>JAQSUU010000112.1:5000000-10000000 GCA_038087645.1 Saccharum hybrid cultivar R570 | reverse complement strand
TTCATGATAAATCAAACGAATTTGATGGATATATGTTACCACTATTGCCTCTTTGTTTGTTTTGATCTAGTGGTGGCATATGACATGTTTGTGAGCTTGCAAACCTAGTGTTGAATCTAGAAGATTTGCTATAAGTGTTTAATTCAACATAGGCAAGATAACCCTTTTTATGAGGAGTGAAGAAGCTTGTCTTTGGTTCAAATCGAATTAAATATCTTTGGCAAGTGTTCTAGGTTGAACCAAAATTGATGAATTTTAACCTACTCCATCAAACATTTTTTCTTCTCTCCACAATTTGATCCCATTTTTTGGTAAGTTGTTGACAAAGGGGGAGAGAAAAAGATGATTCAACATGATAAAGGGGTAAATAAAATTTTGATGCACACAAGTAGGGGGAGCAAGCTCATAAACAAAGTTGTTGCATTTGTTTGTGCATTTTCATATGACTTGCTCATTGCACATGTATTTAAATCCAATATACATGCTTGTGTGGTGCAATGCTAGTATAGAACTTGGATGATGAAATGATCTACTAGCATGCATAGGAATAGTTTTACATGTGGTATCTAGACTTGCCTAAAGTTTTTACAAGTGGTCCAAGAACCTTTACATATAATGTTGATCTCACGGGGTTCTTGAGTTTTTGTTGGTTGTCTAGTTACTTCATGATGCTAAGGATGGTGTAAAAGGCAACTCCGATTGGTATCACGCTTCAAAGGTCCATTTCTTACACCTTAGCATCATTTTGGTAGAATTACTCTCCCAACACTTCTATCCATGCATATGTGCAAAGCTTTCAATCCAAACTCTATGCACATATGTAGGGGGAGCTAATGCTACCAAAACCGAGCTTGTGATAATTGTCCAAACTTTACTTATGAGCAAAATGATTGGACATGTATGACAAGTTCAAAACTTTTATTATCAAAATCATCTTTGTGAGGGTTGTCATCAATTACCAAAAAGGGGGAGATTGAAAGTCCCTAGTTTGGTTTTGGCTAATTGATGAAACCTAGGACTAACCTTTGTATCTAAGTGGATGATTTAGATAAAGGTGGTCATTGAATATGAGACATGACATTGACTCATATGACCAAGATGGTGAAGACCAAGATGAGGCTTGGCTCGATGGACCGGTTGTGAAGGTGAAGGGCTAGTCGAGGCTTCGAAGCGAAGGACCATGCGATGGTGAAGCTTGAGCAAGACTTGGCGCCGACGGACCGATGCAACGGTGAAGAGCAAGTGAAGTTAAGGTCGATGGATCGAGATGGTCATGTGATGATATGAAGTGGAACATATCTTTGGAGAAACAAAATGGGCTCAAGGCAAAGGTATAACCATAGGGCCATTTTGTTTTACACTCAAGACACCATAGAGGGTGTGAGTGGTTTAGGGTCGATAGCCGAACTATTAAGAGGGGAAGTCTTATCGGTTATTCGACGCATGGGTGCCACTAGGTGAATTCATGAAGTGCATTGCATGTAGGGCCTAGTGAGCTAACTGGAAAACCTTTGAAAATGATTGAGAAAAAGCTAACACACAAGCACATGGAGATGTACACTTGATGGTGTTGGCACATTTGCAAAGGTGGCGTTGGTCGCACTGTGGTTTGCGGGAAGAGAGGGGTTTGGGTTCCTCTCTCCCTCCCGCCGAGCGTGCGAGCGCGGGATTCAGGCGATTTCGGGGAAGTGAAATGCCTATTTTCCATTGCGCCGGAAGTCGGAAAAGAAACGGAGGCGAACGCGGTCACAGAGGTGACCGGACGCTGCACCGGACGCGGTCAGTTTCGACCGGCGCGTCCGGTCAGTACAGCGTCAGGGTCAGGCGCGCGAGCTAAGGGTTTGGCACCGGCGCGTCCGGTGACCCACGGGACCGGCGCGTCCGGTCTTGCGCTCTGAGGGAACCGAGGACGTCGGACGCGGTCCGCGTCCGGTCACACATCCTCGGACGCGTCCGGTCGTCTAGGGAGCTTACTGGACTCCCACCGGACGCGGGTACTGTGGCGTCCGGTCGTTGCGAGGAGCGCGTCCGGTCTTGTCTTCGCGGGCGCGGGTGCTGTGCGCACCGGCGCGTCCGGTCGTTTGCAGCAGCGCGTCCGGTCGCTCGTTTGACCGTTGACGCGCAGTGACCGTTGGAGGAACTAACGGACGAATTTGAAATTGGGGGACACGTGGACGTCGCAGGGCGACCGGACGCGGTGAAGCGCGTCCGGTGGTCCCGCAAAAATCGTGAGTGGAGTTGTAACGGCTCTATTTGGATGGGATGCTTATAAATACTTGTTGGCCGGCCCTTGGGGAGGTCTCTTGGCATTTCTAACACTCTTGTGCATCCTTTGAGCTAGAACTACTCCTCCCACTCATCTCTCTTGCTTGATTGCAAATCAAAAGTGAGATTGAGTGATCCCAAAGTGCATTGCATAGCTTGAGGGCATCTAGTGGCACTTGTGGGTGGTTTAGCCGGTGGATTTCTTGTTACTCTTGGAGAGTACCGCTCCTAGCCGGCTTGGAGATTGTTGGAGGCGTTGGCAAGAGAAGGTGATTGTTCTTGGCCACCTCCGGTTGTTTGTGAGAGGTTCTTGTGCTTTCCTCGGCGGGACGCCAAAAGCAACTCTAGTGGAATCCGCGTGCCATTGAGTTACCTCACTTGAGAGTGGTGTCTTGCGGTGCCTTGCGGGGCGTGCCTTGAGGGGCAAGTGACTTGAGGGTCACACCGAGGAACCATCTAAGTGTTGGTCGACACAACCGGTGACGTAGCTTGTCGGTGCACAAGTGAACACCGGGTGAACAAATATTGTGTCTCTTGTCTCCCGGTGATTGGTCTTCATATTGTGTTGTTGTCAATATTGATTGATTGTATATCATCTTGGTGATTGGCAACATCTTCACTTCACCGTCGGTATAATAATCACAATTCTCTCTCTTGCTTTTACATTCACTAGTTTATCTTGTGTAGCTCGAGTAGTAGCTTTGCTAGTAGTGTTAGCTTGTTTTCTAGTGTAGCCTTAGTGACATAGCTCTTGTGTGAACTAGAGATCTTAATCTACTAGACTTGTGGATAGGAGGCTTGCATCACAACCTTTGGCTAAGCAAAACTCGCTTTACGCCGTTTGTTATTCTAACAAGTTTGCTTAGTGATTCTTGTAGAATTTTTTAATAGGCTATTCACCCCCTCTAGCCCCATCTAGCACCTTACACCCGCCCGCCCCTGCTCCCTTCCTACGACGGCTGGAGGTCCTGCGCGCTCGAGGAGCCCCCCTACTCCCAACCTGCACCTTGCCTGGTGGATTGGACGGAGGAAGCCCCGCCTGCCCCTGCTCCCTTCCTGCGTCGGCTGGAAGTCCTGCGCTCGAGGAAGCCCCCTGCTCTCTTCCTGTTCCTTGCCTGGAGGATTGGACTGACGAAGCTCAGGTGAGATAATTTTTCCCCTCCAGTCCCCTTCTTCCTAGGTGGTGGAATTTATGGGCGCTGGTGAGACTCGTTGGTCGGACTGCCTCTACACTGTGCAGTATGCTAGGAAGAATTTAGGGTTGTGATTCTGTGCAGTAATTATGTTCCTAGCTATTTATTAGTGATGTCCGTTCTAAATTTATGTATGTATGGTAGCAATTCTGAGGCTGCCTCGAAACAATGTCACTATCTCTGAAATTTTTACTGCATATGTGCAATAGTAACTAAGATATAAGTTGATTTGTGATTTGTAGTAGCTGCTGCAGCTATCACAACTCTGTGTTTAATTTCAGTATGTAACTCAGAATACTACCTTGGTTCTTATTTTCTTTGTGATTTTTTTCACAATAGTGTGGCATACTGAACAAAATGATGGAGTTGTCATGGTTATCACCATTTTTTCTCTTCTTATGTTTGCAAATCTTTGTGTCACTTCGCTTTTATTTTCCAAATCCCATGTTTTCTGAACCTTCTTGTGAACAAAAAAAAATTGCTTCTGATTATGTTACATGGCCTACCAGGGATAACTCGTCTGGTGCTCCAGCTAGTAGCTTTGGAAGCAATATACACACTCTTCTTTGGTAAGTACGAGACCAATACTTTATATAGAATTTTGTGCTAATCTTTCTTGGATCTGTATAGTTTAAACAGGAAATAGTCTAAATATTTTACCACTGAATTAACTTGTAATGGAATAACTGAATTTAGGAAGTTCATATACTACAAATGTTACAAATATTAGAAGGGGCGAAGCGAGGTTGATTGTAAGAAAATACAAGCAATAGATTAGTAGTTCTTTTTTAAATGATAGTCATGCTTTGGTGCCTAAAATGTTGCCATGACATGGCTTTTAATCTACACTTGAACTCCTAATTTTCTCTCCAGTGCAGTGAGTACTGCATGGAGATAGAAATAGAATACATGTGGTTGTTCAATATATACTCAATTTGTAGTTAGTTGATTCAAGCTTTTGGTTTATGACTGACCTCAGCTTGATATGGTGGCAACTATATATCTTATTTTATCATAGAGTATTTGATTTGACCTACATAAATTTTTTACCAATTCCAATCGCTAGTTTGATCCAAGCTACCTTGTGCATAAATTTCTTCATATACTCTATCACAACATTAAGTCGTGCATTAAGTCAGAACCTAAGTTGTGGTCAGTCTGTACAGACTTCTGCTGTTTTTTTGTAGTTGTCAAACTCCAAAGGTCATAGAACTATCAGATTGTGTGGCTAATGATTTTATTACTTCTGAAACTACAGGCAAGGATATCAAGTTGGATGGGAAATTACATCCAGTGGTGGCACAAGATCAAAAGGGAAGGTACATGCTCAGGGATCTAGTACTTTACTAAGTTCAGCTCTAAGTGGCTTCTGTATGCTCCTAACTAGAATATATTGGACATCCTTGCCTGAGAGTTTCATTTGATGAAATGAGCTAAAAAATAACAAAACCATCCTTGTGGGTATTGGGCTGCCTGTTCTGCTTTGTTATGAACTTATTATTAGTTTAGTCTCGGCCAGCACCTGTCACCTGACGTCGAGTAGTATAGACATGGTGGCAATTATATATCTTATTTTATCATGGGGATGTTAAACAGACCCAAATATAAAGTTATGTTATATGAAGGAAATGCTAGTAATGGAACTGACAAGACTACACTAAATATGTAAACCTAAGCTTATGGATAAGCAAGAGTTGGGATTGCATATCGTTTGCCAGATAAGTAGTATATGTATTTGTTGTACGAATTTGTAGTAAAAATTCATCATTGATTTTGTGTCCAGATAATTAGCTCCTACTGATAGTTGTGATGGATAGCTTGTACTTAAATTGATGGCAAGTGTACTCTAGTCCTGGTTTTAGCCATCTACTTTTCCATCTAGACTTTCTGCAGGGATTTAAGCATGATATATCTATGAAAAATATATCTGATGATGAAAGCTTACTGGTTTAATTTGTACAATTACAGGGTATTTGGGAGCAATTACAGGCTATTTGGGATAAGTTTCAGTACCAGTTATTTGAGATAGCTGTTGTGCTTTCTGTCCTGCATATATGATGACCTCAGTCATATCTTTGATCTTCAAATTAGCAGGTCAACAGCAGAGGGACAACAACTCAGCATTTTGTTTTTGGTAAGACCATAGCTTTCCTGTCCCTTGCATGTTGACACGAGCTGCAGCTCACTTCAGTTTCCCTTCGTGCAATTTTGTACTTAGTGTGCTTGCCAATAGCGCAAGTGAGCTTGTGTTGCATTCTGTCACTAACAAAATTAAAGAAACGTCAAAAGCTTCTTTATATGAAGGAAAGTTAAGTTAGTGCCTCATGTAGCTTGCTGCTTTTCTAGCTCTTTGTTCTCTGCAGGTAGTACCCAGTTTTAGCATGTTGTCCTAAAGCTTGTTCCTCATCTCAGATTACAGCTATGCATATTTCCTTACCTATCAAGAGATTATCACCGGTCCTTTCATAAGCTTACCAATATGTTTATGCTTCCTTCAATGATCAAAAGGCTTACATTGTGAGTTTCTAACCATGTGAACTGTAACTAAACTTTATCAGTAGGCTGAATTTTGCTTTACTTGATCATGGATCTATGTTACCTACCATGTTATTGATTTCATTTAAGGTTTTGATTTCAGGGTTTGCTATGGTGCTAAGGTAGCAAGTTTGTGGATGACTTGAGCTGATTTAGGTGCTGGTTAATATCTTTTGGATAGTGTTGTGTGATGGTACTAGATAGTATGGACTTATCATTGATTAATCAATGTTTCCTATTTGTAATGGCTACTTTGATCAAATATATGTCTATGAATGTATAGACTTAGTCATGGATCAGGAATCCTATTTGTATGGAAAATGTGCATGATGATGTTATATTGAACTTTGATATATTAAATAGCAGCCATGTGGTCTTTTTATTTTTTTAGTCCATTTAAATTATCCCGTTGAACTGTCTGACGCTATAAATACAGTGATTGTTGGATGGTCTGACGCTATATGTATGCCAGCGGGATATGCAAAACATTACCAAGGGACTATCTGACGCTAAAAAATCCACAGCATTGGACTGTCTGACGCTAAAAGTTTGGTCTGACGCTATATGTTTTTAGCGTCAGGACTTGTAGCGTCAGCAGAAGTCTGACGCTATAAGTTTTTAGCGTCAGATTGTCTGACGCTGTAACCGCTTTTGGCGTCAGACCATCCAGCGCTAATTTGTGTGTTGTGGTGTAGTGATTTAGTACTCTATGCATGTATCGCAAGTTTGATGTGACGGAGAATTTTTTTTTGCATAGTACTTTTTTTGAGCAACTAAGCACAGCGTCACGGTTCATACTCGAGAACACGCAAAAGACAGCAGCAGAGACAGAAGATCGCCGGCAGCAGACATATGCGCCGCCGCCGCATCATCTTTGCTTGCCCGCTTCCCTCTTCTGTTTCTGTGTCGCGGCCGAAGCGTGCTGTCGTCTGCCGACACCGTCGCTATGGGTTTTCCTCCCCAGCAAATGGAGAGAATCAGAGATCTTCAGATCTTTCCTATTTTTGTGTTACAAGGATTCGGTGCAACAGCAGGAAACTGTTCCCATGTGAATGAAGCACGCCAATTTTTCTGTTAAGGATTCTCCAACAACGGACGAACCAGCACATCGCAGGTAGGAGTACAGCTGAGCGTGAGAGCACAATGCAACGCTCTTGATTAGATAGATAGATATCCACTTCGTGTAGTAACATAACACCACAGGGCAACACAGGCTAATTACACACAAAAAAAACACCCCGGAGAAGCTACCCTATCCAGCTATCCACCACCACTACACATCTTCAGTCCACAAGAACTCACTTCATAGTAGTTACTCCTCTACTGTAATCTGGCTCACAGCCACCACCCAGATTCATGTTTCCTTCTCTTTTTTCCCCATCTGATGACGAGCACAGCAGAAGCAAAGCCACCAGCCAAAAAAAATCACCAAAAGATCAGAGAACACGCAGAAACTAGTTCGTGCTAACCTACCTAGTACTACAAGTTTCTCCATGTTCTTCTTCCATACCACCAAGTGTCTGAACCTGCTTGCTTGCTATAGTAGTAGGAGGGACATCAATCCAAGAACCGCAGCCGCCATTCCCTGAACCACCACCAGGTACCAGAGCCCACCGACCCTGGCAGCCGACCGACCGGACGAGGCCACGAGGCTGGAGCTCGCCTCGGGCTTCCTGCCGCCTTCCTCCCCGTCCCCGTCTCCATCCCGGGCCACGCTGGGCTCCTGCAGGTCCTTGCACACCACCACCCCCGACGGCGCGTGCGCCGCGTCCACGGCCGCGATGTTGAAGCACAGCCCGGGGTTGTCCCACGACGCGAACCGGCGGCCCATCCGCTGGTAGAACACCGCCGAGAACTCCAGCGGCCCCGTCAGGTTGTTGCCGTTGAGGTACAGCGCGCCGATGCTGGGCAGCTGGGCGAGCTGGGGCGGCACGGCGCCCGTCAGGCGGTTGTGGTCCAGCGCCAGGAACCGGAGCCCCGTCAGCGCCGCCATGGACGCCGGTATGGTGCCCACGAGGCCGACGTTGGACAGGTCCAGCGTGGCCAGGTTCGCCGCCAGCGTCTCCCACCCGGACTGCGGCAGGCCGCCGCCCAGCTGCGGGTTGTTCGACAGCAGCAGGTCCTGCAGCGACGCCATGCCCTGCACGAACTGCGGCAGCCCGCCGGTGAGGCTGTTGTTGCGGAGGTCCAGCAGCGTGAGGCTCTTGAGCCCCCCGAGCTCCGGCGGGATGCTGCCCTGCAACAGGTTGTTGCTCAGGTCCATCTTCAGGAGCCCCGTGAGGCCACCTAGCGACGAAGGCAGAGAGCCGGTTAGAGAGTTCCTGCTCAGGTCCACGATCAACATCTCGTCGTGGGCGTGGCGGCGGTGGTCGTCGTTATTACCTAGTGTCGCCGGGATCGGCCCCGACAGCCCGTTCCCGGACAGCACCAGCCGTCTCAGCCTCGACAGCGCGCCCAGCTCGGCGGGGATGGGCCCCGTCAGGTTGTTCTCCACGAGCACCAGCGACTGCAGGCTGGCCAGGCGGCCGAGGGAGGACGGGATGCCGCCGGTGAGGCCCGGGTTCGTGCGGAACTCCAGCGTCTCCAGCGTCCCCGACAGCTTCTCCCAGCCGGCGGTCGGGATGGCCGTGGGGTTGCTCGCCGGGAAGCAGCTGTAGAAGGACAGCGTCCGGAGGCGCCGAAGGTCGAACAGCTGCGGGCTGAACTTGGCGTCAGGGGCGCACTGCAGCGAGTTGTCCAGAACTGGGCCAATGCTCATCACTGTTGGGTACCACAGCCCATTGAAGAGATCACATGACACCCCCTGCACGGATTTTGGCATCCAAGAAAGAACCAGTTGGTTAATCCACAGAAATTGAATTGAATTTTAACAGGCAGACAACGCTGCAATCTGAGTGTCCCTCGCTTGCAGACACGGAAAGTAACACAAGATGAACAGTACCCGGAGTGGTAACAACTAGCAGATGGTGACATTTCTTAAAGGTCCACCTACAAATTTGGCCCCTTCTTAACTTTACTAGTAACAACCAAATTGAAATCCCATTGTACCGTGAAGGTAAATACTAAATAGGCATGTGATTCCAGTTGTTGTTAGAGCAAAGTCCTATGGAGTAGAAACATAACAGTAGTAGTAGTAGTAGGAGGAATGAATTCCTTCTTGGGGGAAAAAAAAAAGCATGTCCGCGAGCAAAAGGAACAGGATACTAAAATACATAGTACTGTATGAGAAAATCTTGAGGGGAACATGCCATTTCAAATCATGGGAGATTCTTTCATGCGAGTGGAAAGTTCCTGCCCGAGAGATCAGATCCTCCTCCTATGGGCTGGTGTGAAGACCGAAGAGAATCAAGCAGAGGTCTCGTCCAACAGTGAACTGAATGTGCATAGCAAAACAGTGCCACACTCTTGATTCTTGAAGCAACAGTTGAGGAACAGGGAACACAAGACAAAACAGAGGCTACCGAAAGGCAGAAATTCTGGAAGAGACGAGGAAGGTTTTAAACATGGAAAAAATTCGACAAGAGATTGTTGGTGACTTGTCCTGCATCCCCAAACAAGACACCAATTCATTTCATTTTGGAAACTACCGACTTGATCCTCCTTTCGCAAACGGTTTTGGATTGGAGCTCAAAGCAGGCAAGCAGGGGAGCACCGAGAAAGGGCATGTGACGAGGACGGGCAAAGCCGAAAAAACAAAGAGAAAAGCTTCGTGTATCTGAAGAACATGATGAACATACGGGGACGCGGGCCAGGAAATCAAACAGCACAGCAGCATAGATTGATGCGAAAGGGAAAGAGCAGGGAGGCAGGCAGGAAGGCAGGGACGCACCTGGATGGGAGACCAGCCGCAGGGGTCGGGGTAGAGCCCGGAGCCGTTCCACCCCTTGCCGACGAAGCTCTCGATGGCGGCGAACAGCGCCCGGCGCTCCTTCTCCTCCATGGGGGCCGTCGCCGCCGCCGCCGCCGGGGCGTCCGAGCCGTCCTCCTCCGCTTGCTGCCCCGCGCAGCCACGGAGCAGCAGCGCCGCCGAGACCGAGAGCGCGAGGCCGAGAACCAGCAGCCCGCTCCCGCGGCAACCGCGAGCGGGCCTCATCGCCGGACAAACAGAAACCGGACAGCACACCACTCTACTCCTCCTCCTCGCTTAGGAAGGAAGTCAGAAGTCAGAAGCGAGCGCTCGGCCCCGGCCCCCACTATATAGGAGCAGCAGCAGCAGCAGCCATTGCTGGGCGCTGGCTCTGTCTGGCGCGGACCTGGGTCTCTCGAGGTGTGCCCCTTCTAGGTGGCAAATAAATGCGGGGCTTTCGCTGTGCTGCAGAGGCGACGGTGGCTGACCCGGGACATTCCCCTATGCCAAAGAGCTGCTCTGGGGATCCCGATGCGGGCGGGGCGGCGGCCGGGCGGCCGGGCGGCGCGCCGCAGACGACAACAGGCAGGCAACTGGCCTGGCTGCAGCCAGCAGCCTGCTGGCGGTCTGGCGTTGTGCCGAGGGTTGGAGTTTGAGAGAGAGTTGCGAGACGGGGGCTTGGTTTTGTAGTAATGTCGCGGTGAAAAAGAAGGAATGTCAAGGGTGCAAGCGGAAACTTGCAGAGGGGTAGACACCGAGTCTCCCTCTCTACGGAGTACTCTCTCCGTCCAACAAAAACATGCAATTTTAGTATAGTATTACGTTTTTAGTATTTTAAGTTTAACTAATTATAAATAAAAAATTATCAATATTTATGATATTAAATAAATATCATTAGGTTAATTACGAAATGTATTTTCATAGTAAATTGATTTGGAGCCATATATATAAATATTATTCACTAGAAATTTGGTCAAATATGAACTGTTTTTTCTGACACGAGTACTAACCTGGTAGGGAATAGGGACCTGGAGTAGCGTGGCGCTCTGCAGGATAAACAGAGGACGAAAGTGAGGATCAGCCAATTTTGCGCTCATTTCTTTTCTTTTATGTAAAAGAAAAATCTCACCTAGAGGGATATTTATGCTTGCTAATAATCTTCTTATGACAAGTTTTGTACTACTCCCTCTGTCTCACAATAGAAATCATTATGAGATGTGTCAAACTTTCTCAACTTTGAATAGGTTTTTAAAAAATACATGTAACATTTATATCTTCAAATAAGTTTATTATAAAAGTATATTCAACGATCTATCTAATGATATTAATTATGTGTTATAAATATGAGATTTGCTAAACAACATCCGGTTGTTTCTAGCTTTCTCAACAACCGGATTTGGCATCGCTGGATTTGGCTCCTGAAGTGTGTCGGGCATCCGATCTCCCTCTCTGCTTTCTGATCTCTCTGGCCGTGTGTCTCCGTCTTCGCCTGCAAAAGCTGCTACTATGAGGAGCCGCCGCCGCTGCTCCCTCCGACGGAGCACCGCCTCTCCCTCCTAGGGCGCTTGCGCGTGCGTCCCTAGCACCCCCACCGCCCCCAGGCCGGCCTGCGGCGCCGCCCCCGGCGCTCCCAGGCGGCCCTCCGCCGCCCCGCCCACCCCAGGCCGGCCTCCGGCGCCGCCCGTCCCCATGCCGGCCATCCGCCGCTGCCCCCGCGACCTATGTTCTTCTCTGCTATGTGTTCTTCCATTTGTAAATTTGTAAGTTTGTGAACAATTTGATGATATTTGTAAACAATTATATATATATATATTTCTCTGATATCTGGAATTCATAGAAAAATTTGTATTTTTTTTTTGAAAAATTTGGCATATATTTGTTTAATTTCCAAATTACATCACTCTATCCAATAAATTATACTGAAGAATCAATGTAAATATAGTAATAAGGCGGTGTAAATATAGCTATATGAGAGTGTAAGTGCATGGGAAAAATCTGGTTGTTAGGAGGGACTAAAACAACCAGTTGTTGGCTAGACAGATTTATAAATATTAATATTCTTTTATATGTAATTGGTCAAAGTTAAAAAAAGTTGACTTTTTAGGAAGTGAGAACTACTTCTATTTTGGACAGAGGGAGTACTAATTTGTATTACAAAACGACCATACAAAAACAATAATATATTTGTATGTATATACATAAACAATATCACAATCTCATAAATGACATTCTAAATATATTAGAGATGATTTTTTGGTTAAAATTCATCATAAACATCACCTGAAGATGAAATCAAACATTGGATAATTTTAATGATGGCGAATGAACATACGAATCAAAGATTGAACACTACTAATGAGTATGAAACATAAGGATAGCTTAAACTTCAGATTAGTTCCATGACAGTGCGATTAACCCCCTAACTGGTTCTCCTAAGTAGCCAGGGATTCGATGGCTACACCTATCAGGTGCGCTCACTCACACCCTCTGCCCTGTTAACGAATGGCTTCTTGGGCTTTATAAGGCCCGCTTCGGGAGGTCTTAGCACCTAGGAAACAAGTCGAGAAGATAAGTTCTCGCCCAAATCACTCACACCTAAGGGCTCGATCAGGCCTAAGTGGTTCCCGACCTTGGAGGAGCAGCAGCTGACGAAGGGCCACTGTGCGCTCCTTACCCTTGCTTGGGCTAGGCTCCCCATCCAAACTGATGCCAAGAACATTCCTCCAGAATCTGTCAGGCATCCATGGCCTGACAGGCGGGCAGAACCATAGGGCGCTAGGCCTTGCCAGGGGTCTTTTCCCTTGCTCCCGTGAGGCCGTGTCGGCCACTTCGAGCACAGGGTTACGTCTAGGGCATGACGCAACACGACACGGATGAAGACGCGCCCGTTGCATAGATGAGTCCAGACTTGCATGACAACCTCACATTGCAGGAGAAGGGGACCCTGCTACCCTTGGAAGGTCCAACGGCAACATGCAACACTTGATGGTCAACTCTAGGCTCCAGAAGAGGATGTTAGAAGTGGTTGAAGACTGTTAGCCACAAGGAGGTCGACATTCCTTTGTGTATTTGTTCGACCTCATATAAATCTTGTGTTCCTTGAGTTTGTGTGCCCTTGTGTTTTTTTTTTTTTGTGTTCTAAAGCTAGTTCTTTGTCATGTGGAAACTGTACCCGATCTACTTGCTTGAGCAAGTTTAAGTGTAGGGACCTAGCAAGGACATCTTTACTCATCTACTAGAGGTCCGGGTAAAAAATAAATTCATATTTTGTTGGACAAATTTATAGTTCTTGTAGACAGCTTATTCTCTGGATGATCGGACACCCGGTTTGCACAAGACATCCGATAAGCATCGAACATAAAAACAAAAAAAACATCTAGTCTAGTGTACTAATTCGACTGCAAGTTTTGATTTTTTTTAGATTAGGTCTATTCAGTCACTACCCTCTAGACCTCGTCACGACAAATGTAAATTTTGGAGTTACTACCTGAGAATATGTTTCATGATGGTATGTGTGAGTAATTTAGATATAAATCTAGAGAGTTGTTTTGTACTATATTTTATAATAACAAAGCTTAGTAATTTAGACGCAAATTTAGGCATTAACTTATGCTGTTTTAATAACGATAGATAAGGTTATTTAAAGAAACCGAATAGATCTAATGACTATTATTATTAATAATTACTATTGTTTATTGGTGGCCGCATCTTTCTAATTTTTATTAAAAAAAAATTTTCCCAAAGTTGTTCTTGATAATTAATGAGGAGCTTTCGTCCACATGAGCTGTGCATAACATGTGTGTCTAATTTAGAGCTAGCCGTATCAACTTTTTAATCACTGAACAGTGCAAAAGTAAGAAACTGGCGTGGACTCAAAAGTCAGGAGATAATCACACGATCCATCTTTTTTTACAGCACCGATTGTCAGAGCTGCTTGCTGTGATCTCTCTCTTTTCTATCTGATCAGTTTAAAGCCAGCGATAGCTCATGTATCACTAGAAACGTCCTCATTAGGTGGCACCCTTGGCCTTGGTTCGTTGAGGTATACCAATAGAGAAAATTAAGAGGAGAAAACTAGGGACTAGGGAGATGGAGATGAGCAGGCGGAGCAAAGGGTTTTACTCCGCATTGCAGAAAGGCAGCGAGAGGTTGTTGGTAGGCTTGTGCCTGCCGTTGGCTGAGGCTGATCCCGTCACGGTGCCCAAGCCCAACCCTGTCGTAGAGCGGTGTAGGAGTACTAGACTACTAGGCAGGAGTAGCTGGTAAATACTGTACGGAGCAGCCTTCCTTGTCTCTGGATCGGATCTGCCTTCTGCTGCCCTCTGGCCAGTGTGACGGAGGCCTTGTTTAGATGGCTGGAGGCAAAGTTTGCGTAGTAAGTGTCCCGTCACACTGTAGCAATTTTGTTTTTATTTGGTAATAATTATCTAAATATTGATTAATTAGACTCAAAATGTTCGTCTCGTAAAGTACAACAAAACTGTTTAATTAGTTTTTGATTTTATCTATATTTAGTACTCCATATATGTACCGGTATTTTGATGTGACAGAGAATGGAATTTTGTATAGTGAATTTGGGAGGCAAACTTTGGAATCTAAACAAGGCCGGAGACCGATGGCAACGCCTACTGGATCCATCCGTCTAGTCCTATGCCTACGGCTTGTTTAGATGCACCTGAAAGTTAGAATTTTTTCACTCTCTGTTGCCTCAATCTTTGGACCCATATATAAAGTAGTAAATGTAGGTAAAAAATAACTAATTACACAGTTTAGTTGGAAATCACGAGACGAATCTTTTGAGGCTGGTTGGTCCACGATTAGACAATATTTATCAAATAAGACGAAAATAATACTATTCATTTTCTATTCAATCTAAACGAGGCCCTACTCGGGCCGAGCGGGCTACTCCTGCGCCTAGTCCTATTAGTGGGCAGTGGCAGTGTCTATGGGATGGCCTATGGCATGGGAAACCAAACGAGAGGGAAGAGCAGGCAAGCAGGGCGGAGGCTGGAGGGTGGGCGCGCCGCGCGCGAGCTACGGACGGAGCTAGGCACGGGCAGCTGTCCGCGGACCTGGAGGCTGGCTGGTGCACAAGCAGAGGCGGTCCGATCAGCCGCACAGCTGCCTGCTCCGTGTGCTCTGCTTGCTCCGTGCTCCCCTTCCTCTCCTCCCCATGCTTTCTGCCTGCGCATGGCTTTCGGTTTCGGCCGGTTGCTTTGCTTGCTTGGCTGCTGCTGCCTGCTGGCCGCTGGGGCATGGGTGGTCGTCGTACCGCTTGCTGTCTTTGGCATGGCATGGGAACATGGGGGCTCCGCCCGCCCGGGCAACGTACGTACGCCCGGCGGCCCCGGCGCGTGACGCGGCCGTCCATCCTTCGTCCGTTGTCCGTCGAAAAGCTGGCACAGTGAGATACCTCGGCCCGGCCGGGACTGCTCATCACCATTTACAGCACGGTGTACGCAGTGGAGCAGTCGGCATACGGCCAGGCTAACCACCTCCACCGTGCATGTGCCATATCCAGATTCCAGCAGGCTGCAACTTTCTCAGGCCTAATGAGCGCACGCACAGTTGCTCTCAGTTTTCCTCACCACACCAGCACCAGCAGGTCGTCTGAAGTCGAACCGAACCATGGGTTTGCCCAGAGGTGAGAGGTCGTTACGCGAACGCGATCCAGCTCCATGATTGTTGAACAGCGACGGTACAATTCGTACTGATACGGAGCTGAAAGCCTGGAGCCAAGACACTGCGCTCCTCGACTGTATGTGAGGTGGGAGGAATCTACTGGACTACAGCGCTGGCTGCTGCCGTTGCCGGTTGCAGGCTGGCAGACCTGCACTCCCGTATGATTCTCCTTCTCCATGGTAGTAGTACAGCGATGGAGGCCGTAGGTAAGGTAGGACTACGTAACCGATACAGTACTCCGTCCTCCCGTAGCTGTGTACGTACAGGGACGCGATTCAAAATCTGAGCGAGCCCTGCCCCATCATTTGCCCCTTGTTTAGATGACATCAAAATTCCAAATTTTTTCACTCTCTCTCTCCATCACATCAATTTTTAACCGCTTGCATGGAGTATTAAATGTAGGTAAAAAAATAACTAATTACACAGTTTAGTTGTAAATCACGAGATGAATCTTCTGAGCCTAGTTGGTCCACGATTGGACAATATTTGTCAAATAAGACGAAAGTGATACTATTTATCGGTTTGAAATTTTTTTCCCAATCTAAACAAGGGCTTGTTTTTGCAGTACGGCGCACAGCCCAGCACAGTCCTGATGTTTGCGAGTGGTACATGATTGACCCTCTCTGTTGGTTTTTCTTTTTTTTCTGTCTCCGAAGAAAATGATTGACTCTTGATGGGTTGCAGCAATAGCAGCATGTGTGGTAGCAATAGCAGCATGTGTGGTCTATCCTGGCGACGTGCTGAGCTGGGCTGGTGGGGCTCGTGGGTCTCGCTGCGCAGCGACAGAAAGACGGAACAAAAGAGAGGGAGGGCAGTGGGCCGAGCCCAGCCCAGCCCCAGCCCTCTTTTGTATCACTTTCTGCGTGCATACTGTATATGACACTACAAAGTTCAGAGCAAAAAAAGGTAGGTACATCTCTCCTGCTCGGCATAATTCTGTGCTTTTTTATATTTCCCCTACTTAGTACCAGGGTTTTTTCTACCGGGCGGTTTACCGCGGTTACCGGCCTTACCGGGCCGGACCGGTTCCGGTCCGGTTAGGTATTCCCCAAATTCAAATTTAAAATTTGAAAAAAAATGCTGAAAAAATTCCTAAAAATAGTTTATGATTTATAGAAGCCAATTGTGTAAAATTTTTTCAAATTCGAGTTCGTTTAGTATTTATTTATACGTATAGAAGTTTGAAAAAAAAAAAAGAAAAAGAAAAATCCCGGTCCCGGCCCGTTAAGGCCCATGAGGCCCATTAGGCCGCCACGGGCACAAAACGCGGTAACCGCTACAAACCGCTCGGTAAGCCGGGCACAAACCGCTACAAACCGCCACAAACCGCCACGGGCAAAGAAAAAAGAAAATTCCAAACGGTTTGCAGCGGTTATCTCTCAAACCGAGCGGTAAACCGCTCAAACCGAGCAGTAAACCGCTCAAACCGCCCGGTAAACCGGTCACAAACCGAACCGAAGGCGCGTTTGAATTCAAATTCAAATTCGACCGGTTACCGACAAACCGGACCGGTAAACCGGAACCGGAGGCCGGCGGTTTGAGGTGACCGGTCGGTAAAAAAAACCCTGCTTAGTACTGTATCATACAAACCGAATGTTAGTATTATGGTGCCGATTCTTCTGTGTTCTGAAACCACGTGGTGGCAATTCACGTGCTGTTTTTTTTTTCTTTATTCGTGACCCACCACACCAGGAGGAGCGAGATTCACCCCACCGCATGCAGGTTGAGGGTGGTTGGATCATGCAAATGCTACTGTCCTTGCCCCCTCAGGTTTCTTCATGCTTTGCTTCTTGTTTGACAGGCCAGGGATCCATCCATCCGAGTGGAGGTGGAGGGAGACGTTCGAGTCGTGGATGCGATGCGCCAGCATGGCATTCCATTCCAGTGTACTGTACTGTACTGTACTGTACCACCACCCCTGCCTGTGAACGAACAACGAAGTTGGATCGATCAATCATGTGTGGAATCTGCGCCCGTACAGTACGTTTGCTGCACGTCTGCAGGCAGTGTGTGTACTGAATCCATTTCCCGCCTTCCTCTCAATTCTCAGGAACGAACCGGCACAACAACAGCACAGCACAAAAGGATGCCAGTGCGGCACCACCGTACCGTGTTATACTACCACAAAGAGCAACCACGCACAAACAGTCTCTGCCTTTCTTTCGGGAGGTTGACACAGAACAGGTACATACTACATGCAGGCTTGCACTCGGCGACGGCGGCGAGCAACGTTTTTGTGGACTCTGAGGGCGGGCCTCTGGGTAACTGCCGCGCCGCAGACACTGATCAATCCCACCACGCAACAACCAACGGTATTCATCAGTATTGGCTGGCCGGCCGGCCGAATGCAGCGACAAGAGGACACGGATGAGGAGAGGAGGCAACGGTAGGTGGATGGCGAGAGGAATTGTGACATGCCGAGATGCAATGCAAAGCGACTCCAGCAAATGCGCTAGGGGATGCGGCGGCGGCCTCCTCAGATCGCATCGGATCGGATCGGATGGGGATGGGATGGCCCGGCGCTTTTGTTCCGCTAGTGAGTGGAGGGAGGAGCCTTGCATTGCATTGGCATTGTGGTGGGCAACTGGATAGGGTACCTAGCAGCAGCAGCAGCCAGGCAGGCAGGCAGGCGACGGGACCACGACCATCCATCGCGCTCTGGAGCTTCAGTACTGCAAGCATGGACGGACGATGGCACAGCACAGGCGGCGAGCGTAGGCCGTAGGGAGGAGAGGAGGGGTGCATTGCATGAGCGGCGCATGTAATTCGGGGGAACGCTGCGGAGCGGAGCGGGGTCCCGTGCCACCGCCCTTGCGACGGGGTTGGAGGCGCGATCATGGGTGGGGGACCTGCTGATCGATCGGTGTGCTCTGGCTGTGGGGGACCTGATCGATCCACCATTTTTTGCAATTTGCATCTGCATGGCAGCAGCCGCCTGGCCCATCATCATTCATGGGATGGGGCGATCGGGGTGGCAAGACGCCCTACGTGGATGCCGCCGCCGCCGACCGCGTGGCAACCCCCTCCCTCCCCTTCGAAAGCTGGAAGCTCCTTTCAGCGAGTGCCGGGCTGCCGGCCACCGCTGCTGCCGCTGCAGCGCTGCTCGTGGTGGTAGTAGTCTGCGCTCTGCTAGTGTGCTGTTCATGGAGGTGGGGCGGCGGGGCTGAGAACCTTCTGTTCTTGCCCTGCATCTGCATGCTTTACTTACTGTGATGCTCCATGTATATAAATTATTTGTGAAAGGTCCACCACGGTACTAGTATGGGATGTGTTCATGGAGGCATGCATAGCACAACGCATCCAGTGCTCGCCGGCCGAGTGATTGTGTCAGCTTGAGTTGTGCACGGCAGGCGTTTATCGGTAATAAGCAATCCAAGTCACACTGAACCTGAAAATTCGAAAAGAAAAACTCTGCACGTTCCAACATTGGGGTGGGCCGGGTGGGGTCGGGGGGTACAACTTGCTTTGGGATGCCCGAAAGGAGCTGGGGTAACACCTAAGGCTATCTGCACCGCACCACTCTCTAAACACACCTCTAAAGGAATATTTTGTCTAGTTATTCAGGATTCTCACCTCTATATCAATTTCTCCCGCACCCATATTTACTCTATATCAACCACCATCTCATATCCTCTCTCCTCCCTCTCTTTCTCTCTCCTCCCTCCTTTCTCCTCTCTCTCTTTCTCTCTCCTCCTTCCCTTTACAGGAGCGCACTCAGGAACGCTGCCTGTGGCGCGTACTGTAGCGAATGCAGCGGTGCCGATCGGGATAGCGTTCTCCGGTGCGTACATCCGAACGGTAGATTTGGCGTTGCGTTCGTTTTACAGGGCAGCGGTGCCGATAGCCTAAAGCTGAACTCGTTTGTTTCCCACCATGTCATGGCTTTCGTTGCAGTACGGGTACGGGCCATATCTAATAACCCTCTTAACATCCCTGCTGACTGCTCAAGTGCTGATTACTGATCGGCCTGGTACAGTCAGTACGTACTTACCGGTGTTAATAAGATCGATGTGGGCTGAGTCGCTGAGAGAGTTGTAATCTGCTACAGTACGTACGAAGCAGATGAGACCGGTAGGGATCGGCCGGACGGACGGCACAGAGCAGGTGAGGCGCGAGCCCTCGCCCCTCAGCCAAGGACGGACGGACTGCCCCCTGTAGCCTCGTCTGCAGGAGCTTGGCATCCGGGGCGAGGCGCGACAATTCAATTCCATCCGGTGGGCGGGCGGCGTCGCGGCGAGATGGTGAGGCCGTTAGGGAGAGGGAGTGGTACGTTTGTACGTCGCCATGCATGCCAGTGTCAGGATCTCACATGACTTGCCGGACCCGGACCGGCCGCACACGACCCAATACCATGTAGTATCAGCGGACGGATCCACTATTTTTCCTAACAAGGTCCCGATCGTGCGGAGTGTAGGTATAGGATTGAGGCCAAAAAGAGAAAATGCCTTTGGTTCAGAAACACAATGATTATCGAGGATTTCCGAGAGAAGCTGTTCCCTTATACTGAAATTTAGCTTATGCTGAAATGTTGTGAGAGAAAAATATTGTTCTATGGTTTAAAAATAGCTCAAGCGAACAGGGTGGCTCTCTCTATTAAAAAAAATGCAACTACGGGTTACGTGCTAGCATTAGTGGTTCACGTTTAACCAAATTTCTAGTGAATACTATTCAAATTTACGTCTCCAAAATAATTTATTATGAAAATACATTTCGTAATTAATCTAATATTTATTTGGTATCATAAATATTGATATTTTTTTATCTATAATTGATCGAACTTAGGTAAACTATAATATTGTGCTAGAATTGCATTCTTTTCTGGGCGGAGGCAGTTTTCAATTTCAATGGAAAAAGGTATCCGGCTAACTTTATGGAGAACTTAATTGCGAAGCCTTACTTATTTTCCATTTTTTTATTGGAAAAAAGGTATCGGCTAACTCTGGTTGCGAAGCCCACCGAGGCCCAGCAAAGGAGCCTTTCAACGAATACGTGGCGGCCCGGTCTTGAGCGTTTATCCTAATCTCCCTAGAAAATGCGAAGTTTTGAGTCCCGAGACCTGTGCATCCACGGATATTATAGGCTGCAGCCTGAAGGATCACGTCTTCCTCTTCGAGCCTAAACACATGCTCTCTCTTCAACCAGGAAGTTTTCCGTGGATTACTGCAATGGTTCTTCATCCTGTACCGAATTATTTGATTTCACGTGAGATGTGAACCAAATAATCAAAAGGTAACGTTTTAAGTAAAAAAAAATCATCTATAAAATTTTGTATCTCATCGATTTCTACAATTTTGATATAAAATTTGTCTACCAACTTCAGTTGAAAAAGTATAGGCTAGAGTTAGCTATTTCTAGAGTCGGGTCACCTTACTAATCGTCTCTTAAAATTTATTTCTACGAGCTAGAAATCGATTTTCAGAAATGGCCAGTTAGCTAGACCCCTCGTATGGCATTTCTACATTTAGACGGAATGAAATGACAACTGCCTCTAAGAAAAGCGAGACGTCTCCACAAAATATTTATCTAGTAGACTAGTAGTGGTATGAATATTTATGTAGTAGTGGTATGTTCATTGCATTCAACTTCTCACTCTAATCACGAGCAGCAACAATGATGCCACTCTCCTGCCCTAGTATCCTTCGATCCACCTCGTCCCTGGTGACTACGGCCACTATGTTGACACCCCATCCATATCCTAACCAAAATTGGCCTTCTCCACTTCGGGCCTTGTTTGGCTCCTAGGCTCCTTGGCGCGGCCATGGCAACGAGCGCCCACCGGCTGAAGTCCCATTTTGTCTACCATGTACGCAAGGTGTTTGTGCAAATGTCTCGGAAGAATGGTGGTAGGTGCCAAGAAGAAGAAAAGGGTAACTCTACCCATGAGCTAATGCAAGGAAACTAGATTTGTTTGTGCAGCCTACCAAACAATGTTCAATATTTAATCTGACTTGTTTCGTACATAGCAAACAAACAGGAGTAGTTGTACCTGATGAGCATGTCCCATCCAACCGGTCTCAGGCCAGCCATATGAGCCACCCTTTTCCAAAGAACCAAACAGGCCCTTGACATAGGCACATCCTCCTCGACCGTTTCCACCATGCATCGCCCAGCTGCCATGTCCGTGTTGCTCCTCATCACCTGCTTCTTCTTATTGCTCTTCCTCCCCATCCACGCGCAGCACCAGATCCAGCCAGCAGCCGCTGGTAGCAACACTGCGAGTGCGAGCTGCTTGCCGCACGAGAGGGACGCCCTGCTGGCTTTCAAGCATGGCGTCACCAGCGATCCCGCAGGCCTCCTTGACTCGTGGCGGCGAGACGGCGGCGGCCACAGCGCCGAGCAGAACTGCTGCCGGTGGAGAGGCGTCCGGTGCAGCAACCAGACAGGCCACGTGCACGAGCTTCGACTTGGCAGCACCACCGTGTCCAGCGCAGCTTTGGTTGGCCAGATAAGCCCTTCTTTACTCGCCCTAGAACGTCTGGAACACCTTGATCTCAGCCATAACGAGCTTGAGGGGCCAACTGGGCGTATTCCCGAGTTCTTAGGCTCTCTAAAGAGCCTCAAGTACCTTGATCTGTCCGGCATACCATTTAGCGGTGGCGTGCCTCCCCAACTTGGCAACTTATCAAAGTTGCAGTATCTGGATCTTTCGTATATGGGAGCTGCAAACTCAACAGATCTCTCATGGTTAACACGTCTACCTTCCGTACAATATCTTAAACTCAACAGGGCGAACCTCAGCACACTAGTGGATTGGCCACATGTCATGAACATGATTCCTTCCTTGAGGGTCCTTGGTCTTTCCGAATGCTCTCTTGTAAGAGCAAACCAGTCACTGCCACACCTTAACCTCACAAACCTCAAGGAGTTGGATGTCTCCATGAACTCCTTCAACCATCCAATGCTGACCAGCTGGTTCTGGAACATAACAAGCCTCAAATATCTTTACTTGGACCACACTAGTCTTTACGGTCACATTCCAGATGCTCTGGGAGACATGGCATCCCTACAAGTCCTTGATCTTTCATATTATTATGCTGAGGATGAGAAGAATAAGCGCATAATGACCACCAACTTGAAGAAGCTATGCAATTTGGAGTTCCTGAAACTTAGCTCGGCTCTCTCATACGGAGACATAACTGAGCTGTTTAGAAATATGGCCCGTTGCTCGCCCAACAAATTGCAAGAACTAGACCTCCGTTCCAACCAATTGACTGGGATGCTACCAACAACATGGATAGGGCAATTAACAAACTTGGTCGTTCTGGATCTCAGTTTGAACCACATTACAGGACCTCTCCCAACATCTGTAGGGCGACTTACTCGTTTGGGGACCCTTGATCTCTCTTATAACCACTTTACTGGAAATGTCCCACATGAGATTGGTATGCTCACAAATCTGACCGGACTGTACCTAAACAATAACGACTTGGATGGGGTGATAACAAAGGAACACTTTGCTAATGCAACGAGCTTGACAGACATAGACTTGTCTTATAATGCCCTGAATATTGAGCTCAGCTCGGAGTGGCAACCACCATCTAGATTAAGCACTGCACGCTTTGCAGCCTGTCAGATGGGCCCACTATTTCCTGGGTGGCTTCGATGGCAAGTAAGCGTTACTGATCTAGATATCTCGAGTGCAGGCATAGCTGATAAGCTTCCAGAATGGTTCTCCGATGCCTTATCAAATGTTGAACGCTTGAACATCTCCAACAATCAGCTCACCGGAGGCTTGCCGGCCAGCTTGAGCTCCATGTCGCTTTTTGAACTCTACTTCAGTTCCAGCCAATTAACTGGTCAGATACCTGCACTACCACCAAACATAAGCATCTTGGACTTGTCCAATAACTCCTTATCGGGACCTTTGCCCTCTAGTAGTGGAGCTATGAATGCAATTGAGTTGTCATTGTTCTCTAACAAATTAAATGGTCAAATTCCTGAATCTTTATGTAAATATGAAGGGTTGGCTGTGTTGGACTTATCCAATAATTTTTTAGAGGGAGAACTTCCGCCATGCCTCAGTGCTATGGAAGATATGGAATTTATAGCCTTAAGTAACAATAATTTGTCAGGAGAGTTCCCATCTTTTCTGGAAAACTTTAGAAGTGTGCTATTCTTAGATTTGGCCAGGAACAAATTCACAGGAAGTTTGCCGGTGTGGATTGGAAACTTAGTATCATTAAGAATTCTACGGTTAAGTCATAACAAGTTCTTTGGGAGCATTCCGATGAACATCACAAATCTTGCTTGCCTTCAATACATGGATCTAAGTAACAATGAGATATCAGGCTCTTTGCCGAGCTACCTGTCAAATCTGAAAGCAATGAGAAAGACAAACATGACAGGAATGTGCTACGTTGGTGATATAGAAAACTTCCATCTCATTAGTTTGTCTGCAGTCTTGAAGGGGCAGGAACAGAACTATGGTTCCATTAGTAGAGTTTTTGACACAAACATGATGAGCATCGATTTATCTTCAAACAATTTAACCGGCAAAATTCCAGAAGAAATAATTGCACTTAATGTGCTAGTGAATCTAAATTTGTCAAGGAACCACTTCATCGGAGTTGTTCCAAACAAGATTGGGGAGATGCAATCTCTGGAATCACTCGACTCTCAAGGAACAACATCTCAGGGGAAATACCAGTCACTCTGTCAAATCTAACGTTCTTAAGTTACTTGGACTTGTCGTACAACAATCTTACAGGAAGAATTCCATCGGGGACACAACTAGATAGCTTGTATGCAGCAAATCCATTTATGTACATTGGCAACATTGGACTTTGTGGGCATCCTCTCCAAAACAATTGCTCGAGGGAAGGTGACGCATCAAAGCAAGGTCACCTGGGAAGAACAAAAGGTCATGGGATACAATTCTTTTATCTTGGACTTGGGTGTGGCTTTGTAGTTGGTACATGGATGGCATTTGGTGTCCTATTCTTCAAGCAAAGCTGGAGAATTGCTTTCTTTCAACTGCAAGACAAGTTGTACGACAAAGTATATGTCCTTATTGCTACATGGGTAAGGAGAACACAAACCGATTACCATGAAGGAGATGCGATTGTCGGTGCTCCTACAAAATCTAGCCAAGGTATTCATGAATAAATGGAAGTGGAGAAGTCTGATCAGTGCTTCTACTTCAGTTACTATCATGTATTGCTGGTTTTCGTTTTCAAATGTAATGCAATATCGCTGTTGTTAGTCGTGCACCCATACGCATTCTTCGGGTATGAGTTGTAATATGAAAATTATATTTCCTTATTATGAGTCAGGGAATGGTATCTATTTCTTACTGTAAAAGCTTGGGCACTGCATGCATTTTATTTCTCTTTAGTTTCTGTATATGGATCTTCTAAATGACAGTGATATGTCAGGCTCTTTGTCAAATCTAAAAAGCTATGAAAAGGACAAATACTATATGTGTGTACACTGACTTGTGAATGCGTGACCGCGGTAGCTAGATTTACATAGGCGTCCCTGAGCATCTGCAAATGGTCCAAAACCCAGCAACCTAATGGAGGAATGAATTAAATGAAAACTAATAAAATATTATATTGAATATAGGAAGATAAGACAAAAAAATGATATAAGTGCCTTGAATGCTGATAGAATGAAAAATAGTTAATTGTATGTATTGATGTGGGATGCACTTATTAGGGATGACTTTGATTGCTTGCATGTTGAGATTGAAAGCTAGTGGAGTTTATTTTTATAAAATACTAACAAATAACAAATATGTTCATGCATTACAACAGAATGCGTAACTTGTTGTGTGGTCATTTGACTACTTATGCTCAAAGATTTATTCAAAGAGCACATTATCTGTTTTAGTATGTCTTTGAATCGAACTACTTAAAAATAAAAAATAAAAAACTTGCAAACACCTACTTAAAAATAAGCCTAAGCCATTTGAAACCGACTTTTAAAATAAACCCAGGCCATTCCAAACAGATCTATTGATAAACTAATTACCATATAATGATATAATGGAAATTGAGACTCGTTATATCGAGAAAGACATTTGTATCGTACGTAACAGTCATTATCAAGAAAACAAACTTACATTAAAAAAAACCCAAGCCATTCCAAACAGATATATTGATAAAACTGATTACCATATAATGATATAATGGAAACTGAGACTCGTTATATCAAGAAAGACATTTGTATCGTACATAACAGTCATTATCAAGAAAACAAACTTACGTTAAAAAAAAAGAAAAAACACATACGGACCTCCAAGTGCCTCGAACCTGTAACAGTATACTCTCCAGCTCCACCATGGCACCATACAAGCCGATGTTCAATTTACATGGTTTCTTACTAATCTACACAACTATGTATGAACGATAACTCGCTAATATGGACTTAACGCCATGTGCCTTGAACGTACATAGTATAACTATCCCATTGCGTCAGAGAAGCCTATGCTCAAATAGTATGGTTTCCAACTATTCTACAAAACTATATGCATGTTAATGCACACAATAAAACTAATCCACTAATCTAGTTTCCTTGCTTTCTCTAAGACCATCAAACTTAAAATTCTCAGAAGAAACGGCTGTGGCCGCGTTAGACTAGCACTCCTTTCCCAGGCGAATCCTTCCTCATTTGATCTGACGACAGCCAAGAGCATCCGTCAGCTGGCATTTTGTAGAGAATAAGATTCTCACTAGAAACAACTGCCAAGGTAGATTCAGACTGACACCACTACGCCTCACAAACTCTAGATAAATTGGGCTTTTGCCATTAATGGATCCAATCATTAAATTCGATACAACGGTGAAATATCAGATTAAATCAAAGAAGATATTTGTGCAAAGGCTTTCTCTACTCTATAACGCTGAGAGGTGTGCCAAAAATATTCCTATGTCTTGCTTATTTTTCACATATGAGATGAAAGCAAGGTCCTTGGAGTCTGTAATTTGAAGAATTGCAACTATATGAAGACAGTTCTTGTAAGCGCATTAACATTGAAAAGTCATCGATAATGTTCAGTCCTAACACGGCAGAAGGGGACAGACAAGTATCGGAAGTGCTTAGGATCGCTAAAATGTTAGAAATGAGAAATATCTTGCCCTACAAATTGCTAAGACAGGAATCAATTATCAAGGAAGCAAGAGACGGTGGTTCTATCCATGTTCCTAGAATCAGCATGTCCGGCTCAGGAGACAAGCACCGGCTAAACATACATGTTGTTCTAGGCCTTGGCATTAGAACACCGGGCTGCCGCTCAAGTAGTCAAAGATGCAGTAACTAACGAAAGGACAAGGATATGACAGAATGGTAATAACAGACAGCTGAAAAAATTAGTGTTTCATTCCTCCTCCCTTTTTACAAGGCCCTCTTGGAGCTCTATTTATACACCTACATATCTTTCATAGGGACAAAAATGTCCCTCTAACTGCTCCGATCCCGAAGCGTATTCCGAATCGGCAAGGCATCCATGGTCCAATCCGCATCTAGCCTCGGTCATCGCCTCCCTGGCTTGGTCCCCAAGCCTCACCGCTGGCAGGAGGGCGAGCCTACTAGGGGACCACAGGATCTAATCCTTTCAACTGTCTTGATCTGAGGGAGAGAATGCCGAGCGAGAAGTTCCTGCACCACATGACACCTTAATGCATATATCATTGCATACTTGACAAAAAGGAGACCACGCCTCTCAGGTGTCGAGAAACCGCGATAGTCAAAATGATCTTTGACTTGTAGTCGTACATGTGCTCTTCCATCCTAGACTGGCGTCTATTCGCCTACAGTGGCGAAAGTTCCCCCACGAGGACCACGAAACCTCCAAACGGCGGAAGGGGGTGCCCGGCAAGTAAGGTGTCCCCCAACAGTATCCCCTTGGCGTTGCTGTTTGTCTCCGACAATTGAAGCGATGTCGAATTTTCACTTGCTTTCGGCTCCCCCGGCGCCATCCCCCAAAGATGCGAAACGATTGCTCGAAACCTTGGTTTCGAAGGATAGGAAAAAATGTCTCTCTGACTTTTTTTAAACGGTCACGAAGGTTAGTGAGGCTTTTGGACTCCTCGTTTAACGTGGCGTTTGGGACTCCGCGCCCACGTCCCTTGGCCTTCCGGCGGGTATGTATATATACCCCCGCCCTGTCATACCAAGGTTGTGCCCACCTTCTTGCTCGAGTGTCTTCCTGCAACCTTTCACTATTTCAACACGCTCGTTTTGCATCTCTATGCTGCAACCAGTCGCCTTTCGTTCTTCAGCAAGGTAAACCTTCGCCTCGAGATTGTTTTTTATTTAATAGATTTTTCTTGGTATTTGTGTTGTTTTACTTTGTGTTTTGTTCGTGATCTCGCCGCGTCTTTAGATGGCTTCCACGGTAGGATCAACTTTGTCATCGCAACTTTTTATCGCCGCGTGCATCAGGGATGGTCCTCACAGATTTTTTTTCCCAACGATCTCCTATTCTTCCTAACTCAGTGCCATCTTTGAGTTCGCCGTAGTTATTTTAGTGTTGCGCATGAATCTAAGTGCAGAGAAGCTGAAGGATATTCATGATATTATTCGGCTAGAATTTTTTGTAGTTTCAGAATTAGCT
This sequence comes from Saccharum hybrid cultivar R570, assembly GCA_038087645.1. Lineage (NCBI taxonomy): Eukaryota > Viridiplantae > Streptophyta > Magnoliopsida > Poales > Poaceae > Saccharum > Saccharum hybrid cultivar. The sequence continues at coordinate 9,971,922 of JAQSUU010000112.1, read as the reverse complement.
TAGGAATAGGATATATTAATACATAGGGGTAATAGATAAAGCGGGAGAAATCAAGAGTCACAATTCCCATATTCGGTGAAGCGAAGATATTTTACAGATATTTACATATATACTCCCTCCATCCCAAATTATAAGACGTTTGACTTTTTTGACACCAAGTTTGACCACTCGTCTTATTCAAAAATTTGTGCAAAATATCAATTCTTTTATCGTGGCTTGGTATATTAATTAAAGTTCCTCAAGAATGACTTAAATTTGACTATGTTTGCACAAATTTTTTGAATAAGACGAATGGTCAAACTTGGGATCAAAAAAGTCAAACGTCTTATAATTTGGGATGGAGGGAGTATAATAAACATAGAATTAACATTGAAACAGAATCTGCACTCCCATGATTCCATCACATTGATATGTTTATTACCATACCAATACAGCAATTCACACTTTCACAGGCGAGCAGCAAGCAAAGCAAGCAGGCGGTTTGATGACAACGGCACAAAAGGCAACGTCATAAGGAAGGCAGCAGCAAACTTTGTCCAAGCGTTAGATGCATTTAGCAGCTACTAACCAATGAAGCTACCTTCAGCTTAGCACAAGTATATATAACCTCACCATAGAAATGTTGTTGATAGCATGAGAACCACATCCAGAGACTAGGGACTCACCTGCACTACGCAAGCCTTTCTCGCATGTTACAACAAAATGTACAACTTGTTGTGTGGTTACCTAGACGACTTATGGTTCAAAGATTTATATAAAGATCGCGTCATCTATTTTAGTACATCTTTGAATCGAACTCCACACCGTAGCTAAATATGCATTGTTCGAAATATGCATGGTCTCATATTAGATTTTGATTGAAAACACATAGACGGCAAGAGTGAGATGCAGACCGCGGAGAGTGAAATGATCAAATGGGTTGACGAACGAAAAAATGGAGTAGAGAAATTTTCTCCTTTTAATATTAGAGAAGACATATAGATAAAGATATATAGATAATGTAAATAGATATGTTTTGGTTTGAGGGGTTTCAAAAAACTCCCTCGCGTCGTCTCCCTCACGGGGGGCGACCTTGGGGCCCATAGCCGCCGCCTCCTCCTCGCTGGTCAGCCGCTGCCGCCGCACCTCCTCGCCAGCGGCGGCGGCTAGCAGGGTGGTGCTCAAAGAGGCGCCCCTGTTCCCCCCGTTCCCGTCCTCCTCTCCCCCTTCTCTGCACTCCCCTCCCCCTTCCCCCCTCCGGCGCCGGCGGCCGGCTGGCGGCGCCGTGGCCGGATCTGGCCCCTCCATGGCCGGATCCGCCCCCCCACGGCCGATCTTCGCCCCGGGGCCCCGCGTCGCCTAGCCTGGCCTTGAGGTCGGGCGACCTCGGCAGCCCCTCCGCGCCGCCATGGCCCCGATGTGCCGCACATCCTCTGCATCCCCCGGCTTTGAGATGCACCTCGGCCAGGGTCGATGTGGGGGGAAGCTCCACCTTCATCCATGGCGCATCGGGGCGCAAGGGCGTGCCTTTCCCCGGCCTCGAGGTTGGACACCTCGGCTGGGGCGGCGGCGGTGGGGTAGGCCGCGCACGCGCGCCTGCTTCGTCGGGGCCGGCAGCAGCGTTCCGGCTGACCCGTCGGGGTGGGCGGCGGGACGGCCAGACCGGCACCACCTCGGCTTGTCCTCGGCAGGGTGGCAGGGGGGACCCTGGAGCGCGTGTGGCCTACCTCCGGCGTCCGCCGACTGGCTCCGATGCGCCCCGCGCCCGCCGCACCCCTGGCCTCGAGGCGGCGCGCTTCGGCCGGGGTTGTTGCGGTGGGGAGGCCTCCGCCCATAACTCCAGCGCATCGGGGCAGTCCTAGGCGGCGGGGCGGGCCTCGCGCGCACCAGGTTCCCTCCTCCCTCTGCCGTGCGGCGGCGGCGGTGGCTCGAGGCCGGGGGATGGCGGCCACCGGCGGCAGTTCCGGCCAACCTCTTCTCCGGGGTGGGCGGCCGCATGGCTGGTCGGCCCCTCCTCAGCTTCCCCATGCCTTTGACCGGGGCCAGTGCTCCCGCAAGCGTGCCTTGGCCCCCCCCCCATCCCCCCCGCCCACGGTGGGCGTTGGGCCTCGGCCGCTCTGGCGGCGCCCTCCCGCCAGCGCTCAGGGTGAGCGCTGCGGCGGTGACCAGAGGCCGCCTTGGCCCCACCCACCTGCTCCTGCGGCGTGCGGTGGGCCACGACCAATCTGGCGGTACACGCGCGCTAGCGCTTCTCCTCCACCACGGTCGTTCCGTTGTTTGGCACTGGCGGCGGACACCACGAAGACATCCAACGGCATCACCGGGTTGGTTGTGTTCGTCGCGCTCGCCGGGGCGTGGGAGCTGTCGTCTCGGCTCCACCCCGGCGTGGTGATGGCCGGCCTTCCTTGGCGGCAGTAGCAATCCAGGGCAGCACGGGTGAAAACCATGTCCTCAGGCCGGGTGCCTACGACCGACGACGGTGGTGAGCTAACGTCATCACATTCTTGAAGGCGTCGTCTCAACTGCTCCTCGAACGCTGTTGTCGGAGCAAGCCCGAGAACAAAAGATCCCCTGGGTGCATGTCCCAACGAAGTTGGCGTCCGCGGGCGTCATCTCCTTCCTGAAGGCTCCGTTGATGCGCCCACGATGCTCCTCCGACGCCGAGTCCTGCCCCTGCCAGCCCTCTTGGGCCGTTGTGTCTTTAGGCGTGGTGGAGGGTCATTCTCTTCTTCTGTTTGTCGTGTTCGTTCTAACCACTATCTCTGTGGTTCGTGTCGTGTCGTGCTCCATTGTATTTGCCGTGCTTTCGGCCACCTTCTCTTAATGAAAATGACACGTGAAGTCGCGTTCGAAAAAAAATAGATATGTTTGGGAAAAAAAACATATGTATTTGTTTGTGGTAAGCAACGCGTGCACGGTGCACCATCACCAGCACCATAGTTAAGTTACTCTATGTTGAATTTGTCTGCTCCGCGCCTAGCAAGTAGCAAGTGAACGAGATCCATTGAGGCGATCAGCTTCCGCTCCACCTGCTTGTTTGTTTGCTCCATGGCCGACTCGACCCCCTGCATGTACAAGAGGCTCTGGCACTTCTCCGGGTACCAGTGGAGGGTGCTGGAGGCGCGGCCCGCAGCGTCGTAGCTCGCCGCGGTCACCAGGGCTATCGTGTTCGTCGTCTCGCGGAGGCACTCCGAGTACAGAGCGCGGCACTGCGCCAGGCGGTCGCGCTCCAGCGGCGTCCGGACCCGGGCGCCGGCCAGGAGCGTGGTGCGCCGCATGGCGTCCCGCGTGGAGTTCCTGGCGACCGTCAGCGCGATGACGGCGAGGTCCTGGACCGACTGGGCGGCGTCGCTCCGTCTGTCCGGCGCGAGGGTGGAGATGCACAGGGGCTCGTGCGCCGTCTTGCGGCAGGTCAGGGAGACAAGGGACACGCCGGCGGACGAGAGCGGGAGGAAGGAGGCCGCGACGGCGGCGCAGAGTAGCGCCACCGCCAAGATGTTCTTGAGGCTTGCTAGTGATGATGCTCTGCTCGTTGCCATCGCCGCCATTGCCATGTTGGGATTGGAAGATTTGAGACTTGTTCGTGTGCAAATGCTGCGTATGTCTTGTGCCTGTTATATACAGGATACAGCAGCTAGGATGGGAGTTCGTTACTACAGCATTCAGTATCATTGATGCTAAACTGAAATGGGTTTTAGTTTATTGAGAATGGCAGTTAACGTTAACGCACGCCAGAACTAATAACAGAGGGAAAATTCATTGGCATTACTAACGTTACATCACATTATTTTTGACTTTATGCACCTAGTTGCTGCTTATTGTTGATGCATGGCATGGGAAGCTGACTAACAAACAACCCAGCAGACTGTGATCAGTTGTTGCCGGTGATGACATCCCTGAACCAGTATGCTGAACTCTTGGGGTACCGTCTGAGTGTCTTGAAATCGACGTAGACCAGGCCGAACCTGGACGTGTAACCCAGCTTCCACTCGAAGTTGTCCAGCAGGGACCAGGCGAAGTAGCCCGCGCAGTTGGCGCCGCCGTCGATCGCCTCCTTCAGCTTGCTGATGTAGCTCCGGTAGTAGGCGACCCTCGTCGCGTCGTGCACGCCCTGGGCGACGGTGACGTTGCCTGGGTCATCCATGCCTGTCGTCGGATCCACTCACGGTTTTAGTCATCTTATACTTGTTGTGGCAAGGCAAGGCAAGCAGGTCTAGGAGCTTTACCGTTTTCAGACAGAAACATTGTGGGGTTGCCATACTTCTCCTTGACGTAAGTGACAGCTTTATACAGTCCCCAAGGCACGATGTAGAGCCAATCTGAATTTGCCTGCAGTGGAGCTTAATTAGTTGCTTCAGAAAAGAATACAGTTATATGATTACCTAGTATGACTCAAACACAAATGATCAGTACCCTTGGTCCAATCGGCACACCGTTGCGTTCATCTGCAGCATCAATAGATGCAGAGAATTAGGAAAGTTCTTAGATTAAAAAAAAACGCATTACTCCTTTCAAAACAGGTCATCAAAGTGGTGCCGTTATTATGCAGCACTCAGGCACTTAGATGTCAATGGAGCTAAGCAGACTTACAAACAAATTCAGCATGCCAATCAGAGGAGTAGCTAAGCAGAGTTGTTGCATTTGGCTGTTGATCACGAACATAATAAGCAGTATACTGGTTGACTCCGACGTAGTCGATAGAGCCTTTCACTATGTTGATCTCATCAGCTGTGAACTTTGGAAGCCTTTCTTTCACGATTTTTTGAACCGATTTGGGATATTCACCGTAGATGATTGGGTGCAGAAACCTGAAACATTTTTAAGGTCCGGATGTTCAGAGGTGATACAAGAGGATCTGGATCCTCTATGGACTATGGATCAATGAAAATTACCATGAGTTGAAACAAGATGAGCACGGAACTAATGTTTGGGATGGGGGCAAACAAAAAGTTTAAATTACCATCCTACATGGAAGTCTCTTGATCTTTCAGCCGCAGCTTGGTCAGCTGGTGAATTTGTGAGAGCCTCATACCAGACAAAGTCCAGCAGAATTCCAATCCTTCCCTTTTGTGTAAGCTGAAAGGAAGTTTTGTACGCAAAGAAAATTTAGAAAACAGTTCTAAATGCTACTGGTTTTATGTCTCCATAATATTTAGCACTCGTTATTAGTCTTTAACAAAAAGATAGTACAAGTTACCATGAAGAGCTTAAACAACCATGCGTTTCTGATATACACTAGTCTTTTTTTTTTACTGATCACTCTGTCTAGCATAGGTACTAGGCCAGGCTGCTTAGAACTATTTTTACCTGATACTTTTGCCGGTATCTCTGAACTGCAGCAGCATGGGAAAGAATGAGGTGATGAGCAACGATGTAAGGCTCGGTAGCGGAGTTTCCAGCCTTGCATTTTGTGCACCTTCCAGGTGCGAATCTACCATCGTCATATCCTAGGGCAGCAACGACCCTTGGCTCGTTAAATGTCATCCAGTTCTTTACTCTGTCACCAAATGTCTTGAAGCAGAAATCGGCATAGTCTGCAAATGATTTCCTGCATGATTAGGTATGTTAATTCGCAGGCATTACGATTTTTTTCGTTCTTCCACATTTAATAATAAATCAAACGCAAACATACTTACACCACTTTTCTGTTCAACAGCCCTCCATATTGGACCTCTAGTGCCTCTGGTAAGTCATAGTGATACAGATTTGCATAAGGTGTAATGCCTGTGAAAGAGTAAATTTCAGCCTGAAACTTGAAAAAGCTGCCAATCTTCAAAGTGAAAGAAAAGCATTTCTAGCACCATCATCTATCCATATACGGAGTACCTATCTTCAACATGTAGTTTATCAACCTGTTATAGTATGCCACTCCTTTCCAATTCACTTTTCCAGTTCCATCTACATAAATTTCCCATCGCCACAAATTAGTTTATATTATTAGCACCAGCAGTAGAGAACAAATCTGAATTAAGAAAAACATAGCTCCTGATGAGCAATAAGGGACAATACTTGGGAATATTCTTGACCAAGATATTGAAAATCGGTAAGCATCAAACCCCATCTTTTTCATGATATTCACGTCCTCCTACATGAAGGAGATCGAATTTAGATTGCTTTCAAATCTAGACGAGAAGTACTTTTTTAAAAATATATGGAAAAGCTTTAGCAATTGATGGCTACAATTTATAAACTTATAAACTTGGAATTAGCATCGAATAGGATAATCAAAACCCCTTGTGCAACTTCAGGAAAGTGAACGACTATTTTGCCTCGTCTACGCTAACCTCTAGATATTCGGTAATGCTTGTGTTCTGCGTTCGGACGCTCAGCGGACCCACCAGCAAGGCTCTCACAAGCAAACTAGGATGCCTCTGCCCTTAGGCATACTTTATTATTTCTCCTATCTTATCCTCTCATCTCACTTTTCCACCACCGTCCACTCTCGTTGTACGGTGTCGCTGATGGCCAAAGCATACACGCCGCCGTTCGCCGCTGCTGAGCTGTGGCTGCCTTCCGCAGTTGGTGTGGCAGAGTGAGCTCCGCTCCGTCCCCACCCATGGTCATACGCATTGGAGCTCCACTCGATGCACCCCGACCAAGCTTGTCACTGGGGTGGCTTCCACGTTGGCTGGTTCGACCACCATGCGGTTCGTGCCACGGCTCCTGGACCCGCGGAAGCGTCATGCGCGTGTGGCACTCCAGCTCCTGCCACCACCGTCTCCGCTCATCTGTGGCGCTTCTGCTCTTGCCACTGAGTTATCCATGCCGATGTGGTGTGGTCCATAGTGACTGCTCTGGTGCGGTGTTCTCCACCGCACCTAGCTGCCCGCTTGCTGCCATGCTGTCTCTTCACTACACCCGAGCGCCGCTTGCTGGCTACCGCAGTTCTCCACCAGGTAAGCCCTGGCCGTCGGCTATGTCGTGTTTCAAGTGTTTTGGACGTATGTTTTCAAGTGTTTCATTTAGATATTGCGTATGTTACAATGGCTATATATGCATGCTGCAAGTGTATATTTCATGTTACAAGAATATGCTTCAAGTGTTTCAAACATATATTTTAACTGTTTCATCTGGATATTGCAGAAGTGAATCTGGATGTTGCATAACATGCATGTTGCAAATGTATATTTTCAAGTGTTTCATTTATTTCATTCGTATGTTGCAAGTGTTTATATATGGATGTTGCATATACTTGCAAGGGCTTTTAAAATGTTTTGCAAGTGTTTCAGATGGATGTTTTATGTGTTTCAGCCGTTTCGGACGTATGTTGCAAGTGTTTTATCTGGATATTGCAAAAGTAGATATAGTGTTGCACATATTGCAATGGAAGTCACTTACCGCTACGGCACCGTTGTGTGTCACCGTGATGCATTTGGGGGGTGCATCCATAGGCGTGCGCGTGGATTCCTGCGTGCCTGAAACTAAGCAAGCATGGGCATGCCTTGCGTACGCGCGGGAAGCGGAGTGTGCACGGTGCGAGAAAGAAGCGGCACGAGAAACATAGCGGCGTTAGTGGCACGGGAAACAAAGCGATGTGGGGTGGTTTGCGCCTGTGCGAGCGAATCCCATGTAACTAGGAGCAGTGTCCGGACGTGACCTACAGCTGGATGTCCAGGGGCTAGCTGCCCCGCTAGATATTTGATCGTCTTCATGGCCACGCATGGCAGTGGCAGTAGTGGAATGAGGTCATCCTCTTCAGTCACGTGAGACGCTTCTCCCTCTTTCTAGTGGGCAACAGCCAACAGGAATGTCCTTGCCTGCATCATATTAGTTAATTTCTTTTTTTTTTTAGTTGTTTGTTAAATTGATCATGTGAAAGACCTGATAGATTGTCCAAAGCTGTGTTTGGTTTAAGGAATAAAGTGGTCCATCATCTACTCATTCCTCACTTTTGTTGTTTGGTTTATGAAATGAAATAGGTTGATGCATCGTTGTCTCATTCCTCACAAACTAATAGTCTGTTTGGTTTGCGGAATCAAGCTATTCCGGTTTGAGCCATTCCGGATAGGTTGATGCTTTTTCCTGGAATGAGTTGGTCCCACAAAATGAACTGTGCTTCACTGTTAATTTCAGAGGATGGGATCACGTCGTGACTCAATCAATCCAAACAAAATAATAGGGTTAGTTGTACCACCTCATCTAAGATAGAATGGCTCATCAAATCAAACACCATATATGTCTCCATCTTTGGGCACGGGAGTCTCTATAATAGTGCACTAAAAGGATAATGTTATTGATTTCATGTATAAATAAATGTAAAAAAATACAAGCACTTATTTTTTTTATTCAAAATACAAGCACTTATGTTTGTGTCAAATCGATAATTTAACCTCACGAGGGCAAGAACCTAACCTTTGTTGAGGTTAGAGCCTTAGAGGAGCGCGCACAAATTTGGATGCTTCGTAACTTTCTAAATTATAGCTTTGCATGTGTTGCTTTTTAATCATGCCATTATATATATGTAACGCGCATTCTTTTAGTACACTGCATATCTAACATTTCAGGTTGGATTGTTAAATTCTGTAATTTCATTTTAAGTTTCACATACTGAAAACGTCATATTTGAATTACAGGTTTAAACAAAAGAAACAAAGAAAAGTCGACTGAAATGAAAGCACCAAAATATCATAGTTTTGTCACCTTGTAGCGATGGTACTCGTCAACAGTGACGTCCGCGGTGGCGTTGTTTGCTATCTCGCCTGAAAGCCGGGCGGCATTGCCATGATTGAACCATGTCAAAACAATTGAATCCATGATTGATGCCTTTAGTTATATAATAAATATATATATAATCCATAAAGTGTACTGTTTCAGTAAATAATTCGATCAGCGCCGATGGAATGCTCACCGGGGATCTTGATGAAGGCGTCCCATATGCTTGGCCCGCGGCCGTCCTTGTGCGCCATGCCCTCCACCTGGTAGGCCGACGCCGCCGTCCCGAACACGAACCCCTTGGGAAAGCTCCGCCGGCTCAGCCCGCCCGTCCATGCCGCAACCGCAACCTTCTCCCCTGCCACTGCCTCGCCGTCGTCGGACGCCTGGGCGCCGACGGAAAGCAGAAGAAGCAGCAGAGCGAGCATGGAACGTCGCCCGCCGCCGCCAACACGACCACGACTAGCATCAGCCATGATTCTGCGCTCCGCTGAGAACCTTACGACGCGCGGCTAGTGCCAGTGCGGTGGTGCTGGCCAAAGATAAGGAGACAGACAGGGGACGAGTGTGTGTGTGACCATGCGTGGCACATGACAGCTCAACCGTAAGTATTCGGCATCCGGTATTCCGGTGGCATGTCGAGGAAGGAGAAGCTTGTCGGCATCAGACTACCCGTGCGTACTCTAAAACGATACTCTAAAGTTTTAGAGTTTGAATATAGAGTAAAAACTGTTGCATTGGATACTCTAAAACGATATTCTATTCTTTCTCTCACTCTATATTTAAAGTAGTACAGTGTTTACTCTATACTCTACAGTGACGGACCCCACTAGCTAAACAAAAGGAAAAAATGCTATAACTCACAAACCAAAAATCCAAATTAAATTTCGATTGCACCATTAAATTCGTCTCAATAAATCCTTTAAAACTAGATTACACATTGATATATTTAGATAAAGTGACAAGTGGGTCCTGCAGTAGATAGAGTGGATAAAGGATGATATAGAGGATAAATGGGTGTGAGGCTATCCGCACTCATGGACCTCTATATTCATCCTTTATACGTCCCAGTCAGCAAGATTCTCTCCATTATACTCAATTTTCCCACATCCATCCATCCTCTATATCATCCTCTATCCACTGTATCCACTGTGGCACCTACTTATCACTTTATCTAAATATATCCATGTGTGATCTAGTTTTGAAGGATATATTGAGACGAATTTAATGGTGCAATCAAAATTTAATTTGGATTTTTGGTTTGTGAGTTATAGCATTTTTTCTTTGTTTAGCTAGTGCGGCCCATCACTGCTCACTACAGAGTAAGGACTATACTACTCTAAATATAGAGTGAGAGAAAGAATAGAGTATCGTTTTAGAGTACCAGTGTAGTAGTTTTTACTCTATATCCATACTCTAAAGCTTTAGAGTATCCTTTAGAGTATCCCACTGCGGGCAGTCTGAGAGAATTGAGTATAGAGGAGAGAATCTTGCTGATCAGAACGTATAGAAGATGAATATAGAGGTCCATGAGTGCGGGTAGTCTCAGGCGAAACGGTTGAGCTGAGCGTCTGAGTCTGAGGGGATGGTGACAGCCTGAGTGCCTGACAGGCTTTGCCAGCTAGAGGCAAAATGCACGCCGAGAGTGACGACGGCAGAGGAAAATGCCACGGCAAAGCAACAATGGGCGCCCCATGCGGCCATGCCCTTCACGGATTTTTTTAATTCTTTTTAATAATGACCGCTCCTAAAAAAAATTCACAGATTCTGATCCTTTGAGCAACATTATCACTGCGCCACATGCATGGGCGCAACGGAGGCCGCCACGGTGGCATGGACTGAAGACCTCTTCCTACGTGGCCCAAACTCTCCCTCTTCCTCTTCGTGCTCGCGCGTGGGGAGCATCATGGCACCCTTAGCCGCCACCACCGTCCGCTGGCACCCCCACCTAGCCCACACCGGCTATCCTCCTCCAGTGTGTCAGGTACAATCTGACAACGATATATAACTGCCGTGTCATAGCTTGAGCCAACAGTGATATATGACACTCATCACTACCGAGTTGTGGAATGACTCGGAAGTGATATATCACTGCCAAGTGGTGGTTTGAGCTGGCGGTGAAAGATGCCTTCACTGTCGGGTGAATAGATTCTCCGGAATTTTTTTTATCATAGGCTTACGAATCGGTAGTGAAAAACAATCGCCGTCGGCTTTATCATACCAAGTAATGGTTCACAGTAATTGTCTGTTCTGACATAGTGAAATGAAGGGACTGCATCTGGCTCTATTTGTGACCATATGCCGCGCCAGATCGAGTGGCATGGCAAGTACTGCACGGTAACGGCCTATAGCCTGAGGTACCATGGTGGATTGGTGGTAGTCTTTCCACGTTGGCACTATTGGCGTGTCTAAAAGGGTTAGAAATAAAAATGGAAGTCATTTGGATTACTTTTAAAGTATAATTTTGAAAAGGTTATAATAAAAAAATCATGTACTTAATGAATGCAACGGTAACTGAAAAGATTGAGAATATTTTCAACCACTTGAGAACAAAGTCAACTCCAAAGATTTTTCCATATATATTTGTGATTCTGCATATCTACTACTCCCTCCATTCTAAATTATAAGTCGCTTTGACTTGTTTGGTACATCCATTTTGTTATGCATATAAGTATAATAATATGTTTAAATACATAGCAAAATGGATGAACCAAAAAAGTCAAAGTGATTTATAATTTGGAAAGGAGAGAGTACATTTATTAATATCACACACCTTTTTTGGTTACACGATATACAAATTAATGCAAATAGGTATATTAATAATATTCTGCTGCATGATATAATAACAAATGCAGTAGATATGTAGTAGAATGTAGATGTACTGATAAATAAATACAATATTAATAATATTCTGCTGCATGATATATTAACAAATGCTGTAGATGTACTAATAAATAAATACAATGTATCTACTGTATTTACTAGCTAATACTATCTACCAAGGTGGTCGTGGTAGATATATGCAGATATCCAACATATTTATTAATATATATGACAAAAGATTGTGTAGATCTAATGCATTTATTTGTACAACCCAATTTTTTGCCATATATTATTATATAATATCATTTGCAATATTCCCTTCATAGCTTTCTATTACTATGAATCACTGTTTTCAACCTTCTTCTGACTACAAATGAATTTTTCTCAACATTTGGGATCTTGGTACGCATGCACTTCTTGCATTCAGTTACAATGCATATCCTACAATATATATTAACAATCTTCTCTTGCATCTGTACTCCTGCTTCTCTCTTACTGTCAACAACCATTAGCTAGCCGTGAGTTGTGAAGAACAATGGCAGCCACTGGGCTGTACGGCACGGTCACCTTGCTGCTCCTGCTCTCCCTCCCCGCCGCTCTAGCCTACCCCGCCTTCTTCAACCGGACGTGCTATCTCACGACAAACCCCGGTGCATGCCGGTCGGTGCTCGGCCACTACTTCTGGAGCCTAAACGCCACCACACTGCCCCAGCTCACTGGCACCGGGCTCGACGTCGCCGTGTTCAAGGCCAGGGACATCACGGGGGCCGTGAGCGAGCTCTCCAAGGAGGGGAGGTACGCCAGCACGCGCCAAGGGGGACGCGCTGGCGCAGTGCGCGCGGCTGTACGACAAGGCCATGAGCCACGACCTCGACCAGGGGGACAGGCGGCTCCGCGCCGGGAAGTACGGCGACACGCTGCGGTTCGTGTCCCACGCGAGGAGCGCGGCGGATGCCTGCGAGAAGGCGTTCGCCGACCGCGGCGTGCGCTCCGTGGTCAGCGACTTGAACCAGACGATGAAGGTGTATTGTGATGTGGTCGTGGATCTTATCGAACTGCTGATCAAGAACGCACGCAGTAGCAAGTAATCCTATATGTAAAGGGGGGTAATTTCTTCGTAATAACATGGCTAATCTGTCCCCGCTCCTGGTCAATTCCCCACCTGTGTGCCCATGTCCATGTTTGATCTGCCTTCGTGAACCTAGAGGTGAGAAATATGTTATCGTTAGAACTTACAGCTTAGGACACATGTGATTCTCTCCGATTGACTCAGCCGACAACGACATCCGTAGAGGACATCTGACCGTGCAACTACTATTCTTGTTTCTCTCCTTGTCTCGCGTGTGTTCGAACTTTGCAGTCATCCCCTCCTCCTCCGTCCATCACTGACGGTGTGCTTGCTGTCCCCAAGCGAGTACATATTTGGCATTTGAGAGGCCCTTTGCCTGTTTGCCATGGACAAATGCAGGCCTAAAGAAATGGTCGTTAAGTAGCAAAGTTATTCATGTAGTAGGGCCGAGTTTCTCTTTCTCACCATTGTTCCACTTCGGCACACAATTCTCGTAGGGTCTTCATAGTGTTGACCACTATCTTTCTCCCCCATGCTCATCTATTCTTTCCTCTATGGGACTAGATAAGATAGACTCAAAGACATGTTAGAGCAACTCCACCAAATCTCCTTTCCTCGTTTTCTTAAAAGTTGCTATATGAGATTGAGAAAATTGGAATTCCAATTTTAGGGGAAGGTTAACGTTGCTTCAGCAGAGATTGAGAAAAATTAAATCACATCCCTTAATCTTCCTTACGTGTGGGACCCACCTATAAGGGATTCTGTAACACCCCTGGGTGTTAAGCATGCATTATCATTTCAAAACATAAGCATTCAACATCATTGCATGTTTAACATTGTTTGGATTTTAGCACTTTTCAAATTAACTTGAAAAACAAATAAATGGAAACCCTAAGTTTAAAATAAATGTTAAAAAGTTAGTGTACTTTTTAGAAGTAGCAATTTTAAATATTGTAGAATAAATCAACTTGATTATTGGAGCAAGAATTTGGATTCAAATCCTCCTCAAATTCTGTTTTTGAAATTTTTCTAAATAAATGAGTTTGATTTTTAAATTAGCTTTAATTCTCAAATTTAAAATCTATTGGGAATTTTGAAAAATGTTCTATATGAAAGTTGTAGAGAATAAAATTTTGAACAACTTTTGTTTTGGGACAATTTTCTGAAAACCTCGTTTTCATCCCCAAAATTTGAATTTCAAACAGAACATTTAAATCTGGAATTTATTTGAAAAAGGAAAAACCGGAATTTCGTTGTTGGGCTCCGGCTTCGTTTCTTGGCCCACGGCCGAAGCCGGCCCAGCCCGCGCCGCGTCTTCCCCTCCCGCCCGCTTGCGCGAGCGCCCGCGCGCGACGCCGTGGCGTCGCGGCAGGGCTCGGCCGCCGCGTGGCCGTACGCCGGCGGCACCGCGCGACACGCGCCCCTGTGGCCCCCGCAGCATCGCGCTCGCTTACCCCCCCCTCCGCGCGCGCGTCCGCCTCGGCCACTCCCTCCATTCTCGCTCGCCCGCTCGCAGCAGCCGCAGCAGCGCTCCGCCGCGCCATCACCGGCTCCCGGAGCTCCGCCACCGCCGTTCGCGCTCGTGGCCGCTCCTCCGTCCGATTCCTCGCGGCCTCAGCTCCGCCCCGCTCCCCTCCACCGCGTGCGCATCTCCACTCCGCCGTTCGAGCTCAGGTGAGGGCCAATTTGGCCGCCTTTCTCCTCCGCTGCCGCCATGGCCGCAGTTGGCCGGCGTGCATGGCCGGAGCTCTCTGGCGCTCTTTTCTTCCCCCGGTCTCAAGCATCACCTTCCCTTCGCCTTGCGGTGCTCGCGCTCATCTTCTCGGCCGCCGCCGTGGCCTGCATTGGCCGGCCGACGAGCTCCCGCGCCGCCGTGCCGCCATCCCCACCGGCGAGCCCCCTCCGGAGCTCCCGCGCCGCTCGGAGTTGGTGCGCTGGGTGCGCCTCGACACGGGGAACCCGTTGGTGTCCTCCCCGTCGCCGGAGACCTCACCGGCGGCGAGTTCGCCACCGGTCAGCGCCTCCCCCGCGCTGCTCTGGCTGGCCGGTGGGCCCGTTGACCCGCGGGTCCCGCATGTCAGCGCGTGTGGGTTCACTGCACCGGGTGTAGCTAGCGTTTTCACCGGCGATTTTCAAAAGAATTAAAGAAAATGATTTCTCAGAAATTATGAAATAGCTTTGAAAAATTGTATCTTGAGATTTACAGCTCCAAAAATCATGAAACAAAGTTTGAAATGTTCCTTGTGAATAGATCTACAGTTTAAAAATATCCCATGTTATTTTTGTGACACTTTACTGTACATTTTTATTTAATTGTTATATATGCTGTTATCTTAGAAAAATTGTAGTAAATAAACTAATAAAGGGAAAAATGTAATTCTTGTTGCATTAATCTTCTTTAGTGATGTACTTTCTAGGAAAAATGCTAGTGAAGTATGTTCTGTGGGAAATTTTTGAAGTGTAGTTCAAATGCCTTTATTGGTTAATATTTGTTATTTTTAGTAGAAATCAATATTTGTATATAACATACTTATGATAATTTTTGTAGTATGTTAGTTTATGGTTGGTAACCTAGGAAAAATGTGAAATCTGTTGTTTGATACTTTTCTTAGTATAAAACAATTTCATGCACACATTTAAGTCATAACTTGTTTATTTTGTACAAGTAGTTTTACAGTTCCTTTTACCATAAAAATTTAGTGGTAGCTTAGTTAGGGTAAGAATACTCTACTGTAATTTTTGTAGATTTTTATCTACACCAGAGATAGGTGTTGCAGTACAACCCTAGCTAAATAAGGAATAAATGATTATTCTTTATGAGAATTTAAGGGGAATAAAATGTGCTTGGTGTATCTTTGAAGCATCACTATGTATTGCTGATGTTGAGAATGAGTTAGGTTGGTAAGGTTTGGTTAGTTAGGGTTACTTGCTTGTGACAGGTGTATGTTAGTTAGTGTAATCAAATTAAGTAAACCTTGGGGTACATGTTCTTGGATGACGTGGACTACCTTGTAGAAGATGAAGTTTTGCACTAACTGCTCATTCCATGTGCTCGTCTGCATCTCATGTCACTTCATCATTCTATCATAATCCGATGCATCATTCGCATGTACTTATGCACTTGCATCATACAGGATCGCAGGAGGAGTCGCAGACAGCAGTAACCGAGGAGCAGGCTTGGACGGACCAGCAGGAGCCCCAGGCACAGGAGGTGCCCGAGGAGGAAGAGCCAAGCGAGGAGCTGCCAGAGTGCATCGACCACCATCCTAGCTCGTTCGAAAGAGGCAAGCCCCGGAGCATTATAAGTCTCCTATTTTATAAAAGCTCTTCTTATTTACCTGAATTATAATTATATATTGTTGCATTAAGTTATAGGAGTTGAGTGAAACCGTTGTTGCATTGCTATCCTTGTCCACCAGAATTTCTGTTACCTTATTAGGTCAGGATCGAGTAATTTGCTTAGCCATGCTTAGATCGGTAGAAGTCGGGTGATTTCCTGTCACCTGCGAGTATAGGTGAATATCTGGCTATGGTTAGCAGTATTTGTGAATCTTGATAAGTAACCAAGTGGTGGTGAATAAGTGGAGACCGGGCGGAGTCTTATAGGGTTTTGGACTATAGTGATTCCGTCTGTGTCGATTAAGGACCGATCGTTGCTCGTCCCTCTTGTCATGTTGAACGCATGCCTCACATTTAGCTGGCCGAATAAAGTACCTTTCGACCGCGAAGCTAGCGACACTTTTCGAGCCGGGATAAACTCGGGTTGGCAGACTGGTGTTGAAGGGGGTGTACGGGGACGCGAAGAGTAAGCCCAAGGTGCGTCCTGGCAGTTGGGCGGTCCCTGGGTAGTGCGATCCTTGATTGTTATCCCGCGGCTTCTTGGAAAGTGTCATTGGTGATCTACGCGACCCTGACGGGGGAAGCATGGTTTGTGTGAGGAATAAATCTCCAGCTGGATAGGAATTCGATTCGAATCGCCGTCGCTCCCGGTTAGTGAGCACTTGACTCGAGCTACGGCATCGTAGTGTTAATGATGGAACACGGATGGTTATGTGGTTAATGTGGGAAATGCTAAACCTGAGATGGTAACCTTTGATGCTAATGTGTAATCAAGTGATTGTTTTAGTAATAGGTGCTTACCTAGCATGAATAGGTTATCATAAAATGATGCTAAAAGTACTTATTTTAGTTATTCACAATTAACTTATGCCTTTCGCAAATGAGTCAAGCCAGTACACTATATAAAGCCTTGCATGCTCCTTGGTGTCATGTTATTTCTGGTTTCTGACGGGTAAGTCTAGCTGAGTACATTCTCGTACTCAGGGCGTTGTTCCCATTGTTGTTGCAGATGGTCAGATGTACTACGGGTACTGCTCCAACTGTCTGTATCCGGCGATGGGTGACAACTAGGACCTTGGGCAGAGGTCGTTCTGATTATCTTATCTACTGCTTTTGTGGACCATGACTATCTACTGGCACTGTAATTGAACTAAGTGTGTGTGCGTAAAAACTATTCGCTTCCGCTACCTTATGTTGAACTATGTTGTAATAACCTTATTTCCGAACTCCGATGTATCCTACTTTTATGATCAACCTTATGTATCGTGTGAACTGTGGCTGCTAAATCAGTACGATCTTGGTTGTATGTTGGTTGGTTTGAAATCCTTCGTGATTTCACGGAATCTCGAGTTATACGGGCTTAAGTTTGTTAAATTAACCGCCTCGGTGGTGGATTTTCTTACTTAATCTCGTATAATTACGTTGATCCGTTACAGATTCATTTTAGTTATCTCTTCTCTCTCGGTCCCTCTCATGCCCCTCTCCTCGTTCTTCTTTCCCATGGTCAGCAAGGGGGAGCGGCTGGCACGCGTGCTCGCGTGCCTGGCACGTCCAGTCCACACTCTCATGGCATGCACTCTCATGTCAGTGGAGGAAGACGAAAGGGGTTTGAGAAAAAATGGTGGCAGATCCATTTCATTTGTGAGGGATTGAGAAAAATATAGGAAAAGGAGATTGAGAAAGCGGGTCTGCTAGGTAGTTTTTTCATCTCACTTCCCTGTATGACAATTTTTAGGGAAAGGGAATTGTTTTTCTCAATCTGGTGGAGTTGCTCTTAGTCCCAAAACTACAAGTCATAGACCATGCTCTACCTAAACGTGTGCATTAAGTGATTGAATCACTTGAATGGTACCAATTGGAACATTTATACCAATTGAAAACCATGCACATTGTTTATGACAACTAGGGAGCAAGTCCTATCCTGTAGTGTAGACGTGGTGACTGGACTATAACTTACCTGAGATTGCGCCTAGCTCCACAGATAGTTGTGGTAGCTGATAGGTGGTGATAGTCCTATCTGGCCGATGTAGTCCACAACATTCGAGTTGGAGAAAATTATTTGTCGGGCAATAGTTAGGCTTGCTAGACCCCCTTGTCATCCTTTTACGTGGTTAAGCAGCATTGGCATCCCAAAGTAAGTATCCTTGAGTAAGAATTTGACCCTTGATTCTTTAAGTAATAATCTAGAGAACCTTAGGGAAACCTTCTCTACCCACAAACACAATTTATATATTCTTAGCCAGTTATCTTTGGCTGAGTTTGATTTCTAACCGACACACTTGTGTTTCCCTTAAAATTGATACCTTGGAATACTTTCAGGTGAAAGCTACATTAATATCGGTGTGCTTGCGAATCTTTTTGTTAGCCATATTTAGCATCAACAAGCTTTCTGGTGCCATTTTCTGGGGGATGGTAGTTGTACTAGTTTTGAATCGAGTTTCACTATACCACAACCTTTCTTCAGCGACCTACGGATGATCGGTATAAACAGGTATAGTGACCTACGGTCGGACGCTATAGATATATAGCGACCGACCCAGCACGTCGCTGATAGTGGCGTATCCTACTTTTATGATCAACCTTATTTCCGAACTCCGATGTATCCTACTTTTATGATCAACCTTATGTATCGTGTGAACTGTGGCTCCTAAATCAGTACGATCTTGGTTGTATGTTGGTTGGTTTGAAATCCTTCGTGATTTCACGGAATCTCGAGTTATACGGGCTTAAGTTTGTTAAATTAACCGCCTCGGTGGTGGATTTTCTTACTTAATCTCGTATAATTACGTTGATCCGTTACAGCTGGTATCGGAGCATGGTTTAGCATGTTACTGTTCACATGAGTATTTAAAAACAAAACTGTGTTTTCAAATGAGCTTTTGAACTTAAAAGTGTGCCAGTGGTCATATCCTTTATGCCCGATAAGGACTCTAGGTGGCTTATTTAAGTACTAACTTGGGGGTTTGCATCATATTTAAAATTTCGTCGCTCATACGGCGTGCTATTGTATGAGTGCCATTCACTTGAGTGGTAATGTATGGATCAATTACCTCTACGCCTTGGTAAGTGAGAGTTGTGAGTGCATGGTCGGATACACTGCCGATCTAGGGGAGTGTTTAAGTGATTCCGAAATACTCACGTGCCATGCGCATGTTTGTATGAGGGTATCATTGAAGGGGAAATTCCGTCTTGCAGTGACGATGCCGTCAATAGGACGATGATTCGGGTAGTGGTTACCGTTATACTCGTATCTGGGGATGCGTGTAGAGCGAGTAACTTACTTTACCGCTTTCTTGCATATTTTCATACTGTGAGGTTGGGCTGAAGTGATTTTCTGCAGGTACATAACAGCGCTTTCGAGTAGCACGTATTAGTTACGTTACAAGAGATCGTTGTATGCCACCGTTTATTCCGTTAGTAGTATTAATTTTCTAAGTTTGTGAGGACGTACGGAACGTGCATGCATCATGTTATGCATTTCATTCATGGCATTGTTCCTCCCCTTATAAGTTGCTTATCTCATTTCGATAAAAATGCCAACTTAAAAATTTGTTCTCACCCCTGTAATAAAATTTTGCTACAGATGGCCCGTACCAAGCAGACAGCCCGCAAGTCCACCGGCAGAGCTCCCCGTCATCAGCTTGCTCCGCGCACTCGCCAGCGCCACACTTTTCTTGGAGAGTTTGGGATGCCTACGCTCTTGTGGAGAGTACTCAGTTATGTAGGCTATCCTGATGGTATGGAGCCCCGCTACTTTTGGTCAAATGAGCGGATGGGCGAAGGACTTTTGGTGACTGTGGAAGCAGTAGTTCGTCCCCGAGGTGATGGTTCTGAGTGGACCGGTTGGCATTTTGAGTCAACTGGCAGGACACCTGAAGAAGCCGCTGAGAGGGCAGCCTTTGGGATCCTGAGGGATATCATGGATCGCTTTCCTCAGGAGTTGGCAGCAGCTATAGTTGGAGTCTTTCCGAGGGGCAACCCCTCCACTGACTCGTGGCAGCAGGCAAGGGGCAGATCTTTGGAGATTAGCGCAGCAGAGGCACAAAACAGTGACAACCCTGCTATGAGTGCCATGTTCGCAGTGATGAGAGCCTTCGATGGAGTGGAAGGTAGTCTGAGACGTGTTTCTAGTGCTCTGGGTCAGGCTCGTGATGACCGCCGTCAGCTTCAGAGAGATCACGACGCCGAGATTGAGAGGCTCACTGCTGAGATGGCCCAGTTGACTCGTCAGAGAGATCAGGCTACTCAGAGGACTGTGGTCTTTGAGGGAGATGTACGTGCACTGAGAGAGCAGCTTGAGCGACTGACCACCGCCCACAGGAATGCTGAGAGCATGTTGGCTCATGTGCTCCATCAGAGGAATGAAGCCTGGTCCGCAGAGAATGTGTTGAGAGCTAGGCAGTTTGAGCTAGAGCAGCGGTTGGTCGATGCAGAGGAGTACAATGATAACTTGCATGAAGAGGTCCATAGCCTGAACAATCAGCTTAATCCTTATGACCTCCCTGGCGCAGCCGAGATGGATTTGGATGTAGACGAGGATCCTGCAGAGCCCGTGGGGCCAGCCGAGGAGCACGACGACGCTGCAGTTGGCGGCAACGCCAACGTCTCTGACCTAGACAGCGACCACGATGAGTAGGCTAGTAGTTGTTGCGCTAGCTACTAGGTCCCGCTTGCATGATCTTTTGCGTTGTTGGCACTTGAGCATGTAATAATGAGTAGAAGACTAGAGCTTGATGTAATGCTGGAAAGCTTGGATGTGTTGTGACGATATCCGAACGTCAAAAGTCCAGTGTATGTATGCTGGCAACTTGGTTGTAATGGACGCGATGTGTGTGCTTTAAGTAATATAATTAGTGATGTTGTGTTAATTGGGATGACTTATTGTGCCCCTGTTTTATTGTATGAATTTGTTCTCTCCAGTGAATTCAGTTCGGCATAATTTTTCATTCGGTTGCAATTTCTACAACATCACCTAATAATTACTGTTGCTGAAACATGCAGATGCCGAACACTCGCCGTACCGTGTATGGTGCCGCCGAGGCTGGTGGCAGTGCAGCTGCTAATGATGACCGTGATCCACCACCGCCTCCTCCACCCTATACGGCAGAACAGTTTTTCGCCCAATTCCTGGGAAGCCAACGCAACATGGAAAGTATGCAACAGAATATGGAAGCTGCGCTGCGCAGTATCACAGATAATACCCGACGGGGGATAAACCAGGGTGGCCACGAAGCAAACCAGTACAGCAGTTTTAAGGACTTCATGGATACTCGTCCACCGATCTTCAAGGAAGCCGCAGAACCTTTAGATGCAGAAGAATGGATTAATACGATGGAAGACAAGTTTCGTGTCCTGAGGATGACTGAAGTGTTGAAGACTGAGTACGCAGCTCATCAACTTCAAGGTCCGGCAGGAATGTGGTGGAAGCATCACCGCACCACTTTTGCTCCCCACGCCCATATCACTTGGAAGGAGTTCACTGACGCCTTCCGTGGAACATACATTCCACCAGGTCTGACCGAGATGAAGCTTGGGGAATTTCTGGCATTAAATCAAGGCACGAAGACTGTGACTCAATATCTGCATGCATTCAATAACCTGAGCCGTTATGCCCCTGATATGGTAAATACTGATGCCAAGAAGATCGCTAGTTTCAAGAGAGGCCTGAGTCCCAAGATGATGAAACATGTGGGTACAAACATGAGAACTAATTTCAATGACTTCGTTAGTGACTGTCTGAAGCAAGAGAAGAACAACAATGTTTATGCCGCTTCCAAGATCCGTAAGAGGGCTTTTGAGTCGGGTTCATCTCAGTCCAGGGCCCCAGTAAACAACCGCCCGGCCTATCGCTCGCCCGTCCCCGGTGCAAGGTTTAGGCCACCGCAACGGAAGAATCAGAATGCTCAGCCATCCCAGAGAAACCAGAAGCCGTCCAAGATGGCATTGCCTCAAGCAAAGACAGGACAAGGCAGTTCATCGGGAACCATGGCTCAAGTGAAGGGACCGTGCTTCAACTGCAACCAACCTGGGCACTTTGCAAAGTATTGTCCCTATCCCAAGAAACAGCAAACGCAGTATCAAGCTCGTGTGCACCACACCACTGTGGATGATATCCCTGAAGGAGAACCGGTGACAGCTGGTATGTTTTCTATCAACAATCATCCTGCAGTAGTCTTGTTTGATTCCGGATCGTCTCATTCCTTTGTAAGTCAAGCATTTGTTAAAAGGCATGAGCAAAAGATAGTTGAATTGGAATGTGCATATAAAATTAGTTCAGCTGGGGCTGATCTGTTGACTAATCAGATAGTTCAGGGAGTAACCCTAAACATATCAAACCGGCAATATAAGCTTAATCTGATAGTCATGCCAGGTTTAGTTTTGGATGTGATCATGGGTATGAACTGGATGAATCGCATGAGAGTTGTAATTGATGTTGGAGGAAGGAGTATCTCTCTTAAGGAACCCAATGGGGAAGGCACCTTTCGGGTGGTCCTACCTAGGAGAGTAGACCTAGCTAGCACATCCTGTGCGGTCCAAACTACTCTGCTAGCCCAGATTCCAGTGGTCTGTGAGTTTCCAGATGTGTTTCCAGAGGAGTTACCTGGACTGCCGCCAGACCGAGATGTCGAGTTTGCCATCGAGTTAATTCCAGGAACAGCACCGATCTCGAGAAGGCCTTATCGGATGCCTCCCAATGAGTTGGCAGAATTGAAGAAACAACTTCAGGACTTGTTAAAGAAAGGGTTGATTCGTCCCAGCTCGTCCGAATGGGGATGCCCCGCTCTGTTTGTGAAAAAGAAGAAGGATAACTCCTTACGCATGTGCGTGGACTATCGGCCACTGAATGCCGTGACAATTAAAAACAAGTATCCTCTTCCTCGGATTGATATCTTGTTTGACCAATTGTCTAAAGCCAAAGTGTTCTCTAAGATAGATTTGAGATCAGGGTACCATCAGATAAAGATTAGGCCGCAAGATGTGCCTAAGACTGCATTCTCGACCAGGTATGGTTTGTACGAGTATCTCGTCATGTCTTTCGGACTGACAAATGCTCCTACATACTTTATGTACCTGATGAATTCGGTTTTCATGCCCGAATTGGATAAGTTTGTGATAGTGTTCATTGATGACATACTGATATACTCAGAAAATGAGGAAGAACACGTAGAACACCTCCGGATAGTCTTGACTAGACTCAGAGAACATCGACTGTATGCTAAGTTCAGCAAGTGTGAGTTCTGGCTCAGGACAGTTCCTTTTCTCGGACATGTGTTGTCTGAAAATGGCATTTCTGTAGACCCTAGTAAGGTTCAAGAGGTTATGGACTGGAAGTCACCAACTTCAGTTCACGAAGTTCGCAGTTTCCTCGGTTTAGCCGGTTACTACCGTCGCTTCATACCAGAATTCTCGAAGATTGCCAAACCAATGACAAGCCTGTTACAGAAGGATCACAAGTTTGTATGGACAGAGGAGTGCGAAGCAGCTTTCCGTACTTTGCGGAAGTTGTTGACCACTGCTCCTGTTCTGGCCCAACCAGACATAGAAAAGCCTTTTGATGTATTCTGTGACGCATCCAAGAATGGGTTAGGATGTGTGCTGATGCAAAATGGAAGAGTCATTGCTTACGCATCACGACAGCTGAGGAAGCATGAAGTTAACTATCCAACACATGATTTAGAGCTTGCAGCAGTGGTGCATGCTCTAAAGATTTGGAGGCACTACCTGTTGGGTAATGTGTGTAATATCTTCACGGATCATAAGAGTCTCAAATACATCTTTACCCAATCTGAGTTGAACATGCGACAGAGGAGATGGTTAGAGTTGATAAAGGACTACAATCTGAACGTGCACTATCACCCTGGAAAGGCTAATGTAGTAGCAGATGCTCTAAGCAGAAAATCTCATGCTATTGAGGTGCAACCGTTGTTTGAAGAAGGGTTCAATTTGTTACATCCAGCTGTGTTGCATAATATTCAGATCAGTTGCACTCTGGAAAGCCAGATCATGGAGGGTCAGAAAACAGATAAGGGAATCTTTCACATCAAAGAAAAGATAAAGAGAGAACCCACCAAACACTTTCGATTGGATGAACAAGGAGTGTTATGGTTTAAGGATCGACTGGTAGTACCTAAGGATAGAGAGCTCAAAAACAAGCTGATGGATGAGGCCCATCGTTCGAAGCTATCTATTCACCCCGGAAGTAGCAAGATGTACCAAGATTTACGACCCCGTTATTGGTGGACTAAAATGAAAAAGGAGATTGCAGCATACGTTGCTCGATGCGACATGTGTTGTAGAGTTAAAGCTCTTCACATGAGACCTGCAGGACTCCTACAACCTTTGTCGGTACCTGATTGGAAGTGGGATGATATAAGTATGGACTTTATCACTGGTCTCCCCACCACACAGAAAGGCCATGACTCCATTTGGGTAATAGTCGATCGCCTTACTAAGTCGGCTCACTTTCTGCCAGTCAAAACAAGTTTCCGACCACCTCAATATGCAGAAAAGTATATTGCTGAGATTGTCCGATTGCATGGAATACCAAAAACAATAGTGTCCGATCGAGGTTCACAGTTTACCGCTCACTTTTGGGAACATCTTCATCAAGGTTTGGGCACTAGTTTGATTCGTAGCACGGCTTACCACCCACAGACTGACGGGCAGACAGAAAGAGTTAATGCAGTACTGGAAGATATGCTTAGGGCTTGTGTGTTATCCTCCAGGGGTTCATGGGAATCCTGGTTACCGTTGGCAGAATTTGCTTATAATAACAGTTACCAAGAGAGTATCAAGATGGCACCATTTGAAGCTTTGTATGGCCGGAAGTGCAGAACACCGTTAAATTGGGTAGAGCCCGGAGAAAGAAGGTTTTACGGGATTGATTTTGTAGATGAGGCAGAGAAGAAGGTCCGTGTTATTCAACAAAACATGCAAGCAGCACAGTCTCGTCAGAAAAGTTATGCGGATAAGAGAAGAAGACCATTGGAATTCCAAGTAGGTGACTATGTCTATTTAAAGGTTACCCCAATGAAGAAGAAACGGTTTGGAATCAAGAAGAAACTATCTGCTAGATATATAGGGCCATATCAGATCTTGGAGAAAAAGGGCCCCGTGGCATATAAGTTACAGTTACCAGAAGAGATGAGTTCGATCTTTCCCGTCTTCCACGTATCCCAATTGAAGAAGTGTCTACGTGTTCCAGAAGAGAGAATACAACCTCAGGGTATTCGGATCAAGGCAGATTTGGAATATCGCGAGCAACCAGTCCGAGTCCTAGATACTAAGGACCGAGTCACTCGGAACAAAGTGGTCACCACCTACAAGGTTCAGTGGAGTCATCATGACGAGAGCGATGCTTCTTGGGAAACGAGAGAATATCTTCAAACTGCTTATAAAGATTTTTACGATAAATGGTTCGTAACTCAAATCTCGGGACGAGATTCTTATAAGGGGGGAGGGCTGTAACACCCCTGGGTGTTAAGCATGCATTATCATTTCAAAACATAAGCATTCAACATCATTGCATGTTTAACATTGTTTGGATTTTAGCACTTTTCAAATTAACTTGAAAAACAAATAAATGGAAACCCTAAGTTTAAAATAAATGTTAAAAAGTTAGTGTACTTTTTAGAAGTAGCAATTTTAAATATTGTAGAATAAATCAACTTGATTATTGGAGCAAGAATTTGGATTCAAATCCTCCTCAAATTCTGTTTTTGAAATTTTTCTAAATAAATGAGTTTGATTTTTAAATTAGCTTTAATTCTCAAATTTAAAATCTATTGGGAATTTTGAAAAATGTTCTATATGAAAGTTGTAGAGAATAAAATTTTGAACAGCTTTTGTTTTGGGACAATTTTCTGAAAACCTCGTTTTCATCCCCAAAATTTGAATTTCAAACAGAACATTTAAATCTGGAATTTATTTGAAAAAGGAAAAACCGGAATTTCGTTGTTGGGCTCCGGCTTCGTTTCTTGGCCCACGGCCGAAGCCGGCCCAGCCCGCGCCGCGTCTTCCCCTCCCGCCCGCGCGCGCGAGCGCCCGCGCGCGACGCCGTGGCGTCGCGGCAGGGCTCGGCCGCCGCGTGGCCGTACGCCGGCGGCACCGCGCGACACGCGCCCCTGTGGCCCCCGCAGCATCGCGCTCGCTTACCCCCCCTCCGCGCGCGCGTCCGCCTCGGCCACTCCCTCCATTCTCGCTCGCCCGCTCGCAGCAGCCGCAGCAGCGCTCCGCCGTGCCATCACCGGCTCCCGGAGCTCCGCCACCGCCGTTCGCGCTCGTGGCCGCTCCTCCGTCCGATTCCTCGCGGCCTCAGCTCCGCCCCGCTCCCCTCCACCGCGTGCGCATCTCCACTCCGCCGTTCGAGCTCAGGTGAGGGCCAATTTGGCCGCCTTTCTCCTCCGCTGCCGCCATGGCCGCAGTTGGCCAGCGTGCATGGCCGGAGCTCTCTGGCGCTCTTTTCTTCCCCCGGTCTCAAGCAATCACCTTCCCTTCGCCTTGCGGTGCTCGCGCTTATCTTCTCGGCCGCCGCCGTGGCCTGCATTGGCCGGCCGACGAGCTCCCGCGCCGCCGTGCCGCCATCCCCGCCGGCGAGCCCCCTCCGGAGCTCCCGCGCCGCTCGGAGTTGGTGCGCTGGGTGCGCCTCGACACGGGGAACCCGTTGGTGTCCTCCCCGTCGCCGGAGACCTCACCGGCGGCGAGTTCGCCACCGGTCAGCGCCTCCCCAGCGCTGCTCTGGCTGGCCGGTGGGCCCGTTGACCCGCGGGTCCCGCATGTCAGCGCGTGTGGGTTCACTGCACCGGGTGTAGCTAGCGTTTTCACCGGCGATTTTCAAAAGAATTAAAGAAAATGATTTCTCAGAAATTATGAAATAGCTTTGAAAAATTGTATCTTGAGATTTACAGCTCCAAAAATCATGAAACAAAGTTTGAAATGTTCCTTGTGAATAGATCTACAGTTTAAAAATATCCCATGTTATTTTTGTGACACTTTACTGTACATTTTTATTTAATTGTTATATATGCTGTTATCTTAGAAAAATTGTAGTAAATAAACTAATAAAGGGAAAAATGTAATTCTTGTTGCATTAATCTTCTTTAGTGATGTACTTTCTAGGAAAAATGCTAGTGAAGTATGTTCTGTGGGAAATTTTTGAAGTGTAGTTCAAATGTCTTTATTGGTTAATATTTGTTATTTTTAGTAGAAATCAATATTTGTATATAACATACTTATGATAATTTTTGTAGTATGTTAGTTTATGGTTGGTAACCTAGGAAAAATATGAAATCTGTTGTTTGATACTTTTCTTAGTATAAAACAATTTCATGCACACATTTAAGCCATAACTTGTTTATTTTGTACAAGTAGTTTTACAGTTCCTTTTACCATAAAAATTTAGTGGTAGCTTAGTTAGGGTAAGAATACTCTACTGTAATTTTTGTAGATTTTTATCTACACCAGAGATAGGTGTTGCAGTACAACCCTAGCTAAATAAGGAATAAATGATTATTCTTTATGAGAATTTAAGGGGAATAAAATGTGCTTGGTGTATCTTTGAAGCATCACTATGTATTGCTGATGTTGAGAATGAGTTAGGTTGGTAAGGTTTGGTTAGTTAGGGTTACTTGCTTGTGACAGGTGTATGTTAGTTAGTGTAATCAAATTAAGTAAACCTTGGGGTACATGTTCTTGGATGACGTGGACTACCTTGTAGAAGATGAAGTTTTGCACTAACTGCTCATTCCATGTGCTCGTCTGCATCTCATGTCACTTCATCATTCTATCATAATCCGATGCATCATTCGCATGTACTTATGCACTTGCATCATACAGGATCGCAGGAGGAGTCGCAGACAGCAGTAACCGAGGAGCAGGCTTGGACGGACCAGCAGGAGCCCCAGGCATAGGAGGTGCCCGAGGAGGAAGAGCCAAGCGAGGAGCTGCCAGAGTGCGTCGACCACCATCCTAGCTCGTTCGAAAGAGGCAAGCCCCGGAGCATTATAAGTCTCCTATTTTATAAAAGCTCTTCTTATTTACCTGAATTATAATTATATATTGTTGCATTAAGTTATAGGAGTTGAGTGAAACCGTTGTTGCATTGCTATCCTTGTCCACCAGAATTTCTGTTACCTTATTAGGTCAGGATCGAGTAATTTGCTTAGCCATGCTTAGATCGGTAGAAGTCGGGTGATTTCCTGTCACCTGCGAGTATAGGTGAATATCTGGCTATGGTTAGCAGTATTTGTGAATCTTGATAAGTAACCAAGTGGTGGTGAATAAGTGGAGACCGGGCGGAGTCTTATAGGGTTTTGGACTATAGTGATTCCGTCTGTGTCGATTAAGGACCGATCGTTGCTCGTCCCTCTTGTCATGTTGAACGCATGCCTCACATTTAGCTGGCCGAATAAAGTACCTTTCGACCGCGAAGCTAGCGACACTTTTCGAGCCGGGATAAACTCGGGTTGGCAGACTGGTGTTGAAGGGGGTGTACGGGGACGCGAAGAGTAAGCCCAAGGTGCGTCCTGGCAGTCGGGCGGTCCCTGGGTAGTGCGATCCATGATTGTTATCCCGCGGCTTCTTGGAAAGTGTCATTGGTGATCTACGCGACCCTGACGGGGGAAGCATGGTTTGTGTGAGGAATAAATCTCCAGCTGGATAGGAATTCGATTCGAATCGCCGTCGCTCCCGGTTAGTGAGCACTTGACTCGAGCTACGGCATCGTAGTGTTAATGATGGAACACGGATGGTTATGTGGTTAATGTGGGAAATGCTAAACCTGAGATGGTAACCTTTGATGCTAATGTGTAATCAAGTGATTGTTTTAGTAATAGGTGCTTACCTAGCATGAATAGGTTATCATAAAATGATGCTAAAAGTACTTATTTTAGTTATTCACAATTAACTTATGCCTTTCGCAAATGAGTCAAGCCAGTACACTATATAAAGCCTTGCATGCTCCTTGGTGTCATGTTATTTCTGGTTTCTGACGGGTAAGTCTAGCTGAGTACATTCTCGTACTCAGGGCGTTGTTCCCATTGTTGTTGCAGATGGTCAGATGTACTACGGGTACTGCTCCAACTGTCTGTATCCGGCGATGGGTGACAACTAGGACCTTGGGCAGAGGTCGTTCTGATTATCTTATCTACTGCTTTTGTGGACCATGACTATCTACTGGCACTGTAATTGAACTAAGTGTGTGTGCGTAAAAACTATTCGCTTCCGCTACCTTATGTTGAACTATGTTGTAATAACCTTATTTCCGAACTCCGATGTATCCTACTTTTATGATCAACCTTATGTATCGTGTGAACTGTGGCTGCTAAATCAGTACGATCTTGGTTGTATGTTGGTTGGTTTGAAATCCTTCGTGATTTCACGGAATCTCGAGTTATACGGGCTTAAGTTTGTTAAATTAACCGCCTCGGTGGTGGATTTTCTTACTTAATCTCGTATAATTACGTTGATCCGTTACAGATTCATTTTAGTTATCTCTTCTCTCTCGGTCCCTCTCATGCCCCTCTCCTCGTTCTTCTTTCCCATGGTCAGCAAGGGGGAGCGGCTGGCACGCGTGCTCGCGTGCCTGGCACGTCCAGTCCACACTCTCACGGCATGCACTCTCATGTCAGTGGAGGAAGACGAAAGGGGTTTGAGAAAAAATGGTGGCAGATCCATTTCATTTGTGAGGGATTGAGAAAAATATAGGAAAAGGAGATTGAGAAAGCGGGTCTGCTAGGTAGTTTTTTCATCTCACTTCCCTGTATGACAATTTTTAGGGAAAGGGAATTGTTTTTCTCAATCTGGTGGAGTTGCTCTTAGTCCCAAAACTACAAGTCATAGACCATGCTCTACCTAAACGTGTGCATTAAGTGATTGAATCACTTGAATGGTACCAATTGGAACATTTATACCAATTGAAAACCATGCACATTGTTTATGACAACTAGGGAGCAAGTCCTATCCTGTAGTGTAGACGTGGTGACTGGACTATAACTTACCTGAGATTGCGCCTAGCTCCACAGATAGTTGTGGTAGCTGATAGGTGGTGATAGTCCTATCTGGCCGATGTAGTCCACAACATTCGAGTTGGAGAAAATTATTTGTCGGGCAATAGTTAGGCTTGCTAGACCCCCTTGTCATCCTTTTACGTGGTTAAGCAGCATTGGCATCCCAAAGTAAGTATCCTTGAGTAAGAATTTGACCCTTGATTCTTTAAGTAATAATCTAGAGAACCTTAGGGAAACCTTCTCTACCCACAAACACAATTTATATATTCTTAGCCAGTTATCTTTGGCTGAGTTTGATTTCTAACCGACACACTTGTGTTTCCCTTAAAATTGATACCTTGGAATACTTTCAGGTGAAAGCTACATTAATATCGGTGTGCTTGCGAATCTTTTTGTTAGCCATATTTAGCATCAACAAGCTTTCTGGTGCCATTTTCTGGGGGATGGTAGTTGTACTAGTTTTGAATCGAGTTTCACTATACCACAACCTTTCTTCAGCGACCTACGGATGATCGGTATAAACAGGTATAGTGACCTACGGTCGGACGCTATAGATATATAGCGACCGACCCAGCACGTCGCTGATAGTGGCGTCGCTACAACTTATAGCGTCCGACCCAGTTTTAGCGTCCGACCATTGGACGGTAATATAAAGATATAGCGACATAACGTTCAACACAATTGTAAACTTAAATCGACCAATGGTTGGACGCTATATATTTATATAGCGACCAACTGGTAGACGCTAACCATACAAGAAAACAACAGCATAATATCATTTGTTTATACAATAACCTCAGAATCAATACTAATCATGCAATCAATCAACCATACAATTAACGCTTTCATTTTTGACAATACACACACATGGCACATAAGCTCATCATAGCTCACAATTATATTATAATCATAAGCATTTGTCTTGTGTCATTTTCCACAACTCTTGTGGAAACCAGTTACAACAAGGCAGTTTGGCCAACATCCTATAGAATAATGCATAGCTCAAAGATGTTTGTACTGGTAGGACAGCTCACATCTCATATGGGTTTGCTTGCACTAATTACAAAATGATTCATCACTAGTAAGATTTAACAAAAAGTATTCATCTCTAGTTATGATATCCAAAATAATGCAATGGCCATGCGCACTTCAATCCAACTGCTTCCTGCATGTATCCGACTACCTCTAGCCATTACTTCCCACCTGAAAATAAAAGATTACATCCATCAATGATACAACCAGAAACTTGACATTGGTAAGTTCCAAAAAAGAAACTTGGCATTGGTTACTGTAAGCTGAAATAAAAATGTAAACTGAAAACTAGAATCCAACTCCTACAAGGTTTTGAGCATCATGAGAGGAGTTAATCGATCATTCATACAAGGTTGTGATTAACTCATCAAGTCCACTACTGTACATAGGAACTTCACTCGCAGTTCTCAGTTAAGAAAACAAGCCACAACCAGAGAGAGGGCTGGACAAAATCCATATAGAGCACAAAATGGCTTAGAGACTGTCTTAATAAATTTCTTTGTCTGTTTACTTGGTACAAGAGATCTGTAAGATAATGTTTCTCATCTTTGACTTCACTCATTATACTAGAAAATTAAACAAAACAGAAGACAATAAAGCATAATTCAACCCACTAATAATATTCAATTACAATTCACATGGTTTAGAGACACAACACTGTGAGCCTTTTGATCACTAAAGGAAGCATGAACAATATGCACAGCTGTAAGTAAACAATCTAAGCACACTTTGCCAACCAACTAGATCAGGAACAAGCTTTAGAATAAGCTACTAAAACTGGGTACTGAACCTGCAGAGAACAAAGACCTAGAAAAGCAGCAAACTACATGAAGCACTAACAACCATAGAAAATAGATTAATAGAGAGGTTAAAAGCTTAGAGCATGCAGTTAAACACAACCAAACTAGTGACTAAACAGAATGCAAACACAAGTGCTCTTGCACTATTGGCCAGCACACTAAGTAAAAAAATTACTTCAACTGAAACTGAAGTCTGCAGCTCGAGTCAGCATGCAAAGAAAAAGAAAGCTATTGTCTTACAAAAAAATGCTGATCCTCGTTAATCAAGGGAATCCAACCTCGATTACCCATGTCAAGTTACAAATTTGTCCATGTATCTCTACACCTACCATATGGATAGCACTCCTATCCGACGGTTCTTAGCTCCAAAGGTGAATATTTGGAGCTTCCACAACCATTACATCTATTCATACCTCTGTATATGAACAACATTATATTCTAGTTTCTTAGCCATGGTTTGGTGGTTCATGAGAAATTCTAAAAAGTAGAAGAGGAGAATCCATACACCCATCTACATGAATTTGAGCATATGTGTTTATGTCGTATACCTTCAAATTGATTTTTTTTCATTCTTTCTTACCGGGAAGAGTGAAACAACGACATGCTCATACCATAGGATGTGTAGAAGGAGATTAGGGTGAATTGAGAAATAAATTATGTCTTGCTTTCTTCCTCATTTCCCAAATTGTCGCTCTTCGATTATAGGTTCTTTCTTTTCAACAAAGTAGAAGGAATCCTTAGAAGCAGCTTAGGCTAGATTTACAACTTTAACCACATCCAGCTTGGACTTGACATTCCCAACCTAGTTCTCATGCAACATTTGAATCAATGTCTTAGCAAGGAAGTTGGTCTTTATCTCGACATCTCTTCAGGAGGTTCATTCTCGCACATGATCGCATTGAGGGGAGATCTTCAACTAGTAATAAAAAACGGGCAACGGTGGGTGAATCCACAGGTCATTCGCCTATCCCAACGTTCCACGTGGCGTTTTTGACCCATGGGTCTCAGTAAGATCTTAGTATTAACACAAACTAAAGATTTCTGAAAGTCATACCTCACAAAACTACAAAGTAGTGAGTAGCTCTAAATTCTAACTTCAACCTTAGTACCACACCTCAAACAAACTACATAGCAAGCAAAAAATAATCATATTATGGATACATTTCGATTCAATGGTAGCATATACATTCTTTTTACCGTATCAAAAGATGATCACAAAATTTCTGGTACTATATCAAGATGAGCATGTGTGCGTTCCACGTGCATATCTACTAGTAGGGTAAAGTCCACCATGTATTAGGTTTTAGGTATCATTGGCCTTAAACATTACAACATTTTTTTTGTTCTGTTAGAAAAACATATGACCACACTTAATGTTTTTGCTAGTGTAAACGCGACATATCTAGCAACGAAACGTTGAAATACATACTTATGCCAATGTAACTGTATTAGCCAAGAGTGCATTCTTGACCTATAACCCCGATTCTTAATAAAGTCTAGATAGATGGAAAAACTATTCTCATCTATACTAGTTCAACTTAATGATGTCATACTTATTGATTTTGATGTGCGTTAAAGTAATTAACATTCGTTAAAAAAAACATTCGCTACGATCAATGCCACTTAAGTTCGATGAGGTTCCATGCTTCTTGATCGTATATGTACAACTATATATGTGCAGGACGTACGCACACACATCCCGGGTCACTTCAGCTCCACCGGCGGCAATGGCGGCTTCAATGAGCAGAACATCACCCGGAAACCACAAGGTTCTCCTCGCCGCTCTGCTCTGCATCGCCGCCGCCGCCTCCTTCCTCCCCGGATCATCCGCCAGCACGCCCCTGGTCGCCCAGACCTGCGGCAGGACGTCCAACCAGCGCCTCTGCGTGTCCCTGCTCGAGTCCAGCAACCGGAGCCGCAGCGCCACGACGGTCCGGGAGCTCGCCATCATCGCGGTGACGGGCGCCAGGAGATCGGCGCTCCGCGCCAGGCTGCGCGCGTTCGACCTCAGCTACGGGGCGCGGCGAGGGACGCCGTCGCCGGCGGGCCGCCTGGTGGCGAGGTGCGCCGCGCTGTACAGGGACTGCCTCCACGCCGCGGCGCACGCGCTGCCCAGGGTGACCCACATGCCGTCGTACGACGACCGCGTGGCCGACGCCGTGACCGCCCTGCGCGTGTTCCCGGAGAAGTGCCAGCGCCTCTTCGACGCGCAGGAGATCGTGTCGCCGCTGGAGCAGGTGAACCGGGACACCGAGGAGAAGCTGGGCATCGCGTCGGAGATCGTTCACTTGCTGCGCTAGAGTCCCAGTCTCCCTCGCGGCATGGTGATGTCGAATGCACAAATGGCTAAATAGAGGACATGGTACAGGTACTAGGTGGAGCTGATAATAAGTGCATGGCTGATGCACAAACCATGTATGAAAGCGCTTGGAGCTTTTATACATCGATATCGATCACTTCTGAGAAATGAATTCATGCAGCCGAAAGTACGTGCGTGCCCCAGTCAAATCACACTCTACCAAAAAGGCAAAAAGTATGAAAATCACGATCAAATCCTTCAAAACTCTTCCTTCAGAGTTCAGACGGACCACTCTACTGCCGACTCAACTGAGCACACCACAGTTGGTGACTAAGATCTTGGTGTATGGGCGGTTGAAGCCTCGCTCTGCAACAACTGCTCTCTTGTCGCCGATCAGCTTGGCCACTCTGCAAACATTTGTACTCACACATCATTCTCCGGAGCTACCTCCAGTAAGATTAATGGTTCCGAGAGAGTATTGAAGCGGCAATGGAAAAACAAGCGACCTGAAGTACGGCGAGCCGGTGTTGTCCCTGACGGTGGGCACGGCGGCGATCTTGGCCACGACGTCCATGCCATCCAGCACCCTCCCAACCAGCACCGCCGACGCGTCCAGCTCGGGGGCCGCCTCGGTGGTGACCACGAACTCGGTGCCGTTAGGCACCACGCCGGCCTGCTCCTCCTCCACCTCCAGCTTCCCGCCCCTGGCCACCAGCTTCGGCTTGGGCGGCGGCAGGCTCGGGTCCCGCACCACGATCGACACCGCGCCGGCCACCGAGTGCACGGTCCCGGCCCCGCCCGCGCCGCACAGCGCGCGCACCGCCTCCGCCTCGGCCGCCAGCCGGTCCGTCACCGCGGGGATGGCCGGGTACGACACCACGCCGCTGTGCTGGACGTAGCCCGGCACGATCTTCACGAACTCCTTGCGCCGGTACCCGACGCCGGTCACCAGGGACAGGAACCGGGACGCGCCCGCCGGGGCCGCGTCCCCGAACAGGCCCACCGTGATGCGGCCGGCGGGCTCGCCGCCGATGGACACGTCCAGGAATGCCTTCGCGGTGACGGGCAGCTCCGCGAGGCACGGCGGCGCTGCCTCCGCGGCGGGAACGGCAGCGGCTTCGGCTTCGGCTTCCTGCGCCTTGGACGACGCCGGCGAGACGCTCAGGAGCGCCGGCGCGGCCGCGATGGCGATGGCCGCGGCGGCGGCGCGGCGGCCGAGCTTAGGAGGCGGCGAAGGGTGGTGCCGCTGCGTCGGTGCTGGCGTCTGCTTGGCGGTGTTGAGGATTCGCTGCGACATTGTTGCTTTGCTGAGGCTGGCAATGGCATGGCATGCCGCGCATTTTGCAGAAGTGTGGTGACGAGGCCGGTGCGTGGATAAGGTGGCCAATCAGGTTCGTTTGCCGGGGCTTGGGATTCTCTACACGGAAAAAAAATGGATGGACACTGGTCTGTGCCAGATGCCTGCCTGTCAGTGCCACGTGCCACCTCCACTAGTCCAATGATATAGAACAACCTGACATCGTGAACATACCAAACCTTATTCTACATTTTATTTAGGTGGCATCACAAAGCACAACATATACAGTTTCCTTTTCTTACAATTCAGTGAGTGATTAGGAGTATTTTCGTTGGAGATTAATTGACAAAAGAAAAAAGAAAGAATGAAAGAGCAGGTGCCATTCACCTATATTTCGTATTGATAAGCAAAACATAGGCAAACTCCTTGGTGTACCACACATATATTTTCTTAACCTATTGCCAATTTGATAAATAATTGAAAATGAACTATCGTGGTAAAAATGTCCAGAATTGATGGACATGGAAACTTGTAGATGCATGATTTTCCATATGGAAAACTTGAACCATCATGCCTGAGCATGAAACCTACAATCAGACAAAAAATATAGACATGTGGTTTATATAAATATTATTTATTTTGTTATGACTTATTTTATCATTAGAGATACTTTAATAATAATTTATTTACTTTATTATTTGCATGAAAATTTAAATAAAACGAATGGTTAAATAAGAAGTCTAAAAGTAAAAAATGACACTTTCAATGGGATGGAGGGAGTACTTTCCACTTCATTTTCATTTCTCTTTTACTACTTTGTGCTGCCCACACAACTTATATCTTGAGTATTTCAACTCGCTTGCAATTGCCTTGGAGCTTTTGCTACTTTTTTCTAGATCATGTGCTTTAGGTCCCATTATCGAAGGCAGGCTGCAAGAATCACGAAGAATCGCTCCAAACGGTTAGTGATACCAAGGATTATCGCTACCACCCGTGACTCCGCCATCACGAGTCTTAACACGAATTTCGATTTTACGTATCGCGGCTCCCCAGCCGAGGCTCCGCTATTGCAACGCGCGGTACGCAAGATCGTATCCAAACAGGGCCTTACTCATCTACCCAAAATGAACATTCCCATTTTACATCTAGGAGAAAAAGAGGCATGAAGTTTGAAGGTTGAGCAGAGGTTTGAAATTTGGAGTTCAAAGTGAAAAGAAACCTTAGAAACACATACATTTTTTAAAATTGTAGTGTGATGAAGGTGAACGATTGATTCAGCCTGCAAAAGCATCTAATAGCGATTCTTAGTCAGTTCGCAATGAACTACACATTTTCTTCCTCACTCATCTTATTGTGCATTTTTCTTAGCCCGCTTAACGAGAGTCTCGCTATTCTCATATTTGTAGGTGTAGTTGCTTATTTCATCCAACCCAACACGCCATATAGGTAACCCTGGGCAAAAATAACCCAGAACCGAAAACCGAACCGAAATAACCGGAACCGAAACCGAACTAACCGAAACCGAATATTTCGGTTCCTAATTCGGTTCCCAGTTCTAAGTAACCGAAATATACCAGGTTAATTCGGTTTATGGGCTCGGTTAACCGAAATAACCGAATTCAGGCCCAACTAGACTTTCAGCCCATTTATGCAAGCCCATTAACTCGAACCCTAGGTATATATACGACCAAACATCCATCCATCCCAGTCCAGTTCCCTTCCCTCCCAGCCGCCAGACACTTTTCTCCTCTCAGCTCACCTCCCTTAGACCCTTCCTATCCCCACACGCTGCACGTAGCCACGCAGGTTGTAGACTCGTAGGGCTCCCTTCTGCTCTCAGCTCCGGCGCACGCAGCCACGCAGGGGAGATGCTGCAGCTGGCCAGCGGCATAGAGGCGAGGCGGTGGCGCGCGGAGCCGAGGCAAGGGAAACGGCGCGTGGGGCCGAGGCATGGCGGCGGCACCGGGGCATCGACGATGTGCAGGGCTGGGTCGCTGCGGCCTGCAGCAGCATGGTAAGGTTGGAGGTGCGGCTCCGAGCGACTGCAGTGGCCTCCAGGAGCGAGCAGCGGGAGGCCAGCGGCATCGAGCATGTTTTTTTTCCTTTTTTCTCCTGTGTCTTTCGCGTGCAATCTGTTGGCTCGGTTAGTTCGGTCTTAACCGAAACCGAACCGAACTAACCGAAACCGAATTGCCTCGGTTCTGGCACTGTGAAGTAACCGATCGGTTCTTGATTCATAGGTAACCGAAATTTGTAAGAAACCGAGAAACCGAACCGATCGGTTTCGGTTAACCGAATGCCCAGGCCGACATATAGGATATGTTTGATTCTTTTGCTAGTCATTGTGCTTCCTATCTCAGCGAAGTTTTCAAGCAAGGTTGAGTGTTTAGTTCCTTTGCTAGAGCGTATTGAAACCTGTACAAGCGAGATTTTCTTTGCTTGTATGAGAAAGCCAAAATAGCTTACCTGTTTGAGTAAGTTTTTTTAGTTATTCGGACACATAGGGTGAGACAAGGCTAGGCAAAGTACTAAACCAACCGCGCCCATGATACTTTTTGTTTTATGTTCATGCTTTTACCTCTTTCTACGTCTAAGAGTATCTCCAGGAGTTTAGTAAAACAACTCCCTATCTTAATATTTTAGCAAAAAGGGGAAAAAAGTCTACTCCAATAGTTTGGTAAAAGAGCTCCTTAAATATAGGAAGTTGTCAGATATCCTCTTTAGCTCATAGATTTCCAAAGTCGAGAGAACTCATGTGTCTCCTCTTTGGACCTGTTTTCACGGCACTTCTCGCGCAGCCCTTTGGTCCGGCCGCCGTTGGTATGTACCTGCCTCCATCGCCGCCACCCTGTAGGTCAACACCGCCACCCAGTGCTTGCCTCCGCCGGTGTTTATTGATCTTTGTTGGAAGGCATGGCCTGCTATCTTCACGTGTGCTCACCGCTTGGCCGGAAGGCATGGAAGCTAGGCACCCCTTGCTGGCTGTACTCAGCTGGCCGAGCCAAACGTTGGGATCGGATCGGTGCTCCCGTCAGCGCGGTGCTAAGACTAGATGCAATTTTCTTTTTAATTTTTTTAAAATAATTAAATGTGGGTCCTACTATAACTTTTAGAAAGTTATTGTAGAAGACTGTTGGAGAAGAACAAAAATTAAGGTTGTTATTTCTTTTATTAACTTGCTAAATTGATTAGTTTAGCAAGTAAATTGTAACACCCCTGGTGTTACTAACTTACTTAGCATGCGATTAAGACCTAAAAGAAATTAGCAGAACGAGTTCTCGGGTTTTAAAACTTTAATCGCTCATGAAATGATACCCGACTCTTATGTGACGTATGTTTGTGGTTGCAAGAAACCAAATCCAAAAATTAAAAATGAGTCCTTTCGTTGCATTGGCAAGGGAATGAACTTAGGATTAAGAGTGCTATTTTTAACAAAGTATATTGAGCAAAATAATTAAATAGTGCTTAATATTTATTCCTATGGGTCAGTACGTAGTAGGGACGATTACGTGAAATATTTGGTCAGTCCAAAGCTTTAATTTATCTAATCATGCAAACCAACCAAAGCATGATCTGTAGGCTGGTTTTTCTGGATGTTTGAATGGTCTGCATTATAACTGAACTTGACAAATCGCTTTGTGATCTGCTTTGAACCTGATCTCGCTCGCATCGAGGCACGCATCCTTGAGCCCGTTAAGGCAGACGTGATGCAGGCGGTCCAGGAATTCCAGAACCAGAGAGCACGTAATGTCACTGCAGGAGTACTGTAGCAGGGGCAGAGAGTACTGTAGCGCGCAGAAATGCACTGCAGCAGAGCAGAGCACTGTAGCGCCGCAGAAGTGCACTGTAGCAGCGCAGAGGTTACTGTAGCGACGCAGACATGTACTGTAGCAGCACGGAGGTTACTGTAGCATGCAGAAAACACTGTTCATCCGAGCATTAAGAGCTGCTGCACCTAGCTATAGGAGGAGGCTTATGCGCACAACTCCTCGTTCGTCCTCGCTGTCTCTCAATCATCGGCCCTCTCTCTCGCTCTGCTCGCTAAACGCAAGCGCCAGCCGTGGCCATCGTCGGGCTCGAGCTCGGCCACCGTCGTTTCCTCCACTCGGTCCCTTCCCATGCTCGACCACCGGCACCACCGTCCTGCCTCGCTTTCTCTCCATGTCCAGTACGCGCTCGCCTGGTTTTTCCGCGCCAGAGAGCACGCTGCCATGGCCGCTATGGTCGAGCAGAGCTCCGAGCTGCCACTCACCTCCCTCTAATTACTTGCATCCACTAGCTCGAGCGGTCATCCATGGCGGACGTGCCTCGCGAGCACGAAACTCAGCTCCACGTGCAAGCACATGTACGTCTCTTTCAAAAGTTCGTGTTTATTTACCTGAACAGCTATCTTGCGAATTTTATATCTCCATCATATCAACTCGGATTCCAGGAATTCTTCTTCCTAAATTCATCTAAAATCAAACTCTATCTTCCATATTAATTTCATAATTTTTAAAGCTCATTTGAAATTATGTGATTAGTTAATTATGTCATTAGCTTCTTGTCTTTTCTTAAATGTATTGAACCTTTAGAAATTCATAGTAAATCCGTAATAAATCAAATAAAAATCATGATCTAGATAAAGGTGTAATTAGTTCACGTAGTTTTATAATATTTTTAGGTTTGCTTTAATTACTTCGAGATATTTAATATTATCAAACATAAACTTGTAAGCAGTGTTATGAATAATCAGTGATAGCATTAATCCTAGAAATTTTATAGTAAACTTCTAGTACTACTAGGTGTCCACTGTAATTTTTGTAGTTCCAAAATAATTAGTTGTTAGGATAATTAATAAGCTCTGGTTTGAATATGTAGTAAATCGATAAAATGAATAACGCGACATCTCGGGTTTATATAACTAAAACACTTGTTAAGAAATAACATTTGAATCGACAACGTGGATACGTGGCCTAGTGAGTTTCTGTGTGGCTAGCTCGTTAGCTTGCGAGACGTAGTCGTACGACGAGAGTTACGATTGCTGTCTTTTACTTATGTCTCTGCATTGCATTCGCGTAAATCATAATAGGAACGATGATGGATCGATGGATCAACCGGAGGATTTGGCGTTGACCCAAAAGATGATGCCATGGTGATCGTACCCCGGAGATGGCATACTAACATTTGGTTATATTTTACCCAGGCAAGCCCCGGTGCATAACCTCTATTATGCTGCACTTTATTTATGCTTGTGCATTAAGTTTTAAGGAGTTGAATGAAACCCACTTGCATATATATATCCTGATCCCATGAGTCTTACTAGTATGTCAAGATCGTGTAGATTGCTATGCTACAGGACTCCGGTAGAAGTCGAGTGATTGCCTGTCACTCGCGAGAGATAGGAAATATATTATTGCTACTATTATCATGTTACTATCACATGGATTATATATAGATAATAATTGGAGACCGGGCGGGACTATACTTGGAATTGGATATGGACTTGGTTGGACAATCCGAGCGAGGCTCTGGTTGCATTTGTCCCGCCTGTGTCGATTAAGGACCGTTCGTTGCACTGGATCCCCGGTCAAGTCACAGATTTATTATCCCGAGCATATACTAGCGGATGGGGGCTAGGAAGACTTGTTACTCTCTTGTCATGGGCTCCGGCTCTTTCCGGACCGACTGATTGGAGGCGGGGATAGGTGGAGGTCTAAGCACCACTTTGAGGCCGGGCCTCAAGTGTGGGGGCTTGGAGTCCAAGTTTGGACGGGGACCTGGAACCTGTGACAGGAGTGGAACGGGTTGGTCTCGCTCGTGCCTGGGGTGCGAGCGAGGCGTGTGTTTTCGGGGTACCCAGCTGGGCACATTGATTCGCGAATCGCCGTTGCTACGTGACGGTACGACTTGACTGCACTCTGGCACCGTAGTAAGAAATGAAAGATGAAAGATGGAAAATTGGTTCTGATGGCTCAACCTTTGCTTGAAAGTAGAATAGGTGCTTACTAGAATGGTGGGTTAATGAACTACCGATGACTGCTAATAAAAGTTAAATATAAGGATGCACCTTTAGTAATGCTTCCTGCAGTTGCAATGACCCACAAGCCAGATAGCCTTGCATAACCTTGGAGTCTTTTCTTTCCTTCTGACGGGTAAGACTTGCAGAGTACAATTGAGTACTCAGGGTTTGTTCTACCCTGTTGCAGGTGACAGGTGTTCTTGAAGCTGACTTTTATGTGTGGAAACCTCCTGGTGGGCTCAGTGAGGATTTCCCTTACGTTGCGGATATAGAGTTGATTTATAACTCTCACCAAAAATGTTTTACAAAGGAAAGATTTACCACCTACTATGAATTCTTGTATATAAATGTTCATCATGATAATATTTAACTCATCATCAAATGGTTTCATTTCCGCTGAACTCTGATAACATTTTATTTTCTGCTGTTATAATTAAACAATGGATTACCCTGATGTTGTACTAAAAGTGATGTAAGAAATGGTAAAGATGTTGTAAGCTTTATCTCTCATTTATGATCCTGAGGTAAAAATGTGGATTTTCGAGTTCTCCCTCGGGTGTGCTCGACGGAATCGCAGAGTTTAGTGCTCTCCCTTGGGTACTTAGTGTCTAATGGAAGACAAGTACTCTTGGGAGGGTATTAAATTAGGCGGTTCTGCCACAGGTGGTATCAGAGCGTAAATGAGGAAATAAAGCTTCAAAATCCTTTTCTAAATTAAAATTTGACAACACATTTTTGCAAAAAGTTAGGGCGTTTGCATACGAAGTTATATAAGTAGCCCTATTACTATAGTTAAGTCTTCGGAATAAGTTTAAGTAGGCTTTCGTCCGGTAAACTAACTGGTGTGTAGCGTGCGGTCCTAAAGTCAGACGCGCTGTATTGTTATAGTCATCGTGCGAGTCTTACTTGCAGGTGCCTGTTCTAGGTACCACGCGTCCCTGTCCCGGAGTTACTGTGGTACGGTGGCTTCGTGTTTCGCATTCGCTCGTAATTCACGACTGTCGGGGCTTACGTTTTCGGCACTCCTTCTGCGCCCTTGTCGGACCTCTGCCCTGCAACCGTGCTAGTCTTTATGGCCTCGGACACCGCCCACCTCGTGTGCGTAAAAAAAATCCTGTTGTTGTACTGTTACTGGTTCCCACGCATGGCTCGAGGGTGGTCTGCGCCAGGACCACTGGCCGCTCTGCCTTCTTAAGGGGGGCCAAGCCCAGCCACTTTGTGTCACCACTCAGTGCATTCCAGCTCGCTTAGCCCTTTTCTCTTGAGCAAGCTTCTCCTCAAGCCTTCCTTGCAACCACCACCCACCTAGGATGGCAGGAGTTTGGGTTAGCAGCTACTGCTTGAACACCGAGGGTTTTCCCAAAATCCTGTATGCTACCCTGCAAAAGCTCGGCATTCGGGAGCGTCCTGAGTATGAGGGTCGTGAGTACATGAAGCGTGGCACAGAGCGATGCAAGGTCACCATCTACATCGGCAAGAGTGAGGAGTTTCCCGACATCACTGAAGCCTGGAATGTGACCGCAACCGGGTTTCGCTTCGGCGACACCTACCAGGTTGTGGCCCGCAAAGCCTTGCGGCATCTGTGCCAGATCTATGAGCAGCCCATTGCTCGTACCCCCATGCGGTTCTTTCCACCTTTGGACAAGAATCGGCGAGTATGGAGGGCTCGCATGGAGGCCTTACGGGGTCAGGACGTGCAAGAGGACAACCCGACTGTGGTGCACCTGACCACGTACTTGCTCGCTCTGGATGAGCAGTACGACCGGCAGGCCTCGGAGCTGAGAGAGTGTCTCCACCGAGCTGAGGAAGCCGAGATCTTCTCCAGGATGCTCGAAGTGCAACTTGCTGAAGCTCATGCCAATCTAGCAGCCGCTGAGAGTCGAGAGGCTGCCATGGTGGAGGCCGTCAAGGTGGACCAAGACCGTCATGCCCAGGAGCTGGAGGACGCCTATCTTGCCACAAGGGCCAAGCGTAGGACGCTCGCCACGGAAAGGCAGGAACCCTTAATCCTAGAGGGGATCCCTGTCCATCCGCTGGAGAGAAGGAGAACTGGTTTTGCAGCACCCCCGCCCACGGAAGCCTCAGAAATAGAGTCATTGCTTCCCCTCACCCAGCCACCACCACAAGAAGGAGCAGATCCACAACCTAGTGCAGTAGAAGAACCCCAGGAGCCCAGGAAGGAAGCCGTTTGGGCCGACGAAGTAGATTAGTTGTCCTAGGGGAGATGTAACTGTTGCTAGTAGTGCTTTTCATCGTTGTCCCCTAGTGTTGTAGTCTTTCCGTTGTACCGCAGCCGTAGTTGTTAAGGCCGCCTGGTTGTACGTTTCGAGCGATGTGTCGAGTGTGGGAGAGTGTATGCCTGTATGTTGCCCCCGTGTAAGGATGTTGGTGCTGAGTATTTGCTTTATCCGTTGCGTTTGTTACATCGTTTTTCCTTAGACCTCGTTCTTTTTGCTTAGGGTTCTTGAGACGACAATAAGCATGTTACAAGGGGAACAACTATTCCGATGCAGCAGATCGGCCGGGATTGGAAAACAGAGGACACTGTATCACTAATTGTGGATGTCCCAGCAGAACACTTGAATTTCCTTGATTTAAATCCGCCTTGGGATTTACTTTACTTGTTCCTTATTTTGAAAGGAACCTGTGTTGCCTGAATTTTCCCTTACTCATCTGATTATGTGGTCTATGACCCGTTGTTTTTACTGCGAGTAAGTTGGTAATAGTTA
Source organism: Saccharum hybrid cultivar R570 (assembly GCA_038087645.1). Taxonomy (NCBI): domain Eukaryota; kingdom Viridiplantae; phylum Streptophyta; class Magnoliopsida; order Poales; family Poaceae; genus Saccharum; species Saccharum hybrid cultivar. The sequence continues at coordinate 9,927,896 of JAQSUU010000112.1, read as the reverse complement.
CTTAGTTAATAGCTTATGGTGCCGCGACGGAACCGAGGGCCACCTGTGGAACAGCTGCCACATGGTGACGCTGCTCGGCGCGCGCTGGTATCGAGGTTGTTGACCAAGTGCTTTTACCGAGTTACACCGCGGTATCGCTCTTGCTATAAAAATTCTCTTTGGTAAAAATATCCTTGTGTTCAAACGGGAAATCCACAACGGGTTGATGGAATTGTGCTCTGTCAAAGTAACAGGGGTAACAAGGTTTTTGAAGAAAGGAAAAGAAGAAAGAGAAAAGCAACAGGAAAGTTAGCCCGCACGTAGGTCAGAGAAATTGTATCGCCCGATTTGACGTCGTTCCTGTGATCGGCTCGGTCACGCTACATACGCCGGGTCGTTGTCACTGCGTGCCCTGCGGACGCCGTTTGTGGTGGGGCCCACGTGTGCCGTTCTCGCGTGGCCACGGCGTTGTGCCGCACTCGCCTCGTCTTGTCGCACTGTACGCCCGTCTGATCCCGGCACCCGTGTCGGCTCTCGATTCTCGCTCTCGTCCCCGTACCGGACCCCCCCTCTTTCTTTTCCTTTGGGGCCCCGTTGCTCGCACGCCGCCTGGTCGAGCGAACCCCATCCCCTCCTTTCTTCTTTTTCCCCACTCAAGCTCGCACAGGAAGCGCACCATGGCCGACGCTTTTCCCCACCCTGTGACCCCCCAGTGATTCCCATCTCCTCCGCTTCCGGTGCACTGCATCACCACCTCCGCCCACCAAGCTTTTATAATGCCACCTTGCTTGCTTCTCCTCCATTCAACCCCCAGGTCCAGAGTAGAGCTCATAGTATCGACTTCCTCCGTCTGTGCTCTGGTGGGAGAAGCTCGAGAAGCAGTCGGGAAGAAGTGGTTGGAGGCTGAGCTACGAGATCCAGCCGTTGCTCGCAAATCTAGGGTTGCTAGTCAGAGGCGATGGTGTAACTTGAAGAAGGGATCTGGTTTCTGTTGGAGAAATTCAAGTTTATCCCTGGTTAGTTTAGGTTGTAGAGTTCGCTATGATCTTTGTACCAGTCTCCAATTTCTGGCTTTGTTGGGCATACGCCATGTTCTGGATAATCGTTTTCTTATTGCTCTTCCACTGTCCCCGTCTTCGTCGATTTCTAGAGAGGTTGTGAGTTGTATTAGATTTGTTCTTAGCCGTGTTATCTCTAGATTCCAGAATGGTTTAGCGTTTGAAGTCGTGTAATCTCCTATGTAAGCTCAGATCGGTGAAATGTAATCGTGCTTCCCTCTTTTGTTCTTGTTCCGGATCTCGGGACGAGATCCTTTTTAAGGGGGAAGGATGTAACACCCCTGGTGTTACTAACTTACTTAGCATGCGATTAAGGCCTAAAAGAAATTAGCAGAACGAGTTCTCGGGTTTTAAAACTTTAATCGCTCATGAAATGATACCCGACTCTTATGTGACGTATGTTTGTGGTTGCAAGAAACCAAATCCAAAAATTAAAAATGAGTCCTTTCGTTGCATTGGCAAGGGAATGAACTTAGGATTAAGAGTGCTATTTTTAACAAAGTATATTGAGCAAAATAATTAAATAGTGCTTAATATTTATTCCTATGGGTCAGTACGTAGTAGGGACGATTACGTGAAATATTTGGTCAGTCCAAAGCTTTAATTTATCTAATCATGCAAACCAACCAAAGCATGATCTGCAGGCTGGTTTTTCCGGATGTTTGAATGGTCTGTATTATAACTGAACTTGACAAATCGCTTTGTGATCTGCTTTGAACCTGATCTCGCTCGCATCGAGGCACGCATCCTTGAGCCCGTTAAGGCAGACGTGATGCAGGCGGTCCAGGAATTCCAGAACCAGAGAGCACGTAATGTCACTGCAGGAGTACTGTAGCAGGGGCAGAGAGTACTGTAGCGCGCAGAAATGTACTGAAGCAGAGCAGAGCACTGTAGCGCCGCAGAAGTGCACTGTAGCAGAGCAGAGGTACTGTAGCGCCGCAGAAGTGCACTGTAGCAGCGCAGAGGTTACTGTAGCGCCGCAGACATGTACTGTAGCAGCACGGAGGTTACTGTAGCATGCAGAAAACACTGTTCATCCGAGCATTAAGAGCTGCTGCACCTAGCTATAGGAGGAGGCTTATGCGCACAACTCCTCGTTCGTCCTCGCTGTCTCTCAATCCTCGGCCCTCTCTCTCGCTCTGCTCGCTAAACGCAAGCGCCAGCCGTGGCCATCGTCGGGCTCGAGCTCGGCCACCGTCGTTTCCTCCACTCGGTCCCTTCCCATGCTCGACCACCGGCACCACCGTCCTGCCTCGCTTTCTCTCCATGTCCAGTACGCGCTCGCCTGGTTTTTCCGCGCCAGAGAGCACGCTGCCATGGCCGCTATGGTCGAGCAGAGCTCCGAGCTGCCACTCACCTCCCTCTAATTACTTGCATCCACTAGCTCGAGCGGTCATCCATGGCGGACGTGCCTCGCGAGCACGAAACTCAGCTTCACGTGCAAGCACATGTACGTCTCTTTCAAAAGTTCGTGTTTATTTACCTGAACAGCTATCTTGCGAATTTTATATCTCCATCATATCAACTCGGATTCCAGGAATTCTTCTTCCTAAATTCATCTAAAATCAAACTCTATCTTCCATATTAATTTCATAATTTTTAAAGCTCATTTGAAATTATGTGATTAGTTAATTATGTCATTAGCTTCTTGTCTTTTCTTAAATGTATTGAACCTTTAGAAATTCATAGTAAATCCGTAATAAATCAAATAAAAATCATGATCTAGATAAAGGTGTAATTAGTTCACGTAGTTTTATAATATTTTTAGGTTTGCTTTAATTACTTCGAGATATTTAATATTATCAAACATAAACTTGTAAGCAGTGTTATGAATAATCAGTGATAGCATTAATCCTAGAAATTTTATAGTAAACTTCTAGTACTACTAGGTGTCCACTGTAATTTTTGTAGTTCCAAAATAATTAGTTGTTAGGATAATTAATAAGCTCTGGTTTGAATATGTAGTGAATCGATAAAATGAATAACGTGACATCTCGGGTTTATATAACTAAAACACTTGTTAAGAAATAACGTTTGAATCGACAACGTGGATACGTGGCCTAGTGAGTTTCTGTGTGGCTAGCTCGTTAGCTTGCGAGACGTAGTCGTACGACGAGAGTTGCGATTGCTGTCTTTTACTTATGTCTCTGCATTGCATTCGCATAAATCATAATAGGAACGATGATGGATCGATGGATCAACCGGAGGATTTGGCGTTGACCCAAAAGATGATGCCATGGTGATCGTACCCCGGAGATGGCATACTAACATTTGGTTATATTTTACCCAGGCAAGCCCCGGTGCATAACCTCTATTATGCTGCACTTTATTTATGCTTGTGCATTAAGTTTTAAGGAGTTGAATGAAACCCACTTGCATATATATATCCTGATCCCATGAGTCTTACTAGTATGTCAAGATCGTGTAGATTGCTATGCTACAGGACTCCGGTAGAAGTCGAGTGATTGCCTGTCACTCGCGAGAGATAGGAAATATATTATTGCTACTATTATCATGTTACTATCACATGGATTATATATAGATAATAATTGGAGACCGGGCGGGACTATACTTGGAATTGGATATGGACTTGGTTGGGCAATCCGAGCGAGGCTCTGGTTGCATTTGTCCCGCCTGTGTCGATTAAGGACCGTTCGTTGCACTGGATCCCCGGTCAAGTCACAGATTTATTATCCCGAGCATATACTAGCGGATGGGGGCTAGGAAGACTTGTTACTCTCTTGTCATGGGCTCCGGCTCTTTCCGGACCGACTGATTGGAGGCGGGGATATGTGGAGGTCTAAGCACCACTTTGAGGCCGGGCCTCAAGTGTGGGGGCTTGGAGTCCAAGTTTGGACGGGGACCTGGAACCTGTGACAGGAGTGGAACGGGTTGGTCTCGCTCGTGCCTGGGGTGCGAGCGAGGCGTGTGTTTTCGGGGTACCCAGCTGGGCACATTGATTCGCGAATCGCCGTTGCTACGTGACGGTACGACTTGACTGCACTCTGGCACCGTAGTAAGAAATGAAAGATGAAAGATGGAAAATTGGTTCTGATGGCTCAACCTTTGCTTGAAAGTAGAATAGGTGCTTACTAGAATGGTGGGTTAATGAACTACCGATGACTGCTAATAAAAGTTAAATATAAGGATGCACCTTTAGTAATGCTTCCTGCAGTTGCAATGACCCACAAGCCAGATAGTCTTGCATAACCTTGGAGTCTTTTCTTTCCTTCTGACGGGTAAGACTTGCAGAGTACAATTGAGTACTCAGGGTTTATTCTACCCTGTTGCAGGTGACAGGTGTTCTTGAAGCTGACTTTTATGTGTGGAAACCTCCTGGTGGGCTCAGTGAGGATTTCCCTTACGTTGCGGATATAGAGTTGATTTATAACTCTCACCAAAAATGTTTTACAAAGGAAAGATTTACCACCTACTATGAATTCTTGTATATAAATGTTCATCATGATAATATTTAACTCATCATCAAATGGTTTCATTTCCGCTGAACTCTGATAACATTTTATTTTCTGCTGTTATAATTAAACAATGGATTACCCTGATGTTGTACTAAAAGTGATGTAAGAAATGGTAAAGATGTTGTAAGCTTTATCTCTCATTTATGATCCTGAGGTAAAAATGTGGATTTTCGAGTTCTCCCTCGGGTGTGCTCGACGGAATCGCAGAGTTTAGTGCTCTCCCTTGGGTACTTAGTGTCTAATGGAAGACAAGTACTCTTGGGAGGGTATTAAATTAGGCGGTTCTGCCACATAAATTATACTACACTCCTGGAGATGCTCTAAGATGTTGTTTGGTTTAGCATTTTAAGTCAGTAATAAATTAACAGAGCTATCCGTTACCGTTACTTTACGTTTGGTTGGACTAACTGGACTAGATCGTAATCGATCACGACAATATCCGATATGGGCTAGCGTAAAATTGTTACCGCTCCTTTCCGGACGTTGTTCGAGTCCACTCCGCTTTGTCACTCCTCTTAGCTCTACAGTCCGCAAACAAACAAAAGGTGATAATCATTGCATCATAAAAGATAACGGACACGACTAAAAAAGGGTTGTGCGTGCGTTAGGCCGCACGCACGGCCATCTTCAACCTTTGCGCCCTCCTCCCCCTTCTTCCTCCTCACCGGTACCTAGTCCTTGCCCCGCTCTGCCATGGCTTGGCTGGAGCTCCGCGGCCGCAACGCCTGCGGCGACCGCCTTCCCCCCTCACTGGAGCTCCCTCACCCTGACCTAGCCTGGCCGCCTCCATCGTCGCTAACCGCCCTCCAGCCATCCCCACCGCCTGACCGGCCTTTCTCCCCCTCAAACCTTCTCTTCTAAGCCCACCGGAGTTGGAGAAGATGAGAGGGAGAGTTCGTCGGAATCCTACCTCGAAGATCCAGCAGCAGCAACAGGAGGAGGAGGAGGCCTACCTCACCGGATCTGCCATGGCCGGTGCGGGTGGGGGCACGAGGAGGTGGTGGGGCACGGGCGCAGGAAGGAGGTCACCGAACGGGCGAGAGGGCCGGCGAGAGAGTGCGCGAGTGTGTGGGGCATTAAACGCCCGCATGCCTGTAACAAAGATATTACCAAAGATAACATGCGTAACTGTTCCCACTAATGTTATCATCCTTGTTGCTGAAACAAACAACACCTAAGTTAATGTCGATCCAAAGGAACTCATGTATGAACTTTGGAAGGTTTGATTATATTGAACTAGAACTTTTGAAGGTTTGATTTAGTCATTGATTTTATGACCGACCAATCAGAAAGAAATAGAACGAATTGAGTCCTCGACATTGGAAATATGACGTTGATACTGACGGTGGGGATAATTCCTAACTCCACGTCTGCTGGGTCATTTCTGCCGGGCTTTGCTTGCACAATGGATCGGACCATCATCATGTTGGGCATAAGAAATTCGCAGCCTGGGCCCCTAATCCGGTCGGATGCAATCAAACCGCCCCTTCACCTCTCCACATCACCTCGTCTCCTCGCCCATATCCATCCCAAGCCCGTTTTATAGAGAGCAGCGAGGAGAGCGAGCGCACCAACGGGATCTGAGCATCTGACCGGCCGCTTGCTAGGGTTTCGTCCTCCCCCTCTCCCTCTCGGCCAGCACCACCTCGCATCCCTAGCCCTAGCCTCGCTCGCCCCGGGATCCCGCGGCGGCCATGGCGGCGGAAGCGCCACCGTCGGCGTCGTCGTCGTCCTCCTCCTCGGCCCCGCGGCCGCCTGCCGCGGCCGCCTCCGGCTCCGGCGGCGGGGCCGCCGGGTCCGCGGAGTCGTACATCGGGAGCCTCATCAGCCTGACCTCCAAGAGCGAGATCAGGTACGAGGGCGTCCTCTACAACATCAACACCGAGGAGTCCAGCATCGGCCTGCGCAATGGTAATTGCTTTCCCTTCTCCAGCGCGCTCGCTCCGCACCCACTGCTGTCATTTTCCTCAGATGCGACTGTTCTAGACCTAGATTTGCTGCTCTCTGGTTCGCCCGGCGAGGCGAATCCTTGTCCTCCTACCAATGTCAGGGTCTCAGGGATTAAGGGGAATTCGAAATTTCCCAGTGTTGTATGGTAGAACTATTTTACCCACCCCACTTGCTCCTCGACTCGATTTGTCACCTGTTATTGTTCCGTCTGTTATGTCCTTTCATGGCTGAATCAGTTAAACTTCAGTTTTCGAACTGAGACGTGTGCGCCTTAGGCCTTAGCTATTGCTTTACTTCAGATGCTGCTGTTATGATCTACACCTGTCAATTCCTTGTTTTGTAGTGCGGTCCTTTGGGACCGAAGGGCGGAAGAAAGACGGAATGCAGATTCCTGCTAGCGACAAAGTTTACGAGTACATCCTCTTTCGGGGAACTGACATCAAGGTATATGGAATCATGTACAGGGCTCCTGATGTAATGTTGCTTTCAGTGTCGGCAATTGAGTGTTGTTCAATGCACACTGTTGATGGTTTCTTCACGTTGGTGCCTGGTCTCTGCTTAATCGCCAATATAATTATGCATTTTCGCCCATCAGTTCGAGGCTCCGATGGATTCAAAAGCAATAGTGGAATCATCTTCTCACCAAACTAAGCCAAACCCACATGTGGTGTCCATGTTTCTATTTCACAAATTATTGAATTTGTGTTCTTTTCAAGTGTTTGTATCATTATAATTATTAGAATATAAGATTGGTGATTTGCTGTAAAGTCGCTAAGCACATGTTGCTTGAATTGGTTGATTGCCTACAGTAATATTGCCCACAGGGACACAATCAAGTATTTGTTTGAGTCTTCCATATTTATACCTCTTGCATGTACCATGTGCCAAAACGACCTAGGAATTTTTCTCTTTCCTATTTTTCTATTGCTAATTCTATTTAATGTATCATGCACTCTCTGTTGTTTCTGTTGTTATGTTTCATCTCTAACCTACCTCAACTTGTTTTTGAGGACTTTGTATATGTTTATATTTCATATGTATCCAATTCAGTACAATCAGAAGACAAGTAATATTAGCTATGCGGTAGTTAGTTCTGAATATTTTAGTTCAGTATGTGTGCAATCCATAAATGCATATGTACCATGTTGTGTCATGTACTTATTTAAAATTTCTATTTTGTAATTTCCTTCTCTAAACTCTATGACAGCCATTGATTATTTTGCCTTATATGTTTTGATGCATGGATGCATTTATGTCATGTTTTCAGTGCACATATTTGAATATGTATATATGTATATACTTCTACAATTTCCTCTTTTAAACTGCCTGCCCATCATAGTTTACCTGGGTTCCAATAATTCTGCAGGATTTGCAAGTTAAGTCATCACCACCGCCGCCACCACCACCACAAGCAGCTTCCCTGCACAACGATCCTGCCATAATCCAGGTACCACCATATACCAGTATAAAATAGATAACCTGTTCTGTCCCTTCATGGCTGCTTAGCTTACAAATGCTGTTCTGCAGTCACATTATTCTCAACCAGCATCAACATCGTCAAGTTTGCCTTCAGCTGGGGGTGCAGTTTTACCAGACCTCAGCTCCCAGGCAGTTCAATATGGGCTTCAGAGGCCAACTTTTCAGAGTAACCTTCCTCTATACCAACCAGGGAATGCTCCGTGGGGCTCTTCAGTGGCACCTCCAGCAGGAAATGTTCCGTGGGGCTCTTCAGTGGTGCCTCCAGCAGGAAATGCTTCAACACTTTCGGTTCCCTCAATGTACTGGCAAGGATACTATGCGCCTTCAAGTGGGCTGCCACCTCATTTGCAGCAACCTCCTTTGCTTCAGCCAACACCAGGATTGTCGGTTCCCCAGAATCTCCAATATCCAGGACTAAATCCTTCTTTGCCATCTGGGCCGCAAAAGCTGTCAGAACTCCAACCCTCATTGATGCCACCTATTACTAGTCAAGGTCCTTCGACAGGTATCCTGCCTGCTACAACAGCTCCTGCTTCTGCTACCTTATTAGCTCCAGAAAGCTCAAAGCCTCTGTTGCCGAACATGGGATCATTGTTTACTCCTCCTGCAACATCTCTTGGTGCAACTTTTCCTTTTCCAAGCCAGCCAACTTCCGTGGCTGAAACTAGTGCAACAGTGTCGCATAACTTAACTTCATTTGGTAGCAACAAGGCTACTGCTCTTCCAGGCTCAACATTGGCATACCAAACTGTATCTCAGTCTGTTTCTTCGACTATTGCCCCATCTAGCTCAGCCCAAGTGGAGATGCCTGTGCCTTTGTTGGCACCATCAGGTCAACTATTGCAGAACATATCATCCGTGCTTTCGTCATCGCACTCCATGCAGGCACCATTACAGGTGGCGAGCAAAGAAGTCAAGCCAGTTGAGCCTAAGGCTAAGGTTGCAGAACCGTTACTACCTGACCCTTTGCTACCAGATCCACCATCACGGGCTCTGCCTGAAAATAAGGAGCCTATATTACCATTGCCAAAACAGACACCTCAGAAGGTATGTGCTTTTCTACTCATGTCTTTGTGCTTGCAGAGGCAAAGGAGAGATTTTTGAACTGAAAACAGTTAGTTTTTTAACCATAAGCAGATGTTTTAGTACATGTTTTGATTTGGAGTTATTCTCGATGACCTGATGAACCTAGAGCCACAATCTTTTTAAATTTGAATTTGTGAACTACGAAAATTATTCTGCTGGTCGTTACTTTCTTTTTGTTCTGACTTAATCTAATGAAAACCAGTAACATACTAGAATCTTTTTAGTTGATATATATATAAACATAGAAATATTTTAACTATATGATCAACTGAAAGTTAATCTACAAGATAAGGTAAAGTTGCAGGTTTCCAAAAACTATGCAACATAGCATGGATTATTATTTTTTGCCAATTTTCATACACCTCATTAGCCATGATGCTTTTTAGTGAATGATTAGTTTCTCTTTCTTTCATACCTTTTCTTGCTTTTGATTTTGAAATACCATCAATTAATGCTTCATGTCTCCTTTGAAGAAAGTTCTTGCTTATCCCATATTTGTCTTTGCCTTTATTTAGTATGTTTTATCATGGATTCATTAAGTTGTGCCTCATTTTGATTTCAGTACAATGGATCTGGTTCGCATAACCATCACAACTTTAGGGGCCGTGGAAGGGGCAGAGGGAGTGCGGTATGTTGATACAATCCATTTTTTTTCCCTTATTTGATCGTATTTAATGACAAGGAATGCTAATTTAACTCTTGTCTCATGGTCCACGTCCCTACCTTTTGCTCTTCACTACTTGTCTGAATGTAATTATTCTATGTTATTTTTAGAAGAGATAATATTCAGTCGATCCTATGCAGCTTTATTTTGTTTTTGTCAACTCTAAAGCATGAAATTTGACAAATATGACAACTATAATCATTTTTTGATTTGATAATTATAATTTTTTGTTAACAACTTAATATGCACTCCCTCCATTCCAAATTGTAAGCCGTCCTGGCTTTTCTAGATACATAGCTTTTGGTTTGCACCTAGATATCTATTATGTCTAAAATCATAATAAAAGATATGTATTAGAAACGCCAGAATGACTTACAATTTGGAACAGGGAGGGAGTACAATTTAGCTCTGTTAGCCTTGTGCATCCTTTGATATTTGTATCAACTGAAAAGCATATGTACTATAAAGCATTGAAGTGGTTTCCTGCTTCACTTTATTAGTTTGCTAGTGAGTTCACACATCTCACAATGTACAATGCACATAAAAGGTCTTTCGGGCAAGTTATTGTGAAATTGCTTGGTAAGCGAGTAACACTGTAAACAATTTGTGAGTTGGAAAATGACACCTTTGACTCGTGATAAGTGGCACACTGACCCCATCAGTGTGTACCTGAGCCTGTATGCTTTGGGTGAGCTGTTGTCTCTTAGAGGACTTGTAGGATGTGACTATTACTCCTACGCTGTGGTTTGTGATCCCTATGCCCATGTACAAGTTTTTATTGTATCATATAGTAGGAGGCGCTGCCTTTGACTGTACAAAATTTGTGCACCCTTTTGAGTATGCCGTTTGATAAGCATAAGCTGATTCTGGGTCAAAGATACTCCAAGGACAAACTCTATGAACACCCCCCGGGGGGGGGGGGGGGGGAGGGAGGACAAACTCTGAACCTTTAGAGTGTACTTTCAGATATTTCTTGTGAAAGTGCCTCTTGCATCATATTTGGGTTTTACTCCCTCTGGTCCAGTTTATAAGGTGCACATGCATATCAATGTTCAAACTTCAGTCTTTTGACTAATAACTTCGCCAACAATTTTTAACGATTGTAGTAAAAACTTGTTAGATTTGTAGTCAAATGTACTATCCAATGATCACAAGTTTATAATCATAAAAGGTATAGTATGAAACAAATGAACGATTAAATTTGTCATTTGGGAGACCGTGCCATGTCAAACTATGCTTTGTAAAATGCAATGGTGGGTGTATTTTTATACCCTGGCAAATGATGCTCGGATTGAATATGATTTGTTGTTAAATAGTTAAATGTCAGATTTGTTGATGTTTGTATCTTGCTTTGCAGTTTTCACAGTCTGTAACAGCATTCACTGAAGAATTTGATTTCACGGCCATGAATGAGAAGTTTAACAAAGATGAAGTCTGGGGTCATCTTGGTAAGAAATCCCAGTCAAGGGACAAGGATGGTGAGGTGGGAGATGATGTGTTTGATGAAGACCTGGAGGTTGAGGAAACTGACAACCCAGAGCTAGCTGTTAAGGTTTGATGCTCTTTTATCATTGTTTCAGACATATTGGTGGTTTTTTCTTTGCAAGGAATCTTAACTTGTCTTGACGTTAATGCAGCCTGTTTATGTCAAGGACGACTTTTTTGATTCCCTCTCTAGCAGAACATTCGGACGTGGAGGGCCAAATGGAAGGGGCAGACCTTCTGAACGGCGTAGAGTAGACACAGAGGTACAGGAACCACCTTTATTCTTGAGTTTCCACTGTTACTGCTTTACTCATTGTTATTGGTGTGCAGACGTTTGGCGAATTTCCAAGGCACAGGCAGCCTTATCGCGGTGGCGCCCGAGGTTACCGTGGTGGTGGTGGGCGTTCTCGTGGTTCATATTATGGTGGCAGAGGCTATGGAAACACCGGGATGGGAGGCTATGGAAACACAGGGACGGGTGGCTATGGAAACACAGGGACAGGTGGCCCTGGAAATTCATATCCTCACCGGGGCTATGGGAGAGATTGATTATAGCAGAAATGTGCTGGCAACCATAATTGCAGGTGTCGTAGTCTTTTACCACATGCATGATGCATCCCTTACTATTCAACAAATAAATGGAACTTTACCACCATGTCACTTGGGTGTGCCGTGTCCAGACAAGGCCTGTAGCATTTGGTCATTGACGTGGCACACCCGTGTTCTGTAGGAGAGTTACCAGTAGACGAGCCGCTGATGCTTGATAGGTATAAGCTTGTGGCCCTTGATGTGCATACCTTGCGCTTGGGATTTAGTTGTATAGGCCGATCTCAATGCAGGCATGCAACGCCGGGCCAAGCTCAGTAACTTTTTCCTTTCACAAAGTTTAGCCGTGTTGACTGTTTTGTATTGGTGGTAGTGTAACTTTGAAATTTTTACCGGTTATCTTAAGTTTTCAACTGTATCATGAACAGAAAGATTGGTGCTGTTGCAGTTCATCTTTATTACCTTATGATGAGAAGCTGCTTTCAGTATGACAGGTCTTTTCGCTGTAGCTTTTAACCCCCGAAGAATTCAGAGCTTTTGTTGAATGTAACGATGCAGTATGCTATTGAGTAAAGCTATGATATTCATTCGGCCTGTAGGGTTGGTATCTTGATGGTTTGGTTGGAGTGGAGTGGCGCTGAGTTGGTTCATCAATGGTGTGCCAATCTGCTCCACAGGAGCGGATCTCGCTTGCCTGCCTGTTGGATAAGGCGACCACTACCCATGTTCGGCGTGAAATGAGTGGGTTAGAATTTGCTGCAGGATGCCACAGATTGTGCAAACGGACGAGGAAGAGACACCATGACAAGTCCTGTTGCCAGGGCCATGTTCCGAGCATAATGCAAGACTGGGGTGCTGGGGCCGACTTTGCCCAATGTCGGCGCTACGAGCCCGCCGAACTATGGCTGCCCGGCTGTTCGCCTGTTCCGTTCAACACTAGTACCTGTTGTACTTGGGGCGTTGGGATTTCGGCTGCCAACTTTTGCCGCCACCGAAAGGTTGAAAGGTTACGTGCACAAAGCACTCGGCACGAGAAAGCAAGACGCGCACACATACACAGCAGAAAATGGCCCTGTTTATCTGGCTTATAATCCATCTTATTCAGCTTGTTTTTTCAGCCGGAACAGTATTTTTTTCTTAAAAAAAATCAACCAACAGACTTATAATTTCAGCCGAACGGGCCAATGTCTTTTTTTCTTTTTTGGTTTTGTCACACACTGAAGATGGCTAACCTTCTGGGCATGCCTTCGGTCAAAGTTCAAAATATTTGGCCGGCCTTTTGACAGTAAGAGCAGGCCCAACGCTCCACCAGGGAATAGTGGTTTTAGGAGAGAGAGAGTACGACATGCAAATAAAGGCCCCCGTTCGTTTATCTTCTAAGGCATACTATTTTAGTGGATAAATAGTGTTTTCTCTTACAATAAATTAGCAAACAATATTTTCAACTATGGTTTATCAGCCAAGCGAACAGAGCCAAAGCCAACAATGAAGTACTATCCCTACATCGCTGCAGCACGCGACATGATAGCCTCAGATGGGTCCACCAATACCTCTGCAAGCCACTCTGCTGTTCTGCAAGCCACTAACTTTTTTTACTCTCTCCTTCACGGCAGCAACGTACCGACATGGCAAGGTGAAGCCAACATCCAGAGCGGAGCGTTGGGGACGCCCTAAAACGAAATCAGGTGACCAGGCTAGTGCTAATTTTCATTGCTTCCGTAGTACCGCAGGTAGCACCGACCGAACTTGACGTGCCTGCACCTGACGGCAGCCTGAGTCCAGCGGCGAGGGAGGGAACCGGCTGACCGAACCGTGAAAAGCTGCAATAGGAGGTCAGGAAGTGAGGGCGTGGGCGTGGCGGGCACGAATGGCGTGTGTGGTCGGTAGGTTCCTCCGGTGGTCCAGCCACGGACGGATGCAGCGCAGATGACACCAGTGTCCATACGTCGCGGGCGGCGAACACGCACACGTGCGGAGCAGGACAACAGCAGCAACGAAAACACCAGCGCAGCGCTCAAAAAGCTGCGTATGCCAATCGGCATGGCATGGTCCTCTTGGTTCCACCATCCGTGTTGCTCTCTCTGTCATTTAGCGTCACCGCGATCATGCATGCATCAGGCATCATGCGTATGCTTTGTGGTTGTGGGATGCTGAAACTGTAATCAAGCTGGGCCACTTAACTAGTTTGTTCACTCGAGATGGTGCCATTCTTTGCATCTGAATCCGTCTTGGTTAAGAAAGAATTGAACTTTTTGTTGCCTTGTTGGTACAACGTACTACAAACGTTGCGAGTCCTTACTGAAGACACGGATACGGTGGAATCGAGAAGTAGGAGTATGTGAGGAAACCCAGAGCCTTGATTGATGGCCGTACAGGGATCTTCAGTTGTTCAGCGAGTGCTTTTTTAGGGAGTTTTCCAGCGATATCAGCCAACAACCTAGAAACAAATAAAGCCAATTACTATCTTACTGTGTCTAGCAAAAGCTATTGAGAAGTAGCAACGCAAGCATGTATGTGTTACATATTTATATTTGTATATATCTGTAGCATGACATGAGCCACTACCATCTACGCACATTTCTTTCAAGCGACTCCACCTAATGAACCAACTGCTACACTGGCCAACTCTACAATAGTCCATTTACAATTGCATTGGAATATACTATTTATAATTTTACTATCATCTACTACTAGTACTAGTATATAATATTAAATATGAAAAGGAAAACTTGAATTGAGACGAAACCGAATCCGACTGGGTCTCACGACTCACGCATCTGACGCTATCACACCGAGGGGATGTTCTGACCATTTCTTGGCCTGGCTTTCGCTGAAGGTCACACGAAAAAGATCTGCGATTTGCTGCCTGTTGTTGGTAACATGAAGCAACAAGATTCCCAAAACCGATGCCGTAATCCACTGCTAACCTCTGTGGCGTGACTGGTAAACACAACCCCTGTACTGTTTCCGTCGCGTGCACAGCGGCGAGCAAACGGAGGAGGACTATATGCCACGCATGCCCACACACACACCGCAACACCGTACCAAAGTGAATAAGCCAACAGGGCTTAGGTTACAGACAAGAAGCAAAATGATGAGCATCCAAACAGTAACAGCCAAGCAATAATGTCAGATTGTGCTCTCCCCATATACACTTTGGCATGACATGCACATACAGGTCACCCATTCGATCTCAATTCGTGTATAATAGTAGTTAGGAATAGGAGCTGTATATCAGTAAGTTAACAAGACAGGAGGGGGCCTACCGCTACCGGTATACTACTATCCTTGGCCTTGGCTGCAGCTGCAACCTCCTCCTACCTTGGTTTCCCTATCACCTCCTCCTCTGGTCTGGTGCTGGTCCCCTTGCCACCATGCCAGCCTCATCAACGTTTCTTAACTTATCTAGGCCGCGTTCTTTTCCCATGCAAGCCCCAAAAATTTCCTCTTCCACCCATCACATCAAATTTTTAAACACATGTATTAAATATTAAATGTAGGTAAAAAAAATAACTAATTACATAGTTTGTCTGTAAAGTTCGAGACGAATCTTTTGAGTCTAATTAATCCATGATTGGATAAATTTTGTCAAATAACAACGAAAAGTGCTACAGTAACTTTTCACCCCAACTCACCCCATCTAAACACACCCCTAGCTAGCCAGTAGCCACACCTCCTGTGCTCTAGCTCTAATCCTCCACAGTGTCGCCATTAGCTGTTAGCTGCCTAAGCTTCTCACCTAGTGTGTAGTTTGTGTACATGCTTACCTAGTTCATCCCTGTAGTGCTGAGGAAAGGAGGAGGCCAAGAAAGACTGGAGCTTAATTTCGTCCCAAAGGGAATCGGCCGGCATGGATAATCAGCCAGCGACCTCAAAGGAAATTGGTTGCTTACTAGAAGCCTAGGAGTAGGAGGAGGTTGTTGGCTCCAGCAATCCTGAGGGGAGCCCGGAGCCCGGAGGCGGCGGGCGTTAGGTTGTATGTATGGAGAGCCAGCGGGTGGTGGTGGTCGTGGAGGACGCGGCCGCCGCGCGGTCGGCGCTGCAGTGGGCCGTCGGCAACTTCATCCGCAGCAGCGACTCCATCACGCTGCTCCACGTCTGCCCGCCGGCGCGGTCGCGCCGGAAGCGCCGCCGCCTCCGCCTCGGCGGCTTCCAGCTCGCGCTCGCCTTCAAGGACCTCTGCAACGGCATCGCCGAGGTACGTACTGGTCTTTCGATCGTCACGGTTCACGGGCAGTTGGATTTTGGGTTGGTAGGATAGCCGATCGTCGGTGCTTGGCGCCGAACACCGAAAGCAATTAATCGGCCGGCGTGATGTTGCTGTCGCGCCGTCAATTGCAGTCGTCGCTGTACCGCGCCAGCGGCGCCGAAAGCGCCGGCCGCTGTTGTTGTTCAGCGTCGTCGGTCTCGTGGTCGACAGTTCACGGCTGACGACCCAGAGGATCGATCGGATGTTGCAGGCCAAGGTGGAGATCGTGGTGACGGAGGGGGAGCTCGGGGAGACGGTGGTGGCCACGGTGAACCAGCTCGGCGCCACCACGCTCGTCGTCGGCCTCCACGACAAGAGCTTCCTATACAGGTGATGGATTCGTTTGTGTTCTGAACTTTCGTGATCGAAACCGATCGAATCCGATGGAGGTGGCCCATTGGCTTTCGTGATGAATTCGTTCGTGTTCTGAACTCTGAACGTGCAGCTCCAATCAATTCGCCTGAATCTTTTCGCTTCTTTCTTTACGGTGCACACAGGGCGCCGAGCCAGTACAGCAGAGTCCGGAGCCTGGGCTGCAGGGTCCTCGCCGTCCGGCAGCACGCCACGGCGCGGGGCGGCTTCTTGAACGCCGAGCTCACCCAGATCGAGACCGTCAACTTGCAGTAAGCACACGTTCTTCAAAAAAAAAAAACTTGCAGTAAGCACACCACCTGTCTGCACTTTGAACGTCGCAAACAAATCGGGGCCTCGTTTAGATGCACTCAAAAAGTTGAAATTTTTTTACTCTCTCCATCGCATCAATCTTTGGACCTATGCATAAAGTAGTAAATATAGGTAAAAAAATAACTAATTACACAGTTTAGTTGGAAATCACGAGATGAATCTTTTGAGCCTAGTTGGTCTACGATTGAACAATATTTGTTAAATAAGACGAAAATGGTACTATTTATCGGGTTGAAATTTTTTCAGCATCTAAACGAGACCCGGGTCCTTCGACTGTTCTAGTAGCCTGTTGGTCTGGTTTGTTGGCTAGCATAGCAAGCATGCATCGGGATATCTTTTCTTCAGGATAGAAAGCAACGGGCGGGCAATGGGTTGGTTCAGCTGCTAAACATGACATCCTTGGATTCTGGGCTCTGATCGAGATTAGGTAACTTGGACATCGTGCGGTTTGAAATTTATGATAGAGTAAAGTGCACCAGCGGTCTCTAAACTTACGCTGCTGTGTCATCCCGGTCCCTAAACTCGCAAATCGACCGTTTAGGTCCTCAAACTTGTTCATCTGTGTCATCTGGGTCCCTAAACTTGTTCTGCGGTGTCATCCCGGTCCCTAAACTTGCAAAGCGACTGTTTAGGTCCTCAAACTTGTTCGATTGTGTCATCTAGGTCCCTAAACATGGTTTTGAGTCTCATCTGGGTCCAAACAGAGCGATCTAAAAACTTGATATCAAACAATAATTCATAACTATTTCATATGAACTCAAATAATGACAAACTTTATATCAAAATTGTAACCCTCGACGCGATCTAGAACCTTGTAGTTGAAAAGTTTTTTATTTGAAGTCGTTTACTATCCCAAAATATTATTGTAAGTTTAAAGTTTACAGATTTAAATTTTAAATATCAATATCTATAAACTTATAATACTATTTTGGGATACTAAACGACTTCAAATAAAAAAAATTTCAACTACAAAGTTGTAAAAAACTTCAAACTATAACTTTCATATAGACCATATCAATATCCAAGATTGTTTGATAATTTAAAATTTGAAATTTCAAAATCTATAAATATACAATAATATTTTGGGATACTAAACGACTTCAAATAAAAAACTTTTCAACTACAAAGTTCTAGATCGCGTCGAGGGCTACAATTTTGATATAAAGTTTGTCCTTATTTGAGTTCATATGAAATAGTTATGAATTATTGTTTGATATCAAGTTTTTAAATCGTCCTGTTTGGACCCAGATGAGACTCAAAACCATGTTTAGGGACCTGGATGACACAACCGAACAAGTTTGAGGACCTAAACAGTCGCTTTACAAGTTTAGGGACCGGGATGACACCACAGAACAAGTTTAGGGACCCAGATGACACAGATAAACAAGTTTAAGGACCCAAACGATCGATTTGTGAGTTTAGGGACCGGGATGACACAGCAACGCAAGTTTAGGGACCGCTGGTGCACTTTACTCTTTATGATAAATTATGCCTAGGCGCTTCCAAATTCCAAATGGAGTTGGCCCGCTCTGACGATTTGAACTCGAGCAGAGCAGCGTTCTTCAGAGAGGCCACATCACCTTTGTTTCCCCTTAAACAATTCGTTCAGGCGTTCAGGGTGCCTGCCCTACCCTGACGAATCGAGCCCTTTTCGTGTGTCGCTATGCTAGTCTACTAATTCCAAACGGGGAACCACAGGTTTCGTGCTTCATCCAGTATTAAATAAAACTTTAAAAGAAAGCAGTACGCTTATAAAGATACATGCCTTATTTAGTTTGGCCGATCCGGCACCGGCCGAATCACTGTGAGACACTGTAGCATACGTATTTGGTAATAATTGTCTAAACATTGGCTAATTAGGCTTAAAACGTTCGTCTCGTAAAGTACAATCAAACTGTGTAATTAGTTTTTGATTTCATCTGCATTTAGTACTCCATGCATACACCGATATTTTGATATGATGGGGAATCTTCTTTTTCATAGTAATTCTGGACCCAAAATAAGGGAACTAAACATGGGCCCAATTTAGTTCCCTAAGAATTTTGCAAAATTTTTCACATTCTCCGTCACATCGAATCTTTGGACGTATACATAAAGTATTAAATATAAATAAAAAATAAAACTAATTACACAGTTTAGACGAAATCCACGAGACGAATCTTTTAAGCCTAATTAGACTATGATTGAACACTATTTGTCAAATAACAACGAAAATGCTACCGTGCCCATTTTGCTAAAAAATTTAGAACTAAACGGGGCCATGGCCACAGTTTTCAGTTGGAGTGCTGTCTGGTTCTCTGACTGCCACGACCACAATGCCACTGACTTATCGGTCGACAAACATTTTTTTGCAGCATACCACCGCCAAAGATCCCGTTCCCGATGTTCACGCTTCCGCTTGGCGTGATATGGAGAAGATCGAAGCGGAGAAAGTGATGCCTGCCGGTGCGGCGGTGCGATTGCGAAGACGACGACGACGGAGCTCCTTCCGTTTCTGTCGGGGGAACAGGACGGCAGGCTGATGCAGGCTGAGCTGAGCCTGTCCGTCTCCTGACGGGTAGTAGATACAGATACACTACAGGCATGCATACACATCAAGATTATTTCAAGGGGACAGCAAATCTGCGGATTGACATAATTGTAATGACAGCGGCAGGCACATAATGTAGAGAGGAAGGGTATACTCCAACTCCGACCTGTACTCTTGTATTAGTGAATCGACAGGTTGGTTTCCTGAGAACCAGATTAGTCATTTTGTTTTCTGAAAAGAAGAATGAGCAAAATTAGGGGACTACTGGAACTGATGTTAAGTTTGTACTTCTCACGATCGACCTAAGTCCCTGTTATCCTTAACCATCTTCTTTAGGAAAGTGCTATAGAATTAAAGCCGACCAAAGTTAGACTAAACCTTGTTACCTGTGCCCAGTCATCTTCTTTAGAGAAGCGATAATGCTTAGGACCGGACGTCCGTCCATCCGGAAGATGTTTTCAGGGCGTGCGTGGCCCAACATGCTTGCTTCCTTGCGTCTCCTCATCTCTCTCTCAAACGGCAAAATGTCTCTCACTCTCGTGCTCGCCCATCGCGTGCGGCTGCGTGTGCGCTCGTTGCTCGGCTGCTGCCGTCTTCCCCGCCGTGCATCCCATCTTGCGTCGCGCGGCTCCCTCATCCAACACCGCGCTTCCATCCCACGCGGCGCCCCCCCCCCTCCGTCGCCTGCGCCGTGCTCCATCCCCCGCCGCGCCCGCTCCAACTCGCTGCGCGCCGCGCCCCCGCTGCTACACACCGTGTCCTGTCCCACACGCGCGGGGGTACTACTGGGGTGCCGCCACAGCCGTCGCCGTTCCCCACCAGAAGGTCGTGGCCGCTGTCGACGCAGTAGCCGCCGTGACGCACAACCTTAGCAAGGAGATGTTGCGATGAAAGCGCATATCGCAAGCATATGTTTTAAGTGTTTCAGAGGTATGTTGCAATTGTTTCGTATGGATGTTGCAAAAGTAGATCAGGGATACTGCACATGTTGCAAGTGTTTCAGGTGTTGTTCAAAATGTGTTCATCTGTTCCAGATGTATGTTGCAAGCGTTTCGATCTGAATGTTGCATATGTTTCACACATATGTTGCAACAATATGTTCTAAATATTTCAGTCTTATGTTGCAGTAAGTGTTTTCATATTGCAAGCTGCAAGTGTTTTTAACTGATGTTACATATGTTTCACACATATGTTGTAAGTGCATGTTCTAGATGTTTCATCCATTTCATACGGATGTTGCATTTAAGTGTTTCATGTTGCACGTGTTTCATGTTATTCGGAAAGTCGAGGGACGCGGGGAATGATGGTGGCACGGCACATGTGTTGGGTAATGATGGGCGCGGCGAGCTAAAGGGCGGCGGACCGAATGCGCGACGCGCGATGTCCTGCGGATGGGGCACGCTGGGGCCGCCGGTCAGGGTGCGACGTGGGTGGGGTACGTGTGCGAGACGGGGCGAATGGCTTTGAATCGAGGTGGACAGGGCGGGCTGCGTGTGCAAGGTGAGTCATGTGGACGCGTGGGCACTGTGACAGGATGGGTGCGCGTGTGGGACGGGAATAAAATCAGCGCATTGGAGCAGGCTGCGCGGGCGTCCAGACGTGTCCTCGCGCCGAACGTCCGGGCACTAATCACTCCGTTAGAGAAGTGTTATTATATGAACTTAAACATCACCATAGACGGACTAGAGGGTGTTTGGTTTATCTAGTAGCTCTTAAATCTAGTCACTTTGTTGTCAAATACTATGACTAAATATGACTAAAAGGACTTTAGTCCTCTTCAGCAACTCTGGAGTTATTAAAAGTGACTAAACCATTTAAGATGGACTAAATTTAGAAGGTGTGAACCAAACACCTCCTCAACCTTATTTCATGTCCTTGGGCGGTCTGATCAGGCAACACAGACAGCAGCCATGTTAGTCCCTGTCCGCCTTTGCCTTATTGGTGGTGGGCCGCGCCTAACGGTGGTCAAAACAAAATGTAGAGTTTCAAACGAGTCTAGAGGTGTCCATCCCTCCATCCTCTCTCATACTTGTCATCTAAACCCCATCACAACTCAAAATAGCTGTATTTCCCCATTATAAATAGCTACTTCATTGTTACAAATTATACACTTCGCTTTGGTTTTCTCCTATGTCAAACCTTATTTTAACTCTAACCAAGTTTTTAGACAGGTTTTACTAACACCTATAAGTTCGAATAAGTAAACTGTGAAAAACAGATCACATGTAGTATATTTAATGAAACTATTGAAGCTGCATATGTTAGTGTACCCTAAAATAATTTGATCAAGGTCAGAAAAATTAAAATGAAGTCGAAGTTAAAATGAGCTATAAATTAAAATAGAGGGAGTATATTCGATGGGAGTGTGTGACATGCGAGCCCGATTTGGATTCGGTCCTGAGAGCATGAACACTTGAACACCATGGTAGTTTTTTTTTTTTTGAACATAACACCATGGTAGTTGTTGCTGGAAGTGTGTGAACTAGCTCGCGAATAAGTAAGCCCAGTCCAGCGCAGCCCAGGAGTCCAAGGGGGAGCCGGCGGCTGGCTCGCGGCCGCCCACTGAGCCGCTCCGCGCCGTCCGATTCGTAGTCAGAATCACAAGGAAGGCTCGGGCTCGATTGGTCGAACCCAAATCGGCCAAACCCTAGCTCGCTCACTCGCTGGCTAGATCGGCGCCGTCACCGGCTCGTCCCCTCCCCCCCCCCCCCCCCCCCCCCCCCCCCCTTCATTTCCCCTCCTCCTCGTCGGCTCCCCGACCTGTCGTGTCGTCTCCCATCTCGAGCGGCGGCTCGGCTCCCGCCCGCACCCGACCCCCCTCGCCGGCGCCGCTGCCCCCTCCCAGTCCACGGATCGGCTCGGTCCCCGATCAATCTCAGGTACTAGTACTACCCGCCATTCTTCCTGGTTCCTTCCCTCTCCTCGCTTGGGCCTCGCGAGTCGCAGTCGCAGAGCGAGAGATAACCAGAATCATTTTGCGGTTTTGCCGGTTCAAGATAAAACTCTTTCGATTCTTTTCATCGAATCCGGGTGATCACATCAAATCGATGTCGAGGAAATCTTTTACTGCTAAAATTTGTCAATTCACAGTTGTATAAACGCTCCATGCACAATTAGTTCTGAAGGATTCATATACTACGCGAATTGCTCGTCGAATCTGAACCTGCCATGGCGCCTTGCTCTCCTTTCAGCAGCAGACACACCGGGCATGGGGAACTCGACTCTCACCGACATGACGCTGCTGCCCGGCGTCGAGCCGGTCGTGGCTGGCCTGGCCGCCGGCTCCTCCTCCTCCCCGGGCCAGGAGGGCAAGGCCAGGAAGAAGCCCATGAAGTCCTTCTACCTCAAGTTCTTCGACACCGCGCCCGACGGCAAGTCCCGCATCTGCAGGCTCTGCAGGAAGAGCTACTGCATGACCACTGCCACTGGTAAGTGTGTCAGTGTGTTACCACCACTCGACATGTTCTATGGCTGATTCAGTGCTGTTTACAGTGTTTGTGAGCTTTCAAATTCTTGGGTTGCGTCAGAGTAAGGAGGTGATGTCAGGTGTGTGTGTGTGTGAAACAGGTGCGAAGCCAGGATAAAATGTCACCGGCGATTCAAACACAGTACTTACTTTTAGCTTATGATACAACAACAACAACAACAAAGCCTTTTAGTCCCAAGCAAGTTGGGGTAGGCTAGAGTTGAAACCCAACATGAGCATTTTGGGTTTCATCTCTATAAGAGTAGCTAAGTTTTTACATTGGCTCGCCAAGCCTAACACAACCCTTCTCCTTTACCAGGCTTGGGACATGCTATGTTGGGACACCGTAGGCGCCCCACCATAGGCGGAGTTTTTAGCTTATGATACTAGAGTATAATACTTCCTTTAGTTGTGTTGCATGGAAATCAACAGATATGATTTTAGCCAACTCTATCAAATTCTAAAGAATTCTTAGGATTCAAAGTAGTGATAGTAAAGTTATTTAGAATTTGCCTCATTAAAACACACCTAATTTAATTATATAAGTTGAAGTAAATAACTTATTTAAGCAATCGTCAAGATACGCCCTGTTCGCTTGAACTTATCAGCCATGGTACAATGTTTTTCTCTCACAACAAAACAACATCAGTCGGCTTATCAGCCGCAAAAACCATCAGCCGGCTTATCATCCTCACGCCCTCCAAAACGCCGGTTGCGCTACCTTCCCCACCTCCAAAATAACCAGATTACTTGTCCGCATAAATGGTTGTGTAGCCCATTTACACAACGTTTAAACGCTACACGGGGGAAGCGGCACATATTTTTCTTAGAAAAGTAATTTTTATTTTGGTCTCCTCATAAGTTATACCCATTACCATTCATTATTTCGGTTCTAGACTTCTAGCCTCCAGCTCATTAAAACATGCTCGCAAAAAAGCAAACATTAAAAAGGAGACAAAATGCAAACTCAAACTTGCATGACGTCTTGCTGGAATGAGAAAAAGCATGGCAGCAAGCTCTTAATTTGCTAGAAGTAGCAACAAAATATGATGTAATGGTATTTGGTGTTTACTTCTTCTATATAACTGAAAAGTTGAAAAAGATAATCATATCCTTATTCATCAATCGGTGATTAAGGAATTGTAAAAAGAATACGATGTACTTCTGTAACACAAGCAACAAATGGGGGATTAGTGAACTCTAAAAATCGAGAAATTGGATTCTTATTTGTCAACTGTTGTTGCTAAATTGGGGATCTGGGCCTTCGGGGTTACCTCATCTAGGTTCTTTGGTAGAGGAGACGAGAGCCTCCTCGCAGTCACTCCTAGCCGCCAGGACGATGCATTTACGATGAGTGGTGTGCCGCATGACGACGGGAGGTGAGAAGCCAAGAACGAAACGCAGAATAGTCTTGGACTGGTGGAGGGGACTAGTCAGGAAGAGGAATTGCCGATCTAGCAAAGGCCAAGCATTTTGGGCTCCAGCTGGTGCTAGTGCTGCATGTCCAAGAGCTGAGCTATTGTCTACTGGGCTTGCTGCTTGCCTTTGGCCCTTGCGTCTTGTGTAGTGCGTTGCAAGGCTGGCCGGCTAGACCCTGCCATGCTGGGCTGCTGGGCGCTTGTTGTCTGGCTGTGCTCTACTGGGGACCAGGTTCAAGCTATTTTTTGGCTGGGGTCTTGGCTGGCCAAAATTCATATTGTACAAGAGGTGGTCGCTGAGTCGTCGGGGTCGGCCGACCCTGATCACGTAACATAGCTTCGTCCGTTTCCAGTATTTGCAGCGTTCACTTTTGTTTTCGGCACTTGAGCTGGCCTAAAGATCAATTAGAGCATTTCTCTGTTGCCTATTTCTCGGCAAACACATAGGCCAAAGGAAATATTTTTATGATTATGATAAGCACCAAATATGATTTTTTGGAGTTACTAGTTGCCGCATAAGAATATAATTTGTATACATGCACCATAGGCACTAATATGCTTTCGCATGACTGTGTGCAGGGAATTTGGGAAAGCATCTTAATAACCGCCACCCTGGTTATCACCAACTTCCTGAGGGCGTCAGCTTCACTACCCAGAGTACCATAGAGGCTACCGTGCTTAATAGAAACAAAAAACCTCATGTTCCTGTGCGAGCTCGGGCTCAAGCTCAGCCTCAAGTTCAAGTTCAAGCTCAAGCTCAAGCTCAATCTCAAGTTCAAGACCAAGCTCAACCTAAACTACGGTCTCAACCTAAAACGAAAGCAACGATTGATGTTGACCATGTCAACTGGTTACTTCTTAGGTGGCTTATCGGTGCCTCCCTTCCACCTTCTACTCTCGAAGATAATATGCTTATTGATAGCTGCAAGTACTTGAGCTCGTCTGTCAGGCTCTGGCCAAAAGAAAAGGTTCAAGAAATTATCCTTGAAGTCTTCAGAAGTATGAAGGAGGACGTCAAGGAAACTCTGCAGTGTATCAGTTCCCGGCTCTCTGTTACTCTGGACTTTTGGACTTCGTACGAGAAAATTGTATACATGTCCGTCAAATGCCATTGGATTGATGAAAACTGGGTCTCGCAGAAAGTTCTACTTGATGTGTGTAGAGTCCCATACCCATCCACTGGTTCTAAGGTTTTTCAAGTTCTAATGGATGTCTTGGTGATGTATAACATCGATTCAAGAATCCTTGCTTGCACACACAATAACAGCCAACGCTCAATACATGCTTGTCAGGAGTTCGCACAGGAGCTTGAGTCCCGTAAACTCCCCTTCTGTTACATTCCTTGTGCTGCTAGAACACTGAAGGCCATCATTGAAGCAGGACTGGAGAATGTGAATGTGAAACCAATTTTGTCCAACATCCGTGAGTTTATTCTTCACATCAATTCAAACCAGGAGATGATGGAGGATTTTAAGCACTGGACTGAAGTTTATCAAGAAGGCTCATGGAAACTCCCCTTTGACCATTCAGCAAATTGGAACAGCGATTATAATATGCTTGATGTGGTAAAGAAGGTAATGTATAGTCCATTCATGTACATTTGGGGTTTGCTACTGTACTCCCAAATAACTGTGAGCCGTTCATTATATAATTATTTATTTTATAAAATAGGATAAATAAGGAAAGTTTATCTCTAAAAAATCTTTCTTCTAGATTCTAATTGATGCATGCATGATTTGTTGGATGTGACAAATCTTTTTATTTTAGAACTTTGGATGACATGATATATTTTAATTTGCATGTAGCATATGTTAGGCTGTGACGTGACATTTTTTTAAAGATGTGGTTGATCTTTCTGTACACTAACATGATTAACGTGACATGTATATACATTTTGACCACCACTTTGTACGTTAACATATATATGGACGATGATTTGTGTGTTTTTGTGTATTTTTTTACCACTTTAAGACAAAATATATATATATTAACATAACATTGTATAGATGATGAACCCGCTGGAAAAAATCTTTTAAATCCTATCATAATTGGTATATAATTTTGACCTTGTAACATGATAGAAACTGTAGCCTCCAACTCATGATGCGCTCACACGATGGTGCACTTGAAGCATGCACGCCGAGCAATTTTAGGAAGGAATGGATGCGCGTGATGTATGCACGCCGAGTAGATTAGGGAGGTGGGCTTGATTACCTGGTTTTTGTTTTCTGTTTTTCTAACTATTTTAATTATTAATTATTTTGTGTTCTAAAAATCAAGGGTCCAGATTTATTTGAGATCTTACCTTCTCAAAAGTAATGGGAGTACCGTAGCAAACCCCTGTACATTTTTACCATGCTGATGCTCTGTTGTTTAACTCTTCAGTTCTGTATACCCTTTTTCTTTAATTTTAGGCTCCTAACGCAATAGAGAACACCATCAAGAAGGTTGAAGAGCTCTTTGGACCAAGGGATTGGGTTCTGACTACTGCAGAGAAGTCAGTGATCGATTTGTTGCACTCATACCTTGAACCATTCTTCAAAACTACTACCAACCTTTGTAATTGCAAGCTACCAACTCTTGGGCTGGCCTTCTTCTTCATGGACCATGTCTTTGAGTTGATCAATCTGTGTCATGGCAGCAGCCACCAAGAATGGCTCAAGAACATTGCTGGTGACA
This sequence comes from Saccharum hybrid cultivar R570, assembly GCA_038087645.1. NCBI lineage: Eukaryota > Viridiplantae > Streptophyta > Magnoliopsida > Poales > Poaceae > Saccharum > Saccharum hybrid cultivar. Next base: position 9,901,147 of record JAQSUU010000112.1, on the reverse strand, counting down.
TGTCCGAGACAGCTAAAAAGTTCACATCTGAAGCTTACAACATCTACACCTTCACAGCCGCAATTCTTGATCCAAGGATCAAGGGAGAGCTCATCCCTGAAACCCTGAACTCCAGGAGCAACTTGGAAGATGCAAGGAACCATTTTGTCCGGGACTACAGCAGCACCTTCCAAGCTGTTGGAAATGGTCATGGTGCTCAGGACACCACGGAGGATGCTGGTGCATTCTCCTTTGCTGAAGAGATTATTCGCAAACGGCGTCGGGTGAGCATGACCACTGCTGCTGATGAGCTCTCGCAGTATCTCGCAGAGCCCCCTGCACCGATTTCCACTGATGCCCTTGAATGGTGGAGGGGCCATTCCTCCCGCTATCCACGTCTCTCCCTGATGGCGCGAGACTTTTTGGCAATTCAGGGGACCTCATTGGATCCTGAAGAACTGTTCACAAGTAAAGGGGACAACATCCACAAGCAGCAGTACTGCCTTCCTCTTAGTAGCATGCAGGCTATAATGTGCATAAAGTCATGGATGCAAAGTGGGTACCAGTTCAATTGTCAGTCGACCATCATAGATTTTGAGAGATTGGTTGAATCTGCTGCTCCTCCTGATGATATCGGTGGTTCTAGCCTTCTTCATAGCTAAATGCATACAGTAATCAAGAACCCCTGAATAGTTCTTTGGTTTCTGTTTTTATTTTTTTTAGGTGCTCATCATGTAAATAGTCCTTAGAACTTGTGAATGCGACTTCTACTGTTGTCTCCTGCAAAATCCCAGGGTCAGAACTACCGCGAGCAGCTTGTCCTTGCATAACCATGGCACTTCAGAATCTTGTATTCATTGGGGTAGTGACCAACCATGTAGCTGCAATTTATTTCTGTTTCTTGAAGAGGCCATGCCTTCATACCAGAAGGTAGTTTTGTTTAATCTTGACGTTTTATTTTCTGGTATACTAGTTCTGTATCTCTAGCCTTGTAGCACTGATGCTTTTTGCAGTTCACTTCAGTTTTTAATACCGTAGTGGGTGCTCAAATTAGCAGCAGTAGCTCGACCAGTGATGCACCAAACAATGTAATCAGTGCAATATAATGGGCGATTGTGCACTTGTTTTGTCATTCTGTTGGGTTATCTGCAGATCATTTGTTACCACAGACCACAGTACTACAACAACAACAACAACATAGCCTTTTGTCCCAAGCAAGTTGGGATAAGCTAGAGATGAAATCTAAAAGAGACGATAAACAGGGAGACACATAAAGGGACATAAATGGCACAAGACAGAAAGAGGTCACGGTTCAAACACGTTGATTGCCAGTCTTCAAACGCTCCTGTCCATAACTAAATCCTTAGAGATATTCCACTCCTTAAGGTCTCTCTTAACGGACTCGTCCCAAGTTAGTTTAGGTCGACCTCTACCGCTCTTTACCATAGACCACAGTGCTCCAACAATTTTGTCACGCAAAAAGAAGGGCATCTGAGTCAAAAAGACATGGCATGTTCACAAGTATGCATTAAATTCATGTGATTTTTCTCAATTGTTTTTCTATTGCAATTTGCGAAACAGAGGAGAAAGCAAATTGAACTTTGGAAGGCAAGTAGTAGTGCTCCTCACGTCCTTGTTTAGTTTAATCCAGTTTTTAATGACAAGGGGTGCCTTGGTGAGTTTAAGAGTTGCGCTCAACAATCACATAGGACTGGAAGTGAAAATACAATACAATACTAGATGGTGTTGAAGAATCCTTGGATTTTATTCTGCTGGAATGCTGTCTCAAAGAACTAGTGCAATGCTCACATAGGAGCACATGATACACCCCATGTTTGCTGATTTCCTTCTGGATTCACACCATTGTCACATTAAGCATATAAACCTCAAAGGCAAAAGATCCTGAGAACTCATCTCATTATTCACACGCATCATAGCCATCATAATCATTCATGGTTTCATGAATATCTTGATCCTGATTTGTTTGACTTCTAAAATGTAGATCCCATTGTCAACAATTAAAGTAATGAAGTTACCACATGATCTGCTTCTGATGGGACTTTTTGGTTTAGAAGCTTGTAGATCCTAGGACCACATTATAGTTTCCCTTCATTTTTACGTGTGAATGAGTGATAGGATTGCTTGCATTATGTGCTTCAGACACCGACCATTTGCATGACACAGCTAAAAGCTCTCTCATTTCCTGACCATTATACTATAATTTAGGGATTATAGTAGCATCTCACAACATTGTTTATCGTATCCTACTAATGGGGATGTCAATGGCAGTCAGTTTCCATATGTCAAGCATCTAATGATGTGATATCATGCAGTGTGATGTCTACATATATTTTTTTGTGGTAACATGACCTAGAATACATCTCATATTTATCATCCCATTTTGTTGTCAACTTGTCATGTTGTTCAGTACCCAAGTAAAATTGTTTTGTATTAAACATTTTGATTGTTTTGGTACAAATTGCATAGAGTAAAATGCACCACAGGTACTTAAACTATTGTTGGGGTACCAAATGAGTACTCTAACTCAAAAACCTACCACATAGGTACTGGATCTATATTTGTTGGTCACCAACGCTACTAGCTACCACATAGGCAACATCAGCTTACGTGGACAAGCCACGTAGGCAACAACAGCACAATGGTCATGACATTCTTGCTGAAACCCCCCTGCTGAACCTGGGAGGTCACCTCTTGGTCCTAGCGCTGAAACTCCTCCCGTCCAGTTCTGTCTCGGTCATTCTCTTTCTCTCGATACGAAGCCTCTCGTGATAAAAAAGATACGAAGCCTCTCAATACGAAGCCGCCGCCGCCGCCCCCGTCCCTGGACTGAAGTCGCTGCCCGCCTCTCACCCCTTCCCAATCTCGCCGCCACCCACCCCTCCATTCTCGCCCGCGCCCCAGCCCCCCTCCCCTGCATTCTCGCCGGCCCCCACCTCCTGCCACCCCATCTTGCCGCGGGCTGGTGAGGAGTGTGCTCGGCGGGGGCGAGATGGGGTGACAGCGGGCTCGTGAGGGGCCTGGTCGCTGCGTTCCGCGAGCGAGCCGAGGCCGACGCCGCGCGCCGCGAGCGGGTTGAGGCCAAGGACGTCGTCGCCCACCACAAGAATCAGGTGTGTCCATGTGTGCCTCCCTCCCTCCTCTTCTCTCTCCACCCTGATGCAACCGATTTTCATTTTCATCAGTGTGTGGACTCTTGTACAGATTGATGTTTTGGAGTTCAAAATGGTGCTAATGAGGTTTGGGTGAAGCAGTGGGAGGTATGGGCATGGCGCGACGCAGCACAGCACCATGGCCAGTCGTCGGCGACTGAAAGGGGAACCAACACCTGTTTATGGTAAGTGCCGCGAACTTGGTGTGGTAGTACATGGATGTGATGCATAGATTGAGTTGTTAGGGCAAAGCACTGAATTTTAGGTTTTATCTGAATGTTTAGGTCCTGATGATAACGAGTTCTCTGTGGAAATACATCATGGGGGATTTTTCAGTGGGTCTGGTAAAAATCAGGTTTATCTTGGTGGCAAGGTTGATTGGTTTGACCATATCAAAGAGAAGTACTGGCAATTTTTCGCAGTTGATGAGATCAGTGTGATGTTAGGTTATGGACTTGACAATTTGGAAGCGTACTGGTTGTTGCCTGAGATGGTTGTGCCTACTGGTTTGAGATTTGTAGACTCAGATGCAGATACAGAAATAATGAAGCAATTTGCATATAAGATCAAAAACTTTGTGATGTACTTTGATATCTACAATTCATTTGACAAAGACATTGTGATGAATCCAATTGGTACACTACCCAAGGTGCCACCTGAAAGAGATGATGTGGGCAACAACAACAATGACAGTGATGGTAGTATAGATGGGGACTTTGTAGACAATGACTATGAAGTTGATGATGGTGATGATGACCTATTCTATGACAATGTTGATGATGGGGTGGTTGATGAGGGTGCAGCCAAGGGCATTGTACTCAGCAAAGGGAAGAAGAGAATTGCTCCATATGGCAAAGAGAAAATGGCAACAGATAGGGAATGGGATGAGCTGTCATTTGATGAGGATGAGTTGGAGTTACCAGATTCTGATGAAGAGGGCCAAGTTGGGAGGAATTTGAAGATTTTTATGCCAGAGGACTTGCAGAACCCTATTTTCAAGATTGGAATGAAGTTTGCATCAGTACAACTTCTTAGAAAGGCTATTACAGAATATAGTATCAAACAAAGGGTGGAGATAAAGATGCTATGGAATGACAAGACTAGAATCAAAGCTCATTGCGATGATTGTTGTCCATGGTACTTGTATGCTTCATATGACTCTAGGATGGAATGTTTCTTAATCAAGTCTTATGTTGGTGATCACAATTGTCAGAAGAAATGGGTGCTTAAGAGGTGCACTATAAAATGGCTAGCTAACAAGTACTTGGACAAGTTTAGGGCTGATGAGAAGATGAGCCTGACCAATTTTGGAAGGATAGTTCAGTTGGAGCTGAACTTGACCCCATCTAGGATGAAGCTGAGTAGGGCCAGAAGGATGGCATGGAACATCATTTATGGAGATGAAGTGCAGCAATTCAATCTTCTTTGGAACTATGGTCATAAACTCAGGAAGTCAAATCCAGGTAGTAGCTTCTTTCTAAACTTGCTTGATGGCTACTTTAGTTCATTGTATGTGTCTTTCGATGCTTGCAAGAGGGGTTTCCTTAGTGGATGTAGGCCAGTGATATGTCTAGATGGCTGCCACATCAAGACTAAATTTGGGGGACAACTACTCACTGCTATAGGCATAGACCCAAATGATTGTATCTTTCCTATAGCCATGGCAGTGGTAGAGGTAGAGTGTCTAGCATCATGGAAGTGGTTCCTAGAGACACTAAAACAGGATCTTGGCATAGACAACACCACTCCTTGGACCATAATGACAGATAAACAAAAAGGACTAATCCTAGCTGTCCAGCAAGTTTTCCCTGACTCTGAGCACAGATGTGTTAGGCATCTATACTCAAACTTCCAAGGCCACTTCAAAGGGGAAAACTTGAAGAATCAACTTTGGGCATGTGCTAGAGCGAGTACAGTAACAAGGTGGAACCAGGAAATGGAGAAAATGAAAGTGCTCAACAAGGATGCCTATGCATGGTTAGAGAAGATGCCACCAAACACTTGGGTTAGAGCCTTTTTTAGTGAGTACCCGAAGTGTGATATCCTGTTAAACAACACTTGTGAAGTTTTCAACAATTACATCTTGGAAGCTAGAGAACTACCTATCTTGAAAATGATACAGAAAATGAAGTCCCAACTAATGGCCAGGCATTACAATAAACAGAAAGAAGTGACTGAGAAATGGGTAGGAATGGCCATATGCCCAAAGATCAGGAAAAAGTTAGCTAGGCATGCTGATTTCTCCAACACATGCTATCTTATACCAAGTGGGAATGATATTTTTGAAGTTCATGACCGAGAGTGGCAGTATGTGGTTGATCTTAGGGGCAAAAATTGTGAATGCAGGAGGTGGCAGTTGACAGGCATACCATGCAGCCATGCCATTTCTTGCCTGAAGCATGAAAGAATCCTAGAAGATTCAGTGCTCCCAAATTGTTACTCCATTGATGCATTTAAAAATGCATATGGCTGCAACATATTTTCATGTTCTGAAAAATCTTCCTGGGAGAATGTTGGAGGTCCACAGGTGCAGCCACCTAAGTATGAGAAGAAGGTAGGCAGACCACGTAAGGCAAGAAGAAGGGCAGCACATAAAGTTCAAGGTCCCAATGGACCAAGACTGTCCAAACATAGAGTAATCATGCACTACAGCCACGGTGGACAATCTGGTCATAACTCAGCTAGGTGTGAAGCAAAGAAGGCAAGCCAACCAGCTATTAAGAAAACAAAAAAGCCAACTGGAACTGCTACTACAACTGAGTCAGAGCAGCAACCAAGTTATGAGGTGCGTCATTTCCAGGTATGTGCACAACCATAACTACATTTTACATGTGCAAATGCATATCTACCTAACTTTATTATTAGTTGTGGAGGTGACTGACCTAGTTGAGGTACAAGTAATGTCCCAAGTGGAGAACCCCATGTTGTCACAACTACTAGATGAGGTACGAAATGTTCATTTCATAAAAAAATGATCATGTTCATTTTTTATTGCAATATTACAAAATTGATGTAACCAATTGTACTCAGGCTTCACAAAATTTGAGGCACATGCCATCTAGTCAACCATTGCCAGACTCTGCCTTCATCGTGTCCAACCTCCCACCAGCAAGGCATGGTCCACTTACATTAGCAACAAAGGCTGGAAGGACCTCAAGGACCAAGAAAGTGAAGAGCAACACTGCTACCCCTAGTAGAAAGACAGTGAAGGGCAAGAGAGGTCAATGCATAGTCTAGACAATGCCTTAGATAGTCTTTTGTGCAGGAAATATAGTTGCCTTTTGTCCAGCAATTATAGTTGCCTTTTGTGCAGCAACTAGAGTTGCCTTTTGTGCAGTGATCATATAGGTATAGATCATTTGCAGCAACTTGCTGTTTTCTTAGCATATGTAATGGAAGCACCAAAACAGTTAGTGGTTTGCTGATAACAACTTGGCTGTAATGACCACAACTATGCATATGGATCACATTTCAGTCATATATGTGTGCTATTTTAATCTGTGAATTGTATTCACTTGATCCCATTTATATAAGAACCTGTGAACTCATATTTCAGTCATATATGGAAATGGAGAGAGCCTAAGGTTCGGCTGGGGGGTTTCAGCAAAAAGACCATGACCATTATGTTGCTGGCGCTTGCGTGGCTACTATTGGTGCCTGCATGGCCTAAGTTTGTACCATTAGTGATCAACAAATAAAGATCCAGTACCTAGGTGGTAGGTTTTTGAGTTGGAGTACCCATTTGGTACCCCAACAATAGTTTAAGTACATGTGGTGCATTTTACTCAATTGCATATCTTATTGCAGTTTTATTGTTTTTTTTATTTCATTTTGGAAATAATACTAGGAGGAGGAGCTGAGGCGCTCAGGGTTAAGGCCTTAATTAAGGGGAAGGTGGTTGAACCTGGGTGGACAGAATGCTCAATGTCATTCTCTTTTCTCTACCAAACGAGCTCTCGCTTCTTTTCTGGGTTTTTGCAAATTCGCACGTCCTTTAAAGTGGCACTTACCTGTACTTGTAGGTTGTTTCTAATGTGGTATAGTCGGCAGCTGAGATGGTTTTTAATTGTTTTCTTCTCTTAACGTTATGCCCATTCAATTGAGCACCATTATATCTTCAACATCCAAGATTGAAGATTTAGCAAAGTTTGCCCTAGTCTTTCTCAAAGATATGTTACTGTTGCATGAGTCAGTTGCCATGAGTTCAACCGTCGTCGTAATCAATGATCTCATATTCTAAAAATGTTCAGCTTTGGCCAATGAAATGTCCATCAGTCAGTTCCAAAGAAAAAGGAGGTGTTCTTCATCATTGTGCATCAGTGGCATCATCTTTTGTGCTCTGAATCACTCGCAAATTGCTATTCCAGTTGCATTACTAAATTGTTTGACTTGGAGAAAAACACAGTTTCCGGGTGATCCCCGATTATATGCCACACAATCAATGTTGTAACAGAAAATCACTAGTGGCAGAATACATGTTCCTGTAATCTACATGCATTGCCCCCAATTAAGGCATCTGACAGACAGTCGTGGAGCCATACTGCAGTATTTTACAGGCTCAGTCGTGCTGCAGATCAGGTAGGTCAATTAATCTAGATCTCCGTGTGGAAAGAATTTTATTTTTCATTGTCATGCATGCATGCAAGCTTCTTTCTCTATCCAACCGCCCCAATTAATGATAAAAACAGTGCAGCATTTTTTCACCCATCTATCTCACTAAGCTTCCGATCTCGTCAACTGGGATTTAGCATGACTTTCAGAAAGAATTACCCTCACACGATCATAAGCGGAAACTTAATTTAGTTACTATTATTATCTCATTTATACAGTGCCTAGAGTTGTTCTATTTCACCTTCACTATTGTTAAGCCTGAACGTGTAATTCATAGCAATGCAAGGACGATGCAGATTATATGAGAGAAAGCATTGTTAAGACGACTATTTGACGATGTGTCTCCCAAATTCTGAATGTATCTGACATCGTCTTCGTTTAAGGCTTAGTGATTGGATTGTTGCTGTTTGCAGTAACTTAAAAATTTTGCCATGATTGTAACTTTTAGCTCACTGTTAATAATTTGAGCCACGCAATGGGAGACAAATATGTATGTACATATTCGCTAATCAAGTGGTCGAATATATTCAGATAACGTAACTGTGATACAAAACAAGATGTGATTATCTTGAAAAAAGGATTGAGAAAAAAAAAGGATCGACCATACTAGCATACGACTGAATTCACCGGCCGCTAAATTAACTTCAGGTAATAACTTAACCGTCAATCTCTTCAGAGGTTGTCCTGTAATACTTTGTTTGCTGGCCTGTTCTTCGCCAGCCATACACCACGCATAGATAGATCTCCTAATTAACATCTTTACCCAGCTCATTAGGCTTCTAGAGAAACTAAAACGAAGCAGTGCATGGGCTCATTATTTAGGGTACTGCTGGGATGACAGGATGGCATCCAAGGCGTCCTTAACTTGAGAGAGCTCTGGTGCCTTGCCTCCTTGTGCGGGCCAGAACTCATCGGCAGCCAACACCTGCATGCAGCATGCATCCATCAGATAAAGCTCAATACCATCCCATGTAGAAGGTAACCAAAAGCACAGATCAGGCATACAGGAATACAGGATAACTTGAATCATTGTACGTATCGTCATCATCATGTACCTTCACTTGCAGCTGGAGAAACTTGACATAGGTGATCGCCTTCTCTAGCATGGTGACCAAGTCCACCTACACAAGAGCCATTTCCATCCAAATTATTAACAGATAGGAACCAGTGAACTTACTAATAGATACTTGCTAATACAGCAGCTTAACGGAAACCTGCACAATATGTAGCGCGAGTGTATATACATGGATTATCGTACCTTGGTGCCATTGGGGACAAGATCTTGCAGGACCTTGAGCTTCTCGGCAATCTTCTCTCTTCGAACCTTTGCAGCTACGCTTTGAGGATCCTTGGTAGGAGCAGGAGCAGCCTTGGTCTTGCTCTTCCTGGCCCCGCCACCACACTGCTTCTTCGCTGCTGCAGCTTGCACCTCACCATCCTGCTTCAAATTCAATATCATGTTACTATTTCGCTTGAATCCAGTGTCCAGTCATGATTAATTTTGATGTCATCCTTATGTATAACCATGCATGAATTAGCCTTGATTTTTGGAGATGAGTTAATATTGATTAGACAGTTAATTACCCGGCGTGCACGCTTGTGAGGCGCCTTGGCCGGCAGCTGAACGGTGCCCGGCTCCTGGATGTATAGGCCGGCATCATCAGGCGAGCTGCCTGGGCTGACGACGAGTCCAAAGTTGCAGCTGGATCCGTGCTGCTGCTGTGCCGGATGCTCGACCATGCCAGCAGCCGGGTCCATCCAGAGCGCGCTATGTCGCAGTGCAGCAGCTAGCATCAAGAAAGGGACGGCGATCAGGTGATAGAGAAGGGCGAAAGGCGTCCCTTTCTTGGCTCCTTCGCATGGCCATCGCGAGGAGTAGTGCATGTGCTTTCACCTTTCAGCCGACGGACACGGCTGCTGGAGAGCCTGCATGCTGCAGCAAATATCTTCAGCTAGCACACGAATATCTTAGCTTCTTCTTTCGTTAATTCATGTTAATTTGAACCAGGAGTACTATTAGGACGGCTATGTTGGAGACGACTTCAACAAAACTGAAGAAGGAACGGCGCCTTTAGTTTTAATTTCTGTATGCATATATAGCTGAATGTTTGGAATTCTGCGTGCATGCAGTGAATGTTGGTAGGATAGCCGATCGTCGGGGCTTGGCGCCGAACACCGAAAGCAATTAATCGGCCGGCGTGATGTTGCTGTCGCGCCGTCAATTGCAGTCGTCGCTGTACCGCGCCAGCGGCGCCGAAAGCGCCGGCCGCTGTTGTTGTTCAGCGTCGTCGGTCTCGTGGGCGACAGTTCACGGCTGACGACCCAGAGGATCGATCGGATGTTGCAGGCCAAGGTGGAGATCGTGGTGACGGAGGGGGAGCTCGGGGAGACGGTGGTGGCCACGGTGAACCAGCTCGGCGCCACCACGCTCGTCGTCGGCCTCCACGACAAGAGCTTCCTATACAGGTGATGGATTCGTTTGTGTTCTGAACTTTCGTGATCGAAACCGATCGAATCCGATGGAGGTGGCCCATTTGCTTTCGTGGTGAATTCGTTCGTGTTCTGAACTCTGAACGTGCAGCTCCAACCAATTCGCCTGAATCTTTTCGCTTCTTTCTTTACGGTGCACACAGGGCGCCGAGCCAGTACAGCAGAGTCCGGAGCCTGGGCTGCAGGATCCTCGCCGTCCGGCAGCACGCCACGGCGCGGGGCGGCTTCTTGAACGCCGAGCTCACCCAGATCGAGACCGTCAACTTGCAGTAAGCACACCACCTGTCTGCACTTTGAACGTCGCAAACAAATCGGGTCCTTCGACTGTTCTAGTAGCCTGTTGGTTTGGTTTGTTGGCTAGCATAGCAAGCATGCATCGGGGTTTCTTTTCTTCAGGATAGAAAACAACGGGCGGGCAATGGGCAATGGGCAATGGGCAATGGGTTGGTTCAGCTGCTAAACATGACATCCGTGGATTCCTGGGCTCTGATCGAGATTAGGTAACTTGGACATCGTGCGGTTTGAAATTTATGATAAATTATGCCTAGGCGCTTCCAAATTCCAAATGGAGTTGGCCCGCTCTGACGATTTGAACTCGAGCAGAGCAGCGTTCTTCAGAGAGGCCACATCACCTTTGTTTCCTCTTAAACAATTCGTTCAGGCGTTCAGGGTGCCTGCCCAGCTGCCCTACCCTGACGAATCGAGCCCTTTTCGTGTGTCGCTATGCTAGTCTACTAATTCCAAACGGGGAACCACAGGTTTCGTGCTTCATCCAGTATTAAATAAAACTTTAAAAGAAAGCAGTACGCTTATAAAGATATTGTTGACACCGTTTTTAGCACGTGTCAAAATGATCAGGAAAGGCTGATCAGCAAGGGAAAGATTGCCGTATGAATTGATAGCCAAGGAGAATAAGTTTGTTTTTAAGCGGTGACAGTGTATGAATTTAATTAGGAATGTTGCCGATGAGGTCAAGTGTGTTATTGCCGATGCCGATGGAAGAAGGTTTGGAGACTGTTGCCGATAAGATAAGGGAATGTACCGATGAAGAAAGGTGTGAAGACTGCAGCCGATGAAACAGGGAATGTACCGATGGAAGGAGACCGAAGGTTGCTGCCGATGGAAAAGGGGTTGTGCTGGTGAAAAGGAGGCCGATGAGAATACCATCGTGATTAAGGCGGATTATGGAATAAAATAGGAGTTGATTTCCTAGTTTACGATTAGTAGAGTCTGAGTTGTGTCAAAGTCATGTTCTTTTTCTTAGACTTGGGTTTAGTGTCCTAGTCGTATTCGATTATGTTTCTATAGATCAGGGTATAAATATAGAGTGAAGGGCAATATAATAGCAATCAATCAATACATCAAAAAACAGCTTTTACCCTTATTTACATCTACTTTTCGGCGACTTCGTCAATTTGCATATTTTTCCTTTTTTACGAGTTCTCATCGATTCGGCAAGTTGCATTGCTCTAAGTGCAATCTTTGTCGATCCTCGAGTTCCGCGTGAGTACCTCTTGGCCGTGACTTCCGGGCGTATCGCTGTTGTCAGGACCAAAGTGCTCGTATCTTCATCCTTGTCGATTAACAGGTCAAATCGACTGGCACGCTTTGGATATCGATTTCGGGTATTAGCCCTTTGTGTTTGCATATTCACTTTTGCATCAACACATCTTTTGGCACGCTCGGTGGGACAGATCTAGTCAAGATGCCTAATCATGAGATCGATGCTGGGAATATCATCGCAGTAACAGAAGAAGATCTTAAAGACGATCAGAAGCAGGCTATGGAGAGGGCTATTGAAGAATATAGACAGCTTTACTTGAAGTCATTCAGCGTGAACAAAAGTGGACAAGTCATCCAGAAGCAGGACTTGCCGTTGCCTCGGCAGGTTACTTTTGATCCTAATCCTGGTAAACTTCAAGAGATGGTTAATTCTGCGGTGAATCATGCTTTAATTAATCACTCCAATGTGCTGTCCAATACTGTTCATAATGCTGTGATTCGAACTTTCAAAGAAGGGCAAGCGTCACATCATTACGTCGGGCCTGCTTATCATCAACCAGAAGCAGCATCTGCTGTTGCTCCATCGGCTCCTCCAGCCGTTGCGGGTATAGAGATTTCTTCTCCTCCAGTATCAGCAGGATTATCTAATGCACAGTCTACTCCGGTTCGTCCAGATTCAGCATTATCAGGACGAGTTCAGCTTGGTACAGATCTATTAGCATCAGCTTTATCAGGTCCTATACCACAAAGTAATCAAACTCCTGCTAATTGGTGGGGATATGGTATGCCTCCGGAGCCATCTACTGTCAATCACGGATTATCTCAAGTGTTTGACACAGCAGGAAAAACTCCTATCCCATCGGCTGGTTTGCCGATAGCCCAAGCGCCTCAATATATTACAACTACTGCACAACCAAGTCTGGGAGGTTTTCAGGCGTCTCTGGGTCAAACATCTGGTTCAAGTCCATCGGTAAGTTTGTTACCGATGCAGCAGAAGGCTCCTATAATCAGTCAACCTGGAGTACAGGTTATGCCTCAAGTTGGATGTAATTATCCAGCAATGCCAACAAGCTACCAGCCATCGACAAATTTTGTGCCGATGAATACTAATAATTGGTCAGGGCAGTTTCCTACTCAACATACAGTTCAGCCAAATCAGCAAGCCACAGGAGTTCATCAAGGTCACATGCATGCTGGTTTTCAGAATCAAGCATCGGCAGCTCAGCCGATGAATCCTTTTCAGCAGATTAATGGACCACAGTTAGTAGCAAATATGCCAATTGCTGGAGATCGTGGGCAACAAAGGTGTGCAGAAGGATATCAACAGATACCTCCAGCAGAGATTCAACCATATCGTCAGCAAGATGTCGATGTTTTTTGGGCCGATAAGATAGCAGAAATTATGAGAGATCAATTTGGGATCAAGCCCAAGGTTAATACTTATTCTTATCGGACTCCGTATCCTCCAGCATATGATTTAATTCCTCTACCAAATCGTTACAAAGTGCCAGATTTCACTAAATTCTCTGGGCAAGACGATACATCAACCATGGAGCATGTTAATCGTTTTATTATTCAATGTGGAGAGGCAGCTTGTAGAGATGAATTGAGAGTTCGTCTTTTCTCGTCATCTCTATCCGGATCAGCATTTACGTGGTTTATTTCACTACCGCCAAATTCTATTATTACTTGGGCTGATCTGGAAAAGCAATTTCATAAGTACTTCTTTGCTGGAATTCATGAAAAGAAGCTTACCGATTTAGTAAAGATGAAACAGCGCAATGATGAATCGGTAGAAGGTTTTGTGCAAAGGCTACGAGATGTAAAGAATAAATGTTACAGTCTGGTATTGGATGATCGGCAGCTTGCTGATTTAGTCTTTCAGGGATTATTACCACACCTTAAGGACAGATATGCTTCTCAGGAGTTCGAAAGACTAAGTCATTTAGTACAAAGGATTTCTGATCAAGACACTAGGGTTTTTGAACCTAAGAGAAATTGGAACAAGAAAGTTTCATTTGTTAAAGAAGCGGAAGATTCTGATTCAGATAATGAACCAGTTATCGGTTTGGCAGAGTGGGTTAAGAATAAGAAGCCGATATCTTATCCCTTTGGTCACAAAGAGCCAGAAAAGTTTACTTTTGATGTCACCAAAGCCGATAAAATATTCGATCTTTTGCTTCAGGAGGGCCAGATTAAATTATCACCTAATCATGTGATCCCATCGGCAGAAGAGTTGAAGCATATGCTGTATTGCAAGTGGCACAATGCAACTTCACACAGTACCAATGAGTGCAAGGTGTTTAGACAACAATTGCAGTTAGCTATTGAGTCTGGCAGGATAAAATTTGGCAATTCCAAGATTCAAAAACCAATAAAAATTGATCAACATCCTTTTCCAGCAAATATGTTGGATGCTGAAGGAAAAATTAAGGTGTTGACGTTGGAAGCTGCTGAAAAGAATGCATCAGTAGATCCCCAACATCGGATAACTACCGATGATGCAAAAGGCAAGGGGCTATTGATAGAGAGTGGCGGTTTTGGGAGGCCTCCTCGATCTGGCATCGTGATTACCCATCAAAGACAACACGAAGGATGGCGTCAGCGAAGGGACCGGTATAGACGACAACAAGAGGAAAGACGCCAAGAAGAGTAGAATCGGCATAAGGATCATTGGGATTATCCATTTTTTATTCATTGTTGGGAAGAAGGTATTAAGTTACCTACTGTTGAAAATTGTCCAGAGTGCAATGACTATTATGGAGTTAATTATCCTGCAAGAAGGTTTCAATCTGGTAATCAAGGTTTGCTCATTAATGAGCCGATTAGAAGGAGAGCATCAGTACATGATCGGCTGGGGGGCAGGCTTAGTGCGCATGAAAGGCTTGGTAAACGCGTTGCATATTTTCCAAGGAACCAAGAGGAACTCGAAGAGATGGCAAATGCAAGAGTCCCTGATGAAGAAATATTTTATAGGGACCTTAATATACGTCGTGTGGAGACAACTAGAACTTATCAGCCAGTTTGGAAAACTAAGCTTCCTCAATGGTGTCCAGAAGGTTTGACAAAGACACAGAAGAGAAAAATGCAGCGGGATCGTCAAAAAGATTTATATCAAGAAGAAAGTCCCTCCAATGAGAAATCTGGTAACCAGCAGTGGCAGATAAGGCACAAGGATAAAGGTCCATCGGCAGACATCAATATGGTGTTTATGTTGCCGATGGAATTTTTGGCTTTGTCTGACAGTGAAGAAGAGGCTGTTTTCTCTGATCAGATAGCTCAATTAATGTTAGATCCAATGATGGCTGTTTTTGAAAAGCCCGCTGATGATGAGAGACAACACCTCAAGGCTTTGTTTGTAAAAGGCAGAGTTGATGGGTAGCCTGTATCTAAGATACTTATTGATGGAGGAGCTGCGATTAATATTATGCCTTATGTGATGTATCGGAAGCTTGGTAAGGGGGATCAAGACTTAACTAAGACCGATATGATGCTAAAAGATTTTGAAGGCCATGTGTCACCAGCTAAAGGGGCAGTATGTGTTGAGTTGACCATCGGCAGTAAAACTTTGCCGACAACTTTCTTTGTTATTAATGGCAAGGGTGCATATAATTTACTTTTGGGAAGGGATTGGATTCATGCTAATTGTTGTGTTCCTTCTACAATGCATCAATGTCTGGAACAATGGATTGGAGATAAGATCGAAGTTGTTCCTGGTGACTCTTCTTATATCATTGCATCGGCAGAATCAGATACTTATGAACAAACCAGGTACATATCGGGAGAAGCTTGGGAAAAAGAGTTCCTCAAGATTGCTGATTATGAAATTCTACCGATCCAAGCAGTCGGTTCTGAAGAAGAGTTTTAATGGATAGATTTGCCGATGATGGAAAATTAGGTCAAGGATTTACATCGGCAGATGATTTAATAGAAGTAGATATTGGTGAAGGCGATAGGCCAAGGCCCACTTTTATTAGCTCTAAATTAGATTCCAAGTGTAAACAGCAACTAGTTAATTTGTTAAAGAAATATAAAGATTATTTTGCTTGGGATTATACTGAAATGCCTGGATTAGACCGATCTATAGTTGAACATCGGTTGCCGATTAAATCTGGATTTCGGCCACATCAGCAGCCGGCTCGCCGATGCAATCCTAATATACTCTCTGATATTAAGGCCGAAATAACCAAGTTAATTGAGGCAAAGTTTATTCGGCAGTGTCGATATGCAGAGTGGATTTCTAATGTGGTTCCTGTATATAAGAAAAATGGAAAACTCTGTGTTTGTATTGATTTTAGGAATCTTAATAAGGCCACACCGATGGATGGTTATCCAATGCCGATTGCTGATTTGTTGATTGATGCTGCAGCAGGGCATCAGATTATTAGTTTCATGGATGAAAATGCGGGTTATAACCAAATATTCATGGCTGAAGAAGATATTTCCAAAACTGCTTTTAGATGTCCAGGTCATGTGGGATTATTTGAGTGGATAGTTATGACATTTGGTTTGAAAAATGCCGGTGCTACTTATCAGAGAGCTATGAACTTTATTTTCCATGAATATATCGGCACCTTGGTAGAGATCTACATTGATGACATAGTGATTAAGTCTGGAGACATCACAAAGCATCTAACCGATCTACGGAAGATACTGGAGTGCACAAGAAAACATGGATTAAAGATGAATCCCAATAAATGTGCATTTGGTGTATCGGCAGGACAATTCTTGGGTTTTATGGTGCATCAGAGGGGCATTGAAATTAGTAGAAAATCTATTGAGGCAATCAACAAGGTTGTTGCTCCTGCCGATAAGACTGAATTACAATCCTTGATCGGTAAGATTAATTTCATCAGAAGGTTTATATCTAATCTGTCAGGCAAGATCAAGGCTTTCAGTCCATTATTGAAATTGAAAGCCGATCAGGAGTTTAAATGGGGGATGAACAACAATTGGCTTTAGATCAGATTAAGAGTTATTTAACAAATCCTCCAGTATTAGTTCTACCCCAGCATGGAAAACCCTTCAGATTATATTTATCAACTGAAGATACTGTTATCGGTTCAGCTCTTATTCAAGAATTTGAAGGAAAAGAGCGTGTTATCTATTATTTGAGCAGACGATTAATAGATGCTGAAATCAGGTATTCGGCTATTGAGAAATTATGCTTATGTTTATATTTCTCCTGTAGTAAGTTAAGGCATTATTTACTATCGGCTGAATGTACTGTCGTATGCAAAGATGATGTGGTCAAATATATGCTATCTATGCCGATATTAAATGGTAGGATTGGTAAATGGATTTTAGCATTATCAGAATTTGACCTACGTTATGAATCGGCTAAGGCAGTTAAAGGACAAGTTATGGCCGATTTTGTCACTCAACATTGCAACATGGTAGATTCTTTGGAAGTTGCTCCATGGACACTTTTCTTTGATGGGTCTACTTGTGGTGAAGGGGCAGGCATCGGCATCGTGTTGATTTCTCCTCAGGGGAAGAAGTATGAATTCTCATTGCCGATCGTTGCCACATCAACAAACAATCAAGCTGAATACCAAGCACTGATAAAAGGGTTGGAATTGCTTAAAGAAATACAGGCTGATGCTGTTGAAGTCTTTGGTGATTCTATGCTAGTTATAAATCAGTTGATTGGGATTTATGAATGTCGAAGTGAAATCCTGATTTCATATCATGAAAAATGTTTGGAATTGTTAAAAGGATTTAGGAGTTTTCATTTGGAGCATATTTCCCGGATGCATAATGAAGAGGCTAACCGATTGGCTCAGCATGCTTCAAGATATCAACCTGTTCAAGAAGCATTGACATCGGTGGCTGATGCCGGTGACTGGAGAAAGGAAATCATTGATTATTTAAAGAATCCATCTAAAAAGGTTGAAAGACGCGTAAGGTTCCAAGCGACAAAGTACGTACTCCTCGATGATGAATTATATTACCGTACCATAGATGGAGTTTTACTCAGGTGTGTTAGCATAGAGGAATCAAAAAGCCTGATGAGTGAAATTCATGAAGGAGTATGTGGGGCTCATCAGTCAGCATTTAAGATGAAGTGGATGATTAGAAGAAATGGATATTATTAGCCGGCTATTCTTGAGGATTGTTTTAAATATTTTAAAGGATGTCAGGAATGTCAAAAGTTTGGTAATATTCAAAGAGCACCCGCGTCGGCTATGAATCCCATAATTAAACCGTGGCCGTTTAGGGGTTGGGCTATTGATCTCATCGGTCAAATTTATCCACCATCGAGTAAAGGGCATAAATTTATTCTGGTTGCTACCGATTATTTCACAAAGTGGGTTGAAGCAATTCCTTTGAAAAAGGTGACATCGACTAACATGGTTGATTTTGTGAAGGAGCATATTGTTTACCGATTTGGCATCCCTCAAACCATCACTACCGATCAGGGCACTATGTTTACATCAGGTGAATTTGATGAGTTTGCTTTGAGTATGGGAATTAAAGTTTTGAATTCTTCACCATATTATGCCCAAGCAAATGGCCAAGCTGAAGCATCTAATAAGGGGATTATCAAACTTATTAAGCGCAAGATCAGAGAATATCCTAAAAAGTGGCATACCATATTAAATGAAGCTTTGTGGTCATATCGGATGGCATGTCATGGTGCAACCAAGGTGTCGCCTTATCAATTGGTGTATGGACACGATGCAGTATTACCTTGGGAGATTAAGATTGGATCTAGGCGGATGCGTTTTCAGGATCAACTGACAGCCGATGATTATGATATCCTTATGAAAGATGAGTTGGAAGACGTAGCAGGTCATCGGTTAAAAGCTTTGGTTAACATCGAGGAAAACAAGAAGAGAGTGGCTAG
Organism: Saccharum hybrid cultivar R570; assembly: GCA_038087645.1. Taxonomy (NCBI): domain Eukaryota; kingdom Viridiplantae; phylum Streptophyta; class Magnoliopsida; order Poales; family Poaceae; genus Saccharum; species Saccharum hybrid cultivar. The sequence continues at coordinate 9,882,544 of JAQSUU010000112.1, read as the reverse complement.
GTGGTACGACAAGAAAGTGAAGGTAAAGGAATTTGCCGATGGTGAATTAGTCTGGAAATTGATTTTACCGATTGGGACTAAAAGTTCTAAGTTTGGCAAATGGTCTCCTAATTGGGAAGGTCCATATCGGATAAATCAGTCTGTTCCTGGTAATGCGTATATTCTTGAAACTCTCGAAGGAGTAGTATTTCCCAGAGCGTTAAATGGAAAATATTTAAAGAAATATTACCCTAGTATTTGGATAGATGCATAAAAAAGTATGGTTGCCGATAACAATCCTATCGGCTGGAGTTAAAACAAAGTATCAATTATGCCGAATTTAACAAAGCCTGGATGGTTGATATCGCACGCAGGCGAATTTCATCGGCTTCTTTTAGCTCCTTGGCATCTTCATCGGCATTTCCTTCCACAGGTTTGATTTTCTTTTTCAAGGCCAAGGCCTTGCGAGCTTGAGCATCCCGTTCCTGTTGAAGGGCTTTAATGGCATCGGGAAGCTGGTCTTCTTCTTGTTTGGCCTGAGTCAGAGCTGTCTCAACCTTCTCCAGTTCAGCTAGCAGGGCTGCTTTCTTTGCCGATAGATCTGAGATTTTCTGTCTAATATCGGCACTAGAGGCTTGCAAATTGTTGATGTTCTTGTGCTTCTCATCGGCAGTTTGCTTCAGCTGTAGCATTTCTTCTTTAAGTTGAGATTGGGTTGCTCTGTCAGCAATACGATGAACGGCCCTTTGATATTGAAGCTGTCTGCTCTCCAGATGGACTGCTAGAAAGATGATTTCTTCAACATTGGAGGGGACTTGGCCGCGGATTGCCTTGAAGATAGACTTCGCAGGATCCGAGTCGATTACCAATTGGGCAGTTTCTTACTGTAGCAGGTTTAGGAGGATTTCCAGCTTGCCATATGTGTCTGATGATATTGTTCCCAACGCCAGGGAGGAGCTCGCTTCTTCTCCATCGTCATCAGAAACATCGATAGCAAAAGAAAATAAGCTATCGGGAGAGTCTTGTTCCTATGGGATAAAGAGAATTAGAAATCCTGTTTATAATATTTTGAAGATATAATAAACCAGGTAATTGACTGGTTTACCTGCTTCAAGGCGATTTCTTGAGCTTGGCTTGAAGGAGCGGCTTGTAAAGGGTCCTGTGAAGGATTGGCAGAAGATGCCGATGGAATGTCTTCTATGACCACATCGGTAGTCGGCCCTTGAGGTACAATCGCCGATGATGTATCTTGGGCGGGAGCAGTTTGTTCAGAGGACTGATCGACGGGTGTTGGAGCAGACGCAGGGGCTGGTGTAGGTTTTTGTCGTTTCTATTGAACCTCAGCATCGGTCAAAGCTTTACGTTTTTGTTGTGCTTCAACAACAACTGGCTGGGGGGCATCAACATCTGTTGGTTGAGGAGCTTGTATGATCGGTGTGCTTACCGATGTATCCATTTGTTGCTGCAAAAACAGGTATAAGATTGTATGTTTAATGGAGAAAAATAAAAAATAATGAAAGAATACCTCTGAAGGAGGAGTAGAAGTTGTGGTGCTCGGTAAAGTTGCCGATGATGATCCAGCTGCAGCTTGTACACCCTGATAGTTGTATGTTAATATAAAGTGTATCGGCAGAGAAGATAGTAAACAAGATTGTTACCTTAAAAGCCTTGATCAGGCTTGAAGCAGCAGCCTTTGGAGAAGCCCTGGATGTTCCCAATCTTGGTCTAGAAGCGCCAATTTTGGTGCGAGCTCTTTGGAAGGTCAAGGCTTCCAGGGTGGGGGCGTTGTAACCGATTGCTGAAATCGGAGAGGCTGGATGGAGATTGAAGGGTTTTCCGCTTTTGCTTATCGGTGGAACTGGATCGTCAGCCTGTTTCAAGGAAGGTTAGTTACCGATACACATAATAAAAGAAAAGGGAAGGGACAAAAGTTGAAAGGAACTTACTGCGTTATCAGGAATAGCATAATTAGGGTCAATCTGGTGCCGATATGTGTGAACAGACGTTGAAAATAGCTGTTCTTTCCACTCCTGCCACCATTGCTTATATGATTCTGTTATGAAAGAAGCTGGTGACCAGACGGAGAGATCGACATTTGAAATATCGGCATCAGGAGCAAGTCTTACTATCCTGCTCCATTCAGTTCCGGAGGTGATGATTTCCCTGGGTTTAATCACATCGGCATAGCACAGTTTGATGGGCAGTTGCCCAAAGGCCAGCTGGCGAGATACTGCCGATGGATTGTAAAATTCATAAGTAATGTGGGAGGCTTTCCCACTGCCAAATGTGTTGACTGGAATTGCTCTGGGGGTGATGATGGCCATCATGAGATCATTATCTTGGTTCAGATCACTATCGGCAAAATTGAAGAGGAGGGGAAACTTGCTATCCTCGTCAATATAAGGCATCCAAGCCCTGAGATCACGAGGGAGGCCATGGTAGAAAGTATGAAAAAATCTGCCGATTTGATCCTCATTGGCTTCTATTCCGGGAAGGACGATGATTGCTTCACCGAAGTTGAGAGGGGGGCGTGTTGCCGATTCATCATCCCTAAGGACGTATTCTTCGGGAATCTCTCGTGGGAATTCCTGAGCAAAGAGATCCTATTGTAAACGCTTGTGCATGTGAGCGTTTAACCACATATTAATAAACCACCATGGGCCTCCCAGATTGCCGATGGGTTCGCCAAGTATAAGCTTTTAGGATACTTGGTGGAGGAGATGGTAGGTTGAACTCAGAAGATATAGGCCAAGTGGAAATCTGACACCGTTGGCCAAGAGTTCTGCTGCTGGGAGGAAAGCATTAGTTGGTCCTACCGATCGTCCGCAGAAAATAAACTTTTCTAGCCACATGTTCAGGAATGTGGCATGCTCCCTTTGATTGACAGTGCCAGTCTTCTGATACTCCTGGATATATCCTGTCCAGCCGCCGATGTTGCGTGTGGTTATTCTGTACTCAGCTTTTCTGCCGAAAATATGGCCTTCATCGACAGTTGAAATGTCTAAGCCTGTGAGCATGTACACATCGGCAAGAGTAGGGGCACATGGGCCATGACCGAACATGAAGGTGTTGGTAGTGTCAGACCAAAACTGAGCAGCAGCTATCATCATGGATTCATTTTTCTGCATATCGGCAATGGACAGCCTGATACATTGATCTATTTTCCGCTCTGCCCAGAACACTTGCATTGATCTGTTGACCCTCAGAAACCAGTTTTTCCACCCTTTGGTGGGTTTGGGCCAAGAACGGAACGTGTCTTTCCATAGATTCAAAGAGAAATTCTGAGATTTGAAGGGAATACGATTGGCCTCTGCATTAATCAAATCAGTTGGATCTGGGTCACCCATCGGACCTAAGCAATAAAGGGGAGGTTGATGGGTTGGAATCACCAATGTGTTGCGAAGTTCCTAGGTTTGGACCGAGAAAATGAAAGAGAAAGAAAAATGTCGACTGTAAGAATTCGCAGGAGACCGAAAGGATTAAAGTAAAAGTAATGAGAAGAAGAACAAACCGCAGGGACGTCGAAGTTAACAGCCATTGCTTCAGGAGGATGAGGGCACGAGCTAGGAACTTGAAGATGATGATGATTCTGATGAGTTGAAGACGCGCGGTCGTTGGTTAGGGTTGCCGCCGGGGTGAGAATGCCAAAAGGTGGAGTTTGAAGGTAAAAGATGAACAACCCGGAGGAATCTATTTATAGGTTATTTGGAGTAGGGGTATTCTTGACTTATCTATATGCCGTATGCGGATGGATCGAGGTGGTTCAGTTGGATATGGTAACTGTTCACACGACAATCAAGGGATGGTACAGAAGACTTGACGGCAAGTAATCATAACTTAAAGGATATCTTGATACAAGATTTTTCAGTTCTAAAAATGATGCGTTGCGGTGAGATATTGTTGATGGTTTGTTATTTTGGTATCTCAACCGTAGTTAAGGCAAAGAAGGTTGGAAAAAATGCGATATATATTGAGATACATGGATTGGATCTAGATTTGATTGAATTTGGTAACAAATCATGTTATGCTTGGAGAATGGGTCAAAGAAATAGATAATAGCAAGCATCAGTTGTAGTAAATTTCGGAGCATCAGTATCTTATACTCCGAAATTGGGGGGCATGTGTTGACACCGTTTTTAGCACGTGTCAAAATGATCAGGAAAGGCTGATCAGCAAGGGAAAGATTGCCGTGTGAATTGATAGCCAAGGAGAATAAGTTTGTTTTTAAGCGGTGACAGTGTATGAATTTAATTAGGAATGTTGCCGATGAGGTCAAGGGTGTTATTGCCGATGCCGATGGAAGAAGGTTTGGAGACTGTTGCCGATAAGATAAGGGAATGTACCGATGAAGGAAGGTGTGAAGACTGCAGCCGATGAAACAGGGAATGTACCGATGGAAGGAGATCGAAGGTTGCTGCCGATGGAAAAGGAGCTGTGCTGGTGAAAAGGAGGCCGATGAGAATACCATCGTGATTAAGGCGGATTATGGAATAAAATAGGAGTTGATTTCCTTGTTTACGATTAGTAGAGTCTGAGTTGTGTCAAAGTCATGTTCTTTTTCTTAGACTTGGGTTTAGTGTCCTAGTCGTATTCGATTATGTTTCTATAGATCAGGGTATAAATATAGAGTGAAGGGCAATGTAATAGCAATCAATCAATACATCAAAAAACAGCTTTTACCCTTATTTACATCTACTTTTCGGCGACTTCGTCAATTTGCATATTTTTCCTTTTTTACGAGTTCTCATCGATTCGGCAAGTTGCATTGCTCTAAGTGCAATCTTTGTCGATCCTCGAGTTCCACGTGAGTACCTCTTGGCCGTGACTTCCGGGCGTATCGCTGTTGTCAGGACCAAAGTGCTCGTATCTTCATCCTTGTCGATTAACAGGTCAAATCGACTGGCACGCTTTGGATATCGATTTCGGGTATTAGCCCTTTGTGTTTGCAGATTCACTTTTGCATCAACAGATACAGTTTTTAGTTGGAGTGTTGTCTGGCTCTCTAACTGCCACGACCACAATGCCACTGACCAAACATTTTTTGCAGCATACCACCGCCAAAGATCCCGCTCCCGATGTTCACGCTTCCGCTTGGCGTGATATGGAGAAGATCGAAGCGGAGAAAGTGATGCCTGCCGCTGCGGCGGTGCGATTGCGAAGACGACGACGACGGAGCTCCTTCCGTTTCTGTCGGGGGAACAGGACGGCAGGCTGATGCAGGCTGAGCTGAGCCTGTCCGTCTCCTGACGGGTAGTAGATACAGATACACTACAGGCATGCATACACATCAAGATTAATTCAAGGGGACAGCAAATCTGCGGATTGACATAATTGTAATGACAGCGGCAGGCACAGAATGTAGAGAGGAAGGGTATACTCCAACTCCGACCTGTACTCTTGTATTAGTGAATCGACAGGTTGGTTTCCTGAGAACCAGATTAGTCATTTTGTTTTCTGAAAAGAAGAATGAGCAAAATTAGGGGACTACTGGAACTGATGTTAAGTTTGTACTTCTCACGATCGACCTAAGTCCCTGTTATCCTTAATCATCTTCTTTAGGAAAGTGCTAGAGTTAAAGCCGACCAAAGTTAGGCTAAACCTTGTTACCTGTGTCCAGTCGTCTTCTTTATCTTTAGAGAAGCGATAATGTTTAGGACCGGGCGTCCGTCTGTCCGGATGATGTTTTCAGGGCGTGTGTGGCCCAACATGCTTGCTTCTTTGCGTCTTCCCATCTCTCTCTCAAACGGCAAAATGTCTCACTACCCGGTCTACCCATCGCGTGCGGCTGCGTGTGCGCTCGCTACTCGGCTGCTGCCGTCTTCCCCGCCGTGCATCCCATCTCGCGCCGCGCGGCTCCCTCATCCAGCGCCGCGCTTCCATCCCACACGTCGCCCCCTCCGTGGTTGTGTCGTGCTCCATCCCCTGCCGTGTCCGCTCCAACTCACTGCACGCCACGCCCCCACTGCTGCACGCCGTGTCCTGTTCCACACACGCCGGGGTACTGCTGGGTGCCGCCGCAGCTGTTGCCGTTCCCCACCAGAAGGTCATGTTCACTGTCGACGCAGTAGCTGCCGTGACGTACGACCTTAGCAAGGAGATGCTGCGATGAAAACGCATGTTGCAAGCATATGTTTCAAGTGTTTCAGACGATTCAGAGGTATGTTGTAATTGTTTCATATGGATGTTGCAAAAGTAGATCGTGAATGTTGCAAGTATGTCAGGTGTTGTTCAAAATGTTTCATCTATTCTAGACATATGTTGCAAACGTTCCGATCTAGATGTTGCATATGTTTCACACATATGTTGCAACAATATGTTCTAAATATTTCAGTCTTATATTGCAGTAAGTGTTTTCATGTTGCAAGCTGCAAGTGTTTTTAATTGATGTTGCACACACATGTTGCAGGTGTATGTTCTAGATGTTTCATCCATTTCATAGGATGTTGCATTCGAGTGTTCATATTGTTCAGAGGGTCTGTAACGTCCCGCCTTCTCGAGGTCGGGTCCGCTTACATCTGGCCGCTTTTCTAGGACATAGATTGCCCTCACAGACCAACACAAGTCTTTTCTGCGCACTTTGTCCTCACTCGTGCGCACCCGGGAAGAACTTCCCGGTCGGTCACCCATCGCTCCAGGCCAAGCACGCTTAACTTTGGAGTTCTTTCGAGATGGGCATCCGAAAAAGAAGTTGCAACTTGTTGGTATAAGTATCATATTAATCCTGTTAAGCCCTGGGCCGGGATGTTACATACTCACCCCCTTAAGAGACCGACGTCCTCGTCGGTCAATCCCAAGTCAGGAACGTTCTCTCTTGGCCACGTCCGTGTGTCCAGTGCCAGCGCATATGCCCTGCTGTGTGACCACTCTAGGTCCACACCAGCCATGCGCACCATGCCTACGCAACTGCGATACACGCGCCCGTGAAACCGCGAGAGTCGGCTCTAATACCATTCTGTAACGTCCCGCCTCTTCGAGGTCGGGTCCGCTTACATCTGGCCGCTTTTCTAGGACATAGACTGCCCTCACAGATCAACATAAGTCTTTTCTGCGCACTTTGTGCTCACTCGTGCGCACCCGGGAAGAACTTCCCGGTCGGTCACCCATCGCTCCAGGCCAAGCACGCTTAACTTTGGAGTTCTTTCGAGATGGGCATCCGAAAAAAAGTTAACTTGTTGGTATGAGTATCATATTAATCCTGTTAAGCCCTGGGCCGGGATGTTACAGGGTCAAAGGACGTGGAGAGTGATGGTGGCACGGCACAGGTGCTGGGTAATGATGGGCGCGGCGAGCTGGGGGTGGCGGACAGGGCGCGACATGGGTGGGGTACATGTGCGGGACGGGGTGAACGACTTCGAATCGAGGCGGACAGGGCGGGCTGCGCGCACGAGATGAGTTGTGTGGATGCGTGGACGCTGCGACAGGATGGGTGCGTGTGCAGGACGGGAATAAAATCAGCGCATTGGGGCAGGCTATGTGGGCATCCAAATGTGTCCTCGTGCTGAACGTCCGGGCACTAATCGCTCTGTTAGAGAAGTGTTATTATATGAACTTAAACATCATCAAAGATGGACTAAGGGGGTGTTTGGTTCAGCCAGTAGCTCCTAAATCTAGTCACTTTGTTGTCAAACACTATGACTAAATATGACTAAAGAGTTTTAGTCATTTCTGGCAACTCTGGAGTTACTAAAAATGACTAAACCATTTAGGAGAGACTAAATTTAAAAGGTGTGAACCAAACGACCCCTAAACCTTGATTCTTGTGCTTGGACGGCCTGATCAGGCACAACAGACAGCAGCCATGTTAGTCCCTGTCCGGCCGAGGCAGTTACCTGGCTTATTTGCCTTATTGGTGGTGGGCCGCGCCTAACGGTGGTCAAAACAAAATGTAGAGTTTCACACGAGTCATCTTTCTAGAGGTGTCCATCCCTCCATCCTCTCCCATACTTGTCATCTAAACCCCATCACAACTCAAAATAGCTGTATTTCCCCATTATAAATAGCTACTTCATTGCTACAAATTATACAATTCACTTTGGTTTTCTCCTATGTCAAACCTTATTTTAACTCTAACCAAGTTTTTAGACAAGTTTTACTAACACCTATAAGTTCGAATAAGTAAACTGTGAAAAACAGATCACATGTAGTATATTTAATGAAACTATTGAAGCTGCATATGTTAGTGTACCCTAAAATAAATTTGATCAAGATCAGAAAAATTAAAATGAAGTCGAAGTTAAAATGAGCTATAAATTAAAATAGAGGGAGTATATTCGATGGGAGTGTGTGACATGTGAGCCCGATTTGGATTCGGTCCTGAGAGCATGAACACTTTGAACACCATGCTGGTTGTTGCTGGACGTGTGTGAACTAGCTCGCGAATGAGTAAGCCCAGCCCAGCGCAGCCCAGGAGTCCAAGGGGGAGCCGGCGGCTGGCTCGCGGCCGCCCACCGAGCCGCTCCGCGCCGTCCGATTCGTAGTCAGAATCACAAGGAAGGCTCGGGCTCGATTGGTCGAACCCAAATCGGCCAAACCCTAGCTCGCTCACTCGCTGGCTAGATCGGCGCCGTCACCGGCTCGTCCCCACCTTCATTTCCCCTCCTCCTCGTCGGCTCCCCGACCTGTCGCGTCGTCTCCCATCTCGAGCGGCGGCTCGGCTCCCGCCCGCACCCGACCCCCCTCGCCGGCGCCCCTGCCCCCTCCCAGTCCACGGATCGGCTCGCTCCCCGATCAATCTCAGGTACTAGTACCCGCCATTCTTCCTGGTTCCTTCCCTCTCCTCGCTTGGGCCTCGCGAGTCGCAGTCGCAGAGCGAGAGATAACCAGAATCATTTTGCGTTTTTGCCGGTTCAAGATAAAAACTCTTTCGATTCTTTTCATCGAATCTGGGTGATCACATCAAATTGATGTCGAGGAAATCTTTTACTGCTAAAATTAGTCAATTCACAGTTGTATAAAGGCTCCATGCACAATTAGTTCTGAAGGATTCATATACTACGCGAATTGCTCGTCGAATCTGAACCTGCCATGGCGCCTTGCTCTCCTTTCAGCAGCGGACACACCGGGCATGGGGAACTCGACTCTCACCGACATGACGCTGCTGCCCGGCGTCGAGCCGGTCGTGGCTGGCCTGGCCGCCGGCTCCTCCTCCTCCCCGGGCCAGGAGGGCAAGGCCAGGAAGAAGCCCATGAAGTCCCTCTACCTCAAGTTCTTCGACACCGCGCCCGACGGCAAGTCCCGCATCTGCAGGCTCTGCAGGAAGAGCTACTGCATGACCACTGCCACTGGTAAGTGTGTCAGTGTGTTACCACCACTCGACATGTTCTATGGCTGATTCAGTGCTGTTTACAGTGTTTGTGAGCTTTCAAACTCTTGGGTTGCGTCAGAGTAAGGAGGTGATGTCAGGTGTGTGTGAAACAGGGCGAAGCCAGGATAAAATGGCACCGGCGATTCAAACACACAGTACTTACTTTTAGCTTATGATACTACAACAACAACAACAAAGCCTTCTAGTCAGCAAGTTGGGGTAGGCTAGAGTTAAAACCCAACATGAGCATTTTGGGTTTCATCTCCATAAGAGTAGCTAAGTTTTTACATTGGCTCGCCAAGCCTAACACAACCCTTCTCCTTTGCCAGGCTTGGGACCTGCTATGTTGGGACACCGTAGGCGCCCCACCATAGGCGGAGTTTTTAGCTTATGATACTAGAGTATAATACTTCCTTTAGTTGTGTTGCATGAAATCAACGGATATGATTTTAGCCAACTCTATCAAATTCTAAAGAATTCTTAGGATTCAAAGTAGTAATAGTAAAGTTATTTAGAATTTGCCTCATTAAAACACACCTAATTTAATTATATAAGTTGAAGTCAATAACTTATTTAAGCAATCGTCAAGATACGCCCTGTTCGCTTGAACTTATCAGCCCTGCTTATCAGCCATAGTACAGTGTTTTTCTCTCACAACAAAACAGCATCAGCCGGCTTATCAGCCGCAAAAACCATCAGCCGGCTTATCATCCTCACGCCCTCCAAAACGCCGGTTGCGCTACCTTCCCCACCTCCAAAATAACCAGATCACTTGTCCGCATAAATGGTTGTGTAGCCCATTTACACAACGTTTAAACGCTACACGGGGAAGCGGCACATATTTTTCTTAGAAAAGTAATTTTTATTTTGGTCTCCTCATAAGTTATACCCATTACCATTCATTATTTCGGTTCTAGACTTCTAGCCTCCAGCTCATTAAAACATGCTCGCAAAAAAGCAAACATTAAAAAGGAGACAAAATGCAAACTCAAACTTGCATGACGTCTTGCTGGAATGAGGAAAAGCATGGCAGCAAGCTCTTAATTTGCTAGAAGTAGCAACAAAATATGATGTAATGCTATTTGGTGTTTACTTCTTCTATATAACTGAAAAGTTGAAAAAGATAATCATATCCTTATTCATCAATCGGTGATTAAGGAATTGTAAAAAGAATACGATGTACTTCTGTAACACAAGCAACAAATGGGGGATTAGTGAACTCTAAAAATCGAGAAATCGGATTCTTATTTGTCAACTGTAGTTGCTAAATTGGGGATCTGGGCCTTCGGGGTTACCTCATCTAGGTTCTTTGGTAGAGGAGACGAGAGCCTCCTCGCAGTCACTCCTAGCCGCCAGGACGATGCATTTACGATGAGTGGTGTGCCGCATTGTTGGAGTGTGAATGTATGAGGCCCATGAGGCTAGGCCCATGTGGCCCATGTATGGTACCTATATAGCTACCCTTCTAGGGTTAGCCCAAAGGAATGAACCACAAATTCTAGCATGGTAATCAGAGCCTAGTTTTTTCTCTCCTCTTTCCCCTGTCCAGCCGCCGCCCTCCTGGTGGCTGCCGCCGCCGGCCAGGAGGCCATGGCCGGCGCTCCTCCTCCCCACCACTCCTTCTCCTGCCACTTCCCTTCCCTCTCCTCTTCCACATGGGCGCCGGTGCTTGCTGCCCCTTCTCCTGCCGCATCCAGGGGGCCGCCCGCTCCAGCACCTGGCGGCGCCGCCCCTGATCTGGGCGCCGCCTAGGCCGCCGCTGCCGGTTCCACGCCCCTGCTGGCCGCTGGGGGCTCCTCCCCTCTTCCCCAGCAGGTGCAGCCGCAGCCCCTTGGCGCCGTGCAGCCGTGTCCCCTGCAGCCCCTTCCCTCCACCGCCCCTGCTCCTGGCGTTGCCTCTCCTGGAGCTCTGCCCTTCCCTCTTTTCCCTTCCCTTCCCTCCACCGCCCCTGCTCCTGGCGCTGCCTCTCCTGGAGCTCTGCCAGGCGCGGTTGGCCCTTTCCCTCCGGCCGCTAACTCTTCTGGCGCCGCCCCCTCCCTGCTACAGGCGCCGGCGGTTCTGAAGCCGGCCTTCCAGCCGTGGGGGCCCCAGGGGACGGGGCAGCTGCTGACGCTGCTGGTGGCCACCAGCAGCTGCCTGGCGCCGACGCTCCCAGGGGCCGCTCCCTCCCCGCGCCCAAGGTCGACGCCCGCGGCACTGGCTCCCCTTCCCGTGCCCACTGCCGCCCATGGCCGACGCTGGCGGCCCTCCCTCCCGCAGCTGCCTCCCAGGCGCTGCTGCCCGCCATGGGTGCAGCCACCACCGGCGCTGCCCTTGGCCCGGGCTGGCCCACCTCTGTATCCGCGCCCCTCCTCCACGCGGCATGGGCACAACAGGTCATCGCCTCACCCGCGGCTTTCCCGGCCGCCCCGGCTGATTCCGGATCCAGTCCAGCCTCCCGGCGATTCCGCAGCCCCGCTGCTGCTGCTGGCGCTGTGGGCGCAGCCGCTGCCTATCGGGCCACGTGCCGGCGCCGCGTCGCACGCCGGGCCTTGTCGGCTCCCTACCCTCTGCCCTCGGCTCCATCTCCACCGCCGCTGCAGCCGGGCCATCTTCCAGGCGCCGCCACCACCATGGCCGCGAGCGCCGCGGCCGCTGGCGGGGGGGGGGGGGGGCTCAGGCGCCGCCAATCCTTCCTCCAACCCCACATCTACACCTCCCGCCTTGGCCTACTCCTTCAGCACCACCGCCAGCCCTGATTGGATCGCCGACTCGGGCGCCACTTTCCACACCACGCCCGATGCGAGTCTACTTTCTTCTCTTCGTCCTCCCCACCCTTCCTGTCCCTCTTCCATCATGGTCGCCAATGGCACTTGCCTTCCTGTCTCCTCCGTGGGCACTGCCCGTTCCCACGGCTCCTTTCATATCCCTGATGTTCTTGTGGCTCCCGGTATGGTTCACAACCTTCTCTCTATTCGCCGTTTCACCACCGACAACTCTTGTTCGGTTGAGTTTGACCCCTCTGACCTCACCGTGCGGGATTTGTCCTCCCGGGTACCTCTGCTCCGATGTAACAGCACTGGGCCTTTCTACACCCTTCGGTTCCCGGCATCTGTCTCACCTTCTTCGCCTTCCTTAGCCGCTTTCGCCGCCACTCCTTCCTCCACCACTTGGCACCGTCGCCTCGGCCATCCTGGCCGGGATGTCTTGATGCAGCTCGGTCGTAGTTCCGACATTCGGTACTCTCGGGCTCACGATGATCCCTTGTGTCACGCGTGCCAGCTGGGCCGTCATGTTCGCCTTCCCTTTCAGTCCTCTTCCTCACATGCCACCCGTGTCTTTGATCTTATTCACTGCGACCTGTGGACTTCTCCTGTTCTCAGCATGTCTGGCTATAAGTACTACTTGGTGGTGGTCGATGATTTCTCCCATTATTCTTGGACTTTTCCTCTGCGTGCCAAGTCCGAGGCTTTCCCCACTCTTAGCCACTTCTTTGCTTGGGTATCCACTCAGTTCGGCCTCACCATCAAGGTTGTCCAGTGCGACAATGGCCGTGAGTTCGATAACTCAACCACACGTGCTTTCTTCCTTTCTTCCGGTGTACACCTGCGCATGTCTTGTCCGTATACCTCCTCTCAGAACGGCAAGGCAGAGCGCATGATCCGCACCACCAACGACATCATGCGCACCCTTCTGCTCCAGGCATCTCTACCCGCTCGCTTCTGGGCTGAGTGTCTACACACCTCCACCTATCTCCTTAACCGACTTCCTTCTACTGCCTGCCCAGCTCCCACGCCTCACCACGCTTTATTCGGTACCCCTCGGTATGACCACCTTCGAGTCTTCGGGTGTGCGTGTTACCCTAACACCGCCGCCACCGCTCCCCATAAGCTGGCTCCCCGGTCGACCCTCTGTGTCTTTCTCGGATACTCTCCGGATCACAAGGGTTACCGATGCTTTGACCTTACCTCTCGCCACGTCCTCATCTCTCGCCATGTCGTGTTTGATGAGTCGGCATTCCCTTACTCCACCACCTCTCCACCCACACCTCCCGCTGACCCTGCGGAGGCTTCTTTTTTTCCCACTGACCCGGTGCTTCGGCCACCCTTCTCCCTCTCCCCTGCAGGTACTCCTGGTGCTCCCGCCTCGCCCCTGCCGGACTCGCACCAGGACCTTCCTCCGGTACCTGACACAGCCGAGGCAGCCCCGGAGCTTCCACCCTCGCTACCAGTGGCTTCGCCTTCTCCCGTTGTGCCAGATGCTGCCGTTCCGATCGCGGGACCGAGCGCATCGACCCCACCTCCTCCCGGGTGCTTCGGCCTCGTCTACCAGCGCCGGCGGGAGCCGAGTCTGCCCTCACCTCCTCCCGGACGCTTCGGCATCGTCTACGAGCGCCGGCGTGCGCCGGCTCCGCCGCTTTCGTCACCAGCGCCGTCGTCGCCGGTGCATGCTCCGCCGGCCTCGTTGCGCTCTCGCTCCGACCCGCCGGTGTACCACCCGCCTCTTCTTCACCGGGACCCTCGTCACACTCACCCGATGGTGACGAGGCAGGCGTCTCGCCCGCAGGCCCTCACCGCCGCCGCCTGTGAGCCGGAGATCTCTCCGGTACCCTCTTCCGTCCGCGCGGCCTTGGCGGATCCTCACTGGCGCCGCGCGATGGACGAGGAGTACGCGGCCCTCCTCGCCAACCAGACGTGGGACCTAGTGCCCTGTCCGCCGGGCTCCAACATTGTCAACGACAAGTGGATCTGGACGCACAAGAGGCGGGCTGATGGTTCCTTGGAGCGCTACAAGGCTCGCTGGGTCCTCCGCGGCTTCACTCAGTGGCCCGGCATTGACTATGCTGAGACCTTCAGTCCCGTGGTGAAGCCAGCTACAGTCCGCACCGTTCTTTCCCTGGCTCTCGAGTGCTCCTGGCCTGTGCATCAGCTGGATGTCAAGAATGCTTTCCTCCATGGCACTCTAACTGAGACGGTCTACTGCAATCAGCCGGCAGGTTTCGTGGATTCTTCTCGTCCTGACTTCGTCTGCCGGCTCAACAAATCTCTCTACGGACTCAAGCAGGCACCCCGGGCTTGGTACTCTCGATTCGCTACCTTCCTGCAGACTCTTAGGTTCACAGAGGCCAAGTCTGACACCTCCCTGTTCATATACCACTATGGGGGTGAGACTGCTTACCTGCTCCTCTATGTGGATGACATTGTTCTCACCGCCTCCAGCGAGTCTCTGCTCCACCGCATCATTGCCTCACTCCAGAAGGAATTTGCTATGAAGGATCTTGGGGTGCTCCACCACTTCCTCGGCGTCACTGTTGAGCCCCGACCTTCAGGCCTGTTCCTCCACCAGCGGCAGTTCACTTGTGACATTCCGGAGCGAGCAGGGATGACCGCCTGCCAGTCCTGCTCTACACCGGTGGACACCCAGGGGAAGCTGTCAGAGGCTGGGGGTCCGATGCTTGGGCCAGCGGACTCCACCGCCTATCGGAGTCTTGCTGGCGCACTTCAGTACCTCACTTTCACACGGCCGGACATCACTTATGCCGTCCAGCAGCTCTGCCTCTACATGCATGCTCCGCGGGAGCCCCACCTGGCTGCTATGAAGCGGCTTCTCCGGTACCTCCGTGGCACACTTGGCTACGGGCTGCTCCTCGGCCGGTCCTCCACTGCCGAGCTGGTTGTCTACAACGACGCTGACTGGGCGGGATGCCCGGACACCCGCCGGTCCACCTCCGGCTACGCTGTCTTCCTCGGCGGCAACCTGGTCTCTTGGTCGTCCAAGCGCCAGCCGGTGGTTTCACGCTCCAGTGCCGAGGCGGAGTACCGTGCTGTGGCCAACGGCGTGGCCGAGGCCGCCTGGCTCCGCCAGCTCCTGGCTGAGCTTCACTGCCCACTCGCCAGGAGCACGCTCGTCTACTGCGACAATGTCAGCGCGGTCTACCTCTCCACCAACCCCGTGCAGCACCAGAGGACCAAGCATGTGGAGATCGATCTACACTTCGTCCGCGACCGAGTGGCCATCGGCGACGTCCGGGTTCTTCACGTCCCGACCACCTCCCAGTTTGCGGACATCTTCACCAAAGGCCTCCCTTCCTCGACCTTCTCCGAGTTTCGCTCCAGCCTCAACGTCTCCAGTGGCTAGTTGTGGCTGCGGGGGAGGTCCTGTGTGTGTTGTGCTCTTACTTGTTTTCTTTCTTGTTCAGCCTTGAACTCCGCTGCGCCGGTAGTTCAGACTGCGGGGGTTGTTGGAGTGTGAATGTATGAGGCCCATGAGGCTAGGCCCATGTGGCCCATGTATGGTACCTATATAGCTACCCTTCTAGGGTTAGCCCAAAGGAATGAACCACAAATTCTAGCACGCATGATGATGGGAGGCGAGAAGCCAAGAACGAAACACAGAATAGTCTTGGACTGGTGGAGGGGACTAGTCAGGAAGAGGAATCGCCGATCTAGCAAAGGCCAAGCATTTTGGGCTCCAGCTGGTGCTAGTGCTGCATGTCCAAGAGCTGAGCTATTGTCTACTGGGCTTGCTGCTTGCCTTTGGCCCTTGCGTCTTGTGTAGTGCGTTGCAAGGCTGGCCGGCTAGACCCTGCCACGCTGGGCTGCTGGGCGCTTGTTGTCTGGCTGTGCTCTACCGGGGACCAGGTTCAAGCTATTTTTTGGCTGGGGTCTTGGCTGGCCAAAATTCGTATTGTACGAGAGGTGGTCGCTGAGTCGTCGGGGTCGGCCGACCCTGATCACGTAACATAGCTTCGCCCCTAGTGGGAAATTGTTTTGCAAGAGGCATAGCCGCATAGACAGGGTTTCCAGTATTTGCAGCGTTCACTTTTGTTTTCGGCACTTGAGCTGGCCTAAAGATCACTTAGAGCATTTCTCTGTTGCCTATTTCTCGGCAAACACATAGGCCAAAGGAAATATTTTTATGATTATGATAAGCACCAAATATGATTTTTTAGAGTTACTAGTTGCCGCATAAGAATATAATTTGTATACATGCACCATAGGCACTAATATGCTTTCGCATGACTGTGTGCAGGGAATTTGGGAAAGCATCTTAATAACCGCCACCCTGGTTATCACCAACTTCCTGAGGGCGTCAACTTCACTACCCAGAGTACCATAGAGGCTACCATGCTTAATAGAAACAAGAAACCTCATGTTCCTGTGCGAGCTCGGGCTCAAGCTCAGCCTCAAGTTCAAGTTCAAGTTCAAGCTCAAGCTCAATCTCAAGTTCAAGACCAAGCTCAACCTAAACTACGGTCTCAACCTAAAACAAAAGCAACGATTGATGTTGACCATGTCAACTGGTTACTTCTTAGGTGGCTTATCAGTGCCTCCCTTCCACCTTCTACTCTCGAAGATAATATGCTTATTGATAGCTGCAAGTACTTGAGCTCGTCTGTCAAGCTCTGGCCAAAAGAAAAGGTTCAAGAAATTATCCTTGAAGTCTTCAGAAGTATGAAGGAGGACGTCAAGGAAACTCTGCAGTGTATCAGTTCCCGGCTCTCTGTTACTCTGGACTTTTGGACTTCGTACGAGAAAATTGTATACATGTCCATCAAATGCCATTGGATTGATGAAAACTGGGTCTCGCAGAAAGTTCTACTTGATGTGTGTAGAGTCCCATACCCATCCACTGGTTCTAAGGTTTTTCAAGTTCTAATGGATGTCTTGGTGATGTATAACATCGATTCAAGAATCCTTGCTTGCACACACAATAACAGCCAACGCTCAATACATGCTTGTCAGGAGTTCGCACAGGAGCTTGAGTCCCGTAAACTCCCCTTTTGTTACATTCCTTGTGCTGCTAGAACACTGAAGACCATCATTGAAGCAGGACTGGAGAATGTGAATGTGAAACCAATTTTGTCCAACATCCGTGAGTATATTCTTCACATCAATTCAAAGAGATGATGGAGGATTTTAAGCACTGGACTGAAGTTTATCAAGAAGGCTCATGGAAACTCCCCTTTGACCATTCAGCAAATTGGAACAGCGATTATAATATGCTTGATGTGGTAAAGAAGGTAATGTATAGTCCATTCATGTACATTTGGGGTTTGCTACTGTACTCCCAAATAACTGTGAGCCGTTCATTTAATTAGATCGTATGGTCATTATCATCTATTACCTCCTAGGTGAAATATATATTTATATAATTATTTATTTTATAAAATAGGATAAATAAGGAAAGTTTATCTCTAAAAAATCTTTCTTCTAGATTCTTATTGATGCATGCATGATTTGTTGGATGTGACAAATCTTTTTATTTTAGAACTTTGGATGACATTATATATTTTAATTTGCATGTAGCATATGTTAGGCTGTGACGTGACATTTTTTTAAAGATGTGGTTGATCTTTCTGTAAACTAACATGATTAACATGACATGTATATACATTTTGACCACCACTTTGTACGTTAACATATATATGGACGATGATTTGTGTGTTTTTGTGTAATTTTTTACCACTTTAAGACAAAAAATATATATATTAACATAATATTGTATAGATGATGAACCCGCTGGAAAAAATCTTTTAAATCCTATCATAATTGGTATACAATTTTGACCTTGTAACATGATAGACTCATATGTGTGTGAACAGAAACTGTAGCCTCCAACTCATGATGCGCTCACACGATGGTGCACTTGAAGCATGCACGCCGAGCAATTTTAGGAAGGAATGGATGCGCGTGATGTATGCACGCCGAGTAGATTAGGGAGGTGGGCTTGATTACCTGGTTTTTGTTTTCTGTTTTCCTAACTATTTTAATTATTAATTATTTTGTGTTCTAAAAATCAAGGGTCCAGATTTATTTGAGATCTTACCTTCTCAAAAGTAATGGGAGTACCATAGCAAACCCCTGTACATTTTTACCATGCTGATGCTCTGTTGTTTAACTCTTCAGTTCTGTATACCCTTTTTCTTTAATTTTAGGCTCCTAACGCAATAGAGAAAACCATCAAGAAGGTTGAAGAGCTCTTTGGACCAAGGGATTGGGTTCTGACTACTGCAGAGAAGTCAGTGATCGATTTGTTGCACTCATACCTTGAACCATTCTTCAAAACTACTACCAACCTTTGTAATTGCAAGCTACCAACTCTTGGGCTGGCCTTCTTCTTCATGGACCATGTCTTTGAGTTGATCAATCTGTGTCATGGCAGCAGCCACCAAGAATGGCTCAAGAACATTGCTGGTGACATGTCCGAGACAGCTAAAAAGTTCACATCTGAAGCTTACAACATCTACACCTTCACAGCCGCAATTCTTGATCCAAGGATCAAGGGAGAGCTCATCCCTGAAACCCTGAACTCCAGGAGCAACTTGGAAGATGCAAGGAACCATTTTGTCCGGGACTACAGCAGCACCTTCCAAGCTGTTGGAAATGGTCATGGTGCTCAGGACACCACAGAGGATGCTGGCGCATTCTCCTTTGCTGAAGAGATTATTCGCAAACGGCGTCGGGTGAGCATGACCACTGCTGCTGATGAGCTCTCGCAGTATCTCACAGAGCCCCCTGCACCGATTTCCACTGATGCCCTTGAATGGTGGAGGGGCCATTCCTCCCGCTATCCACGTCTCTCCCTGATGGCCCGAGACTTTTTGGCAATTCAGGGGACCTCATTGGATCCTGAAGAACTGTTCACAAGTAAAGGGGACAACATCCAGAAGCAGCAGTACTGCCTTCCTCTTAGTAGCATGCAGGCTATAATGTGCATAAAGTCATGGATGCAAAGTGGGTACCAGTTCAATTTTCAGTCGACCATCATAGATTTTGAGAGATTGGTTGAATCTGCTGCTCCTCCTGATAATATCGGTGGTTCTAGCCTTCTTCATAGCTAAATGCATACAGTAATCAAGAACCCCTGAATAGTTCTTTGGTTTCTGTTTTTCTTTTTTTTTTAGGTGCTCATCATGTAAATAGTCCTTAGAACTTGTGAATGCGACTTCTACTGTTGTCTACTGCAAAATCCCAGGGTCAGAACTACCGCGAGCAGCTTGTCCTTGCATAACCATGGCACTTCGGAATCTTGTATTCATTGGGGGTAGTGACCAACCATGTAGCTGCAATTTATTTCTGTTTCTTGAAGAGGCCATGCCTTCATACCAAAAGGTAGTTTTGTTTAATCTTGACGTTTTATTTTCTGGTATACTAGTTCTGTATCTCTAGCCTTGTAGCACTGATGCTTTTTGCAGTTCACTTCAGTTTTTAATACCGTAGTGGGTGCTCAAATTAGCAGCAGTAGTTCGACCAGTGATGCACCAAACAATATAATCAGTGCAATATAATGGGCGACTGTGCACTTGTTTTGTCATTCTGTTGGGTTATCTGCAGATCATTTGCTACCACAGACCACAGTGCTCCAACAATTTTGTCACACAAAAAAAAGGGCATCTGAGTCAAAAAGACATGGCATGTTCACAAGTATGCATTAAATTCATGTGATTTTTCTCAATTGTTTTTCTGTTGCAATTTGCGAACAGAGGAGAAAGCTTATTAAACTTTGGAAGGCAAGTAGTAGTGCTCCTCACGTCCTTGTTTAGTTTAATCCAGTTTTTAATGACAAGGGGTGCCTTGGTGAGTTTAAGAGTTGCGCTCAACAATCACATTGGACTGGAAGTGAAAATACAATACAATACTAGATGGTGTTGAAGAATCCTTGGATTTTATTCTGCTGGAATGCTGTCTCAAAGAACTAGTGCAATGCTCACATAGGAGCACATGATACACCCCATGTTTGCTGATTTCCTTCTGGATTCACACCATTGTCACATTAAGCATATAAACCTCAAAGGCAAAAGATCCTGAGAACTCATCTTATTATTAACACGCATCATAGCCATCATGATCATTCATGGTTTCATGAATATCTTGATCCTGATTTGTTTGACTTCTAAAATGTAGATCCCATTGTCAACAATTAAAGTAATGAAGTTACCACATGATCTGCTTCTGATGGGACTTTTTGGTTTAGAAGCTTGTAGATCCTAGGACCACATTATAATTTCCCTTCATTTTTACGTGTGAATGAGTGATAGGATTGCTTGCATTATGTGCTTCAGACACCGACCATTTGCATGACACAGCTAAGGCCTCTCTCATTTCCTGACCATTATACTATAATTTAGGGATTATAGTAGCATCTCACAACATTGTTTATCGTATCCTACTAATGGGGATGTCAATGACAGTCAGTTTCCACATGTCAAGCATCTAATGATGTGATATCAAGCAGTGTGATGTCTACATATAATTTTTGTGGTAACATGACCTAGAATACATCTCATATTTATCATCCCATTTTGTTGTCAACTTGTCATGTTGTTCAGTACCCAAGTAAAATTGTTTTGTATTCAACATTTTGATTGTTTTGGTACAAATTGCATATCTTATTCACTACAGGAAACTCATCCTTTGCCGAGTGCTAAACTCTTTGCCGAGTGTCATATTTCGCGCACTCGGCAAAGGCACTTTTTGCCGAGTGCCACACTCGGCAAAGAAAGACACTCGGCCAAGAGTTCTTCACCGAGTGCCGGGCGCTCGGCAAAGAGCGGCACTCGGCAAAGGAATCCTTTGCCGAGTGTCCGACTCTCGGCAACGATAGACACTCGGCAAAGATTGGCGGATGGCTGACGACATCCGGCTCCGTTTAGTTTGCCGAGTGCTGAGCCCAGGCACTCGGCAAATTTTTTTTTTGGATTTTGGACACCAATTTTTTTTGAATATTTAATACACTAACACAAAGAACATGTTGAAATATGAGACTTTTTTTATTGCATTTTATTATATATCTCCTGTTTATTTCGTTTTCTAGATTATTTCCGCAACATGTAAGTTTGAACTGGAGGAGCATCAAATAATAGATATCCGCAACATGTAAGTTTGAGCTGGAGGAGCATCAAATAATAGATATCTTTCGTTCAAAAAATGTTATTCTTATTTCTTAGTGTTAATTTATGCTAAATCTAGGAACGGTCTTCAAATTTCGATCAACGTGCTGACGGGGCAGTGCTGCCTACGTGCGTGCGAGTGGTTTTTTAATTATAAAAAATGGGAACGAGTTCCGAAAATTATGAAACTTGGCGACAAGTCATGATATCATATGCGTGTGCTATGGTAAAATTTTGAAAAAGTTTCGAACAAGTTACGACGTACGTGCTCACAAAACAGGACATCATCACATGTTACATCTCTGTATCACATGTGATGATGTCCTGGTTTGTGAGCACGTACGTCGCAACTTGTTCGAAACTTTTTCCAAATTTTACCACAACACACGCATATGATATCATGACTTGTCGCCAAGTTTCATAATTTTTGGAACTCGTTCCCATTTTTTATAATTAAAAAACCACTCGCACGCACGTAGGCGGCGCTGTCCCATCAGCATGTTGATCGAAATTTGAAGACCGTTCCTAGATTCAGCCTAAATTAACACTAAGAAAGAAGAATAACATTTTTTGAATGAAAGATATCTATTATTTGATGCTCCTCCAGTTCAAACTTATATGTTGCGGAAATAATCTAGAAAATGAAATAAACAGGAGAAATATAATAAAATGCAATAAAAAAGTCCCATGTTTCAACATATTCTTTGTGTTAGTGTATTAAATATTCAAAAAAAAATTGGTGTCCAAAATAAAAAAAAATTATATTTTGCCGAGTGCCTGGGCTCAGCACTCAACAAAGATATAACTTTGCCGAGTGCCAGAGGGCTGGCACTCGGCAAATTATTTTTCCTGGGTTTTTTAATTTTGCCGAGTGCCAGATCGGAGGCACTCGGCAAATATTAGGTTTTTTGCCGAGTGCCGCCGATCTGGCACTCGGCAAAGAGTTTTTCATGGTTTTTTAAATTTCGCTGAGTGCCAGATCGGTGGCACTCGGTAAAGCGTCTTTTAAAACCGGTCGTTCCCTTTCTTTTCCTCATTCTCCGCGCTGTCCACGGCCGCGCGCGTCCGCCGGAGTGAGTCGCCGCCGTCCCGCGCCACGCCGTAGCCGCCCCGGGTCCGCCCCGAGCCACCGCGCCGGAGCCGCCCTGCGCCGCGCCCGCCCCGAACGGCCGCGCCGGAGCGGCCGGCCCTTCCCCGCGGCGCGGCTGCCCTCGGAGCTCGGGCTCGCCGGAGCGCGGCCTCCAGCTGCCCAGCCGGGCCTCCCCGTGGCGCGGCCGACCTCAACCAGCGCGGCCGGGCCCTTCCCCGCCCCCCGTCCGGCCTCGACCGTCGCCCCGGCCGGCCTCCGGCGCTCCCGGCCGGCCGTTCCCCGTCCCCCGGCCGGCCCGCACCTCGGCCGCCGTCCACGGCCGCTCCGGTCGGCTCCCGCTGCCCCGGCAGCGGCCCCATATCGCCGGCCACCCGTCACCGCCCCCGGCCGGCCCCCACCCCCGCCGGCCGTCGTCATCGGCCGTTGCTTCTGCCGTTCTCGCCGGAAAGGTATATACCCTAGACTTGTAGTGTAATAGTTTTAGTGTAGTAGTAGTTAGTAAGTATTAGTATTCAGTAATAGTGTTAGTAGTGGTTTATAGTGTTAGTAGTAGTTTGAAGTGTTAGTAGTAGTTAGTATGTTTGGTATGTAGATGGATGATGGCCTTCGTGCCTATGTGCGATAAATGTGTTTGTTGGCCTTCGTGCCTATGTTTTTTTGCAGGTTTTGGGGACCTCTCCGTGCAGAGGAGGTTCTGCCGAAATTTTCAGTGGACACTAATCAATTTTCTCTTTTACAAGAGAAGGACCCGTGGGAGGGAGTCGGCGAAGCCGATCGACTTCGTCGGTGTTGCTGGTCTGCCTGCACTGCCTCGCCTCTCCACTGCACCGCCTCGCCACCGCCCCGCTAGCCTGACCTCACCGGCACCTAGGGTATAACCCCCTCCTCCTTTGCATGCATGTTTTATTCACGTAACCTAGTTAGGCAGATGGCAGAACTCCAGGTTAGTATTGTTTCAGTCGTTGGTCACTGCTGTTACACATGTATCTAGATTTTGAGTTGTTTGAACATTGCGGGTAAATATTGCAGGCCTCTGTGCGGAGGTTGGAGGCCCAGCAGGCGGCCCAGGCGGAGGCCCATCGGCTCAAGATGGAGGCTGTACAAGCCCAGAGGGCGGCCGAGGAGCAGAGGATGCGGGACATGTTTAGCTTCATGTCGAGCCTTCAGGCCTTGCCAGGTGTGGTCGTGCCCCAGTCACTGCTCGCTCCAATTGTGGCTCCTCCTCCTCCTGTAGGGACCCCGATGAGTATGTATAGTTGGTTGTTTACTCTTTTAGCTTGTGCGGCCCTCGTGCATATACTCATGAATTTGCTTCTCTTTGGTGCAGCCTCAGTCGGCGGGTTCGAACCCGAGTCCTTATGGTGGCCCTTCGCCACAGGGTGGGTGGCCAACTGGCCCTTCACAGCCCGGGCACTCCGCTCCACATTCCGGGTGGTAAGGATGGCAGTAGTTATCCGTCGTTTCTCTCTTCATGTCCGTTAGCCTTGTATTGGACCTAGACTTGTTTCGTACGTGACTTATGATGGATTATGGACGATATGTGATGGATTATGAACGATATTTGTGTTTGTGATACATTATGTACGATATATGTGTAAGTGATGCATTATCGACGATATGCGTATGTCTATGATGTATCCTGTGCTGTGAGTGATGATATATATGTGATTTCATTGTTTGTGTTGATGGAAAACAAAAAAACAGCATTTTTTCTTCTTTGCCGAGGCCTTTGCCGAGTGCCATGGCACTTGCACTCGGTAAAGCCGGCAAACCTGAGCCTCTGTTTCCCAGCTTTGCCGAGTGCCAGGGCACCGGCACTCGGCAAAGAATTTTCTAAAAAAATAAAAATTTTCTTTGCCGAGCGCCGGAGCCATAGCACTCGGCAAAGAATTTTTTTTTAAAAAAAAAGACTCTTTGCCGAGTGCGGGCTGATTAGCACTCGGCAAAGAATTTTCCAAAAAAAAATAAAAAACTCTTTGTCGAGTGCCGGCCGTTCAGCACTCGGCAAAGAGTCCGTCCAAGTTGACGGCGAAATTCTCTTTGCCGAGTACGTGTTTGACACTCGGCAAAGACTTTACCGAGTGCCCGACATCCGGCACTCGGCAAAGAAACCTTTGCCAACATGTTCTTTGCCGAGTGCGGCACTCGACAAAGGCTTTGCCGAGTGCAAATGGGGCTTTCGCCGAGTGCCCCGGGCACTTGGCAAAGAGCCTGTTTCCTGTGGTGATTGCAGTTTTATTATTTTTTATTTCATTTTGGAAATAATACTAGGAGGAGGAGCTGAGGCGCTCAGGGTTAAGGCCTTAATTAAGGGGAAGGTGGTTGAACCTGGGTGGACAGAATGCTCAATGCCCGTCTCTTTTCTCTACCAAACGAGCTCTCGCTTCTTTTCTGGGTTTTTGCAAATTCGCACGTCCTTTCAAGTGGCACTTACCTGTACTTGTAGGTTGTTTCTAATGTGGTATAGTCGGCAGCTGAGATGGTTTTTAATTGTTTTCTTCTCTTAACGTTATGCCCATTCAATTGAGCACCATTATATCTTCGACATCCAAGATTTAGCAAAGTTTGCCCTAGTCTTTCTCAAAGATATGTTACTGTTGCATGAGTTCAGTTGCCATGAGTTCAACCATCGTCGTAATCAATGATCTCATATTCTAAAAATGTTCAGCTTTGGCCAATGAAATGTCCATCAGTCAGTTCCAAAGAAAAAGGAGGTGTTCATCATTGTGCATCAGTGGCATCATCTTTTGTGCTCTGAATCACTCGCAAATTGCTATTCCAGTTGCATTACTAAATTGTTTGACTCGGAGAAAAACACAGTTTATATATATATATATATATATATATATATATATATATATATATATATATATATATATATATATATATATATATATATATATATATATATATATATAGCTAGCTACAAAATATCTTATTTTGTAGCCAGGCCGGTTGATGCACCCAGCAGGGCGTTCCTCGTTTTCATGACTGGTACGGTTGGACCTGCATGCGCAGCTACTGCAAATTAACGATCTGTTACTGTCCTGTCGCTATTTTCACGGCAAATTAATTACGGTGATTTCGGATCAGCTGTGTGCGTGCGTGCATGCCTGCGGAACGAGTGGTTACGAGAATACATGAATTAGCGTACACATGGATCTCGTAACTTCATTTTCCTAGTACGGTAACAGGTGGCGTACATGCACATGCTAGTATGGTAATTAGGATGTCGATACTTCATCTAGCTCCTTGATTTGCTGACGTTAATTTTGGCAACTCTAGTTACTATAATTAGCACATATTCTGGTTACTATAATTAGCACATATTCTAGTTACTATAGAGTTAGCACAAATTTACGAGTTCTTGCAGAAAGAATATTTACGAGAACTTTAACAAGTATTTACCATAATTTTGAACTATGATCAAATTTAATTTACTGTAACATCGGTATAAGCTAGTACGTCACATTCAAATCTCTCAAGATGATAATTAGGATAGGAATTTGTAGGACGAGAATTTATCAGAAATTGATGTCAAATGGTTTATGATAACTAGTTACTATAATATCACGACCATTTTACGATAAAACTAGTTACGATATTTGAATGTCTCAAGATGATAATTTGGGTCAGAATCTACCAAAAGTCGACGTCAAACGTGGTTTTCCTGATACTAGCTACTACAATATCAAGATGATTTTACGATAAAATAGTTACTATTTGGCCTCAAAGTTTGAAGGCACCAATTACTACAATGAATCAAAAAAATTACAATAACCACCACACGTGAGCTTACAATATCATCTTAAAAAGATCCACATGTTTATTTTATGAGAATGGTGCTGACAATGAACTACAATAATACATGCTGAATTACGATAATAATGTTGGCAACTGCCTATAATATCTTTGTTGCTGCTGTGAATCACAAACTCATTTAGCCAACTAATCTGCAAGAATAAATCGATTATCAGTCCACATGAAGGATGAGAAATATATGCGATGAGAAAAATGCCTGCATCTACTTACGGCAGGGGAAATATCAAGACAAACCAGAAAAGAGGGGAATTCAGAGGGTGAAAGGGCTGAATATGTGGATCGGAAGGAGAAGAAGAAACTCACCTCTGTTCGTACTATACGGGGTCAACGGCTCATCGCAAACTCGCGGCTCCTCACCGGGCGGCTCATACTCGCCAGCGTCGTTGAGCCCGAGCAACAACGCTCCTGCAGCCCGTGACCGTCGTGGGGAGGTGACGTAGTAGAAGAGAAGGGGTGGAGGGCGGCCGGTGCCAGGAGAGGTAGCCGGCGTCGAGGCTTAGGCGGCGCCGCACCTGGTCCACGCGCAGCGCTTCGTAGCGCTGATGTACCGGTTGGTCCGCTACCGCTGTGCCAACGCCCGCCAACGGAGAGGGCGCTGGTGAGGGCACTGCACAGGCCAACGGAGAGGGCGCTGCGCCGGAGATGACGAACGAAGACTGGGAGGGGCTATCCGAGCCCGGTGTTGCCTTCACAGGGGAGCGGGGCCGCCGTCGGTCGCTGCGCAGGGGAGCAGAACCGCCGCCGGTGGTCGCGTCGTGGAGGTTCCAGGGCCGCCGCCGACGGAAGGATTGGGACGTCTCCTGGAACTAGCGATGAAAAGGAGCGGGTTCTATCTGTGGCCGGTGAGCGTTGGAATTTTGTACGTGCTTTTTGCGGGGCGCAATTTGCGGGAGATCGAGACAATCAGTGCGCTAATTAATGGATGGAACATGCGGTGGATCAATGGACGGGCAATGCATGCAAGCATTACTGCAAGGGGATCAGGCCACCATGCCAAAGCCAAGCACGGTGCACTGGAGGCGCTCGGGCTCGTGAGGTCTGGTCTAGCTACAGAATATGATATTTTGTAGTCAGCTATAATGTAACAGTTATATATATATATATATATATATATATATATATATATATATATATATATATATATATATATATATATTGTAACAGAAAATCACTAGTGGCAGAATACATGCTCCTGTAATCTACATGCATTGCCCCCAATTAAGGCATCTGACAGACAGTCGTGGAGCCATACTGCAGTATTTTACAGGCTCAGTCGTGCTGCAGATCAGGTAGAGGCCAATTAATCTAGATCTCCGTGTGGAAAGAATTTTATTTTTCATTGTCATGCATGCATGCAAGCTTCTTTCTCTATCCAACCGCCCCAATTAATGATAAAAACAGTGCAGCATTTTTTCACCCATCTATCTCACGAAGCTTCCGATCTCGTCATCTGGGATTTAGCATGACTTTCAGAAAGAATTACCCTCACACGATCATAAGCGGAAACTTAATTTAGTTACTATTATTATCTCATTTATACAGTGCCTAGAGTTGTTCTATTTCACCTTCACTATTGTTAAGCCTCAACGTGTAATTCATAGCGATGCAAGGACGATGCAGATTATATGCCTAAGAGCATCTCCAAGTGCCTTTCTAAATCTCACTCTCTGAATCATCATTTGGAGAACCATTTGTATAAAAATCGCTTTCTATATCTTTTCACTCTCCAACAATTTTTCTATATCTCATGCGCACTCTAGAGAGTCATTCTCGTCTTCTATTTTTTTTGCTAGCGAAAAATCCAGAAGAGAAGATGACTATATTTAGATGACCATTTAGAAAAACTGTTAGAGTGTAATTTTTCACCAAAATCTCTGTTCCTAGCATTTAGAAATGATATGGAGAGTCTCTTGGAGATGCTCTAGGTAAAAGAGAAAGTGTTGTTAAGACGACTATTTGACGATGTGTCTCCCAAATTCTTCACCACATGCATCTGACATCGTCTTCGTTTAAGGCTTAGTGATTGGATTGTTGCTGTTTGCAGTAACTTAAAATTTTTGCCATGATTGTAACTTTTAGCTCACTGTTAATAATTTGAGCCACGCAATGGGAGACAGATATGTATGTACATTTTCGCTAATCAAGTGGTCGAATATATTCAGATAACGTAACTGTGATACAAAACAAGATGTGATTATCTTGAAAAAAGGATTGAGAAAAAAAAAAGGATCGACCATACTAGTATACGACTGAATTCACCGCTAAATTAACTTCAGGTAATAACTTAGGCCCCGTTTGGTTTGGAGGAGTTAAAGTTTAACTCCCATCACATCAATGTTCCCTCAAATGCATGGAGTACTAAATGTAGATTAATTGCATGTATGTCGGCACAGATTAGGAGTAATTTACGAGACAAATCTATTAAGCCTAATTAGTCCAAGATTGGAAACTTTTTATCAAATAAGACGAAAGTACTACAGTGTTTGTTAAACTTTAACATCCAACCCAAACGGGCCTTAACCGTCAATCTCTTCAGAGGTTGTCCTGTACTACTTTGTTTGCTGGCCTGTTCTTCGCCAGCCATACACCATGCATAGATAGATCTCCTAATTAACATCTTTACCCATCTTATTAGGCTTCTAGAGAAACTAAAACGAAGCAGTGCATGAGCTCATTATTTAGGGTACTGCTGGGATGACAGGATGGCATCCAAGGCGTCCTTAACTTGAGAGAGCTCTGGTGCCTTGCCTCCTTGTGCGGGCCAGAACTCATCGGCAGCCAACACCTGCATGCAGCATGCATCCATCAGATAAAGCTCAATACCATCCCATGTAGAAGGTAACCAAAAGCACAGATCAGGCATACAGGATAACTTGAATCATTGTATGTATCGTCATCATCACGTACCTTCACTTGCAGCTGGAGAAACTTGACATAGGTGATCGCCTTCTCTAGCATGGTGACCAAGTCCACCTACACAAGAGCCATTTCCATCCAAATTATTAACGGATAGGAACCAGTGAACTTACTAATAGATACTTGCTAATACAGCAGCTTAACGGAAACCTGCACAATATGTAGCGCGAGTGTATATACATGGATTATCGTACCTTGGTGCCATTGGGGACAAGATCTTGCAGGACCTTGAGCTTCTCGGCAATCTTCTCTCTTCGAACCTTTGCAGCTACGCTTTGAGGGTCCTTGGTAGGAGCAGGAGCAGCCTTGGCCTTGCTCTTCCTGGCCCCGCCACCACACTGCTTCTTCGCTGCTGCAGCCTGGACCTCACCATCCTGCTTCAAATTCAATATCATGTTACTATTTTGCTTGAATCCAGTGTCCAGTCATGATTAATTTTGATGTCATCCTTATGTATAACCATGCATGAATTAGCCTTGATTTTTGGAGATGAGTTAATATTGATTAGACAGTTAATTACCCGGCGTGCACGCTTGTGAGGCGCCTTGGCCGGCAGCTGAACGGTGCCCGGCTCCTGGATGTATAGGCCAGCATCATCAGGCGAGCTGCCTGGGCTGACGAGGAGTCCAAAGTTGCAGCTGGATCCGTGCTGCTGCTGTGCCGGATGCTCGACCATGCCAGCAGCCGGGTCCATCCAGAGCGCGCACCCGTCTTCACCATAGGCCAGGTGATGCTGTCCGCCGCTGCCGGCCTGCTCGAAGCTGAGCACCGACGAGCTTGAGCTGGATGTGACGCCCGAGCCACCGTAAGCAGCCCAGCTGCTGTAGTAATCAGCCGAGGCGCCGTCGCACCCGCCCTTGAAGTTGTCATCGTCGAAGGCGAGCTGCAGGGAGAGGGCCGCCGCAGCAGAGCCGCCGTCGGCCTCATCACTGTCCACGACGACGCCATGGTAGCCGAATAGCTCGAGGGACATGGAGGAAGGTTCATCCTCGTACATCATTGGCCGGAGCAAAGCACTGCGCTTGCTTGCCGCCTGAGCCATCTAATGAATCCCTCGATGGACTGAGTTAGCTAGCTATCCCTAGCTTCGTGTCACTGAGCGTGAGAGTGGTGTGATCGTGTTTAGGAGATGGAGGAGTAGTAAACAGCTAGGGTTTTCGTTCTTGGTAGCTTAGCGTGGGATGCCTACTCGATCTGGCTATGCATGAAACGTGTAGGCCGGCAGCCACTTATATAGAGAGGGTTCTGAAGAAGAAGCTAGCATAGGTAGCTAGCAGGTGTTACTAGCCTCTGGAGCTTAAGACAGCAAGTTGGTCTAATCCTCTAACCAGCCAGGTCTTGAGCTGGCATACACGGTGAAATGAACACTGCTATGTTAGCTAAGAAGAGGACAGCCGTGGATGGCATGAAGCATGCTGCTACTTAGGGTTACAGACATATACTTGCATAATTATCTGTTCAGTTCAGCTTATTAAGGCAAGCAGCAGTAATTAGTGACACAGGCAGCTTGAGAGCCGCCGTGACATACGGGTGTCCCATGTTGTAGTGAAGAGAGAGCCACTAATTTACACACGTACAGATGGATCCTCTTCACGTGGCATTCAAGGCCACTTCGTGCTTGTGTGCATTGTTACAATAAAACAAAAGGTAGAAGGACATCAGAGCTGGCTAAGCTAGGTGATGGCAAGCTATTTTTTAAAGCTGGACGCCAGGCCGCCAGTGCACGCACGAAGTATTAACAGCTAGCGAGCAATCTCGGCTTCCGTCCCCATACATAATATCCAAGCCCATCATGGGTTAAAAATACCGCTCGGTTTACCGCGGTAAACCGTGGTTACCGTCCTAACTGGGCCGGACCGGTTCCGGTCCGGTCCGGTTAGGTATTCCCCAAATTCAAATTTAAAATTTGAAAAAAAATGCTGAAAAAATTCCTAAAAATAGTTTATGATTCATAGAAGCCAATGGTGTAAAAATTTTTCAAATTCGAGTTCGTTTAGTATTTATTTATACGTATAGAAGTTTGAAAAAAAAAAGAAAAAAAATCCCGGTCCCGGCCCGTTAAGGCCCCCAAATTCAAATTTAAAATTTGAAAAAAAAAACAAAAAATGCTGAAAAAATTCCTAAAAATAGTTCATGATTTATAGAAGCCAATGGTGTAAAAATTTTTCAAATTCGAGTTCGTTTAGTATTTATTTATACGTATAGAAGTTTGAAAAAAAAAGAAAAAA
Source organism: Saccharum hybrid cultivar R570 (assembly GCA_038087645.1). Lineage (NCBI taxonomy): Eukaryota > Viridiplantae > Streptophyta > Magnoliopsida > Poales > Poaceae > Saccharum > Saccharum hybrid cultivar. The sequence continues at coordinate 9,851,333 of JAQSUU010000112.1, read as the reverse complement.
GAAAATTCCAAACTCAAACCGAGCGGTAAACCGGTCAAACCGGCCGGTTACCGCTCCAAACCGGCCAGTAAACCGGACCCGAACCGAACTGAAGGAGCGTTTGAATTTGAATTTGAATTCGGCCGGTTACCGGTAAACCGGGCCGGTTTACCGCTACCGGACCCCGGCGGTTACCGGAAACCGGTCGGTAAAAAAACCCTGAGCCCATGTGCAGTATAGAAAAAACTTCATTATCATGCATGCACAGATTACTAAGTTTATAAAAGAAAATATATTGACATCTACGATCTCGAATGAGCCCATGTCAAAATATATTTCATAATGTATCTAGTAAATATAGTTTGATGTAGTAGATATTTGTGCATCTTTGTATAAACTGGATCAAAGTTAGAGAAGTTTGACTTAGAACAAAGTTAAAATGGCTTACAATTTGGAACGGATGTGGACTAGCATATGCTGGTGTGAAAATGGCTGCAAAATGGTGTCATATACTCCTGTACCTCCTATATGTAACAGGTAGCCACCAAAGAGATGGCCTTCCTGTGACATTAGGGTACCAATCTGGTTATCCGGCTTCCTGAAAGACAAAATGTGCTCAGATGGTCAATTCTGAGTTCCAAACAGTTTAAATATGGTTGGAGAAAGGCATCAAATGTGCAATTAACCATGAAGTACACATACTCATCATTCTTCTGCACTGTAACCTACAGAAGAAAATATTGTTAATGGATAATCGGTACAATTACCGACTTGCATCCAGCTAAACACGAGCACGAGTGGTGCACTGGCCGGCTATACACTACCTAAGTTAGTTAGCTGTACATACCTTAAAATAATATAAGCTGTACTGCTACGTACAGGGAAGATAACCTTCATGCACGGGCATCCTAACAAGGCAGGTCAGCCATGGTATCTGCTCCAAGCTTCGACGTGCCCTCACGTTTCATCAGGAAGCTATGTACCACTGAAAATTAACCAAAGCTTGATTGTCTTGCAAGTGTGGCCTTTCTAAGCTTCACATGGCCTTGCTAGCAGAGCCCAACACTGCTGAAATATTTATGTTGAGCGCAACACTTGCTGCGAAAACGCTTAAACTATATGTCCTCCGGCCTCCGGAGTCAGCTTCAGCCTCAGCAGCCATGAGAAACCTGGACCTGCAATCTCCCAGAGAGAAGAACAGACAAACGGACGTGCGACGCAGTCGTGCAGCACGTAGAGATTCCACCCCACCAACCTACTCGACTCCATGCATCCTGCAATACAAAACTGGAAAATCGGATATACAAAGTATCACAATTCACAAGTAGAATGTACCAGTATTATACAGCATCAAGACAGTCTCTGAAGACCAGAGCTGACGTACTCGTCAGCTTCGAGTAAACAACAGCTAGTGCATGCCTGGACTATATATTCCCTGTTGATCAGATGCTTTGGGGATAACTTCTCAACAAACTGGATATATTTGGATATCATTAACTCTAAGCATGGTTTTGTGCCTTGGTTGAGTTGGGTTGCTCCAATAATAATGGCTGTACAACTATGTGTTATGATACAAGTGCGTTGTGCTGACACAGCACACGCAACCACCTACCGGCATCCTCTACTCTGGCTTCAGCTGACCAGAATCAGGTGTCTGACAGCACAGCAATAGCAATTCAGTCATTCAGTGATGTTGATATGAGCAACAGGTGTCAACCAGCCAAGGCATCCCATATGGTCAGACCTCTTGAAAATAAAGGATATGTACCTACAGGGTAGGAAAATAATAACTATAGATGGCAAGAAAACACTCTTCTGGAAAGATACTTGGCTTCATGATAAGCCCCTCTGTCTCAAATTCCCAGACCTGTTTAAGATCTGTAAACAATCAGATGTGGCTGTACATCATATGAAACTAGAACCACAAATGATAACTTTCACTAGGTGGCTGGTTGATGATTTGAGGCTGGGATGGGACAAGATACTAAGAGATGCAGCTAATTTTCAACTGGTAGCTGAAAAGGACTTGATCCAATGGAAATTTGGCAATAATGGGCATTTTAGTGTTAAATCTGTCTACAAAGCCTTAACTGTTAGTGATGCTGACCCATACCACATGAAAATTTGGAAAGGGAAGATCCCTGCCAAAATCAAAATAGTCCTATGGTTAATTATGAATAATGTAATTCTTACAAAGGACAACATGATTAAAAGAAGATGGTTGGAAGCCCCACTTGCTATTTCTGTGATAGGGATGAAACTGTTTCTCATCTTCTTTTTCAATGCAGTATTGCAAAAGCTGTTTGGGCCTCATTGCCCATTGTGTTGGTGCTAATAACGTGGTGTGAGAATTGGCACCGGCTGGTAAACAGTTCCATACCCTGGGTATTGCAGCTATCTGCTGGGCAATTTGGAAAACGTGCAACACTGTGTGTTTTGAAGGCAAATGACAAATCCTATTACAATTGTGTGCTTTGCCTGTTCGCTCATGAGTTACTGGGCAGGTTCCTGGAGAATGACAAGGAAGCTCCCAAAGCAACAGGTGGGCCTCAGCTCAAATATACAGGGGATAATGAACCATAAGTTCGCTCGTACTGCTTTAGCTAGGATCACCTAATAAGCCATCATATTGCATCTATAAGTATAGGCCCAATAGAACACCTATATACTTTGAGCCTAGAGGTCCAAGAAATCATCCACATGCAAAGAAAGTTCATCATGCAACCAATTACTGACTATTTAAAATGGTTTTGTTTCAACTTTCAACAAAGTTAACTGAGTTCAGATCTAGCATCGGATGTAATTGTGAAGAGAAAAAACATGTGTGCTATCAGAGTTTAAAGGTTAACCATACCCTCTAATACTTTGCACATCATTTTTGCATACGCATGACCAGAAACCATTACCTATTCTATTACTGTACATTCATATTTTTGGTTAGCCAACCAAGAGTTCTAAGCGAGGCTGGCTACCTATCAATCTTTGCACACATAACTAGAAACCAATTCCAGCTCCATCACACTGAGTGCACCACAAGTTTTAGTAAGCCAACCTGATAGGAGACTACTATTTTAAGCTGGTTAAGGTCTAATTTAGGCAGTGACCTGTTATGGACATGATTTATTGGGGGAGGAAGGAGATGGCGAGTGCTGCAGATCATTTGAACTATTTCTTAAGTTAAATCTCCTTCACAAGTACAGATAAACAAACCAGACCCAGTTACATTACATATTGACATGAGGTTCACAGTATAAGTTAGCAGGAAAAAAACTAAACTTAGATATAGAGAGCAATGATAAACAACCATGAAACATAAGGGATATTCATTGCAGCTGGGCAAAAGGGCTACAAGTTTTCACTGGAAATACATTTCTCCAGATTTACTTAACATCAGCCCCACTAAACCACATATGAATTATCTGGGAGGTTGGGACTGATACATGACGCAATCAGACTAAGAGGTGATCTGCATGAACAACCTAGTAGCACCATTAGAGTAACAAAAAAAGTATAGTGGCAAGAGACTGCATAACAATCTTAAGAAAGCAGGTGACTGCTAGTATGTGGCAGGTAAAAATAACAGCAGTCATCAGTTTAAATTGTGTGCCTACAGCATACTTCAATTTTTTTTCCTAAAACACAATCATGAATCACCATCTAGTGAGTTCATCTGTCTGTCAAGCTCCTCATCAGCCTTCTTCAGAAAAACATCCCAGCCACTCCCCTCGCCCCAATCCAGCATGTCATACGGCACAGCTGTCATCAATCCTGGCCTCACTGCACCCTGCTGCATGACCACCCGAAACTCCAGCTCAGGCCCTCTCCCCTCCTCCTCAAGCTCCTCCCAAGTAAACAGCAGTGGCAAGGTATAACCACCCCAGGGATTGAAATCTATCAGTTTGACCCGCCCATCCGTCCTCACATACACATTAAACGTATAATTGTTTGAAGCAAACTGTGGCTCAATCACTTCATCAAAGAAAGCCTCAATTTTTGGTTGCACCTCAGAACTCCATCCAGGCAGTGATGGGTAGTAAGCTGATGGGTCTCTCTGGGAGACAGCAACCAGCTTCCGCTCCCGAACGAAGCATCGGAACTCTGACTCAGGGCGTAGGCCTGGGTACCACTTGCGGAGGGCAAGGTAGTATTGGAACCCATCATCCACCCAAGTAGTCTCGTTACGTTCTTCTTCTGTTGCAGCTTCAACATCACAGTCCTCATCATCTGTCTTGCCTCCCTCGCCGCCTATCTTGCTTGAATTACTTGGAGCTTCATTGGTGCCCTCGTGGCTGCCTTCGCTGCTACCAGTCTCATCGGCATTTGGTCGAGCACCTTCCTTGGCACCGGTACTAACTTTTTGGGCATTCCGTCGAGCACCCTCCGGGCGCACAAAATCCTCGCATGATTGTCTCGCAGAGGTAAGGTCGTGCGCCACACAATCGGAGGAGCGGAGCAGCATGGCAACCTCGGCGAAGCACGTGCACCGAGTCGTGCCATCGGCAGACATGAAGGTGGCATCCTTGGGCGCGCTCCAGTTGAGCTTGGGGAGCGCGGCGCCGCCTAGCTCGGCGATGGCGGCGTCGATGGCCGCCTCCAGCTCCGGGAATTCCGGCCGGAGCGGGTGCTCGGCGTCGGGGTCGAAGACGTCTTCGTCGCTGGAGCCGAAGAAGATGTCGGAGTTGAGGAGGGAGTCGGGGTCAGGGTGGTGCACGTGGATGGGTGCGAAGGCCTGGCGGCCGGAGGTTACCGCGGGGAGGAGGAACGGGAGCGGCTCCTCATCAGCGTCGGCATCGGCGTCAGGGTCGGGGTAGGCCCGCTGGCCAGCGAGGTAGCGGAGGAAGGCGGCGGGAAGCGGGATGATGACGGTGGGGATGGAGTGGCGGCGGAAGGCCGGATACCACTCGTGGATCTGGCACCGGAGCAGCTCATCGAGAAGCATCTCCTCTGCTTCGCTGCGATTCGAGCTGCTTCTCCGTGGCTGTGGGTGTAGCTCGCCGGGTCTTCGTTCTCCTCGTCGGCGGCTTCCCGTCTTTTGGGTTAAAACCCTCGCTGGCCCCCGTCGGGATTGCGTGGGAGTTTGGTGCAGCATGGTTATGAGGCCTACATGGTTCAACATGGGCCGTTTTGGGATGTCAACAGATTGGGATTTGGACCATGGACATTACTAGCTGTTGGGCCGCCCATCAAGGTCCAATAGTTGGATGCATTGCATCATCCGGAGGCTCTTGGCTCGTGGTCTGCTTCCACCCACCACAGTTCTATCTCATTCTCCTTAAAAAGGACAGTTCTATCTCATGTGTTTTTTCTTTAATTAATTTCTACGATCAGAAAACTATTAAGTTATATGTATATATGTGTATTAGGTTGTGTAGGAGTTGATTGGAACCCAACAACATAATAACATTATCCTATGAGTCTTACTAGCATGATCGACTCATGTAGTTGCTAGGATGGCTGATAGAAGTTGACTGATGCTTTCATCGTTCGCGAAAAATATGATGATTTCTACTTCTACTCATTATTAGAAACATGACATGAATGATGAACCAGAAACCGGGCAGGAATGTGTTCATGTTGGACTGATAGGGCATTAGAATTGGGGTCTGGTTGTGTAGTCGCACCCTTATAGATCAAGGATCATCCTTTGTTGGCCAGTAGGTTAGGTTTGAATGTACCAACCACATACTGACTGAATAGGACTAGGAAACCGATATACTTCCTTACCCTAAGGGGACTATTTGTAGTTTGCTAAATGGTTTCACTGGTTCTCTGGGTAGTAGTAGAAGGCAAGGAATCACTGTTGTAACTCGTTGATTACCTAGTTGGGCCATGGGCCATGGGGTTGGGTTCCTCGACCTTAGGGGACGAGAGAGGGAAAGGCTGCCATGTGTGACCATTTAGGGAGTAAGTGTCATGTGTTTGGGTTACCATGCATGATATATGTAAATCAATTCAAATCGCTGCACTTCTAAATACCACTTGACTACACACCAACATCATAGTTAATGTAAGAGAATATGATGGCTTATGAAAACTAAATTATGGTTACTTGCCTAGTCTTGACAGGTTAATTACTTTGATGTTGCTAAAACTTGAAAGACTAATGATTCAAAGTTAGTAAGCTTTTTTACAAGAAAGTTAACCAACTAGCCAAACAACCTTTGCATATCCTTGAGAGACGGGATAAGTATATCACCTAGTTGGACAAGTCTTGTGGAGTACTTGTGTACTCAGGATTTATTCCCAAAATGTTGTAGATAATTTGCATGCGGAACATGTCGATGCTCGCTGAGATTTGAGCTTTTCCTCATGATCATTATCTTGTGGTCAAGCTTAGTCATGCAGACTTTGGGTATCTCATAGTGGGCTCGATGATAATTCCCTCTTACTTCGTCTTTCATTTATTTTAACCTATTGATGTCATCTCATACCTTTCCAATGGGAACTTAGTTAAGCTTAGGGGTCAAGATTGTATTTCGCCAATCTACCTATGCATGTTTTTGATGACTTAAAGCTACTTCAACTTTTGATGTCTTAAACTTGTTTTGTAATTAAATAAAGCCTGAAAACCTATGTGATGTATATATTTGAACTTGTATGTGAAAGGTTTTAGAATGACTTATGTATTGTGATCCTGGATGTGATGAAAACATGGATGATTTAGGTTCTCCGTTCGGATGGACTCGTCAGACTATCGAATTTGACTTGTTTCAAGTGTGCTTAATTAGTGTCGTAACGGTGACAAGCATATTTGGATCAGGTTAAACTGGATGGTTCCACCACAACATTTTCTCAATTTTGGGAACATGAATGGAGAACCGTTAATTTCTACATGGCGAATTCTCCATTGACATTCATCTCCTTGCCTTAATTGTTTATCCGACTCCCTCCCTCCATTTCATCTTCCAGGATATACCTCCTTGCCTCTCCTCTCATCCCTAGAGCTCTTGCCACTATAAGGATTCATTTAGCTTTCAGATGATTTTGATTAGTGGAAAAACCTTTAATTCATGGACAAAACTTCCAATTAAGGCAAATAAATTATTAGATTTAGAGGGGGGAAATTATCTCTTGGAAACAAATTCTATTTTTGGGAAATCAATCTTTTGGTTTACAACCAAACTTTTGATTCAAGACCAAAAGCTTTCAAACTTATGCCCAACTCATTCTAATTGAGCAAAATATCCTATGAATCAAAAAAAATGGATGCACACGCACAATCAAAATCGTGTCCTAAAAATTTTGGAGCGGGAAAAGAGATGGAAGGCGTGGCTAGAGTCAGACACGCCAATGGTAGGTGGTGGAGTCATGATTATAATGGTTAAAGACAAGTCTATGATAAGACATTGAAGTTGGGCCGGGGTAGAGCTGTAGAGGCGGTGATGGCGTCAGATGAGGGTGTTGGTAGTTGGAGAATCGGAGGAAGTAGGGAAGGGGTTGAGCCATGAAGATGAGGAAGCTCATCGGCCAGCTTCCATACATCAAATCCACATGTCATGCAATGGAGCAGGCTTCTAATGTAGATGGCATGAAAATAACCAAGTAATAAGGAGCATTTTTTGACCTGAGTAAATTGTGGCTTGGATCAACAAAACACATGGTAGATAGAGCCTACCTTTGGTCACATGGACAATGACATTTTTCTTATGCACATGAAGTCAACAGATTGTTATTTTGGAATTACTTTTTATTTATTTATGTGTCGATTATAGATATTTGAAACAATGATACAAGTATATTTGTGTAAAAAACTGTATACATAGCAATAGTTACCTTTCTCTGTTCCCCTCAAAAAAAAAGTTACCTTTCTCTGTATATAATTGAACGACCGGAGAGGAAGTACGTAGATACCGATGGATGGGGATATATAGATAGATTCATGAAATGTGGACGACCACCCACCTGGTCCAGATCATCATGACACACGTGGCACGCTGCCCAGTGATGGCCCAGCCTTGAAGCTAACGTGTCAAGTATGCCGGGCCCCTGCATTGCGTCGTGCCAATAGTCCAAGTCCCATGGCGAAACCCAGCGCTTTGTGCCGTGTCCTGCCTGTACGTGCACCTAGACACAGCGGCTCCATCTCAGCTGTGCCTACATACGTCATCGTCATCACGCGACAGAAGAAGTTAAACACTGCAACGCAAGGTCGCAGAAGGACTTTTAGTACACACTACTACTCAGTACTCTCACACACACATGTACACAGAAGAAGAAGAGCTGAGCTGAGCTCTAGCCAAGCTAGCTAGTCAAATTAAGGTCGTCTCGAGATCGTCGATCGGTCATGGCGCGGTTCGTGGATCCGCTGGTGGTGGGGCGGGTGATCGGCGAGGTGGTGGACCTGTTCGTGCCCTCCATCTCCATGACCGTCGCCTATGGCCCCAAGGACATCAGCAACGGCTGCCTCCTCAAGCCGTCCGCCACCGCCGCGCCGCCGCTCGTCCGCATCTCCGGCCGCCGCAACGACCTCTACACGCTGGTATGTATGGCATGCAGTTCTCTGCTGCCTCCAATTGACATGCATGCATGCGCCGAAATAAACATGACTATATACATGATGGATTGCAACTTGCTGCATGTCGCAGATCATGACGGACCCTGATGCGCCTAGCCCCAGCGACCCGACCATGAGGGAGTACCTCCACTGGTATGTGTACTGCTACTGCTACTTGTACATGTGTATGATCTGGCACCGATCGAAGCCCGTTATTCTACAATATACCATACGTATGTGTCCAGCTGCCTAATTTCTATTCTCTTGCCACACATGCATGCATGTTTCTCCCTGCGTCAATTTGCGGCGTGCAGGATTGTGACTAACATACCAGGAGGAACGGATGCAAGCAAAGGTAAGCTTAATTTAAAGATAATTTATTAGTTATATACACCAAGTAGCCAATTTAAGTACAGTACTTCCTATATGCTTTTTCTCATAACAAATAAATACGTGATCGATCATTTTCTTAATCCATATATGTGCTCGGCTGCAATGGACGCTGCTGCGGCCGTAGGCCTTTGCTACAATAATTTCACTGTAGTAAATGCCTATGGTTCAGTAGCCGCAACTGCAGCCGAGCGAAGCTAATATATATGTATAGAAGAAAGGATTTTTTTTAAAAAAAAGAACTATTACAAAGTTAACAGTAGTAATGTTTCATCTTACGATACAGGATGTCTGAATATCACACAAATTTAAGTGATAGAATGTCTGAATATCACACAAATTGAAGCGATAGAATAGAAGGAAACACATGTATCTGTTATTTCATAGTATACATAACAACTTTTTTCTTTGTTTTACTCTGCATTCTAAGGAGTTAGGGCACTGCTAAGAGTTATGTAGAAATATATTACTCCCTTTATCTTGAAATACAAGGTATCGAATGTTCAAATTCGTCTTAAATTATAAGGTATTATGCATTGTTCAACCTCATTCATATGTGCCTGTCTTTTAAACCCCATCCATATATACACGCCTTTTAAACACTATCTTTATAAAATTAACTTCTATAGTTCAACGCCTTTTAAACACTATCTTTACAAAGCAACTTCTATAATTTGTAGCCGAAATCAATAACATCCACGGATGCCTTTTTAAACTATGCATTACTAGAAAATTAAGCAAGTTTTTTTGTGACTGAAAATTAAGCAAGTTGACAACCAAACTGACTAATTATTAGTGAAGAGCAAGTTGTAGTCATTTACGAGACTCCTTGTTTTATCCTAAAATTATTTGGATACCTTGTATCTCAGGATGGAAGGGAGTATTAGCTGATTACTCCACTATATTTTAGGACGGAGTTGGTAATAGTTTTGTCCTCTTCAATATTTTGTTTCCCATCTGAAACACCTTTGTAAATTGCACTATATATAAATTACATCATCCACATGTCCATACTTGATCTTAATTCTATTACAAAGTTGATTTTCGATTAAGTTTCCTGTTTCCAGGGAAAATGATTTCCTTCTTGGCATAATAGTTAACCAAAAAATAAACATATGATAAATAAACGAAAAAAGTTTCAAAATGGAAGTAAATTAACACTGGAACCATTCACAATCTGTCGATCCAATTATACTCCATCAGTTTTGCCTGCCCTGATCCAAAGCTATACGTAGTATCCTATTCTATTCGGCTAGTTCGATCAAGGGGTAAGAGCCTATGTCATGGGCGGCAGTGATATGTGCATTTTTTCCCTATTTATTACAAACGAAAAAAAACCACAAAATCAAATATTGGCTTGTGTGTGTGTGTGTGTATAGGGGCTGTTTGGCTCCCGGCCATCACCCACCACGCTGCTGTGGCGGCTTCGCCTAACTTGCGGCGAAAAAATGAACTGTGAAACCTATGGCTGCCAACGTCTAATGAACCAAACACTCGCCTAGATATTCGTGGCGGCCAGACTTTGTGGCGTGGTGGGGTGTGGCCGGGAACCAAGCACTCCTGTGTGTGCGCGCGTGCCTTTTCTGATAATATAATATAAATAGAGAAGAATCTTGGGCGGCAGTGATATGTGCATTTTTTTCCCTATCCTCAAAGGAGAACACTATAAAATCTTTTTTTCGATCAATGAAAACTGTAAAATCTTGGCTTGTATATATCTTCTTTTTTTATAATAATAGTAATAATAATAGTAATAATAATAGTAGTAATAATAATAGTAGTAATAATAATAGTAATAATAATAATGATGTAAATAGACAAAGAATCTTGGCTTGTATTTCTCCTCACCGGCCATGCGGTACCGCGCATCTATACTTAGGCCTTGTTTAGATGGATTCTAAATTTTAAATTTTTACGCTCCCTCTCCATCACATCGAATCTTTGACACATGCATGGAGCATTAAATATAGATAAAAAAATAACTAATTGTACAGTTTAGTTGTAAATTACGAGACGAATCTTTTGAGCCAAATTAGTCCATGATTGTCAAATACAAACGAAAGTGCTACAGTAGTTAAATTCCTTTTTTCATCTAAACACCCCTTGCTGCGCGCATACCATGAATGATCTTCATCTGTGTGTGCATGCGCTGCGCCCACACCTGCATGGCACAAACTTTCACGCACATGTGAGCCGTCATCGCGCCGTGCCCGAGTTTGGCGGCGGCACACTCTGTGCCGCCACTGCGATGCACACGTGTCGCCGCCGCTCCAGCGCACGCCAAGCGTCGGCACAGGAGCGCTGACACGTGTTGGGGGCTACTGGTGTGCTGCAGGTGAGGAGGTGGTGGAGTACATGGGCCCGCGGCCGCCGGTGGGCATCCACCGCTACGTGCTGGTGCTGTTCGAGCAGAAGACGCGCGTGCGCGCGGAGGGCCCCGGCGAGCGCGCCAACTTCAACACGCGCGCGTTCGCGGCGGCGCACGAGCTCGGCCTCCCCACCGCCGTCGTCTACTTCAACGCGCAGAAGGAGCCCGCCAACCGCCGCCGCTAGCAGCTCCGGCTCCGATCCAAGGCGCGCCAGCTGCGCCTGCGCGTGCGTGCAACGACCGGCCACACCGCCGGCGGCGACGTATGACCGGTGAATAAAAAAGTTTTACTGCACCGTAAGCATACTCTCTGTTGGTATATGTTCGCAGTGTGGCTGTCCGTATGTAGCTCTGCGCTTGCATCTATGTATATGTATAACCATGCATGCGTGTTTTGCATGGACTGTGACTTTTGGAGTCTAATGTGGTCACTTATTTTGGGTAATAACAGCAGCTGGCGCTTCGATCATTTTAAACTTGTGTCAATCATGCCTATTTCAATCATTTTACATAATATTTAAGGTATGGTGCTGGTGCAAGTTTATAGTTGGTTGGGTGAGTTGGGTTTTGTGATATAGTGGTTGTGTTGAGTTGTTTAGGCCCCATGAGCTGCTAGTAGTTAGCTACCTAATAGCTCATACCTTTTCATAAACAAAAATAGCTCATACCTAATATTAACTGCTATTAGCTAGTTCGGTCCAACTAGTGAAATAGGAGTAGTTGCTAGTTGAGTATTCAGCTAACAATTAGCTAAACTACTAGCTAGATATGTTTGGATCCAATGAGCTAGCTAACTATTAGCTCTATTAATCCAAATAGGGCCTTAGTTGGGTCATCTTTTTACTCAGGTTGGTCTAGCATAGCATGTCTAAGCGAGTAGAGACTCGAATTATCAGTTGGATTATATGTTGTACCAAATTAAGTTGCTAGAAGTGCCACACACCACTCTGTTTATAAGGTTTCTGGTGGGTTTTCCTTAGCTTTTACACAGGTCTGACAGTAGAAAGAGTTCGCTAACCATCGTCGCTCGCTCGAAGGCCTGCTACCTATAGCCACCCACCACCATTGGCTACGACCGATGAATAAAATGCTTTACTACACCATATCGATACTGTGTTGGTATATGTTCGATGCGTGGTTGTCTATACGTAGTTCCGCGCTTGCATCTATATATTACCATGGGTCTTGCGAGAACCGTGACTTTTGGAGTTTAATTAGCTTACTTGGTAATAACAGCCATAGTGTCAAATCATGTCTGTTTTAGTCATTTTACATCTAACTATCTAAGGATGTGTTGATTATAGAGCAAGGTGTGGTGCAAGTTGATAGTTGAGTCAACTGTGTTTTGTGATATAGTTCAGATAGAGTAAGTGGTTATGTTATTGAGTTATTTAGTTGGGTCATCTTTTCAACCGAGTTTAGTGTGGCATGCATGCCTGATCAGGTAGAGAGATTGAGTTATCAGTTCCAATAGTCATTATACCGAACTTGCTAAAAATGTGACACACACCCCTAGTTATATGATTTTCAGCTAGGTTTTTCCTTAAAAATCTAGCCAACTCTTATTTTCTTTCCTCAAACTTGTGCACATCTTTTGTTGTCCGAATTGTGTGCACCAACAACATGCTTTATTATGTCGTGTGATCCTTGTCCCACCCCATTAGCAAATACCCACACACATTCGAGGCAAGGTTTCATCAAGCTTCGTAACAATGGCTTTGTCTCCTGCCATCATTGTCCTCACATCTCACCCCTCCCTGAGGCAGAAATAGATGCGCAAAATGTCAAAATATGAGCAACTTATTAATAGGTGCAACCGTGCAAGCATATCTAAAAGTGTCGCTAACTTAGTTGACATTGGAGAAGCATATGGACACCAAAATCAAGAGACAAAATGGCTTGCACCAGTATGAGCGAGAAAATGGCTTGTGCCTAAAGGCACAAATGGCTTTGGGGGCGCTGCTTACTCACCTTACTCCCTTGGACAGTGCAATGCTCTGAACCAAATATTTTGTAGTTCAATCCTCTTCTCCAAGCACCTCAAATAGAAGCACATAAGAGGCCACCACCGTCATCATTCTCACACTCATCTCCTGCTTGACCCCAATCACTAATTCATTCGTTGGACCGGCCTAACACCGTGAGCTTCCTATAAATCCATCTAAGTTTAGTGAGCCTTTGCTTGGAAGCCTAATCCTTCCAATCTCAGCCCTAACTTTTCTCAAAGTTATGCACAAAAGAAAAAACTTTTATCAAAGTTCACGAGACTCGAGAAGATGCTCTCGAATGCTTGTATCGTTGTAATGTTGCTCCTCAAGACACTAGACGCTAGGGGTGGGCATAAAACACAATACAAGAACTCCAACTAATCAGACTCGAGACCCTGAGTTACCCTATCACTATTCAGATAGTAAGTTTGAAAACCCAATTTTACTTCCGTAATTCGTGTATTAGGCCTCGGTACCCGACTTAACATTTTACCCAAATTAATGGAAGACTATGTATGCTATTTGGTATTTGTGAGTTGCGACGGGTGACTGATTGTGTTGTTCCGGGTGTATCCATGAACCGGCATCGGTATAGGTAGACCCATTATTGTCGATTACACTCCTCCGGACCCAATTCTAGCAGTGATGCTAGATTTAAACCCAGTAGTAAGAGTGTCTTTTTGTTTTTGTTTTTTTTGCTTTTTACTATCGTTTTTGTTGGTGTTTGTAATCTATTTTTTCCTCTCTTATTTTTGAAAAAATCTACGGGGAGAGATAATACCCTCATGGATTTTATTTCGGAAGGGCAGATACTAGTTCTTTCAACTGGAAGCATTACACGAGATTAGATAATATATAGCACTGCAATTCGCTTGCCGATTTCTGGGGAAAAAAAGCGACATGGCCGCTTTGATTCAACGATCGAGGTGTAGTAGACAGGTGAACACCTTCATCAGCTACCCAAAATCCGTGGACACACGGCCAGTAGTACATAGCACGTACGAGTTGATGCTCCAAGCAATCCCTAACACACCATGCAAATCAAACTGTCAACTGCATGTATGCACCCTCGCTGGCCAATCCTCGGCCGCCGCATCGTCGGTGGCATCCTTGTTGATCGCCGACGACGGTTGAGGCTGCATCGGGTTGCCGTCGGAACCATGGGCGATGTCGCCGGAGAACTCGAGCGGGCGGCACTTGTCGCCCAAGATGATGGTCTTCTTCCACAGCGCCTCCTCCTCCTCCTCCGCGGCGCCGTCGCCGTCGGCGGCCACGTCGTCGCCGCCGCTGCTCCAGCCACTCGCCGGCGGCGAGCGGCGGTTCCACGAGACCATCTTGGCCACCGCGACCGCCTTGACGCCGATGCCGCTGAGGCTGGCGAGCAGCTGCTTGTTCCTGCTGGCGCCGCCGCCGTCCTGCTCCTGCTCCAGCTCCTGCTGCGGCGCCGGCGCCAGGGAGGACGACCGGCGCTGCTTCCGTGGCCTGGCGTTCTTGCCGCTGGTGCAGAGAGACACGACGACCGCGGCGACGGCGGCGGCGACGACAAGTAGGACGAGGAGGAGGGAGGTCGCCGGCGCGCCGGTGTGGGAGTGGGAGGACGCGGTTGCCTGATCGGCCCTATTGGGCTGGAGCAGAGTCCTCGCCATGGCCGCCGCTCGTGCGCGTCAGCGCGTGCACGCGCACACTCCGAACCTGTTCTTGGCACAGCTATGGCTTGGCCCGTGGCCGTGCGAGAGGTATTTGTTGTTGGTAGCTTAGCTTATAAGCCGGGAGAATGAGCGACAGCGAGACGCTCGTGCTCGTGCAAGTTGCCTGCGCACAAGGATAAGTGGCGGGCGCAGCCGTGTTACTCTGCTTCGGCGTGGCCGTGCGGGACACTTCACGTTGACGGGCAGAGGCGACGGGTCAGGTCGTCGCCGGAGACTAGCAGCCACGGTGGGTCAAGTCGGTCTGCGCCGAATGACACGCACACCCATGTCCACTGCCTTTTGCGAATGGCGACCAGTCACATACTCACAACACTGAGGGTGTGATCTTCTTTTTTTTTTGGGTGCTTTATTCTTTCTTATTTAATAAACATATTTCCACAAACACTTCGTTTAAAAAATGTTATTCTTGTTCTTTGAGATCAATAAATATAAAGTTTGATTAAATATATATAAAAGATACTAAGATATATAATATGTAATAAATATTATCAGGTCAATCATGAAATATATTTTTGTATGAAATCTTTAAAGATACACGCATTGATAATATTTTGTACAAATCCTTTTTTTTCTTTTGGACGGAGATACCGAGATTTTTCCTTTGAGGCCTTGTTTGGATGCGTATGTATTTATTTTAATCCACATGTGTTGGAGTGGAATGGAGTGGAATCTTCACTTTATTTCACTCCAACACATGTGGATTGAGGTGGATACACATGTATCCAAACGAGGCCTGAAAGTGTGAGCCCTTTGGCGCTGCAGTAGGCAATTTCCTTTTGGTGCCAAATGTTTTTGCCATAGTCACTCTTCTTCACCCGCCGGTCTAGATACATTTATTTGACTATGTATCTAGACATAGTGTATAACTAAGTGTATAACAAAATTAATGTATCTAGAAAAGTGAAAACGTCTTATAATTTAAAACGGAGAAAGTACGCTGAAAGATACTCTTATCCTTGGCAAGATCGCTTTGGCGTCAAAGCGAGGCCACTGACATTATTGAATCCAATCACCACGCTACAAAGGTTTACAAATTGATTCCGGGTCATGTTGGCTAGGAGAATCACAACACATGGATTTAAAGGAGGAGAAGCATACCTTAGGAAATCATTCTTTAGCGATTGAAACTGAACACCATGCGCCTTAACGGGTCCCCGGACACCGAACCACTGTTGTGCAGAGCTGTCGACCCAATCACTGGCTAGGATAAATCAACTTCCAAAGCTGTTAAGTTAAAATTTTAAAGTTTGAGTAAATTTTATAGGAAAATAATAATAAATATGACATAAAATTAGAATGGCAATACAGTATGAAATATATCTTTCATCTTTTTTTGTCACAGAAGCTAATGCTCTTTTGTATAAAATTGATCAAAATAATATTTGTAGGCTAAAAAGTAATATTATGAAAGCTCTGCAGAGGTAATATGTGTACAAGAGTATTATAAATGGAAAATAAAAGGAAAATAAATAGGAGAGGAAAATAAAAGAAACGAGAATTAAAAAAGACAGGAAAAGAAAAAAAAAGGTTTTGTTGTAATGTGCCCAAACCCAAATGTTGGCCTAGCTTCCAAGTCGACCTAAGAAATTTTCGTGTTGGCCCAGCACAAAATTTCAATTACTTTTGGGCCTAAATTTTGTCCCCAGACCCTACAACACTCGGAAAGATCAGGCCTACTTTTTTGGGCCGGTCCTGACCTTAGGTGGGCCATCTCTCTTTTTATACGATGAAAAATAAAAGAAAGGGAAAAAAGGGCTCCTAATCTACGGTATTAGTATGCTAAAAATAATATTATGGCAGCTCTGTAATATGTGTACAAGGGTATTAGAAATGGAAAATAAAAATAAAAGAAATAGGAGAGGAAAATAAAAGAAATGAGAATTAAAATTGAAAGGAAAATAAAAATGGTTTTGTTATAAGAGAGAACTAGAAACAACGTGTGGCGTTGCCGCGCGGCCTTGTAGGGTGAAACCAATTGTGTAGAAGCTTAGATCAATTGTTGATTAATCTTTTAGTAGGCCGGGTGTCTAGCATTTTGAGCCCGTTTGGTTATGCGTTTATGTTGCTACGGACCTTTTTTTATGAAACAATGGTGTTTATTTTGAAGATTGGCTATCGTAGATTTTATCGATTATCTATAAGCGTAATAGAATAGTTAGTAGGTACTTTTTTCATGGAGTTTTAATATTTTTCTGAAAATGACCGGAAGTAACCAAAAAGGATTTCAATATTTTTTTTGAAGAATTACGAGATTCAGAGCTAGGATGGATAAGATATAAAATTCCCAAATTCATCGATAAAAAGGCGAACGATAGGAATTTAGAATATTTTTTTGTATGACAAAGAAGAGGCGGAAAATATTCAGCTACGTTCTAGATCGATTGTAGTTTATTTACGAATTTTATGAAAATTTTCTATAAAGGAATAGGGTCTTAATTTTAGTGATTATTTATAAGCGTAATAGAATAGCTAGTAGGTACCTATATTTTGAGTATTCATATTTTTCTGAAAATGACCGGAAATTACCGAAAAGGATTTCATTTTTTTGTAGAATTACGAGATTCAGAGCTAGGATGGATAAGATATAAATTTTCTAAATTTATTGATAAAAGGTGGACGATAGGAATTTTTTTGGATGACAAAGAAGAGGAGGAAAATATTTAGCTACATTGTAGATTGGTTCTAGTTTATTTACGAATTTTCTGAAATTTTTCTACAAAGGAAAAGGGTCTATTTTGATCTTCTGGGTACGTTCCTTGTGTACGCGTAGCGAAGATACATGAACAGTAGATGCACAGTGCCACGAAAACGATTTTTGCATTGATTGGAACCGTCCGATCGAGATCCGACGGCTAGAGATTTGCAGGCGACGTGGCCATCGTGGTTGGCCCGAGCTTGGCTCGCGTTTAGTATTATAGAGATTCCACTAAAAATTATAGCACGTCCTCTATTGGCATCGAAATTTCCAAAATTCCCTCACTGCCATCAAATAATTTTGAGGTTTCCCTGGTTGCCGCTTCCGTTAAAATCTATTAAGTTATACTTATAGTCATTGACAGCTAGGCCCCATCGTTTAGCTCTGTTACGGTCGTGTCACCTCGTCCCCGTCGTCGTGCGCTCGCTCGCTTCCTCCGCAGCATCGCCTCTCTCTCCACCGCCCTACCATGGCCGAGGAGGCGAGGAGCAGCTCCCCCGCGTGCCTCCACGCCGCCTCGACCCATCCCGTCCCGCGCTGGCCGTCTGTGGCCGCGCTCTCACGCCTCAACTCGTGCCGCCGCGCCAGGCTGGTCCTGCCCCGCGCTCGTCACGCCTGGCCACGCCCTCGCCTGATCGCGAGCCCACCGCCCAGGCCTCTCCTCTCCTAGCCGCGAGCCCTCCAGCCAGCCGTGCCCCATGCCCACGAGCGTTCCGGCCGGCTGCCATGCACCGGCTGTGCCTGGACGTTGTTGGTGGCGACGTTATAATGTGCTCAGACCCAAACGGTGGGCTATTTTTCGAGTTGGCCTAGCATAAATTTTCAATTGGTTTTGGGCGTAAATTTAGGATCTGTTCGGCTGTCTGTTTTAACAGCACCACAACTGCATATCTAGGGCTTGTTTGATCCATTAACATTAAAAATTAGCAGCTAAAATTATTATCAGTGGTTACAACCAGACCTGCTAATGAACTTGATAATTATTAGTTGGGACAGCTAAGTATTAATTTCATTAGTAGGTTTAAAGTTGTTAATAGATGCTAATAGTTCATATACATCTACAACTCACTATCCAAACACCTATTAGCAGATGAATCCAAACGATACCCTGCTAAAAATTAGCAACTATTAGCTATTAGTTAGCTAATTTTTAGTAATAATAAATACAAACAGACCCTTACTTTATTGGCATCCCTAGTGCCCCGGACGTTCGGAGGACGCCCGCGCGGCACTCCGTTTCCCGCACACGTGCCTACACTCCACGCTCCACGTTCCCGCCAGCACGCCTCCGCCTCCGCCTGCGTTTCGCGCACGGCGCGCCCACATAGGGCCCATGCCACTGGGGCTGCGTGCGGGGACCGCACGCGCCTCCTTCCACTTCGCACGTGTATCCCATGTGTGACACTCAATCTACTTTTAAAACATCCGGATGCAACACTTATATATATGTTTGAAGACAGATGAAACACTTTAAACATATTTTTGGAACACTTGCAAAAAAAACACCTGAAAAACACTTGAAAACCATTGCAAGCATATGCAACATCTATATAAACACTTGCAACATATGTGTGAAACATATGCAACATCCAGATAAAAACATTTGCAACATACATCAAAAAACATAGATGAAACATTGGAATAGACGCTTGCAACATACGTGTATAATTATTGCAACATATACAATATCCCGATCTACTTTTACAACATCCATCTGAAACATTTGTAACATACCTATGAAACACTTGAAACATATGCTTGTAACATGCGTTTTTCACCCTTCTTCCGTGTAACGCAGAGCAGAGAAGAGAACGACCAGTTCCGGTTAGTTGGCAGTCGAGGATGGTGGCATGGTCTGGCAGCGGCTAGCTACGCCTGTTCTTGGGCTCAGGCTCAGCCAGCGACGACCCCTCTCCTGTATGCCTGGCCACCAGTTCCGGTCAGTTGGCAGTCGAGGATGGTGGCATGGTCTGGCAGCGGCCAGCTACGCCTGTTCTTGGGCTCAGGCTCAGCCAGCGACGACCCCTCTCCTGTATGCCTGGCCACACGTGGCATTTGGGCACCTACGCAGCTACTGCTGGTTCCTGAATGATCCGTTGTGTCACCATTTAAGGAGGATGAAGGAAGCTGAAACGAAAGAAGTAACGGCTTCCCACCGTTCCACCAAACTTCTCTCATATACTGCTGCAGCAACGGCTTCCCACCCAGCAAAATTCTCTCTCGTATGTGATATGGAACGACAGACGCGATAGATGGGTAGACGGCCAGACGCGATAACGCGATAGATGGACAGGCGGCCAGACGCTGAAAGCATCTAGGCCCCAAGGTTTGGTTTCGGCAATTGATGACAACGCTTTATTACCATAACTAACGTGTGTTTTGCAGAAACCTTGGTAAGTTAGGTCATGGAGGTTATAACTGCTTTGGGCACCATGGTATTCATGTCCCTTGATGGAAATCGTTTCGGTTTTCAAAAGGGTGACGTCAAGATTAAGGACGGTTAGTTCCGGATGTCGATGTGTTGAGATACATTCGGAATAGTCGTTAGGATCTTCGTTTTTCTCTTTTGGCCGTACTATAAAGGGGGACACGAGCGGGTAGCTTGACCTAGGCGAGTCCTATGTTTAGGTGTGGTGCACACTTGTTAAACTTGGCGCTAGGCAGCTCTAGAATAGCTCAAAGTTCAGTTGGAAGCAACTTGGTTCAAGTTGCGACGCGTTTCGGAAAGTTTCGGGTCGTTTTCCCCTGACCGGACGCGGTCTTCGGCATGACCGGACGCGTCCGGTCAGTACTTAACCGCGACTAGGGTTTCGGCTCTGACGACCGGACGCGGTCCTGACGCGGTCCTTGCGAGGACCGGACGCGGTGGTCAGATGCTGACACGTGTCACTTGAGGGAAACACCCGATCGGACGCGACCTGGGTGTGATCGGCGCGTCCGGTCACAGTCCAGTAAGGTCCAGAGACGACCGGACGCGTCCGGTCATCACCGATCGGACGCGGCCTCGCGTCCGGTGCGGTTACAGTAAGCTCCCTGCACGATCGGACGCGTCCGGTCACCCCTGATCGGCGCGTCCGGTCACTCAGTTGAATTTTTGGATTTCGACCGTTACGAGCGACCGGCGCGTCCGGTCACTTCGACCGGCGCGTCCGGTCAGCCCGTGTTTTGCTGAGTCACAGGGTAACGGTTCGTTTTGTTTGTGGGGTGTATAAATACATCCTCACCACCTCTTTTAGAGGTTCCTTGCTCATTTGATCAGCTGAGAAAACCCTTTAGAGTGCAAGGGAGTGCAAGAGCTCTAGTGAGGATAGAGATTTGAGAATCAAAGCTTGAGAGTTCCTCACTAGCAATTAGAGAGTAGCAAGTGTGCATCCACGTTCTCATTTGGGCTCGTTGTGGTCAAGTGAGAGTTCTAGCTTGTTACTCTTGGTGATCGCCATCACCTAGACGGCTTGGTGGTGATTGGGAGTTTGGTGATCATCCGGCGGAGCTTGTGGATGACCCAACTCATCTTGTGAGCGGTTTTGGGTGATTCACCGCGACGGAGTGTCGAAGAATCAACCCGTAGAGAGCACTTGATCCTTGCGCGGATCAAGGGGGAGCGACACCCTTGCGCGGGTGCTCCAACGAGGACTAGTGGGGAGTGGCGACTCTCCGATACCTCGGAAAAACATCGCCGTGTTCCTTGCCCTTTACATTAAGCATTTACATTCTCGTATTTACTTTCATTGCTTGATTTACATTCCTAGAATTGCCATGCTAGACTAGGATTGGAAACTAGGGTGCAAAACTTTTTATCGGTAGACTCTCTAGGAACACAAGTAGGCACTAGGGGTGAATTCCGGCTTGTAGCATTTAATTCTTGCAATTAATTTTTAGAAAAGCCCAATTCACCCCCCTCTTGGGCATCTTGATCCTTTCAGACGCGATAAGCATGTGGTGATGATGTGGCTGCAGGAGAAGCTAGGAAAATACTCTAGTAAGGTTCTCTAATTTAGATATAGTAGATCACATGGATTTAAAGGAGGAGAAGCATGCCTTGGGAAATCGTCCTTTAGCGACTGAACACCATATGCCTTAAACTGGTCCTTGGACATTGAATGACTGCTGCGTAGAGCTGTCGACCCAATCGCTGGCTAGGATAAATCAACTTTCAAAGTTGTAAGTTAAACTTTTAAAGTTTGACTAAATTTTATAGGATGATAATAATAATAATAATAATAATAATAATAATAATAATAATAATAATAATAATAATAATAATAATAATAATAATAATAATAATAATAATAATAATAATAATAATAATAATAATAATGGCATAAAATCAGCATGGCAATACAATATGAAATATATCTTTCATATTATTTTTTTGTTGTTGTCATAGATGTTAATGCTCTTTTGTATAAAATTGGTCAAAATAATATTAGTATGCCAAAAACAATATTATGACAGCTCTTCACAGGTAATATGTGTACAAGAGTATTAGAAATGGACAAGAAAAAGAAAATAAATAGGAGAGGAAAATAAAAGAAATGAGAATTAAAAAGAGGAAAACAAAAAAAAGAAGGTTTTGTTGTAATGTGCCCAAACCTAAACGGTGGGCTAGCTTCTAGGTATTTTCGTGTTGGCCCAGCATAAATTTCAATTGCTTTTGGGCCTAAATTTTCTGCCCAGACCTACAACAGTAGGCAAGATCAAGCCTACTTTTTTGGGCCAGGCCTGAGCTTAGATGGTCCATCTGCTCTTTTTCTACAGTGATGAAAAATAAATGAAAAGAAAAAAAACTGCTCCTAACCTCCATCAATTATTGTTTGAGCTCCTTCAACTACAGAAATTGGTTCTTTTCCTCCTTTAGAAGCTTTTCAAGGCGGTTTCGTCGAATGTGGTGCATGTCAAACGTTCTGTTCTATGTGGTGCCATGTTAGAGGTTCTGCATGGCGCCACATCAATCACGAGGAAGATAAATCGTATTACATTAATAATTTAGTGGGCTCAAATAGACTTTACAAAAAAAAAACTACATAAATAAATCTTCAAAAAAAAACTACCCAAATTATTTGTTGAAAAAATATGGAATTTAAATCTCAACATCTAGTTTAGTCTTAGAAAAATCATAGGAAAATTATTTTAGCTCAGAAAAATGTGAAACCAGCTTCAGTTTTTTTTAAAAAAAATCATGCTCTATATTATGATGCATAGATTAGAATTATTTGGATATTATATGGTCTCGTTTTGATATTTATTTACTAGTATATGATTTTGTTATCTATTATAATTAGTCTATACTGATGACTCGTATTACGTAGAAGTTCAACTGGACATAGATGACAACACAATTGTCATATAACCACCTTATACTAGCTAGATACCACCACATGTCCACATTGCAAAGAAACATCATTTTACTGTATATAATGTCTTTTCCTTCTTGTTTAGAAACATCATATGAATTCTATTTAGTGAGATTCAAATTATCACAAAATTGACACATGAGAATTCCTTGTAGTTGGACCATGACACACGGGGATCAACTATGAGGCAGTTAATGATATTACTTATGTTGTCATACTAATTATATATAGTAGATAACAAGATATTTACTAATAAACAAACATAACAACAAGACCATGTACGATCCAAATAATTCCTATCTATGCATCATAATATAGACCATGATTTTAGGAAATATATGAAACTGGTTTCATATATTTCTGGGCTAAAATATTTTTTTCTAAGAATTTTCTAAGATTAAACCATATTTTGAGATTTAAATTCCATATTTTTTGAAAAATTATTTGGGTGGCTTTTTGAAGATTTATTTCTTTAATCCTTTTTATTTTTATAAAGTCTATTTGATCCATAAATTATTAACATAGTCCGATTTACCTCTCCTTGTTGTGGCATCACATTAGACTAAACCACCTTAAAGTCCATTCAAGAAGAAAAAAACAACTGGTTTTAATAGTTGAAGGAATCAAAACTCTAGTTTTTTAGTTTGAGAAGATAAATCGGACCACAACAATAATTGAGGAAGGTCACAAAGATTTTTTGTAGCTTTGTGGATCGTGGTGGACCATATTTTTCGGGGGCTCGGTGACCTTTGTCCAAGCCCAGTCCAAGCCAGTCTAGATTTGCTCGAGGTCTTCGAAATCGCACGCCCTCTCTGACCGAAACTTTCGTCGCCATGAAAGCAGTTGCAACCCTGAAAACTTGACTATGATGCACCAACCATCTCGGAACTTCGGATAGTAGAGAGCTTTGGATCGCTCCATGTGGGGTTAACTCTGCAAGCCTTCGTGCCTGGACCATATCACGCTCTGAGCCTCTGGGTAAAAACCGACCGTTTCTCTTCGTTTTCAGACAATTTCAGTGCTGTTTCCCTGCACCATGCTCCATCATTTCTTCGACGTGACGTCACAGCCGACACCCACCGCACTAGCAACAAACGTCTACTAGGAAAAACAAAGGAGCTCTCGAGAAACACAACAGCTACCGGAGTGAAAGTCTGATCGAGGAATGGTCTACGGGATTCCACCGGCCAGGAGGAACATGAACTGCACCGCACGAGATACGGCTGGTTCAGTCATGAAACAGCTTCACAACAGAACGGGTGAAAAGACACTCGAGGCTTCATATACTCTTTTGACCGACCACGACCTGTGATAGAAACGAAATCTTCAGTTATGTGTGCACATCCACCCGGAACTCCAAGTTTTACTGTTACTTGTATGTTGGACGGGTGCCCACAGAAACTGAAGAATTGGCCGCTAAAACTCCCCCGTCATATTCTTGCATTGGCATATGACTAGACATGCATTCGATTCGGAGAGGAGAAAAAAGAAAAGACCCCCCCTCAAAAAAAAAGGAGAAAAAAAAGACCCACATTTTTCACGTTTATATGCCGTGACAGTCAATTTATATGGTCCTATATAAAAGGAAAAAGAAACGAAAGGATAGTAACTGAAAATCACTCCATAAAGATCTGTAGCATATGCGTTTGTAGTACCATTTACTGTATATTTATTATTTAAATAAAAGCACTGCATTGCATATTTGCATACATGGCCAAAAAAAGAGAGGAAATATCGCTTTGCCTGCATTCAAAGATAAGGGGCACCCACACATCATACATGCCTCTGTCTGTCCTGGATCGGAAGGATAGGGTTAGGGTAGGGGAGCATCACCAGATATGCTTGCTGCTACTTTCCAGTGGAACAGAGGAAGAGGTTGTTGCCCACTTGGCTTTTCCCAGCCCAACCCTGTTGCGTGTATTATTCATTTCATTCAATCAAGTACAAGTACTCTCTTGGATGGAATTTTCCTCCTCCTTCAACACCCTCCGTCTGCAAGAAAGGTTCTAAATCTACCGCTATAGCCCGTTATAGCTCTTTAAGACAGATCAAGCTATTTGTGTCCATGTACAATTTATCGCCCATAGTCCTATTTAGTTTCGTTATTAGCTGTTTGAGAGGACATCCGCTAGATGCCTTAACCTGAGATTTAAGACATTGTCTCTCAGCCAGCCATATGTGCCCACCAGACTGGTCAGCGTTGTGATGCACTAATGCACGCCATCCATGAGTGCTGCTAGCTGCTGGTGGCCAGTCCCCATCCAAGCCCTGCTTTTCCCTTGTACCCTCTTGCGAATGCTCCAAAAGCTCCAGCAAATTTCTTTGGTTCGTGGGGTTTAAACTTTAAATCAGTGTGCCTGACATCACAACCAACCAGTTCTCTCACAGTAGGGTCCTGCAGGGTCACAGTAACCTGATTTCTTGATCTGCCACTTTTCGCTGGCTTTGTTTCAGTATCATGGATGCATGATTAGAATTTAGAAGAGAAAAAGGACTCAACTTTGAGACGACCGGCTGGAGCTGCAGATGAGTAGTCAAGCAAAAGCCACTGACTCTCTACTTGTAATTGCCATGCCACCGACTGGTATCTTTCTTTACATGATTCAGCTGCTTCAGTCCTTCAGAACTGTTGAAAAATGTTGACTTGTCAGTCCCTTGGTTCTGAAGTGATCTAGCCATCTCAGAAAGGAGTTCTCATGATTCATGAAACACATCAGCTTTGAACATCCATTAAATGAAGATTAGAGTGGATAACTGCTTTTGTTTGCAGGTCGTTAACTGAAGCTATGCTTCTCTGTTCTCTCTCTAAAAAGGACAAGCCCAATTGACATTTGGTATGCTGTCTGTCCCCCCTCCTGGTTTGATCTCCGAGTACTTCAGCTTAATACCTCCATCAGCCATTAGCTCGCTAACGTGAATTCTGACCCTGTTCAACACTCATCCCCCGATACAACTCCCTCAATAAGATGGTATTAGTGTAGCCAAATATCACTTTCTAGATTTATTGAGGAGATGTTGCAGCACTACCCTAATATATCTGCCCAATACACATATGAAAGGTGGGTCCTACAAAAATGTAAGAGAAAATATAGCTAAAAAGTGGTAATTGGGATGGTCCCCATGATATTAAGGGAGTTATATCACTTCTTTCTTTGAGGGGAGATGATGGAAATATTGGTGGCCGTCGAAAAAAGAGAGATATTGGAAAACTACTGAAGCAAGAAAAAAGCGCAGCTGTCTCTAATATGACAGTTTTATGAGAATAGGGGAGGTATCGAGAACTGCCGGAGACGCTCTCGGGTCAGGTCCATGGATGTCAATCATGATCGTCGCTGTCAGTTAACATTGTCCAAGGACCCAACCCTTTCAGCAGCAGGAGGATTTGTACCGTTGCTACGAGACGCGGCACCGACACTCCATTTCATTCATCACAGCCTCCCAAACTAATTGGAGGTCAACTAAATTACCATCAGATTAATCATCTAAGTATCTAACCTTCCTGATCATATTCTGACAGATTTTTCATTTGCCATGAACAGCAGTCCGGGACTCCGGGATGAGATGGGGAATGAAGGCTGGGGGAGCTGCACCAGCGCCGCTGACGGCCCTCGGATCGGCATCGGACGGCTACAAACGAGTCCCCGTCGGCTTTCGCGTCTCCAGACTATTTAGCCATTGATACGGCGGATTAACGACGTCATCTTCATCTCCACTCTACGCTGTGGTACAGCCTCATCGCCACTGACCAAGCAAACTTGGACGAAGTGAAGCGAGAAGATGCCGCCAGCTCTGCGGCGAATAATCCTGCTGGCCGCGGCGGTACTGCTGTGGTCGGCCGCCTGCGTCGCGGACGACGACGACTCGACATTCTTGCCGCCATCGCCGCCGGGGACCGCGTCGCCGTTCCCGTTCTGCCCGGCGCGGCCGGCCGGGGTCTCCACGGGGCCGTTCCCCTGGTCGCCGCCGCAGCGGCCGCCGCCGTCGCTATCGTCGCCGGTGGCGGCGTTCCCACAGGATCCGGGGTTCTTGCCGTCGGGGGCGTGCGCCGTCAGCAGCGCGGTGGCACGGCTGCTGCTGCTCGCTGTCTTTTCTGCTTTCTTGGTGCTTTTGCAGTGACTCGCTCGCAGCTGCTGCTGCCCTGGGTGAATGTATCCGTAGTTGTTCAGTTCAGAGATTTAGATTTACTTTCTGAACTGGCCTTCATTTCATTTCATACATGCATGTAGCTCTCAAAAATCTAGCAAAGAGGCCTTTCTCTTGTTTTCCTTTTCGTTTCCCTTTCTAGTAGCTCTGCTTCCTTCCTCTCAAGAGAACTAGAGAAGGAATATATTCGTGTGCAACCGTAGCTTCATTCATGTAATTCAGGCTTCAGCAGATACAGCTTTGAATAAAGCAAATCTCATTGGCGTTGAAGGTTCTGAGATTCCAGCAACTTTGCTTCAGACTATCATCATGTTCTGAAATTCCACTTGACACCGCCATGTTTTGAAAGCTGTTGTTTCCCAAGGAGGGAAGGTGGCCCATGGATGCAAGAAAGAATCAATGGAGATTGTGTGGTTCTACTTACTAAGCATTGGACATGCAAAACAAATCTGATTGTCCTGTTTGAGCTTAAACATCTCCTCAAAGTTTATTTATCTCCCTAGTTATGCCGTGGGGGCTTGGGACACAGGCTCAATTGGAATTAGGATGAACAGGAGTAAAACAAATACATGCAGTTCAATGTTAATTATTCATCGTTTATCTACGTTTTGTTTTTGTAGCCAGCAGATCTTATCTCTCCACTTTCGGGGAAACAAAAGGGGTATATATATACATATATAAGTATTTAGCATTCTGTGTTGCTGATTGTTTGCCCTATGTGACCGAGTAGCCATTGTTATTGTTACCATATCGGTCTCCAAATGTTTCATGAGGAAAGCTACAATGCTTTTAATTAGTATTACTATCAAGTCTAACGAAAGTGGTGATTAGTACAGTCAGTCAGTGACCGGTGTGATGTCTTATGTGACCTATCCGTTTCAGTCTCAGCCTCTCACCTACCCAGTCAGTACAACAAAACGGTGGTGGCCACTAATAACTCTGCAACACATTCAGTTGTTGAGCTGTTGAGGTATAGTCTTTTCGTCTTTCTTCCCCCATCCGACAACTCAACGCTTAGATGGTCAAATACATGATCATACACTGCAGACTGCACCACATTTTTTTAAAACTTTTACAATCAAGAGTAAAACTGGAGTGTGAATTAACAGATTACAGATCAGCTCCCAAACGTCAGTAGCAGGAGCGTCTCAGAAGAGCAACAGCTCACCGGATTCCATCACCATCATCACAAGGTAAAAAAATAAAATAAAAAATCGAAAGGACAAGGAACAAAAGAGGCAGCAGGCCCCAACGTTCTTAAAGAAAAGAACTGAATTACTACCAAACATGTCTAGTTTAGGTTAATCTGCACATACACGAGGAAGGCGGCCGCGCATCTATAGCGATTCTAAATGCGGCCGCATGCTATCAAATTGGTGACCCGTAGGGGGGTCCATCGGAAACGGTGGATTCAAACAAATCCTGGAAAGGGAGAAGATATTCCGATCACTTTCAGAAATGAACAGCACAGCACAGCGCAACAGCAATGGAGACGTTCAGATCACGCCACCTTTCCGCGCGCAAGAAACAGCACTGCCCCGCCCGGTCATAATTGCTTGCAGTTGCAGCCGTAGATACACTAGACTTAAGCAAGCAAGTTTATTAGGATTAGGCGGCTGCTTGCTGTCACAGGCACATCATCAGGAGCAAACATGCTGCTTAGTAACTGATAGTGTAGGGTAGTGTAGAAAACACGCATCAACAACGCCTGATGACAAGAAGAAAAAAGGGAGCAGAGCAGAGCAGGCCTGCGCGGGACGAGGACGACCTCCACCTCCCGCTCCCTCCGAAAGCTAAAGCGGAAGCCGACCACTATAACCACCACCCCAATTATATTCATAATTCATCCATCCATCCAGAAGAACAAAAGAGAGGTCCGAACCGAACCAAAGCTACAAGAAGAGAAGAGAAGAGAATACAAGAGACGCAGCAGCATATACTCGTCCACTGAAAACAGACCAACCCTACCCTGCAAAGCCCACAGAGAGGAAAAGAGCAGAGAGTTCCAACAAAAAGTTTGTTCAGCTCCTACCATCTGTGTCTCTGCGAGGAGGAAGAGGTTGATCGAGCAGCATGGCGCGGCGGCCACAGCCGTGGGACAACCTGACGGCCATGCTTCTGCTGCTCGTCGTCGCCGCCTCGGCGGCGGCGGCGGTGAAAGCCGACGACGAGAAGTGCAGCAACCCGTGCGGGAACCCCTGCGGCGAGCCGTGCGTGTACGCGAGCCCTCCACCACCCGCGCTGCCTCCGCCGGTGTACTACCCGCCGCCGGCGCCGGAGTACTCGCCCCCGCCGCCGGTGACCCCGACTCCGACCACGCCCTACTGCCCGCCGCCGCCGTCGGGCGGCGGCGGCTACGAGCCGTCGCCCGGGTACACGCCGGCGACGCCCTACACGCCCGGGTACAACCCGACACCGTCCGGGGGCGGGGGCGGGTGGTTCACGCCGCCCTACCCCTACACGCCCGGCGGGTACAACCCGCCGACGCCGGGGACGCTCTACCCGCAGGACCCCGGGTTCCAGCCCAACGCCGCGCCTGCCCGCGCTGGCGCCGCGCCGTGGCGCGCGGTGATCTTGCTCGCCGCGGCGTCCGTGGTGGCCTGCGCCTGCTTCGACTTGTGATGGGTCGGAGGCCGCCAATCACGTACGACTTGTGATCGATCGGACGCCCATGGTGATCATCCACCACGGGACTGCATGGGTTTTAGCTCTGCTCCGTGTTAATAATAAGATTAGAGGAGGGCTTAAGTTGGGTAAGATTTTTTTTCCTCATTTCATCATGTCATTTGTTGTGTTGGTAAATTCATCGTCCTTGTCATGTACTTAAATCGTTGGTCCATCTGTTTTCGTCATAGGAACACAAGTTCATCCATCAGCATACTATGTGAAACATGTGTATATTCATCTCTGATCAAACTGAAATAACACGTGTATGTGTTTATGCCCCGGAGTCCCAGTTCTCCTTTGATTTTTTTCATATAAC
This sequence comes from Saccharum hybrid cultivar R570, assembly GCA_038087645.1. Taxonomy (NCBI): domain Eukaryota; kingdom Viridiplantae; phylum Streptophyta; class Magnoliopsida; order Poales; family Poaceae; genus Saccharum; species Saccharum hybrid cultivar. The sequence continues at coordinate 9,821,230 of JAQSUU010000112.1, read as the reverse complement.
ACGGTGCAATGATCTGAGTAACCAACCGTGTTCAAACTTCTTTTTGTCGAAAAGAAACTTTGGGTAACCTTTTGGTGCCACTTCTCTGTTTCTTTTTTTCATTGGATTCTTCCGTCCTATGTAGAAACCTTGGCAATAACTCTCTTTATTTTTTAAGGAAAACTGAGGGATACTCTATTGATAAACTTTACGTTTTGGAGAGCTCCTATAAAAGGTAGCAAAAGCTAGTTATTACGAGGATAAATAGGCCAAAATAAAAGTCCATAGGCTTCAAGAAAGGTGTAATACCAACCGTTGGATTGCAAACGCGGTATACGTTTTGGTCCACTGTTGTGCATTTTGGGTTTTCCTTGGTTCGCTTCCTTACTATTGGTCCACAAAAAATTGTTTTCCTGTGACCAACTTTATTACACATATATATGTAACTTGTTACATCTATATTTGTATAAGATTCTTTTTTTTCTCCTTTGTAACAGCCAGTGTATATATAGACCTTGTTTCTGCTTGGATAGACTATTTGACTACAATAAATTGCTACTCCCTGCTAAAAAAAAGCTCTAGTAGATCCAAACTATTTAGGTCTTTTTTAGAACGTGAAAATTTTTCATGTTTCCTGTATTTTTCTGTGAAAATAAACTATTCCATGCAAAATTTTTGTATGATTCCTATAGACTTCCTACATTTCAAAGGGCACCTAATTAAAGTATGTAGGAAGAAAAAAAAATGGTACAGGATCGGAGTTGCCAAAGCGAAAAGGAAAGAAAATTACAGCAGGAACAACACTATTTGCCATTCTCTGGTGGCTGGTATGAATTGCCACTAATTTTTTTTTAAAAAAAGGTGCATTTGAGATGGATTCATCATGGATTCTCCTTGATCTTTATGACGTTTCATTTTAATTCCTGGCTCGTCTTAAGATATGTTTTCGAAACTGAAAAGATTGTCCTTCTTATATAGTGAGTACTGTTCGATCGATGCACTAAATATGCACTTTTCTGCTGGCTTTATTATACGCAGTGCTCTGCTGGTAGACATATAAACTGTTCCTAGCTGCACTGAGGTAGCTAGATATCCAAGTGAGTATGCATGCGTGTCGCTGTACGAGTGGCCTGCCGGAGCCGATCAGGCCGCGGCCGCCGAATTAGCTTATCCAAGCGCGGCGGGCATGGGCGAGAAAGCACGCGCGGGCTGCGTTTTACATGGACGTGTCGTGTCGTCGTGTCGATGTAGGTGGTACAGAGATGGATTGGAGAGGGCCGTATACGTGCGACGACGACGACGGCGTCGCGGTCGGTCGACCGACGACCCATCGGTCATCGGTGGTTGCGACGTTGCTGTCAGCACGGTGCGTTTAAGTCCCTGTTTCTGTTTGCATTATGTTACCATTACCACCTAACCTAATCCGCACTAGCTAGCCGTTGTCACTGCCCTGTGCTCCCAACATCTGTCGAGTCAAGTCTCAAGTCTCCATGTGCTTTTGTTATCTCCTTAGCTTTTTGGGTTTAAAAAAGAGCCCTGCATGCTTTACTATATCTTGTCAATACGTAAACGGGTATCAATCATCAAACAAAGTAAAAGGGTAAACAGGGGACTTGACAAAGAGCAGAGCAACAAGAGCCAAGGACCACAGGACGTGTCGGACTCCAACATGATACAAGGCCTCAAAGACGGTGACATAGTACCTAACAAATTATGTAAGTCCACTTATTTTGAGGATTTCTGTTGACTCATAATGAATTTTGACAATAGACCGGTGCTATTGAAAAGCTTGTGTTCTTAGCTTTTTTGTGCATATGTAAAATGTCAAAAATTATAGTTTGTATGTGATGTGGCTATGATTTTAGTATGGTTTGCTCTTGAGTTCGAGGTAGGCTCAAACTTGATATGGTTTGGACCTCTAAGTTGTCATGGATGCCCGCATATTCTCTGCCACCATACATCTTTCCAAGTGCTTCCTCTGCCTGTTCATATTTTCGAAACCTTAATTTGAGTCTTAGGATCTATTTGATCTTAATCGAATTAAAATGGACCAAGTCCAGTTAAAATCCAACAAACCTAACACCTATCGTCCTCCTCTGGCCGTTCTGGCAGTTACTTGCCACCAGCCCCACAACCGCTACCCCTCGCTGCGCTAAACCAACTTTGTTGGCGACCTAACCATTGTGACCCCGTCCGTTCTCCACCCGCCAGTTGTCTTCTCATCACCTGCACCTAGCAACACCTTTGCCGCCGTGTCGATCCACCCAACGCAACTCCTGCCTCGGCCGAACCAATGCAACTTGCCACCCCCAAAGCTCCTTTCTAAGGCCGTTGGATTAATCCCGAACCACCCACTTCCCGAATTTGGAGTCCCACTTGCAGGCACAACGCCTAAAATGAATCTCAATTTCACGCGCATTGCATTATAGGAATTGTGTGAAAATGGGCTTATGCTAAGAGGTACTCTGGTATTGTGCGGTGCGTATGAGTTTTAGCCCTGTTTGGTAGAGCTCTACCTTAGGAAATCTATGATTTTAATAGAGTTAGTCACCGGTAGCTCTAGTAAATTCTGGATCTGGAGCTACAGGCACGTTAAGCGCATTTACAAAAGTCATTTTGTTTATATTTTAAACTAAATAAAATATTTAAATCTTTTTTTGAACAAAAAATATTCAAATCATTTTACTTTAGATCTCGAGCTATCCCAAACAGTTCTTCTGTTCCGTCTCTCTGGTCGTTGTATCGTGACGGCATAATTTAAGGGGATGAACCTACCTGCCGGCCGGAAAGGTACCCTAACTAACGACGGACGGGCTGCGGACCTGCGGTGCGATGGACGACGGATGTAGGAGGAAGCTTCTGCGATTCGACCCGTTGCAGGCTTTGCAGGTGAGACGATGGGGAGAACTCGGATCAGGATCACCGGCGCGGGGGCCCAACGTTGATGCGTCCACCCACAAGCAAATCGCCGGCCTTGCTGCTCGTTACTGTGCTTGTTGCGCTGCTACATGGGCCAAGCTACTAGCCTACGGAGTACACGGCTACAATAGCGTGTCTCTTTGCATGCTAGGCCACACCTCGAGTCAAGAAAATACGACTCCTTTTGCAGTAGGACCAACCAGTACCCGGATGGATGTTATTAGAATTAAATACACGAGCGGCCTCTGAATTTATGCTATACTAGTCCCGCGCGTTGCTGTAGGTCTAAAGTAGAAATATAAAAAAGTTAGATTAAGAATCAGAAGATGTATATGTATAGATGTATTAACATAATTATGCAGATTGTCTCGGTTGCCATATATGTTTCATCAGAAGATTTTGTGTTACTTTTCTAAAAATATACTTGTTGTTACTATAACAACATTGTTTTTCTCATTTTCTTAGCTTTTGCTTAACTTATCCTTGCAAGATTTGTGATTCTCTGGTTAGACTTTGAACTTGTCCACAAATTAAATATAGATCACCTAAATCTCATCCACCCTCACCCCTCACCCCTACTATACCTGAGGGTCATCCCTCGTCCCAAAAGTTTTAGGAGTTTTCTTTCACAAAATCATACTGTACATGTTTCGGAGGACCACATGTAATCCATATGATTTGTAATTTTGCTAGTTTTTTTTTAGAAACGGCAGTTTTGCTAGGCTTTGCTTAGAAGCGATTTAACTGTTTGCAAAAAAGTTATTGAAATATATCAATGTGGGATCTTGTTTTGAAGAGTTTATTGCGAGGAACACTATGATGCAATTGGATTTTAATTATGATACTTGGTTTACGTGTTATGATTTTTTTCTATTTCAAAAGAAATAGCCAGTGGGGAGATAAATGGGGTTTAGTGGGCACATGATGTCACTTAGTGGGCGGATGACATCACTTTTCAGGATTGGACCAATGAGAAGCTAGAGAATAGGCTAGTGGGAGTTTGCTTTGTTAGAAGTGGAGTTTGCTTTATTAGAAGTATAGATATATATACTCGTTATATTAACACCACCTCTCTCTTTTTCATTTTGCGAATTACTGACACCATTTCTTGTCATACAAAAGAAAATGGAATGCTCTATCCTCCTACTAGCTAGGTTGAAAAAAAAACTGATGATAAGATATATCGACGATGCAAATTCGAACACGTCCATCCATACATGCCGCATATACGACGTGTTCGGTTTATGGGCCGGCAAAAATTGTTTGATCTAGACATCCATCCCAGGCGTCCGATTTTGGACGCCGAGAGCCGGATTGACCTGTCTGGCTGGAGCACCTCAGGCCAGGCTCCGAACTAAACAAGCTCGTAGCACGTTGATGAAGACAGGCCGAGCCGACGGATGAACATGATGAGCGTCTTTTCTATTTAAGTAGTCTGTATTCTGGAGTGGTCTAAATTTCTCGATGAGGAAAATTAATTTCATTGTTATGGTCGGACTGTATTATGAATTTCTGACCACATTCTCCGTAGGACCTTCTTAATTAGATCTTCTTTCTCCAATCTTATGTCAGGGAGGAGATATCGTGACTACTTGGTGGTACTCGAGGGGTGAACCGAAGCCGCCAGCAGGTAGCACAGGATGAGAAATGCAGTACAGCAGGCAGGCAGCAGGTCGGTTTGGCACGTCTGGTCTGGGAGCGGGCGGGCCGCCCGGCAACGAAGGACGGGCACGGACTGGCCGCTGATTGCGTCGGTTGGGTTCAGAGATGGATGGAAGCTTCTCATTCTTCTGGCAGGCACTGGCACAGGCACAGCCCAAGTGGGCCTGGGGGGGAAGGCGGCAGGGCAGGCCCCTGTCCTCTTGTCATCTTGCTTCGCTTCCATCCGTTCCAACCATCGATGAATGAACTGGCGTCTGGCGGTGGTGGAATGGAGTTGCGTGGGGCATCTTGCTCCTCCGATTACGCCCGGCCCATCAGCAAGACCGTGATGCTGCCACCCAACATTTGTACGTATTTGTATGCTGGCCCGTACGATGTGGATTCGATTTTTCATTCATAATACTGGAATGAACGAACGAACGAACGGATGAATGCAGCTTTTGGATGTTTTGTGCTACCAGAATGTTGAGCAATCAGCACTTCGGCAGGCGGCCGGCGCGGCGCTTGGCATGAGTGCTGCTGTTCGCGTTCGGCGTTCGCCGTTGGGTACCTTACCTACCAGTAGCTTTTCATCATCACTGCAGCAGCAGCTGCAACGTGCACCCACCCACCTACCCCTACACGAAACAAACAATCGTTTTGTTTCCAGACCAGACCAGGGGCAACTGGGCAAAAGGCCGGGGACGTGCTCTGGTCTCGTCTTCCTGTGCCGCTGTGCGGCCCAGACCCGGTGTTGGTGTTGTTTACGGCATCTCCAACGATAGCTCTCAAAACATTGTCTTGCTTTTTATTCGAGGGTTGCTCTACTTCTGAAAGGCTTGTTTTCTAAACTCTAGCGGAAGCCCCCCAAAACAAGGCCCCTACTTCTCAATTGCTTATATTTTCTCATGCACTATATGCATATATGTATTTGAGAACATCACACTATATAATAATTTATTTAAACTATAACAATAAAAGCACCATATGTAAAATTATAAATGAAAAATACAAATATTCAAATTTAAATTGAAACACAAATTTGGTCCGAATTTAATGATAGTCGATCACAACATAGTCCATAATATTTTTGCAAATCAAATAACATAGTCATCAACATAAACTCAAACAAAACAATTAACTTATGTCTGAACCAGCACTAAGGCCTGAGCAAGAGCCTTAGGACTGAGGGCTCCCTCAAATTTGAGAGCTCTAGAGTTTTTTTAGATTTCGGCTTTAAAAGTACCGGATGAGATCCCGAGTACTGATGGAGATGCTCTTAGCAGCAGCTGCGCCTGCGTGCAGGGCCGTAAGAATTCTTGTCACTGGCACAGTGGCAGTACGTGGGCACTTGTTAACGTGCCCGCCGCCGGCAAAAAGAAAAATGAAAAAAAAAACCAAAAACAGGGCACCGGATGCATGTACTGTATATTACAGACACGTCACAAGTCAATCAGGCAGCCAGCGGGAGCTGTGGAGCGGAACACGTACTGTATACTACACACAAATGTACAACTAGTACTCGCAACGAAAACTCAACAAGGGTGGGGCGTTTTGGAAGGGGGATCCGCGTGCGTGCCGCTCTAGATGTCGGCGTACACGGCGGCACAGATCCGACGAACGCGCCATCGCCACCAGTTTGTTTGTTTCATGGGCAAAAAACACAGGCCTCAGTCTCATGCATGATCTATTTCCCTGTGTACAGTATATATGTTTTCTCTCTAGCTACTTTCTTTACCTATGTACAGTGTATATGACTTATTTTCTTCTGTACCGTGTGTGTGTGTGTGTTTTGTCTCTGGCTACGTTCTTTATCTCGGTATATACAGTATACATGATTTATTTCCCCTGTAGAAGTGTAGAGTATATATGATTTACCGCTGTATGTGTCACCCTGGTTTAAATTTGCCCTACATAAATTGTTTTGTATTCTTTCATATACAAAAAACAAAAAAAAAACACTTTCCCCTGTTCGGCTGAGCTTATCAGCACGGTTTATCAGCCGTGGAACAGTATTTTTCTCTCACAGCAAATCAGCCACAACCGGCTTATAAGCTAAAAAAACAGCCTGTCGAACAGGGCCTTTGTTTTCCGCTCTTCCGCTTCCCGTCACCAGCCGACATTATTCTCCCCTACACACAGAATCCATCGTCGTCCATCGAATCCGCAATGCCCAGAATTCCAACCACCCTGTTCACTGTTCAGAGTCACGCACCCACCAGCTACTGCTAGTGCTACGATTGCCCGTGTTCCTCATTCCCTACATACCCAACGCAAAAAGGTTACCAAGATCTTGGTATAGCAGTGAAAAGCAAGGCATTGGTGTCTTTCGGTAAACCTATTCTCTCCAATACATGTGCAAGGGTGAAATGCAACAATGTCCTCTCAATCTTTACTAACTTGCATGGACGGGACGACGGGTTTACGGAAACAAACCCAAAACTTACTGAAATGAATTATAACGGCATGCTACCTAAATAATTTAGATGGAGATACAAGCTATGTTATCTTGACCTACAAAACATACCCGCTTGCATCTTTAATTCTAGGGTTAAATGCATTTTTTTCAACCTTCAACTTGCACGATAATTTGATTTTCAATTCTAAACTATGATGTCAGATACCGAACACCCTCCAACCAATTTTAGCTAGATTCAAAGGTGGTTTTTTTTATTTCCTAAAATAATAAAAACATGTTTAAGTCTCTAAAAATTCATAGCTTATGTAGTTTAAATAAAAAATATGAAACTAATACTGGCCTAAAAATGTTGTCTCAAACGTTTGGTAACCTATTTAAAGTTATTTAGAACTTATTTATTTCTATTCTTATTATTTCATTGCTTGTGGTCTGTTTTTTAGAAGCATGAACAAATATAAGATCCAAGTGACTCCAAATAGAGCACCAATGAATAAATAACTTTTTAGAAAAAAAGGCATTAGTTTCACAATTTTTATGAATTAAAATAAATAAGTTATGAATTTTAGAGATTAAAATAGTTTTTTTATTATTTTAGAGAATAGAGACCCACCTTTGATACTAGCTAAAGGATTTAATTTGTCCGGTTTTCGATAGTTGAAAGATGTCCTTTACCATGTCTAATATTTTAGGATTAAAAATTGAACCCTCGTACAAGTTGAAGATTGAAAATGCATTCTACCCTTAATTTTACCACGAGAGAAGGGGGAGTTTGCTCACTACCACTAATGTACCAAGGCAGGACTAGTCAACAGAACGGCCCCACAGGCAGAAGCACAAGCAAGACTGAGGCGGTCGCCATCCCCCCTACCCCGCCAAATAAAACTAACCCACCCTCAGTAGTCGCAATCAAAGCGGCCGTTTTATTCCGCTCCGCCCCTCTCCCCGCGACCGCCACCGACCACCGTCACCTTGAGCTGAAGCCGCGGAGCTGCGTCCTCCTCCTTTATTTGCACACGCCATCTCATCGCCGGATCACCAGCCTACAGCTCTGCCACCTCTCCCCGTCCAGCCGGCCTCTCATCGCCGTGGCCATGGCGGCGCACGGCATCAGGCTCTTCCTCCTCGAGGCCCTGCTCTTCTCGGCGCTGCTGCTCCTCCCGGCACGCCCTTCCGCAGCAGACGGCAGCACATACCCGGCCGATTGCCCCTACCCGTGCCTGCCTCCACCCACGGTGCCCGCCGTCACGGCCGACTGCCCGCCGCCACCGGCGTCGCCATCCTCCACGTACTCGTACCCGCCGCCGCCGCCAGCGCCGTCCTCCTACAACACGCCGCCGTCGTCCTCCTGGAGCTACCCGCCGCCGCCGGGGGGCTACATTCCCTATTTCCAGCCTCCAGCGGGAGGAGGTGGCGGTGGGGGGTACGGCTACCCGGCGCCGCCGCCGCCCAACCCCATCCTGCCGTGGTACCCATGGTACTACAAGACGCCGCCGTCGTCCGCGGCGGCCACGTTGGCGAGAGGGAGTCGTATTGTTCTTGGCTCGGTTGCCGTGCTAGCTGCTGGCCTGCTGATCATGGCTTAGCCGCAGGTAGCTAGCACTTGTTCGTTTAGCTTCTTCGATCTTCTCTCTCCCAGCAGGTTGTTTTTTTTTCTTTTGTTATAATTATTTATTCCGCAGGATTATATTCAGAAATATATAACGAGACATGCAGCATTATATATATATATATATATATATATATATATATATATATATATATATATATATATATATATATATATATATATATATATATATATATATACTTTTCTACTCCTAGCATCTCAGCTACATATTGCTATAGCTAGTTTCTTGATTAGCACTGAACAACTTTTGAGTAGTGGAGCAACTATGGCTAGTTCTTGATGAGAGAGGGCATCATATTTATGTGCATGGCCATGGCTAGTGACTAGTACAAGAATATTTGCCTTTTTCTCGGTGCCTACCCTTTCCGTTTTATATCTGTATATGTGTAGCACTAGTTCTTCCTGTCAACTTTTGTGTATAAACAACACTGCACATTGCAATTGGCTTTTCTTAGTTTGTTGTTTAAAACTTTAAAATGTTCGATATTCTGTCAACGTACGCTTTATTTACACGACACGACGATAGTAATGGTAGTACTAGTTATCAGCGAACGAATTACATAACTGACGGCGCGCCGTGTCTTCAATCCTGCACGCTGGTACTGTACCTGCCATGAATTTAGAGACCGGATCGACTGGAAAAAAAATTTCGCACTAAGTAGCTTTGCATTGTACAGCAATAATATAGCATGATTACAATCTTAATGAGTTTGGGCTGTGCGTAGTAGCAACCGCTGTCGGTAAGCAAGCCTTGTTCGGCTGGCTAGCTCCCAGCCAGCCAGCACTGCTTTTCTCTCACACTAATTCAGCACCAGCCAGCAGCCATCCGCCAACCAGCAGTATTTTTCTGTCACAACAAATCAGTACCAGCCACCAGCCAGCCGAACGAGACGAAAATTGATGAGCAGTTGAGCAAGAGCTTCATTTAGCCTAGACATATATACTTACATCGGTGCTCAAAAGAAGGAAAAGATTCAGAACCTATAACATAGATAGGCGAGCAACGCGCTCTCAAACCACTGTCGCCACGGATATTTACAGTAAAGGTTCCCCGAGCAGTGGAGCATTGTTGGTACGGTGATGGATGAAACAACCAGAGAAAGAATTAAAAGCTGAAGCTAGAAATGCAAGCAAGTGGAGAGCTAGCGAGGGAGGTTTTGGTGACGAAGGCGGGGGAGCTAGCGTTTCCATGTTGAGCTCCGTCAGGTCATCGCCTCCGCGTTGCCATAGAAAGGTGGCCTGGTCAGCTCTAGCATACGTGCGTTTGCACATGGAGCTACGTTGCGGACAGCTTGCACGCATGGAGGCTTGAGGTAGTGAGGTAGGACTAGCTAGCTAGTAGAGGACAGCCGAACCGAGCGAGTAGGAGCGCGTATGTGCATCAGTGCATGGCATGGCCTGCGTATGATATACGGATGACAGTACTGGTTTGGCTTGTAAGGCGATGGATCTATGTGTAGCGACGTACGGAGTACGTATGTACCGATGTACGTACGTCGTATAGCATATCGCCGGTTAATTCGGTGTACGTGCATCAGTTTATCAACAGAGGTGGTGGCGTTCATCGATCCTTCCATCGTTGGGGATGTAGTATCAGATGGTCAGAGTGGGCGGGCTTGCCTGCTTGCAGCGAGGGGATTGCGTTCGTTGTTGGCTTGCTGATACGCAGTAGTATGCACATGCCGAACGCACCCACGTCGTTGTGCTTGTGCGTTGTCATTCTGCCTCCAATCATTGACGCACCCTATAGTCTATATAGTACATGGGCTGATGGGCACATAGTAGTAGTAGTGGTAATTTTACTACACTACACTGCACGAGCGGTGTGGTTGTAGTGTTCCAGATGGATGCTGCTACGTGCTTGCTTCGTCAAAAGTCTCGTTTGGCCGGCTTGCAAATTAAACTCCTGCACGTACAACAACCAAGAGTCGTCAGAGGATGCATCATGCATGCAAGAAAGAAGCGTGGTCTCACAAGCAAAGCATCATATGTTAGACTTGTGATCAGCAGCAGCCGCCGGCCCCTGCTGGTGCTTTCTGATCAGCTCGTGTCCGCGTTGGACGGCATCAGTTCCGACCAGATGCTCGCCGGGGACGACTGATAAAGGCCGTGAAATTAAAAGTTGCCCGATCGGTCGCTTAGGTTCCTTGGCGATTCCGTTAGCGGCGTGCAGTGCCGTTGCCGCGAAGCTTCCCGCCGAACTGCAGCAGCCTCCACTTCACACCACCGGTGGTGACTGGTGAGGGGAGAAAGGGAGCAACGGACGAAACAAAGCGCGCGCGGGCGGCCCCTGCCGGAGGAAAGCGGGAGACAAAGAACACAAGGAATAAAGCCTATTTTTACACAAAAAAAAGGGCACTCGATCGCCTCTTGTTAGGTGCCATGGCGTGGCGTGGCGCCAAAAGTGCTGCCTCTCCCCTGCGATTTGCAAGAGCGTGCCAACTGCCAGCACGGCAAAAAAAAAAACGGACGATTTTCCTTGAGATTTTACTAAAAAGATTGGTGGTGCCATGGCATGATTGGATTCCAGCCCTTCCCCGGTTGCACAAAAAAAAAGGTGCATTTTTTTCTCTCTCTCTCAGTTCTCATGATAACGAGCGCATTTTGTAGATACTGCTTATATTATAGCTTGCTGTACGTACTGTGCGTGGATGCAGGCCCGGCCCTGGGGGGGTGCGAGCAGTGCAGCCGCACTGGGCCCTTGAGGCCAGGGGGCCCAACCCCAAATATGTTAGTAGTAGTATTCTTTCTATGCCAATAGCTGAATCAGGCATTCAGGCGTAGGACGGTAGGAGATATGACTCCGCAGTCCGCGTCGATTCCTTCCGCATCCGTGACTCGATCGCCAAGTCTCGTGCTCTTATGCCGCACGGCCGCGACGAGTGAGCGACTCTCATGCCGCCGTGAGTGCATGTGCGTCTCGGCGATCTTCGCCAATCGCGATCGCGACTCCCGTAGTCCCGTGCGAGCGGCAGCTGGCCGGCGGCGCTCACTGTCTCCGTCAGTCCGTCTGTTCCTGCTTCCTGGTCTTCGACTCTTCGTAGGTAAGAAACTGACCCTTGTCCCTAAGCGACCAAGCCCCCCTAATCACCCCAATCTTTATTCTTTATACTTCTTTAGATGTGGGATTTAGCCATTTAGGAATTCCATATGTGTAGCAATCATGTTGAATTTAGTATGACATAATTTTTTAATTACTTATTACTTACTACTTTTCTGAATTTATAGTGAACTCATGTTGCCCAAAAAACATGCATCTGGAAGTGAGAAAAGAAAAAGGAAGAGAAGGATAGAGGCACCGAGAAGAAACTATTAGATGAAATTGATATTGAGGCCATCATCAATGACTTCGCAGCAGCAAATGTTAGAAGAAATTTTTAAGGTAAGATGTATAATTGTTTCATAAGAATGTTTTTTATGCGTTACATCTATTGGAAATATCATTATATTATTAGAGTTGTATGTATTAAAGGGCCCATCCTTGTAGCTTCGCTCCGGGTCTATAAATTGACAGAACCGGGCCTGCGTGGATGCATGATTGATCTTCCAAATAGCCATGCATGATTAGCGCATGAAGTTTAGGGCGCCAGCAAGTAAACGCGAGGCCTTCGAGTCTGGTTTCGAAGAGGAGTCCCAGAAGAAATCATCTCATGACAATCATGTGCACGCCGCCCAGTGCTGACTGACTGGTGAGGCACATTCTATTCTTCTTCGGCTGACTCCTGGAGCTGCTCGGAGAATGATGGGTGGAGTGGAACGGAAGCACCGACACACGTGTCGATGCGGTCTCGCCAGATCCAAGGGCCGCCTGAGGCCTCAAACCTAGACTCTGCGCACCTCGAGGCCCCCAAGGAAAACGCAATGCAGAGGAACCTGCCGAGCGCCGACCGCGAAATCTGGCACCTGCGCCGCACATATTCCCCGGCTCGGCATGGATGTGCATGCAGACAAGAGGAGCTCGGTGGCCTGAATGCAGAGGCCAACGTGGTCGACTCCGGCCCTCCGGGGCACGCCAGCCATTCTCGCCGGACTCCACTTCTTGCTTCAGTATCGCAGCGAGTTCTTGCTTCACGAGGCGAGCCTTCTTGAGTACTGTCAGTCATGTCACGGCAGCAACATGTGGCAGTAGTATATTTGCATATTGCGCGCCTTTGCCTACGATGCAAGACACCATTTTCTGGAGCTGGGTTTCACGAGGCCAGCCTCGTGCTCCTGCGCTAGCGTTGGTTGCTCGCATGATTCATTCATTCAAACCCATCGGTACCTGGACAAGAGTAAAAGGTTGCTACGGCAGCAAGCCAACTAGCACCAATATTTGGTCACGCACTTGCTCCATGACCCGAATTTTTTACTATTTGGCCCTTTTTTTTTGAAAAAAATTCACGTTTAGACCCTTGGGCGAAGTAAACTCAACTTTGGACCCTGGGGGTCGACACCATGATTCATGGCGTCGAGGTTACACGTCTCGACGCCGTGACTCACGGCGTCGAGCTTCGTGGTCCTATTTGACGTGGCAGATGATCTGGCAGACAGCTCGGCGCCGTAGATCACGGCGTCGAGCTCGGCGCCGTGATCTACGGCGTCGAGCTTGGATTCATCTGATTACTTTACTGGGGCTTCACTGGGGGCTTCACTAGCTAGTAGTGTACTCCCTCCGTCCCATAAATAAAAGAACATCTATGATTCAAATTTTTTCTCATATTAATGGTCATATATAGGCAATTTTTCCACTAAAGCCCCTAGCGGGACAGGCTGACAGCACAAGAGCAGTACGTCAGTTCGTGGAGTGAAACTCTAAAAAAAATGACGGGATGAAAAAAGAGTAAGAAAAATCGCTGCGCACGCCACGTTTGTGACTGGAAGGTTATGTGGTCTTCCAGGTGGCCAGCTGGTCGCACTGAGTTCCACTGAGTTGGCTGGTTCTCTGTACTAGTAGCCACCAGTTTATTTATTTTAAACTGTGCTTCCTGAAGATGTCAGACCTCTTTACAAGGGTATAAGTGTCGAATAAAAGGCGTCGCCTTCAAATGTGGAGGGAAGCAAAGCTCTGGCGCGCTCCCTTTCGCCACCGGCTAGCCGCGAACCGTCCGTCCGTCCGTCTCCAGCAAGTGTACGCCGTGTGCCAAAAGCAGCAAAGCAACTGCCTGCAAACTGCACCTGGATCCATATGCTTCGATTCGGCATAGCTATGGTGGAGTATACAGAGCGCACAGTATCATATTGTCACCGTTATTTGCTTCGCTACAAGTATGTATGTCGCGCATGCCTCCGGCGGCCTGCCCATCGGCAATGACCAATGATTGGGAACCAGTGTGGCTGCGAGTTGCAACCTCAGCACTTGCCACATAGCTAGAGTGGACCTGGTCACCCGCAGAGACACAGACACAGGGTTGGTGTGTGACTAATAAATCTGACAATGGTCATGATTAGTTCCCCAAATTCACCACAAATTCTACTATGCAAAAAGAAGATTTTCCGTCACATTAAAATACCGGTACATGTATGGAGTATTAAATGTAGATGAAATCAAAAACTAATTGCACAGTTTTGTTGTACTTTGCGAAACGAACGTTTTGAGTCTAATTAATCAATGTTTGGACAATTATTACCCAATAAAAACAAAAATGCTAGTGTCGCTACAGTGATTCGGGGATCCCGTTTTGGGAATCTAAACAAGGCCAATGCGTGCAATGCCGCCGGCGATGCAGATCAGGTTAGTAACCATGGCAGCAGCTGCTGCTGCGATTCATTCGTTGGGTCATGGACGGCTCGTGGTAGATGCGGAGTGCAGTAGTAGGCTGGGCTCGAACTTTCATCTCTGCATGCGCAGCGCAGTGGTCGTACTCTCGTAAAGTCGTACGTGCTACTAATGCCGTGACACGTCGCCCCCAAAGGCTGGGGGCTTCACTGGCCAGTAGTGAAGCCCCCAGCAAAGTAATCAGATGAATCCAGGCTCGACGCCGTAGATCACGGCGCCGAGCTCGACGCCGTAGATCACGGCGCCGAGCTGTCTGCCAGATCATCTGCCACGTCAAATAGGACCACGAAGCTCGACGCCGTGAGTCACGGCGTCGAGACGTGTAAGCTCAACGCCATGAATCATGGCGTCGACCCGCAGGGTCCAAAGTTGAGTTTACTTCGCCCAAAGGTCTAAACGTGAATTTTTTTAAAAAAAAGGTCAAATAGTAAAAAATTCGGCTCCATGACCAAGTTCACGAGTACGCAACGGGCTTTCCCTACAACCAAAATCGCCCAACTGATGGATGGAACCAGACGAAAATACACACTATAGTTTTCTACCCCTCCGTTCCAAATTACGAGTCGTTCTGACTTTTCTATATACATATACATAGTAAAAGCTATGTAGACATGACATATATCTAGATATATGACAAAAGTTATATACATATATGACAAAAGTTATATACCTGAAAATTAGAGTGACTTATGAATCAGAACCAACGAAGTATATGACAGGAATAGGGTGCACGGGCTCACATATGAACAGCACAATAGCAAAGCACGCCATATCTCATCTCAGAAAAAGTTACTTTTTTTTCGCACGCTCAGCGTTTGTTTGGGAATTAGAAGGGCGTGCCGGCGTGGTGTGGCATCCCTTTCAATTTTGAAGGATATGGCTTTTTACCTTTTTTCTAAGCTCAGCAAACCAATTACCACAAATGCAAACACGCAGGGCTGGTGCCACGCTGTCACGGGCATCAGAACAGGAAGTTTCCCAAAGTGGCATAGCATAGCAGCCAACTGAAGAGTAAAGACTTCCTCAAAGGCTACTACGCGTTTGTCTTCTCTGTCATGCGAATCAACACTAGCTTGTCCCAAGGAATATGCCTTTTACACTCCAAATGAGAATTCTTCGTACACATCCATGTGCGTTCCAAATAAAAAGGTTAAACATGCAATAGTTTCAAGCATCAGCCACTATTTTTTTTTTGTTTCTAACCACCAGAGCAACATTTTAAGGTAACATGAAAGTTGGCGAAAAACTAACTGATAGATGGATGGCAAATAGTATCCTCTTGACATATCAAAATCTTCCTGGAATGCCATTTACAGAAGATAAAAAGGAAACAAATCAGATACCAAATTAGACTATAAGTTCAACAAAATGGAATCAATCTTTCCAAGCCTATAACCCCCTGGACATAGTCATATCCCACGCATTTCATGCCTTGGTTAGACCCGAAGAGAGGGAAGCAGGTGGACAAGCACCCCCAAACCATTTAAGATCAGTAGATAACATGATGATAGTTAAGAAGATATTAACAAAACAGGAAACAGTGTAAACCAAGCCAATGAAAAGGTTAGCAGTTTTCTCAAACACCACATGGCTAGATTTGTGATAAGGGGCCATTGATGACAAATGATACGATATGTTACTAAGTGCATAGGCTGAGAATATACCATAAGCAATGCATAGTCTGAGAATATATCATAAGCATAAGGTCATGTACAATACTGCAGACATCTATTAGGGTTGCCTAAAACATTCAGAATGTGCTCTGTTTATGCAAATCTTGCCAAAGTTTACCACTTTAGCTAGCTATAGAAAACTTAACACTCATTTGTATGGTTAACAAAATTTTCGAACACATGCCTCCTTTGTTTGTTGGTCGTATCGCAATCACTAGCCAATCCTTGGCAAACAAATTTAAACCTTATGAGGAACACATCTTCAACATTTAAATGGACCAAACAATGAACATTCAAATTTTTGAAGACAAAAACCAGATAAGGTTACTTAAAAAGATATTAACTGAACAGCTAAGCATGACGTTATTCAGGTTTGTACACACACAAAGCTATCAATACTTTCACATACTTTCGCCAACACATTCAATGTACAATGAACTGTGGCCTGTAAGTTTCAGACAACCTAGCTGAACGGAATTATTTATTTATGTCATTTCCCTATTTAACAGCCTTGGTTGGCAGGTCTCGAGTAATAATGATTGTATTGATTGGTGATATGATTCACAAAATAAACGTAGAACCAATTATTTCAATCATGCCATCCCAAATTTCAGAAGCAGTTAAGTCAAAGGATGATTTAATTTGATGCACAAGAAGCAATCTTAATCACATAAGCTGCATTCATTAAAGAGAGCAATTGCAGAGACCATTAACAAGCAAATATGTCATAGTAGTGAGATAACACCTGAATGTTCAACAAATGCAAAATCAATAGGAGTCACAGATGGGCAATACAGGAAGGATTCTACCTCAGAAACTGCAACATCTTCTCTGAGTAGCAGTGAGAACCAATAGGTAGCAAATAATGTCAAAGTAATGAGATGTTAAGTACTGTGGTGGGCGTACCTATAATACGCTATGCTGTACTGAATTGAACTGCTTTGTCTCTATGAAATGAAGTGGGGAAAACCTTTTACTCTAAAAAAACAGCTGAATGCAGGATTTTTGCTTGGGCCTCTGGATCAGTTCATAATTATAAGACGGCTCATTATTTCCTACAAAATCCAAGAGACTAGCTGCTACCAGACATATTTGGATCTGAATGATTGAAACATAAATAGATGATTTCACAACAATTAAGCAAGCATATCACAATATACAATGTTACCAACTTTAGGATCGCTACAATGAAATCCGAAAATGTCAGTTTCCAACCAAAACATGTACTATTATACTTCAATATTCAATACCGCAACAAATATCTCATCATTGCAATGCAACAAAACAGTCAAAATTTCCATACATCAGCTTCAGAACTACAAAAGGTAAATTGATTCAAGAGAATAAGATTAATCTCTCACTTATCCAGCTGCAACCTATGCAACAAGTCCAGAATTGGCCCAGAAGACTCCGTTTCAGCAGCGAGCTCCCTCACCATCAACTCCGCAGCCCTCAAGTCCTCCCTCACATCAGCATTCAACACAAGATGGGAGAAATGATTATCCAGCAGCACTCCAAGCGCCCTAGCCACTGCTCCAAATGATGGCACGCTGTCACACTGCTCCAATCCGAGGTTTTCCACAGCCTCCGGGCACGTGTGCGCTTCTGAGAACCTCCGGTACTTTCCAATCCACTTGTTGAGATATCTCATCAGCCTGACTACCTCCCCGCCATCGAGTTCAGCCACAGCCGCTCCAAGCACCACGGAATCCACATTCCCTGACGCAAATAGGTAGTGCAGGCACACCTCCGGGGAGGTGAACTCGTCGTGCCCCATCATGAGCAGCAGCGCCGCCCGCCTGGACGCAGCGTCGACTTTCTTCTTCTTCCCGGCGCTCTTCTCCCGACACCTGTTGACCGCGAGCACCGCGGCGTCCTTCCATCGGCCCTTGACGTCCATCATGGCGTCGTAGGCCTTCTCGGAGGCCGGCGAGAGGAAGCAGCGGAGCGCGGCGAGGATCTCGGAGGAGCGGATGTCGGTGGCCTGGCGGAGCAAGGCGCAGACAAGATCGACCCGGTCGTTGTCGCAGAGCGAGGAGATGAGCTCCGGTGGCGGGTGCGGGAGGAGGCGGAACTCCACGAGAGCAAGGAGGATGTCGTGCCCGTCGAGGTTTGCCGCCTTGGAGGCCACAAGGGAAGCGATAGCGGCGGGGAAGCAAGGGGCGACGGCGCGGATGGCGGCCGGGAGGGCCGCCGGCGGGGTTGGGAGTGCGAGGGATTGGGACAGAGTGGCGATGAAGTTGGTGAGAAGGAGGCGGAGACGCGGGAGGGAGGAGCAGGAGTCGAGGGAGGCTGCGAGGTAGGAGGCGGCGGTGGCGAGGGTGGGATCGGCGGGGGAGAGCGACCAGGCGGAGGGCGGGATTGGGGTGGGAAGCGCGGAGGTTGGCGGCGGCGGCGGCGGCGCGGCACCCGGGGTGAGCACGATAGGGTGGGCCCTCTCGCTGGAGCCGGGGAGGGAGCCGGCGGCGGGGTTGGTGATGGCTGCGAGGAGAGTCATCTTGCCGGCGCCGGCGAGAGGGGGACCGGTCGAGGAGGGGTTAGGGTTTACGGGGGAGAGGGAAGAGGGGTGATCGATTTGGAGAGGAAGGCGACGGGTGGGCCTCGACTGGTTGACGTGACGGGCCGTGCGGCTGATATGGACCTCCAACTTTGCTGGTTCGCTTCTTCTCACTTTCGCAGCCCTAGCGACTTATGGGCTGGTACCCTCACGATCCAATCCAGTCCGTGTGGATCTAGAGAAGAGTATCAATATTCATAAGGAAAAAATAGGATGGCCCAGAAAAAGTACGCTGCAGCCCACGTCCACAGTCACGGCCCATGTCGCATGCAGGGAAACCGCCCACGACGTTGTGTGTTTCAAATGTTTCGTACAGATGTTTCGCGAGCTGGGATGTTGCATATGTTGCAAGTGTATGTTTTTTAGTGTTTCATGTGTTTCAAACCTATGTTTCAACTGTGTCATCTGCATGTTATAAAAATAGATCTGGATGTTACATAACATACATGTTGCAAGCGTTTGTTTCAAGTGTTTCAGGCACTGGCGGAGCCACCCTATGGGTGGGGTGGGGCGACCGCCCCAGCTACCAGCGAGCTCACCCCATACCCTTGGACCCCTTCTTCCCTAACACCAGCAGCGAGGAGCGCTGGAGCGGCGAGCCGGCGAGCAGTGAGCACGAGCAGGCAAGGCAACGCTGCGGCGCTGGAATGAAGAACGGGACTTTTCTTTGCTTTTTTAAGCCCAGCAGTGATGAGAGGCCCATAGCCCCATACCTAGCCCAACCGGTGGATCCCCAAATCCTAATCGTGCGAATCCCTAGCCAGTTGAGGAGATGAGGACTCGCCGCCGACCTTCAGCCACCGCGGCGCCATGCGCCCGCGCTGTTGCGGCATTGCCAGTCATCGTCGCCGAGCGGCTCCTCGCCCTCGCATAGCCGCGCCCCCGCCCGTCCACTCGCCTCGGGCCTCCCACCGCTGCACACGCACGGCGCACACCTCACCGGCCAGCGAGCTGCAGCCTGCAGGCCAAAGATGCTGCTGCAAATCCTATGATGGAGGGAGGAGAGGAGGAGGTCCACGAGGAGGGTGAGGGTCTACTCGACATTGGGGCCGCCCGCGGGCACGGACAAGTTAGGAACAGACCACCAACGACAGCACCTGGATTCGGCCGAGGCCGAGGGTGAGCTAGAAGCAAAGAAGAACAAAACAAATGGCATGTTCATGACTCATGAGCATCTCGAATTTGAGGTGACATGTGTTTGTCGTCTACTTTTCGCCATAATATGTGTGATTGCAGTGTTTTTGCCATGATTTCTGTGATTGTAGTACTCCCTCTGTCCTTAAATAAATAGATTTCTATAGTTGTTTTAAGTCAAAATTTTTAAACTTTGACTGAATCTCTAAAAAAAATATTAAGACTTATGGTATCAAATTAGTATCATTAGAATTATCATAGAATATATTTTCATATGATGTCCATTTTATGACATAGATATTATTACTCTTTTCTATAAAGTCAGTCAAACTTAAAAAAAGTTGGCACGAAGTCCAGGAATTGATTTATTTGGGAACAGAGGGAGTATGTGAATGTGGTGTGATGTGAATATGGTGTCTTTTTGGTTCATTTCCTCATTCTAATTCGCTCCAGCTATAATTTTTTTCTGGCTCTGTTAAAGTGTTTCATATGTATGTTGTAAGTGTTTCATCTGGATATTGTAAAAGTAGATCTAGATGTTGCATAACATGCATGTTGCAATGTGACTCACCTGTCACAGTCGTCGGCTGCAACTGGTGGGACGCCGTGCATGCGCATGGGAAGCGGACAGGGATGTCGGCAAGGGGCAGGCGGTCCCTGCGTGCGCGCGGGAAGGAGGATAGCGACATCGCAGGTGTGGAGGCTGGAGGGGAGCGGCGCCGCAGGAAACGCGGGAAGCAGTGGGGAGGAGAGGGGCGCTGAAGCAGGAAAAGCGCAGGGAGAGCGGCGTGGGCGGTCCATGCTTGTACATGCAGTAGGCGCTAGCGTGGACAAGCAACAAGCGTGGGTGTCCAGACGCTAACGCTATTGTATTTCTTTTAATTTTTACATGGTATATATTACTACATTCTGTTATGGAATTTATAATACTCTGTATGTTGCGTGAGTGTATTTTGGAAATTTGGATATTGTTGTTCCGTGGTGTGTTTTGGATTGCTCATATACTATCCATCAGAAGCTGACTTTGGCACGCTGCATGTTAGATTGTTCTGATGATTTTTATTACATGTTCCACGTGTGTTTTGGATTTGTCGCATATTATTCACGAGATATTCTCATGAGTTATGACATCTTGTGAATAGTACAGGTGCAATCCAAATTACGCCACGTATTGTTGAAGCGAAAAACTACTCCAATTTTCTTCAGTTTCAGTCAGATGATGAGATGTCTTGGACAGAAGTAAACGTTGGGTAAAGCACAACGGAGTATCAGTTGTGTACTTGTGTCGCGCCGTTTTGTTGATTGGTTTGACTCATTGACTGTTACAGCAAGCAAGGGGGGGCCACCTGTCACTAGTCCACCACCACGATGGCGGCGGCCGGCGGCTAGCCGGCTAGTAGTGCGGCGACGCAAGAGCTCCAACGGCGCGCGGCGTGGTGGTTCTGGGCGCCACCGCTCTCGGCTTGCTGCCGCAGAGGAAGGCGAGGATGGCGTCAGAACCCCTGACGAGGCGGTTGCAGAGCGCGCCGAGCAGCATCCCGGCGACGGGCGCGACGAGGTAGATCCAGACGGAGGTGTACCTGCCGAGCACGATGGCCGGGCCCAGCGTCCTGATCGGGTTCATCGACCCTCCGGACACCGGCCTGGATGGATGCACAGCACTCAGCTCATCACAACTCGTACGTTCAGCAATGCAACACAGTGGCAGTGGCAGTGGCACTGGCACTTAGCACTCTCTGAAGAAACTGACTTTTTTTTTTAAAAAAAAATTACCCGATGACGAGACCCAGGGTGCCGACGGCAGCTCCGATGGCCAGCCCTCCTGCTGTCTGATTCTGCATTAATTTGCCATCAAGCATCAACCAAACGTTCAGATAATGAGCACACGAAGAACACAACAAGTTAACTGAAAGAAGGGATAATAAGGACAGACGGAGCCTCTGGCAGCGATGGCGATGACGATCATGAGCACCGCGGAGGCGACCAACTCGAGCAGGAACGGCAGCCTAGTGTGGCCGCCGGCCATCATCGGGGCTGTCCCGTAGAAGTGCTCCTCCCGCGGCTTCATGACGCCGTTCACCGACACGCACGCGAGCAGCGAGCCGGCCAGCTGCGCCACCACGTAGAACGGCAGCTGGGGGCGCACAACAAGATGGATGCAAAGCTCACTATTATATAGGCAGAGTACTAGTACGTACTATTTACGTTGGCTGCGAATCTCCGGCGATGCGTGGATGGACAAGGGCTGCCAATGTACCTTGGCCCAGGAGAGGTAGCCGAAGACGGTGAAGGTGAGGGTGACGGCGGGGTTGAAGTGCGCGGGGCCGAGCCAGCAGAGCACGAAGCCGACGGTGAGCGCGACGACGAGGCACACCATGGGGAACGTCAGCGTGCCGTGCATCTCCTGCATCAGCGCCGCCACGGCCGACCAGAACACCAGCAGGAACGACGCCACGCCCTCCACCATCAACTACATACCCAACCATGCATCAAATAAAGTTGAATTGAAAGACAAAAAGGAAATGAGAGAGTTGTTAGACACGACGCCCGACGCCATAGTTAATCGATCTCTCAGTCCATATGGTCGTTAACTAGATTATTATTACTGTCGTTGTAGTATTATCTACGGAAAACTGTACCTCCCGTACGAAAAGCCCGATGGCTTGGCCTCTGCTCACACCATCTGCAGCGGCTGCCGGTTCCTGGTCACGGCAGGACCGCTCTAAGTCCGGCCTGTTCACCTCAACGCACTCGCTGCTGGCGAAGTCTTTCTCCGCCATTTCGCCGCTACTAACTACTGTTCGTTCGTGGGCAATGAACATGCACGGATTTGAACCACTGTTCTATGTTATATAATATGTAGAACAGCTGAAGGCCAGGAGCAGCCGTGGTTCTAGCATGAACGCACGGGCACACACTCTTGGCGTGCACAAACTGAAGAAGCTTTGCGTGCTCCCCGAGTTCTTGTCCGGTCAAACCAGAAGCCGTTCATCGGTTCAGGACTTTCAGGTAAAAAAAAACACTGCACATGAGTCTGTCTGTGTCAGCCACCGACTGTTGAAATGATCTCCTCCCCAGGAGGCCCAACGGCCCGCTGGGACTTGGTCAAGCGCCCTGATCAGGGGCGCCCAACCGTATGTGGTTGAAGGGCCCCTGTCACACTGCGCAATAAATACAGGTGGGGGCTGGCGGCTCGGGCTACGAGGTTGACCGGCAGTCACACACCCCACCGGAAAACCCTAACCCGATCCAGTGAGGGCGCAGCCAGTGACGGGAAGCACCTTCGCCGCCACTTCACTGCGCCACCGTCTCCACTGCATCGACCTCCTTCACCGATCGTCGCTGCCTAGCGCAGATCGTCACCGCCGAGACGATGGCGAACCCCGGCTCCAGCTCCTCCTCCGCACCGGTCCTCCCCAACACCACCGGTCTGCACTACTACTTCTCCTCCTAGTAATTTGTAATGGGAAATATTGTTGTTCATCATGAATCAAAGACTTATACCCACTGGATCTACTGCTATTGATCCTAAACTGTTTCTAACAATGGTACCCGAGCCTACTAGTAAGTAGATCTGGATCGGGACAGAGACAAATAAGAAGGTTTTCGAATCAAAAGAATAGAACTAACCGATTTTCGAATCGGGAAAAAGAAACCAAAAGAGAAACCCTAAAGAAGAGGACGAGCTGGAAGAAAGCTACCTCGTTCCTTTCCCGCCGCCGCGACCACCATCGCGCGGAAGAGCACGCACCCACCCAAACCCCACGGCCGCTCGTCGGCGAGCGGGACGGACACCGCGCGAACATCGGTATAAAGCACCACCACACGGCCACTCGATGGCGGCATGCTCAACCACTGGCGAGCATGCGCACCGGCGAGGGGGCACGCGGCGGCGCCATCTCCTTCCTCCGGGACCGCCATGAAGGGGCTGCTACTGCTCCTTTCGGCTGCGGCGCTGGCGAGGAAAGAAATTGGGAGGAGGAGATGGAGAGAATGAGAGTTAGGGTTTCGGGAGATGGCCGGGTGGGGGTTTTTGCTCTCCCGAGCTCGGCGCTCCGCCGTTCGATCAACATCGACGGCCAGCGTCGACCGGGCCGACTCGTGGCCCAGGCGGGGCGGCGCTTTCCCAGCCCAGGCCCAGGTTGCGGCCTGGGCGCGGGAAGTGGCTCGCGTGCGGCGCTGGCTGGGCCTACTGGGCCGCAGCAGTGATGGCGTGCGCGGGAGGGCCGGTTCATCCCGCTGGGCCAGAAGCAAAGAAAAGATGTTCTTATTTTCTAATTTTCCAGAAACAATTATTACATGTTTGATTGTTTTGATTTGAATAAATTTTAAATTCTGTGCAATTTTATCCAACGATAATTTTGTTCAGTGAAGTATTATAAAGTGTTTCTGGAAAATAGAATTATAGGAATTTTACAAATGTTTTCCGCTGCGTACTTAAAGCTTTTCAGTTTCATCATTAAATTCGAACCAACGGGAGAATTTAAATTTTGAAACATGAATAATTTTACTGTTATTATAATATTGTTATTATTCTGACCAACATTGATTAATAGTAATATTGTGATATTTATATTGAATTATCGTCCTGCATTAATTCTATTTCTGCCCAACGGTGATTTAAATTAATGTGGTGAAAATTGTATGTTTTACTTTTGACCAACGTCAGAACTAAGGCATACAATTATGTTATATATATATATACCTTTATATAATGTTCTCATTCTATATGGATTATGATCTCAGGCAGTTTCAATTTGATGGATGCCATCGAAAAGATCCCCAAGCTGAAAGGGGATAACTACAATGAGTGGAAGAAGAAGCTTGATCTGGCTTTTGTCTTGGCTGAGGTGGAGTGGATAAAGACCACACCATGCCCTATTGAGCCTGAGGCACCAGTCAGGCGGGCTGATGAATCTGATGTTGATTGGAATAAGAGAGAAAGGGATTTTGCTCCCATAGAGTTGGCATATTCTATTGACAAGAAAAATTGGACCAACGCCAACAAAAAGTGTTGTGCTGTCATAGAGAACACAATTGAGCCCACCATAATGGGCTCAATTGCAAAGTGTGATACTGCTACATAGTATCTTGAAAAGATAAAGAGTCAGTTTCATGGCTCTTCAAAGACGTATGCTACACAGATAATCAAACAGATCATGACGACACAGTACACTGGTGGCAAAAATGGCACTGGCATTAGAGAGCACATCTCAGAGATGAACCAGCTGAACAACAAGCTCAGGCCAATGAACTTAGCTCTTGAGGAAGATTTTCTTGTACATGTTGTTTTTGCTTCTCTGCCTAAAGAGTTTGACAACTTTGTTGTCAGTTACAATATTCAACCTGAAAAAGTGGAATCTTGAACGTTGTATTGCAATGTGTGTGCAAGAGGAAGACAGAATTAGGGCTGCCAGTGGTGGTTCTCTTAATTTTATCAGAGATAACAAGAAAAAGAATGACAATGCTAATGTCAACTCTCCCTCAAAGTCAAAGGGTAAGGGTTGAGCTCCCATGCAACATCAGCCTAAACAGAATAAAATTGTGGTGAACAAAGATCAGTGTCTTCACTGCCATAAAGAAGGACATTACAAGAAAGATTGTCCTGAGTATTTAAAGTATGTCATGAAATGCAGAGGTGAGAACATTATTACCTTTGTTAACGAATCCTTGTATGTACAGTATTGTAAATCTACTTGGTGGATTGATTCGGGAACAACTATTCATGTTGTCAATTCTTTATAGGGATTCCGTTCGACGAGGACTACTCAAAGAAGAGAAAGGCAAATTAAAGTTGCAAATGGAGTCCAAGCGGACGTCGAAGCTGTTGGCGATGTTTCTTTGGAGCTTGCTGATGGCTTCATTCTTTTACTCAGAGACGTTTTATTTGTTCCTTCATTAAAGAGAAATTTGATTAGTGTTTCATGTTTGGACAATGATGGATTTGATTGCCATTTTGGAAATGGCAAGTGTGAGATTTCATGTAATAATGAACGTATTGGTATTGCTTTTCAAAAGCAAGATCTTTATTTGCTATCACTTCGTGAAAATGTTAATTCCGTATGTGATGTGATTGATGATGTAGCCTCGTCTGTAAATGAAAATAGAAAGCGAAAGAGAACTCATGATGCTTCGTCGAAATTATGGCACTGCCGTTTAGGTCATATTTCGAGGGGGAGAATAGAGAGACTAGTTAAAAGTGAAATTCTTCCTCCATTAGAGTTCTCTGATCTAGAACAATGCATAGAGTGTATTAAAGGAAAATACACAAAAACAATTAAAAGGAACGCTAAACGAAGCACAGGAATTTTGGAAATAATACACACAGATATCTGTGGTCCTTTTCCTGTGAAAAGTGTGGATGGTTATGACTCGTTCATAACATTCACTGACGACTACTCCCGTTATGGTTATATTTATCCAATCAAAGAAAGAACAGAAGCATTGGATAAATTCAAAATATTCAAGGCTGAAGTTGAAAATCAGCATAATAAAAGGATAAAGTTAGTCTGGTCTGACCGTGGTGGGGAGTACTATGGTCGGCATACCCCATTTGGCCAAGTTCCTGGACCCTTTGCGAGGTTTTTACAGGAGAACGGCATAGTCGCCCAGTATTCTACACCGGGCGAGCCTCAGCAGAATGGAGTAGCCGAAAAGCGTAATCGAACATTGATGGATATGGTGCGTAGTATGATAAGTTACTCCACCTTACCAGTGAGTCTATGGATGGAGGCGTTAAAAACCGTCATTCATATTCTCAACAGAGTACCTAGTAAAGCGGTGCCTAAAACACCATATGAGTTGTGGACAGGAAGAGTACCCTCGTTAAAACACTTGCGTGTTTGGGGGAGCCCTGCTGAGGCAAAAGTATTTAACCCAAACATTGGGAAATTAGATCCCAAAACAGTAAGTTGCCATTTTATTGGCTATCCTGAAAAGTCAAAAGGTTATCGTTTCTACTGTCCTGACAGATATACAAAGTTTGTAGAAACGAGACACGCTGTCTTCTTAGAGGACGACATGATGAGGGGGAGCGTGGCAGCTCAGAAAATTGATCTTGAAGAGAAGCGGGTGACTGCGCCCACTCCGATGATTCAGGAGCCTTATTTCGAGTTTCCAGTCTTTACCACACCGTCAGTGTCCGACACTACGGTGCCAGCACCTGTCATTGTTCCTCATGCGGCAACGATAAATGATAATGTGGAACCTGTTCTTTAGGAAACCATAGAACCCATTGCCGCAGATGGGGGGGGACAACAACAGCCCCAAGATGTAGATGTGCCAAATGAGGAGGCCCCGATAAGGTCTCAAAGAGCTAGGAGGTCACCTATTCCTAGCTATTACGAGGTCTATGAGACCGAAGAGTTTCATATGGAGGATGATCCCACCTCATATGAAGAAGCCATGAGTAGCGGCCACTCATCCAAATGGTTGGAGGCCATGCAAGATTAAATGAAATCGATGAAGGTGAATAAAGTATGGGAACTTGAAACCATTCCTAAAGGAGCCAAAACAGTAGACTGTAAATGGGTCTACAAGATTAAATATGACTCTAGAGGGAATGTAGACAAGTTCAAAGCGCGACTTGTGGCAAAAGGCTTCACGCAAAGAGAAGAAATTGACTACAATGAGACGTTTTCTCCAGTCTCATGTAAAGATTCCTTCAGAATAATGATGGCATTAGTAGCACACTACAATTTAGAGTTGCATCAGATGTATGTAAAGACGACATTTCTCAATGGGGATTTAGAGGAAAATGTCTATATGGCACAACCGAAAGGTTTTATCGTGGAAGGAAAAGAACGAATGGGATGCCGCCTAAAGAAATCAATTTATGGGTTAAAACAAGCTTCAAGACAATGGTATTTGAAGTTTGATCGTACCATAAAAGCTTTTGGGTTTAAAGAGAATATAGAGGATAATTGCATTTATGCAAAATTTAAGAATGGAAAGTATATCTTTTTGATTTTGTATGTGGATGATATCTTACTTGCTAGTAGTGATGTCACCCTATTACAGGAAACAAAAGGGTTCTTATCCTCAAAGTTTGATATGAAAGACATTGGTGAAGCTTCGTTCGTTCTAGGGATTGAAATTCAATTGAAACAAAGGGGTATTAGGACTGTCACAAAAGGCATATATAGAAAAGATGCTAAAGAAATATAGCATGCACAAATGTAGTCCGTCACCTGCTCCAATAGTCAAGGGCGATAGATATGGAGATCATCAATGCCCCAAGAACAGTTATGAGCTCAATCAAATAAAAGCGGTTCCATATGCTTCGGCCGTTGGAAGCCTACAATATGCAACAATGTGCACACGCCCTAACTTAGCGTTTGTTACCGGGTTGCTTGGCAGATTTCAAAGTAATCCAGGACTGGAACACTGGAAATTGGTAAAGAAAGTTTTACGATATTTGTAAGGTACAAAGAGCCTCATGTTAACATATAGCAAATCAGATTCTCTGGAAGTAGTTGCATACTCAGATTCTGATTATGCTGGAGAAGAAAGAAAGTCCACATCAGGATATGTGTTCACCCTTGCAGGAGGAGCCATATCGTGGAAAAGTTGCAAACAAACCGTCACTGCATCGTCCACAATGTATGCCGAGTTTGTAGCATGTTATGAGGCCTCAGGGCAGGTGAACTAGCTAAAGAAGTTCCTACCCGATTTGAAGGTGGTCGACTCTATCCATCGACCACTAAAGTTATACTGTGATAATTATCCAGCAGTGCAATATGCTCACAACAATAGGTCAAGTGGTGCTGCCAAACACATTGATATAAAGTATTATGTTGTGAAGGATAGAGTCCGGAATCAAATGATAAGCTTAGAGCACATAAGTACTGAAAAGATGCTCGCGGATCCGCTTACCAAAGGCCTACCACCCAACGTGTTCAGAGAACACGTAGCCGGCATGGGTTTAAAGGAAAGCCTATGATTCCTGGACAATAAACGACCCAAAAGTTACTGAATTTGTTTCAGAACGGAGACATGTATCGTGGCTGTGAAATCTATCGGCAATAGACCGTGACGAGGAAGCACGCTCGATGCACTAATCTGTGATGGAATAAGTAAAAGTGAAATGTATTAAAGATAAAAGTATGAGTTGAGATCAAGGGGGAGAATGTTGAAATGATCTCCTCCCCAGGAGGCCCAACGGCCCGCTGAGACTTGGTCAAGTGCCCTGATCGGGGGCGCCCAACCGTATGTGGTTGAAGGGCCCCTGTCACACTGCGCAATAAATACAGGTGGGGGCTGGCGGCTCGGGCTACGAGGTTGACCGGCAGTCACACACCCCACTGAAAAACCCTAACCCGATCTAGTGAGAGCGCAGCCAGTGACGGGAAGCACCTTCGCCGCCACTTCACTGCGCCACCGTCTCCACTGCATCGACCTCCTTCACCGACCGTCGCTGCCTAGCGCAGATCGTCACCGCCGAGACGATGACGAACCCCGGCTCCAGCTCCTCCTCCGCACCGGTCCTCCCCAACACCACCGGTCTGCGCTACTACTTCTTCTCCTAGTAATTTGTAATGGGAAATATTGTTGTTCATCATGAATCAAAGACTTGTACCCACTGGATCTACTGCATTGATCCTAAACTGTTTCTAACACCGACCACAGCTCACCTGCTTCTCGATCGCAAAAAAAAAGCTCACCTGCTTCTCCTTGAGCCTTGAAGTGTTCGACTCTTGGTAAATACGCAGTGCGATCTGATGGCGATGCAGTAATGGCAATTGACAACACCTACACTCGCTCCTCCGTTGTCGATTGCCGTTGCCGTTTTATAAAGACGATTAATTAGTATAATAAACCGCAGTAAAGTTGCTGTGACGATGCCGCAAGCAGAGAGCATTTCCATCCGTCCGTCACGTCCGAAAGAGCTTTTGTTCCCTTTAGCTGAGAGAGGCGCAGCTGACGCAGGCAGCCTTCCTTCTGAAGCCGTCTGCGTGTCTGATTGCTGTCGGGCACTGGGAAAATGCAGTGCGAGCAGCTGAATTATACTATTCAGCGATGGATGCGGAACGACCCAACGAGGCGTGCAGAAGCTCCGCACGCGAAAGCTCCCACGCCCCCGACGTCCCTCGGACGTCCGATCAGCCGGTGGATAAGATTAACAAAAGTACACCACACAGCATGATCAGGGCATGATGGAAAAGAGAGGCATCGATCGATCCAACCATCCATCTCCCTTTGGCACGGAAAGAAAAGATGCGATGGTCGGTTGGCGGTAGATGCACCTCTCGCGCGTGTGGTCAGACTAGCCATGATCACCAGCCTCAAGAATGAAACAATCAATGGCCATGATCACAGCCTAAAGAAAACAAAAGGCCCCGCCAATGGGACGAGAGCTTTCCACACACAGCGAAAACGATGCGTTACTATTGGCGCGCTTTTTGGAAGCTGGAAACTGCATTATTTGAATGGAACAGTGTAAAAGACGAAACTGAAAGAGATCTGTCTAGCCACCGTACTATATGAAGTTTCAAATTTTTGTCAGAGAGTTGAAAGCCTGAAACAAAAGTTAACCTGGTCAATTCCAAATGATTCGCGCATGGAGCACGAGACACGGCTCCCGACTTTCAGAATTGTTTACACAGGAAGCAAAGCACAGGCACAACTCAGAGAGGCTGAGAAAAACGGTGAACCACACCAAGACAAACAAAGCGTATCCAGTCAGGAATGAGAGGGATCACAGTCAGGAACAGATCGGACCCGAAACAACAAGGGTAGCTATTGATTTGCTTGTCACACAAAAAGGAAACGCAATCAGTAAACAGAAAAAAGGCTTAGTCTGAAACCAACAGAGAGACTTTTTTTAAGACATGAGGAATGGGATCCTTTGCTTTATATACAATCCATTCCCCACGGGAAAGGTCTTTTCTTTTCTCTCTCCTCTTTTTTTGTTTCTTTTCTTCTTTTGATACATGCACAAAACCAAAACCTTGGGAAGGGAAAACTTACAACGAGAAGAAAAATCAGACCTCTTTTCTTCGTAAGGAGACACAAGATTGGCGAGTGGAAGGGGAAAATGGAGTTCTACGTCAAGAGCTTAAGTATACGAGGGCTTAGACCGGTCACTCGATCCTTGTCAAGGCCTGGACCGGCATCACCAGGAATCTCATTATTTTGAGCTATCTTCTATTTCCATTGCAAAATAAGGGGGGATCCGTCGTCACCTGAGGCAGTTTCAAGCGAAGGAAGCCCGGCGCTGCAGATGCCTCAGGCTCTGCTCCATGCTGACCTTCACCATCTCAGCGAGCATCTTCTTCGCCTTGCCGCCGCGGTCTTCGCCGTCTATTTGGGAAGCAATGTTGGTCACGAGGTTCTCGAGCG
Source organism: Saccharum hybrid cultivar R570 (assembly GCA_038087645.1). NCBI lineage: Eukaryota > Viridiplantae > Streptophyta > Magnoliopsida > Poales > Poaceae > Saccharum > Saccharum hybrid cultivar. The sequence continues at coordinate 9,790,183 of JAQSUU010000112.1, read as the reverse complement.
TGTCTGCCTGCAGCTTTGATCTTGAGTACGGTGAGTTCCGCAACAAGTCAAGAAGAACATGAGCCTTCATTCGAGACTTGGGTGTGCCATGGACTGTAAGCTCAAGAAGCCCAGGAATCGCCCCTTCATTCAGAATGAGGTCTCTGTACTTGCTGCGGTCACTCTCGCACATTGTCAGGAGCGCTCCCACAGCATGTTCTCTGCCCTGAAGGGAGCCTTCCTCAAGTACCTCTACAATGGCGAGCACTCCGCCTTCCTCAGATGTCAAGGCCACCCGACATTGATCAAAAGCAAGCAGTGACTCGAGAAGAGCACAGCATTTGTCGGCTGTTTTGGAGGACCTCTTGCCACCCTTCAGTAGCTCTATTAAAGGAGGAATCGGCTGAACAGAAAGGATAGCTTGAAGGTTGTCTGTGATTGTGGAGAGGTTGTACAGAGCCATCACAGCATCATTCTTGGCTTGAGGATTCCCTTCTTTGAGGACTTTCACAAGTAGAGGAATTGCACCTGAAGCACTTATGATAGGCTTATTGGTGGATGAGGCTGAAAGTGTAAGGAGAGCAGCAGTCGCATACTCCTGCAAATTTAGATCACTTGATTGCAAATAACCAAGCAGGGGCTCAAGTGCACCGGCATCCACTATCTTGGTTTTATTTCTGCATAGATGGAACACACATAAGTTAGGAACTATTTGCATCATAAATACTCCACAACAAGCCAAATATTCATGAAAAAGTTACACCACTCATCACATTTCATACAGGCCAGCGCAGCTATTGGATATTGTACATAAATTTAAGGCTTTCCAGTCACAACTCCTCAACGACATAGTTCCCTAATGGCATCCAAGTACGAACTTAGACCAAGATGCACACAATGCCACCGTGGCAATACATTTTACTGAATTAGATGTTACTTCTTTATGTCTAGTTTCAAGATCTGAAACAAGTACCATAAATGTGAGATATGGGCAACTGAATCTATATAATTGCCCATACATGTCAAGAGGAGAGGAACTTGAGGCCCTAAATGTCGCTCCCATACCTTATCCTATCTGCGCTAGGCCACAAAGCAGTATGACAGCTAAAAACAATGTTCCATACTTCCATTTACGGGCTATTTGACAAGAATTTGGCACTCCCAAGTCCCAACTATTGGAGACAGTTTGATTCCACTACAAGAACTGAACAGAAGCCATCAGTCTTGACAAAAGGATTGCCTGAACACAACAGGTGCTCGATTGATTTACCATTGTCCTATCCGTACTTTGGTTCTAGACTTCTAGTAGAGCAAAGGGGAAGGGGGCAGATAAAGGCGAAAATTCTGGTACATATCACCACCATACCTGTCTAACTCCACCTTTAGGTACAGGTAACAAGTTGGTACGAGTCCTGAAGGAACATGAGGTCAACATGGTTGGATATGTACCAAGACAATTAGGTCACGGCATGGGCACAGAATTTCCAAAGGAAGTACCGGATAACTGTATCTTGGCCGCAGCCGGCGGTTGAAAAGAGGGCAGAAATATTAGGCAGGCCAAGAAACTCTACAAAACAAAATGATTGTTTCCAACTCCCTGGTGTTAGATTTTTCTCAGAAGCAGCCAACCAGGGAAAGTGTGGTTGGCAGCCTTCGGTCAGCTCCAAAACGAGACCAACTGCCTCTTGTGACATCTAAACCGGCCGTTTTCTCGTGTTGCCATTTTCCAAGAAATTTATACCACACCACAGACCAGGAAGCCCAGATTGGTTGATGGGTCATCGGAATAAATCTCTGTGCTACCAGCAAATACTCTGCGATCGCTGAGCGTCTAAAAAAGCAACAGGGTACCTTACTGCTAGGTGATGATGACACCGGTTCGAAATTGGATGCGTTGTTATCCTATCAAGCAGGTTTCTCAGAATATGCTTGTGAATATATCCTTAATCACTAGGTTGCTAACAAAAGTGAAGAAGCTGTCTTCAGTTTGCATCATGGTAAAAATAAACAGATAGGCTGAGCTACTACTGACGACATCAATCGGCACAACTCTGCAATCTTGTAGATTTTACCACCGATTCTTTTTTTTTAATAATGGTATAAACAAAAAAAAAGTCATCAGGTTAATAAGCCGCCACCACTAAAAAAAATAGAAGAGGGGCATAGCAAAATCAGTTCCTTAGGTGCGGATTTTATAAATTATAAATAGGTCGATGCTGCGAAGAGACGACAGAGACTGCAACTTTTATCATGAATCGGCGCCGGCGGGCGTATGCCAGAAAAAACGAAGCAATCGATAAGTTTTTTGCCGAATTTGGATTTGGTGTAAAACGTATCACACTTTCGAAAAATTCAATAAAGCGGTTCACCCCGAAAGCAGCAAGGCCTTATCGAACTTATCGGAGGAGGCCGTGTAGATTTTCTACCTTTTTTCTCTCAGGAAAATAAAAGAATCACACAGAAGAGAAGGAAAGACGAGGAAATTAAAGGGTTCGCTTAGCAGCAGCTCCCCCTACCACGCACCTCTCGTCCCTGACGGCGAGGTTGAGCAGCGCGAGGAGCGCGGCCTCCCCAGCCTCGGGGGCGGCGGAGCGGAGCATGGCGACGAGCGGGTCGACGGCGGCTGCGAGCTTGCGGCGGTGCCTCGCGGATGCCCTGGTGAGGCGGCGCACCTCGCGGGCGGCGTCCACCTCCCCGGCGCGCACCCGGTCGACGAGCGCCCGCAGCGCCGCCGCCTCGGACGGGCGCTCCGCCGCCGCCGCCGCCGGTGAGACGGGGGACGCCTCCCCGGACGAGGGACCGGACGAGCAGGCCTCCGGCGACTCCATCTCCGTCGGTCGCGGGTGAGGACGGGGTGCGTCGGTCCTTGCCGCGCCTCTCTCTCTCTCCGTGCGTGTGTGTGAGCACGAGCGAGCGAGCGAGGGAGAGAGACGGGGAGGCAGGTGGGGGCAACAGCGCTGCCTCTTATTGCCGTGAGGACAGGGCAGGGCGACGCCGACGGGGACGGGAGGTAACTGACGGGTACGGCGACGGCCGTCAGCTCCGTTTTTTCTAACACCCGTTCCGTTCCGTTCCCGTTGGGTGTCTTTTAATTTTTTTTTCCCGTTTGGCTAGTTACTGTGTACTGCTACTGCTCGTGCATGAATGCGTTGTTTCGGGGTGGGGTGACAGTCCCTGGACACGGTAACTGTTGCACCCACGTGGCGAAACCCCCAGCTGGCAGCGCAGTTCGATCGGATCACCCAGCCTTCCATACGGATATATACGGCACGAACCACCAGGTCTGTTCATTTGAAAACAGGATTTGAATTTTCTCGTTTTGATTCCAGTCTGGATCATTTAGGGGGTAAACGAGGAAATGGAGAGATTAGGACGCATCGTCCATCGTGGAGCATCGTCACCAGCCAAGCGGCAGGCGCGCATGGCCAGGACGGCAAGTCGACAGCGAGCCAGTGGCACTCAGCTCGTCGTGGTCGTCATCAAACTTCCGAATCAGGGCGCACAACTCCGACTGGAACCTCCCTCTCGGGTCTCCATCATCGGCGAGCCCGGCCAGCCCATCGAGCGCGCAGGGCCACGTGGATGGCCGCCTGGCCTCGGGGCGGCGACAGCAGCGGGGACGGGGAGGCACGCGGCAGAGGGCGGCGAGACACGTAGGAGTCCTGTGGCCCACGGCAACCCGACCGGTCGGTCTCGCCTCTCGCGGCCAATTCAGGTGGGTGGGTAGAGTTCGGTCGGCGACGGATCGCTATGCAGTCTACTCGTAGGCACCATGATGGCGATGCTCTTAGTGATCTTCACCTCGACCGTGGCTTTTGTTTACCGCTGCCGACTGGTTCCGCGGCCGCGTGCAGCTGCGGCGCGCGTTCTTCTCTTCTCCCGTACGTAGTTGTCGTCTTCTATCGTTGCATTTGCATAATTGCATCACATCAAACATCCATACGTACGGTACGTAGCCTAGCTTATTGCCGAATGGAGCGCATCTGGTCGTCCTCGTCCACGACCTGAGGTCACAGTGTCACACCATCTTTCCCGCGCGCTCTTTGTTTTTTTTCCCCAAATTGATTATTGGTATTGTTCTATCTCCTTTTCTATATACTAGTAAATATGCCCGTGCTTTGCTACGGGTTTTTTTACGTTCATTTAGGTTGCTAGAAAATGATTTTATTTTTTTTACTGATTAAATTGGCTGAAGTGAACTCTCGGTTACTTCTTCCAAATATTAAAGAACAATAACCAATGAAATCTGTAGATAGTTTAGCACACATGATAATATATGCGACCAGTTTTTTGTTGACTAAACATTAGAATTTTTACAGGAAATTCATGCTTAAAAGCTAACCTTTTGTATTTCTAATACATTTAAGGAATTTTAGGACCCAGTAGGCATGTTGTCTTCACATTCATTATCCTTGTATGTAAGTAGTTGTCCCAGGACTTTTTTTCTGATTTCATATCCATCCTATACGTACAATCAATATTGTCAGTTAACGAATCCATAATGTTATTGTATTATAGAGTTATGTATGTGTAAAATGATAATGGATTTAATTATTGTGATATTCACCGTTAAAGATGTCAAGTTTAGTTCTTCATCTTTTCATGCTGACATGAAGATTGAAATAATATAACTCGAAAGTTCCTGCTATATATATAAAATCTAATTTAGTACAATTGGACTGGATGACTCCACCGCAAAAATAGGGAAGTACTCGACCGAAGAAAACTCCGGCTAAAAAACTGCCTCTCGAGGAATCCAAGCCGGACTATCCAAGGCTAAAACAAATCCTGGTAAAAAAAGGAAAAAAGGCAAAGATCAAATACGGTAACTCTGGAAATTACTCGATGAACAAAATCAAGTATGCTCCTATTAGTTAGTTAGGATTAGATATTTTTGGACTATTAAAAATAATAGAGATAAATTAGGAGTTCGCTAGGATTCTGTATTCGGCTTATGTATATAGGCCTTATATATATGTTGGATCAATTAAAAAGTGAATTGTAAATCCAATTTCTCTTACCCCATCTACCCGTTTGCCTCGCTATCTCTGCCGGCCACGACGTCAAAGCACTTCTGAAATAAAATGGAGGCATCTATGTAAATCTGTCTGAAACCTTATTTGCTTTAGCCTTCTCTGTCGACGAAGTTGCCGCAGATCAGGAAGGAAGGTAGAGAAACAGGAGCGGGGCTACTTGATTCGTCTACGGATTTTTTTTCTTTTTGGTAGGGGATGATTTGAGAAGTAACGTGAGAACGTGTCCATAAGAAAAAATGTCAGTACGGGATTTTTTCTTTTTTTATCTATTTGGATTAGTATCAACCTAGTCTTACATGTAATCTTAGTTGAGTAGGAGTCTTACTCGAGTTGGAGTTTGATCTATTTGGATTAGTATCAACCTAGTCTTACATGTAATCTTAGTTGAGTAGGAGTCTTACTTACATCTTACGCGAAAATTTTGCCTCTTTATTATTAAGGTATAGACTAGCAAATATGGCCGTGCGTTGCAACGGGAGAAAACCATCAAATATTTATGTGGATGACGATAAGAATGGTATGTATTATTAATGTTTTACTCTTTGTGTAAAACTAAAATATATAATATGTTTTTTATGAATATGACATCTATAATATAAGTTAATGTAGCAATAATAGGACAATGTATCAAATTTCGAAAACAAACTTGATAATTTTTTGTCATATTGCAAAGCACAGAAAAATTTAGACTTAGATACAACATAACTTTATTTTTTATTCTATTCATGTATTGCTACGATTATATTGAGTTTTGTGATATTTGAGTTCTCGAAAATTAGTATTTCCAATAGTATATGATTAAAGTCAACAAGGAGTTAGTTTGTCCATTAATAATATGACGAGAGAACTCTCTTGATTTTTCACATGCCAGCCCTCATTGAGGATTGTAAAGATACGTTTATTTAGACTGGATTAGACAAGAAACTATTAAAAATTTTAGTTCATAGCTTGATTAGTTCGATCGTTGGCTAATAATCTAGGTTTTAATAAGAAAAAACTTTGTTTCTAATCAAAACTACATCAATAATTGTGTAGTGGAAATCTTTGTCTATGAGAAATGGTCTATGGTTTAGAGACACATAATATTGTATTTGTTATTTGTTTCTATTTTATACTATGAAAAAAATAAAAACCTTAGTGGAAAAACAGACAAAAAAAGAAGGTGCAACCAAATAAACTAAAACAAAAAAATCACGGAGAAAAAGATCCCATGTGTTTGCATGACGTACTGCTATGAGAGTACTACCTAATCAAACTTAATTAGGTCCTGCTGTCCATGCCCCAATGTTGCACCCTATCCGCATTAAACTCAGTATTGTATTTGGAGCCGACTCGGTCCAGGACTCGAGGGAGGACATCTACTGCCCAACTAATACAAGGGGCAGAAAAGAAATTAATGTATAGATATTTTGGAAATAAAAACAGGTTGGAACTCCTCGTTAGGAAAAAAAATACGAATAGAACCCGGACTGGAATAGGAAAAAAATATATACAAGCGTACCAGAGTGGAAGAAAAAGAGGTGGAAAAAAAAATCTTGGCGGAAATTTTGCCTCTTTATTATTAGGTATAGATATAGATATAGATATAGATATAGATATAGATATAGTTATTGTTATTATTCCAACTTGTGAATCAAGACCAAAGGAATATATATAATCGTTTGGTCACTTGGATGACAAAGCATATATATATACCCCTCATTATTCTTAATTTAGGTTACAATTCACCTACGACCTACGGACGTACGGGACCGTCGCCATCGCTTATTTTGCCAGAGAATGGAACTAGTAAGGAGTAGTCGTAACTGGTACGGTACGCACGTGGTGAGATCGACGATCGATCGTCGTGCTTCGTGCTTCGGCAACCTCTCCATGGATCGGTCGGGCCGCGAAAAATGAAAACCGATGGCGCCCATTGATTCCTTGCCCGCTGCCGACTACGCATATATACGAACGTGTGCGCGTCACGTGCGGAGCAGCTGTATGTACTTGTCCAGCTAGGCAGCCTGCGTGGCGTCAACGAAACGGAGGAAGTGGTGGATCCAAGTCCGAGGGGGAAGCTAGCTAGCTGATCGAGCTGCCTTGCTTGCCTCAACGTACGGCCGGCAGGCCGGCACACTCGATGATTCGAGCTAAGCTGCCTGCCGGGGGGAGACGCCCAGCCCAGCAGGCAGAGCGTCAGGGCGAGCTAGTGCACTCTCCACAGTGACAGTGAAGATCCGTTTGCACATGCTTCTCTGCAGCTGGCAGAAGAGTAGCTACTGCCGTTGGCCGCCTGGCCTTGTTGCTCCTGTGCTGCATTGAGAGAGCATTGTACGTGTTGGACCGACGGAAAAATATGCATAGCTCTCAACCGTGTCTGTCCATAGTGCCAGGCAACAGATCTGTTGGGTCATCTGCATATATATAATATGCAGGAGGAGTACTGATTTTGATCACTGCAATGTTACTGTTTCGTTTTCTGCTATATACGGAGTATACTGATGGAAACAAACACACAACAACAAAGAGAGTTGCACCTTTCAGATGGTATATATATCCACCAACTTGGAGCAGAGAGTGGACTTCCCCTGCCTGTCAACATTTTTGCTCTGACAAACTGCCCTAGCACGGCTGCCACCGCCGCCGCCCCCTGCCGTCCACCACGGTCCCCCTCCCTTCCCCTCCGGCATCTCGTCGGGGGCTGAAGGGAGTGGGGATCCATTATTTTTAATAAGTTTTTCTTAGTAGATCGAGTCGTTAGGGTTAGTATTTCTCTATGCCAAATTTTTTGTATTGGATTTTTATCTTCTCCTTCTCCTCCTCTCCGGTGACGGTGAAGGGGAAGGGTGGAATCGCCTTCTCCATGACGGCTCCATTGAAGATGATGACGACAATTTCGGCGTCAGCATCTTCATCAACATGATGACATGGAGACTTTTATTTCCGGACGGCGACATTAAGGCGGAGATGATGTCGCCGCCATGGAATAATTTTCTCCAGTCTCTTCTCCGTTTTGTTGTGGTTAGATCTGACCACAATGAAGGACTAGGGAGAATAATTTTCAGATTAGTCTTTCTCACTCTTTGGTGGCAGAAACAAGAAGAAGTAAGACACCAGAAAGAAGAAGTTCCTCAATTCCGCCTACAGGAATGTTGGCCGTCGTTCGTTGGGCATTTGTTCTCAGACCATTTGCCGAGTGTTTGCCTGTGCGGTCACCTATACTACAAAGCGTCTAACAGGTTAGGTTTTGAGTTGTGTTATTCACAGCATAGGTACTATTTTGTAATCTAGAGTGCTTGTGACGTGTTCATGTATCCAGCTATCATATAATATAATTTTTCTTTCGTCGAAAAATAACTTGGAGCAGAGAGAGGATCGAGGGCGCAATCCACCGTGGTACGTACGGTCGATCGGATCATCATTAAAAAAAATGGAAATCGACAAAATGCTGCGTCGGTTAGTTGAGGGGAGGCTCGCTTTCGTGTATTCGTCAGCTCAGGTGCCTGCATCTCATGATCTGATGGACGGATCACCAACCCGTACCCTGTTTGTTTTTTTTAATTTATGATAGCTGCCACGCCTCAATTTCGATCGCATGCTGCTGTTTTGGCGTTATTTCCCGCCTCACCTAGGACCCGCTGAAGATCCACCAGAATTTCAGGGCTCCAACCGATTTATCTTGGCACACCAATATTATATATTTGTAATTAGCGTAGCTAGCTTTGGCTGGTGACCTGGTGTAACCACTCGATCGCACGCTCATGGACTGTTGCCTTTTCTTTTTCTTTTTGTCCTATATGATATTGTCCAACAAAAGTGCTGCACGCACATGCAGCATCAGGAGATATGCGTGCGTCCAGCCGGCTTAATTAGTTTGTAATGTTGTTGGAATTGAAATAAAGAAGCCAAACCTTCAAAAAATAAAGAAGCCACTTTATATCTTTTTCCGGAACACGTTATGGATAAATATGAATGCAAAAAATATAATACCAAATGGATCTGATTTGCTTCTAATTAATTTTCAATGGTGATCAGACTTTAGCGAGTTGATGAGGAATTTTTGTGTTCTTTTAGAATTTCTATGATTTTATAAAGTATTTAAGAAGATTAATGTGGGGGATGTAATTACTAATAGTTATATTTTTTCTAACCCATGATATGTAATTTGGATGCATATATTTAGAGAGTTACTTTATTAGGTTATTTTCATCTTGGCATAAGAACATAATCTAGATGAAAGTTTTAGGGGTATTTTATATATTTTTAAAAATTGGCATGGCCAAGTACACTACTATGAGAACAATTTGTTGAGGTGAACATTTTATATTTCTAGAGGCAGGCGGCCCTCTGCGAAATGATCTATGTTAATGCATAATTTCTAGAGTTAGTTAAGTGGCCCATCTCTGAGACGGGCGTCTTTAAGCCGCTCACCTATGTTAACCGCATTAACAGAGAAGACAACCATAAGAGTTATTGACTTTTTTTTAGAAAAGAAATCAAAATCATAGAAACAAAGGTGGCTACAAGTAATTTAGACGAAGATGTGGCATTGCTTTAGGTTGTTTTAATAGTGACATACATATGTTTTATGGGATTAATTTAGACTATATTTTATAATTGCAGAAATGGTTAACTTAAAAAAAGAATTGATCAAATGGTTATTTTTGCTAATGATGCCTGGACTCATGTCCGGACCTTTTTTTTTTGGAATTTCTAGGGTCTTTTTTCTTAGCATGTCTTATGAGAATTGGTATGTAGGACTAAAGGGGTATTTAATCAATAGTAGAAACTAGTCTGTTCTAACCTCTACTAAATACCTAGGACTCTCATATAGAGTACTAAAATGAACCAAATAACTTTTGCACCTATCATAACATTTAACATGGAGACTATGAAACGTGTCTCTAATTTTAGAGTTTGTTTGGATAACTTTTTTATGATGGATAATTATAATCAAACCACTTGATTATCATAAACCCATAATCCAGGTGAAATCAGATTATAGGGGATTAGGGATGATGAAAGAACTTGCCCCTAACTCATTATTCAACTTGCCAAACTATAATAAAGTATAAAATAGGAATTTCTCACTTTAACCAATCATAATCAATCACCATATAATCCATTGAGCCAAACACTCTGATTGTTATAATCCATAATCCGGATTATAATGATCCTATACATAATCTAGATTATAATAATCGAGCCATGATCCAAACAGTCCCTTATATGTGTCGGGTTATATAGGTGAATGAATAATAATCTAGCACATATAATTATCTAGGGAAGACCCAAATAAACTAGATTGTAATAAGTCATATTCCATATATTATTGTAATCAAATCCACAATTTATATTGTAATAATCCAAAAGATGATCCAAATGGTAGTAGTTGTGGGGAAAAAACTGACAAGTGAGCCCCATCTGCCAATCGTTCATCCCACTTTTGATGACTCTGGACCAAACAGAAAATGGGCTGGTCCTACCCTATCTCAACCAAACAGAAAATGGAGTCGTCCTGTCCCACAAACCAGAGACGGGACCATCCTGCTCCACCTACTCCCAACCAAACGCTACCTAAGCATGAGATATTATAGTTGCCACATTATACATAGGTGATGTAGTTTGTTTTTTTCCTCCCCTTGCTTGTGAGTAGGGATAAAAACGGATCGGATACGGACGGATATCATTGATATCGTATTTGTTTTCATATTTATGTTCGGATTCGGATTCGAATACGGATAGTATAAAAAATGCCGGATATGATACGATTGGATATCGACATCATAAATATGTGATTTAAATGTTCGGATACGAATACGGTATCGGATATTAAATATCCGGACTCGGATACGGACGGATTAAAACCCCTCTAAACGGATTCGGTCTCGAATACGGTCGGAAAATATCCGTACCGTTTTCATCCCTACTTGTGAGCCTTGATATTTAGTTACATAGTATGTCATATAACACTATAACTATTAAAAATTCGTTTAACCGGGCTCTCAATAGGGTTCTTCTGCTTAGATACTATATTGCGTTATGTAAGGACTTTGACTTATCTTCAAATGATCTAGCCTATGGTAAGAGCCGCCCAAAGCTAATATCTTTAGGTTCTCCAGGCTCCAAACCGAGCATCTCCAACAACTCCTTAAAACTCACTTGCCAATTCTTGGGTTATAGCAAGTTGCTAATTTGTTTGGCAAGAGGAAAAAAGATGTGTCTCCAACGAGTTGCTATTCTCACTTGGTAAAATTGATCGAGGCCGCGCGACGCGACTTTTCACTTCTACCGATCGAGGCCGCGACACTCCTCCTTCCTGTTATTTATATATTATTCTGATTGCACCTGCAGCAATGTATTAGCTAAACATGAGCATGTATTTTGTCTGAATTTATTTTAGCATGCGGTGATGAACCATTTATATTTTATCATGATGGACACGTTGATATTGTGATGTCAATGTGATTGACGCCTTGTTTACTGCGGTAAATCTTCCCTGCTGATTGAGGACGAGACAGGCGTCAGGCAGCAGCAGGACTGCACATTGCATCGTCAGGCCTCTGCTCCAATCAGGTTGCATGCATCGCGCGGGAGAGGGAGGGGAAATGTTTCGCGCGCGCGGGAGAGGACGCGCGAGCGCGGGACGGGAGTCGGCGACGGAGAAATTTCGCGATAGCAACTCAACGCCGCGCGCGTATATATGCGCGTGTCACACCGTTGGATAGCAAGTTTGGATAAATAGCAAGTTCATTTGAGGAATTATTGGAGATGGATTTTTGTGCTTTTGCTAAATTTATAAGGATAGCAACTTGATTTAAGGAGTTGTTGGAGATGCTTAGCAAAGTAGCCAAGCAAGGCCTAACTAACAAAGTAATAACAGTCTCTACTATAGGCATGCATGCTAAGTTGCTAACATGGTTTTGTCGGTCGACGAGCTGGTGGTACGGTACTTGACGTGTAGCACATAGCATGCTGCATGCACCACTCGATATTTCAGCGAGAAAACGACGTGCTAACAGGTAGCACGTGCTGACGTGCATGCCAACAGGAGTATATACGCTGTCCATCTCGCACGTTCTCCAATTGCTGTACATTCGTCTGTGGATAGCAATGCATGTGACGTGATATGTCGATCTCTGCCCTCCATCCCGTCCCGTTGATCATGATGTGCGTACGCTTGCAGTATATGCACGCACCGTGCCCAAAACTCTTAATTGTACATAGCTAACCAATCTGGTATTAGGTGTGATATGTCAACTTAATAATTAATTCGTTTGCGAGGCCCTGCATGTTACCTGTTAATTTGGAGTATAGGCCGGAATACTTTTATGAGAAGACTTGCATTTCTCTTTTGTGTACGTTTTGCCGCAGTAGGTCGGTATTGGTTCATTAGGTATCGTGCAGATGCCATTTGCCAACAAGTTGAGACTAAAGAACACGCACACGCATGATATTCTTGCTGATCCTCCAAGATTATAAGATGACAACGCATGTGCCTGCCCGTACGTAAAGCATGATGGACAATGGCTAGCTAGCTAGCACTAGAAGAAGAGTCATTTTGGGAGTACCGGCCAAGGGCCTGTTTGATACCATAGCTAATCACTAGTCAGCTATTCACAAAACTAACCTTAGCTATCCAAACGGCTCAGCTAAAAGACTAGCTAAAGTTCAGCTGAGTTTAGCTACTTCAACCCAGCTAAACCCAGCTAAAGTTTAGCTAAGTCTATTAGCTGGAGGATCTAAACACCCAGCTAAAAGTTAGCTGTGGGAGAACTTTTAGCTGGCTAAAGTTGTTTAGCTTTGAAATTTTAGCTAGCTAAATTTTAGTTGGGTGGATCCAAATAGGCTCTTAACATCTCTCCTGGCTGTCTAGCTAGCAGCGTAGATCGTGTACGTATGAGAACTGGTGAGTACATGCATATCGTACGTCCCCACATGCGCAACTAAGATCGTCATTATGTACGTACGCAACGTCACTACTTAATCAATCTACTTTTACTTCAGCATTCAAGAATCTCAAAGATGATCTTATATGTTTATTAATCATCGCGATGGAATCAAGTGCTAATTTCTTAAATATATATGGGCATATGGCCAAAGCAGTAATTAACTTGACTGGCAGATGGAGTAATAATATATTGCTCCGATCCTGAGAGTACGTACACCACTACTCTCGGTTACGTACGTTTTTAATTAGAGGACTAGTCGCGACTGAGTAGCAGCATATTTAGATGACCTCGGCCAGCTAAGTACAAGGATTAAACAATGCAATCCTGTATTATATCAAGTGCTCAGCTCCAACTTTGAAATTAGCAGTTCTTGTGGCTGTGGATTGGTTGCTCATAGGTGTGCGACTGTGTCTAAGAATTTGGAACCACATGTGTATTACTAGCTCATTATTAGATACGGTCAAGATGCATGGGTTCGAAACTCCGAATAATCGAGTTAACGGGATTGCTAATAACAACAAGCATCTTATTGTGCCAACCACATTAGCATAATTCATTCATTTATCCACTGGATCCATGCGCTTACGTATGGGCAGGCACATTACCGCCGATTTCGCAGTTCGGCGGTGAAACCTATGGTAAAATTTGACTGTGCTCATCACCCCCATGCCGAGGGCCACCACGACACTTAGGGTTGTCCACTGTGCCATTGAGGGTTGCCCTCCTTGTTGTTGAGGACAACCACCGTGCCGCCAATCGAGGGCCATCAGGGGGGCATCCACCGTAAGTATCGAGTGTAGATACAAGCCACCGGAAGGTAGATTTGGGGCTTGCGTGGATGAGAGAGATAGGGGGAGGGGCTGAGGGGGGAGAGTGACCGTAGGTGAGGGAGAGAGTGGCGGCCGAGAGGGAGGCGAGTGAGGGAGAGAGTGTGGGCTAGGGTTTGTGACTGTTTATATACTCATGACCAGTTTTCATCACTGATGTTTATGGTTTCACTGCTGGTTTAAAATAGAAACCAGTGGTGAAAAAGATTTTAACTGTTGGTTTTAATAGATCAAGCCGGTGAAAATAACGACATTAGTTAATTGGTTTATGTAGTAGGGATCTACAAATGTAAGCATTTCTAATGACTAAATTTCCACGTATGGAAATATTTATAGAATATTTCACTTGGTCAAATCAACATTTACTAAATTATCTACTAACAAAATCTCATCTGCGGACAAATTTGGGTCGGAGATCGCCCAGCCAGGGCCTTTAACGACAGGGACCAAAGTTTTTACCTTATGTCTTATATTAATCTACCCTAAAAATCACATTTGCAGAGATGGAGTGAGAGTATGTGCTAGCACTTTACAGGTTATTAAAAAAGATAAAAACTCTAAGCTTTTTACTACGTATAGTTAATAATCAGCTGTACGTAAAAGCCACTTGTCTCACTCTGTTTCGCTGCTACTAGTTGTAAGTACTCGGTAATCAGTTAAAAACTTCACTGTGTGTCTACTGTGTTAAAAAAATTGTGTGGTTACTCGGCCTAGTTGGAGGGGCGTGTAGATCTTTATATATCCGCAAATCACCGCGCCACGACGTAAAACGTCACATCCCCTGATGATTAACAATCGCCTCATCATGCCATCTCGCCCTCGACCTCGTATTGGGCACAGTACAAAATTGACTGCGATTAAGAAAATATCAACTGCATGCCAGAACCGTACGGCAACCATTCACCACAGGATTAACCGGCGCAGTAAATGCACAAACTAAAACGGCAAACGACAAACGGCTGCGGCGGGAGAGAGGAGAAGAGAACGGAGACCGTTAACGGGCCGGGGTCGGACGGAACGGGCAGGCGCCGTTACGCTGGCTGATGGAGCGGCTAGGCTCGCTAGAGGCTAGAGCCTAGAGGTGGTTCGATAGGCTGGCGTCGCGTGGTCGTCAAGCCAAAGAGAAGGAAAAACCGATACGCCTTCCCTTGGCTTTAGAGCTATCCATGCTTCCATCCACCCATCACATGTGAATATGTGATGATGCCCCTCTCATCAGATCAGACTCCAAATGCATGCCATTGTTACTATAATTTTCTTGATATAAATAATATAGTAATCTCTTTGAAGGCTGCCTATCCCGTGCATGTATTGATTGGTTAATCAAAGCTTTCTTCCCTTTTTATCCGTCCATCCTCGTTCCCGCCTTTCTGTTCTTTCTGGGAATGGATCATGCATGGTCTAGCTAGATGCCTAACATATAATACTCCATCCGTCCTAATATATAAGGTGTAACCACTTTTTATTTATATCCCATAATATAAGGCATGCTCTCTCTAGACGTAATACATCGATGTAGTGTTAAGAGAGAGAACTAAGTACGTTTTTGGTCTTTGAATCAGAGGTGGTTACGTCTTATATACTAGGACGGAGATAGTACAGTGGTGGAACCAACGATTTTGATTAAGGAGTGCCGGACAAATATGATGTCTACGTAAGTATAAGTTTTAATAACTTTTTTTAATGTTTTTATATATGTAGTTAGTATTTATGATGAAAATCATAATATTGTGATGAGAAAATGGGTGAATTAATGGCTTGATGTGCTATAAATTGAAAACTTTTCAACAGTATAAAAAAATTTTCTACAGTGTTTTGGGGGAGGGGGGGTGGCCATGGTCCCTGCTGGCACGTGGTTCCGTTGCCACTGATCTACTATTTGGCGCTTTGAGTTTTTTTTTTGTCAAAAGTAGCCATCGATAGGCAAATATCCTTACGATGGTTGGATGAAACAAGAGTTTTTTGTTTTTGAAAAGTAACGGTCAGAGTTCTACCATGAGTATGAAACAAACGGTGTAATCTAGTTCTATCTTTCTATTATTACTCCCTCCCTTCTAAACTATAATTCATTTTAATTTTTCTAGATACATTACTTTTACTATGTGTCTAAGCATAGGTATATCCTAAGGCCTTCCGCAGTGTAGTATCTGAGTGATGCTTGAAATTACTTTTTGGTCTTTGGGCATCACTTTGAGTGGTGCTTGAACACTGCGACTAGTGATGCCAGCATGGGAAAAGAGGGGATCGGTGAATCTAGTTTCACCTATGCCTATTTGTACTTGGAGAGAGAAATGGAGGGAGAAGCAGAGAGAGAATCGGGATGGAGTGAAGAGGATGCGCCAGCTTTTGGCAGGGAAAGAGCATGCATCAGGCACTACTAGTGAAGCTAGCACACTGTGGTCCTTCAAGAGTGGTGCCAACTATTTCTTTATGGGACCTGATTTTTTCCTAGCTCCACTCCCACACTGGAGAAGGCCTAAGTGTATAATGAAAACTTAAAAAAGACAAAAACATCTTATAATTTTAAATAGAGAAAGTACTAGTAGAAATGCAAAACTAGATTACTACTACCGCAAAGTAACCACACTCCAATGCAATGTGCTCCACACGTCGACTAGCTAGCTCTAGGAAACCAGTCTTCTTGGCAGAGGCGGATCCAGCGGTGGGGCGGGAGGGGCTCAAGCCTCCCCTACCGCTGCTGCGACAATGGAGCTCCTCCTTGAGCCCCTCCTAAATTTTGAAGGCACGAAAGAGATGGAGGAGGGGCTTTAGAGGGTGAAGATGAGTTGAGCCCCCCTCTTCCGTGAATTCCTAAATCCGCCACTGCTTCTTGGCACACCTTGAAGCATCTGTCGATGATCGGTGAAACAAAAAAACATAAAAGGCAGAGAAAGGAGGGATCGATCGAGACAGAGACATATATATAGAAAAAAAAGAAAGACGTACATGAATGAACGAACAAATAAAGAAGGCGCATGCACGCAGCCGGGAGGAAGAGTAAAGGAGACGATCGAAGAAGGGCAAGGAATAAAGCACGGGACTCTTATGACGTCCGGAGGCCGTCACCGGCAATAATCGCATGGATCGCAGTGGATGTGGAGCAAAGCTCGCTGGCGTCGCCTTTGCTTACGTGAGACACCTGCATGGGCCCACCCCGTGCGACACGTGCCCGGGGTACGTGCGATCCACGGCTCCTATGCCGTTGGGGTGCGGGGCCCGCGGCTCACGCACGCGGGTGCTCGGGCAGCCAACCGTCAGGCGTCAGGGCGCAGACAGCCGGTTTGGTTGGTGTTGGTGCACCGCCTGGCGGGCCTTAGTGACGTGGACAGATGCCATTCGGTCTCGCTCCTTGGATTCGATACTTCCAGGCGCAGTGCAGTGGCCTTTGCCGGCTCATATAGATAAGCCGTGTTTAGTTCTAAAAAATTTTATACAGTACTCATCATATCGAATCTTTGGAGCATTAAATGTAGGTAAAAAAATAATTAATTATATAGTTTGTCTGTAAATATCGAGACGAATCTGAGCATAGTTAGTCCATGGTTGGACAAATTTTGTCAAATAACAACGAAAGTGTTGCAGGAATTTTTTCAAAAAAATTTTAGAATCTAAACAAGGCCTTACTGTATTTACTTGTTTATTACCCGTTGTGCTTACCTTTATCTTTCTTTTTAGTTAAAAACAATGCATATTACGGTAATAATATGCGATTCAACAACCCATATCATATTCATCATTCATATATAGGCGCGTCAAAGGATGACCAAAAAAAATTCGCACCACGCAAGCTAGCTAGGAGGAACTAAACAATTGCCATAGGGTAAATGAATCTATTTTCCTGAAATATTTTCAATGTCGAATATATTGTATTATAGAGCCATATGCTGATATGCATGAATCGTTTCCGTTTACCATGGACTTCCTCCTCCTCCTCAGGAAGTCCATGTTGTGGAGCCTATGTATACACCAGTCTAGCTACATGTATGTATGGTTTCCATTTGACTATGCCTATATGCAGTCTCCACTTGAGTTTTGCAATAGTAAAAACAAACAAAAAAAACCATGTTTGCACGATTTTCTTCCCTTGGAAGCCATCGGCAAGTTAATGATATTTTAATTACAAACATAATGATATAGGGTATAGTATTGGCATATGCTAGTGTCACGTACAAATTTTTTGGACAAAAAAAACTACTCCATTCGTTCCAAATTATAAGTCGCTTTGACTGTGACTTTTTGGTATATTCATTTTACTATATATATCTAGATATATATAGTATGTCTACGTACCTAGCACAATGAATATATATAAAAAAGTAAAAGTACTTATAATTTGGAACACAAGCATTTTGCATTGCGGCTATACTAGTATAATGAATGCGAACGTTATCCGGATACTTTTCCTTGCTTTGCCGTAATCTATAGATAAAATACAATTTGTTTAGACCTAACTTTTGCCACCCTTGTGATTAAAAAAAATGATGCAGCTGTTAGTGGGATTCACCCTTTATTTCCCTTCTCCAGGCCTTCTTCTTCTTTGCCACTAGCTCGTCCTCTTTTACGGCTTAGCCAAAACATACAAAGATTGCGGTTGCTTATCGTACAAGGATGCATGCATGTATATAGGCCCTGATCATCCGGCTTATAATCCGTACTTTTCAGCTTGTTTTTTCAACCGGAACAGTATTTTTCTCTCACACCAAATCAGTCAACAGTGTTTTTAGCCGGCTTATAGTAGTAGGATATATATAGTGTCTCGCTCTAGTAGTGTAATTAGGGGGTGTTTAGTTGGGAGGTAAAAAGTTTTTGGGTGTCACATCGGATGTTTTATGGGATGTCGAAAGGGGTTTTCGGATACTAATTAAAAAAATTAATTACATAACTCGTCTGGAAACCGCGAGATGAATTTATTAAGCCTAATTAAGCCATCATTAGCATACGTGTGTTACTGTAGCACTTAAGGCTAATCATGGACTAATTAGGCTTAAAAGATTCGTCTCATGGTTTCCAACCAAACTGTGCAATTAGTTTTTTTATCTACATTTAGTACTCCATGTAAGTGTCCAAACATTTGATGTGATGGGTGAAAATTTTTTAGGTTGGAACTAAACACCCCCTTTACTGCTTGATGAGCATGCATCTATATATGCCGTGCACGTCGTTTTCAGTGAAAAGTCATTATCAAAAGCAAAGCGATCCAAGTTAATCATAAATGGGCAACTGCAACAAAGGAGATTACATTATATATCGATAAATTAACATGTGTGCACCAATTAGAATACAAACTGAGTATACCTCAATTGGTAAGTTTTTTTTTATGGTGGAGTTCAACATCTAAACTTAGGACTAGTGCTAGCAATTTTTTAATTTATTCTAAGAATAAATGACATTATTTATTCACCGGTAAGCGGCTTACAAGTCGACAACTATGCGCCTTTAGTGACTTTGTCGATCCAGCTTAATTAGTCTCTCAAGACTCTCGTAGGGGTACATTGTCCCGGTGTAGACATGACAAAACTTCTTAAGTGCCATGTTCCCTCAAGGTGTATGTTGTACGTCAAGGCGGTTCCCTCCCCCTCCCCCTAGAGGCACCCTTTGGACGAAAACCATGTCGAGTGTGCATGGTTAATTTCATCGCTGGCCCAACAACGAGTGATGACGCATAACAGTGGCCATCTAGTGTTGGGTTGCTACCCTTGGCATGGTCGGTTGATGTGGTGGTTACTCCTTGCTAGTTCTTGTGGTCATGCAATTGAAATCGTCCTTAGGTTACATAAGTTGCGTTTTTCCCTAATTACAACTTCGTGGTTAGCTGAGGTGAAGGAACAAGCTCAGATGCTTGGTGAATGGAAGATAGTAATGGTGAATAGATAATATAATGTACTCACACCATTGCAAATTGTAAGTATTTTTTAGGCGTTTTAGAGATATATAGTTTTTACTATATATCTAAACATAACAAATATATAGATGTACAGAAAAAGTTGTGTATCTAGAAAAGCTAAAGCGACTTACAATTTGAACAAATGGAATAATATGAATTAACCTCTTTAGCTAGATAGAATTTTCGCTCCATGGTTTGAGTGAAGCAAGCACCTGTACTGTGTGTATAGGACCTATAAAAAATACTAGATCATAGGAGAAGACTCTCCTACGTCTTTGTATAAGAGGGTGGCAGACTTTGAACCTGGGCCGTATGGGAGGGTCCCGGAGCTCACTTCTCTAACCGGTCACAGCGCGAGAAGCTTGGCGTGTATGGGACCTATCAATACCGATTGTACCATTAACACTACCTATAGTTAATAACTTAAAGCACTCTCTTTTGCCCATGAAAACAAGCTTTGCAATATTACTACACACTTGCAGTTGAAGTTGCATCTCAATTTGCAAGTTTTTTTAATTATGTTTTCTTGGAATCCCACTTGCCAAGGTTTTTTTAGTAAACACTAAATAATTTTTCCAACCACAACGAAACAGTTTTTTTCTTAAAAAAAATCTACAAAGAGGCAGCTTGATATTGATCTATGCATGTATTGATCCTTCTTTCTCCTTTGGTCGACCAACAGTAACTTCCATTAAGAACAACGATTTTAGAAAAGAAAATAGTTGTAGCCTTTGGAACCACTTCCGACCAAGTTTGTACAAAGTTTAGCAAATCAAATGGTCAAATGAAAAGGGAATGATGAACATATAAAAAATAAAAAAAAATCATAAGCAAAATCTCTTATTGCTTCTCCATCTTTTTTTTTGGGCAAAAGTACCCGTAGAAATGATCTCCATGTATCGCATATTAGTAGGATGGTCTGTTTCTCTACGCTTTAGCCAAATTCCAAGCATATGAGTGTCGACTTTGGTGGTATCAACACAATAGCTCTATTTATTTGATTCTCATCGTACGATGATAGTCAAGCAAGAGATATTGGATTGTTTCATTACAATAACAACAACAACAAAAACAAAGATTTTGGATATGGCTTGCCGATTTATTTTGGCTACATTATTATCGATCCTTTATTTATTGATATAATTAACTATACGCTGAAAGTATCAAAAATTTTCTTGTTTTATATATACGTGATACGTCGATCGATCGGGTCCAGTTTGCTTTGCTTTAACTAATGTCGTCTTCGTTATAAAGGTAGCATAATAAACGAAATGACAAAGTCGTGATAAATCGATTGAACGCGCGCGCGCGCGCGCACGGCTGAAATTGTCGCCCGGTGGCGTGGCAGGAGAGGGGTTCCTGTCTGACTGATGCAGCTTGGCTCCATGCATGACTAAACCGTGACAAAATCGTTTTTTTCCTTTTAATTAAAGAGGAAGCAGTGTTGTGTGTGAGTCTGTGACTAACCACGTATACGTACTTACATGTGTGTCGGTGTGGAGTTGGGGCTTGCCTGTCTCGTACGTAATAGTAAT
Source organism: Saccharum hybrid cultivar R570 (assembly GCA_038087645.1). Taxonomy (NCBI): domain Eukaryota; kingdom Viridiplantae; phylum Streptophyta; class Magnoliopsida; order Poales; family Poaceae; genus Saccharum; species Saccharum hybrid cultivar. The sequence continues at coordinate 9,768,988 of JAQSUU010000112.1, read as the reverse complement.
GATTAGGCGTTTGATTGATCCTGAGATTTGGCCAACCCTATACCGCAGCAGGCCGTCGGTGATGGTTACGCTGGCGCTGCCGTTGCTGTGATCCAAAGCTGTTGTGTGATGACCAATCAAACTGTGATCACCTCCTGCTACGCCTGCGGTGTCCCGATGAAAGTGTCGGAGGAGGTCGCATTATGATATGATGCATGTTTCAAGCGTATATTTTAAATGTTTTAGATGTTTTAGATGTATGTTGTAAGTGTTTCATACTGATATTGTAAAAGTAGATTGGAATGTTACATATGTTGCAATGGTTGTACACGTATGTTGCAAGAGCCTGCCCCCAATGTTTTATCTGTTTTTCAGACTTATGTTGTAAATGTGTTTATCTGGATGTTGCATATATTTGACACATATGTTGCAAGTGTTTTATCTAGATGTTGCTATATTTGCAATATTTTTCAAGTGTTTTTAGGTGTTTTAGACGCGTGTTTCAAGTGTTTTGTCTGTCTTTTTTATGTTACAAGTGTTGCATTTGCATGTTTCAAAAGTAGATCGAGTATTACGCATGAGATGCGTGTGGCAAGCGAGAGGGGGTGTGAGCGGTCCCCGCGTGGGCGCTGGTGACACAGGCGCAGTCGAGCGACGTTCGGGCAACACGGGCCCACATGTGGACGCGCGAAAACGGACTGCAGCCACGGGCGTCCGTCCGAACGTCGGAGCGCTAGCAGGCCGGTTATTACTTCGCTGAAATTTGACTTATGTTGATACTTATGCTGATTTATTGTGAGAGCAAAACACTATTCGTTCGCTGACAACTACTGGTCAAATAGTGTTGCATAACATGGCTATATTATTTCGTTAAATAACATGGTGATCCATTCCTATCGCTATGATCACCAAGCACTATAAAGAACATTGTACAAAGCGGTTATAGGCTTATAGCAACCCCCCCCCCCCCCCCCCCCCCCCAAAAAAAAAAGACTAGAACATTACTCGCATTGGCTGGATTAAGAGCGCAAGGAGGTTAATTCAACCTGGAGCGTACCTTCGATGCATTTTGCATTCAACCTAGTTCTCTGACAAGAAGGCCTACTATGGTCGATGGAAATTTTGAGACTCAAAAATTAGTATGCTACTAAGGCCCATGAGGCCGAGCAGCAGCTTGATCAGGAAAAAGTCCAAATTACCCCCTCAAGTTCGGTATACGTCTATATTATCCCTGAACTTACCTTTGGTTCAATTTATTCCCTCCAACTATTTCAGTTGGTCAGTTGGTCTAGTTTACCCCTTAATATGATTTGTTATTTTTGTTTTTCCATGTATTAGTTGAGTCTTAATATCAACTTTTGTGATATGATAGCATAAGTTATGTTAGAAAAATATATTTTAACTTTTTGCCACTATTTTGATAGCTTAGGAAATTTAATAAGAAATTAACACTAGAGATACAATATCGTATAAAACATAATGATGAAAAATTTATAGTGCATTTTTCTAACACAAAATACAATGACCTCTATCACCTCACAAAATTTGAAACTAAAATATAATTTGTACATAGAGAAACAAAAAAGAAAAATCTCGGTAAGGTGTTGGTTGGACCAACTTAAATAGTTGAAGAGAGTAAATTGAACCAAATGTTACTTTAGAGGGTTATTTGAACATAGGCCAAACTTGGAGGGAGTAATATGGACTTTTTCTTATCTATACCTAATAATAAAGAGGCAAAATTTCCGCGTAAGATGTAAGTAAGACTCCTACTCAATTAAGATGTAAGTAAGACTCATACTCAATTAAGATTATATATATTTCCAACGTGTAAGATGTAAGACTTCTACTCAACCAAGATTACATGTAATGCCTCTTTATTATAGGTATTGATATAAAATAATAATGACCTGCTATACGTGACGTGGGAGGGGGTGGGTGGGCCGGGGGAGATCAAAGAAATTCGCGTACGTACACTACTACGTACACATAGAGGCACACACGTCGTATGTACGACAATTAATAAGTTGCCAATATAATTAATGCAAGCACTGTTGTTTGTCGATCGATCCATCCATCCAGATCGGCAGCTAGCGTGTGTACATACGTATGTCAAGCGATCGAGGTCGTGGTAGCTAGCTAGCTAGCTTGCCCTTGGGTAGCTATATACTAGACGGTTGCTTCGATTCGTTCGTTGTTTCTAGCTAGGCTGAACTACCGGGGCACGTAGCATATATGTATGTACGAGAAACTAATACATTACATACACCCCAAAGGAAAGGAAGAGGAGAAGAACGAATACTTTACATACACTACCTCTATACATTACATACACATATACTAACCTACATACCAAAGGAAAGGAAGCAAATAATAATTAAATGATGCAAGCATGCATGATATAGCGCACGATCGAGTACGTACAATAGTGAAGGAAAGAATTAAGAAGAGGAGAAGAATCTACTACCGTTTGGTCGGTCGGTCAGCGATCTAGGCCGGAGAGCGATGGAGGCAAACTCGACGCAAAATTTTCACTATGATTTTTTTTACCTATAAGATGTATATAATAATACTTTCAATTGTTATCAGTACTAACCTATAAAACTTTGTGACATGGATCTACAATGAATCTTGATAGAACTATAGCCCTTTTACATTAAAATCAATTCAATAATTTATGATTTCTCCCCAAAAACATTTCACCCCGTCACATCAGATGTTTGGATACATGCATGGAGTACTAAATGTAGACGAAAAAAAACTAATTGCACAGTTTGATTAGAAAAACCACGAGACAAATCTTTTAAGCCTAATTAGTCCATGATTAGCCATAATTGCTACAGTGACACACATGTGCTAATGATAGATTAAGTAGGCTTAATAAATTTGTCGCGCAGTTTCCAGGCGAGTTATGTAATTAGTTTTTTTATTAGTATCTGAACACCCCTTCCGACATCCCATTAAAACATCCGATGTGACACCCAAAAATTTTTCACCCACCAACTAAACACCCTCATATTTTTTACTAAAGTGGTTTAGATATAATAATGGATTTAAAAATTTAAGTTTAGCTTCTGTTGCAACGCACGGACATTTTTTTTCCTAGTATATAGAAAGGGGCCTTCGATGGCCTCTTCTCACTTCCTCCGTCGACGCACACTTGACCAGAGGTAGGCCCCTCTATGAATCCAATAATGTTTCGTAGTGCAAGCCTCTCAAGACACTCTCCCAACAAACCCTACGCTGTACGCTCCATCTAAACAAAAGCTAAGCATAACCCCGCAGCAAATGACAGAAGAAGAATAAAGCACTTGCTGGGAAGAAATATAGTCATGGGCTGAACGCTGGCCCATCAAGGAAAACGGACGAGTGGCCATTCCTGAATTAACTCCAACAACGCATCAAGGCGGGCAAGACTTGCCATTGTTTGTGATAGCTTAGCTGCACGATCACACAAAAAAAATTTGCATCATGCCGTACTCGCACGACATGGTGTTCAGCACGCAGGGAGCAACCAAGTTTGGATCAGGGTGAAAGAATGCGACGCATTCACTTGTTCAACAGAATCCTATACAACTTGGCAGGAATCTGACACGCGTACAGAACAAATTAAACCCAACACATTTCAGCCTACCCAGGGCCACACACTATACAGGTTGCTCTCATAGCACGAACAACTAACCAGTTAACGACGACGACGAACAACGACTAACACAGGGAAAATGCCATCAGTGAAACATCAGTGGCCATGAGATCATGGTCGGATCATCAGCAGCAGTGCAGCGCAGGATCGGTTCTTTGCTCATGCTGATGCCGCCGTAGGTGGGGCCCGGTAGTATGCGGGTACAGCTGCAGGGAAGAACATTTGTCTCACGCCTTCAGCTTTGATGATGGGGAGGATGATGCCACATGCACCCTGTAGTGACAAATTTTCAGTTAGATAAGGTAGCAAGAGTAGCTCCATGTATACATATGGCCTATGCCTAGTAAATAGACCATGAAACGGCTTGTGGATAGAGTACATTTTTTTCACTAGGGTTGGGGTGTTGGACGGAATGTGCATGTGCATAACACTAAGCAAAAGAAAAAGGGTGTATGCGGCATGTCTAAAAAAGCTGGCCAGCCTGAAACCATACCAGTTTCAAATTGTTCTGCAGTTAGTTCTCTCTTTGTCATTTTCTGGATATTATAATACTCAAGTACATCTGTAAAACTAAACATTTCTTTTTTTGCGAGGGTAAAGCTAAACATTATGTCTGCCACTGCCTATCACTCTGGCATAATAAAGAACAGCGTGGAGATGACAAAGAAACACAAGATTCAGGGACTTACGGAAATCAGTCTGGCTCCAATCCACATTCGTTTAGGTGAAGGAAGCGGGAGCATCAGGCGGCCAACACCGTAGATAGCAACAGCAAAGAAGTATGCAACTAAACTCAGTGGCCGAGGATTAAGACCTGAGAGCAGAGCAATAGGCCCATTTGAGAAGATGCCTCCAAGGCTCAAGTAATCGAAGCAAGCTTGGCGCATCTCATTCCTAGCTTGATCAGGTGAGGCACTGAAGACCTTGTACAGAGCACCGGCCAATGTGTTTATTGTGGAAGCAACTGGCTGAAAATATGATAGTGTTAAAGACACAGATCATCACATTGTGGGAAGCCACGTAATTGCTGGTTACACAAAGACTGACCTTCCGCAATGTATAGAACGATTCAAGGTACTTGCACAGAGAAGATGCGTCATGAAGATTGCAGAGAGCCTTGAGGAGATTACGTAGGACAACGATGTCAGATAATGCAACAGTCATTCCTCCACCTGTTAAAGGGTGCCTCATATTGAATGCATCCCCCATCAAAAGTGCACCAGGTGTTGGGTGTGGAGCCGCTGGCATGCTCCTATTTGGCATTGTTCTTATGCTTCCCTTATCAATGGCTGCTATGAAAGAGTCGTAGATTTCTGGAGGAATCTGACATAAAAAAAAGTATCCATTATGACAGCATATTGCAAAAACTAGTCAGCAGAAACTGCATCAAGAAAAACATGCAATGATATTTTTAAAAGGTCAAATTACCTGGGGTGCAACAACAGTTTTGAGATAATTTGCCATTTCACCGCTAGCTATGGAAGGCACCTTCTGACCAGGGACATCAACCAAACAGCGCACCTCTGTGCTGCTAATTGGGTAAAATAGGATTGGAGAAGGATTGGCCAAGATAACATGGCCATGGTTTGGATGTGGAAGTTGGCAATTCTCCAATACCAGCCCAACAAAACATGATGGAACATCAACCTAAGCACATATTTCCATTAACATCCATGAGTGACAAAAATTCAGCAATATGTATAGTGTAAGTATAGTGTAAATGGTGTACCTTTGGAGAGCAAAGGGCACGTCGCAGATTTGAAAAGCAGCCATCACATACAATCGTCAGGGGTGCATAAGCCTTTAGTTCTTCACCTGACTTGGTTTTGTATTGAACACCCTTAACAGTGCCATTGTCTTCAAGAAGTGATGTAACAGTTCCTTGCTCTAATTGGACACTAGAGAAACACAACAGCATGTCTAATATTAACATATGTCAAATGCAGTTGTATAAATAATTAGATATGTGAAAAGTTTAGACATCTAGAATCAAGAACAGAAAAGGTGAAATAACATGCGAACTAGAACACACCAAACAAAGAGAACCAAGAACTTTTTAAGGGCCCCTTTGAAACGCTGGAATTGTACAGGAATTTTTCTTGCATTCCAAAAGGGGCCTAATAAATTAAAGATGCCGCCATTCTACGGTTAACCTTGGAGAAAGAGCGAAACAGTCAAACAGAAGATACAGGACAACCAATAAGCAAGAATATAGCAAAGTTAGAAAAACCCATAATAATTATTGCTATTACTTGTGCAAAGACGCGGCTTTTTGACGCATCCTCTGTATAAACCTCCCATTGTGAAAGCTCCTACCAGCAACATCAGAATGGAACTTCTCCAAGGGATAAGCAACCTTTGTGTTCCTTCCATCTTTGAATAATGCGTAACCAAGGACGCGTTGGGCATCAATTTCTTTCACACAATCTGAATTGAAACAAATGGTATGGTCACAATAACTCTAGAAATGGCATGAAAATAGAATAAGATAAACAAAATGGGCTTTACCTTCGAGGCCCAGCTCAATTAATTTTAGGTAACCCCCAGGTTGCAACAGTTCACCCACAATTCTGTCAGGTTCTGTCAGATCTCTCTCAATGACATGCACCCGACGACCGTCCTACATTCCAACAAACAAAGTAGATTAAGAAATAAAAACTACAAAATATTCTAGTGAGTTTCTTGTTAAAACAAATAGAGAGGAGAGATAAAACAATATTAATACAATGGGTGTAATTGGTTGCCAGTACTACCCTAAGCCTGCATTGGACATTGGACCTAATGCAAGCTAGCTCAAGCCAGCATAAACGTATTACATATGCAATAAGCTGGTGTTTGGCTGCCCTCTGTAAACAAACTGCATTTTTGCTTGGTTACTTGACTTGTATTGCATGGTCAATTACTGCAACGCACAAGTAGTGAAATATTGATCTTGTTCTTCAATAGATCAAAAGTAGAAGCAGTGAAATGTTGATCTTGTTCTTGTTGACAAGCACAAGATCAGTTATCGCAACACAGAAGCAGTGAAATGCTGATCTAGTTCTTGTTGCAGTTTCTGCTTATACATATAGTCTTCTCTTAGCTGTTGCTAACCCACCCCACCCCTCTCTCTCTCTCTCTCTCTCTCTCTCTCTCTCTCTCTCTCTCTCTCTCTCTCTCTCTCATTCTGCATACAAAAAAGTTTTGCCCAAGTAAGACCAAAAAGTGACTAATTCACTGTAACAAGGTGATGAATTACTGTGAAAATTCTTTAGTTGGAGAAGGAAAAATTTTCATTCACAGTTGCATGACAACGAAATTTGTCAGCAGCTAACTGCCATAAGCCACATAAATTCCATGTCCACAAAAGAAACAGTGACACCAAAAGAAACCTCACTTTCCACAGACACGGTAAACATGCAAAATAAAATTCAACAGCTAACCGTTGCCAGAACCTAGAACCTTTGCACAGAAAGGTAACTGACATCTAATCTCGTCAGAAAAAAAACGGATGTCTTTGTAAACTAACTCAAAGCATGCAAAAGCAGGTCCGAAGTTGTTCTTGGGTCACTACGTCATGAAAGGAAGTCCGGAGCCCTGCTCGGATAACTCACGCCAAACAAAAAAAAAATCAACATCACGCTCCCCCTCCAATAGCATACCAGCCCTTGTTCTTCACGCCAGGCAACTTAAAATGCGAAAGCTACTGATTTCAGTCTATAAAATTCTCAACTTTTGGTCACCTGTGTCGAGATATTTGCTGTTCATATGGAGTTCCAAAAACTCAACTGAAATCAATATGGTTGTTGTAGGATGATGCAACCAGTGATCACGTCCTCTACAGTAATGGACCGGGCCGGCGTGCCCGATAGTGGGCCAAGCACGACCTACTTGATCCTACCGGGCCGGGCCATCTAGCTTCGTGACCTTGCCTGGCCGTGCCTTGGTCCGGGTCAACAGTAGCCTGACTCATGCCAGCCCATTTGGCCAGCTCAAAGTGGAACCATGCAGCGAAAGGAACGAGAAGACAAAGGGGCCACCTTTCCGAGCGTATATGCCAGCGCAGATCCAGCCACCCCGGCGCCGACGATGATGACGTCCGTCCCGCCGTCGCTGGCGGCGCCCGTGCCGCAGCCTGCCTCCGGCGCGGGTTTCCCTTCCACCAGAGCCGCTTGGGGCCGGGGTCCGCGGCGGCGCCGCCACAGCACGGCCGCGACAAGGGCCGCCGCGAGGAGCGTGGCCGCGGCGGCGCCAATGAGCTGGAGCCCCGCGCCGGCGCCGGCGGCCGCAGCAGCCATGCCGCAATGGGGCCGCGTCGTGCCGCTCTCTGGGGTCTTCAGGTGCGCGGCGCGTTTGCTGCCTTGCGTGAGAGGCTTCTTTGGGTGGCGACCAAGGCGAGCGTTTGTGGTGGAGCGCGGCGGGGGTAGGCGAAGGCGAGTCGGGGAGAGAGAGAAAGGCGATGGGACGAGGCGACTCTTTGAGACTCTGGATCTGAAGGCCTCGGCAATCGGCATCACGGGCCGCGAATCCTGCGCATGCAAACCAAGTCCGGCTGCCTTGTTTCAGATGGCACCACCACTACCTACAGGCGAGAGAGGCCGAGCCTGCACTCCTTGTCCTCACTGGTGACTAGCACGCGCCCTTCCGCGCAAGCTGGCAACCTGGCACCTGGCACGACAAATATTTTCTTGGAAAAGCACAATTGATTATAGACAATGACATACTCCTTCCGTCGCTGAGCCAACAGATTTCAAGATTACAAGTTTAACATATATTAATAATATAGATCCTAAAATAGATGACAAAAAGATTCAAAGCAGAGCAGCTACATTAATACTCCAAGTGATTTGGCCTGGTAAAAGACGAATTACATACCAGATGTTACATACACCATCCGATCTTGAAGTTGAACAAAATTAATCAATCTTAAATCTGGATTAAGCAATCTCCACATTTTTAAAGCATAGTCTCTTTCAGGCATCGCACACACATATACCTCAAAACACTTGCTATCTCTGGCAATTAAGTAGCTGTGAAGATCCTCCTAGGCTGGCCTTGAACGTATAAGCACACTGGCATCCTTTATCTGTAGAACAGCAGAAAGCAGAATGAAATCAGATAGCTGATTGACAATTTTTTGCAACCGAATCAGTAAGTCCAAACAAGGTTGGAGAGTACATGCAACAACGAAGAATCAAAGCTCCTAAACCGTCCTTGCTATATTACTAAAGGAGGATGGAATCAGTGGCGGATCTAGGAATTCATAGAAGAGGGGGCTCAACTCATCTTCAACCTCTAAAGCCCCTCTATCTCTTTCGTGCCTATAAAAAATAGGAGGGGCTCATATATATTCATCCATTGGCCTAATAGAAAATTTAATAATTCAAAACAATCGTTGTTGGACATCCTTGATTATATATGCAGATCGACCTACATCCTTGAATCTAAGAGCTTTTGCCTTGCTCTAGGACTCTAGGAACTTCTACTTTATGACATTCCCTTTGGGTTACTGGTGTGCAAGGAAAATCCATGTCTTCATCAAGGTCAAACACGATACCCAGGCACTGAAGATTTAACATGGTCAAGCAAGAACTATACAAACCAAATGGCAATTTATAGCCTCAGAAACATGAATGATTTGTCAATTTTCTTCTAGATGTCATCGCAGTTAAATGCAACTCTTCATCTCCAAGTGGAACAACCACAGTCTGAAAGCACAAGGAATAAAATCATTCAATGTGATATGTACAGTACATATAGAACCATAAATGCAGTTTCCAAAAAAAAAGAGGAGTATGCCAGAGCTATAGATCTTAAATTCTCAGTGATATTTAAGAAAATAGGAGACAGCAGGGAGTGATCCTATCCTATCCTATATCCTATATTCTTATAAAGCAAAATCTCACTAGCTTAGTTCTCTAACATCTCCTTAAGCCACGTCATCCATCCAGCAACTAATGCACGCATGCTGCCCCTATTTGTGCAGCTTTTCATTTCATCTTCCAACATGTAATGCACGTACATTGCACTTAATTATGCATCATGGCATAATGACCTTCCCCACAGAACACCATAAACAAACAAATCCAAAGGTCGGAGAAAGCACTGAAGTCTAATTGAATTGTGTGCATGCATGACGGCACTTATTGGCCTTCCATTGTGTAGACTTTTTAAATCGCCACCCACCGAGTAGAAGCCACCACCATTCCAGAATACCATATGCAGATTGCTCTCCTCAACTTTGATTCTGATCATGCATCCCCTCCTGGGCTCCGCGAAGGGTCCACAAGTCACTAAGCTCCAGAATCACGAAGTTGAATTTCAAGTGTCTTCTCGCATCTTCGTTAGCAGCTCATGTGGCTCTCTATTTCCTGTCCTCTGATCTCCCTCTGTCTAATTCACTTCCTCCACCCACGACACCATCTGGCAGGCTTTAAATTTGAATCATCCATCGAGTCAGCCCGTAAGATAGTAACAAAATGTTCTCTCTTTCCTCCCTCGATTCATCGATTACACATGGATCCGTCTCCTGTGACAGCGGCGAGCTGCGGAAGCGCTCGAGACCTTCAGTCCATCCCGTCGGCAACATGCGGCTCCTCTCCTTCGGGACCAGCAGGATCGCTCTAGTCCACCCAGCTGCCCCCACGCAGCTCCGCGGGTGGCAGCGAGCTGCGGCAGCGTGGCAGGGAGGAGAGAGAAGCAGGCACAAGAAAGAAGGAACGGATAAGCTCATGGTTGTTTAGTCTTCAATATACTGTTCTTTATTTTAGTATAATATAATTTGTTCTTTAGGTATAAGATTGTAATTATTTTTCCCAGCATCTTTACATGTGCTGTTGTTTTCTATATTTTTCATGATCGTTAGAACATCCGTCCCTATGAAATTTATATATTTTCTAATCTATTGTTTTCTATATGCTTTCTTATTATATTCCTATATTTTTTTGTTCCTGCGTCTTTTTTCATCCCCATATTCAAAAGGGCTCTTAGCTATAAATTCTTCCCGATTCACATAAATTTCTTTCTATAACAGCAACGCGTGGGGTATTCATTTAGTTTAGTTTTAGATATAGATAAAAGGATTTCGGGTCAGTTCTCATTTGGGCCATCTGAAGCAGATTCATTTGGATGGGCTGGGATTGCGGCCATAATCAGCCCACCTGTGGTATCCGATCCAATCCGCTTTTTTCCACACGCCGTCTTCTCGTCGGACGTGTCCCTCTCTCGCTCGTATAGTTGTACTCACTCAGCTCAGCTGCCGTCTCTAAAATTTAATCCATGCCATGGTCGCTGCTTCGAATCGTGTAGCCTGTTCGCTTGAACTTTCAACCGTTTATTTTTAGTTAATCAGTAGTATTTTTCTTCCATATAAATTAGCTAATAATATTTTCAATCACTTATTTTCAGAGCAAGCGAACAAGCTGGAGGTCGAGAGGGTGGTGGGCAAGCTCGGGAAGACGGCTGATACGCGACGCGGTTTGATCGGGAATCCAGCTACACAGTTGGTGCAGGACGTGGGCCGGTCGCCAGCACACCCACCACACCCACGTCAGCTCTGACACATGCACTTAATGATTTTCAAATAAACTAAAAAAAGTCATAACTCTTAAACCTAACATCCTAATTAAATTCCGATTATACCATCGGGTTTCTTGCAATAAATCCTTCAAAACAAGATCTCACTATATTTAGATAAAATTTTAATAATGAACAATTATCTTACGAAGATAGAACATTTTTGTATTGAGCAGAGAATATTCTAGATTCAGAGAACAAATGTTCCGTCTCAGGAAGAAAATATTCTCAGTTTAGAAAAACAGTATTATAGTTTTAGATTCGTGACATTGGTATTATAATATACATAAAAATAAATAAATAAATACATAATATAAATAAAAAATAATAAAATCTAGAACAAAGCGTAAGGAAAAAATAAAAACACGTAATAGAGAAAAATTTTAAAAAACATCACATGGATACTTTCAGACATCCTAAAAATACATTATAAACATCACATGTATAATGAGTGAAAATCACCAAATACACTATAAAACACCATTAAAAACATTATAGAACATCACATATATATATTACATGAACATCAGTAAATACACCATAGAACATCATATGTATACTGCGTGAACATAAAAAAATATCATACAACATCACATGTATGCTACGAGAACATCAAACATCATAGAACGCCACATGTATATTACGTGATAATCACATAATACATCATAGAACGTCATTGTATACTACGTAAACATCACATCTATACTACGCGAACATCGCAAAAATACATTCACCCTGTTTGCTTATGCTGAAATTTGGTTTATATTGATGCTTATGCTGAAATGTTGTGAGAGAAAAACATTGTTCTATGGCTGAAAAGTAGCTCTAAGCGAACAGGACGATTATAGAACATCACATGCATATCAAGTGAACCTAAAAAACTTACAGAACATCACATATATAACACGTGAACATAAAAAAAACATAGAACATCACGAAAAACATCATAGAACATGACATTATATATACCACGTGAACATCACAAAAAACATCATAGAATATCACATCTATACTACGTGAACAATAGCATCTCATGAAATATAGAAAATAAAAAAAATTAAAAAGAAAAAATAATTAAGTAAGGTAAATTTGAAAAATAGAAAATTAAAAATATAGAAAACATAAAGATAAAAGAGAGAAGAAAAAACAAAGAAATACAAAAGAATAAATATAAAAATAAAACAAAAGAAAAAATAATGTAATTAATTATAGTAAAACCAAAAAATAAAATAAATAATAATATAAAAATAAAAATAATAATGAAAAATCACATGAAAAAAACAAAACTAAAAAAATAAATTGAAGAAAGGAAATAAAAATAATAAGAAAAGGAAAGAAAAGAAAAAAGAATAAAAGAAACATAAAAATAAAAAATAAAAAGAATAATAAAAATCACATAAAACAAAAAATAAATATAAGTAAAAATGAAGCATGAAAATAAAAAAAAGAAAAGAAAAACAGGAAGACAACATACGTACGATATATGAAAACATAAGTACTCTACGTACCTTACCGAGTCGGAAACCCGGCCACACTCCCGTACATGTGGTGGGCCGCATAGCCTGTGCAGGACAGCGTTAGCCTCCGTTAGTGGTGCCTTGCCCTTCGTTCAGGTTTCCCTCTTTTTTTCCACTAACTTTTCCCGATTGTAGGTCGACCTAAGGCTGCATTCCCGGTCTCGTGTGTTTGCTCCGTCCTTCGTTTTTCTTCCGCCTCCTTGTGAAGCCGTTGACTTTCGACACCCCCTAGGGAAAAGCTAGCTGCTGGTAATGTCCGTACAATGCAAAGCTACTTTTCTCTCTGTAACAAGCCAGCGTACGCTTCAATTTGCTAATGCAAATGGGTCCTTTTGCCAGAAGAAACAGTTACACATGGACATCAAGCTGCAAAATGTAACTATGGAGCCAGAAAGGCTAACTCTTCAATATTTACAAGAAATTACAGACGGTTTCTCTGAGGAGCGAAAACTTGGCGAGGGAGGATACGGAGTAGTTTTCAAGGTAAGATTAGAGCCACAACTTATAAGTTTTTGCTTGTAAAATCTATTAAGTATAAGCATCGGTTGAATGGTAAACATGTCCTAACAGGGAGTGAGGGAAAATGGAGAAGAAATTGCTGTCAAGATACTACGTCGTGTCTATCCAGGATTTGATGATAAGCAGTTTCAGAAAGAATTTTTCAACCTGAAGATGCTCCAGCATCAAAATATTGTTCGGTTTGTTGGCTACTGCTATGAAACGCAGCACATACCTTTTGATTATAACGGAAAACAGATTTTTGCTGATCAGACATTTGGAGCTCTCTGCTTTGAGTATTTGCACAATGGAAGCCTTGGAAAACATCTTTCTAGTACGCTAATGTGCCCTACATTTTATTATGTTTTTATCATGGGAAGCAAATACTCCCTCCGTCCCAAATTATAAGACGCTTTGGCATTTTAGATTCATAGCTTTTACTATGAATCTAGACATAATATATATCTAGATGCACATGCACAGCAAAAGTAAGGAATCTTGAAAAGCCAAAACGCCTTATAATTTGGAACAAGGGAGTAGTTTATATTGCATTTGATTTATCACTGCAGATGAGTGCCATGGACTTGACTGATCTAGATGCACATGCACAGCAAAAGTAAGGAATCTTGAAAAGCCAAAACGTCTTATAATTTGGAACGAAGGGAGTAGTTTATATTGCATTTGATTTATCACTGCAGATGAGTGCCATGGACTTGACTGGTATACACGGTACAAAATTATTAAGGGGGCTTGTGAAGGTTTAAAATACATTCATCAGGAACATATGTACCATTTGGACCTAAAGCCTGACAATATATTGCTAGACAAGGAAATGGTGCCAAAGCTAGCAGATTTTGGTCTGTCCAGGATAGTTGGTGAAGAAGTAACCAACACAATCACACAAAGTCCCCTCGGAACACTGTAAATTGAGTGCCTTATTGAACACATCCTTTTTACTAATCTGCCAAAGTGTTTACATTACAAATTTATTCTTTGTGCTACAATGCAGAGGGTATATGCCACCAGAATTCATTGATAGGAAAATAATCTCAAAAGAGTTTGACATATTCAGCTTGGGTGTTGTAATTATACAGATAGTGGCAGGACGTGAAGGCCGCAATAAATGTGAAGATGTGCCTTCTGAAGAATTTGCTGATCTAGTGAGAACTATTCGTCTTTATCAAAATTATCATACATCTTTTAATTAATTATATGTCACTTGTACATCCGGATAGTATCAGCTGAGATTTATAAACTCCACTTTTCAGGTGCAAGAAAACTGGAGGAACATGTTGCAGGCAACATGCAGTGGTTCCTTACTAGAAGCATATTGCCAACAAGTTAAGAAATGCACTCTGATAGCATTGAACTGCATGAAGAAAGATAGACACAAAAGGCCTAAGATGAAGAACATTATTGATGAGCTAAATAGGATCGAAACTGAGGTTAGCAAGGTAATGAATTTTGTTAATTAATTTCATGTGCAAAGCTACTTTGCAAAGGTGTAAGCCTTTTGTCAGTAAACCACTTCACTACATCTTTACATTTGCAATTTTGTTCTCTCTTCATTTTATAATATTTGTTGAGTTTCTTCCAATAATATTTGTTGAGTTCATTAGGAATATTGTGTTAACAATATTGATCCCTCCAAGGATTGAACAGCATAATAGTTAATTCCATATTTTATTATCTAAACCTGGTATTAATCATGCGAGATATACTGTTCAATACTGAGGAATGATATCAAGTTCTTTTTTCTTTGACCTGTAACAGAAAATCATAATTGCTATATAGGAAATTATTTCCTTGACCCTAAAAAAAATGCCGCTTAGTTTCTTGGCCCTTTTTTTCTCGAACTTGGTTAGTTGGCCCTAAAACGAATTTTTTTTGGTTTCTTGGCCCTACCGTTAGTTTGATGTGCTAACGGTGTTAAGCTGTACGCAAAATGACTCTTTTACCCCTGGCGACGAAGACTACAGTTCACAGGTCCTTTAGGCTGCCTCTATCAATAATTTCCCAAAATAAGGTACAATATTTTTTCAAGCATGGAATCATTTTTTTTAATTTTTTCAATAATTATTTTTTCAAGCCAGGGGTAAAAGAGTCATTTTGCGTACAACTTAACACCGTTAGCCCATCAAACTAACGGAAGGGCCAAGAAACTAAGCAGCACTTTTTTTAGAGCCAAGCAAATAATTTCCTCATTGCTATATACCTCTATTGTTTGTTGCTGACATATGTCTCCATAATTCTCATTAGTCATTATAATTGAAACTTTTGTATTTTGAGTATCAGATACTTTCAGTTCGTTAGTCATTAGTCGATTCTTGGTGGCAACAAGATAGGTTCGTTAATGTGAAACTTGCTATTCTCCCTTATTTGCAGGGCATGATCCTCAAGTGGCTCAACATCCAGCCACTCCATCTTCAGTTCCCCTCAGAGCCAAATAAGTCAATGATCTCGTGCTCACTGCACCTAACAAACGATACCGATGACTGTGTTGCCTTTAGGCTCCAGATGGAGAATCTGAAGGAATCCTTCTTGGGGCCACTCTGTGGAGTCGTACCTCCAAGGTCCTGCTATACTCTTGCTGTGACAATGCGAGAAAAGCTTGAGCTGCTACCAGAGTTTTTCGAACTTGAGAGCACTATAGCAGGCTCCAACGAGTTATCAGATTTCTCATCATATACGGCTGTGGGAGAACATGACCATTTCTTTACAAAAGCCATGCAGGAGGGCCGTAAGGTGCATAAGATGAAGTTATCAGCTTCTTATGCACAAATTAAGGTGAGTTCTGTAAGATAATCTGCTACTCTCTTTTGATCTTTTGCTGCAGCAGAGAGTTGGTATGTTGGTCAGCTCTTGCTGTCCATTTAGAGTACTGTAGGAGTATGGCAATAGGCCAACTATGTAGTGGCATACATCAGCCATGTAGTAGTAGTTTGGGGGCTGATATCAGCCATGTACTAGTGTACCATATAGTTGGTACTAGACTTGTATGTATACTAGACAATGCAATAGAGAAACTAGTTCAGTTGCTGCACATTCAGAGCAGTGCTTGTGCTGTGCGTGTGCTCTGTTCTCATAGTTCATCTTCTACCTCTAGCTAATTGCTCACCTCTGCAGGTGGTTGGCTTGCCAACAAGTTCCCTTGATGAAAACAGACTCCTTTTCAACACCACATAGTGTGGAAGTAAGAAAAGTTAGTTACCTCTGTTAAATCTAGTTTAGTTAATTGGTTCAAAATTTTCAAGACTTAGGATTTTATAATTATAAGTACAGAAATGTACCAGCTCAGCGGTAATACACAGCCGAACACCAATTCTAGCAGTATAAGTGTATAACTGATGCCCCATGTTTGATTGATCTTGGGTTCAAGTTTCACTCTTGTCATCCAATTTTCTCTAGGACTAACAAGTGCATTTCATGAACTAGATCAGTATAAGGATTCTGTTTACATTTATAATATTAGAAGTTTAAAATTTATTTTTATTTTTTGAAAATTTCGTTCAGGCAATGCGTTGTTTTAGAGTAAAACTAATGCTCTGTTTCATAACTCATTACTATCTCTTGGTGACATTGATTATGGTGGATGGTATATGTGCATGTGCCGATGATCTCCAGCCTGCATCCACGGTAGGCCACATATCCTCTTGCTTAGATATATCATTTATGCATTGCTTCTCATTTTATCTTGATTTCACTGATAACTATTGCTGTTTTGTTGGATCAGATCATGGCCCGCTGTTATCCTGGTCGGATTCCTGTTGATGTGCATCCAACAGAGCTATGGTAGGGGGGGCTAAATCGTAGGTGTTTTTGTATCCTTCTGAAAATGGTCTCCCCGTTTCAAAGTGTAGGACACAATTTGACCTATTGCTGTCGCCAAGATTATTAGGACATTGACATAACCTACAAGATATAACTTTGACCAGTTTTTATGAATGTATTAGCATCTATCCTTCTTTGTCAATTTTACCTAATTCTTTTTATATTGATGGTCAAAGTTTAGAATTTTAAGTAGACAAGAATCCTGAAATGGCTTATATTTACAGTTGGACGTAGTATGAAATTGTTCATGATGATAAAATCAATATCATATGGATGTGTATTCAAAGATGAATCCAATGGTACTATATTTAATTATTTGTATGCTATAATCTATTAATTTTTAGGTTAGTTTTGTTCAAAGATCAAGAAGTTTGATTCTTAAAATGCATGATCTAAAACATTCTTTGGTATTGCATTTATTTGTGGTTCTGTTGATCACGTGCATTGATCGGCATATATAATACATGAGTAATAGTCTAGTCTATTTGGATTGGGACTCTACGTGAGTCCCTTCTATTCAGTTTGGAGAAATTTCCTTACATTTAAGTATCCTTAACAATGTGTATGATTGCTTCTTCATCTCTCCCCACATGAGTATGTGCATTCCTGTGCAAGCCATGTGCTTCATTGTTTTGCCTTTTAACAATGTCCTTTTTGTGTTCGGGGGGTGGGCCAGGAATTTGACATGGGGGGGATTGTCAACAAAAAAAAGTGAACTGCATGCGCCCACAAGGTTCGCTTTAATTAGGGGGGTATTAAGTGAAAACTGCAACCTCAGGGGGTGTTTGCCCCCCACTGTGTTTAAGGATCCTTTCTTAGTATTTCCCTAGAACAAGTTAATAAAAAATGAGAACCACATAAACTGAGGGGGTACATTTTTAATACATCATAATTCGTGCATTCCTTTCTGTAAAAGCTGCTATAGAACTACTGTTTTAACCATATAACACGTTCCTTTTTTGTGCATGCAGGTTTCTTATTAACATTAGTCGATTTGTTCACATATGGAACTATGAAAAACAGGCAAGTAACAGTCTACAATAATATATACATATACTAATAAGAAAAAGATCCCTACAATTCATCAGTACAAGGAACTATCAAACACATGCATGTTCTGTTTCTAAGACAGATCTAGCAACAAATGAAACAACTGCCACAAAAGGTCTGATAAAGTATAGGAAAATATGGTAGTGGTTCAAACATGTCCTAAACTGCATATGCATACATGAGTAGTGCTTTAAAATAAGGTCATTACTAGGGATGAAAACGGGATAGTTCGTATCTGAATTCGAGGGGTTCATATACTAAACGGATAGTCTGAATCTGAATTCAGATATTCAATACCCAATACCATATCCGAATTGAATCTGGATACTCAAAAAGTTGGATATTTGATACGGATATGTAGCTCGATGCAAGTATCCGCCTATCCTTAACCAAAACTATCTGATCCTATCTATATCTGGCACATTTGACACTATTTGTGTTCGAACACGAATGCGAGGAAAAATATTTATCTCTATTTGTATCCGATCGGTTTCCATGCCTACACATTACACTGCTCCCCAATTCCCTTTAAGTATTAAACTCAATTTTCCGTGACATTGCCTCACGGGCTTGATACTTCATTTATAATCCTTATATATATAAAAAATTGTTAGGAATTAGGATTACAAGAGATAGCATGTGTGCTAGATAAGCTACAACATCGTCCGGAAATGGAAGATATTTACTCAATACAAAAAAAAACAGAATTATATTTCCATACCTGACTTGTTATGTTGCACAAAGGATATTCATGACACCATTCTAACTTGTCTCTGGCTACATTTGATTTGAAGATGGTACAAGTTTTGTACTTGCTTATCAGTTATCGTCAAAATGAAACATGCTTATGTATTTCTGCCATACATATTTGTCACAGGATACGGTGGACTACTACCATATCACATGGAAATCAGCAGGCACTATACCTTTCTGACTCGTGATTTTTTCCTTGCTCATAACCATGCTAATAAATTAATTACTCAAACTTGCAGTTCAGGATGCAAAATTTATTGCACGAGAACAGTGGTTTGTGACTGGGGATCATCATGGTTCTGTGCAAGTGTTCAGTTACAAGACAAAGGAGGAAATCAAGAGTTTCAAGGCTCATGACTTTGCTGTCGTTTGTTTGGACATCCATCCTACTAAGCCTTATGTGCTGTCAGCAGGCCGTGATGATCTGATTAAGCTGTGGGACTGGGGGAAGGGTTGGAAATGTGTTCGAACATTTGAAATGCAGCGCCTTATAAGTCAACTCAGGTTTAACCCAAAGGACGCAAATGTTTTTGCTAGTGCTTCTGCAAATGGATTACAGGTACATTAAAGTTTTTTGCTTTCACCACTGCATTTGAAAACTATTGGAACCATAGAATATCCACATTAACATAATTTATTGACTCATATATGCTTGAAAAAGTACAGATCTGGAATATTAGTTCCTACAGCTGTGAATTCACATTGTATGGGAACGAATCTGTGGAGTGCTTTGATTACATCACTCATGGTGATCAGTTATACATGATTACAGTTTCTGGGGACAACAAGGCAAGGGTAAGATTTCTTTACTAAGAACGCACCAGTTCTTTGTGATTACCTAAACAAAATTTATTTGGCAAGAACTCTATGCAAAATTTTGTTGTAATTGATTTCCTTTCGGAGTGCTAGATTTGGGATTTAGGAAGCAGGACATGTGTTCATTTACTCGAAGGACATACAGATTGTGTTTGCACTGTCTGCTCCCATCCGGACCATCCTATACTGATTACGGGTTCAAATGATGGAACAGTTCGTCTATGGAATTCCATTACCTTTAGGCAAGCTCCTATCATCTCACTAGACATGCATTCATATGTATTTTCTACCAGTATTTTAGCATTGTTATTTTAGATGTAATTGTACACCATATTCTTTTAGTTCTATATTTCTTTAATTTTCTTTTGAGACATTTCATTAATATTATTATCTACATCTACTGGGTAATTATAAAAACAAATTCTGTATACATATATTAGGGCCTTGAGATGTTAGTACAACAAAAACATCGAATCTTAGATGAACTACCTCATGCACATGGAAGAAAACAATCTAAAATTTTTTCAATTTACTTTTCTATATTACTGATGAAGGGTTCGTTATATACCTTAGTAGTTAAGTTTTAGTGAGAATATTTGTTTTATTTTGTACAAATGAAGGGGGAAGGGGGTGGGGTGGAAAGTTTGTGCGAATGTAGACGCAAAAATATCACTACCCACCCCTAATAGACACGAACTTATCCTCTATCATATCAATAGAGGTACACATGTGATGTGGACATACCATCACATGTATGTTTTCAAAGAACTTTTCTTGCATGTGTTTCATGTGTGTAAATATGTGGACATTTTTGAACCGAGTGCAAAGAATGAATTGTTTTTTTCGAAAACCGCCAAGAATGAATTGTGAGAGTTGGAAAGTCTAAGTGGTCATTTCTTTTGTTTCTGAAGTTGAGTTTGAGGTGTTATGGTATCATATGTATACAGCGACAAGATTACATAGATGGGATATGCTGTCATTTATGCTTGATATTCCCCAATTTTTTCAAGCCAACAGTTTTAGGGATAACATTGTTTTTACTTTTTTTTAGACTGGAAGGAATACTAAACTTTGGGCTTGGAATGGTTACTACCATAGCATGTTTGAAGGGTACAAGAAGGTATGTAATCAAAGGCTCCAGCTTTTCAGCCTGGTAATATTGATTCCCTGCAACTGCTGCACGTGAGAATCAAAAGACACTGGAAATACCAATTCCAATAATGTTGAAATGAAGCTTTTGTTTCTTAAGCTGTAACATTATATCTAAGTAAATTGCGTCTTGTGTTTCAGTAGTATAGAGATCTTTATTGTGAGGAAACTCCAATTTTCCACAATTAACGTGTTTGTTTTGTAACTACTTGGAAGCAGTACACAGCCAATGAATCAAGTTATGCGTTTACATTGTGAATGATGCTTCTTTTGTTTCGCCATTATTTTTTCCAAATCATTTTTAACATTATGTTAAAATGATGTAGGATTGTCATAGGACATGATAATGGAATAGTTTTGACAGAAATTAACACGGATGACCTGACGCCAACATGTGAAAAGACCATATCAGCAACGGAAAATGAAGTTCAAACTGCTGGAAAGCCTGGAGTGGAGACAATGGTGCACACTACTAGATAAAGTTTATGGATGTTTTGCAGACTTGGTGCTTGTCTCTGGTGCCTCTCCCTTCTACAGGCTAGTTCATATTTGAAGTAATGAACTATTGGTACCATCAACACCTGTAATAAAACTAATTGATCAACACGGAGAGGAGATATAAAATTTGAGGACAGTCTTTTTCTTTCCATCAAAGAAAAAAAGCAAAGAGCCCTTAGCCACTTAATACTTCAGTGCTACTTCAAATGTCCCATATACCCTGGATCAGTCACTACAACTCTACAATCATTTTCTCTGTTAATGCTACTGAGCTTAAAACTCTACAACTTCAAGAACCTTCATGTTACTGTCGTCAGATCTGTCCGGTTTGACCAGCAGTGAAAGTTTTTGGTGCCAGTGTGGTCGAGGTATGATACTGATTCTGTTGCAAAAAGACATTTTGACTTGTTTAATGTCAGAGGTGTTGTTGTAAAGTAGTGAAAACCCATCTGTGTTCTGATCATGTTTTGCTGTATATGGTATTATGGATATGGCATCAAAGAATATCAGCACAGATGTGTAATGCTGTATTTGAATATGTCATCAAACAATATCAGCACAAATTTGAGAAGATACGGTCCCAGAATATCATTCATAAGTCCTTGAAAAGTATAGGGAGCATTGTAGAGTCCAAAGGGCATCACCAAACATTCAAAATGTGTTGTAAAAAAAACATTCAAAATGTTAGGGTACATGTACCATTTTAGTTGTTCACTATTAATTTTGTTGTTTCTTCCGTTCCAAATTATAAGTCGTTTTAGCTTTTTTGTGTAGCTCTCTCTATGTACTTAATACTTCCTTCGTTCCAAATTATAAGTCGCCATATCTAGATATAAAATTAAAACTATGTATATAAAATGGACAGAACTACTTATAATTTGGAATGGAGGAGTAGCGTTTATGGGACTTAGCGTACATCTATATTGTTTTTTCTTTTCTTTTTTCCGAAGTACACCTATATTGCTTTTTTTTGTGAAAAAAATACTAACTACAACATATATAATAGCACAAATAAAAGGAGGGAAATCAGTTAGTACATCTTTACGAGGGACATGCTTGAGTGCAGTTTTTATACTATTTGATTTGATTTATTGTACATCACTGAACTGGAGTATGAATGAATGTTCACTACAAAGTGTCTAAAACTTGGCCAGGCTACTCATGCGGTTATGTCCATGGGCCAGCCCACCCAAAAGGATTCGCTCAGCCCACTCAGGTATCTCGTCCACGATTTCCGTACCGTAATGCTTCGGTAAAAAGTCATGGCTGAAAGTACTGTTCGCTGATTGGTTATGAGAGAAAAACACTATTCCGACTGAGAAAATAAGCTGACAAGTACGGATTATAAGAAAAGCGAACAGGGAGCCTCTGCACGCGTCCATGCATGTGTGAATGGGAATGAACTTATATGGACTATTGGACCGGACTTGACAAGGTCAATCTCTTGCACGCTAGCTAGCTCCAATCCTCGTAAGTCCTCGTCCTCCTTGCATGCACATGGCCCATTGGAGATGAGTTGCGAGGAAGCTCAATGGGATCTTTAGCACCCGTATTCATATTCGTCTTCATAGTTACTGTATAAAAAGGCGGTCAAAACTGACAAGAGTCTTGTGCTAGCCATCTCACCACCACTACTAGTTTAATCCTTGTGCTAAGTTTCAGCAAGGTCGTCAATACTAGCATGAAGTCCCCATCACCGTCGGTGATGTATGCGCTGATAGCAACGATCACGCTGGCCATCTCACTTATGCTGTATTTTGCTTTGGCTGATGTTTATGATGAAATGTTACGAGAGAAAAATACTGTTCCATAGAAAGTAGCTCAAGCGAACACGGCACCATCTCTTGCTCCGTCGTCGTCCACTGCTCAGAGGCGCCAGAGGTCCAAGCCCATATTGGTCGTACCGGTACGCACGACTAACTTTTACTTGTAGAGTCATTAATCTCACTCTAGGCTAGCTGTGTGGCAGAGTGAATCTGCATGCGGTGTTCAGTGATGGTGATTGAAATTAGTCCTATGCATATATCCAGGTTCAGCTGTAGCTCGTCTGCCGCGCCCGCGCGGAAACCATGCGCCCCGGCCGCCGCCACCGCCGCATGCCGGGCTCCATCGACGGCTGGGTAGATCGTCTTGCCTCGACCATTGTGGCACACTCCCCCCCGCCAATCCCTTCGCCGCCTTCTGCACTGCCACCAGTAGACCGGAAGATCGGCCGGCGCAGGCAGTGACGTCAATAATGGCTGATGGTGATGTGTGTTTGTAATCACTTTCATGTATTTTTTTCCGCTACCATGCCTAAGCACGTATTTCGGTAAGAGGAAGTAAATAAACATTACAAGCTACCCCATCAATGATAAGTGCCAAGCTTACCAAAGAAAAGGAAGACCAAAAACATATAAAAATGAAAAGAGAACCAAAAGAAATTGAGGATTATAACAACTTAGGACGACCTTGACTGTGGGAGACCAACCAACGCCCATGTTTCTTCTTCGACGGCTCCACCGACCCACTCCTCACCGTCGCAATGCGCGGTCAGTCCATCCGGGTGCACGCGTCTTTGACGCCCCTGCGTATACCCCACGCCGGCAGAATCGTCCTCCACTGCGCCTCAGTCGACGCTGCTGTCTCCTTATCCGGTCACAGGACCTTGATGTAACTTGGTCTTTCTGGAAGACCTCTATGTAATATGGCTGCTTTTATATATAATATATGTTGTTGTAAAAAAAACGCCCATTAATTGCCACATAGGCTACAAACTCCCTAACCACCCCTCGTCGTGCTCGGCCGTCGACTCGGCAAGAAGCATGTCAACCTCCGGGGCGAAGTCGTCCATGAACGCGTTGTCCGGGAACAAGACATTGAAGGCTTCATGCTTGGACTCCAAAAACGGTCCAGCAAAGATGGACACATACTTCTGAGCAACTGCAGAGTCGACGGTCTGTGCTGGATCCGCGAGCCCCAACTTAACCATATGAACCTGCTGCGCCTGAAGAGTCAGATTGGCCGCCCAAGGTTTAGCGGCTAAGCGAGTACTCCTCCTAGGCGCTCCGACGTTAGGTCTGGCCCGAGCCACTCTAAGGGTCGGTCTTCCTTGAAGCACAGGAGTTTGGAGAGCCAAGCAGAGACGGTCCTCAATAATGCCAGCAACTGAAACCTAGAACTCCTTGCCTAGGGCAAGGCCCACTAGGGGCAATGGACGCTAGATGGGGTCTGGCCGCGAGACCGGCGCTACAACAAGGTGAAGCCGATGATGGCGAGCGGCGAGGCAAAGGTGACGTCGGTGGCGAATCCACAGCCCATTGAGTAGGGCATGGAGGCGGCGTCCGCAACTCCGAGTTGGCAAGCTGGGACAACGACCGCTGCCCACAGGTACAGATGCAGGTGACCACCGCCTTGGCCGCAACCTCCAGAGCATCGGGTCATCCATGGCGTCACCACCAGGGAAGAACACGTCGTGAAGGCACGTCCCGCTGGCTGGGACGTCGAGGTCGGCTGCAGCACGTGCATGGATTACAACGGTCCCATTCATGACGTCAATAAGGGCGCATGCATGAAACAAAATTCAGCATCATTGTAGACGGGAAGCATGCAGATTAATTACATTTTTTCAATTCACCAAGTCAATGCGTGCGTGCGTGTTCACCTGCCGCCACATCAACCACGTAAGTAACTCCATGCATAACAAACGTTTTTAACACGTACCAATGCATAATAAAAAAAAGGTGTTAATTTTCGCTTTGATCTGTTGTGAATAGATTAAAATAGATAGATATCGTTTATTTTATAGTCAGATTCAATAACTACGCAGATTTGAGAAGTTTTTTCTATTATTTCTAGCATAATTTAGCCGTTTTACCATTTTTGTTCATGATATACATGCCAGTTTTAGCTAAAATTTTGTGATCTATGTTTGTCCTACCTTATTTCTTCGGCCGGGTCCACCACCTGCTCAGGAAGCAAAGCAGAAGGGCAGGGAGCGGTCCTGGCAAAGGAGAGCTCGAGGGAGACGTAGGTTGGCAGCCTGGCAGGTCCAACTCCACTAAGTTATTAACGAAACTATTGGATTAAGCCATTCTGAATTTTTGCTTTGATTAAATGTAATATAAAAGAGGCAAAATTTCTCTAAATCCATTTTTTGTCCATATCTCCCTATAACTAACTAGATAATGCAGAGTTTTTTCTATCTCTCTTTCTTATTTGATCCAAACCCATAACCTATATATACGCATACGAGATAGAACAACTCATTCTAGCGATGATGGATATGTATATTGAGTCGCGTATGTGACTCAGACTCATGGTCTATGCTCGTACAAGTTAGAACAATTCATGTCTAATGATGATACAAAGTTTAATTCGTATATAAGTATTGGGTTTCATTGCAACATGGATATGGTTGCCATTTTTCTATCTTCGAGTCCTTTGCGTGACTTTTTTTTTAGTATCTGATTCATTAGCGTTCCTGTTTTCCTGTTTTCCGTCTCAAATTCCTATCCATCGTTTGTCTTTCTGTTTTTTTTTGTTTTCCTGTTTCCAGTTACTTTGCCTTTTGTTTTCCACTGGCTGTGTTTCCAATTTTTTGTTTGCTTATTACTTGTTCTATTTTGGGTTTTGTTTCTCGGCTTTTTTTTGTTTTGTTTCTCTCGATTATCCCTTTACATTTCTGATTTTTTTAGTTTTCCGTTTATACAATTGTTTTTTCAACCAGTGTTTTTTTATGTTTTTGACCGGCGATTTTTTCTCATAAAGTAAAAAATAAATAATAAATATAACATTGTGAGTCTTTGAACCATTGATCTCTCCTTAGAAAAAGAAAACAAAAGTTTGCACTACTTAAGAGCATCTCCAAGAGTTCCCTAAATCTCTTCCTAATCCTTGATTTTTAGAAAGATAAGAAAAAATTCCTCTCCAACAACTCCTAATACTTCCTCCTAAAATTTATGCACTTGGAAAATCCACCCCTGTTCCGCGAAACTTTGCGCGGTTCCTCCATCGTGCGGATACTGCTTTCCCGTGCTTACTGGTCGGTCAATCTAAAGGTGGAAGGGTGTCGAAAAGAATAAATAGTAGGAAAGGGTTTTTTTGATGCAAATATACGAGAGAGAAAGAATATATATAAAAGTGGTTACGATAATTTAGAAATAATATAGGATTCTTGACGTAAAATTATCTTCTATATTTTAGGAGTGGATTATTAGAAACTCTTGGAGATGACCTTATTTTTTCTCCCAATACCTTTTTAGGAGTTGTAAAACTACATGTTTTTAGGAGAAAAAAATAATACTCTTGGAGATGCTCTAATTATTTATGTAATTTAAAGTATACACAAAACTTATCCTTACTAAATTTTAATCAGTTATTTGTCTAACTAATCAAACAATGTGAATTTTTAACCAATTTATTATCTAATTTGATCTAAATAAATCTATCTCTACAATCTATAACGAGAGCCGCCGTATAAAAAGGTCTCTCATCATAATCATCGACGGATAGACCAATTTTCGACACGTTACCAACTATTCTTTGCTGACTTTAATAAGAGATTGTAATTACATATGTTTACTGATTACAAATAAAGTCACGCAACTCGACATTTAACTGTAGCAACACATGCATAGTGTGAAAATTAAAGTTATGATATATTGGCGTCCAAATATTTTTGAGCTTTGCAATAGGAAAACAATTAATCAATAATCACTCTGTTCGTTTCGCTGGTTTATTATGCTGAAAATACTGTTCGCTGGTTTATTGTGAGAGAAAAACACTGCTGGATGGCTGCTGATTCTGCTGATAAGTTCAAACGAACAGGGTGATTGTAGTTTAATTCATTGGCATCTTAATAGGACATTGTCATATTATTACTAATATTAACTTAGATTATGGATGTCTTGTCATCATCATAAAATAGTGTATTAATTTTATCGAAAGAGCAAAACATAAATAAACTAGAAACCCAGGGCGTGGCATTGCCGCGCGTACCATGAGGTTGCCATTGTACAGTGTTATATATTCTATGTTATAGTAAAACAGATATGCCATATGTTACAATTGAACATAATACAGACTATATGAATTTTTTATATTGTTTTGTTGGAAATATATTGTCCTATTTTTTATATTTTATTCTATTAGCAGAAGAAGATTGTTGGCATAGCTTACACTGTGTAGTGTAACGAAGTATAAAAGAAGGTGAAATAAGTAACCCGTGTTTATGACAATCCGAAAATTCGCATCGCATGGTCGCTAAAAAAATTGTACTAGGTTGTCGCTACCTAGTTCACTTTGTAGTATTATTTGCATTACGATGTATATTTGTGTCCCGTACATTTTTTTTTGCAATATATAATTTGAGTATACACAAAATGAAGGATATATCAGTTAAATGTGTGTAATATCAAAATCCAACAGCAGTGTTATTGATTTTTTCGATCATTGTAGTGAAAATTTTAAAACAGAGGATGATCGTAATCATATTAATTGTAGGTCATCGTACTATGTTATAATTGAAGAAGAGCTGGCTGCTGATATATCTAAAATTTCCTTCTAGCTGAGTATAGATACTGACAAATTCTTGGTATAGGCAGATTAGGTTGCAAATAGAATTGTTCAAAAGGAGCACTATTTGTATTTGTGACAATCACCGAAAATTAGGAAAAAAGAATTGAATATGTAGGGTTTTATTTTAGAAAATTTTTTGTGGAAAAATTACGAGATTCGGAGTTAGGATGGATGAGATAAAAAATTCCTAAGTTTATGGGCAAAACGTGAATGAGAGGAATTTAGAAATTATTTTGGATTTTTGGATGATGAACAAGGGGTGGAAAAATTTTGGGTAGGCTCTAAAGTGGTTCTAGTTTATTTAGGATTTTTCTGGAAAGGAAAAGGGCTTACTCTAATCTCGTGGGTACATTTCTCATGTACGCGTAGTAATTATCCATGCGTGAACAGTAAAACACCATATGAACAGTACATGAACAGTGCTTAAGGTGTGGCTTGAGCCGTCCGATCATGATCCAGCGGCCGATGTTTTATAGGCAACGTGGCCTACTCCTTCGGCCAGAGCTTGCACCCGAGATTCCATGTAAAAAGATATGTACTATTCATGTCTTCATCCCCATAAAGATTTGATAGTTTTTTTTCCTGTTGTAATGCATGAGCACTTTTGCTAGTCATATTATATACATAAATTGTTAGGAAATGAAATATTTAACCATTTGTATTTTGTATTATCATAATTTATTAAAACTTTTGTTTGCATTATTTTGTCTGTATTATAATGGTATACACGAGGAAACATATTTTCTCTCTTATTAAACCTCTCATGCATAGGCTTCCAACCAAACACGTCACCTCTCTACTTGCCCGGCGAGGCGTTTCCATAATTCCATTCTGGTGAACGTTCACTCGATTTCGAACGAGGGAACACTATCCACCCCCGTGGGCTCTTCACCTGTGCTTCATTTTTCGGCTGGTCTCATGCCGCCACTCCCCTCCCACGCGCATGGCTGCATGCGTCCACTGACATTACCGCTCACGCGGACTTAAAAAACAAAACATTTACTTTAGATTGCTGTAACTTTCGAATAGTATATTCATTTTTAATTCTACCTACACCAATGTGTTCTACGTGACAAGGTAAACCAACGAAACTTTTAAATTCTAGATGTCTTAACGCAATATTTACGGTTCACTCTGATAATAAGATAGGTCCTTGTGTCAGTACACCATAGTTATGTCCATAGTTGCAATGGCTAGCCTATAAGCATGGGTCCACATGCAAGTAAAAACAAGAAAAGAAATCCAAACCAACCGCTCATGCTCGCTATGATGTCCTGCATCTGCGGCAATAGCCACCTGCCCATCTCCTCTATTAATTCTCCACTACTCCGAGATCAATCATTTTTTTTTATTGGCTTGTGGTCGACCGCAAGTCACTTGTGCTTACGGTGCCTCTCCACAATGGCTATGTCCAAGTTTTGTACAAGCACATTATTTTGAGGTAGCATTGTGGTGCCCTAAACCGTCTTTTAACCCACGTACGTATAGCCAAGTCATACATATCTGTGTGATGAAGTCACATGAATTTGGATTGGACAAGACACTAAATAATGAGATTTTGGATTGGCCCTTCAAACAAAGACGCAAAGGATCCAAAACGGGTTTAGGATGCCTAAGAGTTTCATGACATAGTTATGGGGATTACTAGCATCCGAACGTCCGGACGCGTGTGCCTGCGCCCCATTCCCTTTGCCGTCGGAAGTCGCCCATGCTGCTCAACCGCATGCAGGGACCCTTTGTGCCCGCTCGGCGGCTGCCCAACAGCTACAACAGGTGGCTGCGGCAAGTGGGTCCCATTACATCATGTGCAAACACTTGCAATATAAATCTGAAACAACTGAAATACTTACAACATATGTCTTAAAAATTTATAGGACACTAGAAAAAACTTAAAAACACGTGTGTAGCCATTCCAAGCATATGCAAACATCTAGATGAAACACTCGTAACATACGCATGAAAACACCTGAAACACTTGCATACATATGTAACATCCTATTATAGTTTTGCAACATCAAATGAAACACTTCAACATACGTGTATAGCCATTGCAATTTGTGCAACATCTCAATCTACTTTTGCAACATTGTTATAAAACACTTGCTACGTACCTCTGAAACATCTGAAACACTTCAAATATACGTTTGCGACATAGGCTTTAAGCTTGCTGCTTGGACGAATGGAGGCTCGTGAGGTCGACGCCGGTGCGTAGGTCGGCGGTGGCGGCGCATGGAGCTAGCAGCGGCGCGGAGCTTGCTGGTGTGGCAATAGCGTGGGCAACTCGTTGGTGGGGTGGCGTCACACAAAGCTCCTCTCCTCGCATGCTTTGGTTGTTTGCTAGAGCATTATCGTGGAGGCTCGCTTCCTCGGTGGACACGGTCACGTCGGGCAGATGCCGGGGTGCAGGCGTACAACGCGATGAGGCAGAGCGCAGTAGAGACATTTTCTTTTTTGCATCCCGACAAACTGATGCCCTGTCCCAGCATTACCGTATGTTGTCAAGCTGCCACGTCGGTTTCTACGTTGATATTTATGACTAGCAGAAACCCCGCGCGTTGCCACAGGCTGGAGTTCGATCGCATTTGTATACTTTGTCCAAAAAAAATGCATTGCTATTGACCCAGTTATTACTTACCCAAACTAAAAATGTCTAAGTATTATAGAACAAACTGGATCGTCTATTATACTTATCAACTGGCCGACAACAATTTCGTTAAGAACAGCATGCTGATGTCCAATGGATAGCTATATAGAAGCAAGATTGACCACCACACAGTGAAATGGAACAGATAAGCTGGCAACAGGAAACTCATTTCTGAAACCTTTAAGCATTGGAAATAGAACCTGAAAGCACCTATATATGTACAGTACACTATGAAATTAAGCATGGTAACATGGAACCATATTTTTTGGCTTCTCATTAAATTTCATTTAGCAGAAGATAGCATGGGTAAGTTTTTAATTTATACAATTAGCAGCGATCAAATAATTTGGATTGAACAAAAGGCATTAAGCTATTTGATTGGTCAAGGAATGTTATGATATTAACATGAAGCCTTCTCTATATCATGTACTCGATATTCGCCAATCGCATTAAGATCATGCAAGATCTATATCTGCATAAGAAAAAGATGATAAGACTTTATTGTTGCAGCACATAGCCAATTCCCATTAAATAAAGAAGGCAGGTGAGGAATTTTCTTATTGCGGTGGTAGTTACATATACAGTTGACATGTACCAAGCCTGTTCCAATAGAAAACAACGGGAAAGCAGCAGGTATCACAATATAGGAATATTTCTTATCATATTAAATATTCTAGAGCAATCTGAAACAATACACATCCTACTCTATGTAATTAAAAGTAGAGT
This sequence comes from Saccharum hybrid cultivar R570, assembly GCA_038087645.1. Lineage (NCBI taxonomy): Eukaryota > Viridiplantae > Streptophyta > Magnoliopsida > Poales > Poaceae > Saccharum > Saccharum hybrid cultivar. The sequence continues at coordinate 9,737,772 of JAQSUU010000112.1, read as the reverse complement.
TATCTTGAAATCGCATATAACTTTAGGTTACTGCCAATTCATATTTTTGTTGCACAGAAGACATCAAGGTTCTTTAATTTTTAATCTTTGAATCTGCAATTAGCAGTAACGAAGTAGCTGATACTGCACTGTGAGGCTGATTAACGCATGAGCAGGGCAGGGTACTAACCTTGGTTGTTTTGTATCATCACATTGCTCGAAGGCATAGTAAGTGTTGTACCGAAACATCGCCAAGCTTGTGGTAGTCAGCTTTTGCAGCGAATCCATGAGCTGAAACAATTCAAATGTAGAATTAAACAATTTGATCCCCTCTGAAAGTTAGACCAAGGAACTGTATACCTGTTCCTTTGGGCAACAGAGAAATCATAGTTAACTGTAATGTAATGTTGAGAATAATGTAAGCGAGTGCTTTCTGTCATGTCACATAAGAATTACAGATCTATCTGATACAATGCATAAAGAAAAAAGACACATCATCTGGTTTATTATTTTCACTTGGGCTATGAGGGCCCTGTCACTTGGAGTGGACAAAAATTCCTATCAGTTCAGACAGGACAGACCACTTGGACAACTGAAGAAAGTTGCACATCTTTAGAAAATAACCCAAATGGTGAAGTGCAACTACAACTGGTTGAAAGGGCACTTCCAAAACAGTAAAGACTCAAGTTCTAATTTTGAAAGTGCATTGGTATGTCAACACATGGATATGAGAGGTAGATCATTAAAAAATGATAATACGTACGTAGAAATTTCTTTCCTAGCTAAAATGTGTATACTGATCCAAGGCTGCTTGGTATATGTTTTAAAATCAATAACGAAGGTGCAGCCAATTAGGCTGATTAGGGGAAGAAATCATGGAGTACAAATTTACCTTTGAAACAGTTGGTAAAAGAATTCCACATATAAGCTGACATCCTTGCTATTAGGGGAGATATACTTGTTATACAGTTGTTTCAGTTCTATGCTTTTTTCTATACAATTGTAGAAATAGCTTGCTAGAGCTGTGCTGACTACACTTACAATCTTGTGATATAGGTATTATGGACAGGGTTTCATCAGCAACAGCATCAGAAGTTGAGGATAGTCTTGATGCTATCTCCACTGATCAGTCAGGCCATTCAGGGAAAAAGAGGGCTAAAGTTTGGGCTTATGTTGACTCAAAAATTGTTGATGGAACCATAGTTATCAGTTCCGTTCCGGTACCGGCCGGAACGGCCGAAACGCCTCGTACCGGTGACTAAAACGGTACAGAACATCTTGAATCCCATACCGGCTTCTATCTCGGACAGTTCCGGTCATTTCGGCCAATCTCGGCCATTCCGGGCGGAACTGCCCGTGCCGTCGATACCGGTGCCGGCCAGGGTGGATACAGTATCCCCAAATCCCATTGCGTCCGTTATCCAAATCTAGAAGTCAAAGAGGAAGCAATCTAATTTTGAACACGAAGAAATCCATCGAGATACACTATCTCTTGCCTCAGGAAAGATGGAGGGGAGGAATATTCAAGATCTGAGAAGAAAACAAGTTCAGCCAAAAAAAAAAAAGAAAAAGAAAAACACACAGGAGAGATGGACGGACTGCAGGCAGTGAGGCAGGTAAGAGCTCCAGCCTCCAAGATCTCACGGACGGTAGCAGGTTCCAAGCTCTCACGGTGCAGCGGAGGTACGCGGCATCGGCGGCGCATCTGAGGACGGCGCGGCGGCTGTGCCTGTGCGCCATGCTGACCCTGGGCGGAGCTCTTCTAGGCGAGGAATCAGCCAATGGGTTGGGGTCCGATGCTTATCGAAGTAGACTTTTTTATGGGCCAACAGAGCTACGTCTTGGGCTGTTGTTGGGCCTATAATTACTGTACTTCATATTTGCCTAGTTCACATTTACTAATTTATTGATATACAATATGTATATTATTAATACAGTAATAAGCTGAACTCCGGAACGGTACACCGGAATGCACCGGTATCGGTACGTTCCATTCCAATAGGTAAACCGGAATGGTCACCGGAATGGAATTGATAAGTAAGGATGGAACTGAGAAGGCTGTGTGCAAGTATTGCAAGCTCCAGTTGTCTTCTGTCAAGGAAAGGGACAACTCACTTGAATAGGCATATTGGATATTATTGTCATCATATCCCTCAGGAGGACAGGGACAGATTATTAGCAACTTTGAAGAACAAATCTGATAGAGATAATTCTGTATTTGATCCTGTTGTATTCAGATGTCTGATTGCAAAGTACTTCCTTAATGCTAAGGTTGCATTTCGAAAAGCAGATGATCCTGCTTGAAAAGAGATGATAAATTATTGTCAGCCTTCATTCAATGTGGTGGGTCGACAAACTGTTCGTGCAGACTGTCTGATGTTGTATGAAGAAGAGAAATTACAGCTACATCAAAAGATCACAAAATTGAAGTCTCATGTCAGTTTAACTGCTAATTTGTGGTCCTCTAACTAAAATTTGGGTTATCTTGGAGTTACAACTCATTACATTGATGAAGAGTTTGAGCTCCATAAGAAGATTATTGCATTCAAGCAGATCTCTTTCCCCCATAACTCATTTGTTGTAGAAGATGGCATCACGGCTTGCTTGACGGAGTGGGATTTAGTTGATCGTGTGTTCAAAGTGACTCTAGATAATGCAAGCGTGAACAACAGAGCGATTAGAGACTTGCGTGCTGCTCTAGGTGCTTAGATGTTCTTTAAGGGTGAACACATACATGTCAGATGTGCCGCTCATGTGCTCAATATAGTGGTCCAAGCTAGATTGCAAGTCATACCAAATGCAGTTGGAAGGGTAAGAGACATTATCAAGGTTGTCACATCTACACCTTTTCGTCTACAAACATTCAACTCAATCGTTCAGGCATTAGGTCTCAAAGGCAAGTCAGGGCTGGTTCTAGATGTTCCCCACCGCTAGAATGCTACGTATGACATGTTGACTGAAGCTCTAAAATATAAAGCAGCTCTCAATAGATTCGCAGCAGAGCAGTATCAGGATGTTCCTAGTGAACAAGACTGGCAGAAAGTTGAATCGCTTCACGAATTCCTAGAACAGTTCAGTGAGGCTACAAAAGAATTTTCTGCGGATAGGCATCCAACGGCCCACCTCTTTCTGAAAATGTTGATGGCAGTTCGAGATGTATTGCTTGATGAGACGTGGAATACCAATGAGCTACTCAATAAGTTGGCTGAAGCTATGTATACCAAGTTTCAGAAATACTGGGCTACGCCTAGTATGGTACTTCTCATAGCTGCTGTCCTGGACCCATCAATGAAAGCTGATTTTGTTAGGTTCTTTTACTTGACTGTTGAGAATACAGAAGCGGAAGCAAAGATGAGAGAGCTTAGACAATACTTGAAGAAATATTATCTAGAGTATAAGATGATTGTGAGGAACAACGCCGGTCCTGTCTTGATTTCATATGAAGAGGAAAGTCAGGGCGATTCGAGTTCTTCTGGACTTTGTGGCAAACGGCGTGTAGAGCTTGCATTTGCTCAATTTTCATCACAAAACTCGAGTACTCAGAAAAATCAGAATTGGATATTTATTTGGATGATCCTAGAGTAGTTGTGAGACCGATAGAGAACTTTAATGTTCTAGCATGGTGGAAGAAAAACTCGGATGCCTATCCTATCTTGTCTTTGATGGCCAGAGACTTCTTGTCTATTCCTGTTAGCACAGTGTCCTCAGAATCTGCTTTTAGTGCTGCTGGAAGAATACTTGGCAAAAATAGGACATCTCTCTCTAGAAACTCTTGAAGCGTTAGTCTGTGCAAAAGATTGATTGATTGGCTTTAATGATGCAGAAGAAGGTAATTGTCATATTTAATTAATATACATATTGCAAAGCCGGTTTTTTTATAACAGTGGTTTAATATGTTTGTCTTGTTCAATACAGGTCAACCAATGACCAGACATCGTATGTTTAAATCAGATGAAGAAGTAGATGATTGACAGGTTAGTGCCCTAGCTGTTGGTTCACTAGAAATGTTGAAATTGATCTGCAGTTGTACAACTGCATAGTCTGAAATTGATCTGCAACTTTACAATGTGTTTCTGATCAGCCACTACATTTTTTTGGTATTAGATTATGGTTTGATCAGCCACTGCATTAATATGACTAAGTGGATTCCATTTTTAGTACTAGTAGGTTTCATTTTATATTGGTACAACATTACAGGTACTTCTGCCCAAACTGACAGTTCACTCATACACCGAAGAAATGACCATGGTGAATGAATTTATGTTTTCACAGAGGAAAAAAGATATATATGTATTACTGTCTCAAAGAAATTTACAAATGACTGACACATTTAAAAATCCTTAGCTCCTTAGTATGAGGTCCGTTGCTACTTCCCTTTTGCTGCTCTAGAAGTAGAGGAATCCCTAACACCAGAGGCCCAGCCCAATGGTTCCTTATAGTGATACATTACATACGTCTGTAGTATGTTGCATTGAGGAGTTCTTGGATTCTTCTTTGTAAGTTTTGGCAAAGCAGACTGAATGAAGAACAAAACGAGTGTACTCCTACTTCTGAGCAAAGCAACCCACTGCAGAAGCCACTTTACTGACAAGAGAAGCATTATTTGTTAGTAATAGTAATACCCACATCTAAATAGGAGTAAGCTTCTAGTTCTGGGACCCTACTTTATCCACCTTGGCCTTGCTTGTGGGCTCAGCTAGCTTGACCAATTGTCGAACTAGGAGGATTTTATCAGGGGACAAATGATTAGCAAGGCAGTGCAATCATTATTGTACGTCACAAGGAAAGAACTGCCTTCCTATGTCAGTGGGTCTCACTCTCACAGGCCACAGTTTACTGAATCAGTGCACTGCCTTCCTAGCATTATTGACTTCTTTTTTAGTGCACCGGAGATATTTTGTTTATCTGTCAAGGTACAATTCTAATGATAAACAATTTACAAGGCACTAGCTAAGTACTTACCATTTAGAATTCTCATCCAGGTGTTTTTTGCTTGCCTCCCTGACTTTGTTTGGTTAGTTGGCATATCAAGTTTCCTTGCCTTGTCTTCCCTTACATATGTATATTTGATTCATTTGCAGGTGTTTAGGCTGCACACTTACTTCAAATGGTTAAACGAAGCAACTCACCAGTGCTATGATGATCTTGTACCTCTTCCAGCAACTCACCAATCAATCTGCAGAACTTTTGTGTTTGGTTGTTCTAATTCCATTGTAATCGAATTGGATGTAATTTATTGATTATCTATCAGTTATCTGAATTGGATTACAGTCAAATGGTTAAATTCCATTGTATTTTAGTATATGTGCCGGCCCTTGGATCGTGGTCAGTATTGACGTTTTGCTTGCTTGCTAGTATATTTGAATATAGTATGTGCCGGCCCTTTGGATTGTCAGTACTGATCGCCCGTAGGATCTAAAAGGATCAGGAGTAGGTTAGGATAGAGTGAAGTGAAGGATCGGATTGGATCGGGCTATATATTATAGTTTCAAGTTGGAACAGGATCGGGCTTACAACTTAATCACACAGGATTGGAGTGGGGCTTGGAGCGGATCACGACCCATTCCCAAGCGTAGGGCAAACGGTAGTATTCAGAATTTAAACATGGTGAAATCTCCATTCCAGTTACTCCCTCCGTCCCACAAATAAATGCACGTCTCATTTTTTGAGGAGTCAAATTTTTTGAAGTTTGACTAAAAATATATCAAATAATATCAACATTTGTATCTGCAAATAAGTATATTATAAAAGTATATTTCATGCTCAACCTAATGATATATATTACATATGATAAATATTAGTATATTTTTGTATATATTTGGTCAAATTTAAAAATATTTGACTCCTCGGAAAACGAGACATACAAATATTTGTGGGATGAAGGGAGTACTAATCAGCACAAACCTGAGTGGACCCCCTGTGCAAAGCAGCAGCTGTTCAGGCATTTTCCGTACGGATAAGTTTCAAGAGGAAACCACAATATACAATACCTAAAATCCAGCTAAAAATACCAAACCAAGAAAGATTGGTATACGCTGGTTCAGAGGGCACAACAACAAATAAACGCTCCTGTTCAGGCACACCAACAAATGTAAGCAGAATATACAACAGAAGTAATGAATACTGGAAACCTAAAATAGCAAACCAATTCAATTATTTGGGGGGGGGGGGGGGGGGGGGGGAATCACCTACTTAGCTGTGACTCCTCGTAGATCATCGCATTAATTAGGCAATCAAAGAAATCAGAACCGGACTTTGTTGTTGAACGCGTCTGTGGACCAACGCAATTGGGTATCTGCAACAAAAAAAATCACACAGGCAAATATCACAGTACAGTGCGAGCAATTGTTAACAATGGACACAGAGGAGGGAGAGAGGTCTAACACGCCGGAACCTGGGCTACGCCGCTAGGGTTTGCGGGCGACCTCAGAACGTGGAGACGAAGGAGAGAGAGAGACAACATTACCTGGATCGCGTCGTGCCGGAGGGCTCGCGCGCGGTGGATCCGGGTCCCCCCGCTCCTCTGGTTGGCCGCCGCTGCCGCTGTGGGTGAGGGGCACCGCACCCTGCATGCCGGTTGTGGGGAAGAGGTAGAGGGAAGGACGCTCGGGCTTCGGAGCCGCCGCCGCCGTGGGGGAGAGGGAAAGTGAGAGGGAGGGGCGGCTTGAGAGAGCGGAGAGGGAGAGGGAGCTGGTGATTCCAAAAGTCTGGACGCGTGGACAATGCGGGATGGTAGGATGCGGATCGGACGGTGGTGGTAGAGGTACCGTTTATCTACAGTGAAATGTGAGAGGGGTGTTGGTATACGGCTTATAGGGTAGCAGTGGCGGAGCCAGAATATAAAACTTGGGTATTCCCACTTTCTAAAAAAAAGCATCATACATTTCAAATATAATTCAGAGTAGTATGTTACCGATAATTAAAATCAAAAAAATAGTTAAATAACAAATTGTTCAGATAAAATCCAACAAACTACTTCTTCATTTTGTAAACCAATAGCAATATTATTACTACAATAGACATGGACAATAGAATCAGTAAACTTTAGACCAATGTTTGTAACAAGATCAAGAACTGTAGTATGGAGATTGGAGAGTGGAGGAATGAGGATGAAAACCAGAGACCTGGAGAGGAGGTACCTGGCAACTGCACGGTGTCGGGCAGTAGGTGTCGGGTGAGAGGGGCTACAGGCCTGGCCAGGATGGGCCGAAAATGGATGAGTGGTCCTAGTGGGCCGGCCTAGGGAGGTGGAAGTTCGGAAGCAAGACTGAAAGGCCAGTTCTTTACGTGTTTTGGACTAAAATGCACGAAAATATTACAGATCATAGCATTATACATTTATATATACAATTATATACACATATATGCATGAAAGTGTACCAAAAAAGTTAGGTATTTCCAGGAATACCGGGGAATACCCTTAAATCCGCCCATCTAGGGTAGATAAGTCTTATCTAAATGAAACTCTTTCTATCCCACTTTGTAATTAAACTAAACTTAACAAATCTGTTGATGTGTTACGGTAGACTAAAAAATCCTTTAAAACTCTCATTGTACTGGCCCAAATATTAATTTTTAAAAAGAAAGGATTAATAAATATAAAAAATTACTGTAGGGCCAAAGGTTCGGGCTCCCAGCTCGTGTGAGTGCTGCAGGCAGCACGGCACGGGCCACATCGCTTCCATGCTTCGCTCTGCGCGCCCCGATCAGACCCTGACGACATCTTTGCAGAAGAGAAGAGAGCACGCGGGCAGGATTCCTTGCGCTCTCGAATCGATGCTCCCGCTGTGCACTGCACTGCACGGAGGCCGGTGGGCCTGGTGGCTGGCGCCCTGGCCTGCAGGCTGCAGCGAACCCGTGACTGTGAGGTCGATTCGCGGCGTGGCACGTCCTTCATCCGGTCGTCGGGCTCAAAATAAGGGGAAGTGCCGAGACTTGGGTACTCTAAAACAATACTCTAAAACTTTAAAGTATAAATATAGAATAAAAATTGCTGCACTAGGTACTCTAAAACGATACTCTATCTTTTCTCTCACTCTATATTTAGAGTAGTACAATATTTACTCTATACTCTATAGTGGTGGGCCCCACTAGCTAAACAAAGGAAAAATGTTATAACTCACAGACCAAAAATCCAAAATTAAATTTCGATTGCACCATTAAATTCGTCTCAATAAATCCTTCAAAACTAGATCACACATGGATATATTTAGATAAAGTGCCAAGTGGGTCCCACAGTAGATAGAGTGGATAGAGGGTGATATAGAGGATGGATGGGTATGGAAGAATTAAGTATAGAGGAGAGAATCTTGCTGACTAGGACGTATAGAGGATGAACATAGAGGTTCATGAGTGTGGATAGACTAATCCAGCAGGCCAGGTTGCAGGCATCACTCATCAGCCTGTTTAGATCATTTCTAAGGTCCCATTTAGGGAGTGCTAGGTTCCCGGCCACACCCTGCCACGCCACAAAGTCTCACCGCCACGGATATCCAGACGAGTGTTTGGTTCATAATTAGACATTGGCAGCCACATGTTTCATAGTTTATTTTTTCGCCATAAGTTAGGCGGCCGTTTTCATCGTCACAAGTTAGGCGGAGCCGCCACAGCGGCGTGGCGGGTGATGTCCGGAAGACAAACAGCCCCTTAGTCCTGTGGCCTTGTTCGGCTCAGCAGTGCTTTTCTCTTACATCAATTCAGCGTCAGTCACCGATCACTAGCCAGTCAGCAGTATTTTTCACTCACAATAAATCAGTACCAGCCAGCCGAACGAGGCCCGTATTGCTCAAAATAGTTTGCTTGAACTTATCAGTTTAGTTTATCAGGCATGATACTGTGTTTTTCTCTCGTAACGAAACAACATCAGTATGCTTATCGACCGCAAAAACCATCAGCCGAACAGCTCCGGCTTATCTGCCGCAGACAAGATGCTGGGAAGTCTTGAACGTACGGTGATTAGTCATTCACTTCACAGTCTCTGAAAATTGACAGTCTTTTTGTTTTTGCCATGAAACATTTTCGTAGAAAAAGAACCTACTACAACAAAACAATTTGCGTGGTAATCGTGGTTATTATATTGCCACAAAACAATTTTTTTGGTAATAGTGCATATAACCACTAGATACATTGCGTTGCAAAATATCAATGCGACGAAACAAGGTGCGTGACACAATTTTTGGCTGCCATGAAAGATTTCTGTGGCATTAACTCCTACTGTCATGAAAACATAAGTATGGTAATAACGTTTTTTAATGAATTCAAATGAGGTAAGTATGGTAATAACGTTTTTTAATGAATTCAAATGTGGTAATAAAGAGTTTTTTTTGTGGATTCAAATGAGGCCGTATACTCCCTTCATGTTGGTAAAAGAAGTCGTTTTGGACAAGGTTTGGGTTAAACATTGGAAATATAAATCATGAATAACTTTTAAGTTGTTGAGTTTGGAAATGTGAAAACAATATGAATAGATTTGTCTTGAAATAGCCAGTCACCGATTCAGCGTCAGTCACCGATCACTAGCCAGTCAGCAGTATTTTTCACTCACAATAAATCAGTACCAGCCAGCCGAACGAGGCCCGTATTGCTCAAAATAGTTTGCTTGAACTTATCAGTTTAGTTTATCAGGCATGATACTGTGTTTTTCTCTCGTAACGAAACAACATCAGTATGCTTATCGACCGCAAAAACCATCAGCCGAACAGCTCCGGCTTATCTGCCGCAGACAAGATGCTGGGAAGTCTTGAACGTACGGTGATTAGTCATTCACTTCACAGTCTCTGAAAATTGACAGTCTTTTTGTTTTTGCCATGAAACATTTTCGTAGAAAAAGAACCTACTACAACAAAACAATTTGCGTGGTAATCGTGGTTATTATATTGCCACAAAACAATTTTTTTGGTAATAGTGCATATAACCACTAGATACATTGCGTTGCAAAATATCAATGCGACGAAACAAGGTGCGTGACACAATTTTTGGCTGCCATGAAAGATTTCTGTGGCATTAACTCCTACTGTCATGAAAACATAAGTATGGTAATAACGTTTTTTAATGAATTCAAATGAGGTAAGTATGGTAATAACGTTTTTTAATGAATTCAAATGTGGTAATAAAGAGTTTTTTTTGTGGATTCAAATGAGGCCGTATACTCCCTTCATGTTGGTAAAAGAAGTCGTTTTGGACAAGGTTTGGGTTAAACATTGGAAATATAAATCATGAATAACTTTTAAGTTGTTGAGTTTGGAAATGTGAAAACAATATGAATAGATTTGTCTTGAAATATACTTTCATAAAAGTATACATATATCACTTTTGAATAAATATTTTTATAGAAAAATGAAGTCAAAGTTATGCTTTGGAAACTGTGTCGTTGTCTAAAACGACTTCTTTTACCAATAGAGCCCCTTGTTGCCACAGTACTATACTATCCATGACAACACCCATGAGTCCACGACCCATCAACCGTAACACATGATTACATTGCAATAAGCAAGTAATTGCAACAAAATGCAAAACTGTTGCAACAAAAGTCATTTCACCACTATGTTTTACGTAACACCTACCAACAAAAATGATTCTACCAAGATTTAGGCTCTATTGTGACTATTTCAAGACGTTGCTTATGGGGCATATAAATCATAATAGCGCCTCTTCATGTCCACACGAGTACGAGAAATGGCCATGGAGACTGCAGCCCAGCCAAAACAGTCCGCTCGGCCCGGCCCATTCATGTCCAGCTTGCTCTTGCTCATATCAAAGACTTTCCGTACGCATGGTGGGCTCTCCCAATCTGCTCCTACGAAACTCGTTACTCGTTACTACCACGGAGCTCTCGCTGTACCTGGCTGAGAAACAGAATCGTAATATGGCAGCCATGAGCCGGGAAAATCAGAGAGAAAGCATGAGACGAAGATCCAAGCGGTGAAACTGAAACAGGCAACGCCATCCGAAGTTGCACGGCCCTTGTGCTGGCAGCAGAGGCGCTTCTCTAATCTTTACAGTTTACGCCTGCGACGGCCGGCCGAGAGCTGCTTCAGCATAAAAGAATCTAGAAGCGGAGTGGTAGCTGAACAAGAGGATTCATGCCATTTGCAGCGACTATTGCGATAGCATTGAAACACATGACTCTGAAAAGCAGACGGAGCCAAAACCGAAAGAAAATGCAGGGTTTTCACGGGAGCAAGAGCAAGAAGACCATGCGACTGCCACAACATGAAGAAATGTGCTACCAAGAATGGAAATGAAACGACAGATCGATCCTTAGCGGATGGGTGCGGGCGAAGGAAGGAGCCCATGGAAATCATCGGACTGGATGGAATAGGAAAGTACGCAGCGCAGAGATGCGTCGAGTTTCCAGTTCGTCCAATCCGACTACTCCCAGGAGCTCTGCTCCCGTCGCCACCCCTCCGTCCCTCTCGGGCTGCTTGGCTTTGGCTACTCAATGGCCGTGCTATATATAGAGAAAGGTTTGGGAACTCGGATCAAGACCAACAGTTAGGCCAGTCTCAGCGGAGATTTCATGTCACTGTTTCTAATACATCCAGATTTTAGAAACAGTGCACAAGAGTTTCATCCCTACGAAACTCTCTCTACTCTTATGAAACTCTTATCATCTTCTCTTTATTAATATGGTGCCACATTAGTATAATTAATGCCCATAAAACTCTGATGAAACTCCATTGAGACTGACCTTTCAGCCTCCATCTAATTAACAATTGCAGGGAGTACAAAGTATATATAGTGACTATAGTATATTTTTATATGTATTTACGTCATATTCGTCATGGCTGAAAGTATTGTTAGCTGATTTATTTTGAGAAAAACACTGTACTGTAACTGATAAGTTCAAACGATAAGAGAGTTATTTAGTGAGAACTTAGAAAAGTATAACTATTAAAAATGGCATGCGCATTTCTTTTGAGGAGAAGGGAGTACAAAGCGCGCATAGCAAGACATTTGTCCAAAACAGGAATAAATAATTCTAAAATAGGGCTGGGTCAAATATTTAAAATTTCAATCAAATTTGATAAAATAATAATATTAAAACATATTACTTAAATATTATTAGAAATATTATAAAATATATATTTTTATAATATTTATGGAATTTAAAGTAACTTATTCTCTCTTTTTAATTCTCACTTTTTAAAAAGTCATTTAAAACATTCTTCAAAGTTGTATAAAAAATACTTATATTTCTGGGGATCAACATCAAACAATGTAGTCTTTGAAGTTGATTAATAAGTTTTTAGCTAGCATTTTATCAAAGTGGCAATTGTTCCTGTTTTTCAAGAAGGACTTCGCTTAAACATCGAAGGAAGGAGGACCTTCGTAGATGACCGATAAAGTCCTAATAACGAAGCCAAAGGTGAGAAGACAAGGTTAAGGACCTGGACCAAAGGTAATCAACCCACTTTGCGGTGAAGCGAGAAGCCAAAGTCAACATTAGAAAAGCCGGCGAAGATTCATTCCAACCCGAAGGGTCACTTCACAAGATGAAGCTCGAAGAACGATTATTAATGTTTCTTTATTTCTATAATGACTAAGTTGCCCTTAACTGTAATGAAGGTAATACCTAAATGTAATAGACACAAGGGTTAAAGAGGGGATTGTATATCCGATCAAAAAAAAAAAGATGGGATTGTATAAAGAGCATCGAAGACTCCCCCGCTACAAATACTTCCCTCCGTTTACCTTATTTGTCACCGACCTTTTACTGTAGCAAATTTGACCATCTGTTTTTTTTAAAAAAATCTTAGATACTTCAATGTATATAACACTAATGAAATATGTTTAATAAAGAATCATATATATGAAAAATTGATTTATCTAAAAATCTTTTGCAGAAAAAACGTATGGTCAAAATTGCTACAGTAAAAAAATTGGTGATAAGTAAATGAAAATGGAGGTAGTACCATGTGACAAGTACTTTTTTTGACATGAAATCCTTATTCAATAGGGTTAAATCCACTCTGTGATGCTTGTGTGGATATTCACCAACGCCCATCGTTTGTGTGTGCTCCAGAAACAAGGCAAGGAGCCAAGGACCACCGGAACGAGGCAGTTCCAAAAAGCAATCCAAAAGCGAGATAACAGAAGAGACTCAAAGAACTACGGGACCAGCTTCAAAAAGAACTTGAAGAGTTCAGAGCCAAGCCTAGAGAGAAATCACTCAAATCATCATTTATTCTCTCCATCACTTATTTTAAAAATAGTGCTGATTTAAATGATATAAATTTCAATCTAATTTATTAAAATTACATTAATATTTGAAATATTAGATAAATATTAAATGGGGTGGGCAAGCTGCAAAGCTTCCGTAATAAAGACAAGGCCTACCTGACGACTGCCAAAGGTCCGTCCGGTTGCCGTGCTTCTGAAGAGAGCCTGTTTAGATGGCCACCAAGCTAAAAAAAAAAAAGTTTACTTAATATCTATCACATCAAATCTTTGAATGCATATATAGAGTATTAAATATAGGTAAAAAAATAATTAATTGCACAGTTTATCTGTAAATGTCGAAACGAATGTTTTGAGCCTAGTTAGTCCATAATTAGATAAATTTTGTCAAATAACAACAAAAAGTGCTACATGATCTTATCCAAAATTTTTCACCAACTAAACTGGCCCAGAATCTGAGGCCCCGTTTACTCTCCATGCAAATCCAAAATATTTCCTTTTCCACCCATCCCATCGAATCTTTGGACGCATACATGGAACATTAAATATAGGTAAAAAATAACTAATTACATAGTTTGTCTGTAAATGTCGAGACGAATCTTATGAGCCTAGTTAGTCTATGGTTAGATAAAATTTAATAAATAACCATGAAAGTGTTACAAAAATTTTTCTCCAAAATTTTTGGATCTGAACACAGCCTCACTGGTGCAGGCAGCACGGGCCACAACACGAAAGCAGCGGGCAGACCGGAACCCTTTCCGCGCTCCGCTGTCCGCGCCCCGACGAGACCCGACATCGTTGCTGTCTTGCAGAAGAGAAGAGAGCAGCGCGCAGGATTCCTTCCGCGCTCGAATATGGTCGATGCTCCCGCTGCGCACTGCATGACTGCACGGCGGGTGTCTCCCCAGGTGGCTGGTGCCGTGCTAGCAGCGAGCCCGTGACCGTGACCGTGACGTCGATTCGCGGCGTGGCCCTGGCACGTCCTTGGTCCGGTCGTCAGGACGTCAGGGCTCAAAATCGACGGCTTGAGAAAAAAAAATGAGAAGTGCTAATCAGTTTTCAAAAAAATAAAGAAGTGCTAATCAAGATCAGTTTGTAGTCCATCTCCCTCCGTCAAATTAAAAAGTGGCACACCTTGCCTCTCAAAAAAACCAAATATTTTTAAGTTTAACAAAGTATATAAAAAAATAATCATATATGATATATAATAAGAAATATCACTAGATGAAATTTATTTAGAGATATAAACATTGATATTATTATTTATATACTTGATCAAATTTTAAAAGATTCGACTACTCAAAAAGCAAGATGTGCACTTAGTATATTTAGGACATGTTTGCTTGTCTTGTAATCCGTACTTTTCAACTTGTTTTTTCAGGCGGAATAATGTTTTTCTCTCACAACAAATCAGCGAACAGTACTTTCAGCCATGTTTTTTCAGCGAAGTGAACGAGCTCTTAGTACATTTAAAAGGACTTTTAAAGTCCCATTTAGTACGGTATGGCTCAAAATAGCTTGGGCTCTTTCCTTGTAGACAAGATAGTAGTAAGATACAAAAGGAAAATGGCTTTATTAATTCTAATTTATTTCTTTGTGAGAGTGATTTTAATCTCTATAGTACGATTCCTACCTCAAAAGCGGGCATATGAATCGGGCTACGTCGCCCAATAACCTCTAACTGTAGGATCGAGCCATCTCGCAACATAAATTGTCCGATACAGGTGTTAGCGGGTCTGTCACCCACTAAACGAAGAAATCGCTCAGGCTACGAACTCATCCCCTCCGCCTCGCGAGTCGCAAGCATCGAGAAGGTGCCACCCCAAACACGGAGGACGCCGTCCTGCCTCCTCACCCAGCCAGCCATAGCCACTGCCTCCCTCGTAGCCGCGATAGCGGAGGCAGCGCGGATGATGAGGGTCGGAGGTCCTTTCCCTGCCTGCCCCTCCTCGTGCCAGTCACCTCGACGGTTGCTGCTTCCTCCATAGGCCTACTCCACTCCACCAAGTTCTCGAACCAAAATCCATAGAAAAAAGTCTACTTGACCCTCTCAAGTATGGGGGATCGTCTACTTTACCCCTCAAACTACGAAACGGTCTAATTTACCTCCTGAACTTTGCAAAACCGGCCAAATCACCCCCTCGAACGGTTTTGGGCGGTGGTTTTGCTACAGCAACAGCGGGCTGCTACAGTAACAGCGGTTTTGTCTTTTCCTTTTTTATTTATTTTGTCTGAATCTTTGAAAAATCATAGTAAATCACAGAAAAATATTAAAATAGAAAATCCAATTTTGTTGGACTCCACGTGAGTAGATCTACACAGTGAATATATAATATAGTATGCTTTAGTATAAAGTTTTTGTTGTATGAATTATTCAAATTAATTACAAAAAAAAATAGATCCAAATTTTCAGCAAAAAACTTTGTACTAAAGCATACTATATTATATGTTCATTGTGTAGATCTACTCATGTGGAGTCCAACAAAATTAGATTTTCTATTTTATGATTTTTCTGTGATTTACTATGATTTTTTAAAGATTTAGACAAAATAAATAAAAAAAGAAAAGACAAAAGCAATGTTACTGTAGCAAACCCGCTGTTACTGTAGCAAAACCACCGTCCAAAACCGCCCGAGGGGATGATTTAGCCGGTTTTGCAAAGTTCAGGGGATAAATTAGACTATTTCATAATTTTAAGAGGCAAAGTAGACGACCTCATAGTTGAGGGGTCAAGTAGACTTTTTCCAAAATCCATAGTATCTCGCGAAGCCCACCTGCAAGCTGCAGCTTTGCTTGCGCCCCTCCCCCTCCGGTCTCTGACTGGGACATTGTGGAGGTCCAGGTAACCATCTTTTCCATGTACGGCTCCCCCTGCCCTGCTGCTCCCTTCGCTCGTACTCTAAAACAATACTCTAAAACGATGTAAGACTACGCAGTGGGTACTCTAAAACAATACTCTAAAGCTTTAGAGTATAAATATAGAGTAAAAACTGTTGCACTGGGTACTCTAAAACGATACTCTATCCTTTCTCTCACTCTATATTTAGAGTGGTACTGTGCTTACTCTATACTCTATAGTGACGGACCCCACTAGCTAAACAAAGGAAAAAATGCTATAACTCACAAACCAAAAATTCAAATTAAATTTTGATTTCACCGTTAAATTTGTCTCAATAAATCTTTCAAAACTAGATCACACATGGATATATTTAGATAAAGTGACAAGTGGGTCTCATAGTGGATAGAGTGGATAGAGGATGATATAGAGGATGGATGGGTGCGGGAGAATTAAGTATAGACGAGAGAATCTTGCTGACAAAGACGTATAGAGGATGAATATAGAAGTCCATGAGTGCGGGTAGTCTAAGACTACCCGCAGTGGGTACTCTAAAACGATACTCTAAAGCTTTAGAGTATGAATATAGAGTAAAAACTGTTACGCTGGATACTCTAAAACGATACTCTATCTTTTCTCTTACTCTATATTTAGAGTGGTACAGTGCTTACTCTATACTCTATAGTGGCGGGCCCTACTAGCTAAACAAAGGGAAAAAATGTTATAACTCACAAACCAAAAATCCAAATTAAATTTCGATTGCACCATTAAATTCGTCTCAATAAATCCTTCAAAACTAGATCACACATGTATATATTTAGATAAAGTGACAAGTGAGTCTCACAGTGGATATAGTGGATAGAGGATGATATAGAGGATAGATGGGTGCGGGAGAATTGAGTATAGAGGAGAGAATTTTACTGACTAGAACGTATAAAGGATGAATATAGAGGTCCATGAGTGCGGACAGTCTAAGCCGCACATGACGGAAAAGGGCAGTGGCACCAGTGCTGCGCAGCCTCCCGCACCCTAGTAGACGGAGTGGTCGCCCACATGGACGACGCCCAACAGCTGCTCGACGAAATGCCCTCAAGGTGAAATGCTCACTGAACAGATCTAATTTTGGGTGAAACTTGTATTCAGATTATCTGGCTATCTTTCTATGGCTATATTCTATACAATTTAATGACTTGACTTGTTGGATGCATAATTGCATATGGAGCCAACCATACTTTTCTCTAAAGCTCATAAGCTTCTTATGGTGTAACATTTTTTCTGAAACATATGGGATCATCTATGTCTTAAGTACTTAAGTGTTACAGTCTGGTCGCAAATTTAATCCTTGATAGGAGGATTACTAACTCCAAAACTCAAAATCAGAATACTTGTTTACTGTTTGTTTATTCAAATTTGCGGTTGAAGTGGCAAACCTCTAAAATAATCTGATAGCTTGCTTGATTTATTTCAGTACACTTGGAAATAATTATTTCTTGCTTACCAAACGATTGAGTGTTACAGTCTACCATATTGTTCTCTGAACCTTATGTCCTCCTTTATGTGAACTGAATGGTAGGCGCATGGGACAAAGGGGCAAGCAAGCTCTAACAATCAATCATATTGCCTGTCGAGTTATACATTTGCCTAATTGCATTAAGTCCTCAATGCTATTAGGTAATAACGTCCGACAATCTCTGAACAAGGAGCTGAAGAACTTTAAACCAAATTTTTAGGTTTGTTTTAGATTCTACTAATTACTAATTTGATTGCATTATAAATTAACATAATGTGCCTTTGCTTCCATTATAAATTACTTATTGTTCATATCTTGCTGAAAGCTTTGATAATAAAATTAACATAATGTGCCTTTGCTGAAAGCTTGATATCACTTTTAAGTGTTCTATTAAACATGTTGTAGTGATCTACTTTTCATACTCCATCAACACATGTTTAGCTTCTGAACAATCTGTAAACAAGACTATTTTGGTGCACATATGTGCCAGGATAATTTTCTAGCTATATGCTACTACTCCACAAACATAAAACAAACAGGAGTAAAACTGTTTAACAGTTAAGATCTTTTTTTGGCTGATCTTACTGAATATTGATCTGTCATCATTTTTGGGTGCTATCCCTGAACATTTCGGACTTTGGGCATACTCACGTAGTGGCAAGGATGTGGCCATGACCACTTTAACCTCTGTTCAATCTCTCTCGAAGGTGTTGCTTATTTCATATTAAAAATATTTTAACAAAAAAAACTTCTTTTATTGCGCAAAGACTACGTCGACACCGCAGTCCTGATTGAGTTATTTTTTCTATTATCGTTGACTGTTTATGTCTCCTATCTTAATTTACATCGTTAGTTAATTACATGTAATCAGGAAGTGACCTTCGGCTGCTATGTGTAACTGCAAATACCTATATATCATGTCGTCTGCCTTTACAGGTGGCACCAAATTCAGGTGCAACACCCGACTCGAGCACAAGAAGATGCCTGTTGAGAACGAAATGGGAAACCACGAGTTGTAAAAACTAGGTCAATGAATTAGCAAAATGTACTCTTTTTAAAATACAATCGTGTCAAAGCGCAACTGTTTGGAGTTAAGTTAAAAGTCCCCAGTCATGTTCTACGACAAATCGAGAATAATGACAGTGATCATCACCATATTCATACATTACTACCAGACAATCAGACTAGACCATGTTTGAATATTGATGCTAATAGCTACCAGGCTAAAATTAGCAAACATTGATCAAACAAAATTAGCAAATATGGATCCAAATAAGATGGGATAATAGACCATCTTTTCACCTTTGAGTCTATTAGCATCTCTTAGCAACTGAAATGTTGCTAGCAGGTGCTAATAGTTTTTTTTTAATATAGCAGGTGCTAATAGTTTTTTTTTAATATAGCAGGTGCTAATAGTTAGCATATTAAAACTAGCAAGATGCACACGGAAACTGGCCCCTTAGGCCACAACCGATTGATCAAGGGCTGGCGTGGCAAAGCCTCGCCATTCTTTCTAGATTAGGCCCGGTTCGGTTGGCTGTTTTTTTTATAAGTCGGCTATGACTGATTTGCTGTGAGCGAAAAATAATGTTCCATGGCTGATAAACCGTGCTGATAAGCTCAGCCGAACAGGAGGTTAACCCCTGTTCAATCAGCGAATGGAACTTTCGGCCGTGCCTTATCCGCCCGTAGTGGCTGATAAACCAAAGCGCGGCGCCCGGCACGCACAGTTGTTCATTCAATTGTCATGATCGACGTGAGGAGACTTGACGCACCCATATCCTGCGGCGCTGATGCCGTGATGCGTGCACCACTTGTACAGTACTACCAAATAGCGGAGGCCAGGCAGACTACTCTTGTCACGACTATACTCTTGTACGGAGTACCTGTAACATTGACGCGGCCTGTGCACGTTGAGGGTGGAACGAGTGAAAATTTTTCTCTTCTTGTCAAATTGAATTTATTCCTGCAAAATTCCTGTGTAATTTTTGTTAAATTCCTGCGTTTCCAACGTGTCCAAAGCCTGTGCAAGCAGGTACAGTAGTCTTCTCCGGCCTACAGATCATTTTCTTTTCACGTGTGTATCTTATGTCTGTTTAGAAATAATATATTTTAATTTTATATAATTATGAAAACTTTAAACCATGTCCGATATTACTCCAAGTCTAAAACAGATAAACTGAACTGTACTTAAATTTTTTTGCAAAGAATAAAATAGCCATTTTACTCCTCACTTAACATTGTTAAGTGGCTAAAACTAACGGAACGGCAGTTTAAGTGAAAGAGTTTTCTAACTTCATCGGTATAAATTTTAAAAAAAGAAGCGAATAAAGGAAGAAAAACTTTTCCAGAGCCACATGGCTAATTCTCTCGTCTCTTTATAATTAAAACTGAACTCAGCAAATCTGTTAACGTGTCATTAGTACTAAATTAGATAAAACTCTTTTAAAACCTAAATATTAATTTTTTTGAAAAAACGATTAAATAAATTATAAAAAATTTACGCCTTGTTTAGTTCACCGATTCGGTGAACTAAACACTGTGCCGAATCACTGTTCCTTTTTTGTTTTTATTCGGTAATAATTGTCCAAATATTGATTAATTAGGATCAAAATGTTCATCTCGCAAAATACAATAAAACTGTGCAATTAGTTTTTGATTTCATCTATATTTAGTACTCCATGCATGTGCCGATATTTTGATGTGATGAGAAATCTTCTTTTTGCATAGTGAAATTTGGGGTGAATTTTGGTGAACTAAACAAGGCCTTAGGCCAAAGGTCCGGGTCCCAGTGCGCCTGACTGCTGCAGGCATCAGCACCGCTTCCGCGCTTTGCTCCGCGCGCCCCGACCAGACGTGGCATCTTTGTAGTACTCGCGCGCACAGTGGCTCCTTGCGCGCTCGAATCGATGCTCCCGCTGCGCACTGCACGGTGGTCCTTACTCCTGCTCTCTTGGTGGCTAGCGCCCTGGCGCTACCGCGACCCCGTGACCGTGAGGTGGATTCGCGGCGTGACACGTCGGGCTCCAAAATCGACGGCTTCGGAGATGCCAATCCATGCCTGTTCGTACTCATCAGGATTAGAACCTGTTTCGATCGTTCCTCAGGTAGTCAGGTCCCATTTATGGGCTGGTTCGGCAGGTGGAAAAGTCGGCTGGTTTCGGCTGATTCAATAGTATTCTGTGAGAGAGAATAAACTGAAACAAGTTGAAATAAGCCGAAACATGACCAGCAGAACAGGGCCTATACCGTAGGAGTACGTATGGCTCAAAATAGGTTGGGCTCTTTCCTACAGTATATTGGCCCTGTTCGGCAGGCTGTTTTTTTTGGCTTATAAGTCGGCTGTGACTGATTTGCTGTGAGAGAAAAATATTGTTTCACGGCTGATAAGCCGTACTGATAAGCTCAGCCGAACAGGGGATTATTATCTACAGCTTGTGACGTAGAAAAAATAATGGCTTTGTTAATTCTAATTTATTATTTCTTTGAAAGTACCACTTCCAATTTATTTCGAAAAGAGAAATAAAACAACTTCTTATTACTATATTTCATTGAGAAATTGCGAACACAAGGTTGACAGGTACCCTTGTGTGTTCGTTTTGTGATAAGTGATTGTCAATGTGATCCACGAAGTAGGTTGAGTGGTGATTAACGTTACTATGGCGAAAGCTATGTGTGCATGTGTCTTGGCTCGTGGTGTGCAGGTATGGAGCACGGAGGCGGTAGTCGACGGCGAGGTGAAGGTCATGAAGGACGTGCCGTGCCGACGGACCGGAAGTGGTGAAGGACGGACGTGAGGCTTGGACCGAGGGACCAAGAGACCGGATGACTAGCCGCGGTGGCTGACACTTGGGACATCGACGAGTGCAAAAGTCAAGATGGAAACGATGGCGTCATGGCACTTGGCGGAGGCCGGTGGGCCGAGTCAAGAGGAAGGCGAAGGCATCATGCTTGGCGGGAGGTCGGACACGCGTCGACATCGGGGGTTTGGTGGTTTCGCCCTCAAAACCATCGGCGGGGGACGCGTATAGAGTACGCTACTCGCGAGCGGTTTGGTGGTTTGGGCCGGGTTTACGGGTTTAGGCCTCAAAACCCGGGCGGAGGTTCCGAGGAGGAACGGATGGCACGTGGCGGCATCGGGGAGTTCGCGTCGAGGCGAAGCTACCGGTGAGGAGGCGCGGTGGCCGTCGGATGAAGATGACACCGGGTTGGACCTTTACGCCCTTGGGCTAAATGATTTGGCTCTTATGTATCCAGGGGCATTTAGGGGAATGTAAAATAGCCCTATTAAATAGAGGATGGCAGCCCCCTTGCCTCCTCACCTCTTCCACCTCCTCCATTTTTATTTTCTCCTTTAGTGTTTCTTCCTCTAGGTGCTTGTGTGAGAGAGGTCCACTAATCCATCGATTAGTGTAAGAACCATGAATCTTTGAGGGAAGGAGGTCCCGAATCTTCCGGTGTCCTCCGGTGTTCGGCGGAGAAATCAATTTATGAGTTCATGATGTGTTCTTCGCTTTCTTCGTTTTCTCCCCTCTAGTTCTTCCTTTGATTCGTCGTTTCTAGACCAATTTGGTTCGTTTTTGTTGTCTTGATTCGTGCTATGACGTGAGTAGAATCTTTCCACCGAAGGAAATCCATCAATTCCTCACGAGCAAGTAGATCGGGCGATTTCTTGGTCTAGGTCTTAAGAACCGGTGTTTTTCGTTCTCCTTCGATTTTCTGTTGATTGGCTTCAAATTGGGCGATGACCTCTTTGAGGTAGCTCCCCTACTGCCTTGTGATCATGCTCACCAAGTTTCGTGGCAGTTGGTGAAGATTTGGCCGCAAATCGGAAGATCGAAGAAAAAAGGCGATTTTCGGAGCTCCCTGTTCTTGCTGGAACGCGATTCGCGGACAGTCCGGGATCAAACCGCGGATAGTCCGGCCCTCGGGAACAATTTCTGACGAGTTTCTGAAGTTGCTGATTTTTGTACTGCGGACAGTCCGCGACCTGACCCCGGACAATCCGCGGTTCATTTTTTGAGACGTGTCCAGAACTGTCTCGGTTCAGCGTGTTCTTCAGTTTTTGACCTGCGGACAGTCCGGGATTATACCTACGGACAATCCGCCGTTCACCGCTGAAGTGTGTCCAGAACCTGTTCTTTTCAGTATGTTTTCTGGGAGTTTGCCTGCGGACAGTCCGCCCTCTCGAGCTGGATAGTTCGCCGTCGCCGTTGACTGTTGTTGACAGGCGCGTGCCGTTGGACAGTCCGCCAGGGTGACCCGGACAGTCCGAGAGCTGTCCTGCGGACAGTCCGCCACCCCAGTCCGGCACCACGCAGAGAAGGCATTTCTTGCCCGTTTCTTTGAGGGATTATTTTAGGCATCCTTCGAAGTTGTTCCAACATGCCTAACACTTCGCGTGGGATATCTTGCTACCGGTTAGCACGTGTATCACTCGTTGTGTGAGTTTGCTTTTTGGGTTATGGATCGAGCCGAGGACCAAAGTTTTCGAAAGAAAATCGAGGCTCTCATTCACCCCCTCTAGTCGCCGTTTCCGGTCCTTGACATGTTAGTGTCGCCACCAAAGTTTCACTAAGGTGTACAGTAGTACTATGGAATTCTTTTTTTAAACAGTAGTACTATGGAATTCAAGGAAAGGAGCCGGCAGGCGGCAGCGCTCTCCGTGTGATGTCTGTACATGGAACGGTAATTCCTTTTTTTTAAACATGGAACGGTAATTCTAGTGGCTCTCGAACCAACGCGCTGTGCCCTTGCTGCCTTGCGTGGATCGGTCCTTGCTGTTGCGGGACTTGTATGGACACGATTTGACCGTTCAGTCACAACACAACACACGCAGACGCATGCACAAGAATGCATGCGGCGAGGCAGCACACGGCCGGGCCCAAGACAGGGCTTTCCATGTTGCATGCGCCGCATGCCACATGCATGCGCTTCACAGGAACGGCTGTGCCACCAGTACGCATGCAAACGGCGTTAGGCCATGTTGGGATTTCATGCTTTAAAGTTTAGCCTAACTTCAGAACGTCTAAAGTTTAGGCCGCTTCACGAAAAAGTTTTACCACGCAAGTGAGCTAAAATAGTCTAAAGTTTTAGTCACTAAACTTTAGAAAAAAAATCCAAACAAGCTCTTATTATTTGTCGGGTAGATTAGTTTCGTGCCAGGAGCAATGGTTTTTCTAGAAGCAACTGCCAGGAGCAATGTACTGCTACGAAGTTCGAAGCTTACAACTTGAACAAACAGATGCACTTACGGCTACGTGGACACGTGGTGATGCAATGTGTCTTGTTCTTGGTGATCTATTCTGCAGATGACACTGTTGTAGCAGCACCACTAAATGAAAAAGCCACCTGATCGGCTGATCTGCAATTCGCAAGCATGAAGATACCAAACAGCCATGCTTCTCTTGATCTCCATATCAAATGGACAGCAAACCCAGCTCGTCACTGCCTCACTGTTTGCAGTGCAGCCTGGAGATCAAGCATGAATGTTCGTGGCCTTCCTCCAAATCTACCTTCTACAACTTCATCTTGCAGCGCTAGCTTGATGCGCAATTTCTGCGTTAAACACAAGGACCTGCTGTTTTTTCTTAAGAAAACATACCTTGTGTGGCTGGATTGCATTGGATTGGTGGACCTGCTGTTGGCTACCTTGCTGCTCTAGTTGGGTGTGTGAATCTTCCAGAGCTAGAGTAGATGTGTTTGTTCCTGCATAAGACAAGTTTTTTGTGGAAAGGTGCATAAGAAAAGGTTTTGGTTTGGTAGATGTGTGGCCAAGTCTGTGTGACCATTGATTTGCTCAGCATGTGCTGCTGTGTTGACCAAGATATGGTAGTTGACGGCATGACTGGCCAGTCAAGCGTCCAGCAAGCATGGGCCTGGTTTAGTTGCCCAATTCTGGGCTTGTCAAATCACTGTGCCAGCACTGTAGTACACGGTAGCATTTTGTTTTTATTTGGTAATAATTGTCCAAACATTGATTAATTAGGTTCAAAATATTCGTCTCGCAAAGTACAATCAAACTGTGCAATTAGTTTTTGATTTCATCTACATTTAGTACTTCATGCATGTGCCGATATTTTGATGTGATGGAAATCTTCTTTTTATATAATGGAATTTGGAGGCAAATTCTGGAAACTAAACAAGGCCCTGTTGTTGGTTCCACGAAGTTGCGTCTGAAAGTATGCCGTATAAGCTGGGCCAAACTTTTTTTTTACAAGACCTATACTGCTGCTGAACTGCAACCAGAACTGTCATAATAATATCATATAGTAGCACCTGTCTCAACATGAACTGTGTGTTGTGCTTACATATTTTGGCTTCCATAATCTGTGATCTTATCTTCACTTTCCACCGTCCCAGGAGCCATACTACAATCCAGAGATGTCTTCCATATTCACCTAAACTAATGCAAGCAAAGCACATCACATCACATCACAAGATGACTATGGAGAGTTCCTCGTGTATCCTCCAGTTCCTTCATCTCTTCCTACTCATCGTCCTACCAGTCGTCACCAAAAGCGCCACATTCAGCATCACCAACAGATGCTCCTACACCATTTGGCCTGCCGCTGTGCCAGGCGGCGGCGGTGTAGTCCTCCACCCAGGAGAGCGGTGGACCCTCAACATGCCGCATGGCACAACCGGCGGGCGTGTGTGGGCGCGCACGGCCTGCTCGTTCGACGGTGCTGGTAACGGCAAGTGCGAGACAGGGGACTGCGGTGGCGTCCTTGCTTGCACGGACTACGGTAAGGCACCCAACACAATTGCTGAGTTTGCGATCGGACAGTATAACAATACGGATTTCTTCGACATCTCGCTTGCTGATGGCTTCAACGTGCCCATGGACTTCCTGCCGGTTCAAGAAAACACAGGGGGAGGGCAAGCGTGTAGCAGGGGCCCTCGCTGCGTAAGAAACATCACAGCCGAGTGCCCAAGTGATCTGAAGGCACCCGGGGGCTACAACAATGCGTGTACAGTGTTCGAACAAGACAAATACTGCTGCACAGGCAATAACAGCCACACTTGTGAACCCACTACCTACTCCGTGTTCTTCGTGCGGGGGTGCCCCGATGCATACAGCTATTCCAGGGATGATGACTCCAGTACTACCTTCACTTGCCCATCGGGCACCAACTACCAGGTCGTCTTCTGTCCCCCAGTCGATATTTCAGCTTCGCCTCCAGCTACAAATCCTCCTGCACCTAATGTTACTGGGCCAACACGTAGGAATCACTCATCCTTTACAACAAACAGAGTTTTTGGTATTGTTCTAGGTTCCATAGGCAGTTTGATTGTACTCATTGTATCCATTGCATTCATCGCCTACAAACTGAGAGCAAGGCAACACTGGGAGATGGAAGAAGGGGTTGACGAGTTCGGGGAGCTGCCAGGAATGCCAATAAGGTTCACATTTCAGCAGCTACAAGAAGCAACAGACCAATTCAGATACAAGCTTGGGGAAGGAGGATTTGGGTCTGTTTTTGAGGGGCAATACAGTGAAGAAAAAATTGCAGTTAAACGTTTGGAGCGATCTGGTCAGGGTAAAAGAGAATTTTTAGCGGAGGTTCAGACAATTGGGACCATTCATCACATCCATCTGGTCAGGCTGATAGGTTTCTGTGCAGAGAAATCACATAGGCTTTTGGTGTATGAGTATATGCCCAAAGGGTCCTTGGACAGGTGGATCTATCACTCACATGAGAACGATGCTCCCTCTCTTGATTGGAAAACTAGACGCCGAGTTATTACTCACATTGCGAAGGGTCTATCTTATCTACATGAGGAGTGCTCCAAGAGGATTGCTCACTTGGATGTCAAACCACAAAATATCCTGTTAGATGAAAACTTCAATGCCAAACTTTCAGATTTTGGACTATGCAAGCTCATTGATAGGGATAAGAGCCAAGTGATCACAAGAATGAGAGGCACACCTGGGTATTTAGCTCCCGAGTGGTTGACATCCCAAATCACTGAAAAAGCAGATGTCTATAGTTTTGGCATTGTGGTCATGGAAATCATCAGCGGTAGAAAGAACCTTGACACTTCAAAATCCGAAGAGAGCATCCATCTTATTACCTTACTGGAAGAAAAGGTGAAGAGTGATCAGTTAGCAGATTTGATTGACAAGAACAATGCTGACATGCAAGCACACAAGCAAGATGTAATTCAGGTGATGCAGCTAGCAATGTGGTGTTTGCAGATCGATTGCAAAAGAAGGCCTCAAATGTCTGAGGTGGTCAAAGTCCTGGAAGGTAGCATGGATGCGGAAGCCAACATTGACCATAGCTTCGTCGCAACAAGTGCAGCAATGTTTGGTATTGCACAAAATATAGGTTCCTCGAGCTCAGCACATGCCTCAGATTTATCTGGACCCAGGTGAAATGAAATAATTGTGTGTAGTTAGTAGCCTAGATTTATGCAGGAGATATGCATTGCTAGGAAAAGCCATACTTTACGTATTTTGATTTTCGTGTTACTACAATCTGAAGGCCCTACATGTATTGCATTAGTTTTACTTGCAGAATATCACAGTGTTGCAAAGATACTTTGGTGTAAACCAGATCAAGAACTCATTATCAATTTATCATTGTTTTGTTTGATTTCCCAATGTAAAACAAATCTGTTTCAAGTTCTTAAAGTTTCTTAAAATCAATTGCACATTTCAGAATGCTAATATTCACATGCTTAACGCAAATTGGGATTTGGGAGTTGAGGGGTTCCCATCTCCAGTCTGCTGAAGTAAGAAAAAAAGTATATTTAACCGCATCATTTTGCATAGTCCCTGAAGTTTTTTCTGAAAATCGCTGGCATGATTATGCCAGGCGTATATTAAAAGAGGAGGCATAGTCCCTAAAGTATTTGCACGCAATAGATTATGGCCCTGTTCGGCAGGCTGTTTTTTTAGCTTATAAGCCGGCTGTGGCTGATTTGCTGTGAAAGAAAAACATTATTCCACGGCTGATAAGCCGTGCTGATAAGCTCGGCCGAACAGGGGTATATTCTCGGCGTAGCTTTCTTGTTTTAACTGTAATGCTTTGACCTTTTTTTAGAGCGAATGCTTTCAACAAGATATGACACGTATCTTACAAAGCTCACAGTTCAGTAGTGTAGAAGTCGCTGCTCACTCTGGATTGCAGTTTTTGAGATTGAACTCCAATTACGAACCTTGACCGGGGCTACTTATCCCTAATGAATTACTCCTGCGCACCACTGCACCACTGCACAAAAAGTTTGTTATGATTATGGTCCTGTTCATCTGATTTATAATCCGTCTTGTTCAGCTTGTTTTTTTCAGCCGGAACAATATTTTTCTCTAAAAAAATCAGCCAACAGTATTTTTCAACCGTCTTGTAATTCCAACCGAAGAGGGCCTATGAGATTATCACCTCGTTGCTCAAGTCATGCGGAGTGAGTACTAAGAGATAATCACCTCAACCAGTGCAGAGAAGGAGAGTCTCGGAGGTGGGGATTTTTGAGAGGCCGACAAACACCTCCAGCACCGCCGCCGAGGCATAGTGGGGGCTCGTGGGCGAAGCTTTTGAGCAGACAGTCCAGATCGGCGCAATCGCTGCCGCAGCCGGAGCACCGGCACTGCCGGGAGGCATGTCCGGGTGGACTGGCGGAGCCGAGGGGGCAGGGGAATGGTTTCCGCGCAACATTCCGCTGTGGATTGGGTTCCCTAAATAATGAGTGAGCGGCTAGGTGTGTGTGATGCAGGAGAGCTGCGGAGCGGGGCTCGCGCCGTCGCGCGAGGTCAGACCGCCGTGGCGCCGTCGCCGCGGCCGGCGAAACGCCGGGAAGCCTGCTGTACGGTTCCCCTGTGCCGCTGTGCGCAATGGGACTGCGCCTAGTTGTCTCTGTGAGCCCATGGGCCATGGGGCGGCATTTCCTTCGCGCTCTCCGCCACCAGCCCACCACGCGGCGTCGCGCCGCCGTCGCCATCGCCGAAGCAGCCGCACCCCCACCCACAACCGCCGACCGCCTCCGCTGATAACACCCCGCCGTGCGCTTGGTCCGCATCTTTCCGTGCCCTTGCTACCTCTCGTTTGCGCCGTGCGCTGAACCGCACCACCGCTTGCCGCTGATTGTGGCCTCAGAACAACCTAGCAAGCCATACGCACCAGACTTAGCCGCCGGTGATATTGCCCAGCGTAATGCCCTTGTCCAATGTCCTTGTCACCGCCTCCCGAATGGCGAACCGACACGGTCCTTTTCGCCGCCGCCCTCTGCTCCGGTGAGGGCCTCCTACGGCAGTTCACACTGCCGTCCAGTTCTGCCTCCTACCTGTAACTGGAACCGAGGAAGGTAAATCCTCTCCTTTGCTTTTCTCAGTTTAGAACAATTGTTGTCAAATTCATGCCAACGCATTCACTCGCATTGCAAAACTTGTGTAACCTGATTAGAGTCCTCATTGTTTAGATATGTGACATTTGGCCATTGGCCTATATCCTGATTCCTGACCTATCAAAAGGGCAAGGAGAACATTTTA
The DNA here is from genome assembly GCA_038087645.1 of Saccharum hybrid cultivar R570. Taxonomy (NCBI): domain Eukaryota; kingdom Viridiplantae; phylum Streptophyta; class Magnoliopsida; order Poales; family Poaceae; genus Saccharum; species Saccharum hybrid cultivar. Next base: position 9,708,777 of record JAQSUU010000112.1, on the reverse strand, counting down.
CTGAAATGTGAAACTACTAGTAGCACAGTGCAGAGGTATGGAAAGGTGGAGAGAAATCATATCAACACGTTTTAGGTAATCACAGTCAAGAAAGTGAAACGCTAAATCCGAACTCAAGTTTGATGCAATATGTTTCTAATTAATTGTATTACATGGTGAAACACTGACAACTCTTGCCTTAGGAGGCTAATACACTGGAATGATAAAAATACATGACATACTACTAGTGATAGGCATCAACATGTGTGCAACCATAGCTCCCAAATATATTTATGACATAGGATGGCTTAAAGACGAGACAAACGGCTTAGGTGGTATCTGCAGATTCTGCAACCTTCCAGTTAACATGTTTACCACCTTTGTCATCGATGGCCGGTTCTTAGGATTCCATTGAATGCACCAAAGTGCCACAATGGCCAGCTGCCTCATTATTTCCTTTTCCTCCTCTGTAATTTCCCTGTTCGGTACCAGGTCCTGCCCAGTGCTTACTTTGTCATGGATCCACTCTGGGAAGTATACCTCATCTTGGTTATCAATACTTGGATCTGAGTTCCTCTTTCCACTCACCATCTCTAGCACCAGCATGCCAAAACTATAAACGTCTGACTTGTATGATATCCCCCCGAAATTCCGTGAATATATTTCTGGCGCAATATAGCCCATTGTGCCCCTGGCTGCGGTCAATGTAACAATGCTTTGGTCCCTCGCACACAGTTTTGCAAGGCCAAAGTCTGAAATCTTGGGATTGAAGTTGTAGTCCAGTAAGATATTATGAGGCTTGATGTCAAAATGGAGGATGCGCTGGTTGCACCCTTGATGTAGGTACTCCATTCCTCGGGCAATACCTAAAGCAATAGCTAACATTTTGTTTGGTGCCAGAAGCCTTTGAGAAGAATTAAAATCAGATGAGAATATGTATTTCTCCAGTGACTCATTTGGCATGAATTCATAAATAAGAGCTCTTCTTGTGCCTTCTGAGCAGAAGCCCAACAGACCTACAATGTTTGTATGATGGATTCTCCCGATGGTTGCGACTTCATTAATGAATTCTTCCCCCTCACCTGTAGAGTTCTCTAGCATCTTGACTGCCACTGGTACTCCATTTGGCAGCTGACCTTTGTATACACTTCCAAATCCACCTTGGCCTAATTTTTCTTTGAACCGCCTCGCTATCTTCTTAACTTCAGAGAAAGTGTACCTTGTGGGTTTTGATGTTCCATGTGTCCGAAGAAACATTTCAACCTTTAAATGTATCTCTTCATTATACTTTGATTTCAGCGAAAGGTAAAGTGCAGTTGCCACCATTAGAGAAAGAACTATGAAACAGGCTACCGATGATGTTGCTGAAAAGCAAAAAACAGAAAATAGGAATTCAGTGTTCAATAGAATGACACCACTCAGTGTGTAATTGGCAGAAGAAAATGTAAGAGTAGCCAGCAATACAGATTTGTGCGTGATTGATAGCTTTATTCTTTTTTTTTGTTCTTGTGATGAAAAGAAATGTCCCCCCCCCCCCCCCCCCCCCCCCCCCCCCCCCCCCCCCCCCCCCCCCCCCCTCCAGTTTACAGCAGTACCTGCAATGACTTTGTGACGTAAACCTGCAAATCCAAAGAATAGAATCAATCAGATACCAGTTATGGTTTACAGTATAAACAAAAATGAACTTTACTATTTTGAATACAGTATGAAACAGCACTGTTGCATAAGTGAGTAAGTGACGTTCAGGTATGTGAATATATGTGTTCCCCGCTGTTTTCATTTTTCGCTATTTCAAATTCACTTGTCCAGACGAAATCACCCCCCTTGTGGTCCTTGTGTGAACTTAGACTAGTTAGATAAGTGATATGGTAAGTGGAGCTGGCCCAGGGGCCCACGCGGTACTATTGCGCGTGAACAGTAGCGCATGGACAGTATTGGATCTGATTAGATTAGATTGATTTGGTTTGTTAGGAAAGGAATAAGATAGATTAATTAGCAGAGAGACCCTAGATAGATGCCATTCCTCGAGGACTATCTTAGGATTTCCTCTTGCTTGCCTTAAGTGATACATGATTGTTCCTTTTATAGAGACAACTTACTTGACCTTAAGTAATATCCTAACCGAATCAATCTATCTTATTCCTTTCCTAACAAACCAAATCAATCTAATCTAATCAGATCCAGTACTGTTCACTCGCTACAGTACCGCGTGGGCCCCTGGCCCAGCTCCACTTGCCATATCAATAAGCTAACATATCTCCCACTTTGTCTGCTTAAGTTTGTGAGGTTTGGATTGCAGTTGAGGACCTTGCTGAAGCTAGTGTTCCTATCAAAGTAATTTTGACATAATTCTTGTAAATTTTGAAATGATATTGCAATGCTATTTTGACATGAGCCAAGTGTAAATTGAAAAATGTGATTTTGAAGGTAAATAGTTATGTTTATTTTGAATCAGTAAATACTTAAAAACAGAGTGGAGCGTCTGCAGTTCTTTAGAATTCTAGTCAATCGGAGATTACGGTACCTTTGTTGGAGTGAGGCCGGGGCACGCAGAATGTTTGATTCCTTTGAAAGCTGAATGCGCAGGGTTGACCCCGATTTTCACAATCTGTGCAAAAGTCCGTAATGCTTATATCCCAATCTGCCCAACTGATTGTGATCTCAGAAGAACTGACCACTGCCTCTGCTGTTTGCTTGAATGTATTCAGTGTCCCATTGTATGGTTGTAAGAATGAGAATGGCATCGGTACCACTTTATTTGAGAGGACCTTGCAGTCCAACGGAAGTAGGGACATTTGTAGAAAATTATTCACCAAATATATGAAGCGACCTGGTTTGCTAAGGCAAGGGAATGGGCCGGCAATTGAATCAGCAGCATCAGGATCCTCACCACTAAGATAAGACTCGCTGCCGCTGCCACTGCCACAGACGCCTTCACCTCCATACAAATAAAAACCACTTAGCGTGAATTCCCTTGAACAGTCTACTAACCTTCCAGGAAAGCGGCAGTTGGAGAAACGTGGGTAATCTAAGGCATGAGCTTGAGCTGGTAGGTTTATTATCTTCTGGATCGGGCACTCAGAGAATTGCTGCTCTACTAATGGGATGATCCTCATAAGGGAATTGCTGTAATCCAGGGCGGTCACTTTCGATGGCCCAAGAAATGGGTGCTGTAGGATGGTGTCTTGGCCAGAGCATGTTAGCTTCATGTATGGTGTGGCACCGCATGAGGGTGATGAATTAGTAGATTGGAGCCGTAGCGGGAACCGGATCTCTGGCCCATCTTTGCTGCACCGGATGGGTGGACAAGAGCTGAAGAAATCTCGATCATCCCAAGCAGTGGCGATGTCGGTGCCATGGTTGAGAAGGCAGAGCAGGAGTGAAGCTATGGTAAGAAATCTACTCATCTCTATCTGGTGAAGCGGATGACAGGTGAACACCGAGGCAAAGGCACTAGTACAATGCTCGGACGCTAGGCAAATTATAAACAACTACGGGCTTGTTTGGTCAGCTTTTGTTAGCTTTGCCTCGGAGGGTAGCTTTGCCGGTAGAGCTGAAACGGTTTTGATGAGCCGGTAAAATAGCTTCCAGTACCAAAAATATTGAAGTGTCCATAATATTCCTATCTTTTTTATTTATCTTTTATTTTTTTTCTCAAATTCCCTTTTCTCTTTACTTCCCTTATCCGCTCATGCGGCCCCTGCCACGCTTGTGCACCACACAAAATCTCTGTGCGTCCTATGCGACCCGCCTCCGTCCTCGTCCCCGGCACATGCCTTTGCTCATGTCTCGGTGACCCACTCCCTCGCCGCCGCGTCGACATCCGCTCCCAAGCCGGCATATGCTCCCACGCCATGATCTGCCACTGCGCCGGACTCCACTCCCATGCCGGCGTCCACCCCCGCGCTGGCCGTCGCTCCCACGCTGGGCTCCGCCAACGTGATGAGCTCCGCTCCCGTGCCGACAACCCTTCTTCGTGCCGGCATCCGCTCCCGCGTCGGGATTCGCCACCGCGCCAGGCTCCGCTCCCACGCCGGCCGCCGCTCGCATGCCGAGCTCTGCCACTGCGGAGAAGGGTTGTCGCTCCTGCGCCGGCTTCTACCCCTGCATCAGCCTGGAGTGCAACTTTGCCCATGGCAATGCTAGGACCCACCTGCATCAGAAGAAGTCGGATGAAGCTACTTTGTTCAGCTTCACCATCTACTTTTTGCATGTGAGAGCGAATATCCCGGAGATTGCGAGGTGAAGCTTCCTAGAAACCGCTTGGTAGAGAAGTGGCAAAAACAGCTCTGTGACTACACCAAAATCTCTGCCAGACAGCCCTACGGTTGGTCCGGTGTAAGTGCTGGTATGACTCATCGTTCTTACACGGTAGCTAACCCAGTTAGGCTCGTTAGGACAAGTAGAAGTTGCCCGCACAACTATTGCACGTCCCTAACTTAATTAGTTAATTTGTCTTATACTAGAGAATACTTTTAAATAGTTGTGTTTGTTTGTTAATTATAATTTTCCTCTCCCCATATTAGTTGGTGCGTCTATCGGAATAAATTTCATATAGCTATCATCGACCAATTTCTTAAATATCATCATATGCTCTTCTCGTCTTTTTTTTTCAAACCTACCTATGGCTATGCAATTTTTTTTTGAGCCAAGTGGCTATGCAATTTGTACTGAGGCCAAATTAAAGTGTCCTTCCGTGTTATGATACTGTTGTATATATATAATAGACTAGCAAATATGTTCATACGTTGCAATGGAATACACTCCTTATTTTGAGTCACATGAATAACTTGTAACTCAAAGATTTATGCAATGGTCATATCATTTGTTTCACTAAGTATTAGAATCGAACTACATACCATCACTAGACGGACGAATATGTGTAAAAAAAAAGACAAATGGAAGAATCACTTAGCTCTTTAATATTAGAGATAAGTATATTTTTGCACATCGAACTATCACCAAGTTTGATTTTGGCCATCAAGCTCAGAAAACTAGAAATCTTTGGTCATTCAACTATTGAAACCATTCACAATTAACCATCTGGTTGTTCTGCAGGCGTTTTTTTGCTGACATAGACTAGACATGGCAGCAGGGTCCACCGGTCAGTGTACACGTGTTTCTCCACCCTCTCATCTGAATGGTTTCAATACTTGAATGGCCAAAGATCTCTTGTTTTTAGTGAGTTTGATGGTTAAAACCAAACTCCAACGACAGTGTGATAGTTAAAAATAAACTTTTTTTAATATTATGTACTGTCTTCGTCTCAAAATAATTATTATTCTCATCTTCTAAGAAGTCAAACGTATCTATTGACCAAATATAAACAAAGAAATATTAATATGTATAGTATGAAATTATTAGTATCAGTAGATAGATCGTTGAATTATTTTCATAAAAAATTTATTTAGAGATACAAATATGCCAATATTTTAAATAAATTTAGTCAAATTTAAGAAAGTTTGACACCAAAACCATAGCGACAATTATTTTAGAACAAAGAGAGTACAGTTAGAGCAGGAACAACAAGGGTGTCCCCAACAGCTAGCTATTTGACTAGCTATTCTGACGTGGACGGAGAAAAAGTAGAAGAGAGAGTAGTCACTATGAGGAATAAATAGGCGATATATTTCACGTAGTCCAAAAATCTAAGAAAGAAATATATGGGTCCAATAATATATAGAAAAATAAAAATGTGTAAAATAAACTTTGCTTTTATCTCTCACCTTCACGTAAGTTAGCACCGTTACGAACACCCTAAAAGTCCAATCGCCAACATGTCAACTTTATCTTTAAGCTGGATGGGAGATAATTCGCTGAACCTGACGACTAGCTTAACACAGTTTCTAAGGATCCCAAATTTATTTGCTGGGCCAGCCAAAGGAGAGAGAAGGAAAAGATGTAGAAAAACGGTGAATGACAATAGGTCTAACATAATAAAATAATGTGTGTATTGAAACATATGAAGAGACAAATCATTATATGAGTAGTCTCTAAACTGACGTGGAGGCTGGTGCACTTGTCTCAACTATTCGGCTTCCACCCTTGTGCGACCGTTTCACAGCACCAAGGATATTACAATTCGACTACGATCTCAGTCCAATTCTGACATGTGTGAAACACCGCTTGCCGTGTTATTGCGGAAATGGAACAGTGTCTTCGATAGGTACAGTGATTTGAGTTTGACTAGCATACTACTCCATTCAGCGTGTCTTCGATAGGAACAGTACATTCAGCGTGTCTTGATTAGCCTACTACAATTATTGGCCACGAGACCTCAGTCCAACACTACTGCCGTGCACAAAAAAGCCCACTTTACATGTTCCTGTCAACATGGAAAAAATCCTATCGTTGTCAAAAGGAAATCTCCCGAGGCAATTAGACCATTGACCAGGTCATAAATCTGACTAGTTGCACCAAAAACTTAGACATCAAAGTTATTTTGCATAAAAATCAGCTTAGGGTTTATTTAGATACCTCATATTTACCTCAATCTATGTGTGTTGAGATGAATTATGATGCAAGAGCCTATTTAGATTCATTAGCACTAAAAGTTAGCTAGCTAAGAGCAACTCCAGCAGGGCATCTACTTGATCCTCCATAGCTAAGCATGGGTGCACAAGTAAAAAAAAATGCAGCTCCAGCAGAGCCCCTAATTTGAGATGAATTATGGTGCTCGCCCCTCGCCCCCATCCGCCTGTTGCGTCAGTACCCCCCCCCCCCCACACACGCGGAACCCGCGACTGCCCACATGGCAGCGCCGACTGCGCGCTTGCCCGGAGGCACAGCCCCTTCTCTCCCTCCGGTGGCCCTTCCCCTCCCTTTGGCGACCACCCACAGGCGTGACGGAGCAGATCAGGTGGGCGGCGCTCGACACCAACGCACCTCGTGCCGCGACCGACGAGAGGAGCAGGAGGAGGCGGGTGAGCGGGCGACAGCCGTCTAGGTCATTGATTTGGGTGCCTCTGCTTCCCTCTCTCCTCTGGCCGCGTGCCTCGGCGCATGCCCCGCTGCTCGGACATGCGGGCACGGTCCCCTATGATCCGTCGCGTGGGCCTGCCTTTGCTCCGCCGCGCGAGCTCAGTCGTCGTTGCCCCGCCGGCACGCTGCTCCGCCGAGCGCTTGTCTCCCCGTGCTTTGTGGTCTATTTGTGGAGGATTTTAGGGGAAGAAGAAAGATTTGGCCCAATGACAAGGGGGTCCCCCATGTCATTGTCTACTGATATGGCTTTGGGGGCCTTCGTTTGAGGGCTAAGAGCATCTCCAAGGGACTAGGTAAACTGAATCTTTAAAAACCAAGATTTAGAGCCTCTCTAAATAAAAATAGCTCTCAAAATACTAAAGCACCACAACAGCCTCTTTATCTTCTGCCATCTAGCCCGCCTTGCATGCGGCTAGTTGCGCCCTCGAGCCGTTCGGAGCTTGCATGTCATGACGTGCCCCAGCTGCCGCAATTCACGCGGACTTGGTGAGAGAGCCTCGCTCGCTTTGTATGCCGAGCGAAAAATATGGAATAGCTCGTGGCTATATTTAGATAATGAGATATATATAGAGAGAGCCTGTTGGAGACGATTTTTTTTGCTAATAATAGCCATATTTACATTTATAAAATGATTTACCTAATTTCTTGGAGATGCTCTAGTGCTAGAGTGGAAGCACAAATTTCGGCAAAAAAAATGGAGGTGGGCACCCAAATATAGAATGGGGACCCTGATTTGGGGCTACTGCTGGAGTTGTTTTAATAAACTATTTAGCAAACTATTTTCTTAGTAGAAGGTCATTTGGATCCACTTGCTAATAGATGGTTGCATAGTAAGTTAAGGTGTAAATAAACTATTAATATATATTAGCAACTCTAAACTAGCTAATAAAAAAAACTTGACCTGTGGGGGTAAGACCTCTCACGCAGGTCAAGAAAAACCTCTAAACCCCTATCTCACCCATACACAATGGCGTTGTTGCCATGTGAGCTGGACGGGTCTTAGACCTGTGCTTTGGCATGTGACAGACGAGGAGATTTTTTAACCCTAACCTGAAATTCACAATGGGAAAGCAAACTTAGGACCTGACCAGTGCTACGGAGGCCACCTAACCGACTCAGCTAGGCGTTCGTTCACTCTAAACAGCTAATGAAACCAATGTCAGCAACTAGTAGGTTTATTTGGATCCACTGGTACTAATTTTAGCTGCTAATTTTTTAGTGATAATTATTGGAATAGCGTATTCTGACAGAGGGTGAGCGGTGAGTAGGCCTCTGCCCGCTCGTTGGTCCGGGCGAAGGCTGGTTTTTTGGGGTTAAGAGACAGATGAACTAGGGTTTCATAAATGTATTTACCAACCTCTCCCTTTACAACCACACCTCCCCTTTTTATAGGACACTGTTCCCTTCCGATCTATTTTACAAAAATGCCCCGTGACGGCGGCAAGATATCCTAGGAATACTCTTGCTGCAGACGACCTGGCCTGGGGTAATCAGGTACTTTGATCTCCAAACCGCCTTCCTCCCGTGGGCCGAGGTTCGAGGCCCATCTCTAGCCCACGGCCTCGCAGAGTCGATCGCCCAGCCCACGAAGCAGGAACCCTCCGACCGTTGTTCCCAACCGCTCCTAGGCAGGCCTTCGCCGGAAATGCCAGAGATTGTGCCACCGCCATCTCCGGCCTCCGCCTGCCCTCGTTTCTGGGCGAGCCGACCAGGGCCAGATCAGCTCTCATGGGGCCTTGCTTGCAAAAACATGCGGGGAGCTCACTCCCAGTCAGTCATCATCACTTCGGCCTAGACCCAGCCTTGGGCCTCTGACCTAGCTCGTCGAAGGTCTCTCCTGTTCCTGCAAAAACCCCTCTGAAAGAGTTAGTCTGTCTGCGACAATGGAGGCACGGACCTCCGCTCTCCTGGGGACCTGTGGTCTCGCATTTACCACTAGACCTCCGCCAACGTAGCCGGAGGTCCCACCTTCCTCCACGGGCGTCCTCCTATGGGAGCCAGCTCGCGGCCGAGCAACAGAGTTGCGGGCCTCCATCGCTGTATAGACCCCAAACATAGCCAAGATAGTTTAATTTTGATCTCAATTCACTCGGATACAGGTGTACCCAAACAAGAATTTACCACAAAATTTGTAAGGGTACATAATGCAGCGACAAGGAAGACTTAGAGCCAGAGGGGATATGCGGGGGTGTTCTGCTATTGTGCATTGTAAACAAAGCACCATGCAAAGGGTCAACGGCTTAACGGTTCGAATTGTATATAGCGAGACAAAGCAGAATCAGAAGGACGTGCGAGAACTGAATATAATCGCGTCCATGGCGATTTCCGATACGCTTCATAGATCTGCCTTCTTTCAAGCCGCTACTGTCTTGTGTGTGCTCGCCGTTCTCGTAGCACACGTTGGGGGAATAAGGAGCTACAGCAACAGCAGCTGGTATGTGTGTCCTACTTTCTCTTGCGGTGAACTTAAAGACGTTTCATATCCTTTCCGTCGACCGGAAGATCCAGATGGGTGCGGTTTTCCATCGTACGAGCTGTCTTGTAGCGACACCAAAGCTACGATCCGGATCAACACAGGGACATACTATGTGGTCGACATAAACTATACGGGTTCTTCCTTCGTGGTCGTAGACGCAAGCTTGGACACGCAAAGAAACTGCGCTCTTCCTCGCCGGGATCGGCTTCCTTATGTTTATGGTGGCCTGGTGGTACAGTTTCCGCCGTACTATAGCTTGGCGCTGTCCCTTGCTCCTGGAGTTGCATGGGCAAGCTTTGTGAATTGCTCGCAGGCTGTAAGAAATAATCATATGTACAGACAAGTTGAATGCCTGAGCACCAGCAATTCTTATGTTTATGTGTTCGCTAAAAGGAATCCTTCTTCAGTTGAAGAACTTGAGGCTTCCTGCGGATACTTGGCCTTGGTTCCTTTCGGTGGTGTTGGGGGCCAGATGGCGCCTGTGAATAATGTCAGTTTTACAGAGGTTGCGAAATTCATGAGGGATGGTTTTGTAGTGCAATTTCCCATTCCCATTCAAGACCACTCGACGACACTATGGCAGCGAGTCATGGACCATATACACGACCTGATCCGGTAAGCTTTGAACTAATTTGGTCTTCTCGGTTTCTATCCTGCTCTCGGATTTTAATTTCCTCTATTGTATATATACTTTGTCTTGATCTTTGCAGCGAGTTCCATAGTGATCCAACCAAAGAGCGGATTATAGATGTTTTAAGAGCTGAATATAATGTTTTGGAGAACTTGCTTTATAACCGTTATGGACAAAAGTTCCCTTATTACAAAGTTGCAATACCCTTGTACTCCGTGAGTTGGATTTTGGGTACGTCTACACTTAATTATAGCCAATTTGTTAATCACATCTCTATATTCATACTTTCTCTTAACTAAACCATCTGTTTATACACTTGTTCCTGCATGCAGTATTATCACTATTGTGCAGGTTCGTGGTGGCGCCTCTGTCGGTGTTAATCTTCCTTGCACACAAGTACTGGAAAGCAAGAATAACAATCGACGCAGTCGAAAAATTTCTCCGGATGCAACTGATGCTCGGTCCAACAAGATACGCCTACACAGATATCATTGCAATCACGAGCCACTTCAGAGACAAGCTCGGCAAAGGGGGCTATGGCTCTGTGTACAAGGGTGTGCTACTCCCGGGCAACGTCCATGTCGCCATCAAGATGCTGGGCAATTCCAACTGCAACGGAGAAGACTTCATCAGCGAAGTCTCCACCATTGGTAGGATTCACCACGTCAATGTGGTGCGTCTTGTGGGGTTTTGCTCCGAGGAAATGAGGAGGGCGCTAGTCTATGAGTACATGCCCAATGGCTCACTTGACAAGTACATCTTCTCATCAGAAAAATGTTTCTCCTGGGACAAACTCAATGAGATCGCTTTGGGCATCGCCAGGGGGATCGACTACCTGCATCAGGGTTGTGACATGCAGATTGTACACTTTGACATCAAGCCAGAAAACATCCTTCTTGACAACAACTTCATTCCGAAAGTTGCTGATTTTGGGCTGGCAAAATTGTGCCCAAGAGATGACAATTTTGTGCCAATGAGCGCAATGCGGGGAACAATAGGGTACATAGCTCCTGAGATGATATCTCGGTGTTTTGGCACCATATCCAGCAAATCCGATGTGTACAGCTTTGGGATGCTACTACTGGAGATGGCAGGTGGGCGCAGAAACGCGGATCCGCGAGCAGGAAGCTCAAGTCAGGCATACTACCCATCGTTGGTGTATGGCCAGTTGACCCGACAAGAAGAAGGTGAGATCAGTGATGCTGTTGATATGCACGAGTTGGAGAAGAAGCTGTGCATTGTTGGGCTCTGGTGCATCCAAATGAGGTCTCATGATCGGCCGACGATGAGCGAGGTCATAGAGATGCTTGAAGCTGGGATTGATGGAATGGAAATGCCTCCGAGGCCCTTCTTTTGTGATGATGAGCAGGTTCCTGGGGTCGGTTCTTACTATATATCATCCGAAATGACAGCAATATCTGAGGAGGAGGAGGAGGAGGAGGATTAAATAATAAGGTTCTAGCTTATATCAAGCAGCTAATAGATGCATGCGCTACCAATTGTTTAGTTATCTACTATGCAATTAGGATACATAAATGTTGTTTTCCTTTAAGAAGATACAGAATATATTCCTGCAACGATTTGTATCTGTTCATCTGTTGTATTCTTGATAAGACTAAGAAGTGGTTTCCTTGTATCTTCTCTTATTTTTTTCAACACAATCGTTGTATCTTCTTTCCCTTCTTTTGAAATGTTTAGAGATGGTCCAATTGCGTATCCAGATACAGAACAGAGCAGAGGAGGGTAACAACTATCACATGCAACTTGCTTTCCTAGGATAGGGTCATATTTACTACTCCCTCCATTCTAAATTATAAATTATTGTAGCTTTTTTTAACGTAAAATCATTGTAGCTTTTCCAGATATGTGGGGCGTGTTTGGAACCTTTGCCATTGCTCACCTCGCCTACTCCGCTCACCTCACCTTGCCTAGCCTGCTCGCAAGGCCAATCGTCAAAGCGTCTGGTTTCTTTGACGCTGCTTGCCTCGCCCAGCACAGTAGCTCGAGCGGTGGAGGTCGATTCCACACCGGGATCCTCGAACCAGCAGCTGCGGAGGCCAATTCGGCGGGCGGGAAGGACAACTCGACAGTGGCAGAGGCCAATGGATTCAGCGGCGGTGGAAGCAGATTCGCTGGCGGGGAAGGCCGATTTGTCGACACCAGAAGCTGGTTCGGTGGCGCGAGAGGCCGATTCAGCGACGACTCCGGCTGCGGCTGCTCGCGCACGCCCGCACGAGCAAGGATTTCCTTGCCATGGCAGGCGAGGTTGCCTGGCAAAGCAAACTTTCAGCTTGCTGCCAAACGCAACCGAGCATCCCGGTATATCTATGTGTATAGCAAAACCACATAATGTATATATTTGTTCATTTCAAAAACTATGTATCTAGAAAAGTCAGAACAACTTACAATTTAGAATAGTTGAGTACTTATTTTGCTGATAGGCAGAAAATTCAGAGAGATTGTTCTTCAGATTTTCAAGTGCAGGTTTACGGTACAATTATCAATCACAGCCTCACAGCAATGACACTTAGGGCTTGCAGGGTAGAAAATAGTGAAACACAACATAAGGTTCAAACAACTCAACAAAAGCTAGGGAGCTGCTGCCGGGGTTAACGAGTCAAGCAATACTAGTTAGCTTTAATGAGTGTCGTCGACATTGATAGGATTGATAATTGACTTGGGAAATAATTCTGGTCTCCATTTTCTGCTATTGCTTGTCACTATGAACTATCTTCAAGGTTTAGTCGCTTGAACAGTCCACCGAGAGTGATTCCTGTCAATTTGTCTCATCAGTAACCAGATTCTTTTGGACCAGCAGCTTACACGTAACACCACTACAAGAGCTCTGTATACAGCAGACAACCATGTCAACGTCATGGGACTTAATATCAGACGAAGTTATGGAGGAGACCAAAAAAAGAAGAGCAGAATAGTCTAAGTTGCCAAAATAGACTTTTTCATCTTCTACAGCCTACACCATGCCTATGCTGCATTTTCCGCTCCTGCTATGGTGTATAACTACTCTGGGTCGATTTTTTTTTTACAGCCTACACCATGGTATAGGCAGGCACCCAGTTATCCTGACAGCCGCAACATCAAATCGTTGGAGAAGCTTAGGCCCATGAGCAATGAACTCCCTCTTTAACTGGCATTCTCACTTTCCGAAAAATCACACATAATCAACTTTATATATAAAAGAAAATATTAATATTTACGATATAATTAGTATTAGATCATTAAATCTATTTTTATAATAAACTTATTTAGAAATATAAATATTGTTAATATTTTCTACAAACTTAATTTAACTTTAAAAAGTTTGACCAACACGACGTGACGACACTTAAAAGGAAGTATATGGACCAAGTGGTCTTTATAGATGGACTCATATCTGTAGGCTTTAGCTGCTCTTTTTTTTTTGAAACTAGGCTTTAGCTGCTTTTTATGGTGCCCGAAACCTGCTCGGTTCTTGTGTAACTTGTTGATCGCACAGACCAAAGCTTTGTCCAAGTCTCATCAGATTCTTTCAAAACCAATGGCTATCGGAGCTCTGCATATGACAGGCAGTCTGGGTGAAAAATTTTGGGGTTGTACATCGAATATTTTATGGAATATTGGAAGGGGTGTTTGATACTAATAAAAAAATCAATTACATAACTCGTCTGGAAACCGTGAGACGAATTTATTAAACCTAATTAATCCGTCATTAGCATATGTTACTGTAGCACGACATTGTCAAATCATGGATTAATTAGGATTAAAAAATTCGTCTCGTAAATCTATCGCAATCTGTGTAATTAGTTATTTTTTCGTCTATATTTAATACTCTATATATGTGTCAAACATCCGATGTGACAGGATAAAAAAATTTTAAGGAGAAACTAAACAGCAAAAGCAAAACCTCATGCGGTTTACCTTTGTCAGTGCCTAGGAGGGGATCCAGAGAGCAGCACGTGCTGCCGCAGGGGGCCGGGCAGGCAGGCAAGCCGGGTACGGACTTGCTTGGCTTGGATTAAGCCACCGTCGGCTACGATTAGCGACAAGCGATGGCGCATTTCAGCACTCTCTGTGTCGCAGCGCTGGTGGTGTGGGACGAATGGAAGCGGCCGCTGGCGGAGTTGGGGTTCCGGCTGAGCCGGCGACGGCGGCGCGAGCCGCGAGGTCGCGTGGTGGCGCCGTGGCGGTGAGCATGAGATGATGCCCATTCTGTGGCCCATGGGCCCTGGTTCAGCCCATGGTGGAACCGGAGCTTCCCTACTGGTACTACTTCAGAGTTCAGTGGGTAAAAATTGCCAGTTCGAAGTAAACACTAAAATGTCTCTGCTATCTCTGAACTTCAGAGTACAATTGTTACGATCTTGTGATGTTTTCCTTGAGGATTTTCACTTTTTCAGCACAGGACTTCTCCAAATTGAAGGACAACATCCTGCGAAACTCATGTGCTTAATGAATCCAATCCCCGGCACCACTACATGTCTACATTGATTGTTGTAGTCATGGCTCAATCAGTGCCTAGTAATCGTGCAAAGGAACAAGTATACTCGTTTACTTAGTTTATTATGCATAACGCAGAAAAATGTTGCTGCCTTTGCACGGATGCATACACAACAAGCGCAACTCTTTGCAAGAATACAACAGCTGGGATCCTCTTCCTACACGGAACAAAGGGGCTGTTTGCTTGGTGGCCATAAAAAGCTAGACAGGCTTCCCAGGCATCTAATTTTGAACGTCTGGCCAGGATCTATTTCGGCAGGCATTTGCCTGTCTGGCCTCCAATCAACACAGGCCAAAAATGTTTTTGGGGGTGTTTTCGGTCAAAAAAAAGTCCTTGGAGATATTTTCTGTATTCTGTATCATTACATCTATACTATAAAGGAGCCTACGAATTGGAAAACACTTGTCACCAGAAACTAACCTACCCACGTGATATCTCCACCCTTGGATGAATTTTTAACACACCTGATTAGGTGTGGATTAGGATAACTATGGGCCCACAATGTTTCCTTATCCTTACTCCAGAAACTTGCGTTCCTGGCCAAACGAACGACTCCAACTCAAAACAATTCGACACCACGCCATCTTCTTACCCACCCGCGTACCCACGCCCTCGCGCCGCCGCCACCGCCAAAAGGCGCCTCGCCGTCCAACGCCCACCCTAGAATCCCCAGCCCCGCTACGCTTCATCCGTCGCGGTTCCTCACTCCGCGTCGGCAACCGAACAACGCATCGCGGCGGAGGATCCGCTCCTCGACGCCGAGAGATCCATCGGCAACCGAGCAACGCATCGCGGCAGAGGATCCGCTCGTCGACGCCGAGAGGGGGCTGGAGGAGGTGCTCCATGGATCTAGCGGTACTCCTCTCTCTCTCCCCTCCCTCAGGTAGCAGCGGGCGCTCCTCTCTTCTCTCTCCCTCTCTCAAGCCCCGGCGTGGTACTCCATGGATCTAGCGGTACTTCTCTTTCTCCCCGGCGTGGTGCTCCATGGATGTAGCGGTACTTCTCTCTCTCTCTTCCCCTCCCTCAGGTAGCAGCGGGCGCTCCTCTCTTCTCTCTCCCTCTCTCAAGCCCCGGCGTGGCGGCATGGACTGCCCCCGCGCCGGCGGACGTCCTGGGCTCCTCTTCTGCGGCCGGCGTTGTACGCCCTGCAAGCGCCTCTCCACCGTGAGCAGAGTAGGTGTGCAGCGACCATAGTGGTTTCAATCGATTTACCGTGAGCAGAGTAGGTGTGCAGCGACCATAGTGGTTTCAATCGATTTTGTTGATTTATGGCTTCAACACCTAAATCCCTCATAGCCATTGTCTACAAGATGCGTAGCATGCAGCAGATACAACTTAAGCATGGCATTGATCCATAGAGAAGCCAAATTTAATTATATTCCACTTGGTGGCTACTGAATTTTTTAGATACTGCAGTTGTTCTTGCATGTCAGCAGGTAAAAGTCTAAAGTTGCTATTTGGTTTACTTCTCATCAAGTTATTATATATGCTTTGTTTCAAATTATAGGATACAAAATTCTATAGTGTTATATATAGTGACTTCTAATTGTCTCAAACAAATTTCAAGGTCTCCAGTCCTTGTTTCTCTCATATAATCAGTAATCCACAGATCGTTTTCACGTTGTTCTTGAGAAACATTGGAAATTCTTAGTAGCCAATTAAAAGATCATTGACATTTAATTTGTTAACAAAACTGGGTCATGAATTTAATATATTACTTTGTTAGGACTACTGTTAGGAGTATGTACTACTGTTCTACAACAAAAACAAGTATGATATTATTTCGCGGGAAGTATATACTACTAATTCCTAAAAATAAATCCAAAAACAAAGGAGTATTATATATTTTTGTAGCAGGAGTATCACATTGCTTTTTTAATGGTGGTATATATTTCTTTTATAAAGGAGTATCACACTATTCTAGAAACAGTACATCTGTATTGGCAACCTCTTCAGTAGGGGCCTCAGCCCCTCCTGTTTACTTAAAAAAAACTTCCAACAACTAAACTCATGCAGGACTGCATAAGTGCATGAACTTCCAACAAAAAACTACAAAGTATAAATTGACCAAAAACGAGCAGAGTAGGTGTGCAGCGACCATAGTGGTTTCAATCGATTTGGTTGATTTATGGCTTCAATTGATTTGGTTGATTTAGCGGCGAGAGCACACTAAGCTCAGGTCAAAGCATACACGAAGAATCCAAATATATTTTAACTGTGGGAATTCACGTAGGTTGGTGTCAGTTAGGAACCTGCACATTGCACAAACGAGCTTAGGAGCAAAGATTTAAATATAGTATGCTCGTTTAGATACATGGAGGAATAACCTTTTAATGTTATATGTATTATATATATCATCTGCTGAAAAATATATACTGAGGCTCTTGCTCCCATTTGCAGGATTGTGGCATCGATTTGAACTTTGATTTATGAGAGAAGCTGATTAGACAATGCATCCAGGATAATTGCAGTTTTTTAGTCCAAGCTGTAAGAAGTTTCATGTCCAGTTTCTGTACGCCCTCTTTCACTTCTTTTTGGTTCTGTGCAATGTACTACTTTTCAGACCTCCTGGTATAGTACACTCCTGGTATAGTACATATTGCAAGCTGTTCTGTTTCATAAACCCAGTTCCCCTGTTACTTAGAATGGGTGAGATCAAGTTGTTTTTTTCTATATGTATTCTTTTGGTGGAATATCATTGCAACATGCATTTATACCCTGAAACCATTCTTATATGCACTTATGCCTTTTTGTTTTTCAGATATCCCTGCAGATGAAGTTCTACATCAGGCAGTACCTGCCTGGTGATGTGGCTACTGTTTGAATTAAGGTTGCAATATCTTGTTCTATGAATAGTTACATTTTTAATACAATATATACAAACAGATGTGTTAAAGTTTCCCTTATTATTATTCCTCCGTTGCGTATAATTTTTTCAATGACACATGCGTGTCGCACGTGCATAGATGTGCAGACTAGCTAAACCATTCTTACGTTGTCTCTTGGCAGATTGTATATTTTCTAAAGCATTGTTGGATTACAACAAAAGAAGAAAATCAAGAGGAGCTAAACTTGAGTTCTAAATTTTCACAATCTTTGGTTTGTCTGTAGCTACAATTATTCTTTCAGGCTGTGTACAGTTTGCTGTTGAAAAATATATGGTTGCCAAGCTGTGTTGGAGTATTCGAAGATTAATTTTCTTCGACAACTAAATTTTATGCGAATTAGATTTATGTTACAGTAACATGGACCATACTTGAAAGAAAATGCTACAATGTTATATATTTATCTTATTCTATTTTTTTTGAAAAATAAAATATGTCAGAGAAAAGTACATTTTATTAGTCAGGCTACTTGTTTTAAAAGTCTCAATAATCTTCAAAGATAGTATCTTTGTCCTTTTTTCTATCCAAATGATTGATTGATAAATGAGTTTTGAACTGTAAGATGGCAACTTTTGTTCCAATGATTTGTGTAAGGCGGCTCCTATTCTCTAATAATGTTACAGCTGTCCACTACCCTTGATTTATTTCTTTTTTTTATGATTCTCTTGAACAACTTCCCTTTCTCAGGGCAATTCCTTTGATTTGATTGGTTCAAAATGTTTGCAAAGCTCAAGAAGAATGGAGTTTAGAATTCATTCTTATTTGCATTAAGTTTCAATTTATGGTAGTAGGATAATATAAATTTATTAGACCGATGACTGATGTGAATATTTCATGTAATAAAATAAAATGTAGTGTTAGCTGAATGTTTATTAACAATCCGTGATACATTTTAGGTATATAACTTAGATGATAGTCCATATTATTTAATTATGAACTTTAGGATTTGAATTAGCAAACACATGTAAATTAAATATATGTATAAATAAATGTATAAGAGAATTATGAACTTGCACGGCATTATGCCTAAATAATGATTGATATTTATGATGAATAAAAGCAATAAATAATATTGATTAATTTCTTTCAATACCCATACATGTGAACCATGATTTTTTTATATGTTAAATTAAATGAATTGACTTCTAGAAAAAATGAATAATTCTTTCTATGATACAAAATTTTTTAAGACATGTGCGTGTCGCACATGCATATAGCAGACAGCAGTGCGATTAAGTTAGCAGCTGGCGTGTCCCCCGGCCATGAGGAGCCACCACCACCACCACTGATGCACGAATGAAAGGAGCACTTGTGATTCTCCAATGAATAATTGTATTATTTTCTGTCTGTCGCCGATGATCATGCCTACATGATTCAGTTTGTTTGTTGGGGTCGTCATCTAACCCTACCTACCATACCATCGGACCAAGATTCCTTGGCTTGCGTCAGCCAATGCAGATTCTTCCCTGCCCGGCCCCATAATTCCTCTCGGCTAGCTGTCTAGCTTGTTAATTAGCTATGCCAATCATGCACGGCCGTGGTTTTGCTAATTACGTGTTGACTCTTTTGTACATTTCGCTAAGGAGAGATGGGTTTACTCACAACATGCTAAACAAGTACTTGATTATTTTATCCACCTGCACTAAATAGGTAATCAAGCAAAACGAATTCACCTAAGATCTGACACTCTTCCGCAGGCACAATCTGAGGCATAGATTGAAAGAATGAATGAACAGGAAAAAGAAGCCTTGCCTATCAACGAGGAAGCTCGAGCAAAAAAATGTGAACATAAACAAGATAGGTGTTCTGCATTGCCTAGCGATGAGAAGGAAGAAATTCGTGCCAAAAATCGTGAGTATCAACATAGTTGGCGGGCTCGTCTAAAGGCCAAGGCTTATGCAGCAAAATTGACTGCATCATCTCAAATCACTGCTCAGAATGAGAAAGCTCGTGCCAAAAAAAATGAGTACGAAAGAGAGAGGTATGCTGCATTGCCTAATAATAAGGAGGAAGTTCGGGCCAAAAACCGTGAATACCAATGAGGTCGTCGGGCTTGTCTAAAGGCTAAGGCAGATGCATCAAAATTGTTTGCATCATCTGGAATCAAAGATACTACAATGGATGATAAAGGCAACTCTTACAAGAGGAAACGGGTCATGGCTTCACAAGAGAATAATATAGGTATTTTTATGCTCTTCACTTTCAATTGTTTGCACACTGTTCATTTTAGCAAAAATAGTTCTTTTAATTATTTTTGAATCTTTTAGATCAAGGCACTCGTGAAGATCAGGACACTATAAATCATATGGCCAAGAAGAGGTATAGGCATGCAATGCTAAGTGATAAGAAGGATGAGGTCCTTGCTAAAAAACGTGAGTACCAACGTAACTATCGAGCTAAGTTGAGTGCTGCCGCCAAGTCAAAGAAATTCTTAGCATCAACTCTTAATATGTCAGGTATGATACTAATATATTTTTTAACTATACATGTAGTGTCAAATATGTTAATATCTTAGGCATGATACTGATATATTTTCACCGATACATGTAGTGTCAAAGATTTCAGGTATAGCAGTAATGTTTCCTGCTTACTCCTGTCTGTTTTAGGTGTTGCAAAATGTGTATATCAATGTGATTATCGTGCACACAAAAAGGTGGATCAAGGAACTTTCAATTCTGACATTTGGGAACCAGAAGACACATTGCATGGAATAGAGGGTATGAAAGGTTTAAACTGTGTACATGTAGATCCCAAATATACATTAATGTGCAATGAGTAATGGTCTAATATTTTGTCAACAGAAAATGATTTAGATCAAGAGAACCCAAATGAAGATGGCCCTGACATCTACGAGGATGATGAAGCTAGAATGTTTAATGATAAAGGTGAGCTTGTGAGGACATTTTCTTATATTATTTTTTATTGATGCTCATGCAAACTTCAAAAATTTTGATTTTAAATTGCAGATTTCAAATACGAGTATTCTATACAACCCACAACAAGAACAAATGGTCATGATCCTTATAACTTTGTGTATGTGGGTCTTCCTGAGACCCATCATGTCTTGAAGAAAGTGCAGAACTGTTTTTATTGTCGTGCAAAGAGGTTTGAAGGTGAAGGTCCTGCATTTTGTTGTCGGAACGGACGGGTTAATATATTTATACCAGAAGTCCCAAATGAGCTTCGTCGATTGTTCACAAGTCAAACTGATAAGGATGCAAAGTATTTCAGAAGGAACATTCGTTACTTCAATTCACACTTTTCTTTCACTAGCATGGGGGTTTCCATTGATCGTAGTTTGGCAACAGCAAAGGGTACTGGTATTTATACATTTAAAGCTCATGGCCAAATATATCACAGGTTGGATCAACTAATGCCCGGTGCTAAGGGACCACGCCACATGCAGTTATACTTCTATGACACAGATGAGACTATGCATCATAGGATGAAAAGATCTCCACATCTTGACGCTAATGTGATCCGCACTATATTAAAGATCATGCAACACAATCCATATGTTCAAGCATTTAAGAGTCTAGGCACTCTTACCAACTTGGATTGCTACGCTATTGAGTTAAATACAAGTATTTCTGTTGACCAGAGAAGGTATAATGCACCCGCAATGGAGCAAGTGGCTGCTATATGGTTTGATGGAAATGATCCACAACAAAGGTTTGAGCGAAGCATAGTCATTTACGGTAAAGAAAATCAACCTCATTATATAAGGCCGTACCACGGATGTTATGATCCATTAGCATATCCTATGTTCAATCCTAATGGTGAAACTGGTTGGGAGGATAAGAAGATTTTATATCAAGACTCACCTCCATCAAAACCAAAGAGAAAATATACTAAACGTGTACAAAAAGGTGGTTTTATTTGTTGTTTGCACAAACAATAAACATTTAAATTTTTTTCTTCAAAATATCCTTAACAACTAATTACAAATTTCTTACTTTTATGTTTATATTATATTTTATTTTATAGGTCCAACGCTTGTTCAAATCAATGATGTCTCAGAGACGAACGTACATGAAGAAGAAGGTTATTTCATTTGCAAAATTTTTTATATATTTAAAATATTATTATTTTTCTCAACATGATGAAGTTAAGACATTTCAGCCATTCAATAAACTCAACACATAATGAAGTTTAATCTTTTTTGTTGTTATGAACAGAAATTACAGAGTCACGGCGATATGTCAGCGCTAGGGAATATCTATGTTTCAGGCTACAAATTCGTGACACAGAATTTAATGTCATGTTTCATGGTGGAAGGCTTTTCCAGCAATGGGCTGTTGATATGTATGTGAAGGTGGAGTCAATGCGATTAGATTGGTACTCAAAACCGGCGCATCAAGATCTAATTCGTGCTGATCTATACCAGGTTAGTTGTATTTGAGTTGAAAATTTGTTTTTTCTATTTTTCAACCCAAGGAAAATCTATAATGTTTTAACACATATATTCAACAGGGCCTTTTAGACACTCTTGCCGCTGGAGAAGCCTGTGCATCACAAGCTGGTCGTAGAATTGTACTATCAAAAGATTTTCCAGGAAGTGACCGTGATGTGCACTCAAGGTATATGGATGCCATGGCTTTGATTACTCGATATGGAAAACCAGATTTTTTTGTGACAATGACATCCAATCCATATTGGGATGAGATAGTAGAACAGTTATTGCCAGGACAAATGCCGCAAGATCGTCCAGATATCGTGGCAAGGGTTTATAGAGCAAAGCTACGAGACCTTCAAGATTTCCTTCTTAAAAAACATCATTTGGGCAGGGTCGCTGCTTGGGCACATGTCACTGAGTTTCAAAAAAGGGGATTACCACATGAACACTTCCTTTTGATTATGGAAGACGAGAGCAAAGTACGCACTCCCGATGATTATGACAAGTATATATCGGCAGAGCTTCCTGATCAGAAGAAATATCCAGAATTGCATAGACTTGTGTGCAAACATATGATGCATGGACCATGTGGTGTCCTCAACCGTAAGTGCCCATGTATGATAAACAATAATTGCCGCTTTCATTATCCGCGTGACTTTTGTGAAACCACCCTACAAGGAAAGAACTCATATCCTATTTATAGAAGGAGAGATGATGGACAAAAAGTGAAAATAAGAAGAGAATGGTTGGACAACAGATGGGTTGTTCCATACAATCCAATCCTTCTAATGAGGTATAATTGTCATATTAATGTAGAAGTTTGCAGCAGCATAAAGTGTGCCAAATATTTATACAAGTATGTCTTTAAGGGCCACGACCGTGTTTCGGCTTCGATAAATCAAGCTCGGGCAAATATGGATGGGCAACCACTGCTTGTTAATGAGATTAAGCAGTATAGAGATGGAAGGTGTATAACAGCTATAGAGGTAATTTATAGATTATATGGTTTTCCTTTGTATGATATGTCACCTTCTGTGTTACAAATGCAAGTTCACCTTCTAGGAAAGCATATGGTTGCCTACAAAGCTAGGGATGATCTAAACAATGTTGTGCAAAATCCTAACTCTCAGAGGTCCATGCTTACAGAGTATTTCAGCACAAACATGTATGATCTTAGTGCACGAAAGTATTTATATAGAGAATTCCCTGAGCACTTTACTTGGATAAAGTCAAAAAAGTTTTGGAAACCTAGAGAAAGAGGTGGTCAGATTGGAAGACTGGTGTATGCCCATCCTGCTGAAGGAGAGAGATACTATCTCCGTGTGCTTCTTAACCATGTGAGGGGTGCAACTTCATTCGAGCATCTTAGAAGTCGACATGAAACTACGTATGCAACATTTAGAGATGCTTGTGAGGCCTTGGGCTATGTGGAAACTGACAAAAGCCTAGATGACTGCCTCACTGAATCTGCACAATTTAAGATGCCTTGTGCTCTAAGGAGGCTATTTGCAACTATCATAGTTTTCTGCGAGTGTAATAACGTCCGAGCACTATGGGACAAACATATTCATTCAATGTCTGAAGATTATTGTCGCTCAAATTGCAACTCCACAATGGCTGAACAAATGGTGCTTAGAGATATATCTATACATGTTAAAGATATGGGTAGAGACATAACAAACTATGGACTTCCTAAACTAGATGCCTCAGGTAAATTGATAAATATTAAAATTCCCAAAAACTTTTTAATCAATAATTTAATGCTTCTTATTCATCATTTTGAATTTTGACATGACCCTTTACACTTTGTTTGATTAGATGAGATGTCAAGAGACCATTATAGAGAGCTTACAGAAGAATTGAATATTGGATATGAAGAAGAACATCTGAAAATGATACAAACACTAAATGCTGAGCAGAGAGCTGGGTTCGATTTGATTATGAATCATGTGGAGAAGAAAGTTGGCCAGGTATTTTTTGTCGATGGACCAGGAGGAACTGACAAAACATATCTTTATAAAGCTTTGCTTGCAAAGGTGCGCTCCATGAATCTTATAGCAATTGCTACAGCCACATCTGGTATTGCAGCAAGTATCATGCCCGGCGGACGCACTGCACACTCCCGCTTCAAGATTCCCATAAAGCTAGATAATAGCACTATGTGCAGCTTTACAAAGCAGAGTGGTACTGCAGAATTGCTTCGCAGGGCTGCCTTGGTAATATGGGATGAAGTAGCCATGACAAAGAGACAAGCAGTAGAAACACTCGACAGAACATTGCAAGATATAGTGGGTTGCAATCACCCTTTTGGTGGTAAGGTCATGTTGTTTGGTGGTGACTTCAGACAAGTTCTTCCCGTTGTGACACGAGGAACAAGAGCACAGATCATTGATGCTACTTTACTCAAGTCATATATATGGGACAATGTACGATTCGGCTTACCCAAAACATGTGAGCTAAAAATGATAATTGGTTCTCCGAGTACCTGTTAAGAATTGGGAATGGAACTGAAAAAACATTTGGTGATAATTATGTTCAATTGCCTGATGATATCATCGTGGAATGGAGGCAAAATTCCAGTAAGAGTGCAAATAAAATAAGTTCAGAAGACAATTCAATTGACATTCTTATCGAACAAGTGTTTCCCAAACTCCAGGCAAATTGTACCTCTGCAGATTATATGCGTGAACGTGCGATTCTTTCTACTACAAATGAGCATGTGGATGCAGTGAATGCAGTAATGATCGAGATGTTTCCTGGAAATGAGAAGGTATACTACAGTTTTGACTCAGTGGATGATGATACAAGGAATAATTACCCTCTTGATTTTCTAAATTCTATTACACCTAATGGGTTGCCTCCTCATGAGCTTAAGGTTAAAAAAGACTGCCCTGTTATCCTACTTCGTAATCTTGATCCTCACAACGGTCTTTGCAATGGCACTAGGTTGGTCATTAAAGGATTCCAGAACAACACAATTGATGCTGAAATAGTTAATGGAGATCATGCAGCAACCAGAGTATTCATACCAAGGATTCCCATGTCCCCCTCCGAAGACCTTACATTGCCATTCAAGTTCAAGCGAAAGCAATTTCCAATAAGATTGAGTTTTGCAATGACAATAAACAAAGCCCAAGGTCAAACCATACCAAATGTTGGTGTATATCTCCCTGAACCAGTTTTCTCCCATGGGCAGTTGTATGTAGCACTGTCAAGAGGTGTTTCTCGTAAGAGTACTTGGATTTTGGCCAACACAAATAAGGATGTCGATCCCACTAGAAAGAGCACAAAAAATATTGTCTTCAGAGATGTATTAGAGATGTGACACCAGTACATTCAATACTTTTATCTAATCTTATTTGTATTCCAGAGATATAATACTAGAAACAAATATATGTATTGTACAAACAATTTTGTTTTTTATTACTACTATTATATTATTATTATTATTATTATTATTATTATTATTATTATTATTATTATTATTATTATTATTATTATTATTATTATTATTATTATTATTATTATTATCAAAGTTCTTTACATGCTACTATGATAATTTTCAAAATGAAATGTGCGAATACTCTCCAGAGTTTCATTGTTATTACTATTGTTTCATTTGAAAAAGATTTTTTTTTGATAAGCACATGTGTGCCGCACGTGCGTGTCGCACGTGCATTTCTACTAGTTATCACTAAAAACACACACATACACATTGTGCAAAATCTGAATATTTCCTTAGGGGCGACACGGGCGGCTCCCCGCCGCCACCGCACCAGACCCCCGCACCTCTTGCTTCCCCATCCTCGCCGCCGCTCGAGCACGCGGCCAGTTGCCCGCGACGTTGCAAGGACGGCGGCGGCGAGGCTCCCCCTTCTCTTCCTCCTTTCCTCCCCGCGCTTGTGCTTTGAAGGACGGCCGCCATCCTCGATTCCGGTGGCTGGCGTGTGGATCCGGAGGCCGGGAGAGCGGATCCGGTGGCCATGGGCGCGGAAGTGGCAGCGGCAGCAGCGGCTGGCGGCGAGCGCGGCGGCACAGGCACAGGCTGCGGCACGGGGGCGGGCTCCGGCGTCGGTGTGGGCGCGACGGCTTCTGTGCCTGCTTGCGCCCCACCTCGTCCGCCAGCAAGACCGTGGATCGGCGCCACAGGGCTTGGGCTCAGCCAGATCTAGGCTCCATGTGGTGGTACCTGTCGGTGGCTGGGGTGCGGCGTTAGCGAGGCTGCTCAGCTGGGGAGGCCTCATTCCATCCTAGGGCATCCTGTGGTGGTCGGCACCGGTCAGGATGACAGCGGTCCTCGACGACCGGCGCTACATCAGATTGTGCTATTTTGGCAGCGGTTGTTTGTTGTAGCAGCGTCAGCTTGTCCACGGCGGCTATCTGCAGTCGTAGCCACGGCGATTGGTCTCGCTTAGCGACGACCATTTCTGGCAGGGTTGCGGTGGCTCCTTTGGATGGTGAGGCATGGTGGGTACGTTGGTGCCTTGGTGGCAACTCTACAGGACTACTACCAACTATGGTGTTTCAGTGGAAGGTCTTGGCTGCGGCGTCCAGTGCAAGTGGACAGTGGTGTGGCAGGCTTTCTCTGGTGGGCGACCTTCACTTGCTGGTATTTGTTTGGTTGGCTGCGGTCCATTTCGACCGGCGCGGTTGTGACCGGCCACGTATGCCTGTGGCCGGCTCGCTACCGCTGCGACATCGTTGAAGACGGCTGCCCGTGTGGAAATGCTCGTGGCATCTCTAGAAGCTTGGGGGATAACAACATGCAACAAAGTCGGCGACACCCTATGCATGGTGCAGGAACAAGATATGACTTCCCACAGTGGTTGCTGCTATGTAGGATGGAGGCGGCCTTTGAAGGCTGGCGTGGCGGCGACAGGTCACGCATGCCATTGACCTCGTCGGTACCACAACAATCTCCTCCTAGCAGTGGCTTGCTGCGGTTCTTGGCTATGCCAAGTCACATTGTGGTTGGTTGGGGTTTGGGCATGGGGGTTGTCGGGCGAAGGCCCTGCTAGGCCCTTGGCCGTGGCCGGCAATGGTGGCGCTTTTGGTGTCACGTCCCTCGTTGGAGGCAGTGTTCCGAGACCCTTTTACCCTCTACGAGTTTGGTTGAAAACCCATGGTTCTCTGGTTAGCGTTGACGGCATCTGCAGATGTCATTTCCCTCCTTGGAGGCATGTTGTGGAAAACCTACACCCACCTCCCGTTCGCTTGTTCTCTGTGGTGTGCAAGATGACGTTTGACGGTTGTTGCTTCTGAGGTTCGCTGGTGTTGTGCTTCCGTGTGGTGGTGGTCATGTTGTTGCCTCCTTCGCGAGGGTTTTGTTTTTGTTTTATTTTTATTAATTTTTGTAAAACTTCTTCTCTATTAATACATACCCGGCATGCTCTTGCCGCTGGCTCTTCAAAAAAAAAAAATTACATTATCACAGACTGAATACAACGGTGCCTGAGCTTATGACAACCTTACAATCTTATTAGTAGCCTGATACATTTAAAGCATAAAGAGACACAGACACAAGAATATTTTACTACTCATCCTCCTCTTCTATTGCATCGAGTTCGGAGGGCATAGAGTAAGAACCATCCACCTCGTCATCACAAAAGAATGGCCTTGGAGGCATTTGAAAGCCATCGACGCCAGCTTCAAGCATCTCTATGACCTCGCTCATTGTCGGGCGATCCTGCGGCTTCATCTGGATGCACCAGAGCCCAATAATACATAGCTTCTTCTCCAACTCATGCATATCAACACCTTCACTGACCCCGCCCACATCCTCTTGGCTCAGCCGGCTATACACCAAGGATGGGTAGTATGCTTGGCTGGAGCTTCCTGCATTCGGATCAGCGTTTCTTCGCCCTCCCGTCATCTCCAACAGCAGCATTCCAAAGCTGTACACATCAGATTTGCTAGAGATGAGACCAAAGCTTCGAGAAACCATCTCTGGAGCTATATAGCCTATCGTTCCCCGCATAGCGCTCAGGGGCACGAAACTGTCGTCTCTTGGGAACAGTTTGGCAAGCCCAAAATCAGCAACTTTTGGAACAAAGTTTCTGTCAAGAAGGATGTTGTGTGGCTTGATGTCAAAGTGTACAATCTGCATATCACACCCCTGATGCAGGTAGTTGATACCTCTGGCAATGCCCAAAGCAATCTCATTGAGTTTGTCCCATGAGAAAGTCCTCTCAGATGAGAAGATGTACTTGTCAAGAGATCCACGGGGCATGAACTCATAGATAAGTGCCCTGCTAGTTTCCTCGGAGCAAAACCCAATGAGGCGTACAACATTGAAATGGTGGATCTTGCCAATAGTGGCGACCTCACTGATAAACTCTTCTCCATTACAATTTGTGTTGCCCAACATCTTGACAGCAACGTGAACTTCACCTGGCAGTAGTACCCCCTTGTATACAGAACCATAGCCTCCTTGTCCGAGCTTCTCTCTGAAATGGCTTGTGATAGCGATGATGTCTGTGTATGCATATCTCATCGGAACGAGCATTTGCTGCATTCGCAGGAACTTCTCGACTGCATCGATTGTTATCCTCGTTTTCCAGTATTTGTAGGCAAGGAAGATAAATACTACCAGCGGCATCAATATGAACCTGCAAAGAACTGCACAAGAAAGGTTGTGTATATGAAGAAAACACTTTATTGAGGATGTTTTTTTTAGATAATGGATAAAATCTAGCTTCAGACCTCTTTAAGGAAGAGGCATCAGTCCAAAAATATTACATAGCTTCACTAACTTCACTTAATGTGTTTAACATTAATAGCCAATAATCGAGGATGTGTTAATAGTACAACAAAATAATGCATATATAAGATGATATATGGGTATCTAAAGACAGTACCATGAAGAGACTTCAGAATCCACATAGCAAACGGTAATACTATATTGATGGCGGTAAGGACCGTAGATGTGACAGGATTAGTTGATCTAAGTTGGTTAGCAACGCCAACGCACCGCCAGAAATAGAAGTCAGCCGTAAAAATGTCCGAAATCCGATACTTGTTTGGTTCTTCACGGAAATCACTGCAAGACCATGTCAGCATAGAAAGGGATTATGTATGGGAGAAAATGGGATGATCAGATACTCACCTCATCGACTTCGCAAGGCACTCTCCGATGTCCTCACCAATCGTAAAAGGGAATCCAAGGCCAAATCCTTCCTTCATGAGTTCAACGACATCTTTGTAGCTTCCATTTGTCCGGCCACCCAAAGGAGTCGTGAGTCTCGTGACTAGGTAACCGCATGAGGGCTCCAGATCGTAAGCACGAACAAAGCCATTCCAGTAGCTAGTTACCACGTAGATGAAAGAAGAGTTGGTGCGATGGTGGATAGTAGGGGTCCAACTCAATGCTGCGATGTGACTCGACATCACCCCACCCTCCATCATAGTAGGTGTATTGGTAATCATAGTAATTAACAGATTGGTGATCCCACCGGGGAAGGGGACAACTGCTCTGCATGCCCAAGTTGGTATCAACAACCCAGAAGTAAGAATGAGTATAGTTGATGCTAAGCACTTTGTATGTTCCACTGCCGATGCGAATTGTAGCGTTGGTATCTGTACAAACCAGCTCATACGATTTGACGCCGCACCTATGTGGATCACCTTGCCGACGGAATGGATATGATATATTGCTAAAACCACCGCAGGAGAAAGGAGGACAAACATGATGCCGTCCCTCTACATATGAAACCAGAACTGCGAACACAGCTAAGGCTCCCATGGAAGTAGTAGAGCGATGGGAGGCAGCAGACATCACCATGGCAGGAAGGAAGGATTCACGATTCATAGAACAGAGGAATGGCAACTTAGAAAACGATAGACTTTATGTGAGTAGCTGTAGCTACCAGAGTCACCAAGAGTAGCTGCAGGCTCAGCAACTTCACTATTCGAGCAAGAAAATCGCACCTTAACTGGCCCTACTGTAGGGCCCCGTCATAATTGTGATGCCGATGACTTGGTAGTCTTTCTTTTGCGTTTCTCATGGTTCAACCGAAGTTAGATGCCGGTGACTTGGTAGTCTTTCTTTTGCGTTTCTCATGGGCAACCGAAGTGGAAAACGAGGAAAGGTAGCCATTCAGTTGAAGGCACACTCATGGTCACGGATGCCGAATAAAAACATAATAAAAAATGGCACTCCCTCCTTCTAAATTATAAGTCATTTCATCTTTCCTAGAAAGTCAAAACATCTTAAGTTTTATCAAAATTTATACAAAAAAATACAAAAAATTATGACATCAAATAGATATATATAGTTAATGAAAAAATCTAATAATACTTATTTGGTATCATAAATGTTATTATTTTATTATATAAATTTGGTCAAACTTAAGATACTCTGAGTCTCCAAGAATAGCTTCTAAGCACCCAAGAGAACCTCTCTGTAAAATTTTAGATTTTTTGGAGCTCGTTTATATTTATTTCGAATTTTTCTTGGGAGAGTTCCGCTGAAATCTGCGTGGAAAATTGGCTTTGGCCGGTTTTTCAAGTTGCTCCGATTGAGCTGATTTTAGGTGAAGATCTTCTCCTTGGTCTTTTAAGCTCCCGCACCAAGTCTGTTTGAAATCGTTGAACTGGCTATGACTTTTTCTCCTCCGTGGGCTAAAAAACTGGCTCAGGCCGGTTTTGCAAACTGGCTCAGGCCAGTTTTTGCTGTTGGCTTCAAGGTTGCTTGTTTTGATCTCCATTTGCTTACGTGGTTGTTCCTTAAGTGCATCTAGCCACCAGTTGCCATGTGTACTCTGTCTTTGGAGTTTTTGATGTTTTGAGCATTTGGTTGGACGGTGTTGGGATAGCAGTCGAAGTCAAAATCGAACGAAAGTTAGATTAGCCTCCCATTCACCTCTGGTCGCCTTGCTCGGTCCTTCGTGTTCAAAATTAGACAACCACACACTATCCAAAGAATAGAAATGGACGGATCATAAGGTATTTTATAATAGTAAGAGTTAATCGTATCAAAGATACAACAACTTGCAAGTAATATAACCACTGTAGTCACACTGCAATGACTAGATTTTTTTTAAGGCTGTGTTTAGTTCCCACCAAAAAAATTTTCATCCCATCACATCGAATGTTTGAACACATGCATGGAGTACTAAATGTAGACGAAAAAAACTAATTGCACAGTTTGGTTGAAAACCACGAGACAAATCTTTTAAGCCTAATTAGTCTATGATTAGTCTTAAATGCTACAGTAACACACATGTGCTAATGATGGTTTAATTAGGCTTAATAAATTCGTCTCGCGGTTTCCAGACAAGTTATGTAATTAGTTTTTTAATTAGTATCCAAAAACCACTTCTGACATCCCATGAAACATTTGATGTGCTAAAAAATTTTCTTTCACCAACTTAACAAGGCCTAAGTCGATCACTGCAAGCTGGAACACGGCAATCACTGGAAGCTGAAACACGGCAGAGGTTCCCTCTGGATTCTGACACACGGCAGAGGTTCATCTCTCACAAGCCTTATCAGGAATCAAAACTCCCATAGTGCCTTCACTTGGTAAATAAATACTCCGTACCATGTAGTTAGGCTAGTACAAGTCAGTCATGATAGTAGGAATAAGACTGAAGAAAAGAGGCATCTTCCAGGCAATGAGGCAACTGATAAGAATCCTCTCACTTCCTGAAACCGACCATCCAAGCAATATTAGCAGCAGCAATTCCTCGCCACCACGCAGCTATCTTGACAAGCACAGAATCAGTCCTCCCGAGAGGTTAAAGCAAAGAGGTGCTCATTCTAAAGCACTTACAACCTTCTCTTCGACCACCTTCATCTCCAAATACATCCCATGAACTCACATAAATTTCTTCTGGCAGTGCTGCTGCTTTTGCTTCTCAACTATACATCCTATGCTGCCACATCATGGGAAGATGATGACTTCCTCAAAACTTGTTCATCGCATCGATGCCACAAACATGGACCAGAGATCCGGTTTCCGTTTCGGCTTCCAAGCCACCCTCCATCATGCGGCGCACCTGGGATGCAATTATCATGCTCTGGGCATGACACCATCCTGGATCATCCAGTTCTTGGCTCCTGCAAAGTGACAGCAATATATTACAGGCATCGTGTCATGAATATCATCCTGCCAGTGGACTCATCATCACACTGCCCACTTCCGAAGCTGGTCACAAGAAATCAATCAACTGATGTGTACACGCCAGTCACACACCAATATCCTGACTCAGTACTAGTGGGCTGCTCAAGAGAAGGAACAAATCAAGATGGTATTGTTGGACCAAGCTCTTGCCTAAGCCTAAGCAACAACGCAAGCCAGCTCTGGTACCTGGTGCTTCCTGATACAGATATGTCTACTCTTCCCATGGGCTGTGAAGTGGTTGCAAAGGGCATCCCAATACCCTACACTTATGATAAAAATGGTCCAAAAGAACAGACATTCTTCGGAAGGTCACTCTTCAGTGGAAAGGCAAATAGAGCAATCAATTTTGGTGAAGTAGCATTCAATTGGCACCTTAACAACATCACCAGCGCTTGTCAAAGGTGTGAACAGGAAGGGAAACATTGTGGATTCAGTTCAAACAGGGGACAAGTATTCTGCCTGCATCACGGTATTGTTTTCCAGCCTAGATCCCATGATGTTTGTGGTGTTCCATTCTAAGTTGCACCATTACTGGTGTTTATTTGCTTAGCATCTTCTGTGTTATCCAATTTCCTTTCACTTCCACAAGATTCCTGCAAACAATTTAATAGTTTTACGAAATTGTAGTGCAAACAAGCCTAATGGGTTCTGTTACAGTAAGATCATGCTGCTAGAATGCTTTTTCAACATCCTACAACTACAAGACTTTTGTCTATGCTTAAATTGTTTAGCAAAATTCAACTGCAATAAGTCTAACTCTAACCTGCTACGTTCTTGTAGCAGGGTTGCTGGCTTCTGTTCTGATGAAGTATTATAGATTTTTTTGGTAGCTTACATGAAGACAGTAGAGTCATTCAAGGACATCCTGGCAGAAACTTAAGTTAATAGACGCCTATGTCAAATTATGATGGTGATGGTTATTCTTTTGGAAATTTCTGATAGAGTCAAGTAAAAAACGAAATACAGGACATATGTACAAGAGAGTGCCACTGAAATCATCAGTAAATTGTTGGTGTTTTAATTATGATTATAGATGTTTGTGTCCATTCAAGGCACATATTATGGTTAGGGGCTAGCAGCACTGCTCAACAGGTTGCCGAGGTTCCTCAGCTTCGTCATCCTAGAGCGGTAGAAGATGGAACAGATGAGAGAGATGACAAAGTCCTGCTTGCCTTTTGATGACTGTCATCATTTTATAGATGAGGCCAGGGAACAAACTCCAAGTTTAATTATAACAACCAAATAAACTCCTAACTTAATGGAGAATTAATTGGCAAGCATCATTCAGCCAGTGCAACTGATGGAGTAATATTACATATACAACCTTTTGTACCTATTGTTGTGCCTGGTGTACCACATAACAGCACAATTGATGGAGTAATATTACATATACAACATACCTACATGCACTAGTGTAAAATTAATAATGTAAAACACTTGTATAATATACATTTTTTACTAATATATTATTAAAAAACTAGAAACTTGAAGCAGATATTGTAAAAAGGTTAATAACCTTGATTTAGTGACAGAGGAAATATTGACCAAAGTTGCATTGATAGATGAGTCTTGAGATGTCTGGCTAGTAGGATCAACACTCTGCTTGGTTAGCTACCATAGCCACTAAGTTACTTCTGCTAGGATTATTAGGAAGCTAATTTTGTTTTGGCCTGCTGCTATTCAGGTCGGTAGCACCAGTAAACAGTAGCTGCAGTAGAGTAAAAGGCCAGTTGCAGCAGCAAGCAGGGGGAAGCAAACCGACTTCACCTGGTACTATAAATATAAGCATATGGCACAAGGAAAATCTGCCTTCCCAGTTGTAGCTTCGTTAGCTTTCAGCTAGAGTACCTTTGTGTGTGCCCGATGAGATTATCTCCAACAATAATAATGGAAAGTTAAAAATCAGTGTAATACCCAATATCTAAGGTCACAATTGGTGTCAATGTAGGAATCAGCAATGATTTATGAACCCATATCAAAAGTGCTTTTACTTTTTCTTGTTAAAACTAAGGCCTTTGCTGTGGTACAACCAAATAATTGTGAACCGTCGATCTGAATGTTTTTTACCATATATTACTTTATAGGAGGTAATAATAAATCTATATTTAATTGTTCTTAATTTTGGAAGAAAAGGAAGTGTCCAACTATGTTGTCTACTTCTTTTTGGAAAGTTTTGTACTGATATATTTTTCAACGTGATGGAAGTTAGCAATGATTTTTTTAAACGTAACAGAACGTGATATACACAAAGTGTGTACGACATCATGATTCAAAGACAAATGTAAATTTTTTCAAACAAAATAATACTAAATACGAGGTGTACATGTGACAACTTTTATTACGTGAACTAAGTTTTTTCTTTGCATGGTCTAAATTTTTCAAACAAAATAATACCGCATGCATGGAGGGCTGCACACGTGATGGAACAAACAAGGAAGGGCCATGCGCTCACTCATGTCTTTCCCTTGATTTGAGGATTTCAGATCTTTTTTCCTTTTCTTAAGTTAACTTATATTAATTTATAAATCTAAAAATTCAATGGCTCAGATTTGTTTGAGGTATTACCTCACAGCAAGTAATGTGTGTACCGTAGCATTGCCCTAAAACTAAACCATGGGAAGTTTAATATTCACTCTTCATACCTGCAGGTTCACATGTCATCCTCATTGCAGGTAATGCTGCCACTGAAAATTCTACCATTCTAATGCATTTTTTTTGCTACAACACAATTTTTACGTTGCCATCTTCCAATAATAACAACACAGTATTTTTTGAAACAAGAAATTTGGCCGCAGGACATATCTGTTTAGCTCATTTGTTTTTCCTTTTATTCAGCTACAACATCAGTAGCCACATTCATTGCTCTAGTAGCCACTGCACTCTATCTTTCACTGAAGAAAAGATATAATGAAGCAATACATCTGAAAGTAGAAATGTTTCTCAAAACATATGGCACATCAAAACCCACAAGGTACACTTTCTCTGAAGTTAAGAAGATAGCAAGACGGTTCAAGGAAAAAGTAGGCCAAGGTGGGTTCGAAAGTGTTTACAAAGGACAGCTACCAAATGGTGTGCCGGTGGCGGTCAAGATGCTAGAGAACTCTACAGGAGAGGGAGAAGATTTCATCAATGAAGTAGCAACCATTGGACAAATCCATCATGCAAATATAGTACGCCTCCTGGGTTTTTGCTCTGAAGGAACAAGACGTGCGCTTATTTATGAATTCATGCCAAACGAGTCATTGGGGAGACATATATTCTTGCACAATCCTAATTCTCAAGAGCTCCTAGTACCTGAAAAAAATGCTAGATATCGCTACCGGCATTGCTAGAGGAATGGAGTACCTACATCAAGGATGTAACCAACGCATCCTCCACTTTGACATCAAGCCTCACAACATTTTGCTGGACTACAGCTTCAATCCAAAAATTTCAGACTTTGGCCTCGCTAAGCTGTGTGCAAGGGACCAAAGCATTGTTACCTTGACCGCAGCAAGAGGCACAATGGGGTACATCGCACCAGAGATATATTCTCCAAATTTTGGTGGGGTATCATACAAGTCAGATGTTTACAGTTTCGGCGTGCTGGTGTTAGAGATGGTGAGTGGAAGGAGAAATTCAGACCCAGGTATCAAGAACCAAAATGGGGTGTATCTACTAGAGTGGATCTATGAGAGAGTAGTCGCTGGGCAGGAGCTGACACTTAGGGCTTGTTTGGCAGGGCTCCGGCTCCTCCAAAAACGGCTCCGGCTCTGGCTCCTCCGAAGGAGCGGCTCCTCTAGAGGAGCAGAAGCCCTTTTAAAAAACGTTTGGCAAAATGGCTTCTCATGTTTTGGTTCTTTGATGTGGTCTATATTTTGGCTATTTTGCGTCACGTGTATGTGGAAAGTTAGCACAAAATTTGTCATGAGAATAAAGGAAAATATTTCAAACAAAAGAGAAAATTTCCATAATTGTATTTCTAAATAAAAATATTAACTTTTTTAATAAAAAATCAAATTATTATCATGTTTGAGCTTGTTTTATTCCATTAATTGTAAATAACATCATGGTCAAAACGCATTTAGAAACGGATAAACGGTTTAGAAGGAAATTGCTTTCAAAATTTCAAAACCACACTATTGTTTACGTCATGGTCCACTGCCTTTTGCATTTGCTCACAGACACCTGACTCATCCAACCAACCATGGCTTTGCACGTGGCCAGAGAAAAGGAGCGGAGCCGTAGGAGCCACAATTTCGAGCTCCGTCTGCGTAGTTCATTTTATGGACCGGCTCCGCCTGGCTCCTTGGCCGGAGCCCTTCTGAATTGCGGCGTTTGGCAGGGCTTCGGCAGGAGCCGGCGCCGGAGCCGCTCGCGGAGCCCTGCCAAACGGCCTCTTAGTAGGGAAATAGCTGACCTGGACAAAGAAACAGTGAGGCAGCTGGCCATTGTTGCACTCTGGTGCATTCAATGGAACCCCAAAAACCGGCCATCGATGACAAAGGTGGTTAACATGTTGACAGGAAGGTTACAGAATCTACCAATACCACCTAAGCCATATGCGTAGCCTGAAACCCATCCTATGCCATAAAACATGGAGGATATACTGCCATGATGTAGCAAGCATGAAAATCATGCTTTTCTTATGTGAGCTTAGTAATGCTTAGAAGTATATATTACATTGTATTTGGATCATTCCACTGTATCAGCCACATGAACTTTTAATTTTCGATGTGTAGTAACTTAATTAGAAACATATCACATTTGGATTTGATTTCCAGTGTTGTGGTTCAACTATTGTAGTTTCCTAGAAAATGTGTTCCTGTGATTTCTCTGTCCCGTCAATGTTGTGTACTACAACAAGTCCCTGCATGCCTCAGAAAGGTGTTCTACTCTTTTGTGTGTGTGTGTGTGGAACAAGGTGTTCTACTTTTCCTATTCATGGTGCACAAGAGTTATTATCAATTTATCATGCTGGGTAATTGATAAATAACTAAATCTCAACAATGTGTTCTACATGTCCTTCCGATGGGCCATAATTGGTCAAAATGTGAGGACACTATAACCATGCATGGCAATTAAATTGTGGCAGGGACGAAGCCAGCCGAGTGAGTCGCCAGGTCATCCACTTTGCTAGCTAGGGTTTGCAATGCTGTAATACACTGTGTACAGTGATTGTCAACTTCAAACCATCAGGGTCAGGCCTTAGTCCGCACTTGAATTTTGCATAGTTTATTATAGTGTCAATCATAGGCTAATTAGGTTTGAAAGATTCGTCTTGTGATTTACAACCAAACTGTATAATTAGTTATTTTTCTATCTATATTTAATGTTCTATGCATGCGTCTAAAGATTCGATGTGATGAAAAATCTTGTAAAATTTTTAGAACTTTGAACAACTAAACAGGGCCCTTATCGTCATCCGTGTCTACGCTCCCGTTCCCAAGGATCCGTCATCCGTCAAGTTTGCCAATGCGTTGGAAGCTCTGCATTTGGGGTGTGTTCACTTCCTTCAAATTTCCAAAAATTTTACAAGATTCCCCGTCACATCAAATCTTTGGACGCATGTATGGAGTATTAAATATAGGTAAAAAAATAACTAATTATACAATTTGGTTGTAAATCACGAGACAAATCTTTAGAACCTAATTAGTCCATAATTAGACACTAATTGCCAAATACAAACGAAAGAGTTACTGTACTTCCAAAAATTTTACGGGAACAACTAAACACACCCTTGGTTCACATCTTCTGGACTGGACCCCATGCTGGACAAAACACACGTCACTTTCACGCTGAATTGTGTTTCTTTTTTTTTCTCTCGCTTTTGGAACTGTGATGCAGGACAGCATCCTGCATCCCTGTACACATTTTGATGGAGAGTAACCTTCCAGTTCCAGGCTTCCAGCTATGAACAATCAACGTTCTTTCAACTGTTTAGTATGGTCAGCCTAGGATCGTGTCAGTTCAAGCTGGGGGCTTACCGTACAAATTCATTATTTATTTCTCCCAGCAATGTGGAACTAGCACAGAATCAACGTTCCGGAGAATTTATTTCGTGTAAAGGTAGAACTAGTACTAAGAGCATCTTCAAGTGTTTCCAAAATCTACTTCCAAACAAAAAAAATGGTAAAATTGAGAAAACTGGTCTCCAACAACTTCCTATCTTCGCTCTCAATCTTTCCACACTTGGGAAACTCGACCTTCTTGTGTGGATATATACGTGCGCGTGTCCATCGGCCAATCTAAAGGTGTAAGAATGTGAGAAAGAATAAAAAGTAGAACATGGTTTCTAATGCAAATATACAAGAGAGAAAGAAAAATAAAAGTGGTTAGAATAATCTAGAATTAGTTTGTGATTCCTTATGTAAAATAGTCTTCTATATTTTAGGACCGGGATTTTAGAAATTGTTAGAGGAACACAACAAATATGCTCCTAGCTTTTTTGGTCACTTGAAAAACTCATTAAT
Source organism: Saccharum hybrid cultivar R570 (assembly GCA_038087645.1). Taxonomy (NCBI): domain Eukaryota; kingdom Viridiplantae; phylum Streptophyta; class Magnoliopsida; order Poales; family Poaceae; genus Saccharum; species Saccharum hybrid cultivar. Next base: position 9,670,359 of record JAQSUU010000112.1, on the reverse strand, counting down.
TTACCATTTTTTTATTTAGAACTATTGGAAATGGTCTAATAAAGTAATTTTATCGCCCTAAAAAGAACTGAAATCTCGTTTCCTATTAATTGGACCTTCTTTAGAACAGGTCCACCACCGGCTCCTGAAGCTATTTGGAGATATTTTGTGCCAAACAGAATAAAACGAAATAGCTCCATCCAAAGAGCTCCTCAAAACCTGCTCACGGAGGATTGGTGGGGATGCAGTTAAAAATAGTAGTTTCACCTAGCTCCACCTCACCCTAGTAGGCCCCAGCAAGAATGGAGGCCCATTTTGCCCGCCAAATGGAGAAGAAGAGGTGTGCGGGGGACTGATCGTGGCCGCCGAGGCGTGCACGAGCCGTCGGGGCATGCCGCCGCCTGGGTGCGCAGGCAGTCGGGGTGCGCGGGCCATTGGGGCACATCCCCCAGGCACGCGGGGCCACCGGGGGGGTGCGACCAGGCGGGTCACGGCCATCGGGGAAGAAGAAGATAGGAAAAAAGAGAGAGGCATTTTGGTCTTTTTTTTTCTTTTCGTCCAGTATGAGAAATTGCATTAAGTGGCGCTAAGTGATCATGTTGCAAGCTAGTGGTGCTTGTTACTGTTGGAGGCTGCCGTCTCGAGATAGCTTGGTGGTTCTGACTCCGTTGAAGCATGCACGGAGACCGTGTAGTGCTCAAGGAAATAGATCACAATCTTTATGGTGCGCCCTACCCAACAACTAACAGACAATGTTATTAATTCTATTAAATGTACAACTTGATAGCAAGTTGATATGTTACATAGGTTTAATGGACAATGATAAAGGTTTGAAGTCAATTAACTTTAGTGTGGCGGAGATAAGATACCACTTCATAACGGACATGGGGTTTTAGGATGAGATGCAGCCAAACATTAAAAACTACAATGATCAATAACTTCAAAATGATTAGTTTGAAAACATGTAAGTTTTTATTGTAGAATTGTATTAAAATACCTGCAAAATCTCATAAATTTGAAGGATTTAAAAATGTGATATGATCTAGAAGAAATATGTAGTCAAAGATGTGCATCAATGGTTGTCCAAAGTCAACTATGACAAATATTTAACCAGAGGGAGTACCCTCCCAAAATAAATCAGCTCCTAAAGTTGTCCTAACCAAACTATTTTAAAGTTGGAGAGTACCAACATCTATGACACAAATAAAAATAAAGTAAAAATATATTTCATGGTGCATCTAAAGACACTATTTTGGTGTCATAGATGTTGATGCGCTTTTCTATAATTTTTTTCAAAGTTAAAGTCATTTAACTTTGGCCAAGTTTATATGTTGATTTATTTTGGGATGGAGGGAGTAGAAGTAAAATAGTGTTGATTTATTTTGGGATGGATGGAGGGAGTAGAAGCCATTTCTAGTGGCTAATTTTATTTCTCTATTTTTAAGAATTCCGCGTTAACTAAAATAGTGTTGGATATTGAAATTAAATTAGAAGAATATCCTATGTGTTATTGCGGGACTTTAAAATAAAACATTTATAGAATATTGGATCAAATTATAGGAGAATGTGTTAGGCAAACAACTAACCATGCACACAACCCACCTCATCTCCCTTCTAACTTCTATGCCATGTAACCATTTCTACTGATGTATAATCTCATTAACATGAGAATGAAATGCCCTACCCCGGTCTCTAAAAACTTGATATTCTAGTTGTGTTCTAAGTCAAATCATTTAAACTTTAACCAAAATTTTAAAAAGTATATCGATATTTATATTCTTAAGCAAGAATCATTAGATTTGCCATGGAACATAAATATTAACAATCTTCCCTGTAAATAAATATGATCAAACTTAAAATTGTTTTAATTAAAACAAAGCTATAAGACATGTTTTATGGATGGAGGCAATACAATCTTAGTCTAGCATTTGAAGTACCATGGTGTGTCTTACTCATCATCCTCTTCTATTGCACTCAGTTCCGAGGACATATGGTAAGAATCCTCCACCTCATCATCACAAAAAAATGGCCTTGGAGGCATTTGAAGACCATCTATGCTAGTTTCAAGCATCTCTATGACCTCGCTCATTGTCGGACGGTCGCATGGCTTCATTTGGATGCACCAGAGCCCTACGGTACATAACTTCTTCTCCAACTCGTGCATATCAACACCTTCGCTGATCTTGCTCACATCCTTCTGCATCAGCTTGCTATACACCAGTGATGGGTAGTACACCTTACTAGAGCTCGAGGCGTTAGGGTCCACGTTCCTACGCCCCCCGGCCATCTCCAACAGTAGCATTCCAAAGCTATACACATCAGATTTACTAGATATGACACCGAAGCTCCGGGACACCATCTCTGGAGCTATATATCCAATCGTTCCCCGCAGAGCACTCAATGGCACAAAATTGTTGTCCCTCGGACACAATTTGGCGAGTCCAAAGTCAGCAACTTTTGGAACAAAGTTGCTATCAAGGAGAATATTGTGTGGTTTGATGTCGAAGTGTACAATTTGCATGTCACATCCTTGATGCAGGTAGTTGATCCCCCTGGCGATGCCCAAAGCAATCTCATTGAGCTTGTCCCAAGAAAAACTCTTGTCTAATGAGAAAATGTACTTGTCTAGAGAACCATTGGGCATGTACTCATACACAAGTGCTCTCCTCATCTCCTCCGAGCAGAACCCCACAAGACGCACCACATTGACGTGGTGGATCCTGCCAATCGTTGCAACCTCACTGATGAACTCTTCTCCGTTGCAGTTAGAGTTCCCCAGCATCTTGACTGCAACGTACATATTCCCTGGGAGTATAACACCTTTGTATACGGAGCCATAGCCTCCCTGGCCGAGCTTCTCTCTAAAATGGCTTGTAAGTGCGGTGATGTCTGTATAGGCGTATCTCGTAGGACCAAGCATCCGTTGCATTTGAAGAAACTTCTCGACTGCATCAATTGTAATTCTTGTTTTCCAGTACTTGTGGGCAAGGAACGCCAGCACTGCCAGGGGCATCAACGTGAATCTGCAAAGTACTGCATAGAACCAAGTTTGTATATGTATTTAGTAATACTCCAGAGAGAGTGCTAATACAAAAAATAATGCAGCAAAGATGATGTGGTACGCATAATTCTGAATTACCAAGAATAAACTTCAGAATCCACATAGACATAGCAGCTATTATAATTGGGAAGAACAAAGGTATAGTTCGCAAATGAGATTGCTGATAATATAAGCAGATCCAAAACTCAAAGTCAATCATAAGAAAGGGCACAATCCCATCCTTGATGCTTGTACTAGTACTTGGTTCTTCAAGGTCACGGAATATGCTGCAAGACCATGTCATGGTACGAAAGGAGATTAGTGAGGGAACCACCGTTTCTGAGATGAAGTAGTCAAAGACAAGTAAATAAACGAAACTGGGATCTCACAAGGTACTCCACGACTCTGCGAAGCACCCTCTGATGCCCGCAGCTTCATTCGGAAATCGAAGGGCAAATCCTTTTCTCATGAACTTAATAACATCTGGATAACTTGCATTGTCGGGCACCATCATGCCTCTACCACCCAATGGAGTCATGGCCAAGTAACCGCACGAGGGCTCGAAATTCTCAGCACTAGGAGAATTACTGCCAGTCATCACGTAGACGAAAGAAGAATTGGTGCTCAGACAAGCCACTGGCCTGTAAGTATCATTGTTCTCTATTGGCTGAGAACAATTCACAAAGGTCGCCCATGTCGTCCAGCTAGAAGGCCTAGGGGACACTTCGAACTCATAATCATCAGAAATATAGCGATGGCGATCCCACTGAGGGAGAAAGCAACTGCTCCGTGTACCCCAGTCGGACTCAGCAACCCAGAAGGTAGAATTATTATAGTGGATGCTAACCACATCATAAGTCCCACTGCCGATGCGAATTGTAGCGTCAGTATCCGTGCAAACAAGTTCGCACGATTGATCACCGCACCAAGATGGATCACCTTGCCGACGGAATGGATATGATATGTTGCTAAAGCCACCGCAGGAGAAATAAGGAGGACAAACATGATGTCGCCCCCCTACATCTGAAACAAGAACTGCAAACACAGATAACACAGTTAAGGCACGCAGGGAGAGCGATGGGATGCAGAAGACATTAGACATAGCCATGGCGGGAAGGTTCAGGCTTCATAGAACCGTGAACGAATGTATGGCAACTTGGTAAGATAAGTGAGTAGTCACCAAGGGTAGCAGCATGACCAACTCTATTTGAGCAAGAAATCGCACAAGACTGGCCCTACATGATTGTGATACCGCTGACTTGGTAGTCTTTCTTTTGTGTTTTATCATTTTTAGTTCGCACAGGCCTATGATTGGGGTATGGTGTATGGGACCGAAGTTGAAGAGAACGTTACCATTCAATGTTAGGATAAACATGCACACTACTTTGATATTAATAAAAGGGCTCAGTGGCCTGATATGAATTTTCACAAGGCAACAGATCCAGAGGAAACAACAGGCACCAGCAAAGAATATACATGCCTGTCAAGTGTCAAAGCTCTTGCCAGTTACTTTTAGTTTTTTTCTTTAAAAAAAGGGCAAACAAGTCATTAATAGTAACAATACAAAAAATATTTGACCTTCCTCGGTAAAATTTTCAAGCATTTCAGCAGTGCTTGGTTATTTCCTGCCAAGTGCCAACTAAAGGTGCTTTAAACCATACACACAATGCAACCACTGGAATACGGCACAAATTTCGACCTTGTAAACTGTAAATACTCCTAGCCAGTCACTCAGCTATCACCACAAACCTTATCAGGATTCGGAAGATGGAAAACCACATTACTAGTTACTACTATCCAAACAATAGAACATGGACGGATCTGGAAGATATTGATAATAGTAAGAGAAAATCACATCAAAGATACAACTTGCTCTAATAATATAGCTGGAACTACTACTCACCAATAACTCATCTATCACAAGCCTTATCAGAATTTACAGCTCTAATGTAGTGCTTTCACCACAAAAATAAATACAGTACCATGTAGTCGGACTTGCACCAGTCAGTCAGAAACACAGAGTAGTAGAAGACTGAAGAAGAAAGAGGCATCTTCCAGGCAGTAGTAACTGATAAGAATAGGTTGGTATAATGTGACAACAAAAAATGATCTCTCCCTTCGTGAAACCACGTACCATCCAAGCAATATTAATTGGCGGGGGGGGGGGGGGGGGGGGGGGGGGGGGGGGGTTTGGAAACTATCAAGTATTCATGGAAATCGAGAACCGAAATGATACATATCTATTTCCATTTCACTCTTTCTATAAAATTTTTAAGCTATAGTTTATTAATTTAATGATAACTATGACATTCATAATATAAGCCAATTTTATATCATCACTTTAATATTACTTTGGTACATGCATATTAGACAGATTTATTTAAACTGATATGGACAACAAGCTGTTTTAGATTGTAGTTCACGTTCAAGATTTGATTAGTTGGATCAATTGCTAAATCAGACTAATAAGATAAGTTTTGTTTCTAATCAAAATTGCATCAATAAATTTAGTGGTGTAAATCTCTATTTTTTTAAGGAAGAGATGAATTTTAACTGCTCATACTATTATTATTACATCTATTATTTGTTTTTAATATTTATATGATAAAAAGGAAAAAAAGGATGGCAAAAATCAATCGGAAGTTAAGACAGATGCAATTGGATGTGGAAAAAGAGGACCGTGAAAAAAAAACCAGAAGCCAATCGCATATCGTAAAGCGAATAAAAAAAGGTAAATACAAATAAACTTTTCACGCTAATAAGAAAACAGGAAAAAAAATAAAATGGCCCAAAACCCAAAACTCATTGTGGTTTGACATTATGATAAGCTTTGACTGATTTATATTTTTATCCTTTTTTATTTGAAGTAGGATTCATATTCAGGTTGTTTAAGATCGAAGGGATCTATTTAGATTAGTATTCGTAGGTATCCAGGTTACCTTAGTATCTATGTGCATATGTCATATATAATACAGGAGGCTTCTAGACAGTTTCCACATAGAGAGGGCCGGACAAAAAAAATAGGTGGAGAGAAATTTTGCCTCTTTAATATTAGGTATAGATATAGATTATGCCAGGCAACTGGATCTTTCAAAAAAACACAACATGGACGGATCAGGAAGGTATTAATAACAGCAAGAGTAAATCGCTTCAAAGGTAAAACTTGCAAGTAATAAGTTATACATCTTTGATCTTGCCAATGCTCAAATGGGTCACACTGCAACCACTAGAACCTGGAACACGGTAGTAAGTTCCCTCTGATAGAGGTAACTACTACTCACCAGTCACTCATCTATCACAAGACTTATCAGAATTCAAAGCTCTCATATAGTGCTTTCATTAAAAAAAAAACAAAACTGATAAGAATAGGGGTGCAGTGTGACAGCAGAAAAACGACCTCTTGCTTCGTAGACCACAATAGTATCCAAGAAATGCAGCCAGCAGGAATTCCTTGCCACCGTCCAGCTATCATGACAACTGACAGATTCAGGAAACACACACACACACACACATGACAACTGACAAGCACAGGATCGGTCCTCCTGAGAGGTTAAAGCAAATAGGCGCTCATTCTGAAGCACTTGCAACACCTTCTCTTCGCCCACCTTCGTCTCCGAATACCCATGAACTCGCATAAATTTCTTCTGGCAGTGCTGCTGCTTTTGTTTCTCAATTATGCATCCTATGCTGACACATCATGGGAAGATGATGACTTCCTCAAAACTTGTTCATCACATCGATGCCACAAAAATGGACCAGAGATCCGGTTCCCCTTTCGGCTTCCAAGCCACCGTCCATCATGCGGCGCACCGGGGATGCAATTATCATGCTCTGGGCATGATACCATCCTGGATCATCCAGTTCTTGGCTCCTGCAAAGTGACAGCAATATATTACAGGCATCGTGTCATGAATATCATCCTGCCAGCGGACTCAACATCACACTGCCCACTTCAGAAGTTGGTTAAAAGAAATCAATCAACTGATGTGTACACGCCTGTAACATATCATGCCTCAGTACTTGTAGGATGCTCAAGAGAAGCAACAAATCAAGATGGTATTGTCGGCCCAAGCTCCTGCCTAAGCCTCATTAACAACGCAAGCCAGCTCTGGTACCTGGTGCTTCCTGCTACAGATATGTCTACTCTTCCCATGGGCTGTGTGGTGGTTGCAAAGGACATCCCAATACCCTACACTTACTACAAAAATGGTCCAAGATATAAGACATTCTTCAGAAGGTCACTCTTCAAGGAAAACGCAAATAGAGCAATCAATTTTGGTGAAACAGCATTCAATTGGCACCTTAACAACATCACCAGCGCTTGTCAAAGGTGTGAACAGGAAGGGAAACATTGTGGATTCAGTTCAAACAGGGGACAAGCATTCTGCCTCCATCACGGTATTGTTCTCCAGCCTCGATCCCATAATGTTTGCGGTGTTCCGTTCTAAGTTGTGCCATTACTGATGTTTATTAACCTAGCATCTTCTGTGTTATCCAATTTCCTTTCACTTCCACAAGATTCCTGCCAACAATTTAATAGTTTTATATGAAATTGCTGCAAACAAGCCTAATGGGGTCTGCTATAGTAAGATCGTGCTGCTACAATGCTTCTTCTCTTTCTGTCTTAGTTTTAAGGAAATCCTGCATTTTCAACATCCTACAAGATTTTTGACGATGCTTAAATTGTTTTGCAAAATTCAACTGCAATAAGTCTAACTCTAATGGTTTCCTGCTACGTTGTTGTAGCTGGGTCGCTGGCTTTTGTTCTGATGAAGTATTTTAGATTTTCGTGGTAGATTACATTAAGATTGTAGAGTCATTCAAGGACATCCTCGCAGAAACTTAAGTTAATAGACGCCATTGTCAAATAATGATGGTGATTGTTATTCTTCTGGAAATTTCTGATAGAGTCAAGTAAAAAAGAAATATGGGACATTTGTACAAGGAGTGCCACTGAAATCATCAGTAAATTCTTGTTGGTGTTTTAATTATGATTATGGACGTTTGTGTCCATTCAAGGCACATATTATGGTTAGGGGCTGGCAGTGATGCTCAACAGGTTGCCAGGTTCCTCAGCTTCGTCATCCTAGAGCAGTAAATAGACTCCTAACTTTTTTTTTGAATCAATAGACTCCTAACTTAATAGAGAAGTAATTGGCAAGCATCATCCAGTGAAGGCGCACCATGCCATGTTGGTCCTCTTGTTGTGCCTGGTGTACCACATAACAGCACAACTGATGGAGTAATATTACATATACAGCGTACCTACATGCACTAGTGTAAAATTCATAATGTAAAACACATACATAATATACATGTTTACTAATATACTACTAAAAAACGAGAATCTTGCAGCAGATATTGTGAAAAGGTCAATAACCTCTGATTTAGTGATATAGGAAATATTGAACTAAGTTGCATTAATGGATGAGTCTTGAGATGTCTGGCTAGTAGGATCAGCAATCTGCTTATCAGTCTAAGCACTCTTCCTAGCTGCATGAGCAGACTATCTAGTATGTTAGCTACCTTAGCTATTAAGTTGCCTCTACTAGGATTATTAGGAAGCTAATTTTGTTTTGGCCTGCTGCTGTTCAGGTCGGTAGCAGCAGTAAAGAGTAACTACAGCAGAGTAAAACGCCAGTTGCAGCAGCCAGCAGGTCGGTTTGAATCAAACCGGCTAGCATTTTGCATTAGTAAATAATCCGTAGCAGAGTATGTCGGTATGCAGAAGCAAACCGACTTCACCTTGTACTATAAATATAAGCATATGCCACAAGGAAAATCTGCCTTCCCAGTTGCAGCTTTGTTAGCTCTCAGCTAGTATGTGCCCGGTGAGATTATCTCCGCCAATAATAACGGAAAGTTAAAAATCAGTGCAATACCTAATATCTAAAGTCATAATTGGTGTTGAAGTAGGAATCAGCAATGATTTATGAACCCATATCAAAGTGCATTACTTTTTCTTGTCAAAACTAAACCATGGGAAGATTAATATTCACTCTTCATACCTGCAGGTTCACATGTCATCCTCATTGCAGGTAATGCTGCCACTGAAAATTCTACACTCTGATGCCTTTTTTTTGCTATAACACAATTTTTACTTGCCATTTTCCAATAATAAGACTAAAATATTTTTTAAAAAGAAATTTAGTCGTGAGACATAGCTGTTTTGTCCTAATGCAGCTAGCTCATATGTTTTTCCTTTTATTCAGCTACAACGTCAGTAGCTGCATTCATTGTTCTGGTAGCCACTGCACTCTATCTTTCACTGAAGAAAAGATATAATGAAGCAATACATCTGAAAGTAGAAATGTTTCTCAAAACATATGGCACATCAAAACCCACAAGGTACACTTTCTCTGAAGTTAAGAAGATAGCAAGACGGTTCAAGGAAAAAGTAGGCCAAGGTGGGTTTGGAAGTGTTTACAAAGGACAGCTACCAAATGGTGTGCCAGTGGCGGTCAAGATCCTAGAGAACTCTACAGGAGAGGGAGAAGACTTCATCAACGAAGTAGCAACCATTGGACAAATCCATCATGCAAATATAGTCCGCCTCCTAGGTTTTTGCTCTGAAGGAACAAGACGGGCGCTTATTTACGAATTCATGCCTAACGAATCATTGGGGAGATATATATTCTTGCATGATCCTAATTCTCAAGAGCTCCTAGTACCTGAAAAAATGCTAGATATCGCTACAGGCATTGCTAGAGGAATGGAGTATCTACATCAAGGATGTAACCAGCGCATCCTCCACTTTGACATCAAACCTCACAACATTCTGCTGGACTACAGCTTCAATCCAAAAATTTCAGACTTTGGCCTTGCTAAGCTGTGTGCAAGGGACCAAAGCATTGTTACCTTGACCGCAGCAAGAGGCACAATGGGGTACATTGCACCAGAGATATATTCTCCAAATTTTGGTGGGGTATCATACAAGTCAGATGTTTACAGTTTCGGCATGCTGGTGTTAGAGATGGTGAGTGGAAGGAGGAATTCAGACCCAGGTATCGAGAACCAAAATGGGATGTATCTACCAGAGTGGATCTATGAGAGAGTAGTCACTGAGCAGGACCTCACACTTAGTAGGGAAATAGCTGCTCAGGAGAAAGAAAAACTGAGGCAGCTGGCCATTGTTGCACTCTGGTGCATTCAATGGAACCCCAAAAACCGGCCGTCGATGACAAAGGTGGTTAACATGTTGACAGGAAGGTTACAGAACCTACCAATACCACCTAAGCCATATGCCTAGCCTGAAAACCATCCTATGCCATAAAACATGGAGGATATACTACCATGATTTAGCAAGCATGAAAAGCAGTTATGTGTACTTTGATGTGTGAGCTTGTAATGCTTAGCAGTAGATTACATTGTATCTGGATCATTCCACTGTATCAGCCACATGAACTGTGACTCTATTAATTTTCGATGTGTAGCAACTTAATTAGAAACTATCACATTGGATTTGATTTCCAGTGTTGTGGTTCAATTATTGTAATTTTCCAGAAAATACGTTCCTGTGTTTTATCTGTGCCCGTCAATGTTGTGTACTACAACAAGTCCCTGCATATCTCAGAAAGGTGTTCTATTCTTTTCTTTTTGTGTGTGTGTGTGGAACAAGGTGTTCTGCTTTTCGTATTCATGGTGCACAATCATGCTGGGTAATTGGTAAATAACGAAATCTCAGCAATGTGTCCTACATGTCCTTCCAATGGGCCATAATTGGTCAAAATGTGAAGATGCTATAACCATGCAAGGCAATTAAATTGTGGCAGGGACGATAGTCTATGCCATGGGGGCCTTAGTTATTCCACCTGGGATCATTGAACAGATTGATAAAAGACGCCGATCATTTCTCTGGTCAGGCTCTAGTGACTGTAATGGCGCCAAATGCTTAGTGGCCTGGGAGCACGTCTGTGAGCTGAAGGAAAAAGGCAGCCTAGGCCTGAAAGATGTCGGCTTACAGAACATGTGCCTCCTTCTGAAAATGATCCACAGGTTGCATTCAAATTAAGCTTCTTCATGGGCAAGATGGGTCCGGCAAAATGCATGCATTGCGTCATTGACAGGGGAACTGCATGGCCATCATTGGGACATGCTCAGATCATTACTTCCTTTGTACAGGGCCATCACAACAGTCATGGCAGTTCAACCTCCTTTTGGCATGATGTTTGGGATGGTGACGATTCATTAGCTGAAAGATTCCCGGAGCTATACAGTCACCGCATCGACTCAGAGATCACGGTGAAGCAGCTACATGATGGAAACCTGGAAACATTCATGGTAGCGCGGCGCTCAGCTGTAGCCGGTGATCAACTACTTCAAGTGAATGAGATAATGGGGAACCATACACTAAGGGGAGGAAATGACCAGCGAAAGTGTGTTCTCTCCAAAAGAAATCGACAGTTAGATACCTCGATGATTTACAAAGCACTCAAGAATGCAAACTCTGAACCTGACACTTGGACAAAATTCGTTTGGAGCAACAAGGCACCACCCAGGGTGAAATTATTTGCTTGGCTGCTGTCACAAGAGAGGATACAGTGCAAATCGAACTTATACCGGAAAGGGATAGTGGAAAGCCTGATGTGTGAAGTGTGTAATGAAGCTGAAGAAACCACAGCACATATACTTTTTGGTTACCCACGCTGCACAATTCTGGACTGCACTACAGATTCCGACAGACCAGCAGTGGCCTTCTCAAGCACTCAAGGGAATTCAGCCACCGGCTCATTTACCGCGCAAGCACTTTGGTACCTTCCTCCTGTTATGTTGCTGGCACATCTGGAAGCGACGAAACAATGTGGTCTTCAGGAATGAAAGAACCACTCTGACGGCAGCATTAGCCGCACAAATCTGAAGCTTATTTATGGGCTGCCCGGCTGCCGAGAGAAGATGCAGCCATTGCCTACAACTGGTGCTCTGTTCTAGCTAATGCTACGTAGCAGTTAAGCATACCATGTCCCATAATGTTTGTAAACTATCAGGCTCTACCAGGTGGGGATATGTGGCAGGGACGAAGCCAGCCGAGTAAGTCTTCAAGTCAGGATGGTCATCCACTTTGCTAGCTAGGGTTTGCAATGCTGTAATACAGTGCGTACAGTGATTTTCAGCTTCAAACCATCAGGGTCAGGCCTAGCTCCGCCCTTGAATTGTGCGTAGTTTGTTATTCCCCAATCCCCACGCAGCCACACCCCAAGCAACAATGTCACCCGGCGTATGCCCCAGGTTTATGAGCGCAGTTTTCCTGAAATCTTAGCAACGTAAATTGCAAAAGCAAGGTGTTACCTCTGTTAGTAGCGAGTAGGAAACGCATCCGGAAAGCGGTAGCAACCCTCACCGGAGCGGAGGACGGCGGCGAGGAGGGGAAGACCCGTTCCGGCATTCGGAGGCGGTTGGCGGTGGTCGCACGTCGGCACATGACGGTGGCATGTGGACTGCTAGATTTCAACGGTTAGTGGCTAGAGGTGTGGAAATCGGCCGCGCAGTTCAGCGGTCGTCGGCGCACCAGGCCGAGGGCGACGAACAGAAGCGCTCGTGTCGGCTCTCACAGGTAGCGCCGTGGCGGCAGTCAGCGCGAGGGGATATGTCAATGGCCCATGGGCCTGAGTCAGCCCACGAAGAAATGCATTCGGAGTTCAGAATGGGGTTATGTTCACTGAACATGTCTCGACTTTCTGGAATGCTCAAGGCCTGTTCGCTTGGCTGAAAATAAGTGGCTGAAAATATTATTGGTTGATTTATATGAGAGAAAAACATCGTTGACTGACTGAAAATAAACGGCTGAAAGCTCAAGCGAACAGGCCGATCTTTTCGTGTTTCTGTTGCAATTCCTCCTCCTCTATCAGTAAAATAACACTGTCTCGTGCTTCTTCATTCAGAAAAAAAATTCTATTACGCTTCCTATTTCAGTTCAGCTCAGCTCACTTTCAGATAACTGTTATGTTCTTTTTTCATCAGGATTTTCAGAGCAGTTCTCCAAAATCAGGGATAGCTTCCTGCGCGACAGTAGAGCTTTCTCGAACTCAAACGGAACCGGAAGTTTGTGAGCGAAAGAGATAAGTTACCTTACGCCGGCCGGCCACTTCGCCATCTCCACTGCACCACGAGCAGGCATAGTGGATGGTGCTCATGGAGTCAGGAGACGCCTAAAGCTACTGCCTATTTGGACTTGGTTTCCGCCGGGGAGAGCCGGCGGCCACCAGTGCTTAGCGCAGGCCTGTGCCTGTTCCTCCCCTCCTTGCGTGCGAGCTCAGTGGACACGGCTGACCGACATGCGAATTGCGAGGCTGGCGTCGGTCACCCATGCCGGCCTGAATCATATCGGCTCGGCCCTCCTTAGATGGGCTACGGTTTGTCGAGTTTCAGAAGCCCCTCAGGATGCGGGCTTGGTTTCGACGAACGCTTCTCTGTTGGGCCTTTGATCTGCAACGGGCCTAAAGGTCAAAATGCACTGCTGGTTTTTATTCAAGGAAATCAGCTCGGTTCATCACCGATGAAACCAGAAAAGCGATTGTCAGACATTATTCACAGGTCACAACGGCACGCTGCGTCCGACTCAGCAATATTCCACGAACACTTATCTCTTCATTCTTTTCCACAGAACAGTTCACACCGGAAGAGTAAACTGCGTCGAATTGATAGGCTGAACTTAAAAGTAAACGGGTGCAATGAAGATGAACAGCAAAGCCGGTTTCCATTGAAGTTGACGGTTACTCCCTCCATCCTAAATTATAAGACGTTTAATTTTTTTAATTTTAAATTTGATCACTCGTCTTATTTAAAAAAAATTATGCAAACATAGTTAAATTTAAATTATTTTTGAGGAACTTTTATTGACAAATATTTGGCAATGCGTTGCGCAACCTTTTATCACGTCGGTCCAAGGAAACCTTATCGTCATCCGTGTCTACGCTCTCGACTGGTAGTCTCCCGTTCCCAAGGATCCGTCATCCGTCAAGTTTGGCAATGCGTTGGAAGCTCTGCATTTGGTTCACATCTTCTGGACTGGACCCCATGCTGGATAAAACACACGTCACTCTCATGCTGAATTGTGTTTCTTTTTTTTCTCGCTTCTGAAACTGTGATTCAGGACAGCATCCTGCATCCCTGTACACATTTTGATGGAGACGGCTCAGTTGCTTTCCAGTTCCAGGATTCCAGCTGTGAACAATCAACGTTCTTTCAACTGTTTTAGTTGGGTATGGTCAGCCTAGGATCGTGTCAGTTCAAGCTGGGGGCTTACCGTACAAATTCATTATTTATTTCTCCCAGCAATGTGGAACTAGCACTAGCACAGAATCAGCGTTCCGGAGAATTTATTTCGTGTAAAGGTAGAACTAGCATCTTCAAGAGTTTCCAAAACCTGTTCCCCATAAAAAATATAATTTTGGTAAAATTGAGAAAACTGGTCGCCAACAACTTCCTATATTCACTCTCAATCTTTCCGTACGTGGGAAACTCGACCTCCTTGTGCGGATATATACGCGCGCGTCCATCGGCTAATCTGAAAGTAAGGTTGGACGAAAAACTCGAAGCTCGTTAGCTTGCTCGGCTCGTGGCTAGCTCGACTCGGCTCGGCTCGTCACCGTAACGAGCCGAGCCGAGCTAAGATTTTAGCTCGTTAGCTATAACGAGCCAACTCGAGCTAGCTCGCGAGCGGCTCGCGAGCCAAACGAGCCATAGTTTTAGAGAAAAGTCATCATAACTTATATTATGTTTGTATTACTTCATATCTTGTACTCTGTAAATGATTGATATGTTAGCTCATACGAATATTTTATTCAATTTAAAGCTATTAGATATATTATTTTTTGTATTATTACTATTTTTATGCTTTTGATAAATGCAAATATTAAATTTTGTATATTTTTTATAACTGACTCGCGAGCCTAACGAGCCAGCTCGAGCTTTTAACGAGCCGAGCCGAGCTGGCTTTCTGGCTCGTTAAGATAACGAGCCGAGCCGAGCCGGCTCGTTATCCAGTCTTATCTGAAGGTGTAAGGATGTGAAAAAGAATAAAAAGTAGAATATGGTTTCTAATGTAAATATACAAGAGATAAAGAAAATATAAAAGTGGTTAGTATAAAATTATCTTCTATATTTTAGGACCGAGATTTTAGAAATTGTTAGAGGAATACAACAAATATGCTCCTAGCTTTTTTGGCCACTTGGAAAACTCATTGATTTACCAATTTTTTTATTTAGAACTATTGGAAATGGTCTAATAAAGTAATCTTGTCGCCCTAAAAAGAACTGAAATCTCGTTTCCTATTAATTGGATCTTCTTTGGAATAGGTCCACCATCGGCTCCTGAAGCTATTAGGAGACATTTTGTGTCAAACAGAATAAAATGAAGTAGCTTCATCCAAAGAGCTCCTTAAAACCTGCTCACGGAGGATTGGTGGGGATGCAGTTAAAAATAGTAGTTTTACCTAGCTCCACCTCACCCTGGTAGGCCCCAGCAAGAATGAAGGCCCATTTTGCCCACCACATGGAGAAGAAGAGGTGTGCGGGGGACCGATCGCGGCCGCCAAGGCGCGCACGAGCCGTCGGGGCATGCAGCCGCCTAGGCGCGCGGGCAGCCGGGGTGTGCGGGCCGTTGGGGCACATCCCCCACGGCACGCGAGGCCACCGAGGGGTGCGACCAGGCAGGTCACGGCCATCTAGGGCAGTGGGCCGCCAGGGGACAAGCAAATCGGGTGAAAGCATCTAGGCCCCAAGGTTTGGTTTCGGCAATTGATGACAATGCCTTATTACCATGACTAACGTGTGTTTTGCAGAAACTTTGATAAGTTAGGTCATGGAGGTTATAACTGCTTTGGGCACCATGGTATTCGTGTCCCTAGATGGAAATCGTTTCGGTTTTCAAAAGAGTGACATCAAGATTAAGGACGGTTAGTTCCGGATGTCGAGGTGTTGAGATACATTCGGAATAGTCGTTAGGATCTTCGCTTTTCTCTTTTGGCCGTACTATAAAGGGGGGCATGAACGGGTAGCTTGACCTAGGCGAGTCCTATGTTTAGGTGTGGTGCGCACTTGTTAAACTTGGCGCTAGGTAACCCTAGAATAGCTCAAAGTTCAGTTGGAAGCAACTTGGTTGAAGTTGCGACGCGTTTCGGATAGTTTCGGGCTGTTTCCCACTGACCGGACGCGGTTTTCGGCATGACCGGACGCGTCCGGTCAGTACGTTACCGCGGCTAGGGTTTCGGCCCTGACGACCGGACGCGGTCCTCGCGAGGACCGGACACGGTGGTCAGTGGCCGACACGTGTCACTTGAGGAAACACCCGTCGGACGCGACCTGGGTGTGATCGGCGCGTCCGGTCACAGTCCAGTAAGGTCCAGAGACGACCGGACGCGTCCGGTCATCACCGACCGGACGCGGCCTCGCGTCCGGTGCACTTACAGTAAGCTCCTTTGCACGATCGGACGCGTCCGGTCACCCCTGACCAGCGCGTCCGGTCACTCAGTTAAAAATCGGGATTTGACCGTTACGGGCGACCGGCGCGTCCGGTCAGTTCGACCGGCGCGTCCGGTCAGCCCGTGTCAGAAAGTAACGGTTCGTTTTCTTTGAGGGGTGTATAAATACATCCCCTCCACCTCTTTTAGAGGTCTCTTGCTCATTTGAACATCTAAGAAAACCCTTTAGAGTGCAAGGGAGTGCAAGAGCTCTAGTGAGGATAGAGATTTGAGAATCAAAGTTTGAGAGTTCCTCACTAGTGATTAGAGAGTAGCAAGTGTGCATCCATCTCCTCATTTGGGCTCGTTGTGGTCAAGTGAGAGTTCTAGCTTGTTACTCTTGGTGATCGCCATCACCTAGACGGCTTGGTGGTGATTGGGAGTTTGGTGATCATCCGGTGGATCTTGTGGATGACCCAACTCATGTTGTGAGCGGTTTTGGGTGATTCACCGCGACGGAGTGTCGAAGAATCAACCCGTAGAGAGCACTTGATCCTTGCGCGGATCAAGGGGGAGCTACACCCTTGCGTGGGTGCTCCAACGAGGACTAGTGGGGAGTGGCGACTCTCCGATACCTCGGAAAAACATCGCCGTGTTCCTTGCCCTTTACATTCAAGCATTTACATTCTCGTATTTACTTTCATTGCTTGATTTACTTTCCTAGAATTGCCATGCTAGACTAGGATTGGAAACTAGGGTGCAAAACTTTTATCGGTAGACTCTCTAGGAACACAAGTAGGCACTAGGGGTGAATTCCGGCTTGTAGGATTTAATTCTTGCAATTAATTTTTAGAAAAGCCCAATTCACCCCCCCTCTTGGGCATCTTGATCCTTTCAATTGGTATCGGAGCCGTGTTGCTCCTAATTTAGGCTTTACCGCCTAGAGCAAGATGTCTAACGGGGAAGGACCACCTCCCACCTTTGAGGGGGATGATTTTCCATATTGGAAAATCCGCATGGAGGCGTATCTCGAAGCCATAGATGTCAGGTGCCTTAGAGCCGCAACCCAAGGGCTTCCCGCTATCAAGGATCCCGCAAACCCCATTGGTGACGAGGAGAAGTACGACCGGTGGAATGCAAAGGCCAAAAATGCACTCTACCGGGGCTTAGGCAAAGATATCTTCAATCGTGTGCGTAATGCAAAGAACGCTCATGATTTGTGGGAGAATCTTTGTGCTCTCCATGAGGGAACTAAGAGTGAGCGTGAGGAATGCTATCATATTGCTTTAAAGAAAATTAATTCTTTTGAGATGCTTCCCAAAGAAAGTGCTAATGACATGTACACTCGCTTGAATGTTCTTGTAGAGGACCTCAATGCTCTTGGGCTCACTCAAATGAGCCAATCGGATGTTGCAAGGAGGATCTTGAGTGTTCTTCCCGTTGAGAAGTATGGTCACATTGTCACCGTGCTTCATCAAAGTGATCTCTCCACCGCAACTCCGACACAAGTATTGGGGAAGATCAATGCTCATGAGATGTACATGCACATCACTCCGGAAGAGGGCTCATCATCTTCCAAGAAGAAAGACTTGGCCTTCAAAGCTAGCCATGACAAGAAGAAGAAGAAGGGCCAAGCCATGATCGTGCAAGAAAGCTCAAGTGAAAGTGATGTCGATGATGAATCACTTGCACTCATGGTGAGAAAGACCACCAAGATGCTAAAGAAGCTAAACAAGAGTGGCATCAAGTTCGATGGCAAGAAAAAGAAATTTTTCACAAGTAGCAAGAGAAAGCCCATCTCGGAGATGGATTGCTACAATTGTGGTGAACTTGGCCACCTAGCTCATCAATGCCCTAGACCACCAAAAGACAAGTTCAAGAACAAGAACAAGGGCAAGAAAAATGATTCAAGTGATGAAGAAGATGAGAAGAAGAAGAACAAGCCATACAAGAAGAAGGATGGCAAGAAGAAGGAGTTCTATAAGAAGAAGAAGGGAGGAAAGGCATACATTGTTGGTGATTGGCTCACCGATATTGAATCATCTTGTGATTCCTCCGAAGATGAGAGCAATGATGAGAAAGAGAAGGTTGCCGCTTTTGTGATGGGGCCATCATCTTCATCGACATCTTCATCACCACCTTCACTGCCGTCTTCACCATCATCGTCCACTACTCACCTATGCCTTATGGCCAAGGGTGAACGAAAGGTACAAAACCATGATAGTGATGATGATGATGATAGTGATAGTGATGATGAATATGACGCACCTTCTTATGATGAACTTGTAAAATTGCTAAATAAATACACTAAGATCATAAGAAGGACAAGAAATGAAAATGATGAACTTCAAAATGAAAATGAATCACTCTCATCAAAGCTTGAAAATGCTCAAAAGACTAGTGGTGAGCTTAGAGATCAAAATGAAGTTATGTCTTCCACTCTCAAGGAGCTCAAAACCTCAAATAAAGAGCTTAAAGATCAACATGATAAACTTGAGAAGAAGCATGATGAGCTCATCACTAGACATAACTCTTTGAAAGACAAATACATCACATTAAAAATTGACTATGATAGTCTTGTAGTTGCTAATGAACTTGCTCTTGAGACACATGATGCTACTAACAATGTTGTTAAGTGTGATATAGCTACATCATGTGATGATTTGATCATTGAAAGCATTGAGCAAGGTTCTAGTAGCAAAGGCAAGAGTGTGGTTGAGTCAAACAACTATGATGATTATGCTAAGATCAAGTGTGAGAATGAGAAGCTTGCAAATGAGAACAAGAAGCTTAAAGGTTTGATGGCTCTTGAGAAGCAAACAATAAATGAGTCACTCATTGAAGAGAACAAGAAGCTCAAGCAAGAAAAAGAGCATCTCAAGACCGGTCTAAGCAAGTTCACAAGAGGTCAATATTTGCAAAGTGAGCTCCTCATGAACACCGTAATGAAGATGGATAGAAGTGGTATTGGGTACTTGGCAAATCAAGAGAAGAAGGCAAAAGCTCAACAACAAAGCAAGTCAAAGCCCAAGCCAAAGAGATGTGTTGAGTGTGGTCAAGAAGGTCATTTTGCTCATGAGTGCAAAACTCCACCACCACAACCCTTGCCCAAGCATGCTAGACCCTTTGCCTTCAATGCTCATTACATGCTAAGAAAAGATTCAAATGGAAAGTTGAAAGTCATGTTTTTGGGTCCCCCAAACAAGAATAGGCCAAAGAAAATATGGGTTGCCAAGTCACTAGTTGAGAAAGTCAAGGGCCCCTCTCAAGTTTGGGTCCCTAAACGAAAAGCTTGATCTCTTGTGTGTAGGTGAACTACAAGACCGGTGGATCTCATTGGGTTATTGATAGTGGTTGCACTCAACATATGACCGGTGATCCTCGTATGTTCACCTCCATTGAAGAGAATGGGATATGTCAAGAGAAGATCACATTTGGGGATAATTCAAAGAGCAAAGTCAAGGGTATAGGCAAGATTGCAATATCAAATGATCACTCACTCTCAAATGTGCTCTATGTTGCTTCATTGAGTTTCAACTTATTATCCGTCGGGCAACTTTGTGACCTTGGCTTCCAATGCTTGTTCACACCAAATGAAGTGGAAGTTTCAAAGATAGATGACAAGCAAGTGATATTCAAAGGCTTTAGATACAACAATCTTTATCTTGTTGACTTCACCTCCGAAGATGCAAATTTGATGACATGTTTGTTCACCAAGACCTCACTTGGTTGGCTTTGGCATAGGAGGCTTGCACATGTTGGAATGAGCACTCTCAATAAGCTATTGAAGAAAGAACTAGTGAGAGGATTGAAGGATGTGAAGTTTGAAAAGGACAAACCTTGTAGTGCATGTCAAGCGGACAAACAAGTTGCAAACACTCATCCAACCAAAGCTTTCATGTCAACCTCAAGAGTGCTAGAACTTCTACACATGGATTTGTTTGGGCCTACAACATACAAGAGCTTGGGTGGTAATCTCTATTGTCTTGTGATAGTGGATGACTACTCAAGATATACATGGACTTTCTTCCTTCATGACAAATCTGAAGTGGCAAGTTGCTTCAAGAAGTTTGCAAAGAGAGCTCAAAATGAATTTGAAGTCAAGATAAAGAAAATTAGAAGTGACAATGGCAAAGAGTTTGACAACACCAACATTGAAGCTTATTGTGATGAAATTGGAATCAAGCATGAGGTCTCTTCAACCTACACCCCTCAACAAAATGGTGTAGTTGAGAGAAAGAACCGGACTTTGATCACCCTTGCAAGAATAATGCTAGATGAGTACAACACTCCGGAAAAGTTTTGGGCCGAGGCAATCAACACCGCATGTTATGCTTCAAATCGCCTCTTCCTCCAAAAGTTTCTTGGCAAGACCCCCTATGAGTTGCTTAATGGGAAGAAGCCGGACGTCTCATTCTTCCTGGTGTTTGGTTGCAAATGCTACATCTACAAGAAGCGTCAACACCTAGGGAAGTTTCAAAGACGTTGTGATATTGGTTTTCTTGTTGGTTACTCATCAAAGTCCAAAGCATATAGAGTATTTAACCATACCACCGGTTTGGTTGAAGAAACATATGATGTGGAATTTGATGAATCTAACGGCTCCCAAGGAGCAATTGAGAATTGTGATGATGTAGGTGATGAACCCTTGAGGGAGGCCATGAAGAACATGCCCGTGGGAGACATCAAGCCAAAAGATGATGAAGACGATGTGCAAATCATTGATCCATCATCTTCATCACGTGTGCCTCAAGATGATGACAAGAATGAGAGAGTTGAAAATGAAGACACCTATATCTCTCATGAACAAGCCGAGGCACAAGCTCAAGATGTTGATGCTCCCGCTCCACCTCCTCAAGTGGTTGATAGAAGAAATTCACCTCTACTTCAAGCACATCCACAAGAACTCATCATAGGGAGTCCTACTAAGGGAGTGATGACTCGATCTCAAAAGCTTGCTTCTTTTGTTGAACATTACTCTTTTGTCTCTTGTGTTGAACCTAAGAATGTAGAAGAAGCTCTTCAAGATCCGGATTGGGTGAATGCCATGCATGAAGAATTGAACAACTTCACCCGCAATCAAGTATGGACACTTGAAGAGCATCCTAAAGGTGCAAGAGTCATTGGAACCAAGTGGGTGTTCCGAAACAAGCAAGATGACCAAGGCATAGTAGTGAGGAACAAGGCAAGACTAGTTGCAAAGGGGTTCTCTCAAGTTGAAGGCCTTGATTTTGGAGAGACCTTTGCACCCGTTGCAAGACTTGAAGCCATTCGTATCCTCCTTGCATATGCATCACATCATGATATGAAACTATATCAAATGGATGTGAAAAGTGCATTCTTAAATGGCTTTATTAATGAACTAGTCTATGTCAATCAACCTCCCGGGTTTGAAGACCCTAGATATCCTAATCATGTTTATAGGTTGTCCAAGGCGCTATATGGGCTCAAGCAAGCCCCTAGAGCGTGGTATGAGCGCCTCCGAGACTTCCTCATTGAGAAGGGCTTCACCATTGGGAAGGTCGACACCACACTATTCACCAAGAAGCTTAATGGGGAGATCTTCATTTGCCAAGTGTATGTTGATGATATCATCTTCGGGTCAACAAATGAAGATTATTGCAAGGAATTTGGTGAATTGATGTCGAAGGAGTTCGAGATGTCAATGATTGGTGAGCTCACATTCTTCCTTGGTTTTCAAGTCAAGAAAATGAGAGAAGGGATTTTCATCTCTCAAGAAAAGTATACCAAGGATCTTCTCAAAAGATTCAAGATGGAAGAATGCAAACCAATCAAGACCCCAATGCCATCAAATGGACATCTCGACCTAGATGAGGGAGGTAAACCGGTCGATCAAACTCTCTACCGTTTTATGATTGGTAGCTTGTTGTACCTTACCGCATCTAGGCCCGATATCATGTTTAGCGTGTGCATGTGTGCTCGCTTTCAAGCGTGCCCTAAAGAACCTCATTTAAGTGCCATAAAAAGAATCCTAAGATATCTTAAGCACACCCCAAGCATTGGTCTTTGGTATCCCAAAGGAGCTAGATTCCAACTAGTTGGCTATTCCGATTCGGATTATGCCGGTTGCAAAATTGATAGAAAGAGCACATCCAGAGGGTGCCATTTGCTTGGGAGATCCTTAGTATCTTGGTCATCTAAAAAGCAAAATAGTGTGGCTTTGTCCACCGCCGAGGCAGAATACATTGCCGCGGGGGCTTGTTGTGCACAAATCTTATATATGAAACAAACCCTCCTAACTATGGAATTGTTCTTGAAAAGGTGCCACTTTTATGTGACAATGAAAGTGCCGTTAAAATTGCTAACAATCTGGTACAACACTCTCGCACGAAGCACATTGATATCCGCCATCACTTTCTAAGAGATCACGTTGCTAAAAATGACATATCACTAGAAGGTGTACGAAGTGAAAATCAATTAGCGGATATCTTCACTAAACCTTTGGATGAGGCCACCTTTTGTCGGCTAAGAAGTGAACTAAATGTGCTTGATTCAAGTAACTTTAAAAGATAAGCGTGTGTTGTCCCTTGCATTGCATTGTATTATATGTCACGTTTATTTTATCGCAATGCATTTAGGGCTTGGCTAACACGGTTACGATAACCCTCCTTTGGAGGAGTGAAGAAGCCTAACCGTGGATCAAACTTGACAAGCAACCTAGCTTTACTTTCTTGTATTGTATTGCACATATGCATGGTTGTTTGTTTGTCGTTCCTTTTCGGTTTAGCTTTGAGCAACCTCTGTGTTCGTCCATGGATAGAGAGAGCTTTTTGACGCTCCTAAAGGTCCAAAAACTCTATTGCATGGCCATACGTTGCTCCTCGGGTGTTTATTGCCTATTTTCTTAAAAATAATACTAGCCTAAGGCAAACTATTTTGAAAAATTTGAGGGTTTGAGTGAGGTCACTCATATCAGGTTCCAATTGGTGTTTATTTGTGTCTCTTTGAATTGGAACTTGATTGGGAGAAGTCGCGTCGGAGTTTGGAACGGAGAAGGGCGAAGAACAGCGACCGGACGCTGCACCGGATGCAGTGATGCTTCACCACCGCGTCCGGTCCCGGCGTCCACCAGCGCGTCCGGTCATCTAGAAGACCAACTCCAGACCTAGTGACCGGACGCTGCACCGGACGCGCCTGTGTTGACCACCGCGTCCGGTCCCGGTTACCACCACCGCGTCCGGTCATCCGCGATGAATTCCCGAGCTCCCATCGACATGACTCTGACCGCGTCCGGTCAGTCCTCACCGGACGCGTCCGGTCACTCCAGGAGCTTACTGGAGTGTGACCGGACGCTGCACCACCGCGTCCGGTCATATCGACCACCGCGTCCGGTCATCGCGCGTCGAGCGGATCTAAGCCCCTCATAAAACTGTTCGATCTCGTCCGTTTTTTTCTTTCACCCGACCGAATCCGCCGCCGCCGCTTGCCCTTCTCGCCGACTCGCCGCGCCCTCGCCGTCTGCTCGCCGCCGGCAACCCCCTTGCCGTCGAGCTTGCTGCCAGTGACCGCGCCCGTGCTGCCCGCTGTTCGCACCGCAGCCGCGCGCCACCACCGTTTTCACCGCAGCCGCGCGCCACCGTCGTCTTCGCCGCGCCGCGCGCCACCGCCGCTTCTCCTCACCGCCGGCAAGCTTCTCCGCCGCCGTGGGCCTCACCGCAGCAGCCGCACTTCCCCCCGTGCAGCCCTAGCCCCCCATCCTCAACCTTCGCCCGAGCTACCTAGGGTTTCACCCAAACCCTAACCTAGGGTTTGCCCTAAACCGTTCTCAAGGTGACGAAATCGTTCGTTCTCGTTCAATTTCGTTTCGTGTCGTTGCTAGGGCTAACCTTGATCGTTTTCATCTGTTGATTATCTCGACTCGGTCCTTTCAGAGCTCGATCGTCGATTTCGGGGATTCTCGCGACCTAGGTCACCGCATCTTTTCACCGTCGTCTCGCCGATCTGAGGTAGCTTCGCGTCACGATTCACTTCGTATCTCATATGCTTGCTATCTCTAGGATTTTGCTCCTTTTAGTTATATATGTGCTTATAGTATATCTTTCTATTCCATCGGTGCAGCGAGTCAGTCGGTGTGTCAGGGTCAGATTTGTTTGTTGAATCCGAGGCCAAGCCTACGGATACGGATTGAGGCCAAGCCTCTCGAGTGTCAGTTCACCATCTTTCAGAGGCTCTCAGTCAGTTGGTCAGCATGGTGCGTTGCAAGAACGCCGGTGGTGCTCCTGGTGACGGGGACGACAGTCCTCCTCGTCGTGCTGAGATTGCGCGTGGAAAGCGCATCAAGATGATGGCCAGAAAGAAGAAGAAGACGCTTACAGAGGCAGAGGTTGCTCAGGCCGTGGCAGATGCTGCAGAGCAGGCAGAGAGAGGTGGCAGGCGCAGTGGCATACACATAGGCGAGCGTCGCTTTCACCTTGAAGGTCGACAGCTCGGCACTGAGGCCACTGAGGGTACCGAGGATACTGGAGCTACAGAGCAGATGTCAGTTGATCCACCCACAGAGCCGACAGAGGCTACAGAGGCTCCACAGGCTACAGAGGATACAGAGGAGCAGCCAGCTCAGTCTCCACCACGTCGCCGCTCCACACGTGCTCGTACTCAGGTGACACCGAGGCCAGAGGGCCAACGTCGTGGAGCACGTCCTCCTCCCAGAGCTAGAGGTTCACCCCCGGTCGAGCACTTTGACCTAAGGGGTGCTACAGCACGTCAGGTGCAGGGTTTGAGGTTTGTGGAGGTCAGCCGTTGGTTTCCACCTGTCAGAGATCACAGAGCTTCAGAGGGTTTCTATACCCCACTTCAGGAGGATTTCTACAGGGCTTTAGTTGACAGTGGTATTGCTTTCAGACCACAGAGGGTGTGTCGGCTTGAGGCACTGGTTCATGTTGTGGGAGAGCAGCTTCGTCTGCACCTGTCCTATATGCCTGGTTTATCGGATCTTCTTGGACGGACAGGTGCATACTGCGGCACATGGGTCAGAGAGTTCTATGCTTCACTTTGGATTGATCCTGCCCATGAGTTCATTCTCTTTGCTTTCAGAGGCCGCGATCACAGACTTTACAGCTCCAGAGCTCGAGAGATCCTCAGACTACCAGCTTCTGATACGAGGATCCATCAGCTGTGTTATGGACAGACTCCTCCACCCAGACGCCCTCATGGCGGAGCAGTGCCACCTACAGACCTAGTTCGACCCTGCTTTCGTGAGCCTTTTGGCGAAGGGTCTCGTCGTACGCCTGCCAGCCTGACGCCACTTGCCAGGGTCTTGGATGCTATTCTCAGACGCACTCTACTTCCCAGACTTGGCTACAGAGAGGGACTGACACGTATGCAGCTTTGGGTTGTTCACCACCTCCTCTCACAGACACAGTTTGACATCTGGGATCTTATACTTAGTGAGATGGAGGACACCATTGCTGAGGGCTTCAAGGGTAATCGTCAGCTGCCCTATGCACACTGGATCTGCTTTATTATTAGATCTTCTATTCAGATGCCACCAGAGATCAGGGCGGAGATATCTAACACTACCACTGCTTTTCCTGATTATGATATCCATCAGCTTTGGGCCTCGGTTACTAGAGATCAGGCCCCAGTGCCAGGACAGCGTGAGCGCCCAGAGGTTCCTAAGACAGCAGCTGAGCAGGATGCCAGAGTTGACGAGCTTGCTGAGGCAGAGCTTGCGGACCTTGAGGCTCAGACTGCTGATATACCTGAGGATGTGACTTCTGACAGCACAGATGAGGACTACCAGCCCATCCCCAGGTACCGGTCTCCTCGGTCTCACGACCACGAGGCCGGTGACTCTGGTTCAGCCTCCCGCTCAGACCCAGCCATGGTGGCTATTCTTGAGAGGTTGACCCAGGCTCAGGAGCAGCAGCAGCAGCAGATTCAGCGACAGGCACAGGACACAGCTGCAGCACTTGCACAGATTCAGGCTCGTCAGGACGAGTTTCAGCGACAGCAGCTTGAGATCCAGAGGCAGCAAGTTGAGATGCAGTGACAGAGTCAGCAGCAGTACATGGATCTCCTGCGCCACCTTGTCACAGTCGGGGTTCCTCCGCCTGCTTCTGTCATGACTCAGGCTTTGCATTCCAGTGGTCCGTCGAGTCAGGGACAGCCGAGCTTCCAGTTTACATCGCCACAGCAGCAGGTCCCCCAGTCGTTTCAGTCCTCGAGCTTCACTCCTATTCATACGGGGTTTACACCATCAGACCAGCCTCGCCCGCACCTCCTGAACAGGCACACCTATTGGTGATTTCAGTGCTACCTACAGCGAGTTGACTGGTCAGCCGACACCCTCGCACACTACTACGTTTCATACTTCGTCAGGGTTGTCAGCTCCCGAGGCAGCTATTCCTCCAGTGACAGGGACCGGGACTACAGAGACTATCCCTTCGTCAGTTGTCTCGACAGATCCCCCAGCTACTGGCTCACTACAGGCTCAGGTCACTCAGACAGATCCACTTGTTGCTACTCAGTCAGTGCTTGTTCCTGCTCAGACCCAGACCGCTTCACAGCCACGTGCTTCTTCAGAGGGTCAGCCAGATAGCTCAGACTCCGAGGGTGATTCGCTACACTTTGTGATTACTCCACGCACCTCGGCACCCGACACGACTCCGTCTATCCCCCCGTCAGATCATTAGATTAGTTTTTTGGCGTTTGATGCCAAAGGGGGAGAGAGAGTAGTTTCAGGGGGAGTTTTGATAGTGGGTTTTCGTTCTTTGTGTGTTACATTCATGCATATCATGTTTACTTTTCAGCATTGCATTCGTGTGACATTGTCGTCGAGTCGTAAACTTTGAGTCTTAATGTGTTATTCTCGTCACAGTGTTAATATATGTCACCGTTTTAGTTATAGCTCTAAGGTTGTGCTTCCGTGCCTTACTCCAATTTCTTATGAGCTATAATCTTTATGTGTACTAACGCTTTTTGTCTTATCTTATGAGTACACTCTTTTGGCTTGGGGCACATAAGCAATTCCTAACCCTTTGTGCTTATTGCTTTTTGCTTATGTGAACCAAGCATGCTCGAAAACCTCAACTCTAATCTTTTGAACCTTAGTGTTGTCATCAATCACCAAAAAGAGGGAGATTGAAAGCATCTAGGCCCCAAGGTTTGGTTTCGGCAATTGATGACAATGCCTTATTACCATGACTAACGTGTGTTTTGCAGAAACTTTGGTAAGTTAGGTCATGGAGGTTATAACTGCTTTGGGCACCATGGTATTCGTGTCCCTAGATGGAAATCGTTTCGGTTTTCAAAAGAGTGACGTCAAGATTAAGGACGGTTAGTTCCGGATGTCGAGGTGTTGAGATACATTCGGAATAGTCGTTAGGATCTTCGCTTTTCTCTTTTGGCCGTACTATAAAGGGGGGCATGAATGGGTAGCTTGACCTAGGCGAGTCCTATGTTTAGGTGTGGTGCACACTTGTTAAACTTGGCGCTAGGTAACCCTAGAATAGCTCAAAGTTCAGTTGGAAGCAACTTGGTTGAAGTTGCGACGCGTTTCGGATAGTTTCGGGCTGTTTCCCACTGACCGGACGCGGTTTTCGGCATGACCGGACGCGTCCGGTCAGTACGTTACCGAGGCTAGGGTTTCGGCCCTGACGACCGGACGCGGTCCTCGCGAGGACCGAACGCGGTGGTCAGTGGCCGACACGTGTCACTTGAGGAAACACCCATCGGATGCGACCTGGGTGTGATCGGCGCGTCCGGTCACAGTCCAGTAAGGTCCAGAGACGACCGGACGCGTCCGGTCATCACCGACCGGACGCGGCCTCGCGTCCGGTGCACTTACAGTAAGCTCCTTTGCACGATCGGACGCGTCCGGTCACCCCTGACCAGCGCGTCCGGTCACTCAGTTAAAAATCGGGATTTGACCGTTACGGGCGACCGGCGCGTCCGGTCAGTTCGACCGGCGCGTCCGGTCAGCCCGTGTCAGAAAGTAACGGTTCGTTTTCTTTGAGGGGTGTATAAATACATCCCCTCCACCTCTTTTAGAGGTCTCTTGCTCATTTGAACATCTAAGAAAACCCTTTAGAGTGCAAGGGAGTGCAAGAGCTCTAGTGAGGATAGAGATTTGAGAATCAAAGTTTGAGAGTTCCTCACTAGTGATTAGAGAGTAGCAAGTGTGCATCCATCTCCTCATTTGGGCTCGTTGTGGTCAAGTGAGAGTTCTAGCTTGTTACTCTTGGTGATCGCCATCACCTAGACGGCTTGGTGGTGATTGGGAGTTTGGTGATCATCCGGTGGATCTTGTGGATGACCCAACTCATGTTGTGAGCGGTTTTGGGTGATTCACCACGACGGAGTGTCGAAGAATCAACCCGTAGAGAGCACTTGATCCTTGCGCGGATCAAGGGGGAGCTACACCCTTGCGCGGGTGCTCCAACGAGGACTAGTGGGGAGTGGCGACTCTCCGATACCTCGGAAAAACATCGCCGTGTTCCTTGCCCTTTACATTCAAGCATTTACATTCTCGTATTTACTTTCATTGCTTGATTTACTTTCCTAGAATTGCCATGCTAGACTAGGATTGGAAATTAGGGTGCAAAACTTTTATCGGTAGACTCTCTAGGAACACAAGTAGGCACTAGGGGTGAATTCCGGCTTGTAGGATTTAATTCTTGCAATTAATTTTTAGAAAAGCCCAATTCACCCCCCCTCTTGGGCATCTTGATCCTTTCATCGGGGAAGAAGAATATAGGAAAAAAGAGAGGCATTTTGATCTTTTCCTTCTTTTCATCCAGTACGAGATATTGCATCAAGTGGCGCTGGGTGATCATGTTGCAAGCTAGTGGTGCTGGTTACTGTTGAAGGTTGCTGTCTCGAGATAGCTTGGTGATTCTGACTCCGTTGAAGCATGCACGGAGACCGTGTAGTGCTTAAGGAAATAGATCACAATCTTATGGTTGTAACACCTCGGGTGTTATAGTGGCTAAATAACCTGCTATGTCATCATATTGCACCGCAAAGCATCCATGATTTGGTTACCTTCGATATGCATTAACTAAAATGAGTTTACATTTTTAGGTTGGATGTGCTTCTAAGTGGTGTGACTCGAACGAAAACCCTAATTTCGAATGTCACCGCAAATGCTTAGTTTATGCCCTGCGTAATTTGAGGTGTGTAACTGTGTTACATACTAGTGCTAAGTGTAGGGTATGAACTCAAGTACAACACGTAAAATGAAGCTTCAAATTTGAGTTTGAATTGGAATCCAGAACTTGTCGCGAGTTTTCCGATTCGAATTTGAATTCAAATTTGGGGAATTATTAAAAGATTTTCAAAAGTTAAATTGGTCAACCAAGAGTGGCATTTGGTCAACCATGTGATGCTTGACTCAATGATGCCCTTGGATGATGGTTTGATCACTAATAGTTACCAATTAAAATAGCAACAAGTTTCGATTTGAAATTCTTCCGAAAACCCTAAATTTCAAAACCCTGATTTTACCCCTTTTGAAATAATTCAAAATCTAAGCAAAATTTGGGAAAATGTTTAAAACCAAATTTGTAGATATTTTCAAGGGCTACAACTTTAGTGTTTTGAGTTTTCAAAGTTTTAGTGTAAAATGTGGAGCAATTTTGAAAAGAAGCAAATTTCAAATTTGACCCCTTTTCATCCCCAAACTCAAAATTCAAAATGGAGGCAGAATTTGAAAGTGGTTTGAGTAGAAAAGTTGTAGGTCTTGTCTAGATTTACAACTTTGGTGTTTGGAGTTTTTGAAGTTTCAATATAAAATTTAAAGTAATTTCTAAATTACCAAATTCCCAAAAAGTGTCCCCTTTTGATTTTAAATTTAAATTTCAAAATCCAGTTTGAATTTGAAAAGTTTTCAACGTGAAACTTGTAGAGCTTGAAATTCTAAAGATTTCATATTTTGAGAATTTTTCAAGTT
This sequence comes from Saccharum hybrid cultivar R570, assembly GCA_038087645.1. NCBI lineage: Eukaryota > Viridiplantae > Streptophyta > Magnoliopsida > Poales > Poaceae > Saccharum > Saccharum hybrid cultivar. The sequence continues at coordinate 9,640,031 of JAQSUU010000112.1, read as the reverse complement.
GCTACATGATTTTGGAAGTAATTTGGCAAAAAACAGTTTGAATTTGAAATTGGAGGGGGGAAGAGCTACAGTGCACGACGAATCCCGGTCGGCCACCGCACGGTATGGGCACCGGCGAGCCGCCGTGGCCTTCGGCTGGCTTCCAGACGCACCTGCGATCGCCACCACGTCCGTGCACGCGCCTTCTAGCACTATTGACGACCCCTTTAAAAGAACGAGCACGCCGTCGTTCTTCTTCTTCTTTCTTCTCTGCTTTTGACGTCACCGCCGCTTAGCTCCGCCGCTCACGGTTGCCGCCGTTGAGCTGCCTCTAGCTAAACAAACCACTCCACCGTGTTTGCCTCACTCCCGCGCATCTCCCCGACCACTCATACCAGCCGCTACCACCCTGGACGCCGTGTAGTCGCTTTCTTTTTCCTCTCCGGTGAGCCACGACCGTCGGATTGCCTCACCGTGGCCAGCTGCCTCCCGTGCTTCTCCGCTCCAGCCGATCACGGATTCGTGATCGTGGTATGCCCCTGATACTCCCTGTCCGTTCCATTTAGCTTTTATCCCTCTGTCTCACCGGAGCGGCGTAAGTCGTCACCTCTGTGCCGCCATGGCCGTCTGGAAGGGTTCGTTGGAGTGTAAGCTTTGGTGTCAATGGTCGTAATCGATTCGTGGGGTGGTGTAGATCATTTTGGTCAAGTTGGTTGAGTCACCGACGGTGTGATCGTCGGTCGGCCACCGTGCGGGCATGGCTGGGTCGCGGGAGAGAAGGCGAGAGCGGGAGGAGGGAGATGACATGCGGGGCCGGCAAGTCAGCGAGTGAGAGAGTGAGTGAGCGCGCGGGCAGGCCGCGTTGCTGGGCCGACTCGGTCTGCTGGGCCACGCGAGCGCACGACGCGGGTGAGTGCGGGCGCGGGCACGAGCGCGCGGCTGGGCCGTTTGCTGGGCCGAGCCGGAGGAGTGGAGAAGCGGCCCGAGTGGCAGTTTTTGTTTTTCTTTTTCAAAAATGTGAATAGTATTAGTTTTTGTTTATTTCAATAGAATTTTTGTAGATCTCCAAAAATAGTGAAAATTTTTGTGTAAGCTTTTCAGAGTGTAAACTATTTAGGAAAAATGTTAAATACCAATTTTGATTACTTTTTGCGAGTTAATTAATTAGCTCAATTAAATGTTAAATGCAACTTCCAGAAATTTTAGTAATTAAAATATTAATCCAAAAATCATGAAATTTGTTTTGACACTGTTTTAGACCATTACCAATTTATAGAAAAAGTTTGAGCTCATTTAGATGAATTATGATTTATTATTAATTTATGCCTTAATTAATTAAGTGTTTAAATAAATGTTAAATTCATAACTTTAAGTGTTGTGTGCCCTTTTGATTGAGTGATGACCTTGGGTCACTAATTCTTGGTGATCTCTGGCACCTTAATTACTTGGTTGAGCTCATTTGTAGCATGTTCTTTAAGAAGTGTTAGTGTTGCTTAAGTAATCGCTGTTAGTTAGTAGGTTTTGTTGTTTTGCAACCGTAACGTGAAGGAAAGTTGTACTCAAGTTGTTAACCGTGGCATATCATCGTCAAGCATCATGTTTATCACCGCATCATGTTGAAACATGTTATATGCTCGTGTAGTTCCCGCTTTCGAAGAAGTCGATGTTGTTGAGCAAGCCTCCGGAGAAGAGCAGTCATCGGTGGGTTCTGGACCGGACGTCGGAGTTGTTGAGCCCGAGCTAGCTGTCTCGTCAGAGCAAGGCAAGCCCCGTTGCATTTAAACCTTCCTTGAGTTTTATAAATTTTTATCACTGGTACTATGGTTTACTGCATTAAGTAATTAGGAGTTGAGTGATAACTCAATTGCTGCATTGCCATCCTTGATTATTGCGATATCACCCTTGATACCTGTTTTACTGAAAATGCGTAGTATGCTTCGCTATACTTAATGAGTTAAGCTTTTAAATGAAATTTTACATGGCCATGACGGCATACGTGATGAATATTGAAATGTAAGAATGAATTTGGAAGATGGGGCGGGTGGTTTGGCAACTGCTAACTTACATTGGGAAAGGAGTCTCAATGTAGTGTTTCTGCCTTATCAGTTAAGGAATGTACATTGTTGGCCCTCGAGTCATGGAGTTTTTATTAGTACTAGCCATGTACCCATGTTGGGTAAGCCTTACTTCAGCTACTCCATTACGAGAACGTCCAACCTCGCATTGGGAGTGGAGAGATGGCGAGAGTAGTGTGTACCCTTGGGGCTAGAATTGGGCCAGGTTCGAGGAGTACTGTGCTCTCGGGTGGCGATGAACATGTTCTGGTTTTGGGTTACCCGGGTAAGAGTTGATATATGTAAGTTTTGGTTCTACATATGTCGTGTGGTTAGGAAGCCCCAGATGGGTAAATCAAGCGGTTCGAATCGTCATTACTCCGCGAGAATGGAGTCTTGGCCTTGCACCAACATCGTAGTTAAGAAATGGAATTGTATGAAAGAATGAGAAAGATCTTGATGAGAATTACTTTGATCTAGATTAGGATCACTTAGAATTGGTTAATGAACCATCAATAATAAAAATAAAATATTGAAGGTAAGGACTTACTTTAGTAAGCTTTTCTACAAAATAATTTTGATTCTTGAATACCCGTACCTTGATTCTCTAAAGCTAGCATGCCCTTGGAGTCTTTTTCTTAGTCGGGTAAGTCTTGTTGAGTACTCTCCGTACTCAGGGTTTGTTAAACCCCTTGTTGCAGGTGCGGTTCATGAACAAGTCTGCTTTGAGCCTTGTTGCATGACCGTTGTGGTTGAAGAAAGTGATGATGAGTAGGCTGTGTGGCCTCTGGGCAAGGCATGTCGTTTGGATGTTGTAATAAAGTTACTACCGATACTTCTCTACTACTGGTTTGTAATAATATTACTTAAGGTTTGAAATTTAGAAATTGTGGTTTGTAAACTTAAATTATTGTAAGACTTCCGCTACTTTACTCTAATGGTATTTTGAATAAACTGTTGTAATATTGCAATACTCCTGTAATTGGATCCTATTCGGAGGAAAGCAAGCCTTTTAGGTTATGAGGAACATAAGTACAGCTGTCGAGATTATTATGACAATGACAGGTACATGTAGGCTATCATAATTAGGAGGTTCTGTGACAATGGTGCGCCCTACCCAACAACTAACAGACAATATTATTAATTTCATTAAATGTACAACTTGATAGCAAGTTGATTTGTTACATAGGTTTAATGAACAATGATAAAGGTTTGAAGTCAATTAACTTTAGTGCGACGGAGATAAGATACCCCTTCATAACGGACATGGGGTTTTAGGATGAGATGCAGCCAAACCTTAAAAACTACAATGATCAATAACTTCAAAATGATTAGTTTGAAAACTTGTAAGTTTTTATTGTAGAATTGTATTAAAATACCTGCAAAATCTCATAAATTTGAAGGATTTAAAAACATGATATGATCTAGAAGAAATATGTAGTCAAAGATGTGCACCAATGGCTGTCCAAAGTCAACTGTGACAAATATTTAACAAAAGGGAGTACCGTCCCAAAATAAATCAGCTCCTAAAGTTGTCCTAACCAAACTATTTTAAAGTTGGAGAGTAGCAACATCTATGACACCAATAAAAATAAAGTAAAAATATATTTCATAGTGCATCTAAAGACACTATTTTTGTGTCATAAATGTTGGTGCGCTTTTCTATAATTTTTTTCAAAGTTAAAGTCATTTAACTTTGGCCAAGTCCATATGTTGATTTATTTTGGGTGGAGGGAGTAGAAGTAAAGCACTCAAAATTTACATTTATTGATAGTTAAAGATGGTTGATGAAAAAATTCTTAGTGCTTAAAGCATTTACGCTGATACATACATTTACATTATACCATGAACAAACATCTTAATCAACATAATGCCTTTTTTATACACAATGCAAACACATTTATCAGTTACCTCCCTACCACTGCACCGTACACTCACTTGTGAGCATGTATATGATTTTATCCTTTTTAATAAATATTTTAGAATCTTGTACTGACTATTTTGGCTACTAAATGAACTCAAATAAAATCTTTTCGACTACAAAATTTTGGACATTGCTAAGCACTACAATTTTGATATAGGATGTGTCTTCATCTGAGATTGTTTGAAAAATTTTAAAAATTGAATCTCAAAATATGTGAATTAAAAACAAACATTTGAGACACTAAAAACTTATCAACAACCAACATATAGATCAGGTTGGCTACTACAACTTTGGTATTAACTGTGTGAACATTCAAGGTCATTTATAAATTCTAAAATTTAAATTTCAAAAATCTTTGAACTTAAAACACGTATTTTGGACTTTGAATGACTTCAAATAAAAAACATTTTCAGCTACAAAGCTGTAGATTGTATTGAGAACAACAATTTTGTTTAAACCATGTCAACAATCAAGGTTGTCTAAAAATTTTGAATATATGAACTTCGAATAATATTTTAGGACTCTAAGCAGTTTCAATTAAAAACTTTTCAATTATATAAAGTTGTAGATCACATATAATGATTCATAGCATTGTTTATTAAAAAAGAAATCTATAGCAAAACACGAGCTTATACCAAGTTTATAATTTATATTTATATTTTCAAACTCAACCCAAAAAAATTTATTTGTAATTAAAGTTTAAAATGTTTGACTTAAGATAACCTCAAAACGACATTCTTTAGGAAACTGGAACTACTACAGAAAACTTAATGGAGGCGGGCAAAAACAATTTACCAAGGCGGGCATCTCAACCGCCTCCAATTAAAGGTCACGGTTAATCATGATTTACACAGGCGGTTGAATATTGCCCGCCTCAGTTAATCAAAATAAAAAAACAAAAGAAAGCCCAGACTCGGTGGGTTTGGGCCTAGATTTGGGCCGCTAGCATCCACGCCACGCCGTTGTGCCGTCGGTCCTCCTCCACGCCAAGCTCCTCCACGTCGAGCACCTGCGCGCCGTCGCCTCTACTCCTTTTGCGAACGCGCCGCCGCTGCCATGAAGAGAGGGTGAGCGAGATGGAGAGGAGAAAACAAGGGAGGGAGCCACCGGATCTACCCACCCACGCGCTCCTAGCCGCACGCAGCCGAGGAAGAGGGAGGGAGGGAGCAGTACCTGAGGCGGATCTGAGCGGAGGAGGTGCGGCGAGCCCGACGTCGAGGGGAGCCCAGTTGCCGACGGAGAGGGAGGAAGTGAAGCCGTCGGATCTGAGCAGAGAGAGGGAGGGAGGATGTCGGGTCTGAGCAGAGAGAGGGAGGGAGTACGCCGGATCTGAGGAGAGAGAAAGTGAGGGAGTGAGAGGGAGGGAGGCCACCGCCTGGATCTGCAAGTGGGAGGGACGACGGGTGAGGGAGGGAGCGGGAGGGACGACGGGTGAAGGAGGCCACCGCTCGACTGACTAACTCAGGAGGAAGCCGCCGAACCCTAAGTGATGTATATATACGAAGAGCTATCGGGCCTCGCCTGGGTCTATTGGGCCTTGGCCGCCTCTGTAAATGGATTTACGAAGGCGGGCTTCTTAAGACAACCGCCTCCGAAAATAGTCTATTCTTGGAGGTGGTTGTCTTAAGACGCCCGCCTCCATAAATCCATTTTTAGAGGCGGGCAAAAGTGGCCGCCTTCGTAAATAAAAATGCCTGCCTCCGTTAATCGCCCAACATTTTTCGAGGCAGTTGGATTTTATGACTGCCTTCGTTAATTAAAATGCAACGCCACGTAAAATCAATCCTGCAGTAGTGTGGACGGAGCAGGTGAACTAAGTTGACTAATGAGCGTAATGTAGGCGATCTTTCCCTACAAGCAACTACTATTTATCCCATAACGAAAAACAATCTTAATTACCATAGACCATGTATTTTCATGCTAAAAGCAAAAGATCGGATGACACGCCAGTGAGTTAGAAAAATATTGTAACAGTTCTTTTAAAAAAGGAAAGAGAAAAAAGGGGAAATGCGCCATTTTCTGGATTTATAGTTTTTAAAAGGGGGTTCCTTCGCCCTTTTCCTTGAAAATATGGCAAGAAGTACAGATCGATGAGCTAAGGAAGCGTATTCTACAACTGCACCTTTTATTTTGATGCCAGGACTGCAGACATACATATGAAATCACCATTCGGCATGTTTTGAAAGTTGCAAACTCGTGACAAGCTGTCCATGAGAGTGCTTCTTAAAATGAAATAGATATAGGAAGGCATAGCCTAATAAGGATTGATTTAATTGACGTCAAAACTGTCAAAACACCTAAATTGGCATGGGACTGCCAGAGCCATCTAGCTATTATCCTTTTTTTTGGGTAGAAATTAATTTTTTATTTGTTCCAGCTGATTACATTCCGCCGCCATTTACTCTGCCAAAGTAAATATTGTCCTCTTTAACATATCATTCCTAAAAATATATACTTGAGGCTTGAGGGCACATAAAAATATCCAACTTAGTAGTGGGGCAAAGTCGTTAGTTGTGATTTTTTTTATTTTTAGTCCAAATTTGTAATAAATTTTAAATTTAACCCGGGTTTGATTTTTTTTTAAATCTAACCCGTTTGGCCCCGCCACCATGCATGGGGGGGCAAATGCACTGAACCCCGCTATGCATGGTGGCGGGGTGCAGGTCCCACGTGGCGGGGGACGTGGCAAAGCCACCCGGGCGTACCCCGCCATGATGCGTGGCGGGGTATGCCAAACCCGCCACCCATCATGGCGGGTTACACCCCGCCACCCATCATGGTGGGGCACGGCCTAAATATAAGCCGCGCCCCGCCACGCCCGCTCGGCCGCGCCACAGCATTCGCAGCCGCGCCGCCGCCGTCGCCCGCGCCCCCACCGACGCCGAGCCGCCGCTGGAGCCGCCACCGTCACCCGGAGCCCCTCCCCCGCGCCCCGGCCGCCCCGGCCGCGCCCCGCCGCGCCCCGCCGCGCCGCCGCCGCGGCTGCCGCGCCCGGCGAAGCCGCCGGCCGCGCCGCCGCTGCCGCGGCCGCCGCGCTGCCGCAGCCGCCGTCCCCCGCGGCCCCGCCGCCGCGGCCCCGCCGGCGCGTCCCCGGCCACCGCGCCCTCGGCCGCGTCTCCGGCCGCCGTTCCCGCGCCGCCACCCCCGGCCGCGGACCGTCGCACCCCGGCCCGGCCCCGGCACGCCGCCGCCCGGCCAACCTCGTCGCGCCGCCGCAACCCGTTTTACGGTAAATTTTTTTTATTTTGTCGTTACTATTATTTATTTGTAGTAAATATTATTTAGTTATTATTATTTATTTAGTTAATTATTTAATATTCTTTGTAGTAAACGATTATTTAGTTATTTAACATTAGTTATTTAGTTAGTTATTGAATTATTTAGTTAGTTATTTAGTTAGTTAACGATTATTTGTAGTTAGTTAGTTAGTTAATATTATTTGTAGTTAGTTAGTTATTTAGTTAGATAACGATTAATATTAGTTATTTAGTTAGTTAACGATCATTTGTAGTTAACGATATTTTTGATAGTTAGTTAATATTAGTTTTTAGTTAATGGGTTCGTATTAGTTATTTAGTTATTAGTTAATTAGTTAACGATTATTAGTTATTCGGATGTTATTAGTTAATATTAGTTATTTAGTTACTAAGTAAGTTACGTGGTAGGTAAGTAAGGTTAGTTAGTTAGTTATGTAGTAATTAGTGCTACCATATTGGTCAGTTGATAATCGGATGTCAAATCGTTTTGTAGATGGATTACGGTGTAAGAGTTTTTTACGGAGGAAGTGTTAGGAGAGAGGATTGCCAGTTTGAGGATATGTATGAAGAATTGGAATGGTTTGATGGCACCCCTAGTTTCCGCGATCTATGTGACCGTTTGAGTTTAAAGTTTGGCGAGGCTTTCACACTAAAGGGTAGGTTTGATGTTAGAAAGAATAGGGCACACTATGTGATGATGGACTTGTGCAACCAAGCAGAGTGGTCCCAATACAATAGGGTCATCCAAGGTTCGAATGTCGGCATGGCTGAGTTGGTGCTGGAGAATGTTGAGAATGAGGAGCCGTCCTTCGACAGTGGTACTCTAGGAGATTGTGGTGTGCAGATGCAACAAACTATGGAGAGTATGGACTTGGATGGTAATTTGACGCAGGAGCGGGTTCATTCTCCTCCAGTTGGTCATATAAGCAATGATTTTGATGTAGACGAGTTTGAACAGGAGGAGGAGGAGGCGGCAGAGGAGGAAATGATTGGTGATGATGTTAGCACTGATTCTGACGATTCAGGAAATGAGGAAGGAGGTCCACATGCCATGCGAGCACCGGTTGAAGCCATGCCCTCTGGAGGTGCACCTGCCATGTGTACACCAATTTGTAGCATGCCCTCAGGAGTACCGCTTGAGGTACTTCATGGCATGCAGAGTCAGGGCACATTAGCCACCGGTTATCCAGATGATGGAGTGAAATATGAAGGATGGAGCAGGGTTAGGGAGCCACAACAATACGTTGCACCACCCTCTTATACATCGGCAGAGCTTACACAGCTGAGGGAGGCTAACTTGCCCTTTACCGGTGTGCCAAATTATAAGGATGTAAGTATGTCGCATATGGCAGTTTGTGACACGGGTTTGCAGATGTGTAAGGAATCATTGTACAACCATAAAAATTTAATACCGAGGAAGGGAATGCTTTTCAATACGATGTCTGAGATGAAGTTGTTCCTTCAGGACTATGCTGTGTATCATCATAGGCCTTACACGGTTCGACATTCTGACAAGGAGGTAAAATTCCACATATTATGTAAGGTTGGATTCCCGTGCTCGTAGAAGTTGAATGCACGAAAGAGGCGGAGTGATGGTAAGTGGAAGGTAACTTCAGTGGAACAGCCGCACAGATGCCAGACTAATGAGGGAAAAAGGTACCATCCCCAGTTGACGGCTCGGTACCTAGCCCGTCGTATATTGGGTCTTGTAGATAAGGACAACGACGTATCGGTGTCTTTCTTGCAGGAGACCATAGTCATATTTGTTGGGTATGAGGTCACGTATGGAAAGGCTTGGCGGGCAAAGCAAATTGCCCTGGCAATTCGCTGGGGTAGCTGGGAGGAAGCCTATAACAGGGTTCCACGCATTTTGTGTGCGATGGAACACTTCAACCCTGGCATGAGATCGTTCATATACACAGGAGGGTTGTATCTTCAGAACCCATTGAGGCATATTCTGTACCGTGTGTTCTGGTATTTCGATCAGTGCAAACATGCATTTCAGTATTGTCGGCCAGTTGTTCTTGTTGACGGCACGTTCCTCACCGGCAAATACAGGGGCACATTGATGATGGCTGCTGCTGTAGACCCAGAGAACCAGATAGTGCCAATGGCTTTTGCTTTGGCGGAGGGGGAAAACAATGATTCATGGTCATGGTTTATGCGTCTGCTCCGTGTTCATGTGCTTGGCCCTTCTCGCATAATTACTTACGCTACAACTATAACATGTGTAGAAGCAACGAGCCGCAGTATCTGGATGTCTCGACTGGCTCACGTGCGTCGGATGACCACAGTCACAGTTAGGGAAAGGTTCCTCGGGAGGAACGGGCGCATCCTTGCAAGACACGTCGGGGTACATCTCTCTAGGACGACCCTTTTTCCTCCAAATCGACTCACGATACGAGTCCTCCATCTAATAACACGAAATGATTTTAACACAAAACACATATCACTTATATAATGTACAATATCAATACGATAAAAACTAATATAACTTTACTAACTACATTAACCAAACATACTACAACGATGGACGCAGAGAAGGGGTGGCCGGAACAAGGTCCGACGATGGGCCGGTAGCCGACGGGGAGGGGCCCTAGGAGGGAGGGGCGCCGGAGAAGAGCGCTGAGGGGAGGGGAGCTCGGTCCTGGGGCGGAGAAGGGCGCTGCGGGAAATGGAATGGATGAATGGCTAAAAACAAGAAGTGCCCGGGCTTTTAAATGGGCGGGGTTGTACCCCGCCATGATGCATGGCGGGTTAGGGGTACCCCGCCATGCATCATGGCGGGGTACTCCTTTCCACGCTGGCCTGCAGCGTGCCACGTGGGACCTGCACCCCGCCACCATGCATGGCGGGGTTAAGTGCATTTGCCCCGCCATGCATGGTGGCGGGGCCAAACGGGTTAGATTTAAAAAAATTTCAAACCCGGGTTAAATTTAAAATTTGTTTCAAATTTAGGCTAAAAATAAAAAAAATTCTTAGTTGTTTGGACAGTGTTCCAAAGTTGGTCGGGTTGAGTGGTGCACTCTTCTATAGTTGATGGTTTTTTCTGGTCCGGTTTCCACCCAAAAAAACTGGTGGTATTTTTATCTTCTCCGTCTAATAAAAATCATGATAAAACTTTTGCCGTCTCTTCTAAAAAAATCCAGCTTAGTTTATGGTTACCATGTTTAGGAGTACAATAGAAAGATAATTAATTAATTATACAAAACATCAGACTGGTTACTATCTTCACTTCACATGTTATTAGGGGCTTCATATCTTATGTCCTTCGCAATCACACCTCAGTATATGTGACCATGGATCACATAATATCTTTTATATTCTCATACCCGCCGCGAGATACAAATAAATCGTTCACTCCTTGTGCATCCACACGATTGTCATCATGACATTCATTTTTGAAAGCGCACTGTGGATACCATTGTTGTTGTTCGTGGTGGTGTGATGATACGGACATATCGGTAGTCCATGCATCCTCAAACCTATTTGATTGAAATTTGTGAGTATCTTTAAATGAAGTTGTATAGGAAAACAACAAAAATTCTCTATGTATATATATGTACGCCAGGAAATTTCTCGAGGAATCTTTTGGAGTAATGCATGGGTGTTGAGTACGTGGATACCTTTGGGTTTGAGTTTGTGAATGGAATTAGTTAAGCTACCACTTTCCTTGCTTTTTCTACCAGTAGAATTCCCAACATAGAAACTCTGCTTGTTGCTAAAAAAAACATAGAAACTCTGCTGAGGCATAAAAATTAGGCGACACTAGTTGCTATAGCTTTTAGGAACATTTCTTAGTCATTTGAGATTTCTTATATCAGGGTGAAAATCCTGAGGCACATTTACGTTGGAAACAAACTAATCAGGGTATATTGTGTGCATTCATGCATGGTACGTATGTAGGCAAATGAAGCGTTGAACTTCATGATTTAGTGTTTATCATCATACATATCAATTGCTCTGAGCAAGCAAATCATTCATAAATGTTATGCATCTTTTTTTTACATTTTTTCTGACAGAGAACTTATTTATAATGACTTACTTTAATTTCAACAAGTTAATCTTTTCGGGGAAAATAAGATAAGTTTAGTTTTATTGTGCAAAACATATATGTACACACATAGACTACTCACCACATAAACATTTCCGGGGGCGAGATTGGGTCAGGACGCGTGACGGGTCTTGGAAGATCCGCGTCTCTGAATCATAAACCGTCTGTGATATATTTTACGGAACAGACAGGCCTCAAGGACGCGTGTCGCTGATATATTAGAGACGGCTTACAGTAAGACACGTCTCCAATATTGTGTCATCACGGACGGGTATTTGGATGTGCGGCTGTGGACTAATATTTCATAGACGGTTCTCTGTATAACCCATCTGTATTACTTGTTCTGTGACGGTTGCTGACTTACCGTCTCTGGTGGACGTGGCTCCTTTGTTGCTTTCTGGTGTAGTGTATAAAATTGTGAAGTCTACCACATGAGTTCGTTTCAATATCGATAGACACCACGTCTACCACATAAAATAATATTTTGCTAAAAAAACACAGAATGCTGAGGTAGATATTGGAACATGCATGGTGTAGGTGGAACATAATCAACTCGATCGGCTCACGCACGCACGCTGCCATACTGAAAATCCCATGTCCTCGATGGTTGGACGCTACAGTAGTGCCTACAGGACGGGACATTTATGTGAAATGCGCATGTGGCGCCCCATTTCCGATCCGACCACGCGGAAAATGATAACGAGAATTGTATTAGTAGCTAGTAGAACGACCGTGGTTAGCGAGTGCACCTCCACATCTCCGTCACCTCCTCTTGATCGAGCTGAGCCCCCCTTGTGTGTTGATGATGATAACAGAAGGAAGGCCAGCCAGCCCGATGGCATTAAGAGTTCTCCAAAAACAGGCATGGTAGATGCAGCACAGCACAGGAAGAGGAGGAGGCCATTGAGGCAGTGTTTAGATGGTGTAAAAGTTGGTGTAAAGTTCCTGTAGCACTTTTTGTTGTTATTTGGTAAAATTTATCCAATCATGGACTAACTAGGCTCAAAAGATTCGTCTCGACATTTACAGACAAACTGTGCAATTAATTATTTTTTTTACCTACATTTAATACTCCATACATGCGTCCAAAGATTCGATGTGACAGAGAATCTTGTAAAATTTTTGAAATTCTGAACGAACTAAACACTGCCTGAATAGGCCGAGCTGGTCGTGAGGCGGACCTGCTGAGCAGCGGGCGCCGCCCCCATCCAGCGGTGCCAAGACGCCGACGGTGTGTGTACCTCTCACCAAACAACAAGGAGCGAACGACGGAAGCAGCGCCCGCCTCAATATTCGTGTGATAACGCCTCTGCCACTGCCAGGCGCCTGGGCCCCACCTGCGCATCTTGCCCGGTCCACCTCGGCAGCATTCACTCGCTGGGTCAGCGGCCCCAACGGCCTCGGCCCCGGATGGCTGCTGGCTTGGCATTGAATCGCCGCACCAAACCCCCGTCGGATCCAGATCACACGGCCCCCACCCCGACCCCATCCTCTCCAGCACCGCAGCACGGGGTCGGGGACGGCAAACAAGGCAACAAAATAAGCGGCCCGCCCCCTTTGACTGCGCTGCCTGCCTGCCCGACCCCGGCCCTCTCTCTCTCTCTTTTCCTGCGCGCATCAGCATTCAGCAGCAGCGACTCAGGGAGCGTCAGCGCCGTCTCCACCCCCATCCCATCCACTTCCCTTCCCCCCAGCCTTTTCATGCGTCCACACGGGACTCTTCCTTGGCTGGACGACTCCCTACGCGGGGCGCCTCGTCGTCTCCTCACCTCCCCTCCCCTCCACCTCCACTTGCTCTTTTGACCCTCCCCGTTCCCGTTCCTTTCTTTAATCAATCATCGAATCCGCCGCGCCTCGCTATCCCTCCTTCCCTGCCTGCCTCCGCCTTCCGCCCGCCGTGGAGGGTTTGGGATTTTGCGGACCTCAGCAGCAGCCCCATCCATCTCACGGGACAGACAGACTCACGCGCGCGCGGGGGGCTGGACCGGACGGAGACGGACCCATTCCACCCTCGCTTCACTACTGCTACCGTTATGCGCAGCGGCTAGGATTCCGCCGAGGAGTCGACGCGGCGCGCGGCGCGCGGATCCGGTGCTCTCCTGCTAGCGTGGGAGGAGGCGCGACATGAGCTTCGGGAGCCTATTCGACGGCGGGGCCGGCGGCGGCGGCGGAGGGATGCAGTTCCCGTTCTCCACCGGCTTCTCGTCCTCGCCGGCGCTCTCCCTCGGCCTGGTACGCGCCTGCCTCGTCCCACTCCTTCGGTCCTTCCATTTCCGCTTCACCTTCGAGTGATTTGATTTTCCTATTCCCTGAACGAACGAACGAAATGAAATGTGGTGCTGTATATCTCTCGCAGGACAACGCCGGCGGCGGCATGGTGGGCCGGATGCTCCCCAGTGGCGGCGCCGCCGCCGCGGACGGCGGCGGGATGGCGATGAGGGACGCCGCCGACGCCGAGAACGACAGCCGCTCCGGGAGCGACCACCTGGACGCCATGTCCGCCGGCGGCGCCGAGGACGAGGACGACGCCGAGCCAGGCAACCCGCGCAAGCGCAAGAAGCGCTACCACCGCCACACGCCGCACCAGATCCAGGAGCTCGAAGCGTAAGCACGCACGCACGCGCCCCTCCTCCTCGCCATAGTGCCATGCCATTTCGCATCGTTTCGTTTCGGGTTTGTTTGTCCTCTAATGCATGGATGGATTGTGTTTGCGTTCGCGTGTGTAGGCTGTTCAAGGAGTGCCCTCACCCGGACGAGAAGCAGCGCGGCGAGCTCAGCAAGAGGCTCGGCCTCGACCCGCGCCAGGTCAAGTTCTGGTTCCAGAACCGCCGCACCCAGATGAAGGTAAACGGCCGGACGGACTCCTCACTGTCTCGTCATCCACCGATCGTACCATTTCTTTTCCCCGATTTCAGCCAGATGGTTCCTGACATGGTATATATCTCTTCCGTGCGTTGATTTCGCCTGCCAAGACGCAACTGGAGCGGCACGAGAACGCGCTTCTCAAGCAGGAGAACGACAAGCTGCGCGCCGAGAACATGGCGATCCGGGAGGCCATGCGCAGCCCGATGTGCGGGAGCTGCGGGAGCCCCGCCATGCTCGGGGAGGTGTCGCTGGAGGAGCAGCACCTGTGCATCGAGAATGCACGCCTCAAGGACGAGCTCAGCCGCGTCTATGCCCTCGCCACCAAGTTCCTCGGCAAGCCCATGTCCATCCTCTCGGGCGGGCCCATGCTGCAGCCGAACCTGTCGCTGCCCATGCCCAGCTCCTCGCTGGAGCTGGCAGTCGGCGGCCTCCGCGGCCTAGGGTCGTCTATCCCGTCTGCTACCATGCCTGGTTCCATGGGCGACTTTGCTGGGGGTGTGTCTAGCCCGTTGGGCACGGTGATCACGCCTGCACGGACGACCGGATCTGCTCCGCCGCCTATGGTGGGCATCGACAGGTCCATGCTGTTGGAGCTTGCGATCAGCGCCATGGATGAACTAGTTAAGCTGGCACAGATTGACGAGCCTTTGTGGCTTCCCAGCCTCAATGGCTCTCCCAACAAGGAGTTGCTCAACTTTGAGGAGTATGCCCACTCGTTCCTTCCGTGCGTCGGCGTGAAGCCTGTCGGCTATGTGTCCGAGGCCTCTAGGGAGTCTGGCCTCGTCATCATTGACAACAGCCTTGCCCTTGTAGAGACCCTGATGGACGAGGTTTGTTTTGTGTTCGTTTTGTTTTGCAATTTCGGTTCATAGCATTGTTGCATAGTACCATGACTCTTGCTGATGTTACATGGAATTACTCTTTCGATCCATGTTGCAGAGACGGTGGTCGGACATGTTCTCGTGCATGATCGCTAAGGCCACAGTTCTAGAGGAGGTGACATCCGGCATTGCAGGAAGTAGAAATGGTGCGCTGCTGCTGGTGAGTGTCAAACAGCTCCCTCCCTTGGCTTGATCATATGCATATTTGTTACCGGTGACTGTATAGTGCTCCTAATATAAATGCTATCTAAATTCAATTTGCATTTGCTTTTGGTGCAACAGATGAAGGCTGAGCTACAAGTGCTCTCACCTTTAGTGCCCATCAGGGAGGTCACATTTCTCAGGTTTTGCAAGCAGCTGGCTGAGGGTGCATGGGCACTAGTGGACGTGTCCATTGATGGATTGGTGAGAGATCAGAACTCTGCAACAGCATCCAACGCCGGAAATATAAGGTGCAGGAGGTTACCTTCTGGCTGTGTGATGCAAGACACTCCCAATGGCTACTGCAAGGTACTAGCAACCAAAATCCATTTACTTCGTTTCTGTCTGTAGTGTTCGCATGTCGAGATGGGGTAGTGTAAAATGGGACTCTTTGGACCACCTACTTCATAGGAGCTACGTGACTGTTACTCTGTGGGCCTAATCGAGCTAACGTGACTGTTACTCTGTAAAGTTTCTAAACTTTTACATCGAGTAACCGGTCAGAGCTTACTCGATCCTGAGCTTAGTACTAACAATGAATTCCACTTCTTCTCCACTACCTCCACACCGGCCTCACGTACTCTCAGAACTTGGGACTACGTACAACGTTTCTTTTATAGTGCCCTATTAATCTAATGGTGTGATTTGGTGATGCCCATGCAGCATAGTGTTCACAAGTCAAGGGCTAATAGTTTAATTAGGGCCATGAGCCCACAACCCAAATAAACAAACTGCTTGGTCAACGAGGAGGGGGGCTAAACGATTAGTTTAGGAATAATCAAGTGTTTCATGGATCCAACACTATTCCCCAAGCATGTTTCCTTGTGATCTTTTAGTCGCAACACTGGCTTTTTTAGGGGATTAGATGCTTCCACCCCTCGGTTGAAGCACCTTGGGTAACAACTTGTCCGCAATTTAATCAATCTGTCCCTGCTTGTATGTTGAATTTTGGACCACGGGTTCATGTATCGGGGTTAAAAGATGTCAATATTTGTGTCCTCGGGTCTTGCACAAGTCTTGACATGATCTTGATCTGGGCCACTGATGAAGGATTTAATATAAGGATATGCTATAGAATTTTATGCCAAACACTACGCTGAAGGAAAGTGACTTTGTGATTTTTTTTGAGGTTTTTGAAATGATATTGCCTAATCCAAAAACTTTGGGAAACAAAATAAATTAAATTAATTGCATTCTTTCTTTATGATGCACATCAGTATATGAACCTACGGGTTATTTGAAGAGCCCAGTGGGAGCTTTCTGGGACTTGGTTTGTATTGTCATATGAAAGCTAGGAGTTGGGACAGTGTACAAACGCTCGTCAGATTTATGCTAAACTTGTTATCTGATCCATGTGCAATGAAATCTTGATTTTATATTATCACTTTGTGATCTGCACTTATCTAGATAAAGGCACAGGTAACGGTCACAGATTCATGTGGTTTCACATCTCGAGACTGCTTAACGGGCAAACTGCCCCTTTTTTCCCCTTATATAAGTCTTTACCCATACGACCCACCGTGAAAAAAAAAACTTCACAGGTTACAAAGAGGACTGCGATCTCTACAGTGTTCCATTGTATTGCTCTGCAGAGAGCCCCCTTGCGGACAATTGCATGTGGGCGTGCATTTATGGACTAACGGATGCATTTACCCTGTAGGTCACATGGGTCGAGCATACGGAATACAATGAGGCATCAGTACACCAGCTCTATAGACCACTTCTCCGGTCCGGGCTGGCCTTTGGAGCCAGGCGGTGGCTTGCAATGCTGCAGCGCCAGTGCGAATGCCTGGCCATACTCATGTCCCCTGATACAGTTTCAGCAAATGACTCGTCAGGTACAGGAAAGTCTGAACCTTTCGTTGCCATCTTCCATGTACAGCCTGTAAAGGACTGCTTACATATACAGAGTAAACATTTGTTAGTTCAATAGTATCTGCATTGTTTGTTTCAAAAAAAATAGTATCAGCATTGTTCGTGCATGAAAACGGTGATGCCAATGCAAGATGATCAAGGGATATATAAGTACTTTTCACCAGATGTAGAAATATCTATGGATCAGTACATAGGTGCTAGCTTTAACTTTGGGGCATGCATAACTAGTGAGATATATATGATAATAATGCGCGGCTTTCGGTGCAGTCATAACCCAAGAGGGGAAGCGAAGCATGCTGAAGCTGGCGCGGCGGATGACGGAGAACTTCTGCGCTGGGGTCAGCGCGTCGTCTGCACGTGAATGGAGCAAGCTGGACGGTGCTGCAGGCAGCATCGGGGAGGATGTGCGGGTCATGGCACGGAAGAGCGTGGACGAGCCTGGGGAGCCACCGGGCGTGGTGCTAAGTGCGGCCACATCAGTGTGGGTGCCCGTGGCTCCGGAGAAGCTCTTCAACTTCCTCCGTGACGAGCAGCTGCGCGCAGAGTGGGACATCCTCAGCAACGGAGGCCCGATGCAGGAGATGGCTAACATTGCCAAGGGGCAGGAGCACGGAAACTCGGTGTCCCTCCTCAGGGCCAGTGTGAGTATTACTACTTGTGTGAGTATTACTACTTGTCATTACTGCATTCTGTTCTGTTGTCTTCAAATGGTATGGCTAGAGCAGCGTCGACCGGAACATGGTACGGTGTCATGTTCCTCCTGGGAACATGGTACGATATCACGTTTCTCGTCCTAGGAACGTCTTGTCCGGAAAAAGCCCTCTCTTTAATAATGTACCATGTTCCCTGTTCCACGATCTAATTGTCTTGAAAACTCTGACTTAGGTCTAAAACTTAGCAGTCATATGTTTCGGGAGCGATAGGAGAAGGAATATGGTACAATATTTTTAGAAGGTTTTTTGCCCCGAGAACGTAATTTCTGGAATGATGAACGTCACTGCCAAATACACTCTGCGTTCTGGCTGCTAAGGTTTAGAGTACCACAGCTGACTTTAAAATTTAGCAACAAAAAAAAAAGGAAGTGAGCAATAATCCTGATGCGGCTTACTGAAGCCACAAGTAATTTATGGGAAGTCTCACATAAAATAACACTTTCTCAGCATTTCTTTATATCCTAAACCGATAACGACACAGAGAAAACTACCAGCAAAAGTCTGTCAGCTTTCTATCAGATACTGCTAGGAGATGAAAAAAGGCCGTGATCATTGTCCAAAAGCTAAAGCCGGCTAGTGTGAGAACTGGGGAGAACCGAACTTTTTTCACTAGTTCAGTGGAAAGGGACAAAGTGGGACCATACAGGGTCGCAGATCTGCTTGGAAAGGTGTCGGGTTGACAACTTTGGGGGTGTTTGCAGTTGTAGTGTACTGTTTCAGTGCGTACAAATTGTTTGGATAAAAAAAATCCGGTCTATGTCTTGCAGTTTTCTTTTTTTTCCTTGGCATGATTCTTTGGATTTTGTGAATATATTTTGTCATGAGAAACATCATCTTCGGTATCCGGCCATCCTGGAGCCCCATGCTGACGCTTTTATTTAATGTTTACGCGTCAAGCATTAACTATTGGCATCTTTCATCATTCATCAATAATACTGTGCATACAGTAGACCCATAATATTTCAACATTTTATTTTTATTCTATTTATTAAATTTCTGGTGCGGGCATTCTGAAGGGTTTGCCAAACGTTTCTCATGCTTTGTAACTTTTTTCACTGCAGGCCATGAGTGCCAACCAGAGCAGCATGTTGATCCTCCAGGAGACTTGCACGGATGCATCAGGCTCGATGGTCGTGTACGCTCCGGTGGACATCCCGGCGATGCAGCTCGTTATGAACGGCGGGGATTCCACCTACGTTGCCCTGCTGCCGTCTGGGTTCGCCATCCTGCCCGACGGCCCAAGCAGTGTCGGCGCCGAGCATAAGACAGGCGGCTCGCTACTCACCGTTGCCTTCCAGATACTCGTCAACAGCCAGCCGACCGCCAAGCTCACCGTGGAATCAGTAGAAACCGTGAACAACCTCATATCCTGCACCATCAAGAAGATCAAGACAGCGCTGCAGTGCGACGCCTGAGTGTTGACGTCGCCGCAGGGGGATGGTCGCCGACGACGAGCCTGAGTCAAGAACGAACCTCGTGCTGCAAAGAAACCTTTGCTAGGTGATAAGGATCCAGCTCGGACAGGTCCTTAGCACAGAGCAATGGTGGTGGTTCGGGTATTGACTCGGTCTCTATCGTCTGCTTGTTCTCCCTGGCAACCTGGCTGTTTGATACAGGACCTTGCATAGTGGACAATAATGGTTAGATGGCTAATCTTATGTTTCAGTCCAGTCGTTTCATCCGGGAATCAAACGTTGAGTTTTTGGCAGGCTCGTCGTTAGTTATGATAATATACTGTCCATTCTCTGTTGTGAGGTAAGCTATGTGTCATGTAAACTTTAGAGCTCAGAAATGTTGGGTTGTAGTGGTGTCGTCCATATAGGTCATGGTAGCATGCATAAGTGTAGCTAGGCATCAAACTATCAGCCAATAATGTCTGATCGATAAAGTGGCCGGTGTAGTGGTTTACATGGAAATGCTTATTTACCTACATCAATTAAAATTTATTCTGCGATATATATGTAGGAATTAGAAATTTGATGCTCTGACTGGCCCTGTTCGGCAGGCTGTTTTTTGGCTTATAAGCCGGCTGTGGTTGATTTGCTGTGAGAGAAAAACACTGTTCCACGACTGATAAGCCGTGCTGATAAGCTCAGCCGAACAGGGGGACTGATTTTCTTGTACTGTGCTCTGTGGCCTCGGTCAAAACATCGAGATTGGAGACCCTCTGTTGCATCAAACGTTTACAAGGCACATAGAAAACAGACAATGAGGTGTCAATTTGTAGATGATGAATGTAGACGCGTATAATATTTAGCTGCTAATTTTGGAATTTGTGCACCATTTTCCTCAATACAATACAAATTTTTTTAACTTTAGGTCCCTTTCTAAAATTGCTACATCAGCCCCACGAAAGTGTCAGAACACATTTCTTACTGCAAAATAAAGGACTTTTTACAATCCGTTGTAATTTTGTTTCCTTGGCTCAGTGTTTCCTTGTGTTCATGAGAGGTCTCTCAGCCTTATTTGGGGCTTTTCCTGATTTTGTGATGTAGTCTAGAGGCTTGCCATTGCCTCTCCCTTATTTTGAATTATTTGTATGTCTCTTTTTCTACCTTAAATGAAAGTCATAGGTCCTAGCATTTGTGTAAAAAAGAATAAGACTTATATATATGTTCTTTGAAGTATTTATTACTGTTTTTTTTTGCATATAGTGTTCGGTAAAATGGTTTGAGTAATTAACATGCAAATTTGGTCGATTTTTGCTGTACTTCCTGGGCTCTCACAACGTGAAAATTATTGGCATCCAGTATGACAGCGCCCCATTTCTTTCGGGGCGTAAAACACCAAGCATGCGGTTCATTTTCAGCAGATGCCAGCTCTTCGTTGCATGCACCACTTGGCCGTTTCGGTGATGGTGACGGGTCAAGGGTCATTAAGTCTACCCAGTCAGTCTGTACGTACAGACGGCCGGTATAGCTGAAGCCTGAAAGGCCTTTGTTTGTCGTCTGCGACAATAGTCTCCGATCCGGCCGGCTCTCCAAACGAGACGACAATGGCATCAACGACTAAGGCTGCGTTTAGTTCGCGAATTTTTTTTCCGGATGTCACATCAAATGTGTCGGAAGAATATTGAGAGGAGTTTTCGGATACTAATAAAAAAATTACAGAACCCGTCAGGAAACTGCAAGACGAATATAATGATACTAATTAATCCATCATTAGCACATATTGATCACTGTAGCACTTAGCTTTTTATGGACTAATTAGGCTTAAAAGATTCATCTTGCGATTTCTCTGAGAACTGTGCAATTAGTTTTTTTCTGTCTACGTTTAGTACTTCGTACATGTGTCCAAACATTTGATGTAATGGATGGGGACAAAAATTTGAACTAAACCAGGCCTAATTTGACTTGGCTGTCGCAGCATGAACCGAATGTACGTACCAGTAGTCTTTTGGAACGAATACAGAGATCTCGCGAGAGACCTTGGAAGAACGAAGCAAACGCATTTCTGTTGGTACACCGACACCGAAACACGTATTCACTGTCGGAACGACCAGCGTGCTCCAGGGTTGCCGATAGCCAACAACCATGACGGCGGCGCCGTGCCGGCACCGTTGGGCCACCTACGTCACTCGCTCAACATGTCATGTGCTCCGTGCAAGCACTCAAGTACTGCATGGCCAGGAAACTGTGCTCCACTAGAAGCCTTTTTCGTTGGAACAGAAAGGGCACGCACGGAGGCTGGTTCCTAGTACCACCACACGGCACACGCTAGCCTTGCTAGTTTACTACTAGTACAGCAGGGACAGTGCTTTTGCTTTTCTATGGGTGTGTTTGGTTGGTAGCCCAATCTGTCTTTTGGCTTTCTTGGGCCAGTTTTTGGCTGTTCGGTTCGCTGGCAAGGGCCTGGGGCTGACTAGCATTAGCCAACCGTACGCCTAGAGCCTGACCCAAGTTGAACGACCGAATTGGTGATTCTTCTCGGGCTAGGCCCGAGCCAGCCGCCTCCTGCCGTTCTCGTCACCGCTCCGCGCCTTCACTGCGTGCTCCGCCCCCGTCGCGACCCCGCGCGGCCCTCCAGGCACCAGAGCGGCGGCGCCTCCAGGCCCGGCGAGGCCGGCCCCAGCGAGGCAGCAGCAGTGGTCGCGGCCGACCGCCACCACCACGGCCTGAGCTCCTGCAGCAACGTCGCGGCTTGCGCGCGGTCGCGGCACGCCGTAGCAGAGTTGCATCCCGTTCACGCTGCCTCCACTCCATCCGCCACAACCACCGCCGCCGTCAACAGCGGCGCCGGCACCGCCACCATCCCCGACGGCAACCCCTTCCTCACCATGCTGGAACGCCACGGGGAACTCCATCGCCTCCATGGCCTCGACCTTCTGCTTGTAGCTCTCAAGAACTCCACCCGCAGTGGCAGGAGGTCGCCGACGCCGTCTCCTCCCGTGATGGCTACCCCAGCGCACCCACCTACGGCAACAAACCCGGCTCCGGCGGCGGCAGGCACAACTCAAACAGCCGCAGTCAGGTGTCTGCTGCGCTGCGGGGTTGCCGGCGGGGATGGTGGCCTGCAGGTGGCAGCGCTGCAGCTCCGGCGGCTGCGCTCGCTCCCTCCGCATGTGCCGGCGCTGCAGCTCCGGCGGTCGGCGAGGTCAGCGAGGTGCTCGACTGCTCAGCAAGGAGGAGGACGGCGGCGAGGGACGTGCCCACTGGCTGTTCGACAAAATGCCTCAAAGGGGGTGAACTCACCAGCTCAATGAAGAGGTGACTCTATGCAAAGCAAACCAACCAACCAAACAAAATATGTATGTAGCCAGGCTAAGATAATACAGACAGCCAAACAACCATGAATTGACTTAGTTGGAGCAGGCTAAGGCTAGCCTCGCTTAGTTTTGCTAGCCAGACTTGTATAGAAAACGAACCAAACACACTCTATCGTACTAGTGTCAACGTGGCCTGAAGGTAACACAGGTGACAGCCGGAGAGATCAGAGATGGCTCCCCCAACGTGGGAGGTTCTTTTTAGGCGAAATGCGTGACTGACTGTTCAGCATGTGCTGCGCGCCTGCGCGGCTGTGCCTGTGCGTAGCCGAAACCTGTTTGAAGTAAGAAGTCGGCCACCGAAACAGAACCAACCTAAATTGGCCTGAAAGCCTGGCCCATACACAAAAAATGACACGAACCAAGCTGGCCCATGTTGATTTCCTGGCCCGAACAGAGAAAAAGGATGGGGAATGAGGGTTCCTGTAAAAAAAGGTCCAATTTACTTGCATCAACTATCGGGGCGTCCGATTTTCGTTGCTAGACTATAAAGGCTGTGTCCAGTGTTTAGTCACATGGAATGCAAAATACAAAAATTATTTTAGAATGATGAAATGCAAAATGTCAAAATTTTTATGGGTGCGTTTAGTTTCATCCAAAATGCCAAATTTTTCATAGGATGGGTGAGGGCTTTTTGGTTTTTTGGTTTTTTTTTTTATCTTTTGAGGCCAAAATCCAAAATAGAGAATAGATACATTTTTGCCAAAAATTTTACATGATGTTTAGTTCCATTCTGCAAAATGATGGGCCAAAACCCAATTTTTTTTAAGTGAAATGAAGAACTAAACACAACCAAAATCATTTTTTTACGAGTCGCTACTGAAGTTGGTGTGAGAGAGTGGCAGTGTTTAGACCTTTGCTTTTGTTAGTTTGGTTTGGTCACTGGAGTTTGGTTTTGCTGCTCGGTTGTCAAGATTGGCTTGCCCGATGGGGCCTTGTTTCTGATGTAAGCGGTTGTCCTCAGCCATTTTTCTGTTTTGTTAACATTTCGCTTTCTATAAAAGCCAGGTTTACTACTGTAAAAAAAATTAACCTCCATCAACTTTTAAAATTGTTTATTTTTACACTTTGGATGATTTTGATGATGGTTTTGCTAGTGTGGTGCCACGATAGAGAGATGTAAATTGGATTAAGATAAAACTTTACGGAAGTAAATCAGTCTAGATTTTTTCTAAAAAAATCCACAGAGTCATAAAAATAAATTTTTGAAAAATTATCCAAATTTTACATGCAAAAAATGTAATTAAAAATCCTAAACCTAGTTTACTATTAGAAATGTTTTACCTTAGAAAAATTATAAAACTAATTTCAAAATTTTCTAAAATCATGCTCTATCTTATGGTGCCTAGGTTCAAATCGTTTGAATCTAGATAGACTCATTCTGGCGCTTGTTTGTTAGTAGAAACTCTCGTTATCTAATATAATTATCAGTGTTGATTGTCCGACTACTTATAATAGGAAATGAGAGTGTCGACCCCTCATTTTGAGAGTCCTAGGTGCATCAGTACTTGCGTCAAGATCATGCACAAGTACGCACAAAATACAGAAATGACACATAGGTATATAGTAAAAGTTCCGAGATTTATTGATGTCTAAAATAAGTAGAGTTTTACAACAGCGGCCCGAAGGGTGCAAACAGGGGTTACATGTCTGGCGAATGACTACTGCCGGGGAGCTGCATTTTATTACACCATGGTGGTTTCTAGTACGATACTATTACACAACGTAGCGACTTCCTAATCTATAGGCAAGCTCGAGCGCAGTCGAAACCCTAGCGTCGATGTCCACATCCTATGATCGGATCCTCGCGCAATTCCTAATCCTCGCCGTATGCTATCTCGTCGAAGTCTTGGTCCTCATCAGTGTCGAAGTCTGTGAGTCAACAACGGGTGAGTACATTCGTACTCAGCAAGCCCTAACTATAGGTGGAAAAGAAGCGGTATGTTGTTTATAATTATAGGTTGGGTCCTAGCGGAGCATTATCATTCCCACTAGTTCCCGAGTTAGTATTAAGGTTTTCATATTATAGGTTAGTTACACATAAACAAAAGGGTTAGTCTAATCATAGTGTCATCTCCTAGCATCTGCCCATTCCAAGGACGTGACTATTCGAATAGGTTTAAAGTAACTCTGCAGAGGTGTACACATGATAGACACCATCCATTCCGTGATCAGTGGATTGAATGGTTCTAACGAGACCCCGTACCCGAGTGTACGCGACCTTAGATGTCCATATAGTTCTACTACGACTTCTCAGGGGTTGGAAATCAACTCGATTATCCGACTACCAAAACCATATTATGGGCTCACACGTGGCCTAATCAATAGTCATGGGCTCGTACCCGGCCCCAATGATAATCATAGGCTCGTACCCGGCCAAAATCTCATAACACTGCTCGTACCTGACCAATCACATCATAACATGGCTCGTACCCGGCAATTCAAACAATAGCATGGGCTCGAACTCGGCCAAAATATCCAAGGGCTTAACGTGGAAGACCACAAAGCAACCACGCCAACCAGGCCACGGAAGGTCACCTAGCATCCGTGCCTGCTCCTGATATTCCGCTGCCTACACCAGCCTCCTAGTATGAACTATACTTTATCTAACGGGGTGTGAGATCAAGTCTACCCATATAGACATGTGGTTGTACGTAACAACTCACTAGGCGAAAGAGACTATGAACCGGTCCATATGTGACCGAGGCGAATATCTCCAGCAGAAACCCATACCAGGGGTTCCTACCAAAGGTAATCTATCCCCACATAAATTACCCCTACCCACCCCTGTCGAGGTTTAGGTTTACCAAGTTCAAGTTCCTCAAATTATTATCTTAGGCATATTTTCATTACGGAGCTCGTAAAATAACCATGTACCATTTATCTCAATTCAACATTAGTCACATAATAATGAAGCTCAAAACTAGGATAATAACTCATTAAATCAAGAATACGTATTAATAGAATTTAAAGCAACATGGTAGAAGGGGGGAGCTAGGACTTGCCTTCGTTGTTGTCTCCTTCTGGCATGTCTACATAGTCCGGGTCCTCGTTCTCCTGGTAGTTACCTTCGTCTGCTGGGCGGAGCTTTTCGTATAAGACTACCATCGAAACATAGAACAAAAGGAAAAGCTAGCATAGAACGATATGGTAGCACTAGGGTGAATGCATAGGGCTAGATTTTAGATGAATTCTAGAAGTGGTTTCATGCAAAATGGAGTTAGGATGCAATAGTTATGCATTTTAGAAGTTTATCCTATATTTAATTTACTAAGAAATATTTTATATGATTTTTTGGTGCATGAAAATATGAACTAATTACATGAAAATATTCCTTATTTCATCTAGTTATTTTACAAATTTTGGGAATTTTTCTAAGTCCGAAAAGGGGTTTATAGCTCTCTGTGTACAACTGCAGGGTGTACCTAGCAATTACCTAAGTGTACCCCGTGCTGGTGTGTGTGTGATGTGCGTGTGTGAGTGACAGGTAGAGTCGGCGGTGTGGGCCGCTGACATGTGGGCTTGCCGGTCCCGTTAAGAGGAACGGGAGAGGGATGGCGCCGTTTCGGCTCGGTCCCACATGAGAGAGAGAGAGGATGGAGGGGAATGGAGGGCGGCCGCTGTCGGATCGACGACTCTAGTGCGGTGGTGGAGCAGGGGATTGGCCACGGGCTCGCCAAGGTTGGGTTCGTCGGCAACGCCGTGCCCTTGTGCTAGGTGTGGAGAGGTGGACAGGGCTCGTGAGCTCACCCCACATCCGTAGATGGTGACCCTATCGACGGGGAGCGACCACGGCGATGATGGCGGCTCGCCGGAGTAGAGGCGGTGGCGTGGTATGGTGCGGATGTGCGTGTAGTGTACAATATGATCGATTCTATGTGTGCGTGCAAGTGCGAGTGCTTAGTGTATGTGCTAGTGGTAGTGTAGTGTCCATCCGAGCCTCACCGGTGGTGGTCACTGGCCGCAGCGGCCCGGCGGAGGGCGGTGCATGGTAGCGGGGCAGTACAGAGGGCTACGAGAGAAAATGGGGTGAGCACGGGCTACCGGAGGGGCTTAGGGACTCACCTGCCTGCCTAATTGGCCTGAGACGCAACGGAGAAGGAGGAGGAGAGAAGCGGCTCCAATGGCGACGGCTCCTGATTTGGGGAGAATGAGCCTAGCCCGCTACTAGAGGAGGAAGAGGAGAGATGGAGGGTGAGATGGGGTGCTCTACTTCCTAGCGGAGCTCGGAGTGGGATGGGCGATGGCGATTGGTGGCTGGCTAGGCCTATTTATAGGCCGACCATGGCGGTGCCGGCGGTGCGAAATATCTCCCCACTGTTGGGGATATTTCGCGCGCGCGCCATCGTGTCCACTCGCTAAGGCGGTTCGCCACATCGCGAGCTTACCCACGCGCGCAACAGTGGGGCTTCGGCCTTATCCATGGTGGTACAACCATGGCGAGCCTGCCGCCGCGTGTTAAGGTGCGTTAGTGAGAGAGGGGGGGAGATAGAGAAGGGAAGGATGGTGTCAAGAGGCTTCCGAAGGTGCCCACGTCCTTATCCCATTGTGCCGAGGCGAGGTGGTGGCGCCATGGCCGAGGCAAGCACAATGACGCGGTATTCGCTTCATCGTCAAGAGGGGAACGACGGTGATGACAAGGCGGCCCCATGTGCCAGCGAGAGAGGAAGAGGGAGGAGTGAGCGCGGGCGTGGATTGGGCCAAGCGGGGTGCTGGGCCGGTCCAGCGCGGGGAGGGAAGGGAGGAGAGGGAAGAGAGGAGTGGGCTGCAGCAGGCCAAAAGGAGGAGGGGAGGAGTGAGCCCGTGATGCTTTTCTATTTTCCAATTCCTTTTCTCTTTCCCAGAATTCAAATGTGATGCTCTCAAAGGATTTTAATTGCAAATATGTACATGTATGTATGCATTGTGTACCACCATATGTTGAACAAGTCAAGCACACAATCACTCAAACAATAGCACACTCACAGTTGGATATCAAAATCATGTTTAACCTATTAAAGTTATATTCTAGGTGGGTCATGTTTTATATTTTATGAAAAGATTTAAAAAGTTCAATTTTTTTAGCGATTTTCAAAACAAGTAAAAAATTCAGGGTGTTACAGAGAGCTACTAACAAATAAGCATCAGAATGAGCATAATTTTAGAAGACTCAAACAATTCCAAGCTAGGCACATAAGATAGAGCATAATTTTACAAAAAAACTAAAACTAGTTTTATAACTTTTTTGAGGTAAAACAATTTTTATTTGATTTTAGGATTTTAATTGTATTTTTCATGTAAAAAATTATTTAAATTTATAAAAAATGTTTTTATGGATTTATTAAAAGTTTCTAGTTCGATTTACCTCGAATTTTTTAGCTTAGTATGATTTCCCTCGTATGATATGGCGTCACGTTATCAAAAACCACCCAAGGTATAACGATAATTAGTTTTTAAAAGTTAAAAAGTTAAAAAAATGATTTTGTATTCAAGGAAGAAAATAGGACGCTGCGATAGTTGGGTGGAGATGAATTAAACTGATTCATTCAACTATATGCATCTTTTTTCCGCTCGGAAGAAGAGCCTCCACATCTTGTCCCTAAAAAATGGTAGAATTCTCCTAGTATTTTTAAGTGGTAGTAAAACACTACCACTAGTCATAGCGCATGAGAATCCTCACTAGGAGGCATATGGTTGATAAAATTTATACTAAATTTTGAATACTAAAATACTAGCAGAATCTCACCTCACTAGGAGAAGTAGAAAATTCTTATTGTATGCGTGCACGGCCCACTTCGGAAGTGACAGGCCCACATCGCATTAAGAGAAGGTAAAATACAAAAAAAGAACCCACTTGGATGCACGAAGTGAACATGTTGATATGATCGGTAGAGTTTTAAAAAAACAATCCATAGAATTGAAGATGGAATAGAAAATCAAATATATTTAAGGATCAAATTTGACCCAATTTGTAAACATCTAGGAAAAAAATAATGCGCATGCTAGTTTGGGCAGTATTGTGGTGACGCCACCTGAGCAAGTAAAAACCGTTTTTTGACAATCCGAGGTCAAATCAAGATTTTCTAGCTAGAAACTCTTCTAATCTTAACTTGAAGATTAGTGTGGAATATGTTTCCTACTGGGATAAAACCACCCCCTCTATTTACATGAGATGATCAAAGCTGAGTGTGAGATCCATTTATATAATCGATCAAAAACCAATCTATTACCTTTCTTTACCTTTTCTTCTATCTCAGCCTCTTTCCAACCCCTTTGTTGTCCAACACGTCTCCTGTCAAGATTCCCATTGTTCTAGATCGCCTTGCCAATCATAGGGTACCTCCACTTTGATCGTCCCCAATGGCTCTCTTCCCAAAAGGTGGTCACAGGTCTTGTGAGCAAAACACGAGGGTCAAATCAGCCTGGTCGATTTGCTAGTCGGTCTCGCCATTCTAAAATACAATTTCAAGAGTTGAGAGGGGATCGAATTATTTTTTGAATGATGAACAGATAGGCGAGAGATTGTGCAATTTCTAATGACAAAAGAAGAAATAAAGCTAAACATCACTCTAAGTGATTCAAGATCTACTCTCACTCGAATTTTTCTGGCCCATCCAATAATGTCATGTAGTCTTCTTACCCAACTCTGTCAAGGTTAGGGTTAGGGTTGATGGGGACATGATTTCTGATCTTCTGTCCGGTTCAAGATAACTATCGATTTGGTCGGAAGCGACACACTGATCCGGCTTCAGATCACAAAGACCCGAACCCTGTAACCTTAGCACCACGTCTCCTCTGGTTATCAACCGTGTCACAATCCGGTTGACCTCACCACGAAGGCTAATCCCTGCTGTGAATCGAAGAACACAAGTAAGAACAAGATAAAATGCAACTCAATTGAAGTGACAATTGCAGATGAATGATTAAGCACTCGAAGTTGGGGTCTCGCAAACCGAAAGACGGCGACTGTCAATGGACAGAATAATCTAAACAAAATTCAAACCCTAACATAGGCGGTGGCTTCTGATTATAAAGCCTAAGGGGCATCCAAGGACCCCTACTCACGTCGCTAAGAAGTCTCGACACGTTACAAGGGTCAAACAGCCCAAAAGACGGCGACGCAGCGCCCTGACAGATTCTAGACGTCAACTTGTTTCGACTATTTCCATTGACTCCAATGGAATTTGGGCCTCAAACTAAATCCATTGGTTAGCTTATGAAATTATCTTTTCATCCATACGTGGATCATCGAAAATGGAGTCCGGATACGTCCTGGGCATCCATTTTACTACAGACTAGTCCTGGAGCACGAGATGGACTCGAACTTGATATGGATTGGACCTCTAACTTGGCTTGGACGCCCTTGCTTGACTCCTAAGGTGATGGCCAAGGAGGAGGACGTCCTTGGCCATCTCTTAGGTGTTCTCTATTTTCTTAGGGCGTGATCCAACTTGGGCCTGGGTCCCCAGTGTGAATAACAAGCCCACGACAACGTCGTAGCTCTCGGCAGAAACAGTGACAAATTGTCACAATGATTTGGAGACCTTGCTGACGTGATATTGAGGTGAGACCAGATCTATTTTAAAGCTTGTCAAATAATCTTTTCATCAAGTGCTCATTGACCTCAATCGCACTCCGGATGGACGATTTATGACCTTCGCAATGAAGCACTGTCGTGCTGCCGACGAACCAAAAGTTCAACTTTGACAACGCCATTCCTTTGCGATTGAGGTCAATGAGCACTTGATGAAAAGATTATTTGATAAGCTTTCAAATAGATCTGGTCTCACCTCAATATCACGTCAGCAAGGTCTCCAAATCATTGTGACAAGTTGTCGCTGTTTCTGCCGAGAGCTACGACGTCATCGTGGGCTTGTTATTCACACTTGGGACCCAACCCAAGTTGGATCATGCCCCAAGAAGATGGAGAACACCTTAGAGATGTCCAAGGACGTCGTACTCCTTGACCACCACCTTAGGAGTCAAGCAAGGACGTCCAAGCCAAGTTGGAGGTCCAATCCATATCAAGTTCGAGTCTATCTCAGGCTCCAGGACCAGTCTGTAGTAAAATGTACTCCCAGGACGCATCCGTACTCCGTTTTCGATGATCCACATATGGATGGAAAGATAATTTCATAAGCTAACCAATGGATTTAGTTTGAGGCCCAAATTCCATTGGAGTAAACGGGAATCGTCAAAATAATTTGACGTCCAGAATCTGTTAGGGCGTTGCGTCGCCGTCTTTTGGGCCGTTTGGCCCTTGTAACGTGTTGAGACTTCTTAGTGACGTGAGTAGGGGTCCTTGGATGCCCCTTAGCCTTTATAATCAGTAGCGCCGCCTATGTTAGGGTTTGGGTTTTGCTTAGATTATTCTGTCCATTGACAGTCGCCGTCTTTCGGTTTACGAGACCCCAACTTCGAGTACTTAATCATTCATCTGCAATTGTCACTTCAATTGAGTTGTATTTTATCTTGTTCTTGGTTGTGTTCTTCGATTCGCAGCAGGGATTAGCCTTCGTGGCGAGGTCAACCGGATTGTGACATGGTTGATAACCAGAGGAGACGTGGTGCTAAGGTTGCAGGGTTCGGGCCTTTGTGATCTGAAGCCGGATCGGTGTGTCACTTCCGACTAAATCGATAGTTATCTTGAACCTGATGGAAGATTGTGAAACGAGCTCACCTTATCATCAATGTTTGTATCCGAAGGTGTCATGTCCTCATCAAGGGTTATGAGTTCGAGACTTTACCTGAATCCACTGGGCTTAGAAGGACTGTTGGGGAGAATGCCGACCCAATGGTAGTAGCGGGCGTGGGGTGAGGCGACGACAGCCTCGTCAGCTGGGCAGTAGGGGGAAGGCGGTTGGGCAAGACAAGGGTAGGACGCGACAAAGATAGCATGATGATCTACACCAAGCTAGCATGATGGTGGTTAGAGGCAGTAGGGCGCCGCCGGAGCCGGCGGGTGGTGATGGTGGCAGAGGAGCTCGACACCATATGAATAAGACATAGGAGGAGGCAGATTCGATTGATTTAGGGTGGAGCCATGGTGGTTGGCAGCGGATGGGGGCGCGGGCGGTAAAAGAAGAAGGGAAGAGTTAGAGAGATACATATTTGTTGGGCTCTCTATTTATATCTAAGGGCAAAAAAATCAAATAATGTTTGGCCTTTATATATTACTCAATTTCTGGATAGACAGATCCTAAAGAAGAAGAGTTGCAATTGCAAAGTCTGTTAACTCTTGGATGTTAAAAATCGAAAAACCGAGAGACGGATGAAATTCTGAATGAAGAGATGAGAGCTGTAATCCCTCCGCCGTTTTCTTCAGTTCAGACTTCAGAGTACCATCATGGATATTTTCATCAGGCTTTAAAGAATCAGTAACTAGATGATACTGATGTTCCCCATGGTAAACAACAAGAGATCGAGCGTGCAGTCCCTTAATGATTATCACATCAAAGATGAAGCCCTGCATGCGCCAATGCAATCAAACAAAGCTAGGCCCTCCTCTCTAGTTAGTACTTAGTACTCCGTAGTTGGCCTTAGTTGTTACAGACACGCACGCATGCATGCACCGCTAAATTGATTATTCCGTCCAGGCGGCAAGGCTCAGACACTTGTTCAAACCAACAGGAGCAAGGAAACGGACCCCGTTTAAATGCAGTTACAAGGATGGGTGACCAAATCGTTCACATGACATGATCGTACGTACTACGCCGTCAAATCATGCCTGCCATGCTGGCACATAAGAGTATCCGTACTCATGGACCTCCATATTCATCTTCTAAAAGGAATATTTCATCTTAGTCATCACAAAATATACAGTTTCTCCGCATCCATCCATCCTCTATATCATCCTTTATCCACTGTGGGCCCACTTATCACTTTATCTAAATATATCTATGTGACATCTTGTTTTGAAGTATTTATTGAAACAAATTTAATGGTGCAATCGGAATTTAATTTGATTTTTTTGGTTCGTGAGTTATAACATTTTTTTAGCTATTAGTTGAAATAATAGCAACAACGGGGCCCGCGCATGTGCTCTCTCCCTCCCATCTCACGCGGTCACGCCAGAGGAGCAGCAGAGGGGCCCGCGCATGCAGCAGCAGCAGTGCATAGCGGATGGATGCTACTACGCTGGAAATAGCGGATACGCAGCGATAGCGAATAGTTTTAGCGTTCTCGGTGCAGCTCTCTCGTCCTCCATCTCCTCCTCCAGTACGCGTTTAGCGTACCTAGCACGGTTGGTCTAAGTACACCATGATTACTAGCTTAGTACTAACAGTGGACCTCCACTGCACCTCCTATACATGAGTGAGTGAACCGAATCTAACCATATATATAAAAGTTGGTGGCACCGGCCCCTCTCACAGAGCACTGTTCACCACTGTTCTAAGCACAGTACCGGTCTCATGAACAGTACCCGCGCTGATAAGAACGTCATGTGCCGTTTGTAACAGTAACCTCGTAACAGTAACGGTTTTTACTGTTCCAAATACCCGTTAACGACCATTTTCAGGTTCGTTGCTGTAGTACAGACCCATTAAAACCCCGTAACAGTACATGTTTCTCTGTTCTAAATACCCGTTAACTAATGTTTCTAGGTTTCTTACTGTAGCACAGACCTATTACTGTTCCATAATTTTCATTTTTCCCTTTTCCCCTAAAAAAACACACCCCGTGCTTTGCACGGGTGCCCTGCTAGTTAAGCCTGATCTGAACCTTAGCTGATAGCTCAAAGTAGCTTGGTCTGAGGAGATGAATGCGTGTGTGTTGGTTCTTCAGTCCAGGCCCACACGCCAACGCCATGCATCATGCATGTGCTGCGCCAACCTCCTCTATCAGGTGGTGGGAGAGTTTAAGCCATCGGAGTTTTATTTGCATTTGATGGGCTGCCATATAAGCAATTTTGATGATGTGACAACGTTTTTAAGATGGGAGAGAAGAAGTGAGTTTCATAAGGATGAAACTCTCTTGACACGATTAAACTCTTTGTTAAGAGTAGGTGTTTCATTCGTGTTTCATTTCATTCTAGATGACATGACAACATCTTGCAAATAATAACATGAAACTTTCCACTGAGACTGGCCAATAAGATATATGGCATGTACGTGTGCATGTGCCCTCTCAACAACCATGATCACTCCCTAGTTCCTAATGCAATCAGCCTACCTTGCTAATAAGCCTGATGAAATGCAGGAAGGATAGAGGAGGATGGAACGAGAAGGAAGAAGATGGAGGGAGAAGGGAGGGGCCGCTGGACTGCTGGATAGGCGTTGTCGATCGTACTGTAGCTGTAGGTGATCGAGAGCGGATTCGTCATGTCGGCGTCCACACACGTGTGCCTGTTTGCCGGTGCATGCATGCGCGCATGCATGGTTGTGTGTAGTGCCAGGATGTCTGTAATGCTTGCCTAAAAAAAAGGATGTCTGCAATGCTGATACCACCATGCATGCAAATTCTTTTAGCACTCGTCCATCTTTGTGTTATGGAAGAGCATTTAGTCGTGTGCTCACTGCTGAATGTTGTTGTTGTTGTAGTATCACTATAAGAAATGTCTCGGTTTTTGACGAAATATTGATAAAACGTGCGTCACAAACCATGCGTCTTATTCCATGGTTTGTGACGTTTATATGTTTAACATATAAACGTCACAAACCATGGAATAAGACGCATGACGCACATTTCATCAATATTTCGTCAAAAACCGAGACATTTCTTGTAATGTATTAAGTGATTTTTTTTCAGTGAGGCTTACCTACTGAAGCTGAAGCTGGAATTCAGAGCCACTACCATGCTGCGTCGACCGTTGTATTGTGTCTGTGCAGGCAAACTCATCTCAATATTTTGCTATTTCTTCAAACTTCCAACAGAAAACCAGGCAGGAAGGAGCCTATTTCATAGGAAATAAATGATCATCAATAAGGATCTTAATGGTTCATCAAGATTAAAGAATCCGGATATGCTCAAAGGAGAAATCGAAATAAAATAAGTACCTTCTTTTTGGAAAGTAGATCTTAGATTTCCAATAGTAAAGAATCCTGATGCGCCCAAAAGGAGAAATCAAAACAAAATAATTAGTTTTAATAGATAATAATAATAAAATAAAATGAAGGGAAAGGCGTAAGAAGCATCGCATTTAATTGGATGTTGATAGAACGGGATACATGGGAGCCCTCCTCACTGATTGCTGTATGCCGAAAGCCCAGGCACTCCAGCCAGCAGCCTGCCTGTCATGAACCCACTGCCCTGCCTGTATGTGAAACCAACGGCGTGTATCCAAACTCCACCCATGCTATACTGTACGAACCAAAAGATGTCAAACCAGTCAGCCGGAAATGTACACATCGAGGCAAAAAGGATCGCATGATCGCTCAATAGGAACCACTGAGATCGTACGATCGTATCAATATTCAGGTCTCGTTTAGATCGTAAGTTTTTTCAATTTTTGTTATTAGTGTCCAATTATGGACTAATCAGACTCAAAAGATTCGTCTCGCAAATTACAGATAAACTATGCAATTAGTTATTTCTTTTACCTACATTTAGTGCTCTATGCATGCGCCTAAAGATTCAATGTGATGGAGAGAGTATAAAAATTTGGAATTTGGAATGAACTAAACAGGACCTCAGTGAACAGACTGAACGTACTTTTGATGTTTATTACATCCTGTAGTGGGCAGTTCAGTTCAGTTCAGTTCAAATTCTACTTGAAAATCTGAGTTATTTTTTCTAGGGAAAAGGTCTCCCTGCTTTATTCCATCTCGAAACAAAGCATACAAATATAGTTTCACAATCCATTTTAAGCGTATTTCTAGCATGCTTGCCAAAAACACCAGACACGCATGCATCTCGCGTAGTAAAATTTTCACGTCACCTTGAATCTAGTTTTTGGCATTCGGCTTTCCCTAACTCACAACTCACAAAACTTTTCCACAGCCTACATCTGAACCAGACCCTAACACTAGAATAACCTGAGTTCACTGCTACTCGCAAACAAACATGTGGATTATGTAAGTACATCGAATGAACAAGTAAGAAGCATGGAAATGTGTTCTACCTCTAGTACTACTGCAAATGTGTCGTAAACATGACGTAAAGCAGGTGCAATTATTAGGGGGTTGTTCTCAGGCCACTATAGCAATGCTGTATTCGTGCATTTGTCATGTCTCTTGACTCTATCTTTAGGACCATTATTTCCTCACATCCAAGTGCCAGGCTAGAACGTCGAAACATAGAGGGGAGAGGTGTACGCAGTGGCTGAGTGGCGACGCCCTATATATATATATATGCGCCTCGCAAGCATCTCAAAACACAAGCAAGCAACAAACTAGCAGCACAGCAAGTGCATACCGAGCTACAGTGAGCGAGGTTGCTAGCTAGAGATAGAGGAGAGACGATGGGGAGAGATCAGCAGGCAGCTGCAGCGGTGATGGCTCCTGAGAAGCTGAAGCTGTTCGTCGGAGTGCTGGCCCTGCAGTTCCTCCTCGCAGGGTTCCACATTGTCTCTAGGGCGGCGCTCAACATGGGCATCAGCAAGATCGTGTTCATCGTGTACAGGAACGTCATCTCCCTCGCCTTGCTCGCTCCGTTCGCCTACTTCCTCGAGAAGTGCGTAACCGCCGGCCTCTCGTGTTTCGCTCCAGATTTTTCTGAATAACGCATGCTATCAGACTGAACTTTTGGATATATGCTTGACATGTTTTTCGGCACGGTTAACTTGTTTCAGGAAAGACAGGCCACCACTCACCTTCTCTTTGCTGGTGGAATTTTTTCTGCTAGCACTGTGTGGGTAAGTGAGAGAGATGTTCCATGTCATCTTTGTTACTGTATTGTTTATTTTGTCAGCTGTTTGATTCCGATCCTGAACTAAGTGCTGATGCTATTGAATGACTGCTATTTTATTATTCAGTATAACTGCAAACCAGGGCTTCTACCTCCTGGGCTTGTATCACCTGTCACCAACCTACGCCTCAGCGATACAGAACACCGTCCCTGCAATCACCTTCGTCATGGCCGCTGTGCTCAGGTGCCATGCCAGCACCAGCAGCTTGTCTCTGCACTGCAGTACTGCACCCAATACTAGGCAGACTATTTAGTGTTGTGCAGTGTTGAGTGTTCACTGATGAGAAGAATGTCCTTGCTCTTAATTGCAGGCTTGAGCAGGTGGACCTGAGCAGGAGGCATGGGGTGGCCAAGGTGGTGGGCACGGTGGTGAGCATCGGAGGGGCGACCGTGATAACCCTGTACAAGGGCCTGCCGCTGTTCCATCACAGTCTGCACGTCGAGTCTCTGGTGACGCTGTCCTCCTCCAGCCCCATCCTCAACTGGACTCTCGGCTGCGTCTTCATCCTCGGCCACTGCCTCTCCTGGTCCGGATGGATGGTCCTGCAGGTCGTCTTAAGTTCAGTTTTTTCAGTGCACGAGCGCACACACAAAATTGCTCAATTACTACATGGTGTGCTATGATTTGGTGCACTGATTTCTGTGAATTTTTTCTGTGACATGTAACGTTGATCAGGTGCCGGTGCTCAAGAGATACCCAGCCAGGCTCTCGGTTCTGTCACTGACCTGCATCTTTGGGCTCCTCCAGTTCCTGGCCATTGCCGTCTTCACCGAGGAGGACCTGAGCAGGTGGAAGGTCCGCTCAGGAGTGGAGCTCTTCACCATCCTATACGCTGTATGTAACAAACACCAGCAACTCGACTTATTGACTTGAGAAAAACAATGCATGTTGTTGCTTGTTGCAACGTAACTCCTGTGTTGTGCTGTGTGAGTCCAAACTGAACTGAAGGCGCCATCTTCTTGTGTATCATCGATGATAGGGTCTGGTGGCATCCGGGGTCGCGTTTGCTCTACAGATCTGGTGCATCGACAGGGGAGGCCCGCTGTTCACCGCCGTCTTCCAGCCGGTGCAGACCGTCGCCGTCGCCGTCATGGCTGCCGCCATCCTCGGAGACCAGCTCTACACGGGAGGGTAAGGCCGCACGTGCGCGCGCGCAGATCCGAACATGACACGGATTACGGGATCACATGGGGGGATCATCTCATCAGAATTCAGAACCCCAATCAGCCAGCCCAGCCATGCAGCAAGAACTCCTGCAGCTCTGGCATGCTGACATGTGCTTTGGCGTCTATCTAACCTGGCAGGATCATTGGAGCCGTGCTGATCGTCATCGGCCTCTACTTCGTGCTGTGGGGCAAGAGCGCGGAGAAGAAGGTTGCCAGGAACCTGCAGCAGGATCAGCTGGCGCAGGGAGGAGACGTGACGAGGCACCTGCTCGGCGGAGAAGCTTCGGTGAAAGATGAAGAAGCCCCGGCCACTGACTGTCCTGCTGGCGACCTGGAGTGAAGCGTGATGATCGTTTAGTCGTGTTGCATTTGGGATCGTTTGAGTCGTGTGATTTCAGCTGTTCCAATCAGGCAACCAAGAACAAGTGTGCATGGGTTGCCGGTGTGGAACAGTAGCCATGCTGCTGTGAGTCTGTACTCTGCTGAGTGTTTCTGTGCAAGCGTAGGTAAGAGTAAGAGGTGTATAAGTATAAAATCACTTCATGCATGATTCGAATCAATCTAGATGTGATCACACACTTATTGGAGCTTCAGTAGATAAAGAATACTGTATTGCACACCACCAAAGGTTGTTCCGGGTACTGAAAGAATCAGTAATACTGCCATTAAGACGTTTGGAAGGCCGGACGCCTCGCTTCACTCACTGCCACATGTGCCACTCGCCTAAAAAAACAAAATCAGCACACCTCGCTCCACCCCGCCCTTACCCCTTCTGCGCTCCTCATCCTCTGCCGCAGCGCACCAACGCCCGGTGTTCTCCCCCATCGGGAGCCCCTAACGCCCGCAGATCCGGCGGCCCTCTCCTCCACCCCGGCGGGATCCATAGAGCAGGAGCGAGATCCACTCATCTCCGGCTAGATCCATGGAGGTGGTGCGACGGTGTTGCAGGGAAGTGAGCGGCTCTCCTCCAT
Organism: Saccharum hybrid cultivar R570; assembly: GCA_038087645.1. Taxonomy (NCBI): domain Eukaryota; kingdom Viridiplantae; phylum Streptophyta; class Magnoliopsida; order Poales; family Poaceae; genus Saccharum; species Saccharum hybrid cultivar. The sequence goes on along the minus strand of JAQSUU010000112.1, from coordinate 9,601,504 downwards.
CCCGGCGTGGCGCCCTCCCCACCCCTGGCGACAGCCTCTCTCACCCCGGCAACCGAGCTCCCCCACCGTCCCTGCTGAGCCAAACCCGGTACTGGTGGCGGCGGCAGCGGCGGTGCTCGTGTGCCGCCGCTCGTTGCCGGCTTCGACCCCGACAATTGGAATCGACCGGCCCAGACTTTCCCTCCCCTATGTTGTAAATGTATGTTTCAGGTGTTTCAGTTGTTTCAAAGGTATGTTCCTGTTGTTTCTTATGGATGTTGCAAAAGTAGAACGGGAGATGTTACACATGCTGCATGTTGCAAGTGTTTCAGAAGAATGTTGCAAACATTTGTTCAAAATGTTTCATCTATGTATGTTGCAATCATTTTTTATCTGGATGTTGAATATGTTTTCACAAATATGTTGCAACAGTATGTTCCAAATGTTTCATTTGTTTCAGTATTATGTTGTAGTAAGTGTTTATTCATGTTGCAGTTGTTTTATCCGAATGTTGTATATGTTTCACACACATGTTGCATGCATATGTTCTAAATGTTTCATTTGTTTCAAATGTATGTTGCATTCGAGTGTTTCATGTTGCAAGTGCAGACCGCTGACGTTGGTGTCCATGAGGACGAGTAGGGCCAAGCCACGGCCACCGACGCGTGGAGGAGGAGCAGGCCGCCGCCGGCGGTGTGGGAAGGAGGCACAGGGCGCATGGTGCTGTTGTGGAAGAGGCGGGGCAAGTCTTCTAGGTGCCCTGGAAGAGACGGGCGTCGCGCCGGTGTGGAAGAGGTGGGGCGAGTCATCCGAGCAGTGTGTGCAGCGATTTGAAGTGGGCGATTCGGATGTGAGCGTGGGAAACGGAGCTAGCGCGGGCGGTGCGCGAATCCGAGCGGATGGGCAGAGCAGCCGCGGGCGTCCGGACGAATGGGCGCTAGCGCTGCTGATAAAGAATCCCTGGTTGAGAGTTATCTATATAAAGTAGATAAGTGTTCCTGACCGGAACGGTTCCAGGCCACGGTTCCTGGTTGAGAGTTATCTATATAAAGTGAACGCAAAAAACTTAACTGTAGCATAATAATACTCTGTCGGATTCCAAAAGTACTAGACGTTTTGTGACTATAGCCGATCGAACTTCCTAAACTTGACCTATCTATCCATGAAAAGTTGATGGTACTAGATTTAAGATGGAAAGTATATACTGCAAAAGAAGCACTTTTGCTATTTCAAATGATATACTTTTTATAAAAACTGCAAGCTGAAGCGTCACATTGGTAACAATATCATTTTTCTAAACACCTTACATTTTGGAACAAGAGTATATCAGAATTTTCCAAGATATAAGTCCTTTTAGGATTTTTGCTAGTAAAAAGTTTTCACCCCTTGTCCACTTTTGACCCCTTTGCTATCCTATGATAAGGCTATGAGAAGCATGCAGAATCACCGCTATATTTCGTGGCTTGGTGACATTAATATTTATGGTTTTATCATTCATATGCTATATCATTGAAAAGATCTATGAGTCTAGTTTTCAACGCAACAAACGGTGCATCTTTTGGACTTCCGAGCTAGGAGTTATGGCTATTTTATTGGAGGCTGCACATGTTGGTGGCTGCGCGAGAATGGAAGAAGACACTTGAATTTCTCCACCAAGATGATCTTTCACTTGATTTATTTATGCTTATGTTTGTTAAGATATGTATTGACCCGCTCAAGATATCATGCACCGGGTCAGTTGTATCTAAGTTTAGGCTATGACTAGACCAAATTCCTTTGCAGGTGTAGTGTTAGTGTAGGAGACTATAGATGGTATACCAGATCTCATCTTGTACATGCAACCCCCCACAATGTAACCAAACTCATGCTGTACATGCCACCGCCAGGGGGCTATTCCCTGAGTCTACATAACATGCAACCGAGAGCCAGAGCAAGGCATCTCGTTCCCACCACTCTCTTCTTTTCTTTCACGGTACTAGAGCCACCAAAATCCTCACGGATACGATCCCATGGCCACCTCCTCCTCCTCCGCCACCGCAGTGGCCGCAGCCGCCTCGCTCACCTTCCTCCTACCTCCTGTTACCGAGAAGTTGACTCGAGGCAATTACAACATGTGGCACGCTCAAGTGTCAACCGCCCTGGAGGGTGCCCAACTCGCTGGGTACACCAAGTACCCAGCAACACTGCCGGTGGAGTTCCTTCCGGCGGAGACGACCGCCGATGGCAAGAAGGCTGAACCTCAGCCGAATCCAGAGTAAACCAAATGGGTAGCACAGGACGCTCAGGTCCGCAGCTATCTGTTTTTGTCACTCTCAAAAGATATCTTTGTCCAGGTCTCAACGGCGAAGACTGCGGCAGAACTGTGGGCTGCCATTCAAGGCCAGCATGCATCCCAGTCCCGTGCGCGCATGATGGCAACGCGCATGGCCCTCTCCACCGCCTCCAAGGGAACATCGTCTATGGCGGACTACTTCGTCAAGATGCGAGGCCTTGCAGATGAGATGGCCTCAGTCGGGAAGAAGCTCGAGGATGAGGAGATCGTCTCCTACATCCTCACCGGTCTCGGCGACGACTACGACGCTGTCGTGACTTCGGTCACGGCAAGGGTGGAACCGATCTCCGTCACGGAGCTCTACACCCAGCTCACAAGTTACGAGCAGCGCAAGGAGATGAACAACGGGGTCCCCATCGATCCTCCGCCAATATGGTGGCCAAGGGCGGCCAGGGAGGTGGAGCTCCCAACACCTCTCACGGCTGCCGTGGTGGTCATGGCAGCTTCGGGCGCGGTCCCAAAGGTGGTCGCGGTGGCGGCAGCGGACGTGGGAGAAACTTCCAAGCAGGCGTGTTCTGCCAAGTGTGTGGCATAGAAGGACATCCTGCGTATCGCTGCTTCAAGAGGTTTGATCGAAACTTCACCGGCCCTCCCCAGAAGACAGCTGCAGCAGCAACCTCCTCCTATGGTGTGGACACAAACTGGTACATGGACACGGACGCCACTGATCACATCACTGGAGAACTCGAGAGGCTGACTGTTCGTGACAAGTACACCGGCAACGAACATGTTCATGCTGCTAATGGGGCAGGTATGGAGATCAATCATGTTGGTCATAGTGTTTTGCATTCCCAAAATAACCAGATTCATCTTAAAAATATCTTACATGTTCCTCAAGCCAACAAAAATCTCATATCTGTCAAAAGATTAGCTTGTGATAACAATGCCTTTCTTGAGTTTCATCCCAACCATTTTTTTGTCAAGGAACAGGGGACCAAGAGGATCCTTCTCAGAGGCAGATGTGAAGGAGGACTCTATCCCCTCAGGATGTCATCAAATAAACAAGGGCTTGGTGTCTTCAAGCCATCTTCTTCGTTGTGGCACTCTAGACTAGGGCACGCATCTACTACTGTAGTTCAGCGCATTCTTAGTCGCCACAAGCTTCCCTTTGCTAGTGATCTAAATAAACATGTTGTTTGTGATGCATGCCAACAAGGCAAAAGTCATCAGTTGCCTTATCCAAAATCCACTAGTGTGTCTACTAGTCCAATGGATCTCATTTTTTCGGATGTTTGGGGACCCGCACCAACTTCGGTTGGGAGAAACAATTATTATGTGAGCTTTATCGATGATTACAGTAAATTTACTTGGATTTATCTTTTGCGTCATAAATCCAAAGTATTTTCATGTTTTTGTGATTTCCAAAATCTTGTTGAATGACAATTTGGTTGCAAGATTCTGGCTGTCCAGACGGATCGGGGAGGAGAATATCAAACCTTGAATTCTTTTTTAAAACGCATTGGGATTACACATCATATTTCTTGTCCACATGCACATCAACAAAACGGGTCTGCTGAGCGCAAACATAGACATATTGTAGAAGTTGGTCTATCTCTTCTTGCCCATGCGTCAATGCCTCTCAAATTTTGGGACGAGGCATTCCTTACTGCAGTTTTTCTGATCAACAGACTTCCCTCTCCAGTCATTAATAATGATACTCCCTATTCATGCCTTCTTGGTCATGATCCCGATTACACATTTCTCAGAACTTTTGGTTGTGCCTGCTGGCCCAACCTTCGCCCCTATAATAATAGGAAACTTCAATTTCGATCTCGGAAATGTGTATTTCTTGGGTATAGCAACTCTCACAAGGGTTTTAAGTGTCTTGATCCATCCGAAGGCCGTGTATACATCTCCAGGGATATTGTTTTTGATGAGCATGTGTTTCCTTTTGTCACGCTTCATCCTAATGCTGGTGCACGATTAAGAAAAGAACTCTCCCTTCTTCCTGATGTTCTTTTGAATCCGTCTTCTAAATTTGGGGATGCAATTCTACTTGATCAACATAATCCTGACTCCATGTCCACTAACCCCCCACGCAGTGCTATTGTTCCTTGCGTTGATACAGGTGAAAATGTGATGCAAAATGGTGAAGATTTGGTGGCCAGAGGGCGTCATTCCATGTGTTGCCTGTTGGGAGACAACAGCGGTGCGCCTCTTGATGTTGGTTCGGCGGACAGCATGCAACCACACGCGCAACAGCATGCAGCGTCCCCTGGTGCGTCTACTGTGGGAACGTCTACGGACAACATGCAACCACACGCGCAGCAGCATGCAGCGTCTCCTAACTCCTCGGCGCCATCTGGTCCTCATGTGGCCACACAGCTGGATCCAGAGGCCCGTGGGATAGAGGTGTCCCCATCAGCCTCAGATTTGGGTGCTGTTGGGATCCTCCCCTCCGGATCGTCTACGGCACCGGCTGCAACAACTCCATCTGATTCCACACCACCAGCTGATACTACACCACCACGGCATCCTGTTACCCGTCTACAGCGTGGAATCAGTGTAACGGAACCACCCAATTATACAAAATTAAGTAAGAAAATTCACCTGTTGGAGCAGCGAATCTAGCAAACTTAAGCCCGTATAACCCAGTAGTCCATGAAATCTCAAAGGATCTCAAACTTTTCAACAAACAGCCAAGATCGTACTGGTTCAGCGGTTACAGTTCACAGGCGTACATAGTTCAAATACATCGGAGTTCAAATAAAGTTATTACAACTCTGAGTTTGAAATAACAGGTCGCGGAAGCATTAATGTCCAAAATCAACACACACCGTTTTGTTTAAATAGTAGTGTCATACTGTAGTCTCCTCCAATAAAAGCATCGAGGTAAGAAGTATGGAACGACCATTGCCCTTGGTCCGAATAAACACCTGTAACAAGTGGGAGTAGAACCCTGAGTACAAGAAGGTACTCAGCTAGACTTACCCGTCAAAAACCAGAAATAACATGACACCAAGGAGTATGCAAGGCTTTTATAAGTGGGGTTGGCTTGACAACATTTTGCATAAAAAGCACTAGCACTTAAATTGCAATATAAATCTTTAGCATCAATTTAACTTGTTCATTTAAACCTATCTAGATTTGCACATGTACTAGAGCAATCACTTGCATAAGATTAAGCAATCAATAGTAACCAATTCTGTTTAGCATTTCCAACATCATACTTATAACCATAACCATCATCGTGTTCCATACTCACATTACTACAATGACGTAACTCAGTCCAGTTGCTCACTATCCAGGAGCGATGGCGACTCGAATCGATTACTAACCAGCTAGTGATGTATTCCCCACACAAACCACACTCACCGGCCCAGTGAGTTGCAGGTCACCTTTGGTACTATTCGAAAACAGTCGCGGGACCGCCATGAACCCTATACACCTTGGGTTCCTCTCGCGCCAGGTCACTCAAGTTATGCCTGCCCACGCTGGAGCCAGGTCATTCTTGTCCACGGTCAACAGGCCCGAGGTGGTCTTGGCATCATCTCGGTCACCGGTCCGAACAGAGCTACTAGGCTTCACGGTCGGAAGTACTTATCCGGCCAGCTAAATGTAGGGCATGCGTTCAAAAAGGACTGAGGGCCGATAACGGTATGGTCCTTAATCGACACAGACGGAAACTACAAGCGCACAAGACCCATGCCTTGATGCCCAACATTCCGCTCGGTCTACAATTATTCAACCACAAATGGTTCTCTTTCCATGATAGCACATTGCTAAACATGATAGGTTTTTACATAAATCGTAGGTGACGGGAAATCACCCACTTCTACCGGACTAAGCATAGCTAAGCAGATATTCCGGAACTAGACTTAAATAGGATATCAGGATATATCAAGGTGTTCAAGGAATATCGTAGGGATATGCATCAACGGTTTCAAGCAACTCCTATAACTTAATGCAATGATATATATAACATATATATTTATCTTGCTTTGATAAAATAGGGAGACTTATAATGCTCCGGGGCTTGCCTTCCAGAAGGTTGATAGTCGGTGGTCCCGACACTTCAGTGTATCACCGTCTGGCTCCTTGACTTCTGGTTCTCCTAGGGGTGGCACGTCTCGTTGCACGGCCTCCTCGGGAACTCCGTGCTCCACGTGTACTGCTTTCTGCACCGATCATGTATGATGCATGTGTGCATGGGTATAAGTGCAGATGGAAAGACGCACCGAAGGGATGGCACATGATGCTCATGCTTGCATGTGTATGTAAATGCACAATTCACATTCTACTTAACAAAGCAAGTTCGTACTTCTCTATCTACTAATCACATGGAATAACAAACATGCATGCAATCACACTTAAGTATTTTACTACTAACTACTTGCTGTATTACAAAACAAAAGAACCTATCACATCACCCCAGCAGGCTATTTTGGTGCTTCAAAGATACACCAAAGAAACCACTAGTAACTAATCATGCATTAAGGAAATTCCGATTAAACCCTAATTTAATCTAGGTTTGAACAGTAACCTATATTTTTAGTTCACAGAAAATTCTCAGAAAATTACGATAGCCTAATCATGTCAAACATAGATTACCACCAAAATTTTACTGCATTTGAACATGTATAACATCCTACACAAAAAGGACAAAAGCAGTGCTACACCATGCATGGAAAATACTTTGTACTACAAAAAGTACCAAACAACACATGGCATATTTTTCTTATGATTTACACAGTAACTAATCATCATAGAAAAAGTTGCACATGCATGTATTATTCATATGTTTAGCCCTAGCACAAATAACAAATGCAAGCCAAAAATGGTATTTGAACTACACCTCCATAATTTTCTATACAACATGCATGCCATAAAATTTTCACAGATATTATATCATACAAGAAGCCTAACAAAACAAGTCTCTTATTTTTCTGAGCTACATAGAATTAAATATGCATCAGCAATTTAAGGAATTAAATAAAACCTTATATAAAATTTTCACAAACATGACATGCAACACATCTATGCTGTAGATCTAATCACAAGGGACCCAACAAAATTGGTTTCACAATTTTTGGAGCAGTAATGATCAAGATATCAATTTCCAAAGCTTTTATATAATTTCTAGAAAAACATTTCAAAAATCCTTTTCAAAACCCGGCTGCAGAAAAGCTAAGCGCACCCAGCTCTGCGCGCCCAAAGCGCTACTGAGCCGCTGCAAGTGGGCCCTCGGGCCCCACTGGTCAGCCAGTGAGGAGGCAGGGGAGCAGGCACGCCGGCGGCCATGGCGGGTGTGGCGGCACGGCACGGCGGTGAACTCGCCGTCTTCGGCCCCGGCAGCGCACGGTGAGCGGCGCAGTGGCTTTGCGAGGTCGAGCAAGGTGGGGCGGAGCTCCTCACGAGCCGAATCGTGGCGAGGCGCCCCGGTTGGCGAGCTGCGCGGCGGCGGAGATGGCGAGCGCGGCCGCTGCTGCGCTTTGGCGAGGCGAGAAGGGCGAGGCGAGCGAATGGAAGGGAGCCGAGGGAGAGGGCGAGCTGCTGCTGCGTTTTGACGAGCCCGCGGAGCGGCGGGGGCCACCCAGGGGCGCGTGGCGAGCGGTGCCGGACGCCGGCGACCACGCGGCGTCCGCAACCTGCTGGCGGTCGGCGCGGCGCGCGCGAGCGCACGGACGAACGCGGGCGGGCAGGCCGGGCCAGCAAGCCCAATTGGGCCGAAAACGAGGCCGAGGCCCACGAAGCCGGGAAAAATTCTTTTTCCTTTTATTTCTAAATAGCAGCACATAAAAATACATTTTGGAGCATTTTCTAAACCTTTTTGAGAAAAAGTCCAAAAACAAAAGTTGCTCCATTTTTCAATATCTACAACTTTGTTAAAAGACACAAAGTCAAAATCCCCACCGATTTTGAACTAGGGTTAAAAAGTTGATTTTTAAATAAAACCTTATTTTTCAAGGATATTTTTAGAAGCAAAATTTGGGAAAATTTTCAAAAGAAACTTTGCTCCAAATTACTTGATGACCAATTCTAAGTTATTTAAACACTCAAACAAACATGTATCTAGCATAGACCTATTGAAACAAACAAACGCAACATCTATGTTTCATTAACATGTTTAAGATGTTTCATTTATATAACATGAAATGCTCATGAATGCATGATGGTGCTTATGTTCATGATTTGCAGGTGCTAAATGCATGCGTAACACCGGGGTGTTACAATCAGTAGACCCAAAATCTACACCGACGACACTGTTCGCTGGGGTATGACAACAACGACGATGACTGAGGAGCCTACTACAGTAGAAGAGGCTTTGGGTGATCCAAAATGGGTTACAGCTATGGATAGTGAATACAAGGCCTTGATTCACAACAAGACATGTCATCTTGTTCATCCCCCGAAAGGCAAGAATATAATCGATTGCAGATGGGTTTACAAGGTGAAAAGGAAATCTGATGGGACCATTGACAGATATAAGGCTAGACTTGTTGCCAAGGGGTACAAGCAAAGGTATGGCATTGATTATGAAGATACATTCAGTCCTGTTGTAAAAGCTGCCACCATACGTCTTGTTTTGTCTATAGCTGTGTCCAGGGGTTGGTCTCTACGACAGCTCCATGTACAGAACGCGTTCCTCCATGGTGTGCTTGAGGAGGAAGTGTACATGCGCCAGCCACCTGGATACTCTGACAAGTCAAAGCCAAAATTTGTCTGCAAGTTGGATAAGGCAATTTATGGTCTTAAGCAGGCTCCACGGGCATGGTATGATCGTCTATGTGGAAAGTTGCAAGGTTTGGGTTTTGTTCCTTCCAAAGAAGATACATCTCTATTTTATTATCAGAAAGGAAAATATACCATGTTTGTCTGGGTATATGTTGATGATATAATAGTGGCGAGTTCATCACAGGAAGCTACAAATGCATTGTTGAAAGATTTGGAAAAAGACTTTGCTTTGAAAGATCTCGGCGATCTTCATTATTTTTTGGGAATAGAAGTCAAAACATTGCCAGATGGTTTGAAGCTATCACAAGAAAGATATGCAACAGATGTGGTGAAGAGGGCAGGTATGAGCAATTGTAAGGCTATCAATACTCCTCTTTCCAATATAGACAAGCTGAGTACTACAGAAGGAGAAAAATTAGGATCAGAAGATGCAACTAAATATAGAAGCATTGTGGGAGCCCTACAGTATCTAACATCGACAAGACCAGATATTTCGTTCTCTGTTAATAAGGTGTGTCAATATCTTCATCAACCTACCACTACTCATTTAGGGGCCGTGAAGCGGATTTTAAGATATATACAGGGAACTTTGCACTTGGGTCTCAAGTTCAGACGGTCACAATCTACAATAATAAGCGCCTTCTCCGATGCTGATTGGGCTGGCTGTCCTGATGATCGTCGGTCGACGGGCAGCTTTGCTGTTTTCCTTGGGCCAAACCTGATTTCATGGTGTGCCAAGAAACAAGCTACTGTCTCAAGATCGAGTACAGAGGCTGAGTATAAAGCTCTTGCAAATGCAACAGCAGAAGTGATGTGAATTCAAAAGTTATTGGACGAATTGGGAATCAAGCATCCCCGTGCAGCTCGGTTATGGTGTGACAATATTGGAGCCACTTATCTCTCAGCCAACCCGGTTTTTCATGCTCGCACCAAGCATATTGAAATAGATTTTCATTTTGTGAGAGAACGGGTTGCTCAGAAGTTATTGGACATCCGTTTCATCCATTCTGCAGATCAGCTAGCTGATGGTTTTACGAAATCTATTGTTGCAGCACGGATTGACAAGTTTAGAGACGATCTCAACCTAGTGGCCGGCTGAGATCGAGAGAGGGTGTTAAGATATGTATTGACCCGCTCAAGATATCATGCACCGGGTCAGTTGTATCTAAGTTTAGGCTATGACTAGACCAAATTCCTTTGCAGGTGTAGCGTTAGTGTAGGAGACTATAGATGGTATACCAGATCTCATCTTGTACATGCAACCACCACAATGTAACCAAACTCATGTTGTACATGCCACCGTCAGGGGGCTATTCTTTGAGCCTACATAACATGCAACCGAGAACTCATGTTGTACATGCCACCGCCAGGGGGCTATTCCCTAAGCCTACATAACATGCAACCGAGAGCCAGAGCAAGGCATCTCGTTCCCACCACTCTCTTCTTTTCTTTCAATGTTCACATGCAACTAGGAGGAGTGTTCCTGGGCCCTTTTCGCTCGAGCTTATCAGCCAGAATCAACCAGTCATTCAGCAGTAGTTTTCTCTCACACCAAATCAGCATCAGCAGCAGTCGCAGAAACCATCAGCCGAACATAGCCATGTAATCAATCATTTGAGGGGAGTTGATATTGATATGATATGATTTGATTTGAGAATTGAGCATGGCTCTTCTTTGAGAAACCCGTAGAGTAATGTCCGATGCTAATTGATCTTGTTGAGTGATCTTCAAGTTATTCTAGTTTTATCCTATCCACCGCATACCCTTTTCGTGAGTCGATCCTTACCATCCTACATGTCTCTCGGTGGGATTTGTGGGCGTTCTAGGTGGTCTTGCCGATCCTACAACATTCCCGTTGTGCGTCTCCCCGACGGTCTGCCCGAAAGGCGTTTGTCGATTTATCAGGTGAAGAACGAGCATCTAGTTGGTCTGGTCAACCTGCTGGTCAGCTTCGCTATTGAGACCTCCCTTCGCTGTGTGCTAAGCCGTTTGCAGCCTCTGGACAATCTAGTCTCTACAGGTGTGACCAGAATCGGCGTCAACATTCACCTTCGATATGATCCAAACAAAACGAGTACTGTTTGGTAAGGCAAATCTATCTGTCGTGTGTGTTCCGTCTAGATCAGGATTTATGACGACCTTGATCAGGAACTTGAAAATGGCGACGGCAGCATTGGTAAATAGACTAATATAGCGGTGATGCTGAATGTCGATCGCATTTCAATCAGGGAGCCTGTCCAGATGAAATTGAAAGGTTCTCCTCACGCCGGCACAGGCTTGAAAGCGATGCTGCTGGCTGCTGCTGCCCACAGGCAAGCTGGGACGCGGCCATGGACCCATGGTCCGATCATGCGATCTTTGTTGACGATGACACTAGAGATTTGTTGTCAAGCAGGGACGGCATGCATCAACATCCCCCGAGAACGCCATAAGAACAGCAAGAATTTCAGTGAACATTTTTCTTTTTTGAACCGGGGAGCAGTGTCCCGTTCCTATGCACTGTGCACGAAAATACGGTGAGCACCGGGTTTTGAACCCGGGTGGCGAGCGCATGGCTCGTGCTGCTTGACCAAATGAGCTACGCGCTCATTCCCAAGAATTTCGGTGAACTTAGAAGAAGTCCCAGGTTTGACATGTAGAAATATTAAAAGAAAACAATTTTCATATCTTTATCTAGTTATTATGAATAGACTAACAACATGAATTTAGATTTTGTGAAATTCCATGTTGATCGATCACTTCCAGCCAACGTGTGTGTGTGTGTGTTTTACCGTGCGAAGACCATACTCCAGAACCACAAGTCATAGTGAAAAGCTCGCTCGAGTTTGGAAAGACAACCGAGAGGAAGAATCGAACCTGAATCGGAAGAAACATACAGATCGACCACATCGGAAGACTCCAAAATCTCGATTTGTTTGGTTGTGCCTTAGCTTTTCCTTCAAACAAAAATCAAAGAGAAGAAACTAGGATGAAAATTAGGTCGCATTCCATGTCTTCGCATGAGAACACGAGTGTGTCCATCGATCGTGTACACGCATCAATCTACATTAGTACGCTTAATAGCCCCTGCTCTGTTTTTAGAGGACATAGTCACCAATCCGTCGTGATCGGCTACTAATGACAGTGGCAACTATCGCAACTGTGAGACCGGGCAGATGTTGCCAGCCATGTCCATGCGGGTCCACCAGTACTGTCTCTCGTGACGAAACTTATCAATACTGACTAGCTAGTTGATGTTATCAATCTATTAGTAGTAGGAGTATGTAGAACATTTTACTTCCTTTCCATGCTTTATTTGAGAATTCTTTTCCTAGAATGCAACTCTCTGTGCTGTGGCCTGAGGTGCAATTGGAGGAAGAAGCATGCATGCTAGAGTGCGCCCATTCTGGATAATTTTGTGCGTGTGGTGTACTCCCTCTATCCAGAAACAATATATAGTATCATTATCACTTTATGAGAAGTTAAATATTTTTAACTTTGACCAAATATGTATAAGAAAATATTAATATTTATGATGCATAATTAGTATTAGATGAATTGCTAAATATATTATCATAATAAATTTATTTAAAGATAAAAATATTGCTAATATTTTTAATAAAAAAGCCAATTAAACTTAAAAATATTGATCAACACGAATTTTATAGTGACACTTTTTCTTAGGACAGAGAGGTATATATGTCATTGCATTGCGCGTGCAACTCTGGCGGCCCCGGCCGCGCTTGTATCATTGCATTGCGTTTGTTTGGATAATGGAGTGGAGCGTGTGCGTGTGCGTGAGCTCAAACCGATGGAGGAGATCGATCGGTAGCTGGGGCCGTACAGCTCGTACTAGTGCCTCTAGGTCTCCTGTACGTGCTGCCGGACATTGCATTGCATGGAAGAAACTGTGCATTGCTCCGATCCAGCACTGTCTGGGATCGGTAGACCATGCATGGTCCAGCAGACTCGCAGTACGTGGTATGTCCCAGCTAGCTGATGCTCTGCCTGATGAGTGATGACCTTGATCGATCCACGCGACCACGCCGCCCGGCCCATTATCCACGGCGACTTGGCGAGGATCGAGGAAGAGGACAAGCGGAAACAGATGAGATGGGATGGGCGATCGGCCGATACATATGAGTGCCGGGCCCCTGGCACTGCCATCGACCGACGAGACGAACGCTGGTGGTCGTATCGTATGCCAGGCCGGCCAGCGGATCATTCATTCATGTCGCGCAAGACACTGGGACAGGGCACAGGAGCGCTTTTCTGCTGCGTCTTTCGGTCGGAGGCTACGGCGCCAGCGCCATGCCTTGTCCACGTCGTAAAATTAAGTTGAATTTCTATACAATTCTTGCAATTCTAGAAAAACCATCACTTTGGTCGTGTTCTATCTGCACGCGCCGAATTTATTTTCCATGGCCGATGTAGCTCTGAGAGTGTCGGCTCGATGGCGTTACGTGTACATATGCATCGATCGATCGCTGCGCCCTTAGCAAGCAGGTTCCAAAATGTTGGGGTCAAGTAACGGTAACGTGGACACGATGACACTTCAAAAACCTTTGAAGTCGTAGACTCATCGAGATCTAAAATTTTGGAGTTGACGACTATTTTATTTGAAATCATTTACCATCCTCAAATTTTATTTAAAGTTCTTATATTTTAGAATTCAAAATTTTCAAATTGTTCATCAAATGAACATGAATCAAGAAATTAAATATTTATAAATTATAACAATTTACCTATTACTATTTTATTATTTTTAGAAAATACATATATACTCAAACCACCATTGACACCAAAACTAATCTCTTCCATATTGCACAACCATGACATTCATGTTTTCTTATCGATAATGATAGGATAAGGATGTATTTATGTCCGGACGGACATGACCTGTCCATGGTTGTACCTATACGGTCCGCATGCGTTGTCGTTCACTGGTCCATTCGTGTCTTGGAAAATATAAGTCACCGCTCCTCTCTCTCTCGTGCCACTCTGCCTCTGCTTTCTCTCTCTCACATGCCTCCAGAGCTACTCTCTCCCTCTCTCTTGGTGCGGTGCGGGCAAGCGTCCCGGCACGGTGGCCCCAGCGTGGCCACAGGACGAGCGGGCCACTACACGGAGGCCCGAGCGGCCCTCGATACGGCGGCGCGACGGCACTTACGCCCTCGGTCATGGGCGGACCAGCGCACGAGCGGCTCCCTGACGGATCTAGATCGCTTTCCCAGTCGTGCGGGCACTGCCTCTTTGCCGCGTCGCGCAGTTGCCACTGCCAGCCCAATGCCTACAATGCCACCGGGTCACTGTCTCCAGTGAACTCCACACGCTAACGAGCCTCCATTCTCCTAAGCAGTAAGGAGATGTTGCGCTACGTTGAAAGTATATGTTTTCAAGTGTTTTCAGATGTTTTATAGGTATATTGCAAGTGCTTTATATGGATATTGCAAAAGTAGATCAGGACGTTGCATATGTTGCATATGTTGCAAGTGTTTCAGATAAATGTTGCAAGCGTTTTGATCTGGATGTTGCATTGCATATACTTCACACATATGTTGCAAGAGTATGTTCCAAATGTTTCATCTATTTCAGTTTTATATTGCAGCAAGTGTTTCATGTTACAAGTTGCAAGTATTTTATCTGGATGTTGCATATGTTGCGGTGGCTATACACGTATGTTGTAAGTGTATGTTCCAAATGTTTCAGCTATTTTAGACGTATGTTGTAAGTGTTTTATTTGGATGTTGCATATGTTGAAGTGACTATACACAAATGTTGCAAGCTTATGTTCTAAATGTTTCACTTGTTTCAACGTATTTTTGTAGCAAACGCTTCATGTTGCAAGTGTTTTCATTAGCATGCGAGGGAAACGAGCGCAGGTGGAGCACGGTCCCCACGTGCGCGGACGGTCCCCATGTGCATGCGCTACAGAAGGTGCGGGCGTGCAGTAGCATGCGAGCAGCAGGGCGCGCAGTAGCATGCGAGCAGCAGGCATAGGCGTGCAACAGCATGTGAGCAGCAGCATGCGAAGCAGCAACAGGCGGGCATGCGTAGCGTAGCAGCAGAAGGCAGGCGCGCCGTAGCAGCAGGTGCGGGCCGGCAGGCGCAGCAGTATGCAGGGCTGTCGCTGGCGTCCAGATGAGTGCTAACGTTCGGACGTCTGGGCGTTAACCAAGTCATTTTCTTATTTGACACCACAAACATTTATGTTTTCCTTATTTGAAACCACATAGTTATAATATAGAGAAAGTATCATATATTGAAGGACATATATATCATTTAGTGGCCAAGTTTCAACTCGGTTCTAAATAAGGGATTTCAAAAGTGCCTTAGAAGGAACACCGATTTTTTTCATTGACAAATAGATAATCCTCTCAAGTTTAAAACGATGTTCTATGATGTTGCCGTTCCTGGTTTGGGAACGAAGTCGTTTTCGCCTTTTCGGAACATGAAACAAGACCATGTTCTAGGCTGCTAAGGTCCTGTCACCGTGCATGAGGGGCGAGCTCGAGGAAGGAATGACAACGTTAATTTCCACCAGTCTTTGGCCACTCGTTCACCATGGAGATCGCCGGAGATCGAAGAGGGCAACAGACCAGTCGTCAGATCGCTGGAGATCGAAGAAGGCGAGACTACACACAAGACCTATGAACGCCAAACAGGTCAGTCGTTAAGCAAAAGCATCACAACCAGCTGACGATACATACCTGGAATGATACACACAAACGAAGAGTAATACTCAGCTTAAGTATCACTAACAGCTAATAACACAAACCGACGATAGTTACACTACACAAATCATCACTACTGATTGTAAAATCCTCTAGTAGTGCAGTAAACACAGTGAATGACAGTCAAACCAAAGTTTTCACCCAAAGATCAAACTGATAAGCGTAGGGGTCAACAGAGCGAGAGCTGTCCATACTTGCGCATACAAAAATCAAGGCAGGTTTTCACCTGTTGTGCTTGGCACAGTGGCAACTTTGCTAGGAATAGAATTTAGAAATTGCAAATATCACTTAACATTCTCAGAGTACATGTTCGTACTCAAGGTTCTACAGGAGCTCTAAGATCAAATGCAATGCTAGAAGTTGTTGGCACCAACAATTTGGTTATTATTCACTCGATCGTACCCAAATAAAAAACCGTGACACCAAAACAAAGTATAATGTCATGGAAATATCTCGCTGGCACGTTAGTAGGTGTAGCCCTTCTGGAACATGCCTTTCTTTGCCTCATCGCTCTCACCCTCACCAGTGTAGCGACCGAGCTGTGCCAGCGAGTTGGCCTTTGCGCGCGCCAGCAGGGCCTTCTGCGCTGCCTCCACGTTCTCAGGGCGCCCTTGCCATGTCTTCAGCACTGAGTTTTGCAGAGCCCGGGCATAGGAGAACGAGACATGCCATGGGTTCGCAGACTGGTTCATTGCATTCAGGTTCAGAGTTGCCTCCACCTCAGACTGTCCACCAGAAAGGAACTGCAGAAGAAATCAGTTATAACGATTGATGATCTGATTTTATATGCAGATTATTTGCTCCAAGAGCCAAGATGATACCATGATTCCAGGAACAGCGGGAGGTACTCTCCTCCTGAGCATTGTTAGCGTGTGCTTTGCAATGGCTTCTGGAGAAGCCTTCTCCTTGTGCTCAGCTCCAGGAGTGACCATGCTGGGCTTCAGCAGGATACCCTCAAACAGAACATTGTTTTGGGCCAGGTAGAAGAACACCTCAGACCACACTTTCTCTGCCACCTCAAGAGTTCTTTCGATCCCATGGTCTCCATCAAGAAGGATCTCTGGCTCCACAATTGGCACTAAGCCATTATCCTGTAGATTATTCATGTTGAAACATGATAAACAAAGATGACATTATTTCTGACCAGTGTAAAGCTGTAAAGCATGCACCCAAATCGGGCTGTAAGAGTCTGTTGCAAAGGTTACACTACATGATTCCTTTTTTTTTGCTTCATTTCAAGAATACATGTGTGGTGTCAGCTCAAATAGAAGTGCATGTTAACTTGTTAAGCACGCTGTGTGCCTAAGGATAATAATATATCAGATGTTTATAAGCACCTCAGGCTGAACACCAAATAAATTCATACATCATTCTGTCCAAAATAAACTCTGACCCCCATTCAATCCATTCAAACACCATGTCTTTCTATTCACAGTAACTGCAGCACAACTAATGTGTATGATTTCACGAACAGCACAAGTGCCCATATGAATGCAGAAAGGTACATCACCAAAGCTCCATGAGCCATCAAACAAAATTTTATTGAGATGTTTCCACAGTTGCAGTTTATTTTGTTACCTGAGCAATAGCAGCATATCGGGCAAGTCCCCATGCTGCTTCCTTCACTGCTAATGCAGATGGACCACAAGGGATGCTAACAACAGTCCTCCTGGAGAATATCAGTAACCATAGCAACTTTAGAAAGGAAACACCAATAAGATTAGTTGACACATGAATAATTGGAGTATGAACGAACCACTTTGCGAAGCGTGCCCCCTGCTTATAGTACTCAGCACACCTTGAAGCCAAACCATCAAGACCTTGGCACCACGATTCATTGTTGGATCCAGGCAATGGAACCAAACCCTGATTCACGAAACCATAGCAATCAAGTAATGAGAATCATAATGTTAGAAGCAATATGTGTGCTAACATGATATAAGAATAAGATAATGACATACATACCTTGTCAACCTTGATGCCAGGCATGATATTCTGATCCTTCAAGCAGTCAACAAACTTCTTACCATCTGTAGTTGATTGATAAAGAGTCTCCTCAAAAAGAATAGCACCAGAAATGTATTCACCAAGACCAGCAGTTGTCAACAATAGCTGCCTGTAAGCCTGGCGGTTAGGTTCTGTGTTGTCCAAACCAATTGACGACAGCCTCTTTCCGCATGTTGCATTTGACTCATCAATTGCCAGAATACCACGGCCAGGGGAAGCAACAGATTTCTGCAGACAAAGTTACAGCAATTAGATTAGTATTCACAAAAAAACAGAAAAAAATGAATCACGGTTAAGAAGAAATAAGCAATAGTGGGAACGGAGAATGACTTAGAACTTAGAAGAACATATTGCCATACCAAAGTTCAACCAATCAAACAGTCATGAGTGTCAACTCCAATAGATGAAACACATAACTCAAAATATGGTTGACAGGCTTGCACAAACTTACTATCAATCAACAGACACAAACAAAGAAGCATTGCAGTTGATATCACATAAGCTCTAATATCCACAGTATACAGAGGAAGTGCCAAATGCACACTTTAGCACTACTTGTAAGTTTTGTACATTGTAGATCCTTGCATTGAAACATTAACCAGAAATCAGATGCAGAGAATTGCACATCAGCAGCAGCAGCAACAACAACAACAACAACAACAACATAGCCTTTTGTCCCAAGCAAGTTGGGGTAGGCTAGAGATGAAACCCAAAAGAGACGAGAAAACAGGGAGACACATAAAGGGACAAAAAGAGCACAGGACAAAAAGAGGTCATGGTTCAGGCACGTTGATTGCCAATCTCCAAGCGCTCCTATCCATAGCTAAATCCTTGGAGATATTCCACTCCTTAAGATCTCTCTTAACGGACTCGTCCCAAGTTAGTTTAGGTCGACCTCTACCGCTCTTTACATTATCGGCCCGCTTTAGAACACTACGCACCGGCGCCTCAGGAGGCCTCCGTTGGACATGTCCAAACCAACTCAACCGATGTTGAATCAATTTCTCCTCAATTGGAGCCACCCCAACCCTATCCCGAATATCGTCGTTCCGGACTCTATCCCTCCTTGTGTGCCCACAACACCAACGCAACATACGCATCTCTGCTACACTCAATTGCTGGACATGTCGCCTTTTTGTAGGCCAACACTCAGCACCGTATAACATCGCCGGACGAATCGCCGTCCTATAGAACTTACCTTTCAGCTTCTGAGGCACCCTTTTGTCACAGAGGACGCCAGAAGCTTGACGCCATTTCAACCAGCCGGCTGAAATTCTATGCCTAACATCTTCATCAATGTCTCCGTCCTTTTGTAGCATCAATCCTAAATACCGAAAAGTATCCTTCTTGGCCACCACTTGCCCATCGAGGCTAACGTCTCCCTCCTCATGCCTAGTCGCGCTGAAGTCGCACCTCATGTACTCGGTCTTAGTCCTACTAAGTCTGAACCCTTTCGACTCTAATGTTTGCCTCCATAGTTCTAACTTCCTATTAACCCCTGCCCTACTGTCGTCAACTAGCACCACATCATCAGCAAAGAGCATACACCAAGGGATACCACCTTGTATGTCCCTTGTGACCTCATCCATCACCAAAGCAAATAAATAAGGACTCAAAGCTGACCCCTGATGCAGTCCTATTTTAATTGGAAAGTCACTGGTGTCGCCATCACATGTTCGGACAAACGTCACCACATCCCTGTACATATCCTTGATGAGGGTAACGTACTTAGTTGGGACTTTGTGCTTTTCCAAGGCCCACCACATGACATTTCTCGGTACTTTGTCATATGCCTTCTCGAGGTCAATAAAGACCATGTGCAAGTCCTTCTTCTGCTCCCTACATCTCTCCATCAATTGTCGTAATAAGAAAATCGCCTCCATGGTCGACCTACCAGGCATGAACCCAAACTGATTTTGGGTCACATGTGTCACTCTCCTTAGGCGATGCTCATCAGCATTTTAACAAATAGTTATGCATAAGTTATTACAATCAAGAAGCCACAAAAGGCCAAAAGCTTGTATTGCCTTTGAACCAATTTGGTGACCTTAGCAGTTTGATAGCCTTCAGAGTTCAGACCAACATTCCCCTGAAAGTCCGTGTTAATAGAAAAGTTGTGCAGAGACTGAAGCAGTGAAAATGAGCACACTTCATTTTCAAGTGCCTGCCCAGAGGCAGATAGATAATCAAGATAGTCTTTAATCATATCAAAATATGAACCATAATTGGATCACACAACCATTAATAACAGTGAGTAGGTGAACTGCTGTTGGTAATCAGTTCATAAGAAATAACACCCAACAATAAGCACACAATTCATATGAAAACGATTAGGAGTCTAGTAGAGACCAGAAACAGTCAAGTCAGTGAGAACTTTGTCAATTCGATTCAAGTATTCCATATATCAGACTTTGTATGGGAACTTTGAGCAGATAAAAGCACAAGAAACATGGTTTTATGCACCACAGCTGGAATCCCTAAATAACACAGGATATGTGCACATCGCCTAATTTCTTAAGCACTTCTATGGCACCTGGCATCTCAATTTTGGTTTGCATGAAGAATACAACGAGCAATTCTGTGACTGAACACTATGCCCCCACTAGATGTTGACATGTATACCTATGCAATCGCAACGAATAGGTACCAAGAAAATGTTTCTTCAACCTAAATTTGAATCGAGTAAACCAAAAGAAAAAATATCGTTGTCTTCCTCATCATCCTAATCCTGCCGAACAGTCCCCATCACCGTTAACAGATACAAACAACGATCATCACCACAGCACAGATTGCCGCGTAAGACACGTGCAACGCTCCAAAAGTCAGATCCTCCGGCAGGCAGTTAATCCACTCATACTGAGGGGCCAGATGTAGGGTTTGGTGGTGGGGGTGGGTGGCTCACAGCGGTGGAGACGAGCTCGTCGGAGTAGGAGCCTGCGGCGGCGCGGATCACCGTCGCGCGGCGGGCGGGTGCGGATCGGCGCGTGCGGCCGCCAGCGAGCAAGCTGGTAGCCGGGGAGCTCAGCTTCGCCGTCGCCATAGCCATAGAGGTTGGTAAGTTGGTTCGTCAGGCGTGTGCGATCGGTGTTTGGTTTCACGACGCGAGGGCGGAGAATAAAGAGGTGTCCAGGAACAGGGAACTAGGTGGTGGGTTGGTGGCAGACGAGACGAGACACGAGAGACATGAGAGAAACTAGTAGGATGTAATTTTATGCCTAGACCCTTTTCTGTCCTTGATTTAAGTTTTTTTTTTCTTAAAAACCTCCTAACCTTTATATTTGCTCGTAAGTGTAAAAATGGCCGTTCCTTATTTTTTTTAATGTAAAGTGGTTATTATTCTAACCATGTTTTGGACCAGAAAGATCTTCTCAGCTTATAGAAGATATGTTGAAAACTTAATATCATACGCCGGCGGAGGAGGCAGACGCGACCCCGGAGTATGATCTTAAGTTTTCAACATATATTTTGTGTAGCTTTAGTTGGTTTCACTTGGTCAATTTGCCGAGAGTCAATGAATTTTTTACCGGGGATTGAGGGTGTCTGTAAATACACAATACAACGAGGACCAATAACAATATTTGTTACTCCTTTGCTGTCTCCGCCGCCGGGCGGATCCACCGAGGCCAGCTCACCCTATAGTTTCTGTACTTTTTGTTTGGTTGGTTCTGTGATAGTGTGATCTCATCAACAAACTCAAAAGCGCGACGCTTTGAGCCTCGGACGACACAAGGCCCAACTAGAACATCGAAGCCTTCATCAGGCATAAGGCCCAGTCCGTTTTAGATTTAGGGTTGGCAGTTGAGGCCAGTACCCAAAATTCCACTCTAGGGTGTTTAGGGGCTTGTTTAGATTGCAAAAAAAAGTGAACCCGATGAATAGTACCACTTTCGTCTTATTTGACAAATATTATCCAATCGTGGACCAACTAGACTCAAAAGATTCATCTCATGATTTCCAACTAAACTGTGTAATTAATTATTTTTTTACCTACATTTAATACTCCATGCAAACGGTTAAAAATTGATGTGATGGAGAGAGAGTGAAAAAATTTGGAATTTGGATGACATCTAAACAAGCCCTAGCTAGGGGTAAAAAGTTTTCAGGTGTTACATTGGATGTTTTATGGAATATCGGAAGAGATTTTAAATACTAATTAAAAAAATAATTACATAGCTCGGCTGGAAACTGCGAGACGAATCTATTAAGCCTAATTAAGCCGTCATTAGCATATGTGTTACTGTAGCACTTAAAGCTAATAATGGACTAATTAAGCTTAAAAGATTCGTCTCGTAATTTTCAACCAAACAATACAATTAGTTTTTTCGTCTATATGTGTCCAAATATTGTGATGGGGTAAAAAAATTTTAGGTTCAAACTAAACACCCCTAATGGAAGAAAGAAGGGAGCCCGTGGCAAAGGCCAACAGAGCCACAGAACAATCGTGGGACATACCCCCTCCGTCCTACAAAGAAAGACGTTTTCGCTTCCCGAGAAACAACTGCCGGCAATTATATATTAAAATATATAAATATTTATGCTAAGTAATTAGTATCATCGGAAAGATCTTTAAGTCTAGTTTTTTAATAAATTTATTTAGAGACATAAATGTTGCACGTATTTTATACAAATGGAGTCAAACTTGTGGCACGAAAACCTAAAACGTCTTTCTTTGTGAGACGGAGTAGTATCAACCAGTTCCTTGATACTCAAAAAAAAAAAAAAAACCAGTTCCAAATATGTGCTTGGCCCGGAAGGGTCCTGACTCCGGACTCCACCTGGCGAGCACAGCGAGCAAACCCCACTTGTCAGCGACCTACCCTCCCACTACCAGAGGCTGCTCTCTGCCCTTTCCCCACCGCCATCCCATCCCTACCTGCCCGGGTAGCCGCCGCAGGGAACCACTCCCCCGACCACGCCGCGCAATCGGCGCCGCCGTTTCTACGCCGGCGTCATCGTTTTCTCTCGCGCAGAGAGCCCCAGAGCCTCACGCTATAGCGGCGACGAACCCTCCGACGAGCCGGCTGCCCCCCGCCGCGCGCAGAGCAGCGGAGCCGGAGGCGGATTGCATGAGACATGTGAGCCTGCTGTCGCGGCGACGGCAGCGCTGGTGGTGATGCTCCTGACCTCCGTCCTCCGGGGTCGCGTCCGCCGCCTACGCCGGCCCCGCCCGCTGACCATGCCCTCCCCTCTCTTCTTCTCCAGAAACCCTAATCCTAGCCCAGGCACCACTAACCCCCACCTCTCGTCGCCCCCCGCGTCGGCCGCAATGAGCACCACCGGAGTCTACGTGCCGCCGATGCGGCGGCTCCGCTCCGTTATCGCGTCCACCAACGGGAGCCTCGCGCCACCACCGTCCGCCGCGGCGCAGGCACAGCAGGCGGCGCGGACGCCGGAGTGGCTGGTGGACGGGCGTTCGCTCAGCCCCCCGTCGCCGCCCCAGCCGCGGCGGCGCGATACGCCTCCCTTGCCGCGGCCACCCCAGCCAGAGCATTTCCGGCAGCAGAGCGCTGGGTATGTCCGCTATGCCTACGATGATTTCTCTGAGGATGACTCAGATAAGGACATGGACCGCACGTCAGTTTCGAGCAAGGTGAGTGCCTTGTTCTGCCCTGTTGTTGATTGATTCACATTTTAAAATTACCGGTTGAGACTCAGTTATGCTTGACTAGACTGAACCTAGAGTGTTTACCAAAACTGGATACGTGGGTTTTAATTGTAGTGGTTTGTTGCTATCTGTCATAGTGTCATTGCACACTGATTCAAGTGACAGTGGTTTCCTTTTCTGTGGATGCTTTTGGCACGATGGCCTCGGGTTTTTCCATGGTCTGTATAGGATCTTATGTACGGTAAATAAATATAGTGAAACCACGGATAGCCATATCAATATCAGAGTGCATTCATGTATTCATGTATAGAGAAATATCGCAAACCTAATAGTTCCAGTGCTAAAATGAAGTATTTGAAAACTATAAAAATATCTAGAAACTAGAATCCATGAAACGTATGCAGCATATTTGTCGATTGTATGTGTGCCTCTGTTCCCTTTTGGACATGTACATAATGCTGTTACCACTTACCAGTGTAGAGAGATTACCATCACGCTTTGCAAGCTCGCTAAAAATCTGTAGTGAATAAGACTCATATATTTTCGAGAACTGTGGGTCTGAGTACTTTCAACTTGGTATGGTGGCCTTCTAGAAACTTGGCTTACATGAAACATTTTCTTCCAACATTCATATGTGTTTAGTGCATTTAAAGTAATCTAAATCTAATTTCAAATGTGAAATGATGGAGGTCAAAGGTTGATGGCTTCTGAGTTATTGATCTTGTTCAGTATATTTTCCCAAATGTGTTCCTGGCCAATCGGATTAACAATGGTCCTTTCCAACATTTTCTGTGTTCTATTATTTTCATTATAGTTGTATTTAAATAAAATTTCCAGGGTGCATCCACTTTAGATAATGTTGATGAATGGAAATGGAAACTGCACATGCTTCTTCGTAATGATGATGAACAAGAGATTATCTCAAGGGAAAGAAAGGATAGGCGAGATTTTGAACAACTTGCCCAACTGGCTGACAGGATGCGTTTGTACAGGTATTTCGTTGCCCCTTGCAGATTCAGATACTGCATATTATTTACATTATAATCTGACAATAGTCTACATTATGCCAGCCGTCAGTATTCTAAAGTTGTTGTGTTCAGTAAGGTTCCATTGCCTAATTATAGATCAGATCTTGATGACAAAAGACCCCAAAGAGAGGTGAGCCAGTTTTCTAGCAGCTTAAATGTTTAAAAAATGTGTGTGCTGTGTGTATTGATGTTAACTCATGTATTTGTTTTTAGGTATCTATACCTGCTGGTTTGCAAAGAGAAGTTGATGCTCTACTTGCAGATTATGTTGCACGGAAGAGAACAAACATTGGGAACTTCCCTAGTTCAGCCTTCTCACGGTCAAGCAGCACAGACAGTTTTGCAACTGATGAAGGCTTCTTTGATCAGCAAGATAATCAAACTTCCACTAGTGCTGTGATGGATAGAATCCAACGAAGGAAAAGCCTGCAGTTGCGGAATCAGCAAGCTGCTTGGCAGGTTTGATTTTAAGATTTAGACTTCTTGCTGTCGCTTTCCTAGCCTTAAGACATGATGAGGATGGAAGTTCCTATAATAACGTTTGCATTATTCTGATAACATATCCATTTCAAGTGGCACTTCACTGTTAGTCTGAAGTTTTTAAGATTGTGCATTATATATCCAGAGGTTCTGGTGATCTCCTCATTGGCGAAATCTGCCTGTTGCAGTATTGCAAATTGCAAAACTCGTAAAAAGAAATTATGTATGCAATATGTGTAGTTAAGTAAACCTACAAATATCCAGTTTCAGTCTCTCAGATGTATCCTATATGTTAAGAAAAAAATTACACAAGCAGCCTGACGTTGTTTATCACGTGCTAACTTATCAAATTTGTTTAGAATCTCGATATCAAAGATGAATTTGAAATTGAACTTTTTCTGTGCTACATACATTCTTTTATTTGGATTTTTTTTAAAAAAAACATTGCAAAATGTTTTTTTATTTGCTAATAAGGGACGCTGAAGCCTACTGGTTGCATTTTTCTTTGTATGCACTGCTAACTTAATGGGAGGATGCAATAAAACAGGACTTGAAAGGATGGAATATACCCAAGGAATTGTTCTTGGATAAGCACACATTGGAATCAGTTTGTGGTTCTAGTGCCTGAATGGTAGAGACTAGGGAACGCAGGTTATATCGGTGAGTGATTGGGGGTCTAGGCTTGAAAGCTCGCCGGCGAACTGGGGGAGCCGTGCTCGCAATCTGCTAGGGTTGGCGTGTAGCTAGGAAGAAGAAAGGGCTGGGCGCCCAAGGGAGATAATTATATCTCAATCCCAGGCTGATCCTTCATTAAACAATGAGTCCAATACTTATACAAATCCTCCTAACAACCTTTGCTAAATAATAGGATAACTCATAACTAACTCGATATGATTCAATACGACTCCTAACCTGACCCTAACCGGACCTAACTTCCTGGACACAGCCAGCCATGCCGCCTAACTCCTGGATACAGCCTAGCCACGCCTATTCCTCCTTTGGTACACATTGCCGTACATAACATCTCTCCCTCCCTCAACAAACAGCTCGTCCTCGAGCTGAAATGAGGGAAAGCGAGAACGGAAGTCTTCAAGCAGCTCCCACGTAGCCTCGGAATCTGGAAGGTTGGTCCACCGAATGAGCACTTGCCAAGCACCACGGACACGACGAGCACGCAGGGCGCGCTCCGGCTCCAGCAGAAGACGACCGTGGCGCAGAGGAGGTAGAGCCGGTGGCGACGTCGGGGGCGAATCACCTCTGAAGGGCTTAAGAACGCCCACATGGAACACATCATGGATACGAGCACCGGCCGGCAACTGCAACCTGTAAGCCACCTCACCAATCCGTTCCAGGACCTGGAAAGGCCCAGCGAACCGAGGACTAAGCTTGCCTCGAGAACCAACAAGTAAGGACTGCGCCGGGCGCTGGAGAATCCGCAGCCATACCCAGTCCCCCACCGCAAACTCCAGGGGCCGGTGATGAGCATCATAATATTTCTTGGCATAGGCCTGTGCCTGAAGAAGACGCTCCCGAACGTCGGCGATGAACTCATCACGATCTTGTAGAAGAACATCCACCGAATCAGTACGCGACGACCCCGCCGTATACGGCACCAGAGCGGGAGGAGGCCGGCCATAAACAACCTGAAATGGGGTCGTGCGCAGCGACGAGTGATGAGCAGTGTTGTAACAATACTCCGCCCATGGAAGCCAATCGAGCCACGCACGCGGACGATCACCAGTGAGACAACGCAGATACATGGCAATCATCTTATTGACTGCCTCGGACTGCCCATCGGTTTGAGGGTGAAATGCAGTACTCATTTTGAGCTGTACTCCAGCAAGCTTGAACAAATCACGCCAAACATGTCCTGTGAACACCGGATCACGATCACTGACGATGGAGCTTGGAAACCATGGAGACGCACAATGCCCTCGAAGAAAGCCCTGGCCACGGAGATGGCAGTGTACGGGTGGCTTAAGGCAATAAAGTGGGCGTACTTCGAAAAACGATCCACCACCGTCAAGATTACACTCTTGCCATGGACCTTGGGCAACCCTTCAATGAAGTCGAGCGAGATGTCCTCCCACACACGGACAGGAACCTCCAACGGCTGGAGCAACCCGGCTGGATGGAGAGCTTCAGTCTTATTCCGCTGACAGGTGGAACAAGAACGCACAAAATCGCGAACCAGCCGACGGTCGTGGTCGATGACAAAATCAGCTCTGAGACGCTGAAGAGTCCGCTGAATCCCTTCATGGCCGGATGAATGAGCCAAGTGCAGCACCGCGGGCAGCACAGTAGATGACGCCGGAATATAAACACGCCGGCCATGGTGAATCAAGCCGTCCACAACGCGCCAATGGCCGCCCCGGTCCGCCTCAATGGTGTCACGCAGCTGACGGAGCTGGGCGTCCTCCTGCAGCTCACAGCGGAGGTCGGCGTAGAGGTCGAACGTGGGCACCGAGAGGGCGCTAACCGACTGCTCGTCCTCCAAGCGCCGAGATAATGCATCCGCAACAATGTTGAGGCGCCCTGGACGAAATTCCACTGCAAAATCGAAACCAAATAATTTGCTAACCCACTGATGTTGAGGAACAGTGGAGAGTCTTTGATCCAGCAGAAATTTCAGGGCGTAGTGGTCCGTGCGAACTGTAAAACGGCGCCCCCAAAGATATGGCCTCCAATGACGGACTGCTTGTACCAAACCGATCAGTTCGCGCTCATAAGCTGCCAATTTGAGATGGCGTTGAGCAAAAGGCCTGCTGAAAAAAGCAATGGCGCCGGCCCCTTGATGAAGAACTGCACCAAAACCTGTTCCCGACGCGTCACAATCAACCAAGAAGGGCTTCTCGAAATCGGGAAGCTGAAGAACAGGCGCCGTAGAGAGAGCCCGCTTCAGGGCATCAAATGCTGCTGTAGCCGCAGGGGACCAAACAAATGCATCCTTCTTGAGCAGCGTCGTCAGCGGGGCTGCGAGGACACCGAAGCCTTGGATGAAGCGGCGATAATACCCCGCGAGGCCAAGGAAACCCCGGAGGCCGCGAGCTGAACGCGGCTGCGGCCAAGTGGCCACAGCTTCCACCTTGTCGCCGTCCATGGCAACGCCCTCGCCATTAATGACATGGCCGAGGTAAGCCACCGATGTAGTTGCGAACGCACACTTGCTACGCTTGACATGAAGATGATGCTGTCGGAGGGCCGTCAAGACAGCGTTGAGATGCTGCAGGTGCTGCGACCAGGAAGGACTATAAATCAAGATATCATCGAAAAAGACGAGCACAAACTTGCGCAGGAAGGGTCGCAATACGGAGTTCATCAAACTTTGAAACGTTGCAGGCGCGTTCGTGAGGCCGAACGGCATCACCAGGAACTCAAAATGACCGTGGTGAGTGCGGAAAGCGGTCTTCTCAATATCCTCAGGATGGACCCGCACTTGATGATAGCCAGAACGAAGATCCAACTTAGTGAAATAGCGGGCACCATGGAGCTCATCAAGTAATTCCTCCACCACAGGAATTGGAAACTTGTCTTTAATGGTACGCTCGTTCAAGGCCCTGTAATCGACACAAAAACGCCATGTGTTGTCATGCTTCTTGACCAAGAGTACGGGAGCTGAAAACGCCGTTGTACTAGGGCGTATAATTCCCTGCGCCAGCATCGTCTCACACTGAAGCTCCAACTCATCCTTCTGGAGTTGAGGATAACGGTATGGCCGCACGGCCACGGGCGTGGTGTCGGGCAGTAGATGAATCCGATGATCACAGGCCCTCGCCGGCGGCAAGCCTGTTGGTTCTGCAAACACATCTTCAAAGGAGCTGAGCAGCTTGTCAAGAAGGGCGGGCTCCGAGGTACTGATAGCCTGGAGGCGCGTGGACTGAACGTCATGCCGTGTAGATCCGATGCCGCGCCAAAACACACGCCTGCCCTCCTTGGTGAAGGCCATGCACAAGTCGTCAAAATCCCATAAAATAGGTCCCAACTGTCGAAGGAAAGTAACACCGAGAATCAGGTCCCACTTGTCCAGCGGAATCGTATAGCAGTCCACACTGAAGAACTCATCGGCAATGCGGACACCAATGTCACGGGCCAAGCCGCTGCACTCAACCCTGTCGCCATTGGCGACAATGACTCCTGTGCCTGGACATGGTGACGAACGCAGCCCGACGCGACGTGCAACGTCGGTCCGCACAAAGTTATGTGTGGATCCAGAATCAAGTAACGCCACAAACTGCTGATTTCCTAGCTGCACATAGATTTGCATAGTGTCCTCGGTGCGTACACCGGCAATAGCCGCGAGAGAAATCATTGGCTTGTCGGGGTCGAACGCAGCGTCGGCTGCTGCCGTGGGAGGATCATCCTCATTCTCAGGCGGCTCCTCAACGATGTAGTCTGCGACCTCGAGATAGAATAGCCGTGCACACTTATGGCCTTGCACGTACGGCTCATCACAATTATAACAAAGTCCCTGCTTACGGCGCTCTGCCATCTCGGACGGAGAGAGGTACTTGAAGGGTCTTGCTGGAGCTGCTGCAGTAGGCTTCGCACCCTGGGAGGATGCAAGAGGCGCGGGTAGAGTTGGTTGGCCGGAGCGGCGCTGGCGGCCAGGAGGAGCAGGCAGCGCCAACGCTGTGACTGGATGGCGTCGCTCATAGGCGCGGGCCAGCCTCATCGCACGGTGAAGGTCCTGTGGCTCGTGCAATTCCACATCGACCCGGATGTGTTCCGGAAGGCCGCCCGTGAAAAGTTGGGCCTGCTGTAATGGGTGCAGCCGTCCAGCGTGAGCCATCCGTGCCTGGAAAGCTTCCATGTAGGCGTCCACATTGGAGGTGAACGGAAGACGAGCCAAATCGGACAGATGGTTAGTGGACAACGCCGGCCCAAAGCGTTGACTGCAAAGCTGCTTGAACTGATCCCATGCTGGCATGCCGATGTCGCGCTCCAACACGACATACCACTGTTGCGCTGAGCCGGTCATGTGGAAGGAGGCCAGCCACGTCTTGTCGGCTTCTCGAGTAAGCTGTCCACGGAAGAAACTCTCGCACCTGTTGAGCCAGCCCAAGGGGTCCTCCTTGCCGTCATATGTCGGGAACGAGAGCTTGTGGAAGCGCGGCACGCCGGCGCCCCCGTCCTGTGGTGGAACATGGGTGCGAGCCGGAGACTCATGCATCAATGGTGCTGCTGCTGTTGATCCATCCATAATCGACGAGAGTGACGGCACCGGAGATGGAGATGACGGGAACGGGATCTGGTGAATAGGCAGACCCGTTCGTGGCGGCGCACTGGTGGCAGACACGTTGGAGGATCCCGCGGTCACCGAAGACCCCGCGGCCACGGAGAAGCCCGCCGCCATAGATGACGAAACCACCGGCGATGGCAGCACCTCCGAGGTGGGCGGGCTAGATGGCAGTAAGGCTGGATGACCACCATAGCCAGGAAGGCCATATGTCAGCTGCAGCGGCGCCGCATGGGGCAGCTGCAACGGCGCGGAGTACGGCAGCTGCAGCGGCCCGGGCGCAGGCAAACGTCCTTCGACGGCCCCTAGACGAAGAGATATGTCGCTGATCTGTAGTTGCATGCCCTGGATGGCCGTGGTGAGGGCGGCCAGGGTGTCAGTCAAAGATGGTGGCATCTGGACCTGCGGCGTAGGGCTTGTGGAGATGAGAGGCTGCGCCGCAGGGTTACTGGATGGAATCACAATAGCCGAGGAGGCGGCGGAGGGAGGAACAGCAGCAGATGGCATGGCGGTGGAGGCCGGAACGCCGGAGGTTAGCGGCGGCGTCGACATGGTCTCTGATACCAGGTTGGTAGAGACTAGGGAACGCAGGTTATATCGGTGAGTGATTGGGGGTCTAGGCTTGAAAGCTCGCCGGCGAACTGGGGGAGCCGTGCTCGCAATCTGCTAGGGTTGGCGTGTAGCTAGGAAGAAGAAAGGGCTGGGCGCCCAAGGGAGATAATTATATCTCAATCCCAGGCTGATCCTTCATTAAACAATGAGTCCAATACTTATACAAATCCTCCTAACAACCTTTGCTAAATAATAGGATAACTCATAACTAACTCGATATGACTCAATACGACTCCTAACCTGACCCAAACCGGACCTAACTTCCTGGACACAGCCAGCCATGCCGCCTAACTCCTGGATACAGCCTAGCCACGCCTATTCCTCCTTTGGTACACATTGCCGTACATAACACTGAATTACAGGCTTTAGATTCCCTTAATAATATCACTATTAGTGATGCCTTGCGTATAGTTATTTACCTTTTCTCTTTCTTTCTTTCTTTCTTTCTTTCTCTTTTTGTGGTGGCTCATTTTGGGTTTCAACTCTAGCTTTCTGAACTTGCTTAGGGCTAAAAGGCTTTGTTATTGCATGCACTGCTAACTCCCGTTAGCCCCTGTTCCATATTATGTCTTAATTACCTCTTATTGTCTTTATGATGAAAGTACACCGTTATTTTATGTCGGGCAAAATATATATATGTGAAAGCAAATCCATTAATAGATTTTTTGAGGTATTTTCATGCCACTTTTCTAAACAACATTGTATTTGTTAATAATCTAAAGTATGAGACATACGGAGTACTATATTCTTCCCGCACCTTAGTTTTCTGTTGTTGAGATAGTGAGTGTGCATGTTAGTTATAGTTTCAGGCTTTTATTTTAGGTCAATGTTCTCTTAATCTGTTCTGTCTACGATTTATAGAGATCAATTTTCTTTGGGTTTGCTTTTAAAGGTATTGTTTCTAGGGTATTGTGAGTCTGTGCTTCATGTATTTTTGTATCACTACTTATTGACAGATTGAACAATCATACTCTTCTCTCTTGGAAAGAACATACTTGCAAATTGGTCTATTTAAATTGCCAAAACTTCCATCTTGGATTTTTTGGTGGTAGGTTTGATTTAGCACCGTTGATTTGGTGTTAATTCTTTCTGCTGAACTTTGCCCTTTTTAATCAGTTTCATAGGATATGATGATTGTCTTCGATTCATGCCATGTACTGTATTGACTGAACTTGTACCCTTTTCAGGAATCAAATGATGGTCAAAGCATGATGGAGTTTCGTCGCAGTCTTCCTGCTTATAAAGAGAAGCAAACTTTATTGGAAGCTATATCACAGAATCAGGTCCTCATCGGCTGTTCTTATTGTTCCAGATATGCATGTGTGTAATAGTATACAACACTTACGAACAATTGTTGTCACAATGAATTGCAGCTAATGTAAGAAGATTTGAAATGAGTGTTCTTGTTCCAGATATGCATGTGTGCGATCGTGGAACACTGATGAACAATTGTTATCATAATGAATTGCAGCTAATGTAAGAAGATTTGAAATGAATGATGAACATGTAGTGGTGCAACAATAGCACATATTATTGGAAAAAAAGCATTAAACTAAATGATCTAGCAAAAATGTCAAACAAATTTTACTTGTAGCTAAATGAGCCTACCAGTTCCTTTTGTTTTTCCTTTTTTTTTTGTTATAAAACCTTAGAACCTTGGATATCTGTTGAAGTTTTAATGTGCACATCCTTCTTAGCATCAGAAAGCCAATAAATCAACTTGTATTTGTTTGCAAGTTTACTATCATGTAGCATTTCTGGCTGAATATTCATTAGCATTTAAGCTACTCAACTTGCTTGGGTCTAAAAGGCTTTGTTGTTGTTGTTCGGCTATGTTAGCGGCTAACATGTCTTGTTTGGTTGAGCAGGTCATTGTAGTTTCAGGTGAGACTGGCTGCGGTAAGACGACACAACTACCGCAGTACATTCTAGAATCTGAAATCGATGCTGCTCGTGGTGCTACGTGCAGTATTATTTGCACTCAACCGAGACGAATATCAGCAATTGCTGTGTCCGAAAGAGTTGCTGCTGAAAGAGGCGAGAAAATTGGTGAATCGGTGAGCTAATTGTACCTGCAGAATTATTACAATCTTTTTTTTTGAATGATGGAAGTATATGATTTTGTGGTGTTCTATGGGGAATTCTTGGGTACTCTAATCTGAAGATGTTCTCCAGGACTCCAAGGTAGCCTTTGGTTCAAGGGATGGGGTGGGACGGGAGGATCCCAATTTTTTTGGTGTTTGATTCAGGACAGGTAGGATAGAGACATCCCACACAGGAAACATTGGATGAGTGAATCCCGCAAAAAAAAAAAGATGATTGAGCCACCCCACTTCATCGCCGTGCGGTTCCGTTTCTCTGCCTCTCGTCTCTCTTCATCTTTTCCATTTTTCTACCTCCCTGCCCAACTCTGCCCTTATCCGCTGGCACGTGGCAAGGGCATCCATGGTGGCCGTGATGGAGGTTGATGGCATGCACGCCTGCTGCCATGGTCGCCATCCTCTTCCTCCGATCCAAGTTGAGCTCAACTCAGCGTTGATGCCATCCTCCTCCCTCAGATCCTGATTGGGGAGGAAGTTCTAGGCAAGGGCGAGCCCTGATGGCGGCCGTCCAGCGAGGGTGAGAGCCTGCTTGGATAGGGCCTCCGGCCAATGGCAGATGTTTAGGGGACCTTGTGCCCTCACTGGTGCTGCTCCACCAGGCTGCTACGCGCCTACACCAACCTCATCTTCCAATACCGCTTCATCATGCTGGAGTAGATGCTCAACCTCATTGCCACGCTGCTCTGATGGTGGATGGCATGCTGGAGTGCGGCCTCATAGCCCCTGACGGTGAGCCATGGTGGTATCTTGATGTGGCGGTAACTGCTCCTCTGCTTTGTGCCATGGCCAGATGCGTCCTTTGTGTGATTGACATCCAGGTCCCACAGGAGATGGTAGATGACGGATTAGTAAACGGTGTCCATGCTCTTGCTCCCTGCCCCTCATACCAAACGCAAAACTGGGATGGTTCTATCCCTCTTACCAAATACATAGGTCAGATCCTTCCATCCCAAAACCATCCCCAATCCAAACACATCCCAAAAAGGCTCAGATCATTTTGGCCATCCATAAGTGGTTTGATGTTCGGCTAGGAGTCATGCTCCAGTGGCCTATTGAGCCTATTGTATTTTTTCCCTCTTAAGATGAGTAGTATCACTCACCTTATGCTTTTGTGATCTGCAGCTAAATATTTTTGCAAAATTTGATGATCTTTTCTTGAATTTTGTCTATCATGACAATGTATCCTTATCTTTAGGTTGGCTACAAAGTTCGACTGGAAGGCATGAGAGGAAGGGATACACGCCTTCTTTTCTGCACCACTGGAGTCCTGTTGCGGAGATTGTTGGTGGACAGAAATTTGAAAGGTGTTACCCATGTTATCGTTGATGAAATCCATGAGAGGGGCATGAATGAAGGTCTGCGTTAGTTACACTTATTTTCTATTAGTACTAAAAATGTTTAGCAATGGGCTCATTTTTGTAAATTTATGCTAATCTTTATTTTGGGGTCTTTGTGCTAGATTTTCTTCTTATTGTCTTAAAGGATCTTCTTCCACGTCGTCCTGAGCTGAGACTTATATTGATGAGTGCAACCCTTAACGCTGAGCTATTCTCTTCATACTTTGGTGGAGCACCCATGATACACATACCTGTAAGATATTTTTTTAAGGCCTTTTTGCATTCATCAGTCTTGTCTGTCATTAGTCAATAGGCATTGGTTCACAGTTCACTCCCATCCTTCTTCATTGTCTCAGACTAGACTTATATAATCCTGAACATAAGTAGTATGCTATAAAAAGTCTGGGTTTTCTTTTGTCCTTGCCCTTGCTTCCAAGGCCAATGTTGATTTTGCCCCTATTTTTTTTAACTTGGTGATTTTGCCCTCGCCTTTTCAAACTGGTGATTGAGTTTTCCCTATTCATATAAGAAATCTGAGTAGCAACAATTAGCTAACCATGCCACGGTGATTGAATATATTACTGAAGACATTCATCTAATCTAAGTGGTAGTACAAATGCTCCTAATTCCATGTGTCCTGCGAGGAGATCAGATGTGAAACATCAGTTGCCCTTGTAAAAAATGATGACACTACAAGTCTACACATGTGACAATGGAAAGTAGTATGCAGGCAAGGAATGGAACAAAAGCCTCCCAGGTAATTCCCCGAGCACCTGCTTGGCATCACCACGTCAAGCTGCGGAGCTGCTTACCTGTCAGGCTCGTTCATGTAGCCATGAGCCATCCAATTGTAGGCAAACGTGATGGTCTCTATTGCGGCGATGCACATATATTGGTCTCCTCAAGCACATGCAGGCGGCGAAGTAGTGCATGGCGGCCCCAGCCAATTACCGTTCTGTCATCACAGATTTGTCATGGCTTTGGTTAGCAAGCGCGCCTCAGTCACCTTGGCCTTGTGCGAGTGGGTCGCGCACCTGGACCTGTGCCTCACAGTCTTTCTGCTATTCTGCGCCGCATGCGCCTGCAGATGTTGTGGCCCACATGCTGTTCATGCCAAGCTCACGCACCACACGTGCTTACCGCCCGTGCCCTGATCGCCGCGCCGTAGCCGGCCTGAAGCCATGTCACACAGAGCTTATCCGACCTGTGAGCACCTCCTGCTGCGTCCGTTGGGCCACGTAGTAGCCGTGGCTGCCGGCCTTGATCAGCGCAGCTCCTTGTGCTGCAGCTACCGTTTGGACCCTGCGCGCGCCTCCTGCCATGGCCGTTGCTCGCACTTCTTGCCTCCAGCCTTTGCCACTAGCTAAGTTGCACGGATACTGATACATGTATCGGTAATATGATACGCCAATACGGCAATTTCCTAAAAAACCTGATACATGGATACGTTTACTATTTAAAAAATAAAATAAAAATAATAATAATGCAGGTCAGAATTTAAAACTGAGAACAATAAAACATCACAATGAACTACTTAAGAGTACTATTATTACAGAACAGCAGGTCTGAAGTCTCATCAACTCTCTAATATAGTAGTCTCAAATTTAGAAAATTAATAAAAGGCATTCAGGCTTGCAATTCATGCAGCAGCAAGTGCCTATTCCTCATTTGTTTCATTGTCATCCACAATAATCCAGACCAAAAGACACAGCTTGCAGTTCAGGTTCATCAAGGGACAGATCAGCCACTTCAAGAATCCCAACACCACCAAGTGAATCAAAAGAATCCCCTCCTACATCCCACATCCTTGTCTCTCCTGTCTTGTATGCATCACTTCTTCTTGACAGATGCCTCAGACTTGAGTGCACAAAGACCAAATCTTCAGCACGCTTTGGAGTTAAGGCATTTCTCACACTATGGACAAAGCTTTAGGTGCTCCAGTTTCTTTCACAGCAAGAAGATGAGGCTGGCTGGCTAAGCAATTTCATGGCCAAACTCATCAATAAGGGAGCAGATTGTCCATGATTTGTCCACCAAGTCATAGGGGAAACAGCCCATCTATCGTGGATTGAGTCAGGATCACTAAATTCTTCTGAACAACTAGAGAACCTTGAGTACTCTTCTTTTGCTTTAGCCAATTCTTCTGGCATGGGAAAGAACTTCTTAAAGCAAACCATCCTCATTTTTGATACCTCTTTATCCTTGTGGTGTGGTTCACGGCCAGGACCTTCTTCAAGCCACTTTTTGCTATAATACCTTGGATTAAGTGAATGAGCTAAACAATGAAATGGATTATTTCCTTTTGTCCACCTTAGCAATCAATATGTCATAAATAACCGAGTACAAGTCTGACTCCTCATCTTCTTGCTTGCCCTCATATCGATATATGACTTTCTTCACTTTCTCTATCATTGAATCCCACATATCATAAACTAAGTCAAGACATGGTGTGTCGGTGTTTGTAAGACGAATCATTTCATATATAGGAGTTGTAATCTTCAGAATATAATCCACCTTGTCTCACCATACATAACTAAGTATCAAGTCCTTGACAATTTGGGCTGTTGGAGTTGGAGAATCATCTCTGACTTCTCTGTACACACTCCATTTGTCACTAATCACCATTTGTTAGAGGGCTGTTTTTACCTCAACAAACCGCTTCAGCATACACACAGCAGAGGCAAATCTTGTTTCAGCAATACAAAGTAACTTCAAACGGCTGAACTCATTGAACATTGAAAGCCGCATGCCATGATTCATATTGAAATTCTGTATCAAAGCAGCCTCTGTTTTAACATTATATAAATTCAAGTTGCCCCCAAGCAAATTCTTCTTCTTCAGAAGGATTGTTTCTTATTTTAGGTTCACATATACTTTTCAAAGCAAAGATTGAGGGTATGCACAACACAGTCCAAAATATGTTATCATACTCAGATTCTATTATGAGACCAGCACCTTTGCAATTTGCAGCATTGTCTGTAATGATTTGAACTACATTATGTCGACCTACTTCTTCAGTTATCCCTCTTAACTTTTCAGCAATATACTCTTTGGATTTGTACTCACCTTGACAATTATCAGCTCTCAAGAACATAGGTGACTTGTCAGAAACAGCAACAAAATTGATGATTGGTCGCCTCTGAGGATCTGACCAACCATCAGAGCAGATTGTGACTCCCTTCTCTGCCCATGTGCTCTTTGTGCTCTCCAACAAATTCTCTATGTGCCTCCTTTCTTGCTTCAGAAGTCCCTCTCTTACTCTGTTGTAACTAGGAATCACATAACCTTGCATGTTGCGGCTGCAAGCAAAGGTAAAGGCTTCTCGAAGATATGGATTTCTCAGAAAATTGAAAGATATCCCTCCAGAATAAATTGCTCTACTGATTAAAGCATCCAAGTGCTTACGGTCTTCCAATGCCCAAGCTTTTTGCAATGCAGAAACAGGCCCCCTCTTGTTCCTCTTGTTGCTGTCAGCAGTATTGCTTGAGGAAGGAACAGTAGGCAAAGAAACAGTTCTTGACTTGGATCTTTCCACCAGATTCTTGCATTCAATTTCCTTCCTCATTTCACTAAGCATTTCATATGTAACATTAGGACATTTACCTATTCCCTTTCCTGACTTCTGCAGCAAATGAGCTTCTACTCTAGTGTAACTACTCAGTTTTTGCATTGGACAGTACTTGCAGCGCCACATAGCGTTTCCTCCACCAGCTTTAGGCTTGTGCAGAATGGTGACATGATCCCAAAGTGTAGCCTTGATGTCTGTTGTGTTTGTGGCTGCAGATCCTACGCTAACACTAGCACTTGCACTAGCACCGCTCATATTTGGAGATGCCATCTACTGCATAAAAGCAATCAAGCAACAAGAACTCACTAACTGCACTGCAGAAATCGAATAGATCAAGAATGGGGAGAGGAAGAAAAAGAGGAGATCGAGAACGGGGAAGGGGATGAACTCACGGGAGTTCCCTTGAGCCTGGATCCACGTCGCTGGAGACCGGCGAGGCTCGTCGCCGGCGAGAGGAGGCGGAGGCTCGTCGCCGGTGGCCGGCGGGCGGCGAGTGGGGGATGCGCCGTCACCGCACGGGGTTGCGGCGCGAGGCACGCTGGCGACCGGCGAGTAGGGACGGAGGCTCGTCGCCGGCGAGAGGAGGCGGAGGCTTGTCGCCGGTGGCCGGCGGGCGGCAAGCGGGGGATGCGCCGTCACTGCGCGGGGTTGCGGCGCGAGGCGCGGGCGTGCGGGCATTGCAGGCTAGGGCGTCGGGGACGGAGGGATATGCGACTCTGTTATTGGGCCGGGCCGTATCCACAAAGACGATACGTATTAGGCCCACATATCCAATATTCCGAAAATAATAAAAACGCGGATACACGTATCCATCGCATCTCGGACACGTATCCGTATCCGATATGTATCGGATACGCGAT
Source organism: Saccharum hybrid cultivar R570 (assembly GCA_038087645.1). Classification (NCBI taxonomy): domain Eukaryota; kingdom Viridiplantae; phylum Streptophyta; class Magnoliopsida; order Poales; family Poaceae; genus Saccharum; species Saccharum hybrid cultivar. The sequence goes on along the minus strand of JAQSUU010000112.1, from coordinate 9,562,970 downwards.
ACGCGCCTTCCTGGAAGTATCCGTGTAACATAGGCCACTAGCGCTCGATGCGAACGGGATGGGAGATGGGGATAGGAGGGGCTGGGTCTTTGCTTCACGTCGATGAAATGATGGGATGGGATGAGGATAAGTGGATAAGGGGCACTTTTGTCCTTTTCCCATATGTTTCGTTTTTCTTTTTCTTTTTCTTTTTAATTCGTTTAATCCTGCCAGAGTTAACTGCTGTGCAAATCAGGGGCAGATGACTCATTCATTTCCAAAATGTAAGGGTAAATCACAAAGTTGAAAAAGAAAGGCTAAAATCACCATTGGCCTCTACAGCAAGGGCAAGAACACCAAAATCATGAAAAGTCTTGCTCTACCTGCCAGTTTGGCAACTTTACCACCTTGAACAAAAGATAGCGTCTCATGCTCAATCTAGGTATCAATTCCATATCACATTTTTTTATTTGAACTTGAAGCCATATGTTGCAAATCAATTTGTAATACTTACTATATATGTCACAAGAGTAACTGTTCTACTTCTATAATAATTCCTATTATTCTACATTCATTTGTGCACTTGTTTACATCAATTGCTTTCTTATATGAAATTTCTCACTTTCTTTGCTAGAATGAAATTTGTTGTGTTTTGTGCTTTGCCATAGCTCCTTGTGTAAATTTTATCTCGATGTCCTTTCATAACAATTGGATTTATCTCAACTCAGGGTTTTACCTATCCTGTTCGGAGTCATTTTCTGGAAGATATTCTTGAAATTACTGGGCACCGGTTAACTCCTTACAATCAAATTGATGACTATGGCCAAGAAAAAAGTTGGAAGATGCAAAAGCAAGCTCTACGAAAGCGGAAGAGCCAAATCGCTTCTGTTGTGGAAGTACGGTAGTTCATATTTTCTTGGCCATTTTTTTATGCTCAATGCTTTGGTCTCTAAAGTTTGCTTTTGAACAGGATGCAGTTGAAGCTGCTGATTTGAGAGACTATAGTTCGCGAACTCGCGATTCTCTATCCTGTTGGAATCCTGATTCAATTGGTTTTAATTTAATAGAAAATGTCTTATGCCATATTTGTCAAAAGGAACGATCAGGTGCAATACTTGTATTTATGACTGGGTGGGATGACATTAATGCATTAAAAGAGCAGCTGCAAGCAAATCAACTGCTTGGAGATCCAAGCAAAGTTTTGTTGCTCGCTTGTCATGGTTCTATGGCCAGTTCAGAGCAGGTATTACCAAGACTACTACAATGATTTGTATTGCATTAGTGTGCCTACTTTTGAACTTTTGGAACAAAAAAAAAAGTTATACTCCCTCCATTCCAAATTATAAGGAGAATATTGCAGATTTAGGACTCCAAACAATGTGCTTCGCAGATATAGGACTCCAAACATCGTCTTCGTAAAAATAACCCTTGAAACGTTGGCTTCTTAATACACCAAATGTCATGGAAAACAAGAAGCCAACGTATCAAGGGTTATTTTTACGAAGACGATGTTTAGACATAGTGTATATCTAAGTGCATAGCCAAAGCTATGAATCTAGAAAAGTCAAAACGTCTTATAATTTGGAATGGAGGGAGTATATTTCAAGCAATAAAATATTTAGCTGTGGTGGTGATACTGACACTATATTGTCTGATTGCCCAAGTTATTTACTAGTTATTCCATAATAGTAGAGTCTCTGTTTTACAATACGTTGTAAACTCTGGAGTCTGTTTCACATTACAAGTTAATTAGAGAAAATGATGGTGTTATTGGTGTGTTTTTCACTCACTGCCCTTTAGTAGTGTGGAAAAGGCCACAACACTTGCAATTTGATGTGGCCATATGTTGTCATTTGGTGTCAACGTTTTCTTAGGCTTGAGACTCCTTGGACTCAGTGAGTGGTGGCTTTATTGTGAAATGGAGTGAGTACTGGCTAGCACGTTACACTTTGTTGAGAACATCTGGAATTTCAACAATATTGGTTGTATGAGAGCAACTATCTATATAGATTTATGTTGTTGATTTATATTTAACATATCTCAGATATTGAAATCCTATTTTTGGTTGCCTATAAATTGCTTAACTAATGTCTGCATAGATGTGCTTGGAAGTTCTCTGACTTCATTAAAATTTTATTTTTTTCGTTTCTTAGGTAACTTATTTTTTAATGAGCTATAACTTTTAAGTCGATTGTGCAATAGACATTTCTGTTGTCATGTTATACACAATGTTGGTCAGGGGTGGAAGAGCAAATCTTTTTTGCTATTTCGTTTCTCCTGGTGTAATGAGTATGCATTAATCTGTTGACACGTTTGTCCACCTTTTGTGCAGAAATTAATATTTGATAAGCCTGAGCCTGGAGTAAGGAAAATAGTTCTTGCCACGAATTTGGCTGAAACTAGTATCACCATCAACGATGTAGTTTTTGTTGTTGACTGTGGCAAGGCAAAAGAGACGTCTTACGATGCACTGAATAATACTCCCTGTTTGCTTCCAACCTGGATCTCCAAGGCTTCTGTCAGACAAGTAATATTTTCTTTCTTATATAGTATATACATATTACTAACGCTTTAGTTTCACCACTGCTCTTACTATGATTAGTTATTGCCGTGGTTACAGATATGTCAATAGAGCAATTGATGTGGCTTTTAACCTGAAACTTTGTCTAAATCAATTCTTTTTCATCACTTACCTCATTTTAGTTTTCTAACTGAATAAGTGAATATAATATAGAGACGAGGACGAGCTGGTCGAGTCCAACCAGGGGAGTGCTACCATCTTTATCCGCGATCTGTATATGATGCATTTGCTGACTACCAGTTACCAGAACTTCTGAGAACCCCTCTCCAATCCCTCTGTTTGCAAATAAAAAGCTTGAGGCTAGGAAGTATATCAGAATTTTTATCCAGAGCTTTACAATCACCTGAATCTCTATCAGTAAGTTTGGTTTGCTTTTTTTTTATCATCACTAACAAAAGTTCTGCTCTTCTTTTTGTTCAAATGGATTTGATATATTAATTTATTTCTTTTCCAGGTACAAAATGCCATTGAATATCTCAAAGTCATTGGAGCTTTTGATCAGAATGAAGAGTTGACGGTTCTTGGTACCAGATTCACCCTAAAGATTAATTTTTCACATTACCACTGCTTTATTCTGCATCTCTGTAGCTTTTGGAGCTTGTATGCTGACTACGCTTACTGTTGTCATTTTCAGGAAAGCACTTGTCTATGCTTCCAGTTGAACCTAAGTTAGGAAAGATGCTTATTTTTGGGGCTATTTTTAATTGTCTGGACCCCATATTAACCATAGTTTCTGGACTTAGTGTTAGAGATCCTTTTTTGACCCCCTTCGATAAGAAAGATGTAAGTATACCTTAATATTCCAATTTTGTTTGCCAATTCTGGCACGCTCAAATATATAGCACGCATTGTGTTTTGATTTCTATTAGTATCTCTGGCCAAAATCACTTGACGATGTTGACTTTGGTCTTCACTCTTCAGTGCACAACTTTGATGGCTATTTTTTGAGAACATTATAATAACATCTAATAAATATATTAGATTGTGATACTACTTTTAAAGAAAATCTACATTTAAGATTTAGGTTTCCAAACTAAATATTTGAAAAGCTATTAATGATTACAGTTTTAAAAGTTTGACTGTATTGCGGCCAAAGCATCAAGTATTTGTGACTGGACGTAGTATTGTTTTCCTAGTTTTTTGGTGTACCTTCTTTTCTTTTGCTAGTGGAAATGATGCTACTTTGTCTGTGCAGCTTGCAGAGTCAGCTAAATTGCAGTTTTCATGTCGGGACTACAGTGATCATCTTGCACTTGTTCGTGCATATGAAGGATGGAGGGAGGCTGAAAGAGACCGTGCTGGTTATGACTACTGCTGGAAAAATTTTCTTTCGGTGCAAACATTGAAAGCAATAGATTCTCTTCGGCGGCAGTTTCTCTTTCTTCTGAAGGATACTGGTTTGGTTGATGAAAACATGACTCTGTGCAATAAATGGAGCCGTGATGAAAATCTAGTTCGGGCAGTAATTTGTGCAGGACTATATCCAGGTGTTTCCTCTGTTGTGGTGAGTTTCTTTTGTTTAAGTTTATTTTACATCCCTGCTTTTAACGATTGCTTATTTTCACACTTATTATGCTTATTAAGGTTTTATGGTTCTATGCTTTATGTGGAAGATAACTACTGTTAATGGTCTGATGCTAGTATATATTGTGAAATTTTAAGTCGTGATTTGTGATTTTTCATTTGGTTCTTGGTAATTTCAGAACAAGGAGAAATCCATCTCCCTCAAGACAATGGAGGATGGACAGGTTATGCTTTATTCGGTAAGTTTTTGTGTTCTACATAAATGTGAATTTTATCAGTGGCTTTACATGACAATTTCATCTAGGTTCTCTTTTTTGTTTCCAGAGTTCAGTTAATGGTAAAGAAGCCAAGATTCCATTCCCCTGGCTAGTTTTCAATGAGAAGGTGAAGGTGAATTCTGTTTTCCTCCGGGATTCAACTGCTATATCTGATTCTATATTGTTGTTATTTGGAGGCTGCATAAAACAAGGGGGCTTGGTATGTTCCTTTGCATTGCTGTATCGGAAATCTTATTTTTCTGACTTGATGTATCATTGCATAATATTTGTTGCATGCTGCAGGATGGACACTTAAAAATGCTTGGAGGTTATATTGAGTTCTTCATGAATCGTGATCTTGCTTCGACTTATTTGAGTCTGAAGAGTGAACTTGAGAATTTAATCCATTGCAAGGTATTATCGATTTCTAGTATAGTGTTCTATGCCTGCATTCATCATGCTCTTAAACTTTTTATCTGGCATTCTGAATCTATAATAAATAGGCTTAAATAGGCAGTTCCAGTTCCAACTAAACACCCAAATTTATCTTCGCGCCGGCGCTACTGGGTGCACACTGTTTGGTTTCATGCAATTAATATCGAGTCAAATCATTTTCAAGTTTACAAAAAATTGTGAATATTTATGATACCAAATAGTAACTGTCATTAGATTCATCATGAATATTTTGATAGTAGACCATTTTTTTGTCATAAACATTGATACTCTTTTCTGTGAACTTGGTCAAACTTTGGATAGTTTGACTATGGAAAGGACTTATGCATCCTTTTCAGGACGGAGTAACACTTCACAGATACACCTTGGGCTTCCAACCCCCTTTAACTAGCTGGGTGCTTGTGGGCGCCCAAGAGTTTTAGCACTTTGCACAACTGTTTCTGTAGCCCGTGCATTGTGTGGTCTTTTGGTTGAATTCTGCTATATCTCAAATCATTTAAGACATGCACATTGTGTGGTCATTTGGTTGAGTTCATTCAGGAATCAATCATTTGCTAATAACAAATTTCTTTCTAACAGCTCCAAAACCCAAGGATGGATATCCAAACGAGTGAAGAGCTGCTATCAGCCATCCGTTTGCTGGTGACTGAGGACCCATGCAGTGGGCGGTTCGTCTACGGCCGACAGGAGCCAAGATCAAAGAAAGCAAAGACGATGCTTTTGCCATCCTCCATGGGTGGAGGTGGTAGTAACGGAGGGGATAATGCCAAGAACCAGCTCCAGACTTTCCTGACCCGGGCCGGGCACAACAACCCCACCTACAAGACGAAGCAGATCAAGAGCTATCTCTTCAGGTCAACGGTTGAGTTCAATGGAATGCAGTTCGTGGGGCAGCCGTGTGCAAACAAGAAACTTGCGGAGAAGGATGCTGCGAACGAGGCACTGAACTGGCTCACAGGAGATGGTGGTGGAGCGATCACTGACTCTAGGGGGGCCCAGGACGCAGACCCCATGTCCTTGCTGATGCGACCACCACGCAGGCGACGGCATAGCCATCGTCGGAGGAGCTGATTAGAACGGCATGTTTTTTTTTGATCGTTTTCCTATTTATGTAGCGATCGAGAAGCATAGTTGAGCATAGAAGGTAGCGAGGAAAAAATATTATAGACTTCACTTGAGACGTACTCCTATGATAGTTCTGACGGGAAATCCTTGAGAGCGTGATGGCGTAGAATGGTAGAGAGAACACTAGCTGTAACAATGGAAGGGTGATCAATTTTCGTTGGAGGTACTGAATTCATTATTTGTTGGTGCTAAATAGACTAAGGATTATGCGTAGTGGATAACAAGATAAGACCTCTAGGCCTCTATCGTGCACAGCCGAGCAGGATGTAGAAGAGGCATCGGGTTTTAATGCTGTGTTTGAGCACGCAGTGAAAATATATAGGCTGACTACTTTGCCTGCACTTACAGATGACCTTTAAAATTTAGAATTGGGTATTGAGTTTGTTTTGTCAAAATTTTGTGACTGTCTTAAAGAGTTGGTTGTAATAAGTTTGATGAGGATGAAGACGAAAAGTTCTTTCCATTATCTAGAAAAACATCCGGTTATCCGAGAATGAGAATCAAAGTTAAAGCAGATTCGAAGATGGTCAAACGGGATTTTTTTTTTCTGTTATTTATGGTGGACTGGTGGTGGTGGTGGGCAGGACTAGGGCCCGTTTAGTTTCTCAAAAATTTTGCAAAATTTTTCAGATTCTCCGTCACATCGAATCTTTAGACACATGCATGAAGCATTAAATATAGATAAAAAATTAAATTAATTACACAGTTTAGACGAAATGGACGAGACAAATCTTTTAAGCCTAATTAGATCATGATTGGACACTAATTGTTAAATAACAACGAAACTTGCTACAGTACTATTTTGCAAAATCTTTTTGGATCTAAACCGGCCCTAGCTCGTAGCTGCAGAGATCATACTGGGATTGGCCAAAGACACGCTGTAGCAGAGAGGGAGGGAGGGAGTATGTTAAGAACCAATCAGATTCAAATGATCTCATCACGCGGATTGCCACGGTGGATCATATCATCCGGATCGCCGAGGTGTAGGAAGCATAGGATCCATGACGTGGATTAGTTGAGGATTATTGATTTGGATTAGTATTAAGCGTCCATTTAATCGGGTAAAGCACTGACATCGCCAACCTGTTCTCGAGGGATGCCTCCATCTACAAAAGACTTAAAGTTTGTAGGGGAATACAATCATGCAGTTCACAAACTTTGTGCAAAACACAAATTTTGTGGAAAGAAACCTACTGGTGTAGACAAAATTGAGAAGACTTTGTTGCCTAGAGACAGAATCATTCACCAACAATACCGTGAGCGAAGTTTTCAAGTTTAATACTCTACTTCAGGTGAAAAGGCATACTGAGATCCTTGTGGAACTCAAATAAACGCCAATTGGGCGCTGCCCCATTACTTGAAGTACACGCCAACACTCAGAACACAAACAAGGATAGTGGAAACAAGCAACCCTCCAGGAATTTCAAAGGTAAAGGTAAAGGAAAAGGGAACAATAAGCGCAAAAGAGAGTATAAACCTCATGATTCTCATAAGGGTAAGGATATTCCCAAAAAGAATTTTGACAAATCCAAACTTTGTCAAAAGCGTGGTCATTACAACCACATCACTAAGAAATGTCGCACCCCACGTCACTTGGTTGACTTGTACTAGTCAGATGACCGTGATTGCCCCAAAAAAGAAAAGAAGTATGAAGCCCATTTAAAATGATGTTACTATGGAAGATGTTGCTTGTTACAACTTCAACTTTCCAAATGACATTGATATGGCAGAAGCTAGTTGCTCCAAGATGGTTTGTATTGAACCAAGCGACAACAAGACTCTACCACCCGAGGAAGATTTAATGGACACCGACAAGATGCTTGTGGAGTTTGCCTCCACCGACATGTTTGGAGATCTCAATTAGACTCCTAGATACTTATGTCCGAACAAAGTTATATTATGTCCCAATAATGTGCGTTGTAAGTTATTGCTACGTATAGCAGTCTTGTAAAATATTTGTGGCTAGCTTTGCTATATCATATATATATATATATATATATATATATATATATATATATATATATATAGCACTTATGTATCAAGCCCAATTAATATTCAATAAAGTATGTAATGAATGTGTGGTGTATAGGAGAATTTTTATTTTTTAATCCTTTTTTATTCAATATTTCAATAATACTCGCTCCTAAAATTTTTTTGCGGATCTGACCCTTTTGGTCGCGCCACATGCATTGGCGTGACAACATCCGCCACGTTAGATGACGTTTCCGCCATGGAAAACGCTGGCGTGACATTATTGTTCTGTCGCGCCACCGGGAGTGCGTGACAAGACCGAACATTTGAAAAATCATAACTCTTTGATATGACGTTGGATGGAGATGAAATTTATATGAAAATTGTAGCTCTCGATGAGATCTACAACTTTTTAGTTTTGAGTTTTTTTTTTCATTTGAGGACGTTAAGATGCTCAAAACATAATATAAAATTTCAGGAGCACAATAACCGCGTACTGGTGCATGTCGTATTAGAAAAATAATATCTTTTTTGTATGTTGTCAAATGAAGATACTTTTTACAGGAAAATTGTAGCTCCCAATGAAATATACAACTTTGTAGTTTTCGGTTTTTACATTTGAGATCGTTAAGATGCATAAAAAATAATATAAATTTTCAGCTGCATAATAACGCATAATAGTGTTTGTCGCATTAGAAAGATAATATCGTTTTTGTATGTATCAAAGTTGTAGTCCTTAGTGAGATCTATATGTTTGTAGTTTTGAGTTTTTATATTTGAGGTCGTTAACATACTCTAAAAACTACTATAATGTTTTAGCAATATATTAATCGTGTATCACAACTTATCTTTTTAGAAAAATTGTATATTTCTTATTTGATGTCACATAAAAATACTTTTTAAATGAAAGTTGTAGATCTCATTGAGAGCTCCAACTTTCATATAAAAAGTACCTTCATTTGACACGATACAAAAACGATATTATTTTTCTAATGCGACAAGCACTAGTAGCGATTATTATGCTACTAAAATTTTATATTATTTTTTGAGCATCTTAACGACTTCAAATGTGAAAACTCAAAACCATTGAGATGAGATCTACAACTTTGATGTCAAAAGTATTTTTATTTGAACCATACAACAAAGATATTATTTGTCTAATGCGACAAGCACTAGTACGCGGTTATTATGCTCCTGAAATTTTTTATTATTTTTTTAGCATCTTAACGTCTTTAAATAAAAAAAACTCAAAACTAAAGTTGTCGATCTCATCGAGAACTACAATTTTCATATAAATTTCATCTTCATCCGACATCGTATCGAAGAGTTACGATTTTTCAAAGGTTCGGTCTTGTCACGTCACTCCCGGTAGCGCGACAGAACAATACCATCAATGCCAGCGGGAGTGGCATGACAACGTTTTCCACGTCGAAAACGCTGTCTAACGTGGCGGATGTTGCTGCGCCAATGCATGTGGCGTGATAATGTTATTTGACCGCGTCAGCGCCGATGGTGCGACCAAAAGGTTCAGATCCGCAAAAAAATTTTAGAAGCGATTATTATTGAAATATTGAATAAGAAAGATTAAAAATAAAAAAAATCTGGTGTATATTTGGCTGCATATTTCCCAGGTCCATGTTCAACGATTTTGAGAAATTGCGTCTGTCAAATTAAATGGCCAACATTTAATATGATTATTATTAATTAGTATAGTCAGATCATGATTTTTCAACTAACAGTATTTTTTTTGGAAAAATAAAATAAAGGCAGACATCGGGTGGGATAAAAAAATCAAATTGATTTAATTTGGCTTGTCGTGTTGGAGTAAAATTTAAGAGACTTTATTATTCCAGCGTTCAAATTTTAAATGAATACGAGGACACGTTATTTTTCTCGGCGTGAACCGGGTGCGGTAAAGGTGGCCGTATTTTACAGCGTCCCGTTTCGGCAGTTTTCTTTTATTTACTAATTATTAATGTTTTTTTCGTGTCCATACATTACTCCTGGCGCGCGGACCAGTACGGTACGTGTTTTAAATAATTTCGGTCAATTGCGCGTGCAGCAGAGGAGCGGTAATGCTCGGAAGCAGACGGTGTGTCCACACCGGACACCGTGTTGGTGGACCTCGACGTTCCTTCCTAACCCCTCCCATCTGGTCACCACAGTTTATTAAAAAAACGTATCGCCGCGACTGCGCTGTACCACGTCTTCCGTACGCCTTCCTCTCCACCGTGTCTCCCACCGGCCTTCCTCTCCACCGCCGCCGCGCCCATCCTCTCCATCTCCATCCTCCATCCTCCATCTGCACCGCATCCTCCATCTCCACTTGCAGGCAGTGGCCACTGTGTGTGGCCCAGCGGCCAGGAGAAGGGGCCTACGTTGGCTGGGCCCAGGTCATGCATAGGCGTAGTTGGCCACTGCCAGGCCGTGCCACGATCCTCAGCCGCCGGCCGGTCAGAATCGGCAGTTCCCTGCTCTGCTCTACGTCATCCAGAAGAACTGGTGAAAAATGTATGTTGCAGGCCTATGTTTCAAATGTTTTATAGGTATGTTGCAAGTGTTTTATATGGATGTTACAAAAGTAGATCGAGATGTTGCATATGTTGCAATGGTTATACACGGATGTTGCAAGTTTTTGTTCTCAATGTTTCATCTGTTTTTCTATACGTATATTGCAAGTGTGTTTATCTGGATGTTACATATGTTTCATACATAAGAAAATTATTTTCTTGGCCCTAAAAAAGTGCTACTTAGTTTTTTGGCCCCTTTTTTTTTCTAACTTGCTTATTTGGCCATAAAACAAATTTTCTTTGGTTTCTTGACCCTTCCATTAGTTTGATGGGCTAACAGTGTTAAGCTGTACATGAAATGACTCTTTTACCCCTGGCTTGAAAGAATAATTATTGAAAAAATGAAAAAATAATGATTCCATGCTTGAAAAAATATTGTACTTTATTTGGGAAAATTATTGAGCCTAAAAGACCTGTGAACTGTAGACTTCGGTGCGAGGGGTAAAAGAGTCATTTCACGTACAGTTTGACACCGTTAGCACATCAACAGAAGGGTCTAGGAACCAAAGGAAATTTGTTTTAGTGCTAAATAAGCAAGTTCAAGAAAAAAGGGGTCAAGAAACTAAGGAGCACTTTTTTAGGGTCAAGGAAATAATTTTCTATTCACACATATGTTGCAAGTGTTTTATCTGGATATTTCATATGTTTGCAATGGTTTCAAGTGTTTTTCAGGTGTTTTTGAAAGTGTTTCGGATGTATGTTTCAAGTGTCTCATCTGTCTTCAGACGTATGTTGCAAGTGTTTCATCTGAATGTTTCAAAAATAGATCGGCTGTTGCACATGTTGCAATACGCGTGAGAAGTGGAGGGAGAGTGAGCGGTCCCTGCACACAGTCTGGCAGCGCAGCCCCACGTGGGCACGCGAAACGCAGGCGCGGGCATGTACGTGGTGGTGCAAGCACGGGTGTCAAGTGCAAGCGCGCGGGAAACGAAGTGCAAGTGGACGTCCGGATGCGGACGTCTGTCTGGACGTCTAGTCGCTAGCACTTTCGGTAAAAGAAGCTTTGCTAAACCTCGGTGTCGAATATCCATAGTTTTATTATTATTAATAACATTTGATAAATAATTCTGAAATTTTATCCGATGTCTAGTTTCCATAAGTTTTTTTACTAATACTATTTTTTTATTCATCTATGTATATTACTCCGGGATGGTTGAGGTGCGGTAAAGTTGGCCGTGTTTTGCCGTGGCATCCCGTTATCGGTTTTTTTTTTACTAACTAGTTAAGTGCCCGTGCGTTGCTACGGGTATGCAACGTATAGGGAAAACCGATGTACGGGCTGGATGTTACGTGACACCCAAACCCGAGAGCGGAGCGCGCGCGGCTGAGAGGGGTTGGTCCAGAGTGGCCAACTCGGCTGAAGAGGAGGTTGGGCCAGACCGGCCGGACTTGGCTAGAGAGAGGGGAGACAGTCTTTCTTTTTATTTCCTTTTTCTTTTGTAAATTCATTCTAGAATAAAAATCAATTGGTATTTGAACAAAATAAATTAGCATTGCACTTCGTGAAATTCACATAATTTGTACAAGCACTTCGTGAAATATAATTTGTACAAGCACTTCAGATAAATTATTAGAAGCCCAAAAACTATTAAGATTATTTATAGATGAGTGTCCATGTGTTGCTACGAGTAAAACATCTCATGGCATACAACCACACAAGCAGTGGGTCACGCCACAGATGGAGGGTGTGGACGTCGATTTGCATCGTGGTATAAATAGATAAGCAAACATGCATAAAAGAGAGAATTTGCTTGGTTTGCGTACTCATGTAAAGTTTTTATTTTTTTCTTTTTGGCGGCAACCAACGTCATTCGCTTATTCGGTAACCTTTTTTATGTAAAAAGTTAAATATTAATACGAGAGGAAAACACATTAGAAATACTATAGTCAATAGGTTACAATAATATATACTATGTACATCTAATCAATAATATGTCAGTAAGTCATAACTACTTGTCTCTCATTTCTTTCCGACTTCTCTATTATTGTTACATGAAATTCAGATAGATACAACTAATGTCTTATAAATGACACAAATGTAAAAGTATAACAGTTGTACAAAACAGAAGACACTACCTTTTCATAGAGTGAGGACCTCTTTGTAGACAATATTTTTCGTGTATGTACCATTTATTTTTGTCTTCTTTTTCTTATCATTCTTATCAGCGGGTCGGACAGCAAGGATCCTGATATTCGATCTAGCAGTAGCTCTAGATAGCGTAACATACAACTGACCATGAGAGAACACTGGTTCAGGCAAATACACATCAACATTGGGGATAGTCTGCCCCTGTGCCTTATTAATTGTCATGGCAAAACTGAGTCTAATAGGAATCTGCTTCCTCTTGAACTGGAACGGGAACATCTCGTCATCCAAGGGGCATAACGGAATCCATGGTAGGAAGATTTGTTTTTCGGCATGGTCTCCGACCATAATTTCTACATCAATAGTATTTCTTTGGAACCCTCGAACCACAAGACTGGTTCCATTGCAAAGTCCACCCGCAGGGTCAATGTTCCTTAGCAATATGACTGGACACCCAATCTTGAGCTTTAATACATGTGGAGGGAGACCGTTGGGGGTCAAAGTATTGAGAAACTCAGATGGGTAGTAGTTATGTGGATCATCCACCGCACTGTCAAAGCTATGATACACCATCTCATCCCCTTGGAAATGGCTTATCATCTTCATGTTAATCATATCAACCCAGTTGTTCCGCTGAGATAATATTGCTCGTGACATTATGTAGCTCTTGTTTGACATATTGGCATTGAGGGCAGAGAATATGCAGTCAATTAACGTATCAAGATCACAGTCTTTCCCGGTCTGTGGTATGCATATATCATCAGGAAGGCGGATTTCACCATCACCATTAACCTCCTCCGAGCCTCCCCCGATGCGTAGCAAGTATTCTGCAAACCATAGATCGTTCTTTGCCCTCATGTTGCGTACCAGTTTTAGATGTCGCATGGAATCCCAAAGGTATGACATCCGTAGCAAGGCACCAACTATTTGAGCTCTTGACCCTCTTCGAACAATCGGGAGAACCTGCCTGAAATCTCCACCAAACACCACAGTCTTCCCCCCAAACGGCAAGTTAGGACGGTCCATGATATCACGAAGGTTGTTGTCCAGCGCCTCAACACCTTGCCTCTTCATCATCGTCACCTCATCCCAAATAATAAGGGATGCGGTCCGAAGCAGCTTGGCGGTACCACTATGTTTTGTGAAGGTGCAAAAGGCCCCATCGTCAAGGGTGAGGGGAATCTTAAAGCACGAGTGGGCGGTTCTGCCACCAGGCATTATTGAGGCAGCAACACCAGATGTTGCCGTTGCTAAGGCAATCTTGTTCTGACTACGTATGGTAGCGAGCAGGGCCCTGTACAGATAAGTCTTTCCGGTGCCACCAGGTCCATCCACAAAGAACAAACCCCGATGATCGCTATCAACAGCAAACATAATCTCATTGTAGGCAGCCTGCTGCTCCTCGTTAAGGGTCTTTGATAGTGCCATGTCATCAACGCTAGCCTCCTCGAAAATCTCCCTGAGAATATCACCAAATGGATCATATGTGTCATCAATATCAGGAAGTGGGTACATCTTTATGTCCTTCTGCATTGATTCTAACAACTTCCGAATATCTATGAGGACCATCTGCTCCACTGTGAAGTTGGACTGGTTATTACGCCTGTAGTCCTCTGACATTGCCTCCTTATGCTTTTCTCTGAGATCCAACACATCACTCGGATCACAAAATACCAAGATTGTTGCAAAGAGCCTTCGCAGTGCATATGGCATCATCCATAGAGTAGCTTCAGCAAGGCCCTCGTGCATCGTGTTGTCCACTTCAATGAGGCCCCTTCTTTCTGCAACTTCACAAAAAGTCGGTAGGAGCTCACCAGAAACCGTCCTTAGATCAATGAATGAGGTTGCACCAGCCACGTGGTTTAGAAGCACCCTAAGATAGTAATGCTCCCCTTCGGCCGGATTGGCACATACAACTCTTCCGATCTGTCTTAAACAATTCTTTTGTGCCCTTCTAATCCATTCTTTTCTCTGTGAGTCCCACTTATAGTACTCAGGAAAGTCCCGATACAATATACCGCGGGCATGTGTCACATGTGTTGTTCTTCTCGAAGTAGGCTGTAAGCATCGACCTTTCAACACCTAGACGATTAAGCACTCGTCGAACACCTTCACGCTGGTGAAATGACACCATGTGCATGTCAGGAAGATGCAGCTGCAAGGACAACACCGAACGGGACCTATCACTTATATCAAAACCATATATCCTCCATAAGGCTTCTGGTGGAGTTACCCATCTAGCATCCCTGTACTGTTTGATCTCATCGATGTTTCCTTCATTATCCTCCTTGTCAGCCTCTCTCACAGCCACAGACGCGCGGTCATGACCCTTGTAGATGTACTTAAACAAATACTTGATGGCCTTTATGCTCTCACATGCCTCAACATTGATGTGGCAATTGAACAGACGTAGGAGGTATGGGTTGTAAGGCACGACCCATCTGTTGTCAAGGTCATGCCCACGAACTTTTTGTTTTCTACCATCGTCACGTCGTCTGTAAACTGGGTATGAATCCTTGCCCTGTAATGTGGCATCACAGAAAGGGTGTGGGTAACAGTTCTTGCATGATTCACGGCCCTTTGAGCACGGGCAATTGCGATTAAGTACTCCACAAGGGCCATGCATCATATGCTTTGTAACCATTTTATACAAGTCCGGATACTTCTTCTTGTTTGGGAGCTCGGCTGAGATGAGAAGGTCATACTACTCTAGGCACGTGATCTTGTAGTGTCCCTCCATGATTAGCAAAAAATGTGCGTGCGGTAAACCCCTCTTCTGGAACTCCACAACATACACGTGTACACGAACCTTTCCAAGGATATCCTTTTTTAACAACAAGTGCTTAAGCTCTTCTAATTTTGCTCTAAAGACCCGATCAATAAGGTCTGGACGATCCTATGGTGTTTGTCCAGGGTATAACTCACGTGTGATCTCATCCCACTTTGGATTACATGTCATAGTCAGGAAGATGTCTGGTTTTCCAAACCTTCGCACCCGTGCCATGGCATCTATGTACCTACGCCTCATGTCCCTCAGGCCTCCGATAAATGATGAAGGCATCACCGTCCGCTTCCCAACAGCTTCTGATCTACCCTCACCAGCATGCAGGCTATCAACCAATCCTTGGTAAAAGGTCGGCCCTAATCTCCGTTTGATGATTACGTATGTAATCCAATCGAGAACTCTTAATTTTTATGTACGTGTCCACCGCAAACTATTGGAAAAGACGCTTGCCATAAAGTATGGGATTAAAGATTCCTGGCCGTATCTGGAACTTGTAGCAGTAGTAGTCACGCACAGAAACACATAAATTTCCCGGAGAGTCTACAAAAAAAAACTATGGTATTAGAGGTGTTCCTGGGATAACGGTTTGATATACATGAAAAGTATAAGAAGATAAACAAACCTGTTTCTTCTTCTTCTTCTTCAGTACCACTACGAGCCTTATGCAGGGCACGAGCCGTGTTGACATCCTCCATAGTAACACCTTTCTTTAGGATATCCATATGCCATCCAAGCTCACCGCTAGGGAAGAAAAGTGGGTATGAAAGAGTATCATAGCATCCATGGTATGATCGGATGCCATGCCTGCTCCTATCTTTCCCATGCAGGACAACACTATTCTGAAACTGACCAAGGAGTTCACTACCCTTGATCCAAACAACAGCCACCTCTGAAGCCATCGGCACGTTGTATGTCCTTTGGTCCAATCGCTGATCAAGGTTAAGTGTGAGACGATAGTCCTCGAGTTGTTCAGCCTGCCCCATACTCCTCAAATGTTGTGAGTACGGGTTGTCACGAAGGATGGCCACCAGTCTGTCTATAACTTCTTTATCTTTTTGGTACTGCTCTTCACGACACCTTCGGTACCGTTGCTCAAGGCTCAGATCGTCATCGTAGAAATAAAGCTCAAGATGTCTGGGCTCCTTACCATCTTCTCTCCCAAATGACCTTATGTTGTGATAGATCATGCCATGTGCACGGAAGGTATATATATGTCGCTGTTTCTGATGTTAGTAGTAGCACTGTCGAGGCGACAGTATAGGGAAGTGAAAGAGAAGTGGCCATTGAAAAATCTGATATTGTTACGGAAGTGCCTCGCGTCCGCGTCGGAGCTCGTCCAAAGCCTCATGAGCTGGTCTGGTATGACTGGCGCATTCAGCTCGACCTGTCCGTTGCGGCAACAGAACCCAGGAGATTCTTTGTGAAACCTCTTCACACCGCAGTGACGGCAATTTAGGACAGGTTTTAGCATGTGTGTCTCTCTAGGCATGTTACTATACACCTTTTTGTACGGGTCAGGTACTTTAGGGTCAGAAGCCGTGTCTTCCTCAGTAGTATCACTTTCAACATCGTCATCTGATTCCTCTATTGAAATGACATTTGAACATAAAAATGAAGGTTAGATAAAGGAGTGGTTGTTTAGAAAGGTATTCGATATTTGGTACAAATACCTTGCCCAGCAAACAGGTATCCCTCATCCTCTTCCTCATCATCTTCAAATA
Organism: Saccharum hybrid cultivar R570; assembly: GCA_038087645.1. NCBI lineage: Eukaryota > Viridiplantae > Streptophyta > Magnoliopsida > Poales > Poaceae > Saccharum > Saccharum hybrid cultivar. The sequence goes on along the minus strand of JAQSUU010000112.1, from coordinate 9,545,918 downwards.
TTTCGCCCTCATCATCATCTGTGATCATCACAGTGCCATGACATATTACAACTTTGGTAACAATAAAGGAAAGCAAATATTGTTCACGATGTTAAAAGTAGTGCAAATTACCACTATCATCAAATAATGGTTGTTCAGGTGTAGCTGATGCATTTTGATTGCTTGGTCCAGCGCTTTCTGTCAATCACATAATGGACATGGTTGAGATAGGAATAAAGTTGTTTCATGTCAAGGAACGGGGTTAGGGAGGCCTCATTATTTACCGTTGTTGGTCACGGTTGATTGAGGTAAGGGCGTACTTTCATCCTCGTGGCCTTCACCATCGTTATTAGATACTCCCGTGTTCCGAACGATGCGACGCTCAAACACAGTGTTACGGCGGGTTAACAATGCATGTCTTTGCCCAGATGGAACATTTTATCTGTGTCATATGACCAGGCAATATATCACTGCATCCATCAACATCTTCTTCATTTGTCTCCTCTGTAGCTTGTGGGAAGCGAATATGTGTTGCACTGGATTCTGGGATAGCCCAATCACTGGGGCTTACTGTGGGACCATGAGGCCCAGATGAGTTTGCAGTGGGCCACTCCATTGTTGGATTAAAGAGTGGATTCTCCATTGCAATGGACTCATTGTTTAAGGTGTGTCTCCGCACCTCCCTGGAGCAGTTTGTAGTAACTTTCATTGCCTCTTTACGAGATGGAGCTTGATTGTAAAGCCTCTGTCGCTTGCGCCTTTGTTCCCGTTGTGCAGGTGTCATGTTTGCATGGCTCTTCCTACACGATGCACGATGAGCCATGATTTGCTCCTGCGTGCATTGTGATTGCATTTGATGATTTATAACTATGCTACGAGTGGTAATTGCCTCACCACCTGCATAGTTGTGTTTGAGTTAAAATAGTAGCAAAACGACCAGAACACACCAGATATCCATCAACAATCCTCTTGTCATCTATAAAGCTACTAATAGATTCACCAACACAAAAACGTAGGCATCAGTGCCATATTAACAATAATTTAATTACCTGGTAACTGATTGGATATAATTTCATCGTCAATGTTGTTTGCATGGAATGAATCATTCCTATGCAACCAATCATCTGTTTCATTAGGATTCATATTTTCCTTGTTTGATGCATTCTCACCATCTACCAATTGTGACACATGAAATATAAGAAACATCAATAGTAATATGTATATTATCATTCACCATCATTTTTACTATACTACCATTGGTAGTTTTGATACGTAGGTGTTGCTCCCTTCTCTCCTTTCTTCTTTTATATGCGTCTCGACGTTTTCTATTTGTATCGTCCCTTTTCTCTTGAGACATTGCGTGCCATCGAGCGCTATCCATTTCCCTTTTGCGAACTCTAGATCTGCCTGTTCACAGTCATGAATTAGCCATGTTATATCATGTAAAAGTATAATGTAGTAAAATGGTGTTTCGAAAGAGTACCTCCATTGGTACCGTTGGTATTGTCTCCGAGTGGTGTACGTGAACCGCTATTCTCCATTTAATGGAACCCTATAAAACTGTAGAACATATTTTTCATATTAGTATTTATGGGATTGTTAGCAATGTCTTTTCAAAAAAACTATTGGTGTATCTCATATGCTCAATCCTATGAACGAATGAAAGTTACTTGGTGTTTGCCTATTCCTCTCCGGATTGCTGCATGAGAAAAAACTGAGATATACAATATGGCCATAGTTCAGCTTTTGTTAATCAAATATCATAAATGCTGAATGACAAGATATACTGAAAGATTTGTGCTCAGTTTAATTTTAACAATGTCAATTGGCAGTTTCAGTCATGGTACATGGAAGTTCAGAAAGTGAAGGCAAAAGAATAGTTGCTGAATTGTTTCCTGGTGTGGCCAGTCATTAGATGTCTGTCAATTTATAAACATTGCTGAGCATATTTGAAGAAATAAGTCTACAACTAAGGTTGAGCCTAACAGTTAGCACAAATAAGTCCGACAAATCAAGATAAGTGCTAGTGGTTGAACATGCAGTATCCTGACAGCTATTTTTTAGTTATGAAAGTCTATCAGTTAGCTTCTGAAAGTGGCGTCACATACAGAAATTGGTAGTCTTTAAGTTTCAAACAAATTAATGGAATGCAAAGTAGGGCTGTGTCTAAACTGAGAAAAACAGTTGGTGTTTGAACGGGAAAACAGCTGTGTCTAAGCAAGTAGGGTTGAAATTGAGGTGAAAAAACAACTCACTCCAAATTCAGTAGCAAACTGATAGTCATCTTGATACAAAGTACCAAGCAAGTAGGTTTTAAATTGAGGAAAAAGAACAACTCACTCCAAATTCAGTAGGAAACTTATAGTCACCTTGACGACAACACAGGAGCAGCCTAGAACGGTCGTCGGATAGCCTGTGTTATCTGAATTGCAATGATCTGGACTGTGAAATCTGAATTGCACCCTGTGTTATCCTTGATCAGATGTCAGTCCTTGCCGATATTCCGCTTTTCAGAGTAAGAAGATCAGTTATCTCGTAAGTTCAGTCTCATCTGGCCCGTTACTCTACTGGCTACTGGATTGGGAGGAGCGTTCTTGTAAATGGCCTGGATTTGCTTGGATTCTATGGGTCATCACTATTGTTCTAAAAAATGTCATTCATTGCACTTAGGCTTCAAATCTTTATACATTAATGATTTCTTCATCGGGAACATACAGAGCAATGGCTCTGCCTTTTGTTGTACCAACTCAGTTTTTTTTATCTTAATAAGTTGCAGTAGGGGCTGAAACCCCTCCTTCCTTAAAAAAACATACAGAGCAACTAATTGATGTTTGACTTAATGTTCTATCTGCATCTGATTCACTTGTTTGGTAACTGTCAAAGCACTGGTGACTTCAATTTTCTGGGTATTGGGCAGGTTTAGAAAATTTTCATATTTCTGAAAAATTGTGGTTCATAAAGTTTTGTGATTCTATTAAAAATAAAGGGAAAATCCTATCATAAATCGTTCCATTAGCTAGAAGTGAACTCTTTGTGTACTTTTCACTTGTGAAATCACCTTAGCTGATAATGGATGTGCTCCCCGCTCATGTTATTCAAGGCCTTTATCATGAGCACTTTTGTCCTAATAAGTGGCGATGGACTTCACAGGTGGGATTGGAAAACTAAGCTGAAAAACATGGATACAGAGTATGACAGAGCCTATGATAGTCTTCAAAGGTGTCATTCTATTATGTAATGGTAAGTTAGGTGAATAGCTCTAATCCATGTTTATATAGACAACTGACACATCAATCCTTTATCAAGGTTAAGTTGCATGTCTTCATCAAGCCTCGGCTACTCTGGTTTTCTAGGATGACCCTTTGGATCAATAGGCCTCCCTTGAATGGTGAAAAAATCTGCAATTGTTTTATCAATTCTTGGACTCAAGCATATTTGAATTTAGTATTCTTTTTTGCTGTTGGGATGAATAGGGCGCATGCTGTTACACGTATTTTGACACTTCCATATGCAGAGAGCTAACATTTTTTTTTCCAGAAAAAGAATAACAGTACTTAATTGCTATACATAGTACTACTCCTGTAAACAACTGGATATTTCTCTATATGCAGCTTTCAACTGGGTCGTCAGCAGCCTATTATTAGTAGCACATTTACAAAGAGCAGTAAGAACTGCCCAGTTTCAGCTGAAATTTTCTACCAAAAATATCTCCAATAATATGGTATCTAAAAAAATAAAAAATATGTGATATTCAAATGCACACATGATGCACCCTTTATTTACACAATTGTACTATAGATCTTTCTCTCCATACAAAGAAAAAGGCAGTTGCATCTGGTGTTCGAATCAATATTCCAAGTTAAACAAAGATAGCAAGTTGCAAATCCCAAAAATAATATAACCAGATTGCTTGCAATTTAATAGCGCAACAGTTTGCAGAAACATGAGTAAGATGGAGAGGGAAACTACGACTTACTTTCGTAGGCCTCTTTGTACATATCGACAACTTTTGATCCAATTCCTTTTTTGTAGTACTCCCAATCAATTGGCTGGGGTTCCTGCAAAATAATTGAAGAAATACTGAGAAGACCACCCCAAAAGGCCAAAAATTCAGAAGAGATGGCACATGATTTCAATGTTGCCAAGAGCATACAAATATCAACCAAACTCAATGCACAACTACAATGAAATAGGACTACGAGCATTTAACAAATAAGAGCTTATGAATTAGAACAGGTATGATCAAGATATGTACTGTTTGGATCCATCCAGATAATTATTAGAGGTTAGTTGTGAGAAATCAGCTAATAGCTAACTGTCAGTTTGGTAGTAGATAACACATTGCCTGACATTTTATCTGAGAATCCAAATAGGTTCTCAACTTAGATAGCTGTTAGTAGGTAAAACATTACGTGACATTTTAGTTGAGAGTAGCAGCTAACTAAGGCCCCGTTCGGCTGTGCTGATAAGCCGGCTGAAAAACACTGATGACTATCTACTTAATAAGGTCCATGCTGCTTATCGTCTTGAACCGGTCATTTTCAATTTGCCAATTGTTTTTTTCTCTTAAATTTATCTCATCTGACTGCAGCTAATTGAACCAAACCAGTAGCAAACAGTAGCTTCAGTCTGAAACGGTGGAGGCAAAATCATAATCTTGGAGAAAAATGAGGACAAAATCACAAGTGAACTCAAGAGTAAGAATGCAGTTGCTTTGTCTTTGTGGCAGAGCTTGGTGTAGAGCGCGAGTGTTGCGGAGCGGAATCTCCTTGCTCCAGGCGCCGCTGCCGCTGTTCGTGGGGACCCCGGACCGGCTCGGGCAGATCGTGGCGGTCGTGGCGGAGGCAGCGCGCCCTTGTCCGCGCTTGTCCGCGGCGACGCCTGTCCAGGCGGCGAGCTTTTCTGGCGAGTTCGAGCTCGTGTTCGACAGGCACTTAGGGCCTATTTGATAGGTCAATAATATAAACTCATATCTATCTCACTAAATCTGAAAGGTTACGTAGCAAACTAAATATGGTGTATGACTCAGAACTTGCCAACTGGTTATTGTAAGCATTCTAGTTTCTGGCTTGCTGATATAGGTTAGCAAGCAAACTCATAAATGAAAACTCCCATGCAGCATGCATGACTGAGATTGCCAAATCAAGGAGCATACTATCTCTGTATAAAGTAAATGCAGATATGTACTTAAAAAGCTCGAGATCCATATACATAAAAAAACTGCCTGATAATAAATCTCACATAACTGATGTGAAGAAACAAATCATAGAGCTGTGGGTAACCATCACTTTCTGGTTCATAGTTTTCATCGGATAGCAGTATGTTTTTCTTGTGCGTGTCAAAGAGCTTTTCCATGGTTTTCTTGAAGGTGCAAAATCAACAACCGGTTTGAATAAAACAGTTACTTAGATTCATTTTAGATCTTTCAATTTTTGCGCCTTTACAACACGAAGTTGTAATCTTTTTCCTTTAACACTGTGTTTTCCCTATGTTGCAGCTCAAAAGGATCTATGTAGTGCTGGAAGTACACAGCTAGGGGCCAGTGAAAAAATATTTTCTCAATTATTTGATGGATCTGGTGAATATACTCTAGTTTATGAAGACAATGAAGGAGACAGGATGCTAGTAGGGGATGTGCCTTGGAAGTAAGCTCAATTCAACCACACCCTACCAACATAAAAAGGAAAATGTTATAATCAGCACCTCCAACTCAGTAAACATGTTGATTCACGTGCCTTCTCTAAAACTGACTCATCAAATACTGCTGACACTAACTTGCAGATTGAAATATAATAGAAGTCTACTTTATTCCACCATCTAAAGTCTTTCTTTGTGTGTAATGCCTGCAGTGTATTTGTGTCAACTGCTAAAAGGCTGAGGGTTTTAAGGAGCTCAGAGGTTTCCCATGGTTTGGTAAGCACAAGGACACATCAAGTGATGTGTGTGGCTTTCAGTTACATGTTTGATTGCTTAAGCATGACCTTCCTTTTAATGCTTTTCCTTTTTTACAGATTGCAGTAGCTCCTAGAAGAGGACCAGATTGTTGTAAGCCCAAAACAGTGTCAAATTACTATCAATTGGAATGTGAGCAAACTGAACCCAGACCATTCCCCTTCTGTGATGTGATGATACCTAAATTTTTGCCTGTAGAGACTAATCTAGTGAGATGAATCAGCATTTCAGATGCATGGAGAGGTCCTGGATTTTGGATTGTTAGTTTTTCAAAAATCCAAAGTTAAGCTCAGGATCCATCACAATAGCAGATACTATTAACCTTGCAAACGACAACGTTTTCCTTAACATTCTTTTTACAGCATGAAACGACATGTTAATTAAAGAAATTGATAAGTGGAAGGCCGTAGCTTATAACTAATGTTCAGGAATAAGTCTAGATGCATGGATGATTCTTGTTTCAACAGCCACACACTACAACTTGAAATCCCTTAGAGGAGAGAATTATCGGTAACAAAACCTTGAATACTTTTTCGTTGACACAATGCATAAATTTTTAATCACTGGAGCATTGATCCATCTTGTCAGCAAGCGTCAATGCAACAACCACTACTGCAACCATCTCAGAACTGCTTAAGGGGCATTTCATCGAACGGCTTAATCTGTTGTATCTACCCTGATTCCACATATGGGACGTTCTCAATTTGCAGTGATATGAGAACTCATTCAGCATTCAAAGTAACTTATGAGAACTCATTCAGCACTCATTGAACGATGTAAAAATAGAAATATTTCTTCATTCAAAATGTGAGAATATGGGGAGGAACAGAAAAGCAAAGCAAGCTAACCTGGGAGCGGCAACGCTGTCGACGATGGCAGTGCAGGACCGTTGCCCTGTCTTCGCGCACCTGCTCTGGCGTCAGATCTTCCTCCGCACACCTGCTCCACCGTCAGGTCCTTCACCGTCCTGTACCCCAGTCCCCGAGGGTCCGAATCCTCTTGCTGCTCCACCACAACCGTAGGATATCGGTAGATCGAGAGAATACGTAGTGAGAATCCTGCTAGGTTACCTTTTCCTCACCGGGGACAGTTGGAGATCAGGCACTTGACCAGAGATTGATGCAACAGCCGCCGGTGCCCAGTACCGGGAGCAGTCCGTCCGACGTCGGCAGCGGCTTGGCGAGGTCACGGTCTCCGGGGATCACTTGATCCGGGGCAGGTCCGACGTCGGCAGCAGCTTGGCGAGGTCTTCTGGAGGGATCACAGGCGTCGCTTGATCTGGGGCGGCGGCGGCGATGGAGGATGGAGGGGAGCACGGAGTCTGGGATGTCAGGCGAGCGGGGGAATCTGGGAGTCGGAGGGAGTCGCGGTCGCCGGGGATCACTTGATCCGGGGCAGGTCTGATGTCTGATATAGGTTAGCAAGCAAACTCATAAATGAAAACTCCCATGCAGCATGCATGACTGAGATTGCCAAACCAAGGAGCATACTATCTCTGTATAAAGTAAATGCAGATATGTACTTAAAAAGCTTGAGATCCATATACATAAAAAAAACTGCCTGATAAATCTCACATAACTGATGTGAAGAAACAAATCATAGAGTTGTGGGTAACCATCACTTTCTAGTTCATAGTTTTCATCGGATAGCAGCATGTTTTTCTTGTGCTATTGTCAGATTGCTCAAGTTGATCAGTTGTAGGTTCTGTTTTCACTTTCCAGTAATTAGGAGTGGCCTATGTATTTGTAGTATTTGTATTCAGGAATTGCTGAATCTGAGCTCACATAATCAGTAGCTAATCATAGATTAAAGGTTTACTACATAGTAGACTACATGTCATTGCTACATGGTTATACTCCTGACTTCTGAGTAAGGTAGGTAGGTGGACAGAAAAATAAAACAGAAGAGAGAAGTGAGAAGGGGTTTCTTTGTATTTCATCTGAGCACACAGAAACTAATTGAACATCACTGCAGCGGTTGTGTGGCCAGGGTTCCCATTAAAACTAACCTTCTTAGTGTGCTTGGCGTGGTGTTAAAGGTTTCCTACAGTTTTTGGGTGACTACACCGCAGAGTAGACAGGAGACGAATTCACAAGTGTCTCCCTTTTTCTTGTCTATTCTGCACTATAAAAATAATTAAACTATAAACACCAACATGCTAGCAAAGGAAAAATTTTTATTTGGAGACACGTGTCTCTAGAAACATGAACCAAAACCTGGTCACAGTTGAGATTCCTTTAAATTATTGCCTTCAAATTGATAGCAAACAGAGTCAGGATTGGCAACAAAACATCACAGAAAAAAGAAACATGCTGCTCCGAGATACTAAATATTATAGGAGTTCTCATCTGAGGTCCCACGATTTAGTTGTAAAGAAATCAGAATTTGAGTGTTACAGGCAGTAGCATCTCCCTGTCCCTCCTCGATCTCTTTAATTTCTCTGTCGATCCATTTATCAGCCTAGGTATCCGATTCCCAATCCATTCAATTAATCCACATCGTTTGTTTAAATTTAAACAAATCGAAAAGAACAAGATAACTGAGGAAGCACGAAGAGTTACCAAATCGACCAAGCCATAGTGACAATGATCTCCATAAAGAAAGGAAGCTGTAGTTGATTCTTGAAAGAAGATAAAGTTCCAAAGGGATCAGTGGGCTGCTGTATGTGTAGATTAAGGGTTGCCCAGCAAGCATTTGAAAAGGCGCAACCAAGAAACAAATGGGCGAGAGACTCTTCAGTAGGATGAGTGCAGAGAACACAATTATGGTCATCTAAAGCCATTCGTTTCCTTCTCAAGAGCTCCCTTGTACTCAATCTGTCATTAAGTAGCAGCCAGAAGAAAAACTTCCTCTTGTTCTGAAAACATGATTTCCACAGCCAACCAAAGGCAGGATGAACATGCCTAGTGCCAATAAGATGCTTATATGCTTGCTTTGAGGTGAATTTGTCAGAGTTCTAGATATATGACCATCTATCAGAGCCATCTTGCAGTTGCAAAGACTGAACTAGATCAGAGAGCTGTGTGAACTGAATGAAAGCTTCCTCAGAGAGTGACAGATGAAAAATATCATGAAGTTTAGCAGACTGACAGACTTGTTGAACAGTGGAGTATTTGTTCTTGACAAAAGAGAAGAGCTCTGGCATATTATTGCACAAAGAAAAGTCATTCCAAGCATCTAACCAGAGAAGACATGAGGTTCCATTCACCACTATAGCCATAGCCATACCCTTGAAGGCAGGTAGCAGCTTCTGAATATCTCACCACTAAAAAGATCCTTTCTGATTAGCAGTTGGTGGACGGCCATTTGAATATCTAACTTCCCATACAAGGTGCACCCAAGGGATATCCAGGTGGTTGAAGAATTTATGCAAATTCTTGTGGAGTAAACTTTGATTATGAGAATGCAAGTTGAGGATACCCAAGCCTCCATTTTCTTTAGAGGTACAAGCCAAGGGCCAAGCTGCTTTAGGTGGTTTTTTACTGTTAATATCTGAACCACGCCATAAACAATGCTTCCTAAACTTGTCGATCTATTTTATAACTGTCTTTGGAAGCAGGTATGTGGACATTGCAAAGGTTGGCAGTGCACTGAAGACAGCATTAGTTAACTGCAAACGACCAGCTTCACTGAGAAAAGATGAAACACTAACCAGCCGACATTCACATCTAGAAACCAGGGGCCAGTAGTCAGCAACAGATGGTCTGGTGAGGCTAAGGGGTAATCCCAAATATGTGAAGGGGAGTGAACCCTTTGAGCATCCCAAGGTTCTTGACAAAATTTCTAGCTTAGCATCACTCACATTAATTGGGACCATCATGGAATTATTAAAGTTCACCTTCAAACCAATTGAATCAGCAAAAGAACTTAGCAAGGCCTTAAGGAAGAAAAGTTCCCTAGCATTTGCTTTTATGAAAATCAAAGTGTCATCTGCATATTGTAAAATTAGGAAATCCTGAGTATGAGGTAACACCAAGGGTAAAGAAAGAAGCCCTTGCTCTTTGGCTGAATTCAGAAGATCCTGTAGAAAATCTACAGCTAAAACAAACAAAAGAGGGGAGAGATGGTCCCCTTGCCTAACTCCCCTCTTACAATGGAAAACTTTTCCTGGCACGCCATTTAGCAAAACAGAAGAGGTTCCAGAGGTGAATATCAACTGCATCCAAGCCAACCATCTAGAAGGGAAGCCTTTTTCCCATAATCTTCAACATCAAATTGTATTCAACCTTGTCAAAAGCTTTTTCAAAATCTAATTTGAGAATAATAATTTCTTGCTTTGACTGATGACAAAGATGAAGAAATTCCAATGACCAAGCCAAGAAGTCTTGAATACATCTGTGCTTAATGAACCCATACTGATTCTTATGAATAAGTTGAGGAAGAACCAATTGCAATATGTTGGCAAGCAATTTTGTAATAATTTTGTTTGAGGTGTTCAAGAGGGAGGTCTGAAATTTGGCACCTTCATAGCATTATCATGTTTTGGAACTAAAGTGATCAGTGACCCATTCATACTTTGTAGACAAATATCCCCAGAATAAAAAGCATCACAAAGCTTGTAAAAATCCTGGCAAATAATAGGCCAACACTTTTTGACAAAATCAGTGTTAAAGCCATCAGGACCTGGTGATTTATCTGAAGGTAGTCTTCTCACTACCAAGTCAATTTCCATAGCATTGAAAGGTTCCACCAAAGAGCTGAGATCTGAAGATGTCTGCAACACAATATCAAGGTTAAAATGAATTGAGGTGAATTCAAAAATACCTAATCTTTCCTTATAAGCTTCCCAGATCATATTTGCTTTCAGGTGATGATCAAAAAAAGGTGTCCCATTATGATCTTCTAAGCAGGTAATCAAGTTTCTTCTGAATTTTATAGTTGCATTGGCATGAAGGAATTTGGTGCTAGCATCACCAAGAGTCACCCACTTTATTTGCCCTCTTTGTTTCCAATAAGTTTTCTACTGCTTCAATAAACCCCTGCAATTTTCCTTCAAGAATATGCTTAAAGTTCCACTCAGGAATGGATAAATTCCTGAATTCCTCAACAATCTACAGAAAAGTTAATATTGGCTTTCAGATTAGAAAACTTTCCTTTCTAGGCTTTCAGAGCCACTCTCAGATTTTTGAATTTAGCAGTGAGGATCTTAGCTGCATCAGTGATGTGAGAAGGGGCAGACCAATGCTGTTGAACCACGTTAAGAAAATCAGGATGCTCAAGCCAGTGATTTTCAAATCTAAAGATGGAACCTTTTGGAATTTGGGTGGAAACAGATATGGCACATGGAACATGATCAGAGGTCTCCATTGATAGAGGGTAAGCAAGTGTATTAGGATAAGAAATGGTCCAAGAACTAGATGTAAAGAACCAATCTAGTCTTTCTAGAAGGGGTGAAAGTTGTTTATTGGACCATGTAAACCTTCTTCCTTTTAAAGGTATTTCAATCAAACCAAGAGAGCTGATGGCCTCATTAAAAAGATACATTTTCTAGTGATCTCCACCTTCCTGATTTCTATCATTTGGTGATCTACAAAGATTAAAGTCACCAACTATGATCCAATCCACAAGATTAGGCATATTAATATTTTGAAACCATTGAAGAAATTGCCTTTTTTCTGTGTGTGTGCAGGGTGCATAAATATTAGTGAGAATCCACTGTGAATTATCATGCAGGGAGAAGAATTCCACAAACTGAGCATAGGAGTTTTGGAAAACTAAAGAACCCAGAAAGAAGACAAATTTCCAAATAATTATGGAACCACCTGAAGCACCAATAGAAGGCAAAAAGACATTTATCAAAAGAAGGTGGACAAATGTTTCTCAGAAAGAGATCATCAAAGACATCTCTTTTAGTTTCTTGCAAACAAACTATATCACAATGACTATCAACAATCCTATCTCGGATTGCATTCCACTTTCTCTCAGAATTCACCCCCCTTATATTCCAACACAAAATGATTCAGCTTCTATTATTCATGATAACAAAAGGATGGAAAAGGAGGAAAGTCCATTGCTAAAGAAAGAACTAAAAAGGGAAGCTACTGATCACCCTTCTTCTTTGGGGGCTGGCCACCATTCTTCTTCTTAGGTGGTTGTTGTCCCTCCTTTTTTGCCTGTCTTCTTCTTGCTTGCTTGTTTACCAACTGGCCTGGTGTTAGCTGGCTTCTCATTGAGCTTGTCATCAGTTAAGTCATCAGGATTAATGTTGAGAAGGTGGCACCCAAATCTCTTATAATTGAGGGTGACACCACAAGGGGTGTGGCTGAGCAACCCAGGTAGCTTTTATCCTTGCAACTGGAGACCTTGAAGCCCTTGTGCATCTTCTTAATTCTCATGCTTCTACAAACATCAGATTCAGACAGGATTGTCCTCTTTCCTTTCCTGTTCTTGGGAGTCATGCCAGCCTTGGCTGAAGACTCAGGAATATCAGCTATCTCTGAATCAGATTCATGATCAAAAAACAATTGTTCAATGACAACATGTGAGGATGGAGCAGGGTTACAGACAGACATGGGTTCATTAGGAGAGCTATTGGGGATATGAAACACTGAAGCATTACCTGAGTAGGAGACAGTGAAAAAGTTCCAAGCAGGAGACTGAAGGAATTCTTTTCCCCATTCAAAAGTAGGAGACTGCAGCAAAATAAAGGTGAAGAAGTTCATCCAAATATCAGGTATGATGACAGAAGGTAAGGAATTAGAACTGTGAGAGAAATGCTTTACCCATTGCCTAAGAGCTCAGGGCATGGTTTGAAAGAAGACCCTGAATTTATCCAAGTACTGAACATAGGATCAGCTTCTATCTGAAAGATTTGGGCAAAGCCAACATTAATATTATCCTGAAAGACTTGAGTAGGACCTACCATAGGATCATTCAGGAAATCCATGATTATCTTCAAGCTGAATTTCTTCAGGCATTAAGGGCTTCAGATTGTCAAAATTAGGAAAGGGCACAATTTGCACAGGCTCAATGGGAAGAAGAGGTGACTGTGGCTGATTGTCATTATCAGAGTCATCTGTAAGATCATCCATAGCTATAACATGAGCTTCATTCTGTTGAGCAGCCCGCTGATCATGGGGAAGTTGCCCTGACCATCAACATTGCCCTAACCATCAACATTGATGACAATTTCCTCTGCAATGTCAGGTTGAACCTCTTCTGCATTTTCTGGTACCATTTTAGGCTGAATAGGAATCAACAGAGGTACTGGCTCTTCATCCACTTGTTGCTGCAATTGCTGCTGAAAAAAGCCAAGTGGTTGTTGGGCCTCCTGATTGGGCCAAATTCTCCAGCCCATGTTCTGCAAAGGTCCCTGGTCTGGGTTTGGAACAGTAAAAGGGTTAAAGGGCCAGAATGGTGGAGGAGGAATCTGAGGCCCTTGACATGGCTACCCAAAACCGAAGAAACGAAAGTTGTTGGGCTGAAAATCATCATCATTGTCATCAGGCCCAGGGGGAATGTCTTCATCCTGTGGGAGGCCACCCAGAAGAGTTGCTTGAAACACTTCACACTGCACAGACCAACTATAAGATGAAGGGTCCAAACCTTCAGTAAAGGTGAAGAACCATGGTATAGAATCTAGACCACAGACTCTGGCTTTGACATAAACCCTGGACATGTTCTGGTAATCGTCCTCCCAAACAACTAGCTTGTCAAATTCAAACACTGCTTTATCAACAAGAGCATGTGACCACAAATCAAGATTCAGACCAATCAGCACCATCCACACATCATGAGTCATAACGGTAGTCCTTTTGTTCCATGCCTTGTCATGAGGAATAAAAGAGATTGTACCATTTCCATATGGAATGGGACTGTTCTAGATCAAGAGGTCTCTTTGGTGCATATAAGTGAACTTCACATAAGCCTGTCCAAATGGGCAAGGATGAATGGTCTCATAGGGAAACTGAAGCTGCACTGATAGAAAATCAACAAGCACATTTCTGATTGCATCAAAGTCAAGCTGGTGCTGAGGAAGGGGATTAAAAGTAGCTATAGCAAGATCATTATGCTGACGCTGGATTCTGCCAGTAACAACACTCTGCATCAAAGGCCTACCCTGGATCATTATCCTCTGTGCTCCAGCAGGCAAGAAAGGCTAAGGATCAACAAATTGGAAGGCCATCTTCTCCTAGGGATTGGTGGGATAAACAATAAGTGGGGTTTTTTTTACACCAAGCTACGTGAACAGAGGGGGGAACAATAGCAATGCCTAGACTGGTGCGGGCATACTCACCAAAGGAGGAGAAGATAGGCACTAGGCACGGAACTCTGACTATCGCCGGCGACGGCGACTCCTCGGCGAGCTCGTTGAAGTCAGGTGCCGTGATTTTCCAGGAGCGGCTGCAGAAAACGATGACCAGCATTGGAGGCGTAAGGCCAAGACAGATTTTGGAGTAGTCAGAGAAAGAGGTGAAGTGAACAAGAGGTGAAGTGAACATTTTTGTAGTCAATTTTGGGTCCATCAGGCAGAGATTGAATGCTCGAACGATCACCGGGAGCGGAAGCGACATTACCGAAAACGCGCAAGGATGGAGGCGGGAGACGACACTTTCCAGAGTGATGGCTTGAACCACCACATGACTGACAGATGGGGCTTGAGCTGAAGCCTCTAGTAAATGGGCCGGTGCGGCAAGAGCCAAAACTGTCCCCGATGCAAACGCGGCGGAAATGGGCCGAGAATGCCGGGTTGAAAGCTGGAATAACTCGCTGCTTAATGCCGGTAAAAGCAGAGTGATGGCCCTGTTCAATAGGCTTTGAATTTTGAAATTGCGGACGAAGAACACGGCGTGTTCCAAGCTGCACCAAATTTGCTCCAGAAAGAGGAGCAACATAATGTTCCGAAAGACGAAATTTGCATCGCCCGATTGAGAGAACGAGAAAGAACTGAGAGGATCAAAACTGACCGGAGAGTTGAAACGGCGAAAGATCTCAGCCTCAACGACCCGTCCAGGTCGATGATCAAGGTTGGAGAGATCCATGGAATCGAGGATCATCAGTGATCGCCATGGGCGCCATGGACATCAGAGAGAGCGAGAGCTGAGTGCACCATCGCCGCATCTGCTTGACGGTCTAGGATCGTCGACCTCCAGCTGGCGGCGTGGATGCGCTGCCCGGTCAGGATGTCCTCCGTCATGGACCCGTAGACCCAGCCAACCTCCTGACCCCAGCTCGTATCAGTCTCGTAGATGCAGGCAGAAACTTGTTTGGCTGCTTCGATGCGACTCGTTAGGTCTATTGGTGCTTTGAACATGTCCCCGGAGATGATGCTCCTCGTCAGTCGATCAGTTCATTCGATCTGCCAAACCTGTTCTGTAGCTCCTTGTATGATGGTGAATCTGCATGCCAGAGTTTCTATTGTGTTGTACAACCAGTCAAGGGCATCATGCAAACAATATGTTGGGTTGAATCAGAATTTTTTTTATCAGAAAAACCCTATAGAAAAATTTATTTATATGTAAGTTTAAAAAATAAAACAATGCATATCCATACCCATCTAGATGTACATTGTCACAAATTAAAATTTAAGATTGAATATAAATATTGTTTTTTTGTAAAACCCAACTAGAATATGGATTCTCATGAAATATCTAATAACTATACTAAAAATATGGATCATTATAATCAAAACAGACCATAGCACGCACGTATCGTAGGATAAAAGACGACGTCTGATGAGATAACCGCTATATATGCAATCCTCTGATATCATGGTCATTTCTGTGATTGCGAAACTCTCAGCTGTGACTCAATTTTCGGCAGCAGGGAAACTCTATTCTTGCTTCTTGGAACATCTATCATTCGTGAGTGTTGACACTGAAAGTGTCCCAACATGGAAATGGGGCTATATCATTAAGTTCCTAACATCCAATGGATGTTGGAAAATATTTGGTGCCACAAAATAACGAAGAAACGATCAAAGAAGAAGGAAGACAGCGCCTGGCCTGACGAAGTCGGCTCGGCCGGCTTGCTGAGCCGGCTTAGCAGGTTCTTCAGCCCAGAGTTGGCTTAGCTGATGCTCCAAGTCGGCTAAGCCAACTGTCCCTATGCCGGCCCGGCCTCAGTGCCTCAGGCACCCACGAAAACTGGCTTAGCCAACTCCTGAGTCAGTTAAGCTGACTTTCCTGCCGAGTTCAAGCCGGTTTGGTTTTCAAATCAATTTTGACTCTATTTCTGATGTAGGAAACTTGGAGAATGCATTTTGGACTTGTTTCTTACCGGGATAAGACCACTCCCTCTATATATATACAAGAGGATCACGGTCGATTAATTATCCCAACTTTTAATTGTCAAAAACACATCTACTACACACCCTTTTACCCTCTCCTCTATCTACCCTACTATTTGTCACGTCTGGTGGCGTTCTAGGTGGCCTTGCTGACTTTAGGACATCCTCCACGTGCTCCTCCCTGAGGGTCTTCCCGGAACGTGTTTGGGAGTTTACCATGTGAAGAACTAGCTCAGTAGCTGTCTAACTGACCTCTCGGTTAGTTTTGTTGATTCGTTGTGTTCCTCACTGCGTTCAAGGTCGTGCTTCGACCACGGGCGTGCTAGCCCTTGTTGGTGTGTGATCCGGATCCTATCCGGCGTCAACGCACTTTTTGACGACTCTACCGAGGAAGAAGAAGAATATCAAGATCCAATCTACTAGCAACAAGTCGGGTTATGATAAGCCTAAGGATGGAGGGGATCACACCGATCCCTTCAACCTAAAGAACATCAACCACCCGACATCGATTGAAGAGCTTCCCGATGAGCTTCATCAGAAGATTCAGGCCAAGCTCGATGCCGATGTAAAAGGTTTCCTTGAGAGCTGCACTAAAGATCAACGTGACAAGGTCACTCAATTTCGAGAGCCTCACTTTTAGTGATTCTATTGCCTCTACATCAGCTTCACAGAGGTAAAGGCCAATGAAGAGGTAATAGATCCTTATCCTACTCATGCTAACTAAGGAGCAGGATTCAGTGACTCTGCTTCATAAAGTCACAACGTAACTTTCCATCCATCTCCCACGTCCATTCAAGATCCAACGTCTCCCAAGCAATCATACTTGTGCCTTCCAAGCTGGCAGCTAATCAGTTCAGACTTAGCTAGTTTCAGTCCACTGAAATATTATCCTGCTGAGCACAGGAAGCAACAATAGATGTGAATTATAAATTTTTTTCGACAAAGTCATAGCTGCATTCACATAGTCCACAAGCACTAAACATAGAGATTTTTTTTTCGACATCGTACAACGGCTGATTTCTGTAGCAACAAGCCATGGCTGATTTCACATAGTCCACAGTGAAGGCTGCATACAGCCGAATATTTATGTCAACTATAGTCCACTTCACTTGTACAATTAGGCCGCAAAAGACTATAGTTAGGCCACAAAAGACTATAGTTAAATATGTCTGACATACTTTCTCGCTACATGCGCATATTAGAACTCAAGATTATCAGCATTACAAGAGCTGCTATGAGCTGAGTAAAGCAGCCTAAACTTCCAATGGCATTGTAATATTGGAATTCCACAACGACGCTTTTGTTACGGTTATTTTTCTCTGATTCAACTTGAGGTCGTGGGACATCATCACCTTGATTTTGTTGCTGCCCATGAAAATTCAACAAGTTAGTCCAGAATTTTTTTTATAAATATAGAACTGAATGGCAGTAGCATAGACAAGTGTGCAGGTTACACGTTTTACCTTTCCTGTCTTTTTTTTGTTGGTGCGGGAGATTTAGTTGGCTTACGCCTACATTTGCGTAACTTATCTAGCTAAGTTCTCTGTCTCCTTAATGTAAACTTCCAACTGAAACAGCATATTTGTTATCTCCATCCAAAACTCTAGTGCATGCAGCCAAAGATCGTTCATATTTGCTTTGGAAAGTTTTAAAACACTTTGTCACGTGATCAGTTTGCCCTTTTCTTCGATGACCTTCATTGGCACAAACATATCTGCATGAGGTGACCTTTCCATCATATTTACTAACAATTGTGTATCTTTTCCTCACATCAAAGCTTGTACGACCCCCATATGCCACCCAATACTACCAATTTCAGGTATCCCCTTCTGAACTTCTTCCATTGTCTTGTCAAATTATGTAGCAAACCATAAAGTTCAATACAATATCGGATCACAAAATAAATCCTCCCTTTCATCTATCTTTTGTCAATCATACTCCGGTGTGCAATCTCAACCAAAATGCATAATATTGTAATTTCTATCTAAGTAATTAGAACCACACAAGATAAATAAAACATACAAAGCAAACCAGATGCAATTTTGGAGATAGACAAATGATTCACCTAGGCTGGCGAGGTGGATGCGCACGCCGGCAGGCGAGGTGGTCAGGAGGGCCAGCAAGTGATGAGGTCAGGTGGGGCTGCCGGCACGGCAGCGCGCGGGACGGCCGGCGAGGCGGCGTACGTCGCAGCACAGAAGCCGGCGCATTGCGCGGGATACCCGGCACGCCGCGTGACGACAGGCACGTCGCCTGGCTAGGCAGCACGGGACGGACGGCGCGTCACGCGGCCAGGCAGCCGCGGCCATGGTTTAATTTATCGGTAGCAAAAAAATACCGGAGGTCACCGATAAACGGGTTTATCGGATTTATCGGAGAATTTCTCGATCAAAAATAAAACAAAATAATACCTAATTTCACTAGAAGTTGTCTCTAAAACATTTAGCATCAAGAACTAGCACATAATAGTATTGATATAATATAGTTATTAGACTTCAATTTTAGGTATGTTCATCGGATCAGGATATTTAGCATTGTAGTGATAGATGTTCGGGATCACAGAGAGGTAGAGCGAGAGGGTTGATAGGTTGCAAACCGTCAAATGCCGTAGTTGTCGAAGCTCCGGCCGGGGTTTCGTTGACGGACGCCATCTGCGCGCCAGCAGCGACGGTCGGTGGAGAGGGAGTGACGCTGTGGCGTTCTCGGTGGCGGCGTGACCTTCGGATGGCGTTGCCGGCGTCGGTGGTGCTTCCCGTCGCTGGCAGCGCCCCTTCTCAAGATCGGGTCTAGGGATAGGATATCGGTGGGGTGACTGGCGGTGTGGTGAACCTCGTACCTCGAGCCCCGGCCCCCACCTTTCTTTTTATAGCGCTGTGCGACGGGGCCCACCAACCATATCGGGTTGGGCGCCCCCGATCAGGGCGCGAGATCAAGGCCCAAAGGCCGTTGGGCCTACTGGTGAAGAGATCAAACCTAACATTCTCCCCCTTGATCTCTCATCATTTTCTTCGTTCTTTAATTTCATATTCAATCTTTCGATTCATATTTTTTTCTTGCTCCTATCCTATTCCATTGCAGATCAGTGTATTGAATTGTTTCATCGTCACAGCAATTAGTGCCGTTAGATTAACAGCCACAACACATTTCTCTGTTTTGGAATGAAATTTCTTCTGGGCCCTTCGTATGTTCGGGAATCATAGGCTTTCCCTTAAACCCATGCCGGCTACGTGTTCTCTGAACACGTTGGGTGGTAAGCCCTTTATGAGCGGATCCGCGAGCATTTTCTCTGTACTTATATGCTCAAGATTTATAATATGATCCCGAACTTTATCTTTTACAACATAGTACTTTATGTCAATGTGTTTGGCAGCACCACTTGACCTATTGTTGTAAGCATATTGTACCACTGGGTTGTTATCACAATACAACCTCATCGGTTCATTTATATCATCAATCACTTTCAATCCGGGTATGAATTTCTTTAGCCAATTCACCTGCCCCGTTGCCTCATAGCATGCTACAAACTCGGCATACATTGTCGAGGATGTAGTTACAGTTTGTTTGGAGCTTTCCACGATATAGCCCCTCCTGCGAGAGTAAATATATATCCTGACGTGGATTTTCTTTCTTCTCCCGCATAATCGGAATCTGAATACCCCTCTATCTGCAGGGAATCAGATCTTCTATACGTTAGCAAGAGGCCTTTCGTACCCTGCAAATAACGCAGGACTTTCTTCACCAATTTCCAATGTTCTATTCCTGGATTCTTTTGATATCTGCCAAGTAACCCGGTGACAAAAGCCAAGTCAGGGCGTGTACACACTTGAGCATATTGTAAACTTCCAACTGCTGAAGCATACGGTACTGCTTTCATTCGGTTAATCTCATATTCATTCTTGGGACATTGATGTTCCCCATATCTATCGCCCTTGACAATAGGAGCAGGTGAAGAACTGCACGCATGCATACTAAATTTCTTCAAAACCTTTTCTATGTATGCCTTTTGCGACAGTCCCAGTACCCCTTTCTTCTATCTCGGTGAATCTCTATTTCCAAAACAAACGAGGCCTCACCGAGATCTTTCATATCGAAGTTTGAGGACAAGAATTTCTTCGTTTCCATTAGCAGACTGACATCACTGCTAGCAAGCAGGATATCATCCACATACAAGATTAGGAATATATACTTTCCATTCTTGAATTTTGCGTAAACGCAATTGTCCTCAACATTCTCCTTAAACCCAAAACCTTTTATCGTTCTATCAAATTTCAAATACCACTGTCTTGAGGCTTGTTTCAATCCGTAGATTGATTTCTTTAGGCAGCATCCCATATTTTCTTTTCCTTTTACAACAAAACCTTTCGGTTGTGCCATATAAATATTTTCTTCCAAATCCCCGTTAAGGAACGCCGTTCTTACATCCATTTGATGTAACTCCAAATCATAGTGGGCCACAAGTGCCATTATAATTCTGAAGGAATCTTTACATGAGACTGGAGAAAACGTCTCATTGTAATCAATCCCTTCTCTTTGCGTAAAGCCTTTCGCCACAAGTCGCGCTTTAAATCTTTCTATGTTCCCTTGGGAGTCATATTTTGTTTTGTAGATCCATTTACAACCTACTGTTTTGGCTCCCTTAGAAATAATTTCCAAGTCCCAAACTTTGTTGGTACTCATTGATTTCATTTCATCTTCCATGGCCTTAAGCCACTTTGATGAGTGGTCGCTTCTCATGGCTTCTTCAAATGAGGTGGGATCATCCCCCATCTGAAATTCTTCTGTTTCATAAACTTCATAGTCATTAGAAATAGCTGACCTTCTTGTTCTTTGAGACCTTCTAGGGGCCTCTGGCACTTGTTCCACATTGGGCTATTGTTGTTCTTCCTCATGTGCGACGTTTGGTTCTATGGGGTCCTCAAGGACAGCCTCCTCAAGGACAGGTTCCTCATGTTCATTTATTGTCGCCACGGGAGAACTTGCAACAAGTGTTGGCCCCACAGTGTCCTGCACTGTCGGCTCAATAGCAACAGGTAGCGTAAAGAATGGTTCTTCAACCATCGGAGTGGGTACATGTACCCGTTTCTCCTGTAGGCTTATTTCTCGTGCTACCATGCTCCCCCTGATCATGTTATCCTCCAAGAACACAGCGTGTCTTGTTTCTACAATTTTCGTATGTCTGTCAGGATAATAAAATCGATATCCTTTCGATCTTTCTGGATAGCCAATGAAATGGCAGCTGACTGTCTTGGAGTCTAACTTTTCTATGTTTGGGTTAAACACTTTTGCCTCAGCTAGACAGCCCCACACACGCAAATGGTTAAGTGAGGGTTCCCTTTCTGTCCATAATTCATACGGTGTTTTAGGCACCGATTTGCTTGGTACTCGATTAAGTATGTGAATGGCAGTTTTCAGTGCCTCCATCCATAAGCTAATCGGTAAAGTGGAGTAACTTATCATGCTTCTTACCATATCCATTAAGGTACGGTTACGTCTTTCAGTCACTCCATCCTGCTGAGGCTCCCTCGGTGTGGAGTACTGAGCGACTATGCTATTTTCCTGTAGAAACTTTGCAAACGGTCTAGGAATTTGGCCATATGGGGTATGTCGCCTATAGTACTCTCCACCTCGGTCTGATCGTACTATCTTTATTTTCTTATCATGCTGATTTTTAACCTCAGCTTTAAATATTTTGAATTTATCCAATGCTTCCGATCTTTCTTTAATTGGATAAATATAGCCATAACGAGAGTAGTCGTCTGTGAATGTTATAAACGAATCATAACCATCCACGCTTTTCACAGGAAATGAACCACATATATCAGTGTGGATAATTTCTAAAGTTCCTGTGCTTCGTTTGGTATTTTTCTTAATTTTCTTGACATACTTTCCTTTGATGCAATCAACGCATTGTTCTAAATCTGAAAATTCTAAGTGTGGAAGAATTGATTCTTTAATCAGCCGTTCCATTCTCCCCCTCGAAATATGGCCCAAGCGACAGTGCCATAATTTCGAAGAGGCATCATCAATTCGCTTTCGCTTCTTAGTTACATTCGCAGATGGGGAATCATTCATATTCTCATCGCATACATTGTTCGCATTTTTATCAAGAGATAATAAATAAAGCTTGTCTTGTCGGAAGGCAAGACCAACACATTCATTATTAACAAGTATCTTACATTTGCCATCACCAAAATGGCAATCAATTCTATCATCATCAAGTTTCAAAACACTTATCAAATTTCTACGCAAAGAGGGAACATAAAGTACTTCTTTAAGTCTAAGTACAAAGCCATTGTTCAATTCTAAAGATAAATCTCCAATCGCTTCAACATCGGCTTGTACTCCATTTGCAACTTTAATCGTTCTTTCTCCTCTTTGCAAGGTTCTCGTCCCACTTAACCCCTGTAAAGAATTTGCAACATGAGTAGTTGCTCCTGAATCAACCCACCAAGTGGATTTTGCATAACATAAATACAGAGATTCATCTACAAATGTAATAAATTCATCACCTCTTTTCAGTAGAGATTTCAGGAAGTCTGGACAGTCTCTCTTGTAGTGTCCCTTCTTGAAGTAGTGCTTGCATTGGTCCTTTTCAGCTCCACTATAGGAGTTGCTCTGCTGATTTTCAGATTCCTGGGGTTTCTTTCCCTGTGAGTTTGAGGAAGAGGTTTTGTCCCACTTGGGTTTCCCTTGTGGTTTAGAATTCTTGTTATTAAAGTTCTTTCTTTTATTATCCTTCACAAAATGAGCGGACTCACTCTGTGAGGATTTTATCCTCTCCTCTTCTTGAGCACACATTGAAATAAGTCTTTCTATGCCCCATCTTTCAGGCTGCATGTTATAGTTCACAATGAAAGTATCATATTCTTTTGGCAGGGAAGCAAAAATTAAATGAATCAGGAAATCATCTTCCTTCAAATTCATCTCTTTTAGCTTAGATGCCGTGGTGTTCATCTTCAAAATGTGCTCTCTGATGCTACCACCAGTATATTTTTCATTCACAAGCTTCTTTATCAGTGAACTTGTGGCCTTGGTAGACCCAGTAAACTGACTCTTAATTTTATCAAGATATTCCGTGGCAGTAGCGCATTCAGGGATTGAGCCCCTTATCTGTTCTTCTATGGTGGCCTTAGCTACCAATAAGCACTTGCGGTTGGAGAGGGTCCATTGCCTATGTTCAAGATCATATTTCATTCTTATCTCAGCATGATCACGCTTTCGAGCAGTGAAATCAGCGTCAGATTCATTTTCTTCTCTCACCGGATCCACAGGTTCAGTGGGACACGATGAGATGATGGCATAATCGACCTCTCCCAACGCAAGTTCAAGTTCATATTTCTCCCGCCACACACGGTAATTTGTCCCGTTGAGTGTCGGGATGTTCGCGATGTTCACAATGCATTTGCCTCCTGAAACCACATCAGAGTAAGTGAGAAATGTTTATACATAAAATCATACGGTTTAACTCAACGTTGGTCAAATTAAAACATATAATTCATCCATGCAATAATTTTACATCACCGTTGGGCAGAAATAAAATTAATGCACAATTTTCATGAATCAAAATTATAATATTGTTATTAACAACGTTGGTCAGAAAATAACAATACTACAATTCATCTTCAATAATTATTCAAATTTTTCAAAACCAAATTCTCCCGTTGGTTCGAATTTGATAATGAAAATAATTATATCAAGTACGCAGCGGAAAACAATAATAAAATTTTCATAATGTTATTTTCCAGAAGCACTAAAAAAATTCATTATTTCTGAGCAAAATATCGTTGGACAAATTTGCACGAAAATTCCTATCAAAATTTCATTCAAATTCATTCAAATATTCATCGAATTCATATAAAATTACTTCTGAAAAAAAATGAAATAAAATTTCATTTCTTCATATTTGGCCCGAAAGCCCTTGTCACAGGCGCGCGGCCCAGGCAGCCCAGCAGCGCTCGCGCTTGGCCTGTGGCGCCCGGCCCAGCTGGCTTGGCCTGCCAGCAGTCCCGCGCGGCCCACTGAAGCGGCCCAGCAGCCCAGCCGCTGGAGCAGTCACCGCGCCCAGGCCGCAACCTGGGCCTGGGCCGGGAAAGCTGCCCGGTGCGCTCTCCCGCCTGGGCCACTTTCAGCCCGAGTGGCTCCGGCTCGATCTTAGCCGTTCAATATGATCGGACGGCAGACCTTCATTTCCGGCTGATCAAAACCGGCAGCCGGCCTCTCTCCCCTTAACCCTAATCTCATTTTCTTTCGGTCTCTCTCTTTCTCCTTTCTCAATCGCAGCAGCAAGGGCAGCCGTCATGGAGCAGCCGCGACGAGGAAAAGAGAGCGGGCGGTCCTTTGCGCCGTCGCCAGCCCCCTCGTCGGCGCACGTGCTCCCCAACGGGTGAGCACGCCACCGTCGAGCGGCCTGGCCGCGGCGCTACCTTGGCCAGCCCGGCGAGTCCGGCCCCCGGCTCGGCTTCTTCTCCGGCGAGTCCGGCCCCCGGCTCGGCTTCTTCTCCGGCGAGTCCGGCCCCTGGCTCGGCTAGGGTTTGTTCTTGCCGGTTCATTTTCTTTGCCTTTCATTTCTTTCTTTTCGTTCATCCGAATGGAAAATTGGGATTAGGGTTACGGTTCGTCCCCTCTTCTTTCTTCTTCCCTTTTTCCCTCTTTCGGATTAGTGTCTAGGGTTCTTTCGGTTTTCTTAATTTCCTTTCCCGATCCACAATAGATCGGACGGATTCACTCCCCGATCTGTTTTCTTGTCGAACCGTCGGCTCCGGTAACAATATTAGACTTCAATTTTAGGTATGTTCATCGGATCGGGATATTTAGCATTGTAGTGATAGATGTTCGGGATCACAAAGAGGTAGAGCGAGAGGGTTGATAGGTTGCAAACCGTCAAATGCCGTAGTTGTCGAAGCTCCGGCCGGGGTTTCGTTGACGGACGCCATCTGCGCGCCGGCAGCGACGGTCGGTGGAGAGGGAGTGA
This sequence comes from Saccharum hybrid cultivar R570, assembly GCA_038087645.1. Classification (NCBI taxonomy): domain Eukaryota; kingdom Viridiplantae; phylum Streptophyta; class Magnoliopsida; order Poales; family Poaceae; genus Saccharum; species Saccharum hybrid cultivar. The sequence goes on along the minus strand of JAQSUU010000112.1, from coordinate 9,520,788 downwards.
CGCTGTGGCGTTCTCGGTGGCGGCGTGACCTTCGGATGGCATTGCCGGCGTCGGTGGTGCTTCCCGTCGCTGGCAGCGCCCCTTCTCAAGATCGGGTCTAGGGATAGGATATCGGTGGGGTGACTGGCGGCGTGGTGAACCTCGTACCTCGAGCCCCGGCCCCCACCTTCCTTTTTATAGCGCTGTGCGACGGGGGCCCACCAACCATATCGGGTTGGGCGCCCCCGATCAGAGCGCGAGATCAAGGCCCAAAGGTCGTTGGGCCTACTGGTGAAGAGATCAAACCTAACAATAGTATCATACTTTCATGTAGGTGGACTAATAAAAATTGGAATCTCGGCGATAAATAAATTTTACCAGACCTCAGCGATAAACGGGATTATCGGGTTTATCAAAATTTTATCGCCGATAAAATTTTCCCTGGCCGCGGCGGCATGCGGGATGGCCAAACGCCTCGTAGAGTCCCGCGCAAACATGAGCGCTTCCGCTAGCATTCCGTGAAAAAATATGTTGTATGTTCGGTGAAAAGTAAGAGCACATGTTTGATTGCTTGGGAGACGTTAGATCTTGAATGGACGTGGGAGATGGACGGAAAGTTACGTTGTGACTTTACAAAGCAATGTCACTTAATCCTGATCCGCTAATTATGCTAAGATGTTGCAAGATGAAAGGAAAATTAATGAAAATAATCTTTTGAATCATGCTAATATGTTATTTGCTTGCATGGATAAGATAGAGGGCGAGACGGTCCATTACGTAGATTTATCTGCTGATGAATCGACTGCTAAACAACCTCAAATGGTATGCCTTACAATTACTCCCTTTGTGTCTAAATAAATCAATTCCTAAAACCAGTGTCAGTCAAACTTTTTTAAGTTTGACTAACTTTATAGAAAAGAGTAACAACATCTTATGACATAAAATAAGCATATTATAAAAAATATATTCTATAGTAAATCTAATGATACTAATTTGATACCATAAATCTTAACGTTTTATTCTAAAAATTCGGTCAAAGTTTAAAATTTTTGACTTAAGGTAATCTATTTATTCGAGGACGGAGAGAGTACTACTAGATGTTCGTGTCATGGACGCGGGCGCGATTTATGAACACGCGGATTGCTCTTGCAACTATACCCAAAAAGGGAGTATATCTGTCGCAGAGTACTTCGGCAAGATAATGCTCTAGGCCATGTGGCAGCGGGAGGAAGGCCGCTGGAAGATTTGGTCGAGTACATTATCACCGGCCTCAATGAAGATTTCGCTCTAATTGTTGCCGCCGTATGCGCTAGGGTAGAAGCCATCTCGGTGGGAGAACTTGTATTCTCAGCTTCTCCAATTTGAGACCCCGGATGGATCTTACGCACGGAGGGAACCACTCCGGCGGATCGGCAAACAGTGCGAGTCGCGCACGCGGCTCTTTTTCGCGCGGCCGAGGGACATCGCGTGGTCGTTGTCGTGGTACTGCTCGTGGTGGACCCCAAGTCCGTGTCCATTCTGGTCGCAGGCCGGGAACGGAAACTACGACACCAACTCATCGCGTCAAGGAAACAACCGTAGCTCTCCTACAACAACTTTGATCGTGGGACCTTGGTGCCGCTGACCGTATTACACGTGAATTAGAGAAGTACGGTGAAGAACAAGTACAACGGTGGTGACCAGATCCACACATAGTGCAGGTATGGATATTAGCCATGTCGGTCATACTACTATTCCAACCCTGGTTCATGATATTCATCTTAAAAATGTTCTGAATCTTGTTTCAGTTCATCGCCTTTCTGCCTTTCTAGAATTTCATCCTGATTTCTGTTGTACGAAGGATCAGGCAAGGAAGAATACTCTCCTTAAGAAACGATGCCAGAAGGGTCTCTATCCTCTACCTCCAGCGCACACAGTAAAGCAACTTTGTGGCGCAAGCATACTTCCCATGTCACAATGGCATAGTCGTCTAGGACACCCATCATCTTTTCTTGTTAAACAAGTTGTCAGTAGCAATAATCTTCTTTGCTTAGATAAGTCTATTGATCAGTGAGTCCGTGATGCTTGTCGACGAGCAAAGAGTCACCTGATATCCCAAGTCATCTAGTGTTTCTCAGTTTCCTTTGGAACTTGTGTTTTCTGGTGTCTGGGGCCTGCACCAGAATCAGTTAGATGAAAAAATATTATGTGAGCTTTATTGATGATTTTAGCAAATTTACATGGATCTATCTTCTAAAATACAAGTCTGAAGTTTTCCAAAAATTTCACAAGTTTTAGACGCTTGTAGAAAGATTATTTGACGAAATATTCTTTCTATGAAGACTGACTGGGTTGGAGAATATGAGAAACTCAATTCATTCTTTGCTAAGGCTGGCATAGTTCATCATGTGTCGTGCTCTCATGCACATAACAAAATGGATCTGCTAAAAGAAAGCATTGTCACATTGTTGAAGTAGGACTTGCTATTTTGTCTCATGCTTCTATGCCTCTGAAATTTTTGGATGGGGCCTTTCTGGCTGCTGCTACGTATTTGATCAATTGTCTTCCTAGCAAAACTATCCAGCACTCTACTTCGGTAGAGCGTTTGTTTCATAAAAAAAAACCCCGATTACTCATGGTTGACAGTTTTTGGGTGTGTTTGCTGGCCTCATCTTCATCCATATAATACTCAAAAACTTCAATTTCGCTCGAAACAACGTGTGTTCCTAGGGTTATAGTAGTCTTCATAAAGGCTACAAATGTTTTGATGTGTCTTCAGGACGAATTTAGATTTCTCGAGACGTGGTGTTCGATGAGAATATTTTTCCTTTCTCTTGAATGCATACAAATGCCGGCGCTAGGCTCCGTTCAGAAATTAATCTCCTTCGTCCAGCTTTGCTTCCTCTTACTATTTCTAGTCACGGGGGTGCCGGTGAACATGTAGTAGCTGCTCCACATGCTAACGTTCAACCTGACAAATACTGATGGCTTGGTTGAGTTGAAAATCAGGAAGACGCTACAGGACAGGAAACAAGGTGCTGTGGCCTGTGGAGCATCAGCATCACGCCAACACATCCTCGGACATGCCTAGGACGACGAGCGCCGGGAACGCGACACGACACATCCGTCAGAGGTCGTGCACGATGCGTCCAACATAGAACAGCTGGGAGGCACATACCAGGCGAATACATCAGCAGCCACAACACCGCTCGGGCCTGCGTCACTGTCGCTCGAGGCTCCATGTCCACCGGAGAGGTACAGGGGTTGGAAAAAATATTAGGGTATGAAAAATGCAGAACGAGATCTTTCATATAGAGATGGTTTGATATTATTCCATTACGAAAGCAATCTGTAATACTATAAGATCTAATAAAAGTTAGAAAAAGTTGGGCCTCTCAGTTATTTTTTTTAGCAACAGTTGGGCCTCTCAGTTCATGTGCCAAAGCGGCCTAGGCCAGTTTAAAAAATTGTTTGGGCTCGTTTGGAACACGGCCTGGACAGGCTTTGACAGCCTCGACCCAGCAGCAGCTAAAAGCAACCTGGGCCAATTTGGAAAGTGTCCTGGGCTAGTTTTCTCAGCCTTCTTTGCCTAATTTGGTCTAAATTGGTTCCTTTTGATTCAAATTTGATCCTTTCATTCATGTTTTTCTTTGATTGAGTTTGGCTATCAACAGTTTTTTTTTAAAAAAACACCAGCGCGCAGCGGTAGCACAGTCATTGTCGAAGCTAACTGATTAGTAGAACAACATGCTTTTTTCCCCTTCTTTTTGATCATTTTGAATTCCTTCACTGTGTTGCTCATCCACAACCTCATTCCACTTTACAGCGATTGCCTAACAATATTAGTTGTGGTTTGCGATGAATTATTTTGATGCACTTTGTATGTGCAAGGTCACCTCAGGTGTGTTCTAAGTGAAGGATATGAGAGAGGGTGTCCGATGATTTAGCTCTGCGCCTAGCAACGTGATCGCTTAAGACAAATCAGATAGTAGCACACGAGACACAATGATTTATACTAGTTCAGGCCACGGTGGCACGTAAAACCCTAGTCCAGTCGCTGTTGCTGCTCTTCTTGTATTCGTATGCTCGGTTACAGGGGTTGTTGCTCCAAGCTACATAGTAGATTGGAATGAGATGGATTGGATCCCGACCGCGAGGTCCCTACCCTCCTTTATATAGGCAGAAGGGGTAGGGTTACAATGAGGGCGACCGGCTAATAGATGGGTTTCCTAGTTTGTTACACGTAATGTGCAACAGATTGATCATGATCTATCATCAAGATACGCCTTATCTCGGATGCCCTCGGCGTGCCTTGGCCTCCACATTGATCGACCTCCTCAGCCTTCGTGGGCTTCCTCCTTGACGACTTTTGGCCCGATAGCCAGATGTAATCGTATATATGGGCGGTGCGGGTACCCCTGGCCCATATATCCGACAGAGGGGCAAAAGAATCTTTTTGCATGCACCAATGTCCTTTTCCCTTGCAATTCTATATAGGTCAATTTTGAAAAATGGAATCTCAAGAGGAGCCATTTATAAATACGACAAGAATATATACCCCTCTCGCGAACCCTAGCCGCTACCTTATCTCCCTTGTGAACATCCTCCCTCCCTCAATTCCAGATCCACTACAACAACTTCAACCAGCGGCGGCGGTGGTCAACGGCGGGGACGTAAGTCAGTCCCCTCTTCTCTCTCTTACTCTCTCAATCTCATATCTAAGGCATGCTAGTGGTTGAATCTCATCAGCCGGAGTTGAAGAAGAAGGGTTGGATTTAGAGCGTGTTTCTTCCTTCGCCGTTGCTATCCTCACCTCGTCGGCCAAAGAATGTAAGCTTCCTAGGGGGCGTTTGCTTCCTTTATTACCATTACTCATCTTACCTTAGTTGTGTCTCTATTTGGTGGCAACAGAGATCGATTTGGTGTTGTTGAGCTTTGATCCAATGACGAGGGGCGTCTATTCGATGTTGGCATGCCTTAATCAAGCATCTGTAGAGCTTGATTCATGCTGGGAACCTCAATCCAACGACGATGGAGGTTTATGTCATAGCATGATGTCGATCTGGGAGAGCCAATCTAGCTCGCCCACACGGGCAAGAATTTCCTCGCCTAGGTGAGCAAGCTTGTTGGGAAAACAATATAGGCGAGCATCTACCAAATGGTTAGCCTTGACCAGTGAGGTGACGCCATCGGCACGCAAGGAATCCATACACTTCCTTAATGTTCATGGTTTTTCATTAGTGGTTTCGTGTTGGGGATATGGAGTTTGCGGTGAGCAACCCCTTTAGGAGTAGTGCTAGCAATGGGAGAAAGGGAGAGCAACACGGCGATGAAGTAGCCACCGGCCTAGGCAATGTCAGTTCCCAGCCGTGAGTTTCTTGCATTGCATGATGAGCGTGCTGAATGATTACTGTTGTGAGCTTTTTTTACTCTTTCAGCATGGATGCCATGGCGGCTCTACCAAAGGATCCCCTCATTGAGATCTTCTCTCGTGTGGACAACACCACAGACCTCTTCATGTTCGCCATGACATGCCGGTGGTGGCTATATCGCTTCACCGACCCAGCCTTCCTCCATGAGCTCTATCGGGGTAAGGTTGAGGGCCACCACGTGCGCCTCCTTGGCTTCTTCTTCCAGGAGACAAGATTCAAGCGCTACAAGAGGACGTTCAAGTTGCAAACAAGAGAGAACACCTCGGTCTCCATGCCTACCTTCTTCCCAACACCGGGATCGCCGCTTGGCCCCATTGGTCGCTCACTCACTTCCTTCTTTTCTGCCGCCGCCGATGGAACCTTCAACTATGCTGAGCCCCTCGTAGCGCGACGCGACATCGTACTGATGAACCTCATCCCCCGCACATTCCGCGGTGCTCATTGCAGCTTCAACAACACCAACTGGCCATTGCTCGTTGGCCTCTGCAATCCTGTGACCGGTGAGCGCCACGTGCTCCCGCCTCTGGACTTCCATAGTGCCGATGTCTACTGTTAGCGCAGGCGATGCCCTACGTCGTGTTCGTCACTGGCGGCGCTCTCGGCGTGGTGACCGCGAACGGGTTGTAGATGGAAACGAGACTAGGGTTTTGCCGCTGCCAGATATCGCAGCCTTTTCGGTCATTGTCATTGCTATTTATATGGATACAATGGTGGGATCGTGGAACACATCTCCAGGTATCCCCGCGCCACGTTACGTGCCGTGTGCCACGTCGTTTCACCGCGACGAACACAACATGCTGCAACACGCACCGTGGCGCTGAACCGACTCATACGACTAGACCGTGTCACGGCGTGAGCATGCCTCCACCCGTGCACAATCTGCTAACTTGACCGAAACTAACTGAACAAAGATATGATGCAACTATTTAGCTAACAATTCACCCCCTAAACTAGTTGCAGCTTGACGACGCCGAGAGCCCTCCTGAGTTCTATGAACCTTGCTCGCCCGAGTGCCTTTGTGAACATATCAGCCAGCTGTTCCTCTGTGCCGATGTAATCCACTTCAATCTTTCCCTCCTCAATGCATTCACGAATGAAGTGAAACTTGGTATCAATGTGTTTACTTCTATCGTGATGGACAGGATTCTTACTCAGTGCGATGGCGGACTTATTGTCCATGAGCAACTTTACTGGCATCTCCTTTGTTCCCAGCAAATCACAAACTAACCGGCTTAACCAGACTCCCTGACAGGCTGCCGCTGCGGCTGCTACGTACTCGGCTTCACAAGATGACAGTGTCACAATCTTTTGTTTCTGTGAATTCCAAGTAACCAGATTGTTGCCAAGGAAATACACTATCCCTGTAGTGCTCTTCATGTCTACAACATCACCAGCAAAGTCGCTATCACTATACCCGAGCAGGAAGGGTTTTAGTGTAGCACCTCTTTCATATTTGCACCCGAAATCCACTGTTCCTTTTAGGTACCTGAGTATTTGTTTCACAGCTCCCCAATGTGCTTGACTGGGAGCTTCCATGAATCTACTCACTACACCAACTGAATATGCAATGTCAGGTCTAGTATTGACAATATACCTTAGACTCCCAATTATGCTTCTGTACTCAGTTGGCCTCACAACATCATCCTCCATCCTCTTGTAGAGTTTGAGCCGAGCCTCCATAGGAGTTGCACTTGGATTGCAGTTCCACATTCCTGCAGATTCCAGAATTTTCTTAGCATATGCACTCTGACTCACTGTGATACCCTCTGCCTCTTGCTTTACTTCTATGCCCAAGTAATAACTCAAGAGCCCAAGGTCACTCATGCTAAACTTCTTTTTCATCTCTAGCTTGAACTGGCATATGTCATTGACATTTGGTCCAGAAATCACTAGATCATCAATATACACCCCTACAAGCAGGAAAGAGTTCTTGTTGCTTCTTCTGTACACTGCATGTTCCATCTTGCTCTTCACAAAACCAAGAGCAATCAATTCTCTGTCGAGCTTAGCATTCTAGGCCCTAGGTGCCTGTCTCAAGCCATAGAGTGCTTTTCTCAATTTCAGAACTTTGTCACCACTGCCCATAATGAAACCAGGGGGTTGCTTTACATAAACAGTCTCAGTAAGGTCTCCATTCAAGAATGCTGACTTTACATCCATATGGTGTACCTCCTATCCTCCTTGAGCTGCTAAAGCCAATAATACCCTCACTGTTTCAATCCTGGCAACTGGTGCAAAAACTTCATCAAAGTCCACTCCCTGCACTTGAGCATAGCCCTTAGCCACTAATCTTGCTTTGTGCTTGACAATCTTGCCATCAGGGTCTTTCTTTACCTTGAAAACCCACTTAAGACCTATTGCTTTCTATTTTGGTGGCAGGTCTGACACATCCCATGTTCTATTCTGCTCAATGGATTGCATCTTAGCCTGCATTGCTTCTCTCCGGCACTTCTCAGTCATGGCTTCTTCAACAGATGCTGGTTCTTCTGCAGCAAACACAGCCCACTGTTTATAATGGTTTTATCTAGATAATTCGTATGTTTATAATGGTTTCAATTGTTTTTCAGGTGATTTTGAAAGTGTTTCAGACGTATGTTTTAAGTGTTTCATTTGTCTTCAGACGTATGTTGTAAGTGTTACATCTGAATGTTTCAAAAATAGATCGGATGTTGCACATATTGCAATACGCGTGAGAAGCGGAGGGAGAGCGAGCGGTCCCCGCACGCTGTCTGGCAGCGCAACCCCACGTGGGCGCGCGAAACGCAGGCGCGGGCATGTACGTGGTGGCGCGAACACGGGCGTCAAGCGCAGGCGCGTGGGAAACGAAGTGCAGGCGGACGTCCAGACACGGACGTCTGTCCGGACATGAAGGCGCTAGCACTTTTGGTAAAAGAAGCTTTGCTAAACCTCCGTGTCGAATATCCATAGTTTTATTATTATTATTATTATTATTATTATTATTATTATTATTATTATTATTATTATTATTATTATTATTTGATAAATAATTCTAAAATTTTATCCGATTTCTAGTTTCCATAGGTTTTTTTTTACTAATACTAATTTTTTTATTCATTTATGTATATTACTCCGGGATGGTTGAGGTGCGGTAAAGTTGGCCGTGTTTTGCCATGGCATCCCGTTCTCGGTTTTTTTTACTAATTAACACTATCTGCTTCAATAGCAGAATAATAATAATAATAATAATAATAATAATAATAATAATAATAATAATAATAATAATAATAATAATAATAATAATAATAATAATAATAATAATAATAATAATAATCTACGTAGTTCTGTCCTGTTTTCAACTTTCCATGAATTTTTTTACTAATTATTTTTTTTATCCGTCTCCATGTATTACTTTCGGCGCGGTTCGGATGCAGTAAAGGTGGTTGTGTTTCACAATGGTCTGGGTTATTTTACTAATTAATATTATTTGCTTAGATAGATAATTCCTACCAGCACGTGCAGTAAATGTGGCTGTGATGTGCTCCCACGGTGTGTATTCCTCTGCCAAAGCGTTCTAAGATTTTAATTTCTGAGTCGTTTATAATGTGCTTATTTTAGTAAGTCGCCTAATATTTTGGTGAGTCTATACCAGTACATTTATTATGTGTTGCTCAAAGTGGTGTTGCAACACTTACATATCCGTCGGTAATATCTACAAATATCCGTCACAAAGATGCAACGGAGACTGATAGGCTGTGCCAACAATTATTTGTGTTTATACCAACCACGGATGAATAACTTTCGTAGATCGTTTCAAAGTATAGATTTAGATTGTTGCAACGTCTATATATGTATCTAGGAATAAACATGTAATGAACAATATTGGAAGTTATTTTAGTTTGGAGACAAATAGAGAGAATGCCTTTACAGTTTAATAAAAAATTTGCTCATCCATATATTAAAAGCAATATTGAATTACAACGAGTACAATCAGCAATACCCATGGCATATTTTTTTTTTGTTCACAACATATGTTCACATGTGTAAGATATAAAACACATAGAAGTCCTCTGGAACGACATCAGTACTCCATTCTCGCGTTGGCTCTATCTCATTCATTTATCTTCATTCTCCGCTTACAGAAAAATTTAGTATATTAGTGCGCCATTTAGGAGAAATAGAAATGCATTTTTGGAACATGACTTATACACTAAGAAGTATGGACTACAGCTGCACGAGCTCCTGTTAATGTTTTTTTTAGAGCAAAACAAGAGGTTGGATGTTGGAACAACTTAGCTAGTACGTTGAAATATGAACAATATGTTAGAAAAAATATTCATGTGAATACATATATCTTAGAAAGGTGAAGAACAATAATACCATATATCTTAGAAAAAATATTCATGTGAATGATGATTGCTGGGAAGAACCTGCTGATGATTGTTGGGAAGAATCTAGGGAAGATAGAATTTTTTTGGGTGCTTCCAACATTGAATGTGGCAAATAATATACCTTGAAAGTGTACCCAATTAGTGTTAGAAGCATCGAACGAAAGCAATCTGCCAAGGACAGTGAAACCCAAACGAAATTCTGAATCGAAGAAACTACAGAAATATTAGAATATAGAGGGCAATGCTAAGGTACAATCTTTACCTTTAAGGAGATAATATTTCAAATCAATCTGAGCCATTGATTTTCTAGATTTTATGATTTACTTAATTAATTAAAAAAACCAGAAAACAAAATTAATCCCTCCAGATTTCCCTAATGACGGGAGAAAAAGATCGTGGAGAATCTTCTTCTCCGTGAAAACATCCACAGTGAATCAGTGATCCCCCCTAATCACAGAGACTAGATGGGGCCTTGCCGTTTAATCTCTAGACCTATTGGAATGACCAGAATGTCTATTATTTTAAATACTAATAAAATAGATTATATGCACGTGACATGTTTACCAAATTGTGTGGTCTAATGTAATGTTGCCTACGAGGATTATATGCATATATATGACATGACACTTTTTTTGTAAAGTGACATGACACGTTACATGGATCAAAAACCTTTCAATCGTGTATTTTTACTAGTAGACTCAAAAGTTGCAAACAGTAATTCATTGCATGCAGTGACTCACTCTAACACACATGCAAGTCACGTTACCGGCATCTCATGTAACACGTATACACATGCTAACACACACGTAACGTAAGTCACGTACACGTACTCACGTTACCGGCCACTCACTAACATTAAGATCTACAAACGTCGCGGGCTCCTAAAGGAGAACCAGTGTCCACGTCGCCTTATAAATTCTGAGCCGTTTGATCTTTCCATCCGACGGCACAGCAACCTCCAATGAAAACTGCTCCTGCCGGCTTCTTATTTTACTGTTTGGTTCCTCCGACTTCGTCCCCGATTCTTATAGTTACGACCGTTCCCCCTAGCTTCTCTTTAGCATCCAGGCGCAAGATATATAAACTCGACTTTCAGCTTCCTCTTCCCCACCCTTCTCCTTCCCGACACTTCTCTCTTGTTCCCGACACTTCTCCTCGTCCGCACCGTGTCGGCCGCCGCATCAACGCTGGCCCTAGCCCTCGGCAAGGCGGCGCTCCACGGCGCCTCGTCGCCCCCTGGCGACGTCGCCGTCGCCGACCACCGCGCGACCCCGGGGCGGCGGTAACCCGACCTAGGGTTTTGGCCCTTCAGGCCCCCGGCGCAGTGGTCGTCGGGCCTCGGCGGCGGCAGCCACGGCACCGGCGGCCCCCCTCCCTTGTCCCCCTAGCCCTGCATGGTCGGGCCCCCGCCGGCGCGGGTGGCGAGGGCCCTGCGCGCGCTGCGCCGCACGGGCGGTCACCATCGCCGGCAACGGCCGCCGCCCTCCGCGCGAGCTCCTGCACACAGTCCGCGCGGCTCTGCTCTCCCTCGCTCCATCTGCTCGCTGGTTTACTCCCTCTCTCTCACTCACTCTCTCTCTTTCTCTCTCTCCCTTTCTCCTGATGTGGGATATGCATAGCCGCAGGCTCGATTTCGCCGTAGATCTGGTGTTCTCCTCCTTTTCTCCTACCAGTCTACTTGGTCACTCCGAATTTTTGCTGTTCTCTAAGTCCTGATCTGCATGAGATGAGATCTGAGCACATGAGCATGTCACTGGAAATTGCTTCCCACCTTGTGCACTGCAGTGCTGAGGTTTTTTGGGTTCATTGGTTGCATTCCACTCATGTGCAGTGATGAGTACGATGTCCTATTGTTGTTACGTTTAAAATTGAGGGAATGGGCTGCTGCTATATGCGATGATTGCAACATAAATTAGGTTCATTTGTGTTCCATGCAATGATGCCAATAAGTTACAAAGATAATTTATCTCTACCTTTCCTGCAGCGACATCAAGGCCACGACTGCACCACAATGTTATTTCCTCTTCTTAAACTGTGAAGGTAGCAATTGGATACTTTGCTTTGTATTTATGCAGTTTTTAGGTGCTGGGAGCATGATTATTTATATTTGTGTTTTATCTTCCTGCACATATTAGATGATGTCATGTGTACATCTACTAAAGTGTACGGAAATGTCAACGGCGCCTTCTGATTCCCCTTCAGCTTCCTTCCAACAAAAAAAGGATAAAAAAAAGAGGGAAGACCTTCTGCCTTATCTCTTGCCCGTCCTCCCGTAGTCCTCCCGTACCACGCCACTGCTGATTAGCATGGGCATCGAGCGGCAACAGCTTCAGGTTGCCGTGTTGTCGGCTGGCCTGGAGCTGCTGTTGCCTGCCATGTACTCAAGCCTAGAGCAATTGCAACCACGTCATGCATACACCTTGCCGTTCTCTTGTTTTTAAGTGATGATTGATTGTTTCATTCTTCATGTTATCTACTGAGGTCTTGGGGCTGTGCGGTGATGAACTTTTTTTTGACTGAGACAATGGAATTGTGCAGTGATGATTAATTATATCATTATTCCATGATTACTGCTGCCTGCATTACTTTCGTGATGACAATGTCATTATATCTTCTCAATTCTCTTTCGCATGTGTTCTTTTGTTTTCGTTGGTTCATATTGCCGCTGAGCATGGTTCCATTGTCAGTGATGACTTTACTTCATATATAATTCCTAGATTGTTGTGTTACTGAGCACACCCCATTGCCGATGATGTATTTATTCCTATCTATCTCTCCCCATTTCCTTGCTGCTTAGTATATATTATGCCTTTTCTCCTAGATTTCCCTTTATTTGTGCTTAAATTTGTTTGATCCATTTTTTTCCTTCTGCTACCTGCTACAAATGCATAAAAACAGCTTATTACGCTCCAGCTGAAGCGCCATGTCCTTATGCGGTTTATTATTTTGCTTTCCCCTTCCTGCTGTCAGGTTCAGTGCAGATGGATGAGCCTGATGTAGTGATGTCTATAATGTTTGCCTTCCTGATTTTATTATTGGACCAGGATCTTCCTCTTGTGCTAACGCTCATGCTGTTCTATTTCAGTTCCCTGCTTTCCTACATATAATTTTTTATTTAAATTTTCCTCTTTATTTTTTCCCCTCACAAATTTCTCCTCTTCATGCTGCTGTGTGAGGTATGAACTTGGTAAACAGAGCGAGGTTCCTCTCTAGAGATTGGTATCCATAGTCAGCTCAGATGAAGGTAGGCAACTTGCTACCTACCACTCTATGTCCATATTTCGAGTGCCTCCATGATTTATCTAGGTAAATGATATGTAGTTTATTTTTTATATGACTGCATATGGATTTTCACTGTCCTATCTATATGACACCATATCTACGGTGCAGGACCAGGTGGTGCTCCTGTTGCTTTTGCTTATCCCCACGTTTTTGCTGCTTATGCTCATCCACACGTTTCTCCTGCTTGTGCTCTTCTTTTATGCAGCTTACAGTGACGCTGATGGTTGGAGGGAGCCCTTACAAGCCTACGCTCAACGAGACAAGATTGAGGGGATTTTGCAGAGGCACTGACATCGATCAATACATGTTCAGGAAACATACCCCTTGATTCGTACAAGCACATTTGGGGTTGGGGTTGGGTCTATTACATGTGCAAGTAAGTTCTTTCTTCTCTTAGTGCTTCCCAGTTAACCCATGGAGACTGCCTATCATGACCACTAACGTTTGCCTGAAACAAATGTATCTAAGATTATTTTGATGCCAGTGTCAAGGTTTAGTTGCAGTTCTAATTTTCCAATTTTGTTGTCAGGTGATCTGGAGCACAATTTCTATGGTCCATGCTGAAAAAAGGCTCTCGGCTTTAGTGCAACTACATGACTCAAAAGGTACATCCTGATCGATATGTGTCCTTCCTACTGTTGCCTTGGTGATTTCTATTAGTAGGTGGCAGTATTGACATTGACATCGATCAATACATATTGAGGAAACATCCCCTTGATACATACAAGCACATTTTGGGGTTGGGGTTGGGTCCATTACATGCACAAGTAAGTTTCTTTCTTCCCTTAGTGCTTCCCAGTTACCCCATGGAGACTGCCTATTATGACCACTAACATTTGCCTGAAGCAAATGTATCTAAGATTATTTTGATGCCAGTGTCAAGGTTTAGTTGCAGTTCTAATTTTCCAGTTTTCTTGCCAGGTGATCTGGAGCACAATTTCTGTGGCCCATGCTGAAAAAAGGCTCCTGGCTTTAGTGCAACTACATGACTCAGAAGGTACATCCTGATCAATATGTGTCCTTCCTACTGTTGCCTTGGTTAATTCTATTAGTAGGTGGCAGTATTGACATTTTCCATATGTCCCTAATGAATTTTTAGAAGTAACGATAATTGCTTCTTTTGTTCTGTACAAATCCGGGGCTAACCTATTTGCTTTATATCTACCTCATTACTATTGTTACCATTCCGTTTCAGTAGACTTGATGAATCATGTACCTCTACATACCTAGGGCTGCTGAAAATGCAGTGCTGATTGTGTTACCATTGCTATTTTATAACTCCTTGATATGCATCCAATGAGCGAGAAAATCTATCTGATGATCAGCCAGTTTAGAGAAAGCAGGAATGTTGTATGGAGTTTCTATTCATATTACTTTCGCCACTCTGGACAGATGGATAGTTTCCTTAACAAAGTGTTATACTGTTATACCACAACTGATGCAAGATGTTGAGATGCTTCACCGCACCCCCCCACCCCACCCCCAACAGATTCAACTCTATCTAGATAGAAGAAGGCTATTTTTCTAGCAGTTTAATTCGTACCACCTGATTTAGAGATATCTTTCCCTCTCCTGTATTCATGCATTTTTTAAATATATGTGCCTGAGTCAACGCATGATGGTGCTAATGGGGCCATGGGGTTCTTTTAACAGGTAGTATCTTTGCTTCGTAATGCCCGTAGTTGTTTGAGAATAAATATGTTAGACTCTTATTAATCGTTTTTTGCCTTATTAGATATCTTTATTTAATCTCCGAGAAATCTGTATTTGTAACCGCGGTTCGTATTATCTATAGGTGAAACACTCCGTTTGAATCCGGGATATATGACGCCTGAGGACTACAACCCAGTACTTAAAGACAGAAAAATCCCTCTTCTGGTATGTAAGGTCGTCACCTCATCATGCTTATTGCTTGGTTTCGCCTTTAGTGACCTTTTTGTTCTTCTGCCATTATATTTCTGACACTCCAAGAGTTCCTTTCGCTTCGACAGCAAACCTACACCAGTTGGAGCTTATCTTAGTTTCCTTTTGTGATGTGCTAGAATTACGCAACACAGGTTGGGTTGTTTGCAAGACTACTATATTTTTCGATCCATCTCTTTTCTTTATCTATCATGTGGTATACTCCATTTTGGTATTAATGTTTATGGTTTTATTAAAATTTAGTAGATCTTCTTAAGATCTCAAAACATCCCTGGTTACTGGGTGGTGCAGAACGTTGGGTGCTTATGGGTGGTAGCCTGATAGCCTGAACAGATGCAGAACCGACCACTTCGGATTGGGCAAGCTGGGGACGGTGTCCAATCTCAACGCCTGGGGGCTGAGATAGATGAGGATCTCTTCTGATAAATTTTGGATCACTTAAAATTAACACAGCTTTCCTTTTGTACATATAGAGAGATTTACTTCGCTACTAACAAAGGTGGTTCATCCTACCTATAATCTTAACCCTGATGAGCCTCTGCCCATGACATTTACTGTCTGCTGTTCGCCATTGCAGGCAGCACATCTGGGACATAATATTATTGGATTTCTTCTACGACCTCAAAGCAATATCCAGAGGCGACTACATGAAGTATGATCTATTCTTCAGAATCTTACTAATCTCTTTGTTTAACCATTGGCTTCATGACACATATCAGCAAACTGGAGCTAGCTCTCATGGAGTCATAGTCTTGCAAAGGGGCACATAGTTTTTTTCTTATAATCTGTGTGCCCTTTACTTAGTGCTTCAGCTCACATTCCCTTTGTTGGATTATTTTGCCACCCTTACCAACAACAGAACCAATGAAATGGTGCCGATTATGGGTATCCCCAAGGATATGATCCATATGGCTATGCTCGGTCCCCTCAAGATTATGTCATGTTTACCATATCCAGGGTATGAAATTACCAGCAACAACCACCGCAGCAGCCCCCGCCACAACAGATTAACATGTTTCTCATTGTACAGAACAAGTGTAAGATCAGAGCTGTTAATAGAAATTAAATTTACAGACCGCTCGGATGAGGTCGGGTCTGGATTCTTCTACCAGATGCATCATGCCATGGAATTTGAGGTTATATGATGCACGCGAAATAGAGATTTGAAATATATTGTAACCAGACCCTATTGCTTCTCCATTGAAATATTTATACTTAGATTCAATTTAAGCCATGGGGCTACTGCACTCCATTTTTTGTATTGTTCATTAGATTCAGTCAGTGTTGAGGTTCTACAATAAGATTCCATACTTATCTACCGTCATAATGCTACCTCGCTATGAACCAGACTAAAATCTTTTACTGTCGTGCGCGAAGGCGCGCGCCTGCCACTAGTGTATACACACGCTACACACATGTAAGTCACGTACAAAAATACACGTAATCAAAGTATATAGTTACGACGAACACCATATTTATCAGAATACGCATGCATCAATCAAATCTAGAAAAGAAAACTATATAAAAAACTTTCCTTATTTATCTTATTTTATGAATTAATTAAAATAAATAAATAAATATATATTTCACATATTATCTTGTAACCGTCCGATCAAAATAAATGAAAGACTCACAATCATTTGGGGTATTGCAGCAAAAGCCTAGAATATATGCTTCCGGGCGATTAGTCTCTGAAAATATTTCTTCCTGGCCAAAATGCAACCTTGTTGAAGTGTTTTACCCTTGTATAAATTTGGACTATATGGTTCATTTCATTTGTATTCAAAACAGTTCAAGAAGAATTTGCCTTGTGTCGAAATTTTCAGAAAGACTGAAAGACCCATTTTCCTGTATTATAAGATCTAATTCTTTTCTTCTTTGGCATAGAAGGGGTGGGCGTCCTGAATCCATATTCATATGAAAAATTAGATATATCAGTGTGCAACTTGTTACTTCTTGGCTCATATGGATTCCACAGATTGAAAATGTGCACATAACAGAGATACAGAAATACATTGTATGATTGGGTACAGAATGCAGTGTTTGATTCATTGCAGCGATGGATGATCTGTCATCAGTGGGAGGGTTTCAGGCAGGATGACATGGCCATCTTGTTTGTTTGGTGAAATGAGACTACTTGACTAAATAAGAAAAGAGAAACATGAGAATATATTCGTTAATTATGTTTTCTGTAATTGAGTGGAATTGAATCAAACCCCACAGAGCAAGTGCAAGGAACGTATTAACTCCTCCGTTCATTCAGTATAAAGTAATTCTGAAAAACAGAAAAGATTCTTATCTTAGAAAAGGAGAGGAAGGTGGGTGGAAAAGAAGAGGAAGGCTATTCTCAAGCTACTGCGTTAGACCGATGGGGAGTTAACGTCTAGGGAGAATGTAGCAGGAGCATTTTGCCAATAAAAAGCACCGCCCCCTCCTTCGTCTGTTAAGCGAAAGGAATTAAAGACAGTAGCTTAGCTGGGTTCCACCATCGGGATCGACCTAGCCTCAGCCTCGGAGGTAATATAAACACTAAGAGCATCTCAAAGAGTACCCAATATTTTCTTTCCAAAAATATGGTGTTTTTCAACTCCAAAAAAATATTGGGAAGAATAAATAAGGCCACCTCTAAGAGTACACAATAATTCACTTCCAAATTATGTTTTGCACATGATAAACCTTGCATACTGATACTGTTCAATTTCCACACCCAAAGCGCAGCTGACCCTAGCCAGGCCATGGCCATCGATCAAACAACAGCCACCCCTGGCCAGGCCACGGCTGCCCAGTCAGCCACGGCCGGCCATAGGCAGTCATGGCCGGCCACAGCCAGGCAGGGGCCTCCAAGGGGCAGCCAGCGGCAGGCTGTGCTTGGCCATCCGCAGCTACGGACAGCCATGGCCCAGCAGGGGGTGGCTGCGGGCGACAGCAAACCCTAGGACCGGCAAAAACAACAGTACAACAAAGTAGAATCAGTAGATCGATGGATTACCTCCAAACAACAGCAGCGGCGAAGAACGGCTTCTCTGCACGCCGGCGGGATATATGGCATGAAGAAAAAACCTGCAGGAAAATGATGGCGCGATGAAGGAGACCGTGCAGGGAACTCGATATGCGCGACCTGGAGTCCACGCATCTTTACGCGCATGGGGGGGAGGTGTTTCCAAGTGCCAAAATTAGAATGTTAGTTTGGGAGTTGTTGGAGATGGGTTTTTTTCATTCTTACCAAAAATCAAGGATTGGAAAGGTTGATTGGGTACTCTTGGAGATCCTCTGCCTCTACCTTTTGTTACTAAACAGACTAGCTAGGTAACTCTCCATGCTTCCTCATTTATCTTGTTCTTTTTTATTTATTTAAATTTAATTTAAATAAACGATGTAGATTAATTGAATGGATTGGGAATTGGATACCTAGGCTGATAGATGAATCGACAGAAATTAAAGAGATGAGGGACAGGGAGATGCTACTGCCTGCTTGGTGATGGAGCATCGTACCAAGGTTACCACCACGTGCATTTGGTGGTGTGCACGCATATGTATATATAAGCATCGATCTTGATCTTTTTCGTATGCTCTCGCTCATCGCTCATGTCCAATCCAGCCTAAAAAAGAAAGATAAGATGGGCTTGCATTGCTTGTCTGATCCAAATCCAATCAACCAGAACTATCCTACTATGTGTAGTGGTAGCTAGAGCCTCGAATAATGCATGTGCATCCGGTCCCGACCAAGCGCCATTATACGCACAAATAATGGCGCTCGGTCGGGATCGGATGCACATGCATTATTCTCTAGGCTCTAGCTACCACTGCGCATAGTAGGATAGTTCTAGTTGATTGGATTTGGATCCGACAAGCAATGCAAGCCCATCTCACCTTTCTTTTTTAGGCTGGATTGGACATGAGCGATGAGCGAGAGAATACGAAAGAGACGATCAGTGCATATATATGCACGTGCACCACCAAACGCACGTGATGGTAATCGGGGTGCGATGCTCCATCACCAAGCAGGCAGTAGCATCTCCCTGTCCCTCCTCGATCTCTTTAATTTCTCTGTCGATCCATCTATCAGCCTAGGTATCCGATTCCCAATCCATTCAATTAATCCACATCGTTTGTTTAAATTTAAACAAATCGAAAAGAACAAGATAACTGAGGAAGCACGAAGAGTTACCAAATCGACCAAGCCATAGTGACAATGATCTCCATAAAGAAAGAAGATAAAGTTCCAAAGGGATCAGTGGGCAGAAGTATGTGTAGATTAAGGGTTGCCCAGCAAGCATTTGAAAAGGCGCAACCAAGAAACAAATGGGTGAGAGATTCTTCAGTAGGATGAGTGCAGAGAACACAATTATGGTCATCTAAAGCCATTCGTTTCCTTCTCAAGAGCTCCCTTGTACTCAATCTGTCATTAAGTAGCAGCCGGAAGAAAAACTTCCTCTTGTTCTGACAACATGATTTCCACAGCCAACCAAAGGCAGGATGAACATGCCTAGTGCCAATAAGATGCTTATATGCTTGCTTTGAGGTGAATTTGTCAGAGTTCTAGATATATGACCATCTATCAGAGCCATCTTGCAGTTGCAAAGACTGAACTAGATCAGAGAGCTGTGTGAACTGAATGAAAGCTTCCTCAGAGAGTGGCAGATGAAAAATATCATGAAGTTTAGCAGACTGACAGACTTGTTGAACAGTGGAGTATTTGTTCTTGACAAAAGAGAAGAGCTCTGGCATATTATTGCACAAAGAAAATTCATTCCAAGCATCTAACCAGAGAAGACATGAGGTTCCATTCACCACTATAGCCATAGCCATACCCTTGAAGGCAGGTAGCAGCTTCTGAATATCTCACCACCAAAAAGATCCTTTCCGATTAGCAGTTGGTGGACGGCCATTTGAATATCTAACTTCCCATACAAGGTGCACCCAAGGGATATCCAGGTGGTTGAAGAATTTATGCAAATTCTTGTGGAGTAAACTTTGATTATGAGAATGCAAGTTGAGGATACCCAAGCCTCCATTTTCTTTAGAGGTACAAGCCAAGGGCCAAGCTGCTTTAGGTGGTTTTTTACTGTTAATATCTGAACCACGCCATAAACAATGCTTCCTAAACTTGTCGATCTATTTTATAACTGTCTTTGGAAGCAGGTATGTGGACATTGCAAAGGTTGGCAGTGCACTGAAGACAGCATTAGTTAACTGCAAATGACCAACTTCACTGAGAAAAGATGAAACACTAACCAGCCGACATTCACATCTAGAAACCAGGGGCCAGTAGTCAGCAACAGATGATCTGGTGAGGCTAAGGGGTAATCCCAAATATGTGAAGGGGAGTGAACCCTTTGAGCATCCCAAGGTTCTTGACAAAATTTCTAGCTTAGCATCACTCACATTAATTGGGACCATCATGGAATTATTAAAGTTCACCTTCAAACCAATTGAATTAGCAAAAGAACTTAGCAGGCCTTAAGGAAGAAAAGTTCCCTAGCATTTGTTTTTATGAAAATCAAAGTGTCATCTGCATATTGTAAAATTAGGAAATCCTGAGTATGAGGTAACACCAATGGTAAAGAAAGAAGCCCTTGCTCTCTGGCTGAATTCAGAAGATCCTGTAGAAAATATGCAGCTAAAACAAACAAAAGAGGGGAGAGAGGGTCCCCTTGCCTGACTCCCCTTTACAATGGAATACTTTTCCTGGCACACCATTTAGCAAAACAGAAGAGGTTCCAGAGGTGAATATCAACTGCATCCAAGCCAACCATCTAGAAGGGAAGCCTTTTTTCCCATAATCTTTAACATCAAATTGTGTTCAACCTTGTCAAAAGCTTTTTCAAAATCTAATTTGAGAATAATAATTTCTTGCTTTGACTGATGACAAAGATGAAGAAATTCCAATGACCAAGCCAAGCAGTCTTGAATACATCTGTGCTTAATGAACCCATACTGATTCTTATAAATAAGCTGAGGAAGAACCAATTGCAATATGTTGGCAAGCAATTTTGTAATAATTTTGACTGAGGTGTTCAAGAGGGAGATAGGTCTGAAATCTGGCACCTTCACAACATTATCATGTTTTGGAACTAAAGTGATCAGTGACCCATTCATACTTTGTAGACAAATATCCCAGAATAAAAAGTATCACAAAGCTTGTAAAAATCCTAGCAAATAATAGGCCAACACTTTTTGACAAAATCAGTGTTAAAGCCATCAGGACCTGGTGATTTATCTGAAGGTAGTCTTCTCACTACCAAGTCAATTTCCATAGCATTGAAAGGTTCCACCAAAGAGCTGAGATCTGAAGATGTCTGCAACACAATATCAAGGTTAAAATGAATTGAGGTGAATTCAGAAATACCCAATCTTTCCTTATAAGCTTCCCAGATCATATTTGCTTTCAGGTGATGATCAAAAAAAGGTGTCCCATTATGATCTTCTAAGTAGGTAATCAAGTTTCTTCTGAATTTTATAGTTGCATTGGCATGAAAGAATTTGGTGCTAGCATCACCAAGAGTCACCCACTTTATTTGCCCTCTTTCTTTCCAATAAGTTTTCTACTGCTTCAATAAACCCCTGCAATTTTCCTTCAAGAATATGCTTAAAGTTCCACTCAGGAATGGATAAATCCCTGAATTCCTCAACAATCTACAGAAAAGTTAATATTGGCTTTCAGATTAGAAAGCTTTCCTTTCTAGGCTTTCAGAGCCACTCTCAGATTTTTGAATTTAGCAGTGAGGATCTTAGCTGCATCAGTGATGTGAGAAGGGGCAGACCAATGCCGTTGAACCATGTTAAGAAAATCAGGATGCTCAAGCCAGTGATTTTTCAAATCTAAAGATGGAACCTTTTGGAATTTGGGTGGAAACAGATATGTCACATGGAACATGATCAGAGGTCTCCATTGATAGAGGGTAAGCAAGTGTATTAGGATAAGAAATGGTCCAAGAACTAGATGTAAAGGACCAATCTAGTCTTTCTAGAAGGGGTGAAAGCCGTTTATTGGACCATGTAAACCTTCTTCCTTTTAAAGGTATTTCAATCAAACCAAGAGAGCTGATGGCCTCATTAAAATTTTTTGGTGATCTCCACCTTCATGATTTCTATCATTTGGTGATCTACAAAGATTAAAGTCACCAACTATGATCCAATCCACAAGATTAGGCATATTAATATTTTGAAACCATTGAAGAAATTGCCTTTTTTCTGTGTGTGTGCAGGGTGCATAAATATTAGTGAGAATCCACTGTGAATTATCATGCAGAGAGAAGAATTCCACAAACTGAGCATAGGAGTTTTGGAAAACTAAAGCACCCAGAAAGAAGACAGATTTCCAAATAATTATGGAACCACCTGAAGCACCAATAGATGGCAAAAAGACATATTTATCAAAAGAAGGTGGACAAATGTTTCTCAGAAAGAGATCATCAAAGACATCTCTTTTAGTTTCTTGCAAACAAACTATATCACAATGACTATCAACAATCCTATCTCGGATTGCATTCCATTTTCTCTCAGAATTCATCCCCCTTATATTCCAACACAAAATGATTCAGCTTCTATTATTCATGATAACAAAAGGATGGAAAAGGAGGAAAGTCCATTGCAAAAGAAAGAACAAAAAAGGGAAGCTACTGATCACCCTTCTTCTTTGGGGCTGGCCACCATTCTTCTTCTTAGGTGGTTGTTTCCCTCCTTTTTTGCTGGTTGACCTATCTTCTTCTTGCTTGCTTATTTACCAACTGGCCTGGTGTTAGCTGGCTTCTCATTGAGCTTGTCATCAGTTAAGTCATCAGGATTAATGTTGCAGAAGGTGGCACCCAAATCTCTTATAATTGAGGGTGACACCACAAGGGGTGTGGCTGAGCAACCCAGGTAGCTTTTATCCTTGCAACTGGAGATCTTGAAGCCCTTGTGCATCTTCTTAATTCTCATGCTTCTACGAACATCAGATTCAGACAGGATTGTCCTCTTTCCTTTCCTGTTCTTGGGAGTCATGCCAGCCTTGGCTGAAGACTCAGGAATATCAGCTATCTCTGAATCAGATTCATGATCAGAAAACAATTCTTCAATGACAACATGTGAGGATGGAGCAGGGTTAGAGACAGGCATGGATTCATTAGGACAGCTATTGGGGATATAAAACACTGAAGCATTACCTGAGTAGGAGACAATGAAAAAGTTCCAAGCAGGAGACTGAAGGAATTCTTTTCCCCATTCAAAAGTAGGAGACTGCAGCAAAATAAAGGTGAAGAAGTTCATCCAAATATCAGGTATGATAACAGAAGGTAAGGAATTAGAACTGTGAGAGAAATGTTTTACCCATTGCCTAAGAGCTTCATGGCATGGTTTGAAAGAAGACCCTAAATTTATCCAAGTACTGAACATAGGATCAGCTTATATCTGAAAGATTTGGGCAAAGCCAATATTAATATTATCCTGAAAGACTTGAGTAGGACCTACCATAGGATCATTCAGGAAATCCATGATTATCTTCAGGCTGAATTTCTTCAAGCATTAAAGGCTTCAGATTGTCAAAATTAGGAAAGGACACAATTTGCACAGGCTCAATGGGAAGAAGAGGTGATTGTGGCTGATTGTCATTATCAGAGTCATCTGTGAGATCATCCATAGCTATAACATGAGCTTCATTCTGTTGAGCAGCCATCTGATCATGGGGAAGGTTGCCCTGACCATCAACATTGCCCTGACCATCAACATTGATGACAATTTCCTCTGCAATGTCAGGTTGAACCTCTTCTGCATTTTCTGGTACCATTTTAGGCTGAATAGGAATCAACAGAGGTACTGGCTCTTCATCCACTTGTTGCTGCAATTGCAGCTGAAAAAAGCCAAGCGGTTGTTGGGCCTCCTGATTGGGCCAAATTCTCCAACCCATGTTCTACAAAGGTCCCTGGTCCGGGTTTGGAATAGCAAAAGGGTTAAAGGGCCAGAATGGTGGAGGAGGAATCTAAGGCCCTTGACATGGCTGCCCAAAACCGAAGAAACGAAAGTTGTTGGGCTGAAAATCATCATCATTGTCATCAGGCCCAGGGGGAATGTCTTCATCCCGTGGGAGGCCACCCAGAAGAGTTGCTTGAAACACTTCACACTGCACAGACCAACTATAAGATGAAGGGTCCAAACCTTCAGTAAAGGTGAAGAACCATGGTATAGAATCTAGACCACAGACTCTGGCTTTGACATAAATCCTGGACATGTTCCGGTAATCGTCCTCCCAAACAACTAGCTTGCCAAATTCAAACACTGCTTTATCAACAAGAGCATGTGACCACAAATCAAGATTCAGACCAATCAGCACCATCCACACATCATGAGTCATAACGGTAGTCCTATTGTTCCATGCCTTGTCATGAGGAATAAAAGAGATTGTACCATTTCCATATGGAATGGGACTGTTCTAGATCAAGAGGTCTCTTTGGTGCATATAAGTGAACTTCACATACGCCTGTCCAAATGGGCAAGGATGAATGGTCTCATAGGGAAACTGATGCTGCACTGATAGAAAATCAACAAGCACATTTCTGATTGCATGAAAGTCAAGCTGGTGCTGAGGAAGGGGATTAAAAGTAGCTATAGCAAGATCATTATGCTGACACTGGATTCTGCCAGTAACAACTCTCTGCATCAAAGGCCTACCCTGGATCATTATCCTCTGTGCTCCAGCAGGCAAGAAAGGCTAAGGATCAACAAATTGGAAGGCCATCTTCTCCTAGGGATTGGTGGGATAAACAGTAAGTGGAGTTTTTTTGACACCAAGCTACGTGAACAGAGGGGGAACAGTAGCAATGCCTATACTGGTGTGGGCATACTCACCAAAGGAGGAGAAGATAGGCACTAGGCGCGGAACTCCGACCGTCACCGGCGATGGCGACTCCTCGGCGAGCTCGTCGAAGTCAGGTGCCGTGATTTTCCAGGAGCGGCTCCAGGGAACGATGACCGGCGTTGGAGGCGTAAGGCCAAGACAGATTTTGGAGTAGTCAGAGAAAGAGGTGAAGTGAACATTTTTGTAGCCAGTTTTGGGTCCATTAGGCGGAGATTGAATGCTCGAACGATCACCGGGAGCGGAAGCGACATTACCGGAAATGCGCAAGGATGGAGGCGGGAGATGGCACTTTCCAGAGTGATGGCTTGAACCACCACAAGACTGACAGATGGGGCCTGAGCTGAAGCCTCTAGTAAATGGGCCGGTGCGGCGAGAGCCAAAACTGTCCAGATGCAAACGCGGCGGAAGCGGGCCGAGAATGCCGGGTTGAAAGCAGGAATAACTCACTGCTTAATGCCAGTGAAAGCAGAGTGATGGCCCTGTTCAATAGGCTTTGAATTTTGAAATTGCGGACGAAGAACACGGCGTGTTCCAAGCTGCACCAAATTTGCTCCAGAAAGAGGATTGGTTTTAGAGGATTTTTTGACAACTTCCACCCATTGTTTAGACTGCTCGTGTAGCCACAGATTATATTCATGTCGAAAATTTGGCCCCCCCACCACTCCAAAGGTGGAAAAAGACTTTGAAGTTATTACATTCATAGGAACGCAAACGATAAACATGAAAGCCAACATCCTGGTTATGGACAGAAAAGCGAAAGACACGATCCGCGAGGGCACGGACTCTAAAAGCATGCAGAGACCACCAATGAAGACTGAAGAATCACAGCAACAAAATGTTCCAAAAGACGAAATTTGCATCGCCCGATTGAGAGAACGAGAAAGAACTGAGTGGATCAAAACTGACCGGAGAGTTGAAACGGCGAAAGATCTCAGCCTCAACGACCCGTCCAGGTCGATGATCAAGGCTGGAGAGATCCATGGAATCGAGGATCATCAGTGATCGCCATGGGCGCCATGGACATCAGAGAGAGCGAGAGCTGAGTGCACCATCGCCGCATCTGCTTGACGGTCTAGGATCGTCGACCTCCAGCCGGCGGCGTGGATGCACTGCCCGGTCAGGATGTCCTCCGTCATGGACCCGTAGACCCAGCCAACCTCCTGACCCCAGCTCGTATCGGTCTCGTAGTTGCAGGCAGAAACTTGTTTGGCTGCTTCGATGCGACTCGTTAGGTCTATTGGTGCTTTGAACATGTCCCCGGAGATGATGCTCCTCGTCAGTCGATCAGTTCATTCGATCTGCCAAACCTGTTCTGTAGCTCCTTGTATGATGGTGAATCTGCATGCCAGAGTTTGTATTGTGTTGTACAACCAGTCAAGGGCATCGTGCAAACAATATGTTGGGTTGAATCAGAATTTTTTTATCAGAAAAACCCTATAGAAAAATTTATTTATATGTAAGTTTAAAAAATAAAACAATGCATATCCATACCCATCTAGATGTACATTGTCACAAATTAAAATTTAAGATTGAATATAAATATTGTTTTTTTTGTAAAACCCAACTAGAATATGGATTCTCATGAAATATCTAATAACTATACTAAAAATATGGATCATTATAATCAAAACAGACCATAGCACGCACGTAGGATAAAAGACGACGTCTGATGAGATGACCGCTATATATTCAATCCTCTGATATCATGGTCATTTCTGTGATTGCGAAACTCTCAGCTGTGACTCAATTTTCGGCAGCAGGGAAACTCTATTCTTGCTTCTTGGAACATCTATCATTCGTGAGTGTTGACACTGAAAGTGTCCCAACATGGAAATGGGGCTATATCATTAAGTTCCTAACATCCAATGGATGTTGGAAAATATTTGGTGCCACAAAATAACGAAGAAACGATCAAAGAAGAAGGAAGACAGCGCCTGGCCTGACGAAGTCGGCTCGGCCGGCTTGCTGAGCCGGCTTAGCTGGTTCTTCAGCCCAGAGTTGGCTTAGCTGATGCTCCAAGTCGGCTAAGCCGACTGTCCCTATGCCGGCCCGGCCTCAGTGCCTCAGGCACCCACGAAAACTGGCTTAGCCAACTCCTGAGTCAGTTAAGCTGACTTTCCTGCCGAGTTCAAGCCGGTTTGGTTTTCAAATCAGTTTTGACTCTATTTCTGATGTAGGAAACTTGGAGAACGCATTTTTGGACTTGTTTCTTACCGGGATAAGACCACTCCCTCTATATATATACAAGAGGATCACGGTCGATTAATTATCCCAACTTTTAATCGTCAAAAACACATCTACTACACACCCTTTTACCCTCTCCTCTATCTACCCTACTATTTGTCACGTCTAGTGGCGTTCTAGGTGGCATTGCTGACTCTAGGACATCCTCCACGTGCTCCTCCCTGAGGGTCTTCCCGGAACGTGTTCGGGAGTTTACCATGTGAAGAACTAGCTCAGTAGCTGTCTAACTAACCTCTCGGTTAGTTTTGTTGATTCGTTGTGTTCCTCACTGCGTTCAAGGTCGTGCTTCGACCACGGGCGTGCTAGCCCTTGTTGGTGTGTGATCCGGATCCTATCCGGCGTCAACGCACTTTTTGACGACTCTACCGAGGAAGAAGAAGAATATCAAGATCCAATCTACTAGCAACAAGTCGGGTTATGACAAGCCTAAGGATGGAGGGGATCACACCGATCCCTTCAACCTAAAGAACATCAACCACCCGACATCGATTGAAGAGCTTCCCGATGAGCTTCATCAGAAGATTCAGGCCAAGCTCGATGCCGATGTAAAAGCTTTCCTTGAGAGCTGCACTAAAGATCAACGTGACAAGGTCACTCAATTTCGAGAGCCTCACTTTTAGTGATTCTATTGCCTCTACATCAGCTTCACAGAGGTAAAGGCCAATGAAGAGGTAATAGATCCTTATCCTACTCATGCTAACTAAGGAGCAGGATTCAGTGACTCTGCTTCATAAAGTCACAACGTAACTTTCCATCCGTCTCCCACGTCCATTCAAGATCCAACGTCTCCCAAGCAATCATACTTGTGCCTTCCAAGCTGGCAGCTAATCAGTTCAGACTTAGCTAGTTTCAGTCCACTGAAATATTATCCTGCTGAGCACAGGAAGCAACAATAGATGTGAATTATAAATTTTTTTCGACAAAGTCATAGCTGCATTCACATAGTCCACAAGCACTAAACATAGAGATTTTTTTTTTCGACATCGTACAACGGCTGATTTCTGTAGCAACAAGCCATGGCTGATTTCACATAGTCCACAGTGAAGGCTGCATAGAGCCGAATATTTATGTCAACTATAGTCCACTTCACTTGTACAATTAGGCCGCAAAAGACTATAGTTAGGCCACAAAAGACTATAGTTAAATATGTCTGACATACTTTCTCGCTACATGCGCATATTAGAACTCAAGATTATCAGCATTACAAGAGCTGCTATGAGCTGAGTAAAGCAGCCTAAACTTCCAATGGCATTGTGATATTGGAATTCCACAACGACGCTTTTGTTACGGTTATTTTTCTCTGATTCAACTTGAGGTCGTGGGACATCATCATCTTGATTTTGTTGCTGCCCATGAAAATTCAACAAGTTAGTCCAGAATTTTTTTTATAAATATAGAACTAAATGGCAGTAGCATAGACAAGTGTGCAGGTTACACGTTTTACCTTTCCTGTCTTTTTTTTGTTGGTGCGGGAGATTTAGTTGGCTTACGCCTACATTTGCGTAACTTATCTAACCAAGTTCTCTGTCTCCTTAATGTAAACTTCCAACTGAAACAGCATATTTGTTATCTCTATCCAATACTCTAGTGCATGCAGCCAAAGATCGTTCATATTTGCTTTGGAAAGTTTTAAAACACTTTGTCACGTGATCAGTTTGCCCTTTTCTTTGATGACCTTCATTGGCACAAACATATCTGCATGAGGTGACCTTTCCATCACATTTACTAACAATTGTGTATCTTTTCCTCACATCAAAGCTTGTACGACCCCCATATGCCACCCAATACTACCAATTTCAGGTGAATTTTAAACCAATTTCAGGTATCCCCTTCTGAACTTCTTCCATTGTCTTGTCAAATTATGTAGCAAACCATAAAGTTCAATACAATATCAGATCACAAAATAAATCCTCCCTTTCATCTATCTTTTGTCAATCATACTCCGGTGTGCAATCTCAACCAAAATGCATAATATTGTAATTTCTATCTAAGTAATTGGAACCACACAAGATAAATAAAACATACAAAGCAAACCAGATGCAATTTTGGAGACAGACAAAGGATTCACCTGGGCTAGCGAGGTGGATGCGCACACCAGCAGGCGAGGTGGTCAGGAGGGCCAGCAAGCGATGAGGTCGGGTGGGGCTGCCGGCACGGCGGCGAGCGGGACGGCCGGCGAGGCGGCGTACGGCGCAGCACAGCAGCCGGCGCATTGCGCGGGATACCCGGCACGCCGCGTGACGAC
Source organism: Saccharum hybrid cultivar R570 (assembly GCA_038087645.1). Lineage (NCBI taxonomy): Eukaryota > Viridiplantae > Streptophyta > Magnoliopsida > Poales > Poaceae > Saccharum > Saccharum hybrid cultivar. The sequence continues at coordinate 9,491,520 of JAQSUU010000112.1, read as the reverse complement.
AGGCGCGTCGCCTGGTTAGGCAGCACGGGACGGACGGCGCGTCATGCGGCCAGGCAGCCGCGGCGACATGCGGGATGGCCAGACGCCTCGTAGAGTCCCGCGCAAACATGAGCGCTTCCGCTAGCATTCCATGAAAAAATATCTTGTATGTTTGGTGAAAAGTAAGAGCACATGTTTGATTGCTTGGGAGACGTTAGATCTTGAATGGACGTGGGAGATGGACGGAAAGTTATGTTGTGACTTTACGAAGCAATGTCACTTAATCCTGATCCGCTAATTATGCTAAGATTTTGCAAGATGAAAGGAAAATTAATGAAAATAATCTTTTGAATCATGCTAATATGTTATTTGCGTGCATGGATAAGATAGAGGGCGAGATGGTCCATTACGTAGATTTATCTGCTGATGAATCGACTGCTAAACAACCTCAAATGGTATGCCTTACGATTACTCCCTATGTCTCCAAATAAATCAATTCCTAAAATATGTGTCAGTCAAATTTTTTTAAGTTCGACTAATTTTATAGAAAAGAGTAACAACATGTTATGACATAAAATAAGCATATTATGAAAAATATATTTTATGGTAAATCTAATGATACTAATTTGATACCAATCTTAACGTTTTATTCTAAAAATTTGGTTAAAATTTAAAATTTTTGACTTAAGGTAATCTATTTATTCAAGGACGGAGAGAGTACTGCGAGATGTTCGTGTCATGGACGCGGGCGCGATTTATGAACACGCGGATTGCTCTTGCAACTATACCCAAAAAAGGGTGTATGTCTGTCGCAGAGTACTTCGGCAAGATAATGCTCTAGGCCATGTGGCAGCGGGAGGAAGGCCGCTGGAAGATTTGGTCGAGTACATTATCACCGGCCTCAATGAAGATTTCGCTCCAATTGTTGCCGCCCTATGCGCTAGGGTAGAAGCCATCTCGGTGGGAGAACTTGCATTCTCAGCTTCTCCAATTCGCATAAGAGACAAGACTATTTAATATTATTGTGTTACAGTTTGGCATCTGTGGTTGAAAAGTTTTATAAAAATCTGTCTAGTTCTAGTTCTTCGTAAAAATATATGTTCTTTGAGTGTTCACTGTCATTTTATATATTTTGGGTAAATCAGGTAATATCCGAACCCGAACCCGAACCCGAAATTATGGGTAGTGTTTTTTTTTGTCTTTAATCGGGTAACAATTCTCAATACTCGAATTTTTCAAAACCCAAATTACCCGACCCGAACTTTTCGGGTAACCCGAATGCCCGGCTGAGATGGATCTTACGCACGGAGGGAACTACTCTGGCGGATCGGCAAACAGTGCGAGTCGCGCACGCGGCTCTTTTTCGCGCGGCCGAGGGACATCGCGATTCGCGTGGTCGTTGTCGTGGTACTGCTCGTGGTGGACCCCAAGTCCGTGTCCATTCTGGTCGCAGGCCGGGAACGGAAACTACGACACCAACTCATCACGTCAAGGAAACAACCGTAGCTCTCCTACAACAACTTTGATCGTGGGACCTTGGTGCCGCTGACCGTATTACACATGAATTAGAGAAGTACGGTGAAGAACAAGGACAACGGTGGTGACCAGATCCACACATAGTGCAGGTATGGATATTAGCCATGTTGGTCATACTACTATTCCAACCCTTAATCATGATATTCATCTTAAAAATGTTCTGAATCTTATTTCAGTTCATCGCCTTGCTCTGCCTTTCTAGAATTTCATCCTAATTTCTTTTGTACGAAGGATCAGGCAAGGAAGAATACTCTCCTTAAGAAACAATGCCAGACGGGTCTCTTTCCTCTACCTCCAGCGCACACAGTAAAGCAACTTCGTGGCACAAGCATACTTCCCATGTCACAATGGCATAGTCGTCTAGGACACCCATCATCTTTTCTTGTTAAACAAGTTGTCAGTAGCAATAATCTTCCTTGCTTAGATAAGTCTATTGATCAGTGAGTCTGTGATGCTCGTCAACAAGCAAAGAGTCACCAGTTATCCCAAGTCATCTAGTGTTTCTCAGTTTCCTTTGGACCTTGTGTTTTCTAATGTTTGGGGCCTGCACAAAATATTATGTGAGCTTTATTGATGATTTTAGCAAATTTACATGGATCTATCTTCTGAAATACAAGTTTGAAGTTTTCCAAAAATTTCACGAGTTTTAGACGCTTGTAGAAAGATTATTTGACGAAATATTCTTTCTATGAAGACTGACTGGGTTGGAGAATATGAGAAACTCAATTCATTCTTTGCTAAGGCTGGCATAGTTCATCATGTGTCGTGCTCTCATGCACATCAGCAGAATGGATCTACTGAAAGAAAGCATTGCCACATTGTTGAAGTAGGACTTGCTATTTTGCCTCATGCTTCTATGCCTCTGAAATTTTTGGATGGGGCTTTTCAGGCTACCGCTACGTATTTGATCAATCGCCTTCCTAGCAAAACTATCCAGCACTCTACTTCGGTAGAGCGTTTGTTTCATAAAAAAACCCGATTACTAATGGTTGATAGTTTTTGGGTGTGTTTGCTGGCCTCATCTTCATCCATATAATACTCAAAAACTTCAATTTCGCTCGAAACAACATGTGTTCCTAGGGTTATAGTAGTCTTCATAAAGGCTACAAATGTTTTGATGTGTCTTCAGGACGAATTTATATTTCTGGAGACGTGGTGTTCGATGAGAATATTTTTCCTTTCTCTTGAATGCATACAAATGCCGGCGCTAGGCTCCGTTCAGAAATTAATCTCCTTCGTCCAGCTTTGCTCCCTACTATTTCTAGTCACAGGGGTGAACATGTAGTAACTGATCCACATGCTAATGTTCAACCTGACAAATACTGATGGCTTGGTTGAGTTGAAAATCAGGAAGACGCTACAGGACAGGAAACAAGGTGCTGTGGCCTGTGGAGCATCAGCATCACGCCAACACATCCTCGGACATGCCTAGGACGACGAGCGCCGGGAACGCGACACGACACATCAGTCAGAGGTCGCGCACGATGCGTCCGACATAGAACAGATGGGAGGCACATACCAGGCGAATACATCAGCAGCCACAACACCGCTCGGGCCTGCGTCACTGTCGCTCGAGGCTCCATGTCCACCGGAAAGGTACAGGGGTTGGAAGAAATTATTAGAGTATGAAAATGCAGAACGAGATCTTTCATATAGAGATGGTTTGATATTATTCCATTACGAAAGCAATCTGTAATACTATAAGATCTAATAAAAGTTAGAAAAAGTTGGGCCTCTCAGTTATTTTTTTAGCAATAGTTGGGCCTTTCAGTTCATGAGCCAAAGCGGCCTAGGCCAGTTTAAAAAATTGTTTGGGCTGGTTTGGAACACGGCCTGGACAGGCTTTGACAGCCTCGGCCCAGCAGCAGCTAAAAGCAACCTGGGCCAATTTGGAAAGTGTCCTGGGCTAGTTTTCTCAGCCTTCTTTGCCTAATTTGGTCTAAATTGGTTCCTTTTTATTCAAATTTGATCCTTTCATTCATGTTTTTCTTTGATTGAGTTTGGCTATCAACATTTTTTAAAAAAAAACACCAGCGTGCAGCGGTAGCACAGTCATTGTCGAAGCTAACTGATTAGTAGAACAACATGCTTTTTTTCCCCTTCTTTTTGATCATTTTGAATTCCTTCACCGTGTTGTTCATCCGCAACCTCATTCCACTTTACAGCGATTGCCTAACAATATTAGTTGTGCTTTGCGATGAATTATTTTGATGCACTTTGTATGTGCAAGGTCACCTCAGGTGTGTTCTAAGTGAAGGATAGGAGAGAGGGTGTCAGATGATTCAGCTCTGCGCTTAGCAACGTGATCGCTTAAGACAAATCAGATAGTAGCACACGAGACACAAGGATTTATACTGGTTCAGGCCACGGTGGCACGTAAAACCCTAGTCCAGTCGCTGTTGCTGCTCTTCTTGTATTCGTATGCTCGGTTACAGGGGCTGTTGCTCCAAGCTACATAGTAGATTGGAATGAGATGGATTGGATCATGACTACGAGGTCCCTACCCTCCTTTATATAGGCAGAAGGGGTAGGGTTACAATGAGGGCGACCGACTAACAGATGGGTTTCCTAATTTGTTACACGTAATGTGCAACAGATTGATCATGAGCTATCGTCAAGATACGCCTTATCTCGGATGCCCTCGGCGTGCCTTGGCCTCCACATTGATCGACCTCTTCAGCCTTCGTGGGCTTCCTCCTTGACGAGTTTTGGCCCAATAGCCAGACGTAATCGTATATATGGGCGGTGCGGGTACCCCTGGCCCATATATCCGATAGAGGGGCAGAAGAGTCTTTTCGCATGCACCAATGTCCTTTTCCCTTGCAATTCTATATAGGTCAATTTTGAAAAATGGAATCTCAAGAGGAGCCATTTATAAATACGACAAGAATATATACCCCTATCGCAAACCCTAGCCGCTACCTTATCTCCCTTATGAACATCCTCCCTCCCTCAATTCCAGATCCACTACAACAACTTCAACCAGCGGCGGCGGTGGTCATCGGGAGGGACGTAAGTTAGTCCCCTCTTCTCTCTCTTACTCTCTCAATCTCATATCTAAGGCATGCTAGTGGTTGGATCTCATCAGCCGGAGTTGAAGAAGAAGGGTTGGATTTAGAGCGTGTTTCTTCCTTCGCCGTTGCTATCCTCACCTCGCCGGCCAAAGAATGTAAGCTTCCTAGGGGGCGTTTGCTTCCTTTATTACCATTACTCATCTTACCTTAGTTGTGTCTCTATTTGGCAGCAACAAAGATCGATTTGGTGTTGTTGAGCTTTGATCCAATGACAGGGGGCGTCTATTCGATGTTGGCATGCCTTAATCTGGCATCTGTAGAGCTTGATTCATGCTGGGAACCTCAATCCAACGACGATGGAGGTTTATGTCATAGCATGATGTCAATCTGGGAGAGCCAATCTAGCTCGCCCACACGGGCAAGAATTTCCTTGCCTAGGTGAGCAAGCTTGTTGGGAAAACAATATAGGCGAGCATCTACCAAATGGTTAGCCTTGACTAGTGAGGTGACGCCATCGGCACGCAAGGAATCCATACACTTCCTTAATGTTCATGGTTTTTCATTAGTGGTTTCGTGTTGGGGATATGGAGTTTGCGGTGAGCAACCCCTTTAGGAGTAGTGCTAGCAATGGGAGAAAGGGAGAGCAACATGGCAATGAAGTAGCCACCGGCCTGGGCAATGTCAGTTCCCAGCCGTGAGTTTCTTGCATTGCATGATGAGCGTGCTGAATGATTACTGTTGTGAGCTTTTTTTTTACTCTTTCAGCATGGATGCCATGGCGGCTCTACCCAAGGATCCCCTCATTGAGATCTTCTCTCGTGTGGACAACACCACAGATCTCTTCATGTTCGCCATGACATGCCGGTGGTGGCTATATCACTTCACCGACCCAGCCTTCCTCCATGAGCTCTATCGGGGTAAGGTTGAGGGCCACCACGTGCGCCTCCTTGGCTTCTTCTTCCAGGAAACAAGATTCAAGCGCTGCAAGAGGACGTTCAAGTTGCAAACAAGAGAGAACACCTCGGTCTCCATGCCTACCTTCTTCCCAACACCGGGATCGCCGCTTGGCCCCATTGGTCGCTCACTCACTTCCTTCTTTTCTGCCGCCGCCGATGGAACCTTCAACTATGCTGAGCCCCTCGTAGCGCGACGCGGCATCGTACTGATGAACCTCATCCCCCGCACATTCCGCGGTGCTCATTGCAGCTTCAACGACACCAACTGGCCATTGCTCGTTGGCCTCTGCAATCCTGTCACCGGTGAGCGCCACGTGCTCTCGCCTCTGGACTTCCATACTGCCGATGTCTACTACAACAGGTTCGCCATCATCACGGTAGCCGACAGCAACGACGGAGAGCAGCGGTGCAACATGTTCTCGCAGTTGCTCGTCATCAGCCAACGGTCCCAGTGCGATGCGGTGTACCTCCACTCGTACTCCACCAGCACACGCTTCTGGAGCGCACCTACTAAATGTCTGGACAGACATCGCGTCTCCATGGTGGGTGAGAGATCCGCCACTGTTCACTAGGGCGCGGCGCACTGGCTATGCATGGATTACATGTCTAGGAAGCATCATGCCCGAGCGACGACCTGTACAAACTCAGCGTGGAGGTGGGCACCATGCGCGTCTCCCTGACAAAGCTCCCAATCCGTGCTGGAGGCTTACCGGTCCTCTGCGTCAGCATGGACAACAAGCTCTCCGTCGCTTGCATCTACATCGTGCACGTGACTATCTGGACGCAGCAAGAAGACGACGGAGAGGAAGGTGATGACGGCACCCCTACATTGTGGCTCCGCACTGTCATCAGAATTCCAGCGGCGTTGCCAGAGCTAGACGATCGCTCGATATGGCAGTGCCAGTGCGGCACGAGGTGGTATCACTTCGGCAAGGGATCGTTGCTCTTGGTGTGTGGGAGCAGCGCTGTCTTTGTCCTCGACCTCGAGGAGAAGGTGATGGAAAAGGTTACGGATCGCTTGCTGCCACAGGGTGACAATCAGGGTCGGGTGTTTGTGCCGTATGAGATGGGCTTGGTGGACTTCCTTGGGTGTCGCTGTCCTGCTTTCCTATTGAATTATTTGGAAGCACAGGAATGACATCGTTGTGTTCAGTAAGCTCTACCTACCTTTGAACCTCGGCTACTCTCTTCACAGCAAAGGAAGCTGCAGCTGCCACCTGCCATAATACATGTTGTGATGGGTTCTAGTGTACTCTCTTGTTTCCCTATATGTTCTAGTCATCGATGTATGGTCGTGGATCCTTTGTTTTCCCCCAAATGTTGTAATGTGGAAATAATATGTGGTCATCGATGCATGCCATATTTTAGATACTCTGCCATCCATGAAATGTTTTAATCTAAAAATAATATTATTTGCCTGATGGTTCTGTTGCGCTGCAGAGCATATATATTATAGCAAAAAAAGTAAATGGAGTCTCACGATGGGGCAATACATGCGGTACGTAGTTGATTCATTCCATGTTAATCATGATAATCGACCGTGGATTCAGTCCATGTTCTTGGTTCTGTGGGTGTTCCTTTCTTGGATGGCTGGCTTTGCAAATGTGCTACGCCCGCTGCTTCTCCCTCTATTTTAGCAAAGGGATGGATGGCAGAGTGATGCAAAATCCCCCCACTGGACAGCTTTCTGCCTGTGCGAGAATCCTTTTGCCCCCTTTGAATGACAAGCACTCAGGAAGCAGTGTAGCGTGCACGACGGCGACCAATGCAAGCTCGTTTTTTTCCTCCCCCTGATGAAAATTAAACCTTTTCTGCAGTACCAGCATAGATTAGAAACTAGCGATTACTTGCACAAAGGACTAAGTACACGAATTATTAGATTATTAGGTGGACTTTAGTCTAGTCTGGCGATTTTCATGTACGGCTTTAATTTAATTATTAAATTATCCTTGGCGGACAAGATAAGCGGCGATCCGGCACAAGTCAAGCTGTCAAAGCAACAAGGGCGTGCTCTCGGGGTGGCATGAAGAAGAAGAATGAAGAAAAGAATCCATCCATGTATGGTTGGAGGCCTTCACATTATTGTTGCCATGCATTTGACAATGCAAAAAAAGGCCTTCACATTGTTCGTTTCCCGTGCTGGCTTTTGGTTTGGAGTCTTGTGTGATGAAGAGGACGTTTCCTGGTGACCGATGAGAATGAGTGGGAAATTAAGTCCGTGCTTGCTTTTGCCTTTGAGGGTGAGGTTGATCCATTCATGCATCCGGTGTTGTCAAGAGGTCACCAGGTTAAGGAAACGAGATGCAAACGACACGTGACTGCTGCTGCCAAGTGCCAACCCAAGAAAAAAAAACACTTCGTTCTTTCAATTTCCCTGCACAAGTCGACCCCTTTTTTCTTAATTTCCCTGCACAACTCGACCCCCTTTTACTTGTGCCGCTAGCTTTATTATGTTCATTATGTTGATATAGTATATATACTCCTACGTAAGAGTATACTAGCAAACGTGCCCGTACGTTGTAACGGGAGAAAGAAAAAAGCTATGTAAACAGAAATGAAGACATGAGTGTGTTACATATTTATATTTACTTCCTTTTATAGAATGTTAAAGCTATTTTTATAATGATGAATATAACATCCATAATATAATATGAATTAATATTGGTAATAATATACCCTTTCTTTCATCCGTCAAAGAAGCCTATAATTAATATTATTCGTCCATAAAAAATTCTCGTTCATTGTCCAAATCCGAGCGAGAACACATCTCTCCACGAAAGTATATAGGAGAAACTACCACCTGTTCCCTTTCGGTTTAACACCAAACTCTGAAGCAACCAGATGAAACATAAAAAAATTTGATAGGGTGGAAACCCCGGCCATAAGATGGCTTAATGCTGTGCACACGGGGATTCAAACCATGGTTGCTAGCTCAATTCTAACACGAGCTAGCCAACCAGGCAAGAGCCCGACCAATTTGACTCTCTCAAAGCCTGTCTCGTGAACAAGAGCATGGAAGGCACGGAGTTGTATATACCAATATAAAATTGAATTGAATGTGCACATAAGCTCACTAGCTTGTATGGAAGTTGGCCTTTTAGTTTCAGACCGTCTTTGGTTTGGACTCCGCATACGGGTTTGAGAATGATGAATTATGGAAACGCATTGCATCTTAATTATCTTGGGGATTGGATTGCACACTGTACCTGGACACACTGATATAACTCGTACGCTTGTCATAGAGGATCAGACTCTCATATCTCGATACGTTGTTTTGTTCTAACTTAATAAAGACTGCATGTAGAGTGATCAGCAATATATAGGAATGCTTTGTAGCTACTTTAAGATTATGTATAGAGACCTGTGTTCAATGTCATCGCCATGCAAATGCTAGACTTGAGCTCTTTTTTTATCTTAATGCTGGACTTGAGCTCCTAAGTGCAAATAAACAATTGATGAGCAAATATTACATTTTGTACTTGGTCAAACACACACGATGGTCCACGCACGCTGTTGTATGTCCCTAAAGTTATTGGTGCTGCTATTTGTTGGTGCAAGCGCCCAAGTGCTGAACGCAAGCAAGCTGCTTTGCCCAAGCTAGCCGCCACTGTGGACATGACAGTGTGACACACAGGCCATGTGTTGTTGCAGCTTCACCTGTCAGGCACACGCATGTAAGGGCCTACAGCTAGCAACCGGCGAAGCGCACGCAAGGAAAACGTACGTGGATCCATAACAAAACTCTTTTTTCTTTTCTTTTCCTTTTTGGTAGGACGCGGGTGACCGAGAAGTAATATGATAACGAGGCTGAGACGAAACTTTTTGCCTGCCGGTAAGCTTGGAACAGAGCAACAGCGGGGTAGATGGATGAAAAAAACGCGCTAGAAATTGTACCTCTTTATTATTGGAAATATATATATATATATATATATATATATATATATATATATATATATATATATATATATATATATATATATATATATATATATATATATATATATATATATATATATAGCAAAAGAAGCATAGTTAGATATAGAAGGCAGACCGTGAGAGAAAATATTGTAAAGTACACTGGGAAGCTGAAATCTACTCCCAGGACTCATTTGGAATGCATAAATTTTACAGGAATTATAAAGGATTTTCACATAAATCAGCTCATTTTCATCGGAAAAAACGTCCCTGTGAATTTTAGAGCATGTGTTGTACCAGTGCAAGAAGGGTGATCAACTTAGAGCAAGTCTAATAAAACCTAGCTATAGTCCAAGATACGTTATCAACATATAACTTAATTCATATGGGACCACCAGTTACTGTTAGTGTCATGATTCGGTTCCCATGGAACTCACAAGTCGAAGAGGATCCTCGTGATCGACTGGGCGGCGGCCGGCGGAAGTAGCGAGAAGCAGAAGGTGCACACTCTCTGTCCTGTGTCCTCCATGGCTCCATCGCATGTATAATGCTGATGTGGTGGTCGATTTGCCCATGGCTGTACCTGCTCTTATCGTTGGTGACACTGGGTTCAGCCACATAAAGTGTCCACACTAGTGATCAGCACGGTTGTAATTGTAACCAGGGGCATTGAAGAGCATGGAGTTCCACTGGTCAAATATTATTTGAATTTGAAGAAATAAAGAAATGGCTGAAGATTATTCGTATCGCAGTGGATAAGTGTCATGAGTCACGACTGGATACAGCAGCACTTAAGAGGCATTGGGCTTTCGTGTGATGTTTTTTTTTTATCTAATGCAACAACTCACACCACCACCCACACGTAGACTCACCCAGGTGTTTGAAAGCTACTGGGAGCACGAAGACGGGGAAGGTGAAATGTTGGTGGACTGGACGCGCTTTCAGTGTGGGCTTGGGAGCGAAAGTGAAACAGGTGGTTTTGTGGGCTGGCCCAGGAACATGTAGCATGTTGCATTGCATCCTCTTGTAGTCTTGTTATTTATGGTGAGTAGGCCTCGCAGTCGCAGAGAGGCCACTGGCAGGCCGCACCGGCACCGCCGCAGGCACGCTGCAGACTGCAACTGCACTGCTGCAGGGAACCAATTGAGCAGCAATATATAAATAATAAATAAATAAATAAATAAATAAATGGCGGTGGAGCGAGCTGCGAGAGCCTTGGCAGTGACGAGGGATGACGTATACTACCAGTAGCCAAAGGGAGCAGATCGAGGAAGCGTACTGGCTGGCTGCCTGCCTCGGAATACCGGCAGAGACGGATCTATCTATGATCTATCCTTTAACAATTACAAGCTTTAATTTGGTTATTATCAACATCATAGTCGGCTCCTGCATGTGGCGCTGCTCCAACTAGAACAGGCACCCCGGTCGACCAGGATCAGTAGAGCGCGTGAGAAGATCGGGACGTTGGATTAGTTGGCTATGTTTAATTCTTAAATTTGGAGTGACAAAATTTACTGTAGTGATACTGTAGCGTTTCGTTTGTATTTGGTAATAATTGTCTAACCGTCGACTAATTAGGCTCAAAACGTTCGTCTCGCAAAGTACAACCAAATTGTGCAATTACTTTTTGATTTTATCCACATTTAGTACTCCATGCATGCATGTATCGCAAGTTTTATGTGACGGAATTTTTTTTTTATAGTGCACTTTTCAATGCACAGCCTTAGTGGTTTTTTTTTTCTATATATATGACGCTGGACCGCGGCAGACGCCTTGATTGCGCCTCGTGTCTGCACCTCCCCTGGCTGCGTCTGCGTGCATGTCAAACAAAAGCCAGCCAGGACTTCCAGGACCATGCATGTCGTTGAGGATCACAGACGATACTCCTAACGCAGGCAGGCACCATGTTCCGCGGTACGTTTACTTTTGCTCCGGCTTATCTGGTAATAATAAGTAGGAAATTGTCAGAGGATCGGTGTTGACTGTAACACATTAACGCACACAGGACACTACAAGGACGCCCGGGAGCGACTGACCGATCGATCGAGCTGATTTTAAATGGCTAGCTAGGTCCGGTTTAATTTGCTTCTTCACATAGGAGTAAAAGAGTACGCATGCGGTTTAATTTGCCCTGATGCGCGCAACGCAAGCTCCACGGATCGATGCGGGAGGCGGCGGCGGCGACCGCCGACGACGACGAGCACACGTGAGGCGCGGAGGAGAGGGGCCTCGAGCTCGAGGGGCGCGGAGTGGCATGCGATGCGCCTCGTGTACGTGGGTCGCCGTGAGCCGCACATGCGACGAACCTCCTGACGATCTGTAGTCGGTTGGAGAGCAAGCATGGTCGTCGTATTACACCACAGTACATACGGACTGGCTACGGTAGACGTATAGTCGTATACTGGAGTAGAGCAGTACGCACGTGGTGTGTGATGCCTCGGATGCACTGCCAGACATTGAGACAAGACAGTTTAATTTGCCACTGCCACCAGCTCCAGCTCCATCCGTACGGAGGACCTGTCGATAACTCCCTCCGATCCATCATGACCTCGTTGAGCAAAGTTGGCGTTTCAGAGTTTCAGACAGCAGAAAACAAGCTAGTAATTTTTTTGCATGAAACCTCAAGCACTGCACATTTGGCTGAAGGCTCATTATCCTTAATGTTTGTAAGTAAAGCCGGCCATGCAAAGGTCGTTTTCGTTTTCCTGTTAATACTATAAGAAATTGCCAGGCTAGCTTTGCACGACGCACTGGAACTTGCAAGCTGCAATCATAGGTTCAGAACGCATGACTGGCAGGAGAACAGGAGGGGTAAAAGAACAACAGTTGAGCAAGCCACTGGCGGTGCCACTCCTCACTGCGATTGTTGTATACACAGAAGAGAAGAAAAGCCAGCAGCAGTTGGCTGAATGGATGTGTTGTTGTGTAGCGCGGCCGAGCGGCAGGTCGTGCTCCGTCCAGGCTGTGCCTGTCTGCGACCGGCCACCACACCACTGCTTCCTCCTTCCTCCGTGGCCGCTGCCTGCAGCTGCAGCTGCACTGCCCGCCGATTCCGCTCCGATCGGCTCCAGGCTCCAGCTGCGAGCAAGCTAGCTACCTACCTGTCTGCTCATCCCATCCATCCATTCGTCCAATCGTCCGTCGTCAACGAACTGTATAATACAATAGTAGGATCGGTCCGTGACGCATCGCCGTGCCCTGATTCTAATTCGATCCTAGTCTATAATGTCTCCTGGCCAGCGATTTCCAAGCTAGCCTGCCTGCTGGTGGTTGCAGCGTCCTCGATCGCCAATTAAGCCCATCTTCTGATTAGTTTCAACTATTATAGACAACCTTGGATCTGCTCTCTACTCTGTTCATTCATTCGTTCAAACAATGGCCCTGTTCTGCTCGTCATGTTTCGGCTTGTTTCAGCTTGTTTCAGCTTATTCTCTCTCACAGAATACTATTGAATCGGTCGAAACCAGCCGGCTTTCGTACCAGCCGAACCAGCCCAATCTCTGATCTGCACATGTATATATGCTGTATCCCACTTGCTACCTCTGACTGACCTGACCAGTAGGAGATAAGAGGGTTTTCAGAGCCACATATATGTGTGTGGTACTAAGCATGCCTTTTGTTTTTTTTTTTTGACAACATACTAAGCATGCCTTGGACAAAGGCATATGCATCAGCTGAGTCTTTGAAGAACAAAACAACGTCTTGTACTGTTTCCAACAGGAATGTCTAGGATAAGACATGTCTTCACTTCTCCTGTGCAGAGAATGAAGTAGTAGTAGAGAGCTGCTGCTCCTGTTTTACTACAAAGGTTCAGACAGTTGATTTCTACCAGCAGTGAGGAGTTGTTTTCCACCCTCTTTTTCCACCCAATTCTACATTAGATATGCCTTGTTATTACAGGTTATTGGAGGTAGCTTGAACATTGGCCTATAGCCACTATGTGTTCATTATTGCAAGTTGCCTGCAGGCAATAGGATCACACGAACAACAGTACCCCGGACTGACAGTAACGTAGACCACTGGTTATCACCAGGAATAAGTCCCGAAACCACCTATATATATGCCGGCCGCAAATACAATGCTGTAGCTGTAGTACAACAGTGCCTGATTCAGAAAACAGCTCATCGACTGAATTTAAAAAAGCGGCAAGTACGGATTTATTAGTTAACCATCTAGTAAATGTTGAACTGTATATGGTAGAATTGGTGTGTATGTACACAGATTGATGCAGTGAGGTTTAGGTGCCCTGTCGGCTTGTCTTCGCATTGTCAGCCTGTTCGCTTGGGTTGATTTGGCTGGCTGAAAGTACTGCTGGCTGGTTTTTTGTGAGAGAAAAACACTGCTGGCTGGCTACTGATTTGGCTGATAATCTCAAGCGAACAGGCTGACATGCTCGGAAACGCGCCTTTTGGCTATCCATATGAATATAATCTTTGAGGTGTGCAGAGAGTCTCCTATGGCTATGGCACTTGGCATAGAGACGCGCATTCGATTGCGTCTGTGAAGTGTGACCTCAACCTGCCTCTATGTGTGCACAGAACTCCGATGATCAACAATGGCACTACAGATGCATGCGTGGATCGGTGAATAGGATAGCACATTTGACATTTTGCATTCTGTATTGTTAGTCTGAAGATGGCTGACACATGTAGCATTTTTTACATTTCACACAAGCCTTCCCTTTTCCCTATGAACCTTTCATGCATCTGAACAGAGGCTACTAGAGATCCAAAAAAAAAACCGAGGCTACTAGTTCAAGTTACAGCATGGAATTGTCCTTGTCCTTGTGTTCTACTTCACTTTCCAGACATTTTTGCCGTCCTACGGTACTAGGGTGCTGTTGACCGCACACTGGCTAGAGCTAATAGGCGAAATGGTGTTGCCAACGTCGGTGATCCCATCCCTGATAATAATAGGACCAACAGTGAAGAGGAAAATGAAAAATCCCTACGTTTTTTAACTAGTTCTTGTATCCATTGATAAACGTGCCAGCTAGTGTTTTTTAATACTTCACGTACTAATTATAAACACTGGTATAGTACTAATTTTCTTCAGCAAATATTTCCCATGACCTCCTAGGATAAGAAATCAGTTTCTCCTTTCTTTTGTGTACTAGCATTGCTTTTTTTTTGTTGCATTTAACTGCAGGCCATGACACAATCATGATTATCGCAAATTACGGCAGCCTCGAAACAAGTAATTTTGTGATTTTGAGGGGGGGAGGGGGGGAGAGAGAGAGAGTGCTGAAGTTTAAAAATGCATTGGAAGCCGTCTGGACTTTGTTTACATTCCATTAGCTTCTGAATTTCTGATGCACGTCTCCTGACGGCCGGGTATCTACTTTTGTGTTACTTATTAAAGTAGAAGGAGACAGAATTAAATGGAGTTAACGTACTTAGCACAGGCACGGTATTATGCTGATGCATGTATACTTTACAGTATCTATCTTCTTGCATCGAGGGCATCTTCTGCTCCTCCATAGAAACTTCCCTCCTTCCAATGCCAGCAGCATGCAGATGGGCACTTGATGTAATGCAGCACTAGTTTATATATGTAGATCGATGAGCCATCCAAGATACTAGATGACTCCTGGAGAAAAACAAAGGGCCTCATATATACTCGAACACCAAAGCATGGCAAGTTGCGTGGCATGGAGAGGAGGATTTGATTGATTGATTGATGTGATCATCTCCTTTTAGAACAAGAGACCTTGTTTTTGAGCTGGAACTGATCTTGTTCCATGCATGGTTGTTTCTCAAGATCTCATCTCACCCAATCAAGGACAAGGGATCATATTTAATTCCATGAGATGAGATGAGGTGCCATAATAATCCAGATCTCTCCCGTCACTCCAATTATCATCACAAATAATCAATTTTTACTCAATCATCAAATAATAACCAAAAGAAACAAAATATATAGCAGCACGTACCCGACCATGAGATAAATTATTTTTTAGACAATAACGCATGAATAATATCCCGGAAAACCGTGAGAAGGTTGTACACAAGACTGAAGGGAAACACTGCATATGCATCATCAGAGGGTCAGGTGGGGATCAGATTGTTGGAGACATTTACTGGGACATTCTTTATCGTACCACACTGCAGCACGAGTAACTGAGACTGAGAGTGACGCTCTGCTGCTGGCTGCTGCTGCTTCAGCTCCACCAGCATCATGGAGCTCTCCTACTCCCGTTCGGCTATGCTGATAAGTCGGCTGAAAAACACTGTTGAATGATTTATTGTGAGAGGAAAACACTGTTCCGGCTAAAAAAACAAGCTTAAAAATATAGATTATAAGCCGGATAAACAGAGCTTTGTGCCGTCCTTAAGCTGGCAAGGGAGTGATGGTGGAGCTGATGCTCTGAACGGCCTTACATGGGTTTTGTTGCCTTGCCGTTTGGACTCGAGTTGCCGTGCAAGCCTTTGGTCAGAAGCTTCACATATGTAGCAGTGCGAGTTAAATGTACTGCTGCCCTGGATATTATTTATTAAGCAACCACCACTGTCCAATTCATATCGCATGATGATTGCTTACTTCTTCGTTAAGAAAGTTTTTTTATTAATATAAAATAACTTATAAATTTATTGTCGTGAAGATAATATCATTCAAAGTGAATTCTAAGTACCATTGATATTTGATACTATAGTTTAAAGTGAACTCTAAGTACCATTCATAGGTGGATTGCTAAGGGAAAACGAATTTTTTATGCTTGATAAACTATTGAAAAAATACTTATCCTAATAGTGGCAGTGGCTCATAACACTATGCTTACTTTTAATTTAACAGTGGCTTATGGTTGTTGACTTATTTTCCTAAATAATAGTGTATTTTCCTATTGACATACAAGAAATTTGTACGTTACTTTGCATTACCTTTCATAATAGTGGGGGATAGCAAGGGTGGGTGATTTATATACAAATTTAGAGATTATTTTAAATTATCTTTCATAATACGGATAATTTAGATATGAATTTAGAGGAATATTTTAAATTATTCTTCATAATAACAAACGTGGGTAGTTTAATTACAAATCTAGATGTTAATTTATGTAATTTACCCCATAGCAAAGGTGGGTAACTTTTTATATTTGGAGTTACATGCCAAAGGACCTTTGAGGCAAATAACCTCATGTGGATGTGCTGTGGATTTTTGCAGCCTACCATTTTGATCAAAATAGGGAGTGCATTAGTGGACCTATTCCTTATCGAGAGCAATTCTTGGTTGTTTGAATCTTGTCAAATAACAGAATTGAGTATTTAGATACCAAGAAACTTCTTATGCGAAGATATGGAATCTGACTCTAAGCATTCAATAGCAAAATTAATGAGTGTCCGGACACACAAAATTTGCCCTCAAGGGCATATGCCCCCTATGCATCCACCGTTAGATGCACATGGGGATGCGTGTTGATAGTTTGAACATCACCAACAAGTTTTTCTAAAATGAGAAGGCCTAATAAGGGAAGGGAATGATTTTTTCTAAAATAAGAAAAGCGCAGATCAATCAAATTTGTGCTCGACTCCTCATTGGGACATCAAGAGCCATTCACCCAAAGATTTCTAAATGAGGTGACCAACTCAAGTTACAAGGTTCACATGAATTCCAACACTACGGCCCATCTATTAGCCGGTCAAGCTTTTCGAGCTACAAAGCTACAATGTAAAGTTAAATTCTCTTGCTCCAATGTACATCATGAAGGCAGCTGCCCTCTGCGTGAGGCACTGCAGTTTGTACCATGGGATCCATATTCCCTAATTGCAGCTACTTGCTGCTAATAATAAAGTTGCTTCCTAAAAAAAAGAAGGCTTATAATAAAGGAAGTGAATCATCCTTAGAGGGTTAGTATTCTGGGAATTATTATAAATGAACTTCTACAAGAGTTTATAGGTCCCTTTCCACCCATGTTTCTGTACTATTATTAGGATGAGATGCTTGCCTTTCTGCATATAGAAGAGAACACGCCATTTGCATACTGCCAGGAATCATGATAATTTTTATATTTGGAGCTACATGCCCCAGGACATTTGAGGCAAATTACCTCATCTGGATGTGTCCTCAATTTTCATAGGCTGCCATTTTGATTAAAATGGGGAGTGCATTGGTGGAGGTATTCATTATCCAGAGCAATTCTGGGTTGTTTGAATCTTGTCCCATTATGGAATTGAGTATTTTGATATGAAGGAACTTCTTATAGGGAGATACGTCACTCCCGAGAAGGTGGCGGCGGCGACGAGGAGCTTATGGGGAGATATCGAGTCTGACTCTAAGCACTCAATAGCAAAAGTGATAAGTGTCACGGGCATATGCCCCCCGAGTGCATGCACCATTACATATATACATATGGGGATGTGTGTTGGCAGTTTTGAACATTACCAAAACATTTTCTAAAATGAGAAGGACTAATAAAGAAAGTGAATCATCCTTATATGGCTAACATTCTAAGAAATTATTATAAATGAACTTCCACATTTCTTCAATAAACTACCATAACTTGTAGTTTACAACTTATCTTTCTATTCTTGTTTCTATACTAATATTATAGCTTCTCTTTTACGAAATAGGATAGATTTGATGGGTATCAATGATGATGATGATTAGAATCTACCAAATTGAAGGCAGTGTTTGTGATTAATGTCAGAACTTTTAAAACTTATCTTTTTTCTTCTATAGTGCTCGTGAAAATTAATGTGGTCTTTTTAGCACCTCTAATTTGTAATAATAAGAGCCATGGATCTTTTTGGTATCATCAAAACTAAGAACATGGTCATATATTTGTCAAAATTTAGGGGTTTTATCAAGGAAAAAATTCAAGTTCTTGACACTACATAAACATCTAGCACCGGCAATTTTTATTTGAAACAAAAGGAGTATTCACTTGGTGCTAATTACCCGCATAATCCGATTCTACTCCAGGATGCTATAGCAGTACTCTGCTGTGATTTTGTCCAGCTGGATCCAGTGAGAGTAAAACAAACGAAGAGAGCATAAGGAAAATAATATGCTGGGCCCTATATATTTGAGGTTGTGCATAAGGAAATACTCTTTGTCTTTACTGTAAAAAATATATTTGGAGCTTCAAAAGAAATACCCTCAGTTTCTTCGTCGTCTCTTTGCTTGAATCCTCAATTCGTGGATCGGCTCAATTTACCGTCAGAGCAATGTTTTCTCCCAGAAATAAAAAGTATAATACACATTAATGTTTTCCTGTTTATTTTGGCCCTTTTTTTTGCTGGCATCTGAGCTTGGGTCCGGTTCCTGGGGTCCTCAATCATATTGATGTTGTAAAAAAACAAAAAAGAAAAACGTATTGATGGACCTGATTGACTGAGCACTGTCAGCTTGTGCTCAAACTTTTGAAAAAGGGACCGTTATTCTTCAACACCACTTTTAAGTTTTAACTCAGTTTATATGACACCCCATTGATCACTGTTGTTTAGATTAGATTTTTAAGTTTGAAAGTGGAAGTGTACTCCTTCCGTCCTAAAATAAATGTATATCTCGCACTTCAAGGGAGTCAATCAATCTCAAGTTTAACTAGATTTATAGAAAATAGTATTAACATTTGTATTTCTAAATAGGTTAACTATGAAAATATATAACGTGAATAACCCAATGATGTCTATTTCATACCATAGACATTAATATTTTTTATAATTGGTCAAACGTAAGATTGGTTGGTTTCTTGAAGTGTGCTATGTTCATTTATTTTGGGACCAAGGACACTCTAGCTCTATTTTCTCCATGCAATTACATTTCTTTTGATAAGACATTATTCTCATGATCACTGGACATATAGTATTTTATTGTGAAAATGCCACTCCTTTGACTTTTCCTACGGTGTCATCAACATCCCAAAACAATTAACTAAAATTTTTCACATCTCTATAAAACCATTAATGTCCGTTTAGATCCTTTCATTTGAGCTGAATTGAAATCTACTTTATGAACTATGCTATTTGGTTTAGAATTTGATATTTCAACACTTTTCAACACAGACCTATGTCAATTTCAAATGGTAAGAAATGGAAAGAGAGACATGAACGAAAACTGAGACACTCATCGCCCTTTGCCCCTGGCCTGACTCCTTCATTCGTCTCTCACGAGTCCGACACAAAAAGCTCCTTGTAGGGGACCCTCATTGCTGTCGTCAAGCTTTCACTGGCAGCAACACTTCAGTTATGATACGAAATGAAATATGATTCTTGATTCTTGAAATAAGATTCAATTCCAAACAACCAATAGACCATAAATGAAATGCCTTTCGCTGTATACTGCCACAGCTTTTTTTTTATAACTTTAAAGAGGCTACCGCTAAATGTCTTAATTAACCACGATTTAAAACCTTGATTAAGGGTACCGACGACAGCACAGTGCAAGTTCAATGCATTTTTAACCCTATTTATAGTTTTTTTTAGGTATTCCGGATGATAGCCTGAAACAAAATGTAAGATCAGTCCCACCGCCGGACTCCTGCACCCTGTACGGCATTTTTCTTTGTTTTTTGACTAGTCTTTAATCCTTTTTGACGAAACGATAGCGAAAAAGATCAGGACACTGAAATCCTTTAACGTACGTTTCAGACTAGTATATGCATTTTCTTTTTCTGTGAGGATTTCAGACTAGTAGACTAGTACACGTACTACTGTACTGTACGTACTGATGGTCGGTCTCTAGGTTGGACGTGACGACTAGTCACAATTACCTACACTACAGCTTTTGTTTGGCGCGAGGACACACGTATGATCTTGAGCCATGTTGCTCCTACCTGAAACCTAAGCTAGTAACAAGATATGATAAATCCCACTGTACATATTGTCAGCACCTTTCGGAGAACGGATAAAAATATTTTTATCTATAAAATATTTTTGTACAATGTTTTATAGAGTCTATAGAGCATTTCTGCATTTTTGTAGTAAGCCGAAACCATTCAACATCTCTGATCTTTGAGTGCACTAATGCTGCTAGGTTCCTCATGAAGATGGTTCATATAGTGCTTGATCTTAATCTACCCCTAAATGTCTATAACTTATTTAATAATTGGTATCCTACAAGAGATAATACTTTTAGAACCTTTTTATTGATGGGTGCTGCAGTGATCTGATGATCTATTTGGTTAACAAGGAACAAAATTGTTTTTGAAAACCGTTGACAACACTACTACAACAATTTTAACTGAGGCGGGCATTTTGCCTTAACTGAGGCGGGCATTGCAACCGTCTCGGTTCAAAGGTCATGGTTAATCATGACCTAACTAAGGTGGTCGAGCTAACCGCCACAGTTAATCGATTAACCGAGGTGGGCGCTTTAGGATGACCGCCTCGGTTAATAGTTATTAACCGTGGCGATTTTCTTTACTGCCCACCTCGGTTAAAGTTTTTTCCGAGCTCGGATAACTGTTTAGCGAGACGGGCATCGTTATTTGCCCGCCTCGGTTAAGGTTTTCCAGAGTTAAAAAATGTTTTTTAATTTATTATTATTTATAATATTAATGATTAAACCTAAATAAAGCACCAGTTCAAACACAGTTCACACATATATTAACACTGTTCACATATATATTACATCCATGCATTCAAACAGTTAACATGTTCACAATTCACCACTACACAAGTTCATCACATCCATCAGCAGAGTTCATATATATCCATTACATGTATTCATGGTACATAATCAAGCAAGTTCAAGTCCTATAGATCATCTAAGGTCGGAAGAATGTAATCCTTGAGTTCGAACTTGTTATGGTCTGTCCAATGACTAATATTGTCATACTTCGGATCCAAAGCTAACTCGCCCGCAGGGTGGAAGAAGGGTTGCCCTACAAGCGCGGCCTTGGTGACAAACTTACATATGTCGGCAGTTGTCCGTCTAAAGTTTTGGTCGACCTTCGTCTTTCTCCAATAACCTTGTGATTTCTTGAGCTGCCGCGCGCTGTTGCTATACTTGGAGCATGTCCTCAGGTACTCGCAAGCTTAGAAACCACAGAGAACAGAGCCAGGTGGTTGTTTGAAGCACTGCACATAGTTACACGGCAGTAAGAGCAGTAGTAGAGTAGTAAGAGCAGTAGTAGACTAAGAGTAGTAGTACTAATAGTAAGCAATAGTAAGAGTAGAACTGGTAGTAGTATACTAGGTTAGTAGTAGTAGGAGTAGTAGTGTAGTAGTAGTGTACTAGGTAGTGGTGGTGGTAGTACTACTGTAGTAGTAGTGTAGTATAGTAGGAGGAAGGAGTACTACTGTACTAGTAGTATAGTACTAGGTAACGGTGGTGCTACTTACTGAGAACTGACGCCTGAGTTTTAGTCTTGTGCCATTCTTCTTATCCTTCTCAGTTCTCCGATCATATGTGGTGGGATCTTGCACATACTTCTTATAAGCGCTGTACCAAAAACCACTGTCAGTGACAATTAATTAATTTGAACACGTATGTCAACCGTAAATAAGTCAGTTCGGTCACTTACTATCTCAAACAGCCTTCAAATTCCTTGTACCCTTCTTTGTTTGTATCCCGTAAGGAGTCAAATATACAAGCCCACCCATCCTGAGGATAGATTATAAATACAATCTACTGGCCCATAATTCCTTTGCTGCACCATTGACACAATGCATATTAGAAGAGTTCAAATATATGAAGTTATGATCCCAGTATCTTTTGGGCTTACCCAAACTGGTGGGCGGCCAGGATACACCCATTTTCCCGGATCTTCTTCATGACCTACAACATGTACATGCTCGCCTGATACCTATATTCAATTAGCGCATCAGGTGAGATCTCACAATGTCATCTTTCTGGGCATAATTGTTCTTGCAGCTCTTACACGGGCAGATGATGAGGTCCTTCTTCTCCCTCAGACAATGTCTTTTGGCAGTGGCAACGAACTCGGTGACATTCTCGAAGAAAGTTGGGGCCAGCCTCGAGGTCTCGTACATCCATTTCCTATCCACCGGCATGATCAGCTCCAACCCACCTTGCAAATAAAGAGAAAGAATTGAAAAATAACGCATCAAAGAACAGCGGTACGAATAAAAGACATCAAGCTAGATCTAGATCTGAAGATTTAATTTTCTCTCCTCCAAATAGATCTAGAGATCAAGAGGTGGACAAAAAGCGCAAAAATCATGGAAAAAGGAGAGGTTAGAGAGTGAGAATCAACCTTTTTACGGTGTCCTCCTTTACCAAAATCAAGGGCAAAACTTCTTTCCCTAGAAAATGGTCACTTTTAGGGTTTTGAGCCCAAAACCCTAAAAATGGAGTAGCAGCCGCGGGGAAGAGGGGTGGCGACGGCTGGTAATATAGATAGGCCTTAACCGAGGCGGGCACTGTAATAAAACCGCCTCAGTTAATCCTTATTAATCGTGGCGGTCACTACAACGCAACCGTCACGGTTAATACATTAATCAAGGTGGGCGAGTAAGGGTGACTGCCATGGTTAATAGACATTAACCGAGGCAGGTTGGTTAGGGTGCTCACCTCGGTTAATGATTAACCATGGAGGTCGCTCGCTTGGCCACCCGCCCTCGGCCGGGCCCTGAATAACCAAGGCGGGCGACCAGGCTGCCCGCCTCGGTCGTGTCCAGGGCGACGTCTTGCAGAAAAATTCTGTAGTAGTGCAAAAAACTCTTTTGTAGGGGAACACATTGGTTATAGTTTTGGACCCATTTGCAATAGTGTGAGAAAAAAAGTTGGTGTTAGAGGCTTGCCGCAAGTTGAAGAATATGGCTATGTGCCTCTTCGTGTCATTTGGATGGACTTTTGTTTCATAAATCGAGTTATGAGTCGATTTTGGTTAGTAAAGTCTTTTCGGTTTTTGTTAGTGGTATTTGTATTGTAATAAGGTGGTCTGATTCCTCTTCTTACAAGATGAAGCCGGGTTTTATTTCCTGTCGGGTATCAAAATATCAGGGTACCCAACGGATGGCGAAATATGGCACCTTGCACATTTGCTAAAAGCCCCGTCGTAGGGACCCTGGTAAAACCAACCTGCTAAAGACGGCATGTCAGTCGCTCGAAGCCAAAAGCCAACCTCCGTCCCGCCCAAACCTTGCGGAAAGGTCTCGGGTAAGATAGGCGCCTCAGGCAGCAGTCTCTGCCTCGCCCGAGCCCCATGACATCATCTAAGTGCCCGACCCCTGCGCTCTGTCGGGAACGATTTCCGCCTCGCCCGATCCCCTGCAACGTAAGCACGAGAGCGCCCGACCCTCTTGGCATACTTCTGCCTCGCCCGAGGGACGCGTGGAGCCCTTTGGCAAGGCGGGGAGCCACGGGGGCCCTCACCACGACACCCGTTCTCGCCGATGGGACAGACGTGACCGTGCACAGTGAACAGGAGCGTGGGAACCACGCTCTGACCCAACATGACATCGGTCATTCCACCACGACGACATCCATACCTCTATAGCAACAGGGGTAATGGCAACTATACCACCTACCCCCTCTTTACGCGAATTCGGGCACCTGTACCGCCCATCCTCGACGGCACAAAGCACACAGGACGAAGCATGGCCACATCATTGTGCACCAGCGGCTGGAGAGGCTAAAAGATCAACGCCCATTGCATCTCTGCGCTACAGGGGAAACTACTCCCACCGGATAAGGAGGAAGACGGCCGCCGAGACCACATTTTTTATTTTTCTCTTTCGTCTTTTCCCCACTTCATCTTTTTATCACAAATGTAACCCAAGCCCTCCCCTTGAAAACTATAAAAGGGGAGGCAGGGGCCACATCTAAACGAACGGACACCAAGAATCGAGCACACGACTAACACAAAAACAATGGACACACTCGCTAGACAACACACACCCCTCCCCCGAAGAGACCTGTGATCCGCTCCCTCTCTCGAAAGCTTGTAACCCCTACTACGAGCACTCTGGTGCAAGGCAATACGAGCAGCAGCAAAATCCGCTGGACGTAGGGACGTTCTTGCCCAAATCAGTATACACCCTTGTGTCCACTTTGCACACCATCCGGGCCTAGACGCGCAGATACAAATTCACTCGTCGGTTTTCTAGACCCCCGGTTTTCTAGACACTGACATTTCTATTATCTAAAAAAATAGAGAATTTTTGCATTACAGTGCATTACAAATGAGACCTTAATTCAAGCCAAAAAAACACAGAATGTTGTGGCCCAAGTAATTACAGTAATTCTTCTAACTACTGGCCCAAGTATAATTTCATATGTAGCCTGAAAAACCTAGCTGGAAAATAGCAATTATTAGTGATTTCTGGAGGCAATGAATGAAAATAATACTCTCTTCATTCTAACTAAATTGCAAGTTATTTTGTTTTTTTCTAGATTTATATTTTTACTATATATCAAGATATAGTATATATCTACGTATACACTAAAAATATATATATAAAAACAAAATGACTTGTAATCTAGAACCATGGGCCTCTAGATGGAAAGGTTGCAACAGACCAACAGTACAGTTTGGGTTATTTTTGTAAGGCTGTGTTTAGTTCCTACATAAAAATTTTTTACCACATAACATCGAATGTTTAGACACATGCATAGAGTACTAAATATAGACGAAAAAAACTAATTGCACAGTTTGGTTGGAAACCATGAGACGAATCTTTTAAGCCTAATTAGTCCATGATTAACCTTAAGTGTTACAATAACACACATGTGCTAATAACGGCTTAATTA
The DNA here is from genome assembly GCA_038087645.1 of Saccharum hybrid cultivar R570. NCBI lineage: Eukaryota > Viridiplantae > Streptophyta > Magnoliopsida > Poales > Poaceae > Saccharum > Saccharum hybrid cultivar. The sequence goes on along the minus strand of JAQSUU010000112.1, from coordinate 9,466,466 downwards.
GGCTTAATACATTCGTCTCGCGGTTTCCAGGCGAGTTATGTAATTAGTTTTTTAATTAGTATCCGAAAACCTCTTCCGACATTTCATGAAATATTCGATTTGACATCCAAATATTTTTATTCGCGAACTAAACCAGGCCCAGCTACAAGTAGCATGAGGTTGAACATGCGAGAGGCGATGCCCAGCAGCGTATTTGTTAGTGAACTGTACTTACTGTCGGAGAGGCGCGTACAAGTACAGTACAGCCGATTACACAGGGGTGACTGGGTGAGCCGCTGCGGTCCGGGCCCCTCACTCCTGCTGCGCACGGCTAGCTGTGTGACTGACTGCTGGTCTGCTGTTGACATGCATGCTCTCTCGTGCCTTTCATTTCACCTCGCCCTCCAATTTAAATCCAAATCCTCCAGCGCAGCCCAATGATTGGCGTGCCGGCCATAAAATCTACGCACCCACATGGGTGAATTAAAACACTGCGCCACAGAATTCGGTTTGCGGATTCTGACGTGCGCTTGGGGCTGTTTAGTTCCCGAAAAATTTTGGAAAACGCTACTGTAGTAATTTCGTTGTTATTTGACAAATATTATCCAATCATAGACTAACTAGGCTTGAAAGATTCGTCTCGTGAATTTCGTCTAAACTGTTTAATTAGTTTTATTTTTTTATCTATATTTAATGCTTCATGCATGTGTCCAAAGATTTGATGCGATGGGGAATCTGAAAAATTTTACAAAATTTTTGGGTAACTAAACAGGGCCTTGGCTTAGGCCATGTTTTGATTCCAAAATTTGAAACCAAACTTTACAAAGTAAGTGTCACGTCACACTGTAGCAATTTTGTTTTTATTTGGTAATAATTGTCTAAACATTGATTAATTAGGCTTAAAATGTTCGTCTCGCAAAGTACAACAAAACTGTGCAATTAGTTTTTGATTTCATCTACATTTAATACTTCATATATGTACCAGTATTTTGATGTGATGGAGAATCTTCTTTTTGCATAGTAAAAATTTGAAGGAGAATTCTGGAATCTAAACAAGGCCTTACCAACAATGGGACTTCAATTTTTACCCCAATGTTTCTCGCCTCAAAGTTCATCTCTAGTTACCTTTCCCATAGGAACTAAGCGTCTAAAACGCACATTGGGTCATTAGTTTGAATATCCTAAGTTAAGCATTTCTAACTTTTATCATCAATTTGAAAAAAAAATCACATAGTTTGACAACATCTAAACTATATATTATGAAAACATTTCTCATAATGAATCTAAAAACATAAAACTTAAGATGTTAACCTATACAACTTTTTAAAAATTTAGTGGTCAAAAGATAGAAATGCTTGATTTAGGATAAAACATTGGACACATAAAAAACAAACAGAGTATTATTCATTATTCATTAGCCTTGTTTAAACATAGGGTTAATTGGATCTATGCCATTATAACTTCACTGTTTCTGAAAAATTCCCTAACATGGTTTCGTCATGTCATGCCATGCCACCAGGCATCAAAGGAAGCATATCCTGCCGTATTAGGCTCCCAAAACGGGAAAGCTCAAATTAATGTCCAGTTTGTAGTTGGGTGCTTCGTCGGTTCTAGGTCATGGGCTCATGGCACGTGACCCAATAACTGTTGGTAGTAGTAGAATGGACCATATGGGACTCATTCCAGCCATTTATGGTTTGGCACTCACCCCCACCACATCGATTTTCTTCGCTTGCAAATGTACTTGAGTGGATTACGTTTTCCTTTGGTTTTCTGATGAGTGATGACCATCATTTTCCCTGCCCACATGGTCAAAACCCTGTCCACATGATTTTAAAGGAGATTGATTGATGGCTGTCTTGTGGAAGTACTATTTGCATCAGCGGCATGGAAATCTTGTCTATCCTCCAGGGTCCTTGCACAAGAAAGTAGGCTTTACGTGTTCCTATTTTCACTTTAGCTTTTATTCTATTTCCCTTTCCATGAGAGGGAGAATTCCAGATTGTCTCACACCCGCTGCTTAGAAAATAAATCATATTGTTCACAAGGATCTTTTTACCAGTACTAGAGTGACACATGTGAGTTTATGGTTGAGCCTATCTGAACATCTCCTATGAAACTAACAAATCCATAAAATTTCATCACTAGGAGCTCGTTCGCTTCGCTGAAAAGTCATAGCTGAAAGTACTTTTCGCTGATTTGTTGTGAGAGAAAAACACTGTTCCAGTTAAAAAACAAGCTGAAAAGTACGGATTATAAGACAAGCGAACAGAAAAAACGTAAAGTGTTGTGGATGATGATTCAACCACGGGCTGTAAAGGCCTTTTAAGAGTATGTTTAGATGCATAGGGATAATTATTTGCCAACTAATTTTTAACTTTAGTCCATCGAAATAGGAGAGTTAATCGCTCTGCTCCACTGTGCTACTCCAGCAGCTGCTGCTGCTTGCTTTCTTGAGCTGCTCCCTTTATCCCAAAATAATTAACGTTTTTTTATTTTCAGATATCTTGTTTGACTGTTCGTCTTATTTAATTTTTTTATTAATTGTAAAATAAATAAATCATTATTAAAGTATCTCTAATGATAAAATAAGTCATAACAAAATAGATGATATTTATATAAAAAAAATTTGAATAAGACGAACAATCAAACAAGAAATCTAAAAGTAAAAAACATCACTTATTTTGGACGGGGGAGTACATGTTTGCTGCAGCATGCTGCAATCACTTCCGAGCAGGATGAATAGATGTGCTATTTCTTTACAAAGTCTCAAACTAGCGGGCTAATCCATCTAATTTTAATTAACTTTTAGCCCCAACTAGTAAGTAGCGCTAACTGGTCTAACCATGCCCTAAAATGAGCATGGGCACCAAGATCTCAACTCAGGTGCTATTCCAAGAGATTTCGCCCTCGCTTATTTTGTAATCCCTTATTTCAACCTAATAAAAAGATTGCACAAAATTGCAATGGCAGAAAGAGAATTTCACCCTATGCAAATTCAGCTGAAAAAAAGTAAAAAAGACCGAGCCTAGAATAAGTACAGATGCCACACCTACTATCCATGCATAAGCCTCGCCTACTTTACATGTATTTGCCAAACTATTAATAAATTATTAAGCATTTGTACTGGCTAGATTTACAGTTCGGAATTAACTAAACGCCCCCTTGTGTGGCATTGGCTAGCTTGCTGTGCTTAACCAGCACAGTGGCACTGGACTGGGAGACATCATTTAAGTTTTATTTTGGCGTCTTATGATTAAATGAAGAAGAGGATGGTGGTGGTGGCACCTCCATGGAGGGTCCTACTCCTACTACCTCCGTCTACGAGGGGGTGTTTAGCTGGTTGAAAAAGGAGAAAAATACACTGTAGCATGTTTTGGGTTTATTTGGTAAATAATGTCTAATCACGGACTACTTTGGTTTGAAAGTTTTGTCTCAATTGTGCAATTAGTTTTTTTAATTTATTTAATGCTCATACATATGTCGTAAGATTCGTTATGGTAGTTTTTTGAGAAAACTTTTTGAGAACTAAACCCGACAGAGAGAGAAAGAAAAGAGGAGAGAAGGCGAGCGAGGGAACCATCATCAATGCCCCCAATGATCTCCCTGCAAGACTCCGATTTCTTTCTCCTCTCTATCTCAAGCCTTTTCTTTGACCGCCTCCCTCTCTCTCTTATAAGAAGAGAAGATTCGCACTTCGCAGCCTCCTCGCAGGGCTACACTCCATTCTATCCCTCTCTATATCCCCCCCGCACCCTCTGCTGGCCTTCCCTCTCTCTCTACAAACTCCCCCTCGCGAACAGCCGCCGCTGGCTGGCTGCGGCTGCAGCTGCGTTGGGGAGAAAGAGAGAAAGAAACCGACCAAGGAGAGGGACAGCAACTCCCTGGGTCGCTTTCGACGGCCAGGATCTCCCCGCACGCGGGATCGTACGACCGGCACGCTGCTGTCGCTTTCCACCGCGTACGTGCACTTCTCCCCGCGCTTCCCTGGCCGCCTCCCTTTCCTCCTCCATGCCGCCCATGTTCCGCGGTTCCCATCGCCATCCCCGCACAAATTCCGCGGATTAGCTTTTCGGCTCGGGGGAGATGTTAGCTGCCCTAATCCTGTTTTAGCAGCGCGGTCGCCCCGTTCCTGCGGTTATGCCACGGTCTCTGCCGCTGGCGGCCGGCGGCCGGCGGCTACCCTGCCGTTGTGCACCGGCAGTTACTGTTTCGGTTACGCGCTCCTGGCCGTGTTCGCCCGGCGAACCACCGCGGTGGTTTCTCGCGGGCGTGCGGACCTGCGGGGCTCAACGGAACGCCGCCTGCCTTTTCCGGTGTGTTATGCTTTGTTCCGTGTAAAGGCGTCTTTTTTTTCCTCGATTTCATTGCCTGCATTGCATCACTCTGCTGCGTTTGACTGCTCCTCCAGCAGCCTTTGCTTTGGTACTTACCTTTTCTCTGGTGCGCACTTCACCTGAGGGCGCTCTCGTTCGTGGGAGTCGCCGTCCGGCGGATTTCCACCGGATTTGATGCGCGCATCTTCAAATTCGCGGCCTTTTTGCTGCCTCGCAAAAGCTGCTGCGTCTTAGCTTTTCTGCCTTCTTAATTTGGACGAGGTGTACGGATCACTGTTCGCCCTAATTATTTCCACAGTTGTTAACCCACGGGCTGGTTTTTTTTTATATCTGTTTCTTTTGAATTGCTCGATCCCTTTTGGTTTTGGTGCTCTTCTTCGTGGGAATGTTTTTTTTTTCCTTTGCTCGGCCTTGCTCTTTGCTGCTTCAGGTTCGTCTGCTGTGCTCTGCTCTGTTCTAACGCAGCCTCTGATTGCAGCACACCACACCCCTTCTGTTATTTTGGAAGCATTTCGGGTTTGGGATTTGGCACCTAGCCTCAATGCCACCGAAACCATTTTGGAAATGAGTAGGGCTCATTAAGTGATCTCTGCAAATGATTGAGCAAGCAGTGCAGAACTTGTACTTTGCAAATTAGGTTTTATGCTTCAAGGGTACGACTACAGCCGTTTTTATGCCAAATTTGTTCTTCTGTTCTAAGCAAGTGATTACTCCCAGATATGCTGGACCATTCATGACATTTATCCACTTGTACCTACTTGTTTGTTTTTCTTCTATATTATTCATTTGCTAGTTAAGTATTGGAGCTACATGCTGCTTTTTTCGTGGGAGTGGTGAATTTTTTTTTTCTTCCGAAGGTCAGTAGGATTATTATGCATTCTCAAATGCTGCTATGGATATTTTGCAGATAGTAAATTGCCAAGGCTGCTGTAATGGGGGTCAATGGTCATCATGAACCTCGCAGAGGATGTAATGGCACTGTCTGCAATGGTAGTGTAAGACCACTCGACCATTTTGGTGATGTAGATCCATGGACGGCATGGGCATACAAGCCTCGAACAATCTCGCTTTTGCTGATGGGAACATGCTTTTTAATGTGAGTTCATAGTCTTTTATCTGTGGAACATTTTGTAGACAGGAACATGCTTTTTTGAAATAATAATAATTTATCATTGGTTATGGCCTGCTGTGGTATTTTTGGACCTTTTTCTTCAATTTGAGCCACCATTATATATATTGTTCAAAATATTACTTAGCGGATGCACAGGACTTCTATGTTTGATGAGTATTGTTTCATGTTCTTTATCAGTTGGGCAAGTGGTGCTCTCGATCCAGAAAGGAGCTCATCTGCTGATCGTGTTTCGTCAGTCAAGAGGTATTTGTAATGATTTGTCCTCTTCTTTTGCTTTTCTTGCAGCTATAATTTTTATCAAGCTCCCTTGGTTCTGAACTCAGTATTTCTTATCACCATTTTTCTTTGTCTCATGTGCTGCTTACCATTTTAAGGAGGGCTTATGAACTAATTTGCACTATCTCTTGTCAACAGGGGTGTATTTGCGATGATTGCTGTTTTTTTGGCTTACTCTTTTCTTCAGGCACCTTCAACGTGAGTTACAGAGCTCTTTACCTAACTCTGATTATTGTTTTACATCTCCACATTAAAAACAAAGTCAACTTATGGGTAGAGATGTCCCCAGGGCATCAAAATTAAGGCCAAGAAAGGCACTGAACACCAGCTGCTCAGGACACAGTCATGTAAAAATTTCTAAAAGCATTTTACTTTTTTCACGAACGTGCCTGAGCGTGTATTTCATTAAGAGGGAGAGAAAGTTCGACCACACGCATGTCAAAGCCAAGAAGAGAGTGTAAATTTCAGAAAGCGGTTTACCTGAGGTACCTCATAGTCATATGGATAGATATAATAAGGACAATAGTCATATGGTACAAAAGTGATGCATTCCCGCAAACTCTGTTCAAATTTAACATCTTGTTAAATGACTCAGCAAAAACCTTTCCACATAGAGTGCTTCATTTGTTTTGTTGCAGTACAATAAGTGGAATCACGTTTTCTGATAACAAATTTGTTATTTTCTTGCTTCATACTTCTGCTCCCAGATGACATGCCCTTCTCTTTGAAATAAATGATGGGTTTGCTTCATTTCATCTGAAGAAAAGAGTTACTTCCTTGAAGTCTATAGATTTAGTTATTAAGGTATCTTGAGTTTATGCAAACTGTTACTGACATATACTTCTGCTGTGATTCAGTGTACTCATTAGGCCACATCCTGCCATTTGGAGGCTAGTTCATGGGATGGCAGTTGTTTACCTTGTCGCCCTCACTTTCTTGCTTTTCCAGGTGAATGCAGTTTTTCATTAACTTTGTTCAATAATTTTTTTAAAATAATCTTTCACTGCATGAATTGTCAGAAGTGTTGCATCCTATTTTGTTTTATATCTATTAAGCAAATCTTTATTATTACCAACTGTTTCGTGCATTGGTAATGAATCACATTGATGTCCCTGTCCTTGTTTTCCTGCCTAGCATAGGTCCTTAATTTTACTAATACTTGAGCTCACTCTTCGCTTGAACTAACGATAAATCACTGCCTACTTTCTTAATTAAAACAGAGAATTTAACAATCAAAATGAAAGAGCACCAACAACAAGTGTAATGAACTCCTCTAAAAAAAACAAGTGTAATGAACAATTTGGCGTGAACTGGAGAGAGTAAAGCTTAGTTTGAAACTAGGTTAAGCGGGTGCCAAAAGAGAATTACAATGTATGGTGGTAGGCTGTAGCTTATTTTATAGTAGAAATATTTCTAGATGGTGTGCTAGCTCGCCGAGTCACCAGGTCCTGGGTTCGAAGCCGTCTCTCTGCAGAATTTCTGCGGGGGTAAGACTTTGCTTCGGTTATTCCCTTCCCCAGACCCCACTCGTGTGGGAGCCTCTGGCACTGGGTCTGCCCCCCCCCCCCCCCCCCCCCCCCTTTTTTTAAATATTTCTAGATGGCACATTATAATCCTGTGTTTCAGATGGTAAAGGCTATTCTTGTAGGTAGTCCAAATGCTAAGCGTTTTGTCAAATCTTGTATGATTTTTACAAAATTAATAAATGAAATGAGCTGACTGTTTTGACAGAAGTTCATTTCTTTCCAATGAGCTTATTCTACATCACTATGTTTGTACAGTTAAGCAATTATGTAAAGACTTTAATATGATTGTTCATCTCTTTCTTTAATAGGGGTGCTTTCACCCCCTCCTGCCGAAGATTGAAACCAGATCAGGAGTTATGCACTTCTGTGCTTCCACCATGTGAAACCAACTCTGTCCCAAAATTTCCCTCCCATGTCTCTACTATGATGTTATGTTGTTTTATTACTCAATGGCTCATCCTCATAAGATAAAAAAGTATTTCAGCAAGTCAGAGTTCAGTGGCGAAGATTTTAAAGAGAAGAGCAGCAAAACCTAGTCAGTATGGCATTTCATATTTTCATTAACTTCGTTTTGCAGACTCGTGATGATGCTAGGCAATTCTTGAAGTATCTTCATCCTGATCTTGGTGTCGGTAATGCATTTAACTTTCTAATCAGGCTTAGTGGTGTAGATTTAATGCTTGATAAATACTGATTTGATATTTGTCTGAGCAGAATTGCCTGAAAGATCTTATGGAGCTGATTGCCGCATATATGTACCTGATCATCCGAAAAGCAGGTTTAACAATGTTTATGTATGATGACATCATTCACCGACCTACTTTCCTTTTTGTTCAATTTCGTTTTTCATAAACTTCTGACTAAGCAGTCTTGACTATTCAATATGCTTCAAGTTACTGATTTGAATATAGGTTTTTCTAGGAGATCATTTTTGATGAGTTTGTTATCGCTCATATCCTTGGATGGTGGGGTAAGGCTATAATGATACGAAACCAACCACTTTTGTGGGTCTTATCAATTGGTTTTGAGTTAATGGAGGTATACTCTTTATGTTCTGGTCAAATTTCTCTCGACTTGTGCTTTCCAAACCCAGGTTCCTAATTTAGTTATGTACTGCAGCTCACTTTTCGTCATATGTTGCCAAATTTCAACGAGTGCTGGTGGGATAGCATTGTCCTAGACATATTGATCTGCAATTGGTTTGGTGAGATTTTTATGTGGCTTTAGTAATTTTCTGTGTACGCTTGTTTGGGTAGTCCCTGAATACCTGCATTTAGCACATATTGAAATCAATCTTTCTTTATGGATCTATTGACTTATTGGCAACATTGGTTTACTGTACTATATACTAATTATGTGGTGTCCTCTGATTCCCTTGATACTTTAATTACATCACAATACCTTAGTGATTTCCTTGTACATGCCCTTTTTTTGAAAAGAAAAAAAAGGGCATGTACAAGGAAATCACTAAGGCCCCGTTCGTTTCCTGGGGATCGACCTCCAGGAATAGTTCCGGCCGGATTGTTAGTTTATATTTGTATAACATTCCATCAGCCGGAATGAATCCTTGCTTCATACCGTCCGAAACGAACTAGCCCTAAGGTATTGTGATGTAATTGGTACATTAAACATGGTAATATGGTGACTCAAATAAGAAATATAATGTTTAAAAAAATTCTTAGGTTTTGATGAATGAACAAAGATATGGAGTTTTGCAGGAATTGTACTTTATGAACTGGTTTATTAGCTGCTGAATAGAGAATGTTTTCATGCATATCTCTGTAAACTCAGTTGCTGCCCTTGTTTATCGTTCCTCTCCAATTTGGTGGTTCTTCTCTGTGTCATCTTTATATGCATTTCCTAAGTCTTATACTGATTTTGGCATAATTTAGCCATTTATATTTATCTGCAAGGTTTCAGCACTTATTTACAGAGGCCATTTTGTATATGGTTCAGGTATTTGGGCTGGAATGAAAACTGTGCGGTACTTTGATGGGAGGACATACGAATGGGTTGGTTTGAGCCGCCAACCCAACATTATCAGTAAGGTATGTTCATTGGATGTTTAGGCAAATGAGCTGTTCTGCAGAGCATGCGGTTGAGCTGGATCTATTTCTCAGTTTTGGTGGATGTTCCTCTTTGAGGGAACATATTGGCTCCCAAACTGTACATGATGTTTGTCCTACTTTAGTCCTATGATAAGGTGATAAGTCTTGGGCATGTGGGATGTGCTGGGAAACCAAGACAAGATGCTCTCTGTACTTGTGTTATTTGAGTACATCTCAAGTTTTTCAATGCAACAGCTCACACTTTCATATATGTTTGATAGGTTAACTATAACACATAGGCCTTAACATAAAAAACAAAAGTATACAAATGCAGATTTTCTTTTCTTTGTTTTCTTTAATGTCTGTAGTAGAAATAATAGCCTCCATAAGTTATTCTCTTTTTTCTCACCAGTGATTTTCTTTCAAGCCTTTGAATCTTGATTTAACATTGATAGCTGACCTTTTTTCAGAGTTTATTTATTTAGCATTTTCTTCTCCTTAGGTAAAAAGGATGCTGGGACAGTTCACACCAGCACATTGGGACAAGGATGAGTGGCACCCTACGCGGGGTCCTTGGAGATTCATCCAGGTGCTGAGCCTTTGTGTTGTTTTCATGGCTGTCGAACTGAACACATTCTTCCTCAAGTTCTGCCTGTGGATTCCTCCGCGGAACCCCTTGATTGTCTATCGGCTGGTCCTTTGGTGGTTAATCGCAATACCAACCATCCGTGAGTACAACACCTACTTGCAAGACAGGTATAATTTTGAAGTCACTTGGTTCAGATTTTTTTTTTATCAAACTTGGTTCAGACTTCACAAAGCTGCTTTGCAGTAATCAGTATGCAGTTGGGATGGCCCATTTCATCTCAACATCATTATTGTTGTTCCAATAGTTTGGATGCTCAGTCTGCTGAGTGGTGACTTTCCACTATTTGTCGTGCTCACATGCTGTCCCTGACAGTGTACATGTGCTTGTATATTGGCTACAAATGGCTCCTGTCAACTAGATATGGCTAGCATGTGGAACTGTGCATGTCATAACATTTTGGAATTAACAAGTTAATTTATACTAGTGCAACCAAGTGTTGCCATTAGTAATTATGACTCAAATAATAATTGTCTGATAATTGTTTTCAGCAAACCATTTAAAAAGGTGGGATCCTTCTGCTGGCTTTCCCTGGCTATATGCATTGTGGAGCTCCTAATCTGCATCAAGTTTGGACATGGTGAGTGTTGCTCCAACTTGTCTGCGTATGTAACTTGCAAGTACTGTTTATACCCCCTTGAAGCATGCTGACTGCACGGGATCCTGTGCAGGTCTGTTTCCAAAGTCAATGCCTTCGTGGTTGATCACATTCTGGTCAGCAGTCGCCTTGCTTCTCGTGCTCTTTGTGTGGACATGGAAATACCGAACAATGATAAGGAAAAGGATTTAATTGTGACAAAAAAAATATTTATTTGCCTCCATTCTTTACCCAATTCAGTGTTATGTACATAAAAAATTATTCAAATTGTGTACATGTAGTAGTAGTCAGCCTTGGTGATCTGAAGAGGATTATCCATGAGTTTTTTTTTATGCCTTGTCTTTCTATTTTCCATCAGCAAAGTAGGATAGCAGTTCCCCTTTATTTCGTCTGTAATGGTGTACTTCGTTGACCGGCTCTTAAATGTGGAGATCCCTTGATGCAGCCTATGAAATAATGGATGAGGATTTAAGTCTTTTCAGCTCCGAATCCCAAACGGTTGAAAAATGTCTGGATTCGAAACCATTCTTAGGCCTTAGCTGATTTTCACTTCAATCCATCCCAACACAGCTATTGTCACATCCTTCTTTTTCTGAATTTCGTCTCACTAGGGAGGTGGCATCTTTTTTCTGCACGTATCTGCAGGTTGCACCACACTGACACTGCCTTGGGCATGTGAATTACCTGCACCATTTCGTTTCAATGTAGCAGCAGTACTGTCTCTGTATGGTCGAACCCATTAGCTGAGCCTGGTTGATAAACAGTGGGTGATTCAGGTGTTTCATTGTGACGTGTGAAGGTAGGGGGTAGGCCTGTCCTGTTGATGAATGTACTCCTGTCCAAGCCTGGGGCACTCTTCTGTAGGCTGGTCCTCCGTTCCGTATGGTTGATGGTTCCAGTCTTCCAGCAGGCCTATGCAATATTCCTTGTTTGGTCCACTGTTCAGTGAAGGGTCGGTCCAAGTCCAAGACGGCCTCTGAACTTCCTTTTGAGGACTGGGAGAGTCCACACCAATCTGCTTCTTCTGACAGCAGGTAACCAATGCGGCCTAAGTGGAGGTCTACTTAGGGCCCGTTTGGTTTGGATGTTAAAGTTTAACAAACACTGTAGCATTTTCGTCTTATTTGACAAAAAGTTTCTAATCTTGGACTAATTAGGCTTAATAGATTCGTCTCGTAAATTACTCCTAATCTGTGCCGACATGCATGCAATTAGTCTACATTTAGTACTCCATGCATTTGCCGTAACATTGATGTGATGGGAGTTAAACTTTAACACGTGGAAACCAAACAGGGCCTTAGATGGGCCAAAATCTAGGAATATCCATACAGATGGGCCGCAAAAGGAATCCTGGCACATTAAACTTAACGGGCTAAGATTTGTTTGCCTGTCTCCACCCGGACGAGGCCTGATGTACTTTCCCGAGAAAAAAAACAAAGAACACATACACAAAATGTTTGTTGCTCCCTTTTGTTCTGATATTTAAGTTGTAGTTTTGTTTTATTCTTGTTCCAGGTTAAATTTTGTCCAACTTCAATAAATTTTATACAAAAAATGTACTAACAATACAACATCATATTAGTTTAATCAAATCTCCCATAAAAATGCATTTATTTCATATTGTAGATGATAATGCCTTTTCTCAAGCTAGTCAAAGTTTAGATGTTTGACTTAGGACCAAACTAAAATGACCTATATTCATCAAATTTGCTAATATGGCGCTCTATTAAATGCTTAGAAACAGTTTCTTCACTCTCCTGTTGGACTGCCACGAGGGAGTGTACTCCTTTCATAGCCCTTTTAAAATTTGACTCAACTTTAATATCACAAAGTTCTAGATCAGATCACTAAAAAAACAAAACAAAAAAAGATTGTGGGGGTAAAGAGAAACATGAGTGAAAGGATCAAGATGCCCAAGAGGGGGGTGAATTGGGCTTTTCTAAAAATTAATTGCAAGAATTAAATCCTACAAGCCGGAATTCACCCCTAGTGCCTACTTGTGTTCCTAGAGAGTCTACCGATAAAAAGTTTTGCACCCTAGTTTCCAATCCTAGTCTAGCATGGCAATTTTAGGAAAGTAAATCAAGCAATGAATGTAAATACGAGAATGTAAATGCTTGAATGTAAGGGCAAGGAACACGGCGATGTTTTTCTGAGGTATCGGAGAGTCGCCACTCCCCACTAGTCCTCGTTGGAGCACCCGCGCAAGGGTGTAGCTCCCCCTTGATCCGCGCAAGGATCAAGTGCTCTCTACGGGTTGATTCTTCGACACTCCGTCGCGGTGAATCACCCAAAACCGCTCACAAGATGAGTTGGGTCATCCACAAGCTCCGCCGGATGATCACCAAACTCCCAATCACCACCAAGCCGTCTAGGTGATGGCGATCACCAAGAGTAACAAGCTAGAACTCTCACTTGACCACAACGAGCCTAATGAGAAGGTGGATGCACACTTGCTACTCTCTAATCACTAGTGAGGAACTCTCAAGCTTTGATTCTCAAAACACAATCCTCACTAGAGCTCTTGCACTCCCTTGCACTCTAAAAGTGATTCTCAGCTGATCAAATAAGCAAGAGACCTCTAAAAGAGGTGGTGGGGATGTATTTATACACCCCACAGTCGAAACGAACCGTTACCTGCCAACTCAGCAAAACACGGACTGACCGGACGCGCCGGTCGAAGTGACCGGACGCGCCGGTCGCTCGTAACGGTCGAAATCCGAAATTTCAACTGAGTGACCGGACGCGCCGGTCAGGGGTGACCGGACGCGTCCGATCATGCAGGGAGCTTACTGTAACCGCACCGGACGCGCGACCGCGTCCGATCGGTGATGACCGGACGCGTCCGGTCGTCGCTGGACCTTACTGGAACGTGACCGGACGCGCCGATCACACCCAGGTCGCGTCTGATCGGGTGTTTCCCCTAAGTGACACGTGTCGGCTTCTGACCACCGCGTCCGGTCCTCGCAAGGACCACGTCCGGTCGTCAGCGCCGAACCCTAGTCGCGGAACTGAACTGACCGGACGCGTCCGGTCATGCCGAAGACCGCGTCCGGTCAAGGGAAAACCACCCTAAACTTTCTGAAACGCGTCGCAACTTGAACCAAGTTGCTTCCAACTGAACTTTGAGCTATTCTAGAGCTGCCTAGCGCCAAGTTTAACAAGTGTGCACCACACCTAAACATAGAACTCACTTAGGTCAAGCTACCCGCTCATGCCCCCTTTATAGTACGGCCAAAAGAGAAAAAACGAAGATCCTAACGACTATTCCGAATGCATCTCAACGTCTCGTCATCCGGAACTAACCGTCCTTAATCTTGACGTCACTCTTTTGAAAACCGAAATGATTTCCATCAAGGGGCATGAATACCATGGTGCCCAAAGCAGTTATAACCTCCATGACCTAACTTACCAAAGTTTCTGCAAAACACACGTTAGTCATGGTAATAAAGCGTTGTCATCAATTGCCGAAACCAAACCTCGGGGCCTAGATGCTTTCAATCTCCCCCTTTTTGGTGATTGATGACAACACTAAGATTCAAAAGATTGGAGTTGAGGTTTTCGAGCATGCTTGGTTCACATAAGCAAAAAGCAATAAGCACAAAGGGTTAGGAATTGCTTATGTGCACCAAGCCAAAAGAGTGTACTTCATAAGATAAGACAAAAAGCGTTAGTACACATAAAGATATAGCTCATAAGAAATCGGAGTAAGGCACGGAAGCACAACCTTAGAGCTATAACCAAAAACGGGTGACATGAATTAACACTGAGACTAGATAGACCATTAGACTCAAGGTTTATCACACGACGACATGTCACACGAATGCAATGACTGAAAAGTAAACATGATGCATAAATGTAGCACACAAATAAGAACGAAAACCCTCTATCAAAACTCCCCCTGAAACTACTCTCTCTCCCCCCTTTGGCATCAACCGCCAAAAACTAGTCTAAGGATCCGACGGGGGAACAGACGGAGTCGTGTCGGGTGCCGAGGTGCGCGGAGTAATCACGAAGTGCAGAGAATCACCCTCGGAATCTGAGCTATCTGGCTGACCCTCTAAAGAAGCACGTGGCTGTGAAGCGGTCTGGGTCTGAGCAGCAGGAACAGGTACTGACGTAGTAGCAACAAGAGGATCCGTCTGTGTGACCTGAGCCTGTAGCGAGCCAATAGCTGGGGGATCTGTCGAGGCAACTGACGAAGGAATAGTCTCTGTAGTGCCTGTTCCTGTCACAGGAGGAACAACTGCCTCTGAAGCTGACAACCCTGAAGAAGTAGCAAAGGTAGTGTGCGAGGGCGTCGGCTGACCAGTCAACTCGCTGTATGTGGCACTGAAATCCCCGAAAGGTGTGCCTGTCAGGAGGTGAGGGCAAGGCTGGTCTGAAGGAGTAAACCCCGTATGAATAGGCGTGAAGCTCGGGGACTGGAACGACTGGGGAACCTGCTGCTGTGGAGAGGTGAACTGAAAGCTCGGCTGTCCCTGACTCGACGGACCACTGGACTGTAAAGCTGGAGTCAGGACAGAAGCAGGTGGAGGAACCCCAACAGTGACTAGGTGGCGCAGGAGATCCAAATACTGCTGCTGGCTAGCTGCACTCTGTCGCTGTATCTCATACTGCTGACGCTGCATCTCGACTTGCTGACGCTAGATCTCTAGCTGCTGTCTCTGGAACTCGTCCTGTCGAGCCTGTATCTGTGCAAGTGCTGCAGCTGTGTCCTGAGCCTGTCTCTGTATCTGCTGCTGCTGTTGCTCCTGTGCCTGGGTCAGCCTCTCAAGGATAGCCACAATGGCTGGGTCTGAGCGTGAGGCTGAACCAGAGCCACCGGCCTCGTGGTCGTGAGGCCGAGGAGACCGATACCTGGGGATGGGCTGGTAGTCCTCATCAGTGCTGTCAGATGCCTCATCCTCAGGGAGATCAGAAGGCTGAGCATCAAGATCGGCAAGCTCTGCCTCAGCAAGCTCCTCAACTGTGGCGTCCTGCTCAGCTGCTGTCTCAGGAACCTCAGGTCTCTCACGCTGTCCTGGCACTGGGGCCTGATCTCTAGTGACTGAAGCCCAAAGCTGACGGATATCATACTCAGGGAAAGCAGTGGTAGTGTCTGATATCTCAGCTCTGATCTCTGCTGGTAGCTGAATGGCAGATCTGATAATGAAGCATATCCAGTGAGCATAGGGCAGCTGATGATTTTCCTTGAAGCCCTCAGCTATGGTGTCCTCCATCTCACTAAGCAAGAGATCCCAAATGTCGAATGGTGTCTGTGAGAGGAGGTGGTGAACAACCCATAGCTGCATCCGAGTCAGTCCCTCTTTGTAGCCAAGCCTGGGAAGAAGAGTGCGTCGGACTATAGCATCTAGGACTCTGGCTAGTGGTGTCAAACTGGCAAGCGTGCGACGAGACCCTTCGCCAAAAGGCTCACGGAAGCAGGGTCGAACCAAGTCTGTAGGTGGTACTGTCCCGTCGTGAGGGCGTCTGGGTGGAGGAGTCTGACCAAAGCAGAGCTGATGTATCTTTGTGTCTGAAGCTGGGAGTCTGAGAATCTCCCGCACTCTAGTGCTGTACAGTCTATGGTCGCGGCCTCGGAATGCAAAGTGAATAAACTCATGGGCAGGATCAATCCACAGTGAAGCATAGAACTCTCTGACCCATGTGCCGCAGTATGCACCTGTCCGTCCAAGAAGATCTGACAAGCCTGGCAGAAAGGACAGGTGCGGACGAAGCTGCTCTCCCACAACCTCAACAAGTGACTCAAGTCGACAGACCCTCTGTGGTCGGAAAGCAATACCGCTGTCAACAAGAGCTCTGTAGAAATCTTCCTGAAGTGGAGTATAGAAACCCTCTGAAGCTCTGTGATCCCTCTGAGGTGGGAACCACCGACTGACCTCAACGAACCTCAACCCTTGCACCTGACGTGCTGTAGCACCCCTCAAGTCAAAGTGCTCGACCGGGGGTGAACCTCTGGCCCTGGGAGGAGGACGTGCTCCACGACGCTGGCCCTCTGGCCTAGGAGTCACCTGAGTACGTGTGCGTGTGGAGCAGCGACGCGGTGGAGTCTGAGCTGGCTGCTCCTCTGTACCCTCTGTAGCCTCTGGAGCCTCTGGAGCCTCTGGAGTCTCTGTAGGTGGATCAACTAACATAGCATCTGCAGCTCCAGTGTCCTCTGTGCCCTCAGTGGCCTCTGTCCCAAGCTGTCGACCTTCAAGATGAAAGCGACGCTCGCCTATGCGTATGCCACTGCTCCTGCCACCCCTCTCTGCCTGCTCTGCTGCATCTGCAACGGCCTGAGCAATCTCTGCATCTGTAAGTGTCTTCTTCTTCTTCCTGGCCATAATCTTGATGCGCTTTCCACGCGCAACCTCAGACAGACGAGGAGGACTGTCGTCCCCGTCACCAGGAGCACCACCGGCGTTCTTGCAACGCACCATGCTGACAAACTGACTGAAAACCTCTGTAAGATGGTGAACTGTCACTCGAGAGGCTTGGCCTCAATCCGTATCCGCAGGCTTGGCCTCGGATTCAGCAAACTGATCTCACCCTGACACACCGACAAACTCGCTGAAAAGACGGAATAGATGGATCTACTATAAGCAACATATATAACTAAAAGGTACGAAACCCTAGAGATAGCAAGCATGTAAGATAAGATGTGAATCGAAACGCGATAGCTACCTCGGATCGACGAGAAGACGGTGACGAGATGAGGTGACCTAGATCGCAAGATTCCCTGAATTCGCCGGACGAGCTCTGAAAGGACCGAGTCACGTGACGAAGATAAGCGATGGAGAGTGACGGTCAAGGTAAACCCTAACGAAGGAATTGAACAAAATAGAGCGAAAAAGAATGAGTTCTTCACCTCGGAATTAGGGTTAGGGCAAACCCTAGAAAAAGGAGCACGGCCGAAGGACGATTTGAGGAGCTAGGGTGGAGGCTTGGCACAGGGGGCTCGTGACAGCTGCGGTGGAGGTACGGCGAGGCAGCTGCGGCCAGCGGACAGCGGCGGCGGCGGTGGCAGCGCGGCTGCGGGCAGGCGCGGGCACGGCTGCGGGCAACGCGGCTGGGCAGGGTAGGCGTGCGCGCGCGGCAAGGAGCGAGCGAGGTGGCGTGGCAAGGAGCGAGCGAGGTGGCGCGGCAAGGCTCGGCAGGGGTCGCCGGAGTCGAGGAAGAAAGCGGGCTGCGGCGGATTCCGGCGACACGGCGGATTAGGGCACGGCGGTGAAAAACGCGAGCGAGATGAGGAAAAGACGGCCGAAGACGAACCGTTTTATGAGGGGGTTAGATCCGCTCGTCACGCGATGACCGGACGCGGTGGTCGATATGACCGGACGCGGTGGTGCAGCGTCCGGTCACACTCCAGTAAGCTCCTGGAGCGACCGGACGTGTCCGGTGAGGACTGACCGGACGCGGTCAGAGTCCGGTCAGGGGTACTCGGGAAATCATCGCGAATGACCGGACGCGGTGGTGGTAACCGGGACCGGATGCGGTGGTCAACAGCAGCGCGTCCGGTGCAGTGTCCGGTCACTAGATCTAGAGTTGGTCTTCTGGATGACCGGACGCGCTGGTGGACGCCGGGACCGGACGCGGTGGTGAAGCATCACTGCGTCCGGTGCAGCGTCCGGTCCAGCGTCCGGTCACTGTTTTTCGCCCTTCTTCGTTCCAAACTTCGACGCGACTTCTCCCAATCAAGTTCCAATTCAAAGAGACACAAATAAACACCAATTGGAACCTGATATGAGTGACCTCACTCAAACCCTCAAGTTTTTCAAAATAGATTGCCTTAGGCTAGTATAATTTTTTTAAGAAAATAAGCGATAAACACCCGAGGAGCAACGTATGGCCATACAATAGAGTTTTTGAACCTTTAGGAGCGTCAAAATGCTCTCTCCATCCATGGATGAACACAGCGGTTGCTCAAAGCGAAACCGAAAAGAAACGACAAACTAACAATCATGCATATGCAATGCAATACAAGAAGGTAAAGCTAGGTTGCTTGTCAAGTTTGATCCACGGTTAGGCTTTTTCACTCCTCCAAAGGAGGGTTATCGTAACCATGTTAGTCAAGCCCTAGATGCATTGCGATAAGATAAACATGGCATATAATACAATGCAATGCAAGGGACAACACACGCTCATTTTTTAAAGTTGCTAGAATCAAGCACGTTGAGTTCACTTCTTAACCTACAAAAGGTGGCCTCATCCAACGGTTTAGTGAAGATATCCGCTAATTGATTTTCACTTCTTACACCTTCTAGTGATATGTCATTTTTAGCAATGTGATCTCTTAGAAAGTGATGGCGGATATCAATGTGCTTGGTGCGAGAGTGTTGTACCGGATTGTTAGCAATTTTAACGGCACTTTCATTGTCACATAAAAGTGGCACCTTTTCAAGAACAATTCCATAGTCTAGGAGGGTTTGTTTCATATATAAGATTTGTGCACAACAAGCCCCCGCGGCAATGTATTCCGCCTCGGCGGTGGACAAAGCCACACTATTTTGCTTTTTAGATGACCAAGATACTAAAGATCTCCCAAGCAAATGGCACCCTCCGGATGTGCTTTTTCTATCAATTTTGCAACCGGCATAATCCGAATCGGAATAGCCAACTAGTTGGAATCTAGCTCCTTTGGGATACCAAAGTCCAATGCTTGGGGTGTGCTTAAGATATCTTAGGATTCTTTTTACGACACTTAAGTGAGGTTCTTTAGGGCACGCTTGAAAGCGAGCACACATGCACACACTAAACATTATATCGGGCCTAGATGCGGTAAGGTACAACAAGCTACCAATCATAGAACGGTAGAGAGTTTGATCAACCGGTTTACCTCCCTCATCTAGGTCGAGATGTCCATTTGATGGCATTGGGGTCTTGATTGGTTTGCATTCTTCCATCTTGAATCTTTTGAGAAGATCCTTGGTATACTTTTCTTGAGAGATGAAAATCCCTTCTCTCATTTGCTTGACTTGAAACCCAAGGAAGAATGTGAGCTCACCAATCATTGACATCTCAAACTCCTTCGACATCAATTCACCAAATTCCTTGCAATAATCTTCATTTGTTGATCCGAAGATGATATCATCAACATACACTTGACAAATGAAGATCTCCCTATTGAGCTTCTTGGTGAATAGTGTGGTGTCGACCTTCCCAATGGTGAAGCCCTTCTCAATGAGGAAGTCCCGGAGGCGCTCATACCACGCTCTAGGGGCTTGCTTGAGCCCATATAGCGCCTTGGACAACCTATAAACATGATTAGGATATCTAGGGTCTTCAAACCCGGGAGGTTGATTAACATAGACTAGTTCATTTATGAAGCCATTTAAGAATGCACTTTTCACATCCATTTGATATAGTTTCATATCATGATGTGATGCATATGCAAGGAGGATACGAATGGCTTCAAGTCTTGCCACGGGCGCAAAGGTCTCTCCAAAATCAAGACCTTCAACTTGAGAGAACCCCTTTGCAACTAGTCTTGCCTTGTTCCTCACTACTATGCCTTGGTCATCTTGCTTGTTGCGGAACACCCACTTGGTTCCAATGACTCTTGCACCTTTAGGATGCTCTTCAAGTGTCCATACTTAATTTCAGGTGAAGTTGTTCAATTCTTCATGCATAGCATTCACCCAATCCGGATCTTGAAGAGCTTCTTCTACATTCTTAGGTTCAACACAAGAGACAAAAGAGTGATGTTCAACAAAAGAAGCAAGCTTTTGAGATCGAGTCATTACTCCCTTAGTAGGACTATCTATGATGAGATCTTGTGGATGTGCTTGAAGTAGAGGTGAGTTTCTTCTATCAATTACTTGAGGAGGTGGATGGGGAGCATCAACATCTTGAGCTTGTGCCTCGGCTTGTTCATGAGAGACATAAGTATCTTCATTTTCAACTCTCTCATTCTTGTCATCATCTTGAGGCACACGTGATGAAGATGGTGGATCAACAATTTGTACATCGTCATCATCATCTTTTGGCTTGATGTCTCCCACGGGCATGTTCTTTATGGCCTCCCTCAAGGGTTCATCACCTACATCATCACAATTCTCAATTGCTCCTTGGGAGCCGTTAGATTCATCAAATTCCACATCATATGTTTCTTTAACCAAACCGGTGGCATGGTTAAATACTCTATACGCTTTGGACTTTGATGAGTAACCAACAAGAAAACCAATATCACAACGTCTTTGAAACTTCCCTAGGTGTTGACGCTTCTTGTAGATATAGCATTTGCAACCAAACACCTGAAAGAATGAGACGTCCGGCTTCTTCCCATTAAGCAACTCATAGGGGGTCTTGCCAAGAAACTTTTGTAGGAAGAGGCGATTTGAAGCATAGCATGCGGTGTTGATTGCCTCGGCCCACAACTTTTCCGGAGTGTTGTACTCATCTAGCATTGTTCTTGCAAGGGTGATCAAAGTCCGGTTCTTTCTCTCAACTACACCATTTTGTTGAGGAGTATAGGTTGAAGAGACTTCATGCTTGATTCCAATTTCATCACAATAAGCTTTAATGTTTGTGTTGTCAAACTCTTTGCCATTGTCACTTCTAATCTTCTTTATCTTGACTTCAAATTCATTTTGAGCTCTCTTTGCAAACTTCTTGAAGCAATTAGCCACTTCGGATTTGTCATGAAGGAAGAAAGTCCATGTGTACCTTGAGTAGTCATCCACTATCACAAGACAATAGAGATTACCACCCAAGCTCTTGTATGTTGTAGGCCCAAACAAATCCATGTGTAGAAGTTCTAGCACTCTTGAAGTTGACATGAAAGCTTTGGTTGGATGAGTGTTTGCAACTTGTTTGCCCGCTTGACATGCACTACAAGGTTTGTCCTTTTGAAACTTCACATCCTTCAATCCTCTCACTAGTTCTTTCTTCAATAGCCTGTTGAGAGTGTTCATTCCAACATGAGCAAGCCTCCTATGCCAAAGCCAACCAAGTGAGGTCTTGGTGAACAAACATGTCATCAAATTTGCATCTTCGGAGGTGAAGTCAACAAGATAAAGATTGTTGTATCTAAAGCCTTTGAATATCACTTGCTTGTCATCTATCTTTGAAACTACCACTTCATTTGGTGTGAACAAGCATTGGAAGCCAAGGTCACAAAGTTGCCCAACGGATAATAAGTTGAAACTCAATGAAGCAACATAGAGCACATTTGAGAGAGAGTGATCATTTGATATTGCAATCTTGCCTATACCCTTGACTTTGCTCTTGGAATTATCCCCAAATGTGATCTTCTCTTGACATATCCCATTCTCTTCAATGGAGGTGAACATACGAGGATCACCGGTCATATGTTGAGTGCAACCACTATCAATAACCCAATGAGATCCACCGGTCTTGTAGTTCACCTACACACAAGAGATCAAGCTTTTTGTTTAAGGACCCAAACTTGAGAGGGACCCTTGACTTTCTCAACTAGTGACTTGGCAACCCATATTTTCTTTGGCCTATTCTTGTTTGGAGGACCCAAAAACATGACTTTCATCTTTCCATTAGAATCTTTTCTTAGCATGTAATGAGCATTGAAGGCAAAGGGTCTAGCATGCTTAGGCAAGGGTTGTGGTGGTGGAGTTTTGCATTCATGAGCAAAATGACCTTCTTGTCCACACTCAACACATCTCTTTGGCTTGGGCTTTGACTTGCTTTGTTGTTGTTGAGCTTTTGCCTTCTTCTCTTGATTTGCCAAGTACCCAATGCCACTTCTATCCATCTTCATTACGGTGTTCATGAGTAGCTCACTTTGCAAATATTGACCTCTTGTGAACTTGCTTAGGCCGGTCTTGAGATGCTCTTTTTCTTGCTTGAGCTTTTTGTTTTCTTCAATGAGTGACTCATTTGTTGTTTGCTTCTCAAGAGCCATCAAACCTTTTATCTTCTTGTTCTCATTTGCAAGCTTCTCATATTCACTCTTGATCTTGGCATAATCATCATAGTTGCTTGACTCAACCACACTCTTGCCTTTGCTACTAGAACCATGCTCAATGCTTTCAATGATCAAGTCATCACATGATGTAGCTATATCACACTTAACAACATTGTTAGTAGCATCATGTGTCTCAAGAGCAAGTTCATTAGCAACCACAAGACTATCATAGTCAATTTTCAATGTGGTGTATTTGTCTTTTAGAGAGTTATGTCTAGTGATGAGCTCATCATGCTTCTTCTCAAGTTTATCATGTTGATCTTTAAGCTCTTTATTAGAAGTTTTGAGCTCCTTGAGAGTAGAAGACATAACTTCATTTTGATCTTTAAGCTCACCACTAGCCTTTTGAGCACTTTCAAGCTTAGATGAGAGTGATTCATTTTCATTTTGAAGTTCATCATTTTCATTTCTTGTCCTTCTAATGACTTTAGTGTATTTGTTTAGCAATTTTACAAGTTCATCATAGGAAGGTGCATCATATTCATCATCACTATCACTATCATCATCATCATCACTATTATGGTTTTGTACCTTTCGTTCACCCTTGGCCATAAGACATAGGTGAGTAGTGGACGATGATGGTGAAGGAGGCGGTGAAGGTGGTGATGAAGATGTCGGTGAAGATGATGGCCCCATCACAAAAGCGGCAACCTTCTCTTTCTCATCATTGCTTTCATCTTCGGAGGACTCACAAGATGATTCAATGTCGGTGAGCCAATCACCAACAATGTATGCCTTTCCTCCCTTCTTCTTCTTGTGGAACTCCTTTTTCTTGCCATCCTTCTTCTTGTATGGCTTGTTTTTCTTCCTCTCTTCTTCTTCATCACTTGAATCATTTTTCTTGCCCTTGTTCTTGTTCTTGTACTTGTCTTTTGAAGGTCTAGGGCATTGATGAGCTAAGTGGCCAAGTTCACCACAATTGTAGCAATCCATCTCCGAGATTGGCTTTCTCTTGCTACTTGTGAAGAATTTCTTTTTCTTGCCATCGAACTTGATGCCACTCTTGTTGAGCTTCTTTAGCATTTTGGTGGTCTTTCTCACCATGAGTGCAAGTGATTCATCATCAACATCACTTTCACTTGAACTCTCTTGCACCATCATTGCTTGGCCCTTCTTCTTCTTCTTCTTGTCATGACTAGCTTTGAAGGCCAAGTCTTTCTTCTTGGAAGATGATGAGCCCTCTTCCGGAGTAATGTGCATGTACATCTCATGAGCATTGATCTTCCCCAATACTTGTGTCGGTGTTGCGGTGGAAAGATCACTTTGGTGAAGCACGGTGACAATGTGACCATACTTCTCAATGGGAAGAACACTCAAGATCTTCCTTGCAACATCCGATTGGCTCATTTGAGTAAGCCCAAGAGCATTGAGGTCCTCTACAAGAACATTCAAATGAGTGTACATATCATTAGCACTTTCTTTGGGAAGCATCTCAAAAGAATTAATTTTCTTCAAAGCAATATGATAGCGTTCCTCACGCTCACTCTTAGTTCCCTCATGGAGAGCACAAAGATTTTCTCATAATTCATGAGCGTTCTTTGTATTACGCACACGATTGAAGATATCTTTGCCTAAGCCCCGGTAGAGTGTGTTTTTGGCCTTTGCATTCCACCGGTCGTACTTCTCCTCGTCACCAATGGGGTTTGCGGGATCCTTGATAGCGGGAAGCCCTTGGGTTGCGGCTCTAAGACACCCAACATCTATGGCTTCGAGATACGCCTCCATACGGATTTTCCAATATGGACAATCATCCCCCTCAAAGGTGGGAGGTGGTCCTTCCCCGTTAGACATCTTGCTCTAGGCGGTAAAGCCTAAATTAGGAGCAACTCGGCTCTGATACCAATTGAAAGGATCAAGATGCCCAAGAGGGGGGGTGAATTGGGCTTTTCTAAAAATTAATTGCAAGAATTAAATCCTACAAGCTGGAATTCACCCCTAGTGCCTACTTGTGTTCCTAGAGAGTCTACCGACAAAAAGTTTTGCACCCTAGTTTCCAATCCTAGTCTAGCATGGCAATTCTAGGAAAGTAAATCAAGCAATGAATGTAAATACGAGAATGTAAATGCTTTGAGGGTGTAGCTCCCCCTTGATCTGCGTAAGGATCAAGTGCTCTCTACGGGTTGATTCTTCGACACTCCATCGCGGTGAATCACCCAAAACCGCTCACAAGATGAGTTGGGTCATCCACAAGCTCCGCCGGATGATCACCAAACTCCCAATCACCACCAAGCCGTCTAGGTGATGGCGATCACCAAGAGTAACAAGCTAGAACTCTCACTTGACCATAACGAGCCTAATGAGAAGGTGGATGCACACTTGCTACTCTCTAATCACTAGTGAGGAACTCTTAAGCTTTGATTCTCAAAACACAATCCTCACTAGAGCTCTTGCACTCCCTTGCACTCTAAAAGTGATTCTCAGCTGATCAAATGAGCAAGAGACCTCTAAAAGAGGTGGTGGGGATGTATTTATACACCCCACAGTCGAAACGAACCGTTACCTGCCAACTCAGCAAAACACGGGCTGACCGGACGCGCCGGTCGAAGTGACCGGACGCGCCGGTCGCTCGTAACTGTCGAAATCCGAAATTTCAACTGAGTGACCGGACGCGCCGGTTAGGGGTGACCGGACGCGTCCGATCGTGCAGGGAGCTTACTGTAACCGCACCGGACGCGCGACCGCGTCCGATCGGTGATGACCGGACGCGTCCGGTCATCGCTGGACCTTACTGGAACGTGACCGGACGCGCCGATCACACCCAGGTCGCGTCCGATCGGGTGTTTCCCCTAAGTGACACGTGTCGGCTTCTGACCACCGCGTCCGGTCCTCGCAAGGACCGCGTCCGGTCGTCAGTGCCGAACCCTAGTCGTGGAACTGAACTGACCGGACGCGTCCGGTCATGCCGAAGACCGCGTCCGGTCAAGGGAAAACCACCCTAAACTTTCCGAAACGCGTCGCAACTTGAACCAAGTTGCTTCCAACTGAACTTTAAGCTATTCTAGAGCTGCCTAGCGCCAAGTTTAACAAGTGTGCACCACACCTAAACATAGAACTCACTTAGGTCAAGCTACCCGCTCATGCCCCCCTTTATAGTACGGCCAAAAGAGAAAAAACGAAGATCCTAACGACTATTCCGAATGCATCTCAACGTCTCGTCATCCGGAACTAACCGTCCTTAATCTTGACGTCACTCTTTTGAAAACCGAAACGATTTCCATCAAGGGGCATGAATACCATGGTGCCCAAAGCAATTATAACCTCCATGACCTAACTTACCAAAGTTTCTGCAAAACACACGTTAGTCATGGTAATAAAGCGTTGTCATCAATTGCCGAAACCAAACCTCGGGGCCTAGATGCTTTCAATGAGGTAACTTTTTTTTGACAACAACATGAGGTAACTTTGTTGCAACACTTGAATATAAGTAGGGTTTGTCTACCCAACATCTAGGACATTTTACTCCTACTCCCACACTAGATGTTTTGTTGTTTGAACCTTTATCAACATTTCATCTTGTGGCTCTCCATTCTTTTTTATTCTCCATCGTTAAGATGGACGAGTAGTGCCTCATGCCCCCACCTCTCCTTTCTCCCATGTTAGGCGACTCCCACCCTAGATCCATTCCCATGCACGCTAACCTCTCGGAGCGATTGTCAGAGAATCTCGTTGGCATTGGAAGAGAGTCAAAATTGAGTGAGGAGACAATTTTGGTATTTGCACAAGAATTGTATGCTCACTTGTTCGAGTTTGTAAGCGCCCTGCGCAAAACCAAATGTACCTTGATTTATCAGGCCTTGGGAGACCAATGAATGAATGAAAATGGCCAGGTGGGGGATTCTCTCTCCTTCCGTCGACTTATCAAAAAAAACTTGCTCTTACAAGATCTGAAAAAAAAACTTTGCACAATAAGAAGTAGGTCCATAAACTTTCCAAGTAGTCGCTACTACCTCCATCCCAAAACACTTAACATTTTAGGAATTTTAGGACATACCCCTATCAGTTAAGGTTGTCTAATTTTCAAAAGTAGCTAAGACATACTTGAATGGTATGTTGTGTGGTACAAAATTTGAAGTCTAGAATGTAAAGTTTTTGGGACAGAGGTAGTAGTATTTTGTGCTTTGGGGATAAAGTTTTGGAGTTTGGAGGGAAGTGTTTTTTTCTTTTTTTGATAAGGAGGGAACGGTAAGT
Source organism: Saccharum hybrid cultivar R570 (assembly GCA_038087645.1). Taxonomy (NCBI): domain Eukaryota; kingdom Viridiplantae; phylum Streptophyta; class Magnoliopsida; order Poales; family Poaceae; genus Saccharum; species Saccharum hybrid cultivar. The sequence goes on along the minus strand of JAQSUU010000112.1, from coordinate 9,439,810 downwards.
TGAACTAGCTGGATTAGAAAGACATGGACAGCAGAGGGCCTTTGTTTCGTACCAAATAACCGTACTACTTGTCGACTTTTCAATCAAAGAGGGGAAAAAATAAGGGAGCCTGAGAATGTGTCGCCTGACGAGCTCGTGAAGGATTTATTTGTCATTGAACGCAGAATCGCGAGGTGCTAACTACTCAGCCAATGATTAAACTTGGGTTCCTAAAATGGCATGTACTCACCCACCGATGCTTCCTGTCAGTGTTTGAGATCAACACCAACGAGTAAATTTGTATGTGCGTCTGGGCTCGGATGATATGCAAAGTGAACACGAGGATGTATACTAGTTCGGGTGAAACGTCCCAACGTCAAGTCGCGAGCTGCTACTCGTGTTACTTGCACTATATTTGTATTAGGAGTATACAAACGGACGAGAGAGGGAAGATCTCCCAGGTCTATATGAGTTGTGTGCGTGTAGGCTTCAGCTGCCTATCTTGCGATCCCCTGCATGGGGTGCCTTGTCTCCTCTTTTATAGCTGAAGGGAAAGACGGGTTACAGCCTACGATGGCGAAGGGAGGAAAAAGAAAAAGAAGAAAGAGAAAAACAAAAAGAAGAGGTGGTCTTCGACGTCGTTTCTCTTCTTCTTCTCGCGGGTCCCACTAGTTTTACGAGGGATGGAGACGTGCGTCATCCCTGGGTCCTGTTCGCGTTCCCGGTCAACCTAGATGAGGCGCCCCATCCGGTACAGGGGTAGGAGAGGTCAAATAGTCGATGGTGATGCGGGCTATATGGGGATTAGGCAACATAGTGTCATCCTATTCCACGTTGTGGGCCATCGTGGGTGCCTAAGCATGGCCCATCACTGTTCCGGGTCATTCGGAGGCGTGCGGGTCGCATCCAGAGTGGTTAGGAACGGTACGGCCCCCAGGCACGCGTGCGACCCTCGCCCGAGGGTCTATTTGCATAAATTCCATCGGGGGAGGCGGAGATCCCATTTGTAGGGTCGGATGGCGCGGGGCCGGTCTCTTTAGGGTCGGGCGAGGCGGAGAGTGCAGTCCCGGGGTCGGCTAAGCCGGGACGTACTCCCTTGGAGTTGGGCGAGGCGGAGAGTGTGGCCCCGAAGTCAGCTAAACCGGGACCTACTCCCTTGGAGTCGGGCAAGGCGGAGAGTGCGGTCCCGGAGTCAGCTAAGCCGGGAGCTACTCCCTTGGAGTCGGGCGAGACGGAGAGTGCGGTCCCGGGGTCAGCTAAGCCAGGACCTACTCTCTTGGGGTCGGGCGAGTCGGAAGCCTTGCCCTAGGGGTCAGGCGAGACGGACTTCCCCTCGAGGGGTCGGATAAGTCCGTTTCGTGATCCTTATCCTTTGGGACCGCACTTCGTCCTCAGGGACCATGATATTTATCCCCGACACTTACCAAAACGCATCTTGGGTCTTTTGCGTGGCCCAATTCCGTGATGAAACCGGCCGGCAGACTGATGCAGCTTCTTCGTCACCTTTGCGAGAAGAAAAGGTTCTTCTGTTTCTGACCATAAGCTCGTTAAGCGAGATGGAGACGCAGATGGCCAACCTAAATACCTAATCCATGCCCCGGATTCTCTGTCATATCACACGCTCTTCCAGCCTTTCTGCCTCTTCTTAGAATCTCATCTCATCTCCCGAACTATATGCTTGCCCGATTATATGGCTGTCGGCCCATGGTGTTTAGGCACCTCAGCTGCCATTTGTACGTAAAACCTATTTTCCCGTCTTAATTGAGCGGCAGAGCTCCTGCTTTTTATTTTTTTAAAAAAAGAAGCTGTTGGCCTGTCGCCAATTATGTGGCGGCTGCTTTCACCTCTCTGATTAGTCGTAATCAAGCTTCCTCGTCCTGTCCGTCGTCGCCAATTTCGATCCTTCTGCTCTCCTTTCGTTAAGATGTTGGAATGATTACTACATATATTATGAGAATGCTGCTGTTTGTTTGTTTGGAAATTGGAATATAGGAATTTGGTATGGTTACATATTGTACGTACTCTGCATTATACGTCTGATATGAAATAATGAAAATGATGCCACTGTCGACTGTCGTCGACGTCCGTGATGGACCATGGATGAGAGGAAGCTATAATAATGAAATGAATTACTAGAGCGCCTCTGAACGAGAGAGCTGAAACGTGCAGTCCTCTTCAAGATATGGCCCTGCGAACCACCGCGCGTCGGCCGGCCACGGCTGCTGCCGCTGCCGCTGTTGCGTCGTCTTTTTCAGCAGGCCTTTGGTAGGTATTTTCCGAGCACGAGACGTCGTCCAGGCCCAGCAGCGAGGGTTGACAAAATTAAAAAGATTCCCTACTTGGATCGGAGTGGCTCATAATTCCATCGACGCTGAAACTGAAACTGAAAGCCTCCTGCAGCTCCAACTCCAGTGATTCTCCCGTGCACGAAACTTATTAACATATATATAAACCGCTTTCATGTTCTGATCTGAAAAAATGTTAGTGGGTAGTAAATCAAGCGAGCTGCGGGCGGATCGGATCATCAGAGCTTCAGTTTTCGTTTCCTGAAAACGAAGCCTCAACCTTCAGAATAGAGTGTCGTTAGCTCTCGCTCTCTCTTGTGTCGGTGACCCATTTCCTTGCGGATTTCAAATTCCGTTTGACGGTCTCATCAGCAGTGACGAACGAACAATGCTGTTCAAACAATTCTTTGGAGCTTGCCGGCGATGCCGCAGCCTCATTCCAACCCTTAAAATATGGAGGAAGCCTAAAATTGTAACTCACATTCTGCTGCAACATGTCGATGCAAATAATTGGCCTCACACAAGCAAATTAACACATCACGCGTTGAAACAAAACAGGCAAGTCTAATCAGCCGCACGCCGAAGCACGAAATGCGATTAATGAGTACTAGTATTCTGATGATGATCCAGTCCACACCAATGTGCGCACGATATGCGGAGATAGCATATATATGTAGCCAACGTCGACTCGCCATCTAACACTGTGATCCTAACCGCCAAACTACCTGCAGCTGCGAGCTCCAGAGAGGCTAAACACAAGCACGACCTTTCAGTTGCAGTAGCTGTAACTTGAGTTGTGACCTCTGCTAGGATATCCTCCTATCCCTGATAGGTGATGAACTGATGATGCAGGTACCCTTGCCAGGTCTTACTGCTCTGAAACCATCAAAGGTTAATCAATCAATTTGTTTGCTACCACAGTGCGCTGGATTGATACTTGTGAGCCAACAACAGACTGATGGCCAGTTGGATTATTGGATCAGCTGGCTGCCTTGCACAAATTGGCTTCCTGGCGGTGGCAGCTCTGATCAGAGTTCCTTGGACGCATGCATCATAGCCGTGCGAGAGCCGAGAGTAACTGTCCTTCGTACAGCAAGTTCACATCAAAGACTTCTAGACCATCTTCTGACACAAGATTAAGCTACCTGTTGGGAAAGTGGAGTCCCGACAGGAGGGTCGAGTGCGCAGTGCGCTGCAGGTCGGCCTCAACCGGCGAAAGCCTCTCGGGGCGAAGGCTTGCTTGCTTGCTTTCTTTCTTTCTTTTTCAGAACACGTCCAGTCCGATGACGCATGTTTCATTAAGAGGGGAAAGGCCAAAACAATGGCAGTACATAACGCAGCTATGGGAGAACCAACAGCTATGGGAGAATCAATAGCGTAGGTTACAACACCATAGAGGAAGTGGTCAGAAACCTGAAAGTGGTCAGGAACCTAAGTGACAGAAGAAAGAAAGAAATGCGACAGAAAGAAATGTGAAGGTTTTCATCGGGGACAGTGACAATTACTGAGGCAAAGAGTCCTAGGGTTTTGAGCCAGAAAGTGACATCTCTTTCTTGGGGTTCGAGTCTTTTTTATATGGTACGATTACATAAGTTTTCATATACAAGATTGCCCCTTGCTAGCTAGGACATATTCCTTATACACAGAGTACATCGCATTAGGGCCTTAGCGTCTTTTGCACGCACAACCGCCTTTCCTACTAGCCCTTGTCGAGTTGAACCTTTGGCCTGTCAGGCCATTCGACCTAGCCTGCTTGGCCTCCGCCATTGGGTAGCAATCGTCAGCAGTCGGCGTCCCGGTCACTTGTTGTATTTGACCATCCCGGGGAGCTTCTAGTAGCCAAAGGCTCTGCCTACTCTCTCCTCCTGAAGGCGCCATGCGAAGGCCTCTCCCTCAGGAGCCTTCGTCAAAGGTCCGCCGGTAGCCTGGAGCTCCACCGAGCAGGGGACAATCACAAGCTCCGTCACCGGCTTCGACGTGAGGACTCCAATTGACACCGGCGAGGAGGGCTCGGTGTCTGGGAAGGCACGATGAGCAGGAGTCAGAGGGGCGCAACATCGGGGGATGGAGGGTGAACGACCTGGAGAGGCTAAATGGGTGGACTCAGTGTCCTTGCAGAGGCCTCACAGTGCGGTGACGAATAGTGTCGCAGAGCACCCCAAAGGCGACCGCCAGGGGCGACGGTGAGTGTCCCATCTTGCCGGTACTGAGGAAGTCGACGATGACACAGTCACGAGCACAGTGTCCTTCACGCTTGCAATTTAAGCAACATGCAAGAAATCGACAAGCCACCTTGACATGATCAGAAGCCAGACAGTTGAAGCATAGTTCGATTAGGTTGGTAGGAACAGGCCTCGCGGGGCTTGGGAGCACTTTACGAAGCCAGCGCCGCCGGCTATGCACCTGATGAAACCCAACCGCATCTGGTGCGGTGGCCATGCAGGTCGGATGGACCACTATGGAGACAACACGTCTGTCCGAGGGTCCCTTGCCAGCCGTAGGAGCGGGCTGGCACGCGACCGTCATGAAGCCGGTTGGAACACCCCCATTGAGGCGTTGGTGACGATGGCGCCTACGGCGGCCCCGTCCCAGCGCGACTGCCTTTCTCTTCCCCTCTGCCACAGGAAAGGGAGGTTCCCGGACAACACCTCGGAGTCGCTGAGGCACAACATTCCACCCAAACTACGGCCAGAATGTGAAGATGGTGGAGCTAGGAAAACAAGTCGTGTTGGGGTTGAGCCGTGAAAAGACACTGCGAGCAAAGGCAGAGGTGGCGGTGTCCCTCACCTGGACCGCCACAATGAAGAGGAAAGTGCTTGGTGGGGGGAGCGAAGATGAAGATGTGGGAGATGCGAAGCTTGGGGTGGCCGCACCAGGGCTGAGAGGTCAGCGGCGGCGGTGGAGGTAGGTGCTAGGACCGGGTGGTCACTGGCGGGTCGGGGTAGCGGCCTGGCTGCCATCACCACAACCAGATTGTTTTTAGGATACATAGCAAAAACGTATCTAGAAAAGACTTAATGGTTTATAATTTGGAATGAAGGGAGTACTAGCTGCTTCCATTAGCAAGTTTTGTGAAAGAAATGGAGTGTTGAAGTTTTTATCCAAAATTTAACTGTGAAGCATGACTAAGGCTATGCACAATGATAGTTTACAGTCCAAAATATCCTTGAATTGACAGGGAACTAGAGTATTAGTGGATGGGATCATCAAAGACTGGACGGTAGTCGAACTTTAAGGTTTGTCAATTTCTTAGGTACTGCATCAGTACATGTGCTGAACTGCTGATCATGGACTCACGATAGTGATCCGGTCCCACATATACATGTAGAAAAGTCATGCACTAAAATATGAATGACGAAAAAAATTTAGTGTGCGTACTTCGTATAGGGACCACAATAAATGCACTCCTAATCTAAAAATAGGGACAAATCCAGTGCATGCTAAAATGGCTGGCTTCCACGATGCACCCAAACAAAGATTTCCCTCTTCCATTGTACGGTATATAGTCTCACTGTAAAGTGTACATCCGTAACAATGATACAAAGTTCCAACTAAAGTAATGTACGTATACATGGCAGTAGTGTGTAACTGTGTGTATATACTACAGGAGTACTACTATGTAGGACCGGGGTAGCACTGTGCTGAGCAGTGAGCACGCCGGCGGCTACTGTGCGAGGTTGTTGAGCACCTGGAGCAGCACCTCCCTGAAGCGGGCGACGTCAACGGTGATGTCCTGGCCGTCCATGAGCGTCTGCCTAATGAACATGAACCCCTTCTTGTGCAGCGCCGTCGGGTTGGTGAAGATCTTGTGTCCGCTGGGGAACTTGTCCTTGAGCGTGCTCTCGGCGACGCCGATCTCGTACTGGATGTACTTGAGCCCCATCGCCTCCGCGGGGTCACCGTAGTCCGCCCTCGCCATCCACTGCAGCCCGCCCCACGGCACGATCTGCACCAGCGCCGCTCCCGGCGGCAGGAACATCATGTTGGTGAGCCCCGCGCCGTGCACGCCCACCAACGCGTCGCACGAGTTGATGAGCCCGCCGACCTGCGCGATGTCGTTGGCCACGTCCGACTCGTTCACGACGGCCTCGAACCCCACCTCCTCCGCCGCGCGCACCACGGCGTCGAGGTTGAGGAGCAGCCGGGTGCGGTGGCGCGAGATGATCAGCAGCCGGGGCTTCTTCTTCCTCCCGGTCCCGTCGCCGCCGAGGCGCGTGGGCGCGTCCCGGGGCAGCCCGAGCGCGCGGCGGAGGAACCGCGTGAAGTCCGGCGTGGCCAGCCCGTCCAGGCTGCGCTCCCGCTCGATGATGAGCTCCTTGTGCGCGCGCAGGCTGACCACGGCTCGCGGGAAGCAGTGCACCTCCCGGGCCGCGCCGGCCCTGGCGAGGTCCAGCGGCGCGTGGCGCGACAGCGCGCGGAGGAGCCGGTCGTACTTGACCAGCCACCAGGACGCGGAGTTGGCCATCACCAGCTGCACGTCGCCGCGGTACCGCCGCACCGTGTTGTAGAGCGGCACCAGCACGTCGGAGAAGTCGTGGAAGATGTTGCCCGTGTACCCGCCGATGGAGAACACCACCGCCGGCGCAGTGTGCGTCCTCGTGCACCGCGGCGCGCCCGCCGCGTCGCGCGCCGCGCGGCGCACCGTGATCTCCGTGATCCGGCCCATGCACGTCTCGTCGCCCTTCCGAGGGTACGGCCGGACCTTGTGCTCCTCCTCCTGGCTATCGGAGCCCCTCGCTGGGTCGACGACGACGAACGCCGACACGTTGGCGTCCATCCGGACATCGCCGGCGAAGTCGCAGATGTCGCTGCGGAAGTCGGAGAAGTCGCACAGCGGCGGCCGCGGCTGCTGCTGCTGGTGGTCCCCGCCAGATTCTGCACGCGTCGTGTTGTCACGTTGGTTAATTCGTTATCAGGCTCCACCATGATGCACTTGCTGACAGGTCTACGATTCTTGCTCAAACAAAATGCTAAGAAAAACAAGTTGACAATTTGATTAGATTAGGTTGGGTTCGGCGTTGCTTTCGCCGTTCCACTGCACGTACGTCGTGCTGGCTCGTCGTGCCGCTCCTCTTCTTGCCGTTGCCGAGCTGGCTGCTCCTGGACCTTGCTCTGACCACCACCACCCGTAGCAGCAGCCGTCTTCTCCTCTGCACAAGATGCAAATTGGAAAGACGAACGTCACATCCCACACATGCTGTAACAGTCCCGTCGAGTCCATTAATAGTGACGACGATCATTCATCCGCCGTGCACGGCATGGCGGATCATTTGACGGTTAGTTAGGCTAGCTAGCTAGTCAGGGAGCAGAGCACGGACCTGGCCGGTCCGGCGCAGCCGACGTCGTTTCCGCGGCCAGCTGCCCGGTGATCGCGGCGGCGGCGGCGGAGTCTTGGACCGCCTTCTCGGCACCTGCCGGGTTCCACAAGTTAGTCAAGTTCACATCTTGCCACTTTGTGGAAGTGGAACAGCTAGCTTCGGTCGTTGCCCCGTGACCGTGGGCCGTGGGCACGTACCTGGTGCAGCAGGCTGGTCGTCGGAGTTGGACGACGCTGCGGCAGTGCCACTGGCGTCACGGTCGGGCTCGCTCTCCTCCGGCTCTGCCTCGCTGGTCTCGGCGTCGCTCCTCTCCTCCACGATCACCGTGTCTCTGACCCCTGAAGGAAAAAAAAACAGAGATCTTTTACGAACAGAACCACAATCGATGCTGGCGGGCAACGAGCAGAATCGAAAAGCGTCGGGCTTGGCTCCATTGGCAACGTACATTCTGTGACCGTCTTGTCGCCGGTCTGCTGCTGGAGGCTCTGCTCGTGATGACGCTGCGGCAGGATGTCCACATGGAAATCTCCACCTGATGATGATCGACAAAAAGCACGCACGTTGACGCGACGGGTCCAAGCAAAGGATCGTGAAGATTACTTCATCAGCGGAGAGTTGATGGAGCAATCGTGTACGTACCTAAGCCGGCGGAGGAGGAGGAGGTCCGCAGGGTCTTGACCGCCACCGGGCGGCGCGCGGCCACCAGCGACGCCTTGGGGCTCACTGCATCAAGCAGCAAGGAACAGCGCGGAATGCATGCGTCAGAGCAGAGGTACCGCGAGCATGGAACAAACAAAGCCGCGAGCAGAGAGGTTACTGACTGGTGTCGAAGGCGGTGGCGTCGGGGCGGGAGGAGAGGAGGAAGACGAGGCAGATGACGAAGCAGCCGACGACGATGGACAGCAGCCTGAACCGCTGCGACTCGAGGCGCAGCGGCTGCGGCAGCCTGCCGCCAACGCCCCTCCAGGCCTTGTCGCCCGCGCCGCCGCCCTTCATGGTCGGTCGGCCTGGCCTGCTCGCAACTGTCTCACTGTCTCAGGATGCTTCTTCCTTCAAATAGGTAGCGTGAGGATGCAAAAGACCAGAGGGGGGAGTAGCCACTGGCCAGCCAACGGCGTCGCCCGATCCAAGAAAACTCGCTAGCTACGGTTGTTTCCTTTTCTTCTCCTTCGACTAGTGCTAGGGTCGTGGTAGCCCGCTCGCTAGCTGGCCAATGGTCGAGCGGGATCACGGGCCTGCACGAGCCTAATAAGAAGAAAAATGCAAGGCCACGCAGCGCAACGGAGCGCGCAGAGCTGACAGCTGCTTATACATTGTCTCGCTCGCGCCGTGGCCGCCGCGCCCCGTGGCTGTGCGTGGAGCACGGGGCGGCTGGGCTGCTGGTTTTCTTTGTGCGTTTTCCTTATCCAGTAATACAGATACGTATTATCATCGCGCGGCTGGTTGGTGACACACGAAGCGTCCAACTTGAGTCGAGTGCGTTGTGTTGCATTGCCCGCCCCAACTGTGAACGACGTTCCGTCGTGTCGCCGATCGCGTGCCGATTGGACCGGGCGTCATGGACCCGGCACGGGCCGCGCGCGCCGCCTGCCGTGTGCCGTGTGCCGTGTGTGTGAGGTGAGGTCGAGGGGGGCATGCATCTATCTGTCATTGATGTTTGATGGGGGAGCACGACCCAACCATACTCTACTTCGTCGTGCTGGGTGTTGTTTTCTCCTTCCAGCCATGGAAAATTTTCCATGTGACTCGATCGTCTGCACCAGCTTTGCGTGCACCGTAGTGGATGCCATGGCGTGCATGCCCCTGTTGATTTCTGTCGTCTCACCATTTAAAATTCCCAGATTGTGATAATCTGCGATTTGACGATCGGGTAGGGTGCCTCTTCACACCTGTTTTTTTTCAGTTTTTCTAAACGTTAGGTGACTCAAAATTTGAGTTACTGCAGGCGACGTGCTGGCCGTGTGACACAGCCACATTGTATTTGTTCTCTTGTGATTTGTTTATCATTTGTTAATTGTTTTTGTGTTACAATACATTAAATCCGTTTCAAATTATAGTTCATTTGACTTTTTTTACTCTAAGTTTGACCACTTGTCTTATTCAAAAATTTGTGCAAAATATCACTTCTTTTGTCGTGGCTTGCTTTATTAACAAAAGTTCTTCAAAATGACTTAAATTTGACTATGTTTGTACAAATTTTTTCAATGAAATGAGTGGTCAAACTTGGTTCAAAAAAGTCAAATAAATTATAAATTGGGACGGAGGGAGCATTAATTTTTTTTGTTCTTGTCTACCTATAGAAAAAAATTATGAATTGTTAATTGTCTTTTGTGTCAACATATATTAGATTTTATCGTTTGTAGTTTTGTCTATTTGTTAAAAATTTATTCACGGATTCAAAATTTACAAATTATATGCCTACAGAAATTGCAACGGACCTAAAACTGCAATTTTAACCTATCGCCTGGAAAAAATTCAGGCACCTAAATTTTAACAACTCCTTTTTTTTCTTTTATTATCTTCCCATTGCATCCTATAAAATCCTCATCCCCATGTGGTTCAGATTTAGCCCGTTTTCATCATCTACGGCAACTATGAGGGGACCCAGTTCAGGTTACGATTCCCGATTTGGGCTCCCTCTACAAATCTCCGGGCATACACGTGCACGGAAGAGGCAGGATGGCAGAGGATGCACAAGAGACGATGGCAACCGTTATTGATTTAGATCCGGTAGATAAAAAATTCGGATGCAGAACGGGGGTGCAAAATAAATGGCAACTGCAGTAAAACCAGTTCCGTCTGATTTGGGTTTGAATTTCTTTAAGACTGTAGCACTAGTATAGACCCAAAAATTTCTTCACCTAGATCCATTCTCCACGTTACCCGGCCAAGTCAAATGTGCGAGGGATATACATATACTGTAGATGCAGAATTCAATGTGCACCGCATGGGACGGGATCGCCACCACGAGATCGATTGACGACGTAGCCAATTGCACGCAAATGGCTCTGACAGTCCACTAGTAACTTCATCATCTGTCTCAGCAGATTCTGTATTCGCATTTACTTCTATATATACTCCCTCCATATCCTAATTAGAGGACGTTTAGGACATGGGTGTGATTACCAAAGAGTCATTAATTAGGTGGTATTTTTCCATATTTACCCTTATTAAATAAGGTTGCGGATACCTCCTAGGCATGAATCATTACTGGTCCATCTGGTTAGACTGCCGCCTCTAGAGCCCGTGGGCAGGGTTCGAACCCCTGGGCGACGCAATTTTTGCTGCATGCAAATTTGCATCGCTAGCGCTGGGCACGTTTTTGGACGGAATTTTTTGCTGTTGGCGCTCGTTTGGCCAATTTTTTCGCTGTTTGCTGCTGGTTTGGCGCTACTTTGGCTAGTTGGCGCTAATGTGGTCGATCTGGACGCTTGGACTGCTAGATCTCGCTGCTGCTCTATTTAAACGGACGGACTGCCCACGCTGCTGCTAGCTTGCTTTTTCCATCAAGTCGAGGACATGCGACGCGCGTGCCGACGTCCGGCCCAGGGGCAATCGCGTCCAAACTGCGTTTCCACCGTGCGGACGTCTTCTTTCCGCGCAAACGGGCTCGGCCGCAGAACGTCCTCCTTTTACGATATGGAGGGAGTATATTACCCCTCTGCCTCCAAAAATAAATCAACTTCTAGAATTGTTAAGTCAAACTATTTTAAGTTCGATCAAATTTATAAAAAAAATATCAATAATTATGATACAAATTAAAATATCACTAGATATATCATGAAAGATAGTTTCATAATGAAATTGTTTGGTGTTATAGATGTTGTTACTCTTTTCTATAAAGTTGGTAAAATTATAATTTGACTTTGGTTGATTCTAGAATTTGATTTATTTTGGTGTGGAGGGGGTAATACGTACTCCTCTATCACTTTTCAATCAAACAAATTACAAAAATTACTAATATTTATAGTGTGTAATAAGTACCATTAGATTAACAATGAAATAGGTTTTCATAATAAATCCATTTGGACATATAAATATTTCATATTATTTTCTTATAGAATCTAGTCAATTTTAAGGAAAAATTGACCTAGTGCGACCCTAAAGATTATATTCTTTTTACAACGGAGGTATATATGTCAACCATTATGTTGGGATCGAGGCCTTTGGAAACACCCCCACCACTATCGCACCAGCGAAGATATGTCAAGTTCAACATCTATGTAGGTAACCTAAACCTTCAAGGAGAAGGTAAATTGAAGAGAGCAAAAGTAAATTCCAAAATGGCGCAAAGATTCGAAACTCTCGAAAGACTCGGTGAGAGACTCATAGACTCTCACAAGCACCCTGAAGGTACACGGCGAGTATGGTGAAAATATTTGGTTTTCCCCGAAGGTTTGCAACTTGTCTTGGACTAAAGAAACGTGAAACAAGCATAGAGACCACGAAGCCGGAAGATCTAGGCCAAAGACCATTATACCCCCTGAATATATCAAGAATATAGTTGGTTCAATGGGAGACACTTTATAATTCTAAGAGCCTCTCCTATAAATAAGATGTTGTAATGATTAAAAGAGAGATCAATACATTGTTGTTTCATTATTGTTCTTTTATATATGGTTTTAATTTTCTTTCGAGAGCTCGCATCCCCGAAACCCTCAGGGCATCCTCGAGGGTCTATGGGGAACAACTGCCTCCCAACACGTCACTCTTGGAGAATACCGGAATCTGAAACTTTACAACCGAACGTCAAGACCTTTTTTTTATACCATATAAGATCATTACTCCAACGATTGGTTGGCAGATGTATTGATCCCAGCTAATAACGCCGTAGTAGAGTACAGCGTTTTTGTCAAAAAAAAAATGCGGCCATGTGTGGCGTACCACTACTAGTAGAATGGTGCTTGATAACTTCACTGAAAACAATGACACGCGTATTTAGTACACTGTCTACCGACAAAAGTAGTATCCGGAGCAGTTTTTTGGACTGAAAAAAATGCACACATACAAAAAGTGGATGTAACACGTGGCAGCTACTAAAAGACATCCGAATGAGTTTCCAAAGCGTCCAAATCTGAAAAAAGAAAGAGGAATTCTCTAAAGAGAAGATTACAAAGCGTCTAAATGATGATCTAGTTTAACATAAAAATCCAAGGAACATCCGGACACATGCAGATTTCAGATTGACAACGTCTGATTGCTCCCCCAACATGATAGTGGACCTACGCTACACACAAGCCAAAGAACAGACGGGGATCTTGCACTACACCACAACACAAAATTCGATCTACTAAGTGCCACGATGTCCTTGCGATTTTCTTTTGGCCTCCAATTTGTCATCCTGGCAGAAGAAAACTATACAAGAAGCGGATCAATTTCCGTGTTTTATTGGAGCAACTAGCTAGGGGACATCTTCCGTGCCTCAGGATGCCTGGACACACGCATCGCATCGCCTTTGCCACGAATCATGAAATGCGTTTCTTGCCAGTGGACAGACAGCGATATTCTTCCTTGTACAGGGAAGGTCAGTGATGCACCACTAACCTCCACACTATATATTGTATTATTATACTCTTTGTATCGAAATGGAAGCTACGGCTCTATATGCTAATGCTACCAAAATCTTCACTTGCAACCTGCATCCAAATTAATCATTCTTTGGCCTCAGAACAGACACTCTCAACTCCCTCGTTTCGGATTATTTTTCTGTTCGACTTGTACGTACGTAGCAAGCCTATTGTGTCCGTAGAAGTTCCTCTTTTTGTTCAAGGACTATTCATCCAATTCATCATCATTCTCTTTATTCTTCCAGCACGTACAGAATAAAGGCTATCGTATATATACAGCTGTGTTTATACTTTATGGCGTGTATGCAGCCATGCCATGCCCATACATACTATCTTGATAAAGGGGTACGTTACGTCCTTGTCATTGATCGTTTGGTGGCATAGCTAGATCAGCCTGGGCTTAACAACTATCTTGAACAATTAATAACTAACAACTTGATCGGTCACGGAGGCAAACAGTCCAAATATACTATACCAGAATTTGGAGTGTTGGTCAGTATTGAAAACCTGGTTTGGACTATCAGCTATCGACACAGTGGGAGAAAATGGGTCACTCCATAGATACTGGCGTAGATGCAGGCTTCGGATAGACAAACCCCACCAGAGGAATTTTGATGGCTTCATGATCTATTTTTGGTGGAACATATGAAAGGAGCGAAACAGAATAACTTTCCAAAACAAAGGTTTGCAATCAAGAGAGGTGGCACGTCTATGCAAGGAGGAGATGGATCAATACCAGTTGGCCACTAGACCAAATGTAGAAACTCAGCAGTAGCCCCCCGTTCTCTATATCTTGGTGTATTACTTTTTTAGGTTTGTTTGGCTAAAATAGAGTTGAGTCTTTTAATAGTAGAGTTGAGTCTTTAGTGGGGGTTGTAAAAAATATGTAACAACTTTTGTTCTCTTTTCTATTGTCTAATAAAAATCCGGCAAAAGCTTTTTGCCGCCTTTCGAAAAAAAAGAATTTGGAGTGTTCGATCTTGGCACGGGAACTTGTTGATCGTTTGCTAGCACTGCTATGGTACATTCCATTGTGATTGTTCTTTAAAATGTTGCATAATAACATGCATACATGACACATTATTGCTACCTGCTGTATTATTACGTACAAACAAAGCCGTTGACCTGATCAAGGCACATACCCTATATATGAACTAATTCACACGGAGTACATCTCTTTCATGGGATTCACCACTTTGATATTTTAGCCACTCACCGTCATTCAAGGGTGTGAAATGTGTAAGTAGATTGGAATTGAACCATAAACCTAGTCTATAACTTAACAGAGCGAGATTTGTTTCATGTACTGTATATTTTTGTAGACAAATTTTAATAGGAAATGCTTGTTTCTGAGCGCGCACGCTCGCGCACACCCGCGTGGCCATCCGATACGTGATGGGAAAGAAGGAAGCCTGTCCGATGTGTGCGGACGCCGAGGCCGGTGAAGAAGGCACCGCCCGCTCGCCACCACCACCGGAGAAGGCACCGCCAGTGCCAGATTCGCTCGCCCGCGCCCACGCCCGCCCTCTCTCTTCCCCAGCTCCGGTGGCGGCGGGTTCCGGCAGGAGACGGAGGTTGTCGAAGAGGGAGAAGAAACAACTCCGGTGGGTATAGAATGGCCGGCCGGGCGGGGGGAGGCAGGTAGGCCCGGCGGTGGGGATGGTCGACGAGCGGTTTAGGGGAGCTGGCGACGGTCATGGCGGCCGGGCCAGGGCGGGGCAGGGGCGCCATGGCTGGACTTTGCGGAGCTCGCCGGAGTTCGCCATGGCCGCTGCGGGAGGGGCGGGGGGGGGGGGGGGGGAGGGGAAGGGGAAGAAGGTGGTCGCCGCCGGTGGTAGGGTCTCGCCAGAGCTTCACGGTCGTGGCTGCGGAGCTTCGGCGAGACCCTACCGCCGGCGACAGGGCGGTGGGCACCGGCCATGGGAGGTGGTGGAGGCGGGGGCGAGGGTGAGGGCGAGGGCGCTGAGTCGGATCCCGAGGCGTGTGGGAGGCGGCGGCGAGGGCGAGCGCGAGGGGAAGCTTGGTGGCTGGAGCCGGGCAGGCGAGGAGGCGGCGGTTGCGCACGCGTGTTGAGTCGCGCAGTAGAAAGAAGATAAGCCGAGGAAGGAGGTGTGCGTGCGTAATTTGTGGAGCATGCGCGGGCAGAGACTAGAAAGGTCCAATTTTAATACAGTCCAAAAAAATCGTCACAAATGAGCAACATGATATGCTTAAATGGTCAATAAGAATATATAGCCATTTTATAGTCCAATATATGTATAAGAACAGGATGCGCACAATTGAACTATGGGAAATGAAAATACCTCTACCAATTGAATAAAATAGCAGGCGTGACTACAAGCAATGAAACACTATAAAAACGAACAAATAAGATCCAAATAGTTCAAATTTATATATTGTTTTTTTGTAAAAGGTATTGGTTTCAGTTTTTATTCAAAAGTAAATTAGTTATGAAAATTTAGAGATTAAACTAGCTTTTAATATTATTTGAGTAAATAGAAAACCACATTTGGCTAGAGGACCCCCTTGTTCAGTTTTGATAGTTGGGCGCTGATGGCCTGCAAGACCGAGGTTCAGCTATGGAGAGTGCGTCTACCAAAGAAGGACAAGGAAATTGTTGAAAAATGGTGGTCAGTCTTAGTTAACGCAATGTAAAAGCTTAGCAAAACGTTGTAATGTTTTCCAAACATCTGGCTTTTGGAGCCACACTATAATTTAAATCAGGTGGGGGATTCTCTCCCCTCCCGTCGACTTATAAAAAAAAAGACTCTACCTTAAAAACAGATGAGGAAGTGAAAAAATTTGCAAACATTTCTTGTTTCAGCGTGATTTTGCTAAGTCTATTGGACATACTGTGCAAATATATTTTGTCTTGAGGACTGTATCGACATGTATGTCTTATGGTTAACACGAATACGGAAGGTTTCATAAAGAAAATTTGATTCCCGTTGGTAGTGTGTAATATATATGTTGGTCACCGTGGCACGGTAAAATTGGCAGTGCTTTTTTTCCTCTTGATAAAGCAAGAATACATTTCTTTCTTTTAAGGGCTACATACTAGTTCTAGTTCTAGTTCTAGTTCTGGTCATTGCCACAACAGGGTGAGCATGGTGTGATACGCACCGCATGCTATCTATTGGTAGCAACAACTACTATGTATCAGACATCTTCACCAGGAATGGGTAAAGTAGCAATAGATTAGGTGATTATTAAGTATAAATATTTACTATTTGTTAAATCTCAATTGTTGAGAAGGTGTGGGATTAGGCACTTGGTCGATAGATTCTTACCTCATGGCAATGACATTGACTTATAAATAAGGAACAACACGATAGATATGATGCTTATATGTGGCGGCCACGATTTTATTAAGGAAGTGCCCGATTAACAATTGCCTATTTTGTGAGGTTCTGCTCTCAATCATTTTCTTTTATCAATGATGAGGCTTAAGACCCTGTACAAAAATATGAAAAAAATCAACTAACAATATAAAATAGCCGAAGAAAAATGAGGACAGATGAGTCCAACAATACAGAAACGCACACTGCCGTACTCGGCTTGGCGGATCCGAATACTACACTGGATCTGCTCATTGAGCAGATGGCGGAGGGTGATGACGAGCCGGGTTGGAGCTGAATGCGGAGTTGCCCTTCGTGAGCTTTGTCCTGCGGCTGCGGTTCTGCATGCAAGACCTACCGTGACCAGGATGAGCGTCGTGGATGTTTGTATTAAGGCCTTGGTTCATGAATGTTAAAGTTTAATTCCCATCACATCAATGTTGCGGTAAATGCATGAAGTACTAAATATAGACTAATTGCATGCATGTCGGCACAGATTAGGAGTAATTTACGAGACGAGTCTATTAAGCCTAATTAGTCCAAAATTGAAAAAAAAATTATCAAATAAAACTAAAGTACTACAGTGTTTGTTAAACTTTAACACCTCTAACCAAACAGGCGTCAACCTCCGCCGCAGGCCCTAATTCAAGGCCAACCTCCGCCGCGCGTGGGTCTCCGCCAGTAGCTCTGTCGGCTACCTCCCACGGAGCACCGCCGGTGAGAACACGAACTAAGAACACCACACACGTGAATACTTGGAACACGAGAGTGTTTTGGTGCTGCAGGAAGCGACATCTTTTCTATTCTTCTTCTTCTTTCCATTCATTCATAACTACAACAAGCACACGAACAATTCACGTCATGGACAAGCGCGTTCATCAGCACGCTCCACGACGCATTCACGTCCGTGAGCCCAGGCACGATGGCGAGCGATTCTCACCATGGCCTCCTACGTGCGCACGGTGTCCACGAATCAGAATTTACACACAGGTAACAAATAGAGAATGCAAACAAGCATCTAGCTAACTAACATGGTCAAGTTTTAGCTAACAAATCTCTCTCTAAACCTTGCACACTTGCTTTATATCGACAAGGCCAATCTTGGAGCACAGTTCGCAAAAATGATCATGCCCCAATGCCTTTAATAGGATGCTCACCAGCTGCTCAGTGGTGCCTATGGAGTCGACCTTCACCCTTTCTTCCTTGATGCACTCTCAAATGTAGTGATATCTCGTGTTAATATGTTTGCTGTGATCATGGAAGGTGGGATTCTTACTGAGTTGAATGGTAGACTGGTTGTTGATCTTCAGAGCAAATGGCACCCGCCTCCTCTCCTTGCTGAATTTAGAGAGAGAGGGCGACCGCCATTGCTCTAAAGATCAACAACTAGTCCGCCCTCCAACTCAGTAAGAATCCCGTCTTCCATGACCGCAGCAAACATATTGACACGAGATGTCACTACATCCGAGAGTGCATTGAGGAAGGAAGGGTGAAGGTCGAGTCCATTGGCACCACTAAGCAGCTGCAGGCGTCCTGATAAAGGCATTAGATCGAGCATGACTGTTTTTGCGAGTTGCCCTGCAAGATTGGCCTCGTACGTCGAAGTAAAGAAAGTGCACAAGGTTTAGGAGGAGATTTGTTAGCTAAAATTTACACATGTTAGTTAGCTAGATGCATGTGTTACATTCATTCTCTGTTTGTTGCATGTGTGTGAACTCTGATTTGTGGACACCACCGTGCGCATGTAGGAGGCTATGGCAAAAATCGCTTACCATCATGCCTGGGTTCGCGGATGTGAATGCATCGTGGAGCGTGGGGATGGACGTGCTTGCCCGCGACATGAAACCGATCGTGTGCCTGCTGTAGTTGTGAATGATACGGCTGCGCTTCGGCAGCAAAACACTCTCGTGTTCCAAGTACCCGAGTGTGTTTTGTATTCTTCGATGAGTTCGTGTTCTCGCCAGACCACCAGCCTGCTGACGCGCTCGACCACCGCTTAGCGCAGACGCGGGGCATCCTGGTAGCACGAGCGGCGCGTCGGTCGGGGAGCGCCTAGCTTGCAAGGATGCGCCGGAGTCTGATAGATGCTAATTGTTAGCTACCTCCCGGCGAGAACACACGAACTCACCGGAGAACACAGCACACGCGGATATTTGGAACACACAACACAAGGGCGATTTGGTGCTGTGGGGGAAGCGGTAGCATTTCTGGTCTTCTTCTATCCTTTTATTCACAATTACAACAGAGACCCGATCGATTCCACGTCACGCGGCAAGTGCGTCCATCCCCACACTTCATGACGTATTCACGTCCGTAAAGCCCCGGCACGGTGGTGAGCGATTCTCGCCATGGCCTCGATCCTATGTGCACGCGGTACGGTGTCCACGAATCGGAGCTGACGCGCATGCAACAAAGACAAGGTAAACATGCGCTAGTTTTTGCTAACAGGCTCACCCTCGAGTTCCGGCTTCAGTTCTTCGGCCTCTGCGGCTCCTCCCGGGTCGCTGGGACCTGCTGAAAGGGTCCGCGACTCTTGCTGCCATCGTCGCTAAGTGCGCCGCCGGCCGTTACACGTTAACAAAGCATGAACGCCCTTCTCGCTGTCCGCTTTGCAAGGAAGTAGCCCTGGGCATAATTAACCGAAGACCGAAGACCGAACCGAACTAACCGAGACCGAGACCGAGACCGAGACCGAAGTGACCGAGACCGAAAATTTCGGTCACAAGTTCGGTCTTCAGTTTGAAGTAACCGAACTAACCGGACTTAGTTCGGTCATTACCCTCGGGTAACCGAACTAACCGAATTAACCGAACATTTGAATTTTGTTGACATAATATGTAATTTAGACTATTATTAGTGATATAATATTTATTCTAGTGGGTTTATATTAACCATCACTCTTATCACTATATTTAATCTATATTTTGTATTGTATTTTTGCCTTGAAATAGAAAAAATATTGGTAAAATTTGCTACAAATTACAATATTTAGTAGTTGTTTTGTGAAGTTCGGTTAGTTCGGTCATGACCGAGACCGAACCGAACTAATCGAGACCGAACTTGCTCGGTCCTGAGTTTTGAAACTAACCGATCGGTTTTCGTTTTTAGATGACCGAACTTTCGAAATGACCGAAGACCGAGACCGATCGGTTCGGTCAGACCGAACGCCCAGGGCTACAAGGAAGTGCCAGCCGTGGCCGCGGACAAGGCACCACACCAATGCACCATGCCCATGGTCGTTCGTGGGTCAGGCATTGGTCCGGAGGCCTGGGCTGCCTTGGGCCGCCCAAGAGTGGATACAGGCCGGATATATATTTCGAGAATTGGGCCTTAAGAATGAAACAGAAATAGATCTTACTTTAGGCCGAAAATCAGCCTACAAGGTTACGATGAAATAGCTAGTGCTAAGGTGCTTTGGTGTTTTGTTTTTTTTTTTAAAAAAAAGTGTATGTCTAGCCAACAACTGAGTATTTTGGAAGCTCCTGGCACCTGATTTTTTCCATGCATTTACACTGTCTTTTAGCTATATTTACACTGTTTTATTACTATATTTACAATGATTTCTTCAATGTAATTTATTAGACAGACTAATGTAATTTGAGGAGATTGCAGATCTTAGATAAATATATGCCAAATTTTTCAGAAAAAATTTACAAATTATTTCTATGGATTGCAGGTATCAGAGAGATATATGTCAAATTGTTCACAAATGTCAAATGTCAAATTGACAAACCGGCGACCAAGTGTCGGATCTGCTCCCTTCGTTGGATCGCTCCTCCCTTCCTCGGATCCAATCATTCCTTCACTGTCGCCGGAGACGGAGATCCCATCCTCGATGGGTGATGTGGGGCCGCACATGCTGTGCTGGACCAATGGGCGGCACATCATTCATCCCAAGAGAGAGATGGGGTGGCGAGTGGAGTCTCGAGTCGATGCCAGAGGCAGCAACTGCGCCCAATCGTATGGTTGGAGGCGGGGAAAAATCGTGTGCTAGAGGCCTTGAATACAACCGAGTGTCGTCTAGCGTTTCTCAGAAAAAAAAACTAGGTGCCTTTTGATTGATGAACAACAACGGCAACGCAAAGAGAACGGATAGACAACGATAATGAAAATGAAACATGTGGTTACTAGTTTTGTTTGGTTAAACGCAATTACGAAGCTATAACAAATTAGAGGGGGTGCACCTACCCTGTGAGTGCATAGACTTTGTGTTGTAGGGGTGCATTTATGTAGGTATATAGACTTGTGCTGGAGGGTGCATATATGGCGAAGTTTTGATCAAAACCACAAAACCATTGTTTTCACATATTTTAGAGGATGCATTTGCACCCGCCTATTCACTACCTAACTTTCGCCCCTTGTTGAGCAGGCAGGCACCTAAATTGTTACTAGGATCCTTTACCGCCCAAATCATGCGGAAATATCAGATAAATATACAACAGATGTAATTGGTTGATCATGTCACGTTGTAAAGCAAGTGAACCAAACAACACCTAAAATGAAGCAGAAAACGTCTTTTTTTTTTGCCTCTTGAACCGCCGCCGGAGTTTATGTTCCCTTCTCATATTATAAAATCTGGTTCAATGTTTTTCTCAACTCTTAAACAGTTTAGACTACCTCATACCCTGATTATAATGGATTTGGTCGGTATTATCTTTGTAAATATGTAAAAAAATTAGATAAATTAAGTGACAGTTTTTAAACCGTGAAAAATTATCTCTAAACTTCAAAAAAAAATCTAGAGATAAATTAGGACAGGAGAAAATTAAATGAAATATTTAGAGCTCGCGAAAGTATCTAGAAACTTTTATAAATTAGATTTAGCTCTAGATAAATGGGGAAAACATCCATGAATATATTTATAAATAAGTAGAAATATAAACATTTTTGGTCTGCATCTTGCAAGAGCCCAGTTAGTCATAGGCCATATGCTGCACTGATAAAAAAAATGGCCCAGTCCATATGCTCGTAGGCTCTTCTGGGCCAGCCATTTGCACCTTCTACTTTTTTTTCCCCTGTTCCATTTTCCTTTACCATTATATTGATTAAATTCCATAAATCTACGTATTACGTTAGCTTCAATTTATACGAGGAGCAGACTACAGAATTCGAGTTCTCGGGCGGGGACAAATCTGTGGCGGTGCCCGCTTTGGGATCATATATACGGGTTGAACAAGGGGCCACCTCGCATATATGCCGAATGCTGGTCTCGCCACCGAGTACAATACACCGATCGAGTTCGCCGGCTGCTTGTTTGTAATCATGGTGGCCTCCGAACCATCCTTGCTGACACCCATAGCATCCGTCAGCTAGCAGCTGTGACGTACTGTCCGATCCCAGAAGCCAAGACACAGACGGACGCTACTACGGTTGCTATCATTTCTCTCAGACCTGGTGGACCTGCGTACGTTTTCGAGCCTAATTCGGACTTGTGTTTTGAGCCTAATTCGGACTTGTGTTTTGACCCGTCGTCGTTGTGGTCTCGTGTCTTGGCTCATATTGACCCGTCGTCTAGTGCGCCTCTGTCTTTCTCTCATGGTCATGGGCTGATGGCTACTAGTAGTATTCTAGTAAGGCCGTGTTTAGTTTGGCCGTTTTGGCGGCGGCCGAATTACAGTGCAACACTGCAGCACACTGTAGCATTTTGTTTGTATTTGGTAATAATTGTCCAAACATTGACTAATTAGGCTCAAAAGATTCGTCTCGCAAAGTACAACTAAACTGTGCAATTAGTTTTTGATTTCATCTACATTTAGTACTCCATGCATGTGTCGGTATTTTGATATGATCACGAATCTTCTTTTTGCATAGTGAAATTTTGGAGAAAATTTGGCATCTAAACAAGGCCTAATACGTTTGGTCAGTATACATGTAGTGTATAGGTTGGCAGTGTTAGGCTGGCAATGGTAAAGGTAAGATGAAATGAAAAGAGAGAAGATTGGCCTGCTTGCTGTCTCCACTCTACGGCTTGGCTCATGTCCCTGGGCGTTCGGTTCTTCGGTTCGGTTCGGTTCGGTTCTTCGGTACCGATGCAAATTTGGTTCCTCAGGAAACTAGTACCGATCGGTTCCTAAAAAAACTCGGTACCGAGGAAATTCGGTATCGGTAAATTCGGTTCGGTTTCGGTATTTACCGAAGAGTACCGAATTGATCACATATACATGTAATAGCAGGTTCAAAAGCTAATTTTGACATAATTTCATAGAGAATAATAGTGCAAAATACATATACATATAAAAGTCTACAAGACTATAAGTGTGAGTACCAAAAATACATAATATAATAGTCTACAATAATACAATCAATAATATAACAACACTCAAGCTCATCACATTTCAGGTAAATTCTGTAAGTTCGGTAAATTTGGTTCGGTTTCGGTATTTAACTCGGTAAATTCGGTTCCTAGGAACTCGGAACCGAACAGGGAACCGAATTTTTTGGTTTTGGTAAATTCGGTTTGGTTCTCGGTAAATTCAGTTCGGTACTCGGTTCTCGGTATTTCGTGCCCAGGGTTAGCTCATGATGCGCGCATGGAACGGGGCACATGGAGAGAAAGGGATTATAATAAGCGAGCCGGGATGCCTCGAGGGAGCCCTGGATCGATCTGCTCTCCTCCTCTGACCTCCGTTTACTTGAAGTAGGCACGCTAAGAGAGTATAATTGGAGTTCAACGAGGAAGAATGGTCCAGCTCTAGTCCTTGGGATCGGATTCCAGGGAGCTCTGCCTTCCATTTTTCTTCCTTTTGTTTTCTTTTGCATCGGCATAGCACTCGACTGGACCAAGCTCAGACCAACTTCCGCTCGGAGAGCTTCCTGAGACAAGAAGCTAGATGGCTGCACTGGCCCGCGGCCCTGGCATGAAAGCCGGCGGCGGCGACAAGAAGCAGGTGGGTAGCAGGTGGCTGCCCGTCGCCGTCGGTTGCTTCCTCCTCTTCGTCGTCGTCGCCCTCTCCTCCCGATACAACGCCACCGTCGTCCTCGACACTCGTAATCGTAAGTGTACTTCTGCTCCTGCTTCTGTTTCTATTTGAGCCGCTGTTATATTCTGATTTTCTGGGCATCTTCGTGCATCATCTCTGAATCACCGTGGACTAATTAACATCGTGAATTGATAAAGCAGTAGCATTCTGCTTAGACTCATTGGGTGCCCTTTTGCTTTCAGGCCTTGGTGACTTCCGGCCGTCGCAGGGGGGCAGCAGCCACGGCAAGGGCGACAGCAACGTCGGGAGGGAAGCGGAGCTGGAGAAAGCAGAGCTTGAGAGCAGCGCCACCGTCACCGCCGACGCCGCCGCCGACGCGACATCTAACTCCGACGAGCAAGCAAAGCCAGGTACGTACCTGTACGTCTTTCCAAAAGTGGAACGACGCTAGTCCATAAATGCATGGATTGGGCTCTAAAAATTTGACCCGCAATTCCTTTAAAGCCGCCGAGGATGCGGACCTGGACAGAGACAAATTGCGGACCGCAGCCACCGGAACCACCGTGCAACCCGTCGTGCAAGCGACGTCTCCTCAGCGCCAACATCCAGGTTTCTCACTGGCCTTCATTGAAGTCATGCACGGAAAATTCTATTCTAAATTTCTAATCCCGATGCATATTAACGGCATGTAGCCTTCCGTCTAAAAAAAGATACTTTTTGAGAAGTTAGTTAAATAATTTTAAATATATTTTTATTTAAGTCTATTTAAATCTAGAATTATCTTTGTCAAGACGATGTAGTACTGTAGTAGTAATTTTGTACTTGCGTCTTGAATAGGAGACATGACACGTGCAGCTGCAGCCTCCGTGAACCAGCAGCGGCAACCGCTGTGCGACCTTTCGGGCTCACGATCTGATGTCTGTGACTTCACCGGCGACATCCGCTTGGACGCCAACGCCTCAACATTCATCGTCGTCGACCCAACGCCAACGGGCGCTGCGAACAACGGGCCAACGACGTACAAGGTCCGGCCATATGCACGGAAGGGCGACGCCACGAGCATGAGCCGTGTCACCGAGGTGGCCGTCCGGACGACGGCCGACGCGGAGTCCGCGCCGCGCTGCACGGTGACACACGCCGAGCCGGCGGTCGTGTTCTCCATCGGCGGGTACACGGGCAACCTCTTCCACGACTTCACCGACGTGATCGTGCCGCTCTACGGCACCGCGCAGCGCTACCGCGGCGACGTGCGCCTCGTCGTCGCCGACGCGGGAGCGGGATCGTGGCGGTGGCTGGCCAAGTACGACGCAGTCCTGCGCGGGCTCTCGCGCCACCCGCCGCTGGACCTCGCGAAGGCCGCCGCCGCGGCGGGGGAGGTGCACTGCTTCGGCCACGTCGTGGTCGGCCTGCGCGCCGCGCACCGGGAGCTCATGATCGAGCGGGATGAGCGCGGCAGCGGCCCGGACGTCGGGGTCGGGATGCCCGACTTCGCGCGGTTCCTCCGACGCGCGCTCTCGCTGCCCCGGAACGCGCCCACCACGCGCCCCAGCAGCAGCGGCGACGACGTCGTCGTCACAGGCAGGAAGCCCCGGCTGCTGATCGTCGCCCGCCGCGGCACCCGGCGGCTGCTGAACGCGGACGCGGTCGCGCGCGTGGCGGAGGAGGTGGGCTTCGAGGCCGTCGTGAGCGAGCTGGAGCCGGAGGTGGGGAGCCGCGGCGACGTCGCGGAGGTGGCGCGGCTCATCAACTCGTTCGACGCGCTGGTGGGCGTGCACGGCGCGGGGCTCACCAACATGGTGTTCCTGCCGCGGGGGGCCACGGTGGTGCAGGTCGTGCCATGGGGCGGCCTGCAGTGGATCGGCCGGATGGACTTCGGCGACCCGGCGGAGGCCATGGGGCTCCGGTACGTCCAGTACGAGATCGCCGTGCACGAGAGCTCGCTCAGGGACAAGTACCCGAGAGACCACGAGATCTTCACCAACCCAACTGCGTTGCATAAGAAGGGCTTCAAGTTCTTGAGGCACACCTTCTTGATCGGACAGGATATCACACTCGACGTCGACCGCTTCAGAGTGGTGCTGCTCCAGGCGTTCCTGAACCTCACGACGAAATAGTAGCTAACGCGTACATGTAGAGTATGTATACCAGCATGTATATTCGTTTATGTGCATTCTCATAATATTGCTTTAGGTGCCCCCAACGTGCATGTACCTACTAGATCAACCTAGAGTATAAGATGATGAGAAAAGGTGATTAATTCACATCAGTTTTGATGGAGCTTCACTCGATTTGGCTTATTGCTACAATAGCCGATGATCTTCTAATTGTTGAAGGAGAGAAAGAAAAAAAAAACTCCATAAACAGTATGGTTTTGATTGGTTAGTCGCATGAGTATTGCATTGTAATAGAGGTTATACAGCATACTCCACGACAAGACAATGCAATTTATTGTTGTTTGGTTCGCCTTGATAGGAAGCTGTACAATGTTATGCATGTGATTAGTTTTCTATGCGTAAGTGGACAGACCGTGTCTTGGACTGTAGTGCGTTTGCAAAGGGTGCATAGTTAGATAAGCATAATTTGGCCGAATAATAAGATGTGGTTGCTTTGAGCATAATGCTAGCATGCATATGGACCTATGCAAGTAACCAAACAGGAACGAATTGCACTGTTGGGGCCTAGATAAGGAGCTATGTAGATGAATAGCGTAGCATCAAAATTCAGGTGAAGCTTAGCCCTATAAAATAATGTCAACTTGTTGCGGCCAAGGCGGGAAATTTAAATATTTGCCATCCTTACCAGAGGCACATGGCCATTTGCCATTCTTAGTTTGGCAATTACATATTTACCATCTGAACAGTAGATAGTGCTATATATTTGCCATTTTAGACGACCGTGGTAAGCCAACTCATCGTGCCAGCGTGTATAGACCGTGGGAAATGACCTTTATGCCCTACCTGAGCTCTTTCAGGCCATCTCCTCTCACTCGTTGTCTCACTTCCATGTGGGCCCTGCTTGTCATCGTCTACCTCTCGCTGGCTCCCATCTCCTTTGTCCACCGCTAGAACCCGAGCCACCATGGCTGCCGCCGCCTGGGCCGCGAGCACTGCGCGCCGCCCTGGGCCACGAGCTCGGCAGGCAGACGCAGGAGCTCCGCGGAACGCTCGAGTTCCGCTCCGTCGTTGAACGTGTCAGCCGCATCCAGTCGGCGTTCGGCACCCGTCCCGGCTCCTATTGCTTCCTCGCCTCCTGCACCAGTGTCGACACCAAGGCGCACGAAGTCTACTGCATGGGCGCACGGTCGCGTCCAGCGACGGAAAGTTGCCCGGCAACCCGTACTAGTTCAAATCGCCTATGAAAGGATAACGCCATCTAGCTTCCTCCGCGAGGTGACCCGATGCTGACCACAACAAGAAGGACGGGGCCATGAACGTGCTAGTGTGCACGAGAGCCATCTGTCGAACGGGCTCTTCATCCTCAACCCCAGCTGCGACTACAACGTGCATAGCTCGGCGGCGCTCTAAGACTGGTGGCCGGCGGCATAAGCAGCGAGGGCCGGAGCGGTCGGCAAGG
This sequence comes from Saccharum hybrid cultivar R570, assembly GCA_038087645.1. Taxonomy (NCBI): domain Eukaryota; kingdom Viridiplantae; phylum Streptophyta; class Magnoliopsida; order Poales; family Poaceae; genus Saccharum; species Saccharum hybrid cultivar. The sequence continues at coordinate 9,412,830 of JAQSUU010000112.1, read as the reverse complement.
GCCCGACTCAAACTCCGGTTCACAAAAGAACGTGCAGGGTGTCTCCGCGGCTTCACAGTTTCGTGAGTCAGGACACAAACGACGAGCTCGCCGGACCGAATCTTGACAGCAGGGACAAAGTGACGGTGGCGCGTGGCGGGCAGCAGCAGTCCACGGCGGCTCGTTGCAGTGCTCGTTAGGGATGAAAACGGACGGAATTTTTCCCGTACCGTCCCGTTCCGTTTTCTATATTTTTCCGTCCGTTTCCGTATTTGCGAGATCCCGTTTTCGTATTTGCGGAAGTAGAAAATGGTGTTTTCCGTCCGTTTCCGAGTAATCCCGTTTTAATATGGAATAGACCCGTATTTATTCCGTTTTTATCCCGTTTTCAATCTATGCTCAACATGTTCAACAATTACATGTCCTTATGTTATGTTAATATAACTACGAATCACCAAATATGCATGTTATGTTCACGTACATAGCATGTAAATGAATATTAAACTTTAAATATATTATTACATGACTTTATATATGTATACTTTGAGAATATTATATTATGTGATCTTAATTTAATTTTTCGGCTCTTCATCCGTATTTGTTCGTTTCCGAATGTCCGCATATTCTGATTCCGTTTTCGAACCCGCATTTTCCGAACCCGATCCCGTTTCCGCCAAAAAATATAGAAACGGAAGTAGAAATAGGGTTTTTCCGTCCGTTTCCGTCCGTTTTCATCGCTAGTGCTCGTGCCGGCCTCGCGTGCGGGGTGTGGCACGCCGCCGCGACCATGCCACTGCCGCCACCGCACTGGGCCAGTCACGTGCACGCGCCCGCCCTGCAATGCCCGTTCTGCGGCCGCCGCCGCGCTGGCCGGCCACGTGTGCGCGCCTGCCCCACCACGCCCTTGCTGCTGTCGCGCCGCGCTGGGTCAGCCCGCGAGCCCTGGCCACGTGCGCCTGCTCGCCTCGTGCCAGTCCGGCTTCTTCGTCACCATGGACGGGAGGTCTGAGCTGGCGGAAGGAAGAAGATGACAAGGAGGGTCCATATGGAAGTGACACAGCCAGAGAGAGGAGATGGGCTGAAAGAGGGCACAAAGGTCATTTGCCACGGTCTGTACACGCTGGCAGGATGAGTTGTTTTGCCACATCATCCAAAATGGCAAATATATAGCATTGTCTACTATTCAGATGGCAAATGTGTAATTGCGAAACTAAGAGTGGCAAATGGCAAAGTGGATCTGGTAAGGATGGCAAATATTTAAATTCCCCCGCCAAGGCCAAGGCCCTGAGGGGCTGTCAGGATAAGCCCCTGTGTAGAGCACACATGACAAGGCCGCCGCTAGGGCCTAGGGCTAAGTTGGGCTTGCGGTTCTTAATGGGCTTATTTTGAATTTTGGGCTGAAATGAAGTTGTCTCGGTCCTCTACTGTTTTTTTTCTTTTTGTTTCATTTATATATTGCATTTCATATTGTAGTAGGAATCTATGATAATACATTTATATAGTTTCTATACGTAGCAACATATAGGCATATTTGCTAGTATACTTAGTCTCACGGAGTGGCCAGTGCCTAGACGTCTGGACGGATGGGTGTGTCCGGACGCCCTTGTCCGCCTTTGCCCCGCCCCTGTCCACCTTTGCCCTGGCCCACGCGTGCACTCCGCCTCGTCTATACGCCTGCCGATCCTTCTCCTGGCCCCCTCATCTCTCTCCGCGCAAGCAGCAATCAGGACCAGGGATGAGCGGCATGCCCCTAGCATGCCCCGATCGCAGCATCTCCGTCCATCGGCCCCAACGCCCCCATCCGCCGGCCCCTCGGCGTGCCGTGCGTCACGTCTGCCGGCCCCGGGCTTACCCCCGACCCAACAACATAAAACACTTGCAACATAAAAAAATATTTGAATGCAACATATATTTGAAAACAGATGAAACATTTGGAACATGCACTTACAACATATGTGTGAAACACATGAAATATTCAAATAAAACACTTGCAACTTGCAACATGAACCACTTGCTGCAACATAAGACTGAAATAGCTGAAACATTTAGGACATACTATTGCAACATATGTGTGAAAACATATGCAATATCCAGATAAAAAATGATTGCAACATACGTTTGGAAACAGATGAAACATTTTGTAAAAACGCTTGCAAGATATGCAACATATGCAACATCCCCGATCTACTTTGCAACATCAAGAGATGAAACAATTACAACATATATCTGAAACATTTAAACCACTAGAAACATACATATACAACATAGGGGAGGAGAGCCGTCAGGGCGGGAGTCGGCGGCGAGCCATGGCGCGCGAGCACCACCAACACCGGGCACACTTTGGATGCCCTTGGCTCAGCCGGAGAAGACCTGAGGCGCCACGACACGTGCACCCCAGCGGCCATGGTGGGGTCCGCAACACGCGTGACGGTGATGTGGGACAGACGGACAATGAGTGAGCGAGTGGCGCATGTGACTGGGACGAGCGTGGCGCGATCGGCGATGGGGCGCGGGGCGGGGGGGGGGGGGGAGGGTATGGCGTGGCAGCCGACGAGCACGCGATGGGGGAGAGGGGCGTGGCAGGGCGGAGTAGAGGCGGCGGATGTGCGTCCACGCACTCACGTCGAGATGGGTGGATGAGCAGATAAGCGCAGTGGATATATATTATTTTTAAGAGAGTGGATGAGGATGAGCCACGTTCAAACGGGACGGATGCCGTGGCCAAGCATTATCAGTACAGGGAGTTGTTGTGGTCCTTCACTCTCTCCCCGCGCACCCTCTTCTTCTGTATTCAGTGTGTCGCCTCTCACTCCCGCCGTTTTCGTTTTCAAATTGTCCACACCTTTTCTTCCATCCTCGTTCCGTTCATCCTTCACTCCCACTCTTCTCGTTTTCACGGATGACAAACATCAAATGTAGGTCCACATTGTCCTCATTCTTTTGTATCCTGCTACAATATGGCATTGGTTACAATTTGAAGCTACAAAACCTTCATTGTTATTGCCACGACACTCATCCTGAACCTAAGCCTAAGGGTTCTGTGACTCAGCATAGCTGCAAACTAATATTCACTTAATTTTCCATTATGATCTATTTTTTATAGTACATAACATTTATAAGCTTTAGAAATTATGTAATTTAAGTAAATACAGGTTTTACTATAGTAAAACCTCTGTCTCCGAATAAATAGACTTTTTTCTAGAGTTGTCTTAAGTTAATTTTTTTTAAACTTTGACCAATTTTTTAGAAAAACTCGTCATGATTTATAACATCAAATTAATATCATTAGATATATCATATAATATATTTTCATAATGTGCTCATTTTATGTCTAGATATTGTTACTCTTTTATATAAAGTTAGTCAAACTTAATATAGTTTCTTTTTTTAGAAAGGACGGTAAAAATTTTGCCGTGATTTCTATTAGACGAAAAAAAGGGCAAGCGCCCGCCTAGTTTTCTTGATAAAAACTGGGCCAAAAAACCATACAACCGAGGAGAGTGCGCCACTCATACAACTCAACTTTGGTACAACGACTAGGCAACTATCAAAACTCACACCACTGTTAGCTCCAACTTGGTCGAAACGGCCTCGATTAACTAACAACTTGCAAACGACTCAAGAAAAAACACGATGACTTGTCGGGCGACACCAAATAGCACAGCTTGGGGCACCACCGTGACCAGACAGTACGGAGCAACCGCGGAACTGGAATGCCTAGCAATGCCTCTAGGGAGGAAACGCTAAAAACACCGACAAGGTAGCCCATCAAGGGAAGGTTTTCGCCTGCAACATCCAGTACGGTAGAAGGAAAGGTAGGAAAGGACGCCTCCAAGAAGGGAACGACATCCGCAGACGTCGTCGTCCAAGCTTTCGCCCCGACCTCAAGCAGCCTACACACCGTCGCCGCCAGAGACCCAATCCTACCAGGGAAGCAGGGTGCGGTGATGGGTCGGCAGCAGCCCCGCCTGGCCGCTGTCCCTAGGGACTCGGCTTGGAGAAGCGCCGGGAGAAACTCGTCGGAGAGTCCACCCGCCACCGAAACCGGCAAAGTCGGCCAGCAGCCAGTAGATCCAGGCAGCTTCGCCGTGGAAACCAGCACAAGGAAAGGGAAAGGCAGCTGGCAGGGAGAAGAGGGCCGGGATCAGAAGAAGCCCCAGTCGCCCAACCTACCAACGTCCAACCCCTGCCAAGCCAGCCCCACGTCAACCACGCCGCACAAGGTCTCCAGCAACTTTCACACTGAATCGATGTCATCTGCACACCTGATGCATGGCCCTCCGTGGAACAGAGCCAGACCACATCACTAGAAACGGGCAAGGAAGACGCCGACTCCCGCAAGCCGGACCCAACCACCATGGGCCCCACCAGATCCTGGCGCAGGACCACCGGATCCGACGAAGGACATCGCCGGTCGCACCACCTCCGGGCCGCCAGGGCCCGAATCCGCGACGAACGGTCACCCCAAGCAGCGGGCCACCGCCACAGGAGCCACCAGCCAGCCAACCAGCCATCAGCTCGCGGATCCGCCCATCCCCGCCATGGATCCATCATCCTAGTAGCTGGATCCGTCATCTCCAAGAGGATATGGCTGCCACGGCGTGTACATCGAAGGCCAGCAATGGGGGAGGAAGGAGAAGGAAGGATGGGGGAAAGTCTCTGGGAAGGCAGAGGGAGGCCTTGCCGCCGCCCTCCTCACCACCCGCCGGGCCTCCGGCAAGTAGCTCCGGCGGCGGCGTGGGCCGGAAAAGGCTGAGGGTCGCGAGCTAGGGGTCGCGGTGGCCACCTGAGTCGGCGGACGACGCGGGGGCAGAATGAGGCGGTCTAAATTTAATATAATTCCACTTGCACAGCTTCTGGAAATTGATTTATTTAAAGACGAAGGGAGTAAAAAAAATATAGACCGACCATCGAAAGAGATCGAATGGTACTGATGATACTTTCCAACTACCGTAACAAAGCTCTTAATTAAAATATGATTGATGTGCCAACCTGAGGCCTTATTTAGATGCCATCCAATTCTAAATTTTTACACTCTCTCTATCACATCGAATCTTTGACACATGCATGGAGTATTAAATATAGATAAAAAATAACTAATTGCACAGTTTGGTTGTAAATCACGAGACGAATCTTTTGAGCCAAATTAATCCATGATTGGACACTAATTGCCAAATACAAACGAAAACGCTACAGTAGCCAAATTCTAAATTTTTTTTTGCATCTAAACACCCCCTGACTATCTTTTACTGACATTTTAAAAAAAAAAAGACCGTTTTACTGACTCGCCGTGCTGTACTTCCGTTCGTTTGCACAATATAAGGTCACAACTATATTTTCTTTTGTAAGAATCAGACACGAGAGCTGTCAATTATATTAACAAGAATAATAATATAGATAATACAACTGAGCGACGGGATCCCAGAGGATCGTATACAATGAGTACTGAAAACAACAAGCTAAAACAAACAAGTGGTTACAACTATATGAATTTGTGTCAGAAAAAAGAAGGAATTATCTAGCAAAGAATCAACAATATATGATACAAAGAAGAAAACAAAAACTGTCACCTTTCAATCAAGCTAGACCTGAAGAAGGTCCAGAACCTGTAAAAGTGTAGGCCTGAATCTCCTGATATTTAGTTTCAGATCCTGTGCCATAAAAATGTCTGCCAATGCATTCCATCCCTGACCATGGATTGCCATGGGGTCCCTGAACACCAAGTGGTCTCTTGGGTACCTCAGAGCAAGGCTACTCTCTTGTTCGGAGACGTAGTACTCCAGGTACTTCAGGTTCATGCCATGCGCTGGCTGGCCGTAGAAGTTGGTGGCCATCCAGTCCATCTTCCCCCATGGAACTATTTGTACCACCACCCCCTGTGGTGGGAGGAAGACCTGGTTGGTGAGGCCGGCGCCATGGACTGCTACGAGCACGTCGCATGAGTTCACCATTGTTGCAAACCTCTTCAAGTTTCCCCTGGCCTCGGAGACAATCACGTCAAATCCTAGCGCCCTTGATGTGGCTGCCACTTGGCGAAGGTTCAGGAGCTTCCTCGTGCCTCGCCTTGATATGATCAGCATTCTTGGTTTCTTGCCAGGCTGCTCACCGAGGACCAATGGCCTGTCCCTTTTGAGGCCATATGAGTGGCGCAAGAATCTTGTGAAGTCAAGCATCAAGTACCCCTTTGGGTTTCTTGTGGGATGTGGGCGAAGGATGAGATCCCTATCCCTTGTCAGGCCGAGGATTACATGCTGAAAACAGTGGACATCCTTGTTAGAGTCAAAATCAGTTATGTCGTGATGCGATAGCCTCCGTAGCACCGGTTTATACTTCTGAACCCACCACTGCTTGTAGTCTGTAATGAAGAATTTTACCCGTCCTTTATATTGAAAGGAAGTTAGATATAGTGGGATCAGCACATCTGACATGTCGTGGAAGAAGTTTCCGGTATAGCCACCAACTGAGAAGATAACTGCTGGGACATCATGGCTGATGCTGCACTTGGGAGCATCATTTTCACTTGCAACTGCTCTGATGACCACTTCTCTTACAAGAGGTAGCAAGGATTCGTCCTTGCGAGCATATGGCGTAACCCGCCGCACTTCCTCACCTTGTTGCTGCATTGGCGTAATAAGAGCAACTGATGAGCTTTCAGGAGAAACTCGCACATCACCAGACATTTGGCAGATGATTGGCCTTGCATAAAGGAAGCCCTCATCTTTACTCTTGTCGTCACAATATATCTTGCTCTTAGGCTTTGGAACTTCAATATGTGTAACTGCTGGAAAGGAAGAAATCAAAGGAAGAAAACCTTTTTGTTGTATTATATTATGCGCCGCCTAATAACATGTAACTCATTCGTATTCGAAGTTTGGTAGGATGGTGCCTGTCAGTAAGTCATCAATAAATCATCTGTATTGCAGTGGTCATCTTACCTGATTGCCGGGAATTCGTGACAGAGTTTTCAGGTGGGGAACTAGCATTTGTTGAAGACATAGTTAGCCCCTTCATTCCTGATTTATTATCCAAATCTGTTATATGCTTGGAGTTGCTGCTTTCAACTTCAATATCTGCAGAGGCCATATTTGGATTGTAAATAACGATTGAAGGTTGAATGACAGAAAAACTTCTGAGTTTTTTTAAGGTCCCTCCCAAGAATGTGTGCATCCAGGGTGCCCGGCCATCCTATTCAACAACTGAATGTGCAGAAGATTATTGCAAAGCAAAACAAAGCTAATGAATAACATTTCATAGTTAATTATCATTGATGATACATGCATCTAGACTCGAGAGTTATACATGAATGCATAACTTGGCTTCTTTGCAAATTAATTTCTCTCCAATTTCAAACTTACTTTTTGATACAACATTTACTATTTTACTCTCCTTCCAAAATTCCAATCCAATTTGAACAAGCATAGGAAAAGGACATAGCTGGCGGTGACAAACACAAAGTCCTTGCAACTTTCAGTGACATCTCAGGACAATGCACCCCTAAAACCACCGAATTCCTTAACGGCCCTATATCGTACTAGAACCGGGAAACTACTACCACCAAATGCATGATTGAGAGGAGGGCCATACCAATTATAGAGCTGCAAGGTGGTGGACCCAGTGATGAGAAGATCAGAAGATCCCAAACCTAGGCATGCACTACAGTACTTCCATTGCACTGTCCCTGATCACGATGCAATGCAACCAGTGTGGTCCAATCCAGCACACTTCGGTGCCACTCACTCACAACCATCAACCATGCGAGCAGTGATCTGATCTGGCTGGACAGAGGCAAAAGGGAGTGGAGAAAGATAAGTTTCATGTGCTATCTCCTCACCTAATTCTGGCGAACCCCTGACAGGATCAGCACCCAATCTTGCAGGAACCGGAGCACTAGGCTCTTGAAGTCGATGCCCGTCGTCGACGAAGCCCCGCTGCAAGGAGGTCAGAGCTCCAGCCGCTGCTGGTACAAGCAGAAGCAGTTCTTTGAGATCAAAGGAGTTCAGAACTGAAGAGAGTAATTGGATAAAATGAAGGACCACAAGGATTCTTGATGCCCCCCACCTTCAGCATCGTCAGATATGACATGGTTTCCCTCTGCAAGATAGACTCCATTGCCAGCTACAAGCACAGGCACATCACACATATGTCAAGTCCTAGAACTAATTATAAGATTTAGTTTGAGTGGTGATCTCTGCCTTACGCGAGAGTTGTGACGGCAGGACGACGGAGAAGTGCCTGGCCGCGCAGATGCAGAGCACCGGGGCGAGGAGGCACGCCGCGAGAAGCCTGACGGCGAGCTGCCTCTGCCTGAGCTCCAGCTTGGTCGGGCTCCTGGCGCCGTGCCTCGGCTTCCTCTCGCCGACGGCTCTGCCCTTGCCGTGCCCGTGCTGCACCAGGAACGCCATGGCTCAGGCGCTCAGCTAATCATCAGCTGCGGGTTTTCAGGAGGGAGCAGCCGGGCAGCGGAGTAAATAAAAGAGAATTAAGAGAAGTGAGGAGTGTTGCGAGGTCGTGGGGTGTCAGTGTGGCACTGCCACATGTACATGTGGCCGTGTGGGTGGGTTCGGGCACAGTGGAGAGCGTGGGCAGGGTGGAAAGCGGCCATTATTGTGAGCTCGCTTTGCGACAGTTCATTCATTTATTTACATTTATATATGCTTCTTATGCAGCTGAGGTGGGTTCAACAACTTCATAAATACATTGCAGTCACTACTAACAAGAAACAGTGCCAAAGATTATGCATTTTTGTTGTTCTTTTTTTAGGTGTCTCTGAACAAGGAGATGGTGGCAGGAGGGCTGAATTCTCTTGGTAAACCTGAATTAGCTGTGCCTAATAAGAGGAGCAGCGACGTAACAGATTGTTTACCATTCTGAAATTGCTGTTCTCTAGCGGTCGGCTAAAGCGCCACCTCCGCGGATGCATGTGTAGTGTAGCGTCGGCTTCCCATGTGATTGTTGGGCAGCAAAGCTTGACCTGCTGCTGGTACGTTGCGGCGGCTGGCCCCTGTCATCAGCTCCTCCCCCTTGTTCCTTCTTTACATCCAACGATAATCGTTTGGGATCTTAAATTTCGAAGGGGTCTATCACTCTATCCATCTAAGCGCATGTGAGAGAGATACTAGTAGTTTTGTATATGGTGTATCAGAAGGAAAGTCCAAAGGCATGTGCTTCCCAGACTGATGAAACAAAAAACTGTCCTGGCGCACTAAGAGTCCAGACCTTTGCAGGGTGCTGCCGGCAGGCATCGATTCCAAGAATTCATTCCATATCTACCAACACCTCTGTCGACAGCCTCTAACTTAATTTATATATTATTTATATTTAAATATTTAATATTAAAAACAAAAAAAATATTTCTTCCATCTCATTCTCTTCCTGGTCTATCCATCCCACGCTCATCTTTCATCTCTAGGCCGATCCCTTTGAATTTAGAGTCCAGTCGATCCATCCCTTACTTCTCTTTCCGTCACTAAGTCCGTCCCTTAGTCCATCGCTTTGAATTTGAAGCACAATCTATTTACCCCTTACTTTTCTATTCCTTGGTCTGTCGCTTTTAAATTTCGTGCTGCAAACTCTTTGTTGGCACCACACGACTCATGTCATGGCTTAGATGCTCATAGATGTTTGTGGTGTGAATGCAGATATGCAACTTATTATCTATCTTTTTTAAAATCATAATAGGTGCACAAAATGGCCACCCTTCTAGGTTGGGTCAATCTCTTATCAATTTCTCATACGAGATTAACCATTTATTACACTAGCATTTATTATGGATCTGGGAGTATATTTAATTTAAGGTTGGGGCAAGCCCAATTAAAAACAACAAAAATAGATGTTATACACAAGTACCATACACAAAATTGTATGTCCTGTTGTGACTGAAAGTCTCAACTTAAATTTGATAATTGAGCGACAACCTTAGGTGGAGTAATATGTTTTATGATGAACATGTATTTCATCCACAGGTATACTAGTGTGAGCAGGACATAGATGCATGGTGGAGAGATAGCTTATGCATGTTGCAAGTGCTGAACTAGTGAGGTTGAAGGAGCTCATTGCATATAAGACACGACATGTTGCAAGTGTGAAGGGCAAGCTAGAGGCTTAGGAGCAATTGATTGTTGAGGCGGTGAAGCATGAGTAGAGGGCTTAGCGTTGATGGACTGAGACAACAGTGAAGTTGCCAAACACGATTAAAGTTTTTTTATGTGGATGGAAGTTCAAAATAGACTCCAAACTGGAATAAATTTGAAGAAGAAAGAGTGGAAGGGCACAGTAAGAATTGTTGCTTATGTGGTAGGGAGGAAACTGGGGATCACATTTTCTTCAACTGTCATATCTCTAGGATCATTTGGCACTGCTTCAAAGAAGCGCTAGGATGGGATAGGGCTCCTGAGAATATGCAAGGTGTTTTTTATTACTAGATACCTTTGGGGTGTAGTGATTACCGTACAAAGCTCCTTATGTTCTCTATAATCTTGGGGTCTATGGACCGTAAGAAATAAGATGGGGATTGAAAAGTTTTTCCATGCAATTATAAAGAGGTTTTCCACAAAATTCTTGCTTTTATGCAGAAATGGCGTGTACTAATGAAGGAACAGGCTGCCCAATTTATGGATGACAAGTTCTCACGGGTGAAGATTTGGTCACAAGACTTTTGGAAGAATTCTGAGGAGATGGAGATCGAAGGGGTCATATGGTTGTTGTTTTGCTTCTTTTACTTCAGAAGACGTTTTCATTTAGTGTTAATGGTAGTGGTTGGCTTTTGTGATAGCAACCAGGTGTAGTTTCCTCAGTTTTGTTGCTCTCTTGTAAGCTGGTTTCCCCAGTAGGATTCAGTTTGTTGTAATAACTTTCTTAAGCTTTCTATAAAAGCTGGGTTTTACCCTCGTCAAAAAAGGTAACGGTGAAGAGCGAGTGAGGCTGCGATCGACGAACCAATAAGGCCATGTGAAGCTACGAAGTGGATCATGCCATTCATGGAAGATCAAGCCAAGTGTTGATTTGTGTTTGAAAGCATCTAGGCCCCAAGGTTTGGTTTCGGTAATTAATGACAACACTTTATTACCATGACTAACGTGTGTTTTGCAGAAACATTGGTAAGTTAGGTTATGGAGGTGATAACTGCTTTGAGCACTGTGGTTTCGTGTCCCTTGATGGAAATCGTTTCGGTTTTCAAAAGAGTGACGTCAAGATTAAGGACGGTTAGTTCCGGATGACGAAGTGTTGAGACACATTCGGAATAGTCGTTAGGATCTTCGTTTTTCTCTTTTGGCCGTACTATAAAGGGGGGCATGAATGGGTAGCTTGACCTAGGCGAGTCCTATGTTTAGGTGTGGTGCACACTTGTTAAACTTGGCGCTAGGCAACCCTAGATTAGCTCAAGGTTCAGTTAGAAGCAACTTGGTTGAAGTTGCGACGCGTTTCGACGAGTTTCGGGCTGTTTTCCAGGCACCGGACGCGGTCTTCGGGAACACCGGACGCGTCCGGTGTATTCGTTACCGCGGTTAGGGTTCGGCCCTGATCACCGGACGCGATCCTCGCGAGGACTGGACGCGGTGGTCAGCGACCGACACGTGTCACCGAGAGAGAACACCCGTCGGACGCGGTACTGGACTTGATCGGCGAGTCCGGTGCGAGTCCAGTAAGGTCCAGAGAGGACCGGACGCGTCCGGTCTTCAGGCATCGGACGCGGCCTCGCGTCCGGTGTGAGTCCAGTAAGCACCCTTGCACGTCGGACGCGTCCGGTGCTACCTGACCGGTGCGTCCGGTGGTTCGGTTTCAAAAACGGGTTTTGACCGTTACGGGGGACCGGCGCGTCCGGTGCGTTGCACCGGCGCGTCCGGTGACCCCGTGTCAGAAAGTAACGGTTCGTTTTTCTGAGGGGTGTTATAAATACAACCCCTCCACCTCTTTTAGAGGTCTCTTGCTCATTCAAACATCTGAGAAAACCCTTTAGAGTGCAAGGGAGTGCAAGAGCTCTAGTGAGGATAGAGATTTGAGAATCAAAGTTTGTGATTCCTCACTAGTGATTCGAGAGTAGCAAGTGTGCATCCACCTCCTCATTTGGGCTCGTCGTGGTCAAGTGAGAGTTCTAGCTTGTTACTCTTGGTGATCGCCATCACCTAGACGGCTTGGTGGTGATTGGGAGTTTGGTGATCATCCGGCGGAGCTTGTGGATGACCCAACTCAAGTTGTGAGCGGTTTTGGGTGATTCGCCGCGACGGAGTGTCGAAGAATCAACCCGTAGAGAGCACTTGATCCTTGCGCGGATCAAGGGGGAGCGACACCCTTGCGCGGGTGCTCCAACGAGGACTAGTGGGGAGTGGCGACTCTCCGATACCTCGGAAAAACATCGCCGTGTTCCTTGCCCCTTTACATTCAAGCAATTACTTTCTCGTCTTTACTTTCATTGCTTGTTTTACATTCCTAGAATTGCCATGCTAGACTAGGATTGGAAACTAGGGTGCAAAACTTTTTAACGGTAGACTCTCTAGGAACACAAGTAGGCACTAGGGGTGAATTCCGGCTTGTAGGATTTAATTCTTGCAATTAATTTTTAGAAAAGCCCAATTCACCCCCCTCTTGGGCATCTTGATCCTTTCAATTGGTATCGGAGCCGTGTTGCTCCTAATTTAGGCTTTACCGCCTAGAGCAAGATGTCTAACGGGGAAGGACCACCTCCCACCTTTGAGGGGGATGATTTTCCATATTGGAAAATCCGCATGGAGGCGTACCTCGAAGCCATAGATGCCGGGTGTCTTAGAGCCGCAACCGAAGGGCTTCCCGCTATCAAGGATCCCGCAAACCCCACGGGTGACGAGGAGAAGTACGACCGGTGGAATGCAAAGGCCAAAAATGCACTCTACCGGGGCTTAGGCAAAGATATCTTCAATCGTGTGCGTAATGCAAAGAACGCTCATGATTTGTGGCAAAATCTTTGTGCTCTCCATGAGGGAACTAAGAGTGAGCGTGAGGAACGCTATCATATTGCTTTAAAGAAAATTAATTCTTTTGAGATGCTTCCCAAAGAAAGTGCTAATGAAATGTACACTCGCTTGAATGTTCTTGTAGAGGACCTCAATGCTCTTGGACTCACTCAAATGAGTCAATCGGATGTTGCAAGGCGGATCTTGAGTGTGCTTCCCGTTGAGAAGTATGGTCACATTGTCACCGTGCTTCATCAAAGTGATCTCTCCACCGCAACACCGACTCAAGTATTGGGGAAGATCAATGCTCATGAGATGTACATGCACATCACTCCGGAAGAGGGCTCATCATCTTCCAAGAAGAAAGACTTGGCCTTCAAAGCTAGCCATGACAAGAAGAAGAAGAAGGGCCAAGCCATGATCGTGCAAGAAAGCTCAAGTGAAAGTGATATCGATGATGAATCACTTGCACTCATGGTGAGGAAGACCACCAAGATGCTAAAGAAGCTCAACAAGAGTGGCATCAAGTTCGATGGCAAGAAAAAGAAATTTTTCACAAGTAGCAAGAGAAAGCCCATCTCCGAGATGGATTGCTACAATTGTGGTGAACTTGGCCACCTAGCTCATCAATGCCCTAGACCACCAAAAGACAAGTTCAAGAACAAGAACAAGGGCAAGAAAAATGATTCAAGTGATGAAGAAGATGAGAAGAAGAAGAACAAGCCATACAAGAAGAAGGATGGCAAGAAGAAGGAGTTCTACAAGAAGAAGAAGGGTGGAAAGGCATATATTGTTGGTGATTGGCTCACCGACATTGAATCATCTTGTGACTCCTCCGAAGATGAGAGCGATGATGAGAAAGAGAAGGTTGCCGCATTTGTGATGGGGCCATCATCTTCACCGACATCTTCACCACCACCTTCACCGCCTTCTTCACCATCATCGTCCGCTACTCACCTATGCCTTATGGCCAAGGGTGAACGTAAGGTACAAAATCATGATAGTGATGATGATGATGATAGTGATAGTGATGATGAATTTGATGCACCTTCTTATGATGAACTTGTAAAGTTGCTAAACAAATACACTAAAATCATAAGAAGGACTAGAAGTGAAAATGATGACCTTCAAAATGAAAATGAATCACTCTCATCTAAGCTTGAAAATGCTCAAAAGACTAGTGGTGAGTTTAGAGATCAAAATGAAACTATGTCTTCCACTCTCAAGGAGCTCAAAACCTTTAACAAAGAGCTTAAAGATCAACATGATAAACTTGAGAAGAAGCATGATGAGCTCATCACTAGACATAGCTCTCTAAAAGACAAATACACCACATTAAAAATTGACTATGATAGTCTTGTGGTTGCTAATGAACTTGCTCTTGAGACGCATGATGCTACTAACAATGTTGTTAAGTGTGATATAGCTACATCATGTGATGATTTGATCATTGAAAGCATTGAGCAAGGTTCTAGTAGCAAAGGCAAGAGTATGGTTGAGTCATGCAACCATGATGATTATGCCAAGATCAAGTGTGAGAATGAGAAGCTTGCAAATGAGAACAAGAAGCTTAAAGGTTTGATGGCTCTTGAGAAGCAAACTACAAATGAGTCACTCATTGAAGAGAACAAGAAGCTCAAGCAAGAAAAAGAGCATCTCAAGACCGGCCTAAGCAAGTTCACAAGAGGTCAATATTTGCAAAGTGAGCTCCTCATGAACACCGTAATGAAGATGGATAGAAGTGGTATTGGGTACTTGGCAAATCAAGAGAAGAAAGCAAAAGCTCAACAACAAAGCAAATCAAAGCCCAAGCCAAAGAGATGTGTTGAGTGTGGTCAAGAAGGTCACTTTGCTCATGAATGCAAAACTCCACCACCACAACCCTTGCCCAAGCATGCTAGACCCTTTGCCTTCAATGCTCATTACATGCTAAGAAAAGATTCAAATGGAAAGATGAAAGTCATGTTTTTGGGTCCCCCAAACAAGAATAGGCCAAAGAAAATATGGGTTGCCAAGTCACTAGTTGAGAAAGTCAAGGGCCCCTCTCAAGTTTGGGTCCCTAAACAAAAAGCTTGATCTCTTGTGTGTAGGTGAACTACAAGACCGGTGGATCTCATTGGGTTATTGATAGTGGTTGCACTCAACATATGACCGGTGATCCTCGTATGTTCACCTCCATCGAAGAGAATGGGATATGTCAAGAGAAGATCACATTTGGGGATAATTCAAAGAGCAAAGTCAAGGGTATAGGCAAGATTGCAATATCAAATGATCACTCACTCTCGAATGTGCTCTATGTTGCTTCATTGAGTTTCAACTTGTTATCCGTTGGGCAACTTTGTGATCTTGGCTTCCAATGCTTGTTCACACCAAATGAAGTTGAAGTTTCAAAGATAGATGACAAGCAAGTGATATTCAAGGGCTTTAGATATAACAATCTTTATCTTGTTGACTTCACCTCCGAAGATGCAAATTTGATGACATGTTTGTTCACCAAGACCTCACTTGGTTGGCTTTGGCATAGGAGGCTTGCACATGTTGGAATGAGCACTCTTAACAAGCTATTGAAGAAAGAACTAGTAAGAGGATTGAAGGATGTGAAGTTTGAAAAGGACAAACCTTGTAGTGCATGTCAAGCCGGCAAACAAGTTGCAAACACTCATCCCACCAAGGCTTTCATGTCAACCTCAAGAGTGCTAGAACTTCTACACATGGACTTGTTTGGGCCTACAACATACAAGAGCTTGGGTGGTAATCTCTATTGTCTTGTGATAGTGGATGACTACTCAAGATATACATGGACCTTCTTCCTTCATGACAAATCCGAAGTGGCAAGTTGCTTCAAGAAGTTTGCAAAGAGAGCTCAAAATGAATTTGAAGTCAAGATAAAGAAGATTAGAAGTGACAATGGCAAAGAGTTTGACAACACCAACATTGAAGCTTATTGTGATGAAATTGGAATCAAGCATGAGGTTTCTTCAACCTACACTCCTCAACAAAATGGTGTAGTTGAGAGAAAGAACCGGACTTTGATCACCCTTGCAAGAACAATGCTAGATGAGTACAACACTCCCGAGAAGTTTTGGGCCGAGGCAATCAACACCGCATGCTATGCTTCAAATCGCCTCTTTCTCCAAAAGTTTCTTGGCAAGACCCCCTATGAGTTGCTTAATGGGAAGAAGCCGGATGTCTCATTCTTCCGGGTGTTTGGTTGCAAATGCTATATCTACAAGAAGCGTCAACACCTAGGGAAGTTTCAAAGACGTTGTGATATTGGTTTTCTTGTTGGTTACTCATCAAAGTCCAAAGCATATAGAGTATTTAACCATACCACCGGTTTGGTTGAAGAAACATATGATGTGGAATTTGATGAATCTAACGGCTCCCAAGGAGCAATTGAGAATTGTGATGATGTAGGTGATGAACCATTGAGGGAGGCCATGAAGAACATGCCGGTGGGAGACATCAAGCCAAAAGATGATGAAGACGATGTGCAAATCATTGATCCATCATCTTCATCACGTGTGCCTCAAGATGATGACAAGAATGAGAGAGTTGAAAATGAAGATACTTATGTCTCTCATGAACAAGCCGAGGCACAAGCTCAAGATGTTGATGCTCCCCATCCACCTCCTCAAGTGGTTGATAGAAGAAACTCACCTCTACTTCAAGCTCATCCACAAGAACTCATCATAGGGAGTCCTACAAAGGGAGTAATGACTCGATCTCAAAAGCTAGCTTCTTTCGTTGAGCATCACTCTTTTGTCTCTTGTGTTGAACCTAAGAATGTAGAAGAAGCTCTTCAAGATCCGGATTGGGTGAATGCCATGCATGAAGAATTGAACAACTTCACCCGCAATGAAGTATGGACACTTGAAGAGCGTCCTAAAGGTGCAAGAGTCATTGGAACCAAGTGGGTGTTCCGAAACAAGCAAGATGACCAAGGCATAGTAGTGAGGAACAAGGCAAGACTAGTTGCAAAGGGGTTCTCTCAAGTTGAAGGCCTTGATTTTGGAGAGACCTTTGCACCCGTTGCAAGACTTGAAGCCATTCGTATCCTCCTTGCATATGCATCACATCATGATATGAAATTATATCAAATGGATGTGAAAAGTGCATTCTTAAATGGCTTTATTAATGAACTAGTCTATGTCAATCAACCTCCCGGGTTTGAAGACCCTAGATATCCTAATCATGTTTATAGGTTGTCCAAGGCGCTATATGGGCTCAAGCAAGCCCCTAGAGCGTGGTATGAGCGCCTCCGGGACTTCCTCATTGAGAAGGGCTTCACCATCGGGAAGGTCGACACCACACTATTCACCAAGAAGCTTAATGGGGAGATCTTCATTTGTCAAGTATATGTTGATGATATCATCTTCGGGTCAACAAATGAAGATTATTGCAAGGAATTTGGTGAATTGATGTCGAAGGAGTTCGAGATGTCAATGATTGGTGAGCTCACATTCTTCCTTGGTTTTCAAGTCAAGCAAATGAGAGAAGGGATTTTCATCTCTCAAGAAAAGTATACCAAGGATCTTCTCAAAAGATTCAAGATGGAAGAATGCAAACCAATCAAGACCCCAATGCCATCAAATGGACATCTCGACCTAGATGAGGGAGGTAAACCGGTTGATCAAACTCTCTACCGTTCTATGATTGGTAGCTTGTTGTACCTTACCGCATCTAGGCCCGATATCATGTTTAGTGTGTGCATGTGTGCTCGCTTTCAAGCGTGCCCTAAAGAACCTCACTTAAGTGCCGTAAAAAGAATCCTAAGATATCTTAAGTACACCCCAAGCATTGGTCTTTGGTATCCCAAAGGAGCTAGATTCCAACTAGTTGGCTATTCCGATTCGGATTATGCCGGTTGCAAAATTGATAGAAAAAGCACATCCGGAGGGTGCCATTTGCTTGGGAGATCTTTAGTATCTTGGTCATCTAAAAAGCAAAATAGTGTGGCTTTGTCCACCGCCGAGGCGGAATACATTGCCGCGGGGGCTTGTTGTGCACAAATCTTATATATGAAACAAACCCTCCTAGACTATGGAGTTGTTCTTGAAAAGGTGCCACTTTTATGTGACAATGAAAGTGCCGTCAAAATTGCTAACAATCCGGTACAACACTCTCGCACCAAGCACATTGATATCCGCCATCACTTTCTAAGAGATCACGTTGCTAAAAATGACATATCACTAGAAGGTGTACGAAGTGAAAATCAATTAGCGGATATCTTCACTAAACCTTTGGACGACGCTACCTTTTGTAGGCTAAGAAGTGAACTTAATGTGCTTGATTCAAGTAACTTTAAAAAATGAGCGCGTGTTGTCCCTTGCATTGCATTGTATCATATGTCATGTTTACTTTATCGCAATGCATTTAGGGCTTGGCTAACACGGTTACGATAACCCTCCTTTGGAGGAGTGAAGAAGCCTAACCGTGGATCAAACTTGACAAGCAACCTAGCTTTACTTTCTTGTATTGCATTGCATATGCATGGTTGTTTGTTTGTCGTTTCTTTTCGGTTTAGCTTTGAGCAACCTCTGTGTTCGTCCATGAATAGAGAGAGCATTTGACGCTCCTAAAGGTCCGAAAACTCTATTGCATGGCCATACGTTGCTCCTCGGGTGTTTATTGCCTATTTTCGTAAAAATTATACTAGCCTAAGGCAAATTATTTTAAAAATTTGAGGGTTTGAGTGAGGTCACTCATATCAGGTTCCAATTGGTGTTTATTTGTGTCTCTTGGAATTGGAACTTGATTGGGAGAAGTCGCGTCGAAGTTCGGAACGAAGAACGGCGAAAAACAGGCACCGGACGCTGCACCGGACGCAGTGTTGCTTCACCACCGCGTCCGGTCCCGGCGTTCACCAGCGCGTCCGGTTTTCCAGAAGACAAAGTCCAGATCTAGGCACCGGACGCTGCACCGGACGCGCCTCTGACCACCACCGCGTCCGGTCCCGGCTACCACCACCGCGTCCGGTGCTCCGCGATGAAATCCCGAGCACTCAGCCATCGGACCCTGACCGCGTCCGGTCTGTCCACACCGGACGCGCCCGGTGACTCCAGGAGCTTACTGGAGTGTCACCGGACGCTACACCACCGCGTCCGGTGATTTTCACCACCGCGTCCGGTGCTACCGAATCGAGCGGATCTCGCCCTCATATAACCGAATCGTTTTTTCCTCTGTTTTTTCTCATCCGCCCGACATCCGCCGCTGCCGTGCCCTAGTCGCCGTTCCGCCGCTCCCGGGCTTCTTCCTCGCCGCCGGCGAGCCTCCACGCGCCCGCGCCCTTGCTCTCCGGCGAGCCTCGCCGCGCCCTCTCGCTCTCCCGCGCTGCTCAGCCGCGCTGCGCCCGCAACCGTGCCCGTAGCTCACCACTCGCCGCGCCATCACCAAATCGCCGCCGGCGAGCCACCACCCGCCAAGGGCCGGCCACCTGCGACCACTGTGGTATCCCCCAGCGCCGCGCTCACCCCCTGTGCTCCCGTGCCCTCGCTTCCTTCGGCCGAGTCTTGAACCTAGGGTTTACCCCTAAACCCTAGCCTAGGGTTTGTTAACCCTAACTTAGGTAACGGCGCGTTTTCGATTTCGTTTTCGATTCAAGTCCTTTCAATTCCCTCGTTAGGGCTTGCCGTTGACCATAACCCTTCATTGCTATCTCGATTGGTCGTTTCAGTGCTCGATCGCCGATCTCGGGAGTTCTCGCGAACTAGATCACCTCGTCCCTTCACCGTCGTCTCGTCGATCCGAGGTAGCTTAGCGTCGTTTCCCTTCGTATCTCACGTGCTTGCTATCTAGGGTTTCGCATCTTTAGATATATATATGCTTATTGTATATCTCTCTATTCCATACGTGCAGCGAGTCAGTCGGTGTGCCGAGTCAGATCTGTTTGCCAAATCCGAGGCCAAGCCTGCGGATACGGATTGAGGCCAAGCCTCTCGAGTGTCAGTTCATCATCTCACAGAGGTTTTCAGGCAGTCAGTCAGCATGGTGCGTTGCAAGAACGCCGGTGGTGCTCCTGGTGACGGTGACAACAGTCCTCCCCGTCGTGATGAGATTGCGCGTGGTAAGCGCATCAAGTTTGCAGTCAAGAAGAAGAGGAGGACACTTTCAGATGCAGAGGTCGCTCAGGCAGTGGCAGACGCCGCAGAGCAGGCAGAGAGAGGTGGCAGACGCAGTGGCTTGCACATAGGCGAGCGTCGCTTTCATCTTGAAGGTCGACAGCTCGGCACTGAGGCTACTGAGAGTACCGAGGCCACTGCACCTTCAGAGCAGATGTCAGTTGATCCTCCCTCAGAGCAGACACAGGCTACAGAGACTACAACCGCTACTGAGGCTACCCAGACTACTGAGGCTCCACAGGCCACTGAGGATACACAGGAGCAGGCAGCTCTGTCTCCACCACGTCGCCGCTCCACACGTGCTCGCTCACAGGTGACACCCAGGCCAGAGGGCCCGCGTCGTGGAGCTCGACCTCCTCCCAGAGTCAGAGGGTCACCCCCGGTTGTGCACTTAGATCTGAGGGGTGCTTCTTCACGTCAGGTGAAGAACTTGAGGTTTGTGGAGGTCAGTCGATGGTTTCCACCTGTCAGAGATCCCAGAGCTTCAGAGGGTTTCTATACCCCACTTCAGGAGGACTTCTACAGGGCCCTAGTTGACAGTGGCATTGCTTTCAGACCTCAGAGGGTATGTCGACTAGAGGCATTGGTTGATGTTGTGGGAGAGCAGCTCCGTCCTCACCTGTCCTATCTACCTGGCTTGTCAGATCTACTTGGACGGACAGGTGCTTACTGCGGCACATGGGTCAGGGAGTTCTATGCTTCTTTGTGGATTGATCCTGCTCATGAGTTTATTCACTTCGCATTCAGAGGCAGCGATCACAGACTCTACAGCTCCAGAGCCCGAGAGATCCTCAGACTACCTGCTTCTGACACGAGGATCCACCAGTTGTGTTATGGCCAGACTCCACCTCCCAGACGCCCTCACGGCGGTTCAGTGCCACCCACCGACCTGGTTCGACCCTGTTTTCGCGAGCCTTTTGGCGAAGGGTCACGTCGTACACCTGCCAGCCTGACGCCTCTTGCCAGAGTCTTGGATGCCATACTCAGACGCACTCTACTGCCTCGACTTGGTTACAGAGAGGGACTGACGAGGATGCAGCTTTGGGTTGTTCACCACCTCATGACACAGCGACAGTTTGATATCTGGGATCTTATCCTGAGTGAGATGGAGGACACTATTGCTGAGGGCTTCAAGGGTAACCGTCAGCTTCCCTATGCCCACTGGATTTGCTTCATTATCAGATCTGCTATCCAGATGCCACCAGAGATCAGGGCAGAGATTGCCAACACTACTACAGCATTCCCTGATTATGACATCAGACAGCTTTGGGCTTCAGTTACCAGAGAGCAGGCTCCAGCACCAGGACAGCGTGAGCGCCCTGATGTTCCTGAGACAGCAGCTGAGCAGGTCGCTAGAGTTGACGAGCTTGCCGAGGCAGAGCTCGCAGACCTTGACACTCAGCCTGCTGAGATACCTGAGGATGTTACTTCTGACAGCACCGATGAGGACTACCAGCCCATCCCCAGGTACCGGTCTCCTCGGTCTCACGACCACGAGGCCGGTGGATCTGGCTCAGCCTCCCGCTCAGACCCAGCCATGGTGGCTATCCTTGAGAGGCTGACCCAGGCTCAGGAGCAGCAGCAGCAGCAGATACAGCGCCAGGCACAGGATACAGCTGCAGCACTAGCACAGATACAGGCTCGCCAGGACGAGTTTCAGAGACAGCAGCTAGAGATCCAGAGGCAGCAGGTAGAGATGCAGCGACAGAGTCAGCAGCAGTACATGGACCTTCTGCGGCATCTCATCACAGTTGGGGTTCCTCCGCCTGCATCTATCATGGCTCCGGCTTTGCATTCCAGCGGTCCATCCAGTCAGGGACAGCCGAGTCTTCAGTTTACATCTCCACAGCAGCAGGTTCCCCAGTCTTTTCAGTCCCCGAGCTTCACTCCTATACATACGGGGTTTACACCGTCAGACCAGCCTCGCCCACACTTTCTGTCAGGCACACCTCTTGGTGATTACAGTGCCACTTACAGCGAGTTGACTGGTCAGCCGACACCCTCGCACACGACTACGTTTCACTCTTCGTCAGGGTTGTCAGCTTCCGAGGCAGTCGTTCCACCAGTGACAGGGACAGGGACTACAGAGACCATCCCTTCTTCAGTTGCCTCGACCGATCCCCCAGCTACTGGCGCACTTCAGGCTCAGGTTACTCAGACAGATCCACTTGTTGCTTCACAGTCAGTGCCTGTTCCTGCTCAGACCCAGACCGCTTCACAGCCACGTGCTTCTTCAGAGGGTCAGCCAGATAGCTCAGACTCCGAGGATTCGCTTCACTTCGTGATCACTCCGCGCACCTCGGCACCCGACACGACTCCGTCTGTCCCCCCGTCAGATTAGTTTAGTTTTTTTTGGCGCTTGATGCCAAAGGGGGAGAGAGAGTAGTTTCAGGGGGAGTTTGTTAGTGGGTTTTCGTTTTTCGTGTGCTACTTTCATGCATATCATGTTTATTTTTTCAGCATTGCATTCGTGTGACATTGTCGTTGAGTCGTAAACCTTGAGTCTTAATGTGTTATCCGTCTCAGTGATTAATTTTTGTCACCGTTTTAGCTATAGCTCTAAGGTTGTGCTTCCGTGCCTTACTCCGATTACTTATGAGCTATATCTTTTTGTGTACTAACGTTTGTTGTCTTATCTTATGAAGTACACTCTTTTGGCTTGGGGCACATAAGCAATTCCTAACCTTGTATGCTTATTGTCTTTTGCTTATGTGAACCAAGCATGCTCGAAAACCTTCACTCTAATCCATTGAAACTTAGTGTTGTCATCAATCACCAAAAAGGGGGAGATTGAAAGCATCTAGGCCCCAAGGTTTGGTTTCGGTAATTAATGACAACACTTTATTACCATGACTAACGTGTGTTTTGCAGAAACATTGGTAAGTTAGGTCATGGAGGTGATAACTGCTTTGAGCACTGTGGTTTCGTGTCCCTTGATGGAAATCGTTTCGGTTTTCAAAAGAGTGACGTCAAGATTAAGGACGGTTAGTTCCGGATGACGAAGTGTTGAGACACATTCGGAATAGTCGTTAGGATCTTCGTTTTTCTCTTTTGGCCGTACTATAAAGGGGGGCATGAATGGGTAGCTTGACCTAGGCGAGTCCTATGTTTAGGTGTGGTGCACACTTGTTAAACTTGGCGCTAGGCAACCCTAGATTAGCTCAAGGTTCAGTTAGAAGCAACTTGGTTGAAGTTGCGACGCGTTTCGACGAGTTTCGGGCTGTTTTCCAGGCACCGGACGCGGTCTTCGGGAACACCGGACGCGTCCGGTGTATTCGTTACCGCGGTTAGGGTTCGGCCCTGATCACCGGACGCGATCCTCGCGAGGACCGGACGCGGTGGTCAGCGACCGACACGTGTCACCGAGAGAGAACACCCGTCGGACGCGGTACTGGACTTGATCGGCGAGTCCGGTGCGAGTCCAGTAAGGTCCAGAGAGGACCGGACGCGTCCGGTCTTCAGGCATCGGACGCGGCCTCGCGTCCGGTGTGAGTCCAGTAAGCACCCTTGCACGTCGGACGCGTCCGGTGCTACCTGACCGGTGCGTCCGGTGGTTCGGTTTCAAAAACGGGTTTTGACCGTTACGGGGGACCGGCGCGTCCGGTGCGTTGCACCGGCGCGTCCGGTGACCCCGTGTCAGAAAGTAACGGTTCGTTTTTCTGAGGGGTGTTATAAATACAACCCCTCCACCTCTTTTAGAGGTCTCTTGCTCATTCAAACATCTGAGAAAACCCTTTAGAGTGCAAGGGAGTGCAAGAGCTCTAGTGAGGATAGAGATTTGAGAATCAAAGTTTGTGATTCCTCACTAGTGATTCGAGAGTAGCAAGTATGCATCCACCTCCTCATTTGGGCTCGTCGTGGTCAAGTGAGAGTTCTAGCTTGTTACTCTTGGTGATCGCCATCACCTAGACGGCTTGGTGGTGATTGGGAGTTTGGTGATCATCCGGCGGAGCTTGTGGATGACCCAACTCAAGTTGTGAGCGGTTTTGGGTGATTCGCCGCGACGGAGTGTCGAAGAATCAACCCGTAGAGAGCACTTGATCCTTGCGCGGATCAAGGGGGAGCGACACCCTTGCGCGGGTGCTCCAACGAGGACTAGTGGGGAGTGGCGACTCTCCGATACCTCGGAAAAACATCGCCGTGTTCCTTGCCCCTTTACATTCAAGCAATTACTTTCTCGTCTTTACTTTCATTGCTTGTTTTACATTCCTAGAATTGCCATGCTAGACTAGGATTGGAAACTAGGGTGCAAAACTTTTTAACGGTAGACTCTCTAGGAACACAAGTAGGCACTAGGGGTGAATTCCGGCTTGTAGGATTTAATTCTTGCAATTAATTTTTAGAAAAGCCCAATTCACCCCCCCTCTTGGGCATCTTGATCCTTTCAGTGTTGATGATAAAGTGGCTTTGATGGAGAGTGGTGAAGGAACTTCATTCTATGGCCAATGATAAAAGGTAGCATGGTTAGCTACACTATGGATGATCGTTCTTTATCATTTGATGAAGATGGAGGTTGGATGTCAAAGGAAATGGAAAGGAATGCGCAAGGCAAAGGTATATTTGTAGGGCATTTATTTCACCAATCTAATAAGGTTGAGGAGAGAAGTACTTGACCTAGTTTAGGGTAGATAGTCATACTATCAAGAGGGGCATTCTTGTGAGCTAAATGGTTATCTAGTGCCACTAGGTGAGACTCATGTTGCATTTAGATCGAGTGGTGTGGAAAGGAAGCAAGTGAAAATGCTTTGGAAAATATTTTGAAAATGATAACTCGGTGCTAAAGTGTTGGTGTTCATGAGGAACACATTTGGAGTTAGCACACTTGCAAAAATTGGTTTAAGAGCTACACTTGGTTGTGTTGTTTTGCACTCACCAGAGCCCCCCCCCCTGTGTGCACTAGATTTGGTGCACTGAAGGTTCTCCAAACAGTGCATATTGTTTGGCTAAAAGTGTGCTCGCACGTTACCTTCCTGTGTGCACCGGAGTGCATGCACCAGAGGTTTCATACAATAATCTAACAACGGGCAGGAAACAATGTTTGAATGCACAAGTGCTCTCCGGTGTGCACCGGAGAGTAGTTCCAGAGAAGTTTTTTTACCATGCATTGTGGGATGTTGTGAACACTAGAACTCTATGGTATGCACCAGAGTGGTGCAGTGGAGTGTAACTCCAGAGAGTTCATGAGAGGTGCGTGGGCACCAGAGTGATATTCCAGAAAGGTCTTTGTGAACCCAACCACATGTATATGTGACCAAGAGAGTCCTCCACTCACGTATGCATAGTTGAGATTGTGATTTGCAGTGAGTTGAAGTGATCTAGTGCATTTGCTTGATAGAGATATCATCTAGTGGCACTAGATAGGGTCTGGTTAGCAAGCTTGAGGGCTTGTTACTCTAGGAGGTTGGCACCTCCAAGGTGGCTTGGGGGCTTTGTGGAGTCCGTCATAGGATGCATAGAGATTGTGCAGTACTCTGAAGTGAGATCGCGAAGAGCAACTCTAGTAAAGCCGAGGTGTGAAGAGCGCTAAGTGGTCTGTCCGGATCAAGTGCTAGCGCTCACATTGGAGCACACCTTGAGGGATAAGTGCAATCTTATTGGCTTGTTACTAGCAAATTGATCAGTGTCAACTTTGGAGTTTTGCCTCAACGGGAATTAAGTTGTTAGCAAACCACCGAATTTCGGGATAAAAATCATCGTGTCAACTTATGTATCCCATTCGTTTTGCAATCCCATACACTAGCTTGCATTACTTGTTAATTACTCCCTCTGTCCCGATATAGTGGACGTTCTAGCATTCAATGAGGTGCACCGTTCATTGCCTGAACCTGGACGGGTGCGTTGTCCGGATGCTTGACCTGCCCTCTGAACCTAGATGCTCAAAAGCAGTGCCAGAACGATATCAATTGCGGGACAGAGGGAGTACTTGTGCTAGTGTTGTAGTTGTTGCTTTTGTGTGCTAGTTAGCTTGAGTAGCTAAATACTTAGCTCTTTGTGTTAGTTAGCTTGTGTAGGTAAGTAAATATTAATTATGAAAATAGTGGTGCTAGTTAGTTTGTGTGGTTGTGTACATACAGAGCATGTGTATTGCATACGACTTTTACAGGTAGAATGTGCGCTTCACCTGGACTGGACTCCGTCGTCAATTATTGTCGGCCGGAGAAGCTAGCTAGGCGACATGCATCCCACTCGCTACAGTGCTGTTGCTATGCCATTTTGCGTTGCTGTGGATTGTCATGTGCCCCGTGCCCACTAGGGGCTAGGCTGCCAGTACACGGCGGTTGCATTGCTTGCTTGCACGTATCTGCCTGCCCATCACCCCCCGCTAACTAGCTTGCATTGAGTCGCCGTTGTCCCTTGATTGCCGATCACCTATAAACTACCTAATCTCTATAACTCTAATCCTGAGCCAAGCCCAGGCACGAGAGCGTGCCACGTCGCTGGCCGTTCCTGGCCGTCCGATCGGCCGGGCGGACGGCTAGGATCGGGCGACTCTCGGTCATTTTGCAAAACAATCCTCCATATTTAGTGAAATCAACCCGCAGTCCGATGTTCCCTCACAGAAAATTTTACGAAAAAACCCTCAGACTTTAAGAAAACCAACCCGCAGTCCAGTCTTCTCAATGGGCCGGCCTACCTCAATGGGCCAAAATCGGCCCATGAGCCT
Organism: Saccharum hybrid cultivar R570; assembly: GCA_038087645.1. Lineage (NCBI taxonomy): Eukaryota > Viridiplantae > Streptophyta > Magnoliopsida > Poales > Poaceae > Saccharum > Saccharum hybrid cultivar. Next base: position 9,386,140 of record JAQSUU010000112.1, on the reverse strand, counting down.
CTTTCCCTTTTCAATGATTTAATCTTTTCTTTAAAAACCAGATACCTCTCAAAAATCATATAAAATCATAGAAAAATCATAAAAATACCAAACCAGTTTTGTTGAGTTTATTATGACCAGATCTATGCATTAAACTTAAAATAACATATGCTTTAGTGTGTTTTATTCGGTAAAATAGTAGTTCTATGCTTTTTCATGATTGATTAATTTGTAGTTTTCACCACATGTAAACTAAAAGTATCTCCACTGCCTTAAATCCAATATCATATACCCTTTCTCATGATCTTTGGTGCCCACTTAATTTACCGCTAACCCCCCTTTGGACAATCACCAAAACCTACACTAACAAAACCCCCAAATTATTCATAAAAAAAAGAAGCAACGAACAGGTCATGGCAACATAAACGAATGACCAAACTAGCTCAAAATGGTAGGCACTCCATGCAGACGCGCGGCAACACCGCGCGTTGCTTTCTAGTAACTAACCTAATCTATCTACCAGCTTGGTCAACGCTGGCCACTGACAGCCACTCCTCACCTACCGGCCCAATCGTTTGGCCCATCTTCGTTCCTGGGCTTTCTCTTACTGGGCTCTTTTTTTTTCCCCAGAAAGCCTTTCTTTTGGACACGTTCAGTCTCTGCTTGTTCAAACACATGTTCACACTTCACACACGCGAAAGCAAATGACCGAATGCAATGCGAAGTGTTCGACGACCCAATCAAATCAAATGGAGTAAGCATTTGAATCTTTGATTTACCCTTTTTCCTTTATATAAAAGAACACAAAAAATGGAAAAGAATTGAGAAATAAATTAAGCAGAGGGCCAGGGAGGGAAGAAAATTAAGAGCTAGTGGCTAAAAAATCATTGAAAAAAAAATAACTGTACTTGCATCTGCAGGTCTGCTGCTCACTGCGACACCGCTGCCTACTCCTTGAGGAGCTGCATGGCCTTGCGGAGCACGGGCTCGAACCGCTGGAGGTCCAGCCGGATGTCCTGCTTGCCGAGGTAGTACTCGGCCACCTTCCCCCACCCGCTCCGGTGGATGGACTCCGGGTCCTTGACGACCGGGTGGTCGCGCCCCAGCGTGTCCACCAGCGTGCTCTCCTCCACGCCGGCGGAGTAGGCGATGTACTTGAGCCCCATGTCCACGGCGGGGATGCCGAAGTCCACCTCCCCGATGTGTTCCATCTTGCCGTACGGGTTGATCTGGATGAACACGGCGCCCGTGGGGAGGAACAGCGAGTTGGTCAGCCCGGCGCCGTGCACGCCCACCAGCACGTCCACGGCGTTCACCTCCTTGGCGAACTCCCCGACGTCGACGTTGAAGGGCGGGTCCCCGATGACGACCTCGAACCCGACGCGGCGCGCCAGGGACACCACGGCGTCCACGTTCACCAGCTTCCGCGGGTGCCGCCGCGAGATGATCATCATCCGTGGCTTCACCCGCTCGTCCTCCTCGCCGTCGGCGCCCGTCAGCCTCGCCGGCGCGGCGCGCGGGAGGGAGAAGGCCTCGCGGAGGAACGCGGTGAACTCCGGCATGGAGTGGCCCCGCGGCTCCCGCGCCGGGTCGATGCTGAACTCCTTGTGCATGCGGATGCCCACCACGGCGCCCGGGAAGCACCGCACGCGGTCGTCCCGGTCCATGTCCACGACGTCGTGCCGCGACAGCCGCCGCAGGATGGTCCGGTACTTGCCGACGTACCACGGCTGGATGTTCTCCACCACCAGCTGGACCTCGCCCTTGAACCGCGCCGCCTGGAGGAAGAGCGGGATCATGATGTCGCTGAAGTCGTGCCAGTAGTTGCCCGTCAGCCCGCCCATGGCCAGCACCATCGCCGGCACGGGGGAGCGCACGTCGCACGCCGGCGCGTCGGCGGCCGACGCCAGCTCGCGCACCGTCACCTCCTTGATCCCGGCCTGGTGCTTCCGGGAGTAAGGGCGGATGCGCCACTCCTGCGGGTTCGGGTTGCTGCCGCCGCTCTCGATGGACGGCGCGATCAGGATGGTGCCCGCCGAGCCGTGGATCCGCACGTCGCCGTCGATGTCGCACACGTCGGCCGCCCACGGGCCCTGGATGTCGCACGCCGGCTTCTTCGCCGGAGCAATCTCCGTGGCGATGCCGTCGCCGCCCACGATACTACTACTGCTCCTACCATCATCATCGCCTGCATGGATGCATGAATGGGCATCGTTAGATTTTTTTTAGACAACGGATAAAACAAATATCCGGCCTCTACATACAAAGATGTACACAGCCCATTATTACAAAGTTTTGGAGGAAAAAAAAGAGAAAGCCATAGTCTTATAGATCGCCCAGGACGCTAGTTCAAACAAAATAAATGTTTCCATCCTTTATTGGATATCTCTAAAGCAATAATTTTCAACTTCTTGCTCATCCTTGAGGGCTGTCATGCTTTCTGGTAAGAATTCGATGCTTTCAGACAACAAAGAATCTGAAACCAACACGTCTCTGCTCTGCACGGCCACTTTCGGTTTCTAAAAAGAAGAAGCCGTGACACCAACGAGTCTGATCGCAAAGCATACAGACCAAACTCGTGTACCTCCTTTTTCTTTTATGATGACGATTGATGATGAGAAAGAAAAGAAGGGGATATAGATTTGCAAGTACCTGCGACAGGCTTCTGCTGGTCCATCTCTGTTTCAGCGTGGGGCTCTTCAACTTCAACGCGTGGGGGATTCTCTTGGGCCTCGTGCTCCGCCTTGGGTGGCTTCTCCTCTGCACATGGCAAGAGAAAACAGACATGGTATTTAAAAAATGTGAAATTTTGCTGAATTCATTAAATTAACGTGGCTTGATTATTCGGTGAGAGGAAGGAAGGAAGGAGGGTACAGGCTGATTTACCTATGACAGGGGCCTGCTGCCTCTTCTCTTCAACGGCCGGGGTGATCGGCGACGACGAAGGGTGCGCGTGCCCCGGCGATGCCCTCCGAACAGCTGCGGACGTCAGCTCAATTCCCATCAGTTTCAGCAGGAAGAGTTGGGGAGCAGGAAATAAGTTGCTCAAATTTGAATGGTGGTTTAATGAGCCTGCTATGTATTTTTGCATCACATGCTTGCAGAGATGCTAATACTGGACATCTCAAGAATTATTTTCCAAAAAGGAAAAATAAAAAGAATCTGCAGTTTCGGTTTCCCTTGAATCAGATGTGCTATGATATGAACGATGATACGAGTAAAACCGGATTCAAATGAACCACTTGCAAGGTGGCAAAGTTCATGGACTGAATCTGAATCGGTCAACAAGAATTCAGAAACAGCAAGGGCGAAACTTTTCTGCTGAACTATACGAAACCCATGCCAGAGCAATTCGAGGACCAAGCACAGAACAACTGACTCACCGTTGGGCGCCGTGATCGCGAACTGCTCGGAGACGGTGAAGTAGGTGAGGAGCACGAGGAAGAAGCCGAGCAGGAAGCCAACGCCGAGGTACTTCTGCGCCGCGCCCTTCATGTTCCTGATGACCTTCCCCGGGTCGCCGCCCATCTTCCGTCGTCTCCGGCGAGCGCGTGAATTGAACCCCTTTCAGCTTTGCCGGCTTCCCGGCCCTTCGCTGTGATAAATATGGAGGCCTCGCCGCCGCGTGTGCAGGTCTCCCTGGAACACACACGCACACGCACCAAGTCACCAACTACGCTGACATGGGAGAACCTTCCGAGAACTCTTCAATGGACCAGTTCTCGGTGATGCGTGGTGAGCTTTATGGGCTTGCTAAGTTGCTATGGCTGCTGGCCCGAGGGGAAGACCAAGCCAAACGCCACCTCTCCCTGGTGATGGCTACGTTTATAAACTATACTTATAGACTCTTCAAAAATAAAATATAGGTCTCGTTTGGATCCATCCAACTAACTATTAGCTGCGATAGGTAGAAAAATAACTAATCGTTAATTGTTAGCTGGATAATAAGTAAGACATTAGCTAAGAATTCAAACATGACATCAGCTAATTTTTAGCAGATATTTATTATAGCTGCATGTGGTCAAAAAAGCCCTTAGACGTATAATCACAAGTATTATAGTTCAGTAGTTAGCATAAAGCTTCTGGATTGAGCTTATTATACTGGGGACTGGGAATATGCAGCGTTTTTACAATTTGGGGGGCGGTTTGGCACAAGGGTTTTGAATTTTTTGTGTGTGTGAGCTGTGATTGTGTGTGTGATTGGGGCAGGGAGTTGGTGTAGAGTAGGAAAAATAGGCCATATGTGAGGCATAACTGATTGATCCATCATAGGTGTGTGGTGGTAGATGATGCTAAGAGTATTGAGTATAAGAGGTCAAATGCGTGGAATATTTGATTGGAATTAGGATGTTTCAGTCGCAGGGAAGTCATGAGCTGTCAGGGTATGTCACCAAGAGCCCACCACCCCTGCCTAATTCAGAACCTACACGGTGCACAACTGCACATTCTCCCATCTTTGATTGTTTCTTTGGCTTCACCCATTTGTTCGTTTATTCAAGTTCAGCTGAGGTCAGCCTTTTTTGTCCATCCATGGCAGGCCTTGCAAGGGCTCATATATAGCTATATACCTGTAGGAGAGTATTTGGATTTTGTCAGTGATGGGTGCCAGATATAGCTTGGTTAATTCTTCATCAATACTTTCATTTTCTTCCCTGCTGATAGGGACAACTTTATCATCTCCAGAGATGGCAATGCATCAGGTCCAGCTAAAGCGAGGACCTATTGCAGTTTGTTTCACATGGTTTGAGAGCGGTCTCTATTTTTCCTTTGAGGACTGAAAGATACGTATTGCTTTGTTGTCATGTGCCACAGAGCATCATCTTCGGCCATGAGATGAGAGAGACGGTTGGGGACTGGACTGGATTCTTCGCTGCCAACGTTTCGTGCAGGCCCTTTCAAAAAAAAGAAAAAGGTTCCTATAGGCATATGCAACCTCTCCAATACATGGATGTATATGCTGGTGAACCGTGGCATGCATATGCAAGTCTGTGATTCCAAAGTAAAAATTTATTGCAGACAGGTTGAGCACATTTCTTTTCTTTTTTGCCACGATATATATACATATCAATAAACTATCTTTTGCATCTTCTGAATTAATGCATGAACATGTTTCCTGGTTGGTCGCCTCCGTACTTGTACTAGTTGGAGATTCCTCTTGTTGGTGGTATTTCCGAATCGTGATTAATTTGGAAGTAAAGAAGAGTACTGCAGGCTCGATGACTCTATTGGCCTCCTCTTCTGTTAGCAGTTAGCTTACCTGCCAAAGCGGAACGATGTCACGATGTCTCCCTTTTTTATTAAAAAAAATAGAAAAAAACAAATTTTGGGCTACGCTGATTTGCACTGATCGTCATTCGGCAAGTAGAACATTCAATCATTCAGCGAGTCACTGTCGACGTAGTACGGCTGCCGATCAACTAATTAAACTGGTACTGTTTGTACAGAAAAATTGAACTGGTACTGTATCCTCCAACCGATCAGCAAAGATAACTGTTTGCTCTGAATAAAGATCACAGATATGGTGTTTGGTGTGGTGTTCAATCGATGACGATTGCAGAAGGTACACGGTGACTGACTGACTGATCAGGAATTCTGGATTGCTGGCCGTGGAGGGGAACGGGACTTTTGTGTCAAAGGGCACCAGGACATTAGGTACTGCACTACTGCAGCATCGGTATCGGTAAACGGTCGGCCAGTGGTTGAGCGCGTGATCCGAGGCACCTGTGCAATGAACTGTCAGGTTGTGCCGTTGGTGATTACAGAGCTTCCACGGTGATTGTGCAATAGTTTATTTGTACAACACAGTACTTTGCAGGGAACTAGGATGCCAAACTGTCGGTGGACTATCTAAAAAAAACTGACTTCTGAATTCTGATGATCTAATTCATACGTAAATTTATCTTGGATATAATTACTTTGAACCACATAATCTCTTTCCTCAAAAAAATTAGTCCCAGGGGGGATGCTCTACCGAACAAATTAAAGGCCTAACCCTAACTGATGCTGACCAGCTAGCTTGGTATGTATCGACCGTCAGCGGAATAGGAATCTGAGTACGACGTGTCTGTCCATGGCTAGCAGCTACCAAGGCGGTCGTCGGCCTGGAGACGTGAACGGGACGACAGCTGACAGGATGACAGCTTACTTGCTCCATGTTCTGTTCTGGTGAAGTATATATAATCCTTCCGGTTTTTTGCGAGTATTTAGTGTAGCAACACTTATCTAAAAGGGAATTTTGTGTAATCAATTGGTATCTAAAACGAAGCTAGTCATCTGTATTCGAGTCTCCAAGAGACCAAGACTCCAACTCAATATGGTTGTTAGTATTTACAACAATTATTCTTTCCACGCTAGACAGAGCATTTACAAGAGTCTTTTCTAAATCTCATTCACTAAATCATTATTTAGAAAGTCATTCCATAAAATTATTTTAAATATCTTTTCAGTTTCTAACAGTTTTTCTATATCTTATTTGCACTCTAGCTAGAAAAGTCATTCTTGTTTTCTATGTTTGGCTAGTGAGAAATTCAAAATAAAAGATGGCTATATTTATAGATAACCAAACGGTGGAGGGTGTTTTTTCACTAAAAATCTCTATTTCTGACAATTATAAATAATATATTTATCTAGACTTCACCGGTCTTTTGTAAACGTTCATAAAGATATGATGTACTGCTGCGTTCATATGTGTCGGTACGTGTATGTGCCATGTCTAAATATGAACATTACACGTATGTATTGTGCTTCAAGAAAAAAAAAGTTTTTTATTTGATGTAGTAGTAGTATCTAGCCAAATAAGGCCTGTTTTTTAAAAAGAAAAATTAGAGGAAAGGAAGCTAGGAGTCTAGGAGACTAGGACTAATTAACTTGATGCTTGGCACATGCATGTGCAGGGACGAGGGAAGGACGCGCGTGGGTGCGTGCGCGTTGAACCGATCGACGTAACATGACGTGGGTGTAATGATTATTCCTTGGACTTGGTCAATCCACGCAAGAACAAAGACATACCATTACCAAGGTGTATCGGGCTGGACGCACGCACGTTATAAGCGTTTCATTTCATTAGTATACATAATAAGTTAACTAGTGTCTGTTAAAAAAGAAGAAGAACAAGATACTGTCGACAACACGACTCAACTTTGTTAATTAATTACTCCTTCCATTTCAAGTTACAGGTTGTTTGACTTTCTTAGATACATAATTTTTGTTATACACTTACCTATATACATAATAAAAACAATATCTAGAAAAAATCGAAAGCTTCATTCACTGCCTCAAAATTCATCACCGAAACCATATAAAATCCTGTCATATATGTAGAGAGAGATAATAAAGAGATAGAGATAGAAGTGCTGTCAATAGATTTACTAGCTCTTAGTTTATTTTATATTAAAGAAAATTGTGAAAAAAAGCGTTTTAGTACAGTACACAAAGCCGTGTACTAGCCGATGGAACTAAAGTGCTGTTTGGTTGGGCCTTTTTAATCTGTTATCGGTTTACGCGGCTATCGGAAAACATTATTTCTTGTTTGGTCTAGCTGGTTTGGATTCGACTCCCGCGTTAACAGGTACGGTCCTTCGCAACCGCGTTACCGTGCCCTGCCCCTGTGTTATTCGATTAACAGTGCATCACCTCCCGCCCGTGTCTCCTTTTCCGCTAGCAGCATTAGGGCAGTCCCAACGAAAAAAACTAGTAGTTTCTATAATATAGGATACCGTACCAAAAAAGTACTACTTTCCAACCCATAGTTTCTATGAGTAATAATTATTTTCTCTTTCTCCTCCCAACTCTATCTTCTTCCTCCAATGGGAGTGCGACACGAGCTCCCTAGAAACTGGTGGTTTCTCCCCAATGATGATTTCATGGTTTCTTGGTGCATTGGGTCAAAAGTAGACCTCATTTCTTCATGAAGAAACCATTTCTATGATTTTTGCTCTCTTTCTTCATTAATTACATTGCCATGTCAGTATTTTACCTACGTGGCAAGTCATTTAATGAGGATAGAAATTATCATCAATGCACTATTGGGACTGCCCTTATTCCATTACTGTGATATTTTACTAACCAAAAACCAAAGGATGGTATTGATTGCTATGTAGTAACAGGTAGCAGCGGCAATTAATGAGTTCCATTGCCGTTCCCATCGCTCAGACATTCATGTACCGTTTGGACATACTCCGGCGTCCCTAACAACCTTTTCTAATAGCTAGCTGATGTGGAGTCTAGGAACAATTAAATAATAAAAAGTAGATATATGTCAGAGAGTGAAATTTTCCTGAGAAACGTGCGAGCTAAGCTCTTGGTTCCTTGTTAGCGAGATGAATTCTTCGTTTCTCTTTCTTCTGGATTGGGCAGATGTTCATCTAGCTAGCTGACTGTACCACCGTTGGGAAGCCCTAAGGCCATCCCCAACAGCTTTGCAAATCGCCGGCTGATGTGGAGCCTAAAAATGATTAAACAAATAAAATGTCAGATGATGCTACAATATGTCAGAGACTTGAAAAATCTTGGAAAGCGTGCGAGCTGAGCGCTTGTTTCCTTGTTAGCGCTGTAACTTTCTGGTTTCTCTTCCCTCCTGATTGGTACGCAGTCCTCCTCACTAGCGAGATGGGCAGCCGTTGAGGACGCCCTAAACATTCACTGCTTGTGAATGTGAAGGCTGGAATAGTGGAATGCTTGTATTCCGTAATTAAAAAAAATCGCTTCTGATGAACCAAACAGCACCTAACAATCATGTCCAGACGTCCAGTCATGTGCGTAGCATGTGCATGCAGTTGGGCGTTGGAACCTGATTAGCAGCCCTCACTCAAGCAGGCAAAAAGGAAGAACGAATCCGAGGGCGCCGCCTAGCTAGGCGGCTTGGAATTAATTAAGGCAGGCGTGCGCCAATAATAAGTTTGCTGCGTGTCCACATGGTCCACATGGAGCCGTGTACACGTACCTACCAATCCTGCCTTGCCTTCGTAACATGGTGTCATGCCATTTGTTGAACTGCTGTGTACTCGCGTCGACTGTCATGGTGTCATTTGGTGATTTTGGAAGAAAAATATCCGGTCAACGAATTGCAATGACGTCGGTAACATGGCAGTATCTTGTGCTGGGGAAGAGGAATTGGTGACGATGCAAACAACAGTTGGGTAGCAAGCCTGTTCGTTTCGTTGGTTTATTGTAGCTGAAAGTATTATTCGCTAATTTATTGTGAGAGAAAAACACAGCTGAATGATTGCTGATTTCGCTGAATAGCTCAAACAAACAGAGATCGGTTGGAAGTTGGTGCCCAGCTGCCGCCTGCATATGCTTGGCTTTGTGCTGTTCCATCTCAGCTGCTAGTAGCATTGCAGCAGGGGCGCAGGGCTACGCACACGGCAGCTTCATGCATGGCCACATAGGCGATGGTCGGACGGGTGGCCACCAACCCCAACTGCAAAGTGCGTCAAACACCGCCCGTGACGCCAAAGGTTTAGTCCCCCGTTTCAGTTAGTAAGTGCATCTCCAAGAGTTTGGCATATAGGTTTGATATCCTAAAATTTTTAGCAAAATAAAAAAAATACTTTTTTAATAGTTTGGTATCTGGATTTGGCATCTTTAGCAAGTTGGCAAATCTCGGTCGATTGCGCGCATATATGCGCGCGGGGCACCGGCAGCGCATCGTAGTTTCTGGAAATAAAATTTGCCAAACCGTTGGAGATGAGATCTTTTTTTTCCTCCCTATATTATTTTGGGAGTTGGCAAACAATGAGATTTGGGAAACAAAATTTGCTAAACTGTTGGAGATGCTCTAATAGCCCTTCCTTTATTTTGGAAGGGTTTATAAAATTTGGTTTGAAAATCAATAATCAGTCCGTGGAACTATATGCTTGTTTTTCTTGGAGCAGACTATGTTGATTGTTGAGTCAGTTGAGTGTGTTTTGTTGGATATAGTCTTGAGCATAAGGATTATCGTTGCTATGACCCCCTCTTCTTATCGTATGTATATTTCTCGTAATATCACTTTTGTTGAGGATTGTGCCAGTTCAAATGCCGCTCCTGCACCATCTTTACCTTCCTGCCCACTCACCACTCTTGAGTCTCCTTAGCCTCACAAGGTTGATCCTCCATCTTTTACTGCTCCTCGGTCTCCCCCATGTCGCCCACCTATCACTCAAGTCTACACTTGTCATCCCTGAGTTCTGACTCCCACTTTCTTGGCCAGTCCTGGTACTCTTGATGTTGATAATTCTGTTCATACTGACGTCATGTGCTACCTCTGATGAGTCATAGGATGGACAGTGGTATAATCTACAAGATCATACTACTCTTAGGCCCGCTGAGAAATATGGCTTTCCACGTGTTAATTCTGTTGTCAATGAGCCATTCACATATTGACGAGTCATGTGCTATCTCAAATTCCCAAGATTAATAACACATATGCCTTAACTGATAAGTTTTGCATCATACGTTATCGCCTTAATGGGCGGCAACAATTTTTCCTTCTACATTTGTGATCAGTTTGACATCTAATGTTGGTTTTTATTGTCAAGCTGTTTTGTACTGTAAGCATTTAGTGAAATAGGTACCTACTGGCTAGCCCCCTTTTTTGTTTTGTTTTGTTTTTGTTTTTGTTTTTGTTTTCCCCCTTTTACCTCCCTTGTCATTCCTTTGGAGGTTCTAATACTGAAAATCTTTAACAAATCATTGTTTTTTCCCCTCATCAGGTGCCATATCTGCCTAACTAAATATGAGGAACGGCCAGCTTTTATGTAACTTTTGTAGCCTCCCCCTTTGTAAATTCTAGATTCAATTCTATTGTCCTACCCTGATGCCAAAGTGTAGCTGTGTGGTGTAGGTCCCATTATTCTAATAATAAAAAAAAATATAAATCTCATTCTTAATGAGAAAATCAATCTTAAATCTAACTAGGTTCATAGAAAACAATGTTAATATTTCTATCTCTAAATTAGTTATAAATATATTCTGTAATTCAACTAAGGATATCTATTGCGCATTATAATTGTTAGTAATTTTAAATATATTTAGCCAAACCTAAATTAATAAACTTTTACATTTTTTGGGGAGTGAGTCGTCAACGGCTTATATACACATAGAAAGTGAGATTTACATTTCTTTTTACTGAGGGGGCGTCTATACATTTTGCGATTTGCTGGACAAGTTTTTTTTTTTTTTGACAACAGCTGGACAAGGTTTAAACGCGGCTGGAAACATTGAACCATAAATAAAACGTGGTCGGTAAGGCAACAAAAGCCCTACGAGAATTTTCCAGCTAACCCAATATACACGAAAGGCGTCACAAGCCCATCGACAGCCCACTAGCAATGGCCCAAGGAAAAGCAAACGAGTCAAACCAGTCCCAATAAAAATAAGAATTTATTTGTCTCAAAAGTACATGCAGGACCATTTTGTCAGGACGTTATCTACTTCAAACAGCTGTGAAAATATTTTTTATTTAATCAAGCATCGGGGCATCTACATGACTCGGTGCCTATTCTTTTTAACTCAACACCGCTCTCTACAATGGGATGGGCCGATGCTTGAACGCTCTCTTTCCAAACTCAGCATCGGTTTTTGCCAACGTTGTGGGCAGTCTTAGTGTTGTGGCATTCGTTTGTAAATGAATTTTAAGAACCGAACACCATGGAAATCATAGGAATCAATGAGAGAACTATAGGAGAGGAAAAAATGTCAGCCAGTTGCAGGCTTAAACAATCTTCTGTGACGGCAACGGAATACATTTTGTAATGTAAATATCAGTAGAATCTCAGCATCTGTATCAGTTGTAGAGTTGTAAATGATATATGCATAAATGTCACAGCTCTGTTCGGCTGGCTGTTTTTTTTTGTTGATGCTGATTTGTTGTGAGAGAAAAATACTATTCTATGACTGGTTGATTTTGGCTGATAAGCTCAAGCAAACAGAGCCGTAACACCTTGTACAAGCGCCTCCAGCTCAGAAACAAGTCTTGTTAATTGATTGTTCTGTGCCAACAACCAGCAGCCTTTCACGCCTGCTGATTGTATTTTGCAGTTCTTTTTTTTGTATATACGTCTTTAACGATGACGGTGAGTCTGTAACCACTGCTTGTTCTGATAGTACTGGCAAACAGAAGGGACCTTCTGATATTCATTTCATTGGCATGAAGCTCTGATGTGAGAACCAAAGATCCCTATGTTGTACTGGCATGTTTTTGACATGGGAATGTAGAATGTTTCCTGTCGCCACAGCAGCGGCGGAGGTACCATTTCTTTCCCGAAACGGCCAAGACTGATTGTACATTGAGTGTCAGTCAATCCGTTGGTGCCCGACCAACCCGGTTAGGCTGATGAGTCGCTGATTGTTTCAGCATTCAGTGCTCCTGCACTTCAAAGCTGCTTCCAAGTTAGCTCTTTGTTCCGGTGGAACCCAGTCTTCAGTCGTCAAACAGTCAGTTCTGCTACCGAATTTGACTTGACTATGTACGAGAGACATCTATCGCAGCCAAACTAATCACTGGCTAGCGCTTTGTTTGGTGAACGATCAGTGAGCAGTATAGTTTGGTACGCACTACAAGTACAAGGTCCATCTTCTCAAGATTCAACATGCATGCCAGAAATCAGAGGCCGTGTGCAATGTACATGTACATACAAAGGTACTTACTACTAGTGGTTTACCAACCGTGCCATAACAATTGACGACAAAACAGAAAGAACAAACAAAACAACTTCATTTCGCAGCTAATCTAGCGACTCACTCGATAAACCAACAACACGTCTATACGATTTAGACAGAGACAACAAAAGAATACGTCGCTCGATTCTATACCAAACCAAACAATGGATGACTTAAATTTTGGAGCTAACCTATCCGCAAAACGCAAATTGCGTATGCGTCCCTTGTGTGACAGTGAGATGCGTGATGTACGTATACGTATCCATGTGCAGCATGTTCTTGTCCGGCCGGCCAACAAAACGAAAAGAAGGCGTCGACGACAGACAGACACGGCTCACTGCTGCCGGTGCCGGTGCCGCAGGTGGTCCATGGCCTGCGCGAGCGTGGGCGCGAAGCGGTTGACGTCGATGCGCACGTCCTGCTTCCCGAGGTAGTACTCGGCGACCTTGTCCCACCCGCTGCGGTGCACGGCGTCGGGGTCCTTGATCACCGGGTGCTCCGGCCCCAGCATCTCCAGCAGCGTGCTCTCCTCCGCGGCCACGCTGTACTCCAGGTAGCGCAGGCCCATGTCCGCCACGGGCTCCCCGAAGTCCGTCCGCGCCATGCGCTCCAGCCGCCCGTACGGCACCACCTGGATCACCACGCCACCGGCGGGGAGGAAGACGGCGTTCGTCAGCCCGGCACCGTGCACGCCCAGCAGCACGTCGTGCGAGTTCACCATCCGCGCCGTCTTCTCGACGGGTGTGTCGCCGCGCGGGCTCGCCACGGACACCTCGAACCCCGCCAACTCCGCCGCGCGCCGGATCTCCGGCACGTTCACGAACCGGCGGTAGTGCGCGCGGTGGATCAGCAGCAGCCGCGGCTTCCTCTCCGCCGTCGGGATCACCGGCGCGCCGCGCGGCAGCGCGTACGTCTCTCGCAGGAACGCCGTGAAGTCGGCCATGGTCAGGCGGTCCGGCGTCAGGTCCGGCACGATGCTGAGCTCCTTGTGCAGGCGCAGGCCCACGGTGAGGTGGCGGAAGCAGCGGACCCGCGCGTCCCGGTCCAGGTCCACGGCGTCGTACCTGGACAGCCGGCGCACGACGGCCTCGTACTTGCCCAGCCACCACGGCTGGAGGTTGCTGACCAGGAACAGGACGTCGCCCTTGTACCGCCGCGACGCGGCGTACAACGGCACCAGCACGTCGCTGAAGTCGTGCCAGTAGTTGCCCGTGAGCCCGCCGAGCGCGAACAGCACGGCCGGCACGTCGTGGGTCACCGCGCACGGTGGCGACGCCGGCGGGTCCTGCTGCGGGGACGACTCCAGCTGCGTCACGGTGACCCTGTCGACGCCGGACATGGTCCGGCGCGAGTACGGCCGGACCTTCCACTCCCGCCGTGGCTCCGACGACGGGCTCGCCGGGACGAAGGTCACCGATCGAGCGCTGCCGTTGGTGCGGACGTCGCCGTCCAGCTCGCAGGTCTCGGAGACGGGGCCGTCCGTGTTGCACACGGCCTTGCTCGTCGTCGTCGTCTCTGCTGCACGCGACAAACCAAATGAAAGTGAGCACTTCGTGCAGGGCCCGCATGACAGACGTTGACAGTGTTGAAAACATCCCCATAATTCAGAATGTTTTTCGTGGCCAGAATTCAGAAACTTTATGTCGGGGATTACGTCGAAGACAAGATATACTATTGAGAGAGAAAATTCAGAAATGGCCGAGACTATGAAAGCAGATAATGGTGACGCGCAGCAGGAGACTCCAAAAAGATGGCTTTGTTTGTTGTATTTTGGGGATGAAATATTTGGACGTACCGGACGGTTTGGCGTCGGCCTCGTCTGTTTTCGGAGACTCCTCCGTTTGGACGGCACCGGACGTGTCCTTCTCCGCCGCCGCCTCTTTTGGCTGCCATTCCTGCTGCCTTTTGCTCGCGCCCTCTGCGTTCGGCAAACAAACAAACAAACTCCTTGTTAAATTCATCCATCCGTTCCATATCCACTTCCACCCAGGGAAACTTGTTTGGAACGAATCCCAAATGCAGAATCCTGTACGAATTCTGTTCCTTCAAATATCTCCGGTATATTCGAATTTGATCTCGGAAAGACGGTAATGTTGAAATTCAACATTCCCAATTTGAAAACAACAGAGCCGATCGATCAAGAATCCCAAGACGACAGAAACGCTCACCTGCATCGTCTCCGGCGGCTCCGACGATCACCTGCTTATCCGCCACCCTCGGCGCTTTCGTAATGACAGCTGCAGGACAAACAAGCACGAGGAACAGACGATCACCATTCGGTTCACCGGAAAGGAGGGAGGAAAACGAGCATGTTTCAGGAAACGGATGAAACAGTGATCGGTGGCCGTGCAGTGCAGGATCAGAAGAGGCCGGCTCCGCGCAGGGACCGGAACAGAGGAGAATTCTGAATTCGCTTACCGCCGGGCGCGGTGACGGCGAGCTGCCTGGAGACGACGAGGTAGGTGAGCAGCACGAGGAGGAAGCCGACGGCGAAGCCGACGTTGAGGTGGCGCTGCGCCCAGCTCTTGAGGCCCCTACTCCCGGGCTTCACCTCGCCGCCCATGGCTCCTCTTCTTCTTCCTCCTGCCGCGTCTCGCTCGCTGCCTCTAAACTCACTGTTCAGTATCCTTCTGGAACTAGCCACTGACTGACGATCGATGGGAATGGACGAATGGTCCAAGATGTTGCACGAGCTTTTCCCTTTTCCTTCCTCCCTGGATTCCTTGCTTAGATGGGAGAGAAGGATAAAGGGAGGTGTTGTGGTGCAGTACTAGTTGGCCTCCTCTGCTTTTGTAGCTAGCTAGGCTGTGTGGCATCAATCACCTTGCCCCTTTTTCGTAGAAAAACTATATAGCGCATGCAGAGGGGTCGTCTCCTTTCTGCACTAATCTACACCCTGACCAACCTCCACTCGGGAAAAAAAAACAAGCTGGCTTTGCTCGTGCCGTGTGCAGATCTGGGGCCTAATCTGATCAGAAAGGATAATAATGCCATAATGGAGCGTGCAAATTATGGTTGACTGCTGCTAGTGTGCCGCGTTGTTAGGGTGTTGATCAGGTCTTGATCTGACAGCTTACACGCAACTTTTCTCGCTCCTCTCCTCTTCTTCTCGCTCCCCACACAGAAGGCCACAACTGGTGGCAGTCGAAATTGTCCACGCGCACACGCAGGCTGTTTAGGCTCATCCGTACTCGTGGTACTTAAAATTTATCCTCCATACATCCCAGTTACTAAGATTTTTTCCTCTATTCTTAATTCTTCCGCACTCATCCATCCTCTATATCATCCTCTATCCACTGTGGGGCTCACTTATCACTTTATCTAAATATATCTATGTGAGATCTAGTTTTGAAGCATTTATTGAAATAAATTTAATGGTACAATCGGAATTTAATTTGATTTTTTAATTTGTGAGTTATAACATTTTTTTTGTACAAAAAAAAAGTTGGCACGCTATCCCACGCACTCTCTTTCTTCTACTGTTTCTCGCGCGCACGGCCGTCCTCCCGAGCGGTCCTGTAGCGTATGAACTGTTCCATGGTAAATATAGAGGATAACCTCTGATCCTCTGCGGTCGGTCTAACATCTGCTTGGAATTTCGATCCAGTCATTTCCATTTTTTTGGGTTTAGTCATGGCCAAGTAAAGCTTGCTTTCCCATTCTGATATTATTATTGATCGAATGGATTTTAGGTCTCCAATAATCACGTGACACGTTATAAATAGGAACAGATTTTAGAGTTTTTTTTTCTTCCAAAAAACAACTACTAATTAAGATCATGCTTAGATGCTGTAGTTTTCATAACCTATATGGTATTAGGAAACTATAGCTAAACCTAAAAACCATAGTTTAGGAAAAAGAGTGGTACACATATAATTCTTTGTGAAAAAACAACAACATTTTGATCAGCGGAGGAGGTTAGTGCGCATACCTGAATGTGGTTCTTGAGATTTCTTTAGAATAAATAAACACTATTAGGTTCAAATATTAACATTCCCTTGAGTTTAGCACCGCTATCCCCTCTTAAATCTCATTTCAAACTCCACCACTAATCTTGAGCGCCATGGTGCAACCTTTTTTTCGAAAGCGTGCATTGACACGTTCTTCATTAAGTAGAAGTGGGAGAATACATAGGACTCATGAGTAATCTATGGATTATCAGTGAAATCCCGACGACACAAACAAACAATAAAAAATGCGAGGGGAAGACCTTCCACCAAACAACCCCAAACGACTGAACCCAATATATGAGCACTCAACACAATGGCAGCCAGCAGTGTAGTGAAGCCGCAAAAGCGATGAGGATGATAATAGCGGCAAAGCATCCGCCAAAGACGACGACGACCATCGACGCGGCAAAGCATCTGCGGATGGGGCCAACACGCTCCCAGCAGCAACATCTTCATGAGAGGGGGCCTTAGCAACACTGGCGGCAAAGCATCCGCCCAAGCGACACGACGGCAAAGCATCCGTCGAAGAAGAACCACGGCGGCCAAACATCCGCCGGAACTGCACCACGACCATCAATGCGGCAAAGCATTCGCGGATGGGTGGGGGGCCATCATGCTCTCAGCAACAAAGCATCTGCATGAGAGGAAGTCGAAGCAACACGACGGCAAAGCATCCGTCAAAGAAAGTAAGGGACTGCAGCTATACGGACCACCAACACAACAAACCAAAGAAGAGCAGAATGAGGCGCACTCAGGTACAGCCCAGCGACCAAATGGGTGGTAAGTGACGAACCGCAGCCTTAAACAACTCTTTATACCTTGATACCGCTATAGTAATAATTAGTTGGCTAAATTTCAGAGCTAATATTTGCTAGCCAACTAATAGCTAGGTGCTTTTTTTAGATCCGCTAGCAAAAAATGGCTGCATATGTTGTTTTGTCTATAACACATTTCCTTTTCCATTTGCTATTAGGAGAGCATGTGAATCGAGGTAGGTAGGATGACAAAAGTGTCTTTTTGGCAATCTGCTAGCTTAGTTTGGATAGCTAGTGAGATAATTATTAGCTAAGTGCTCATCATTAGCTGAACCTATTAGCGGTATTCATTTGTATCCACCCACTAATTTTTAGCAGCTAACTAGGTGGATCAAAACGGTTAAGAATAGTGCAATATATGACAAAAAATCATCTTACTTTACAAAGGATAAAATATATTTTTCAACCTTCAAGTTCTATGTCTGTCCGATTTTCAACCGCAGACTTTGAAACCGGGCAACGGACACCCTCTAACTATCGAAGCTGGATTACCCTGTTCTTCCTACTTCAGCAGTATTTTTTAGCGAACGAACAATATTTCCTCTCACAACAAATTAGCATAAGTATCAACATAAGCCAAATTTCAGCGAAACGAACAGAGCTATAAAAAATAAAAAATGTTCCATCTCTTAGAATTTATTATTTAAATTTTAAAATATGAAATATTATCTACTTGATTATGATCTACATATAGTTATTTGAAACTTATTTATTTCTTTTCCTATTATTTTATTACTTATAGTCTTGCTCATTATTTATTTACAGTAAATAAGATCTAGATAACTCTAAATAGAGCACCAACATATATATAAAAATTTTCAAAAAAAGAAATTAGTTTAATATGTTTAGATTTAAAATAAATTAATTATAAATTTTTAGAGATAAAACCATATTTTTTTATTTTTATAAAATAGAAAACTACCTTGAAACTTGTTAAGAGTGCTATTTTTTTTGTTTTGATAGTTTGAGGATGTCTGTTATTCAGTTCCATAGTTCAGAGTTAAAAATCAGACTGACGTGAAACTTGAAGGTTGAAAAATGTATCTTATCTTTTAAAAAATGGTTTTGTAAGATGTACACTAAGCACAAGCGTTCAACTTACTTTGAGATAAGAAAAAATGCAGCAACTTTAATTTTCTGTTAATAGCTTAGTTTTTTGTTCGCTTCCGGAGACAGTGGTTGTACTTGGTACACATACCTCGCTTATGGGCACGTACGATCTATGAACAGATCAGCCAAGTACATAGAGTTGCTACATACTAAGTCCTTGGCTGATCCATTCATACTAAAATATAGGTGATCTTCTATTCTTCGAAATATCAAATAATTCAATTTTTGATTAACTTTATAAAACAAAGTGTATTAATATATATCATATTAATTAAAGATGTAAATTATTGATTTAGCTTGATATCGTAAATATTATTGCTCTTTTGATCTTCTCTACAAACTTGATCGAACTTACAATGATTTTGACTTAGTAGGATCACTCAATTGCTTTAAATTCAAGGATGGATGGAGGGGTATGTACATTTACTAAAAATCGCTAGCCTGCCTATCGGACAATGGATTATTGTGTTGGAAATGACTATCACAACCCCCGCCCCACATCTCGTCATCTCAAATAGTATATTATTGTGGAAGTTTGATTCTCAATCAACATGTATAAACAGGAACTCACTCCAATCGCTCTTGACTACTACTAAATAATAAAGATAATAATAATAATAATAATAATAATAATAATAATAATAATAATAATAATAATAATAATAATAATAATAATAATAATAATAATAATACATTAAGCAATCCCACGCGTTGCCGGTGCTGAAATGACAAAGAACAACACACTAGCTTTCCGTATTATTTCGAAAAAGACATGCTTGCAACGATCACAAATCAGATCGATTTGGTGTCAGGCTGTCCTCATCAAACGCAAACACATCGATTCCGCTGAAGAAGCAGATCAGATCTGAACAGCTCGTTGATTAGAACAACCAACCGAAACCGATAGCGTTAGCTTCTTGTGGACTCAATGAAGTCCGGACGTGAGGACTTCTCGCCAGGCATGTTCGTCCCATATCTCATCATTTTGATTTGACGACCAACATGGTGCCAACTATCCAGATACATACTCATTACATGTGCACCGTACCCCAATCTAAAACAATTTCTTTTTGTATATATGTATTATACCACAGCTAGCTAGTACTACTCCTACCTAGGATAAAGTAATTAAAGTAATCACAAATGGTTACTATAGTATTGCATTCGAGCTTTAGTTGTGTCTCTCTCTCCCATATAAGGGCTTGTTTGATGCACGGGTATCCATCTTAATCCACATATGTTAAAGTTGATTGGAATGGAACTTAACTTATTTTTCACTCCAAATCAACTTCAATACACGTGGATTGTGCTAAACACATGACATCCAAACAAGTCCTAAGGCTAGGAGTGCAATAAAAGGCATGTAATATATAGTTTATTTCATCCGTTAATTTTATCTGACAAATGGAGCACGTACGGATCAGCAGTTTTCATTTTGAAGAGAAAGTGAGGATTAGTGGAGCTGTCATCCATGCCATGCATGATTGAGTGGAGCTTCCAGTAAGTCGTGATCATAATAGTCCGCCTGCCTTTTTGCAACCTCCTTTTGGATCTAACTGTTTTGTTATTATTAAAGGAGTGGAGATTAATTCGTCACACAGACGGCTAGAATGCATGGTTTGGAATTGGAGGATGCTTCAAGTGTACTAGAAGTGCCATTCTACATGCATCATGATCATGGGCAGTTGGGCACTGAGTGGTCGGCACGTACATGGAACTATCAATTAAAAAACGTAGCTCTAAAATCTCGTAATATATCTTCCTGCTTTTTTATGCTTATCGTGCTAAATGCATGGCCATACGATCCTCTGATAGATCAAAATTAAGGATTTGTCAACTCTGATCAGAAATTATATATACTACCGTACGAGTACAAACTCTGCACAAACAAAGCTTTTGTCGGTCGTCCATCCGCAGAGCACGTGGACGTATACATCGTCACAAGTGCCGAATCACCGTTGACGTCCGATTCCTGTGACGTTGGAGGAGATGGCAAAGGTATAGGTTTGGGCTTGGGGCGCTTGATGTGAGCAAATCTTTCAATTGCTTCGGTCGATAAGCAAGTGACTATTGGATCCTCTTAGCTAACTATTAGCAGTATTAGTTGAAGAGGAAATTAAACCAGCTAATAGCTAATTTGCTAGGTGGTAGTAATTGAGACAACTAGCTCGGGGTTTCCCTAAGTGAAAGGCCGCATCCCTTCAGCCCCCGCGTCGCTCCCCCACGCAGGGCGACACAAGCGGCACTCCTAGGCAAAGCCGCCGCCCTCCACCTTTCTCCCCTCCCCTGCCGCGCCGTCGCCGGAGCAAGCCGCCGGCAGGGCCATGTGGCTCGCCGGGATGGCGGCGCCAGGGCTTCTCCTCGCGACTCGGCGGCGCGGGCTATAGCTCGTCGACAGGACCTCGCGTCGCTTGAGCTGCGTGGGTCTCGGCAGGGCTTCTTGCGGCAACGGTGGCGGCGTCGGTTGATGCCGGGCTGGCGCTTGGGGGCGACGGCAGCCCTCTTCTCCTCTGCCTGTCCTCCTAGCTATGGCGGTGGTGGTGGACCAAGCCGCCGGACTTGGTGCTCGGGTGGCCAAATCCGGTGCCCGGACAGCCAGGTCCGGTGTCCAGGAGGCTAGATCTAGTGCGCCGTTGAAGGGGCCGGCGGCGGCAATGGAGTGCTGTGGTGGCGGCGTGATAGTGCGTCGGTAGCGCGGTGGCGTTGTAACAAAACTGCCCAATTTATAAGAGCTCAAGTACAAAATCAGCGATTTCCCGCTCAATTTACATACTTGAACTCATATAAACCCGGTAGTCCATGAAATCACGAGGGATTTCAAACTTTTTCAAGCTTACAACCAAGACGGTACATGATTTAGTAACCACAGTCCATATGTTACAACAAGTTCACAAATACATCGGAGTGCAACATAAAATTAGTGCAAAACCCACTTCAAAATAGAAGTAGCGGAAGCGAAATAGCTTGAAAACACCTTTTACGCACACTTAGTTAAATTACAGTGTCAGCGCATAGTCATGTCCCACAACAGCAAATAGATACGGTATAAGAAGGGACCATGCCCATGGTCCACTCACCACCCGAAGTGGGAGAGAAGTCCAACTTGTCGCCACAGTAGTACATCTTACTACTTGCAACAGGTGGGAACAAAACCCTGAGTACTGGAATGTACTCAGCTAGACTTACCCGTCATAAATCAGAAATAATATGACACCAAGGAGTATGCAAGGCTTTATAAGTGGACTGGCTTGACTTGCTTTGCGGAAAAGCATAAGTTATCATGAGTAACTAATTTAAGTCCTTTTGCATCATCTTTATTATAACCTATTCAATCTATGTAAGCACCTATGCTAAAGCAATCACTTGATTAACCATTAACATCAAAGGTTACCATTTCAGGTTTAGCATGTCCAACATCATCCACATAACCATCCATGTTCAATCATCATTACTACGATGCCGTAACTCGAGTCAAGTGTTCACTATCCAGTGAACGATGGCGATTCGAATCGATTATTAACCAGCTGGTAATTTATTCCTCACACAAACCTCACTCACCCGCTAAAGTGAGATATTGGTCACCGAGTCAACTATTCAGGTAAAGTCTCAAGTTTGCCAGGAACCACATGTACCCGGGGGCTGCCCGACTGCTCTTTGGCCTTATCATCGCGCCCCCGTATCCTGCCACTACTGCTCCGGTACAGTGCGTTGTGGGCAATCCACTCGGTCCGAATAATCTCCCAGCTTCGCGGTCGAAAGGTACATTATTCGGCCAGCTAAATGTGAGGCATGCGTTCAACATGACCCGAGGCCCAACAACGATCGGTCCTTAAATCGACACAGACGGAAACTACAAGCACCCCAGAACTCTGTCTGGTTGCCTCATACTTATTCCGCCCGGTCTCCAATTATCCATCAACACTTGGTTATTTCCAGGATATCATCCATTTCATAGCTAAAGTATTCCAGTAACCACCTATAATTGCAGGTGACCGGAAATCACCAATCGCTAGCGGTCTAAGCAGGGCTAAGCAGTATTTTCGATCCTGAACCAAAATAGGATTCAAGGCATATTTCCGGGACAAGGAAGGGATATATATGCAACAAGTGTTTTCAATCAACTCTTATAACTTAATGCAACAATACATATATAACATACTTATACTCAATTGCTTTATAAAATAGGAGGCTTAGAATGCTCCGGAGCTTGCCTGTGATCCGACATAGAGTCAAATCAGTTAGCTTGCACCGTCTTGTCGACATCTCCGATCCTAGCATGTGTTGTCACAGAACCGCCCAAATTATAAGAACAAAAGTACAAAAACAATCGCCGGAGCAATTAAATTCCCGTACTTAAGCTCTTATAACTCCGGTAGTCCAATAAAATCCCGAGGGATTTCAAACCAACCAACATACAAGCCAAGATCGTAGTGGTCCAACATAACAGGTCATATGTTACATCCATTTCATAAGTAATTCAACATATATCGGAGTTCAGTAGAGTTATTACAACTCAAGTTTAAAAGTAGCGGAAGCAAAGTAGTTTGAAAACTAATATCACCTTAATTCAAATACATACCAGTACCAAGGTCAATTTCCCATAAAAGCATGAGAGATAAGATAGCTCAGAAGGATCATGCCCATGATCACACTCCGCCACTACAGCCGGAGTCTTCCAATTCTTGCAGTAGCTATGATACATCACAACCTGCAACAAGTGGGAATAAATCCTGAGTACGAGAAGGTACTCAGCTAGACTTACCCGTCATAAACCAGAAATAATATGACACCAAGGAGTATGCAAGGCTTTCTTTCAGTGGGCTAGCTTGACTCATTTGCGAAAAGCATAAGTTATTATGAATAAACTAATTTAAGTCCTTTTGCATCATATTTATTATAACCTATTCAATCTAGGTAAGCACCTATGCTAAAGCAATCACTTGATTAACCATTAACATAAGGTTACCATCTCAGGTTTAGCATTTCCAACATTATCCACATAACCATCTGTGTTCCATCATTATTACTACGATGCCGTAACTCGAGTCAAGTGCTCACTATCCAGGAGCGATGGCGATTCGAATCGATTATTAACCAGCTGGTAATTTATTCCTCACACAAACCTCACTCACCCGCTAAAGTGAGGTGTTGGTCACCGAGTCAACTATTCAGGTAAAGTCGCGAGCTTGCCAGGAACCACATGTACCCGGGGGCCGCCCGACTGCTCTTTGGCCTTATCATCGCGCCCCCGTTTTCTGCCACTACTGCTCCGGTACAGTGCGTTGCGGGCAATCCACTCGGCCCGAATAATCTCCCGGCTTCGCGGTCGAAAGGTACTTTATTCGGTCAGCTAAATGTGAGGCATGCGTTCAACATGACTCGAGGCCCAACAACGGTCGGTCCTTAATCGACACAGACGGAAACTACAAGCACCCCAGAACCCTGTCTGGTTGCCCAATACTTATTCTGTCCGGTCTCCAATTATTCATCAACACTTGGTTATTTCCAGGATATCATCCATTCCATAGCTAAAGTTTTCCAGTAACCACCTATAATTGCCGGTGACAGGAAATCACCGATCGCTACCGGTCTAAGCAGGGCTAAGCAATATTTTCGATCCCGAACCAAAATAGGATTTCAGGCATATTTATGGGACAAGGAAAATGATATATATGCAGCAAGTGTTTTCAATCAACTCCTATAACTTAATGCAACAATACATATATAACATATATATACTCAATTGCTTTTGTAAAGTAGGAGGCTTAGAATGCTCCGGGGCTTGCCTGGGATCGAACACTAGGTTAGTGATTGACAGATGACACTCGCTTGGCGAGCATCTCCCATCCCGACACTTGTTTAGTCCTGCCATCTTCGGGATAGGTCCACCAAACACCGTCTTCAGGTTTGGCTTCAACATCTCATCCTTCACGTGGTGCATCTAGCGTACCTAGATGAGATGCAAGATGCATGTGTATGAATATGATGAATGGTAACACAAGATGCATCACATAATCATTCATGTAAACACACGATTAAGACATAGACACCAAAAGCTAATTAACTAACATCACACAACCAATTAAAGAGGCCAAGCACATCAAGCATAACACAAGCTTAACAAGATCACAAGTATCTTAACTTGACCATCATCAAGGGTATAAGCCACACTTAGCAACACATGGAGTAAACAACCATAACTAGCATCTGACAATTTCTGGACTGCAAACAACATCTACATGTTTTGATCATAACTGGAGTTATAAAAATCTAATAGCCATGAAACAAGACATTCTGGAAAGCTTATGAAATTGTCCATAATTCATCTTTAATCATCTTAGCATGATTCTCAAGTTAACCAAGTCAAACATGCATAATACAGAATCTGGTCCAGAGATTCCAGAGAACAACTATTTCTAGAACCTAACTTGAAACAGTCATTACTCATAAACTATGAGGCCAAATACCACCAAAATTTAACACAAGCTATATTAATGAGTTATCTACAACTTTGTTATAAGCATGTTTCTCAGCAAACATCATTTTCATGGTGCAATTACCAAAGTCCCAGAAACTGTCCAGGAAAGTATCAATTGCAAGAATAAATATTAACTTACATTTCAAATATACATTTGGCCACAACCAATGTAACCATCATAAAGTGCATGTTAAATGATCACCAAAAAGCATAGTGCTCATCATTAAATAATTTCTTTTAATGCATTTCTTAATTTATTTAAATAGCAAGGTGAAATAATAAACATATATCAAAAGTCCATAATAAAATCTATAAAAATTACAGTAGATCTTACATACACCCAATAGTCTACTGTACAAATTTCAAGTCATTTGGACATGTATGTCAACCTCTATGAAAAAGACAAGTTGCTATTACAAGAATTCATGTGAGAGTAAGATACACTAATAACTCACTCAAATGGCAACCAAAATTCATGAAATTTTTACCACACATCAATCATCACATGAGTAGCATGCCACAAAAATTTCACTTCATTTGGAGCTCTAGATCTACAGTTATGAAAATGACAAATATAACCAGCATTAAAAACCTAGCTGCACAAATCCATTTTTACAGAGAAAACTTTAAACTAAAACATGCAATATTATAGATCTACTGCATAGATAATTTCACAAGGATTCCAAAAAGTCCTCATTTGCTATTTTACGATTTTTCTACGATTTACTATGAATTTCCAAAGTTCCTGCAAAATAATTACGAATCAGTCCTGAGAGCACTATTCACTTGAGTCACTGACTGTGCAGTTAGGCCCCTGGAGTTAGTCGAATTCTTCCTCGAGGTCCCTGGTCGCGATTTGAAAACAGAGGACGCCGGGGAAATGATCGATGGCGGCCGGAGGAGGCACGACGGCGAAGGGGGAATGGCGGGGGAGCATCAGGGGGTGCCCGCGCACCTGCTGGTGGCCTCGGTTGGCCCCATGGTGGCCCGTGGCTAGCTGGCCATGAGAGCCCGCGGCTGCCATGGCGGCTGCCTGACGCTGGGCAGCACTGGCGACGCGTAGGGCGCGACGACGGCACTGAGGGTCGCGGGTGGCTGTGCCACAGCGGTGCGCACACGCGAGGAGGAGGAGGGATGGAGTGGTAGGCAGCAGCGGCTCTGCTCGGCGGAGCTCGTCACGACGACAATGGCGACGGCGTCCGCGCACTGCAGAGGCAAGGAGGAGTGAGTGAGCATGGAGATGAGTGAGGAGTGGAGGGCTCGGGCATCCACACAACATGGGGAAAAGGCGCGACCACAGCAGGGCGCCCACGGCTCGTGGAGCATGGGCGCGGGGCATGGCGGCCGCGTGGGCGAACCATCGAGCACGTGGCGAGCGACGAACAAGGCATGGTGGGCGGCGATTTTGGGCTGGATCTGGGCCGAATCAGGACATGGGCCAAAAATGAAGTTTGTTCACCTCAGCCTGCTCTACAACTTCTATTAAGGCACTCAGGTCATTAGAGCAACCAATTAGCGGTAAAATGGTTGCCAAGATAGCAGTGTCAACACAACAATGGTGATCGCGGAAACTCACTTTTGGAGGTCAAAACTAAGTCAAACTGGTGTCATCCTTTTGCATACTCTTCTCCACATTATCTACTCCAACTTTTGTATTTGGCTCAACTGGAGTTGCTTAGCAAAAACACGAGAACGCGACGTGCCAACCGTCTTGTCGTTGCCGGTCCAACTTCGTGAATATGACGAAACTAGCAGTTTTGTGAATTGATTTTGAAGGTCCAACCAAGCTCCAAATCTGGTGAGACTTGATCTATTCTTTCCTTCACAAGGCGTACTCCAACTCGTATTAAGGGATCCAATTGAGCTTCCATATGAATTTGGAAGATAAAAGGTCACAAACATAGCAACTCACTGCTGTCAATCCAGGACTTAGAATTATTTCTAGGGCTGAAAAACAGCAGCTGATCCAAACTTCGAGCCTCTGTTTAACAAGCTTACAAGTTGATCTAGCTCTTGGTCCAAAAACAAAGTTTCTTCTACATAACATGAACTACAACTTTCATTTAAGGTCCAACATCATAACTGGTATAGAACTTACATTTCTACTCTGACCAAAGTAGTATCGCGATAAAGCTTGAATTGTCCGTTTTGATCCATTGGAGCATTTTCTGGGCATTTGCTCAACACGAACCTTTCACGACTTTTGTTGTAGAGTTCATCTAGAGTCTTTTGGGTAAGGTTGAAAGGTTTGGTTGATGACCTATATTTCCATCCACTTAATAATGCAATTCCAGCACTTAGTATAGTCATTCCAACAAGGATATAACTTATCATTTCATGTGACTTTTTGATTCCAAACGTCATGAAACTTTTCCAGTGACCAATATAGATAGGTACTAAGGTGAGACACTCGAAGATATCGCAATAACACCACCCAAGCATATATCTTAAAATGGACTATATGTAAAGCAAGGGTGCAACATCCAAGTTTAGATTGGGGCTCCTGCCCATAGGTTGACCTTGACATCATCATCTCCACTTAATCTATCATGTTTGAGCTCAAACCCACTGCTTAACTGGTGGCAAACACCTCAGGTGTTACACGTGTCCAGCCTTTCCATCTTCGAGAGGGTCCACCAACACCATCTTCGGATTCGGTTCCACACCACGTGCTTCTCATGTACCTAGCGTACCTAAATGAGATGCAACAATGCGGATGTATGAATGCATGGAAGTGCGATAAGCGTACATGATGATAAGGAGTGCACTTGGAATGACTTGCACATGACATGATGATGTGAATGCGAGCATACATACAAACATAGCCACATTCAGGTGATAAGCGAATTAACCCTATTTACTCGAGTAGTTGCATATTTCTTCTCTAGTACTTATAACACAGACTCATCATGATCAAGTAACATAAGACAAGCAACTTATCACATGTAGCTAACATCATGTTTCTCTTAACATTCGTACACATGCATCAAAGAGCTACCTGTGTTCATTTATAAGCAAGCATGCACGCATACATAATAACAAGGTATACCTAGCGACACAAGGCAAGTCTACCCTATGCATATAACATACACATAAACACATACTACAATTACAAATAATAAGCTAAGATATGCCGGCAGGTTATTAGTGCTTCAAAGATACACCAAAACAACAAATATCCACTAAGCAAGGTAATTATACTTACACCCGCTAAAGTCCACATCCACACAGAGCAAGTCTAGTCCTATGCATACACCTATATAGACATGCACACATGAATGACCTCATAGCATTTCAAGTTGAACCAGACCAAACACACCAGCAGGTTACATATATTATAGAAGCTTACAAAAGTAGCATGGATGGCCAAGATTAAATTATTAAAGCCTCACTAACCACATATCATTGAAAGGACGGAACTGGACCATATATTTATATTGCCTAGAAAATTCTTATAAAATTACAGCAGTAAAAACATACTCATATGAACCTACCATAAAAATGTCATGCCAAAATAATAAGCATATTGGCCTACACAAAAATAACAAACAACAGGGCATAAATGCACATGAAAATACTTTGTACTATGAAAAGTGTCAAACAACAGATTTCATATTTTTCTTGCTTACTTCTTAGCACAAGAGCAGGGTACAAAAATTATTAGGCATGAATCACACATATTTTATTTACTACAAATTTCACAATAGACAAGCATTTAATCTACTTAATTCATAAATCCATTTTCTTGCATAGTCATGGCATGTGATATATTTGTCCTAGAATCTACATGACATAACAAGACTAACAAAACAAGAAACACATTTTTCTGACATTCACAGAATTAGATATGCTTTTTCAAAGTTTACAAGCATTTAAAGAATTAAATAAAGACCTATATAAAAGTATCACAAAAATGATATTTTATAATTTTGAACTATAGATCTACTCAAGACAAACACAACAAAATTCGTTTCACAATTTTTGTACAAGTATAACTCAAGATCTACATTTTACAAGCTTTTTAATCAATTTCTGTAATCATTTTCGAAATCCTTTTCTTTACAACCCAATCTAAAACGCTAGGTGCACCCGGGCAGGGATCCCCAGATCCGCTGCCACGCGGGCCCGGCCGGATGACCCGACCCCACCTATCATCCGCACAGAGGCAGGGGCCGGCTTTGACTGGCGAGATCTCGCCGTCGGCGAGGTCTCCGGCGACGCGAGTACCCCCAACGGCTTCCCCCGACAAACCGAACCCTAAGAGCTACTTGATTGGAGTGATTGCGGTGGCTAGCTGTGGTCGCCAGGCACGGTGACGGGCGGCGGAGCTGTGCGGCGCCGCGCCGGCACGCCGGAGCCCGGACCGGTCACACCATCAAGGGCTTGAGTACTAGCGGCCCAAGGCGGACACGAAGCACGTGAAAGAGGGGGAAGAATGGGACGGAGGCGCCCTGGCCACAGCGAACCGGGAGCTCGCCGGAATTCCGACGGTGGTGGCCATGGCGGAAATGCCCGATTGGGCTGCACCGTGCGTCTTCTTCGGCTGCGGCTCGGCCGAGGAGGTGACACAGAGGAGGGAGGAGCTCGGCGCGAGAGGAGGTGGGCAAGGCGCGGTGGTGGAGGCGCGGTGGCCGGCGAGCTAGTGCGGCGCGGCTGCGGCTGCTTGCTCCGCTGTGCTACGCAAGAGCGAGGGCGAACGGGAACGGGGCAGAGTGGAGGGAGTGGAGCGCGTGGGGGCATTGGGTGCTGTCCTGACCGGCCATAAGGCGCGGTCGGAGCGCCGGCACCGCCCACGGCCGCCGGTGGCTGGCTGCCACGCGGGGCACGCGGGGTGGGGCAAGGCGGGCACGCGTCCGAGCGCGGGAGCAGGAGCGGGAGGCAGGGCAGGCTTGGGCTGGCTTCTGGCTGGGCCGAGAAAACGACGCGCGCGGCCCAGTTAAGGTAAAATCCCCTTTTTTTTAAAAAAAACAAAAACAACATTGCATTTCTCCTTGTGAGCACATTTTAAGCATGTTAGAGACATTTTCATGAGTTGACCCAAAAACCACTTTTGTTCCTTAATAATTTATCTACAACTTTGGTTTAGAATGCATCAACAGAAAACTAATGTGACATGCTTTTCATAAATGGTCAAACCAAAACACTCCATGGTCAACATTGAGTCAACTAATACTTAGAAGCCTAATTAGCCAAAGTCATTAAAATGAACATGGTGCCATTTTATGTCCTAAACATGAATCAAGTATTGTTATAATCATAGGTGCACAACAACATTATTAAAACTACAAAGTCCAATCATATATCATGTGAAACATCACATTTGTACTACTGAAACATTTCAATTCTATATTTGAAACATTGTGTTGCAAAGGTTATAAATGCAATGTTTCACTTATTTCATTTTGCAACCCAACCAGGTCTAAGTGAGTTTAGTGACCAAACAAGGCAATCACTTGTCTTAACTAAGCATAATTATAAAACATACACATCATGCAACATAAGATAACTAGCATTGTTTCATTAACACATGTCACACGTTTCAGATGTTTCGAATATATGTTTCAAGTGTTTCTTGTGTTAATGCTCATGTATGAATAAATTATGCTTATGCCCATGAAATGCAAGTGTAAAAATGCATGCTTAACACTGGGGTGTTACAGGCGTGGTGTGCAGCGGCGTCTCGGGAACCGTGTGGGCTGCTACAACCACGTGTTCGTCATGGTGGCGCCTGGCTTCGGCGGCTGTTGGATGCTTGGTGTGACGGGTGCCTGAACTAGCGGCGTCCACAGCGTGCGGCTGGTCGCACAAACAGGCGATTGTGGGGCGACAGGCATGGGGCAGCGGCTGGCGCAGTGGATAGACCGTAGATGTGCACAGGGTTGAGGCGCCATAGCGAAAGCTTTGTCCTTCTCGGGCTGATGACGGCGACACCTACGGGCGCCGTTTTCTTCCTTGGAAGCGTCATCGAACGGTCCTCTCCCCTTTGCACGGCGCATCCTTCCTGGGTGAAAACCTTGACCTTGTGGTCAGACGATGGCGACGCCAGTGGCGTCGTGTCCCTCCTTGGAGGCGTCGTTTTTCGGAAGCTCACGCTCAGTCAGTCTGTGGTGGCGGCGACCTATGTTGCGGTGAGGATGGTGGAGGTTGTGAGGTTGGTGGAGGCCTAGTTGAGGATTCATGTTTCTGGTGTCCACGGTGGAGGAAGGCAGTCGGGAGGGAGGTGTTGGGGCAGTGATTGGAGGGCGTCGCATCAGCTTGCCAATGGAGGGTGATGGTGTCGTGGCACTGTGCGCCAGTTGCGACCACGAAGTTGGCGAGGAGGCTGGCATGGGAGGCGCCCACGGAGTTGGCGATGTGGCCGATGTGGGAGGTGGTGGCTAGTAGATTTGCGTTGCTGAGGTGACCTGCGTGATAAGGCGGTGGGCGGTCCTGCACAGCGGCGGCTGCTTCCGACGCAAGGAGGCGCTCTGACTAGCAGCTGGAGGACATGTGGCACTTCTACCTTCAATGAGGCAGCTAGGTCTTGGAAACCACAGTGTAATTGCTTGGATCTCGGTGGGCGGGATCGGCTTGGTGAATGCCAGAGTCTGCTGCTCATGCGTTTGGTTTGGCAGCTTGCAGCGGGCTACGGTGGCTAGCCCTGCTTGGTGGTAGCTAGTCCGGTGTGGTACATCGTCTTGACGAGCGGCGCAAGCGGATCCGATTGCGGGAGGGCTACACGGCTTGCAGCGATCTACGACGGCTAGTCCTGCTTGGCAGCAGGCTAGTCCGGTGTGGATCAACGTTGATAACGACGGCGCGAGCGGTGACGACGGTGTTTTCGCCCTGAGGTCCTTAGTCGTCCAGGGGTTGGCAGTGCAGTGTAGTGGTTGGTGTTGATGGTGGTTCCCTTTTTCTTCTTTTTTCTGAGTTAAGCTTCGGTGTTGTGCAGTTCGTGTCGATGTCCCAATCGGACTGACTAGAGTTATTTTTTTCTTTTGTTGTGTTTGTTTTTCAGCGTGGTTGTTGGTCGCTGTTGTATCATTATGCCCATTTTGGGCTCTTCTTCTTTTTAATATAATCGGCAGCTCCTGCCTGATTCATTAAAAAAATAGCCAAACTATTAGCCGAGAATCCAAACAAGATCTTAGCTAATGTTTAGCAGCTAATGGCTAGCTTAGAGATCCAAATAAGTTATAATAAGACCTTGTTTGGATCCACGAGCAGCTAATTGAAGAGGGCTAATAGTTTAGAGGTAATTTTAGCTGGGTGTTGTTAGGCTATCCGCACTTATGATCCTCTATTTTCATCCTCTATATATCCTGGTCATCAAGATTCTCTTCTCTATACTCATTTCTTCCGCACCCATCCATCCTCTATATCATCCTCTATCCACTGTGGGGCCACTTATCATTTTATCTAAATATATCCATGTGAGATCTAGTTTTGAAGAATTTATTGAAACAAATTTAATGGTGCAATCGGAATTTAATTTAGATTTTTGGTTTGTGAGTTATAACATTTTTTAAGGATTAAAATGGTGGGGCCCGCTACTTTTTCCCTCTCTCTGTCAGCGTGCAGAGGGCACGCGAGCGTAGCGGACGGTCGATGGTGCGTTGTATTTAGCGGACGCTGTGGCTTTACCAGTTCATTTAGAGTAGGCGCTGCAGCTCAATCGGTCCTGGAGAAAACAGTAGGGAACGTTTTACCGGATGCGGTGCGGATAGCCTTAAGTTTGGATCCAATATGTAAATAAAGTTGGATGCACATGTGGTTTTGTCTATAATGTCCTTTCTTTTGACAGAGGTAGGCTAGTGAGTGGGAGGGCAAAAGTGAGCTTTTCACAATCTATTAGCAGCTATGATCTGGGTTGAGATAGCTAAAGAGATAGTTGTTAGCTGGGTGCCCAGGTAACACTTGTCTAACCTATTAGGCGGATATGTTTAGATCCATCCCAGCTAATTTTTGTAACTACTACACATTTTAACTTTCTTGGAGAGTCAATGGATCACAAGTTTGATCAAAATTATAGAGATAATTATTCACAAAAAAATTATAGAGAGAATTATAAAGATTTGTAACATCAAATAGGTATACTATGAAAATATAGTTAATAAAGAATACAGAATTTAATGATACTTATTTGGTATCATAAATTTTATTATTTTATTATACTAGCAAATATGCACGTGCGACACGCACGTGTTTCTGAAAACTATTTCAAATGAAATAGAAATATTTATTGATTTGTTGATATACAATAAAGGTAGACGACAATTACTTGTTTGATTTGATCGGGTTGTGTACAACAAGTTCAAATCGTATGTTCATTAGAATACCTCATGTGCATATATCATTGTACCTTCAAAATCTTTTTAAACGGCTCGCGTTTGGGCTATATAACTCTATTTCCGGTCGATCCATCCTCGTACGGGCGGAGAATCCCTATCTTCTTTTTAGGAACGTACTTCCTAGAGCAAGTATCCAGATTTTCTTTTGGCGTATTTTCTTTTCTGCCGGTTGAATTTTTTTTCCATCGAGCATAGATTCGGATATTGTTGTGGTGTAGATTTTTTTCTGCTTGATTTGCTTTCAATCAATCATACTTGCTAGAGTAGGATCCGGATTTTGTTCCATCGAGCGTACTTCCCAGAGTACGAGTATGTCACACCCATTTATCGACCAAATGGAATGCTTACCCTTATGTGCGCCAAGAGATCAATCACACATAAGTTCACAAATTATAACAGAAGTATCATGGCAAATGTTATTACATCACGATATTTAAACACTTAGTCTTAACACAATGTAGCGGAAGTATAAATAAAAATCTCTCGTGGTAGCTCCAGTCACAGGTACATTGACTGGTTGACAGCAAGACTAGTAATCCTCAGGGAAGTAGGCATAGTAGTCACCATTACCTTCATCTGTTACCCATCCGGGATTTTTATCCAAATCAGAGAAATAAACAAGCGTAAGTACATCTCGTACTCAACAAGTGTAACATGGGGTTCATGAGGCTCAAAAAGGCATAATCATTGGTTTATCAGCATGTAGCTTTTAGTTAACATGATTTTAGCATATCAATAGCATCAAAAGGTCTCAATGTAAACAATAAACATATGATCCATGTGAAATGATTAATGAATAGCAAAAACAATAACATAAACAATTATCCAACTATTCCATAAGGGTCCAAGGCCACTCGTGACCGTGAGCACGACTGTTATAACAGTTCTACACTCTGCAGAGGTTGTACACTTTCACTGTGAGTTGTGTTACCCAAATGCCCGGGTTAATTATTCCCAAAACACTACCAAGGTGAGCAGGCAAGGTAAACACTATGAAGTCTTTCGAAGGTTCGTCTAACAAGTTAGGGCCATTAGATTCACTCAGCAAACAGATGTAGAGCCCCCCTTCCAAATGGCACAATAACCCGCAGCCTATACACATAAGGACAGAGGCCGCACTATACCCGATTCGTCAAGCCATTCTTACGCCAAAAAGGTTACCTCTAACAAGCTAGAAAAGGTCCTTCTATATGACTAAAGCCAGAGCCATATAGCCCCCACAGTTGTACTGTAAATCCCGGATTGTCGCTTATAGATGAGTCCTTATGGAGAGCAGTTAGAGCATCAAAAGTAACCCACATGCTCTAATCCCCTTTAAATAATAATCAAAATCATATTTTAATGTTTGTTGCATATTCCTCTAATCAATCTACATGATCATAGTCCATGTTTAAGCACTAGCCATACTATTCAATGCATCACAATGGGTACCAAGGTATAGGATCAATCGCTAAGTCATCCTTAACAAGGAATAAATGCATAATGATATTAATTTCATAAGGTGAATAGGACAACAAGGATAATCCCATGCTATACTTACCTTGCTCAAACTGGTCCTGAAGATCTTGCTCGTAGTAAGGCTCTTGATCTCCAACGAATTTCTCACCGTCTATACTCGATCAACCAATATCAACAACACACATCCAGAGGCAATCATGCATAGACAAACAAGGCTATAATTAGAACAATACACCAACAGTAAGAAAATAAGATAAAAAGTCTTTAAAATGAATCTACAACTCGCTAGGATCACACAGACGCGAAGATCACGAAAAACGGAGCTAAAACGACAAAGTTATGAATTTCCAAAGATTTCCTATAGAAAAATAAATACTTTAATTAAAACTCGAAAATAAATTAATCCAAACCTACTGTACAGTTGCATCATTAGATAGAGCTCTCAAATATGAATTTAACGCAATTTGAATGGATCAAATCGGAGTTAAAACGAAGATTCTACGACTAAAACAAACTGAGTGGCAAAACTGTAAATATCAGAAAGCGTATTTTTCTTTTTCCGAAACGAATTACGTTTTTATTTAATCAAAACGTATTTTCCTGGTTTACGCTTTGGACCGCGGGTTAGATATTTGAAAACCTCAGGGGCTCTTTAACAAAAATACCAGCCGAACCGTTATCTTTAAATACGATCCGTCCGTTTTAGATCGGATGGTCCAGATCGATCGGGGGAGGGGACGGGCGGCGCTCCGGCCGGGTTTGGTCCCGACGGCGACCCTCCGCGGTGACGCCATGGCCGGGACATCGCCGGAGTTGGCTTCTCGGCGATTTTGACCACCAAACGACACGCGACCGGTACCAACAGAAAGAGGACCTCGACGCGAACTCACCCGCGTAGAAGATAGGACCGGAGGACGGGCTGAGGGCGGTGGTTAGCTCGAGATGGCGGCGGTGGAGGCGGTGCTTCGGGTGTAGCCACCCCGAGGCGATGTAGTTGCGATTTAGGGTCGGATGTGGAGCGGGGAGGGGCGACGGCTCCGTTTTTATAGTCCGGAGGCCTCGGTAAGTAAGGAAAGGGAGGGATTGGGAGATCGAGTCGGATCGGTTGAAGAAGGAAAGGAGAATCCCGCCGCCGTCGGGAGGAAGAAGAAAGGAAAGTGGAAGACAGCCACTGACAAGCGGGTCCCACTTGTCGGCGACTCAAACAAAAAACGGGCGGACGGTGGTCAAGCGGGCCGCGCGCGGTTGACAACGGGCCGATAGGCCGCGGCTGGGCTCGACCCATGCGGGCGAAGGGGCACGGGGGAAGAAGAGTTGGGCCGCCGCTGGCAGGCCGAGCTCTGGGCTGAGGGAGGAAGGCGGCCCAGAAAGAAAGTAAATTCCTTTTCTTTTTCTTTTTCTAATTTTTCAAAGCTAATTTTCAAAAGATTTTCAAATCAAATTTGAATTTGATTTAAACCACTCAATACAAAACTCCAAATGCAGCAGCATGAATGCTCAATCATGTTTCTACCCTTATATTTGATTTTAAATTTATGAAATTATTCTTATTCTAAAGTTGCATGCTTCACAAAAATAAATATAAAAATCACATTTTCCTATTTTTCTTCTCTTCAAATTTTAGGGTGTTACAATTCTACCCCCCTTAAAATGAATCTCGTCCCGAGATTCGACCGATGCTTACTCAAACAGTTGCGGGTAAGTTTTTCTCAGGTCCTCTTCTCGTTCCCAAGTAGCCTCTTCTGCGGTATACCGATTCCACTGTACTTTACACATTTTGATTGTTCTACTTCTCGTGACTCTGTCCGCAGTCTCCAAAATTTTAACCGGAAACTCCTCATATGTAAGATCCTCCTTAACAGTGAGTTCCTTTATCGGAATCTGTTCTTCTGGTACTCGTAAACATTTCTTCAATTGAGACACATGGAACACATCATGTACACCTGCCAGACTCTCGGGTAATTCCAATTGATATGCCACTTCACCACGTCTTTCTATAATCTTGAAAGGTCCAATATATCTTGGTGCCAATTTACCCTTCATGTTAAATCTCTTCACACTTCTCATGGGTGACACTTTCAAGTAGACATAATCTCCTACCTCAAAAGTCAACTCTCTTCTGCGAGTATCAACATAACTTTTCTGTCTGGACTGTGCTATTTTTAGATTATCTCTAATCATTCTCACTTTCTTTTCAGCATCCTTCAATACATCAGGCCCAAACACTTGACTCTCCCCTGTCTGATTCCAGAACAACGGGGTCCTACACTTTCGTCCATACAGAGCCTCAAACGGTGCCATTTGAAGACTCTTCTGATAACTATTGTTATAAGAGAACTCTGCGTATGGCAAACTCTTATCCCAGCTAGTACCATATTGTAGAGCACAAGCTCTCAACATATCTTCCAATATCTGATAATTCTCTCGGTTTGACCATCTGTCTGGGGATGATAAGCTGTACTAAAATTTAGTTTGGTCCCCAATGATTCATGTATCTTTTGCCAATAATGAGATGTAAACTGAGTACCTCGATCAGACACAATCTTCTTAGGAACTCCATGTAGACTCACTATTCTCTCCATATACAACTCTGCCAGTTTCGCACTGCTATATGTAGTCTTCACAGGCAGAAAATGAGCAACCTTAGTCAGACGATCCACTATCACCCAAATTGAATCATATCCTCTTTGAGTCCGTGGCAACCCAACTATAAAGTCCATACCAACCTCTTCCCATTTCCACTCGGGTATCTGCATAGGTTGTAACAATCCTGCAGGTCTCTGATGTTCCGCTTTCACCCTTTGACAAGTGTCACACAAGGCAACATACTCAGCTACGTCTCTCTTTAAACCATACCACCAATATTTCTCTTTCAGATCTAAGTACATCTTAGTACTCCCCGGATGTATGGAATAAGCTGACTCACGAGCTTCACGCAGAATTGCCATTCGGATATCCTTATCTTCGGGCACACACAGCCTTTTCCCAAACCATAGCGTACCGTTTTCATCCTTACGGAATCCTGGAGATTTACCTTTCGCTATGTTTTCAGCTATCTCTCTCAACTTTTCATCCTTCTGCTGACCTTTACGGATTTCTTGCTCCAGGGTAGGTTCTAATACTAGTTCCACTGCATTAGTAGTAAATCCTAAGTTCAGATGCTTGCACTCAGCACACAATTCTTTTGGCATAGGCATTACTTGTATTTCATTTGCATAACTTTTCCTACTAAGAGCATCAGCAACAACATTGGCCTTTCCAGGATGATAATGCACCTCTAGATCATAGTCTTTTATCAACTCCAACCATCTACGCTGCCTCAAGTTCAAATCCGTTTGAGTGAAGATATACTTTAGACTCTTGTGATCAGTGTATATATCACTCTTGTGTCCAATCAAATAATGTCTCCATATCTTTAATGCATGAACTACTGCAGCTAATTCCAAATCATGAGTAGGGTAATTTAACTCATGCTTCCTCAACTGCCTCGATGCATATGCCACAACTCTACCTTCTTGCATCAGAACACATCCCAAACCCAATCGAGATGCATCACAATAGATAGAGAAAGGTTTATTCAGATCTGGCAAAACTAAGACGGGTGCAGTAGTCAATCTTTTCTTTAATTCCTCAAAATTAGCCTGACACTTCTCAGACCACACAAACTTGGCATTCTTCTCCAACAATGCGGTCATTGGTTTTGCAAGTTTTGAAAATCCCTCTATAAATCTCCTATAATAACCAGCCAATCCCAAAAAGCTATGGATCTCACTTGCATTGATAGGTGGTTTCCAGTTCAATACGTCTTTCACCTTGCCAGGATCTACTGATATTCCTCCATTTGAAACAATATGACCCAGAAAAGAAACTTCCTTCAGCCAAAACTCACATTTACTCCTTTTTGCATATAGTTGGTGTTCTCTGAGCTTCTGCAAGACCAACCTCAAATATTCAGCATGTTCTTCCTCCGTCTTGGAAAACACTAGTATATCATCAATGAATACCACTACAAACTTGTCCAGATATTCCATGAACACCTTATTCATTAAATACATGAAGTATGCAGGAGCATTAGTCAATCCAAAGGACATCACTGTATACTCATATAACCCATAACGTATGGTAAATGCTGTCTTGGGTATATCCCTGGCACGAATCTTCAATTGATGATATCCAGAGCGAAGATCAATCTTGGAGAATACACAAGCTCCTCTCAACTGATCAAACAGGTCATCAATTCTAGGCAATGGGTACTTGTTCTTAATAGTAACCTCATTAAGAGACCGATAATCTACACACATCCTCTGAGTTCCATCTTTTTTATCCACAAAAATCACTGGTGCTCCCCATGGTGAAGAACTAGGACGAATAAAACCCTTATCCTGCAACTCCTTAATTTGTTTCTTAAGTTCTTCTAATTCATTTACTCCCATTCTATATGGACGCTTAGCTATAGGTGCAGTTCCAGGTAATAATTCAATAATAAATTCAATGTCACGGTCTGGTGGCATACCTGACAATTCCTCCGGAAACACATCTGGAAACTCCTCCACAACTAGATCTTCCTGGTTGACACCATCATTGAGTTGGTTCACTGTAGCGGTCTCTTGTTTTTGCACTTTTACTTCAACCCTGATTCTATCACCCTTTGGTGTTGTCAACACAACTGATTTATCCTTACACTGAATCTCTGCTTGTTGTTGCATCATCCAATCCATTCCCAATATAAGATCAATCCCAGCTGTTCTCAAAACTATAGGGCTAACTGTAAACTCTACCCCCCTTAAGTTGAGACTAATTGGAAGACAGCGATAAGATGCTGGCATGCTTCCACCAGGTGAGTTTACTAAGATAGGGTTCTTCATGGCACACAAATAGATTCTATGTATTCTAACAAATGATTGTGATATGAAAGAATGTGATGCTCCAGAATAAAAAAGAACAGTGGCGGGAGTAGAGTGGACATCGAACGTACCAAGCATAACTTCTGGCTCCTCCACTGCAGTTTCCTGGGGCAAGTGATTCACCCTTCCCGAGTTAAGTGCGGGCTTCTGGTGGCTGCTCTGTCTCTGGGGAGTCTGCTGGTTAGGCTTCTCCGGGCAATTATAAGACAAGTGACCTTCTTTTCCACAACGGAAACACCTGTTGGGAGTATTGGGAGCACTAGTCTTTGCAGGAGTGTTGTTGGAAGGACCCTGACGCTGCACTTGATTCCCATTCTGCTGTGGTGGACGTTGGTTGCTACTCTGTGGCTGAAATGGGGGACGTTGAGGGAACTATCCACGGAATGGGGCCTGACCACGATTCCACTGTCCGGAAGGAGGCCTCTGCTGAGTATTCTGTTGAAAACCAGTACGTGGACGGGTGTTGCTATTGGAGGCTTGTCCCTGTAACCTCTTCCTCTTTGCATCCATTTCTTTACGCTTGTTATCTACCACGATAGCGCGGTTCACAAGCGTCTGAAAGTTAGGATAGGTATTGGACATCAACTGCAACTGTAGTCCATCATATAATCCCTTCAAGAAGCGGCGCTGCTTATCATTGTCATTGGCCACCTCATGTGGAGCATATCGTGACAATTGAGCAAACTTGTCACGGTACTCAGCTACAGTCATTGACCCTTGGGTCAGGTTCCTGAATTCCTCCGTCTTCAATTCTATCATTCCTTCAGGTATATGGTAAGCCCTGAAGTTCTCTCTAAACTCCTGCCAGGTGACTGCAGGAGCATTGGCAGGACGACCATACTCATATAACTCCCACCAATCCTGAGCTTCTCCCTGAAGTTGCCCAGAAGCGAACAACACCTTCTGTCGGTCATCACATTGTGCAATGGTGAGTTGTTTCTCCACAGCACGAAGCCAATCATCGGCCTCCAAAGGATCAGCAGCATGTGTGAACACTGAGGGACGACCCTTCAAAAATTCACCACGCTTATCACGTGGTTGAACCCCAGCAACTGGCTGATTTTGCTGATTCTGCACCAGTTGTTGCATCAACTGCGTCTGTACTGCCAGCAGCTGCTCGATAGTTGGTGGCGGTGGTGGTGGTGGATTTGGGGAAATGTTTCCACGACCTCTGCCTCTTCCTCTTCCGGCCATCTACCACCCATAAATATGCAAACTTTAAGAATTTCAGGTTATCAACCACTTATAAGATTAAGAATGAGATCTGAAAGTTTTCTGGACGAGTAGCAATATTGACAGTTCAGTATTTCAATCATATCTCGGGCTACAGAAGTCCAAAAGAGGCGTGCTTTATATGGTTGGAAAGCTTATGAAATTATCCACAATTTCTATTCAGACCTCAAGACCAGATTCTGTCGTTAAGTCTATGAAAAATAAGTCGTAACAGAAACTGTTCCAGATTCCAGACTGTGCAGAAACTTTAACTTGTGAAAATTATATCTCTCGAACCAGATTAGATAAAAAGGTGATTCCAGTGGCATTGGAAAGATGCTTGAGTCTAGTTTCTCTCATAAAAATTTCATAAATGTTGCACGAACCGTTTTTAAACTATAGCAGAAACATTAGAGACTGCTCCAGAAAACAGCAAGGACAGAAACGAGATAATATCAAACCTAACTATTATTCCTTGACTAATAAACTTATTATTCTTAAGAATGGAACTTGTAGACATGCCTACAAGTCCAGACACTCAAACAAAGATCCAACTCACACATAAGCATAATAATAAAGCAACTAGCACACCAAGGTTCAAACCACACGACAGACTCGACTGACTCAACTGACGTTACTAGGAACGTTCTTATTACATAAAGGACTCCTACTTCCTAAGGAAGTGGCTCATGCTCTAATGTCTCGTAGATCTTGGGCATGCCTTGGTTTGCTCGTAGCTCATCAATGGTTGCTTGGCACCTCTTGATAGTCTTCCCTTATGCCCTCACCATCTCTTCTAGTTGCAGCTTCCTGTCCATCATATCATAGACAAAGTTCACCATCACCCGAGGTAGTGGCTCTAGCTGCACTGGATCTGTCATAGCCCATCCAAGCTCGGGGTGTGCACGAGGAATGAAGCGATGAATGTCATGCTTCATAAGGTTAAAGCGAAGATAGCGAAGACCCATACATGCTTCAAAAGCAGCATCTTCAATGCTATCCTCTATAGTAGCTCGATGTCCCACATGAGAGAACATCCTGTCTAGCTGATATGCCCCCTTGTCTTGCTTGTGTACAAAAATGCTTGCCCTTGCCTTCCAGTACGTGTTCTCCAGTGGATGAGTGTACTCCCAGCAGACGTACTCCACGGCTGGATGCCAATCAGCGAAGTAAGCAGTGAGCATCCCCACTAGGCGAATATGAGAGATAGCATCCCCTCCATTCCTGTGGTAGATCCTCACAGTCCACCCCATTGGAGGAGGTGGCATATCTTCAGGAGCTTCATGTGGTGGAGACGGGGGTTGTACTCCTCCATTAGCTTCCTCCTCACCATCTTCAATCTCGACGATTTCTGGATCTTCTTCAGGCTCAGTCTCCTCCTGGGGAGGTGCTGGTGCTTGGACTGGTGCTACAGGGGTCTTCTCCTGTTCCTGAGGTTCTAGCTCTTGTGGCTCTTCAGTTGCAAGCAGGACACGAGGTGGGTAGTATCCTCCAAAGCTGATGCGGGCAGTCTTACGGTCACGGGTCATCTACAGAATTTTTAGATGAAGTTAGAATAGAGGCAAAATTTCGTAATAGAATGAGACATAAGAAGCATAAAAATTTATCAAATAACAAGAGCAAGATAGTGAGCATAAAAATAGTGTAAAGATGATACTAAATCGACCATTTCTAGCTAGGCTTGCGTCCTACAGTCAACAAGAGCTCTGATACCAATTTGTCACACCCATTTATCGACCAAATGGAATGCTTACCCTTATGTGCGCCCAGAGATCAATCACACATAAGTTCACAAATTATAACAGAAGTATCATGGTAAATGTTATTACATCACGATATTTAAACACTTAGTCTTAACACAATGTAGCGGAAGTATAAATAAAAATCTCTCGTGGTAGCTCCAGTCACAAGTACATTGACTGGTTGACAGCAAGACTAGTAATCCTCAGGGAAGTAGGCATAGTAGTCACCATTACCTCCATCTGTTACCCATCCGGGATTTTTATCCAAATAAGAGAAATAAACAAGCGTAAGTACATCTCGTACTCAACAAGTGTAACATGGGGTTCATGAGGCTCAAAAAGACATAATCATTGGTTTATCAGCATGTAGCTTTTAGTTAACATGATTTTAGCATATCAATAGCATCAAAAGGTCTCAATGTAAACAATAAACATATGATCCATGTGAAATGATTAATGAATAGCAAAAACAATAACATAAACAATTATCCAACTATTCCATAAGGGTCCAAGGCCACTCGTGACCGTGAGCACGGCTGTTATAATAGTTCTACACTCTGCAGAGGTTGTACACTTTCACTGTGAGTCGTGTTACCCAAATGCCCGGGTTAATTACTCCCAAAACACTACCAAGGTGAGCAGGCAGGGTAAACACTATGAAGTCTTTCGAAGGTTCGTCTAACAAGTTAGGGCCATTAGATTCACTCGGCAAACAGATGTAGAGCCCCCCTTCCAAATGGCACAATAACCCGCAGCCTATACACATAAGGACAGAGGCCGCACTATACCCGATTCGTCAAGCCATTCTTACGCCAAAAAGGTTACCTCTAACAAGCTAGAAAAGGTCCTTCTATATGACTAAAGCCAGAGCCATATAGCCCCCACAGTTGTACTGTAAATCCCGGATTGTCGCTTATAGATGAGTCCTTATGGAGAGCAATTAGAGCATCAAAAGTAACCCACATGCTCTAATCCCCTTTAAATAATAATCAAAATCATATTTTAATGTTTGTTGCATATTCCTCTAATCAATTTACATGATCATAGTCCATGTTTAAGCACTAGCCATACTATTCAATGCATCACAATGGGTACCAAGGTATAGGATCAATCGCTAAGTCATCCTTAACAAGGAATAAATGCATAATGATATTAATTTCATAAGGTGAATAGGACAACAAGGATAATCCCATGCTATACTTGCCTTGCTCAAACTGGTCCTGAAGATCTTGCTCGTAGTAAGGCTCTTGATCTCCAACGAATTTCTCACCGTCTATACTCGATCAACCAATATCAACAAAACACATCCAGAGGCAATCATGCATAGACAAACAAGGCTATAATTAGAACAATACACCAACAGTAAGAAAATAAGATAAAAAGTCTTTAAAACGAATCTACAACTCGCTAGGATCACACAGACGCGAAGATCACGAAAAACGGAGCTAAAACGACAAAGTTATGAATTTCCAAAGATTTCCTATAGAAAAATAAATACTTTAATTAAAACTCAAAAATAAATTAATCCAAACCTACTGTACAGTTGCATCATTAGATAGAGCTCTCAAATATGAATTTAACGCAATTTGAATGGATCAAATCGGAGTTAAAACGAAGATTCTACGACTAAAACAAACTGAGTGGCAAAACTGTAAATATCAGAAAGTGTATTTTTCTTTTTCCGAAACGAATTACGTTTTTATTTCATCAAAACGTATTTTCCCGGTTTACGCTTTGGACCGCGGGTTAGATATTTGAAAACCTCAGGGGCTCTTTAACAAAAATACCAGCCGAACCATTATCTTTAAATACGATCCGTCCGTTTTAGATCGGACGGTCCAGATCGATCGGGGGAGGGGACGGGCGGCGCTCCGGCCGGGTTTGGTCCCGACGGCGACCCTCTGCGGTGGCGCCATGGCCGGGACATCACCGGAGTTGGCTTCTCGGCGATTTTGACCACCAAACGACACGCGACCGGTACCAACAGAAAGAGGACCTCGACGCGAACTCACCCGCGTAGAAGATAGGACCGGAGGACGGGCTGAGGGCGGTGGTTAGCTCGAGATGGCGGCGGTGGAGGCGGTGCTTCGGGTGTAGCCACCCCGAGGCGATATAGCTGCGATTTAGGGTCGGATGTGGAGCGGGGAGGGGCGACGGCTCCGTTTTTATAGTACGGAGGCCTCGGTAAGTAAGGAAAGGGAGGGATTGGGAGATCGAGTCGGATCGGTTGAAGAAGGAAAGGAGAATCCCGCCGCCGTCGGGAGGAAGAAGAAAGGAAGGTGGAAGACAGCCACTGACAAGCGGGTCCCCCTTGTCGGCGACTCAAACAAAAAACGGGCGGA
Source organism: Saccharum hybrid cultivar R570 (assembly GCA_038087645.1). Taxonomy (NCBI): domain Eukaryota; kingdom Viridiplantae; phylum Streptophyta; class Magnoliopsida; order Poales; family Poaceae; genus Saccharum; species Saccharum hybrid cultivar. Next base: position 9,341,178 of record JAQSUU010000112.1, on the reverse strand, counting down.
CGGTGGTCAAGCGGGCCGCGCGCGGTTGACAACGGGCCGACAGGCCGCGGCTGGGCTCGACCCATGCGGGCGAAGGGGGCGCGGGGGAAGAAGAGTTGGGCCGCCGCTGGCAGGCCGAGCTCTGGGCAGAGGGAGGAAGGCGGCCCAGAAAGAAAGTAAATTCCTTTTCTTTTTCTTTTTCTAATTTTTCAAAGCTAATTTTCAAAAGATTTTCAAATCAAATTTGAATTTGATTTAAACCACTCAATACAAAACTCCAAATGCAGCAGCATGAATGCTCAATCATGTTTCTACCCTTATATTTGATTTTAAATTTATGAAGTTATTCTTATTCTAAAGTTGCATGCTTCACAAAAATAAATATAAAAATCACATTTTCCTATTTTTCTTCTCTTCAAATTTTAGGGTGTTACAGAGTACGATCCGGATTTTGTTCCCTATTTATTTATGTTTTACCTTTTTATTTTTATACAATTTATTATATGTAAAAATTATGTTTGCATAGGTACATCACAAAAACTATGGTCAATTTATCCTATACCTTCGGCTTGCCAACTTTACGTGTTGTAAGCTGCTGTTGCCGTGCACGTTATGAATTATGCCTTTATGCGGACATAGAAACTGAGAAAAAGAATTATAGGAAAAATGACGTATTTTAGATTTGTATATTAAATCTTGGTTCAGGAGGAGTCTTACATCTTACATGTAAGATCTCAGACGACGGATGGCTCATATTGCATGGCTTCTGGATCAAACGGTTATTAACGAGGGAGAGTAAGATGTAAGATCTCAGACGACGGATGGCTCATATAGCATGACGTATAGATCCATCGGTAATTACATAGAAAGTGCCCCCTACAAATTACTCGCTTTTTTATAATAGGATAGGATAATGGTCAAACTTAAGATGGTTTGACTCTCCATGAAAGTTAAAAGAACTTATAATTTGAGACGGAGAAAGTATTAGCTAGCTTAGGTCAGTTCCAACACAAGATCAATCACTACCACTATTTCAACCTTGTAAATTTTTAGTTTTACTCCCTCCATTCTAAATTTTAAGAAGTTTTGGCTTTTCTAAATATGTAATTTTTGCTAGCACTTACATATCACATTACGTTTAGATACATAGTAAAAATAATATATCTAGAAAAGTCAATAATAATAATATGTGGTTAAATCCCAGATTGAGATTAATTGGCAAGAGTTGATGTGATGATCCCGGAGCAGATCTGAGCCACGGTGGAGCACCGAACTGTGATTAAGAAGAAAAGCTTCGTCATGCATGCACGTATAGGTTGGTTCCTGATCTCGGTGTTTATACCGGAGGGAATTGAACACATCTTTGATTCAGGTCACAGACTCGTCAGTAGAAATAACAATGAAAATGACAGTCCGAAAAAAAAAGGGGAGGGGGGAGAGTCGATTGCATTGGTAAACATTAGGCAGCCTAATTTGGATTTTTTTTAAACGCGTTGACATCCAACGAAGCACGCAAGTTTGTTGGATTGGAAATTCGGAAGGAGACCGCACCTCTGAATCAGTACAGGTGGGGCGACAATTACGATGATAACTCACGGCCGGGCCAGGTAGGTAGCCCTCTGTATCAGTACAGTAGTACAACACTTGGACACCAGCAATGGCGATGCGACGTCGACGAGACACGGGCTCCGATCCGGTGAACCGGAAGAATACTGCGCCGAAATGCATTGGGTCACCTCCCGGACGGATGGATAGCCGGAAGTAGCTTTGAGCCTTTGACCTTTTGATGGGGGTTAGGCCACCGACCGGCGGTCGGTTTCCTGATTTCCTCTTCCGCGTTCATTCATGAGTCCCATCTCTTGTTCTCGTTGATGCATATTACTCAGCACTGTATGTAGCGTTGCAGCTAGCAGCTCCTTTTTTTAAAAAAAAAGAAATAATAATATTTTTTTGCGTTGCAGCTTTGCATGCATCGACAAAAGCTAACTTTGAGTTCGGCCCGTTTTCGTCCAAGGTGTGAATCATTGTACATGGGCCACGGGTTGGATTTGGGCCTATCCTGGGCCTTGTTGCTGCTTCCATGATCACTGGACCCGTGAGTCATGTGCTTGGAATCAGTCCCGTAATCTTATTTTTGGCACATGTTCTATATTTCTGATGCCTGAATTTAAGATGATTTCATGTAACACTTTTATACTACCAATTAAAATAAAAGTAAATTGTTACTTTTGTGATTCGTTATTTCTCTTTATGTCGCAGCATATCAATTTTTTTTTTGTCCTTGTTTGACTATAGAGATATTGTCTTTGTATCAACACATATCAGATTTTGTTAGGTTTATGGTTTTGTCTGACGGGTTTTTTATTCTCAGAACCAAAAATTGTAGGTGTCTACATAAATTGCAATGAACTAAAACTACAATTTTAGCATAAAACATATGCAATAGCCATTGCCCGAAAGAAAACTAAAATTCAATCACCTTAAATTTATCAAATCCCTATTTTTGGTCTTATAAAAAAACTTATTTTTGGCGAGTGCCCGCCCGAGCAGAGCCTAGCCAAGCCGAGCCCAGCAGGCATGGGTGCTCGGTGCTCCTGCTCCTGGTGCAGGTAGAGAGAACAACCAGTAGCAAAGCCAAGGCCTTGTTTAGTTACTCGACTCGGGGTGGCCGATTCTGTACAGTGTCACCCCTGAGCACTGTAGCACTTTGTTTTTTTTTTTGTAATAATTGTCTAAATCTTGATTAATTAGGCTCAAAATGTTCGTTTCGCAAAGTACAACAAAACTGTGTAATTAGTCTTTGATTTCATTTACATTTAGTACTCCATATATGTGCCGGCATTTTGATGTGATGGGAAATCTTCTTTTTGCATGGTGGAATTTGGGGGTGAATTCTGGAATCTAAACCAGGCCCAAGTAACCAACTTTGACAAAAACATTAATCGAAAACAATCAGATCATACAACCTTTAACTCCTTTGGCTATCGCTCACTCGCTCTATCAAACCCATAGACCAAAAATGCATTTTTAAGCTCCGTCAACGTATCTTGTACCAGTGTACCACTGAAACGGTTGTCGTGCTACAGTATATGCAAAAAAAAAAGGGCAATGGCGCTGGCGTATCCGTCCCTGCCCCCCTACTGCTGGCGTAGGTGGTCGAGCGCCTGCGCCAGCGTCGGCGCGAAGCGGGTGACGTTGACGCGGACGTTCTGCTTGGCGAGGTAGAGCTCGAAGACCTGGTCCCAGCCGCTGCGGTGGACGGAGTCCGGGTCCTTCACCGCCGGGTGCTCCGGCCCCAGCGTCTCCATCAGCGAGCTCTCCTCCGCGCTCACGCTGTAGTCCAGGTACTTGAGCCCCATGTCCGTGGCGGGCTCGCTGAACTCCGCCCGCGCGATGTGCTCCATCTTCCCGTACGGCACCACCTGGATGAGCACCCCGCCGGGCGGCAGGAACACCGCGTTCGTCAGCCCGGCCCCGTGCATGCCCAGCACCACGTCGAACGAGTTCACCACCCGCGCCTGCTCCGCCTCCCCCGTGTCGCCGCGCAGCTCCGCCACCACCGCCTCGAACCCCGCGGCCTCCGCCGCCCGCGCCACCTCCGCCTCGTTCGTCATCCGGCGGTAGTGGCCCCGGTGGATCAGCAGCAGCCGCGGCTTCTTGTCCCGGGACGCCACCGCGCCGCGCGGGAGCTCGTAGGTCTCGCGCAGGAACCGGGTGAAGTCCGCCATGGTGAGGCGGCGCTCTCCTGGCACCAGCTCGGGGACGATGGTGAACTCCTTGTCCAGGCGGAGCCCCACCGTGACGTGCGGGAAGCACCGCACCTGCGCGTCGCCGCCCATGTCCACCGCGTCGTGCCTGGACAGCCCCTTCAGGAACGCCCTGTACTTGACCAGCCACCGGGGCTGGAACTGGATGTTGCTGATCAGGAACTTGACCTCGCCGTTGTACCGCCGCGACGCCACGAACAGGGGCACCAGGATGTCGGCGTAGTCGTGCCAGTAGTTGCCCGCGTACCCGCCGATCGCGAACAGCACGGCCGGCACGTCGTGGGTCACCGTGCACGGCGCCGCGGCGGCCCGGTCCTGCAGCTGCGTCACGGTCACCTTCCTGAGGCTGGCGAACCTGCGCGAGTACGGCCGGATCATCCACTCGCGGCGCTCCGACCGGCTCGCCGGCACGAGGGTCACCGACAGAGCTGTGCCGTTGGTGCGGACGTCGCCGTCGACTTCGCAGGTGTCCGAGCGGCCCTCCATGTTACACACCACCTTGCCATTCTCTGTTGCACGCCAAGGAAAGTAAAAGATTTCACATCATGGTTTTTCAACTTCATTCATCGACTTGCCCTTACATTCGTTCATGCTAACCGGCCAGCACTGTAAGCAAATTTGCCTCAAATCAAATACTTAATCACATAAAAAAATTAGCTATTTTTTATTTATTTTTATTTGCCACGATCAAGATCAGATGAATCAAATATGATATTACATCGGAGACAGTATTCACTGTTCCCTATGTGTTGACTTCGATCCTATATACTCTAATCATTTTCTTTTATGATGAGCTTTAGATACTCTAACCATTTTCTTTTTACCTCTCTAACCGAGAGAAATTTACTCTAGTACTAATTGGAGGATCCAACAAAGAGTTTATCTTATCCTTATGAGATGCATATAAATGTTAAAAATTATAAACATCTGAACATCAATTCAATATATTCTAATTAACATTGATAATAATAGCCATCGGATCTAGAGTCTGTTTGGCAGCGGACCCTATTCTCCACTCCACGCGAAAAGCCAAAACAACAATTTTGCATGGTATCTCTCACGAGATGCACTCCATCAGATCTAATCATTTTACACTACATGTGGAAAGGGGGAAAAACCATGCCCTCGATTCATACTAGCTTCCATCCTCTCTGTCGTTGCCCCTCACCTCCCACAACATCACCTCCACCTCTCTCCTCCCCCACCATGCCGAGTCAAGGAAGCCGCCATCACTCCTCTTCGCCTCTCTTCATGTGCCAAGGTCCGCCCCTTCTCTACAATGCGTAGCGAATTGAAGGAAGACATAATGGAGGGCAAGTCCACTGCGTGCGAGGGCCACCATAGCCTAGGGAGGAGCTTAATGCATGGGCAGTTGAGCTCGATTCAAGGGGGAGGAGGAGGAGCTTGATATGTAGGCAGCCAAGCTCGACATGATGAGGAGTTTGGTAAGTGAGAGCTAGACTTGGATTCGTGGGTAGTCAATCATGATTCGAGGAGGATGAGTTTGATTCGTGGGCGGCCTAGTTCGATTTGAGGGAGTACATAGGAGCATGACTCGTGAGTGACCAAAGCAAGTTTGATTCGAGGGGAGATGAGCTTGATTCGTGGGTGGTTGATCCACTCATCCACCAGGCACTCACCTGTCCAAGCCATTAGTGTTGACGTCGCTTGGAGCTAGAGCCACAAGAAGCACCACTAATTGCTTTATTCAAGAAGCTAGAGTGGTTAGAAGCAAGAGGAGCTAGAAGGTAGAGTTTAAGCGTTGAGGAGAAGCGCTATACCAAACATGCCATATTAGGTTTTCTAAAAATTACACTCCTCTATACCATTATAAAAAACTAAATAAAGTAACCTCTAATTGGTATATATAAGTTAGCCACATATGCCATTTAAAAATATAGTCTAAAGTAACTCGTTAATTTACATCTAAATGACAATATTATGAGAAGCAATCTACGGGAGCCCCTAAATTTATATAAAAATTACCCATTCTGCCACTATGATGGATAATCTAAGTAGCCCCTTAAATCTCTATCTAAATTGATGGACTAGTAAGAAAAGCAAATATGATAACAACGACTCTCACCTGTTTCTCTGGGAACTTTGATATCATCCATGATTTGTTGTGCTTCTGTAATGACAACTGCAAATTAATAAGCAAGAAGAAAGATATATCCCCATCAGGGTCATATGTCTCAGAACTTAAAAGATGTCATAAATCCTCTCATCTCATAAGTACTCCCTTCATTCTAAATTATAAATAATTCTGGCTTTTCTAGATAATAATTTTTACTATTTACCTAGATATAATGTATATTTAGGCGCGTAATAAAAGTTATGTATCTATAAAAGTGACTTAAAATTTAGAATGGAGATAGATTTAGGATGAGAAATGCACTCTACGATCGATCATCCTACTGTTCTCATAGCTCGGGCCAATATCTAGACACAGCAGTGAGCCAGTGACAACTGACAAGTACTAATAAATGGACCATAGGTTCATTAGCCACGATCAAAGGTCACATGATTCAAGTATATGTATATTGTTACACCGGAGACAGTATCCACTCTTCCCGATGTGTTGACTTCGAAACTACCATGCTCGTTTTGTTTTTCCCTTGTCACGATGAGCTTTGGATGCTTAAAGAAACGAGCAAGCAAATATGCAGCAGGACTGTTTACCTGTTTCATCGGGCGTTTTTACATTATCCATGATAAGTTGTGCTTCCGTAATGACAACTGCACGTTAATAAGCAAAAAATAAGACATATCCTCATCAGGCCATATATCTCAAAACTTCAAAAATCTCAGAAAGCCCATCATCTAATAAGCTAGCTTTTGGGATGGAAAATGCCCTCTACGATCATAAAACCATTACCATAGCTCGGGCCAATATCAAGACACAACAGTGACAAGTATTCCTAACGGGTTACCTTTAGCACCGGACCATATGTGTTTGTGGTAAAGATCGGCGTATGCTAACATGTGTGAGGGATTACTGGATTAGCACTCATCAATTGAAGACTGACAAGATCTAACTTAATTGTGGGTGAGTTCATCAACTTGGGAGAGAAACAACTTCTGCAAAGAACAAAAAAGAACCATGGTGAGGTGAAATGAAGGATTCATCATTACCATGGGGAGCGCCAACCGCGAAATGCTGAGCGACGAGATAGGTGAGGAGCATGAGGAGACCGCCGACGACGAAGCCGGTGTTGATGTGCCTCTGCGCCGAGCTCTTTTGGCTCTTCCCCGGCCTCACCTCGCTGCCGCGCATCGGAACTTCCTCCTGCTGCTGCTGCCGCCGCCGCCGCTCTCTGCTCTTCGTGTAGCTGACTACTGACTAGTTGCCGGCAAGAATGCTTTTGAAGAAGCTGCTGGCGCTTGTTGCACGTTACCATACCCTTGTCATTACTTGCTCATGGAGTAGTATTTTGCATTAGGGTCAATGCCGCGCTCGAGGCTAATCTCATGGGGTGAGATTAAGTGTCCAAATGGTTGACTATACTACTACTAGCTAGTACTAGCTGATTGTTTTCTGATTGTGAAAATATTACTCCCTCCGTCCCCAAATAAATCAATTCCTATAATCCGTGCTAGTCAAACTTTTTTAAGTTTGACTAACTTTATAGAAAAAAAGTAACAACATCTATGACATAAAATGAGCAATTTATGAAAATATATTTTATGGTAAATCTAATTATATTAATTTGGTACCATAAATCTTAACGTTTTTTTCTAGAAATTCAGTCAAAGTTTAAAAAGTTTGACTTATGATAACTCTAGAAATCTATTTATTCGACAGAGGAAGTTTACTCTGAAAATAATAATAAAAGCACACATTAACCGAACGGAACGGTGTCATTCATTGCGATTCTTTTCTTTCCTAGAAACTGATGCTTATAGGAATTTAGCAACATGCATGTGTGTTGTCGGTGGCAAGGTAATGTGGGCTTTAAAAAGATTGATCTTTTTTATACATTACACACATGTACACACGTACGGAGTATATTTCAAAATGTTCAAGGGGCTCTAAAATTTTAGAGTTCGGACAAGGAATTTAACCAGGATTAAAGATGACAATGAAAGATGCCAAGATGGTATCAAAGAACTTCACATAGAAAAAATTCTCTGTCCTTCAACCAAATCCTCACTTTGGGTGGTGGGTATCTGTAGTTGGGGCGAGGGAGGGAGTCGCTGCCCCTATATAGCTGTACCATCCAAAGAGACGGTTTTTGCATGATTTTTGTTTTCAAAAGCCTATTTTCTGTAAAATACGCCTGGGTGTTAAAAACCCCATCTTTGGACCCTGAGCTACAGCACCAAGGTAACACGTCTCGACATCATAGGTCATGGCACCGAAGTTGGAGGTCAGGGTTGGCGTGGCTAGTGATGTGCCGCTAACATGTCCAGAGCTCGGCACCATGAATCCAAAAGGAACAATCAGTTTGTTTGACATCCATTTTCTTTATGGCTTTTGCAATGCATATAGTGATTGAATGGGCTTGGTTGTGCTACTGGCTATGCACACCATAGGCAACCTTCAAATTCCTTTTGCTACGGTGCTCCAATACATCTTTCCATCGTCCGTCCATCTACAATGGAATATACCCGAAATCGCCTAACAATCATGAAAATATTCTATTTAGTAGTGTGAATGTTGTTTTTGCCCCTAAGGGCATATGCCCCCTTTTTTGCGACTTGATGCTTCATTCAATCAGGAAATAACTTAGTTACAATCTTCAGTCAGCAGATCAACAATGCAGGATGGGGCTAGCTGCCACACACCCACCCTGATGCTATCTGAGACTTGCTTTGCTAGAGTATGAGCTACACGATTACAATCTCTATTAGCATACACCAGAGAAAAATCAACAAAAGAAGTGCTAAGCTCTCAGATTTCTCTGATGATCGGTGAAATGCAGAACCTCTGACTTTCTCTCATCTCCCAAAGCTTCAACAATTCTTGGCTGTCTGTTTCCACCAGCAATCGGCGGACATTTAACTCCCCAGCTAGAATCATGCCATCCCTACAAGCTTCGGCTTCCATTGACAAGGCGTTCAGTCCGTGCTGATGCCAGCGTGCCCTACCTCCTTTGTAAGTTCCTGTATGATCCCGGAGCACAACCCCGGTTGCACCCTGTCCCTGGTCTGCATCAAAAGCGCCATCAACATTGCATTTTACCCAGCCAACAGGTGACATGTTCCATTTTCTGATAACAATTGCACCCTTCTGCCGTGATTCAGTGAGCACTTGGCATAGATCATGAGCAGTGTGTACAGACCACTGTACCAGCTTCCTCAGCGGGGGGAGATCGGCACCATGCCGAAGTTTGTTTCTCTGCAACCACAGAGCGTACATCCCAATGCAGAAGATGTTGCGGTCATGCTCAGAACAGAACTCCGGTTTTAGTATGTCGCTCGCCCAGGTGTGAGGGTGGAGTCACGGCAACTTGGCTCCATACAGAGACCTCATCTCCTGCCAAAAAATTCTAGCAACTCTGCATTCAGTTAGAGTATGCCTAATAGACTCCCTATCAGCTCCACATATCTCAGCAACTCGTGGGTTCAATGTGTCTTCGCTGGAGGACATCCTTTGTTGGGATAAATTCATGGAGGACTCTCCACCAGAAGACCTTCACTTTCGGTGGAACTTGCAATTTCCAAATACGTTTCCAAGATTCATCACCCGAAGCACTAGTTTGGAAGGGTTGGGGTGCAGCCAGCTTCCTATAAGCCGACTTAACTGTATATTCACCATGCTTCTCAGGCTCCCAAGCCCACCAACCTCCTCTTGTGGTCGCACAAGAATCCGAAGAATAGCTCGAGCATCAATGGGAAGGAAGATGGACTTAATAAGATCTTCATTCCATCGTCCAACCTCTGTCATTAGCTCTGACACACGGTTCACATTGTGACCTGCATTAGGTGTAATCGGCCGCGCATCAAAATGCATTGGAATCCACCGATCATTCCAAATATGTGTCGAGCTACCATCACCAATTCGCTTGATCAATCCCCTTACCAAGACTGCTTTACCAGCGAGTATCGATCTCCATGGGTGACTAGCATGCTTCTTCCGTGTACTGCTCAAGAAGTTTCCATCATGGAAATAGCGCCCCTTGAGTACTTTGGCACACAGGCTGTCAGGCCGGGTGATAAGCCTCTACCCTTGCTTCCCCAACATAGCCTTGTTGAACAAATGTAAATCATGGAATCCCATGCCTCCTTCTGATTTGTGCCGTGTCAAACCGTCCCAACGTAACCAGTGGATATGACGGTTATCTCCAGATCCTCCCCACCAATAGTTCACAATGGTGGCTCTCATTTTCTTACAGGTGGTTTTGGAAAGCAGGAAGCAACTCATAGAATAAGTTGGCATAGCTTGTGCTACTGATTTTACAAGAACTTCTCTCCCAGCGCTGCTAGCTTCCTTGCCACTCCAGGATCCAACTAGTCCCTTGACTTTGGACGGCAAAAATTCAAAAGCTTCAGTAGTTGATCGGCCCAGAGCTGTTGGGAGGCCAAGGTATCTATTAGATAGAGCTTCAGTGTCAATGTGTAGCTCAAACCTGACCACCTCCTTCACCTCCAAACAATTTTTACTGAAAAAGACAGCCGATTTCTCTCTGTTCACTTGCTGCCCTGACCCTCAACTGTAGATGTCTAGGATATGTTGAAGTCTAGCGGCCCCTCTTTGCGAAGCTTCTGAGAACACGATGCAATCATTCGCAAAGAGAAGATGCGATACCCATGGAGCGTGAATACCCACGCGAACACCTCTGGATAAATGCACTGGACCAATGGACTTCAAAAGGGAGGACAAACCTTTAGCACACAACAAGAAGAGGTACGGCGAGATCGGGTCCCCCTGCCGTATACCCCTTGATGGACTGAAAACACTGGACAAAACTCCATTAATCTTAATAGAAAAGGAAACCGACGTCACACACCTCATCACAAGAGAGACAAAAGTCTCATTGAAGCCCAGTTTCAGCATGATCCGTCGTAAATAATCCCATTCAACACGGTCATAAGCTTTGGCCATATCAAGCTTAATTGCGCAAGCACCCGATTTCCCTTTCTTTCTCTGAAGATAGTGTGTGCACTCATAAGCTACTAGGACATTGTCAGTTATGAGTCTTCCTGGGACAAAAGCACTTTGTTCCTCTGCCACAACATCATCAAGAAACAGTCTCAAGCGATTTGCACAATGAAATAGGTATGAACTATTTCATCTCCTGTGGGGTTTTCACCTTCGGGATAAGAACAATGGTGGTGCTATTGATGGTTTCTGGTAAGGCGCCACCATTCAAAAATTTAAGCACCGCGGCTGTGATCCCCAGGCCCAAAGTCTCCCAATGGAATTGATAGAAACCAGCGGTCAAGCCGTCTGGACCCGGGGCCTTATTTGCTCCCATCATAAATACCGCATGCTTCACTTCTTCCACCGTGTAGGCTTTTAGAAGTGCCTCATTAATCTTTGGCGTGACCTTTTCCACTACGTGCTCCAGGATTGGTCCCGGATCAAGCACTTCTTGTCTAGTAAATAAGTTAGCATAGAACTCCAAAGCTGTGGTCTCCAAGGCTTCCTAGGTGGTCGCAATGCAGCCATCTGCTCGCTTCAAGGCCGTGATCTGATTGATGCGTGCATGCTCTTTTGACTTAGACTAAAAAAATGCAGTGTTCATATCCCCTTCTTTGAGCCTGTCGATGTGGGCACGCTGCTTTTCCATAATCTCTTCTCTCGACAGAAGTTCAGAAATCCTCGACATAAGGTGGCGTTCCCTTCTGGTCGGGCCCGAGTAGAGAGATGAGCCCCTGACCTCCTCCAATTCTTGCCGAAGTCACCGTAGCTCCTGTCGGACTGACCCAAAGGTGGAGCGATCCCATTCCTTCAGAGTGCTCGTCACAGTGCCCAGCTTCATCGATAGCTCCCTCATATCTGCAGGGTTGTTCAGGCTACTCCATGTTTCCTCAACGACTCGTCGACACGTAGGGTCTCTCTGCCACATATTTTTCATAGTGGAAAGCTCGTTGCCGTCTCTTTCTTCGATTCACATCTTTTCCACATTCCAAAACCAGGCAATAATGGTCAGATTCCGTCGTTTGGACGTGCCAAACCTTGATTGATGGAAAGATATTCAGAAAACCAGTGGTTGCAAACCCCCTGTCCAGCCGACATTTGATATTGGTAGCATCCGGCTGCCTGTTATCCCAAGTGTAGGGCAACCCAATGAAACTGAGGTCCACAAAACCATACTCCTCCACTGCCTCTCTAAAGCCTTCCATCTGACGTTCCGTGCGACCTTGCCCACCAATCTGCTCACTAGAGTGTAGCACCTCATTAAAATCACCCACACATAACCATGGTAGATCACTTTTTGTTCTGAGCAGTTTCAGTAGGTCCCAACTGTGATATCACAATTCCTTCCTGGCTTCTCCATAGAATCCTGTAAAACGCCATTCCACACCCCCGCATCGAAACTAGTTGAGCTGTGACATCAATGTGGAGTTTGTCGTAGCTCTCTAGCTTCACCACCACCTCCTGACTCCAAAGCAGAGCCAATCCCCCTCCCCGACCAAAACATCCAACGCCGTATCCCCTGGCCATATTTAGGGCTCTGATCAGGTCATCCACGCTGTTATTAAAAAACCTAGTCTCCGACAAGAAGACTAACCAAGGGCGATGTAGCTCACATAAGCTACAGAGCTCTCTAACTGCCTCGGGCTGCCCCAAGCCCCGGCAGTTCAGACATATGATTTTCATTGTGCTCGGCGGGGGCTGTCCTTTGCAGCCGCCGCCGATCGTGCATTTTGTGTAAGATTTCCCCGCCTTTGCTTCTTCAGAGACTCCTCTAGACTCCCACCACTACTCTCTCCGTCCCCGTATCTAGTTGGTACACCCTTGAGTTCACTAGTCCAGCAGGAATGATAGCATTTGACCCTGAAAGGATCAAGATGCCCAAGAGGGGGGGGGGTGAATTGGGCTTTTCTAAAAATTAATTGCAAGAATTAAATCCTACAAGCCGGAATTCACCCCTAGTGCCTACTTGTGTTCCTAGAGAGTCTACCGATAAAAGTTTTGCACCCTAGTTTCCAAACCTAGTCTAGCATGGCAATTCTAGGAAAGTAAATCAAGCAATGAAAGTAAATACGAGAATGTAAATGCTTGAAAGTAAAGGGCAAGGAACATGGCGATGTTTTTCCGAGGTATCAGAGAGTCGCCACTCCCCACTAGTCCTCGTTGGAGCACCCGCGCAAGGGTGTAGATCCCCCTTGATCCACGCAAGGATCAAGTGCTCTCTATGGGTTGATTCTTCGACACTCCGTCGCGGTGAATCACCCAAAACCGCTCACAAGATGAGTTGGGTCATCCACAAGCTCCGCCGGATGATCACCAAACTCCCAATCACCACCAAGTCGTCTAGGTGATGGCGATCACCAAGAGTAACAAGCTAGAACTCTCACTTGACCACAACGAGCCCAAATGAGAAGGTGGATGCACACTTGCTACTTTCTAATTGCTAGTGAGGAGCTCTCAAGCTTTGATTCTCAAATCTCTATCCTCACTAGAGCTCTTGCACTCCCTTGCACTCTAAGGGGTTTTCTCAGCTGATCAAATGAGCAAGAGACCTCTAAAAGAGATGGTGGGGATGTATTTATACACCCCACAGACAAAACAAACCGTTACGCTCTGACTCAGCAAAACACGGGCTGACCGGACGCGCCGGTCGAAGTGACCGGACGCGCCGGTCGCTCGTAACGGTCGAAATCCGAAAATCCAACTGAGTGACCGGACGCGCCGGTCAGGGGTGACCGGACGCGTCCGATCGTGCAGGGAGCTTACTGTAAACGCACCGGACGCGAGACCGCGTCCGATCGGTGATGACCGGACACGTCCGGTCGTCTCTGGACCTTACTGGACTGAGACCGGACGCGCCGATCACACCCAGGTCGCGTCCGATCGGGTGTTTCCCTCAAGTGACACGTGTCGGCCTCTGACCACCGCGTCCGGTCCTCGCGAGGACCGCGTCCGATCGTCAGAGGCAAACCCTAGTCGCGGTTAAGTACTGACCGGACGCGTCCGGTCATGCCGAAGACCGCGTCCGGTCAGGAGAAAACGACCCGAAACTTTCCGAAACGCGTCGCAACTTGAACCAAGTTGCTTCCAACTGAACTTTGAGCTATTCTAGAGCTGCCTAGCGCCAAGTTTAACAAGTGTGCACCACACCTAAACATAGGACTCGCCTAGGTCAAGCTACCCGCTCATGCCCCCCTTTATAGTACAGCCAAAAGAGAAAAACGAAGATCCTAACGACTATTCCGAATGCATCTCAACACCTCGTCATCCGGAACTAACCGTCCTTAATCTTGACGTCACTCTTTTGAAAACCAAAACGATTTCCATCAAGGGACATGAATACCATGGTGCCCAAAGCAGTTATATCCTCCATGACCTAACTTACCAAAGTTTCTGCAAAACACACGTTAGTCATGGTAATAAAGCGTTGTCATCAATTGCCGAAACCAAACCTTGGGGCCTAGATACTTTCAATCTCTCCCTTTTTGGTGATTGATGACGACACTGAGATTCAAAAGATTGGAGTGGAGGTTTTCGAGCATGCTTGGTTCACATAAGCAAAAGGCAATAAGCACAAAGGGTTAGGAAATGCTTATGTGCCCCAAGCCAAAAGAGTGTACTCACAAGATAAGACAAAAGCGTTAGTACACATAAAGATATAGCTCATAAGAAATCAGAGTAAGGCACGGAAGCACAACCTTAGAGCTATAACTAAAACGGTGACATTAATTAACACTGTGACTAGATAACACATTAAGACTCAAAGTTTATCACACGACGACATGTCACACGAATGCAATGACTGAAAAGTAAACATGATGCATGAAAGTAGCACACAAAGAATGAAAATCCTCTAACAAAACTCTCCCTGAAACTACTCTCTCTCCCCCTTTGGCATCAAGCGCCAAAAACTAATCTAAGGATCTGACGGGGGGACAGACGGAGTCGTGTCGGGTGCCGAGGTGCGCGGAGTAATCACGAAGTGTAGAGAATCACCCTCAGAATCTAAGCTATCTGGCTGACCCTCTGAAGAAGCACGTGGCTGTGAAGCGGTCTGGGTCTGAGCAGGAACAGGTACTAACGTAGTAGCAACAAGAGGATCCGTCTGTGTGACCTGAGCCTGTAGCGAGCCAATAGCAGGGGGATCTGTCGAGGCAACTGACGAAGGAATAGTCTCTGTAGTCTCGGTCCCTGTCACTGGAGGAATAGCTGCCTCGGGAGCTGACAACCCTGAAGAAGTAGTAAATGTAGTAGTGTGCGAGGGTGTCGGTTGACCAGTCAGCTCACTGTATGTAGCACTGAAATCACTGAGTGGTGTGCCTGTCAGGAGGTGAGGGCGAGGCTGGTCGGAAGGTGTAAACCCCGTATGAATAGGAGTGAAACTCAGGGACTGAAAAGACTGGAGAACCTGCTGCTGTGGAGATGTGAACTGGAAGCTCGGCTGTCCCTGACTCGACGGACCACTGGACTGTAAAGCATGAGTCATGACAGAAGCAGGCGGAGGAACCCCGACAGTGACAAGGTGGCACAGGAGATCCAAGTACTGCTGCTGACTAGCTGCACTCTGTCGCTGTATCTCATATTGCTGTCTCTGCATCTCAACCTGCTGCCTCTGGATCTCGAGCTGCTGACACTGAAACTCGTCCTGACGAGCTTGCATCTGTGCAAGTGCTGCAGCTGTGTCCTGTGCCTGTCGCTGAATCTACTGCTGCTGCTGCTCCTGTGCCTGGGTCAGCCTCTCAAGTATAGCCACCATGGCTGCGTCTGAGCGGGAGGCTGAGCCAGAGCCACCGGCCTCGTGGTCGTGAGACCGAGGAGACCGGTACCTGGGGATGGGCTGGTAGTCCTCATCGGTGCTGTCAGATGTCACATCCTCAGGTATATCAGTAGGGTGAGCGTCAAGATCCGCAAGCTCTGCCTCAGCAAGCTCGTCAACTGTGGCGTCCTGCTCAGCTGCTGTCTCAGGAACCTCAGGTCGCTCACGCTGTCCTGGCACTGGGGCCTGATCTCTAGTGACAGAGGCCCAAAGCTGACGGATATCATACTTAGGGAAAGCATTGGTAGTGTCTGATATCTCCGCTCTGATCTCTGGTGGCAGCTGAATAGATGACCTAATGATAAAGCAGATCCAGTGTGCATAGGGCAGCTGACGATTACCCTTGAAGCCCTCAGCTATGGTGTCCTCCATCTCACTAAGTATGAGATCCCAATATCAAACTGTGTCTGTGAGAGGAGGTGGTGAACAACCCATAGCTGCATTCGCGTCAGGCCCTCTCTGTAGCCAAGTCTGGGAAGAAGTGTGCGTCTGACTATAGCATCCAGAACTCTGGCAAGTGGTGTCAGGCTAGCAGGCGTACGACGAGACCCTTCGCCAAAAGGCTCACAAAAGCAGGGTCGAACCAAGTCTGTAGGTGGCACTGCCCCGCCGTGAGGGCGTCTCGGTGGAGGAGTCTGACCAAAGCATAACTGATGGATCCTCGTGTCAGAAGCTGGGAGTCTGAGGATCTCCCTCACTCTAGAGCTGTAGAGTCGGTGATCGCGGCCTCGGAATGCAAAGTGAATAAACTCATGGGCAGGATCAATCCAAAGTGAAGCATAAAACTCTCTGACCCATGTGCCACAGTATGCACCTGTCCGTCCAAGAAGATCTGACAAGCCTGGTAGATAGGACAGGTGCGGACGAAGCTACTCTCCCACAACCTCAACCAGTGCCTCAAGCCGACAGACTCTCTGTGGTCGAAAAGCTATACCACTGTCAACTAGAGCCCTGTAGAAATCCTCCTGAAGAGGCGTATAGAAACCCTCTGAAGCTCTATGATCCCTCACAGGTGGAAACCAACGGCTGACCTCCACGAACCTCAAACCCTACACCTGACGTGCTGTAGCACCCCTCAGGTCAAAGTGCTCGACCGGGGGTGAACCTCTAGCTCTGGGAGGAGGACGTGCTCCACGACGCTGGCCCTCTGGCCTAGGAGTCACCTGAGTACGAGCACGTGTGGAGCGGCGACGTGGTGGAGACTGAGCTGGCTGCTCCTCTGTATCCTCTATAGCCTCTGGAGCCTCTGGAACCTCTGTAGCCTCTGTAGGCTCTGTAGGTGGATCAACTGACATCCCCTCTGTAGCACCAGTATCCTCTGTACCCTCAGTGGCCTCAGTGCCGAGCTGTCGACCTTCAAGGTGAAAGCGACGCTCGCCTATGCGTATGCCACTGCTCCTGCCACCTCTCTCTGCCTGCTCTGCTACATCTGCCATGGCCTGAGCAATCTCTGCCTCTGTAAGCGTCTTCTTCTTCTTTCTGGCCATTATCTTGATGCGCTTTCCACGCGCAATCTCAGCCCGATGAGAAGGACTGTCGTCCCCGTCACCAGGAGCACCACCGGCGTTCTTGCAACGCACCATGCTGACAAACTGACTGAGAACCTCTGTGAGATGGTGAACTGTCACTCGAGAGGCTTGGCCTCAATCCGTATCCGCAAGCTTGGCCTCGGATTCAGCAAACAGATCTCACCCTGACACACCGACTGACTCGCTGCAACGACGGAATAGAGAGATCTACTATAAGCACATATATAACTAAAAGGTACAAAACCCTAGAGATAGCAAGCATAAGAGATACGAAGTGAATCGAAACGCGAAGCTACCTCAGATCGACGAGACGACGGTGACAAGATGCGGTGACCTAGATCGCGAGATTCCCCGAATTCGACGAACGAGCTCTGAAAGGACCGAGTCAAGATTAATCAATGGAAGGTTACGGTCAACGGTAAGCCGTAACGACGAAATTGAATAGACTTGAACGAAAACGAACGAGTCGTCACCTCGAGCTAGGGTTAGGGCAAACCCTAGGGGAAGAGCGCGGCCGAAGGAAGAAGGAGGAGCTCGGGTGGAAGCGGGCCACGGAGGAGCACTGCTAGGAGGATGGGCGAGGCACACGGCGGCGGAGGCGGCTTGCCGGCGGCGGGAGGTGGAAAAGGCGGCGGTGGCGCGCGGCTAGGGCTTGCGCGGGCGCGGCTGCGAGCAAGCGCGCGGGCAGGGAGGCGAAGAGGCGCGGCGCGGGCATGGCAGAGGTCGCCGGCAGCGAGGAAGAGGAAAAGGGCGCGGCGGCTCCGGCGATCTCGGCGAATCGGGATTAGGGCAAGCGGCGGCGGCGGAAAGAGCGTACGGTGAAAGAATAGAGGCCGAAGACGAACGGTTTTATGAAGGAGTTAGATCCGCTCGACGCGCGATGACCGGACGCGGTGGTCGTTATGACCGGACGCGGTGGTGCAGCGTCCGGTCACACTCCAGTAAGCTCCTGGAGTGACCGGACGCGTCCGGTGAGGACTGACCGGACGCGATCAGAGTCCGGTCGAGGGGAACTCGGGAATTCATCGTGAATGACCAGACGCGGTGGTGGTGGCCGGGACCGGACACGGTGGTCAACAGAGGCGCGTCCGGTGCAGCGTCCGGTCACTAGGTCTGGAGTTGGTCTTCTGGATGACCGGACGCGCTGGTGGATGCCGGGACCGGACGCGGTGGTGAAGCATCACTGCGTCCGGTGCAGCGTCCGGTCGCTGTTCTTCAGCCTTCTTCGTTCCAAACTCTGACGCGACTTCTCTCAATCAAGTTCCAATTCAAAGAGACACAAATAAACACCAATTAGAACCTGATATGAGTGACCTCACTCAAACCCTCAAATTTTTCAAAATAGTTTGCCTTAGGCTAGTATTATTTTTAGGAAAATAGGCAATAAACACCCGAGGAGCAACGTATGGCCATGCAATAGAGTTTTTGGACCTTAGGAGCGTCAAGATGCTCTCTCTAACCATGGACGAACACAGAGGTTGCTCAAAGCTAAACCAAAAAGAAACGACAAACGAACAACCATGCATATGCAATGCAATACAAGAAAGTAAGGCTAGGTTGCTTGTCAAGTTTGATCCACGGTTAGGCTTCTTCACTCCTCCAAAGGAGGGTTATCGTAACCGTGTTAGCCAAGCCCTAAATGCATTGTGATAAAATAAACATGACATATAATACAATGCAATGCAAGGGACAACACACGCTCATTTTTTAAAGTTGCTTGAATCAAGCACATTGAGTTCACTTCTTAGCCTACAAAAGGTGGCCTCATCCAAAGGTTTAGTGAAGATATCCGCTAATTGATTTTCACTTCTTACACCTTCTAGTGATATGTCATTTTTAGCAACGTGATCTCTTAGAAAGTGATGGCAGATATCAATGTGCTTGGTGTGAGAGTGTTGTACCGGATTGTTAGCAATTTTAACGGCGCTTTCATTGTCACATAAAAGTGGCACCTTTTCAAGAACAATTCCATAGTCTAGGAGGGTTTGTTTCATATATAAGATTTGTGCACAACAAGCCCCCGCGGCAATGTATTCCGCCTCGGCGGTGGACAAAGCCACACTATTTTGCTTTTTAGATGACCAAGATACTAAGGATCTCCCAAGCAAATGGCACCCTCCGGATGTGCTTTTTCTATCAATTTTGCAACCGGCATAATCCGAATCGGAATAGCCAACTAGTTAGAATCTAGCTCCTTTGGGATACCAAAGACCAATGCTTGGGGTGTGCTTAAGATATCTTAGGATTCTTTTTACGGCACTTAAGTAAGGTTCTTTAGGGCATGCTTGGAAGCGAGCACACATGCACACACTAAACATGATATCAGGCCTAGATGCGGTAAGGTACAACAAGCTACCAATCATAGAATGGTAGAGAGTTTGATCAACCGGTTTACCTCCCTCATCTAGGTCGAGATGTCCATTTGATGGCATTGGGGTCTTGATTGGTTTGCATTCTTCCATCTTGAAACTTTTGAGAAGATCCTTGGTATACTTTTCTTGAGAGATGAAAATCCCTTCTCTCATTTGCTTGACTTGAAAACCAAGGAAGAATGTGAGCTCACCAATCATTGACATCTCAAACTCCTTCGACATCAATTCACCAAATTCTTTGCAATAATCTTCATTTGTTGATCCGAAGATGATATCATCAACATACACTTGACAAATGAAGATCTCCCCATTAAACTTCTTGGTGAATAGTGTGGTGTTGACCTTTCTAATGGTGAAGCCCTTCTCAATGAGGAAGTCTCGGAGGCGCTCATACCACGCTCTAGGGGCTTGCTTGAGCCCATATAGCGCCTTGGACAACCTATAAATATGATTAGGATATCTAGGGTCTTCAAACCCGGGAGGTTGATTAACATAGACTAGTTCATTTATAAAGCCATTTAAGAATGCACTTTTCACATCCATTTGGTATAGTTTCATATCATGATGTGATGCATATGCAAGGAGGATACGAATGGCTTCAAGTCTTGCAACGGGTGCAAAGGTCTCTCCAAAATCAAGGCCTTCAACTTAAGAGAACCCCTTTGCAACTAGTCTTGCCTTGTTCCTCACTACTATGCCTTGGTCATCTTGCTTGTTTCGGAACACCCACTTGGTTCCAATGACTCTTGCACCTTTAGGATGCTCTTCAAGTGTCCATACTTGATTGCGGGTGAAGTTGTTCAATTCTTCATGCATGGCATTCACCCAATCCGGATCTTGAAGAGCTTCTTCTACATTCTTAGGTTCAACACAAGAGACAAAAGAGTGATGTTCAACAAAAGAAGCAAGCTTTTGAGATCGAGTCATCACTCCCTTAGTAGGACTCCCTATGATGAGTTCTTGTGGATGGGCTTGAAGTAGAGGTGAATTTCTTCTATCAATCACTTGAGGAGGTGGATGGGGAGCATCAACATCTTGAGCTTGTGCCTCGGCTTGTTCATGAGAGATATAAGTGTCTTCATTTTCAACTCTCTCATTCTTGTCATCATCTTGAGGCACACGTGATGAAGATGGTGGATCAATGATTTGTACATCGTCTTCATCGTCTTTTGGCTTGATGTCTCCCACGGGTATGTTCTTCATGGCCTCCCTCAAGGGTTCATCACCTACATCATCACAATTCTCAATTGCTCCTTGGGAGCCGTTAGATTCATCAAATTCCACATCATATGTTTCTTCAACCAAACCGGTGGCATGGTTAAATACTCTATATGCTTTGGACTTTGATGAGTAACCAACAAGAAAACCAATATCACAACGTCTTTGAAACTTCCCTAGGTGTTGACGCTTCTTGTAGATGTAGCATTTGCAACCAAACACCCGAAAGAATGAGACGTCCGGCTTCTTCCCATTAAGCAACTCATAGGGGGTCTTGCCAAGAAACTTTTGTAGGAAGAGGCGATTTGAAGCATAGCATGCGGTGTTGATTGCCTCGGCCCAAAACTTTTCCGGAGTGTTGTACTCATCTAGCATTGTTCTTGCAAGGGTGATCAAAGTCCGGTTCTTTCTCTCAACTACACCATTTTGTTGAGGAGTGTAGGTTGAAGAGACCTCATGCTTGATTCCAATTTCATCACAATAAGCTTCAATGTTGGTGTTGTCAAACTCTTTGCCATTGTCACTTCTAATTTTCTTTATCTTGACTTTAAATTCATTTTGAGCTCTCTTTGCAAACTTCTTGAAGCAATTTGCCACTTCGGATTTGTCATGAAGGAAGAATGTCCATGTGTACCTTGAGTAGTCATCCACTATTATAAGACAATAGAGATTACCACCCAAGCTCTTGTATGTTGTAGGCCCAAACAAATCCATGTGTAGAAGTTCTAGCACTCTTGAAGTTGACATGAAAGCTTTGGTTGGATGAGTGTTTGCAACTTGTTTGCCCGCTTGACATGCACTACAAGGTTTGACCTTTTCAAACTTCACATCCTTCAATCCTCTCACTAGTTCTTTCTTCAATAGCTTGTTGAGAGTGCTCATTCCAACATGTGCAAGCCTCCTATGCCAAAGCCAACCAAGTGAGGTCTTGGTGAACAAACATGTCATCAAATTTGCATCTTCGGAGGTGAAGTCAACAAGATAAAGATTGTTGTATCTAAAGCCTTTGAATATCACTTGCTTGTCATTTATCTTTGAAACTTCCACTTCATTTGGTGTGAGCAAGCATTGGAAGCCAAGATCACAAAGTTGCCCAACGGATAATAAGTTGAAACTCAAAGAAGCAACATAGAGCACATTTGAGAGTGAGTGATCATTTGATATTGCAATCTTGCCTATACCCTTGACTTTGCTCTTTGAATTATCCCCAAATGTGATCTTCTCTTGACATATCCCATTCTCTTCAATGGAGGTGAACATACGAGGATCACCGGTCATATGTTGAGTGCAACCACTATCAATAACCCAATGAGATCCACCGGTCTTGTAGTTCACCTACACACAAGAGATTAAGCTTTTTGTTTAGGGACCCAAACTTGAGAGGGGCCCTTGACTTTCTCAACTAGTGACTTGGCAACCCATATTTTCTTTGGCCTATTCTTGTTTGGGGGACCCAAAAACATGACTTTCATCTTTCCATTTGAATCTTTTCTTAACATGTAATGAGCATTGAAGGCAAAGGGTCTAGCATGCTTGGGCAAGGGTTGTGGTGGTGGAGTTTTGCATTCATGAGCAAAGTGACCTTCTTGACCACACTCAACACATCTCTTTGGGGCTTTGACTTGCTTTGTTGTTGTTGAGCTTTTGCCTTCTTCTCTTGATTTGCCAAGTACCCAATACCACTTCTATCCATCTTCATTACGGTGTTCATGAGGAGCTCACTTTGCAAATATTGACCTCTTGTGAACTTGCTTAGACCGGTCTTGAGATGCTCTTTTTCTTGCTTGAGCTTTTTGTTCTCTTCAATGAGTGACTCATTTGTTGTTTGCTTCTCAAGAGCCATCAAACCTTTAAGCTTCTTGTTCTCATTTGCAAGTTTCTCATTCTCACACTTGATCTTGGCATAATCATCATAGTTGCTTGACTCAACCACACTCTTGCCTTTGCTACTAGAACCTTGCTCAATGCTTTCAATGATCAAGTCATCACATGATGTAGCTATATCACACTTAACAACATTGTTAGTAGCATCATGTGTCTCAAGAGCAAGTTCATTAGCAACCACAAGACTATCATAGTCAATTTTTAATGTGGTGTATTTGTCTTTTAGAGAGTTATGTCTAGTGATGAGCTCATCATGCTTCTTCTCAAGCTTATCATGTTGATCTTTGAGCTCTTTATTAGAGGTTTTGAGCTCCTTGAGATGAGAAGACATAACTTCATTTTGATCTCTAAGATCACCACTAGTTTTTTGAGCATTTTCAAGCTTTGATGAGAGTGATTCATTTTCATTTTGAAGTTCATCATTTTCATTTCTTGTCCTTCTTATGATTTTAGTGTATTTGTTTAGCAATTTTACAAGTTCATCATAAGAAGGTGCGTCATATTCATCATCACTATCACTATCATCATCATCATCACTATCATGGTTTTGTACCTTTCGTTCACCCTTGGCCATAAGGCATAGGTGAGTAGTGCACGATGATGGTGAAGGAGGCGGTGAAGGTGGTGATGAAGATGTCGGTGAAGATGATGGCCCCATCACAAAGGCGGCAACCTTCTCTTTCTCATCATTGCTTTCATCTTCGAAGGACTCACAAGATGATTCAATGTCGGTGAGCCAATCACCAACAATGTATGCCTTTCCTCCCTTCTTCTTCTTGTAGAACTCCATCTTCTTGCCATCCTTCTTCTTGTATGGCTTGTTCTTCTTCTTCTTCTCATCTTCTTCATCACTTGAATCATTTTTCTTGCCCTTGTTCTTGTTCTTGTACTTGTCTTTTGGTGGTCTAGGGCATTGATGAGCTAGGTGGCCAAGTTCACCACAATTGTAGCAATCCATCTCCGAGATGGGCTTTCTCTTGCTACTTGTGAAGAATTTCTTTTTCTTGCCATCGAACTTGATGCCACTCTTGTTGAGCTTCTTTAGCATCTTGGTGGTCTTTCTCACCATGAGTGCAAGTGATTCATCATCGACATCACTTTCACTTGAGCTTTCTTGCACCATCATGGCTTGGCCCTTCTTCTTCTTCTTGTCATGGCTAGCTTTGAAGGCCAAGTCTTTCTTCTTGGAAGATGATGAGCCCTCTTCCAGAGTGATGTGCATGTACATCTCATGAGCATTGATCTTCCCCAATACTTGTGTCGGTGTTGCGGTGGAGAGATCACTTTGGTGAAGCACGGTGACAATGTGACCATACTTCTCAACGGGAAGAACACTCAAGATCTTCCTTGCAACATCCGATTGGCTCATTTGAGTGAGCCCAAGAGCATTGAGGTCCTCTACAAGAACATTTAAGCGAGTGTACATGTCATTAGCACTTTCTTTGGGAAGCATCTCAAAAGAATTAATTTTCTTTAAAGCAATGTGATAGCGTTCCTCACGCTCACTCTTAGTTCCCTCATGGAGAGCACAAAGATTTTCCCACAATTCATGAGCGTTCTTTGCATTACGCACACGATTGAAGATATCTTTGCCTAAGCCCCGGTAGAGTGCATTTTTGGCCTTTGCATTCCACCAGTCGTACTTCTCCTCGTCACCAATGGGGTTTGCGGGATCCTTGATAGCGGGAAGCCCTTGGGTTGCGGCTCTAAGACACCCAACATCTATGGCTTCGAGATACGCCTCCATGCGGATTTTCCAATATGGAAAATCATCCCCCTCAAAGGTGGGAGGTGGTCCTTCCCCGTTAGACATCTTGCTCTAGGCGGTAAAGCCTAAAATAGGAGCAACACGGCTCCGATACCAATTGAAAGGATCAAGATGCCCAAGAAGGGGGGTGAATTGGGCTTTTCTAAAAATTAATTGCAAGAATTAAATCCTACAAGCCGGAATTCACCCCTAGTGCCTACTTGTGTTCCTAGAGAGTCTACCGATAAAAGTTTTGCACCCTAGTTTCCAAACCTAGTCTAGCATGGCAATTCTAGGAAAGTAAATCAAGCAATAAAAGTAAATACGAGAATGTAAATGCTTGAAAGTAAAGGGCAAGGAACACGGCGATGTTTTTCCGAGGTATCGGAGAGTCGCCACTCCCCACTAGTCCTCGTTGGAGCACCCGCGCAAGGGTGTAGCTCCCCCTTGATCTGCGCAAGGATCAAGTGCTCTCTACGGGTTGATTCTTCGACACTCCGTCGCGGTGAATCACCCAAAACCGCTCACAAGATGAGTTGGGTCATCCACAAGCTCCGCCGGATGATCACCAAACTCCCAATCACCACCAAGCCGTCTAGGTGATGGCGATCACCAAGAGTAACAAGCTAGAACTCTCACTTGACCACAACGAGCCCAAATGAGAAGGTGGATGCACACTTGCTACTCTCTAATTGCTAGTGAGGAGCTCTCAAGCTTTGATTCTCAAATCTCTATCCTCACTAGAGCTCTTGCACTCCCTTGCACTCTAAGGGGTTTTCTCAGCTGATCAAATGAGCAAGAGACCTCTAAAAGAGGTGGTGGGGATGTATTTATACACCCCACAGACAAAACGAACCGTTACGCTCTGACTCAGCAAAACACGGGCTGACCGGACGCGCCGGTCGAAGTGACCGGACGCGCCGGTCGCTCGTAATGGTCGAAATCCGAAAATCCAACTGAGTGACCGGACGCGCCGGTCAGGGGTGACCGGACGCGTCCGATCGTGCAGGGAGCTTACTGTAAACGCACCGGACGCAAGACCACGTCCGATCGGTGATGACCGGACGCGTCCGGTCGTCTCTGGACCTTACTGGACTGAGACCGGACGCGCCGATCACACCCAGGTCGCGTCCGATCGGGTGTTCCCCTCAAGTGACACGTGTCGGCCTCTGACCACCGCGTCCGGTCCTCGCGAGGACCGCGTCCGGTCGTCAGAGGCAAACCCTAGTCGCGGTTAAGTACTGACCGGACGCGTCCGGTCATGCCGAAGACCGCGTCCGGTCAGGAGAAAACGACCCGAAACTTTCCGAAACGCGTCGCAACTTGAACCAAGTTGCTTCCAACTGAACTTTGAGCTATTCTAGAGCTGCCTAGCGCCAAGTTTAACAAGTGTGCACCACACCTAAACATAGGACTCGCCTAGGTCAAGCTACCCGCTCATGCCCCCCTTTATAGTACGGCCAAAAGAGAAAAACGAAGATCCTAACGACTATTCCGAATGCATCTCAACACCTCGTCATCCGGAACTCACCGTCCTTAATCTTGACGTCACTCTTTTGAAAACCGAAACGATTTCCATCAAGGGACATGAATACCATGGTGCCCAAAGCAGTTATATCCTCCATGACCTAACTTACCAAAGTTTCTGCAAAACACACGTTAGTCATGGTAATAAAGCGTTGTCATCAATTGCCGAAACCAAACCTTGGGGCCTAGATGCTTTCAGACCCGACTGGGACATTCAGGTCCGGACCTATTTTTTACTTCCTCTTCCTAGGCTGCCGGCCAGATTCATCAACATCCATGTCTAAATGCCTGCTCGCCCCCTTTCCTGTCCTCTCTACCACAGAGATACTTGTGGTTTGGTTCTTGAAGGGAGACTGAACCTCTTGATCCTCAGTCTCGCCTACATAGTCAGATGAGTGGCCCAATCCATCATCGCCTAGCGATGATCTTGTCTCACTTGACTTGCTGAAATGTGTCCTGGGGGGTTTAGAAGCCGAAGACGATCCACTTCCAAATGATTCCGCTGCTGCACCTGCAAAGGACGGTAAGCGCCGCCTTCTTTCTTCCGACGCGCGAAGCTGGACATCATATGACAGTTTGCCATACTCATCTCGGGCCACAGGGTTGTGGCACTCCATCTCCGAGTGACCAATGACTCCACACGTAAAGCAGTAATATGGAAGCTTTCCATATGAGCCTCAAACCAGCGTGGTTCTTCCGTCCTACTCATATGGAGGAGAACGCCTTGCCGCACCGGCTTGTTGATTTCAATGGCCACTCGGGCACGAAGGAACGCCTCGCTAGCCTTGCCATCTACGCCCACATCCATCTTTACCATGTTACCGATCAGATTCATGGCCCTGGCGCCCCTCGTCTGATTCATCCAACCGAATGGAAAATTCAAGATGCGTACCCACACCTCCATCCGATCAAACACGATCTCAGATGCACTGAGCTTCTCTTCATACTCTTGCAGGATGACTGCATACTTCCCCACCATCCAAGGCGGGCCGGCTAGAGCCCGATCCATGTCCACGTGGCAGCCAAACTCTGCCATGAACAGGTTGTCGCTCCTCTCCCTGATTGCCCAGAGTTTGAGGCCAACCGGGTTTCCCCATGCCAGCTTCATCGCCGACCTCACCGTATTCACATGGACCGGCGCCGGGGAGAGCACTTTCCCTACGATCGTCCACTCCACCAGCGGAGGTTCCTCATCGTCCTCATCATCAGAAAAGTCCGCAACAGCCGCCTCTTCTTCCTCCGTTAAGCGCCGAAGAAGGTACGTCACATTAGGGTTAGGGCTGACAACCCCTCCCCCTTGTTGCCTCCTCCTTCCATCACCAAAGGTAGCCGGATCAGAGGGCAGAAAACTGGAGCACTGCACGTAAGTCAGCACAGGCACAGGCGAAGTTCCAACCCAGGATAATCTAAGCGGCGCTCAAATCCCTAGGGGAAATCTATGGTCGACGGCACCGGGGCGGCTAACCGTCGATTTGCGTTGTCCGGCACCAACTGCAGGTCGGTGGCGGGGCGTGGACGCCGTGGCCGGAGCGGCCGTCGGTGCAGCAGATCAGGATCACCAGCGTTGGTGATCTAGATCGGGGTCAGGGACGATGTCGTACTCACAGTCGCCAGGAAAAGCCGATCCATGCATCTTGCAGTCACCTTGCTACTAATTTGATCACACTATTTACATACCCAACATGCCAGATTCCTTATTTCTATATTTTTCAGCTAGACTTTCGCGTATATATATAATTGTGTCAGGTTTAGCGCATATGCCCCCTTATGCATGCACCATTAGATGTACATGGGATGCATGTGCAGACACATCCCATGTGCATCCAATGGCGATGCACATAAGGGTATGTGCCCTTAGGGGCAATTTTTCGACGTCCAGTTAGTAGTGGTTTGTCAAAGTTGTTTCTTGAATCACAAACTGGTTGTTATTCCCTTTATTCTGAGCATCACTAGCAAAACATTGTCACCTAAGGTAGAAGATGTGGGTTAAATGCATAGATGGCTTTTATAAGGATATATATATATATATATCAAAAGTATAGGAAGAAAGGCGCACTTGTTGAAAATGGTTGGACACTTATCATCACTTTTGCAATTGAGTGCTTGGAGTCAGACCACATATCTCCCCATAAAAAGTTCCTTGGTATCGAAATACTCAATTCCACTATGGGGGATACAAACCAAGAATTGCTCTCAACAATGAATACCTCCACCAATGCACTCCTCATTCTGCTATTTTTCAACCCGAATTTGATTTTCTGGAAAACCTCATCGTTGTCGTTGTTCATTGGCTCACTGCTGTTGTTAATTTGCTAGTTGCTCCGTTTCATGCTATCGCTCATTGGCTAGCTCAAATCTCTTCTCTTCAATGGATCTACTCATCTATAACCTGTGTTTTTCATTTTCCAAAAGAAATGATCCGACATCTATTTTCTTAATGGCTTTTGCTATACATATAGTGAATGAAATGGGCCATATGCCCCCATGTGTATCCAATGGTAATGCACATAAGGGCATGTGCCCTTAGGGGCAAAAACAACATTCATACTGCTAAATAGATATTTTCATGTCTGTTAGGCGGTTTTGGGTATATTTCGTTGTAGATAGGCAGACCAATGCACTCCCATTTTGATCAAAATGGTAGGCTGCAAAAATACACAACACATCCACATGAGGTTATTTGCCTCAAAGGCCCTTTGGTATGTAGCTCTAAATATAAAAATTGCCATGTTTCCTGGCAGCATGCAAATGGCATGTGTTCTCTTCTATATCCAGAAAGGGAGGACGTCTCTTGCACTCTTAATACTAGTACTGAAACAAAAGTGGAAAGAGAAGTTGTATATTGGAAGTTATGGAAGTTCATTGAGGAAATGTGAAAGTTCATTTATAATAATTTTCCAGAATATTATATGACTTGTGACTTGTGCACGTGTGTGGCTGCCCAGTGGGGTCTCCCGGTATTAAAAATTTTTCTATTTTTTCACCCTAAAATTGGTTTTCTGAAAACCTCATCACTATTGGTTCTAGAATTGACGGTTTCGAGCCCCGTGATCAATGCCACTTAAGAAACCGGCAGTGAAGAGCTATTCTGTGGCAGTGAATCGGAAATGGTATCAAAGAACTTTACTCCATCGTCACTCTTTTTCTAGCTTAGAAGGCTCACGGCCTAAACGAAAAAAAATAGAAGATATGACATATACGATGAGATGATATCTAAGTGTCAGCACTAGACTCTTACCTTACTGTTGGAGGTTCCCTTATAACTTATAAGTCAGTAGCTAAAATGTATGTCATGTACCTTTTTAGTACTTGTGCACCCCTTTTTTTTTAGTAGATGATACTCCTTTCGTTCCAAAATGTATGTCATGTACCTTTTCTAGATTTATTGTCACTGTGTATCCATATATAATGTATATTTAGGTGCCTAGAAAAACCCCAGACAACTTGTACAATTTAGAAAAGAGAAAGTAGTTGTTTTCTGAACTTGTATGCCCTCCGAGTGAATGAAAAACTATGAATTGTAAAACGCGGAAAGCTATTCCGATGCAATTCATACGGCCTGTGGTTGTCTTGCAGCTTCTTACAAAACAGAACATAAAGGACGGATCAGTCGAGACTCAAGCATGACCCTACGTGTACAAGTAAGTGGTCGAACGCTTGGGCGTTGGTGGTACTTGTACATACCAATATATGGATGTTAATGTTAGTCCTCAGATGGATGCGTTCCCTGCCCCGCTACTGCTGGCGTAGGTGTTCGAACGCTTGGGCGAGAACGGGGGCGAAGCGGGCGACGTCGACGCGCACGTCCTGCTTATTGAGGTAGAACTCGGTCATCTTGTCCCATCCGCTGCGGTGGATGGAGTCCGGGTCCTTGATCGCCGGGTGCTCCGGCCCCAGCATCTCCAGCAGCGTGCTCTCCTCCGCGCTCACGATGTAGTCGAGGTACTTGAGCCCCATCTCTTTCGCCGGCAGGCCAAACTCCAGCGTCGCGATCGTATCCATATTCCCGTACGGCACCACCTGGACGAGCACCGCGCCCGGCGGCAGGAACACCGCGTTCGTCAGCCCGGCCCCGTGCACGCCCAGCAGCACGTCGAAGGAGTTCACCGTCCGCGCCTGCGCGTCCACGGTCACGTCGCGCCGCAGGTCCACCGCCACCGCCTCGAACCCCGCCGCCTCCGCCGCCTGCAGTATCTCCTGCTCGTTCATGAACCGGCGGCTGTGCCCTCGGTGGACCAGCAGCAGCCGCGGCCTCTTGCCCTGCTCTCGGACCAGGCTGGCCGGCGCGTCGCGCGGGAGCGCGTAGACCTCGCGCATGAACCTTGTGAAGTCGGCCATGGACAGGCGGCCGCCCGGCGCCCATTCCGGGACGATGCTCAGGCCGCCGTTGTGCATGTGGATCCCCACGGTGACGTGCGGGAAGCACCGCACTTGTTGCGCGTCGTCGCCGTCGAGGTTCACGGCGTCGTACTTGGACAGCCGCTGCAGGATGGTCCTGTACGCTGCCGGCCACCACGGCTTCATGTTGCTGATCAGGAACTGGACCTTGCCGTCGTAATGCCGCGACGCGATGAACAGCGGCACCAGCACGTCGCCGAAGTCGTGCCAGAAGTTGCCCGTCAGCCCGCCGAGCGCGAACAGGACCGCCGGTATGTTGTAGGTCTCCGTGCACGCCGGGGCGGCTGCCTTGTCCTCCAGCTGCGTCACGGTGACCATCTTGATGTCGGGCATGTTCTTGCGAGAGTACGGCCAGATCCTCCACTCGCGGCGCTCCGACCAGCTCGCCGGCACGAGGGTCACCGACAGGGCTGTGCTGTTGACGCGGACGTCGCCATCGACTTCGCAGGTTTCGGAGTAGAATCCCTTGGTGTTGTACACCACCTTGCCCTTCTCTGCTGCACCTGCACACGACAAGAAGGCGGAAACATTCACCTGCTGCTTAATAATTAGCATAAGTGTTAACATTATTCTTTTGAACTTGAGCTTAGGTACCTTACCACATAGATGTGTTGATCACGAAAATACAGTGATGTCTAAAGAGTATTTTAACCTGTGGACGCTCGACCGCGTCACCAATTAATATTTTTAGAAATATTCTATTTGTGAAATCCCTTCTATTTATTTTTCGAGCAAAACAGGAGGGGTTTCCTCCCTACTGGACCCATCGATTTATGATTTAGAGGTTGAAAGTAAGCAACTTAATTATTTGCTTGTTTACTGCAAAACCTATTCACCTAGGTTTAGCAGTGACGGATCTAGAAAAATAAGCTAGGAGGGACTTATCTTATAATTTTTCATCCTTAGTCTCTCCTTGCAAACTCGAATAGGTATAAATTTTGTAGGAGAGGCTCCATGGTCCGAGCAGCGGTAATGGGCGCTCGAGCCCACCCCGCCCGGTGCTGAATTCGCCCTTGGGTATAGTCTCATGTAGGTTCTTAAAGGGATACTCCCTTTATCCGCTATGAGATTCGTACTGGCCATACTTTTTTAAGTTTGACTTGATTTTGTAAAAAATATTAGCAATTATATATCTAAATAAGTTTATTGTGAAAATATATTCAACGAGCTATCCAATAATATTAATTATGTACCAAAAATATTTAATATTATATATATTTGGTTAAAGTTAAAAATATTTAACTTCTCGGGAAGTAAGAATGACACTTTTTATGGGACGAAGGGAGTACGATAGATGTGCGTACTCACACTCCGTCCTAAAACATAGTGCATTATGACTTCTAAAACTTGTATTTAATAAGGTGCACATGCTAAGATTTTGCAATGTTTTCTAAAATGGAACCTAATTTGTGGACGAACTCCTTAATTGGGTTTAATCTATGAGTATGTAGAACTTCTTAATTGGGTTTAATCTATGGTTACGTATGTCATTTGAGTATTCCCTTAAGTTGTCTTAAAATTTTTGAAATGTATTGTATTACAGGACAGAGGAGTACATTCGAAGGATGTGTAAGCATGTGTATATGTGAGCATCTACATTTGTGCTTTGTTCTATGAAAATAGTATTTAGAGACGAGTAATGTTCTTATTAACTAACTTCTCTAAGTATACTCCACTACAAAACAAAAGTATTGGCACAAAATTGTTTTTCTTATTTTTTCTAGTACTTTTTATATTCATTATACATGTGTGGTCAACCATGCAATACTATTCATTATTTCTTTATAATTTTATACCCATCCATTACAAATTTTAAGTCGTTTTTAACTTTCCACTGAGTCAAACTTCTCTATGTTTGACTAAGTTTATAGAAAATACATAAACATATACAACATGAAACAAGGTTCAATAATACACCACACAATATATTTTGGTAGCATACTTATTTAATATTGTAAATGTTAATATACTTTTCTATAATTTAGTAAAAGGTAGAGAAATTTGACTAAGAATAAAACTAAAATGACTTACATTTTGAAACAAAGAGAATAATTTAACCTGTATAGTTTTATGTTATGTCTCACTAGTTTAGAAACTATCTCCATGGTTGATAGACATGAAAAATTATATGCTCATTGCTCCCACGTGCATGTCTATGTGATATGCATGGTGGAAAATATCTAGCTATTATATTGGTATTTGAATCAGTGTCAAATGAGGATAAATGTAACTAAATGTATTGCACTTTGCATGCATCTAAATGTTTAAAGTTGCAATTCAAAAAATATCTTTTGATGCAAAATACAATAGGAAAAAGAGGAAAAATATTCAAACATTGCTTTTAAACGAGATGTGTGTGAAAAATAAAAGTATCTATAAAAAGCCATAGAAGATGGAACATGGTGTATACAAGATGTAATGAAGTGGGACATATGACTAACTCCGTACTCACATCACATTTGAAGTTATTTTTCATAATGACAAAGATGGGTTTAGAAAGCACATTATATTATTGCCAACAATTGAGTCTAAATATTATGAAAGTTTCTAGAATTTACTTCTGCCCCTTAATGCGTCTGTACGGTAAAGATTAATGTGGACATTTTAAATAGGAGTCTTGAATCAGTAATAATAGGATGATAAGCATAAAGCTTATTAGTTGACACTAGTCCATCAACCCATGCTCTTGCACGGGCTAGAATTTTAAAAGATGTACTATTAATATATTTGATTTATAAAAAATTACTTATATTAAATTGCATGTTTTTTCTTCGTTTATTTTCTACAAAATAGACATAATAAATACTTTGTAGTCTATATCTAATGATCATAAACTTATTAATTACTTTTTCTATAAACGACAAACTTAGATATTTTTCATGCATATTCATATTTTACTTTGCTTGGTACCTTGTATATTTTAATATACAATTAGTTTGAAACCTTACCATTAACTATGGTGACCCTTGTTGCATCACATATATTGTCATAAATCTGATTTTTTATTTTTTAACTTTTTTTATTGAATGCTATAGATTTTTCCTTAGGCTAAAATTCTTGTGCTTATTGTATCTTTTACTAACTCGTTTTTAAAAGAACGATTTTAGGTCGTATAGTACATTCCTAAATACTACAATAGCATATGCAATCATTTGAAACTTGCACCATGTCACCTAAGAAAAGTGATAGAGCTTGAAATGAGATCTCAATGGGGTTAGCTGTGCTAACCTCAAGAGAATTTTAAATCTTATTAAGCCTTATAATGATTGAATTACTCTAGAGTAATGTTAAAGGGTCGAAAAAAAATATAGCCATTAGTAGTCTCCTATAATTCTTAAGATGATTAAATTTTCCTATCAAGAAACTATACCTGCAATTATGGTTATACTACATAGACGTGTCAAATATTTACTTAAAATATATAAATACAGATAAAGTAACAGTAGAGGTAGATAATTTATATACAAAATTAGGGGGTTACTTTAAGTATTTTTCATAATGACAGAGGTGGGTAACTTTTTTATAAATTACAATAGATTCAATGGCTATTATTGAAGATGATGATTAGAGTCTACTAAATTAAAGCCCTGATGTTTATGATTATTTTGAGAATTTTTAGGATTTATCTTTTTTCCTAATGCGTCCGATAAGAGTTAACATGGTGCCTCTGTTGAGGTCTCTAATTAGTAATAGTAAGATATCTGGGCCGACTTTCAATGACTTAATCTTCATTGTTGTGAATTGTAAGCAAATTAATCTCAAATGTTAATTTAAGAGGCACCAAATGCCTGCTATTTTGCCATGATCAAGAACAAAAACAGTTAAATTTAATATCCGTTGTGCTTCAACTATTTGCAGTATTTTGACTTTGATCCCATCATGCTGTAACACCCTAAATTTTGCTTTTTCCCAAAATAGTTAAATATGATTTATTTATGCAATTGTGTGTGCATTTCATATATATGAGATAATAATTTTTTGTGAAAATAAAATCAATCATAAGGTTAGCAACTTGTTTATGCACTCTGCTGCTGCATTACATTTTATTGTGATGAATGGTTTTGGTCCAAGTGCTAAAAGATTTAAAAACCATTTGAAAATGATTTGGAAAAGTCAATTCAGAAAAAGAAAAAAAAAATCCTACTCCTCCCTCACTCTCTCCATTCGGCCTGTTGGCCCATCCCCTCTCCAAGGCCCGCACGCCCTCCCCCTTTCTCCTTCTCTGGCGAGGCCCAGCCCAGCCGGCCTACCGCTGCCGCACCCTTTCTCCCTTGTGCCGCTGACGTGCCGGCCCCACCTGTCGGCGCTTTCATCTCCAACCTCCAGCCGCTCTCCACTCGGTCACGAAGGCAACCGCCATTTCTTCCGCCCGCGCCCACGCTCCAGGTCGTGGGAGCGTCCTTCCCCGCTCCCCAGCCCCTATATAGGTGAGCCGCGCCTGTCGCTACTCCCTCCCACCTCCCGCTCTGGATTTCTCCCTCGCTCGCGCGCGCAGAAGCAGCAAAACCGCCGCCGGAGACGCCGTCCACCCCCGCCGCGGCGACCGTCACCTCCGAGCCGCCCCCGCCCTGTGTTTTTCGCTCGGTGAGCTTCGCCTCTCTCTCCTCTTTCTCCCCATCCATCTCCCATGCCGGATGGTGGCCTCTAGGGCCGATTTTCACGGGCACCGGCGACCTCCTCGCCGCTGGCCATGGCGAGCGCCGTGCGGGCCCTTCCCCGGCCGTGCAAAGGGCTCGGGCGGGGTCGCCATCGTCCCCGCTCTCTCCTGGTGCTCTCTGTTCGTCGAATAGTGGCCTCTAGGGCCCGGTTCGCTCACGCCGGCGAGCATCCTCGCCAACGGCAATGGAGGGCTGCCGCGTCGGCTATTTCTCCGGCGGGCTGCGCCGCCCTCATCTCCTCCATCCAATCCGAACCGCTCATCTTATGATCAATGGCTCAGAAAGCTCCATACCCCTTCGGGGTTCATTTTGTTAAAGAGACCCCCCACTTTCATCTATTTGAACCCGCCGTCCTTGGCGTATTTCCAAAATACGCGTTCTAATTTTGAAAGCGTAGTTTGCTTCGGTATATATGAAAAATACGCTTTTAGATTAATTACAGAATTGCCACTGTAGTAAAACGTTTATAAAATCGTCGTTTTAGCTCCGATTTGACCCGTTCAACTTGCGTTAGTTTCATAATTTCATAACCTATGCATTAATGCCACTGTTAGTTAGGTTTGCAACATCTAAAATTCTTGATTAGGTTAAGTTAATTAACTCGCTATAGGAATCTTGTTTGACTCGTATCTTTCGCGATTTAGGTCCGTTTTTCGTGAACTTCGCGTCGATGTGATCGTAGCGAGACGTAGAATATTTTCATAAACTTTTTAATCTTGTTTTTATACTGCTGGTGTACTGTTCTAATTATAGGTTTGTTTGCTATGCATGAATGCTCCTAAAATGTGTATGTTGCCGTGTTGGTCGAGTTCAGACGGTGAGGAGTACGTTGGGAGCCAGGAGTACTTTGAAGACCAGCAAGATCAGCAGAAGGGTGCTAACTAAGGCAAGTATAGCATGGGCCTACCTTGATTCCTATTCATTATATAATCTACTCATTATGCATGTGTCTAATATTGCTCGACTATAAGGACATCCTAGCCATTGACGACTTATACCTTGATGCCTATGGGTTTTATTGCATATGGGTAGAATGCTAGTGCTCTATTCAAACATGATCAATACTATGATTAATGGAACAAACGGATAAACATGATGGTGACAATTGAACTAAAGGGTGGAGGTGCAAATGATGTTGTTCATGTTGCCCTAAACCCTCCGTAAGGACTTATCTGTAGGGCAAAAGCTGGGACATACAGTGCAACCGTGAGAGTTATATGGCTCTGACTTTAGCTTAGTAATAGGATCTTTTCTAGCTTGTTAGAGGTTACCCGAAAGGGCGCAAGAGGGGCTTGCCACTTTGGGTATAGAACTGCCTCTGTTCTGGTGTGTATAGCCTGCGGGAATTGTGCCACAGAAAGGGGGGTTCTCTATATCTGCCTGCCAAGGAAACCTCGCGGCCCTAACTTGTTAGACGAGACCTATGGAAGGCTTCATAGTGTACCCTGCCCGCTCACCTCGGAAGTGTTATGGGAGTAATTAACCCGGGCATATGGGCATCACGACTCACGGGTAAAGATGCACAACCTCTGCAGAGTGTTAAAACTGTTATAACAGCCGTGCTCACGGTCACGAGCGGCCCGAAAAACTCACAGAATAACTGGTTACTTATGATGATGTTGTTGTCCATGGTGAACTATGATGGTATTATGATGATGATGACGATGATGATGATATAATGTTGATCAATAACTCTATTTAATTCTAGTATATGATCATGTGGGTTAATTTGGGAGCCTAAGCATAAGTTGATGTTAACCAATGATAAAATGTTGACTTACTAAAATGCTAAATGCAGTAAACCGTGTCTGCCTTTTGAGCCTCATGAATCCCCATGTTATGCTTGTGGAGTACGAAATGTACTCACGCTTGTTTATGTTCAATACTTTGGAAAAATCCCGGATGGGTACCAGATTGTCAGAGATTGGAGCAGTTAGGCTTGTGATCAACCAGTCAGTTTGTTCCTGCGGAGTAAAGTCTACACCCGAAGATCGGAGTTGTCTTTCCGTTGTTTGCTATCTAAGGTTATATCTTTTATACTAAGTACGATATATATTAAGCATTGTCATTTGATATTACCCTTATTTGTTGCTATATGTGAGATTTGACTTCCTGGGCTCACATATGGTGTGTATCTGGTTTTGTTCTTAAAACCGGGTGCTACACATGCTCATTTTTCATATTGTTTTTTCCCGAGCATCTTGCAGTGTTTGACCGGAATCACTAATACGGAGTACTCCTTCTAGTCCATTTTATCTGGCGCACACGCATATCAATATTCAAACTTTAAAAACTTTGACCAATAATTAGGCTAATAATTTTTAATTTTTATAATACAAACTTTATATGATTAGATTTGTAAGGAATTATACTATCAAATGATTATAAGTTTATAAGCAAAAGTAATATAATTTAAAGCAAACGAATGGTCAAAGTGTAATCTAGGAGACCGTATCATTCTAACTTGCGCTAGATAAAATAAACCGAAGGGAGTATTTGATAACTTAATCCAAGTAGGTGCTAATCCAATACTCAAAATCATGATTTGATACCTAGATCTAACTGATCTGACATACAGTTTCTAATTTAGGCCTCGTTTAGTTTCTCTCCGAAAACTTTACACCCTATCATATCAGATGTTTGGACACCAGCATGGAGTATTAATGTAGATTAAAAAAATAACTAATTGCATAGATTGCTTGTATTTTACGAGACAAATTTTTTTAAACCTAATTAGTCCGTGATTAGACAATGTCGTGCTACAGTAAACATATGCTAATGACAGATTAATTAGTGTTAATAAATTCATCTCACAGTTTACAGACAAGTTCTGTAATTAGTTTTTTTATTAGTATCAGAACACCCCTTACGATATGATGTGACACCCCCAAACTTTAGACCTCCGGGACTAAACAGGCCTCGTTATCAGGCAACCGTGCATGCCGTGCATGATTTGTCATTCAGATCTATCAAATTTTTATGTTACCATCTCCATCTCCGCCAAGAGTCAAGGTCAGGTTACATCTCATGGTAGACAGTAGAGGTAGACATTTGGTTGGCCTACCCTCTGTTATAAACGATTTTCTGCCTTTCTTTTCCTCCAAAATCTACGGTTTCTCTCCCCTCAAAAAAAAACCCGGTTTCCCTGGATACCCTCTCTGAAACAGGATGCAAATTTGATGGAAACGATACAGGTGCTCACCTGATTCACCTGAACCTTGAATCGGTTGTTTTTCCTTGGTCCGCTGCACATCTGAAGCGATGACTGCAAATTAAGCAACAAGCAAGAATTGTTCGTCAGTTTATGAAGTACAGATAGGAGATCAGCCACACTGAACACTTTGTGGTGGATGTGCATACATGTTTCACCAGGACCGTTAGTCGTGAGATGTTTGTCCATGTCCACTGCGCTACCGTAGCGGCAACTGCATATCAAGCAAGCAAAAAGCAAGAACTTAACCCTTGTTGTCCTCATCTCATCATCTGCAGACTTTGAGATGGCCAATGTGGGAACGAAAGGATTCAGTACCGTTGAGGCCACTGGTGGCAGCTTGCTGCGAGAGGACAAGATAGGTAAGCAGCACGAAGAGGACGCCGACGACGAGGCCGACGTTGAGGTTGATCGGCGCCCAGCTCTTCATGATCTTCCTTCCCAGGCGCGTCTCCTCGAAGCAGCTCAGCGCTGCTACCTGCCGCAGCTGCCAGTCGTCGTCGTCGTCGTCGTCGAAGTGTGGCGGTGAGCAAAGGGCGCGTAGTGACAGTGAGGGATCGGATTGGGTTGTGTATCCTAACGGGAACAGTGCTCTTGGTGGGATATTTGTTTTTCCCGAAAAACGAAGCCAGTGGATTTTTTTTAGTTGCCCATCTCTGCGTTGTTCGGTGGCGTAGCATTGACTTAACAAGGTCTTTGGATTGGTTTCATTATTTAATAGGATAATATATCGAGTGATTAAATGCTTCACAAGTGGAGTCGTATGGTTAAATCCAGCGCCAGAGGCCAAGCAACTGTTGACTGATCTAGAGATCCGAGTCCCACACTAGGCCACCAACGCTGCACCTGACCAACAACGATTATATTCCCTTTGGCTGTGTTTAGTTGAGAAAAATTGGATGAAAAGTTACTGTAGCATTTTTTATTGTTATTTGGTCAAATTTGTCCAACCATGGATTAATTAGACTCAAAAGATTTATCTCGAACTTTACAGACAAACTATGCAATTAGTTATTTTTTTACCTATATTTAATGCTCCATGCATGCGTTTAAAGATTCGATGTGATGGGTGGAAGAGGAAATATTTTGGGTTTGCATGGGAAGTAAACAGGGCCAAGAGTCTCCATTGTTTAAGCATTTTTTCCTCAATAGTCTCCGTCGCTTGAGGTGGTCCTTCGTGTATAGGCTCAGTCACGCGTGCGCACGACGTCTCAGATCAGATGGAACGCGAGTAATTACGCCGAGGTGCTAGACTCCCAACCCGCCATGGTCGAAGGAGACGAACGTTGTTAATGCCCTAATGGAGCTGGCTTCAACTGAGGTTAGCAAATTTCAATCCAACAAGGAGAGGGATATGTTTTCTAAGTTGTTGGTCCATGTCTACCTTCCTCGGTTGTATGGATATCATGAACAGGATATCAATGATGCACGACAACTTTGTTTTGGTTTGGTCACACGTTTGAATTCGTACGGTTTGCTTCGCTGAAAAGACAAACTGAATAGTACTGTTTGCTAATTTATTGTGAGAGAAAAATACTATTCCTTCACTGAAAAAGTACGACTCATGAGACAAGCGAACAGGAACATTCTAATTCTGACTAGCTACAAACTGCTCAGCTTGATTGTGAAGTTGCAAAGACAAGCTGTTCGGCAGCACTAATGCTGCAGCTGCGCAGCCAGCTGCCGCTGCCATAGTGATTCACAGAGTGAGGAAACAACGCAGCGACTGCTTTCCTGCAGCCGAACACCGCAGCCATAGTGCTGGCCATTGTTTTGCTTCATGATCTCCATCATGCAACCTTGCTGAGTTAGGAAGATTCTCTTGGCCCTATCCAAAGGGAGCGTGCGATCAAGAGTGGCTGCGCAAGGCTTCTATGTGAGCAGGCAACCACGATGCGGGAAGCAGAGGTATTAGCGGTGTTAAACGATGCTCCTTGGTCTCTGGGTGCAAGGTTTAAACTATGGAGACTCTTGGACGGAGGGAGCGTGGAGTACATTTTTTTAGAACAATTCCAACGGCTGATAATACACCGACTTGGAGAGTTGAATGAGACCGGCTAATCATGAGCTGACTTAAAATTAAGCATAGAGTGTTGGTCGGTTCTCTCTTAGCGGACACGATCATTGTGTTTAGGAACTGTTCTTAGGCCCTATTTAAATTCTATAGTCTAAAGTTTATCCATTAAACTTTAGCCCTTTATACTATAATTAAGTGGTCTAAAATATTATCTAAAGTTTAGTCAATCTCATAATACTATTAGATCATTACACCACACAAGTGTGTTAAAGTAGCATGAGATTAATAGCTAGACGGGTGGGAGAAGAAGTTGTACGACTCCAATGGACAACACCCCTCCAACCTTGACCCATGCCCCGTTTATAAGGCCAAACCAAATTTGGGCCAGCTTACACCGCTACCTAGGTTGGCACTAGGGCAAACCTGGACCTAGGGACTCTAGGCTCGCAGACCTAGTCATGGTCCAAGAATCCCAATAACCCCATTTAATTTTGGCCCATCAACAAATTAAGTCACGGTGGACACATCGTTTAAGGAGCTTGACATAGAAATTTCGTTATTCTTTATGAAATTCTCCCATGTCTTGATGCTTGTACAAAACTCGAAGTTGGTCTCCTGCTGTCCTAAAAGAATATAATTTTAACGTTATACTTCATATAAAAAAGTATTGATATTGATATTTATAATACTAAACTCTATTATTTTTTAGATAAATGATAGTTCATATCCGGCTTCATCTATCAACTGATAGAATCAAGCCAATTATTACAAAGTTCCGCCCAAAGGCGCACACGCGTGCTATGAGTAAAACCAATTTACAGCCAAACAAAAGAATAACCGAAACGATGATAAAATTTTGACTAAACATCACCAATATATCTAGTTGAAAATCACCCATTGGAACTAAAGAACTGCAAAGCTGACGTCTCTAGATGTTGTCCGACTAGGATCAGCTCATCCCGTGGATCATCTTGCTACTGCAATCTTGCCCATTGTCGAAGCCGGTGCGTTCTCCTGAAAAGTACCTGCAAAAAGGATTTTGGTCTACATTTGTCAAAAACACCTCATTTCTTGTTATCCAAACTGCCCAACAAAGCGCAGAGGTTGCTGGTAATAACAATGAATTATACTTTTTGTTAGCCATTTTTAACCACCTATTAAAAAGTTCATCTATATCTTGAGGGGGCGATATTTCAAAAAGTATATGTACAACGCGCCATAAGAATTTGGCATAAAAGCAATCTAAAAAAAGATGTTGAATGGTCTCTGGACAATGACAGAAGCAGCACTTCTTGTCACCATTCCAGTTTCTTTGGGCCAGGTTATCCTTAGTTAAAATCACACCTTTTTTAGATACCACAGAAAAACTTTAATTTTTAGAGGAATTTTAGTTTGTCATATACCTTATGACACTCTAACCCCATTGTTAATTAACACAGCATATATGGATTTCACCGTAAAACTTCTAGATGTATTCAACCCCCGAACAAAAACATCTCTTTCCTCCAGTAAGTTAACATCATATAAAGATGCAACAATTCTATGCCAGTCCCTCAAGTTTACATCCACTAAGTTTCGGCGAAAAGAAATATTTAGTAGAGATGAATTAAGGACTTGTGCCACAGAATCTTATTTTCTTCTTACAATGTTGAACAACGCAGGAAATCTATCTTTAAGAGGTTTATTTCCCAACCAATTGTCTACCTAGAACCTGGTTTACGTCCCATCTTTCACTTTAAACGACCCAAAGCCCATAAAAGAGTATTTGATATTCATTAAACTTTTCTAGAAATGAGAGTATTTTGATTTTTTGAGATAGCTTCCTAGAGTCTTATCTTTGATGTATTTGTTCCTCAAAAGTTTCTACCACATGCCATCTTTATTCAATAGCTTGAAAAGCCATTTACTTAGCAAGCACTTGTTTTGTATATCCAGATTTTGTATGCCTAAACCGCCCTGAGATTTAGGTTGACATAAGATTTCCTATTTGGCTAATCTATATTTTCGTTTATGTTGGTCGTTTTGCCAGTAAAATTATGATATGAAATAGTCTATTTTTTCTAGAACGCCTCTCAGGAGTTCAAAAAAGAACATCATAAACATTGGTAAACTAGACAACACCGAGTTTATCAAAACCAATCGACCCCCTACCGTGAGCATTTTGCCTTTCCATCCACTAAGACTCTTTTCGATTCTGTTCTCAATTGTCTGCCAATCTTTGTTGTTTAGTTTTCTAGTGTTCATGGGTAGACCAAGGTAATGAAAGGGGTACTTTCCAATCTCGCAACCAAACAACTGCGAATAGAACACTTTCTTTTCTTTGGATTTGCCAAAACAAAAGATTTCACTTTTGTGAAAATTTATTTTAAGCCCCGATAGTTGTTCAAATGTGCTAAGTAATAGTTTCATAATTATCGCCTTTTCAACGTCATGACTCATAAAAATTAATGT
Source organism: Saccharum hybrid cultivar R570 (assembly GCA_038087645.1). Classification (NCBI taxonomy): domain Eukaryota; kingdom Viridiplantae; phylum Streptophyta; class Magnoliopsida; order Poales; family Poaceae; genus Saccharum; species Saccharum hybrid cultivar. The sequence continues at coordinate 9,298,520 of JAQSUU010000112.1, read as the reverse complement.
GTCGTCCGCATACTGAAGAATAGACAGACCATCTTGAATTAGATTAGGAATGACCCCTTCCACCTGCCCTGCTTCCTTTGCTCTGGCAATCAGTATGGCTAGCATGTCGGCTATTATATTAAATAGTATTGGCGACATGGGATCACCTTGCTATAAGCCTTTTCTTGTCTGAAAGTATAATTGGTCATTAACCTTAATATTAACATTGCCCTCCTGAGTGAATTTTTCCACCCATGTGCACCATTTTTGTGAAAACCCTTTCATCCTTCACGTTTGTTGTAGAAAGCTCCATTTCACCTTATCATATGCCTTTTCAAAGTCTATTTTAAAAATGACCCCATTCTGTTTTTTCGAATGAAATTCATGTAACGTTTCATGAAGTATTACTGTGCCCTCCATGTCGTCTGTGTTGGTCTAATTATCTTTTGGGCTATGGTAGATAATCTATTGGCTGCGACTTTAGTGAAGATTTTAAAAGAAATATTCAACAAACAAATAGGCATGTATTGTTGAATCACTTTCGCATCCTTCTTTTTGGGTAACAGAATTATAGTTCCAAAGTTAAGGCAATCTAGTGGTAGGGATCCGTGATGAAAATCTGTAAACAGAGCCATCAGATCATATTTTATTAAATTTCAGAAGACCTGATAAAACTCTGGAGGAAAACCATCTGGTCCAGGTGCCTTATTATGTTCCATTTAGAAAATCGCAGCCCTCACCTCCTCTTGTGAGAAAGTATCTGTCAAGTACTCATTTTTCAGAAACCTAAAGGATATCATCAGTCTTTTGACTCATCTAACATGATAAAAGAGTTCTCCAATGGTCCAAATAGGTTCTTATAATAATTGGTAATATGCCTTTTGAGTTGAGCATCACCACTTATTATATTATTCCCATCCTCCAACCGGAAAATATGAGTTTTTGGATGTCTACCATTCGCCAACAGGTGATAGTATTTTGTATTCGCATCACCTTCTAAAAGATGTTTAACTTTAGCCCTTTGGTACTATTTGAGTTCCTCCTCCCAAAGTAATTCAGCCAACCTTTCATTTAGCACATGTTTTGGATCTAGTTCAAAGTCATTAAGAATAGCAGTTTCTGCCTTCTTATCTAATTCATCCAGTTTATTTAGAATGGTCGTTTTTTCCTTTCTTATAAGCACCACTCACATTTTTTGCCCAGCCTCTAATGTGTTGGTGCAACCTGCTGATTTTAGCTTGCCACCTCTCTATAGGCGAGCCATCGACTGAAGTACTCTGCCACACATCAGTAACCATATCACAAAATCCATCTCTTAGCAACCAACCCAATTCAAATTTGAATTGAGGTTGATAAGATGAAGATGGATTATTTGTGCCAAAAAGGAGAGGTGTGTGGTCAGAAATCTCTCTAGTCAAGGTATGTACCGTGGTATGTGGATATTTGGACTCAAATTCTGTGCAAACAAGGATCCTATCCAATTTTTTAAAGGTTTGATTATGTAAATGATTAGCCCAAGTAAACTTTCTTCCTGACATTTCTATTTCTCTGAGATTTAGGGAGTCAATCACCGCATTAAACATAAAAAGCCATCTATCATTATAAATGTCATTGTTTTTCTCATCTGATCTATGAATAATGTTAAAGTCTCCACCTATAACAATAGGTAAAGCCTCTTTTGAACATACACATACCACTTCGGATAAGAAATGTGATTTTTTATCCAATTGTGCTGGCGCGTAAACAGAAATCAGATTAAACTTAAAATCATCTTCTCTATGTCTTACTTTGAATCATATGAAAAAAATCCCCTTCTTCGATTTTCCCAATGTCCAAAGATAATAAATTAATACCTAGAATCATTCCACCAGACCTACCCCACGGAGCCATGCAATGCCATAGAAAATCTCTGCCTGCGCAAATATTATTCAAAGTGGATTGTGAAAAATTGGCTCTACCAGTTCCCGATAAGACAATGAAATCTAAGCTTTTTTCTTTGTTAAATCAGAAAGAAATCTATATTGTTTTACAATCAGCGAACCCATTACAATTCCAAAAAAAAACACCTTTCATCTAGAATGATTCTTATTTTTTCTTCTGTCTAGGACGTGGCCTTTTCTTCTGTGATACAGGGGTTTGTAGACACACAGGGTCGCAGCCCCCATCACCTAGCCCTTCCAAAATTTCTGAACATATTAGATTTAAAACTTCTAAGTCCATGTTATCATCATTAGAACAAACCGTCGATGCATCATCCAGCAAAACTAAGTTTTCCTCCACTATTCTTTTCTTATCATTCATTCTATACAATTCTACATCTCTTAAGGACTATAAAGAATCTGAAATAGCTTGTTCATTATCCCCAACAACAACCCCTAAATACTTAGTTGTATCTAGTAAAAATGAATCATCGCGAGAAATAAAAGAGCAAGGCTGGGGTTCTTTATCTTTGTCTGGCGCGTAATCCAAGTTTTTGCGAGCTTTCAACTTTGTTGCCTTTTCCAATGGATCTTGATCCGCAGTTGTTGCATTCCTCTTACTTGATCTCACAGACCCACCATTTTGCGCTTTCATTTTATTAAGAAATCCAGAGTCATTTTGTGGAGTCATCAATTTAGCCTTCCACTGGCCATTACCATTTGCTGACACCCCATTCTGAGAAAGCACTATCACAGGTTTGTTACTTGCTTTCACTGGTTTGCTTTGCTGGACCATAGAACCAGCTCCTTCACCCTCTTGTTGGACAACACCACCTACGGCATTGTGCTGACCAGAGGCAGGTAACTGATTACCACTATTTTTTTCCTGTTCCTCCTCTTTTTTACCATCCACATCCATGTTCTCTCCCTCCTTTTCCCCATTAGGTTCTTCCTCAACAGGTTTTTCCTCATTAGGTTTCTCATCATCCATGGTAGAGTCCATGTCAATGACCTGGGGCTCACCATTGAGCATGTTTTCTTCAACCCTAGATTGTAGCTCATAAACAAAATCCCCAATAACAACATCCACTAGATCTAGATGAGATTAGGATCGAGCACGACTACTTTCATTCTTGATCTACCAAACTTTTTTGTGAATTTAGTATCCACTGCTCGAGGAACACCTAAGATTGAGCCAATTGCCCAAATAATAGGAAATTCCCTAAACTCCTTTGGTAGACCACGAAATTGCACCCAAACCTTGCCAATCTCATATTTGTAGACATCATTTTCAACACCCTTCTCAAAGCAAAATTTTCCTTTCACTAATTTTGTGTCCATGGTACCCCAGTTCACCATAGTATCCAGCATGTCAGACGATGGGAAATTAGTGATGAAGACATCTTTGCCTTTCTCCTCAATCACCCACTTGTTTTTACCTGGTAGTAGTTTTTCCAGTTCCACTGCCAACTGATCAGCAGTAAGAGAACCTTCTAAAACACGTACCACTACTGATTTTTCCTCTAGTTTACCTTAGGATTCTCGGCAATTGGAATAAAATAAAAACCCAAACCTTCTACAGCATATCCACATGGTATAGCAGTAGTGTTCATTTTTTTCATGTTTGGGCAGATCTTAGTAACATGATCACCACAATAGATGTCACAGCAGAGAACCACAGTGCATTCATTTATGGTATGACCTTTAGTATGGCAATGATAACAAAATGGTTTACCCTTGCTCTTTTGTCCTCCATGATGAGATGACTCATGCACTTCATTATTCACTGTGGATTAGTTTGCGCTTGGCCTTCATTATTCACTATGGATTGGTTTGCGCTTGGTGGGACGGCTGCCTTGTGTGCTTTTGGTGTCACTTGCGTCATTGCTGCTGCAGATGCCAGTGTCGATGTCGATCCAGTAGCAGGTGTAAGCACTGCCCCGTGGTCTTGGGAACAGCACCATGCCCTGCCAGCTCCTTCCCCTGCCCTAACTCCACCATGGTCGACATCTGTGGTGTCCCCCCTAGATAGCCGGGTTGGGAGGGGGAAGGTGCCCCTCCTGGATGGCCGAGGCCACCATCTGTGGCACCCTCCCTGGATGGCCGACGTGTTAGGGAGGGGAGGTTGCCCTCCCATGTTGCTCTACTGCTGGGGAAGATGGCCTCCACCCATGGTGTTCGGCGTCGGCCCCATGGCCTGTTGGTGGCGACGCCGGCCGTGGTTCGTTCACCCACCATGACCTCGCCCACTACCATAGCCACCACCATAAGGCTGTCCACCACGCCCGGCTCCTTGATAGCCCAAGTTGTAGCCGAAGCCACCGTGACCACCATATCCGCCTCCATAACCACCATGTCCGCAGCCTCGATCGTGCGGATGGAAGTCGCGGCCTTGGCCCCATCCCCCGAACCCTGGATCGAATCCAGGGTTGAACCCAGGGTTGAAGCCCACGCCCCTACCTCCACCGTGCTCGCTGAAACCTCCTCCGTTGCCTGACCCTGCAAAGCCATTGCCTTGCCCTCACGAACAATGTCTGTGAACGAACGACAATGTGACGAAGAGGGCGATGGCGATGGCTTGGGTACGCAGCGAAGACATCGTTTGGTGCTGGTGCGTAAGAATAGGGCGCATAGCCCCTTCATGGGCCGAAAGAATTTCCCGGGCCTGATTTGTACGCGGTCCGTAGGTCCAGGACGCCCCCATTCCTCCTTCCCTGCCACACCGTGAGTAATGCATGTGGCCAAGGCTAGTGAAGTCGCACCGATAAGTGGAGGGAAGTTCGGATTGGAGCCCTAAAGTTTTGGCCTTTCAAAATTTTTTGAATCCTCCTCCTTCCTTGCCGGAGAATGCCTTGCCGGTGATCTTGAATTTAGAAACGACGATCTCGATCCGCCACGAGAAGCCAAACTCTGGTGAGTAGCCTTGGTGTTGACGGTCAATAACTACTAAAATATACCGTCAACCAAGCATAGAAATAGACATAATTCAATACCAAACGTAGAAATAGGGTTTACACTGACAGAATTCTACAGGTTTTGGTGAAACTGTGTTTCTGCAAGGGGTTATTAGGGAATACGCAAGGATGGACCCACACATCGGATTAAAATTGATATTTATCTGCGGCACCGACTTAGGAGGACTCTAGAAGACACGAGAAGACACGTGGAAGAAGGCGGGACCCACCTGGTGGAGGGGGCGGGCGGCCACCCGTGGGTCTAATCGGCCGATTGTGGGACCCACGAGTTAGCCTCCCCCTTCTTACATCGGTTCTCCAAAGCCTTAGGGTTTGCATCTATGCCATTGTTTCAAGTCGGTTTGATTCGAGAGCTCCGGTGCATTCTATGGCGCTATATAAGCAGAGCCTCCACCCTCTAGTATCTAATTCAATTCATAAGTCTCAAGCCTGATCAAGTCATCAGAGCCAGCAATCCTAGTCTCCTTAGAGCTCCACCATTATCTATAGCATAACTACATAGGTTAGATCTAGAGGGAGGCAAGCTTCGTCTTGGATTCTGGATATGTCTACGAGCGTGGCTTGGTAAAGCCCTTGTAACCTCTCTTTTGTATCTTTTTGTTTATATTCTGCTAGATACAATTGATATGACTTTGCTCTATATTATTATATTTGCAATTATATTATTCTTTATATACTTTGATTATATGTCTAGTATAGTTAGATTGTCTTTATATTCAAACATAGGATCACAAAGCTCTTGCCCTTTGATATCATGAGTGGTGGTCGACATTGTGTAAGCATGGTGCTTAGACGTTTTTACCTACGGAAACACCCTATATTCTAGGCTTAGTGATAGATCGCGAAGTAGCATTAGAATGCAAATGTGACACTTTCGTTGAGTCCTTTGTAGTTCACTCCTCGAATATAGGCCAAGTTGGACCCGGTTGTGAAGGTAGATTTTATGCTATGTTCATAAACTACCTTATTAATAATGTCCCTTATGTGTAAATATAATGCCTTCTTGCTATGATTGCTAGACATAATTGCACTAATCATGATATACATTGACATATAGTTAAGAATAACTTAGGAATATTTCTCTATACCTACCTAATCTAAGCTAATACTTAGATTGAAAATGCTCTAAGGTTGATTACTATTTATGACTTATCATATGTTTATCATTATTATTTTATCTTGTGACTTACCCTTGTTATGAGTAGATAGATTGAGTATAGTTGACTCTCTCCATCATTTATACATACAAGTGATATATTCTTTTATCCTTCCCTTCCTAATGGTATAAATATAAATCAAAAACCTGATAATACTCTAGGTAAAATACTACAATGGTATATTTATTTGTGCGCTTACGGATACATTTATTTTATCATATATATCTTTATAATTATTTTAGTCACATGAAATGATAGAAAGGCCATTAAACACTTTTAGCTTCCAACGCCGGGGATGACAACCTGGTATAATAAAGCTACAGGTATAGGTGATTAATATGTGACTGTTCAAAACAAGTGTCGAGTTAATAAATATCAACACTTGGCAAGGAAATCACCCAGCGTTCTAGGTGGAGAGACGCGAGGTTCGGGTAGAGGTCCCTGCCATGGCACCCCCGCAAGCTTCCTTTGGACCATCAAGGAGACGATGGACTTCGGGAGATGGAGGTCATCGGACGACGGAGTCTTACCTGAGACCAAGCCTGTTCCGCTCTGGATAATTGATCTACCGTGAAGCCTGCGTCCATGGCGTCCTTGATGAACTCCGGCGTCGAAGGAGTCACCGGCATGGAAGTCGCCGGTTCATCCTCCTCGGAATCGGAATCGCCCCCCCCCCCCCCCCCCCCCCCCCCCCAGAGCCCAAAACTTGGACTTGATAGGAAGCGCCCCCGCTTGATCTCGAACTTCATGGATCGGCTTCGGTCACTGACTCGCTTCCACCGCCAATGACACTGCACTCGATAGCGCCGCACGTCCCTCCGCCCGCCACTGATCATCCTCTTCATCTGCTTCCCCCTCTCGGAGACTGCCAGCGGAGAAGATGGCCGTAGCGTGCGCCTAGTCGCCAGAGCGACCGTGAGACAACGCCCACACCGGCCGTTGCCGGAAACCCTACAGTCCCGCCCACTCCGGCCGATGCCGGCCGTGCTACAGTCCCTCATCAGAGCCGCTAACAAATAAAGTCTGATCGCATCCATAGTCTAATGGCAATAATGAATAATGCAGATGGGTGTTGTTACTTGTTAAAAGAGGTCCCTAAACTCTATTACTTATAAATATATTATGGTGGAATAAATATTTCCTTAGTATACCTAGTAGTATCATAAATACTAATATTTTTTGTTATAAATCTGGTAAAACTTGAAATAATTTAACTAAGGACAAAATTAGAATTACATTATTTTCAAAATATGTTTTACGAGCGTGCACATATTCGACTCATTTTGCTTCATATTGCCTTTTCCCTACATACGTCAGTACGAAGTACTACTCGTCACTGAAGAGTACTACTTGTGAGTTGTGACTGAGGACGGTGGACTGGCCAGATTGAATGCTACTACCCATCCTAGAAAAAAAACTATAATCATATATTTGAATTAAAGTCAAACTATGTATAAAACAATATCAACATTTACATCTCTAAATAAGTTACTATAAGACTATATTCAACAATTAATGATGATGCTTGTAAATCATTATAAATTAAAAATTATTATTATTGTATATTTAATTTACTTATTAAAGTTAATATTGACTGGTCAACGGAAAAGTCAGAATTAAAATCTTGTCGGACGGAACGAGGCCAACCCAGAACCATGAATGGTCAGTATCCATGTTCGTTAAAGTAGTTTAAATTTGACCAAGTTTGCACTAAATAGTATTCGTATTTATGTCTCTAAATTATTATATTATGAAAGTATATTTCATAGCGAATCTAATAATATTTATTTTGTATCATAAATATTAGTATTTTTTATAATTTTTGTTAAACTTGAAAGCATTTGATTTATCGAAATACGAGGATTGCATTTTTTTGTGATGGATGGAGTACATCCGTTGTTAAAGAATGCAACTAATCCACTATGGGATGCCTGCGGTTAAATTAGTTTAACTTTGACCAAATTTATAATAAATTAATATTAATATTTATGTTTTCAACTAAGTTTATTAGAAAATATATTTCACAATCAATTTAGTAGTAATTATTTTATATTGTAATCATTAATAATTTTTATATAATTTTAATAAACTTTAAATTGTCTGACTTCTCAAAAAACGAGAATTATATTTTTACGCTATGTAAAGTGAGAAAGAAGGACCAGGACTATATTATAATTGTTAATAATTTTTTTATATAATTTAAATTGTCTGACTTCTCGTAAAACAAGAATTATATTTTTACGCTCTGTAAAGTGAGAAAGAAGGACCAGGACGATGCTTATAGAATAAGTAAAATATGTTTCTAGTTGTAGTACATGCCTTTGATGCCACAAACTAAAATACCTCTCCATCGCATAATAAATAGTTGGAATACAACACTTCAACTAATTACACCATGCTAGAAATTTTTTTCCATTTAGATTGTGGACTCTACGAAACGATGGCTAAACATTTTTTTTTTGCAGCCTAATAAAGTCTGAAACCGATTTATATGTACTGTGACATTTTAGCCGCCTAATAAAGACTGAAATCGATTTATATGTACTGTGACATTTTAGCACGGAGCATCGCTTGTTTCAACATTGCGCGAGCTCAAGCCAACAAGCTAGCTAGCTGCTCCCAGTGATGGCCGCCGCTGCCAAGCATGTCGTACTGTTCCCGTTCCCCGGTCAGGGCCACCTCTCCGCGTTCATATCCCTCGCCGGCCTCCTACACGGCGCTCTCCCCGACGCCGCCATCACCCTCGTCTCCACCCCGCGCAACGTTGCCTCCCTCCGGCCTACCACGTGCTCCAACTCCAACTCGTCGTTCCTCGGCTTCCACGTGCTGCCCTTCACCCCGGCGGACCACGGCCTGCCTCCGGACTGCGAATCCTCCGACGCCATACAGCCCATGGCCATCTACGACCTCCTCGAGGCGTTCGAGGCACTCGAGGCCGCGTTCGACGACTACCTCTCCGCCGCCGGCGGCAGTGGCCGGCGGCAGTGGCCGCGGCGTCCTCGTCGTCTCCGACCCGTTGACGGCGTGGACGGTGACCGATTCCCGGCGCCGCGGGTGCGCGCACGCCTTCTTCGCCTCCTGCGGCGCGTACGGTACCGCCGTCCTGCACTCGCTCTGGAGCCACCTGCCCGTCCGGCCCGACCTGGTCACCGGCCGCGTCCACCTATCCGAGTACCCCGAGGTTATGATCCACCGCTCGCAGGTCACCAAGAATGCATTGGGCCCGTCCGCCGTCAGGGACCGCGGCCCTAGGTTCTTCGGCCGGCAGATCCCTCTCGGCTATGAGACGAACGCGGTGCTCATCAACACCGTGGAGGAGTTCAAGCCCACCGGTCTCGCCATGCTGCGGCGCACCCTCAAGATCCCGGTCTGCCCCATCGGCCCTCTTGTGCGCGCCACCAGCCTACCAGTCTCGCCGGAGGCCGACGCCGCCATCGTGAGCTTCCTAGACTGCCACCCGCCATCGTTCGTGCTGTACATCTCATTCGGCTCTCAGAGCTCTATACAAGCAGAGCACGTGACGGAGCTGGCATTGGCCTTAGAGTCAGCCAGCCGGCCGTTCGTCTGGGCTGTCAGGCTGCCGGTCGGACACGACATAAAGGGCGACTTCCGGGCCGACCAGTGGCTGCCGGACGGGTTCGAGGAGAAGGCGCGCACGGTCAACAGAGGACTCTTGGTACGCGGGTGGGCGCCGCAGGTGAGGATCCTAGCGCACGCGTCGACGGGCGCCTTCCTGAGCCACTGCGGGTGGAACTCGGTGTTGGAGAGCGTGACGCACGGCGTGCCGATCATAGGCTAGCCGCTCTACGGCGAGCAGTTCTACAATGCCAAGATGCTTAAAGAGGAGTGGGGTGTGTGCGTGGAAGTGGCGAGGGGGAACGTGGAGGACACTATCGTAAGCAGGGCTGCGGTTTCCGACGTGGTGGAGACGGTGATGGGTCAGACGGCGAAGGCCGCAGAGATGCGGCGGCGGTTGAGGGAGATCAAGGAGGTGATGGAGGTGTCCTGGAAGGAGGGGAGCGGGTCGTCGAGGAAGGCGATGGAGGATTTCTTGCGGGCGATGAATCTCCAGTGAAGTGAACAACTTCGTTTATTGCTCGATCTTTACCTGGAATCTTGTGCGCCATTGCAAATGGTGCTAAATTATGCTCGCCGGCTTCTGCAAGTGCCTAAAGACAGATTGATCTAGCTCTAGGCTCTATAGGTGTTTACCACTGGTTGGTGCAACTTGAGCTTCTGTAAAATATAGAAGTAAAAGAATGTGTTTTTCCTGCAGAACAATTTACAAACCGCGGCTCTTTACTGAATTGTACAGTTAGTATATTGACTGGAAGCAGTGTAGTGTTTGCAATCCCATGTAGTCTTGCAGATACATGCTGATCATGTGTCAGTGTTCTAAACAGTAATGATCATATGTTGGTGTTTTTTTAATGCACGTGTTTGTGTTGAGCAAGCAGTTTCCTTTTGGCAGTTATGTTTTGTAACTGTAGCTCAAATCCTGCTCCAGTTGCACAAGTTTTTCTACATGCATCAATTCTTTCACATTGCACATGTCTCTAAGGGTCACCAAATTCTTGTCTTAGCTGTAATGTTAAGTTTTCTGTACATATACTTCATATCCTATTTTCGCCGCTAGGATCTCAGATAATTCTAGTTTGTCGTCTTAAAAGGGGCATAGTGAATGTCATCATGGGTTGCACCATACATGTCCAAACTCAGCAACATCATTTGACTGAGCACATTGTGGTAATGAAAAAGTCTACCTCACCCCCTAATTATTGGCAATTGTCTACTTCACCCCCTCTAACATATCGAAGGTAAGTCAGCAATCAAAGGTTGACTACATAGTTCCTCTAACATAACCATTCTAACGTATCAAAGGTTGACTTTGTAGTTCCTTCGACTATAAAACCCAATATTATAGCCCTTAAAGCGGCGGAGAAAGTGGCGCGATATGCATCAAGATTTCCACTCATTCCCAGATTGAATTAGGATCACTCCCGGATTGAACAAGTTCGTGGCATTAGTATACCCACTTGCGTCCCTAATTGTGATTGCTGACAGTAAGATGAGCTCTAATCAAGTGGGACAGCAGGCTAGAATCATGAATCACCGTGATTACGATGAAACCAACAGCAAACATACGTGATTCCAGATGTTGTCGGTTGTCACATCACAACAGAGACATAAATGGCAGTATAACACAAACTGAACATGCTCGTATTAGATAGAAGACGAGGTCCTTATCATGTCAATCCAGATGAAATTACTGTCTGACATCATAATCCTCTGTATTACTCTGGGTACGAGTAGCGGCAGATGTTGCAGTTCCTAATTTCCTAGCCCAGAAGAAAATTACCGCTAGTATGGCTTCAGGCAGATAACTCAGGAAACCATCAGTAACTCAGCAAAAAGAGGATGATGAGAAGGATTTTTCTCTGAAAAAAGACTGTATTTTCTAGACCTGCGAGCAAGAATTACATACACGAGTACAGCAACGTTCTCGGGGAATCTATCTAGAGTGGTTGATGAGAACCATGAATCAGTCGGAACTACTGAGTGCAATCGGTCATTATCCAAGGGCGCTTCTGCCAGAACCCAGGTCCCAGGTTAACATGATCCACTTGTGGCTGCCCTCAGCCCCCGGAAGTTCTTCCGCCTGTAGACATTAGCAATGGGCCCATTTAAATGACACGTAAACTGGAAATTCGAGACTTTACTATTTTGCATCATAGCAGCACCAACATGTAGACCTGAGCAAATTAGGCCCAGCCTGAGCCCATTAGGTTTTGGCCTGCCTACGGAACTTAGTGGCCAAAGCCTGGGCAAGGAAATTTTTCTCAGCCAGAGACCGGCCCAAAATATTTGTTTTAGCTGTTTTATACTACTAGTCAAAATGCACGTGCGGCACACACTGCCTAGAAAACATTTGTTGTTTTTATTTTCCATTTTCTAGCTTGCTTGCATTTATTATCATATCCTAGTATTTCCACGTTTATTTGAAGCCAACATTTTTTGATCATTTGGAGCTATATATGAAGTGCCAGTTCTACTGTCCGTGCCGTTATGTATATTTTTTGAGTGGAAGTTGTTAGTGTACATGTATATTCTGCATGTGTCTGAAAAATTTTATAAACATCACAAGGACAGTACAATAACAACAACAACATAGCCTTTTGTTCCAAGCAAGTTGGGGTAGGCTAGAGATGAAACCCAAAAGAGACGATAAACAGGGAGACACATAAAGGGACATAAATGACACAAGACAGAAAAATGTCATGGTTCAGACACGTTGATTGTCAGTCTCCAAGCGCTCCTGTCTATAGCTAAATCCTTAGAGATATTCCACTCCTTAAGGTCTCTCTTAACGGACTCGTCCCAAGTTAGTTTAGGTCGACCTCTGTCGCTCTTTACATTATCGGCCCGCTTTAAAACCCCACTACGTACCGGCGCCTCAGGAGGCCTCTGTTGAACATGTCCAAACCATTTCAACCGATGTTGAATCAATTTCTCCTCAATTCCGTCATATGTTTCCTCAGTCAATGACCTTACCTCTAGACTCACTCTCATCACTCTCTTCTTGTTGAATCAGAGGACTGTCATCTGCTTGCCATCTAGTGATTTTCTTTGATTGTTGATGGACAAAGAAGTCGATGGCTATGAAAACTCGTAGTTTGTTTGATGAAGTTTGATGCCTGCATGGGAGCGTATCTTCTTACAACAATCTTGCTATTATTGGTTCCCATATGCCGACTATGATCATGACAATTTTTGTGTAAGAGTGTCAAAGTTTTGTATTTACCAGAGCCATATAACTCAAAGTTTTCAGGACCTAGGTCTGCATAGTAGTAACCCTTAAGCTGGCAAGGTTTAGGTTGGCCTTTTGTAAACAATAGTAGTCCTTTAATATGAAGAAATACAACTTCGAATAAGAATTATTCATATAAACATAAGCCAACCAAAATTTCATTTGGGTACACATTTACAATTGTTAAAGCAAATCGAAGGCAATATTTTGTTATCCCGTATAGAAAATCAAAATTATTGCCAAAATTCCATTTTAAAAACTATGCTTAGTGGGGACTCCCTGGTCCTTTTCAGCCCTGAAACCTAATGAAATCAAAGCATGAATATTTTTTTCTAGTCAGAAAAGGGAAGCAACTTGAAGATAGAGATAGAGAGCATTAAGCGTGCACCTTGAATATTAGTAAAATAACAGTTTTGCTTTCTTCTATTTCTTTTTGTTGCAAAGAAGCTCACCTCTTTGAAGAAGTCATGTGGCAGAGCAACCATGATGCCAGCGTTGTCTCTTGTGTTCTTCTCGCAGCCACAGGCACCATGATGCACCATTCTCTCAAACATCTCAATAGCACTGTTAACCTGGGATAAAAAGGGGAGCAAAATTGGCATCCCGAAAGTGATAAATCAAAATAATGTTTAACTACTTGGCGTTTAGAAATTTATCAGGTGAAGAATCACAGGAAAGAGCAGAGCATTACAAATGAATCACATGTGGGATTTGAATCATAAAACACAATAAGAATTGTCATACGCCTCTGTCAATCATTATTAATTGACTATTGTAAAGCTAGTGTTATAACTGTAACAGACAATCAGGTTAAACCTAAATGTTTACTTACTACCTTAATAGTTTTAGCAATGTACAGGAACAACACAATTCCCTCCACCCATCATTGCTACTCTTCTTTCAAATTCTCTCTGGTTTCAATGAGCACCATTTTTTAGTTATAAAAAAAATGAGCACCATTTTTTGTGAGCTTAATAAGGAGAGAAATTTTGCCTTTAAAGTGCACTACAAATGAAGAAGAAAATTGAAAAAATAACTATAATATCTGAAAACAAACAGGTCCAACTCCAATCACCTCAGCACTCATTCAAACAACATGCTAGATACAATTTTTTTTGCCAGAGACATAGGAAAGGTCTTTCCTTTACAGAAGAAGCATTGAAAAAATAGCTATAATATCCGAAAACAAATAGATCCAACTCCAATAACCTCAGCACCCATTCAAACAACAAGCAAATAATGCAATTTTGCGGCATCTAGAAGGAAAACTAATGAGATGGCCATGCAGCATAGAATAAAGCTCCAGTCCTTGCTGCTAATTTTTATTGCCCTTTCTAGAAATGTTATGCCTAGTCCATAATTTGCTAAAACAATGGGTGCATCATGTGTTGATATGAAAAAATAAGGAAAAATAGTAGTGGTACACAAAAATCCTACTGGTCCAAATGCTGACAACTTTCTGATAAATATTTCTTGCTTCATGCCTTCCTCCACAACTATTTGCATCTGCATAGCATATCTCAAGATATGGATAGATGGTATTCTGTTGGTATGCCTCCAACAGAGCTGCTCTTTTGAAACCATAATCAAAATTCTCAATTTATCAATAAAGCACAAATGTGCTTGCATGCGAGTGCCTGGCCGCGATGATGCAGCCAGCAGCCGCCTGCCCCTGCGGTCTGCCACACACGCCTGCACGGTTCCGCTCTGCCGCCTGCCGGTGGCCACCCAAGATACGCGCTCGGACCGAGAACACCGAGAGCCTGGGATCCTGATCGCCGTAGCCTCATATGTTTATAAGGAGTATGAAACCATATATTTATGTTTATAGGGAGTATGAGTACATACATGTTGACTCTAGGAGCACGTATATATTAGTATGAGTACCAGAGTACGAACACGGTACACATACTCAGAGGTGCATTGACATATATACAATACAAGGTTATATAGCTGGTATATATGGCGGCAACAGTATGAACACATACTCTATCTAGGAGAGTATGTGCATATACTCAAGAAAATATATTAGTATTTACGGTCGGGTATATGACAAGGAGCTAATAGTATTTAGTGAACATTTAAATTAAATTAGGCCATCTTGCTTGCTAGCATTGTAGAGACATCCACGAACCACTCCCTGATGGTGACCAGAAATCATGTAATGCAGCACACCATGAAAACAGATGGTGAGACCAACATCTGGAACGGTGACAGAAATACGTAATACCAATTAAGCAGCTTAGCATTAAGGTATATGTATTTTTGCATGTATATTAGGAATACGCTTCATATATTAATTCATATATGAACATTCGTGCAGTAGTAACGCATGCAAACAGACTATACAGTGCCAGGATGAGATTTTACTGTACCTGAACATTGATGAACACGAATAGAGTCTGGTAATGAATATGAAAACACTGATGCATGTCTTAGCCGGTCCAACACCAGATGTGAGCAGATGCATGCCTCCGCCTCTGAGTCATAGGATTTAATTGGTAGAAGGAGTAATCACATATGCCAACTTAGATCCATATTCATAGGCATCGGATAAGGGGACAAATAAACCTTCTCTCGATATACATCTTGCAAGGAGACAGAATAAATAAATCGATCCAATAGGAAGATTTGGGAGTGTCTCAACCATACCTGGATTCTATGGCCTTGCTCGATGGATCTGGTGCACGCGGGCTCCGACGAGACCTGGCCTAGCGGAGGCGGCGCACCTCCGTCCATACGGGGTAGGATGCGCGCGTCGTTGATGGTGAAGAAGGTATTGCAGGACACGACCCTCTTGTTCATGACAGCAGTGGCGCTGCCGTTGGCCTTGCTGCCGTGAACCGACGGGTACGCGTGGTGGAGGAGTGACTGCTTGACATCATGGGGTCGCCAGGAAGAAGATCACAATGGTCATATTGGCGAGCGAGAGACAAAGATGAAGGGCACGTGGCGGCACGTGAGTTGTGGCTCTGTCTGGCAGCGTGCCGTCATCCTCGCTAGGCGCGGCACCACACGTGGCTCAGTGGCCGGCATGGCAACAGAGTTGGACAGAGGCGACCGTGGCGACGCATAGGAGGCGAGGGGGCAACCGGATCCACGAGCGGAGCGAGGCGAACAGAGGAGGCACATTTGGGAATTAGGAGGGAATTGTGCCTCCAGGACAGACGCCCGCTCGAGTTCGCCGATGGGAAAGAGGCCGAGGCGGCGTCTGCGTCACGGCGATTCGGGAGGTGCGCGGGGGTGAGGCAGAGAGGTGGTTGTGGGTACGCACGGGCAGAGAGAGGTACAGGCGGCGGGTAGGCTTCCGCGCGCGTAAGAAAAAACGGATCGGAGGGGGAGATCGGCAACACGAAAGCGTGTTTTGTGACATAAGTATCGTCCTTTTCTTCCTAAGTCCGCTTTTAAGGTATATATCAAGCGTTAGATAAAAAATCAAAACACATCTGGTGGTGGACATTTAAGGTGAGTAGAAAGTTTTCAGGTAACAAGTATTTTACAATTTCGTCACTCCTTTATAGAATAATAAAGTCCGCGAGCAACCCGCCCAGGCCCAGGCTAAGCCCGAAAAGTAGGCTTGACTCACCTAGTGGGATGGTCATGAGTAGGATTATTTTGGTCCAAAATAACCGGGCTTTTTTAGGCCCAGCCCGCAAAAATGCTTAGGTCAACCCACAATCCCACATGCTTGATTGGAGTAACACGGGCTGTCAAGGGGCAGTGGCACTAAATATGGTTGTAATAACTTAGTTGGACTGATGTAAATGCAGTGTGGAATCCATTGGAGCGCTAACAGTGAGTCTAATCAACCATGAATATACGAGTATTATATGAAAGGCTGAAACTTCATTTCAGGATAGCATATGAAAAGCTGCTTCAATCTAGTAGGCAACTAAAAATGGCTCCTTTACGGCTTTAGCATACCACAATTATATCCCACTCTTCTGCGTAGTGTTAGTATGGGCACAGCGTAACACTGCGGCTGAAGTGGTTCTAGGAAATAAGAAAAGGTTACCTTTCGCCGATAAATACATGAATCCTTTCGGAACATAGCAGGTTCATTGTTGTAGTTCATTTGGAATTGCTGAAAAAGCAATTCGTTTTTATCTTTAGCTAATGTTCCCTGCAGACAAAACTAAAGCAATTAAAGAATGCAGGCAATGAGACAAGTATGGAAGCATCGAAGATCAAGGGAAAATGAGTTTATATACAAGTATTAATTTTGAAAGAAGACCTTCAATATCTCATGAGCTTCCTTTTCACTTTTTCCAGATTTCACTAGCACCCAAAAGCATGTATTGTATTGGTTACCAGCGTGACCTGAAAATTAATGAATATAAATGAGCCAAGTTGTTTTTGTTCTTGTGGTTTCTTTAACTGATGGAGTAGCAAAGCTTTTGCAGTAGGATATCTTTAAAGAATTAACGGGCATAGACATAAACAGCATATAGCTATACAAGCACTGAAACCTAGTTCATTCACACTAATTCAAAAGAACAAATAAATTCAGGTGTATATAACTTACACTCTGCTTGCCTCCAGGACAAGTATTCACATACGATCTTTAGTTTTGGATAACATCTAGCTTCTGCCTCAAAGCATGGTGTCTGGATTAATTCTGTGTAGGGGAAGAACTCTTTCCATTTCTTCATGTAAAGAGAAGTGAAATAGGAAGAACATGTTGAAAGGATTAGGCTGCAAAAGAAGTTGGCATCATTTCAATCCAAAGCAGTTAGCCCTTGAATTACAAATACAGCACAGATGCATAACGACGATAACTACCTTTCCTGTCTCTGATATAGTTCAGTCTTCTCGTGGAACACAAAACTGCAACAGTAACAACAAAGTAAGAATGGTTATCTGCAATGGATGGCAATAAATAATGATCATCCGCAAGGAATGTTTGTTTAAATATATGTTAATATTTCCAGATATTGTATGCTTTACTTTTATACTTTTCATTAATCTTCTCATGCCAAGGCTATATTTATTCAGATAACTTCTGTTCATGAGATGAAACTTTACCATTCAAAACATATATTTTGTTTCCTTACAGTAGTTTTTATCAGTTCTTTAACTCCATGAAATCCATGGACAGTTATTTGAAGAAGTATAACATACCTATACTCATGGCTAAAACCATATCCAAAGACAATGTCAGTGTATCGCTCCATCATCAAAGACGCAGATTTATTCATCAGCCTTAGTGCAGTCTCATCATTTGGCTTGTCAAATGAATGAATTGTTGAGAATCTGAGAAGGGGGTGGGGGTGGGGGGATTAAGCAACGCAATTAATAAGGCAATTAAGCTAATACTTAAGAGAACCAGCATGCTTTTGATATATAAAAAGAAGAGGGATCCTTACTGATCAATTTTTTTTTGGCGATCGTGCCTAGGCACGTTTTTCATTAAGCAGGAATAGAGTTTGTTACACAATTAAGGAGTTACGGTAAACGCGAGGTTACCGAATCCCTTGCCACCCCAACTCGCACGTGATTGTAATTACAGTGAATATTCGGTACGACGTAAGGACCTAGAGCATCGGAGTCTAAGACCCGACAATGTCCGACTCAGCTATGTCAAGATCCAAGGTTACTGGATCGAAATCACCGTTGAAAAGGATCTGCAAGGCCCGCTGCTTTCTTTCCGTCATGTTACAGAAGGCGGCCTTGAACTGGCTTTCGATCGCCGAGTCAACAGCATCCTCATCGACGGCTATGCCAAGCTTCTTCAACAACACGTTCTGGGCTTGCCTGGTGGAGTTCGCCGCTCGCGGATGGGCAGCAATGCGGCCACTGCGTCGCAGCGAATGGATGGAGACCGGTGTCCTAGAGCGGCGCAGTCGCGGTCTCTCACGGATGAGTGGTGACTGCAGCGGCAGGCAAACCAAGGCCTCCAACTCCTCCTGGACCGCAGCAGCAGTAGCAGCAGCACCGGCAAACGCTTGGAAACACCGCTGAGCGGATGCGGTATTTGTCGGTGGTGGTGGCGATCCAATGCCCGGCGGCGGTGTGCAGCATACCCCGTCGTCCTCCAGCGCGTCGAGCTCGTGGGCCGCAGCGGCATCCATCACGGGGACCTCGACCACGCCCCGTGGGGGATCCGCTCCGTGTGTAGCTTTGTCGCGACGGGCATAGACGAGCAGCGGCACAACCCTCTGTGGCGCTGCGGGTGTGCCCTGTTCCGCCGGCCGGCCAACCTTCGTTGTGGCCGGCGTCGTGCTTTTGAGGTCGTCATCGGCCTCCGCGATGGGCGTGGCCGCCGTCGCGGCTGTGGGCTCCTCCGTGGCAAACTCATCTCCAGCCGGTTGGTTGACAGCCGTATCGGCTGCCGCCATGGCCAGGGCGGCGCGGTCCTCCTCCGGAAGGCCAGTCACCGCTGGAGGGGTGGCTGCCGGCTCTGGGGCCGACCTTCCGGACATGGTCAGGAGCGGACCTTCGAGAATGACCGCCCAGGCGACGTCCATCGCAGTGGCAGCCAGATCTACAGCGGTTGGTCCGTGGTCCACGATTGGAGGCTCGGTCGATGCTCTAGCCAGGCGGCGAGCCGACCGCGGCCGCCAAACCTTGGGAGCTTGGATGGCGCTGCTCACCTCCTGCTTCCTCCGCTTGCGATGTCGTCACCGGCGCGAGCGGTGACCGCGGCCACACTGGTGGGGGTGGCCGGGCAGGGCCTTGCCTCTGTCCGCCGCGGGAACGTGGCCACCGCCCTCGGCGTCGTTGACGCCTCCACCGCCGTTGCCGCTCCTTGGCCGAGCAGCTCGGCCGTCGTCGTCGACACGCCTTGGCCTTTTGCACTCCCGCGCAAGGTGCCCAAGGCCGTGGCAGCGGAGGCACCGCCAAGGGAGGTTACAGGTGGCGACACGGTGCCCCGTCGCGAGGCACCTGAAGCAGCGACCATCGGCGTATGCCGGAAACTGCCGTGGTCCGACGCTTCGTTCCTCGGCGCGCGCCACATGACGCTGCCGCGGCCTTTGTGGCCACGCAGGTTGATGGGGATGTTGGGGGAGCACGCACTGCCACCCATCAGCGTCCGGCACGGTCGCACGGCGCACCGACCCTAGCCGCTGGTGGGCGGGTAGTCGCTCCGGCCCCGCGTCAGTGGCCAGAGGCCCGTCGCGCCAGTGTCGGCCGAGGCGCTATTGGGCAGGGACACGTCCCTCCACTGGCCGAGCAGGAATGCCACTCACCAGCTGGGGACGTGGTCGGCCGCGCTTCCTCCGTCCTCGTCGAGGGCCACCCTTCCTGGCAGGCACCCTGCCACGCCCCGGAGCCACGGACGTGTTAGCCTGCGGTCGCACAGGCGCAACAGCCGGCTTCGGTGGGCGATAGGTCGCAGCCAGGTAGGATGGGGGCTGTTCGTCGCCGGACTCGTCGTCGTCATCCGCCCACCGCCGGTGCTTGGAGCGCCCACACGAGACTGGCACGAATGGAGCCGCATGCGGAGAAAGGGAGGACCTTGGGGCTGTCGGCGAAGGCGTCTCGGCGGCCGCAGCCGGCCGCGGCTTGGGGGAAGCAGCGACCACGTCCTCCTCCTCGTCCTCGTCCTCCGATGCATCCTCGACGATGACTTGCGATTCATCATCCGCAGACAGGCGGAGGCGCTGGACTGCCTGCGCCGGCGTCGAAGATGTTGGGAAGTCCGCCGTGGCCCGGAGCAGGTCCTTCATGGGCGAGGGTGCGCGAGACGTCTCAGACGCGTCCCCTCCAGCACCGGCCTCACAGGGACCGTCCCGCCCCGCCGCTGGCGGAGGGCCTGGCTGCAACGGACCGGCAGCCACGAGCGCGGAGGCCTCCGGCGGCTGGCAGGCGGCCCGCGACGGCGATGAGGATGGCGGCGGTCGTCCCGCCCTGGAGCTGGACCCGGGCGCAGGGCCTGCGGCGCCCTCCATCTTCCCAGTAACGGCGGCGGCGGCCAACCTCAGAGACGGCGTGGGGTCGGGCGTTGCGAAGTCGGGGGAGGCGCCAGGAGGTGGGGAGGGCCCCTCGGTCGCCGGATCCGGGGAAGGCCGAGGCCCTCCGGCCGACATCGTGGTCACCGCGGCGGTGGCTGCGGCTGCCGGCCCCGGCGGCGGCGCGGGAACGGGGAGTGGAGGAGGGGAGAGGGAAGGGGAGGGTGGGGATGGGGGGCAGTGGCCGGGCGCCGGCGCCGGGGAGGCGGCCGGCACCGGCGGCGGCGGCGGGGCGGAGGGGGCTGCCAGGGGCGGCTAGGGTTCTCCTGACTGCTACGAACAACGATCCAATTACAAGGTGGAAGCATGCGGTTGATGCCAAACTTCTTTACAAACCCATGCATAAATTTTTCTGTCCCCAAACACAACAATTAAGTTAATGATATATATACACTCGTAGCTTGATCTGTAGTTGAAAGGATAGCTGAACAATTCAAACCGACCTTCTGGAAGAATGTGTTGATGATTTTCCCAAAACTCAGGCCCTATGATATCAACATGTGCCACTGTAACTTTCAAGCTTGGTTTTTTTTATGGGGTCCCCATAGTCACCAATCTTCACTGTTGTTTCTACCTACAGTTATGTACAGTACATTATAAGAAAGACGTTATTTTGCATGACTGACAACATTTGTAGCATCACCTTCTCTCGGTAAACGCTAGATCCTTTGCGGAACATAGCCGGTTCATCATCATAGTTTATTTGGAATTGTTGAGCAAGCAGCTCATTCTTGTCCTTTGCGAATGTTCCCTAGAAGAATAAAACTTGACTTAAAACACTTATACAATTGCAGCAAAAAGGTCATCAACTCAAGAAAAGTAATACTACCTTCAAAGCTAGCTGAGCCTCTTGTTCACTTTTTCCAGACTTCACCAACATCCAGAAGCAGGCATTGTACTGATTATTTATATGGCCTAAAAGGCACCAGCAAAGAATATGCATATCAGTCAACTAATCGAATTATTGTTCAATTCTGATGCATACATAGATCACTCTTTTCTATTTACGTTAACGAAGCTTCGTGGCTTGTACAACTTTGGTGGAATGGTGCAGTTTTCTTGTAGGACTTCAGGGCAAAAAAGTTGCCCAATATAAATAGGAGCTCCCATTTGCTATACAAGAAAATTTTGATTGCAGTTGCAGTAGCTTACAGTCCACTTGTCTCCAAGCCAAATAATCACGAATAGTCTTCAAATTTGGGTAACATACAGCCCGAGCATCAAAATATGGTGCCTCCTTCAGCTCTTTATGAGGAAAGAAGTCTTTCCACTTCATTACGTACACAGAAGTGAAGTAGGAAACACATAAAGAGATAATTTTGCTGAAGTTATTGGTAGAGATGTCAGTATCATGATGCCATGAACATTTGCTCATAGTTAGGAAACAAAAGGCACGCAGATGAGCATTCCCAGTATCGGTGGAAAAGTGAAACTGAATGAGTTACCTTTCTCATCGGTGATAGAACTCTGTTTCCTCTCTGAAAATGAAACTGCGGGCAGGGGCGTCCCTGGGCCCGTGCGGGCTGTGCGACCGAACAGGGCCCTCAAAAATCATGGGCCCCAAGATTTACTAAGTATACTAATTATATACAGTAGTTTTGGACTTTGTTTTAATTAGTAAATCAACCACAGCTGTCTTCTTTGGCCCATAAACGTGGCCTGCTGGAGTACAAGAAAGACTTATTGCATTGGTGTTAATAGCACTTAAGAGTGACATGCTGGAGATGATTGATTATGAATATATCATTGAAGATTTCATTTCAAAGAATGTTAAAAGAATATCGCTTTTCAAATGATGGTTATACAACAGGTATAATCCTTGGTCTACATTGTTGTACTTAGCAATATAAGTAATATATTGATATTTGTCACAATTTTCTTGTTTTGGCATAAGATATTAGGCCACCACTTATTGTTTGGAACGGGGCCTCATGTTTTGCCGGGACGCGCCTGCTGCGGGGTAAACAAGAATGTAAGAAATTTATAATAACAGAGCAGACAACAATGCATTATATGATAGAAAGTTCATTTTTAATTTTATATATGCAATCTGCGCCAACCCCCCCCCCCCCCCCCCCCCCCCCCCCCCCCCGCTGCAGTGTACGAATACAATTCTTTAATGAATTACATAAGGAGCACTTTGGCCAAATAAAGCGATAATGCAATGAATCTTTCTCTACAAAATAAACGACGGTCGCCAAGCAGTTCATATAAGAGATTCTTTTACTGTGGTATTATACTATATTGCATAAACTAAATTTTACAACAGGTCAGATATCATACCTGTACTCATCACTAACACCATAAGCAAAGACTATGTCAGGGAATTTCTCAAGAACAGCAGTGGCACACGCGTTCATCAATCTTAGAGCGTTTTCGTCGTTCGGTTTCTCAAAGGTGTGAATTTTCGAGAACCTACGAAAGAGAAACTAAAATTAGCAGTTAAGCAATAGAGACTATCCAACCAACAACACAGTAGAAGCTGGTCCCTGCAGAAACTATGGATACAGAAAAGAAGGCATTGATATTTGAGAGGTGCACGGTACCAGTTAGAGGGCGGGAGGCAGCGATCAAACTCGAATTCCCTCTTCACGTACTCATAGTCGCTGTTGGCCATCAATCCCTCTCCCAATGCACACAGCTAGACGTCTAGACGCGCCTTGTTCCTAGAGCTACGCTTCGGATGGGTAGGTGGGAGAGTAGCAGTGTAACAGAGAAGGCACCGTTTGCTAAAAAAAAAACAGAGAAGGCACCGACCGACCGAGGCCGCCCGGAAGGGTGGAGGGTGCCGCCGCCGGAGGCTGAAACACAAGCTTCTGTCGGAGAGGAACGAGCGATACAAGCTTCAGCCGCGCGTGACGACTAGGAGTGGGGCCGGAGTGGCGACTGGCGGAGTGTGCAGAGAGCTCTGGCGGGGCTGGGACCAAGGTGAGGTTGGGGAACTGTGTAGTTGGGCCGGCTGGACTTCATTCTGTGGACAAGCGGGAATTGTGGAAACTGACGGCCATTTCAAAGCCACAGTGAACCCAGCCATGAGCTTAGGGTGCCTTCACTGCCCTTATATAGAGTCTGGGGTCAGGCCACGTATAAAGAAAAAGACTCTCCCGATTGAACGGTCGTGAGCCTGAGAGAGGAACCTAACTAACTTGGCTTGAAAGCAGCGCTGTCTTAGGGTGTACGTCCCAGGCGTGGTTGTCATCATGGTCATGTGCCCACGTCGTGTTATGGTGTGGCGTGGTGCTACAGTACCAGTCATGGCGATACTGTGGGGTATGGTGGTGTTTCGTCAGTCGTCCTACGCGGCGTGGTCTCACCGTGGCCTTCGTCATCGCCTCCTGATCTCCTGGGGATGTCATACAGGAGTTGGTAGGCGCCCCCAGGTCGTTGGTTGTCTTGCTGCTTGTGGAGCCGGTGGCCACAATCCCGAGCTCCGGAGTCGTGGCCTTCGTTGGCTTAGATGGCCTCCAAAGTCAAGGGCGCCGTCGTGGCCTCCATCCCGTAGCGGGTGGAGTCACACATCTATCTTGTCGGGCTGTATTTAGACGGTGGGGCGCCATACTGGCCGCCACTGCTCGACGGTGTTGTCTTGTCCATACTGCGTGGCGCAGGGATGATTTCTGACCGGGCTGAGAGGACTGTTGTCCCCTCGGTTCTTGTAAGGTCAGTATGGCGTGTGTGCTCTTGTCAGAGCAGGCGTGCTTAGCGTGGCTCGATCTCTTCCTGCCCCTCCCAGAGGTCGGGACAAGGGAGAGGTCGTGAGGTGTTACACGGCGCGCGGTGAAGGCTGAGGGAAGAGGTCGTGGCCACTCCTGCCTTAGTGTTTGGCTCAGGTCCGCGTAGCTTAGCTGGGTCTCGATCGTTTGAGATTATACTAGCTAGCATACCATGGGCCGCTTGAGCGGCTAACTAATCAGTGTATCATAACTCCGACAATATGCGTGCATACATTCAAAGGATGTGTAAGCATGTGTACATGTGGGAGAATCTACATTCGTGCTTTGTTCTACTAAAAATACTCCTTTTTTCCAAATTATAAGTCGTTCTAACTTTTCTAGATACATAGCTTTTGTTATGTATCTAGAAAAGCCAGAACTTTACAATTTAGAATGGAAGGAGTAGTATTTAGAGATGAGTAATGTTCATACTAACTTTTCCGACTATATTCCCTTAGAAAATAAAAGTATTGGCACAAAATTATTTTCTAGTACCTTTTATATTCATTATTTTATAATTTTGTACCCATCCATTCCAAATTTTAAGTTGTTGTAACTTTATACTAAGTTAAACTTTTGCAAGTTTGACTAAGTTTATAAAAAAATGCGTAAACATATAACATCAAACGAGGTTCATTTAATTCATACACCATAAAATATATTTTGATAGAACACTTATTTGATATTGTAGATGTTAATATATTTTTTTCTATAAATTGGCCAAAGCTGGAGAAATTTGACTTAGGGCAAAACTAAAATGACTTACAGTTTGAAACAAAGAGAGTATAATTTAACATGTATTGTTATTGTGTTATGTCTCACTAGTTAAGAAAATATCTCCATGGTAGATAGACATATATGAAAAATGATATGCTCATTGCTCCCACATGCATGTATATGTGATATGCATGGTGGAAAAGATCGAGCTGTTATATTAGTACTTGAATTACAAAGAAACTTTTCCCATGTGCTCTCAGCACAAAATACAAACGAATAACAATAAAACAATATGGCTCCATATATACATGTTGATGAATTACCCACCAATGCTACTACACAAAATAGCTTTATACTCAAGTCTTGGTCGCCCAATGCCATTGTTAAGGATAAATGCAACTAAATGTATTGCACTTTACATGCATGTAAACGTACGGTACATGTAGTCATGTGCTCGCGCGCCTCCGCCCAGTGCTCAGCCGGCTTTGGGTCCTCACGCGCGCCTCCGACGACCACGCCGACGCCGACATCCTGCCTCCTATCTTCACGTCACTTGCACGCTCGGCGCCGGCAGGCCGGAGTCTACCGGTGATGTGTGACCCGTTCATGTCGCAACGCCTCTCATGGCCTCTGGCGCCATCTCGATCATCTGGTTGTTGCGCCCAACACTTCTCGGCGGCCAGAACTGTGACACCGGCCAACACGCATGCTGTTGTGCAAGACTGAAGAGGATAATAATCAGATTAGTTTTCTCACCCATCATGGAGGACGACGTGAAGCCATCGCCCTTTCTTGATCCCTTGCTCCTGGTCCCGATCGTCCTTCTTGGTCCTGGCTCCTGGTCCCGATGCAGATGACTGCGAGGCCACCGCTGCTCTCGATGGGACAACGCCGACGCGTGCCTTCCTCTTCGCTGGTGAAGAAGCCAAGCTCCGCCAGGGCCGGATTAGGGGAGGCGCTGCAGGTGCCATGGCCTAGGCCTGGAAGCCATGGGATGGTGGTAGGGAAAAATAATGTATTTCTTATCTTTTCTTTCTTTTCTTGGTACATAGATCTTAAAATAATGGATTTATTTTTTCTTCTTTTTATCTATAATATAATGGCAGAGTAGGTAATTTTCTAGAAAATAAAATAGATCTAATGGTTACATATCGAGATAGATTTAATGGCAAGATTTTTTTGACTAACGTGAGAATTTCTAGCATTTATCTTTTTTCTTAGTGCATGTCGTGAGAATTAACGTGGAGACTCTGTTATGGTCTCCAATTAGTAATAATAAGATTTTCTAGTAGAAAATAAAATAGATATAATGGTTACAAATCGCCAGAGCCTATAGATTAATAGCTAGATTTTTCTGATTAATGTAAGAATTTCTAGCATTTATTTATTTTTCCTAGTGCATCTCATGAGAATTAACGTGGAGATTTTATTGGGGCCTCGAATTAATAATAGTAACATGACATGCCCAAACAGTCCTTGTTTATGCAGAACCTAAATTCTATATTTACTATCTGGAATCTAAGTTCTCAATATAAGAATAAGATTCAAACAAGCTCTTAAGTTGATCAAGACTAGAAATGATGAAAGGAAAAACAGTTCAGAGATGGTGGTGGCTCCTGGTCACTAAGCCAGCTCGAAAGTCGAAAGCGAAGAGATATAATGGCAGGTACTTCCTCCATTCTAGAATAGATGATGTTATGGGATGTGTGTAGGTCAAAATTTCTCAACTTTAACTATGTTTATATAAAATACGTGCAACATTTATATCTCCAAATAAGTTTATTATGAAAGTATATTCAACGATCTATCTAATGATACTAATTATGTATTATAAATATTAATATTTTTATATATAATTAGTCAAAATTTTTAAAAAATTGACTTCTTAAAAAACAAAAATAACTTCTATTTTACGACAGAGTAGCAGCCTAGCAGGTGCCAAAGAAGTTGCGTAGTAGGTGACTTTAACTACGGGAGTGGACTGACTTGACCAGTAACCTGCACGTGTCCCTCACTCCCCCAATCTATTCTCGACCAGCTGCGTAGCTTCCTGACGAATCTATCCTAAGTTCATTCTCTGAAAAGTCTCAAACTCTCAGTTCGAAATCCTCTCTGGAAAATGTTTTTGACCAACCCTAAAAATCATTTCAGCTGTAGTACTAAACATCAGGCTTGGCCACCACCAGTTACTAGTCAATAGTGACCGCAGTTGCAGGGCAGCCTTCCTTGGCCACCAGTTACTAGTCAATAGTGACCGCAGTTCATAGATGGTGATTAGTCAATAGTGACCGCAGTTCATAGATGGTGATTTCTGAGAAGTCAAAGATGCAGCTTTCTGAGCTGGCAGGATTGTGACATGCAAACAAGTTGCAGTCGGTGGCTTGAACTACAGGAGTGGACTGACTTCGATCACCGAGTAACCCTGAAAGGTTTTTATATATTTCTCCAGTAAAACACACGGACTTCGGAACAACTGGGAAAGACTCTTGAAATTCCACAGGACACTGTTTCTTCTCTTAGTTCCTCTGATCACTGTGTGATCTTCCTGATAAGAAGAGAGCAAGAGTCCCGAAATGGACATGATAATTTCTGCAGTGCTTGGTGAAGCGATCACTAGATCCATAAATTTCTTCATCAGCAAAATATCCAAGCAGAAGCTGCCGGATGTTGAAGACAGTTTGCAAAGGGTCCTCCTTCAGGCACAGGTCATCATCGACGAGGCCACAGGACGCCACATCACAAACCAAGCTATGTTGCAGCAGCTGGGCATGCTGAGAGATGCCATGTACCAAGGCAATTACATGCTTGACACTTCCAGATACCAATCTCATGACGTGGAGGATGGCAAGGATTCTGCTGTGAGTCTTTCTTTGTCTTCGTGCAAAATAAATTCTCTCATATATAGGAACATCTTCCAGTGGAAAGAAAGAAATTTTGGAACAATTGCAACATGCTGTTAATAATTTGAGCTCTATGATACTTGATGTGAAAGAGCTGGTTCGGTTCTTGACGAGCTACCCTCGGCTGTACCATGAACCTTATAGCATGCATCTGCTGCTGAGCAACTGCATGTTTGACCGCCAGATGGAAGCACATCGTGTTATTAGCTTCCTATTGAATACACAGCCTCGTGGTTCTGAAGAATTGGAAGTCCTGCCAATTATTTGTCCACACGAAGTCGGCAAGAGCACCCTTGTCTCTCATGTTTGCAAGGATGAAAGAGTTCGTGATCATTTCTCTGAAATTTTGTTTTTGGGCGGCCATGACTTTACAGATTATGATCTCACTACACTTGGCAAAGGATGTACAATCGAACATCAAAATCATGTGTTGAACTTGAACAAAGGTAGGGGATTGCTAGTTGTTGAATTTGTTGGTGATGTTAATGAAGATGTATGGAATAGGTTGTGCTCTTCTTCTAAACAAAGAGTGCCAAGGTGTTGTAAAATCATAGTCACAAGTCGGTCTGATAAGATCGTCAAGTTCGAAACAACACCACTTCTACACCTGAAGTATTTATCTTTTTGAACGCAACACCTGAAGTATTTATCCCGTGAAGCGTACTGGTATTTCTTTAAGACTCTTACATTTGAAAGCATGGACCCCAAGATGCAACCAAGGTTCGCTCATGTGGCCATGGACATAGCTAGGACGCAGAGTGTATGCTTCATTGGTGCAAACTATACTGCTTCTTTGTTCAGGAACAACTTTGACATCCACTTTTGGTGCAAGGTTTTAACCTTCTTAAGACGCCTCACCCAGAAGAATGTCTCCAAATATGGGGGTCATCCATATGATCTTCTAAACTATAATAGATCTATGCATCTTTGGAGAATGGCTACACCATCAGAAGATCTTGTATTTCATTGTCAGGTTCAATGCTCTTCGTCACATGAGGTTCCAAACATCAATATCCAAGATATGTTGTTTGGAAACATTAAGCTTCATGGGAAATTTGAGTTCCTATCATGGAGGTCTCGGATTCCACCTTACTATAGCTATGTTATCTCTTGTGAGATTAGAGAGCCAAAACCTAAAGGTATCAAGAGGAGGCTTTCTACAAAATAAAAATGGAATCACGTTCGTTGAACTTGTTCTGTTCTTGGGCTTATGTGGGGAAAAACATCTGAGTATATGTTGTGATAGGGTGTCACATACAAATTATAGCATGTTATCGGTTATGTGGGGAGTCATGCTTGATAGGATGTTATAGGTGGCAACCTTATGGTCAGTATGTTACTACCTCGCCATGCATGAAGTGATTTATTTCGCTCAATCATGCGGCTATGCAGGAGAGGGATATATTTCCTTTAGTAATAATGAATGGGTGACTCTATACATCTGTTGACAGATTTGACAACTAAAAATCTGTCAAATTTTTGACAAATTAAAAGCTGCCACATCTGCTAGAAAAACTGACAGACGCTACAAAGGAAAATCTGTCAGATTTGCATAACACGGTTCAATACCCAAAAAGACAGAACCAAAACCCGTTAACAAATCACTCTTTCCATCGATACATTAGCGTGCACAAACATACAACAGGAAGAAAACAGATACAACAGCCGGTAACACAGGAGGCCTCTTGTGCTCTGAAATATCTTATTCTTTGATGTTTTTATTTGTAATGCACTGAATTGCTTCCTTAATCCTTGTGGCATCTTAGGATGAGTTGAACCTTTCAGCAAACATGCGTGCCACTGTGCAGAAGCACTCTGCACTGTCCTGCTGGTCATCTGTTGCTTCTCAATATGCAAGTGTTGGAGTCTCCTGCACTGTCCTTCTAGTCATCTGTTGCTTCTCAATACGCAAGTTCTAGAGTCTCTGGTGAACCCCACTCACAACATTCCAGCATTGATGTCTGCCAGAGGAACTGAGCACAACAATGAGAAGACAACAACTGCAGGAGAACCAGCCTTATGCTTTCATGAATAACTCAACTGTCAGAGATCAACTTCAAAACAAGAACACATGGGTCAGCTTTTGAAGGCCTTGCGCTCATCGCGAATGGCCTCCCAGGAACCTCACCAGCTTTACCTTCCGGGCAGAATCATGCACATGGTTGAGCTACCAGCACCAGAAACATATCCAAACCATTGGTAAAGACTCGTCAAAACCAAAAATAAAACATACACATATTAATCTATTAAGAAACATATCATGGTCATTGGAAATTGGATTTTTTTTGAAACATACCCAAAGCTTAGAAAACAAGTTTCTTAACAATAATGCCTGAGCAAATCATTTATATATATATATATATATATATATATATATATATATATATATATATATATATATATATATATATATAATCTCCCAAGTCCCAACAGGGGCCCTCAGATCCATTGAGTACTTACAAAAATGCTAAAACCCACAAGGTAAGTACATTGTAGTTTAATAAAAGAGCACAATCCTGACTGTACCTAAGAGACTATACATTGGACATGATTCTAGGTTAGCAAATAGAAACAATCTATGGTCATATGTATTAGCAAACCAAAACAGGGCCTCAAAGATTCAACGACATAATTGGGTGGCCTTGAAGGCACATTGTTGCAACACAATAGCATATATTTCAACATATATATATATATATATATATATATATATATATATATATATATATATATATACACATATATATATATATATACTCATCTGACTTTCAGAATTGTGCTCTTCCTTAGCAAATTATACTTCTGTCATGCATTAATGTCAATTACCCTGGTTTCTTTCCCATCAACACTATTGGAATCCATATTATAGCAACATGGGCAACATAAAATCTAGCCATCTTACACTTGGGAAAAAATTGTGAAATGAAGGTTATTCCTCCATTTTTCAAATATCAGCAAACACGAGAGAATCCATGTGTGATTAGATGTGAAATTAACTATAACTTGGAAAAGGCTCATTCAAAAATTATATATCAAACCTTTAATCTTGAATCCCACTATGGTGGAAGGGGAAAGAGGATGTATGTGCAGGTAGGTAAGCTAATGGAGTGGCGCAATGATTCCATATACATTCTACTAAGCCCAGTAAAGAACAGCAACCACAGAGCATAGCGTAGGACGACATACACCATGAATAATGCCAGCTGAGTGCAACATGTAAACATGAATGAAAAAAACTAGCGAAAGTGCCTACAGAAGGAAAAAAACTAGCATGGTTTTTCCACTACTCATCAAAAGCCACTCTGATGGAATGCCATCCAAACAAAAAGCATTCATATAGCAAAAAGGCACTCAGAAATTAAATAATAGAATTACTCAATAGCAATTGCTTGCTATCCTACTTATCTGTCAGTCGACGGCGGCCATGCGCCCGAGCATGCCCATGACTCCACGAGCCCTTGGGACTAGAGATTGCGACGATCATGTGCACGGTGCCCATGCTTCAGCTGTGTTTTCAGGCCACGGAAAGGAATTAGTAGCAAGCAAGGCAAGCTTATTAGGGTCTGTTTCTTTTGCGGGTCGCCGTACGGCCATCTTCTAAAACCGCAGAGCCGTGAGATTAGGATGGTGACTGATGGTTAATCAAACCTCAGTCACCTGAAACGGAGACAAACCCATTAAATAAAGGTTGGAGTCTTTTCTCTGCTACCATGTTCAAGAAAAAAACAAAAAGCATAGTTTTTCCACTACTCATCGGACCAAGCACCAAGAAATCAACAGCAAAATCAAAGATGCCACAAGCAGTCATACACCACAAGGGAAAAATAGCATGAGGTAGTAGGAAAAACTAGCGAAACATGAACATAGAAAAGGCTAAAACAAAACATCTAATATCAGACATGCTACAAAACTTGAGAAAAATCATCTACGTTTACACATTCAGAATTAATGACATTAGATTATCAGAATAACAATTTTCTCAAATCACCCTAGGGAAAAATATAGAAAACGACAACACTCTAAAAACAGCGATACCTGTAATCCCTACATATCAAAAGGCACTCAGATGGAATACCATCCAAACAAATCTGCAAATAAGTTCATGGTAGAGTTGAGTGAGGCCTTGTGTTTGAAAATGAATCAATGCGAGTATGGGAATATGAAACCAAATGAGACTAGACAAAAGCGACGTTCTTTAACCTTTATTTAACAAAGTAACTATATTCACAATACACTGAATATGTCAACAACAACACACACTGAAGAAAAACACAACTCATATAACCTGCAGGGCACGACCAAATCCTCATACTTGTAAGCAATCATCAAATATAAAACGCAAAATAAATAGACCATCACAACACTAGCACTTGCACAGTGTATTCCGTTCTGTCCCGTGCTTCAGCGGCCAGCGGCTACACCACCACGTCAACAATCCCTCTATTGCTCCCTCACAATAAATCACAATTAACAAGATATACGCGTAGTCATCCTATCAACATGTACGCAAAGATCAGACCTAAGCAGCTTTGTAGGCATTCATGGTGCTCTCTGCAACATCCTTCCTCTCTGCACCTAACTTGAACTCAGCAAGGCACCTGCAAAATCATCATGATGAGAAATCAAGTACCAAAGATATATGTGCAGTAGGGGGTAAAAAAAATCCATGGATCACAAATTCATATCCTTCAGTCTTCTACATATATACTATAAAGATACACATGTACCATCCAAATCAGATATCTCTCCATGTGACTCCTAGTAAAAAAAACCCACAACCACACACACAACCTCATCATATCTAGCAAAGAACTCAGAAAATAACAGCTAAAAATTCAACTCAACTAACTGCAACTGCAACATCCCCCAACACACACACAGACCCAGTAAACAATAACACCTACACCCACAAACACACACAAAGACAACAATACGGAGAGACACACAAAAAGAGAGACACACACACAGAGACAAGCAACGTACAAAAAGACAAAAACACACAAATAGAGAGAGAAAGAGAGAGACACATAGACACAAATACACATATAGAGAGAGAGACACACAGAGATAGCAGAGAGACACACACAAACAAACTCAAAAGGCAAAGAAAAAAAAGGCAATGACAAAATACACAGAGAGATAGCAGCTTGATATACACTCAGCTCAACTAAAATAGACAAATCAAAACTCCAAAAAAACAAAAGAAAAATACAAAAACAAATAAATAGACAAACACAACTAAGAAAAATAGAGCAAAAGAAAAAGAAAAAAGACACTCACACGCACTACAACTATAACTGAACAAGACACACACCGAGCGCACACACAGACACACCAGCAACGCCACAAAGCACATGCAACCACACACACAAATAACCCACACACACAGACACACTCAGCAGAAACTAAAAGACAACCCAGGAAAAAAATTAATTAGCTTTGGGCCCTCAAAAGGCAAAAGACAAATACACATAACTGCCAAAAAAAAGCCATAAAAAGCCAAAACACCCAAAAAACCACACAAACAAAGAGAGAGAAACACACACCAGTAATTATCAAAGACACTACACCCACACCAACAAACACACACAGAGAGAAAAAGAAACACATACACAAGAGAAAAAGAAACACAGAGAGAGAGTGCAGCTAGCAAAACAACTCTGAAAATAACTAAAAAAAATTCAGCTCAACTAAAAATAGACAAAACAAAACTCTGAAAATTAAAGCTAATGGCAAAAGAAAAAGAAAAGGAAAATAACACATCTACATTTTTGTTGATAATTTCTAGCTGCTTTTTGGAGTTTTTATAGTTTCTAGCGGTTGTAACTGATCATTGCAACAACATACAAAAATGAAGCGAAATATAAAAGCGATTAGACATCCCAATTAACAAATGTTTGGTAAAAGCGAGCATAACATGAAGAAGCGCTAGATAACAAACACAGAGAAACATTTGAATGTTTCATTAACTGACAGCATAATCAACTGCAAGACTGATGCCCAGGAGGAAAGGGAAAAAATGGCAGCATATACATATATATTTAGATCAGGGGAACCAAAAATAACAATATTGGGAGCATGATATTATAGGCCAAATACGCTGGGAGTGGATTTAGAAAATCCAAAATCCAATTGCTCAATTGGAGTCTACTAGTTGCTTTGGATAACTTAGATGGGTTCTATTTAGATTTGGACAGTGTATACAGCAAAAAACTGAAATAGTTGCTCATGAATTGAATAAGTGAACTAAGCAATTTCTGCAAACAATCTCACGGCTCACAAGCAAACAACTAAAACCACAAAATACACATTCACAGGACTGAACGAGCGTCAATTTCAGACCACCTACAATTAGCTATTCAGCTACACTAGGCAATTCGGACCATCAAACGAAAGCTGAACTCTTTCAATCCTGCCTGCCAGCTTAATAATCAGTGCAGAGATAAAAAAAAATCCAGTGTCAGTTCTCGCAAACATAGTACAAACAAATATCCATCAAAATCACTCAACCAAAATCAAACAGAGACTCGATAATAACATGCTACTATGATAAAATGTACGGTCTCCATCTGGAAACAGAGAAATGAACTATAGATCATTAGCAGCATTGGACTCACATTTACAATAGCTTAATTAATAGCCCAAACCACCATAAACTAGAACATCTCGAGTCAGATCTACTATCGTGACCATCGCGCGCACAGAAAGAAGTAGCACCTCAAACCAAAACCCCTCAAATTTTGACGAGCCTAGTAAGATAGATAATTTGTCATGGACCACGACACTAAAGCTGCATTGGATCTGTTCAATGTCAGATTCAGCAGCAGCAGCATGCCACTTTGGTCAGACCAAGGTCGCAGTCTCATGTGCTCCATCGCCAAATGAACTACAAATCCAATCCACCAAACCAATGAAATCCAAGACAAGCAAAACCTAATTACCGAGAACACCTACTATATGAACCATAGCATCCAACGGGCACAGGCGGACAGCAGCAATACCTCCTCAGATCAGCGACACCTCCTTCAATCAGCAACAACAACAGCTCCTCTGTGGCGACCAGAACAGGGGAAGCGACGGCAACGGCCATGCCCCAGTAAAACCCACCGTGAGGAGAGGGGAAACGGCGGCGAAGCCGCGGCACAGGGCGAGCGTGTGTGCGAGGACAACACCTACACCCCAGCACCACCCCGGCTCCGTAGAACGCTCCACCCACAGCTTCAGTGGGAGGCACGGTGAGGACCTTTGCCCCGCCACCCAGCGCAAGTGATGAACGGAGAGGACCGGACAAAAACCGTGCGAGTCTACAAGATGAAAAGAAATGATAACGGGTTTGCGGATATCAAAGGCTCAATTTCACGGACCCGTTAGCGTGGTGAACCCATCAGCGGACCCAAACAGCTGCACGAATCTCCAAACAAATCAACGGTCCAGAATATGACAGATAAAAGTCAACAAAATCTGTTGACAGATAAATAGCATAAATCATAATGAATTCATAGCTTCTCCCTTTTATGTTTTCACAAGCTATCCCGATGCAATGCATACGGCCTGTGGTTGTCTTGCAACTTTTTACAAAATAGAACATGAAGGACGGATCACTCGAGACTCAAGCATGAGCCTACTTGTACTAGTAAGTGGTCGAACGCTTGGGCGTTGGTGGTAATTGTACATACCAATATATGGCTGTTAGTCTAGTCCTCAGATGGATGCGTTCCCTGCCCCGCTACTGCTGGCGTAGGTGGTCGAACGCTTGGGCGAGAACGGGCGCGAAGCGGGCGACGTCGACGCGCACGTCCTGCTTATTGAGGTAGAACTCGGTCATCTTGTCCCATCCGCTGCGGTGGATGGAGTCCGGGTCCTTGATCGCCGGGTGCTCCGGCCCCAGCATCTCCAGCAGCGTGCTCTCCTCCGCGCTCACGACGTAGTCGAGGTACTTGAGCCCCATCTCTTTCGCCGGCAGGCCGAACTCCAGCGTCGCGATCGTATCCATCTTCCCGTACGGCACCACCTGGACGAGCACCGCGCCCGGCGGTAGGAACACCGCGTTCGTCAGCCCGGCCCCGTGCACGCCCAGCAGCACGTCGAAGGAGTTCACCGTCCGCGCCTGCGCGTCCACAGTCACGTCGCGCCGCAGGTCCACCGCCACCGCCTCGAACCCGGCCGCCTCCGCGCCCCGCAGTATCTCCTGCTCGTTCATGAACCGGCGGCTGTGCCCTCGGTGGACCAGCAGCAGCCGCGGCCTCTTGCCCGGCTCCCGGACCAGGCTGGCCGGCGCGTCGCGCGGGAGCGCGTAGACCTCGCGCATGAACCTTGTGAAGTCGGCCATGGTGAGGCGGCCGCCCGGCGCCCATTCCGGGACGATGCTCAGGCCGCCGTTGTGCATGTGGATGCCCACGGTGACGTGCGGGAAGCACCGCACGTGTTGCGCGTTGCCGACGTCCAGGTTCACGGCGTCGTACTTGGACAGCCGCTGCAGGATGGTCTTGTACGCTGCCGGCCACCACGGCTTCATGTTGCTGATCAGGAACTGGACCTCGCCGTCGTAATGCCGGGACGCGATGAACAGCGGCACCAGCACGTCGCCGAAGTCGTGCCAGAAGTTACCCGTCAGCCCGCCGAGCGCGAACAGGACCGCCGGTATGTTGTATGTCTCCGTGCACGCCAGGGCGGCAGCCCTGTCCTCCAGCTGCGTCACGGTGACCATCTTGATGTCGGGCATGTTCTTGCGAGAGTATGGCCAGATCCTCCACTCGCGGCGCTCCGAAGAGCTCGCCGGCACGAGGGTCACCGACAGGGCTGTGCTGTTGATGCGGACGTCGCCATCGACTTCGCAGGTTTCGGAGTAGGATCCCTTGGTGTTGTACACCACCTTGCCCTTCTCTGCTGCACACGACAAGAAGGCGGAAACATTAACCTGCTGCTTAATAAGTACTACTTAACATTGTTCTTTTGAACTTGAGCTTAAGTACTACCTTACCACAGAGATGTGCATGTATATATTGATCACGAAAATACAAAGATATATATAAAAGGTATTTTAGCCTGTGGACGCTGGACCTGTCACAAATTAATGTTTTTAGAAATATTATTTTTGTTAAATCCCACTAATTTATGATTTAGAGGTTGAAAACTAAGCAATTTATTTGCTTCTTAGTGAAACCTTTAACCTCATATAGGTGGTGCTTATAGAGATATGATATACGTGCATACATTCAAAGGATGTGTAAGCATGTGTACATGTGTGAGAAGCTACATTACATTTGTGCTTTGTTCTACAAAAAAATACTCCTTTTGTTCTAAATTGCAAGTCGTTCTAGCTTTTATAGATACATAGCTTTTACCGTGTATCTGAAAAAACCAGAACAGCTTTACAATTTGGAATGGAGGGAGTAGTATTTAGAGATGAGTAATGTTCATATTAGCTAACTTTTCACACTATACTCCCCTAGAAAATAAAAGTATAGACACAAAATTATTTTTGTAGTACTTTTTATATTCAGTATACATGTGTGGTCAACCATGGCACAATATTCATCATTTTCTTTGTAATTTTTTACCCATCCATTCCAAATTTTAAGTCGTTGTAATTTTATACTAAGTCAAACTTTTGCAAGTTTGACTAAGTTTATAGAAAAATACATAAACATATACAACATCAAACAAGGTTCATTTTATTAATGCACCATAAAATATATTTTGATACAACATTTATTTGATATTGTAAATGTTAATATATTTTTCTATAAACACTTATTTGATATTGTAAATGTTGTAAATAAATTTTAATATATTTTTCTATAAATTGGCCAAAACTGGAGAAATTTGATTTAGCGAAAAACTAAAATGACTTACAATTTGAAACAACAAGAGAGTATAAATTAACATGTATTGTTATTGTGTCATGTCTCATTAGTTAATTAAGAAAATATCTCCATAGTAGATAGACATATTATGAAAAATGATATGCTCATTGCTCCCACATGCATGTATATGTTTGCATGGTGGAAAAGATATAGCTGTTATATTAGTACTTGAATTACAAAGAAACTTTCCCCATTTTCTCTTGGCAGAAAATACGAAACGAATAACAATAAAACAATATGGCTCCATATATACATGTTGATGAATTACCCACCACTGCTACTACGTAAAATAGCTTTATACTCAAGTCTTTGGTCGCCCAATGCCATTGTTAAGGATAAATACAACTAAATGTATTGTGCTTCAAATGCATGCAAATGTTTAAAGTTGCGATTCAAATAATATTTTGATACAAAATACAATAGGAAAAAGAGAGAGAAAATATAGAAACATTGCTTTAATACAAGATGTGTGTGAAAAATAAAAGTATCTAGAAAAAGTCATAGAACATGATGTATATAGGATCAAGATCAATCTATTCATATTATAAACAAAACAAGTGTCAGCTCAATTAAAAGCAAACATTATGGTAATGAAGTGGGACATAAGCTTATATATTCAATGGGGAATGACTAAAGTAGATGAAACAAAAAGCAACCCATATGACTAACTCAGTACTCACATCATTATTTAGAAGTTATTTTAAGTTATTTTTCACAATGACAAAGATGGGTATAGAAAGCACATTATATTGTTGACAACAATTGAGCCTAGATTTTTGAAAGCCTCTAGAATGTATTTTTCCCTTAACAAAAATAACCTTGTAAAGATTAATATGGATGTTTTTACAAAAGGAGTCTTGAATCAGTAACAATAAGATGGTAAGCTAAGATAAAGCTTATTAGCTAACATATGTTGGCCGAATTTCAGTGACTTTAATGTTCGTTAGTGTGAATTGTAAGCAAATTAATCTCAAATGTTAAGGCACCAAATGCCTGTTATTTTGCCATGATAAAAAAAAGTTAAATTTAATATCCGAGATGTTGGTGCCATGCATGGCTCAAGTATTTGCCGCATGTTGACTTTGATCCCATCATGGCAACATGCTCATTTCTTAAGATTGGCCTCGTTCAATATCTGACGCTGCTAGTACAGTGTTTGGCTGAGAGAATAACAGGGCACAGCTGCAACGTCTAAAACAACTGTGCCGAACATCCCAATTGTTTTTTCTTTCCCGAGCATCTTGTAATATTTGACCAGAATCACTAATATTTGCCTATTTGGTAACTTAGATCTAAGTAGGTGCTAATCCATTACTCAAAATCACGATTCCATACCTAGATGTAGCTATTCTGACATCCAGTTTTTAATTCATTTTCCAACCATGATTTGTCATTTAGATCCATTAAATTAAATGTGTACGTAATAAGGTCAGATCCGGTGATTATTACCTACTCCATCCGTTTCAAATTATAAGACGCTTTGATTTTTCTAGATATATTGTTTTTACTATGTATTTGATATAGTGTATATCAAATTATGTGCATAGTTAGAGAAAGTTAAATCATCTTATAATTTCAAATGAAGAAAGTAGTATGCTAGTAGCCATTTTCATCTCTGCTATGAACAAAGAATGCAAATTTGATGGAAACGATACGGATGCTCAACTGATCCACCTGAATCTTGAGCCAGCTGCTTTTCCGCGGTCTGCTGCACATCTGAAGCGACGACTGTAAATTAAGCAACAAACAAGAATTGTTCGTCAGTTTATGAAGTACAGATAGGAGATCGGCCACACTGGACACTTGTTGGTGGAAGTGCTTGCATGTTTCATCGATCACCACTCACCAGGACCGTCGTTAGTCGTCAGATGTTTGTCCATGATCCATTGCGCTACCGTAGCGGCAACTGCATATCAAGTTATCAACAAGCAACAAGCAAGAACTTAACGGTTGTTGTCCTCATCTCATGATCTGCCCTTTGAGATGGCCAATGTGCAGTGTGAAAGGATTCAGTACCGTTGAGGCCACTGCTCGCAGCTTGCTGCGAGAGGACAAGATAGGTAAGCAGCACGAAGAGGACGCCGACGACGAGGCCGACGTTGAGGTTGATCGGCGCCCAGCTCTTCATGCTCTTCCTTCCCAGGCGCGTCTCCTCGAAGCAGCTCAGCGCTGCTACCTGCCGCAGCTGCCAGTCGTCGTCGTCGTCGTAGTCGAAGTGTGGCGGTGAGCAAAGGGCGCGTAGTGACAGTGAGGGATCGGATCGGATTGGGTTGTGTATCCTAACGGGAACAGTGCTATTGGTGGGATATTTGTTTTTTCCCGAAAAACGAAGCCAGCGGATTTTTTTTTTGTTGCCCATCTCTGCGTTGTTCGTGGCGTAGCATTGACTTAAGAAGGTATTTGGATTGGTTTCATTATTTAATCGGATAATATATCGAGTGATTAAATGCTTCACAAGTGGAGTCGTATGGTTAAATCCAGCGCCAGAGGCCAAGCAACTGTTGACTGATCTAGAGATCCGAGTCCCACGTTGTCCAAGAGACATCGTTTAAGCATTTTTCCTCAATAGTCTCCATCGCTTCACGTGGTCCATCGTACATGGGCCCAGGGCATGAATTTTTTTTTAATTCGGCTACTGTAGTATTTTTTTTGTTTTATTTAATAATTTGTGTCTAATTATGGACTAATTAGGCTCAAAAGATTTGTCTCGTGATTTGCAACTAAACTGTGTAATTAGTTTTTTCTTTCGTCTACATTTAGTACTTCATGCATGTACCGTAAGATTTGATGTGACGGATACTATAGCACTTTTTGGGTTTCTTTTTGAACTAAACAGGCTCTCAGTCACACGTGCGTGCGACGTCTCAGATCAAATGGAACGCGACTAATTACGCCGAGGTGCTAGACTCCCAACCCGCCATGGTCGAAGGAGACGAACCTGATGTTGTTGTTAATGCCCTAATGGAGCTGGCTTCAACTGAGGCTAACAAATTTCAATCGAGAGGGATATGTTTTCTAAGGGGGTGTTTGATCCCGTGACTAAATTTGGGATATGTTTTCTAAGGGGGTGTTTGATCCCGTGACTAAAATTTAGGAAGTATCAAATAGAAATGTCGTATAGGGTGTTCAGATACCAACAGTGGCGGAGGCAGGGGGCAGCAGGGGCCATGGCCCCTCCCAAGCTGGTCAGCAGTAGATTTTTATAGTTTGTTATTTGTACTAATCAAAGGGCACTGCTGTTCGATGCATCACTATAATTGCCTAGTCCAGCAGGTGGTAGCTGCACGCCGTGGCGGCAAGCCAATGGCCAGAAGTAGGCAGCAGCAAAGCAGGCCGCACAGGCGCATCCACGCAAGCTGCAAAGCAATGTGCAGCAAGATTTTGGTAGCTGTGACTGGTTTCATGCTGGCTACCGTAGTGCCAACTGCATATCAAGTTATCAACAAGCAACAAGCAAGAACTTAACGGTCGTTGTCCTCATCTCATGATCTGCCCTTTGAGATGGCCAGTGTGCAGTGTGAAAGGATTCAGTACCGTTGAGGCCACTGCTCGCAGCTTGCTGCGAGAGGACAAGATAGGTAAGCAGCACGAAGAGGACGCCGACGACGAGGCCGACGTTGAGGTTGATCGGCGCCCAGCTCTTCATGCTCTTCCTTCCCAGGCGCGTCTCCTCGAAGCAACTCTCAGCGCTGCTACCTGCCGCAGCTGCCAGTCGTCGTC
Source organism: Saccharum hybrid cultivar R570 (assembly GCA_038087645.1). NCBI lineage: Eukaryota > Viridiplantae > Streptophyta > Magnoliopsida > Poales > Poaceae > Saccharum > Saccharum hybrid cultivar. The sequence continues at coordinate 9,256,814 of JAQSUU010000112.1, read as the reverse complement.
GTCGAAGTGTGGCAGTGAGCAAAGGGCGCGTAGTGACAGTGAGGGATCGGATCGGGTTGTGTATCCTAACGGGGGAACAGTGCTATTGGTGGGATATTTGTTTTTCCCGAAAAACGAAGCCAGGTTTTTTTTGGCCCAACTCTGCGTTGTTCGATGGCGTAGCATTGACTTAACAAGGTCTTTGGATTGGTTTGTTTACTAAATCGGATATATACCGTGTGAATTAAATGCTTCGCAAGTGGAGCAGAGGCCAAGCAACTGTTGACTGATCTAGAGATCCGAGTCCCACACTAGGCCACCAATGCTGCACCTGACCAACAACGGTTATACTTCCTCCGTCCAAGCCATCGTTTAAGCATTTTTTCCTCAATAGTCTCCATCGCTTGAGGTGGTCCTTCGTATATGGGCTCAGTCATACGTGTGCGCGACGTCTTAGATCAGTTGGAACGCGAGTAATTACGCCGAGGTGCTAGACTCCCAACCCGCCATGGTCGAAGGAGACGAACCTGATGTTGTTGTTAATGCCCTAATGGAGCTGGCTTCAACTGAAGTTAGCAAATTTCAATCCAACGAGGAGAGGGATATGTTTTCTAAGTTGTTGGTCCTTGTGTACCTTCCTCGGTTGTATGGAGATCATGAACAGGATATCAATGATGCACGACAACTTTGTTTTGGTTTGGTCACACGTTTGAATATACATGACTTCTAATTCTGACTAGCTACAAACTGCTCGGCTTTATTGTGAAGTTGCAAAGACAAGCTGTTCGGCAGCACTAAAGCTGCGGCTGTGCAGCCAGCTGCTGCTACCATGGTGATTCACAGAGTGAGGAAACACCGCAGCCACAGCGACTGCTTTCCTGCAGCCGAACACCGCAGCCATAGTGCTGGCTATTGTTTTGCTTCATGATCTCCATTATGCAACCTTGTTGAGTTAGGAAGATTCTCTTGGCCCTATGCAAAGGGAGTGCGCGGATTAAGAGTGGCCGCGCGAGGCTTTTGTGTGAGCACGCAATCACGATGTGGGAAGTGGAGATTTTAGCAGCGTTAAACGATGCTCCTTAGTCTTTGGGTGCAAGGTTTAAACTATGGAGACTCTTGGACGGAAGGAGTATGGAGTATATTTTTTAGAACAATTCCAACGGCCGACATTCTAAACTGACTTGGAGAGTGAATGAGACCAGGTAATCACAAGCCGACTTAAAATTAAGCGTGGAGTGTTGGTCGGTTATCTCTCCTCAGCGGACACGCTCATTGTGTTTAGGAACTGTTCTTAGGCCCTATTTAAATTCTATAGTCTAAAGTTTAGCCATTAAACTTTAGCCCTTTATACTATAATTAAGTGGTCTAAAATATTGTCTAAAGTTTAGCCAATCTCATAATACTATTAGATCATTACACCACACATGTGTGTTAAAGTAGTCTGAGATTAATAGCTAATAAAAATTTAGACCATAAAATCCAAACAAAAAAAAACTCGACGGGTGGGAGAAGAATATTCTCCCCGACACTTTATAACTATATATAATGAAATGAAGGGTTGTATGACTCCGATGGACAACACCCCTCCAACCTTGCCCATGCCCTGTTTATAAGGCCAAACCAAATTTGGACTAGCTTACACCGCTACCTAGGTTGGCACTAGGACGAACCTGGACCTAGGGCCTCTAGGCTCGCAGACCTAGTCATGGCCCAAGAACCCTAATAACCCCATTTAATTTTGGCCCATCAACAAATTAAGTAGTCACGGTGGACACATCGTTTAAGGAGCTTGACCCCGTTATTCTTTGTGAAATTCTCCCATGTCTTGATGCTTGTATAAAACTCGAAGTTGGCCTCCTGCTGTCCTAAAAAGAAATAACTTTAACGTTATACTGCATATAAAAGAGTATTGATATTGATATTTATAATACTATAAACTCTAAATACTTATAAATATTATGGTGGAATAAATATTTCCATAGTATACCTAGTAGTATCATAAATACTAATATTTTTTGTTATAATTTGACTAAGGACAAAATTAGAATTACATTATTTTTCAAAATATGTTTTACGAGCATGCACATGTTCGACCCATTTTGCTTCATATTGCCTTTGGCCTACATATATACTCCCTCTGTTCCAAAATAGAAGTCATTCTCGCTTCCCGAGAAGTCAACTTTTTAAACTTTAACCAATTATATATAAAAGAATAATAATATTTATAATACATAATTAGTATCATTAGATAGATTGTTGAATATACTATCATAATAAATTTATTTGGAGATATAAATGTTGCACGTATTTTAAATACGTCTATTTTAGGAACATGAGTCAAGTATGACCTTTATGTTGACTTGCACCATTATTTTTCTTGGACTTAGAAACAACGGCTGATTGTGTCTGAAATGCAAAATAGAAAGAAAAAGGAAACGAGTGACAGGTCTGAAACAAAAAAAAGCACGGGCAAAATAAAAAAAAAATTAAAAAAGCTCTCCGTGGTAAGATATATAATATTAAAAATTAAGATAAGATTCATATTTTCTTTAAACCCATTTTTTATTTCAAAATACCTCGGTGTCCTTAGGCACGGCCAGACTCCGTATGCGTGTGCCCGTGGTTTGCAACGGGAGAAAGAAAATATCAAATATTTGTGGGAAACAATGACGGAAATGATATATGTTTATTTATATTTGATCTTTTTGATAAAATTTTGAATCTATAATTTGTTTTTTGAAGACCATGACATCTTTAAAAATATGAGTTAAAAATGACAATGACCTATTAAGATTGTATATATGGAATTAGAATACAATCTTGGTTGATTTTTCATTACAAAGCATAAAAATATTTAGATGAAAATATATCTTTTAATTTTTATAGTATTCGCGTATGTTCCTATAGTCAAATATCGAGCTCCGTGAATTTCTTTGACAACCCATAAAATACGTAATTTAATCTCTAATTAAAGTTAGGCAGGAGTTAATTGTCAACATGTCTAATTATGGCGGGAGATTTATCTCGATTATCCCTATGGAAGCCCACTTCGAAGATTCAAAGATACATTTTTTAGGCAGATTGGATAGACACATTTATTTTGGCAACAAACTACTTAAGATTTCAGTTTAAAATTTGATTAGTTCGACCCCAGCTAATCTAGATTTTAATATAAATAAGTTTTATATATAATTGCAACTATAATCAATCATCTTAAAAAGTTACAAGGGATTATTCATAAGATTCCAAGGCACAAGAATACAGAGAAAATTATGAAATTCTAAAGGGTCCAAGTACAAAATTTCATGACCAAGGGCCTGTTTAGTTGCCCATACAACCCAAAAAAGTTTGCACAGTACCTGTTACATCGAATCTTACGGCACATGCATGGAGTACTAAATGTAGACGAAAGAAAAAACTAATTACACAGTTTAGTTGTAAATCACGAGACAAATCTTTTGAGCCTAATTAATCTATGATTGGACACAAATTGCCAAATAAAACGAAAAGTGCTACAGTAGCCGAACCCAAACTTTTTTACCAACTAAACAACCCCCAACCTTATTTTCTCCTAGACCGTGTGTTCATCCATCCGTCCCCTGTAACTGCAACCTCTCATCACATCTGCATCTGAACTCTCTTCTCTCTCAACTCCACTAAAAGTTGGTGTGTGTGGTGGCCGACGCCGGTAAGGCTGGGATGCGCGACGGCGCACTCTTTGTCTGGATCTAGGTGTTCCAGGCAGAGGCGCTGTGAGGTCGGGAGGCGCTCGATGCCGCCGCCTACGATCCCTCCGCAGTTGCCGGTTGCACCTGACGCTTCGTCATCGACCTTAGGGGCATGCTGAGCGTCTAGAGCACGGACTTCGACCAACCTGTCGGAGGCCGTCGAGGGCCGAGCGCCTCGCTGGCCGCCTGGCCCGACCGTGATCGCACCACTATCGTCTTGGTGATTCGCCACGACGCCTCCAGCTCCCTATGCCGGCCATGGACATTGACTCTCTGCGTCGTCAGGAGGTCAGCGCAGTGCCTAGCATCAAGTGGAAGGACGCGTGGAGTAGCACGGGCATGGACGTTGATTTGTCGTCGCGCAGGGGTCGAAAACGGGTTCAAATATTTTGTTTCTGCATGTGCTCGCTATCTCCTCGCTTTCGTGTTGTCGTCCTCCGGTATGCTCTTAAGGGCTCCGAAACTTTTCTTATATAGGGCTACGTAGCAAGTATCGGCCATGTCATAAGTAGCAGCAGCGTACGTTGCCCAGCCTCTGGAAATGGAGCTGGAAACGGACTCGAGGAGAGGAGAAACATGTGCAGGGGGGTCTGATCTGTGTGAGAGAAATAGCACGGCCGGGTCGGTCCGGACTCAAATATTGCAGTGTGGTAGGATATACAAAGGAGAGTTAGAAATTTTTTTCCGTCTTCTGCCATGGTGCAGGTCAACATAGAGGTCGTACTTGACTCATGTTCCTAAAATAGACGTATTTGAGATTGAATCTTGGTTTAAGAGGAGTCTTACATCTGACATGTAATCTTGATTTAGGAGTAGTCTTACATCTTACATGTAGGTAGAAAAAAATCTTGGCGGACACCCCTCCAACCTTACCCATGCCCCGTTTATAGAGCATCTCCAAGAGTTTGCCAAAATTCACTTGGTAAATATCATGATTTGGCAACTCGCTAAAATATATGACAAGTGAAAAAATAGACTCTCTCTAAGAGTTTACCATTTGGATTTGGTAAAATAAGAAGAGACCCGCTAAGCGAACGAAGAGCCCCGTTAAGAAACGAAGAGCCCCGCTAAGAAACGAAGAGCCCCGCTTCAATTTACACGTGAAGCCGGATGCGCGCTCGCGCTCAGCGCGCAAATATGCGCGTGGAGGGGGGAGATTTGCCAAGTTGCTAAAATTTACCAAGTTGAATGCCAAACTGTTGGAGCACAATTTTTTCTATTTTACCAAAAATAGATGGATGCCAAGTTGATTTGGCAAACTCTTGGAGATGCTCGGCTAAACCAAATTTGGGCCAGCTTACACCGCTACCTATGTTGGCACTAGGGCGAACCTGGACCTAGGGCCTCTAGGCTCGCAGACCTAGTCATGGCCCAAGAACCCCAATAACCCCCATTTAATTTTGGCCCATCAACAAATTAAAGTAGTCACGACATTTAAGGAGCTTGACCCGTTATTCTTTGTGAAATTCTCCCGCCTTGATGCTTGTACAAAACTTGAAGTTGGTCTCCTGCTGTCCTAAAAGGAAATAACTTTAACGTTATACTTCATATAAAAGAGTATTGATATCGATATTTATAATACTATAAACTCTAAATACTTATAAATATTATGGTGGAATAAATATTTCCATAGTATACCTAGTAGTATCATAAATACTAATATTTTTTGTTATAATTTGACTAAGGACAAAATTAGAATTACATTATTTTCAAAATATGTTTTATGCGCGTGCACATATTTGACCCATTTTGCTTCATATTGCCTTTTGCCTACATATATACTCCCTGTCCCAAAATAGAAGTCATTCTCGCTTCCCGAGAAGTCAATTTTTATAAACTTTGACCAATTATATATAAAAGAATAATAATATTTATAATACATAATTAGTATTATTAGATAGATTATTGAATATACTATTATAATATATTTATTTAGAGATATAAATGTTGCACGTGCATCAGTTCGAAGTACTGCTCGTCACTGAGAGTACTACTTGTGAGTTGTGACTGAGGACGGTGGACTGGCCAGATTGAATGCTACAACTATAATCATATATTTGAATTAAAGTCAAACTATGTATAAAACAATATCAACATTTACATCTCTAAATAAGTCACTATAAAAATATATTCAACAAATAATGATGATACTTGTAAATCATTATAAATTAAATATTATTATTATTGTATATTTAATTTACTTATTAAAGTTAATATTGACTTATCAACGGAAAAGTCAGATCCAATGAGTATGAAATTTTTACTATAATTCAAGCATACAATAATTAGCCCACCATGAAATTTTCACTATAATTGGACCATAGAAGCTGCAGCTATGAATTATTCTAATTAATTACAGAAAAACATAGATATAAAGCTACAACAAAAACTTTGTACTTAAGAATATCATATTATATATTCACTGTGTAGATCTACTTATGTGAAGTTCAATAAAATTGAATTTTTCATTTTATGATTTTTCTGTGATTTACTATGATTTTTCAAAGATTCAGCGAAAATAAATAAAAAAAAAAGATAAAACCACCGTCACTATAGTAAAACCAGCGTCCAGGACTGTCTGGGGGTTATTTGACCGGTTTTGGAAAGTCCAGGGATAGGAAATTCGGTTTTATAGTTTATGAGTGAAGTAGTCCACCATGAATAATTGGGAGAAGTTATGTGGACTTTTTCCATAAAATTTTATATAATTTTAATAAACTTTAAATTGTCTGGTTTCTCGAAAAACAAGAATTGTATTTTTATGCTCTGTAAAGTGAGAAAGAAGGACCAGATTCTTATAGAATAAGTAATATATATATATATATATATATATATATATATATATATATATATATTTTGAAACATGCTATGAGCACTGGCCTATCATATAAAACTCGTATATGGACACTCACGCTTAACCCCACGCTCAAACACAGATGAGACTGCCTGAGACATCTCAGGATACACCTACCGAGCAACACACGCCCCTACGCTACTAAACACACCCATATACACGCTCAATCCTCTCTGGGGAAAAATCCCCGGTGCGACACCCGAATGATCCTGACAGGAATCGAACCTGGGCGGGCGCACTCCACACCGGAAGCTGCTGCCATCGCGCTGGAGGCGCGTTCGCTAAAATATGTTTCTAGTAGTACTTGCCTTTGATGCCACAAACTAAAATACCTCTCCATCGCATAATAAATAGTTGGAATACAACGCTTCAACTAATTACACCATGCTAGAATTTTTTTTCCATTTAGACTGGATTCTACGAAACGATGGCAAAACATTTTTTTGCAACCTAATAAAGTCTGAAACCGATTTATATGTACTGTGACATTTTAGCAGCCTAATAAAGTCTGAAATCAATTTATATGTACTGTGACATTTTAGCAGCCTAATAAAGTCTGAAATCGATGTATATGTGCTGTGACATTTTAGCACGGAGCATCGCTTGTTTCAACATTCCGCGAGCTCAAGCCAACAACCTAGCTAGCTGCTCCCAGTGATTGGCCGCCGCTGCCGAGCATGTCGTGCTGTTCCCGTTCCCCGGTCAGGGCCACCTCTCCGCGTTCATATCCCTCGCCGGCCTCCTACACGGCGCTCTCCCCGATGCCGCCATCACCCTCGTCTCCACCCCGCGCAACGTTGCCGCCCTCCGGACTACCGCGTGCTCAACTCCAACTCGTTGTTCCTCGGCTTCCACGTGCTGCCCTTCACCCCGGTGCACCACGGCCTGCCTCCGGACTGCGAATCCTCCGATGCCATACAACCCATGGCCATCTTCGACCTCCTCGAGGCGTTCGAGGCACTCGAGGCCGCGTTCGACGACTACCTCTCCGCCGCCATCGCCGCGGCCGGCGGCACTGGCCGCGACGTCTTCGTCGTCTCCGACCTGTTGACGGCGTGGACGATGACCGCGTCCCGGCGCCGCGGGTGCGCGCATGCCTTCTTCGCCTCCTGCGGCGCGTACGGCACCGCCGTCCTGCACTCGCTCTTTAGCCACCTGCCCGTCCGGCCCGACCCGGCCACCGGCCGCGTCCACCTGCCCGAGTACCCCGAGGTTGTGATCCACCGCTCGCAGCTCATCTCGTTCGGCCCGCCCGCCGTCAGGGACCGCGGCGCGAGATTCTACGGCCGGCAGATCCCTCTTGGCTATGAGACAGACGCGGTGCTCATCAACACCGTGGAAGAGTTCGATCCCACCGGTCTCGCCATGCTGCGACGCACCCTCAAGATCCCAGTCTGCCCTGTCGGTCCTCTCATGCGCGCCACCAGCCTACCAGCCTCGCCGGAGGCCGAGGCCGCCGTCGTGAGCTTCCTGGACTGCCACCCGCCGTCGTCCGTGTTGTACATCTCATTCGGCTCCCAGAACTCTATACGAGCAGAGCACATGATGGAGCTGGCACTGGCCTTAGAATCAGCCGGCCGGCCATTCGTCTGGGCTGTCAGGCCGCCGGTCGGACACGACGTCAAGGGCGACTTCCGGGCCGACCAGTGGCTGCCGGACGGGTTCGAAGAGAAGGCGCGCATGGGCAACAGAGGACTCCTGGTACGCGGGTGGGCACCGCAGGTGAGGATCCTAGCGCACGCGTCGACGGGCGCCTTCCTGAGCCACTGCGGGTGGAACTCGGTGTTGGAGAGCGTGACGCACGGCGTGCCGATCTTGGGTTGGCCGCTCTCCAGCGAGCAGTTCTACAATGCCAAGATGCTTAACGAGGAGTGGGGTGTGTGCGTGGAAGTGGCGAGGGGAAAAGTGGAGGATACTGTGGTAAGTAGGGCTGCGGTTGCCGACGTGGTGGAGACGGTGATGGGTCAGACGGCGAAGGCCGCAGAGATGCGGCGGCGGTTGAGGGAGATCAAGGAGGTGATGGAGGTGTCCTGGAAGGAGGGGAGCGGGTCGTCGAGGAAGGCGATGGAGGATTTCTTGCGGGCGATGAATCTCCGGTGAAGTGAACAACTTCGTGTATTGCTTGATCTTTACCTGGAATCTTGTGCGCCATTGCAAATTGTGCTAAACTATGCTCGCCGGCTTCTGCAAATGCCTAAAGACAGATTGATCTAGCTCTAGGCTCTAGGTGTTTACCACTGGTTGCTGCAACTTGAGAGCTTCTGTAAAATATATAGAAATAAAATAATGTGTTTTTCCTGCAGAACAATTTACAAACCGCGGCTCTTTACTGAATTGTACAGTCAGTATATGTGACTGGAAGCAGTGTAGTGTTTGCAATCCCTTGTAGTCTTGCAGATACATGCTGATCATGTGTCAGTGTTCTAAAAAATAATTATCATATGTTGGTGTTTTTTAATGCATGTGTCTGTGTTGAACAAGCAGTTTCTATTTGACAGTAATGTTTCGTAACTACAGCTCAAATCCTGCTCCAGTTGCACAAGTTTTTCTACATGCATCAATTCTTTCACATTGCACAAGTCTCTCAGGCTCACCAAATTCTGGTCTTAGCTGTAATATTAAGTTTGGAAAAAGTCTACATAACCTCTAACTATTCAGGGTAAACCACTTTACCCCTAAACTATAAAATCGGATTTTCTACCCCCTGAATTTTTCAAAACAAGTCAAATAACCCCCAAGCGGTTTTAGACGGTGGTTTTGTCTTTTTCTTTTTTATTTATTTTCGCTAAATCTTTGAAAAATCATAGTAAATCACAGAAAAATCATAACAAGGGAAATTTAATTTTGTTGGACTCCACATGAGTAGATCTATACAATGAACATATAATATTGTATTCTTTAGTACAAAGTTTTTGCTGTAGTTTTAGATCCATGTTTTTCTATAATTAAATGGAATAATTCATAGCTGCAGTTTCTATGGTCCAATTGTGGTGAAATTTTTATGGTGGATTAATTATTGTTTGCTTGAATTATAGTAAAATTTCATACTTATTGGATCATGTATAACTTAGTAGATAAAGCATAGATTTAAGAGATAATTTCTTGTATGGCCCCGTGAAACTGAAATGTCTCGATGGCTAGAGGGGGGTGAATAGCCTATTAAAAATTTCTACAAAGTGTGCTAAACAAGTTTATTAATATAACAAATACTGTGATACAAGTTTTGCTTAGCCTAAAGGAGGTTTGCAAGTCACCTATCCAATACACAATTCTAATGAATGTCATATAACGGCACAAGTTAAACCGCAAGAGGTAAACTAAATAAGCTACTCTACTCTAGCTACTAAGCACTAGAGAAAACAACTAAGTACTTGAAATGTAATGCAAGAGTAGGATAAGAAATATTTCACCGAGGGGCGATGAATTGAGCCAACCAATCAATAACTTCTAAGTGATGATATTCAAGATAATTAATCCACCGAGACAAATCAATCACAATCAACGAAGTGACGACACGATGATTTATCCCGAGGTTCACGTGCTTGCTGACACGCTAGTCCCCGTTGTGTCCCCCTCAACCACGTGGTTCGGTGACTAATCGGTCACACACCGAGCCTCTCAAAAGGCACCACAAGAACCTACCAAATGGCTAGGAGTTGCAATAACACGAGCAATATACTATGACTACCTTGTGACACTCCGCCGGAAAGGTGCAAACCCTTCACAAGATCACGGGAGGTGGCCAAGAACAATCACCAACACTTGTCACGCCTCTAAGCTACTCTAAGCCGTCTAGGTGGCGGCAACCACCAAGAGTAACAAGAAAAAATGCAGCAAATCAATCCCCCAAGTGTCTCTAGATGCAAATCAATGATCGATGCACTTGAATCACTCAATCTCACTCAAAGATCGCAATCGAATGCAAAGGAGATGAGTTGAGATGAAAGGGAATGCTTTGGCTTAGCTCAATATGCTCACAAGTATGTCAAATGTTCAAGAGTGTAGCCCTAGAGCCGACCAACACATATATATAGAGGTACCCTTTCAAAAAGAGCCGTTGGGCACTCTGCGTGGGCGACAGACGCGTCTATCGCACCACCGACAGATGTCGTGCCCGCGTCTGTCGCACACGATCGTGCCACGTGTCCACTGTGTCTTCAAATTTCAACGGTCGATTCCAACCGACAGACGCGTCCATCGCTGTCGAGTCCCAGCGTCTGTCATCACGACGGACGCAGTCCAGTAAGCTCCATTTCGCGAAAACGATCGATGGAGGCGTCCCTTGCCCGCCCGTCAGACGTGCCCGAGCGTCTGTCGCTCGCGCGTTCGCCCGACCGTGAAACCCTGGGCGACAGACGCTGACGTAGCGCGTCTGTCGCGCGCGCTGAGAGCCGCGGCTAGAGTTGCCCGACAGACGCGCCCACGGCGTCTGTTGCTCCCGGAGCCGGCGTATGTCGCCTCTAACTCAAGCAAATTTCCATCTTTTCTTGCTCCACTTGTTTCACCCTTTCACATATGAGCTATTCTAAGTATGTGTATCACTTTAGCACATGTTTTAGCTCGAGAAACACCTCCATGACTACGCCTCTAAATCTCGACATCGGCGTAAAGGAAAATAGGCGTTTCAACTCCTCGAAAACGCCTGAATCCAGCCGAGCAAGCTCGGCGGGAGGGAGAGAGGACCCCAAACCCTCTCTGCCGCTCAAACACCATCACCATCGCAAATGTGCTAACACCACTAAGTGATCATCGTCATGTGCAAGTGTGTTAGCATTTTCACAATCATTTTTCGAGACGTTATTAGCTCTATCTAAATGCATATGCTCAATGAAATGTCACCTAGAGGCACATGTAGGACTAGAATTGATACGACAATTTTCCTCTTTATAGTACGGCTATCTAACCTATAATGTAACCACACCCACTAGGTGTCTTGGTTACCAAAGTATAACCCCTAGTATATACCTTTGCATTGGTCATCATAGGGTTGCACCTTGTTCCTCCTTCATCACCATGGTAAGCACTTCATCATCCACACTTGATCATCATGCTTCACTGTGCTATGTGTCCATCGTCCTTTGCTACATACAATCTTAAGTACATGATTAGCACTTCGGCATTGTCACTAATTACCAACACCAAACATAGAGCTTTCAGAAACTCATTTATTCCTTCTATGACCCTAAAAACTTCAAAATTTCTTTTTATGGCCCTGTGTTTGAATTTTAGTGCCTTATATGACACTACCGTCACTTTTAGACCCTAACACCGTTAAGTGCCATGCGAAATGACCAGAATACCCCTGTTATAGAAAATGCATTGATTCCTTGTATGACACTGTTCATGTGCTGTTAGAAAATAGAGTAAAGCACAGTCCCGGTCCTTAACTTGTTTCAAGGTGTCATGCCATCAATTAATAAAGTATGTCATTAGCATCCATAATCGCTGTTAGGGTCTCAATTAGGCTAGATGGGGATGATGAAGGCAATACATCAAGTAGAGGAACTGCAATGTTTAGCTCTGATTTACTCGTAACTTTGTTCAGTTTTTTCTAGCATGCTACTGCATTCATTTTTTCTGATAAAGTTCAGATGTCATGCATCCATGTTATGAAAAAGGGCAATTTTTTCTGCTCATCAGAGGATTACAGTGAACTGCAATCATTTATTTATTAGTTCAACCAATGCCTTGTCATTACAATTTGCTGACAGATTTCAATTCCTAATGTCAGCATACACATTCCAGATCTAACCAAGAACACACACAATTCTGATTTTATCTAAAACACACATCACCACAGGGTTATCATTCCTTCTCCCATCTTTTTCTTCCCCTCTGCTTCATTATTCTTATCTTTCAGTTCTATCTGCAACACAAATCTTCTTTTCTTGTTCTTCTGTAACCTTGTCTCCCACCTTCTGTAACCATGAGAAGTATTCATCGACTTCCTAGTCCAATAATGAGCAGCCAGTGCACTTGTACTGCAATGCATACAGAAATTGGACTCCAAACCATGGAATTTTGGCCAAGCCAATGAAAAATCGAATCAGTTTCATTCTAACCAAAGCGCAACTTATCTGCTCTGTCTTCCACCTGTGAGGCCAGCGTAGAAACCAGCACACATCCGCACAGCCATCCATTGGCTACGGCACAGCACGCAAGGACGACGGACCTCTACGCGTTGTAATCCGGGGCGGCGACCTAGCATCTGCGCGCGGCCCCAACGACGGCGGCAGCACGTCTGTGCGTCGCAACCAAGGGCGGCGGCTGCTGCTTGCTCTCAGACGGCTCCTCGTCCCTGGCCATGAAGCACCCTGTCGCGGCCCTGTTCTGGGTGCTGCAAGCACCGACCGCGCCACTGGCCAGGAGGCTGCGCCCCCGGTCGCGAGGTCGCGAGCCGCCCTGGCCGCAAGGTCGCGAGCCCCGGCCACGCCCTGGCCGCAAGGTCGCGAACCCCGGCAGTGACCCCGCCGCGAGCCCTGGCCGCGAGGCGCCCGCAAGGCCGTGAGTCGGCCGTGCCTCCACCTCCGATTCGCCTCTGCCTCCGGACTAGACATCACGCGCCTCCATCTAGCAGGATCTAGGGTTTCGAGGGAGAGATTAAGAAGCTCGACTGCTCGAGACGAAGATGGACCGACCGCTTCTTTCCTTCTGGCCATTTTAGATAAGGGGTACTTTGGTCATCTCCGCATCATGCTGACAAAGATGGTCCACGTTTTTAACTATGATTCTTGACAGAAGTGACGGTAGTGCCATACAAGGCACTAAGGTCTGTTTGGAATAAAGGAATGCAAAACAGAGGAATGGTAGGAAATATAGGAATGAAGGAAAGTGAAAAGTGAAAAACTACAGGATTGGAAACCATAGGAATAAAAAATTTGCACCGTTTGGAACATAGGAAACTTGCCCGCTCGTACTGCAACACAGCTGCTGCCTCGGGCATACGCGAAGGAAGCAAAACCAGAGCTCTGAGCGGATGTTTTATTTCCTACGAAATCAACGCTGAGGCACAGTATTCCAAAGGAAACGAACTTCCAATTCCTTCGTTCCAAACGGTCATGCAGACTTCTTTTCCTCCGTTTTCAGTTCCTCCAATTTTTCCTTTGATCCAAAAGGGGCCTAAAATTCGACGTAGGGCCATACAAGAAATTTTGAAATTTTTAGGTTTATCTCTACAACTAAAAAATTCATAAGGGAATTGTTCACCCGGTCTTCGCACGCTCTCGCTCGCTCGCTTCGCCCGCCCGGCTTCCCCCGGCCAATCACCGCGCAATCACCGCCCCTCCCTCCCAATCTCGTCTCCCTTATCTCCCACGCCATCCATCCACGGCATCCCGACGTCCCCAATCGGCGCTCGGTTTTCCCATCCCTCCTTCCCAATCGGCAGCGGCGGCTCCGGCGACGGCCTCGCCCTTGTCCCGTCCACCCTGCGCCTCCGGGTCCCGTGATGCTCTCCACCGCAAGCCAGCGCCTCCAGGTCAGCCGCCGGCCGCCTCGCCCAGGTCTGGCGCCCCCAGATCCTCTATCGGCCGTCGCTCCTAGATCCACTGTCGGCCGTCGCTCCTAGGTCCGGTGCCCCCAGATTTGCCGCCGCCTGCCTCCCCAAGGACCGGCGCCATCAGATCCGCCGTCGGCCGCCACCCCCAGGCTTGCCGCCGACCGCGGGCCCTCTAGGGCGTGGCCCTAGGCCTGCCTCCGGCCGCTGTCTCCCGATACATGGCCACATCTGCCGCCCCTTGCACGGGACCGGTCCCTCCTCCGCGTTCCTGTCGCGCCGCTGCCAGCAGCATCACAGGGCCGACCCGCAGGCCACCCTGCGTCGCGCCCCTGCGCGCGACCCCGTGTGCCGGCGACCACCGGCCCTCCGCGCCCTCTGCTCCGCTCTGCTGCCTGCGACCTCGCTGCGTACGACTCGGCTCCAGCTTCGATCTGCCTAGCCCCGCCAGTTCTTCGTCACCTGTCTGCACAAGCACCTCCAGCGAAGGTGCGGCCTGCTGGCTTCTCCTAATCCAGCAGCGTCACCTAATCCAGCAGCGTCAGCACCGTTCCTCCACTACAGCTGCAGCCTGCTTGCAGGTATGGTATGCCTCTTGCTCTTTCTCTATTTTTTAGTTACTCCCTCATTTCCCCCAAATCTACATGCTGATATAGACCCTTCTATATGTATGCTTGCTGTGCTTTTCCTCTTTTTATTTTTCTCATTTTATTACCTCATTTTATTCTCAGATGATATGCACATGACAATCCACTACATATGCAGTTATATGTGAACAGCAATCAGTTCCTCATTTTTTCTAGATGATATGCACATGTCCATCCAGTATATATGCAGTTATATGTCAACAACAGTTCTATAGAGCCTTCTAAATTTTAATTCAAAATTCTATATGCAGTATAGTTCAGGCCATTGTATTTTAATCATTCTGTTGTTTGTTGTTGATGATCTGAACCTATGTACTTTATAGGTATATCCTATGAATAAGGTCTTACCAAGTTCAAATAAGAGCTTACCATTCTTATGGATGAACTAGAATAGGAAAGCATGACTAAGCTCAGATTTATGGACACATTTAGCATTTGTCCCTTGTTCGATATTAATTTTAATTTTTTATGTGCACAAACAGACACCAAAGGATTAAGCACACAAATCCTTGAAACCACTGCATGATATTATGGACTGCCAGAAAAGCAGCTCCGATGCTCAAAGCCAAAAGCAGTTTAGATGGTGGATGCCAAGGTTAGTTACTACTTACCGGTTAATGCAATAGATTTGCCCAGGGGTTTACAAAATCATTATTCCTGCAAAAAAATTATGTGTTTTATTACTCTTGACCTCAGTTGTGCCCTAACGATGAGCACAGTTGTGTTACCAAACTAGATGTTTCCTCCATAGATTTGATTTTACATTACTGCTTTACAGTGTAATAAGCATTTTTCACCTGCAAAATAAAATGTATCGCTCACTGTTATACCATACCGTCTTGACAAAACTTTCAACTTTACCTTTAGTCGTAACTTATTTTATCTACAAACACGACTCACGTAGTGTGCCCCTAATTTAGTCGTAACTTATTTTGGGCCTGCTTTTTAATAGAACAAATATGCTATACACAAGTAGTTTCCATTTCCTCAATGTAGCAGGAAATAGAAGCACCGGTCATTGTCCATGCCATGCCAACATATTTCCTCATCAGCTGATTAGGAGGTGATAGGTACATTCGTTTTTATGACATCAAACAAAATTTCATTTACCTACTATCAGTTTGTGCTGCAATGATGATTTACATCCATAACCAAACATTTAGGACAACATTTGACAATCTATGCTTTAGAGTTTCTAGAACTATATTGGACGAAAAAAATTCTGCTTGCTGTACAATACAAAAAATCTGCATGTACTCATCACCTATCCACCTAAAATGTAGCTTATGTAATATAACGATCTGACTAACAGATCACCTAGCGGAATTAAATGTATATGCTTTGCCTATATTACAAAGATGACCAAATTGTATACAATACATGAAACCAAATGTATCCCTCTGCTCACTACAGGATTCTTCTTTACCTTACACCCATTTTGTTTCACAGACAAAATCTGACCATATGCTTCTCACCTATCGACCTGTTAATAAATTGTCGACTGGGACTAATTCACATCACTCTCTTAGGTTTAATGGAGATGCAACCTTCAAGAGAGCAATGCAGCATGAATTTTTTTGCGGCATCGTCACCGGACTGCCTACAGGTGCCAAGGGAGATGGTGTGCAAGTGGTGCTACAATATGGTTTGCACCTTCATTACTGTCCCGGATGTATCCTAATAGTATTATTGCTAGAGGCACTATAGTTCTGCAATATTTAGTGCAAACCGATTGTTCACTTCCACATCATCCTCTGTAAGCAACACTGGAATATGACACAAGTATCAAGGTTAAGGCTGCTGAAGTAGTCGCAAATGGTTGGTGTTTTGGGTTGGGCTCTAGGAATACTACATTTTGTACTTGCCGGTGGATCATCCATGAATTAGTTTTAGCATATACGATTGATGAAGCTCAGGTGCCACTCTATAACTATGCTTGTTTGAGATGGAGAACTGAGCGGGAGACGGAGGATCCTGCAGTAAAGCCGCCGACAGTAGACTCTACCCTGACCCCTGCAGCAAAGCTGCCGGCTACTGCAGCCTGTAGTCAGTTCAGTTTTAGGGTGGCAGAGTTCACAGATCTGTCTAGCATCAATGGTTGGTGGCACTTGGCCCTTTAGTACCACATCTATTGCGTGCCATCAAGGCATTTGTTGACAGCTGCAGTCTTACAGATGTTGGCACTCCATTTACAGGTAAATTCTCAAATAATTTCTACTCAGCTATGACTGGTGGGTAATTGGCATGATTATTTTTTACTTCTGATATATGCCCACTGATTTATTGGTTTTGATCTTGTTACTAAAAAATACATGGAAGTTCAATGATGCTTTTTGGCTATTGCCATGACAATTTGTTTTATCTGTTTTAGGCTACAAATTTCAGAGTACGAGTAAGTTACATTTCACTTAGTGAATCACTTTTTGTAGCATTGATTTCTCATCGATGTCAGCCTGAAATTCCTATGATCATAGCATATTTACATGTTTACTGGAAAATGTCCCTTTCTTTTGCATACAGTGATGAATGAAAAGTCACGAAATAATTAAATAAGAGTAACAATGATACATGAACTACAAATGTTGTGCTGATAATTGTTTCAACTATTATACACTCAAAAGCTTTTACGGGCCTGTTCGGTAGTGATTAATTGCAGCCATTCCGGCTGCAACTGTAAGCCAATTGTACTGCCGTCTACGTGTTTTGCTTGTGAAAATGTGTGGGTGTGTGTTTAAGTTACTGGAGCCTGCTGCCTCTTTTGCATTTGGCTGATAGCTAACTAATAAAAGCCACTTGTTTCACACTTGCATTTAGTGCTTCTACTTGGATGAGAGGCGTGGGCTAATTTTTGTGCTGGTGATGGTAGTTATGCTGCCTGTTACACTTACTGTTGTAGCAAAGGTATGGTTTAATGAAATTTTCACTTCTGATTTTTCGATTTGGCAACATTGCTCAACGGGAAGTACTATTCTATTGTTCCTGAAACTGCTCACCAGTCAATAAATTAAAAAATCAGGCAGCAGGTTGCATAGGAACTGAGGGCTTTTGGATACCCATACCCATCTGGTCTGTGGCTCCTAGGGGCTCTTGTCGCTGCATCAACACACGAAGGAATTCAATGCCGCTAACAAGAAAATTTGCAAGCTTAGGGACATCCTTTCTGCCTCAAGGCAGGCAGAGGTAGGAGCTCGACACCACTAACTGATTTTAGATGCCTTAATTATTTTTGGAGCAAGAATGAGGGAGTGTTGTATATGGAATCGTGAGCTTTGATGAATGTAGCTAACTGCATCCCCGATGTTCCGGATGCCCTAATTCACTACCTCCTTAGAATTTGCCCTGATTTTAGATGCACTATAGACTAGAGAGTGTTCTTCATCCATACTATGCAAACGTTCTGAATGAAAATAAAAGGAATTATGTATGTATGAATCACTAATAAGTAAATATCCTGTTGGACCTAATATTTGTATTTGTACAAATAAATTTCATTCAAGTTTCTTGCTTCGAAAGAATTATAATTGACATGCAGTTACTTGCATATGTTTATTTTTTCATGGTATATGCACCATCCATTTTAGGCGGAGAGCATTATAGGGACCAGGGGATCGAACTTGTGTTCCGAAGAAAGCATTTCTCTCATTCCAATTATAATGATGTTAACCAGTGAGAAACAAAGGTAGCATTAAAAAATTTCAATTCATTGTAAGGCGACATAAAATATAAAATCTATGCCTTGTACCTGTAGCATATTGTTTTTTTCTTTTTCACACAACTATCACGACTACTTCAGTGTAGCATGATCAGCAAGATAGAAGCCTTGTAATCTTGTTGAAGGGAACTCTCAAGTTGATGGTATAACACCCGTTGCAACGCACGGGCACGATCCTAGTAAAAGGAATAAATTTTCAAGGTCATAAAAGGAATAAGTGAGTTTCACGAGGCCATACAGGTAATTCTCTCTAGATTTAACAAGCATAAACATAAATAAATCTGTAACAAAGTTCAGTCTTCTCATGGAACACAAAACTGCAATAGTAACAACAAAGTAAGAATGGTTATCTGCAATGGATGGCAATAAATAATGATCATCCACAAGGAATGTTTGCTTAAATATATGTTAATATTTCCAGATATTGTATGTTTTACTTTTGTACTATTGTATGTTTTACTTTTGTACTTCTCATTAATCTTCTCATGCCAAGATATATTTATTCAGATCACTTCTGTTCATGAGACGAAACTTTACCATTCAAAACATATGTTTTGTTTTCTTACAGTAGTTTTTATCAGTTCTTTAACTCCATGAACTCCATGGACAGTTATTTGAAGAAGTATAACATACCTATACTCATTGCTAAAACCATATCCAAAGACAATGTCAGCGTATTGCTCCATCATCAATGACGCAGATTTATTCATCAGCCTTAGTGCAGTCTCATCGTTTGGCTTGTCAAATGAATGAATTGTTGAGAATCTGAGAAGGGGGTGGGGGTGCGGGTGGGGGATGAAGCAACCCAGTTAATAAGGCAATCAAGCTAATACTAAAGAGAACCAGCATGCTTTCGATATATAAAAAGAAGAGGGATCCTTACTGATCAAATTGGCAAGCATGGATGCGAACAACGATCCAATTGCAAGGTGTAAGCATGTAGTTGATGCCAAACTTCTTTACAAACTCATGCGTAAATTTTCCTGTCCCCAAACACAACAATTAAGTTAATGATATATATACACTCGTAGCTTGATCTGTAGTTGAAAGGATAGCTGAACTATTCGAACCGACCTTCTCGAAGTATGTGTTGATGATTTTCCCAAAACTCAAGCCCTATGATATCAACATGTGCAACTGTAACTTTCAATCTTGGTCTTTTTATGGGATCCCCATAGTCACCAATCTTCACCGTTGTTTCTACCTACAGTTATGTACAGTACATTATAAGAAAGACGTTATTTTGCATGACTGAACATTTGTAGCATCACCTTCTCTCGGTAAACAGATCCTTTGCGAAACATAACCGGTTTTGCGAAACATTTGTAGCATCACCTTCTCTCGGGAACATTGCGAAACATTTGTAGCATCACCAATCTTTATTAGGAAAGAAGTCTTTCCACTTCATTACGTACACAGAAGTGAAGTAGGAAACATATAAAGAGAGAATTTGCTGAAGTTATTGATAGAGATGTCAATATCATGATGTCATGAGCATTTGCTGAAGTTATTGACAGACACCAAGCAGATCATATAAGAGATTATTTTACAGTGGTATATTGTACTGCATAAACTAAATTTCACAATGGAACTTATATGGGAGGATATCAGATATCATACCTGTACTCATCACTAACACCATAAGCAAAGACCATGTCAGGGAATTTCTCAAGAACAGCAATGGCACAAGCATTCATCAATCTTAGAGCGTTCTCATCGTTCGGTTTCTCAAAGGCGTGAATTTTCGAGAACCTACGAAAGAGAAACTAAAATTAGCAGTTAAGCAATAGAGACTATCCAACCAACAACACAGTAGAAGCTTTGGTCCCTACAGAAACTATGGATACAGAAAAAGGAGGCATTGATATTCTGAGAGGTGTACCTGTGGAAGTGGCAGCCGTCGACGCGGACAACGATCCAGTTAGAGGGTGGGAGGCAGCGATCAAACTCGAACTCCCTCTTCACGTACTCATACTCGCTGTTGGCCATCAATCGCTCTCCCGATGCACACAACTAGACGCGCCTTGTTCCTAGAGCTACGCTTCGGATGGGAGAGTAGCAGAGAAGGCACCCACCGACCGAGGCCGCCGGAGGAGTGGAGGGTGCCGCCGCCGGTGCCTGAGTAGTGCCTGACTGAAACACGAACTTGTGCCGAAGAGGAACGAGCGATACGGCCGCGCGCAACGATTGGGCGTGGGGGCGGAGCGGTGAGTCCGTGACGGCGCCTGGGAAAAAAGTGTTGGGGATGGGTTTTTTTTTTCATCGTGTGGGCGAGTGGGCAGTGGAAACCGACGGCAGCGAGGCAAAAGCCGGATCCTGGTGGGGGCACGGTGAGGAGATCCTTCGTCCTTCAACCTTCCGCGTTAGGGCTGGCAGCGGGTCGGTTGTTGATCGGAAATGCTCTCCTCGAGACGTCGGACGCTCCGAACGCGTAGCCTAATACAGAACCTGCCTGGCTTCTCTATAAAAAATAAATAAATACCAATTTCTAATTCCTTCCCGTCGCGCCCTTCTTTCACTACACACATGCGTCTTCTGTGGCCGACTTCACACGCCGCTTGCCAGCCCGTCACTCACCTTCCTAGCACGGGGGACGCTCGCCGCGGACAGAGCAGTTGCCCGGCGCTGTCGCCACCACCGCGCGGGGACTGCACCTGCCCGCCCTGTCGCCAGGGGCCACATAGCAGCTCATCAGTGGCCGCATAGCTGCTCGCCAGGGCCACGTAACCGCCCGTCCGGCGCCCGCTAGCACCCCCCATCACTACTGGAAAACTGAGATTTGCCGAGTGTTTTATCTTTTGCCGAGTGTCAAAACGCGGACACTCGGCAACAACCTCATTTGCCGAGTGTTAGAGTGGAAACACACGGCAAAAACCTCACACTCGGCAAAAAACTAGTTTGCCGAGTGTTAACACTCGGCAAACAAACACACACGGCAAACGTACTACTTTGCCGAGTGTCAACACTCGGCGAATAAAAACACACGGCAAACACTTCACTTTGCCGAGTGTTAACACTCGGCAAACGTATACACACGGCAAAGGTTGGGGGGTTAGCCGCCGTCAGCGGTTTGCCGAGTGTGGTCCGTTAGCACTCGGCAAAATGGCTAGTTTGCCGAGTGTCAACCAAAAAACACTCGGCAAAGTGTACTGTTTGCCGAGTGTTTCTCTGGGACACTCGGCAAAATAATTTTTTTTTGCCGATTTTGGCTTCCAATTTTTTTCTGTAGGCTTCCTACATTACCTTGACCAACATGGTAGAATTTGACACAATTTTAAGATAATTTGCTATATTTCTTTAGTTTATTTCTTTTCTTTGAATTTTTATAGAAAATGTAAGTTTGATATGCAATTGCATCGAATAATGATATTTCATGAATGCGAAAATGATATTCATGTAACTGAATGTTGTTTGAGGCCGTATCTAGGAAGAGACCCGAAATTTCACACATCTTCTTCACGAAACATGACCACGAACTTGTGGACGAATAGTTTTAAAATTTTATAAAATCCAAATGAAGTCCGAAATTCATGAAACTTGTCGACAAGTCAAGATATCACATGTGGATGTGGTGATAAAACATTTGAGAAGATTTCGAGTATGTCGTCATGTACACTGCTTAGAAACCCTCACATCTCCGCATGTGATATCGTGGGAGCAAATATGACATGTTAGGGTTTGTAAGCAGTGTACGTGACGACGTGTTCGAAATCTTCTCAAATTTTTATCACTGCATCCACATGTGATATCATGACTTGTCGACAAGTTTCATAAATTTCGGACTCCGTTTGGATTTTATACAATTTTAAAACTATTCATCCACAAGTTCGTTGTCTAGTTTCGAGAAGAAGATGTGCGAAATTTCGAGTCTCCTCCTGGATATGGCCTCAAACAACAGTCAATTACATGAATATCATTTTCGCATTAATTAAATATCATTATTCGATGCACTTGCAGTGCAAACTTGCATTTTCCAAAAAATCAATGAAAAGAAAAAAAACTAAAGAAATATAGCAAAATGTCTTAAAATTGTGTCAAATTTCAACATGTTGGTCAAGGTAACGTAGGAAGCCTACAGAAAAAAATTGGAAGCTAAATACAAAAAAAAACAATTATTTTGCCGAGTGTCCCTGAAAAACACTCGGCAAACAGTATACTTTGCCGAGTGTTTTTAGTTGACACTCGGCAAAGTTGGCTTGTTTGTATTTTGCCGAGTGCCAGAATTTAGACACTCGGCAAAGTATAATTAAATAATTTTATTGTTTTTTTAAAAAAATCGAAAACTTTGCCGAGTGTCAGATCTGGGACACTCGGCAAAGTTTGTATATATACTTGACAATTTGTTTTCTAAATAAGTATTTAATAATTAACAAAAAAAGAAGAAATTAAAAATAAAATGCCACGCACACAACACAACCCACGCCAAACGCACACACACACCACCAGACCCACACACGCACGGGCACGCGAGCAGCCCCGGCACCTTATCTCCTCCTGTGCGTACCCCGTGGTCTCTCTCTCGATCTTCTCCCTCAGCAGGCTCCCTCTCTTGACGCCAACGCCGCTCCCTGCTGCTCCTCCCATGGCGACCTCCCCTGCTCCCAGCCTCTCCGCGTGTAGCACCGGCGCCCCTCCTCTTCCTCCCCGCGTCGCGCGCCCTCGCACTAGGCAGGCTGCCATGCCCTAGCTGGCTCTACTGGCCGCAATGGCACCGCCGGCCATGGCCGGGGATGGATGCGCGCACCGCCGGGCTGCAGGCCAGGCCGCCGCTGCGCGCCACACGGCCGCTGCTGACCATGCCGCCGCTGAGCCCCTAGCCAGGCTGTGACGTTGTTCGTGCTGCCCCTTCCCCTCACTGTCGTGCTCTTCCGACCACTGCAGATCCAGATCGGGCAATGCATCATCGTGGTGAGCTCTTTTCCCCAATGGTTTTGTGCCCGTCTTGTTTTGTGCTGCAAATTAGGGATCTAGGATTAGGGTTAGGGATCTTGAGATCGTGACTCACTTATCTGTTTAGGAGTGGAATTGGGTTGAACATTGTCTTGATGTGGAAACAAATAAGGAAAACTCAATAACGTTTTTGCAATGTGTGTTGAAAACTGCAGTGTATAATTCTGCTTGAAAAAAATATTTTGTGTACGAGCCTGTGAAGCTAATCTGCTCGGTGTGACCTCAGTGTTAATCCTTATTTCAGACTAGCAACACTGTTTCTTGCTTTCACAATGTGCTAATGCTCAACACCTATTGGTTTGCCTTAGGTTGCTTCTGCAACATAAATTAGTGATATATATTGATATTATTTGATTAAAAAATAGAAGATGTGTGAGGGTGACTAATTAGTGATAACATGTTGTCTGATGTTTTTTACGAGCTGTGAATACATATTGTCTGCACATATTAAATAATAAATAAATGCTAATCAGCATGTCGACACAAGCAGCACTCTAACCACTAGAAATGTTTGCACTTATTTCAGTTTGTGGGTTGGTGATTCCAGTGCCTTTTAGTGCCTGTAAGGATAACACCTGTGAATCTTATCTCCTCCAGTAAGGACAGCGATATAAGTTTGTCTGAATTTATATGATGACACTGCAAACTCAAGCTATTGTCCTAACCTGAGATCTATGCTGTTACTACTACTCAATTGCCCCTGTGGAGCCATTTTTCAGGCTATGGATGAGCTGCATGGTGCGCTTGTGATTGATTTAGGGAAGCCTATGGATTATTGAGGTTAGGATTTCTTACTAGTTCAGATCTAAAAGTTAATATTTCTATGTCATGTCTGGTTGTGTTAGAATTAACTTAAAAAGAGATCTAGTGATTGATATGTGATTCATAGCAGAATTGAAAATACAGTTGCATATATGTTGCTTACATCTAAAAATTCAGACCATACATTAGCGGTTACTCTGTCTGAGGAAAAGAATGTGTCAGGTGGCTTGTGTTGGCTCAAATGGTAGCAGTAGCTTATTCAAATGGTAGCTGGTTAGTGACAGCAAGTTTGATTTGTACCAAACTTCAGTAAAAAGTCTTAGGTTCAAATGTACCTTTTATTCTGCACATATAATAAGTTAGAAATATTAATAGTGTACCAATGCAATCTAGTGTTTCATATTGCCTATACCTAAAGTTGTTTAGCTGTAGCATTTCCTCTCAGATTTAATAAGCAGAAGCTGCAGTCAGCCTCCTATATCAATATACAAGTTAGCCATTGGGCAGCATATAGTCATTACATTGATGAGGAAGATGGGTTACAAGCATGCAGATTTCTTCTTGTTCAGCAGGTATGTTATCTATTTTTTCCTATTATTAATCAGTTTGGTGATTTGACTTTGAGTTTTGGCATGTTGGCCATTCAGCTTCATGTGTAAAAGAAAATGTCTCCTAATCTGGATATTTTGTGCATCATTACATATTCTATGCCACTAGATTATAATGTGTTTAATCACATGATAAGCTAGATAGTGTACTGAACAAATTAACCGTTTATTTATGCTCAAAGTGTACTGAAGCGTGATCTTTCAGCTTGTGTGCTTGCAATGCACTGAACAAATTAAGTGCCCTTTCAGCTTGTGTTCCTGTATTAGTAGATTTGACTATGCAAAGTTACTATTTTTGACAATGCAATATCTCGATACATCTCTGAACATGGGATGCTGCTGCCTTGCTACCAATATTCCCCTTTAATTGAATATGCAAAGTTAGTGTATCAGCATATATATATAGAAACACAATGCCTTGCTACCGATGTTCCCCCTTTAATTTTTGAGAAACACAATATATATACTCACAAATTGCACCAAATTGACTAGGAGGGTCGCCGGCATCAAATCTCGGGCCTCCTCACCCCCCTACAATCGCCGTGAGCAGCTTGTTGTGGACTTTGATTAAGATATCTGGTTGCAGACTTGTCAACTTGTGAACTTGTGGCATATTTGGACTTTTGGTTATGAACATGTCATATATGTGAACATGTGTGTTTCAGGCATATTTGAACTTGTGAGCTTGTTGTGATTGTGATTTATGACTCCTGTGATAAATTTGTGGTGATTTAATACGATATATATTATATTTGTGCATTGTGTCGCAAATGGAACAAAAAAAAACTGATTCTGGTCAGTTTGCCGAGTGTCTACTCCATGACACTCGGCAAACTGACCACATGTGGCATGCCTGTGAACACAGTTTGCCGAGTGTCAGCTCTCTGACACTCGGCAAAGCGTGCACAGTTTGCCGAGTGTCACATGTTTGACACTCGGCAAAGTTTACATAGTTTGCCGAGTGTTACACTCGGCAAACTATGTAAACTTTGCCGAGTGTCAAACATGTGACACTCGGCAAACTGTGCACGCTTTGCCGAGTGTCGAACGGTTGACACTCGGCAAACCGACCGTTAGGATTTCGTCCGGTAGCGCCTTGCTTTGCCGTGTGACGTCTTTGACACTCGGTAAACGCTTTGCCGAGTGCCCGACGTTTGACACTCGGCAAAGCGTGCTTTGCCGACCAAGTCTGTGCCGAGTCTAGTTTGCCGAGTGCGGCACTCGGCAAAGCGTTTGCCGAGTGTTTTTGGCGCTTTGCCGAGTGTACCAGGCACTCGGCAAACCGCTCGAATCCAGTAGTGCATGCGCCACTCTGCGACATCGAACTCTGCATCGACGAGCCTCTATTCGTCCAAGCAGCAAGTAGATGCTACGCTGAAAGCAAAGAGTACGTTTCAAATGTTTCAGAGGTATGTTGCAAGTGTTGTATATTGATGTTGCAATTGTTGTATATCGATATTACAAAAGTAGATCGGGATGCTGTGCATGTTGTAATGACTATACATGTATGTTCAAGTGTATATTCTAAATATTGCATCTATTCCAGACGTATTTTGTAAGTATTTTATCTAAATGTTACAAAAGTAGATCTAGATATTGCATATATATGCATGTTGCAAGCATATGTTTCAAGTGTTTCAGGTGTTTCATACGTATGTTGCAAGTGTTTCATCTAAATGTTGCATTGCAATGGTTTTCAAGTGTTTTCAGGCATTTTCGAAAGTATTTTAGACGCTTGATTTAAGTGTTTCATGTGCCTTCTTTTGTATATTGCAATTGTTGCATCTGGAGGTTTGAAAAGTTGTAGCTGTTGCATCTGGAGATTTCAAAAGTAGATCGGTGTTGCACATGGGATGCGCATGAGAAGCGCCTGGCGGCATGGACGACGTTCGGGGTGACGCGGGCCCGCTGTTGAGGCGCTCGCTCGTTGTGCAGGCATCGTCCGTACGCTAGCGCTCTAGATCGAATGTCCGGGCACTAGCAAGTCCGATTTATTGATGCATCATTTTTCAATGCTCTCCTCAGGGCATCCATCCGTTCGGACAGCTTCTCCATCTAAAAAATGCCAATTCCCCATTTCTCTCCACCCGTCGCGGCCTTATCCACTGCGCCATCGGACCTCCACGCTCGACTGCATCGCGCTGCTCACCTTCTCTAGCGCGGGTCGCTCGCCGCGGGCAGCACCGGCGCTGCTGCCTCCACTGCGGGGGCACCTCGCCGCGAGGGACCGCAGCCGCCCGCCCGCTGGCATCCATGCGCCACTCCGCGGCATCGAGCTCTGTGCCGGCGTCGAGCTCTACGTCGACGAGCCTCCATTTCGTCCAAGCAGCAAGTAGATGTTGCGCTTCAAAGCGCATGTTGCAAGCATATGTTTCAAGTGTTTCAGAGGTACGTTGCAAGATTTTCATATGGATGTTGTAAAACTAGATCGGGATATTGTAATAATTGTACACGTATGTTGCACACGTTTATTCCCAATGTTTCATCTATTTTTAGACGTATGTTGCAAGTGTATTTATTTAGATGTTGCATATGTTTTATACATATGTTGCAAGTGTTTTATCTATATATATTATGTATGTTTGGAATGGTTTTCAAGTGTTTTCATGTGTTTTTGTAAGTGCTTGAAAATATATATTTCAAATGTTTTATCTATCTTCAGACGTATGTTGCAAGTGCTGCATTTGGATGTTTCAAAAGTAGATCACATATTGCAATGTGACCCGCCTGTTGTACCTGCTGGAGGGGCGTGAGGGGTCGGGTGGGGCACAGATGCTGCGTGGGGTTGGGCTAGGGTGCAGATGCCGCATGGGGTAGGCTAGGCGCATACGCCGCGTCGGGTCAGGCGGGGGCGTAGACGCCGCATGGGGTCAGGCGTTGGCGCAGACGTCGCATGCGGTTAGGTGGGGCGCAGACACCGCGTGGGGTTGGACAGTACGCGAAGTGCAGGCGTGGGAACAGCCTCCAGACGCAGACGTCTGGGCGTTAGCATTGCCGTTTTGATAAAGAACACATTGGTTATCGTCCATCACTTTTTATTTTTTCATCCCAATAGCCCTCCGTCATTTTTCAGTGTTCTCATGTAGTGTGTGCTATATATCTATATCTTTAGAATTGTCCGCTTACATATATGTATCGATCTCAATACACGAATATGCTTGTAACAATTGGGTTGTTATACTACTACTAGATGATTATTGTTTGCTTCGCGTGGAAGAGCTCTGTTGTACAAGCTGGCAACTGGTGTCTAACTGACTGTTGCATGTGTGGTTGCATGGATACTCGCAGCCAACTTGTCTTACCACCGGGCTTGGGCTCCTACCAAAGTACCAATCCCCGATCACCTCCACCAGTGTCTGCTCCAAGAAAATCAAGGCGTGTTATAGTATCAACCCAAGTAAAAGTATACTAGTATATGTTTGGATCCACTAACAAATTATTAATATATCGATCCTCCTACTAATATGTTGCTAATAGATATTTTGGTCAAAATATGTTGCTAATAGATAGTTGGTACCTAATAGAATCTATTAGCAACTCTCTATCTAGTTAGTTGATTTATTATTAGCAGGTCTATTTAGATCCAATAATACTAATTTTAACTGCTAATCTATAAACACTAATAATGGATTTAAGAGAGACCCTAATACTCTACATGAACAACAAGGCAATAACTAAAGAGATGCACATTGATATTCACTCCATTCCAATTTCCACCTCACCTTGTTTCCGAGCCTCGGGGCGACTGGTGAGTCCCATCCTGAGTCATCGAAGATAGTCTGACAATGGGTGAAGCATGAATCGATGAACCAGCTGTTGTTGGTGTTGGCGTCAGCAGCCTCGAGGTCATCTACCATTTCCTTCCTAAACGCTGCAAACGGACAAGGATCGAGAGTGATGTATTTGGTGCGGCTTCGATCAGAAAACCTACCACTAGTCTACTACACTACTATATATTGACAAGGCAGCTGTACCAACCATTGAGGACTTGTATCTGTGAGGAATTGCATCTGCGAACGTCAGCTCTGCAGCTGCGCGCCTGCGCCATGACTCATCGGGGGACGATCCATCCGGCGCAACAACAAACCGTACCTGCACTGCACACCACACGGATGAAACCAAATGCAAGCATGGATAGCAGTCAGGGCCACATTGCTTTCCACTTGAGCTCTTCTATAGCTTTGAGTGAGGTAGGGAAAATTGAAATAGGAATATGAATAGAAATAGAAACAGAAACAGAGTTACTGTACCTGCCAAGAGTCGTAAGCAGAGTTTACGATCAACGTGGGCGTGCTGATGCTCTTAATAAGCTCCGCAGGAAAGAAACACTGCATAGAATGGGAGCAACACTGTCATTCCTAAAGTGTTAATGAATGAATGATCTTACCAACCAATCAGATTGATATATAGAGAAAGCCTGTAAGGGCTTCTTCCGTCGCATGAATTAAATACAAATTTCATAGAAATCAGTTCATTTTCACAGTTTATTTTCACATGAATAAAAAACACACACACAAAAATGCATTCCAACAGAGTTATATGATATATAATACCTGCGTGGGATCCTTGTTTGCGAGGAGGCAGTCCTTGGGCAAAACTTTAGTAACATTCTTGTGGAAGAGAAGAAAAGAATAACCGGAAGAAGAACATTTATAGTTAGCTGATGAAGGCTGAAACAACCCCACACCACACTGATAGGATTCTTTGTTTCTTGAGTAACATGAACGAACTCAACGACAACAGACGCTCACCTGAAGATGAACAACTCCATCGTATACAGACCGCATGGAGCGCTGCCCTGACAAATCCTTTCTGCACGCACGCAGTGGCAGGGCAAGAGTTGAGTTCGTAGGAGTAAACTCAACTAGATTTGACAGAGTGGATTTGTATGATGTCGATGGACTTACCCGTCAACAAAGAATCCGGCGTCGGGGAGGCATTTCACCGTAACCTCAGGAGGAAACCGTGCGCGAAAATCGTTGCAATGCAGCAGCGTAGCCAGACCACCAGCAGAACAGCCTGTGAGCAAGGCCTGGAACCAAGGCGATGCATGAAGCCTTTAGCTTATTCATGATCGAGTTCATCAAACATCTTAAGCAAGTAAATGAAATCACCTGCAATGAAAATTAGCAAAACGAAGTATATATGTACTGGCCTGTTTGGCGTGGGCGAGGCCCTTTTGCATAAGCTCGTCGAGGACCGCCTCCCAGATGCGCTGGCCTCTGAAGAAGAGCGTGCCGTTTCCATGCTCGGCCTCGTGCTGGGAATCCCCCGAAAATGATGCCCCGTCGCAGTACCTAACAAACACTCTGTTCCAGCTGTAGAAATCTGGCAATCACACACGTACGTACGTATACATAGAGATACTTTAGTGGAATCATTTACCAGCCAAAGAAAAGCTAGCTACAGAAGATAAGAGAACAAATAAATAATCGCACTACCAGGATTCTGTGCCGGATCGTTGCTGAGAATCCCAGAGAAGTTCATCAGTTTCTCCATGAAGAGGGACGAACCAAAGGAGGTCCTGCTGCGGCCGGAGCAGCTGCCCACGGTGTCGCACCAGCCTCCCCCCATGAGATGGACGAGCCAGCTGCTCGACCCGGCGCCGGAGCCCGCCTGCAGGTGGTACCCCGGAGGGCTCCCGTCCAGGCACACCGCGCCCTTGTCGTGAGCGGCGGTCAGCAGGGTGAGCTCCACGGGGTTGTTGGATGAGGATGATCGGGGTCGGGCCGGGTGTCGTCTGCTCGTGCTGCAGCCGGTGGTGCTGGTGCCGCCGAAGCTGCTGGCGATCAGGAAGGGAAGGAGCAGGACCACCACCGTCGCCGAAACGGCGAGAGCTGCTGCTGCCCAAGCGGCTGCCGCGCCTACTCGTCGCTGGCGCTGCGGCGGCGGTGGCGGCAGAGGGAGGAGCGGCGACCGGAGCTCGGTGGCCATCGCTACCTAGCTGGATTGTTGGCCAGACTCTCTAGAAGCACTGCACTGCACTTTATGGTGTACTGGACCGGAGGAGAAGCGAATTAAGAAGCAGACGATCGAGATGATGTACTATTACCTACCATGCGTTTGCACTGTGACGTGGCGTGGCGTGGCGTGCGATGGATGCACGGGATGGGGCACTGGATCGAGACGGCCGGCCGGCCGGTTGGATCGGAGTATTATTATTCACGTACTGCTTATTATTTGTTTCTTGCTTCATTGCTCACGTCCTTCCTTCCCTGGAAACAATATACAAACAGACGTCTGTCGTGACTTGGCTCAATCAAGGCTCTCGCTCTTTTCTTGGCAACGGAACGGCATCGCCACGTACGCTACTGGTAATACGTCGTTAGTGGGCGGGTGCTGCCCGTCTGTTTCTTCGTTTCGTTTCGTTTCGCGCCTTCCATTATTCATTGCTCTTGCATTGTCAGCATTCGTCAACAACAAGCAAGGGCCGGCTATATATATGTGTAAGTCTTAACTTATAATCACTACGAGAAGGATACGTGTAGCTAGTAGCTATATCTATAAAAGTCCAAACATCCATCTTACAATTTATTTAGAACGGAGGGAGTAAGCTCCTGTGGTGGAGGTTGTTTATAAGCATCTTTATTTCATCCTTAAAGTGTGGTATCAAAAGCATAGGTTGGCCGGTTTTGAGACTTTTAATTTTCATCCTTACTTACCTACAGTCAAGAAAAGCCAAAAAAAGTAGATTTATTTTTATTTACCTAGAAACACTTTGAGCCCTTTGCTATTACTATACTAAGTTAATTAGTGCTTGCTGAGTTTGTGGCTGCATTGTCGTGTCGAGTTGCTGGTCTAGTGGTTAGTTCGATCGAGTTTTAAGTTCTTGTCACGTTTTGTTACCTCTAATTTTTGTATTCATATGCGCTACAACCACCATACATAATCCACCCTTGCTGTTTTTATCCCCGTCACGTTCTTACATCACTTTTCATACCGCTGCCATCACCACGACTAGTGTCACCACAATCATCTTAGTTTCCGCTACCATCGATACCACCATATCCATCTTCAACCTCCTAAACAAACACACACAAAACCCGATTGGGAGCACACAAACAGATGTGAATTCTTAGTTTTGTTTGTGATATTCCCTGTTCACAAAAAAGATATGAATAGCAAGTGTGTTTCTGAAATTTGTGTTCTCTTGAGATTCAAATTTGAGCAAGTTGTGAAGAAGAAGAACAAAAAAAACATAAAGGAAAAAGAAGCAGAAAAGGGAGAGAAAGAAAAGAGAGAAATAAATGTTCAACATATTCAGCAATACATATATTTATACGTTTGTGTTCTGCTCATAATTCATCAATTGAGAGACATATTCATCTTTTATATCTGTTGTGCTTCGTTTTCATCGGTATCACATGACTTCATTAGTGTCCAAGCTTGTAGTTCTGAAAGAAAGCTAAAAAAGATCTAATGTCTCTCCTATTACTAACAATTTGCAACAAGTAAATGTCAATATATATACAAATAGAGAATGAGAAATTAGAGATACTAGGTGAAACATTTGAAGAGAAAGTGAATACAACTGTCCCTAGACGATTTGAGAAGAGTGTCAAAGGTAAATCAAATGATCGTAACATAAACAAAGGTGAGCATGCTTTAGCTGAACCACATTTGTCTACTAATCATGTTATCATAGAACAATCGATTGTGGAATCAGTTACTGAATTTTCTGTCATACACTGATGTTTTTTTTGTGACAAAGAAGAGCTGTGTCATAATGTTTCACTTATATCCAGACCACTAGTGAGTAAAGTTCAGAATTATGAATCAGCCTATCATCAACGCCTCTGTCACCATCGGTATTATTAAACCCATTAGTGATAGTTAGGTGATGAGAGTATCACCGCTGGTTCATAAGAATGTTCAAGTTAATATCACCGCAGCTTTGTCTTACCAACCGGCGGTGATGATGTGCTCCTCATCACTGCCGTCTCGCCATATCAATTGGTGGTGAAGACATTTTTCACCGCCAGCTTGTATGATACGGTGGTGATAACCATGTTGCAGCATAATAAAATTCATAACTTTTTTGAATAAAGTCTGATGAAAACAAACTTTATATGATCTACAACTTTGTAGACGATGACTTTTTCATTTGAAACCATTTACAGTCCCAGAATTTTGTTTGAAGCGCTCAAATTTTGAAATTTAATTTTTTTTCGAATTGTACAACTGACCTTAGATGAAAAAACAACCAAAACTAGATCAACAACTTTGTAGTTGACAAGTTTTTCATTAGAAATTATTTATAGTCTCAAATTTATATTTAAAGTTTTAAATTTAAAAAACCAAAATTTTCAAATAACATCGAATGGGAAATCGATCAAAATCAAAGTTGCAGATCTCGAGGAGAACAACAACTCTGTAGTTGATGAGTTTTTCAATTGAACTAAAATTTTGACGTTTTGAAATTCAAATTTGTCCGGGCGCGTTGTTTTAAATGAGTCCTTCCATCCTGTATCTGCAAGGCCGTTGACTGTAGGATTTCTCGAAGGCGCTCTTGTTCTTCGTTGGGATGGAAAATAGCTTCATATTCTTCGTCTAACTCTCGAATCTTGGCATATGAAGAGTTGTGTGTTTTTTAGGCCACACGCCTATCTTCAGCTTCTCGCTCTGATTTTCTCTTATTGTACTCGACTAGATCAGACTCGTATTTGGCCTAGGCTTCCTTGTGCTGTTTGGCCCAGCGTCGGCGTCCCTGCTTCAACCTGTTTTTCCTCTCTCTAACTTGTCTCTGGCTTTCAGCTTCGCTATCATCTCCCTGGGCATCGGGTGATATATTGGACTTGGATTCGTCCGATGACCTGATGTCGGGTTGTTCTAGAGGGATTAATGGTGACCGAGAGCGATGAACCATGAACACCTCTCGAGTGTGAATTGCTTCATCATTCATGCCTACTTCTATACTATCATAGTTTTCAAGGATCTCAGTGGAAACTTTAGCGTCATGGATTGAATCTCCTTTCTGGTAGGGTAGGACGATCGTTGCGTCAACTAGCCTGGTGCTGCCATCCTCAGAAATAGAACCCGGCCAGTGGACGATGTAATCTTGAGATGTTACAGTCAGTACAAGGCCTTCCTGAGTTCCTGTCAGGGATATCCTTCGTACAGGACTAGCTGAATCTTGAAGTAGTACTTGATAAGATGCAGCCGTGTTGCGGAGTCCAAACGGGAAAAGGACTCGGACCATCATATAAAGAACTCGGATGAAGTATTGCTTGATAAGATGCATCTGTGTTGGGGAGCCCAAACGGGAAAGGACTTGGACCATCATATAAAGAACTTAGATGGGACTCTAAGCTGGATGTGGAGTCTGAGTTTGAGTCGGAGTCCCTTATCCAAGAAATCCGAGTTGGATCAGACATAGTGACCTGTGAAATCTTCCTGGTGAGTCGATCTGCCGTAGTCACCGACAACGTGGGCTTTATGGTGCCCTGAATTTTTGAGGAGACGATCTTGGAACTTGCCATCACCGTCCGCCTCGCAAATCCAGGATCCAAAGATGAAGGTTGATCTGGCCGGGAAGATCATGTCTTGATGCTCTGAATCTTCGAGGAGACGACCTTGGAGCTTGCCGTCGCCGCCCACCTCAGAAATCTAGGATCCGAAGACGAAGGTTGATCCCGTTGGGAAGAATATATTGTCGAGGTCTCGAGTGCAAATCCGCAGGAAGCCCCTACCTGGCGCGCCAGCTGTCGATGTTTTACTACCGATAGCCTACCACGGGGTATCCGGGACAGTTGTTCGAGCTTCGGCGTGTGCAGAACTCGACGGTTAACGCAAGAGATAGTCGATTTATACTGGTTCGGGCCCTCGTGATCGAGTAATAGCTTTTACGTCCAATCGGCAGTAGCCTTTGCGTTAGATTAATTGTTATGATCATTTTACAGGGGATGCCCATAGCCTCTTTTTATATAGGGAGAGACAGCTATGAAAACCTTTTGATTTGGAATAGGGAGAGATGGCTGAGTGGACTAAAGCAGCGGATTGCTAATCCATTGTACAATTTTTTTTTGTACCGAGGGTTCGAATCCCTCTCTTTCCGCCCCTCGGATCATTTGGGACGCGGTTACAATCCTAGTTGGATCCAAAGAAAATGTTCTTATTTTAATTACAAAAGATACTTTCTATTAGGAGTCTGGCCAGTTCGGCCTCTTCTACTTGGAGTCGGCGTCATGGGCTAGGTTAGGGCCCACTGCTAGTAGTAGTATCGACGCGGAACCCTGTAGGTCCCGTATCGATACATGGATACTCGCAGCCAACTTGTCTTACCACCGGGCTTGGGCTCCTTCCAAAGTACCAATCCCCGATCACCTCCATCAGTGTCTGCTCCAAGAAAATCAAGACATGTTATCGTATCAGTATCAACCCAAGTAACAAGAGTATATTTGGATCCACTACAAATTATTAATAGAGTTTTTCAATCCTCCTACTAATATGTTGCTAATAGATAGTTGGTACCTAATAGAACCTAGTAGCAACTCTCTAGCTAGTTAGTTAGTTTATTATGAGCAGGTCTATTTAGATCTAATAATAGTACTAATTTTAGTTGCTACCTATAACACTAATGGATCTAAACATACTCTAATATAGACCAACAACAAGGCAATAACTAAAGACAGCGGCGGATCTAAAGGTGGCATACCCTGTGGCCCAGCCCGTAGTAATAATACGTCTTTTTTCCATTCGGCGTCATTTAAAAGCTTTGAATTTCAAATATTGGAAGTTGAAACGTAAATTTTTTTTGGATAGATGATTTCAAAAATGAATATATTGTCAATTATAAAGTTGTATAACTTTTGAGATCTACGACATTGATTCTGATCGTTTTTGGAAAAAGTCTAATTGACCCCCCAACTATAGGGGGTGGTCTAGTTTACCCCCGAATTATGAAATGGTCTAATTTACCCCCCTGAACTTTGTAAAACCGGCCAAATCACCCCCTCGGACGGTTTTGGACGGTGGTTTTGCTACAGTGTCAGCGGTTTTGCTACAGTAACAACGGTTTTGTCTTTTTCTTTTTTATTTATTTCGTCTGAATCTTTGAAAAATCATAGTAAATCACAGAAAAATCATAAAATAGAAAATCTAATTTTGTTGGACTCCACATGAGTAGATCTACACAGTGAATATATAATATAGTATGTATGAGTACAAAGTTTTTGCTGTATGAATTATTCAAATTAATTACAGAAAAAAAAATAGATCAAAATTTACAGCAAAAACTGTGTACTAAAGCATACTAGATTATATATTCACTGTGTAGATCTACTCATGTGGAGTCCAACAAAATTAGATTTTCCATTTTATGATTTTTCTATGATTTACTATGATTTTTCAAAGATTCAGACGAAATAAATAAAAAAGAAAAAGACAAAACCGCTGTTACTGTAGCAAAACCGCTGACACTGTAGCAAAACCACCGCCCAAAACCGCCCGAGGGGGTGATTTGGCTGGTTTTGCAAAGTTCAAGGGATAAATTAGACCATTTCATAGTTCGGGGGTAAACTAGACCACCACCTATAGTTGGGGGGGGTCAATTAGACTTTTTCCGATCGTTTTTTATCCGATATCGTTTGAAAAATTGGAATTTCAAATGTAAATGAATTCAAATATAATTTTTTTTAGATATATAATTTCAAATGAAAAAGTTGTCAACTATAAAGTTATACAACTTCTTGAGATCTACAACTTTTGTTGTGGTCGTTTCACCAGTCAAATGAAGCCTTGCAAAGTTTGGGGTCAATCGGACTCCGTTCACGAAAATTCGTGGTCTGCCAGCAGTAGAAGTAGCTAAGCCAGTTCTAAAATACAGCTAAGCCGGTTTTGGTAACCTGCTCCAATTGAGATGATTTTTGGTGGAGATGTTCTTTATAATGTCGTGAACCTTCCCTTAAATACTCACAGCGTTTGGAGGTCGTTTGGTTGAACTTTGACAATTTTTTTTGGAGAGCCGTGTGCTGAAACTGCAGAACCGACTTAGACGGTTTGGAAACCAGTTAAGATGGTTTGAAACCAGCTAATCCGGCTTCAAAACCAGCGAAGCCGGTTTGGCAGTGCCCAGGAGGCCTTCGGTTGCGTTTTTGCCCGTTCTAGTGCTTCATTTGATCTCCCGTCTTTTCAGTTATGTCTCTGAGACTCTCTTGAGTGCATTTAACCACCGGTAAACGTGTGTACTCCTTGAGATGTTTGTTATCTTTGTGAGTGGTTTGGGGTTGAGATTACGACAGCGGCCTAAATCAAAAGAAAATTGGATTAGACTCCTATTCATCATTTCTCTGGTTGTCTTTTTTTCTTTTCTTTTTTTTTTGTCCTTCAACCGGTAAACTGCGACCTGGAAATCCACTGTAGGTAGGCTGTTTAGTTCCAAACCATAGGAGTGTAGTTTTAGGTCTATTTGGCACTTCGGCTCCGACTCCGAAGGAGAGTCAGGGGCCGATGCACGGCCCGGGCTGGGGGGTGCCTGCAGCCTGGGGCGCAGCCCAAGTTTCACGGGAGCCAGCCCCCCACGACGCGGCGACGCCCAGCTTTCCGCCCACCAGCCGCATCTCGCAGTCGCAGCTCTCCAAATTTGGACTCCAATGTGCAGTATCTGTTGCGACTTCTGACTCCGGGCCGCCGCTCTCGAACCCATGACTGCGAGTTGCGACTGCGCCGGCGCTCCTCTCTGCTATTCCGCCAGTTCGCCTCAGTCCGGCCTCTACAGTCGCGCCGCATCGCCGCTCCTGTCCCCGCGAGTTGCGACCGGCTTCCACTTTCGCCTCCTCTCCATGGCGGGCAGCAGACGCGTGAGGGGCTGATGGCCTGACGCCATGACTGAAGCCGGCCTGCTCCAGGCAGGCAGGAAGCCTCCCGCCGCCGCAGGCCCGCAGCGGCACTGTGGCAGTGCGACCCCACCCGACGCCCCCTGCTTGAGCTTGCATAGACCGCACAGCAAAGGTAAGATCTAGGGTCTGTTTGCTCAATTTTGAATATTTCGATGAATCCTAATGCCTGGGTCCTAATTATTGTACTGCCAATGCTTACGAAGCTATATGATATAAGTTTTCCCTGTGAGCATCTAAGAAATGAATCGTATATTTCAATTTATAATTTTATCTTGTCTTTTTGAGTAACTATGATATATCTTTATATAGAATTGAGGATGGCGACTAAGGTGTGAAATTGTTAAGAAATATATCATCTTTTAGCTATCGAATGCTCTTTATTTGGTAATTTTCTATCCACAATGCTCTACATATCGTTTTAGCACTTTGAATTGATATCATCATTTATGTTCCTTATTATTGTGTCTATTATATCTATCAGTGTATGGCTAGTGAGATTTCTAGCCTTCTATTATTTAGCTCCCCCACTACCACGTTTCTGGATCCGTCACTGGTTGGAGGAGCCACAAAACGTGTCTCTTCCAGAATGTTCATTTCACGAGGAGAGAGCAATTAAAAATGGATCTTGTGTACAGTGCTGCTATACAGTTGCTGTTGTGGGAGGAGTAGCCACAAGAAGCTATGCCAAATAGACCCTTAGTGATATATACTCTTTTAAACTTTTATGTCATCAAATTAACTTATCAGTTATACAAATACACGTTACAAACACACAACAAACGCAAACAAGCACCGCGTGCTCATAATACAATATTACATGCAAAGGTTCCCAATAATTACCCAAAATTACACCACACCAAGACGAATGGATTGTGTGTATCCACGGTACAATTTATTAATTGTTCATAGTTATTCAGACGCAAATAGAGAATGGCTGTCCAGAAACACAGTGGGTGCAGCATGCCAAATACGAATATAACTTAAGCAATAAGGACGGTTATGGAGCTTGCATGTTCTTTGTAGCAGTGGGATCTGCCAAGCAAGAGGATAGACTTTGTTAGCTTGGTAAAACATGGTGCATCACATCTTCTTCACATTAAAGTATTAAGCTAATACTAATAGGTACCATTGTAAAAAAAAATGTAACCAGTAGATATTATTATAACATAATGAATAATCCTATTACCGTACCTTTCTTGGAACTTGGGGCTGAGGGAAAGCTGATCCCGTAATGCAGTTGCAAGGGAACAGATAGCCGTTTCATGATGACCGATCCCAACATCACAGTAAAACAGCTCAAAGTTCTCGAGTTTTCTAGAAGTCTTAACCACTTCTTCTAGTTGCTCGTACACTCCACATTTCAAGAGTATCTCTATGTAATTGGCATTGTTTCTTACCATCCAAGTCATCAGTTCAATTGTAGATTTCCGTATCCCTGGATAT
Organism: Saccharum hybrid cultivar R570; assembly: GCA_038087645.1. NCBI lineage: Eukaryota > Viridiplantae > Streptophyta > Magnoliopsida > Poales > Poaceae > Saccharum > Saccharum hybrid cultivar. Next base: position 9,217,800 of record JAQSUU010000112.1, on the reverse strand, counting down.
GCGCTAATTGGAGACTTGTACACTTCTAATACCTTCTTCAGCTTCTGGACTAGTGCGCCCACAGTAATATCAGGTTGCTCGAGCGTTTCGATGGCAGCACTTGCATTCATGGAGGTGCAAATCTTCACTGCGAGGCTGATAAAGCTTTCTAGCAGTTTACCTTCTTTGATCCTCAGTTCATTATTTGTCTACAAAATTAAAGTATGTGAAACATAAAATATTTAAAACAAAAAAGGTAATAGGCAGTTTGAATTAGGGAAACTATATTAAGAAGTAGAAAAGCGCCAAAAGAAAGGGTAATTTTCTTACATGGGCCAAATTTTCACTCGTACATTCTGCAGTTTCCAACCCCATTACTTGTATGATCGATGTCAGCACCTGAACCATTTTTGCCAAAAAATGATTAGGTTGGCAAATTACTTCCTTTTTTGTTTTGATGAAACAGATAAGACAAGCCCTACTGTGGGGGTATAAACCCCCGGTACCACAAGATGGTACATGGGCCGCACCGTCTAAGGTGGCCCGGCCCGTAAGATCAAGACGTACATCGCAAGATTATAGGCTGTACTAGATATTGTAATAGTACCAGATGGAATACTTTACTTATAACCTTGTCCCTTCAGAGTATATAAGGAGGGGCAAGGATCCCCTAGAGGACGAGTCATACACCACATAACTCAATATAAAATAACAGAATGTGTAAAAACTAATACAAGTCACCACATAACCTTGACCGCAATATTTTCTAAAAAAACAGAATGTGTAAAAACTAATACAAGTAAAAGGAAATGGAAGGAAAACACAGCTGCAGCCCTGCAAGAGACAAAAGAAAAAAAAGCTCTAAGGCTACAAGATTGAATTTAGCCATGTTTAAGCCCATGCCTTGTGATATGAAGGGTGTGCAACTGCCTGAATTTCTGTAGTTTTTACAGTGTTTCTGAAAGATTACGATCTATGTGTTTAGGAGAGTAACACTCAAATCCCTTACAATGGGTGTTGGCTCGATCACATCCCAGAAAGTCGTATCTAGTCTAGATCCAGTTCATAACAAGACTATGGATCCTAGATGGTTAATGTGTCATCCAACAGTGTCTCTATGCCAACAAAGATCAATTAAGTACGGACTCTTTATCAGTTAGCTAATGCAAACAGAGCCTGTGAATAAGTTGTGCATAAGAAGCACAAATGGAAGAGAGTTATTACCTCTGGTAGTGCCTTGTCGATTATATCCATATGGTCCTTAAAACACTTTGTCCCTGTGTAGCCTCGCAAATTCTGGATGAGTCTGGCAACCATGCTTCTTATATTCTTACTGTCTTCGGTACACACTATCTTCTTGATTGTTTCCAACATTTTTGTGCCCAGGTTATATTGTTCTAAGCTGACCTCTGTGCTTCTCTTTTTTTCTCCGTATTCAGCAGAGAGCATATTCACTATCACCTTCAGCTCTTTCACGTCAAGTTCTTGTAGGATGGCCTCAATGTTTTCCTGGCAGCTAGTAGACCCAGTAGTGAGCATAACTAGCGCTTGAGCAGCTGCTTCAGCACTGTTTACTCGTGTTGCTGAAAGTAAATCTTTCAGATCAAGTCTTTGTATGATGTGATTCATCCATCTTGGCCCATCCATATATTCCAGATCAAGTTCTTCTATGATGACCAACATTGGTGGCAGAGATGATGGATTTTCCAGAATATGGTTTCTTAATAACTGAATTTCCCGCAGCTGTTCACTGCTGGCGTACTCTAGAAGCAATAATTTGGCAGCCACTTTACTTGTCATGTTTACATGTTGAGCCTTTGAAAGTAGACAGTTCTTAAGCATCCTGATGATCTGAGGTGACCTCCCGACCTCTGTCCTTGGCTCGTCATCCATGGCTAAGCATGATATGACTCTTGCTGCTTCAACATGTGCAGATATAATCCTGGTGGTGCTGTGGAAGTGGAAGTGGAAGTGGGCACTCTCTATGGTTTTGCGCCTAAGCTCTTTGCCAGCTTCACCAGGTGCCGCAACCAACTTTCCCAAGACATTAAGTGACATCCCAGCAATAATTTCTTCATCGATCCTTTGTTGGAAAGAAGTAGGGATCTCTTCTTCTCTTAGGAGCAGAGGAAGAACCTCATTTTCCATCCAAGATTCAGAGTTCCTGCAACTGCCACCCGTGGTAGCATGAGCATGAGCACACAGGTTGGTGAGGCCTATGATCTTGGATAGCAGATCATCACAGTCTTTGGCTTCCCTGCAGTTTTCTGGGTTGTCCGTCAGCTTGTCTAGAATTCTGAGACCAAACCAAACCAGGTCCATGTCTCTCCTCTTGTCCTTGCTTTCTGCGCTGAGTAAAGAGCATATGAGATGCTGGATTCTGGAGAAGCTCTCTACCGGGAGAAGCGGAGCAAGCTGCAGAAGTAATCTTGCGGCGTGGCCTCTGATATCTTCCTCCTCGTCGATGTTGATGGTACGGCCGACCATACTGACCAACTCCTCAGGATTGAGGGAAGCTTGAAGCCTTGCAAGGACCTGCTGTTCTCTGCTTGGCTTGTTGTCACCTGCAGTGAATGATCTCAATATGTAGTCGATGGTGCGAACGCCGAGTAGCTGGTCGTCGATGGAACTGGATAACGCCAGATTCCTGGCAAATGTCACCAAGTCCATGTTCAAGGTGGGGCGCACATTACCCATGATGAACTCCATGTAATTGTCATTCTTGTAGCGGTAGACAATTTCACGACCTGAATGGGTAAATAGCATATACTCCCTTCGGAGTTTTAGAAGTTCCCCTGTGATGAGTGGGTTCTGCATGATGATGAAGATGGTGCCCTGGGCAAGAACTAACCCGTAGAAGATGTTCAAGGATCGCTTGATATTCCGGTATTCATTTTGTTGCATGTACTGGGTGTCGACGTAGTCATGCTTGATTAGACGCTTGCAGGACAGGGCCATGCATGTGCTGACCGCCCCGAACTGCGTCAACCGCAAGCCCAGCAGCATTACTCTCCCGAAACAGGTGCGGATTTCGTTCATGTCACAAAACCCCAACTCCTGCCTGTCTTCTTTCCGGCGGCTGGCTGCTCTTATTTGTCCTCCACTGCTTTGCTGTGGTGCTGCTTCTGTTCGTCGTCGCCTCCAACTAACCCCGTGCTCCGCCTTCAAATCTTTCTTGTCATTGCTCAGTGCCTCCGGTACACGCACAAAAAATTGATGCGCGGGGTCCTCGTACCCACCGAAAATCCTGTCAATGCATGATCGAGTACTTTGCAAGTTAACAAGAGTTATTCTATCGCGGGGCTATGGTATACACACAGCTATATATAGAATAAGTTATTCTATGGCCTCCTCGATTTACGATAATGTTTATACTAATTTATGATAATAAAGTGAATACACATTTACGAATTACATCACGTGTTGTTACTATAACTCATGTTCATAATATTATAGTAAATTACTTAGGAGTTATAGTAATCTCATAAATTACTACAATTGTTATGGTAACTCAAAGTGGTGAGAGTAAATTATTCTATGACCAGTTATAGAACGGTACTTCTATATATATTCTCAACACACAAAAAAAAATACAAACTCCCAAAGTTGAATCGTGCATGCGGTTATGCAGTAGAGGGGACTAGGCTTTTACTATATCCACTCTACTGGAGAAGGGAAAAGCAAGATAGAATCTAAGTTAGCCAAGGTGATGGTGTCTCTGAGGGCTCTGACATTGGCACAAGTTAAGTTGGAGCTTAATAGGGTCATGCATACCAAATGAAAGTTTTAAATTCATGTTCTACCACTATTGCTTGAATGGTTGATTGATCTAGTGGTAACATTGAATTTGTTCATGAGCTAGTGAGCCCAAGTACTTATTCTATTTGGATTGCAATCAAGTGACAAGTACAACCTCAATAAGATAACCACTTAATGCATGTGAAAAGCTTAGAGAGGGTTCAAATTGGACTTGGAAGCTTATGTAAATCATTTAGCTCAAGTCAACAAAGAAGACGACGCTTGTGAAGATTAAAAGAGTTCAAGAAGAAGGAAACAAATGCTATCTAGTTCATCCAAATTAAGTGGTGTCAATTGGTGGTAGGTGATCCTTAACTTTAAGTGATATCCAAATCGAGAAGGCAACCATCACCTACAAGATTCGAGACATAGATATATAGGTAGTGTCCATAAAAAATGCACCACATAGTACAACTCTTACAAGTGGTGTCAACCTTCCAAAAGATTTGTGCAACCCTTTTGTGGCAATTAATGACAAAGGGGGAGAAATTGTGCACAAAGATATAAAATGAGATAGGAAGAATTGGACATGGACATGGGCTAAGGGGGGCTATTGAATCAATTGATGAGATAGCAAGTGGGATCAAGAGCTAAATCTTGGAACAGGGCCATATGTTTTCACCAACAAGAGCAAGATTGAAGAATAGAAGGGGATCAAAATTCTTGAACAAGAGAAGCACACAAGTAGAGGGAGCAAGATCATGAATTTTTTGTTTGATGCATTTGAGTTGTGCACTACACTTGCTTGGTTGCATTTGCATAATAGTTTACATGTAGTATCTAGCTTGTGTGCAAGTGTTTGCTAGACTAAGACTTGGATGATGATTGATTTAAGATTGGGTATCTAGAACTTAGTCTTAGCTTACAAGTGGTAACTAGAACCTTGTTTATAATGTTGATTTCACGTGGTATCTAGTTTCACTTGTGTCTAGCAAAAGATGATGCTAAGGATGATTTCAAAGTGGTATACACGCTACAAAGTTACATTCTTATCTAGTATACCTTAGCATCAGTTAGTAGTGGTAAATCTCCCACAAATTTCATATTTATGCGTGTGTGCAAACTTGAAGCCAAATCACTTGAGCACACATGTAGGGGGAGTTATTATCACTACCAAGTCAGGTTATGTGGTGCTTATCCAAATCTTAACAAATAAGCTTAAAGTTGGATAAGCAACTCAAAATCCAAACCAAGTAAGCAATTTACACTTGTGTGAAATGCTAGCTTGGAAAATACTTAATCACCATATCTTTGTAGAGTTGTCATCAATTACCAAAAAACGGGAGGTCAAAAGTCCCAGATTGGCTTGGTAATTGACTAACAACCTTAGGTGGACTAATGTGTTTCATGTGAGATGACCAGGTACACTAATATGAACAAGGCATAGAGCCATGCTAGAGAGGTGGCTTGGACATGTGATGATAGTGCTCAACTAGTGAGATGAAGGAGCTCATTGCATATGAGACATGACTAGGTGTCACATGGCTAGGTGGAGAAGATCAAGATGCGATTCTTGGCTACGAAGGATCAAGTTCCAAGTGCAAAGGACAAGCTAGAGGCTCAGGATCAGTGGACCATCGAGGTGGTGAAGCACAAGTAGAAGGCTTGGCCCAGATAAACCAAGGCAACGGTAAAGAGCAAACAAGGCCATGATAGATGAACCAATAAGGCCATGTGAAGCTATGGAATGGATCATATCATTCATGAAGTTCAAGCCATGTGAAGACTTATGTTGATTACAATTGGCTTGATGGTGGATGATAGAGGTTGGATGATTGTGTGGCATCATCGACATGGAGATGGAATGGAATGCGCAAGGCAAAGGTATATTTGTACACGGTTCAAAAAGGCGCTCGCCTAGGCTCGTCTGGGCGCGCTTCAATGCTAGGCGGAGGGGCACCGCCTCGCGTCACCTAAGAGGGTAGGCAGAGGTTAGGTGGTGTGCCCCTAGATCCAGGGCTACGGGAGGGTTAATGGGAGGCGGCGAGCGCGACAAGAGGCTAAAGGCGGGCGTGCGGGTAGCGTGGAGGTTGGGCGACGATGGGGAAGGAGCTACGTGAGGCAGCGGTGGCTGGTGGGAAGAGGCAGTGGCTGCGGGCAGATCCGCCAAGGCAGGGACGCGTGGGGGTGGCGCGGACGTCGGGCGGTGGAGGGGGAGGAGGTAACGTTGGTGGGGACGACGACAACCGGTGGGGAAGGAGGCAATGTCGGGCGCTGGCGGTGGCGCGGGCGAGCGACAGGCATGGCCGCACGGCTAGAGTTCGGGAGGGAGAGAGAGACAGGAACAAAGAGGGTGGGAGGGGAGGGGATAAGATGACTGTGGGAGAGTTGGGCCCTTAAATGGGTCTTCTTCTTTTTCTCCTTGTTCCATGACCACTGATCTCCTATTTTTTCTTTTCTTTTAAGTATTTATGCATGTATTAGCCATCACCTAGAAAAACACCTTGAAACACCTAGGCTAGCCTAGGAGGCTCTAGGCTGTGGGTCGTCACATAGAAACCGCCTAGCGCCTTCTTGAACTTTGTATTTGTAGAACATTTCATTTCACCGGTCAATGGTTGAGTAGAGAAGTGTTTGAACATGTTTAGGATAGATAGTCATACTATCAAGAGGGGTAAACTTGTTTGCATATCAGTTATCTACTACCACTTGAGTGATCTAACTTAGCATACGTGCTAGGATCAAGTGGTGGTTGAAAACACATTTGAAAACCTTTAGAAAAATGATTTGAAAATGCTAACGTGAACTTAAGCTGGTGGATGTCTTGAAGGGAAACACTTGAGATTAGCATCTTTTCAAAGGTTATGTCTTGAAAATGGTTGAAACCGGTGGTGAAGACGGTGGCATGAAGGGCGGCAAGAAGCCCTTTGGTGGGCTGTTGTTGGCTACCTAGCGGTCTGACTTGCAGGAGGGCTGGTCCAACCGTCGTTGGGACCAGAGTGGCTTAGTGTGGCCTCTGGTGGCGCATGGGTTGCGGCCTAGTGGCTGATCCAACTAGCCTAGCTAGTCAGACCGCGGGCGGTGGCTGATCTAACCATGCCTGGGGCTAGTGCATAGGAGCGGCCCATGTTTGAACGGTGGCGCACGTTGCCTTCCGGTGGCACTAGAATGGGCCTACTGGAAGGTGAGTCTAGAGAGGGAAGGCCGTCAGTGTGGCCTCCAAAGCAGTTTGGTGTGGGCACTAGAGCCCGCACCGAAGTTACGGGCCAACTGTTGGAGGCACTGTGGGCTAAGGCCAGTCTGACCATCACCGTGGTAGGTTTGACCACAACCTATGGGAGGACTAGCTGTCAATAGTCATTGCCTCGTCCTGGCTTGTGACTGTTGGGTCGACCCAAAATGCATAGAAGCTGTAGGGTGGAGCTTTCAGCTGCTCTTTGGCCCCCTCCCTCTATATATAGAGGGGTGGCCAACGATTTGGAGATTTTTGGCACCTTGGGGATGTGTTGCCCATGTGCAGTGCTTGATTTTAGACCACCACTCGTGGTTAGTTGTGATCATATCTAATTGAGTAAGTAAACGATTCTGATGTGTTGCTTTGAGACATTGCAAGTGTGGCACTATATGATCGCATTGCAAGCCAGTGGTGCTTGTTACTCTTGGAAGTTGCCAGCTCCTAGATGGCTTGTTTGCTTGTGGACTTTGTCGTAGCACACATGGGATTATGAGGTGGTTCGAAGTGAGATCGCATTGCGAGGGTGTTGTGCTCACCCTGCGAAAGATCGCGAAGAGCAACTACTAGTAGAGCGAGATGCAAAGAGCGCCAAGTGGTTTGGCCAGATCAAGTGCTAGAGCTCTGTTGGGTGTAGGGGCGGCTGCGCCTACCCCTCACCATGTAAAAAGGCCTAGCACCTAATTAGTTCAAGGACCTACATGTAAATTCGTGAACCAAAGGGGGTAGGGAGGAAGATTTGCCTACTCCCACCTTCCTTATAAATACAACCCAAGGGGCAAGGGCTAGGGGGCTCCTGACTTTTCCCCCAACCCTAGTCTTGGAGCACTTGCTATCTTTCCTGTGCGGGACTAGTTCCTAAGCTTCCCCCTCGCCCCGGACGAAGGAACCTTCATCCCACTAGGTGAGGGTACGAGCGAAGGGCGACATCCCAACAAGCTCATGTTGGAGCACAACTCGAGGGGTGAGTGCGAGCTTGCTACAAACAAGAGGATCGACAACAACCTTAGGCTTGACTTAATGGGGATTAAGTGGTTGGCAATCCACCGAACCTCGGGATAAAAATCATCATGTCAACTTGTGACCCCACTTGATTTGCAATCCCTTAGACTAGCTTGCATTACTTCTTAATTACTTGTGCTAGTATTGTAGTTATTCTTGTGTAGCTAAGTAGTTGTAGCTCTCTAGTTGTGCTTGTGTAGTGTAACTAGCTGAGTAGTGCGTGTAGTTTGTGCTTTGTGTTTTGCTCACTAGTATATGTAGGAGCCTTTGGTTGCCTGTTTGAATAGTTGCATAGGTTAACGTGACCTTATCCATGTACACATACATCGGCTATTACGTGCCGCTAGGGTCTCGCTATTGAAGGGTCTCGTGAATCAATGCCGTCGCCGTCACCCTCGCCTCCACCACAGCTGGTCCCCCTCCCTCCCTCCTTTGGCATATCATCAGAGGCTGAAGGGAGTGTGGATCCATCGTTTTTATAAGTTTTCCTAGTAGATCGAGTGAGGATCCATTGTGGCCAGATTTATTTCCTCCTCTCCGTCGACGGCGAGAGGGCAATTTGGAATTGTTTCTCTATGGCGGCTCTATTGAAGATACATGCAACAACTATGGCATCAGCATCCTCACCGGTTTGACGGCATGGAAACTTTTATTTCCAGACGGCGACATCAAGGCGGAGATGGTGCCGCCGCCATAGAATAATTTTCTCCGATCTCTTCTCCGTTTTACTGTGGTTAGATCTAGCCACAATGAAGGACTAGAAAGAACAAGTTTCAGTTAAATCTTTCTCATTCTTCGGTGGTAGAAAGAAGAAGGAAGACACCAGAAAGAAGAAGTTTTTCAACTCCGCCTGCATGAATGTTAGCCGTCGTTCGTTGGGCATCTGTTCTCAGGCCTTTTGCCGAGTGTTTGCTTGTGCGGTCATCCATACTGCAAAGCATCGTACAGGTTTGGTTTTAAGATATAGAGTTATTCACAGTGTGCTTATAACATGTTCTTGTACCCGGCTATTATCTAATATAATTCTTCTTTCGTCGCAAAAAAAAGGTCAATGTGACCTTGTAAACTAGAATTGTGTAGGAGAGCTCCCACTAGCTTGTCACCTAAGTATCCTCTTGTGTAGGATCTTTTGTAAGGTGCTTGTGATTTAGATAGATGGGTGTAGTTGAGGCTAGACCGATTTGTTTCATTTTGTCGCTCTGATCGGTTAGCTGTAAGAATTTAGAAACGACAGTCACTCCCATTCTAATCGGCCATCTCGACCCTACACTATCTCTATAAATGGTTGGTGGCCTCTAGGAATATGCCCGTCTCTTAAAATCATTTACAAAGACGGGGCGTCTTAAGGCAACGGCCTTTGAAAATCATAGATTAACAAAGATGGTTGCCTTAGGACGGTCTTTGTAAATAAGGTGGGCATCTTAAGATGCACATCTCTATAAATAGTTGTACCTAAAAATAATTTTTAACTTTTCATATGAACTTGCATGAAGAAAAATTTTGTATCAAAATTGTAGCTCACAAGGCGACGCACTACTTTGTAGTTGCGAAGGATTTGAAACTATTTAGAGTCCCAAAATATTGTTTTAAGTTCATAGATTTTAAATTTTGAAAATAAAAAATTTCAAATAACCTTAGATGTTGATATATATCTTCTATGCCAAAGTTGTGTTCTTAATACTATCTACGTTGTAGTTGATTTTTTTATTTTAAGTCGTTTAGAGTCCCAAATATGTGTTTTAAGTTTATAGGTTTTGAAACTCAAAATTTAAAATTTTTAATCAATCTTAAATATTCACATAGTTAATACCAAAGTTGTAGTGACTGACCTAATCTATATTTTTCTATTGATAAATTTTTTATTTGATGCTTTTTAGTGTCTCCAATATTTATTTTAAATTTATATATTTTGAGATCTAAATTTCTAAAATTTTCAAATAATCTCAGATGGAGACACAGCCTTTTATCAAGATGGTAGAACTCGATGAGACCTAAAACTATTGAAACTTTTTTCATTTAAAATCATTTAGAGGCTAAAATATTCAATATAAGATTACGAAATATTGATAAAAAAGATAGTTATGTAGATATACAAACAGAAGAGTGTGTAGTCCATTGGTAGATAGATAAGTGTTATGTGCGTGCTAGCCGTCTTAGGTTTTAACACCCAAAGACAAAAAAAAAGGTTTTTTAAACCATTAATCGGGACGCCTCTATAAATGTTATTAATAGAGACGGGTACCTTAAGGCGCTCGCCTCCACTAATCGATTTAATAAGATGCCTTAGGAAATAAAAAAACGCTCACTTCCGAAAATGCTCTCTGCGGCAGTGTTTGGCACTATTTCCTCCATCCCAAATTATAAGACTTTTGACTTTTTTTTGACCCCAAGTTTGACCACTCGTCTTATTCAAAAAATTTGTGCAAACATAGTCAAATTTAAATCATTCTTGAAGAACTTTTATTAGTAAAGCAAGCCATGACAAAAGAAGTGATATTTTACACAAATTTTTGAATAAGACGAGTGGTCAAACTTGGTGTCAAAAAAGTCAAACGTCTTATAATTTGGGATGGAGGAAGTATCTTCTTTCATTTATTACGTGCTATCTCCATGCAATTTGTAGATTAAGTTCCCTATCGTGCCATCTGAGTGCTCTAGCTTTTTATGGGTTTTTAATAAAAGCACCTGAAGATCAATGGATAGGAGGGCTATGGAGTGCTATGACAGCACCTCCGAGAATGGAAACGACACCTGAAGGTGTCGGCGTGTCGCTGTTGTCAAGACTGGCACCGATCATTAGCAAAGCTTTTGCTAGCACCTCCACAACACCCGACCCATTATCCACACATAGAAATAGTGCTCCACCAACCATTGGAACCCTGCAACTCACCTCAAGACCATGGCATAGCCACCCTCGAGCTCCATGATGAGTCGTTGCACGCTACGCCTGCCACAGAAAAGCCACCACACGACGCCTATGCGCCACCACCAAGGAGTTCTTGGAACATAAGCCATGGAACCGGCTGCCCCAAGAGTGGCTCGGCATCTAGCCAAATCGTCGGACTGACTTTGACCAAAAAGTCGCACAAATTTAGATGAGGGAAACTGAATCCCGCCTTGGCCACACCGAATCGGTCGCCGTCATCGCAAGGAGCCGGCAGGCCGTATATGCACACGGGAGCCGAGACGTGGAGGGCTCGTCGGCAACTCTACCGTCATGCTCGACGCCCATGGCGCCCACGCGCACGCTGGCAACCACACCCACGTGCTCGGAGAAGCCCCACCTCGCACACTCATGGCCATGCCAGCTCACATCGTCGTGCCACGCACAACATCACCTCCTGTTCGATCCCATGCCGTCGCTGATCCAGCCGCAATTTGTTGCTACTGTGTGGACAGCCACCTCATATTTGGCCACGACAGCCTAGATTGAGATGAGATTGCCCCGCCGCGGCCTTCCTAGCACCTGCATGAGCCGGCGGTGTGCTCCAGCAGCCACGCAGCAGAGAGGAGAGGAGGGGTGAGGGTGGCGGTGCCTGGTTGCCGCTAGCAGGAAGAGGGGACATGAACGGTCCCGGCCCAAGGGGAGAGTGTCGCTTCCTTGGTCTTTGATACGGGACCATACTTTTTTTTTTTTGAAACTTACGGGACCATACTTGTGTCAACACTACTTGTGTATGGGTGCACGTTAGTGACCCTAAAGAGGACTCAAATCGTTTTCAACCTCTGAAGTCCTTCTTACTCTCTTTAATATCTACTAGCAAAACATGCCCATACGTTGCAACGGGAGAAAAAACTATCACATATTTTCATGAGCCTGTGCATTGCAACAGAAGAAAAAAAGAATTATCAAAAGTTCGACCTATTCGCTTCAGCTCACTGTGCTTTAGCGGCCGTGACATCTTAATTTGTTAGGTGATACTTCTGATGCTGTGAGTGATTGTAGAAATTACAAACGAATGACCCTGTTAATGGAAACAAGAACGACAATGTTATTTATTTATTTATTATCCATTCTATAGAATTTAAAAGCTATATTTTATTTTATCATGATCATTGTATCCATAATATAAGTTACTATTCAATAATATGTAAATATTCTATTAATTAGTATTTTCTCATAAATGTTACATATAACTTTAGGTTCATACTATCCATGTGTCGGTAGAGTTAGATATGCAACGGCGGCGCGAGCGGAGCAGCAATGGCGGCGCACGTGAGCGGTGCGGGCAACAGCAGGCGTGGCGAGCGGCGCGGGTTCCTCCTCCCATGACAGCCCTCTCTCCCTCTGGCGGCGCGGTGAACCCAAGAGGCCGACCATCGCTCCCCCCTCTCTCCCTCTGGCAAATCTGGCGCGCCCTCTCTCCTCTCTACCTCAAGCTCCGTGCGGCGAGCAGATCCGAGCATGCGACCAGATCTGTGCCTGTTGAGCGCCCTAGCGATGGATCTAGGCCGGCCGAGCTCCACGACACCGGATCCACGAGGACAGCGAGGACGACAGCAGTGTGCCGGGCGCGGGGCAGCGGCAGCAGTGGATTGGGCTTGGCGGGCCCGTCAATGGGCTCAGTGGGCTCGTCAACATGCTTTTTTTTAATTTTTTTCTAATTTATTTACCGAGGCCTGGGAAAATCGTTTTTGCCCGCTGCACATGAGCGTCGGCATGCGAGACGGCCAGCCGGTGACGCTCCTGCCCTTCCGCTATGCTGGCTTCGCCACGCTCAGCGTCGGCATGCGAGACGGCCAGCCGGTGACGCTCCTGCCCTTCCGCTATGCTGGCTTCGCCACGCTCATGTGCAGCGGGCTATCCGGGGGTGTCGCCGTAGTCTTTTTTGTGGAGAAGAGCGAGTAGTACCAGCAAAAGCGGTTGATCACGTCAGTGAGTTATGCTTCATGACGTTCAGGTTGTACTCGTGCTCCATGGTTCTAATCTGCTTCAATGTTGCATGCTCCTGACCGTGTACATCTTCAAGGACATCAATATTGGCATGTACATGAGCGTCGGCATGCGAGACGGCCAGCCGGTGACGCTCCTGCCCTTCCGCTATGCTGGCTTCGCCACGCTCATGTGCAGTGGGCTATCCAGGGGTGTCGCCGTAGTCTTTTTTGTGGAGAAGAGCGAGTAGTACCAGCAAAAGCGGTTGATCACGTCAGTGAGTTATGCTTCATGACGTTCAGGTTGTACTCGTGCTCCATGGTTCTAATCTGCTTCACTGTTGCATGCTCCTGACCGTGTACATCTTCAAGGACATCAATATTGGCATGTACTTATGATCCTGTATCAATTATCATTGGCTCTCCTTCGTGTGTATTAGTGTGAGGATGGGAGCCAGAAGAGTGTTCCATGTCTTCCATATGATTGCTTGGTTCTTGGATCAGCTCAAATCTCGAACGCAAATCTGGAACGCCCGGTGGCAATTTCTTTCTCTTCTGATTTGTATATATACTTGAAAGCAAATCCGAGTTGTATTCTATTCTATTTTGTAACTCGGCAAGACTACTTGAAAGCAAATCCTAGTTGTATTCTATTGTATTTTGTAACTCAGCAAGACTTTGTGTTGGACTCGGCAAGACTTTGCAAAGTAAGCACATCCTAGTTGTATTCGGCAAGACTTTGCAAAGAAGCAGTCCAAATAAACGCAGTTGTATTGTAACTCGGCAAAACTTGCAACCGAGCGGTTCAAAGAAACCTTTTATTTAATAGCCGTGCCGTGGAGCTAGAGAGGAACATACGGGGGATGTTGAGTGGGCTGAGTGTGTGACCACAGTGGTATTGGGTTGTTGGGCTAAAAGAATGGGTCGGACCAAACCAAAATCAGGGGGTGAGAAATTTTGCCTCTTTATTATTTGGTATAAATATAGATATGCCCGTACGTTGCAACGGGGATACTTAACTTGTTTTGAAGTTATTTAGACAGATTTAGAGATTTATATATGCATAGCTTGTTGTGCAGTTATCTAGACAATTTGTGATTTAGGGATTTATTTAACAATTGTGTCAATCTACTTTAGTTTAGAATTAGACTAGCAAGATACGTGTTTTTCTAACTTGTATAAGCACATGTTACTCTTAACTTTTACGCCTATGAGAAAGTTATTATTCCGATTCATCTTACAATTAGACTCCAATAGGCACCTAAATACGTTTAGGGATTTTGCATCACATCTGCATAGGCTATTCCAATTAATAGCATGGTTTATGTATTAAATCAACTCCATGCATGTCAATGGAGCTCAGGGCAAATAAATTTATTAGGATTTTTGTTAACCTCTAGTTAGAGGCTGGACTGTTAGGTCAAACATGTGGTGTGGAGGTCGCTGCACAGGCGCCCGGGCGCCCTGGAGGCCGGACCCTGTCTGGCGTCCTCCTCGATTCAATTCTTTTTTTGATTTTCTCTTCGATTGATTCGTGTACGGAGGATGTAGAGAATCGATATTTGTTGATTTTGGAGCCCGGAGGAAATTCATTGTTTTGATTTGAATATACCTTTATGTATATTAGTCGTGTTGGGATCGAACATGGGCGATGGGCACCAACTTCTCTTGTATTTTGTTGACTTCTATTTTAATATTCGATTCGATTCCATCATGTTTTTTCCGATGGGATTGAAACTCCTGGTCATGTAGGACTCATCTCTCGTGCAACAAAGTCCATGTACCATACGTTAAGGAATTTGTATTTGATTGGGTTCAATCCGGTTGACCATGTTGTTTGGGTTCGATCTGGTTGACCATGTTGGTGGAGACCAAATCGTTTTGTTATCTTCAATTATGCAGTTGGATACGGATACGGTCGGCCAGCCAGCTCAGGCACGGAGGCAGGCACGTAGACACACGTACAGCACGGCGGCATGCACAACAAAAAGATTGGATGGCCGGACCAAAATTAGGGGGAGAGAAACCAAAATCAGGGATGAGAAATTTTGCCTCTTTATTATTAGGTATAAATATAGATATAGATTATTAAGAGTTCTATTTAGAGTACTTAGGATCTAAGGAATCTATTTAGATTAGGGTTTCTACTCCATATTGATATAGACTCGGGCTATTCTAACTCGTATGCACGGGTTATATATATAAGTTCGGTTGTTAAAGAGAGACGGACCAAGCAAATGGATGGACGAAAAAAGAGCCTGAAATTTTGCCTCTTTGTTAATAGAGAAGAAGATATAGATACAATTCGGACGGGCTAATGGATGGAGGGTCTCTCTGTTTAACAACCACCAAGGCAGTCGCTGAGGTTATTCGGATGTCGATCCTATCTATGGCCTTGGATTCGCGAAACTAATTAACGGGAGACCTAAGGATTCTGCTTTTAATCTCATCATAAATTCATAATTATATTTACGTTGGTTTTTAAATATATAACTTATAATTGGATATTGTTCATAAAATAGTAACAATTCTAAATACCTTCTAAAGGGGATCATAAATATTCGTAAATATAGATTCTAGTGAGGAGTAGATTTGAACCACTTCTCCGTTTATACTAAGAGCTATGAGTTAAAAAATCGCTTCTCACAACTCCCTATGTGGACCCATTTGGCAGAGCACCCTCCTGGGTGAATTGAGGAGAGACCTTATACTAAGAAGTAATACATTGTGTGAAGTGGGTCTCTGAAATAAACAGTTAGGGTCTGGGAGTTAGTGTATGCATAGAGATTATCCTAGACAATTGTAGAGAAACATTTTCAGTCAAAAATTGAAGCAGAAGAAGTTCAACCAAACAAGCCTCCCAGTCAGAATTATTTTCCACCTATTTCTCACCCACCTCCCTAACAAGAATCACTCCGTCGAAGAATTAAGGAGCTAAAGGTAGAGTTGAGAATTAAGGAGTGCTGGCAAACGTGTTATCTTCGGCGAAATTCTTGTCGTGACCATCCGCCCGCGAAAGCCAAATGGTGTTCGATAGTATATAATAGGTGTACATACCCGATGGTTTGGAGGAAGGCAATGATGGTGATGTACCAGAAGTCCGTTTGTTTCACCAGTGTCGAGAATCCACCGAGCAGGACAACGGTCGCCCATACGGTCGCCAGTGTCCCCAAGCCGTTCATCGCCTTGTATGCAAGTGCCTTGCCGAGGATAAAGAAGTTGAGACACTCTTCCGGCAGCAAGTCCCCCATGATGTTTCAGGTTGTCCCCCTTTGCTTCCTGGCTATCCTAGCAATGGGACTAATCGCAGATACTAGGACGGTGTCACACACGATGAGTTAACAAAACACATTACTTATAGACTTGCAGCTTTTGTCCAGCGCGTACTGTCTGTCACAAAAAAAAACTTTTGTAGCTTACAAGCTAGCACAGAACATAGATTAAAATATGCAAGCAAGGAATAAAGAAATCGGTGTGGTTAAAGATCATGGGACCACAACGTACGTTACATACTGTTATTCCTAGTATTTCCTAATGATGCCCCTGGAGACAGTCCCTACATAGAAGATGGTAAATAATTTTCTTTTAGAGGGAAAAAAACAAGATGGTAACTACTTTCCTAAAAGAGAGAAAAAAAAGATGTAAAGTTTATGCCATTACACATGTATCTTTCTTGGCATAAGGATACACACAATGTGCCACCAGACTGGGTTACCTCAGATCGTCACACGCATGTGAGATCCGAGTCACATCAATGAACTACTCACTCCGTCCCGAAATATAATGTCTCTTGACTTCTAAAATTTATACTGAAATATAGTACATTCTACAGTTGTCAATATCTAGATTTGGCAAAGTTTATTAAAAAGAAAACATTATTTGAGGAGAAACACCTTAATTGGTATTAATCTATGGGTACATGCGTCATTTGAAGATTCCCTTAGGTTGTCTTAAAATTTTTGAAATGCACTATATTACAGGAGAGGGAGTAAGAAAAATGATTCATCTTATGATTTTGGCATCCAAGATGACTTCCTCATTTGTTCATGCTTCTATTACATTGCCAATGATTTGTTATTTGTCTGTATTTTCTTACTTGCAAAAGATGTTTCGTAATTCATGCATGGAGCGTAGCTTAATAATCTTTACGTTAGTTCTCACAAGATGCGTTAGAAAAAGATAAATTCTAAAGCTTCTCGCAATAATTAGAAATATCTAACCTTTAATTTTGTAGACTCAAACTATCATTGTCAATAGTAACCATTGGATCTATTATATTTCATAAAAACATTACCACCTCTACCATTATTAAAAATACATAAAATAACCCCCTAATTTTAAATCTAAATTACCCACCGATGTCATTACAAAATATAAATAAAAATAACCCCCTAAATTTATATCTATATTTCCCACCTATGTCATTGTGAGAGATAATTTAAAATAAGCCCTAATTTTTATATAAATTATCCACATCTAACATTATGAAAATAATGTAAAGTAATCCATAAATTTATATCAAATTACCCACATATATCATTATATAAGATAATATAAACTAGCATTTTTAGTTTTTACCCAAAATATCCACCTTTGATACAAAAATCAAAAATTATCTCATAAATCTACATGTAAATACTAATATAAGTTAGTTATATTATGAAAAATAATCTACTAGCCACAAAGTGTGCAATACATATTTTTAAACTACACACTTCTACCACTACTATGTTAAAAGTAGGCATAATGCTATGTTCCACCATGAGTCCACATAAACAAGTAAAAAGTAGGATAAATAATTATTTTACAGTTTATCAAGTATGGAAATATGTTGAAAACAACATATCGATATTAATGGCATTGTGAATTCACTTTAAATTATATTAATACACTATGACAAGAAATTTTATTATTTGTTATTTTAAAAAACTTTATATGTTTTGACTGAAACATTACTCCATATTAATATTGATAGTTTGATTTTAAATATTACATGTTTTATAAAACAACACTGCTACACATATACTCCCTCTGTCCCAACATAGAAGTCGTTATAAGATGCGTATAGGTCAAACTTTCTCAATTTTGACTAGGTTTATAGAAAATTCGTGCAATATTTATATCTCCAAATAAGTTTATTATGAAAATATATTCAACCATCTTATTATAAATATTAATATTTTATATATATATTTGATCAAAGTAAAAAGTGTTTGACTTCTCGAGAAGTGAGAATGACATCTATTTTGGGATGAAGGGAGTAATACTTTAATATAAAGAATACAACATCTTGAGTGGTGCAAACTAAAACAACTATTTATATCATTGTAATCTAGGGCCTATGCTCTTTTTTAATAAATAAAAACAAAAATTTTGAATAAGAGATATAATAAGGACTAGAGTTTTATTGTAACACGTGGATAAAAAAATTGAAACAACTAATAAGTTTAAAATTGAATGGTAAAATATATGACGTCATGGCGAAGGATGCAACAAGAGCTTATATAACATAATTAAGCTTAGGTTTCAACTAAATACATATCACGCTAGAAATATTATAAATTCTAGATATCCTAGTATAGCCTCCACACTAATCCTCACAAAACTTGCAAGAAAACAAATAAATCCTAGAAATTATCATAAAAATAGAATCATATGGCCATCAGTTTGTCGTATCATTGATAAAAATAACCATTGAATCTATTCTATTTTCTAAATAATTACCCATATGAGATTGTGAAAACAACATAAAGTAACTCATATATGTGTATTTAAACTACCCACCTATGACATTACGAAATATGACATAAAGTTACCATATTTTGCATCTAATTACCGATGCCATTATGATAGATAATCTATTTAACCTCTTAAATTTGCATTGTTGGGAAATAGATCACTCGCGAGATCGAAGGTTCTTCGGCGATGCTCCCAAACAGGGAATGGGACACAAAGCGCTAATGATAATAAATGGAATAGTAATGGTCCTAAAAATCCTATTTTCAATATTGTTGGGCATCGTATTTATAGGGCGTATGGACACCGCACTGCTAATTTCATATTTGTCACATCTCCTAAAGCATATTCCAAGTACATACAGGGGTGTTATGGTCTTTAGTGCTCCTAAAGCCTTATGGTCTTTAGTGCTCCTAAAGCCATCCACTTCTGGCTATGTCAGTGCACCAGGCTAGAAGTGACCACCTCTCAAACGGGCCACGTCTTCTTGAGTAGGGGGCGTGCACCCCACTAGGGGCCCTTGTATCATCTTCGAGCATCCTCGCGTGGGTCCACCTTCGCGAGACGCCTCTTGGTTAGGCATCTTTGTCTCTTCGGACTAGCTATGGACCTTCGATGAGAGGAAGGGACTCGAAGGTTGGCTCAAGTTGTTGCAATCCCAGCCTTGACATGAGGTCACAGAAGAGGGGGTGGCAAAACTAGCAATTTGAAGGTATTGTCCTGAACACTAGCCTCTCGAGGCTTTGTGCCAGCTCTGATGGGATGAACTAATGCCCTAATATGACAAGAGGGAGATCTCGAAGACCTCCAAGAGAATGTGTTGCCCTCGCCTTCGCCTGTGTGAGTTGTATGGCTGGGTTTGTGTTTGGTGTTTTGCGATTTGTTTCCGTTTTGATCTTTATATGAGACAAGATCTATTGCATGTATCTTGTTTGGTTTGATATGTGTCTAGGATTAGGGACCCAAGTGTGATGGCCCGGTTTCTGATCATGGCCTTGTAAATACCACCTCCTGCTTGAGTCGTGAGCCACTTTGCGTCCTAGCTTCTAATGAACTGCTAGTCTGTCTGCTATTATTGTGAAGATTCTCTCAAAGCTCTATTCATGCATCTTAATTTGTAGGGTTTTTTTTGCTTGCTTTGTTGAAGGTAGGTGACAGTATATTTTCAATGGTTTATTGTTGTAGATTGCCATGGCTTATGTTTGGCACCGCTTATTTTTGCGAAGGCAACCACTGATGGTTCGCATGAAGAGTATTCCGAGGCTAGTTGGTTATGGGGATGATATAGAGGAGCTGTTCGGATCAAGCCTTGGTGAAATTTGCCTGTGCTTGGAACAACCCTATGAGCTGCCTGGACCATGTTTGCTTGCAACCCTGGAATCAACCTATCCCAAGCATCTTTGCCAGGCCCATGCTTAAGAAATCGATTGTCTAGGCTCTAGGCAGCTTCTGTAATGATGGTTTTATGTTTATAGTGGCCAGACACCAACCAGACATTATTGATTTGCATGTGCATGAGTAGGCAAAAAGCTTTTCAATCACTGGCAACTTATAGTCAAATGAAATTGCCAGGCAACCCATCCAGGGTCTTGGCCAAACAAACCCAGAGTCTGCTGCTGAACAGGCTTCTGTTGCTATTGGTATCTCTTATGAGTTGTGGGACTCGCTCGTAACTTAGATGGAGCTCAAGGTTTATGCAAAGCAGGACTGGATACACATTATCGATGTGAGGTCTTCCGGTGGCAAAGATGTTTCGGCGCCTCATGATAGTGAGGTGGTTGTATTCAGAAACTTTTTGGCGAGGATTCAATTTCCTCTTGAGCCAATTGTGTATGAGATTGTGGCTAAGTTTAATGTCTACTTCCATCAATTTACCCCCGAGTGTTTCATGATTTTTCATGTTTTTTGTGGGCCGGTGTTGAGGTTGACTTTAATGCCTTCCTGTGGCTCCATTGTATGCTTTATCAAGCCAAGAAGGGTAACATCGACAGGGAGGTTGTTGTTTGCCAGTTTGGTTGCTACACTTTGGGCCTCTTTGGTACAGATTCAAGTGGCTCCAGATCCTCTGCATGTACTATAGCGGGCCTGTAACTATACTGTTTATAGAACCCGTTCTTCTCTTCATCTCTTTCCCTCTCACTAACACCACCGCAGCAACCGGAGCAAAAAATTCGAGCTTCACCAGCTCCGGCTCCCGTGTGCTACAGTAGCGCTACAGTGTGTCTACAGTTGGGGAGCCGAATCTACCGGGAGCCCCGCCAAACAGCCCCTTTATAGTACTAGAGTGGTGACACGTTTTTGGATCAAACGTAGTTGAACAAATGGACTCATTAGTGGCACCAATATTGGTTCTATCACAATTTTCTCATTTCTGCTCCGCAAGCTAAGCTAGTTCTCTCACTGGGCATGTGGGTCCACCTGGCATGGCTACTGATAGAGACTAATAGACATGAGGGCGAGGAGCTTGAATCGCCCATGGCAACCACCATTGAGCCTTGGCTATGGCCAAGCTCGCTCGAAGTGTGTGAAGGATAGGAGTGTGTGGAGGATAGGAAGGAGCATGTGGAGGCTAGCTGTCGTCACTTGGTCCTGGTGGTGGTGCTACTTCTCCTACTCTGAGACATTCCAGTTGTTGCTGGTGGTCTGCTATTGGTGCTGGTGCCCAGCAGGCTGCGATAGTGCAAGAGAGAGTGGCAACGATAGCATGGAAGGGAGTGGAGAAGGACATGATAGAGAGAGGACAACATGTGGGACCACAAGCCAAGTGCACAGTTAGCAACCACGCAGGCAGCTTCTTACAAACAATGGTAATTTGGATCTCATGTGTCCCGATTAGCAAGTTTGGGGATCTGAATCTACATTTTTGGAAGTCAGGGACCTAGACAACACCATCACACAAGTTTAGTTACTTCATGTCATCCATTTTGCAAGTTTGGGAACAACATATGTAAATTTGGAAGTTTGGGACCTAAATATGCAACTTTGCAAGTTGGGGACCTAGATGGCATTTACCGTTGTGCAAGTTTAGGCACTAGATCCAACATGTCAGATCCACGTCCAGGCTGAGTCAAAGTTCAATGTTGTTGGCCACATTCGGTCTCTTGATGTTGAGGAGAAGGCGAGGACAAACGGCACTCACAGGAAAGGAATTAACCCTTCTAGTGCAAAATTGGTGCAAAAGAAAAACTTTAGTGCTTCTTACAACAAGAAGAATATCAACAAGCTAGAGAATAAATAGAAGGCTAATCAAACAACACATTTAATAAGAAGAAGAACAAAGGGAACTACTACATTCACGACAATCCTGGTCATTGGGCCAGTGAGTGCAAGGAGTGCAAATGGAAGCAGAACAAGAAGTATGCAAACATGGTTGTTAGTGAGGCTGAAGCAGGAACGTCTGTATATGGTAATTCTTTACCTACTATTCTTTTAGTTTATCATTTGCTTGAGTGATGAATTGATATCGGGGATAATATTCATGTATATGCTAATGTTTTTTGTTTTCTTCTTGCAAGGTTGGTGGGACTCGAGCCTCGCTGATGAGAAATGAGTCTCATGCATGTGTTATTGGTGCTAGCATGGTCATTTGAAGCTCACTTTGTGAAAGACCGTATAGTCGAAGACCAAGCAACATGTCCCCTCTTTTATCTGTACTTTGTAGAGATGGTTTCAAATTAGTCTTTCAGTCGAATAAATGTGTACAAATTGTGCCAAATATATTTGACCAAATCTATCCATTTTTATCAAAATGCAATATAAATGTCTTATTCAAAATTAGGGGTAAAATCACAAATAGTCATAAAAAACTAGGGGCAAAATCACATGGACATATTTGTTCTTTTGTACAAAAGTTAACACCCTTAGGGGTGGTAACAGAATAGGGATAAAGTGGTGCTTTGTTTTGAAAATGCAGGAGTAAATTCACAAAGTTAGAAAAAACATACGCAAAGTCATAATTTGAATACAAAAGGTACGAATCAAGAGCCCTAAAAATTTATATCAAAATTACAGAGCTCGCTGTGATGTAAAGCTTTATAGTTAATAGATTTTTTTATTTGAAGCCTTTAGAATCACCAATGTTTGTTTTAAGTTCTTAGATTTTAAAATTTAAAATTTAGAATTTTTAAACGACATCATATATCAACATGGTGTATAATAAAGTTGTAGTGCTCGCCACGATCCACATGTAGGGTAATTAAGGATCCGATCAAACAGTTCCATTCTGCCTAGCGAATCAATAGGCCAACTTGCATCTCTGTACTGCGGCTCCACTAACACTAGAGACCACAAGGATTACAGATACGTGAACGACATGTATACAAGAGACTATTTGTACTATATAGGGATATAAATCTTCAAAAAAAAAAGTTGCAGTGATATAAGCCATCTCCATGTAAAG
The DNA here is from genome assembly GCA_038087645.1 of Saccharum hybrid cultivar R570. NCBI lineage: Eukaryota > Viridiplantae > Streptophyta > Magnoliopsida > Poales > Poaceae > Saccharum > Saccharum hybrid cultivar. The sequence continues at coordinate 9,194,842 of JAQSUU010000112.1, read as the reverse complement.
ACTTCACGCAAATCTACATGACTGATGATCGAGTTCCGGGGATCAACACAACACGTGGCCTGATCTACTGCAGGCTGCGTAGGTGGTCCATGGCCTCCGCGAGCGTGCGCGCGAAGCGTGTGATGTCGAGGCGAACGTCCTGCTTGGTCATGTAGATGTCGAACATGGCTGCCCAGCCTTTGCGGTGGATGGAGTCCGGGTCCTTGATCGCCGGGTGGTCGCGCCCCAGCAGCTCCAGCAGCGAGCTCTCCTCCAGGGTCACGTTGTAGCAGAGGTACTTGAGCCCCATGTCCGCCGCCGGCTCGCCGTACTCGATCCTCGCAATCAGGTCCAGCTTCCCAAACGGGACCACCTGGATGAGCACCCCGCCGGGCGGCAGGAACACCTCGTTCGTCATCCCGGCGCCGTGGATGCCCACCATCACGTCGAACGAGTTCACCACCCGCGCCTGCTCGTCCACGGCCGCGTCCATCACCAGATCCGTCACCACGACCTCGAACCCCGCCGCCTCCGCCGCCCGTACCATCTCCTCCCCGTTCAGGAACCGCCGGGTACGCTGCCGCTGGATCAGCATCAGCCGCGGCTTCCCCCGGGCCGGGCTGGTCGGCACGCCGCGCGGGAGCGCGTACGCCTCGCGCAGGAACCTGGTGAAGTCGGGCATGGAGACGCGGCGTTCCCCCGCCCCCGGCACCCACTCGGGGACGACGCCGAAGTCCTTGTGCAGGCGGAGGCCCACGGTGAGGTGCGGGAAGCACCGGACGTGGGCGTCGCCGTCCAGGTTCACCACGTCGTACTTGGACAGCCGGCGCAGGGCTAGCCTGTACTTGCCCAGCCACCACGGCTGGGCCCGGTTGATGACGAGGAGCTGGACCTCGCGGTCGTACCGCAGCGAGGCCAGGAACAGCGGCAGGAGCACGTCGGCGTGGTCGTGGAAGGCGTTGCCCGAGTACCCGCCGAGCGCGAACACGACGCCCGGGACGTGGTGCGTCACCGTGCACGGCGGGGCGACCGCCGGGTCCTGCAGCTGCGTCACATTGAGCTTGTCGACGTTGGACGCGCTCCGGCGCGAGTACGGCCGGATCTTCCACTCCCGGCGCTCCGACGACGACCAGCCCGAGGGCACGATGTCCACCGACCAGGCTTTGCCGTTGATGCGGACGTCGCCATCAATTTCGCAGTAGTCAGACAAGCGCTCCTCCGTCCTGCACACCACCTTGTTGTTGGCCTTCTCTGTTACAACAGCAAAAGCACAAGATTCACCGCGATTAATCCAACACTTTTGTGAAAAGGGGTTGATTAATTGAGGTTACCTTACTCTAGTCTATGTTCTATGTATAGAGAGTATGGAGACCTTGCCGTGTTAAAAGTCAGATCCGTCACAATTCTCATAAAATCTCTAGCTTCTACTCAGATTTGCCAAAGTTATTTCACCAGGCCAGACACCTCCAAAATTTTACTGACTATTTAGCCATGATAAATATATGGTAAATTTTGATTTCAGTATCGGGAGACACGGTTCACTGTCTCCCACACTTTTACTTCGATACAAACAAGCTCAATTTGTTTCCGTTTTACGATGACGACCTTGGACTCTCGGCCCGAAATTGAGCACGACGAAAATTAGATTTGGGTGCATACCTGTTTCACTTGGGCCTTGAATCAACTGTTTATCCGCGATCTGTTGCTCTTTCGCAGTGACAACTGCAGATTAATCGACAACAAGCAACAACCATCAGTTGATGGCCTGACTAGTTGTCGACCGCAATCTTCTCCATGTTGTATGTAAAAGTGCTCACCTGTTTCACCGGGACCTTCGAACTGCTGTTTATTTGGAGTATTCGAGAACCATTGTGCTACCGTACTGACAACTGCAGATTAAGCAATAGTAATAAGCAAACTAACTAAGAAAACCAGCTACGCCGTGACATTGTGCGAGTGGTTCCTTACCGTTGGGGCGGCTCATGGCAGTCTGCTGCGAGACGACGAGGTAGGTGAGGAGCACGAAGAGGACGCCGGCGACGAGGCCGACGTTGAGGTGGCCCTGCACCGAGCTTTTCATGCTCTTCCCGGGGGAGCTTCAGCTAGCAGCCGCCTCCTTCTGCCGCTGCTGCTAGTGGTGGTGGTGGTGGTCGTCGTCTCTCTTTCGGCCGATCCGCAGTACGTACGTGGTTAAAACTTAAAACCCAGACGGTGGTACTAAGGCCAGTCTCAGTGGGAGTTTCACTAGAGTTTCATTTGCATTTAATAGCCTACCACATATGCATTTTTTATGACATGTTAACGTTTTAATGAAGAGAGAGAATAATTGAGCTTCATGGGGATGAAACTCTCTTGGCACAGTTACTAACTCTCTATGAGTCATAGAATTAAATGTCTATGAAACTATGGAGTGAAACTTTCCATTGAGACTGGGTGTTTTATCCGAGTTTTATTTCATTCTATATGACATGACAGTCTTGGAAACAATGAAATGAAACTCTCCATTGAGACTGACCTAATAATAAGCCAGTCTTCAGGGTTCTCGAGATCCAGCCTATTATTAATTTTTTTTTTTGAAACAATGTCCCTATTATTAGTAATTACTAGTGCTCGGAATTCTATAGCATCCGGGTCAACTCCGATGCAGTGCTGTTCCGAAGCTTCATTAATGCGATCTCTGCGAGTCGTCCGCTCCACTCTCAGATGCAAGTGAGTCGTCCGCTCCACTCTCAGCCTACAGCATGCATGATCTTGTGGTCACCGACAGAGGGTGATGTGTTCGCACGAGTAGCAAGGGCAAGTATAATACGGTCATGTAATAAGTGAGCAGGAAAATAAGTCACACTAATCAAATACTACCTCCAGGTCTTAGAAACATCGCCTCCAATACTGAGGAGTATTTAATTAGGGTGTCAATTTTCTGCTTTGCCCATATTAAATAGGGTCTCGTTAGTACCACAAAGCAAATGGCACTACTTTTCAAGCTTATGAGCTGAGTTCGACCCCTAGCAACTAGTTTTTTTTGCTACAGATATTAAATATCTGAATTTATATACGGATTAGTATCTAAAAGGTAGGATAGATGGATATTGAAAACTATCCATCTCATTCCTACCTCCGTCTCAAAAGAACGGAAATCTTGTTTTTAGAAGTCAAACAATCTTAAATCTGATCAAATATATAAAAGCTAATATTTATTATGCACAATAATATTACTAAACTAATCATGGAATATAGTTTTATAATAACGTGTTTAAAGATACACATATTGATAGTAGTTTCTATTAATCTAGTTAAATTTATAATTATCTGACTTCTTAGAAAGCGAGACTTCTATTCTTTTTGGACGGAAGCAGGTAATGCTACGAAGCGAGTGTCCGTCCGTCCAGACGGACCGCTCCACGCTCGCACCCTCTATCAGGGCCAAATGGCTAGAAGCCCAACCTGCCACCCCACTTAGTCCTTCCCTCTCTCTTATGCGCGAGGCCGAACGCCAGCTCCTCTTCTCCTTCCTCCAGATGGAAAATGCAGCTGTTGTCTGCTCGTACAAGAGCATGCATGCTGCTTCCTGCACCCGCTCCTGAACCCAGCCCACACCAACTCCCCGCCGCCGCGCATGCCGCTCCCCATCCCCGCACTCTGTCGTCCCCGTCGCTCCTTGCGAGTATCCTCTCCGACCTCGCCGAGATCGGCAGCTCCTTCCAACCGCCATGTGTGGCCAGGCGGTCATGAGAGGGGTCGTTGCTAGTCAGGCAAGCCAGGTGTAAGTGCAACTGGCCGCTGCCAGGCTATGCCACCATCCTCGACTGCTAACTGGCCAGAGCTAGCTGTTCCCCATCTATTCTGCGTCGTCCGGAAGAAGAAGGGTGAAAAACGCATGTTGCTAACGTATGTTTCAAGTGTTTTAAATGCTTTATAGGTATGTTGCAAGTGCTTCATATAGATGTTGCAAAAGTAGATCAGGATGTTGCATATGTTGCAATAGTTGTAGACATATGTTGCAAGCTTCTGTTCTCAATGTTTCATCTGTTTTTTTATACGCATGTTGCAAGTGTGTTTATCTAGATGTTACATATGTTTCACAGATATGTTGCAAGTGTTTTATCTAGATGTTGCGTATGTTTGGAATGGTTTCAAATGTTTTTCATGTGTTTTTGCAAGTATTTCATATGTATGTTTCAAGTGTTTTATCTGTCTTCAGACGTATGTTATAATTGTTGTATCTGGATGTTTTAAAAATAGATCAGGTGTTGCACATGTTGCAATGCGTGTAAGAAGCGGAGGGGACATGAGTGGTCTCCGCAAGTGGACCGGTGGTGCGGACCCCCATGGGCACGTGAAACGCAAGCGCGGGCGTGGAGTGCAAGTGCGCGTGCGAAAATGAAGTGCAACGTGGGCATCCAGATGCGGATGTCCGTCCATGCGTCTAGGCGCTAGCACTGCCGATATCTATAGGCAACTACTACATATTTATATGAAAGTGCTATTAGATGGATGTAGATATAATATGACAATACTATGGGGGTGTTTGGGACTACTCCGCTCTAGTTTTTGCAGCTCCAATCCAGCTCTGCGTTGCCAAATACATTCAGCTCCACGAACTCCGCTCCAAGAAAAAGGTGGAGTTGAGAGCTAACTCCATATTTTTTCTGGAGCACTTCAAGCGGTACTCCAGTTTTTACAGTTATGTATTTCCACATGGAGTTAGGGATAATTACCCACCTTGCCACTTATTAATGAGGTGTACCCATTTGTTTTTTCTGTTCGACTCTACTCTACTCCCTCGTACGTGTGATTTTTTTTCTCCGCTGCCGCTCCAGATGCACGCTAGGCAACAACGCAAGTCACCTCCAGGTCCAGTTACCTCTAGGCCCATATAGCGGAGGGAGGGGGTGGGGGCGGGCCTGGCCTCCCCCAACAGCCTGCTAATCTCTCATTAGCTACTTAGATATTTCTGTTCATTAGTTCATTTGTTAAGGCTGGCCCCCCTCAAATTAGAGCCCAACAAGTGCTTACAGCCCAATTAGATGCAAACCACTTAGATTTAGTACATGGCGGCCAGCTGCCTGGCGTACCGAGACTCTTCGTGCTCCGTCCATAGCTCGGCATCGATCTTCGTCTTCTCTCTTCAGCTTCCATGTACTTTGCTTTTGTCGCTTCACCTGGTGCGCCGCAGCACGCAACAGGCCAGCAGCACAAGTAGGAGAGTCGAGCAGCAGCAGAGGCAGAGGCCGAGATGGCGACTGGCGAGTCTCCGATCCACCGCGATGTCATCGTCGCCACCAACGACGTGCCCAAAAGGCCAGACGCCTAGACCCAAGCTTGCTGCCTCCCACGGTTCCGTCCATCCCCCTTTGTGCCTCTCATTCTTTACCTTACAGCCTTTTTTAGTCTTTTTTAACAGTACTTGCTTATAGTTTATTCAGTCTGGTCTCTAGATTGATCTGTATCTCAATTAGTCAATTAGTTAAATCCTCTTTTCGATTAGGCGATATGAAAAGGAAAAGGGAAATAACAGTTCCTTTAAGCCGATTACTTAAAGTGCTATTATGTGACTATATAAGATCGATAAACGGTAAACATATGACAGCCTGCTTATATTTGCTTTACTTGCTGTTTAATGCTGTCCCGCCTATCTTGGATTTCTGGCTCCGCCCATGTATAGCACTACAACGTATCCCCAAACTTGTCACCTGCCACAGCTCACAATGAGGCAACGAATCACTCGGTTTGGAGTAGAGGCATTTGATTTGATCTTGAGGATTACCGCCAATCCATCCAAGATGGCCGTGTTCTCGAGATTCTAGCCGAAAATGACATTGCAACATACAGTACGTACCATTAAGTGCAATTTCTTATATTTTACATCGGATTTCATCTGGCAATAAATATTCACTTACATATATATGCCCTGCAAATATCAAAATATACAACAAACGTCAATCATCAAGAGCATAATAGACTATTTGTAGGAAAATGACCTATTCCTGGAGCTGGAGCCAGGTTGTGTGCCCAACAGTACCACCTGCTCCATAAACTCTACAGTAAAGCTGCTCTATGGTGGAGTTGGTGAAGCGGAGCTATAAAAACTGAAGCGGAGCAGTCCAAGCACCCACTATATAGCCAACAATTGGCTTTACTAGTCCATCAGTCTGCACAGGATCTTAGCAGACATAATCTTATGCCGGTATAAAATCTAGATTTGTTTTTCAAATTTTAATCTTGTCAGCCGATAAGGATCGTTAATTCTTAAGCTAAATTAAAACTCTTGTGCATAGTATATCTTTACTAACTCTCCTCTGTATTTTATAGGAAACATTTTAGGTCATATACAGCACATTTTAAGTACGTGCTATGATAGTATAAATGGCCATCTATCTTTGTACACCTCTAGTTAGAATTTTTAGGATTTCTCCTTTTTAGAATTATATGTATTTAGTTGAAATCTAATTATATAAGCACTTGTTTCTTCCTTTTCTTTGACGTCATGAATCTTTCAACTTTGATCTTATTAGTTATTGTAATTTAGTTTATTCACATATTAAGTTGAAACTCTAATATACTTATTGCATTTTTTATTCAAATCTTTACTTTTTCATTTAATTAAAAAAGATTCTTTTTCAGTCCTGGCTAACTCTTAATTATTACTATAATGGCATCAACTGTTTCAACTTGGGCCCGCGTTACCAAGAGCAACTCCATCAGGGCACCCAAATCAGGGTCCTTATTTTTGATTTGGGTGCTCCCCTACTTTAGTTGGTTCAATTTTTTTTCTTCTACTCCAACAATAACACACAAATTTAGACCCCCAAATCTATTTCGATAGAGAATGACAGACGAGACCCGCTCGTCATTTTTTCTTTCTTCTTCCTCTATACAGGGACAGAGAATGTCAACGCGGGGAGGAAGAGGGAGACGGGGCCAGCCAACGGAGAGCGTTCGCTCCCATGCGCTCGCACGGCGAAACAGAGGCCCGCGCGATGGAGGGCAAAGCACCCGTGTGGCGGGGCAGTGGTTCGCGTGGCAAGGGGTAGTGCGCCCGTGTGGCGGGGGCATCGGCCCGTGCGGCGGAGGGTAGAGCACCCGCGCTACGGGGCAGTGGCCCACGCGGTGGATGGAGATGCAACGGAGATCGACGGAGGAGTTGCCCAAGCTCGCTAGCGCCGGGGCGTCAAGCGCGGACCTCGTCCTCGCCGCCATCAGCGCACGTGGCGCGGGCCTGGTCCTCATGGGGCGTCTCGCATGTGGCGAAGAATGGCGGCATGAGGAATCAAACGGAAGGTACTAGTGTTTTTTTAAACATACTCCCTCCGTATCGGATTTAAAAGTCGTTTTGGACAAGGTTTGGGTCAAACATTAGGAATATAAATCATCGATAACTTTTAAGTTATTGGGTTTGCAAATGTAAAAATTATATGAATAGATTTGTCTTGAAAAATACTTTTATAAAAGTATACATATATCACTTTTCCATAAATATTTTTTTATAAAAACAAGAGGTCAAAGTTGTGTTTTGAAGACCGTGTCGGTGTCCTAAACGACTTCTAAATCTGATACGGAGGGAGTATATAAGAATGTTCGGTGGATCGGCGTTGCTCGTCCGTCGGTGCCTTCAAAATGGCAATCCCACTCGAAACGTGGATCAGATGGTACAAAGTGATAGACATACACTTTTTTTTGTATCGACTCATTGAACTTGTGTTGATTTTGCCCATGACAACAGCAACCGTTGACAAGTAAAGAACCTTCTCCGCTATGAAATATTATCAAGACCGAAGGAAGAAATAAAATGAATGATGAGTAGATGAATAGCAGCATGATATTGAGTAGGATTTGTTTGCACCGATTGAAGATGGAAAAATTCTAAAGCTAGTTTCAAAGCTTAGGAAACTGTAAGATAAATTTACCACAGAGGGCCCGAGGTATGTGTTGTATACTTGTAATACTGCATTTCAATCAATATTATCAAGGAGAAAGGTGCTCTTGCCCATAACAAAAAGTCCAATTGTGATTTTACCATTATTTTTTTAACTTTATGATTAAACCTTTATGATTTTAAAACGAATGAGCCGTTTGCCCCTGGTTTGGATGTCTGTTAACTTAGAGCATATTAAATGATTATTTAAAAAATGAAACCCGCACAAGTTAGATACGAAACTACTTAAATGCCCCTTAGACTATCTCCAACGGCGAGTATCCAAACACGAGACCCAAATGCATAAAAGGTCATGCACAGGAAAAAAGTGAGGAACCCAAATCTTATCTTCTCCAACAGCCGACCCAAATCTCGCCACCTCGCTGCCTACCTCGCCATGCTCGCCTCCTCCAACCACCTCCCCAGCACGCCTCGTCCTCCCACGGCGCCCCGCCATGCTGCTTGCCCGCAACGCCCTCCTCCACGCGCTCGCCCGCGGGCCGCGGCCGGGCCTCGCGTTTGCCGCCGGTGAGGGAGATCGCACTGGGGCCATCCGAGCGAGGCACGCAGGTCGCGGCCGAAGGAGGAGTTGCCGGCGTGCAGGTTGCAGGAGCAGTCGCAGCCGCCGGCTCAAAGGAGGAGTCGCCGCAGCCGTGGGGGAGAAGCAGCCCGCGGCGACCTGGCCAAGGCCATCGGCGATGAGCGAGGTGATGGCGTCGAGCCTCGTGCCGCCACAGCTTCCGCACCAGCTGCCCCAGCGCCGGCGTGCACCCGCGGCCCCCGCGGCACCCCGGCGAGGACATCGTCGTCATCGATGGGCCCCTCCTCCTCGCAGCCGAAGCGGCGGCGGGCTTTGGGTCGCGCGTCTGGGAGAAGGCAAATTTGCCTTCCCTCTCTCCTCCCACCCAAAATGCGTGCTGTGTTTGGGTAGTCCGTTGGAGCACGTTTTGAGGAGGCAAAAGCACTGTGTGCTACCCATTTTGGGTTTGGGTCATCTTATTGGAGTCAGTCTTATCCATCCCGATTCCCTCTCCCTCCCCTACCTGTATCCATGGCCCTTTGGTATATAAGTCGGTTTCTCTTTTACATTGAACATTTTATCGCATGACTACCTAGATATTTAGTTAATGATTGTTAGCTCAACAATAGTTTTGGTGTTATAAAAAAACAATAGTTTTGGTAGCAACCAGGGTGGTGCCAAGTGCCAGCCCATTCTATATTGCTTTAATTTCGTCTCATTCATATTGGTAACTAATGTTTCTGTTATTTTTACCATCAATATATTGCTATATTGCGAGAAAATTTTAGCTGCAATTCTAACTGCTAGATGCAAAGTTTGCTCTATTTGCAACAATAAAGTTTCCACAAATGTTCTGTAGCATCGCGCACAAGCTATTCTACCCAGGGCCCGTTGGAAGTAATATACATAGGGCCTGTTGGGTAGGGATTCAGATTAATCACATTCGGATTCAAGTGCTTGGATCCACCAAAAAATTCCTCAACACTCTAGATCCACCAAATCCGGATTCAGCAAAATGGTGGATCCGAAGGCTGAATTCACCATTTTGGTGGATCTCCTCAGGGGTGCTCCACCAGTTTGGTGGATTTGGGAGAAATTACCCACCACTGTCACTCGTTACACAACATACTGATTCGTTTCTATTTTTTCTTCCTCTTTCTCTGTCGCCCCTTCCCCACGAACCCACCCGCGCCGCGCCTCCCATGGCTGCGCCACCCCCGGCCGTGCCTCGCCGTGCCCCGACAGCCCCAGGATGCTCCCTTCCGCACCACCCCTGGCCGCACCTCGCCCTGCACCGAGCCCGCGCGCCCCGCCCTACTCCGGCCGCACGCTGTCGTCACCCCCCCCCCACCGCCGGGCCACGCGCTCGCCTGCGATCTCCGGCCGCGCGTGCCTCTGCGGCCGGCAAACCCCATCGCGACCACGCCCGCCCCACCGCAATCGACCTCGCGATGGTCGCGGTCGCTCCTCCATGCCCCTGCGACGGCCAACCCTCCACGCGCCGCCCAGGCCCCTACTTTCCATGCCGATCGCGTTGGGCGCGCTGCCTGCTCCCACGTCGGCTGCGCCTCCGTGGTTGGCCACGCCAGCGACGCCCGCTCCTCCACATCCCTTGCCCCCGCGCTCCACGCCGGCCGCGCCCGCGGTTTTTTTTCGTCCTGCAAATTCGTCGAAGGAGTAAGAAAGGATCAGAGAGAGATAGTGACACGTGGGGCCTATCCTAAGGACAAATTAGGCCATTCCATCCAAATTGCCCTTGCAAGGATCTGTAGCTACTGATTTCCCAAACAGTTCTCTAATAGATCCATGGTGGATTTCAGATCCACGGTGAATTCCAGATCTAGATTCACATTTTCCGTGGTTAATCCCTGCCAAATATGCCCATAACCCCCCGCTGTTGCACTGCACTTGCTGGGAAGAGCCCATTCTAGATCTCTGGTTCCCTCCTTGAAAAATAATTCATAGCTGCAGTTTCTATGGTCTAACTGTGATGAAATTTTTATGGTGGGCTAATTACTGTATGAGTGAACTATAGTAAAAATTTCATAGATCATATATAGCTTAGTTATAGATTTATTTATATTTAACAAGCATAAACCTAAATAAAATTTATAACCAAGTTATACATGATCCAATGAGTATGAAATTTTTACTATAGTTTAAACATATAATAATTAGCCCACCATAAAAATTTGACCACAATTGGACTACAGAAACTGCCACTATGAATTATTCCATTTAATTATAGAAAAGCATAGGTCTAAAGCTACCGCAAAAACTTTGTATTAAAGTATACCATATTATATATTCAATGTGTAGATCTACTCATGTGGAGTCCAACAAAATTTGATTTTCCATTTTATGATTTTTCTGTTATTTACAATGATTTTTCAAAGATTCGGCCGAAATAAAAAAAGACAAAACTGCCTTCAAAACTGCTTATATCAGGTCCAGGGAGGTAAGATGAACGGTTTTAAAAGTTGAGAGAGGTGTTTTGCCTGGTTTTGGAATTCAGAGAGGAGGAAAAGTGGACTTGCACGAAAGTTGATGAGGTAATGTGACCTTTTTTTCAGATCCATGCCCATTGTTAGAAGAAAGTTCAACCCAACTGTGAATTAGCCCCAGGTATATATCCTTGATGTGTGAGCCCGCAAGTCTCGATGGCGCCCGGCGCGAAAGTGGCCCAACAGGCTAGGCTGGCAAAGTCAGCCCAACAGCAGTTGAGATTGGGTGGGGTTGGGCGGGCCTCGTCGACGTGGCTGCCGCGTTTCTGCGAATGAATACTTTTGGCCGGCCGTTCATCAGAACAGAGAAGAGTAGAAGACTTTGCGTTGTCTTGGCCGGGATTAGCGGAGCGATTTGCTCCGCGCCCCGCGCAACGCGCGAGCAGCAATTGGCTCTGTCCTAGCACCCGTACGCGCTCCCCTGCGTGCGGTGCGGCTAGCGTTAGTGCGAGACATGTTCGCGGGCGCGGCGCCGCCTTTTGTTTCCGGGGCCAGGTCAATCCGCCTGAAAGTGCTGCTGCCGCTGCCACATTCTTCATCTTTCTGTCCACCCCTTTTCTTATTTGTTTTTGGTTTCAGAAGAGGAGAACACTCCGCCTTGTGACCGGCACGTTACGGGGACGGCTAGCTAAACTGGTCGGAAACCGACACCCGCAGGCTTGCAATTGCAACGCAATAGCCTAACATTTTCTGACTTTTTTTACGAAGACGTTGATCCAGCACGCAATGCCAATGTGAGGAATTTTGTGTCGGACGACCCAGGGGACGGCCCTGCCGGATTCTGCCCACCTTTCCAGAGTCGAAGGTAGCCCCGTCCCTCGCGGCACGTTCAACGCGAATTCGGCAACAGAAGCAAATGCTGGTGGAACTACACTAGTCTACTACTTCCTCGTTCGTCAGGTGAGGGGGAAATATACTCGTTTGAGCATAACTGACGTGTGACCGAGATTCCACCGACACGGTGACACCGCTTGCGTTCGTTCGGCCCGCGCGTGGTTGTCTCTTGTGGGCATCAGGTCGTCGCTAGGCGAGCCACGGCGCGATCGACATCCACGCGCACTGCCAAACACGTGCGCATCGCATGCACGTCGGACAGCTAGCCTTTGAACGTGATGAGACGCCACCCAACTCCAACTCGCGGCAATATAACGAATCCAGGCGGCCGGAGTTTGGTAGCTGACGGCGACGGGGACGGGGACGGCGGCCCGAAAGCGACGGACCGGGGACCGGGGTCGGGGAGAGAGCACCTACGGGAGCGTTTGGTTCCCTGCACGAGGACGAACCAGGCCCATCTAATGCGAGCACAACATGATTGGTTGGCTGCACGCGCCTTCTAGCCAGGCTGAGTTCGTGCAAAAGGCGTCGTCGGGCCTGGCTCTCCCCATACGGGGTTTTCCTGCATTCCAATTGAGCCAGGCCGGAGTGGTGCGAGAGCAGGTGCGTGGATGAGTGTTTGAGAGAGCAAAAGCTGCAGGAGTCAGGCAACCAAACAAGTTCTTTCATGAGCCAGACTACATGTATACAGGAACCAAACAGCATGCACCTGCACCTTCAAAGCCTGGCCACCCGCAGCCTGTATCTCTGCTACGGGCCAGGCCCTGCTCGGAAGGGAACCAAACGCCCCCTACGACAACGGATGGACGGTGTCCTTCGGCAACAGCCGGCAGGCAGCGTCGGCATTATATGTGTCGTACTGACAGACACGTACGACAGACCGCGTGGTGGTCTCGGTAGACTCGAAATGGTATGGTTTATATGGTTGTCATGATCTCATCAATAATTATATAGGTATATGTACTATAAATACAATCTCTTCTGTACGTGCTCTACTACCACTACTTGTGGACACTAGTACACAAATATATGATCGTAGATCGTTCATTGAAGAAATACAACAGCGCCTTACACTCGGGCTGGAGTCGTCTATTTTTCACAGCTCTGTGTTGACTTGCTTGCCTCCAGCGTATATGGTTCAGCCACGCTACTTTTGGCGGGCTTAAGAGCATCTCCGAAAAATCCCCAATACAACCCCTCATCCCCATAAAACAAAATTATTGGAGGAGATAGATCAATTTTCATACTCCAACAGTGCCCCAATACCTCCCCCAATTTTTGGTGGCCACCAAAAAAAACATCAATCTCCCCTCAAATAAAGGGGCACTTGTAACATCCCCCAATCCTCCAATCCTCTATTCTTTTGGCGCAAACACACCCATTGGTGATTCTGTACTTAGAAACAATGTCATGCCATCTCTCTTTATATCTTGTTTATGATATATCCTTGTGTGAGTATGTTTAATTTCATTTTCTTATTGTTGAACAAACTGTTATTGTATTTTTGATCTTTGATCTTAAGTATGCGACAAACAAGACATCAACAACTTATTTTGACGTGAAAAATATCCATGGGTCAATTTGCTCTAACATGGTCCAGAATTTGTAATATGGGCCAAAATCACATATTAGGGATGAGATATTGGGGAACTGCAAAAGCATCTTTTCCAATAACATAAAAGGTAAATATTGGGCTACCCAATACTAAATTATTGGGAGAGTTTTATTGGAAGACTGGTGGAGATGCTGGTAGGGTGTTCCAAGTTCCAAGTCGCGCCCGGCGCCCGACGCCCGAACCACCGACACTTGCGAGGGCAGACGGCTACACACACGAGGCGAGCACGAGGAAGGCTGGAAAGGTGGGCGTGCCATGCTAGGCTAGCAGTAGCACCGGTCAAGTCAGGCCAGGGATCCACTTTCCATCACCATCAGGAACGAAGCAGCCACGCAGACGCCTGCAGTCCCAAGCTACTTTTCCCCCACTGCATGCATGTGCTGCTACCTCTACCTGCTATCGCCTTGCCTCGCTCGCGCTCGCGCACATGCATGAAAACGTGGCACAATGGATTCAGTGTGGTGCACGCTGACGGCTGGTTGGTTCCCTTCCGGTAATCCAGTACAGTACAAGCTAATCTGTTGTCTTTAAAAAAGCTCCAGGCTTCCAGCTAATTTATTAATTTGATGGAGAAATCAACTCCAACGGGGGTTACACGCTGTACAGAGACAGCTTTGAATTTTGACCCACACATCATAGACAATTTTTTTTACCAAATCATGCTTAGGGATTCTTTGGAACGCTTGAATTTCATAGGGATAACATAGGAATCGGTTTAATTTAACATGAAAAGTTTAGGATCAGTGAAACAAAAAAAAAACCCACACATTCCAAGTGTGTGCCTTACTTAAGGTATTGGAAACAAATTGCTGGCCGCATCCAAACCTCAGAGAAAGTTTAGCAAACAAATGTGGCCATCCTACAGAAGCCTTAAACCAAGCACTCCATATCCGTGATACACACAGCATAAATTAAATATTAAAGATTTTAGTGTTCAAATTTTGTCCACCAATATAATAAGGTACGCATTTCTGAGAATAATATGCATCATACTACATTATATTCCACCAATCACATGCATTATTTGACCTAATTTTAATAGTGGATACACTTACACGCGTCTTTTTCTATCAAGTTTAAACCGTCCTACTACAATTCCCAGATCCTTATATTTATGAACCGAACATATTTATGGCAAACTTTATCAATTATTACTACTATGGGTTCAAGAGACTACGAAACCTTGGCATATCTCTGTACGTATGTGACGTTTAAACAAACACATCTCTAAACAAATGTGATCGATGTGGTGAAGGTGATATTCAACAGGCAACCATGCAGGCCTAAATTATAAACTTAGCGTAAGATGATGAGAGGAAAAATAATGCATGCTAACGGGCACTCATGGCTATGGGACTAGGAGTACGACATACATACGTGCAAGCCGCTTTATTTATGCTGATTATATGGTAATATGCTCCATCAATTCTCAGCTAGTACACGGTTAACACGAATGAAATGCTAAACCCTATTATATTTATAATTACAAATGGACGACCTTGCTAGCTAGCTGCTGGTGTCTGAACAGTACAAGAACGACTTTACCACATCCTGCCATGGAAGCCGTCGGTGGGAGTTCATATTGATTGATTGAATGCGTTCCCCCGATCAATCATGCTTTCTGCGAATGAATTATTGAATGTGTCTCCCGCCCGGCCCCATCGTTCAAACTGCAGATCCGTTAACCGTTTCTTTTTCTCCCCAATGCACACTGACGTCTGACGTCCAATAGCAGTCAACGGAACGGAGGAAGAGAAGAGCGAGCGGGACGCCGGGATCCCATCAGCGGAGACGGAGATCTCGTGTCATGTCTCCGGTTAATCCTCGAGATTATTTTTCAAGGAATGATGATCTGATTACGTACCAAGTGTGTGATGGTCCCGATGGATCGATGCAGGTACTACATTACTACTGTCACTTGTTTTGAACAAAAATAAACCAGGCAGAGAGTCGCATGCATCATGCATATCACAACTTGACCAACCCACGCACATGCAGAATTGAAAATGGTCCACGAAGAGACGGTGAGGACGGAATGCAGAGAGAGGAGGCGAACCCCAATCACATCACACGGTCATGGATGGTCCTTATATATAGCGTAATATGCATGAATAGTCCACTCACTTATGAGGTTGTGTCAATTTAGTCCATCAGATTTCAAAGTGTATTTTTTTTGTCTAAAATCTTGATTAGTGGTGCATAAAGAGTCCATACTCTTTCGTTTTATGGTTTTTTTGTATGTAGACAGGCCACCGTGGCAGCTGAAGTGGCCTTCAGCGCACGTGACCTCGCACTGGGCCGTGCCTTTTTCGCAAAAAGGCCCTAGAAGCCTTGTGCCTCTCATTCCCTAGTCCTCCCTCCCTCCCTCTCTCTCTCTCTCATTCTCTCTCTCTCTGCCTCTCTCATCACGATGGCGGCAAAAACGACCACGGTGCGACAGATCAACATCACTACCATATTGACGAAATAGAAACCCTAACCAACAGAAATAATAGAACCCTACCAACATCATCAAACCCTAACAAACAGAAATTATCCAAATTACAGCTACGGCCAGTACCATCAACCAATACACTACCTCCTAATCTAAAAAGGGAACATATTACAACGGTAGTTGACTCACCGTATCGAGGTGGCCGATCCGTCAGCCACCGCAAGGTGGCTACTTTTGGGGAAAGCCCATGTGGTGTGTGGGCCAAACTTCCCCTTGAAGAGGCCCAATTAATGGACATTAGTGCAGTAGCTTGTAAAATTCACCCTCACCAAGGGGTCGTATGTAAATTATCATTGTCTATATAATGCCAAGAGCATGAAAGCAAAGGGGCTCTCTCTCTCTTCCCACTCACTTGCAAGCTCTAGTGTGCCTCTCCCCTCGACTCTCTCCTTCTAAACCTATTCGGAAACGCAAGTTTCCAACAATACTGTACTTGGTAGGTGCGTCGTTGTCGCTAGCTCATGCTTAGAGTAGAGCCAATGCAGTGTCATCGTTGTGGCTAGCTAGTTGCATAGTAGCACAGTCTCTTTGGGAATCTGTAATATGATGCGGAGCTATCCTAATGATGTGTGATACTTCTATGAAATTCTCTCTTGAGAGTTGGAGAAAACTGTTAGGAAAGCTTAGTAATTAGAGTTGGAGAAAACTATTAGAAAAGCTTAGTAATCGGTGCTCTAAGTCATATCTTTTTTTTAGTTTGGTAGCTTTGGGGTGCAGGCTTCAAAAGCCTTTAAACTTCTCTATTTGCTGTCTGTTATACCTTCAAAACTTTGTATTTACATTAAGTAATTTAATGAAAAATGGAAACTTCTCGGTTGGAAAAAAAAGTTGCGTAGTAGCCGTAATAATAGCTTATATTATATTTATATAAACAAAAAAGTAATAGGAGGCCTATCTCTGTCAAAATAAGTCTATCTATAAGGTTCATCAATCTTCCTTCTTATTAGCTTCTCTTCTTTTCTTCCTTTCTTCTCTGTTAAATCTTTGTGCTTCTTTTCTCTGCTTCTCTTCTTTCTTTCTTTGCCTTCTTCCCTTTTTCTTCTTCTTTCTTCTTTTCTTTCCATCCTATCTTCTTCTCTTTTTGCCTTCTCACCTTTGGACAACATAAGCTGAGGAAGTGTTGAGTTGCTTGTTGTTGGAGCACTCAACTCGCTGATGTCCGTATCGTGCAAATCCACGTCTTTTGGATCGACATGCACGGCTTGTCCTTCGGATCCTCCTCCTTGCTCCGTACCTCACATGGTTAAGTGTTAATGAGGTAACCTTGTTCCGATACCATTTGTAGGATCTCTGATAAGCTTAGAGGGGGGTGAATAGGTCTGTTTAAAACAAACTTAAGCAAATGTCAAATACAACGTGTGGCACTATCGCTCTTATGCCATGACACTGCCACACTGCAGCACTGCTGCTCCCAATAGCGGCAATGCCGCCCCTGCAGACACGTTCGTGAAGCAATTCAAAATTTACCAAAGGAAATTTAGATCGAAGAAATTACTGAGCTTCTAGAGGTAGAGTAGTGCCTAAATCAGTTGGGGAAAGTTGTTTGAGAAGCGTATACACTGCACGTAGATTGGGACCAAACCCAAGAAATCACCACAAACACAAATATTGCACAGCAATTCACAAGAACACAAGTGAGACACTGATTTATCCCGTGGTTCAGCTTGTGTTGGGCATTCTTAACGTCACTACCAAAAGTAGACTTAGTTTTCTAATTCTGATAACGGCGCCAAAAATACCAAACATATCCCTCATGCCACTTAAGCCAAGTTGTCATCCCCAGCATGACATGAGAGACGCGGTATTGAAATATGCATTTGCTCATCAAGATAAATAATAAAAGGGATCTGCAAGCGCACATATTAATACCGATGTAGCATTTTAACCGGGAAGTATTCCAGGTATCGTTATTTATATTTTTACCACTGGGAAGGGATTTCTAAGTATCATGGTTGATAATGGAATGAGAATATGGAACTGAGTACACATCATTGCATGTATAACCGAGAGTATTTATCAATCTCTTTATACAGGGATAAATGTCACATAAAGTAAAGGTAAAGTGATAATGGTGACAAAGATAATTAATCTGATCAGCTAGCCAC
Organism: Saccharum hybrid cultivar R570; assembly: GCA_038087645.1. Classification (NCBI taxonomy): domain Eukaryota; kingdom Viridiplantae; phylum Streptophyta; class Magnoliopsida; order Poales; family Poaceae; genus Saccharum; species Saccharum hybrid cultivar. The sequence continues at coordinate 9,176,876 of JAQSUU010000112.1, read as the reverse complement.
ATAATGATGAGCACCTCAACAGATATTCTAGCAAGTCATTAGCATGGAATTAGGATGAACTACAAAGATATTCCCTAAGTTATTATTAACTATAAAGTCTAGCATATCATAGTTAGTGCAATTATACTTGGCAATCATGGTGAGAAAAAATTATATCCATGCATAGTGAATATTAGCAAGGAAGATGAAGAACATAGCAATCACTCCCTTGTAATAGTGTTGCTCTGCCTGCCCTATACACGAGAGGGGGACTATATAAGAATCAACGAAGCTGTCACTATCGCGAACTACCCCACAATCCGGCATATAGGGTGCAATCGCAGATAAATACGGTATAGACACCATGTCTACACAATAGTTATCATTCACCCACTGTACACATGGATAAACGCTATACGATCCTAGGCATGTATATAATTCCAATCTAACTAAGCCAAGCATATAACTATGATAAACTAAGAACAATATAATTGCAAATATAATCAAGTAGAGCAAAGTCATAACCAATATATTGAAATAGAACAAAGTCATGTTCATAATATTGAAGAACAATGATGAATAATTGAAGAACAAGAGAGGAATTACCAAGAATCCTCTTGACAGATCCGGGAACCAATTGAAGATTGACTCCTTCTAGTTCTAATCCTATGTAGCTATGCTAACTAGAGATCTAGTTGATGTGGTGGCTCTAGGGCTTGATCAGAGGCTCTCCTCCTGAATTAGGGTTTGAAGTATGAGACGAGGGCCTCTCCTCCAGGGTCAGGGGTCTTGCTTATATAACCCTTTCGGATGAATCTGGGCCGTCTGATCAAACCGACATTGAACGGACGGTTTTCCTTGATCCTCTAGGTCGGTGGAGCATAATCCTCGAGGCGGAGCCTGATTGGCTCCGGGGCCAGGGCGGGCGCCCTGTGTCCGGCTCCGTTACGCCTCCCGTTCGTTCTCGTGGCTTCTGGACTCTTCTAGATGTAAGATAATTACGTGTTCGGTTAATATCCCGTCATTAATCCGACATGTGGGCCTTTCTTCCGTATTTCCTGATAACCCCCTGCAGAAATAGATAAACAGCAAAACTCATGGAATTCTGTCAGATAAAACCCTAAGTCTAGGTGTTGGTTTCATTTGGATCCTTTTCTCTATTTATTTGATAGTTATAATTGATACTTAAGGACCGTCAACAAACTCCCCCAAGCTTACCTCTTACTCGTCCCTGAGCAAGGATAGACTCAGCGATGGATGAGAAGTTGCTGAAATGCCTTTGAATTTTGACAGTACACATGCTTTCAAATAGAGTCTCATCTCTGAGTAAACTATCAAGACTTAAAACTTACTCATTGTACCTTTCATCATGGGGCTTGCAACCGTCACCTTTGTCTTGAGCGGTTAAAAGATAGAACAGTCTAGTCAAGCGCCATGTCTCTTATTCTTGATCAGCTATAGCTCTGGAGTTTTTTGCAGATTTTCAAATAAAACTCAGAGATTCCTTGTATGACTCTCTCAGGTCTCTCTTTTGTGGTATTTCTGGATCCTCACCAAGGCAGTAATGGTGTCTGCCTTCTCTCAAAGCAAAGTATGTAGTATTTGTGGTATAAGGCAGAGTGACATTGCCTTCTCTCTCATCCAATTCTAATAAGGCTTTTGATATCTGGAGCTCATCGGTGGGAGATAAAGTATACATACTTACAAGACATTTATTGCATAGTCAAACCATGGATCCAGAGAAACAAGCCAATAAGTCAAATCAAGATGTGCATGTGTGGCGAATAAATAGTGTATGGTGGTAGTAATGATAACAATGATGAAAGTCTAATTCTACTTTTGCTCTTTTTGAGGGGATACGTACCTTTCTTGCTTTTAAAGCTCTTGAGGAGAATGAGGTGCTCTATATTTTCTTTTTTTTCTTTTTTTTTCCTCTCAGGTGGGTATCTTGTACCCCTAATTCTACTGTCGGACACTTGTCCATTTTTACCTCTCTTCTCACACTTTTTCTTTTTTTTCATCGAGGTTCCGAGCACTTGCTCCTTTTTATTTCCTCGTATCTTTTTCTTTTCGAGGTTCCGGGCACTTGCCCCTTTTTATTTCCTCGTATAGAGCACTCATCTCCTTAGAACAATATAGCAAGTGGTAGTAACCAAAATAGCTTGAGCATTTATTTCACAGGGGATAACAAGAATGGGAAAATATTTTTGGCTATTCTCTCCCGGATTAGGAGTAGAATAATTTTATGTGGATCTGGAGATGAGAATGAGTGGATATATGTGGATGCGTACTTCCGGAGTAGAAGCAGCATGTATGAGTGATCGTGCAAGTGAATCTTGATTTTAACCGCATGACAAGCTCCTAAGGGTCTACACAGCTTGACTACACTCAATGCTCATAAGCAGTAAAAAGTAAAGGTATGGCTTAAAGTCTAGCAAGCATGTATGTATGGCTGTGGTAGGAACTTAAACTCTCATCATACAGGAACTCATCATGTAGCATTTTAAGATTTTCAAAGATAAAATTCTCCAGAATTCTAGCATCTCTAGGAATAGATAAACAGCAGCTCAGCCTTCCCATATCATATCCGTTAACAACTTAGACTTTAGATCAAGTTCTCTTCCCACAAGTTCAGGTTTAGAGCAAGCTTTAAATGATAACAGTTATGTAAACTTAGAGAGAGAACTTCAAATTTAAAAATTAGGCAAAGCAACTATTCATCATATCCATGCTAGAGTTTTATTATTATTTAGATTCAGTTTAGCATAGCCACTTTATTTATTTATTAAAACACACTAAGCAAAAGATATAGGTATATATATATAAGCACAAAATCTTTATTTGGTTTTTTTCATAGTTATGTATATTTTTATTTTTATAGGGTAGAAGTATATATAAATATAAAGATAAAGATAGAAATACTTAGCAAGATAATGGAGGTGCTCTCCCCCAAGCTGGATCTTGACATAATCTCTTCTGATGTAGCTAGCAGATGGCGGAGATGTATTTGAAAGTCGGCAGCACCCTGACAGCGATTAGAATGTCCTCCGTCTGCTAGTCTCCTTGAATTCTGTGAAGCTCAAATAGACAACAAAGCTTTGTGGAACTGATTAAGTGTTAGCATAAATATCTAGCCTTTATCATGCTGAGCCTCCTTGATTTTTTTTATGTTTTTTTTATTTTATAAAGCAGAAGAAAATATTTATGTATTTATTATATATATATATATATTTATGCCACCACAGTGAATGTACTTATGGGTTTTATGCCACTCGCATACTCACATGGGGCTTTAGGGTTTTTAACATTTTTATTTTCTTTTTAAGATAGTATGAATATAATTAACTAAGCAAACTATTTAAGATAAAGTAAATAATTAAAAAGGAAAGGATAACTACCAAGTTACCTCTTGGCAAGGCGTTCGGTGTTTTTAAGTCCTCCGAACGGGACTCTTATTCGTTCAGTCATCCTGGGACTTGGTGGATGGCGTAGTCGGTGGTTCCGGCGGCGCCTCCTCTTCATGTACAACTGTCTTTTCTTTCCATACCTGTCTCGGTGCTTTGGTCTCCTCAAGACAGTGTTGGTTGAGTGGTATGTCTTCAGATCTTACCACTTCTCCTTCATAATCTGCCCATCCGTCCTTGATGACCTGTTGCTTCTGATTGTGGTTACGCCACCTTCTTCTTGTCCTGACCTGCTTGGATTCTTCAAATACATAGTTAGGGTCAGACGTACCTTCTCAGAGGGGAAGTGCATGTGGACTTCTCCAATTCCAATGTAAATGATTGCTTTGACAGTACTTAGGAATGGTCTTCCAAGGATGATGGGTGGATCATATTCATCTTCTCCCATGTCAATAACCTGAAAGTCTGTATGGACAAAGTGATCGTCTATCTTGACAGGGACGTCAGTTACTGTACCTTCGACCTGTCGGAATGTCTGATCTGCCATCTGGAGCTGAATATATGTTGGGTTTAAGGGCATGGTTCCGAACAGAAGTTCATAGGTGACCTTGGCCATTATGTTGACGCCCGACCCAGTGTCGCAAAGTGTCTTGTAGAAGTGGGACCCATTAATGGAGCAATAAATGCTTAGCATACCTGGGTCGTCCTTCTTAGGCAAGAACGGTGACTTGAGTTGGCGATCTTGACCTTTGTGCACGGCAGTGACCATCTAGCTGTCTCGATCCACACTTGCTTCTTGCTCTTGTTCCTCCTGTTGGTCCTCTTCCTTGGTTCATATTGGGGTTGCTCTGGGATTTGTGCGGTCTTGTTCTTGAAGGAAAACGTTTCCTTCCTCCCCTTGATGTAGAAACTGATCTTGGCAGCACTAGCATAGATGACAGCTCCCGCGGTGTTCAGGAATGGTCTCCCTAGGATGACGGGAGCCCTCTCATCAGAACCGGTCTCTATCACTACGAAGTCTGCTGGAGCGTACGAGGAACCCACTCGGACACAGATGTTCTTCAATATTCCTCTCGGGAAACTCAGTGTCCTATCTGCAAGCTGCAAACACATGGTTGTTTCTAATAATGGTTGTGAAAAGAGTTTTTCATAGAGTACCCTGGGCATGATGTTGACGCTGGAGCCAAAGTCACAGAGTGCTTCTGGGAAGTCTCGCATGCCGATGGAGATCGGGATGACGGGGCGTCCTGGATCGTCTCTCTTGACCGGCAGACGGTCAGTACTTACTTCCACGATAGGGTTACTCCAGTAATCTCCTGCATCAAACATGTCTACAAGATTTGCATATTCTAGTCCTTCCGGTTGTGATGGTATACCGGGGTTAGTAGCAGGAACAGCAGCAGCTATTTGATTCAACTGAGATTCAATCATTTTATTAAAGCTAACCTGGTTCTTGATGGCAGTAGAGAAATTATCCATTCTATTATTTATATTTTCTAGTATTTTATCATTAGATGCCAATTTTTTGGACAGGTTATCCATTAGCTTTCCTTGGTTGGACACTAACTCTCTCAAAGGTGGATAATTATTATTATTGAAAGAATTGTTATCTTGGTAATTACCTGAGTAGTTAGGCCTCTGTTGATTCCAACCTTGATTCTGCTGAGGATGGTTGTAGTAGTTGTTGTTATTGTTGATGTAGTTCACGTCCTCCAGCAACTCAGGACAGTGATTGCCCAAGTGTCCAGTACCTCCACACTCCTCACAAGTCATGTGGGAGTCGTAGACGTGCATGACTTCTTTCTTTTCTCCAGCTCGATCATCGAGCTTCTTCATGAGTAGGTCTAGCTTGGCAGACAGCATGTCTACCTCCTTGAGCTGGTGCATACCTCCACCTCTCTTGCGTGTCTGAGTTCTTTCTTCATTCTAACCTTGGTTGGATGCCATCTTCTCCACAAGAGCTGTGGCTTGAGGTATGGTGAGTGATAGGAATGCTCCTCCAGCTGCAGCATCCATGGTTTCACGGGTACTGTTAATGAGCCCATGATAAAATGTCTGCATCAGTAGCCAGCTTTCCATTCCATGATGGGGACATTCTAGGATGTAGTCTTGGAAACGCTCCCATGCTTCTGGAACGGATTCATCATGTTGTTGCTGAAAACTTGTAATCTTCCCACGGAGAGCATTGGTCTTGCCCATGGGAAAGAATTTGGCCAGAAAGTTCGTGGAGCAGAGTGCCCACGTAGTGTTCTTCTCCTTTGTAGCGTAGAACCACTGCTTCGCTCTCCCCAACAGTGAGAATGGGAAAAGGCGAAGTAGTATGGCGTCTCTGGGGACTTCAGCCATGGTGAAAGTGCTGCAGATCTCCAGGAAGTGTTGAAGATGAGCACTAGCGTCTTCATGTGGCTTCCCACAGAACTGGTTAGCTTGCACCATGTTGATGAGCCCAGGCTTGAGCTCGAAGTTGCGGTCGATCTCCCCAGCAGGTCCAGTGCGGATGTTGTCCGTAGTGGGAGCTGAGAACTCGCGGATCGACTTGTTCGCCATGGCTTCGAATTCAGTCGACAAATTCCGGATGAAACTTCGGCGGTCTTCGGATTTGGATGAAGCTTTGTGCTGAAGTGTTGACGATGTCTTCTTGAGCTTGGCTCTTGTTCTTCTGAATAAGGCTTCGGGATCGTCAACAAAGTTGTCTGGAAGATGTCTTCTATTCATGCATCACCCTACAATAAATAATCAAAATGGAAAATACAGGGGTAAAACTGTATAAGAGAATTGATAAGCTCGATCAGATTAGTGATGCAAATGATGACTCAAAGTTCCGTATTCATTCCTACTTAGTAATCAACCTTCCCCGGCAACGGCGCCAAAAATGCTTGTTGGGCATTCTTAACGTCACTACCAAAAGTAGACTTAGTTTTCTAATTCTGATAACGGCGCCAAAAATGCCAAACCTATCCCTCATGCCACTTAAGCCAAGTTGTCATCCCCAGCATGACATGAGAGACGCGGTATTGAAATATGCATTTGCTCATCAAGATAAATAATAAAAGGGATCTGCAAGCGCACAGATTAATACCGATGTAGCATTTTAACCGGGAAGTATTCCAGGTATCGTTATTTATATTTTTACCACTGGGAAGGGATTTCTAAGTATCATGGTTGATAATGGAATGAGAATATGGAACTGAGTACACATCATTGCATGTATAACCGAGAGTATTTATCAATCTCTTTATACAGGGATAAATGTCACATAAAGTAAAGGTAAAGTGATAATGGTGACAAAGATAATTAATCTGATCAGCTAGCCACATAATGATGAGCACCTCAACAGATATTCTAGCAAGTCATTAGCATGGAATTAGGATGAACTACAAAGATATTCCCTAAGTTATTATTAACTATAAAGTCTAGCATATCATAGTTAGTGCAATTATACTTGGCAATCATGGTGAGAAAAGACTATATCCATGCATAGTGAATATTAGCAAGGAAGATGAAGAACATAGCAATCACTCCCTTGTAATAGTGTTGCTCTGCCTGCCCTATACACGAGAGGGGGACTATATAAGAATCAACGAAGCTGTCACTATCGCGAACTACCCCACAATCCGGCATATAGGGTGCAATCGTAGATAAATACGGTATAGACACCACGTCTACACAATAGTTATCATTCACCCACTGTACACATGGATAAACGCTATACGATCCTAGGCATGTATATAATTCCAATCTAACTAAGCCAAGCATATAACTATGATAAACTAAGAACAATATAATTGCAAATATAATCAAGTAGAGCAAAGTCATAACCAATATATTGAAATAGAACAAAGTCATATTCATAATATTGAAGAACAATGATGAACAATTGAAGAACAAGAGAGGAATTACCAAGAATCCTCTTGACAGATCCGGGAACCAATCGAAGATTGACTCCTTCTAGTTCTAATCCTATGTAGCTATGCTAACTAGAGATCTAGTTGATGTGGTGGCTCTAGGGCTTGATCAGAGGCTCTCCTCCTGAATTAGGGTTTGAAGTATGAGACGAGGGCCTCTCCTCCAGGGTCAGGGGCCTTGCTTATATAACCCTTTCGGATGAATCTGGGCCGTCTGATCAAACCGACATTGAACGGACGGTTTTCCTTGATCCTCTAGGTCGGTGGAGCATAATCCTCGAGGCGGAGCCTGATTGGCTCCGGGGCTAGGGCGGGCGCCCTAAGGACCAGGGCGGGCGCCCTGTGTCCGGCTCCGTTACGCCTCCCGTTCGTTCTCGTGGCTTCTGGACTCTTCTAGATGTAAGATAATTACGTGTTCGGTTAATATCCCGTCATTAATCCGACATGTGGGCCTTTCTTCCGTATTTCCTGATAACCCCCTGCAGAAATAGATAAACAGCAAAACTCGTGGAATTCTGTCAGATAAAACCCTAAGTCTAGGTGTTGGTTTCATTTGGATCCTTTTCTCTATTTATTTGATAGTTATAATTGATACTTAAGGACCGTCAACAGCTTGCTACTAAGACTTGCCTAAGTCCATGTTGTTGAAGAAGCCAATAAGGCTTAGATTTCACGGAACCCTATTCTCGTGCTCAAGTCAAGAGAATGAACTCTTGAGATGGGGGTAATTTCACTAGCTGATTTGGATGATTACCAACCTCCCGGGGGCTGCCACCCAAGTTGGCAAGCTTCGTGGACGATGCTTTAGCCGGCTAGGAGAAAGCTCCAAGAGTAACAAACATAATCCACTAGCTAAAATGCGAACCAAGTGCTCTTAGTGTTGGGGAACAAATGAATCTGCTCTCTAATCAAGTTTGGAGCCTTTTTCTCTCAAGGATTGGATGGGAAATCACAAAGAATTGCTTGAGAGCTTGAAGGCAACAATGGAGAAGGAGAGAGAACCAAGCTGAGAGCTTTGAGCGTCGTTCTGAAAGTCTAAAGGTCCAAGAGAGCCGTTGGGGAAGAGAGGAGGTATAAATACCCCTTCTTTCCAACAGTCAGATAAGTTGTGGCAGTGCTGCACTACGGCAGTGCCTCTCTCTTGGTGTGGCACTGCCACGCCTGCCGAACAGCACAAGGTTAGGAAATGAAGAACTTGTTGTCTTGGCTAAAGATTTGAGGATGTATTTGTGGAGAAGTGAGCACTTGGTTGCACATTCAAGCCTGTGCATCGTATCCCTCTTTGTAGTACGGCTTTTCCAATACTCAATTTTGAAATATAAAAAGAACTAACCACCTTGTAGTCCAACGCCGTCATCTTTCACAATTGGGGGCTCCACCATTTCACGTAACATCCTCTACGATGTATTACCAGTTTGTCAACTCAATAAATCTCATTAGTTCTCTAATTGCATGGCTATTATCACCAAAACCGACAATTAGAGCTTGATTGCACTTACATACTGTAAACTAGGGGTTGGAGCGGCCGAGGGTGTGGGAGAAGCTTCGGGAATGAGAGAGAGAGAGGACAAGGAGGAGAGAGAGAGATAAGATATTTTGTGGCTTGGATGCAGAGCAGAAGCGGCAGGAGGTAGGGAGAGGCAGGGAAAAGCAACTTTCAATAGAATCCGATTCAAATAGCTAAAAGCGATTTGAGCCGTCGGATTTGTGATCAGATGGATGACATTAAATGATGACGTGGCCGGCTGAGGAGACAGATTCTGGTATAAAAAAATAAGGATAATAATGGTAGATCTATCTTTCAAAAAGTTCTAGCTAATTAAGTTTGTTGGAGAAACACATAGGGTAAAGTGGTGTTATTATATATATGGCTTGCCACGGTTTTGACCCACACATCATGGATAAATTCTTTTATCAAACCATGCTTAGTATAAGGGTTTTTATAGAACACATGAATTTCACAGCAGTAACATATATGAATCGGTTTTAGTTTCACGTGAAAAGCTCATAATTTAATGATAAAAGACCCGGAATTCCAACACCTTAATTAAGGTATGCATTGCAAACAAATTGTTGGCCACACCCAAACATCAGAGAAAGCTTAGAAAAAGTGTGGCAATGTTTGGCCATCATATGTGATAATATGCTGCTTCAATTCGATCAGCTCCTACACGGTTAGCACGAAATAATGCTGAACTAATCAACAGCCTATATATTTACAATTATACTAGTGGCAGGCGCGCGCCTTCGCGCACGACAGTAAAAGATTTTAGTCTGGTTCATAGCGAGGTAGCATTATGACGGTAGATAAGTATGGAATCTTATTGTAGAACCTCAACACTGACTGAATCTAATGAACAATACAAAAAATGGAGTGCAGTAGCCCCATGGCTTAAATTGAATCTAAGTATAAATATTTCAATGGAGAAGCAATAGGGTCTGGTTACAATATATTTCAAATCTCTATTTCGCGTGCATCATATAACCTCAAATTCCATGGCATGATGCATCTGGTAGAAGAATCCAGACCCGACCTCATCCGAGCGGTCTGTAAATTTAATTTCTATTAACAGCTCTGATCTTACACTTGTTCTGTACAATGAGAAACATGTTAATCTGTTGTGGCGGGGGCTGCTGCGGTGGTTGTTGCTGGTAATTTCATACCCTGGATATGGTAAACATGACATAATCTTGAGGGGACCGAGCATAGCCATATGGATCATATCCTTGGGGATACCCATAATCGGCACCATTTCATTGGTTCTGTTGTTGGTAAGGGTGGCAAAATAATCCAACAAAGGGAATGTGAGCTGAAGCACTAAGTAAAGGGCACACAGATTATAAGAAAAAAACTATGTGCCCCTTTGCAAGACTATGACTCCATGAGAGCTAGCTCCAGTTTGCTGATATGTGTCATGAAGCCAATGGTTAAACAAAGAGATTAGTAAGATTCTGAAGAATAGATCATACTTCATGTAGTCGCCTCTGGATATTGCTTTGAGGTCGTAGAAGAAATCCAATAATATTATGTCCCAGATGTGCTGCCTGCAATGGCGAACAGCAGACAGTAAATGTCATGGGCAGAGGCTCATCAGGGTTAAGATTATAGGTAGGATGAACCACCTTTGTTAGTAGCGAAGTAAATCTCTCTATATGTACAAAAGGAAAGCTGTGTTAATTTTAAGTGATCCAAAATTTATCAGAAGAGATCCTCATCTATCTCAGCCCCCAGGCGTTGAGATTGGACACCGTCCCCAGCTTGCCCAATCCGAAGTGGTCGGTTCTGCATCTGTTCAGGCTATCAGGCTACCACCCATAAGCACCCAACGTTCTGCACCACCCAGTAACCAGGGATGTTTTGAGATCTTAAGAAGATCTACTAAATTTTAATAAAACCATAAACATTAATACCAAAATGGAGTATACCACATGATAGATAAAGAAAAGAGATGGATCGAAAAATATAGTAGTCTTGCAAACAACCCAACCTGTGTTGCGTAATTCTAGCACATCACAAAAGGAAACTAAGATAAGCTCCAACTGGTGTAGGTTTGCTGTCGAAGCGAAAGGAACTCTTGGAGTGTCAGAAATATAATGGCAGAAGAACAAAAAGGTCACTAAAGGCGAAACCAAGCAATAAGCATGATGAGGTGACGACCTTACATACCAGAAGAGGGATTTTTCTGTCTTTAAGTACTGGGTTGTAGTCCTCAGGCGTCATATATCCCGGATTCAAACGGAGTGTTTCACCTATAGATAATACGAACCGCGGTTACAAATACAGATTTCTCGGAGATTAAATAAAGATATCTAATAAGGCAAAAAACGATTAATAAGAGTCTAACATATTTATTCTCAAACAACTACGGGCATTACGAAGCAAAGATACTACCTGTTAAAAGAACCCCATGGCCCCATTAGCACCATCATGCGTTGACTCAGGCACATATATTTAAAAAATGCATGAATACAGGAGAGGGAAAGATATCTCTAAATCAGGTGGTACGAATTAAACTGCTAGAAAAATAGCCTTCTTCTATCTAGATAGAGTTGAATCTGTTGGGGGTGGGGTGGGGGGGTGCGGTGAAGCATCTCAACATCTTGCATCAGTTGTGGTATAACAGTATAACACTTTGTTAAGGAAACTATCCATCTGTCCAGAGTGGCGAAAGTAATATGAATAGAAACTCCATACAACATTCCTGCTTTCTCTAAACTGGCTGATCATCAGATAGATTTTCTCGCTCATTGGATGCATATCAAGGAGTTATAAAATAGCAATGGTAACACAATCAGCACTGCATTTTCAGCAGCCCTAGGTATGTAGAGGTACATGATTCATCAAGTCTACTGAAACGGAATGGTAACAATAGTAATGAGGTAGATATAAAGCAAATAGGTTAGCCCCGGATTTGTACAGAACAAAAGAAGCAATTATCGTTACTTCTAAAAATTCATTAGGGACATATGGAAAATGTCAATACTGCCACCTACTAATAGAATTAACCAAGGCAACAGTAGGAAGGACACATATTGATCAGGATGTACCTTCTGAGTCATGTAGTTGCACTAAAGCCAGGAGCCTTTTTTCAGCATGGGCCACAGAAATTGTGCTCCAGATCACCTGGCAAGAAAACTGGAAAATTAGAACTGCAACTAAACCTTGACACTGGCATCAAAATAATCTTAGATACATTTGCTTCAGGCAAATGTTAGTGGTCATAATAGGCAGTCTCCATGGGGTAACTGGGAAGCACTAAGGGAAGAAAGAAACTTACTTGTGCATGTAATGGACCCAACCCCAACCCCAAAATGTGCTTGTATGTATCAAGGGGATGTTTCCTCAATATGTATTGATCGATGTCAATGTCAATACTGCCACCTACTAATAGAAATCACCAAGGCAACAGTAGGAAGGACACATATCGATCAGGATGTACCTTTTGAGTCATGTAGTTGCACTAAAGCCGAGAGCCTTTTTTCAGCATGGACCATAGAAATTGTGCTCCAGATCACCTGACAACAAAATTGGAAAATTAGAACTGCAACTAAACCTTGACACTGGCATCAAAATAATCTTAGATACATTTGTTTCAGGCAAACGTTAGTGGTCATGATAGGCAGTCTCCATGGGTTAACTGGGAAGCACTAAGAGAAGAAAGAACTTACTTGCACATGTAATAGACCCAACCCCAACCCCAAATGTGCTTGTACGAATCAAGGGGTATGTTTCCTGAACATGTATTGATCGATGTCAGTGCCTCTGCAAAATCCCCTCAATCTTGTCTCGTTGAGCGTAGGCTTGTAAGGGCTCCCTCCAACCATCAGCGTCACTGTAAGCTGCATAAAAGAAGAGCACAAGCAGGAGAAACGTGTGGATGAGCATAAGCAGCAAAAACGTGGGGATAAGCAAAAGCAACAGGAGCACCACCTGGTCCTGCACCGTAGATATGGTGTCATATAGATAGGACAGTGAAAATCCATATGCAGTCATATAAAAAATAAACTACATATCATTTACCTAGATAAATCATGGAGGCACTCGAAATATGGACATAGAGTGGTAGGTAGCAAGTTGCCTACCTTCATCTGAGCTGACTATGGATACCAATCTCTAGAGAGGAACCTCGCTCTGTTTACCAAGTTCATACCTCACACAGCAGCATGAAGAGGAGAAATTTGTGAGGGGAAAAAATAAAGAGGAAAATTTAAATAAAAAATTATATGTAGGAAAGCAGGGAACTGAAATAGAACAGCATGAGCGTTAGCACAAGAGGAAGATCCTGGTCCAATAATAAAATCAGGAAGGCAAACATTATAGACATCACTACATCAGGCTCATCCATCTGCACTGAACCTGACAGCAGGAAGGGGAAAGCAAAATAATAAACCGCATAAGGACATGGCGCTTCAGCTGGAGCGTAATAAGCTGTTTTTATGCATTTGTAGCAGGTAGCAGAAGGAAAAAAATGGATCAAACAAATTTAAGCACAAATAAAGGGAAATCTAGGAGAAAAGGCATAATATATACTAAGCAGCAAGGAAATGGGGAGAGATAGATAGGAATAAATACATCATCGGCAATGGGGTGTGCTCAGTAACACAACAATCTAGGAATTATATATGAAGTAAAGTCATCACTGACAATGGAACCATGCTCAGCGGCAATATGAACCAACGAAAACAAAAGAACACATGCGAAAGAGAATTGAGAAGATATAATGACATTGTCATCACGAAAGTAATGCAGGCAGCAGTAATCATGGAATAATGATATAATTAATCATCACTGCACAATTCCATTGTCTCAGTCAAAAAAAAGTTCATCACCGCACAGCCCCAAGACCTCAGTAGATAACATGAAGAATGAAACAATCAATCATCACTTAAAAACAAGAGAACGGCAAGGTGTATGCATGACGTGGTTGCAATTGCTCTAGGCTTGAGTACATGGCAGGCAACAGCAGCTCCAGGCCAGCCGACAACACGGCAACCTGAAGCTGTTGCCGCTCGATGCCCATGCTAATCAGCAGTGGCGTGGTACGGGAGGACTACGGGAGGACGGGCAAGAGATAAGGCAGAAGGTCTTCCCTCTTTTTTTTATCCTTTTTTTGTTGGAAGGAAGCTGAAGGGGAATCAGAAGGCGCCGTTGACATTTCCGTACACTTTAGTAGATGTACACATGACATCATCTAATATGTGCAGGAAGATAAAACACAAATATAAATAATCATGCTCCCAGCACCTAAAAACTGCATAAATACAAAGCAAAGTATCCAATTGCTACCTTCACAGTTTAAGAAGAGGAAATAACATTGTGGTGCAGTCGTGGCCTTGATGTCGCTGCAGGAAAGGTAGAGATAAATTATCTTTGTAACTTATTGGCATCATTGCATGGAACACAAATGAACCTAATTTATGTTGCAATCATCGCATATAGCAGCAGCCCATTCCCTCAATTTTAAACGTAACAACAATAGGACATCGTACTCATCACTGCACATGAGTGGAATGCAACCAATGAACCCAAAAAACCTCAGCACTGCAGTGCACAAGGTGGGAAGCAATTTCCAGTGACATGCTCATGTGCTCAGATCTCATCTCATGCAGATCAGGACTTAGAGAACAGCAAAAATTCGGAGTGACCAAGTAGACTGGTAGGAGAAAAGGAGGAGAACACCAGATCTACGGCGAAATCGAGCCTGCGGCTATGCATATCCCACATCAGGAGAAAGGGAGAGAGAGAAAGAGAGAGAGTGAGTGAGAGAGAGGGAGTAAACCAGCGAGCAGATGGAGCGAGGGAGAGCAGAGCCGCGCGGACTGTGTGCAGGAGCTCGCGCGGAGGGCGGCGGCCGTTGCCGGCGATGGTGACCGCCCGTGCGGCGCAGCGCGCGCAGGGCCCTCGCCACCCGCGCCGGCGGGGGCCCGACCATGCAGGGCTAGGGGGACAAGTGAGGGGGGCCGCCGGTGCCGTGGCTGCCGCCGCCGAGGCCCGACGACCACTGCGCCGGGGGCCTGAAGGGCCAAAACCCTAGGTCGGGTTACCGCCGCCCCGGGGTCGCGCGGTGGTCGGCGACGGCGACGTCGCCAGGGGGCGACGAGGCGCCGTGGAGCGCCGCCTTGCCGAGGGCTAGGGCCAGCGTTGATGCGGCGGCCGACACGGTGCGGACGAGGAGAAGTGTCGGGAACAAGAGAGAAGTGTCGGGAAGGAGAAGGGTGGGGAAGAGGAAGCTGAAAGTCGAGTTTATATATCTTGCGCCTGGATGCTAAAGAGAAGCTAGGGGGAACGGTCGTAACTATAAGAATCGGGGACGAAGTCGGAGGAACCAAACAGTAAAATAAGAAGCCGGCAGGAGCAGTTTTCATTGGAGGTTGCTGTGCCGTCGGATGGAAAGATCAAACGGCT
This sequence comes from Saccharum hybrid cultivar R570, assembly GCA_038087645.1. Taxonomy (NCBI): domain Eukaryota; kingdom Viridiplantae; phylum Streptophyta; class Magnoliopsida; order Poales; family Poaceae; genus Saccharum; species Saccharum hybrid cultivar. The sequence goes on along the minus strand of JAQSUU010000112.1, from coordinate 9,161,682 downwards.
CAGAATTTATAAGGCGACGTGGACACTGGTTCTCCTTTAGGAGCCCGCGACGTTTGTAGATCTTAATATATTCACGACCATGCTAGCTGCTGGGGCTCTGAACAGTACAATGACATCACAACATCCTGGCATGGAATTATCAATCAAGCATGGGAACGGCGGAAGCCGTCGGTGGGAGTTCACATTGCCTGAATTTTTTACCCCGATCAACCATTTGTTGTGCGAATGAATTATTGAATGTGTGTCGCCCGGCCGGTCCCATCGTTCAAATTGCAGAGATCCGTTAACCGTTTCTCTTTTTTTTCTCAATAGACAGTGACGTCCAGTATAATAGGTGTCCACGGAACGGAAGAAGAGAAGAGCGAGCGGGACCCCATTGAGCGGAGACGGAGATCTCGTGTCATGTCTCCGGCTAATCCTCGCGATTATTTTTGAGGGAATGATGATTACGTACCAAGTGTGTGATGGTCCCGATGGATCGATGCAGGTACTACTACTGTCACTTGTTTTGAACAAAAATATACCTGGCAGAGAGTCGCATGCATCATGCATATCACAACTTGACCACCACCCACGCACGCACATGCATGCATGCAGAATTTATACGCAGAGACGGTGAGGATGGTCCTTATATATATTTAGCTCCCGTATACTTTATATCATATCATGATTCCTGGTCTTTAGCTTGCCTTGGTACGTACGTATGATGACACTAGTGTTTATTCCTCACCAACCAATTGCCCCAGCACGTACGCTATCTAGCTCCTACTCCTACTACGTACGTACACCACCGGAAAAACATTACGTTGTACGTGCTGCTAGCTAGCTCATGCCACCTATCCAACCAACGCATCCATGATGAGATAGAGTAGTCGTGTCGTGTCGATCGAGTTGCATGCTACTAATCCGTAGTGGCAGCTAGCGGTAGTCGGTAGAATTAGCAAGTTGGTGTCACAAGTGTCGTATAGGATGTTTGATATTAATAAAAAATAAATTACAGATTTCATCAGTAAACTGCGAGATAAATTTATTAAGACTAATTAATCTATTATTAGCATATGTTTACTGTAGCACCACATTGTCAAATCATGGACTAATTAGGCTTAAAAAATTCATCTCGCAAATTAGTTTTAATCTGTGTATTTAATTTCGTAAATAGTCTATATTTAATATTATATGCATATGTCTAAACATTCGATGTGATAGAAAGTAAAGTTTAGTTGTCACAACCAAACACCCCTATCCGTAGTAGCTAGTTAGTCAATACGTATATACTTTCTCCGGCGCATTGTGCTGTTTACAAGTGCCAAACATTAGTACTTCTTCAGACGTACTCCTACCTACGGAGTAGTCTACTTAGCATGATATGTTTTCCGGAAAACGTTGGTGTACTGGTACGTTGTACGTAAGCCCCTCAATCTGCTTGGTTCTTCCTCAAGCAAGCCATGCATGGTCATGGAGATGGAGATTATCTTTGTGTTTGTTCTGTTTTTGTTGCATTGGCAGGCCGCGGAGTTGGAACGGATGAGCTGTCATCATCAGATAAAAAATCACGGTCTCTCCTGGATTTTTATTTTAGTTTGTTTACATGCAGTGCTGTGCCTTGTGACTTGTAACTTGTGAGCGCAAGATCCTCCTCGTCACTTGCTGGTGGTCCCGCAACGTGCGCCTGGTCCAGAGCTCACGTTCTCTCCCATGCACTCACGCACGCAGATCCAGACGAGACGAGGTGACTGTGTCTCCACCGTGTGTCGGCAGCGCCAGCGCGCGGCTATACTTAACTTGATACCTGTAGCAATTCCCAGGGTTTTCAGTAAACTTTTCTTTCCCCTGCTGCACCTGCTTCTGCTTTACCTAAGCTTGGAGCTGTAACAGAACAGTAGTCAGCATATGCATGTGCATGGTTAAATTATGCCAGTACTAGTGCACTACTATATATATGTACTCTAGTACAGTAGCACTAAGAACACTCTGGAAGACCCAACCATGTTCCCATGACACAATGACAAATTAGGAGTACACCTATAGGACGATTGCTTCTGTAGTGATGAAGCACTAGTACTACTAGGTACGTTGTCGATGCATGATTGGCGTGACAGTGCGATGATTAGAGAGAATAACGAAGATGGTAAAAACCCTGCCCCTGAATCCCTGATACTCCTACAAAACATCATGTACGAAAAGGACCGTACGTTTCCTGTTTCCCGTGGGGTGTTTTTGTTTGCATATCATCGAGGCCCTAAAGTATTTTCTCATTCCAAAGCAAAGCAGACAGGGATCGGGTATTTTACATGAACATACCTCAGTCTAGAAAATAATGTTCTACAGTGCCTATTTTACACGACACACCGCCCGGGATCGGATATTGAGCGTACGCTTGTGCTTGTGCTATTCTAGCTGCCATGCGAGTCCAACAGAAGATCGTACGTAGTAGCTGCCAACGACCAATCTACCATGGTTCCAACATCCAAATCTCACAGCACCCTGTAACTCAACCATAGCACCAAGTGTTACTTGACAAGCTCTTCACTGTGATGCACTTCATTTTAGCATTTGAGATTGTTTTACAACGGTAAAAATTTGAATTAAGTCTTTTTTTAAATTTGTAAATTCTCCATTTATTATCTTTTCATGCGTATTTTTGCATATCCTGTAAAAGAATTCTAGAACACCAAAACTTGTGAAACTTGTTAAATTAAGACGATCTTGCTATCATGCATTATGAAACATTAACATTTTAATATATTTTGGTGATCATATTATTTGAGTTAAGAACCACCAACAGACACATGCTCATTTTGGGTACCTTTTATACTTGTGGCTAGATTAGTTGGAAGATGTGTTTTTTTATCGGCTTATTTGTATATGGGATCAACTATATGTTGTTAATTATCAATTATATGTTGTTAATTATCTATTGTACATTATTATGTTGCACAGTTTGAAGTATTTATATCATTTGGTCTAAAACTATCGAATCAACTCTTTAACCGGTTCTTTATGGCTGGACCAGTGAACCAGTGAAACGATGACATCATCAATTCAATGTCCAATAAGGTCCTAATAACTACTCCCCTCTAATAAAAAAAATAAATTCGTTTTGGACAACGACATGGTCTCCAAAGCATAACTTTGACTTTTTGTTTTTTATAAAAACATTTATCAAAAAGTGATATATACATATATGAAAGTATTTTTTAAAACAAATCTATTCATATGGTTTTCATATTTCCAAACTCAACAACTTAAAAATTATTCATAATTTATATTCCTAATAATGTTTGATCTGAGCCTTTTCCAAAACGACTTTATTTTTCTAGGATGGAGGGACTATTGGTTAAATAGCCATGTTATTTTTTTTTCTAGAATAAACCCGCGGAAAGATGGAGAGGGGGAGATGTGAAAACAGGAAAATCATGTGACAAAGAGGGCACCAAAGTCCAAGCAAAAAATAGCTTCACCCAAGGGTGTGTTTAGTTCGCAAAAATTTTTGACTTTGGCTACTATAACACTTTCATTTGTATTTGTCAATTAGTGTTCAATCATGAACTAATTAGGCTCAAAAGATTCGTCTCGTGGTTTTCTACCAAACTGTGTAATTAAATTTTTTTCATCTACATTTAATGCTCTATACATGTGTCCAAATATTCGATGTGACGGAGAATCTTGAAAATTTTTTTTGAACTAAACATGGTCCAAGTATAGCCGTCTCAAACAGTCTTGAAGATGAGAAAAAATATATTCTTTTTACTGCTCATATATATATACGTATTGAGGTGTATATCATTTGCACTAATTAATCACCTAAACAAGCTTTTTACCACCCAAAGCCCCAAGAAACACAATAATGGACAAATGCGGCATAAAAATAAAAATAAAACTAACAAACATCTAAACCTTGTACGCTGCTTGCTGTCATGCTTCATGATGATGCCCTCCGATCCGCCATTGACCCTCACCTGGTCACTTGGCATAAGCCATCCGATCGAAAAGTGTGAAAAAAAGGAGAATGTATGATTTGCTCTAGGTTCTTTCCTTGCCATATCATACATTTGGTCGATTTCTGCTTGCTACATACACCGACATAACCCGAAAAGGAAGAAGAAGAAGAAGAAAGGAGTAGAGTAAGAGGAGGATGAATGAACACATGCACGCACGGGCACGGCGACGCTTAGTTGTCGCCGCCGCCGTTGGCCTTGGCCTTGGCGGCCTTCCTGAGGTGCGCGATGGCCTTCTTGAGCGTGGGCCGGAACCTCTTCATGTCCAGCCGCACGTCCTGCTTGTCGAGGTAGGCGTCCTTGAGGGACTCCCAGCCCTTGCTCTTGATCCCGTTGGGGTCCGTGAAGATGGGGTGGTCGCGCGGGTACTGGTCGATCAGCGTGCTCTCCTCCGGCGTGATCCGGTACTCGAGGTAGCGCAGCCCCATGTCCCTGGACGGGCCCCTGAAGTAGCCCGCCACGAACTCCAGCCCGCCCAGCGGCACCACCTGGATGACCACCCCGCCCGTCGGCACGAACACCATGTTGGTCAGCCCGGCGCCGTGCACGCCCATGATGGCGTCGCAGCTGTTGGCCAGCTCCGCGAAGGGCGCCACCTCGTGCGTGCCCTCCGACACCACCACCTCGAACCCGAGCCTCTCCGCGCCGCGCACGATCTCCTCCGTGTTCACGAACCGCCGCGTCCGCGCGCGCGCGATCAGCAGCAGCCGCGGGCGCTTCGTCGGGTCGGCCGCGGCGACGTCGCGCGGGAGCCCGTAGGTGGCGCGCATGAACTTGGTGAAGTCCACCATGGAGTAGCCGTTGGGCGCGCGGCGCGGGTCGATGCTGAAGTCGTCGTGGCTGGTGAGCCCCACCTGGACGTGCCGGAAGCAGTGCACGCGCGGGTCCTTGTCCAGGTCGATCAGCTCGTAGTTGGAGATGCTCTTGAACACCGGCAGGAACTTGCCCACCCACCACGCCTGGAGGTCCGTCACCAGCAGCAGCACCTCGCCGGAGTACTGCCTCGCCGTCAGGAACAGCGGCAGGATCACGTCCGTGAACGCGTGGAAGTAGTTGCCCGTGTACCCGCGGTCCGAGAACACCAGCGCCGGCACGTCGTGTCGGTCCGTGCACGCCGGCGCCTCGCCGGACACCGACTGCACCGTGAGCACGCGGACCACGTGCATCGCGTTCGGGTCCGCCTTGCGTGGGTACGGCTTGATGCGCCACGACTCCTCGCGGAAGGTGCGGTCGTCCGCGCCCGGCGGCGCTACCAGCGTGACGCTGGCGTTGGCGCCGAGCACGCGGACGTCGCCGTCGAGCTCGCACCAGTCGATGCGGCGGTTCGAGGTGATGTCGCACAGCGGCTTCCACTCCCGCGCAGGCGCCTCCGAATCTTTGCAACCATTAAAAAAAATCAGTTAGGCACGTTGCTTGTCAGCTACTAATCATGGAATGACCGGCTGGACAAGAAAAGGAACTCCAAAATAGTGTTTTTTTTAATAATAGCAGGAAGAAAAAGGAGCTTGATGGAGAACGATCAGGGTTCATGGTAGACCACCATCCACCGGACCCTAGGGAATTATGATCACACGAGAGGCCTAGAAATGGGGCAATCCATCAGCTATTGGAACGGGATGATGCTGCCTACTATACGTTGCTCTCATCTCAAGAAAGGCGAAGAAGATGAGACGGAGCGGCACGGACACAGAGGATAGAGGGTGTAATCTAAAGCAGTGGTCCAAGAGCAGCAACAGCATCGGGCCCTGCGTTGAGATAGAAGTCTGCAAAAAAATTGCGCGTGGAGGAGAACACTACGGCTGCGGCTGGTAGTCTGACGAATATGCATTTTGCAACGACATGCCTACGACCCTGAAGAATTGCAAGGATGGTCTTTTCTTTTCTTCGTCCCACACATTGGTTGGGTTTAGCTAGCTGCTTATGGAGTAATTTGACGGGAGAGAAAACACATCTTTTACCACGAACGAAGAGAAGAATCAGGGAGGATACCTGCTTGCTTAACCTCTGGAACCGCTGGAATATGCTGATCAGCAAGAGCCTTGACCTCTTGCGTAGGAGGAGGAAGAATCTGCTGCGCGGGAGCAGGGAGGATGGCAGGGTCAGAGTGAACCACAGACGGTGAGCTGCCATTGCTGTTGCTTGGGGTGGTGGTGGTGGCGGCTGCCGAGTCGTTGCTCCTCTTGGAAGGATTGGCAACAGCATCCTGCACCTGCAGCTCCTCGTCCTCAAGACCACCTGACCAAGAATACAGCAGCTTGTTAAAATCCTACATTTCCCCTTCCTTTCCCAAAGAGGGAAACAAAAAAACAAACAAAAGAGCGAGCAAAGCATTTATTTTGCTTCAATGAGTGATACCAATACCAGTAAGTTAGCAGTTGGAGGTTGAGTGATTGCTTTCTCACCTGATTCTTGCGTGCTGTTCGCGGCTTCCTCTGACGACATGGGAGGAAGAAGACCGGCAGCGGGGGCGTCACCGTCCTTGGCAGGAACCGCCTCACTCTTGCCACTGGCCGCGGCAGGATTCGTCTTCGCCGCCGAAGATGCATCACCGTTGTCCCCCAGAAAAGTCTCGTCTCTCCTTGTGTCCTCCAGCGGCGCATTGCGGCCGGAATCTGATATGAAGGAAAAAGAACCCAAATCGATTAGGGAAAAAAAAAAGAAAAGGAGAACGGGGAAAAAAACCAGTCTTTTTTATCGGATTTTAGGCTTTGCGTGCAGCGGTGCAGGGCGGTGGGAGGACGGGGCACACGAGGCCGGACAGCTTGACCCCCATGGAAGGGCAAGCACGGCCACTAATCTCGAAACAACAGGGGATGCCTTTGCCGGCGACGGACGGTGGTGGTGTTTACCTGGCCCCGAAGAGGAAGCCTTGCCGTCGTCTTTCTCGAGCACCTCGGCCTTGCTCCCCTCCTCGGACATGGACAGCGCGTCCGGGTCTCGCTTGCCCAAATCTGAACGTGAACAAGGTCGTCAGGTCAGGTGAGGTCGTGGATTGGTACAGTAACCTCGTTACTGTTGATGGGATCAGTTAATGTGAGTAGGGAGTTCGCCCTGTACTTGGAGGAGATCCCAGGGATTAGCTGACGGCTCACCTAATCGCTGCGTGGAGTTGGAGTTGGAGGTGTCGGCGGCGGCGCCCACCAGCGAGCCGATCCCAGCCGCATTGCTGGAAATGGGGCTTACTGCTCCAGCAAACATTCACAAACATTCAGAGAGTCAGCAGCAGCCATGGCTTGCAACCGGGGACGGAGGGACAGATGGAATCCGCGGCGGTGGCTTACTCATGGCGATGTGGATGGCGTCGAACTTGGCGGTGGAGAAGTAGGCGCAGGTGACGAGGAGGAAGCCCGCGACGAGGCCGAGGCCGAACTTGCGGGGCTCCACGCGGCTGAAGCTCTTCACCAGCTTGCCGCCGTCCTGGTGGGCGGCGTAGCTGTACGGCAACTTGCCCCCGCCGCCGCCGCCGTCCATCCCCATGCCTCACCTCCCCTGCCCCGGCCCCCTTCTATCTCGAGAGCAGCAGCAGACTAGCAGAGCCCTCCCCCTCTCGTGAGTCGTGAGCACGCGGCACGGCACCTGCCCAGCGCCACACAGGCAAGAATCCCCACGCCAAAGCGTCGGAGCTCTAACGCGGCGTGGCGCGCGCAATAACTTGGAGCGCGCTCGTGAGCTGGGGACTGGATAGATGAACGAGTGAATACGGCAAGGCGAGGAAGAGCTGGGAGGGGGAGAAGAGAGGAGAGCCTCCGGGAGGGGGTGGCGTCCGTTTCGTCCATCTCTCCCCACCTCGCCACCTCCATTTATTCCTGGAAAAAGTCTAATTGACCCCTCAACTATTGGTGGTCTACTTTACTCCCAAACTATGAAACGGTCTAATTTACTCTCTGAACTTTGCAAAACCGGTCAAATCACCCCCTCGAGTGGTTTTGGGCGGTGGTTTTGCTACAGTAACAGCGGTTTTCTACAGTAACGTCGGTTTTGTCTTTTTCTTTTTATTTATTTCGTCTGAATATTTGAAAAATCATAGTAAATCACAGAAAAATCATAAAATGTAAAATCCAGTTTTATTGGACTCCACATGAGTAGATCTATACAATGAACTTATAATATAGTATGCTTTAGTACAAAGTTTTTGTTGTATGAATTATTCAAATTAATTACAGAAAAAAATAGATCAATATTTACAACAAAAACTTTGTACTAAAGCATGCTATATTATAAGTTCACTGTGTAGATCTACTCATGTGGAGTCCAACAAAATTGGATTTTCTATTTTATGATTTTTCTGTGATTTACTATGTTTTTTTAAAGATTCAGACGAAATAAATAAAAAAGGAAAAAGACAAAACAACTGTTACTGTAGCAAAACCTCTATTACTGTAGCAAAACCACCGCCCAAAACCGCTCGAGGGGGTGATTTGGCCGGTTTTGCAAAGTTCAGGAGGTAAATTAGACCGTTTTATAGTTTAGGGGGTAAAGTAGACACCCCCAATAGTTGGGGGTCAAGCAGACTTTTTCCATTTATTCCTCTCCATAACTCTGCCTGTCTGTTAAAAAAAAAACTCTGCCTGTCATCATGGCCCCCCTGTTAACAGTAGAGACTGCCATCACTCGTATTTTACTTGGGCCTGGTTTAGTTCAGAGAATTGGTGAGAAAAACACTGTATCAGAATTTCTGTAGTATTTCGTTTGTATTTGGTAAAAATTATCTAAATTTTGACTAACTAAGCTTAAAATGTTCGTCTCGTAAAGTACAACAAAACTGTGTAATTAGTTTTTGATTTCATCAACATTTAGTACTTCATGCATTTGCCGATATTTTGATGTGACGAGGAATCTTTTTTTTGCATAGTGGAATTTGGGGAAGAATCCGGAGAACCGAAAGGGCTTGTGTTTTCGGGAACACAATTTTCAGTCCCTGCCAATAAAACGCACGCAGCTGGAGCTTCCCCGAGAGAGAACAAAAAAGTATAGTATTAAAAAATGGAGATGGCTGACCAGCGGGCACCGGCAAGTGCAACGTGTGGGAAAAATGGGCCGCTGGCTGGACCGCCGGACCGGATGTTGGGGTCCGTCAGTCCGTGTAACGCTGCAGACAGAGAGACAGGCTCGCTGACACGCAGTGCATTATTGATGGCTCGAGTAGCCGCCGCGGGATCCATGGGAACGGAGGGGCCGAGCTCCAGAACCGACGGTGCATGGCCGCCATGGCTCGATGCGATGCGAGATTGGGAATCTTCTCTCGGAGCCGCCTTGGAGTGGAGGTGATCTCAATCTGAAGATCTATCGATTCACTGCGCGAACGAACGAATCATTGCCTGGTACTCTACTCTACTGTCGTCACAACGTGCTCGGTGGTACACGGCCGTCAAGCAGTGGCACATGCACTGCACTAAGAATCTGAGACGATCTCCTCGCGTTGGTACAGGAAATCCTCTCGTCGGGGTGCCTACTGGCTTCCCCTGATGACCTGATGAGAAGAAGGCAAAATAAAGTGTGTGTGGGCGAGCAAGCGTCCTCTGAATCTCGGAAGCCTGTCTGAATCGCGTGACTGATCGACGGCCCCCGGTGACAAGGAGAAAACTCTGCGTCCATCTGTCCATGCGGGCAGCGTTGGTAGGTGCGTGCAAGACCGGATGAGGACTTTGAGGTGTGACGAAGCTGAAACTCGCTCGCTCGCTCAGCTCAAACACCGCCGCTGTTTCCTTGCTCCCGTGCTTTCTGCGTCTGCTTCCATTGCGTGTTCCTGGTTCCGCAGTGCGTTTTTGCGGGGTCTGCCCGTCGTCCCGCAACTCCGCGAGTTGCGCCGCGCCGGCTGAGGAACAGCACGGCAAAAGCGACGCTGCTGCCTTTTGTCTTGCAGGTTGACAAAACATGGCAGTAAACCTTCCCCGTTTACTGAACCACTCTGCAGATCGTCACCGGATGGGAGCACTGTGTCTACTCGTGCTGAGTGTTAAATGAGTAAGTACTATCTCACGCAGTGATAGCCGGATTAGTACCGTGAGGTCGACAGTAACAACGCTGCTGGTGAGTGGTGACTGGTGTGGTGAAAATTAAACCTGTAGCACGGGTGCCACGATTAGTACGGCGGATTCAGTAGCACCGGAGTATCTCTCCGTAGCGTGTGCTGTTCTGTACTACTAGCACTAGGAGGAGGGTTCTTTCTGCCCGTGTAATAATTCTAGATGTTGTTTTTGTCACGGTTATCAGTTGCTCTCTTTGCCATCGTTTTCTCTTCCTTATTAGTAGAAGACAGGGAAGGAAGGAGTCGGTGCGTCATGCGTGCGTGGTTCCTGCGCGCCTCTCACCAACACCACGTTGGCTTGACTCATAAGCCCGGACTAAAAGTACTATTTAATAATTTGTTACGAGAGAAAAACACTATATCATGGCTGATAAGTTCAAACGAATAGACTGACTATTCATTCGCTGAAAAAGTACGGATTATAAGATAAGCGAACATGGCAGCTTTGGTGGCCTAATTCTGAAACTGCCAAACGGACAACAAGATGCGTACTAGGGGCAACTTCACGACGAAGGCAGGACAAGTTACATACTTCACGTACTACTGTAGCAGCATGAGAATACTCGTACCAGATATGGCCACCCTCTTCACTACACTACTCCTTCGTAGGAGTAGCATCTACCATTGTTGGGATACAGGTAGACCTACTACCTAGTAATTCAATTCCTTGCTGAATCGCCGTCATGCGGCCGGAGAGGAACGGCAGATCGTACGCACGTGTTGTAGCACCCAGGAGAACTGCAGAAGGAAGGGCCGTCGTCCATGACCATGAATAATGATCGATCGGCCACTGATTGGAATTGGATGGTGTGGCATCAGCAAGCATGGCACCATGTGGAGATATGATGCGGTGGTTGCAACATCGCTTCACGAGAGCGACGAGTGGCCATTCGGTCGCACTTGCACATCGATCGGCACTGCTGCCACTGCCACTGCCACTGCCGGCCACGGCCACGGACGGAGGGCAGGAACCAACTTGGATGCAACTTGGAATCTTGCAAACCTTGCTTCTTGCTCCACTCCTCTTCGATAGGCCTTCCTTCTTCCGTTCCACCCTTGGTTCTTCTACGAGACGAGCCCTCGCGCTTTCCGATATCCCAACAGAACAGCGCTCAAGATTGAGATTACTATTTCTTCTGGAGGGGATAGACAAACAATGGTGTCGTCATCACACCACCGTCGGTCAGGAAACACCCCCAGCTGCCCAGGGACGAGGAAACGGGGGGGATGGGTTCAGACTTCAGACTACGGAGTAGTAAAGCTTGCGCGCTCGGATCGGGTGGATTGCCAACCAAAATCTTCTGCTCTGTTTCAGCGTTCTCCTTCTCCTTCTCCACATGATGGTAGTAGCCTTTGGCAAATTCCATTCACCGGAAACACTCTTCTTTGTATACTGATTACTGAACCGCTCATCGTCTTACTCCTACGCCTACTTCTACCTGAACCTGACGACGACGCGTTCGGTGCAAGCAGTTGGGTCTAGGAGGTGTAGCACTAGCACAGCAGCAGTAGCACTGACTGGGATCGGGGTGGTGTTAGGGAGATCGCGATTGGCGTGGAGATGCCGAGATGGCTGCAGCCTGCCTGCCTGCCTAACTGGACCTGCGGCAGGAGCAGGATTAGCAAGCTAGCAAGGTGGAGCAAACGGACGCCCCCACCCAGCGGCCGCCTACGACGACTCTAGCTAATCTGTTCGACCCGGCCCATCAGCGATCAACCATTTCCCATTCTTTGTTGCATAGTATACTAGGATTAATGATATGATATAGGCTGTGTTTAGATCCGTTGAAAAGTGCACTATACAAAAAAAGATTTCCCATCACATTAAATTTACGATACATGCATGGAGTGCTAAATGTGGATAAAATCAAAAACTAATTGTACAGTTTGGTTGTACTTTGCGAGACGAACGTTTTGAGCCTAATTAGTCAACGGTTGGATAATTATTACTAAATACAAACGAAATACTACAGTGTCACTATAGTAAATTTTGTCACTCCAAATTTGGGAACTAAACAAAGCCATAGTACAGTTTGTCCTTCTATATTCGTGTTGGTGCAAAATTTCGTGTACAGACGTGCGTCAGTGCACAGTGATTGTCTAGAACCAGTGCATGCACAGCACAGGCAGCGAAATTATGACGACGTGCTGTTGACAAGGCAACAAGAGCATGCATCCATGGCCAACCACAGTGAATACATGATCTACGAATAATAAGGCCATGTTTAGATCCCAATGTTGGACGGCCAAAGTTGGCATTTTTGTACTGTGTAACACTGTAGCAATTTTATTTTTATTTGGTAATAATTGTCCAAACATTAATTAATTAGGCTCAAAATGTTTATCTCGCAAAGTACAACAAAACTGTGCAATTAGTTTTTGATTTCATCTACATTTAGTACTCCATACATGTGCCAACATTTTGATGTGACGGGAATCTTCTTTTTACATAATGAAATTTAGAGGTGAATTTAAGCATCTAAACAAGGCCTAAGGCAATATATCAGAACAAGCTCACCCCGTATTCTGTTGTAGACTTGAAGTACGGGGTAGAAGGCGTTATGAAATGATCGCAAAAAGCTTTCCCCTGTTCGGCTGAGCTTATCAGCACGGCTTATCAGCCGTGGAACAGTATTTTTCTCTCACAGCAAATCAGACACAGCCGGCTTATAAGCCAAAAAAACAGCCTGCCGAACAGGGCCTTTATTTTTTTTAATCTCTGTATTCTTTTTGAGAAAAAAATGTGAAGCAAACAAGGATTCAAACAAAAGGACAGGAGCTTTATTAGCGGGGTGGATGCTCTTACAGCTATATATATGTAGTTGATTGATGCCCCATATTGTCCTTCTTTTTTTTCCTGAATTCTAATATATAATGTACTTTGGTTTGTATGCATTGAACGATGCAAAAGGTCACATAGTATGTGATAATCTCTTTGTATCGACAAAAAAATACTTAGAGTAACTGAGTGAGAAAGTTTTCAGATATTATTGGTTGCTCAAAAATCAACAACATCCAATCAACCATCCAGATATTAACTAATGGATGCAATTTTTGTCCACTGAACATGTATATCACCAGTGTATAGGTGGGTTTCAATCTCGGTTGGAAACTTGCTTTACGGATTCGGGACTAAAGGCCGTGACCTTTAATCCCGGGTCACAGAGCCGAGATTAAAGCTCATCCTTGGAACTTAAAAAATAGTTTAAATCCTGGGAAACCTCTCTTGTGGTGCGTAAGATTCGAATCTATAAGACCTCTTGCCTCGCGCGTAAGTCCCTTACCAACTCAACTGCACACTACATGTGACAAAGTCCTGGACGTTCTCCTTTGAATTAACCGGTGGGAGACCTTTAATCCGGGTGGAAGACCTTTAGTCCAGGTTGGTGACACCAACCGGGACTAAAGGGTGGCTTTTAGTCCCAGTTGGTGTTACCAATCGGGATAAAAGGGGCCTTCGGTGCCTGCAAAATTTAGACTCGGGACTAATGCTCAAATTAGTACCGAACCTCAACACAACCGAGATTAAAGGTGCGAACCAAAAGTCATTTCTCTGCTAGTGTAATAATCTGACCAATAAACACGTTTGTCAAAATCAGTTGAGTTTGACTTTTTTTGAAACAAATTTATCATTCATAGATGAAGTAGTGTGAACATACACATAAGACAAATTCTATTTAAAGCATAAAGTCAAACACTTTAGCTGGACTGTTGGACTGGTTGAGACTAGGGGTGGTAATGGTTTCACACACTTTAAAACAATGGTATCACTCATCCATAACCACACCCATTAGATTTTTTTACACTCACGAAGAAACCAATACCTGTATATGGGTATAAGTTTGTGTCTATGTCCATGCAAATAGCAGGTACCCACGACTTGCCCGTACCTGTGGATAGTAGGTATCCGTTACAAGCTTGGGTATGGGTATGAATTTGTACCCATACATAGGTATATATTTCTTCATGAGTAAAAAAAATTCAATGGGTGTCAGGGTGTGTATATGCGTGGGTGATACTCATCGATATAAACCCATTGCCATCCCTGTGAGAAGCTTGCGAGCAACGCAACGCACAACACTATTATGTTATGGTTGATACTCCGTAGCACAATGCAACACAGTGGCATGCCAGCAAGTCTTAGATTAGCAAATCACCAATGATGGTTCCATTCCATAATTTCTTTAGGAAGGCTTGAGGCGTGATCGATTGTGTCGGACTGAGAAGGTCAGCTAGAGGATGGTTGAGGTCGTAGTGGTTCCAACAAAACATGAGCAGAATTACGATGAATCTGCTATAGAACAAAAACGTTCAATATAATGCACAAAATGGTCCAAGATTAAGATTTAGAAGAGGACAGAGAAACTGAAAACTGATGTGGTTTTATTAAGGAATGAAGCTTGTCAAAAGGAAATCCCAACAGAGTGTGGGTTTTGTTGGTGAAATTTTTTTGGGAAAATATCACATTGGATGTTCGTACGATGTTGGAGGAGGTTTTCGGATGCAAATAAAAAACTAATTACACAGCTTGCCTATAAACTACAAGACGAATTTATTAAGCTTAATTAATCCGTCATTAGCACATTTGTTACTGTAGCACTTTAGTGTCAAATCACGAACTAATTAGGTTAAAAACGTTCATCTCGCGATTTTCAACTAAACTATATAATTAGTTTTTTTGTCTATATTTAATACTCCATGTATGTGCCGTAAAATTTATTACTGTAGTTTTTCGTGAAAACTTTTTGAATCTAAACAGGCCCAGAACAGCATTGAAGATGAGAATACTGTTACTTCCTCTGGAGTCTGGAGGGGCCACACACACAGAGACAAACAAACGTGTCGTCATCACGCGTCTCAGGCGTTCCAAATCACACCGTCAGTCAGAAAGCACCCCTGAAACTGAAAAGTAAAGCCTGTTGGCTGGGACCAAGTTAGCTTGCCCAGGGATGAGCAAAGGGAGATGAGTTCAGACTTCAGAGTAAAACTTGTGCACGCACTCAGGCGGATTGCCCACCAAAATCTTCTGCTCGATCTGTTTGACCCTTCTCCACATGGTAATGGTAGCCTTTGTCGATTTTCATTCAAGGTCTGGAAACACCTGTGATTCTCTTCTCTGTACTGATTACTGAACCGAATCAACTGCTCATCGTCTTAGAAGGTATTTGGATCCAGAGACTAAAGTTTACTTGTACGCCTACCTGAACAAGACGACGACGGCTGTGCTCACCGTCGGTGCAAGCAGTAGGTGAGGTGTACCTATACCACAGCACAGCAGCAGTAGCACGGACTGGGATCGGGTGGTGTCACTGTGTCTGGGAAATCGTGATTGGCGTGGTGGTGGTGGAGATGGCTGCAGCTTGCCTGCCTATGCCAAACTGGACCTGCAGGCTGCGGCAGGATTAGCAATCGAGGACACGGACAAAAGCACCCACCCAGCCATGTCTCCGCTCGGCGCCGCCGGCTACGCTACGACGACTCTACGCTAAACACTTTTCACATATTTATTAATCATCAAATCAGTGCCATCTACACGATTCCTGGAGACGTCATCCTTTTCTCCAAAAACCACTTCTATAAATAGTTCTATAGACGGACCTTCTATAACAAATCAATCAGTTTATAGAGCTGGTTGGTGCTTCTTCCATCCACTCTACCAATCACTCTGAGTTCGAAAATTTGACTGCCTCTTAAAAGAAAAAAAAACCAACTATGTACTGTAGTGGTGATGCCATCGATTGCTTTCGTCATCTCTGATTCTTTGTTGCGTATTAATTATAATGATAATATGATACACAGTTTGACATTCCATATCCGTGTTGGTACGAATTTTGTATGCTCGCTCGTCGTGTATACAAACGTGACTGCACGGTGGTTGTCCAGCCCCAGCAGGCCGCGACTAGCTAATTATGCTGTGCGGTTGACAAGGCACAAACAAGAGCCTACATGGCCAATCAGAAGGTGAATCCAAGAACTATGAATAAGAGAATAGCTACACGGCTCACCGTATTCTGTTTCAATGGCGGTGCTATGAAACAATCACCAAAGGACTGTTTTTTTAAGTCTCGTATTCTTTTTGAGAGACAAAGGTGATTATTGGTTTTATAACTTTCAAAGTACCACACTGGTAATATAATAGAAAAATGTGTGCAACCGAAAACATAGGGAAACGATAGTTCTTAGCGGGAACATCAAATGCCAGCGCAATACGTACTGCATACGGACCGAACGACCAGCAGAAAACACCACGAAATTGTTTATCACAAATACTAGCCGAAACACTGACGGTTGTGAAATACTACATAGGAACGGACAATTGAAATTTTGCCGCCCCTTTTGAAAAAAACCGCCAATTGAAATCATCGACGGATTCTTCAAACAGAAGGACAAGAGCTTTAGTTGGGGTGGATGCTCTTGTAGCTATGTAGTTGATGCCCCCATATTGTCCTTCTTTTATACGTTTTTCTTTCTGAATTCTAATATATAATACACTTTGGTTTGTATGCACTGAACGATGCAACGGCCAAAAGTTTTTTTTATCCAAAAAAAAAATAAGGCTGGCATTTCACAAGTCACAGAGTATGTGATAATCTCTCTGTATCAACAATAAAAAAATTATTTAGAGTGCCAAAGTTTTCAGATATTAGTGGTTGCTTAAAAATCAACATCATCTCATCAACCATTCAGATATTATTAATGGATGCAATTTTTATCCACTAAGAATGTATATAATTTGACTAATAAATGTTTATTGCCGTTTGGGCCATGCCGCTGCGTTCCATCCGTTGGGCCCGTTAGTCGTCCGTCGTGACGTCCACTAGTCGCTTCGTGAGGCACATGGTCTCATGGCGACAAAAGCAATTGCCTATTGGGGGTATTGGGCCTCGTTCAGAATGCAACTTTTTTAATCTAGGCTACTGTAATACTTTTGTTTGTATTTGGTAATTAGTGTCCAATCATAAATTAATTAGGCTCAAAAGATTCGTCTCGTAAATTACAGATTTTACCTACATTTAGTGCTCTATGTATGCGTCTAAAGATTGATGTGATAGAGAGTGTGTAAAAATTTAAAATTTGGAAGGTAACTAAACAAGACCTTGGCCTTTCAGCTTGAACAATAGTTGCAATAAAGGTCTCGCGTCGCATGCAGCTGTTCACACGTAACCAACCTTTGGATGATGAATTGAAATTGAATGAACGACTTTGGCCTCGTTTAGTTTCCAGAGTCGGGGGTGGCCGACTCTGCACAGTGCCACCCTCGACACTGTAGCACTTTTTGTTTTTTAGTGGTAATAATTGTCCAAATTTTGATTAATTAGGCTCAAAATGTTCGTCTCGCAAAGTACAACAAAACTGTGCAATTAGTTTTTGATTTCATCTACATTTAGTACTCCATATATATGCCGACATTTTGATGTGATGGGAAATCTTCTTTTTACATAGTGAAATTTGGGGGTGAATTTTGGAATCTAAACAAGGCCTTTGCACAACAGCCAGGTTTTCTTGCCTGTCAACGAATGCCGAATGCCCGAATGGCATCAAAGTGATGATGTGCAGACATCCTAGGTTGGTCTCATGGGCTTTGCTCGAGGCAGCGAAAGGGGAAGCCAAAAGCCCAAGGGCCCAAGGGCCAAGGTGGATAGGCACCGGAAATCTTCCACGCACTACGCCGTTTCAAATCAAATCAACCAACAACCATCGACGCAGGGGGACTCTCGTTCGTCCGCCAGTCGGCGCAATCTGTAGACCCAGGCCTTGTTTAGATGCATCCTAAAAGTTAAGAATTTTTCCACTCTCTTCATCACATTAATCTTTAGACTCATGTATAAAGTAGTAAATATAGGTAAAAAAATAACTAATTACACAGTTTAGTTAGAAATCATGAGATGAATCTTTTGAGTCTAGTTGGTCCATGATTAGACAATATTTATCAAATAAGACGAAAGTGGTACTATTCATCGGGTTTAAAAAATTTAAAATCTAAACGTGGCCCGAGCTAGTGGGTGTATCACTGACTCTGACTGGGATGAGGGGTCGGGTGTCAGAGAGGCCACGATGCGCGCCCAGATGCCCCTGCAGCCTGCCGGTTTGGCGGCCAAACTGACCGGACCCCGGACCTGCAGCAAGAGGAGGAAGCAGACAAAGCAGCCACCCTAACGTCCATGCCCGCTCAATCGGTGGCCTACGGCACTTCACACCAACCACCGCCGCTGTACTGTACAAACACGAGTACCTACGTATACGTAGTGGTGGTGCTCCAGTGTCCGGCGACGACTTTGACTTGTATTGTGCGGTTCACAGGGGAGCAGGAGCCTGTTTGTCGACCCAGAAGCTGGAATAGCTAGCGATCCACGAATAAAATGTGTGTGATAAGCATCGATTCCATGGCTCACGTGCCGTATACCATGTTACTATGGGTGCTGACAAGCCTGCCCACTGGAGATTGTGAGAGGAGAGGCGTCCTTGTTTCTTTTAAATTTCGAATAGAAAAATGGCAATGGCAACTATAAAAGGAAAAAAAAAACAAGGTGTCCTTCTTTTCGGTCACCTGGCACAAGCGGTGGACGAAGCCATGTTTCAAGTCACGTGTTAAATCGGTGACCTCACCGTCCTGCAAATTGCTCTATCCTGTGGCTTTTCGTTCCACACTTACACCTAAAGCCTACAAACAGCATCCTTGTTCAATTCCGAAATTTATGTCATTTCACCTCTTTTTTTTCCCCCTAAATCAAACATCTCTGATTTTGACAAAATGCTTACTAAATGTATAACATTAAATAATGCCGTTAAATTTAGTATAAGTGTTTGATATCTTTGAATATAGTTTTTTTCTTTTCATTTCCTTTTATTAATATAGTTAAAGTTAGCGAAAATTGACTCAAAATAAAACTGACCACGTAATACATTTTATAACATTACAACTTATAACGATGATTACGTCTATGCTCTATAACGAGATCGATGTAACATCAAGACGGTGAAGGACGTCACATTCCCATGGTCAGGGAATCCTGGGTTGATCCACTGAGCTGTCGCTCAGATCCTAAAACAAATCGATGTTTTAGACAGCCTAAAACTAGCCCGGTAGGGAATCATGGGCTTCGTTTTGGGCCAAGGCTCGGACTACCTTACTAGGCTGCCGCCGTAGCACCAGCTATGCAAGAGAGCGAGGCTGCTCAATACCCTCGATGGGTTGGGCCGTAATAACAGAAGGGGCCGTCCGGTCACCCGTGGGTCTAGCGGAGAAGCTCCATGGCGCGGCGCAAGGCGCCACCGAAGCGGCGGACGTCGATGGTCACGTTCTGGCCCACCAGGTACGCCGCCCGCAGCGCCATCCACCCCTCCCTTCTCACCGCCGCGGGGTCCCTCAGCACGCGGTGGTCGCGCGGGTACCGCCGCGCCAGCGTGCTCTCCTCCACGGAGATGCCGTAGTGCACGTACCGGAGCCCCGCGTCGCGCGCGGGCACGCCGAAGTCCTCCGCGGCCATCGCGTCCAGCCCGCCCAGCGGCACCACCTGCACCACCACGGCCCCCGCGGGGAGGAACACCAGGTTGGCCAGCCCGGCGCCGTGCACGCCCACCAGCACGTCGCACGAGTTCACCACCCGCGCGAACGACGGCAGGTCCGCGTGCCGCGCCGGCTCGCCCACCACCACCTCGAACCCGAGCGCGGTGGCGGCCCGCGCGATGGCGCCGGCGTTGGTGAACGCCCGGGTCGACTTCCGGGAGATGAGGAGCAGCCTGGGGCGGACGGCGGAGGAACGGTTGCCGTCGCCGAGACGGATGGCCGTGTCCCGGGTCAGGCCGTAGGATCGTCGGGCGAGCAGGGTGAAGTCCTCCATGGAGTACTCGCCGGCGGTCCTCGCGGCGTCCACGCTCATCTCCTTGTGGAACTCGAGGCCTAGGATCACGTGGGGGTAGCAGAGCACGCCCCTGCTTCCCCTGTCCATGTCCACTACGGCATGCCGCGAGAGTCCGCCGAGCAGCGGCCGGAACTTGTCGAGCCACCATGGCTGAGCGTCGCTGACGAGGAGGTGCACGTCGCCGCCGAACCGGTGCGTGGTGATGAACAGCGGGACGAGCACGTCGGTCAGGTCGTGGAACATGTTCCCCGCGTAGCCGCCGACAGAGAAGACGACCGCCGGGGCGGTGTGGCTGGCCGTGCATCGGGGAGCAGCGCCGGCGGTGTGATGCGACGACGCCACCGTCAGCTCAGTGACGCGGGCGAGCGCGTGCCGGTCATTCTTCCTGCCGTGCGGCTTCATCTTCCATGATTGACGCCTCGCCCACGGATGGCGGAGGACGATGGTGGCGTTGGGGAGGACGCGGACGTCGCCTTTCAGCTCGCACACGTCGGATCTCGAGCTCGAAAAGTCGCACCGCACGGGCCCTTTGTTTCTGCCTGCAACATCACAGACAAGAGCTGAGTCTACTAGCCGACATTGTTCTGTTTGATCATCGACATTCCCAGGAGGTCAGATTGCTTGAATATATGCGTTAATGAATCATGAACTGTCAGCTTAAATTTTTCTGAATATTTCGTGTCTGAGTACGACATATGCTCGACATACCATAACGATGAGAGCTTAATCTTTCCTCTCCCCACATCACTCTAGAAGCCGGACCTACTGAAAACAACAAGCTCACTGCAAACACAACGATAAGATACGTTAAATAAGCATCACTGCACTCGTGGGAATAAGGTTAAGGGTCAGGGTTAGTGCAAGAACTTACATGTTTGCAGAGGAACCGCGGAATGCCGGAACATTGTGGCAAGTGATATCGGCACAAGAATGCATCCTGCGAGAAGCACCAATCCAAACTTGACAGTAAAACTGCTGACAGTTTTCTTCTCGCATGCCATCTTGTAATGCTAACCTTCATCTATGACTGATACACAGAAATAGTAAGGCCATCCTTTGAGTAGTTGCCATGCTTTATATTTGTTTCCATCTGACATTAGGAACATTCTATTGTTCCTCTGTTAGAGCGTTAGTTCAAACAACTGGACTTAAACAAGTGGCGTTTGTTGAGAGATTCTACAGGCTCCAACAGCAGAATAGGAAGCACAGGTCCTGAATGGGTCGTCGTGCAAAGTTAGATGAGCAAACTCCATGGAGAAAAGAAACAAAGCAAACTATGTGTCTCACTCACCTTTTGGTTTGGTAGGAATGTTGTTAGTGTGCACTGCTATTGAAAGTCTGCATGCTTGTTACAGTAGAAAGCAAATATTGCAGAAGACGCTCTCAAACAAGGCAGAGTTTTGATTACTTAGTGTATCCGCAGATAAAAGTAGGATGTACAAAATTTCAAATTAAACTATCAAATAACTGGAGAGCATGCTTTTTTCAAACTCAAACTAAATCTAGTATAGGGGACAGAGGATGATGCACAGCCAAATCAGAACAAAATAACAATTAATCTGAATTGGTACCTGCTCAGAATTAGTTGCAGTACACATGAACCAGAACATGATAAAAAGGTCATCATCAGTGGTTGTTAGGTGTTAGACTGAAGAGAGAATTGTTCCAGTTAGGTGATCCAACTCTTTTTTAGTGAATAACTACATACATGGGGATTTCTACTCATACTCAAATCCTCCTTGCTAAAAACTGAAGCAACATATGATCTGAGCAACTAAGTCTGAAAACCGTGTGAGCAAAATGGAGAGAGTATAGTGTCAGATCGTTGGGCACAACCTGTGCTTTTAATTTAGCATTGTAAACCAAGAGTGGCCTCTTACCTATGTAGGAAATAGTAACCCAAGAGGGGAAAATGTTTCCTTGTAAATATACTAGTAAATACAAAAAAATGATGCATGGCAGTAAACTGCAAGTGCTAAAAAACAAATTTACAGATTTGTCATGTCTCATTAATCTCTATCAACTACTCCTGACTCATAGCGAGATAAACGGAAAAGCAAGAGCAATTATCAGGTCCTTGCCTTTTGTTGATCTAAGATAACATTCAAGATCCTTCCAGGCACATAAATTCTCTTCCTGATGCCTTTTCCATCAAAATATTTGGAGAGTTTCTCATCTGAGGCTGCAATTTGGAAAACATCATCCTCAGAGCACGCTTTGTCAACAAGGATTGTACCCCTGGTCTTTCCATTGATTTGGACAGGGAGTACAAGCTTTGATTCCTCCAGGTACTCACTTTTTGCCTGGGCAAAAGAAAAATGGCTCTGTTTTTTATGTCATAAAACACAATATTTCATGCATGGGTGAAATTTCACTATCACCAGATATGTTGAAGGGAACATATATAAGAATACTAATCCAATAAGACGCATCAATGTAAAATACTCTTTAAGTAAGGCATCATGGTAGCAACTGATAGCAAATCCTTGTCACGTACTGTAGGCATACTATTCCCACATAATTTTTTCCTTGTTGATAGGATTACGGATCCTACCGGGCTGGCTGCGAAGGTTGTAGGGGTGAGAGATTGGTGGGCGAGGTCTGAACGAGCGAGAACGGCGGATTGGCGCCGTGGCGGCGCTACAGTGCCGTGTTTACTGTGCGGGCCCGCGCCAGGTACATCGCCGTCTGGAGGTCGGGCGAGTGGTGCATCTCCACGTCGACCTGGATGTGTTCGGGCAGCCCGCCCACAAAGAGCTCCGCCTTCTGGCGCAGGTTGAGGTCGCGCGCGTGGCAGAGGACCGCGTTGTAGCGGTTGGAGTACTCCTGCACCGAAGATGTGAATGGCAAGCGCGCAAGCTGCGCCAGGCGCGTGCCCTGCGTTGGCGGCCCAAAGTGAAGTTGACACAGGGCGCAGAAACGCTCCCATGCCGGCATCCCTTCGTCCTGTTCCAAGGCGTAGTACCAAGTCTGAGCATCGCCACGAAGGTGATAGGAGGTGAGCCATGTGCGGTCCGAAGCCAGGGTGCGCTGGTCGCGGAAGAATTGCTCGCACTGGTTCAACCAATTGAGGGGGTCGACGCCGCCATCGAACGTCGGGAACTCCAGTTTGTAGAAACTCGGGGCGGTGTGAGCGCCCGGGCCAGCAGCGGCGGCCGGCACACCCTCGTCCACGGCCGCGGCCGCAGCAGCGTCGCTCCCGAGGTGGAGAGCAGCTGCGGACGGGGCGCCTCCGTAGTAGAGGTTCCCCGCGGTGTCGCCGTAGAAGACGCCCGAGCGGGGGGGGCGGGGCCCCATCGACGCCCGCAGGCGCGCTTGGGGAGGCCACGGTGGAGGTGGCCATGGTGTAGATCGGGGAAGCCGCAGAGCCCGCGAACGCCCACTCGGGGATGGGGGACGGCGAGGTCGGCCACCGGATCATGTGGAGGGGTAGACCCGAGCTCGGCGGCGGACTAGCACCCGAGGCCGGCGCGGCGATGGAGGGCGCAGGCAGCGCTGATTGCGGTAGGGGTGGCGGGGCAGCGACGAAACCGGCGGAGGCGGCTGCTGCGTGAGCCCCGACCACGCGGCCTGCATGGCGGTGATGCTGCGGCTCATCTGCGCCATGTTGGTGGACATCTCAGCGACCACGGCGGCGAGGGACTCCAGGGTCAGGGGAACGGCAGCGGAGGACCCCATGGCGGCATCCACCGGCGCGCCCACGGCAGCGGACAGGGGGATGGACGAGGACGACGTGAGCAGTGGACGGGTGGTGGTGGGTGGGATCGGCGGCGCGGCGGTGGTGGTGGAGGCCATGATCGGCGAGGCTGCTGATACCAGGTTGATAGGATTACGGATCCTACCGGGCTGGCTGCGAAGGTTGTAGGGGTGAGAGATTGGTGGGCGAGGTCTGAACGAGCGAGAACAGCGGATTGGCGCCGTGGCGACGCTACAGTGCCGCGTTTACTGTTCACGCGATTAGGGAGGGTGGCGGCTAGGGTTTGGAAACTCCCGGCTCCCTAAGGGAAGCCGAGCAATAATAGATTGCTCTTGCTTAATTATTTCTCAACCAACGTTACAAATATATAGCCTATGAGATCCTAATTTAGGGAAATAACTAAACTATTTTAAGGAAATATATAAATAGATAATCAGCCCACTAACGGGCCTAGCGCCCACTAACAGGCCTGGTGATAGATAATCAGCCCACTAACGGGCCTAGCGCCCACTAACAGGCCTGGTGCTGAGCCCGACATAACATTGAACATGCAGGAAAATACTGCAGTGTCTTCTATGCTCATTCAGATTAGGTTGTTTTAGTACCTAGCAACCATGGACAAGAAGTACAAACTGTCTGACAAGGTTTACATAGTCAAATGAATCATAAATGTATGTCATTCGGGAACAAGGGGTGATGCGCTAAAGCAGGATAGGTTTAATGATACCTCTGGAAACTGTTCATAGGCCAATGACTGTGGATGTCCGAGGCGAAACCAAAGCTCCTCAGCCAAGTGTGGTGCGAAGGGTGAAAGCAGCAGAACAAAGGATTCAATAACAGTTTTTGGCTGGGTTTCCCACTGTAAAAGAAAATAAGAGTCACATCATGTTCCTCTGTAAATCATGGAATATACAACCTTAGCTAGTTAGCTCCCTCTCTATTTAAATGCATGTCATTTTGGACATGGCATGATCCAATAGAGCCAATGTTGACTAGTAATTTCCATTGTGCAAAAAGCAATAAAGCAGAATGGAAGTACTTGATGATGAGTATATTAGTCTTACTTGCACTTGGTCAATCCAAAAATATTTCTAAATTCTAATATTGCTAGAGAAATTAAGAGAAGTTTGGTTTCACCTTGTATGCAGCATTCACAAACTCCATCATTGCAGATATTGCAGTGTTAAATCTTGTTTCCTGAATTTCCTCCGTGACCTATACAAACCAAAATACCAAATAATACATCAGTCAGTCATCAGCCACAATTAGTCAATCACAACAGTACAAAAAATGAAAATGATCGCTGAACAAATCATGCTCTGCATTATGACTACACTGAACATTATAAAACATTGAAATAGGAGGGCAAAACTGCATGTAATGACAATTCTATTTGTGTCAATCCCACTTAGGCATAGGCATAACTTTTCACATGGAAACTGGTAAATAAGCATAGAACTAGCCACCTCTATTATTGGATCTAGTAAGTATAAAATAACTAAAATGACAGGTTGAATAAGTTGTGGGATGACATATCCTTACTACCACACATCAACCTGAATGTTATAAGATGGGCTTGATTTTCTCTTATTGTGTGTTTGAAAGTTATAGGACACCCGTGTTATGGCCAGGACGTACTGCACATGCGAAGTATTCACATAAATATTGGAGGATGGTTTCTTCATCACCAAGTTTATATATTTCCTAAATAGCTTGATTAGTTTCCTTTGTAGAGATCATATTAATTCATTTTCCTAAAGCTACGATATACACGATAAGTTAGGGGTGAACCAACTCAAGAAAAAGCTTGTCCAACATGGCAACATCAATTGAGATGGTTTAGACATGCCTAACAGAGGCCTCAGAAGCACTGGTGCATAGTGACATCCTGAGGTGTGCGCATAACGTAAGAGGCAGGGATAGGCTAAACCTGACATGGAAGAGGCAGCGAAGAGAAGACATGAGAAAATGGAATATACCCAAAGAATCATCTTTGGTCGTAAAAATTCACCGAAACAAATAGCTGATATGCTAAACATTTTGCATCGTTTATATTTCAGAGTGCATGAGTGAAAAGAGTGTTAACTGCTAACAGTGACAATTGTAACCTACCCTTGCAATACATTTGTGAAGAACTCGAAGCTGATCCAAGGTTGGTTCATCTTCAGCAGTCATGGTTCCATCATTATATGATCCATCAGGTAATTGTGGACCAACTATGAGTCTCCATGTTCTTCCAAGGAACCGGTGCACACCTTCGATTCCCCCAGTGCTCCATGTCTTTGAATCTCTGGAAGTACCATATATCCCATCAGCTTTGTCTAAGCAATTGTACTTCATCTGTAAATATTTATACACACCTCAATGGCCCCATGAACATTTCGTACAAGCGAAGAGAATCAGCGCCATATTCTGAAACAACATCATCAGGGTTGATGACATTCCCTCGACTTTTACTCATCTTGTAGGCACGAGCATTCAGACGAATGTTTGGATCATCCTTCAGAACATAGTGATCTCCAACTTTTGTAACCTTGCAAAAAATGAAGCAGAAAAAAAAATCAAACTCCAAACTTTTATCGCACCAATTGATAATGAACACAAGTACCAGATGCAGACCTTATCTGCAGCTACTTTTTCTTGGTAGCAATCAATCAAACTTGAGTCTGAGTCTGCAGAAACCCATCTGCCTTCGTTGTCTCTATACGCAGTATACTCAACCTGTTACAGCATTTATTAGCAACAATAAAATCATTCATGAACATGTAGAAATTCTGGCAGAAAGTTGTGTCACCTACTTCTCCTAGTATCAATCCTTGATTTATCAGGCACTTGAAGGGCTCTTTAGTAGAGACTACGCCCATGTCATAAAGAACCTATGAAACACCACTTAGTTAGAATAAAGGAAGGCCAGACGACAGTGTATGGTAGAACAAGAGAGAGCCATTGAAACCCAGATATTAACCACTGGTCCCCAGATTTTCTAAGAGCGATGAATTTCTGATGTATATTGGTAGAATATAAGGGAGAAAACCATTGGAACCCAGATATTAACCACTGGTCCCTAGATTCTCTAAGAGCAATGAATTATGACTAACAGGAGCTAAATTTCTGATGTATATTGTATAACTTTAAAAATAGCCAATTCAGGAGTCCGTGATATTATTCAAAACTTCATGCACCAAAACCCTACTCATCTTTAATCAGCTAAATCAATAGTAAAAAAACTCAGCTCAAGGGAAGAGACATCCTGAAGGCATTGCTTGATAAGTCGAGAAAAGGCACCTCAATGCTGGCTCTTACCCATATGGGGACACCGTTGCCACAGGCTGAGTCTTAAGTATCTTCACCAGTCTCCCAATAATCTATCCCCAACATGTAGGTATTGGGGTAGCCCGATATTATTTTTTGTGAGTATTGGAAGAGTTGCTACAGCAGTACCCAATATCTCTCTCCAATACCAATATAAAAGATGAGGCCCACAGGTGTGTAGGGAAAAAGATGGCTGTGGTGGTTGGGATGGGCCCCATGCTATTGGGGGAGATGCAACTCCCCCTTTATTTGAGGAGAGATTATTGGTGGCCATCAAAAAAGGGAGAGGTA
This sequence comes from Saccharum hybrid cultivar R570, assembly GCA_038087645.1. Classification (NCBI taxonomy): domain Eukaryota; kingdom Viridiplantae; phylum Streptophyta; class Magnoliopsida; order Poales; family Poaceae; genus Saccharum; species Saccharum hybrid cultivar. The sequence continues at coordinate 9,134,493 of JAQSUU010000112.1, read as the reverse complement.
TTGGGAGACTACTGGAGCAAGGAAAAAGCACAGTGACCCCAATATGACAGTTTTATGGGGATAGGGGGAGGTATTGGAGGACCGCTGGAGATGCAGCGAGGGGACTTTTTTTTTGGCGAGAACCAGGGTTTGAGCCCTTGTTGGTAGCCTCACAACTAGAGGACTTACCACCATGCTACAAGCATGTTCTTGGCAAAATCATAGTAATGCAAACATGGTAGCACTTGCAACAAGATATCAAAAAATTAAGCTTGTAAGGTTTGCATGGGACAAGAAATAACTAATTTCATCACCTTTAGTGGAACTATAGAAAGCACAAACTTGCATTCGAACATAAAAATTACCTTGTGCCAAAATCTTGCATAAAGCAAGTGCAAGACAGAATGTTCAGCACCACCAACGTAGATGTCAACTGGACCCCAATACCTGTGTGATATGAGAAACAGAATACAGTTAGTTAGCACACCCCTTATTGGAGATGTTGGAGTGTGATTATATTCAGCCCATGAGGCTAGGCCCATGTGGCCCATGTATGGTACCTATATAGCTACCCTTCTAGGGTTAGCCCAATTCAATAGAGAATCACAAGTTTAACATGGTATCAGAGCTAGGTTTCCCTTTCCTCCCCACCCTCCCCTGCTCAGCCGCCGGCTGGAGGCAGCACCAGCCGCCGCCGGACATGGCCGGCCGGCCTCTCTCCCCTCCTCCCTCCATCTTTTCCCACTTCCCCTCTCCTTCGTCCCGCTTCAACTGGTCGACCCGCCCCTCCTGCTCCAGCGGCGTCGGAAGCAGCACCGCCGCCGCCGTCTGCTCCAGCGGCGTCGGAACCAGCGTCGCGCTACGCCCGACGGGGACGCGCCCTCCCACGCCGGCGCGGCCAACAGCAGCGGCTCTTTCCCTGGAGGCGGCCGGGGCAGCGCCCGCACGGACGACTGCGACCCACTCGGTGAAGGAGGCCGCGCCTTCGGACACCGACGCAGCGCCCGCAAGGATGGCTGCGACCGTGGCTCCTTCCCTGGAGGCGGCCGGTCCCTCTGGTCCCGCCCCTCATGCTCCTGCGGCCCCTCCAGCCTCTGCCCCCGCCCTTCCCGCTCAGTGCCTGCCCCCGCCCTTCCCGCTCAGTGCCGGCAACTTCACCACCATCGCCGCGCAGTGCCTGCAGAAGCTCCCCGCCAGCAACAACACCGGCAACTTCAACTTCCACCTCCACCCGCCCCCTGCTGCTGGACTGGCCTCCATGGACTGGACTGGACCTCCGCCTCGCCAGATCCCGATCTCGCCGCGATCCATGGCGTCGTCGCAGCAGGGCCCGGTCCAGGGGCCGCCAGGCTCGGGAGCGGGGGCTCTCCCCGTGGGGCGCCGGGCGCAGCAGGCACCGCCCAACCCGCCTTCCCTGGCAGTCCGCCCGCCCCCCTTTGGCGGACAACCGGGCTTCATGTCCCAGCCACTGCCACCGTTCAGGGGGCCTCCTGGTGCGGCATCTCAGCCACCACCGTCGTTTGGTGTTCCTCCCGGGGTGGTGTCCCAGGCGCCGCCTTCCCTGTTCGCTGTGGTGTCGCAGGCACCTTTGCCCTTTGTTGGACACACTGTTGCTGCGTCTCCGGCGGCACCGTTCGGTAGCCCCCCTGTAGCGGGGACGCCTTTCCCTGGCCAGTCTGGGCCAATGGCGGCAGCTTCCCCGTGGGCTACACATTCCGGTGACTCTCCAGGCCTTGTCGGTTGGGTTCCGGCTCCCTTGGCCTCCTCCTTCAGCACTACCGCCAGCCCTCCACCTGTTAGTCCTGATTGGATCGCCAACTCGGGCGCCACTTTCCACACCACGCCCGATGCGAGTCTCCTTTCTTCTCTCCGTCCTCCTCACCCTTCCTGTCCCTCTTCCATCATGGTCGCCAATGGCACCTGCATTCCTGTCTCCTCCGTGGGCACTGCCAGTTCCCACGGCTCCTTTCATATCCCTGATGTTCTTGTGGCTCCCGGGATGGTTCACAACCTTCTCTCTATTCGCCGTTTCACCACTGATAACTCTTGTTCGGTTGAGTTTGATCCCTCTGGCCTCACCGTGCGGGATTTGGCCTCTCGGGCTCCTCTGCTCCGGTGTAACAGCACTGGGCCTCTCTACACCCTTCGGTTTCCGGCGTCTGCTTCTCCTTCTTCGCCTTCCTCAGCCGCTTTCGCCGCCACTCCTTCCTCCACCACTTGGCACCGTCGCCTCGGCCATCCTGGCCGGGATACACTGATGCAGCTCAGTCGTAGTTCCGACATTCGGTGCCCTCAGGCTCACGATGATCACTTGTGCCATGCGTGCCAGCTGGGACGTCACGTTCGCCTTCCCTTCCAGTCCTCATCCTCACATGCCACTCGTGCATTTGATCTTATTCATTGCGACTTGTGGACTTCTCCTGTTCTCAGCATGTCTGGCTACAAGTACTACTTGGTGGTGGTCGATGATTTCTCCCATTATTCCTGGACTTTTCCCCTGCGGGCCAAGTCCGAGGCGTTCACCACTCTTAGCCACCTCTTTGCTTGGGTTTCCACTCAGTTCGGCCTCACCATCAAGACTGTCCAGTGCGACAATGGCCGTGAGTTCGATAACTCAACATCACGTGCCTTCTTCCTTTCTTCCGGTGTCCATCTGCGCATGTCTTGTCCGTATACCTCCTCTCAAAACGGCAAGGCAGAGCGCATGATCCGCACAACCAATGACATCATGCGCACTCTTCTGCTCCAGGCATCTCTACCCGCTCGTTTCTGGGCTGAGTGTCTGCACACCTCCACCTATCTCCTTAACCGCCTTCCTTCTACTGCTTGCCCAGCTCCCACGCCTCACCACGCTCTTTTCGGTACCCCTCCTCGGTACCACCACCTTCGAGTTTTTGGGTGTGCGTGTTACCCTAACACCGCCGCCACCGCTCCCCATAAGCTGGCTCCCCGGTCTACCCTCTGTGTCTTTCTCGGATACTCTCCGGATCACAAGGGCTACCGATGCTTTGACCTTACCTCTCGCCGTGTCCTCATCTCTCGCCATGTCGTGTTTGATGAGTCGGCATTCCCTTACTCCACCACCTCTCCACCCACCCCTCCCGCTGACCCTGCGGAGGCCTCCTTTTTCCCCACTGACCCGGCGATTCCGCCACCCTTCTCCCTCTACCCTGCAGGTACTGCTCCGGCGCACTCTCCTGGTGGTCCCGCCCCGCCGCCCCAGGACCTTCCGGTGCCTGACACGGTCGAGGCAGCCCCGGAGCTTCCATCCTCGCTCCCTGTGGCTTCGCTGCCTCCCGTTGTGCCCGATGCTGCCGTTCCGATCGCGGGACCGAGCACCCTGAACCCACCTCCTCCCGGGCGCTTCGGACTCGTCTACCAGCGCCGGCGGGAGCCGCGTCCGCCCTCACCTCCTCCCGGACGTTTCGGCATCGTCTACGAGCGCCGGCGTGAACCGCCTTCGCCGCGCTCGTCCCCAGCGCCGTCGTCACCGGAGCATGCTACGCCGGCATCGCCACGCTCTCGCGCCGACCCGCCGGTGTACCACCCGCCTCTTCTTCACCGAGACCCTCGTCACACTCATCCGATGGTGACGAGGCAGGCGTCTCGCCCGCAGGCCCTCACCGCCGCCGCCTGCGAGCCGGGGATCTCTCCGGTACCCTCTTCCGTCCGCGCGGCCTTGGCGGATCCTCACTGGCGCCGCGCGATGGACGAGGAGTACGCGGCCCTCCTCGCCAACCAGACGTGGGACCTAGTGCCTCGTCCGCCGGGCTCCAACATTGTCACCGGCAAGTGGATCTGGACGCACAAGAGGCGGGCTGATGGTTCCTTGGAGCGCTACAAGGCTCGCTGGGTCCTACGCGGCTTCACTCAGCGGCCCGGCATTGACTATGCTGAGACGTTCAGTCCCGTGGTGAAGCCAGCTACAGTCCGCACCGTCCTCTCCCTGGCTCTCGAGCGCTCCTGGCCTGTGCATCAGCTGGATGTCAAGAATGCCTTCCTTCATGGCACTCTGACTGAGACGGTCTACTGCAGTCAGCCGGCAGGTTTTGTGGATGCTTCTCGTCCTGACTTCGTCTGCCGGCTCAACAAATCTCTCTACGGGCTCAAGCAGGCACCCCGGGCGTGGTACTCTCGATTCGCTACCTTCCTGCAGACTCTTGGGTTCACGGAGGCCAAGTCTGACACCTCCCTGTTCATATACCACTATGGGGGTGAGACTGCTTACCTGCTCCTCTATGTGGATGACATTGTTCTCACTGCCTCCAGCGAATCTCTGCTCCACCGCATCATTGCCTCCCTCCAGAAGGAATTTGCTATGAAGGATCTTGGGGTGCTCCACCACTTCCTCGGCGTCACTGTTGAGCCCCGACCTTCCGGCCTGTTCCTCCACCAGCGGCAGTTCACTTGTGACATTCTGGAGCGAGCAGGGATGACCGCCTGCCAGTCTTGCTCTACACCGGTGGACACCCAGGGAAAGCTGTCAGAGGCTGGGGGTCCGATGCTTGGGCCAGCGGACTCCACCGCCTACCGGAGTCTTGCTGGCGCGCTTCAGTACCTCACTCTCACACGGCCGGACATCACTTATGCCGTCCAGCAGCTCTGCCTCTACATGCATGCTCCGCGGGAGCCCCACCTGGCTGCTATGAAGCGGCTTCTCCGATACCTTCGTGGCACACTTGGCTACGGGCTGCTCCTCAGCCGGTCCTCCACTGCCGAGCTGGTTGTCTACACCGACGCTGACTGGGCGGGATGCCCGGACACCCGGAGGTCCACCTCCGGCTACGCTGTCTTCCTCGGCGGCAACCTGGTCTCTTGGTCGTCCAAGCGCCAGCCGGTGGTTTCACACTCCAGTGCCGAGGCGGAGTACCGTGCCGTGGCCAACGGCGTGGCCGAGGCCGCCTGGCTCCGCCAGCTCCTAGCTGAGCTTCACCGCCCACTCGCCAGGAGCACGCTCGTCTACTGCGACAACGTCCCGACCACCTCCCAGTTTGCGGACATCTTCACCAAAGGCCTCCCTTCCTCGACCTTCTCCGAGTTTCGCTCCAGCCTCAACGTCACCAGTGGCTAGTTGTGGCTGCGGGGGGGGGGGGGGGGGGGGGGGGGGGGGGGGGGAGGTCCTGTGTGTGTGGTGCTCTTACTTGTTTTCTTTCTTGTTCAGCCTTGAACTCCGCTGCGCCGGTAGTTCAGACTGCGGGGGGTGTTGGAGTGTGATTATATTCAGCCCATGAGGCTAGGCCCATGTGGCCCATGTGGCCCATGTATGGTACCTATATAGCTACCCTTCTAGGGTTAGCCCAATTCAATAGAGAATCACAAGTTTAACAGGAGATGACACATGAAACAAGGATGCACCTTTCTTTAGCCTTGTCAACCAATATACTGCAGTTTTTGGGATCCATGAACCTCAAATAGTACCTGAAATAATGATTTCATGACACTAAAGGTGTAAGGGCTCACAAGCCACTCGCAAAACCAGAAAGGATATGTTTCAACAATGTGGGAACAGTTCTCCAAACGACATTATGATGTTAGAAATTGATGCATTTTTCCATGAGACAATAAGGCACCTATTATATATTACAAAAAATTCTCTGAATGCTCATTGCCTCATGATTGTTACAACGATTAGAATATGATAAAAGTTACCAGCAAGATCCAGCCCATTGTGGCATGGTGCTTGTTTCTCTTCTTGCAGGCTTCCCAGATAAAGGATCCATGGTTCTAACCTGGAAAGGCAGTGAAAACAGTTAAATAGTAAATAGATGTGCATGTGCTCAGTATGTGCAAGAGTAAAAAAATGATAAATGCAAGTTTTGCAAACAGAGAAAGGAGTGAACTTAAGTGATAGTTTAACTAAATTTCATGACACTGGTAGGCAGATACTTCTTGTAGTTTCAAACAATCAATGTTCATGTCAACCAATTGTCTTTCTAGTGTGCTAACTAAAAGACATAGCGATGAACAATGCAATGCAGTCCAAAATACAGAGATGAAATGCAACTTTTGGGGACTTGTGTTTGACCCCTAAAAAATGGCCTTTGGGATGGCCCTTTTATATACATTTTCTAATGCAATTTTGGGATTCACACAATATAGTCATAATTTAATATTTCTATTTTCTTGCCTTCAAAAATTTCCTTGTCCTATCTAACTCAAGAAGTGTTTACCACTTACACCCTTCTGTCTAAAACAGCCCAGCCTCTATGCTCCCCTTCCCATTTGACATTCTGATTTCTTCTTTCATTGTAGTTATTTTAGATTTCTAACAATATATTGCCATTGCACAGTAATGTCTCTAACAGCTTATATACATACCCAATTCGTTGCTTTAGTCAAAGGTGGCTCCCCAGTACCAGTCGGAGTGAAATCATCCAATTCAGGAAGAGTTAAGGGCAACTCATCTTCTGAAAGAGGAACCATTTCATTGGTATCATCAAGGTAGCTCACAGGGAAAGGTTCACCCCAATAGCGCTGTCTGGCAAAAAGCCAATCTCGAAGCTTGTAGTTAACCTGATATTTGGTTCTCTCAATTAAATTCTGATGAAAGTAGTGTGCACAACATTATTATATGATGAAGCAGGATGAAAGCACCTTTTTCTTTCCAAAACCATTACTCTCTACCCACTCAACAACTTTCTTAGCAGCATCTTGGGAAAGCATTCCGTTAATATTCAATCCAGATGAAGAACTGGATGAATTAATCATGACGCCATCATCTTCATATGCCTCCAATGGATCACAATTACCATTCTGTGGACTTACAACCTTAATGATTGGAAGTTCATATTTCACGGCAAATTCATAGTCACGAGAATCATGTGCAGGCACTGCCATGATAGCCCCAGTGCCATAGCTGCAGCGAGGCAGCCAAATATTAGAATGCACAAACAGTCAGAAACAATAGTAATAAGAGTATTTTTTAAAAAAATCTTTCTCAGATATTTATTAAATTATAAAGGTAATTCCAATAGCTTATATTGGTCAATTTTATGAGCAGCAACAATATTCTGCCAGGTGATCAGATCCCTTACTGGATAGCAAAATTTAGTTCATGGTAAAAAAGGAACAATAGATACAGAAATTAAGAATGTATGTATATGGAGTACTGAATGAAGCAAACAATATTAAGACTTGAGCCTTTAATATTACATAATAAGAGTAAAGCAATTACTACATAGATGTAAAAACCTAGGTTCTCTACCAAACTACAATAAGAAGTGTAAAGTATTTACTAAATAGATGTAGAAACCTAGGTTCTCTAGCAAACTAGTCTAGAGTTTCTAGCATTCGATCTTTCAGAAATAAAATGAACAGAACAATGATAATGCACAAGACAAACATCAGAATACACAAGGAACATATGTTGACAAACCTTCCTAGAACATAATCTGCCACCCATATTGGAATGATTTCCCCGGTTGCTGGGTTCTTAGCATAAGAACCACTGAAAACCCCAGTTTTTTCCTTCTGAAGATCAGTTCTTTCTAGTTCACTCTTTCTTGCTGAAAGTTCTCTGTATTCTTCTACCTGCCATTTCCAATTAGTCCATAATATACATCAATTTTTTATTATGCTATAGTTGATTAAGGACAAAAGATCATACATATGCTCGTTGTTCCTCAGATGTTAGAGATGACAGTAAAACATGCTCAGGTGCCACAACAAGATATCTGCAGCAGAAAAAAAAACATCTCTATATTGTCCATCTGGGTCCATGAACAAGTAATATGCAAAAGGAGAGAGAGAGAAACCAAAGTACACACGTTGCACCAAAAATCGTGTCAGGCCTCGTTGTGTAAACCAACAAAGTGGCACCTAGGTCATGTCCTTCCTGGTCAACTGCAGAAAAAACAAGCTCAGCACCTTTTGATCTCCCTATCCAGTTTCTTTGCATTTCTTTGATACTCTCAGGCCAATCAAGATCATTCAAATCTTCAAGAAGACGATCAGCATAAGATGTTATCCTCAGCATCCACTGGCGCATTGGCTATACAACAGAGGAGAAAATGGATAGCCGCAATATGACTTTTCTGCATATAGGTACTTAGCAACCATGCATTGAAATGAACAAGTTCCGCAGATTCTACAACATACCTTTCGAATAACAGGATAACCACCACGTTCACTCACACCATCTACAACTTCTTCATTCGCCAGGACAGTTCCAAGAGCAGGGCACCAATTGACCGGTACCTCGGCCTGATTGCAAGATATCAATGCCAGCCTAAAAATCATTGAAAACCACAAATGCAACACTAAGAACATAAAAATACAACCCTAAAGATGAACAGTACAAAATAGTTTATCACTAGAAATAAAGAAAGTGTGAAACAGGAATTATAACAAATAATAAGCATATTTGTAACCTAAGATTCAACAAGAATGGCAGAAAATAGTATTTCTGACCTGATAAGCAAGTCCTCTCTTCAACAGTTGAAGGAAAATCCATTGTGTCCATTTATAATAAGCTGGCTCTGTCGTGGAGATTTCACGATCCCAATCATACGAAAAACCCAATGATTTAAGCTGCAAAAATGAGAAATCTTCCTAGTCAAAGTATGATATATAATACTTCTACTTCTCTTTCAGTAGGTAGAGACATTAAAAAAGTAAACATGAGATTTCACGATCCCAATCATACGAAAAACCCAATGATTCAAGCTGCAAAAATGAGAAATCTTCCTAATGAACCACTGGCAGTCAAAGTATGATATATAATACTTCTACTTCTACTTCTCTTTCAGTAGGTAGAGACATTAAAAAAGTAAACATGTCTCCATGGCTCACAGAAACTACAAATGGAATGGCAGATTAGCACCCTTTTTTTCTAAATGGAATGACATGGACATTTTTTTTGTGTTTTCTCAAAAAAAAAATGTAGCACATTATTTTTCGAATGCTCAACTGTACAGTTGATACAAATCAAAATTGCTTGGTACTGCATGAACAACTTTCAGGCTGATTACACAAATAAGCACCCCACAAGCATTACAAAATAGGTCCACAAATACAGGTTACTTCTTTTTACATCGTATTAAGACCTGCATACATGGTTATATTGCTCTAGAACACTTGACAGTGCCATGATCATATCAGCACTGCAAGCTTGCCATTTCATAATACAGATCAAGCATCAGGGCACACTTTTAGTGTAGACTAACATGGCTAATGGCAAGTGCCCAGTCTTTCATGCTAGAGGCAAGTGCCAAGTGGTAATGCAATGATTGAAAAGTGCAAATCATATCAAAGTGGGAATGCGTTGGTGTTGTGGGCACACAAGGAGGGATAGAGTCCGGAACGACGATATTCGGGATAGGGTTGGGGTGGCACCAATTGAGGAGAAATTGATTCAACATTGGTTGAGATGGTTTGAACATGTCCAACGGAGGCCTCCTGAGGCACCGGTGCGTAGTGGGGTTCTAAAGCGGGCCGATAATGTAAAGAGCGGTAGAGGTCGACCTAAACTAACTTGGGACGAGTCCGTTAAGAGAGACCTTAAGGAGTGGAATATCTCTAAGGATTTAGTTATGGACAGGAGGGATTGGAGACTGGTAATCAACGTGCCTGAACCGTAACCTCTTTGTGTCTTGTGCCTCCCTGTTTCTCATCTCTTTTGGGTTTCATCTCTAGCCTACCCCAACTTACTTGGGACAAAAGGCTATGTTGTTGTTGTTGTATATCAAAGTGGGAATGCATAAAGAAGCATGAGAGCTCCATTTACTTGCTACCATAATAGCTTCTATATGCTAGAGGCAAAATTTGCACATGGAGCATATTACCTGTGTGCGGAAGCGCCCAATGTTCCTTTCAGTGGTAATCTTAGGGTGGGTTCCCGTCTGAGCACAGAGTACATATGTCAGATAACTACAGTACATGGTAACCTTTTGAGATGAAGGCTATATGAGGGCATCCAGTGAAAGTTCTAAACAACCTCAATAGCGTACTGCTCAGCAGGAAGACCAAATGCATCCCATCCCATCGGATGCAAAACGTTGAAGCCTTTCATGCGCTTGAATCTTGACAGAATGTCAGTTGCCGTGTATCCAAGGGGGTGCCCAACATGCAGCCCAGCCCCACTGCACAACATTTCCAAAATAGTTTAAACAAGGAGCAGCACTATCTAGTGCTGATTTAGGAAGATTCGGCTCGTAGATAAACCAAATTGCCGATCGCACCCTAGTATATATCTTCTAATTTATGAAAGAAAAACAGGCATAGCATAATCGCACAGGCACCAGTTTACAATTTAGTGCTAACAAAACCGTGGTGGACTTGAACGACTGCAGCGCACAAATCCGCGCTGTGCAAATAGATGGCCAGAGGGCACCTTGCCTGGGGTAAGGGAACATGTCGAGGATGTAGCACTTAGGCTTGGAGGTGTCGAGCCCCTCGCCGATGTCCGGGGTGCGGAACGTGCGGTGCTCCTCCCAGTGCCGCTGCCACCTCGGCTCGACCTCGTCGAACGGGTACGCCCTCCTCGCCGCCGCCTGCGCCTTCCCCGTGTCGGCCGCAGCGGCGGCGCTGGCACAACAGCGAGCTCGGAGGAGCGGCGGGGAGCGGCGGACGGGAAGGAGTCGGTGGCGGCGCCGGTGATGGCCCGCGGTAACGGCGGGAGGCCGCGCCTGGAGCTGGAGCGGGAGTTGGAGGGGCCATTGCAGCGCCAAGGCCATCATCGAGGAGTGGGAGCGGGAGGTGAGCGCCCAAGCCTGCTGGCCAAATGTGTAGCCCCGGTTTGGGATAAGGTTTTAGAATTTGGAGAGGGGGCGAGGGATGGGGTGGAGAGGTGGCCGGGCGGGGAGAGAGAGACAAACACCTGTTCGTTTGATCTATTCAGCGGAATCAGTAGCCATTCAGCAGTGTTTTTCTCTCACAACAAACCAGCGAACAGTACTTTCAGCCACAATAAACCAGCGAAACGAACAGGCTGAAACAAATTTAAATCTCTTTCAAGTTGCTGTATTTTGGTGCAAGGAGCAGTTTCACATCTGTGTCATCATCTATTGCAATTCCATAACAAGGAAATCTGCAGAACCTCTACGATTCAGTACAGAAACAAATCATCTACTGAAGTACAAGAGGAAGTAGCAGTCGTAAATTACTACAGAGAAACTATATTTAGTTGTCCCCTACGTATACATGTGATGCCACAAAACTAAGAACAGCCTTCTGATTCTCGCTCCGATAAATTCCAGGTGTCTGTTGCGGCTGCTGGAAAAAGATCATGGGCTGATGCTGTATGAGACTTTAGTGAGGCCTTTCTTGACTCTTATGTTTGTTACCTGATGGAACATAGGAAATGAGGTCAGCTCTTTTTTTTTCTTTGAAAGCACGGCAAAAGCTTTGCCGTGATTTTTATTAGATGGGAAAAAACAAAAAAGAGGTTTTAGTACAACACGGCTACTAAAACCTCTTTTTATGTCAGTTTATCTGTCCTGACAATTTCTGTGTATGCCAAATTAGGTAGCATGAGTACCATCAAGTCGAAAATGAGAAAAATGATGCAAATCAGAGGAAATGGAGATCATGAATGCACTAGTAAGGTATGATGTACATTGGCTTACTAGAAACACCCAAATGTCCAACTACGCTGCCCTCCACTCAAAATATCATTTGCAACGAATATCATTGTTAGGATTCACAAAAACCAGTCTACTTACAAATTACGTGATGGAAAGCTCATGCCCCAGTTTCTAAGACTAGTGCATAAAAATAATAATAACTACCTTTAGGCTATTGATGATTGAAATGTCAGTCATGCCCCAGTTTCTAAGACTAGTGCATAAAAATAATAATAACTACCTTTAGGCTATTGATGATTGAAATGTCGGCAACATGAGTACCACCGCAAGGACCACCAGGATTATCCCCGAATTTCACAATGCGAGGAGTGCTATCCTGCCATGAGAACATAAGGTCGCGAACAATGTTAATGAGGAAAACCAAACTTTGAAAAATAGACATCTACACTATAATATTTCCGATTAAAATCTAACTATTGATGCTTTATTTTTTATGATAATTCAAAACATAGTCACGCATAGAAATGCATCCTTCTGCATTTTTCAGATGCAAACACACATATACTCCCTCTTATTCAAAATACTTTCTGTTTAGCCTTCTCAATTTCTTTCAAAATGCATGTCATCCTAGAACTTCTAGGCACTTTTTGCTCTTTACTTCCTTTCTTGCCCTTGCTAAATAAATGTTATCACTCTCACAAATAAATGAATATCTCTTTCCATTTTGGCATAAATGAAGAGGAATAAGTTCATTTCATCCACTTTCTTAATATCTGTGCACAACTCTAAAACATGTATTTTGAATCACGGGGAGTATCATACAGTGATGATGTCAATAAATCAAGAGATAAGAAATGTTTTTGCAATCCTTGAGTAGGAAGTAAACTGGAATGATATTTAAGTATACGATCAATGATGCTGGTGGAATGTACATTCTTTCAAATGTATACAATCAATGATGCTGGTGGAGTGTACATTAAGTACAAGCAAAGATAATGCATCTAAGAAGTCTACAGGACTAACCTTTGAAATGTAACTAGGCAGAGAACCTCCGCATAATATCGCTGCCTCCTCATAAGGAAAAACAGAAGCTAAGACCTGCAAAAAGGGTGAACACTTAAAGACGACAGAATGGATGATATGCACTTCGACATATTCAGCTTGTTTATCCACCTTCGCTCCTTCTGAGATTAGCTTATTGGCTTCCCTTTCCAGTTCATTTTTCTTAACTGGTATTTGATCTGGAGGAATTACTCCCTTATACTCAACAAACGCTCTACAAAGAACAGAGACACAAAACAGTTGTCTAATCAACAACTGGAATCCAACTAAACTGGTAAATGCTAAAATGATATTAAATGCCAGCAGTTAGTTTTAACAGCTGGACACAAATACTAGTAATACAAAGAACAAAAGAATAAATAAAAGCATTAAAAAATAAGTAATCATACCCATCAGGAAAATGGTAGCCTTTCCCAGGTTGCAGATGAAAGAGGCCTACATTGTGGACACAGATGTCCAACAAATGTCCAGCAGAATGAAGCCTGTAGCATTACAGAGATAGCATAATGAGAAGTAAAGCTTAGACATTCAGAAATAATGAAATGATAACGAGCAGACAGAAACAGGGTGATGAAATGCTGAAACTGCTTATTACACTGAGCATCTATGAGCTGAATACATCACTTCTTACTTCTATAGGTATTCCTTGTGGAAATACAAGTATGGATCATCTGGCCAGGATGTCAACTATGAATTAATGTTAGCTTCAAGCAGCTTAACTTTTTCGCGACCGGGGAATATATCCCGTTTTTCATTAAGAGGAGTGAATTACAGGTCAGCTATGAGAGAACCCTCATAGCACAGATTACAAACCACTAAGATAGTAGTGAATAACCTGGAATACACATAGGGACATAAAAGGTACATAAGAAAGAAAGAGCGACACCCTCAACACCCTGACCTACGACTGTGCCTGCACTAAACAAAACGCAATGGTTTCCTTTGCAAACGATCAGGCCGCGGTGGCAAAGCATCCACCCAGAGAACAAGCATGCAGAAGCAACGGCGGCAAAGCATCCGCCAATGAACCGAGCGACCATGGCGGCTAAGCATTCGCCAAGGAGCGGGCCAACACACTCTCGGCAGCAACATCTACCAGAGAGGGGGCCAAATAGCCTATGATGACAAAGCATCCGCCAGGGATCCACAGACGGCCAAGCATCCGTCGGGAAAGAAGACGCCCCCTGCAACAAAGCCTCCGCAGCGAGCGACGGCCATCACACTCTAGGCAGCAAAGCATCTGCCAAAGAGGAGGCCAGCGACACGACGGCAAAGCATCCGTCAACGAAGAAAGCAATAGCGGCAAAGCATCCGCTACAAGCAACACCGGCGAGGTCAGGTGCAGCAGGACAACCAATGCGGTGAAACAAAAGCGCACACAGGCACAGGAGGGAGCTTGACCAGGAGCCGGCTCGACGGCAGGAACAACGGACTTTGGCGAGAGCGGCGAGAGGTAGGATGCAGTAGTGCTCCTACGTTGCCTTCAGGAAGGATTTTGACAACCGCAGATGCCAACAACGTTGAGAGCACAGGGGTAGGTCTTTCAACCCTGGCCTGCGCCGACGAACATGAACCTCGACGACGCCTTCAAGAAGGTAGATGACACGGCAGCGCCACCGTCGCCGGCCCGAAGGAAAACAGGCAGGGTTTTCACCCAGATGTTCGCCGGAGCAGGCCACCCCGCTGCACCCGTACCAATGACCGCCGGCACCCTGACCCCAGCAGTCGCAGCACCACAGCGCCGCAGCTGGGAGCCCGACCGCGACCTCCACACGCGGGTGTGCGTCACCAAGGCGGGCAGCCGCATGAGCGCAAGGGCCGGCCAGATCCGGTCACCACGCCCGAAGGCACAAGAACCGGTCCCCACACAGCCGCCCACCGTCATCCGCCTTGCATCCAGCCAGGGAGGGGGGGGGGCGCGGGGCCGGCCCCAGACAACGCGCAGGCCAGGCCCGCCTGCAGCAGGTCCCCAAGGCAGACTGGAACGGCGCGAGGGGAGCAGCATTCCCCAGGGCCGACAGATCCACCCCCTATCGAAGGGAACCGCCGCCCGGCCGTCAAGCCGCTGCCACCGCAGAACCGTCATGGAGGGAGCCGGATCCGGCTCAGGGGAGCCCGGATCCGAGCCGCTGGCTACCGGACCCGCCGGAGAAGCACCGGAGAAAGCTCATGGTGGTGGAGGAAGGGTAGGGAGAGAGAGAGGTGGGGGGATGGGGGTGGGGAGACTGCAGCGGGCACCGTTGTTAGGGCCGCCGCGGGCCGCCGCCGCCGCACGTCGATGGGCGGCGACGGCGGCCGGAGAGAAGCGCCGGGAGGGGGGGCCGGGGGCGCCGCGGCCGTCGCCCCCGAGTCGCCCCAGAGGAGCGTTCGGGGGAAGGGGGGTCCTCTCAAGCAGCTTAACTAGTTAATTTGATTGCAAATTGCAAATATAAATGGGTGCTCTTAAAGACTCAAAGCTCCTAAGTAAATGGGAAAGCCTCAAGTACACAAGGAAAGCTTATATACACAACAGAAACATTCAGATAGCATCACCTTGAATTAAAGCTGCGCCGTTCTGCGTCGACCTCCAAAGTAACGGTTTCCCCCTCTTTAAATCCAATCCCACATCCTTGTTCCGTGCCCTCAAATCTTCCATAGTGGAAAACCTGGGTGGCGGGTGCCAATCACAAGATGAGACAGGCATGGCAAGTAAAAGAAAAAACAGAACTCCTGTGACAATCTCATGGTTCATGAACAAGTTTGCAGCTTTTGTTGCGGATAGCGAAAAACCCCGGATCCTCACCACTCCGTCCTTCGCCCGCACATCCTCGACGAGGAACCTGGCGCCGCCGGCGGAGATGACGCCCGTGTCCGCCGGTTGGCCGCCGCCCTGCGGGTGGAAGACTGTGGCGTCCAGCACCACCGCTACCCGGCCGCCGCCCTCCTGCGGACACCCGGAGCTTAGCTTAGGCCAGGTCCAGCCTAGGATTTCGCGCCTACGGCGGAGGAGAAGAGGAGGGAAGGGGAAAACCTGGTGGACGGAGAGGACGGTGGCGGAGTAGCGGAGCGCTCCCATATCATCGAAGTAGACAAGCCTGGTGGGGCCCGCAGGCCTCGCCGGTGCAGCAGCCTCCTGCGCCATGTTTCCGTGGAGGCGGTGGTGGGAGACTGGCAATGATCGCCGCCGGTGACAAGGAAGTTCGGGTTGGGGTGAGGAGTACCGTCAGGCAGCGCCAAGTGGTTCAAATCAAACGCGCAAGACGGCAAGACGCTCGAAAGACTCAGAATGATTCTGAAGAAATGAACAAGGCCTGAAAGACAATACATAGGCCCACGGTGACAGAAACTACAAGGAAGAATACTTGTGCTGTTTAGAAATTTTGATGGCGCAGTCAGATGGTCTTAAAGCCAGGCTTGGTTTCGAGGTGCCTTCGTTCTTTGCCCAGTTTCTGTTTGTCTGTCAACTGTTCTGGAGATAAAAAGGATTTTGCAAGGTTATTACTGGAGAGCGAGTTCCTGCACTTCGCAAGGCCGATGGAGAAGGACACCATGGAGGCCATCCAGGGTCTCATCGAGCAGGCTCACGCAAACCAGAAGAAAGGTCGGAACAAGAGGAATGTGGTGTCCGTTCCGGAGCGGCTGGCCTAGGTGCCAGTCACCAAGTGGTTCCATGACCAATGTCTTCAACCCCAGGCGGGGGAACCTGGGCCGAGCGCCCTAGTTACCAGTCTCATATTGTCGTAGTTAGTCGCGGCGCCAATGGACACCTGCTGCATTCGGAACTTTTTAGATTTCACCTATCGTGTGCCTGCTGGCCTATGAGCCTTCGGCCGAGAACCTGTAATTTGTGGTTGATGGAGAAGAACTCTGACCTGCTGGCTCTGTGGCCTTCGGTCATCCCCGGCTATGGGCATGTTCCCACCATGTTAAACTTCCTTCGCTTAGTAGCTGAACCGTTTCTTTATGGCCTCAAAAGATTGTAACATCTTGTGCTGGAATGTTAGAGGGTTAAATGATGGAGCAAAACGCGCATCGGTTAGAAATCAGATCATCATCTCAGGAGCGACTGTGGTTTGTTTGCAAGAAACTAAGATCAACAACTGGACCCACAACTTATTGGTGGACACGGTAGGAGCTGATATGGCGAGCAACGCGGTGTCGCTACCCTCGATGGGAGTCTGTGGTGGCATTCTTATAGCGGCAACACAGCGTTTCTTCACCATTTCTCAACCATACCTGACAACCAACACGATTACCGCGAAAATCACAATGTTGGCCGATAACAAAGAATGGTCCATATCTGGAGTCTATGGACCCCAAGACGATGCCGATAAAATCCTGTTTATGCAGGAGCTCCTAGACCTGCGCCACCACACGCTCCCGGCTTGGCTGCTACTAGGAGACTTTAATCTGATCCTCAGTGCCCAGGAGAAAAACAACAGTAGGCTAAACTTACAGATGATCAATAGATTCAAGGCAACAATTGACAATCTGGAACTTGCAAGGATTGAACTCAGGGGAAAAAGGTACACATGGTGCAATGATCAGCAAGTCCCGACCATGACGAGAATCGATCATATTTTTGCCTCCACAGATTGGCTGGACTGGTTCCCATGCACGGAACTGCAAGCACTGGCCTCCCTTGGCTCTGATCACAGCGCACTATTTCTTCAGGGAAACACTAAGTGTGACTTCTATAGAGGTTTTAGATTTGAAGCGCATTGGGTACAAATGCCTGGCTTTCAAGACACGGTTCAGAAGGCCTGGAGCACACCGGTGGATACTCAGGATGCTTGCCTGAGACTTCACGTCAAAATGATGCGAACAGGGAAGGCATTAAGACATTGGAGGCGCTTGTCATTGGGCAGATGGAAACTAAGTTGGTCAATACTGAACATAATTTTAGCTAACTTGGAGAAGGCACAGGAAGCTAGGAACCTCACGCCTGAGGAAATGGAGTTCAAAAAATTTCTAAAAAGTAGAGCCCTTGGGCTTGCAGCAATACAAAAATCCAGAGCCCGCCAACATTCGAGACTAACATGGATCCGCAAAGGAGACTCCAATACACGTTTTTTTCAGATTCACGCAAACATGAGAAAAAAGAAGAACTTTATTGCAGTGTTAAATGGGGAATCAGGGCCTGCAGTATCACAGGAGAACAAAGAAAATTTGGCACACAACCATTTCTCCAACCTGATTGGGACTCCAAGCTCGAGAACAAAAGGGATAAATTGGAATGAGTTGGGGTACACTCACCATGATCTAGACGACCTAGATGCTCCATTTACTGAACAAGAAATAGAGGCCGTAATAAAGGAATTGCCAGCTGAAAAAGCACCCGGCCCAGATGGTTTCATCGGACTTTTTTATAAACGCTGCTGGTCAATTATAAAGCATGACTTGAATGAAGCAATCATGAGCTTCTACAACCACAGAACATCAAAGCTAGGATTACTCAATGCTGCCAACATTGTCCTACTACCTAAAACAACAGAAGCGTCAGCCTTAACTGAATATAGACCCATTAGTCTTATCAATAGCGTCGCAAAAATCATCACAAAAATTCTAGCAAACCGATTAGCGCCACATATGAACACTCTCGTCTCAAACGCACAGAACGCGTTCATCAAGAAAAGGTGCATACATGATAACTTCATCTATGCTCAACGGGTGATCCAACTATTACACAAGAAGAAAAGACCGGCACTTTTTATAAAGCTTGACATCTCGAAGGCATTCGACTCAATTGGGTGGAGTTTCCTGTTGGAGGTACTGGAGAATCTGGGATTC
This sequence comes from Saccharum hybrid cultivar R570, assembly GCA_038087645.1. NCBI lineage: Eukaryota > Viridiplantae > Streptophyta > Magnoliopsida > Poales > Poaceae > Saccharum > Saccharum hybrid cultivar. Next base: position 9,116,161 of record JAQSUU010000112.1, on the reverse strand, counting down.
AGCACAAAATGGAGAGACTGGATCTCAGCTATGTTGGGGACGTCGACCTCCCGGGTTTTGATCAACGGACAACCGTCAAAAGAGATTAGGCATGCCAGGGGGCTACGTCAGGGTGACCCCCTATCACCCCTACTGTTTATCCTCGCCATTGATCCTCTACAACGCATCATTGAAGTAGCCGCTAACAGAGGTATATTGAAACCAATATTGCCAAAGGCAGCCAACTTGCGCTGCTCCTTGTATGCGGATGACGCGGCAATCTTCGCGGACCCGAGCAGCTTAGAACTTGAACATCTTCACAAGATCCTAGTCTTTTTCGGTGAATGCTCAGGTCTCAAAGTGAACATATCCAAGACAGAGATCTTCCCCATTCAAATGGACAACAACACCGTCTGCCATTTGCTTCAGAACTTCCCCGGAAAAATTGCGAAATTCCCAGGGAAATATCTTGGCCTCCCACTACATACCAGAAAGCTGCGCAAGGTGGACGTCCAACCATTGATAGACAAAATTGGAGCTCGACTGCCTGGATGGAAGGGAAGGTGGCTATCCACGGCAGGAAGGGAGACCCTTGTGAAAACAGTATTGTCCTCCCAACCAATCTATCATATGACGGCTTTTCCGGAGCAAAAATGGTTGATTAAAAGGATTGATCGATTGCGAAGGAGCTTCCTATGGAGGGGAGAAACACCGGACAAAGTTTACGGAGGCCACTCGATTATAAATTGGCCAACTACTTGCCTTCCAAAAATAAAAGGGGGTTTGGGGGTCTTAGACCTCGAACGTTTTGCACGGGCGCTGAGATTACGCTGGCTTTGGTTTCAGTGGCAGCAAAAAGAAAGAGCCTGGAACAACATGGAATTACCTTGTGATAGTCGAGATCGTGAACTTTTTGCGGCATCCACAATAGTAACGATCGGAGATGGAAAATTTGCCAAGTTTTGGTTATCTTCCTGGGCACAGGGACGGACCCTGAAAATTATTGCACCTACGCTTTTCAGTAAAGCTAAACGGAAAAATATTACGGTGCTTAATGCTGTACAGAACAACAAATGGATTGACCACATCAGCCCTGTGCGTTCAGCAACAGAAATTCATGAGTACGTACTGCTCTGGAATCATGTCCGGCGACTCCAACTGGATGAGAGCAGCAAAGATAGCATAATTTGGAGGTGGACGGTGGATGGGGAATACACAACAAAAAGTGCGTACCAAGTTCAATTCCAAGGGACTTTCAGCAGGCTGAAAATCACACCCGTGTGGAGAGCAAAGGCGGAAGCGAAATGCAAATTCTTCGCATGGACACTACTACACAAAAAGATCCTAACTGCAAATAATTTGGCTAAAAGGCATTGGCCAAATGACCCGATTTGCAAGCTCTGTAATACCGAACCTGAAACCCCCACACATCTATGCAAAGACTGTGACTTCACCAAACGGGCATGGGCTTTCCTAAGACAATGGCTTGGTTTAGCGGTAATTGACAACATTGGACCAAATAGATCACTGTACAATTATTGGCGAAGATGTCGTGCTAAATTTGACAAAACCCAACGAAGGTCGTTCGACGGTGTTTTGATTTATTTCTGGTGGAATATATGGAAAGAAAGGAATAGGAGAACTTTTCAGAGCAAGAGCCTACAGCCCAAGGAAGTAGCTTTCTTATGTAAGGAAGAGATTGAACAATACCAAAGGGCCACATCAAACTACACCGAGCAAGGAAACCACCAGTAGGAAGATAGAAATCGGCAGCATATACATAGATAGTTGTTTTTCCCCTCTGTCTTTTTCTTTTTCTGTACAACCTTAGTAGTGTTTAAGAAAGGATAGGTTGGTTTTTAGCAGCAGTAAGATAGGTAGGCGAGTGGTTCTAAGTAGAGTAGCTGCTAAAGTAGTTTTATTTTTGAGTTTGTAAGTTCTTTTTTTGTCTTTTTTCTCGTCTAATAAAAATCCGGCAAAGCTTTTGCCGCCTTTCGAAGAAAAAAGGTTGGCTTTGACGGCTTTGACTGCCCATTGCCCCCAATAAACTGGGATTTTGGGAAAGGTTAACGCCCTCAATAGAATGCTACTCCTATATTAACATGTGTCTGTCTCTCTCGCTTCTCGCTTGGTTCTGGAGACGCGCAGAACTTTCACGAACCATAGACTTCCCAGGAGCTAACAGCTTCCACCTTCCAGAGTTCCAGTCAGTCACCTTCCACCAAGCTTCCATGAAGCTTATCTCCGTTACACAACAAGCAGTGCGCGGACGTTGAAACTTTTTGAACTTTGATGTTCCACTGAATGTGAGACCTTGTTTAGATACTCGGAAGGGTTTTCAGATACTAATAAAGAAACTAATTACATAGCTTGCCTGAAAACCGTAAGACGAATTTATTAAGCATAATTAATCCGTCATTAGCACATTTGTTACTGTGGCACTTTAGTGTCAAATAACGGACTAATTAGGCTCAAAACGTTCGTCTCGCAATTTACACGCAAACTGTGCAATTAATTTTTTATTTCGTCTATATTTAATACTTCATGCATATGCCGCAAGATTCGATGTGATAGTTTTGGGTGAAAAGTTTTTGGATCTAAACGAGGCCTGAATAGAAACATGTGAATAGTGCAGAATTCAGAGACAGAACTCATATATAATTGCCATGCACATTGTAAGGGTCAAACTCTTTTGAGCTTAACTAGTTATATAGATACAGAAAATAGTATCAGTACTTATATCTCCAAATATATTTAGTGTGAACATTAGTACTTTTATGTATATATATTTGGTCAAATTTAAAAGAGTTTGATTCCTCAATAAGTGAGAGATACACTTATTTTGGGATGGAAGAGGTACTAGTTAATTACAGACACCCTCAACTGTAGAGCTATACAAATAAAAGCGTATCATTTTAATAGTATTTCATTATTTACACCTCCTTGCATTTTTCTCGTTTTTGGAGACAAAGCAGATAGTACAAAGATGAACATTAACCCTACAAACTAGAGACTACATTATCCTGATCTTGTACAGTGATTATTGAAGCGAACTGAATGTCTGAATCTTCAGGGGACTTTCCTTTCCTTGAATCTTCAGGGGACACGCTGACACCTGCACCAGTAAGCTACTCCGCCACCTCTGCCTTGCGCAACAGCGATTTCCTCATCAACATAGAACCAAACAAAGAACGGGTCCTTTGTGTTGGGTTCCCTACCATCATTGCCGCTTCCAAAGCCGATTTCTAGGGGACCCAATGGTCCAACCTTTATGCGAACCCGCTCGAAGATGAATGCAAGTATTTTCTTTTTCCATGACAACCTCCCTTCAAACGTTAAGCACCCAATAGGGCCCAAATATATGCCATTCTCAATCCGTTTGCCCTGCAGATAATAATTACAGTAGTCATATATCAGAGATCACCACATGTTTGGATGGTGCAATGCAACCAAGAAAACCTATAGTGGACTAACAGTGTACGAATTTGTGAATTTCATATTTAAGGAACACGGAGCACTTTGGTTTAGGAAACATGTTTGAAAAAAGTTTGTTGCAGCTGAAAACATGTTCTCTCATGCCTCAGATATCATGCTGCAAGGTATCACTATATTGGTACTGCTTGAGCTCAACTGGGCATATTGTGCATTGGTGGTCATGTTGTTGAACATTGCTTTTGAGAGAAATGTGAACATATGATGACTAGCAAAAATGATGTCTACATGGATTTCTTGCATTGTTCAGCAGAAAGAACTTTACAGTGGCAGATAAGAAACTGTTTGAACTTTGAACAGACATAACAGACTATTAACATGTCAAACTCAAGTACTATTATTCAGGTACCACTGATCATCAGAGCTATCATATCATGAGGAGCTCACCGCAGCATCGAAGCGCTGGACTGCAGTCACTGGAAAATACTGCCCTTTGTCCAGCCGACCCTACATATACAGACATTGAATCAATCAATCAAGCAGCAAACCAGAAAACTCACCCATTAAAACATATGGGTCTTCACCTTTGCAGTGAAGATAAGCATCCATGTCCTGCCTGGAGACTCTGTACCTCCAAGTGTCTCAAAGAATGTCGACGTGTCGAGTTTCGCCTTCTTGATCTTGGACAGTGCCAAGAGAATTTCCGGCGCAGGTACTTTCCTTGTCTTGGCTGCCTCCTTGAGCACCTTCACACTGTCCGCGACAGCCTACTCTAAACCCACATCAAGAAATTGTTTTTACTAGTTGGTAGTTGCATAACAGGGCACCTTGTGAAGAACTATGAAACTTTCAACAAATTATGACGCAGTGGCACAAATGGCTACATGGTATGTTTCAAGAAATTAACCATGAATATTTTTCATGTGAATTCAACAACTACGTGGGGAATTTCATTATTCAAGCAAGTTTTTTTTTTTCTTTCTTTCTGATAGAGACCCCAGATTCAATGGCAGAAAGTAAAACTGATGTTAAAAAAATGTGGTAGACAAGTAGTGCCAAGAGCCCAAGAGAATGCTGAAAGTTTGCAGCTTTATCATTGCGACTTGGCCGAACCGAAGCAATTCATTAAACAGGCAGGGGGAAAACGTTAGAAAATTTAAGTGCAGGAAAAAAGAGGAAATCCTTGGGCCATGGCTACTTCGCGCAACCAGAGTGAAAAACAGATGAGCACCAAATTATAGGCGCAAGCAGCTATAAAATCCCCGTGGGTACTCACCGACAGAGATTCCTGCGGTGAGGGCGAGGGCGACGACTCTTGCTCGACTTCCGGCGACGCGGCGGATGAAGCAGCAAGTGAGACGCCGCGGCGACGGTTGGGGGAGCCGCGGAGATGCAGCCGTGGTGCGGGCTGGAGTCGGTACGGGAGCGGAGAGAAGACTGGAGCGAAGGCCGTGGAAGCTTGGAGCAAGGCTGACGACGCCATCGTCTCGTCTTCGTCGTTCCTTGGACCTTGGTTTCAGATCGAGAGAACGGAGCTGCAACGGTGTAGTGTAGTGCGGGGTTTGTGTGGCGGTTGAGGAATGAAGACGGGAGAGGAGCGCGGAACCCTTTGGTCACCATGGCACCGCGCTGACGTGGGCAAAGCTCAGCTCCTTGCCTCTCAGAGTCTCAGAGCACCCACACTGTAGTTCAGAAGCGATCTTTATGTTGTCAAAAAAAAATCTTTATAGACTCGTATATGACTGAGCAAACGGATCGGATACTCACGTATATCATCGGACTTACGGATATCATTATATTATATTTTTTTATATTTCTATTCGTATTCAAATACGAATAGTATTAGTTATATGGGATATGATACAAATGCATATCGATATCATAAATATGTGATTTGAGTATTCAAATATATAGATATCGATATCATAAATATGCGATTTAAGTATTTAGATATGGATACGGTCTTGGACGTTAAATATTCAGACTCGGATACAGACGGGTCTAAACTCCTCTAAACAGGTTCGAACCAGATCCGGTGCAAAAATATCCGTACTATTTGCACCCGCAGACCCTAAAAGCATAGGGGTATTTTATGATTTTAGGGATGGGAGAAAAAACCTTACAAATTTAGTAGACTCTCCGCTCCAAATTAGGGCCAATTTGGTATAGCTCATCTTTACTGGTGAATCAGCTTTTGGTCCTGTTCTGCTGGTCATGTTTCGGCTTGTTTCAGCTTATTTCAGCTTATTCTCTCTCACATAATACTATTGAATCAGCCGAAACCTGCCGACTTTCCTACCTGCCGAACCAGCCCTTTCTCTATTTTAGCTCGAAAAACAGTTAAAACTGTCTTTGGAACCGTTTGGTAAAACAGCTTCTCCGGGTAGATAAAAAGAATAAAATAACCATAATACCCCTTATTTTTCTCTTTTCTTATTTCTTTTTTTTTCTTTCTTTCTTTTTCTTTTTCTCCGATCGTCATGTTTCAAAAGGTCAATTCATGTGCCAAATATATAGAGGAATACTAAAAAGGGAGAAAATACACATAATGTCAAAAAAAAATCAAGAGTTTCACGTTTGGAGGCCTATTTTAACGAAGTCGATGTTTGAAACCCTAAAACTGTGAAGCCCGATGACTTAAAAAGTCCCAAATATACAATTTCCTCTTCGGTGTGATAGGGACTAACACCCCGACGTCACCAAATATCGGTTTTTTCCGCAGTTTACGCTGATTCATTGCTTTGTTTCATCTGTGTTGATTGTGCATGGTGATACCGCTATTTACTCGAGGGATGCCCGTCTTCCTTGCTACGTACATTGGCCCTGTTCGGCAGGCTGTTTTTTTTTATTATAAGCCGGCTGTGGCTGATTTGTTGTGAGAGAAAAACATTGTTCCACGGCTGATAAGCCGTGCTGATAAGCTCAGCCAAACAGGGGATTGTTTTTTCTCGTCTAATTTTGCCACGTGTTCACGTGATGAAAAAGGAGAAATCAAAGCGCATACTTAGGTGTGGAAACGATACGAATATTTTCTGACCACATTCGAATCTGTTTAGAGGCGTTTAGATCTGTATCCGAGTCTGAACATTCAACATATGATAACCACCCTGTTCGCTTAGACTTATCAGTCAGAATCAGTCAGCCATTCAGCAGTATTTTTCTCTCACAACAAATCAGCATCAACATCAGCATCAGCATCAACACCAGCACCAAACACCATCTAGCGAACAGGGTGAATATATCCGATCCGATTCAAATCGTATATTTATGATGTCGATATCGAATGGTATCCTATCTCGTATCCCGTATAGTTGATATTGTCCGTATCCTTGTTCAAATTTGAATTTGGATAGAAATATAAAAATAAATGTCACTGTATCAGTGATATCGTGTCCGATCCGTTTTGGTCCCTACTACAGTACTACGTAATAACACCTCATTCGGTCATCGCATAGGCCTCTACAGCTTTCCAGCCTCGCGGGCGTCCAGCGAGATCCGTTGCCGGCCGGCACCTTCCCTCCCTCCTGTCTGTTCTTCTGGCCACGCGAGTGCGGACCTGCACGCCCTGCAGATCGCCGACCACCCCTCGGCCTCGGGCACCCTCCATGCTCCTGCGGTCCGCGCCGCGCCGCCTCCACCTGCTCCGCCCGCACCACCTACGCCTCCTCTCCGCCGCGGCGCTCGCCTCCGCCGCCCCGGCCCAGCTCCCAACCGAGTGGACCGAGGCTCCGCTTGCCTGCGTCCGCCCGGCCACCGCCGACGCCTCGCTCTTCCACGTCTCGCTTGACCTGTCCGCGCACCGGGGGCTCCTCGCCTCCCACGCCGCCGCCGGCCAGTTCCTCCCCTTCCGCCTACCCGCCGCGCCATACCCCATCTTCCTCGCCATCGCGTCCCCTCCTCCCCCACCGCCCACGCCCGAGGCCGGCCTAGCCGGGTCAGGGTCAGCCTCCTGCTTCGACTTCCTCGTCAAGCGCCTCCCGGGAACCCCCTCCGCGCGCCTCTGTGACCTCCGCCCCGGCGACCTCGTCCATGTTGGCGCCAGCGTCGTCGGTCGCGGATTTGACGTCGCCAGGATAGCCGACGCCCGCGACGTTCTCGTCTTCGCCACCGGATCCGGGATCAGGTGCGTTTTCTACCACTGCCCTTTCCCACCGGCTATCCTTCATTGATCAAACCCGCATCAATTGCACTGCACCATGCACAGCTGCTCCATTTTAGGTCTCAAATAATCCTCAGTTTGATGCAATTCGGAATTGTGGCGAGAAAAAGGATCAATTACTAAATTGTGATAATCATATGGGGTGAGGGTGCCATCTGGATTTTTTTTTCAAAAAACCTCTTCGAAGAAGGCAGGGTGCTCCTGCAATTAACTTAATAAGAATAGAATTGATCTGGTTTATAGGGAAACTGGGCCCAAAACCTTACAGCCGCACGGTTTGTTAGTAGGAAAACCGAGAAAAAAACCTAGGCACGGCGCCCCAGACAACAACCCTCCTGCAAACACACAGCGCCAACCCATAAAAGACAGAGCCGTCATGTATCATCGTCGCCGAGCTTGTAGCAACAAGCAGCTCCGACCTACAAACAGCAACACTACAGCAAGGCACATCTAGGAGGAGAAAGCAGCACGTCATCGTTGCCCAGCGTTGCCGCACCCCACAGCGAGCAGCTCCGACTTCACCATTGCAAGCTCAGATCAAGAGTGACTGCAATGCGCCCCATGTGAACCAACTACGCTGGATTATTATATATATATACCCATTATCTATTGTGCGAGCTATTTCTCGTATTACTTCCAACTAATCTTGATCCATAAGTTTCTCCTAATTGCTTAACCAACCATTAGTACTCTTGGGACTTGGGATATAATCAGAACATGCACTTGCTCAGTGGAAGATATAAGCGTGAAAAGGCATTAGCTGCAAGATTATTTATTAGGTTTTCACTTCTTCAGATAAATAAGCCATTTAGTTGTTGCATGTATGTTCTATGCTGTGCTGCCACATGCCATGCCAAGCAATTTACCAACAATGCCCTGTTCTTGATTGGATTGCTCTATCCCTTCGATGAATGTGCAATACCATTCCCATGAATAGCTTTGTCAGATTTATTCAGCTGCAAACATCATTGCCTCTAGAAGCCTGATCTCTAGATAAGCTATATCTATGTTATGAAAGCACAGATACACCCTTGCCCTAAGAAGTCTGTATTAGTGTATCTATTCAAATGCGTACAAGTACACTTGTACAAGACATGCAGATGCATGTACATTGGAATATATAATTATTCTCAGTCTCTCCTTCACATTTGTTAATTGCAGCCCTATACGATCACTATTTGAGTCAGGTTTTGCTGAAAACAAGAAAACTGGTGTAAGCCTCTTTTATGGGGTTAGAAATCTTCAGAGGATGGCATATCAGGTAGGTAGGTTTATGTCAGATTAGTTGTACAGTTTGTATAATGTCATACTCCGTATATGATGGCTGGTGACTATGTGGTCTGTCAGGAGAGGTTCCATGATTGGGAATCCAGAGGAGTTAAAATTGTACCTGTCCTGTCAAGACCAGATGGTCAATGGACAGGCGAGCGAGGTTATGTCCAGGTGCTGTTATCTTTTGACTCCCATGTTATTTATAGTTTGTTGTGTTTTTGCGTGTTATAGAGTTTCTTTTGCATTTTGTAGAATGTGTTCTCAAGGATGAAGAATATTGTAAACCCTTCATCAGTGGGAGCAATTTTGTGTGGGCATAAACAGATGACTGAGGTATGGTAATTTTGTTTGTTTTCCTCTCATTTTTATCTTAGACACTCGAGGTAACTATCAGACACAAGTTGGTAGCACCTTCTACATTCAGCACTTTTTTTTGTACCGATGTGTCACAATGTTCTCTACTTCAACGTGTTTTTCTCTCTTCTGAACATGGAAACATTAGAAATGTTCTTATAATAGGGGCCTGCATCGATATGTAATATAGGCTAATAATTATTGGAAGCTCAGAATTTTTATCTACTACAAGGTTTTACTTTGTTCATTGTTAGGCACATCTACTTAACATAAATCATAAAGTTGCACGCCATTGTCATGTTTTGAACCATATTTTGTTTGTGCTGATCTATAGTTCATAGTGTCTATTTTTGGCAGACTAAAATGACTAGAAGTGCAAGTTTTGCAGCACATACATCTTCTAGAAATTTGTACATTGTTTGATGAATGTTGTCTTCTATGCTTGTCATTCAGGATTAACGCCCATCCAATTTCTTTATGGTAAATGTTTTCTTCTATGCTTCTTTTCTGATCTTATGTAAATGTTCGTATGATGTAGGAAATCACAAGAGTTCTTGTTGCCGATGGTTTGTCAAAAGATAGGATCTTAACTAACTTCTGACCGCTAGTAGGACACTGTTCCATCCTTTTTTGGAGGCTGTACCATTTTTGTACTACAATACAATCGAGCAGCTATTCTTTAAAGCAGTGCGAGTGCAGCAACAGGAAGACAGTTGCGTGCTTACAAATAGGGGGCAGATCATTTCCCCTCCATGTGACCACAATCACCATATTGGCTTATTGCTGAATGCCTGATGTAAATCTCAACAGGCACTGAGCATCTGAACCAAAGGCCCTAGTTGAGATTGTTTTGTAGCATCTGAGACATTTTATCAGGGGATATATGTGTAAGGCGCCGATGTACTAAGAAAGGTCCTTTTTTGGAGAAAAGAGAGGAGATATAGATGTAGCATTATTTTCAGTTAGTATATGTTAAGATGTATGAGCGCTGTGTGCCTTTTGCAGCGCTGAGATTTTGGTGTATATTGTCAGAATTTTGTATTAATTGAGTGGATTGTAGCATATCGATGCATGTTGTTTAATTTAGACGCGTTCAAAGTGTCTGTTGCACTATGGGTCTCGATGATCTAATACTTAAAAATGCACCACTACAGTAGGACACAATGTCTCCGTTCTAGCCCTTTTATCAACTTCAGCCTTCGGAGGTCGGACAGCTAACCAAATGCGTGGATAAAAAAAATCACGCTTCATTGTTAACTCAAGTCTTACCAAATTTTCAAAGCCAGCGAATATAAGTATCTTCTAACGATTCATAGCACAAATCGAAGAAATATGTTATCAGCACAACAACAATTAACGGAGAACATCAGGAAGGAAAAATTTATCTCTGTCCTTAACAATTATTAACTGAGAACGTCACGAACGAAAAATCGATCTTTTCGGGGTATCTTCAGTTTGCGCTGTCACTTCCAAGGGCCCTCTGGCCATCTTTCAATAGTAGCCTCTTGTCATTAGGTTCTGCAGAGTTACTATGCCTTTCATGGTGGTGCCGATGGTGACTGTGAAGGTGGTGACGGTGGCCATTCTTGTGAGACCTTTTGCCATTTCTCATCTTCCCTGATTCAGCAGCATCTCTATCATCTGATGACTCCTCCAAGGATTGGCTCCTGAGATGCTTACGGCTGTTGGAATCTGATCTTGCATCCTCGTCACTTGATCTCAGACGCTTCCCATGTCTAGACTTAACCTTGCCTTTGTCCTTGTCCAAGTCATCATCTGATGATCGATGGTGGTGTCTGCGGCTCTCAGAATGATCCTTGGCAGATCTCTGTTCTTCCTCGTCACTGCTGTAGTCTTCAGAGTCTGACCTTGAAGAGTGTCGGTGATGCCTTCTTCTGTGCGAGCGCTTCTTCCTTGGACGTTCTTCTTCAGACCTGCTCTCATATTCACTGTCGCTCTCGTCACTTGAGTCTGTGCTCCTTCTGGACCTACGCTTGTGTCTCCTGGCTTCAGAGTCAGAATGTTCATGCTTCTTGTTCCTTCTACGGTCCTTCCTCTTCCTGTGTTTCCGATCAATATCGCTGTCATAGTCACTGTCAGAGTCCGAAGAAGATTCTCCTCTCCTCCTGTGCTTTCTTGATTTTAGCTTCTTCGCCTTTGCTTCTGCATCAGCCTTGGCCTTAGCTGCTGCTTCTAGCTTCTGCTCCCACTTTAGTGGGGCTTCTTTCTTCTCAAGGATCCTCCTTTTCTTCTCTTCGACCAGTTGCAGGAACTTTTTGGCATCCATCCCCAGAAATCAGATAACACAAAACCTGTAGGGACGTGAAATGATGCAAGGAAGTGCATCTCATAGAAGAGAGAGAAAAACACTGTTAGTTTTTTGAACGACTGAAATTAAATAGCACACTAGTAGATGTAAATCTAATCAGATAGATTGAAAGCTTTCGACAACAAACTTCCATGTACAAACATAACAAAATGTGGTGAATTAATTCCTAACAAATTACTTGGAGGCGCTTTGAGCTAGTTTAAGCCTCAAATGTAAACAAAGTATTCTCAGATAATACTCATGCAGTTCACTTTTTGTTCAAGTCAACTTTCTATGGAGAGTGGCCAATCAATCATGTTCAAAGCTAGATGGCTTCTAAGCTTCCAAGCTCATAAAACTATGTTAACAAAAGGGACCTTAGAGGTTTCACAATTATATGCAATATCCTAAAAAAATTACTTATGTCAGAAAGATATGGTAGACCAAAATCAGTTGCCCTTGATAAATGAAAAATGGCTCTTCATACAGCACTTGTTTAAACATGATTATGGTTATGAATCTGGGTGCAGCAAAAGAGAGACAGACTTCTAATTAATTTTAACTCCGAACATCCTATTATTTCGAAATGACAGTAATACGAGCAGACACTGCACAAGCATGAAGGTTATCACTAGGAGAAGCTAAGGCTAATTGCAGTCGCCACCAAGAAACAAACAGAGAGTATGCACGATTATACACTTTCTTACCTTGTCGTCCAAAATTCCCAAGTCTGGAGAAAGATCCTTCCTTTTCCTTTTGCTTAGACCACAATTCACCTGCAATAGCAACAAAACGAAAACACAGTTGGAACATATGAATTCGAGAAAAGTAATCTGAAAGGGGTATTCTCGACTAAGAAACACGTGCATACTCAAATCCCAGCTGCATCCAATTCCTAGTACTGGTACATCGCACAGCAAGAGCTCACAAAATTTGAAGCCCATACACCCGAGGATTCCGAAAACACGACAGATCTGAACCAAAACAATAGCCGAGAACCAGCGCCCCCCCCCCCCCCCCCCCCCCCCCCCAAACCCTAACTGCGCTTTAAGACATTTAACCCCTGCAGCTCACAGATCTGGCTGCAGTCACCTCGATCTGGAGCCAACGCCACCACAAGACGCGATCTGAGCCAAAGCGCGCTACCATCACAGCATCACAGAGTTCGAAAATTCGACGATTTGTTGGGGAAAAGATTGGGAGAAACCCGTAAAACAAGCGGGCGGGCAAGAGCGGGACTCACCGGATTGGCGAAGCGCGGGTAGGCGGCGAAGGGAAGGTTCGTGCGTGAAGGTCGTCGCCGCCTAGTCGCAGACTGAGAGGAGAAAGAAAAGCATGGGCAAAGGCCGACTATTTTATACGGAGTAGTATAAGACAGCAGGTGCGCATAGTTGCGGCGTCCCAACGGTTGGCCTCCCACTGTCGCTTAAAAAAAGATCATGAAGTAGTAAATGTAGATAAAAAAATAACTAATTATATAGTTTAGTTGGAAATCACGAGATGAATCTTTTGAGCCTAGTTGGTCGACGATTGGACAATATTTGCCAAATAAGACGAAAGTGGTACTATTCATTTTCAATCTAAACGAGGCCCCATTTCCAAAAAAAAAGTTCAACAACTTTTACTTTAACCAAATATATTTAACAAAATATTAATACTTATGCTATATAAATAGTACCATTAAGTATATCGTTGAATATACTTTTATAATAAACTTATTTGGAGATATAAATATTGCACACATTTTCTACCAACCCAGTCAAAGTTGAAAAAATTAACTTTCATAACTTCTATAGTGACTTTTTTTAAAGGGACGGAGGGAGTACAATCTTGTTTAAGGAACTGTTACATTCTGTTAAACCGGGCCTACCAATATAATCACAAGCAACACCGTAACAGCCATTTTTCTTTGAGAAAAACGAAGGATCATATCCTTACACTGAGGCTTCCAGCTGCAGACACGGCAGTGGATATCCTACTAGGCATCGAATCACAACATCGATTGATGTTTAATCCTTCGTCCCATAAAAATTTGTCATTCTAGGATTTATATTATCATTATAGAATTTATGCTGCTTAAACTTTTAAAAGTTTAACTAAATTTATACAAAATATTAACAATATTTATCTTTCAATAAGTTTATTATGAAAATGTGTTCCTATTAATTATGTATCATAAATATTAACATTTTCTTATATATTTAATCATAATATTTGATTTTTTAAGAAGTAAGAATGACATTTTTTTATAGGAGGGAGTGAGTAGACGGTAAGCTACCGAACGAATCGAATCATACCGAGTACTACCCATCGAGCTATGCGGACATGACGGTACCATAACACCATTGCTTTGCTCAGCACTACTGTTAGGCTAGTCCAGGAATTTCAATCTAATCATCAAATGCAATGCAAGTGAAGTAGTACTACATGGGCAAACATGACATTAATTAGAGTTATTGAGAGATATGATGAAACTAATACACTGTTTCAAGATTTCCAAACAAATTGACCCCACCATTGGAACAAGTCTCATTAATTTCAACCGACATGTCCAATCCTGTGTATAATGTTTTCAACCGACATGTCCAATCCCATGTATAATGTTTTGGTAAATCTTAGAAACAATGATCATGTTCTGCAACACTATTTCAGCGGCAACGAACGGATAATGTTTTTCTCACAACATTTCAGCATAAGCTAAATTTTAGCGAAACGAACAGGGCATCAACATAATTCACAATTTAAATAGCTATAAACACTAACCCACACTCAAGGATGAAGGGGGTATAAACACCAACAGGTTCGTTCCACAAACTGATACAAGTCAACCAGCGCAACAAGCAAAGAGTGACTTCATTTGCCAACGCGCGACCAAGGGTACGAGCCCATAAAAACATCACAAGATTTGAGTATTACTAACAAACAGCGACACAAATATCCATGGAGTATAGCAACCTGTAACGTCAAAACATTGACCGGTAAGGTGCCATAGCCTAAAAGACTAGCTCCAAAATTTTTGGTGCAGTACTGCAGTCAGCAAAACAGAAAACAAATTCAAGTAACCATTCTAGCCGAGATCACTAGCGGACATTGTGCACGGATGTCTCCACAATGACATACATGGCAAAACATCTCAGCGGCACGGCATCAGTTTCGTGGCCTGGTGGACCAGGTCGACGAGGAGGATGAAGAGTTTGAGGAAAATCTTGATCCACCACGCCAGCGGTCAGTTGCCGGAGGAGGGCCATCTTGGCGGGGTGGGGGTGCATCCTGTTGCGCAGGAGGGCCATCTTGCCTGAGGGAACGCTCATCAGGGCGCGAGCGCTCTCCACGTGGACCCCAGCGGTCTTCATCACGTGGGCGCACATCTGTTGGCCTCCGGCTGCTACCAGGTGGACCCCAGCGGTCTTCATCCCGTGGGCGCACATCTGTTGGTCTCTGGCTGCCACCAGGTGGACCCCAGCGGTCTTCATCGCGGGAGCGCACATCTGTTGGTCTCTGGCTGCCACCAGAGCTGCTGCCGCTATCGCCGCTGAGTTTAAACTTCGGAACATATCTACCAGGAGCTGGAGCAGCGGCTGCCGCAGCGGCAGCAGGGGCTGCTGCTGGCTCACGAGGTGGCTGTGCAACAGGTGTAGAATCAGGAGTGTGCACAGCCTCAGGTCCCTTTAAGAGCTTCTCCCTGTTCGCCTTTGCCTTCTCCTCCAACTCCATCTCTCTCAGTCGCTGCTTTTCAGCAATAGCATCAAGCTTAGCTTTCCTTTCAGCTTCCTCTCTCTTCCTTCTCTCTTCCTCTGCGGAAGAGTAAACAACATAATAATCAATAATATGGATGAAACAGGATTTGAATCCTTAAGTTCCATTTGGCCAAATATGGAATGATATAGAGTCTGAGCCACATTCAGTTACACAGTAGCAAATAGAGTTTATGCTATTTGTTGACTAAGTATCAAAAAATCAATGCTAGGTTAGCTTTGGATCAGTTTGAACAGGGACCTCTTCATATACTGACCAAAAACTAATTTTAGTATTGCAATGGTGGGAAAAAAAACAAAACCGAACATTACCTAATTTGATTCATTATTAACGAGACATCAAAACCAATGAAATCATGTGAACAGCATTCAGACAATTATTTTTGTTGTGAAGTATTAGTGGATTGCCCACCTCTTCCCAATCGCTTAAGCTTTTGGGTTCACTTGGTTGGTGCATGAAACCTAACAATTTTTAGTATTAAAACAAAGCACGCAAAACTGAAAACTTAACATTATACATTTATACCTACAAGTAAACTTTTAACTTTAGGTGAAAGAACTACAACGTTATGGTTCAATTTCAGTAGTTTCGCAGAACAGCAAACTGAACTAGGGCGAAATAGCCAGTGGCCAACTTTCAAGGTAAACTAGGCCACATTTTGCTCATTCTTACTTAACAATGCACCACGGCCATTTTGACTACAATTACAGGATAACACAAAAAATAATTTACTGGTCAAAATTTTGCTTTCAAAAGGTACCCAAAAAAACCAAGCAGAAGTGTGCCAACAAGTACAATCAATGAATGATGATAATAATCGGTTCAGAATTCACTTGCCTTCACGTTTTCTAGCTTCCTCTTCCTCGCGAAGCCTTTCAATCCGCTGTTCCTCCAGGTTCAGATAATACATCAATTTCCTTACTGTCTCCCTTTCACGCTTTCTTGATGATATCAGCTGACTGATCCGTTCATCTCTCTCTTTTTTCAGACGACCAAACTCAGCTTCACGACGTTGGACGATTTTCTCCTGGAAAGCATTCTGCAACAGCGAAACAGAAAGTCAGGAAGAGAAAGGGAAGGTTATTTGTCATGAACAAATATATCGGAATATATAGTCAGCTTGACAGCTCGTTAGTTAAGAGGCACAAAAGAATCTCAAATTCGAGCATCATGTTCTGTGAATTTCAATGAAAAATTACAGTGGCCAGCATTAGATCCTGAGCAATCTTATCTTGATTATAGGGTAAGGCATTCTATGTATAACAAATACTCTCTCTGTTCCAAATTATAAGTCGTTTTGGTTTTTCAAGATACATTGTTTTTGCTATGTATCTAGTCAGTGTATATCTAAGCGCATAGCAAAACTAACGTATCTAGAAAAGCTAAAACGTCTCATAATTTGGAACGAAGTATCAAGCAACCATAAATTCATTGCTATATGGTAACTGATTAGTCGAAGTGTATATCAAAATAACAATTTGTAATAAGAGGTGGTTTTGGATCAAAACAGCATCACAGGTTAAATATATACCAAACAGAAGCAACCTGCATTGTGATGTAGAGGCTTAATAACAAAAACATGAGTAGCATACGAACCTTGTGTTCCAACATTCGAGAAAGTCTATTTTTCTCTTGCAAGTCGCCAGCATGGTGTTGCTTGCTGAGTTCAATCTCCCGCTGCAAGCAGAAATAAATGACTAAAGTGCTCACATGTATCTGAACTGCATAAACAATAAAAGAACAGTAGATTCTACTGACAAGCTGCTCTTGCTCGTGAAGGATCTTCTCTTCCTCAAGACGTTTCTCGAAAGCTTGCTCGATCAGTGGTGCCTCTTCCTGCCTTTTTGCCCTTTCCAGATAATCCATTGTTTTTGCAAGCCTCTGCAGTTTTTTCTCCATTTCCTGGCGCTCCTTCAACTGTTCATTCAATGCCAATTCCATGATGGCCTCCTTAGTAAGCTCCTGCACCCAAATATTCAGATCTATAAGACTATTGAAGAGGTTTATTCAAAGATAGAACGGTAATTCAAGTTCTAGCCAACACTAGAATAGAGGATTTTAGGCTTTTAGCAATTAGCAGTGTGACTGTGATCAGCATTACTTCAGTACAATGGCACAATGTGATCGATAGTACATGTAGCAAGATAATACAAAACTGAAAATCAATAAATACAACCATCCGCCTTAGCATGTAGCATATTTAGGATTAAAAATGAAATTTAGTTCTATCGTACTCTTGTACCATCAAATTTTAGTCCGCAGCCAAAATAATAATCAATTTTCCCATGCACCATATCAGACATCTAAGTTGCCCACACTAACAAAAACAAAGGAGCACACAGGTGCCAACACGTTTGTACAATACTGAAATGAAGCACGAAATACAAGATCTGAGCCCGGCATGGAGTTCACCTCCTTGTTTGAGCCAGAAATTCCCAATTGAAACCTTGATCATGTCTACATGTACATCACCTTTCACCTACTGGTTATCTGATCCTCCACTAAAATCCTTATAGAAACTTAAAGCAAATAAAGGACCATTGTTTTCACAAATATAGATAGCAAGCAGTGCTAGTTGTTGTAAAGCAATAATTGTTTCTTACCCCTTCAACAACGACATGTTTTTTCCCTGCTTTCTTCAAGTCTTCTAGCAACTTTTTTGCTTCTGCTTTATTTTTTTCCTCTATCTCTCTACGAATCCGCTCGTGCTCCCTCTGCTTCTGTTCATTGAGAAGCCTCACCCTTTCCTCGTCTGCAGTTTTCCTTTGACTGTTCACTCTCTTTGTTTCTTCTTCTTTTTCCTGGAAAAAGAGAGCAACCATAAACAAAAACATAATATAAAAAGGTAAAAACTAGAAAGCATTGAAGAGTAATCAAATAACATATACTTTCTCCAATATTTTGCGCTCAAGCTCTTCTTTGCGCTTTTCAATGATGGACTTTCTTGCAAGAAGCCTCTTATGTTCATTCTCCACTATTCCAGCCAAACTAATGAGACTTTCACCGAGTTTAGTCAGCTTTTTCACTGGTGGACGAATATGATTCCTCGCTTTATTTAATGAATCAGCCAGAACACTAAGGTGATCACTTAATCCATCAGATTCTATGTCCTATAAAGAGAAATTGGTCATAATAATGTCAGTGTTCAATCTCATCATGAAGTAATGCATTCAGCATCACACAAAAATATGACAGATAGCTGGCAATCCAAGTAAATTCAAGCACATAAGAACACCAGCAAGATCCTCCAGATTTCACAAATATGTTCAAACACAGTTTGAGGAGCTAAAGGGTTATTGCATGTATTCTGAAAGAAAAGGGTACCACAGTGGAGCACATGCTCATAAAGTCATAAAATACATCTAGTGGGTGATGAGTATCTAAAATTATTAAAAGCAAATTAATTGAAGAACATTAAGAAATAGTAATAACCATGATGACAATGGGAACCCACTGTACAAAACCTTGACCCATGTGGTACTGCATACATGTGTTTCTAGAAGATAGAACATCAAGGAACATGAAATAATGGAGGCTAATATAGACCTTGCACAACTTAAATACTTAAATCATGAAAAGAAAACGATATAACAGACATCTACACGAAGCTTACAACCAAGAGGCAACTGTGAACAGATAATGAACAGAGTCAGGACCACATACCACAGTACCAAAATGAACAGCTCCTGATAAATGGTTAACTTTTATAGCAACAAAATTGTGTTTCACAGCATCAACAGAAATCTTCTCCACAACAGAGAAGTCAAAGAAAGGAATCATTCTTGAGAGCATATCAATCTTCATGGACTGGAAAATAAAAGAGGCCTGAAAAGTGGAAGAGAGAAGAGACATTAAAATCATTATTGCAACGTATAGCAATTATATAAGATATGTACAAACATATATAGCAGAACGTGAATTAAGACCTGTTGCAGCACTCTCAATGTTGTCAGCTTCTCCAATGCTGATATGTACTGAGATAACTTAACCTCTGGAACAGAAGAAGCTGATGAAAGCTTCCCTCCAATCTTTGAAATCTTTGAAAGAAGTGGCTGCACTTTTGATGCAAGGTCCAGAGGGAGAAACTCATGTTCCAAAAGGTTGTATAAATCTCGCACTTCTTGGGAAGCACATGAAAGGACTCCTTTGGACACCTACAAGCCATCAAAGATATTGATAGCTATTTATGACAGCAGTTGATTTTATATTGATGGACCAGAGTAAAGAGATGACAATGCTTTCATATTTCAGCTATCCAACTCATATAGTAAAAAGGAGAATCATGTTAAGTGCTGCAAATAAGCAGTTAATTATAACATAAAAAATAACTTAGCACCACACCACAGAAGAAAGCTCTTTGAAAGTGTCATGCCCGTGCAGAACCGTTTGATGTAATTACAATATCACATGCATTAAAATGTCCCTTCCTGAGCAAGACATCTTTCTAGAGTGATAAAACAAAATAATAAAAAAATGCTTATAAAGGAATGCATGTGGTAAGACCAAATACAAAAATTAGAAAACACAGTTGCAGGAATAACAGTATGATTTTCAGGACGTACCAATTCGGATAGAAGAGATGCTCTTGAAGGCTGCAAAAAGGATAGCAGACTGATCAGGGTGGAAAAAGTGCTACTGAACAAACTCTTTAATTTACAAACAGTTTGGAGAACAAACCATTTCCCTATTTTCACGCTTGGAATCAAGCGAGAAGTTAACAAGGTTGGCCATCCGCATGTTACGCTCCTTCTCATTCTCTGTCTCAAAATGAGATGCACCATATTTTTGGTCATAAGGTGCCACAGATAGTGCAGCGAGCAAGACAGAAGATGCTATTAATTGTAGATCCTTCTGTGACAAGTTCTTATTGTAGCTCTTTTGCAAGTTGAAAAGCTTGAGCCATGCATACGCATGATAAAGGTGGCTATCAGATATCCAGAAAATTTCAGTTAATTTTGCATAATACACCACCAAGACAGAAGGTTTGGGCATTTTCTTCACCATGCTCATCAAACCATGGATATCTTCCACAGATCGGAAGGCTTCCTGCAAGATGGTACATTCAGTGACAATTAGAGGAATGTAACATTTACATGGATAAAGAATTAATTAAAATACGTAGGTTCTGGAACAAACCTGCCATAGGGAAACCTCTGTAGCAACTTTAAGCTGTTCAACACGTGTATCAAGATACAGTTGTAAACTTTCAGGTGCAGTCAGATCAGGCCGATCTCTTTGATCACGATATTTGTTGAGATTGGCAAGATGATTTCTGATGATCTCACACAACCTACGGAATTCAGTTGTTCTCTTATACTGCTTACAGAATTGAAAAGCCCTATGAGCAGTCATCTGCATATTGGGAAGTTAATCACATCAGTCACAAAAGCTACTCATAAGTATTTACCGAAGCACAAATTGTACAAGGAATAAAATTAATACAGGCAAATGTAGGTACATGATCCGATAGGAAAGTCAGTAATGCCAAACCATTATCCAAAATATTAGATGTTACATTAAGCTATTGACTTCAGAAGATATGTTTTGAATTTAATAGCAAAAGTATGTGAATTTCAGATAGAAACTGGTTGTTGATCTATGATCACATACATCTGAATAGGGTGATTGTTGAATAGATATAGGGGAGGCAAAAAAAGTATAAATAATTCAACAGAAAATAAAAAAACTATATAAATGGTAAATGTGCTGTACCGATATCATGGACAAATTATGTATCACATACGAAGTAAATTCAACAAATACAAACAATACAATGCTCATAAGAGAATAGCTTACAGCATATAACGCTTCAAGCTTTGAATTGTTCCTTAGTATCTCAAGAACCGTCCTGTATGTCTCCCAGAGGAACTTAAACCAAGGAGTGACAACCTCTTTATCTGATCGGTCTTTTCCTTTCTCCCCACTAACAAAACTGAGCATCAGGTCCTCGGGACGCTTGTCTGCTTCCAAATCTTCAACATCCAGAGCATCTTCCAGGGCTTCTGCCTGACTCCTAGCTTGTTCAGCTCTCTCGTTGGAAAGCTGCATGAAGTGCTTTATGACATCCTCCAAGGATGACACGTTTACTTGCTGGCAGACAATCCTATACTGAATAAGACCATCTTTTGCATATCTTCCTTTCCTCAGGTCAACACAGAGTTCTACATACTTCATCATGATCTTTTCAAGAGGCTTTTGCCATGACCTGTACCTTCTCGAGGTAATGAGATCATGTAAAGCCTGGAGAGCTGCCTGCTTTTGCCCAACATGAATCAATTCTGAAATAAAAGCAGAGCAAGCGATCAGTATACATATCTTTTGCGCCAATATGAGTAGATGTCTAAGAATTTGCGATCATCTTCAGAACAGTCATGCAATAACTAAACCAGTTTAGATAAAATAAAAGTGAGGTCAAAATTCTTGGGGTCTCTTTTCTTTTTTTTGGTAAACTTATTGGTACTCATGGAGTTGGCAATAGCAAGTAAAAACATGGATATATGGGGGGGGGGGGGGGGGGGGGGGGGGGGGGGGGGGGGGGGGGGGGGGGGGGGGGAGTATTGCCACTGTTCACCTTCAGCTTCCACTGGAAGCCTTAAAACTAAAATGGCATGGCTTAGCATTATTACATGACATAATTCATCAAAAAAGAATCACAATGTGTCAAGTTACCCCACATAATGAGGTAGAACAGACAACTTGCTAATATTTGTTTGTATATGCAGTAACCGAGGCTCACCTATCTAATGGAACATCAATTTAGCCAATGTTCCAACTTCCAAACCAACCTAACATGTAGAACCTAACCTACCACTCAATGGCTTCATCAGCAGTAAACATTTCCTATTGAATTAGAGCAGCAAACACATCAAACGCTTCATCTTCACGCTATCCTAATTCTCAAGTGCCTAACGAATTCTACATGTGGCAGGCATAGCTGCAACACTACCGCAACAAACACCACCTGCATAACTGCAGATAGAAACCGAGCCAAGTCCCAGCAACTCACCTTCAGCTCTCTTGAGTGCGTTCTCAGGTTTCGCAAAAGTCGCCATGGTCGCAGTGAGGGTTCTGTGGTGGCGATCTACTCCTGCACCACACCAACAAACCAAACAGCAAAAACTGGGTTAGGTCAGGTATTCAGGAAAGCGGTAACATCCATTGAGCAAAGGCTTCCCCCGCAACAGATCGATTCAAACTAGTGGCATGCCCAGGATTTAGAGGTTGGTTATTCAAAATATAAAGGGTCATAAAAAAAATACAACCTAAAACATAATATTTGGCATGTATGCAATACCATATAGTATAAGTACTTCCCTCCGTTTTCATTTACTTGTCACCAACCTTTTACGATAGCAGATTTGACGAGCCGTTTTTTTCTTCTAAAAAATCTTAGATAATTCAAAGTATATGGCATTAATCGAGCATGTAAAATGAAGAATCATATATGTGAAAACTTGATGTATCTAAAAATTTTTTGCAGAAAAAAAACGCACTGTCAAAATTGCTACAGTGACAAGTAAACGAACCCGGAGGGAAGTATATAAATATAGCAATATGAGTATATGACTCATATTTTAGCACGATTTTATAAGATTGAGCATAACTTGAAATTGTTTAATATGGAAGTGCCAATTGTTTAATTCTCACTGGTTGTAGTTTTGCTCTTTCCAAGTCATTCACAATTTACATCCAACAATGCATTGAAATGCGAAGCCAACTTACAAATCCAATTCACTGGTGCTGGTGGACAGGACAGGTGGACTGGTGGCTCTGCTCCAATCGGCAATCGCCCGGCGCCCTGCCGACCGTAGAGGCTCCAATCGGCAGTGGCTGGGCTCTGCTCCGATCGGCGGAGTGGCAGACCCTCCGGACACCCTACGCTGACCGCTCGGCGCTCGACTGCCCGCCCTGCACGCCCTCGGCCCAGCGGCTAGCGCCCAACCGCCCAGGTCACCGCCGTCCGCCGCCGCCGCCGCTAGGGCCCAGGGGTTTTGGGAAATTTGGGAAAGAGAGAAACGGGAGAAGACAGTGAGGAGGAAAGGACCGAACGAGTCGGTCACGCGATCACTCGCGTGTGCGGTGTCCTGGTCCTGGGCTCCTGGCGGCGGGGGACTCTGGGAGAAGCTGGACCTTGTTGGGCCAGCAGGTAGAGAGGGAGAGGTGTAGGAGAAGATAGTGGGCTGGTTCGGCCGGTGGAAAAGTCGACTGGATTCGGCTGGTTTAATAGTGTTCTGTGAGAAAGAATAAGCTAAAACAAGTCGAAATAAGCTGAAACCTGACCAGCAGAACAGGGCCAGTGGGTTGAATTGAATTCAGGAATTCGCCGACATGTTGACTCTATTTTTTCTTTTTTTTTTATTAAAACACATTCGTGTAGGAGTACACTATAGATTTTTTTTAGCAAAAATAATGGGTATTCAACTGAATACCTTTGATTTCAAGTAGGTCTGCCCTGATTCGATCGGTAAATTCATAGAAAAACACCAGAGATACCACTGATCGAGATGAGACTGAACGATGGGCGCCGAAGTTAGTACCTGCAGATCGCCGGCGACGAGCACGGGGAGGCAACGTGGGGCCGGCCGTCTGGCTTGGAGTTGGGGATCTGGGAGTGCGGGTGGAGACGGCGGTGACGCAAGGGACAGATGTTTCTAGCTTTCTGCACGACGTGGATGGATCGATAGGCGTTGGTTTTCACTTTTCAGGTGATGGGACTCTGCAGGCCTGCAGGGTGTCTGATCTTCGGACGGGCAGCTGGGATCAAAGCCGTAGGGGCCACGTTTTGGAGGAAAGGGAAAACAGAGGATTGGGTTGAAATCTCTGGCCCAATTTTATGTGGGCCTTGTAGAGAGGCCCATAAAAGATGGCCATCCTTTTCAACAGAATTTTGGTTTTCTTCGTCTATATAAAAAACAGAACTTTTGGTTTTCCAATCCAATAACGGTAATGATACACTGCAGACGTCCGGACAGGACGGACGCGCCGCGCGACCCGAACCCGCTCATGCGCGACTTCACCCGCTTGACCGCGCGCGGCTCCCTTATCCATTCGTCCGTCGCTCGCTCAGCTCTTCCCCCTCCCCACTCGCTCACTCCGCTCTCTTCGTCTCGCCTCATTCTCTCCTCCGCGTGCCACGAGCTCCTCCCATGCACGCCGCGCCGGTGGCTCGTCGCTACTCCCTCTCTTCCTCTCTCCCGGTGATGCCCCTGCTGTGTCCCTCTCATTCCTCCGTCGCTTCCTCGAAGTTGACGGCGGCCGCGGGCTCCTGGCGTTCCTTCGGTGGATCCATGGAGCGCCGACCTCCCCGTGGTGGATCCATGGGAGTCATTGCAGATCTAGCGGCGTGGGGTCTCCTCCACCTCGACGGTGGCATGGGGGCCTCCCCTCGTGGTGGATCCACGGGACCACCGGGCTCCCATGGTGGATCCATGGGGGGCGGTGCAGATCCAGCTGCGTGGGTGGCGTTCTTCACCCCGGCTCGCGCTCCTCCACCTCGACGGCGGCATGGGGGCCTCCCCCGGTGGTGGATCCATGCAGCAGCGGCCCCCGTGGTGGATCCATTGGGGGCGATGCAGATCCGACGGCTTTTTCCCCCTTTTCTCTCCCCTGTTTCAGTAGCTTGTATATGTTTGTTTCAGTTTCTCGAAAGGTATGTTTCAGTAGGTGTTTTTGTTGTTGTTGCAGCAGTTTTCATGCTTTTGGTGTAGTAGGTGTTCCTTGCATGTTGAAGCTTCATTTTTTCTGTATGTTGCAGTAGGTGTTTGGCCGTTGTTTCAGTAGGTGTTTGGTTGCTGTTGCAGTAGTTTTCATGGTTTGGTGTAGTAGATCAGTTTCTGCATGTTGCAGTAGGTGTTTGTTTGTTGTTTCAGTAGGTGTTTGGTCGTTGTTGCGGTATTTTTCATGCTTTGGTGCAGCAGGCATTCCTTTGTTTGTTGCATAGCTGTTTTCATGATGATTTTGCAGCAATTTACGTGTGTTGTTTCAGTTGTTTGCCGAGCTGCGGGGGCGGGGTGTTGCACGGCGGGGAGGGAGGCGAAGGTTGCTTCGGGGGGCAGACGAAGTTTGGAGAGGTGGGATCGGATCCCGCGTGCGGGCCCGGGATGCGTTCGATCCGCTCCCCCGCGCGCGTGGGGACGGTGCGGGTGGCTGTTTTTTTTTTGAATCACGGGTTCGTTGATTTTCATTAGCGTGGTGCGGGGTGAAAGCGGGGGGTCGGGGATCCTTCTCCTGTGATGCGTCCGGACGCTAGCGCCCGGATCCGGATGTCCGGGCGCTAGCAACGCCCTTTTAATGGTGATTCGATATTTCGAGGTAAATTAGAGCCTGATTGGTTGTCTACCAAATTTTGTCATGCCAAGGATTTGGCAAGCCATGATTTTGGCTAGTATTTGGTTGGCCCCAAAATGGGCCAAGCGGGGCCCAATTTGTGGAATGGGCCTGTGGACTGTAGTTGGGCAGTGGGTCGGATACTGTATCTGCGGGTCACTATACTTCCGGACTCGGGGGGGGGGGACTGTAGCGTCATGTTGTTGTAGCTCGGACACTATAGCATTGAATTGGGGCGGGACGAATTTGGTTTACCGTTGCTCGGGGGTACTGTTCACCGGTTACTGTAGCATCGTAGTATTGTAGAACGATGTGCAACCGATGTTTATCTTGTTGTGAATCCTGAGGGAGTTTGATCGACTTAAATACCAGGGCCAGAGACGTGTAGTAATCTTCGGTTAACCGTTTTGAGCGAAGCGAGGACGAAAGCTCAAGCGGGTTGTTACGCAGGTGGGACCACTCCTCGGCAGAGTGGGTCTGGGTCGTGTCGGGACTGGATGTTACATTGGCTATCAAAACTTGTCAACTTCTCACATTTGGCTTGCCAAATCTTTGACAAATTTTTTGTCCAATTTTTGGCTTCCCAAATCCTTGGCATAACAAATTTTTGGTAGCCAACCCCTTGCTATCCTCTCCCTACATTTCTCTGCAACTCAAAAAAAAAATATTAACGTACAGAGCCAGGACCTGCAACACCGGTCCAAAAACAACATAATCTTGCTTAACTCCATGTAACACAAGCTTAAGGCGAGTCTAATCTAATTTCTAGTAGCCAGGTTGTTTAGCATCTGCTCAAAAATAAAAAGGTACTTATTTAGCATTTTCAACTATAAAATAGCACCCGGCGCAAGACCTGTCTAGCTCTGCCTCTGACTGTCCATTGTATGTCCCGTAATTCTTTTTTTTTTTCTATTTCTCTGTTTTTCTTTCCTCTTTCCAAACAAGTCCTAGATGTACAATGTGTCAGTGTTGTGCAGCCAAAAGATACCACTGTGGTGCGCGTTTCCATCATGTCGCAC
Organism: Saccharum hybrid cultivar R570; assembly: GCA_038087645.1. Lineage (NCBI taxonomy): Eukaryota > Viridiplantae > Streptophyta > Magnoliopsida > Poales > Poaceae > Saccharum > Saccharum hybrid cultivar. The sequence continues at coordinate 9,089,556 of JAQSUU010000112.1, read as the reverse complement.
ACGCAGACACGGTGCGGTTGCTTGCCCAAGATCTAGAATTCTGGATTAAGGTGGGGGATATCTCTCGGGGGATGGCATCTGTAAATTTTTCACGTGGGAAATTACTACTCTCCTTGGCTCAATGTGGAGCACAAATGGTACCGCCTTTCGTGCAAAGATGCCCATCTTTTGGAGCGAACACGTGGAGCACTTGAGCAGGACATACACGAGTAGTAACTCTTTTTTTTTTTGGCAGTGCTGAAGCTGATTAAAAATACCGTAATCCCCCCTCCTAAGATTCCAGCGCCTTGATTGGCGTCGCCAACACTAGACTGGTCACAGGCGAGGCGGGCAAAGATTGGGGGAATATATGGGGCAAGACGCCGGAATCCTCTGATTTGGAGTAGGTCCATCTCGCATGCCTCCCGAGCAGCCGAGCTGGATCTGTCGCCTTCGCCCTCCTGAATGAAAATCGCCACGCCGCTCCGTCCGGCCCTCTCTCACAGCGCAACCCCCTTTGTTTAATGAGCTAACCACAACGAGATAGCAATTAGCAATAGAGAACAAAAAAACAATGGCCCTGTTCGGCAGGCTGTTTTTTGGCTTATAAGCCGGCTGTGGCTGATTTGCTGTGAGAGAAAAACACTGTTCCACGGCTGATAAGCCGTGCTGATAAGCTCAGCCGAACAGGGGGAATGTGTCAATGAAGCCAATGCTTGTTCTCCGTCGCACTGGAAGGAATTAGTTTTCTCGAGCAACCGCTATCATCTTCTGTTGGTTATACTAGCATTGTAGTATTTACAGAAATTCGTAGGTCCACCGCGAAAGTCAGAGCTAGTGTGGAATACAAAGTCTTTGTAATAGTAATGCTGATTAATTCCTGAATTCCTCGTCACGACCAAAAATAAAATAAAATAATTTTCTTGAACTGCGCTAACAGATCGAGCTGTGACCTGCGATGCGCAAGTTCTCGTGCAGCCCGACTCTGCATAATTTGCTGCTAGTCGTGTTTCTCCGCTCCTAATTCGATCATTGAGGTCTAAGAATGATGCATTGGTCTCTGCTTATCCTCTTTCCTTTTTATTATCTGAATGAACAAAAGACGACCTCCAGCTTACTATCAATCAACTAATCAGCTTTGTTAACTTGTCATCAGTTTGTGGCCTCCAACTCAACACTGGCTAGCTAGCACTGCACTGCCAAAGCGGCCGTTGTTGCCGGTCTGCCGGACTTTGTCAAGCTCTGCGGCCCATATTCTAATTTAGCAAGTTAGGTCTGAAAAAGGCAAGCAAGAAAAGCGGTGTGTTTGATTAGAATTAGCAAGCAAGCTGGCTAGCTAGCCTAGCCAGCACTAAGAAGCTTAGCTAACTTGTGCCTGTGATCCTGTGACAGAGACCCCGGCCGCCGAATTAACAAGTGATTAACAGATGCCAAGCTAGAGCGGCAGATACAGTGACACTGACATCCCTCCCACCGCGAGACGGAGAGGTCCAAATGCATGCATGCCCTGCGTCGTCGCTTGACGCTCTATGCCGAATCGAGAGCTGTTTTGTCCATGGGGAGCTGTCTCGCTGCCACGTACACGTACTACGAGCGGTTGGTTAATCCTGGGGACTGGGGAGGGACTAAATAACCTAGCGAGAGCCAGCCGAGAGGGGTATCTGGAGTTGATTAAGCGAGCGAGCTGCTCCTAACCTGTCTGCAAGCATCATCAGAGTAATCAAAATCATTTGCTTGTCCTCTTCCATGCATTGCACCGCACCAACTCGCCTCTTCCACCCTGGCCTGCGCCTGCCGCGGCGTCGTATACATACACCCGCTTCACCATCTCCCTCTCACTGGCCCCAAGGCATCGTCGTCTGATCGCCGTCTCGTCCCCTCCTCCTCTTTCTCCTCTGATCTCCTGAATCCCGATCCCCTCCCTCTGATCGAGTTGGTGTGCGTGTTCATGGGGAACACGCCGTCGTGCATACTGCTGGCGGTGGCGCCCGCGGGGGGCGGCGGCCGCGCCTCGTCGTCGTCGTCGGCGGCGGCCACCACCACCAAGGTGATCCACGCGGACGGCACCGTCACGCGGCTGGCGCGCCCGGTGCGCGCGTCGGAGCTCATGCTCGACCACCCGGGCCAGTTCGTCTGCGACGCCCGCCGCCTCGCCGTCGGCTGCCGCGTCCCCGGGGTGGCCGCCGACGAGCTCCTCCAGCCGCGCCACGCCTGCTACTTCCTCCTGCCCATGGACATGCTCTACTCCGTGCTCACCGACGAGGAGATGGCCGCGCTCTCCGACTCCCACGCCGCCACGGCCGCCGCCTCCGCATGGAAGAGGATCAGGATTACCACGGCCGCCCACCGCCACCACGGCCGCCGGGGCCCCGAGAAGAACGAGGCCTGCAGCGATGGCGCCAGGGTGCACCCGATGCTCGGCCTGCTCGAGACCGGCGATCTCGGCGCGGATAATGGCAAACGTGAATTACGCGCCGGCTCCGCAGGCAAGTCGAGCGGCGGCGGCGGCGCCGGGTTGAGGCGGCACCGGTCATGGCAGCCGGTGCTGGACACCATCGAGGAGGTTCCGTGACGCGGCGGGCGGCCGGTTGACCGGCGCTGCGCCGCAGGAGTGAACAGCGTCGGTTTCGCTGGTGTTAGGCGGGCGGCAGCTAGCTTGAGCTGGCTTCAGAGTGTACAGTAGTTTAGCTTCCAGCTATTCTTTTTTCTCTTTTCATTTTCCAATCTTTTTTGTAAAGCCATTGTTTTTTTTTTGGTCTACACACGCACGACTGGCAAATTGATTGTCAAGTTTTTGTGCTCAGGAAACAAAATAAGAAAATCGAGAGCCTTTTTCCAAATGAATCATCACTCGAACTACCTGAAAATGCATTGTGAATTAGCCTTCTTCAAAATAATCAAAAATTCAAAATAATAATAAAATGAGTTTCTTAATTTTTGTGTGAGATCTCATGCGATGAATTCATGCATTATCTGCAGTATTTTGCTGTTGAGCTGACGTAAGCAATGCATGATAGATGGCCACCAACGTCGCCTGATCTTTGTGGGAAAAAAAGGCACCTGTATAATAGCAATCCCCATCAACCACGATCTAATTTTGCTACTATATATAGAAAAGATTTCCACTAGTGCTCCAATTTGCATTAGCGTGACACGAGATAAACAAAAGTTTCAACTACTGCCACTGAAAAATAGCAAAATTTTTAGTGGCTCATATGGAATTTTGAAGTTTTATAAGAGGGAAACGCCTCTAGAATTAAAAATGATAGGATCAAAACTGCGATAGAATTGTAAAATTGTAGATTCTACTCAACTGAATTGTAGAATCAACCCAAATTAACTAATATCGTAAAGTTATAAAATCGTATGATAGAATCGAGATTTTAACAACTATGCTATGGGTATATTTCACTTGCCAACTCAGTGAGCTCAGTTGGTTAGATTTCTTATAATGAGAAACCTGTTTACCTAGGTTGAACTTTTATTTTCTGAAAATTATTTTAGAATTTAAAAAGCACTATTATTTTAATGATAAGATTTAACGTGCTCGTCGACAAAAAGGACTTTAATTATTTGTGTGTGATTCATAGGGTTGAATGCACCTACGTGTCTGTAGGGTATGATTTGTGTGCGCGTTTATACGATTGTTAAATGTAGGTATGTAGATACCCGAGTGCGTGTAAGTAAAAAAAGCTATCGCATTTCATTCACTAGCCAGCCGGCACACAGGTTGCAGAGAACATAATACCAGGAGCACGAGCTGTATAGAGGGCGGCTCAGCAAGATATACAGCAATACAAGTTTGCTGAATGCCGAGTGGACGTCAGCTGTACATGCAACTTGTTATGGAACAACAAAGGGATCATATCTCAAAATGGTCCTTATTTTAGGTCATGTTGCTTTGAAGCAAACAAGGAAGATATCATATGATATGCCAGTATATTATCTACCTGTAATGACGGACAACAACTCAACACACCGGTTCTTAATGGTTTGCAACTTGCTAGAGAATTAGAGAGAAATAAACTTTACATATATATATTCTTACTTTGATATGTCCAGCTGGTGTTTGTTGTAGCCGTAGTCGTCGCTTAGGCCCCCTCATGCAGATGCTTTGCTGCTGGGAGCGTGTTGGTCCCATCCGTGGATGCTTTGCCACGTGATGGTCTTGTTGTGTGGGCGGATGCTTTGCCGCCGGTGTCGCTTAGGCCACCTCGCATGCAGATGCTTTGCTGCTATAAGCGTGTCGGCCCCATCCGCGGATGCTTTGCCGCGTCGATGGTCTTTGTGTTTGGGCGGAGTGTTGCTGCTAGTGTTTAGGCCCCCTCTCATGCAGATGCTTGGCTGCTACGAGCGTGTCGGCCCCATCCGTGGATGCTTTGTCGTGTCGATGGTCTTCGTGCTTGGGCGGAAGCTTTGCTGCCTGGAGTTTCTAGCGGATGCTTTGCCGCTGTTATCTTCTACGGCTCCTCTTCACTGCTGGCTACCGTTACGTTGAGTTACTTTGTATTAGGTTCAGTCAGTTGGGGTTGTCAAGTGGAGGGTCCCCCACCCCCTCATGTTTCTTGCTTTTCGTTTTTGCTGTGGACTTCATTGGTAATCCATGGATTACTTGCGAATCCTCTTGTATCAACTATGTGTAGGTCTATTGACCATTCCTGTCTGCTTAATGAAAAACAGACTGTATGCCTGATCTCGAAAAAAAAATAAACAGGCTATTTTTCTAGTTGAAAACGCTAGCGATTTACGTACTTTTATATATTCGCAAACAACTTCTCTTTAGGAACAAAATGTCATGCATTACACTAGGAATTCCTAGGCTGCGAATCTGTCCTAGATTAAATTAATTTAACTTCAAGAGCCTGACCGTCTAGTAGCCTATTTGTTTTTTTTTTCTAACAAAAACCGCCAACAGTTTGTTGGGGCCACGTCCACGTTAACTAGTACTGCATCTAAGAGTATCTCCAGGAGTTTGATGTACTTAACTTGCTAAACTAACAGATATAACAAGTTAATTAATCAGATTTGCTAATGATCATCCGGTTGTTTTAGGGGAACGTAGCAACTGGATTGTCCACCGTTCGATCTGGTTTCCTCGGCGCCGCAGCCGCGTACATCCGGAGCGGTCACCGGTCAATTTGCAAGCGGACGGGAGTATTCCTCGGAAAAGGACAGCCGAAGTTGGTCAATTGTATTTGCGAGCGGTCAATTGGCACAGCGTCGCGGGCACGTAGCAGTGGTTTCCTCCTTTCCAAGCAAGTGAACAAAGAAAATATCAAGACGCCTTAGAGAGGAGATAAATTAGACTAATTCTAAAATTGTCGTAATAATTAAGCCCTACACTTAGCCTATTTCACCCCTTTATGCCTTAAGCCCTACACTTAGCCTATTTCACCCCTTTATGCCTAAGAGTAATTCTATTGTTCTACCGCACAAAAGTTTTTCACCCTAGGTTTCAATCCTACTCTAGCACGACAATTCTAGGAACGTAAAGACAAATATTGAATTGCTCAAATGTAAATGTTCAAAGCAAAAAGAGAAAGAGAAACGTGGCGATGTTTTTCCGAGGTATCGGAGAGTCGCCACTCTTTACTAGTCTTCGTTGGAGCACCCGCGTAAGGGTGATCTACGCAAGGATCAAGTGTACTCCCTCCGTCCACAAAAACATGCAATTCTCGCTTTTTGAAAAGTCAAACAATTTGAACTTTGATTAAATTTATATAAAAAATACTAATATTTATAATACAAAATAAGTATCATTATATTAGTTATATAATATATTTTTATAATAAATTTATTTAGAGACATAAATATTAATACTATTTACTATAAACTTGGTCAAACTTGAGTCGGTTTGACTGGCACGCTTTTCATAATTGCAGGTTTTGTTGGACGGAGGGAGTAGATGAGTTAAATTTTTTAACCAAGTTTTCAACTAATTGTTAACCAATTAGTCCTAACTACGTTTTTTTAGCAAAATTTAGTCCTAACTAGTAACTGAGCTGTGTACCGGAGGGCCGGCGAAACAAATAAAACCCGGCCCACTCCGGGCGGATAACGGCCTTCAATCCAATCTCGCGCGCACCAGCACCAAGGATTCTCTACCCTTTCACTGATTCGTGGTCCCGTTCTTATGTGTCCCCATATTTCAGTTGAATAAGCTCCGTCCCTCTCCCAGTACCCCCGTGCCATCCCAACGAACCGAGACACCGACACGTAGGCCAACCTCTCCGCTGACCCACCTGTCATCACCGAGCCGCCTCGCATCCGTCGTTCCCCTCCTTCCGGCACAACCCAACCCAGCACACGCGAGCGAGCGGCACGAGAACGGCTAGGGTTCCGGCGAGGCGACGGCGAGCGCCATGGCGGGGATTCGGTGGCCGCCGGAGGACCCGGAGATCTTCCCTTCCCGGATGGTCGGCGGCGGGGCTTGGGTCCCCGTCGCGCCCCCGGGGGAGATGGTGTCGGACGACGACCGGTCGGTGGCCGCGGACTCGTGGTCGATCAAGAGCGACTACGGCAGCACCCTTGACGACGATCAGCGCTACGCCGACACCGCCGAGGTCCTCCTCGCCTCCTCCTCCGCCTCCTCCGCGGCCGCGCCCTCCGCGTCGGTTGCCGTCCACCCCTCCTCCGACTTCAGGTGAACTGATTCTACTCCATTTCTGGTTCCTGTGCCGCAAAATGGGCGAGCATCTGTGATCTGATTCCTAGTTTTGGGGGAAACAAAGGCATCGATTCTCTTCCCCCTTAATAAAGCTTAATTTGGTCCAATGATCTGTCGGTTATTGCATTTTGGTCCAAAATGATCTTATTTTGTCTGGGCCTAGTGTATTCAAGTTATCGTTGCTGTGGATCTTTAACAGCTTCGACAAGGATGTCCCTGACTCCAGCGACGTTGAGCCTCGGTTGCTGGGCTTGCAGAATTTTCAGGATGGTGCTTATGCCGAGGATCTTGCAAATTTCCATGAGCGCAGCCACGCTGATGACTGGTATTATTCTTCAAGCATAGTATTAGCATCTAAAATTGTTTGTGGCATGAACAATAACCTAGATTGGCAGCCTTTTGTGCCTGGATGATGAGTGTTCTGCTCCATTGTCATTTATTTATAACAAAACTGGTTTGACCTTTGCTTACATGAGCGATCAGGAGCATTATTTTAATAAGAATGTAAAGACGACTCGAACAACCTTGGGTTGTACAAACTTTCTACATTTGCCATGCCATTAGCGTTTGGCATTGTGGTTTTGAAAGCACCTTTTCTTTAGATCCTTTAATGTTGCATTTGGCTTGAAGCATCTTCTTAGATCCATACCAGAAAAAAAGAATTGGAGCCAGTAAAGTTTCCCGTAAAAGACTGTATTCCACAGCTGCGATGTAGCGCATCACAACATTTTGCAACCACAAACTGGCCTTTAGACCTCGTGTTCCAAGGGAACTTATTTCAGGATGGGAATAATAAACCTTCTTTTATCCATGTGTAAACTTCTCCATCTCTACTTTTAGTTTTCAGGAAATATGATGATCATTATCTTTTATTTTAGGCTTGGCTGTTATAAACTATGTTCATCACCTGTTGGTGAAATAGGAGATCAAAATATGCAGAGTAGTTTTTCTTTTCACTTGTATCGGATTACTGATTTGGGTTTTGGGCAAACAGCTGTTTGCAGCAATTTTCCCTTTCAAGAGGATATGTAAATACCGATAACCGAAAAAGAAGAAGTGATGCAAATTTAATTGTGTGTTCCCCACTTCGTTTTATGCATTTGATGCTTATATTTTTGTTGACCAAAACCTGTGTGGGTTTGCAGGTTTGGCACTGAGATCATGGATATCCGTGTAGGTTGGACCAAAAATTTGTGCTCAAGCAGGGATTTACCCAGCTGCAGCGTACTTGACATTGGGACTGGGAGTGGCAGACTCTTGCAGCAGCTTGCGAAGCAGGGGTATGTTGAGGAAATGTGAAACTTTGTTTTTTCAATGTTAATGCTAGCACTGACTTGTGAATATACAATATACAGGTTTTCCGATCTGACTGGGATTGACTACAGTGAAGGCGCGATTGAGCTTGCTCGGAACCTAGCAATTCGTGATGGGTTTGAGCACATTAATTTCTTGGTGAGTCAGCCGGTTAAGCATATATTGTAGTTTGTAGATTCACATCAACATGCATGTCCGTATTACATGCCCACATTTGCTGTCCTTCTTGTGCTTCAGTTTATGAGATATCCCCAATGGTTTTTGTTGTATCTTAGATGCATAGCTAGCATTAATATTGTAAGAGCAGAAAAGACTATTTCAGCTTATATGAATGGTCTTTTCGCAGGTTGATGATGTATTGGAGTCGAAGCTGGAGAGAAGATTTGAACTTGTAATGGATGAAGGGACTCTTGATGCAATTGGGCTCCATCCTGATGGACCTGTGAAGAGGTAAATGGACGTTTACTGTGTAGATGTTGATGTGTCCTTTTAGTCCTCATGCAGTATTCACACCAATGCTTACATGTTTTCAATTGCTGAAACTTTTTAATGCGGAAAGAACGAGATCACTTGTTTGCACACATGTCTAAGTCTCTAATTTATGTTCATCTCCTGCATTTCAGAATGATGTATTGGCAGTCAGTTGCTAGCTTGGTTTCCCCTGGTGGTATATTGGTCAGTTCTTCCATCCAAATTGGACCTGTGATTTTCTTTTTCTTTATACATTTATATGCCAGAATTATGAAAGGCCAGTTTTACATTGACAGTGAAATTTGATGTATCCTTATTGTATCTACTTGAAACTGCTATGCACATATGGTATACTGCTTTACTGCAATAATCCTCCTTTCACTATACACTTTCACCTTGTGACTACTAATGACAAAAGTAGTATATCATATCCCTGTACAAGTAATATGCCATTCAATCCTCTGATGTTAAACGATTTTTTAGGTCATCACATCATGCAGCAGAACCAAGGATGAGTTGGTGCAGGAGGTAGAGAACTTCAACCAAAGGAAGCTTGGTGCTATGGGCTCAGAAGGATTGCCGGCTAGTGAAGCTGCGGTGTTCAGCTACCTTGACCACGTCCAAAGTTACCCTAGTGTGGATAGTTCTTGCATCACGACCGTTGCTTTCCTGCATAAGTGAAACATAAATGTATGCTGGTGTATTGGCCCTAGAAAGTTACCATACCTGCTACGATATTAACTACCCAAATCACTGGTGTATCTGGATATTGTTTTAGTATTTTACCTTGTTGGGTTGGTTCATCAGAGCTCAGATGTTACTATCTGTTGTTTTGGTATTGCTGGATCCTGGATTTCACTTGAGTATATTCTTTGAAAGCATGTCAAGGAACTGATGCAATCAAGACATCCAGCTGTTTTAATGCGTGAAAACCGGGTACAATATCTGACCAGAAACCAAAGCAGCATGTTAGCACGTCTCGTGGCAGATGACTCACATGACCTGTCTCTAGTTTTTGCAATACTAAGGGCAAACTATTACAGACGGAAAACATCAACAACAAATGGATTTTTTTTTGCGAGATAAAAAAAATGGATAATTTGACTGCAATTAGTGATGCAAAATGCAAGATATAAAAAGAGACAAATAACATTTGGAAACTGAAACATAGTTACTTCGATTTGCAATTGCAAGTACTTTGCACAGTATAATATCTTCAAGGTACACAAGGGTTACTGCAGTCGAGTGCTCACAAGTTACAGTATCTGGGTTTGTCAGTAGTCCGCTATTTTCTCATATGTACACGAGTAGCAGGGGCCACTACATTCTTCTCTATGGGCATCGAAGCGAGTGGCTTCAGGCTATCTTCTATGTCACCACATTCTCATTTTTGTAGATTTTTTTTTCTTTTCAACTTGTGACCATCCTTGCTTCTGTCAGCTACACACAGGAGGCGCTGGAATTTCCTGTCAGATGGAGATGGGAGGTTGGAACTTGGAAGGCTTGTTCTTGGGCATGTCAGTAGACTGGTATGAAGCGTGGTTGCGAGTAATTTGGATGTGCTGAATTGGTAACTGCATCCTCTTCTTCTTCCTCTTCGTCTTCCTCCTCGCTTTCTGATGAAGATATATATGCTTCCCGGCTTTCCTGCAGTGTTAGATGATCTAGATCCGAGAGTTATGCCTGATACAAATTTCTGTTTCTACTACTACGAATGGAGAAATTTCCACAGGTGTGGCATGCAATTATGCCATATCTGCTGCTGCTAAACTGAACATGATCAGGATTGCATTTGACACAGCACGACTCAGTAATGAAATTACCTGCTGCTGCCGCCGTCGACAGTGGAAACTTGCCAATGCTCTCACCATCACCAGGATTGGGAATAGGATTCCCGCAGTCCTCAGCACCAGAAGCTTTATTTTCAGAAGCAGAATGCACAATAGGAGCCATCAAGTCAAGAACAAATTAAATCATAATAAAAGATACTGGTGAATGCTTATCATCAATCTTACCAAGAACAAGGCCAATGAGTACTCCCCATTGTCACCAATCATGAGAGGAAGAGTGTGGCGAAGGACCAGGAGTGCCATGAACTGTTCAATGATACAATCACAATGACATATCTTCATCAGACAGGAGATACAGGAAACCACATCAACCATTGGGTTTTGATGTCAGAAACTCACAATTATGGCAATTGTCCGGCAACACAAGGTGCTGCTTCTTGTCCTGATAGGAAAGTAGTCATCATAATTGTCCATAAAATCACGCTCTGTGGGCATCATTGTTATTATCTGGGAATCATTGAGATCTTGCCGGGCAATCTCCCAGTTCCCTCTGTAGAGAAACGTTAAACCATTCAACCATTCATTGAGAGAACTAAGCAAGAACACAAACCAGCTTTATTAAGAATAAGAATGCTTAAAGAGATGAGTACCTGAAGTTCATTGGTATACTACCATAGTGAAACAGCTGCTGAGGAGAAGTATAACCTGGCCTGAATTGCTGAAGAAACATAGCAAAATTAAATCTATAGTCATGTTTCCATAGTTGCACATTTGTTAAAACTGTATCACCAGTTGACATATTTGTTTTTTTTTAGAACACAGTTGACATATTTGTTAACCAATAAACCATATGCATAGATCACTTAAAAAGTTTTTACCTGCAGACATATTTCACACATGGTGTCGCCTTTCTCATTGCACCAGCGCTGAATGCATTTCCGGTGCGCATACTGCAAGAAAGAAACTAATAGTTTAATTTAGTTCAATCACTCTACCTTGCTGAAAAAATACATCTTCTTAGTCCATTCCTCACACAGCACAGTAATCCATCCACTACCAGAAACAAGAACGCGCAATAAGATCAACAGCAGGGTGTTTGCGTTGCTCTTAAGATTCAACTACATTTTCGCCTTTCATTCAGCAATGTGGGTAGTTGCCCCACACATTGTGCGAAGGTCACACTCAAACAGATAGCTCCCTCCATACCCGTCTTTTGGAAAACACCAACACCTTCCCCTTCCCTATATCTTTCAACGCGCTATTACATCACTGTCAAATAGGAAGGTCCACTACATAACATAATAGATAGTGCCTTCCAAGCCACATTGAGACAAACACAGTTGATTTGGTTCATAGCTCTTGTCCACAATGACCCTCAAGTTAATAACATGGAGCTCCCAAGTCCTAACGGCACAACCTACAACATCTAACCCCAACCATAAAAGTCAACAATTTCTCATGCCAGGTCAACTACATTAACTACTGCCCAATTTAAAATCTAAAGAGACCCAACATTAGTAGTAACAAGTGGCAACAACTACATCTTCTGCTGAAAAAAGATCAATTTTTCATTTGATGACAGGAACTGTAACACAATTTTTTTTAGGAACTCCTGAGAAACAGTTGCATAATCACCGTAGCACGATCATGAATCTGCTGCATAACCAAGATAATTTTTTTGGCCCAAAATAAAAATAGCGTGATTAAAGGGGACAAGTACCTTGAGGCTGCCACAGCAGGCGCAGGGGGCCTCCATGCAGGTGTCCCAGTCTTCCTCCTGGCAAATCCTGCACTCCACCACCTTAGTCGCCGAGCCACCGCCTAGGGCGCGATGGCAGTACTCGACGGCCACCGTCTCCTGATGCAGATCGACCATCCGCTTCCCACCGCCGATCGCCGCCTCCAGCGTCGACTCTGTCAGCAGCCGGTCCACGATCAAGGCTAGATGGTCGCCCATCGGTCCTGCGAGCACGCAATCCATGGTTCAGGGAAACAATGCCACCATCTCCACGAATTGCAGACACTCGAAACAGAAGAGCAATCAAACGGAATCGCAACTGCCAAATTGAAATTGTGTTTGAAACATCGGTAAGGGTGCCGAGAGGCAGACCAATAACCCAATGAAGAGCATGCGGTTGCAGGCGGAGTGGATCCGATGCAAGCATGCAACTGCTCCCTTTAACTCACTGACAGAAACCAACCGGCAACCGCTCGGAGATAATAAATTGATTTTTTTTAAAAAAACTAAATTGATAACCGCAAGAAATGGAGGTCAGATTAGTGGAATTGCAGCAGCTGGGCCGACTGCCGAGAGAGGCCAAGACTGTGAGCTGTGGATCGAATAATCGACAAGTGTACCAAGAACAGGTAAAAACCTCCACATTCGGAACACGGCATATGATGGACGAATAAAGCTGCCACTTTTTTTTGTTAAACCAATTGATGAGAGTTGGCCAGCATTACAGCGTGCACAAGGGGTACGAGGAAAGCGCATTTATTAGTGTTGCATCGAAGAAAAAACACCACGGAAAGAAAAAAATGATTGAACACCAAGAAACCGGAACTCACCGAGGAAGAGGAGGCGCGAGCGGGGACGAGCAGGAAGAAGGAAGGAGGCTGGGCAGCTGGTGAAGATACCAAGCGAACTCTCAATCTCGACGGTCGGAGCGTCTGACAAGTTAAATCTAACTGAATAACACAGCAGCACCAAGAAGAAGAACCAGATGACGGGAACAAACAAATCTTTACCTTGTCCTAAGTACCAAGAACAGGGCTCCGGGACCGGGAGGAAGAGGAAGCTTCGAAGGCTGGATTCGGAGCGGGGTTAAGGCACGGAGGGGATTGGGTTGGATTAGTGGAGGGGTTAAGGGACGCAAGAGATGGAGTGCCCTCGGATGTAATACAGCGATGGAGGTGGAGGGGAGGCCAAGCCAAGGCAAAACAAACCCTCCTCTGTGGCCTCTCGCTCCCTTGCAACAGAGGTTTAAATTAGAAGATAGGCAAGGTTAAAGGTGGGAAATAGCACTGGTATCAAATCACGCTTCACTGATAGTACTGCAGCTGTTTTGTTGGCTTCCCTGGAATGACCTCCTAACCTCGTCACTTTGCAAAAGCTTTCTATATTTTCTACTCTAGAGGTTTGGAGGGGGTGAAAGGCTCAACTTTTTTTTTTCTGAAAAAGGAGCCTTCTCTTTTGATTGTGGTAACTGCTTTTGGGTATCAGTAAACCAGTAAGATTGCAGAACAAAGGAGTACATCATCAGACACCGGTAAGAATTCTTCATATCTCACTGTTACGAATGAAATGTCCTGATGGCATCGGTGCAACAATGCCAGTGTCTGAAACAGGAGAGGTGATTCGCCACACCTTTTCTGCACAAACTAGTTCATCAGAATACATGCTGCATTCTGCTTAAGGCTCCGTTCAGTTACATGAGAACTGTTCCTAGCCAAACAATTTCTTCACAAATTTATATAACGTGAGAACCGTTCGTTCTAGAGAAACCGAACAGAGCCTAAATATACTCTGCTCGTTCAGTCATTTGGACAAATGACCAGACCAGGCCAGGCCTTGCATGATCTGCAGTTTGAGTTTGCGGACGAATTGGCCAGGACGTGCGATTTGCATGCCCAAGAATCCATTTCGCGTGAAATGACATGAGAGCTGCTAAAGCCAAGTCACATGATTAGTAGGGGATCTACTGTACTAATAGACGGCTGAGATGTGATAATTCCTGAATTGCATCATTAGCCAGCAAGATTCTCCCCGTACTTGGAAGAATGCTGCAAACGGTTCCTTATAGGTGGCCCACCACTTCTGCGACGGCACACGAGTCAAGTTACAGGAGTGCCCCTCCCGGGACTTGGACTTGGTAGCTCCACTGCCCTAGGACTAGGAGCAGAGTAGGAAGCAGTAGGCTAACCGCTTTGCACACGTTTGCCGCGACTGCTACGCCCACTACTCCTCGTTGCCGCTAAACCACGATGCCCACTCTCCGGCCGGCGGATTTCTTTTCGCGCCGTTCTTTCCCGGGTAAGGGACTCCTCTAATGCGTGCAAATGCGCAATGTCGGATCGTGACGCGAGCAGTGGTAAATCTTGAGAGTTCGGCTTAAGGGCCTTGGAAGGAAATGCAGGAATTAAAAAAATGTAGGAATAAATTGTCCTAAAATTTTGGGATTCTATATAGATGGAGAACACACGGGAAAATATAAGATTGAACGTTTGATAGACCATAGAAAAAACACATTAATTCAGAACTTGTTTGTGTGCTCTCGTATCCACCTTGATCTATGTGTTGGAGTCGATGGTCACCTAAATGATCTTTAAGCATCTGCTAAACGGTAAACAATTGCGAGCTATTTTGTTTAGGAGTAAATGAAAATTCAATGGTTGTCCGTTTAAATAGTAAAAAAAACAGGGAGAAACAATCTAGATACTATGAAGGAACGGAGGTAAATGATTTTAAACTAGCTAAACGGCTCTTTAGGCGAGTACATGGTAAATCCAGTTGAGTTTTACATGCATAAATTATATACTTAAGTTTATTATATTCATAAATATATATATTTGATTTGCTACATGCATAAACATATATGTATACTGAAATAATTTATTTTACTTGCATAAATATGTATAGATGTTAGGATAACTGATTTTGCATTAATAAATATGCATATTTTAGTAATATTGTGCAAAAACGGTTTGACCATTTTAATCGATTTAAAACCTAAACAAAGGGTGATTGATTGTTTACTGTTTAGCGTTCATGATAACATTGGTTGGAGTGGATTGAGATGAAACTCAATTAATTTTCATGCTAATCCACTCTAACACGTGAATCGAGATGAATACGAGCGAGTCCAAACAAAGTCATTCCATAGGTATTTCATAAGAATGTAGGACCCCAATCCTTTATTTCAAAGGGATCTATAGGATTTTTCCTATAGAATTTCAATCCTTTAGACTTCCTCTAGTGTTCCTTTGTTCTAAAAGAACCTAAGAGACTAAAATCCAATTTATATGTTTAAACCTGCAAACAAAGTTAAGAGTTAAGAGAGCAACTAGGAAGAAACAAACAAACAAACAAAGAAGTCCCTTTTAAAAAAAAAAACTGACAAGAAGCGCATTTTTAAGTCATCATTCACCAGAAGATCAGCAGCGGTGGCAATACTTTTTTTCTTCTTTTGGAAGATCTTATAATACTAGATTGAGTTTCAAGTGGGATTTATTTGTTATTTCACAAATTTGTAATGATTGTTCTGATTTTTTATCACAAGAGATAAAAAAGCTACATTTGTTTCCACTGTCTAAAAAAGGATTTCTACTCTAACAATCCACTTTATATGTTTAACTCCTTGAGCAACATATTGTAAGCATATAATGCTAAATTAACCATAAACATATTAAATTGTATGAAAATAATGATGAAAATTCCTTAATGTATTTTCTAAATTTGGATATCATGTTGCCACAAAATATGAACTTAAACAAAAACAAAAAAAACCCACTAGAAGATATAATGGACCAAGTGAAATCGTTTTTTGAAGTAATCTGTGCTGAAATTCTATTCAGAGGCCAAGCAGAGTAGCAGACAAAGTGGATTGCTAGGCAGTAAACCATACTTTTTTTTTAAAAAAATTGCAAATTACTCTAGGGCTGATAGAGCAAAACTAAGAAAATAAGCGTGAAGCTTAGGGCAGGCTTAAGCAAAGATAACATTACCATTTTTTGTGAATAATAACATTACCAATTTCATTAAGCACTTGTAGAAAAAAATTTCTTATGACACAAACGAGTCCATTAAAATGTCTAATCATCTCGCTAGCCCATTGTAAACGCCGGAGAAAAAAAATTCTTATGGCACAAACGAGTCCATTAAAACGTCTAATGATCTCGCTAGCCCATTGTAAACGCCAGAAGCAAACCCCAGGCATGCATTTCGCAAGCATCTCCTCTAGACGCATCACCTCATCATTTTTTCTCTCGTATCGTAAGTTCATAACTTCTAGCTTTTCCCTTAAAAAAACCAACTACTACCTTTTTCTGTACCTGAGAGAATCAAAGGCAGCTCGTCAACTCAACAAGTAGCGGCCGCACGAATTTCATTTGATGATGACCAATCTCTGAAGTGACCGTTCATTTAGGTAGGAGCATGCTCTAGCAAACGCTTCAAGGATGTCTGATTGGGTTATGGCGCCTCGCGTTTTGACCCATTCTTATGATGAAATAAGGGCTTGCTTGGTTGCTGGCCATCGTTCGCCACGCCACGGTGTGGCGGTGGCAGCCAGAAACTGCGATATACTCACCACCATCTCACCATAGTTGCCATGCACTACACGACTCACCACAGTTGCCATGCGCTACACGACGAGCAACAGGAACAAAATGACAGAGCAAAAGCCTGTGCCAGCCAAAGCTTGGGAGACAACCAAACAGCAGGCGGCTGCACTTTAGGCATGGCGTGTTGTGGTTGTAAACCAAACACGCCCTAAATCTTGTCTAGCGTCTAGTGCTTTCAAACTAGATGTGGCTATGCACTCGTCATTTCAGTAGAACTCCAAGTTCAAACAAGAATTGAAGAATATGTGGCCGGTCGACTTGTCAATTTCCTTCACCAACTCTCCCGAAAACTCATCAGAGACACGTGCCAAACCAAAACAATCTCTGAGATGACCCAACAGCTGGCCAAAAAGGGAGCCCATCAATTTGCTAAATCGCTCTTGCAGCTAGGCAGAGGGTGTCGGGATCCGGTGACTAAAGTTTAGAAGGTGTCATGTGGGGATATCGTATGGGGTGTTCGGATACTAATAAAAAAAACGAATTACAGAATCCATCAGTAATCCGCGAGATGAATTTATTAAGCCTAATTAATCCATCATTAGCACAGTTTACTGTAGCACTACATTGTCAAATTATGGACTAATTAGGCTTAAAAAATTCATCTCGCAAAATAGTTTCAATTTGTACATTTAATTTCGTAATTAGTCTGTATTTAATATTTCATGTACGTGTCCACACATCTAATAAGACAGCGACTAAAGTTTAGAGGTGAATCCTATCACCCTGGTACTTTGGTTGGAGTTGGGTTGGTGAACCCCGCAACCAAGCTGGTCTCCTCAGCATGCGGCTGCCATATGGAATCGTGCAGGGGAAACCTACGTTGTTTAGGTGTGCGTGGTCTGGTTTGGTTGGCCTATACTCTGTCTCCTTGATCTTGTTTAGAACAAACACATCTTCTGTAGATTGTTGGCCTTTGCATCTACGCGAAAAACAAGGACTATGTTTTCTGAATTAAAACGGAAGAATGACGTGCAGTTTTCTTTGAATGGTAGACATTTTTTTTTGAAGAATGGTAACGATAACAATAAAAATGGAGCAGGAGAGCACTACTATTTTGTTAGCTCGAAGTGACCTGCCTCTAGCTGAAGCAAAAAAAGGCAACTGCCCGTATCTTAGTCAACACATTATTTAGTGTATGAAACTCAATACCTATCAGAGGTAGTCTTAAAGTTTCGAAGGATACATCTCAAATTTCTTCAAATTTTAGGCCCCTTATACATTTCGAAGCAAACGACTTACATAAGTGGCATAGCCATGACTTTAAACTAGAGCGGTCCAAGTTGATACAGAATTTTTGTTAATAATATAAACGTAACATGCTAACCTACTAATATACAATTTGTCGAAACAAAATACAAATGGATTAAAGTAAAAGTCTTAAGAACATCTTAAAAATGAGCAATAAACTCAAATTTTGCTTAAGGTAGCTACTTAAACACCCACAATACCTTGGTCCAAAGTATTACAATATATATTTAGAAAAATCAAAACATCTTCAGAATGCATGGCACGTGTCCCATCCGGACTACCCTGAGCTACCCTAACCTATATACAACATATACAGTGCAATGCTAAAAGTTTTCAAGACTGGCAATATGTCGAAGTGCTCGTGTTTCCAACATATCATCGCAGAACCACCCACTTGTCATTTGAATTTCGAGTTCACTCCCAAAAAAAAATGTTTTGTTGCAATAGAATGACACGGATCTGCGAATGTAATCCTTATCGAATCCTGGCATGGTTGTACATGTATCTGGGATTAAATCGTCCACAGTGAGCATGGCTTGTGGTGGCTCCATGGGAATCCCGACATTTTTGGAGTACATGCAGTACCAAAAGAATCGAATTATGCATACTCTTGTTTCCGAAATGGTCACGTTTATTCTTCCTAGCTTGTTCTTTCTGGCTTGTTTGGATACACCCTTATCTATTTCAATTCACAAGTGTTAGAGTGAACTAGAAAGAAAATTAAACTAAATTTCACCCTAATCTACTTCAACACATATACGTTGAAGTGAATACAAGTGCATCCAAACAAAACCTTACGAAGGCTTAACCACTCCGACGTATTATTCATACTCATATCTCCGACACTTGCAACTACTGTGTACTCCTGTATATTTTTCTATCCCCTGTCTTCAGGAACGAAGGCCAGCAGATGCATCACTGCCTTCAAGAGCAAGCGTGGATCGATCTCTATCACACACGCAACGACATTCATCCATGTATAGTATGTGTGCGAAAAAAAAGACTCACGCTCACTACCAGGGGTCGTCTCAAATTGTGAGAAGAAAGCATGATGGTGTGGTGTATGATACGGAGAAGAAATGGCTTGCTCTGTGTACGTTCCTCTTCCTGCAGGGCGCGGGATAGATTGCATGTGGAGTGTTCAAGTATTTTGGTATGGGCCTTCTATAGGTAATGGGAGACATACGGTATATGGAAGCTACCACCAATACCGCCATATGGATCGTCAGAAGAAACCAAAATGGAATCATGGTGGTTGAGGAACTGCATGCACTATTTGTGAATGGAACAGAAAATGGTTCGTATATACTACAGACTATAGTAGTGCGTACATTCAGCTTCCAGCATGGTTGCCAGGCTGAAGTTGTCTACCACTTTGTGCTAGCCAGCTCAGTAGTCTGCCCCTTCCGTCGTGCCCAAACTGCATCACGTTACGTGAGTTGTTCAAAGCCTTTTTTGTGTTGCCTCTGGTAGTTAACCCAGCATCATCAACTGTAGTAATTTTGAAGCCTACTGGCACTGTCACCAAGAGGCATATACAGTACTCCCTCCGTTAAGGAAAGAATACAATTATGAGTTTTGTGTTATTAAAAGTAGTTCATGTTTGACTAAATTTATAGTAAATAGTATTCATATTTATGACTCTAAATCAATTTATTATAAAAATATATTTTATAATTAATTTAATAATATTTATTTGATACCATCAATATTGATATTTTTCATCTATAATTCGTTAAAATCAAGATACTAAAACATGACACTTTAGAATTACATTCTTTTCTGGACGGGAGTACTATATTAACAGGCCACCAAGTTTCCACGGCTAGGGAACAAAGTACTCCCTTACACCAAAAAAAAGAATGAATTTCTCATTTTCTAATGAGTCAAACAATCTTAAGTGTGACCAAATATTTATAAACGAATAATATTTACTTATAAATTTACTAAATTAATTATGGAATATATTTTATAATACATCTATTTAAAGATACAAATGTTCATGTTATTTAGAACCCAGTCAAACTTAAATTATTCCATTAGGAAGTGAGATTATTTTTTTAAGTTCTTTTTTAGATGGAGGTAGTAGTCGACACCACCCACGGATGGACCCATTGTTATTACCAAAGTGACAAGACTATACTGAAGCCTTTTACTCCAGTCTATCCAGAGCTAATGCCTAGTGCCATGATGCATCGCAACAACTCCAAATCGAGAGAGGGAGAGTGAACAGGTGCTAATATTTTATTGCAATCTTGCAACTCACGGGAGTAAATTCATTTGTGACCGTTACAAGTGCGTGTGGTTGTGGTAAAAGTAGCAAGGTGTTTTTACTTGGGGTTTACGTAAATAAGAAAAAGCTTCCTCTCCAAACTTTATTTACTTGCGAATCAAACTTTTTGAATTTTTGAGGGTGCATGCTGTCCTGAAGAAAAGACAGTAAATGGGTGGTAGCAAACGGAATGATTGTGTGTGTGTGAAGCAAGAGTAATCCACACGAGGCTGAACACTTGCTAATTGCTATTCTGTACTGTACTTTTGCTGGTAAATGTTCTGAGCCAGTTAACATTTCCATGAAATGAAGCCAGTTAACGAGCCCTGTTCGCTGATGCTAAAATTTGGTTTGTACTGATACTTATGCTGAAATGATGTGAGAGAAAAATACTATTTCATGGCTGAAAAGTAATTCTGAATAAGCTCAAGCGAACAGGATCAGTCTCAACTTTCAAGGAATGATCCCTTTGGTAACAGTCCTCCAGTTCTCCTGGACTCGTGCTAGGAAACTGCACTAAAAGTCTAAAATGGTTGGCACTTTGCGTCTCGCTGATCAGCTCCCTTTGGTAACAGTCCTCCAGTTCTCCTGGACTCGTGCTAGGAAACTGCACTAAAAGTCTAAAATGGTTGGCACTTTGCGTCTCGCTGATCAGCTCCAACTCTCAGCACAGATCGACGACGCACAGGGAGAGCGACTCTCTCGAAGGACCGTTTTTCCCCACGCTACAGTAGAGTCGGGCGATTTCGAGGGCGAAGCCTCCTTCCGTCGTTTCTTCCGCCGGCCCCCTCTCCTCCGGTGGCCCTCTGGTCGCCGGACATGAGAGGGGAGCCCGGCTCCGTGGCGGGCGGACTGTGTACAGCTGTAGTTTTGCTTTATCTAAGCAGCTTCGGTGAAATAAGCTCCAAGGGCCGCGACGATGACGATGGCGACGACGCAGTCTTCGATGTTTTCATTGCTGTGGCTTCGAGGTCAGTTTGTATATATTTGTTCGTGGTGATGCGAGGTTCTTCCGGGTTGCTGTCGTCGATGGCGGCTGTGGATTTCGGTTCCGGACGATGGTTTCATCGTTGTCGGAGTTTGCTTCCTCTTCCACTCGTGCTGTGGGGATGGCATCCCGGGGCACGGTGGAAGGAGGATTTGTTCGGACTTCGCAGGAAGGGGCTCTGTGTTCGGTACAGGGTTTGCGGTGAGTGGTGGTCGGATCCGTGTGGCCTCTCCAGTTTCTGGACGATGAAGGCGGGTTCGTGGACTGAGATGCATGGGAAGGTTCTCCGGTCGTACCGTAGAGAATGGTCCCGGTCGCTATGCCGCATAGAAGAAGGTCCTGTCTTTCGCAGGATGTATTTTCGGCTCACAAAGCAGCTGGTCTGCGATGGTGTTTTTTCGGTTCTAGGGGTACGGGCTAGATATGGTGTGGTACTGGATACGAGGATCCTTCTATATCCTTCTGATCTGTACCTGTATCTGTACTGTCTCTTTGATTAAAATACAGGTATGGTTGTCAAAAAAAAAAAAAAAAAAGATCGACGACGCACAGGCTTGTCTGCTGTCTCTCCAAACAAGGAAATAACAAGAGCATTCCACACGAAAATAGCGTATGCGTCAGCCTGGGCGTTCGGGTTACCCGAAAAGTTCGGGTCGGGTAATTCGGGTTTTGAAAAATTCGGGTATTGAAAATTGTTACCCGATTAGAGACAAAAAAAAAACACTACCCGCAATTTCGGGTTCGGGTTCGGATATTACCCGAAATATATAAAATGACAGTGAACACTCAAAGAACACATTTTTACGAAGAACTAGAACCGGACAGATTTTTATAAACCTTTTCAACCACAGGTGCTAAACTACAACACAATAATACTAAATAGTCTTGTCTCTTGTGCGAATGCAACATGCAAGCAAGTACTGCAAACCACGACAGCCAATAGATTCAAACATTCAAGACTTAAGGTACTGATACTCGACATTCAACAAAAAGCACTAATTTAGAGTTTAGACGAAGACACTAAGACAGAACAGAATGATGGTTGACGCCAGTTCTCCATACTCCAGCTCCAGACAGTCCAGTACTCCAGTGGCAGGAATCAAGGCATCAAGCTCCAGTCCTCCATAGACCATCCATCGTCCATACTGTATAATAAAAAATAATGCTTCAAATCTGGGCAATAGGCATAACAGCATATTTGAAAAAAAATGAAAATTCGGGTAGATCGGATACCGAGGCATACTACCCGATTTACCCGAAATAAATTCGGATAATAGCATTCACTACCCGAATTAGACTTCGGGTACTGCGGGTTCGGGTTTTTCGGGTTCGGGTGCGGATATTTCGGATTCGAGGTTCGGGTATCGGGTTTTGTGCCCAGACTTACGTATGCGCGACAAAGCGCATGTCCTCGAGTTGAGCATCCAGAATAATCTAACATAAGCCCCCTTCTTTCGCCGGCGAACGGGAGGGCTTTCACCCCCTGATCGATTATTCCATCATTGTTGCAACGATACACCATGGGCCGTTGCATCTTGTTAACATACAACAAGAGGAAGCACTCGTCTCAACCTAACTCTCCACTGCAAAATGGGGCTTTGCCCCCAAGTGCTTCCATCTCCTCACTTCGATACTTCTAACTATACTGGAACTCTATACCGAAACTATTTTACATAGCCATGGAACTGTACTAAATTCTGGTTACCATGGGATTAAGCAGCCTCATCCCCTTGCTACGACGGAGAGCTGCTGTCTACTGGTGTGATCCTCGACCCTGACGCCAGATCGAACACCTCCTCCCTTCTTTGGGGGCGGTCCGCGAAGAGCATCCAGATGAGGTAGAGAACAAAGCCCGAGGCAATGAGTGCCAGGCCCGCGGAGACTAACCCGAGGTCATGCTCCAGAGGAGGGCAGTACTGCAAGGCGATGGTGCTGAAGGTGGCGCGGACAAACTTGCAGTCCTGGAGGTTGAGCAGGAAGGGGGCGTAATGGTACAGCGCGTAGCTTACATTTGCAGCCAGGACGAGTTGGCCGTAGATATCGTAGGTTAAGGTCTTGTTGCCTGAACACAAGTCGGTGTCTTGAGCCATGCATGTATAATTCAACCATGCCTGGAAAGTGAAAATGTCATCAAACAAGCTATATAAATCATGCAAGTTGGGTGGCGCACAAATGCAAGTGAACCAGGTAAAAAAGGACTGTACGCTATGTGAATAACTTAAGTGAGAAAAACATTTACGAAGACTGAAAATAGTAACTGAAGAATAGCAAAACTTACCGTTGTTGCGTTTTCAAACGTGACCTCCCTATACTTGCACGGCCGATCATTGAGGTTTGAATCGTAGGGAGAACATAAGTAAGGCATGAACTGTCCTGGATGCTTGTGATGTGGTCTTCGATTTGAAAGAGCAGATATAGCTCTGTTAACTATTCCCACAAGCCTCACCACAACTTCTTTGCTCTGGTACAATGTTCGGTTGGTTGTGCTTTCATCCACACATGGAAGGATGTTACTCAGAGCTGTCTCTGCTTGAGGATGCTGGGCCCACTGGTCCATTGCTTCGCAGGTATCCTTCGCAGCACTGTTGCAAAAGAATTGTAAAATTGTTAATGGACTTGGTTCTCTTCATAACAGAACAGAATTCCCATGTGTTTAGCAAGGGACACAATTGATGCTAGTTACATTATGAAACAGAGCATATTTGGTGTACAAGCAATTTTACTTAATATACTGATCCTACAAAGATGATTGCATTTGCTTTGGTTGCATAAGGAAAAAACTGACAACTAAACGAAGTTCAACAAGAATAACACCCTGAGTAATTTAGTCTTAACACTCCTGAGCATATCCACATCACAGCAAGGGTAGAAAAAGTAAATATTACCTGTTTAGTATCAGGAAAATTCCTAGAAGAATAAAGAGAGCCGCCACAACTTTCCAGCATAAGGTAACAAATCTGTAAGGTTCAAATGGAAAGGTGTCAAGACTGCAGCTGTACAAATCAGTCCAAAACACACTACCCGGTACATGATAGAAAGCATACATGTAAACTGTATATCTCGGTCCATATTGCTCTAAGCCTGCAGAAGAGAGGGGAACACGTGTTCAGAAGGGAGTGGTAACACACACAATGTGAACAAGGGGGATGCAAAAAATTGCATATTGATTAACTGGGCTGCATACCATATCCAAGGAACGCAAGAACAAGCAACACCACCGCTATGCAAATCAATACAACCGACCTGTAAGGAAATAGGAGTTCAATTCTGAAGATGTAATTGCAGCAAAATATCACTACTATTGCGATACAAGAAACAACACCATAATTATCCATTTTCGCATGTTAATATGTTTCTTGCAAGTACAGCGGTGCCATATTATAGGAAAATTGACCTAATGATAAAGTGATATATATAGCACATGCAAAGCTATCGAATGCTGATTCTATCAGTCAAGGAAACTAGAAGGAATTTGGTGAAAGGGAAGCTCTGAAACGTACATGATATGGAGAACTTTTCTTATCCTTTTATAATTTTCTGCTGTCTTCAGAGATATGGTGTCAGCTGCTTTGTTCAAGTCCCCCTTCAAATTGTCAATTTGACTTTGAACATCTGATGGAAGATAGAGTGCTGCCACAGTGATCGTCTGTGCAAATGACAAGTATTCCGTAACATTCCTTAGTGTCTGAATAGTGAAATCAGATTGGTTCACAACAAAATCGACGGTCTGCGTAGCTTCTTCATGGAATTTACTCTGCCCATAAAGAAGGACAATGCACCCAGCTCTGTACGAAGTGAATAATTATCAGAACCAATGATAATACAGCATTACAGCTATGAAAAGTT
The DNA here is from genome assembly GCA_038087645.1 of Saccharum hybrid cultivar R570. Taxonomy (NCBI): domain Eukaryota; kingdom Viridiplantae; phylum Streptophyta; class Magnoliopsida; order Poales; family Poaceae; genus Saccharum; species Saccharum hybrid cultivar. The sequence goes on along the minus strand of JAQSUU010000112.1, from coordinate 9,064,639 downwards.
AGTTCTTGCCAAGGAGATAATAATAAAAATAACGTAGAAGAATCATTTGCTTATACACAATCACCCAACAAAGCTAAAGAAGAAATAGTTTATGAAGAGATTTAGTGCATTACATTAGAGCAAGTGCGAAGACCCCAAGCAGCACAGGGCCTACTACATCTGCATAAGAAACCTTTCGTTTGGACATTCTTGATCCAAAATAGCATCGTCCAGCCACAGCTATCCCGAAAAATATGAACCACAAGGCACCAAGAAGAAATCCAGAAACTCCTGTGAATGAAACAGACTGATACAAACTTGATTCAGCTAAGGCAACAATGGGATATGAGTATTTGGCAAAATGGAAAAGGATGGATTGACAGATAGCAGTCTCATCCTAATAAAAAAAACTGAACACAAACAAATTCCATTGTGCTTGGTAAGTATATAAGTCGAGTCCAGACTTAGATCTACTTTAACTTGAAAGTAAGCTATGCCAATCCATGAAAGCAATGTCATTTTAAGATATAAACTAATATTTTTTAGCAAGAGAAAGTCCAGAAAGAAAAGACAGCCCTACAATATCTACTGGATATATATACATCTGAAAACTGAACTTCTCCAACTATTTCTGAACTCTAGATGACAAAGCATGTTACTGGGTTCGGTCCCAGGTGCGTGCCACCGGCACTCTTTGTCTATCAAGTGTAAACATTATAAATTAGCCAACCAACAAGATGTTGATAATCCTGACTCTTGGCCCATGCAGTGTTTCCTATTACAGGAAGGAAATGATCAAGCTAGTCCATCTCCTTATCATCTAGATTACTCAAAGTATCAGAGTATCCTTACACTATAAGCAACTGACTGAATCTCGGCTGTATGCAAAGCCTGTACTAGTCCTGCCTAACCTGCTTCCATCAATCACCTAAATACTACCGACATACTACAGTGGCATCTGTAACCAACTCAAGCTTTACGCTCATGACTCATGAGATTCTTTAAAGTTTAAACAACGACACATACCGCCCAGTAGTGCTTGTTGGTGACGTTCCACCCTCCTTCATACATTTTGAGATGTCTGAGAACGTCCGGCCGCCTCGTCCGGTCTTCTGCGAGAACCAGCGGATACTTGGCAACAGGGGCCATAGCTGCCGGTCCCGCCGCTGCCGCCGGCATACCTTTCAGCAGCCCCTTTGCCCATGGTCCCAAGTTCTTCACCTCTAAAATAAGAGAGATATATTTTCGTGAAACGCAACACTTTACAACTAATGTTCCCACTTGCTTACGCGATACGAAAGGCATGACACGAAAGTGCACAATGGATTACAAAGATGTACAGACATATGTTTTGCCACAGAAACTCGTAAGAAATAAATACTACTACGTGTGAACCTGGTCCGAGTGCATGTGCATGAACATGTGAAGCAGACGTAAGAGAGAAGGGGCAGTTGGATCAGACCACCGACATGACTATTAACTACAGCAATCGAACGGCTGGCGCTTGACTTGTTCTAACCAAGGTACTAAAAAAACACTAAAATTGGAATGGCCGAGACATATGCGGGTTTACTTGACTGACAGAGAAGATCCACCGACAAGATCGGCAGTACGATAAAAGAATTCTACACCGCACGAAACTGCGATCACCGAATAAACACAGACGTCCAGGACACTGGTGCTACGAAATCGAGCGGACGAGAAACAGAGCCCCGACAAATTCGGGTCGGGTATACTCGATACTCCAACTGCAATCCAATCCTACTAAACTCCTATCCATCGAGTGAGCTGACAGCAGAGATCGCCTGACACCGGCGTTTCCACCCAACCAAACTACGACAGTACTAGCAGGTAATAAACCACAGTAAAACCACCATGACTATCGCAGCTTCTTCCGCAAGTGGAATGGATTGGAGCCACCAGTCGAGGTCTCCCGATCACAGTCCGACACTCCGACTCCCCGACCGTACCGATCGCGCAGAAACGACAAACCGAGATAGCGCTACGAGACAGAGACAGAGATCGCCGGCGGCGGCGGAGGCGGGTGGTGGTACCTGGTGCGCTCTCGATCTCCCTGGCCGCGCCGCCGAGGTCGGCGAGCGAGTCCCCGGAGGCGACCGCCAGCACCGCCGCCGCAAACACGGCCACCGCGGCAGCGGCGGTGGCGCGGAAACCCATCGCCGCGGCACTGCAGGAACCGCGCTAGCTCACGGCTCGCGGCGCCGCCCCGGACGCATCTAGGGATCCCGCCGCGGCGTGGGTACGGCCCTGGCCCCTGGGAAACGGCGGGAGTACTGAAGGGTGGGAGGGAGACGGACCGGGAGGGGAGGGGAGGGGAGACCACCGCTAGTGACACTGTCGCGGCGCGCCACGCCACGCCACTAGTGCCTGCGGTCTTGTTTGTATGCCCGCGCGGCGCGAGGCGGAACCGCGTGTGCGCCTCACCGAGTGCCCGTAGCGGCGCCGGTGCCGGTGACGTGTCCCCTGCCTTTCCGCGCCGCGTGCGACGCGGTACACGCCGTGCGAGTGCGCGCTGGGTCCCGCGCGGGGAACACGTGGGCAGGTGGTCCGGCGTGCCAGTGGGCGGGGAGACCTCCGGGTGTCGCGGGGACGGGTGCACGTAGCGCTGGTGGTAAAACGGCGCGAAAGGGCCAGGACAGGAGGTGATGGAGGGTGGGACCCAGCCGGATCTCGTGTGGCTTGGTGGGGGACTGACTGCCCTCAGTTGGAAGCTAATTACGGAATATGCCACTGGCATTGCAGATGGATGTGAGTTTGTGAGCGGGGGGTAATTTGGGGAAGATGGGTACAAATATTTTCTTACCGTATTTGAAACCGAATCCGTTTAGAAATGTTCAGATATGTTCGTAACCAATTTTGGATATTCAACATCAATACCGTATCCATGTCCGAATACTCAAATCACATATTTATGATATCGATATGCAATAGTATCATATCCAGCATGATCGACACTGGCCGTGTTTAGTTGGCCCGATTTTGGAGGTCCAAAATCTGCACAGTATTAGATTCTCCACTGTAGCATTTCGTTTGTATTCGTGAATTTTTGTCCAAATATTAACTAATTAGGCTCAAAAGATTCGTCTCGCAAAGTATAACTAAACTGTGCAATTAGTTTTTGATTTCATCTACATTTAGTACTCCATGCATGTGCCGACATTTTTATGTGATGGAGAATCTTTTTTTACATAGTGGAATTTGAGAGAAAATTTAGCATCTAGGGCACTGTGTATATTCTGAATCGAAAAGAAATATAAAAACAAATGTCCGTCTCTGTCCAATCCGTTTTCATCCTAACCGGAGGTGAAGCGACGGGAACAGTGGAGGCTGGAGCGGTGGGGTTCGGCAACGTGGAACGGGCGTCTCCTTCTCTCTCTCAGGGAGGCGGGCCCACCTGCATGATACTTTCAGTTAAGAAGCGTGTTCGGTAGTGGGCTGGTCACTAGTGCGTGTGATGCATTGGTTACTTTCAGATCACCTAGCCGCCTCCCTTTTTGTATGCCAAGAAGTCAAGAAAGGTGGCCACTCTCGCATGCACATTTTCATGGCCGTTAATCTCCCTGGAAACATGCCATCAGGATACAAATCCCCCCTTGACGGAAAGGCTGAGAGATCTGCTTGCTGTGCAGGCAACCACTAGCAGCTCACAGCTCACTAGGCGGGCAGGCAAACACAAATTGCATACTCCCTCGTTCTATGAAAAATATGCAATTCTCATTTTTCGAAAAACGGTTTAAATTTTAATTAAATTTATATAAAAATCTATTATCATTCACGATATAAAATAATTACTGTTAGATTAGTTATAGAATATATTATTATAATAAATTTTGTTTAGAGATGTAAATGCTAATATTATTAACTATAAAATTGGTTAAACTTGAGTTTCTTTTTTTTAAATTACACGTGTATAGACGCAAACACTCACAACACGCACGCATACTTAACTATATGAACACACGCATGCAAACCCTTCCTCTATGAGCACCTTCGAAAGACTATGCTGGCATATCTCGAGATTGGCAAGTCACCACAGGAGTCTCGCTGTCGATGGAAACGTCATTGACTACTGAAAGCATAACGTCATTAAATCCTAAAATAAATATAGAAAAATACAAGTAATCATGCTAGATCAAGGATTTGAACCGGATGGACATGTTCCACCACAAGAAACCTAACCTACTAAACTGGCTTAGCTCGCAAACTTAAGTTACTTTGACGAACACAGATCCCATTTCAGCATGGAAAGCATCACAGGAAGAACCGATGGAGCAGATACATGCGGCCGACAACGACGCGGCCGTGCGCGGCCGGCGCCCTGCCGGAGCGGTGAGTCTACTCTCGCGGCGATGCGACGACGGTCGGTGATGCCCCTCGAGGCCTCGACTCCAATTATTTGCTCCTTCGTTTCTCCCATTACTACGCGCATTATCTCATGCTGGTGGAGTGGTGGTGACGGTTGCGTGCCATCAATGGCGCAGTCCTATTGTGTCGTCGCGCGTGTCCTGTTTGCAGAGATTGTTCTGGGTGCCGTCACCTGTCCAGTGCCATCTTCATGATGGTTCTTGCGTTTGACTCGGTGGGGTGATTATAATCGAGCAGAGTATGATATGATGCGTGGGTGACGGATCTATCTGGACTGCCACGCCACGGCTGTAATGATAACGGAAATTAAATTACAATATTACAGTCATTTAGGGTCCCTCCGACATAAAAAAATAGAATTCCAAAACAGTCCTATGTTAGAAGTATATTAAGTTTGGCTAAATTTACATAAAAATTACTAATACTTATCATACTAAATAAATATCATTAGAGTTATCATGAAATATAGTTTAATAATATACTTATTTTGTATCATAAACATTAATATTTTTTCTATATATACAATCAAACTTTAGCTACTTTCATCGAAAATACATATAGAATAGTATTATTTTTTAGGCGGAGGTGGTTTTTTTTATATACTATATCTATACCTAATCTATACCTAATAATAAAGAGGCAAAATTTCTGCGTAAAATGTAAGTAAGACTCCTACTCAACTAAGATTAATAATAAAGAGGCAAAATTTTTGCGTAAGATGCGACGCCGACGCCTGGATTACCGAGGCCGCCGATTGGTCCACATCTGGCTACGGTGTGGCAGAGGTTAAATATTTGATAGTTTTTTCTCCCGTTGCAACGCACGGGCATATTTACTAGTAATAATAAAAAGACAAAATTTTTGCCATAATTTTTTTTCCACCTACATGTAAGATGTAAGACTCCTCCTAAACTAAAATTACATGTAAGATGTAAGACTTCTCTTAAACCAAGATTCAATCTCCATAAGATTCAGTATTTTCTTTCAACCCGTTTTTTTCCTCAAAATACCCCGGTATCCTCCGGTATCCCTAGGCCGGACTTCGTATGTGTACGCTGATATGGGAGTTAGAAACAACTAAATAAGAAGATAGAAAATAGTAAAAGCTACTAACATAATTGAAAATGAACTTCAAATCAAAACCAAAAGGGCACCCACGTAGTACCTGTTCAGCTCGTTCTTCATCTGGATTGGCTCATGTTTCTACAACTAAACTCACATATATGCTTATACAATCCCATAAATCTGCTCGCATCAGCGGTGATTGCCACGTTGCTGAGCACACACACCATTGCGTCATTCAATCTGAGGTAAGAGGATCGCGTCGCCGAATCATTCCATATTTCCATGGTTAGATCTCAACAATTGATGCTCCACTAGGCCCGCTGCTGCTGCGAGTGCAGAGTGCGGATACCGTATCACAACATCGCCGACGCATGCGAGCTCTGTCGTCGCTCCAGCTCAACAGTTCGCACCAATGCTATCGTGCATCGCTCGGACGGCTGGATCTGAGGAGGACTGGAGGAGCGCCTGCCATGTCGACATCCATGTTCATTGACGCGACCATGCCGGCCATCACCTTCCTTCACCGGGATCATCAGCACGCTCTGTCATGCCACTATGTCGTCGTCGTCGCCAGAGGTTTCAATCGAGCCAGAACCCAATCAAAGTGCCTAGCGTGGACTACTTACTGTTTGAGGTGCCAGAGACGAACCACACGCCATACACACGTAGCCAGAGTTCGAGGCGCCATTAGACCTGAACTCCAGCACCAGAGGTGCGGACCGGGCTGCCCATCCCGAGTCCCCGGACGTCCCACGGCCAAAACCCCCAGCCGTATGCGCTTTTTGATCTCTTGGCGGAACGCAGCTAGACTCACCTAGGCTAGAGCAAGATAGGTAGCAACAACTGAAAAAATTACCAAGAAGATAACTTAGCGATGGAACAAGTAAGTAGAAAAACAACAAAAGTGGTATCTCAATTCTGATTCACAGAACAACATGGAGAAGGAGAGAGCTCCCTCCGTCTACAAAAAATGCAATTATGAGAAACGTGTCAGTAAAACTAGCTTAACTTTGACCAAGTTTATAGTAAATAATATTAGCATTTATGTCTTTAAGTGAATTTATTATGAAAAACATATATTTATAACTAATCTAATGGTACTTTTTTATCTCAAGAGTGTTAGTACTTTTTTAATAATTTTAGTCAAAGTTGAAATTGTTGTAATTCTCGATATGTGAGAATTGCATTCTTTCTTGTACAGAGGGAGCACATAGACAAGTTTATTAAATTTTATAGAAAGAGAGAAACATAAATACAAATCCCTAAACATTTTATAGTTTTTTCTTCCCATTGCAATGCACGAACACTTTTGCTAGTTATACTAATTAGGAATTTCAAAGAAATCTCACGTTTGACCTTAACATGATGTGATAGGAAAAATATAAGTCCTTAAAAATCTCAATTCGAGACCGAGGGAGTTTGTTACTTTTTTTTCTTTTCTTTTTTCTCTTTTTCTTCCTTTTTAATGTTTTCTTTTTTATCCTCTTCTTTTTCAACCAGGTATACTAATTGTTGAGGCGTTTTGAATACTCCATTGCCCGTGCTGTGTATGGCGATCGATCCTCCCCTAGTGCCATCCAGAGCTAGAGAAGGCAGCGTTTCTGAAAGGAGAGAACTTGCTCATTGCCATCAAAATTTATACTGGTTTCTTGGTTATCATAAAAAAATTATAGAATTATTTAACTGCCATCAATTTGTAATTTTTTATTTCTTAACTGCCATCACCGTCGCATATATGGGTTTTGTTTTCTTAACGGCCATTCATCGAGATAATTTGTTTCCTTGATTGCCATCACCGTTACATGTTCATGTTTACTTGGAAATTTGATTCTGATATTGCCCCTGCCCATATGAAAGAGCTGGTCGCAGTCGCACCCGAATCCGGCCGTATACCCAGCTGCTCGTATATTAAAAAAACATCTACTGCACGAGCACGATTTTGAGCACTAAGGTTGTCCGCACTGGGGTGCTGTAAAGCACCCTGCACGACCACTTACCGGACGAAACGGCCGCAGCGGGCGACGGGAAACGTCCCGCTACGTCCTGGACGCGGCGCTTGTCCGGGAAATCTGGCGTGGTACCGGGCGTACGCTATCCTGACGCAGGGACAGAGAGGAAGAGAGAGAGGGGGTAGGTGGAGAGGATGGTGGGATGTCGGTCCCATTTGTCAGCCAGTATAGATGAGATATAGAAGATGAGATATAGAGTATGAATGGATGCGGAAGAATTAACTATAGAGGAAAGAATCTTGATGACTAGGACAGAATATTCCTTTTAAAGGATGGATTTAGAGTACGAAGAGTGCGGATAGTCTAACCTTGCATGCTCTCACCTCGTCCTCTCTGGCGGATGAAAGAGTGCGCTGTTGACACCGACGTCGGAGCTGTGCGGCAGGTGCTCATGCCGCCGCGAGCGCTAGCCTGGCGCTGTTTACGGTGATGGCAGTTAAGGAATCAAAAATCATAAATTGATGGCAGTTAAGGAATGTTATAATTTTTTATGGCAACCAAGGAATCAGTATAGGTTTTGATGGCAATGAGCAAATTTTCTCTTCTGGAAGTCATATGTCTAGTTTTGGTAATTGAGTGACGACCAGTGGATTAACTTTTTAGAAGTGTCAATTAAGATATGTCTAATTTTGGTAATCTATGAAACATCTCTAAGATTGTTTCTTCTTCTTTCATCTTGAAGTTCTCAAACTCACTCTTGAGCCCATATAGCTTGGCACTCTTCACAACCTTAGTGCCCTCATATGTTTCACTCAACCTTGTCCATACTTCATTTGCTAATTTTAAATCCTTGATGCCCTCAAATACTTTTGTGTCAATACTATTCTAAAGTGTATTGAGAGTCATTCTATTGCATGTTCTATTTGCTCTATCTTCATCGGTGAGATGATCGGGATCAATGATAGCAAAATCATTCTCGGTGACTTGCAATACTCTCTCATAAATAGAACCAAGGTACATTGTTATTTTTCTCTTTCAATGAGCAAAAGAACTAACACCATCAAAGAACGGTGGCTTGCCCCCAACATGATTGAACATAATTTGAGCCATTTTTCACACCAAAGAATGTTAAGCCTTTATTAAAACGGTGACCACGGCTCCGATACCACTTGTAAGGTCCTAGATGGCTAGAGGGGGATGAATAGCCTATAAAAAATCCTACACGAACCACTAAGCAAATTTGTTAGAATAACAAACGGCGTAAAGCGAGTTTTGCTTGGCCTACGGTTGTGATGCAAGCCTCCTATCCACAAGTCTAGTAGATTATGATCTCTAGTTCACACAAGGGATATGTCGCTAATTTTACACTAGTGAGCAAGCTAACAACACTACTAGCAAAGCTACCACTAGAGCTACACAAGATAATCTAGTAAATGTAAATGCAAGAGAGAGGATTGATTCTTATACCGACGGTGGAGTGAAGATGTTGCCAATCACCAAGATGATATACCATCAATCAATATTGACAACAACACAATATGAAGACCAATCATCGGGAGATAAGAGACACAATATTTTTGTTCACCCGGTGTTCACTTGTGCACCGACAAGCTACGTCACCGGTTGTGTCGACCAACACTTAGATGGTTTCTCGGTGTGACCCTCAAGTCACTTGCCCCTCAAGGCACCGCAAGACACCGCTCTCAAGTGAGGTAACTCAATGACACGCGCAATGTATTAGAGTTGCTTTTGGCACTCCGCCGAGAAAAGCACAAGAACCTCTTACAATCAACCAGAGGTGACCAAGAACAATCTCCTTCTCTTGCCAACGCCTCCAACAATCTCTAAGCCAGCTAGGAGCGATACTCTCCAAGAGTAACAAGAAATCCACCGGCTAAACCACCCACAAGTGCCACTAGATGCCCTCAAGCTATGCAATGCACTTTGGGATCACTCAATCTCACTTTTGATTTGCAATCAAGCAAGAGAGATGAGTGGGAGGGAGAAGCTTTAGCTCAAAGGATGCACAAGAGTGTTAAAAATGTCAAGAATACTCCCAAAGGGCCAGCCAACAAGTATTTATAGCTCCACAAACAAATAGAGTTGTTAGGAGCTAAAAGGGGTGCAGACGCACGCGACAGACGCGTTTATCGCTCAACCGACAGACGCACTGTCCAGCGTCTGTTGCTCCTCACGAACGCGACAGACGCGTCTGTCGCCTTAGTGACAGACGCGGCTTCGGCGTCTGACGCCCTCGCCGTTCTCCACGTGTACTCGACCGTTTGAAAACTTCATTCGCACGCCCATGCGACAGACACGTCTGACGCTGATCGACAGACGCGCTCGTACGCCCGACAGACGCGGTCAGTTAGCTTGTTTCGCGTGACACTCGATAGACGCGTCCGGTTCTCAGCCGACAGACGCGTCTGACGCATGAAGTCGCGCCGCGCTCAACTCGTTCTAGCGACAGACATTGGAACAGAGTTCCAGGCCGCGTCTGTCGCTCACGCGACACCGCGTCTGACGACTCGCCCACACCAGGGCCAAAAACCCCGCGCTAGGGTATGGTGACAGACGCTGCACAGTAGCATCTGACGCTCGGGGCAGCAGCGTCTGTCGCCCATAAGTTAGCGAAAATGCAACGTTTTCTCGCTCCGCTTGTTTCGCCCTTTCACTTATGAGCTAGACTAAGTATGTGTAACACTTTAGCACATGTTTTAGCTCGTGAAACACCACGTGACAACGCCTCCAAATCTTGACATTGGCGTAAAGGAAAATAGGCATTTCATCTCCTCGAAAACGCCTGAATCCCGCCTCGCAAGCTCGGCGGGAGGGAGAGAGGACCCCAAACCCCTCTCTAGCCCTCAAACTCCATCGCATTCGCAAATGTGCCAACACCAACAAGTGATCACCACCTTGTGCACGTGTGTTAGCATTTTCATAATCATTTTCAAAGGTTTTCTAGTTAGCTCACTAGGCCCTACATGCAATGCACTTCATGAATTCACCTAGTGGCACCCGTGCGTCGAGTAACCGATAAGATTTCCCCTCTTAATAGTTCGGCTATCGATCCTAAACCACTCACACCCTCTATGGTGTCTTGAGTGTAAAACAAAATGGCTCTATGGTTATACCTTTGCCTTAAGCCCATTTTGTTTCTCCAAATGATATGATCCACTTCATATCATCACATGACCGTCTCGATCCATCGACTTTGACTTCACTTGCTCTTCATCGTTGCATCGGTCCGTCGGCGCCAAGTCTTGCTCAAGCTTCACCATCGCATGGTCCTTTGCTTTGAAGCCTCGACTTGCCCTTCACCTTCACAATCGGTCCATCGAGCCAAGCCTCATCTTGGTCTTCACCATCTTGGTCACATGAGTCAATGTCATGTCTCATATTCAATGACCACCTTTATCTAAATCATCCGCTTAGATACAAAGGTTAGTCCTAGGTTTCATCAATTAGCCAAAACCAAACTAGGGACTTTCAATCTCCCCCTTTTTGGTAATTGATGACAACCCTCACAAAGATGATTTTGATAATAAAAGTTTTGAACTTGTCATACTTGTCCAATCATTTTCTCATAAGTAAAGTTTGGATAACTATCACAAGCTCGGTTTTGGTAGCATTAGCTCTCCCTACATATGTGCATAGAGTTTGGATTGAAAGCTTTTCACATATGCATGGATAGAAGTGTTGAGAGAGTAATTCTATCAAAATGATGCTAAGGTGTAAGAAATAGACCTTTGAAGCGTGATACCAATCGGAGTTACCTTTTACACCATCCTTAGCATCATGAAGTAACTAGACATCCATCAAAACTCAAGAACCCCGTGAGATCAACATTATATGTAAAGGTTCTTGAACCACTTGTAAGGCTTTAGGCATGTCTAGATACCACGTGTAAACTATTCCTATGCATGCTAGTAGATCATTTCATCATTCAAGTTCTATACTAGCATTGCACCACACAAGCATGTATATTGAATTTAAATACATGTGCAATGAGCAAGTCATATGAAAATACACAAACAAATGCAACAACTTTGTTTATGAGCTTGCTCCCCCTACTTGTGTGCATCAAAAATTTGTTTACCCCTTTATCATGTTTAATCATATTTTTCTCTCCCCCTTTGTCAACAACTTACCCAAAAATAGGATCAAATTATGGAGAGAAAAAATGTTTAATGGAGTAGGTTAAAATTTATCAAATTTGGTTCAACCTAAAACACTTGCCAAAGATATTTAATTCGATTTGAACCAAAGACAAGCTTCTTCACACCTCATAATAAGGGTTATCTTGCCTATGTTGAATTAAACACGTATAGCAAATCTTCTAGATTCAACACTAGGTTTGCAAGCTCACAAACATGTCATATGCCACCACTAGATCAAAACAAGCATAGAAGCAATAGTGGTAACATATATCCATCAAATTCATTTGATTTATCCTGAATGCTCATACATACCACTTATTATGTCTACATGCTCTAGCAAGTCCTTAACATAGGATGAACTATATGTCAATCAACTTTACCTTAAAATATTGAAGGAGAGACATGTCAATAAGTGGGTGGGGTGCATTCAACTCATGTTTGAGAAATCAAGAATGTTCAACTCATTCCTTAGCTTGTAAAACCTCTTTTCATCAAGTGGCTTGGTGAGAATATCGGTAAGTTGATCATCAGTGGCAACACTTTCAATGGCAATATCTCCCTTTTGTTGATGATCTCTAATGAAATGATGCCTTATGTCAATATGCTTTGTTCTTCCTTATTAAACCGGGTTTTGTCATCTTAATTGCACTTTCATTATCACATAGCAATGGTACATTCTTGAAGTTGCGGCCATAATCCTTCAAAGTTGATTTCATCCATAGCAATTGTGCACAACAACTCCCTGCACTCACATATTCAGCTTCTGCGGTAGAGATTGCCACACTATTTTGTTTCTTTGAGGACCATGACACAGGTGATCTTCCAAGTAATTGACATGTGCTACTTGTGCTCTTTCTATTGATCTTACAACCCCATAATCGGAGTCCGAATATCCAATCAATTCAAACTTTGACCCCTTGGGATACCATAGTCCAACATCTCTTGTTTGCTTCAAGTACCTCAATATTCTCTTTGCGGCCGTGAGATGACTCTCTCTAGGTGAGGCTTGATATCTAGCACACATACAAACACTAAACATGACATCCGGCCTTGATGCGGTGACATAGAGTAGACTTCCAATCAAAGACCGATATTCCTTTTGATTCACCATTTTGCCATCAAGATCACTATCTAAATTGCCATTTGTACCCATTGGAGTTGAAATTGGCTTTGCATCTTGCATTCCAAACTTCTTTAGCAGACCACGTGGAGGTCGAAGTCGTAGCCATGGTCGCACCTATATTGTCGCCCCTGGTCGCTGTCGGACTCCTTGCACCAGTCACACCTGAATGGCACGCCATCGGTGGTCACCAAGGATGGAGGAGCTACGAAGGCCCTAACCTCCGATCCGAGGGCCAGCTCCTTCCAATGATCCAGCCAGCTACACGGGCTAACATCAAGAATCTGATCCATGCATAGTCCTTCCAGTGCAAAATCCAATCCAATCCGATCCTTTCTTTACATAGCCCATATATAATCCATAAATGACATATCATAGGTTGGGGTTCAAGTTCAGCCCTTGGATTTAAACAGCCCATTACCAGGCATATGCATGCTCCTCCCCATCGCTCGGGTGAACAGGCATGGGCCCCACGCACTAGGGATGGCCCATGGCCACAATAAGCTGGCGCCCACAGCACGTCGACGGACCAGCCCAGCACAACAGCTGTAGCCCATCAGCGCCTACGTGTTCCATAGCTTGGGCCAGCGCAAGTAGGCCCAGTGTGCGACCAGTAGGCAATTGCCCTCAACTGGACAACATAACACCTTCTGTCAATTTCTAGCACCTCTTTTCAAGCCTTTTTCAAATGCTAACTTCACCAAAATATTCCAAAATAAATTGGGCACTTAAGTTAGCTTTTTCACAAATATTTTGCTCGGGCATTCTCATGCATCTCACCACATCACTAAGCGCAATGCATATGCAAATGAGACTCATACTTAGTGACACTAGATAACCATTGCAATTAATGATTTCCCCTCTTTATAGTACAACTATCTATCTTAAATCCACTCACATCCTCTTTATAGTACAGTTATATATCCTAAATCTACTCGCACCCTCTATGATGTCTTGAGTTGCAAAACAAAATGGCCCTTTCAAATATACCTTAGCCTTAATTCTATTTTGTTTTTCTCTTTCTTTCTTTCCAAATTGGAGCACTAGAATATCATCTTTTGGTCACCTCCATCACCATGACCATCATCTAGCTCTATTACTAGGTGTGTACCAACCTATCTTTGCATTTCATTCATGACAAAGGTTAGTACACTTAGGTTTTCTTAATTACCCAAAAGCAAACTAGGGCTTTCAATCTCTCCCTTTTTGGTAATTGATGACAACCTTTTCACAAAGATATTTAATAAAATCTTTGTGGATTCATGTTGCTTGCCTAAGCATTTTTACCATGTGTAAATAATATGGATAAGTTTCACAAACCTAAATTGGTAGCATTAGCTCCCCCTACATATGTGCTAAGAGTTTGGATTTAAAAGCTTACACATATGCATAGATAGAAATTGTGGAGAAGTAATGTCTACCAAATGAGGCTAAAGTGTAAAGAAATGGACCTTTGAAGCATGATACCAATCGGAGTTTTCATTTGAACACCATCCTTAGTACAATGGTTAGTTAGATAGCTATTGCAAAACACAACCTCGTGAGATCAACATTATAAGCAAGACTCTAGTACCACTTGTAAAACATGTAAGACACATCTAACTATCATCCTATGCATGCTAGTTTTTCATTTTATCAATCAATCCTACAACTAGCATACACCATACAAGCATGGATATGGAATTTAAAAACTTGTACCTTGCAAGTAAGCATATGTAATGCACATCCAAATGCAACATACAAGTTTATGAGCTTGCTCCCCCTACTTGTGTGCTTCAAATTTTAATTGATCTCCTTTGTCAAACCTATCTATCTTTCTTCCCTTCCTTTGTCAAACCTATCTATCTTTCTTATATTTGTGAATTACTTCTTCCTCTTTGTCATTAAGTACCAAAAAAGTGAGCTCAAATTTTAGATAGTTGAGGTGAAACCATGTTATATGAGGATCATTTTTCCAAATTTGGTTTAATCTAGATCACTTGCAAAAAGATATTTAACTCAGTTTGATCCAATGGCAAACTTCTTCACACCTTATTTTAAGGGTTATATTGACAATGTTGAGTTAAACACCTATAACTCATTTTTTAGATTAAACACTAGATTCACAAGCCCACAAACATGTCATATGTCACCACTAGATCATTACAAACATATAAGCAATAGTGGTACCATACAAGCATTAAAATCATTTGATTTTCATGAATGAGCCTAAGACATGTGAGGAATGACTAGATGTACTAAACAAATCCTTAACAAAGAATGAATGACATGTCAATCAATTTTACCTTGCTTTGCTCGAAGGAGAGGCATGTCATATAAGTGGAGGTGCATCAACACATATTTGAGAAGTCAAGTATGTTCAATTCATTTCTTAGCTTGCAGAATCTCTTCTCATCAAGTGGCTTGGTGAAAATATCGGCAAGTTGATCATCGGTGCCTACACTCTCAATGCAAATGTCTCCTTTTTGTTGATGATCTCTTATGAAGTGATGGCAGACATCTATATACTTTGTTGTTGAATGTTGAACTGGGTTGCTGGTGAGTTTCACGGCACTCTCATTGTCACATAGCAATAGCACTTGTTTGAACTTGATTTCAAAATCATTTAAAGTAGCCTTCATCCAAAGTAATAAGCACTACAACTACCAGCCGAAATATACTCCGCTTTGGTGGTTGAAAGTGCTACACTATTTTGCTTCTTTAATGACCAAGACACAAGTGATCTTCCCAATAGTTCATGTGCCCGATGTGCTATTTCTCTCAACTTTGCATCCCGCATAACCGGAATCCGAGTAACCAATCAACTCAAAGCTAGCTCCTTTGGAATACTACAATCTAACATTTTGTGCATGCTTCAAGTACCTCAATATTCTCTTGGTTACCTTCAAAGGAATTTCTCTTGGTGAGGCTTGAAATTTAGCACACATGCATACACTAAACCTCACATCCGGTCTTGTTGCGGTCACATAGTGTAGGCTTCCAATCATAGACCGATACATCTTTTTGATCCACCATGTTGCGACTAGCATCACTATCCAAGTTTCCATTTGTCCCCATTGGTGTACTAATAGCTTTAACATTATCCATTCCAAACTTTTTTAACATGTCTTTGATGTACTTGCCTTGACTTACAAATGTGTTATTCTTCATTTGCCCGATTTGAAGACCAAGAAAGTAACTAAGCTCTTTAATCATGGATATCTCAAACTCACTTACCATCATCTTTCCAAACTCGTCACAAAAATCTTGACTGGTTGATCCAAATATGATATCATCAACATAGATTTGGAACACAAACAAGTCTTTACCAATCTTTTTGGTGAAGAGAGTGGTGTCAACCTTACCCATAATGAACCCCTTAAAATCTCTCAATCTCTTATACCATGGTCTTGGTGCTTACTTTAAACCATATAAAGCCTTCTTCAACTTGTAAACATGGTTGGGCTTTTTCTCATCTTCATAGTTGGGATGTTGCTTAACATAGACAAGTTCATTGATATATCATTGAGAAATGCATTCTTCACATCCATTTGGTACAACTTGATATTGTGGGCATAGACATAGGCTAACAAGATCCTAATTGCTTCTAATCTTGCAACCGGGGTATATATTTCTCTAAAGTCAAGACCTTCAACTTGAGTGTAACTCTAAGCCACTAATCTTGCTTTGTTCCTTACAACTATCTCATCTTGATCTTGCTGGATTCGAAAGACCCATTTTGTTCTAATCACGTTATGATCCTTAGGTCTCTCAACTAACTTCTATACTTAATTTCTTATAAAGTTGTTTAGCTCTTCATGCATAACATTCACCCAGTCAACATCCAAGAAAGCTTCATCTATCTTCTTTGGTTCAATGGATGACACAAATGAGAAGTGTTTACAAAATGATGTCAATCTTGATCTTGTTTGCACACATCTAGAAATATTACCAATTAGAGAGTCCAGTGGATGATCTCTTGCAACATTGGTTGGTTGGAGCACTTGAATTTGATTACTTGTACTTGGTTGATTATTTGGTTGAGATGATGAACTAGCCAGTTGTTGTTAATCTTGCACTTTGTCGTCACTTACACTAGCTTGATCTTGATCATGATCATGAGAGCCACTAGCTTGCACATTTGAGTTAGAGAGCACTTGATTCTTGTCATCCTCAACATCAATCACCTCTCTAGGCCTTATATCATCAATATCTATGTTTTTCATTAAATTGACCAATTGAGTGTCTCTCACATCATCTAGATTCTCATCTTTCTCTTGAAAACCATTGGTTTCATCAAATTCCACATCATGAACCTCCTCAAGAGTACCACTAGCCAAATTCCAAACTCTATAAGCCTTGTTAGTAGTGGAGTATCCAAACAAGAAACCTTTATCATATTTCTTTTTAAACTTGCTCAATTTAGTGCCTTTATTCAACATGTAGCGTTTGCAACAAAAAAACCCAAAAGTATGCAATGTTGGGTTTTCTTCCACTCAAGAGCTCATAAGGAGTCTACTCCATCATGGGATGACAATAGAGTCGGTTGCTGTAACACTCCGGTGTTACGCAATGCATTTGTATGGCAATCATATGCATGGCATTTCATATCATCATAATCATACATGTTAATAGTATAATTCGAGTTAAATAAAAGCTTGGAAACGGTATATGTGATGAAATATATTAATATGCTAATCACATTACACCAAAATTTTTGCAACCACAAATTTTATAACACTTAAGAACCATAGTTTAATTTTTAGAGCAACTAGATGACTCAAAATTTTGTCAAAAATTGTTCAAAAATATTAATTAAAAATATTCAAAAATATCCCCTATTTTAGCTTTTATTCTGCAATTCAAAATCTATTGAGAATTTTTAGTTGGCCCCTTAATCAAAGTTGTAGAGAATTAAATTCTAAGCAACTTTTATTTTTGGGTCAATTCTAGAAAAAGTCTCCTTGTTCAAAATGGGGTTTGAAGTTTGTGTTGCATTTGATTTGAATTTGAGAAATTCAAAAAAATTCTTTATTCGGCTTAACAGGCCGCCGCCTCAGATTCGGCCCGCTGGCCGAATCGGCCCGCGCCGCTCCCGCGCGCGCGCCCGCAGCCGCCTCCGCCACGGCCCGGCCCAGCCGGCCCCCTCCCTCTTCTTCCCGCTCACGCCCGCGCGCGCTGGCGCCCCCGGCAGCAAACGCCCGCCGCGTGGCGTCCGCATGCCGGCGACGCCACCGCGTGGCCGCCGTGGACCCCGCGCCCATGCTCAGCTTCAAAAACAACCGAGCACCTGGTCTCCCTCCCATTTCCGCCTCGCCTGCTCCCTTTCTTTCTCCCTCCGGTGACAACCGCAGCGGAACGCCGCTTGCCACCGAGTTCCGCCACCGTCTCCGCCCTGTTCCGGCGCCGGTGGACCATCTCCGACCAATTAGCCGTGCCCGAGGCTCCGCCCCATCCTCCCCTCCTCCGAACAGGCGTCGCCATCCCCTCGTTTACCCGGGTAGGGCTCAATTTCTTCTCGCCTCGCCGCGCCACCGCGGCGGTGCCGCCGAGCCGTGCTCCGCCACCGCCTCGCTCGCCCTCTCTCTGCCCTCCCGCGTCGCCTTCACGTGTTAGCCACTCTCTGGCGAACGTGTTGCGCGCGCTAGTTGGCCTCGGTTTGGCCGGAGCCGGCCGTTGGCCTGCGGCCGCCGCCGCGACGTCGAGGCCGTGGACGCCGGCGACCGCGCTCTGTTTCCCCCTCGGTGGACTGGGCTGCGCCTGTGGGCCGCGCCCCGAGCGGGCCGGCTCGGCCGTTCCCCCGCGCGCGCAAGCCGGGCCACGAACGGCCATGGGCCGCTTGACTTCCCGGGCCGGCCCAGTGCCGTTTTAAAAAATCCATTTCCATTTTCTTTTATTATTCTTGATGAAAATGCTTTGGAAAATATTTTAGTAGTCATTTCAGCTCCAAAAATTGTGAAATAAATTTATCTAGCTTCATGGGAACCAGATCTATGATATGAAATTATTGCATATCAAATTTGAGATACTTTCCTGTAGAGTTTTTAATTAACTATTGAAATGGCTGTTTTCTTGATAAATGCTTATTAAATTCTAGAAAAATCAGAAAAATATGATTCTAAGTTTGTTAATCTTTTTGTGCCATATACTTGCTAGGAAAATTTTATATCATGTCTATTCTGTAGAAAAATGTGTAGGTGTAGTTCAAATGCTTTCTGTCACTAATATTTGTTATTTTTGTAAATTAAATAAATTTGAATAGAACATGCAAGTGATAATTTTTCTATAGTGTTTGTTTACTGTGTAGAAAGTAGAAAAAATTCTAAATCTATTATTTGATACTTTTCATAATGTAAAGTATTTTAAATATTCATTTTAGGCCTTAGCTTGTTATTTTTGTATCGACAGTTCTAGTAAGCCAAATGCAATAAAAATCTTGTGTCAGGCTAGTTTTGATATTAGAAATCCACTGTAATTTTCTAAGATTTTTCTGTGCTACTAAACTATGTGTTGTTGTTCAATCATAGGGCTAATTAGGGTCTACATTCATTCTTTAATGTAAAAATAGTTAGTAAACTATACTTTGGTGTATCTTTGAAGCATCTTGAGTGTCAAAGTGCCTTTGCATGGTAGAGAATAGTGGTGGTAGTTTTCGAGTACATGTTCTTGGATGACGTAGACTACCTTGTAGAAGAGTCGTAAGTTCCACGTAATCCAAAGAACGTAACATGCTTATTTACATATCATTCATTCATCATCATCCTCTCATGTCACCCCTGCAATGCACCTATGCATGAGCACTTATACTTCTGTATCATACAGGATCGCAGGAAGTGACCCCGGTAGCAGTTTCCGAGGACCCAGAGGAGCAGTCCGAGGTGCCAGAGCAGGAGCTGACCGAAGCCGAAGAGGAGGCCGGT
Organism: Saccharum hybrid cultivar R570; assembly: GCA_038087645.1. Classification (NCBI taxonomy): domain Eukaryota; kingdom Viridiplantae; phylum Streptophyta; class Magnoliopsida; order Poales; family Poaceae; genus Saccharum; species Saccharum hybrid cultivar. The sequence continues at coordinate 9,045,081 of JAQSUU010000112.1, read as the reverse complement.
GAAGATCTTCCGGAGTGCCCCGACCACCGTCCGAGCTCCTTTGAGCGAGGCAAGCCCCGGAGCATTTCTCCCCCGGTTTGCAAATAATTTATTATTAACTTTACTTAATTTGATGCATTACGTTTAGGAGTTGTTTGCAAACGTTGCTGCATTAGAGCAACTCCAACGGTTTTGCATTTTTTGTTTGGCAAAAGATGGAGTTTGCCAACTCTCAAATCAATATGGAGAGGAGAAAAAAAAGTTATTTCCAATGGTTTGGCAAAATTGACTTGCCAAAATCCAAAAAAGGAAACCCGGCAGCGCGGGAGGGAAGAGCGCACGCGAGAGTAGCGCGTGAGACGGAATGCCAAGCCGATCGCGAGCTTGCATATATGCCAATCCATCCTAGAATTTTACCAAGTTAACAAAAATGCAAACCCCATTTGCCAAATCGTTGGATAGGTATTTTGTAGACTTTTTTTGCAAAAACATAAGTGCAAAGCCCATTTACAAAACCGTTGGAGTTGCTCTTATACCTTGTTTCACCTTGCTTTACCCGATCCTTGTTACCCTGGTGTCCGCGGTCAAAACTTGCTTAGTTTGCTTAGACCGGTAGAAGTCGGGTGATTGCCTGTCATCCGCGAGCTATAGGGGATTACCTGGATTTATGTGAAAGAATGTCATATGAGAATAACTAAGTGTCGAAATGAATCTGAGACCAGGCGGAAGCTTGCAGGGTTTTGGACTGTAGTGTCTTCCGTCTGTGTCGATTAAGGACCGTCCGTTGTTGGGCCTCGAGTCATGTTGAACGCATGCCTCACATTTAGCTGGCCGAATAAAGTACCTTTCGACCGCGAAGCCGGGAGATTATTCGGGCCGAGTGGATTGCCCGTAACGCACTGTACCGGAGCAGTAGTGGCAGGAAACGAGGGCGCGATGATAAGGCCAAAGAGCAGTCGGACGGCCCCCGAGTACATGTGATTCCTGGCAAGCTCGCGACTTTACCTGAATGGTTGACTCGGTGACCAATACCTCACTTTAGCGGGTGAGTGAGGTTTGTGTGAGGAATAACTTACCAGCTGGTCAATAATCGATTCGAATCGCCATCGTTCACTGGATAGTGAACACTTGACTTGAGCTACTTCATCGTAGTAACATTGATGAAACACTTGGATAGTTATGTAGAAAATCATATGGTAATTATTGTTAATGATCAATGGTAACCCTTGCTTGCTTAATTACATGGTTACTCTAGCATATGTGCAAACATAGTTGACAGGGTAATAAAGATTAAAATACTACATGCTTTTGTAAAAGAACTGCTAAGTTAAACTGCTTTTCTTGCAAATGAGTCAGCTACCCCCACCAAAAAGCCTATCATGATCCTTGGTGTCATTTTATTTTGGTTCTGTCGGGTAAGTCTAGCTGAGTACCTTCTCGTACTCAGGGCTTTGTTCCCACTTGTTGCAGATGGACTGATGTACTATGGTTATTGTATCAACTGTCTCTACCCTGCGATGGGCGAAGCTTAGGACCATGGGCAATGGTCAATCACTACTCCTCGTCTAATGCTTTTGCTGGAGATGATCACAAGCTGGCACTTTATTTCAAACGCTGTGTGTGTGCGTGATTTGAACTATTGCTTCCACTACTTTTATTCGAACCTGGTTTGTAATAACTATGTTTAAACTCCGATGTATTTTGTGCCGCGAACTTCTATGTAACTTATGACGGTGACCGCTAAACTTAGTACGATCTTGGCTGTTATGTGAATGGTTTGAAATCCGTCGAGATTTCACGGACTACCGGGTTATACGGGCTTAAGTTTGTTAAATTGTCCTTCCGTTGGATGATTTTCTTACTTAATCTCGTATAATTGGGCGGTTCTGTTACAGTTGCTATATTAGCAAGCCATATTGATTGCTTCGTCCTAAAATGAATGACTAACATTGTACTCACTCAGCATTGATCTTGCCATATCAATTAAAGTTCTATTTTTCCTCTCAACTAGGTCATTTGATTGTGGAGTGTACTTGGCCGAGAATTAATTTCTAATGCCAAATTCATCACATAAATCTTCAACTCTTGTGTTTTTGAATTCACTTCTATTGTCATATCTCACTTTCTTGATGGTGGTCTCAAATTCATTGTGCATTCTCCTGACAAATGATTTGAACGTTGCAAACACACCACTCTTGTCAGCTAGAAAGAACACCCATGTATATCTTGTGAAATTATCCACAATCAAAAATCCATATTTATTTTCACTAATGCTAGTTAAGTAGTTGGTCAAAAAAATCCATGTGCAACAACTCAAATGCCTTATATAGTTATATGTACTCATCATACTCTTCTTAGGGTGTGTGCTGCCAACTTGCTTTCTGATTTGATATGCACTACAAAGTTTATTCTTCTCAAATGTGATATCTCTCAAGCCTCTAACTAGATCATACTTAATCAACTTGTTCAATTGTTTCATTCTAACATGACCAAGCCTTCTATGCCATAACTAACCCATGCTAGACTTAGTGAGTAAATATGTTGACAATTGAGCTTCTCTAGCATTTAAATCATCCAAGTATAGATTCTCATATCTAAATCATTTAAATATCAAGTTAGAACCATCTGCACTTATGATCTCTACATCATCCACACTAAATATGCACTTGAAACTAAGATCACACAACTGAACTACTGACAAAAGGTTGAAGTTCAAGCTCTCTACCGGTAGCATATTGAAAATGCTCAAGTCATTGAATATTGCAATCTTACAAAGACTTTTGATCTTACCTTTGCCATTATCACCAAATGTTATACTATCAACCCCATTGCTATCATTTATGTTGATTGAATTGAATATTTTTGAATCACATGTCATGTGTTATGTGCACCCACTATCAAGTATCAAATGCCTTCCTCCGACTTTATAATTGGCCTACAAAAAAGATCAATTATTTTTAGGTACCTAAAGTTGTTAGGGTCTTTGAAGGTTAGTCACTAAGTTTTTTGGTACCCAAATGGTTTTCTTCTTTGAGCCCATAATGGGTGCACCAATGAACTTAGTCTTTACACCATTAGCACCCTTGGTAAGCAAATAACAAAAATCAAACTTAATTAAGGATACATTAGTTAGAGTGCTCTTATTCTTATAATATTGCTCTATATGTCCAACTTGCTTGTATCTATTGTAAAACTAACCATTGCTTCACAATACATGACTGGACGGGAGTGAACGGACGTGTGGTAGCCGGTGGAGGAGCCGCATCTGTCCCTCCGGACGCCCGAGAGCATTAGGGGGGAAAACTGATTTCGGTAAAGCTAAGGACGACACAGTTTTAATTTTGGAAACCTTCGAACTCTAGTAAATTTATGATATGTAGCTGCTATGAAGCAGGTGTAGCATTGTTGTAATCAGCTTTTGGCTTTTGCCCAGAAGCGAAAAGCCAAAAGTTGAAACAAAGCATCCACGTCATGGGTCTCGGCTGAATGAAAACTTCTATTTCCGTCTAATATTACGGGAAGGAATTCCTTACGGGAAAGTGATTCGAAATGACGACGGGTTGGCTACTTTTGTATGGGCCTCAATCAAACCCGCAGTCCCGCATGGTACAATGGGCCAGGCGTAGGCCATCGTGCAGTAATAGGCCTTCATGTAGGGCCAGTTCGATGATTGTAGGCCCAATTTCTGAGAGACCGAATGGCCTTTGAACTTAAGAGGCTAATAAAAACCGGCCTGTTGTGGCTACGCCTGTCGTTCCATCGGGCGGCGGCCCAGTATTAGTGCAGGACGGGAGTCTGGGCTCTCTACAGATCTTTTTGCATTTATTACCGCATAGATTTTCTTTGTTGAGACGGTGCTGTAGAAAATTTGGAGGTTTTGTTTCGCTGCATGTCCACTGTCATCATCATCATGATACATAAAGTCAAACTTTTGAAACCAAGGCCTTGTTTAGATTGCTAAAATTAGAAAAATTTAGTACTGTAGCACTTTCGTTTATATTCGGCAATTATTGTTCAATCGTGGACTAACTAGGCTTAAAAGATTCGTCTCGTGATTTACAATCAAACTGTGCAATTAATTATTTTTTATTTACATTTACTGCTCCATGCATGTATCCCTATATTCGATGTGATAGAGAGAGCGCGTAAAAACTTGAAATTTGGGAGCAATGTTAACGAAGCCCAAGGAAGAAAAACCACGAGTCTCCTGGACTGGACGGTTGTTATTGCCGCTAAAAAAGCACAAGCCGCAACCGCCGAGACTCTCTATAGAGTGACAACCAACCAGACCCGTAGTGCCTCTGTGGCCGACTGGCCGGGTTAAAAAATACGGACGCGTGTGGCCGATGACTGGAGGAAGCCTATGTAGCCCCTTGTTATTTTTTCTGAGGTCAGTGTCATTGGAAATTTTATGATCCTGTTACTAATGCATCTATATTTTGAAAACAGTACAGAAGAGTTTCATCTCTATAAAACTCTCTCTGATGCCATGAAACACTTATCATCTCTCTTTATCAATACGGTGCCACATCAACCTATTTAATACCCATAAAACTCTGATGAAACTCCACTGAGACAGGCCTTGCTACGATTAACTGGAGCCGGTGGCATCACTATCACGGTGAGAAGGGATAAAGATTAGGCAGAGGCAGGCGCGCGGCGCTGGAGAGGGACGTGCCGTGCAGATAATGCCTTGGCATGAATTACGGGCACGGCACGCCCGGCGGGGGCCGTCACCATCATGGTTTCCAGATTAGACGACCCTGGGACAAGGATTAACCGACGAATCATGTTCTTAATTATCATGGGGAGAGCTGGAGAACAAGGATGAACTTGCGGAGTACTACTCCGTACTTGAGGTGTTGAGCAAGGATCCGGATGAGCCGCTCAAGTAATCATGTGCACTCTGCGTCCGGTAGCGGCGCGGTGGATGTGAACAGTGGAGCCACCGGGAAGTAGTAGCAGTACTGTACAGTATACTAGCAGCACTAATGACTGTAGTCCTACTAGCTCTCGAGCAAACAGTCCAACGAAACAGGTACGACGACGGTAGGTGCAAGTACTCCCTCCGTAAAAAAAACATACAATTCTAATACAGTATCACGTTTTAGTATTTTAACTTTGACCGATTATAAATAAAAAAAATATTAATATTTATGATATTAAATAAATATCATTAGATTAATTATGAAATATATTTTTATAATAAATTAATTTGAAGTTATAAATATGAATATTATTCACTGTTAACTTTGGTAAACGTGAACTACTTTTTTTTTTTTGACACGTAACCTATAGTTACATGTTTTTACGAAAGGAGGAAGTACGTGCACAGCTCCCCCTACGGCGTCATAGCCCTGTCAAGGGGACGAGGAATCATGCAACGGTCCTTTGCACATTGACCATGGGATTCCTGCCAAGTCTACTCCGTACGTACGTATGCTTTCATGCACAGTTGCACACTCGCTGTGGCCATGGCCCATGGTCCATGGAGCAGAGCACCCGACGTCATCGAGGCAGACGGCGGGCACAGCATGGGGTTACCGGCCACCGGGTGGTACTCCGGTACAGACAGCGTGACAGAGCACTGGGGCGGGCGGAGTGGCGAGTCACGTCGCTACCACCCCGCGTGGGTCCCCCGTCCTGCCTCTGGCTGGGCGTGCGGGGGCGCGCCCACCAGACACGACACCCAATAAGATCGCACTAACCCGAGGCCGGGGGCCCGCGCCCATTGACCGGTCAAGATCCGGGGTGGGCCCGCACCCAGATCCAGCGGGCCTCGTGCCCGTCGTGCGTGCATTCATGGCCTGGTTTAGATGACAAAGGTTGGAGGCAAACTTTGTATAGTAAGTGTCCCGTCACACTGTAGCAATTTTGTTTTTATTTGATAATAATTGTCCAAATATTGATTAATTAGACTTAAAATGTTCGTCTCGCAAAGTACAATAAAACTGTGTAATTAGTTTTTGATTTTATCTATATTTAGTACTCTATATATATGTCGGTATTTTGATATGACGAGAAATAGAAATTATGCATAGTGAATTTGGGAGCCAAACTTTGGAATCTAAACAAGGGCCATATCGCGCTGTCTGCTCTGCGACGGTGGCCTCGGGAGAGAGCGACGTCTCAGGCGCCCTCTGACCCCCTCCCTCGCCTCGAGATACGCGCCGGTGCCTGCAGCCTGCCGCGGCGGTGGCAGGCTGCTCTGCTCTCGCGTCGTGCTGCCCTCTCTCACATCGTCATCAAGTCGATGCTCCGTACTCCCCCGCTGCCAGGCCACACGTTGCCCGCTTTCCCTGTCTCGGCAAGCCGCTGCACCTCGCTTCCACCGATGCGTTTATCTTTCTCCAGAAACCAGCGGCCCATGTGTTGCTGCGGACTGGGGTGGTGCTGCCGTGCTGGTGGATGGGGTCATGCACCGGCCACTACTGCTATGCTGCAGGCCCCAGCAATTTACTCCGCCGGTTCTCACATCGAAATTCCTCGACCAAATATTCCCAGGTACTCCTACTACAATATTTTTTTTTCTAAAAAAGAAACTTGTTACGACGTAGTACTGTACAATCGTAAAATATGGCTTCTGCACGACTTTCAAAGCTACAGAAATCGTTCACGAAAGATAGTTTTTGATGAGCAAGCTTCGAAAGTTGTTTTATTTTCTTTCCCCCCTCCGTCCCCAAAAGGATAGATTCATGTCGACCAATTTTTTTTAAAAAAAATCACTAGATTCATAAAAAAAATTAGCAAAATTTATATTTCGAAATAAGTTTATTATAATAATATATTCAATGTATACATTATCAATATTAATATGTTCTTATATGTATTTGGTCAAATTTGAAAATGTTTGATTTCTCGGTAATTAAGAAAAACATTCTCGAGTAAGTATACATCACGTTTATCGAGGAGTCAGATTTTTAGATTTTACAAAAAAAAATAAAAGTAACATTCTCTCTATCTAGAAAATAATATTTGTAAAAATGCAATTTTAACTTTGAATCTAGACAAACACCCTGTTCGGCTGAGCTTATCAGCACGGCTTATCAACCGTGGTACAGTATTTTTTTCTCACAACAAAACAGTCACAGCCGGCTTATAAGCCGCAGAACCAGCCTGCCGAACAGGGTAAAAATGTTTCATCACTTTCAACAACCATTTGAAGATCAAAATCTAGAAGCATGCCGTCATAAGAAACATGCTAGAATAAGAGCCACCGTAGTACAAACTAAAATTTCAAGTAAATGTGTGCTCCCCATATTAGGTGACGTTCTACAATCTCTTACGGAAACCAATGATAAAGCCAAAAGATCAAAATGCTCCTAAGGGCATGTAGGGCATGTACAGCCCATAGACGAGGGGTCATCTGTAAGTGCCTCGAATCTATCGTACAGATAGGGAAAAAGACAGGTCATACAACCCACAGGCAGTGAGCCGTCTACAGGCAGTTTAATGCTTTACATATAACCAAGATTAATCATGAATATTATTGTGTACACCATTATGTTGCCGTTTGGTTTGGTCGAAGGCATGCATTTTGTTAGCAAAACAAACGGTAGCTCACACGAAGTAGCAACAATTTGTAGATACGCAGATATAGCAGAACGACAAAAAAAGGTAAAATGACACCATGAAAACATATGTATAAGAATTCGTGCATCCACTGAACAACTCAGAGTAACACAATGAAAATAGCTCTGTTTTCAGAACTGCAACTGTAAAATAAACAGTCATTCAGACAGTAGTTCAGACAGTAACACAATGAGTTCAGTCAATAGATACAAAACATTTCCAGAAGATAAGCTTTCTAAAAGATAGTGCAGAAAAATTTTAATGCAGAAAAAGCATCTTAGTTATCTCTAGTGCAGAAAAATTTTAGTTACCGGACAAGTAGCAGGAGATGAACTACTACTTAATCAACGATTTACTGCTTTCAGTCATTGCAACACTTAGAACCAGATGAGAACTCTTAGTTAATCTACTACTACCTGTAACTCTGATATCCGTTTCGCGCGCGCGCACTGGATCCGTGCTCTCATCGACTCTGCGTAATCGAGTCCGTACAGCGTGCTTCCACCCAGCGATGAAATCTCGGAGCACGAGCGCACCCCGTCGTCTGGCGAGACGACGGCCATCATATCTCTGTCATTGAAAGCGGTGGGACGGGGTCTTTTTTGCAAAATATACGTCACACAGACGGGTCTTGCAGACCCGCTGTACGTGCCCTAAAGGAGTGGAGATAGAGATGTATAAGAAGAAAGAGAAAGGTACATTGAAAAGTGAGAATATCAAGTATTTTAGGACAAAATTTAAGTGCTATAAGATTATATATTTCGGGACAGAGAGAGTATTCAAAACACGTAGATGTTCCTTGCAAAGGAAAAAAACTACAAATATAGATGAAAAATATATAGATTAGTAGTTGTTTGTCACGACTGGAGCTATCAGAGTACCTATTATGCTAATGGTGTTAAAAATGAACAAAGAGAAAAAAAAATGAACAAAGAGGAAAATGCACAAGTTAGTACAAATAATAGTTTTATTGTCCTTTGATATTAGGAAGAAACATCCAATACTAATACGTTCTAAGATTCTAGCACGTCGAGCATGGATTATCAACTACTTTTAACAATTGCTTGGAATATAAAATACTATAACTTCAAAGTACTTTTTTCATCACTAGCAAACATGATCTTGCATTGTAGCAGAATGTACATCTTGTCACATTGTCACTTGGACCCACCCCTTTTTAAGAATAATCTTGTTATGTTTGTGGATTTAATTGGACTTCGTCCAACCTTATTTCAATTAAATTGATTGCATTTCAAACTCATAGCAAATACCAGTTGCAATAAAGGATTAATCCTGAATCGACTGAAGATTGAGTCAACTTAATTGGTTGGCTATTATGCGCACATAGTATAGGTTGACGAAGGTGGAAGGTGAACCACACGTCCACGCAAGCATTATATATTGCTTTGCATCAAGTGTTTGATCATTGTGGCACTTAGGAGATTTTAAGCAAGCGTCATTAGCTTGTTACCATTGGAAGTTGTTGCCCTTAGACGCTTAGAAGTTCATGGTTTTGTGAAGCACTTCAAAAGAAGACTGTGAAGGTGCTCCTGAAGTGATTTTGAGGGGCTCTTGGGCTCACCCTACCGGATTGGTAAAGAGCAACTCTTGTGGAATCGAGGTATTGAGTATTTCTTTGGTTCTAACCAGCTTAGGGTAAAAGCGGAAATCTTGATGTAGGAAAGGTGGACATTGAATCCACCTTAGCGGGGATTAGGAGTGACCGACAAGTCACCGATACAGACGGGATAAAATTTGTGTCCACTTTGCGCCTATCCTTTGTGCATAATTTACTGTTGTGCTAGTTAATTTTAAGTAGTGAGATTCCTAGACTTGAATTGTTGCTTGTCACCCAAGATTGCAAACCCTCACCTGAAGAGTAACATATCAAGGATCCCTTGCAATTCTAACTAAATTTGCCTTTGTGTTTATCATATTAGCCAATACAATGACTTGCATCATCTTAACTACTCCCTCCATCCAAAAAAATTTGTTGTTTTAGAAATAAATCTCAACAAGCACCTATCTAGATTCATTTCTAAAACAACAGTCTTTTTGGGACGGAGAGAATACTCATTAGACATGCTTCTGATCCCTTACCCAAAAAGAATACATCAGACCAAGGTTTAAGGGCCACTTTTGGCATTGCTCCTAGCCCCAGCTTCACTCTTAGCTTCCGCGGAGCTCTGTCGAACACTTAAAAATGCAACTGGATTATGCCGGTCAAACACTTAAAAATGCAACTGGATTATGGTGGGGGCTGACGAGAATGACTTTTATATTTGCACTACAAGCTGGGAGCTAAAAAAAATCCGTGCTCCACCGCTATCCGCACCAGAATCACTTCTTCAGATAATCAAGAAGTGAAGCTCTACCAAAGTGGCCCTAAGTGGACATGTTGTGTTTTGAAGACAGACGCTATAGACATCTTTGCCAAAAATGGGATGTCGTCTAATAATAGATTAGTGTTTAGACTACTTCTCTAGTTCTGTGTTTTAAGCTTTTCGAGAGCATGTTTTTATTAGTCAAAGGCCAAAACAGTAATAATGGTTTAGTGCATAACTCATTCGGGTATCTAGTTTTCCTTTTTCTGAAAAAACACCCTACTAACTGTAGAAATGATTGATAGATAATATTGGTATTTATTTTCTCACCTTAAATCCAAATGAGTATGTTAGGATTCTTATTTGCTCACTCGATTTCAAACTATAGTTTACTTTTCATCTTGTAATAAGTCAAATTTTGTAGGTTTAGACCCTGTTTGGTAGGGCTCATCTCCAATTGGATAAGAGGAGCTGTTAGGAGGCATTTTTCAGTGAGAAAAGGCCTTAGATGGATTGAGAAAAGTGCACAAATATCTATAACATCATATTAGTTTTATTAAATTATTTACCATTTTTTCATATAGTATTCATTTTAACTTGTAGATGTTAATATATTTTTATTAAAGTTCAGTTAAACTTAGAAAAAAATGACTTAGGGCAAAATCAAAGTCGACTATATTTTGTAAAAGAAAAGGTGGCTCTAAATTGCTTATACATTTGTTTTTTAACAAATTTGTGATATTCACAATAGTTTTGAGTTACAATAAACCATGGGATGTTTACATTTTAATAAGATGGAGGGGTTACGTAAAGTATTCTAACATCAGCCCTAAACTTTTGAAATTTTAGACCATATACTCCTGTACACCTGTACGCTCATGAGTACCACCCAAAGTACCTGATCGACCCAAAGTACGCTCATGAGGTGGCTGACAGCGAGAGCGAGTAGAGACGACATAATAAAAATACAGTGGGTGTTTGGGCACTGCCGCCACCGAAAAGCGCGCGAAAAATCATCCTCGGGTCGGTTGTCCAAATCTAGTTTGGAAGTAAATGGTGGTCCGAATCATCGTCGCAGAAAACAATACAGGCAGATCCCAAATATTTCTCCAAATTCCACTATGCAAAAAAAAGATTCCCCATCACATCAAAATGCTGGCACATGCATGGAGTACTAAATATAGATGAAATAAAAAACTAATTGCACAATTTTGTTGTATTTTACGAGACGAACATTTTGAGCCTAATTAGTCAATGTTTGGACAATTTTTACCAAATAAAAACAAAATACTATAGTGCAGTATAGTGCTGCACAGTGATTCCGCCGCCGCCAATTCCGGGCAACTAAACACGCCCACAGAAAGAGATTGACTGAGACAGATGTAGTGCTGCAAGTAAACCAACGCCCTCCTGCTGCGTATGGTCTACGACCCTGTTCTGCTGGTTATGTTTCGGCTTGTTTCAGCTTGATTCAGCTTATTCTCTCTCACAGAATACTATTGAATCAGCCGAAACCAGCCGGCTTTTCCACCAGCCGAACCAGCCCTACGTGTACGCGATTAAACTATGCTTATCTGTGTTTGACAATCAGCGGCATGACTCATCGATTGCAAACCGGCATCAACTTTGTTTTTTTACTGTTGTTCCGTATTGCTTTACTCCTTCCTATAACAATTCACAATTGCATATATAAGTCAGAATAAGAACATTGATAGCGTCTTTAAACTGAAGTATTAGGACTTTGACCAAAGGTTTTCTTTCTGAAAACATGATATGAAAAATAATAATCTTATATTTTGTTGCAATAAAAATATCTTTTTCATGATGAATAAATTTAAATCAATCCTATTGTTATATACAAAACAAGGATATATGAAAATATCCCTCAATTACATGGGTCATGGTAGCCTGAGGAGTCTATGCATGGTAAGGAAGGCACACTCTAGGGACATGAGGGAAGAGTAAATTGGGTCCCTAAAAACTAAAATAAGGCCCAATTTAATCTATACTTAAGTGTGGTAAGGTCAAGAGATAAAACTCTAGAACACGAGCATATATTCCATGACATGGGTTACCAAAACGTGACTCCTAATTTGTTTTGGAGTTCTGTTGAGATATGCTCCTGATTACCAAGTCTTAACTCGTTCACGTGTTGAGTAGGCCATGAAGGCTTGCACAACCAAAACAAGTGACGCAAGCTACTAAGGCTCACCACCACCGCATACCTCTTTTGATCACCTTTGGAGCTTGCCCATTAAGGATCTTCTCCATGAAGGAAGGGGCTCCCCGTTCCCCACACATCAAATCGCAGCCTCTTTGCACAAGCTCGAAGGGTTGACGACATCGTTGTTGGTAAGCCACAAAGGGCCCAAGGTCTCGGCAGCCCAAGCTTACAAAGATAAGATCGACTCTCCCTCCCTCCCTCACTCTCACACACACAAGACCAAAATATCCACTAATCACTCTCTGCGAACACAAGGTTGACAAGTACCCTTGTGTGTTCGTTTTGTGATGAGTGATTGTCAATGTGATCTACGAAGTAGGTTGAGTGGTGATTAACTCTACCATGGCGAAAGCTATGTGTGCATGTCTCTTGGCTCGTGATGTGAAGGTGTGGAGCACGGAGGCAGTAGTCGACGGCGAGGTGAAGGTCAAGGAGGACGTGTCGTGCCGACGGACCGGGAGTGGTGAAGGGCGGACGTGAGGCTTGGACCGAGGGACCAAGGGGCCGGGTGACTAGCCGCGGTGGCTGACACTTGGGACATCGACGAGTGCAAGTGTACATGGTGATGTAGACGGCGTCGGCCAAGTCAAGATGGAGACGATGGCGTCGTGGCACTTGGCGGAGGCCGGTGGGCCGAGTCAAGGAGAAAGGCGAAGGCATCATGCTTGGCGGGAGGTCGAACACGCGTCGACATCGGGGGTTTGGTGGTTTCGTCCTCAAAACCACCCACTGTATTTTTCATTATGTCGTCTCTACTTCCTCCGTATCGGATTTAGAAGTCGTTTAAGACAGCGACACGGTCTCCAAAACACAACTTTGACATCTTGTTTTTATAAAAAATATTTATGAAAAAGTGATATATGTATATTTTTATGAAAGTATTTTTCAAGACAAATCTATTCATATAATTTTTACATTTGCAAACTCAACAACTTAAAAGTTATTGATGATTTATATTCCCAATGTTTGATCCAAACCTTGTCCAAAATGACTTCTAAATCCGATATGGAGGGAATAAATGCATAATAAATCAGATTCGGGGGAACTGTCCACTTTAGGAGCCGCATTAGCAGTTTTGGACTTCTCGTGCACATGAGCTTTATGGGTTCAAGGTCAGCCGTTTTGCCTCCTATAAAGTCTTCTAGCCATTGTTGTCAATAGAGCACTTTTTTCTTTGCGGAAAGAGTGCAGCAGCCATCCACGAGCGATGAGGATGGCAAAATTTCCATTGGGTTCACCTAGACAAGTCCTTTCCTTTCTGAGACCTACCGACACGATTTTGACAAAACCTGTAGTAAAAACAAGAGAATGGGCAATGAAACAAACAAATTTGTTAGGGGAACTACTAAACTTCTACAAGTTATTTCTATCGAAGGTACTCTTGCCTATAAATGGAGGCACAGGTAATGATATACTTTATCTATCCGGTGTTCACGTATACTTTTTCTGTCTCAGAATAATTTAAATAACACCTAAAATCACCTTAAGTCAAATTATTTTTGGGGTTGACCAACTTTATAGGGGTTGATCAACTTTATAGTAAAGAAAAATACATTTATGATACCAACTAATAGAATGTAAAAATATATTTCGTGATCTATCTAATGTATTCTCTCTATTATAAATTGTAGGACTGGCCTTCAAGATACAATTATTTTATTATATATATATATAAGTGTATATTTGTACCATTATGATATAAATTTTTGCATCCACAAGGTAAATGCATTCCTCTTGGATTTTCACTGGCACCGTCCCTGCTAAGGGCTCGTTCAGTTGGAGAGGATTCCACCCAGTATATAAATTAGCCTAGCATTGCTGGTAGGAATCGTTTCAGGACATACTTCCCTGAAACCAAACGATGCCTATGAAGTATGTGTTCATAAGGGATCCATAAATTCATGTGACGACAAAAGGCCAAAATGAATGAATACCACGAAAACACGCCAGTACTGAGATTATGAGAATATATGCCCTGGAGCGGTCGATTGATCAGGAAGATTTTTGAATCAAGGTTTGCATTCTTCTTTTTCCGAAAGGACGTGTGAAGATGCAGTGTCGATTGATGCTGTTGCTCCGCACAAATTACTTTACAGGCATTCAGATTCTGTGTGTGCTAGTACTGTTTTCTCATCTTTGGAAAAGCATCGCTTGTTGGCATCAGTGGATCCACACAATCCTCTTGACGAGACACATGGAGCTACGAACTTTTTATCCTTGTCGTTTCTTTGCTCTCGTTTAATTTCAACCGGGCAATTTCCTTGTAAAAAGGGGGCAATTTCGAACGGACACTGTCAAGGTGCATCAACAGGAGGGAAAAGTTACTACTAACGGTAACAGGGCAACAGACATTGCTGCCGTTGGTTCAAAAAGGAGGAGAAGAAATGGTTTTCTAAAAAAAAGGAGAAGAAATGGTTTTCGAAAAAAAAAGGAGAACTCTCCCAGTCTCCCTGCAAATTAACTGTTGAGCTCAAAATAGTAAAATGTAACCAATGCCATCAACAGGTGGTAAAAGAAACCAAGAGTGCCTATTTGGCGGACTAATTTACTACAAGGCTAATCATGCTTGCCGTTGACATTCCGCCAGCTTAGTAGGTCGCTTAATTATTAAGGCAATGTATGTAAAAGAAGAAGCATCTATCTTTTCTAAAGTACTATCAGATTATATTTCAGTAGTACCTATTCCCAATCGTGGCAAAGAGTCGACGCTCGGTCCGTCAAAGGCACAAAAACGTCACTGCCAAAGACGGCATTGATCCTCATCCAATCTCACCGGCCGTCATCAACCAATTGATCCTCATCCATGCATGCATCCCTATGGCTTCCAAATGGTAGTATCGGGTGCAATGAATCATGGAAAACCTAAACGGTAAGTAAGAAATGGTTAATGTTCAGGTCCATAGATTTGAGGAGGGATGGATGATGCGGGAAGCAAGAATGAAAACCAAAAGTGAAAATAAAACTTTTTACTAATATAGGGGGTGTTTGGACTGTCCCGCTCCACGTTTTTTTAGTTAAACGGTTTCAGCTCCCCGCACTCTATTCGAGAAAAAATGGTAGAGTCACGAGAGCACCTAAAGAGGTACTCTACAATGGTTTTTGTGGAGCTGTTCCATGGTGAAATCTATGGAACAAAGTTTATAGAGCAGTCCCAAACACCTCTATAATTAGAGCTTGTTTTTAGACTTTACCACATTGCTTATGAAACGCACTGGTAACCGAACCCGTAAATATGGAAACCGTAGTTGTCTTCCTTAATTTTTGTTTCTATGATTTATCGACATAGGCTACAATTATTACTGATAGAATGCCCTTTTCCTCTAACAGCCCTGCTCACGGTTTTGCGTCACGCGAAAAAAAGACAGTGCCTAGCTCACAGGGAAAGGAAGATGAATATTGTTTATTAATATAGTTTGAGTTTGTTTTTAGGCTTTATCACACTGTTTTAGGAAACGCACTCAGAACCGAAACGCACTCAGAACCGAACCTGTACATACGGAAACCACATTTGTTTTCTTAAGTTTTTAACATTTTATAAAAAAATTACTATTACAGGCCGAAAGATCTTAGTGATAACATGCCTTTTCCCTCTGACCGTCTCACTCACGGTGTTGCATCACGCAAAAAAGATAAGTAGTGCCTAGCTTACTGTTTATTAGTATTAGAGCTTTGTTACGGTGCATGGAAGGAACCACTGGTTCCTCGCTGGGAAAATATTTACTGCAGCTATTAATTAAGAAAATTAATTAATTGTGTTTAAGGGCAGTTTAGTACTTATCCTCTCCTATACAGAATCTCTAACTCCTTGAAACATCCACGAACGGGAGTCGCTCTGCCTGCGTCTTCTTGAATGATAAGTTTCTGGAAAGGATAAAAGAATTTGCGACCGACCACAGCCTGTTGCTTCACTCGGCGTTTTCTTCAATGATGCTCAGCGCCCGCTTGAGCCTCGACGTTGCCGCGGCGGCTGCAAGCTTCTCGTCCTTCATGCGGCTGTAAGCTTCTCGTTGAAGAAGACGTTGACCTCGCCGCCATCCTCCATTTCCTCGCGCATGGGCATGACGCGAACGGCCATCTTCTTGCCGCCGCCACAGGCACGGCGTCGCCCGTGGCGCTTCGGCTTGTTGCCGGACGCGAGCGCCGTGGTCGCCTGCACAGCCAACGTGCCCATGTCGGCAGTCGAGAGCAGCCTGTCAAGCATGGCCGCCGGGAGCACGATATCTGCCCCGGCCGCAACACCTCGCCGGGGCCCAGCGCCGGCGAGCGTCGTTGAAGTATAGCGTGTCCGAGTTGCACACGAAGAACGATGATGTTGCGTCGTCGCCGCTCCGACCGAGCACGTCCGAGACGCTAGATGAGAAGCAGTTTCTTTTTCTCGATTCAGAAAAGCAGGCTCCTGAGATGTCAAAATATTTTTATACCCTTCAAATTTATTTAGAAACCAGTTCTGAGTCAACGTATTTTTTTATTTCAATCCATAACTTAAGTTCCTCTTCTTCCTATTTTTAAAGACAGAATAGCTATTTAGGTCCTACAACTATTTTTTTAGGCTCAGTTTTATCCCTTAATTTTTAAAATGGTCGTTTTAGTCCTCAAACTCTACTTTTAGGTTAAGTTTCATTCTAAAACTACGAAGATGATCGTTTTAGTCCTTAAACTTTGCATTTTGGGCTTAATTTCATCCATAAAGTATCTAAAGTGCATTTCGGTCTTTAAACTTTTATTTTCAACCCAATTTTGTTTATCCAAAAAAGAAAACTTTATATTTTAGGCATAATTTCATCCATGAATTATCAAAATGCATTTTGGCTCAACTTCGTCCTTTGTCCAGCACCACGTGCGATTTGAGATGGATAGTCATCGTTAGGTACTATGGTCCCTTGCATCGCCCCAACTACTAAGTCGGATAGCACACTTCAACAGTTATATTCATATTCTAAAATGAATATAAATATAAATCTAAATATTCTTAAATATGACTTATTTTTATCCTATGGATAAAAAATATTATTTTATACACAAATGGTTATTAGTTGAGTCTAACTCTAGAAGTAGCTAATAAAAAATTATAGATTTGTTATTGTTTCAATATATCCATGTTTCTTACGGAATAAATACTGTTCGAAGCAACTATAATTACTCCGAAAAAATGATTTAGTAGGATATATATATACTTTTGATAGTTTATGGATTAAATTGAGCCCAATATGCAAAGTCTGAGGATTGATATGATCATCTTTATAGTTCTAGGACGGAATTGAGCCTCATCTTTATAGTTATAGGATGAAATTAAGCTTAAAAGTATAGTTTAAGGACTAAAATGACCGTTTTAAAAGTTCAGGGATGAAACTGATCATTGAGAAATAATTCAGGGACCCAAATGGCTATTCTGCCATTTTTAAACCATCGGATCTAATGAAACGAAGGGCTCCCACTATTTTCAAGCACTTGTAAAATTTCACTTAATATAATAAGAGCTTGTTTTAGGCTATATCGCACTGTTACCGGAAACGCACTAAGGCTTGTTTAGATGCTTCAAAGTTCCAAAAATTTTACAAGATTCTCCGTCACATCGAATCTTTGGACACATGTATGGAGTATTAAATATAGGCAAAAAAATAACTAATTACATAGTTTGGTTGTAAATCACGAGACGAATCTTTTAAACCTAATTAGCCCATGATTGGACACTAATTGCCAAATAAAAATAAAAGAGTTACTGTGCTTCCAAAAATTTTACACCACCATCTAAACACAGCCTAAGAACTGAATCCGTAAACACAGGAACGTAGTTGTTTTTTTTCTTAAGTTCTTTTTTTTGCGATTTACCGTTATAGGCTAAAAGTGTTGAAAATAAAAGCGATTTAGCGATGCATAAATTAATTTCGACAATCAGAAAAAGATCAACAACATGAAACATAGACATGTGATTGAACACTAGCACTACGATCTGAGAAGTCAAGCCATCTAGTGCTAGTAATAGAAAGGATGTAAGAACGAACAACAAAAGGAGAATAAACATTCTTATAGTGGGGCTGTCGACGCGAAGAAAGAAGAAGACCGGCGATGGAGATCGGCGAACACCGGGCGTAGAGGGAAGAAGACGTCCAGCGAGCAGTCGCGACGGCACTTCCCAAAAACCTGATACGCTTCCTACCCCGTGCAGGGACGCGAGGAGACGTAGGCTTCGGAGCCTGCTCTCCCGGCACCGATGGCACGTCGGCGACGGGATGGGGAAGACGACGGCAGCGCAGCACTGTGGTGAGGAAGAGATGAATCTCTCGAGTACTGAGGACGACTTCTCACCCTATATTTATACACGCGTCGCAGCTAAGGAAAGTAATTAGCCGCTCAGTCACAACATTATGATAATTAACCTGCTGTTTGTGCACTTACCATAATACGAGAATAATTGCTTACCAAATAGGCAGTGCAATTTTCTCCATGCATGCAAAAATAACGAGTGGCAAAAGGAAGACGTGCACCCGCAAGGGTCGAAGCGGAAAATCGCCGGACCATTCACGCGCATGTCGTGCGTGCGCGTCCATTGGCCCCGTCCCGCCCCGCCCGGCGAGCGAGCACGCGCGTGTGGTTCTTTCTTTCTCTCTCCCAATAGCTTCAACAAGATAGAGATAGCTCAACTATTTAAGTTGGCCTCACTCCTCTTGAAGTAGGAATGTGGGACTAAAGTCCCCCACCATTCCATATATACATGCATATGTGAGTGGGTCTTTGGGATTTATTTGGAATTGTTTGGCCCATAGCCCAAAACATCTAACAAAAAGCTCTTACTGATAACATGGATTTTCTCTCTAACAGCCCCACGTACAGTGTTGCATCACACAAAAAAAACCCGTGCCTAACTCGATGCGAAAGGAAGAAGAATATTGTTTATTAATATAATAAGAGCTTTTTTTAATGCTTTATCACACTGTTTTAGAAAAACGCACTAAGAACTGAACGGTAATTCCATAAACGTAGTTGTTTTTTCTTAAGATTTAATTTTTTTTTGCGATTTACCATTTAGTCTGAAAACTCTTAATGATAACACGCCTTTTCAATCTAACAGTCCCGCCTACAGTGTTGCATCACGCAAAAAATATCAGTGCTTAACTCCCACGGAAGCGAAGAAGAATATTGTTTATTAATATAATAGGAGCTTGTTTTTAGGCTTTATCATACTGTTTTAGGAAATGCACTAAGAACCGAACATGTAAACACGAAAACCATAGTTGTTTTGTCTTAAATTTTCAACTTTTTTGTGATTTACTGTTTATAGGCTGAAAACTCTTACCAATAACATACCTCTTTCCTCTAACAGCCTCACCTGCGGTGTTGCATCACCCAAAAAATATCAGTGCCTAAAAGAATATTGTTTATTAATATAACCTGAGCTTGTTTTTAGGCTTTTATCATATTGTTTTAGGAAACACACTAAGAACTGAACCCATAAACACGGAAACGTAGTTGTTTTTTCCTTAAATTTTCAACTTTTTTGCGATTTACCTAGGCTGGAAACTCTTACCAATAATATACCTTTTCCCTCTAACAGCCCCACTCATAATGTTTCGTCACGCAAAAAATAACACTGCGTAGCTCATAGGGAAAGGAATAAGAATATTGTTTATCAATATAATCTGAGCTTGTTTTTAGGCTTTATCATACTGTTTTAGGGAAAGGACTAAGAACTGAACTCGTAAACATGGAAACCGTAGTTGTTTTTCTTAAGTTGTAAACATTGTTTTTGTGATTTACCGTTATAGGCATAAAATTCTTACTAATAACATGCTCCCCCCCTCAAACTAACAGCACCGCCCACAGTGTTGCATCACACAAAAAAAAACCTGCCTAGCTCACGAGGAAAGGAAGACGAATATTTGTTTATTAATATAACTTGAGCTTGTTTTTGGGCTTTTATCACACTATTTTTAGGAAACGTGCTAAGAACTGAACCTGTAAACACGGAAAACATAGTTGTTTATTCTTAAATTTTCAACTCTTTTTGCGATTTACCGTTACAGGCAGAAAACTCTTACCAATAGCATGCCTTTTCCCTCTAACATTCCCGTCCATAATGTTGCGTCAGCGTAGCTCACAAGGAAAGAAAGACGAGTATTTGTTTACTTATATAACTTGAGCTTGTTTTGGGGGCTTTATCACAATATTTTTAGGAAACGCACTAAGAACCGAAACTATAAACACGGAAAACATAGTTGTTTTTTTCATAAATTTTCAACTTTTTTGTGATTTACCGTTGCCTTTGCCCTCTAACATCCCCGTTCACAATGTTGCGTCACGCAGAAAAATACCAATGCGTAGCCCACAGGGAAAGGAAGAAGAATATATTTTTTCTGAAGAAAAGGAAGAAGAATATTGTTTATTAATACGGAGTATAACAAAGGCTTGTTTTTAGGCTTTATCATAGACACACTAAGGCCATCCCAACAACTTTGCAAATCGCCGGCTGATGTGGAGCCTAAAAATGATTAAACAAATAAAATGTACAATATGTCAGAGACTTGAAAAATCTTGAAAAGCGTGCGAGCTGAGCGCTTGTTTCCTCGCTAGGGAATATAGAGTAAAAATTGCTGCACTGACTACTCTAAAACGATACTCTATCCTTTCTCTCACTCTATATTTAGAGTGGTACAGTACTTATTATATAGTGGACAGTGGCGGGCCTCACTAGCTGAACAAAAAAAGCTATAACTCACAAACCAAAAATCCAAATTAAATTTCGATTGTACCATTAAATTCGTCTCAATAAATCCTTCAAAACTAGGTCACACATGGATATATTTAGATAAAGTGACAAGTGGGTCCTACAGTGGATAGAGTGGATAGAGGATGATATAGAGTATAAATGGGTGTGGGAGAATTAAGTATAGAGAAGAAAATCTTACTGACTAGGACGTATAGACGATAGAGGATGAATATAGAGGTCCATGAGTGCGAATAGCCTAACAACAAAACCCGTAAACACGGAAACCGTAGTTGTTTCTCTTAAGTTTTTAACATTTTCTACGGTCTACCTTTATAGGCCAAAAATTATGACTGATAACATGTTTTTCCCCCCTATAAGAGTCCTCACGGTGTTGCATCATGCAAAACAAAAGACCGGTGCCTTAGCTCACGGGCAAAGGAAGAAGAAGAAGCTCCCGTGACCACGCGATAATAATCCGATGGCTCACAACGCCGCTCGGTTCGCTCGAGCGTGCCACCTCTTCCTAATATTTTTCATTTCGTCTCGTAGATCACATACGGTGTACGTGTTCAGAATCCGATACATACGACTTTTTTTGATCAACTGGACTGTAGTACACCGGAAAGAAACACTCTAGCGGTGTGTTCACTTCCTTCGAAATTCTAAAAATTTTATAAGATTCTCCGTCACATCGAATCTTTGACGCATGTATGGAGCATTAAATATAGATAAAAAATTAACTAATTATATAGTTTGGTCGTAAATCACGAGACGAATCTTTAGAACCTAATTAGTCCATGATTGAATACTAATTACCAAATACAAACGAAAGAATTATTGTGCTTCCAAAAAATTTTACTGGGCCATCTAAACACAGCCTAGATGCCACGCATTGGAAGAGACTGGGTGGCGTGGGCCAGTGGACGTGGGTAGACAGGAGGCAGGAAATCGTCGATCGACGTCGCTTGCGGCAGACGATAATCCACGACGACCTACAGATACTATGCTCCTGCCTAATTAAAAGCTCCCCTTGTCGTCCCCTTTCAATTCACGAAACGCACATATAGTAATAAATAATATAAGAATAAATAAATATGTAAAGGCTCCCAGATAAAAGCACAGTAAAAAGGAAAGCAAGCGGTGAAAATAATAAAGTAGGAGTAGAAATGGAATTGGAAACGGAAGGCAATGAACACAGGGTTTTTTTTACCGACCGGTTTCCGGTAACCGCCGGCCGCCGGTAGCGGTAAACCGGCCCGGTTTACCGGTAACCGGTCGGTAACCGGCCGAATTCAAAATCAAATTCAAACCCTCTTCGGTTCGGTTCGCGTCCGGTAAACCGGCCGGTTTGGAGCGGTAACCGGCCGGTTTGACCGGTTTACCGCTCCAAACCGTTTTTTTCATGAATAAAAAGAAATTTTGGTACTTCCTTTGCACAAATTAATGTAAAAAGACCACACAATGTGGTAAAAAATAACATAAGTCACTAAAGCAACAATATATACTCGCATACAAATACATATTCGCTTAAATATATAGTCACTAAAACAACAATATATAGTCGCATACAAATACAATATATAGTCGCTTACACAAACAAAGATATAGTTTCCGCTCGCATGGTCAACTACGTAGGATGTATGGGAAGACCCCTTATTGGCACGACATTTCATATTCGGCGGTGGACATAAGAGAGATACCTTGATGTCTAAGCAGGTCAGCCTTGTAATCTTGCCAAGTTTGTCCTGTCCATGCTGCTGTTGTCTCCCATTCTTAAACTAACATATTATAAAAACTAGGGTCTTCCCATTCATATACCCATCTAGTCTAAGTCTGCATGGTCATGTCAGGAATGGGATAGCTATAAGTAGGCTGTGAGGTATCACTGTAGGAGGAAGAAGAGTACTGTGGAGTGTCGTAGTCCGTCGGTGCATATGCTCTCCTCTGCGATGTCGGTTGTCCATGGTCACGGTCTTGAGTAGCATGTGTGAATTGGGTCTCGCCTGCAATCAACCATAATTAGTAGGCATAGACAGAAACAATTATGTGTATGTAGGTGCAATGGATACCTGTGAAATGAAGACCTACATAACTACTACCACCAGCACCAATAGTAGCATCCCCACTCCCACCACCACCACCGTCTGTCCCACCACCACCGTCCCGTACCCAGCCAAATGCTGTTTAAATCTAGTGCAACCACCGCCTGCTCTCGTCACATGACAATATTTGCATCTCCATCTAGGAGCAAGATTTTCACCATGCTCCCATACAACGTCTCTGTTTCTGCCTGACATTGTCTACTCTACCTGCATAAACGGACAACACAAAGTCACACCTAAATAAAATGTATCCTAAATCCTACCACAAATCCTCCACAATATATACCTAAAATATACATAAAATCTATACCTCACATACACAAAGTCACAATATATACACAAAGTCACACAATATATACCTAAAATATACATCCTACCACAAATCCTACCTCTAATCCTAAATCCTAAAAAAATATCCTAAAATAAATCCTACCTAAAACCTAAAAAAAAACTATCCTAAATCCTAACACAAATTCTACCTAAATCCTAAAACTACTCTAAATTAAAAAAAAACAAAAAAAACTCACCTGCGCGGTTAGCCGCGGATCCGGTCAGTTTACCGGGCTAACCGACCGGTTAACCGCTAGATCCGTCCGGTCAACCGACCGAGCGTCGCGGGCTCGGTAAACCGCGCTGGCCGGTCGGTAAACCGAGGTCTTCGAGCGGTAAGCCGGCGCCGGCGGCCGGTCGGCAAGGGTTAGGGTCGGACGCGTCGCGGAAGGGAGAGGAAAGGAGCGTCGGCGCGTTTGACCCCCCCCCCCGCGAGCTCCCGGCTCGTTTTGTGCCCGTGGCGGCCTAATGGGCCTCATGGGCCTTAACGGGCCTGGACCGGTTTTTTTTTCTTTTTTTTTAAACTTCTATTCGTATAAATAAATACTAAACGAACTCAAATTTGAAAAATTTTTACACCATTGGCTTCTATAAATCATGGACTATTTTTAGGAATTTTTTCAGCATTTTTTTTTTCAAATTTTAAATTTGAATCTGGGGAATACCTAACCGGACCGGACCGGAACCGGACCGGCCCGGTTAGGGCGGTTACCGCGGTAAACCGGCCGGTTTTTTTAACCCTGAATGAACACCTTCCAAACCGGCAGGCGGCCCTCTCCCTCCACTCTCCTCCGTCCGGCTTTCTATAAAAGCAGCCCTTCGTCTCCCGTCCTGTTCTGCTGGTCATGTTTCGGCTTGTTTCAGCTTGTTTCAGCTTATTCTCTCTCACATAATACTATGGAATCAACCGAAACCTGCCGACTTTCCTACCTGCCGAACCAGCCCTCCGGCCCTTCAACCCATGAACAGCAAAGGGCGAATAGTCTAGTCCAGTTCCCTCCCCAGATTCCCCTTTTCATAGCTCTCCTTCTCGTCGTCTTTCTATTCCAGTTCTGCTGTTTTTTTTATTTCTATTTCTATTCTATTTCTGCTATTGTTATTTGCTTGTCTATTCTATCCACCATAGTTTATGGTGTTCCGCAGATAGATCTCATGGCTGGTTTTGCTTCTTTCTTTCGTTTCTTGACCATATATAGGCCTGATGCTTGGATTTGAAGCGGAGCTCCTATCATTCCAATGAAGGGCCGTTCTGAAGGGTGGTTCCGCTGCTCGTTCATGGTTCCCACTATCCTATCTCATCATGTATGTGTGTATGTATTTTCGAGAGGGAGGAGAGGAGCTAGACTCTCATGGTGGTCGTCTTTGAGATAGGCTTGTGGTTTGCATGACCGAGGAGCTGCACCGTCCCCTTGCTGGCCGCTCTTTGGATTGAAGGGAGCTCTGCATCCTGATCCATCCATCCCCCCATGCTTGCTTGCTTGTTTGCATCCTTCCAGGGACCTGAGATCTGAGCCTCATGGCTCATGTACAGCCACGGATTTTTTTTTCTTCTTTTTGCTGTTTCTCCAAGATTCAGTTGCGGACGGCCGTGCTTATCCGTGCTGGAGGTTGATGAAGCAGGTTGCTGCTGCCCTCATGCCCTGCCTGGTGGTGTGGTATCGGTACCCCGTACTTGCGTCGCTTTATTCCTATCTTTGCTGGTGAGGTGTTATGTCAGTACAGTAGTTTATGTCACCCTCGTTTTAATTTCTTGTTCTATATTCTTCGGTTTCCTATCCGTACCGGCGGCGTGTGCATTCGCGGAGGCGCTCCTGGATCTCGCTCTGGATGCAGCTGCACGGCCACTTCGTCAACGCCCCAGCCCCTGGCAGATTCGCCTGTCGCTGGCTGAGCGCTCATCCGCGCTCCGGCCGGCGCGCTCGCTCGGCGGCGGCGTCTCCAGGTCTGATTTCATCGCATGTCGCGGCCGCAGCTTCCGAGCCTTGCGGTTCATTTATCTTCTGACAGACATGGATGTTTATTCGCATGCGTTGGTGCAGTGCAGTGCTGCTGCTGCTGCTGCAAGGTTGGGGATGAAGGACGTGGTCGTTCTAGCTCAGCCGTGGATGCGCTCAGCTTTTCTTGTTTGAAATTTGGATCTGCGGTGTTAAGCGAGAGGATTTCTGTAAGCAATGCGCTGTGATGGAAACTGAGATTCTCTGGGTTAAATGAAATACGAGAGCCTGATGTACCACTGGGGATACTGTATGTCTGTATCGTGAGTTGGATGAGCATATTGTTTCCTCCCCTTTTTTTGTTGTGAAAAATAGGCGTTTTTGTATAATCTTTCAGTCTATCCAATGGCTACGTACATCGTATGCGCTTTGCTGATTGCTCTTCCAACTCTATCCAGGCTAGCTAGTCTTAGTATGCAACGCAATAATGTAGAACATTTTGTAAAAGAAATTACGTACAAGTCACCTAGTTTTAGATAAAAATATCAATGAGCGTTTTCTAAAATATAAAACGTTAAAGTTTTTTTTCTACATACATTATTCTCACTAAGGCATAAGTGGATATAATCATACTACTACGGGGGTGTTTAGTTTCTCCTAATTTTTTTTTATTCCATCACGTCAAATGTTTATACATGTATGAAGTATAAAATTGTTTAGTTTCTCCTAATTTTTTTTTATTCCATCACGTCAAATGTTTATACATGTATGAAGTATAAAATGTAGACGAAAAAATAACTAATTACACAGATTGTGATAAATTTGCGAGGCGAATTTTATTTTTACTAAATGTGACACCCAAAATTTTTCGTCTCAGAAACTAAACACCTCCTAAATAGCAAAAACTACATATATTTAGGAATTCTGGATACTAAATTAAACAGTTATGGCGAACTGATAGCTGGTTACTTTAAGAGGCTGTGTGACCTAAATCTTGAAATGTGTTGGTGCGCAAGGTAGTTGAAATGTACTCTTTCCGGCGCATAACAAATATCGTTTTAAGGCCATGTTTAGTTAAAAAAAAAATTCAAGATTCCTCGTCACATCAAATAGTTAGACATATGTATGGAGCATTAAATGTAGATGAAAAAAAAGAAAAAAACTAATTACACAGTCTGATAAAAAACCACGAGACGAATCTTTTTGAGCCTAATTAGTTCATAATTGAATACTAATTGACAAATACAAAAGAAAGTGCTACAGTAGCCAAAACTAAAAATTTTCGCGAACTAAACACACCCTAAGTTTAGCATATGGGGATTAACGGAAAAAAAACAGAGGAATACCAAAAATTTTCGCGAACTAAACACATCCTAAGTTTAGCATACGGGGATTAACGGAAAAAAACAGAGGGATAGAAATCTGTCTCGTAAATATCCTTTTTAAGCTTTTAGTATGGGAGTAAGGAAAAATAAGAAAATTTATGAATTATTAGCATTATATAAACTACCAACTTATCAAATAGACATGACACTATCAATGAAGAGAAATGAGTTTCATAAGCGTAAAAGAAGTTTGATAGAGATGAAACTAGTCCATACTATTTGGAACATATATAGAAGCCTCCTATCTCTCCTCCTCACCATTATATTTAGACCTCAGTTTGAAACAAGGAGAAACAAAGTCCCATAGGAAACTTTTCTGTTCCCTTTGGTACAAAGGATTGAACACTATAAAATTCTTCTAGAATACAATGAGATACATGAAACCATACAAATTTTTGCGAAAACTAGCATGATGTTGGATCTCAAGAAAACTCCTGTGTTTTCTTGTGTTGCATCCAAAGGCCACGATAAAAGCTTTCCTTCATTTTAAATTTCTATAGGATTGTAAGTTTGAGAATCCTACCTTCCAAAAAGGATCAAAATACTGTCTACAATCCCAATGTTGAGGCCCAGTTCTTTGTGTGCCGTTAGGCTGCTTGTAATGTGGGCCGGCCACTTACTAGTCGCCTCTTACCGGACTAAACATGGTATTTTAGGTGGATCATTGACAAGCCTATTATCTCATGATGAACCAATTTTAGTCCGGTTCTCTAAATGTATCTTTATTTCGGAACTGCAGAAAGGTATAAGTTCTCCCTCAACAACAAAAAAACAACCAACCCCTTATGTCAAGTAAAAAAATCATATTTACCCCCCTATAAATCGGATTTTCCTTATCTAATCGCAAACCAGGTATAAGTCCTCCCTCGACAACGAAAACAAGTTAAAAAGTTTCTTTAAGCGAAGTCATGGAAACGGTCTATTCAGATCCCTTAAATTTGTTTTTTTTCATTCTTTAACTGCAAAATCGAGTTATAACCGTAGAAGTCACCCCTCGGCAAAAATAAGCTAAAAAACCCTTTAAGCGGAATCACTCAAAAGTCCTATTCACGCCCCCCTTAAATATGGCTTTTCATTCTTCAACTGCAAAGTTCAGTTGTAACTGTATAAGGTTATCCCTCGGCAAAAATAAGCTAAAAGCCCCTTTAAGAGGTGTCACCAAAAAGTCATTCAAATCCCTAAATATGGCTTTTCGTTCTTTAACTGCAAATCAAGTATATAAGTCTCCCCCTTATGTCAAGTTGTAAAAGATGATCCTATTTAACTTCGTCCCCTTTAAATATGCTTTTCCTTATCTAAGCGCAAAATCAGGTATAAGTCATCCATCGGCAACGTAAATAAGCTAAAAAGCCGCTTTAAGCGAAGTCACAGAAAAAAATCCTATTTAGACATCTTAAATAGGGCTTTTCATTCTTTGACTGCAAAATCCAGTATAACTATGTAAGAGACCCCTCTATAAAAATAAGCTAAAAGATCCTTTTAAGTGCAGTCACGGTAAAGTCCTATCTAGACCCATTAAATATGGCTTATCATTCGTTAACTGCAAATCAGGTATAAGTGTTCCCTCGACAATGAATACCGGCCAAAAATCTCACAATTCGCACATGAGGTAATTCGTGAAAAATTCCTATCGCCTCTCTTCAAATATAGGGAGACGAGTCTACCATGTTTTCACACTATAAATGGTGCTTGCGTGGAACAGTTTGACTACATAGTTCAAACATGTAATTGCCCTACATGTAGCTCCCATTATCTTTGTTCTATTGCCTTTGTTTTTCTTTTTTCTTTGAAAAAATGAAACCAAGAGTAGTTTTGTTTTAGCTCTTGCCGTTCATTTGTCACGGCTAAGCTTGTGGGCCTCGAAATAGTGACATAGCGGGAGCCAGGAGGTAAGGTCAACTAGGAAATCACCATGCTACAAGAAACTCACTACTCATTGGTGGTGAGGTCGGGATGCAGGAGAGGTCAGATGACAAGTGTACCCGCAGTTCATGACCTCAATAGTATTCACGAGGATGTCACATGCTACGGATCGGATGGTGGTGAAAGCCCAAAAAGAGCTACGAGGTGTAGACAATTGATAGGTCTACCGATACTTAGGCCAGTATGATGGGATATTATGTCTAAACAGCTCTCAAAGCCTTGAGGGTTCCATTTAAACATTATTTGATACTTAAAAAAAATAATGTCAGGTTTTATCATTTGGGGGGGGGGGGGGGGGGGGGGTAGGTTTATGTAGTCAACTCTTTAGGGTTGAAGGGGTATATATGTTGTTTGATGACTCACCGCCATATTTGCACGTACGCACTATGTCACGTTCGTAAAACCACTTTTAAAATTGCCTCCAGAGGTTATTTAGATGGTTTTCAATCGATCATTTAAGATATTTAATACCTAGTTTGGCCCTGTTCGCGTGTTTTATAAGCCGTATTTTTTCAGCTAACGAACAGTGTTTTTCTCTCACGATAAATCAACGAACAGTACTTTCAGCCATAGCTTTTCAACCCAGCAAACTAGGTATATGGGAGAGGTGAAGTAGGCCCTGTTTAGTTCCCCAAAAATTTTGCAAAATTTTTCAGATTCCCCGTCACATCGAATCTTTAGACACATGCATGAAGCATTAAATATAGATAAAAAATAAAACTAATTACACAGTTTAGACGAAATGGACGAGACGAATCTTTTAAGCCTAATTAGACCATAATTGGACACTAATTGTTAAATAATAACGAAACTTGCTACAGTGCTATTTTGCAAAAAAAAATTGGATCTAAACCGGCCCGTAGACTCTTTTGTGTACTTATATACAATAATGGCTGCTAGTATACTGCTATGGAAATGTAGTGTTTAAATATGGCACTTTATTGTCTCCTCTATGTCTTTCCTGCCAAGATTTGGAAATAGATGCCGAGCATTCAAGCGGGAGACGAGTAATAATCTATCTATGGCATAAAAAGGAAACAGATCTGCCGTATAGAATGAAAAAGGGGTAAAATGGAAACGGGTGCAGGTAGGAGGAGTAACGTTTGAGGAAGGCATGAATTGCGCAAATGGCAATGAACACCTTCCCCTAAGCTGGCCCCTGTATAAAACCACCCCCACCATCCCCCATCCATCTTCACCCATCAACATCAATCAACAGCAAGAAATGAATCCTTCCCTTCCTCTAGCTGCTTCCTCTCCCGTGGGGGCACGGGGCCATGGCTTCTCCGTCGCCCATGCCCACATGCATCGTCTTGAGATGCCACATCATGCTATTTGGTATCCTTCTCGGCTTCTCGTTGCTGCGAGGAGTTGAGTAGCTTAGCTGTCTTGCTACGCTTTGGTCTTTGGAGCTTTTTTATTAGCGCTATGACAGCGTTTATTTGTTTGTTTGTTTGTGCTTGCAGGTGTTGATGGTGTTTAGGCGGCAGGCCGGCAGTTGGATTCGCTAGATGATCTGATCTAAGGGAGAGCTCTCTTCAAACCAATCGAGGGTCGATTTGAAGGGTGGTGCAGCTGCTCGTTCATGGTTCCCACTATCCCATCTCATCAGCGACACTGACACAGATTGTGAGCGAGAGAGAGATGCTTGAGATGGGCTTGTGGTTTGCATGACCGAGGAGCTGCACCGTCCCCTTTCTCGACCGCTCGTTGGATTGAAGGGAGCTCTGCGTCTTGCTCCCAAGACTTTCTTCCCAGATTTGTGTTTGCTAATTTTTGTACCTTGTTGGACGTTCTGTTTAATTTCTCAATATCTTAAGTCGGCATGTATGTCTTGCAAATATAGCAGATCACACACACACACACACACACACACACACACACACACACACACACACACACACACACACACACACACACATATACACACACACACAACACACACATACTATGAAACAGCAGTGTTTGTTTTTCCTAATACTGTTTTCTGATCAATTTGCCTTGTTCTTGGTGCTGCTGCTATGAACAGATGTGTTATTCTGAAGTCCACCAGGAGGTGAATAAGTTTGATGCCATGCGGACGCTTGCAAAGTTCCGGCGCCGGAGATGATTCCAACGTATCTCTAGAATGTTCTTAGTGTGTGGGAACGATGGCTATTCTTTTCAGTGAAGTGCGAAGCTTCCACGCTGTGTTTTGTACCAACTGAGCAGTCTCTGATTGTCTGTATTGTTTGTACAATTGTACATATCGGCTGCTGCTGCATAGATTAATTCCATTTTACCATCCCCCCAAAGCTAGCGTAGTAGAAAAGTCTGCACATTATGTTACTGACTGACTAGTACTAGTATATTACAGAATTACAGCCTATCTATACCTAATACTAAAGAGGTAAAATTTCAGGCTCTTTTTTTCGTCTATCTATTTTTTTTTATCCGTCTCCCTCTAACTACCGAACAACGGAGAGTTCCTTTTGTCCAAACGTATGTATATATAACACGTGCTCATACGAGTTAGAATAGCTATGCATAATCTAAATAGATCTCTTTGATGTAGAGTAATTTGAATATGAATCCTAATCCAAATAGAGTCTATTTATTATTCCAATTTAATTCCAGATCCTTTTCTAGCTATTTTATTTGTCCGTCCATGTAAAGCCTTTCCTCTTCTCTATGTCCGAGCTCTATCGTATCGTTCTTTCTTATCTTTTTGTTTCCTTTTTGTGTTTTCCTTTTTTAGTTGCTTTCTATTTATTTTTTGCGTTTTTCTTTTTTTTAGCGTCGGTTATTTTTTTCCGGGCATTTTTTTTGTTTTTTCCCTTGTGTTTAGCTATCATAGATTCATAGTAATCTATGGTAACCGAAATATGACATCCAAACTTAAGTAACACGTCCGTGTCACAGCAAATCAGTAGCCCTAGCCGCGCGTGATGATCATGTACGACTGCGACGTCGCTAGAGATCCTGTGACCATGTTGGCGAAACCCGTGCCACCCTACGGCAAGCGCACCGGCTTCGTGCCCAGGCGGCAGGAGGACTTCGGCGCCGGCGACGCCTTCCCCGAGGTGCACGTCGCGCAGTACCCACTCTCCATGGGCCTCCGCGAGGCGGCGCCGGGATCCAACAACGTGCTGGCCATGACCGTGGACGTGCGCGGCCGTGTCGCATTCGACGCGGTCGTCCGGCTGGGCGAGAACGCCGCCAAGATCGTCTACTCCAGCCACGCCAACCTTATCCCAAGGATCGCTCCTCCGCCCGATCATGAGGACGCCGCCGCTGACGAGGACGAGGTGGAGGCTACCACCGCCCGGACGCGGGCCGCGCTGTAGGCAATCATCGACGCTCGCCTCTCCACCGTGCAGCCGCCGCATAGCCGGGACGATCCAATGCTTGTAAGTACATACCGGCGCGGCAGTCGGCGGCGTTCAACTCGGGCGTGAAGGAGCGGATGGTGAGGCCCGGTCCTGCTGGCCAAGCACAGGCGCAGGCGGGTGCCGTGCCTGGCCGGGTCGCCGCCCGTCACCGTGATGCACTCGCCGCCGCGTCCCGTGTCATGGAAGGACATGCCGGACTGGAAGATCTCGCCCAACGTTTCGGACTAGAAGAACTCCGGCGGGTACTGCATCCCGCTAGACAAGCGGGTGGCGGCAAACGGCCGGCGGATGCAGGACGTCCGGGTCAGCGACGGCTTCGCCAGCCTCTCGGAGGCGCTATACGTCGCGGAGCAGAAGGTTAGGGTGGCCATCCAGACGTGCGGCAAAAGTGGTCAAGGAGCTAGAGATGAAGGCGGACGTGCAGCGGGGACAACAGCCGTGTGAGATGGCGAACCGAGTGCGCGCGGAGATGGCGTCCGGCGCTGCTGCGGCGTGGCCAATGGATACGGAGTTGAGCGAGCAGAGGATACAGTGCCACATGGTACGCGAGGAGCGGCGGCGCCAGAGGGAGTGTGAGAGGCGGCGGGAGGCGTCAGGCGGCAAGAAGAGCAGGATCACGAGAGACAGGGACCAGGATGTCAGTGAGAGGATTGCCCTAGGCATGGCTAGCACTGGAGGCGGCGCCGGCGCTGGTGAGCTCACCTACGACAAGCGGCTGTTCAACCAGGACACGGGGATGGACCCCAGATTCGCGGATGACCAGTACAACGTCTACTCGGGGAGGCTCTTCGCCGTGCCACCGTTGGCGTTGTCGATGCTCTACAGGCCCAACAAGCACGGCGACTCTGATGTATACGGCGGCACGGATGAGCACATCGAGAAAATAGCTAGGACGGGCAGGTTCAGACCTGACAAGGTGTTCTCTGGCACTCCGGACGGCCGGCCGTCGGCAAGAGGGACATGCCGGTTGAGTTCGATGTGTAAATATTTCCATCCTTAAATTGTCGATGTAATTTGATTAGAAAAAAATATTATTATTATTATTACATAATAAGTTGATGGCCTAATTAATCAAACTATAAATTGAAATCTTGATCCGTTTGCCATCAAATCTAATCAAATTAAATGTTTCTTCAAGTTCTCCGCATATACCGGTGCAAATCTCTAAGTTGTTCGTATATACAAATCTCAACACGGGCTAACATGTGCAAATCGAGAGAGATCTCGGTTATACTTCGTACTCATTAATAGAGAGACCAATTATTGACATGATGACGACTAACACCTTGCAGACTTTAATAAGATATTAAAATTAGATATCTTTGTGGATCAACAAAAAAAGCCACTGAACATGATATCTAATAACTCTATCAACACATGAATAGCATCGTTGTAGCTGTGCAACAAGCTGAAACGAACAAGTTGAATGTTTGATAGCTTTTTTTTGTCCCGTTACAACGCACGGGCATATTTCCTAGTTGTTAATAATAGTAGATGAACGTCAGGACTCAGGACGTCGGGTCGCCAGAGCCACATCTTCATGGGCCGTGCCTGTTGTTCTGCTCTCTTTGAGCAAATCATAAACCGGCACGCAATACTCTTCTTTCTGGTGGATCTCCCGACCCTTAGACTATCCACACTCATTGTACTCTATATTTATCCTCTAAAAATAATTTTTTGTCCTGGTCATCAAGATTTCATCCTCTATATCAATTTCTCCTGCATCCATCTATACTCTATCATTCTCTATCCTAACTAGGACCCACACATCATACACCTTTCACATCACCTCTCTCCCCACCCACCTGCAGGCGCCCCTCCCCATGCCGCTGTTCCCCTTCTCCCCTCTCTCCCTCCCCACGTGGTGGCCCTCGCAGCGGCTTGTAGCGGACGTCCGCCGCTTTGTGTAGCGTACTGCTTACAGGATCCGCTACAGCTCCCCCATTGGGTATATGCTCTTGCAGGACGTGGTAGCGGACCGCGGTGCGGACAGTCTTAGACAGGGAACGTGCTTACATTTCCATCCAAAGCATGTTTACAGTAACAACAACCTCAGTCCTGCATGGAATGGTAAGGGTGTGTTTAGTTCCCAAAATATTTTGGTTTCAGGTACTGTAGTTTTTTTTATTTGACAATTACTGTTAAATCATGGACGACCAGTTTGATGATTGTAGGCCCAAATCTTGAGAGCCGAACGGCCTTTGAACTTATGAGGCTGAGACCCAGCCTGTGGCTCCGCTTGTCGTTTCGTCGGCCCACGGCCCACGTATTACTGGGTCTTGGGCCATCTCCAAATATTTATGCATTCTACCGAGCACACGGTCCAAGGCGTATATGGTCAACGCTGTAGATTTCTTTTTGAAACGTTGCTGTAGAAAAATTCAGAATTTCTAAATATCTGCCAGTAGATTTCTTGTCTCGTTATCTTTCACTTTTGTGTAGTTCAAATTGTTAAGAATCGGCCTATCCATGGATTATCAGATCCGTGTTCCGTTCCTGGTTCCGAGAAAAAGACGTGTAGAAGTTGTAGATTGATTCCGTCTCCCTTGCCTAATCCCAAAAACAATACACAAGAACACACAGGAGACGCAGGTATACTGTGGAACTCGTATCTCTTCTTTCATTATAGATCGGTACATGTTCTTTTATATAGTCTTAACCCTTTAGGGGTATATTTGGTATGAGCCCACAATAATATTAGGGTTATTATTTCTCAACACTCCCCCTTGGGCGAATACCGTGATCAACTCATGCCTCATTAAAACTCCTAAAAACCCAGTGGGAAAATATGGAGAAAGAGTACATAGTGCCGCTTAATGCATTTGCACATTGTTGCCTCGTTAAAACCTTACATGAGAAACTTCAGGAAAACTCATTAAGGAAAAAGAGTACAACTTATGTCTTCAGGACAAATTGTAACCTTCTGGATTATATTATTTTGAATCTTCTAGAATTCTGATCAAGGGTTAATATTCTAGGGAAATTCTCCCCTGGTCCTTGTAACTGTCCTGCTATGCCAAGAACGCTTTCTACAGGAAGCATGTGCACATAGAGACTTAACAAATATATCGCATACATTACAAGGATCATTTCATAATTTTAGCCTCATCTTACTTCTGGAACTCGTGAGGTAAAAATATGAAGTGTACATAAACAATAAACCCACTTTCATAAATGGTGTCATGATAAAGCCTTCAACAATGTTTGAGACTTTCAGAGTCTCGTGAATGATAATCAATATCTCATAAATACTCCCCCTGATGACGACATCTGTTGAAGTAATTCATTCCCATGACATTAACCATTATTTGGAAATAAATATAAATGTGGATAGTGCCAGTGATATTACAAGATTTCCACAATATTCAGTCTTCATGACATTTATCTCGCTATTCTTCAAGAACATTGAGATAGAAAATATTATATTCTAGCATGCATATATCAGGATGCATGTTTGTGCAACTTAAAGTAGCAATGACATATATCTTTTAGATGTGATTAATAATCATTATTCTTATATCATTATAATTTTCATGATTCATAATAGTCGTGCCTCCTTCTAGGATTGACTATGGATTCTTCAAGAATCTTTAATCTTTAATACATAGTAAGACATCACAAGTCTGTATTTCTAGCGTAACGGGGAAAGTATTGCTAGTAACACCATATATATCATTTTTTTCAGAGGATACTTCAACTCCAAATCTTCAGGTGGAGAACGCATTATATCACAAGTATATATACACTCATAGTAAAAGCTCATGTGCTTATATGGTATACCTTTGTTCCTTTCAATTCCTCTTTTCATTCTTACTTCTCGGGTCTTATATGGGTCTTTATTCCTTTCAAGGAATTCACTTACTTTGGTGCATTCAGATTTATAACCATGCATTCCTTCAAGGAAAATCCTTCATGGAGTTATTGTCCTTATAGAGAGATCATTTCACATAAAAGACAATATTGGTATGAGATTTAAATGTTGCTCATCATGGATTTTCAGAATCCCATAACTGCATATTTTAATTCATGCCATTAGCCAGATTTATTATATAGTGGAACATATTTTTATAAAACTTATGTCGGAACTGGTCTCTATTAGGACCTTTTGAACCATCGCTTTTCACCACCCATTATTCAACGATGACCCATAATTATTCGAACATCAGGTTCAAGATATTCACTTAGCGATTTTTGGTTCAACCTCAATTGCATGTTTCATTTGACCCGATATGAGAGCTTCAAGCACTCTTGCTATGGACTTTGTTCCGGATCCGGGTTCTCCCAAAGAGACTAATTTAGCAATTATAGAGGCAAACAAATGTCGACATATATTTTCCGACTTTAAACATCTTAATAATGATCTTCGTTATTTCCCAAAATGATAGATCCATTATTGTTCCGTTTTCCTAGCTTTATAAGACGTGCACATTGCTAGGATTTTCATCTTCAGGATGAACCTCGTCGTGAGGTAACTCACCAGCAGGGTGATTTCTCTACAAGAGTAGGAGAGGAGTTTTATCACACATAATGTGAGTTTGCTTCATGAGCATATGCTTTTGACTTAGGCCAATAGATTTTATTTGCAGGCGTCCCCGCATAATTTGATCAAAATGCCAATGTCAAATGGATATGAAATTAATCCCGGGTATATCCACATCTACTTCGGGTAGAAGCATTCATTTAGATTTTAACCAATCTGGCTGCTCCTCATCAATACAAATAACTATCTGGCATAACTCCATACTATAGAATAGAGGAGTCTAACTAAACAACTTGTTTAGTTTGAATTTGTGCGTTTTGATTTATAAATATCAAGACATTTCATAAAATGGGCATTCATCTCCCCCTAATGCCGAGATATTTAATAGCATACTAAAATTCCCCATTTACCAACTTCGAGTGGTGTATATGTATGCTTTAGTGGTGGTTTATTTGGGAAAATATTACGCACTTTATTAGGGGTCTATTACTATATGCAGTGAGTTTGGACTTCATAATGCAGTTGTATGAATACTGCGTATATTTCCTTCTACAGGAGGAGTATATATATCCTTAACTTCTTGTTGAGTCCATAACTTCTGGTGAATTATAAATTATTGCTCTGCAAGTTTTTGGTTTCAACAAATGCATATGCAGTCTTCTGGACTTAACACCTATAGTTACTGACATAACCCACAATTTAGCCATAACAATCCTTCAGGGGCTAATGCTCACCAATTGTTATATAATTGATAATCAATCTGTCCATTACCTATATTGACCTTCTAGGTCTATGCATGAGAAAAGACAACCAATGACGGCATTGCGCTTTCAGGCGCGTTAAGTTTGGTGTGCATAAGTATAATACAACAAGAATATGGCAATTAGCCATGGTTGCCAAGCATAAATTTTGGATGCAGAGTTATTTTATAGTCTAGCTCTTTTTGTTTATTGCCCAAATTTGACCCAATTACTCATACCACATTGAAGAAATTGAGTCATTATATTTATTGCAACATATTCCATGTTCTATATAAAACATGACTTGGATCAATTCATTATTCAGCATGAAGAGAAGCCAATGATTTTTATTTATCTAGGATATATCATTTTAATGCAAAGTCATTGACTTAAGAAAAAAACAGCTGCTTCACAAAAGCAACAGTGACCAATATCCTTCTGGGATAAACTCTCAACTAATAGCATAACTTTTCATTGGTAAAAGGTACATCTAAGAAACATATGCAGTTGTCAAGATCCATATGGCCTTCCAGAGCCTAGGATGATTGCTATAACCGATAATTAATTAATATTCAAAAATTAGCTTCTAGCTTTATTGTGACGTGAGATTCATACTTGTTGCCTGGTTTTCATCTTCTGGCAGATGACAAGGTAGATCTTAATAAATTATTTGAGGTGTGGCATGAACGGGACTATTGGCCAGCATATTATTGCGTAGAGAAGTCACTCCACCATATAATTCGTCTTACTGTACTTGTAGATTATACAGCAGTTTCCCAAGATGATGCCCACTGTTATTTCAGCGACTGTGGATACCTCTAATTATTCTGAGATTTGATATGCACTTCAGGGCTTCATTAGTCCAAGGAAGAACATGCAATTTTCTTCATCAGGAGGAAGTATTGTGCTTTCGCACTAATTAGGAAAAAACTCAGAATATTAATTCCTTCGGTACTTTTGTAGCAACTTCTTGTTGCCTAAGGGGATATATTAGTTTAAAGTCACATAACGTTCCTTTGAAACAAACCTCAATTATGATGGCATCTCATGCTTATTCCGCAGCAGAGAGACAAGGGCAACATGTTGACTTCAGGTCACGTTTGGCAAATATGCCTAGGCGAGGTATTAGTTCTCCTTTTTATAAAAGAATCCCAAATTCAGTTGTGTGATATACCAACAAGTCTTATGCAATAGTTTTTCTTTAGGTTACTTTTGGTAAATAAACCAAAGCATTAAAAGAGAGCGCTAGAGTAAGAAAAAAATGGTCTTATGTAGCTATACATATTTCATTTATTTCCCAGAATTTTCCAAGCATATGTGTTTTTCTAGGTTATTTATATTGGCCTTGGTAATACTTCGGGATTATAATCCCATGTAATATTCACATACAAACAATGCAAGGAAAACATAAAGACAATATAAAACTTCCATGGGGGTCTAAACTATTTTAACACAAAATTTTTGAAAGCTCATAAATCTAGAAAATTTAGCGGTCTATGTTCTATGGGCATGGCGGGTACAGCAGCTTCCAGCCACGTGTACTATGATGCAGATGAGGTTGCCTTCACTAGGTCAACGCATGCGTGAACACCTCGTAGGCGTGCTGCTCAGTAGCCACCTTTCAGCGAAAAAAATGCAGTTAAGTCATTTATGCAGCCACATAGAAGGTCCTGGAGGCTAACCGTCTCTGATCCTGTGTCGTGCAAAATAAGCCCCGGGGTAGCCCTGATGACTGCAGGTCTCAGTAGCTACATGATGCTTTACCAAGTAATGACGGAATTTCCGTAATGACAATGGCAGGTCAAACTTCCAGTTCCGCTAGCATTAAAGGAAACACACGCTATATCCAAGGCAAGACTCAATCAGGTAGCAATTGTAGCATGCAAGGCAAAGTCTCTCAACCAACCTTACATGAGCCAGATTCGCAATTAACAAAATTTTTTTTATAATCCTTGGAAACGAAACCACCAAAGGTTCTAAAAATTTTGCTCGCATGTGAGGAGCGGGGAGCTGCACGGCTTCTGGGCGTAGCACGGCCAACTACAGGTGGCAGCATGGCATAGCAGAGTGCAAATGATAGGATATGCAAATTACCGGCAGCGGGCGGCAAGTGCACGTCACAGTCTTATTTGATAGAAACATCAATTATAGACCATAAAGAAAAATAGTCTGCGACAAACTAATAATTGCCCAACTTTGGTGGTCAAGACAAATGCATTCTTCAAGATGCAATTTATTCATACCTTGTAGAGGATGCTAATTTGATCTACGTCACATGCCGCATAGGACAATGGTTAGTAGATACATACCGCGTAGGATATTTGGCATTGTCGTAGATCTGTCGCTTGATGACGACGA
The DNA here is from genome assembly GCA_038087645.1 of Saccharum hybrid cultivar R570. Lineage (NCBI taxonomy): Eukaryota > Viridiplantae > Streptophyta > Magnoliopsida > Poales > Poaceae > Saccharum > Saccharum hybrid cultivar. The sequence goes on along the minus strand of JAQSUU010000112.1, from coordinate 9,005,655 downwards.
CACATATCGCTGCAGTGCAGACAGAGGTAGCATGCTCGATGCCGAGCGTTTGTGCACATCCACGCCGACGGGCAACATGGGGGATCGGTCCAGTGATATATGCCGTCGATCACAATACCTCCGTGTGCACAAGATTCATGTAGAAAAGGATCAATCTGTTATTCATATGTGCTAGATTGATCTAAATAAATAAAATAAAATATAGAATTATCAGGTAGGGCTAATTAAGTCCACAAGATGGGACGACGGCACTGGAGACCAAGACTCCGTGTCAGCAGGATCGACGAAGCAGATCGGATCCATATATGGCCGCTCACGCTGGCACGTGGCGGTGTGGATGGCTGACGATGGTCATGAGCACATGATGGCTCCAAGGCTCGCGTGTTGCCGAATCGAGATGACGTCGAGTCGTATAAAAAAAACCAATCTATGATTAGCAAAATCAAAATAGAGATTGATTTGATTCTATCAAAAGGCAAATAAAATATAGGATTTCATCGTGTGTTGTTGACGCAGGTCGACGAGGATGGCTGCGACCGTGTACGCGTGTACTTGTTGATGCGCTAGCTATTAAGCTTTGAATCGATGAGTCGTCCTTGCCAGCATAGAGGCCGTGGCCGACGGTGCATGCGTGCCCGTGGCCAGTAGGTGTCGTAGTGCTCAATCCAGATGGAAAACAAGAACCAATCCATGATTAGTATATGCATGAATCATCAACAAATTAAGAATAGCCCACGACCGGATCGGTGATGATTAGCACCACAAAAAAGAGATCAAATCAATGAAAGTAGTATATGAACAAATTCACCCAGTTGGAAGAGGTGCTGATAACGTGTTAAGAATCGGCCTATCCATGGATTGTCAGATCCGTATTCCGTTTCTGGTCCCAAGAAAAAGACGTGTAGAAGTTGTAGATTGATTCCGTCTCCCTTGCCTAATCCAAAAACAATACACAAGAACACACATGAGACGCAGGTATACTGTGAAACTCGTATCTCTTCTTTCATTATAGATCGGTACATGTTCCTTTATATAGTCTTAACTCTTCAGGGGTATATTTGGTATGAGCCCACAATAATATTAGGGTTATTATTTCCCAACACAAATGTCTGTTAACGTTCTGTCTTTTTTTTTCTCTATACAGGCTTGCGTAAGTATAATGGGCCAGTATCTTCAGTTCTGTCGGCCCATGTAGGTTTTGCTGTTTTCATTTCGTACGTATGACACACGAAGTTCCTCGCTAGTTCTACTTGAATTGCGTACGGCTTCGTCGTCCGGCGGCGGCGGAGCTCGGCGACTGCGGAGCTATCGGCGGCGGCGTCGGCTGCGGCAGTGGCGTAGTGGCATCGTTGGCTGCGGCGGCTGCAGAGTTGTTAGCAACGGCGACGGCAGCAGTTTTATCGACTGGAGAGGCTGTGGTGTTATCGGCAGCGGTGGCGGCAGCGGCGTTGTTGAAGGCAGTGGTTGAGGCGTTGTCGGCAACGGCGGCATCAATGGCGTCCGCGTCCGCTCGTTATCTGCAGTTGTTGCTTGAAATCATCCTGTGAGCTATCTGTATGTTATTGTTTTCAGCACTCTCTGTATTCTGCTCCACAGAATGTGCTCTACTGCTCTCTGCGAGTGCTACTCTCCTTCACATGTTTTGTGATTTTCTATTTGTTCTCGGTGTATATGTGTTCTGTAAGATGTTCCTTTTGGCTGGGTACCTGCTGTATTTTTTGTCAAGTCAGATTTTGATTTTTTGAAAGTGGAAGATAACATACATCAAAATCTTTCAGAAGTTGTCATGTGACGTATATGAGGTGTATTTTCTTTTATCTTTGTTGTGTGTGACATGTCACGTGGCAACTTTTGATTTGCTGAAAAAGTGAAAGACATCAAACAAAAAAATCTACCCCAAGATGTCTAGTCAGTCCCGAAAAATTTGTGCTTTCCTTTCGCTGCTTGTCCACTGTCATGACACAGGAAAGTTTTGGTCCAATCATGCCTGTCCTGCAGTAGTGCAATTACATGCTATTAGGAGTTTGGGGATTTGTTTCATCAGATATCTGAAGTGCCGCCTGAATCTGAACAAGTCTCTGAATCTGCGGACCAACCGCTCATTGCTATTTCTGTGGCTACCGTCGTTGGGAAGCATGCTCCAAAACTTTGCAGCTACCATTCAAGGCAAACTCTATGCTGATTTTGGCGGATTTTATTAGTTCTCACACCTTTCTCAGTGCTACATTGGCACAAACGTGTACTGGGATTTCACCTTTGCCTTTTCCGGTGTCTGTTCAAGTGGGCTGATGGTGCTCGTTTATCATGTACTTCTTAGTTTGTCTAGGCTGTGGCCTGTGGCAAGTGCAGGGCTATTCCTTCTGTTCTAATATGAGAGTTCTTCCTGTAAATACCTATGACTTAATTTTGGGAATGGACTGGCTGAAGTCCTATAGTCCAATGCAGGTTCATTGGACTGAAAGATGGATGCTGCTGCCTTATCAAGGAACCCAGATATTGTTGCAGGACTTCTCTTCCTTGCTTCCAAATGGCTCAGGCCTTGTTTAGATGCGCATGTATTCATCTTAATTTACATGTTGAAGTGGAATTGAACTAAATTCTATTTCATCCCACTCCAATACATGTGGATTGAGGTGTATATACATGCATCCAAACAAGGCATCAGTGGTGTTTGTACATGCTGTTATGGGTTTTGACCAACCTGCTACTCTATTGAACCTTCCACCAGCCTTCCAACATGGACGAGTTCTCCACTGTGTTTGAGAAGCCGGATAAACTTCCGCCTTCTCATGATCATGATCACGTGATTCCTTTGGTTCCTGGTGTGATTCCTGTCAGTGTGCACCCCTATTGCTATACTCCAGTGATCAAGGACCAAATTGGATGACAGATTCATGAGAGTCTAGAATTATTCAGTCGAGTTCTTACCCCTTCTCTTTATTTGTTCTGCTACTGAAGAAAAAGGACTCTACCTTGACACTTTTGTGTTGATTTTCGATACAATGCTATTACAACGAAGATCAAATACATGGTGCCCATTATTGAGGAATTTTTTTTGGATGAGTTAGCCCACGCTCAATGGTTCTCTAGTTTGGATCTTATGGCGGGCTACCATCAAATTTTATTATAGCCAAGGGATGAATTTCAAGACGGTGTTCAAAACGGTCATTACGAATCAAGACCAGATGGTTGGTTTAACCGGGGCGATAACCACCTTTAAAAAGGCAATGAATACAACTCTAGCACTATTATTGGGGAAATGTGCACGGGTGTTTTTAACGACATTTTTATATACATCATGATATTTGAAAAGCATTGTATTCCTAATTAGGTCCCGTTTGGGTAGGGTTTTTCTCTGGCTCTTATAGAAGGGCTTTTATCAAAATGCTTAGTAGGATGAACCATTCAAAACTATTTTTTCAGTGAAGAATGAGGAGTTTTTGAAAGGATTCCTACCGAATAGGACCTTAATTTGTGGTGGAATACCATATTTGTCTTAAAAAAACCATGTAGTCCACCGAATCCGGTTGACTCTAGGGATTCACACCCAATCAAAGAATTTAAATTGCAGTACTAGCGAAGAGCCTAACAAAACACTAGAAATCTACCACTCAAGATTATGAAGAGATGAAATGGACAATTTACCGAGGACCGACCAGATTGGATACCAAATATGACTGGGAATTGGATGGAATTTGGAGGAATGAATGAAGGAAGAACACATAGGAAGGAAACACAGAGGAACGTGGATTAGATTTAGAATTAAGACACTGTTCAAAATTAGCGAAGACGCAATGCGAGCGCCAAAATTAGCAAAGTCCCGGCGCCGCCCCGTAACGGAACCCGCGCGGCCGGCCCAGCAGCTCCGCCTCCTCCGCTCGTCCGCTCATCCGCCGTCTTCCGCTCCTCCACTGCATGGCCAGCACCTCGGCTCCTCCACCCTCCGGCCCCACGCCTCGGCTGCTCCGCTCGTCCAGCCTTCGGCCCCACGCGCACATCCACAACGGTGATGTGGAGCACGTGGTGCGTCGTGAAGGCAGTTCCATCTCTGGCGTCACGACGGTGAGGGAATGCCACAACGTGGTGGACGCCACCGCCGTGGTGCTCCCGTTGCGGCCCCGGGGTCTGGACGCCTAAGCTTCTTCTTTTGCTGGTACGGGCGACCTAGCTTGCATCTGTTGATTGGTTTATATGTTTAGCCCGCAAGATGTAATACAATACTCAACTCAACACATTCTGGATGTTTGGTTGCTTTGTATGAATATTCAAAATTTAGGATCTGATTTGATTGGAATGTCGGATAGTATAGCACTACAGCAGCAAATGGGAAACCTTGTGGAATGATATTAGGATTTGATTAACAGTTGTGAAAGGATCTAGGAAATAATTCCTTTGAAAATTCAAGACGATGCATACCTGGACACTGTCATTGCAAGCAAGAATTGTGTAGTGTTGCTGCCAATCTCACCGTTCGTTAAAAAAAACTGTGTACCTTTTTCATTAATAATATAAGTGATCCCTTAATTCAAAGTGTAATTTATCCTAGGAATTGTCAATGCAAAATGAGTTCAAGGGTCAATATCACCTGTAGTCCCAATTCTGAAGTCCAGGGCAATATTTGTTCAATTAGGAAAAAGGAGATGACTTATGACTTATAATACCATTTGCTCATTACACATTGCCAAGTACACCAAATGAACTTTTTGGACAGTAACCTCCAAGGCCACTTCTAGAATTGGGCAAGGTGCTTCGTGCCTGGCTGGTATGGTGCAATTATTTGTTCTGAACTGCGCGTATCTGCTTCAGTCTTAATATTCTGGCTTCTGAAAAACTGCATGTGAATATAATGTTTGTGGTTTTGTTTCCGAAGGGAGCTCTATAGCAATGGGCTTGTAGCAAAATTTTGAAGTTAATCCATATCCTTGTAATCTGGTAGAAGTGATTAGTCAGAGTAGTGTTTTGTCAATCTATTTTGAACCCAAAACTGAATATTAAGGCATGTAGCTGATAGGTTATGAGCAAAAGAGAATTACTGATAAAATTTTCTGTACAACTTGTGGTCATTTGTTAGTGGTGCTGACTTGAGAACTATTACAAGTATTTGTTCCTTCTCATCTGTGATCTCTTGTTGGAAACAAATAATATCACACACTGCTGTCTCGCAAGCACACACTCTTCTGACCGATTAGGGTTCTCCTATATCACTGAAACAGCGAGTAGAAGTAGATAGGCCGCAGGCGCAAGAGTTGGTTGGCTGGTTTAGCATTATTTGGTACCATTGAAGCTGATGCATCTTAATTGATTCTGACCACATGTTTAGTAGCAGCAGCACTATCAAATGCTTCTTGCCATTCATAGTATGTAAGATTATGATTTTGTCTTGCATATTTTTTTCAGGGGACTACGGAGGATCTGAGACTTGCAGAAGCACCAGCATTGATTGGATTTGAGGAACAGGATACTGTCAAACAGTAGAAGTAAGCAAGTAGCCCTGATAGAGGAACTTTTTAGCCAAATTATTTACAATGGATTAATCGCAATTTGCAAATATGCACCAGTGATCAAATGGACCAAGCCACTTTGCAGTGAGCATTAGATGGGTCCGTGTGGCTGGTCAGGGGTGGATGCTTGTTTCATTCGCGTGCAATCCGTCACGTTTTCGAATGTTTGATTGGTAATGTTGCTTTGGCCGCAGTGTTGTGTTGGTCAAGTGGCTCGCGGAATTTGCGCTTGGTGGTGAGCGGTAGTGATTGGTTTGAGGAGCGTTTGACATGTTGCTAATGCAGTAGATGGCATCGATTTGGTTCGTGTGCTCGTTGGGGCATGCTTGAAAATTGTGATTGATCCATGGGCTGTGATTTGACTAAAAACTTTCCTCTTTATCAGGGTTGGGTGCGAGCAGTGGAGTGGCCCATATGTTGTGCAGAGGAGCACTGGTGAAGTCTAAGAACCCTTATGTCGATGGGCGTGGTCTCGAGGGAGCTGTTGCCAGCATGCGAGAAGCTCTGCTTCATTTGCCCATCCCTGCGGACAAGGTCCCGCCACCCGGTCAAGCGCTACAAGAAGTTGCTTGCAGAAATCTTCCCTCGGACACAGGTCACATCTTTTACAAATTCTCAAAAGTTCTGGTCATATATACTATTTCTATAGCCTACCTATCATTACTATCATGGTTTTTAAGGCGACAAGGCGAGACGTGGCGAGCCACTCGTTCGAGTCGACTAGGCGACGCCTAGGCGACCATAAGGCGAGGCAAGGCGACGCCTTATCATTCTAAGAAATAGGAAAATGGCAGCAGGGACTAGGCGAGAAAAAGGGAAAAAGGGAAAAAAGAAAAATCAGAAAAGGGCAAATGTAAAGAGAATGGTTGGCCCAGCCCAATAGGCAGCCCACTAGTGTGTCCTTATCCCTTCTCAGCTCATCTCTCATCTCACAGACGCAGAGCAGTGCCACCGCACGAATCGCTCCTCCTCGCAGGCGCAGCGCCGCCGCTTCTCCTCCCTGCTTCACACACGCAGATGCAGCGCCGCCGCATCTCCCTCCTTCACGCAGGCGCAGCTCCGCCGCATCTAGCGCTGCCGCATCTCCTCCCTCATGGCTCACGCAGGTACAGCGCCGCCCGCCCTCCCTCGCACTGCTCTTGGCTGCGTGCACTCAGCCTGCCCTCCGCTCCTTCCCTACCTCTTGCTGCTGCTCCCTTAGATCCGCCGCAGATGACCCAGGCGGCGCTGGATCTGGTGGGGATGAGTGAGGAGGTAGCTGCATGGCCTCTCCCAATTGATTTCCTCTTCTTTTGGCTAGGCGTCGGGGACGACTTACTCCCTGCGAGCGCCTCGACGCCTAGGCGACGCCTAGGCGACGCCTTAAAAACACTGATTACTATGTATCAGGGACAATATAATGTTGCATTGTTTGAGATTCTCCATTACAGTTATTGTTTCTATTTAGCTCGTTCTGTAACACATTCCACCTCCACAAAAGTATTTGTTGTAGACATGGAGGCGATTATTGAAAAATTTCTGTTGTCATTATATTTTCAAGAATGGACACATAACTATAAGAACCTTTGTTTTGTCAAGTCTCTACAATGTGTCTATCAAAAAAAAAAAGGTCTCTACAATGTGAGTGCTAGCTGCAAAAGTCCTTGTTCTTCTTTTCAGGATGAAGGACCAAATGATCGCAAGATAGGGAAACTGTGCGAATATATTTCAAGGAATCCTATGCGTGTTCCAAAGGTTTATTTCTTTTTATGCCTTGCCTGTATAGTTTTAAGTGTAACATGAGTTCAATTACGAAAACTGTTGTGAAAATTATGTATGTTCCTTTACAGATTACAGTTTACTTAGAGCAAAAATGCTACAAGGAACTTAGGGCTGAGCGCTATGGTTCAGTGAAAGTTGTTATGGCAATCTATCGAAAGGTGATATGTTCTTGTCAGGAGCAATTGTAAGTTTTTTCTACTTATAAAAATAGCTGCATTTTCTCGTTTGCATATGCCATGCATTTCTAGTTTCAAAGCATTGTAATTTGCTATCTCCAACGACAATTTATTATTTTTTCTTCAATGATCATTATTTTTTTTTGTCAATTTTAGATGGACCTTGCTCTCTGACAACATTTGAATTTGTACTCGGAGCAAAAATTTTTGTTCTTTTTCTTATAGGAAACGTGCTCTTACTCATTTTGCATTGGAACTTTAATAAGAAAGTGTTGCATCGATAAATGGGTGAAGCCATTGGTTTGCAGGCCACTTTTTGCCAACAGCTTGCTAACAATTGTAGAGACATTATTGGAGCAAAATAGACAGGATGACTTGCGGAAATTAGCATGTCAAACACTTTTTGACTTTATAAATAATCAGGTATTTAAACATTATTGTAGCATCAAAATGGATGCATCATGTATTATTAGTCTCTTTTTAGACTGTTTTGACTTGTGGATTATTAACTTCTCATTGTAGGTTGACAGTACTTACATGTTCAATTTAGAAAACCAGATTCCTAAACTATGTCATCTGGCCCAAGAGATGGGTGAAAAGGAGAAGATATGCATTCTTCATGCAGCTGGGCTACAAGCTCTTTCATCTATGGTATTTGTTTCTCTTGTTATGCCATGTGGCCTTCTTGGTGTGCAGCTGTTTGGTTCAAGATTAGCTTGTCCTGCATTGTGTATTCATTGATGGGAATAATTCATAGTATGATTTGATATTTTTAAAATGTTCTTTCTTTCTCATGCACCATACTATTCAAGATAATCAATCACTTCTATCAAACAATGATCGTGGACCGTCCCATCCGGGAAAGAGAATGTAGGCTCTATGTTCCCTCTTAGGATTCTTTTTATCAAACTTGAACTAAATCCTTTGGATCTCATTCCCCCTTCCTCTTATAAAAAGGTCATTAATGTCCCAACAAAATTAAACAAAAATATCATTTCATTTTCCACTCTGCTACATTTGCATTTCTTTCGTTTCCCCAGAATTTTAATGCCTAATGTTGATTTGTGTGCTTGCAGATTTGGTTTATGGGTGAGCACTCCCATATGTCTGCAGAGCTTGATAATGTAAGTGTGTTATTTTGCCTTCCCCCTTAAGCTGCTTAGTTGATTTTGGTAAGAAGTAAAGTATACAGTTGTTGGCCCAACCAAAGCCTTTATGTTTGGTGATTATGAATAATTCAGTAACCCATAGTACTTTCCAGTATTTCATGTTGTAATAGATCTAGAGTTCTAGATAGGATACCTTAGGGGGTGGCCTAGCTTGGACATGTCCTGGGTGGTTCATAGCCCTGTAAATTTTGTCCAAATCACGCAAGATAAAGCTTTTGGTCATTCCCTTTAGCTATTAACTTGTAATATACAATTCCTTCCAGCATCATATAGCAGGAAGCCTGGAAGTGTAGAATGACATGTCATTATAATTTCCACCGCTCCTCTATTCTCAGCTACTACTGTTCAATGATTTCACAGGTTGTTTCTGCAGTTCTGGAAAATTATGAGAGCCCATATGCAAATGCTGATAATGATGCCGCTGTTGAGGATAGACGAATTCAGTGGGTGGATGAAGTGCTCAAAGCTGGAGGTCATGAACCTCCTGCTGTTACCATTTTGACAAGGGTTCCTTCATGGAAAGTTATTAGAGCTGTTCACGGTGAATTAAGTTTGACAATGTAAATAAAGTTCAGGCATGTGGAATACTTGAAAGTTTATACTGTATGAAATTTATCTAATACATTATCTCTTTTATAAATCATTTTCCCACAGAGAAGAATCAACAAGTCCAAATTTTTGGTCAGGGATTTGTCTGCATAACCTTGCTAGAATATCCAGGGGAGGAACAACAGTGCGACGAGTTCTGGAAGCTATATTTCGTTATTTTGATAATAACAATCTATGGTCACCTTCCAAAGGATTTGCGCTGTGTGTCCTGCTGGATATGCAGATTGTGATGGAGAAATCTGGTATTCATTGTTTCCTCAATCTATTTGATTAGTATACATTTTGCACTTATCTGTGATATTTTATAATCTATATGGGCATTCTTGTCTTCAACCATTGCTGATTCTGACAGATATTTATATCATTGTATGCCAGGACAGAATGCTCATATATTGTTGTCTATGTTAGTCAAGCATCTTGAACACAAGAATGTATTGAAACAACCAGATATGAATCTAGATATCATCGAAGTTACTTCACGCCTTGCTGAACACTCCAAAGCTCAGTCTTCTACAGCACTGATGGCTTCAATAAGTGATATGGTCAGGCATATGGCTAAAAGCATGCAATCCTTGGCCAGTGATGCAGATCCTGGAGACAGCATGGTCAAATGGAATAGCAGAAATGGGAAAGCTGTAGATGAATGTCTTGTTCAGTTGTCTAGAAAGGTCAATTTTTCTAAATATATTTTAGAGGTGTATTGCTTTATTTTTTTTCCATTTATAGCTCTACAGCTGCAGTCTATGGATAATTTGTTATTTTTTTTGTCCTCTTCAGGTCGGTGATGCTGGACCTATCCTTGATACATTAGCTGTAGTACTGGAAAATATTTCAAGTTCTATGATTGTTGCACGGTCTACTATCTCTGCAGCATATCGCACTGCTCAAATAGTTGCATCATTGCCAAACTTGTCACATCAGAGCAAAGTAAGTTAATTAACAATATTTTTCTGCATCCTCTACTAACTATACCAGCTCTTTACGTGATATACTACACACTGTAGGCATTTCCTGAAGCGTTGTTTCATCAACTGCTTTTAGCAATGGTCTATCCAGATTGCGAGACACATTTAGGAGCACATCGGATTTTCTCTGTTGTTCTTGTTCCCTCTTCTGTCGCTCCATGCTCATTTGCAGACACATCACAGACAAGGAAGATTGATCTCCGAAGGACATTATCTAGAACAACATCGGTGTTTTCATCTTCTGCTGCTTTGTTTGGGAAACTTAAAAGAGACATGCTTTCATTTCGTGAAAGTCCACTCCAGGATAACACAAAGCTACTGCCCATCAGTGAGAATGCAGATGAGATCAGTGCAAATGATGCAACACTATTCAAGTCACAGACTATTCAAAGGATGGCTAGTACAAAAGATATTTCTCTTCCCTCTTCCACAGATACAAGTACTTCGAGTGAACCAACTCCAAATCAGGAAAAGGTCCGTGTTAGATTTTCCTTTTTGTGGCTAATAGGATCCTCTAGTAACTGTTCTGTTTCCTTTCTCACTAGAATAAAAGGTATCATTTATTTACACGCAGGATGCTGTCACCCTCATGCTCAGTGTTCGTCAGGCAAATCTTCTTCTTTCGTCCTTATGGACTCAGGCACTGTCACCTGAAAATGTTCCGCAGAATTATGAAGCAATTTCTCATACTTACAGCTTGATGCTATTGTTTTCTAGAGCCAAGGTGAGAGGACACATTACTCTGCTTTATATCTGAAACATGGCATGTATTTGGCTTTACTCTTTGTCGGTATGAGACAAGGTCATAATGCTGTCAATATTATTGCGTAGTGTATTACTCGGTATTGGGAATCCATTTTACGTTTCACATTTTCAGCATCATTTACAAAGATCCACAACCAAACACAGGAATCTGTGAGCTCAAAGGCAAAGCAAACTAAAACTATTATAGTGCTCTCCATAAGATGTTGGATTTATTGCACTGCCAATTACATCTAAATTCTCTTTCATGGATCAAAGTCAGCAATTTTTATCCCATTTGTATGATTTGCTAAATTGTTGATCGAGGGTGAACGCATACAACTGCACTCTTAACCCTTGCATAGTTTCTCCTCTCCCTCCCTTGCCACTTCCCCCTCTGATTTGATTTGTTTAGTTCGTACCTAACCTATTCTTACCGCAGGGCTCAGGTGCCGAAGTTTTGGTTGGTAGCTTTCAGCTAGCTTTTTCATTAAGAAGTGTTTCGTTACAAGCAGGTACATTTCCCTCTTATACGGTGTTCATTATCTATTGAGTCAGAATAACTCTTTTAGCATCTTTATCTACGTGTTTGTTCGGTTGCCTTCCATCATGGAGGACATTCCATTCGGTATAAATAATTGAAAATATTTCTTGTACTCATTAGAGGCACATATTACTTTATGTGTAGCCTATAAGTTCATGAAATCCACCAGAGCACTGCAATTTGAATAATGATCAAAGTGTTAGGACCTAGGGGTTTCATGAATCATGTATAGTAGTAACTAACTTCTTTTCCCATGCTGTATATATTGAGATATTAGTGACTTGATTCACTGAACATGTCGGTGTAGAGAACATATCTATTGGCAACAGAGAATGATCTGAGCCTCTGAAATAAAAGTTGTGTCTATTGTGGAAAGCAAACATAAATGAAGAACAGTGAGGTATTTAAAAGGGACATAGCTTGCCTTGACGGGGACAACTTCAGTACTGGATTGGGTAACCTACCTTGATGAAGACTTTAAACATCTGGGCTCGATGGCTATCGGACAGATTTAGTTCCTTTCTCATAAATGACAATGCAGATCAAGACACAATATAGGGATGAGTCATTAAGGTTCATGTACTGCTTAATAAAAAAACAATTGCATTGAAAAGATTGAGTCTTTAACTTGATTTCGTGATATAAATAGAGTTGTGAGGGCTGTCGTACAGGAAGGTGTTTGTGGTGTTCTGTTGGTGCAAAGCATCTGTGTCATCTGTTGGTGATTTGCGTTTTCGCCTGGCAATTTTGGTTTGGGCTGCTGCAAAAAAATTCGGGCTTCAGAGGCTCTGTCCCCAGCCAGGAGAGTCCTCTTTTGATGGCTGGTGTTCTGAAGCCAGTGATGCTGTGGCCTGAATTATATAAAGGGGAAACAGTGGCCTGAATTATATAATCATCTTGGGAGCCTGGTTGCTATGTAATGGAACCATTGCAATTGATGCGTCTTTTGATGGATAGTCGCCCAATCTTATGAGCTCCTGCCATTTCTTTCAAAACCAGAATCTTTATCTGCATCCTTAGAAAAAAGAATGAAAATATATAAGAACAGCTAGATATAAGATCTTTATAAATCGGAAAAGAACTTGAGCCCATGACTGCACAACCAGAAAAACCTTTTGCTCTACCACTTGACCAATTCCTATTTCTAATAATTATACTTAGATGTAGCAATATTTAGGCTTTTTTATGGTACTGACGTACTGTAGCTGAAAATTCACAGTTTCAGATATTTTTTCGAAGAACCATTTGTCGCAAAAAAAAAGATATTTTTTCGAAGAACCTTCGAAAAGGGCAGGGAGCTCCTGCAGTTCACTTATGGCTCGTTCGTTTAGCACAATTCCTGGCAGGAATCAATCCTGGTGAGAGATAGCTATATAGATTACTGAAGATGATTCCCTGGGAACCGAACGTGACCTTAAGAAGAAAGAATTGACCCGGTTTATAAGGTGAACTGGGCCCAAAAACCATACAACTGCATGGTTAATTAAGGAAAACCAGCAAAAAAACACAAACACAATTGCCCAGGTGACTCACCCAAAACAACACGACGGAGTACAGCAATTCACAGTGTTAGATAGCTTGCTGTAACTATGACATAGTTTAATTTAGCAGTTGAAACAAATATTCCTTCATGTAAGATTGCGCCTAAATTGTCACGTGGCGGCGGTGACACTTGTACAAATGGGATTCTGCTAGCATGTTAACTTAAGCTTCAATGGCAACTCAGAGTCAAAGTACTTAGTACGTAGCAGTTGCCTTTTAATTTTCATAGTTTTCCTCACAATCCTTGGGAACTAAGGAACTCAGAACCAAAGGCTTGCTAATTTGAACTTCACATATATAACTATATGCCTGGGGAACTATGCTGTACAATATACATTGAAAAACTTGTACTTCTGCCAAATCTTTTCCACATGGATATTTTTTTCACTTCAACATTTGTGTGTGTGTGTGTGTGTGTGTGTGTGTGTGTGTGTGTGTGTGTGTGTGTGTGTGTGTGTGTGTGTGTGTGTGTGTGTGTGTGTGTGTGTGTGTGTGTGTGTGTGTGTGTGTGTGTGTGTGTGTGTGTGTGTGTGTGTGTATGTATGTATGTATGTATGTATGTATGTATGTATGTATGTATGTATGTATGTATGTATTGATAATGTAATCATATGGACATGCTCTGCAGGTTTTCTTCCACCTTCACGCAGGCGTTCTCTTTTTACTTTGGCAACTTCAATGCTTGTGTTTTTCTCTAAAGCTTTTAACATTCCGGCGCTCATTCCAGTTGTGAAGCATGTGTTGACAGAAAGTACAGTAAGTGAAACACAGTTCCTTTCTTCATTTGTATTTGCGGTGAAGTCATGTATGTGAACTATCAGGCAACTAAAAAGTCCACAGTGAATTTTGGTACTGTATTAGCCAACTAAAGACATGTATGAGGCATTCCCAAAAAAGAGAGTACATGAAACACTCAAATCCCAATCCAATCTGAGCAGATCCCAGGCCCAGGACGGGCACCTTTGGGCTTGGAAAATCTGCCCATGCCTGGGCCAGCTAAGCTCTCCTTTTGCTATCAGGCCTGAGATTTCATGTTCAGGGTCTCAGAAAGTACTACCAAGGCCTATATTGAAGTTCTTATTGGATCTGCCAGGGCATACCTAATTGGGCCAGACTGGCCTGTTTTTGCTTAGCTCAGTTTAGAAGTTATTGAGTCAATTGTTGCCCTTCTTTTGTTGAAAGCCAGTACAGAACTATTTAATCTACTGCTTTACAGAGCTGTCTGTTATGAATTGGTCTCGAGTGAGCTGTTCAGCAGCATTGGATCATTGGCCCAAGAAATGTGAATATTATATATATATTTCACCTGTTATTTTCTATGTACCTTGTTGCAGGTTGATCCATTTCTTTGTTTAATAGAAGACTGTAGATTGCGGGCTCTTGATAGTGCTGCTGAGCCTTGCACGAAACTCTATGGTTCAAAAGAAGATGACGACCTAGCTCTGAAATCACTCTCCAACATTGACATGAATGAAGATCAGTCAAAAGAAACATCAGTGTCCCTTATACTTGACAGCTTGGAAGATCTGTCAGAGGTACCTGCACAAAAGATTATGATATATATGCTATTCCTCATGCTGTGAACCTTTTACTTGCTTATTTGGCAATGCTCTGATGTTATTCTCTCTGCAGTCAGAATTGTCTACTGTTAGAAAACAGCTACTCGAGGAATTTTCAGCAGATGACATCTGTCTGGGATCTCATTTTACTGAAACACCTTCGAAGTCTTCAGCACAAAATGGAAAACTGCACCAAAAGTCTATGGAGGTGATCAGTCTTGTCCGTGATAGATAAGGAACAACTAAACACCTGCGAAGTTTTATCAGTTTGTTCTTATATATTACTATGATGGTACTTCTGCAGGTTATTCCATTGGGATTTGTTTTTGAAGATGATACTCTTGTTGAAGCATCTGACAGCTTAGTAGAACCTCACTTGCGACATCCGCCATGTAACAGCGTTCTTGATGTCAATCGGCTTCTTGATTCAGTATGTACTTATCTCCTGGTTCTTCTACATCATTCAAAATCCACTGGAAAAGAAAAGGATATCTTCGTGCATTTCATTCAATATTGTTTGACACTTGTTAGAGCATAGTTTCATACTCGTACACGATGGTAACACTAAGAACCTTTTAATATAAGTAAATAAATCCTGAGAAGCGTTATAATTTATGTATAGGTTTTGGAAACATCTCAGCATGTTGGAAGGCTGTCAGTGTCAACAAACCAGGATCTGCCTTTCGAGGAGGTAGCCAACCAATGCGAAGCACTTCTGATTGGGAAGCAGCAAAAGCTATCTGTCTGCATGAGTGTCCGTGAAAAAGAGGTTAGAGATCCTGAACAGCTTGAGCTGTCCACAATTAAACAGCTGCCAGTAGTTTATACAAAACAGTATTAATTGACAGTTGGACGTTATGTCAACTAAGTACATTTTGCAGTGTCTCCAGGTGAAGGAAGTGGCTTTACGTTAGATATAGCTAGCACTTATTTTTATTTTGCATTTCCTTTCTTAAAGTTGCAGTTTCAATGTTTTATCTGATAGGATAATTTAAAATGAGATATTGAGATTCAACACAGGAGGAACTAAATGTTTCTCTATCTCTTTATTTAGGCATAATAAAAGTTAGTGACACCATGCAGTTCTTTCTTCTATCCACACCCTTATTGTACATGAGCTCACAAGGTTCTTAACTTTCAGGATGGTGAATCATCCATTGAGCAGTCATCTCCGCAGGATCCTCAAGCAGATACGTTTCTCTGCACAGCTGATGAACAATGCCACCTCAATTCCTGTAAGCTGCCAGTGCTGAGTCCCTATGACCGGTTCCTTGCAACGTCTGGGTGCTAAGATGATCTCTTCTGGGATGTCGACCTCTATAACTAAGAATGTGTTCAGTGGATAACTAAAAATTGGTGGTTCCAGCTCATGCATGCTAAAATAGGTGCCCTTAACAAATGTCCATCGGGCCAAGGTTCCTTGGAGACTCAGATGAGTCATGTGTGCATGCCAGATGACACACGATTTCCCTCATTTGTAAATGGTTCCCTCATCTGTAAATGGTTCTCGTTCTGTATGCAGGCGGGGCGGGTTGTGGCCAACCGCAAACCCGCGAAGCTCGTCGCAAGGAAATGCTTGCGGGTTCGTGGCTATCCGCCAACTAAATTATGTAGCTACCAAAAGCTTTGCGGGCTTTGCGGCAGCAAACATTTGGCCCGCATATACCCGCACGGTGCATAACCATGTACGTGATAGCTAGCTTGGTTACCCCGTACTAGGCAGTCACTGACTATAGTTGTCGTAGCCTTCCTCCATTGTTCATGCTAGTCAATACCGAACAGGGATTGTTGCCGCAATTTTTTTTTAAAAAAACAAACATGTTGGCACAAATTTTAAAATAACTAGAATGAAACATGAGTATTGTTGTCGCGAATTGTTGCTCTGATGTGCTTTCCTGCTAGAAGCTAATCTGCACATTCTATAGCTAAAGGAAATGGCAGCCGTATGAATTATCAAATAGCTGTCCCATATAGGCATTTTCACAAACATCTGGAGAGTATGTACGTCGACTGACTCAAGGTTGTAGTACTTACTGAACTACAAAAGGTGGAACTAATTGCCGGACGACAAAGCTGCACGAACTACCAGCCGTATGCATCCTCCAGAAGCTAGCGCCTGAATCTGCGTGGCGGCAATGTCGCCCCCATCCTCTCTTGCCTCCTCTTCCTCAACCGCGGCCATGTCGCCGGCGCCTGGCATCGCTGCAAACGCACTTTGCATCTGTGAGGACTTGGAGGTAGAGCGTGTAGAGAAGACGGCGTGGGGAGGAGTGCGACACCGACGAGGCGACGACGGAGCTAGCTGCGGTAGGGGATAGAGTCAGGAGAAACAAGAGAGTTCCTGCGGCCTTGCGGGTTCTTAGTGGGTTTATTGTATTGTCCAGTGGGCTTGGTGGACATAAAGATGTTAGGCCACAGGAAATTTGCTGCTTGTCCGCATTGTCCACGAACGTCGATTCTGCGGGGCGGGTTGGTGGACGACGTTAACAACCCGCCCCGCCTGCATTCCTAGTTCTCGTCTACCATGGGAAATATAGGGGGTGCATCATTGAGTTTATTTCATTGTTTTTGATAGAACCACCCTATTTCTCATGCTTTGTACTAATTATTAGCTCGTGATGGATGATGAGGTAGAGAATTAACCCATTTTATTTTATTTCGCAATCTAAACAAGAAAGTGAAGAGTGATGATGAACCGCTTTAGGGCCTGTTCACAAGGTGCGTTCTCAATCCTAAACCGGTGTAAAATACAGGCCCATGAACTTTTGTGGACCGATCTGAAAAATAGTGTTTGGAAGCCTGTTGAGTCCAATAAAATCAATGAGTTGAGTTTTGAAGCTGGATCTACCTGCCTAGATGAGCCTTTCCCAAGCCAGGTGCCAAGAAAAAAATTTCATGCATCCTGTATGCACTGAGTGGCATGCATACATCCACCTGATGGCTGCCGCGTGTACAGGTGAGCAGCGGGTGAGCAGCGTGGGAGCCAAGCCGAGTATGCATGCTGGAGCCGCTTGGGAGCCAAGCAGAAGCACGGGTGGGCAGCGGACGAGGACACGTGGCAGTCGATGGGAGCATGTATGCATAGAAGCTGAGTGCATACCGTATGCATGGAATTTTTTTCCGGTGCCAAACAAAATAGGCCCTATAGGGTAGCCCCTAGCCATGCTTGTATAATGCAACCTGACCCTGTTTGGTTTCCCATAAGGCCTGCTAGCTAGGCTTGCACAAGCCCAATCCGTACGGTTTTGGTGGCTCCGTAGAAACGCCTGCATCCTCGTTCTATCGGAGCCAGGCTTGGCCTAGCGCTCCTGTCGCTCGTCTCACCTCCCGCGCCGCCTCACCTCCTGTCCCGGGTGAGCTCCTCACCTCCCGCCCCGACGCCGCCTCACCTCCCGCCCCGACGCCGCCTCACCTCCTGCCCCGACGCCGCCTCACCTTCGGCCTCGCGAGCTCCTCACCTCCCTCCCCTCTGTCCCTGTCGTGGCGAGCTCGCTGTGCCGGCCTACTTCTTCTCCTTAGGCGCATCTAGCCTCATCGTCTTCCTCGTTGACGGGATCTTGCTCGATTCCTTCTCAAGGGGGGCAGAGGACGGCCTAGGCACAGGCGCTTCGTCCCCAAGAGCGGGTGTGGCAGAGGTGCCCACCAACGAGGGGGTAGAGGACGGCCTAGGCATGGGTGCTTCGTCCCCAAGTGCGGAGGGCACGGTGGTGATGGAGGAGCAATGCCGGACGCCGTCGGGGGCTCCACCCTCCACCTCGTCATGCTCCCCCACCATCTCTACCTCGGCGAGGTCACCTCCTCCTCCAGATCCGCCCAGCACTCCGGCAAGGTCGCCTCCACCTCCAGATCCGCCATCCACCTCTCCGCATCGTCCTCCTCCTTCTGTGCGCGCCCGATCTCCGGGCATGGCGAGGGGGCAGAGGAGTCCAACAGGGGCGTGACCGGTGGCATGCCTACCAAGTGTTTGACAAAATGCAATAGAGGGGGTAATCATACCAGCTCAGAGATACAATGATTGTATGCAAAGAAAAGCAGCCAACCAAACATGCCATTTCTAACCCAGGCTTGGCAGGGAATGCAACCAAACAAGTGCATCTTGTACTGCACAAGCTAGCCTAAAGTTGCCCAAGCTTAGTTTTGCTAGCCAGGCTTAGCGAGGAAGTGAACTAGAGGCGAAACCAGCAATTTTGATTAGGGGGTTGGACAAATACGATCGTATTTTTTTAGTGTGATAAAATATACATAATTATATGTTTCAACAACTTTTCAAAAAAATTTACACTATTTATAACCAAAATCATAATATTTTCATAAAAATAGGTGAAATTATTTTTTTTGTGCTATAAATTCAAATATTTATATAGATATTAAATAAATCTACCTTGCTTGTGTGTGTGTTTGGGGGGGGGGGGGGGAGGGGGCGCGGCCCCGCTAGCCCCCCTGGTTCCCCCTCTAAAGTGAACCAAACACATAGTTGTTTGGTGTGCTATGACAACTCCGCCTTTTTCACCACGTCGCCGCCATGCCGCTTCGATGTGCCCAACACCAAGGCCCTAACAACTTCTCCAACTAGATAGCCGAGAGGCTGATAGTCGAATGCTCGCCGTGGCAGCCAAGTCAGCGCTCTTGTTCACATTCCACGACGAGCAACTGTCTGCATAGGCTGGCTCAGGTACGTAGCCCTTGCCAGTATTGCCGTAATGGTCGTGTAGTCCATTTATGCACCGTTTAAATGCTATTCAATGACTAGCCGTGTTTGTTTAATCAACTGTTTATCAAGTTTAATTGACCGTATAGCTTGAATAAACACTAAACGGATGGGTGCCCGAATAAATACTTTTATAAGCATGAATACCTAAAAGTATTCAT
Organism: Saccharum hybrid cultivar R570; assembly: GCA_038087645.1. Lineage (NCBI taxonomy): Eukaryota > Viridiplantae > Streptophyta > Magnoliopsida > Poales > Poaceae > Saccharum > Saccharum hybrid cultivar. Next base: position 8,986,219 of record JAQSUU010000112.1, on the reverse strand, counting down.
AAAAATAAAAATTGCATCCAAGCATATTTTGAATGTTATGCTTGCCATAAGAAATTCAAATAAATTTAATAAATGAGGTATATACATCATTACGAAAAGTGATACACCTTATGTAACTCAAGTTAAACTCTAAAGTTTGCACAACTCGAATGAATTATTTGAACTCGCTTTTGTTCCATCTTTGGTAGACCATGTGCTCGGACTTGTGAAGCAAAAGAGAGTGCACATGCGTTGATGTACTTAAATGATGTGCTCAGTTACACAATCGGAGATGTTCACGTAAGAATCAGTAGCAGTGGGTGCGCTCCACTTGTTTTGTAGCAATGAGGCCATCATCTGTGATTCTGTTTTTATGGACTTTGGTTTGTAATGACTCCATATCTACTTATCATGTATGATGTATGTATCTTTTCTAATTATGATGTATTCATTATCCACTTGTTTGGTATAATTGTTTGTGCAGTACTAATATCAAATGTAAAATATTAGATAGTAGCATATATGTAAATGTAATAACAAAGTGTATAAAAAATGCAAAAGTGAAAGTCACTGGTGGTTGAATCCACGGACTCTGACCATTAGTGTAGTGGCAAGGAGGTGTTATTTATACAAAAAGATAGAATCATATACAGATAATACTCATAAGCAGTCACAGGCACCTTTTGATATTCTTGTTTGTACCTAGCAATTGTCATGAATACAGAGTTATAATGCACACAGGATAGGATTATTACGTATAGAATAATTAAGGAACGAAAGAATGTATAGGATTGATCATGCGTGCGAGTTGTCAGTTTGATCATCATCAGTGGTGCAGACCGGAGACGATCGCGCGTGAAGCATCGAGGAGGAGGGAGACGAGGACAAAGGCGGAGGCCGGCACGGCCAGCACGAGCACGGCGACGAGGCCGACGCCGACGCCGGGCCGGGAGCTGGCGAGGAACGCCTGGAGGAGGCCGAGGAGCCGGCAGACGTCGGCGTCGTAGGTGGCGTACCACTCCTTCTCCCACGCCGCCCACTCGTCGGGGGGCTCCCAGCCGCGCTCCGCGGCCTCCATCTCGTGGATCCGTCGCCGCAGGACCACCATCCCCTCGTCCACCATCCGCCCGCCGCCGCCGCCGTTGTTGCATCTGAACTCCGCGTCGTCGCGGCGGGACGACGCGCAGCGCGAGGACGAGGTGGAGGAGGCAGCGGGTTTCTTGTTCTTGGTTACGGCGGGCGGTGGCGGCGGTATTGGAGATGGTCGGCTGATGCGGCCCGACCGCAGCGCCAGGAGGCCTGGGAGGCGGACGGCGGCGAATTCGCAGCTCGTCATGGGGTGCATGCGGGTCTGCTCGCCGGCGCGCGGAGCAATTCAAGAAGTGAGCAGGGTATATGTAGTACTCTTATGGATCAGAGACGGAAGAGAAGGAAACGAGATCGATCTCTGAATGATTGCGAGGGCAGCAAGCATGCAATGTGATGCGACTGGAAAGAGGGAGAAGTGGATCGATGCGCGCGCGCCGGCCTTTGATTTGAAGTGGAATGGAATGGAAGGAAAGAATGGAATCGATGGGTGGGCGAGCTACGTTTATATAGGCGCTGGGCTGGGGGATCGATCAGCAGGCGATGAGAAGATGGCGCGCATGTTCTTCGGGGGCTCGTGCACGGATGCGCGGCGCGCGTGGCCCCTGGTCGTGCGCGCGGATTGCCGTTGGTTCGATGGCGCGCGGATACGGGCGGGGCTGGTGGTCAAGTGAAGGAATCCGATGGCCGTTACGGCATGTGGTGAGTGGTGACCTTACCTGGCAGCTGGTCGGCACGCATACGTGATATTTTACGCAGTTGGGTGGCCGGCGTTTGCTACACGTCATGAGTCACTCACGATGAGTTCGCGCACGCAGGCATGCACGTCCACGTCCTAAGGCTGTCCACGCGTCGGGTAAAGGTGATAGAGTACCATGTAGGCTTAAAAAAAACAGCCGCAGCGGGCATGTTAAACGATACTCTGCCTGCCCACGCCAAATATACCGGATAACCAGCCTGTGGCAAACGCACGGAACCGGTCTGTGGCGGGACCAAGCACGCGGCAGAGAGAGGAGAGGACAGACACGGGTCCACTGTTGCTACTAACAAAAAAAAAGTATTATAACTTATAAACTAAAAAGTCAAATTAAATTCCGATTGCATCATTAAATTCGTTTCAATAAATTCTTTAAAACTAGATCCCACGTAGATATATTTAGATAAAGTGATAAGTGAACCCCACAGTGGATGGATGATAATATAAAGGATGGATGAGTGCGAAAAAAACTATATATTTTACAGTGAATAGAATAAAATATTTCTTTTAGAGGATGAATATAGTGAGGGCGGGTAGTCTAATGCGCTACATACAAGCGGGCGACCGCCGTGCCTGTGAGACTATCCGCAGTGGGATACTCTAAAGGATACTCTAAAGCTTTAGAGTATGAATATAGAGTAAAAAATGTTGTACTGGATACTCTAAAACGATACTCTATCCTTTCTCTCACTCTATATTTAGAGTAGTACAGTGCTTACTCTATAGTGGGTAGTGACGGACCCCACTAGCTAAACAAAGGAAAAAATGCTATAACTCACAAACCAAAAAACAAAATTAAATTTCGATTGCACCATTAAATTCGTCTCAATAAATCCTTCAAAAATAGATCACACATGGCTATATTTAGATAAAGTGATAAGTGGGTCCCACAGTAGATAGAGTGGATAGAGGATGATATAGATGATGAATGGCTGCAGGAGAATTGAGGCCCTGTTTAGTTCCCAAAAAATTTTGCAAAATTTTTTAGATTCCCTGTCACATCGAATCTTTAGACACATGCATGAAGCATTAAATATAGATAAAAAAATAAAACTAATTACACAGTTTAGATAAAATAGATGAGACAAATCTTTTAAGCCTAATTAGACCATGATTGACATTAATTACCAAATAACAACGAAATTTGCTATAGTGTCGTTTTGCAAAAAAATTTACAACTAAACACAACGTGAGTACAGAGGAGAGAATCTTGCTGACCGGACCTATGGAGGATGAATATAAAGGTCCGTGAGTGCGGATAGCCCTGGTTCCGTGAGATGGGCAAGAGCGGCGCGCGGTGCGCCTACCAGTTCTTTTGGGCCCGGTTTAGATTTTAAAATTGGGATTCAAACTTTACACAGTAAGTGTCATGTTACACTGTAGTAATTTTGTTTTTATTTGGTAATAATTGTCCCAACATTGATTAATTAGGCTTAAAATATTCGTCTCGCAAAGTACAACAAAACTGTGTAATTAGTTTTTTATTTCATCTCTATTTAGTACTCTATATATGTACTGGTATTTTAATGTGATGAAGAATAGAAATTCTGTATAGTAAATTTGGTGACCAAATTGTGGAATCTAAACAAGGCCTCGACGTGTTGTCGACGACCGGTCGACGTCAATCAGTCACTCTCACTCCTGTCTTGTCTTCTGTCCTGCCTGCGCGTATGCCTGCTGCGCACATGCACCGATCGGGCCCCGCGCCTGCGATGCGTAGAAACTGCACGCAAACGCGTCGTCACACTGTAAATGCGCACTCGCGCCGGCCGCCGGCAATTACGTGCAATGGAGCCGAAGCCGCAGAGTGAACGCCCGGCCGGCGGGCGGGCTCGATCGACCAGCCCAATGCTTGCTCCCTAAGCTATCAGGTCAGGTCGGTTCACTTCGATCGGTTCAATTCATTTCTCTCTCCTTTTTCAGGAACACTGCCAGCAGGTGCGCTGGTGCTCCACTGCTCTGCCTTTTCATTAAAAGAAAGAATTGTTTTTCCCCTCTTATTAGAAGAAGGTTTATCTCGGCCGGTGCGTAAGTGACAGCGACGGAGAAGAAATAATATTATGCTTTGTCTCAATAAAACATATTTAAAGATTCAACTGTTTTAGTATGACCCTTCAACACATGAATTTTTGTCTATGCTTATAAAACACTGGCTTATCAGCCGTACTTTTTCAGCGAAGGAACGATATTTTTCTCTTACAACAAATCAACAAACAATATTTTTCAACAAAGCGAACAGGGCTAGCGCGGCTAGAGCCTGGCATTTTGTATGTTCTGAAACTCTATTTCTCCTTAATACAAAGATACACAGTGTTGTGTGCGTATTCGAGATTTTTTTTTGTCTATGCTTAGGGGGTGTTTAGATCCAAAATATTTGGAATTTTGATACTGTAGCACTTTCGTTTGTATTTAGCAATTAGTGTCCAATCATGGACTAATTATGCTCAAAAGATTCGTCTCGTGATTTACAACCAAACTGTGTAATTAGTTATTTCTTTTACCTACATTAAGTGCTCCATGTATGCGTCTAAAGATTGATGTGATGGAGAGAGAGCGTAAAAATTTGGAATTTTGAAGGGAACTAAACACCCCCTTAATCAGTACTACTCCATTAATTTAGAGCAACCAGAATCTTATTCAAAAGCAGTCTATAGGGATTAAAATACCTTATCAGCTAGCTAGAACAATATGAGATTAGTCTATAATAAAAAGATACCCATAAACTTACGGACTATCCATATAGATAATGAAAAAATGTTACTTTTGTTACTTGTTCATCTCTGTCCATATTCTACCCATATGATCATAGAGATGGAGAATTTTTTTTTCTCAGGTGGGACTCACCTCACAGACTACTTGGTTGAACATTGTGAGAAAATAATAGTAGCTTTGGAATGGTCACGTGTCTCCCATGCATGTACATTGTGGCTGCCCTTACATTGGAATACTGTTAATTTTTAACATAATTAAGTAAATAACACCATTTCTTTTATAGCTTTTGAGTAATATAATAATGATGATTTAATAAAAAAATAGACCGTTAGAATCTCCAGTAATACATGCTACTATTTTTTAGTTAAGAGGTAATTCAAGCCACGTATCTCAAGATTAGGATGGCATTAATTACTGGGAGCCCCTAAAACGCGTAGGTGATATACAACTGAGAATTGGCAGTTGGCAGGTTCAATGGCCGGAAAAGAGTGGGACGCCAATCGCAGACAACGTTGCCTATCCGGTCCATCAGGTGTCGTTTTCAGGTTTTTTTGTTGTCGACGCGGTTAGCTGATGGCTACGTAACCGAGTGCGTGTGGTACGTGTATAGGTTTTCGCTGCACTTTCGTCCGCATCGATTAGGCACCGTTTTTCTGGTTCAGCTTGGGAAATGTCTGGTCGTCTGGACGTGCAGCCGACTCTAATAATCCTGCAGACGGCACCAGTTTGATTCATGGACCACAGAACAGCAGCAGCTAAAATCGGCACATTCTGCCGACATAATGACATAAAGCTAGTTAGTTTTTTCTTTGAAAAAAGTACGCTGGTTTTTGCTCCAACGGTCCAACTTGGCCACATGATCGCCCCGTTCGCTTGAGCTTATTAGCTAAATCAGTCAACCATTCAACAATGTTTTTCTCTCATAATAAATCAGTGAACAGTACTTTCAGTCATGGCTTATCAGCCAAGCGAACATGTCATGGTTTCCCTCAGCATGATGTGGATAGCAGGTGTACAGAAGAAGAGCATCAAAGATGTCATCTGTGAATTCAGCGAGTATCATTTTGTTTTTGGCTCCTTCAAACTAAATGATATCAGTTTCCATAACCCGCTAGGGAATTTCCTCCGAGGTTCCTTTGAATGAAATTCAGAAACGTTCCTGATAGGGCGTCCGTCTGGACGGACCCCACACTCTCGCGCTACCCTTGCTCACACCCCTGCTGCCGCTCGCGCTGCGCATGGCGAGCCCGACACACTAGGCGCTCGCTAGCTCGCTTTCGGACTTGCGACACCCGTTGTGGCCACGCTCTATCCGCCTGCCCCTGCCCCTGCCGAGGTCCGTGCAGCCGACGAGCTCCACACCAACGACCTTCGTGCTACTTCGTGGCTTCGAACTCCGCGTCGACGAGCCTCCATTCGTCCAAGTAGCAAGTAGATGCTACGATGAAAGTGCATGTTACAATAGTATGTTGTAAGTGTTTCAGATGTTTCAGATGAGTGTTATATATCGATGTTGCAAAAGTAGATCGGGATACTGCACATGTTGTAATGGCTAAAAACATATATTTCAAGTGTATGTTCCAAATATTTCGTCCGTTCTAGACGAATGTTGCAAGTGTTTTGTCTAGATGTTACAAAAGTAGATCTGAATGTTGCATATACATACATGTTGCAAGCATATGTTTCAAGTATTTTTTTCAAGTGTTTCATACGTATGTTTGCAAGTGTTTTAACTTGATATTGCATATGTTTGCAATGATTTTCAAATGTTTTTCCAGGTGTTTTCGCAAGTGTTTCAGACGCTTGTATGTGTGCGTGTTGGGCGTCTACGTTATACTGTGTAATTCTAAAAAAAGTGTTTCATCTGCCTTTTTTTACATTGCAACTGTTATATCTAGATATTTCAAAAGTAGATCGGGTGTTGTACATAGGATGCGTGTGGGAAGCGGCCGATGGCATGGGCCCACTGCTGGTGCGCTCCATCGCGAGCCCGACGCACTAGGTGCTCGTTTGTGCCTTGTGCAGACAGCGTCCAGACGCTAGCGCTCAGATTAGACGTTCGGGCGCTAGCAAGTCTGAATGAAATTGGAGGTGGGGGGAGCATTTTTATTCTAACGCATTCTTTACTTCTTTTGCGCAGAAATCACACGCTTTGGTTGAAAATTTGCACGGATCCATTGCTTTTATATATATTCAAACATTATTAGCATAGATGTTGACTATGACACGAAAGTGATTAGTTTGAGGAGTGGGATGGTGATAGATCATGCTATGTAGATTTTTTTGTTTAGCCCCCAAATAGTACTCTTGCGTTCCGAGTTATGTCATTTTTTTCTAAATATAATGGTTTTGCTATGCATCGAGATATAGGTCAGACCCAGTGCTAGAGGCTCCCACACGAGTGGGGTCTGGGGAAGGGAATAACCAAAGCAAAGTCTTACCTCCGCAGAAATTCTGCAGAGAGACGACTTCGAACCCAGGACCTGGTGACTTGGCGAGCTAGCACTCACCAACTGCACCAGGCCTGCCCTTATGCACCAAGATATAGGTCATGTCTAAATATATAATGAAAACTATGTATCTAGAAAAGCTAGCCTGGAGTATAATTAGGAATAGAGAAAGTAATATTATTAATAATAATATGTGTGAAACTAATTTTCTTTTCATCACACCAATCGTCATAATGTGACCAATGAGTATACATCAGCGTGACCTATGTATTACCTTTACACCAGGAGCTGCTGTAGTTTTATCGGATGTCTCCGAAGAGACGAGCTGATGTATAGTTTTAGACGAATCAATCCACTTTGGTAACTTCATACTTTGACGGTGTTGTTTGATACCTTTGTGGCATTTTGATAAGTACTATGATTTCTATTAATCTCTAAACAGTTTTAACCATTCATTTAAATCAGTCGATGTCATGTTGGTCCATCGCTTCACCGATGCACATGCGTAACACTACTGCAGGCCGCGGCATTGCCGAATGTTTTTACACTCGACAAAGAGCCCTTTGCACTTGGGAAAGGCTTTGCCGAGTGTAGCACTCGGCAAAGTCCGCTCGGCAACATTTTTCACAGTAAATGGACTTTGCCGAGTGCTTTTTATCGGGGCATTCAGGAAAATATATAAAAAATTTGCCAAGTGTTTAGGGCGGCACTCAGCAAAATTTTTCCGGCCGTCACGGCGCCGGCCGTTAAAGGGTATTTTGCCGAGTGCCAGACCCAGCACTCGGCAAATTTTTTTTATTTTTTTCAGAAAAACTTTTGCCGAGTGCCGTCAACCTGGGCACTCAGCAAAGAGCATTTTTATTTTTATTTTCAAAAAAACTTTGCCGAGTGCCCCTGCCCCAGGCACTCGGCAAAGTGTTTTTTTATTTTTTTAAAAAATTTCTTTGCCGAGTGCCCCTGTCCAGGCACTCGGCAAAGAATTGCTGAATTTTTTTAAAAAATATATAATTTGCCGAGTGCCGTGGCAAGGCTCTCGGCAAAGAAATTTTATATTTTTTAAAAAAGATCTTTGCCGAGTGCCTTGCCGATGGCACTCAGCAAAGACCCCGAGGATATAGGGAGAATATACTCTATAGCTAGCTACAAAATAAGTTATTATGTATATATATATCAATCATCACAGCTATATCACCGGCATGCATTATATATAAAAAACACACACATATTTCATAAATCCATCGAAAATCCATCACAAATCCACCAAATTTCAACATCACAAGTTTATTATTACAAGTTCAACATCACAAAGTTCAACATCCCTGCTGCGGTGGCGGAGACTGCAACTATGGCCACCCGGACTGCAGTGAAGGACCGGACTGCGGTGAAGGATTGACGCGATCAACCGCCGGTGACGCGGTAGCGGGATTGTTTGAACCCGCCGACGGAGGCTGCACAAAAGAGAAGAGATTACAAGTGTTAGACTCAAAATTAAAAATTTCGGCAGCACCTCCCCTGCACGGGGAGGTTTCCACCCTGCAAGAAACAGCGGCACGAAGGCCGACAATCCAAACGGCACGAAGGCCGACAATCCAAACGACACGAAGGCCGACAATCCCAACGGCACGAAGGCATTAAACTTTCATACTCACAGGAGTGAAGTGTCGAACCGGAGTTGCAGCTGGCAGCAGCACTGCTACACCCGATGCTTGCCCGATGCTTTGCATGATCTGGTACATTTCCGCCATCTGCTTCTGCGTGGCCTCCAATTGAGCGGTCAGGTGCGCGGTCATCTCCTTTGTCTCTGCCAGCTCGGCCTGCAGTGTTTCAATCACATGTTTTAGTATTGCAAATCTGATCAATGTGTGCAAAGTTCAATGTACGATGAGTGAAACTGGAATTACCTAAAGTTCGTTGACCCGCGACAATGTTGGAGTAGGCCGTGCACGTATGGGAAGGCTTCTGCCTGTGCTCCGTGCCCTCACGTCGGAGAGAGAGGGTGCAGAGCTCGAGGAGTCAGCGCCATCTACAATCCACAACCACCCGTGCTTCCTGCCTTGCCCCAGCCTCACGATCACCTCTGTCTCAAGGGGCTCAGTGCTCAGATTGTAATCTGAGCCACGGAGGGACCTAACCGCCTCCGCATAGTCTCTGACTTTACCGTGGACGGTCGGGTTGGAGTAAGCCTGGGCAGGGGCATCCGGGTTGAAGACGACACCGGATTTCACCGGGCCCATGTGGGACATGGCCCATGCCGAGAACTCCGACACCGGCACGTCCGGGTGTGCCGCCTCCTGCGAGAAAGACGGCAAGATGATAAGAAATCAGGCAAAATTAAGCGTTAGAATAGATAAATGACATCACGCACAAGTGCTCGCTTGAATGCGGGGAAGTTGCGGCTACCTTGGTGGAGAGTTGGACCGGTCTTCAGTGCTCGCTTCCGCTTGCCTTGCTCATGTTTTTCGAGGTACGCCGGGTCAAGGTACCTATCCACGATCATCGCCCATGCCGATCTATACGACATGCACCACGAGGCCGACACCTACACATTATCAAGTGAATCATCAAGTGAATCATGTCGTCGGCGCCTAAATCTCAAAACGAATCAATATTATTTGCCGACCTGAAGGTACTGCTCCTTGGTCAGCGCCACCTTTCTTGAGCCGGCCTTGTCGAGGGGCTATTTCTTGATGGACCTGTAGTAGTCGACGTGGGCCTAGAGTCGCGCCTTATGAATCATGTCGCCGACGTACTTCTGACAGGCTCTGTGTGCCGTCTGATCTGCCACGTCCTATCGACCATCTTCGGCCTTGAAAAAACTCTGCATACAAACATGATGTATCCGTTCATTATTTCAATAAAAGACTTAACCAATGGAGGAGATGTATTGAGCTAAGTTGTGAGACACTTACCCAAAAGTCCGCCAAAACCCGCTCCTGCTTGTTCTCCTGCTCGTCATCCGTGCCTTTCACGTACCTCTTCCACGTCCAGGCCGGCTCTAGCTTCCCGTCTCTCAAGTCCACAACGTCAGGGAAGTGTTTCTTGCACAGATATCCCAGGATGGTAGCGGGGGTGCGTGGGGGGTCAAGAGCACCCGACAGAACTAGCCAACCCCTGCATAAGTCATTAAGAAAAAATATCAGTTTCTCTTTTGATTTTCAACATACCATATGAAGTACTAGTGATAAATCTATAGTTACTTACCTTCTTCCCACAGGACGAACCACTAGGCGTCGGTCAGGACGCGGAACCGGAGGGAGGCTTGTGGGACCTCGCAGGTAGGGAGTCGACTGAGCAGAACTGTCCTCCGTTTGCTGAGTCCCCTCGTCCTTCTACCTAGCCCCCTCGTCCCCCGACGGAGTGTCCGTGGTCGTGCCCGTGGCCGCCACGTGGTCCTGCGGGGTAGGAGACGGGTCCTCTGGCTGGTCAAGAGCTGGGGGAGGAGGCGAGTCCCTCCTGGGGCGACCCCGGCCCCTCCCCCTCCCTGTCCTAGGGCAACCCGGGCTTGCTCTCGCCGCTGCCCCTAAAGACGGCACCTCGCCTCCATTAGGAGGGCGTAGCCTCTGGTACACCGAGGCTATCTGCCTCGGTGAACGGTTGGCCACCATCTTTATTCTATCACCTGCAATTTTTAAAGAATGAACAACAAGCGTTAGTACATACATTATAAATAGTTCAAAATGAATAAACATAACAAAATTTAATAAAAACATAGTATTACATGCTTTAGGAATAATCTTCATGATTGGGGTCATAGGTCTCGTCATCACTATCAATATTGTCCAAATGGGCAACACTATCCGAAGGTTCTATGTCTTCTTCATTGTCTTTGCCTAAATGGAATCGCTCAAGCATTTGAATGTCCTTCAGATTTAGCACTACATCTCCAGGGTCCTCGTCATCAACCATTTCATTGTCTACTTCCATGGCGGTCACACCGGGTAAGACTATCTCAAAGCTCCCTTGTAGCCCATCTGCTTGATAGAACTCTCCATCATATGTGTTTGTGTCGAAGGTGTAATCTTCATCGTTTGGAATAGCTAGTTTACCGTGCGAAGATACCTAGTGCACAATAGACCAACCCTTAAGATGGTCTTTGTCTTGGCACGTGTATGGCGTATGATACACCTGCACGCCCTGTTGAGCCACAATATAGACATCTTTTCCTTTATAGACGGAATCATGTCTAATCTCGACTAGCCCAAGATGAGGGGTCCGTCTCGTTCGTCCAGGATCAAACCGGTGGCACTTGAATATGACAGGAGTAAGAGGTACCCGGCCCTCATATTCAAGTTCATAAATCTCCTCAATTATTTCGTAGTATTCGATGCCATTAGTGCCCAGCGTAAAAACTTGGCTGTTGGTGGTTTTCCGATAGGGCCAAGTTTGCTCGTGTCTTGACGTGTGGAAGCGATATCCGTTCACGTCATAACCGGTATATGACTTCACCCTTAACTTGAAGCCGTTTGCAACCTATCTCAACTCGTCACTCATGGACGCATTGGTATGCGCCTGCAAGCTCAAGAATGATACATCGTTATACTATTGGAACATACGAGCTACTAAGGAATATCGATGAATGTATGAGCTAAATTGGAAAGTATCTTTTGTTTGAACCAAGAAATGAAATCAGGCCTCCCAGCTCCCGCACCCTCTGAAAGAAGGGTATCATGTTCGTGCGGGGTAGGATCCCTTGATTGATGCCACTCTTGACGAACAAATTCCCTGTACTAAAGAGAATCAATGGGGTTCGATACAGAATAGTGACGTCGTATTGAAACAAGTTCGTTTAGAACTTACTTAATGAATGGCGTAACCTCGACAAGGTTGGTGAACACATATAGCATGATTCTGCGCCACTCTTCTGGATCCAATCTCTTGGGGGTGGATCCACTTGTGCTGCCTAGTTGGCCTTTGAAAAGGCTGAGGGTCGATTCAACTTCGCCAGCATTGTAACGAGGGGGTGGATTATGCTTGCTAGGAAGGTTCGGCTTGTAATAGGATGTCGTGAAGTTTGAAACCTCCTCCCGAAGGCTTGCCTCTGCAATGGAAGCCTCAATTCTGGCTTTATTTGTATATTTCTTGCGAAGAGTCTTTAGACATGTCTCGATTGGATAGCACCAACGGGCCTGCACGGGCCCCCTAACCGTGCCTCATTCGGGAGGTGCACAATCAGATGCTGCATCGGCAAGAAGAAGCCAGGTGGAAAGATCTTCTCCAACTCACATACCAACTCAGGTGCCATCTTTTCTAATTCTGTAATGACGGTCTTAGATAGCTCCTTGGCACAAAGCTGGCGGAAGAAGTATCTCAACTTTGCCAGCACTAGCCAGACATGCTCAGGGACATAGCCTTGAACCATCGATGGAAGTATCCACTCAATCCATATGTGATAGTCATGACTCTTCATCCCATTGACTCGCAGAGTCTCTAAGTTCACACCCCTGCTCAGATTCGCTTCATACCCATCAGGGTACATTAAATTCTTGATCCATTGAAGTACTTCCCTCCTTTGATCGATTTTCAAGACATAGGGGGCCCTAGGCCTTCTCCACTGCTTTCCTGTTGCAGGAGGCCGCATCTCTAGGTTTGGCCTATCGCACAACGTCGCCAGGTCCACTCTAGCCTTAGGATTGTCCTTAGACTTGTCAGTGTCCATGAGCGTTGCCCAAAGTATCTCGGCGATATTTTTTCAGTGTGCATGACATCAATGTTATGGGGCAGTAGGAGGTCATCGAAATAGGGGAGCCTCGTCAAGCCGGACTTATGAGTCCACATATGTTGCTCACCATATCCCACAAAACCATCATCTTCATTGGGCACGAGAGAATCTACCTGAGCATGAACCTCGGCCCCAGTCCTCAAGCGTGGTCTAGGGTCCATCACTTTGACTCCTTTTATAAAGCTCTTGACGTCTTCTCTGAATAGATGGTCAAGAGGGAGAAATTGACGATGTTTGTCGAACGACGAATACTTGCCACCCTTCTTCAACCATATAAACCTCACAGCTTCCTTGCATATTAGGCATAGGAACTTCCCCTGAACACACCAGGTGCACATTAACTCGTACGCCAGGAAGTCGTGCAGGGAGTAGTGGTACCAGACGTGCATTTTGAAGCTTGTCTTCATGGCTCGGTCGTATGTTCACACCCCTTTGACCCAAGCATCGATCAACTCATCTATCACTGGCTCTATGAAGACACCCATATTACTCCCCGGGTGTCCAGGGGTTATCAACGACAGGAACACGGTATGCCATTGAAAGGAGACGTCGGGGGGGGGGAGATTGAGGGGGATGACGAACACGGGCCAACATGTGTATGGTGCAGCCATCATACCATATGGATTGAACCCATCTGTTGCCAGCGTGACAAGTACATTATGAGCCTCCTCTGCTTTGAGAGGATGCCTCGCATTGAAGTACTTCCATGCATCAGCATCGGATGGATGTACCATTTTCTTAGGATTGTACCGTGTGCCGTTTTTGTGCCATGTCATTTGTTTCGCAGATTCCTCGGTCATGAATAGCCATTGGAGCCTTGGCAGGAACGGAAGGTGTTGTAGGACTCTCATGGGGATCTTAAGCTGCCTCTTCTGGCGATCTCCTGAGTCTACCTCCACGTACCTGGAGGATTTACACTTCGGGCAATACTTTGCATCCGCGTGTTCTTTCCTAAATAGGACGCACCCCTTTGGACACACATGTATCTTGTCATATGACATCTTCAGTGAAAGAAGGAGATTCTCTGACTCATACAAGTTCTTCAGCATAATGTGTGTCTTCGGTAGCATATCGCTCCACACGGCCACCATCTTGTCGAAGCCTTCTCGACTTAGGTTTAACTCGGCCTTCAACCCCATTACGCGACCAATGGCATCCAGCTAGAAACAGTAGTATGACCGTAAAGGGGTCTCTGTGCCGAGTCCAACATCAGGTAGAAGGCATCTGCGGCAGCCTCCATCTCCTCCTTATCACGTCCTTCAGCGAACTGAGCTTGGTGAGTGTCATCTAGCATGTCTGCTATCCCGGCAACATCATCGAAAGCCTCGAGCCGTGGTCTCACCACCTCCTCCCTGATACGATCGGTTTCACCATGGTGGATCCACTGGTGGTAGCCCAGAGTAAATCCAAACTTCACAATATGTTTACCCATGGTTAACCTATCTTTCCTTCTTCTGTTGTCACAACCGCTGTAGGGACAAACCACTAGAGAATGACCTTCAGCACTTTCGCCAAATGCATGCATTAAGAATTCTTCGACCTTGACTATAAACAGCAAGTCGTAATCGTGCTTGTCTCTCTGGAGCGTGTACATCCACTCATGGTCCTCCATCCTTTAACAGACGTATCAGCACATATGAGTGACCATCAATTTCATCTATGCGGTGTCCCTACTCTCTAATAGGTGAGGATAGGTCCTAATCCCACCCGCGGATCCGTATATGAGGTTAGTTTCCATGCTCCGCTCCTATCCGAGACGGAATTTCAGCAGCACCTCCTCGCTGTTCTCCTGATACACGTCCTGCATGGGAGAGTGTGTATCCGAAGAACAACAGGGGGTGATGCCGAAACCCCGTCTCAAACCAGAGCGGACCATAGAAACTAACCCATCTACGCATCCGTGGGCTGTCCAAAAAACATGGACAATCCAAAACAGATACGGTCGCAGATATGCAAAGACCTGCATACCTCCAACCGTATCTCTTTCGGATGGGAGACGCCTAACTGGGATACGCCGATCTACGACGACAGACATGTGGGAAGAGAGGTGATTTATACCTAGGGTGCTAGTGGAGTAAGGCTAGTGGGGCAGTGGCGAGGTGACGCAGTGGCGAGGCGACGCAGTGCAGGTAGACCCGTGAAGACGATCAGGGTCATCCAGGTCACCTCCGACACGCTCTTCTCCTGCAAAAGAAGAAACATAAAACTATAAGTTAAAATTTTTTTGAATATCAATTTTCATGATTTTCGGACTTCGTTTGGATTTTATATAATTTAAAAACACTTTTCCCGCAAGTACCTCGACATGTTACATCGACGAGATGCTCGAGATTTCATGTGACTTCCTGGATACGGCCTCAACATACACTAAATACCATGAATATCAATTTTTGAATCACCAAATTCCATTATTCCATGCACCTGCAGTTCAGATTTGAAATATTCCGAAAAATTCAACAAAACGAAATAAATTAATGAAATATATCAAAAAAGTCAAAATTGTCCCAAATTTTAAAATACAGTTTTAAACACTGTCACAGGGCCCCACAAAAAAATTTGGGCCCAAAATATTTTTTTGCCGGCAAAGAATATTTCAAAAAAAAAATTCTTTCTTTGCCGACTGCCGAGATGGCGGCCAGTCGGCAAACAATTTTTGAAAAAAAATTCTTTGCCTACTGCCGAGAAACCAGCAGTCGGCAAAGCCTGCCGTTAGGGCTGACGGCGCCACGTGGCTTTGCCGACTGCTGGCATGGCAGTTGGCAAAGCCTTTGCCGACTGTGTGCCACGTGGCAGTCGGCAAAGCCACCTTTGCCGACCCAGGCTTTGCCGACTGCTCTTTGCCGACTTCCACGTGGCTTTGCGGTCGGCAAAGCCTTTGCCGACTGGGTTTAAGCCTTTGCCGACCGGGGCAAGCAGTCGGCAAAGAGGCGTTTTCCTGTAGTGCAAGGTCCAGGGCAAGTTTTATTGGTGATAATTTCCCATTCAACATGAGAAAAGCTTAAGCGATGGAAACGATTACGAACAGAAAGGTATAGAAGTAACAAAGATTCAATATAGTACATTGATTGTGTTGCTAATTGCTGTATGTTCCCACATAAAGCCTTTTTATTGATTTGGGACCACTGCAAAGAAATGATTGATGCGAAGATGCCCTACGTTATTTTATTCTATGGAAGTCTGCAACGAGACACTTATTCCACCTGCTGCTTATTTTGATCTTCTTCTAATGGAGGCAGGAGCGGCTGATACTTTGGTCTGTTTTTCTTCAGAAGAAGGTACCGTTGACTAGTACCAGAACATCAGAATCCTACCCTGTGCAACTAGCGTGTCTGCGATCCGAATTCCTCCCAATGAAAACCTTTCCAAGGCCTGCCACATAAAAGTAGCACATCAAAACTGGAATATTTTCTTCAAATAGAATTATAAAAATGTTTATAGCAGCTTGGCTTGGAGTTAACAAATAGAAGACAGTAGGTTGACCAATAAAAAAATAATCATAATCAACTAACAGTATTTTTCCCATAAAAGCAATCAAGCAATAAATATTATTTTGCAGGTCATCATGGTGTTGGCAAATACCCACAATTATTCTATCCATGGACAAACTGCCATGAGCCATTTTCATTAGATTAAAATACATTACAAGATTTCAAGCCAAGTAATTTCCCTTGCATTTGACCAAGTTCTCTTTTGGTCAGTTTTTTTTTCTGCTGAATGTCACCAAACACTACCTGTTCACCCGTTTGAATGTCATATGAATGTTGTTGCTCAAATTGCAGACCCTTGAACTCGTTAATGCAAAGCCCTTGAAAGGCCCTGAAAATTAATGACAAAAGAATAGCATCCAGTCACTACTGGAATCGAGCGCTTTGCCTAGTGTCTACGACACTCGGCAAAGGGTCAAAAACACTCGGCAAATTTCTTAACGGCAAAGGTGGCTTTACCGAGTGTCATTTTTTGGGCACCTGGCAAACTCTTTGCCTAGTGTCCGTTTGACACTCGGCAACCAAAAGTCGCCGTGACGGATGGGAGACGGCGTCATATGGTTTGCCTAGTGTCGACACTCGGCAAAACCATTTTTTTAAAAAAGAAAAATTAGTTTGCTGAGTGTTCTTCCGGATAGCACTCGGCAAAGCCTAATTTTGGAATTTTTTTGCTTTGCCTAGTGTCAGCACTCGGCAAAATTATTTTCTTAAAAAAATTGATTTGCCTAGTGTCAGCGCTCGGTAAACCTTTGAAGTTTGCCTAGTGTTCTTGCCATGACACTCGTCCACTCGGCAAACTCAATACACTAGGCAAAGTAGGTTTCCAGAAATGCTCAGTACGCTCCCTGTGCCGAGTGTTTTGACCTGTACACTCGGCAAATGCACTCTTTGCCGAGTGTAACACTAGGCAAACTGACCTAAATCGTCGCTTTTATTTGTTTTTTCCGTTCTATCCAAACAAACAGAATATGTACATAATAGACATCACCAACATCACATATATATTACCAACATCACTTATATATCACTAACAACACATATATATCACCAACATCACAAACATATCACAAACGTCACATGTCTGACAATATATCATCACAATAAGTTCACAAGTAATCCAAGTGCTCCATCAATCACGACCACAAGTGCAAATAGAAGTACCATTAACAACCACAAATATCGTCATCAAGCTGGCGGCCAACGAGACTGATTTGGTGAAGCATGAGCCACGTCATTCGATGCCGCCGATTGATTCTGCACAAAGGAGAAGAGATTGCATGTGTGACACAAGATAAATATATATCATACTTGACTAAAATATTTATACTCCTCTAGATTTTAAGTAGCGTTGTGGTTTGACTCTAAGCATGAACATACAAACTAAAACATTCATACTCACAGGAGTAGCTGTATTAGGAGGTGGAGGTGGAGCGAATAGCGGCGGTGGTAGAGCTTGATGACCCACAGCGGCGCCAAGACTATTCACGTAGGAGAACCACTGCTCCATCGTCCGCTGCTCGGCCTCCCGCTCGGCCCGCTCGGCCGCCACCCTCGCCTCCAGCTCCTCCCGTCGCTTCTTCTCCTCCTCCAGTTGGGCCTACAATATTTTACCGCATTGTTACAATAATGCAAAGCTAAGGTATGTAAAAATCAGTGAACAACGAATAAAACAGGAATAACCTGGAGTGCCTCCATCCGCCGCTGTGCAGTGTCCGGCCGAGGTCGTATGGCCGGGCTTGCGCTGGTGCTCCTTGCCTGGATCTGGGAGAGAGTGGGAGTAGAGCCCGTGTCGATTATGCCGTCGCCGAGGTAGTACCACCCATGCTTCTTGCCTTCTCCCGCCCTCATGATGAGTTCTCCATTAAAGTCCTGGGTGCTCAGATCATACTCTGGCCCATTGACCGACCTTGTCATCTCAACGTACTCACTGAGGCGGCTGTGGACGGACGCGTTGCTGTACACCGAGAGAGGGTCCTCCGGGTTGTAGTCGACGTCGGACGTCGCCTTGCCCTTGTGGGCCAAAGCCCATGCCTTGAACTGGGAGCAAGGCTGGCCACCATGTGACGACGATTGCGAGAAGAACAACAAGATTATTAGAAATCATGCAGAATTGAGCGTTAGAATAAATAAATGAATTCGCGTACCCATGTTTGTGCGTATCTGCTGAGGCTGCGACTACCTTGATGGTGTGGTACACCTTGCATCATCAGACGACGCTCCCGGCAAGCATTGTGCGTCTCCGCCCACTTGGGGGCGCACCACTTGTCCACCATGTATGCCTAGCACGCGGTGTGCTGGACGCACCAAGAAGGAATCACCTACACATCATCAAGTATGTGACATATAAGAAGATCAAATTAAGCCTACTTAATCTCAAAAGAAATCAGTATTAATATTCTATATTTACCTCTATGTACTGTTCCTGGGTCAGCATCATCGTTCTTGCGTCAGTTTTGGAGATATTCGTGCGAAGGTACAACCCGTGGTATGTTATGACGGCCTGGACGCGCGCCTCGTAATGCATGTCCTTCACGAGTTTTTTACAGACTTTGGTAGCCACCAAATCCGCCCTGTCCCGGACCCAAAGGCAGCAATGGCGGCGGCATCCCTCCGAGCAAGAGCTGCGAGGAGGAGGGAGGAGCCCATGAGCGAAAACGAGAAGAAGGCCAATGATGCGGAAACGAGAAGGCGAAGAGGAAGCCGAGCACAGGACAGACGAACCAAGCACCGAAGAGTAGAGCAGGGACGCCACCGGCAGCGTGCAGCAACAGAGCAAGTTCCTGCGAGCGGCGGCCGAGGTGTCACACCCCCTGCGGCCCCAAGCGACGCGGTGGCGACGACGACGGGGAGCGGAGGAGCGCGGAGAGCAGCGGGCCGAACGGTGAGGGGCGTGATGCGGTGGACGGCAACCGCGAGCACAGCGATGCGGAGAGGACCGACGCGGTGAAAACGACGGTAGCCCGATCGGGTAGAAGCCGAGGTAGGTATTTGAGGGTAAAAAAGGGTGAAGCCGAACCTAGCTTCGAACGAGAGCCATATTACCAGAGAGAGCGCGAAGGAGGCTGGAGCGAATTCTGGCCAAAGCGGCTTGGAAGCGGTTTGTTGTTCGGCGGTTTGCTGAGTGCCGTAGATCTGGCACTCGGCAAACTCAAAGTGATTTTTTTTTTCAAATCGCGTCCAGATTATTAAAAAAAAACTTTGCTGAGTGCCATGGATCCGGCACTCGGCAAAGTCAAAGTGAATTTTTTTAATTTTAAAATCATGTACCAATTTTGAAAAGTCAACTTCTAGAGCTTATAGACGTATTATTAAAAAGTTTATAGACGTATTTTTAATGCTATTTTTTTATTTTAATAATCATATACAAATTTTAAAAAGTTAAATAAATATAGACGTATTATTATATCTACTAGATGCTAATTTGTTCTAGTTAATCAACTTCTAAAATGCTTTCTTAAATGCACTCTACACTGTATGCTCGATGCTTCCATGAATATTCAGACATTATTTAATGCAGTTATATATAGCTCAAATTCTATTTATTGGAATTATAAAATTCTATAATTGCGGTTAATAAATTAAAATTAGCAAACGGAACTGAAAAATTACCAATATTTTACATGAAACAATCTCTGTCGTCTATTCACTGTACAAAAAGTTTGAAGTGAAACTCTAACTCGACACTTAATTTGACACCGGATCTTACCGGATCCTTCTCAACTCTCTGAAACTTGTACGGAGATGTTTTGATTTGTAAGCATCGTACGTGACAACTTTCGTGAAACCTTCTCAAATTTTTATCACAGCCTCGACATATGATATCATGACATCTTGACAAATCTTGTGATTTTCAGACTTTGTTTGTTTTTTTATATAATTTAAAAACAATTTGGTGAGAAGTTCGTGCTCATGTTTCATGAGGAAGATGTTTGAAATTTGATGTAACTTCGAGGATTTTAACGTTCTTCTATTTCAAATAACATGAATATCAATTTTCCATTCATTTTTTTTTCAATTATTCGAAGCTCCTGCAGTTCAAATTTAAGTTATCCTAAAAAATTCAATTAAATAAGATAAATTTACTAAATATAGCAAATACATTGAGAAAGATACCAAACTTTAACATGGAGGCAAGGTTACTGTACGACGTTAGCAGAAAAAGTTTAGAGTCCAGAAAATGAAAAAAAAAAATAGTTTGCCTAGTGTTAAGAGAAAACACTAGGCAAAGTTGTCACTTTCCTGTGTCCAGTGAAAACACTAGGCAAATACTAACGGCATGTTAGTGGACGTTGGCTCTGTCAAGGTTTGCCAAGTGTAGCAGTTGTCTAGTGTTAGGCACTAGGCAAAACTAGGGTTTGCCGAGTGTAATTCTTTGCCGAGTGCTCGACACTTGGCAAACTGCCTGTTTGCCTAGTGCCTAATTTTGCCTAGTGTTTGGCACTCGGCAAACCATAGATTTACCGTGTGTATTTCTTTGCCGAGTGCGACACTCGGCAAACCGGCCTCTTTGCCGAGTGCCCGATGAAATGCACTCGGAAAAGCATGTGACACTAGGCAAAGAACGCGTCTCCGGTATTAGATGATGCAATGCTTACTACACTAGACTCAACTGTATATCACAAGAAAAAAAATGAAGAATACATCATCTAATGAGAGATATTCTTGGGATCCAACGAAATAGACTGGAGTATTGTCAGGGTTAACATAGTATCCTCCAAATACAATAAACACTGTCATAAGGGATGGCCCAAGGGCCATTGCAGCTTCAGTTGTAGGAGCCATTGCTCCAACAGTGAGAACCATCGCTGATGCAGCAAATGACTCAACAGTCACAATACCACAGAATTTGGCAAATCTGGTAGAGTGTGAAACATTCTTTAGACAATCATAAGCAAAACTGCAATAGATATACATACAATGATGCCTCTGAGCATTGCCAAAAAAGATTTAAAATTACACTGACCTAGAAAATGTTGGGTGAAGTTTAGCCATTGGATAGAGAATTGATCCAAATATCAATGGAAATGCTGCTCCATTGGGAATCTCGGTCAACAACTTGGATGAAAGATATGGTCCAAGTGCATAGGAACCTTTTGCTCGTTCTCTGTCAACTATAGTCCATTCTTTTGGGAAAACGCCCACAGTCTTTGTCAGTGCAGCCATTGTTGGGCAGTCACCTTAACTCATATATTAAAAAGGAGAGAGATCAACACAAAATATGTTCAGACAATATTTCTAGAACTTCATGAAGATACAATCAGAACAATCATATGAAGTTCCAAATGTTCAAAGACAGTGAATATGTTAGATATATCCTGAATGCAAAAATATGTGCAAACTAGGAATTCAACTTCAGAAGCCCTCAAAGGTTCACAATATTCTACCTGAAGTAGTCCCATCCTGTCTTGTATGGATGTTTGAGATTTTCCCATTCGCCAGAACACAGATCCAAATATAACTGCTAAAGCAACAGACATTCGTGCTCTCACTTTGTTTGTTGGTCCATCACGAAAAGCCTGAACACAAAAGATCCTACACATTACAAGAAGCAATGGATGACAAGAGATAGTCAACCTACATCTTAACATGTACTCAACTGTCCTTAAATATTTTATAGCTATTTCTTCTTTTTCAATGACACAGTTTTCCTCCAAAAAAATTTCGGGCTTCAGAGGCTCTGTCCCCAGCCAGGAGAGTCCTCTTTTGATGGCTGGTGTTCTAAAGCCAGTGATGCTGTGGCCTGAATTATATAAAATGGAAACATTGGCCTGAATTATATAATCATCTTGGGAGCCTGGTTGCTATGGAACCATTGCAATTGATGCGTCTTTTGATGGATAGTCGCCCAATCTTACGAGCTCCTGCCATTTCTTTCAAAACCAAAATCTTTATCTTTTTTTCGAAAGCGTGCATTGCACGTGCTTCATTAAGGAAATTTATAGTACGATCCTAAACCGCTTTAGGGCCTGTTCACAAGGTGCGTTCTCAATCCTAAACCGGTGTAAAATACAGGCCCATGAACTTTTGTGGGCCGATCTGAAAAATAGTGTTTGGAAGCCTGTTGAGTCCAATAAAATCAATGAGTTGAGTTTTGAAGCTGGATCTACCTGCCTAGATGAGTCTTTCCCAAGCCAGGTGCCAAGAAAAAAATTTCATGCATCCTGTATGCACTGAGTGGCACGCATACATCCACCTGATGGCTGCCGCGTGTACAGGTGAGCAGCGGGTGAGCAGCGTGGGAGCCAAGCCGAGTATGCATGCTGGAGCCGAGTGGGAGCCAAGCGGAATCACGGGGTGGGCAGCGGACGAGGACACGTGGCAGTCGATGGGAGCATGTATGCATAGAAGCTGAGTGCATACCGTATGCATGGAATTTTTTTTTCCGGTGCCAAACAAAATACCCCTAGCCATGCTTGTATAATGCAACCTGGCCCTGTTTGGTTTCCCGTAAGGCCTGCTAGCCAGGTTTGCACAAGCCAAATCCGTACAGTTTTGGTGGCTCCGTGGAAACGTCTGCATCCGTCGTTCTATCGGAGCCAGGCTTGGCCTAGCGCTCCTGTCGCTCGTCTCACCTCCCGCGCCGCCTCACCTCCCGTCCCGGGCGAGCTCCTCACCTCTCGCCTCGACGCCGCCTCACCTCCCGCCCTGGCGAGTTCCTCACCTCCCGCCCCAGCGCTGCCTCACCTTCGGCCTCGCGAGCTCCTCACCTCTCTCCCCTCTGTCCCTGTCGTGGCGAGCTCGCTGTGCCGGCCTACTTCTTCCCCTTAGGCGCATCTAGCCTCATCGTCTTCCTCGTTGACGAGATCTTGCTTGATTCCTTCTCAAGGGGGGTAGAGGACGGCCTAGGCGTAGACGCTTCGTCCCCAAGAGCGGGTGCGGCAGAGGTGCCCGCCAACGAGGGGGTAGAGGACGGCCTAGGCATGGGTGCTTCGTCCCCAAGTGCGGAGGGCGCAGTGGTGATGGAGGAGCAACGCCGGAAGCCGCCGGGGGCTCCACCCTCCATCTCGTCATGCTCCCCTACCATCTCTACCTCGGCGAGGTCACCTCCTCCTCCAGATCCGCCCAGCACTCCGGCGAGGTCGCCTCCACTTCCAGATCCGCCATCCTCCTCTCCGCATCGTCCTCCTCCTTTTGTGCGCGCCTGACCTCCGGGCATGGCGAGGGGGCAGAGGAGTCCAGCAGGGGCGCGACCAGTGGCATGCCTACCAAGTGTTTGACAAAATGCAACAGAGGGGGTAATCATACCAGCTCAGAGATACAGTGATTGTATGCAAAGAAAAGCAGTCAACCAAACATGTCATTTCTAACCCAGGCTTGGTAGGGAATGCAACCAAACAAGTGCATCTTGTACTGCACAAGCTAGCCTAAAGTTGCCCAGGCTTAGTTTTGCTAGCCAGGCTTAGCGAGGAAGTGAACCAGAGGCGAAACCAGCAATTTTGATTAGAGGGGTCGGACAAATACGATCATATTTTTTTAGTGTGATAAAATATACATAATTATATGTTTCAACAACTTTTCAAAAAAATTTACACTATTTATAACCAAAATCATAATAGTTTCATAAAAAATAGGTGAAATTATTTTTTTGTGCTATAAATTCAAATATTTATAGATATTAAATAAATCTACCTTGCTTGTGTGTGTGTTTGGGGGGGGGGGGGCGGGGGGGCGAGCCCCCCTAGTTCCCCCTCTAAAGTGAACCAAACACATAGTTGTCTAGTGTGCTATGACAACTCCGCCTTTTTCACCACGTCGCCGCCATGCCGATGTGCCCAACACCAAGGCCCTAACAACTTCTCCAACTAGATAGCCGAGAGGCTGATAGTCGAATGCTCGCCGTGGCAGCCAAGTCAGCGCTCTTGTTCACATTCCACGACGAGCAACTGTCTACACGGGCTGGCTCCGGTACGTAGCCCTTGCCAGTATTGCCGTAATGGTCGTGTAGTCCATTTACGCACCGTTTAAATGCTATTCAATGACTAGCCGTGTTTGTTTAATCAACTGTTTATCATGTTTAATTGACCGTATAGCTTGAATAAACACTAAACGGATGGGTGCCCGAATAAATATTTTATAAGCATGTATACCTAAAAGTATTCATAAAAATAAAAAATTGCATCCAAGCATATTTTGAATGTTATGCTTGCCATAAGAAATTCAAATAAATTTAATAAATGAGGTATATACATCATTACGAAAATTGATACACCTCATGTAACTCAAGTTAAACTCTAAAGTTTGCACAACTCGAATGAATTATTTGAACTCGCTTTTGTTCCATCTTTGGTAGACCATGTGCTCGGACTTGTGAAGCAAAAGAGAGTGCACATGCGTTGATGTACTTAAATGATGTGCTCAGTTACACAATCGGAGATGTTCACGTAAGAATCAGTAGCAGTGGGTGCGCTCCACTTGTTTTGTAGCAATGAGGCCATCATCTGTGATTCTGTTTTTATGGACTTTGGTTTGTAATGACTCCATATCTACCTATCATGTATGATGTATGTATCTTTTCTAATTATGATGTATTCATTATCCACTTGTTTGGTATAATTGTTTGTGCATTACTAATATCAAATGTAAAATATTAGATAGTAACATATATGTAAATGTAATAACAAAGTATATAAAAATGCAAAAGTGAAAGTCACTGGTGGTTGAATCCACGGACTCTACAGTGACCATTAGTGTAGTGGCAAGGAGGTGTTATTTATACAAAAAGATAGAATCATACAGATACTCATAAGCATTGATATTCTTGTTTGTACCTAGCAATTGTCATGAATACAGAGTTATAATGCACACAGGATAGGATTATTTGCGTATGATGGGCGCGTGTGATGATAGAATAATTAAGGAACGAAAGAATGTATAGGATCATGCGTTGCGTGCGTGTTGTCAGTTTGATCATCAGTGGGGCAGATTGGAGACGATCGCGCGTGAAGCATCGAGGAGGAGGGAGACGAGGACAAAGGCGGAGGCCGGCATGGCCAGCACGAGCACGGCGACGAGGCCGACGCCGACGCCTGGCCGGGAGCTGGCGAGGAACGCCTGGAGGAGGCCGAGGAGCCGGCAGACGTCGGCGTCGTAGGTGGCGTACCACTCCTTCTCCCACGCCGCCCACTCGTCGGGGGGCTCCCAGCCGCGCTCCGCGGCCTCCATCTCGTGGATCCGTCGCCGCAGGACCACCATCCCCTCGTCCACCATCCGCCCGCCGCCGCTGTTGTTGCAGCTGAACTCATCCGCGTCGTCGCGGCGGGACGACGCGCAGCGTTGCGCGGAGGTGGAGGCAGCGGGTTTCTTGTTGTTGGCCACGGCGGGCGGCGGCGGCATCGGAGATGGTCGGCTGATGCGGCCCGACCGGAGCGGCAGGAAGCATGGGAGGCGGACGGCGGCGAATTCGCAGCTCATCATGGGGTGCATGCGAGTTTCTGTTCGTCGGCGGAGCAATTCAAGAAGCGAGCAAAGGGTATATGTATCAGTGACCTCTCTGATTGATTGCGAGGGGAGCAAGCATGCAATGCGATGCGACTGGAAAGAGGGAGAGAGAGACAGGAGTGGATGGATGCGCGCGCGTCGGCCTTTGATTTGAAGTGGAATAGAAGCAAAGGATGGAATCGATCGGTGAAGGACGACGCTGCAGCTGCACGCAACTTTGGGTGGGTGAACTACGTTTATATAGGCGCTGCCGCGCTGTTGGTATCGGACCTGTGGATCAGGCGGTGAGAAGATGACGCGCATGTTCTTGGCGGGCTTGTGCATGGAGACGCGCGGCCCCTGGTCGTGCGCGCGGATTGCCGTTGGCGCGCGAGGATACGGGCGATCAAGTGATGCATGGAATCCGATGGCCGTTACGGCATGTGATGACCTATAGCTTTTACCTGGTCGGCACGCATTCGTGATATGATAGATAGATGTTGACCCAAACTACGGCCGCCGCCCCGGCGACGGTGCGCGGGTGTGTGCTGCGAACGAGAAGCCGGGCGGCGGTGGCGGCCTGCGTTTGCTACACGTCATGACTCACGAGTTTGCTACACGGCATGCGCGGGCGGCCACGTTGATTAATCAATCTACGTCACCGGATGAGCATGTATGCACATACGCTGTCAACAACGATCAACTAGTAGGAATTCCAACGCGGGATTTAGTAGCGTCGTCGATTAAAACATTTGCGTCACGCTGCTACGAGAGAGCTAGCCATGCCCGTGATTCCGTGAGACGGCCGGCGTGCGGCGCGCGGCGCGCAGTTCTTTTTTGACGTTGTCGACGTCAATCAGTCACTCTCACTCCTGTCTTGTCCTCTGTCCTGCCTGCGCGTATGCCTGCTGCGCACATGCACCGATCGGGCCCCGCGCCTGCGATGCGTAGAAACTGCACGCAAACGCGTCGTCACACTATATGCGCACTCGCGCCGGCCGCCGTCAAGTAGTACGTGCAATGGAGCCGATCAGCCGAAGCCGCAGAGTGAACGCCCGGCCGGCCGGCGGGGTCGATCGATCGACCTCTCGCAGTCGCAGCCCAATGCTTGCTCCCTAAGCTACCAAGTACCAAGTCATTACAGCAGGACGTGTGGCGTGGTTGCAATGGTTCACTTAATTCGATCGGTTCGTTTCTCTTTTTAACGAAATACTACTAAGGCCCTGTTCTGGTAACGCTTCTAGAACCCCTCCCGATTCCAAAAGCAGTTTTACGGCTCCGCTTACCGAGGCTTGTTTAGTTTCTAAAATATTTTACGAAATGCTATTGTAGCACTTTTCGTTGTTATTTGGTAATTAGTGTCCAATCATAGCTTAATTAGGCTTAAAAAATTCGTCTCGTCCATTTCGTCTAAACTATGTAATTAGTTTTATCTTTTATCTATATTTAATGCTCCATGCATATGTCCAAAGATTCGATGTGACGGGGAATCTACTGTTTTTTCGTGAAATATTTTGGAACTAAACAAGACCCAAAAGGAGTAACGGAAAACATCTTCGTCAATAAATTCCCCGAAATCGTATTGAGAGAGGCTTGCGAGAGATGGAGAAGCTGAAAAATGCAGCTTCAACCAGCTCCTTCGCTCGATGGACGCCAATGCCCTTGGGCCACGTGCTGCCCTTCTCCTGCAGGCTCCACGCGTTGCCGCTCTCCCGCAGCTTGCACCGGCTCCACGTAGCGCAGGCAAGTAGGGGCGCCCGGCGGCGCCGTGGACAGGGAGAGGCGCGGAGGGGAGGGGTACGGTAGTGTGGGCCAACAGCGGATGAATGTAGAGGGGATGGGCACCGCGGGCCAACGGTAGCACAGGCGGGGAGGGACGGGCAGAAGACTTGTGCGGCGGAGATGACAAGGTGGAGAAAGAAGGGGAAAATAATGAGGGAAGAAAAAAATAGAAGTGTATTTTAGATATTTCACCCTTTTAAACAACTAGACTGGATGGAGTTGTTTTACCAAATGTTTTTTTAACAAGTAAAACTAAAGCTAAAGAAAGTTGTTCCATCAGAGAAGCTATGTTCGGAATTATTTTTGCTGAAACTGGAGCTCTACCAAACGGGTCGCAACACTGGCAGGTGCTCTAGTGCTCTGTCTAAGACTAGTCTCACTGAGACGTTTCATGCCCTACTTTCCAATGCTCCCATGTGTTGAAAATAAAGTAGATTGGTTCCATCCATATGAAACATGTTTTACTTTCATGAATTTTTTATCCTCTCTCTCAACATTTGCTACTCTTTTCATTCTAAATTATAAGACATTTTGACTTTTTCAGATACATTGTTTTTTCTATGCACTTCGATATATATTATGTCTATAAATACATGGTAAATAAAAAAATTATCTAGAAAATCTAAAATATGTTAGGAATATAGAACGGACGGAGTAAATTGATAGCTTATTTAATGTTCATATGACACCTTCACTAAGACTGGCTTCTGAAAAGTTGGTCTGAGGTGCGTCAGTAGTGACAACGACGGAAAATTATTATGCTTCGTCTCAATAAAACAGATGTAAAATATTCAACTGTTTTAGTATGACCTTTCAGCACATGAATTTTTGTATATGCTTAATCAGTACTCCATTAATTTATATTAGAATACTGCTCAGTTTTGCACATAAATATTCCCCAAAAAAATTGCACATAAATAACACCATTCCTTTTATAACTTTTGAGTGATGACGATGATTTAATAAAGAGCACATGCTATTTTTACTCAAGATGTAATCCAAGCCACATATCTTAAGATTAGGATGGCATTAATTACTGGGAGCCCCTAAAACGCGTAGGTGATATTACCACTGAGAACTGGCAGTCGGCAGGTTCAATGGCCGGAAAAGAGTAGGACGCCAAATAAAAATAAAAATGCAACGCAAAATGTGTAAAACAATTCATGAGCTAGCGGTGGTGACTATCAGCTGAAGAAGACCAACCGCACGCCCGTCCTGCAAGGCTGCAGGTCTCCTCGGCCAGTCAACAGCTAACAGAGGGTTATTTGCTTGCCTTGTTTAGATCCCAAAATTTTTTGAGAAAAATTCATATAGCACTTTTGTTGTTATTTACCAAAATTTGTTCAACCATGGATTAACTAGGCTCAAAAGATTTGTCTCGACATTTACAAACAAACTGTACAATTAGTTATTTTTTTACTTACATTTAATACTCCATATAGGTGTCTAAAAATTCGATGTAACGGATACTATGTAAAATTTTTTAGATCTTTTTGGAACTAAACAGGACCCGCCATCAGGTGTCGTTTTCAGGCTTTTGTCGACGCGGTTAGCTGATAGCTAACCGAGTGCGTGTGGTAGGTAGGTTTTCGCTACAGTTTCGTCCGTACTCACTCCCTCTCACTCCCTCTCAAAACAGAAGTTATTCTCGTTTTCTAAGAATTTAATTTTTTTAAATTTTAATCAATTATAATAAAAAAATAATAAAATTTATAATATATAATTAGTATCATTAGATAGATCGTTGAATATACTATCATAATAAATTTATTTAGAGATATAAATGTTGTATACATTTTCTACAAATCTAGTCAAAGTTAAAAAAAAAGTTTGACCAGCACATGTCTCATAACGTCATCTTGGATGGAGGGAGTATCGATCTGGCACCATTTTTCTGGTTCAGCTTCGGAAATGTCTGGTCGTCTGGACGTGCAGCCGACTCTAATCCTTACGGCACCTTTATCAGTTTGGTTGATCACAGAACAGCAGCAGCTAAAATCGGCACATTCTGCTGACAATTGACCTAATGACATACTAGAAGCTAGTTAGATTTTTCTTTGAAAGTACACTGGTTTTTGATTCACGATCCAACTTGGGCCTTGTTTAGATCCCAAATATTTTCCCAAATTTCACTATGTAAAAAGAAGATTCCCCATCACATCAAAATGCCGGCATATGCATGGAGTACTAAATGTAGATGAAATCAAAAACTAATTGCACAGTTTTGTTGTACTTTGCGAGACGAACGTTTTGAGCCTAATTAGTCAATGTTTGAATAATTTTTACCAAATAAAAACAAAATGCTACAGCGCAAACACTGTACCTACAGTGTTTCAGCCGCCCCCAAATCGGGGGAACTAAACACGGCCTTGGCCACATGGTTCCCCTCAGCATGATGTGGATGGCAGGTGTACAGAAAGAAGAGCATCAAAGATGTCATCTCTGAATTCAGCGAGTATGTTTCAAACTAATAAATGATTCCGTTTACATAAGCACTAGGGCATTTCCTCCAAAGTTCCTTTGAATGAGAAGATGGCTGAAAAGCATTTTTTATCGTATCTCATTCTTTGTTTCTTATGCGCAGAAATCACACGCTCTGGTTGAAAATTGCATCGATCCATTGCTTCATTAGTAGCATAGATGTTGACTATGACACGAAATTGATTAATTTGAGGAGTGGGATGGCGATAGATCATGCCTTTAAGAGTTTTTTTTGTCTAGCCTCAAAAATAGTTCTCCCTCTCCATTCCAAATTATAAGTTGTTTGGTTTTTCGGGTCGAGTTTTTTTAAATACAATGGTTTTGCTATGCACCTAGATATAGGTAATGTCTAGATATATAATAAAAACTATTTATATAGAAAAGTCCGACTGACTTATAATTTAGAATAGAGGAAATACTATTTTAATAATAATGTGTGTGGAAATAAATTTTTAAGAGCTATATCTTTTCATCACACCAACCGTCATAACGTGGCCAATGAGTATGGTCACGCCACATATACTCGCATGATCGATGCACTACCTTTACACCAGGAGATGATGTAGTCTTAGATGTGTCCATCCACTTTGGTAACTTCATACTTTGACAGTGTTTGCTACTTCTGTGGCATTTTGATAAAGTACTATGGTTTCTAATGATCTCTAAACTATTTTTAACCATTCATTTAAATTAGTCGTTATCATGTTGGTTCATAGATTCATTGATGCACATGCATGAGAAATGTTGGGACATAGACATATGAGTAGCGGAGGCCCCTACATAACAGCAACTGTTTACATGTTTCATGGTGCGCAGGTATACCAGGAGGAGCCTTCGGGTCCGACTGCTGGCGTGGCGGAGGTCGAAGCGCAGGAATGCCAAGGAAAGCCTTCGCCTCAGACCACCGGGAAGGCAGAGGTCTAAGCGCAGACTCCGAAGATACCCGGAGGAGCTCCTCGGCGGAGGTCGCAGAGCGTAGGCGGAGGCTCAGGTGGTTCAGGCAAAGGCTGTGTGATCTCCGCGCCCGAGAGAAGGGAGCTCTTACAGCACTATGGCCTGGAGTCAGAAATGGGCCTCCCACAGGCCTGTAGCTGAGGCCCAAGAGGCAAAGGTGGTGCAGAAGTAAAAGACCCGGGATGCCCCTAAAGATTTGAACTAGTCTTAGGATATTCTAGGAATGTACCTTAGCTGTCATAGGGCAGAGATGTACAATGAAATAGTAGCAAATAGTGTCCTATAAAAGGAGGAGCCAGATCCTATGTAAAGGAGGTTGGTGAGTTCATTTATGAAACCCTAATTAAGACTGGACCCACCTACTCGCTCACCGTCGCCCGGAGCCCACACTCAGGTGAAGGCCCTATTACCTTCTACCTATCAGAAACTGAAAGTCCCTAGTTTGGTTTTGGCTAATTGATGAAACCTAGGACTAACCTTTGTATCTAAGTGGATGATTTAGAAAAAGGTGGTCATTGAATATGAGACATGACATTGACTCATGTGACCAAGATGGTGAAGACCAAGATGAGGCTTGGCTCGATGGACCGGTTGTGAAGGTGAAGGGCAAGTCGAGGCTTCGAAGCGAAGGACCATGCGATGGTGAAGCTTGAGCAAGACTTGGCGCCGACGGACCGATGCAACGGTGAAGAGCAAGTGAAGTCAAGGTCGATGGATCGAGACGGTCATGTGATGATATGAAGTGGATCATATCATTTGGAGAAACAAAATGGGCTCAAGGCAAAGGTATAACCATAGGGCCATTTTGTTTTACACTCAAGACACCATAGAGAGTGTGAGTGGTTTAGGGTCGATAGCCGAACTACTAAGAGGGGAAGTCTTATCGGTTATTCGACGCACGGGTGCCACTAGGTGAATTCATGAAGTGCATTGCATGTAGGGCCTAGTGAGCTAACTGGAAAACCTTTGAAAATGATTGAGAAAAAGCTAACACACAAGCACATGGAGATGTACACTTGATGGTGTTGGCACATTTGCAAAGGTGGCATTGGTCGCGCTATGGTTTGCGGGTAGAGAGGGGTTTGGGTTCCTCTCTCCCTCCCGCCGAGCGTGCGAGCGCGGGATTCAGGCGATTTTGGGGAAATGAAATGCCTATTTTCCACTACGCCGGAAGTCGGAAAAGAAACGGAGACGAACGGAGGTCACAGAGGTGACTGGACGCGGTCACGGTTTGACCGGACGCGTCCGGTCAGTACAGCGCAGCAGTCAGGTGCGCGGGCTAGGGTTTGCAACCGGCGCGTCCGGTCACTCGCGGGACCGGCGCGTCCGGTCAGGCGCCCTGAGGGAACTGCAGTTCGCAAGGTCGATCGGACGCGGTGCGCGTCCGGTCACACGCGATCGGACGCGTCCGGTCGTCGAGGGAGCTTACTGGACTCCAACCGGACGCTGGCACTGTCGCGTCCGGTCGTTGCGTGGAGCGTGTCCGGTCATGTTGTCGTGCGCGCGGGTGCTGTGCGCATCTGCGCGTCCGGTCGTTTGAGCTGCGCGTCCGGTCGTCGCGTTTGACCGTTGGCGTGGAGTGACCGTTGGAAGATCTGGCAGCCGCGTTTGAATTCGAGGGACACGTGGATGGCGCAGGGCGACCAGACGCGGTGAAGCGTGTCCGGTCAGTTTCGACCGGCGCGTCCGGTCGTCCCGAAAAACGCTCAGTGGAGTGGCAACGGCTCTATTTGTTTGGGATGCTTATAAATACTCGTTGGCCGGCCCTTGGGGAGCTAGCTTGGCATTTCTAACACTCTTGTGCATCCTTTGAGCTAAAGCTTCTCCTCCCACTCATCTCTCTTGCTTGATTGCAAATCAAAAGTGAGATTGAGTGATCCCAAAGTGCATTGCATAGCTTGAGGGCATCTAGTGGCACTTGTGGGTGGTTTAGCCGGTGGATTTCTTGTTACTCTTGGAGAGTACCGCTCCTAGCCGGCTCGGAGATTGTTGGAGGCGTTGGCAAGAGAAGGTGATTGTTCTTGGCCACCTCCGGTTGTTTGTGAGAGGTTCTTGTGCTTTCCTCGGTGGGACGCCAAAAGCAACTCTAGTGGAATGCTCGTGTCATTGAGTTACCACATTTGAGAGTGGTGTCTTACGGTGCCTTGCGGGGCGTGCCTTGAGGGGCAAGTGACTTGAGGGTCACACCGGGAAACCATCTAAGTGTTGGTCGACACAACCGGTGACGTAGCTTGTCGGTGCACAAGTGAACATCGGGTGAACAAAAATATTGTGTCTCTTGTCTCCCGGTGATTGGTCTTCATATTGTATTGTTGTCAATATTGATTGATTGTATATCATCTTGGTGATCGGCAACATCTTCACTCCACCGTCGGTATAAGAATCACAATCCTCTCTCTTGCATTTACATTTACTAGATTATCTTGTGTTGCTCTAGTGGTAGCTTTGCTAGTAGTGTTGTTAGCTTGCTCTCTAGTGTAAACTTAGTGACTTAGCACTTGTGTGAACTAGAGATCATAATCTACTAGACTTGTGGTTAGGAGGCTTGCATCACAACCTTTGGCTAAGCAAAACTCGCTTTACGCCGTTTGTTATTCTAACAAGTTTGCTTAGTGGTATTTGTAGAATTTTTATAGGCTATTCACCCCCCTCTAGCCATCTAGGACCTTACAGAAACCCAGTTTTCCAACATTAGCGCCCACCACGTGTAGGCCAAGCAAAACCCACAATGGTGATAAAAAGAGCAACCTCCGTCAGGGCACCTCCAGAACCTACCAGAAGGGGAAGGTCCAGGCGTAATGCCCGCAACACCTATGCTACTGCTACTGAAGAGCAAGACATAGAAGAAGATACTGCGGAGGATCAGCCCGTGGCGACCGAGGAGCTGCCGGTGCCAGAACCAACCCCAGAGCAAGTGCTTCAATAGCTCCAAGCCCAGTTGCAGAGTACACAACAAGAAAGAGATAGGTTGGCAGCAACCTTCGCCGCCAACCAGAGGGCAGTTCAGGCATCACTTCGGGCAGTGGAGATCAAGCAGCAATTGGCGGTCTTGCAGGCAGAGATACAAAGCATGCAACCCAGCCAGCCTCTTTCCAACACACCTAACCAGCACCACTCAGCAAATCAAAGTCAACCTAACCCCTCTCCAGGTATGGCCGTCCAACCAACCTTCGGCACACCTTACATCTCACCACCAGTCCACAGAACCGTAGACTCCAAATCTTCGCTATTTGAAGGAATCCAAAGCTCGCCTTGGCCTTCTTCCTACAAACCCATTACCCTATGCAAATTCAACGAGAGATCAGACCCATGCCAGTTCATCATGAGCCTCGAGGTAGCTGTAGCCTCCACAGGTGGGAACGACATTGTTCTCGCCAAGTCATTCGTTATTGCAGCCAAGGGCGTTGCATTGGCATGGTATTCAATGTTAAGGCCAAGTTCAGTATATTCTTGGGAAGACCTCTGTGACAAAATCATAGCCAACTTCAAAGGGTTTACCACTGAATCCCTGACCTTGATGGACCTGTTTTAGTGTAGACAAAATCAAGGAGAGGCTCCAAGGGACTACTTTCAGAGATTTGTGTAGCTAAAAGCGAAGGCACCAAATGTCCCAGAAGATGTGGCAATTGAAGCCGCAATCAAAGGTCTTCGCATCGGGGCCTTCGTAGCTCATCTAGCTCGAGAAAGCCAAGCACAATAAAGGAGCTATACAACGAGTTTGAGAAATATTGCAGATCAGACAACGACCACCACAGAAGATTAGAAGAGCAAATCAGAACAAGCAGTTGTTGGTGCTTCTTAGCGAAAGGAGAAAAATCCGCAAGCGCACGGAAGTACCATTGTAGCACTTCACCTAGAAGTATTCAGGGTATCGTATTTTCCCAAAGGAATGGTATTGCAAGTAGCCTCTTAGCTAGTTAACTAGAGAAAGGGATGAAGGGTAACTTGGGTAGTGAGGTTCGTCCAGGGGCAGACACCTTAAGCGAAGATACCTTTGGTACTACAAACTCACTTCGGGCATCGGCTTACGCTTGGTCTGCCAAGCGATACCGGCATGTAGCTCTACGCCGTACCCGAACATGGAGGATTACGAAGGGCGGACAGGGCTGTCACCACCTACCGCCTACCCCTCAACCATGGCATACGAGGCAAACGAAGGTAACGTGTAGCTTAGACACCACGTCTACACTAACCGTTACTACTCTAGCATTGGTAAGAAACTTCCATCTTGATTAGAAGTCCTCTACTAGAGCACCCGTCACGAGACGGACGACGAACTCGCAAGTAAGTAGTAACAACGATAACTTAACTTAGCGAATCAAACCGAAAGATGAACACGAACTTCTTACTTCAAGTAGTAAGACGAACGTAGAGGTAAAAGCATAGAGGGAGCCAAAAAGTCTGGCACTCCATCCACCCAAGGTACAAGGCTCGTCGTGTACATGAGTAGAGGCACCGCTACTCCGCTATTCCTCTAACTCATTTCCCTCTCCACTCCCTACTCTAGTCTAGCTAGAAGCTAAAGGAAATATGCGTAGCCCTTCTTCTTCTTCTTCTTCTCCAAAATGTGTATATACTCTTGATGTGAGGAGGGGGTCTTCTTATATCGGTTTGCTCGTGTATTTTAGGAAACATAGCATGCAACCGCCTCCACGTGCATTGAATGCACCGCCAGAGAACTGTGGGCCTAGGCCAAGCTGGGGGTGGTGCGCCCGCACCTAGGGTGTGACCGCACCCTGGTCTTTGCGCCTGGCCACCGCCTTCGGCCTATGGGCTTCGGGCTAGGCCTGGATGCCTCCCCCGCTGGTGTCTCGGTCCAGTTCTGAGTTTGAGTGGGCTTTTGTATTTGTTTTTCTTAAATATGTCACTTGGAAAGCGTATTTTGTTGTTTTTTGTGTTTGTGCCCGCAAAACATATACATACCAAAACTTGTGGAAATGTTAGTCATAAAGCCCTATTCCTAAGTTTTGGTAGTCATATTTCCTTTATTATGTTCAAATGTTGGCGGTATTAATGTATGTTAAGAACCGCCAACAGCAGTACCAAGGGAGCAGCAGAAATGGTCAAACAGACAGCAGAAACCAATGCCAATCACAGCCTCAGCAAGCGCCAGATCAACAAATTTTCAATATAGAGCAGCAAGGGAACAACCAGCAAGGGCAGCAGATGCCGGAGGCAGCCCCAAACAAAGCATCTCAAAAGCAATATGATGGTAAGAAAAACAATCAAAGAAAGAACTGGAACAAGAACCAGGAACTAAGACAATGAAGGCAGTATTGTTTCTTCTATGGAGAGAACAAAGGACACATCACTAGAGATTGCCTAGACATGAAGGAAACTCAAGAGAGGATAAAGAACAGGGTGAACCCTCAACCTTTGCCACAACAACCCGCAAGAGAAGTCAACCATACCTTCACCGCACCCCCTTAACAGCCATACTGTCCAATCTACCCAAGCCTTGACTCCAATCAAATCCATATATCTACCTTAGTAGCCGCATACTACTGCAACTTCTTACTCGCATGGCGGCCAAGCACCCAGCAGCAAGGGCAGGTCAGTAACCAGCAAGCAAAAGACAACCTCACCTGTATAAACCCAAGGCCTCCGCATATAACATTCATAGAGACAAACTAGCCAGCTCAAGTTCACAATAGACAACTTGAAACACTACCTCCGCCACCACCCTCACCGCAACTAGCCGTGCCCAAAAATGAGCCCAACCCAGAAAACCAGCTCAATCCACATACACTGCTACCAACCATCGGCATGACATTGCCAATCACCGGAGGCTCTTCAATGGAGTTCCAAACAAAAAAGCAGAAGAAAGACCATCTCAGGCTTGTCAACAACAGTTTAGGGTCTGATACGGTGCACAGATTGGTCAAAGACACCCATCACATTCTCAAAACAAGACCTCCAATTGGAAAGCTACCCCCATGCTGATGCCATGGTGATCAAAGCCAACATAGCAGGCTGGGAAATTAACAGGGTTCTCATAGACTCTGAAAGCTCCGCAGATATCAAACAGAAGTCAGTTACAGCCTTCGAACTCACCACTAATCGGTTTCAGAGGAAAAAAGATCGATGCATTGGGAAAAATATATCTGCCAGTATCCTTCGGAGGCTAGGAAAACGCAAGAACAGAATATGTCACTTTTGACATAGTAGATATCTACTACCCATATAATGCCATCTTCAGCAGAGGGTTTAGAAACAAGTTCAATGCAGCCATCCATATGGGCTACTTGTTTATGAAAATGCCAGCTTTGCATGGCACCATCACAATCCATGGCAGCCAAAAAGAGGCAAGAAACATAGAGAGAGCCATCTACAAGTCACAGTGCAATATTAACTCTGTCGAGTCAGCCAAGAGCAACGCACTGGAGCCTCCGGATATGCCGAAGGGGAAAATAGATCTCTAAGATTAAGAAGAAACAAAATTAGTTCCAGGAGAAAGCAGTGCCAGATAGAAAGGTCACCATCGGAGGCAATCTCTTGAATGAAGAAGAAGCAGAGCTCATAGAAACCTTAGCCAAGAACAAAGATGTCTTCGCTTGGTCAGCCTCTGGTCTAAAAGGAGTCAATAGAGATATCATACAACATTCCCTCGACATCAAACTGAAAATAAAGCCAAAGAAGCATCGACAAAGGAAAATGTCAAAAGACAGAATATTAGCAGCGAAGGCTGAAGTGCAGAGGCTGTTAAATGCAAATATCATAAGAGAAGTCAAGCACTCAGAGTGGCTGATAAATGTAGTGCTGGTACCAAAGAAAAATGGGAAGATGAGGATATGCATAGACTTCACAGATCTAAATAAGGCTTGCAAGAAAGATCCATTTCCTCTACTAAGGATAGATACCTCCGTTGATAAAGTGGTGGGTTGCAAACGATTTTTACTCCCAGACTGTTTCTCAGGATATCACTAGATCTGGCTCAACAAGGAAGATGAGGAAAAAGACAAGTTTCACTACCCCTTTTGGAACATACTGTTACATCAGGATGCCAAAGGGGATCAAGAACGTGGGCTCAACCTTCGCCAGAATGACAAAAGCAGTTCTCGGCCTCCAATTGCAGAAAACATCATAGCTTATATCGATGACATTGTGGTGATGAGCAAGAATGAAGAGGATCACATCCAGATCTCAAAGAAATCTTTGCCAACCTTAGGGAAGCCGAACTCAAGCTAAACCTAGAAAAGTGTGTCTTCGGCGAAAGCCGAGGCAAAATGCTCGGGTATATTAAGGACCCAAAGGCATAAGAGCCAATCCATAAAAGACGAAGGCCATAATCTCAATGGTAGAACCATCAACCAAAAAAGTTCAGAAGCTCATAGGAAGAATAGCAGCGCTAAATAGATTCATCTCAAAATCAGCAAAATGTAGCCTTCCATTCTTCAAAACTCTGAGAGACGGAGACAAAGTAGAATGGGGGCCAAAACAGTCAAAGGCTTTCCAGCAGCTCAAAAGCTACATGGCTACCAAACTCTGAGTTACAGTACCAGATCCGGAGGCACCATCACTATTGTATGTTACAACCTCTGACCACGCAATCATTGGAGTACTCGTCCAAGAGAAAGAAGAATAATCCAATGTCATTTAGCAGCCTGTCTACTACATCTCAGAAGCATTATTAGGAGCAAAGCTGAACTATATAGAAATAAAAAAATAGCATACGCCGTCCTGATCTCATCAACAAAGTTGAAGCATTACTTCCAGGCGCATGAGATCACAGTGCCATCGTCGCAGCCACTCAGAGATATATTTACCAACAAAGAGGCCTTCGGAAGAATAGGGAAATGGGCAACATAGCTATCCCAGTTTGACCTCAACTTTGTGCCAAGAACCATGATAAAATCACAAGCCTTAGCAGATTTCATGGCAGATTGGACACCTTCGGTGCATCAAAGTCAACCAACTCAAGCTCAAGTCTGGACACTCTATACAAATGGGGCTTGGGGACACCTGTGAGTAGGAGCCTCCGCCATGCTGATAGCACCATCAAGCCTCTGATCCAAGTATGCAGCCAAACTAGAGTTTAAAGCAACAAACAACGTTGCAGAGTACGAAGGCCTCATACTAGGACTCAACAAAGCAAAGGCACTAGGCGCAAAAATGATATTAGCAAAAATAGACTCTCAGGTTGTGGTTGGGCAAGTAAAAAAAGAGTACATGGCACGAGAGCCAGAATTGGTCAAATACTTGGCAACAGTAAGGGCACTAGAGCGGAGGTTCTAGGGGTTCACCTTGAAATTCATACCAAGGATAGAGAACCCAGAGGCCGATGAGCTGCGAAGGTAGCAGCAAACAATCTGCCAATACTAGACGAAACATTCTACCAGGTACTCCAAGTACTAGCAACACAAGCAACTATGAAGGCATTCAAGCAAGTCTTACTCATAGAATCTGAAGACTGGCGACAGTTGACCATTGATCAGATAAATAATGTACAACATTCAGAAGATGAGGCAAGCATAGCAAGAATGGTCACCTGGTCAAGAAGCTATACATTAATAGAAGGGATCCTATACAAAAAAGGCATAGTCCAACCACTGCTCAAATGCATAACCCAGGGCGAAGGCAAGGAACTCCTCTGAGAGATTCACTTTAAAATTTGTGGGTCTTACATAGGCCCATGAGCATTGTTTGCGAAGGCCATCAGGCAAGGATTCTACTAGCCCACTCACATCAAAGACGTAGAAGAAATTGTAAAGACATGTAAATCATGTCAGAGCACCTCCCTACACCAGTCAAAGCCTTCGGCCATAGTACAACTCATCCCCCCACTTGGCCTTTATAGAGATGGGGCATGGACCTTGTTGGCCCATTGCCACCCTCGCAAGGGGGAATAAATTTGTAGTTGTAGCAATCGAGTACTTCACAAGATGGATTGAGGCAAAACCACTAGCAATCATCATGTTAGAATCTGTAAGAAAATTCTTTTAGCAAAACATCATCTACAGATTCAGAGTACCAAGGATCATCATGCTAGACGATGGAAAGCAGCTCGACTCAGACAAATTCAAAGAGTTCTGCAAAACTATAGGAACAACAGTAGCCTTTGCCTCAGTCTACCACCTAGAATCAAATGGAGTAGTGGAAAGAGCTAACAAAATAATATTCTCAGCAATATCCAAAACATTATTCAACCTCCACAAGGGAAAGTGGGTCGAGGAACTACCAAAGGTGGTGTGGTCTCATAACACCACAACATCCAGAGCAATGGGTCTCACACCGTTTAAACTATTGTATGGAGAAGAAGCAATGCTACCCGAAGAGGTCAAGCATCAGAGCCTCTAGGTGATAAAGCAAGCTTTGGCAGCAGACGAAGAATATTCTAAGGAAACAATCGAAGGCGCAAGACTGGAAGCAATACAAAACATCACCAAATACCAACAGCAGACAAAGAAATGGAGATATAGCCATATAGTCAGAAAGCACATACAAGACGGAGACTTAGTCCCAAGAAGGAAGCTGAATGCAGCAAGTGCAGGGAAACTCCAACCAAAGTGGGAAGGACCATACACGGCGAAGGTCGCCAGAAGGCTAGGGTCATTCTACCTAACAGATGGCGAAGGAAGAACAACTACTCACACCTAGAACATCGACAATTTGCATAGGTTTTACATATAGCTGTAAGAGGATGGCCTTCGTGGAACTATAAGCAAAGGTTACCTTAGGTTTGTTCTTCTTGTATCTTCCATTTTCTTTACATTTTCATGCAAAGGGTTTGTACTGTTTTCCTCACAAGGGGGACTCCTAGTGAAGGTGAGGTTTTTAACAAGGCAGGACCCATGAAAAACC
Source organism: Saccharum hybrid cultivar R570 (assembly GCA_038087645.1). NCBI lineage: Eukaryota > Viridiplantae > Streptophyta > Magnoliopsida > Poales > Poaceae > Saccharum > Saccharum hybrid cultivar. The sequence goes on along the minus strand of JAQSUU010000112.1, from coordinate 8,945,596 downwards.
CTCTAAAATATAAATAGGAATCCCCTAGGAGTTCTATGAAAAGCAAAGATCGAAAGTGGCTAGCAACGGAGCCACAACATTCGACAAACACAATCACAACAAAGAGGACGTTCCATAGCCTATCGCCAAAAGCTACAAAGCATGGAACGACCTCCGTGGCTAAAATAGTTTGCAACCTTAGCAAAGCCCTGTCCACCATCAAGCATCAAGGAATTATCAAAATCAGCCAAAAGGCCACAAACCTGACAAAGACCTACCTTTGCCATAGGCATCGGTCAAAAAACCTAGCAAAGACCTGTCTTTATCAAGCACCAGGTGATAGTCAAGAATCAGACTGAAGTACAATAGAATTAAAGAACCAAAGATACGTCGAGTACAAAGAAATTTGTCAACCTTATCACGACATTAAAACGTATCTAAGCAATAAACCTTGGCCAACTACCAAAATTTGTTAAACCATACAAGCATAAGACTATAAAACGCAGCGCTCCTCCCCTGCACAAGCCCTAGTCAGTGTATCACCATATCACTAGCCCTAGAGAGCACTAGGGGGAGATTAAGGCAAAGAACACCCACCACATTATAGAGCAAGAAAAAGAAAGCAATGGAGGCGGGGGTTTCCTTAAAAATAAGAGGGTCACATAATACCGTGCAAAGACTCGTAATCACAGCAGCTCGCGCTGCTTGGCAAAGACCACAGAGAGGCGGTACACATCTACCACTAGGTGATATACAACCTCCAGTGGGTGTTGTGCAGCTACACCTTGCCCAAAACCAGCCAGTACCAGAGGTTGCAGAAGGGTATCGCACGAAGACTCGTAACATCCCCCCGCAACCGAAGATACCGACTAGCTCAGCTTGACATGAACCATGTTCGATGGGAGCATAGTTGCTCCAGCATGGCTGAAATCAACAAGGGACTCATCCAGGTGCAAGCGAAGACAACGCTCAAGTATGAGTTCAATAGCCTGCGTTGCTTGCACAAATTGCACTGTGGTCTCTGGAGAAGCACCAAGATCGAAGACTAGCACCTCCGATGAGTGTTCAATTGTGCCAAAGCCTTTGCAACAACTGCAAGATCAAATACAAGCACCTCAGCTCTTCCGCTGTGACATGCTAGAGCCCCTGGCAATAGCAAGAGGCCAAGAAAGCAAGCGCCGGAGCCTCCGCACAATACACAAGGTCAAAGACTAGCGCCTCAGCTTTTCCACGCCGACGCACTAGAATCTCCCCAACACCAACTATTGAAGAAAGAAGCGGAGGCAAGAGCAAGAAAATAAGCGCCATTAGCTAGAACTATTCAGCCTAAATTGTAACCAAAACAAGATTCTATAGTCAAACAAGTGTCCATACAGGATACAAGTAAATTTTATTCAAAGAAAGCAAAACCGATTACAACAAAGCGCCTCGCAAGCGCAAGATAAAGAATCAAACAAAAGCCCGAAGGCAGCAAGAAGGGAAAACACCTAATGCATAGACATCTACTTGCATAGATTACAAGGGCCTGAAGGCTAGTCATACAACATAACTTAAGCACAAAGCTAAAAAGGCGGGTGAGGTCCGCGCCATGCAAGAGACCTAATAAACTCTGCGCGTTCGTCGTCAATATCATTCGTTACGAAGGCAAACATCTCAAAAACTGAAGGTCTTGGTAAAGTTTCCCACCAATGTTGCCACAGTTCACCGCTAACATAAACATCATCTTGGAACATAGTTAAAGGTATCACGTCCTGCACAGGCCCAAAGAAGGAAACCTGCGTAGGACAAATCTAAAATTAAGTCTTAACCAGTGAAGGCACTAAACCAACAAAGGTTACATATAACGTAAACCTAAAACTAGCAACTAAAAGCCTAAACACTACACCTCTAGGACAGCTGGAGAGGTAATTCCCCTAGCTGCTGCACTTGAGTTGAAGCCTTCGGGGCCACCGCCTCCTGAGCTTCGGAAGTACATGCCACCGCAGCAACACGCGCAGCCTCTGCCTTTTTCAACTCCTACACACAACATAAAAGTCATAACCTTAAACATCAAGAGATAGCGAAAACAACAAAGGACAAATCTAGCTAAGGATGAAGAGCTAACCATAGCACGATGAGCCTCTGCCATCGAGTGAGCATCCGCACGACCAAACTTTACCCAAAAGGACTTCATGAAATTCCTGACTGATCTCGCAAGGCCTCGAGAAGTTTCCCCAAGCGCGGTCAGGCTCTCAATATCTATAACTTCCTTAAGGCCTTCGGTATGCGTGCACCCCGACTGAGCAAGCATCTTTGAGAAATCCATGGTGGTAGAAAGAGCCCCAAAATCAATAGCCACGCCAACGAAATCTAGAAGCTTGGCGAAGTTAGACTTCATCCAAGAAAGGATGCTATACGCCGAAGGGAGGGGAGGTAGTGAAGAGGTAACACCACCAAACTAGCCAAGCGCGTGAACATAAAGCTCAGCTGCGGCCAACCCAACAGCCTTGGTGTCCTCCAACTGCTCGGTCAGTATATCCACTGTGCCCTCAAGGACGCACCAGACTCCCTTTTAGCATCAACCTCCTTGCGGAGGTTATCGGCCGTCTCAAGGGCCTTCAGGGCATGTTCAGTAGTGAGCTACTCGGCAGCCTTTGCACCCTCAAGATCTTTACCTAGGGAATTCACTTGTCCCTATAAGTTCTCAAAGTCACCACGGGCCATGCGGAGGCCCGCAATCTCCCCCGCAAGTCGGGTCTTCTCGGCTTCAACAATTTCTAGCTCTTTCTTTAGAGCTTCAATAGACAAGTTGCGATCCGCCACAGCCTGCATACCGCATTCCTCAAGAGCCTCCACAAGATGGTGGCTCTACAAAGACAAAACTCAACAAGGTTACAAACACACAAGAAAGATGCAAAGAGGAAAGAGATGACGAGGACAATATGCACCACACACTACTGCTCCAGAGAAGCATCACCGGCCCTGCCGCTTCCACCCTTAGAACCGGATGACTCATCACCTAGTACTCTAGGCATAGGCACCACGATGGAGGCCTCAGCTGTAAAGCCACCAGTCATTCCTTGGAGGGCAGTCAGGATGAAGTCATCACCCCCAAGATCAGCGGAGATGGTAGAATGCTCGCCTTCCATACTAGCAGCTGCAGAAGCGAAACCTCCACCAACATTCTCCACCACCTCCTCCCAAAACTAGTGAAGGTAGTGGCACAAGAAGCCGAAGTCCTTTGTCTCTTGCTGATCATTTTTGAAATGATAGCTCCCTTCCTCTTCTTTGCCTCCGCCACAACAGTTGTGTTCTTAGCAGTGGCCTTCTTTGTCTTGTCAAATGACTTTAGAACCTTCGGGGGAACCGTATGTTCCCTGTGATGCATCCCCAACTCTTCAAACACATGGTTAAGATAGGGCATCGTATCCCCGATGGCCCTCTATGCTAAATACTCCTTGTTTGACATCTCACAAAGAATATCATGCGTGCCTTCTTTAACGACCGTGACATATTCATCAGCTGTCATGTCATCCGCCCGTTTCACGTCAAAACGAGGAAATAGGACACTAGCCCCATCGCTAAAAACTGGCAAGCTAACCATTTTGATCCTCATTGTCGGCCTATTCCGTCCTAACGGCCAACACTTCGACGCTACCAATTCCTCCACTAGATCACGGCCCTTGGAATAATGGCAGGCTAAAGCGAAGGCCTTATCGCAGGCCTTGTGTCCCTCAACGACCTTTGGTCTAGGAGTTTCTTGGGTCGAAGGCTTCATCGGAGTCATAACCAAAGCCAACGGATACCGAGTGTGCTTTTTTCCTTCGCTATCCGTAGAGGTCATGCCGCTGGTCTTGACATAGAACCAATACTGCATCTAGTCTTTATTCCACTTATTCTTCTAGGCAAAACAAATCTCCAATCTCTCGCCCTTCTGTTGCCTCTTAGGCATGAAGGCACAACTTCCATACTGGGCACCAAGCTAGTCTTTGCCCACCTTCTTAGGTTGTCGTTGAAGCTCATAGTACTCACAAAATGTGCTAATGTGTGGCTCCGCACCACAAGATAGGCAAGCCTAGCAAAACTTACTCAAAGTAAGAATACCATTTGGAGTAAGATGGTGTAGTTGTACCTCAAAAGCCTCCAGAACATGGCGAAGGAACCATGTAGCAGGGAAGCGAAGGCCGTAGGCAAAGAAATATCAAAAAACGATGGCATCAGCAGCTTGCGGCTTAGGCACCATCTCATCCTGCAGAGGCTTTGCCTTTCCCACACCAAAACAGCCCTCCTTCTCTAAAGCCTCCATCATATCCTTCGTCATGAGTGAAGGCCCAAAATCCCTTGTCCTACCCGTGCCAGCCATGTCTTCTGCTTCTTCAGCGGTAATTAGATCAGCAACGGAAGCTTCGACGCTAGCAAGATGCTCCTCCAACTCAATAGCCTTCACACTAGCTAACATACACTCCTCGAAGCGCTAGGACCAACCGCTAGCCCTAACACCGAGTAGGTGAGAATAAGGGCTGAACAAGGAAGCCCGATGGGGATGGGAACCAGAAGAAGAAGCCACCTCTAAGCACCAAAGTGAGCTCAGAGAAGCAAAGGCACAACGAACTTGAGCGAAGGTTAAGTAGGCGAAGGAAAACTTAGAAGGCGCTAGCAAGTGAAAGCGATAGCTCGTTTGGGGGTGAGGGAGCCTTCACCTACCGCACCCTTATATAGGCCATAGATCGATGTTTCAACTCCCACGCTCAACTGTCACATCCATTCAGCAATGCGTCGGTTCCAGAGCCACCGCAACCAATAAGAAAGCAACACGCCACAACTACAATGGTCTGATCCGGGTGACCTAGGGGGAAAGGAGGGAAGCCTCTGTAACTCAATATCAATGATGAAATTGAGGGTCACGGCTCGCTCGTATCAGACCATGCCCTCAAAGGGGGAACTATAGGGAAATAGACATATGAGTAGCGGAGGCCCCTACATAACAGCAACTGTTTACATGTTTTTATGGTGCACATGTATACTAGGAGGAGCCTTTGGGTCCGATTGCTGGCGTGGCGGAGGTCAAAGCACAGGAATGCCAAGGAAAGCCTTCGCCTCAGACCACCGGGAAGGCAGAGGTCCAAGCGTAGACTCCAAAGGTACCCGGAGGAGCTCCTCGACGGAGGTCACAGAGCGCAGGTGGAGGCTCAGGCGGTTCGGGTGAAGGCCGTGTGATCCGCGCCCGAGAGAAAGGAGCTCTTGCAGCACTACGGTCTGGAGTCAGAAATGGGCGTCTCATGGGCCTGCAGCTGAGGCCCAAGAGGCAAAGGCAGTGTAGAAGTAAAAGACCCAGGATGCCCCTAAAGATTTGAACTAGTCTTAGGATATTCTAGGAATGTACCTTAGCTGTCATAGGGCAGAGATGTACAATGAAATATTAGCAAATAGTGTCCTATAAAAGGGGGAGCCAGATCCTATGTAAAGGAGGTTGGTGAGTTCATTTATGAAACCCTAATTAAGACTGGACCCACCTACTCGCTCTCCTTCGCTCGGAGCCCACACTCGGGTGAAGGCCCTATTACCTTCTACCTGTCAGAAACCCAGTTTTCCAACAAGGAACTCACAAACGACACAACATGCATCTTTCGATTTTCTCCATAAGAAGCCACTAAGCTAGTCATAAGTGGAAACAAATGTGGTCTTATCACAATTGATGGAAGTATGATGGAATGCTTCGGGGCTTGCCTCGCTCGAACGAACTAGATTGATGATCTACGCACTCGGGCAGGTCCTCTTCTTGCTCCTCTACCTCTGGCACCTCCTGTGCCTGGATTTCCTATGGATCGGCCCCGACCTATTCCTCTTGCACTGCTACTTGCACACTTCCTCCTGCGATCCTGTATGATGCAATTGTATAAGTAAATATACAAACGGTGCATCAGATGCGATGGCATGTGATGATCATGATGGCATGATATGCAGATGAACACATTGAGACTTTATTTGATAGAATAGAGGTAAAACCTTTCTACATGGTAGTCAACATCATCCAAGGACAGTTACCACTAGTACATGTCATCTACTGCATTCTCTTCTACTACTAATCCCCGTTACTTTTCCGCTAACTAGCATATAGCCCTAACATAAGTGCTACTATACTTCATCAACACAACCATACTAACATGCCAAGTGACATCAGCAAAGGATTTGATGCTTCAAAGATACACCAAAGCTTTACCATTAAACTAATCATTCATAAAGAATATTATTTTATTTCACTTTTAAACTAGGGTTACAACAGCAACATGTATTTCTAGTGCATAGAAAAATCTAGAAAAATTACAATAGCATAGTCATACCCTAAGCAGCCAACCATAAAATTTTTATGGTAATTGGATAAGCAAAACTGCCTACACAAAAATGACAAGCTAGGGGGTATAAATGAGCAAGAAAATACTTTGTACTATGAAAAGTATCAAACAATAGATTTAGTATTTTTCTCATGTTCTATATAGTAAACAACCACTGTACAAAAATTATCATATGCATGTTTTATACTAATTTTTCTCTCTAGCAAAAATAACAAAAATTACCCAATAAAGGCACTTGAACTAGACATCAATATTTTTCTACAGAACATGCATAACATATATTTTTCATGCAAAGCATATCACAAAAGAAGACTAACAAAACTGGGACCATATTTTTTTGATAAATATTCCATTTACTATGCATTTTCTAAGATAATAGCAATTACAAGAATTAAATAAAGCCCTATATAAAAGTATCATGCAATATTTTTAAATTGTAGATCTAGTCATGAGGATGACAACAAAATTTGTTTCATCAATTTTGGAGCCATATTTTTCAAGTTATGAATTTCCAAAGCATTTACATAATTTCTAAAAATTTATTTTTCAAATCCCTTTAAAAACCAGCCATGGAAAACGCTAAGTGCACCCCACGCTTTTCCCCCCGACTCGGGCACAGGACACTGCAGCTGGGCCCCACAGTCAACCGGGACCCCACCCGTCAGCCACCCGGGAGCAGGGGCGGCGCTGACCGGCGGTTTCCTCGTCGCCGGTGGGGTTTTCTGGCAACGGGGTGGGCACCGCTGGACTCAGCTCACCGAGCTACACCCGTTGGTGCCCTTGGTTGGCCCAAAAACGCACCGGCGGAGGCACGCCAGCGACGAGGCGGACGACGGCTGCGGGCACGCGGTGGCACGAGCGCGTTCCGGCGCGGAGAAGGCCGGAGCGGCAAATTGGGCTCGAGTTCGAGCCTCAGCGCATCGAGGCGGAGCGGATGCGCGCGTGAGAGGGATGAGAGAAGGGCGGAGCGGCGCTGGCGGCGCGGACCGGGAACTCCACCGGAGCTTCGGCCATGGCGCAAGGAGGAAGATGGCCTGAGGGCCTTACCTGCGCTTCGTCGGTGGCAGAGGCAGTGCGCGAGGGAGGAGCGGAGGGAGGCGAGGCACGAGCGCGAGCTCGGGCGGTGCACGGTGGTGCGGAGGTGGTGGCAGAGCGGCGGTGCGTGGAGCTCTGTGAAGACGGCAATGGCGGCGTGTCCGCCTCGGTGCTGCGCGAGAGAGAAAGAGAGCGGGAGGCAGTGCGGGTGAATGAGGGCAACGGACAGGGGCGCGGACCAGGTGGGGTGAAGGCGGGCTGGTGGTGCCGCGCGACGAGCTCGCTGGCGCATGGCTGCCACACGACGTGCGCGGCCTCGAGTGGTCGGGACATCACGCGTGGGCGCTGGCGCGGACGCGAGCGTGAGCGGGCCGGGCCGGCTTCGGTAGCCGGGCCGAAAGGAGGGGCGCGGCCCACTAAAGAAGAAAAATCATTTTTTTGTTTTCTAATAAACAACCCCATTTTTCTCTATTTTAAGCAATTAAAAAGCATTTTCATAAATTGGTCCAAAAACAAAATTTGTTTAGAAATTTAAACTCTACAACTTTGCTTTAGGGTGCATTTGAAAATTCTAACTAGATTTTGAATTAAAGATTCAAAGTTCATTTTAATTCAAAAACTCATTTTTCTAACTTATTTTTAATAGCAAATTTTGAGAAACTTTTGAATACAAAACTTGCTCCAAAATTCATGCTAAACATTTCTAAATTATTTGCACTACCAAACAAACTTGATTATTGACCTAATCAATCACACTTATGGCATAGTTTTATTTAAACAAGCAATCGCAACATTCATGTCTCAGGGTTATGTTTCACATGTTTCAAACCTCAGTTTTCTTTATATTTCATGTGATTATGAATGCATGATGATGCTCATGCTCATGTCTTGCAGTGCCTAATGCATGCTTAACACCAGAGGTGTTACAGGGCACTCTTTCCCTAAACCCATAGTCTCACACGTGGATTCAAATTCATTTCGACGAGGTGAGGAAGCCGAAAACCACGCTTTCGCCTCAAACCCTAGATCTAGTGAACCCACCCAATCCAGTCACAATATCTCTTGATTTGTTGGACACCTGTGGAAGGGAGGGCCGGTGAAGTCCTTTGCCACTACCATTCGAGCCGAGCCAGCTCAAATCGTGTAGGTGAGGATGAATCGTGGAAGTGGGCATTGGAGTAATCAAGGATATGGTCGTGATTCTTATGGTAGGGATGGTTATGGTCACATAAGGTTTGGAGAGGGTGCTTATGGGTGCGGTGGTGCTGGTGGCTATGGAAGAGGTGGCATAGATGGTGGATATGGGAGAGGCGGGGTGACGGTGGATATGGGAAAGGTGGGTGTGATGGCGGCTATGGGCGAGGTGGTTTTGGAGGAGGACGAGATGGGTGAGGACAAGGATTCAATCACTATGGCATGGTCTGGGACAGGAAAACAAATCAAGCTACTGAAGCCAATCAGAATGCTGCTCCCGGAGAACATCAAGCCCCTGAACAAGGCGATGAGAAGTGGATAAGATAGCTGATAAGAAAGGTGATTGCAAGGAACAACAAGCTGCTGAGAGCACTGATCAACAGAAAGCAGAAGAAGAAGAGCTCCAAGTGGTGGTTGATGAGCAAATCAAGGCTCCAGATGAATTGCAAGGTGAAATCATTCCTGCTCATCCTAGACCAGTTTGTGAGATATGCGGTTTGTCAAATCATGTCACTAGAGACTGTAGAAGGTTGATCTGTGAGATTTGTGGCTTGAATACTCATATGACTTATGACTGTAAGAACTATATGCCATGGAATTTGGGACTGAAATTTTGTGCTGCTCAAGTCAAAGATCAAAGCTTCTTTTACATTCCAGAACTGGTAGATCCTAGAGTGGCAAGGGAAAAGGACAGTACAACTATTATATCAGTTATCAGTGGACAGGCCTCCAGTAAACAAATTGAGCAGGAATTCATGGTACTTGTGGGGACTTCTACTTGGAGATGGAATGCCAGACAGCTTAGTGAGGGGAGATTTGTCATGAGATTCCCTAATGCTCAAATGGTCAGGGAGTAGAGTGGGTTCAAAATTATGCTTGAGAAATGTTAAAGCTCAACGGAAGATTGCTCTATGGTCCAATGTTGGGTCAAAAGGAATGCTACAATAGGCATGGTTTAGGGTTAAGGACATCCCCACTGATCAAAGATCTACTCTCACAGTTGCTAAAGTTGGAGGTTTGGTCGAGAAAGTGATGGAAATTGATGAGAAGACAAAGCTGAGGCCTGAGTATATTAGGATGAGAATTGCCTGTAGAGATGTGACAAAAGTTTCGAGGAAAGCTAAGGGGACTCTAGGTTTGTGCTTACATGATTTCATGTTTGAAAGGGAAGTACAGGATTTTGATAATGTGAGAGTACTATCCAGTGGGATTAGAGTGAGTACAGGTGACAGTCAACCTCCTTCTAAGAAATACAAGGCAGAGTTACAGCTATGACCAAGCAGCTGGTCACGGTCCCTTCGGAACCCACCAAAATTCTCAAGCTGGGTCCAAGAATGATAAGCAAATGTTAATTTGTGCATCAGCTCCTCCTAAGTGCATGGGCAATGCAACTTCTGTCAAGTCAACAGAGCCAAAATCGAAAGGGATTGTGATAACAGATGATGCAAATGAAAATGTTCCAATTCCAGAAACATTTGAGGATTCTAATGCAAAAAGTGAAAGGGTCCGAATACTTGATGGTTATGAAGATGTGGGGCAATGCTGAAAACCAAATGGTGAAGATGAAACCCAAAAGTTTTGGTGTATGGAAAATATCAATGAGCTAGATGTAATGGGTCAAGTAATGCAAGCCAAGATGGTGGAGAAGACAATTGATAGCAATGTTAAAGATATTTCTCAAGACAACCAAGTGGCTGGTGCTGAACATGAGAATGGGGTGATTAACACTCAAGGAAGCACAATTATTGATGTTGAAGCAAGTCAAGAGGATGATTTGAACAAGACCATGGAGCCTCAGAAGTCCAAGAAGATGATGGAAGGGGAATCATCTAAGCCAATGGAAGATCAGCAAGGTTGAAGAACTGAGGAAGACACTCTTCTGACCACTCAGGAGAAAAATGAAATCATGGCCAAAAAGAGGTGCATGGAAGGTAATTCTTCTCATACAATAGCTTTATTTGATATTAAGAATTCTAAAATGTGTTCTCGTGCAAAAACATATGGGTGTGGTTATTGAGGAAGAAGATTTTGATACTTATGATATGTTAAAAGAACTAGAACTAGCTAGAGCTAATTTATATGATAAGCAACAAGGAAACAAACAGAATATTCAATATGATATTACTGAAATTAGTGAGGATGAGGGTGAGACTTTGTTGATTGAATGTCATCATGAGGGATCCTCTGAGTCAAAAGATTACCTATTGACCATTTCTGAAAAGAGAAATGCAAACAACGGAAGGAAAAAGAAGGTTAAGATCTCCCTAAGTGGGAAAAAGCAAGACCAGGAAGATCTTGGCTTGCAAATTCTGGATTCAGTGGGTATTAAGATACCCCTGAATGTTAGAAAGAGGAAAAAATCAAAGAAAAAATGGCATTACAAGGACTAGTTTGGAATTATAGGGGCCTTAAAAAGAAAGGGGTCTCTACATTTCTTAAAGATCTTATTCCAGAACAACAGTTTCACTTTGTAGGTTTACAGGAAACAATGATTGCCAATTGTGATGATAAGTTATTAAGAAAATTTGATCCTCATCAAGAATTTATTTGGATGTGGAATCCATCAAAAGGAAAATCTAGTGGAATTTTAGTTGGGGTAAAAATGGAGTTATATGATGTTGGTTCCTTCAAACAAGGAGATTACATGTTACAGTTGAATTTGGGGGACAAAACTAATAGGATCAAATAGAATCTATTGATTGTCTATGGGGTAGCACAGGAAGAAAACAAAGTTGCTTTTCTATCTGAACTTTCAAGATTTTGTTCCTCAAATTCTAAACCTTTGCTAATTGGTGAAGATTTTAATTTAATTAGATATGCAAATAAAAAGAATACCAAAGATGGGGTGCACAGACATACAAACATATTCAACTCTCTTATCCATTTTTATGAACTCAGAGAAATTAACATGGCTGGTGGAATGTACACCTGGTCAAACAACCAAGAATGTCCTGTGTTGGAGAAACTTGTTAAAATTCTAGCCACCAAAGATTGGGAGGACATTTTTCCTCAAGCCATGGTTAGAAAATTGGTAAGAGAGATATCTGATCACAATCCATTGATTATCTCATTTGGAGTATGTGAAAAAACACCTTTCATCCTGTTCAAGTTTGATTTGAACTAGCTAAAGAATCCTGATTTTTTCCAAAATGTGGAAAAAATATGGCACAAACCTTGCAGAGTTGTATCTGTTCTTGACAAAATTCAACAGAAATTGAAACTTTTTAAACAATACTTTAAAGGTTGGGGTTTTAATCTACAAGGTGAAATGCGGAAAAAAAAAGAAAAGAAATTTAGGTGGAGTTAGTAGATTTGGAGAACTGTGAGGAAAATATTGGGTTAAATGAGATGCAAATGGAAAGGAAAGTTCACCTTATGTGTGAAAAGTTTAAACTTCTAGATCTGGAAGAAACATATTGGTTTGAAAGGAGCCATGAGACATGGCTCCTTAAAGGAGATAATAACACAACCTATTTTCATAGATGTGCAAATGGGCGAAAAAGGAAAAATACAATAATCTCTTTGGAAGATGGTGATCAATTAATTGAAGGAGATGACAAGTTATTGGAACATGCCACCAAGTATTACTCTGAACTTTTTGGTCCTGGTGTAGAGTTCAACATACAAACTGATCCTGATATTTGGACTGAGGCTGCTATGGTTACTGAGGCAGATAATAATTTACTCTGCCAACCTTTTTTTGAATCTGAAGTTAAAAATGCATTATTTCAAATGGAAGGTAATAAAGCTGCTGGACCTGACAAGATTCCCATTGAATTCTATCAATCTTGCTGGGAGATCATTAAAGTTGACATTATGAAACTATTTGATGACTTTTTTCATGGGAATGTGGATATCAGTAGACTTAATTATGGGATTATAACTCTGTCACTAAAGGTGAAGGAGGCAAATAGAATCTAGCAATATAGACCAATATGTTTGCTGAATTGTTTGTATAAAGTTAACCAAAAATTTGACAATCAGATTGAAAGCCATTGCAGATAGGCTAATTCACTGTAACCAAACTGCCTTTATGAAGGGCAAGAACATTATGTCTGGGATCCTATGTTTACATGAGATTTTACATGAAACTAAGAAAAGAAAAGAAACTAGGATCATTTTGAAACTTGATTTTGAAAAGGCATATGACTAAGTTCATTGGAAGCTACTATTTGAATGTTTGGAGAAGAGAGGTTTCCACCAGAAATGGTGCAGCTGGATTAAACAAGTGGTTACAGGTGGTACTATTAGTGTAAAAGTAAACAGCTCTATTGGCCCTTACATAAAATGCCACAAAGGAGTCAAGCAAGGTGACCCTTTATCTCCAATTCTCTTTAATCTGGTTGCGGACTGTCTGACTAGAATGGTCTATAAAGCTCAACAAAATGGTTTAGTTAGTGGGTTAGTTGATCACATCATACCTCATGGAGTGGCAATTTTGCAATATGTAGATGACACAATAATATTCCTAAAAATGACATGGAAGGAGCTATTAATATGAATTTTTTGCTGTATATGTATGAGATGATGGCTAGGCTTAAATTAACTTCAATAAGAGTGAAGTCATTATGATAAATGATGAAGAAAATTGGGGCCAGGCATATGCTGAGTTGTTTAATTGTCAAATTGGCTTGTTTCCTATCAAGTATCTAGGGGTGCCAATAAGTCCAAGTCGACTCCATGTTGGTAACTGGCTACCTATGATTGATAAAAGTCTTAAGAAACTTGATATGTGGAAAGGTGGATGCATGTCAATTGCTGGCAGATCCATACTAATCAGTGCAAGTCTCAACAATTCACCAATTTACCATATGTCAGTGTACTTGCTGCCCAAAACAATGGTGGATAGATTAGATCAAATTAGAAGGAGATTTTTTTTGCAAAGGAGGAGACACAAAAAAGAAATATCATTTGATAAAGCTGGAAAAGATATGTAAAAGCAAGAGAAAAAAAGGTGGTTTAGGCATTAAAAATCTGAGGAAAATGAACATTAGTTTACCAAGTAAATGGTTGTAGAAACTTGAGAAAGAAGAAGGTTTATGGCAGGAATTAATCAAATACAAAATACTTGAGAAATGGCACAACTCATAGTGTAAAACACAAACTGAATGACTCGTCTGTGTGGTCTGATATGCTTAAAGTTAAAGAGATCTTTCTGTTGGGTAGAGACATTTGTATGAAAAGTGGAAATCTCACCAGATTCTAGAGAGATAGATGGATATACCAACAACCTCTCTGTGTTGTTGCTCCAGAGTTTGAACTCTATGAATGTAAAGAGGTTACTGTCGACAAGGTTAGAAATGGTGAGGTGCAGATTACATTTAGAAGATGACTTCCTGATGATTTGAGACTTAGTTGGGAACAAATTTGGAGAGATATTTAGTCATTTACATTTGAGAACGAATCTGATAGGATATTCTGGACCTTAGACAAGAACAAGAGATTTTTAGTTAAATTAGTCTACAACGCAATGACAAGATCTGATGCTAGCTCACATCATAAAATGATTTGGAAAGGGAAAGTGCCAGCAAAGATCAAAATCTTTATGTGGTTAATGGCTAATAATGCAATTTTGACCAAAGATAATTTGATTAAAAGGAATGGAAAAGAGATACCAAATGCTATTATGTAAATGTCATGAGAACATCCCTCATCTCTTCTTTCAATGTTCTGTAGCAAAATCTGTTTGGGCTGTGATTGCAAAATGCTTTGGTGCCAATACTATTCCAAGAAATCTTGAGTAATGCTAGAAATGGTGTGAGATGTGGCTACCTTTTGGCAAGAAATATCATATGTGTGGTATTGTAACAATCTGTTGGGTGATCTGGAAGGCGCAGAATAAAGCATGTTTTGAGAAAGTTATCCTCAAGAACCCTATAGAAATTGTATACCATGTGTGTGCTCTAATGAAATATTGGGCAGGTTTGTATTCTGAAGCAGATAAGAAGCAACTTGAAGGAGTGAACACCATGTTACAGATAGCAAACCAGATCCTGAAGCGCCAGAAAAAGGATGATGGCAATGCAAGACTACTGCAAGACGGTGATCCAGATGGGCAAGGCAATGCTCCGGCTTGAAGATGATCAAGTGAGAACCAACGAAGCTGTCTCTCCACAGTCAGTCTGTTTGTTTGGCTGGTCATGTAACTTTTGGAAGTGTGTCGTGTTGCCGTTTGATACTCCTGTTTGACTCTCCTGAAACATCTTGAGAGCTCGGGAAACCCGGTAGGATGTCTAGTTGTGGCTGCTCTGAAGCAGAGCTTGGGTAGTTTCGTTTTGTAGTTTTTGGTTGCTGAATTCCCAGTCCTATGCTCCTTCTGAATGTCGTCTGTTATCTTCTCGAATGTTGTATTTCCGTTAAATCCTTTTAATGGAAATGAGATGTTCTCGATTGGAAAAAAAACTTGATTTGACATCGGCAGAAAATTGCACAACAATGATATTGGAGTTGAAGTGGGGAAAAAAGTAGAGAAGAGAGACAACAATAGCTTTAAATAGAGGAATTAATCGATGATAGCTATATAGAGTCATGTCAATAATAAATACAGTAAGAACGGAGAGAGAGAGAGGACAATACAAGCAAGCAAACAAAATAAACTACGTATAAATAATATTTTCATGTAAGAAAGTCCAAAAAAATATAATTAAAAAAACTAGCTATGTAAGTTATTTGTGGGGCCCTTCTATACTACTCCCTCCGGGCAGCTTTCTTAAGCGTTGCAAGCCAAAACCCGAATACCAAAGGAGAGGAAACCATGCGTGCTGCTCGTGGCTCCATAACAGTTATCTTTCTGCCTTCTGCTTTCATGCATGCAAGCTAGACTCTTCAAGTTTTGAGTGGCTGCATGCAAACGATCCAGTCACATGCAGCATGCATATGCTTCGTCTCATCAACGCCCTGCCCAGAGGGAATACTAAACAACCTTTGTTATGGTTGCATGTTCCGTCTCAATTGCTTTCGCCGGTGTCAACTTGACGCTATTAGATCAGCTCCAATCTCTCTTCAATCCACTGTCATTGTGCTTCTTTAGCAGATCAACACCTCCTCCCTCCCCTCTCCCTGTTCTTCACTGCTCTTGCTAGTGGTTTCCGCCTGTCTGGGTCCCTGTTCGAGCTCGGTAGCCACCAGTTATCGGAGTGGCAGATCCTGATCCGGTGACACGTCCCTCTCCATCGCTCTACTTCGCCACGCGCCAATCAATCAGTCGTCCTCCTCGCCGTCTACCTTGCCTCTTCCGTCGTTCCCCTGTCTCTCCCTGTTCTTGACAGCTCTCATCGGTGGTTCCCGCCTGCCTGGGTCCTTGTTCGAGCTCGGTGGCCACCGGTTTTCGGAGTGGCAGATCCTGATCTGGTGACACCTGCCTCTCCATCGCTCTACTTCGCCACGCGTCAATCAATCCGTTGTCCTCCTCGCCGTCTACCTTGCCTCTTCCGTCGTTCCACTGTCTCGATCTGATGCAGAGTGCCGACGCTGGTGGCGGGGTTTTGCCTCCTAGCCCTTCTCAACAACACCTACACTAGGCAGAGGCGTCGGCCGCAAGGGCGCAGAGGGAGCCATGACGTTCCTGGCCTGGAACTACCGGGGATCGGGCGGATCCCTGCGCAGCTCTAAAATGACGCATCTCGTCCGCCTACTCACTTCTACTAAATCTCAGGTATGCTTCATATCTGAAACTAGAAACTCTATAATTTCTCGTACCTCTTTAATTAATCATTTTAATGTTGTTGACGCTTTTATAGTCCCTGCGCAAGGCCAGTTGGGAGGCCTTTGGTTAATTTGGAAGCAGGATGTTAGCCTTACCATAGTTGATCAGTCTCCTTATTACATATTTGCCTTGTGTACTAATAATCTAGATACCAAACAGTTCGGGTTAGTTTGTCTCTATGGTGATCCTCATCACCAGAACACCACCACCATATGGTCGCAAGTGCTTCATTTTATTGTTACTAATAGCACCTTGCCAATGTTTTGTATGGGTGACATGAATGATATTATGTATCCTAATGAAAAATCAGGTCCTGGTAGACCTGATCGTAGGCGTATTAATGCTTTTAGTGATCATGTCAAGCAGTGTGGTTTCATCGATCTTGGGTACAGCGGCCCTGCATATACTTGGACCAACAAGCGTTTCACCACTGAGCCAACGTTCCAGTGTCTTGACCGATGCCTTGCCAATGCCAAATGGTGCACAGCTTATCCCTGTACAACGGAGTATCACCTGCCCATGCTCCACAGCGACCATGCTCCTATTCTCACGGTTCTCAATTCTAGTAGGCATCAAACTAACAAACCTTTTCGTTTTGAAAATTGATGGCTTATGGAGTAGGAATATGAAGCAGTGGCCAAGAGCAACCGGAGGAAATCAGTTAGTAGACCTTTCTATCAAAAAACCAAATATCTTGCTTTCGATCTCAGGAAATGGCGCAAGACAAGGCTTAGACTTACAGACCAATTAGCTACTGCAGAGGACCGGTTACTCCAGGAGCAAACCAAACCTCCTCACCAGCAAGATTTCAACCTCCAAGAGCAGCTCACCCAGCATCACCACCAACTTCTTGCTAAACAGACACATGCAGGTCAAGACGCAATGCCATTCACTCACTCTGTATTGATCCTTCAAGAACTTCACACCATAGTCAAAAACATGAGAAGCAATGCCTCCCCAGGTCCTGACGGCCTCAATGCGGCTTTTCTACAAACATGCTTGGCCATGGATACCAATGATGTCCACTCTCTAATAACAGATTTTTATACCACTTTCCTTCATGCAACCGGAGATTAATCAAACCTTTATCACTTTGATTCCTAAAAAGATGCAACCTATAGTGCCTCAGGATTTAAGGCCAATTAGTCTCTGCAATGTAATTTACAAAATTATCTCTAAATCCCTTGCTGGTAGACTCAAACCACATCTTCCTTAAAAACAGACATATCTCTTCTAACATTATTATCACGCAAGAAATTATTCATTCTTTCACTCTCAAGTCTTAGAAACAACAGGCTTTCCTCCTCAAACTAGACCTTGCTAAAGCATTTGACAGGATGGAGTGGAACTCCATAGCACCTGCTCTTCGGCAAATAGGCCTTCAAAGCCACTTCATCAACCTCATTCATGCCTGCATTTCTACACCTACATTCTCCATCCTCGTCAATGGTGAGGCCTCTTCACAATTTCACCCTAACCGTGGCATTCATCAGGGTTGCCCCTTATTGCCTTACCTATTTGTGGTAGCTATTAATGAACTGTCCATCTCCCTTTAGTATGAATTACATAACTCTAATCTAGCAGGTGTCACTCTTGGGCCAGGCTGCCCTCCTATCCACTCACTACTTTTTGCAGATGATCTCATCCTATGTGGACAGGCGACGGAATAGGAAGCTACTACAATCAAAACCACTCTCAACAGCTTCTGCAATAGATCAGGTCAGATACCTAACTTCCAAAAATCTGCTATTACCTTTAGCAAAAATGTCCCTACCAATGTAAGAAATTCTATCAAGAACATTTTTCCTGTTCCTGACCTCTTACCAAGCACCATTCACCTCGGACACCCGCTCATTTTCAACCACAATGATAAGAACAAAGCTTATGAATTTATCATCAACAAATTCCAAGCTAAACTTACTACTGTTAAAGCTAACAAACTTAATCATGCAGGGAGGCTCACTTATATTCAATCTGTTCTGTCATCTATTCCTGTTTATTACATGTCAACGGTCCTTTTCTCCAAAGCTTTTGTAGAGAGAATAACTGCGATCATTCGGAGATTCTGGTGGACAGGAGTTTAGGAGGACAATCCCACCTCTCCAATTGCTTTTAGATCCTAGGATGACATCTGTCAAAGCAAAGACAATGGAGGGTTAGGTATCAGGGATCTTTACACGGTGAACAGAAGCCTTATTATCCATGCAGCTTATGACATTGCTAATAACAAAAACTCACTTCTCACTTCGATCATCAAAGCTAAATACTTTCACAATTCCTCCTTTTGGACTGCAAAAAATTTTGGGCCTCGGTCCATTTTATGGTCTTCTATCATGCAGGTCAAAAAGGAGCTATGCACCAACACGGTTGCCCAGATTCATGCTGGCAACACCTCCATATGGTCAGCTCCATGGTGTCCAGTTTGGGAATCCATTCATGACCATCTCCTGCTACCAGTCACCACTACACCACTCCCAGCCACTGCTTCGGACCTCTGGCTTCCCAACTCTCAAACTTGGAATATGCAGCTTTTAACTAACACCTTTGATAATGTAGCAGTACAGGCCATTTCCACAGTTCGTCCAGTCCCCACCAACCAGGAAGATATTCTTCGATGGACTCCTGCCAAGAACGGAATCTGCACCACAAAAGAAGTTTACAGGTGCCTATCGGCCCAAAACTCAATCCAGCTTCTTCACCAATGATCCAGAAGCATCAGTCCTCAGGCCAACCAAATTCTCCAACGTGTCTGGAGAACCAAGCAGCTTCCTCCCATCACTAAAACCTTTACCTGGAGGCTTATCCGCCGAGCCATCTCCACTGCTCAAAGGGCCGCAAGGTTTTCCAACCACTTTGACGACCATTGCTCCGCATGCAGAGCTGTTGAAGATGATGCCCATCAATTCTTCCACTGCCATCTACCAAAAGTGGTATGGTTTTCTTTCTCGCCTCCTATAAGAACTGATAACCTTCCGCAAGATACTGATGAGTCCAACTCATCATACAAAGTCTAATCTCCAATACCACCTCTGATACTCTGTTTTGTAAAATTTTAATCACCTTGTGGTACATCTGGAAGGCCAGAAATGACAAACTTTTCCATCAGAAAACTTGGACCCCAATACAGGTACACAATGCGGCTGCTGCCCATTTTAACACACACAGAGGCTATTCTCCCACTGGCTTCAATCACGTCAAGCAAAGCCACAGCAACCCAGATCAATACTAGTCGACAAGATGCACAAATCACCTTTGCAGCTATACAAGGCCATGATGCAGCTACCAACAACTCGATAGAGATGACTGAACATTGCTCAGATCAGGCTGACCAGGCACAACGCATACCACACATTACAACAGGTATGCTAACCTTCTTTAATCAGGTCCCTATGATGAACAGGTACCGGATTTCTTCTCCAATCCTCCTACAAGGTCCAAGATGCTATGTGGATGCATCAGTCACGCTGGACCAACCAGTTCCAAATCCAAGTTTGGCAGGTCTAGGCGTCTTCATTCTGAACACTCAGGCACATCCAGTCCAATCCATCTACATCAAAGCCAGGTTCCGGGATTCCACATCTGTGCTCATGGCCGAGGCTGCAAGTCTTGCACTTGCGGCTCAAGTCATCCAAAGGTTGAATATCACCAATTGCAACTTCTTATCAGATTGTGAACAGCTGGTGCACTTCCTCAATATGGCAGATCATTCCGATCCCCCCGATTGGAGGATCAAGCCCTTCATTGCTGCTTTTTAAAATCAATCCAGGAATATATCATCTGGAGTATTCAAGATCAGCAGGAACCACAACATCACAGCGGATAGTTTAGCGCGTCAAGCGCTCAGCTCTGAGGCTGCTCACCTACAAACCAGTTGCTCTTATCAGCAATGTACTCCCCACTGCTTTGTTAACTAAGCTCTACAAAGTGTAGACTGGGCTGACGTAAACATACTAGCAGCGTGTTGCTGCTAATCAATGCAAGTGTTAGTTGTCAAAAAAAAAACTTGACGCTATCAGATGACTGCATTAGCTGGCCATGCTATCGATCCGATGACTGTTTCAGCTGGGAGCAGAGGAGCCTGCCTGCCACTTGCTTACACCTCTCAACATTACTTCCCTTCAAATTATGCTCAGTCATCATCAATGGTATAATTGGTGTACTGTACTCTGTATATTGCGGTCCATCATTATAAATAATGATGGACCACAAATTCGATGCATCAATAGTACTAAAATAATTGGTGAATCGAAATTTTCTGTTTGGCAGTACAATAAAAGTTGTAATTTCGCTGAGACAAGTAATAAAATTCAGTTTTACCGTTGTGGAAAAAAAAAGTAGAAGGCAGTAAGGCACATCCTAACATAGAAAAAATCGATTCAGTTGGTACAGACTGTTTAGAAATGCATCAATGTTTTTCAATTTTATTAATTCGACGGATAATGTCTTTCACTTTCAGTGCAGCAAATCTAATTGCAAATACTGCAAATCCCTCCTAGTCTTCCGAAACCCAAGCCGGTCTTAGGAATCAAAATTGGGTGGATGGTTAGCAATTTGCTTAATGTTGAAAAATTTTGAACATTGCAAAATAAACTGTTATATTATACTGCAAATCCAGCTGCAGACGAAGAACTACTACTACAAGTCTCCAATCCTATACACGTGGCAGACTGCTTCAAGGCCACAAAAGAAATGCGAAAAAAAGAGACCAAAAACTGGTCTAACTGGATCAAGAAATGTGATGGACAGACTGCAGGACGGCCTCGGCCACCAGCGCCAGATGGTGTAGCGCGGCGACGGCGGACACGGGCACGCTGGCGAGCACCAGGGTGGCAACGGCGATGGCGACGCCGGGCCTGGTGCCCATGAGTAGCAGCTGCAGCGCGCCGACGAGGCTGGACACGTCGGAGACGTAGGCCGGGTAGTACCGCTTCTCCCACGGCGCCCACTCGGCGGGCGCCTCGTAGTTGGTCTCCGCCATCCGCGACTCCCGGATCCGCCGCCGCAGCACGGACATGCCCTCGTCCACCAGCGCGCCTCCGTACTGGCCCCGGCCACCGCTCGCGTCCCGGCGTAACGCGGCGCATCGCGTTGACGCCGCCGTGGGCGACCTCCTCGGTAGCGCCGGTCCGTGGCGCGCCGCCCCGTGCCGGAGCGTGGCCGGCGTTGCTGGAACTGGACGGGAGAGGGAAGAAGCAGCAGCCATGGGATCGGCTCGGGAGCTGATCTTTGTATCTCAGGCAAGAAAGAGAACAATGCACAACCACGCTGGGGATCGAGGGAAATGGAAGAAGAATCAACCGAAGCTGATGAGAATTTTGAGCCCAAATGGCACGCATTTATAGGCACTGGGGGCTTCACGCGTCTGAGATGTACGCAGACGCGTGTATCTCACTCCGGCCAACCGGAGGCTGACACGTACAGAGATTAAACCATAAGAAACTAGTACTACTGCCACTCTGCCGGTGCTCGTACTTTGGACGGTGATTTGGAGATAGTTTATTTGCAGCGGCATGGCCCCAGCCCCAGGCAATCATGAACAGAAACAACGGCTCTGCTGCGATCCCTGATCATTGAGCTGACTTCAACTAGGAGGATCTGAAAAAAAAAATGCTTCTGGGCGGCGGATTGTATTTGTATACTGCCTCGGCTCGTCCATAACTCTGGGGGTCCTCTCATAACCAGATACTGTGCAGAAGGTGCGGCCTCGTTCTGACTTGTGATATACTGCAAAGAGAGAACCGGATCAACAATGGGTGGGGAAATCAGATTTCAAATGGTAAAGTGGTGTAGCTTCGACAAGGAAACATAAATTAAAGGACTGTTGATCACATGCCAGAACCAGAATCCTCATGCAGAAAATGTGTTGGGGGGTGAACACTACACTAACACATGTTTCACACTTTCACCTGGAATACCTACTTTGCTGGCTCACTAAGATTTGGTTTGTATTGTATTGTATTCCCACTTATATGTTATAAAAAAAGTTCAGTAGGGCATCTTAGTGATGTGAGGTGTCAGAAGAATCTAAGGTGTGTTAAGATGAGGGGTTTGCTATAAGTATTTTACAATTTAGCTCACATAATTGAATCAGAATACCCACCTAAACAAACAACAGAACTTAAGATGGGTTTTCAGTTATCATTGTGATCCAGCTAGCCAAGTAACCAACGATGCGCGAGCATCAGCTCAAACTACAGCAACTAAGTGAGACGTGATATAACATTCATTGCTAACAAGTGTTAATCTCAGTGGGTCATATAGACTGCAGAGCTAGCCAAATTGTTGGTGACACAAATCCTCGAGTCATTTCTCGACAACAGCAGCAAACTATAGAGAAGAGTAAATTACATGGCCGGTCCCTAAACTATTGGTGGGGTTTCATTCCGGTCCCCAAACTATCAAAACGACCATTTAGGTCCCTAAACTATTACTGAGGTTTCATCCCGGTCCTCAAACTATCAAAACGATCATTTAGGTCCCTAAACTATTGATGGGGTTTAATCCCGGTCCCCAAACTATCAAAACGGTCATTTAAGTCCCTAAACTATTGTTGCGGTTTCATCCAGGTCCCCGTCCATGCCCTGAGATGGACAGGAGAGAGGTGGAAGATGGAGCTGACATGTGGGCCCCACATGTCAGTGAGATGGAGCTGACATGTGGGCCCCACATATCAAAACGACCATGGGTCACTAACATGTGGGGCCCACATGTCAGCTCCATCTTCCACCTCTCTCCTGTCCATCTCAGGGCATGGACGGGGACCTGGATGAAACCGCAACAATAGTTTAGGGGCCTAAATGACCGTTTTGATAGTTTGGGGACCGGGATGAAACCCCACCAATAGTTTAGGGACCTAAATGATCGTTTTGATAGTTTGGGGACCGGGATGAAACCTCAGTAATAGTTTAGGGACCTAAATGGTCGTTTTGATAGTTTGGGGACCGGGATGAAACCCCACCAATAGTTTAGGGACCGGCCATGTAATTTACTCTATAGAGAATAACCAGATACTGAAATAACTATACCATGGCAGAACTGTCATCATGGGACTGGGAGTTCGTATTCCATGTGAGAGTAACTCTAACCAAGGTCCATGGCAAGTTTTATTGGCGATAATTTTCCCATTCAACATGAGAAAAACCTAAGTGATGGAAACGATAACAAACAGAAAGCTATAGAAGTAACGAAGATTCAATATAGTACATTGATTGCGTTGCTAATTGCAGTATGTTCCCCACATAAAGCGCCTTTTTATTGATTTGGGACCACTGCAAAGAAATGATTGATGCGAAGATGCCCTACCTTATTTTATTCTTTAGAAGTCTGCAACAAAACGCTTATTCCACCTGCTGCTTATTTTGATCTTCTTCCAATGGGGGCAGGAGCGGCTGATACTTTGGTCTGTTTTTCTTCAAAAGAAGGTAGGTTGACCAGTACCAGAACATCAGAATCCTACCCTGTGCAACTAGAGTGTCGGCAATTCGAATTCCTCCCAATGAAAACCTTTCCAAGGCCTGCCACATAAAAGTAGCACATCAAAACTGGAATATTTTCTTTAAATAGAATTATGAAAATGTTTATGGAAGCTTGGCTTGGAGTTAACAAGAAGACAGTAGGTTGACCAATAAAAGAATAATCACAATCAACTAACAGTGTCTTTCCCATAAAAGCAATTAAGCAAGTAAATATTATTTTGTGGTCATCATGGTGTTGACAAATAGCCACAATAATTCTATCCATGGACAAACTGCCATGAGCCATATTCATTAGAATACATTACAAGATTTCAAGCCAAGTAATTTCCCCTTGCATTTGACCAAGTTCTTTTTTGGTCAGTTTTTTTTTCTTCTGAATGTCACCAAAACACTACCTGTTCACCCGTTTGAATGTCATAAGAATGTTGTTGCTCAAATTGCAGACCCTTGAACTCGTTAATGCAAAGCCCTTGAAAGGCCCTGAAAATTAATGACAAAAGAATAGCATCTAGCTGTTAGATGATGCAATGCTTACTACACTAGACTCAACCGTATATCACAAGAAAAAATGAAGAATACCATCTAATGAGAGAGATTCTTGGGATCCAACGAAATATGACTGGAGTATTGTCGGGGTTAACATAGTATCCTCCAAATACAATAAACACTGTCATAAGGGATGGCCCAAGAGCCATTGCAGCTTCAGTTGTAGGAGCCATTGCTCCAACAGTGAGACCCATCGCTGATGCAGCAAATGACTCAACAGTCACAATACCACAGAATTTGGCAAATCTGGTAGAGTGTGAAACGTTCTTTAGGCAATAATAAGCAAAACTGTGATACATATACATAAAATGATGCCTCTGAGCATTGCCAAAAAAGATTTAAAATTACACTGACCTAGAAAATGTTGGGTGAAGTTTAGCCATTGGATAGAGAATTGATCCAAATATCAATGGAAATGCTGCTCCAATGGGAATCTCGGCCAACAACTTAGATGAAAGATATGGTCCAAGTGCATAGGAACCTTTTGCTCGTTCTCTGTCAACTATAGTCCGTTCTTTTGGGAAAACTCCCACAGTCTTTGTTAGTGCAGCCATTGCTGTGTTTATGGCAGCCACCTTAACTCATATATTAAAAAGGAGAAAGATAAAACACAAAATATGTTCAGACAATATTTCTAGAACAACTTCATGAAGATACAATCAGAACAATCATATGAAGTGCCTAATGTTCAAAGACAGTGAATATGTTACATATATCCTGAATGTATGTGCAAACTAGGAATTCAACTTCAGAAGCCCTCAAAGGTTCACAATATTCTACCTGAAGTAGTCCCATCCTGTCTTGTATGGATGTTTGAGATTTTCCCATTCGCCAGAATACAGATCCAAATATAACTGCTGAAGCAACAGACATTCGTGCTCTCACTTTGTTTGTTGGTCCATCACGAAAAGCCTGAACACAATAGATCCTACACATTACAAGAAGCAATGGACGCCAAGAGATAGTCAACCTACATCTTAACATGTGTACTCAACAGTCCTCAAATATTTTATAGCTATTTCCTCTTTTTCAATGACACACAGTTTTCCTGCGTGTTTGAGACAAAAAATATCTTATAGCTGTGCAAGTAGCACATTTCTTGAACAGTAATGCTTCTCAATATCAATTAAAATGAACAATAAAATGTATATTTCATAAAGATCAGAATTAGGTAATAGGTGGACACTACAGACATTTTTTAGGTAAAAATATGACATCGAGGTCCTTTTTTTTTGCGACGAGGTCTACAATTGTTTAGGCTAAAATCAAAGCTATATTGAGAGAAGCTTGCCTTTGTAAGTACCTAAAAATATATTAGCTTAAGCTGGAAACACGATTAAAGGATAGATATATTGAGATGAACCTGCATCCATGCTCGCTTAAAAAGCAAACGAAATTGCCTCCACCATCCATGCCTTTGCTTCATTGTAGTCTTCCGAACAAGTTTGGCAGACAATTTAGGATCCTCTGGAGTTGCAATTAAATTGTTACCTTCAGTAACCAGAGCTTTGTTAGAAAACGCCTCAATGAGGTTCTCAATCCTTTTCTGTGATGACTGTACACTTTCAGTTGAGCCATAATCAATGGAAATGAGATCAGCCAAGAACTCAGCAGGGTTCATATGATCTGGACACTGATACCTGATAAATTATCAAAACTCAAGTTATCAATGGGCAATACTAAAATAAACATGGTATATTGGCCATTTACGTAACAAAAGGAAAGGCACAGTTGCTTATTGATCAAAACTCAAATAGACAGAGACACGAGGCATGCTGCATGTGCATGGTACAAACATGCAACAATTAACCTTCAAAAGTTCTAGCATAGCTAATATTGGAATTTTGATATGTACAATGACAACAAGGATGAATGTAGTCAGTGAGACAGTGACACGAAGTAATTAGTTTCATTGGAAATGCAAACAATGAAAGTGTACACCACAATGCCATATTGTTTTTGTTATACTCAAAACAAAATAGGTTTGAGAAGGGGTGCATGTTCACTGTTCAGGATTGGAAATGAATTATTTATTATGCTATGCTAGACCAGGCAAGCCAAAAAGTGAGCACACACAAAAATATATAGGGCAAAACATTCAAATCAAGTAGATATCATGATAATAACATACTTAAGAGAAGACTGAAAGGAAAGGGAAGGTGTAGCATAACAACCCTAATGATGCAAAGTATGTTAGAGGTTCTTCTTTTGCAGGCCCCATGTATACAATTTCTCCATCTGACAGTAGCACGATGTCATCAAATTTGCCATAGACTGAACCTCTTGGCTGGTGTATCGAACAGATAACAGTGTGCCCATCCTCAGCAAGCTGACGAAGAGTCTCCATGACCTTCTCAGCTTGGAAGGCATCAAGGCCTAAAAGATAAATCACAAACGTACAAAAACTATAACTTAACATTTGACATTTTCATATTGTCAGATGACCAAACAGATGTTGATGACTAATGTCTCATCATGGTGAAACAGGAAAACGAACCCTGAATGATGACAAAAAGATGATGCAAAACACTAGCCAAAGTAGTTATATTTCAGTTTTAAAAGCAAGTTAAGATCCTTATGCTTCATGATTACAAATTAGAGTGTCTTCAACATAAATGATTTTGATAATACAGACAGTTTATTTTCATTTGATCACGGTGTCATATCTGACATGAACTGTTGTTTTTGTAAGACGTGATCAGAAAAATAAAAATAAGTCTAAATGAGGACCAGGTTTAGAGGTAATAAAGAAAACCCTTGTTCAAGTAGGGAAGGCAAAGGCTAAATCAGTTTTAAATACCTGTTGTTGGTTCGTCCGCAAAGATGACTGAAGGGCTAGCAATTAGTTCACATGCAAGTGAGAGGCGCTTCTTCTCACCCCCACTTATTCCACGAACTTTTGCATCACCAACAATTGAATCAGCACAATTGACCTATTCAACAATAGAACCATTAAGACTGTCCTTGGAACCATCCACTTCAATTTCTAGAAACACTAGCCAAAATGCTAGCCCTCACCAATCCCAGACGAAACAAAAGATCATTGACATAGCTCTCCTTTCTCTCGGGAGCCCACAAGTCAGGAAGCTGGAGCTCAGCAGCAAGTGAGAGCGTCTCCCGCACGGTAAGCTGCGAGAAGAACAGGTCTTCCTGCCTCACAAAAGCAATCCTGCACAAGGAGATAGTCATCAGCTCCTCTCCAGAAACAAGAGCAGAAGTAAGACCCCAGCTGCATGAATACAACTTACTTATATCCGCCCTTCGAGATAGGCCGACCGTTGACATACAGAAACCCGGAAAGGTGCAGGGAAGACGATGCCGTGAGCTGCCCTGCTAGCACATTGAGCAGAGTTGTTTTGCCAGAGCCCGATGGTCCCATGAGTGCTAACAGCCTCCCTGGTTTCGCCTCCCCTGACACATTTGACAGCAGAAACCTTGCCTGGCAATTGACAATTAGTAGACAACATGCCATAAACATCTATCAGTCCACTCCAGTTACCTCCTGATATTTGTACAATTGTATAATGGTAGTACAAATTATGCAACTTGTTGTAGAATACAGGGGTCAACGAGTCAACGCAAACGAGTACACGTGGCAAGCGGAACGAGAGGACGACAGACGGACAGATGGGCAATGCGAGGGTTTCGTGCGCGCGGCTGCGGCGAGATGGGGGTGAGGTGGTGCCGTGGCGGCGGTGCAGTGAACTCACCACTTCCCCGCGCTTGTTCTTCAGCGCGCAGGTGATGCGGGTCCACCGGATGGTCACAGGCGGCACGCCACCGCCGCCTCCCTCGCCGGCCTCCGTGTCGGTCTCGTCGTCCTCCGTGTCGTCCGCCGGCGGAAGGAGCGCGGGGCCGGGTCCCGCGATGGCGCGGACGAAGAACGCCGCGGCCAGCGCCGCCAGGAGCTGCCCCAGCCCCCTGACCTCCATCACACACGCGGACGCCGATGGCTACCCCCCACCCCCCTTCAATCTAGAAAGTTCGGAACGTCCGGGAAGGCGGCCGAGAGCGACGCGGAGGAGAGTGGCAAGCGGCAGCGGGGTCTAAGAGGGGGTTTAGGAGCCTCTGCGCTTCTGCGGGGTGTGAGGACTGAGGAGAGCAGCTCGTGTGGTGGTGGTGAGTTTGTTGCGGCATGAGCGACGAGATAGGGGAAGGAGACGGGATATTTAATCTTTTGCCACTCTTATGGATGATGCTCCTTTAAAAGCCACTATTAGAATGATACCTACATTTTTGCCACAGGTGACAGAAGCTTTGTTCAGTTTTTACCAATTTCACTTATGTGGCAAGACACGCGAGCTTGCCAGGGTGGAGAGGTATGTGAAAAGTCTAAAATACCCCTTTCCCTTTATGCTTTAATGCGCTGGAACCTCTCCACTGTCCAAGGCTCCAAGCCGCCCATTACTTCCTCCGCTTCACATCGAGCAAAAGCCAAAGCAGGCAAATCCACCATACATGAACGCATTGAAGGTAAGGGAGCTGCTGTTGCTGCTCACTTGAAATGGAGTAGCACTCAGCATCGTAGCCACTCGTGATGGAATCAGGCACCGTTCGTTTTTACATGCACCACAGAACAGGTTGCCACAGAACGGTAGCAGTGTCACCAGCAGAGGCAAGTATGATCGGTGGCGCGGAACGGGTTGCCGCCGGAATCCGAGCCTCCGTTGGAACCGGGGCGGACCAAATTCAGCACCATGACGAGGCGGCCCTATGGCATCTGCTCGATGTATCGTGGACCTGTTCACCACCGCGGACCGGCGGATGGCCCTATCCTCGCCGCCGGTGACACCAACTTAACGTTCTGCGTCGACCCAGTGAACGCGCCTTCAGCGACAACGCCTCCATCCACGTCGACGCCATGCCTTCATTGTCGGTCCAGGCGCCACCGCTGCCGTCGGTCACCCCGTGCTCTACCGTCCTTCGAGCTCGTCAGCGTGCATGGGGACCGTGGCCGTGATGGGGTCGCTCGTCGGCATGGCGGCCTCGACAGCGAGGCGCAACAATGGAGTGGGTGGGCTCGTTGGCGCGTGCGGGAGCCACGGAGACCCCGGCCGCCAGGCAGACGTAGAGGCCAGAGGCGCGCGGACAGCAGTAGCGGCCACGGGTGGGATCGTCGGTGCGCGCGGGCGGCGGCGAAGGCGCGTGCAGGGCTGCAGTTCGCGTCGGTGGCAATATGGACGGCGTCGACGGTTGAGGACGGGCATGGATAAACCTAGCAATGGTCTAGGATCCAAACCAAATACACACCAAACCATGTGCGACATATAATGTTTAATCAACCCACCCCACACCAAACCACGCCGCCGCCACAGATGCCTTCGAGCCATGCCCCCGCGTATGGCGCTGGCCGCTGGGTTCGAGAACAACAATTCATCAGCACGACGTCGAACGGGTTCACGACGAGCCGGACACCATCCTCGAACCCGAGTTCCGCGACATCAACAACAAACCATGTGGGCATCAAGATGTCGATAGCATGATCTCGCAGCGGGCCTAGCCGGCTGGCTACTACGCTGGCGCGCCGGTAGTCTGCCACCTTCCGGGAGCTGAGGCTCGCTCAACTACCGCAAGCCCATGCATGTGTGGGTGGACTACAACGGCCAGTCCAAGCAGCCGGCGGTGACGCTAGCTCCCGTGCAGGTGGAGAAAACCAGGACTCCTCTGCTCTCGGTGCGGCAGCGTCGAGCCTTTGGGCGCGGCGGCCGGCGGCGACTCGCGAGGAAGGCGAGGCCATCATCTAAACTGATCAGACCCCAACCAAACCGAACCCATCCACTTTATGTGTTACTCCAGAACAAACTGGACCATTAGGCTTCTGAGCCCATTTGCCACCAAACCAGATTGACCCGAAATGAAATCCAAACCATAAAATCCGAGTTCGGCCCAAACCATTAGCAGGTTTAGGCATGGATTCGACCGCGGTCTTGGATGCATGCAGGACATCGCGGGGGCTGGTGAAGCCGCCGTCCTCGATATGGGCCAACTAGTCGTGGAGGCGTTCGAAGGCGGGAGCGGGACATCGCACAGCAGCTAACTGTGACGTGTTTTGTGGTTATTCGGTATTGGATGCATGTGCCCATCTAGCATGGCGGCCATTGTTCGAGCGACCATTTTTGCCATGTACTACATGCATGGGCGCACGAGTGGTGGATCCACACATAGCTAAGCAGCGACGGCAGGCGTGCCGGGCCACGGACACCACGGCCACGGGCGTGATGAGGTGGCTCGCTGGCATGGGCGGCCACGGCAGCGAGGCGGGGTGCATGTTCAACTTCAACGGCGTGGGCGCGCGACTGCAGCGGTGTGGTTGACTGCAGTGTCGTGGCTGTGGAAACTGGAAAGTGACGCGCCAATCTCCTCGAGGTGGAAGCAAGAGGCAAAGGGTATTTTGGACTTTGCATGTGGCCTCTCCACCCTGGCAGGCTGGTATGTCTTGCCATGTCAGCGAAATTGGCAAAAACTGAACAAAACTTCTCTCACTGATGGTAAAAATGTAGATGTCATTCTAACAATGGTTTTTGA
The DNA here is from genome assembly GCA_038087645.1 of Saccharum hybrid cultivar R570. Lineage (NCBI taxonomy): Eukaryota > Viridiplantae > Streptophyta > Magnoliopsida > Poales > Poaceae > Saccharum > Saccharum hybrid cultivar. The sequence goes on along the minus strand of JAQSUU010000112.1, from coordinate 8,914,805 downwards.
AGGAGCGTCATTCGCAAGAGTGGCAAAAAGTTAAATATCCCGAAGGAGACGGGTTGCTGGACTGGATGTGTTGCTGAACTGGGCCTTTTCTGGTGTGGGCCAGGGCTGTATGATTAGTTTCGTTGAGCTGTTTGTGAGGCAGTGGGCCAGGGATTTGGGTTCACGTTGGTGGCCAGGTGGGCCTTTGATATCGACCGGTGACTTGAGCTAGTCACCCGTCTTTTTTGTTTTTTTTGCCCTTTTTTTTTTAAAGATTCTCTCAAATAGGCCCCTGGCGGAAAGATTTCAAAAAATGGACCCTCAGCTTGGCGCCATTGTCGATGGCGCCAAGATATAACGGCATGGCGCCATGTTTCCTGGCGCCAAGATCCATCCGACGTGGCCGCGTGGCAACCTACGTGGCGCCAAGGCTTGGCGTCATGGATCTTGGCGCCAAGGCTTGGCGCCATGGATCTTGGCGCCAAGCCTTGGAGCCATGGATCTTGACGCCAAGGCTTAGCGCCATGGATCTTGACGCCAAGCCATGGCGCCACGGATCTTGGCGCCAAGCCCCTGCAAAAATATCGGCCCCTTCTTTTTCTTCTTCCTTCTCTTCCTTTTCTTCTTCCTTCTCTTCTTCGTTCTTCCTCCGGCCGCGCCCGCCGCCGCTCACGCCGACGCCGACGCCGCCGCCCGCGCCACCGGCCGGAGACGCCGCCGCCGGCCGCCCCGGTCGCCGCGCCGCCGGCCGCCCGCCGCCCCCGCGTGCCGCGCGCGCCCCCACGTCGGCGCCGGCCGCCGCCGCCGGCCGTTCCGTAAGGTATATTTTTTTATAAAAATAGTTAGGATTAGTTATTTTTTATATATATTTTTTAGTTAGTATTTATTGTTTAGTATGAATATTTATTGTTTAGTTTGATTATTTATTTTTTAGTAGATATGATTATTTATTTTTTAGTATGTATTTTTAAGTTATTATTAGTTAGTTATTTAGGTAGCTAGTTATTTTTTAGTATTAGTTAGTTATTTTTTAGTTAGTATTTTTTTCTAGTTAGTTATTTAGTTAGTTAGTAGTAGTGTGCTTAATTAGATAGTTAGTTGTTGACTAGTAAAATGTGCCTGTGCTTTTAGTTAATTAGTATTTTTTAGTTAGTATTAGTTAGTATGTAATTTTTAGTAGTTAGTAGTAGTTAGTATGTATTTTTTAGTTAATTAATTAGTTAGTAGTGAATAATTAGTAGTTAGTAGTATTTAGTATGTACTTTATATTTATTAGAGACCTATTACTTATTATGTTTTAAATATATTGGAGTAAAATAATTGTGCTTAGTTATGTTTTGGAACTAGATGGACAACCTAGTGAGCATTTATTATGGAGGAACTGTAGAACGAGATCGCTATGGATATGTTGAGCTTGTTGACATGCAAAGTGTGCCTGTGTTATTCAATGAGAGGCCATCATTCAGTGAGTTGATTGCAAGAGCTCGTGAGGAGGTACATTGCCGTAGAGATGATGGCATCATAGTTGAGGGTGTACTTCACCTAGGTTACCCTCCCAATATGCTAAGGAAGATGATCCCAATAGGTTGTGCAGATTAGTGGGACAACTATGTGAGATCGGCTATGAAAAGCCAGTTCCAAAGTTTGGATGTGATTGTGCAGCGGGTGCTCGTTGATCCCATCCCTCTTGGGTTGTCCCCGCCAATGGGTGAGCAGACATATTTTGAACCTCCCGTCCCGGAACGTGATGTGGATGCGGAGGTCCCGCCTACCGTTCACGATGCACAATCTGTCCCCAATGATGTGGCACATCCTCCTCAGGAGATCCCTTTGACACAGAATCATCTGAGTAAGTGTCAATTAGGTGTCCTTTTAAAATGTGAAGTTCATAGGTTAAGAATATGCCTTCATTTTACCAAATCGATTCAAAAAAATTAAGGAAGGGTGACAGGATACCTACCTCTCGAAGATCCACGGATAAAATCCAACTTCTCACGGTCCAATAGGTCGATTAAAGAGCAACGGCAGAAGTGTCCAAATGAAAAACCCGAAGAGAAGGAGTAAGAAAACAAGAATGACTCGGGGAGGAAGAGGGGGGCAGGTTAAAATATAGGTGCTTGGCGCCAGGGACCATGGCTCCAAGGCTTGGCGCCAAGATCCATGGCGCCAAGGCTTGGCGCCAAGATCCATGGCGCCAAGCCTTGCCACGTAGGTTGCCACGAGGCCACGTCGGATGGATCTTGGCGCCAGGAAACATGGCGCCATGCCGTTATATCTTGGCGCCATCGACAATGGCGCCAAGCTGAGGGTCCATTTTTTGAAATCTTTCCGTCAGGGGCCTATTTGAGAGAATCTTTCAAAAAAAAGGGCCAAAAAAACAAAAAAGACGGGCTAGTCACGCCGCTTAATTCGTAGTCGTAGCAAACTGTTTTTCCCCTCTATTTCGGAACTAGTGATTTGCGCGCGCCCTTGCGCGCGAGTGATGACCGAACATGATTTTTTTAAAAACAGACGGTGGACAATAAAACAGCAAACTGATATTACACGAGACATAGGGGTCGTCCAGACAGCATCTAAATATTACAGGAGGTAACCATACAGCGCGATGGCAGGTGTCTTAGGCGATCATACATAAAAGGTCTAGCAATAGAGTGCTAACAAAGCATGATTCCAGAGGGAGTCTAATACAACATACAGCATGCGGCAAAAGGTACAGCAGCGCATGCCTAGATAGAAGACTACAGTAGCGGTGCCAGGTTCTGAGGCTTCACCGATCTTGACAGCCTCAATAGAGTTTCCAGCTCCGATCCGATTCGAAGCTATGGGCGGGTGAGTAATCTGCAAATCATATGTACAGATGTTAGTGTGCACCATGTTAGTGCAAGCGTGTCGCTAGAAAGGTAAAGGCGTAGTTGTTGGTATACCTCGGGGCAGGTAGAAAGGCTCCTCAGAAGAGTCGCTATAGCAGGAAGAGCTGTTGGCCCATGCATGCCCATGGTACTCTGCATTTTCAAGCCTTTGATTGGCTGCCAGTCATATAGAATCATGATCAGCAAACCTTTGAGACACTAAACCCATAGGTTGTCATGAATGTTACCTCTATGCTGCCAAGCGTAGGTCTCTTGAAGAACTTCCCTGTCATAGCCTAGCTCCTCGGCTAATTAAAACAGTGGAGGGGGCAGCAATGATGATTAGACAGTAGGAAAAATGGAACATACTATAGGAGGCTGTAATGAAAGGTGCTGTCAGTGCAGCTAAAAGTGTAACACATGATTACTACCTGTGTCAAAGGATGCAACGGAATCAGCCAGGCCGAAATCAGTTGGATTGGCAAGGACTTCATCCTCTAAAAATTCTGGTGCCTCCGAGTAGTTGTAAGTTGCCATTGTGACAGGAAACACCACGTTGCTGACCCCGTTTACGTCTAGATACTGTATACCAATGTCCCCAGACTTTGGGACAGACTGTGTGTTAAGCGCGTATGCATCGACACGGCATATGCCTCTAGACTCGCTGAACTTGTAAGCCTGGATGCTGCAGTGGCGGTCAAGCAAGGGTGCTAAGGCACTTGGATCGAATGTATGTGGTGGAAAGCCATGGATGTCTATAGCTACCTCGGTCTGCCATTTGATGGTCTTGGCACCATATTTGTTTGACCATGTGACAAGCAGCGTGTCGAAACCCTCACCATAGAGGATCTGGGAGGACGCAACAAGGTCTCTCTCGTGCAACGTGGCAAACTGAATCACAAAGTCGGAGCAGAAGCGTGTGATGCTTAAAGGCAAGGCCTCGGACCCAAACTGGCTGTGAATGGCAAGCTGAACATCCCTGATGCTAGGGTTTGCATTGTTTGGGTTGACATCGATGGCAACTACTGTGTTGGCCAGTCGTGCCTCTGCTGCTTCTGTCGCACTGTTTGGGTGAATAATAGAAAGCCCAGGAAGACTGCGGTTGGCCTATATTTTTAAAAAGAAGCGTAAAGCTGTGAGATAGGAACGTCATCCTCATGTATCTATCGATGCACTATTTTTTTAGCCAAGAACGAAACACCACCAGTAGACTAAAGTTTAGTAAAGTGTTATACCATGTGGTGTGGACTGCCGAGCTGATCCGAGGGAAAGCGGCGAGGTCGAAAGGGAATCTTGGAATCTGAAAGTCAGATGAACACATGACTTTTTAAATACCGAAGCAGACTATCGCTAAGTGCAATTAAGGAAACGTTAAAGAACAACCGCAATGGAGGGACCGGAGGCGGTAGGAGTGGTCGGGCGTACCTATGGTAATCCGACGCGGCTGGTCCCCGGCTCTGACCAGATCTGGTGGAGGAACTGCAGATCCGACGTCTCCGCAAACCGCACTCAGGATCTGTAAACAACACGTGCGGAGGGATGGACGAGGAAGACTCGATGTACGGTCGGAGAAAGCTAGGTGAAAGCGACGAGGGAGAAAGGAAGGAGACTCACCCGACGCGCTCGGTGGAACGGAAGGGAAGACGGAGAGAAGAGCTGCGGGACTTCTTTATTCACGCCGTCCCGTGGTCCGTCCAGCAGAATAAACTGCGATGGAGCAGGCAGCTGCTCTCAGTCGCAGTGCGACACTGATTATTGGGCCCATCGGTGTATCAGTCGCAGTGCGACACCAAAGCATATGCAAGAGGATCTCGCTGTGGGTCCGGAATCTCAGCACTTATGAATTCATCGATGAAACTGGGCAACGGGTGCGAGGTGTCCCGAACAAGCCACACAATAATATGAGCATGGGGAAGGCCACGCTTTTGGAACTCAACGGTATGCAGCACTGGGCAAGCAAAAAAACAAACATCAAATACCTACAAATCCAGCACAACGTGTCCCAACAAAATCTAAAATATTTTGGTAGCAGGAACACGTACTAGCGCTTACGGGGCCAAAAACAGAACCATTTCTAATGTCACTGAGAAGCTCTTCAAGTTTCATATTGTACACCCTAACCACTATATCTGCTCTATCAGTCGGTTTCTGACCAGGTTCAGATGATAAGGCCCCCGAAATTTCTGGCCACTTTGGATTACAGGTGAATGTTGTGAAAAAATCTGGTGGCCCATACACCCTACAAATCGCAATTCCGTCATGATAATTCTGGATCATATACCGCCTACCACCAGTATGGGAAGCTGGTAGGACAGTTTTTTTGCCAATTTCATTCCCGTCCACACACCCACGATCAACAGCGTCAACAATGCCCTGCAGGCTCTCTACACGTAGCTTGCCCTGGTTCTGAATAACATACCAGAGCCTATTTTCATCTACACAAGCACGCGCATCAATTTTAGCCTGGGTGGATAAGGCACCGTAACATAAGAAAGGATTTGGCTGGCCTCTTCTATAGTGAAAAGCATGTCGAAAATAATCTTGCATGGTCATCTTCACACGAGCGTTCTTGCCACGTGCAGTAACACCGCTGTAAACTACACCAACCTGGTAACCACGCTCACCATAGGGAAACAGAAGCGGGTATTGCAGGGCCATAAACGCAGGATGCAAAGAAGAAATCTGCTGCAAATGCCCGGATTTTGCCTGCACAATTATATCACGCTGGAAAGTGTCTAGGGAAAAATCACCAACAACAAGCATGGCCAGCTGTTCGGTAGTGGGCAGGTTGTACTGAACAGGGTCGCCCTCCCTTGCCCCTATGATCCTGACTATGAACTCTTCATCGCCATTTTCTGCTAGCCTATCTCTTGCCAATCTAAACTGCTTAGCCAATGGATTGTGTACGTCCAACATTTCGAGCAGTTGCCCAATAACCGCCGGCTCAAGAGGTTCAGAGGGGCATTCATCTGGGTGCAGCGCACGTATCCTATTCCTAACCTCGTTAGCAGTATCATATATATAGAGCTGGATAAACTTCGGAGGTTGGCCGCTATCTGGCAGAAGCGATCCTATACGATGGTGAACCTGGCCAGATATCTTGAAGACAGGGGGACCACGGCCATCATTCATCGACCTATCTATGTTTGCCCCCATCGATGTAAATGCAAATAGGCAGTTATATTGCCGTATGTTTTTAGGAATTTTTTGCACCGAGAGTCACCATCGAATCTGGCAAGAGATGCAATTGGTTCAGGCCGCTGTTTGTAAGGGAGCAGGACAACCTTTCCACCCTTACAGCACCTATTGTAAATGATCTGGCCACCTCTCACGCTGGATTCTGATTTGACGCATTCATGCAACCAAAACATAGCATGGCAATATCTACATTCATAGTCTGGTGTCCCATAGTCAGAATGACCAGAATATGTAGCTACCCACCCCGTAGCAGTTGCAACAGGCACACATAAAACAAAGAAACCAAAGAGCAAGCTCACAATTAGCAAAGGCACCATACAATACATGACTAACTCTAGCTCAAAATGTACAAACCTTTTAGCGCATCGATATATTCCTAGGTGAAGTGACCACAACCCTGGGCAGCATTAGAACCACCCACCAACCCTAACACAACACGCAGTTCCACAGAACAACCAGGAATATCAATGCAGACCGCACAGTAAATAGAACAGTCAGAAGAAACAACTAAACAGCGCAGCACCTGCTTTGACTAATTTTTTCTGGCCTAGATACTTTTTCCTCTTATGACGTGCCTCCGCAGGTGAAAGGGTGGCTGGCAAATAGCACGCACCTTCGGCTGTTTCAAATAAGCAGTTAACCTACAGCCCAAGGCAGCGAATTGCATAGACAAGACACGCTAGACACCACATACCCTTCCTTTTAGTGGAACAGGAGGCATCGATTACCACGTTAGGCTGCGAAGAAGCTATGAATGGTAGACAGTGAATAAATCAAAATATCTCTAGCCGAAACAGATACACCATAGAGTCCTTAAAAACATCAGGCAAGGCAACGTACAAGGATCTGCCTGAGCATCATAGGCACCAGGCATTACACCAGCTGGCCCACCAGAAGACCTTAACAAGGACGAAGTCAAGAAAATGTTTTCATTCCTATGTCTCAGAGATGGAAAAATTGAACGCCACACACCGTCAGAGGTACACATGTCAAACAAGGAGACTCAACAACGACACTTCCCTCATCAAGCAGTCAGACTGCTTAACCAATTCATGTTGCTCTCTCGCCAACCCACCAACCATCCCTGCCGCCCTTGCAGCAACCAAAACGGCCGCGCTGGCAACCTTCCTATACATAACTACACCCTGAAAATTGTAATCCACCACAACAAATCCATACAATTTCTGCAAAAAAGCTATAGCTTGTAGAGCGGCCTGCTCATAACCAGGGCTAGAAAAACTATCCCCGGGTGCCCAGAAGAAAAAACTATGAAATGGTGCTACAATCCCAGAGCAAGGCACGTCAATTTCGACTCCATAAACAGGCGATCCATCTCCGGCCACCTCAAATACCACTGACGCATATGGCAACCCGCACCAAGCTGCCACAGCCTGCAGCAGCGCCAGGTACGATGCACGCACAGCAAACATCGCGCTGGCGTGCAGGCTAGGAAACCCAAAAATAGAGAAAGAAAAACCAACAAGCATCACAAAATCGCCCAATGGGACGAAAATAGAGAAAAAAAGAAAAATGATGAGAATGTCAGACACATCTATGGAACGGCAATCACATCTCCAGCCACAAAACTGTAACACCGGCATTGCCGAAGAAACATACCTACGCTGGAGTTGTCAGCAACAGGCGACGGACGGACGCCCGTCGCAGTTCCAGTGCAGCTGAAAGCCCAAGTTTGGTTTTGGTAATTAATGACACCAAGTTGCTAATGCCATGTGTTAAGTGTTTTGAGCTAGGCATAAGCAACACATGTGATGAAGGTGTACATGGCAAGGAGTGGTGGCCACAAGATCATAAAGAGATGGTGCATGGACATGAAAGGTCGATCATGGTGGAGATGCACATAATATGGTGGACTTGATGATCAAGTGGAAGAGAAGGATCTAAGAGCGCAAGGCAAAGGTATAACCATAGGGTTTTCCTTTTGCCGGTCTAAGTTGAGTAGAGAAGTGATTGACCGGATTTAGGATACATAGCCGACTATCAAGAGGGGCAATCACGGTTAGCTCGGGAATCAAGTGCCACTAGATCAATGTCTTGAGCATATGCATTTAGGATCTTGTAAAAGAGCTAACATAACGCCTTGAAAATGTTTGTGAAAATGCTAACACACATGCACATGGTGGTGTACACTTGATGGTGTTAGCACTTTTGCGAAGGCGGTGGAGTTTAAGCGGTAGAGAGGGGTTTGGGTTCCTCTCTCCCTCCCGCCGAGCTTGCGAGGCGGGATTCGGCGCTTTTTGGAGAAGTGAAACGCCTATTTTCTATTGCGCCGAAAGTCGGAAAAGAAACGGAGACGAACGGAGGTCACTGCGTGCACCGGACGCTGCACCGGACGCTGCACCGGACGCGGTCACTGTACGACCGGCGCGTCCGGTCAGGCGAACAGCGGTTCACGAGGACCACCGGACGCGGTGCGCGTCCGGTCATAGGTGACCGGACGCGTCCGGTCGTCCAGGGAGCTTACTGGACTCGCACCGGACGCGGGCACTGTGGCGTCCGGTCCTTTCTTCAGCGCGTCCGGTCGATGTTTCGCAGTGCGCGGCTCGGTGTTCACCGGCGCGTCCGGTGGGTCACGGGACCGGCGCGTCCGGTGGGTCACGGGACCGGCGCGTCCGGTCGCTCGGTCGAGCGCGTCCGGTCAACGGTAACGGCTAGTTTGAACGGCACTATTCTCGTCTGTCGCGTAGTGACCGGACGCGTCCGGTCACCCGGACCGGCGCATCCGGTGCAGCGCGTTTTCTGCTGCGTCGTTTCTAACGGCTAGCTGCGTACCCCTTCGTTATAAATAGATGGTGGACGGGTTTTGAGGGGAACTCTTGTACATTTTGAGACCTAGAGACATACTTTGAGCTAGAGAACAACCCCTCCACTCATCTCTTTGCATAGTTGCTCATCTTGAGTGAGATTGAGTGAGATTCAAGTGCATTGCTTGAGAGTTGCATTCTAGAGGCACTTGATCTTCGAGTTGCTGCGGATTTCTTGTTACTCTTCCGTGTTTCCCGACACGGTAGACGGCTTGGAGCAGCGGAGGTGATTGAGCTCGCAATTGGAGATTGTTGGAGCCTTCACCAAGTGTTGTAAGGGGTTCTTGATCCTTCCCCGCGGGAGTTCGCGAATTGGATACTCTAGTGGAGCTCGTGGCTTGGAGGATCCCCATCTTGTGTGCGGTTGTGCGGCGCCCGTCGAGGGCTCAACTCTTGATAGTTGATTAGCTCGCGAACCGACAAGTGGGTGCATCGCCACAACGAGGAGTAGCTTGCCGGGAAGCAAGTGAACCTCGGGATAAATTCTTGTGTCATTCTCTTCCCGAGGATTTCTCTTGTATGATTGATTGATTGGTACTTCTCATCTCTACATGGCGGTATAATCACTCGAAGCTCCTCTCTCGTATTACATCTCGTTTCTAGCTTGTTGTTGTTGTTGTGTTTAGTGGATAGCCTTGAACTAGAATTGTGTAGGTGGCTTGCTTAATTAGTTAGAGCTAGTGCTTTGTGCTTCGCCACCTTTCGTACTAACTTGTGGTTAAGTAATTTGTGTAGAAGTTTTTATTAGGCTATTCACCCCCCCCTCTAGCCTATTTGGACCTTACAAGTGGTATCAGAGCCGAGGCACCGTTTATTTGAGGCTTAACAACCTACGGTGAAAAAGAAATAGCTCAATTAAGTTTGCACATCAACAACACCAAGAAAGCACCTCACTTTGATGGCACAAATTATGCATATTGGAAGGTTAAGATGACCGCACACCTCAAGTCAATCAATAGAGAAGTGTGGAAGGTCACCGAAACAAAGTTTGAGGTTGCTAATCCGGAAGCACCTACACCGGTGGAAGAAAAGAAGCTCCAATGCAATGACATTGCCATTAGTGCTCTTCATGAGGCTCTAGATGACAAGACATTTGAGCAAGTGAAGAACATAGAAGTTGCACATGATGCGTGGGCCAAGCTAGAAGAAACATTTGAGGGCACCGAAGGCACAAAGACCGCTAAAGCATATATCTTGCAAGAAAAATTTTCAAGCTTCAAGATGCAAGATGATGAGAGTGTACCGGAGATGTTTCATAGATTGCAAGTCATTGTGAATGAGCTCAAGGCACTTGGTGAGGAAGTCAAGGACAACCAATTCTCTATGAAGTTCTTGAGAAGCTTGCCCAAGAGGTTTGATACATTAATCACCGTGCTAGTGAGGACTACATTGAAGGATTCAACTCCTCAACAAATATTTCAAGAAGTAATGACCGATGATTCATATAGAGAAGATGATGAGAAGGATGAGTTGGTCAAGAAGAAGAAGAAGGAAAATGAGAAGAAAGATGATGAAAAGAAGAAGAGTGTGGCATTCAAAGCCACCACATCCAAGGGCAAATCCAAGATTGAATCATCAAGTGAAGAAGACTCAAGCTCTTGTGATAGTGATGACATTGATGAGAAGATGGCTCTCTTTGTCAAGCAATTTGGCAAATTCATGAAGAAAAAGGGCTATCGAGCAAGGAGGAGGAAGAACACATCTAAGAAGAATGAGCATACCATGAGATGCTTTAGATGCCATAGCAAGGACCATCTCATTGCAAAGTGTCCTTATGATAGTGATGATGAAGATGCTATCAAGAAGGAGAGAAAGAAGCAAAAGAAGAAGCAAGAAAAGAAAGAGAGCTCTCATAAGAAGAAGAATGATTCTCATGTTGCTACATGGGATAGTGATGATTCCTCAAGTGATGATGAGGATGACTACAAGAGCAAGAAGAAGGGACATGCTAGCATTGCTATCCAAGAGAAGGTCTCCCTCTTCGACACTCCATCGTGCTTCATGGCTAAGGCCGCTAAGGTATCATCCGATGATGAGAGTGATCATGATAATGCTAGTGATAGTGATAGTGATGAAGAAGAATTCACTAAAGATGAACTAATCACTATGCTAGAAGATTGCACTCAACATTATAAAGAATCTAGAAAGGAATGCAAGGGCTTGCTTAAGGAAAAGAAAAACCTTATGCAAGAACTTGATGAGCTTAGAGCATCATATGAGAGTCTAAAGGTAGACCATAAGAAGCTTCAAAAGTCTCACACTAAGCTTGAAGAAGCTCATTCCTCTCTAGTTGAGAAATGTGAAAACATGCCAACTAATGTTGAGAAAGCTAAAACTTGCAACATAGGCATATCATGTGATATAATTGATGAATCTTGTCATAAGCCTATTGTTGTTGCTCCTACTAACCCTTCATGTAGCGCATCTACATCATCCTCATCTAGTAGTGACGGTTTCACTTGTGATTCCACACTAATAGTTGAGAATGAAAATCTCAAGAAGGAGGTAAAAGAGCTCAATCACACCTTAGCTAAGGCTTATGGTGGTGAGGACCGCTTGCTTATGTGCTTGGGTAGCCAAAGGGCTTCTCTCTATAAAGAGGGTTTGGGATATAACCCCAAGAAAGGCAAGGCCGCTTTTGCTCCTCACAAAACTCGTTTTGTGAAGAACAATGGTAGCTATTGCAAAAATTGCAAGCAAGTTGGTCACATAGAGCGAAATTGCATGAACAAGAAATCCAATGCTAATGTATCCTCAATTAAGTTTGATTCTTTCTATATACTTACCAAGGGTACAAATGGTGTTCATGCTAAGTTCATTGGTGCACCATGGATGGGCTCAAAGAAGAAAGCCATTTGGGTACCAAAGAGCTTGGTCACTAACCTTGGAGGACCCAAACAAGTTTGGGTACCTAAAAAGAATTGATCTTATCTTGTAGGTCAATTACAAAGCCGGAGGAAGGCATTGGGTGCTTGATAGTGGGTGCACTCAACATATGACCGGGGATTCTTGTATGTTCAAATCAATTGATACAAGTCAAAATGGTGGTTTTGATGCTATTACTTTCGGCAACAACAAGAAAGGCAAAGTCAAGGGGCTTGGTAAAATTGCTATCTCAAATGTCATGAGCATATCTAATGTGTTGCTAGTTGAGAGCTTGGATTTCAATCTTTTGTCTGTGGCACAACTTTGTGATCTTGGCTTCAAGTGCATATTTGGTAGTGATGATGTTGAAGTCATAAGTGTTGATGGATCAAATTTGATATTCAAAGGATTTAGACATGGTAGCTTATACTTGGTTGACTTCAATGATAGTGAGACACAATTGACATCATGCTTGCTTAGCAAATCTAGTATGGGTTGGTTATGGCATAGAAGGCTTGGTCATGTTGGAATGAAACAATTGAACAAACTTTTGAGGCATGACTTGGTTAGAGGCTTGAAAGATGTGACTTTTGAAAAGGATAAACCATGTAGTGCTTGTCAAGCCGGCAAACAAGTTGGAAATGCACATCCTAGAAAGAGTGAAATGAGCACATTAAAGGCATTTGAGCTATTGCACATGGACTTGTTTGGGCCAACAACATACACTAGTATTGGTGGAAACAAGTATGGCTTTGTGATTGTTGATGACTACACTAGATACACTTGGGTGTTCTTTCTTTATGACAAGAGTGATGTTTATGATCTATTCAAGTCTTTTGTCAAGAGAGTGCAAAATGAGTTTGAGACTACCATCAAGAAGATTAGAAGTGACAATGGTAGTGAGTTCAAGAACACAAGAATTGAGGAATTATGTGATGATCTTGGTATTGGACATCAATTCTCTCCAACATACACTCCTCAATCCAATGGTGTAGTTGAAAGAAAGAATAGAACTTTGATTGACATGGCTAGATCAATGCTTAGTGAATACAATGTGAGTCATTCATTTTGGAGTGAAGCTATCAACACGGCTTGCTATTGTAGCAACCGTCTCTATTGCCATGGGAAGCTTGGGAAGACACCATATGAGCTATTGAATGGAAGAAAGCCCAACATTGCATACTTTAGAGTGTTTGGTTGTAAATGCTATATTCTCAAGAAAGGCACTAGATTGAGCAAGTTTGAAAAGAAATGTGATGAAGGGTTCTTACTTGGTTATTCTACCACAAGCAAAGCATATAGAGTTTGGAATCTCACAAATGGCACCTTGGAAGAAGTTCATGATGTTGAGTTTGATGAAACCCAAGGGTCTCAAAATGAAGATCAAAATCTTGATGATGTGAGAGGAGATCAATTGTCAAATGCAATGAAGAACATGGACATTGGTGACATAAGGCCGAGGCAAGTTGATGATGATGATGATACTCATGTGATCAACCAAAGTGTGCAAATTGATACAAATCAAGCAAGCTCTAGTGGTTCTCATGATGAAGTGCAAGATCAAGTTCAAACAAGTGGAAGCAATCAACTCCCAATACTCCAACCTACTAGCATTGCAAGAGATCATCCATTGGACCAAATCATTGGTGGAATTCAAAGTGGTGTTCAAACTAGATCAAGATTAGCATCCTTTTGTGAGCACTACTCATTTGTCTCACTTGAAGAACCTAAGAAAATAGAAGATGCATTGAAGGATTCCGATTGGGTAAATGCAATGCATGAAGAACTAAACAACTTCACTAGAAATCAAGTTTGGGAACTTGTTGAAAGGCCAAAGAACTACAATGTGATTGGTACTAAGTGGGTCTTTAGAAACAAGCAAGATCAAGATGGCATGGTTGTAAGAAACAAAGCAATATTAGTTGCACAAGGTTACACTCAAGTTGAGGGTCTTGACTTTGGAGAAACATATGCACCGGTTGCAAGACTGGAGGCAATTAGAATCTTATTAGCATATGCTTGTGCACACAACATCAAGCTCTATCAAATGGATGTCAAGAGTGCATTTCTCAATGGCTACATCAATGAAGAAGTTTATGTTGAGCAACCTCCCGGTTTTGAAGATGACAAGAAGCCCAACCATGTTTACAAGCTCAAGAAGGCATTGTATGGTTTGAAGCAAGCACCTAGAGCATGGTATGAGAGATTGAGGGACTTTCTTCTCTCTAAAGGGTTCAAGATGGGAAAAGTTGACACCACTCTCTTCACCAAGAAAATTGGAAATGACTTGTTTGTGTTGCAAATCTATGTGGATGACATTATCTTTGGATCAACCAATCAAGATTTTTGTGAAGAGTTTGGAATTATGATGGCAAAAGAGTTTGAGATGTCTATGATTGGAGAGCTTAGTTACTTTCTTGGACTTCAAATCAAGCAAATGAAGAATGGCACTTTTGTAAGTCAAGGCAAGTACATCAAGGACATGATCAAGAAGTTTGGATTGCAAGATGCTAAGCCAATGAGTACACCAATGGGCACAAATGATCAATTGGGTGTTGATGCTAGTGGTAACTTGGTAGATCAAAAGCAATATCGGTCTATGATTGGAAGTTTGCTCTATGTCACCGCTTCTAGGCCGGATGTGATGTTTAGTGTGTGCAAGTGTGCAAGATATCAAGCTTCACCTAGAGAAAGTCACTTGAAAGCAACCAAGAGGATATTGAGATATCTTAAGGGCACTCATGATGTTGGACTATGGTATCCTAAGGGGTCAAACTTTGAGTTGATTGGATATTCGGACTCCGACTATGGTGGATGCAAGATTGATAGAATGAGCACAAGTGGCACTTGTCAATTGCTTGGAAGGTCTCTTGTTTCATGGTCATCAAAGAAACAAAATAGTGTTGCACTATCTACCGCCGAGGCCGAATACATTAGTGCCGGTAGTTGTTGTGCACAATTGCTTTGGATGAAGGCCACTTTGAATGACTTTGGAATCAAGTTCAAGAATGTGCCTTTGTTTTGTGATAATGAGAGTGCTATCAAGATGACTCAAAATCCGGTTCAACATTCAAGAACCAAGCACATTGATATAAGGCATCACTTCATAAGAGACCATCAACAAAAGGGTGATATTAGCATTGAAAGCATTGGCACCGAAGATCAACTAGCCGACATATTCACAAAGCCACTTGATGAGAAGAGATTTTACAAGTTGAAGAATGAATTGAACATACTTGACTTCTCCAACTTAAAATGAGTGCACCCCCACTTTCTTATATGACATGCCTCTCCTCCGACATAGCAAGGTAAAGTTGTTTGGCATATCATTCATACTTTGCTAAGGACATGTTTAGAACATATAGACATATTTGCATGACAAATAGGCTCATTCATGAAAATCAAATGAGTTTAATGTATATATGGTACCACTATTGCTTCTATGTTTGATTGATCTAGTGGTAGCATATGACATGTTTGTGAGCTTGCAAACCTAGTGTTGAATCTAGAAAATAAGCTCATGATGTGTAATTCAACATGGTCAAGATAACCCTTATACTTTATGAGGTGTGAAGAAGCTTGTCCTTGGTTCAAACCGAATTACATATTATAGGCAAGTGATCTAGATTGAACCATAATTTGGACTCCCTCATATTGATTGACTTAACTCTCACTAAAATTGGCACCTTTTTGGTGATTGTTGACAAAGGGGGAGAGAAAAGTCACAAAGATAGAAAAGTCACAAAAGGGGAGAAAGATTTAATAAGAAGGGAGAGAAAAGTCACAAAGAGAAAAAGTTTCTAAGGGGGAGAGAAAGCATAAGATAAGACTTTGGAAAGGAATCAATTAAATTTGAGCACACAAGTAGGGGGAGCAAGCTCATGAACTATTTGTTGCATTTGTATGCGCATTAACATGATGATTTGTTGCATTGCAAAGCTTAAATTCATATTCATACTTGTGTGGTGATTGCTAGAATTAGAACTTGAATGATGATTTGTTAAGAGTAGCTTTTTAAGTGGTATCTAGACACCCTTTGCTTATAATGTTGATCTCACGGGGTATTTTAGTGTTTGTAATCTTTACAAGTGAGGTATTACAAGTGGTGTCTAGCTACATCGATGCTAAGGATGGTATATAAAGGCAACTCCGATTGGTATCACGCTTCAAAGGTCCATTCTATATACCTTAGCATCAATTTGATAGTAGTAACTCTCCCAAAATTCAAATCCATACATATGTGCACAATTGAACCAAACTCATGGAAGCACATATGTAGGGGGAGCTAATACTATCGAAATTGAAAATTGATTTCATTTCATATCTTTGTGATGGTTGTCATCAATTACCAAAAAGGGGGAGATTGAAAGCCCAAGTTTGGTTTTGGTAATTAATGACACCAAGTTGCTAATGCCATGTGTTAAGTGTTTTGAGCTAGGCATAAGCAACACATGTGATGAAGGTGTACATGGCAAGGAGTGGTGGCCACAAGATCACAAAGAGATGGTGCATGGACATGAAAGGTCGATCATGGTGGAGATGCACATAATATGGTGGACTTGATGATCAAGTGGAAGAGAAGGATCTAAGAGCGCAAGGCAAAGGTATAACCATAGGGTTTTCCTTTTGCCGGTCTAAGTTGAGTAGAGAAGTGATTGACCGGATTTAGGATACATAGCCGACTATCAAGAGGGGCAATCACGGTTAGCTCGGGAATCAAGTGCCACTAGATCAATGTCTTGAGCATATGCATTTAGGATCTTGTAAAAGAGCTAACATAACGCCTTGAAAATGTTTGTGAAAATGCTAACACACATGCACATGGTGGTGTACACTTGATGGTGTTAGCACTTTTGCGAAGGCGGTGGAGTTTAAGCGGTAGAGAGGGGTTTGGGTTCCTCTCTCCCTCCCGCCGAGCTTGCGAGGCGGGATTCGGCGCTTTTTGGAGAAGTGAAACGCCTATTTTCTATTGCGCCGAAAGTCGGAAAAGAAACGGAGGCGAACGGAGGTCACTGCGTGCACCGGACGCTGCACCGGACGCTGCACCGGACGCGGTCACTGTACGACCGGCGCGTCCGGTCAGGCGAACAGCGGTTCACGAGGACCACCGGACGCGGTGCGCGTCCGGTCATAGGTGACCGGACGCGTCCGGTCGTCCAGGGAGCTTACTGGACTCGCACCGGACGCGGGCACTGTGGCGTCCGGTCCTTTCTTCAGCTCGTCCGGTCGATGTTTCGCAGTGCGCGGCTCGGTGTTCACCGGCGCGTCCGGTGGGTCACGGGACCGGCGCGTCCGGTCGTGACCAGCGCGTCCGGTCGCTCGGTCGAGCGCGTCCGGTCAACGGTAACGGCTAGTTTGAACGGCACTATTCTCGTCTGTCGCGTAGTGACCGGACGCGTCCGGTCACCCGGACCGGCGCGTCCGGTGCAGCGCGTTTTCTGCTGCGTCGTTTCTAACGGCTAGCTGCGTACCCCTTCGTTATAAATAGATGGTGGACGGGTTTTGAGGGGAACTCTTGTACATTTTGAGACCTAGAGACATACTTTGAGCTAGAGAACAACCCCTCCACTCATCTCTTTGCATAGTTGCTCATCTTGAGTGAGATTGAGTGAGATTCAAGTGCATTGCTTGAGAGTTGCATTCTAGAGGCACTTGATCTTCGAGTTGCTGCGGATTTCTTGTTACTCTTCCGTGTTTCCCGACACGGTAGACGGCTTGGAGCAGCGGAGGTGATTGAGCTCGCAATTGGAGATTGTTGGAGCCTTCACCAAGTGTTGTAAGGGGTTCTTGATCCTTCCCCGCGGGAGTTCGCGAATTGGATACTCTAGTGGAGCTCGTGGCTTGGAGGATCCCCATCTTGTGTGCGGTTGTGCGGCGCCCGTCGAGGGCTCAACTCTTGATAGTTGATTAGCTCGCGAACCGACAAGTGGGTGCATCGCCACAATGAGGAGTAGCTTGCCGGGAAGCAAGTGAACCTCGGGATAAATTCTTGTGTCATTCTCTTCCCGAGGATTTCTCTTGTATGATTGATTGATTGGTACTTCTCATCTCTACACGGCGGTATAATCACTCGAAGCTCCTCTCTCGTATTACATCTCGTTTCTAGCTTGTTGTTGTTGTTGTGTTTAGTGGATAGCCTTGAACTAGAATTGTGTAGGTGGCTTGCTTAATTAGTTAGAGCTAGTGCTTTGTGCTTCGCCACCTTTCGTACTAACTTGTGGTTAAGTAATTTGTGTAGAAGTTTTTATTAGGCTATTCACCCCCCCCCTCTAGCCTATTTGGACCTTACAGCAGCTCCGGCCGAGTTCTTCCGATCTCCGCCGCAATCCTCCGATCTCCGCCGCAACCGCACGCTCCACTCCCCTGCGAGACAGATCTGTCGCCGAAATCCCCTTCCAAGACCTAGAAACCAAACGCGACGCTCCGCGCGGAGAGGAGCATGAGACAGAGGCAAAAAGAAGAGAAATCGAGGACGGGGAGAGGCATGGCTGCTCACCTCCAGCGACGGGCAGAACAGAAGCAGAGCCGTAACGGAGGCGTCTCCTCCTCTTTATCCATGCCTAGGATTCGTGCCTCGAGGGCGGAGTATACCGGACGGGCAGCATGTAACATCCCAGATGTTAAAAAGCAGTTAAAACTTGATTAAGTACTGATCATGCATACATCAAGGCATAAGATGTATTTCATGTTGCATAAGTAATGTTTCATATATCAGGTCTCTGTTGCATAGTGATGTTTCATGTGTTGCTTGGTAGTGTTTCATACGTTGCAATAGAATGTTTCATGTTTTATATACGTGTTTTACATGTTTCAATAGTGATGTGATATGTTATTTTTATTAGTATGCTTAATACGTTAATAATTCCATGTTTCTTATCACATGAAATAATGTTTTATTAAAATCATATTTTAGTTAAAAAGAATAATCAATTGAATTCAAAACCCTGATTTTACCCCTTTTTCAATAATTCAAATTCTAAGCAAAATTTGGGAAAAAGTTCAAAACCAAGTTTGTAGAACTTTTCAAGGTCTACAACTTTGGTGTTTAGAGTTTTCAAAGTTTTAGTGTAAAATGTGGAGCAATTTTGAAAATAAACAAATTTCAGATTTGACCCCTTTTTGTCCCCAAATTCAAATTTCAAAATGGAGACAAAATTTGAAAATGTTTTGAACAGCAAAGTTGTAGGTATTATCTAGATATACAACTTTGGTGTTTGGAGATTTTGAAGTTTCAATACGAAATCCAAAGTAATTTCTAAATTACCAAATTTTCAAAAAGTGTCCCCTTTTGAATTTAAACTCAAATTTCAAAATCCAGTTAGAATTTGAAAAAGTGTTTAATACAAAACTTGTAGAGCTTGAAATTCTAAAGATTTCATATCTTGGGAATTTTTCAAGTTGTTACATGAATTTGAGAGTAATTTGAGAAAAAACTGTTTGAATTTCAAAATTTGGGGGGGCAGCTACAGTGGCGCCACCAATGCCGGCCGGCCACCGCGCGGTATGGGCGCCGGCGAGCCGCCGTGGCCGTCCAGGCCCTTCGCGCGCGACCGGGAGTGCCAGCGCGACGTCGCGCGTCTTCCAGTGGCCATCTCCGCGGCCGTTGCCTATAAATACACCGAGCTCACCGTGGCGTTTTTCGTTTTCCCTATTTTGCCATCGCCGCCGCCGCTAGCTCCGCCGCTCGCCGCTGCCGCTAGCTCCGCCGCTCGCCGCTGCCGCCGTCAAGCCTCCACTGGCCACGCAAACTGCACCAACAGAATCGCCTCGTCCTCGCGCATCTCGTGAGCCACCTGAGTTAACCGTCTTCTCACCCGAGCCTCCGCACCACTCATTCCCGTGCCCAACCCCGGCCGGAGCACCGCCACCGCCGCCCGCTGTGAGCCACTAATGCTTTCTACGCCCTTAATTTAATCGCTACTTGTTTGGAGACGCGTTTTCGCGGCTCGCCGTGGCCACCGTGCCACCACCGCCGTCGGTGAAGGGTCACCGGAGCTCGAGCCGAGCTGTAGGTTAGTGCAATGGACTCGTGGGAAGGTGTAGATCGTTGTGGTAGAGTTAGTTAGTCGACCGATGTCTTGACCGCCGGGCGGCCACCGCGCGGGCATGAGGGAGCGCGCGGGAGAGAGCGGGAGAACGGAGGAGAGGGATGATAGATGGGGTCCGCCTGTCAGTGAGCACGAGAGAGAGAGAGCCCCGCGCGCGCGGGCACGGCTGCTGCTAGGCCGCGGTGCTGGGCCGCGCGGGCGAACGCGGGCGCGGGGGCGAACGAGCGGGCCGCTCGGTTGGGCCGAGCCAGGAGCGGGGAAGAAGCCGGCCCGATCGGTTTTTGTTTTTTTTCAAAAATATGTGAATAGTGCTGCTATTTGTTTATTTCATTAAAAATTGTGTAGAGCTCCACAATTCGTGAAAATTTTTGTGTAAGCTTTTCAATGTGTAAACTACCTAGGAAAAATGTTAAATGTTAAATTTGATTACTTTATGCAAGATATTTAATTAGTTTCATTAAATATTAAATGCAACTTCCATGAATTTTAATAATTAAATTATTAATCCAAAAATTATGAAATTTATTGTGACACTGTTTTAGGTCATGTACAATCCATAGAAAAAGTTTAAGCTTGTTTAGATAAAGTATGATCAACTATTAATTATGCCCTAATTAATTAAATAGTAAATAAATGTTAAATTGATAACTTTAAGTGTTGTGTGCCCTTTTGATTGAGTGATGTCCTTAGGTCACTAATCCTTGGTGATCTTTGGCACCTTAATTTCATGTTTGAGCTCGTTAGTAACCTAGTTGGTAATAAAAGCTAGTATCGCTGGAATTATCGCTACTAGTTAGTAGGTTTTACTATTTTGCGACCGTACCATGAAGGAAAGTTATACTCAAGTCGTGAATCATGGCATATCATCGTCCAGAATCATGTTTATCATCGCATCATGTTAAGACATATTATATACTCGTGTAGTTCCCGCTTTCGAAGAAGTTGAAGTTGCCGAGCAAGCCTCTGGAGAAGAGTTGTCGTCGGTGGGTTCTGGAGCGGAAGTCGGAGTCTTCGAGTCTGAGTCAGTCGTCGCGTCAGAGCAAGGCAAGCTCCGGTGCATTTGAACCCTACCTTGATATTTACAAATCTTTATTATTTATATTATGGTTTACTGCATTAAGTAATTAGGAGTTGAGTGATAACCCAATTGCTGCATTGTCATCCTTGATTATTGCGATAACACCCTTGATACCTGTTTTACTGAAAATGCGTAGTATGCTTCGTTATGCTTAGAAGTTAAGCTTTTACATGAAATGTTTACATGGCCATGACGGCATACTTAATGAATATTGAAATATGAGAATGAATTAGAAGATCGGGCGGGTGGTTTGGCCACTGCTAACATACATTGAGAAAGGAGTCTCAATGTAGTGTTTCCGCCTTGTCGGTTAAGGACCGTTCGTTGTATGGCCCGCTTGTGTTTCGAGACTTTGCAACTAGCCTCATGCCTTGGTAAGCCAAAATGTTGGTGATTCCATTTCGAGAACGTCTAACCTCGCACTGGGAGTGGAGAGATGGCGAGAGTAGCGTGTACCCTCGGGGCTAGAATCGGGCCGGGTTCGAGGAGTACTGTACTCTCGGGTGGCGATGGACACGTTCTGGTTTTGGGAGATCTAAATGAGGGTTGATATATGCAAGATTCGGTTCTGTATATGTCGTGAGGTTAGGGATCCCCAGCTGGGTATAATCGGTTCGAATCGTCGTTGCTCCTCGGTTATGGAGACTCGATCACCTGTCCTGCATCGTAGTTAAGAAATGGAATTGAAAGAAAGAATAAGGAAAGAATCTTGATGAGAATTACTTTGATCTAGATTAGGATCACTTAGAATTGGTTAATGAACCATCAATGGTAAAAGTAAAATATTGAAGGTAAGGACTTACTTTAGTAAGCTTTTCTGTAAAAGAAATTTTGATTCTTGAATACCCGTACCTTGATTCCCTAAAGCTAGCATGCCCTTGGAGTCTTTTTCTTAGTCGGGTAAGTCTTGTTGAATACTCTCGTACTTAGGGTTTGTTAACCCCTGTTGCAGGTGCTAACTGGTGCTACTAATTAGGTCATGTCGGTGGGCTCGACATGATCTGATTGTCCTCTCCTAACTTAGGTGCTCTGCCTAAGTTATCTTCTGTAGTTCTACTCGACTTCCGCAATACAAGTTAAGTTTGTAAAAAGTTAACTTAATCATGATTTATAAATTCATCATTGTTATTCTTCCGCACTCTGATGTAAAGTTTTGTACAAATGTTGTAATGTTGTAGTTACTACTTTGTTGATCTTGGTATGAGTTGTCAAATGTAGTTGAATCGGGGTCTTGTAAGGGCACCCGACAGATCTGCTTAGGTTATCTGGTGTATATGCATAGCCGTCAGAGGTCTTAGGGACAATGACAGGTGCATGTGGGCCATATAATTTAGGAGGTTCTGCTCACAGCACCTCCAGCGACACGGCGCACCTTCGACCCAAGGGCCAGCGCTTCACCGACTAGCGGGCCCTTCCCCCACTTTCTCTGGCAGTGGCCGTATATGGGACCACCATTTCAGTCTCACGGAAGGGTTGTAGGAGCGCACCGCGAGGGAAGCCGTTTTCTACGGAGAAAAGTGCCGCCCTTTTCCCCGACGCAGCGTCGCAGGCAGCAGCCAACTGTGCCGCTGCAGCTGGACCCCACGTACCTTCAGCCAACGGAAGCTCGACAACGGCCGCCCCGTTGGCTGAGGCAGACGTACAACCACTGCCAATGGAACCACTGTACGCTGAACCAATGCTCATTCGACAACGGAGAGCAGCGACCAACGGGAGAGAGAAGCCGGACAAGGCAGACCTCCAGGCAGCTGTACGCTCAACCAATGGCCACTCGACAACGTCCTGCAGTGGCCAACGAGAGAGGAAGGGCCAGCAGCAAGGAGCAGGTCAGCAGAACGTGGGCCGCCTGTCCAGCAGCGTCCAAACCGAGAAGAACGCGGAAGTCAGCAGAACGGGCCCCGCTTGACCGTACCGTCAACACGCCGTGGCCAACGAAAGCAGCACCGAGCATCAAGAATCAAAACGGTCTGCATTCGATGTGTCGACGTGTCCACGCTGAGGCCGCGCCGGCGCTTGGTGTTCTCTTGTCTTTAGATGAGCGAATACGTTGCAAGAAATGGTGAGCATGCTTTATTCCTAAAGTAGAATTGGTGATTGGGAGAGGATAACGATACTGATACCCGGTGGACAGTTCTGTGTCAGCCAATTTAGCTTATTGTGCTATTCATACTTTTGCCTAATTTGACCCAAAATTTATTTTCAGTTAGACGAGCCTTGAGCCAACCAAGAACCAACACAAACGATCTAGATAGATAAGAAAAATCTTGCATCCCTATACATGACCCTGTTTTGCAGCAAGACTTCAGTCGTACTTTTTAGCGAACAAACAGTGTTTTTCTCTTATAATAAATTAGCATAAACATCATCAGTGGCGGATCCAGGTTTTACTCATGACTAGGGCCTTAAAAAGCTAACAATGTTGTACGATACATACGATGAAATGTTGAATATGAATAGAAATGTTGAATCCATCATCCTATTTCTAATTTCAATTCAATCCAATTGAAATATCAAATCTGAAGAATAGAAATTCAGTAGAGAAATTGAAAAGCGAAAAAATGTGCTCATACTGTCACGCAGATAGGCGTCGGGCGGACTGTTCACAGCTGGCCAGCTGGGGGCCGGGGCCAGAGGCCTGGAGAGCGAGGGGCGCGGCCGGCGACTGTCAGCAGGCAGCCGGCGAGGCGGCCAGCGCGGTGCCTTGCGTGGAGCCGCGGAGGTCGGCTTGCGCGGAAGCCGCGGACGGCGGATGTGGACTCGCGGACTCGAGGGAGTCGAGGATGTTGGCGGTGGGATGGGCGGCTCCTCTCCGGCAACGTGCACACAGCAGCGGCCACCTCCTCGCCTCCGCCCGTGCGCAGCTGCGGTCTGCGGACCGCGGGCGTGTGGCCGCGCGCTCGTGCAGCCGGCAGGGAAGGGAGACGGACAGACCGGGTGACAAGCTGAGAGCTGAGGCCTGTTTTATTGTTGGGCCTTCGTTGTTGGGCTAAAAAATACAGGGGGGCATGTAAGGTTATTAGGCCAACGACTAGGCCCTGAGCCCTAGAGGCCTGGGCCACAGATCCGCTCCTAAACGTCAGTGTAAACCAAATTTCAGCGAAACGAACGGCACAAGTAGAACATCCAGCGTCTACTGCTTTTGTTATATGACAATGAGAGGAACTGTGAAAGCCTACTTCAATTACGAGAAAGAGCATCGAAGAAAACGACATCATGTCATCTTTGTCAGTGTATTATTTATAGTGAGGTGTAGGCTTCCGCTTGAATGCTGACTCCGTTTATATTTATTTATCCCATCCTTGTTGTCTACAGAAGGCTAACACATTCCACGACAACAGGGTACGTACCTGTAAGTCGTTGCGCTGCACTGTAACCAGGACTCTAAGGCCTTGTATAGATACACTCCAAACTTCAAATTTTTACGCTATCTGTTCGTCACATCGAATTTTGAATACATGCATAGAACATTAAATATAGATAAAAAATAACTAATTGCATAGTTTAGTTGTAAACCACGAGACGAATCTTTTGAGCCTAATTAGTCTATAATTGGATACTAATTGCCAAATACAAACAAAAGTGCTACAATAACTAAAGTTAAAAAAAATTGCAATCTAACCAAGGCCTTAAGCTGACTTTCTTCCGGGTTGCCTGGCTTTATTTAGATACCGTATGAAGTCTTCTGCAGTTGGCTTCTACAGTTCTACCGTCCTCATATGATCTCAAAAAAAAAGGGAGTAGAGTGTGTGCGGTAAGCAAGAAGGTCAGAGTACCTGCAGTGGGTACTCTAAAGGATGCTCTAAAGCTTTAGAGTATGAATATAGAGTAAAAACTACTACATCGGGTACTCTAAAACGATACTCTATCCTTTCTCTCACTCTATATTTAGAGTAATACAGTGCTTACTCTATAGTGTGCAGTGGCGGCCCCATTAGCTAAACAAAGGGAAAAAAATGTTATAACTCACAAACCAAAAATCCAAATTAAATTTCGATTGCACCATTAAATTCGTCTCAATAAATCCTTCAAAACTAGATCACACATGGATATATTTAGATAAAGTGATAAGTGAGTCCCACAGTGGATAGAGTGGATAGAGGATGGATGGGTGCGGAAGAATTGAGTATAGAGGAGAGAATCTTGCTGACTAGAACGTATAGAGGATGAATATAGAGGTCTATCAGTGCGGATAGCCTCAAAAGCAGATAGCGACGGAAGCGACCAACAGAAGCTTCTTAATTACAGCCTAGGCTTCGCTAAGTGCTGTGCGGCCGAGACAAGACGCGGGAGATTTTTTTTATATAGGCTTAGTTTAGATAGAAGAGAGAGTGAAATTGGCACTGTAGTATTTTTGTTTGTATTTAACAATTATTGCCCAATCATGAATTAACTAGGCTAAAAAGATTCGTCTCGTAATTTACAATCAAACTGTGTAATTAATTATTTTTTATCTACATTTACTGTTTCATACATGTGTTTCTAGATTCGATGTGACGGAGAGAGAGTGAAAAAACTTGTAATCTAAACATGGTCATAATAACTAATACTCCCTCCATCCCAAATTATAAGGCATTTCAAAAATCTTGAAGAGTCAAAGGATCTTAAGTTTGACCAAATTATATGATAAGATAATAATATTTCTGACACCAATTAAGTATCATTGGATTCTTCATTAATTATATTTTCATAGTATACCTATTTAATGTTATAAATTTTTGTAATTTTCTCTGTAATTTTGGTCAAAAGATGCTTTGACTCTCCAAGATTCTTGGAATGCCTTATAATTTAAAACGGAGGAAATAATGAATTAAAAATCCCAAGCTGACCATGACCCATGAGGGCACCACCAACCCAGGCTAACAATAAGCCTCATCAATACACATAAGCAAGCTAACAACGGGACTGCCAGCCTCCCAACCGAAGCATACAACCATTTGACGTAGGCTGTGTTAGATCCATTAAAAAGTGTACTATGCAAAAAAAATTCTCCGTCACATCAAACTTGCGATACATGTATGGAGTACTAAATGTGGATAAAATAAAAAACTAATTGCACAATTTGGTTGTACTTTGCGAGACGAACGTTTTGAGCCTAATTAGTCAATGGTTGGATAATTATTACTAAATACAAACGAAATACTACAGTATATTTTGGCACTCCAAAATTTGGATCTAAACACAGCCGTAGCTTTTAATCAGGTCCTCACATCCTTTTTCAGACGACAGACATGCAGACTACACTGCAGGCTTACTCTCCAACCCGAGACGAGCGGCTGCTTCGACTTTTCGTCACACGGAGCATTCGTCGCCTCTGCAAGCTAGGCCTTGTTTAGATAAAAAAATTCAATCTGATAAATAGTACCATTTTCGTCTTATTTGGTAAATATTGTCCAATCGTAGACCAACTAGGCTCAAAATATTCATCTCGTGATTTCTAACTAAACTGTATAATTAGTTATTTTTTTACCTACATTTAATACTCTATGCAAGCGGATAAAAATTGATGTGATGGAGAGAGAGTGAAAAAACTTGGAATTTTGAGGGTAACTAAACAAGGCCATAGACTAAACACCTGCGAGACCAACAACTTTTTGCTTTTGAAATATCCGAGCCTACGTGGCACAGTAGGGTAGTACTCCGTAGTACAGAGTGGATCGTTGGGAAGGCCTGACGCCGCTCGCCGCCACTCTCCAGAAGCGTCAGCGCAGTTCGCCCGCGCGCCTCTGCTATCTGGGCCCCACCAAGTGGAATCAACGTCCACCCTGACGTGACGCCTTCTCCCCCACTTCCCCAGCTACCCGCTGCCTATCCACCACCATTCCGATTGTCACCGCGCCTCCGTGGCCCCACATGTCAGTGTCATGTGACTCGGTGGGCAGGTGAAGTGTGAACCCGTGAGAAGGAAGCAAGAGCCGTTGGCTCGCCCCACCGATGACTTACCGTCGTGACTGTCGTCGCTCTGACCCGCGGGACCCGTGCCGTAACCTCCCGCGACCCACGCGGCGCGGTGGACATCCTTCGTATGACTGCTGGGCCCAGGGGAACGTGGTGCCCAGTTGCCAGTGAGTCACGGGATCCAGAGACGGGGCCGCGGAAGCGATTCCCCCCGTGTTGCGGTGGTACAAAGCGACAGGCGCCTCACGCTCGCGTCCCTCATCCCCTTCCCGTTCCCCCACCATCTTCCCATTGCCAAGCAAGAGAGAAACGCACGCGAGCCGCGAGCAGAAAATACAGCAGCGCGGCCGGCACCAGCCATCCCGATCTCGCTATTTTGCCCTTCTCGCCCGGCCGTCGCCGGAGCCCTAGCCCCGAATGCGGCGGCGGTGACGCGCGGCGCGTCACCACCACCACCACCAACTCAGCGTGCGCGCCCGCCCGCCACCGCCCGTCCTGCCGCCGGCCGAGACCAAGCACAAGCAGCCAGGCATGGGCGCCGCCGACAAGTGGCTGCTCCCGCTGGTCTCCGTCTCCTTCGTCTCTCTCCTGCTCTTCCTCTCCGCGCTCTCGGGCTTCTCCGCCTCCTCCGCGCTCTTCGCGCGCCTCCCGCCGCCCTCCTACGTGCGCCGGGGCGCCGCCGCGCCGCCCTCCTTCGCCTACCTGCTCGCGGGGGGGCGAGGCGACGGCAGGAAGCTCCTGCGGCTGCTCCTCGCCGTCTACCACCCCAGGAACCGCTACCTGCTCCACCTCTCCGCCGACGCGCCGGCCTCCGAGCGCGCCGAGCTCGCCGCGGCCGTCGCGCGCGCCGCCCCCGCCGTGCGCGCCTTCGGGAACGTCGATGTCGTGGGCAGGCCCACCGCGGGCACCCCAATGGGCTCCTCCGGCCTCGCCGCCACGCTGCGTGCGGCCGCCGCGATGCTCCGGCTCGATGCGGAGTGGGACTGGTTCGTCACGCTCAACGCCGCCGACTACCCCCTTCTCACCCAGGACGGTAAGATTCAGATGCTCGATTTCCATCTGTTAGCGTGATCTGTTTGAGTAGCAGTTTTGCTTCACAGCCACGCAGACTTGTCCGGATCTAAGACAAATCTGAGCTCTTTATTTACTTGGTCTTTATCAATACCAATGAAGGTTGCTACTCGAAATTGCGTTTGCCGTGCATTTCCGTTCTTGAATTGGAGGCAAAGCATGCTGTACGAATAGATCAGGAAATTGCAAGGGGAGCAACCGGCACTGTTCGGTTGAGGCCGTAGCTACAAAAATCAATTTTGTGTTCTCCACAGCATGTTGCTGACTTGTATTAAAAGTGGTCTTTAATGTTATCTGTCAAGTTGCATAATTGAATGCATAAATATGCCTGAGAGGACCAAAGACCCACTACCCCACCAGGATTAGGAAGTGGCCTGCTGCTGCTGCTACGTTTAGGTGATTTTTAGGTGATTTTGGAAGAACTTGCTTGTTTGGAATCCTGTTGGACTGTGGTGCCATAGCCGCCTTAGGTGGAGATATATAGTGCAACTACTAGATTGTCATGCTGTCTTCTTCATTCTCTATTTTGGTACCATACCAGCTCAACCACTCCATGAATAATTTGTGCTCTCATCCTTATATGAGGATTCTGATCATCAGGAACAAGCTATGCAACTCTTGCTGTGGCTTTGTTTGTGCCATCTAGCTGGGATTAACCCTTCATTTTAATGAACAACTAAGAGAGCAACTGATTAACCCTTCATTTTAATGAACAACTAAGAGAGCTTTAACAACAAGTGCACCACTGAATTATCAACAAAGGATGCACAATCTGACGCTCTGATTTATGTTGTCCTTTTTCCTCATTTCCTCTGACACTACCTGTATGTCATTGCCTTTTTATGTTATACATGGTAAGTATTGTAATTTGATCTGTGTTATGTGCTGCTTCCACTATGTCACATGTAGTTCACGCCCTTATTGAAGTGTAATTTTGTTTTTAATAGACACAAGCATGTTCTAATTTGCTTTTGGCTTTTGTATTCCGACTGCCACCTCTTAGGGGTTTCTTGAGTTTCCTGTTCATGACTCTCTGTTTTCTTTTTGTCCCTTGTGCAGACTTGATTCATGTTTTCTCCTCTGTTCCAAGGCACCTCAACTTTATTGATCACACCAGTGACATTGGATGGAAAGAGTATGCTCTATCTGAACATTAGCAATAGTGAATGGTACACAGTGCACTGCTGTTAGTTTCACCAGTATACTGATTTTGCAGGTCTCAGAGAGTGCAACCAATTATAGTAGATGCCGGAGTATACTTGGCTGGGAGGAATCAGTTCTTCCAAGCCACAGAGAAACGGGACACTCCTGATGGTTTCAAATTTTTCACAGGCATTTCTCTTTGCTTGCACTTTGTTTTTCACCCGCTTGATGAAATGGTTTTCTAAATACATGTGTTCTCTTTCTGTTAGGTTCTCCATGGGTCATTTTAAACAGACACTTTGTGGAGTATTGTGTTTTTGGTTGGGAGAATCTCCCTAGAACACTCCTCATGTACTTCACAAACGTGATGCTACCTCTAGAGGGGTATTTCCAATCGGTTGCATGCAACTCGGATTTCCGCAATTTTACAGTGAACAGTGATTTGCGGTATATGGTGTGGGACGATCCACCTCAGATGGAACCCCATTTCCTAAATGTTACACATTATGATGAGCTAGTAGGGAGTGGGGTTCCTTTTGCCCGGAAGTTTAAGGAGAATGAACCCCTGTTGGATAAGATTGATGATAAAGTGCTTCGACGTTGGCGTCACAGACCTGTTCCTGGTGCATGGTGCACAGGCAGAAGGAGGTGGTTCAGTGATCCTTGCTCCCAGTGGAGCAACGTCAACATTGTAAGACCTGGTCCTCAAGCTGAGAAGTTCCGAACATATATTAACCAGATTATGGAAGAATCAAAGTCAAGCAACAACTCTTGCAAGCAATAGCAGTAGCATCCAATCCAAGCATGAGGCTTCACTTCCCGCGGTTGAAGTGTTGAGCTTGTCTCATTTTGCACAGAGGAGCTCTCCATGTCTCAAGAATTTCTTGGAATCGTCTTCAGGAGCAAGCATTTTTGCACCTGTTGTATGAACACATGGCCAAGGTGAGAGATGGCTTTATTCTTTCCGGATTTTTTTTGGTGTCATGGCTTCAAGGACTTAGTGCACACTAGCGTTATTGGAAGCCAAGGGAGCTTACTGTGGGAATACGGAAGCTAATAGACATTGTAATTAGTAGCAATGAGTTGAATGGCCTGTGCCTTTGTTTATAGAACTGATGGAATTGTTGGTGCTTCCATACATAATTGAGAAAATGAAGGAACGGGGGAATGTTATTGATTGGTTGGTCACGGTTGTTGCTGTTATGGACTTGTGGTTAATATCATGCTTACTGATTTGTCCCCCCCCTTGACATGTAGTTATTCTCATAATCTCATGTGTCCTGCTGCCCTCTTGATATGGCATTCTGCATTTTCATTTCATCTGTGCATATGCACTAACAACTTTGGTCTCTTGCAGTGAAGCAGTACCCCCTTAATTGCAGGACTTTAGTGAGCTAATGAACTGTGGATGTGAGCAATGGCAAATCGGCAGTTACCCTTTGTAGGATCTGTTTGCTTTAGGGGTGAATTGTGTGGCCTTCAACGGTATGGTATCCAACTGCAGTGTGGTAGACTAGCTGTATTTAGGGGCGAACGGAGGAATGTAAAACATAAGAATGAGAAGAAAAAATAACACAGGAATAGAAAAGGAATAGAGGTGTGAAATAGAGGATTGAAAATACATGATTTTTGTAGGAATTGGTGTGGAATACTAAGGCCCTGTTTAGTTCTCAGAAAATTTTGCAAAATTTTTCAGATTCTCCGTTACATCGAATCTTTGGACACATGCATGAAGCATTAAATATAGATAAAAAATAAAACTAATTACATAGTTTAGACGAAATGGACGAGACGAATCTTTTAAGCCTAATTAGATCACGATTGAACAATATTTGTCAAATAACAACGAAAAGAGCTATAGTGCCATTTTGCAAAAAAATTTTGTATCTAAACGCAGCCTAACAACATAGGAAAGTATTGGTTTGTAGTAAGCATAGTTGTTTAGATTAAATAAGAGCTAACTACTTTACAAAGTGACATATGAGTTGTCGTGTCCTGATGGCATGTGCATGATGTGAGTTGCCTCAGAGGCTTGATGGCTTGTCCATCCAACTACAACACCTACACCTGCCAGTAGACGACTTGATTAGTGTGTGAGAGTACTACGCGAGAGCCACGGGAAAGATTTCCATGAGGTATGGGTTCAGTTTTTTTTCATTCCTTCGAAAGTACAAGTGTGCTTGCCTTTTCTCCTGAACGGTTTGTGCTAATTCCTTTGTATAGGAACTTCATTTCTTCATTTTTCTTATGTTCTTCCCGTAAACCAAACGGGGCCTAAATTACATGAATTGGAAATAGATGCAGTGCCAGTAGCGTTTGATGCAGCAATCTCCATATAGTTGCCATAGATTGTGCAAAAGGTTGATTTTTTTTTGAACCAGGGAGCTTTTCTCCCCATTCCCACTCATTTGAGTAGAAATACGTTGGGCACCGGGTTCGAACCCGGGTGGCTGAGCTCATGGCTCGTGATGCTGGCCAAGCGAAGCGAGCGACTCACTTGGTATTTATGTGACGTGTTTTAACAAGTAGGAGACGGACCAGACCTAACAGAATTCGAGGGTGCTGTTTGGTTGAGGAATGGAGATGTAAATGCAGAACGATAATCATGTTCATACTGGCAATGGAAACAAAATATAAGCTAAGGTCCTGTTCGTTTATCTTATAATCCGTATTTTTTAACTTGTTTTTTTAGTAGGAACAATATTTTTCTCTCACAACGAATTAGCAAACGGTACTTTCAGCCACGGCTTTTCAGCGAAGCGAGCGGGCTCTAACAATATAATGGTTTCTTTGGTACGCTGGCGCCGTCGTCGTCCTCTTCGGCTCTTTGCTTGGCGCACCCCTCCGGCACAGCCCGCTACGGCGCTACTTCCAACCGCGTCTGCATGCTAAGGCTGTGTTTAGATCACTTGAAAAGTGCACTATGCAAAAAAGATTTCCCGTCACATTAAACTTACGATACATGCATGAAGTACTAAATGTGGATAAAATCAAAAACTAATTGTACAGTTTGGTTGTACTTTGTGAGATGAATGTTTTGAGCCTAATTAGTCAATAGTTGGACAATTATTACTAAATACAAACGAAATGCTACAGTGTATTTTGGTACTCAAAAATTTGGATCTAAACACAGCCTAAGTCGCTAACCTTCAGCAGTTCAGCCTTATGAGTCTCTTGTCATCGATGCGGTTGCCGTTCGCGCCATCTACACGCATGCGCAGCTCGCGTCGGGCGAAGCTGCCGCAGCCTGCAGCCGAAGTAACCCACCGTCGGCCGTCCGGGCAGGCCCGCTCCGCCGAATATAGAGCCACCGCCATGTTATGTTATGTTATGTTATGTTATGTTATGTTATGTTAGCAGCACCGTACCGGGCCGAATGGATGAAACCGAAGCGAGAAGCCCAGCCCAATCCGTGTGAGCAAGGAAGCCCAACAGGCGCGTCACCGGACCCGAGCTGAAGCGAAGCGAGAAGCCCAGCCCAATATGTGTGAACAAGGAAGACCAAAAGGCGCGTCACCGGACCCGAGTGGCACGTAACTGGGCTGGACGCGCATCCTTTTTTTTTGATGCAGCTGGACGCTCATCCTGTCGGTGCCGGCAGTGGAGGAGATTGGAGAGGAAGGCAGTTGTGCGCATGAGCAAAAGTACTTTTGTTTGGTGGGAGGGAAGAGTGATGCATTACACGGATCGATTTCCATGCCAATCGAAACAAACACAAGTAACACAATCTGTCACCAACATAACAAACACCAAGTACTGAATAACACAGAGCCGGCAGCTTACATATCTAAAAAATGGAATTACTTACCATTTGAAAGAAAAAAGTAGATATTATGCGGGTACTCGGGGCACATTTCAAGTCTGTCTGGAATGCAAAAGTTGGATGCGGATGTCATCGGAAAATAGTCTAGGTTCTTGCGAGAAATAGGATAAAATAAACCGTTGCTTTCCAAATGGGGACTTCATTTCAGCTCAATGAACACGCGGATGCCCTCGGGAGAGTCCCAGGTCTCGTTGGGGACGAACAGGAACGGGTTGGCTTCGTATGGCTCCGCTAGCCCCTCGGCGTCCAGGGTCTCACCGGACAGTGAAAGGACGCCGGCCTTGCCGACCACCTCGATCCTGTGCTTGAAATCCTGCTCGTTCACGGACTCATCCACGAGGTGCACCACCGACAGCGCGCGCCCCAACTCCTTGTACTCTCCGACGACAACCAGGAACTCCGCGCCGCCATCCCCGTTGCCGTCGCTGAGCCTCACCACACGGGCCTGCTCGTGCGCGCGCATCCTCAGTGGCCTGAGGGAGCGTGGCGAGACGACCGTGCGGACCACGCCAGGGTGGTCTTGCCGGACGTGCTCGCGCAGGGGCTTGCCGACGTAGCCCGCGCAACCAGAGATGGGGCAGTGGCGCGGGGCGTGGACGCACAACGCCTTGTGGGCTAGCTCCGACGTGTAGGGGATCATCTCGGCGCAACCGTGCTGCCGGAACGGGCATGGCACGTGCAGGCCGCCCAGGATGTGCTCCATGGCGCGGCAGCGGGTGGCCGTCTCTGGCTCACGGCACATGAGGCATTCGACCTCGTCGTCCTGATACCCGGTGCAGCACCTTGAGCATGAGACGTGGCCTTTCGTGCACTGCATGACAACCAAAAGGAGAAAATGGAAGTGAAACAACAGGGGTTTTACCAGTTGGAGCAAATTAGAGGGGGTACACTTGTCTTATGATGTATAGACATTTGTCATGATAAAGAGTGCATATATAATGAAATTTTAATTAAACCTACTATTTTTGCATTTTTAGAGGTGTATTTGCACCTCCTAACAACAACATAGCTTCACCTTAGTTTTACTAGACTTTCGGCAGCGAATAGTTCATGTGGATTGTCTAACTTGGAATTATGACCACAAATATGTATTTTAAACTTTTCTTTTGTGAAGAAATGGTCCCTTTCATGATGTTTCAATTTGTTTATTCTGAATCAGTGGTACAAAGAAATTAAGACAATGCTCATAGATACAATACCAAGGCTCCTCTTCTTCCTCCGCCCACACTTGACACCAACTTTGACTCTCATCCTCACCGCCTCCTTCTCCCCACCTAGCTCTGATGGCTCCCTAGCCGCCAACCACAACGGCCTGGTCCTAAAACCATTGGATGTCCCTCCTCGTCATCTTCTTCATCTCCACTCGAGCTCCCCCGCCGCCACCGCCTCCCGCCCGGCTCCGGTGGCACCCCGCCGCCTCTGACTGCCGTCACAGTAACCTGGTGGAGGTCGTCGGGCTATCTCTATCATGTCCCCATGCTTACCCCGCCGAACCGTCTTCCCCCACTGCACGACCGGCGGCGCCTCACCCCATTGTGCCCCTACGCCCGCCGGATCTAGGTAAGCCCTTGAACCCTAACCCTAACCTTGCCAAAGTTAGGGAAGAAGACCATGTGACATTCTTGAATTGGGTAGAAAAGTTCGAGTGCAAAAGAGACCTTAAATCACTCGAGTGATGTTTAGCTTTACTCTAAATAAATCAAGAACTTCCAAAAAACTGCACGGTAATACCGAAGCATTGGACATGAGAGATTGATTCTGCACATCCATACCTGGAAAATGGGCGGCGTCAATGGACCGAAGCATACACAACACTTCAGCAGGTTGGCGTTGATGGCGACAGTGATTTTCTCCTCCGTTTGGTGTTGGCTCGTCTCGGCTAGGGTCTCAGCTTGCATCCTAGGGCCTTTTGTCGCGGCGCGTGGCAGAGGCACCTGCTGCCTTGGCCCCTTCCCACCCATCTGCGAGCCTCTCTGCATCAGCAATTAGTACAGCAACTAGTGCTACAGTTTGTGAATTAGGTAAAACAATGGAGCAAGATCTTAATCTGTGGACTAATCAAAACTCTGATTTAATTAATGGCCGCCGAAAATTATCTTAGAAACCGCATGGATTCTCACGACACGATTGGCGTAATAGATCAGGTCCAAACAAGTAATCAAGATAACTATCTTTCATTGTGTGCTTGTAAATTGCATGTCGACATGCAATATTTTCCGATCCTCCAAGTCCCAAAACAACCAGTGCAGATGAGAAAACTATAAGCAGCTCTTGGATCTGCCCTCACTCCCTCTCTAAACTGCATCTTTCGGAGGATTTTGAGGAACCTCCACGAATTGAATCCGTAGTCTCCATATGCCGGAATTGGCAGTGCAAGGTTGCAGGAACGGGGATTGAAACATACAGAAAACTCGATCTCCATGCAGTGGTGACGAGATGACTCACCTTGCTTGTCCTCTTGAAACCGAAGGCGACCGCAAATGCCCCGTGGCCTGTCCGGCTTCGGTTGATGGAAAGCGCGCGTTGTGCTGCTCTCTCCTTGGGTGAGATCATTGGATTACAAAACGAAGGATTAAAGGAGGTTATGTCTTGGTTGGAATGTGGAAATGGAAGAAGAGAGCGGCCATGGCTGCTTGGGGGTGGGCGGTGAGATCTTAATGGACCTGCCTTTCGCACTGAGGGTCCACTCTAAATTTCTCTTACGCAAGCTCAATTGAAATCTTTACGTAAGATTTATTAATCTCTGTCTCTATCTCTATCTCTTATATATAACTAAGAAGCGACACATGTTCAGATCTATCAGACAAGCGACTTATTAGACAGAACACTGGTGATTGGGTGGACGAAATTTTTTTAGGTGGCAGAAATATAATTTTGGCTTTTTAGTATTAGGGATATAGATAAAATAAAATGACTAAGCGCTACGATGGCATCTCCGGCTCTCCCAGTGTTCTCTCCCCCGCAGTCTCCTCCGGTTTGCATGCATGGTAGGCCCGTCTTTTATACAGACGAACAAAATAAAATGCAAATATTGATTTGCATGCATGATCTAAAAGGTAACTAACAGCTTGATTGCAAGCATGGCATGCCGGCCAAAAGCATCCCACATACGGAGTATGATCCGCAACTTCCTGCGATATATTTTTGTTTGACCTGGCCAATTTTTATGGCAACGTATCTAACCTCTCCGTGCAACCGTGCAAACTTCTAATTTGGGCCACATGATATTGATCCAAGAGGCGCATGGGGATTGAGTAATTTTACGCTTAACCGCCAGCTCCTAATTACACTTTTGCAAATCCCCCTTCCACTCCCCCTTGCGCCCCTCGACCAGATTAGAAGTTTGCACGGTTGCACGGAGAGGTTGGTTTACACCAGATACGTTATCAATTTTTATAGTCCATCAAACGTGACTTCCCATCTATTGTAGCCCCTGTTTTTTTTCCCTCTCCCTAAATCCTTGTATTAGGGGAGCCCAGCCAACCATATTCTCTTTTTATTTCCTCCCCACATCGAAACACCATCGTTAAACCTCAAAGATGACTATTACATACCATCAAGAAATGGCGCTTTTTGCAAACCAAAGTGCCCTTCCAACTTAGAGATTAAAACACGCAGCGTACAGTTTGTAAATAACAATCCTTATATGATTGCAGGAAACGCTTAAGCTTGAAAGCACCTGTAAGTATTATTAAACCATATCACTGTAGCAAATGCAAGTATTGAGTACTTCACTGACAGTTATATTTATATTAGTGCTCCTCGAGTGTAATCTAAAATTGTTTGAACACAAAATCATGGATTTCAACCAATCAACTAAGAAATTTTAAGATAAGTTTAGCGCGTGTTTAGTTTGTTACCAAACTGTGCCACACTCCGCCACAACTTTGACGTCACAATTTTGCATGCGTTTGTTTCATGGCCAGAGTTAAGGCGCCACTAGAATGCGTCAAAGGGTGCGTAAGTCCGTTTTTATGCCAAACCGCGCCAAATCTGTGGCGAGCTATTTGTTCGCTAAACTTTTTGTGTCGCCATGACTTCGGTGCGGCATATGCATAGGCGGCGTCCAAATAGGCCCTTAACTTGCAAAGTTTCAATCAATCAACTTGCAAGAAATTCTGAGGCAGCTATGGCCCTAAGAAACTACACAAAGTTTAAGATTGAAACTGATGTTATGCCCTCATGCAACCCCCTAAGGCACACTGGCACCAATGTCAGACTAAATTGTTGAATTAGATGCTTTGAGCAGATCAAAACTTTAAGCAACGTACAGGTATTTTGGTAAAAACAAACACCGTCTAATAAGGACACTGTTAAAACGTGACCTGTCACGACAACTGGAAGCGCATGACCCGGACCCCCTCATCTACCTCGTGCTCCCTTCCTCCCCCGCCGCCCCGGTCAGCGTAGGCTCCTCGCTGGCCGCGCCGCCCACTGCCCATGCCCGCCGCTCCGCCCGCCCTTCCCTAACTTCACGGAAGGTCATCAGTGTCATCCTTGTCCTCACTGCACCCCCGTCCCCACCCCCACCACCAGCAGCCGGCGGCGAGCCGCCTCGCCGCACCTCTTGCAACCCTCCCCCGCACCTCGACACCGCCCACCCTAACCACAACACCTCACCGTCGACCACCGCTGCGACGCTCACGCCGTCAACCCTGCCCAACCGGTTATCCCCCACCGCCCGCTACCTCTCTTGCTACCCTTCAACCCGCAGTCACTGCCGTGTCACGGTCGCATCCCCCTGAACCCCCTTCTAGATCCCCCGAAGATGGAAACCCTAACCTCGCTCGCCGAAACCCTAGCCACCGTCGTCTTCTTCTTCCTTTCCGGCACAGGCGCGTGCGTGGGCGTGGGTATGACCTCCTCCTTCTTCCTCTCCGGCACGGGCACAGCCTCCTTCCTCTCCGTCGGGCACAGGCACACAGGTCACGCGCTTGCCAACCCGTCGTGTAATAAACTTTGCCTAATAAGAACCCTAGCTGACACCTCCAAAAAAGATCGCCACTTCTAAATAATTCTCTAAATCCCTAACCTTACACAAACAGATCAAACACATCCGTGCAGGGGGAGCAAGGCAAGCGGGGAAGCACCTGGTCGGCTGGTTGGAGCCCTCCAGCGAGAAGACGCCGAGCTCGGCGGCGTTGAGGACGAGGAACCAGTCGGGAGCGGCGGCGTTAAAGACACCGCCACCGAGCCGGCGATTGCAACTCTGATCTGGATGATTTCAGGGAGAAGCACGCGCTGGTCTGGGCCGGGCTTATTAGTGTTGGGGCCGGGGTGATTAGCGAGAAGTTTTTTTGGGTCCACCTGCAGCCGATGTGGGCGGCAGCGGGGAGATCGCTTGGCAGAGGTTACCGGCTTTCCATATTACAGTCCAACACACGCTAAAGCCAACACTCTCATCTCACCAACACTGCCAACGCAAAAACCACAACCCAAACACAAGAAAAAGACCTTCCTTCATCTTCATTCTCCACCGGGCTGGGAACTCCTTCTTGGCCACGTCCTCCTTCACCATCTTTATCCACTGCTTTAAGAAGCCTAAAGTCTTGTAAGCAACTTGTTTAGGAGACTTTATCACAATGTTAGAAAACACAAGATCATACCTAGTCTTCAAAAGAGACCACTCTACTGCAGCCATAACCCACCACATTAACATGCTCTTCCCATCCCCAGCACAAGATAAGGAATTCTCTTGAAAGGAACTAATTGAAGTTTGAATGCTAGCCCATCCTAAGCTATCCCTGACCCAACATCAAGTCACTACTGCTATAGGACATTGGAACAGAAGATGATCAACAGACGACTCCTTCCCACAGAATTTACACACGTTTGAGCCATCCCATTTCCTTCTCGATCCTTAGCTAAACGCCTACCAGCAGAATAAGTAAAATTAGAAAAAGACAGCCATCTTAACTCATTTTCATTAACGAAATGGAGGAACAAGTTGTTACTAACGATACCTCTTTTTTGTGTTGTGGATCCAAAGCCTTGCCATCATACCTCCCAGGCGAACCAGCCAACCAGGTATTATATATGTACCTGCAGTTCAGCAGTTCAAGGATCGAACTACTTTATATTGGCAAGAAAATCTACTTTTTAGTGTCATTGAATGACCAAGAAAGAAAGAAACTATTGTTACCCCCAATGGGAATGTTTATAATACGAAGCTTCTTCCCAAAAATCATAATGGTCCCCAAAAGCATAGACACATGTCTTTCTAGATGGATTACGTTTGAAAGATGCATATATCAATAGTAATAAAACTTTTCCATCCTATTGACGCTCATCAAGTTTGATAAATACAAACAAGAATTTGACCTCAAGTACCGCTCACCCATTTGATTCCTAATAATAAGCTAATCAAACCTTTTTTTTGTTGCTTATGATTTTCTAGTTCGATATCATTTATAAGTAATAACGCAATGTAATGAAAATGTTACTACTGATTAACGAATCTAGAAATTTTGAAAAGAAATCAAACAGAGAAAATTATGTAAGGGCGGAAAGGCCAAGTGCGCCCAATCAAGCTTGATATCGCTCAACCCAACCAACAAACCTAAAGAAAAATTATGATTGGTTACAAACATAATGTTGTGAAGATTAAGTCAAAATATGTTTTTTTCGGTTATGGTTCAACATACAAGCAAACTTGAATTATCATTGTCTTAGTTTTTTTTTCCATTACAATGCACATGCATAAACCCACTAAGAGACAATTCTCAATTGTTTGTTATAGCCAAACAATGACAAAATTACATGTAGTCTGGGCACCAACAAAAAATTAGGCACCTAACATAAAGACGATGGCTGATTGACAACACAATCAAATCTATCAATCTACTACTATTATCTTTTACGATGTCTTTTTATCTCCAAACCCTATTGTGTTTTTCGTTCTTCGTTGCTTCAGATGGCGAAGCCCTATATATAGCGGCTTGGTTGGCTAGGCATCTCATAGTTGCTGCACGTCCAGATGGCGCCACAGACCTGTTCCTGGTGCGTGGTGCACAGGCAGAAGGAGGTGGTTCAGTGATCCTTGTTCCCAGTGCAGCAACGTCAACATTGTAATACCTGGTCCTCAAGCTGAGAAGTTCCGAACATATACAAAAAAGATTATGTAAGAATTAAGCTGGTCCAGATGGAGCTCTCCATGTGTCAAGGACTTCGTGGCATCTGCTTCAGGAGCAAGCATTTTTGCACCTTTTGTATGAACACACGGCCAAGGTGAGAAATGGGTTTATACTTTCTGGAAATTTTTTCGGTGTCATGGCTTTAAGGGCTTAGTGCACACTAGCGTTGTCGGAAGCCAAGAGAGTTTACCGTGGGAATATTGACGCTAATAGGCATTGTAATTAGTAGCAATGAGTTGAATGACCTGTGCCTTTGTTTATAGAGAACTGCTGGGATTGTTGGTGCTTCAATACAGAATTGAGAAAATGAAGAACGAGGGAATGTTATTGATTGGTTGGTCACGGTTGTTGTTATTATGGACATGTGGTTAATACAATGCTTACTGAATTTTCCCCCTTGACATGCAGTTATTCTCATAATAATCTCAAGTGTCCTACTGCCCTCTTGGTATGACAGTCTTCATTTTCATCTCATCTATGCTTATACCAGCCGCGTCCCGGGAAATTAGGAGGCCCAGTTCGAAACAATAAGTAGAGGCATAATATCTAGTGCCAAAATAAGAAAATAATGATAAATATCAATATATTACTTATATTACAAAGTATAGCAGCATAGACCAAGAATTATACTTGTTGTATAATCATCACTTAAAAAGCGATATTTTTTTAGCATTCTTTGAAATGGAATCTTCAATGATATAATCATAATCAATCTTCTCCAGCATGGCACTCTTAAGCGCTATTAAGCCAGTGCATTAAGTCTTTCTTGTGTCATTGTAGTTTGCATGTAGGTGTTCAATATCTTCAATTTAGAAAAGTTCCGCTATGCAGATGCAACGGTCACTGGAATGGTCATAGAATTCTGTATGCAATGGTTGCATTGGGAAAACACTCGTGTCGCTTCAAAAAAAATAGAATTTCAACCGGGTCTTTATTTTCTGGTGGAATAAAATCTTGAAGAAAAATCAACTCCACATAAAGGTCATCAACATCAATATCAGATCGTCCATCTTGTTTAAGTGCAGCCCCAATATGATGACAACAAGATTTCAAGCTCTTATTATCCAATGAACACAATGCATCAGAAGTAGGGCTGGATATCGAGCCAACCGTAGTTTTTTTCGAGCTTTTTTAGAAATTGATATAATCTTATTCATCATTATTTCCTGCATTGTTTAAGACCCAACTTCACGACGAGCCTAACGAGCCGAGCCTAACGAGCCGAGCCGAAGTTGAAAGTCATTCCAAATCAAGTCATTTTTATTTTAAAAGATAAATGAGTCCAATCAGAGCACTTTTGTACCGAGCCACCGAGCCAGCTTAACGAGCTTT
The DNA here is from genome assembly GCA_038087645.1 of Saccharum hybrid cultivar R570. NCBI lineage: Eukaryota > Viridiplantae > Streptophyta > Magnoliopsida > Poales > Poaceae > Saccharum > Saccharum hybrid cultivar. The sequence goes on along the minus strand of JAQSUU010000112.1, from coordinate 8,873,569 downwards.
TTGTCCAGCCCTAATCAGAAGTAAATAAGAAACCAAATATTTTCTAGTAACCTTGATACTGTTCAAATCTTCTAGTAAGAGAGGAAATAGCTTGATCAACAATTGGTATAAAATAGTTGAGTCTAAACAATCCCTCTGTAGTTTCTGTGGCAGCATTTGAGTCACCCGGATTCTCATCAAAATGTCTCTTTCTTTTAATTTGCCTTTTTTACGAAATGCTGTACCAATCATCCAGATTGTTGGTGCTTCTACACAGAATTGAGAAAATGAAGAATGGGGGAATGTTATTGATTGGTTGGTCATGGTTGTTACTATTATGGACATGTGGTTAATACAATGCTTACTGATTTTTTTCCCCTTGACATGCAGTTATTCTCATAATCTTAAGGCCCTATTCATCCGGCTTATAATCCGTACTTTTCATCTTATTTTTCAGCTGAAACAGTATTTTTCTCTCTCACAACAAATCAACCAACAGTGTTTTTCAACCGGCTTATCAGCACAGCCGAACGGGGCCGTAGGTATGACAGTCTTCATTTTCATCTCATCTGTGCTTACAGTTATACACTAACAACTCTGGTTTCTTGCAGTGACACAGTGCCCCTTAATTGCAGGACTATAGTGAGCTAATGAACTGTGGATGTGAGCAATGGCTAATCGGCAGTATAGGATCCCCGATCCCGCCTACCCTTTTGTAGGATCTGTTTGCTTTAGGGGTGAATTGTGTGGTCTTGAATGGTATCCAACTGCAGTGTGGTAGACTAGGCTGTATCCAGTCGAAGCATGCTAAATTACATGAATTGGAAATGAATGCAGTGCCAGTAGCGTTTGATGCAGCAATCTATGTATAGTTGCCATGGAATGTGCAAAAGGTTGATTTGACTGTGTTTGACAAATTAGCCGACGGACCTGACAGAATTCAGATGCTGTTTGGTTGAGGTATGGAAATGTAAAGGCAATGGAAACAGAGTAAGCTAATACGGGTTTTCTTTAGTACGCTGGCACCATCGTCGTCCTTCTCTTCGGCTCCACAGGATCGGTTTCCATGACAATCGAATCTAAACAAACACAAGTAACACAAATCTGTAACAAAATCTGTCACCAGCGTAATTAGATCACGCCGAGTAATTAATGGCCGAACCGAACACCACCTCAAGGACTGAATACCACAACCACAGATCTGGCAGCTCATAAACCTTATTAAGTCTAGATTATTGTGGGAAATAGTTAGGATAAAATAAATCCCAGCAACAGCGTTCCGAGCAGGGACATCATTTGAGCAACAGCGTTCCGAGCAGCTACACACATGTTTTTAAGTTTTTCTAATATTTTACAAGTGTTTTAGATGTATGTTGCAAATATTTCAGCTGAGAGATTGGGTGTTGCAGGACCTACCTATCGTAGCCGCCTGCTTCAGATGTTGGGGGCGCCGCCGTGGGTCAGCGCGCGGGCACCTAATGACGGTAGACGCATCCGTGGCGCGACATCCAAGGCAGGGGCAGGTGACTTGTCACACCCGGTTGTCTAAAGAACAAAACCAGGCTAATCATATGTGTGCCCAGGAAGTCCACACATATGTCAGAATGAAAAAGTATCAGAAACAATGTTATTATATAATGTATACATAGCTATATTAACACTTACATCAGAGTATCGCAGAACGGTGACTAAACTTCAGGCTCCATTCTTCTCAGGGACAGCTGACTGGTGGCTCCGTATGCCAAACACTTCTGAAAGACTTTTGAAAACTCTACTACCTCTTTATCCTTCTTCTAAGCAGCACCTTACTACACACTAGGGTGTTGGGGAAATAGCAAGAGTGAGTCCATGTCGAACTCAACAAGTATAACACAGGGTTCATGAGGCACAAAAGGCTAGACACTGTTTGACTGCGTTTAGCTTTTAATCATCATATAATTAGCAATTGAGTAGCATCAAGGTAATCCAAATCCCATTAATGAATCAATGATCAATTCTAATAAGGATAATGAATAGCATTAACATGAGCATAATAATAATCAACAGTAATTAAGCATGATATAACAATGGTGATCATCTATCTGTAAATATTCCAAGGCCGCCCGTATCTGTGGGCACGGCTAGTATACCAGTTTTTAACTCTACGCAGAGGTGTACACTTTCACTGTGAGTCATAATTTCCAAATGCATGGGTTTGCAAGGCCCAAAACATCGAAAACCATATAAAGCCATTCAAAAGTTCGTCTAACAAGTTAGGGCCATTAGATTCACTCGGCAGGCAGATGTAGAACCCCCCTTCCCAGTGGCACACAACTCATAGCCTATAAACACAAAGGACAGGGGCTCGCCCTACACCTAAAGTGGCAAGCCATTCTCACGCCATTTAAGGTAACCACTAACAAGCTAGAAAATGTCTCTTGAAAGAGCCATATAGCCCTCACAGTTGTACTGTATGTCCCGGATGATCACGTACAGATGAGTCCTTATGGAGAGAAACCAGAGCAACAATATAACCCACATGTTCTAGCCCCCTTTTCAACAGTAATAAAATCATCTTAATGGTTGGTTGCTTAATCCATTAATCAAATTACAAGATCAATGTTCATAATTCAGCACTAGCAACAGCTACCCAAATGCATCCCCAAGGTTGACAATAAATCAAGGTATCAATCGCTAAGTTATAATCTCTAAGGTTGTCAAGGAAGACACATGCATATGTACAATAATTTCAGTAAATAGCTAACAAGGATGGTCCCATGTTATACTTGCCTTGATCAAAGCTTTCCTGATGATACTGCTGGTCTGACTCAAAATAATACTCCTGATCGTCAAGAAACTGCTCACCGTCTATTCTCGATCATCAAACATCAACACACAATCATCCGAGCAATCATACACAAAGCAAACAAAAAAAAACATAATTAAAACAGTACACCAACAGTAGCAAAACAGTATAAAAGTTTGTAAGACTCTTCTACACGTTACTACGATCACACAGACGTAAAGATCACGAAATTCGGATTTAAAACGTGAAAGTTATGAATTTTCTAAGATTTCCTATTGATAAATACTTACTTAAATATAAACTCGAAAATTAATTTTCCCAAACTTACTGTACAACTATACTAACTGTAGAGCTCGCAAATACGAACCTAACGCAACTTGAACGGATCAAATCGAAGTTAAAACAAAGATTTTATGACCAAAACAATCCTATGTTGATTTTAACTAAAAAGCTATTAAATAATTATTAATCAAATTAGTATTTATTTACAAAAGATTGGTATTTACTTACATTGCTTTTAATTATACAAAGTATTGCATTCATGTTAATCAATTTAATATTTAATTAAGAACAGCTAATAAGCCGTGATCACATTATTACAAACTCAGCACAACTTGATCGAACTAAAAACAAAGCTAGGATAGTGAAACTACCGAGATTTTTATATTATATTAAAGAAAAAGTCTATATGCTTGATTTATTTTAATTGAGCAAAACCACGTAAAAAGTTATTTAGACTAGATTACTCAAAACAAGATTTAATTCAGAAGCCCGGCAAAACTACTCATAGTTTATTTATAAAGAGTGTCATATAATTCAATCAAGTTTAACTTTATCTTTGTAAAAGAAAAAGTATATGTGAAAGCAACTGCTCAAGTTTATCTTATATACAACGTGTTTATTAAGCAACTTAGAATTTAGAAACAAATGTAAATAAGCAACTAATCACATTAATATTTGATGTATAAATTACCCAGGTATAAAACCTATATGGCTTTTAATTATAAATCCAATTGTTTTAACGTTAATTAATTTAGCAATTAAATTAATAAAATCATAAACACGTGACATGATAAAATATTAACACTAGTGCATAGAGCGTGTCAACACAAATCTAACGCAACTTAAACTGAGCCAAACGGAAATATAACAAAGAAACTATGTTGATCGATTGCTAAAGATAGGTGCTTTATTCGTATGGTGTTTCTGGATTTGTTTTGCTGAAAGAAAACGGCCATAATGCGAGCATGACGTGATGATAATGTCATCAAGCTAGCAATCGAAATTGGAGTAGGGCAGCACGCACGGTGCACTGGGATGCTCGGCGAGAGTTTAACAAGGACAAAGAAGCGTCGTCGATGGCTGCCTGCCGGAGCAAGTTCTGAAGTCCGCACAGCAAGAGCAGCAAGAGAAAGGCGTAGTCCGCCGGCTCCGAGGAAGAAAGAGGAGATGATGGAGAACTCACCCCAGGACTTTGTGAGGACAGGGCCGACACGGAGGTGTCGCTGAACTTCGGCGGAGCGGACGATAACTTCCTGCGAGCCATGGCGACGTCATTTAAGCAACAAAGACCAAGAGGGAGAAAGAGAAGGCACCTACAGCTCGTCACTTTGGTGCAAAGTTCGGTGGCGGGTCTCGAACGACAGTAAGGCAGCAGACGCCGTGCACGTAGACTGCGGCGGAACAATGGTGATCCTCCGTGTAGGCCGCCGGTGTCCTGGTCGGGTCGATGGAGAACAACAGGCGGTGCTTACAGCGTCGGCGGTCGCTCTGTCTCTCGACGAGATTCAAACGCGGCGGCGAAGCTTGGGTTGCAGGCTGCGCTTGCAAACTTAGAACGAGGGTGGCTGCGCTAGGTTTGGAAGGGGGCGGCAGGGCGCAGGGGCTCGAGATTTTATAGAGCAGCCCGGCATGGAAATCACGCAAAATCCCGGAAGCGTCCGGGTTCGGTGGCGGAAGCAGAGTCCTGGTCGGACACGAACGCAAGGTGCTGGCGTGTTAGCATGAGAGGGAGCGGACCTGCTGGGAAGAGGAGAAGCGATCGAGGCTGCTTGTCCTGGGCCTATCTTTATGAAGGAAAAGAAGAAGTATATGACAAGGAAACCACATGATCAAGGAATAGTCAATGTATATGTCGCACCCGTGTTAAGGCTAGTATATATATATATATATATATATATATATATATATATATATATATATATATATATATATATATATATATATATATATATATACTAGTATATAGAAAAAGCTTTGTGGATCAGAGCCTGCATGCAAAAGTAAGCACATGGATACAAGGATAGGAACAGAGACGTTGTGGTCATTCTCTCGGCTCAGGAATGCCATCAGGATACTACTGCTGGATCATTCAGTTAAGGCTGGATTGAGCACATATATGACTGATAAACTCGGGTGAAATTAAAACAGGAACAGAGGCTAGCAAGGGGATGCCTCTCACCGGCGCTTGGTGCTGCTGGGATGTCTGACAGACATGGATAAAAAGCCATTTGCCGAGGAACTCAATGATGCACTTGCCAATTGATAGAAGATAGAAGATGCGATGGAGGCTCTTGGGAGCATCAGTGAGAGATTGAGAAGGGATAGGGCAATTTATAGATGGGGCAAGACGTTCAGGCGGTGGAGTTAACTGAAGGCCATCGCATGCAATTGGAGTTTACGTCCGATGTCGGTGATGGTGTAAATTAGAAGAGGAGTTAGTGGTTGGTCTAATTTGTTGTTTGCTTGTCAAATTGATGTGACGTGCAAATGATTAAGCATGTAGACAAAGGAAATATGAGGAAAAAGGGATAAAAGAAATTAAGTTTACAATCGAGAGGACGACTATTTTGTACAAGGTCTAAAATGTGACACGTGGAGAGTATATGAGATGGATAAAGAATGATCAAAGATTATGAGATCAAAAGGATGTTAGTCAAACAATGATTAAAGAATTTGGCTATGAATTTAGAAATTATATTTAAATTGTTTATTTTTCTAATAAAAAGAGCAAAACTCATTCAAGCCTTTATGGAATTTTCTAAATTCATTTTTCAGCCAAGAAAATTTATGTGAAGGCATGAAATGCAAGCGAATAGGTTATGTTAAATTATAAAAAGTTTTATAAAATTATTTCTCTTTCACCCCCTAGATTGACAACAAACTAACTTAAACTTGGAAAAATTTAGGAAAATACTAAATCGTATATTTTATTAAGTGTTTTCTATGCACATCCCAAAATGAAAATTTTAGGGTGTGACAATTCTACCCCACTTAAGAGGAATCTCGTCCTGAGATTTAGAGAGAATAGGGAGAAAGATAAGGTTGATATGCAAGTCTTCACTTTTCCTTCATCAACTCTTATCTAATGATGATGCCACAAGCTCAAAACCCACTTTGTAAAGGTGTCCTTTAGACCCTTACGATCCTTATAAATGGTTCCAACAGATTACCCACTCTGAGAAAAGATACTTGCGCTCAATAATGACTTTGCAACCATGTAGATAGCTGATGCTTCCAGATGACGAAATAAAACGTATAAATCCCCCATCTTGTATCGTTTTTAGTTTGGCAAACCCCCTTTAAGAAGAGATCAACTAGAGAACACAAAAGGATAGCTTGCATTTGTTTCTGAGTGATGACTACCATCGTGTCATTCTGGCATCCCAAAGAGATTCATGAGCATATGCAAGAACAAGTAATCCTGTACTTCCTCGCGAGCAGAAAAATGGCAGTGCAGAAATACAGTTATAACTCGAGTTCTATGAATCCTATGATATTGTAGCTTATACCGTTGGAAAGCTTATAAAATTTACTACAACTTTCTTATAGAACACTTCTCCAGATTCTGTAGTCAAGGTAGTCGAAAACTGTACACAATAGAAACTATTCCAGGTTGCTGACAGCACAGATGCGTCGCCTTGTGATTTTCATAACTCCCAAACCATAATAGTTATCAGGGTGATTCTTATGGTCAAAGAAAGATATTGAAGTCTACTAGTGTCCAGAATTTATCCATGATTTTTGGACTTCCAAAAATAGAGATATAAGCTAAGGAAGACAGGCTGCTCTAAAAAAAACAGGATAAGGTAGAAACGAAATTCAAAGACACTAGAGAGATAGATAACACTAATCTTCAAGTCTTCATGCTTCTTTACTTTTTGTTGATGAGATATAAGACATGGATCGAGGATAGGCAAAAGATGACAAGAAAGATAAGGTTTGATCTTCAGTTCTTCGTACCTCGTCGCTTGAGATTGATGATGGTAACGGACACTACCCCACTTAACAAAGATTTTGTTCCACCTGGCGATGTCATTGAAGGCAACACTTTCTCTAAGGCTTCTGCTATTGATGCGTCCATTATATGTTTATCCTCCATTGGGTTAAGATAAAGTAGAAAGCATAGAAACCAAGAGTAAGCAAGGATGCTATAGAGAAAAGACAACAAGAATTTGGATTGATCGAAGGTTAGGTAGGTCAAGAAAGGATACTACTCCACTCTAACATAGATTGAGCTAATTCTCAAGAGGATTTCGGACCTCCTTTGAAACACAAGAACAGAGACGACACACAGGCATCACATCAAACAAGACAAGCACACGTCAGGCAAAACAAAGCACCAATCACATCATCGGTACTACATGTGCTTCTTCAACAATGATGGTCATACTAAGGGAAGAGTATGGATGATGGAAGGCCATCGAACTTTTGAAAAAGGTGAGATCAGAAAACTTTTAGTAAAAACAACATAAAACAAAAATCAAGGGAGTAAGAAATAATAGCTCAAAGGAAGCTATCCAGGAGGAGATACAATAGGACAAGGAAGAGGAAATAGTCAAAATCAATGAGTCAAGGGATGACAAAAATAATTTTATAGTAAAATGAGTTTTAGAATACGTCCGGTGCTACTTGGCATACGTCCCACAGTCAACACCGCTCTGATACCACTCTGTCACACCCGGTTTTCTAAAGAACAAAACCAGGCTAATCATATGTGTGCCCAGAAAGTCCACACATATGTCAGAATGAAAAAGTATCAGAAACAATGTTATTATATAACGTATACATAGCTATATTAACACTTACATCAGAGTATCGCGGAACGGTGACTAAACTTCAGGCTCCATTCTTCTCAGGGACGACTGACTGGTGGCTCCGTATGCCAAACACTTCTAAAAGACTTCTGGAAACTCCACTACCTCTTTATCCTTCTTCTAAGCAGCACCTTACTACACACTAGGGTGTTGGGGAAATAGCAAGAGTGAGTCCATGTCGAACTCAACAAGTATAACACCGGGTTCATGAGGCACAAAAGACTAGACACTGTTTGACTGCGTTTAGCTTTTAATCATCATATAATTAGCAATTGAGTAGCATCAAGGTAATCCAAATCCCATTAATGAATCAATGATCAATTGTAATAAGGATAATGAATAGCATTAACATGAGCATAATAATAATCAACAGTAATTAAGCATGATATAACAATGGTGATCATCTATCTGTAAATGTTCCATGGCCGCCCGTTTCAGTGGGCACGGCTAGTATACCAGTTTTTAACTCTGCGCAGAGGTGTACACTTTCACTGTGAGTCATAATTTCTAAATGCATGGGTTTGCAAGGCCCAAAACATCGAAAACCATATAAAGCCATTCAAAAGTTCATCTAACAAGTTAGGGCCATTAGATTCACTTGGCAGGCAGATGTAGAACCCCCCTTCTCAGTGGCACACAACTCGCAGCCTATACACACAAAGGACAGGGGCTCGCCCTACACCCAAAGTGGCAAGCCATTCTCACGCCATTTAAGGTAACCACTAACAAGCTAGAAAAGGTCTCTTGAAAGAGCCATATAGCCCTCACAGTTGTACTATATGTCCTGGATGATCACGTACAGATGAGTCCTTATGGAGAGAAACCAGAGCAACAATATAACCCACATGCTCTAGCCCCCTTTTCAACAGTAATAAAATCATCTTAATGGTTGGTTGCTTAATCCATTAATCAAATTACAAGATCATTGTTCATAATTCAGCACTAGCAATAGCTACCCAAATGCATCCCCAAGGTTGACAATGAATCAAGGTATCAATCGCTAAGTTATAATCTCTAAGGTTGTCAAGGAAGACACATGCATATGTACGATAATTTCAGTGAATAGGTAACAAGAATGATCCCATATTATACTTGCCTTGATCAAAGCTTTCCTGATGATACTGCTGGTCTGACTCAAAATAATACTCCTGATCGTCAAGAAACTGCTCACCGTCTATTCTCGATCATCAAACATCAACACATAATCATCCGAGCAATCATACACAAAGCAAACAAAAAAAACATAATTAAAACAGTACACTAACAGTAGCAAAACAGTATAAAAAGTTTGTAAGACTCTTCTACACGTTACTACGATCACACAGACGTAAAGATCACGAAATTCGGATTTAAAACGTGAAAGTTATGAATTTTCTAAGATTTCCTATAGATAAATAATTACTTAAATATAAACTCGAAAATTAATTTTTTCTCAAACTTACTGTACAACTATACTAACATGTAGGGCTCACAAATACGAACCTAACGCAACTTGAACGGATCAAATCGGAGTTAAAACGAAGATTTTATGACCAAAACAATCCTATGTTGATTTTAACTAAAAAGCTATTAAATAATTATTAATCAAATTAGTATTTATTTACAAAAGATTGGTATTTACTTACATTGCTTTTAATTATACAAAGTATTGCATTCATATTAATCAATTTAATATTTAATTAAGAACAGCTAATAAGCCGTGATCACATCATTACAAACTCAGCACAACTTGATCGCACTAAAAACAAAGCTAGGATAGTGAAACTACCGAGACTTTTATATTATATTAAAGAAAAAGTTTATATGCTTGATTTATTTTAATTGAGCAAAACCACGTAAAAAGTTATTTAGACTAGATTACTCAAAATAAGATTTAATTCAGAAGCCCGTCAAAACTACTCATAGTTTATTTATAAAGAGTGTCATATAATTCAATCAAGTTTAACTTTATCTTTGTAAAAGAAAAAGTATATGTGAAAGCAACTGCTCAAGTTTATCTTATATACAACGTGTTTATTAAGCAACTTAGAATTTAGAAACAAATGTAAATAAACAACTAATCACATTAATATTTGATGTATAAATTACCCAGGTATAAAACCTATATGGCTTTTAATTATAAATCCAATTGTTTTAACGTTAATTAATTTAGCAATTAAATTAATAAAATCATAAGCACATGACATGATAAAACATTAACACTAGTGCATAGAGCGTGTCAACACAAATCTAACGCAACTTAAACTGAGCCAAACGGAAATATAACAAAGAAACTATGTTGATCGATTGCTAAAGATAGGTGCTTTATTCGTATGGTGTTTCTGGATTTGTTTTGCTGAAAGAAAACGGCCATAATGCGAGCATGACGTGATGATAATGTCATCAAGCTAGCAATCGGAATTGGAGCAGGGCAGCACGCACGGTGCACTGGGATGCTCGGCGAGAGTTTAACAAGGACAAAGAAGCGTCGACGATGGCTGCCTGCCGGAGCAAGTTCTGAAGTCCGCACAGCAAGAGCAGCAAGAGAAAGGCGTAGTCCGCCGGCTCCGAGGAAGAAAGAGGAGATGATGGAGAACTCACCCCAGGACTTTGTGAGGACAGGGCCGACACGGAGGTGTCGCTGAACTTCGGCGGAGCGGACGATAACTTCCTGCGAGCCATGGCGACGTCGTTTGAGCAACAAAGACCAAGAGGGAGAAAGAGAAGGCACCTACAGCTCGTCACCTTGGTGCAAAGTTCGGTGGCGGGTCTCGAACGACGGTAAGGCAGCAGACGTCGTGCACGTAGACTGCGGCGGAACAATGGCGATCCTCCGTGTAGGCCGCCGGTGTCCTGGTCGGGTCGACGGAGAACAACAGGCGGTGCTTACAGCGTCGGCGGTCGCTCTGTCTCTCGACGAGATTCAAACGCGGCGGCGAAGCTAGGGTTGCAGGCTGCGCTTGCAAACTTAGAACGAGGGTGGCTGCGCTAGGTTTGGAAGGGGGCGGCGGGGCGCAGGGGCTCGAGATTTTATAGAGCAGCCCGGCATGGAAATCACGCAAAATCCCGGAAGCGTCCGGGTTCGGTGGCAGAAGCAGAGTCCTGGTCGGACACGAACGCAAGGTGCTGGCGTGTTAGCAGGAGAGGGAGAGGACCTGCTGGGAAGAGGAGAAGCGATCGAGGCTGCTTGTCCTGGGCCTATCTTTATGAAGGAAAAGAAGACGTATATGACAAGGAAACCACATGATCAAGGAATAGTCAATGTATATGTCGCACCCGTGTTAAGGCTAGTATATATATGTATACTAGTATATAGAAAAAGCTTTGTGGATCAGAGCCTGCATGCAAAAGTAAGCACATGGATACAAGGATAGGAACAGAGACGTTGTGGTCATTCTCTCGGCTCAGGAATGCCATCAGGATACTACTGCTGGATCATTCAGTTAAGGCTGGATTGAGCACATATATGACTGATAAACTCGGGTGAAATTAAAACAGGAACAAAGGCTAGCAAGGGGATGCCTCTCACCGGCGCTTGGTGCTGCTGGGATGTCTGACAGAGATGGATAAAAAGCCATTTGCCGAGGAACTCAATGATGCACTTGCCAATTGATAGAAGATAGAAGATGCGATGGAGGCTCTTGGGAGCATCAGCGAGAGATTGAGAAGGGATAGGGCAATTTATAGATGGGGCAAGACGTTCAGGCGGTGGAGTTCACTGAAGGCCATCACATGCAATTGGAGTTTACGTCCGATGTCGGTGATGGTGTAAATTAGAAGAGGAGTTAGTGGTTGGTCTAATTTGTTGTTTGCTTGTCAAATTGATGTGACGTGCAAATGATTAAGCATGTAGACAAAGGAAATATGAGGAAAAAGGGATAAAAGAAATTAAGTTTACAATCGAGAGGACGACTATTTTGTACAAGGTCTAAAATGTGACACGTGGAGAGTATATGAGATGGATAAAGAATGATCAAAGATTATGAGATCAAAAGGATGTTAGTCAAACAATGATTAAAGAATTTGGCTATGAATTTAGAAATTATATTTAAATTGTTTATTTTTCTAATAAAAAGAGCAAAACTCATTCAAGCCTTTATCGAATTTTCTAAATTCATTTTTCAGCCAAGAAAATTTATGTGAAGGTATGAAATGCAAGCGAATAGGTTATGTTAAATTATAAAAAGTTTTATAAAATTATTTCTCTTTCACCCCCTAGATTGACAACAAACTAACTTAAACTTGGAAAAATTTAGGAAAATACTAAATCGTATATTTTATTAAGTGTTTTCTATGCATATCCCAAAATGAAAATTTTGGGGTGTGACATGACTGAGACTGACATGGTGGGGTACGTGAAAACAGGCAGTGCAGGCTTCTTTTCGCGTGCGGCGTGGCCCCCGTGCGAAAGACCGGAGACGTTCGATATTTTGGAGCAGCTCCGAACGTCCGGGCACGGGTAACACTCTTTCACCTCGTCGGACATCGCCGCGGCTAGCCGCTGCTCTCCTGGGCCTGGACAAGAGTATCCTGCTGCGGTGCCGGTGCCACCACCGTTGGCTAGTGGCCGCACCCCTCACGAGAGTTCATGATGATTGGCTGGGACGTGTCGATGCTAATTCTGATGCGGCAGCAGCACAAAAGGGGGGAAAAGAAAGGTAAGTAAAACTGTTTCAACCTATTGTGAATTTGATTCTCCTGTAGATCACCAATGAGCTAATGATTGATACTTTGATTTACGCTATTATTTAATTAATATATAGTTTGTAGGCTTGAAGAGATACTTTTATCACAGTTTAGCTTCATCACAAAATTAGTAGTATAAATTTTGCCGTAGGTGAATTTTTAACCAGGATCCGCCACCACCTCCAAGTGATAGGCTTCTCCACAAGAATAGTAAAGCACGTATTCAGGTCAGTCGCCTATTATTTGTATGAATTTATTAGTGTTTGAGTTCTAATAACGAATATGGGTATCATTGACACCATATTATACATAGTAGTCATACCGTGATTAGAGATTAGAAAACCAGTCACCCAATACTTATTAACAACGGTAGAAGCAAAACGTCTACCAGCAGAATAAGTAAAATTAGAAAAGATAGTAGCCACCTTATCTCATTTTCATTCTAATAACAAAATGGAGGAACACGTTGTTACTAACGACAGCTCTTCTTGTGTTGTGGATCGAAGCCTTGCCATCTTATCCACTTCAAGAGTCGAACTACTTTATATTGGCAAGAAAATCTACATTTTAGTGTTATCGAACGACCAAGAAAGAAAGAAATTATAGACCCCTAATGGGAATGTTTATAATCTGAAGCTTCTTCCCAAAAAATCATAATAGTCTCCAAAAGCATAGACACATGTCTTTTTGGATTGATTACGTCCGAAAGATCAGTAGTAATCAAGCTTTTCCGTCCAATCGATGCTCATCGAGTTTGATAAATACAAATAAGAATTTGACATCAAGTACTGCTCACCCATTGTGGTATGATTCCTAATAATAAGCTAATCAAACTTTTTTCGTTGCTTATGATTTTTTGGTTAGATATCATTTAAAAGTAATAACACAATGTAATGAAAAGGTTGTACTAATACTGATTAATGAGTCTAGAAATTTTGCAAAGAAAACAAAGAGAGAAAATTATGGAAAGGCGGAATGGCCAAGTGAATCAAGCTTGATAAGGCTGAACCCAACAAACAAGCCTCGATAAAAATGATGACTGGTTACAAACAAAATGTTGTGAAGATCAAGTCAAAACATTATTATTATTTTTGCTATGGTTCAACAGACATGCAAACTTGAATTATCATTGTCTTATTTTTTTTCATTACAATGCACGTGCATAAACCCACTAAGAGGCAATTCACAATTGTTTCTTATATAGCCAAACAATGACAGAAGTACATATTACCTAGGCACCAACAAAAAATCAGGTACTTAATAACATAAAGACGATGGCCAATTGACAACACAATCAAATCTATCGATCTGCTACTATTATCTTTTACCATGTCTTTTTATCTCTAAACCCTATTATGTTTTTGTTCTTCGTTGGTTCAACGATGGCCAAGCCTACAGTGGTTAGGTTGGCTGCGTGTGTGACGTGTTTGGCATAGTAGCAGAGGACCTGACATAATTCTTGGTTGAGGAATGGAAATGTAAACGCAAACGGTAATCATGTCCATATACGCAATTATTCTCCTAGACATGCAGTGATTCTCATAATCTCATGTGTCCCGCTGCCCTCTTGATATGACATTCTGCATTTTCATCCCATCTGTGCATGTGCACTAACCAAGTCTGGTCTCCTGCAGTGACGCAGCGTCCCGTAATTGCAGGACTGTAGTGAGCTAATGAACTGTGGATGTGAGCAATGGAAAATTGGCAGAGTAGCATCCCTACCCTTTTGTAGGATCTGTTTGCGTTAGGGACTTAGGGGTGAGTGGCCTTCAAATCTCCAATGGTATCCAACTGCAGTGTAGAAGACGGGACTGTACCCAGTCAAAACATGCTAAATTAGGCCTTGTTTAGTTGTCACTTTGACCTCCGTAAAGCGTGTACTGTAGCGGCAATGTAGCATTTTGTTTTTATTTGGTAATAATTGTCTAACCGTTGACTAATTAATTAGGCACCATTTCAAGTTTGTCTGGAATGCAAAAGTTGGATGGTGGCAGAAAATAGTCTAGGTTTTTGCTAGAAATATGATAAAATAAACCACAACTTTCTAAATGGGGACTTCATTTCAGCCCGATGAACACTTGGAAGTAGTCCTCGGGAGAGTCCCAGATCTCGTTGGGGACGAACAGGAACGGGCTTGCCTCGTACGGCTCCACCAGCCGCTCGGCGTCCAGGGGCTCACCGGACAACGACAGCACGCCAGCCTTGCCAGCCACCTCAATCCTGTACTTGAAATCCTGCTTGTCCACAGACTCGTCTACGAGGCGCACCACCGACAGCGCGCGCCCCAGCTCCTTGTACTGTCCGACGACGAACAGGAACTCTGCGCCGCCGTCCCCGTCGCCGTCGCCGTCACCGAGCCTCAGCACGCGAGCCTGCTCGTGCGCGCGCATGCTCAGCGCCGTGAGGATGCGTGGCGAGACGACCGTGCGGACCACGCCGGGGTGGTCCTGCTGGATGTGCTCGCGCAGGGGCATGCCGGCATAGCCCGTGCAGCCAGAGATGGGGCAGTGGCGCGGGGCGTGGGCGCACGACGCCTTGTGGGCTTGCTCCGACGCGTACGGGACCATCTCGGCGCACCCGTGCGGCTGGAACGGGCATGACACGGTCATACCAGCGAGGACGTGCTCCATGGCGCGGCAGCGGGTGGCCGTCTTTGGCTCGCGGCACATGAGGCATTCGACCTCGTCGTCCACATTCCCTTTAGTGCAGCACACTGAGCATGAGACGTGGCCTTTCGTGCACTGCATGACAACCAAAAGGAGAAAATGGAAGTGAAACGGCAGGGGTTTCACCGGCCAGAGCAAATTAGAGGGGTGCACTTGCCGATGTGTATAGACATTTGTTATAAAGAGTGCATAATGTAATTTTAGTTCAATCTAGCTACTTTTTTTGTATTTTTTAGGGGGTGCATTTGCACGTCCTAACAGCAACATAGCTTAGGTTCCCCTGGTTTTACTAGTACTTTCGACACTGATCAATCCACGTGGATTGTCTAACTTGGAATTCTGATGATACATATGTATTTCAACCCTTTCTTTTGCGATGAAATGGTCCCCTTTCAGTAGTACAAAGAAGTTAAGACATTGCTCACAGGTACTACATCAAGGAGTAGACAACTGGACACACTATCTTAGCCTCCAGCTCCCCTCTCTAGCGGTCTAGCCTTATGTTCTCCCGGACGCAAGCAAAAGCAGCAGGCACCAGGCAGAGGTGCGGTGCTTTTCCCACGGAAGATGCAAACGTGTCCCAGGAAAAGTCGTCGCCAGCTTATTTGCACCCTTGCCGGTTGGATCCCGAGCCTAGGTACCTCAAACTCGTCCCTCTTCCTTCCTTCTTAATCTCCCCCAAATCACAACATGCTTGATTTTATTAATAAAAAAATTGATGTCTGATACAGTGTAGGTTGCATGATTGTTACTTGGAATTTGCATACAAAATTGATGTAATGCTTGCACTAGTGTTGCTATGATAACTAAATTGAATGAAATATTTTTTTTTGCTTGGTTCAAGAATGGCTGCTAAGGCAGATTGATGTGATGCCAATGTGAGGTATTTCATTCATATCTACAAAGGAGAGTTTGAAGCTGCCAATAGGGCGTTGGGATTTTTCACTAAGATTGGTTGTAAAAAAATCTTATATCTAAGTTTGAAGAAAAAAAATCAAGTCAGAAGCTAACAAAGAAACAATTGAAGAACAAATGAGACAACATGAAAAAGGAATATACATGGTTCATGGAGTTTAAGAACTGTGCTAATAGGCTTGGATGGGATGAGGCAAAGTGAACTGTTGAGTGCTCTAAGGAATGGTGGGATAAAAACCTTACTGTAAGAATTATACTGCCATTGTTCATTATTCATTTTGCATGCGTTTATATGGTGTGGCTTGCTAACTTCTTCATTTAATTTCAGAGATGCAATGCTCCCCATAAAGGTATCAAATGCAACCACGTGACGTTCAGAAAACAAGGACCAAAGCACGTTGATGATCTGCATATATTGTTTGACAAGATATATCTTAGTGGGGCTAGTACATCCTGCCCTAAAGAAATATCCTCCGATAAGTCAAGTGATGAGGATGTGGCTGAGGTTAAAAAAACTCTAGATAATGATGATGTAACGTTGGTTGCTTTGAAGAAATCAAAGCCATGAAAAAACAAATGCAAGGACTCCTCTAGTGCTACTGAAGAGAAGGATGAGAAGAGCTCATTCTTTCGACTATACAAGAACACATGTTTGAAGACAGAAACTACAGCAGAAAAGATCTCCTCAAGAGTTAAAACATCAGCAGCTCCTCCAACCAACCTAGTTCTCAACATTCCAGAGGCCATGATGATGGTGAAAGATTGTGGGGTTCAAGAAAAGGCTGCCCTAATGCACACAACCACCTTCTAGACCATCAAACCTGAATTTAGGGAAGTCTTTAGCTTGTTGAAAACAAATGAGGGAAAGTTTGATTTGCTTGAGAGGGGGCATGAAAAGGAGATGATAAAGTGCCTATAAAATTTTTTATTTTTAGTTATTTATTTATTTATTTGTGTTGTGAACCAATATTTATATATTTCCCTATGTTGAGAACCATTAGTTGCCTACACTGTAAAAGATTATTTACTTGTGTCATCGGAGAACCATTTATAGTGTTGTGTTATGCTTGCTTCAAATAATATTGTGTCCTTGCTGCCATATGTTGTTGTAGCATTGATGCCATAATTATTAATATATTACTACCTTTTGTAGATGGACGACAACATGGAAGATTTGCAAAAGGAGGACAAAATGGACAACTACTTCTAGCTGAACTTTCCCACAATGTTTTGCGATCAATTTGCATATAAACAGTTTTTTAGACCTTCAGGCGCATTACATGCATTTCTTCTACTAAACCTTCAGGTGCATCTATTTCAACTATTTCAACCAAATGGCTTTCGTCTTTCTCGCAGCTCACAGCTCACAACAACTTTTCTACACTATGGCCTACAACAGCCTTTCCACGGCTCACAACCGAACCAAAATAGACCCTTAATATCATACCTTGATAGTGTTGGCGAACTAGTATATGATAATGTAAAGCCAGATTGGATGGAAGTACATTCAATGCCATCGGTTTATTAAGGCTAAACAATACAGTCAGACCTCTTTTGAACATATGATTCATTAAGAAATTTTATAGGAATGTAAAACTATAGGAATTTTTACTATATAGCTCTTTGGAACAAAGGATTGGCCATCCTTAAATCCTACAAAATTTCTAGCTATTGAATGGCTCGATTCATGAGAATTTTGGAGGAAATCTAAAATAAGGTCCAATTTCTTGAAAACTTTCCTATCCCAATGCACTATTAGAAACTTTCTTGCATTTCCAAATCCTGTAGGATTGCAAGTCATATGCAATTCTAATTCTATTTTTTCTATTCCTGTATTTTAGATATCCTCCTTTCAAAAGAGGCACTTAGTATGAAAACATGTTGAAATCTATATTTCTTTTACTTTTTATATGACTACATTATAGATTCAGGTAGATGGAAAATTCAGGTTGCAAACATAAACCAAAGATATGGAAAAGGTACAGTCTATACAGAGGAACATGGTGAATGAAATAAAAAGATGATATGAAAATGGTAGCAAATAAATAAATGAGTCTGTCACGGTAACCACTGAGTGATCCAAAGGCAACTATCACTCGATTTTTTTGGCTCTTAGATATAATATGGAAGGCCGAGATCAAATCTCTCTCCCCACCTTATCTTCTTTCTCCGCCCGCACTTGACCGTGACTCCGACGCTCGCCTCTGCCTCACCACTACCTGAGGCGGCTACCCCGCTACCAGCCACCAAGGCCCAACCCTAAATCCATCAAATGTGCCTCCTCCTTACCGTCATTTTCACCTCCACCTTAGCCCCCCTACCCCTACCGCCTCCCACCCTGCTCCGGTGGAGAACCACCGCCTTTGACCACCACCATAATAACCCGATGGAGGTCGCCAGGCTATCTTTATCATCACACCCTTGCCCTTGCTCTGCTCGACCGTCTTCCCCCATTGCACGACCGGTGGTGAGCTGCCACCTTGCCCCCTGCCACCCCCACAACCATCACCATCGTTAGGCCTGCCTCCTCCCCTCCAATCCTTTTAAACCTACCGAATTCACGTAAGTCCTCAAACCCTGAACCCTAACCCTAACCTTGCTGAAGCTGGGAAGAAGACCATGCAACTTTCTTGAATTGGGTAGAAAAGTTAGAGTGTGAAGAAACCTTAAATTACTCGATCATGTTTAGCCTTACTCTAAATAAATAAAAAACTTTTGAAAAAAATGCAAGGCCGTATTGGAGCATTCAACATGAAAGAATGATTCCACACATCCATACCTGGAAAAGGGGAGGCATCAATGGACCGGAGCATACAGAGCACTGCAGCAAGTAGGCATTGATGGTGACGGTGATCTTCTCCTCCGCTTGGTGTTGGCTCGTCTCAGCTGGCGTCTCAATCTGCCACCTAGGGCCCTTCGTCGCGGTGCGCAGTGGGGACACCTGCCTTGGCCTCTTCCCAGCCATCTGCGAGCCGCGCTGCATTAGCAATCAGTATAGTGACCAATGTCATAGTTTGTGAATTAGGTAGAGTAGTGGGGCAAGATCTTAATAGTAGCTTAATCGAACTAATGTAATGGTCACCGAAATGAAAGTCTTTACATAATACGATTCTAATCTATATCTATACTATGTCTATGTCTATATCTATATCTATATCTATATCTATATCTATATCTATATCTACATCTATAAAATAGGAAAAAATAAAAAATAATACTTCATATCCAAAAGTTTCTTACCCTTAAATGATTTATTGTGTTAGATGCTTAGATCTAATAGTGTATATTAATATAGAAGTGGACCGTATATAGTCTTATTGTCACCATAGAATGTCTTAGGCATTCCTTCCACTTATTCCCAACCCTCAACCTCTATTACGCATATGGCTCCATAGTGGTAGACAAACAAACTGAAGTCCCAAAGTCGCAATACACAGCCGCCAGGTCTCGCGTCTTGCGCTCGGAGCGGCGCCGCCGCCCCCGCCTCCACCACCGCTGGTCCCCCTCCCTTCCCCTCCCCCTCTGACTTATTCCCAACCCTCAACCTCTATTACGCATATGGCTCCATAGTGGGGATCCATCATTTTTAATAAGTTTTTCCAGTAGATCGAGTCCTTAGAGTTAGGGTCTCTCCATGCCAAGTTTCTTGGTTTAGGGATTTATCTCCTCCTCCTCCTCCTCTCCGGCGACTGCGAGAGGGCAGGATGTAATCACTTTCTCCATGGTGGCTCTATTGAAGATGAGGGCGACAACTACGGCGTTAGCATCCTCACCAGTAAGACATGGAGACTTTTATTTCCGGACGGCGACATCAAGACAGAGATGATGTCGCCGCCATGGAATAATTTTCTCTGGTCTCTTCTCTGTTTTATCGTGGTTAGATCTGGCCACGATGAAGGACTAGGAAGATTAAGTTTCAGATTGGTCTTCCTCATTCTTCGGTGGTAGAAAGAAGAAGAAGGAAGACACCAGAAAGAAGAAGTTTCTCAACTCTGCCTACATGAATGTTGGCTGTCGTTTGTTGGGCATCTGTTCTCAGGCCTTTTGCCGAGTGTTTGTCTATGCGGTCATCCATACTACAAAGCATTGTACAGGTTTGGTTTTGAGATCTAGAGTTATTCATAGCGTGGGTACAATTTAGATGAAAATTAGTTTCTGGATATTTATGTATTCTAGAATGCCTGTAACATGTTGATGTAACCAGCAATTATCTAATATAAATCTCCTTTCATTTCAAAAAAGACCTCTGATATGCATGGATCTGTGGTCCAAATCTCTCACATGGACCCCTTCCCTTGATGAACGACATGTATACCTAAAATTAATCACATGGCTGATCTACTGATCTAAATAAGATAATGATTTGTGGGACCATATTTGTACATGTAATTAAAATATTTGGTGACCTCATGATTTGTTTAAGATGCCACATGCCATTCATCAATGATTGAGGTCCATGTAGAGATTTAGACCTTGAGTCCATGCAATTTTATTCCATTTTTTTGGCCCAAGATGTTTTTTGGAACAGAAAAGATGACATGGATGGCAGGAGGCAATTGCATCCTTTGTATTTTCCTATTCGTCCCAAGATCGGCTCCAACATCACATCACTTGTCTAGATCACTCGTGGCTTGCCTTAATTATTGTTGAACTCAACGCATGCACCGACTCCATGAGGAGCCCGTGCTCACTAAGGCCGTGGACACGATGGCGATGGGGCTCGAGAGCGGTACCATTGGATCAGCGGCCGAGGCGGCTAAACTAGAGAGACACAACTTTTGTGACGCTTAAACCCAGATCCGCATCAATCATCGTTCAAATCCTAAAGCTTAGTGAAAAAACGATGGATCTGAACCACAACATTGTCGAATGTGTAAAAGAAGAAAAGGCAAGTAAGAAGAGACGAAGGAGATGTGAATCAACTTGTAGGCAGGAAGTCTTCCTCACTTACCAGGACCGGCACTAAACCTTACACCGCCACCAGCGGCACACCAAGGTGGAGGAAAGCGCAATGGGGCGAGAGCGACAGAGAGCGGCGACGCAGCGGGAAGTGGAGTGAACAGTAGCCAAGGAAACCCTAACACGGCGGTGAGACTCCACTTTTATTCGGTGTTTAGCGGAAGCCACCCGGGCCCACCAGACGACGTGCGGGAGAGGCTTGGCCAAGCTAGGCTCCATAAAAATGGCCGTCGCTCGCGTTCCACCAAGCCAGGCCCAGGGGCATACTGTGGGCTTCGGAAGCCAGGCTACAGCCCACCTAAAGCTAACCAAACAGGCCCATCTGGGCTCTAGGGAACCATGCTTGGGGTTGGGCACCCAACCAAACACACCCTATATTGTCTGTGCTCGAGGGCCCCTGCCCTAACAACCTAGAGGAAAGGCATGGCCGACACCTTCTTTTCCTACCTACTGACCTCGCGCCTTGTGCTTTCCTTCATGATGGTCATGTCACTGGTCATGTTCATCCCCGTACAGAGAGGAGCCAGGCTGCAACGTTTGGGCATGGAGGCGGCGGTCGTGGGTTTGGCTATGGGCGCGCTCGCGGGCTTCACCATGTGGCAAGTGGCACACCAAGCGCGTGCTCATCCTATCATGGGTCATGCACCGGGTGCATGCTGAGACAGCAGGTTCCAGGTCCATCTCCTCACGTGTCATCTGCCTTGTGTAGTTACATCTCTTTTTTAATTTCTCCGACGAACAATTAACTGCATTATGATGCTTCTCTTTAGGAATTACTTGAATCTACTTCTACTATATGCATGATTTAGGTTACCTTTTTTGCTTGGCTATCATGTCATTGAGTATAGGATCTAAGGATTAGCAACTTTGTTTTAAGGGCTAACCCAAAGCAGCGGTACGGCTTGGTGGAGTTTCCATGACCATTGAGAGCAGCTCGGGAGGCGATCCTGAGGACTTCGATGGTGACCTAGAACCCGCTGAACGCCGGTGACTCCACGATGCCAGCGACCACAACGACGACCCAGAGCTCATTGGAGGCCGGCATCTAAACACCGAGTCTGACCCTGGTGACAACAACCTTACGGGGAACAGTTTGGGGCAGCCTCAAGGTCCCCGACGATGAGTCGGATCCCAATGAAGGTCGATGACTCTACGTCTTTGGCGACCATGACGGCGTAAAGAGTTCGCTGAAGGCCAGCGTAGCGACGCTGATCAAGAGTTCGCTGGAGATCGGCGTAGCGACGCCGGCTCTAGCCAGATCGCCGATTCAGAGCATCAGGATCTTGGTGACAACATCCTAATGGGGAATAGGATCGCTACTGCTCCTGATGAGAGAGGGCAATGGAGACCACTCCCACGGCGACCTTGCATCCCAGTGGTCCTAGATCTTTGCCAGCGAACGGTGGAGCAGGTCAACGAGGCTAAGGTGAGTATCTCTGGGGATTTAGTACAAGGAGATGGGACGGAGGATGAGGACAGTGGATGGAAATTCACTGGTGACCGTGGTGATCGACCCATATCTGATCCTATGAAGGACCTCCATCCCATAGGAGTGAAGTCCAAGTGCTGGGCGTTGACGGACGACGACGATTCCGATGAGGATTTCGTAGCTTAGTCTCCCTACATGCCGAACTTGGTAAGACATGCAGCTGTCCATGGTTTTACCAAGGATCAACTATATGAGGCGACGTTAGAATTGCAGATTCGTCAGTCAATCGGCGGGTAGAAGAACCAATAACTCCGGTGTCGATGAACATGAAGGTTGAGCTTGTGCGTAACATCATAAAGGCCTTAACAGACGTTCGTCGGATGACTATCACACCATGGTCTGGCAAGCTGCCGCAGCCAAGGGAATCGCTAGCGATGACCCTCGGTGACTGCATAGTGAAGGTCAGGCGTGGTCGACGGCAGGTGACGAGGGGCACTTTTGTCGAGGCTTTGTGATCTTCACCAACGCCGGCGACGTGGGATACGTCAAGGATCGGCAGTGATCAGCCTTCTACATTTTGAATTCAAAATGTGTGTGATCCAGTTTCTGTGCTACAGTCCCGATCCGAATTGGACGCAAGGACGGGTGACCAGCCGCGGTGGCTAACATCTGGGACATCGACAAGCGCAAGTGTACATGGGAGTGACCGTGTTGATCGAGTCAAGACGGAGGATGTGCAAGTCGAGCGGGGCTCAGAGGACTTGGCGGCCGGCCGGTCGAGGACGGCGTTGACATGTGTCGAGCGGTGGGGGACGCGTATGGAGTACGCTACTTGCAAGCAGGTTTGGTGGTTTGGGTCTCAAAACCATCGATGGGCGGAGGTTCCGAGGAGGAACGGACGGCACGTGGTGACATTGGGGAGTTCGCGTCGAGGCGAAGCTACTGATGAGGAGGCACGGTGGCCGTCGGATGAAGATGACACCAGGTTAGACCATAACGCCCTTGGGCTAAGTGGTTTGACTCAATTATATCCAGGGGCAAAACTGGGATTGTGTAATAGCCCTGTTAAATAGGATGAGGGAGCCCCCATCTCCCTCACCTCCTCCATTTGCATTTTTCTTTCATCCTTGTTAGGGTTTCCCGCTCCCTTAGTTGCTTGTGTGAGAGAGAGGTCCACTAATCCATGTGTTTAGTGTAAGAACCAAGAATTCAAGTGGGAAAGGAGGTTCCGAATCCTCCTTGTGTCCTCTGGGATTCTGAAGAAGTTTTGTTCTTGTGATTTGTTATGTGTTCTTTGCATTCTTCTTTGCCCTCTCGTTCTTGAGCCGATTCTTCACTTCTAGACCATTTTGGTTCATTCTTGTTGCCTTGATTTGAGTTATGACGTGAGTTGTGCCTTTCCACCAAAGGAAATCAACCAATTCCTCACGAGCTCACAGATCAGGCGATTTCTTGGTCTAGATCTCATGAACCAGTGTTTTTCGTTCTTTTTCGATCTCCTGTTGATAGGCTTGAAATTGGGTGTTGATGTTTTGAAGATATCTTCTCAACACTCCCAAGAACCTACCTGCAAAGTTTCAAGTCAATCCGAGTTGTTTTGATCGAGTTTTGACCCGTTCTTCCTTGGTTCGTGTTGCTATTTCTGGACAGCGCAGAGCCTCCGGGAAAAACGCGAAACCTCCGGAACGCGGAACCTCCGAGGAAAAACGCGGAACCTCCAGGATGCGGAGCCTCCGGGAAAAATGTGGAACCTCTGGGAATCTCCAGACCGCGGAGCCTCCAGGGGAAAACGTGGAGCCTCCGCATCTGTATGCTGAAATTTTGTGTTTGGGCTCTCTGAGTGCTCGTGTTGAGATCCGTCTTTTGCATTGATTTTTTAGCGTCTCAAGGATCTTTTTCTAAGTACTCATGTCACCAGTTGGCATGGGTATTTTGGGTTGAGAACTCGCTTCCTCTCCATAGGAGTTGAGTATCTCTTTTTCGTCCCTCGGTTTAGTTCTTGTTTCGTGCTTGTTTGTGGTGTCCCGCTGTGTTCCTAGGGAACCTCCACCCACTAGTTGGGTCATGGACATCACGGTGTTTTGTTCACGCATTTGGTGGTGATTTTGGGACAGTAGCCAATTATTTTCGAAAGAAATTTTTGGCTCCCATTCAAACCCCCTTGGTCGCCGTTTTCGGTCCTTCATTTCCATTCAGGCTCATGTCGATGTCCCAATCCGACCGGATAAGGAGAAGGCCAAGGTGGTGAGCTGTGTCTCTGAAAGCTTTGTGCCCGTGCACGTGGTGTAGCTGAGATTCCGGTGGCGGTGAGACGAAGGTGAAGTTAATGGAGCAGCTCGGTGGTACCAAGTCACCCCCGACGGTGAAGCAAGCCCGGATCCTCGGAGAGTCCAGCGGCGGGAGTGGCGAGGCCCCGTGTACTTTAAGGTGGTGTGTCCGAGGAGCGGTGTGCGGCGGTGGATGTGGCGAGGCCCCCACGCATTTGAGTTGCCTTGGAGGTCTAGGATCCGGTGCGGTGTTTCGGTCGTTTGGTGTGTAAGGTGCAGCAGCGGTACTTCGGCGAGGGGTCCTGCATGGCGGTGGCCTCTTCGGATCCTTAGCAACCTTTTGGTACTTCTCATCGAATTTTTTCTACTGCCGAGCATTAATTAGGTGCTAAATAGGATTAAACATGATTTCTAGATGCGGCAACTTAAGTGGCCTGTCTTTAAAAATAGCCTCTTTTCTCATGAGGTGAGCCAGTAGATTGCCACCTCTAAAAAATGATGGTTTTCCGAGACAGCGTATTAAGAGGACTGCCTCTAGAAATAGGTTTATTTGCAGAGGACATAATAGTGCCACTTCTCGATATCAATTTTTAGATACAGACCTTGGCCTTGCCATGTCTAGCAACATAGGGGAAGCTCACGTCAGCCTATATTTGTAAACTAAAATACGAGCCTTGTAAAAATCATTTTTGTAGTGGTGGTTGCCATGATGCCATACAAAAACATTGTAGTAGACTTGTAGTGGTGTAGTGGTGGTTGCCATACTGTTTTTCATTTTCTTTTTCTTGATTGATCGTTAGCAGCTCCCGCTCGCGCGCAGCTCACAGGTACGCCAAACCACGCTAAAGGACATGAGGCAGTTAACAATTACTCCCCGATCAGTTAGTTGCATATGCATGCTTTGTCGTGTGTGATTAACATGCTGATTCCGGCTCTTGAGAGGGGGACACGGATCGGATTATCCTTTTTTTGCTTCACATGATTCCGTCCCTTTGTTGATCAATGTGAGATGTACTTCGATTTTAAAATGTCTTGCAGTTATTGGTTAAATTATGTACAAGTTTGGTGTACCAAATCTGAACCAATCAATAGGTCAAACTCAATTTACATTTAGAATGATGTCACATTTTGTATGAGTTGATGCATATTGCAAGAAAATTTAAGATAAAAACTTTTAGGCCTATTTCGGATTGACTGATGAACGGAGTAATAACCGTTTGTCTTAAAATTGCTGCCCAAAAGTTCAAACTTCCTGGAAACTCAAGAAAACTGTCCATATGCCCAGGAGTGGAATAGAGCAAAATTTGAAAGCCCTACTAGAGAACAGAGATGCATACAATCACACAACACAAGAAAAAAGGCGCCAAGCTAGGCAATTTATTTATTGATGAACAGACTCAATCAGAAGGCGGGGAACTTGATCTTGTCAGCGCAGTTGCGCCGCAATGGCTCCGGGCAGTCCACGAGGCCACTCCCGTCGGGGGCGACGCACAGGTACACCTGGTACAGCTGCGCCTCGCCGGCCGTGTTCCGGTTGCACTCCACGATCGCGTCGGACCCCGTGGCCCCGCGGATGGCGTCCTTGACGCCGCTGAGGATGTAGGTGGCGCTGTCGGACGGCACGATCCCGGCCTCGGCCAGGACGGCCGTCAGGTTGTGGGCGGCCTTGAGCTCCAGGGACCTCTGGAAGTAGCGGTGCTGGTCGAAGGCCGAGCAGGTGCCATGCTTCTCCCACTCGTGGCCCCAGAAGTCCATGTTGGTGGCGTCGTTCTTGCACGACAGCGTCGGCCAGTCCCGCTCCAGCGCCGTCAGCAGGTCCTTGCACTACAGGAAACTGGCTCTTTGCCGACTGCAATTTTCTTTGCCAACTGTTTTTTTCGACACTCGGCAAAGAGGTCCCTTTACCAACTGGAATTCCCTGCAGTCGGCAAAGCAGGATTTGCCGACTGCCTGGCTCTGCCGACTGCCAGGCAGTTGGCAAAGAATTGCAGTCGGCAAAGGCAGGCCATGGTTGACGCCATCCACACCGTCACCTTTGCCGACTGCCACTCCGTCAGCAGTCGGCAAAGTTGCAGGCTTTGCCGACTGCCATCCTCCCTGGCAGTCGGCAAAGGCTCTTTGCCAACTGCCACTGATGGCAGTCGGCAAAGGATTAATTTTTTTTCGATTTTTTATCCCAGTTTTTTTGTGTTGCCTTGCTACAGTAAGTACATGATATATTCCAAGTTTGGGGTCATTTTGATTTATTTTACTATATTCCATTGATTTTTGCTGTTTCTTTGATTTTTTCCGGCAGCTCTAGATTTGAACTGCAGGTACATGAAATAATGGAATCCGGCAATTTAGAAAATGATATTCATGATGTTTGGAGCATGTTGAGGCCGTGTGCGGGGCCTCGCGTGAAATTTCGACCGTGTTGGTGTCGGAACACGCCGAGGCACGCGCGTGAAAAGTGTTTTTAAATTTTATAAAATCGAAACGGAGTCCGAAAATGACGAAACTTGACGACGTGTCTTGCCATCGCATGCGGAGGCTGTGGTAAAAATTTGAGAAAGTTTCGAGCAAGTGGCGACGTCGGGTGGCTAAAACCTGGACTAACGTCATGGTGCGACAACCACAGGGAATGCTGGACGGAGATTGTGCGCATGTGGCGCACGGATGAGGCGTACGCGAGGCGCGCCGACCGTCAGGGCCGCCGCGCGCAGATGCGAGGGGTGTCACACCACCAAGGGAATCAGCCCCTCCCCCAGTTCGCGACAAGATGGGTATGCGTCCGTTCATGTCTCAATCCTTGCGCTCAATTGTCAATACTTGTAACCATGTTTGTGTTTTCAATGCAGACGCAGATGCACGGTGGGCAGGAAATCAACGAGTACACCGCGTACCTCCTCTCTCACAAGGGCAAGGCGACGGATCCGAACAACGTCTACAACCCGGAGGACGGGGCCGATGCGTACACCAACCCCACCGCCTACGAGAAGGCCACCGAGTACACCGTCGCGGCTCGCCAGCGCTACGGGGAGACGTTCGACCCCACCGCCGAGCCCCTGGACACAGACCTCCTGCAGAGGTTGGGACCAGGGAAGCAGCACGGCCGCTACTACATGGCCCACAGCGCCCTCGACCCGTCCCAGGTTCCTACGCTGACCCAGGTTCGATCCACGCCCACGAGCTCCAGCGACATCCCCGTAGCGCCCTGGCGGCAGTCAGCGTCACAGGTAAGTGTCGTTTCGTTCGTCGTTCACTCGTTTCGCACCTGTACATACAATCAACACTGCGGATGTAATATTGCAGGCCCAGATGGAGGCCAAGATGGAGGAGAGGATCGCCACGTTGCACGCGCAGATGATGGCGCAACAGATGTCTTACCAGCAAAGCCTGCAGCAGCACTACAACACTCAGATGCAGAACATGGCCAGCTTCTTCCAGTCCATGCAGACGTCCGGGGCGTCTACACCGCCTCCTCTTCCAATGTTCGCTCCACCGCCTCCTCCTCCAGAGTTTTTTTCCTGTGCCTGCTCCTGTCGCTCCTGGAGGGACCCCGGTGAGTATATTGACTCTTGCTTTAACTTGTGCGTCCATGCTGCAGATACTAATGACATCACTTGGCGTTTAACTTGTGCGGGTACAGTCGGCGGGTTCGAACCCGTCTCCTGGAGGTCCCGGCCATCAGATGATGTCGTATCCACCACCTGCACCCTATCCACCGTATCCACCTCCGCGTGGCCCTCCTCCGACGTACTCGTGGCCGCCGGTGCGCGGAGGGTGGCAGTACGTGCAGGCGCCTCAGTTTGGTCTAAGGGGGTTTCCGTGGGATAACCCTGGGGGCTCTGGGGGCGGAGCGGACGACGAGACCGGGGATGGCGCGACGAGCTAGGTACTTGTCGATTCTGTTATCATGTATCCACCGTATCGTCGAAGTTGTTGTCATGTATTTCTTTTCTTCGTTATGAACCTAGACTTGTTATGTTGAACTTCGTGTGATGGACGTCGACTTGTGGTGTTCGACGTGTTGGACTTCATGTGATGGTTGTAATGCACTTGTGTGGTTGTTATTGTGACATATATGTGAGATATATGTGATGTTGTGCGTTATTGTGATATATGTGGTGATGTTGGCGACAAATGTGATGAAATTGTGATATAAATGGTGCTACCGGTGCTTCTGGTGAAATTGGATTATAATTTGTGATTTTGCAGGGTTTTGATGCGAGAAAACAGAAAATAAAAGCAAAAAAAATTCCAGCTTTGCCGACTGTTTACAGTTGGCAAAGCTGGGCAAAAAAAAAACCCCGGACAGAGTCTTTGCCGACTGCAATGGGAGGCAGTCGGCAAAGAGGTCAAACCTTTGCCGACTGCAACTCCGAAAGCAGTCGGCAAAAAATATTTCAAAAAAAAATTCTTTCTTTGCCGACTGCAACTCCGAAAGCAGTCGGCAAAGAACATTTCAAAAAAATATTTTTTTTCTTTCTTTGCCGACTGCAACTACGAAAGCAGTCGGCAAAGAACATTTCAAAAAAAAAATCTTTCTTTGCCGACTGCAACTCCAAAAGCAGTCGGCAAAGAATATTTCAAAAAAAATTCTTCTTTGCCGACTGCAACTCCAAAAGCAGCCGGCAAAGAATATTTCAAAAAAAAAATTCTTTCTTTGCCGACTGCAACTCTGAAAGCAGTCGGCAAAGAACATTTCAAAAAAATTTCTCTTTCTTTGCCGACTGCCGAGGTGGCGGCCAGTCGGCAAACAATTTTTGAAAAAAATTCTTTGCCGACTGCCGAGAAATCAGCAGTCGGCAAAGCCTGCCGTTAGGGCTGACGGCGCCACATGGCTTTGCCGACTGCTGGCGTGGCAGTTGGCAAAGGCTTTGCCGACTGTGTGCCACGTGGCAGTCGGCAAATCCGCCTTTGCCGACTCAGGCTTTGCCGACTGCTCTTTGCCGACTGTCACGTGGCTTTGCGGTCGGCAAAGCCTTTGCCGACTGGGTTTATGCCTTTGCCGACCAGGGCAAGCAGTCGGCAAAGAGGCGTTTTCCTGTAGTGTTGATCTACAGCAGGTCCAGCTTGTCCTTCTTGTCGCCGCAGTCCTCCGGCCAGCACTTCTTCTTCGTCTTCCCCGCCGCCGTGCTGCTGCTGCCGAGGATGTTGAAGGCCGACGCGGCGCCGTCGTCGCCGGCGGCGGCGGGCCTGCACGTGGCGTATTGTGGCCACAGCCCGTGGATGCCAAACTCCGGCGCCGGTTTCCCGGTGTCCTGGAAGCAGCAGCCTTTCTTCGAGTCACAGAGCGAGCCCGGCCACTGCATGATGCATGTATTTGGAGTTTGGAAAACATTAGCTGCCACCTCGAATCCTGGACAGATTTCAACCAATGCATGCGATGCCATGCGAGAACCAAGAAACCGACCTGCTGAACAAAGAGGAAGAGATCGAAGTCATCATCCACCGACGACGACGCGGATGATGAGACGGCGGCCAAGAGAGATGAGAGCAGGAGCACCGAGGCCGAGAGCGCGAGCTTCGTCATCCTCACGCGCGGCTCTTAGGTCTTGTTTTGATTCCCTGCAACTGTGTGTTGTTGTGTGCTCCGGTGATTGAGATCCCAACATTGCAACTAGGCCACGTGCCGGGAAGTAAAATATTGTACGATTGGTGGTGCGATGAGAATGCCGTAGCTCTACGTGGCTTCGCAAAAACAATATACGCACGCAGTTCGCACCTCTATCTATCTAATCCAAACTATAGAAGAGTGAATTATTGAGAGGCTGACCATCTCTTCTAATGTCCGTTAGTTCGTAAAAAAAAACAAGTGCATACAAACCATCCTCCGGATCATAGGTAAGGTAAGATATACCCATGCGAGGCAGATGTGCACGTCAGGAAGTAAGAAGCTCATCCTACAATAACACTCGCCTGTCGTGCATGGGGTCAATATATCTGCTGTGCATGATGATGGGATTGCCTCTTGTCATCTTTATTTCTTCACTTAATCCAACGTTGTTAAAATCGTGGTGCTAAACCAGATTGGAAGTCCAAATGTCCAATGTTAGTAGCATCACAAATCACGTAATCATACTCCCTCTATTCTGAAATATAGCGTATTTTCATTTGTCCTAAGTCAACTCATCTCATGTTTGACTAAAATTGTAGGAAAACATATCAACTTCTACCATATCAAAAAGGAGAAGTTGTAAAAATACATTCCATAATGTTTCTAATGGAGCTTATATGATATCAAAAATATTATTGTTCTTTCCTATAAATTTGGTCAAACTTAAGATGGGTTTGACTTAGGACAAATGATATTTTTAACTTAGAACAATAATGTTCTTTTCCATAATGTTTCAGGATGAAGCGAGTAGCAATTAGAATTACAAAAGCGTAGATCCTATTTAACAGTATTGTAGAATCAACCATAGTACATATGTGTCATTGCCGCTGGATCTAAAGTTCCTATCACTGCCGTTGGGTGGTGTTAATCTAGACTATTATCATCTGTTCAAACCGATGGTGAAATCACTGTCGGCTGTTTATACGAAACCGGCGGTGATAACAAAAAACAGTCAAGCCC
Organism: Saccharum hybrid cultivar R570; assembly: GCA_038087645.1. NCBI lineage: Eukaryota > Viridiplantae > Streptophyta > Magnoliopsida > Poales > Poaceae > Saccharum > Saccharum hybrid cultivar. Next base: position 8,842,246 of record JAQSUU010000112.1, on the reverse strand, counting down.
ACCAAGCAGCAGACACAATCCTACCACCACCATCCTCACCAGATCCAATGTCGGTGGGGGAGGTGCACGCCTTGCCTGGAGCACATCCACCGCCCATCAAGTCCACTTGATCCCGCTGTGATTTTAGCTCTAGATCAGTTACCTACAAAGTAGATCGAGGGATGGAGATCTAGATCTACATGAGTGGGAAAGGAATAAGGAGGGGACATATTGAGGAGAGGACAAAGATCGAGAGCACCTCGTCCTCGGTGCCATTGTCGTCATGCATGATGTCTTCCTCATCCACTGTGGCGTCACTGCAGGCCGAGATCTTGCAGCAACACCACATGGTGGTCAGACCTCGGCCACCAATGTGGCTAGGGGCCACGCGCAGCCTCCTGGTGGCCTGAGGACACCTTGCCGCACCATGGAGGTGGTCACCCCCTAGCCTGTCCATGCCGCCAGGCTCACCCCCTGGCCGACCCACGCCATAGGAGGGGAGCACATGAGCGAGAAGAGACATAAGGACTTGTGACTCATTAGAATTTTGACCAAGCTTATATATATTAGTTGTGTTTTCACTCTTGTCGATTCTACCCATCCTTCTCAGATCAACGGCCATGGTTTGCTCGTGCTTTAGGGTTCTTAGTCGCGCTGCACAATGCATGTAATAAGTGGGTTGGTTCCAATGGCTGTGCAGTCATGGGCCCAAGCTTTTTCATTTTCCAAAATTAAGTTTCCCTTTGACACACATTTTTGTCAATGGATAAATCTATTGTCGATGATTTTAACTGCTGGTTCGTAATTTGAACCATTGTGAAAATGACCTTCCATCAAATCAATGCATGCAAACACTTGGTCAATTCACTCCAATAATGTATGGTGTAGACTCTAGTTCTTCCAAATGAACAGTCAACCATTAAGATGTATCTTAGTGATCTCAAGATCTTATTCCAATGCCCAAAGGAAGTGGATTGTGGCCTGAAATTTTAACTCTATTGTTGTTCAGGTCTTGAACCTGATAAATCATGTTGAAATCCCAACAGATCAATCAAGGCCAATGCAGCCCAAGTGTTGGTACATTTTTCTGTAGACTTAGATCAAAACTAGATAAGTTGGCTTAGTACAAAACCTAAGTCACTTAAAATATGGAATGAGAAGTAACCTTTAGGGATGTAGATGACCACTAGTAATGTTATTAGATGTGGGTGGAGTAAACACCGACCTACAACATACTGATAACGGATAAAATTTCTCACCCTTACGTACAGGTTGAATTGATATCCCCTATTACTTAGGCCTTATTTGGATGTTGTCGGATTCACCTCAATCCACATGTGTTAGAGTGGATTGGAGTGACCCAATCCACCCCAACATATGTGGATTGATCCAAATCCGATTACATCCAAACAAGGCCTTAGAATATAAATAAATACCCTTTGATTTTGAGCACCCACGGGTGAAATTGAAGACCTGCACCTGCACCAGCGAGAGGAATTTTGCAATTGCAACTACACCAAATCATGTTGGTTAAATTTCCATCCCTACTTCCCTTGCAATCTTAGTGCACGTAGTATATCTTTTTTGTTTATTGTACGTGTGTGATCGCCTAGGGTCAATCAAACTTCTGTGTCGCTTCTTTGTCAATGAAATGGACATGGTCACAGCCTCACAGGTCACATCTCGGTTGGTTAGATTTCTTATGGTGAAACCTGTGCACCAAGGTTTGAGCCTTTGCCTCAGCACATGTGCTCACATCTTTGGCTAATTACTTATTCTTTTAGTGGTATAGGTGGCGTGCTTGTCAATTATAAGACAATTTTCCATGTTGATTTTAAGGTTTATGTAAACATAGTCGTTCAAAGCGCTCACATCAATGTATGAGCATATTTACACTATATAAGTATATCTGTATGTCTACATCTATATTATCTTTGTTTCTCATTACTTTGTTGCCTGTAACTACACTATAAAAGAGCTAGTTTTTTAGGTGCTATGGTCGTACTAGGACTTATTTTCCAGACTTGCAAGAGCCTGGACGTCCGATCCGGGGCGCTCGCGTCAGATGGTGCTCCTGTGCCCACGCCTGACGCACCCAGCTCCCTTGTCCCACACCCATCCCGCTCCAGAGGCTACACGGGCCCACGCATATGCGGGACCACCCCAAGCCCGCTCCGTTTCACACACCTTCATGCACGCAGCAGCAGCACCACCACTAGCAGGCATGTGCGGTAACCCATGACGGCACACTTGCAGCAGCAGCATATGCTTCCCCACACTAGTGCACATATGGGTAGCAGTCCCGGTTGGAAAACCCCCTCTAGTTCTAGTTTCCCAACTGGGATTGCCAATCCAGGACTAAAGGCCCACCCTTTAGTCCCAGGCTCACAACCGGGATTGAATGGGGCCATTTAGTCCCGGTTAGTTATACCAACGGGACTAAAGGGACCTCTAGGCCAACGCCCGAGGACATGCACCTCCAGTCTCGGTTGGCTATATTGTATGTCATCCATAAATAAGAATGAAACTAATGAAATAAGAGCATATATATTACAATGATCATCCCCATTCATCAAGTTCATACAAATCATAATAATTTAAAGCAAGTCAATAGAAACTAGCTAGCTAGATGTTCAATTACACACCAAAGTTTATGCAAGCGCAAGTAGATCACCGCCAAGTTTGACTACATCATATTATGTAGTCGATGAAGTGTAGGTCACCGATTGTGTATCCACAAATATCATTGACGTAGAGCAACGCATTAAGTAGTGCACTCTCCCTTGCTTCAAAAGTATGAGCACATGGTCCACTAACGACGGAAAGCGGTGGTCGAGAAGTTGGTGGGTCAGATGATCCCCTCTTAGTCATATCCAGCTTTTCCGGAAATCCTTCCATAGTGAGTGTTGGCCATTCATCGACATATTTTCAATCAAAACCCAATGCATACATTGTCTAGTTTAGAATGGCTTTAAAGCTAGAACCTGCATAGGTTAAGTCATAGTCCTCAACCTGTAAGTGTTGGCAGAAAAACTGGATATGAGAACAAAGCTTTCCAATAAAAACAAATCTAGAAGGCCGCAACATCATGATACATGTCCACATCTATTGCTTGTATCGTCAAGAAGGATAGTGTAGGCAGGGTGTACCAAATATTCGCAAGCTTATTCAAACATGCAATAACAGCATATTTTTGTGCAATAGACTTCTCAGGTGCCTTTATTCCCATCTCTGAGATTTGTACAACACCTGTACCCCTCCTAGCGGTGATGAAAAAGCCAATTTAACATTGGACCAATCGAACATTATCTACATCAAAGCTTTCAACATCCACTCCCTCAACCTAGAAATATGAAAGTGTCTCTTCAAGCCAAATGATTGGGTCAATTACCTATGATATATTTAAGAAACACATATATATACATATTAGAAAAATATATTGTGTACAAGCGTATTTAAAACATATTAATGTATTAAAACATATATCATTGCTTACTATGCTAGGATGATTGAACAGTACAGCCAGTAACCTTGGTTCGAATCCCCAAGTAATACAATAACCCCAACTCGGGACAATCGGTTCAGGGAGACGTCCAGCCATCTTCATCATTGACGACCTCACTTGTTGTCATCTTGCTGAGTCTAGCCACTTGACCGGTTTTATAGTCTGTGACATATGCAACAATCACATATTATGAATGCTCTGTATATATGCAAAAATTATATTAGCAGGCAAAACTTAAAATATTCCATACTATTGATGGGTGCATGCCAAGTAAATTTAAACATTTTGCACATAATTTTTTTAATGATTATTAACTCTCATCAAGAAATATTGTCGCTAACAAAGATGTAGAAAACTATAAATGTTTAAGGTTACGTAGAAATTATGTATAAATAAATATAAAATCCACCATTATTATTCCTAATTAAAAAACCACATATTTCTATGCTTGTTACTAAACCATAAAATGATCTATATTATTAGCAATGAAAGACTAGAAGTGAAGTTGCTAACCTTTAGGAGATTGAAGATGAAGCCGGTGGCCGAGAGCAAGAACTTACTCCCCCAAGCAAGAACACGGATCAACACACGCGCACAGGCAAAGACCAAAGACTTAACCTATGTCTCGGGCTAGGGGGACAGTGGAAGTAGGTATATATATAGGTGGGGACCTTTAGTCTCGGTTGGTGGGGCCTACCATGACTAAAGGATCAACCTCTAGTCCCGGTTGGAGCCAAAACCCGGGATAAAAGGCCAGCGGGACCTTTGGTCCTAGTTGGTGGCTCCAAGTGGGATTGAAAGGCAATCTGACAAGATCCTAACATAACAGGTATGTTAAGCCTCGAGTCTAATGGTTCCCGAACAAAGAAGACCCCTGACGGACCCCTTTAGGATTGCCCGGGGGCTCGGGGGCTATACCCATTGGGCACGCTCGCACGCACCCTCTGGCAAAGAGATCCAGCCGAGCCTGACTTGACCGTAGCTTCCGCCTAAGGGCTCGGGGGCTTCCCCAAGCCTTGGGTTCCCGATCTATGGCACCTCCGCGCCCGGCCCTTGGCTCTTGCCCGGCTATCGATGCCAGCCAAGGCCTGGGCACAAGAAGACAAGCCTTAGACCACCAATGCTCGGGGGCTCCCTGGCGCCGCTCCCTAGGCATGCCCCTGCCAACTGCTTCTCTGATAGGGTCACGTCCGGGGTGTGACACAAAAAGACAAATCTTCCCGCGGCCTCTGGAGGCTCGGGGGCTTCCGGGCCCATGCGTCAGTCCCTAGAGCCGACCTCCTTCGCCACCAGGAAGACTCTAGAAGGTCTCACCCGCGGGAGGTCAGTCCAAGCTGACACCGTCTGACACACAGTGTTAGAACAGAGCAGTCGGACGACGCCCATGCTTCTTCGGCTCCAAGACACCTCGATGGTCCACGACGCACTGCTGCAAGACCCTCCTGGACATCAGCACGCGTAGACCATAGACTAGAACCCCCAAACCGCCATGTACCCGACCTATCTCGTTATATAAGGGATAAGGTCGGACCTAGGAGGGGGAGGATCCCGATTCGATCACCAAACACTCCATTCCATTCCATCAGCCTCCGCTCTGCACTGAGAGCAAGGCAACCCAGAGAGGGGCACCAAGAGCCTCTCCTCCACTACATCCCGTCTTCTTCCTATCTGACGAGGGGGAGACTCCACCAGTGGCAAGGCAACCTTTGGATTAGCACCGAGCTAACCCCCTACCAAATCTTCTTCCTTTACACTCTATTGTACCCCCAGATTTTGGGTGCTCTTGAGTAAAAGGATCATCAACTGCTAGACGTAAGGACCGAATTGGCCCAAACCAGGATAAAACGTTGCATCTTCTCTGCATGATTCTTGTGTTCCTGAGTCCACCTAAGCTACCAGAGACCCGTACTCTGACACCAACTCGAACAACATGCTTGTCGCGGTTTTGACCTGCGACACAACCTTTAGTTTCGGTTTGAACCACAGACCGGGACTAAAGGTCCCTGCTGTGGGCAGGGGATTCTTGTCCCGGTTGGTGGTTCCAACCAGGACTAATTCTTTTATTAGTCCCGGGCCCAATCCCAACCGGGACAAGATCTATTTCCTGACGTGCCAAGATCTACTTTTAAAATATCTAAATGAAACACTTTGCAACATACATCTGAATTAGTCCCGGTTGGTGGTTCAAAACTGAAAGTTTGTTCTCTACTCGCGCCAAGATCTACTTTTAAAATATCTAAATGAAATAATTTGCAACATACATCTGAAACAGATGAAGCACTTGAAACATGTGTATATAGCCATAGCAATATATGTAACACCCGAACAGTTTTGAAACATCCCGATGCAACACCTGCAACATACAAAAGAGGACAGATGAAACACTTGAAACATGCATATAAAACACTTGAAAAAACACCTTACAAACACTTGAAAATCATTGCAAAATATACGCAACATCAAGATAAAACACTTGCAACAGATGTGTGAAACATATCTAGCATCTTGATAAACACACTTGCAACATGCGTCCAAAAAACAGATGAAATATTGGAAATAAACGCTTGCAACATACATGTACAAACCATTGCAACATATGCAACATCCCGATCTACTTTTGCAACATCCAAATGAAACACTTGCAACATACCTTTGAAACATCTAAAACACTTGAAACATGTACTTTCAGCAAAACCTGGCAGGCGGGTAGCACCGCAGAGCAAGATCCGGCGCTAGGTCACACGGTGGAGAAGGAAGATGGCAGTGGGCGGGCAGCGACGCCCGAGTGAGTCGAGGTCGAGCAGGTGTGGCCTTGCGCGGCGAGGCACCCCCGCGCTGAAGAAGGTCGCGGTGGGCGGGTACCATGCCCGCGGCGAGGCGCCCTCGCGCTGGAAAAGGTGAGCGGTGAGCGAGCAGTGGGGAACGTCATGATGGATATGCGAGTTCGAAAATGGTGTTTTTTTGGAGAAGCCGTGAAAGGAAGGTAGAGGAAAGCAGGCCTGTTGGCCTGGCAGTGTACAGGCCCAGGAAGCGCGGTGTCCGGACGGACGGACGCCCGCACCACAGTATTTCCGTTTATTTTCTCTCGCTACAACTTTTTGAGCAAATATAAATGACATTAACTAAATCTGCATAGGCTCAACGAGCCAGCAGTTCGGCGAGCTGATGTGAATTGGGCCTATATGGGCTGCTAAACGAAGATGGTTAGGTTCTAGGCCGGAGTGAGCCTTACAACAAAAGATCTCAAATGGGCTACATGAGCAACATCATAAACCTGAGCAATGTTTAATTAGGACCGGGAAAGTGGGAATGGAGTAGACAGTCTGCTCTCTGCTCCATTGAGACGATGTCTACTTGCTGTAAGAATTTGGCACTGAACACCATCATCGCCAGTCGCCACCACCAAGAACGGATTACGAAATTAGCGCCTTTCAATTACATTCCCGTCTCAATTTGCCTCTTCTTTTTATGATTTGTCTTCGCAACATATCAGCATTGTTGAGTACTAGTAGCTTCCATATTGCTGTGCGGTTGCCTTTGCCTTGATTTCCATTGTTGCTAGAGCGGGGTGTTCTAGATTTATTTACCTCCATGGCAAAGAATTTTACTTGCCATCGTTGAGCCAACGATTCACCATGATCTTTGGCGTGTCTGTAGCCTGTACTGACCCATCCACTGCAGCAAGTAAATTGTGAGGTGGGTGAAGGTGAATGGTGGGTGGGTGTGTACATTTGCTTTTACTGCAACATTTGTAAATAATGCTGCATTTTCACCTATCAACGCATCCACTGAATGATGTCAAGGCTGTACCTATACACCGAAATGGAAGTAATCTATTTATTCGCATGGAGCTGACTGAGCACGGCAGGGGCGGTCACAGTGCGAGTGCGGCGCCCGGTGCTTGACGCCTTTCGTCCGCGTCTCCGCGAGCTCAAGGTCTCGTGTGCCCCTACGATGCCTACGGGTGCCGGATCCTCCGCGACGCTGCGGACCACCCCGCCGGTGTCCGGTCCCTGCGCGCCGTGCTGGTGCGCCTTCCGTGACCATTTCCACTAACTGTTCCGAAATTTGGACAAATGGGAAAACTGAATAAAAAGGAACATGTGATCCAGAAGTGAGAAGTCTGCAATGCCGATCAGGCGATCATGAACAATTGCTAAATCAAAGTACTCATCACCATCCATGAGTCCATCTTCCAGAAACAATCTCTAATTAAACGCGACACAAGTTCATTACTACTACTATTAATAAGAGATAATTAAGGACAGCTTCGAGTCAACATGAACTGTCATGTCACTCATCGAGCATCCCATTCCCAGGTAGCAGCTGATCTCGATCACCGGCTAGACGATTCTGTCGATGCGGACGGTGAGGTGCATCTCCCCGGCCGCCGCCCCAGGCGGCAGTGTCCGGCGCAGCACCACCAGCGACGCCGCTTCCTCAATCGAGGTCTCCCCGGGCGCGACGCTGCTCGGCACCGGCGCCATCTCCAGGACCACGCTCTCCGCGCTCCCCTCCCCCGCCGCCGCGTCCGAGGGCTGCACCGCGCGGATCGTGCACGCGTACCGCGGGCCCGCCGCCGCCGCCGCGCCGGGGCGGGCGCACACCAGCGACACGACGCGGAACGGCCTGTCGCGGATCGCGCCCACGGCCAGGAAGAAGACTTCCCCGCCCTCGTCGTCGCCTGCGGCCAGCAGGCGCCGGTGCTGCGCCGGGTCCGACTCCGGCACGCGGAGCTGCAGCTTGGCGCCGTACCGGATCCCGTCCACGGGCCACGAGTGCGCGGCGCTCAGGTGGTCGCGGAGCGCCGCCGGGGTGCCCGCGAACCCGCAGCCGGGCTCCGAGCACAGGCAGGGCGCGTGCGGGCACGCGCGCTGGTGCTCGGCCGCCTCGTAGTAGGTGACGTAGGTGCGGCAGCCGTACGCGTCGTGCGGGCACAGCACCTTGGCCGACTTCACGATGTCTTCCATCGCGGTGCTGCGCGCGTAGCCGCCGCCGTCGCCGCACACGGAGCACCGGCCGGCGCCGCTGCTGGTGAGATGGCACACGCCGCAAGCGAGGTGCCCGAACGCGCACTGCATGTCAACGCACAAGCTGGAATTAACGCGCAAAGAGCGAGCAAGCCATGGATTTGCTAGGCTGAACTAGAGATTCTAGTAACAGGCAGACCTGGAAGACAGGAGGCTTCAAGGGAAGCGTGCAGACGGGGCAGTGGAGCCTCGCCTTGGCGATCCGGACCGTGATCTCCACTGCCGCGGCGGCGCCATTCACAGCCACCACCACTGCGCTTTCGCCCGCTGATTCCTGCGGCTCTTCCTCCGGGATCTGGACTTGTGCGTTCGCGTGGCCCATGGGTGACTCCATCGGCGCCTTGCTCTTCTGTCGGGTCGTCCTCATCGGCCAGAAAACGACTGGGTAGCCTCGACTAACCTCCTCGCCTCGCAGCTAGCTGCAAGGTGAAGATGATGATGAGATCACAGAAATTGGTAGCCCAAACATGAAAATCACAAGTTACAAAAACGAAAATTGGGAGTGTGTGCGAAAAGCTTCAATGGAAAAAGAACAAGAAAGGAAGGGTCAGTAGTAATATAACAGTAGGAAGCATCACGATAAGGAAGAAGCAACTGTGGCCGAGATTCAGTCAAGAAACGGTGGAGCTGATGACAGTTTTGCACTACAAATTTAGGAAAATAACTAACAGGAAAAGAAGGTTGGGAATAAACAATTTGCTAGAGAGAAGAACTCAGAACTGAATAACTGATCATCTAAGCAAAAACCAGAACTAATAGCAGCTAGCTGTGGAAGAAAATGAACCTCGCAAAGAAGAACTCGGAACTAGACAACTGATCATCAAAGAAAAACTAGAACCAGTAGATGTTAGCTGCGGAAGAACTTGAACCTGGCCAAGAACATCTTGGCAGGCAGAAGAATCAAAGCAAGAGCTAGGACCACACCTTCCCTGCCTCTGGACCAGAGGTTCGGAGCTGCAGCACAACTTGTCCCTAGTCACAACTCACAAGAGGTACTACCCTGCTAAAAAGAGGGAGCCTAGAGGCTTGGGGCTTGGGGATGGGCAGATCGTCAAATACTCAAAGGAGAACAACATATGCAAAAACCACCTTTTACTTTATGTCTTCTGTCACTCGTAAAATACCCTTTATCTCTTCAATTTGATTCCAGGGTTTTTAGGACTCATATATTTTGTTTGGCTGCTAGCTCGGAGGGTAGCATATAAAGCATAGCCTTGGCAAGAGATGCGGCTGCATGTCCTATCAGAAAGCAGGAAAGCACCAACGAAAAAGGAACCAAAGAAACGAAAGGTCGCAGTCACGGTAACAAGCATCAAGACCAGCAGGAAAATCTCCCCCTTCTGTTTTGTAACCATGTCTGAACCTCTAACTTTTTATTCAATAAATTTGCTGAAGGGGTGCAAACCCCTCCAGTTTTCCTAAAAAAAAAAGACCACCAGGAAAACTGTGGGCAAAATTGATTGGCAGAATAGCCATTTTGGTCCCTCAACTATTACTCGAGGCTCAGTTTCATCTCTGAACTTTTAAAACGGCCGTTTAAGAACAGTTTAAAACTAAAGTTTAAGAACATAAACAACCGTTTTAAAAGTTTAGGGAGGAAATTGAGCTTTAAGTAATAATTGAGGGACTAAAATAGCTATTGTGCCAAATTGATTCGAGAAACGTTTTTCATTTCATCTGAACCTCTGACGAGGAGGAACAAGGAGCGTTAGGAGCTGATAACAGCTTTGAACTACAATTTGTTCGTGGTGTAGAGAAGAGCTCAGAACTGAATAACTGGATCATCAAAGGAAAACCAGAACTAATAGTAGCTAGCTGTGGAAAAGTGAGAGAACAGGAAAATTCTTCTTTTCTTAAAACGCGTTACACGTAGTGTAGTTTCTTTAGCCCTCGATATACTCGTAGACTCGATTTCTTCTTAAGAAAGAGTTTCCTCATTTTCTCCTTTCTCTCTCTCTTTTCAAGCAGTCGGCAAGGGAGCCCCCCTACCTAAAATTTTTGTTTATATATAAGGTGAAAAGATATGTACAAGTTACAGAGCTTGCAAAGCTCAAAATAAAAGACCAAAACAATTCGTGAAAATTCTCGCACCACGAGTCTAAAGCCATCTCTCTCTTTAATAAATTGCTTGTCACGTCAACAATATTTACTTGACAGTATAATTAATCCATATTGAGGCCACTGTAGTTTATGCATTGAGAGTGCCCTTAGAATTTAATAAATATATTGTCAATTATGCTCACCAGAATGTTATTAAAATTTAAAAAACATGTTAAATATACTAAACATACATATATTTTGACAAATTATTGGTTAAAGTTCACAATGTTTGACTTTTGTGAATTCTAATACACCATAGTTTATATCTTATATTATGCTACTACTAATTACAGTTTGGGTATAACGAATGTTTGACTTTTGTAAATTCTAATACACCATAGTTTATATCTTATATTATGCTAGTACTAATTACAGTTTGGGTATAACGAGAATCTACCATACATATACGTATATATTTGGCTAGTTTGGAGGGCAGCGTAAAGCAGTAAGCAAGAGATGAGGTTAGCTGCATGTGACTATGTCCAGTCCTACGGTCCTACAAGCTACCATCACCATCACTAGCTGCTGCTTGGTAGGCCTCTTTCAACTTTCAGCAAGGAGAGCATATTGGACAGAGCTGATCGAACAGCCTTTGCTTGCTGTTGCATGCCTCCCTCGAGCTACCTAGGCCAAGTAGAAATCTCGTTCATGTGTTGCTGATACAGAGTACATGTACATCATATATTCGTTTGTTCCTTGATTACTTTCATTCTCTGAGAGATTCTTTAATTTACACACCTCATAAATCTGCTTTATAGTAAGCTTGCTCCTAAATGCTTATGAGTTTGAAGAGGGGATTGTTTGCGTCAAACTGTGAAGACGAGGCTCATCTACGCATCTCCAATATATTTTTTTTGGCCGCGGTAGATGAGCTTAAACAACACCATGTTCATGTTCTCCACTTGCAATGGAAAGCTAGCCACACCCCACGACGCAATGCATGCGAAACAGAAGTGGTTGAATTTCCTTCAAAGTCATGGCATCACAATTTCCAGGTTAGAGGGGAAGCTTCTATCCTTGGCTGCTAGAGCCATGTTAATTAAAACGTCCTTATCTAGTATTCTAGTATCTGTTTTATCAAATTCCCCAAAAGGACAATCAGACTGTTAAACACACATATGGCTAAATGTATGCGGAATGACTCTGAAAATAGCCATAAGTATCATCTAGCAAATTGGGAGTTATCAATGTGTAAAGATTATAGGGTTTAGATATTCCGAACCTAAGGACATGTTTGGTAGCGTGTACATGGCCGGCTTGGCCTTGAGGCCTGTCTCAGGCCAGCCAAGGCCTGGCCCAAGGGGAGCAACCCCTTGTTTGGTTACCTGTACCACTGCGAACAGGCCCAAATAGAGATGTTGTTTGGTTTACATTTGGAAGCCCAACTAAAGCCCAACTACCATCAACTACAAAAGTGAGATTGTGTTTGGCGTGGGAAAGTTTCAGCCTAGCCGAAAGCAAGGAAGAACAATGCAAATACATAACAATAATTAGGACACCTTCATTTGAATATGTCATTGAGTTACAATGCAATAACAACAGTTAAGATAAATTAAGTATGTCACTAATAGGCCTCATACCTCATTACTACATTAGATACAACCACTGCTAGCTCCAAGTAATTACAAGTTAAAATGACAGTAAGAACAGAGAACAGGAACCACCAACTAAAGTTTGCAAAGGAGATCAACAGTTTTCAGTCATGGATTAGGGAAAACAATAGCACATGGAGCTAGCTAATTAACTTATTAAGGTGGTCATCATCGGCCTAATACCATCAGCAAAAGAGGGCCAGCTTCAACAAAAGAGCAAATAGCAGCTCTTAAGAGGGGCAACAATGTTGTCCAATCTTGCTCACCTCCTTCCATATCCTAAACAGCAAAAGAACAAGTGAGATGATTAACACAATCTTCTAATAACCAGCCTTACCATCAGCTGGTGGAATACCTTGGAAAGCATCTTAGGGCAGATCAGGGGGGCAGGGGAGGTGCTGCTTCCACAGGTGCATTGAAATCTCTCAATGCTGATTGATAAGCTACAAGAGCCTGCTTATAGGTACTATACTTCTTGTATACAAAATTTCTAAACCCAAGGACTTGTTTACTGCACTCATGCCAATTAAGGTAAATCCTAGGATTCTTCCCATGGAAAACCACATAGTAACTACCCATTTCTATGACATGAAAAGAGTGTTTAGCCTCAGTCAAATATAATGAATGATACTTGCCATGAGTGCGGAGCTTGAAGATCTACGGTTTGTGAGAAAACAAATTGTTGATCTCACAACATCATCAGGTTCAGAGCACTAAATATGACATCATAGGCATTATAAACAAACATTGGCCTTAGCTTTAGGGTGTGATTGTCTAATTCATTGGTTCTATTATTGGTGGCTGCCATACAAATAATAAACCAGCAAAACAACAAGTGCAAATCCAGAAAGAACCAAACAAGTGCAAATCCAAAGTCATGGGTGCCATGGAACCCTAGTGTGCACATCCATTCACTGCCATCAGCATAAGATAGAAGGTGATGTTGCTAAGGAGTGGATGTGCACACATGGGGTTTGATGACAGTCATGAAAAAGATCAAGAACCAAGTAAAAGGATAGCCACCTCATATATATGTTTGCATCATAGGCCATTTCAATATCCCACAGTTGCCACCAAAGCACAGAAACAAAACCAAGAATTCAAAATTAAGAGAATAAACATCAAGTGGTCTCAAATAAAGCAACCAACAAAGGCTACAAATAGTACCTTATAAGAACAGGTTCTACCCAACATTTTAGGGCTCAAATGCCTACCATGGTGCCCTGTAGCACATATAGTTAGCCACCCTCCCAGTAAAGAAAGCAAAATGACAGGTGTGAATCAGCTAAATAAGTTGCACTAAATACCTACAGGAAAGTGTGCTCAACTATAGTCAAAAGAGGAGAGTGTGGGTGAGAGAGGTGGAAGAACTATACATCTCAACAGTCAACCCCCTCATTAGCCATGCAGCCCAGCAGGTGGTGGAACTAGATGTAGTAGTTCTTGGCTAGGTAGTTCCTAAGCAAATGTCCCTGTGGCTATCACTCATGCCAACAAAGCCCCTGCCTTGGGCTTTGTTGTCCAACATGTAGGTGTAGGCAACTATCAGTGCCTCCTTACTGAAGCCAGGCATCTCCATCACAGCTAGGTAAAGGTTAGCATCAACATGGGCTAGTCTAGTCTCTCTAAGAGCATTGACAACATTGTTGACAACACCAGGCATATTTGTCAACATAAGCATCTCATCCTTAGTAAAGTTGCCCCTCTTCCTCTTTTCACCAACAACTGAGGATAGCAACTCTGTGGCCTTATTGCCTTCTCCAGCCTTAGTTTGGGTCTTGGCAGCAAGGACTTGGGGAAAGGGAGCACCCTCAGCCTTAGCAGCAACACTTTCTACCTGGTTCACCCCTAGGGCTTCACCTAACCCTTGTACAAACCTACCAGTGGCCATGCCATGGCCAAAGATGGACTCCATCTCTGTGTAAAACCTTATAGGACAGTTTAGAAATTATGCATCCTTAGGATGATCCTACAGTAGGGTGTATATTTTTAGGCAACTAATACAAAGTTATAGGTCAATGGTGGAAATAGGAAGGGAAACCATGATCTACCTTGCAGTGCCCTAGGTACTGCTCCCCCTCAAGCATAATAGCATTCACATCACTATCCCACAAGGCACCACTAAGGTCTTTCAGCTTATAGATCCTAGCCCACTTCTGCCTCTATTTCCTCAAATGGTTGTACACCTGAGTTGGGCTAACTGCCTCCCCACTGTACTTCTTAAGTGCTTTGGCCACATAGTTAACATCTTTGTCCTTGAAGACCTCTACCACCATCACTAACAAGATGAGCCATCCTCCTAAGAATAAAACTAGAGATGTTGTTGTTCCACCTCGTGGCCCTAGCACCCCCAGCACCAGCAGCACCATCAGCTGCTCCTGCAACAATAGCACCAGCACTAGCACCTGCTGGAGCAGAACCAGCAATAGCACCCCCAACCAAAGCATTCATTACATCAGCAGCAGCCACAAACCTCCTGACCACCAAGCACATCAGTAGGGGCTGAAGCCATCCTATATTGGTTGTCATGGCAACATCAGCAAGAGTAACAACAGCCAAGCATGTATGTCATGGTCACAAATGTACATAAGTTTTGGCCATGGGACATAGCCATACAACAACAGCATCATAATTCATCTATGCTGCTACCACTGTATGGCTGAGTTTCATAGCCAAAGACCAGGTCATTATGACATAATTGAGCAAACAAATACATCTTGGTCTCAGCCATGTCCCACAAGTTATTGCATAAGCATGAGTTCCATAGCAGGGTAATATAATTTAATTCAAGAACATAGTTAATGCATGATCAGATCCTAGAGGTACCCCTCCCTTCCCACATAGCATTGCAGATGGCATCCCTCCTAAGAGCCATGGCATTGGTCTCTTGAGACTAGCTTTCACTAAAAGGCATGGTGTCAAGTGGGTTAGGTTGGGTGCCAGTGAAACCCTCCTCAGCTGGCACAACTTGGTCAATCCCAAAACATAGGATCCAATTGTGTAGAATACAACAGGCCAATACCAGCTTGACCTGTCTTGTATGGGTGGAAGGGCTTGTTATCTAGGATACGAAACCTATTCTTCAAAGCACCAAAAGTCCTCTCCACAGTGACTCTTAGGGAAGAGTGCCTTAGGTTGAAAATCTCCTTTGCATTGGTTGGGTGGTTTCTGTTCCCATACTCAGTCAAGTGGTACCTGACCCCCCTGTAGGGGGATAGAAAGCCACTGCGGCATGCATACCCAACATCTACTAGGTAGAATTTACCTACAATTGGACATCTACTGTGAGTCTGTGTGCCAATGGTAAGGACATAGTGCAGTTACTAGATAGTGCAATTATCTAGTGGGATAGTGAACCCATCATCCCTCTCAATGGCATCAGCCAGGATAAGTGCATCATAGGCAGAGCCCTCCCATCCAGCAAGGACATAAGTGAACTTGAGGTCAAAGTCTATAACAGCCATGACATTCTGTGTAGAGTTGTGTTTCCTACCCTTGAAAATAGCTTACATGTGTCTAGGCACCCTTGCAACACATGTGTGCCATCAATGGCACCAATGCATTCCTAAAAACCATGCAAGTGAGATGACAGTACATGTGAATATGTACATCTACCAAATGCTGGAAACATGTGCTTTATAATTACCATGAAATATGGATTCCATCTATGGCTTTCAAGTACCTTTGGGTGAATGGCAGTGCTAGAAGGCTTGATCATTTCATTCCTAAGTTCACCAACAACACACAAGACCTGATGGAAGTGCCTGTGGACTGTCTCTATGGACCTCCTAGATGTCTGGTGGACAACTCTAAACGTTTGGTTGTGGCCAACAACACGAAGGAACATTGCAATCTTCTCCTCTATTGTGCATCATTCCCTTTCACATACAAGGCTCCTCTCTCTAAAAAGATTGCATAAAGCAAAAAAGGGAGCTCTAGTCATCCTAAGCATGGAAAGGCACTCTCCATCAGTGGAGATATAAATAGCATTTAGGGTCCGTAGTCTATGCTGCTCAACTTCATTTCTAAGTGCATACAATAGAGGGTTAGGTTCAGTTTCATGTTCAGGCTTTTTCCTTTTAAGCCTAGTGGTGACAAAGGAAACCATGACTACAACCATGGCTGCTGCTTGTTTACATATCATCTCATGGCTATCAGAGGAATCCATCTACATGCATATAATAATGAAACAGGAACTCAGATCATCATACCCTGCCTGGCTTCAACATGAATGTACAATGATTAAAGAAGTATATTTAGCACGGCTGCATGTAAAAACATGCCTCCCAAGTGCCTACGACAACATCATCGACCGCAAGAAAAATATAGGCAACCATCACAACCATGAAACACATCCAGTGCAAAATGTAGAGTAAACAGATAGGGCATCATTAGACAGAACAAACTACTATAACAACCAGCATCAAATCAATAACAAATGAAACCCTAATCCATGAAACAGCAACTTGTACTGAGAATACACGAACGAACAGTGAACCACAACTAGGATAACAAACCCTAGCATAGTTGCCATCAAAAGAGAGCGGGGATTGGGGGTTGATTTCACCTCGGGGTGGTCGTTAGAGCAAAGGAGCGGCGCAACTGGGAGAAGACGTATCGGCGAGGAAGAGGAAGCTGATCTCAACGGAGAGGAAGAAGATCCGACTAGGGAACACCAACCAAACCACTGCAGTAATAGAAGAAGATGGAAGAAGATGGCCACCTCCACGGAGTACCCACGGTCGGTAGAGCGGCGCTGTGTCGAAGCAGATCCAAGGCGGGGGGACGGAGAGGAAGCCCGCTGGGGAAGGAAGCTACCGCGACGGACACCAGCTCTCCAATGCCGCTGGTCTCTCATGTCGATGAAGGAAAGGAGACGAAGGACACAGAGACGAAGGAAGGGATGCAACGAAGGGCAACAACAGCTTATAAAGGCGGCAGATTTCACCGGCGGGGAGGCGCGTGGAGGTTTCCCCCTTCTCACGCAAGCCCGCCAAAGCCACCCGCCACCGCGCTAAAATCGCCCCGAATTGGCCCGCTGTAAGGTCCAAATAGGCTAGAGGGGGTGAATAGCCTAATTAAAACTTCTACAAGATTTACTTAGCCACAAGTGTTAGTACAAAAGGTAGCGAAACAAAAAGCACTAGCTCTAACTAATTAAGCAAGCCACCTACACAAGTCTAGTACAAGGCTATCCACTAAACACAACAACTACAAGCTAGAAACAAGGAGTAACGCGAGAGGAGAGCTTTGAGTGATTATACCGCCATGTAGAGATGAGAAGAACCAATCAATCAATCACACAAGAGAAATCCTCGGGAAGAGAACGACACAAGAATTTATCCTGAGGTTCACTTGCTTCCCGGCAAGCTACTCCCCGTTGTGGTGATACACCCACTTGTCGGTTCGCGAGCTAATCGACTATCAAGAGTCAAGCCCTCAGCGGACGCCGCACAACCACACACAAGACGGGGATCCTCCAAGTCACGAGCTCCACTAGAGTATCCAATTCGTGAACTCCCGCGGGGAAGGATCAAGAACCCCTTACAACACTTGGTGATGGCTCTAACAATCTCCAAATGCGAGCTCAATCACCTCCGCTGCTCCAAGCCGTCTACCACGTCGGGAAACATGGAAGAGTAACAAGAAATCCGCAGCAACTCAAAGAATAAGTGCCTTTAGAATGCAACTCTCAAGTAATGCACTTGAATCTCACTCAAGATGTGCAACCAAGCAAAGAAAAACTCTCAAAGCGACCGGACGCGTCCGGTCATCACTGACCGGACTCGCTGTCGCGTCCGGTCACTTTCGCCTGCGAAAAACAATGACCGGACGCGCTGGTGCTGACAAGACGCGTCCGGTCACGAGTCCGGTCACAGACCACTCTTCGGTAAAACGGCGATAACTCTTAGCTCTGAACTCCAATTTCGATGATCTTGGACATTTTGGAAAGCTTACTCAGAGGGCTACACAACCTATATGAACACTTTATCCAAGTCACAATGGATCAAAGCAGTATTCCACTCTAAGAGTCATCCTAATGTCCGGAGAACACCGAAAGACCTTTCTCCCTTCACCAAGTTGATCAAAATCAACTCCAACACCTTCTCCTTTGCAAATGTGCCAACACCAATAAGTGTACACCACCATGTGCATGTGTGTTAGCATTTCACAAACATTTTCAAAGGGTTATGTTAGCTCACAACTAGATCCTAATGCATATGCTCAAGACATTGATCTAGTGACACTTGATTCCCGAGCTAATCGTGATTGCCCCTCTTGATAGTCGGCTATGTATCCTAAATCCAGTCAATCACTTCTCTACACATCTTAGATCGACAAAAGGAAAACCCTATGGTTATACCTTTGTCTTGCGCTCTTAGATCCTTCTCCTCCACTTGATCATCATGTCCATCATTTTATATGCATTCCTTCATGATCTTGCTCATCATTTCATGCACCAAATCATGTGGTCTTGTAGCCAAATCTCCATGCCATTTCCACATTCATCACATGTTGCTTATGCCTTGCTTAATCACACTTGATCACATAACATTAGCAACTTTGGTGTCACTCAATTTCTAAAACCAAACTTAGGCTTTCAATCTCTTCTTTTTTTGGTAATTGATGACAACCACCACAAAGATATGAATGAAATCAATTTTCAATTTCGATAGTATTAGCTCCCTCTACATATGTGTTTCCATGAGTTTGGTTCAATTGTGCACATATATATGGATTTGAATTTTGGGGGAGTTACTACTATCAAATTGAGGCTAAGGTATATAGAATGGACCTTTGAAGCGTGATACCAATCGGAGTTGCCTTTATATACCATCCTTAACATCGATGTAGCTAGACACCACTTGTAATACGTCACTTGTAAAGATCACAAATACTAAAATACTTCGTGAGATCAACATTATAAGCAAAGATGTCAAGAAGTCGTGGGTGGAGTTACCCATGCGTGAAGCAAGAAACGGAGGAACCGCCGGAGCCGGCTTAATGGTGGCCATGCAAGTCGCCGCCCCGGTAGTGGAGCTCAAAGTGAGGATCGAAAAGGCCAAGCTTGACTGCCCCCGTTGCACCATGCCGTTCAAGCCTCCAATCTTCCAGTTCCAGGTATGCTTCACCAATCGCCATTATTACCGGCAAGATCCATCACTTGTTCCTGCATTCAAATCGCGGAGTTGATCTTGCACAGTGCGAGGCCGGGCACTTGGCCTGCGGCACCTGCTACGCCTTCCTCCCCAAGAACAAGTGCTACTCGTGCCACCGGCACGGCGCCTACTCCCGCAACACCACTCTGGAAGGCATCGTCGGCTGTGCCAAGGTCCTCTGCCCCTACGACTTCTACGGCTGCCGGACGTACGCCACTTACCACGAGGCTGGCGACCACTAGCGCGATTGCCCCTGCGCGCCGTGCCGCTGCTCGGAGCCCGGCTGCGCCTTCGTGGGCTCGCCGCCGATGCTCCGCGACCACCTCATGGACGCTCACGCCTGGCCCATGGAAGAGATCACCTACGGACGCGCGCACAACATCCGCCTGCCGGAAACGTGTCCGCCGCGCCTGTTCCAGGCGGAGGACGACGGCCGCGTGTTCGTGCGCATCGGCGTGACGGTGGCGTGCGTCAGGGCGAGCGCCGCGGCGGGGCCGCGCTACTCCTGCAAGCAGTGGGCGACTGGGAACCCGGGCGCGGAGACCAGCCGGGTGGAGATCGCCATGGCGGAGGCGGACGTGCCGAGCAGCAGGCCAGCAGCTCGGAGCCTGGCCCTGGCGACGCTGCGGCGGCGGAGGCGGCGCCCTTGTCTGTGCGGCGCAGCATGCTGCACGGGAAGTCCATGGAGATGATGCTCAGCATCAGGATTGACAAGTCGAACAACTGGATGCGGCGACTGTTCGTCTAATAAACGATTGAATGGAAGATCGAAGTCTGGGTTCTTCTGTCCATGGTAATTGTCAGGAGTACTTGTGAGATTTCCAGTATGGCTTTGGACTCTTGGTGGTTGTCAGCTCTGGGCCTCTCTGCCTGTTTTAGTTTGTGTGTAATTACGTCAGTACTAAATCAGAGGATTACATGTAGTTTCTCTTGGTTAGGAATGCTGAAATTTCCATCGGTTCCTCTGTGAACTTCAACGCGTAGAATGGTATAGCACTGGCTGCTGTAGTTTGTAAATTTATCGGTGCGAGACAGGTGGATGATTGATTAGCATTGTGTGTTGAAACATCTATTAGTAAACTCGGTCGTGCTCACCATGGCAAATGAGGTGCTAGTTAGCAGATGGCATTAGCTTGTTGCAGTAGCAGCCACACCACATGGCCTAGGCTGATAAGCCATGGCTAAAAATACTATTGACTGATTTGCTGTGAGAGAAAAATATTATACCATGACTGATAAGTTAAGTGGATTCTGTAGCCATTTTCAAATCTATGCCTACAAATTCATCACCGGAAGAAATTGCTGATGATGTCTCATTTGAACAATTATCTAGGGGCTTTTTTTGGCGCGCATCCCTGCATGATTCATCTGATCTGATTTCAACATCTTCGCCATGGAACACTATTGATGGTGCTTGGAAAGCTGTGCCATGTTTAGTTTCCAATTTTTTTTAAAAGCACTGTAGCAATTTCGTTTGTATTTGATAAATTTTGTCCAATTATGGATTAACTAGGCTCAAAAGATTCGTCTCGATATTTACAGACAAACTGTGCAATTAGTTATTTTTTACTTACATTTAATACTCCATATATGTACCGGCATATGTGATGTGACGAAAAATTTTGAAAACTTTTTGTATTTTGGAGTTAACTAAACAAGACCCTGAAACCACCATATTCTTCTCAACACATAGACAGAGGCGAGGAAACTTGCAAACTGCACCTTGCAGCTGTACTAGTACTCTTTATCTTACCCTACCTATGTCACCTCCCAGGAGGCCAGGAACACTGAACTACTCTACTGAAGAGCCCTTTCAAAACGTACTCCATACGAATTTTATAAAATTTTACAGACAGTTCGTTTTCATATCGGATAAAAAAATAGGTGTTCTATATTTGTCATAATGGCTTGTAGAAGCTATGTACTACTATGTTTAGAGAGAGAAGCAGTCCATGCTAAAAAAAAAGAGGGAGAGTAAATAATGGTGAGGTATGATGAAAGAATTTTTTTTATAAACCATAAGTAATAATAGTTTACATTGTGTGAATAATAGTCTTAATATTTTTTTAGAAAACAGAAGGGGCTTTGGCTCCTACTAAAATTGATTAAGTAATAAAACAAAATAATTACAGAGAATAAAAATATACGTGGATCACTTTATTTTTAGTAGAGCCACTATGAGGGGTAGTCTTCATCGGTGGTGCCTTAAAAAAACGTGAACAAAATCATGATGGCAAATTTGTGTCCTCGCTCGGTCACCTACATGGTCAAGGTCAAGTCTCAAGTGCCGCCTTTACGATCTTCTTGCATTGGTTTCTGTCTGGTCGCAGTGCGATGCCGGGCACTTGGTGTGCGGCGCCTGCCGCGGCATCCACGGCCAGGCGTGCGACCGCGCGGGCACCGTCGTGGCGAGCCCCGACGTGGACGTCTACGTGCGCAGCGCCAGGCTGCCGTGCACCAACGCGGAGTTCGGCTGCGAGAGCTGCCCCGTCTACTACCAGGCCGCAGACCACGAGCACGCGTGCCACTGGGCGCCCTGCCGCTGCCCGGATCCCGCCTGCGACGCGTCCACCTCGCCGGCGAGGCTGCTCGTGGCCAAGGAGGACGGGCGCGTGTTCCTCGTCACGTCCGCGCTCGGCGGCGCGGCGTCGCTGGTGTGCTTGCGGGCGAACGGCGACGACGCGGCGGTGGGGGCGCCCCGGTTCAGGTGCACGCTCTGGGTGGAGGACGCGCGCAGCGGCGGCGGGGACGTCGCGAGGGTCACGTTCAAGGTGGCGAGCAGCGACCTGTCTGGTGGGTACGTGGCGGCGGCGGAGCAGGGCATGTTCTTGGCCGTGCCTCCGGGACTGATGCGTGACGCGCCCGGAGACGGAGACATGCCCGACCTCATGGTCCAGATTGACATTGACAAGGCTGCTCGCGCTGCCGTTGTGTAGTTGCGTGAGGTACTGACGTACTGTACCTATTAGAAGGCCACAAGTGTACAACTAGGTGCTGTAGACGTACGTACAGTACTCTTGAAAAAAAAAAGACGAGCACCTTTTCCAAATCACGATCTGGTGTGTCCGGAGATCAGCTTCGAGAAATCATCCAAGTCCAAGCCCTTGATGGTTCTGCGTTGTTGAGTTTTTCTGTTAACCAGCGTTCTTGAGCTTGGGAATGCACTTACCAGTACTGGCTACCAGTGCCCACTGGAGCTTGGGATACTGTTCAAGCCTATGCCTAGATTGCTACTACACTTTGCTGCAGACCTATGCTATGCACTACGACTACTCGAGTGCTCATCTGTCACGTGCCAAGGCGCTTGCTGTGCCCTGGGGCGCGACCGTGGCGAGCGCGACAGAATGAGGCCGCGGCGCGCCCGTCGCAATCGAGCACCCACGCCATCCCGTCCCGTGGACCGTGGTCCCTGGTCAGGCGTCGATCGCTCACGCACGGCGGCGACTAGCGGCTCGTGCGGTGCGCCCCATCCGTGCTACGCCCCCACAGCGACCGCACCGCGCTACGGTCCCGCACCAACTCTGACAGGCCCGCCCGCGCCAAGTTCCGCGATGTCTCCGATGAACATCTAATTCGGTTCTTTTTCCACGGGCGGCACAAGCAAGGAGGCAGGACACGTAGCAGCAGCAAGCAGTAGATGACGTCATGATGAGGAAGGGCGTGCCACGCAGCAGGGGAGGAACGAGTAAAATTGTACGTACTTTTGAACACCATTCAACAGATGGCAGTAAATGAAATACGTGATTTCCTATGGCATATAAAGAGATCAGTATAGATTCCATCGGCGAAGAAAAACTTTTCTCTTCAATCTTTGTTCTTCTCCCTTTTGCAGGGGTGTGGTTGGGTCTAACTTAGGTTGGGTTGGAGCGAACCAAGTTTTGGATGTGTTTAGATAGGAGGTTGGGTGGAACGGGTTGAACCCAGTACAGGATATACCTACCAGATATGGGTCCGTTCGATACCTTAAAAAGAAGAAATCAGTTTAACCCACGTCTACATCGTGCCTTTTCTGTCTCTCATGTGTGGGCGTAGGGGGCTCCTCGAGCTTCGCGGGCCATCGCCGTGGGGCTACGTGGGCTTTCACGAGCCACCGGCGTGGAGGCAGCGCTGGGTGATACACGCTCAACCTCCAACCTGCCGATGCCTCCCCGCCTCTCTCCTTTGCAGTAGTCGAGGGTGCCCTCGCCGTCACATGGACCCTTGTCGAGAGGCCCCGCCTTGCATCCTTCGCGAGGGAAGGTGCCAACGGTTGATGGAGGACGTCGGCCACCACATGGGGTACAACTGCCACCATAATAGGGACAATTCAACTAGTAGTAGAATAAAACAACGAAAGCTCATTTATATTCACCGGTCAGCTGCGACCTCATTGCATCGTTCATGTCATGAGCGAGGGCGCCCGAGCCGCTCGGCGGCAGGCGGCTTCTGGCCAGCTGCGTCACCAAACAGCGCACTACGACGACTTCGGCTGCAGGATGTGCGAGCACCTCGTCTGATACATGCGCATGTGATGCGAGCATGAAGATGAAGGAACCTGCTGCTATACCTACGTACGTGAGCTGACAGCTTGTTCGTTTCGCTGGATTATTGTGACTGAAAGTACTGTTCGCTGGTTTATTATGAGAGAAAAACACTACTAGATGACTGCTGATTCCGCTGAACCAGCCAAACGAATAGACTGGGTGTATTGCTCCAACCGATGTACTTTATTATTTATATGCTATACGTGAGGTGCAGCCGGCCAACTCAGACTTAAACTCGTGACGACTAAAGAAAATTTGTCTCATCAAAGAATCCCACCAGACTGTCTTCAATAACCGCGACCCAAAATACAAGACTCATTCGTCCTTTGGTAGCGCTACAGGTAAAGGGTTCAATATCTATTTTTGGTCTTCTCCAACAATAAGACCCAAAAGATAACCCTTTCCTATTTTTGGTCTTCTCCAACAACAAGACCCAAAAGATAACCCTTTCTGCAAATGAGTCTTCAGGAGAGAGAATACTCAGATTTAGGTTATGCCTCTCCTGGCACCAAAAATGAGTCATTCATATAGGTATTCTGTTAGAAGCTATAGGTATTATGTTGGAGACCCATTTTAGGTTTGGGTTCCACAACAGGTCTCCTGTTGGAGACAGCCTCAGAGCACATCATTGGTCATTACTCTATAGTCAAAGAATCCCATTAGAGTACGTATTCACTACCACAGAACCAAAATTCCTTGGGGACCAAGGAATATAGAAAAACTACCAAAAAAAAAGTTATTGGCAGCCAACCATCTGTAACACCCCTGGGTGTTAAGCATGCATTATCATTTCAAAGCATAGGCATTCAACATCATTGCATGATTAGCATTATTTGAATTGTAGCTCTTTCAAATTAAATTTGAAAAAATAAATAAATGGGAACCCTAAGTTTGATATAAGTGTTAAAAAGTTGATGTACTTTTGAGAAGTAGCAATTTTAAATAATCTAGAATAAATCAACTTGATTATTGGAGCAAATTTTTGAATTAAGTCTTCCTCAAATTCTGTTTTAAAAATATTCTAAATAAATGAGTTTTTGATTTATAAATTAGCTTTAAATCCCAAATTCAAAATCTATTGAGAATTTTGAAAAATGCTCTATATGAAAGTTGTAGAGAATAAAATTTTCAACAACTTTTATTTTGGGCCAAAATTCTGAAAACCCCTTTTTCATCTCCAAATTCGAATTTTAAACAAGGATTTAAATCTGGAATTATTTTTGGAAAAAGAAAAAATCGGATTTCGCTTGCTGGGCCGCAGCCTCACTTCCTGGCCCACGGCCGAAGCCGGCCTGGCCCGCCTAGCTCCCCCGCCCGCGCCCCGCGCGCGCGCCCGCGCCAGCGCACGCCGCGCTCAGGCCGCGGCCGCCGCGTGGCCGCCGCTCGCCGCCTCCGACGTACGGGTGGCGGGCCGTGGACCCCACCGGCCGTGCCACGCGTCATGTAACCGCGCCCGACTCCCCCTCGCCATTCACGCCCTCCATTTTCGTCCTCTCAGCCTCGCGCAAGCAGCTGCCGCAGCCGCTCCCGCCTCCGCGTGCTCGCCGCCACCGCCGCGAGCTTCCACCCCTCGTTCCACCGCCGGCCGGGCATCTCCGAGCAATTCCTCTCGCAGACGACTCCGCCTCGTCCTTCTCTTCCCCGAACGCGCCTCCTCGCTCCGTCTCGGCCCCGTGGTAAGCTGCCACACCGCGCGCCCCGCCGCGGTGCCATTTCCGCCGCCGCACGCTCACCCCCGCCGTTCCGGCAAATCCTCCCCACCTCGCCACTTGCCCACTGCCCCGGGGGTCCGCCGCCCTCACCGTGATCCCGTGCGCCCCACCACCGGCGTCCGCACGGCCGGGACCGGCCGCTAGCCGCCGGCGGGCTTCGCCGCTGCCGCGACGTTGCAGCCGCGCGCGCCCCGCGTCCCGCCCCTCCTCTTAGCTCGCTGGGCCACCGGCTTGGGCCGAGCAACCAAGCCGGACCGCCCTTTTATTTTTCCCGCGCACGGCGCCCCAGCCGTTTTCGGCAGCGGGCCGGTTTGGCCGACTGGGCCGGCCCGTTCAGCAATTCCGAAATTCCATTTTGAATTTCTATTTATATTTAAGAAAAGAAAGTGCTTTAGAAAATGTTGTGCATAGTTTATCGCTCCAAAAATTATGAAATAAATTTTGAAATGTTCCTTTTGAATAGATCTACAGTTTAAAAATATCTCATGTTATTTTTGTGACTGTTTATTGTGCCAATTTATTTAATTGCTATAAATGCTGTTATCTTAGAAAAAGTGTAGTAATTAAAATAATAGAGGGAAAAATGTGATTCTTGTTACATTCGTCTTTATTAGTGATGTACTTTTTAGGAAAAATGCTAGTGAAGCATGTTCTGTGGGAAATTTTCGAAGTGTAGTTCAAATGCTTTTAATTGATAATATTTGTTATTTTTAGTAGAGAGAAAAATTTGTATACAACATACATATGATAAATTTTGTAGTATGTTAGTTTACTGATAGTAACCTAGAAAAAATGTGAAATCTGTTGTTTGATACTTTTTCTAGTATAAAATAATTTCATGCTCACATTTAGGCTATAATTTGTTTATTTTGTACAGGTAGTTTTACATATGCAATTGTGATGAAAATTTAGTGGTAGCTTAGTTAGGGTAAGAATACTCTACTGTAATTTTTGTAGATTTTTATCTACACCAGAGATAGGTGTTGCTGTACAACCCTAGTTAAATAAGGAATAAATGATTATTCTTTATGAGAAATCAAGAATAATAAAATATGTTTGGTGTATCTTTGAAGCATCACTATATCTTGCTGATGTTGTGGATGAGTTAGGTTGGTAAGGTTTGGTCATTTAAGGTCACTTGCTTGTGTAAGGTGTATGATCATTAGTGGAACCGTAATGTGCATGCTTTAGGGTACCTGTTCTGGGATGACGTGGACTACCTTGTAGAAGATGAAGTTTTATCTTAACTACTCATTCCATGTGCTCATCTGCATCTCATGTCATCCCATCACTCCATCATAATCCGATGCATCATTCGCATGTACTTATGCACTTGTATCATACAGGATCGCAGGAGGAGTCGCAGGTAGCAGTACCGGAGGGGCAGGCTTGGACGGATCAGCAGGAGCCTCAGGCACAGGAGGTGCCCGAGGAGGAAGAGCCAGGCGAGGAACTGCCGGAGTGCGTCGACCACCATCCTAGCTCGTTCGAAAGAGGCAAGCCCCGGAGCATTTTAAGTCTCCTATTTTATAAAAGCTATTCTTTATTACCTGAATTATAGTTATATCTTGTTGCATTAGGTTATAGGAGTTGAGTGAAACCGTTGTTGCATTATTATCCTTGTCCACCGGATTACCGTTACCTTGTGTTGATGCAAAAGTGAATCTGCAAACACAACGGGCTAATACCCGAAGTCGATATCCAAAGCGTGCCAGTCGATTTGACCTGTTAATCGACAAGGATGAAGATACGAGCACTTTGGTCCTGACAACAGCGATACGCCCGGAAGTCACGGCCAAGAGGTACTCACGCGGAACTCGAGGATTGACGAAAATTGCACTTAGAGCAATGCAACTCGCCGAATCGATGAGAACTCGTAAAAAAGGAAAAATATGCAAATTGACGAAGTCACCGAAAAGTAGATGTAAATAAGAGTAAAAGCTGTTTTTTGATGTATATTGATTGATTCCTATTACATTGCCCTCCACTCTATATTTATATCCTGATCTATAGAAACATGATCAAATACGACTAGGATACTAAACTCAAATCTAAGAATATGACTTTTACACAACTCAGACTCTACTAATCGTAAACAAGGAAATCAATTCCTATTTTATTCCATGATCCGCCTTAATCACGATGGTATTCTTATTGGTCTCCTTTCCACCAGCACATCCCCTTTTCCATCGGCAGCAACCCTCGATCTCCTTCCATCGGCACATTCCCTATTCCATCGGCTGCAGTCTTCACACCTTCCTTCATCGATACACTCCCTTATCGGCAACAGTCTCCAAACCTTCTTCCATCGGCATCGGCAATAACACCTTTGACTTCATCGGCAACATTCCCAATCAAATTCATACACTGCCACCGCTTAAAACAAACTTGTTCTCCTTGGCCATCAATTCACACGGCAATCTCTCCCTTGCTAATCAACCTTTCCTGATCATTTTGACACGTACTAAAAACGGTGTCAACACATGCCCTCCAATTTCGGAGTATAAGATATCGATGCTCCGAAATTTACTCCAACTGATGCTTGCTGTTATCCATTCCTTTGACCCATTCTCCAAGCATAACATTATTTGTTACCAGACTTGATCCAATCCATATATCTCAATATATATATTGCATTTTTCTAACCTTCTTTGCCTTAACTATGGTTGAGATACCAAAATAACACATTTTCAACAATATCTCACCGCAACGCATCATTTTTAGAACTGAAAAATCTTGTATCAAGATATCCTTCAAGCTATGATTACTTGCTGTCAAATCTTCTGTACCATTCCTTGATTGTCGTGCGCACAGTTACCATATCCAACTGAACCACCTCGATTTATCCGCATACGGCATAGAGATAAGTCAAGAATACCCCTACTCCAGGTAACCTATAAATAGATTCTCCCGGGCTGTTCATCTTCTACCTTCAAACTCCACCTTTTGGCATTCTCACCCCGGCAGCAACCCTAACCAACAACCGCGCGTCTTCAACTCATCTGAATCATCATCTTCAAGTTCCCAACTCGTGCCCTCATCCTTCTGAAGCAATGGCTGTCAACTTCGACGTTCCTGCGGTTTGTTCTTTATTACTTTTACTTTAATCCTTTCGGTTCCCTGCGAATTCTTACAGTCGACATTTTCTTTTTCTTTTATTTTCTCGGTCTTCCAAATCTAGGAACTCCGCAACGCATTGGTGATTCCAACCCATCAACCTCCTCTTCACTGCTTAGGTCCGATGGGCAACCCAGACCCAACTGATCTGATTAATGCAGAAGCCAATCGTATTCCTTTCAAATCTCAGAATTTCTCCTTGAATTTGTGGAAAGATACATTTCGTTCTTGGCCCAAACCCACCAAAGGGTGGAAAAATTGGTTTCTGAGGGTCAACAGGCCAATGCAAGTATTCTGGGCAGAGCGAAAAATAGATCAATGTATCAGGCTGTCCATTGCCAATATGCAGAAAAATGAATCTATGATGATAGCTGCTGCTCAATTTTGGTCTGACACTACCAACACCTTCATGTTTGGTCACGGTCCATGTGCCCCCACCCTTGCCGATGTATATATGCTCACAGGCCTAGACATTTCAACTGTCGATGAAGGCCATATTTTCGGCAGAAAAGCTGAGTACAGAATAACTACACGCAACATCGGCGGCTGGACGGGATATATCCAGGAGTACCAGAAGACTGGTACTGTCAACCAAAGGGAGCATGCCACATTCCTGAACATGTGGCAAGAAAAATTTATTTTCTGCGGACGATCGGTAGGACCAACTAATGCTTTCCTCCCAGCAGCAGAACTCTTGGCCAACGGTGTCAGATTTCCACTTGGCCGATATCTTCTGAGTTCAACCTACCATCTCCTCCACCAAGTATCCCAAAAGCTTATACTTGGCGAACCCATCGGCAATCTGGGAGGCCCATGGTGGTTTATTAATATGTGGTTAAACGCCCATATGCACAAGCGTTTACAATGGGATTTCTTTGCTCAAGAATTCCCACGAGAGATTCCCGAAGAACACGTCCTTAGGGATGATGAATCGGCAACACGCGCCCCTCTCAACTTTGGTGAAGCAATTATCGTCCTTCCCGGAACAGAAGCCAATGAGGATCAAATCGGCAGATTCTTTCATACTTTCTACCATGGCCTCCCTTGTGATCACAGGGCTTGGGTGCCTTATATTGACGAGGATAACAAATTTCCCCTCCTCTTCAATTTTGCCGATGGTGATCTGAACCAAGATAATGATCTGATGATGGCCATCATCACCCCTAGAGCAATTCCAGTCAATACATTTGGCAGTGGGAAAGCCTCCCACATTACTTATGAATTTTACAATCCATCGGCAGTATCTCGCCAGCTGGCTTTTGGGCAATTGCCCATTAAACTGTGCTATGCCGATGTAATTAAACCCAGGGAAATCATCACCTCTGGAACTGAATGGAGCAGGATAGTAAGACTTGCTCCTGATGCCGATATTTCCAATGTCGATCTCTCCGCCTGGTCACCAGCTTCTTTCATAACAGAATCATATAAGCAATGGTGGCAGGAATGGAAAGAACAGCTATTTTCAACATCTGTTCATACATATCGGCACCAGATTGACCCTGATTATGCTATTCCTGATAATACAGTAAGTTCCTTTCAACTTTTGCCCTTTCCCTTTTCTTTTATTATGTGTATCGGTAACTAACCCTCTTTGAAACAGGCTGACGATCCAGTTCCACCGATAAGCAAAAGCGGAAAACCCTTCAATCTCTATCCGGCCTCTCCGATTTCAGCAATCGGCTACAATGCCCCCACCCTGGAAGCCTTGACTTTCCAAAGAACTCGTACCAAAATTGGCGCTTCTAGACCAAGATTGGGAACATCTAGGGCTTCTCCAAAGGCTGCTGCTTCAAGCCTGATCAAGGCTTTTAAGGTAATAATCTTATTTACTATTTTCTCTGCCGATACACTTTATATTAATATACAACTATCAGGGTGTACAAGCTGCAGCTAGATCATCATCGGCAACTTTACCGAGCACCACAACTTCTACTCCTTCCTCAGAGGTATTCTTTCATTATTTTTATTTTTCCCATTAAACATCCAATCTTATACCTGTTTTTTCAGCAACAAATGGATACATCGGTAAGCACACCGATCATACAAGCTCCTCAACCAACAGATGTTGATGCCCCCCAGCCAGTTGTTGTCGAAGCACAACAGAAACGTAAAGCTTTGACCGATGCTGAGGCTCAACAGAAACGACAAAAACCTACACCGGCCCCTACATCTGCTCCAACACCCGTCGATCAGCCTTCTGAACAAACTGCTCCTTCTCAAGATACATCATCGGCAATTGTACCCCAAGGGCCGACTACCGATGTGGTCATTGAAGACATTCCATCGGCATCTTCTGCCGATCCTTCACAGGACCCTTTACAAGCCGCTCCTTCAAGTCAAGCTCAAGAGATAGCCTTGAAGCAGGTAAACCAATCAATTACCTGATTTATTATATCTTCAAAGTATCATAAACAAGATTTCTAATTTTCTTTATCCCATAGGAACAAGATTCTCCCGATAGCTTATTTTCTTTTGCTATCGATATTTCTGATGATGATGGAGAAGAGGCGAGCTCCTCCCTGGCGTTGGGAATAATATCATCAGACACATATGGCAAGCTGGAAACCCTCCTAAACCTGCTTCAGCAAGAAACTGCCCAATTGGTAATCGACTCGGATCCTGCGAAGTCTATCTTCAAGGCAATCCGTGGCCAAGTCCCCTCCAATGTTGAAGAAATCATCTTTCCAGCAGTCCATCTGGAAAGCAGACAGCTTCAATACCAAAGGGCCGTTCATCGTATTGCTGACAGAGCAGCCCAATCTCAACTTAAAGAAGAGATGCTACAGCTGAAGCAGACTGCCGACGAGAAGCACAAGAACATCAATAATTTGCAAGCCTCCAGTGCCGATATTAGACAGAAGATCTCAGATCTATCAGCAAAGAAAGCAGCCCTGCTAGCTGAACTGGAACAAGTTGAGACAGCTCTGACCCAGGCCAAACAAGAAGAAGACCAGCTTCCCGACGCCATTAAAGCCCTTCAACAGGAACGGGATGCTCAAGCTCGCAAGGCCTTGGCATTGAAAAAGAAAATCAAACCTGTGGAAGGAAATGCCGATGAAGATGCCAAGGAACTAAAAGAAGCCGATGAAATTCGCCTGCGTGCGATATCAGCCATTCAGGCTTTGTTAAATTCGGCATGATTGATACTTTGTTTTAACTCCAGCCGATAGGATTGTTATCGGCAACTATACTCTTTATGCATCTATCCAAACACTAGGGTAATATTTCTTTAAATGTTTTCCATTTAACGCTCTGGGAAATACCACTCCTTCGAGAGTTTCAAGAATATACGCATTACCAGGAACAGACTGACTTATCCGATATGGACCTTCCCAATTAGGGGACCATTTGCCAAACTTAGAATTTTTAGTCCCAATCGGTAAAATTAACTTCCAGACTAATTCACCATCGGCAAATTCCTTTACCTTCACCTTCTTATCATACCACCTGGCTACTCTCTTCTTGTTTTCCTCGATGTTAATCAGAGCTTTTAACCGATGACCTGCTACGTCCTCCAACTCATCTTTCATAAGGATATCATAATCATCGGCTGTCAGTTGATCCTGAAAACGCATCCGCCTAGATCCAATCTTAATCTCCCAAGGTAATACTGCATCGTGCCCATACACCAATTGATAAGGCGACACCTTGGTTGCACCATGACATGCCATCCGATATGACCACAAAGCTTCATTTAATATTGTATGCCACTTTTTAGGATATTCTCTGATCTTGCGTTTAATAAGTTTGATAATCCCCTTATTAGATGCTTCAGCTTGGCCATTTGCTTAGGCATAATATGGTGAAGAATTCAAAACTTTAATTCCCATACTCAAAGCAAACTCATCAAATTCACCTGATGTAAACATAGTGCCCTGATCGGTAGTGATAGTTTGAGGGATACCAAATCGGTAAACAATATGCTCCTTCACAAAATCAACCATGTTAGCCGATGTCACCTTTTTCAAAGGAATTGCTTCAACCCACTTTGTGAAATAATCGGTAGCAACCAGAATAAATTTATGCCCTTTACTCGATGGTGGATAAATTTGACCGATGAGATCAATAGCCCAACCCCTAAACGGCCATGGTTTAATTATAGGATTCATAGCCGATGCGGGTGCCCTTTGAATATTACCAAACTTTTGACATTCCTGGCATCCTTTAAAATATTTAAAACAATCTTCAAGAATAGCTGGCCAATAATATTCATTTCTTCTGATCATCCACTTCATCTTGAATGCTGACTGATGAGCCCCACATACTCCTTCATGAATTTCATTCATCAGGCTTTTTGATTCCTCTATGCTAACACACCTGAGTAAAACTCCATCTATGGTACGATAATATAATTCATCATCGAGGAGTACATACTTTGTCGCTTGGAATCTTACACGTCTCTCAACCTTTTTAGATGGATTCTTTAAATAATCAATGATTTCCTTTCTCCAGTCATCGGCATCAATCACCAATGTCAATGCTTCTTGAACAGGTTGATATCCTGAAGCATGCTGAGCCAATCGGTTAGCCTCTTCATTATGCATCCGGGAAACATGCTCCAGATGAAAACTCCTAAACCCTTTTAACAATTCCAAACATTTCTCATGATATGAAATCAGGATTTCACTTCGACATTCATAAATCCCAATCAATTGATTTATAACTAGCATAGAATCACCAAAGACTTCAACAGCATCAGCCTGTATTTCTTTAAGCAACTCCAACCCTTTTATCAATGCTTGGTATTCAGCTTGATTGTTTGTTGATGTGGCAACGATCGGCAATGAGAATTCATACTTCTTCCCTTGAGGAGAAATCAACACGATGCCGATGCCTGCCCCTTCATTACAAGTGGATCCATCAAAGAACAATGTCCATGGAGCAACTTCCAAAGAATCTACTGTATTGCAATGTTGAGTAACAAAATCGGCCATAACTTGTCCTTTAACTGCCTTAGCCGATTCAAAACGTAAGTCAAATTCTGATAACGCTAAAATCCATTTACCAATCCTACCATTTAATATCGGCATAGATAGCATATATTTGACTACATCATCTTTGCATACAACAGTACATTCAGCCGATAGTAAATAATGCCTTAACTTACTACAGGAGAAATATAGACATAAGCATAATTTCTCAATAGCCGAATACCTGGTTTCAGCATCTATTAATCGTCTGCTCAAATAATAGATAACACGCTCTTTTCCTTCAAATTCTTGAATAAGAGCTGAACCGATAACAGTATCTTCAGTTGATAAATATAATCTGAAAGGTTTTCCATGCTGGGGTGGAACTAACACTGGAGGATTTGTTAAATAACTCTTAATCTGATCTAGAGCCAACTGCTGTTCAGACCCCCATTTAAACTCCTGATCGGCTTTCAATTTTAATAACGGACTGAAAGCCTTGATCTTACCTGACAGA
This sequence comes from Saccharum hybrid cultivar R570, assembly GCA_038087645.1. Taxonomy (NCBI): domain Eukaryota; kingdom Viridiplantae; phylum Streptophyta; class Magnoliopsida; order Poales; family Poaceae; genus Saccharum; species Saccharum hybrid cultivar. The sequence goes on along the minus strand of JAQSUU010000112.1, from coordinate 8,808,101 downwards.
TTAGATATAAACCTTCTGATGAAATTAATCTTACCGATCAAAGATTGCAACTCAGTCTTATCGGCAGGAGCAACCACCTTGTTGATTGCCTCAATAGATTTTCTACTAATTTCAATGCCCCTCTGATGCACCATAAAACCCAAGAATTGGCCTGCCGATACACCAAATGCACATTTATTGGGATTCATCTTTAATCCATGTTTTCTTGTGCACTCCAATATCTTTCGCAGATCGGTTAGATGCCTTGTGATGTCTCCAGACTTAATCACTATATCATCAATGTAGATTTCCACCAATGTGCCGATATACTCATGGAAAATAAAGTTCATAGCTCTCTGGTAAGTAGCACCGGCATTTTTCAAACCAAACGTCATAACTATCCATTCAAATAATCCCACATGACCTGGACATCTAAAAGCAGTTTTAGAAATATCTTCTTCAGCCATGAATATTTGGTTATAACCCGCATTTCCATCCATGAAACTAATAATCTGATGCCCTGCTGCAGCATCAATCAATAAATCGGCAATCGGCATTGGATAACCATCCATCGGTGTGGCCTTATTAAGATTCCTGAAATCAATACAAATACGGAGTTTTCCATTTTTCTTATATACAGGAACCACATTAGAAATCCACTCTGCATACCGACACTGTCGAATAAACTTTGCCTCAATTAACTTGGTTATTTCGGTCTTAATATCGGGGAGTATATTAGGATTGCATCGGCGAGCCGGCTGCTGATGTGGCCGAAATCCAGATTTAATTGGCAACCGATGTTCAACTATAGATCGGTCTAATCCAGGCATTTCAGTATAATCCCAAGCAAAACAATCTTTATATTTCTTTAACAAATCAACTAATTGCTGTTTACACTTGGAATCTAATTTAGAGCTAATAAAAGTGGGCCTTGGCCTATCGCCTTCACCAATATCTACTTCTATTAAATCATCTGCCGATGTAAATCCTTGCCCTAATTTTCCATCATCGGCAAATCTATCCATTAAAACTCTTCTTCAGAACCGACTGCTTGGATCGATAGAATTTCATAATCAGCAACCTTGAGGAACTCTTTTTCCCAAGCTTCTCCCGATATGCACCTGGTTCGTTCATAAGTATCCGATTCTGCCGATGCAATAATATAAGAAGAATCTCCAGGAACAACTTCAATCTTATCTCCGATCCATTGTACCAAACATTGATGCATTGTAGAAGGAACACAACAATTAGCATGAATCCAATCCCTTCCCAGAAGTAAATTATATGCACCCTTGCCATTAATAACAAAGAAAGTTGTCGGCAAAGTTTTACTACCGATGGTCAACTCAACACATACTGCTCCTTTAGCTGGTGACACATTGCCTTCAAAATCCTTTAGCATCATATCGGTTTTAGTTAAGTCTTGATCTCCCTTACCAAGCTTCCGATACATCACATAAGGCATAATATTAATCGCAGCTCCTCCATCAATAAGTATCTTAGATACGGGCTGCCCATCAACTCTGCCTTTTACAAACAAAGCCTTGAGGTGTTGTCTTTCATCATCAGCCGGCTTCTCAAAAACAGCCATCATTGGATCTAACATTAATTGAGCTATCTGATCAGAGGAAACAGCCTCTTCTTCATTGTCAGACAAAGCCAAAAATTCCATCGGCAACATAAATACCATATTGACATCTGCCGATGGACCTTTATCCTTGTGCCTTATCTGCCACTGCTGGTTACCAGATTTCTCATTGGAGGAACTTTCTTCTTGATATAAATCTTTCTGACGATCCCGCTGTATTTTTCTCTTTTGTGTCTTTGTCAAACCTTCTGGACACCATTGAGGAAGCTTAGTTTTCCAAACTGGCTGATAAATTCTAGTCGTCTCCACACGACGTATATTAGGGTCCCTGTAGAATATTTCTTCATCAGGGACTCTTGCATTTGCCATCTCTTCGAGTTCCTCCTGATTCCTTGGAAAATATGCAACACGTTTACCAAGCCTTTCATGCACACTAAGCCTGCCCCCAGCCGATCATGTACTGATGCTCTCCTTCTAATCGGCTCATTAATGGGCAAACCTTGATTACCAGATTGAAATCGTCTTGCAGGATAATTAACTCCATAATAGCCATTACACTCTGGACAATTTTCAACAGTAGGTAACTTAATACCTTCTTCCCAACAATGAATAAAAAATGGACAATTCCAATGATCTTTATGCCGATTCCACTCTTCTTGACACCTTTCCTCTTGTTGTCGTCTATACCGGTCCCTTCGCTGACGCCATCCTTCGTGTTGTCTTTGATGGGTAATCACGATGCCAGATCGAGGAGGCCTCCCAGAACCGCCACCCTCTGTCAATAGCCCCTTGCCTTTTGCATCATCGGTAGTTATCCGATGTTGGGGATCTACTGATGCATTCTTTTCAGCAGCTTCCGACGTCAACACCTTAACTTTTCCTTCAGCGTCCAACATATTTGTTGGAAAAGGATGTTGATCAATTTTCATTGGCTTTTGAATCTTGGAATTGCCAAATTTTATCCTACCAGACTCAATAGCTAACTGTAATTGCTGTCTAAACACCTTGCAATCATTGGTACTATGTGAAGTTGCATTGTGCCACTTGCAATACAGCATATGCTTCAACTCTTCTGCTGATGGGATCACATGATTGGGTGATAATTTAATCTGGCCCTCCTGAAGCAAAAGATCAAATATTTTATCGGCTTTGGTGACATCAAAAGTAAACTTTTCTGGCTCTTTGTGACCAAAGGGACAAGATATCGGCTTCTTATTCTTAACCCACTCTGCCAAACCGATAACTGGTTCATTATCTGAATCAGAATCTTCCGCTTCTTCAAAAAATGAAATTTTCTTGTTCCAATTTCTCTTAGGTTCAAAAACTCTAGTATCTTGATCAGAAATCCTTTGTACTAAATGACTGAGGCTTTCAAACTCCTGAGAAGCATATCTGTCCTTTAGGTGTGGCAATAATCCCTGAAAGGCTAAATCGGCAAGCTGCCGATCATCCAATACCAGACTGTAACATTTATTCTTCACATCTCGTAGCCTTTGTACGAAGCCTTCTACCGATTCATCATTGCGCTGTTTCATCTTTACCAAATCGGTAAGCTTCTTCTCATGAATTCCAGCAAAGAAGTACTTATGAAATTGCTTTTCCAGATTAGCCCAAGTGATAATAGAATTTGGTGGTAGTGAAATAAACCACGTAAATGCTGATCCAGATAGAGATGATGAGAACAGACGAACTCTCAATTCATCTCTACAAGCTGCCTCTCCGCATTGAATAATAAAACGATTAACATGCTCCATGGTTGATGTATCGTCTTGCCCAGAGAATTTAGTGAAATCTGGCACTTTGTAACGATTTGGGAGAGGAATTAAATCATATGCTGGAGGATACGGAGTCCGATAAGAATAAGTATTAACCTTGGGCTTGATCCCAAATTGATCTCTCATAATTTCTGCTATCTTTTCGGCCCAAAAAACGTCGACATCTTGCTGACGATTTGGTTGAATCTCTACTAGAGGCATCTGTTGATATCCTTCTGCATACCTTTGTTGCCCACGATCTCCAGCAATTGGCATATTTGCTACTAACTGTGGTCCATTAATCTGCTGAAAAGGATTCATCGGTTGAGCTGCCGATGCTTGATTCTGAAAACCAGCATGCATGTGACCTTGATGAACTCCTGTGACCTGCTGATTTGGCTGAACTGTATGTTGAGTAGAAAACTGCCCTGACCAATTACTAGTATTCATCGGCACAGAATTTGCCGATGGCTGGTAACTTGCTGGCATTGCTGGGTAATTATATCCAACTTGAGGCATAACCTGTACTCCAGGTTGACTGATTACAGGAGCCTTCTGCTGCATCGGTAACAAACTTGCCGATGGACTTGAACCAGATGTTTGACCTAGAGACGCCTGAAAACCTCCCAGACTTGGTTGTGCAGTGGTTGTAATATATTGAGGCGCTTGGGCTATCGGCAAACCAGCCGATGTTATAGGAGTTTTTCCCGCTGCGTCAAACACTTGAGATAATCCGTGATTGACAGTAGATGGATCCGGAGGCATACCATATCCCCACCAATTAGCAGGAGTTTGATTACTCTGTAGTACAGGACCTGATAAAGCTGATGCTGATAGATCTGTACCAAGCTGAACTCGTCCTGATAATGCTGAATCTGGACGAATCGGAGTAGACTGTGCATTAGATAATCCTGCTGATACTGGAGGAGAAGAAATCTCTATACCCGCAACGGCTGGAGGAGCCGATGGAGCAACAGCAGATGCTGCTTCTGGTTGATGATAAGCAGGCCCGACGTAATGATGTGACGCTGGCCCTTCTTTGAAAGTTCGAATCACAGCATTATGAACAGTATTGGACAGCACATTGGAGTGATTAATTAAAGCATGATTCACTGCAGAATTAACCATCTCTTGAAGTTTACCAGGATTAGGATCAAAGGTAACCTGCCGAGGCAACGGCAAGTCCTGCTTCTGGATAACTTGTCCACTTTTGTTCACGCTGAATGACTTTAAGCAAAGCTGTCTATATTCTTCAATAGCCCTCTCCATAGCCTGCTTCTGATCATCCTTAAGATCTTCTTCTGTTACTGCGATGATATTCCCAGCATCTATCTCATGATTAGGCATCTTGATTAGATCTTGTCCCACCGGGCGTGCCAAAAGATGTGTTGATGCAAAAGTGAATCTGCAAACACAAAGGGCTAATACCCGAAGTCGATATCCAAAGCGTGCCAGTCGATTTGACCTGTTAATCGACAAGGATGAAGATACGAGCACTTTGGTCCTGACAACAGCGATACGCCCGGAAGTCACGGCCAAGAGGTACTCACGCGGAACTCGAGGATTGACGAAAATTGCACTTAGAGCAATGCAACTCGCCGAATCGATGAGAACTCGTAAAAAAGGAAAAATATGCAAATTGACGAAGTCGCCGAAAAGTAGATGTAAATAAGAGTAAAAGCTGTTTTTTGATGTATATTGATTGATTCCTATTACATTGCCCTCCACTCTATATTTATATCCTGATCTATAGAAACATGATCAAATACGACTAGGATACTAAACTCAAATCTAAGAATATGACTTTTACACAACTCAGACTCTACTAATCGTAAACAAGGAAATCAATTCCTATTTTATTCCATGATCCGCCTTAATCACGATGGTATTCTTATTGGTCTCCTTTCCACCAGCACATCCCCTTTTCCATCGGCAGCAACCCTCGATCTCCTTCCATCGGCACATTCCCTATTCTATCGGCTGCAGTCTTCACACCTTCCTTCATCGATACACTCCCTTATCGGCAACAGTCTCCAAACCTTCTTCCATCGGCATCGGCAATAACACCTTTGACTTCATCGGCAACATTCCCAATCAAATTCATACACTGCCACCGCTTAAAACAAACTTGTTCTCCTTGGCCATCAATTCACACGGCAATCTCTCCCTTGCTAATCAACCTTTCCTGATCATTTTGACACGTACTAAAAACGGTGTCAACACCTTGTTAGGTCAGGATCGAGTAAATTGCTTAGCCATGCTTAGACCGGTAGAAGTCGGGTGATTTCCTGTCACCTGCGAGCTATAGGTGGATACCGGGTTATGATTAGCTGTAATGGTGATCATGAAAAGTAACCAAGTGTTGTTGGATAAACGGAGACCGGGCGGAGTCTTATAGGGTTTTCGACTATAGTGATTCCGTCTGTGTTGATTAAGGACCGATCGTTGCTCGTCCCTCTTGTCATGTTGAACGCATGCCTCACATTTAGCTGGCCGAATAAAGTACCTTTCGACCGCAAAGCTAGTGACACTTTTTGAGCTGGGATAAACTCGGGTTGGCAGACTGGTGCTGAAGGGGGTGTAACGGGGACGCGAAGAGTGAGCCCAAGGTGCGTCCTGGCAGTCGAGCGGTCCCTGGGTAGTGCGATCCATGATTGTTATCCCGCGGCTTCTTGGAAAGTGTCATTGGTGATCTACGCGACCCTGACGGGGGAAGCATGGTTTGTGTGAGGAATAAATCTCCAGCTGGATAGGAATTCGATTTGAATCGCCGTCGCTCCCGGTTAGTGAGCACTTGACTCGAGCTACGGCATCGTAGTGCTAATGATGGAACACGGATGGTTAGGTGGTTAATGTTGGAAACGCTAAACCTGAGATGGTAACCTTTGATGTTAATGGTTAATCAAGTGATTGTTTTAGCAACAGGTGCTTACCTAGCTTGATTAGGTTATCCTAAAATGATGCTAAAAGTACTTATCTTCAGTTATTCATAGTAACTTATGCTTTTCGCAAATGAGTCAAGCCAGTCCACTATATAAAGCCTTGCATGCTCCTTAGTGTCATGTTATTTCTGGTTTTTGACGGGTAAGTCTAGCTGAGTACATTCTCGTACTCAGGGCGTTGTTCCTATTGTTGTTGCAGATGGTCAGATGTACTACGGGTACTGCTCCAACTGTCTGTATCCGGCGATGGGTGACAACTAGGACCTTGGGCAAGGGTCTTTCTGCTTGTCTTATCTACTGCTTTTGTGGACCATGACTATCTACTGGCACTGTAACTGAACTAAGTGTGTGTGCATAAAACTATTTGCTTCCGCTACTTTATGTTGAACTATGTTGTAATAACTTTTATTTACGAACTCCGATGTATCCTACTTTTATGGTCAACTTTATGTATCGTGTGAACTGTGGCTGCTAAATCAGTACGATCCTGGTTGTATGTTGGTTGGTTTGAAATCCTTCGTGATTTCACGGAATCTCGAGTTATACGGGCTTAAGTTTGTTAAATTAACCGCCTCGGTGGAAGATTTTCTTACTTAATCTCGTATAATTACGTTGATCCGTTACAGCTGGTATCGGAGCATGGTTTAGCATGTTACTGTTCACATGAGTATTTAAAAACAAAACTATGTTTTCAAATAAGCTTTTGAACTTAAAAGTGTGTCAGTGGTCATATCCTTTATGCCCGATAAGGACTCTAGGTGGCTTATTTAAGTACTAACTTGGGGGTTTGCATCATATTTTAAATTTCGTCGCTCATACGGCGTGCTATTGTATGAGTGCCATTCACTTGAGTGGTAATGTATGGATCAAATACCTCTACGCATTGGTAAGTGAGAGTTGTGAGAGCATGGTCGGATACACCGCCGATCTAGGGGAGTGCTTATGTGATTCTGAAATACTCACGTGCCATGCGCATGTTTGTATGAGGGTATCCAATTGGTGGGGGAATTCCGTCATGCAGTGACGATGCCGTCAATAGGACGATGATTCGGGTAGTTGTTACCGTTATACTAGTATCTGGGGGTGCGTGTAGAGCGAGTAACTTACTTTACTGCTTTCTTGCATATTTTCATATTGTGAGGTTTGGGCTGAAGTGATTTTCTGCAGGTACATAACAGCGCTTTCGAGTAGTACGTATTAGTTACGTTACAAGAGATCATGTATGCCACCGTTTATTCCGATAGTAGTTATTGATTTCCTAAGTTTGTGAGGACGTACGGAACGTGCATGCATCATGTTATGAATTTCATTCATAGCATTGTGTCGGTGTTCGGACCTGAGGGGGTCCTAAACCAACGAGTAAAATGCTGCGTGTCCCTTTCCTGGGTGGTGATGCAAGGAGAACACACGGGGGTTTTATCCTGGTTCGGGCAAAAGAAGGCCCTACGTCCAGCGGGGGGGGAGAGGTTTGTATTTCCTTGCACCGAGGTGCTTGTGTAGGGGTTACAAGCTTGCGAGAGAGGGCGTCGAGCCCAAGTCTCAAAGGAGAAAAAGAAAGAGTACAAGATGATTGCTTGAGATGTTGATCTTTGTCTTGTATATGGCTTGTTGTTCGTCTATTGACCTCTGCTCCCCTTGTGGAGCCCCGGCCTGCCCTTTTATAGGATGGGAGGAGGCCAAGACGACGGGGAGCCTTGAAATGATGTTTTGTCGATCTCTGTTGAGGTGACTGTAGCGACGTGCCCTAGAAATGGAGGGCCATCCCTGGACACCACGGTGACATAGGGGACGAGACACTGAAATGACCCGGAGCACCGTGCCACGCCGTCCTCCCTTCCTTGTTGAGCCGTGCTAGGCGTCGAGGCCGGGTCGAGGCCGGGTCGAGGGCGAACGGATAAGTCCGAATCCCTGGAATCGCGGTGTACGGATTCTGTCGTATCCTTCCTCGAGGGTCACTGGTGATGCATAGTGTTAGGTACGGTGGGCACAGTGACGTTTTTTACCTCCCATCACGGGATGGGCGGTAAAACAGTGAAGGCTGACACTGGTATTGTTCCCACGTCGACCCAAGTTGCGGCCATGCCGGTAGGTGGTAGTTGGTGGTTGTATTAAATGCCATGACTTTTTTGTCCGTGGTAGGTGGAGGCAGAGGGGATCGAGCGCCTCGACCCGGGCTCACGCGAGTCGGAACGCTCCCGGGGGGCGGTCGAGCCCCGTGCGGGTCGGAGCGCGGTCGAGGCCTCCCGTCGAGGGGGCCTCGTACGAGTCGGAGACGGGATGCGGTCGAGGCATCCCGTCGAGCCGGCCTCGTACGAGGCGGACCTGTCGCGCGTTTTGAAGTGGGCTGTGCTTTGTCGTGGCTTAGTCGTTTTAGTTTTCATTATCGTTGAATGCGGGTACCCTTATAGTATTGGTACCGACAGTAGCCCCCGAGCCTTTAGGTGAGTGTATGTTCACTTCTCCTAGAGGCTTTTTGCCGATGAACTGGAGTCATAGCGCTGTTTGCTTTTCCAGTAGGGGCGTCTGAGCGCTCTCAGGACTTCTTCGGTGGGGGCGCGCGAGCGCACCAGCCGGGTGTAGCCCCCGAGGCCTCGGTGGAGTATTGAGAAAGTCTCCTCCGAGGTCTTGGTCGTGGTTCGCCAAGGAGTAGTTGATGCGGCCGAGCCCCCGAGCCTCGCGTGCACGAGGTCGATCGGAGTCCCTGCCGTCTTTCGTTGTCCGGCCCTCACGCTCTTCCTTCGGAGAGGAGGAGGAGGGGTGGGGAACGTCGTACTACCCCGTTTGGGCGAGTCCGGCGATCTCCGGTGAGCTGCTGGCGGGGAGATTCGAGTGAGAGTCCGTGCTCCAGTCGTTAGGAGTCGGCTTGTGGCCCGGAGGCACTCTTCAAAGATGCCAAGGAGTGGTCGTGCGGATGTCGGTTCCCTGCGACGGGATCCGAGGGCTCGATGCCTCCCCCGAGGGGATTCCTGCTTCGACCTCATCCTTTGGCCTCGAATACGTCTTGGGGTGCCTCGAGAGCTTGGCTCGAGCCCTGGCCATGTACGGGCGCATCCCTGGTCGTCCCTTGCTCTGTTGCTCGAGGGCAGCTGTCAAACCCAAGTCGAGGGCCAGCTTCCGTCCCCTCGAGACTTAAGATGGGCTCGGAGCCTGTTATGGGAATCTAGGAATATCCGTCCGTGGATCTCGCCCCGCCCGTTAGCCTGACGCGCCTTTTTAGGGCGAGATCGGCGCGGTAGTGGGCGACGTGGCGTTCGGTTACGGCGTGGGGGACGACCACGTGCCTTGCTCCTGTAAGACGTGGGGGACGGTTAGGTGAGCGCATTTATTGCGGGAAACTGTTCCTACCTTTTCGCGCGGCTGTTGGACTTCCTCCTGGCCTATAAAGGTGAGACCCCAAGGGTCCGTGCTCCCCTCCGGTTCTTTGCGCTCCTGCCATCTCCTAGCCTCAGGAAACCCTAGCCTTCTTGCGCCTTCCACCCACGCTACTGCCGCCGCCGCCGCCTTCCCCTCCGCTCATTCCCTTCCCGACAGCGCCAATGGCCGGAAAGAGCCAAATCCTCCCCGCCGAAGATTGGGCCTCTTCCTCGGTGACGGAGAGGAAACTGGAGGAGCTGGTCGAAGATGGGTTGCTGCGGCCAAGGACGAACCGGTCGCGGCCGGAGTGGATAGCGCCGCCGCCGGCCCACCGGGAGCCGGCGCCCCCGGAAGGATACGTGGTGAGCTTCGTATGCTTCCACGAGCGGGGTTTCGGCATCCCTTCGTCGGTCTTCATGCGGGCGCTTCTCCACTACTACCGGGTGGAGCTCCACCACCTTGCCCCCAACGCCGTCGCGCAGGCCGCCATCTTCGCGGCGGTCTGCGAGGGGTACCTCGGGGTGGAGCCGCAGTGGAACCTGTGGCTTCACCTCTTCAAGGGCGAGCTCTTCGCGCGGAGAGCGGGGGAGAAGGGAGTTCTCTACGCGGCGCGGGTAGGGAGCTGCGTCCTGCAGTTGAGGTCGAGCCGGGCGGACCAGTACATCCCGGCTCGTCTCATCTCCTCGAACAGCGGGTGGCACGAGGGCTGGTTCTACCTCTGCAACGACGACAACTAGTTGCCGAAGTACACCGGCCGCGTGCTGACCGCCCGGGAGGACCGCTGGGTATACGGAGTGCCGGACGCCGAGAAGCCGCGTCTGGACTCGTTGCTGGCGGCGCTGCAGCAGCTTCACGCTCGAGGCTTGACGGCGGCGGCGGTAGCGACGGCGTTCCATCGCTGCCGGGTGATGCCGCTGTGTCGGCGTCGCCTGCGCCTCGACCAGATGACTCCGGAGGCGTCTCTGGAGGGGAGCCGGATGTCTCATGAGGCCCTCACCCTCGAGGAGGGACTTCGTCGAGCCCGCCGGATGGTGGGGACCTTCAAGGCGGAGGAAGCCAACCGGCTCCCCATGAGGCCCACTGAGGGGTTCGAGCCCGTGGTAAGTTCCTTGGGTCGGCACGCTTGTTTTTGGTTTCGTTCGTTTCTCGGACCCCCTTAACCCGGTCGACGCCTATGTGCAGGACTTGTCGGCGTTGCGGGAGACGCGACCGCTGGTTTCGGAGGACCAGCCTGCCCGGGACGCTCGACGGCAGCATGCCTCGAAGCAGAAGGAGGTCAAGGAGTCGACCAAGAAGCGGGCGGCCCGCAAGGCCAAGGAGGGGGAGGCGCGGAAGAAACTCCGGCGCCAGCAGGCCCTCGACGGGCTTCCTTTGGAGCCATCGCCCTCCGAGACCATGTCGGGGGGGGGGGACGACGATAGCAGCGGTGAGGATGACGATGCCTTGTCGCGGTACGAGGCCGCGACCGGGCTGGGGAGCCTCCCCGACATTCGCCCCCTGCTGGAGCCCATCGCGGGGTCATCCTCCTCGGTCGTCGTGATCGAGGAGGCTGAGGAGGACGACGAGGAAGAGGAGAAGAAGAAGAAGAAGAAGAAGAAGGAAGAAGAGAAGAAGGAGGCGGGCCCCTCTGCAGGAGGGGCTGCCTTGCCCCGGACCCAGCAAGCGGGGTCGACGGGGGCGCCTGCCCCAGCCCAAGCCCCGCAAGCTCGGATGGGGACGGGGGCGGTGGCGCCGACATCGTCGGCGGCGGCGCCACCGTCGGGCGTGAGGACCCGAGGCCAGCTGGCCTCGAAAGCGCAGAAGACGCGCAGTGGTGCGCCGGCGAGAGCCCCACGGAGCGCCCGGTCCGCGGGCGGGGCTGCCGCGAGGCCACCGCCTGCCGCTTCGAGCGGCTCAGACCGTGCGGGGTCGAGGCCCCTGGTGCCGATCTCCGGGTGAGTTTTCGAGCTAAGGGGACTTGTCTTTTTTTTCGAATTCGTTGACCGACCTCATTTTTTATTTTACAGGCTGAAGCGGAAGGCGGAGCACATGGGGCCCACCCCCGTGAAGTCCCTTCGAGCCAGCGCCGCCGTCCTCAACCGGTCGGCGGAGCAGGACGCGGCCTGGGTCCGCGAGGTCGAGGCCGCGAAGGAGCGCCGTCGGCAGCAGGAGGCTGCAGGTGCTTCGACGGTCGCCGGCCCCGACCCTGCCGCGGCGGGGTCAGACCCGGCGAGGGTGGTGGCGCCCGGCCCGGTCGAGGCGGAGCCCAGGTGTAAGGTCCTAGATGGCTAGAGGGGGGTGAATAGCCTATTAAAAAAAATCTACAAGTACCACTAAGCAAACTTGTTAGAAAAACAAACGGCGTAAAGCGAGTTTTGCTTAGCCAAAGGTTGTGATGCAAGCCTCCTATCCACAAGTCTAGTAGATTATGATCTCTAGATCACACAAGAGCTATGTCACTAAAGAAACACTAGTGAACAAGCTAACACTACTAGCAAAGCTACTACTAGAGCTACACAAGATAAACTAGTGAATGTAAATGCAAGGGAGAGGATTGTGATTATTATACCGACGGTGAAGTGAAGATGTTGCCAATCACCAAGATGATATACAAACAATCAATATTGACAACAACCCAAGATGAAGACCAATCACCGGGAGACAAGAGACACAATATTTGTTCACCCGGTGTTCACTTGTGCACCGACAAGCTACGTCACCGGTTGTGTCGACCAACACCTAGATGGTTCCCCGGTGTGACCCTCAAGTCACTTGCCCCTCAAGGCACGCCCCGCAAGGCACCGCAAGACACCACTCTCAAGTGAGGTAACTCAATGACACGCGCAATGTAATAGAGTTGCTTTTGGCACTCCGCCGAGGAAAGCACAAGAACCTCTTACAATCAACCGGAGGTGGCCAAGAACAATCACCTTTTCTTGCCAACGCCTCCAACAATCTCCAAGCCGGCTAGGAGCGGTACTCTCCAAGAGTAACACGAAATCCACCGGCTAAACCACCCACAAGTGCCACTAGATGCCCTCAAGCTATGCAATGCACTTTGGGATCACTCAATCTCACTTTTGATTTGCAATCAAGCAAGGGAGATGAGTGGGAGGAGTTGTTCTAGCTCAAAGGATGCACAAGTATGTTAGAAATGCCAAGAGACCTCCCCAAGGGCCGGCCAACAAGTATTTATAAGCATCCCATCCAAATAGAGCCGTTGCACTCCACTTGTCCGTTTTTCGGGGGACCACCGGACGCGCCGGTCGTAACTGACCGGACGCGCTCAACCGCGTCCGGTGTCCCTCAGATTTCAAACTCGTCCGTTAGATCCTCCAACGGTCACTGCGCGCCAACGGTCAAACGAGCGACCGGACGCGATGTTGCGAAGCACCGGACGCGCCGGTGCGCACAGCACCCGCGCCCGCGAAGACAAGACCGGACGCGCTCCTCGCAACCACCGGACGCCACAGTACCCGCGTCCGGTGCGAGTCCAGTAAGCTCCCTGGACCACCGGACGCGTCCGATGGTGAGTGACCGGACGCGCACCGCGTCCGAAGACTTCGTGACTCGCTGTTCGCCAGACCGGACACGCCGGTCCCGTGGGTCACCGGACGCGCCGGTGTCAAACCCTAGCTCGCGCGCCTGACGCCCGCGCTGCACTGACCGGACGCGCCGGTCCCGCGTGGATCGCGTCCGGTGCAGCGTCCGGTGCAGCGTCCGGTCACCTCTGTGACCGCGTTTGCCTCCGTTTCTTTTCCGACTTCCGGCGCAATGGAAAATAGGCATTTCATTTCCCCGAAATCGCCTGAATCCCGCGCTCGCACGCTCGGCGGGAGGGAGAGAGGAACCCAAACCTCTCTTTACCCGCAAACCACAGCGTGACCAACGCCACCTTTGCAAATGTGCCAACACCATCAAGTGTACATCTCCATGTGCTTGTGTGTTAGCATTTTCTCAATCATTTTCAAAGGTTTTCCAGTTAGCTCACTAGGCCCTACATGCAATGCACTTCATGAATTCACCTAGTGGCACCCATGCGTCGAATAACCGATAAGATTTCCCCTCTTAATAGTTCGGCTATCGATCCTAAACCACTCACACCCTCTATGGTGTCTTGAGTGTAAAACAAAATGGCCCTATGGTTATACCTTTGCCTTGAGCCCATTTTGTTTCTCCAAATGATATGATCCACTTCATATCATCACATGACCGTCTCGATCCATCGACCTTGACTTCACTTGCTCTTCACCGTTGCATCGGTCCATCGGCGCCAAGTCTTGCTCAAGCTTCACCATCGCATGGTCCTTCGCTTCGAAGCCTCGACTTGCCCTTCACCTTCACAACCGGTCCATCGAGCCAAGCCTCATCTTGGTCTTCACCATCTTGGTCACATGAGTCAATGTCATGTCTCATATTCAATGACCACCTTTATCTAAATCATCCACTTAGATACAAAGGTTAGTCCTAGGTTTCATCAATTAGCCAAAACCAAACTAGGGACTTTCAATCTCCCCCTTTTTGGTAATTGATGACAACCCTCACAAAGATGATTTTGATAATAAAAGTTTTGAACTTGTCATACTTGTCCAATCATTTTGCTCATAAGTAAAGTTTGGACAATTATCACAAGCTCGGTTTTGGTAGCATTAGCTCCCCCTACATATGTGCATAGAGTTTGGATTGAAAGCTTTGCACATATGCATGGATAGAAGTGTTGGAAGAGTAATCCTACCAAAATGATGCTAAGGTGTAAGAAATGGACCTTTGAAGCGTGATACCAATCGGAGTTGCCTTTTACACCATCCTTAGCATCATGAAGTAACTAGACACCCAACAAAGCTCAAGAACCTCGTGAGATCAACATTATATGTAAAGGTTCTTGGACCACTTGTAAAAACTTTAGGCAAGTCTAGATACCACATGTAAAACTAATCCTATGCATGCTAGTAGATCATTTCATCATCCAAGTTCTATACTAGCATTGCACCACACAAGCATGTATATTGAGTTTAAAAACATGTGCAATGAGCAAGTCATATGAAAATGCACAAACAAATGCAACAACTTTGTTTATGAGCTTGCTCCCCCTACTTGTGTGCATCAAAAATTTTATTTACCCCTTTATCATGTTGAATCATCTTTTTCTCTCCCCCTTTGTCAACAACTTACCCAAAAATGGGATCAAATTGTGGAGAGAAGAAAAATGTTTGATGGAGTAGGTTAAATTTATCAAATTTGGTTCAACCTAGAACACTTGCCAAAGATATTTAATTCGATTTGAACCAAAGACAAGCTTCTTCACACCTCATAATAAGGGTTATCTTGCCTATGTTGAATTAAACACTTATAGCAAATCTTCTAGATTCAACACTAGGTTTGCAAGCTCACAAACATGTCATATGCCACCACTAGATCAAATCAAACATAGAGGCAATAGTGGTAACATATATCCATCAAATTCATTTGATTTATCATGAATGCTCATGCATACCACTTATTATGTCTACATGCTCTAGCAAGTCCTTAGCATAGAATGAATGACATGTCAATCAACTTTACCTCGCAATGTCGAAGGAGAGGCATGTCAATAAGTGAGTGGGGTGCATTCAACTCATGTTTGAGAAATCAAGAATATTCAATTCATTCCTTAGCTTGCAAAACCTCTTTTCATCAAGTGGCTTAGTGAGAATATCGGCAAGTTGATCATCGGTGCCAACACTCTCAACGGCAATATCTCCCTTTTGTTGATGATCTCTAATGAAATGATGTCTTATGTCAATATGCTTTGTTCTTCCATGTTGAACCGGGTTTTGTATCATCTTGATTGCACTTTCATTATCACATAGCAATGGCACATTCTTGAAGTTGAGACCATAATCCTTCAAAGTTGATTTCATCCATAGCAATTGTGCACAACAACTCCCCGCACTCACATATTCGGCTTCGGCGGTAGAGATTGCCACACTATTTTGTTTCTTTGAGGACCATGACACAAGTGATCTTCCAAGTAATTGACATGTGCCACTTGTGCTCTTTCTATTGATCTTGCAACCCCCATAGTCGGAGTCCGAATATCCAATCAATTCAAACTTTGACCCCTTAGGATACCATAGTCCAACATCTCTTGTTTGCTTCAAGTACCTCAATATTCTCTTTGCGGCCGTGAGATGACTCTCTCTAGGTGAGGCTTGATATCTAGCACACATGCAAACACTAAACATGACATCCGGCCTTGATGCGGTGACATAGAGTAGACTTCCAATCAAAGACCGATATTCCTTTTGATTCACCATATTGCCATCAAGATCACTATCCAAATTGCCATTTGTACCCATTGGAGTTGAAATTGGCTTTGCATCTTGCATTCCAAACTTCTTCAACATGTCCCTTATGTATTTCCCTTGACTCACAAATGTCCCATTCTTCAATTGCTTGACTTGGAGACCAAGGAAGTAGCTAAGTTCACCAATCATAGACATTTCAAACTCTTTGGCCATCATAGCACCAAATTCTTCACAATAGGCTTGATTGGTTGATCCAAAGATGATGTCATCAACATATATTTGCACTATGAATAGATCATTTCCAATCTTCTTGGTGAATAGAGTTGTATCAACCTTGCCCATCTTGAATCCCTTAGAGAGAAGGAAATCCCTTAGCCTCTCATACCATGCTCTAGGTGCTTGCTTTAAGCCATATAAAGCCTTCTTCAACTTGTACACATGGTTGGGTTTCTTGTCATCTTCAAATCCGGGCGGTTGCTCAACAAAGACTAACTCATTGATAATCCCATTAAGAAATGCACTTTTGACATCCATTTGATATAGTTTGATGTTGTGTGCACAAGCATAAGCCAATAGAATCCTTATTGCCTCCAATCTTGCCACGGGAGCATATGTTTCATCATAGTCAAGACCTTCAACTTGAGTGTAACCTTGTGCCACTAGTCTTGCTTTGTTTCTCACTACAATGCCATCTTGATCTTGCTTGTTTTTGAACACCCACTTGGTTCCAATCACATTGTAGTCATTTGGCCTTTCTATCAACTTCCAAACATCATTTCTTGTGAAATTGTTAAGCTCTTCTTGCATAGACATGATCCAATCGGCATCCCTCAAAGCTTCTTCTATCTTCTTTGGTTCTATGGTTGACACAAATGATGCATGCTCACAAAACATAGCCAATCTTGATCTTGTTTGCACACCACTTCTAATATCACCAATAACACTATCAATGGGGTGATCTCTTGCAACATGTTGTGGTTGGAGTACTTGCACTTGATTGCATGAGCTTGGTTGATCACTTGATGTATCTTGATGAGAAGAACTAGCTCCTTGATCTTGCACTTGAGAGTCACTAACTTGCTTGAATGGTGAATTGAGCACTTGATCTTTATCATCATCTTGAATATCAATTACTTGTTTTGCTCTAATGTCCCCAATGTCCATGTTCTTCATTGCTTCCACTAATAGAGTTCCACCAATATCATCTAGATTTTCTTCTTCATCTTGTGACCCATTGGTTTCATCAAATTGCACATCATGGACTTCTTCTAGAATGCCACTTGAATTGTTCCAAACTCTATAGGCTTTGCTTGTAGTTGAATAACCAAGTAGGAACCCCTCATCACATCTCTTGTCAAACTTCCCCAATCTAGTGCCTTTCTTCAAGATATAGCATTTGCAACCAAACACCCTAAAGTAAGAAATATTGGGCTTTCTCCCATGAAGTAGCTCATATGGGGTCTTCTCTAGTAATGGATGGCAATATAGTCTATTGATGTAGTAGCAAGCGGTATTGATTGCTTCATCCCAAAATGATTGACTCACATTGTACTCATGAAGCATTGATCTAGCCATATCAAGCAATGTTCTATTCTTCCTCTCAACTAGACCATTTGATTGTGGAGTGTACTTGGCCGAGAATTGATGTCCAATACCATAATGATCACAAAGTTCTTCAATTCTTGTATTCTTGAACTCACTTCCATTGTCACTTCTCACTTTCTTGATTCTAATCTCAAACTCATTGTGAACTCTAGTGAGGAATGTCTTGAAGGTGTCAAACACTTCACTTTTGTCACTAAGAAAGAATACCCATGTGAATCTTGTGAAGTCATCCACTATGACAAAGCCATACTTGTTGCCGCCTATGCTTGTATATGTTGTTGGTCCAAATAGATCCATGTGCATCAACTCAAATGCTTTGCATGTGCTCATTGTACTCTTCTTTGGATGTGAGCTTCCAACTTGCTTCCAGGCTTGACATGCACTACAAAGTTTATTCTTCTCAAATTCAACATCTTTCAAACCATTGACAAGATTGTGAGTTGTAAGCTTCTTCAATTGTTTCATGCCAACATGACCAAGCCTTCTATGCCAAAGCCAACCCATGCTTGATTTGGAGACTAAGCAAGTTGTCAAAGAAGTTTCTCTAGCATTGAAGTCAACTAGGTAGAGATTCTCATATCTAAAGCCCTTGAATGCCACATTTGAACCATCCATACTAATAACTTCCACATCATCAACCCCAAAGATGCATTTGTAGCCTAGATCACATATTTGTGCCACGGATAGAAGATTGAAATCCAAACTTTCAACTAGTAACACATTGGAGATACTCATGTCATTTGATATTGCAATCTTTCCCAAGCCAATAACCTTGCCTTTCTTGTTATTGCCAAATGTGATAGAATCAACACCACTATCATTGTCATTGATTGAGTCAAACATTCTTGATGTACCGGTCATATGTTGAGTGCACCCACTATCAATAATCCAATGCCTTCCTCCGGCTTTGTAATTGACCTACAAGCAAATCAATGAAGTTTAGGTACCCATTTTTGCTTGGGTCCTTGTAGGTTAGTAACTAAGCTCTTTGTACCCAAATAGCCTTCTTCTTTGGGCCCACAATTGGTGTACCAACAAACTTAGCTTGCACACCCTTCACACCCTTGGTAAGCACATAGCAAGAATCAAAAGGTATAGCATTAACAAGGTTCTTGCTTTGGTTCTTTTTATTGCAATTATGCTCTAGGTGCCCAACTTGCTTGCATCTATTGCAAAACCGACCATTGCCCTTCACAAAGCTAGGCTTTGGAGTTGCAAAGGCCGACTTGCCTTTCTTGGGGGTGTAGCCCAATCCCTCTTTGTTAAGAGAAAACCTTTGGCTACCCAAGCACTTAAGCAAGCGGGCCTCACCACCATAGGCCTTGCCTAGGGCGTGAGTGAGCTCATCCACCTCTCTCTTGAGAGTCTCATTCTCAACCATTAGTGAGGCATCACAAGTGAAACCATCACTAGTAGTGGAGGTAGAGTTAGTGGTGGTGGATGAAGAGCTACAAGAAGGGTTAGTATTTGACATGATGATAGGTTCATTAATGGATTCATCAATTATATCACATGTAACACCTATATCACACGATACAACAACCTCCTTCTTTGCTTGTTGCTCAAGTAGCAATGAGTGAGCTTTTTCAAGCTTGGAATGAGCCTTATCAAGATCCTCATGGTCTTCCACTAGACTTTCATGAGTGGTCTTAAGCTCACTAAGAACTTTCTCAAGTATTGCTACTTTCATTGAAAGCTTCTTACACAATTTGTCCTTGGCAATAGCTATGTCTCTAGTTTGTTGCATCAAGTCATATAGTTGTTCTTTAGTTGGTTCATCATCATCATTTTCATTATCATTATCATTATCACTATCATGAGCATATTCCATTTCACTTTCATCATCACTCTCATCATATAATACCTTAGCTTCTTTGGCCATGAAGCATGAAGAGGATGAATCAAATAGTGATGGCTTCTTGTTGATAGCAATGGAAGCAAAAGCCTTGTTGGATGATTCTTCTTCTTCTTCTTCATTATCTTCACTTTCCCAAGTGATCACATAGGCACCATTTTTGCCTTTCTTGAATGTCATCTTGGCCTCTCTCTTCTTCTTCTCAAACTTGCCCCTTTTGTTGTTCTTCTTCTTGTCATAGGGACATTCGGCTTGAAGATGTTCGGTGCTATCACAATTGAAGCACCTCCTTTGTTGCTCATTGCTCTTGAAATTGTCATTTCTCTTTTTGAAGCCTCTTCTTTTGATAAACATTTTGCCAATATTTTTGACAACTAGAGCAAGTGCCTCATCATCAACTTCCAATTCTTCATCTTCTTCATCGTCATCTTCTTCTTGAATTGAAGCTTTGCCCTTTGAGGAGGTGGCCTTGAATGCCACGGTCTTCTTCTTCTTTTCTTCCTCCTTCTCATCAACATCTTGATCATACTTGTCAAAGGTCAATACCTCTCCAAGCAAATCATTAGGCTTCATTGCTTCAAGCCCATCTCTTTGCAACATCATGATCAACATCTTGAATCTTCTAGGTAAGCTCAATAAGAACTTGTGATAAAAATCTTGATCTTGAGTCTTGTGCCCTAAGCTCTTGAGATCATTGACTATCACTTGCAATCTATGAAACATTTCAATGATTGTTTCATCATCCTTTTTCTTGAAGTTCTCAAACTCACTCTTGAGCCCATATAGCTTGGCACTCTTCACAACCTTAGTGCCCTCATATGTTTCACTCAACCTTGTCCACACTTCATTTGCCAAATCTAAATCCTTGATGCCCTCAAATACTTTTGTGTCAATGCCATTGTAAAGTGTATTGAGAGCCATTCTATTGCATGTTCTATTTGCTCTATCTTCATCGGTGAGATGATCGGGATCAATGATAGCAAAATCATTCTCGGTGACTTGCAATACTCTCTCATGAATAGAACCAAGGTACATTGTCATCTTTCTCTTCCAATGAGCAAAAGAACTAACACCATCAAAGAACGGTGGCTTGCCCCCAACATGATTGAACACAATTTGAGCCATTTTTCACACCGAAGGATGTTAAGCCTTGAATAAAACGGTGACCACGGCTCCGATACCACTTGTAAGGTCCTAGATGGCTAGAGGGGGGGTGAATAGCCTATTAAAAAAAATCTACAAGTACCACTAAGCAAACTTGTTAGAAAAACAAATGGCGTAAAGCGAGTTTTGCTTAGCCAAAGGTTGTGATGCAAGCCTCCTATCCACAAGTCTAGTAGATTATGATCTCTAGATCACACAAGAGCTATGTCACTAAAGAAACACTAGTGAACAAGCTAACACTACTAGCAAAGCTACTACTAGAGCTACACAAGATAAACTAGTGAATGTAAATGCAAGGGAGAGGATTGTGATTATTATACCGACGGTGAAGTGAAGATGTTGCCAATCACCAAGATGATATACAAACAATCAATATTGACAACAACCCAAGATGAAGACCAATCACCGGGAGACAAGAGACACAATATTTGTTCACCCGGTGTTCACTTGTGCACCGACAAGCTACGTCACCGGTTGTGTCGACCAACACCTAGATGGTTCCCCGGTGTGACCCTCAAGTCACTTGCCCCTCAAGGCACGCCCCGCAAGGCACCGCAAGACACCACTCTCAAGTGAGGTAACTCAATGACACGCGCAATGTAATAGAGTTGCTTTTGGCACTCCGCCGAGGAAAGCACAAGAACCTCTTACAATCAACCGGAGGTGGCCAAGAACAATCACCTTTTCTTGCCAACGCCTCCAACAATCTCCAAGCCGGCTAGGAGCGGTACTCTCTAAGAGTAACAAGAAATCCACCGGCTAAACCACCCACAAGTGCCACTAGATGCCCTCAAGCTATGCAATGCACTTTGGGATCACTCAATCTCACTTTTGATTTGCAATCAAGCAAGGGAGATGAGTGGGAGGAGTTGTTCTAGCTCAAAGGATGCACAAGTATGTTAGAAATGCCAAGAGACCTCCCCAAGGGCCGGCCAACAAGTATTTATAAGCATCCCATCCAAATAGAGCCGTTGCACTCCACTTGTCCGTTTTTCGGGGGACCACCGGACGCGCCGGTCGTAACTGACCGGACGCGCTCAACCGCGTCCGGTGTCCCTCAGATTTCAAACTCGTCCGTTAGATCCTCCAACGGTCACTGCGCGCCAACGGTCAAACGAGCGACCGGACGCGCTGTTGCGAAGCACCGGACGCGCCGGTGCGCACAGCACCCGCGCCCGCGAAGACAAGACCGGACGCGCTCCTCGCAACCACCGGACGCCACAGTACCCGCGTCCGGTGCGAGTCCAGTAAGCTCCCTGGACCACCGGACGCGTCCGATGGTGAGTGACCGGACGCGCACCGCGTCCGAAGACTTCGTGACTCGCTGTTCGCCAGACCGGACGCGCCGGTCCCGTGGGTCACCGGACGCGCCGGTGTCAAACCCTAGCTCGCGCGCCTGACGCCCGCGCTGCACTGACCGGACGCGCCGGTCCCGCGTGGATCGCGTCCGGTGCAGCGTCCGGTGCAGCGTCCGGTCACCTCTGTGACCGCGTTCGCCTCCGTTTCTTTTCCGACTTCCGGTGCAATGGAAAATAGGCATTTCATTTCCCCGAAATCGCCTGAATCCCGCGCTCGCACGCTCGGCGGGAGGGAGAGAGGACCCAAACCTCTCTTTACCCGCAAACCACAGCGTGACCAACGCCACCTTTGCAAATGTGCCAACACCATCAAGTGTACATCTCCATGTGCTTGTGTGTTAGCATTTTCTCAATCATTTTCAAAGGTTTTCCAGTTAGCTCACTAGGCCCTACATGCAATGCACTTCATGAATTCACCTAGTGGCACCCATGCGTCGAATAACCGATAAGATTTCCCCTCTTAATAGTTCGGCTATCGATCCTAAACCACTCACACCCTCTATGGTGTCTTGAGTGTAAAACAAAATGGCCCTATGGTTATACCTTTGCCTTGAGCCCATTTTGTTTCTCCAAATGATATGATCCACTTCATATCATCACATGACCGTCTCGATCCATCGACCTTGACTTCACTTGCTCTTCACCGTTGCATCGGTCCATCGGCGCCAAGTCTTGCTCAAGCTTCACCATCGCATGGTCCTTCGCTTCGAAGCCTCGACTTGCCCTTCACCTTCACAACCGGTCCATCGAGCCAAGCCTCATCTTGGTCTTCACCATCTTGGTCACATGAGTCAATGTCATGTCTCATATTCAATGACCACCTTTATCTAAATCATCCACTTAGATACAAAGGTTAGTCCTAGGTTTCATCAATTAGCCAAAACCAAACTAGGGACTTTCACCAGGGCGCTGCCCTCGGCTGAGGCCACCGTGGAAGCGGCCGTGGAGGGGGCGGCTGCCGATGCGACCGTGGAGGGGGCTGCACCGGCAGCCGAACAGGAGGTGGCATCGGCGAGGGGGCCGCAGCCACAGCAAGACCCGCCGGCGCGGCCGGTGGGCGCGGCGGAGGGCGAGGTCGCCGAGCCCTCTACTGGAGCCCCGGAAGAAGTGGCGCCGGAGGTTGAGGTGCCGGTTGCGGGGGCACCGGTGGTCGGAGCACCGGTTCCCGAGCCGCCGACGGGCGAGGTACCGGCCCCAGAGGCGTCGACGGCGGAGGCGCCAGCTCCGGAGGTACTGGTTGCCGAGGGGTCGGTCACCGCCGAGGGGCGGGTGCCCGTGGTCATTGCCCTCGACGACGCCCCCCTAGACAGGGTAAAACAAATAATGGGGGCCGAGGGGGGCGAGACCACGAGCCGGGCCGATGTCTCGACCTCCGCCGGGGTCGCGGGAGCTGCGGGCGAGGGCAACGAGGCCGGCCCTTCGACCGGGCCGGGAGGCGCCCCGGCCGCGTCGTCGTCATGGCCTGACTTCGCCGCGCTAGCGATAGCGCGGGCCGAGGAGGAGATCCCGAGGTGGGGGGGCCGCCCCTTCAGTTTAGGGACGCCGCGAACCTCGACGCCGAGCCTATCCTCACTCTGAATGACAGAGATGAGGTGCATCGCTGGCAGTACCTCAAGGGCGTCCGCCAGCATCTCGATCGGCTGCTCCGCATGGCGTCCGACGCCGTTTCACGGGGCATGCGGGATGCCACCAAGGTACGATTAATTTGTTAGCTTATTTCGTGGCTCTCAGTGTCTTTTTTCTTTGGTTTCATTATCTTTTTTGGTTTTCTTTGAGTTAGGAACTGAAGGAGACCTCCCGCCGCAAGTCACTCTTCATCCGAGGTGAGAGTGGCGTGTGGGCGTCGCTGTCCTGGCAACGGGCCCTGGTCGAGGAGACCCAAAAGAGGCTCACCGATCGGACCGTTGAGATGGCTGAGCTGCGCACCGCCTTCTCGACGGTGAAGGAGGAAGCGATCCAGGCGTGGGCAGCCGAAGCTTCAATGCGTACCGAGGTGGACAAGGCCCGGGAAGAGGCTGCCCGGGCCCGCAGGGACCTCGAGCCCCTGGCGGCGCGGGTCAAGGAGCTCGAGGAGGACGTCTCCCAGGTCAGCCGTCAACGTGACCTCCTCAACGTCAAGATCGGGCAGGTCACGGCCCGGTTTAGTGCGCTGAAGGATGAGATCTCGGGGCTGAACGGGGCTGTCCAAGAGAAGGACGCGGTGCTCCAAACCGCCCGCCAGGAGATCGAGGCACTGAAGGCGACCATCCGTGAGAAGGACAGTGCCCTCCTGGGGCTCGAGCAGACGTGCGGGGGGCTCTGCGACGAGGTTGTGGGTTTAAAGACCCACGTCGGGGGTAAGTAACTTGTTATGGCCATATAGTTGAGGCATCGCGTTAGGTGCTAATTTGCCTTGTCGTGTTTCAGAGCTGGAAAGTGAGAACCGGGAGGCCCACTCGACCGCCAACTCCCTGCAGAGCCTCCTCGAAGCCGAGACCCGGAGGACCCAGCTGCTCGAGGGCGCGATCACCACGGTGTGCGACGGTCTGGGGGTCGAGCCCGACGTCGACACCGGAGAGGACGCTCCGGGGAACTCCTTCATCCGTCGGATGGCGGCGCTAGGTCACCTCGCCCGGGAGAAGATACGGGACAGCCTCCACCACGGCGTGAAGAGGGCGCTGGCCGTCGTCCGCTCGGGTTTTGTATTCGACATGGAGCTCGTTGCCGACGGCTTCATCACAGACCCGGAGCGGACGGATGAGGAGAATGAAGACGCCTGCCTGGAGCTGATTGAAGCCGCGGAGGGGCCTGGGAGCCGTCTGGCCTCGCTCTTTGAACCTGAGGTGGTCCCGCCTGCCGACGACGAAGGCCTGTGAGCCAAATCTGGGCACGGAGGCCCATGTAATAAGTTAGTTATTTTGAAATTTGGTTGTGGTGGCCTCGGGGGCCTTAAGAACTCGAGACATAAACCAGTTCGTGGTTAATCTGGTTTTATTCGAGCTTTTCTTCCCTCTATCGCTTGGATTGTGTTCTTGTGCGATTTACTTAGCACGCAGTCGCGTCCTTTGGCGTAGAGGAGTTAGTGGAGGTACCGTAGCCCGGGGGGCGTAGGTGATCTCACGGCTCGACTGCCCTTGAGCTTCAGGGTGCTCTTGCGGCCTCGCGGGTCGTGCAAGATCCTAATCTAAGCGACAGGGGGTAAACTCCTTTTTAAAGTTATGAACTGTTATTAGATCTATTTAGCGTGCGGCCGCGCCCTTAGACGGCGTGAGTACCGTAGCCTCGGAGGCGTAGGTGATCTCGTGGCTCGATAGCCCCCGAGCTTCAGGGCGCTCTTGCGGTGCTTGCTGATCTAAGCAGTAGTTCTTAAAATTTTAAAAGAAGTGCAAATTTTTTCGGGACTGGAGGTTCCCCCTTTGTAGCCCCCGAGGAAGGGTCGATTCTGGTAGTGCAGAGTCGATCCTTCCTCATCGTAAAAATGAAAGTTTTAACATTGCTGTATTCTTTATTGATGAAAAAGAAATTACAGAGCCTCGAGGCTTTCTAAGGAAAAAAGCGACGTAGCTGTTCAATGTTCCAAGCGTTGGTGAAGATTTTGCCCTTCTCGTTGGATAGCTTGTAGGTGCCCGGCTTTAGTACTTCTGCGATAATGTACGGTCCTTCCCATGGTGGCGTGAGCTTGTGGCGCCCCTTGGTGTTCTGGTTCCGTCGTAGCACCAAATCGCCGACGTTGAGGTCGCGCTTGCGGACGTGTCTGTCGTGGTAGCGTCGGAGACCCTGCTGGTACCTGGCAGAATGCAACAAAGCCACGTCTCGGGCCTCCTCGAGCTGGTCGAGGGCGTCCTCTCTTGCGGCGTCATTGTTTCTTTTGTTGTAGGCCTTTAACCTTGGGGATCCGTATTCTATATCAGTTGGGAGCATAGCCTCGGACCCGTAGACTAAGAAGAACGGAGTGAACCCCGTGGCTCGACTCGGCGTTGTTCTTAGGCTCCACAGAACCGAGGGTAGCTCGGCAGCCCATCTTTTGCCATGTTTGCGTAGCTTGTCAAAGATTCTGGGTTTCAGGCCCTGTAGGAGCATGCCATTGGCACGTTCTACTTAGCCGTTTGTTTTTGGATGAGCCACGGCCGACCAGAGCACGCGAATGTGATGGTGGTCGCAGAAGTCCAGAAACTTTTTACCAGTGAACTGGGTGCCGTTGTCTGTGATGATGCAGTTGGGGACCCCAAAGCGATGAATGATGTTGGTGAAGAAAAGCACGGCTTGTTCGGACCTAATACTGGTGATGGGGCGAGCCTCGATCCACTTGGAGAATTTGTCGATAGCGACGAGCAAGTGGGTGAAGCCGCCAGTTGTCCTCTTTAGAGGTCCGACGAGGTCGAGGCCCCAAACGGCAAACGGCCACGTGATGGGAATGGTTTGCAGAGCATGTGCCGGGAGGTGAGTTTGTCTCGCATAGTACTGACAACCTTTACAGGAGCGTACTAGATTGACAGCGTCGGAGACCACAGTCGGCCAATAGAATCCTTGTCGAAAGGCGTTCCCGACGAGGGTTCGAGGCGCAGCGTGGTGACCGCAAGCCCCCGAGTGTAGGTCGCTGAGCAGGTCCCTGCCTTCCTTGTTTGTGATGCAACGTTGGAGGACGCTAGTAGGGCTGCGGCGGTACAGCTCCCTACTGTCGCCAATGATCACAAAGGTTTTGGCCCGGCGAGCTATCCGTCGAGCCTCGGTCTTACTCGAGGGGAGGTCCCCTTGGATGAGGTAGTCAAGGTACGGAGCGCGCCAGTCAAGCTGGAGGTTAGATGGTGGGGTCGACCCTTCCACCTGCATGGCTTCGGCCCCGGTCGAGGGGGCTTCTGCCTCAGGTGGGGGGTCGAGTGACGTCCCGTCGACCCCTCCGTCTGGCCCAAGGTCGACGGATGGCCGCTGGAGATCTTTTACGAAAACGTCTGGTGGAACCGTAGTTCGACTGGACGCGATTTTTGCGAGTTCATCGGCGGCCTCATTATACTTGCGTGCGATGTGGTTGAGCTCGAGGCCGTGAAACTTGTCCTCGAGGCGCCATACCTCTCGGCAGTAGGCTTCCATCTTGGGGTCGCGGCAGCTCGAGCTCTTCATGACCTGATCGATCACCAGCTGGGAGTCGCCTCGAACATCAAGGTGTCGGACCCCGAGCTCGACGGCAATTCTTAGCCCCGTGACGAGTGCCTCGTATTCGGCGACGTTGTTGGACGCACGGAAATGGAGCCGGATGACGTAGCGCATGTGAGCCCCGAGGGGTGAGATGAAGAGCAAACCTGCGCCCGCTCCTGTTTTCATCAACGACCCATCGAAGTACATGGTCCAGAGCTCGGCCTAGAGCTGTGCGGGAGGGAGCTGGGTGTCGGTCCATTCAGCCAGGAAATCTGCCAATACCTATGACTTTATAGCTTTGCGCGGCGCATAAGATAAGGTCTCGCCCATGAGCTCGACCGCCCACTTGGCAATCCTACCCGAGGCTTCCCGGTTCTGGGCTATCTCTCCCAGGGGAAAGAAGAAACCACAGTAACCGGGTGGCCCTCGAAGTAGTGTCGGAGCTTACGCCGTGTCAAGATGACAGCATATAGCAGTTTCTAGATTTGAGGGTACCGGGCCTTGGTTTCCGAGAGCACTTCGCTAATGAAATAGACCAGCCTCTGGACGAGCAAGGTGTGAGCCTCCTCGGCCCGTTCGACGACCAGGACCGCGCTTACTACTTGTGATGTTGCAGCGGCGTAAAGTAGGAGCGGTTCCCCTGGGGTCGGAGGGACGAGAATTGGCGAGTTAGAGAGCGTGACCTTGAGTTTTGCGAGGGCTTCCTCGGCCTCGAGGGTCTAGGAAAAATGCTCCGATTTCTTCAAGAGGCGGTACAGAGGGAGCGCTTTTTCGCCGAGGCGTGAAATGAAACGGCTGAGTGCCGCCAAGCAGCCCGTGACCCTCTGCACGCCTTTCAGATCTCGGATGGGGCCCATCTTGGTTATCGCAGAGATTTTTTCTGGATTGGCCTTGATGCCCCGCTTAGACACGATGAACCCCAAAAGCATACCTCGGGGGACGCCAAAAACGCATTTTTCTGGATTGAGCTTGATATTCTTTGCTCGAAGGCATTTGAAGGCAACGTCGAGGTCGTTTACTAGATTATTGGCTTGTTTGGTCTTGACTACGATGTCATCGACGTATGCCTCGACGGTTGGTCCGATATGTTCCCCGAAAACGTGCTGCATGCATCGCTGGTACGTTGCCCCTGCGTTCCGGAGACCGAAGGGCATCGTAACGTAGCAATACATGCCGAACGGGGTGATGAATGAAGTCGCGAGCTGGTCGGACTCCTTCATTTTTATCTGATGGTAACCGGAGTAAGCGTCTAAGAACGAAAGAGTTTCACATCCCGCAGTTGAATCAACGATTTGATCAATGCGCGGCAAAGGAAAGGGAACCTTTGGACATGCTTTATTTAAACTAGTATAGTCTACACACATCCTCCATTTCCCACTCTTTTTCTTAACTAATACAGGATTAGCTAGCCACTCGGGATGGTAAACTTCCTTGATGAACCCGGCCTCCAGTAGCTTGTGGATCTCTTCGCCGATGACCCTGCGCTTCTCCTCGTCGAAGCGGCACAGGCGTTGCTTCACCGGTTTGGACCCGGCCTGGATCTCTAAGGCGTGCTCGGCGACTTCCCTGGGTATGCCCGGCATATCCGAGGGACTCCACGCAAAAATGTCGACATTTGCGCGGAGAAAGTCGACGACCACGGCTTCCTATTTCGGGTCGAGGGGGGCGCTGACGTTCAGCGCCTTCCCGTCGGGATCAGCGGGGTCGAGGGGCACGAGTTTGACGTCCTCCGCGGGCTCGAAGCTGCCGGCGTGGCGTTTTGGGTCAGGAATCTCGTTGGCGAGACCGTCGAGGTCTGCGGCCAAAGTCGCCGACTCCAAAACCGCCTCGCCGTGTTCGTCGCACTCGTAGGCATGTTCATACGAGGGCCCCACAGTGATGACGCCATTTGGGCCGGGCATCTTGAGCTTGAGGTAGGTGTAGTTCGGCACAGCCATGAACTTGGCGTAGCACGGGCGCCCGATGATGGCGTGGTATGTCCCACGGAATCCGACCACTTCGAAGGTTAGGGTCTCCTTCCTGAAGTTGGCTGGTGTGCCAAAACAAACGGGCAGATCGACCCGTCCGAGGGGTTCTGCCCGCTTCCCTGGCACGACTCCGTGGAAGCCTCCGACGCTAGGCTGTAGGCGCGCTCTCTCGACCCCCATGAGGTCGAGGGTCTGGGAGTAGATGATGTTGAGGCTGCTCCCGCCGTCCATGAGCACTTTGGTGAGGCGTGTGTTGGCGATGACGGGATCAACGACAAGAGGGTAGACCCCCGGATTGGGGATGTAGTCCGAATGATCATCACAGTCGAAAGTGATGGCCACCGCAGACCAGTCAAGGAAACGAGGGACCACCGTTTGTACGAAGAAGACCTCTCGCCGCTCTCGCTTGCGCTGGCACGCTGAGAGGCGGGTCGAGGGTCCTCCGTAGATCATGAAGCAATCGTGGATCTCGGGGAACCCCTCATCCTTGTCATCACCCTTTGGGTCTTGCTTCTTGTCGGTGTTCTTGCTGCCTGCGCCCTCGAAGTACCTGTGGAGCATATGACAATCTTCGAGGTTATGGTTAATGGGTCCCTTGTGGTAAGGGCATGGCTCTTTAAGCATTTTGTCGAAGATGCCCCCGCCGGGGGGGGCCTCAAGGCTTCTTGCGTTCGGTAGCGGCGACAAGCTCGTCGGCCGGGGCCTCGAGCTTGCCCTGCTGGCCTTTCTTCTTCTTGCGGTTGTTCCTCTTGGAGCCACGGGTGGAGCTCGTGGGATCGTCGGTCTTCTGCTTCCCCGTGTCCTGTTCGCCGCCGAAGATGGCACCAACTGCCTCCTCGCCAGCGGCAAAGTTGGTGACGATGTCCATCAACCCGTTGGCAGTGAGGGGGGTGTGACGGCCTAACTCTCGGACCAACTCCTTGCAAGTGGTGCCCGAGAGGAAAGCCATGATCACGTCAGAGTCGGTGACGTTGGGGAGCTCGGTGCGTTGCCTGGAGAAACGCCGGATGTAATCCTGGAGGGATTCACCTGGCTTCTGCTTGCAACTCCGGAGGTCCCACGAGTTGCCGGGGCGCATGTAAGTTCCCTTGAAGTTTCCCTCGAACACCCTTACGAGATCACCCCAGTCATGGATCTGCTGGGGTGGAAGATCCTCGAGCCAGGCCCGAGCGGTGTCGGAGAGGAACAAGGGGAGCTGTCGGATGATGACTCGGTCGTCGGTGGCCCCGCCCAGCTGACATGCTAAGCGGAAATCGGCGAGCCAAAGTTTGGGTTTGGTCTCGCCGTTGTACTTGGCAAGAGTCGTGGGAGGGCAGAACCGCGCTGGCAGTATCGTTTCGCGGATTGCCTTGCTGAAGACCCGAGGGCCCGGAGGCTCGGGTGAAGGGCTGCGATCCTCCGAGCTGTCGTAGCGCCCGCCCCTATGCACGTGGTAGCCTCGAGCCACGGGTGTCTCGAGGCCCTTGGTCGTGAGCCATGTGCTCGGGGGCGGGAGCCATTCGAATCCGTCGGGGAGGTTCGGGATGAACCGAGGCCTCTCTCCTATCGGGAGGGCTCTGCGAGCCGCTCCGAGGCGGGCTCGCGTCGCCTCGAGGCAGAGCTCTCGGCCTATTGCAGGGCAGCGATCTCGAGGAGTTCTCGGATCTCATCTCGAGCCCGGCGAGCATCGGGGTTTGACGGCTCGGGCATATTGCGCAGGAGCATGGCGGCGGCGGCGACGTTCTGGCTGGCTCGAGCGAAGACCGGGGGGTCGGTTACCCGGTCCTCGTCGATGCGACGGTTGACGTCGTGAGCTCTTCCGCGAGCTCTCCCGCCAAGTGCGCGTTCCGCACGCTCATGCTCGAGAGTTTGTTGGAGTAGACGCAGGTTTTCTCGTTCCTCGTCGAGCCTTTCCTGCAACTCGCGGATTTGGTCGAGCTGCACCCCTTGATCCGCAAGGAGTTGAGCCTCGCCTTGCTCGGCAGGGAGCCCGACGTGAGGGGGCGTGTGCCTTCCTCCGACCGGCTCTTCTTCCTGCGAATCCGACGCGCTTTCAACATCGACGTTGAAGCACTCGCGGGTCGGATCGTAGGTGTCATCAGCCGAGTCGGAGTCAGGGGCGCCGAAATAATAGTATGACGGGGGAATGCATGGCCGTTGCGAGTCGCCACTGGGGTTGCAGCGTGGGGAAGCGGTCACACGGGGTTCTGTTTCTGGCGCCTCAGTAGAGTCCAGATAATCAGAAGCCGGCGTGGACGCGGCGAGGTCCAGAGTGGAGCGTAGATGGTGCCCAGGGAGTTCCTCATAAGCACTCATGCAAGTGCTCACGGAAGAAGCGTACACCTGGGCAGCCGAAACTAGCCCAAACAGAAATGGCGAAGGCGATGTTGCTGCCCACGCCGGAAGGGATGCACGGGGCAGTGGCGTCGCACCGGGCGGAGGAGCGGCGGGGTTCTCCGTTGGCATGCTGTCCTCGGCCAGGCTCATCCTACCCAGACCTTCTACGAGAAAATCTGGGCCGACGTCTGGCTGGGAAGTGCCGGAACGGGGAACCCCATTACCCTCCATGAGGTGGAGACGATGGTTGCGCCGGGCTCGCCGCCGTCGGGCGGCTCGCGCCTGCCTGGAGCGACGGTACCGGCGGATTGCTCCCCCAGGCTGGGAGAGCTCGTAATCCTCATCGGTAGGGTGCCTTTGCGGGAGTAGGACCATATCGTAGCCATAGCCGAGCGACATGAACTCCAAACTTCCGAACCAGATCACCGTGGCCAACGGGATAGGGCGTTCGGGGTCAGCCATCCAGGAAAAAGGCGGGAAAGCGACGTTGGCACACAGCGATCCCCTACCTGGCGCGCCAACTGTCGGTGTTCGGACCCGAGGGGGTCCTAAACCAACGAGTAAAATGCTGCGTGTCCCTTTCCTGGGTGGTGATGCAAGGAGAACACACGGGGGTTTTATCCTGGTTCGGGCAAAAGAAGGCCCTACGTCCAGCGGGGGGGAGAGGTTTGTATTTCCTTGCACCGAGGTGCTTGTGTAGGGGTTACAAGCTTGCGAGAGAGGGCGTCAAGCCCAAGTCTCAAAGGAGAAAAAGAAAGAGTACAAGATGATTGCTTGAGATGTTGATCTTTGTCTTGTATATGGCTTGTTGTTCGTCTATTGACCTCTGCTCCCCTTGTGGAGCCCCGGCCTGCCCTTTTATAGGATGGGAGGAGGCCAAGACGACGGGGAGCCTTGAAATGATGTTTTGTCGATCTCTGTTGAGGTGACTGTAGCGACGTGCCCTAGAAATGGAGGGCCATCCCTGGACACCACGGTGACGTAGGGGACGAGATGCTGAAATGACCCAGAGCACCGTGCCACGCCGTCCTCCCTTCCTTGTTGAGCCGTGCTGGGCGTCGAGGCCGGGTCGAGGCCGGGTCGAGGGCGAACGGATAAGTCCGAATCCCTGGAATCGCGGTGTACGGATTCTGTCGTATCCTTCCTCGAGGGTCACTGGTGATGCATAGTGTTAGGTATGGTGGGCACAGTGACGTTTTTTACCTCCCATCACGGGATGGGTGGTAAAACAGTGAAGGCTGACACTGGTATTGTTCCCACGTCGACCCAAGTTGCGGCCATGCCGGTAGGTGGTAGTTGGTGGTTGTATTAAATGCCATGACTTTTTTGTCCGTGGTAGGTGGAGGCAGAGGGGATCGAGCGCCTCGACCCGGGCTCACGCGAGTCGGAACGCTCCCGGGGGGCGGTCGAGCCCCGTGCGGGTCGGAGCGCGGTCGAGGCCTCCCGTCGAGGGGGCCTCGTACGAGTCGGAGACGGGATGCGGTCGAGGCATCCCGTCGAGCCGGCCTCGTACGAGGCGGACCTGTCGCGCGTTTTGAAGTGGGCTGTGCTTTGTCGTGGCTTAGTCGTTTTAGTTTTCATTATCGTTGAATGCGGGTACCCTTATAGTATTGGTACCGACACATTGTTCCTCCCCTTATAAGTTGCTTATCACATTTCGATAAAAATGCCAACTTAAAAATCTGTTCTCACCCCAGTAATAAAATTTTGCTACAGATGGCACGTACCAAGCAGACAGCCCGCAAGTCCACCGGCAGAGCTCCCCGTCATCAGCTTGCTCCGCGCACTCGCCAGCGCCACACTTTTCTTGGAGAGTTTGGGATGCCTACACTCTTGTGGAGAGTGCTCAGCTATGTAGGCTATCCTGATGGGATGGAGCCCCGCTACTTTTGGTCAAATAAGCGGTTGGGTGAAGGACTTTTGGTAACTGTGGAGGCAGTATTTCATCCCCGAGGTGATGGTTCTGAGTGGACCGGTTGGCGTTTTGAGTCAACTGGCAGGACCCCTGAAGAAGCCGCTGAGAGGGCAGCCTTTGGGATCCTGAGGGATATCATGGATCGCTTTCCTCAGGAGTTGGCAGCAGCTATAGTTGGAGTCTTTCCGAGGGGCAACCCCTCTACTGACTCGTGGCAGCAAGCAAGGGGCAGATCTCTGGAGATTAGCGCAGCAGAGGCACAGAACAGTGACAACCCCGCTATGAGTGCCATGTTCGCAGTGATGAGGGCCTTCGATGGAGTGGAAGGTAGTCTGAGACGTGTTTCTAGTGCTCTTGGTCAGGCTCGTGATGACCGCCGTCAGCTTCAGAGAGATCACGACGCCGAGATTGAGAGGCTCACTGCTGAGATGGCTCAGTTGACTCGTTAGAGAGATCAGGCCACTCAGAGGACTGTGGTTTTTGAGGGAGATGTACGTGCCCTGAGAGAGCAGCTTGGGCGACTGACCACCGCCCACAGGAATGCTGAGAGCATGTTGGCTCATGTGCTCCATCAGAGGAATGAAGCCTGGTCCGCAGAGAATGTGTTGAGAGCTAGACAGTTTGAGCTCGAGCAGCGGCTGGCTGATGCAGAAGAGTACAATGATAACTTGCATGAAGAGGTCCATCGGCTGAACAATCAGCTTAACCCTTATGACCTTCCTGGCGCAGCAGAGATGGATTTGGATGCAGACGAAGATCCTGAAGAGCCCGTGGCGCCAGCTGAGGAGCACGACGACGCTGCAGTTGGCGACAACGCCAACGTCTCTGACCTAGACAGCGACCACGATGAGTAGGCTAGTAGTTGTTGCGCTAGCTACTAGGTTCCGCTTGCATGATCTTTTGCGTTGTGGGCACTTTGGACATGTAATAATGAGTAGAAAGATTAAAGCTTGATGTAATGTTGGAAAGCTTGGATGTGTTTGTGACAATATCCGAACGTCAAAAGTCCAATGTATGTATGCTGGCAACTTGGTTGTAATGGACGCGATGTGTGTGCTTTAAGTAATATAATTAGTGATGTTGTGTTAATTGGAATGACTTATTGTGCCCCTGTTTTATTGTATGAATTTATTCTCTCTGGTGAATTCAGTTCGGCATAATTTTTCATTCGGTTGCAATTTCTACAACATCACCTAATAATTACTGTTGCTGAAACATGCAGATGCCGAACACTCGCCGTACCGTGTATGGTGCCGCTGAGGCTGGTGGCAGTGCAGTTGCTAATGACGACCGTGATCCACCACCGCCTCCTCCACCCTA
The DNA here is from genome assembly GCA_038087645.1 of Saccharum hybrid cultivar R570. NCBI lineage: Eukaryota > Viridiplantae > Streptophyta > Magnoliopsida > Poales > Poaceae > Saccharum > Saccharum hybrid cultivar. The sequence goes on along the minus strand of JAQSUU010000112.1, from coordinate 8,773,606 downwards.
CACTGCAGAGCAGTTTTTCGCCCAATTCCTGGGAAGCCAACGCAACATAGAGAGCATGCAACAGAATATGGAAGCTGCGTTGCGCAGTATCGCAGATAACACCCGTCGGGGGATAAACCCGAGTGGGCACGAAGCAAATCAGTACAACAGTTTTAAGGACTTCATGGATACTCGTCCACTGATCTTCAAGGAAGCCGCAGAACCTTTAGATGCAGAAGAATGGATTAATACGATGGAAGATAAGTTCCGTGTCTTGAGGATGACTGAAGTGTTGAAGACTGAGTACGCAGCTCATCAGCTTCAAGGTCCGGCAGGAATGTGGTGGAAGCATCACCGCACCACTTTTCCTCCCCACGCCCATATCTCTTGGAGGGAGTTCACTGAAGCCTTCCGTGGAACATACATTCCACCTGGTCTGACCAAGATGAAGCTTGGGGAATTTTTGGCATTAAATCAAGGCACGAAGACTGTAACTCAATATCTGCATGCCTTCAATAACCTAAGCCGTTATGCTCCGGACATGGTGGATACTGATGCCAAGAAGATCGCTAGTTTCAAGAGAGGCCTGAGTCCCAAGATGATGAAACATGTAGGTACAAACATGAGGACTAGTTTCAATGACTTCGTTAGTGACTGTCTGAAGCAAGAGAAGAACAACAATGTTTATGCCGCTTCCAAGATCCGTAAGAGGGCTTTCGAGTCGGGTTCGTCCCAGTCCAGGACCCCAGTGGCCAACCGCCCAGCTTATCGATCGCCTGCCCCAGGTGCAAGGTTTAGGCCACCGCAAAGGACGAATCAGAATGCTCAGCCACCCCAGAGGAACTAGAAGCCGTTCAAGATGGCATTGTCTCAAGCAAAGACAGGACAAGACAGTTCATCTGGAACTGTGGCTCAAGTGAAGGGACCGTGCTTTAACTGCAACCAACCTGGACACTTTACGAAGTATTGTCCCTACCCTAAGAAACAGCAAACGCAGTATCAAGCTTGTGTGCACCACACCACTGTGGATGACATCCCTGAAGGAGAACCGGTGACAGCTGGTATGTTTTCTATCAACAATCATCCTGTAGTAGTTTTGTTTGATTCCGGATCGTCTCATTCCTTTGTAAGTCAAGCATTTGTTAAGAGGCATGAGCAAAAGATAGTTGAATTGGAATGTGCATATAAAATCAGTTCAGCTGGGGCTGATCTGTTGACTAATCAGATAGTTCAGGGAGTAACCCTAAACATATCAAACCGGCAATATAAGCTTAACCTAATAGTCATGCCAGGGTTAGTTTTGGATGTGATCATGGGTATGAACTGGATGAATCAGATGGGAGTTGTAATTGATGTTGGAGGAAGGAGTATCTCTCTTAAGGAACCCAGTGGGGAAGGCACCTTTCGGGTGGTCCTACCTCGGAGGGTAGACCTAGCTAGCACATCTTGTGCAGTCCAAACTACTCTGCTAGCCCAGATTCCAGTGGTCTATGAGTTTCCGGATGTGTTTTCAGAGGAGTTACCTGGACTTCCACCAGACCGAGATGTTGAGTTTGCCATTGAGTTAATTCCAGGAACAGCACCGATTTCGAGAAGGCCTTATCGGATGCCTTCCAATGAGTTAGCAGAATTGAAGAAGCAACTTCAGGACTTGCTAAAGAAAGGGTCGATTCGTCCCAGCTCGTCCGAATGGGGATGCCCCGCTCTGTTTGTGAAAAAGAAGAAGGATAACTCCTTACACATGTGCGTGGATTATCGGCCACTGAATGCAGTGACAATTAAAAACAAGTATCCTCTTCCTCGGATTGATATCTTGTTTGACCAATTGTCCAAAGCCAAAGTGTTCTCTAAAATAGATTTGAGGTCAGGGTACCATCAAATAAAGATTAGGCCGCAAGACGTGCCTAAGACTGCGTTCTCTACCAGATATGGTTTGTAAGAGTATCTTGTCATGTCTTTCGGATTGACAAATGCTCCTGCATACTTTATGTACCTGATGAATTCGGTTTTCATGCCTGAGTTGGACAAGTTTGTGATAGTGTTCATTGATGACATACTAATGCACTCAGAAAATGAAGAAGAACACGTAGAACACCTCAGGATAGTCTTGACTAGACTCAGAGAACATCGACTGTATGCTAAGTTCAGCAAGTGTGAGTTCTGGCTTAGGACAGTTCCTTTTCTCGGCCACGTGTTGTCGGCAAATGGCATTTCAGTAGACCTTGGTAAGGTGCAAGAGGTTATGAACTGGAAGTCACCAACTTCAGTTAACGAAGTTCGCAGTTTCCTTGGTTTAGCCGGTTACTATCGTCGCTTCATACCGGATTTCTCGAAGATTGCCAAGCCAATGACAAGCCTATTACAGAAGGATCATAAGTTTGTATGGACAGAGGAGTGTGAAGCAGCTTTCTGTACCTTGCGAAAGTTGTTGACCACTGCTCCTGTTCTGGCCCAACCAGATATAGAAAAGCCGTTTGATGTTTTCTGTGATGCATCCAAGAATGGGTTAGGATGTGTGCTAATGCAAAATGGAAGAGTCATTGCTTACGCCTCACGACAATTGAGGAAGCATGAAGTTAACTATCTTACACATGATTTAGAGCTTGCAGCAGTGGTGCATGCTCTAAAGATTTGGAGGCACTATCTGTTGGGTAATGTGTGTAACATCTTCACAGATCATAAGAGTCTCAAATACATCTTTACCCAATCCGAGTTGAACATGCGACAGAGGAGATGGTTAGAGCTGATAAAAGACTATAATCTGAACGTGCACTATCACCCTGGGAAGGCTAATGTAGTAGCAGATGCACTGAGCAGAAAATCTCATGCTATTGATGTGCAACCGTTGTTTGAAGAAGGGTTCAATTTGTTACATCCTGTTGTGTTGCATAATATTCAGATCAGTTGCACTCTAGAAAGCCAGATCATTGATGGTCAGAAAACAGATAAGGGAATCTTTCATATTAAAGAAAAGATGAAGAGAGAACCCACCAAACACTTTCGATTGGATGACCAAGGAGTGTTATGGTTCAAGGATCGCCTGGTAGTACCTAAGGATAGAGAGCTTAAAAACAAGTTGATGGATGAGGCCCATTGTTCTAAGCTTCTATTCACCCCGGAAGTAGTAAGATGTACCAAGATTTGCGACCCCGTTTTTGGTGGACTAAGATGAAAAAGGAGATTGCAGCATACGTTGCTCGTTGCGACATGTGTTGTAGAGTTAAAGCTCTTCACATGAGACCTGCAGGACTTCTGCAACCTTTGTCGGTACCCGATTGGAAGTGGGATGATATAAGTATGGACTTTATCACTGGTCTCCCCACCACACAGAAGGGCCATGATTCCATTTGGGTAATAGTCGATCGACTTACCAAGTCAGCTCACTTTCTACCAGTCAAGACAAGTTTCCGACCACCTCAATATGCAGAAAAGTACATTGCTGAGATTGTCCGATTGCACGGGATACCAAAAACGATTGTGTCCGATCGTAGTTCGCAGTTTACCTCTCAATTTTGGGAACATCTGCATCAAGGTTTGGGCACTAGTTTGATTCGTAGCACGGCTTACCACCCACAGACTGATGGGCAGACAGAAAGAGTTAATGCAGTATTGGAAGATATGCTTAGAGCTTGTGTTCTATCATCCAGAGGTTCATGGGAATCCTGATTACCGTTGGCAGAATTTGCTTACAACAACAGTTACCAAGAGAGTATCAAGATGGCACCTTTTGAAGCCTTGTATGGCCGGAAGTGCATAACACCGTTAAATTGGGTAGAGCCCGGCGAAAGAAGGTTTTACGGAATTGATTTTGTAGATGAGGCAGAGAAGAAGGTCCGTGTTATTCAACAAAACATGCAAGCAGCACAGTCTCGTCAGAAGAGTTATGCGGATAAGAGAAGAAGACCATTGGATTTCCAAGTAGGTGACTATGTTTATTTGAAGGTTACCCCAATGAAGAAGAAACGGTTTGGAATTAAAAAGAAGCTGTCCGCTAGATATATAGGGCCATACCAGATCATAGAGAAAAAGGGTCCCGTGACGTATAAGTTACAGTTGCCAGAAGAGATGAGTTCGATCTTTCCCGTCTTCCACATATCCCAATTGAAGAAGTGTCTACGTGTTCCAGAGGAGAGAATACAACCTCAGGGTATTCGGATCAAGGCAGATTTGAAATATCGTGAGCAACCAGTTCGAATCCTGGATACCAAGGACCGAGTTACTCAAAATAAGGTGATCACAACCTACCAGGTTCAGTGGAGTCATCATGACGAGAGCGATGCTTCTTGGGAAACGGGAGAATATCTTCAAACCGCTTATAAAGATTTTTACGATAAATGGTTCGTAACTCAAAATCTCGGGACGAGATTCTTATAAGGAGGAGGGCTGTAACACCCCTGGGTGTTAAGCATGCATTATCATTTCAAAGCATAGGCATTCAACATCATTGCATGATTAGCATTATTTGAATTGTAGCTCTTTCAAATTAAATTTGAAAAAACAAATAAATGGGAACCCTAAGTTTGATATAAGTGTTAAAAAGTTGGTGTACTTTTGAGAAGTAGCAATTTTAAATAATCTAGAATAAATCAACTTGATTATTGGAGCAAATTTTTGAATTCAAGTTTTCCTCAAATTTTGTTTTAAAAATATTCTAAATAAATGAGTTTTTGATTTGTAAATTAGCTTTAAATCCCAAATTCAAAATCTATTGAGAATTTTGAAAAATGCTCTATATGAAAGTTGTAGAGAATAAAATTTTGAACAACTTTTATATTGGGCCAAAATTCTGAAAACCCCTTTTTCATCTCCAAATTCGAATTTTAAACAAGGATTTAAATCTGGAATTATTTTTGGAAAAAGAAAAAAAATCGGATTTCGCTTGCTGGGCCGCAGCCTCACTTCCTGGCCCACGGCCGAAGCCGGCCTAGCCCGCCTCGCTCCCCCGCCCGCGCCCCGCGCGCGCGCGCCCGCGCCAGCGCACGCCGCGCTCAGGCCGCGGCCGCCGCGTGGCCGCCGCTCGCCGCCTTCGACGTACGGGTGGCGGGCCGTGGACCCCACCGGCCGTGCCACGCGCCATGTAACCGCGCCCGACTCTCCCTCGCCATTCACGCCCTCCATTTCCGCCCTCTCGGCCTCGCGCGAGTAGCTGCCGCAGCCGCTCCCGCCTCCGCGTGCTCGCCGCCGCCGCCGCGAGCTTCCACCCCTCGTTCCACCGCCGGCCGGGCATCTCCGAGCAATTCCTCTCGCAGACGACTCCGCCTCGTCCTTCTCTTCCCCGAACGCGCCTCCTCGCTCCGTCTCGGCCCCGTGGTAAGCTGCCACACCGCGCGCCCCGCCGCGGCGCCATTTCCGCCGCCGCACGCTCACCCCCGCCGTTCCGGCAAATCCTCCCCACCTCGCCACTTGCCCACTGCCCCGGGGGTCCGCCGCCCTCACCGTGATCCCGTGCGCCCCACCACCAGCGTCCACACGGCCGGGACCGGCCGCTAGCCGCCGACGGGCTTCGCCGCTGCCGCGACGTCGCAGCCGCGCGCGCCCCGCGTCCCGCCCCTCCTCTTAGCTCGCTGGGCCACCGGCTTGGGCCGAGCAACCAAGCCGGGCCGCCCTTTTATTTTTCCCGCGCGCGGCGCCCCAGCCGTTTTCGGCAGCGGGCCGGTTTGGCCGACTGGGCCGGCCCGTTCAGCAATTCCGAAATTCCATTTTGAATTTCTATTTATATTTAAGAAAAGAAAGTGCTTTAGAAAATGTTGTGCATAGTTTATGGCTCCAAAAATCATGAAATAAATTTTGAAATGTTCCTTTTGAATAGATCTACAGTTTAAAAATATCTCATGTTATTTTTGTGACTGTTTATTGTGCCAATTTATTTAATTGCTATAAATGTTGTTATCTTAGAAAAAGTGTAGTAATTAAAATAATAGAGGGAAAAATGTGACTCTTCTTACATTAGTCTTTATTAGTGATGTACATTTTAGGGAAAATGCTAGTGAAGCATGTTCTGTGGGAAATTTTCGAAGTGTAGTTCAAATGCTTTTAATTGATAATATTTGTTATTTTTAGTAGAGAGAAAAATTTGTATACAACATACATATGATAAATTTTGTAGTATGTTAGTTTACTGATAGTAACCTAGGAAAAATGTGAAATCTGTTGTTTGATACTTTTTCTAGTATAAAATAATTTCATGCTCATATTTAGGCTATAATTTGTTTATTTTGTACAGGTAGTTTTACATATGCAATTCTCATGAAAATTTAGTGGTAGCTTAGTTAGGGTAAGAATACTCTATTGTAATTTTTGTAGATTTTTATCTAGACCAGAGATAGGTGTTGCTGTACAACCCTAGTTAAATAAGGAATAAATGATTATTCTTTATGAGAAATCAAGAATAATAAAATATGTTTGGTGTATCTTTGAAGCATCACTATATCTTGCTGATGTTGTGGATGAGTTAGGTTGGTAAGGTTTGGTCATTTAAGGTCACTTGCTTGTGTAAGGTGTATGATCATTAGTGGAACCGCAATGTGCATGCTTTAGGGTACCTGTTCTGGGATGACGTGGACTACCTTGTAGAAGATGAAGTTTTATCTTAACTACTCATTCCATGTGCTCATCTGCATCTCATGTCATCCCATCACTCCATCATAATCCGATGCATCATTCGCATGTACTTATGCACTTGCATCATACAGGATCGCAGGAGGAGTCGCAGGTAGCAGTACCGGAGGAGCAGGCTTGGACGGATCAGCAGGAGCCTCAGGCACAGGAGGTGCCCGAGGAGGAAGAGCCAGGCGAGAAACTGCCGGAGTGCGTCGACCACCATCCTAGCTCGTTCGAAAGAGGCAAGCCCCGGAGCATTTAAAGTCTCCTATTTTATAAAAGCTATTCTTTATTACCTGAATTATAGTTATATCTTGTTGCATTAGGTTATAGGAGTTGAGTGAAACCGTTGTTGCATTATTATCCTTGTCCACCGGATTACCGTTACCTTGTTAGGTTAGGATCGTGTAAATTGCTTAGCCATGCTTAGACCGGTAGAAGTCGGATGATTTTCTGTCACCTGCGAGCTATAGGTGGATACCGGGTTATGATTAGCTGTAATGGTGATCATGAAAAGTAACCAAGTGTTGTTGGATAAACGGAGACCGGGCGGAGTCTTATAGGGTTTTGGACTATAGTGATTCCGTCTGTGTTGATTAAGGACCGATCGTTGCTCGTCCCTCTTGTCATGTTGAACGCATGCCTCACATTTAGCTGGCCAAATAAAGTACCTTTCGACCGCGAAGCTAGTGACACTTTTCGAGCCGGGATAAACTCGGGTTGGCAGACTGGTGCTGAAGGGGGTGTAACGGGGACGCGAAGAGTGAGCCCAAGGTGCGTCCTGGCAGTCGGGCGGTCCCTGGGTAGTGCGATCCATGATTGTTATCCCACGGCTTCTTGGAAAGTGTCATTGGTGATCTACGCGACCCTGACGGGGGAAGCATGGTTTGTGTGAGGAATAAATCTCCAGCTGGATAGGAATTCGATTCGAATCGCCGTCGCTCCCGGTTAGTGAGCACTTGACTCGAGCTACGGCATCGTAGTGCTAATGATGGAACACGGATGGTTAGGTGGTTAATGTTGGAAACGCTAAACCTGAGATGGTAACCTTTGATGTTAATGGTTAATCAAGTGATTATTTTAGCAACAGGTGCTTACCTAGCTTGATTAGGTTATCCTAAAATGATGCTAAAAGTACTTATCTTCAGTTATTCATAGTAACTTATGCTTTTCGCAAATGAGTCAAGCTAGTCCACTATATAAAGCCTTGCATGCTCCTTGGTGTCATGTTATTTCTGGTTTTTGACGGGTAAGTCTAGCTGAGTACATTCTCGTACTCAGGGCGTTGTTCCCATTGTTGTTGCAGATGGTCAGATGTACTACGGGTACTGCTCCAACTGTCTGTATCCGGCGATGGGTGACAACTAGGACCTTGGGCAAGGGTCTTTCTGCTTGTCTTATCTACTGCTTTTGTGGACCATGACTATCTACTGGCACTGTAACTGAACTAAGTGTGTGTGCGTAAAACTATTTGCTTCCGCTACTTTATGTTGAACTATGTTGTAATAACTTTTATTTACGAACTCCGATGTATCCTACTTTTATGGTCAACTTTATGTATCGTGTGAACTGTGGCTGCTAAATCAGTACGATCCTGGTTGTATGTTGGTTGGTTTGAAATCCTTCGTGATTTCACGGAATCTCGAGTTATACGGGCTTAAGTTTGTTAAATTAACCGCCTCGGTGGAAGATTTTCTTACTTAATCTCGTATAATTACGTTGATCCGTTACACCATCAAGCATGAACCACCTAGATGGCTAGGAAAATATAATTTCTTTGGCGGCTAGCCCATAAGGAAGTTTTCCTTGACCGCCAACCGCCAAGAAAAATATGAACATACCCTAGATTGCCAAGATGACAAGAAAATGAGTCGGCAATCAAGGAAATTCGTTTTCTTGGGGGTGATTAACCGCCAAGGAAATATGTCAAAAAAGTTCAAAAATCTCAAAATCTTCTAGCTGTTGAGTTTCAAACTCACAACTCAACCTTCACATAGTAACTTCCTTACCACTGCACCTCGAAACAATTAGTGTTTGAATAGCTAATGCATTGCATTTGTATTTAGTCTAGTGAATTTTGTAATGCATATTTGACACCCTAAATGAATTCAAATGAAAAAAGTTTGAACGGGAAAGTTTTAGATCTTTTTGAGTACTACAACTTTGATTTATGTCATTTCTCCATCCGAGATCATTTGAAAAAATCATAAAAAATATTGATTTTTTATAAAAATGTTTTCCTTGGTGGTTTGCAATAGCACTCAAGGATATGGTGTTTTTCTTGGCGGTTTACAACAACACTCAACAAAAGCTGCATATTTCCTTGGAGGCCGACTGGAACCGCCAAGGATACACATTTCCTTGGCGGTTTACTACAACCCCCAAGGAAATGCTAAATTACATGGCGGTTGAATTTTGGCACTCAAGGAAATCATGGACCCCCAAGGAATTTCCATTTTGGTGTAATGATTGGTTATTACATGTAGGCCTTGTTTAGATGCGAAAAGTTTTTGGTGAAAATGTCACATCGGATGTTCTGTGCGATGTCAGAAGGGGTTTTCAGATACTAATAAAAAAATTAATTACATAGTTTGCCTGGAAACCGCGAGATGAATTTATTAAGCCTAATTAATCCGTCATTAGCACATTTGTTACTGTAGCACTTTAGTGTCAAATCACAGACTAATTAGGCTCAAAACGTTCATCTCGTGATTTCCAATCAAACTGTGCAACAATTAGTTTTTTCGTCTACATTTAATATTCCATGCATATGCCACAAGATTCGTTACTGTAGTTTTTCGTGAAAAGTTTTTGATCTAAACAAGGCCATAAACGAAAAAAGAATGAAAAATCTATAGCAGCATTGGTCCGTAATCAAGCCGGCTTCGGAAGCAGATTTAACCAATTTTTACCATCCTCATGGGTAGTTGGAAGGGCCAGACCAAAAAAATGGAACAAAAAAGATGCGGAAATTTTGCCTCTTTATTATTAGGTAATAGATAATAGATATAGATATAGATATAGATATAAATTTGGTTAAACATGAGATGATTTGATTCTCCAAGAAAGTTGAAATGACTTATAATTTGGGACGGAATGAGTATTATTATGACACTATAATGCAAATAAACAAAAAACAACATTTTTTTCCTTGACCTTCTGTTTCTCGCAACACAAGAAAAAGGTTTTGAAGTTCTATTCCGTCCACCTCACATTTTACAAGTTTGTGTTGATTGCTTACGACAGGTAAGCGTAAATTCGCCACTGTGGGAAGTCGTCATTCCTTCATCATGTAGCATTTGCTTGTATGCAGCCATCTTGTGCTTTTGTTTCCAACACTCTGCAGTAAAACTTATAGTCATCATGCGGAGTCTTTTGGCACTTGCCAACATGGCTTTCGCGAACCAAAGTTCAGTTGCTGACAATCCGGTAAGCTCTACTCGCTTCAGGTGAGCCATAGATATCCAATGGCCTGGGTGATCAGGGCAATCCTGCAATACAAAAACAGAAAAAAAAAACAGTTTTTAGAAAGGAATCATCGTATCTTTGGAAAAGGGAAATAAATAAATAGAACCCATAGATGAGATGTCGGATGAGTAGTGCTCACCTTCCGGATGAGGTGGAAGCGGGGTAAATGTAGGCTGAGGTTTCTAAGATTGGTGAATCGTGTGAGGATGCTTTCGACGCTAGTTCCAAAATTATATCGGTGAAACACATCACCAGAAACGTTAACGGTCAGAGATGTGATTTGAGGGAGTTGTGGTACCATACTTCTTATCATGTCCACGTTTGTCTTGGATGTCTGTTGACCTTTAAGAGTCACGTCAAGGGATGTGATTGAGATGCATTGGCCAAGGAGGCGTACGTTGATCTCGTTTGCGGCGGCCAAGACAGGAGCCAAGGTGCAACCGGAATAGGAACTGCGATATGCCCGCAGACAGATCTTGAGGCTTCGCACGCACGGCAATTCGCCATCAACCTCAACGCACCTAGGCGGGTATCCTAAGCGAAAGAATGCAAGTTCTTCGAGCCTCGGAGCCGAGACCGCGAGCTTCTCCACGGCGCAATGGTCAATGTGGAAAATCCGGAGGCCGGGAGTTGTCAACTCCAGCGACGTCGTCAGGTTGACATGATCTATCCACAACTCTGACAGCACGCTGGACTCGAGCTTCATCTTTTCATCGATGGAATCATCATCATCATCAGGAACCCGAAGCTGATTCATGCGTAGCTTTTGCAGGTGCGGACAATTCGCGGGCGACACGAGGTAGGCGAGGAGGCGAGCACCGCCATTTGTGATCATCATCTTTTCGAGCGAAAGATCCACGAGCGATGCGAATTTCATGGTGTTAGCAGCAGGGAGCCGGACGCTTGCGCCGCCTAATGCCAGATGCATGGTCTCCATCCCTATAGGAGGATTAGGAAGCTCATCCAGAAGCACCACGGGGGCCGGGCTCGGGCACGTCTTGCCTTCCTTTTCCTCCTTCAACTTTAGGTGCACGCCCACGCCCACGAGGTAGCACTTCAAACCGTGCAGGTCCAAGATGAAGGACTTCAAACCGCGTCGTCGGAAAGCGTACTGAATCCACCCTTGTGCAGCATCGACGAATGCCGACGTCACTTGTTCGCGCGGTTTGTAGCCGTACGAATCAGATCCCGTGGTGGTATAAGAGATCGCCAGGCTTTCGATGGCGCAGTCCGATTGGGCACGCCGGGCAAGGATGTCGTTGACGCAGGAAACGTACTGCTCCAGTGCGGAGCGCTCCAGTGCGTCGCACAGCTCGGTGGCGATGTCGGCTGCCATGGACACCTCCGGCGAATGGGTGCGCAGGTCAAGGACGTCGCGGAAGGAGGAAATGGGGTAGTAGTAGTAGTCCGGGTCCGATGCGTCGCACCGCTCGGCGAGGATGTCGTTGACGCAGGAAACGTACTGCCGCTTCAATGCGGCGTGCCGCTCGGCGGCGCTGCAGGCTGCCGTGGACGTCGCCGGATAACAGGAGGCGAAGCGGAGCCTCGGGATGCGCTTCCATAGGCCGAGCCACCGCCGCGAGAGCACGCACGTGCGCAACGCGTCCCGCGTGTCGCCCGCCAGCTCGAGGACGCGGAGGAGCACGTCCTCGTCGAGGCCGCTGATCAAGTCGACGTCGCCGGCGCCGGATGTTCGTTTCGCTTTGGGCGCATCGTCCTCCGCCGCTGTGGAATCCATCCTGTTGCTGCGCGAGTTGAGATTGGCGGCTCGGCAAGCAGCTAGGGCTCGCGTCTACCAAGGCTCAGATTGCGCGCGATGAATAATGGGACCACGGGGACGCAAGGAATCGTGCCGCGTTTTGTTTTATAATCTGTTAATTAACGCGGCTCTTGTGCGGTTCGGAGAACACCTAACGCATATGCAATGCAATTCAAACACCGAAACGCGCTGCGATCAGATATCCAACTCGAAACAAATACTCCCTGCCTTATTTTGGTATTTTAGATTTGTTCCATTCTATATATAATTCAAACTAAATTTTAACCAAATCCATTAAAACAATAATGATATATGAAATATGGAATAAATATAATTATATTCACCTTGATCTATACATATTTTCATAATTTACTTCTTCAATAAGTTATACCTTAATTATTATTGGAGATGGAGGAGATGTTAATAATTTTTTCTATAAAACTTAGAACAAACATAAAATACCTCAATTATATTTTGGGATGGAGGAGTAGAATAAATCTAGCTAATCTTTTTTTTTTCTATCACGGTATGCTTCTAGATATCAAAATGCAAGGACAATACCAATCAAGCTGTTCTCATAGGTGGGCTCAATATAAATGAGCTTTCGTTGTTTTATTCTACCAGTAGAATTGTTCGTGCATTGTAATAGGAGTATTTTTTAAAAAAGAGTAATATTATTAGGGAGGCGGTAGTACCCCATGTGGTGGCCGAGGTCCTCCATCAATGTGTTTGGCGCCTCTGTTCGCAAAGGACACGAGGCGGGCCTCTCGACAAAGGGTCCCCGCAAGGGCGAGGGCACCCTTGATGACTGCAGAGGGGAGAGGTGGGGTGGAGGTTGAGCGTGTGCCACCCAGCACCGCCTCCACGCCGGTGGCTCGTGAAAGCACATGTAGCCCCACGGCGACGGCCCATGAAGCTCGACGGAGGAGCCCCCTTCGCCCACACGTACTGGGTTTGACCCGTTCCATCCAACCTCCTATCAAATACATCCAAACCTAGTTAGACCTTTGAACCAACCACACCCCTGCAAAAAGGCAGAAGAACAGAGATTGAAGAGAAAAGTTCTTTGCCGTGAAATCTATACTGATCTCTTGTAGTATGCCATAGGAAATCACGCATTCCATTTACTGCCATCCCTTTTATGCATCGGCGTGACATAGCAGTAACATTGCTGTTTAGTCGTGTTCAGAAGTACGTACACAATTTTACTCGTTCCTCCCTGCTACGTTGCACGCCCTTCCTCGTCATGACGTCATCTGCTGCTTGCTGCTGCTAAGTGTCCCGCCTCTTTGCTTGTGCCGCCTGTGGAAAAGGAACCGAATTAGGTCTTGTTTAGTTACTTCTAAAAACTTTATACCTTATCGCATTAGATGTTTGACACATGTATAGAGTATTAATAGATTAATAAAATAACTAATTGCACAGATTGTGTGTATTTTGTGAGATAAATTTTTTGAGCCTAATTAGTCCGTGATTAGACAATGTTGTGCTATAGTAAATATGTGATAATGACGGATTAATTAGTCTTAATAAATTTATTTCATAGTTTACAAGCGAGTTCTGTAATTAGTTTTTTTATTAGTATCTAAACACCACATCCGATATCTCATAAAACATCCGATGTGACATCCTAAAACTTTACGACCCTAAAACTAAATAAGACTTTAGACGTTCATAGGAGGCAGCGTGGAACTTACGTGGGCGGGCATGCCAGAGTCGGTGAGGGACCCAAGCGCACGCGTGCCCAAAAGAGATTCCAATATTTGCCTTCTAGCTTTTTGACTAAAAGGGTACAAGACTATCTCCAACAATATCACCTAAAATATAAGACCCATTTTATGTTTAGTAAAGGGTTTTGTACTTATTTTTAGTCTTTTTCAACAACAAGACCTAAAAGAGACGATACTCATATTTGGGTTGTGTCTCTATTATAACCCAAACTGGGTCTCGCATATAGGTACTATATTAGAGGCTGATACAGTACCATTCGAGATCCATTTTAGATATAAAATGCCCATATAGGGCATCCACTAGAGACCGTCTAACCAGGACAAGGGATGAACTATCTTTTTAGCTAAAAGGGTATAACAAGGATGAGGGAGAACAAGAATGGCCATTGAGAAAAATGGCTCTACAGCAGAGCTTTGGGATGGGAAAAGTTTGAAATGCACTTTTAGGAGAACAGTTTGATACGAGGGAGTATCCTCTTTCCATGGTATCAGAATGTTTTACTGCAATATTTCCCCGTTCAAGTAAAAACTGGCGTGTGTTGTGTCTCATTGTGTGGCCACCCACATATGCACTGCGTCTATTTCAAGTAGTACTAGTACCCCTCTGCAGTCTGCACTGCAACCAAATGGAGAGAGTTCAGGAGCAGAACACCAAGAAGCCGAGGGTGGAGTTACCCATGCGTGAAGTGAAGCAAGAAGTGGAGGAAGGGCAGGCATCCGGCGGAGCCGGCGCAATGGTGGCCGTGCAAGTCGCCGCCCCGGTCGTGGATCTCGAAGTGAGGATCGAAAAGGCCAAGCTTGACTGCCCCCGCTGCACCATGCCCTTCAAGCCTCCAATCTTCCAGTTCCAGGTATGCTTCACCAATCACCATTAGTACCGGCAAGATGCTGCATTCTAATCGCCTGATCGGGAAGTTGCTTGCTTGCGCAGTGCGAGGCCGGACACTTGGCCTGCGGCACCTGCTACGCCTTCCTCCCCAAGAACAAGTGCTACTCGTGCCATCGGGACGGCGCCTACTGTCGCAACACCCCTCTGGAAGGCATCGTCGGCGGTGCCAAGGTCCTCTGCCCCTACGACGTCTACGGCTGCCGGAGGTACGTCACCTACCACGAGGCCGGCGACCACCAGCGCGAGTGCCCCTGCGCGCCGTGCCGCTGCTCGGAGCCCGGCTGCGCCTTCGTGGGCTCGCCGCCGATGCTCCGCGACCACCTCAGGGACACTCACGCCTGGCCCGTGGACAAGATCACCTACGGACGCGCGCACAACATCCGACTGCCGGAAACGTGTCCGCCGCGCCTGCTCGAGGCGGAGGACGACGGCCGCGTGTTCCTCGTGTCCGTGGGCGCGCACGGCGCGCGCCTCGGCGTGACGGTGGCGTGCGTCAGGGCGAGCGCCGCGGTGGGGCCGCGCTACTCCTGCAAGCTGTGGGCGACCGGGAACCCCGGCGCGGAGACCGGCCGAGTGGAGATCGCCATGGCGGAGGCGGACGTGCCGAGCAGCAGCTCGGTGCCTGGCCCTGGCGACGCCGCCACGGCTGCGGCGGCGGCGGAGGCGGCGCCCTTGTCTGTGCGGCGCAGCATGCTGCACGGGAAGTCCATGGAGATGATGCTCAGCATCAGGATTGACAAGCCGAACAACTGAATGCAGCGACTGGTTCGTCTAATAAACGATCGAATGGAAGATCGAAGTCTGGGTTCTGTCCATGGTAATGGCTACTTGTGAGATTTCCAGGATGACTCTCTTGGTGGTTCTCAGCTCTGGGCCTCTGCCTGTTTTAGTTTGTGTGTACTTATATCAGTATTAAATCATAGGATTACATGTAGTTTGTCTTGGTTAGGAATGCTGAAATTTCCATCGGTTGCTCTGTAAATTGCAATGTGTTGTTGACTGCTGTAGCTTGTGTGTAAATTTACCGATGCGAGACAGATGGATGATTGCCTAGCATTGTGTGTTGAAACATCTATCAGTATCGGTCGTGCTCACCATGGCAGATGAGGTGCTAGTTAGCAGATGGCATTAGCTTGTTGCATTTGCAGCCACACCACATGGCCTATTCATTCTGTAGGCATTTTCAAATCTATGCAATGTGCCAAACTGCAGGTTCATCACCCGGAGAAATTGCTGATGATTCGTCTCATCTGAACAATGATCTAGGGCCATGTTTAGTTTGCATCAAAATGCAAAAAGTTTTCAAGATTTCCCATCACATCGCATATGCCGACACATGTATGAAACATTAAATGTAGGTAAAAAATAATTAATTACACAGTTTATCTGTAAATATCAAGACGAATCTTTTGAGCCTAGTTAATCCATGATTGGACAAAGTTTGTCAAATACAAACAAAAGGTGCTACAGTATTTTTTCAAAAGAATTTCGCCATCTAAACATGGCCCTAGGGTTCTTTTGGCACGCATCCCTGCATGATTCATCTGATCTGATTTCAACATCTTCGCCATGGAACACTAATGATGGTGCTTAGTTGGCCTAAATCGAGAGGTCCAAAATCTGCACAGTAAAAGATTCTCCACCGTAGCATTTCGTTTGTATTTGTGAATTTTTATCCGAACATTGACTAATTAGGCTTAAAAGATTCGTCTCGTAAAGTACAACTAAACTGTGCAATTAGTTTTTTATTTCATCTACATTTAGTACTCTATGCATATATCGACATTTTGATGTAATGGAGAATCTTTTTTATAGTAAAATTTGAGGGAAATTTTGGCATCTAAACAAGGCCACAGCCAGAGAAGACGTACCGTAGAAAACAGAATTTTGAAGGACCTAAACACCGTGAACAAAATGATGATGGCAAATTTGTGTCCTTGCTCGGTCACTCCTCGCTCCTCGGATACAGATACGGAGTACTTCCTCCGTTCCTTTTTAAGTGTCGTTTGGGAAGCATGCTCAAGGTCAAGTCTCAAATGGTACCTGGTTACGGCCATGTTCTGCTGGTCATGTTTCGATTTGTTTCAGCTTGTTTCAGCTTATTCTCTCTCACAAAATACTATTGAATCAGCTGAAACTAGTCGGCTTTTCCACCAGCCGAACCAGCCCTACAAATTTTTGTAATCTAGACATTGTAGCACATTTCATTTGTATTTGATAAATTTTATCCAATCATGGACTAACTAGGTTCAAAAGATTCGTCTCGTGATTTATAACCAAACTGTACAATTAATTATTTTTTATCTATATTTAATGTTTTATGCATGTATCTAAAAATTAATGTGACGGAGAGAGTAAAAAAAATTAGAATTTTAAGACAATCTAAACCAGGCGCAGGGAAAAAAAACTCAAGTGATACTGTACAGCTATCATGTCCCATCAGCTGCTTTTTCCAGGAAGAAGGGGCCGAGACAGCTGGCTAGCTGGCTGCAGCAGCAGCGGCAGCTTTAAACGAACAAGGGCAAGGGTTTGTTTAGTTAGGGGTTGTTTAGTTGGTGAAAAAGTTTGGATTCGGCTACTGTAGCACTTTTCGTTTTATTTGACAAAATTTATTCAATTATGGACTAACTAGGCTCAAAAGATTCGTTTCGACATTTACAGACAAACTGTGCAATTAGTTATTTTTTTACCTACATTTAATGTTCCATGCATGCGTCCAGAGATTCGATGTGACGGGTACTGCGCAAACTTTTTTGGGTTGGGGGGACTAAACAGGCTCTTAGTGAAAAAGTTTAGCTTTGTTATTGCAGTACTTTTTGTTTTATTTGGTAATTTGTGTCCAATCACGGACTAATTAGGTTTAAAAGATTTATCTCGTGATTTATAATTAAACTGTGTAATTAGTTTTTTCTTTCGTCGTCTACATTTAGTACTCTATGCATATGTCGCAAAATTTGATGTAATAAGTACTGTATCACTTTTTAGGTTCTTTTTAAAACTAAACAGGCCCCAAGTTCTTCTCCCTCGTCACCCCTCAGGCATGTCACGGCAAACGGCACTTGTCAGGAAACGAGATGGCAGAGCAGAACAGCACAAGAGGAGCTCGCTGCTGCACGATGGCCTGCAGGCCCTGAGCGCCAAGAAGCCAAGGGACCAGGCTCCATCACCCAGCCGCGTCTGCGTGGTCAAGCAAGAACCAGAAGAGCGAGAGGAAGGAGAGGTGAGCCCCGTCGTCAGAGGCACGGGAGCTGTGGCGGTGGAGTGGAGGAAGCCATGGATCAGCCGCAGGTCAAGCTGTCGTTCGCAGTGTCCTTGTTCCACTGCCGTGCTTGCGCCCGCCCCCTCAGACCTCCAACCTTCAAGGTGAGCTCCATCTTTTGCTATGCTATGCTACTGCCGATGTTCCTCGAGCCGAGACTTATGATTGATGCTGCAAAGCTCTGTGCGAATGCGAGCAAAATCTTGAATCTTTCTTCGTCTTGCCGCCTTTACGATCTTGTTGCCATGGTTTCTGTGTGCTCGCAGTGCGAGGCCGGGCACTTGGTGTGCGGCGGCTGCCGCGGCATCCACGGCCAGGCGTGCGACCGCTTGGCCACCGTCGTGGCAAGCCCCGACGTGGACGTCTACGTGCGCAGCGCCAGGCTGCCGTGCGCCAACGCGGAGTTCGGCTGCGAGAGCTTCCCCGTCTACTACCAGGCTGCCGACCACGAGCGCGCGTGCCACTGGGCGCCCTGCCGCTGCCCGGACCCCGCCTGCGACGCGTCCACCTCGCCGGCGAGGCTGCTCGCCCACTTCGCCGGCCGCCACTCGTGGCCCGTCACCGGCGTGAGCTACGCGAAGCCGCACCGGATCGCGCTGCCGCCTCCGCCGCGGGGCCTGCACTTCCTCGTCGCCAAGGATGACGGGCGCGTGTTCCTCGTCTCCACGTCCGCGCTCGGCGGCGCGGCCTCCGCGGTGGCGGCGTCGCTGGTGTGCGTGCGGGCGAACGGCGGCGCGGCGGGCGCGCCCCGGTTCAGGTGCACCCTCTGGGTGGAAGACGCGCGCAGCGGCGGCGGGGACGTCTCGAGGGTCACGTTCAAGGTGGCGAGCAGCGACCTGTCTGGTGGGTACGTGGCGGCGGCGGAGCAGGGCATGTTCTTGGCCGTGCCGCCGGGACTGCTGCGGGACGCGTCCGGAAATGGAGGGATGCCCGACCTCATGGTTCGGATTGACGAGGGCCTTGTTTAGATCCTAAATTCCACCCCAAATTCTACTGTGAAAAAGAAGATTCTCCGTCATATCAAAATATCGGTATATATATGAAGTACTAAATGTAGATGAAATCAAAAATTAATTACACAGTTTTGTTGTACTTAGCGAGACGAATATTTTAAGCCTAATTAATCAATATTTGGACAATTATTACCAAATAAAAACAAAATTACTACAATGTGATGTGACATTTACTATGCAAATTTTAAATCCCAAATTTAGGATCTAAACAAGGCCAAGGTTGCTTGCCCTGCTCTGGCAACGACCGTTGTGTAGCTGCGTGATGTACTGACGTATAGAGAGAGGCCCCCAGGTGCAGCTGTTGTAAATGTGCATACAGTACTCTTGAAAAAATGACAAGCACCTTTTCCAAAAATCACGATCTGGTGTGTCCTGAGATCAGTAATAAATCATCTTGGCCGATTTCTGCGTGTTCTTGAGCTTGGGTCTTGTTTAGATGGTTAAAAAGTGTTAAAAAAATTTTTATAGTAATTGTCACATCGAATTTTTAGATGTATGTATGGAGCATTAAATGTAGGTAAAAAATAACTAATTATACAGTTTGTTTGTAAATGTCGAGACGAATATTTTGAGTCTAGTTAGTCCATGGTTAGATAAATTTTATCAAATAATAATGAAAAGTGCTACGAGAATTTTCTCTAAAAATTTTCAGAACTAAACATGGCCTCGAGAATTCATGGAGTACATGGCTGTTATCTGCTGCACTGGTTGCTCGTGGAGTGAAATGAAATGGAGGGTCTAATTTGGTTAGGTTAGAGCCCACCCAATTTTGGATGTGTTTGGAACCGAGATTGGTGGAACGGGTCGAACCCAGTGATACGGATTCGTCTGATACCTCATAAACGAAGAAATCAGCTCGACGCACATCGACGTCTTGCCTTCTCAGTCTCTCGCGCGTGGGTGTAGAGGTTCCTCCTTCGAGCTTCGCAGGCTGCCAACGTGTACCAGCGCTGGGCGGCGCACGCTCAACCTCCACCCCGCCTATCTCCTCCGTCGACATTGAGGGCTCCCTCGCCCCTACAGGGACCCTCGTCGAGATGCCCATCCGGCTTGGCATCCTTCGCGAGTGGAGGCACCAGACCTTAGCGACCACGCATGGTACTATCGCCTCCCCAATACTATTATTTTTTCAAAAAAAAAGTACTGCCGTTGCAAGGCATGAATAATTTTGCCAGTTAATAAAACAACAGAAGCTTATTTATATTGGGTGGTATGTGCTGGCCATCAGCCGTCCCACGCTTCCCCTTCGCCGCTTGGGTTGGTGATTTCAAGAAAACGAGGAGAGAGCTCTTGAGCTCAGTAGGATGGGGATGGTGACCAAGGTTCCCACCTTCATCTTGTGATGGTGGTGCTGAGCACTTCCTTGATCTTATTCTTCTTTTCTTTCTCTTCTGCTCTCTTTTCTGTTTCTAGTTCATCTTGTTCTTCCTTCTAGAGAGGAGGGAGAATGGGGAATGAATGGGTGAGTGCTAGAGTTGTGGGGATGAGTGGGTTCTGCTGGTGATCATTCCTATTTCGTGCTGACATGTGGGGCCAAAGGGGGGAGAGAGAGCTCCCCAAAAAACTGAATCTGCTAAATCAGTGATCAGGCGGATGGTCTTGTAGATCACTGAATTTGAAGAATTTGATTTAGAGAGAGATTTTGGCAATGGGGTCATCTATAATGTTCTAGGGGTTGATAAAACACATTTAGAGAAATTGGAAAGGTTGCTTGGCATCTATTTCAGAGTATCTTCTCAAAGTCAAGTTGACCATGGTTGCCCCCTAGTTGACTTAGGTTGATTTGGGGGAAACGATAAGGTTGATTAGCGAATTTGGAGTCCTTGCCCTAGTAGAGAGTACAAGTAACCTTGCGAGGGAGGTGATGGGGTGGTTCTGTTAGCTAAGAGGGCATATGCAAGGTCATCTAAAAGGTTCTCCATAAGAGTTTTATAATGGGGGTGTGTTCACTTCGCGAAAAGTGGTTGAAAAGTTACTGTAGCATTTTTCGTTGTTATTTGGCAAAATTTGTCAAATCATGGATTAACTAGGCTCAAAAGATTAGTTTCGATATTTACAGACAAACTATGCAATTAGTTATCTTTTTTACCTATATTTAATGCTTCATGCATGTGTCCAAAGATTCGATGTGATAGGTGAAAGAGGAAATATTTTGGATTAGCATGTGAAGTGAACACAGCCTGGATCGACCGTTGGCTCGTGACAGCTATTTAGTCAAATGATGATTTGAACGTGTCTACTTTTGTTTTGTTTCTCTTTTCACCTTTTCTGTACTGCAGCTTGCCATGTCTAAATAAAACTCTACATTCTAATTTCTTATTCTGATGTATATATGAGGCGCTCATAAGCAAATTAGCTGCTTAGAAATAAAAAAAATATTTTTTTTGAATTTATGGTTTTGTGTTTAGTTCCACTTCCTAAAGTTTTGTCCCTGTCACATCAGATATTTTGACATAATTTGTAGTATTAAACACCATGATTTGACAATATGGTGCTACAGTAAACATGTGCTAATGATATATTAATTAGGCTTAATATATTCGTCTCGCAAATTATTCTCCATTTGTGTAATTAGTTTTATAGTTAACTCATGTTTAGTCTTTCTAATTAGGATTCGAACAGCCGATGTGACACGAACTAAACTTTAGTCACGGGATCAAACACTTTTAACATAACTGTTCTAACTTAACAGTGCTGGCCCTTAAACGCAGACTCATGAATGGCTTCCGATGGAAGGAATACCTGCCAGAAGAAGGCACCGGAGAACCTGGGCCTGGTTTAGACGCCCGATTCGGAGCATCCCGAATGCACTGTGTGACATTGTAGATTTTTTGTTTTTATTTGGTAATAATTGTCAAAACATTGATTAATTAGGCTCAAATGTTCGTCTTGCAAAATACAATAAAACTGTACAATTAGTTTTTGATTTCATCTACATTTAGTACTCTATACATGTGCTGATATTTTGATGTGATGAAGAATCTTTTTTTTTACATAATAGAATTTAGAGTGAATTTGGACATCTAAGCAAGACCCTGTTGGTTTATAGGAAAACCATGACCACACGTATTTACGTGCTTTGACATCGTAGACTGCACGTTGCAGGGCGTGTTTGGCACGGTTTCTCGTGGCTCCGGCTCCTCCTGCATCTTGTCGTAGGAGCCGTTTTTCTCTCTCAGGTCAAAATGAACGGGGAGCTGGGAGAAGCCACGATTTGTAGCTCCTCTGGCTCCGGCTCCTCTGATACTGTAGCGAAGAGCCGAAACCCGAAGGAGCCTTGCCAAACACGCCCGCAGTTTAGGAAGCAAGGCCTTAGGAAAGACCTGAAGCAAGTGGAGAGCCCGCTCTTTCCCACATTAAAGAAGACCTTGCTCTACAAATCACGTGCAGTCACAGTCTCAAAACACATGAATGCTCTTTAGTTTTTCCGTTTGGAGGCTAATTAAGAGGACTAAACATGAGTTAATTATAAAACTAATTGTATAAACGTTGACTAATTTGCGAGACAAATATATTAAATCTAATTAATCCATGATAACAAATATTATTATAGCATCACATGGGTAAATCATGGATAAATTAGACTTAATAGATCCGTCTTATGAATTAGCCTCTATTTTTATAATTAATTTTATAATTAGTCTATGTATGAAACTTCAAATTAGGGCGTGTTCAGATCGTAAAATATTTTGGGTAAAGTTCCTGTAGCACTTTCGTTGAGCATCTCCAAGAGTTTGCCAAAATTCACTTGACAAATATCATGATTTGGCAACTTGCTAAAATATATGGCAAGTGAAAAAATAGACTCTCTCCAAGAGTTTGCCATTTAGACTTGGTAAAATAAGAAGAGGCCCGCTAAGCGAACGAAGAGCCCCGTTAAGAAACGAAGAGCCCCGCTAAGAAACGAAGAGCCCCGCTTAAATTTGCACGTGAAGCCGGATGCGCGCTCGCGCTCAGCGCGCAAATATGCGCGTGGAGGGGGGAGATTTGCCAAGTTGCTAAAATTTGCCAAGTTGGATGCCAAACTGTTGGAACACAATTTTTTCCGTTTTGTAAAAAATAGATGGATGCCAAGTTGATTTGGTAAACTCTTGGAGATACTTGGCAAAATTTATCCAATCATAGACTAACTAGGCTCAAAAGATTCATCTCGACATTTACAGACAAACTGTGTAATTAGTTATTTTTTTATCTATATTTAATACTTTATGCATACGTCAAAGATTCGATGTGACGATTACTATGCAAAATATTTTAGGTGTTTTTAGAATCTAAACGTGGCCTTAGCCTCTGTATAAACGATTCCACCTCTAACAGGTCCCTTCCACGTTAAGGCTTCGGGCTGGTTCGGCTGGTGGAAAAGCTGGCTGGTTTCGGCTGATTCAATAGTGTTCTGTGAAAAAGAATAAGCTGAAATAAGCTGAAACAAACTGAAACATGACCAGCAGAACAAGGCCTTCATGCTTTTCTTCTTCATAGGTACTTCTTCCGTCAGAAGCCATCCACTAGTAATTTTTTACTTAGGCCTTGTTTAGATACCCAAAATCACCCCCAAATTCTATTATGCAAAAAGAAGATTCCCCATCACATCAAAATGTCGGCACATATATGGAGTACTAAATGTAGATGAAATCAAAAACTAATTGCACAGTTTTATTGTACTTTGCGAGAAGAATAATTTGAGCCTAATTAATCAATGTTTGGACAATTATTACCAAATAAAAACAAAATTGCTACAGTGTGACGGGACATTTACTATGCAAAGTTTGGACCCCAAATTTGGGATCTAAACACGGCCTTACAGAGTTACTGCGCACACAGACGTGGCACTTACTTTACTGTAGACCTTGTCTCATTTTTACTTTAGGCCGTGTTTAGATCCCCAATTCGGGGGTCCGAAATTTTACTGTTCGTATTAAATGCGCACTGTAGCAATTCGTTTGTATTTGGTAAAAATTGTTCAAACTTTGACTAATTAGGTTCAAAATGTTTGTCTCGCAAAGTACAACAAAACGGTGCAATTAGTTTTTAATTTTATCTACATTTAGTACTCCATGCATGTGCCGACATTTTGATGTGACAGAAATCTTCTTTTTACATAGTAAAATTTAAGGTTAAAATTTGGCATCTAAACAAGGGCCTTGTTTAGATCGCAAAGTCGGGGGTGGCCAAATCTGTACAGTGCCACCCCGAACACTGTAGCACTTTTGTTTGTTTGTGGTAATAATTGTCCAAATTTGGATTAATTAAGTTCAAAATGTTCGTCTCGCAAAGTACAACAAAACTGTGCAATTAGTTTTTGATTTCATCTATATTTAGTACTCCATATATATGCCGGTATTTTGATGTGACGAAGAATCTTCTTTTTATATAGTGAAATTTAAGGTGAATTCTGGAATCTAAACGAGACCAAGGCCTTACAGAGTTACTGCCAAGTTCATTCTCATATCGTCACCCGCTCTTTCGTTTCTCTTTCAGCACGTCACTTGCCTGAATACGAGGAGATGGCAGAGCAGCACAAGAGGAGCTCGCTGCCGCACAATGGCCAGCAGGCCCTGAGCGCCAAGAAGTCAAGGAACCAGGCTCCATCCCCCAGCCGCGTCTGCGTGGTCAAGCAAGAACCAGAAGAGCGAGAGGAAGGAGAGGTGAGCCCCGTCACCAGAGGCACGGGAGCTGTGGCGGTGGAGGAAGCCATGGATGAGCCGCAGGTCAAGCTGTCGTTCGTCGCAGGGTCCTTGTTCCACTGCCGTGCTTGCCTGCGCCCCCTCAGACCTCCAACCTTCAAGGTGAGCTCCATCTTTTGCTATGCTGCTACCGAGGAAAAAGTCTAGATCACCCCCTGAAATATGGGGTGATGTCTAATTTACTCCATTGAAACGGTCTAATTTACCCCCTAAACTTTTCAAAACCGTCTACTTTACCCCCTGTGACAGTTTTGGACGGCGGTTTGCTACAGTAACCATGGTTTTGCTACAGTACTAAATCTTTAAAAAAATATAGTAAATTACAGAAAAATCGTAAAATAAAAAATCTAATTTTGTTGGACTCTACGTGAGTAGATCTACACAATGAACATATAATATGGTGTGCTTTAGTACAAAGTTTTTGCTGTAGCTTTAAATTTATTGGAAAATCCTAATAAATTTAAAGCTATAGAAAAACTTTGTACTAAAGCATATAATATTATATGTTCATTGTGTAGATCTACTCACGTGGAGTCTAAGAAAATTGGATTTTCTATTTTACGATTTTTCTATGATTTACTAGGATTTTTTAAAGATTTGGTTACTGTAGCAAAACCATGGTTACTGTAGCAAACCGCCGTCCAAAACTGCCCCAGGGGGTAAAGTAGACGGTTTTGGAAAGTTCAGAGGATAAATTAGACCGTTTCATACTTGAGAGGATAAATTAGATACCACCTCATACTTCAGGGGGTCATCTAGACTTTTTCCTACTACCGATGTTCCTCGAGAGTCGAGCCGAGACGGAATGATGGATGCTGTACGACTGTGAGCAAAATTTGAGTCTTTCTTCGTCTTGTCGCCTTACGATCTTCTTGCCATGGTTTCTGTGTGGTCGCAGTGCGAGGCCGGGCGCCTGGTGTGCAGCGCCTGCCGCGACATCCACGGCCAGGCGTGCGACCGCGCGGGCACCGTCGTGGCGAGCCCCGACGTGGACGTCTACGCTACGTGCGCAGCGCCAGGCTGCCGTGCACCAACGCGGAGTTCGGCTGCGAGAGCTGCCCCGTCTACTACCAGGCCGCGGACCACGAGCGCGCGTGCCACTGGGCGCCCTGCCGCTGCCCGGACCCCGCCTGCGACGCGTCCACCTCGCCGGCGAGGCTGCTCGCACACTTCGCGGGCCGCCACTCGTGGCCCGTCTTCGGCGTGAGCTACGCGAAGCCGCACCGGATCGCGCTGCCGCCTCCGCCACGGGGTCTGCACTTCCTCGTCGCCAAGGAGGACGGGCGCGTGTTCCTCGTCTCCACGTCCGCCCTCGGCGCGGCGGCGTCCGCGGTGGCGGCGTCGACGGGGGCAACAGGGAGCTCTTACTCTCCGTCCGCATTGACCCTTCTTTGGAAGACAAGAAGATGATCACCCAAAGCTGATCGAGTGATCAATAATAAGGGCCGGTTTAGATGCAAAATATTTTGTAAAATGACACTGTAGTAAATTTCGTTGTTATTTGGCAATTAGTGTCCAATCATGGTCTAACTAGGCTTAAAAGATTCGTCTCGTCCATTTCGTCTAAACTGTGTAATTAATTTTATTTTTTATCTATGTTTAATGCTTTATACATGCGTCTAAAGATTCGATGTGATGAGGAATGTTAAAAAAATTTGCAAAATTTCTGGCAACTAAACAGGCTGTTGGGATCTGAGTAAGATCTGCTAGCAGAAACATAATTCCAGGTGTTATTATGATTCCATTCAATTGCCATCTAGGCCCAGTTTACTTCCCCAAGAATTTTGCAAAAATTTTCACATTCTTTATCACATCGAATCTTTGGACGCATGCATGAAGCATTAAATATAAATAAAAAATAAAACTAATTACACAGTTTAGACGAAATCCACGAGACGAATCTTTTAAGCCTAATTAGACTATGATTGAACACTAATTGCCAAATAACAACGAAAACGCTACCATGTCCATTTTACTAAATTTTTTGCATCTAAATAGGCTCCTAATCATGGCTTTGGTCTTTTGGCTTTGCAACTAGCATACCAAAGGGACACAACGTATATATTTTTTTAATGAGCTTCGGTAACCGTAGAATTTGCTAGCGCTAATTGCTAAATACGTTTCAAATTATACGGCGCTTTGACTTTTTAGTTCATCTATTTTACTATGTGTCTAAACATATTATTATATCTATATGCATATCAAAATAGATGTACCAAAAAGTCAAAGCGACCTATAGTTTAAAATGGAGAGAATACTGTAGCTTTAGGTCCGACCTATCTCTACCGTTATGCGCTCGATGATACATTTGTTTACGCCTCATCGCACGCTATTGTGAGCGTGCCACCTCGGTTTGTCTTCGCGATCTTCACACATCGATCCAAGTTTGGAAGAATTAGATTTTCGCCAGTACGTCAATTACTCCATCTATCCTAAATTATAAGGCATTCTAAGAATCTTGGAGAGTCAAATGATCTCAAGTTTGACCAAATTTATATAATAAGATAATAATATTTATTACACCAATTAAGTATCATTAGATTCTTCATTAATTATATTTTCATAGTATACCTATTTGATGTTATAATTTTTTTGTAATTTTCTCTATAATTTAGATCAAACATAAGATGTTTTGACTCTCTAAGATTTTTGGAACGTCTTATAATTTGGAATGGAGGGAGCATGACTTTGATATTTGCCATTGCTTAGAAAAATATGGATTGGAGCCACTATTGTGTAAGACATGTTCCATCGTTTGCTACTGCCGTACCATTTCAATTTCAATGGAATCAATAATCGAACAAATTTTGCTTCCGAAATTGGTGCGGCAGTTGGGTCTAGACATTACCAAAAAAAAAAAGGAATGGCAGAAATCCAAATTGTAACTGACGTAACGGTTTTCTGTGAGGATTTGAAAATTTGCCTGCTACTTCAGGATAGCACAAATAGCCAAATGCGACAGCCGAAAGGAAATTGGTCTCTATTATCGTGTAAAATGTTTTTGCCAGTGTAGCATGACTCCAGAGAAAAAGGCATGACCGCATGAGATATAAAAATGTTCATCTCTCGTCATATTTTTCTACTTGTTTTCATAGAGGAGAAACAGATCTTCTGGTGCCATTACAAACTTGTTGAGAAGGAACCTCCTAGTACGCAATTTAGAACCTCAATTTCTATTGGTTTTTTGACGACTCGTACAAAAATCAGCCCATTTTCACGCCCCTGGTTTCCAAATAATGCAGCTCCTGCAAATGATTTTTTGCCAGAACAAAAAATTAAGGGTAGGCGTCCAAATAATCGGTAGAGCAGACCCTGATCCAAGAACTAGGAGGAAGGAAGCACCACGGTCCATGGACACATGTACTTTCACGGTTTCACCCTTCAGAGTTTCGGTTGCCAGTTTTGGACGCCTGCCTCTCCTCCTGTCTTGTTTGGTGCTGGCCCAGCAGTCCAGCACACAGGCCATGCTGCCTGTGCCTGCCTCCCGGGCCCTGGACAGGCGAGCAGCAGCCAAGCAAAACATTTTCGCAGTGACCAGAGCGCAGGACGGGATCGTTTGCCGCTGCGTCTGCACGGACCGTGCCAGCCGGCTTCCTGTGCTGCGCTGCTGCTGCCCAAACACGCGACGTCACCGCACACTTTCACTTTGGACTGGCAGGTTAAGTACTGTACGTGGAACGCAAACAAATTTACGTCCAAAATAAAACCGAGAAAGTTATCGCGTGGTCACCCTGCACGTGGTTTGGTTTTTGCGGCTTTGAGCAGGTTTGCAACCCAACCCGTTTTATTAGCACACGGACTGGGTTGGTCTGGTTCATGCGGTTACAGAACGGGTTGGACGTCATTCCTGGGTTGGTTTGGCCTGGGCTGGTCCACGGGTGCCGTGCTCGAGTTCGCGTCCGCCGCCGCCGCAGCAACAAATTCGCTGCTGCTGATGGGGATTTGCACAGAATTGAAGTCCTGCTGGGCGCTGCGGCCTCGGCGCTGGGCCGCCGCTACACGTCGCTGCTGCACTCGCTTGCCAGGGCGAGCGTCCTGCCCGCGGTCGCCGGTGCCGCGCACGCCAGCGCTTCACTCGCGCCCGCCGCCGCCGCTGCCGCAGTCGCCGGTGCCGTGCTCGAGCTCGCGCGCCCACAGTTGCCTCACTCGAGCTCGCGCCCGCCGCCGCCGCCGCCGCTGCCGCGGTCGCCGGTGCCGCGCTCGAGCTCGCGCGCCCACCGTTGCCTCACTCGAGCTCGCGCCCGCCGCCGCCGTTGCCGCCGCTGCTGCGGTCGCCGATGCCGCACCCACTGGCGCCGTGCTCGAGCTCGCGCACGCCGTCGCGGTCGCCGGGCCTGCCGGAGCCGCGCCCGCCGGCGCCATGCTCAAGCTCGCGTCCGCCGCCGACGCCGCGCCCGCATCGCTTTTCTTTTCTGGTTTCGATAGGTTTGGACGGTTTCTAACCGTGACCGGGTAGGAGGCTCTCGACGTCTTTGTTGCTTAGATGGGTTCGGGCCCAGACCGTGTTGTAACCATGACGTTGGTTTTGGCTGGCCTGGTTATGGGCCGGTGGCCGGTTTTACGAAACCGCTGAACAGGGTTATCGCGTGGTACCTTTCACGTCACGACTCACGAGTCAGGACTCAGGAGGAGTTCCCCTCCCATTCCGACTCCGCGTTCACCGTTCATTCCTCTGCTCCAGGAGGACCACGAGGCATCACGCTGTTTCTTCAGGGGCGGCTATCACCAGTTCACCACCGGGTCATCCCAGGGTACGGTGCAGGTGAGCACTCACTCCGCTGTTTGTCTTCTCATGAAAGTGGTGTTAAGGCCTGGTTTAGTTACCAAAGTTTGCACACCTCGAATTATTGTAGATTACTGTAGCAATTTTGTTTTTATTTGGTAAAAATTGTCTAAACATTGATTAATTAGGATCAAAATGTTCGTCTCGCAAAGTACAACAAAACTGTGCAATTAGTTTTTGATTTCATCTACATTTAGTACTCCATATATGTACCAGTATTTTGATGTGACGGGGAATCTTCTTTTTGCATAGTGAAATTTAGGGTGAATTTGGGAAACTAAACAAGGTCTAAGTTGATCTACCAAAGCCTGTTCGCTTAGCTGATAAGCCATGACTGAATGTACCGTTGGCTAATTTGTTGTGAAAGAAAAACACCATACCATGCTGATAAGTTCTAACAAACAGGCGGCAAATTGAATACTCATACTGCGTACTATCAACTCACTGCTCACATGCTCGCAGAAGCTTTCTACGGAGTAGTTTGGAATTAGTTTTTGATTTCATCTACATTTAGTATTTCATATATGTATCGGTATTTTGATGTGACGGAGAATCTTTTTTTTGCATAGTGAATATATGTACCGGTATTTTGATGTGACGGAGAATCTTTTTTTTGCATAGTGAAATTTGGGGTGAATTTGGGAAACTAAACAAGGCCTAAGTTGATCTACCAAAGCTTGTTCGCTTGGCTGATAAGCCATGACTGAATGTACCGTTGACTAATTTGTTGTGAAAGAAAAACACCATACCATGCTGATAAGTTCAAATAAACAGGCGGCAAATTGAATACTCATACTGCGTACTATCAACTCACTGCTCACATGCTCGCAGAAGCTTTCTACGGAGTAGTTTGGAATTAGTTTTTGATTTTATCTGCATTTAGTACTCCATATATGTACCGGTATTTTGATGTGACGGAGAATCTTTTTTGCATAGTGAAATTTAGGGTGAATTTGGGAAACTAAACAAGGCCTAAGTTGATCTACCAAAGCCTGTTCGCTTGGCTGATAAGCCATGACTGAATATACCGTTGACTAATTTGTTGTGAAAGAAAAACACCATACCACGCTGATAAGTTCAAACAAACAGGCGGCAAATTGAATACTCATACTGCGTACTATCAACTCACTGCTCACAGGCTCGCAGAAGCTTTCTACGGAGTAGTTTGGAATTTGCTACGAAGAATCAGTGAAATTGTTGCTCATGTCAGATATTTATCAGTAGGGTAATGCGGAGTACAGGGCGTGTGTCCGCCCGATCGGTACCCATGGTGGGCCCGCAACCCAACGATAACTCATCTACTCGCCCGCTCGGTCGAGCCAAGCCCGCTGCTGGTGATGGTGGCGCTCGCTGCCAGCTCCAACCCCGGTGACTAGAATCGACTGGCCTCGGCCTTCCCCTCCCTTCCTCTCTGTTGCATATGTATCTTTTAGTTATTTCAGACGTTTGAGATGAGTGTTGCAATCATTCTATTTTGATGTTGTAAAAGTAGATCGATGGATATTGCAGTTGTTGTATATGTTGCAAGTGTTTCAGACGTATGTTGCAATCGTTTTTGATTTGATGTTGCATATGTTTCACACATATGTTGCAACAGTATGATCCAAAATATTTTAGCTGTTTCAGTCTTATGTTGCAGCAAGTGGTTTCATGTTGCAAGTTGCAAGTGTTATTTTTTGGATGTTTCATGTGTTCTACACACATGTTGCAAGTGCATGTTTCAAGTGTTTCATCTGTTTTCAGACGTATGTTGCATTCAAATTTTTTCATGTTGCAAGTGTTTTATGTTGTTCGACCGAGGGTGAGCTCGAGGGACAGGAGGAAGGTGCGCACGGTGCACTGGAGGGTTGCAGACGGGGCCGCTGGGGCGTGCGGACAGGTGCTCCGATCGGGGGCACATCGGTCTCAGCTCTTGAGTACCGCCCGCGCGGAGAGAGAGGAGCAGGTCTGGAAATGCCTGATGGGCGTAGATACGGGGGCAGGTTACGCGCGTGGGGCAGGGCAAATCTGGACGAGGGTGGACGATGGCGAACTGGGACGAGCTGCGTGGACGTCTACGCGTCCGTCCAGTTCCACGCCCTTATCCGTAGCAAGGTCAATACTACTTTTCTCTTACAAGTGGAACAACTCAAATTTCTGAACTATGATCACTCAGCACCTTGCTGGAGCTTTTGTGAACCAACCTGTCCACTCATACACAGGAAGAGTTGCAACAGCTAAATATCATCACTCAGGACCTGGTGCTTTCGGACCAACCCGGCAAAAGATTATCCCCTGTCTCTCTATCCCAGGAAAAATTAGACACATCAGCAATCTATAAGCTCCTGAAGGCTTGGGGACAGCCAGCCGATCCAGCTTCCTCTTTCATGGCTCCCTCCTTTGCAAAGGAAGAATTCAGTGCAGAGCCAACCTACACCGAAAACGCATTGTTGCTTCTTCGATCTGCACGGTCTGGGGAGCCTTAGAAGAAACACCAGATCACATTATGTTCTGTTGTGATATAGCAGCTCAGTTCAAATCAGCTTTGGGCCTTCAACTGAACTCAGATTCCAGGACGAATAGCCTCCATTGCCTCCAGAAAATCAGCAGTGTCCCGGATGCCCAATATAGTACCTTCATTCTTCTATGCTGTTGGCAGCTTTGGAAGAGAAGAGATGGGATTGTGTTTCGCATTGAGACCCTCAAGCCAACGTCGGAAGACAGAAAGGGGCGGCTGCACTGAGGGGACGGAGAGAGGGGGAGGCTACGCTGAGGGGAGGGAGGGAGAGAGGGGCCGGCGGCGGCGGGCGGCACGGCGAGGTCTGGCGGCACCGGTTCGTGCAGGTGAAGAGGAGAAAAGAGGGAGAGAGAGAGGGAGGGAGGGAGCCGAGCGCGGCTCTGTACCTCGGTTCTGCCGCGCCAGGCAGGTTAGCACAACAGGACTCGCGCGGGAGTCGATGGCGCGGCAAGGCCCACACCAACATCGGGCGCGGTAAGGCCAGCCACGTCAGCGCATGGTTGGCGCATGGTTGACTGCCGCGGTAGCAGGCCTGTCGCGCCGCCATGCATGGCACGGCAGAGTGGTTTCACCACGCTAGGTTACTAGGCGCTGCCAAAAGGGTTAGTTTTTTTTTTTAAAAAAATAAAGTTAAACAGTGGTAGTTCACCTCTATTAATCGTCTATTCCCTTCATTCTAAAATAAATAACATTTCAAGGTTTAAAATTGGAAAAAGTCTAATTGACCCCCCCAACTATTGGGGGTAGTCTACTTTACCCCCCAAACTATGAAACGGTCTAATTTACCCCCTGAACTTTGCAAAACCGTCCAAATCACCCCCTCGAGCGGTTTTGGGCGGTGGTTTTGCTACAGTAACAGCTGTTTTGCTACAGTAACGGCGGTTTTGTCTTTTTCTTTTTTATTTATTTCGTCTAAATCTTTGAAAAATCATAGTAAATCACAGAAAAATCATAAAATAAAAAATCCAATTTTGTTGGACTCCACATGAGTAGATCTACACAGTGAACTTATAATATAGCATGTTTTAGTATAAAGTTTTTGCTGTAAATTTTGATCTATTTTTTTCTGTAATTAATTTGAATAATTCATACAACAAAAACTTTGTACTAAAGCATACTATATTATAAGTTCACTGTGTAGATCTACTCATGTGGAGTCCAACAAAACTGGATTTTCCATTTTATGATTTTTCTGTGATTTACTATGATTTTTCAAAGATTTAGACGAAATAAATAAAAAAGAAAAAGACAAAACCGCCGTTACTGTAGCAAAACAGCTGTTACTGTAGCAAAACCACCGCCCAAAACCGCTCGAGGGGGTGATTTGGACGGTTTTGCAAAGTTCAGGGGGTAAATTAGACCGTTTCATAGTTTGGGGGGTAAAGTAGACTACCCCCAATAGTTGGGGGGGTCAATTAGACTTTTTCCGTTTAAAATTTGTCAAGAGATGAGGACGTGTGTCTTTTATCAGCAACCTTAATTTGTCTAAAAATTTCAAGAGAATTATTTATTTTGAATGGAGGGATTATGTATAGAGTTAGGGCCACCTCATTTTTTAAATGTGGCACTAAGAATGTCATCTCTATTGATTAGGAGCTATCTCTTAAAAGGCAACGTATCCTATGCAAACCAGGCATCATGTGCAAACTTGCAAACTAACGATCTGAACCCCAGGATGCTCATCCGATGGCTACGGAGAGAGGTGGGGTATTTTTTCATTTAAACGCCTGCAGCCAGCTACTAATCTTGTTTTTTTTTTCAATTTGCCCCCTCCGCTTAATTGATCCCGTGGAGGGTTACGTCTGTTTGACTCGAGGGCAACACTTCGACTTCATCCCGCCGCCGGACGAACATGGAGCCCCGGCCGGTTGCCGCAGTGCAGGAGCCCCGGCAAGTTGCCCCAGCCGGATGGAGCCCCGGCCGGTTGCCGCAGTGCAGGAGCCCCGGCAAGTTGCCCCAGCCGGTTGCCGCAGTGCAGGACCCCCGGCAGGTTCGTCCTGAATATTTCATACAACAGCAAAGCACTAAAAGTCGATCCTGCGACTGAATGTGCTAATTTGCTTACAAATTACAATGAATGTTCTTTTCCACTGCTACATAATTGTACATTACATTGTCTGAACTCTGCATAGCAAAGCAATAGGCTTGAATTGAAAATAAGGACAATATGGATCTTTCTGCTAGCAGCTTCTAAAGTAAACTGAAATGGATCACAATTGCCATTGGCCTTGTGCCGTGGATCTTTCTGCGAGGTGGAGGCAGCCGTGGCCCGGCGCGCCCTCGAGCCTTGTCGCGGCGGAGCCTTGTCGTGGCTGGCGAGGTGGAGGCGGCCGTGGCCCGGCGCGGCGGCCCGGCACGGTGCGGCGGAACCTGTCGTGGTTGCCTGGCGAGGCTGGCGGCCGGGGGTCCTTCTTGACGGCGGAGGCTGGCGGCCCGGATTCCTTCGTCTGGACGGCGGAGGTTGGCGGCCGGGTTCCTCCATCTCCTCTGGCGGCGGTCGACTGGAAGACCGATGGAGTGGCGGCGGTCGACCGGAAGACCGATGGAGTCGCGCCCCTGGAGTCCACGCGACGTGCGACGGATTAGGGGGAGGGGGTTTTTTGAAAAAAAAACAAATGCTACAAGGGCTGGCGGGCGTTAAAATGAAAAATTACCCCACCTCTCTTCGGATCCATCGGATGAGTATCCTGGCGTCCAGATCGTTAGTTTGCAAGTTTGCACCGGATGCATGGTTTGCATAGGATACGTTGCCCTCTTAAAAACCTTTTATTATTAGAGCACCAAGCATGTTATAGGCGTGGCCTACCTAAGCGTACACCTCCTAGGCATCATGCATAGGTGCATGCAGATCAAGCCAGGGAGAGCTAGAGTATATATGACGAAAATTCTTATAGTAACTATATCGTTTTGGTTTTATCATGGTGAGACCACATCCCCAGACCGTAGTCAATAGTATAAATTCACGCCTGATCAAGCAAGGGATTAACTGCAAGTGGGATGCCATCTGTATGTAATCCATGTGATTTTTTTCTTTTTTTAATATTTTGTTTTATTTTCTGGCTTTTAGTTATTTAATTGTGTCATAAATTTCAAAAAATGATTGCTATAATTTGTTAGAGCTATTATATCACATTAGCCACAAATTCAAAGGTATGTTTGAGTCTTTGAGAGGCACATGATATCTAGAGATACTATTTACCTCCAATCATAGGGTTTGAAAGTAAGCGGCTGAAAGTACTGTTAGCTTGGGCTGAAAATAAGCGGCTGAAAGTACTGTTGACTAATTTGTTATGAGAAAAACACTGCTAGTCGGCTGAAAATAAATGGCTGAAAGCTCAAGCGAACAGGCTGGAAAGCCTTTTTTGAACTTCTGCAACTGCCTCTTCTTTATTATGGTGTATGCTTATTCATTCACCCGATATGACTCAGCAGCTTCTTTGCTCGTTCACGCCACACGTAGCCGGTTGGGGCCAGAAGAGGCTTCTGTTCTTGTGCTTGTGGTCACCACCGAGCTTACCTTCTGATCGTTCCCCAAACCGAATGAGATGATTTGGTACGTTGCTGCTGGCACCACACTTGAGTAAGAGGAGGAGATGGCTGAACAGAGCAAGAGGGGCTCGCAGCTGGAGAACGGCGAGCACGGCCACAACGGCAAGAAGGCGAGGGCGCAGGCCATGCCCAACGGCCTGATCAAGCGGGAGCAGCAAGAGATAGACGAGACAGCAGAGGAAGAAGAGCAGGAGGAAGGCGAGGTTAGCCAGGGCAGCGGCGCGGGAGCCATGGAGGAGGCGCAGATCAATTTGACGTTTCGGCTCACCTTGTTCCACTGCCGATCTTGTCGCCTTCCCCTCAAGCCTCCAACGTTCAAGGTTTGTTCTCATCATCGACATGTCATCGAGATCACTGATGAAAACTAAAGATTTTTTTCTGCTTGCAGTGTGAGTACGGGCACGTGATATGCGGCAGCTGCTGCAACAGCCACGAGCAGGTGTGCCGCGGCGCCGCCATCTACACCCCGTGCGTGGAGGTGGACGCGTTCGTGCGCGACGCCAAGCAGCCCTGCGCGTACGAGGATTTCGGGTGCAAGAGCTCGGTGGTCTACTTCGAGGCGGCAGACCACCAGCGCGCGTGCCAGTGGGCGCCCTGCTCGTGCCCGGACCCCGGGTGCGGCTTCTTCAGCTCGCCGGCGAGGCTGGCCGACCACTTCGCCGGTTGCGCCCACTCCTGGCCCGTCACGGAGGTGAGCTACGGGAAGCCGCTCAGGGTCGCCCTGCCGCCGCCGCAGGGCTGGCACGTGCTGGTGGGCGAGGAGGGCCGGCGCGTGTTCCTGGTGTCCGCGTGCACGCTCGGCGCGGCCGCCGCGGTGTCGCTGGTGTGCGTGAGGGCCAACGGCGACGCGGCGGAGGGGGCGCCCCAGTTCAGGTGCAAGCTCTGGGCGGAGGCCGCCAGCAGCAAGGAGAGCGTGGCGATGATGATGTCCATGGTGCGGAGCAGCAGCATGTCCGGCGCCGGTGCGTTCTCGGCCGCCGACCAGGGCATGTTCCTCGCGATGCCACCGGAGATCCTGGATGACGCGTCCGGAGGCGAGGCGCCCGTCCTCATGGTTCGCATCGACAGAGCAGGCGGTGCTGCCAAGTCCACCACGCTGGCACCGAGGAGCTCTGGCTCTAGGAGGCTGCTGACCTGCACTGATGGCTGAGGATGCTACCGTGGCAGCCATGTCTGCTTGGAACACAATGATGGCAAATGCAAGGGAGCCGAGCCTTTGGCAGCTTGTGACCTGCCGATTGTTCATGCTTTCTCAGTTCCCCTTGATCAATCATTACCTGTTTATCAGGGAGTAAAACTTTTTTCAAGGATTTTTTTTTTGGCAATCCAGTCATTGCAGAGCTACAATAAACTTGCATAGGCCTGTATGATACACGTCACCGTCATGACAGCCTTGCTAGAGGCCAGTGCGGTTTTTTGGATCAAACGTTTTTCCTCTTCTATCTTCAGTTCCAATGCTTGCAGTTGGTGTCTTGCCTTTTTTATGCTTTGTGCCAATAAACCATTACAATTGGTTTTATCCAAATAGCCTTGCTAGAGGCCAGTAAGCGGCGGCTTGGAGGTCACGTTGTATGGCGGTGCATTTGCACGGCGGACACGCTGGATCTGGCGAGACAGAGGTTGGTTAAGGACAACGGCCACACGCTATGTTGACATGGCTAGCGCCAAGTGGCGGTTGAGGCATGACCATGATTGTGTCTTCGGGCAACATCGACAACGGGAGCTCAACAGGGGCCTCGGTTTGGCACCGGCGTCGTGGTGTTGGCGAGCTGCGCTCATACATGACGTCATGGATAAGATCCTCTTGGCATGCCACACTTCATCGCGGCGGGTGTGGATGGGTGGCTCGAGGCTTAAAGCTTAGCTGGCATGACCGGAGCCAATGGTGGCGACGCTCATGGGCGCCACTCTCCCTGTTGGGGGATGGGGGGTCATTGAGGTGCTCTCCCTCCCACTTTGTAGGACTTGTCGGGTGAACACTTTGTCCAGATTCCTAAACAAGCGTCGACGGTGTTCTCAGCTCTACATCCTTCCTTGATGCGTCGTTTCGGAGGTCTTGTTCACCGGTTTGCTGCACCGTGCAGGGACGCTTGACTTGCTTGAAAGAGTTCGTTGTGGCGAAGTCAGAGTTTCTGTGTTGAGTTTAGCATAGCTCGGCAACAATGACGCTCAACAATGTCTCTAGGGTGATGTTAGTTTTCCCCCTAGGTGTGTGTTGTGTCTATTGAATGTTAGGGTTTTTCTGCGTGTTTTCCTTTAATTAACCGTGCGAGTGTAAGGTTTTCAGGCCTAGATTTCTATATAAACTGGGTCAACTCTTTTTACATAACTAAAAGACAGAGCTCCTGCTAGTGCGTTAAAAAAAGAGACTAATGCGTTTGTGGACCAAATATTCTTCCTCTCCCTTCTTCGGTTCCAACTTTGCGGTTGGTGTCTTGCCTTTTTATGCCTCATGCCAAATAAGTAGGCACTGGTACTAGCTCCCTCCGACCTCGGTCAAGCAATAAGAGAGATACTAGTAAATCTGGTATAAATCAAGAAAAATTTAAGCGCCCACATTAAATTGAGGACTTGAACTTAGATGGACAGGATCATAAGGAACCTAATCAACTGAGTTAAGCTTAGTTCACTCATAATTAATTGTTGTTACTTGATTGACATGCACATGGACGCTGGATTTTGGGTAACTGTCACTACTGCAGAACAATCCCTATCGGTCCATTAGTGATAGATGTGCTAGAGCCGGCAGTGATCT
This sequence comes from Saccharum hybrid cultivar R570, assembly GCA_038087645.1. Taxonomy (NCBI): domain Eukaryota; kingdom Viridiplantae; phylum Streptophyta; class Magnoliopsida; order Poales; family Poaceae; genus Saccharum; species Saccharum hybrid cultivar. The sequence continues at coordinate 8,735,641 of JAQSUU010000112.1, read as the reverse complement.
ACAGCTTCACTTAGGTCATAAACTTAGGATCCGGCCAATGATTGAGATTCCTTGTGACCCGGCACTGGAGTCCCCTCTCACTGTCAAATAGACACAACAAACCGGTAGTAATACAGGAAACGTTACTATCAGGCCAGGCCACAACCCACAACCTAGGAATGATATGCCAATACTGGGTTATGGCTTGATAAAGAACGGCAACACAATATCCATGTAAACGTAGCTTGCATACATACGCATAATCTATATATGGCTGAAGGTAGTTCTTCTTCTTCTAAATCTAAAAAAAATAAAGGTAGTTCTTCAACAAGTATCCACTGAGTACTTGGGATATATTTCTATATAAGGGATAGATAGAAAGGTAATTTAGAATTATATTTAATTTTATTTAATGTTATTTCTATAAGGGATAGATAGAAAGGTAATGTAGAATTATATTTTAAAAAATAAAGTTAGCATTATATTAGAGAGAGAATGAACAATGAGAACATGAAACCCTAAGTGCTACTTTTATATGCGAGAGCGTCAATTGGGCCTGGGCCTTGGGAGGCCTGCCTCCGTTAATAGTTAGAATTATATTTAATTTTATTTTATGTTATTTCTACAAGGGATAGATAGAAAGGTAATTTAGAATTATATTTAAAAAATAAAGTTAGAATTATATTAGAGAGAGAATGAACAATGAGAACGTGAAACCCTAATGCTACTTTTATATGCGAGAGCGGCAATTTGGACTCTGGGCCTTGGGAGGCCCGCCTCTGTTAATAGATTTTTAGGCGTTCTTTTATTTGGTGTCTCCTAAAATGATTTGTCGGCCTCCGTAAATGGCTATGTGTCTGTCTTTGATAATGTCGAGTGTCTGTCTCCCAAAATGTTCTTAGTAGTGTTGCACAAGTTTCCCACCAGGATTTGGATTTTCCTTGCCGAGGGGCATTTTCTTGGTTTCGTAACTGTTTCTAATATTGTAGTACCTTAAACCCTAAACCCTAATTAGTGAAACAGCAGCTCGGATATTTTTGGATTTCAAAAAGAATGAAAAAGACCCAAACTGGTGCCAAAGAGCCTGCAGTGGAAATAGAGAGTATTTTCAGTAGACTTGTTTTCAGTAGACCCAAACTGGCTTATGGTTGGGGTTACCGTGATGTTTCTCTTCATTGGGTATGCAATTGCTGGCTTGCTTCACATCTTATGCTTGACATATGTTTTGTTGAAACGGCAGCGTTTGGTTTATTTGTTGATCTTGTGTGTCAAACTTGCGGGGGTTAAGACATGGAAAATTGTAGGTGTGATGACCAATGGCGGAGCGTGGGGACTAAATAAGCAGGGGGCAAATTGTTCCATAGGATCATAGTTGAAATACAGTCATCACCACTGTATACTGTGTAATAAAAGGCTTAAAGCCTGGAAGCACCGCGACATTGTTTTCTTGTTCTTGCATTTTACTGTTAGAGTTAGCCATCTCTTTTAGATTTACTCATTTATATCTGTCAATTTATTAGATTAGGGTTAAGTTCGATTTGGGATTCACATATTAAGCATCATACATGTGCTTTTTTTCTTTCTTTCTTTCAATTGGAGTGTGCCATTTAACTGGCCTATGTGATGCATTACGAACTGACGGACGATGCCTATAGCTCTTGACAAATCTACGGAGCAGGCACGGCCCGAAAATAAGATACAAACGGCCCCCAGGACCAGCCCACGGAGAATTTCGACGAACAATGCATGCGTGTTACACGTGAATGAACAATAATAACCCGAACGAACATGTGTGAGCTCAGGCACAGGCGCCCACAGCACACAGCACACAGCAGCACGACTAGGAGCCTACGCATGGCGTCGCACACCGAACAAGAAACGACACAAACAACTAGACCTAACCCTAGACAGGGTGACACGAGTAGAACACCATGCATGCAACGCAACAGCAGCGGCTACAGGATCCCGGCATGCAGCTGGTGGCACCACCCGCTTCTTGACGTGGACGATGACGGAGACGCTGCCGGAGGAGCTCCAGTAGGCGTCCGGCACGAAGAGGAAGCCCTCGGGCGGGAGGTGGTCGGGTCCCGACCACCGGCGCGTGCACGACACGGGGCCGGACGCCGACAGCGAGAGCGCGCCGGGGCCGGGCTCCCCCTCCCCGACGGCGCGGACCACCATGGTGTACTCGAGCGCGCGGTCGGCCGCGGGGCGCGGGCCGACGGAGAGCAGCGCGAGCGAGCGGCCCGAGGGGACGTCCCCGCCGTTGAGCAGCAAGAAGACGCGCGCGTCGGGGGCGTGCAGGAGCACCCGGAACAGCATGCTCCGGTGCAGCGTCACCGTCGCCTCCCGGACGAAGCTGATAGCGGCGTCGTCTCCTCCGGCGCCAGCGCCGCCAGCCCGGTGCGCGTCGCGGATGTGGTCGTGGAGGAGGAGGCCCGAGTAGGCGCAGCCAGGGATCGGGCAGGCGCACGGCGCGTGGTGGCAGTAGGCGGCCTCGTGGGCGCGCTTCCCGGCGTAAGGGACCTTCTCCTTGCACCCGGCGTTGCTGAAGCCGCAGGGGACGAGCATGCCCGCGATGGCGCTCTCCAGTGGCCGGCAGCGGATGGCGCCGATGGGGTCGCGGCAGGACGGGCACGTCCCCTGCACGCGGTCGCAGCAGCCTCGGCACGCCGCGTGCCCGTTCTTGCACTGCATGCGTGACATGGAACACATAAGATCAGAGTAGGCATGCTTGGTCGCTGCTCAACATCGATGTCAAGATGAGCTAGAGAGGATAGAGAGAGAGTCAGGTGGTGGTGGCTTGCCTGGAACACCGCTGCTTCGAATGGCACGAAGCAGAGAGGGCACTCCAGCGCGTCCACAGGCAGAGTGACGTCCAGGGTCTTGGGTTCCTCGGCGTCGTGCCCCGTTTCCGGTTCCTTCTTGGGCACGGCCACATCCCATTTGCGGAGTGCTGTCCGGGCCTTCTTGGGCGTGGCGACGCCATCGGCGGCCTTGTCTCCTCTCCTTTTCTCCATCTCTTGTCACCCTAATCGACCTCGAGCAAGAAGCAACGAACTACTGGTGCAAGCGAAGGGCAGGGCTGGAGGGTGATTTTATACAAGGCCTTGTTCAGTTTCCCAATTCTCTCCCCAAATTCCACTATGCAAAAAGAAGATTCCCCGTCACATCAAAATGTCGGCAAATGCATGGAATACTAAATGTTGATGAAATCAAAAACTAATTGCACAGTTTTGTTGTACTTTACGAGACGAACATTTTAAGCCTAGTTAGTCAAAATTTGGATAATTTTTACCAAATACAAACGAAATGCTACAGGAATTCTGATACAGTGTTTTTCTCCCCAATTCACCAATCTAAACAAGGCCCAAGGTCGACGCCGGAAGAGGGTAGAGCGGCAGGTGGGCGAAATTGAGTGTGCTATAGTACCCTACCGGAGGAGTATTGATCTTGGTTGAGACGTGTGTAGTAACTGCGTACAGTATACTCCTACTAGGCCGGTGGAAAAGCGTAGCGGTAGACTCGTAGCGCTCGCTTGCTCCCGATGCGCCGAACGAGCGAGCTCTGACGACCCCAATTACTGATGCTGTGTTCAGTTCCAAATTTTGGAGTGTCAAAATACACTATAGTATTTTGTTTGTATTTGATAATAATTGTCCAACCATTGACTAATTAGGGCAGTCCTAATGAAAGAAACCAGTAGTTTCTATAACATAGGATACCGCACCAAAAAAAAAGTACTGTTTTCCAACCCATAGTTTCTATGAGTAATAATTATTTTCTCTTTCTCCTCTCAACTCTATCTTCTTCCTCCAATAGGAGTGCGACACGAGCTCCCTAGAAACTGGTGGTTTCTCCCTAATAATGATTTCATGGTTTCTTGGTGCATTGGGTCAAGAGTAGACCTGATTTCTTCATGAAGAAACCATTTCTATGATTTTTGCTCTCTTTCTTCATTAATTATGTTGCCATGTCAGCATTTTGCCTACGTGGTAAGTCATTTAATGAGGATAGAAACCATCATCAATGCACCATTGGGACTGCCCTTAGGCTCAAAACATTCGTCTCGCAAAGTACAACCAAACTGTATAATTACTTTTTGATTTTATTCACATTTAGTACTCCATGCATGTATCGTAAGTTTGATGTGACGGAAAATCTTTTTTTGCATAGTACACTTTTCAAATGATCTAAACACAGCCTGAAGCGGCCCTTGTGTAGTTCCCAAAATATTTTGAGAAATATAACTGGCACTTTCATTGTTATTTAGCAATTATTGTCTGATCATGGTCTAACTAGGCTTAAAAGATTCGTCTCGTCCATTTCGTTTAAACTGTATAATTAGTTTTATTTTTTATCTATATTTAATATTTTACATATGTGTTTAAAGATTCGATGTGACGAGAATCTAAAATATTTTAGAAAATATTTTGGGAACTAAACGAGCGCTAAGTCACCGCTTGAGACGATCACGTTCACGAGCCAGGCGATTTGGCCGGCGTGTCGAAGGATGCAAGCATGGGCGGCGCCGTGGCGGACGGTTGCGGCTTCAAACAAATGGCCGGCTCTCCACTTCAATTCTGAATCTCTGACCAAATCTTTCACAGAAGCAGCCCGTCTCGGGGAACGGCACGCGGAAAGGAGGCCTGTTGCATCCCACCGTTCGTCCCTCCTCGGTCACGCTACACTGCACTGCACACCGCTGGGCGCTGGCAGTCCAGAGTTCAGACATCACAATTCACACCCCTCACTTGCAGCCACTTGCAGGTATGGCGCGCAAGCGCAACGCAAGCCAGCAGAGCCGCTGAACTGCTCAAGGCTCCGTTTGGATATACAACGGCGACAGCGAAGAGAACTCCAGAAAACAATAGAACTGCAAATCGCAACGACAAAAAATCTGGACTGTTTTGATTGCAAGAAATTTGACTGCTTTCATGTAGGACTTGCATAGCTTAACTGCACTAAACTTGCTTGCATTGTAGGTGAGTGCATGGTTGAACGGTTGAAATGATCCCATCAATGAAAACGGTAAGAAGACCGATGGGTATTGGGGAGATGTTACCGATGGGTATAACAGTACCACCCCTAAAAGTAGAAGAACACCGAAGCAATTGAAGGATCGCTTGGTTTTGCAGCCCATGGAAAAAGGCTATTTCTATTTGGCCTAGTGGTCATCGGATGAATAGCTACTGAGGCCCCGTCCATTTAGGATGCCCGCACTGGTTACTCGAAAGGATACTCTAAAAGTTTTAGAATATGAATATAGAGCAAAAACTGCTACATTGGGTAATCTAAAACGCTACTCTATCTTTTCTCTCACTCTATATATATGGCGTGGTACTGTGCTTACTCTATCCATCACGGGGGGCCCACGGCCTACGCGCAGCGCGCGCGAGAGCTGCCGGAGGCGGTGTCAGAGTCGGCAGTGGGGCCCCACTAGCTAAACAAAGAAAAAATGCTATAACCCACAAACAAAAATCCAAATTAAATTCCAATTGCACCATTAAATTCGTCTCAATAAATCCTTCAAAACTAGATCACACACGGATATATTTAGATAAAGTGACAAGTATGTCCTATAAGGGATAGAAGATGATATAGATGATGGATGGGTGCGGGAGAATTGAGTATAGAGGAGAGAATCTTGCTGACTATGACGTATAGAGGATAAATATAGAGGTCCATGAGTGCGGATAGCCTTATGTTCCGAAAATGCTACGGGTAAGGCGTCCGATTGTCCAGATGCCTATGTTGGTATGTTGGTGGGCCTTAGCCCAACATAGTCATACGCATAGTTTGCTCGTGTAAAAAAAACTTTACCCACTTTCCTCTCGAACCCCGGCCGCATCCATTCTCAAATCGCCGCCGTGCTCGCACTCCGCCTCGCTGTTGCAGCCGTTCCCCGCCGCTCGCTCCTGCCCGCGATGCTTGGCTCCCTATTCCCTCGCCGTGCTCCATCCTGCGCTGCGTGGTGAACGAAGTGTTTCAGGCGTTTTCGACTTACGTTTCATGTATTTTAACTGGATGTTGCAAAAGTAGATCTAGGATGTTGCATATGTTGCAATGACAAAATGCGCATGTTGCAAGCCTATGTTTCAAGTGTTTCTGGTGTTTCAGACGTATGTTGCAAATGCTTCATCTTGATGTTTCAAAAGTAATTTTTGGTGTTATACATGTTGCAATAGCTATACATGCATGTTTTTAAGCGCATGTTTCAAGTGTTTCATCTATTTCAGATGTATGTTACAAATGTTTGATTTGGATGTTGCAAAAATAGATATGGTGTTGCACATGTTGCTATGGCTATACACATATGTTTCGAGCGCATGTTTCAAGTGTTTTATCTGTTTCAAACGTATGTTGCAAGTGTTTCATTTGGATGTTTCAAAAGTAGATCTCGAGGGAGCAAATGTTGCAATGGCGCTAGTGACTAGCGGAAGCGGCCAACCGCAACTACTTGTTGCTACTATCACCGCTAGTGCGTCGCCGTGGGTCACCACGTCGCCTGCTACTGTTGCAGCAGCAGATGCATGCATGCGGGTGCGTGAAACCGATCAGGCTCGAGGTGGTCCCTGCGCATGCATGGGTATGGGCGAGTGAGTTGCGTGCATCGGACGCAGGCGTGGGAGCTCCGAACGGACGAACGCAGGCTCTGGAGCAGGATGGGTGCGAGAAGAGAGAGCTTCGTACGTTAGGCGAGGGAGCACCATCCAACGCTAGCGCCCCGGATCGGACGTCTGGATGCTAGCAAGTCCCTTTATGTTCAAGCATCGTTGGATCATTCTACGTGATGAACCAAAGTGGCAAATGCAACTAGAGGATAATCCAGTCAAATAAAATGAACTTGGATAACGAGGGGAGTGTAAGAGAGCTCATACCCTCTTTGGCACTATCTGAAAATCGTCCAATAGGGAATAAGAAGGCAAAGAAAGAGGCCAAGAAATGTCCTTGGCAGATAGATGATGTCCTTGGGATATTTTTCTATAAGGGATAGATAGAAAGGTAATTTAGAATTTTATTTGATTTTATTTTATGTTATTTGTAATAATGGTATATGGTATCTATTTACTAGATTGATTTATATTACTTTCATAAATTGACATAGGTCGGTAATTTTATATACAAAAGTTAGGGTTTATCCTTTTTTGTAATGGCATACATAGGCAATTTAGATGCAAATTTGAAGTGTTAGTTTGTAGTAATTTTCATAATAGCATATGTGAATAGTTTAGTGGCAAATTATTTATGTTGCACTTTAGATTATTTTTCTAGTGATATAGGGTGGGTAATTTAAATGAAGATTTTAGGTTTACTTTGGATTATTTTTCATAATGACATACCTCTGTCTCAAAATCTAAGGTACAATTTGACTTGGTGTGATCTTCAAGAACGTATTTGACCTATAATTTTTTTATAATATATAATTTATATGAACAAAAGTTTGATCATTAGTAAGTATTTCTAAACACAAATATAATATAACTATTTTTATAGTATAAATTCTTATGTAATTAGGCTAGTTGTTAGTAAAAGAACAATAAATTTTGAATTTTGAAATACGTGCAGGCCTTATATTCTAGGATGAAGTGAGTATCTGAGTCTTTTTTTTAGAAAAATAAAGTAGTTACGATGATGATCGACCATAGTGATACAATGAAACAAGGAAACTTTACATGCCAGCAGCGTTTTTTCAAAGAAAAAGGGTGGTCAAAATTGCGATAGTAATAGTTCCCTAAAATATGTTGTACTATTTTTTAAGAGAGTAAATTGTGAACCCACCATATAATAACTATTGAAGTGGGTGTATACTGGTCCAACATCTTGTAATCTGCTCAGTTTGATGTGCAACTATTCAGGTAATGGGCGCAGATTGCTCTAATATCTTGTAATCTGCCTAATTTGATACGAGAACATGGCTCACTGTTGGTATATATACAGTCCAGTAGTACTGGAGTGGCGTATCTTTGTGTGCTCTTAAATGGGTGATCTGTCAGGGGATCGCTGTCGCTGGCAGCTGCATTCTAGCACCCTCGGTTCGTCCACTGCTCAACTGGAATTGCTGGGATGACGATTCGTTTGTTTGTTTTTTTTTTATGGAAATGACGATTCATTTGTAGTCAGACAGGCTCGATCGTCTCTTTCGCTCCTTGATTCTAGGCCACCTCAACGCACTCTGCACCGCCCTCCTCAGTCCTCACCCAATGTTGTGAGCCTTGCAGTGTCACTGATTCTCAACAATTTTACAAATAGCGGCTCAAGCAATCACCGGTGTGGAGCAACCGCGCCCCAAGATGTCTGCCGAAATCCTCCTCCATATCGTGTTTGCATGAAAAAGTCCAGGCCGGTGTTCCTCGTGGTTTGACCGTGTGAGGTACACGAGAAACCATGCCCGTGCCCGTGCAGGGCTCAGCGCTGGCACGTCCTCGCGGGCGAGGAGGACCGGCCGGTGCGTGTTCGGTGTTCCTGTTGTCCGCGTCCGCACTCGCCGCCGCTGTTGGTGACTGGTGAGGGCAACGGAGGGCGAACGGCAGCGCGGCGACGGGCGCGCCCAAGTTCAAGTGCATGCAGCATGCACGTGCGCTCCTGTCCTCCTGGTGCAGTGCAGACCCCGCGCAACACGCCTGTTGCATTGGCCGTTGCTTGCTCAACCAATAATGTTCCATCGCTTTGGGCTTCAAACAACTCCTTTTCTCTTTTGTGCACTTCCCATTCCCAACTAAGGGTGTGTTTAGTTCCTATTTCACCTAAAAAATTTTAGGTTTTGATCCATCATTTTGCAAAATGAAACTAAACACCATGTAAAATTTTTAACAAAAAATATCCATTCTCCATTTTTGATTTTGACCTCAAGAGGCAAAAAAAAAACTAAAAAGCTAAAAAGCCCTCACCCACCCTAGGAAAAATTTAACATTTTAAATGGAATTAAACATACCCATGAAAATTTTGACATTTTGCTTTTCATCGTTCCAAAGTAGTTGGTATTTTACATTTTGTATTCTACGGGAACTAAACGCAGCCTAAATTCCTTCCTTGACTCTAGCTAGTCAACAGTGGAGGTCTTTCGTCCCCCTTTTTCTCTTCATTTCACCTTTTTTCTGTCTTTTCTGTTCCCTGTACAAGCTACTGTTCGCTGAGCGAATCACTGTTGACTAGCTACTGTACAAGCTACTGATGCGCGAAGCAGCCTGTGCTTCGCCTTCTCCTGGCCCTGGCCCTGGAGGTGCCATTCGACATGCTGTGCTAGTGCTACTGCCTACTGCAGCAGAGGTACGGTGAGTCGTCGTCGTCTTCTTCTTTTCTAACGAGTACGGTGAGTCTTTTTTTTTAGCAATGCATGTTTCCGATTACTGCTTTTAGGGTTCACTGCACGACAAGCTTGACAGGGTCGCTTTGGAGCTGGGCGACGGAAAAAGAAGAAATGAACAAATAAAGTAATTTGATTTTATAGGAAGGAAAGGTGTAAGTTCCTTTATAGAAGAATTGAGAAACCTTGTAATAATATTAAATATTAAAAAAACACTAACTAATAAATAGTGAAAATGGTAAAAAAAAAGCCACCAAGGGACTGCTCTGCTTCTATTTGTATGCTCACTGGCTCAGTGCAGAGGCAGCGGATGCTTACTTTAAATTTTCATCGAATTACTTATATACGCTCCAAAGGCGGTTGTTTGGATGGTTAATAATTTAAAATTTTAATTGAACCCCCCAATATCAAGCGGTATTCACTATAATTGCAACCCCTCATCTTCAACACCAAGCCCTCCCCCTCTGTATTGCTTGGCATATTCACCAACCTTGACGCGCTTCCACCCCTAATGCGTCGCTTCAGCGCGTCTCCACCGCTAACGCTCCTCGTCCAGCGTCGCACCACCTTGACAAAACCCTGCCACCGACCCTTCTCCACCCCCGACACTCCTCCGCCACCCAAATGTCGCCTCCAATGCTCTTCCACCATCGACGCATCACACTTTCTTCCCCATGGCCGGTGCACAGTGGCTTGGTGCCTCTCTCTCTCTCTATCTCTCTCCTTCCCCATGGTGGTGGCTTGGTCTCTCTTCTCTCCTTGGTTGGTGTCTAATGCGCTCTTTCCCTTGACCTGGCTCCCCATCTTTCCTCATGTCCGGCGCTCCCTCCTTGATTCTAACATCCAATTCAATGTACATCGAAACAACAGAATTTGTATTATGCCCAATTTCAATACCAGATTTGATTTGGTATTGAATCTAATTCAATTCCAGCACCTCCAATGGTATGTGTCAAACAGATAGTTTTAGCCTTTTAGATGGCGGGCTTGATCGTGTGCGTCCATTTATATATGGCTGGTACTAATACTACTCTAGCCAAAAGATGCAAGTCGTGTAATATGTCTTATATATACAAATATATAGATACTTTCTCGAAGACAAAACTAACGTGTGGTAAAATGATGTTTGGAATACAAAATGAAGACTACTATATATTACCATTTGATCATCAGTTTGTCACTGTCGAAGTCTAGAAACTGTTGCATTGGCCATTGCTTTTAAAGATGGCAATGGGTAACCGAGACCCGAAACCCGATGGGTTTTTATCTTATTAGGGCATGGGCATGGATTAAAATCCTTACCCATGGGCATGCTAATGGCCAAAAAGCCATGTCCATCGGGTATGCGGGTGTGGGCGTGGTATTGTGTCACCCGAACCCGCAAACCCATGGTCATATGTATACCCGCTTTGCATATGAGATCCAGGCATATGTACCCCTAAATATGGCCCAACAACAGCCCAATTCATCATGCCCTATAAAATAGAGATGTGTATGTTTACATCTTTTATATTGTTTAATTGTTTAGTGCTTCTGGTTTGTTGCATATGTTACATCTGTTATATATCTACAAATTTGTGATATGCTCATTTTCATGAAGTGACATCTTACATATGTTCTCAGGTATGGGCAACCTATGATACCAATACCCGCATGGGCATGGGTATGGGCACAGAGTTATACCCAAGTTGTACCTGTGGATGGGCATCACGGGTTTAGTTGGGCAATACCCATCGGGCAGAAACTCATTCCCATCTTTAATTGCTTTGCTTAACCAAAGTGAAAGTTTGGTAGATCGTTGTGGGCTTCAAACTACTGCTTTTCTCTGAAATTCCTTTCGACAATAGTGGTCTTCCGTCCCTTTTTCTGTTTCTATCTTTTTTGTGTTTTTTCTGTTCCCATTAGCAGCTACTGTCGCTTTGTAGTTGTAAGTTGAGATTACTAGTACTACAGTACATGTAAATTGGATTGCAATAATAATATACTAGAAAACTTGGCGCGGCGTTGCCGCGCCACTTTGAGCTTGCCCAGTGGAGAGCCAAGCCTGTATCGAGTTAACGCTACGCCAGCTTGAGGCAATCCAGTGGAGAGGTCCTGCTCGATGTCCATTAATGATTTGGCTGAAGGGATGTTAAAAGTACTGCTATTACGTTAAGAAAACATTTGTTTTATTCCATGAGATCGATGTGCTGAGCAAGAGAAATATTTTCAAGATTTATATTCAGTTTTAGCACCATTGAATAACATTCAGGCTGGGTGATAATGGAAAAGGTTATATATAAGTAAAAGCATAAAAGCTCATAACATTTGTTTCAGAAAATATGGTCAATATAAGAGTATAAAACAAAAGTGAGCTACTGATTAGTAAAGGATGGGATCACTGAAACCGAAAAGGTGCATCACAATAAAGTGCAGTTTGCTAATGGTCAGATATAACAGCCGTATCTTGAAAAGGTTACAGATGTTGTAACCTGATATCATCAGAACATTTGTTTCGGAAACTGAGATCATCAGAACATTTGTAGTAACCTCATGTCAGCCTCTAAACATTGACCTAAATTTCGTTGATTGAATTGAACATCAGAAACTGCAGTCAAAGTTAATTTTGCAGTCAAGCTGATATCATTGATTGAATCAAAGCAGCAGCTCAATGCTGCTAAAAACAAGGAATCAGTAGCACTCAGCAAATCGCTCCCTGTAATCAAAATATGATATCAAAGTTGAACTTTTAGTGTTTTTACTGAGAATTATTGATACTGTGCAACTGTTTAGCCGTAAAAAAAAACATCAACTGTGATATTTGTGGTGAGTTCAATGAATATGAAAGTGCAATGGCCATACCATTTCAGCAAGATAGGAGCAGAAAGTACATTTTAACAAAGAAATAATTGGAAATAGTGCATATCCCTAATTGTGGAAAAAAGATTTGCCTAATGGTATGGAAAATACATATATTGTTCTGTCGGATTAAGTGTTGGGTTGTCATCTTGCATCTTGCATTGCTCAACTTGAAAGGCAGTACTGCTTGCTGATTATAGTCACATTTGTCAGGGGGCCTCGCACGTTCCAGGTTTTTGCCTCTCAGTACAGCATGCAACTTGGTGAACGACAGATGGAATCAAGTTCCTTAGTTAAATATGAGTGAGCAGCATCAAAAGGGAAAACGCCTCTAAAGATGAGCAACTGGCCTCTAGATTTTGAAGTTGACTATCCAGATATAAAAAAGTAAAGGCAAAGAGAAGTGATAGTTGAAACATGACTATCCAACGTTGAGTGATGATCAGTGTATTTGTTTGGCAATGAATTTGAGGAACTACAAATAGAGACAGATCAACTAAAAGATGAATATGTCAACCATCAGCATCCTTGAAACATGTGAAGCCATGTTGGTAGAGGAAGCTTTATTAATTCAGTTTCTTTGTTAAATAGAGTCCAAGGCTTCAAATTCATATATTCCATCAAGGCATTTTCTCGAGCAATTGGTATGCAGGCAACATTTGCAGAAAGTAATCATGTGATAGAATTTATGTGTATCTTAAGGATACCAGTTGTAGCAAGCTAATTTCTATTGTACCAGCAGGAAGTTAACTACAAACAAATGACAGGAAAGAAGAGGGTATGAGAGTTTTGTTCTCCCCAGTGTACCTTATCCAGTTATCCTGCTGCATTATGGCCTGCCCGGGAAGCATCGATGATTTCTCTACCTTCTACTATTTCCTTCAATAGCAGCAGGAGATGCAAGTGCTGAAGTGCACGTGGTCACCTACGAACTTTGGCCCGTGGTTACCGACTGCAACGGCGCATCCCAGGCTGCGCCACCCTCTTCTTCCCCGTCGATTTTGCAGTGGCAGTCGCCCAGCTCTGTGGCAGTTGGCACGCACGACGTCCTCCAGAGCTCCTGTTCGTCTCTCCCTTCTTCCTCCCCACCACCGGGTGTGTAGCAGATGCTCATCACGGTGGGGGTTGCACTCGCCTCGGCGGCTGCGGCTGTGGAAGCAAGGAGAGGCAGCAGGCTGACATGCGCTGTAGACGGTGCGTCGCAGGATCCATTCACGCCAGCTAGTCCTTCACCTCGCAGCTCCCGGCAGTTGTGCGCCCCACCCATCCGTGGGGCCCGTGCGTCGCCGCCCGTCCGCTGCACCGCGCACCGTCGCGCGTCCCCCGTGCAGCGCCGCCGTAGCTCGTCCGCCGCCCCGTGACCCCGTGGGCAGTATGTTTCTCGCAGTGGCGCAATGGGGGTTCGTGACCGCGGCGGCGAGCAGAGCCCACAGGGTTGTGGCGCTGCAGGGAAGGAGGGGCGTCGTGAGGAGAACGGGACGAGCCGTCGGACGAGTGGGTTGGATGGTGGCGGCGTGGTGCTGGAGAGGGTTCAGAAGGCAAGGTCGAGGAGGGCGGCGCCGTGAGCTGGCGCTCGTCCGTGGCCCCATGGAGCAACCCCGTGCGCTGCCACACAGCATCCCATTCGCGGCCTTGCGACCCAGCGCCGCCGCCAGGCGTGCCGCGGAGCAGCTCGTCCGCGACCCCGCGCCACAGCCCCGTGCGCCGCGTAGGCGCAGCAGCCCCCACGTCCCGCGGCCCATCCAGATGGTCTCGCCCGGTCCCGGCCCCGAGCGGGTAGCGACGATTCGCGAATGTTCGGGTTTTCAGCTTAGCGGGCGACGGACCCATGATAGCTCTGATCGGACGGTAGATATAGCATGATCCCCGGATCCTACGGTTTGCGGGTTAACGGGTGACGTGGCCCGATCCACTGCCCGTCTTTTGGGTGCAGGATTCCTATGAAGAGATTATGTTAGGGTCTGTTTGGTTAGAGATGTTAAAAGTTTAACAAACACTGTAGTATTTTCGTCTTATGTGATAAAAAGTTTCTAATTTTGGACTAATTAGGCTTAATAGATTCGTCTCTTAAATTACTCCTGATCTGTGCCGATATACATACAATTAGTTTACATTTAGTACTCTATATATTTACCGCAACATTAATATAATGAGAGTTAAACTGAATGATTCAGAAACCAAACACGGTCTTTGACAGAGAACCGCACGGAAGGTGTTCTCCTCGCGATCGTAAACAGCCTGCGTACAGCAAGCGTTTCGCTGCAATGCAGTACTATGTCTTGAAGCAGAGCAGGGAGCTGCTGACCGAACCACGGAACCGACGTGCGGACTGCGGAGCACGGAGCAGCAGCATGTGCTTCTCCTGGAGGCGCCATTCGACGCAAAAGGCAAGTGTACTGTGCTATTGCCTACTGCAGCAAAGGTACATCACCCTATTTGTTTGGACTTATCAGCAGAATCAGCAGCCATCTAGCAGTATTTTTCTCTTATAATAAACCAACAAACAATATTTTTAGCACAATAAACCAGCCAAACGAACAGGGTGTGAGCCCGTGACCGTAGCCGAAGCCGTGCCACCACCATTAGTTTTTTTTACAACGGTAACTGGAGCGATGCATGTGTTCATTTACTGCTTGCTTTTACGGTTCACTGCACGCGACGACAAGTTTGGCACGGCCCTCATTGGAGCTGAGCGACAAAAAAGGAAGTGAACAAATATGTAATTTGGTAGGAACGAAGGTGTAGACTTGTATAGTTTCCGTGGTAAAACTTTACACCCTATCACGTGATACATATATAAAGTATTAAATATAAACTAAAAAATAACTAATTACACATATTACGTGTAATTTGCGAGACGAATCTTTTAAGTTTAATTAGTCCATGATTTAACAATAAAGTGCTATAGTAACACATGTGCTAATGACGGATTAATTAGGCTTAATAAATTCGTCTCGCGATTTACTGATGGATTCTGTAATTTGTTTTTTATTAGTATCCAAATACCCATACGACGTCCCCATATAACACTCGATGTGACACCCCAAAACTTTACGCCATGGAACTAAATAAGCCATAAATTCCTCTATTATAGAAGAATTGAAAAGCCTTGTACTATATATAACAAAGAAATATAATAAAAGTTCCATCTAAAATATCAAAATTTTTATGGGGTGGGTGAGGGCTTTTTGGCTTTTTTTTTTGTCTATTGAGGTCAAAATCCAAAATGGAGAATGGATACCTTTTTACCAAAAATTTTGCATGGTGTTTAGTTTCATTCTGAAAAATAATAGGCTAAAACCTAAAAATTTTTTGGGTGAAATGGGGAACTAAACACACTCTAACTAAATAGTGAAAATGATAACAAAAAAAGTTATCTTCTCTGTATAGACAGGAGTTGCAGCCCTCGAGGGCAGCGAGGCCACCGTATCAAACACGCCCAGAGGCTCTCGTTCCAGCCAAGCAAAATATCGGAGGAGCTTTGAAGTAGATTTCCATGTGAAAAAATGACAAAAAATTCCTAGAGAGAGAAAGGGGCCAAAGGAATGGCTTGTTTTGTACTCTCTCACACTCAAATTATAGCTCATTTCGTCTTGTTAACTTTGATCAAATTTATAGAAAAATACATAAATATCTACAACATCAAATTCGTTTCATCAAATGTTTATTGGACTATGTTTTTATAATGCATTTATTTGTTTATGTCTGCATTCGACGTGGCCACCAACCCACAGTTGTGTCTATGGTGTTCGTGAGGGTGGACGGCGCCCTGACGACGGACACGCCCAAGTTCAAGTGGAAGAAAATTCATGAGGCTGCAATTGCATTTATACACTATTTTGATGTAGATATTCAATCTTAAAATTTGGAATTGGTATTGGGTAGCTCCAAATACAGCTGTTTGGATGGTTAAAATTAGAAATTAAAATTGGACCACAATAACAAGCGATATATTCACTATACTTGCAACACCTCATCTTCAATACCGAGCCATTCCCTCTATATTGCTTGGCATTTAATAGCCTCTCGATACTCCTTCGCCCACGACGTGTCACCCTGATGTGACTCCACCGCTGCCCCTCCTCCGCCGTTGACATGTCGCCCGCATCGCTCCTCCGCCACCGATGCAACGCGCCTTCTTTCCCATAGCCACTGGCTGGTGATCCTCCCACGGCACAACCTCGTTCGGCTGGCTGGCTGCCACCAGCGTTTTTCTCTCACATCATTTCAGCACCAGCTAGTAACCACCAGCCAGCCAGCAGTATTTTTCTCTCACAACAAATCAGCACCGGCCACTGGCCACCAGCCAGCCGATCTCTCTCCTCCCCTTGCCCGGCACCTCACGTGCTCTTCCCTTTGCTCGGCTCCCCCTTTTTTTTTCCTGTGTTCGGCGCCATCGCCGTCCCTCACCATGGGTCGCGCCGTCACCGTCCAGGACACTGCCGGCCTACAGCGTTTCCACATCACCCACCTCCTGCACGTCTTCTGTCTGAAGAGCTTGAGCTCGGCAAGCTCCAGACCGGCTGCTGTCCCTAGAGCTTTTCCAATTTCTAATGCTCTAATTGCAGATCTTGCGTGTAAAATTCAATTTGTGCAAGAGCTAGCAAACAGTGTAAACTGTGATTGTATCCAAAGCATCAAAATCATGCAAATTGTATAGATTGCCATTGTGTTGTAAAGTGTCCTGAAATTGAATTAAAAGTAATGTTGATTGTTGCAAGTGCAGAGATGCACAAATTGTTCTGTTGTTCTCTGGCATCCCGTAGGCAGCTCAAACAAATTTGCAAAAAAAGACATCCAGATTGCACCAAATCCATACTTACTACTAGAACTCAGCAAGAACATCATCTGTGATTGCCCCTGCAAAATCAAAGGGTCAGAAAAATAATGTAGCAAGCCAGTCACAATGCAGGTTTTATGAGGATTTCATGCCTATTAAATGGTGTGCCACATCAGCAGAATTAGAGTTTTTGCATATATCGAGGAGAGAGAAGGGAAATGTTTTGTGAGGATGAAACAAGTGAGCGTCATTTCCCACGACTTGGAATGCGCACGAAACTCCCATTGAGAGGCTTCCTCTCGTTTCATCCGATCCAATGAGGCGTGCGCTCCTTCCTGGCTCCCACACGAGCGTGGAGGCGGACGGCGAGGAGGCAGGCACGGTCGGCGAGCGCGCAGCCAGACGGCAAAGAGGCGGACGAGCGCGGCGTGGCCGGCGAGCGCACTGCCGGATGGCGAGGAGGCGGGCGTAGCCAGCGCGGAGGTGGACGGCGTGAGCGCAGCGCACTGCCTCCCTGTCCTCTCCAACCAGGCCAGGCCAGGCCAGGTCACTCGCATCCATCGCATCGCTCGATCGCACGGCACGAGGTCCGTCGATGGAGAGAGAGAGCGGAGGTGGCCTCGGCCTGCCTCGCGGTGGCGCCGCCGCCCCCGAACACCATGGGGCTGTCGCGCGCAGGAGCTTTCGGCTGTCATGGAGGATGGGCGGTACCTCGTTGGCACATACAAGCGGTCCCGCGTCGCCTTCGAGTACGGGCGCGGGTGCAAGATCACGACTTCGACGGCCGCGAGTACCTCGACATGGCTGTCGGCATCGCCATCATGGCGCTCGGCCACACAGATCCCGACGTGTGCGCTCACCATGTGTTCGATGCATTGCTCCGTCCGGCCTGTTTTCCCCGCTTCACCAACTGAAGCGGCTCCTGTCGCAGGTGGAGCTCGCCATGTGGCTCGTGGAGGCGGCCATCAGATTCTCCCGCCCATGGTCCATGGAATTCTTGGCGTTCAGCAGCAGCTTGCACAGCCGGATGGACGCTGAGTTCTGCCTTAACTTTGCATCAGCGTACTATTTTGCTATCCAACATCGTTGTGGTTGCTGAATTGTGTATCTGCGTTTTTTAGGTGTGCAAACTGACGCTGCAAAATGCTACATAGTTTGCATATCACATTTGATCACAACACATTATACGAATTAAATGTTAAAGCTACTCTATGAAACTGTGAAATAAACTGTGCATTGAGAGACTCTGTTTCATTATTAATGTCACGTTTTGAAAACTGGAAGGTGAAACTTTTCATTAGGGCAGTCCCAATGAAAAAAACTAGTAGTTTCTATAATATAGGATACCGTACCAAAAAAGTACTGTTTTTCAACCCATAGTTTCTATGAGTAATAATTATTTTCTCTTTTTCCTCCCAACTCTATCTTCTTCCTCCAATGAAAGTGTGACACGAGCTCCCTAGAAACTGGTGGTTTCTCCCCAATGATGATTTCATGGTTTCTTGGTGCATTGGGTCAAGAGTAGACCTGATTTCTTCATGAAGAAACCATTTCTATGATTTTTGCTCTCTTTCTTCATTAATTACGTTGCCATGTCATCATTTTGCCTACGTGGCAAGTCATTTAATGAGGATAGAAACCATCATCAATGCACCATTGGGACTGCCCTTAAGACTGACCGTATGGTTTAGAGAAACAGTGTGCTACTTTAAAATATTACCGTAATAATTAAGAGAATGTATCTACGGCAATGGTTCAGACGCTCTGCTTCTATTTGTGTCTTCACGTCGCCTTCCACTCTCAAGTCTACAACCCAACCGGCCAACCCAACCCAACCCCACCCCCACCGAAAAGAAAAAGAGCACATTTGCTCCCCTACGCCATGTCTTCCCCGCAGCAGCAGCAGCAGAAGAGGGTCGCGCAGGACGGCGAGCACGCCAACGGCGCCAAGAGGTCCAGGGCGCTGGCCATACCCAACGGCGAGGTGAAGGAGGAGCAGCGCGGGCAGAGAGGAGAAGAGGGACGCCAAGGTGGGCAGGGAGAGGGAGCTCTGGTGGCGGTGGTGCAAGCCATGGAGGAGCCGCAGATCAACATCCGGATGGCCGTGTCCCATCTCCACTGCCATGCCTGCGTCCTGCCCCTCAAACCCCCTACCTTCGAGGTCAGCTACTCCTACTGATTAACGGTATTTAGCGGGGGGAATTCTGGCTGGGTCTTTTTCAGATGGGAAGGGTTTTCTGCTAGAAAGTATTGAAGAGCATGGAAAGAGGGAAGAGGGAAGAGGGTTTTCTAGGAGGAAATCAAGAACTTTCCTTTGGCATTTAGGGGAAAAAACTTTCTTTGGATCGGATTTTTTTGTGTTATGATAATCTTGAATCTTTTTAGACCGAAAGAATTCTATGCAGAGAAATGTTGATACCATGCTGGATTGATTTGATTCTTGAAAATCTTGCCTTTGTTTTGGGTTGCAGTGCGCGGCCGGCCACGTCGTGTGCCGCGGCTGTCGAGGCAGCCACGTCCAGGCCTGCGCTGGCGCCGGCACCTACGTCCCCTGCACCAAGCTGGACGGGATCGTGCGCGACGCCAAGGTGCCGTGCGCCTACGAGGAGTACGGCTGCACGAGCTGGGTCGTCTACTACGAGGAGCCGGACCACCACCGCTCCTGCCGGTTCGCGCCCTGCTTCTGTCCGGCCCCTGGCTGCGGGCACTTCAACTCGCCGGCGAGGCTGGCCGAGCACTTCTTCAGCCACCACGCCTGGCCCGTCACCGAGGTCGACTACGCGAAGCCGTGCAAGCTCGCCGTCCCGGGCCCCGAGGACAAGCTGGTCCTGGTGGGCAAGGCGGACGGGTCCGTGTTCCTGGTGTCCCCGTGCGCCTTCGGCCCGGCCACGGCGGCCGTGTCGCTGGTGTGCGTGAGGGCGTGCGGCGACGCGGCCGCGGGGGCACCCCAGTACACCTGTAACCTCTGGGCGGAGGTCGCGGGCAACGCCCTGCTGCTCACGTCCGTGGTGGCCAGCAGCGACCTGGCCGGCGGCTTCCCGGCGACCGACAAGGTCATGTTCCTGCCGCTGCCGCCGCTGTTGTACGGCGAATCCGGCGAGCCGCCTGCTCTCATGGCCCGCATCGACAAAGTCGGCGCGTCCACTATCAGGTCGAGGTCCCCGTCCGCCACTCCGCCGTCGAGCCAGCCCAGGAGGATGCCAGTGATCAGGATAGCAAACTAGGCACTAATTAATTACCTTGGTTAGCAATAATACGTACTCCTACAGTCCTACTTCAATATTGGAGAGTGTTCGTAGTAGCGTGATGTAGTGGTTAGTGTTGAGGTTCATCAGAGTGTCAGGATCATGGATTAGAAGTTTAGTACTACTAGTTCTCAGCATTTTACTTAGTGTCTAAGGCCTGGTTTAGATGCTACTAAAATTTTAAATTTTTACACTCTCTCCATAACATCAAATCTTTGACATATGCATGGAGTATTAAATATAGATAAAAAATAATTAATTGCACAGTTTGGTTGTAAATCACGATATGAATCTTTTAAACCAAATTAGTTCATGATTGGACACTAATTGTCAAATACAAACGAATGTGCTACGGTAACCAAATTCTAAATTTTTTTTGCATCTAAACACCCCCTAATTCTAGTTTGGTACTTCAATGCAAATGCAAGTAGCTCTACTTATTTATGCAACCTATAATTCCTCCAAGATTTTTTGCTCCTGTGAAATTGGTTCGTGCGTTCTGTTCTTGACGGGCCTTCAGAGTTTGTACATTGACATCAAGTGAACAGATTGCGATATCAGACAAAGTTCAAAAGGGTAATGGCAATATCAGACAATTCATCTTGTAACCTTTGTGCAAATAGATTGGGATCATCTGTGCAAGGACAGGGGCGCTGGAGACAGGCTGTGGTCTTGCTGTCTCGTTCGGATTCGTGTTCCCCTGGCCCTGCGTCACTGCGCGTCAGTGATGCTTTGCCTTTGCGATGTGTACTCCCACTGTCCCTAGCTTCTTGAGAAACAACTTTAACTACATATATATTAAAAAAATTAATATTTATAATACATAATTAGTATTATTAGAAAGATCTTTGAATCTAGTTTTTTAATAAATTTATTTGGAGATACAAATGTTGCACGTATTTTCTACAAATCAAGTCAAATTACGCCACGCACACCAACAAGCAGGGGCGGATCTGCCGAGGGGGCTGTCGGGGCTCAAGCCCTCCCTACCCTGGCCACGCCATTGGAGCCCCCCCCCCTAGAATTTTTTTTGCCATTGACAACAGGGAAGGAGGGGCGGGAGCCGCTGGGGTGCTGGACGGAGGTTGAAGATGACTAAGTTGGGCTGTCTGTCTTCGTGGGCTATGTGTTTCACGGCCCATTAGCAAATAGGATCAAGCAAGCCCTTTTTTCTTTCCTCTCCCGCTGGCCGCTGCCTATCGGTCTTCCGTGCGAGTCGAGCAGTTGGGGTCGGGCGTTGGCATTGGCAGCTTGCGGCTAGGGTTAGCAGGCTCCTCGCGGACGGCGCACGGCGCAGGCGCGCAGCTGAGGCCGTGCCCAAGCTAGCGGTCACGCACAGCAGCAGGGCTGGTGGCCGGGCGCCTAGGCTAGGGGCGACACGGCGACCGGCAGGGCGGGCGCCCAGGCCCAAGCTAGGGGCGACGCCAGTGCGGCGGATGGTGAGCCGTCGGTGGCCCAGGGCCAGGCGTCAGTACCAGCAAGGCAGCAAGGAGCCAAGCAGCCAGCACCAGCAGTCCACCAGTTGCAGGTATACCTGTCCTGTTCTTTTTCTTTAGATTTGCCTTTCAATTTCAAACTTTGTAATTGTTCAAAAATTGTTTAAGATTTAATAAATTGCAGATTGTTCAAAATGTCCAAAAGAACATTGCACACATATTTTTCTGGTTCAAGTAGTATATCAACTCCAAGCACTAATGACAGCACAAATCAACCAATTCGGCGTAGAGTGGAGTTCAGTCAATCCGATGTAGCTGGTGATCCAGGAAATCGCATACCAATTGAAGAATATCCACCAGAAATTAGAGACCAAGTTAGAAGGGCATATGCTTTGAGAGGTCCAACCCAACCTCGTAATCTTACCTTTGCTCGTAAATGGCAAAGTGGTCAATGGAGATCATTTCAGCAAACTTGGTTTGACGAGTTTGATTGGCTAGAGTATAGTGAGTCTAAGGATGCAGCTTAGTGCTTATATTGTTATCTTTTCTTTGATCTGGAAAAGCTTATAAAATTTGGTTGTTCTTTCTTTGCAAAGGATGGTTATACTAACTAGAAAAAAGCTAAGGACAATCTTAATCAGCATAGTACTTGCAAGACTCGCAATAATGCTAGGCTAAAGTGTGATGACTTTATGAACCAAAGAACAAATGTGGCTAGAAGAATTGATGTAATTAGCAAGGAGGAAGAGAAAAGATATGAGATTCGCTTGAACTCCTTTAGATGTAGCAAGATTTCTCATAATGTAAGGTGATGCTTTTTGTGGACACGATGAGTCCTCTACTTCCAACAAGGGTACATATAGAGAGATGGTTGATTGGTATAAAGATAAAGTTGAGATTGTTAAGGATGCATACGATAAAGGTGCAAAAAATTGCACAATGATGTCTTATCATATACAGAAGGACCTTACAAAAGCTTGTGCAGAAGAAGTCATGTGAGTGATTATAGATGAGATTGGAGATAAAAAAATTATCTATATTGATTGATGAGTCATGAGATGTATCAATAAAAGAACAAATGACTGTAATTTTGAGGTTAGTAGATGACAACTCTATTTTTTTACCTTGACTTTTACTTGTACACTTGTACTAACATGAAATAAAATATGGTTTGCAGGTTTGTGAATGATGAAAGGAAGGTGATGGAGAGGCTCCTTGGACTTCAGCATGTTGAGAGTTGTACAACTGCTGCATTGAAAGAAGCTCTGGTCAAAATGCTTAACGGTCATAAGCTACCAATCTCAAGGATTCATGGGCAATGTTACGATGGAGCTTCCAATATGAGAGGTGAATTTAATGGTGTGCAAAAATTGATTCGAGATGAAAATCCTTATGCACTCTATGTGCATTGTTTTTTCCAATCAATTGCAATTAGTGGTTATTACTGTTGCAACTTCTACTCCAGCCATTGCAGATTTCTTTAACTATGTTCCTCTAATAGTCAACACTGTTGGTGCATCTTGTATGAGAAAGGATGCCTTGCTTGCAAAGCATCATGATGTGTTGTTAGAAAAGTTGGAGAGTGGGGAGATTATCATTGGAAAAGGTTTGAACCAGGAATGTAGCCTAGCAAGGCCTGGAGATACTAGATGGGGTTCACATCTTAAAACTTTACTTCAAATTTTGGTGATGTGGAAAGTTGTCATAGACATTCTTGAGATAGTAAAGAAAGACTCTATTAAACCAGGAAATAATGGTGGAGCATTTGGTTTAATTGGTAAAATTGAGAGCTTTGATTTTGTATTCATAATGCATTTAATGATAGAGTTGTTGAGCATCAGTGACAGTCTGTCACGTGCTTTGCAAAGGAAGGATCAAGACATTGTTGAGGCAATGCAATTGATCATAGATGTGAAAGAGCAGTTGCAGGATATGAAGGACAATGGATGGGATCCCTTATTCAAAAGAGTGAAAACATTCTATGATAAAAATGAGATTGAAGTGCCAGATATGGACAAGGAAATAAATGCTAGAGGGACATCTACACGTAGAAAGCAAAAGGTAACAAACATGCACTTCTACCATGTTGAGGTTTTCCTTGCTGCGATAGATGCCATTTTGTCTGAGATGAATCATCGATTTGGTGAAGTTAGTTCAGAATTATTAGTATGCATGGCTTGTCTTAACCCAAGGAAGTCCTTCTCTAATTTTAATGTGGATAAGCTTGTGAGACTTGCTGAAATTTATGCTGCGGATTTTGATGTCGGTGACCTTCTTCTTTTGCCTGGTCAACTGAGAGAATTTGTCAATCGTGCTAGAAGAACTCAAGAGTTTCTTGAATGTACAGAGCTTGGAAAGGTTGCTGAAATTATGGTCAAGACTAAAATGAACACATCTTATGGATTGGTGTATCGGCTCATTGAATTAACATTAATTCTTCCGGTGGCAACAACTTTAGTTAAGAGGATATTTTCTACTATGTCTTTTGTGAAGACAGATTTGCGTAACAAAATGGGTGATGAATGGCTCAATGACTTAATGATATGCTACACCGAGAAGGAGATATTTAGAAGCATCAAGAATGACAAAATCATAAAACGATTTGAAGACATGAAAACCCAGCGTATGTTAGTGTCTCGGAACAATTTAGTGGTATGATATATGTTCTCTTCTACCTTTAAAACTTTGAAGTTAAATACTTGAAATTTGTGTCACTAATTTATTTTTTTCTTGTATAGATTGCTTCTAATGATTCATGAAGAATTCGACGGTCTGAATGCGTCATCATCTATCAATCTTTTGTTGGTTAGTTCTAAAAATTGTATCTTTTACTTCTTCTTATGTGTTTTATGACGCACTTTCGATTGTTTATCATAGTTATCATGTAAAAGGTTTAAAACTGCTATATCTTAGCTTCGTATGGGATATAAATTGAGTGAAGTTGGTCTAGCTCTCTTTGGCCCACCCCCTCTAAAATATTTTTTCTAGATCCACCACTGCCAACGATGACAGTTATTTAGGGATGGAGGGAGTAGACAGGAGGCCCGTAGCCTGTTGTCTCGTGCGGAGTTCAGAGTTGGGACTTCAGGGTTCTTCTGCAGCCATGTCTCTTTGGTTTGAAATTTCTACCTCTCTTCACAAAATAATGCAATTGTGGGAACCGCGCCGGTGAAACTAGTTCATGTTTGACCAGCTTTATAGTAAATAATATTAACGCTTATATCACTAAATAATTTTATTATGAAAATATATTTTATAACTAATCTAATGATACTTATTTTATATCTCGAATGTTAGTAATTTTTATATAAATTTAGTTAAATTTTAAACTGCTTGACTTTTAAAAAAACGAGAATTACATTCTTTCATGGATAGAGGGAGTACCATCCTACAAAGTGATGCCTTAATCATGAGATGTATGGCTGGCCAGCGTCACTGCGTCAGTGATGCCTTGCCTTTGAGATGTACTGTAGGCCATGGCATGTTGTCTCTTTGATTTGAAATTACCATCCTAAAGCGAGAAACCAACCAAAAATCAAAATGTCACACATATCAACACAGTTCGATGATCCCAGGCTTCAGAGCTTTACCCATGAATGGTAGCAGCCCAACATAGTGCTGGCTATTGAAACAGACAAACAATAACACAGCAATACAGCATAGATAGGTCTACTAAGAAAAACAATATACATGGGGCAGCTGTTCAGTGGATTAAGCGTACACATTAGCTGAACGCTGAAAACAGAAGACAGCGGGACTACAGTTACGATCCATCCAGAAAAGGCATAAGGAGTTTAGTGCCTCGCAAATTTAGCAGTTGAACAGTTAAGAGAAACTATTCATGGCTATGATGCGTAAGGAACTTCTGCTACCACAACCATAGTGTCGGTGTTCGGTCCCGTGGGGGTCATAAACCGATGAGTGAGTGCTGCATATCCCTATCCTGGATGGTGATGCAAGGAGAACACACGGAGGTTTATCCTGGTTCGGGCAAGAGAAGGCCCTACGTCCAGCGGGGAGGGGGAAGAGTTTTGTATTTCCTCGCACCGGGGTGCTTGTGTAGGGGTTACAAGCTTGCGAGAGAGGGCAGTGAGCCCAAGTCTCAAAGAGAGAAAAAGAGTACAAAAATGATTGCTTGAGATGTTGATCTCTGTGATGGGAGTCTTGGATTGCTCGGTACTGGGCTTTGGACTTGAGTCTTGCCTGTTGTTCCTGTCCCCTTGTAGGGTCCTGGCCTGCCCTTTTTATAGGGTCGGAGGAGGCCAAGGCACCGGGGAACCCTGAGGCGATGTTTTATCGATCCCTGTTGAGGTGACTGTAGCGACGTGCCCTGGGAATGGTCGGCCATCCCTGGACACCATGGTGACGTCGGGGACGAGACAGCGAAATGACCCGGAGCACCGTGCCATGCCGGCCTTCCCTCCCTGTTGAACTGTGCTGGGCGTCGAGGCTGGGTCGGAGCCGGGTCGAGGCCGGACGGATAAGGTCGGATCCCTGAGATTGCGGAATACGGGCCTTGTCGTATCCTCCCTCGAGGGTGACTGACGATAAACAGTGCACGGTAAGGTATGCATAGTGACAGGTTTCACCTCCCATCACGGGATGGGCGGTAAAACAGTGAGGACTGACACCGGCGTTGCTCCCACGTCGATCCTGGTTGCGGCCATATCGGTAGGTGGTAGCAGGTAATCACATTAAATGTTCTGAATTTTTTCTTGGGGTAGGTGAAGTGAGGGGGTCGAGCGCCCTGACCCGGGGTCACGTGAGTCGGAGTTTTTCCGGGGGGCGTACGAGCCTCGTGCGAGTCGGAATGCGTTCGAGGTGCCCTGTCGTGCGGGACGGGGCGCAGTTGAGGCGTTCCCGTCGAGGGTGCCTCGTGCGAGTCAGAGCCGGAGCGCGGTCGAGGCACTCTGTCGAGCAGGCCTCATACGAGACGGACCTGGTATGCAGTTGTGGCGGGCTGCCCTTTGCTGTGACTTAGTCATTTTATTTTTTATTATCGTTGGATGTGGGTACCCCCATACTGTTGGTACCGACAGTAGCCCCCGAGCCTTTGGGTGAGTGTGTGATTACTCTCCCAGAGGCTTGTTAGTTAATGAACTAGAGTCGTAGCGCCGTGGTTTTTTCCGGTGGGGGCGCGCGAGCGCACCCGCCGGGTGTAGTCCCCGAGGCCTCGGTGGAGTGTTGAGACTCCTCCGAGGTCTTTTATGCGTTCTATTGGGGAATGGCTTCTAGTGGTGGCGTGATCCGTGCCTTTTTGTTTAGAGCTTGGTTTGTCGCGGTCGAGCCCCCGAGCCTCGTGCGCACGAGGTCGATCAGAGTCCCGGCCGTCTTTTGTCGTTCGATCCTCACGCTCCTCCTTTGGAAGGAGGAGGAGGGGTGGGGAACGCCGCACTACCCCTGTTTGGGCGAGTTCCGACGATCTTCGGCGAGCTAGTAGCGGGGGAATTCGAGTGTGAGCCCGTGCTCCAGTCGTTAGGAGTCGGCTAGTAGCCCGGAGGCGCTCTCAAGAATACCAAGAAGTGGTCGTGTGGATCTCGATTCCCTGCGACGGGATTCGAGGGCTCGGCGCCTCCCTCGAGGGGATTCCTACGTCGACCTCCTCCTACAGCCTCGAATACGTCTTGGGGTGCCTCGAGAGCGTGGCTCGAGCCCTGGCCATGTACGGGCGCATCCCTGGTCGTCCCTAACTCTGTCGCTCGAGGGCAGCTGTCGAACCTAGGTCGGGGGCCAGCTTCCGCTCCCTCGAGACTTATGGCGGGCCCGGAGCCCGTTTACCAGGTGTCTGGGAATATCCATCCACGGATCCCGCCCCGCCCATTAGCTGGGCGCGTCTTTTTAGGAGAGAGGGCGAGATCAGCGTGGTAGTGGGCGACGTGGCGTACGGTTACGATGTGGGGGACGGCCACGCGCCCAACTCCTGCGAGATTCAGGGAAACGGTTAGGTAAGAGCATTAAATGCGAGAAACCGCTCCTACCTTTTCGCGCGGCCGTTGGGCTTCCGTCGGGGCTATAAAAACAAAGCCTAGGGGTCTGCCTCCCCTACTGGCCCTTTGCGTTCTTGCATCCTTTGCCTTAGACAGCTCTGTGCCCCTTGCGCCCTCCGCCTTCATCCAGCGCCGCCGCCGTCGCACCCCCTCCGTCCCCACAGCTTTTCCCAGCGCCAATGGCAGGCAAGAGTCAGATCCTCCCCGCCGATGACTGGGCTGCCTCCTCGGTGACGGAGAGGAGGCTGGAGGAGCTGGTCGAGGATGGACTGCTACGGCCGAGGACGAGCCGGTCGCGGCCGGAGTGGATTGCGCCGTCGCCCGACCACCGAGAGCCGGCACCCCCCGAGGGATATGTGGTTAGCTTCATCTGCTTCCACGAGCGGGGGTTCAGCGTGCCAGCGACCACCTTCATGTGCGCGCTCCTCCACTACTACCGGGTGGAGCTGCATCATCTCGCCCCCAACGCCGTTGCACAGGCCGCCATCTTCGCGGCGGTCTGTGAGGGCTACCTAGGGATGGAGCCGCAGTGGAATCTGTGGCTCCATCTTTTCAAGGCGGAGCTCTTCGCCAAGAAGGCAGGGGAGAAGGGGCTTTGGTGCGCAGTGTCCTGTAGGTGAGGTCTGGTCGGGCAGATCAGTACATCCTGGCCCACCTCATCGCCTCGAACAGCGGCTGGCACGATGGCTGGTTCTACCTCCGCAACGACAAGAGTCAGTTGCCGAGGTATACCGGCCGGGTGCTGGTCGCCCGAGAGGAGAACTGGTCCTACGGAGTCGCGGAGGCCGAGAAGTCGCGTCTAGACCCGCTGCTGGCGGCGCTACAACAGCTCCGCCTGCGAGGCTTGACGGCGGCGGTGGTGGCCACGGCATTCCACCGGCGCAGGGTGATGCCGTTGTGCCAGCGCCGGCTTCGCCTCGACCAGATGACACCGGAGGCGCCACTGGAGGGGAGCCGGATGTCACACGAGTCCCTCACCCTCGAGGAGGTCCTCCGGTGGGCGCGCCGGATGGTGGGGAACTTCAAGACGGATGAGGTCGACAAGGTCCCCATGCGACCTACCCAGGGGTTCGAGCCTCTGGTAAGTGTTTTTTGCTAGCACGTTCGTTTATTTCATCTGTTTTTGGGTTCCTCTGATTTAGTCGAGGCTGATGCGGAGGATCTGTCTGCGGTGCGGGAGACGCGGCCGCCAGTCCCAGAGGACCAGCCCGCCCGGGAGGCTCGACGCCAGCACGCGCCCCAGAAGAAGCAGACAAAGGAGATGGCCAAGAAGCTGTAGATCCGCAAGGCCAAGGAGAGGGAGGCGTTGAAGAAGCTTCGGCGCCAGCAGGCCCTCGACGGGCTCCCCCTCGCGAAGTCTCCCTCCGAGACGGTCTCGGGGGAGGACGATGATGACAACGACGGGGACGATGATGATGCCCTGTCGCGGTATGACGCCGCGACTGGCCTGGCGGACCTCCCCGACGTTCGTCTGCTCTTGGAGCCCGTTGGGGGGTCATCCTCCCAGGCGTCAGTGTCGGTCGTGGTGGTGGAGGAGGAGACGGAGGAAGAGGCGAGCAAGGAGGTGGGCCCCTCGACAGGAGGGGCCGCCCCATCCCAGACCCTACAGGAGGGGTCGACCGGGCTGCCTCCACCAGTCCAGGCCTCGCAGGGTCAGCCGGCGGCTGGAGCGGTGGTGCCGGCGTCGTCATCGGCGGCGGCGCCGGTGGGCGTGAGGACCCGAGGCCAGCTGGCCTCGGAGGCGCAGAGGACCCGAGGTGGCCCTCCAGCCAGGGCCCCAAGGAGCACCCGGCTCGCCGAGGGGCCGGCCGTGAGACCGCCGCAGGCAGCGCCGGGAGGTTTAGATCGGTCGGGGTCGAGGCCCTTGGTGCCCCTTTCCGGGTAAGGATCTGTGTTCCGCTTTGTCGCCTTTCATTGGTACCATTTTCTGACGTTTCTTCGCTTCACAGGCTCAAGCGCAAGGCGGAGCTGATGGGGCCGATCCCCGCGAAGTCGCTCCGAGCGAGCGCCGTCGTCATTAATCGGACGGCGGCGCAGGACGTCGCCTAGATCGAGAGGCTTCAGGCCGCAAAGGAGCGCCTGAAGCAGCAGGAGGCGATGGCCCAGGCGGAGATGGGTGTCTCGGCGGTCGCCGGTTCCGACCCCACCGCATAGGGGTCAGGACCGTCAGAGGTGGTGGCACCCAACACGGGCGGGGTGGAGCCCGGGTCGTCGTCGACCGCCGAGGCTGCCGTCGAGGCCGCAACGACCGAGGCATCCGTCCGCGACGCGGAGCGAACAGATGCAGATGTGGTTATGGAGGAGGTCCCGCCGGCGGCGGGACAGGAGGCGGCGCAGCCGGGAGAGCCGCAGCCACAGCAAGACCCACCGGCGGAGCCGGCGGCTACGGTGGAGGGCGGGGTCATCGAGCCCCCGCCCGTGGTTCCAGAGGAAGAGGTGCCGGTGGTCGAGGGGCCGGCCCCAGCAGAAGGGTCGACGCCAGTCATGGTCGACCTCACCCTCGACGACTCCCCCCTGGACAGGGGGAAGCAGGTGGTAGGAGTCGAGGGGGTCGAGGCCGTGGACCAGGCTGGTCCCTCGGCGGCGGTTGGTGAGGCCGGAGCCGTGGGTGAGGCCGGTCCTTCCGTGGGGCCGGAGAGCGCCCTGGCCGGACCATCATCCGAGTGGCCGGACCTCGCCACGCTGGCCCTAGTGCGGGCGGAGGAGGAGATACCGCGCTGGGGGGGACCGTCCCTCGAGTTCAGGGACGCTTCCAACCCCGGCGCGGACCCCGTCTTCGCCCTGAACGACAGAGATGAGGTGCATCACTGGGAATACCTCGAGGGCCTCCGTCGACACATGGATCGATCGCTTCGTGTGGTGATGGAGGCCGTGTCACGAGGCATGCGGGATGCCACAGAGGTATGTTTTGGCTTATCGATTGTTTTGCTATCCTTTTGCTGTCTCCCTTTCTCTTGGTTCTCAACCTCTTTGGTTTTTCCGAACCGTGATCAGGAGCTCAAGGAACGCTCCCGCCGCAAGTCGCTCTTCATTCGAAATGAGAGCGGTGTGTGGGCGGCGCTTGCCCGGCAACAGGCTCTGGTCGAGGAGTTCAACAAACGGCTTTCCGATCAGAGTGCTGAGATGGCCGAGCTGCGCGTCGCCTATGCGGCGGTCAAGGAGGAGGTGGTGCAGGCCTAGGCGGCCGAGGCCGTGGTGCGTGGAGACGTTACCAAGGCCCGGGAGGAGGCAGCTAAGGCCCGCGAGGACCTCGTGCCCCTGTCGGCACGGGTGAAAGAGCTCGAGGAGGGCGTCGCCCTGGTCAGCCGTCAGCGTGACGCCCTCAACGTCCAGATCGGGCAGGTAACCACTCGCTTCGGTGCCCTGAAGGACGAGGTCGCGGCGCTGAGCGGAGCCGTTCAGGAGAAGGACGCTGCTCTTCTGAACGCCCGCCAGGAGATCGAGACGTTGAGGGCGGCCGTTCGTGATAGGGACGATGCTCTCCAAGGGCTCGAGAGGACGTGCGGGGGGCTCCGTGACGAGGTCGTGGGCTTGCAGACCCACACCGAGGGTAAGTATGGGTGTTACGGCCTTGGCGTCGAGGCCCCATATTAGCGCTAATTTAGTTAATTATGTTTTAGAGCTGGAGAGGGAGCAGCGGGTGGCCCAGGCGGCAGCCAATTTCTTCCAGAGCCTCCTCGAGGCCGAGACCCAGCGGACACAGATGCTCCAGGGCGCGATCACCTCCGTGTGTGACGGCCTGGGGGTTGAGCCCGACGCCAACACCAGGGAGGACGCCCCGAGGAACTCCTTCGTCCGCCGGATGGTGGCGCTGGGCCACCTCGTCCGGGAGAGGATACGGGGCAGCCTCCACCACGGCGTGAAGAGAGCACTGGCCGTCGTTCGGTCTGGGTTCGTGTTCGACATGGAGCTTGTTGCTGACGGCTTCATCACTGACCTGGACCGAACGGACGAGGAGAACGAGGACGCCTGCTTGGACCTGATCGGAGCCGCCGAGGAGCCTGGAAGCCGTCTGGCCAAGCTTTTCGAAGCCGAGGTGGTTCCGCCTGCCGATGACGAGGGCCTGTGAGCCAAATCTGGGCACAAGGGCCCGTGTAATAAGTTAGTGTTTTTGAATTTTGGTCGTGGTGGCCTTAGAGGCCTTAAAAACTCGGAACGTAAACCTTGCGCTGGTTATTTAAGTTTTGTTCGAGCTTTTCTTCCCTTTATTGCTTGAATCATGTTTTTGCATGATTTACTTAGCACGCTGTCGCGCCTTTGAGCGTAAGGGAGCGAGCGGAGGTACCGTAGCCTTGGAGGCGTGAGTGATCTCGCGGCTCGACTACCCTCGAACTCTAGGGTGCTTTTGTGGCCTCGTAGATCGTGTAAGAACCTGATTTAAGTGATGAGAGGTGTACTTCGTTTTCAAAGTTATGAACCGCCATTAGGTCTGCTCAGCGTGCGGTCGCGCCCCTAGACGTGAGGGGTGAGTGGAGGTACCGTAGCCTCAGAGACGTAAGCGATCTCGCAGGCTCGAGAGCCCTTTCAAGCCTCAGGGTGCTCTCGCAGCGCTGTCGACCTAAGAGGTAGTTCTTTATCTTTGAAAAAAGAGTACAAGTTTTTTTGGGGACTGGGGGTTCCCCCTTTAGCCCTCGAGGGAGGGTCAATTCTAGGAAAGTAGAGTCGATCCTTCCTCATTGTTTGTAAAACGAAAGCTTGAGCATTGCTGTATTCTTTATTGATGATATTGAAAAGAAATTACAGGGCCTCGAGGCTTTTTAAGGGAAAAAGCGACGTAGCTGTTCAATGTTCCAAGCGTTGGTGAGGATTTCGCCCTTCTCGTTGGATAGCTTGTAGGTGCCTGGCTTTAGGACTTCTGCAATGATGTACGGGCCTTCCCACGGGGGCGTGAGCTTGTGCCGTCCCTTGGTGTTCTGGTTTCGTCGCAGCACTAGGTCACCGACGTTGAGGTCGCGTCTGCGGATGTGTCTGTCGTGGTAGCGTCGGAGACCTTGCTGGTACTTGGCAGAATGTAACAGAGCTACATCTCGGGCTTCCTCGAGCTGGTCAAGGGCGTCCTCTCTTGCGGCGCCGTTATTTCTTTCGCTATAGGCTTTTAGCCTTGGGGACCCATACTCTATGTCAGTGGGGAGCATGGCCTCAGATCCGTAGACTAAGAAGAACGGAGTGAACCCTGTGGCTCGACTCGGCATTGTTCTTATGCTCCATAGGACTGAGGGGAGCTCGGCAGCCCATCTCTGCCCATGCTTGTTTAGCTTGTCAAAGATTCTGGGTCTCAGGCCTTGCAGGACCATGCCGTTGGCACGTTCCACTTGGCCATTCGTTTTTGGATGAGCCACGGCTGACCAGAGCACACGGATGTGGTGGTTGTCGCAGAAATCCAAAAACTTTTTACCAGTAAACTGGGTGCCATTGTCCGTGATGATACAGTTGGGAACCCCAAAGCGGTGGATGATGTTGGTGAAAAAGAGCACAGCTTGCTCGAACCTGATGCTGGTGATAGGGCGGGCCTCGATCCACTTGGAGAATTTGTCGATGGCAACGAGCAAGTGGGTGAAGCCGCCGGTTGTCCTTTTCAAAGGCCCGACAAGGTCAAGCCCCTAATGGCAAACGGCCATGTGATGGGAATGGTTTGCAGGGCATGTGCTAGAAGATGGGTTTGTCTCGCATAGTACTGGCAACCTTTGCAGGAGCGTACTAGCTTGACAGCGTCGGAGACCGCGGTCGGCCAATAGAATCCTTGTTGGAAGGTATTTCCGACAAGGGTTCGAGGCGCTGCGTGGTGACCGCAAGCCCCCCGAGTGTAGATCGTCGAGCAGGTCTCTGCCTTCCTCATTTGTGATGCAACGTTGGAGGACGCCAGTAGGGCTGCGGCAGGTACAGCTCCTTACTGTCGCCAAAGATCACAAAGGTTTTGGCCCGGCGAGCGATCCATCGAGCCTCGGTCTTATCCGAGGGGAGGTCCCCTCGGATGAGATGGTCGAGGTACGGAATGCGCTAGTCAGGCCCAGGGTTGGGTGGTGGGGTCGAGCCTTCCACCTGCATGGCTTCAGCCCCGGTCGAGGGGGCTTCTGTCACAGGTGGGGGGGGGGGTCGAGCGATGGCCCGTCGACCCCTCCTTCCGACCCGAGGTCGACGGAGGGCTCCTGGAGATCTTTTGCGAAAACGTCTGGTGGAACCATAGTTCGATTGGACGCGATTTTTGCCAGTTCATCGGTGGCCTCATTATACCTGCGTGCAATGTGGTTAAGCTCGAGGCCGTGAAACTTGTTCTCAAGGCGCCGCACTTCTTCGCAGTAGGCTTCCATCTTGGGATCACGGCAGCTTGAGTTTTTCATGACTTGGTCGATCATGAGCTGGGAGTCGCCTTGAACGTCAAGGTGCCGGACCCCGAGTTCGATGGCAATTCTTAGACCTGTGACGAGCGCCTCATATTCGGCGACGTTATTCGACGTAGGAAAATGAAGCCAGATGACATAGGGCATGTGAACCCCGAGGGGCGAGATGAAGAGCAAACCCGCGCCTGCTCCTATTTTCATCAATGACCCATCGAAGTACATGGTCGACAGCTCAGCTTGGAGCTGTACAGGGAGAGTTGGGTGTCGGTCCATTCTGCCAGGAAATCCGCTAACACCTGTGACTTAATAGCTTTGCGCGGCGCATAAGATAGGGTCTCGCCCATGAGCTCGACTGCCCACTTGGCAATCTAACCCGAGGCTTCCCGGTTCTAGGCTATCTCTCCTAAGGGGAAAGAAGAAACCACAGTCACCGGGTGACCCTCGAAGTAGTGACAGAGTTTGCGCCGTGTCAGGACGATGGCGTATAGCAGCTTCTGGATTTGTGGGTATCGTACCTTGGTTTCTGAGAGCACCTCGCTAATGAAATAGACCGGCCTCTGGACGAGCAAGGTATGCGCTTCCTTGGCCCTCTCGACAACCAAGACCGCGCTGACTACTTGTGTTGTCGCGGCGACATAGAGTAGGAGCGGTTCTCCCGGGGTCAGAGGGACGAGGATCGGTGAATTAGAGAGTGTAGCCTTGAGTTTTGCAAGAGCTTCCTCGGCCTCGAGGGTCCAGGAAAAGTGCTCCGATTTCTTCAGGAGGCGGTACAGAGGGAGCGCTTTTTCGCCGAGGCGCGAAATGAGACGGCTGAGCGCCGCCAAGCAGCCCGTGACCCTCTGTACGCCCTTCAGATCTCGGATGGGGCCCATCTTGGTTATCGCAGTGATTTTTTCTAGGTTGGCCTCGATGCCACGCTTAGACATGATGAACCCTAAAAGCATACCTCGAGGAACGCCAAAGACGCATTTCTCAGGATTGAGCTTGATGTTTTTTGCCCGGAGGCATTTGAATGCAACGTTAAGGTCGTTTACCAGATCGTCGGCTTGTTTGGTTTTGACAACGATGTCATCGACGTAAGCCTCGACGGTTGGTCCGATGTGTTCCCCAAAAACGTGCTGCATGCATCGCTGGTACGTAGCCCCTACGTTTCGGAGACCGAAAGGCATCGTAACGTAGCAATACATGCCGAATGGGGTAATGAATGAAGTCGCGAGCTAGTCGGACTCTTTCATTTTAATTTGGTGGTAGCCAGAGTATGCATCTAGGAACGAGAGAGTTTCACATCCCGCAGTGGAATCAACGATTTGATCAATGCGTGGTAAAGGAAAGGGAACTTTTGGACATGCTTTATTTAAACTAGTATAGTCTACACACATCCTCCACTTCCCACTCTTTTTCTTAACTAATACAGGATTAGCTAGCCACTCGGGATGATGAACCTCCTTGATGAATCTGGCCTCCAGCAGCTTGTGTATCTCCTCACCGATGACCTTGCGCTTCTCCTCGTCGAAGCGGCGCAGGCGTTGCTTCACCGGTTTGGAGCCGGCCTGGATCTCCAAGGCGTGCTCGGCGACTTCCCTGGGTATGCCCGGCATATTCGAGGGACTCCATGCAAAGATGTCGATATTCACGCGGAGAAAGTCGATGAGCACTGCTTCCTATTTGGGATCAAGGGTGGCGCTGATGCTCAGCGCCTTTCCCTTGGGATCGGCAGGGTCGAGGGGCACGAGCTTGACGTCCTCTGTGGGCTCGAAGCTGCCGGCATGGCGCTTTGGGTCGGGAACCTCATTGGCCAGACCGTCGAGGTCCGCAGCCAAGGTCGCTGACTCCAAAACAGCCTCGCCGTGCTCGACACACTCGACGTCGCACTCGTAAGCGTGCTCGTATGAGGGCCCCACAGTGATGACACCGTTTGGGCCTGGTATCTTGAGCTTGAGGTAGGTGTAGTTCGGGACCGCCATGAACCTGGCATAGCACGGGCACCCAAGGATAGCGTGGTATGTTCCACGGAATCCGACCACTTCAAAAGTGAGAGTCTCCTTTCTGAAGTTGGACGGTGTGCCAAAGCAGACAGGCAGATCGACCCGGCCGACGGGTTCTGCCTGTTTCCCTGGCACAACTCCATGGAAACCCCTGACGCTGGGTTGGAGACGCGTTCTCTCGATCCCCAGGAGGTCGAGGGTCTGAGCGTAGATGATGTTGAGGATGCTTCCGTCGTCCATGAGCACCTTGGTGAGGCGCGTGTTGGCGATGATGGGATCAACAACAAGCGGGTAGACTCCTGGATTGGGGATGTAGTCAGGATGATCATCACGGTCGAAAGTGATGGCCATCTCAGACCAGTCAAGGAAGTGGGGGACCGCCAGCTGCACGGAGAAAACCTCATGCCGCTCTTGTTTGCGTTGGCGCGTCGAGAGGCGGGTCGAGAGTCCTCCGTAGATCATGAAGCAGTCATGGATCTCGGGGAACTCCCCATCCTTGTCATCGCCCTTGGGATCTTCCTTCTTGTCGTCCTTCTTGACGCCTACACCCTCAAAGTACCTGCGGACCATGTGACAATCTTCGAGGTTATGGTTAGTGGGTCCCTTGTGGTAGGGACACGGCTCTTTGAGCATTTTGTCAAAGATGCCCCCACCGGGGGGGCTCGAGGTTTCTTGCATTCGACAGCAGTGACAAGTTCGTCGGCCGGGGCCTCGAGCTTGCCCTGCTGGCTCTTCTTCTTTCTTCGGTTGTTTCTCTTGGAGCCTCGGCTGGAGCCCGCGGGATCGTCAACCTTTTGTTTCCCTTTGTCCTGGTCACCGCCAAAGATGGCACCAACTGCCTCCTCACCAGCGGCAAAGTTGGTGATGATGTCCATCAATCCATTGGCAGTGAGTGGGGTGTTACGGCCCAACTCTCGAACCAACTCCTTGCAGGTGGTTCCGGAGAGGAAGGCCATGATCACGTCTAAGTCGGTGACGTTGGGGAGCTCGGTGCGCTGCCTGGAGAAGCGCCGGATGTAATCCCGGAGGGATTCACCTAGTTTTTGCTTGCAACTCCAGAGGTCCCACGAGTTGCCGGGGCACATGTAGGTCCCCTTGAAGTTTCCCTCGAACACCCTCACGAGATCGTCCCAGTCGTGGATCTGTCGAGGTGGAAGATCCTCGAGCCAGGCTCGGGCGGTGTCGGAGAGGAACAGGGGGAGTTGTCGAATGAT
Source organism: Saccharum hybrid cultivar R570 (assembly GCA_038087645.1). NCBI lineage: Eukaryota > Viridiplantae > Streptophyta > Magnoliopsida > Poales > Poaceae > Saccharum > Saccharum hybrid cultivar. The sequence goes on along the minus strand of JAQSUU010000112.1, from coordinate 8,698,532 downwards.
GATCCGGTCGTCGGTGGCCCCGCCTAGTTGACACGCCAAGCAGAAATCGGCGATCCAAAGTTTGGGTTTGGTCTCGCCGTTGTACTTGGTGAGAGTCGTGGGAGGGCGAAACCGAGCCGGGAGCACCGTCTCCCGGATAGCCTTACTAAAGACCCGAGGGCCCGGAGGCTCGGGTGAAGGGCTACGATCTTCTGAGCTGTCGTAGCGCCCGCCTCCATGCACACGGTAACCTCGAGCCACACCGTCACCGTGTTTGCGCGTGCGGCGCTCGATGATGTTGCCACGGGTGTCTCGGGGTTCGTGATCGTCGACAACGTGCTCGGGGGCAGGCGCCGCCCTGTTTCATCGGGTAGGCTCAGGATGAACCGAGGCCTCTCTCTCCTGTCGGGAGGGCTCGACGAGCCGCTCTGAGGCTGGCTCACGTCGCCTCGAGGCAGAGCTCTTGGCCTGCTGCATGGCAGCGGTCTTAAGGAGTACTCGGATTTCATCTCGAGCTCGACGGGCGTCGGGGTTTGACGGCTCGGGCATGTTGTGGAGGAGCATGGCGGCGGCGACGATGTTCTGGCTGGCTCGAGTGAAAACCGGGGGGTCGACCACCCAGTCCTCGTCGATGCGATGATTGACGTCGTGAGCCCTCTCACGAGCTCTCCCGCCAAGCGCGTGTGCCGCACGCTCACGCTCGAGGGTTTGTTGGAGTAGGTGCAGATTTTCTCGTTCCTCGTCGAGCCTGTCCTGCAACTCGCGAATTTGCTCGAGCTGCATTCCTTGATCCGCAAGGAATTGAGCCTCGTCTCGTTCGGCAGGGAGCTCGACATGAGGTGGCGTGTGCCTTCCTTCAACCGGCTCCTCGTCCTCCGATTCCGACGCGCTGGCTTCGTCGATGTTGAAGCACTCGCGGGTCGGATCGTAGGTATCATCAGCCGAGTCGGAGTTAGGGGCGCCGAAGTAGTAATATGATGGGGGAATGTGAGACCGTTGCAAATCACCTCCGTGGTCGCAACGTTGAGAAGCAATCACACGGGGCTCTGATTCCGGGGTCTCCGTAGAGTCCAGATACTCAGAGGCCGGCGTGGATGCAACAAGGTCCAGAGTGGAGCATAGATGGTGCCCGGGGAGTTCCTCGTAAGCACTCATGTTAGTGCTCACAGAGGAAGTGTACGCCCAGGCGACCGGGTCTAGCCCAAACAGGAATGTTGATGGAGATATCGTTGCACGCGTCGAAGTGACTGGATCGGGTAGCGGCGGTGTCTCACCGGACGGGGGAGCGGCGGAATTCTCTGTCAGCATCTTACCCTCAGCCAAGCTCATCCTACACAGACCCTCAATGAGGAAATCTGGGTTGGCGTCTGGCTGAGAGGCGCCGGATCGGGGAATCCCTCCACCCTCCGTGAGGTGGAGACGGCGGTTGCGCCGGGCTCGTCGTCGTCTGGCGGCTCGCGCCTGTCGAGAGCGACGATACCGGTGGAGTGCTCCCCCAGGCTAGGAGAGCTCGAAATCCTCGTCGGTAGGGTGCCTGGGCGGGAGGAGGACCATGTCATAGCCGTGGCCAAGCGACATGAACTCCAAACTTCTGAACCAAATCACCGTGGCCAACGGGAGTGGACACTCGGGGTCAGCCATCCAGGAAAGATTGGCGGGAAAACGATGTTGGCACGCAGCGGTCCCCTACCTGGCACGCCAACTGTCGGTGTTCGGTCCCGTGGGGGTCCTAAACCGACGAGTGAGTGCTGCGTGTCCCTATCCTGGATGGTGATACAAGGAGAACACACGGGGGTTTATCCTGGTTCGGGCAAGAGAAGGCCCTACGTCCAGCGGGGGGGAGAGTTTTGTATTTCCTCGCACCGGGGTGCTTGTGTAGGGGTTACAAGCTTGCGAGAGAGGGCGGTGAGCCCAAGTCTTAAAGAGAGAAAAAAGAGTACAAAGATGATTGCTTGAGATGTTGATCTCTGTGATGGGAGTCTTGGATTGCTCGATACTGGGCTTTGGACTTGAGTCTTGCCTGTTGTTCCTATTCCCTTGTAGGGTCCTGGCCTGCCCTTTTTATAGGGTCGGAGGAGGCCAGGGCACCGGGGAGCCCTGAGGCAATGTTTTGTCGATCCCTGTTGAGGTGACTGTAGCGACATGCCCTGGGAATGGCCGGCCATCCCCGGACACCATGGTGACGTCGGGGATGAGACGGCGAAATGACCCGGAGCACCGTGCCATGCCGGCCTTCCCTCCCTGTTGAACTGTGCTAGGCGTCGAGGCTGGGTCGGATCCCTGAGATTGCGGAATACGGGCCTTGTCGTATCCTCCCTCGAGGGTGACTGACGATAAACAGTGCACGGTAAGGTGTGCATAGTGACAGGTTTCACCTCCCATCACGGGATGGGCGGTAAAACAGTGAGGACTGACACCGGCGTTGCTCCCACGTCGATCCTGGTTGCGGCCATATCGGTAGGTGGTAGCAGGTAATCGCATTAAATGTTCTGACTTTTTTCTTGGGGTAGGTGAAGTGAGGGGGTCGAGCGCCCTGACCCGGGGTCACGCGAGTCGGAGTCTTTCCGGGGGGCGTACGAGCCTCGTGCGAGTCGAAATGCGTTCGAGGTGCCCTGTCGTGCGGGACGGGGCGCGGTTGAGGTGTTCCCGTCGAGGGTGCCTCGTGCGAGTCAGAGCCGGAGCGCGGTTGAGGCACTCTGTCGAGCTGGCCTCATACGAGACGGACCTGGTATGCAGTTGTGGCGGGCTGCCCTTTGCTGTGACTTAGTCGTTTTGTTTTTTATTATCGTTGGATGTGGGTACCCCCATACTGTTGGTACCGACACATAGTAACTACTCAAGATGCATCTTTAGTCTTCTAAATTCTACCAACGGCACGTCTAGCGTCCGGATGTCCGGACAGACAGTGCACGCCCGGATGCCCGCGTATGCTGCTGCTCTACTCCTGCCCGTGCGTCCGTCCACATCCCCTCTGTTCCCACACACATGCACGTGGGCTCAGCTTCCATCGGACGGCCCCCACTCGCCTGACACGACTGCACCCCGCCCCCCATCCCCATCCATTCGGCTCGCCTCCGTAGGCACACCCCCGCCCCGTCGTGTCCCCCGATGCAGACCCCCAGAGCGCCACGCGCCACGTCCACCGGCTTGCCGCGCCCCATTCCCCGGCGCCTGCTGACTCTCCGAACAGCATGAAACACGTGCAACATGAAACACTTGAGTGCAGCGTACGTCTCAAACATATGAAACAAACAGTTGCAACATGTGTGAAAACATATGCAACATCCATATAGAACACTTGTAACTTGCAACATGAAAACACTTGCTGCAATAGAAGACTGAAACAGAAGAAACATTTTGGAACATACTGTTGTAACATATGTGTGGAACATATGCAACATCAAGATCAAACGCATGCAACAATACGTCTGAGAACAGCTGAAACATTTCGAACAAAACGCTTGCAACATGCCTCTAAAACACTTGCAACATATGCAAACATGTACAACATCCCCCGATCTACTTTTGCAACATCGATATGATTCAACTGCAACATACCTCTGAAACGTCAAAAAACAATTGAAATATACAATTGCAACATAGGGGGAGAGAGAGCCTAGCGCGGGGAGCACCATGGCCGCCGGATCTGCGGGCATTGGGGGCTCTTGGTGGGAGAGGACGCCGATGTGGGGGGGAGGGGCACCGCCGGGGGTAGGTAAGGAGGACGCTAAGGTGGGCGAAGGAGCTGCCTGGGTAGAGGAGAAGGATGCCGAGGTCGGTGAAGGATCCACTGGTGTGGGTGAAGGAGCCACCAGGGTTGGGGGGAGGATGCCGTGGTGGGGGAGGAGGACGCCGAGGTGGGGTGAGGGCGCCGTCGCTAGCCAGGGAGTGAGTCAACGGTACATGCGAAGGGAAGGGCAAGAGGTGCGCGAGCCATGGGGCACGAGCGAGCGAGTGGGGAGCAACAACGTGGGATGGGGTGCCCGGCGCGGCGGAGCCTTGCATCGCGAGCAAGCGCGCATCACAGGAGGGAACAAGGCGGTGTGGGAATGAGTGGACGGTGCAATGAGCGGATAAGGCCGTGGAGAGATGAGTGGAAGAGGACACACTAGCACCGTAGCCAATCGCTATTTGTCGCGTCTGAAAAACACCGGACGTTCGAGAGTCAGAGCCTTATCGTTCTACCAACGATATTCAACATTCAACTATCCAAAGTCTAACCCATCAGGTCTGGGTTTGCTCCTATAGTACTCGAACCCGAGAAGCCAGGGGTAATTTTTACCTGCCCCACTCCAGTAAATAGGCCAGCCCATGTATGTTCCTCAGCCCACCATACAGCCAAGCCCAACTCCTAGCAGTGTAAAATGCACTCTGAACTCTCAACCACAAACCCTAACCTAACATCCTAACACAATCCCCCCAGCAGCCGCCCCACACGGAGGTGTCACAGTCTCACGGACTCGCGTCTCCGTCGCTGACGGCCAATGCGCAGCGCCTCTAGATTCTAGAATCCACATCCCTTCTCTTCTACATATTGTCTCCCTCTCCTAGCTCCACACTACTTTGCTCATGGCGTTGCTCTCCAGCTCCCAGGAAGATGGCCGGTGAAATTCTTCCTCATCTTTGTGACAGAACTGTCCAATTTATACAAGATCAAGTATGACTGTCTCCGCTAAACCCGTTGACACGCACATACCGTCACTTATATAAAACCGGTAGTCCGTCGAGTACCACGAAGGCCTTGATAAATCAACTTCACAACCAAGATCATACTTGATTAAGCAAATACATATCATATACGCAGAGTTTGCAGCGGAAATAATATTACAATAGTGTCACAAGTACTTAATACAAGTTTAGTTTCAAATTCAATAGGTTAAAACAACATAACTTTGAAATGATTACCAAATCATAAGTTTGAATCATATTGCTAGCTTAGATGACATCCTCCAACAAAAGTATAGATGAGAAGGATATACAGACTATCCGAGCCCACCGGCACTTAGTCACCACTTTCAGCAGACCTAGCACCTCACCTGCAACAAGGTGGGATAAAACCCTGAGTACTCAATTGTACTCAGCAAGACTTACCCGACAGGAGAAAATATAAAATGACTTCAAGGATATGCAAGGTTTATTTAGTGGAGCTGATTGGATAGCATAACTTTGCTAAAGAACATTACTAACATAAGTCCTTGCTTTTCATATTTTTATCAATGTTTTAACAGTGACTTAAGTAGGGCTATTTAGAGCTAAGTTTGCACCTATTCTATAGCAATCACTTGATTAATAAGCATTACAGTAGTAACCATATTCAGTTATCGTGATCGACATAACCATCATGTTTTATCAGTTACTATGATGCCGGTGCAGGGTTTAAGTTTCTCACTGTCTGGAAGAGATGGCGATTCGAATCAATTACATCCAGCTGGACAATCTCAAACACACACCCATACGAGCCCTCATTGGCTCGCGTGGATCACCGTTCACTCCATTTGGCGGTGAGCCTGGACCGTTTCACAAAACTCATGGTCCTGTATCCTCACATGAAGGTCCACAATCAACTCCAAAATACACCCAAGGCATATTATTAGTCATGCTAATCATTTTGATACTTACTAACTAATTAACAAAACATATAATTAAGGATATAATTAAACATCATCAAATTAATCCCAAACTTTTTGTGAATGTTGAACTTAGCATAAAACAGTTACACAAAAAGTTTCATGATTAAAAGATTATTATTTTAGCCTACAAAAATCATGCAACTAGCATTTTTCTATTTGTTTATTGAATTTTCAAGCATACAAAAATTAATATTTTCACAATTTAATATTTTTCCTAGGTATATCACATCATGACAAGGCTACAAAAAAAGTTTCAAAATTTTATCATGCTTCAAAAGTTAGTTATGAAATTCACAAGTTCCAGTCAAAAATAGGAAAAAGAAAAAGAAAAATCCTATAGCATACTATTCACCTGAGTCACGGTTTGTGTAGTTAGCCCCTGGAAAAGCTTCTATTTCTACGCGAAATCCCTAGTTGCGAGTTGGAGCAGAGGAGGTTGTCGGGAACGGCGATTTCCGGCTGGTTGAGTGGTCACCGGCGGTGAGCTTCAGCGTGGGAGCGTCATGTGGTTTGCGCGCACTCGTTGGCGGCCGCGGCTTGCCTCATGATTGCCCGAGGAGGCGTGGCCACGCGGACAGTGGCACCGGTGGCACAGAACACGGCGGCAAGATGGTGAACCGGCTGCTCCAGTGCGGTAGCGATAGGAAGAAAAAGCCGATGAGCATCATGACGTAGTAGGGAAGCCAAAACGAGAGGAAATAGGGCGGGAGGTGCTCCACGGAAACCTGGCCACGGTGAGGTGGATGCGGCGGCCATGGCGACTCGGCCGTGATGGGAACGGCGTGCGCGACCAATTCCGACCGAGCGGGCTAGTGCGAGCGGTTAGGGAGAAGCGCGAGGACAAGGCAAAGTTGGAGGCGTGAGCAATTGCGCCGAGCTGCAGCGGCGACGATGAATTTCGCCAGCTCATGGAGGTGGCCGGTGGCAGCGGAGAGAAAGGAAAGAAAGAGACGGCAGCGGTCGGCTCGGTGATATGAAGGTGATGGCGAAGGCTCAAGACGTCCAGCAGCTGCTCGAGTGCGCCCATGCGGACGGCCGCGCGTCCACGCGCGAGAGGCGGCAAAACGGTGTACAGTGGTGAGCAGCCTGAGAAGCTGATGCTCGGGTTACTGTTCATGCCTGACAGTCCCTCTTCTTCAGTCTTTTTCTCCCAAATCCGTGTAGAAACTTGAGAAGGTCCAAAAACAAAAGTTACTCATCCAACTGAGGTCTCCAACTTTTATTTAAGGACCAACATCAAAAGATCAATAGATTGAGAAATTTTGAATTTTGAAAAAGGGTACTTTAAACTGAGAAAACAGATTTCAGTTAATGTTTTGAAAGTTGGTTTTAGTTAGCAACTTTGAACAATTAATTAACAGATAATTACTAGTCAAACATCACAAACAAAAACATGGCAATATAGCTCAAACATCCCTCCAATTCATGGAACAAAAATCTGACAAATTTTATTTATGAAAAACATTTTATAATTTGCCAAACTTTGTACTTTAATTCTATTTTCAGAATTTAGCCAAATTGCCAAAGTGAGGAAAACAGTTATTGAATTCAATTTTTGAACCTTAAAATTTAACATGCTTGACTTGGAAACACAAATGAGCTTTGATTCCACATTAAAGAACACACTTTGCACTTTAAAGTTTATATTGACAAAAATTTTATTTGTTTCAGGAAAAGTTCAAACCATAAAATCACAAAGCACTTAATCAATGTTATTATCAACATTTCATGTAACATATGAAACACATCATAAGCAACGTATGAATACTATATTTGAAACATAAAATGCACCTATGCCATAATACTCATGATTATGCATGATGATGATCATGATTAAGGTTTTAATTTGCCTTCTAACACCTAGAGTGTTACAATCTCCAATCTCCATTAACCATTCTTGTAGCTACCATCTAGCGCCCTACTAACCCTAGCCCCCCCGGTCCTGAAGGGACGCCGCTGCCACTGACCTCGCCACGGATCCAAAGGCCACGGACAAGGATGCCAGCAAAGAAGACTCGCCACCGCTAGCTCTACCACCAGTTGCCCCCCCCGTCACTTCCAGTGCCGCTGAGTTCACCTTCATCACAAGCTGCTTTCATCACGGGACCGAAGCGTGTCCAAGTGGAGGCGCGCAAGTCAAAGCCTACCACAAAGCAAAGGAGACCCGCTGGTTGCTTCTATATTGTTCTATGTAACTGGTGGAACTAATGGACATCCATGTCCTTTAATATTGGAAAAAGTCTACTTAACCCCCTCGATTATTGGTAGTTGTCTACTTCACCCCCTCACCTATAAAATCAGGTATTCTAACCCCCAAACTATTGAAAACAGTCTAAATAACCCCCTAAGGCAGGTTTGAAAGTGGTTTTGCTGATATGGCATATTAAAAAGTCTATATAACCTCCTAACATATCAAGGGTTGACTGCATGACATCCTCAACTATAAAATATGGTATTGTAGCCCTTAAAGCATCTAATAATGTTCAAATGATGGCCATGTAGGGTCGTTGGGACACCATATTCCACCGCATTGGCCTAATCACACATGCTTGCACACAGGCCATCGAATGCCTCCCTCTCTGAACTCTTTCTAGGCTTGTGCTACCGCCCGATGAGCACCACTGAAAGCTCTAGTTTGGTTTTGGTGAATTGATGAAACCCTAGCTACTAACCTATATGCTCTAAGTGTATGTGAGATAAGTTGGTAGATATTTTAAGTGATGGAGCAAATGGATGAAGATCATGTGGTGATGGCCATGATGATCAAATGCTCGACTTGGAAAAGAAGAAAGAGAAAAACAAAAAGCTCAAGGCAAAGGTATAAGTGGTTAGGAGCTTTTTAGTTTCGTGATCGAGACACTTAGCGAGTGTGATCGTATTTTGGATTGATAGTCATACTATTAAGAAGGGTGAAACTCATATCAAAATGCGGTTGTCAAAGTGCCACTAGATGCTCTAACTCATTGCATATGCATTTAGATTCTAGTGAGTGCTAAGACCCTTGAAAATGTTTATGAAAATATGCTAACACACGTGCACAAGGTGATACACTTGGTGGTTAGCACATTTGAGCAAGGGTGGAGAAGTTGGTGAAGTGGAGGAGGCTTCCCGAGGTGACCGGACACTGCCTAGGTGGTGACCGAACTCGGAAGCCTGCGTCCGGTCAGTGGTGCGCGGTGTTGGGTGCTCTCTAGCTCTGACCGGACGTTGCACAGTGTTTGTGACTGGATGCGTAGGGCCTGTGTGTAGTCATAGGTGATGTACGCTGACGCAAGCAGTCTTCGCGAGCCAGAGTGGACCGGACTCGGAGCTGCGTCTGGTCAAGCGCAATCAGACGTGTTCGGTCGACGAAAAACGGCTCGGGGACCTCTCTGGAGTCGACCGGACTCCGTGTTGTCGCTGACAGTGGCACGTCTGGTCATGCCTTGGCGGATCAGGCACGCGTATGCACCGGCGCGTCCGGTCCTGCATGGCGTGCGTCCGGTCGTCACTTAAGCGCGAGCGCGGGCAAGACGACCGTTGAAATCGGGTGGCGCAGGTTTAAAGAACGTGGACATGTGGTGCTCATCAGGCGACCGGACGCTGGTGCATGTGTCTGGTCACCTCTGACTGGCGCGTCCGGTCGGCTGGCATTGAGTAGCCCATGATGCCCAATGGCTTTATTTTATGGGGGCTTCTATTTAAGTCCCATGGCCGGCTTTAGCTCACTCTCTTGGCCATTTGCATTGACATAGCAACTGTGTGAGCTTAGCCAAAGCCCTCCCACTCATCTCCATCAATGATACATCATCTTTGTGAGATTAGGAGAGATCCAAGTGCATTGCTTGAGTGTTTGCATCTAGATGCACTTGGTGATTGTGTTTCGCTGCGAGATTCGCTTGTTACTCTTGGTGGTTGCCGCCACCTAGATGGCTTGGAGCAGCGAGGATCGTCAAGCGGAGGTTGGTGATTGTCTTCGGCTCCGCTCGTGGTGATTGTGAGGGGTTCTTGACCTTTCCCCAGCAGAGAGCTAAAAGGTACTCTAGTGGATTGCTCGTGGCTTGTGTGATCATCATCTTATGTTAGTTGTGTGGCATCCTATCGAGGGTTTGGCGTGTAATTCCAATTAGCGCATGAACCTCTAAGTGAGTGAATCGCCACAACGAGGACTAGCTTGCCGGCAAGCAAGTAAACCTCGGTAAAAAATCTTAAGTCATCTTGTTCTAAGGATTTCATTGGTATTCATCATGTTTGATTGATTGGCTTCGACTTGTGATTGGCTCATACCTCGACATGTCGGTATAATCATCGCCATCCTCTCTTGTATTACATTCCTAGTGTGTAAGCTAAGCTCTTTAGTGTAATTAGTTTTGAGAGCTAACTTTCGTCGAGTCTAGTGGTTAGTGAGGCTCTTTAGTTAGTCTTTGAGAGCTCACTAACTTAGTGTAGTGACATAGCCATTGTGTGATTAGAGACAATAGCAACTAGGATTGTGGTAGGTGGCTTGCATTTGTAGTAGGCTAGCGCAACACTCGCTTTGCCTCATATTTGTCTAACCATTTTGTTTAGTGTTGTTGTAGAAATTTTTATAGGTTATTCACCCCCTCTAGCCATTAGGACCTTTCAAGCACCTTGTTTCCTACTCCACCTCATGCACTCCTTGATGGCATTCAGCACATGCACTATAGTTGCACCCTTGTCATCCTGCTCCTCCCACATCCTTGCCCCATCTCACTTTCTCCTCCTATATGGCTACCAAAAAATTGAAGGACAACCGGATGAAGGATGATGTAGGCATGGTGTGCTTGAGCTCAATGCCATCGATGAGTGATGGGAGGTGGAGAAGGATACAAGATGTCACATGTTGCTCAATGAGCAGTGGGTCAGTCTAGAAAGAATATATAGGGAGGTGGAGGCAACAAATGTCTTGCATGCAAGCATGTGTGTTTAGGCCAGTGTGACGGGATACGGTGTCCAAATGACACTAAAGACCATCCGGTTAGTCATTTGAACATTATTTGATGTTTTACGGACTATAATATTATGTTTTATAGTTGAGGGAGTCATGCAGTCAACCCTTGATATGTTAAGGGGTTATATGGACTTTTTAATATGCCACATCAGCAAAATCACCTTCAAAACCGCCTCAGCGGGTTATTTAGACGGTTTTCAATAGTTTGATGGATAGAATACCTGGTTTTACAGGTGAGGGGGTGAAGTAGACAACCACCCATACTTGAGGGCATTAAGTAGACTTTTTCCTTCAATACTAGAGAGTGTTCGTAGTAGCTGGATGTGGTGGTTAGTGGTGAGGTTCTTGAGAGTGTCAAGAGCATGGATTAAAAGTTTAGTACTACTAGTTCTCAGCATTTTACTTGGTGTCTAATTCTAGTTTGGTACTTGTTGGTGTCTAATTCTAGTTTGGTACTTCAATGCAAGTAGCTCTACTTATTTATGCAACCTATAATTCCTCCAAGATTTGTGCTCCTGTGAAATTGGTTCATGCATTCTTGACTGGCCTTCAGAGTTTGTACTTTGGCATCAAGTGAACTATGATCAAAAGGGTAATGGCAAGATTAGACAATTAGAATCCCTTTAAAGCTTACATCTTGTAATCTTGTGTAATAAATTGGGATAATCTGTGTAAGGACAAAGGTGCTGGAGACAGGTTGTAGTATATTGTACTAGTCACGCTGGCAGTGTAAAGGCGATGGTTTTTGCGACTGATAAATTGGTTGTGGCTGTTTTATTATGAGAGAAAAATATTGTATTATAAGTGATAAGGCAAGCTGATAAGTTCAAACGAACACATCAAAAACCCTGGGGATTTTTTTTGATTCATATGCTTTTATATGAGATTACTCCATGGCAATGGCTCTAGGATCTTCACCTTTTCTTGCTCGGATTCGTGTTCCCCTGCCCTGGCTTTTGATCATGTACTTAGGCTATCCACATCGGGCACCTGCACCCGGCACGGAATGCCAATAGTAGAGGCGCTCGGCCCGCACCGTTGAACTACAAAAGCGACGGTACCCTTGTAATTTGAACAGTTCCACGCCAAAGGTGGAGGTGCTCCCATCGCACGCTATCCTCACCGCATCACCTCTCCAGCCTCTTCCCGCGTCCCCGCGGACCCCGCCTCCATCCCTACCGCGGTCAGCCGCGGCCTCAGAACCCGCCGACCCCGCCTCTGTCCCTGCTGCAGTCGGCCGTCGCCGCGGACCCCGACGACCCCGCCTCCGCCCCTGCCGCGGTCGGCCACCGCCGCAAACCCGGCCGACCCTGTCTCCGCCCCCGCCACGGTCGGCCACTGCCGCGCTCGCCCCCGGCCCGCTGCGGCCGCCGCCTCCGAGGTCGCCCCCACTGGATACGGGCCGCTCTCGGGCCCCATCGGATCCCACCGCCGCTCTCTCCCCGCCGGATCCAGGGACGAAGGGGAGGAAGCGGTCGCGGAGGAGGACAGTGGGACGGCGAGGAGCCCAGCAAGGAGAACGGCGGGACGCGGCCGCCTCCCACTCGAGCCCAACTAGATCTAGCGGGGATGGTGGGCCCGTGAGGAGGTAGGCGAGGGGAGGGCGCGGCGGCTGGCAGATGCGGAGCGGGGAGGGGAGGGCGTGACGGTCGACGAATGCGGAGCGGGGAGGGCACGACGACCGGTGGAGTAGGAATGGGAGGCGGAGGCGGAGAGGAGAGGGCGTAGCGGCTGGTGTTCATCGAACAAGGCGGCGGCGCGCGGCGAGGGACGACGCCCGCTGCCTCGGATCCCGCCTCGCCCACCGCCCTGGATCCCGCCGCCGAAGGACACCGAGCTCGCTGCAAGTTCGGATCCGGTCGCGGAGAGGGGAGGGCGCGGCGGCTGGCTGAAGGGTCGAGATGGCGGACTAGAGGGGGGTGAATAGTCCTTTCTAAAACTTAAACACGTTGGCTAACCGAAACAAATGCGAAATTAAACTTATCGGTCTAGTCAAGACTACACCCCTCTATCTAAGTTCTCTAGCACCTTGCAAAGATCCTAATTAAGCACCTAAGGTGCTAAGCTTAGCAAGAGCTCACCTAATCAATTCTAGAGCAAGGTCACACAAACCTATGCACTAGTACTTTGCCAACCGTGGTACACAACTAGTGAAGCAAAAGCACAAAGCTCCTAAGCTCACTAGCAATGCTCAATGACAAGACAATCAATGTCAAATTAGAGAGCGCAAATTACTTAGCTACACAAATTAAGCAATGTGACTAACAAGGTTACACAAACCAAATTAGTCACACAAAGGAAAACTTCTAGCTACACAAGCAAGAAGACAACTAGCAAGCTACATAAGCAAACTAGTTACGAGAGCAACTACACAAGCACAAGTATATATGAAAGTAAATATATGCTTGTGTTGCACGAAGGCAAACCACCGAGAAGATGAAGAACAATGTTGATACGGTAATTGTCTCCCGAGGTTCACTTGGTTGCCACCAAGCTACGTCCCCGTTGTGTCGACCAACACTTCGTGGTTCGGCGGCTAATCGGTATCACACACTGAGCCTCTCAAAAGGCGCCGTAAAAACCCACCATCAAGTGTGATAGCTCAATGACACGCTCAACTAGAGTTTCTCTTTGCGATCCCTACGAGGTGAGCACAATCCCCCTCACAAAGCTTCTCTAGAGCCTCGCACAATCTTCTTACGAGCTTCGACGGAGCCACAAGCCACCAAGCCGCCTAGGAGGTGGCAACCTCCAAGAGTAACAAGCATCACTGGCTTGCAACACAATCACCTAGTGCCACTCGATGCAATCTCTCAAAGCAACGCACTAGAATCAACTCACTCGCAATTGATTCACACTCTTGCAAGCACAAGTGAGTTAGAGGCTCTCCAAGCACTCCCAAAGCATGGACACTAAGTCCCAAGGGTGCTCAACACCTGCCAAGGCCGGCCACCACTGGTATTTATAAGCCCACAAACGAATAGAGCCATTGAAAACCTCAATGGGCGAATTTCGGGGGTGACATACGCGTCTATCGCCTACCCGGCAGACGCTGCCCCAGCATTCGTTGCTCCATGTGACGCCACGTGTCCAGCCCGCTCAACGTTCCAACGGTCGACTCCCCAGTGACAGACGCGTCCCACGCCGAAGCCACCAGCGTCTATCGCTGCGATAGACGTAGTACAGAGAGCTCCAAACCGCGCTCCAGGCTGACAGACACCGTCTTGCGTCTGTCACAGCGCAAAGCCCGCTCGCCTTCTCAGCGCGAGGCCGACAGACGCTAACGTCAACGTCTGTCGCGCGAACGCCCGCGCGTCTGTCACGCCACTCCATAGTCTCGCGCCGCGCCGTGCCGCTAGGGTTAGGCCACAAACGCTGCACAGCCGCGTCTGTCACGTGCGTCGTGCGCGTCTGTCGCGTGTTTCTCAGCGTAAACTTGTTCCGTGACTTTGCCACTTCTTCCAACCTTCGGCATAAAGGAAATTGATCATTTCTATTCCTTGAAAACGCCTGAATCCCGCCTCGCAAGCTCGGCGGGAGGGAGAGAGGACCTCAAACCCCTCTCAACCGCTCAAACTCCATCGCCTTCGCAAATGTGCCAACACCAACAAGTGTTCACCACCTTGTGCATGTGTGTTAGCATTTTCACAATCATTTTCTCGAAGGAGTTAGGCACTCAACTTGCCTCGCCACTCGATCCTAACACGTATGCAAAGTTAGATCGCTCAAGTGGCACTAGATGACCGATATACAAACAAGTTTACCCCTCTTGATAGTACGACCATCTATCCTAAACCCGGTCATCAACTTCTCTACACACTTATGACCGGTGAAATGGAAATGCCCTATGGTTATACCTTTGCCTTGCACATTCCATTCCAACTCCTCCGACGTTGATGCAACACATGCACCAACCAATCACTAAATGATATGATCCACTTCATATCATCCTGTGACCATATTGGTTCATCGATCTTGACCTCACTTGCTCTTCACCGTTGCCTCGGTCCATCGGCGTCAAGTCTTGTCCAAGCTTCACCGTCACGCGTGGTCCCTCGCTTCAAAGCCTCTGACTTGCCCTTCACACTTGCAACCGGTCCATCGAGCCAAGCCTCATCTCGATCTTCTCCACATTGGTCATATGACTCCATGTCATATCTCATATGCAATAAGCTCATTCATGACACAATCACATGTGGACTAATCTCCTGTGTATCTCACATTAAACACAATTAGTCCACCTAAGGTTGTCACTCAATTACTAAAACCAAACAAGGACCTTTCACCGGCCGGCCGGCCGTTGGAGGGAGCAAGAAGAAGTGGGAGGCGGAGGCGGAGGGAGCGAGGAGGAGAGGAGACAGCCAGATGGTCGTTACTTTTCGGGGGCATATACAGGTCCCCGCGCGGTAGCTGCTCTCCCCTATACCGTTTTTGCCAAGTGGGTCCCGACCCTTTACCGTGCGCGTTCCAGACCGGGGCGGTGCGGTGCGGTGCGGTCAACCTTATGCCTATCTAGCGTCAATGCGTCAGTACTAGGCCGTACTAGGCCCATAGACTGTTATTTCATGTCCAGTTCAGAGTTCGTCAGCAGCCATGTCTCTTTGGGGTGTTTAATTCCACCCAAAAACTTTACACCCCATTCTATTGAATGTTTGAAGACATGCATGAAGTATTAAATATAGATAAAAAATAACTAATTACACAATTTGTATGTATTTTGCGAGACGAATCTTTTAAGCCTAATTAGTCATGATTGGACACTAATTGCTATAACGCATGTGCTACAGTACCACCGAAAACTTTACAGCCCCTAAAATAAACCATCCTACAAGTTTCTCTAAAAAATTTTCACCCCGTCACATCGGATGTTTGACACATGTATGGAGAATTAAATATAGACGAAAAAATAACTAATTACACAGATTGTGATAATTTTGCGAGACGAATTTTTTAAGCCTAATCAATCTATGATTTGACAATGTCGTGCTACAGTAAATATATGCTAATGACGGATTAATTAGGTTTAATAAATTCGTCTCGCGGTTTCCAAGTGAGTTATGTAATTTGTTTTTTTATTGGTATCCGAACACCCCTTTTAACATCCCACGAAACATTCAACGTGACACCAAAAATTTTCGTCCAGAAACTGAACACCCCTCAGTGTGAAATTATTTACGTCCGCTTTTTTATGCCCACTTGCTCTCCTAGACTGTTCTAGTAGTTTCTCCTTTCCATGAAATATGGATGCGTCCGTGCCTCTCAGGTCTTGTACTCTATAAAGAGACAAAAACAGTAAAAAAAAGGCTTATGAATGCGTTCATCTTGCAAATTTGTGCCTTGAATAGTGGCCATCGCCCACTTGCTAGCTTGTTTTCAACTTTTGGCTGCCATTGCACGGTGGAACTGGAATGTGAAGTACATGGAGCATTTCTGCAGTATGCCACGGGAACACTGCGAAAAGTGACATGATCAAGCCACGCGTCCCTAGAACGTCTCTTCGTCTTCCTGTCCTGACATTGGCAAAGGGAATAAAGCACAGGAGCTCGAGATCCTCTGCAGGGTCCATCGTCCTTCAGCTTGGTAGTGGTAGCCTGTCTCGAGCGGCTCTGAGAGTCTGAGAAGAGGTCGTGGGTGGGATTAAATCTTTAGGTGGGATCATGAGCGGAGAGCCGTCGCCGACGCCGATGGAGACCAGCAACCAGAGCAGCGCCAAGAAGGCGAGGGTGGAGTCATCACCAAGGCCAAGGCATCAGGTGAAGCTAGAGGCGGCAGGGGAGGAGGCAGCAAGCGGCGGACGCGCACTGTTGGTCTTGGGAGGGGATGCCGCCGCTGCTGCGAGGATCGAGATCGACAGGGACATGCTCCACTGCCCGCTCTGCACCCTCCCCTTAAAGCCCCCGATCTTCCAGGTCTGCTCGCTCTTCTACCCAGCAAATCAATGGAGCTTGTTCATGCATTCCTCTGAAAGAAAGACTTCCTTTTTTTTAAGTGCGGCGTCGGCCACATGGCGTGCGGCAGCTGCCACGGCCAGCTCCCCACCGACCAGTGCCACTCGTGCGACGGCGACGGCGGCGGCGTCTACGCGCCTTGCCCCGCCATGGACGCCTTCGTCTCCAAGGTCCTGGTGCCGTGCCCGCACGAGGCGTATGGCTGCCGGGCCTCCGTCGCCTACTACCTGGCGGGCGACCACGGGAGCGCGTGCGCGCAAGCGCCCTGCGCCTGCGGGGAGCCAGGCTGCGCGTTCCTGGGCTCGCCGCCGATGCTCCTCGCCCACCTCGCCGCCGCGCCGCACAGCTGGCCCGTGGACAAGCTCCAGTACGGCGAGGCGCTCCGCATCCGCGTGCCGGACACCGAGCCGCGCCGCCTGCTCGTCGCGGAGGAGGACGGCGGCGAGCGCGTGTTCGTCCTCGCCGTGGGCGACCGCGCCGCGCGCGCCGTCCCAGTGAGGGTGGCGTGCGTGAGGGCGCCAGGCGCGGCGGCGGCCGGGCCGCAGTTCACGTTGAAGATGTGGGCGACCGGGTGCAAGGCCCCCGCGACGGGGAAGGTGGAGAGCGTGCTGGTGGACATGGAGGTGCCCAGTGCCGCGGCTGCCGGCGCGGTGGCCGCGGACGAGGAGGGCACGTTCCTGCTGGTGCCGCGCAACATGCTCCGCGGCGCGTCCAGTCAGCTGCACCTCAGTGTCCGCATCGACAAGGTCTAGGAGTGACGGTCACGCGCGGTTGAATCAAGCTCTCCGGCAATGGAGGTGACAGGGATCAACTAAGCCGTCACTCTTGAGCATTTTGATCATAGATATCATGCGCTAGCATAATCTGTGTTTATTGTTGGGCGAAACCAACTCTTTTCTATAAACTCGATCTTAGGATGCTGCATAAATGCAACTGTGCAAGTTCAGTAATTCTTGATGCGATCAGTTGTGATTTCTTCCGCGATAGCAGCAATGCAGCATGATCGGCTGCCACGGCATAACTGCGTGGAAGGGAATAGGATATAGCTCTTTCTGATAATAAGCCTTTATTATGATCTTTGTTTTCACAAGATTGCTCCGGTTGAAGGGCAAGAACACCAATTTCATGGCTTAGAAACACACCAAAAAATGTAAAGAATAATAATATTTCTTACCTTGTACAACACACTTGCTAAACTGGGCATGAACAAAAAGTGTCCCAAATCCTAACAACAACGTCTGGCACATTTCTGATTTGAGGGAGAAAAAAAAACTTGTGTGACACATTTCGGCCATCCTCCAAACGCGCTGCGAATAACCTCTTCTTGGAGGGGCCTCACTGACCATTAACAAGCTTTTGTTTTGGTTTCTTTTCCTCCTGTGTCATCTCACGTCAAACCGTCCTCGTCTTATCTCCTCCGTGGCGGCGATGCCGCGGCGGCCCCGTCAAAGGAGGAGCCTTTCCAGCACGGAAAGACAGGGAGACGAGGCGAAGACGTCGTCGGCTTGCTCCGAGAAACCGGGCCAGAAAAGGCGAGCGCAAATGGCGGCAGAGACGGTAGGAGAAGCGTGGAGACCGGACAGGGAGATCTTTGCCAAGTTGGACCCCCAAGTTCTTGACTGCACCATCTGCTCGGAGCCCCTCAACCCACCCATCTTCCAGGTGATCATCACACGCACCATTTGTCGCATCTACTTCTACTACTGAAGCACTGATACTATTATCCTTGCTGTTCCATCTGTTAATTTGTCCCAGAACTTATTTCTTAATGTGGGTTGTGGGAGGTAGGCCACATTTTCCCAGTTCTTCATGAAAGTATGCGTAAAATCTCCCCCCCCCCAAGTGTTGAGACTTTTTTTTCTAGATCGGGTGTTCAACCCAAGTGTTGAGACTGGCCTAGATTGCTCTGGAAATTTGTGGGAGAATGTTATACTTTGCTCACTTGATGATTTGGATATGATGGATGTTTGACATAGTGTCACACTCCAATTAAAGGACAATATAGAGTGCATATATCTTATATGCGTTCCAGAAATAGTCGCACACATAAGCCGGCAAATTAACAGAAATATTATCACTGTGTACATATATCACGATATTACATCACGTAGTTCTTAACATAACAAGCGGTAAAGTAGAAACAACTCTCAAGCGAAGTCTTTGCTCCACAGGGAAGGCCGACTGGTTGACCCAAACCTAGTAATCTTCAGGGAAATCCTCATAGAAACTGTCATTTGTTACCCATCCGGAATTTTTATCCTAAAAACGAAATAATAACAAGTGTGAGTACACTCGTACTCTGCAAGTATAGTATGAGGATTCATGAGGCTCAAAAAGGATAGACACGGTTGACTGCAGTTAGCACTTTTAGTATATCAATATTTTATTATTAATTATCATCAAGTTATGCATAAGCTCCCATTTAACCCACATGAGCACCTACTAGAATTAAGGAGAGAAATTGATCATCATTATAATCTCATCATCATCGTCATAAGTCATCCACTAGTCAGGTAACCATTTATTCCGTGAGTTTTTCGGGCCGCTCGTGACCGTGAGCACAGCTGTTATAACAGTTTTAACACTCTGCGGAGGTTGTGCATCTTTACCCGTGAGTCGTGTTGCCCATATGCCCAGGGCCTGTCGACCCCCTAACACTACCAAGGTGAGCAGGCAGGGTATATGAAGCCTTCCATAGGCCTCTTCTAACAAGTTAGGCCCGCGAGGTTTCCTCGGCAGGCAGATATAGAGAACCCCTTTCGATGATACAATTTCCGCAGGCTATACACATCAGAACAGAGGCAGTTCTATACCCAAAGTGGCAAGCCCCTCTTGCGCCCTTTTGGGTAACCTCTAACAAGCTAGAAAAGATCCTATTACTGAGCTAAAGCCAGAGCCATGTGACTCTCACGGTTGCACTGTCAATCCCAGCTTTTGCCGACAGATAAGCCCTTACGGAGGGTTTAGGGCAACATGATCAACATCATTTGCACCTTCACCCTATAGTTTCACTGTTACCATCATGTTTATCTGTTGATTTCATTAGTCAAAGTGTAGATCATGTTTAGTTAGAGCACTAGCATTCTACCCATGTACAATAAAATCCATAGGAATCAAGGTGCCAGTCATTAATGACTAGGATGTCTTTATAGTCGAGCAATATTTGACACATGCATAATGAGTAGATTATATAATGAATAGGACATCAAGGAAGGCCCGTGCTATACTTGCCTTGGTTCACGAACTGCTGCTGGTCCTGCTGCTCCTCGTACGTGTTCGGGTTTTCGAAGTACTCCTCACCGTCTGAACTCGACCGACACGAAGTACAACACGCATTCCAGAACAGTCATACAAGCAAAACATTACTACAATTAGAACAGTACACCAACAATAAATAAAACTGCATAAAATGTTTAACAAAATCATCTACGTCTCGCTACGATCATAACGACGCGAAATGCACGAAAAACGGAGCTACAACACAAAAGTTACGAGCTATGAAAGGTTCCTAAAGCTAGCTATAAAACTAGAATTAATCGAGAAATTCAAAAGCTTCTAACAGGTGTAACAGTAGCACTAATGCGTAGATTAAGAAATTACGAAACTAACGCAAGTTGAACGGGTCGAATCAGAGCTAAAATGACGATTTTATAAGCGTTTTATTGCAGTGGCAAATATGTAATTAATCTGAAAACGTATTATTCATTTAAACCGAAGAAACTATGTTTTCAAAATGGGAATGCGTAATCCGCGAGTACGCCAAGGATGGCGGGTTCAAAAAGATGAAAACCGGAGGTCTATTTAGCAAAAATGGACCCCGAAGGGGTATCCTTCTTTCACTGCCGTTGGATTCAGATTGGGCGGTCGAGATTAGATGAGAGGGGGAGAAAAGAGGCGCGGCCGCCGGAGTTGAGGGTGCAGACGGCGGCGCCGCCATTGCCGCGGTGTGGAGCTCGCTGACGTTGCCCAAGTGGCCGCTACGGTGCACGGTTTGACGAACCGAGGGCACCGGGAGAAAGCGGAGACGATGGCGACCTCGCCCGAGCCCTTTGCGTGGCCGGGGAAGGCGACCGACGCGGTGGCTGCCTTGGCCGGGGTGAGAACCTCGCCGGTGATCGGGAAAACGGCCCTAGAAGTCACGATTTGAGAACGTAAAAGCATGGGGAGGAAGAGGAGAGCGAGGCGAAGCTCACCGAGAAGAAGAATGGGGCGGAGGCGTCTCGGGAACGATGGCCGACGCGGTAGGGGCGGACGGTGCTTCGGTGATCACTGCCGAGCTGCGGGGGGGGGGGGGGGGGTTTGAGAGCAAAAACGGAGCGGGGAGGCAACAGTGGGAGCGGCAGCTGGTGCGGCTCCCTCTTAAAGAGACCGAGGAGCGGGGGAGGACGCTCCCACGACGCGAAGTGGGCGCGGGTGCCGGCGGTTCCACCCGTGCGTGCGATGCGGGAGGTTGGAGAAGGTGCCGATAAGCAGGCCCGGGCAGTCAGCGACACAAGGGGGAAGAGCGGGGCGCGGCAGCGGCAGTTGCGGCCTCCGACGCGGGCCGGCCCAAGAAGAGCGCGGAGAGGAGAGGGAAATGCTACGGGCCGGCTTCGGATAACTGGGCCGCTCGGGCCGAAAACGAGGAAGGAGGGAAAGGAGAGTGAATAGAATTTCCTTTTCATTTTCTAAATTGATTTTCCAAATCCAATTTCAAATGATTTTTAAACCTTTTAGCATTGGAATAAAAAGCAGTCACCACAATAAATTAAATGCATCGACATGAGTGCATCAACATGTAACTAACCTTATGATAAATTTTAATTTCGCAAAAAAATATTATTTCCTATATTTGAATGCACACTCAAATACATAAGTAAATCATATTTAGCTATTTTGAAATAATGAAAAATTTTAGGATGTTACACATAGTACAAATTATTTTTGTGGTCTTGATTAGAAAGTGTTATTCTGGATGTCATCTGTATCACTTTGGGCAGAGATGATTGGCTCCGGCCTGCAGTTTTGGTTCATTAACATTAATACCATTTATATAGGGAGAGAGAATACCCTGGAGGATCCAAAATGCAATTAAATTGACAAAATTAGATGGAAGTTTACCTTTAACCTTATAATTAAGGTGAATACATCTTCCTGTTTTCCTATAATTTACAAGGCTGGTATATCAGTGGATTGACACTTTGTTCTGAAGCTTGCTTGATTCGATATGTGGGGGGGAAGTATGCATTTTGTTTGTTCTCCTCCCTAAGAATATATGTGAATTTCTTTATACCAATGCTAAGACCGGCGTAAGAGGGGAGACAATATTATTTAGCTCATTTGATGATATATGACAGCGCAGCTTGAGACAGTACAAGTTCTTAGCACGTTGATTTTGGTTCTAGAAAAGATAACTGGTTTTCTTGATTGGGCAGTGAGCAAACATGAATGGCTCTGAACTTTTAGTTTTGGTTCTTTATTATCCGAGAGGGGGAAGAAGAAAATACAGGGAGCATGCCAATTCTACACTCCACTAGTGTAGGGTGGCTCCAAAACCCAACTAATCTTTAAATAGTTACATAATAAAGTTAAATGGAAGTGTTTCTTTAGCCTTAGAAATAAGGTTAAGGCATCATCGTGTCATATGTACCTAGAAGTTATAACGCATATACATCAATGGAATGACATTTGATGGCATAAGGATCCTTATTACATATTTTTGTTTGCATTTAGCTGCTTGATTGCTGCTCCTCTCGTGCAATATAACCTTCTAGGATCCCATTGCCAGGCAATCAAAACAGAACATACCTCAATTTCCATAACTTTGAGTACACAACTGATGAGCTGCGTATTTTTGACCTTGTGTGTTCCAGACTTAGTTATGTGTCATAATTGAAAGTACACTATATTGCCTCAAAAAAGACACGGCGTGCCTTTTTTGCTTAGGACACATATCATCTTGGAAGACTAGATTATTCGTAACACACAAGGCCAAATTAAGAGATGATTTGTGGGGTTTTCCTTATGATGTTTCAGTTTAGATTATTTTCTGTTTGTATAAAATCAGGTCTAGATTATTCTGTGTTTGAAAGATGTTTGATGAATGAAAGCACTTTGCTCTCTTTTGTGTATCCATTTCAAATCTTCTGTCCTCTTATCTTTCATTTTTTTGTTTGAATAACCTGCTGTTTTCTTCATCTGCAGTGTGAGGTTGGGCATGTTTTATGTTTTGTCTGCCGCAGAAAGCTTTGCACCAATTTATGTCCCATCTGCCTCAGAGTAATTGGCTACAACCGCTGCTTTGCACTTGAACAAATGATCGATGCTGTCAAGGTGCCATGTTCAAACTCAATTTTTGGATGTAATAAGTACATCACGTACTACCAGAAAGAGAAGCATGAGAAGAC
Source organism: Saccharum hybrid cultivar R570 (assembly GCA_038087645.1). Classification (NCBI taxonomy): domain Eukaryota; kingdom Viridiplantae; phylum Streptophyta; class Magnoliopsida; order Poales; family Poaceae; genus Saccharum; species Saccharum hybrid cultivar. The sequence continues at coordinate 8,675,638 of JAQSUU010000112.1, read as the reverse complement.
ATGCATGCATGCTGCATGCTTCTGCCCAGAAGATGGTTGCTCATTTGAAGGATCAACAGGATTGCTTCTCAATCACTTTGTCACCGAGCACAAATGGTCTCCGACGAACTTCAGTTATGACAAGGCCCAAAGGATTTCCATCCCACGGTACTGCCGGTTCGTGCTCCTGGTCGGGGAGGACCAGTCCCTGTTCCTCGTGGTGAACAAGTTTGCCCACATCGGCTATGCTCTCACCACGGTCTGCATCAGGCCCCATGAGTCTGGATCGTGCTATTCATCCAAGATCTCAGCCGTCCACCGTCCTGGAGCTAACAAGGGGAGGTATGTTTTTCAGATGGATCCTCACGTGGCGAGCAGCTCACTTCATGGTGGGGTACAACTGGGAAGGTTCTTCCTGCTGGTGCCTCCTGATCTAGTGGATGAATCGACTGATGAACTCACCATCAACATCCATATTGAGAAGATCAAGTGTGCTGTGCATCATTGATCGCATCGATGTATTTGGTAAGAAGTGGTGTCCTCGGTCTTGCAGCAATTAGACTGGAGTTTGGATAGTTGAATGTTGAATATCGTTGGTATAATTTAGAAGACTAAAAGATTTTAATTTAAGGTATTTTCTGAAATCAAACTCGTCGTCTGTCAGGTTTCTAATTTTTTGCGCCTTTTCCAAGTTTAGCATAGTAATCCGGATGATAGTCTCCTGTAGCTGATATTACTAAAAAGTTTCCTTCTCCAAGCTTTTATGGCTTTTGCGGTTCTTAGCAATTTTACAGAACCTGAAGGATAGCGTGCCATGCTGTTTGAACCGTTGAGAGGAAATCAGGTTGTTGGGTTCACCATGATTCGAAGCGAAGCGAAAACCGTGGTAGAAATAGCGCACAATGGTCAGAGCTGAGAGAAGCGAGAGCTCGTAGATTTGCTTTGGGAAACAGCTCAAGCCAATCAGGGGTGTTTAGTTCCCAAAAATTTTCACCCCAAAACATCACATCGAATCTTGCGGCACATGCAAGAAACATTAAATGTAGACGAAACAAAAAACTAATTGCACAGTTCACCGTGAAATCGCGAGACAAATCTTTTAAGCCTAATTAGTCTATGGTTAAACAGTAATTGTCAAATAAAACAAAAAAACTACCGTACACAAAACCAAAAAATTTTGCGAACTAAACACCCCCTCAGTGGAGGCAAAGAAATGGTTTATCCTAGTCACAGTGGAGACCAATTTTAGTCATAGCTAGGGCTGGACAAAAAGCTCGTTAAGCTGGCTCGGTTGCTCGGTATAAAAGTGCTCCGATTAGACTTATTTTTCTTTTAAAATAAAAATGACTTGATTTGGAATGACTTTCAACTTCGGCTCGGCTCGTTAGGCTCGGCTCATTAGGCTCGTCATGAAGTTGGGTCTTAAACAATGCAGGAAATAATGATGAATAAGATTATACTAATTTCTAAAAAAGCTCGAAAAAAACTACGGTTGGCTCGATATCCAGTCCTAATCGTTACATTAGGTAAATTTATTTTCATGGAGTGCTGGAGTAGTTGAAGACTTGAAGGTCATCTATTTACCCGCTTGGAGCGATTGATTGTCATTAAATTTAAGCGGTTATTGTTTGTCTTCTGGTTGGCAAATGAGATTAATGTCGCATATATTATTGCTTTTTAAGTCCAGCAGTTCACGAAGCAAGGCAACTTTATGCATATATTCCCATGCTAAACCAGCACTAAAGGCAACCCCTTTCTTTTACCACGATTCTGCTCCTTTAAGGCACCGCAACGGTAAGGCCAGTCTCAGTGGGAGTGTCATAAGAGTTTCATTTGTATTAAATAGGCTGCCACATAGACATATTTGATGACATGGCAATGTATTTAAGAAGAGAGAGAAGAAATGAGTTTCATCTAGATGAAACTCTCTTGACACGATTACCAACTCTCTCTGAGTCATAAAATTAAATGCCTATGAAACTAGAGAATGAAACTCTCCATTGTGGACGTGTGTTTCATATGAGTTTCATTTCATTTCGTGTGATGTGGCAGTCTTGGAAACAACGCCGTGAAACTCGTCACTGAGACTGGCCTAAGAGCTAGTTACTGGCTCTAAATCAATATCTTCAATAGTGTTAACTTTTAGCTCTAAATCAATATCTTTAATAGTGTTAACTTTTAACGATGACTCTTAGTATGATTAGACCCACATAATACTCTCATGAGATCTTGAATGTGTATAAGAGTCTAGCTCTTAATTAAGAGCTGGTTTTTCTCTTTCTTCAATTAAAATATATAAAAAAACGGTAATGATATACAGAGGACGTCCGACTCGTGTCGGACGCTCCGTATCCACTCGCTCGCCCGCATCCACTCGCTCGTCTCCTCCTCCATCTTATCCTCTCGCTCGTGCTCGCATGCCTCCTACGAGCTGCTCCGCTGCTCCAACGCGCGCCGCACCCGCACGCCTCCTCCCCCATACCGGCGAGCTGCCCCTCCCTTCCTTCCTCCCTCCCCCTCTCCCTTCCTCCCCCGTTGCGACCTCCAGCTCCTCTATGCCGCCGGAGCCGTGGGCGATGGCGGCAGCTTCCGGCGAGCCGCGAGCCGCGCGCGTCCCCTCCCTCCCTGCTCTTTCTCTCGCTCTCTTACCTCCATGTTTCCAGAGACGAGGACGACGGTGCGGTTCCGACGAGATAGGTGGAGAGGGATCTCGATCTGAGGCCTCTCTCCCCCTCCTTCCTCCCTCTGGATCTCGATCTGGTCCCTCCTCTTCCTACCCCTCCTCCTCCTTCTTCTCCCCCTCCTCTGGATCTAATGGACGACGGTGCGGTTCCGACGAGGTAGGTGGAGAGGGATCTCGATCTGAGGCCTCCCTCCCCCTCCTTCCTCCCTCTGGATCTCGATCTGGTCCCTCCTCTTCCTACTCCTCCTCCTCCTCCTGCTTTCTTCTCCCCCTCCTCTGGATCTAATGGTTTGGTGGTGGCTAGGGTTCCGGCGAGCGGGTTCAGATCTCGCCGTTGTTGCAACGGTTCTCTGTGGATGTTGCAGTAGTTTTGAGTCGATGTTGCAGTAGGTGTTTGGTGTTGTTATAGTAATATGTTTCACTGTGTTTTAGGAGCTGCAGCAAAATGTTTCAGTTGTTTTTCTTGTGTTGTTTCAATAACATGTTCAAGGTGTTTCAACTCCATCGTCCCAGTGTTCCCGGATCTTTTTTGTCTTTTTTGTTGTTGTAATTCATACGTTCATGGTGTTTCAATTGCTTGAATCTATTGTTGTAGCAGTTCGTCGGGCATTGTTGCAACACCACGTTTATGGTGTTTCAGCGTCTTCACCATTATGTTGCAGCGGGCATGCGGGAGGGCGAGCTGAGGGGGGGAGTTGTGGTGGCGAGTTGGCAGCGGGTGGATCCCGTGCGCTTGGAGCGTGGCGTCTTCCGAGCGCAGCGAGTGGAGGAAGGACGGGGCGGGTTCCCTTCACTCTCGCTGCGGTTTCCTTTTTTTTTCTTTTGTGCGGGGCGGAACGGGCGGGGGCACGGGCGGAGTTGGGGGAGCGTCCAGACGCCCCTGTAGCCGGGCGTCCGAGCGCTAGCAGTGCCTATAAAAAATACTTAGAGCTAGCTCAAAAATTGATTGTTGAAGCTGCCTTAGGCGTCCCCAGTGGCCAACGATTTCGCTGGCCAATGTTCGACGTGGAGGAAAGAGACGATTAAAAACAAGTAGCTAGCAAGATGTTCGTCGCTTATCTCGCATAGCCCCCAAAAATTGAATAGTCTCTGCTCCTCCGGACCCGCCTTCCAATTCCCCTCGTGCAATTAATAGCCCTTGCCTATTGCATGGTTTTTTTTTCGATTCCTCTCCCACTAAATTTATATCTGTCAAATGTTCAAATAAACATGTGCATATTTTTTAAGGTTTCATTATTTCTTACTCCGAATCCTTTTTTTATACTTCCTCCGTTCTAAATTATAAGTTGTTTTGATATTTTTGGTACATCCATTTTATCATCTGCTAAAAACATCGAAGCGACTTATAATTTGGAACGGAAGGAGTACAACGTCAGAGAATTCTGGCTGCAACACGTAGTGTATTATCTAGTTAACTAAAAATGTAAACACTCGTATCAAGTTAGAAACTTTTTTAAAGTTACCCGAGTTAGAAACCTAACCCGGACGAGCAGTTTCGACACAAAAAATTTCTAACCATTTAATAAACTAATCTAGGTATAAACGTAGCTGACGAAGGATCGTGTACAATTGTGCATTTGTGCAGCTTAGCTTTTAAGCTTTCCGTTGGCAAAAGTCTGACTGCCAAAAACCTGTAGCGGAGAAACGATCAGTACAATTGTGAAAAAAAAATACAGTACTCCGTATATGCGTAGGCCTACCAACGTTTGGGTGTGGCATATTTTTCGAGAAAAAAAAAAGAAAAGAAAATTTATCTCACATCAGGTCCGTTTGGCAGAGCTGTGCTCCTTGATTCTTTAGCTATGTTCTCTGATTCTCTGATGAAATGATTCTGATGCTGAAAATGATTCTCTTTGTTTTTTTAGCATAAATTTTTAAAATTACTATAAAGAATCACTTCACAGAATCAGAAGAAGCTACTTTTTTTAACTCTTAATCTCTTAGTTCGTTTCAGAGAATCAGACAATTATCTCACTCTAACCAAAAAAAATCGTTCTGTTCGAGAATCCGCTCCAGCTCCCAACCGCACCCTTATTAGGCCGCCGTCGTCCAAACGCGGTTCGACTGCGCATGACTTCCTCCCCTTCTTCTCGGCCTGGCCTCACTGAACTTGGTTTGGTTTCTCTTCCTCCTCCTCAGCTCCTCTGTCCCTCTCACATCGAACCGTCCTGGTCTCATCTGCTCCGTCTCCGTGGTAGCAATGCCGCCGCGGACCCGTCAAAGGAGGGGGAGGTGCCTTTCCAGCGCGGAAGAAGAGGGAGGCCGGGCGAAGACGTCGGCGACTTGCTCCGAGAAACCGGGCCAGGGACAACCAGCGCAAATGGCGGCGGAGACGGTTGGAGGACAAGAGCAAGGTGGACAAGGAGACGCGGGGCGACCGGACAGCGAGATCTTTGCCAAGTTGGACCCCCGAGTTCTTGACTGCATCATCTGCTCGGAGCCCCTCAGGCCGCCCATCTTCCAGGTGATCACCGCACGCACCATTTGTTGCATCTGCTGCTAGTATACTACTCTTCTTGCTGCTCCGTTTGTTAACTTTTTTCCAAAACATACTTGCTTCTTAATGTGTGAGGTACCGAACATTTTGCCGGTTCTCCTTCCTAACAGTGTGCGTAAAAGTTTTTTCCCCCCAAGTGTTGAGACTGGCCTGGATAGCTCTGGAAATTAGTGAGAGAATGCTGTACTTTGCATTACTCACCTGATGATTTGGATATGATGGATATTTGACACAGTACTGCTCCTTATATTTGTGGTCTTGATTAGGAAGTGTTATGCTGGATGTCATCTATGTCACTTTGGGCAGAGATGATTGGCTCTGGCCTGCAGTTTTGGTTCATTAAACGTTACCATTACCATATAGGGAGAAAGAGAATACCCTGGAGGGTTATGCCAATTCCATTCTCCGCTAATGTTTTTTTGGTTCCAAAATCCATTCGAATTGATAAGCAATAGTAAATTATCGAGTTAGATGTATTTTTTTTTTCTTTGGCCTTATAATTAAGGTGAATACATCTGCCTGCATTCACTTAATTTACAAGGCATGGTATCAGTGGATTGGCACTTTGTTGTGAAACTTGCTTGATTCGATATGTGGGGGGCAAGTATGCATTTTGTTTGCTCTCCTCCCTAAGAATATATGTGAATTCCTTTTACCAATGCTGAGACTGGCCTGGGTAGCACTTAAAGGGTAAGAAGGGTAATAATATTTATTTAGCTCATTTTGATGATATATGGTGACGTAGCTTGAAACAGTACGTGATCATGGTTCTCGAAAAGATAATTGTTTTTCTAGATTGGGCAGTGAGCAAACATGATTGGCTCTGAACTTTAGTTTTGGTTCATTATTGGAGAGGGGAAGAAGATAACACAGGGAGCATTGCCAATTCTACACTCCACTAGTGTAGGTTGGCTCCAAAACCCAACTAATCTTTAAATAATTATTACATAACCAAGTTAAGAGTTTTGCTCCAGTAGACCTTCCAAAAAAAAGGTTGCACGAATCTTAAAGCAACCTGGTAATTAATTTAATTAATTTTGAAATGCGTAATGTTTGGATCCGGCCCTACCCATACCCGATCCAGATCCAAGCCCAACTCGCACAACTCTGAACCTAGATTGGCCATCGAGTTTCATTTTCCTTCGTAGGCCACATTGTGCGCTGTGCGTACGGACGGGAGGATGGCAACGCCATCCAGCGACAGAGGGTCCTCCATTGTGCTGCTGCCCGCTGCCCGCACAATAGCTACTCTTAGTTTTAGCTTCCTATTCAAGTAATTTAAGACATATAGGTGCAGGTTTTGTTTTAGCTATGTAAATTTTAGTGGTTTGTGTGGTTTTTTTTATTGGTATGGAAGTACTAGATCAATTTATTTCTATGGGGCTGCTTTCTTCAAATTCACATAGTTCTAAGTCTCTGATATATAGAAGAAAAAAAGTGTCAAAATTCAGAGCTTATATCCTGGGTTTAAAATTACTGATTTTCAAACATGGAAATATATACAAATACTCCTCCAACAGAAAATACCGAGGTAGGTCAATAGTGATCCCGCAGGAAATGGTTTGCTTTTTCATTTATGATGAAAGCACATGGAGAGCACAACTTGATGCTGTACAAGGGAACATTTGAAATGAAAACCTATCTGATAAACTTGATAAAGATCATTTATTTATACTTCTACACAGCAAAAGCGTCTGCAGATCAGTACAGCTCCACCTAACCTGACAAAAGATTAGGAAATGATTGTTGTTTGTACAAGGTATGTTCATCTAGCTAAACAATCCAAAGAGACTACCAGCAAAGTCAAATTCCAAGACAAAACATGGCTTCACATTGTTTAGTTGGCTTGCTGCCACACCCATATTCCACATTGAGGTTAGGTCCAAGAGCTTTGTGTACGCGTAATTCAGAATAGCAACCTCCAATTTGATTTCACTTGCGCCAGCGCCAGCGCCCATGCCCATACTGCCACTATGCACTCAGTCGACGTCGCTGCTATCCACTCTTACCAGGAGATGGAAGCTCCCTGAGAGCCTCATTTCAATGTAGTAATAACATATAGTCAGCAATTATACACCTTGAACAGCTTGCACAACGTCCTGAGATTCAGTTCAGAACTGATGGCCTATTGATGAGCACGATCGCACAAGAACATGCTGTATCATGATCATATAGACTTTGTCCATACTTTTTCCTTTGGGTCCAAAGCCGACGGTTTCAGATCAAGCACAATTGGACCTTGCTTCCCCACTGCATGCCTGTTCAGATATGAATGTTGAGGCAAGAAAATTCAGTCTAGTATGGAGAAAACGTGAAACACAATTGACAAACCATTACACAGTATAATCTCTTATTAGTAGAAAAAATCACACAGAAGGGTTACTATAACTTATCAGAAACAGAAATAATGTTAGCCACCTAGAAATCCACTTCTGAACCAGTGCACAACTTAAAGCCAAACCCTTTTGCTTATGCAAATGTCAATATTCCCAAATTAGAACTTCTCACTCAGTAGAGGCTCAATAAGAAAATTCGCTGACATTACATCAAGTCAAAACAACACACTCAAATCTCACAAATGCTCAACCAAACTTTTTCAGCCATTGAAGGCAAAAGAACTCCATGCACCTGATCCGAGCTGCAAGTTTAGCTTAAGCCTTAGTGCTTGTGTGATTATATTCATCGGCATTGGTCTCCCCTTGCCGTTTCGCCTCTCGTGGAGGCACCCATTGTGTGGTGCGGCGCAGCTGATGGCTATGGCGGCGGCCTTCAATTCGATGGCACTGTTGTGCAGGGCACAGTGAAGGAGGGTGGAGATGCGGCGGCAGGGTGATGGACCTGGACCCTCTATCGCTGGTGGCGCCGCCGCCACCATCTGTCCGCATGGGCAATGCCCAATCTAGGTTCAGAATTATCGGATAGAAACCATTAGGTGGGCTACTAGGGCTGGGTTTGGATTTTGGACACGGGTAGGCTACCCAATACAAAATTAATTAAAATAATTATCAGGTTGTTTCAAGATTCATGCAATCCTTTTTGAAAAGTCTACCAGAGCAAAACTCCCAAGTTAAATGGAAGTGTTTTCTTTGACCTTAGAAAATAAGGTGAAGGCATCATCATGTCATGTGTACCTAGATGTTATAACTTATAATGCGTATTCATCAATGGAATGACATTTGATGGCATAAGGGTCCTTATTAGAACTTTTCTTCCATTTAGTTTCTTGATTGCTGCTCCGCTGGTGCCTATAACCTTCTAGGATCTCATTGTCAGGGTGTCAGAACAAGACATACCTCAATTTTCCGTAAGTTTGAGTACACAACTGATGAGCTGCGTATTTTATTTTGACCTTGTATGTTCTAGACTTAGTTATGTGTCATATAGTTGAAAGTACTATGAATAAAAACTTGCCATGTGGGACACTCGAAGAAGCCATTGCATGACTTTTTTTTTCTGAGGACATGTATCCTCTCCGAAGACAAGAAAAAACTTGGCATATGATGTTATGAATATATTTTTGAGAGATGATTTGTGGTGTTTTTCTTATGATCTTTTATGTAGATTATTTTCTGTTTGTATAAAAGTAGGTATAGATTCTTCTCTGTTTGAAAGATGTTTGATGAAATGATAGCACTATAAATATGCATTGCTCTCTTTTGTGTATCTATTCCACATTTTCTGTCCTCTTATCATTCATTTTTTGGTTGAATAACGTGCTGCTTTTCTTCATCTTCAGTGTGAGGTCGGGCATGTTTTGTGTTTTGTCTGCCGCGGAAAACTTCGCTCCAACTTATGTCCCACCTGCTTCCAAGCAATTGGCTTCAACCGCTGCTTTGCAATTGAACAAATGGCCGATGCTGTCAAGGTGCCATGCTCAAACTCAAATTTTGGATGTGACGAGTACATCACATACTACCAGAAAGAGAAGCATGAGAAGACATGCATGCATGCTCCATGCTTCTGCCCAGAAGATGGTTGCTCATTTGAAGGATCAACGGCATCGCTCCTCAATCACTTTGTCACCGAGCACAAATGGTCTCCCACAAACTTCCATTATGACAAGGCGCAGAGGATTTCCATCCCACGGCACAGCCGGTTCGTGCTCCTGGTTGGGGAGGACCAGTCCATGTTCCTCATGGTGAACAACTGTGTCCACATCGGCAATGCTCTCACCACGGTCTGCATTAGGCCCCATGAATCCGGGTCATGCTATTCATCCAAGATCTCAGCCATCCATCGTGCTGAAGCCGACAAGGGGAGGTATCTTTTTCAGATGGATCCTCATGTGGCGAGCAGCTCACTTCATGGTGGGGTTCAGCTGGGAAGCAGGTTCTTCCTGCTGGTGCCTCGTGATCTAGTTGATGAATCGACTGATGAACTGACAATCAACGTTAGTATTGAGAAGATCAAGTGTACTGTGCATCATTGATCGCGTCAACATGTTGGCAAAAAGTGGTGGCCTCAGACTTTTGGTGTTGCAGCAACTGGACTGGAGTTTGGATAGTTGAATGTTGAATATCGTTGGTAGAATTTAGAAGACTAATGATGCATCTTGAGTAGCTGGTAGCAGAAGTTCCTTACCCATCATAGCCATGAATAGTTTCTCCTTAACTGTTCAACTGCTAAATTTGCGAGGCAGCAAACTCCTTATGCTGTTTCTGGATGGATAGTAACTGTAGTCCCTTCATCTTTTGTTTTCAGCGTTCGGCTAATGTGTACGCTTAATCCACTGAACAGCTGCTCCATGTATATTGTTTTCTTTGGGAAATGTTTAGCCCTGTCGCATCGAATCTGGATACCAATTAGAAATATTAAATATAGTATATAGGCTAATTACAAAACTAACTACACAGACTTAGGCTAATTTACGAGATGAATCTATTAAGTCTAATTAATTCATGATTTGACAATGTGGTGCTGCAGTAAACATTTGCTAATTATGAATTAATTAGGTTTAATAGATTCGTCTCGCTAATTAGTCTACTCCTACGTAATTAGTTTTATAGCTCATGTTTAGTCCTTCTAGTTAGCATCCGAACGTTGATATGATATGACTAAACTTTAGCCTCTGGATCCATACACAGCTCGATCAGTAGACCTATCTATGCTGTGATACTGTCTGGCTGTTTCAATGGCCAGCACTATGCTGGGCTGCCACCATTCACGGGCAAGCTTGAAATCATCGAACTGTGGTTGATATATGTGTGACATTTTGATTTCTGGTTGGTTTCTGGCTTTCTCCAGTGGGTTGCACCTTGGCTATGAATTGCTAGCAGCAAACGTGCCAGCGTAGTAGAGGACCGGAGTCCGGAGGCTTCGCCGGCCACGGGGCCGTCAAGCATCGCATCGCAAGGTCCCACTGTGCTGCACCGCCGCACCGTCGTGTCCTGACTCCCGAGGCCCTGGCCTACCTGCCAGTTGCCACTGCCAGGCTTGTGCAAATCTTTTGCTCCGCGCCCGTCGTCTCAAACTGTGACTCTAGTCTTTCATGGGATTTGAGATAGCAAATACGGAGTCAAATGTTTTTAACTTTAATCTCAAAATAAATATCGTTCTCGATTTTTGAGGAGTTAAATATTTTTAACTTTAGTTAAATATATAAAAAATATTATACTTATAATACATAATTAATATCATTAGATAGATCTTTGATTTTATTTTCATAATAAACTTATTTAGAGAACAAATGTTACTGATAATTTCTATAAACCCAGTGAAACTTAAGAAAGTTTGACCAATACGAAAACTATAGCGACACTTATTTTGCGACGGAGGGAGTATAGCTATACACCGATCAATACTCCCCCATCTTAAGAAAAACATAGAATTTTCACTTCGAGTAATCTAACAATGTCATATTTAGAGCATGTTTGACGAGGCTCCACCCACCCCGCTTTTTTGTCGGAGCCGAAGCTAGAGCAAAAAAAGAAGAAGGAATTTTCACTTCACGAATAATCTAACAATGTCATATTTAGAGCATATTTGGCGAGACTCCATGCACCCTGCTTTTTTGCCGGAGCCAGAGCCATAGTGGCAAATCGTGGCTCCGCCTCCATACGACAAAAAAAGGCTCCGGCAACTCTATCCGCGACGTAGAAGCGCTCCTCCTCCTGTGGTCATTTGGTGCGGCTCCGGTGCCGGAGATGGAGCACCTTAACCAGGTTTACCAAAAATAGTATTAATATTTATATCTTCAAATGAATTTATTATAAAAATATTCATCATTAATCTAGTGATACTTATTATACATCATAAGTATTGATATTTTTTTATTGTATTTGGTTAAACTTAGAATTATTTAACTCCTTAGGAAATATGAATTCAATTTTTGTGATCGAGGGAGTATACTTGACATTTCCTTTCAACAATTTATCACGGACAACAAATGTTTGTTTGATCCATTGTTTTGTAAAAGGTTTTAGAAAATCTAGCAAGTAGTATCATGAATGTTTATTATAAAATGTTTATTATAAAAATATGAAAATAACATTTTATGTATTAAAAAAGTTATGAAAATAACTTATATTGTCCATAGGGAGCCTATATTAAATCATAAAATATTGAAATAACAATTTTTTTTGACTTGAGCTCCATGAGGAGCTATATCATTAGAGTTTTTTTTTGTCAAGGGACTATATCATAAGAGCTGAATCTGTTCTCATGAACAATTTGACACAATAGCTCTTCATGATAGATAAAAAGTTTTTTCTCGAACACGCAGGAAAGCTGCGTATCATTATATTAAGAAGAAAAACGGGGTTTAGAAACCCCTTACAACACCATACACACTTCCCAAAGCACAAACTGTCTCTCCTTAGACAAAGACCTTACCCTTAACCACTAGTAGGAGCAGAACTCACCATTTGGCTGGCTCCAGAGCAAGGAGATGTGAAACTCCTTGAGCTCCGGGCAGACTCCAGAGGTTTAACTGCTCGCTAAAATTCTATTAAAACTAGGTTGAATCCCATCAAACACACATATGTTGCGGTGGTTCCAAATAGACCATGCTCCTAGAATGGTGACAGAATCCAGACCCTTTCTTATAGATAAAAAGAATGAAATGACCATAACACTATTCTTTATTTTTTCTTGTATCCCATTTATTTTTGTTTCTTATCTGCTCTGCCATCCACGCATCCTCCTAGACCCGACTCTCTTGAGCTTCGTTGCGTCGGCGCACTCGTGCGCCCTAGCGGCCCGTACGTCCAGCAGCGATACCTACACCCCAAGCCCTCGATGTGTCGTCGCCCCTCCCCGCACGGGGGCAAATGCGACCTCCGTGCACGTTGTTGAGTCATCAGTGTGAGTGTGAGCTGATAGAATTCACTACTTTTAGCTTTGTCTTTCATCAATTTTTCGTGAGAGCATGTTTCTAGAAGCTTCATCCGAAGCTATTTGAAAAATATCCGAATGACACAACTCTCGAGGCTGTTGAAGATGTTATGAGAAATGTGCCTAAAATGAGTTCTTCTAAAAAACACACACATAGAAAAACAGAAAAAAAATATTCTTGAGAGGTCTCAGTTTTTTAGTTGAGTCTTGGGTGAGTTAGGGACAACAAATATAATAAGACAACACCGAAGAGAGAGTATGCCTTATCCAAGAGACCAAGGGGCTGCTTGGTTCCTTTGTTGGCTCCTGTTACACCTTGCCGAGCAAGGATATCAAATAGGTGGGTGTTTGCTTTCTTTGGCAGGGACTCTCGGGGACTGTGAGAGCTAGATTCTGCTTGCTCGTGCAAGAGAGCCATTTTGGCTCGCGCGTGTGAACCAGCTCCTCATGGCCCGCGCCTGACGCAGCGAGGCCAGGCGAGGCTTTGCCTTGTCGGAACCAAGCAGCCCATAAGACTGTCTCCAATAACCGTGATCCAGAATATAAGACTCATTCGTCTTTTGGGTAGCGCTACAGACAGAAGGTTCAATACCTATTTTTTATCTTCTCCAATAACAACACCTAAAAGACAACCCTTTCTGTAAATAGATCTCTTGGAGAGAGGAGATTCAGATTTGGGTATGCCTCTCCTACCACCTAAAATGGGTCTTTCATATAGATACTCTGTTGGAGGCTATAGGTATTCTGTTATAGACCCATTTTGCGTTTGGGTACCATAATAGGTCTCCTGTTGGAGACAGCCTTTGCCACGATTGGATCCTTTGCCAAGCCAGGCTATAGCCGAGTTAACTTTGCTGAGCAAGGATATCCGCTAGTACTCTTCCAAAACTCACTTTGCTAGGTAAACTCGCCTCTGCCGACAAGGTAAAGCCCCATGCCCGCCGAGCCTTTTCGGCTCTCCCGCGCCGGCAACACGAGCACGCGGGCAAACCAAAAAAAACAAAAAAAAAGAGGCGGGCGCGAAAAATTGGCGCGGGTGCTCAGGTCACCTGTTAATTTAACTCCACTCACTGTACCCTCTCATCTCCCCCTCCTTTCATTTTCAGGTACGTTCACATTCCCAACTATTAGCAGGTTCCTCTTTCTTATCCTCTCCAAATCCACTTTCCCATTCCCCCCCCCCCCTCTGATTCCATCTCTCCTAGTGCAGCTCCGAATCCGGATCCAGTCCAACTCCAATCCAAGGTGAGTGCAAAGCCAAGGTAAGTGAGAGCATCTCCAGCAGTCCTCCTTTCCTAGCTCTCAACGAGAAAAAACTATTATTTCAGATATTTTAAAGCTCCAGCAGTCTCTAAACCTAACTTTAATGAGAAAAAATTTCTCAGTCCATTAAATCATAGCCTATCATCCCTTAAATAAAGGGGAGACCTCTCCTCATCCAATCCACTATTTTTCTCATTGAAGATTGGATTTTCTCGTTCTGCTGAAGAGAAGATAAAAAAAAACATGTTTTGTATCTTTCCAAATAACTAGTTTTTGGGTCGTAGTTTTGCTACTGCTGGTGATGTCCGAACAGGGATCTAGGCAGCTCTGGCTGCCAGAGCCGCAGTCTCGTTTTCCTGCTTCTTCCGAGTTCTTCAGTTCTCCTTGCACGTTTCTTTTTTCGGTCTCTTTATTTACTAACCATGTTTTTTTCTATCAGAGTACCATTTTCCTCTCTGTTTTTTTTCGTTTCTTTTGAAAAGAATCTTGTCTAATGTATCTTGCTCCTGAGTAGTGCCTCTTTTCTTTCCCTGCTGAAGCTTTTCTTCGTCACCGCTCCCTCCGTCCCTAAATATCTATCGTTTACGTGTTCGGAGAAACAACTTTAACAAAATATATATTAAAAATATTAATATTTATATTACATAATTAGTATCATTAAAAAGATCTTTAAATCTAGTTTTTAATAAATTTATTTAGAAATACAAATATTATACGTATTTCTACAAATCAAATTAAACTTGTAGCACGTGCATCAACGGCGAAAAACGGAGGGAGAAACCGCACCGCGCGTATGCACACATCCATTGACGGATTGACCATTGTCTTTGAGTTTGCAGCCTGCGGCCAGGTGGTGGGTTGAGACTTGAGAGAGTCCCCGTCGCCTTCTCTCCGATGGAGACGGGCGAGGAAAAGAACAGCAAGAAGGCGAGAGTAGATCCGCCCGTGGCTCCTTTAGTGCCCTGTTTGGTGAGCATTGACAAGTTTCAGTGCCCCGTTTGTACCCACCCCTTGAAGCCTCCCATCTTCCAGGTATGGCCGCTTTAGTAATTAGTCACTTGTTCTTTGCATTCTCTTGAGCAAGTCGAGCTTTTGCAGTGCGCCGCCGGGCACTTGGCTTGCGATGCCTGCCATGGCCAGCTCGCCGACAAGGAACGGTGCTACAGGTGCGCCCAATCCGGTGGGTACAGCCGCAACTTCCCGCTCGAAGACGTCGTCCTCTCCACCAATGTCTGGTGCCCCTACGTCGTGTACGGCTGCCCTAGCCCCATGATGATCTTGTACGAGATGGGTGACCACCAGCCCAAGCGCCCACACGCGCCCTGCCGCTGCCCGGAGCCCGGCTGCGCCTTCTTCAGCTCGCCGGTGTGGTTGAGCTACCACGTAAGGGCCACGCATTCCTGGCCCGTAAACATCATCGACTACGGCAAGGCATGCCAACTCCAGCTGCCGGCGTCAAAGCCGCGGTGCCTGCTGGTGGCGATGGAGGACGGGCGCGTGTTCGTTGTGTCCATGGCGGCGCACCGCGGCGTCTCGCTGGTGTGCCTGAGGGCGAATGCTGCGGCAGGGCCGCACTACACGTGCAAGATGTCGGCGAGCGGGAGCGCAGCCGCGGCGTCCGGCAAGGTGCCGAACGTCTCGGTGAAGATGGAGGTGCCGAGCAGTGCGGTGGCCGGGGAGGCCGCGGCCACGGACACGGGGGCCAAAGTCGCGGCGGCACTAGTTGTGCCGCGCAAGATGCTGCACGGGCCATCCAAGGAGCTGCACCTCACGTTAGAATCGACAAGGTGCAGACATGAACGCGACGAATCATGCTTCATGCTGGTAAGAATGAACGGTGTCGCTGTGTAAGGATTGGCTTCTTTTGTCCATGGCTTCACCATGGAAGGACTAGTACTATGTTGCTCAGTACATTAGGACTAGTTTCAGCAAGCTACTCAAGAATGTAGTACTGTATTTCGTGGGCCCTTTCACATGTTTCTCTGGATGGTTCGTCTTACCTGAAGTGCTCGCTCGCAAATTTCATTTATATTTCATGATGTTAGGATACTTAAATCCCCAATTCCAGATTGGAACCTGGCTAAGAAGTAAAAACTGGACACATGCATGGTGAGATTGATGCGAATTTTTACTGCAGGAATTAGTCATAGCAGCGTCAGTCCATACACTAGGATCAGCAGAGCAAATGCTTTATTTTGTCCAAAATCCTTTTGCGGCTTAACGAACTGAGCAACTCAAACCTGGTTTTAGTTTACATCCATATGTCATCATCATCAAGCGCTGGCGCACTACTACATGGGCATGGTCAGTACTCACTAGTGACTGACTTGCGAATTCCATACAGAATACTGAATTAGCACAAAAATTCTGCTAAATTGCAGCGAGGAGTAATGACTCAAGCACGGCTAGCAACAAACGTGAATGCAGGTCACCGGCCATCGCTGCAGACTCCGGGAGCTCCAAGCTCGTCTGTGCGCTGTGGCCTCCGTGGGAGTGGTCGTGGCATCGGCGACATCGGGAGCAGGTCAGAGCTCGTCAATGCGTCGTATTCTGAGGCCTGAGGGCGAGAGTTTCGCCGCACATTGACAGCAGACCGCGCGGCCAAAAAACTCCATCGATCGCCTTGGCGCCGTCGCCGCCGCTCGGGGTCCTGGTGCCACGGCTCTGCCCGCATGCACACTTGCGGGACCGCGGTGACCGCGCCGAGCGCGTGCAGCAACACGAGGAACAGGCTGTCGTTCTCCTGCCCGACGAGGCGCGTGAGGAGCAGCCACTTGCGCGTCGGGAAGCCGCCGCCGCCGGAGGGGAGAGAGGGCGGAGCCGCGTCAGGCGTGTGGGGAGCCTTGCCTATGATTTTCCTCCTTTCCACTTTGCATTGCATTTTTCTTGCCTTTTGGATGTCTTGAATCAATCCATTAAGACACCTGGATGTCTTGAAAACAGATGATGACACTGCCTTCACACGCTGTCCTGGATAAAAAGGACAAGCTGTATCTGGATGAATTGGGCCAAATGCTGGCTTTAAGCGCATAGGATCTTCCCTATTAACTTTACAGATAGAGCCATCATCAAACAACACACCAAGGGGGTGTTTGGATCAGCTAGCAGCTCCTAAATTTAGCCCACCCTGGACAGCCCTGTCCGATCGCCAACCCTATCCCGTGGCCGGGCCTCGCCCCCACACTCGCTGCCACCTGTGGCTGTCGCCACCCGCTCAGCCGCTCGCCGCACCACCCGCCTAGCCGCCAGCGCTCACCGCTCGCTGCACCACCCGCACCGGTGCCGGCCGCGCGCGCTAGGGACGAGACGGGACAGGACGGCGCCGGATCTCGCTAGGACAGGACGGCTCCGGATCTTGCCGAAGCTTACAGGGCCGGCCATGCGCTCTAGGGACGGGGCTCACCGGATCTCGCTCGAGCTCACTGGGAGACACTTCTTCCTCCCCTTCTCCGCCGGCCGGTTCTCCTTCCTCCCCTTCTCCGCCGGCCAGTGGTCCTTCCTCCCCTTTCCCACCGGCCAAATGCCAGGGGCAAGAGCTTAGGAGCGTTTTGGCCATCCTAAACATGCACATGTCAGGCTTAGTCCCAATTAGTCCACCAAACCAAACACTGCCGGACTAAATTTTAGGAGGTGATTTAGCTGCTAATTTTAGGAGCTGGAAACCAAACGGGACCACATTATCTAGCCCATCATCGAAAAAAACCGCAGCCCAGGCTGTGTAGTTAGTGCCAGTCAGTCCACGCAGATGAGACTTCGCATTGAGCATGAGACTGGACTCTAGCCCTTGTTTAGTTCCCCTCCAAAATACAAAAGTTGCAAAGATTCCCTATCACATCACAATCACATCAAAATCTTTGGACACATACATGGAGTATTAAATGTAGGTAAAAAAATAACTAATTACACAGTTTGCTTGTACTTTGCGACACGAATCTTTTGAGCCTAATTAGTCAATATTTGGACAATAATTGACAAATACAAACGAAATGCTACAGTATTTCTGGCACCTCCCAACTTTGGAACTAAACAAGGCCCTGGTATAACAAGAGAACCCGACCGATGGCGACGACCCATCCCGTCCCAACTCCCAACGCAACCCTGACAATGCCGACCACCGTCCATCGTCAAGAATCCACCACCACGGGGAGGAGGAAGAAGGGCCTCCTTGTCCTCCTCGTCTCGTGCTGCCTTGCTACGGTTGCGGCGGCGGCGGTGGGAATGGAGCCCTCAAATGCTAGCGCCATCGCCGACCTCGCCCAATGTAACACCTGAGGTGTTTGCCACCCGTTAAGCAGTGGGTTTGATCTCAAACATGGTAGATTAAGTGGTGATGAAGATATCAAGGTCAAACCTATGGAAGCGAGCCCCAACCTAAACTTGGATGTTGCACCCTTGCTTTACATATAGTCCATTTTTAAGATATATGCTTGGGTGGTGTTATTGCAATATCTTCATGTGTCTCACCTTAGTACCTATTTATATTGATCACTAGAAAAGTTTCATGACGTTTGGAATCAAAAAGTCACATGAAATGATAAGTTATATTCTTGTTGGAATGACTTTACTAAGTGCTGGAATTGCATTATTAAGTGGATGGAAATATAGGTTATCAACCAAACCTTGCAACCTTGCCCAAATGACTTTAGATGGACTCTACAACAAAAGTCAAGAAAGGTTCGTGTTGAGCAAATGTCCAGAAAATGCTCCAATTGATCAAAAAGGATAATTTAAGCTTTATCGTGATCCTACTTTGGTCAAAGTAGAAATATAGGTTCTATACCAGTTTTGAGGTTGGACCTTAAATGAAAGTTGTAGTTCATGTTATGTAGAAGAAACTTTGTTTTTGGACCAAGAGCTAGATCATCTTGTAAGCTTGTTAAACAGATGCTCGAAGTTTGGATCAGCTGCTGTTTTTCAAGGCCCAAGAAATATTCTAAGTCCTGGATTGACAACAGTGAGTTGCTATGTTTATGACCTTTTATCTTCCAAATTCATGTGGAAGCTCAATTGGATTCCTTAATACGAGTTGGAGTACACCTTGTGAAGGAAAGAATAGATCAAGTCTCACCAGATTTGGAGCTTGGTTGGACCTTCAAAATTAATTCACAAAACTGCTAGTTTCGTTATGTTCATGAAGTTGGACCGGCAACGACAAGACGGTTGGCACGTCGCGTTCTCGTGTTTTTGCTAAACAACTTGAGTTGAGCCAAAAATAAAAGTTGGAGTTTACATCTTGGAGAAGAGCATGCAAAAAGTTGGATTAAGTTTGATCAGGTTTTGACCTCCGAATGCGAGTTTCCGTGATCTCCGTCAACATGTTGGCATTGTCATCTTGGCATGATTTTATCTCCTAATCCGTTGGCCTAATGACCTTGGCCCCTTAACGAAAATTGTAGAGCAACTCATGGGCTACAACTTTGGTTTTGGGCCCAAGTCCAAATTCGGCCGGGACGAAGCCCAAATCGGCGCCCACCTCAGCCCCACCGACGCACGCCACGTGCTCGCTGAAAAGCCCACGCGTCCACCATGCACCGGGAGCGCCCCCACCATTGCTGACCTTCTGTACCACGTGTCCCAGTGCGCCCTGCTACTCCATAAGTGAACGCCCGAGCTCTCCCACTCCCCACTGCCTCTCTGCCTCTCGCTCTCGACCTCCCTCGGCTTCGCCGTCGCCTGCTGCTGCTGCTCGCGACCATGTCCGCCATGGCCGGCGAATGAGCTCTCGCCACTGCTCATGCCTCACCTCCGGCACCCTCGCGCCCTCTGCTAGCTCCACCAGCTCCGCAGCCACCTGGTCCCCCTTCGGCGCCCCTTGCCCAACTTCCTTTGCCATCGCACAACAACCGCCCGACGTTCGGTCTGTCCGTCTCTGTGTCCGTAAGGAAGAAGAAGAAGGACCCACGTGTAAGAGGGAAACAAGTCCAGGGGGTTTTCTGCAGAACTAGTGACTCATGTGAATAGTGCCGCGAGGACTGATTCGTAATTATTTTTGCAGGAACTTTGGAAATTCATAGTAAATTGTAGAAAAATCGTAAATAGTAAATGAGTACTTTTTGGAATCCTTGTGAAATTCTCTATGCACTAGATCTATAATATAACATATTTTAGTTTAAAGTTTTCTCTGTAAAATTAGATTTGTGCAGCTAGGTTTTTAATGCTAGTTGTATTTGTCATTTTCATAACTGTAGATCTAGGGCTCCAAATGAAGTGAAATTTTTGTGGCATGCTACTCATGTGATGATTGATGTGTGGTAAAAATTTCATGAATTTTGGTTGTCATTTGAGTGAGTTATTAGTGTATCTTTCTCTCACATGAATTCTTGCAATAGCAATTTGTCTTTTTCATATAGGTTGATATACATTTCCAAATGGCTTGAAATTTGTACAGTAGACTATTGGGTGTATGTAAGAGCTACTGTAATTTTTATAGATTTTATTATGGACTTTTGATATATGTTTATTATTTCACCTTGCTATTTAAATAAATTAAGAAATGCATTAAAAGAAATTATTTAATGATGAGCACTATGCTTTTTGGTGATCATTTAACATGCACTTTATGATGGTTACATTGGTTGTGGCCAAATGTATGTTTGGAATGTAAGTTAATATTTACTCTTGCAATTGATGCTTTCCTGGACAGTTTCTGGGACTTTGGTAATTGCACCATGAAAATGATATTTGCTGAGAAACATGCTTATAACAAAGTTGTAGATAACTCATTAATCTAGGTTGTGTTAAATTTTGATGACATTTGGCCTTATAGTTTGTGAGTAATGACTGTTTCAAGTTGGGTTCCAGAAATAGTTGTTCTCTGGAATCTCTGGACCAGATTCTGTAATTATGCATGTTTGACTTGGTTAACTTAAGAATCATGCTAAGATGATTAAAAATGAATTATAGACAATTGCATAAGCTTTCCAGAATGTCTTGTTGCATGGCTATTGGATTTGTATAACTCCAGTTATGATCCAAACATGTAGCTGTTGTTGCAGTCTAGAAATTATCAGATGCTAGTTATGGTTGTTTACTCCATGTGTTGCTAAGTGTGGCTTATACCCTTGATGATGGTCAAGTTAAGATACTTGTGATCTTGTTAAGCTTGTGTTATGCTTAATATGCTTGCCCTCTTTAATTGGTTGTGTGGTGTTAGTTAATTAGCTTTTGGTGTCTATGTCGTAATCGTGTGTTTACATGAATGATTATGTGATACATCTTGTGTTACCATTCATCATATTCATACGCATGCATCTTGCATCTCATTTAGGTTCGCTAGATGCATCACGTGAAGGACGAGATGTTGAAGCCAAACCTGAAGACGGTGTTTGGTGGACCTATCCCGAAGATGGAAGGACTAAACAAGTGTCGGATGGGAGATGCTCGCCAAGCGAGTGTCATCTGTCAATCACTAACCCAGTGTTCGATCTTAGGCAAGCCCCGGAGCATTCTAAGCCTCCTATTTTATAAAAGCAATTGAGTATATATATGTTATATATGTATTGTTGCATTAAATTATAGGAGTTGATTGAAAACACTTGCTGCATATATATATCCTTTTCCTTGTCCCGTAAATATGCCTGAAATCCTATTTTGGTTCGGGATCGAAAATATTGCTTAGCCCTGCTTAGACCGGTAGTGATCGGTGATTTCCTGTCACCGGCAACTATAGGTGGTTACTGGAATACTTTAGCTATGGAATGGATGATATCCTGAAAATAACCAAGTGTTGATGGATAATTGGAGACCGGGCGGAATAAGTATGGGGCAACCAGACAGGGTTCTGGGGTGCTTGTAGTTTCCGCCTGTGTCGATTAAGGACCGACCATTGTTGGGCCTCGGGTCATGTTGAACGCATGCCTCACATTTAGCTGGCCGAATAAAGTACCTTTCGACCGCGAAGCCGGGAGATTATTCGGGCCGAGTGGATTGCCCGCAACGCACTGTACCGGAGCAGTAGTGGCAGGAAACGGGGGCGCGATGATAAGGCCAAAGAGCAGTCGGGCGGCCCCCGGGTACATGTGGTTCCTGGCAAGCTCGCGACTTTACCTGAATAGTTGACTCGGTGACCAACACCTCACTTTAGCGGGTGAGTGAGGTTTGTGTGAGGAATAAATTACCAGCTGGTTAATAATCGATTCGAATCGCCATCGCTCCTGGATAGTGAGCACTTGACTCGAGTTACTGCATCGTAGTAATAATGATGGAACATAGATGGTTATGTGGATAATATTGGAATTGCTAAACCTGAGATGGTAACCTTTGATGTTAATGGTTAATCAAGTGATTGCTTTAGCATAGGTGCTTACCTAGATTGAATAGGTTATAATAAATATGATGCAAAAGGACTTAAATTAGTTTATTCATGATAACTTATGCTTTTCGCAAATGAGTCAAGCTAGCCCACTGAAAGAAAGCCTTGCATACTCCTTGGTGTCATATTATTTCTGGTTTATGACGGGTAAGTCTAGCTGAGTACCTTCTCGTACTCAGGGTTTATTCCCACTTGTTGCAGGTTGTGATGTATCATAGCTACTGCAAGAATTGGAAGACTCCGGCTGTAGTGGCGGAGTGTGATCATGGGCATGATCCTTCTGAGCTATCTTATCTCTCATGCTTTTATGGGAAATTGACCTTGGACTGGCATGTATTTGAATTAAGGTGATATTAGTTTTCAAACTACTTTGCTTCCGCTACTTTTGAACTTGAGTTGTAATAACTCTACTGAACTCCGATATATGTTGAATTACTTATGAAATGGATGTAACATATGACCTGTTATGTTGGACCACTACGATCTTGGCTTGTATGTTGGTTGGTTTGAAATCCCTCGGGATTTTATTGGACTACCGGGGTTATAGGAGCTTAAGTACGGGAATTTAATTGCTCTGGCGATTGTTTTTGTACTTTTGCTCTTATAATTTGGGCGGTTCCGTGACAGCTGGTATCGGAGCAAGGTTCAACACTAAACATGTCATATGTGTATTGAAAACAAAGGTTTTTGTTTGCAAAACTCAGTTTTTGATAACTTATAGCTACTGCATATATAGGTTTGTTCAAATCTGAATTTTAAATCTAAGTATGCCAGTGGTCATTTCCTTTATGCCCAATTAAGGACCCTTAGGTGGCTTAATTAAGTACTAACTTGGGGGTTTTAAATTTTTGCATCTACGCCCAAGCCAAGGTATGTATGAGTGATAACTTGACCGCACTGTTACCCTATGGTCGAATGTTAGTGGTAACCTTCATATATGAAATAGCCATATATGTCGCTAGAGTTATATTTTTGCAACGTCGCACCTATGCCAAGGTAAGTGTGAGCTGGGAGAGCATGACCGTTCAACCATCGGTCTAGGGGAGAGTTAGCTATGGTTACTGACATAATTACATGTTTAACCATGTAATTATGAAAGTACTTAATTGTGGGTACATTTGTTGGGTAGCTTTGATACCAAAGTATATGCATCAGGGGATGTATGTATGGAGAGTATTTAGTTTACTGCTTTCATTGTGTGCTATATTAGGAATTGTTGGGCTGCAATGAAATTTTCTGCAAGTACGCTAACCACGAATGCGTAAGTGAATGTAGCTGACGACTAGCTCTATATCGAGAGAATGCGTATTATGCCACCGACATAGAACGTGATTGCCACCTTAGGCTGGCAATCTTGTGAGGACGAATAGGACAAAGCATGCATTATCATGATTATTGCTTTGTGCATATAACTATGCTCCTCCCACCTTTGTCCTAATAAATAAGTAACTTGTGATTGATGTGCATGCACTAAGTTGATTACTTTAGCCTGCTTTTGTTTTGTCTAAACTTGTAGTTAGTTCTTGTTGGATAAATTTATGTTAGGTGTGAGCCTTCTGCTTAGTATTGGATGCTTAAGCTAACCTGACTAATAATCTCAAGTGTTCGCTTAAAACTGTGATGCTGTGTAGATGCTTGTTATCTAGGTAGTGTCATAGTTGACCTCTCTTTTGTCCTCGGTGAGCATGTGAGTGTTGAAGATGCTTTATCCTAGAACAACGCTCACGTTACGTAATCGCATGGTTGTCGTCTCTAATTAGATTCTCTCGTAGGAGCCAGAGCTGTAAACGTGGTTGCTAGCCCTTGAATGTTTTTGTATCCATGCCTTGCTTGAACCGTAGGCCCTAGCGTAGTCCCCTTATATGTTTGCTTAGGCCTTGGACATCCGCTACCCTTTGGAGAATGCACTTGTTCCATTGACCAACCAAGTTAAGTCCTAACGAACGTCGATCTTGACCACAGTTGTTGCTTGCCAAGTTTTAGAGACCATACCCAATTCCATGTTGGACCTCCCGATTGTCTCTCCTACAGATGATCCGAGCAACGCTAATCTCTCGTTGTCTAATCTAGAAATCTTTGCTTGCGAAATCAGGTGGCTATCTTATCAACCCAATCTCTGATTGGTGTATCATTTTGTTCTAGAAGTCTGCTAAAGTCCATCTCAACTTCTAATGTCTCTCAACATTATTAATCTTGATCTCATGTTGTTGTCCAACGTGACCGAGAACCCTTGCTCAGTTGTCTTCGGCAATTAAGCTATGTTCCCTTGCGCTGTGTTTTAATCCTCGGATCGCCTCCGTGTTGACTCTAAACCTTGTAACTACCCTTGCTTGCTACTCCTCCCTTGTCTGGTACTTGTTCTTACCACCCAATCGGTGCCACTTGAAATTCCACTTTGTTTGTGCGTTTAATAATGGTGTTACGATTAGCATTCTATGGTGCCGCGACGAAACCGAGAGCCTCCTGTGGGCACGCACACAAGGTTGTGCTGCTCGACACGCGCTGGTATCAGGGTTGCTATTCATGATCCATTATGAAATGACATCCGATGTGTTATTTCTCGTGACCGTTTTCCTTGGTTATCTCCCTATATCTTATCTGAAGATTCATATCTTAGACCTTATGTAGTAGATATCCCTTGAAGTTGCTAAGAAGATGACCTTTGAAGAACAGTCACCGGCATAAGCATTAAGAGACTGCAAGAGGTGGTAGATGAGTGACTCTCCCCGAGTGTCCTTGTACGACGTCGGTCATCGATTGAGCAATGTATGCCATCCCTATTGAATCGAATGGGCACCTAACACTAAATGATTGGACAAGTTATCCATTGGAAAAGAACCAATCGCCACAAGGTGCATATGACCTAACTATCAAAGTCTTGATCCTTGTGTGGATGACAGTCATACAGATGAAATCAACTCTCTCTAGTGTGACTCCTTATCTGTAGACTTCGATGCCGACCATTTGTTTGTGCCTCGACTGCAATTATTGTGGTGGTCAAGAGTAAAGGTTAGAACTTTGAGAATTGAGAGACAACTGATTAGTTACCAGTAAGAAGGTTAATCTCCAGTCAAGTAACGATTCCTCGATA
The DNA here is from genome assembly GCA_038087645.1 of Saccharum hybrid cultivar R570. Lineage (NCBI taxonomy): Eukaryota > Viridiplantae > Streptophyta > Magnoliopsida > Poales > Poaceae > Saccharum > Saccharum hybrid cultivar. The sequence continues at coordinate 8,650,482 of JAQSUU010000112.1, read as the reverse complement.
ACTATGATGGTTATGTCCCGACGAACAATAGTAAGCAAAGACGCCATGAAGCCGGTCAGCAATGCAAGTGCTACTTCTTCTCCAAATGTGCTATCAAGTCAATTCCATCTTGGACAATCACGTATATAGTGCAAGATGTTGTATTAGCCATGTGAAGGACTAGAGAAAGCATGTCCATAGTTTCGATCTGCATCATTGTGCCCCTAAGTACCACGAATAGTTTTGGTTCAAGGTTCTATTGGATGAAGTGCCAGAAAATATTCAGAAATGGTTCCTTATCTACGTAAGGATGCCCTCCATGTGGAATAATGCTTTGTGCTCTGTGAAAACAGCCCACAACTCCAATGCTTGTGCATTGTCAAGATTGGTGACTAGATCAACGGTTGAACTTGTTCCCTGAGAAACATGTCAGGAAGACTATAGCCTCCATTCTCAGCTAGAGAAAGGCTTCTGCTACTATGAGAAAGATCATAGAGTGCAAAACACACACCTCAACATGTGAAGCAAAAGAAAAGGAAGAACACGAAATTTGTCCAAAATTTTGTGGCACTACACCGGTTATCTTCACGCCAACGGTTAGTAACCCAAACGAAGTTGGATTGACCCCAAACTTGGTAACCTCATTCCTTGCTTAGGACCCTTCAATGTCTTAAGTTGGTATGAGTATTGGTTGAGTAAAACATAGGATTTGAGAGATGTCTTGTCAGCTTGGTTTGCTGCCATTTCAGAACAGAGCTATTTTGGTGGATGGGTTGTTGGATAGTCAAACGGTGTCCGTTTGAGCTCAATTTTGACGAGTAGTTAGAAGACCCATGGATCTATATGCCCATGAATATTGATGCATATTGGAGCAGTAGTTTATGTGATATGAATAGAAAATAAAAGGGTACAGGATCGGTAATTTCTCTGTTGACTGCGATCATCCCTTGCATTGGAAGGTTATGTTTGTAATGCATGCCAAGAACTTGCAATTGATAGGTATCTTGCTGTTAGACAACCCTCAGTACCCTTGGAAAGACTAATTGCCCCCCTATGTGCCTTTGTATAAGAGAATCTTCTTAGGTAACATTTGGCAGAAATCCAGTACCGACAGAGTCAGCTATCACTTTCACTGTTCCCTCAATAGACTCAGATAATACAATGTGGGCATCAAAATAAGAGAACTGCACACGTGGAGCAATATGTAGTTTTCCATCAGTTGGCATCTGAGTGAGTGAATAGTCTATGACCGGTATAGACATTGTCTATTGGTTAGACGGTTTCTGATAGCCTCAAAGAATGATTACCTCGTATATGGCTCCAACCCTTATCAGAAGTGTACATGCCATGCCACTAGAAAAGTAAATGCTATGAGTAATTAGTCCATGCTCGTAGTACTCTCTATGCACCATGAACAAAGTACTGTATTGTCTTGAATTCTCCTAAAGTAACAATGCTTCATGGAAGTCAGTGAAAAAAATTCTTCAGACAAAAGTTTCTACATAGAGCGAGTATCGGAAAGTGTCTTACCCAATTAGCCTCTCTGCTACTTGAAGCTAAGTAGCCTGATGCGCTTGCAGATGTTGGAATTAGATAACATACTTCTCTTCCCTTGAAAAGTCCTTCGCACCGAATCTCGGGACGCGATTCTTTTAAGGGGGGAGGGCTGTAACACCCGAGGTGTTTGCCACCCGTTAAGCAGTGGGTTTGATCTCAAACATGGTAGATTAAGTGGTGATGAAGATATCAAGGTCAAACCTATGGAAGCGAGCCCCAACCTAAACTTGGATGTTGCACCCTTGCTTTACATATAGTCCATTTTTAAGATATATGCTTGGGTGGTGTTATTGCAATATCTTCATGTGTCTCACCTTAGTACCTATTTATATTGATCACTAGAAAAGTTTCATGACGTTTGGAATCAAAAAGTCACATGAAATGATAAGTTATATCCTTGTTGGAATGACTTTACTAAGTGCTGGAATTGCATTATTAAGTGGATGGAAATATAGGTTATCAACCAAACCTTGCAACCTTGCCCAAATGACTCTAGATGGACTCTACAACAAAAGTCAAGAAAGGTTCGTGTTAAGCAAATGTCCAGAAAATGCTCCAATTGATCAAAAAGGATAATTTAAGCTTTATCGTGATCCTACTTTGGTCAAAGTAGAAATATAGGTTCTATACCAGTTTTGAGGTTGGACCTTAAATGAAAGTTGTAGTTCATGTTATGTAGAAGAAACTTTGTTTTTGGACCAAGAGCTAGATCATCTTGTAAGCTTGTTAAACAGATGCTCGAAGTTTGGATCAGCTGCTGTTTTTCAAGGCCCAAGAAATATTCTAAGTCCTGGATTGACAACAGTGAGTTGCTATGTTTATGACCTTTTATCTTCCAAATTCATGTGGAAGCTCAATTGGATTCCTTAATACGAGTTGGAGTACACCTTGTGAAGGAAAGAATAGATCAAGTCTCACCAGATTTGGAGCTTGGTTGGAACTTCAAAATTAATTCACAAAACTGCTAGTTTCGTTATGTTCATGAAGTTGGACCGGCAACGACAAGACGGTTGGCACGTCGCGTTCTCGTGTTTTTGCTAAACAACTTGAGTTGAGCCAAAAATAAAAGTTGGAGTTTACATCTTGGAGAAGAGCATGCAAAAAGTTGGATTAAGTTTGATCAGGTTTTGACCTCCGAATGCGAGTTTCCGTGATCTCCGTCAACATGTTGGCATTGTCATCTTGGCATGATTTTATCTCCTAATCCGTTGGCCTAATGACCTTGGCCTCTTAACGAAAATTGTAGAGCAACTCATGGGCTACAACTTTGGTTTTGGGCCTAAGTCCAAATTCGGCCGGGACGAAGCCCAAATCGGCGCCCACCTCAGCCCCACCGACGCACGCCACGTGCTCGCCGAAAAGCCCACGCGTCCACCATGCACCGGGAGCGCCCCCACCATTGCTGACCTTTTGTACCACATGTCCCAGTGCGCCCTGCTACTCCATAAGTGAACGCCCGAGCTCTCCCACTCCCCACTGCCTCTCTGCCTCTCGCTCTCGACCTCCCTCGGCTTCGCCGTCGCCTGCTGCTGCTCCTCGCGACCATGTCCGCCATGGCCGGCGAATGAGCTCTCGCCACTGCTCATGCCTCACCTCCGGCACCCTCGCGCCCTCTGCTAGCTCCACCAGCTGCGCAGCCACCTGGTCCCCCTTCGGTGCCCCTTGCCCAACTTCCTTTGCCATCGCACAACAACCGCCCGACGTTCGGTCTGTCCGTCTCTGTGTCCGTAAGGAAGAAGAAGAAGGACCCACGTGTAAGAGGGAAACAAGTCTAGGGGGTTTTCTGCAGAACTAGTGACTCATGTGAATAGTGCCGCGAGGACTGATTCATAATTATTTTTGCAGGAACTTTGGAAATTCATAGTAAATTGTAGAAAAATCGTAAAATAGTAAATGAGTACTTTTTGGAATCCTTGTGAAATTCTCTATGCACTAGATCTATAATATAACATATTTTAGTTTAAAGTTTTCTCTGTAAAATTGGATTTGTGCAGCTAGGTTTTTAATGCTAGTTGTATTTGTCATTTTCATAACTGTAGATCTAGGGCTCCAAATGAAGTAAAATTTTTGTGGCATTCTACTCATGTGATGATTGATGTGTGGTAAAAATTTCATGAATTTTGGTTGTCATTTGAGTGAGTTATTAGTGTATCTTTCTCTCACATGAATTCTTGCAATAGCAATTTGTCTTTTTCATATAGGTTGATATACATTTCCAAATGGCTTGAAATTTGTACAGTAGACTATTGGGTGTATGTAAGAGCTACTGTAATTTTTATAGATTTTATTATGGACTTTTGATATATGTTTATTATTTCACCTTGCTATTTAAATAAATTAAGAAATGCATTAAAAGAAATTATTTAATGATGAGCACTATGCTTTTTGGTGATCATTTAACATGCACTTTATGATGGTTATATTGGTTGTGGTCAAATGTATGTTTGGAATGTAAGTTAATATTTACTCTTGCAATTGATGCTTTCCTGGACAGTTTCTGGGACTTTGATAATTGCACCATGAAAATGATGTTTGCTGAGAAATATGCTTATAACAAAGTTGTAGATAACTCATTAATCTAGGTTGTGTTAAATTTTGGTGGCATTTGGCCTTATAGTTTGTGAGTAATGACTGTTTCAAGTTGGGTTCCAGAAATAGTTGTTTTCTGGAATCTCTGGACCAGATTCTGTAATTATGCATGTTTGACTTTGTTAACTTAAGAATCATGCTAAGATGATTAAAGATGAATTATAGACAATTGCATAAGCTTTCCAGAATGTCTTGTTGCATGGCTATTGGATTTGTATAACTCCAGTTATGATCCAAACATGTAGCTGTTGTTGCAGTCTAGAAATTATCAGATGCTAGTTATGGTTGTTTACTCCATGTGTTGCTAAGTGTGGCTTATACCCTTGATGATGGTCAAGTTAAGATACTTGTGATCTTGTTAAGCTTGTGTTATGCTTAATATGCTTGCCCTCTTTAATTGGTTGTGTGGTGTTAGTTAATTAGCTTTTGGTGTCTATGTCGTAATCGTGTGTTTACATGAATGATTATGTGATACATCTTGTGTTACCATTCATCATATTCATACGCATGCATCTTGCATCTCATTTAGGTTCGCTAGATGCATCACGTGAAGGACGAGATGTTGAAGCCAAACCTGAAGACGGTGTTTGGTGGACCTATCCCGAAGATGGAAGGACTAAACAAGTGTCGGATGGGAGATGCTCGCCAAGCGAGTGTCATCTGTCAATCACTAACCCAGTGTTCGATCTTAGGCAAGCCCCGGAGCATTCTAAGCCTCCTATTTTATAAAAGCAATTGAGTATATATATGTTATATATGTATTGTTGCATTAAGTTATAGGAGTTGATTGAAAACACTTGCTGCATATATATATCCTTTTCCTTGTCCCGTAAATATGCCTGAAATCCTATTTTGGTTCGGGATCGAAAATATTGCTTAGCCCTGCTTAGACCGGTAGTGATCGGTGATTTCCTGTCACCGGCAACTATAGGTGGTTACTGGAATACTTTAGCTATGGAATGGATGATATCCTGAAAATAACCAAGTGTTGATGGATAATTGGAGACCGGGCGGAATAAGTATGGGGCAACCAGACAGGGTTCTGGGGTGCTTGTAGTTTCTGCCTGTGTCGATTAAGGACCGACCGTTGTTGGGCCTCGGGTCATGTTGAACGCATGCCTCACATTTAGCTGGCCGAATAAAGTACCTTTCGACCGCGAAGCCGGGAGATTATTCGGGCCGAGTGGATTGCCCGCAACGCACTGTACCGGAGCAGTAGTGGTAGGAAACGGGGGCGCGATGATAAGGCCAAAGAGCAGTCGGGCGGCCCCCGGGTACATGTGGTTCCTGGCAAGCTCGCGACTTTACCTGAATAGTTGACTCGGTGACCAACACCTCACTTTAGCGGGTGAGTGAGGTTTGTGTGAGGAATAAATTACCAGCTGGTTAATAATCGATTCGAATCGCCATCGCTCCTGGATAGTGAGCACTTGACTCGAGTTACTGCATCGTAGTAATAATGATGGAACACAGATGGTTATGTGGATAATATTGGAATTGCTAAACCTGAGATGGTAACCTTTGATGTTAATGGTTAATCAAGTGATTGCTTTAGCATAGGTGCTTACCTAGATTGAATAGGTTATAATAAATATGATGCAAAAGGACTTAAATTAGTTTATTCATGATAACTTATGCTTTTCGCAAATGAGTCAAGCTAGCCCACTGAAAGAAAGCCTTGCATACTCCTTGGTGTCATATTATTTCTGGTTTATGACGGGTAAGTCTAGCTGAGTACCTTCTCGTACTCAGGGTTTATTCCCACTTGTTGCAGGTTGTGATGTATCATAGCTACTGCAAGAATTGGAAGACTCCGGCTGTAGTGGCGGAGTGTGATCATGGGCATGATCCTTCTGAGCTATCTTATCTCTCATGCTTTTATGGGAAATTGACCTTGGTACTGGCATGTATTTGAATTAAGGTGATATTAGTTTTCAAACTACTTTGCTTCCGCTACTTTTGAACTTGAGTTGTAATAACTCTACTGAACTCCGATATATGTTGAATTACTTATGAAATGGATGTAACATATGACCTGTTATGTTGGACCACTACGATCTTGGCTTGTATGTTGGTTGGTTTGAAATCCCTCGGGATTTTATTGGACTACCGGGGTTATAGGAGCTTAAGTACGGGAATTTAATTGCTCTGGCGATTGTTTTTGTACTTTTGCTCTTATAATTTGGGCGGTTCCGTGACACCCAATCCCTCGCGACGCCCGCACCACCTTCAAGAGCATCACCTGCTCTGCCTCCGGCCGCGTCACCGCCATCGACCTAGCCGGGACGGGCCTGGCCAGGATGCTACCGCCCTCCCTCACCTCGCTCACTGCGCTGGAGTCGCTCCAGCTTCGGGGCGACCGGGGTGGTGCCGGAGGGCCTGGGCGAGATCGCGACCCTTAGGAACGTCTCCCTGTCCGGCAACTTCCTCCAGGGGCCGGTGCTGCGGTTCGCCAAGGGCGTGGCCGCCGCCGACGTGGTCGAGGGGAACAGTTTCTGCTCGGATGAGCCCAGGAGGCCGTGCAGCTCACAGGTGAGCGCTCTGCTCCGGGTGGCCGAGGGGTTCGGCTACCCCATTTCACTTGCAAGGTCATGGAGGGGGAACGACCCTTGCCGGTCATGGCGTGGCCTGACCTGTGGCACCGAGCCAGATGTAAGCAGGATCTTCCTGCATGCCGTAAACTTTTCAGGGACGATCTCGCCGGCCGTGGCGAACCTAACGGTGCTTCGAAGACTTGACCTAGCCGAAAACTGCCTCACCGGGGAGATACCGGATGCTCTCGCGACATTGCCCAAGCTTGTGTTTCTTGATGTTACCAACAATCGCTTCACCAGCTAGCTGCCCAAGTTTAGGCCGTCGGTTCGTGTGTTGTCAGTTGGGAACGCGTTTTGGGGACCCTCGTCCTCAAGTGATGCTGCTGCACCTGCAGCTGCAGCCTCATCAAAGTTGAATGCAGGAAGTATCCTGATTGTAATTGGGATTCTTATGGCTCTTCTTGTTACCTGAATGAAAGAGGGCAATCGTATTGGCGTGATCAATAAATAAAATAAATGGTTGCTTCTAAATAAATTCTCATGTGCTTGTCATCAGATGCCTAATGTTAATATGTTATGTCACCAATCTTACTCGGATAACTCGAATTTGGGATACTCCGAATTGTCGACTCTTGATGTTCATATGACATACTACATTATATCTAAGTAGTAAGTGAGAATTTTTATATCATTTTCTTACTTTCACTAAATAAACAGAAGTTCCGTAAATATTTGTCTCCCAAACTCGTACGTCATCTAAAAGCAATGAATGGATATGATAAAACTAATATAGATCTCTCACATACGAGTGAAATATGCTACCGAGTTTAGATATAAGATAGTCACACAAGACACAACTACATAATAGTCACACAAGACACAACTACGTAACTCTTACAAGGTTATGTAAAGGGATGGCAATCTATACCTCCTATAAAGCAAAGACCTACTAGCCTATTTCTCTAGCTTCTTATTGGGCCACATCAGCAAAATGATGTCATCCGCCCACTAAGTGACGTCATCCGCCCACTAAGCCTCATTTATCTTCCACTAGCTATTTCTTTTGAAATAGAAAAAAATTCGTAGCACCTAAACCAAGTATCGTAATAAAAATCCAATTGCACCATGGTGTTCCTCGCAATAAACTCTTCAAAACAAGACCCCACATGGATATATTTCGATAACTTTTTTGCAAACATTTAAACGGCCGTTCCTAAGAAAAACCTAGCAAAACTGTCGTTTCTAAGCAAAAACCTAGCAAAACTGCATATCACATGGATTACATGTGGTCCTCCAAAACATGCATGATTTTGTGAAGGAAAACTCCTAGAACTTTTGGGAGGGGGATGGCCCTCAGGTACAGTAGGGGTGAGGGGTGAGGGTGGATGAGGTTAGCCTCCCGTATTGGCCGATCCTATAGGTTAGTGACCGTGTTTTCTTTGATAACCGTTTCTAAGCAAAAGCTCGTTTCTAAGAAAAACCTAGCAAAACTACATATCACATGGATTACATGTGGTCCTCCGAAACCTGCATGATTTTGTGAAAGAAAACTCATAGAACTTTTGGGAGGGTGATGACCCTCAGGTATAGTAGGGGTGAGGGGTTCTGGTGGATGAGATTAGCCTCCCGTACTGGTCGATCCTATAGGTTAGTGACCGTGTTTTCTTTGATAACCGTTTCTAAGCAAAAGTCTGTTTCTAAACAAAAACCTAGCAAAACTACATATCACATGATTATATGTGGTCCTCCGAAACATGCATGATTTTGTGAAGGAAAACTCCTAGAACTTTTAGGAGGGGGGATGACCCTCAGGTATAGTAGGGGTGAGGGGTGAGGGTGGATGAGATTAGTCTCCCGTACTGGTCGATCCTATAGGTTAGTGACTGTGTTTTCTTTGATATGGTTTTTTATTGTCTTTAGTTATACCTTTAACAAAAAAAACTAAATATGTTCTCTGCTTATATCGCATATATACTTATGTATTATACACCAACGAGATTCCTTCTACATCCTATTTATCCTAACTCAATTCAAATTACTCTTGCATTCCCGTAGAAACGCGCGGAAAATTCACCTAGTTTTAGCCACGAGTATTGTACCCGCGTGTGTTAGTAGGGATGAAAACGGACGGAATTTTTCCCGTACCGTCCCGTTCCGTTTTCTATATTTTTCCGTCCGTTTCCGTATTTGCAAAATCCCATTTTCGTATTTGCGGAAGTAGAAAATGGTATTTTCCGTTCGTTTCCGAGTAATCCCGTTTTAATATGGAATAGACCCGTATTTATTCCGTTTTTATCCCGTTTTCAATCTATGCTCAACATGTTCAACAATTACATATCCTTACGTTATGTTAATATAACTATGAATCACCAAATATGCATGTTATGTTCACGTACATAGCATGTAAATGAATATTAAACTTTGTATATATTATTACATGACTTTATATATGTATACTTTGAGAATATTAGATTATGTGATCTTAATTTAATTTTCCGGCTCTCCATCCGTATTTGTCCGTTTCCGTATGTCCGCATATTCCGATTCCGTTTTCGAACCCGTATTTTCCGAACCCGCTCCCGTTTCCGCCAAAAAATATAGAAACGGAAGTAGAAATAGGGTTTTTCCGTCCGTTTCCGTCTGTTTTCATCCCTATGTGTTAGTGTGGGTACAAAATTTCATTTGTGGCTGCAATGCAGGCACGGCTATAAGATACTATTTTAGGTGTGATGTTGTCGCTTCACCCATTAGTGTTTAAAGTCTAAGGGATTATATCTATTCTAATGACAATCCAACTTGCATGTGTGAGTATATATCTGCGGATAACGCTAGATAGGTGCGGATATAAAATTTACCCTTTACACAATTTAGCATTGGTGGGTATCTTAGATTTGCATCCAAATTACTCTGAATAGGAAAAATTACTTTGATGTAACTATACCAAAAATAGCCTGATAAGTAGTTGCAGTTGAATAGATGATTATTGGAGTATAGCACTTGTTGGGGTCCATTTTTACCGATTTCACTAATTAATAGTTTGGCACTTTGGCTTCTGTCGACTCGATCTCACTTTCGGGTTTTTTTTCTATATTAATAAGCATATATGGCCATGCACCAATATTTATAACTTTTCTATTGTTCTTTCTTGTTTTTTGTTTTTTAATAAACAACTGAGTTCTATTCCACAAGCACAAGTATTGGGCATTGTACATTATGAAACATGTGTTTACAACTTGATGGAGTAATTCTATCAGCCTGTTTCCAAGCATTCCTAGCAAGATAAGTCATTCCGTAGTGTGGTAGTGATGCCACAAAAACATGGGCCCCACATACAGGATTGAGCACCGACGCCCAACGAGTTGCAGCGTGGAAAATGTTTGGCATAGAAGCCATCTGATATCGTCGGGACCCACATTGAATAAAATATCTCTCATTGCTTTCTCCGTTCGGTTCATTCGCGGGAGGAAAAATCCCCTTTCTCTCTTCCTCCTTCGGTCCTCCCTGCTCTAGCAAATCCTGCAATGGATCTCTCTCGTCCAACCTTGCTCTTCCAGATCCTGCTTCTCTTGTCGATCTCGGTGCTGATCTCTTCAAAGGCGTCGCCGTCGGGGCCATCGCTGCCACCGAGACCGAGGTCGCGTGGGAGGTAGACGACAACCGTAGATCGAGCCCGGTGGTGGCGCGCCCCGCGCACGACGGCAGGCGCCAGTGCTGCCGGTGGTGGGAAGGCCCGGCGGATCGGCAGGCTGTGGCTGATGCACGGCGCAGCCCCTGCCTCCCTCGTTGCCACTGTCGGTCTGTCCGCGCGAGGACGGCGAGGGCGCGTGCGGGTGTCCGACCCGGAGGCTAGAGGAGGAAGAGTGGATAGGCCTCTTTTGTAGTCAGCACGAGCTCTTTCCATGACTTGGTCATCAGATTCACCACTACCTGCTCTCTTTTTGCCTTTTCATAGCATGCATTGAACTTGGTAATTAAAGATATAGTCTTGCTCCAATGGTTTTCCAATTAAGTAGTTGTTCTTCTTCGATCTTTAGGCACCGATGCATGCATCGCTCCACTCTTTTCTGGCTTCACTCCAAATATGCATCACTATCTGCAGTGTTGGGAGCGATGCCCAAACACTCTCTCTACTTTTAGGCATCACTCCAAGAACACACTGCGAAAGGCCTAATGAGCCGTTGTGTTTGTCTCCCATTTGATTTTTCGCACTTCAAATGGAATTCTATAATTGCTCTTAAAGAAGTCTGCTAGGATGGGCCGAAGGTTCCAATGGCCTAGCGTGTTGATCGTCTCGCTAGGGTTTGGCATGCTCAACCTGTTTTCCATCACTGAATTGATCTTAGTATGTTCTCCACCTCCAACTTTTTCTGTCTGGCCGCTCTTTCATCTTCTTCTTGTATTAACAACCCAAAAATAGGTGATTGAGAAGCATATACGGACAATAATTTGGATTTTTCCTTTTTTATTTATTTAAATTTAGAATCAGGGGATTATGCCAAAAACAAAGAGGTTATTAGTTTTAGTAATGCCAAAGGATTATATGTTGAAAAGAGGCTTCATGCTCATCCCTTTCGACGTGACCATCTGGTGAGCCGTGAGCCGAACTCTTCAACCTACACACAGCCATGCCACATGCTGGTGCACTGCACGATTTGTAGACTGGTCGATGTGTAAAATCTGGCCTAGGGCCCAGGCAGAGCATACCATCACCGTGTCAGAGACAAGGCCGGACTTCCCCCTGTCCCTGGCGCAGGCGCGCAGGAAAAAGAGCCTCCTCGCTCACCGGTCACCGCGCGCGGAGTTCGGGTGGTTGGAACTTGGAGATCACCGAGGAAGACTGGGCAGCATGCGTGTGCGTAGAAGACGCCCGCGATCGTGACATGTCCGGGGCGCCAGCGGCTGCACGGGACTACGGGAGCCGCGGACTGCAGGCTGTAGCATGCCAAGCTCCCCGACCTCGCACCGGACCCGAAGTACAGTAGCGGTCAGGTGAACTCCTCGTGAAAGGCACCCCGTCTCGCAATAACTTTCTCGGTTTTATTTCGGACGTTAAAATTTGCTGGTCGTTTTGGGTGTGTTTAGACGGGGGAAAAGTGGTTGAAAAGTTACTGTAGCACATTTCGTTGTTATTTGACAAAATTTGTCTAATCATGGACTAACTAGTTTCAAAAGATTCGTCTCGACCTTTACAGACAAACTATGTAATTAGTTATTTTTTTACCTATATTTAATATTTAATACATGTGTTTAAAGATTTGATGTGATGGGTGGAAGAGGAAATTTTTGGGGCTCGCATGGGAACTAAACGCGGCCTTGTCGATAGCTGCGTGAGCCCAAAGTGAAAGTGTGCTGTGACGTCGCGTGATTGGGCAGCAGCAGCGCAGCACAGGAGAACCAACCGGCTGGCGCGGTCCGTGCAGGCGCAGCGGCGAACGATCCTGCGCTCCACTCCACTCACTGCGAAATCTTTTGCTTGGCTGCTCGCCTGCTCGCCTGCTCAGGGCCCAGGAGCCAGGCACAGGCAGCATGGCCTGTGTGCTGGCGGGCCAACACCAAACCAGACGGGGAGAGGCAGGCGTCCAAAACTCTGACAACTGAAACTCTGACTGTCCATGGACCAACGGACGGACCACCGGTGCTTTCCTTGAGTTGCGTCCGCATGAGTTTTTCAAAAAACATTCTGCGTCCGCATTGAAACTTTCAAATAGAGGTAGCACGGCTACAAATCTGAGCACGGAGATGGACGCCTTTAATTTTTTTTTGTTCTGCCACAAAACTTTTGCAGGAGCTGCATTATTTGGAAACCACAGTGGCGTGAAAATAGGCAGTTTTTAGCTGATTTTTGTACGGGCCTCCATAGCCAATTCAAATTCAGGCTCTAAATTGCGTGTGTTCCTTCTCAAAGTTGGTAATGGCACCAGAAAAATCTGCCTCTCCCCTATGAAAACAAGTAAAGGAAGAACAAACACCGGCCCCTGTCCAAAATATAGGCGACGGATGAACAATCTTGATATCTCACATGCGGGCATGCATTTTCTTTGGAATTAATTATGCTATGCTGGCAAAACAAAAATTACATGATAATAAAGGCTAATTTCCTTTCTGCTGTCGCACTTGACTATTTGTGTAAAGCAACCGTGGAACTTCCAACTTCTCACGGAACCATTGCTTTTGTAATTATGCTATTGCTTGTGCGTCAATTTTGAAGCAAAAGTTGTTTGATCGTTAAACGCGACTCGAAGTGGTGTATGGCAGTAGCAGAAACGGAATAAGTTTCTACATAGTACTAGCATAACTGCATAAGATGGAACACGTTTTACACAATAGTGGCTCAAATCTACATTTTTCTAAATCAATGCCAAATATCAAAAATCATAATTGGCATAAAGTGGCATACATCGAATTTTTCCAAACTTTAATCGTTATGGGAAGAAAATGCAATGTCAAGCATATCACAATAGCGCACGATAAGGCGTAACAAGCGTATCATCTAGAGCATAATGGTATTAGCAATTTGGATGAGCAAAATACTATTACCAAAGCTCAATCAAAAAAATATGATGTGTGACATGTGTCCCTTTGGTATGCTAGTTGCAGTTGCAGTTGTGCAGGTCCAAAGGACAGTTCATATACTAGAGCCAAAATCCCAAAGCCATGATTATTATATAGTCTCCCGGATGGCAATGGGATCATAATAACACCTGGCTGAAATTATCTTTCTGCTAACTAATCTTACTCCTACTTAACTGATCAGCTTTGCGTGATCATCATCTTGTTGTCTTCCGAAGCAGGTACAGGCCCGGGCGAGCGATCCTTACGGACGCAGAGGAAGAGCTCACTGTTGCTCCTAGTACAAGGCTACAACTACAAGGCTACACAACCCAACCCAAGTTACCCAACCCCACCACCACACCACCAACAAGGGGGAAAAAGGGTTCTCCGGACAGCTCTGCCCATAGCCATGTCTTGCCCGCAGCAGAAGAGGGTTGCACTTGCTCCGCAGCGGGACGGCGAGGACGCCAACGGCGCCAAGAGGTCCAGGGCGCTGACCATACTCGACGGCGAGGTCAAGCAGGAGCAGCGCGAGCCGGGAGAAGAGGCAGGCCAAGGCGGGCAGGAAGAGGGAGCTCTGGTGGCGGTGGTGCAAGGCATGGAGGAGCCGCAGATCAACGTCCGGTTCGCCGTGTCCCACCTCCACTGCGATGCCTGCGTGCTGCCCCTCAAACCACCAACCTTCAAGGTCAGTTACTCCTGCTTATCATTTCTTTATGGAAGAGGGAAGATGGTTTTTTGGGAGGAAATCAAGGACCTTCTTTGCTGGATTGATTTGATTCTTGAAACTCTTGCCCTTGTTTTGAATTGCAGTGCGAGGTCGGCCACGCCGTGTGCGGCTCCTGTCGCGGCAGCCACGTCCAGGCCTGCGCCGGCGCCGGCACCTACGTCCCCTGCACCCTGCTGGACGGGATCGTGCGCGACGCCAAGGTGCCTTGCGACTACGAGGCGTACGGCTGCACGAGCTGGGTCGTCTACTACGAGGCGCCGGACCACCACCGCTCCTGCCGGTTTGCGCCCTGCTTCTGCCCGGCCCCTGGCTGCGGGCACTTCACCTCGCCGGCGAGGCTGGCCGAGCACTTCTTCAGCCGCCACGCCTGGCCCGTCACCGACGTCGACTACGCGAAGCCGAGCAAGCTCGACGTCCCGGGCCCCGAGGACAAGCTGGTGCTGGTGGGCAAGGCGGACGGATCCGTGTTCCTGATGTCCCCGTGCGCCCTCGGCGCGGCCACGGCCGTGTCGTCGCTGGTGTGCGTTAGGGCGTGCGGCGACGCGGCCGCTGGGGCACCCCAGTACACCTGTAACCTCTGGGCGGAGGTCGCGGGCAACGCCCTGCTGCTCACGTCCGTGGTGGCCAGCAGCGACCTGGCCGGCGGCTTCCCGGCGACCGACAAGGTCATGTTCCTGCCCCTGCCGCCGCTGTTGTACGGCGAGTCCGGCGAGCCGCCTGCTCTCATGGCCCGCATCGACCAAGTCGGCGCGTCCACTATCAGGTCGAGGTCCCCGTCCGCCACTCCGCCGTCGAGCCAGCCCAGGAGGATGCCAGTGATCAGGATAGCAAACTAGGCACTAATAAATTACCTTGGTTAGCAGTAATACGTACTCCTACTACAATATTGAAGAGTGTTCGTAGTAGCTGGATGTAGTGGTTAGTGTTGAGGTTCATCACAGTGTCAGCATCATGGATTAGAAGTTTAGTACTACTAGTTCTCAGCATTTTACTTAGCGTCTAATTCTAGTTTGATACTTCAATGCAAGTAGCTCTACTTATTTATGCAACCTATAATTCCTCCAAGATTTTTGCTCCTGTGAAATTGGTTCGTGCGTTCTGTTCTTGACGGACCTTCAGAGTTTGTACATTGACATCAAGTGAGCAGATTGCGATATCAGACAAAGTTCAAAAGGGTCATGGCAATATCAGACAATTCATCTTGTAATCTTTGTGCAAATAGATTGGGATCATCTGTTCAACGACAGGGGCGCTGGAGACAGGTTGTAGATTGTGGTCTTGCTGTCTCGTTCCGATTCGTGTTTCCCTGGCCCCGCGTCACTGCGTCAGTGATGCTTTGCCTTTGAGATGTGTACTCCCAATGAAGCTTTCCCTTTGAGATGTATACTCCCACCGTCCCTAAATATGGAGTATACATCGTTTTCGCTAGGGCTGAAAACGGTCGGAAATGATCGATATGAGGTCAAATCATTTTTAGTTTCACATTATTTTTTCAAAAACGAAATCGATACGATATTGTCGGAAACGAGAACGGCAATGATATTCCGGTAAATTCGAAAACGAAACTATTCGATCAAAAGTACATCGATAACGATCGAAAATTATGAAAACAATATCTAAATACAATAAATACACCAATATGCATAGCATGATAATAGCTATATAGATTAACTCCGGTCACATGAAAATAATAGTGTATTCCTAATGATCCATAGCAATAAAATAATACGACACGAAGGCTGTGCACTGTACTAGAGTGGGGGGAGGGGGTGTGAAGATGTAAGGTGCCCTCAAAGGCAGGCTGAGGATAATTAGCGGGCTTGGCCAATGGGTCTGGTGCCTGGCCTGGGAGCTCAGCGGAGATGGGGTCGTGTGTCTCTGCTTGAGTTCGGTAATTATCGACGGTAGATTATTGACTAAATATGGTATTTTTTGAAAATGATTGGAAGATAACTAAATCACTTTCATTTTCATTTTCGGATGTTTCTACCGTTCTCGTTTCCGTTTTATCGGTTACCATTACCGTTTTCGTTTAGCGAGGAAAATTGGTAATTTCTCAAAAACGATTTCCGGTAATCGAGAATTATCGTTTTCGTTTTCAGCCCTAGTTTTCGCTTCCTGAGAAACAACTTTGACTACATATATATTAAAAAATATTAATATTTATAATATATAATTATTATCATTGGAAAGATCTTTGAATCTAGTTTTTAATAAATTTATTTGGAAATACAAATGTTGCACGTATTTTCTACAATCGAGTCAAACTTGCGGCACGCACACCAACGATGACAGTTATTTAGGGACAGAGAGAGTAGACTATTGTCTCGTGCCGAGTTCAGGGTTCGGAGTTCAGGGTTCTTCTGCAGCCATGCTCTTTGGTTTGAAATTTCTGCCTTTCTCCACAAAATAATGCAATTGTGGGAACCGCGCCGGTGAAACTAGTTCATGTTTGACCAACTTTATAGTAAATAGTATTAGCATTTATATCTCTAAATAATTTTATTATGAAAATATATTCTATAACTAATCTAATAATACTTATTTTATAATAAATATTATTATTATTATTATATAAATTTAGTTAAATTTTAAAATGTTTGACTTCTCGAAAAACGAGAATTATATTCTTTTACGGATGGAGCATCCTACAAAGTGATGCCTTAATCATGAGATGTATGGTTGGCCAGCGTCACTGCGTCAGTGATGCCTTGCCTTTGAGATGTACTGTAGGCCATGGCATGCTGTCTCTTTGATTTGAAATTACCATCCTAAAGCGAGAAACCAACCAAAAATCAAAATGTCACACATATCAACACAGTTCGATGATTCCAGGCTTCAGAGCTTTGTCCATGAATGGTAGCAGCCCAACATAGTGCTGGCTATTGAAACAGACAAACAATAACACAGCAATACAGCATAGATAGGTCTACTAAGAAAAACAATATACATGGGGCAGCTGTTCAGTGGATTAAGCGTACACATTAGCTGAACGCTGAAAACAAAAGACAACTGGACTACAGTAACGATCCATCCAGAAAAGGCATAAGGAGTTTAGTGTAGCAGTTAAACAGTTAAGAGAAACTATTCATGGCTATGATGGGTAAGGAACTTCTGCTACCACAGCCATGGTAGCTACTCAAGATGCATCTTTAGGCAGTCGATCGTTTCTGCGGCTGCTGCTGATGCTGATGCTAATTTGTTGTGAGAGAAAAACATTGCTGAATGACTGGCTGATTCTACCTGATAAGATCAAGCGAACAGGGCTAGTCTTCTAAATTCTACCAACGGCACGCCTAGCAACTGGATGTCCGGACGGACAGTGCGCGTCCGGAAGCCCGTGTACACTACTGCTCTGCCCTTGCCCACGCGTCCGTCTGCATCCCTTCCGTTGCCACACACATGCACGTGGGCCCAGCTTCCATCGGACGCCCCCACACACCTGACACGACTGCACCCCACCCCCTATCCCCATCCGTTCAGCTTGCCCCCGCAGGCGCACCCTTGCCCCGTCATGCTCCCTGACTCGGCCCCCAGCGCACCCCATTCCCCGGCGCCCCTTGACTCTCCGAACAGCATGAAACATGTGCAACATGAAACACTTGAGTGCAACATATGTCTCAAACATATGAAACATTTGAAACAAACAGGTGCAACATATGTGTGTGAAAACATATGCAACATCCATATAGAACACTTGTAACTTGCAACATGAAAACATTTGCTGCAACAGAAGACTGAAACAGAGGAAACATGCCGTTGCAACATATGTGTGGAACATATGCAACATCCAGATCAAATGCATGCAACAATACGTCTAGGAACAACTGAAACATTTCGAACAAAATGCTTGCAACATGCCTTTAAAACACTTGCAACATATGCAAACATGCACAACATCCCCCCGATCTACTTTTGCAACATCTATATGATTCAACTGCAACATACCTTTGAAATATCAAAAAACAATTGAAATATACAATTGCGACATAGGGGGAGAGAGAGCCTAGCGCGGGGAGCGCCATGGCCGCCGGATCTGCGGGCATTGGGGGCTCCCAATGGGGGAGGACACTGGTGTGGGGGGAGGGGCACCGCCGGGGTTGGGCGAGGAGGATGGCGAGGTGGGGAAGGAGCCGCCTGAATAGGGGAGGAGGATGCCGAGGTCGAAGAAGGATCCACTGGTGTGGGTGAAGGAGCCACCGGGGTAGGGGAGGAGGATGTCGCGGTGGGGGAGGAGGACGCCAAGGTGGGTAAGGGCACCATCGTCAGCCAGGGAGGGAGCTGACGGCATGCGCGATGGGAGATGCGAGAGGTGCGTGAGCCATGAGGCGTGAGTGAGCGGATGAGGAGCAACGACGCGGGATGGGGTGCCCGGCGCAGTGAAGCCTTGCGTCGCGAGTAGGCGCGCGTCACGGGAACGAAGCGGCTTGGGAATGAGTGGACGGTGCAACGAGCGGATAAGGCCGTGGAGAGACGAGTGGAAGAGGACACGCGAGCACCGTAGCCAATCGCTATCTGCCGCGTCCAGAAAACACCGAACGTTCAAGAGTCAGAGCATTATTGTTCTACCAATGATATTCAACATTCAACTATCCAAAGTCTAACCCATCGGGTCTAGGTACGTTCCTACAGTACTCAAACCCGAGAACCCATGGGTAATTTTTACCCGCCCTACTCCAGTAAATAGGCCAACCCATGTGTGTTCCTTAGCCCACCATACAGCCAAGCCCAACTCCCAGCAGTGTAAAACACACTCTAAACTCTCAACCACAAACCCTAACCTAATGTCCTAACACAATTCTCCCACCCCCAGCAGCCACCGCACACGGAGGTGTTGTAGTCTCACGGACTCTCGTCTCCGTCGCTGATGGCCGATGCGCATCACCTCTAGATTCTAGAATCCACATCCCTTCTCTTTTACATAGTGTCTCCCTCTCCTAGCTCCACACTACTTTGCTCATGGCGTTGCTTTCCAGCTTCCAGGAAGATGGTCGGTGAAATTCTTCCTCCTCTCCAATCTCAATTAACCATTCTTGTAGCTACCTTCTAGCGCCCTACTAACCCTAGCCCCCTCCCGTCCTGAAGGGACGCCGCTGCCACTAACCTCACCATGGATCCGAAGGTCACGAACAAGGATGCTAGCAAAGGAGACTCGCCACTGCCAGCTTTACCACCAGCTGCCCCGCTTGTGCCACTGAGTTCGCCTTCATCACAAGCTGCTTTCATCGCGGGACCGAAGCATGTCCAAGTGGAGGCGTGCAAGTCAAAGCCTGCCACAAAGCAAAGGAGACCTGCTGGTTGCTACTGTATTGTTCTATGTAACTGGTGGAACTAATGGACATCCACGTCCTTCAATATTGGAAAAGGTCTACTTAACCCCCTCGACTATTGGTAGTTGTCTACTTTACCCCCTCACCTATAAAACTAGGTATTCTAACCCCCCAAACTATTGAAAACCGTCTAAATAATCCCCCTAAGGCGGGTTTGAAAGTGGATTTACTAATATGGTATATTAAAAAGTCTATATAACCTCCTAACATATCAAGGGTTGACTGCATGACACCCTCCACTATAAAATGTGGCATTATAGCCCTTAAAGCATCTAATAATGTTCAAATGATGGACATGTAGGGTCGTTTGGACACCGTATTCCACCGCATTGGCCTAAGCACACATGCTTGCACACAGGCCCATCAGCCGCCTCCCTCTCTAAACTCTTTCT
Source organism: Saccharum hybrid cultivar R570 (assembly GCA_038087645.1). Classification (NCBI taxonomy): domain Eukaryota; kingdom Viridiplantae; phylum Streptophyta; class Magnoliopsida; order Poales; family Poaceae; genus Saccharum; species Saccharum hybrid cultivar. Next base: position 8,630,819 of record JAQSUU010000112.1, on the reverse strand, counting down.
AGGCTTGTGCTACCGTCCGATGAGCACCACCTTGTTCCCTACTCCACCTCATGCACTCCTTGACGGCATTGAGCACATGTGCTACATTTGCACCCTTGTCATCCCGCTCCTCCCACATCCTTGCCCCATCTCACTTTCTCCTCCTATATGGCTACCTACAAACTTGAAGGATGACCGGATGGAGGATGATGTAGGCATGGTGTGCCTGAGCTCAATGCCATCGACGAGTGATGGGAGGTGGAGAAGGATACAAGATGTCACATGCTGCTCGTTGGGTAGTGAGTCAGTCTAGAAAGAATATATAGGGAGGTGGAGGCAACAAATATCCTGCATGCAAGCATGTGTGTTTAGGCCAGTGTGGCGGGATACGGTGTCCAAATGACACTAAAGACCATCCAGTCAGTCATTTGAACACTATTTGATGTTTTACGGACTATAGTATTATGTTTTATAGTTGAGGAAGTCATGCAATCAACCCTTGATATGTTAGGGGGTTATATAGACTTTTTAATATGCTACATAAGCAAAACTACCTTTAAAACCGTCTCAACAGGTTATTTAGACGGTTTTCAATAGTTTAAGGGATAGAATACCTGGTTTTACAGATGAGGGGGTGAAGTAGATGACCATCCATACTTAAGGGCGTTAAGTAGACTTTTTCCTTCAATATTGGAGAGTGTTGGTAGTAGCTGGATGCGGTGGTTAGTGGTGAGGTTCTTGAGAGTGTCCAGAGCATGGATTAAAAGTTTAGTACTACTAGTTCTCAGCATTTTACTTGGTGTCTAATTCTAGTTTGGTACTTCAATGCAAGTATCTCTACTTATTTATGCAACCTATAATTCCTCTAAGGGGGTGTTTAGTTGGTAGGTGAAAAGTTTTTGGATGTCACATTGAATGTTTCATAGATGTCGGTAGAGGTTTTCGGATACTAATAAAAAAACTAATTACATAACTCGTCTGAAAACCGCGAGACGAATTTATTAAGCCTAATTAAGCCATCATTAGCACATGTGTGTTACTGTAGCACTTAAGACTAATTATGGACTAATTAGGCTTAAAAGATTCGTCTCATGGTTTTCAACCAAACTATGCAATTAGTTTTTTTCGTCTACATTTCGTACTCCATGCATGTGTCCAAATATTTGATGTGATGGGGTGAAAAATTTTTTGGTGAAAACTAAACACCCCCTAAGACTTGTGCTCCTGTGAAATTGGTTCGTGCGTTCTTGACGGGCCTTCAGAGTTTGTACTTTGACATCAAGGTCTCGTTTAGTTTGTCTCCCTAAAGTTTAGTTCATATCCCATCAGATGTTTGACACATGCATGGAGTATAAAATACAGACTAAAAAATAACTAATTACATAGATTGTGTCTAATTTACGAGATGAATTTTTTAAGCCTAATTAGTCCATGATTTGACAATGTGGTGCTACAACAAAACTACAGTAAATATGTGCTAATAACGGTTTAATTAGGCTTAATAAATTCGTCTCGCGGAGTACTGAGGATTTCTATAATTTATTTTATTATTACTATCTAAACACTCCCATGTGATACCCCCGATGTAACAACCGATGGGATACCTTAAAACTTTACGTCCTGGATTTAAAGTGAACAATGATCAAAAAGGGTAATGGCAAGATCAGACCATTAGAATCCCTTTAAAGCTTACATCATGTAATCTTGAGTAATAAATTGGATCATCTGTGTAAGGACAGAGGCGCTGGAGACAGGTTATAGTACATTGTACTAGTCACACTCGGAGTGTAAAGTCGTGATGATTTTTGCGGTTAATAAATCAGCTGTCTGTTTTATCGTGAGAGAAAATTATTATATCATAGCTGATAAATTCGAGTGAACAAGACAAGAACCCTGGAGATTTTTCTCGATTCTTATGCTTTTATATGAAATTACTCCGTTGCAATGGCTCTAGGATCTTCACCTTTTATCGCTCGGATTCGTGCTCCCCTTGCCCTGGCTTTTGATCATGAGATGTACTATACTTATTATGTCTGGCCAGCGTCAGTACTAGGCCGTAGGCCCGTAGCTTATCTCGTGCCCAGTTCAGAGTTCCTTTCGTTTGAAAATAAGCGGCCCAAAGTCTCTTTCGTTTAAAATTACCGTCTACAAAGTCAGTGTGAAATTATTTACGTCCGCTTTTTTATGCCCACTTGCTCTGCTAGACTGTTCTAGTAGTTTTTCCTTTCCATGAAATATGGATGCGTCCGTGCCTCTCAGGCTCTTGTACTCTATAAAGAGACAAACAGTAAAAAAACAGGCATATGGATGCGTTCATCTTGCAAATTTGTGCCTTGAATAGTGGCCATCGGCGACCTGCTTGTTTTCAACTTTTGGCTGCCATTGCACGGTGGAACTGGAATGTGAAGCAAAGCCCCGCTGTACATGGAGCATTTCTGCAGTATGCCACGGGAACACTGCGAAAAGTGACATGATCAAGCCACGCGTCCCTAGAACGTCTCTTCGTCTTCTCTTCTTGAGTTCTTGTCCTGACATTGGCAAAGGGGATAAGGTCTGGTTTAGTTTCCAACAATTTTTACCTCTATCTATCACAATCGAATGTTTGAACATGTTCATAGAGTATTAAACATAGAAAAAACTATTACACAGTTCTAAGAGAAATCGCGAGACGAATCTTTTAACCTAATTAGTCCATGAAAAGCTTTAAGTGCTACAGTAACCAACATGTGCTAATGATGGATTAATTAGTATCATTAGATTCGTCTCGTATTTTCCTGACGGGTAATTTGGCTTTTTATTAGTATTCGAAAACCCTCCCGCCATCGTTCTAATACATCCAACGTGACAATTTTTTTTCTTTTCAGGTACTAAACACCGCCTAAAGCACAGGAGCTCGAGATCCTCTGCACGGTCCGTCGTCCTTCAGCTTGGTAGTGGTAGCCTGTCTCGAGCGGCTCTGAGAGTCAGAGAGAAGAGGGCCTCGTTTAGATTGTAAATTGAAGGGTTGAAAAACATCGTAGCACTTTCGTTTGTATTTGGTAAATATTGTCTAATTATGAATTAATTAGGTTCAAAAGATTCGTCTTATGATTTACAATTAAACGCTACATTTACTGCTTTATACATGGGTCAAAGATTGATGTGACGGACAGAGAGAGAAAAAATTCTAACTTTTGGGGTGCATCGCAGGTCGCGGGTGGGATCATGAGCGGAGAGCCGTCGCCGACGCGATGGAGACCGGCAACCAGAGCAGCGCCAAGAAGGCGAGGGTGGAGTCATCACCAAGGCCAAGGCATCAGGTGAAGCTAGAGGCGGCAGGGGAGGAGGCAGCAAGCGGCGGACGCGCACTGTTTGGGAGGGAATGCCGCCGCTGCTGCGAGGATCGAGATCGACAGGGACATGCTCCACTGCCCGCTCTGCGCGCTCCCCTTGAAGCCCCCGATCTTCCAGGTCTGCTCGCTCTTCTACCTAGCAAATCAATGGAGCTTGTTCATGCATTCCTCTCTAAAAAAGACTTCCTTTTTTTAAGTGCGGCGTCGGCCACATGCCGTTTTTTAACATCGTATCCAAATTATAAGTGGCATTGATGTTTTTTACATCCATTTTACTATATGCGTAACAAAATGAATGTAACAAAAAAAAGTCAAAGCAAGCTATAATTTGGAATGGAGGGAGTACATCGTTAGAGAATTCTAGCTGCAACACGTAGTGTATTATCTAGTTAACTAAAAACGTAAACACTCGTATCAAGGGTGTGTTCACTTCACATGCAAACCCAAAATATTTTCTCTTTCACTCATCACATCGAATCTTTTGAGCCTAGTTAATCTATGATTGGACAAATTTATCAAATAACAACGAAAAATGCTACAGTAACTTTTCACCGACTTTTCACCAAGTGAACACACCCAAGTTAGAAACTTTTTAAAGTTACCCGAGTTAGAAACCTAACCCGGATGAGCAGTTTAGACACAAAAAATTATCTAACCATTTAATAAACTAATCTAGGTATAAACGTAGCTGACGAAGGATCGTATACAATTGTGCATTTGTGCAGCTTAGCTTTTAAGCTTTCCGTTGGCAAAAGTCTGACTGCCAAAAACCTGTAGCGGAGAAACGATCAGTACAATTGTGAAAAAAAAATACCAACGTTTGGGTGTGGTGTGGGTGTGGCATATTTTTCGAGAAAAAAAAGAAAAGAAAAGTTGTCTCACATTTATTAGGCCGCCGTCGTCCAAACGCGGTTCGACTGCGCATGACTTCCTCCCCTTCTTCTCGGCCTGGCCTCACTGAACTTGGTGTGGTTTCTCTTCCTCCTCCTCAGCTCCTCTGTCCCTCTCACATCGAACCGTCCTGGTCTATCTGCTCCGTCTCCGTGGTAGCAATGCCACCGCGGACCCGTGAAAGGAGGGGGAGGTGCCTTTCCAGCGCGGAAGAAGAGGGAGGCCGGGCGAAGACGTCGGCGACTTGCTCCGAGAAACCGGGCCAGGGACAGCCAGCGCAAATGGCGGCGGAGACGGTTGGAGGACAAGAGCAAGGTGGACAAGGAGACGCGGGGCGACCGGACAGCGAGATCTTTGCCAAGTTGGACCCCCGAGTTCTTGACTGCATCATCTGCTCGGAGCCCCTCAGGCCGCCCATCTTCCAGGTGATCACCGCACGCACCATTTGTTGCATCTGCTGCTAGTATACTACTCTTCTTGCTGCTTCGTTTGTTAATTTTTTCCAAAACATACTTGCTTCTTAATGTGTGAGGTACCGAACATTTTGCCGGTTCTCCTTCCCATAGTCACCTAAAACGGCTTCACCACCTTCGACCTCGACCCGGGTTCGTCGACTCCGACCCGGTTTTACAGGTTCATTTTCGATCCGAAGTATAAAAATCTCTCGCGAGTATCGTACACGTACCGTGACTCCGTACCGTCTCGACCCTATCGACCGTACCTCGACCGTACCTCGACCCCATCTATCCAGAAACTTTGTGACTATGCCCCTTCCTAACAGTGTGCGTAAAAGTTTTTCCCCCCAAGTGTTGATACTGGCCTGGATAGCTCTGGAAATTAGTGAGAGAATGCTGTACTTTGCATTGCTCACCTGATGATTTGGATATGATGGATATTTGACACAGTGCAGCTCCTTATATTTGTGGTCTTGATTAGGAAGTGTTATGCTGGATGTCATCTATGTCACTTTGGGCAGAGATGATTGGCTCTGGCCTGCAGTTTTGGTTCATTAAACGTTACCATTACCATATAGGGAGAAAGAGAATACCCTGGAGGGTTATGCCAATTCCATTCTCCGCTAATGTTTTTTGGTTCCAAAATCCATTCGAATTGATAAGCAATAGTAAATTATCGAGTTAGATGGATTTTTTTTCTTTGGCCTTATAATTAAGGTGAATACATCTTCCTGCATTCACTTAATTTACAAGGCATGGTATCAGTGGATTGGCACTCTGTTGTGAAACTTGCTTGATTCGATATGTGGGGGGCAAGTATGCATTTTGTTTGCTCTCCTCCCTAAGAATATATGTGAATTCCTTTTACCAATGCTGAGACTGGCCTGGATAGCACTTAAAGGGTAAGAAGGGTAATAATATTATTTAGCTTATTTTGATAATATATGGTGACGTAGCTTGAAACAGTACGTGATCTTGGTTCTCGAAAAGATAATTGTTTTTCTAGATTGGGCAGTGAGCAAACATGATTGGCTCTGAACTTAGTTTTGGTTCATTATTGGAGAGGGGAAGAAGATAACACAGGGAGCATTGCCAATTCTACACTCCACTAGTGTAGGTTGGCTCCAAAACCCAACTAATCTTTAAATAATTATTACATAACCAAGTTAAGAGTTTTGCTCCAGTAGACCTTCCCAAAAAAAATATTGCACGAATCTTAAAGCAACCTGGTAATTAATTTTGAAATGGGTAATGTTTGGATCCGGCCCTACCCATACCCGATCCAGATCCAAGCCCAACTCGCACAACTCTGAACCTAGATTGGCCATCGAGTTTCATTTTCCTTCGTAGGCCACATTGTGCGCTGTGCGTATGGACGGGAGGATGGCAACGCCATCCAGCGACAGAGGGTCCTCCATTGTGCTGCTGCCCACTGCCCGCACAATAGCTACTCTTAGTTTTAGCTTCCTATTCAAGTAATTTAAGACATATAGGTGCAGGTTTTGTTTTAGCTATGTAAATTTTAGTGGTTTGTGTGGTTTTTTTATTGGTATGGAAGTACTAGATCAATTTATTTCTATGGGGCTACTTTCTTCAAATTCACATAGCTCTAAGTCTCTGATATATAGAAGAAAAAAAAAGTGTCAATTCAGAGCTTATATCCTGGGGAATATAAGGACATGGATTCTGAAATTCATTCAGTTTAAAAGCTGCAAGGTTCATTCAGTTTTAGAGTTGGTGCAAGGAACATTATAAGATATAGACAAACTCAGTTGTACATGAACTTTACAATTCTATCTTAGTATGTAAAACATATTTGCCTCTGCTCATGTTGTAAGCTCTTTAAAATTACTGATTTTCAAACATGGAAATATATACAAATACTCCTCCAACAGAAAATACTGAGGTAGGTCAATAGTGATCCCGCAGGAAATGGTTTGCTTTTTCATTTATGATGAAAGCACATGGAGAGCACAACTTGATGCTGTACAAGGGAACATTTGAAATGAAAACCTATCTGATAAACTTGATAAAGATCATTTATACTTCTACACAGCAAAAGCGTCTGCAGATCAGTACAGCTCCACCTAACCTGACAAAAGATTAGGAAATGATTGTTGTTTGTACAAGGTATGTTCATCTAGCTAAACAATCCAAAGAGACTACCAGCAAAGCCAAATTCCAAGACAAAACATGGCTTCACATTGTTTAGTTGGCTTGCTGCCACACCCATATTCCACTTTGAGGTTAGGTCCAAGAGCTTTGTGTACGCGTAATTCAGAAAAGCAACCTCCAATTTGATTTCACTTGCACCAGCGCCAGCGGCCATGCCCATACTGCCACTATGCACTCAGTCGACGTCGCTGCTATCCACTCTTACCAGGAGATGGAAGCTCCCTGAGAGCCTCATTTCAATGTAGTAATAACATATAGTCAGCAATTATACACCTTGAACAGCTTGCACAACGTCCTGAGATTCAGTTCAGAACTGATGGCCTATTGATGAGCATGATCGCACAAGAACATGCTGTATCATGATCATATAGACTTTGTCCATACCTTTTCCTTTGGGTCCAAAGCCGACGGTTTCAGATCAAGCACAATTGGACCTTGCTTCCCCACTGCATGCCTGTTCAGATATGAATGTTGAGGCAAGAAAATTCAGTCTAGTATGGAGAAAACGTGAAACACAATTGACAAACCATTACACAGTATAATCTCTTATTAGTAGAAAAAATCACACAGAAGGGTTACTATAACTTATAAGAAACAGAAATAATGTTAGCCACCTAGAAATCCACTTCTGAACCACTGCACAACTTAAAGCCAAACCCTTTTGCTTATGGAAATGTCAATATTCCCAAATTAGAACTTCTCACTCAGTAGAGGCTCAATAAGAAAATTCGCTGACATTACATCAAGTCAAAACAACACACTCAAATCTCACAAATGCTCAACCAAACTTTTTCAGCCATTGAAGGCAAAAGAACTCCATGCACCTGATCCGAGCTGCAAGTTTAGCTTAAGCCTTAGTGCTTGTGTGATTATATTCATTGGCAATGGTCTCCCCTTGCCGTTTCGCCTCTCGTGGAGGCACCCATTGTGTGGTGCGGCGCAGCTGATGGCTATGGCGGCGGCCTTCAATTCGATGGCACTGTTGTGCAGGGCACAGCGAAGGAGGGTGGAGATGCGGCGGCAGGGTGATGGACCTGGACCCTCTATCGCTGGTGGCTCTGCCGCCACCATCTGTCCGCATGGGCAATGCCCAATCTAGGTTCAGAATTATCGGATAGAAACCATTAGGTGGGCTACTAGGGCTAGGTTTGGATTTTGGACACGGGTAGGCTACCCAATACAAAATTAATTAAAATAATTATCAGGTTGTTTCAAGATTCGTGCAATCCTTTTTGAAAAGTCTACCGGAGCAAAACTCCCAAGTTAAATGGAAGTGTTTTCTTTGACCTTAGAAAATAAGGTGAAGGCATCATCATGTCATGTGTACCTAGATGTTATAACTTATAATGCGTATTCATCAATGGAATGACATTTGATGGCATAAGGATCCTTATTAGAACTTTTCTTCCATTTAGTTTCTTGATTGCTGCTCTGCTGGTGCCTATAACCTTCTAGGATCTCATTGTCAGGGTGTCAGAACAAGACATACCTCAATTTTCCGTAAGTTTGAGTACACAACTGATGAGCTGCGTATTTTATTTTGACCTTGTATGTTCTAGACTTAGTTATGTGTCATATAGTTGAAAGTACTATGAATAAAAACTTGCCATGTGGGACACTCGAAGAAGCCATTGCATGACTTTTTTTTTCTGAGGACATGTATCCTCTCCGAAGACAAGAAAAAACTTGGCATATGATGTTATGAATATATTTTTGAGAGATGATTTGTGGTGTTTTTCTTATGATCTTTTATATAGATTATTTTCGGTTTGTATAAAAGTAGGTATAGATTCTTCTCTGTTTGAAAGATGTTTGATGAAATGAAAGCACTATAAATATGCATTGCTCTCTTTTGTGTATCCATTCCACATTTTCTGTCCTATTATCATTCATTTTTTGTTTGAATAACGTGCTGCTTTTCTTCATCTTCAGTGTGAGGTCGGGCATGTTCTGTGTTTTGTCTGCCGCGGAAAACTTCGCTCCAACTTATGTCCCACCTGCTTCCAAGCAATTGGCTTCAACCGCTGCTTTGCAATTGAACAAATGGCCGATGCTGTCAAGGTGCCATGCTCAAACTCAAATTTTGGATGTGGCGAGTACATCACATACTACCAGAAAGAGAAGCATGAGAAGACATGCATGCATGCTCCATGCTTCTGCCCAGAAGATGGTTGCTCATTTGAAGGATCAACGGCATCGCTCCTCAATCACTTTGTCACCAAGCACAAATGGTCTCCCACAAACTTCCATTATGACAAGGCGCAGAGGATTTCCATCCCACGGCACAGCCGGTTCGTGCTCCTGGTTGGGGAGGACCAGTCCATGTTCCTCATGGTGAACAACTGTGTCCACATCGGCAATGCTCTCACCACGGTCTGCATTAGGCCCCATGAATCCGGGTCATGCTATTCATCCAAGATCTCAGCCATCCATCGTGCTGAAGCCAATGGGAGGTATCTTTTTCAGATGGATCCTCATGTGGCGAGCAGCTCACTTCATGGTGGGGTTCAGCTGGGAAGCAGGTTCTTCCTGCTGGTGCCTCGTGATCTAGTTGATGAATCGACTGATGAACTGACAATCAACGTTAGTATTGAGAAGATCAAGTGTGCTGTGCATCATTGATCGCGTCAACATGTTGGCAAAAAGTGTGCTGTGCTGAAGCCTCAGACTTTTGGTGTTGCAGCAACTGGACTGGAGTTTGGATAGTTGAATGTTGAATATCGTTGGTAGAATTTAGAAGACTAATGATGCATCTTGAGTAGCTGGTAGCAGAAGTTCCTTACCCATCATAGCCATGAATAGTTTCTCCTTAACTGTTCAACTGCTAAATTTGCGAGGCAGCAAACTCCTTACGCTGTTTCTGGATGGATAGTAACTGTAGTCCCGTCGTCTTTTGTTTTCAGCATTCAGCTAATGTGTACGCTTAATCCACTGAAACAGTTGCTCCATGTATATTGTTTTCTTTGGGAAATGTTTAGCCCTGTCGCATCGAATCTGGATACCAATTAGAAATATTAAATACAGTATATAGGTTAATTACAAAACTAACTACACAAACTTAGACTAATTTACGAGATGAATCTATTAAGTCTAATTAATCCATGATTTGACAATGTGGTGCTGCAGTAAACATTTGCTAATTATAGATTAATTAGGTTTAATAGATTCGTCTCGCTAATTAGTCTACTCCTATGTAATTAGTTTTATAGCTTATGTTTAGTCCTCCTAGTTAGCATCCGAACGTTATGATATGATTAAACTTTAGCCCCTGGATCCATAAACAGCTCGATCAGTAGACCTATCTATGCTGTGATACTGTCTGGCTGTTTCAATGGCCAGCACTATGCTGGGCTGCCACCATTCACGGGCAAGCTTCAAATCATCGAACTGTGGTTGATATATGTGTGACATTTTGATTTCTGGTTGGTTTCTGGCTTCTCCGGTGGGTTGCACCTTGGCTATGAATTGCTAGCAGCAAACGTGCCAGCGTAGTAGAGGACCGGAGTCCGGAGGCTTCGCTGGCCACGGGGCCGTCAAGCATCGCATCGCAAGGTCCCACTGTGCTGCACCGCCGCATCGTCGTGTCCTGACTCCCGAAGCCCTGGCCTACTTGCCAGTTGCCACTGCCAGGCTTGTGCAAATCTTTTGCTCCGCGCCCGTCGTCTCAAACTGTGACTAAAGTCTTGTCTAGACTCGTCACGTCTTTCATGGGATTTGAGATAGCAAATAGGGAGTCAAATGTTTTTAACTTTAATCCCAAAATAAATATCGTTCTCGTTTTTTGAGGAGTTAAATATTTTTAACTTTAGTTAAATATATATAAAAATATTATATTTATAATACATAATTAATATCATCAGATAGATCTTTGAATCTATTTTTATAATAAACTTATTTAGAGAACAAATGTTACTGATAATTTCTATAAATCCAGTCAAACTTTAAAAAGTTTGACCAATACGAAAACTATAGCGACACTTATTTTGGGACGGAGGAAGTATAGCTATACACCAATCAATACTCCCCCATCTTAAGAAAAACATAGAATTTTCACTTTGAGTAATCTAACAATGTCATATTTAGAGCATGTTTGACAAGGCTCCACCCACCCCGCTTTTTTGTCGGAGCCGAAGCTAGAGCAAAAAAAAAGAATTTTCACTTCACGAATAATCTAACAATGACATATTTAGAGCATATTTGGCGAGACTCCACGCACCCTGCTTTTTTGCCGGAGCCAGAGCCATAGTGGCAAATCGTGGCTCCGCCTCCATACGATAAAAAAAGGCTCCGGCAACTCTATCCGCGGCGTAGAAGCGCTCCTCCTCCTGTGGTCATTAGGTGCGGCTCCGGTGCCGGAGATGGAGCACATTACCAAAAATAGTATTAATATTTATATCTTCAAATGAATTTATTATAAAAATATTCATCATTGATCTAGTGATACTTATTATACATCATAAGTATTGATATTTTTTATTATATTTGGTTAAACTTAGAATTATTTAACTCCTTAGGAAATATGAATTCAATTTTTTTGTGATCGAGGGAGTATACTTGACATTTCCTTTCAACAATTTATCACGGACAACAAATGTTTGTTTGATCCATTGTTTTGTAAAAGGTTTTAGAAAATCTAGCAAGTAGTATCATGAATGTATATTATAAAATGTTTTTTATAAAAATATGAAAATAACTTTATGTATTAAAAAAAGTTATGAAAATAACTTATATTGTCCATAGGGAGCCTATATTAAATCATAAAATATTGAAATAACAATTTTTTGACTTGAGCTCCATGAGGAGCTATATCATTAGAGTTTTTTTGTCGAGGGACTATACCATAAGAGCTGAATCTGTCCTCATGAACAATTTGACACAATAGCTCTTCATGATAGATAAAAAGTTTTTTCTTAAACACGCAGGAGAGCTACGTATCATTATATTAAAAAGAAAAAACAAGGTTTAGAAACCCCTTACAACACCATACACACTTCCCAAGGCACAAACTGTCTCTCCTTAGACAAAGACCTTACCCTGAACCACTAGTAGGAGCAGAACTCACCATTTGGCTAGCTCTAGAGCAAGGAGATGGGAAACTCCTCGAGCTCCGGGCAGACTCCAGAGGTGTAGTTCGTCCTTAACTGCTAGCTAAAATTCTATTAAAACTTGTTAAAGAATTAGGCAATTTTCAGATTAAAAGCATGATTAAATCTAGAACATAAATCATGATAAATATAAGAACTAGATTAAACATGTATGGCATACTAGTATAGCAGATCAACATATTCCACAGCATCAACATGACAAGCATTGATAGTCCAGCAGATAGATTAGATTGTACGAACGTCAAAATTAGATCAAGAGAATTATACCTTTCAGTCGTAGTAGTAGTAGATGGTGTTGAAGATGTAGCTGGCGGTGGTGATGGAGCGAGATCGCTGATGTCGATGTCGTCGATGTTGAAGTCGTCGTCAAAGTCGTCGATGAGAGGCGGAGGAGTATTCTTGATGACGACCCCGCGAGCTTTAGCACGACGAAGCCGACGCGCCGATGCACCCTTCGGAAGACGAGCCGTTGTGGAAGGTTTGGGAGCAGTCGCGCGAAGAACGCTTCCCAAAAACCTTATTCGTCTTCTCCCGGTGCAGGATCGCAAAGACGAGGGTTCCGGAGACCTGCTCACCCGGTCGCTGGTGCACGCAAGCGATCGGACTGGAGTAGCTACAGCGGCGGCGCAATAGCGAGTAGAGGCAAAAACCCTAGGATTAACTGATGCGTTTTGGCGTGCCCGGCAGGTTGCTTATATAGTCCTGTCCAACCAATCTCGTGTCGCGATCACGATCTAAATTGATTTAGGACTCTTAGTTTGTAACCGATTAGGACTCATGCAACTTGAAGGCCAAGAAACCAAAAATGAAAACAGCAAAAGGAGACCGCGTTCCCGCAAAGCGAGGAGCCGGATTTTGGCGGACCATTCACGCAGGTGCCGCGCACCCGCGCCCTTCGCCCCGCCCGGCGAGGCGAGGCGAGGCGAGGCGAGCGCGCGCGTGTGGACTTCTCTTACTCCTCCTCACACTAGACTTGAGGAAGTGGGGAGGACTTCCATATTTAAGTATGACTACCTCCACTTCCACAAGCAAGGTGGTACTAAAGAGTTCCCACATCCCCTCTTGCTCACATGAATGGGCCTTTGAGATTTATTAGGAATTTCACAATTGGTTATTGGGCCAAGCCCATATAAATTCCAAATTCCAACAATCCCCCACCAGATCTCAAATACCCATTTAGAGATTTGCCTGTTCTCACTACTGTTTGATATACCAGTGTTTCGGCAGAGACTGTGAAGTTGAACTTCCGCCTAGAATCTCAAGCTACACTCATCCACAACTTGAACAATGGACTATGCCTTGAATTGCAAGTTTTGTGTGAATAAGCTTTGCTCAAAATCAAACTAGTACTTGGCTACTAATAGCCTTACTCCGTGGGTGGAGCATATACGTCGTACTCCCTGGTCTCTTCATGATCTTACTAGAGACCACCCAAGTCTCATAGACTGCGACGTTCTACAGTCAAAATCATATAGGCATGTTCTTTCAAGAATGCTCTGTAGGACAGCATCTTCGCTTGTTAAAGCCAATAAAACATGTTAAGGCATTAGCCAACCTACCATACAGTGCCTCAACGCTTTGAGAGTATTGCATCTTCACATAGAGAGGGTTATAATTATACTCTCCTCAGTTTACCAATAGTTTGTTCTTCCCAGATCCTAAGTCACGGGATCTCTGATCAAAAAGGTTGGGTTACTACTACTGTAAACTCATATGGGTCTCAAACCCATCTCCCTTGATGCTATTTCTATCACATTCCGTGATAGTCCTTTGGTAAAAGGATCTGCCAGGTTCTTGTCTGTTTGTACATAAGCCACAGTGATTACTCCGGAGTTTCTCAACTTCCTGACAGACTTCAAACGTCTTTTAACGTGTCTTGTTGACTTCGCATTATCCTTAGCACTATTTACTTTAGTGATCACTGTTTGGTTATCACAGTTCATAAGGATAGCCGGTATTGGTTTTTCAACCACCGGCAAGTCTGACAAGAGCTCACGCAGCCACTCTGCCTCTGCAGAAGCTATATCCAAAGCAGTAAGTTCTGCTTCCATGGTAGATTTAGTCAAAATAGTCTGTTTACTAGACCTCCATGACACTACGCCACCTCCAAGAGTAAACACATACCCACTAGTAGCATAGATTTGATCAATATCAGAAATCCAGTTCGCATCACTATATCCCTCTAGCACAGCTGGGTGCCCAGAATAGTGAATCCCAAAACTCATTGTACCTTTGAGATAACGCAAGACCCTCTCAAGTGCATGCCAATGATTTTCACCCGGATTGGACATGTACCTACTCAACTTGCACACGGCAAAAGAGATATCTGGTCTGGCTGCACTAGCTAGATACATGAGTGAACCAATTATCTGAGAATATCTCAATTGATCTCTAGCAATCTTCTTATTCTTTCTCAATGTCACACTAGGATCATAAGGTGTTGAAGTAGGCTTGCTATCCATAAAGCCAAAACGGTTCAAGACCTTCTCAACATAGTGAGATTGTGACAAGGTAATCCCACTATCTTCCTTAATTAGCTTAATGTTTAGAATTACATCAGCTTCTCCTAGATCTTTCATGTCAAAACTCTTTGACAAAAAAAGACTTGACCTCATTAATAATATCAATGTTTGTTCCAAAGATTAGAATATCATCAACATATAAACATAATATAACAGATTGGCCCCCACCATGTCGATAATACACACACCTATCAGCTCCATTAACAGCAAAGCCCGCACCAGTTAAAGTAGTGTCAAACTTCTCATGCCATTGTTTAGGTGCTTGTTTTAAGCCATACAAAGACTTCAGTAATTTACACACCTTCTGCTCTTCACCTTTTACCACAAATCCATCTGACTGATCCATATAAATCTCCTCATCCAACTCTCCATTAAGGAAAGCTGTCTTCACGTCCATTTGATGAACGAGAAGACCATACGAGGCAGCCAGAGAAAGTAGCACTCGAATAGTGGTCATTCTAGCAACAGGTGAATAAGTATCAAAGAAATCCTCGCCTTCCTTCTAGGTATAACCCTTAGCCACAAGCCGAGCCTTGTACTTGTCAATAGTACCATCAGGCCTAAGCTTCTTTTTGAACACCCACTTACATCCAATTGGTTTACAACCAAAAGGTAGCTCAGATAACTCCCAAGTTCTATTAGAAAGAATTGAGTCCATCTCACTACGAACAGTTTCTTTCCAATCATCTGCATCTGGAGATGCATATGCCTCTGTAATAGAAGTAGGAATATTGTCCACAAGATACACAATGAAATCATCACCAAAGGATTTTGCAATCCTTCGTCTCTTGTTCCTCGCAGGAACTTCATTGTCATTCTCCTCAAAGACTTCTTCAGGTGGTTGCTCAAATGATTCAATAGAAGACCCAATAGGTACCGTAAAATCAGGAGCTATCTCAGAGGAAAATCTAGCATTGCTACACATATCTTTCATAGGGAATATATTTTCAAAAAATGTAGCATCACGAGATTCAAATATTGTATCAACATGCATATCAGGAACTTCAGATTTTACTACTAAAAATCTATAGGCAATGCTATTGTGAGCATATCCTAGAAAGACACAATCCACAGTCTTCGGTCCAAGCTTACGCTTCTTAGAAATTGGAACATTGACTTTCGCCAAACATCCCCACGTGCGCAAGTATGAAAGTGATGGTTTCCTTCCAATCCAATTCTTATATGGAGTTGTCTTTTTATTTCTGTTTGGAATTCTATTCAGGACATGACTCGCAGTCAATAGAGCTTCCCCCCACCATGCCTTAGATAGACCAGCAGTGTCTAACATGGCGTTCACCAAGTCAGTCAGCGTGCGGTTTTTCCTCTTAGCAATCCCGTTAGATTCGGGCGAATAGGGAGCTGTCCTCTCATGAATAATACCATGTTTCGCACAGAACTCTTCAAATAATATAGAAAAATATTCACCACCACGATCTGACCTTAGATGTTTAATTTTTCTCTCTAGTTGATTTTCAACTTCAGCCTTATAGATTTTAAAGTAGTCTAGCGTTTTATCTTTAGTTTTAAGCAAGTAAACATAGCAAAATCTAGTTGCATCATCAATTAAAGTCATGAAATATTTCTTTCCACCTTTTGTCAACACACCATTCATCTCGCAAAGATCAGAATGTATGAGTTCTAGAGGTGCCAAGTTTCTCTCCTCTACTGCCCTATGAGGCTTTCGAGGTTGCTTAGATTGCACACAACTATGACACTTAGAACCTTTGACAATAGTGAGATCTAGAATTAAATTTAGACTAGATAAACGTGACATCAATCCAAAGTTAACATGACATAAGCGAGAATGCCAAACACTCGAATTATCATTAATCGTGCCACAAATATGATTCACTGACTTATTACAAAAATCTGCCAAAGATAGGCGGAACAAGCCTCCGCAATCATAGCCTTTACCAATAAATTGTCCATGCCTAGACATGACTACTTTATTAGACTCTAACACTACCTTAAACCCATCTCTCAATAGAAGGGAGACGCTAACAAGGTTCTTGCGAATAGTAGGGACATGTTGTACGTTCTTCAGCTGCACGATCTTTCCCGAAGTAAACTTCAGATCTACCGTGCCAACACCACGAACAGAAGCATGTGACCCATTCCCCATCAGGACGGAGGAACCTTGAAACCCCTGGTAAGAAGAAAACAAAGAGATATCAGCACACACGTGAATATTAGCACCTGTATCAACCCACCAACTTGGAGATTGAAACACTGAAAGTACAGTAGGAAAATTACCATACCCATCATCAGCACTGCTAGCAGTCACGAGGTGAATTTTCTTTTTCTCTTTCTTGTCCGCTCGCTCCGGACAATCTTTAGCAAAATGACCAAGCTCTCCACACGCGAAGCAAGGTAGCTCTGCTTTGTCTTTCTTCTTCTTCTTGAAGGCAGTATTTTGTTTGGCATTGAAAGCAGGTTGTTTAGGCTTTCCCTTGTTCTTGCCATGGTTTCTCTGGACAAAGTGGGCGCTAGATTTTTTCTCGTTCCCCTTCTCAATGTTATCTTTAGCCCGAGCTTTTTCCTCGACATCAAGAGATGCTATCAGGTTTTTAACTGATATTTTCTGTCTCTTGTGTTTGAGACTTGTGGCGAAATTCCTCCATGAAGAAGGCAATTTAGCAATAATGCACCCAGCCACAAACTCATCGGGTAAGACACATTTAAGGAGTTCAAGTTCCTTAGCCAGGCGCTGGATCTCATGAGCTTGCTCGACTACTGATTTGTTAGCAACCATCTTGTAGTCATTAAAGCTCTCCATGGTATACAGCTCTTTGCCTGCATCTGAAGCACCATAAGTAGCATTCAGATGATCCCATAAAGCCTTTGCGTCTCTTAAGTGCATCATAGTATCAAATAGATAATCTGAAAGCACATTACGCACAGCTCCCACAAAGATATCATTAGCTTCCTGGAATTTTCTCTGGTCTTCATCAGAGATGTTTCCCTCAGGCATGCCATCTTTGACCCAGAAAACTTTCATGGCAGTAAGCCAATCAGTGACCTTGACAGACCACCTTTTAAAATGCGCACCAGAAAACTTTTCCGGCCTCAGCGCGTCAACAAAACTAGCCATAGATAATTCTGAAAACAGCCTATAATAAGGTTTTTGGATTGTTAAAGAATTAGGCAATTTCCAGATTAAAAGCATGATTAAATCTAGAACATAAATCATGATTAATATAAGAACTAGATTAAACATGTATGGCATACTAGTATAGCAGATCAGCATAATCCACAGCATCAACATGACAAGCATTGATAGTCCAGCAGATAGATTAGATTGTACGAACGTCAAAATTAGATCAAGAGAATTATACCTTTCAGTCGTAGTAGTAGATGGTGTTGAAGATGTAGCTGGCGGTGGTGATGGAGCGAGATCGCTGATGTCGATGTCGTCGATGTTGAAGTCGTCGTCAAAGTCGTCGATGAGAGGCGGAGGAGTATTCTTGATGACGACCCCGTGAGCTTTAGCACGACGAAGCCGACGCGCCGATGCACCCTTCGGAAGACGAGCCGTTGTGGAAGATTTGGGAGCAGTCGCGCGAAGAACGCTTCCCAAAAACCTTATTCGTCTTCTCCCGGTGCAGGATCGCAAAGACGAGGGTTCCGGAGACCTGCTCACCCGGTCGCTGGTGCACGCAAGCGATCGGACTAGAGTAGCTACAGCGGCGGCGCAATAGCGAGTAGAGGCAAAAATCCTAGGATTAACTGATGCGTTTTGGCGTGGCCGGCAGGTTGCTTATATAGTCCTGTCCAACCAATCTCGTGTCGCGATCACGATCTAAATTGATTTAGGACTCTTAGTTTGTAACCGATTAGGACTCATGCAACTTGAAGGCCAAGAAACCAAAAACAAAAACAGCAAAAGGAGACCGCGCTCCCGCAAGGCGAGGAGCCGGATTTCGGCGGACCATTCACGCAGGTGCCGCGCCCTTCGCCCCGCCCCGCCCCGCCCCGCCCCGCCCGGCGAGGTGAGCGAGCGCGCGCGTGTGGACTTCTCTTACTCCTCCTCACACTAGACTTGAGGAAGTGGGGAGGACTTCCATATTTAACAGCAAGGTGGTACTAAAGAGTTCCCACATCCCCTCTTGCTCACATGAATGGGCCTTTGAGATTTATTAGGAATTTCACAATTGGTTATTGGGCCAAGCCCATATAAATTCCAAATTCCAACAAAACTAAGTTGAATCCCATCAAACACACATATGTTGCGGTGGTTCCAAATAGACCGCGCTCCTAGAATGGTAAGAGAATCCAGACCCTTTCTTATAGATAAAAAGAATGAAATGACCATAACACTATTCTCTATTTTTTTTTCTTGTATCCCATTTCTTTTTGTTTCTTATCTGCTCTGCCATCCACGCATCCTCCTAGACCCGACTCTCTTGAGCTTCATCGTGTCGGCGCACTCGTGCGCCCCAGCGGCCCGTACGTCCTGCAGCCATACCTACACCCAAGCCTCGATGTGTCGTCGCCCCTCCCTGCGCTGGGGCAAATGCGACCTCCGTGCACGTTGTTGGGTCATCAGTGCGAGTGTGAGCTGATAGAATTCACTGCTTTTAGCTTCATCTTTCATCAATTTTTCATGAGAGCATGTTTCTAGAAGCTTCATCGGAAGCTATTTGAAAAATAGCCGAATGACACAACTCTCGAGGCTGTTGAAGATGTTATGAGAAACGTGCCTAAAAATGAGTTCTTTTAAAAAACACACACATAGAAAAACAGAAAAAATATTCTTGAGAGGTCTCAGTTTTTTAGTTGAGTCTTGGATGAGTTAGGGACAACAAATATAATAAGACAACACCGAAGAGAGAGTATGCCTTATCCAACGTGCCTAAAAATGAGTTCTTTTAAAAAACACACACATAGAAAAACAGAAAAAATATTCTTGAGAGGTCTCAGTTTTTTAGTTGAGTCTTGGATGAGTTAGGGACAACAAATATAATAAGACAACACCGAAGAGAGAGTATGCCTTATCCAAGAGACCAAGAGGCTGCTTGGTTCCTTTGTTGGCTCATGTTACACCTTGCCGAGCAAGGATATCAAATAGGTGGGTGTTTGCTTTCTTTGGCAGGGACTCTCGGGACTGTGAGAGCTAGATTCTGCTTGCTCGTGCAAGAGAGCCATTTTGGCTCACGTGCGTGAACGTGCTCCTCGTGGCCCGCGCCTGACGCAGCGAGGCCAGGCGAGACTTTGCCTCGTCGGAACCAAGCAGCCCATAAGTCCAACAGTCGCGACCCAAAATATAAGACTCATTTATCTTTTGGGTAGCACTACAGACAAAAAGTTCAATATCTATTTTTTTATCTTCTCCAACAACAACACCTAAAAGATAACTCTTTCTGTAAATAGGTCTCCTGCAGAGAGGAGATTCAAATTTAAGTTATGCCTCTCCTGCCACCAAAAATAGATCTTTCATATAGGTACTCTATTGGAGGCTATAAGTATTCTATTATAGACCTATTTTACGTTTGGGTACCGTAATGGGTCTCCTGTTGGAGACACAATTGGATCCTTTGCCAAGTCAGGCTATTGCCTAGTTAACTTTGCCGAGCAAGGATATCCGTTAGTACTCTTCCAAAACTCACTTTGCTAGGTAAACTCGCCTCTGCCGAGAAGGTAAAGCACCATGCCCGCCGAGCCTTTTCGGCTCTCCCGCGCCGGCAACACGAGCACGCGGGCAAACCAAAAAAACAAAAAAAAAAGTGGTGGGGCGCGAAAAATTGGCGCGGAGCAGGCAAAAATGGCGCGGGTGCTCAGGTCACCTGATAATTTAACTCCACTCGCTAGTACCCTCTAATCTCCCCCTCCTTTCATTTGCAGGTACGTTCACATTCCCATCTATTAGCAGGTTCCTCTTTCTTAAGGATCAAAAAAAAAAAGTTCCTCTTTCTTATCCTCTCCAAATCCACTTTCCCATTCTCCCCGCCTCTGATTCCATCTCTCCTGGTGCAGCTCAGAATCCAGATCCAGTCCGACTCCGATCAAGGTGAGTGCAAAGCCAAGGTAAGTGGGAGCATCTCCAGTAGTCCTCCTTTCCTAGCTCTCAATGAGAAAAAACTATTATTTTAGAGATTTTAAAGCTCCAGCAGTCTCTAAACCCAACCTTAATGAGAAAAATTTTTCTCGATCCCTTAAATTATAGCCTATCACCCCTTAAATAAAGGGGAGACCTTTCCTCGTCCAATAGACTATTTTTCTTATTGGAGATTGGATTTTCTCGTTAGAAGAAAAAAAAAAACACATGTTTTGTATCTCTCCGAATAAGTTTTTGGGTCAGTTTTGCTACTGCTGGAGATGTCCGAACAGGGATCTAGGCAGCTCTGGCTGCCAGAGCCGCAGTCTCGTTTTCCTGCTTCTTCCGAGTTCTTCAGTTCTGCTTGCACGTTTCTTTTTTCGGTCTCTTTATTTACTAACCATGTTTTTTTCTATCAGAGTACCATTTTCCTCTCTGTTTTTTTTTCGTTTCTTTTGAAAAGAATCTTGCTCCTGAGTAGTGCCTCTTTTTTTTTCCCCCGCTGAAGCTTTTCTTCGTCACCGCTCCCTCCGTCCCTAAATTTTGTCTCTAAATATTTATCGTTTACGTGTTCTGATAAACAACTTTAACAAAATATATATTAAAAATATTAATATTTATGTTACATAATTAGTATTATTAAAAAGATTTTTGAATCTAGTTTTTAATAAATTTATTTAGAAATACAAATATTACACGTATTTCTATAAATCAAATTAAACTTGTAGCACACATCAACAGCGAAAGACGGAGGGAGTAGTATCCGACAAACCGCACCGCGCGTGTGCACACATCCATTGACGGATTGACCATTGTCTTTGAGTTTGCAGCCTGCGGCTAGGTGGTGGGTTGAGACTTGAGAGAGTCCCCGTCGCCGTCTCTCCGATGGAGACGGGCGAGGAAAAGAACAGCAAGAAGGCGAGAGTAGATCCGCCCGTGGCTCCTTTAGTGCCCTGTTTGGTGAGCATTGACAAGTTTCAGTGCCCCGTTTGTACCCACCCCTTGAAGCCTCCCATCTTCCAGGTATGGCCGCTTTAGTAATTAGTCACTTGTTCTTTGCATTCTCTTGAGCAAGTCGAGCTTTTGCAGTGCGCCGCCGGGCACTTGGCTTGCGATGCCTGCCATGGCCAGCTCGCCGACAAGGAACGGTGCTACAGGTGCGCCCAATCCGGTGGGTACAGCCGCAACTTCCCGCTGGAAGACATCGTCCGCTCCACCAATGTCTGGTGCCCCTACGTCGTGTACGGCTGCCCTAGCCCCATGATGATCTTGTACGAGATGGGTGACCACCAGCCCAAGCGCCCACACGCGCCCTGCCGCTGCCCGGAGCCCGGCTGCGCCTTCTTCAGCTCGCCGGCGTGGTTGAGCTACCACCTAAGGGCCACGCATTCCTGCCCCGTAAACATCATCGACTACGGCAAGGCATGCCAACTCCAGCTGCCGGCGTCAAAGCCGCGGTGCCTGCTGGTGGCGATGGAGGACGAGCGCGTGTTCGTCGTGTCCGTGGCGGCGCGCCGCGGCGTCTCGCTGGTGTGCCTGAGGGCAAATGCCGCGGCGGGGCCGCACTACACGTGCAAGATGTCGGCGAGAGGGAGCGCAGCCGCGGCGTCCGGCAAGGTGCCGAACGTCTCGGTGAAGATGGAGGTGCCGAGCAGTGCGGTGGCCGGGGAGGCCGCGGCCACGGACACGGGGGCCAAAGTCGCGGCGGCACTAGTTGTGCCGCGCAAGATGCTGCACGGGGCATGAACACGACGAATATGCACCTGTTCGGTCGCTGGATCAGCAGAATCAGTAGCCATCCGGCAGTGTTTTTCTCTCACAACAAACCAGCGAACAGTACTTTCAGCCACAATAATCCAGCGAAACGAACAGGGTGATGCTTCCTGCTGGTAAGAATGAATCATGTCGTTGTGTACTTGTGTTTGATACTACAGTGGTGTTTAGTTTTCGGAGGTAAAGTTTTTTCTGTCACATCGGATATTTCGTGGAATGTCGAAAAGGGTTTTCGGATACCAATAAAAAAACTAATTACGTAACTCGCCTATAAACTGTAAGACGAATTTATTAAGCCTAATTAATTTGCCATTAGAACATATGTTATTGTAGCAGTTTAGTGTCTAATCATGGCTTAATTAGGCTCATTAGATTCATCTCGTAATTTATAAGCAAACTGTGCAATTGGTTTTTTATTTCGTTTATATTTAATCCTTTATGTAAGTGTCGTAACCATTCGATGTGACACTTTTAGAATTTAGAATTTTCGTTTTAAATACTGCCTATGTTAAGATGGGCTTCTTTTGTCCATGGCTTGACCAAGGAAGGACTGGTACTATGTTGCTCAGTACATTAGGACTAGTTTCAGCAAGCTACTCAAGAATGTAGTACTGTATTTTGTGGTCCCTTTCACATGTTTCTCTGGATGGTTCGTCTTACCTGAAGTGCTCGTTCACAAATTTCATTTATATTTCATGATGTTAGGATACTTAAGTCCCCAATTCCAGATTGGAACCTGGCTAAGAAGTAAGAACTGGACACAGGCATGGTGAGATTGATGCGAATTTTTACTGCAGGAATTAGTCATAGCAGCATCAGTCCATACACTAGGATCAGCAGAGCAAATGCTTTATTTGTCCAAAATCCTTTTGCGGCGTAACGAACTGAACAACTCAAACCTGGTTTTAGTTTACATCCATATGTCATCATCATCAAGCGCTGGCGCACTACTACATGGGCATGGTCAGTACTCACTAGTGACTGACTTGCGAATTCCATACAGAATACTGAATTAGCACAAAAATTCTGCTAAATTGCAGCGAGGAGTAATGACTCAAGCACGGCTAGCAACAAACGTGAATGCAGGTCACCGGCCATCGCTGCAGACTCCGGGAGCTCCAAGCTCGTCTGTGCGCTGTGGCCTCCGTGGGAGTGGTCGTGGCATCGGCGACATCGGGAGCAGGTCAGAGCTCGTCAATGCGTCGTATTCTGAGGCCTGAGGGCGAGAGTTTCGCCGCACATTGACAGCAGACCGCGCGGCCAAAAAACTCCATCGATCGCCTTGGCGCCGTCGCCGCCGCTCGGGGTCCTGGTACCACGGCTCTGCCCGCATGCACACTTGCGGGACCGCGGTGACCGCGCGAGCGCGTGCAGCAACACGAGGAACAGGCTGTCGTTCTCCCGCCCGACGAGGCGCGCGTGAGGAGCAGCCACTTGCGCGTCGGGAAGCCGCCGCCGCCGGAGGGGAGAGAGGGAGGAACAGCGTGGGGAGGAGCCGCGTCAGGCGTGTGGGGAGCCTTGCCTATGATTTTCCTCCTTTCCACTTTGCATTGCATTTTTCTTGCCTTTTGGATGTCTTGAATCAATCCATTAAGCCACCTGGATGTCTTGAAAACAGATGATGACACTGCCTTCACACGCTGTCCTGGATAAAAAGGACAAGCTGTATCTGGATGAATTGGGCCAAATGCTGGCTTTAAGCGCATAGGATCTTCCCTATTAACTTTACAGACAGAGCCATCATCAAACAACACATTAAGGGGGGGTTTGGATCGGCTAGCAGCTCCTAAATTTAGACCACCCTGGACAGCCCTGTCCGAGCACCAACCCTATCCCGTGGCCGGGCCTCGCCCCCACACTCGCTGCCGCCCGTGGCCGTTGCCACCCGCTCAGCCGCTCGCCGCACCACCCGCCCAGCCGCCAGCGCTCACCGCTCGCTGCACCACCCGCACCGATGCCGGCCGCGCGCGCTAGGGACGAGACGGGACAGGACGGCGCCGGATCTCGCCGGGACGGGACAGCGCCGGATCTTGCCGAAGCTTACCGGGCCGGCCACACGCTCTAGGGACGGGGCTCACCGGATCTCGCGCGTCGAGCTCATCTTGACCGGATCTCGCTCGAGCTCACCGGTAGACACTTCTTCCTCCCCTTCTCCGCCAGCCAGTGGTCCTTCCTCCCCTTTCCCGCCGGCCAAATGCCAGGGGCAAGAGCTTTTGGCCATCCTAAACATGCACATGTCAGGCTTAGTCCCAATTAGTCCACCAAACCAAACACTGCCGGACTAAATTTTAGGAGGTGATTTAACTGGCTAATTTTAGGAGCCGGAAACCAAACAGGACCACATTATCTAGCCCATCATAAAAAAAAACCGCAGCCCAGGCTGTGTAGTTAGTGCCAGTTAGTCCACGCAGATGAGACTTCGCATTGAGCATGAGACTGTGTAGAACCCGACCGATGGCGACAATCCATCCCGTCCCAACTCCCAACGCAACCCTGACAATGCCGACCACCGTCCATCGTCAAGAATCCACCACCACGGGGAGGAGGAAGAAGGGCCTCCTTGTCCTCCTCGTCTCGTGTTGCCTTGCTACGGTTGCGGCAGCGGTGGTGGGAATGGAGCCCTCAAATGCCAGCGCCATCGCCGACCTCGCCCAATCCCTCACGACGCCGCCCTCCTCCTGGACCGCCGGCGGCGACGCCCGCACCACCTTCAAGAGCATCACCTGCTCTGCCTCCGGCCGCATCACCGCCATCAACCTTGCCGGGACGGGCTTGGCCAGGATGCTACCGCCCTCCCTCGCCTCGCTCACTGCGCTGGAGTCGTTCCAGCTTCGGGGCAACTCGCTCACCGGGGTGGTGCCGGCGGGCCTGGGCGAGATCTCGACCCTTAGGAACGTCTCCCTGTCCGGCAACTTCCTCCAGGGGCCGGTGCTGCGGTTCGCCAAGGGCGTGGCCGCCGCCGACGTGGTCGAGGGGAACAGTTTCTGCTCGGATGAGCCAGGAGGCCGTGCAGCGCACAGGTGAGCGCTCTGCTCCGGGTGGCCGAGGGGTTCGGCTACCCCGTTTCGCTTGCGAGGTCATGGAGGGGGAACGACCCTTGCCGGTCATGGCGTGGCCTGACCTGTGGCACCGAGCCAGATGTAAGCAGGATCTTCCTGCATGGCGTAAACTTTTCAGGGACGATCTCGCCGGCCATGGCGAACCTAACGGAGCTTCGATGACTTGACCTAGCCGAAAACTGCCTCATCGGGGAGATACCGGATGCTCTCGCGACATTGCCCAAGCTTGTGTTTCTTGATGTTACCAACAATCGCCTCACCGGCCAGCTGCCCAAGTTTAG
Organism: Saccharum hybrid cultivar R570; assembly: GCA_038087645.1. Classification (NCBI taxonomy): domain Eukaryota; kingdom Viridiplantae; phylum Streptophyta; class Magnoliopsida; order Poales; family Poaceae; genus Saccharum; species Saccharum hybrid cultivar. The sequence continues at coordinate 8,605,213 of JAQSUU010000112.1, read as the reverse complement.
GCCGTCGGTTCGTGTGTTGTCAGATGGGAACGCGTTTTGGGGACCCTCGTCCTCAGGTGATGCTGCTGCACCTGCAGCTGCAGCCTCATCAAAGTTGAATGCAGGAAGTATCCTGATTGTAATTGGGATTCTTGTGGCTCTTCTTGTTACCTGAATGAAAGGGGGCAATCGTATTGGCGTGATCAATAAATAAAATAAATGGTTGCTTCTAAATAAATTCTCATGTGCTTGTCATTAGATGCCTAATGTTAATATGTTATGTCACCAATCTTACTTGGATAACTCGAATTTGGGATACTCCGAATTGTCGACTCTTGATGTTCATATGACATACTACGTTATATCTAAGTAGTAAGTGAGAATTTTTATATCACTTTCTTACTTTCACTAAATAAACAGAAGTTCCGTAAATATTTGTCTCCCAAACCCGTACGTCATCTAAAAGCAATGAATGGATATGATAAAACTAATATAGATCTCTCACATACGAGTAAGGATGAAAACGGTCGGAAACGGTCGAAAACAGACTTACGATATGGAAAAACGAAAACGGTCGGTTCGGGATATTTCTATATTTAGCAATTAAAGAGTACAAAAAATGATTGAAAATGGTTGTAAAACCAATTGAAACTGACAATTTTTCATGTTAAAAAATGGTTCATAATATAGAAAACGAAAACGGTCAGTTCGGAATATTTCTGTTCCGTTTTCATCCCTACATACGAGTGAAATATGCTACCGAGTTTAGATATAAGATAGTCACACGAGACACAACTACATAACTCTTACAAGATTATGTAAAGGGATGGCAATTTTACCCACGAGTATTGTACCCGCGTGTGTTAGTGTGGGTACAAAATTTCATTTGTGGCTGCAAAGCAGGCACGGCTATAAGATACTATTTTAAGTGTGATGTTGTCGCTTCACCCATTAGTGTTTAAAGTCTAAGGGATTATATCTATTCTAATGACAATCCAACTTGCATGTGTGAGTATATATCTGCGGATAACGCTAGATAGGTGCGGATATAAAATTTACCCTTTACACAATTTAGCATTGGTGGGTATCTTAGATTTGCATCCAAATTACTCTGAATAGGAAAATTACTTTGATGTAACTATACCAAAAAATAGCCCGATAAGTAGTTGCAGTTGAATAGATGATTATCGGAGTATAGCACTTGTTGGGGTCCATTTTTACCGATTTCACTAATTAATAGTTTGGCACTTTGGCTTCTGTCGACTCAATCTCACTTTGGGTTTTTTTCTATATTAATAAGCATATATGGCTATGCACCAATATTTATAACTTTTCTATTGTTCTTTCTTGTTTTTTTTAATAAACAACTGAGTTCTATTCCACAAGCACAAGTATTGGGCATTGTACATTATGAAACATGTGTTTACAACTTATAGATGGAGTAATTCTATCAGCCTGTTTCCAAGCATTCCTAACAAGATAAGGCATTCCGTAGTGTGGTAGTGATGCCACAAAAACATGGGCCCCACATACAGGATTGAGCACCGACGCCCAACGAGCTGTAGCGTGGAAAATGTTTGGCATAGAAGCCATCTGATATCGTTGGGACCCACAATGAATAAAATATCCAGCTTCTCTTGTTGATCTCGGTGCTGATCTCGTCGAAGGCGTCGCCGTCGGGGCCGTCGCTGCCACCGAGACCGAGGTCGCGTGGGAGGCAGACAACAACCGTAGATCGAGCCCGGTGGTGGCGCACCCCGCACACGGCGGCAGGCACCGGTGCCGCCGGTGGTGAGAAGGCCCGGCGGATCGGCAGGCTCCGGCTGCTGCACGGCGCAGCCCCTGCCTCCCTCGTTGCCGCTGTCGGTCTGTCCGCGCGAGACGACGAGGGCACGTGTGAAAGGTCTTGATGGCTAGAGGGGGTGAATAGCCTAATAAAACTTTCTGCAAAGTTTACTCAAACAATTTAATTAGTAATACAAATGGCGAGATACGAGTTTTTCCTTGCCTAATGGGGTGATGTAAACCACCTATCCGATTGACAATTCTAGTTTGATTCACACAACCGCCACAAGACAAACCGCAAGCTAACAAAGCTACTACAACTAGAACTACACAAGCTAGCAACAAAAAGGAACAACAACAAACTAAACAAGAAGATACCAAAGTAAGTGTAAGAGGGGATTTGGAATGATATACCGAGTGGTGTTGATTGAGCCAACCAAAGTGAATACCAAGATAGTCAATGAAGTAATCAATCACCGGGATAAAATCCAATTGATCAAACACAATTAAGATACAAGATTTATACTGAGGTTCACGTGCTTGCCGACACGCTAGTTCCCGTTATGGCCCCCTACACCACGTGGTTCAGTGGCTAATCGGTATCACACACTGAGCCTCTCAAAAGGCACCACAAGAACCTACCAAATGGTGAGAAGTTCTGACACGAGCAATCCACTAGAGTTGGAATTCGGCGCTCCGCCGGGGAGCCACAACAACCCCTCACAACAAGCTCATCGGAGCCAGCCACGAACAATCACCAACACGTGCCGGACCTCCTCCGCTGCTCCATGCCATCTAGGTAGCGGCGACCAACAAGAGAAACAAGAATCCCATAGCAAAAGAACATCCAAGTACCAACTAGATGCAAACTCACAAGCAAATGCACTTGAGATCACTCAATCTCACTTTGATTAGGCAATCAATCAAGGGAGATGAGTGGGAGGAGATGTGCTCAACTCAATAGGATGTTAGAGAGTCAAAATGTCCAAGAGAGTCCTCTAGAAGCCGGCCAACAAGTATTTATAGGAGTCCCCAAAAGAATAGAGCCGTTGGCTCACGAAACAGCCACACTCGGGGTGACCGGACGCGCTGGTTCGGCCTGACCGAACGCGCCACAGCGACCTCCTCGATGAACGCCACGTGTCTCACTTTGAATCTCATTCGTTCGATCAAAACGGTCACTTAAATGTACTCGTTACGCACTAGAGTGACCGGACGCGCCGATCAAAATTGATCAGACACGCCTAGGCGTCCGGTCGCCACTAATTTGCGTTGCTGACCACGCGACCGGACGCGCTGCTTGAACTGACCTGACACCACAGTGCCAGCGTCCGGTCGTTTTCAGTAAGCACCCACTCACGACCTGACGCGTCCGGTCGATCGTGACCGGACGCGCCACCGCGTCCGATCGATCCTTCACGTTCGCTATCCCTCTGGCTCCTTGAAAGCATCTAGGCCCCAAGGTTTGGTTTCGGCAATTGATGACAACGCTTTATTACCATGACTAACGTGTGTTTTGCAGAAACGTTGGTAAGTTAGGTCATGAAGGTTATAACTGCTTTGGGCACCATGGTATTCGTGTCCCTTGATGGAAATCGTTTCGGTTTTCAAAAGAGTGACATCAAGATTAAGGACGGTTCGTTTTCTTTGAGGGGTGTATAAATACATCCCCTCCACCTCTTTTAGAGGTCTCTTGCTCATTCAAACATCTGAGAAAACCCTTTAGAGTGCAAGGGAGTGCAAGAGCTCTAGTGAGGATAGAGATTTGAGAATCAAAGTTTGAGAGTTCCTCACTAGTGATTCGAGAGTAGCAAGTGTGCATCCATCTCCTCATTTGGGCTTGTTGTGGTCTAGTGAGAGTTCTAGCTTGTTACTCTTGGTGATCGCCATCACCTAGACGGCTTGGTGGTGATTGGGAGTTTGGTGATCATCCGGCGGAGCTTGTGGATGACCCAACTCATGTTGTGAGTGGTTTTGGGTGATTCACCGCGACGGAGTGTCGAAGAATCTACCCGTAGAGAGCACTTGATCCTTGCGCGGATCAAGGGGGAGCTACACCCTTGCGCGGGTGCTCCAACGAGGACTAGTGGGGAGTGGCGACTCTCCGATACCTCGGAAAAACATCGCCGTGTTCCTTGCCCTTTACATTCAAGCATTTACATTCTCGTATTTACTTTCATTGCTTGATTTACTTTCCTAGAATTGCCATGCTAGACTAGGATTGGAAACTAGGGTGTAAAACTTTTATCGGTAGACTCTCTAGGAACACAAGTAGGCACTAGGGGTGAATTCCGTCTTGTAGGATTTAATTCTTGCAATTAATTTTTAGAAAAGCCCAATTCACCCCCCCTCTTGGGCATCTTGATCCTTTCAATTGGTATCGGAGCCGTGTTGCTCCTAATTTAGGCTTTACCGCCTAGAGCAAGATGTCTAACGGGGAAGGACCACCTCCCACCTTTGAGGGGGATGATTTTCCATATTGGAAAATCCGCATGGAGGCGTATCTCGAAGCCATAGATGTCGGGTGCCTTAGAGCCGCAACCCAAGGGCTTCCCGCTATCAAGGATCCCGCAAACCCCATTGGTGACGAGGAGAAGTACGACCGGTGGAATGTAAAGGCCAAAAATGCACTCTACCGGGGCTTAGGCAAAGATATCTTCAATCGTGTGCGTAATGCAAAAAACGCTCATGATTTGTGGGAAAATCTTTGTGCTCTCCATGAGGGAACTAAGAGTGAGCGTGAGGAACGCTATCATATTGCTTTAAGGAAAATTAATTCTTTTGAGATGCTTCCCAAAGAAAGTGCTAATGACATGTACACTCGCTTGAATGTTCTTGTAAAGGACCTCAATGCTCTTGGGCTCACTCAAATGAGCCAATCGGATGTTGCAAGGAGGATCTTGAGTGTTCTTCCCGTTGAGAAGTATGGTCACATTGTCACCGTGCTTCATCAAAGTGATCTCTCCACCGCAACACCGACACAAGTATTGGGGAAGATCAATGCTCATGAGATGTACATGCACATCACTCCGGAAGAGGGCTCATCATCTTCCAAGAAGAAAGACTTGGCCTTCAAAGCTAGCCATGACAAGAAGAAGAAGAAGAAGGGCCAAGCCATGATAGTACAAGAAAGCTCAAGTGAAAGTGATGTCGATGATGAATCACTTGCACTCATGGTGAGAAAGACCACCAAGATGCTAAAGAAGCTCAACAAGAGTGGCATCAAGTTCGATGGCAAGAAAAAGAAATTCTTCACAAGTAGCAAGAGAAAGCCCATCTCGGAGATGGATTGCTACAATTGTGGTGAACTTGGCCACCTAGCTCATCAATGCCCTAGACCACCAAAAGACAAGTTCAAGAACAAGAACAAGGGCAAGAAAAATGATTCAAGTGATGAAGAAGATGAGAAGAAGAAGAACAAGCCATACAAGAAGAAGGATGGCAAGAAGAAGGAGTTCTACAAGAAGAAAAAGGGAGGAAAGGCATATATTGTTGGTGATTGGCTCACCGACATTGAATCATCTTGTGATTCCTCTGAAGATGAGAGCAATGATGAGAAAGAGAAGGTTGCCGCTTTTATGACGGGGCCATCATCTTCACCGACATCTTCACCACCACCTTCACCGCCTCCTTCACCATCATCGTCCACTACCCACCTATGCCTTATGGCCAAGGGTGAACGAAAGGTACAAAACCATGATAGTGATGATGATGATGATAGTGATAGTGATGATGAATATGATGCACCTTCTTATGATGAACTTGTAAAATTGCTAAATAAATACACTAAAATCATAAGAAGGACAAGAAATGAAAATGATGAGCTTCAAAATGAAAATGAATCACTCTCATCAAAGCTTGAAAATGCTCAAAAGACTAGTGGTGAGCTTAGAGATCAAAATGAAGTTATGTCTTCCACTCTCAAGGAGCTCAAAACCTCAAACAAAGAGCTTAAAGATCAACATGATAAACTTGAGAAGAAGCATGATGAGCTCATCACTAGACATAACTCTTTGAAAGACAAATACACCACATTAAAAATTGACTATGATAGTCTTGTGGTTGCTAATGAACTTGCTCTTGAGACACATGATGCTACTAACAATGTTGTTAAGTGTGATATAGCTACATCATGTGATGATTTGATCATTGAAAGCATTGAGCAAGGTTCTAGTAGCAAAGGCAAGAGTGTGGTTGAGTCAAACAACTATGATGATTATGCCAAGATCAAGTGTGAGAATGAGAAGCTTGCAAATGAGAACAAGAAGCTTAAAGGTTTGATGGCTCTTGAGAAGCAAACAACAAATGAGTCACTCATTGAAGAGAACAAGAAGCTCAAGCAAGAAAAAGAGCATCTCAAGACCGGTCTAAGAAAGTTCACAAGAGGCCAATATTTGCAAAGTGAGCTCCTCATGAACACCGTAATGAAGATGGATAGAAGTGGTATTGGATACTTGGCAAATCAAGAGAAGAAGGCAAAAGCTCAACAACAAAGCAAGTCAAAGCCCAAGCCAAAGAGATGTGTTGAGTGTGGTCAAGAAGGTCACTTTGCTCATGAATGCAAAACTCCACCACCACAACCCTTGCCCAAGCATGCTAGACCCTTTGCCTTCAATGCTCATTACATGCTAAGAAAAGTTTCAAATGGAAAGATGAAAGTCATGTTCTTGGGTCCCCCAAACAAGAATAGGCCAAAGAAAATATGGGTTGCCAAGTCACTAGTTGAGAAAGTCAAGGGCCCCTCTCAAGTTTGGGTCCCTAAACAAAAAGCTTGATCTCTTGTGTGTAGGTGAACTACAAGACCGGTGGATCTCATTGGGTTATTGATAGTGGTTGCACTCAACATATGACCGGTGATCCTCGTATGTTCACCTTCATTGAAGAGAATGGGATATGTCAAGAGAAGATCACATTTGGGGATAATTCAAAGAGCAAAGTCAAGGGTATAGGCAAGATTGCAATATCAAATGATCACTCACTCTCAAATGTGCTCTATGTTGCTTCATTGAGTTTCAACTTATTATCCGTCAGGCAACTTTGTGACCTTGGCTTCCAATGCTTGTTCACACCAAATGAAGTGCAAGTTTCAAAGATAGATGACAAGCAAGTGATATTCAAAGGCTTTAGATACAACAATCTTTATCTTGTTGACTTCACCTCCGAAGATGCAAATTTGATGACATGTTTGTTCACCAAGACCTCACTTGGTTGGCTTTGGCATAGGAGGCTTGCACATGTTGGAATGAGCACTCTCAACAAGCTATTGAAGAAAGAACTAGTGAGAGGATTGAAGGATGTGAAGTTTGAAAAGGACAAACCTTGTAGTGCATGTCAAGCGGGCAAACAAGTTGCAAACACTCATCCAACCAAAGCTTTCATGTCAACCTCAAGAGTGCTAGAACTTCTACACATGGATTTGTTTGGGCCTACAACTTACAAGAGCTTGGGTGGTAATCTCTATTGTCTTGTGATAGTGGATGACTACTCAAGATATACATGGACTTTCTTCCTTCATGATAAATCCGAAGTGGCAAGTTGCTTCAAGAAGTTTGCAAAGAGAGCTCAAAATGAATTTAAAGTCAAGATAAAGAAACTTAGAAGTGACAATGGCAAAGAGTTTGACAACACCAATATTGAAGCTTATTGTGATGAAATTGGAATCAAGCATGAGGTCTCTTCAACCTACACTCCTCAACAAAATGGTGTAGTTGAGAGAAAGAACCGGACTTTGATCACCCTTGCAAGAACAATGCTAGATGAGTACAACACTCCGGAAAAATTTTGGGCCGAGGCAATCAACACCGCATGTTATGCTTCAAATCGCCTCTTCCTCCAAAAGTTTCTTGGCAAGACCCCCTATAAGTTGCTTAATGGGAAGAAGCCGGACGTCTCATTCTTCCGGGTGTTTGGTTGCAAATGCTACATCTACAAGAAGCGTCAACACCTAGGGAAGTTTCAAAGACGTTGTGATATTGGTTTTCTTGTTGGTTACTCATCAAAGTCCAAAGCATATAGAGTATTTAACCATACCACCGGTTTGGTTGAAGAAACATATGATGTGGAATTTGATGAATCTAACGGCTCCCAAGGAGCAATTGAGAATTGTGATGATGTAGGTGATGAACCCTTGAGGGAGGCCATGAAGAACATGCCCGTGGGAGACATCAAGCCAAAAGATGATGAAGACGATGTGCAAATCATTGATCCACCATCTTCATCACGTGTGCCTCAAGATGATGACAAGAATGAGAGAGTTGAAAATGAAGACACCTATATCTCTCATGAACAAGCCGAGGCACAAGATCAAGATGTTGATGCTCCCCCTCAACCTCCTCAAGTGGTTGATAGAAGAAATTCACCTCTACTTCAAGCTCATCCACAAGAACTCATCATAGGGAGTCCTACTAAGGGAGTGATGACTCGATCTCAAAAGCTTGCTTCCTTTGTTGAACATCACTCTTTTGTCTCTTGTGTTGAACCTAAAAATGTAGAAGAAGCTCTTCAAGATTCGGATTGGGTGAATGCTATGCATGAAGAATTGAACAACTTCACCCGCAATCAAGTATGGACACTTGAAGAGCATCCTAAAGGTGCAAGAGTCATTGGAACCAAGTGGGTGTTCCGAAACAAGCAAGATGACCAAGGCATAGTAGTGAGGAACAAGGCAAGACTAGTTGCAAAGGGGTTCTCTCAAGTTGAAGGCCTTGATTTTGGAGAGACCTTTTGAAAGGTCCAAATAGGCTAGAGGGGGGGTGAATAGCCTAATTAAAACTTCTACAACAATTACTTAACCACAAGTTAGTACAAAAGGTGGCGGAGCAAAATGCACTAGCTCTAACTAATTAAGCAAGCCACCTACACAAGTCTAGAACAAGGCTATCCACTAAACACAACAACAACAAGCTAGAAATAAGATGTAATACGAGAGAAGAGCTTCGAGAGATTATACCGCCGTGTAGAGATGAGAAGTACCAATCAAACAATCACACAAGAGAAATCCTCGGGAAGAGAATGACACAAGAATTTATCCCGAGGTTCACTTGCTTCCCGGCAAGCTACTCCTCGTTGTGGCGATACACCCACTTGTCGGTTCGCGAGCTAATCGACTATCAAGAGTCGAGCCCTCGGCGGGCACCGCACAACCGCACACAAGATGGGGATCCTCCAAGCCACGAGCTCCACTAGAGTATCCAATTCGTGAACTCCCGCGGGGAAGGATCAAGAACCCCTTACAACACTTGGTGAAGGCTCCAACAATCTTCAATTGCGAGCTCAATCACCTCCGCTGCTCCAAGCCGTCTACCGTGTCGGGAAACACGGAAGAGTAACAAGAAATCCGCAGCAACTCGAAGATCAAGTGCCTCTAGAATGCAACTTTCAAGCAATACACTTGAATCTCACTCAATCTCACTCAAGAAATGCAACTATGCAAAGAGATGAGTGGAGGGGTTGCTCTCTAGCTCAAAGGATGTTTCTAGGTCTCAAAATGTGCAAGAGATGCCCTCAAACCCCGGACACCCTCTATTTATAACGAAGGGGTACGCAGCTAGCCGTTACAAACGACGCAGCGAAACTCGTGTTGACCGGACGCTCCGGTCAGGATGACCGGACGCGTCTGGTCACTACACGACAAACGTGAACAGTGCGCGTCAGAACTAGCCGTTGCCCTGACCGGACGCGCTCCTTCGATTGACCGGACGCGACAGTGCCAGCGTCCGGTCGCGTTCCAGTAAGCGCCCGACGAGACCGGACGCGTCCGGTCGCACGTGACCGGACGCGCCAGCCGCGTCCGATCGCGCTTCGCTGCGCTCGGCCTCTCTGGACACTTGACCGGACGCTCTGGTCCCGTGAGGCACCGGACACGCCGGTCGCGCGCTTAACTTTTACGCCCAGTTGAACTGACCGGACGCGCTGGTCAGACCAGACCCGCGTCCGGTCACAAACCCCAGCGCCTGTGCCGCGAAGAACTGACCGGACGCGCCCCACGTCCGGTGCAGCGTCCGGTCATCACAGTGACCGCCGTTCGCCTCCGTTTCTTTTCCGACTTCCGGCGCAATAGAAAATAGGCATTTCACTTCTCTAAAAAGCGCCGAATCCCGCCTCGCAAGCTCGGCGGGAGGGAGAGAGGAACCCAAACCCCTCTCTACCGCTTAAACACCTCCGCCTTCGTAAATGTGCTAACACCACCAAGTGTACACCATCAATGTGCATGTGTGTTAGCATTTCACAAACATTTTTTCAAGGCGTTATGTTAGCTCTCAACTAGATCCTAATGCATATGCTCAAGACATTGATCTAGTGGCACTTGATTCCCGAGCTAACCGTGATTGCCCCTCTTGATAGTCGGCTATGTAACCTAAATCCGGTCAATCACTTCTCTACTCATCTTAGACCGGCAAAAGGAAAACCCTATGGTTATACCTTTGCCTTGCGCTCTTAGATCCTTTTCCTCCACTTGATCATCAAGTCCATCATATTATGTGCATCTCCACCATGATCGTCATTTCATGTCCATGCACTATTTCTTTGTGATCTTGTGGCCACCACTCCTTGCCACGTACACCTTCATCACATGGGTTGCTTATGCCTAACTCAAAACACTTAACACATGGCATTAGCAACTTGGTGTCATTAATTACCAAAACCAAACTTGGGCTTTCAATCTCCCCCTTTTTGGTAATTGATGACAACCATCACAAAGATATGAAATGAAATCAATTTTCAATTTCGATAGTATTAGCTCCCCCTACATATGTGCTTCCATGAGTTTGGTTCAATTTTGCACATATGTATGGATTTGAATTTTGGGAGAGTTACTACTATCAAATTGATGCTAAGGTATATAGAATGGACCTTTGAAGCGTGATACCAATCGGAGTTGCCTTTATATACCATCCTTAGCATCGATGTAGCTAGACACCACTTGTAATTCATCACTTGTAAAGATCACAAACACTAAAGTACCCCGTGAGATCAATATTATAAGCAACGGTGTCTAGATACCACTTGTAAAGCTACTCTCAACAATTCATCATTCAAGTTCTATTTCTAGCAATCACCACACAAGCATGAATATGAATTTAAGCTTTGCAATGCAACAATTCATCATGTTAATGCACATACAAATGCAACAAAACATTCATGAGCTTGCTCCCCCTACTTGTGTGCTCAATTTTAATTGATCCTTTTCCAAAGTCATTCTCTTAAGCTTTCTCTCCCCCTTAGTAACTTTCTCTCCCCCTTAGTAACTTAACTTTTTATCTTTGTGACTTTTCTATCTTTGTGACTTTTCTCTCCCCCTTTGTCAACAATCACCAAAAAGGTGCCAATTTTAGTGAGAGTTAAGTCAATTAATATGAGGGAGTCCAAATTATGGTTCAATCTAGATCATTTGCCTAGAATATGTAATTCGGTTTGAACCAAGGACAAGCTTCTTCACACCTCATGAAGTATAAGGGTTATCTTGACCATGTTGAGTTACACATCATGAGCTCATTTTCTAGATTCAACACTAGGTTTGCAAGCCCACAAACATGTCATATGCTACCACTAGATCAATCAAAACATAGAAGCAATAGTGGTACCATATATACATTAAACTCATTTGATTTTCATGAATGAGCCTATTTGTCATACAAATATGTCTATATGTTCTAAACATGTCCTTAGCAAAGTATGGATGATATGCCAAACAACTTTACCTTGCTATGTCGGAGGAGAGGCATGTCATATAAGAACGTGGGGGTGCACTCATTTCAAGTTGGAGAAGTCAAGTATGTTCAATTCATTCTTCAACTTGTAAAATCTTTTCTCATCAAGTGGCTTTGTGAATATGTCAGCTAATTGATCTTCGGTGCCAATGCTCTCAATGCTAATATCACCCTTTTGTTGATGGTCTCTTATGAAGTGATGCCTTATGTCAATGTGCTTCGTTCTTGAATGTTGAACCGGATTTTGAGTCATCTTGATAGCACTTTCATTATCACAAAACAATGGCACATTCTTGAACTTGATTCCAAAATCATTCAAAGTGGCCTTCATCCAAAGCAATTGTAGACAACAACTACCGGCGCTAATGTATTCGGCTTCAGCTGTAGATAGAGCAACACTATTTTGTTTCTTTGATGACCATGAAACAAGAGACCTTCCAAGCAATTGACAAGTGCCACTTGTGCTCATTCTATCAATCTTGTATCCACCATAGTCGGAGTCCGAATATCCAATCAACTCAAAATTAGACCCCTTTGGAAACCATAATCCAACATCATGAGTGCTCTTAAGATATCTCAATATCCTCTTGGTTGCTTTCAAGTGACTTTCTCTAGGTGAAGCTTGATATCTTGCACACTTGCACACACTAAACATCACATCCGGCCTAGAAGCGGTGACATAGAGCAAACTTCCAATCATAGACCGGTATTGCTTTTGATCTACCATGTTGCCACTAGCATCAATATCCAATTGATCATTAGTGCCCATTGGTGTACTCATTGGCTTAGCATCTTGCAATCCAAACTTCTTGATCATGTCCTTGATGTACTTGCCTTGACTTACAAAAGTTCCATTCTTCATTTGCTTGATTTGAAGTCCAAGGAAGTAACTAAGCTCTCCAATCATAGACATCTCAAACTCTTTTGCCATCATATTTCTAAACTCTTCACAAAAGTCTTGGTTAGTTGATCCAAATATAATGTCATCCACATAGATTTGCAACACAAACAAGTCATTTCCAAGCTTCTTGGTGAAGAGAGTGGTGTCAACCTTTCCCATCTTGAACCCTTTAGAGAGAAGAAAGTCCCTCAATCTCTCATACCATACTCTAGGTGCTTGCTTCAAACCATAGAATGCCTTCTTGAGCTTATAAACATGGTTGGGCTTCTTGTCATCTTCAAAACCGGGAGGTTGTTCAACATAAACTTCTTCATTGATGTAACCATTGAGAAATGCACTCTTGACATCCATTTGATAGAGCTTGATGTTGTGTGCACAAGCATATGCTAATAAGATTCTAATTGCCTCCAATCTTGCAACCGGTGCATATGTTTCTCCAAAGTCAAGACCCTCAACTTGAGTGTATCCTTGTGCTACTAATCTTGCTTTGTTCCTCACAACCATGCCATCTTGATCTTGCTTGTTTCTAAAGACCCACTTAGTACCAATCACATTGTAGTTCTTTGGCCTCTCAACAAGTTCCCAAACTTGATTTCTAGTGAAGTTGTTTAACTCTTCATGCATGGCATTTACCCAATCGGAATCCTTCAATGCATCTTCTATTTTCTTAGGTTCTTCAAGTGACACAAATGAGTAGTGCTCACAAAAGGATGCTAATCTTGATCTATTTTGAACACCACTTTGAATTCCACCAATGATTTGATCCAATGGATGATCTCTTGCAATGTTGGTAGGTTGGAGTATTGGGAGTTGATTGCTTCCACTTGTTTGACTTTGAACTTGCGCTTCATCATGAGTACCACTAGAGCTTGCTTGATTTGTATCAATTTGCATATTTTGGTTGATCACATGAATATCATCATCATCAACTTGTCTTGGCCTAACATCACCAATGTCCATGTTCTTCATTGCATTTGACAATTGATCTCCTCTTACATCACTAAGGTTTTGAGCTTCATTTTGAGATCCTTGGGTTTCATCAAACTCAACATCATGAACTTCTTCCAAGGTGCCATTTGTGAGATTCCAAACTCTATATGCTTTGCTTGTGGTAGAATAACCAAGTAAGAACCCTTCATCACATTTCTTTTCAAACTTGCTCAATCTAGTGCCTTTCTTGAGAATATAGCATTTGCAACCAAACACTCTAAAGTATGCAATGTTGGGCTTTCTTCCATTCAATAGCTCATATGGTGTCTTCCCAAGCTTCCCATGGCAATAAAGACGGTTGCTACAATAGCAAGCCGTGTTGATAGCTTCACTCCAAAATGAATGACTCACATTGTATTCACTAAGCATTGATCTAGCCATGTCAATCAAAGTTCTATTCTTTCTTTCAACTACACCATTTGATTGAGGAGTGTATGTTGGTGAGAATTGATGTCCAATACCAAGATCATCACATAAATCTTCAATTCTTGTGTTCTTGAACTCACTACCATTGTCACTTCTAATCTTCTTGATGGTAGTCTCAAACTCATTTTGCACTTTCTTGACAAAAGACTTGAATAGATCATAAACATCACTCTTGTCATAGAGAAAGAACACCCAAGTGTATCTAGTGTAGTCATCAACAATCACAAAACCATACTTGTTGCCACCAATGCTAGTGTATGTTGTTGGCCCAAACAAGCCCATGTGCAATAGCTCAAATGCCTTTGATGTACTCATTTCACTCTTACTAGGATGTGTATTTCCAACTTGTTTGCCGGCTTGACAAGCACTACAAGGTTTATCCTTCTCAAAGGTGACATCCTTCAAGCCTCTAACTAAGTCATGCCTCAAAAGTTTGTTCAATTGTTTCATTCCAACATGACCAAGCCTTCTATGCCACAACCATCCCATACTAGATTTGCTAAGCAAGCATGATATCAATTGTGTCTCACTATCATTGAAGTCAACCAAGTACAAGCTACCATGTCTAAATCCTTTGAATATCAAATTTGATCCATCAACACTTATGACTTCAACATCATCACTACCAAATATGCACTTAAAGCCAAGATCACAAAGTTGTGCCACCGACAAAAGATTGAAGTCCAAGCTCTCAACTAGCAATACATTAGATATGCTCATGTCATTTGAGATAGCAATTTTACCAAGCCCCTTGACCTTGCCTTTCTTGTTGTTGCCGAAAGTGATAGCATCAAAACCACCATTTTGACTTGTATCAATTGATTTGAACATACAAGAATCCCCGGTCATATGTTGAGTGCACCCACTATCAAGCACCCAATGCCTTCCTCCGGCTTTGTAATTGACCTACAAGATAAGATCAATTCTTTTTAGGTACCCAAACTTGTTTGGGTCCTACAAGGTTAGTGACCAAGCTCTTTGGTACCCAAATGGCTTTCTTCTTTGAGCCCATCCATGGTGCACCAATGAACTTAGCATGAACACCATTAGTACCCTTGGTAAGCACATAGAAAGAATCAAACTTAATTGAGGATACATTAGCATTGGATTTCTTGTTCATGCAATGTCGCTCTATGTGACCAACTTGCTTGCAACTTTTGCAATAGCTACCATTGTTCTTCACAAAACGAGTCTTGTGAGGAGCAAAAGCGGCCTTGCCTTTCTTGGGATTATAGCCCAATCCCTCTTTGTAGAGAGAAGCTCTTTGGCTACCCAAGCACATAAGCAAGCGGTCCTCACCACCATAAGCCTTGGCTAAGGTGTGATTGAGCTCTTTTACCTCCTTCTTGAGATTTTTATTCTCAACTATAAGTGTGGAGTCACAAGTGAAACCATCACTACTAGATGAGGATGATGTAGATGAGCTACATGAAGGGTTAGTGGGAGCAACAACAATAGGCTTATGACAAGATTCATCAATTATATCACATGATGTGCCTATGTTGCAAGTTTTAGCTTTCTCAACATTAGTTGGCATGTTTACATATTTTTCAACTAGAGAGGAATGAGCTTCTTCAAGCTTAGTGTGAGACTTTTGAAGCTTCTTATGGTCTACCTTTAGACTCTCATAAGATGCTCTAAGCTCATCAAGTTCTTGCATAAGGTTTTTCTTTTCCTTAAGCAAGCCCTTGCACTCCTTTCTAGACTCTTTAAAATGTTGAGTGCAATCTTCTAGCATAGTGATTAGTTCATCTTTAGTGAATTCTTCTTCATCACTATCACTATCACTAGCATTATCATGATCACTCTCATCATCGGATAATACCTTAGCGGCCTTAGCCATGAAGCACGATGGAGTGTCGAAGAGAGAGACCTTCTCTTGAATAGCAATGCTAGCATGTCCCTTCTTCTTGCTCTTGTTGTCATCCTCATCATCACTTGAGGAATCATCACTATCCCATGTAGCAACATGAGAATCATTCTTCTTTTTAAGAGAGCTCTCCTTCTTTTCTTGCTTCTTCTTTTGCTTCTTCCTCTCCTTCTTGATAGCATCTTCATCATCACTATCATAAGGACACTTTGCAATGAGATGGTCTTTGCTATGGCATCTAAAGCATCTCATGGTATGCTCATTCTTCTTGGATGAGTTCTTTCTCCTTGCACGAAAGCCTTTCTTCTTCATGAATTTGCCAAATTGCTTGACAAAGAGAGCCATCTTCTCATCAATGTCATCACTATCACAAGAGCTTGAGTCTTCTTCACTTGATGATTCAATCTTGGATTTGCCCTTGGATGTGGTGGCTTTGAATGCCACACTCTTCTTCTTCTCATCATCCTTTTTCTCGTTTTCCTTCTTCTTCTTCTTGACCAATTCATCCTTCTCATCATCTTCTCTATATGAATCATCGGTCATCACTTCTTGAAATATTTGTTGAGGAGTTGAATCCTTCAATGTAGTCCTCACTAGCACGGTGATCAATGTATCAAATCTCTTGGGCAAGCTTCTCAAGAACTTCATAGAGAATTGGTTGTCTTTGACCTCCTCACCAAGTGCCTTTAGCTCATTGACAATGACTTGCAATCGATGAAACATTTCCGGTACACTTTCATCATCTTGCATCTTGAAGCTTGAAAATTTTTCTTGCAAGATATATGCTTTAGCGGTCTTTGTGCCTTCGGTGCCCTCAAATGTTTCTTCTAACTTGGCCCAAGCATCATGTGCAACTTCTATGTTCTTTACTTGCTCAAATGTCTTGTCATCTAATACCTCATGAAGAGCACTAATGGCAATATCATTGCATTGGAGCTTCTTCTCTTCCACCGGTGTAGGTGCTTCCGGATTAGCAACCTCAAATTTTGTCTCGGTGACCTTCCACACTTCTCTATTGATTGACTTTAGGTGTGCGGTCATCTTAACCTTCCAATATGCATAATTTGTGCCATCAAAGTGAGGTGCCTTCTTGGTGTTGTTGATGTGCAAACTTAATTGAGCCATTTCTTCTTCACCGTAGGTTGTTAAGCCTCAAATAAACGGTGCCTCGGCTCCGATACCACTTGAAAGGTCCAAATAGGCTAGAGGGGGGTGAATAGCCTAATTAAAACTTCTACAACAATTACTTAACCACAAGTTAGTACAAAAGGTGGCGGAGCAAAATACACTAGCTCTAACTAATTAAGCAAGCCACCTACACAAGTCTAGAACAAGGCTATCCACTAAACACAACAACAACAAGCTAGAAACAAGATGTAATACGAGAGAAGAGCTTCGAGAGATTATACCGCCGTGTAGAGATGAGAAGTACCAATCAAACAATCACACAAGAGAAATCCTCGGGAAGAGAATGACACAAGAATTTATCCCGAGGTTCACTTGCTTCCCGGCAAGCTACTCCTCATTGTGGCGATACACCCACTTGTCGGTTCGCGAGCTAATAGACTATCAAGAGTCGAGCCCTCGGCGGGCACCGCACAACCGCACACAAGATGGGGATCCTCCAAGCCACGAGCTCCACTAGAGTATCCAATTCGCGAACTCCCACGGGGAAGGATCAAGAACCCCTTACAACACTTGGTGAAGGCTCCAACAATCTTCAATTGCGAGCTCAATCACCTCCGCTGCTCCAAGCCGTCTACCGTGTCGGGAAACACGGAAGAGTAACAAGAAATCCACAGCAACTCGAAGATCAAGTGCCTCTAGAATGCAACTCTCAAGCAATGCACTTGAATCTCACTCAATCTCACTCAAGAAATGCAACTATGCAAAGAGATGAGTGGAGGGGTTGCTCTCTAGCTCAAAGGATGTTTCTAGGTCTCAAAATGTGCAAGAGATGCCCTCAAACCCCGGACACCCTCTATTTATAACGAAGGGGTACGCAGCTAGCCGTTACAAACAACGCAGCGAAACTCGTGTTGACCGGACGCTCCGGTCAGGATGACCGGACGCGTCTGGTCACTACACGACAAACGTGAACAGTGCGCGTCAGAACTAGCCGTTGCCCTGACCGGACGCGCTCCTTCGATTGACCGGACGCGACAGTGCCAGCGTCCGGTCGCGTTCCAGTAAGCGCCCGACGAGACCGGACGCGTCCGGTCGCACGTGACCGGACGCGCCAGCCGCGTCCGATCGCGCTTCGCTGCGCTCGGCCTCTCTGGACACTTGACCGGACGCTCTGGTCCCGTGAGGCACCGGACGCGCCGGTCGCGCGCTTAACTTTTACGCCCAGTTGAACTGACCGGACGCGCTGGTCAGACCAGACCCGCGTCCGGTCACAAACCCCAGCGCCTGTGCCGCGAAGAACTGACCGGACGCGCCCCACGTCCGGTGCAGCGTCCGGTCATCACAGTGACCGCCGTTCGCCTCCGTTTCTTTTCCGACTTCCGGCGCAATAGAAAATAGGCATTTCACTTCTCTAAAAAGCGCCGAATCCCGCCTCGCAAGCTCGGCGGGAGGGAGAGAGGAACCCAAACCCCTCTCTACCGCTTAAACACCTCCGCCTTCGTAAATGTGCTAACACCACCAAGTGTACACCATCAATGTGCATGTGTGTTAGCATTTCACAAACATTTTTTCAAGGCGTTATGTTAGCTCTCAACTAGATCCTAATGCATATGCTCAAGACATTGATCTAGTGGCACTTGATTCCCGAGCTAACCGTGATTGCCCCTCTTGATAGTCGGCTATGTAACCTAAATCCGGTCAATCACTTCTCTACTCATCTTAGACCGGCAAAAGGAAAACCCTATGGTTATACCTTTGCCTTGCGCTCTTAGATCCTTTTCCTCCACTTGATCATCAAGTCCATCATATTATGTGCATCTCCACCATGATCGTCATTTCATGTCCATGCACTATTTCTTTGTGATCTTGTGGCCACCACTCCTTGCCACGTACATCTTCATCACATGGGTTGCTTATGCCTAACTCAAAACACTTAACACATGGCATTAGCAACTTGGTGTCATTAATTACCAAAACCAAACTTGGGCTTTCACCTTTGCACCCGTTGCAAGACTTGAAGCCATTCGTATCCTCCTTGCATATGCATCACATCATGATATGAAACTATATCAAATGGATGTGAAAAGTGCATTCTTAAATGGCTTTATAAATGAACTAGTCTATGTCAATCAACCTCCCGGGTTTGAAGACCCTAGATATCCTAATCATGTTTATAGGTTGTCCAAGGCGCTATATGGGCTCAAGCAAGCCCCTAGAGCGTGGTATGAGCGCCTCCGAGACTTCCTCATTGAGAAGGGCTTCACCATTGGGAAGGTCGACACCACACTATTCACCAAGAAGCTTAATGGGGAGATCTTCATTTGTCAAGTGTATGTTGATGATATCATCTTCGGGTCAACAAATGAAGATTATTGCAAGGAATTTGGTGAATTGATGTCGAAGGAGTTCGAGATGTCAATGATTGGTGAGCTCACATTCTTCCTTGGTTTTCAAGTCAAGCAAATGAGAGAAGGGATTTTCATCTCTCAAGAAAAGTATACCAAGGATCTTCTCAAAAGATTCAAGATGGAAGAATGCAAACCAATCAAGACCCCAATGCCATCAAATGGACATCTCGACCTAGATGAGGGAGGTAAACCGGTTGATCAAACTCTCTACCGTTCTATGATTGGTAGCTTATTGTACCTTACCGCATCTAGGCCCGATATCATGTTTAGTGTGTGCATGTGTGCTCGCTTCCAAGCGTGCCCTAAAGAACCTCACTTAAGTGCCATAAAAAGAATCCTAAGATATCTTAAGCACACCCCAAGCATTGGTCTTTGGTATCCCAAAGGAGCTAGATTCCAACTAGTTGGCTATTCCGATTCGGATTATGCCGGTTGCAAAATTGATAGAAAAAGCACATCCGGAGGGTGCCATTTGCTTGGGAGATCCTTAGTATCTTGGTCATCTAAAAAGCAAAATAGTGTGGCTTTGTCCACCGCCGAGGCGGAATACATTGCCGCGGGGGCTTGTTGTGCACAAATCTTATATATGAAACAAACCCTCCTAGACTATGGAATTGTTCTTGAAAAGGTGCCACTTTTATGTGACAATGAAAGTGCCATTAAAATTGCTAACAATCCGGTACAACACTCTCGCACCAAGCACATTGATATCCGCCATCACTTTCTAAGAGATCACGTTGCTAAAAATGACATATCACTAGAAGGTGTACGAAGTGTAAATCAATTAGCGGATATCTTCACTAAACCTTTGGACGAGGCTACCTTTTGTAGGCTAAGAAGTGAACTAAATGTGCTTGATTCAAGTAACTTTAAAAGATAAGCGTGTGTTGTCCCTTGCATTGCATTGTATTATATGTCACGTTTATTTTATCGCAATGCATTTAGGGCTTGGCTAACACGGTTACGATAACCCTCCTTTGGAGGAGTGAAGAAGTCTAACCGTGGATCAAACTTGACAAGCAACCTAGCTTTACTTACTTGTATTGCATTGCATATGCATGGTTGTTTGTTTGTCGTTTCTTTTCAGTTTAGCTTTGAGCAACCTCTGTGTTCGTCCATGGATAGAGAGAGCTTTTTGACGCTCCTGAAGGTCCAAAAACTCTATTGCATGGCCATACGTTGCTCCTTGGATGTTTATTGCCTATTTTCCTAAAAATAATACTAGCCTAAGGCAAAATATTTTGAAAAATTTTGAGGGTTTGAGTGAGGTCACTCATATCAGGTTCCAATTGGTGTTTATTTGTGTTTCTTTGAATTGGAACTTGATTGGGAGAAGTCGCGTCGGAGTTTGGAACGAAGAAGGGCGAAGAACAGCGACCGGACGCTGGACCGGACGCTGCACCAGACGCAGTGATGCTTCACCACCGCGTCCGGTCCCGGCGTCCACCAGCGCGTCCGGTCATCCAGAAGACCAACTCCAGACCTAGTGACCGGACGCTGCACCGGACGCGCCTGTGTTGACCACCGTGTTCGGTCCCGGCTACCACCACCGCGTCCGGTCATCCGCGATGAATTCCCGAGCTCCCAGCGACCGGACTCTGACCGCGTCCGGTCAGTCCGCACCGGACGCGTCCGGTCACTCCAGGAGCTTACTGGAGTGTGACCGGACGCTGCACCACCGCGTCCGGTCATAACGACCACCGCGTCCGGTCATCGCGCATCGAGCGGATCTGAGCCCCTCATAAAACCGTTCGTCCTCGATCTGATTTTTTCACCCGAACGCCATCCGCCGCCGCCGCTCGCCCCCAACTCGCCATTTCGCCGACTCGCCGCGCCCTCGCCGTCAGCTCACCGCCGGAGACCCCTCGCCTTCAGCCGCGCCGCGCCTCCACGCCTCCCTGCTCACGCGCCACCCGAAGTCGAGCAAGCCCGCCGCTGCCACACCCGATCGAACCCGGCGACCGCGCGCCACCGCCGTCCTTGCCCAGCCACGCGCCGCCGGCAAGCTCACCGCCGCCGTGGGCTTCACCGCAGCAGCCACTTCACCCCCTGTGCAGCCTAGCCCCTCGTGCCCGAGCTCCTTGTCTTCTCCATCTTCGGCCGAGCCATCTAGGGTTTAGCCCAAACCCTAACCTAGGGTTTGCCCTAAACCGTTCTCCAGGTAACGAAATCGATCGTCCTCGATTCAATTTCATTTCGTGTCGTTGCTAGGGCTAACCTTGACCGTATTCATCCATTGATTATCTCGACTCGGTCCTTTCAGAGCTCGATCGTCGAATTCGGGGATTCTCGCGACCTAGGTCACCGCTTCTACTCACTGTCGTCTCGTCGATCCGAGGTAGCTTCGCGTCACGTTTCACTTCGTATCTAATATGCTTGCTATCTCTAGGGTTTCGCACCTTTTAGTTACGTATGTGCTTATAGTATATCTTTCTATTCCATCGGTGCAGCGAGTCAGTCGGTGTGTCAGGGTCAGATTTATTCGCTGAATCCGAGGCCAAGCCTGCGGATACGGATTGAGGCCAAGCCTCTCGAGTGTCAGTTCACCACCTTTCAGAGGCTCTCAGTCAGTTGGTCAGCATGGTGCGTTGCAAGAACGCCGGTGGTGCTCCTGGTGACGGGGACGACAGTCCTCCCCGTCATGATGAGATTGCGCGTGGTAAGCGCATCAAGATGATGGCCAGGAAGAAGAAGAAGACGCTTACAGAGGCAGAGGTTGCTCAGGCTGTGGCAGATGCTGCAGAGCAGGCAGAGAGAGGTGGCAGACGCAGTGGCATATATATAGGCGAGAGTCGCTTTCACCTTGAAGGTCGACAGCTCGGCACTGAGGCCACTGAGGGTACCGAGGATACTGGAGCCACAGAGCAGATGTCAGTTGATCCACCCACAGAGCAGACAGAGGCTACAGAGGCTCCACAGGCTACTGAGGATACAGAGGAGCAGCCAGCTCAGTCTCCACCACGTCGCCGCTCCACACGTGCACGTACTCAGGTGACACCTAGGCCAGAGGGCCAGCGTCATGGAGCACGTCCTCCTCCCAGAGCTAGAGGTTCACCCCCGGTCGAGCACTTTGACCTGAGGGGTGCTACAGCACGTCAGGTGCAGGGTTTGAGGTTTGTGGAGGTCAGCCGTTGGTTCCCACCTGTCAGAGATCACAGAGCTTCAGAGGGTTTCTACACCCCACTTCAGGAGGATTTCTACAGGGCCTTAGTTGACAGTGGTATTGCTTTCAGACCTCAGAGGGTGTGTCGGCTAGAGGCACTAGTTGCTGTTGTGGGAGAGCAGCTTCGTCCGCACCTGTCCTATATGTCTGGTTTGTCGGATCTTCTTGGACGGACAGGTGCATACTGCGGCACATGGGTCAGGGAGTTCTATGCTTCACTTTGGATTGATCCTGCCCATGAGTTCATTCACTTTGCATTCAGAGGCCGCGATCACAGACTTTACAGCTCCAGAGCTCGAGAGATCCTCAGACTACCAGCTTCTGACACGAGGATCCATCAGCTGTGTTATGGACAGACTCCACCACCCAGACGCCCTCACGGCGGAGCAGTGCCTCCTACAGACCTAGTTCGACCCTGCTTCCGTGAGCCTTTTGGCGAAGGGTCTCGTCGTACGCCTGCCAGCCTGGCGCCACTTGCCAGGGTCTTGGATGCTATTCTCAGACGCACTCTACTTCCCAGACTTGGCTACAGAGAGGGACTGACACGTATGCAGCTTTGGGTTGTTCACCACCTCCTCTCACAGAGACAGTTTGACATCTGGGATCTTATTCTTAGTGAGATGGAGGACACCATTGCTGAGGGCTTCAAGGGTAATCGTCAGCTGCCCTATGCACACTGGATCTGCTTTATCATTAGATCTTCTATCCAGATGCCACCAGAGATCAGGGCAGAGATATCAGACACTACTACTGCTTTCCCGGATTATGATATCCGTCAGCTTTGGGCCTCGGTTACTAGAGATCAGGCCCCAGTGCCAGGACAGCGTGAGCGCCCAGAGGTTCCTGAGACAGCAGCTGAGCAGGATGCCAAAGTTGATGAGCTTGCTGAGGCAGAGCTTGCGGACCTTGAGGCTCAGACTGCTAATATACCTGAGGATGTGACTTCTGACAGCACAGATGAGGACTACCAGCCCATCCCCAGGTACCGGTCTCCTCGGTCTCACGACCACGAGGCCGATGGCTCTGGCTCAGCCTCCCGCTCAGACCCAGCCATGGTGGCTATTCTTGAGAGGTTGACCCAGGCTCAGGAGCAGCAGCAGCAGCAGATTCAGCGACAGGCACAGGACACAGCTGCAGCACTTGCACAGATTCAGGCTCGTCAGGACGAGTTTCAGCGACAGCAGCTTGAGATCCAGAGGCAACAGGTTGAGATGCAGCGACAGAGTCAGCAGCAGTACATGGATCTTCTGTGCCACCTTATCACAGTCGGGGTTCCTCCGCCTGCTTCTGTCATGACTTAGGCTTTGCATTCCAGTGGTCCGTCGAGTCAGCGACAGCCGAGCTTCCAGTTTACATCTCCACAGCAGCAGGTTCCCCAGTCTTTTCAGTCCCCGAGCTTCACTCCTATCCATACGGGGTTTACACCGTCAGACCAGCCTCGCCCGCACCTCCTGACAGGCACACCTATTGGTGATTTCAGTGCCACCTACAGCGAGTTGACTGGTCAGCCGACACCCTCGCACACCACTACGTTTCACACTTCGTCAGGGTTGTCAGCTCCCAAGGCAGCCGTTCCTCCAGTGACAGGGACCGGGACTACCGAGACCATCCCTTCTTCAGTTGTCTCGACAGATCCCCTGCTATTGGCTCACTATAGGCTCAGGTTACTCAGACAGATCCACTTGTTGCTACTCAGTCAGTGCCTGTTCCTGCTCAGACCCAGACCGCTTCACAGCCACGTGTTTCTTCAGAGGGTCAACCAGATAGCTCAGACTCCGAGGGTGATTCGCTACACTTCGTGATTACTCCGCGCACCTCGGCACCCGACACGACTCCGTCTGTCCCCCCGTCAGATCATTAGATTAGTTTTTTTGGCGCTTGATGCCAAAGGGGGAGAGAGAGTAGTTTCAGGGGGAGTTTTGATAGAGGGTTTTCGTTCTTTGTGTGCTACATTCATGCATATCATGTTTACTTTTCAGCATTGCATTCGTGTGACATTGTCGTCGAGTCGTAAACTTTGAGTCTTAATGTGTTATTCTCGTCACAGTTTAAATATATGTCACCGTTTTAGTTATAGCTCTAAGGTTGTGCTTCCGTGCCTTACTCCGTCTTCTTATGAGCTATATCTTTTTTGTGTACTAACGCTTTTTGTCTTATCTTATGAAGTACACTCTTTTGGCTTGGGGCACATAAGCAATTCCTAACCCTTTGTGCTTATTGCTTTTTTGCTTATGTGAACCAAGCATGCTCGAAAACCTCAACTCAAATCTTTTGAACCTTAGTGTTGTCATCAATCACCAAAAAGGGGGAGATTGAAAGCATCTAGGCCCCAAGGTTTGGTTTCGGCAATTGATGACAACGCTTTATTACCATGACTAACGTGTGTTTTGCAGAAACGTTGGTAAGTTAGGTCATGAAGGTTATAACTGCTTTGGGCACCATGGTATTCGTGTCCCTTGATGGAAATCGTTTCGGTTTTCAAAAGAGTGACGTCAAGATTAAGGACGGTTAGTTCCGGATGTCGAGGTGTTGAGACACATTCGGAATAGTCGTTAGGATCTTCGTTTTTCTCTTTTGGCCGTACTATAAAGGGGGGCATGAACGGGTAGCTTGACCTAGGCGAGCCCTATGTTTAGGTGTGGTGCACACTTGTTAAACTTGGCGCTAGGCAACCCTAGAATAGCTCAAAGTTCAGTTGGAAGCAACTTGGTTGAAGTTGCGACGTGTTTCAGAAAGTTTCGGGCTGTTTCCCACTGACCGGACACGGTCTTCGGCATGACCGGACGCGTCCGGTCAGTACGTTACCGCGGCTAGGGTTTCGGCCTTGACGACCAGACGCGGTCCTCGCGAGGACCGGACGCGGTGGTCAGTGACTGACACGTGTCACTTGAGGGAAACACCCGTCGGACGCGACCTGGGGGTGATCGGCGCGTCCGGTCATAGTCCAGTAAGGTCCAGAGAGGACCGGACGCGTCCGGTCATCACCGATCGGACGCGGCCTCGCGTCCGGTGCAAGTACAGTAAGCTCCTTTGCACGATCGGACGCGTCCGGTCGCCCCTGATCGGCGCGTCCGGTCGTTCAGTTGAAAATCGGGTTTTGACCGTTACGGGCGACCAACGCGTCCGGTCAGTTCGACCGGCGCGTCCGGTCAGCCCGTGTCAAAACATAACGGTTCGTTTTCTTTGAGGGGTGTATAAATACATCCCCTCCACCTCTTTTAGAGGTCTCTTGCTCATTCAAACATCTGAGAAAACCCTTTAGAGTGCAAGGGAGTGCAAGAGCTCTAGTGAGGATAGAGATTTGAGAATCAAAGTTTGAGAGTTCCTCACTAGTGATTCGAGAGTAGCAAGTGTGCATCCATCTCCTCATTTGGGCTTGTTGTGGTCTAGTGAGAGTTCTAGCTTGTTACTCTTGGTGATCGCCATCACCTAGACGGTTTGGTGGTGATTGGGAGTTTGGTGATCATCCGGCGGAGCTTGTGGATGACCCAACTCATGTTGTGAGCGGTTTTGGGTGATTCACCGCGACGGAGTGTCGAAGAATCTACCCGTAGAGAGCACTTGATCCTTGCGCGGATCAAAGGGGAGCTACACCCTTGTGCGGGTGCTCCAACGAGGACTAGTGGGGAGTGGCGACTCTCCGATACCTCGGAAAAACATCGCCGTGTTCCTTGCCCTTTACATTCAAGCATTTACATTCTCGTATTTACTTTCATTGCTTGATTTACTTTCCTAGAATTGCCATGCTAGACTAGGATTGGAAACTAGGGTGCAAAACTTTTATCGGTAGACTCTCTAGGAACACAAGTAGGCACTAGGGGTGAATTCCGGCTTGTAGGATTTAATTCTTGCAATTAATTTTTAGAAAAGCCCAATTCACCCCCCCTCTTGGGCATCTTGATCCTTTCACTCCTGACCGGACGCGCCGGTCCCACGAGTGACCAGATGCGCGGTGGTAAACCCCAGTCCTCGTGCCAGACTGCTGCTGTCACTGACCGGACGCATCCGGTCATGCCGAGACCGCGTCTGGTCACCCCAGTGACCTCCGTTCGTCTCTGTTTCTATCCACGATGACTTAGAGAAAATCTCCGCCTCCAGCGTAGTGAAAAATAGGCGTTTCACTTCCACAAAAGCGCCGAATCCCAGCCCTCTCTACCGCTCAAACTCCACCTCCTTCGCAAATGTGCTAACATCACCAAGTGTACATCACCATGTGCATGTGTGTTAACATTTTCACAATCATTTTTTGAGGCGATAAGTTAGCTCACCACTAGATCTAAATGCATATGCAAATGAATATTCATCTAGTGGCACTTAAGTGATCAATAGTCCTGAAAATTCCTCTCTTTATAGTACGGCTATCGATCCTAAGTCATCCACACACTCTATGGTGTCTTGGATGCAAAATAAAAAACCCTATCATATACCTTTGCTTTGAGCTCTATGATTTGGCTTTGCACCTTCATCCAACTCCTTCATGGCAAGCACTTGATCACATCACCATTGCTTGATCCTTGCTTCACCATGTCATTGCACCAACCACATCATAGCTACACACATGTCTTTGCTATGTAGTTAGTACTAAGTATCGTCACTAATTACCAACACTAAGCATAGGACTTTCAGTGTGCGGGTGTCCGACCCAGAGGCTGGAGGAGGAAGGGTGGATAGGCCTGTTTTGGAGTCAGCACGAGCTCTTTTCATGACTTGCTCATCAGATTCACCACTACCTGCTCTCTTTTTGCCTTTTCATAGCATGCATTGAACTTGGTAATTAAAGGTATAGTCTTGCTCCAATGGTTTTCCAATTAAGTAGCTGTTCTTCTTCGATCTTTAGGCACCGATGCATGCATCGCTCCACTCTTTTTCTGGCTTCACTCCAAATATGCATCACTATCTGCAGTGTTGGGAACGATGCTCAAACACTCTCTCTACTTTTAGGCATCACTCCAAGAACACACTGCGAAAGGCCTAATGAGCCGTTGTGTTTGTCTCCCATTTGATTTTTTCGCACTTCAAATGGAATTCTATAATTGCTCTTAAAGAAGTCTGCTAGGATGGGCCGAAGGTTCCAATGGCCTAGCGTGTTGATCGTCTCGCTAGGGTTTGGCATGCCCAACCTGTTTTCCATCACTGAATTGATCATAGTATGTTCTCCACCACCAACTTTTTCTGTCTGGCCGCTCTTTCATCTTCTTCTTGTACTAACAACCCAAAAATAGGTGATTGGGAAGCATATACGGACAATACTTTGGATTTTTTCCTTTTTTATTTATTTAAATTTAGAATCAGGGGATTACGCAAAAAACAAAGAGGTTATTAGTTTTAGTAATGCCAAAGGATTATATGTTGAAAAGAGGCTTCATGCTCATCCCTTTCGACGTGACCATCTGGGCTGCGTTTAGATGTAATTTTTTTTTTAAAACGGCACTGTAGCTCTTTTCATTGTTATTTGGCAAATATTATCCAATCATGATCTAATTAGGATTAAAAGATTCATCTCGTCTATTTCGTCTAAATTATGTAATTAGTTTTATTTTTTATCTATATTTAATGCTTCATGTATGTGTAAAAGATTTAATGTGACGAAGAATCTGAAAAATTTTGTAAAATTTTCTAGGAACTAAAGAGGGCCCTGGTGAGCCGTGAGCCGAACTCTTCAACCTACACACAGCCATGCCACATGCTGGTGCACTGCACGATTTGTAGACTGGTCGATGTGTAAAATCTGGCCTAGGGCCCTGGCAGAGCATACCATCACCGTGTCAGAGACAAGGCCGGACTTCCCCCTGTCCCTGGCGCAGGCGCGCAGGAAAAAGAGCCTCCTCGCTCACCGGTCACCGCGCGCGGAGGAATGGAAAAGGTGGTTGGAACTTGGAGATCACCGAGGAAGACTGGGCAGCATGCGTGTGCGTAGAAGACGCCCGCGATCGTGACATGTCCGGTGCGGCGGTGCGCCAGCGGCTGCACCGGACTACGGGAGCCGCGGACCGCAGGGTGTAGCATGCCAAGCTCCCCGACCTCGCACCGGACCCGAAGTACAGTAGCGGTCAGGTGAACTCCTCGTGAAAGGCACCCCGTCTCGCAATAAGGCTATGTTTAGATCTAAATTTTGGAGTGCTAAAATATACGGTAGCATTTCGTTTGTATTTGGTAATAATTGTCTAACCATTGACTAATTATACTCAAAACGTTTGTCTGGCAAAGTACAACCAAACTGTGCAATTAGTTTTTGATTTTATCCACATTTAGTACTCCATACATGTATCGGAAATTTGATGTGACGGAAAATCTTTTTTTACATAGTATACTTTTTAATGGATCTAAACACAGCCTAACTTTCTCGGTTTTATTTCGGACGTTAAAATTTGCTGGCCGTTTTGTCGATAGCTGCGTGAGCCAGTCCAAAGTGAAAGTGTGCTGTGACGTCGCGTGATTGGGCAGCAGCAGCGCAGCACAGGAGAACCAACCGGCTGGCGCGGTCCGTGCAGGCGCAGCGGCGAACGATCCTGCGCTCCATACTCCACTCACTGCGAAATCTTTTGCTCAGGGCCCAGGAGCCAGGCACAGGCAGCATGGCCTGTGTGCTGGCGGGCCAAACAAGACGGGGAGAGGCAGGCGTCCAAAACTCTGACAACTGAAACTCTGACTGAAGGGTGAAACCGCGAAACGAAAGCACATGAGCTACTGTCCATGGACCAACGGACGGACCACCGGTGCTTTCCTTCAGTTGCGTCCGCATGAGTTTTTCAAAAAACATTCTGCGTCCAAATAGAGGTAGCACGGCTACAAATCTGAGCACGGAGATGGACGCCTTTAATTTTTTTGTTCTGCCACAAAACTTTTGCAGGAGCTGCATTATTTGGAAACCACAGTGGCGTGAAAATAGGCAGTTTTTAGCTGATTTTTGTACGGGTCGTCCATAGCCAATTCAAATTCAGGCTCTAAATTGCGTGTGTTCCTTCTCAAAGTAAGTTGGTAATGGCACCAGAAAATTCTGCCTCTCCTCTGTGAAAACAAGTAAAGGAAGAACAAACACCGGCCCCTGTCCAAAATATAGGCGACGGATGAACAATCTTGATATCTCACATGCGGGCATGCATTTTCTTTGGAATTAATTATGCTATGCTGGCAAAACAAAAATTACATGATAATAAAGGCTAATTTCCTTTTTGCTGTCGCACTTGACTATTTGTGTAAAGCAACCGTGGAACTTCCAAATTCTCACGGAACCATTGCTTTGGTAATTATATGTTATTGCTTGTGCGTCAATTTTGAAGCAAAAGTTGTTTGATCGTTAAACGCGACTCGAAGTGGTGTATGGCAGAAGCAGAAACGGAATAAGTTTCTACATAGTACTAGCATAACTGCATAAGATGGAACACGTTTTACACAATAGTGGCTCAAATCTACATTTTTCTAAATCAATGCCAAATATCAAAAATCATAATTGGCATAAAGTGGCATACATCGAATTTTTCCAAACTTTAATCGTTATGGGAAGAAAATGCAATGTCAAGCATATCACAATAGCGCACGATAAGGCGTAACAAGCGTATCATCTAGAGCATAATGGTATTAGCAATATGGATGAGCAAATTACTATTACCAAAGCTCAATCAAAAAATATGATGTGTGACATGTGTTCCTTTGGTACGCTAGTTGCAGTTGCAGTTGTGCAGGTCCAAAAGACAGTTCATATACTAGAGCCAAAATCCCAAAGCCATTATTATTATATAGTCTCCCGGATGGCAATGGGATCATAATAACACCTGAAATTATCTTTCTGCTAACTAATCTTACTCCTACTTAACTGATCAACTTTGCGTGATCATCATCTTGTTGTCTTCCGAAGCAGGTACAGGCCCGGGCGAGCGATCCTTACGGACGCAGAGGAAGAGCTCACTGTTGCTCCTAGTACAAGGCTACAACTACAAGGCTACACAACCCAACCCAAGTTACCCAACCCCACCACCACACCACCAACAAGGGGAAAAAAAGGGTTCTCCGGACAGCTCTGCCCATAGCCATGTCTTGCCCGCAGCAGAAGAGGGTTGCTCCGCAGCGGGACGGCGAGGACGCCAACGGCGCCAAGAGGTCCAGGGCGCTGACCATACTCGACGGCGAGGTCAAGCAGGAGCAGCGCGAGCCGGGAGAAGAGGCAGGCCAAGGCGGGCAGGAAGAGGGAGCTCTGGTGGCGGTGGTGCAAGGCATGGAGGAGCCGCAGATCAACGTCCGGTTCGCCGTGTCCCACCTCCACTGCGATGCCTGCGTGCTGCCCCTCAAACCACCAACCTTCAAGGTCAGTTACTCCTGCTTATCATTTCTTTATGGAAGAGGGAAGATGGTTTTTTGGGAGGAAATCAAGGACCTTCTTTGCTGGGTTGATTTGATTCTTGAAACTCTTGCCCTTGTTTTGGGTTGCAGTGCGAGGCCGGCCACGCCGTGTGCGGCTCCTGTCGCGGCAGCCACGTCCAGGCCTGCGCCGGCGCCGGCACCTACGTCCCCTGCACCCTGCTGGACGGGATCGTGCGCGACGCCAAGGTGCCTTGCGACTACGAGGCGTACGGCTGCACGAGCTGGGTCGTCTACTACGAGGCGCCGGACCACCACCACTCCTGCCGGTTCGCGCCCTGCTTCTGCCCGGCCCCTGGCTGCGGGCACTTCACCTCGCCGGCGAGGCTGGCCGAGCACTTCTTCAGCCGCCACGCCTGGCCCGTCACCGAGGTCGACTACGCGACGCCGTGCAAGCTCGCCGTCCCGGGCCCCGAGGACAAACTGGTGCTGGTGGGCAAGGCGGACGGATCCGTGTTCCTGATGTCCCCGTGCGCCCTCGGCGCGGCCACGGCCGTGTCGTCGCTGGTGTGCGTTAGGGCGTGCGGCGACGCGGCCGCGGGGGCACCCCAGTACACCTGTAACCTCTGGGCGGAGGTCGCGGGCCACCAACTGACTCTCTCGTCCATGGTGGCCAGCAGCGGCATGGCCGGTGGCTTCCCGGCGGCCGACCAGGGCATATTCCTGCCGGTGCCGCCGCCGCAGCTCGTGATCCGCATCGACAAAGTCGGCGTGTCCGCTGCCAGGTCAAGGTCGCCGTCCGCCACTCCGCCGTCGAGCCTGCCCAGGAGGATGCTGCAGTGATGGGATCGAAAACTAGGCACTAATTAGCTTGGTTAGTGGTGAGTGTTCGTAGTAGCTGGATATGGTGGTTAGTGGTGACGATCATCAGATTGACAAGAGCATGGATTATTATTTAGTACTACTAGTTTTCAGCTTTTTACTTGGTGTCTAGTCTAATTACAGTTTGGTACTGCAATGCAAGTAGCTCTACTTATCATGCTTCATGCCGGTAAGCATGAAAGATGTCGTTGTGTACTTGTGTTTGATATGTTAGGATTGGCTTCTTTTGTTCATGGCTTGACCATGGAAGGATTGTTTGCCAAGTGTATTTGGACTAGTAACTATGTACCCCTGTTCGGCTGAGCTTATCAGCACGGCTTATCAGCCGTAGAACAGTGTTTTTCTCTCACAGCAAATTAGTCACAGCCGGCTTATAAACAAAAAAACAGCCTGCCGAACAGGGCCGTAGTTCAGCAAGCTCCTGAAGAATGTACTGTATTTTGTAGTCCCTTTCACATGTTTCACTGAATGGTTCGTCTTACCTGAAGTGCTCGCTCGCAAAATTTCGTTTATATTTCATGATGTTAGGAAATACTTAAATCCCCAATTCCAGATTAGAACCTGGCTAAAAAGTAAGAACTGGACACATGCATGGTGAGATTGATGCGAATTTTTACTGCAGGAATTAGTCATAGCAGTGTCAGTCCATACACTAGGATCAGCAGAGCAAATTTTTTGTTTGCCCGAAAACCTTTTGCAGCTTAAGACTACCCGCACTCATGGACCTCTATATTCATCCTCTATACGTCCTGGTCAGCAAGATTATCTCCTCTATACTTAATTCTCCCGCACCCATCCATCCTCTATATCATCCTCTATCCACTCTATCCACTGTGGGACCTACTTGTCACTTTATCTAAATATATCCAAGTGTGATCTAGTTTTGAAGGATTTATTGAGACAAATTTAATGGTGCAATCGAAATTTAATTTGGATTTTTGGTTTGTGAGTTATAGTATTTTTTCCCTTTGTTTAGCTAGTGGGGCCCGTCACTATAGAGTATAGAGTAAATACTGTACTACTCTAAATATAGAGTAAGAGAAAGGATAGAGTATCGTTTTAGAGTATCCAGTGCAGCAGTTTTTACTCTATATTCATACTCTAAAGCTTTAGAGTACCGTTTTAAAGTACCCACTGCGGGTAGTCTAACGAACTGAGCAACTCAAACCTGGTTTAGTTTACATCCATCTGTCATCATCAAGCGCTGGCGCACTACTACACGGGCATGGTCACTAGTGCTACTCACTAGTGACTGACTTGCGAGTTCCATACAGAATACTGAATTTTAGCACGAATTGTGCTAAATTGCAGTGAGGCGTAATGACTCAAGCACGGCTAGCAACAAAGCCCTTGTTTAGATTCCCAATTTAGGAGATCCAAAGTTGAGAGTTTACTATTTGAGCAAAAACTTCACTGTTCACAGCAGTCACTTTATCCCCCAGATGCCAACTTTGGCGGTACTGTTCAGCATATTTAATGCTTGTGCATGCAATTGTCCATGCATTGTTACACTGCATGTCCACATTTCCAAATAGCTTCAAAGAGTGCGTAAAATTGTTATAGTTTACATACCCGAAAAATGATACAAATTCAAATGATAGAAAATCAAATGCAACAAACCGCTAATTGATACAGGTCCTCAAAAAGGACAACCTCAGCAACGACAGAATCCATTACAATCCCTCAATCAAGAATGATACCTACTGTACAACTGTTCAGCCATCTGGTCTCGGACTGCATTCATGCTGGGCATGTCAAATCCTTGCGGACAATCAACAGTTTTCGGCTGATCTAAACTGGCTTCAACAGGCACATAGTTTATATTGTTATTAACGAAACCAAAGTCCCTATCATATTCACCATTCAGTCTAATGAAGTTGTGCAATGCCATGCATGCACATATAATATGTGACTGTGTTTCAGCTGAGTACGGCGGGATATCCAATAATATGCGCCACTTCATTTTCAGCACACCAAACGCCCTTTCTATAACATTTCTAAGAGACGAATGTGCATGGTTGAACGTCTCCTTAATATTTTGTGATTCGGGGGCGTTTTGAAAGTCTTGGAGGTGATACCTGGTCTGCCTGTAAGGACCCAGAAACCCTCGCCGGTTTGCATACCCCGAGTCCACCAGGTAGAACTTGCCTACACCATGTAGTACCTGTAAGTGTTGATTGCCTACAATTAGAAATCTATGAAATACTAAAATGTGTGTACCTCTAGGCGCCTGCTTGAATTTGTTGCTAAATCTTGCGATTGCATCGTCAAGCACTCTCATGTCATGCGCCGATCCAGGCCACCCAGCAAGTACAAATGTAAAAAACATATCGAAGTCACATGCAGCCATGACATTCTGGGTTGTCTTGTTCTTGCGACACATGTACTGCTTCAACTTATCCTGTGGAACGACCACAGGAATGTGGGTGCCATCTATTGCCCCTATGCATCCCGAGAATTCAGGGGAGAATCGGTATTGTTGTAGCCTAGGATGAACTGTGCTAAACATGGGGTCCCTAGGTGTAATGATGTCATCAGCTAGACCTACCATACATTCGAGTACTTTGTAAAACAGGTTGTGGACTGTTGCTAGTGATCTCTCAAATCTATCCCTTGCTTGCCTAACTGATTGTGGTGGCCCACAAATCCAAAGGAAGATGCCTAAAGCCTCCATAGAGGTGGACTTCTTTGATGATTTGAGGCCATAATCTCTTGTCAACAGTTCATGCAGGCTAATAAACATGCGTGGACTCATCCTAAACATATCATAGCAAGCTTCCTCATCCGCCAACTTGTTTTGTACCCACTCCTCCCTAGACAATGGTGGTGTCCTATACGGGCGTCTACTGCAATATTTGTCTACATGCTGAACATAATCGAACATACCATAGTTCCAGACGTGTTCTTCAACTTCAGCTTCCTCCTTAACCGCTAGGTTCCAAAATAGTTCCCACCAGTTGTCCTCCTCCTCACTCTCCACTTCAGTTTCAACTTCTGCTCCTTCTTCAGATTGTGCTGGAGGCTGTATGTCCTGCCGAATGCACCACAACACATAGTTAGTAAGCAACATGAATGGCATAATAACATGCATATTTCCCAACAATTAGGTTTACAGCACATAGTAAATAAATTATTTCAACCACAAACGTTCATATTAACGACATGACAGGTTCACCAACTACACCACAGACATATATCACATAGTTCACATACGACAACATCAACCATACACAAAAGTCATCATGACAACTACAGCCACATCTACATCAAATGCATGCATGCAAGAGGCTGGTTTAAACCACTTTGGCATATTTCTTGATGAGTTGAAGCCTTCCTGTTGGTCCAGCATTGAGGTAGACAGTCCTAGCATCTTCATCTTTGCAGATATTGAGGACACCATTCCAGAGGTCACCTTCCATGTCGTCCAACCCAAGCTCCCCCGCTGATTTTGTAATCAGTTCCTGCTGATGTTCCTTGGCCGCCAGCTGGTGTTTCTGCAGTTCCATCTGCTGCTGCTTCAGCCTCACTGCCTGTTCCTCAGAGTTCTTCTTCTCCATCATCAGGTTGTGAATAATTTGGGTACGAGACTGATAACAGGAGTTCCAGTTGCTCATGGTGGCATCCTTCATCCGAGCCGCCGTGTTCCTGGGCTTCTTGCCAGGACTTTTTGCAGTGCTGCGGGTGCTGCTCGCACTCCTCTTGCTACCACTGCTGCCAGGGGTACTGCTGCCCGGTGTTTGAAAATACTGAGGGGTACCGAAACTGGTAGGGGTACCATCCGTCTCAGGTGTCCCAAAAGCAGGCAGTGCCTCATCTTCATCGCCGCTGCTAGCAAAGTTGATGTGGCGGGTCACCCTAGGCACATAGGCGGTCTCTCCGGTTACAGCAACTCCAGAAAAACATGCGGTCCATGGCATCAATGTATTCTGGCCATCCAAACTTCAGGTCCTGCCACTCTTACTTGTTCTGCAGTGCAAAGAACAATGCACTACGAGTCAGTACGTAATAAATAAGATAATGTGTAAACAAACAACTGTTGAATGGTGATGAACCTTGTTACTGCCGAGCTTGTCATCCCACCACTTGTCACTAGCAACCACAGAACCATCTTCTCTGCTTCCTACTCCGGTGGCGACATGGCGAAGATAATCGATGAACACCCACAACTTTCTCAGCTCTCTGAACCTGTACCCGAACTGCTCACTATCATGGAGCTTACCAGTTGCCTCATAGAACCTGTCCTGGATGTCTTTCCATCCAAACTTGCTCATGACCCCATTTTTGCAAGTACCCACGTCCAGTTGGAGGCAGTAAAATTCACAGAAAAGCTTGTTGTCCTCTTTGATCCAGTTGGCTCTGACAGTCTATTTCTGTTGACATTGTAAAGAAGAAAGCAATGCATGAACAAGGAATTGGCATTATGCAAACATCGTAATATCATGTTTCATCCGTTATCATAGTACAAGTAACAGCACAGACATGGTACAATGTATAACGAACATATCAATCTAATAAAG
Organism: Saccharum hybrid cultivar R570; assembly: GCA_038087645.1. Classification (NCBI taxonomy): domain Eukaryota; kingdom Viridiplantae; phylum Streptophyta; class Magnoliopsida; order Poales; family Poaceae; genus Saccharum; species Saccharum hybrid cultivar. Next base: position 8,569,159 of record JAQSUU010000112.1, on the reverse strand, counting down.
GTAGCAGCACACAGACATAGGCAGATTTGGTTCTGAATCTTCGAATGTATCAGTCAAAAAAATGCTTTATCACTCAATACCAAGTATTAGTCACAGAGGGAGGACCACTAATACGTGTATTTGTACTAGATGATACATCTTCTCTATTCTTACTAGAAGAGACATGTTCAGAAGATTTGTTAAAAAAATGCAAAAGATTTACTCGATGGTCCTGTCAGAGCCACACCACATCTTATATATTTTTTGGTGTGCTGCTACACTTGGTTAACCTTAGATAACCACTACCATAGGCTAGACTTGGTTGTCAGTGTGTTTCGTTTATGAAACAAGAGGGGTGTGAGCCCCTACTAAAAATTATTAAAAAGTTACGTATCCTTGGTTGACAGTTTGTCACCAGTAATAACAAGGAGTACATTGATCACAGACAACTCAGTGCTTAACTGCTTATACTACTATAACAACCCAGTAATAGGAATGTAGCTGAATCCACAACTTCCCCATCAATGAAGAAATGTGGCAATTGACACGCCACTATCCAGATTTAGGAGTACAAAAGGTGGAGGACACAATACAGAGGAACCATATACTGATCTACAGACCATGTATACATCGAAATTAAACCAACCTATCGATGTCATGAAAAAAAAGCAGCTCTAAGCAATAGCAGTGCCAGCAACATCAACAGGCCATCTCCTGATCTATGTGAATTCTATGTGAATCCATGCCTAATATTTGGCATGACACTTTAACCGGCTTAATTAAAAGGTCTACAAAACGAGGCGCACATTTGCAAATAACAAAACTTAAAAGGAAACTGGTAAGTGTAGTCATTGCAAAACTGGTAAGTGTAGACTACCTAACAAAAAAAGGAAACTTAAAAGAAAACAAATGCACTCTTGTGATACCTCATTCACATTGTCAAACTGGTAAGTGTAGTCATTGCAAATAAGAAGAAAGAATTGTTGCTGACTTCCCAACCTAATATAGTTACAAAACATATTTCTATTTCACAGTCTCAATCTCACCCTCTGAACCAGCCAGCATGTACAATCTCATTCCTACTCCCTCCCTCTCCATCAAACACTGGACTCATTGTTTCATATGACTGAATTCGGGTAGATTACAAGTTCCGTAATTTTATTGCTACAAAACATTCAACAATAGCAACAAGGAATTGAATTGGCTGACAAAATCATCTGCAATAGTCTTCATATCAGAATACGTAGGGAGTGCAGTCAAGGGAAATATACCGGGACAGGAGGATTGTTGTTGCCGCCGCTACGACGCCCACCGCAACCCCTAGATACCCTTCGCCGCTGACCAGGACCGGGCGGCGCGTCGACACCACCGCTGCCGGCAGGCTCGACGTCGGGAGGGGCAGCCCCGCTGCTGCCGGTTCCTCCCTGTGGCTGCCCAGAACGAAGCATGTCATCGTACTCATTGATGTGCGGGTAGCCTGAGCTTGCATTCAGGTTGAGCCCAGAAAAGCCGAGGTGGCTTGGGGTCGCCGACGAGTTAGGATGCGGCACCGAGTAGTGGTGGTAGGCACCCGATCCAAACACCGGGGGCGCGGAGGCGTACGCAGCATGGCCACGAGATCCGGATGCCGGCGGCCCGGAGGTGTACGGGTCGTACGCACCCGCCTCGGATGCAGGCAGCGCCAGGTAGAAGAGGTTCCTTGTGCGCCGGCCGTCGTCGTTGTCCGAGAGGTTGACGAAGTCGTAGCCTTCGGGGTTGCCGGATCCGCCGGCGTTGAACCCCGAGCTGCTCCCGTGGCCGTGGTAGCCGTCCATCGCCGGGGTAGAGGAAACGAATGGTCAATCCGGTACCGGCTGCGGTGGATCCGGCCGACAGTGCCGCCGGAGGCGCGGAATAGATGCGGAGGAGACGACCGCCGGTGGTGACCGGAGTGGCGGAGGCGAGAGAGCTTGGGGGAGGAGAGGGAGAGCGGGGGAGGAGAGGGAGAAGGAGACCGACGGTGGGGAGCGGAGCAGGGGAGGCGAGGTAAGCGGCGGAAGAGAGCACCGCCGGTGGAAGCGAAGCGGCGGCGCGAGGGAGAAGGAGGGCGTCGGTGCCGCCCGATTCGATAGGGGGAAGGAGGGCGTCGGTGCCGGCGGCGGGGGGAGGGGGGCGCGGAGCAGGGGAGCCGAGGGAAGCGGCGGAGGAGTGCACCGGCGGTGGGAGCTGAGCGGCGGCGCGAGGGGCAAGGAGGGCGTCGGTGCCGCCCCAATGGAGAACGAGGCCGTTGGTGTCGGCCGAATGGATAAGGAGGGGAGGGCGTCGGTGCGGCCAATAATTGAGGAGAGAGCACCGACTGCGGGGCAGGCCGACTTTGGGCCGATTCGGCACCGATTCGGGCCTCGGCGTTTAGATCCTCTTCCCGATTTTGGGCCAAAAGTGCCAATTCGGGGCCCAAAATCAGGAATCTAAACAAGGCCAAACGTGAATGCAGGTCACCGGCCATCGCTGCAGAGTGCAGACTCCTGGAGCTCCGAGCTCGTGTGAGCAGGCTGTGGCTTCCGTGGGAGTGGTGGTGGCATCGGCGACATCGAGAGCAGGTCAGACAGAGCTCGTCAATGCGTCGTATGCACATCGACAGCTGACCGCGCGGCCACAAAAATTCCATCGATCACCTTGGCGCCGTCGCCGCCGTTCGGGATCACCTTTGGCTCCGCGCGCATGCCCACTAGCGGGACCGTGGTGACCACGCCGAGCGACGACGACGTGCAGTAGGAGATGCCCGACGAGGCCGGACAAGCACGTCGCGCCGGTGGTCGTCCGCCTGGTTGCCGGAAAGCAGACGCTGCGGGCTGAGTTGTTACCAACTATATATATACTAGGATATGGTGGCTGCATAATATTTCATGGTAGATTGAACTTGCGTTCGTCGGATCAGCCGCAGCCGAGTCCGCCGCCGTCGCTGTCGGCACTGTCGCACAGTTTTGAATGTCGAATACAAGTCAAAGAAGAAAGCTAACTCCTCACGCTTCTCTTAACAGAAAATTACATGGGCTCTGACAAGCCCAGCTGAAGCCACTCTGGGCCAGTGACTCGAGGATTGGGCTTCTTAATGTGCTTCTCCCTAGCCTTCGGCCCAGCTTGTTCATCTTCAGGAGGACTGACGCCTTCAACTTCCCCTTCTCGATCTGAAGACGTAGTCAGTCTTGTAACACTCCTCCCTTGAAAGACGGATTGACCTCAAGCCGGTGCACGAGGGTACTCCTGACGCAGTGCTTCCTCATCTTCCCAAGTGGACAACTCTGAAGGTGTATGGGACCAGCGAACGAGCACTTGCTGAACCATCTTGTTGTTGTGGTAGCATATGCGGCGGTCCAAAATCTCTAGAGGAACATGTAGATTATTAGAGACATCGGGAACATCTGGACATACCCTCTTGAGTTGTGAGACATGGAAAGTGGGATGTATCTTTGCTGAAGCTGGGAGCGCCAGCTTGTTTGCAGATCTTATGGCAACAGATGATTGAACATAGGGTTGCAATTTGAGATATACCTGATCACCCACTAAGAAACTGCGATCACTGCGGTGTTTGTCAGCAGATTGTTTCATCTTCTTCTGAGCCCACAGTAAGTGCTGATGCAGGAGCTGTTGCATCTGAGATCGATCTTGTAGCCACTCATCCAGGTCAGGTATTTGGCAATTCTCAATATCAAATCCTAGTTGGCGTGGTTCATGACCATAAAGCACCACAAATTGCGTCTTGTTAAGAGCAGAATGATAAGAGGTGTTATACCAAAATTCTGCAAGTGATAACCAACTAGACCATTTCTTAGGGCAAGCATGCACAAAGCATCTTAGATAAGTTTCCAAGCATTGATTTACTCGCTTGGTCTGACCGTCACTTTGAGGATGATATGCAGAGCTCATTCTTAGATTAGTACCAGTTAATTTGAACAGTGTTTGCCAAATGGTACTGGTAAAAACTCTATCACGATCAGAAATGATAGCTCAAGGAAGACCATGCAACTTAAAGACCAAGTCCATATATTTGATAGCTACTTGCATTGCAGTGAATGGGTGTGACAATGGCATGAAGTGGGCATATTTTGAGAATTTATCCACCACGACAAGAATGCAGTTATAGTGTTGGGACTGGGGCAAACCTTCAATGAAGTCCAGGGAGACCACTTGCCAAGCACCTTTAGGAACTGGTAAAGGAGATAGAAGACCAGGGATTGGAACTTGTTCAGGTTTAGCTTGTTGACAAACTGAGCACCGTGATACAAATGTAGCAATAGATTGCTTCAACTTGGGCCAAGCAAAAAGCTTCTTAATTCTGTTATAAGTAGCTTCAGCACCAAAATGTCCACCCATAGGACTTGTGTGGAGAGCAGAGAAGATTTTATGCTATAGTTGATTCAATGAACCTAGCCAGATTCTATTTTTGTATCTGATAATACCATTGTGTAATGAGAAATTGCCTTGAGGAGAGGATATTGAAAGTGTCTGAAAGAGTTCAGTTAACTGAGGGTTTGATGTATAGGCATCTTGAAGTTCAATGACCCAGACAGGTTGTACAACAGACACTGCTGCTGTACACAAGGTATCTTGATGAGGAGCTCTGGACAGTGCATCAGCTACTCGATTTTCAGCTCCTTTTTTATATTGCAGTTTGAAGTTGAGGCCCATCAACTTAGTTAAGGCCTTTTGTTGCCAAGGTGAGGTAACTCGTGCATCCAAATGAGTTAAACTTCTGTGGTCAAGTTTGAGGATAAACTCAGAATGCTGCAAGTAAGATCTCGAGTGATCAACTGCAATGAGAATGGCTAAACATTCTTTATCATAGGTGGACAGGCCTTGAGATTTTGTACTGAGTGCCTTACTAACATAGGCAACAGGGTGTCCATCTTTTTGTAACACAGCTCCCACTCCCTTATCAGATGCATCAGTTTTAACTACAAATGGCTTGGCAAAATTGGGTAGTGCAAGAACTGGTGTTTGTGAATCCGAGAAGATGAAATGTCAAGTCTTTTGGTTTGGATGTAAACCTGTATGTCTCAATGTTTATGTGAAGTGAACCTGAATGTTGGTGTTTGTGAACCTCAATGTTAGTGCACTATATGCTAGCTGGATGTTGTTAATCTCATGTTATTATGGATGTTTTGTCAAGTTTGTTTGCCTTATTATCATGGTGCAAATTATTACTACAAAAATAAATTTGTGCACTCTGTGCAAATAATTGGTGCAAAAAAGTTCAAAAAAAGGTGCATAAATAGGCCCAAAAAATGGTGCAAAAATAGTCTTAAAGACAAAAAAAACACCACAACAATCCTGGAATGATAGCCATTTTAAATTGAAAAAAATTGGCGCCAAAACACCTCTATACCAGGCAACGACACCTGTACACGGGAGAGAAGTGCCCCGGACTAAAAACTGAAGGAGGGGCAGAATCATTTGTTCGCGTCTCAATTAACACAGTTACATGCCATTTTGACAGTAGTGTCATTTTAGGAATCAAAATTTTCAGTGAGGCCCGATAAGGAAGACTTCAACTTTGGGTGCTAAATTGGAAACAAGTTTTTTTTTTTGTGTCAAATAAGGAATTTTCTCATTTATCATTGGTGGGTATTTTAGATTTGCATCCAAAATACTTTGAATAGGAAAATATAATATGATGTAACTATACCAAAAATAGAACGGTAAGTAGTTGCAGCGGAACAGATGATTATCGGAGTATAGCATTTGTTGTGGTCTATTTTTCACGACTTCACTAATCAATAGTTTGGAACTTTGGCTTCTCTCGACCCCATCTCACTTTGAGTTATTTTTTTCTTATATTAATAAGGATATATGGCCATGCACCAATATTTAACTTTTGTATTGTCTTTCCTTTTTTTGTTTTTGATAAACATCTGAGTTCTATGCAAACACAAGTGATTTTACATGGGCGAAAGTAAACCCAAGAAAAGCTTTGCAATGCCACAAGTACATGGCATTGTACATTTATGGAATGTGTTCACAGCTTATAGATGGAGTAATTCTATTGGCCTGTTTCCAAGCATTCATAGAAAGAGAATGTGATGTTGTGTTTGTCTCCCTTTTGATTTTTCACATTTTTAAATGGAATTCCATAATTGCTCTTGAAGAAATATGCTAGGATGGGACGAAGGTTCCAATGGCCCGGAGTGCCGATGGTCTCTCTTTTTTGCAAGGTTGTCACCAACACTTGGTCACAGGAGGCAAAGCCGATGACGGCTCTGAGGGGAGATGACCGCGGCCGGGCACCATCGAATAAAAGGCAGCCGAAGCAAGAGCAGAGATAGGGAAGGAGAGGAGGACCGCCATGAGGGCTAATAGTACATTGAGAACTGCGAGATTCACTTGCCAGGGAGGGAGACGTGGGGCTGTTGGCCGGAGGAAGTCGGCAATGGTGGGGAATCGGTGGGCGGCAGCACTGGCTCTAGGTTTGGCGTGCCCTGCCCATTTCCATTTCTCATCTCGCTAGAGAATTGATCTTGGTATGTTAGGCCAGCTACACTCACGTCCGCTACATCCGTCCGGTAAAAATTTACCGTGAGGCTATCCGCACTCATCATCCTCTATTTTCATCCTCTATACATCCTGGTCATAAAGATTCTCTCCTCTATACATATTTCTTCCGCAACCATCATCCTCTATATCACATCCTCTATAACAACTAACAGGTATTTTTTCCTCTTCACTCCTCCCCGTCGCGCGGTTCTTCTTCGTCCGTGCTCGCCGCCGCCGCTCGGCCTAGCTCCGCCCGCCCAACGCCGGTCGTCCCACGCAGATTGCGCCGCCCATCCCACGCAGGCCGCGTCGGCCGTCCCACGCAGGCCGCACCGCACCGCCCTGGTTCGCGAGCCCCTCCCTGCACTGGTCCGCACGCCGCGCGCGGACCGCCCTGCGGTGTGCCTAGATCCGGCCGCCCTTGCCGCGCGCCGGCCGTTGAAATCAGCACCGGCGACAGCTGCTGCGTCCACTTCGAGTGCGGCCGATTCTTCGAAGGTACTTTTCATGCCTCAGCATTGAGTGGAGTTCATCTCCCTGTCTCTATTTTACGAAATGATATCATGTGTGCTTGTACGAGCTGTGGCCGCTTGGGAGAGTGAATGGCAGTTGTAAAATACTGAATGTTCAGTGCGCGCGCGATTCCTTTCACTCGCATTGGCTGCGCACAGTTTTGGTTTCTTCCAATTGCAGTCAAAAGTGGCCTAGAGAGTCTTGAATCAAGTAGTTGGGGAATATGGTCCAGCCGACCACGCATGGGTGAATTTACTTTGGTTGCTCCTTGAATGGCTTGTGTAGATTTACTCTGTTTTGTATCCGTGTAGTCAAAGGGGACCACGAACTTATTAGGGTCAAAACAATCTGGCTTAACTTTCCTTTGACCTTTTCTTTTTATGAGAAAGTTTGCTTGTATCCGAGCTTTTGTTCGTTTGAGAAAGTGATAGTGGCTGGGGGCATGAACCTGATCAAAACGGACTTGACATGTGCGCATGGGAAATCCCATGCTGCTATCCTTTTGTTTCTTTCTTAGGCATGCTGTTCAGGAAAAAAAATGTTAAATGATGCTTAGTCACAAATTCAACAAATTCAAACTGATAATTGCAAGACAATGGTAGCAAAGTAAGCTTTGGAGATGTTGGGCAGAGGAATTAAATCTTGGATCATATACGTAGCATGTAAGGGAGGCTTTGAAGAATAAAACAAATTAAGTCTAACAAATTGTCTGTTATGTAACCATGGCTTAAAGTTGGTAACAGTAAGCTGATTTATATGTATTCATAAATGAATAAAAGGAAAATTAGTGATTATTTGATGGTAACAGTAAGCTATCATCCTTTGCTTTTAGATGGAGAAGCATATTATCTGACAATGTAGAGTTGATTACTGGGTTGGTGGGTGTTTGGATGAATCTTATCACACTTTAGCACAAAGATATGCTGTGACCACAAAGATATTCATGCGTCAACATTTCTCATGTCGATATGAATTCTCTCCTTGGTGGTTGATGGTTTAGGTATGATTGCAGCCCCTTCATTTGCTCATTTTGTAAACAATAAGGTCACAACTAATTTAGGCATTGTATTATGGATATGACCGATTGGCAGTGTCATTTGCTTGAGGTTCAGCTGCCTTTTTTTCTCTTATCATCAAAGCAATACTACGATTGTTCATCGTTCAAGTATGGAAATTATTGTGAAATAAATGGATGATGCAGGCTTGAGTACCAGGAACGCCATGGATTGGTTCTCTGGTCCCTTGCGCAGCCACTAGATGATGGAGGAGGAAGAAGATGACTCTGAGTTGGCTGATGATGATGAAGCGGAGGAAGCCACATACAACTACCTCGTGGAATCAGAAAGTTCTAGCAGGCGCTGGCGCCGTCGGTCTGATGCTCCAAAAAAAGTAATTCGGCCGAGGGACCTTCCTTCTGGTCACAAGAGGATCAAAGCCGACTACTTTGCTATAAATCCAGTTTACTCTGAAAAGCAGTTCCGTAGAAGGTAAAGGTCACTATATTTCCAATATCGATTCCTCTATGTGTGTACTACCTCATAGCTTAACTGTTGTTTTAGGTTCCGGATGCGACGTCATGTTTTCAAGCGCATTAAAGACGCCATCAAAAATCATGATAACTACTTCAAAAAGAAGTTTGATGCCTGTGGCAAGGAAGGACTATCGGCTTTGCAGAAGTGCGTCGCCGCTATACGCATTCTCGCTTACGGTGTCCCGACAGATGCCGTCGACGAGTATGTGCGCATTGGTGAGTCAACTGCTCGACAATCTTTGCAACATTTCTGTCGGGCTATCATCGAGGTGTTCGGCCAATATTACCTAAGGGCACCCAACGATGCCGATGTAGCTAGGCTTCTTCAAGAGGGTGAGGAACGTGGGTTCCTGGGGATGCTGGGTAGCATTGACTGCATGCACTGGGAGTGGAGAAACTGCCCAGCAGCTTGGAAGGGTCAGTTCACGAGCAGGGGGAAGCATCCAACAATGATCTTAGATGCGGTTGCATCGCATGATCTATGGATTTGGCATGCTTACTTTGGCATGCCTGGTAGTAACAACGACATTAACGTCCTTCATAGATCCCCGGTATTCTCTGCTTACCTAAGGGGTCGTTCACCCCCCATCTCATTTGAAGTCAATGGACGAACGTATAACATGGGGTACTACCTTGCTGATGGGATTTACCCTGAGTGGGTGGGCTTTGTTAAGACTATTCGTTACCCCATGGAGGTGAAGACCCAGCACTTTGCCACCCAACAGGAAAGTGCACGCAAGGATATTGAGCGTGCATTTGGTGTCCTGCAATCTCGGTTTGCGGTGATCCGAGGACCTGCATATGGTTGGGACCGTACGCAGCTCAACGATATCATGATGACTTGCATTATTTTGCATAACATGATCGTGGAGGATGAACAACACAATGCTGGTGATACTGATTTTCATAATATCGGAGATGTAGCAGTTCCATACAACAACAATCTGGACCGTGAGGCATTTGTTGCTGCACACCATAGGCTTCATGACCGAAACACACACTATCAGCTACAATCTGATCTCATCGAGCACCACTGGATGAGGCGGGGATCTCAGCAACAGTAGAGAGTCTAGGAGCAAGTGTAAGCTTAGGGAGTACAGAGTCTACAAGGTATGCTTGTCCCTTCTACTTCCTTTTGCTTTTCTGTGGGATACATTGCAAGATAGTTATGTTGTAACATGCAGTTCATTTTTTGTCTACCTCTATAATCATGGATAATGTATGCCCCAACAGTTGGCACTAGTCCTGTTAATTTCCATCATGAAATATCTCAGACATTGTTTAACATAGGCAGTAGCTTTTGCTGTGGTTACCATAATTCTAGTTCCAGATATACAGTGATCAAAGCTCAAGTGTGACGCACTCTTGTGAATAGTTATGGATTTGCTTTAATTGAGCTTTGTGAAAGTACATTGTTTATCATTCTTTCTAGTGAAAGAGAAGTTCATGGTGTTAGTCTCTGCAGAAAAAGGACAGAGTTTAGGATTTGGTTCGGTTATTTGTAGTGTGAATGTACCTTATACAGTTCTGTGAATGTAAATTTTCTGTAATGTGTTGTCATCTAGGTTCAAAAGATTTGTACTGCAGTGTGTTTCATGTTTGATGCTTCCTGCAAAGTTGAGCTTTAATGTCACAATGCTTAACAACTTGTGCTTTCACATGATCCAACAGGTCACTGAGGTAAGGGACCTTGCTGCCAAGGACATGGAAATCAAGAAATTGGTTGATGCTAATTCAAAGGGGGCTATCGAGAAGGCCAAGGCAGCTAGTGCCGCCCAATCAGCTAGTGTAGGACTGGAATGTACCATGTTTGGAGGCTTTTTGTGCACTCCTTTGTTGTAGACATGCTTTTAAGATAATGGAAGACACTAATTTGTCAATGCCTTGCAGTCCATTTAATCTATTGATTACATGCATAACTGTATATGGTCAGAAACCACGGACGCCGATGATGGTGGGGACTTGTCTCAGTCTATATATACAATACTTGATACTAAATCCATTTTATCCACTATATTATAGTCACATTTGGAATAGGTTCCAGCTTGTTGTTATCCTCTCCTTCAGCAGCAAAGTTACCAACTGCATTCTAAGTTGTTGAGCGCACCAGATGCAAACACCTGATCCATGAAATGTGCAGCTCTTCCAGACTCTGTAACTGATCCAGCCGGCAATTGTGGACAAGGTTGCAGCTCTTCCAGATGCAAACACTATTGACCTCCAATTTGACAAGGTTCTACTGTAATAGGGATCTACTCAACATTATTTCAATTGTGGACAAAAAATCAAAATCGGCAAGATGGGAGGAATGAATAAACAAGTCAACTGACAATCAACACAAAAAATAATGCAGCAGAATGCAGTTATCAGAATTACAAATGGACAATGATGATCCATGTCCACCACACACATTTTACAAGATCGGCAGTGATGTGCTCTGGGGGGCTTTGGTTTATTACAGTATGTACAAAAAGTATAGTTCTGAAGATCCCTTTTCCCAACCATGGGATAGCTGCCCCACCGTATACTTGTTGGTGCACCTGCAGATTTAAAAGAGGCCAAGCAATAGCTTGTGATGGTAAATACAGCTAGCACAGCTGTTACCATGCAGTGAAAGATGCCACAAAAGTTGCTGATTTTGAAAACAATAGGATATACCGCCCAGACCCCACCACCTGTGTTCAACAAAATAACAGGCAAAATAAACAAGTGACCAAGAAATAAATTACATTCAAGGCAACATTGCAGATACTCAAGATGAACAAACATGTTCTCATGACACTAAATTACATTACAAGTACAGAAGGCGAATGTTCTCATGACATGTTGTCATGACAACTAAATTACATTCCGACTACACAAGATAAATGTTCTCATGACAACTAAATTACATTCCGACTACACAAGATAAATGTTCTCATGACAACTAAATTACATTCCGACTACACAAGACAAATGTTCTCATGACAAATATAAGAACACATCACAATGAATATAAGAACACATCACAGTGAAAATAAGAACACATCACAATGAATATAATAAAGTCTCTGGGGTTGCCTCTGCTATCCGAACTCACGGCGCTTGGCTGTTTCGGCGCCTTGCTGCTTGCCTCTCCAATATTTCTTCCTGACAAGTCTGGTAGTACAATCGCAACGATGGTGGGCATGCATCAAGATCAATCGCAAGGATCCTTTCATCTTCTTTCTTCTCCTCTTTTCGCCTTTCGTCCTCGTGCTGCTCACGCATCAACCTAATCTTCTCCTGCTCAATCTGTATCAATGCTTCATTGTGTCTTCGCATTTCCTCAAAACGCTTCTCGTCGATGGCGGCAAGCTGCTGGAAACGATCATTTTTACGCACAGCTTCGTCTTGCATGAGAGAAATTCTTTGTAGTGAAAGGTCTTGCATTCTCGCTGCATACTCTGCAGAAGACGTTGAACCGGCATCGGAATTTGCTTTCTTCTTCGCTGCTTTGGCTGAATCCCTGCCCATAGGCCTCCTCGCTTGAGCTCTGGATGGAACAGGGCTAGCCTGGCCCTCTGCATCGTCCACGGTGTCAGTCTATGCGGTACTATCTTCCCCAAATCCTTCACCTCGGGCCGATCTTGCAATGTCTCTGGCATTCGGCTCCTGCCATTTGGGTGCATCCTTCATAAGCTCCCAGCAATGCAGGAAACCAAACTTGCGTTGCTGTAGAGCAGCAAAGTTACCAACTGCATGAGTGGTCTGCAAGACAAATATAAGTGTTACAATAGATTCATACATACAAACTGAATGTAAACTAACTATGCAGAAAATGCATACCTTATCGGCATCCGACATCCCGCTAGGATTCTCGCGAATGCTATCTGCATAGTAGGATGCAAACAGGGTAACTTCAGCCCTGATTGTGTCCCAACAGCTCTGTAGAGACCTCAAACTCCTGGCTGGGTTGGCTGCTCTCCTTGAATTGTACCGTTCAATGATCCTCGCCCACATGCGATCTCTTTTCTGTCCAGTACTTGTAATTGGGTCACAGCTTATTTCAAGCCATGACTTCACAAGGTTGTTATCTTCATCTGGATTGAAGTTACCCAACTTTGTCCTAGTGGCTAATTTTTTGCCCCTTCTGTTTGTTGTGGCAGCTGGCACTTCCTCCACATCTGCCTCAGACTGGTGAACAGCTGCTTCTGGCATTTGAGGCTGATGGAAACCTTCTGGAGCATAGCCACTTGGATTCATCATTGGAATATTCGGTGGACGGGGTTGCAATCCTTGGGGGAACCAGCCTGTAGGACCTTGGTATCCATACATGTATGGGTTCCAGCCAGGCTGGTATGCACCAATGTTGCCACCAGGAAATTGCCCCTGTGATCCTTCACCAACATTGGACTGGCCAGGATCCATCCTGAAATAATACCAAAATAAAAATTAACTGAATCTGTGTCAGCACCAGCAGGCAAAATAGAACATCTCATCATCCATGCACTTACAGTTAAATAAAAGACCAATTGAACAGCCCAAATCACATCTCATCATCGATTCAAAGTTTACTTTATTGATTCCTTTGCAGAATACGACATATAAATGCATTGCACAAAAAATCTCATAGGATTGATCAATTGGAAAGCAAATGCAAAACTTGGGTTACAGTCATTTAATTTTATTTGATAAAATCACATATCCTAGAGTGCTACAAACATAACCTAATGGAACTCAGGCACAAGTACACCATCGCAACAGCTCAGCTCACAGATGGCGCGGCGTTGCCGCTCCCCGGCTTTCTAGTTAGTTAGCTGACCCCATAAAAACACAATTGGCTATCGACTTCGCCATCGCAACAGCTCATCTTTAAGATGCACAGGCATCAGGCATCTGTTTAATGTCATATTAGTGATAAACAAGTGTAGCCTTTAATTAAAACAACAAATTGATATTTGCTGGCAGGGTATGTCTGTGTTCCAACATTTTAATTTTACTCTTTGCAGTTCAGGGTACTACTAATCACAAAGGATTTTGCAGCCACAATTCATTGAAATAATATGCAGTAACAACATGGGATAAACATAGAACACATTTGTGCTAGAGTTCAATTCACAGGAAGAAGATGTATGCACAGACCTGAATTGGGTAGGACGCTGTCTGGAGCGCGCGGTGGAGCTCTCCTCAGATGTAGCTGCCTCGACTGATGAACCTCCCCGCCGCCGCTTTCGCAACTGCCCTCTGCCCCCGCCCTCCTCCTTGTCAGCCCCAACTCCGAGAACCCCCGATGTAGGGGGGGCACGTTCCTTTTCCAGGATGGCCCCCTGCTCCAGCGCCACCAGAGGCGGCCTCTTCAGTGCTGTCGGCGTGAGAGAGGTGGCGGCCGAGGTCGGTCCGGGAGAGGCAGGCGGGTGCGGCCGAGGCAGGTCGGTCTTCCTCCACGCCGGCGGACGACGCGCGCCAACCGAGAGACCTTGGAGGTTCGGGCTGCCGGGCGGGCCACAGATCCGGCCCTAGCAGGTACCTTCCACCCCCCGCCGGCCTGCCAAGATGGCCCGGCACATCCGCCGGATCCGGCCGGACGAACTGGTCCGCGGCGCCCTACCGAGCCGACGGCGGAGCGGGGACGAAGGCCATGCCGGACAGCTGCCAGATCCGCCCCGACGCAGCCTCTTCGAGCTGCCGGCGCACGGGAGGACTCCGGCGGCGGACGGGCGTGACGGCGGCGCGGGGCGGGGCTGGGGCGCGACGCGGGGGCGGAATCCGATTTGGGCGCTTGCCGTTGCGGTGGTGGGCCAGTGAGGGGATGGCGTAGCTACGGGAATCCGCTGCATATAGCGGACGAGAGACCGTGGCGGACGGTTTAGCGTATCCCGCTGCGGCTGTTTTTGTCCTCCAGGATGCCGTCACGGATGATATAGAGGAGCCGCTGCGGTCAGCCTGACAAAAGTGCCGCAGCGGGATCCGCTACCGTCTTCATGCGTCCGGTATCGTCGTAGTCATCCTCTAAATAAAGCGTACATACCGGCCTCCACTAAACAGCAGTGACCGCAGGACGCATGCACGGGCGAGCGCTGACAGCGTGCAACAGCGGAGGAATAGAGGAGAGAGGTGACATGCAATTGTGGGCCCTATTGATTCAACTAACAAAAAAATCTTATAACTCACAAACCAAAAAATCAAATTAAATTCCGATTGCACCATTAAATTTGTTTCAATAAGTTCTTCAAAACAAAATCTCACATGGATATATTTAGATAAAATTTATAGAGGATGACAAGTGGGGCCGCTGTTGGGAGTTAATATAGAGTATAAGATATAGATGATGGATGAGTGCGGGAGAAAGTGATATAGAGGAAAGAATCTTGATGACCAAGACAGAATATTCTTTTAGAGGATGAATATAGAGGATGATGAGTGCGGATAGCCTTAGGTCAGCTTCAACCCCAACTTTTTTTTGTCCATCCGCTCTTTCTTGTAGTAACGACCCAAAAAAACAGGTGATTGAGAAGCATATGTAGATGAAACTTTAGATTTTTCTTTTTTTATTAATTTAAATTTAGAATCAGGAGGCTACTAGTTTTGTTTAGGCAGAAGGTTATTAGTTTTAGTAATGTCAAAGGATTATAATGGTGAAAAGAGGCTCCATGCTCATCCTTCGACGTGACCAACTGTTGAGCCGATCTCTTCGACCTACACGGACCCACATCACCCACGGCACATACGGGTGCAGTGCATGATTTGTACACTGGGCGCTCCCAGAAATCTGGAGATGTGTAAAATCTGGTCTAGGGCCTACCGCCTACTCAGAGCAGAGACGATCACGAATATGGCCGTGTCCCTGGCGCAGAGGTGGAGCCCCGGGCAGCGTGCGCCGCGATCGCGCCAGCGGCTGCATTGAACGGGGAACCACTGGAGCCCGTCGTGGCAGCCGCGGACTGTGCAGGCTGTAGCTTGCCAAGCGCCCCCGACCTCGCACCGGAGAGGCGGACGCCGGTGAACTCCTTGTGAAAGGCACCCCGTGATAACTTTCTCCAGTTTTATTTCGGACGTTAAAATTTGTCTGCGTTCCGGTGGATAAAGGCTCGCAGCTTGCTGGTCGTTTTGCCGGTAGCAGCCTGTGACGTCTTGTGATTGTGCAAGCCTTTAATCCCCATCACAGGCGGTGGATTAAATACGGCTAAAAAACGGTGGTCAGAATGGTCCCTATGCTACGAGAGAAGTTATTGATGGCCACCTACAAAAGAGAGACATTGGGTGTGTTTAGATCCATTGAAAAGTGCACTATACAAAAAAAAGATTCCCCGTCACATCAAACTTGCGATACATATATAGAGTACTAAATGTGAATAAAATCAAAAACTAATTGCACAGTTTGGTTGTACTTTACGAGACAAACGTTTTGAGCCTAATTAGTCAATGATTGGACAATTATTATCAAATACAAACGAAATGCTACAGTGTATTTTGGCTATCCAAATTTTGGATCTAAACACAGCCATTGTGGAACAACTGGAGCAGGAACAACCGGAGCAAGAATAAAGCATATATAGCTGTCCTCAATAGGTATAGCCGTTCTGGTTTAGTAGATACCTAAATTCGCTCCAAATTCTACTACGTAAAAAGAAGATTTCTCATCACATTAAAATATCGGCACATATATGAAGTACTAAATGTAGATGAAATCAAAAACTAATTAAGCACAGTTTTGTTCTATTTTGTGAGACGAATATTTTAAGCCTAATTAATCAATGTTTGGACAATTATTACCAAATAAAAAACAAAATTGCTATAGTGTGACGCGACATTTACTATGCAAAATTTGCCTCCCAAATTTGGTATCTAAACATGACCTTGGTGTTAATAGCTGTCCCTAATAGGTATTGAAAAACTGCTGAAAATGCTCGGAGCTACCGAGCTACATTACTAAATTTTTTTCAAAAAAAACTACAGTAACGAATCTTTGAACACAGGCATAAAACATTAAATATAGATAAAAAATAAAATTAATTACACAGTTTAGCTGTAAATCACGAGACGATCTTTTAAGCCTAGTTAGATCACGATTGAACGCTAATTACCAAATAACAACAAAATGCTACAGTAGTTTTTTCCAAAAAATTTTTGAGCTAAACGAGCCCTTAGCTGATTTTTGTACGAGTCATCAAAAGCCAATTCAAATTGAGTTTGTAAATTGCGTGTGCCCCTTCTCGAAGTTGGCAATATAGGCGACAGATGAAAACAAGTAGAGAAATAACAAACACCGGCCCCTGTCCAAAATCTAGGCGACAGATGAACAATCTTGATATCTCATGCGGACATGCCTTTTCTCTGGAATTATGCTATGCTGGCAAAAAAAACACACGATAATTTCCTCTTGCTTTTGTAATGTTTACTGCCGCACCGATTTAGGAAGCAAAAGTTGTTTTGATCATTAAACGCCACACGAAGTGGTATGGCAGTAGCATAAACAGAATAAGTTTTATGCCAAATATCGAAATTCAATATCATAATTGGCGAAGTGGCATAAATCTAATTTTTCCAAATTCTAATCGGTATGAGAAGTAAAAGCAAAGTCAGGCACATCACAATAGATGAGGCGTAACAAGTGTATCATCGAAAGCATAATGGTATTAGCAATGTGCATTCCATGAGAAAATTACTAAGGAGTATTACCGAAGCTAAATCAAAAAAATACGATGTGTGTGACATGTGTCCCTTTGGAATGCTAGTTGCAGCTGTGCAGGTCCAAAGGGCAGTTCATATTATCATATACCACAGCCAAAATCCCAAATCCATGATTATAGAGTTTCCCCTCTCCCGGATGGAAATGGCATCATAACACCACCTGAAAATCATCTTTCTGCTAGCTAATCTTACTCCTACTTAACAATACCATCCCAAAAGCCCGCGATTTGGTACTAGTACGACTTACTTATCAGCTTTGAGAGTTCGAGTGATCTGTGATCATCATCGTCTTGTCTTCCGAAGCAGCTTCAGGCCCGGGCGAGCGATCGATGCGGACGGAGAGGAAGAGCTCCCTGTTGCCCCCATGCAGCATCTCCCTGGGCACGGCGAAGTACAGCTCCTTCTCGGGCGCGACGCCGGCGCCGTCGGCCAGGGCGCTGCTCCTCACCGGCACGGTCGCGAAGTAGTAGCTCCCCGCGAGCTCCGCCGCGCCGGGTGGCGGGTTGGCGTAGAACGTGCACGTGAACCGCGGGAGCGGGGGAGTAGGCCTGGCCGTGGCCCGGACGAGCACCACCGACACCGCCGCGCCGCCGCCGTCGCCCAGCGGGCCCGCGGCCATCAGGAACAGCGACGCGTCGTCCCCGCGCAGCAGCAGGCGGTTCGTCGAGCTCCGCCGCGCCGGGGTCGCGGCCGACGGCGGCGCGGGCACCGGGAAGGCGAGCGGGATGGGCGCGCCGTACGCCACGTCCTCGACGGGCCAGGAGTGGTCGCAGGCGAGGTGGGCTGCGAGCGTCTGGGGCGAGCGGACGAGGGGGCACCCGGGCTCCGGGCAGTGGCACGGCGCGTGCTCGCACGTGTCCCTGTGGCTGGTGCTGAGGAAGTAGGAGACGAAGCTCTCGCAGCCGTACACCTGGAAGTCGCACGGCACGCGGAGGTCGGTGAAGAAGAGGTCGAGCGCCGGGCAGTGCGCGTAGGCGGAGGAGGAGGGGGCGCCGCGGTCGCGGCAGGTCCGGCAGCGGCGGCCCGGGAGCTTCACGCGGCAGGCGCAGCACGCCAGATGCCCCACCGCGCACTGGACGCCACCAACACGCCGAACTGCAAACGGCAACAACCATTAGAAATTGAAATTTGCCGTGGGGAGATGGAGATGGGGGCAAGCGAAGCGAGCAGCCACAAGAAATATGAGGAATCCGACCTGGTAGATGGGAGGCGTCAGCACGCAGGAACACAGCGAGCAGTAGAGCTTGCCCTTGTCCACCTGAACCGCGGTCGGCGGCGGCTGCTTTTCCGCCGGGGGCTCCCATGGAACGACGGCGATCGCTTCGGCGCCTTGCGGTGCGGCGTCGCCCGGCTCTTCCTTCCCTTCGTGCCTGATCAGTTGGGTACCGAACAGCAGCGGCCCGTCCCTCGCCCTCTTGCCGCTGCGCTTGCTGCTCCCGGGCGGCGGCGGCGGCGGCGACAGCAGCTCGCGGGCCGGGCCAGCTTCCCCTGCCTCCATGGTTTTACCTCCAAGGCTCCAACTGACCGGGGAATAGCTTTCCTAGAATGCTCCGTCGTAAGGAAGAGGGTTGTAGATTTGTTGTGCCAAGGAGGAGAAGAGGCGGTTAAAAAGGAGAATGAAAAAGTGATTTTTATTGGTTTCACCGGCTTTTGATTCATTTGAAAAATAAATTATAAACAATGATCGAATTATTTTTATGCCTTTTTTTTGATTGATGGAATTTTGTATATGCACCCAATGTGAGACTGCACATAAAATGCTAAAGTTGTCTTTTGAACACAAGATTTCTTAAAAGCTAATAAAAGCAGAAAAGAAAGAATTCCCTGTAGCTTCTTACCACGGATTATAAGGCATTGTTTAGATTGCTCCTAAATTCTAAGTTTTTACATTCTCTCTCCATCCTATCGAATTTAGGGACGTATGTATGGAGCAGTAAATGTAGATAAAAAAAATAACTAATTGCACAATTTAACTGTAAATCACGAGACGAATCTTTTGAGTCTAGTTAGTTCACGATTAGACAATAATTATCAAATACAAACAAAAGTGCTATAGTGCCAAATCTTTCAAACTTTAGCAATCTAAACAATGCCTAAATGTAAAAATTGCACAAGAAACTTGTTTCATTGTATGATTGTGGTACAAAAATTCAATGGTATCTTTTGCGATGATATGACGTGCCAGAATCTGTGAGGGGTCAAATATTGGATATCCATGGAGGACATGAGTATTTTATCGTGCTCAATCAAATTCAATTTAGTTCATATATACTATAAGAGGAAAGTTTGTAAGGCGTTCTTTTTGTCTACTAGTTTTGAAATGTATCCGGTGCTACTCAGAGCATAAAATCGGCACAGAATGCAACATCTCCTATTTGGAGTGGACAAATTTTGTTGATTAGTATTAAGTTGCATGCACCGACCAGTTCAACCTAAAAGCTTAAGCTGACGATGAGAGATGGATAATTCACTTATATTCCAACGCTCCCCCTCACATGGAGGCTCTCTCATGTCTTAGATGTGGAATAGAAGCGAGCATCAATTATTTAATTTAATTGCGCTAACCAGGATTCAAACTCGAGACCTCTGGCTCTGATACCATATTAAGTTATATGCACCGACTAGTTCAATCAAAAAGCTTAAGCTGACGGAGAGGTGGACAATTCACTTATATTCCAACAATTAGTTCAGCTACATCAGTATCAGTATTATGGTGCATACTTATAGCGTGAACCTGGATGGAAATGAACGTGCTATGGTGGTATGGGAACAGGTGTCGAAAGTTAAATACGAAATTCAGAAGTGAGGATACGTTTAAGTTTAGGTTCACTTGGGAATCATCCGATTAAGCTAGCTTAGTCCAATTTCAATGGATTTTATGGGTATTAAATATGCTGACATGGTACTATATTGATGAAGGAGAGATGATAAAAATCTTATAAGAGCAAAGATAATTTTATAGGGATGAAACTCTTCTATACTGCTTTTAAAATATAAATGCGTTAATAAATAGGCCATGAAACCTCCGCTGAGGCTGGCTTCGTGTCGTGTAAAGGCTGAATTATTATTTAGCACCACTCGTACATGTGATATTGCGAAGTACCCGTAGCGGTCTGTACTTCTGTTCTCTTTTCCGGCCACTGGTGCTGTGGACTGTGGTGCATGTACCAGCAGTAGTACATTTTGCAAATACGACTGTCCCGTAGCAGGTTCCTAGCACTGTTCCTCTGTCATCAGAAATCAGAAATTTTCCCATGTCTGGGCTGGCCACTGTAGTACGACGTACGTTTTTCGCTTAATCTAGAATAACCTTGATGTGACGTTGATTTACCGAGGTTCTTTGTGACACTTAGCGGACTACCGGCGTGTCAATGTGTTTAGCAGAGATAATCATATTTTATTTTATATAAATTAGACGGTTCTGTCACCGCCACCACTGTTTCGATAAGATTTTTGAGATTTTTTTCCATGAGATTCTTATAATATGCTGGATTCAAACAACCCCTAAAATCATGGCAAGGAACTTTATTTCGAAACACCAGATATGATTTATGAGGTCGAAACGGACATGTCATGTCTCGTGCCTAAACGGGGACAGATTTGAAGTGTCTTAAATCTAGAATAGCTTCGTGCAATAACGTTGCAGGTGAAATATCTGGGCACTAATAAATGACAAATTTGGTGACAAGTGACACCATGCAATCATGGCCTACGAGCTAAAATACTATTTTAACTTGTTTTTCTTAAAAAATACTGTTTTAAATAAAAAAACAAACTAAAAAATACGGAAGAACCCATTTTTGGCTGTCTCGTGGACACTGGACTTGACCATCGCAACGCCCAAGTAGTATCAGATGATACAATCGGTAGAAACAGCAGCAAAGGTCTAGTTGCAGCGAGTAAAGGAATTGCAAATGGCATTAGCATAGTGTTCCTCCTAAACCATTTTTTTTGGGGGATTCACAGTTTACACACTAGATAACGAATTGAAATCGCTAGTTTTAGCGTAAAATCAGCCTAAGAACGAGGCTGGAACACTAAACTCTGGGAGACGATGAGCTAGCAGCGCGCTGCGGGGCCGGAGCCGAATCGACCACGTCGATGCGGACCCTGAGGTGCATCTCCTTGGAATTGGACGGCCCGCTCAGCATCGGCGGCGGCACGTACAACGCCATCCCCTCCTCGACAGCGGCCCCGCCGGGCACCGCGCAGCTGGCCACGTCAGCCTCCATCATCAGGCGGCGGCCCGCGCTGCCGGGGGGCATGCCAGGGGCGGCGGCCGGCGACTTCGCCCAGAGCATGTACGTGAACCGCGGGCCGGCCTCGGCGGCGGCGCTGGTCCTGACGCACGACACCGAGACGGCGCAGCTGCTGGCCGCGCCGGCGCCGCACGGGCGCACGGACAACGCGAACAGGCTGCGCTCGTCGCCCTCCACGACCAGCAGGCGGTGGTGGTGCTGCTGCGGCTCCGGCTCCGGCTCCGACGTCGCCGGCGCCGGGACGCGGAGCGGGAGCGCCTTCCCGTAGGCGGGGAGCGTGTCCAGGGGCCAGGCGTGGTCGACGGCGAGGTGGTCGCGGAGCCTCGGCAGGGTGGCCGTGAAGGGGCACCCGGGCACCGCGCAGTGGCAGGGCGCGTAGGCGCACGCGTCCTGGTGCGCGGCGGTCGCGTGGTACGCCACGGAGGCGCCGCAGCCGTAGGACTCGAACGGGCACGGCACCCTGGCGTCGCCGACGAACAGGTCCAGCTCCGGCCCGCAGTGCGCGAAGGCGGTGGCGCGGTCGCACTTGCGGCAGTGGCCCCCGTCAAGGCAGGCGCCGCACAGCAGGTGCCCGGCCTCGCACTGCAGGCACAAGGACGAAGACACAACCGTGGCGCCGCGCAAAAGAATCAATCTTCGTTCTATCCAATCCAAGGCCATTGAAGGAAAGGAAACAAACCATCTGTTGCCTAGATTTGGTTGTCGCGACATCTCACCTTGACGACGGGAGGTTTGAGGGGGCGGTGGCACTCGGCGACGGCGCAGTGGAGCAGCTGCACGTCGACGCTGATGTTGATCCGTGGCCGCTCCAAGGCTTGGCTTGCCTGCTCGGCCACCGCAGCTCCTGCGCTTGATCCTCCGCCGCCGTCGGCTACGACTCTCTGCTCCGGTTCTTCCTTCACTGCACCACTGGAGACGGGGCAGCTGGACCCGGCCAATACCACCTTGGTCTTCTTGCTGATGCTTGGCTCGCCGCTCGGCGACGGCATCTTGGGCTGCTGCTCCTCGGCCATCTCCGTCCGCGTCAATGGACTACTACTAGTACTAGTAGGCGGTCGGTGGAGGAGACTTTTATACAAGCTCGAAAGATTCGGAAAGATTCATCCTGTTCGGCAGGCTGTTTATGAGGTTTATAAACCGGCTATGGCTGTTTTGCTGTGAGAGAAAAACACTGTTTCATAACTGATAAGACGTGCTGATAAGCTCAGCCGAATAGGGGGATTGCATTGCATCTACAGTCTCAGGGTGTGTTCAGTTGGCGCTGTAAAATTTTTGGAAACACATGAACTCTTTCATTTGTATTTGGTAATTAGGCTATCCGCACTCATGATCCTCTATTTTCATCCTCTATACATCCTGGTCATCAAGATTCTCTCCTCTATATTCATTTCTCCCGCACCCATCCATCCTCTATATTATCCTCTATCCACTATGGGTTCACTTGTCACTTTATCTAAATATATCCATGTGAGATCTAGTTTTGAAGAATTTATTGGCTCTGTTCGGCAGACTGTTTTTTGGCTTATAAGCCGGCTGTGACTGATTTGCTGTGAGAGAAAAACACTGTTCCACGGCTGATAAGCCGTGCTGATAAGCTCAGCCGAACAGGGGAATTGAAATGAATTCAATGGTGCAATCGGAATTTAATTTGAGTTTTTGGTTCGTGAGTTATAACATTTTTTTAAGGATTAAAACCGTGAGGCCCACCATCATCTCTCCTCTTGGCCGTTTCTTCTCCCACTCACATGCTTTAGCGGACGCACTGTACTCCACCCTATTTACCGGATGACGGGTCTCACGCTATTTTAACGTCACTCTTACAGGGCACGGGTGCAGCTGTCCTCATCCGCTATACGCTCGTACAGGAGTATATGTTAAAAAAAACCAAACACCCCTTTACTCACACGTATGTGTACAGTGTACTCCGTTCAAATTCGACTTTCTACAAACAAATAAAAAAAGATATACTCCCTGCTTTACGGAATGGCCACATATGCGTGTAATGCATCATGCAATTAGTAGGGATGAAAACGGATCAGATACGAACGAATACGACCGATATTACATTTGTTTTCATATTTCGGATTCGAATACGGATAGTGTCAGCCATACCGGATACGATCCCCCATCTCGGCTGAGCTTATCAGCACGGCTTATCAGCCGTGGAACAGTGTTTTTCTCTCACAGCAAATAAGCCACAGCCAGCTTATAAGCCAAAAAAACAGCCTGCCGAACAGGGCCGATATGATTAGATGTCGACATCATAAATATGCGATTTAAGTATTTGGATACGGATATGGTATCGGATGTTAAATATCCGGACTCGGATACGAACAAATCTGAACCTCTCTAAACAGATTGGGTCTCAAATACGGTCGGAAAATATCCGTACCATTTTCATCCTGGGCAATTAGCAATATGCAATCGGTACATGATCACATGATCTACAGTATTGTATCTCAAATCGTGCAAACAGAGGGGATGTTTAGTTAGGAGGTGAAAAAATTTTTAGTGTCATATCCGATGTTTTATGAGATGTAGAAAGGTATTTTTTTGATATTAATTAAAAAAAACTAACTACATAGCCCGTTTAGAAACCGCGAGACGAATTTATTAAGCCTAATTAAGCCGTCATTAGTACATGCGTTACTGTAGCACTTAAGGCTAATTATGGATTAAAACCGTGAGGATCGCCATGAGGGCTAATAGTACATTGAGAACTGCGAGATTCACTTGCCAGGGAGGGAGACGTGGGGCTGTTGGCCGGAGGAAGTCGGCAATGGTGGGGAATCGGTGGGCGGCAGCACTGGCTCTAGGTTTGGCGTGCCCTGCCCATTTCCATTTCTCATCTCGCTAGAGAATTGATCTTGGTATGTTAGGCCAGCTACACTCACGTCCGCTACATCCGTCCGGTAAAAATTTACCGTGAGGCTATCCGCACTCATCATCCTCTATTTTCATCCTCTATACATCCTGGTCATAAAGATTCTCTCCTCTATACATATTTCTTCCGCAACCATCATCCTCTATATCACATCCTCTATAACAACTAACAGGTATTTTTTCCTCTTCACTCCTCCCCGTCGCGCGGTTCTTCTTCGTCCGTGCTCGCCGCCGCCGCTCGGCCTAGCTCCGCCCGCCCAACGCCGGTCGTCCCACGCAGATTGCGCCGCCCATCCCACGCAGGCCGCGTCGGCCGTCCCACGCAGGCCGCACCGCACCGCCCTGGTTCGCGAGCCCCTCCCTGCACTGGTCCGCACGCCGCGCGCGGACCGCCCTGCGGTGTGCCTAGATCCGGCCGCCCTTGCCGCGCGCCGGCCGTTGAAATCAGCACCGGCGACAGCTGCTGCGTCCACTTCGAGTGCGGCCGATTCTTCGAAGGTACTTTTCATGCCTCAGCATTGAGTGGAGTTCATCTCCCTGTCTCTATTTTACGAAATGATATCATGTGTGCTTGTACGAGCTGTGGCCGCTTGGGAGAGTGAATGGCAGTTGTAAAATACTGAATGTTCAGTGCGCGCGCGATTCCTTTCACTCGCATTGGCTGCGCACAGTTTTGGTTTCTTCCAATTGCAGTCAAAAGTGGCCTAGAGAGTCTTGAATCAAGTAGTTGGGGAATATGGTCCAGCCGACCACGCATGGGTGAATTTACTTTGGTTGCTCCTTGAATGGCTTGTGTAGATTTACTCTGTTTTGTATCCGTGTAGTCAAAGGGGACCACGAACTTATTAGGGTCAAAACAATCTGGCTTAACTTTCCTTTGACCTTTTCTTTTTATGAGAAAGTTTGCTTGTATCCGAGCTTTTGTTCGTTTGAGAAAGTGATAGTGGCTGGGGGCATGAACCTGATCAAAACGGACTTGACATGTGCGCATGGGAAATCCCATGCTGCTATCCTTTTGTTTCTTTCTTAGGCATGCTGTTCAGGAAAAAAAATGTTAAATGATGCTTAGTCACAAATTCAACAAATTCAAACTGATAATTGCAAGACAATGGTAGCAAAGTAAGCTTTGGAGATGTTGGGCAGAGGAATTAAATCTTGGATCATATACGTAGCATGTAAGGGAGGCTTTGAAGAATAAAACAAATTAAGTCTAACAAATTGTCTGTTATGTAACCATGGCTTAAAGTTGGTAACAGTAAGCTGATTTATATGTATTCATAAATGAATAAAAGGAAAATTAGTGATTATTTGATGGTAACAGTAAGCTATCATCCTTTGCTTTTAGATGGAGAAGCATATTATCTGACAATGTAGAGTTGATTACTGGGTTGGTGGGTGTTTGGATGAATCTTATCACACTTTAGCACAAAGATATGCTGTGACCACAAAGATATTCATGCGTCAACATTTCTCATGTCGATATGAATTCTCTCCTTGGTGGTTGATGGTTTAGGTATGATTGCAGCCCCTTCATTTGCTCATTTTGTAAACAATAAGGTCACAACTAATTTAGGCATTGTATTATGGATATGACCGATTGGCAGTGTCATTTGCTTGAGGTTCAGCTGCCTTTTTTTCTCTTATCATCAAAGCAATACTACGATTGTTCATCGTTCAAGTATGGAAATTATTGTGAAATAAATGGATGATGCAGGCTTGAGTACCAGGAACGCCATGGATTGGTTCTCTGGTCCCTTGCGCAGCCACTGGATGATGGAGGAGGAAGAAGATGACTCTGAGTTGGCTGATGATGATGAAGCGGAGGAAGCCACATACAACTACCTCGTGGAATCAGAAAGTTCTAGCAGGCGCTGGCGCCGTCGGTCTGATGCTCCAAAAAAAGTAATTCGGCCGAGGGACCTTCCTTCTGGTCACAAGAGGATCAAAGCCGACTACTTTGCTATAAATCCAGTTTACTCTGAAAAGCAGTTCCGTAGAAGGTAAAGGTCACTATATTTCCAATATCGATTCCTCTATGTGTGTACTACCTCATAGCTTAACTGTTGTTTTAGGTTCCGGATGCGACGTCATGTTTTCAAGCGCATTAAAGACGCCATCAAAAATCATGATAACTACTTCAAAAAGAAGTTTGATGCCTGTGGCAAGGAAGGACTATCGGCTTTGCAGAAGTGCGTCGCCGCTATACGCATTCTCGCTTACGGTGTCCCGACAGATGCCGTCGACGAGTATGTGCGCATTGGTGAGTCAACTGCTCGACAATCTTTGCAACATTTCTGTCGGGCTATCATCGAGGTGTTCGGCCAATATTACCTAAGGGCACCCAACGATGCCGATGTAGCTAGGCTTCTTCAAGAGGGTGAGGAACGTGGGTTCCTGGGGATGCTGGGTAGCATTGACTGCATGCACTGGGAGTGGAGAAACTGCCCAGCAGCTTGGAAGGGTCAGTTCACGAGCAGGGGGAAGCATCCAACAATGATCTTAGATGCGGTTGCATCGCATGATCTATGGATTTGGCATGCTTACTTTGGCATGCCTGGTAGTAACAACGACATTAACGTCCTTCATAGATCCCCGGTATTCTCTGCTTACCTAAGGGGTCGTTCACCCCCCATCTCATTTGAAGTCAATGGACGAACGTATAACATGGGGTACTACCTTGCTGATGGGATTTACCCTGAGTGGGTGGGCTTTGTTAAGACTATTCGTTACCCCATGGAGGTGAAGACCCAGCACTTTGCCACCCAACAGGAAAGTGCACGCAAGGATATTGAGCGTGCATTTGGTGTCCTGCAATCTCGGTTTGCGGTGATCCGAGGACCTGCATATGGTTGGGACCGTACGCAGCTCAACGATATCATGATGACTTGCATTATTTTGCATAACATGATCGTGGAGGATGAACAACACAATGCTGGTGATACTGATTTTCATAATATCGGAGATGTAGCAGTTCCATACAACAACAATCTGGACCGTGAGGCATTTGTTGCTGCACACCATAGGCTTCATGACCGAAACACACACTATCAGCTACAATCTGATCTCATCGAGCACCACTGGATGAGGCGGGGATCTCAGCAACAGTAGAGAGTCTAGGAGCAAGTGTAAGCTTAGGGAGTACAGAGTCTACAAGGTATGCTTGTCCCTTCTACTTCCTTTTGCTTTTCTGTGGAATACATTGCAAGATAGTTATGTTGTAACATGCAGTTCATTTTTTGTCTACCTCTATAATCATGGATAATGTATGCCCCAACAGTTGGCACTAGTCCTGTTAATTTCCATCATGAAATATCTCAGACATTGTTTAACATAGGCAGTAGCTTTTGCTGTGGTTACCATAATTCTAGTTCCAGATATACAGTGATCAAAGCTCAAGTGTGACGCACTCTTGTGAATAGTTATGGATTTGCTTTAATTGAGCTTTGTGAAAGTACATTGTTTATCATTCTTTCTAGTGAAAGAGAAGTTCATGGTGTTAGTCTCTGCAGAAAAAGGACAGAGTTTAGGATTTGGTTCGGTTATTTGTAGTGTGAATGTACCTTATACAGTTCTGTGAATGTAAATTTTCTGTAATGTGTTGTCATCTAGGTTCAAAAGATTTGTACTGCAGTGTGTTTCATGTTTGATGCTTCCTGCAAAGTTGAGCTTTAATGACACAATGCTTAACAACTTGTGCTTTCACATGATCCAACAGGTCACTGAGGTAAGGGACCTTGCTGCCAAGGACATGGAAATCAAGAAATTGGTTGATGCTAATTCAAAGGGGGCTATCGAGAAGGCCAAGGCAGCTAGTGCCGCCCAATCAGCTAGTGTAGGACTGGAATGTACCATGTTTGGAGGCTTTTTGTGCACTCCTTTGTTGTAGACATGCTTTTAAGATAATGGAAGACACTAATTTGTCAATGCCTTGCAGTCCATTTAATCTATTGATTACATGCATAACTGTATATGGTCAGAAACCACGGACGCCGATGATGGTGGGGACTTGTCTCAGTCTATATATACAATACTTGATACTAAATCCATTTTATCCACTATATTATAGTCACATTTGGAATAGGTTCCAGCTTGTTGTTATCCTCTCCTTCAGCAGCAAAGTTACCAACTGCATTCTAAGTTGTTGAGCGCACCAGATGCAAACACCTGATCCATGAAATGTGCAGCTCTTCCAGACTCTGTAACTGATCCAGCCGGCAATTGTGGACAAGGTTGCAGCTCTTCCAGATGCAAACACTATTGACCTCCAATTTGACAAGGTTCTACTGTAATAGGGATCTACTCAACATTATTTCAATTGTGGACAAAAAATCAAAATCGGCAAGATGGGAGGAATGAATAAACAAGTCAACTGACAATCAACACAAAAAATAATGCAGCAGAATGCAGTTATCAGAATTACAAATGGACAATGATGATCCATGTCCACCACACACATTTTACAAGATCGGCAGTGATGTGCTCTGGGGGGCTTTGGTTTATTACAGTATGTACAAAAAGTATAGTTCTGAAGATCCCTTTTCCCAACCATGGGATAGCTGCCCCACCGTATACTTGTTGGTGCACCTGCAGATTTAAAAGAGGCCAAGCAATAGCTTGTGATGGTAAATACAGCTAGCACAGCTGTTACCATGCAGTGAAAGATGCCACAAAAGTTGCTGATTTTGAAAACAATAGGATATACCGCCCAGACCCCACCACCTGTGTTCAACAAAATAACAGGCAAAATAAACAAGTGACCAAGAAATAAATTACATTCAAGGCAACATTGCAGATACTCAAGATGAACAAACATGTTCTCATGACACTAAATTACATTACAAGTACAGAAGGCGAATGTTCTCATGACATGTTGTCATGACAACTAAATTACATTCCGACTACACAAGATAAATGTTCTCATGACAACTAAATTACATTCCGACTACACAAGATAAATGTTCTCATGACAACTAAATTACATTCCGACTACACAAGACAAATGTTCTCATGACAAATATAAGAACACATCACAATGAATATAAGAACACATCACAGTGAAAATAAGAACACATCACAATGAATATAATAAAGTCTCTGGGGTTGCCTCTGCTATCCGAACTCACGGCGCTTGGCTGTTTCGGCGCCTTGCTGCTTGCCTCTCCAATATTTCTTCCTGACAAGTCTGGTAGTACAATCGCAACGATGGTGGGCATGCATCAAGATCAATCGCAAGGATCCTTTCATCTTCTTTCTTCTCCTCTTTTCGCCTTTCGTCCTCGTGCTGCTCACGCATCAACCTAATCTTCTCCTGCTCAATCTGTATCAATGCTTCATTGTGTCTTCGCATTTCCTCAAAACGCTTCTCGTCG
Organism: Saccharum hybrid cultivar R570; assembly: GCA_038087645.1. NCBI lineage: Eukaryota > Viridiplantae > Streptophyta > Magnoliopsida > Poales > Poaceae > Saccharum > Saccharum hybrid cultivar. Next base: position 8,539,463 of record JAQSUU010000112.1, on the reverse strand, counting down.
ATGGCGGCAAGCTGCTGGAAACGATCATTTTTACGCACAGCTTCGTCTTGCATGAGAGAAATTCTTTGTAGTGAAAGGTCTTGCATTCTCGCTGCATACTCTGCAGAAGACGTTGAACCGGCATCGGAATTTGCTTTCTTCTTCGCTGCTTTGGCTGAATCCCTGCCCATAGGCCTCCTCGCTTGAGCTCTGGATGGAACAGGGCTAGCCTGGCCCTCTGCATCGTCCACGGTGTCAGTCTATGCGGTACTATCTTCCCCAAATCCTTCACCTCGGGCCGATCTTGCAATGTCTCTGGCATTCGGCTCCTGCCATTTGGGTGCATCCTTCATAAGCTCCCAGCAATGCAGGAAACCAAACTTGCGTTGCTGTAGAGCAGCAAAGTTACCAACTGCATGAGTGGTCTGCAAGACAAATATAAGTGTTACAATAGATTCATACATACAAACTGAATGTAAACTAACTATGCAGAAAATGCATACCTTATCGGCATCCGACATCCCGCTAGGATTCTCGCGAATGCTATCTGCATAGTAGGATGCAAACAGGGTAACTTCAGCCCTGATTGTGTCCCAACAGCTCTGTAGAGACCTCAAACTCCTGGCTGGGTTGGCTGCTCTCCTTGAATTGTACCGTTCAATGATCCTCGCCCACATGCGATCTCTTTTCTGTCCAGTACTTGTAATTGGGTCACAGCTTATTTCAAGCCATGACTTCACAAGGTTGTTATCTTCATCTGGATTGAAGTTACCCAACTTTGTCCTAGTGGCTAATTTTTTGCCCCTTCTGTTTGTTGTGGCAGCTGGCACTTCCTCCACATCTGCCTCAGACTGGTGAACAGCTGCTTCTGGCATTTGAGGCTGATGGAAACCTTCTGGAGCATAGCCACTTGGATTCATCATTGGAATATTCGGTGGACGGGGTTGCAATCCTTGGGGGAACCAGCCTGTAGGACCTTGGTATCCATACATGTATGGGTTCCAGCCAGGCTGGTATGCACCAATGTTGCCACCAGGAAATTGCCCCTGTGATCCTTCACCAACATTGGACTGGCCAGGATCCATCCTGAAATAATACCAAAATAAAAATTAACTGAATCTGTGTCAGCACCAGCAGGCAAAATAGAACATCTCATCATCCATGCACTTACAGTTAAATAAAAGACCAATTGAACAGCCCAAATCACATCTCATCATCGATTCAAAGTTTACTTTATTGATTCCTTTGCAGAATACGACATATAAATGCATTGCACAAAAAATCTCATAGGATTGATCAATTGGAAAGCAAATGCAAAACTTGGGTTACAGTCATTTAATTTTATTTGATAAAATCACATATCCTAGAGTGCTACAAACATAACCTAATGGAACTCAGGCACAAGTACACCATCGCAACAGCTCAGCTCACAGATGGCGCGGCGTTGCCGCTCCCCGGCTTTCTAGTTAGTTAGCTGACCCCATAAAAACACAATTGGCTATCGACTTCGCCATCGCAACAGCTCATCTTTAAGATGCACAGGCATCAGGCATCTGTTTAATGTCATATTAGTGATAAACAAGTGTAGCCTTTAATTAAAACAACAAATTGATATTTGCTGGCAGGGTATGTCTGTGTTCCAACATTTTAATTTTACTCTTTGCAGTTCAGGGTACTACTAATCACAAAGGATTTTGCAGCCACAATTCATTGAAATAATATGCAGTAACAACATGGGATAAACATAGAACACATTTGTGCTAGAGTTCAATTCACAGGAAGAAGATGTATGCACAGACCTGAATTGGGTAGGACGCTGTCTGGAGCGCGCGGTGGAGCTCTCCTCAGATGTAGCTGCCTCGACTGATGAACCTCCCCGCCGCCGCTTTCGCAACTGCCCTCTGCCCCCGCCCTCCTCCTTGTCAGCCCCAACTCCGAGAACCCCCGATGTAGGGGGGGCACGTTCCTTTTCCAGGATGGCCCCCTGCTCCAGCGCCACCAGAGGCGGCCTCTTCAGTGCTGTCGGCGTGAGAGAGGTGGCGGCCGAGGTCGGTCCGGGAGAGGCAGGCGGGTGCGGCCGAGGCAGGTCGGTCTTCCTCCACGCCGGCGGACGACGCGCGCCAACCGAGAGACCTTGGAGGTTCGGGCTGCCGGGCGGGCCACAGATCCGGCCCTAGCAGGTACCTTCCACCCCCCGCCGGCCTGCCAAGATGGCCCGGCACATCCGCCGGATCCGGCCGGACGAACTGGTCCGCGGCGCCCTACCGAGCCGACGGCGGAGCGGGGACGAAGGCCATGCCGGACAGCTGCCAGATCCGCCCCGACGCAGCCTCTTCGAGCTGCCGGCGCACGGGAGGACTCCGGCGGCGGACGGGCGTGACGGCGGCGCGGGGCGGGGCTGGGGCGCGACGCGGGGGCGGAATCCGATTTGGGCGCTTGCCGTTGCGGTGGTGGGCCAGTGAGGGGATGGCGTAGCTACGGGAATCCGCTGCATATAGCGGACGAGAGACCGTGGCGGACGGTTTAGCGTATCCCGCTGCGGCTGTTTTTGTCCTCCAGGATGCCGTCACGGATGATATAGAGGAGCCGCTGCGGTCAGCCTGACAAAAGTGCCGCAGCGGGATCCGCTACCGTCTTCATGCGTCCGGTATCGTCGTAGTCATCCTCTAAATAAAGCGTACATACCGGCCTCCACTAAACAGCAGTGACCGCAGGACGCATGCACGGGCGAGCGCTGACAGCGTGCAACAGCGGAGGAATAGAGGAGAGAGGTGACATGCAATTGTGGGCCCTATTGATTCAACTAACAAAAAAATCTTATAACTCACAAACCAAAAAATCAAATTAAATTCCGATTGCACCATTAAATTTGTTTCAATAAGTTCTTCAAAACAAAATCTCACATGGATATATTTAGATAAAATTTATAGAGGATGACAAGTGGGGCCGCTGTTGGGAGTTAATATAGAGTATAAGATATAGATGATGGATGAGTGCGGGAGAAAGTGATATAGAGGAAAGAATCTTGATGACCAAGACAGAATATTCTTTTAGAGGATGAATATAGAGGATGATGAGTGCGGATAGCCTTAGGTCAGCTTCAACCCCAACTTTTTTTTGTCCATCCGCTCTTTCTTGTAGTAACGACCCAAAAAAACAGGTGATTGAGAAGCATATGTAGATGAAACTTTAGATTTTTCTTTTTTTATTAATTTAAATTTAGAATCAGGAGGCTACTAGTTTTGTTTAGGCAGAAGGTTATTAGTTTTAGTAATGTCAAAGGATTATAATGGTGAAAAGAGGCTCCATGCTCATCCTTCGACGTGACCAACTGTTGAGCCGATCTCTTCGACCTACACGGACCCACATCACCCACGGCACATACGGGTGCAGTGCATGATTTGTACACTGGGCGCTCCCAGAAATCTGGAGATGTGTAAAATCTGGTCTAGGGCCTACCGCCTACTCAGAGCAGAGACGATCACGAATATGGCCGTGTCCCTGGCGCAGAGGTGGAGCCCCGGGCAGCGTGCGCCGCGATCGCGCCAGCGGCTGCATTGAACGGGGAACCACTGGAGCCCGTCGTGGCAGCCGCGGACTGTGCAGGCTGTAGCTTGCCAAGCGCCCCCGACCTCGCACCGGAGAGGCGGACGCCGGTGAACTCCTTGTGAAAGGCACCCCGTGATAACTTTCTCCAGTTTTATTTCGGACGTTAAAATTTGTCTGCGTTCCGGTGGATAAAGGCTCGCAGCTTGCTGGTCGTTTTGCCGGTAGCAGCCTGTGACGTCTTGTGATTGTGCAAGCCTTTAATCCCCATCACAGGCGGTGGATTAAATACGGCTAAAAAACGGTGGTCAGAATGGTCCCTATGCTACGAGAGAAGTTATTGATGGCCACCTACAAAAGAGAGACATTGGGTGTGTTTAGATCCATTGAAAAGTGCACTATACAAAAAAAAGATTCCCCGTCACATCAAACTTGCGATACATATATAGAGTACTAAATGTGAATAAAATCAAAAACTAATTGCACAGTTTGGTTGTACTTTACGAGACAAACGTTTTGAGCCTAATTAGTCAATGATTGGACAATTATTATCAAATACAAACGAAATGCTACAGTGTATTTTGGCTATCCAAATTTTGGATCTAAACACAGCCATTGTGGAACAACTGGAGCAGGAACAACCGGAGCAAGAATAAAGCATATATAGCTGTCCTCAATAGGTATAGCCGTTCTGGTTTAGTAGATACCTAAATTCGCTCCAAATTCTACTACGTAAAAAGAAGATTTCTCATCACATTAAAATATCGGCACATATATGAAGTACTAAATGTAGATGAAATCAAAAACTAATTAAGCACAGTTTTGTTCTATTTTGTGAGACGAATATTTTAAGCCTAATTAATCAATGTTTGGACAATTATTACCAAATAAAAAACAAAATTGCTATAGTGTGACGCGACATTTACTATGCAAAATTTGCCTCCCAAATTTGGTATCTAAACATGACCTTGGTGTTAATAGCTGTCCCTAATAGGTATTGAAAAACTGCTGAAAATGCTCGGAGCTACCGAGCTACATTACTAAATTTTTTTCAAAAAAAACTACAGTAACGAATCTTTGAACACAGGCATAAAACATTAAATATAGATAAAAAATAAAATTAATTACACAGTTTAGCTGTAAATCACGAGACGATCTTTTAAGCCTAGTTAGATCACGATTGAACGCTAATTACCAAATAACAACAAAATGCTACAGTAGTTTTTTCCAAAAAATTTTTGAGCTAAACGAGCCCTTAGCTGATTTTTGTACGAGTCATCAAAAGCCAATTCAAATTGAGTTTGTAAATTGCGTGTGCCCCTTCTCGAAGTTGGCAATATAGGCGACAGATGAAAACAAGTAGAGAAATAACAAACACCGGCCCCTGTCCAAAATCTAGGCGACAGATGAACAATCTTGATATCTCATGCGGACATGCCTTTTCTCTGGAATTATGCTATGCTGGCAAAAAAAACACACGATAATTTCCTCTTGCTTTTGTAATGTTTACTGCCGCACCGATTTAGGAAGCAAAAGTTGTTTTGATCATTAAACGCCACACGAAGTGGTATGGCAGTAGCATAAACAGAATAAGTTTTATGCCAAATATCGAAATTCAATATCATAATTGGCGAAGTGGCATAAATCTAATTTTTCCAAATTCTAATCGGTATGAGAAGTAAAAGCAAAGTCAGGCACATCACAATAGATGAGGCGTAACAAGTGTATCATCGAAAGCATAATGGTATTAGCAATGTGCATTCCATGAGAAAATTACTAAGGAGTATTACCGAAGCTAAATCAAAAAAATACGATGTGTGTGACATGTGTCCCTTTGGAATGCTAGTTGCAGCTGTGCAGGTCCAAAGGGCAGTTCATATTATCATATACCACAGCCAAAATCCCAAATCCATGATTATAGAGTTTCCCCTCTCCCGGATGGAAATGGCATCATAACACCACCTGAAAATCATCTTTCTGCTAGCTAATCTTACTCCTACTTAACAATACCATCCCAAAAGCCCGCGATTTGGTACTAGTACGACTTACTTATCAGCTTTGAGAGTTCGAGTGATCTGTGATCATCATCGTCTTGTCTTCCGAAGCAGCTTCAGGCCCGGGCGAGCGATCGATGCGGACGGAGAGGAAGAGCTCCCTGTTGCCCCCATGCAGCATCTCCCTGGGCACGGCGAAGTACAGCTCCTTCTCGGGCGCGACGCCGGCGCCGTCGGCCAGGGCGCTGCTCCTCACCGGCACGGTCGCGAAGTAGTAGCTCCCCGCGAGCTCCGCCGCGCCGGGTGGCGGGTTGGCGTAGAACGTGCACGTGAACCGCGGGAGCGGGGGAGTAGGCCTGGCCGTGGCCCGGACGAGCACCACCGACACCGCCGCGCCGCCGCCGTCGCCCAGCGGGCCCGCGGCCATCAGGAACAGCGACGCGTCGTCCCCGCGCAGCAGCAGGCGGTTCGTCGAGCTCCGCCGCGCCGGGGTCGCGGCCGACGGCGGCGCGGGCACCGGGAAGGCGAGCGGGATGGGCGCGCCGTACGCCACGTCCTCGACGGGCCAGGAGTGGTCGCAGGCGAGGTGGGCTGCGAGCGTCTGGGGCGAGCGGACGAGGGGGCACCCGGGCTCCGGGCAGTGGCACGGCGCGTGCTCGCACGTGTCCCTGTGGCTGGTGCTGAGGAAGTAGGAGACGAAGCTCTCGCAGCCGTACACCTGGAAGTCGCACGGCACGCGGAGGTCGGTGAAGAAGAGGTCGAGCGCCGGGCAGTGCGCGTAGGCGGAGGAGGAGGGGGCGCCGCGGTCGCGGCAGGTCCGGCAGCGGCGGCCCGGGAGCTTCACGCGGCAGGCGCAGCACGCCAGATGCCCCACCGCGCACTGGACGCCACCAACACGCCGAACCGCAAACGGCAACAACCATTAGAAATTGAAATTTGCCGTGGGGAGATGGAGATGGGGGCAAGCGAAGCGAGCAGCCACAAGAAATATGAGGAATCCGACCTGGTAGATGGGAGGCGTCAGCACGCAGGAACACAGCGAGCAGTAGAGCTTGCCCTTGTCCACCTGAACCGCGGTCGGCGGCGGCTGCTTTTCCGCCGGGGGCTCCCATGGAACGACGGCGATCGCTTCGGCGCCTTGCGGTGCGGCGTCGCCCGGCTCTTCCTTCCCTTCGTGCCTGATCAGTTGGGTACCGAACAGCAGCGGCCCGTCCCTCGCCCTCTTGCCGCTGCGCTTGCTGCTCCCGGGCGGCGGCGGCGGCGGCGACAGCAGCTCGCGGGCCGGGCCAGCTTCCCCTGCCTCCATGGTTTTACCTCCAAGGCTCCAACTGACCGGGGAATAGCTTTCCTAGAATGCTCCGTCGTAAGGAAGAGGGTTGTAGATTTGTTGTGCCAAGGAGGAGAAGAGGCGGTTAAAAAGGAGAATGAAAAAGTGATTTTTATTGGTTTCACCGGCTTTTGATTCATTTGAAAAATAAATTATAAACAATGATCGAATTATTTTTATGCCTTTTTTTTGATTGATGGAATTTTGTATATGCACCCAATGTGAGACTGCACATAAAATGCTAAAGTTGTCTTTTGAACACAAGATTTCTTAAAAGCTAATAAAAGCAGAAAAGAAAGAATTCCCTGTAGCTTCTTACCACGGATTATAAGGCATTGTTTAGATTGCTCCTAAATTCTAAGTTTTTACATTCTCTCTCCATCCTATCGAATTTAGGGACGTATGTATGGAGCAGTAAATGTAGATAAAAAAAATAACTAATTGCACAATTTAACTGTAAATCACGAGACGAATCTTTTGAGTCTAGTTAGTTCACGATTAGACAATAATTATCAAATACAAACAAAAGTGCTATAGTGCCAAATCTTTCAAACTTTAGCAATCTAAACAATGCCTAAATGTAAAAATTGCACAAGAAACTTGTTTCATTGTATGATTGTGGTACAAAAATTCAATGGTATCTTTTGCGATGATATGACGTGCCAGAATCTGTGAGGGGTCAAATATTGGATATCCATGGAGGACATGAGTATTTTATCGTGCTCAATCAAATTCAATTTAGTTCATATATACTATAAGAGGAAAGTTTGTAAGGCGTTCTTTTTGTCTACTAGTTTTGAAATGTATCCGGTGCTACTCAGAGCATAAAATCGGCACAGAATGCAACATCTCCTATTTGGAGTGGACAAATTTTGTTGATTAGTATTAAGTTGCATGCACCGACCAGTTCAACCTAAAAGCTTAAGCTGACGATGAGAGATGGATAATTCACTTATATTCCAACGCTCCCCCTCACATGGAGGCTCTCTCATGTCTTAGATGTGGAATAGAAGCGAGCATCAATTATTTAATTTAATTGCGCTAACCAGGATTCAAACTCGAGACCTCTGGCTCTGATACCATATTAAGTTATATGCACCGACTAGTTCAATCAAAAAGCTTAAGCTGACGGAGAGGTGGACAATTCACTTATATTCCAACAATTAGTTCAGCTACATCAGTATCAGTATTATGGTGCATACTTATAGCGTGAACCTGGATGGAAATGAACGTGCTATGGTGGTATGGGAACAGGTGTCGAAAGTTAAATACGAAATTCAGAAGTGAGGATACGTTTAAGTTTAGGTTCACTTGGGAATCATCCGATTAAGCTAGCTTAGTCCAATTTCAATGGATTTTATGGGTATTAAATATGCTGACATGGTACTATATTGATGAAGGAGAGATGATAAAAATCTTATAAGAGCAAAGATAATTTTATAGGGATGAAACTCTTCTATACTGCTTTTAAAATATAAATGCGTTAATAAATAGGCCATGAAACCTCCGCTGAGGCTGGCTTCGTGACGTGTAAAGGCTGAATTATTATTTAGCACCACTCGTACATGTGATATTGCGAAGTACCCGTAGCGGTCTGTACTTCTGTTCTCTTTTCCGGCCACTGGTGCTGTGGACTGTGGTGCATGTACCAGCAGTAGTACATTTTGCAAATACGACTGTCCCGTAGCAGGTTCCTAGCACTGTTCCTCTGTCATCAGAAATCAGAAATTTTCCCATGTCTGGGCTGGCCACTGTAGTACGACGTACGTTTTTCGCTTAATCTAGAATAACCTTGATGTGACGTTGATTTACCGAGGTTCTTTGTGACACTTAGCGGACTACCGGCGTGTCAATGTGTTTAGCAGAGATAATCATATTTTATTTTATATAAATTAGACGGTTCTGTCACCGCCACCACTGTTTCGATAAGATTTTTGAGATTTTTTTCCATGAGATTCTTATAATATGCTGGATTCAAACAACCCCTAAAATCATGGCAAGGAACTTTATTTCGAAACACCAGATATGATTTATGAGGTCGAAACGGACATGTCATGTCTCGTGCCTAAACGGGGACAGATTTGAAGTGTCTTAAATCTAGAATAGCTTCGTGCAATAACGTTGCAGGTGAAATATCTGGGCACTAATAAATGACAAATTTGGTGACAAGTGACACCATGCAATCATGGCCTACGAGCTAAAATACTATTTTAACTTGTTTTTCTTAAAAAATACTGTTTTAAATAAAAAAACAAACTAAAAAATACGGAAGAACCCATTTTTGGCTGTCTCGTGGACACTGGACTTGACCATCGCAACGCCCAAGTAGTATCAGATGATACAATCGGTAGAAACAGCAGCAAAGGTCTAGTTGCAGCGAGTAAAGGAATTGCAAATGGCATTAGCATAGTGTTCCTCCTAAACCATTTTTTTTGGGGGATTCACAGTTTACACACTAGATAACGAATTGAAATCGCTAGTTTTAGCGTAAAATCAGCCTAAGAACGAGGCTGGAACACTAAACTCTGGGAGACGATGAGCTAGCAGCGCGCTGCGGGGCCGGAGCCGAATCGACCACGTCGATGCGGACCCTGAGGTGCATCTCCTTGGAATTGGACGGCCCGCTCAGCATCGGCGGCGGCACGTACAACGCCATCCCCTCCTCGACAGCGGCCCCGCCGGGCACCGCGCAGCTGGCCACGTCAGCCTCCATCATCAGGCGGCGGCCCGCGCTGCCGGGGGGCATGCCAGGGGCGGCGGCCGGCGACTTCGCCCAGAGCATGTACGTGAACCGCGGGCCGGCCTCGGCGGCGGCGCTGGTCCTGACGCACGACACCGAGACGGCGCAGCTGCTGGCCGCGCCGGCGCCGCACGGGCGCACGGACAACGCGAACAGGCTGCGCTCGTCGCCCTCCACGACCAGCAGGCGGTGGTGGTGCTGCTGCGGCTCCGGCTCCGGCTCCGACGTCGCCGGCGCCGGGACGCGGAGCGGGAGCGCCTTCCCGTAGGCGGGGAGCGTGTCCAGGGGCCAGGCGTGGTCGACGGCGAGGTGGTCGCGGAGCCTCGGCAGGGTGGCCGTGAAGGGGCACCCGGGCACCGCGCAGTGGCAGGGCGCGTAGGCGCACGCGTCCTGGTGCGCGGCGGTCGCGTGGTACGCCACGGAGGCGCCGCAGCCGTAGGACTCGAACGGGCACGGCACCCTGGCGTCGCCGACGAACAGGTCCAGCTCCGGCCCGCAGTGCGCGAAGGCGGTGGCGCGGTCGCACTTGCGGCAGTGGCCCCCGTCAAGGCAGGCGCCGCACAGCAGGTGCCCGGCCTCGCACTGCAGGCACAAGGACGAAGACACAACCGTGGCGCCGCGCAAAAGAATCAATCTTCGTTCTATCCAATCCAAGGCCATTGAAGGAAAGGAAACAAACCATCTGTTGCCTAGATTTGGTTGTCGCGACATCTCACCTTGACGACGGGAGGTTTGAGGGGGCGGTGGCACTCGGCGACGGCGCAGTGGAGCAGCTGCACGTCGACGCTGATGTTGATCCGTGGCCGCTCCAAGGCTTGGCTTGCCTGCTCGGCCACCGCAGCTCCTGCGCTTGATCCTCCGCCGCCGTCGGCTACGACTCTCTGCTCCGGTTCTTCCTTCACTGCACCACTGGAGACGGGGCAGCTGGACCCGGCCAATACCACCTTGGTCTTCTTGCTGATGCTTGGCTCGCCGCTCGGCGACGGCATCTTGGGCTGCTGCTCCTCGGCCATCTCCGTCCGCGTCAATGGACTACTACTAGTACTAGTAGGCGGTCGGTGGAGGAGACTTTTATACAAGCTCGAAAGATTCGGAAAGATTCATCCTGTTCGGCAGGCTGTTTATGAGGTTTATAAACCGGCTATGGCTGTTTTGCTGTGAGAGAAAAACACTGTTTCATAACTGATAAGACGTGCTGATAAGCTCAGCCGAATAGGGGGATTGCATTGCATCTACAGTCTCAGGGTGTGTTCAGTTGGCGCTGTAAAATTTTTGGAAACACATGAACTCTTTCATTTGTATTTGGTAATTAGGCTATCCGCACTCATGATCCTCTATTTTCATCCTCTATACATCCTGGTCATCAAGATTCTCTCCTCTATATTCATTTCTCCCGCACCCATCCATCCTCTATATTATCCTCTATCCACTATGGGTTCACTTGTCACTTTATCTAAATATATCCATGTGAGATCTAGTTTTGAAGAATTTATTGGCTCTGTTCGGCAGACTGTTTTTTGGCTTATAAGCCGGCTGTGACTGATTTGCTGTGAGAGAAAAACACTGTTCCACGGCTGATAAGCCGTGCTGATAAGCTCAGCCGAACAGGGGAATTGAAATGAATTCAATGGTGCAATCGGAATTTAATTTGAGTTTTTGGTTCGTGAGTTATAACATTTTTTTAAGGATTAAAACCGTGAGGCCCACCATCATCTCTCCTCTTGGCCGTTTCTTCTCCCACTCACATGCTTTAGCGGACGCACTGTACTCCACCCTATTTACCGGATGACGGGTCTCACGCTATTTTAACGTCACTCTTACAGGGCACGGGTGCAGCTGTCCTCATCCGCTATACGCTCGTACAGGAGTATATGTTAAAAAAAACCAAACACCCCTTTACTCACACGTATGTGTACAGTGTACTCCGTTCAAATTCGACTTTCTACAAACAAATAAAAAAAGATATACTCCCTGCTTTACGGAATGGCCACATATGCGTGTAATGCATCATGCAATTAGTAGGGATGAAAACGGATCAGATACGAACGAATACGACCGATATTACATTTGTTTTCATATTTCGGATTCGAATACGGATAGTGTCAGCCATACCGGATACGATCCCCCATCTCGGCTGAGCTTATCAGCACGGCTTATCAGCCGTGGAACAGTGTTTTTCTCTCACAGCAAATAAGCCACAGCCAGCTTATAAGCCAAAAAAACAGCCTGCCGAACAGGGCCGATATGATTAGATGTCGACATCATAAATATGCGATTTAAGTATTTGGATACGGATATGGTATCGGATGTTAAATATCCGGACTCGGATACGAACAAATCTGAACCTCTCTAAACAGATTGGGTCTCAAATACGGTCGGAAAATATCCGTACCATTTTCATCCTGGGCAATTAGCAATATGCAATCGGTACATGATCACATGATCTACAGTATTGTATCTCAAATCGTGCAAACAGAGGGGATGTTTAGTTAGGAGGTGAAAAAATTTTTAGTGTCATATCCGATGTTTTATGAGATGTAGAAAGGTATTTTTTTGATATTAATTAAAAAAAACTAACTACATAGCCCGTTTAGAAACCGCGAGACGAATTTATTAAGCCTAATTAAGCCGTCATTAGTACATGCGTTACTGTAGCACTTAAGGCTAATTATGGACTAATTAGACTTAAAAGATTTGTCTCGCGATTTTCCAACTAAACTGTATAATTATTTTTTTCGTCTATATTTAATACTCCATAAATATCGAACATTCGATGTGAAGGTTGAAATTTTTTTTATGTGAAAACTAAGCACCCCTAAAAAATACTATTCCAAATGAAATTCCGTTTCATGGAAGGAGCACTGGTCCAAAAGGCGAGAGGACGTGTGCACGTCAGTCAACAGGGCCACAGGGGAGCTGCCATTGGCAGGTGCTTTTCCTCTGTCACCGTGGCAGGTCCTTTCCTCTACCCCCAGTCAGGCAGTCACGCAACTCCAACGCTGTAGTACTAGACCTGTAGCAATAGTGATCCGGTTCCTTCTCATCCACACCAGTCGACCAGCAAGGCGTGACCCAACAACCGCGACCGCCGTCGATGGGGAACGACGCGCCCGGCGGCGAGAGGGCCCAGGAAGCGCCGCCGCAGCTGCTGGACGTCCAAGTGGCCGCCAACCGAGGCCTAGAAAGCAAGCCCCGCGGAGCGGGTGTAATTGTTTCGTTCGGATCCCGACCGGCAGTGGCGGCGGCGTCGCCGCGTCCGAAGCGGCTGACGACGGTGCTGGTGGTGGACAAGGCCCGCCTCTGCTGCTCGCTGTGCTCACTCGCCTTGAAGCGCCCCATCTACCAGGTCAGCGACATCGCAACGCAACACCCTACTCCGTTTCTCGAAAAGCTCGGTTCTTGTTGTTTACACACTGCCTGTGATTGATTGGCTTCCAGTGCGCGGTCGGGCACTTGGCGTGCGGCGGCTGCCGCATGAAGCTCCCGATCAACGCCTGCCGGACGTGCCGCGACCACGGCACCGCCTCCGACTACGCGCTCTGCCCCGGCCTCGACATCTTCTACGGCGACCTCCACCTGCCGTGCCCCTACGAGCAGTTCGGGTGCAGGAGCTACATCCCCTACTACAGGGCCGCCAGCCACCAGAGCGCGTGCGAGCGCGCGCCGTGCCTGTGCCCGGAGACCGGCTGCGCCTTCGCCGCGCCGCCGCCGGCGCTCCTCGCCCACCTCGCCGCCGCCCACTCCTGGCCCGTGCACAAGATCCCCCGCTACGGCGCCATCCACTCGCTCCGCGTCCCGGCGTCAGTGCCGGACCTTCTCCTGGTCGTGGGGGAGGAGGAGCAGCAGGAGGACGAGGAGCAAGAGGGGGAGGAGGAAGGCAAGGACGACGCGGAGGAGCGCCCCGCCGTGTTCGTCCTGTCCGTGCGCGCGCGCGGCGCGGCCACCGCCGTCTCGGTGGCGTGTGTGAGGGCGAACGCCAGGGCGGGGCCGCAGTACAAGTGCGTGCTCTGGGCGAAGGCGCCCGCGCCGCGGGGCGCGGCGGGCCGCGCGGGCCCTCGCCTGTGCATGGAGACGGACGTGCCGAGCTGCGCGGCGCCCGGCCAGGCCGTGACGGAGGACGCCATGTGGCTGGGCGTGTCGCCGGTGATGATGCTCGGAGCGTCCAGGGAGATCCACCTCGGCGTTCTCATTGAGAAGCTCTGATCGCCTCGGGGCTGCGCTGCTTGCCCATCTCCACTGTCGCCGACGGGATCCGTTCATCCATCCCTAGTTCAATCGTACGCTAGATTGTGGGTTTGTAAGCAAACGTATGCGGATCGATCTCGCTACTGAACTTACTATGGTTCGGCTATGGAGTAGTAGCTCAAGCAAAGTCATGAATTCTTTACCCCAGGTTTTCACCTGTCAGTAAATTTCCCATCAGAATTGGGTACAGCTGTTTTCTCCTAATATCTTTTGGTACGATTCAGTTAGGCTTTTTTTTTTGGTTATTGTTGAAAGTACGGTGGAGTAGGTGCGAAAATGGGAGATTTTATGTAGAACAAACACTAAAAAATTTGCACAAGGTCTCCTTGGAGAAGCACAGTAATTGCTTGATGTTCGGGAATCATGAACAAATTGACTAATCTGGAAGATAAGTTGATTTCGTAGTTCCAACGTCGGTTTTAGTAGCCCACTACTCTAGTACCAAGGTCATCTAGTGCCAAAATTTCAATATTTAGACATTGTCGTTTGGGTGGCCGGTGGCGGGTACTGATTTGTTGTGAGAGAAAAATACTACTGGCTGGTGGCTGGTGCTGAAATGATATAAGAGAAAAGCACTGCTGGCTGGCAGCCAGCTAGCCGAACAAGGCCTTGTATGTATCGATTATTTGACACCAAAGATGGATTCTAGATTTTCTCGAGCTCTACAATCTTCATATAATCTATATCCAAACTCATTGAGAAAATTATGCTTTTATGAAAAATATTATATAGCAAGAAAAGGAAGTCACGCCATATGCAATAGCAAAATAAAATCTGATCATCTCAATGGTTAAAGGACTGTTTCTATATTTGTTACATGCATAATTATTATTGCCAAAAATGAGTTTCATATTAAAAAATTTAAGAGGTATTTTTAAAATAAAAGTACGAAGTAGTCTACTACTCCCTCTGTTCCAAATTACAACTCCCTCCGTTCCAAATTACAAGTCACTTTAACTTTTTTTCATTTACTCTCTCTGTCCCTAAAAGAATGCAATTCTATAATAGTATCATGTTTTAGTATATCACTGAAAGGATCAAGATGCCCAAGAGGGGGGGTGAATTGGGCTTTTCTAAAAATTAATTGCAAGAATTAAGTCCTACAAGCCGGAATTCACCCCTAGTGCCTACTTGTGTTCCTAGAGAGTCTACCGTTAAAAAGTTTTGCACCCTAGTTTCCAATCCTAGTCTAGCATGGCAATTCTAGGAAAGTAAAACAAGCAATGAAAGTAAATACGAGAAAGTAATTGCTTGAAAGTAAAAAGGGGCAAGGAACACGGCGATGTTTTTCCGAGGTATCGGAGAGTCGCCACTCCCCACTAGTCCTCGTTGGAGCACCCGCGCAAGGGTGTCGCTCCCCCTTGATCCGCGCAAGGATCAAGTGCTCTCTACGGGTTGATTCTTCGACACTCCGTCGCGGCGAATCACCCAAAACCGCTCACAACTTGAGTTGGGTCATCCACAAGCTCCGCCGGATGATCACCAAACTCCCAATCACCACCAAGCCGTCTAGGTGATGGCGATCACCAAGAGTAACAAGCTAGAACTCTCACTTGACCACAACGAGCCCAAATGAGGAGGTGGATGCACACTTGCTACTCTCGAATCACTAGTGAGGAAACTCAAACTTTGAATCTCAAATCTCTATCCTCACTAGAGCTCTTGCACTCCCTTGCACTCTAAAGGGTTTTCTCAGATGTTTGAATGAGCAAGAGACCTCTAAAAGAGGTGGAGGGGTTGTATTTATAACACCCCTCAGAAAAACGAACCGTTACTTTCTGACACGGGGTCACCGGACGCGCCGGTGCAACGCACCGGACGCGCCGGTCCCCCGTAACGGTCAAAACCCGTTTTTGAAACCGAACCACCGGACGCACCGGTCAGGTAGCACCGGACGCGTCCGACGTGCAAGGGTGCTTACTGGACTCACACCGGACGCGAGGCCGCGTCCGATGCCTGAAGACCGGACGCGTCCGGTCCTCTCTGGACCTTACTGGACTCGCACCGGACTCGCCGGTCAAGTCCAGTAGCGCGTCCGACGGGTGTTCTCTCTCGGTGACACGTGTCAGCCACTGACCACTGCGTCCGGTCCTCACGAGGACCGCGTCCGGTGGTCAAGGCCGAAACCTAGTCGCGGTAACGTATACACCGGACGCGTCCGGTGTTCCCGAAGACCGCGTCCGGTGCCTGGAAAACAGCCCGAACCTCGTCGAAACGCGTCGCAACTTCAACCAAGTTACTTCTAACTGAACCTTGAGCTATTCTAGGGTTGCCTAGCGCCAAGTTTAACAAGTGTGCACCACACCTAAACATAGGACTCGCCTAGGTCAAGCTACCCATTCATGCCCCCCTTTATAGTACGGCCAAAAGAGAAAAACGAAGATCCTAACGACTATTCCGAATGTGTCTCAACACTTCGTCATCCGGAACTAACCGTCCTTAATCTTGACGTCACTCTTTTGAAAACCGAAACGATTTCCATCAAGGGACACGAAACCACAGTGCTCAAAGCAGTTATCACTTCCATGACCTAACTTACCAATGTTTCTGCAAAACACACGTTAGTCATGGTAATAAAGTGTTGTCATTAATTACCGAAACCAAACCTTGGGGCCTAGATGCTTTCAATCTCCCCCTTTTTGGTGATTGATGACAACACTAAGTTTCAATGGATTAGAGTGAAGGTTTTCGAGCATGCTTGGTTCACATAAGCAAAAGACAATAAGCACAAAGGGTTAGGAATTGCTTAAGTGCCCCAAGCCAAAAGAGTGTACTTCATAAGATAAGACATGAAGAGTTAGTACACATAAAGATACAGCTCATAAGTAATCGGAGTAAGGCACGGAAGCACAACCTTAGAGCTATAGCTAAAACGGTGACATATATTAATCACAGAGACGGATAACACATTAGATACGACTCGACGACAATGTCACACGAATGCAATGCTGAAAATAAACATGATATGCATGAATGTAGCACACGAAAAACGAAAACCCACTAACAAACTCCCCCCACTAACAAACTCCCCCTGAAACTACTCTCTCTCCCCCTTTGGCATCAAACGCCAAAAAGCTAAACTAATCTGACGGGGGGACAGACGGAGTCGTGTCGGGTGCCGAGGTGCGCGGAGTGATCACGAAGTGAAGCGAATCCTCGGAGTCTGAGCTATCTGGCTGACCCTCTGAAGAAGCACGTGGCTGTGAAGCGGTCTGGGTCTGAGCAGGAACAGGCACTGACTGTGAAGCAACAAGTGGATCTGTCTGAGTAACCTGAGCCTGAAGTGCGCCAGTAGCTGGGGGATCTGTCGAGGCAACTGAAGATGGGATGGTCTCTGTAGTCCCGGTCCCTGTCACTGGTGGAACGACTGCCTCGGAAGCTGACAACCCTGACGAAGTGTGGAACGTAGTCGTGTGCGAGGGTGTCGGCTGACCAGTCAACTCGCTGTAAGTGGCACTGTAATCACCAAGAGGTGTGCCTGTCAGAAAGTGTGGGCGAGGCTGGTCTGACGGTGTAAACCCCGTATGTATAGGAGTGAAGCTCGGGGACTGAAAAGACTGGGGAACCTGCTGCTGTGGAGATGTAAACTGAAGACTCGGCTGTCCCTGACTGGATGGACCGCTGGAATGCAAAGCCGGAGCCATGATAGATGCAGGCGGAGGAACCCCAACTGTGATGAGATGCCGCAGAAGGTCCATGTACTGCTGCTGACTCTGTCGCTGCATCTCTACCTGCTGCCTCTGGATCTCTAGCTGCTGTCTCTGAAACTCGTCCTGGCGAGCCTGTATCTGTGCTAGTGCTGCAGCTGTATCCTGTGCCTGGCGCTGTATCTGCTGCTGCTGCTGCTCCTGAGCCTGGGTCAACCTCTCAAGGATAGCCACAATGGCTGGGTCTGAGCGGGAGGCTGAGCCAGATCCACCGGCCTCGTGGTCGTGAGACCGAGGAGACCGGTACCTGGGGATGGGCTGGTAGTCCTCATCGGTGCTGTCAGAAGTAACATCCTCAGGTATCTCAGCAGGCTGAGTGTCAAGGTCTGCGAGCTCTGCCTCGGCAAGCTCGTCAACTCTAGCGTCCTGCTCAGCTGCTGTCTCAGGAACATCAGGGCGCTCACGCTGTCCTGGTGCTGGAGCCTGCTCTCTGGTAACTGAAGCCCAAAGCTGTCTGATGTCATAATCAGGGAATGCTGTAGTAGTGTTGGCAATCTCTGCCCTGATCTCTGGTGGCATCTGGATAGCAGATCTGATAATGAAGCAAATCCAGTGGGCATAGGGAAGCTGACGGTTACCCTTGAAGCCCTCAGCAATGGTGTCCTCCATCTCACTGAGAATAAGATCCCAGATATCAAACTGTCGCTGTGTCAAGAGGTGGTGAACAACCCAAAGCTGCATCCTCGTCAGTCCCTCTCTGTAACCAAGTCGAGGCAGTAGAGTGCGTCTGAGTATGGCATCCAAGACTCTGGCTAGAGGTGTCAGGCTGGCAGGTGTACGACGTGACCCTTCGCCAAAAGGCTCGCGAAAGCAGGGTCGAACCAGGTCGGTGGGTGGCACTGAACCGCCGTGAGGGCGTCTGGGAGGTGGAGTCTGGCCATAGCACAACTGGTGGATCCTCGTGTCAGAAGCAGGTAGTCTGAGGATCTCTCGGGCTCTGGAGCTGTAGAGTCTGTGATCGCTGCCTCTGAATGCGAAGTGAATGTACTCATGTGCAGGATCAATCCACAAAGAAGCATAGAACTCCCTGACCCATGTACCACAGTAAGCACCTGTCCGTCCAAGTAGATCTGATAAGCCAGGCAGATAGGACAGGTGAGGACGGAGCTGCTCTCCCACAACATCAACCAATGCCTCTAGTCGACATACCCTCTGAGGTCTGAAAGCTATGCCACTGTCAACTAGGGCCCTGTAGAAGTCCTCCTGAAGTGGGGTATAGAAACCCTCTGAAGCTCTGGGATCTCTGACAGGTGGAAACCATCGGCTGACCTCCACGAACCTCAAGTTCTTCACCTGACGTGAAGAAGCACCCCTCAGGTCTAAGTGCACAACTGGAGGTGACCCTCTAACCCTGGGAGGTGGTCGAGCTCCACGACGCGGGCCCTCTGGCCTGGGTGTCACCTGTGAACGAGCACGTGTGGAGCGGCGACGTGGTGGAGACTGAGCTGCCTGCTCCTCTGTATCCTCGGTGGCCTGTGGAGCCTCAGTAGTCTGGGTAGCCTCAGTAGCGGGTGTAGTCTCTGTAGCCTGTGTCTGCTCTGAGGGAGGATCGACTGACATCTGCTCTGAAGGTGCTGCATCCTCGGTACCCTCAGTGGCCTCGGTGCCGAGCTGTCGACTTTCAAGACGAAAGCGACGCTCGCCTATGTGTAACCCACTGCGTCTGCCACCTCTCTCTGCCTGCTCTGCGGCGTCTGCCACGGCCTGAGCGACCTCTGCATCTGAAAGTGTCTTCCGCTTCTTCTTGACTGCATACCTGATGCGCTTACCACGCGCAATCTCATCACGACGGGGAGGACTGTTGTCCCCGTCACCAGGAGCACCACCGGCGTTCTTGCAACGCACCATGCTGACTGACTGCCTGAAAGCCTCTGTGAGATGATGAACTGACACTCGAGAGGCTTGGCCTCAATCCGTATCCGCAGGCTTGGCCTCGGATTTAGCAAACAGATCAGACCTGGCACACCGACTGACTCGCTGCACGTATGGAATAGGGAGATATACAATAAGCATATATATATATCTAAAGATACGAAACCCTAGATAGCAAGCATGTGAGATACGAAAAGAAACGACGCTAAACTACCTCGGATCGACGAGACGACGGTGAAGGGACGAGGTGATCTAGTTCGCGAGAAACCCGAGATTCGGCGATCGAGCACTGAAACGACCAATCGAGATTATCAAGGAATTGATATGGTCAATCGACAAGCCCTAACAAGTGAAAGAAAGGAATTGAAACGAAATCGTAATCAAGACGAGTCGTTACCGGGGTTAGGGTTGAACAAACCCTAGGTTAGGGTTTAAGGTCAAACCCTAGAATCAAAGCTTGCCGAAGGATGAGATTTGGGAGCTAGGTCGCACGAGAGGAGGAGGTGAGGCTGCTGCGATGAAGCCCTAGCTGAGTGACCTGCCGGCGGCGAGGAGGAGCGGCGGCGCACTGAGGTGGCACGGGCGCGGGCAGGTGCGGGTGCAGCGCGGCTTGGCAATGGAGGAGCGAGCAGGGGCAGGGCGCGGCGCTGCTGGGCACGGGAGCCGCTAGGAGAGGAGGAAGGAGGGCGGTGCGGCTCCGGTGGCAAGGGGGATCACGGCGAGTCGGCGAAGCAAAGGCGGCGGCGGCGGAAACCGAGTCGAGAGAAAGAAGACGAAGAAAAAAAAAAAAAAAAAACGGTACGGTTTTATGAGGACGAGATCCGCTCGGTAGAGAAGCACCGGACGCGGTGGTGAAAATCACCGGACGCAGTGGTGCAGCGTCCGGTGACACTCCAGTAAGCTCCTGGAGTCACCGGACGCGTCCGGTGTGGACAGACCGGACGCGGTCAGAGTCCGATGCTGAGTGCTCGGGATTTCATCGCGGAGCACCGGACGCGGTGGTGGAAGCCGGGACCGGACGCGGTAGTGGTCAGAGGTGCGTCCGGTGCAGCGTCCGGTGACTAGATCTGGACTTTGTCTTCTGGAAAACCGGACGCGTTGGTGAACAACGGGACCGGACGCGGTGGTGCAGCAGCACTGCGTCCGGTGCAGCGTCCGGTGCCTGTTTTTCGCCGTTCTTCGTTCCGAACTTCGACGCGACCTCTCCCAATCAAGTTCCAATTCCAAGAGACACAAATAAACACCAATTGGAACCTGATATGAGTGACCTCACTCAAACCCTCAAAATTTTTTAAAATATTTTGCCTTAGGCTAGTAATTTTTACGAAAAATAGGCAATAAACACCCGAGGAGCAACGTATGGCCATGCAATAGAGTTTTCGGACCTTTAGGAGCGTCAAAAGCTCTCTCTATTCATGGACGAACACAGAGGTTGCTCAAAGCTAAACCGAAAAGAAACGACAAACAAACAACCATGCATATGCAATGCAATACAAGAAAGTAAAGCTAGGTTGCTTGTCAAGTTTGATCCACGGTTAGGCTTCTTCACTCCTCCAAAGGAGGGTTATCGTAACCGTGTTAGCCAAGCCCTAAGTGCATTGCGATAAAGTAAACATGACATATGATACAATGCAATGCAAGGGACAACACGCGCTCATTTTTTAAAGTTACTTGAATCAAGCACATTAAGTTCACTTCTTAGCCTACAAAAAGTAGCCTCGTCCAAAGGTTTAGTGAAGATATCCGCTAATTGATTTTCACTTCGTACACCTTCTAGTGATATATCATTTTTAGCAACGTGATCTCTTAGAAAGTGATGGCGGATATCAATGTGCTTGGTGCGAGAGTGTTGTACCGGATTATTAGCAATTTTAACGGCACTTTCATTGTCACATAAAAGTGGCACCTTTTCAAGAACAACTCCATAGTCTAGGAGGGTTTGTTTCATATATAAGATTTGTGCACAACAAGCCCCCGCGGCAATGTATTCCGCCTCGGCGGTGGACAAAGCCACACTATTTTGCTTTTTAGATGACCAAGATACTAAAGATCTCCCAAGCAAATGGCACCCTCCGGATGTGCTTTTTCTATCAATTTTGCAACCGGCATAATCCGAATCGGAATAGCCAACTAGTTGGAATCTAGCTCCTTTGGGATACCATAGACCAATGCTTGGGGTGTACTTAAGATATCTTAGGATTCTTTTTACGGCACTTAAGTGAGGTTCTTTAGGGCACGCTTGAAAGCGAGCACACATGCACACACTAAACATGATATCGGGCCTAGATGCGGTAAGGTACAACAAGCTACCAATCATAGAACGGTAGAGAGTTTGATCGACCGGTTTACCTCCCTCATCTAGGTCGAGATGTCCATTTGATGGCATTGGGGTCTTGATTGGCTTGCATTCTTCCATCTTGAATCTTTTGAGAAGATCCTTGGTATACTTTTCTTGAGAGATGAAAATCCCTTCTCTCATTTGCTTGACTTGAAAACCAAGGAAGAATGTGAGCTCACCAATCATTGACATCTCGAACTCCTTCGACATCAATTCACCAAATTCCTTGCAATAAACTTCATTTGTTGACCCGAAGATGATATCATCAACATACACTTGACAAATGAAGATCTCCCCATTAAGCTTCTTGGTGAATAGTGTGGTGTCGACCTTCCCGATGGTGAAGCCCTTCTCAATGAGGAAGTCCCGGAGGCGCTCATACCACGCTCTAGGGGCTTGCTTGAGCCCATATAGCGCCTTGGACAACCTATAAACATGATTAGGATATCTAGGGTCTTCAAACCCGGGAGGTTGATTGACATAAACTAGTTCATTAATAAAGCCATTTAAGAATGCACTTTTCACATCCATTTGATATAGTTTCATATCATGGTGTGATGCATATGCAAGTAGGATACGAATGGCTTCAAGTCTTGCAACGGGTGCAAAGGTCTCTCCAAAATCAAGCCCTTCAACTTGAGAGAACCCCTTTGCAACTAGTCTTGCCTTGTTCCTCACTACTATGCCTTGGTCATCTTGCTTGTTTCGGAACACCCACTTGGTTCCAATGACTCTTGCACCTTTAGGATGCTCTTCAAGTGTCCATACTTGATTGCGGGTGAAGTTGTTCAATTCTTCATGCATGGCATTCACCCAATCCGGATCTTGAAGAGCTTCTTCTACATTCTTAGGTTCAACACAAGAGACAAAAGAGTGATGTTCAACGAAAGAAGCTAGCTTTTGAGATCGAGTCATTACTCCCTTTGTAAGACTCCCTATGATGAGTTCTTGTGGATGAGCTTGAAGTAGAGGTGAGTTTCTTCTATCAACCACTTGAGGAGGTGGATGGGGAGCATCAACATCTTGTGCTTGTGCCTCGGCTTGTTCATGAGAGACATAAGTATCTTCATTTTCAACTCTCTCATTCTTGTCATCATCTTGAGGCACACGTGATGAAGATGGTGGATCAATGATTTGCACATCGTCTTCATCATCTTTTGGCTTGATGTCTCCCACGGGCATGTTCTTCATGGCCTCCCTCAAGGGTTCATCACCTACATCATCACAATTCTCAATTGCTCCTTGGGAGCCGTTAGATTCATCAAATTCCACATCATATGTTTCTTCAACCAAACCGGTGGTATGGTTAAATACTCTATATGCTTTGGACTTTGATGAGTAACCAACAAGAAAACCAATATCACAACGTCTTTGAAACTTCCCTAGGTGTTGACGCTTCTTGTAGATGTAGCATTTGCAACCAAACACCCGGAAGAATGAGACGTCCGGCTTCTTCCCATTAAGCAACTCATAGGGGGTCTTGCCAAGAAACTTTTGGAGGAAGAGGCGATTTGAAGCATAGCATGCGGTGTTGATTGCCTCGGCCCAAAACTTCTCGGGAGTGTTGTACTCATCTAGCATTGTTCTTGCAAGGGTGATCAAAGTCCGGTTCTTTCTCTCAACTACACCATTTTGTTGAGGAGTGTAGGTTGAAGAGACCTCATGCTTGATTCCAATTTCATCACAATAAGCTTCTATGTTGGTGTTGTCAAACTCTTTGCCATTGTCACTTCTAATCTTCTTTATCTTGACTTCAAATTCATTTTGAGCTCTCTTTGCAAACTTCTTGAAGCAACTTGCCACTTCGGATTTGTCATGAAGGAAGAAGGTCCATGTATATCTTGAGTAGTCATCCACTATCACAAGACAATAGAGATTACCACCCAAGCTCTTGTATGTTGTAGGCCCAAACAAGTCCATGTGTAGAAGTTCTAGCACTCTTGAGGTTGACATGAAAGCCTTGGTGGGATGAGTGTTTGCAACTTGTTTGCCGGCTTGACATGCACTACAAGGTTTGTCCTTTTCAAACTTCACATCCTTCAATCCTCTTACTAGTTCTTTCTTCAATAGCTTGTTGAGAGTGCTCATTCCAACATGTGCAAGCCTCCTATGCCAAAGCCAACCAAGTGAGGTCTTGGTAAACAAACATGTCATCAAATTTGCATCTTCGGAGGTGAAGTCAACAAGATAAAGATTGTTGTATCTAAAGCCCTTGAATATCACTTGCTTGTCATCTATCTTTGAAACTTCAACTTCATTTGGTGTGAACAAGCATTGGAAGCCAAGATCACAAAGTTGCCCAACGGATAACAAGTTGAAACTCAATGAAGCAACATAGAGCACATTTGAGAGTGAGTGATCATTTGATATTGCAATCTTGCCCATACCCTTGACTTTGCTCTTTGAATTATCCCCAAATGTGATCTTCTCTTGACATATCCCATTCTCTTCAATGGAGGTGAACATACGAGGATCACCGGTCATATGTTGAGTGCAACCACTATCAATAACCCAATGAGATCCACCGGTCTTGTAGTTCACCTACACACAAGAGATCAAGCTTTTTGTTTAGGGACCCAAACTTGAGAGGGGCCCTTGACTTTCTCAACTAGTGACTTGGCAACCCATATTTTCTTTGGCCTATTCTTGTTTGGGGGACCCAAAAACATGACTTTCATCTTTCCATTTGAATCTTTTCTTAGCATGTAATGAGCATTGAAGGCAAAGGGTCTAGCATGCTTGGGCAAGGGTTGTGGTGGTGGAGTTTTGCATTCATGAGCAAAGTGACCTTCTTGACCACACTCAACACATCTCTTTGGCTTGGGCTTTGACTTGCTTTGTTGTTGAGCTTTTGCTTTCTTCTCTTGATTTGCCAAGTACCCAATACCACTTCTATCCATCTTCATTACGGTGTTCATGAGGAGCTCACTTTGCAAATATTGACCTCTTGTAAACTTGCTTAGGCCGGTCTTGAGATGCTCTTTTTCTTGCTTGAGCTTCTTGTTCTCTTCAATGAGTGACTCATTTGTAGTTTGCTTCTCAAGAGCCATCAAACCTTTAAGCTTCTTGTTCTCATTTGCAAGCTTCTCATTCTCACACTTGACCTTGGCATAATCATCATGGTTGCATGACTCAACCACACTCTTGCCTTTGCTACTAGAACCTTGCTCAATGCTTTCAATGATCAAATCATCACATGATGTAGCTATATCACACTTAACAACATTGTTAGTAGCATCATGCGTCTCAAGAGCAAGTTCATTAGCAACCACAAGACTATCATAGTCAATTTTTAATGTGGTGTATTTGTCTTTTAGAGAGCTATGTCTAGTGATGAGCTCATCATGCTTCTTCTCAAGTTTATCATGTTGATCTTTAAGCTCTTTGTTAAAGGTTTTGAGCTCCTTGAGAGTGGAAGACATAGTTTCATTTTGATCTCTAAGCTCACCACTAGTCTTTTGAGCATTTTCAAGTTTAGATGAGAGTGATTCATTTTCATTTTGAAGGTCATCATTTTCACTTCTAGTCCTTCTTATGATTTTAGTGTATTTGTTTAGCAATTTTACAAGTTCATCATAAGAAGGTGCATCAAATTCATCATCACTATCACTATCATCATCATCATCACTATCATGATTTTGTACCTTACGTTCACCCTTGGCCATAAGGCATAGGTGAGTAGTGGACGATGATGGTGAAGAAGGCGGTGAAGGTGGTGGTGAAGATGTCGGTGAAAATGATGGCCCCATCACAAATGCGGCAACCTTCTCTTTCTCATCATCGCTCTCATCTTCGGAGGAGTCACAAGATGATTCAATGTCGGTGAGCCAATCACCAACAATATATGCCTTTCCACCCTTCTTCTTCTTGTAGAACTCCTTCTTCTTGCCATCCTTCTTCTTGTATGGCTTGTTCTTCTTCTTCTCATCTT
The DNA here is from genome assembly GCA_038087645.1 of Saccharum hybrid cultivar R570. Classification (NCBI taxonomy): domain Eukaryota; kingdom Viridiplantae; phylum Streptophyta; class Magnoliopsida; order Poales; family Poaceae; genus Saccharum; species Saccharum hybrid cultivar. Next base: position 8,513,784 of record JAQSUU010000112.1, on the reverse strand, counting down.
CTTCATCACTTGAATCATTTCTCTTGCCCTTGTTCTTGTTCTTGAACTTGTCTTTTGGTGGTCTAGGGCATTGATGAGCTAGGTGGCCAAGTTCACCACAATTGTAGCAATCCATCTCGGAGATGGGCTTTCTCTTGCTACTTGTGAAAAATTTCTTTTTCTTCCCATCGAACTTGATGCCACTCTTGTTGAGCTTCTTTAGCATCTTGGTGGTCTTCCTCACCATGAGTGCAAGTGATTCATCATCGATATCACTTTCACTTGAGCTTTCTTGCACGATCATGGCTTGGCCCTTCTTCTTCTTCTTGTCATGGCTAGCTTTGAAGGCCAAGTCTTTCTTCTTGGAAGATGATGAGCCCTCTTCCGGAGTGATGTGCATGTACATCTCATGAGCATTGATCTTCCCCAATACTTGAGTCGGTGTTGCGGTGGAGAGATCACTTTGATGAAGCACGGTGACAATGTGACCATACTTCTCAACGGGAAGCACACTCAAGATCCGCCTTGCAACATCCGATTGACTCATTTGAGTGAGTCCAAGAGCATTGAGGTCCTCTACAAGAACATTCAAGCGAGTGTACATTTCATTAGCACTTTCTTTAGGAAGCATCTCAAAAGAATTAATTTTCTTTAAAGCAATATGATAGCGTTCCTCACGCTCACTCTTAGTTCCCTCATGGAGAGCACAAAGATTTTGCCACAAATCATGAGCGTTCTTTGCATTACGCACACGATTGAAGATATCTTTGCCTAAGCCCCGGTAGAGTGCATTTTTGGCCTTTGCATTCCACCGGTCGTACTTCTCCTCGTCACCCGTGGGGTTTGCGGGATCCTTGATAGCGGGAAGCCCTTCGGTTGCGGCTCTAAAACACCCGACATCTATGGCTTCGAGGTACGCCTCCATGCGGATTTTCCAATATGGAAAATCATCCCCCTCAAAGATGGGAGGTGGTCCTTCCCCGTTAGACATCTTGCTCTAGGCGGTAAAGCCTAAATTAGGAGCAACACGGCTCTGATACCAATTGAAAGGATCAAGATGCCCAAGAGGGGGGGTGAATTGGGCTTTTCTAAAAATTAATTGCAAGAATTAAGTCCTACAAGCCGGAATTCACCCCTAGTGCCTACTTGTGTTCCTAGAGAGTCTACCGTTAAAAAGTTTTGCACCCTAGTTTCCAATCCTAGTCTAGCATGGCAATTCTAGGAAAGTAAAACAAGCAATGAAAGTAAATACGAGAAAGTAATTGCTTGAAAGTAAAAAGGGGCAAGGAACACGGCGATGTTTTTCCGAGGTATCGGAGAGTCGCCACTCCCCACTAGTCCTCGTTGGAGCACCCGCGCAAGGGTGTCGCTCCCCCTTGATCCGCGCAAGGATCAAGTGCTCTCTACGGGTTGATTCTTCGACACTCCGTCGCGGCGAATCACCCAAAACCGCTCACAACTTGAGTTGGGTCATCCACAAGCTCCGCCGGATGATCACCAAACTCCCAATCACCACCAAGCCGTCTAGGTGATGGCGATCACCAAGAGTAACAAGCTAGAACTCTCACTTGACCACAACGAGCCCAAATGAGGAGGTGGATGCACACTTGCTACTCTCGAATCACTAGTGAGGAAACTCAAACTTTGAATCTCAAATCTCTATCCTCACTAGAGCTCTTGCACTCCCTTGCACTCTAAAGGGTTTTCTCAGATGTTTGAATGAGCAAGAGACCTCTAAAAGAGGTGGAGGGGTTGTATTTATAACACCCCTCAGAAAAACGAACCGTTACTTTCTGACACGGGGTCACCGGACGCGCCGGTGCAACGCACCGGACGCGCCGGTCCCCCGTAACGGTCAAAACCCGTTTTTGAAACCGAACCACCGGACGCACCGGTCAGGTAGCACCGGACGCGTCCGACGTGCAAGGGTGCTTACTGGACTCACACCGGACGCGAGGCCGCGTCCGATGCCTGAAGACCGGACGCGTCCGGTCCTCTCTGGACCTTACTGGACTCGCACCGGACTCGCCGGTCAAGTCCAGTAGCGCGTCCGACGGGTGTTCTCTCTCGGTGACACGTGTCAGCCACTGACCACTGCGTCCGGTCCTCACGAGGACCGCGTCCGGTGGTCAAGGCCGAAACCTAGTCGCGGTAACGTATACACCGGACGCGTCCGGTGTTCCCGAAGACCGCGTCCGGTGCCTGGAAAACAGCCCGAACCTCGTCGAAACGCGTCGCAACTTCAACCAAGTTACTTCTAACTGAACCTTGAGCTATTCTAGGGTTGCCTAGCGCCAAGTTTAACAAGTGTGCACCACACCTAAACATAGGACTCGCCTAGGTCAAGCTACCCATTCATGCCCCCCTTTATAGTACGGCCAAAAGAGAAAAACGAAGATCCTAACGACTATTCCGAATGTGTCTCAACACTTCGTCATCCGGAACTAACCGTCCTTAATCTTGACGTCACTCTTTTGAAAACCGAAACGATTTCCATCAAGGGACACGAAACCACAGTGCTCAAAGCAGTTATCACTTCCATGACCTAACTTACCAATGTTTCTGCAAAACACACGTTAGTCATGGTAATAAAGTGTTGTCATTAATTACCGAAACCAAACCTTGGGGCCTAGATGCTTTCAATCACCTTTGACCAATTATAAATAAAAAAAGTATAAATATTTATTAATATAAATAAATATCAGTCTGTTCGCTTGATCTTATCAATCAGAATCAGCCAGCCATTTAGCGGTGCTTTTCTCTCGCAACAAAACAACATCAGCCAGCCAGAAACCATCCAATGAACAGGGCCTAACTCTCAGCCCACCCATATAGTAGTAACATCTTCACTGTTAATACGTGGCCGACTTGTCTCTCTCATAGAGTTTATTGGTTCTTGTGCCTAAACCGGCTATAAGCTTACAGTCTGCTTCTCTTCTCTCTCATTCCCTCTTTCTCCTCCACCTTAGCATTTAGCATGCTTGCAGCCGCTTATTATACTTGCTCTTAGGGACAGAGGTAGTATTTTGCAATGTATATAGACATTATTTTATCTAGATGCATAACAAATGGATATGAAAAAAATCAAGCGATTTATAATTTAGAACGGAGGGAGTACCTCAGAGAACCTAAATTTAAAACTCAACTTATATATCACGGAAGCTGAAATCAAAACTCAACTTAGGCCTTGTTTAGTTCAGTGAATTGGGGAGAAAAATACTGTATCAGAATTCCTGTAGCATTTCGTTTGTATTTGGTAAAAATTATTTAAATTTTGACTAACTAGGTTTAAAATGTTCGTCTCGCAAAGTACAACGAAACTGTACAATTAGTTTTTGATTTCATCAACATTTAGTACTTCATACATTTGCAGACATTTTGATGTGACGGAGAATCTTCTTTTTGCATAGTGGAATTTGGGGGAGAATTGGGAGAACTAAACAAGGGGTTATATGCAAAGAAACGAAAAATCTTAATAAGGAGAATGGACCAGTTAAAATAGTTAGGTAATATAAATCGAACCATACATTAGTTTGTAGGTTTATTTCAATATAGACCAAACTTAGAATGAGTAGTTTTAGGTTTTTTAATTATAAATTATAAAAAAAAACAACAGAGAGAGAGAGAAATCGTCAATGTGGTTTGACGTTCGTTTGTGGAGCCGATCCAGTCGGGCGGTGTTTTTCTCTCGAGGAAGAAGACCAGCCATATTTCAGCTAGGCCTGGTTTAGATACCAAATTCATCCCTAAATTTCACTATACAAAAAGAAGATTTCTCATCACATCAAAATGTCGACATATATATGGAGTACTAAATGTAGATGAAATCAAAAACTAATTGCACAGTTTTGTTGTATTTTGCGAGACAAATATTTTAAGCCTAATTAATCAATATTTGGACAATTATTACCAAATAAAAATAAAATTACTCCAATATAATGAAACATTTACTATGCAAAATTTGTATCCTAAATTTATGATCTAAACAAGGCATAGGCCAACAGGCTGGTCTGTCCAAATCTGTCAGCTCCCACTCCAAGCGGGTGCCAGTGCAAATGCAATGCAGCGCAGCAGCAGCGTCACGGAGGGCTTGTTTATTTTCTAAAATATTTTACGAAATACTACTATAGCCTTTTTCGTTATTATTTAATAATTAATATCCAATCATGGCTTAATTATGCTTAAAAGATTTGTCTCGTCTATTTCGTCTAAACTATGTAATTAGTTTTATTTTTTATTTATATTTAATGCTCCATGTATACTCGATGTGACGGAAATCTAATGTTTCTTCACAAAACATTTCGGAACTAAACAGTACCCAAACAGAGGGAGGAATGGATGCAGCAGGCCTTCTTCTTTCCGCGTGCTGTTCCCCGAGACGAGTTTCCTCCGCGAAAGATTTCGTCAGAGATTTCAGAGTTGAATCATTCCAAAAAAAATTTCAAAAGAACTGTAGATTACCTGTCACATTAAATCTTTAGACGTATGTATGAAACATTAAATATAGATAAAAAATAAAACTATTTACACAGTTTAGACAAAATAGACGAGACGAATCTTTTAAACCTAATTAGATCATGATTGAACATTAATTACCAAATACAACGAAAGTGCTACCGTTACATTTTACCAAAAATTTTGTCAGGCCGGCCGGCCATTCCGGCCCTCCCCCGTGCTGCCATGCATGACACGCCAGACAAAGGACCTGTTTAGATGCCCAAATTCGGGTCTGAATTCGGGCATGAACAGTACCCTGGGTACTGTAACAATTTTGTTTTATTTGGTAATAACTGTTCAAACATTGATTAATTAGGCTCAAAATGTTCGTCTCGCAAAGTACAACAAAACTATGTAATTAGTTTTTAATTTTATCTACATTTAGTACTCCATGCATGTGCTGACATTTTGATATGACGGGAAATCTTTTTTTATATAGTGAAATTTGAGAGAAAATTTGATATCTAAACAGGGCCAAAAGCGTGGCGCCCTGGGTGAACGTGATGGACCGGTGACCACAGGTACTGCACCGCCAGGGTCAGGCACAGGCAGGCCGTCGCCCGTCACCGGTGCCTGAACCCAGCAGGGTCGGGGCCACAGTAATTGGGTCGTCAGAGGTCGTTCGGCGCGTCGGGAGCAAAGCAAGCGCTACGAGTCCGCGGTACCGCTACGCCTTTCCACCGGTGACCGGGCCAATACGCAGGATACTCCTGCTACGGTACTACCCACGTCTTACTCTCATCCAATACTAGTACCTACTCTAGTACTACAGCACGCTCATTTCCCCCACCAACTGGTGCCGCACAAACCACAAATTTGTACTCGATCTCATCAAAAGGTTATTCGAATCTATAAAGATATAATTTTCCTATGACGACAATCTGTGATACGCGACAAAGATCCTTCTGAAACTTTATATTATTTTTTATGCATCCTAACTGATCTCAGGCTTAGTTTAGTTCTAAAAAATTTTATAAATTTTTTCAAGATTTCTCATCACATCGAATCTTTAGACATATACATGAAGCATTAAATATAGATAAAAAAATAAAACTAATTACACAGTTTAGCCGTAATTCACGAGACGAATCTTTTAAGCCTAATTAGTCCATGATTGGACACTAATTGCCAAATAACAACGAAAAGTGATACAGTAGCATTTTGCAAAAATTTTCGCCATCTAAACACAGCCTCAAATGAAAAACTGGAAAATTAGAAAGTTATAAATCTCATTGGAGCTACAGTTCTTATATAAAAATATCTTTACACGAGGACATATAAAAAATATATTCCATCTGTCCCAAAATATCTGTCGTTTTCGCTTCCCGAGAAACAACGTTAACAAAATATATATTAAAAATATTAATATTTATGGTACATAATTGGTATCATTGGAAAGGCTTTGAATCTAATTTTTTAATAAATTTATTTGGAGAAACAAATGTTGCACGTATTTTTCTACTAATCAAGTCAAACTTTTGATACTGAAACAAAAAAAACGACTGATAATTTGGGACATGTAGCATGTATTTAGTTAGCCTTGCCGTTAATAAGTGGATCCCATCCATCACTTCTATAGAGGCTTTTACTTATGTACCCTTAAAAAAGATGCCACACTCCTACGTACCCCTCAAAAGTTGGTCGTCACCTACATGCCCTCGCTCGAACTTTTCTTTTCTCTCACGCCATTCCGTCGGCATTCTGTTAGGTTTTGGTCGTTTGGCGGCTCTGACATGTGGGACCGGGCTGAAAAAATTTCCTCCTTGCCCTCTGGGTCACTAACATATTGGGACGCATTCTCCTTCGGTCTCACCCGAGCCTCTCTCTCAGTCTTTCCCCATTCTCGTTCCTCACTCTCACCCGAGCGTGGGAGGACACGGCGGCGCGGAGGTGAAACCCTAGCGGCGGCGGATCTGGAGACGGCGACAGTCGGTGTTGGTGGCCTGCCCTTGAAACCCTAGCCCAAGACGGTCGGGCGGAGCAGGCATGCCGTGGAATGGACCCGGCGAGAGGCCGGATTGGTTCCGGGAAGGGTGAGTACCGCTCCTCCTCCCTCCTTGACCTCGCCCCTCCTTGTGTTGATGTTGATTCCATTAGTGTATTGCGCTACCAAATCGTGTTTAGGATTTTATTGATTACGTGCTCCTTGTTCATCTGTAGGATGGACCCAGACAGTAGTTACAACCTAGAAATGTGGATTGTTGGTCCCAATTGTCATGCAAAGTGGTTTTCTCTGAATGAAGTGGTGGATGCAGACAGAACTTTGTTAACTGGGCTTATGGAAGATTTGGTTGACAAGTATCGTCCTAGCTATAGTGATGTAGCCACAATGTTTTACTGGTGCATGCATAGTAAAGTTCACATACCTGTGCGTAATGACCAAGAGATGCTAGCAATGTTTGAAAAAAATAGGGCAACCAGAACATGCTTGTTGACTGTTGCATATCATAGTCCTGGTACTCAGCCTGTGCTTCCTGATTGGGAGTCTGGTAGCCCAAGGAAATATTTTGAGCCCCCATTCACTCCTTCAATTGTTTCTCCAAGCATAGCAGAACCAAGCCAGCCATCTATGTCTCAGCCACCCAAAGCAAGCTAGCCATCCAAGTCTCAGTCAACCAAACCAACGCAAACATCCAAGTATAAGCCACCCAAACCAAGCCAACCTGAGTTCTTGGCTAACCAAAAGCCAATGAATGAGCATGTGGGGATTGATGATGAACGCTTGTATATTGATCTTGGTCCCAACCACCCTCCACCTCCTCCTACTAGTTCTCAGAGCCAAGGTGAAAGTAAAGAAAGGGAAGAAGAAATAGATGAATCTTCTGATGAGGAAGTTGCTGATAGGGATGAGGAGTGTGCTGAGTCAGGTTCTGATGATAAAACCAGTGATGAGGAAGATCAGGAAGTAGAAATAGATGAATCCTCTGATGAGAAAGTTGCTGATAGGGAGCCTGAGCAATTTCAATTTTCTGATGTTGAATATGACAAAGATGATCCTCCTATGACAGTGGGAACTATCTACCCAGATATGGCTTCTTTTAAGATGGCTTTAGCTAGTCATGCTGTTAAATATGAGTTCAACTATGAAATTGACAGGAGTGATACAGGGAGGTATACGGTGCACTGTTCTCAGAGGAACTGGTTCAAATGATCCAGTCCCACTCTTATCCGTGCATCTGGTTCCTTTCAATGAGGACTCCATTACAGTAGACACCTAGCTCAGCGAGCTAGTTGATAACCTCCCACTTGAGCCTATGGATCCACAGTGCACACCAAGAAAGAAGGGAGCAGTGAGGAAGAAGTTGACACCAAAGAAGTTGCAAATCCAGAAAGCCACACCATCCGGTCCAACCAACCCTGCTTCCAATACCAGAAGCAAGAGGAAACTCCAGTGATGTTCCATTAGTGCTGTGATGTTCTTTTTTTTACCTTGATGCATGATCTTTTGGTACTTTGATGTTCTTTTGAGGCTGTCATGAAAAACCTTGTCTGAATTGATGGTTCATGTTAGTGATGTGAACAAACTCTAGTAATTTAGTTTCTATGTGTAAACTGTAAGTGATGTGATCAAACACCATATGCTGTTGGTGATGAAACACTTTATGCTACCAGTTATGTGTTGGATGAGTGAACTGTTAGTTTCTTTGTCTTAATGTTGTTATGAACCATGAGAAGCATTCATTCATTCATCCATTCATTCATGCATTGATTGATCCATAAATCCATGAAAACTTACACGCACACACAATAGCAGCCTACTAGTTGGAGTTGGCCCTGGTTGTCGAGATGAAGTGATTGACGAGCACATTGCAGTTCAGGCAAAGCACATGCCTTGGCGCACCACCATAGCTGTTGTTACCTTATGACATGGCTGTCAAAGAGAGAGGGCTCAAGAGAGTAGCAACTCCCTGGCCTTTGGCGCCAAAGCGAATTGGCCTGGCAATGGCACAGGGAAAACAAAAAAGTTCAGACGCTCATACAAGCCTAAGGGCAACTGAGTCATTCTCTAGAGCCGTTACCCACCGTTAGGAGCAAATGCTGACGGAATGGCATGAGAAAAAAGAAAAGTTCGAGCTAGGACATATAGGTGACGACCAACTTTTGAATGGTACGCAGGAGTGTGACATCTTTTTTAAGGGTACATAGGTAAAAGCCTCACTTCTATGCATCATAGGATAGCGAGTCTGTGGGTAAACGTCCTTTGGGATCTGAATGACTGGATGAGAGATGATACAACTTTGAAAAGCTAAATACGCATTTTAAAAATTTAATGATCTACTCCCTATGTCCCTTATTATTGGTTGTTTTGGGTTTTTTCCGTGTCATAACTTTGACTAGATTTGTAGAAAATATGTACAACATTTATATCTCTAAATATATTTATTAAAAAACTAGATTCAAAGATTTATCAAATGATATCAATTATGCATCATAAATATTAATATTTTTTATATAAAATTAATTAAAGTTATTTCTCGGGAAACGAGAAAGTCAGATATTTAGAAACGGAGGGAATAGATAACATTTCTAGATAACTTTAAATATTGTATTGTTTAATTTTACTCTTTTCAAAAACTTCACGTCGGTTGTGCATGGCCGTAGCTTCTCGTGGCCCTGTTCATCTGGCTTATAATCCGTCTTATTCGGTTTGTTTTTTCAGCCGAAATAATATTTTTCTTTCACAAAAAATCAGCCAACAGCGTTTTTCAGCCGGCTTATAATTCCAGCCGAATGGGGCCATGCAAGCCCCATGCTCGTTCTTTGATGTATGCAACGGAGTCGGCTTCACATGTCTCCCTGCCATGTCCGCTAGCTTAGCAGGTAGTAGGAAAAAGTCTAAATCACCCTCTAAAGTATGGGGTGGTGTCTAATTTACCCCATCAAGTAAGAAACGGTCTAAAACTGCCGTCCAAAACTGCCTTAGAGGGTAAAGTAGACGGTTTTAAAAAGTTCAGGGGGTGAATTAGACCATTTCATACTTGAGGGGGTAAATTAGACACCACCCCATACTTCAGGGGGTGATCTAGACTTTTTCCCAGGTAGTAGGAGTAACTCTGGCCACTGTGGCCGTGTTTAGTTCCGGATTCGGGACACTTGAGTTGGAACAGTGTATAATAAATGTGCACTGTAGTATTTCGTTTGTATTTATTAAAAATTATCCAAACTTTGACTAATTAGGCTCAAAATGTTCGTCTCGCAAAGTACAACACAACTGTTTGTTTATGTTTTTATTTCAACTATATTTTGTACTCCATATATATGCCGACATTTTGATATGACGGGAAGAAGAATTCTACATAGTGAATTTGGTGGCCAAACTTTGGTATGCCTCCATCCAAAAGCTGCAATATGTGCCGTCATGACACAGTACAAGACAAGATTGCGATGGACAACCTAGGGCTGTGTTTAGATGGTGGTGTAAAATTTTTAGAAGCACAGTAACTCTTTCGTTTTTATTTGATGATTAGTGTCAAATCATGAGCTAATTAGGTTCAAAAGATTCGTCCCGTGATTTACAATTAAATTATGTAATTAGTTATTTTTTTACCTATATTTAATGCTTTATACATGCTTTCAAATATTCGATGTGACGGAGAATCTTGTAAAATTTTTGAAACTTCCAAGCATCTAAACGGGACCCTACTGCTTCAACCTCCGTCGAAGACAACTTTTCTCTGGGGCTAAGACTATCTGCAGCGGCTACTGCATATCGGTCCGGCATGTTGTTTAGCGTAAAAAAACACCCGCACCGGATACGGTATCCAATCCGCTATGAGTGTTGAGTCCGCTATATCCAGCGGATGCAGGAGGTACGCTATCAGGCTGGCTGACCACGCGCGTGAGGCAGCAACGGCTGCGCATGCATGTGCAGTGGCGGGCCCCACGCTTTCAATCAATAAAAAAATGTTATAACACCTAAATCAAAGAACTAAATTAAATTCTGATTGTACCATTAAATTCGTTTGAATAAATACTTCAAAACAAGATGTCACATGGATATATTTAGATAAAGTGACAAGCGGGCCCCACAGTGGATAGAGGATAATATAGAGGATAGATGGATGCGGAGAAACTGTATATTTTGTGGTGACTAGGATAGAATATTCCCTTTAGAGGATGAATATAGAGGTCGAAGAGTGCGGAGAGTCTAATACCGGTCTTCACCTGCGTTGGTGTTGCCTGCGGTGTGTCGCCGGTGATGATGCTCGGAGCGTCCATGGAGATCCACCCCGGCGTTCTCATCGACAAGCTCTGATCGCCTCGGGGCTATGCTGCTTGCGGCCTCCCCATCTTCACTGTCGTTGGCGAGATATGCTTAGATTGTGGTTTTGTAAGCAAATATGCCGATGGCATGGATCTCGCTACTAGACTCGTTCGGCTACTATGGAGTAGCTCCAAGCAAAGTCATGAATTTTTTACCCCAGGTTTTCACCGGTAAATTTCCCATCAGAATTGTCTATAGCTGTTTTCTCCTAAAAATATATGGTTCAGTAATAGGCTGATCAAAAGGATTTTGCAAGGGGCACTCATAAGCCGGCTATAGCTGATTTACTGTGAGAGAAAAACACTATTCCACGGCTGATAAACCGTGCTGATAAGCTCAGCCGAACAGGGGGACAGCTGATTCTTTTCAGTTCTACGGAAGCTTTTCTCCACTGAAGCACGCATAGTTCTATGGAAGCTTTTCTCCACTGAAAGTACGGTGGAGTAGGTGACAAAAATGGGTCATTTTATGTTTAGGACAAACTCTGAAAAAAAAATTGCACAAATTTCACACTAATCGTTTGATGTTCAGGGATCGTGAAAAAATTGGCTAATCCGCGGAAGATCAAGTTGATTTCGTAGTTCCAACGTCGGTTCTAGTAGACCACTACTCTAGTATACCAAATGTTAGGGTAGGAACCCTAGTTAAAAAGGTAGTCAGACAAAATACTCGAAACAGCACCAAGTTCGTCAATGCTGGATTTTTCTTGTAGCTTACTGGACTCTTACGCCTTGTTTAGTTTGCCTCAAAGTTCCAAGTTTTTTCACTCTCTCTCCATCACATCAATTTTTAACCGTTTGCATGGACTATTAAATGTAGGTACAAAAAATAACTAATTACACAGTTTAGTTGGAAATCACGAGATGAATCTTTTGAGTCTAGTTGGTCATGATTGGACAATATTTGTCAAATAAGACGAAAGTGATACTATTCATCAGGTTGAAATTTTCTTCTATCTAAACAAGGGCTTAACCTTAAATATAGCGAGGGTACAGAAATTGCATTGTCGAAAAAGATCCCTACATGCTGGGCGGTAGGCAGCAGCACCGCATGTTTGCTTTTGCGTCCAAAATGCCACCACCTCCAGGTAGGAGAAGCACATGCTACAAAGCTACAGCAGCTACTACAGGGAACAGAAAAAAACGGGAAAAGGTGAAAAAAAATAGGCGAAGAAACTTTGGTTGCGCAAGCAATGGCCAATACTACTCTTGGAGGCCAATTTCAAAATACAAACTCTGAAGGCCCGTCAAGAACTTCACAGGAGCACAAATCTTGTCGGAATTATAGGGCGTAAATATAAGTAGAGCAACTTGCATTGAACTAGTAGTACTTGCGTAAGGCAGTGTTTAGTTCCCTCAAAATTCCAAAAATTTTACAAGATTCCCCATCACATCGAATCTTTAGACACATACATAGAGTATTAAATGTAGATAAAAAAATAACTAATTGCATAGTTTGTCTGTAAATGTCGAGACGAATCTTTTAAACCTAGTTAGTCCATAATTAGATAAATTTTACCAAATAACAACGAAAAGTGCTACCAAAACTTTACATAACTTTTACCCCATCTAAACACTACCTAAATATAAGTAGAGCTGGTAGTACTACCCTTCAATGCAAGCAGCGAGGACACAGGAGCACCAAGTAAAATGCTGACAACTAGTAGTACTAAACTCTAATCGATGCACCACTAACGACCACATCCAGCTACTACGAACACCCTTCCTGCTAACCACGGTAATTAATTAGTGCCTAGTTTCCGATCCTCATTACTGCAGCAGCATCCTTCCTGGGCAAGCTCGATGGCGGAGTGGTGGACGGCGACCTCGACCTGGAACTGGCAGCGGCCACGCCGACTTTGTCAATGCGGACCATGACTGGGGCCGGCTCGCCGGACTCGTCGTGCAGCAGCGGCGGCGGCACCGCCAGGAACATGCCCTGGTCGGTCGCCGGGAAGCCGCCGGCCAGGTCGCTGCTGGCCACCATGAACGTGACCATCGCCAGGTTCTCCTTGTTGCCAGCGACCTGCGCCCAGAGCTTACAGGTGTACTGGGGTGCCCCCGCGGCCGCGTCGCCGCACGCCCTCACGCACACCAGCGACACGGCCGTGGCCGCGCCGAGAGCGCACGGCGACAACAGGAACACGCACCCGTCCGCCTTGCCCACCAGGACCTGCGTGTCCTGGGGGCCCCGGACGGCGAGCTTGCACGGCTTCGCGTATTCGATCTCGGTGACGTGCCAGCCGTGGTGGATGGAGAAGTGCTCGGCCAGCCTCGCCGGCGAGGTGGAGTGCCCGCAGCCTGGGTCCGGGCAGAGGCAGGGCGCGAACCGGCAGGAGCGGTGGTGGTCCTGCGCCCCGTAGTAGACGACCCAGCTCGTGCAGCCGTACTTCTCGTAGGCGCACGGCACCTTGGCCTCGCGCACGATCCGGTCCAGCTCGGCGCAGTGGACGTAGGTGCCGGTGCCGGCGCCGGCGCAGGCCTTGACGTAACAGGCGCCGCACACGACGTGGCCGGTCTCGCACTGCGACCCAAAACAAAGGCAAGAGTTTCAAGAATCAAATCAATCCAGCATGATATCAACATTTCTCCGCACAGAATTCTTCCCCTACAAATAGGATTCAAGATTTCATAATAACACAAAAACCCCCAATCCGAAAATCCAAAGAAAGGTTTCTTTTTTTGTTCTGAATGCAAAAGAAAAGTTTTTGCATGACAGCATGATATCATCATTTCTCCGGACAGAAATCTATGCAGAATACCGATGATTAGCAGGAGCGACTGACCTTGAAGATAGGGGGTTTGAGGGGCAGGACGCAGGCATGAGCATGACAGTGGAGAAGGGACACGGCCATCCGGATGTTGATCTGCGGCTCCTCCATGGCTTGCACCACCGCCACCGGAGCTCCCTCTCCCTGCCCGCCTTGGCCTGCCTCTTCTCCGCCCTGCCCGCGCTGCTCCTGCTTGACCTCGCCGTTGGGTATAGCCAGCGCCCTGCACTTCTTGGCGCCGTTGGCGTGCTCGCCGTCCTGCTGCTCAGCAACTCTCTTCTGCTGCTGGGAAGACATGGCAAAGGCAGCGACCAGTGGGGTGGGGATGTAGACTTGTACAGTTATACGACTAGAGTACCTTGTGTGAACCGCGTGAATTTCAGATGAAAAGAAGTAGTAGGAGTACTAGTTTGAAGGCAAAATCGTCGGTCAAACTTCAATTCTGGTTGAGCACGCAATAGTGAACGCAATACTACTCAATAAATCAATTTCTAAAATTCGTACCGATCAAACTATCTTATGTTTCACTACCTTTATAAGAAAAGAAAATAATATCTATGATATAAAAAGAATATATTATGAAAATATATTTTATATAATATATCTAATATACTAATTTGATATCATAAATTTTGACGAAATTTTCTATAAATTTGGTTAAAATTTTAAAAGTTTGACTTAAGACAACTCTAGGAATCTATTAAAATTGAAAAGGCTGATTAAACGGAACTCCCTGTCCCATAAAATTTTTACTCTCGCTTTTTGAGAAGTCAAGAATGTTTAACTTGACCAAATATTTATAAAAATATTAATATTTATGATATATAATTAGTATTATTAGATAAATCGTTAAATATATTTTTATAATAAATTTATTTGTATATACAAGTATTGCTAATATTTTTATAAACTTAGTCAAAGTTAATAAAACTTGACCGACATAAGTACCGTAACGACTCTTTTTATAGGACGGAAGAGTATATATATACTGCTTTCCGTTTTTATTCAAACACCATTTTAACATACGTCGGTTTTGTCTTCGAGAAGTTATATATGTATATATTTGTTTAAGCCACATTGCACGTCTCGTTTATTTTGGCCACAGTAGTTGTATATGTACCAGTCACATGTACACGATCAAGCCCGCTATCTAAAACTCTTTAAGATGTGTTTGATACCGCTTCTTTTCTAGCTCCAGAAAGCTTCTCTACCAAATAGGCACGAGCTCCTCTCACATACACATTTCTCTAGTGAAGTTAAAAGTATTATCTTCCTGAGAGCAGGTATAATAATTAGCTTATAGACGAGCAAATGCCGATGTGGATAAAAGAAGGAAGGAGAGAGAAGAGCTTGACTCTTATGCGAGCAACAAAGCTAGGCACGAAAGCATATGTAGTGATGAGCCCATACATTAAGTGAATATGATAAGAATTAGGAAAGAGAAGACGATATATGAGTATTCTCTAAAAAAAGGTGATATATGGGGAGAAGTAATAATAAAAAGCTTCTTATAGACAAATAAGATATCACTATTGTATAACTTGCCTCTCACAACTTGCCTAATAGCCAAGCACTTTTATTATTGAGCTTACTCAGAGAAACTGTTTTACCTAACGTTTAGGAAAACAGATTCAGCCCTACGGTGAAGTTGGAGTCAAAGCCAACAAAAATTGACTCATTATAGAAGCTGAGCTATACCAAAGAGGTCCTTAAACCCAATTGAAAAATTCCTACCCACGCTTGGTCCCTCGATGCTCTAGCCTCGTTGCCGCGCCGAGGACGGACGTGGACAGATAAATGCATTATGGAAATAGGATTCATAGATACAAAATGAATGTTAGCACCAAGACTTTTTGTGGATATATGACATTGGTTAGCCATTGGGGTGTTGGAACTAGAAGTTGGAGGTGCATTGTGCAAAAGAACACACTTGGATGATCTGGTTGTTTTGAGCAGACTGTACGTGTGACCTAGGTGTTTTGTAGGTGAATGTTGAAGCACTTTTGGTATTATTTGTCAACGGTTCTCCCCAATCTTTAGGCTACAATAAATGCCCTCCCAAGGGTCTTCTTGGTACCTTTTCTTGCCATGAGTTTAGGCCTTGTTTAGTTTGCACATGTTAAAGTTTAATTCACATCACATCAATGTTGTGGCAAATGCATAGAGTACTAAATGTAGACTAATTGTATGCATGTCGGCACAGATTAGGAGTAATTTATGAGACGAATCTATTAAGTCTAATTAGTCCAAGATTGAAAATTTTTTGTCAAATAAGACGAAAGTGCTATAGTGTTTGTTAAACTTTAACACCCCAAACCAAACGGGCCCTTAGTGGAGGAGAGTATGAAGCTCATCAAGAAGAGAAATATGTGAGTATCAAGAGAAACGATTTGTAGTGTGTTAGGGCCACATGTGAGCATGAGAGACACGCATATGTGAGTAATCCAACTATTTGTTAGTGCGAAGAAATCGTGAGAGCCAAAGAATGCAAGCCGGTTGTCCCATTAGAACCTTCAGATTCCATTGCAAAGGATGTGAAAGTACATAGTTATTTTGAAAAATAGTTTAGCTCTTCATCCGTATGAGAACAGTTAGCGGCTGACCATATATATATCATGACTTGAAGTTCGAAACCTGGAGCAAATCAAAGATTCAATTAAACTCTGTCGGGGATAAAAAAAATTAAAAGAGATGTTATCATGGAAGAAACCTAGAAAAAGTAATACTAAACAATTATTTGTTCTGACAGGCTTAAAAACAATGGGGTTGTTTAGTTGGTGAAAAAGTTTGGGTTCGGCTAATGTAGCACTTTTCGTTTTATTTGGCAATTTGTGTTCAATCATGGACTAATTAGGCTCAAAAGATTTGTCTCGTGATTTACAACTAAACTGTGTAATTAGTTTTTTCTTTCGTCTACATTTAATACTCCATGTATGTGCCGTAAGATTTAATGTGACGGGTACTGTGCAAACTTTTTTGGGTTTTCTGGGCAACTAAACAGGCCCAATGAGGATCTCGTTGTCCAATGAAAAGCGGAAGTGGACAATGAACACGACTTCAACAACTGACGGCAGCAATGGTCGACGGAATAGCACCCATGGGCCATGGCTGGTCGATCGTGCGGATTGATCTGCAGCGTGTTCTCGTCATCTCTCTAGCTTCCTCAAGTTCTGACGACATGCTGAGCGTGCACTCTGCGTTCCCGTCCTGCCTCCCAACTCGCGATGCGGCATGCTCGTCCGCCATGCTCGCACCCCTAGTAGTCCGGCGCCGCCCGCCCCGCCCCACCCCGCATTGCACGGTCGCTCTCTCGCGGGAGGTGTAGGAGAGACCCGTCTATCGCGGGAGGAATGGTCACCCCGTTCGCGTGAGATTATCAGCCAAATTAGCCAGTCAGTCAGTAGTATTTTTCTCTAAAAAAACCAGCCAGTAGTACTTTCAGCTAGCCAAATCAGCCCAAGCGAACAGATTGTTTATATTTTAATTCTTTTTTATTCAATATTTTACAAATAATCTCACATAAAAAATATTTTCAGATCTGACATCATATGAAAACGATATCATTTTTCTAATGTGACAAACGCTAATAAACGGTTATTATACTGCTAAAATTTTATAATATTTTTTCGTGCATGGTCTAACTAACACCTTGTTTAGCTTATAATAAACGCTAATAATTTCTCTCCTACACCCCCTCGTTATCAAGGCCTTGTTTAGTTCCCCAATTTGGGGATGGCTAAATCACTATAGTGCATTGTAGTATTTTTATTTTTATTTGGTAATAATTGTCCAAACATTGATTAATTAGGTTTAAAATGTTCGTCTCGCAAAGTACAACAAAACTGTGTAATTAGTTTTTAATTTCATCTACATTTAGTACTTCATACATGTACTGACATTTTGATGTGACGAGATTTTTTTTTTTTGCATAGTGAAATTTGACCCTCAAAGTTATGGAACTAAACAAGGCCTAAGTTCATTTTATTTGCAGATTGTCCACTAGTTGCATTCGCCGCTTGGTTCTTCACGCAGAATCATCCAACGATGCTCGAACATAAATGGACTATCTTTGTATTCCTCGTAGATAGCTTTGGCCTTCTACAGTAGCTAGTCATCAGATGACCACTAAGCCAAATAGATATATCTTTCCATAAGCTGCAAAACCATGCGACCTTTTACTAAATTTTCTAAAAGTGATCCTTCAATTGCTTCCATGTTCTTCTTCTAGTCGTCAGTAACGTCTCCCCGGTACCGATCGGTCTTCTTGCCGTTTTCATTGATAGGATCATTTGAATTGTTCAACCATGCACTCACCTACAATGCAAGCAAGTTTAGTGCAGTTAGCTATGCAAGTCCTACATGAAAACAGTCCATATTTCTTGCAATCAAAACAATCCAGATTTTATTATTGCGATTGGCAGTTTAACTGTGGGCCTGTTTAGTTCCCAAAATTTTACAATTTTTTTTAAGATTTCCCGTCACATCAAATCTTTGACAAAGCATTAAATATAGATAAAAAATAGAACTAATTATACAGTTTAGGTGAAATTCACAAGATGAATCTTTTAAGTCTAATTAGACTATAATTGAATATTAATTATCAAATAAAAACAAAAGTACTATAATACCATTTTCTAAAAAATTTTTAAGAACTAAACTAGACCTGTTTTCTGGAGTTCTCTTCAGCATTGAGCATTGAGCATTGAGCATTCACTGTCGGACGGAGGAAGTATCCATACAGAGCATTGAGCATTCAGCGCGTGGCTGCAAGGGAGGGGTGTGATGTCTGAACTCTGAACTGCCAGCGGCGTGCAGTGCAGCGCAGCGTGACCGACCCCTGTTTAGTTTGACAGTTCTCCCCTAAATTTCACTATAAAAAGAAAATTCTCCGTCACATCAAAACGTCGGCAAATGCATGGAGTACTAAATATTAATGAAATCAAAAACTAATTGCACAGTTTAATTGTACTTTGCGAGACGAACATTTTAAATTTAATTAGTCAAAATTTGGATAATTTTTACCAAATATAAACGAAATGCTACAGAAATTCTGATACAGTGTTTTTCTTTCTAATTCTCTAAGGCCTCGTTTAGTTTAGAGAATTGGGGAGAAAAACACTGTATCAGAATTCATGTAGCATTTGTTTGTATTTGGTAAAAATTATCCAAATTTTGACTAACTAGGCTTAAAATGTTTGTCTCGTAAAGTATAATAAAACTGTGTAATTAGTTTTAAATTTCATCAATATTTAGTACTTCATTCATTTGCCGACATTTTAATATGATAAAAAATTTTCTTTTTGTATAGTGAAATTTAGGGGAGAATTGGGATAGGCCCGAGGAGGGACGAACGGGATGCAACAGACTGCGGCCGGTCCTTTCCGGTTGCTGTGCCCGGCTTCTTCTGTGAAAGATTTGGTCAGGGATTCAGAATTGAAGTGGAGGGCCCCATCCGCCACGGCGCCGCCCATGCATGCATCCATCGACACGCCGGACAATCGCCTGGCTCCCTGGGTGAGCGTGATCGGCCTTGTTCAGCCTTGTTTAGGGCCTTGTTTAGATCCCAAATTTGGGAAGCAAATTTTGCATAGTAAATGTCCCGTCACACTGTAGCAATTTTGTTTTTATTTAGTAATAATTGTCCAAATATTGATTAATTAGGCTTAAAATATTCGTCTCGCAAAGTACAACAAATCTGTGCAATTAGTTTTTGATTTCATCTACATTTAGTACTCTATATATGTGCCGACATTTTAATGTGATGGGAAATCTTCTTTTTGCATAGTAAAATTTGGGATGAATTTGGGTATCTAAACAAGGCCCAGATGATACTCCCTCCGTCAAAAAAAATATGTAAATCTCGTTTTACGAAAATTCAACAGAATCTTAAGTTTAACTAAGTTTCTAGAAGATATTATCTACATTTACATCTTCAATTAGGTTTATTATGAAAATATATTCTATAATTAATTTAATGATACTTATTACGTATTATGAACATTAATACTTTGTCATATATATATTCAGTCAAAATTAAGAATATTTGACTTCTCGGGAAACGAGATTTACATGTTTTTTTGGGACGGAGGAAGTATCAAAATTCCAAGTTTTTTCACTCTCTCTCCATCATATCAATTTTTAATCGCTTGCATGGAGTATTAAATATAGGTAAAAAATAACTAATTACACAGTTTAGTTGTAAATTACGAGATGAATCTTTTGAGCCTAGTTGGTCCACGATTGGACAATATTTGTTAAATAAGACGAAAGTGGTACTATTTATCAGATTGAAATTTTTTCACAATCTAAACAAGGGTTCGGTTCTCAAATCGGGGGTGCCCGATTTGGTACAGTAAGCTACAGTGCGTATTAAATGTGCACTGTAGCGATTCGTTTGTATTTGGTAAAAATTATCTAAATTTTGACTAATTAGATTCAAAATGTTCGTCTCATAAAGTACAATAAAACTGTACAATTAATTTTAAATTTCATCTATATTTAGTACTTTATGTATGTGCTGGTTTTTTTTGATATGATAGAGTTTTGCATAGTAAAATTTAAGGTTGAATTTGATAACTAAACAAGCGCATCGTATCAAGCGGTGACCTCACATACTGCATCGTCAGGCATAGGCAGGCACCCGTCACCGTCACGGTGCCTGAACCCAGCAGCAGCAGGGCCAGAGCCACCGCCACAGTAATTGAGGTCGTCAGAGCTCGTTCGGCGCATCGGGAACAAGCGAGCGCTACCAGTGAGAGTAACCGCGGGGTACTCTATCCCGGTTTGGGTGAGCTTATCGGCTTGTCAGTCGTGTAACAGTGTTTTTCTCTTACAGCAAAACAGTCATAGTCGATTTATAAGTTAAAAAAACAGCCTGTCGAACAGGGCCTATAACGATACTCTCGAGTTTAGAGTATAAATATAGAGTAAAAACTGCTGCACTGGATACTCTAAAACGATACTCTATTTTTTCTCTCACTCTATATTTAGAGTAGTACCGTGCTTACTCTATATTCCGTACTCTATAGTGACGGGCTCCACGAGCTAAACAAAGGGAAAAAATGCTATAAGTCACAAACTAAAAATCCAAATTAAATTTCGATTGCACTATTAAATTCGTCTCAATAAATCCTTCAAAACTAGATCACACATGGATATATTTAGATAAAGTGACAAGTGGGTCACACAGTGGATAGAGTGGATAGAGGATGATATAGAGAATGAATGGGTGTAGGAGAATTGAGTATAGACGAGAGAATCTCGCTGATTAGGACGTATAGAGGATGAATATAGAGGTCCATGAGTGCGGGTAGTTTGATCGGCCTACCGGGAGTATATTGTAGGAGTACTACAGCACACTCACTTCGTACACCTGCCGCTCTGCCCTCTTCCGGCCTCGACCTTGTTTAAGGGCGGTTTCGGCCGGTAGAAAAGCCGGCTGGTTTCGGCTGATTTAATAGTATTCTGTGAGAGAGAATAAGCTGAAACAAGCTGAAATAAGCCGAAACATGATCAGCAGAACAAGGCCTAAAGCTGTGTTTAGTTCGTGAAAAAAAACTATTTTAATGTCGGAAGAGGTTTTTGGATACTAATAAAAAACTAATTACATAGTTCGTCTATAAACTGCGAGACGAATTTATTAAGCCTAATCAATCCATCATTAGCACATGTGGGTTACTGTAGCACTTAAGGCTAATCATGAACTAATTAGGCTTAAAAGATTCGTCTCGTGATTTTCAACCAAACTGTGCAATTAGTTTTTTTATCTACATTTAGTACTCCATGCATGTGTCAAACATTCGATGTGATGGGTGAATCCAAAAATTTTTAGGAACTAAACCAGGCCTAAAACCACCTAACAGCCCTGCCCTTCGCTTGCACCAATAGTACATTGCTTGGGGTCAATTAGGGTAACAAGAGATGGAGAAAAGAAGCGGAGACAAGCCAATAGCGTCGCCGCCACACCGACGAAGAAGCCCCGGACAGCACTCCGCAAAGCGGCTTCGTCCGTGGCCGTGCCCAACAAGGACCCGGAAACGGGGCACGGAGGCGAGGAACCCAACACCTCGATGTCACCCTGCCTGTGGACACGCTGGAGTGTTCTCTCTGCTTCGCGCCATTCGACGCCGCCGTGTTCCAAGCAAAGCCACCACCACCACCTAACTCTCTCTTCTCCTCTCTAGCTCATCTCGGGGGTGTTTAGTTTCCGTCTAAAATTTTTTTATCCTATCACATCGAATATTTGGACATATGCATGGAGTACTAAACGTAGACGAAAAAAACTAATTGTACAGTTTAGTTGGAAATCACGAGACGAATATTTTAAGCCTAATTAGTCCATGATTAACCTTAAATTCTACATACAGTAACACATATGTGCTAATGATGACATAATTAGGCTTAATAAATTCGTCTCGGGGTTTTCTGACGAGTTATGTAATTAGTTTTTTTATTAGTAGCCGAAAACCCCTTCCGACATCCCATGAAACATGCGATGTGACTCAAAAACTTTTCATGTACCAACTAAACACCCCATCAATGCTAGGCCTTGTTTAGTTCCCCCAATTCTTCCCCAAATTTTATTATGCAAAAAGAAGATTCCCCGTCACATCAAAATGTCGGCAAATGCATAGAGTACTAAATGTTGATGAAATCAAAAACTAATTGCACGGTTTTATTGTACTCTGCGAGACGAACATTTTAAGCCTAGTTAGTCAAAATTTAGATAATTTTTACCAAATACAAACGAAATGCTACAGGAATTCTGATACAGTGTTTTTCTCCCCTATTCTGTGAACTAAACGAGGCCCTACTGATCTTTCTATAACTACCTGTTCCTGTTCCATGCCACGCTTGCAGTGCAAGAACGGGCACGCAGCGTGCCGAGGCTGCTGCGACCGGGTGCAGGGGACGTGCCTGTCCTGCCGCAACCCCATCGACACCATCTGCTGCAAACCGCCATCGCGGCCATGCTTGTCCCTTGCGGCTTCAGCAAGGCCGGGTGCAAGGAGAAGGTCCCCTACGCCGGGAAGAGCGCCCACGAGGCCGCCTACTGCCACCACGTGCCGTGAGCCTGCCCGGTCCCGGGTTGCGCCTACTCGAGCCGCCTCCTCCACGACCACATCCGCGACGCGCACCGGGCCAGCGTCACCACCAGCGGAGACGACGCCGCTGTCAGCTTCGTCCGGGAGGCGATGGTGATGCTGCACCGGAGCATGCTGTTCCGGGTGCTCCTGCACGCCCCCGACGCGCACGTCTTCCTGCTACTCAACGGCGGGGACGTCCCCTCGGGCCGCTCCCTCGCGCTGCTCTCCGTCGGCCCACGCCTCGCGGCGGACCACGCGCTCGAGTACGCCATGTTGATCCGCGCCGCCGGGGAGGGGGAGCCCGGCCCAGACGGCGCGCTCTTGATGTCGGCATCGGGCCCCGTGCCGTGCATGCGCCGGTGGGCGGGGCCCGACCACCTCCCGCCCGAGGGCTTCCTCTTTGTGCCAGATGCCTACTGGAGCTCCTCCGGCAGCGTCTCCGTCACCGTTCATGTCAAGAAGCGGGTGCTACCACCGGCTGTCATCGACAGGCCCTAAATGCTACCAGCTGCATGCCAGGATCAGTATTATCCATCTCTGCTCTGCGGCGACGTGCACTGCACCCATGTAGCCACTGCTGTTGCATTGCATGCGTGCACTTGGTACTCTAAAATGATACTCTATCCTTTCTCTCACTCTATATTTAGAGTGTACAATGCTTACTCTATAGTGGGCAGTGGCAGGCCCCACTAGCTAAACAAAGGAAAAAATGCTATAACTCACAAACCAAAAATCCAAATTAAATTTCGATTGCACCATTAAATTCGTCTCAATAAATCCTTCAAAACTAGATCACACATGGATATATTTAGATAAAGTGACAAGTGGGTCCCACAGTGGATAGAGTGCATAAAGGATGATACAGAGGATGGATGGGTGTGGAAGAATTGAGTATAGAGGAGGGAATCTTGCTTGAAGCATCTAGGCCCCAAGGTTTGGTTTCGGCAATTGATGACAACGCTTTATTACCATGACTAACGTGTGCTTTGCAGAAATGTTGGTAAGTTAGGTCATGGAGGTTATAACTGCTTTGGGCACCATGGTATTCGTGTCCCTTGATGAAAATCGTTTCGGTTTTCAAAAGAGTGACGTCAAGATTAAGGACGGTTAGTTTCGGATGTCGAGGTGTTGAGACACATTCGGAATAGTCGTTAGGATCTTCGTTTTTCTCTTTTGGCCGTACTATAAAGGGGGGCATGAACGGGTAGCTTGACCTAGGCGAGTCCTATGTTTAGGTGTGGTGCACACTTGTTAAACTTGGCGCTAGGCAACCCTAGAATAGCTCAAAGTTCAGTTGGAAGCAACTTGGTTGAAGTTGCGACGCGTTTCGGAAAGTTTTGGGCTGTTTCCCACTGACCGGACGCGGTCTTCGGCATGACCGGACGCGTCCGGTCAGTACGTTACCGCGGCTAGGGTTTCAGCCCTGACCACCGGACGCGGTCCTCGCGAGGACCGGACGCGGTGGTCAGTGGCTGACACGTGTCACTTGAGGGAAACACCCGTCGGACGCGACCTGGCTGTGATCGGCGCGTCCGGTCACAGTCCAGTAAGGTCCAGAGAGGACCGGACGCGTCCGGTCTTCAACGATCGGACGCGGCCTCGCGTCCGGTGCACTTACAGTAAGCTCCCTTGCACGATCGGACGCGTCCGGTCACTCCTGACCGGCGCGTCCGGTCATTCAGTTGAAAATCGCGTTTTGACCGTTACGGGTGACCGGCGCGTCCGGTCAGCCCGTGTCAGAACATAACGGTTTGTTTTCTTTGAGGGGGTGTATAAATACATCCCCTCCACCTCTTTTAGAGGTCTCTTGCTCATTCAAATATCTGAGAAAACCCTTTAGAGTGCAAGGGAGTGCAAGAGCTCTAGTGAGGATAGAGTTTTGAGAATCAAAGTTTGAGAGTTCCTCACTAGTGATTAGAGAGTAGCAAGTGTGCATCCATCTCCTCATTTGGGCTCGTTGTGGTCAAGTGAGAGTTCTAGCTTATTACTCTTGGTGATCGCCATCACCTAGACGGCTTGGTGGTGATTGGGAGTTTGGTGATCATCCGGCGGAGCTTGTGGATGACCCAACTCATGTTGTGAGCGGTTTTGGGTGATTCACCGCGACGGAGTGTCAAAGAATCAACCCGTAGAGAGCACTTGATCCTTGCGCGGATCAAGGGGGAGCGACACCCTTGTGCGGGTGCTCCAACGAGGACTAGTGGGGAGTGGTGACTCTCCGATACCTCGGAAAAACATCGCAGTGTTCCTTGCCCTTTACATTCAAGCATTTACATTCTCGTATTTACTTTCTTTGCTTGATTTACTTTCCTAGAATTGCCATGCTAGACTAGGATTGGAAACTAGGGTGCAAAACTTTTATCGGTAGACTCTTTAGGAACACAAGTACGCACTAGGGGTGAATTCCGGCTTGTAGGATTTAAATTCTTGCAATTAATTTTTAGAAAAGCCCAATTCACCCCCCTCTTGGGCATCTTGATCCTTTCAATTGGTATCGGAGCCATGTTGCTCCTAATTTAGGCTTTACCGCCTAGAGCAAGATGTCTAACGGGGAAGGACCACCTCCCACCTTTGAGGGGGATGATTTTCCATATTGGAAAATCCGCATGGAGGCGTATCTCGAAGCCATAGATGTCGGGTGCCTTAGAGCCGCAACCCAAGGGCTTCCCGCTATCAAGGATCCCGCAAACCCCATTGGTGACGAGGAGAAGTACGACCGGTGGAATGCAAAGGCCAAAAATGCACTCTACCGGGGCTTAGGCAAAGATATCTTCAATCGTGTGCGTAATGCAAAGAACGCTCATGATTTGTGGGAAAATCTTTGTGCTCTCCATGAGGGAACTAAGAGTGAGCGTGAGGAACGCTATCATATTGCTTTAAAGAAAATTAATTCTTTTGAGATGCTTCCTAAAGAAAGTGCTAATGACATGTACACTCGCTTGAATGTTCTTGTAGAGGACCTCAATGCTCTTGGGCTCACTCAAATGAGCCAATTGGATGTTGCAAGGAGGATCTTGAGTGTTCTTCCCGTTGAGAAGTATGGTCACATTGTCACCGTGCTTCATCAAAGTGATCTCTCCACCGCAACACCGACACAAGTATTGGGGAAGATCAATGCTCATGAGATGTACATGCACATCACCCCGGAAGAGGGCTCATCGTCTTCTAAGAAGAAAGACTTGGCCTTCAAAGCTAGCCATGACAAGAAGAAGAAAAAGGGCCAAGCCATGATAGTGCAAGAAAGCTCAAGTGAAAGTGATGTCGATGATGAATCACTTGCACTCATGGTGAGAAAGACCACCAAGATGCTAAAGAAGCTCAACAAGAGTGGCATCAAGTTCGATGGCAAAAAAAAGAAATTCTTCACAAGTAGCAAGAGAAAGCCCATCTCGGAGATGGATTGCTACAATTGTGGTGAACTTGGCCACCTAGCTCATCAATGCCC
The DNA here is from genome assembly GCA_038087645.1 of Saccharum hybrid cultivar R570. NCBI lineage: Eukaryota > Viridiplantae > Streptophyta > Magnoliopsida > Poales > Poaceae > Saccharum > Saccharum hybrid cultivar. The sequence goes on along the minus strand of JAQSUU010000112.1, from coordinate 8,487,742 downwards.
TAGACCACCAAAAGACAAGTTCAAGAACAAGAACAAGGGCAAGAAAAATGATTCAAGTGATGAAGAAGATGAGAAGAAGAAGAACAAGCCATACAAGAAGAAGGATGGCAAGAAGAAGGAGTTCTACAAAAAGAAGAAGGGAGGAAAGGCATACATTGTTGGTGATTGGCTCACTGACATTGAATCATCTTGTGATTCCTCCGAAGATGAGAGCAATGATGAGAAAGAGAAGGTTGCCGCTTTTGTAATGGGGCCATCATCTTCACCGACATCTTCACCACCACCTTCACCGCCTTCTTCACCATCGTCGTCCACTACTCACCTATGCCTTATGGCCAAGGGTGAACGAAAGGTACAAAACCATGATAGTGATGATGATGATGATAGTGATAGTGATGATGAATATGACGCACCTTTTTATGATGAACTTGTAAAATTGCTAAATAAATACACTAAAATCATAAGAAGGACAAGAAATGAAAATGATGAGCTTCAAAATGAAAATGAATCACTCTCATCAAAGCTTGAAAATGCTCAAAAGACTAGTGGTGAGCTTAGAGATCAAAATGAAGTTATGTCTTCCACTCTCAAGGAGCTCAAAACCTCAAACAAAGAGCTTAAAGATCAACAGATAAACTTGAGAAGAAGCATGATGAGCTCATCACTAGACATAACTCCTTGAAAGACAAATACACCACATTAAAAATTGACTATGATAGTCTTGTGGTTGCTAATGAACTTGCTCTTGAGATACATGATGCTACTAACAATGTTGTTAAGTGTGATATAGCTACATCATGTGATGATTTGATCATTGAAAGCATTGAGCAAGGTTCTAGTAGCAAAGGCAAGAGTGTGGTTGAGTCAAACAACTATAATGATTATGCCAAGATCAAGAGTGAGAATGAGAAGCTTGCAAATGAGAACAAGAAGCTTAAAGGTTTGATGGCTCTTGAGAAGCAAACAACAAATGAGTCACTCATAGAAGAGAACAAGAAGCTCAAGCAAGAAAAAGAGCATCTCAAGACCGGTCTAAGCAAGTTCACAAGAGGCCAATATTTGCAAAGTGAGCTCCTCATGAACACCGTAATGAAGATGGATAGAAGTGGTATTGGGTACTTGGCAAATCAAGAGAAGAAGGCAAAAGCTCAACAACAAAGCAAGTCAAAGCCCAAGCCAAAGAGATGTGTTGAGTGTGGTCAAGAAGGTCACTTTGCTCATGAATGCAAAACTCCACCACCACAACCCTTGCCCAAGCATGCTAGACCATTTGCCTTCAATGCTCATTACATGCTAAGAAAAGATTCAAATGGAAAGATGAAAGTCATGTTCTTGGGTCCCCCAAACAAGAATAGGCCAAAGAAAATATGGGTTGCCAAGTCACTAGTTGAGAAAGTCAAGGGCCCCTCTCAAGTTTGGGTCCCTAAACAAAAAGCTTGATCTCTTGTGTGTAGGTGAACTACAAGACCGGTGGATCTCATTGGGTTATTGATAGTGGTTGCACTCAACATATGACCGGTGATCCTCGTATGTTCACCTCCATTGAAGAGAATGGGATATGCCAAGAGAATATCACATTTGGGGATAATTCAAAGAGCAAAGTCAAGGGTATAGGCAAGATTGCAATATCAAATGATCACTCACTCTCAAATGTGCTCTATGTTGCTTCATTGAGTTTCAACTTATTATCCGTCGGGCAACTTTGTGACCTTGGCTTCCAATGCTTGTTCACACCAAATGAAGTGGAAGTTTCAAAGATAGATGACAAGCAAGTAATATTCAAAGGCTTTAGATACAACAATCTTTATCTTGTTGACTTCACCTCCGAAGATGCAAATTTGATGACATGTTTGTTCACCAAGACCTCACTTGGTTGGCTTTGGCATAGGAGGCTTGCACATGTTGGAATGAGCACTCTCAACAAGCTTTTGAAGAAAGAGCTAGTAAGAGGATTGAAGGATGTGAAGTTTGAAAAGGACAAACCTTGTAGTGCATGTCAAGCGGGCAAACAAGTTGCAAACACTCATCCAACCAAAGCTTTCATGTCAACCTCAAGAGTGCTAGAACTTCTACACATGGATTTGTTTGGGCCTACAACATACAAGAGCTTGGGTGGTAATCTTTATTGTCTTGTGATAGTGGATGACTACTCAAGGTATACATGGACTTTCTTCCTTCATGACAAATCCGAAGTGGCAAGTTGCTTCAAGAAGTTTGCAAAGAGAGCTCAAAATGAATTTGAAGTCAAGATAAAGAAAATTAGAAGTGACAATGGCAAAGAGTTTGACAACACCAACATTGAAGCTTATTGTGATGAAATTGGAATCAAGCATGAGGTCTCTTCAACCTACACTCCTCAACAAAATGGTGTAGTTGAGAGAAAGAACCGGACTTTGATCACCCTTGCAAGAACAATGCTAGATGAGTACAACACTCTGGAAAAGTTTTGGGCCGAGGCAATCAACACCACATGTTATGCTTCAAATCGCCTCTTCCTCCAAAAGTTTCTTGGCAAGACCCCCTATGAGTTGCTTAATGGGAAGAAGCCGGACGTCTTATTCTTCCGGGTGTTTGGTTGCAAATGCAACATCTACAAGAAACGTCAACACCTAGGGAAGTTTCAAAGACGTTGTGATATTGGTTTTCTTGTTGGTTACTCATCAAAGTCCAAAGCATATAGAGTATTTAACCATACCACCGGTTTGGTTGAAGAAACATATGATGTGGAATTTGATGAATCTAACGGCTCCCAAGGAGCAATTGAGAATTGTGATGATGTAGGTGATGAACCCTTGAGGGAGGCCATGAAGAACATGCCCGTGGGAGACATCAAGCCAAAAGATGATGAAGACGATGTGCAAATCATTGATCCACCATCTTCATCACGTGTGCCTCAAGATGATGATAAGAATGAGAGAGTTGAAAATGAAGACACCTATATCTCTCATGAACAAGCCGAGGCACAAGCTCAAGATGTTGATGCTCCCCCTCCACCTCCTCAAGTGGTTGATAGAAGAAATTCACCTCTACTTCAAGCACATCCACAAGAACTCATCATAGGGAGTCCTACTAAGGGAGTGATGACTCGATCTCAAAAGCTTGCTTCTTTTGTTGAACATCACTCTTTTGTCTCTTGTGTTGAACCAAAAAATGTAGAAGAAGCTCTTCAAGATCCGGATTGGGTGAATGCCATGCATGAAGAATTGAACAACTTCACCCGCAATCAAGTATGGACACTTGAAGAGCATCCTAAAGGTGCAAGAGTCATTGGAACCAAGTGGGTGTTCTGAAACAAGCAAGATGACCAAGGCATAGTAGTGAGGAACAAGGCAAGACTAGTTGCAAAGGGGTTCTCTCAAGTTGAAGGCCTTGATTTTGGAGAGACCTTTGCACCCGTTGCAAGACTTGAAGCCATTCGTATCCTCCTTGCATATGCATCACATCATGATATGAAACTATATCAAATGGATGTGAAAAGTGCATTCTTAAATGGCTTTATAAATGAACTAGTCTATGTCAATCAACCTCCCGGGTTTGAAGACCCTAGATATCCTAATCATGTTTATAGGTTGTCCAAGGTGCTATATGGACTCAAGCAAGCCCCTAGAGCGTGGTATGAGCGCCTCCGAGACTTCCTTATTGAGAAGGGCTTCACCATTGGGAAGGTCGACACCACACTATTCACCAAGAAGCTTAATGGGGAGATCTTCATTTGTCTAGTGTATGTTGATGATATCATCTTCGGGTCAACAAATGAAGATTATTGCAAGGAATTTGGTGAATTGATGTCGAAGGAGTTCGAGATGTCAATGATTGGTGAGCTCACATTCTTCCTTGGTTTTCAAGTCAAGCAAATGAGAGAAGGGATTTTCATCTCTCAAGAAAAGTATACCAAGGATCTTCTCAAAAGATTCAAGATGGAAGAATGCAAACCAATCAAGACCCCAATGCCATCAAATGGACATCTCGACCTAGATAAGGGAGGTAAACCGGTTGATCAAACTCTCTACCGTTCTATGATTGGTAGCTTGTTGTACCTTACCGCATCTAGGCCCGATATCATGTTTAGTGTGTGCATGTGTGCTTGCTTTCAAGCGTGCCCTAAAGAACCTCACTTAAGTGCCGTAAAAAGAATCCTAAGATATCTTAAGCTCACCCCAAGCATTGGTCTTTGGTATCCCAAAGGAGCTAGATTCCAACTAGTTGGCTATTCCGACTCGGATTATGCCGGTTGCAAAATTGATAGAAAAAGCACATCCGGAGGGTGCCATTTGCTTGGGAGATCCTTAGTATCTTGGTCATCTAAAAAGCAAAATAGTATGGCTTTGTCCACCGCCGAGGCGGAATACATTGCCGCGGGGGCTTGTTGTGCACAAATTCTATATATGAAACAAACCCTCCTAGACTATGGAATTGTTCTTGAAAAGGTGCCACTTTTATGTGACAATGAAAGTGCCGTTAAAATTGCTAACAATCCGGTACAACACTCTCGCACCAAGCACATTGATATCCGCCATCACTTTCTAAGAGATCACGTTGCTAAAAATGACATATCACTAGAAGGTGTACGAAGTGAAAATCAATTAGCGGATATCTTCACTAAACCTTTGGATGAGGCCACTTTTTGTAGGCTAAGAAGTGAACTAAATGTGCTTGATTCAAGTAACTTTAAAAGATGAGCGTGTGTTGTCCCTTGCATTGCATTGCATTGCATTATATGTCACGTTTATTTTACCGCAATGCATTTAGGGCTTGGCTAACACGGTTACGATAACCCTCCTTTGGAGGAGTGAAGAAGCCTAACCGTGGATCAAACTTGACAAGCAACCTAGCTTTACTTACTTGTATTGCATTGCATATGCATGGTTGTTTGTTTGTCGTTTCTTTTCGGTTTATCTTTGAGCAACCTCTGTGTTCGTCCATGGATAGAGAGCTTTTTGACGCTCCTAAAGGTCAAAAAAAACTCTATTGCATGGCCATACGTTGCTCCTCGGGTGTTTATTGCCTATTTTCCTAAAAATAATACTAGCCTAAGGCAAAATATTTTGAAAAATTTGAGGGTTTGAGTGAGGTCACTCATATCAGGTTCCAATTGGTGTTTATTTGTGTCTCTTTGAATTGGAACTTGATTGGGAGAAGTCGCGTCGGAGTTTGGAACGAAGAAGGGCGAAGAACAGCGACCGGACGCTGGACCGGACGCTGCACCGGACGCAGTGTTGCTTCACCACCGCGTCCGGTCCCGGCGTCCACCAGCACGTCCGGTCATCCAGAAGACCAACTCTAGACCTAGTGACCGGACGCTGCACCGGACGCGCCTGTGTTGACCACCGCGTCCGGTCCCGGTTACCACCACCGCGTCCGGTCATGCGCGATGAATTCCTGAGCTCCCAGTGACCGGACTCTGACCGCGTCCGGTCAATCCGCACCGGACGCGTCCGGTCACTCCAGGAGCTTACTGGAGTGTGACCGGACGCTGCACCACCGCGTCCGGTCATAACGACCACCGCGTCCGGTCATCGCGCGTCGAGCGGATCTGAGCCCCTCATAAAACCGTTCGTTTTCGATCTATTCTCTTCACCCGAACGCAATCCGCCGCCGCCGCTCGCCGTTTTCGCCGACTTCCGCGCGCCCTGCCGTTGTGCTCGCCGCCGGCGTCTTCGCCAGGGCTCCCGGCCGCGCGCCTTCCTCGCCAGCTGCCCGCTCGGGCCATCTTTCTCGCGCCCTAGGCGCTCGGGCACTGCCGGCCGCCCCTCAGCCACGCGCCACCGCCGCCGCTGAACCACCGCCTCTTCCTCGCCGCCGGCGAACCCTCCACCGCCGTGGGCTTCACCGCGCAGCCACCACTGCAGCCTAGCCCCTCGTGCCCGAGCTCCTTGTCTTTTCCATATTCGGCCGAGCCATCTAGGGTTTAGCCCAAACCCTAACCTAGGGTTTGCCCTAAACCGCTCTCCAGGTAACGAAATCGATCGACCTCGATTCAATTTCGTTTCGTGTCGTTGCTAGGGCTAACCTTGACCGTTTTCATCCATTGACTATCTCGCTCGGTCCTTTCAGTGCTCGATCGTCGAATTCGGGGATTCTTGCGACCTAGGTCACCGCTTCTACTCACCGTCGTCTCGTCGATCCGAGGTAGTTTCGTGTCACGATTCACTTCGTATCTAATATGCTTGCTATCTCTAGGGTTTCGCACCTCTTAGTCATATATGTGCTTATAGTATATCCTTCTATTCCATCGGTGCAGCGAGTCAGTCGGTGTGTCAGGGTCAGATCTGTTTGCTGAATCCGAGGCCAAGCCTGTGGATACGGATTGAGGCCAAGCCTCTCGAGTGTCAGTTCATCATCTTACAGAGGTTCTCAGTCAGTTGATCAGCATGGTGCGTTGCAATAACGCCGGTGGTGCACCTGGTGACAGGAACGACAGTCCTCCCCGTCGTGATGAGATTGCACGTGGTAAGCGCATCAAGATGATGGCCAGAAAGAAGAAGAGGATGCCTACAGAGGCAGAGGTTGCTCAGGCCGTGGCAGATGCTGCAGAACAGGCAGAGAGAGGTGGCAGATGCAGTGGCATACACATAGGCGAGCGTCGCTTTCACCTTGAAGGTCGACAGCTCGGCACTGAGGCCACTGAGGGTACCGAGGATACTGGAGTTACAGAGCAGATGTCAGTTGATCCACCCACAGAGCCGACAGAGGCTACCAAGGCTCCACAGGCTACCGAGGCTCCACAGGCTACAGAGGATACAGAGGAGCAGCCAGCTCAGTCTCCGCCACGTCGCCGCTCCACACGTGCTCGTACTCAGGTGACACCTAGGCCAGAGGGCCAGCGTCGTGGAGCACGTCCTCCTCCCAGAGCTAGAGGTTCACCCCCGGTCGAGCACTTTGACCTGAGGGGTGCTTCAGCACGTCAGGTGCAGGGTTTGAGGTTCGTGGAGGTCAGCCGTTGGTTTCCACCTGTCAGAGATCACAGAGCTTCAGAGGGTTTCTATACCCCACTTTAGGAGGATTTCTACAGGGCCTTAGTTGACAGTGGTATTGCTTTCAGACCTCAGAGGGTATGTCGACTTGAGGCATTGGTTGATGTTGTGGGAGAGCAGCTCCGTCCGCACCTGTCCTATATGCCTGGCTTGTCAGATCTTCTTGGATGGACAGGTGCATACTGCGGCACATGGGTCAGGGAGTTCTATGCTTCACTTTGGATTGATCCTGCCCATGAGTTCATTCACTTTGCATTCAGAGGCCGCGATCACAGACTTTACAGCTCCAGAGCTCGAGAGATCCTCAGACTACCAGCTTCTGACACGAGGATCCATCAGCTGTGTTATGGACAGACTCCTCCACCCAGACGCCCTCACGGCGGTGCAGTGCCACCTACAGACCTGGTTCGACCCTGCTTTCGCGAGCCTTTTGGTGAAGGGTCTCGTCGTACGCCTGCTAGCCTGACGCCACTTGCCAGGGTCTTGGATGCTATTATCAGACGCACTCTACTTTCCAGACTTGGCTACAGAGAGGGACTGACACGTATGCAGCTTTGGGTTGTTCACCACCTCCTCTCACAGAGACAGTTTGATATCTGGGATCTTATCCTTAGTGAGATGGAGGACACCATTGCTGAGGGCTTCAAGGGTAATCGTCAGCTGCCCTATGCACACTGGATTTGCTTTATCATCAGATCTTCTATCCAGATGCCACCAGAGATCAGGGCGGAGATAGCAAACACTACTACAGCTTTCCCTGATTATGATATCCGTCAGCTTTGGGCCTCGGTTACTAGAGATCAGGCCCCAGCGCCAGGATAGCGTGAGCGCCCAGACGTTCCTGAGACAGCAGCTGAGCAGGATGCCAGAGTTGACGAGCTTGCTGAGGCAGAGCTTGCGGACCTTGAGGCTCAGACTGCTGATATACCTGAGGATGTGACTTCAGACAGCACAGATGAGGACTACCAGCCCATCCCCAGGTACCGGTCTCCTCGGTCTCACGACCACGAGGCCGGTGGCTCTGGCTCAGCCTCCCGCTCAGACCCAGCCATGGTGGCTATTCTTGAGAGGTTGACCCAGGCTCAGGAGCAGCAGCAGCAGATTCAGCGACAGACACAGGACACAGCTGCAGCACTTGCACAGATTCAGGCTCGTCGGGACGAGTTTCAGCGACAGCAGCTTGAGATCCGGAGGCAACAGGTTGAGATGCAGCGACAGAGTCAGCAGCAGTACATGGATCTCCTGCGCCACCTTATCACAGTCGGGGTTCCTCCGCCTGCTTCTGTCATGACTCAGGCTTTGCATTCCAGTGGTCCGTCGAGTCAGGGACAGCCGAGCTTCCAGTTTACATCTCCACAGCAGCAGGTTCCCCAGTCTTTTCAGTCCCGGAGCTTCACTCCTATTCATACGGGGTTTACACCGTCAGACCAGCCTCGCCCGCACCTTCTGACAGGCACACCTATTGGTGATTTCAGTGCCACCTACAGCGAGTTGACTGGTCAGCCGACACCCTCGCACACCACTACGTTTCACACTTCGTCAGGGTTGTCAGCTCCCGAGGCAGCCGTTCCTCCAGTGACAGGGACCCGGACTACAGAGACCATCCCTTCTTCAGTTGCCTCAACAGATCCCCCTGCTATTGGCTCACTACAGGCTCAGGTTACTCAGACAGATCCACTTCTTGCTACTCAGTCAGTGCCTGTTCCTGCTCAGACCCAGACCGCTTCACAGCCACGTGCTTCTTCAGAGGGTCAGCCAGATAGCTCAGACTCCGAGGGTGATTCGCTACACTTCGTGATTACTCCGCGCACCTCGGCACCCGACACGACTCCGTCTGTCCCCCCGTTAGATCATTAGATTAGTTTTTTTGGCGCTTGATGCCAAAGGGGGAGAGAGAGTGTAGTTTCAGGGGGAGTTTTGGTAGAGGGTTTTCGTTCTTTGTGTGCTACATTCATGCATATCATGTTTACTTTTCATGCATTGCATTCGTGTGACATTGTCGTCGAGTCATAAACTTTGAGTCTTAATGTGTTATCTCGTCAGTTTTAATATATGTCACCGTTTTAGTTATAGCTCTAAGGTTGTGCTTCCGTGCCTTACTCTGATTTCTTATGAGCTATTTCTTTATGTGTACTAACGCCTTCTTGTCTTATCTTATGAAGTACACTCTTTTGGCTTGGGGCACATAAGCAATTCCTAACCCTTTGTGCTTATTGCTTTTTGCTTATGTGAACCAAGCATGCTCGAAAACCTCAACTCTAATCTTTTGAACCTTAGTGTTGTCATCAATCACCAAAAAGGGGGAGATTGAAGCATCTAGGCCCCAAGGTTTGGTTTCGGCAATTGATGACAACGCTTTATTACCATGACTAACGTGTGTTTTGCAGAAATGTTGGTAAGTTAGGTCATGGAGGTTATAACTGCTTTGGGCACCATGGTATTCGTGTCCCTTGTTGGAAATCGTTTCGGTTTTCAAAAGAGTGACGTCAAGATTAAGGACGGTTAGTTCCGGATGTCGAGGTGTTGAGACACATTCGGAATAGTCGTTAGGATTTTTGTTTTTCTCTTTTGGCCGTACTATAAAGGGGGGCATGAATGGGTAGCTTGACCTAGGTGAGTCCTATGTTTAGGTGTGGTGCACACTTGTTAAACTTGGCGCTAGGCAACCCTAGAATAGCTCAAAGTTCAGTTGGAAGCAACTTGGTTGAAGTTGCGACGCGTTTCGGAAAGTTTCGGGCTGTTTCCCACTGACCGGACGCGGTCTTCGGCATGACCGGACGCGTCCGGTTAGTACGTTACCGCGGCTAGGGTTTCGGCCCTGACCACCGGACGCGGTCCTCGCGAGGACCGAACGCGGTGGTCAGTGGCTGACACGTGTCACTTGAGGGAAACACCCGTCGGACGCGACCTGGCTGTGATCGGCGCGTCCGGTCACAGTCCAGTAAGGTCCAGAGAGGACCGGACGCGTCCGGTCTTCAACGATCGGACGCGGCCTCGCGTCCGGTGCACTTACAGTAAGCTCCCTTGCACGATCGGACGCGTCCGGTCACCCCTGACCGGCGCGTCCGGTCGTTCAGTTGAAAATCGCGTTTTGACCGTTACGGGTGACCGGCGCGTCCGGTCAGTTCGACCGGCGCGTCCGGTCAGCCCGTGTCAGAACATAACGGTTCATTTTCTTTGAGGGGTGTATAAATACATCCCCTCCACCTCTTTTAGAGGTCTCTTGCTCATTCAAACATCTGAGAAAACCCTTTAGAGTGCAAGGGAGTGCAAGAGCTCTAGTGAGGATAGAGTTTTGAGAATCAAAGTTTGAGAGTTCCTCACTAGTGATTAGAGAGAAGCAAGTGTGCATCCATCTCCTCATTTGGGCTCGTTGTGGTCAAGTGAGAGTTCTAGCTTGTTACTCTTGGTGATCGCCATCACCTAGACGGCTTGGTGGTGATTGGGAGTTTGGTGATCATCCGACGGAGCTTGTGGATGACCCAACTCATGTTGTGAGCGGTTTTGGGTGATTCACCACGACGGAGTATCGAAGAATCAACCCGTAGAGAGCACTTGATCCTTGCGCGGATCAAGGGGGAGCGACACCCTTGCGCGGGTGCTCCAACGAGGACTAGTGGGGAGTGGCGACTCTCCGATACCTCGGAAAAACATCGCCGTGTTCCTTGCCCTTTACATTCAAGCATTTACATTCTCGTATTTACTTTCTTTGCTTGATTTACTTTCCTAGAATTGCCATGCTAGACTAGGATTGGAAACTAGGGTGCAAAACTTTTATCGGTAGACTCTTTAGGAACACAAGTACGCACTAGGTGTGAATTCCGGCTTGTAGGATTTAAATTCTTGCAATTAATTTTTAGAAAAGCCCAATTCACCCCCCCTCTTGGGCATCTTGATCCTTTCATTGCTGACTAGGACGTATATAGGATAAATATAGAGGTCCATGAGTGCGAATAGCCTAATCGTGTCACCCTGTCTAGGGTTTCTACTAGTTGTTTGTGTTGTTTCTTGTTTGGTGTGTGACGCCATGCGTAGGCTCGTAGTCGTGCTACTGTGTGTGCGTCTATGCCTAGCTCACAAATGTTCGTTCGGGTTATTAGGCCAGTCTCAGTGAGGGTTTTATGACCCAGTTTCTAACACATCCATATTTTGGAAACAGTGCAGAAGAGTTTCATCCCCATGAAACTCTCTCTACTCCCATGAAACTTTTATCATCTCTCACTTTATTAATACGGTGCCATATCAGCACATTTAATGCCCATGAAACTCTGATGAAACTCCATTGAGATTGGCTTATTGTTCACATGTAGCACGCATGCATTGTTCGTCGAAATTCTCCGTGGGCTAGGCCTGGGGGCGTTTGGATCTTATTTCTGTAGATTTGTCAAGAGCTATAGGCATTGTCCGTCAGTTTGTAATGCCACCGCCAGGTGGATGCATGAAGGTGAATATCGATGCAGCTATTTCAAAGAACTTGAGAAGGGCGTCAGTAGCAGCCATAGAGCCCGTTCGCTTCGCTGAAAACCCATGACTGAAAGTACTGTTCGTTGATTTATTGTGAGAGAAAAACATTGTTCCGGCTGAAAAAATAAGTTGACAAGTACATATTATAAGATAAGCGAACTGGGCGATAGCCCGAGACTAGGCCGGCAGTTTTCCGGGAGCAGCGGGCTTGAAGGAATCACGGAACCGGAAATAGCCGAGGTGATCGCAAGGTCTAGCTTTCACATCTGACCTCATGTTGACCTCATTCCGGTTGGCATCTGATTGTGCTAATGCTATTAGAAGCATGGCAGGAACATGCATGGGACGTTGTGGCCAAGTTGTGAAGGAGATCAAGGAGGGGGCTCGTGATTATGTTTTTGTTGATTTCGTTCACGAGAATAGAAATTCCAATGTTGATGCTCATGCTCTAGCTAGGAGCTTGATTTCTTTTGATACAGGTAAGCATGTCTTGCTATTAGATCCGCCTTCGGGCATTTGTAACTCTTATGACCAACTCCATGAATAAAGAGCATGGTTTCCCCTGAAAAAGTTAAATGGCACACTCCAATTGAAAAGAAAGACAAAAAAACAAATGTATGATGCTTTATTTTAGGATTTAACGACGATACACTTTATGTGGTAGGCGATGTCTTCGTCAACAGCGAGGCGCCTATGATGACTTCGTAAATCTCGAGATCTGTCGGCTCAGTCTTTCGGAGATACTTATAGGGATAGGGTTTGCGTACGTTTGTTCACATGGGTGAGTGGGTGTGCGTATTATGAACGTCTACTGTAATTCTCAAAACAAAATATGTGAATCCAAATCAAACTTAACCCTAATCTAATAAATTGACAGATATAAATGAGTAAATCTAACAGAGATAGCTAACTCTAATCTTACAATATATCACTAGAAACAAGATAAACAGTAGCTCAGACCTTCTCATATCATATCCATCAATTACCTAGACTTAGATCAAGCATATGCTACCCACGAGTTTCAAGTTCAGAGTAAATTCTTATATCAAATCAGTTATATCCAAAACTCGGGAGAATTCAGGGCTGAAAACTAGGTACTTGAAAGGAATTACAGAGCTACTATTCATCATTTCCATTGCAAGAGCTTACTTAGACACCATTGTTTATTCAGCTCTAAAGAATAAAAAACTAAACACACTTTTTATTTTGCTTTCAAAGTTTTAAAATCACACCTTACTATACCGATATATCTTACTAGGATAAATTTTTATTTTGTTTTGGTTTATTATGCATCTTTTTATTTCTTTAGCAACCATATAGCAAACTCAAAAATAGTAAAACTAAAAAGAAAGAAATACTTAGCTAGATACATGGAGATGCTCCTCCCCCAAGCTAGATGTTGTCGTTATCGGTTGTTGAATATTGAGTGATCGTTCTTAGAGCATGGTTTGCAAGTAGACACCCATCTTATCCACCCGGACGTTGGTTCCGGAAGTTATACTTTAGGTGGAATGAGATGAGGTCAACTAGGTGAACTTGCTCTTGACCATATGTACCATCCTGCAAAAACACTCCAGCAAGTACACCAAAAACTTAAGGCTTGGATTAGGATAAAGGGTTAACGATCAGCCATTCGAGGATTTGCTTTTTGTGAGTTTAGACAGATTTTCTAGTGGCAGAATTTTAGTAGGAGGTCTATTTAGTATCTTTTTTTGGATTTTCTAGTTTTTTATAATGCAGAAAGAAAATATGTATGCATGATAATTTTTATTTTTATGCCACCACAGTGAATATTCCCATGGATTTTTACACACTGTAGACCTACTCACATGGGGCTTAGGATTTTATAATGATGCAATGATGGAATGTAGTACTCTCTTCTTTTTTCTAATATGCAACAATGATGATATGCAATAAAGTAATTTTTTATTTTTCTCTTTTCTCTAATGCAATGCAAATGCAGAAAAGTAAATATGCTAAAAGGAAATAATTAATGCAATGCTAGAAAGTAAATATGGATAACTACCGATATTACCTTACGACAAGGTTTCAGATTTTTAAAGTCCTTCGAACAGAACTAGGTAGGAGAGAGTACTTACTTTTCAGGTGCATCATCTGGTCTCAGTGATAGAGACTCAGATGGCTGCTCCTCTTGCGATGGTGATGATGTTATTTTCTCTTTTCCGTACCTGTTTAGTCTGTAGGTTTGACTTTGGCGAAGTAGCTTCTTCCTTGGTGGGTGCTTCAGGCTCTTCATCATCCCATTCGTTCAATCGGGGTTGACACAGGTCCTTCTCAACTTCTCCTTCATAATCCTCCCATCCATTCCTAGAGAGTTGATCCTCTTGACAGTGGGTTGATCGACGTCTCCTCCGGGAGCGGGTCTTCTTCGCCTGCTCATAAGTAGCATAACTGTTAAAACAACAACATACCTTTTCTCCTGTGAACTGGAAGTGGATTTATCCAGATCCGACGTAGATGACTGCATTGGTAGTGTTGAGGAATGGCCTTCCCAGAATAATAGGTGAATCATCTTCTTCCTCCATGTCCAGAATAGTGCCAGAAAGTTTGGAACTGTTGGTATTTATCTTCTTCTTCCTCACTTGTTTTAGTAGTCACCTATTAATTACCTACATCTCTAGCATTACTAAACTAGGTTGTCATCCCCAGTGATGGTGCTAGAAATATTTGTTGATACTATCTAACATTATTACAAGAATAATACTAAGTAGATGTTTATCATTTTATGTGACTAGAAAAAATATAAAGATATGAATGAAAAAGATTATGCAAGCGGACAGATAATTATACCATTGTAGCACTTCATCCGAGAGTATACCAGGTATCATATTTATATTTTATCACAGGGAAGGTGTAGCTTTGGACATGTATTGATAACTTATAACATTGATGGAGAAATAAACCATAACCAATCACTCTACTCATAACAGGGGTAAGTCACGAGATAAGATGTATATGATAAGCATTGATCAAGCATTATAATAAGTAAATCACTCAGAACACTCCTATCTATGGCAGTATGGTCAAGTTAGAATATTAGAGGAGTAATCATAATCAAGTCATTCTTAATTACAAGTCAAAGCATATGTTGATTAGTGCAATTACACTTAGTAGTTATTGCTAAGATAACCATTCTATCTATGCATAAGGGGCATTACTTAGGGAAGTTTGAGAACAGAGCTTTCCCTTTCTTCGTAATCAGGCCCTACTTCTATGACCTATATTCGAGGAGTGGACTACAAAGGACTCAACGGTAGTGTTACACCCACGATCTACCATATGACACGGAATATAGAGTATATTCGCAGGTAAATAGCATATAAGCACCACGCTTACACGGTCTCTACCATCCACCCTGTGTACACTGGGGTGAATGCAATACGAACTTATGCATAAATACAATGATAAACTAACTATACTAAGCATATAATCAAAGTAGACGATGAATATTACAACCTTGAACATGAATAAGATGAATACTATATTATCATAACAATTGTACCAAAATATATAAAAATAATGAAGATACAACGAGAGAGGGGTACAAGAATTATACCAAACCAAGCTCTTGATACGATCGAGAATCCAAGCGAAAATTTGCTTGTCTCCCTCTAGACCTAGCCTAACTAGCTAATGCCCTAAAAACTAGAGGAGCTCTGGGGATATTAGGGTTTCTGTCTTCTCTAAATGACTTGATGCCTCAGGGGGGGCTGGAGTCTGCTTATATAGCCCTAGGAGTTGAACGTGAGCCCTTGGATCAAACCGACTTTGAAGGATGGCGTGGATGCAATCCTAGAAGGTGGTAGAGGAACATTCTGAAAGCTAACAGGCAGGGGCCACCTGCCAGACCGGGCGGCATGGGGGTGCGTCCGAATGGCCCCACCTGGCAGCCCCTCGGGGTCCGTCGCGGTGTGGTGTCATCTAGAACCTTCTGGAGTAGTTTTCATCGTGGTTAAGTTAAGTTCTTTTTGATGTTTTGATCTCCCTTTCCGGTTTTCTGAAATAACCTTACTAAAAATACAGATTCACCAAAACTTGTAGAAATTGTCAGTTTAAACCCCTAAGTTTCTGTTGGTGATCCATTTCAAGCATTTTATTTAAGTTATGTTGACGGTTTATTATGGTTGTTAACTACAGTCAACAGGAACCCAAATAAAACTGTTCTACAAATTCATTGGCTCAAATATCAAAATTCAAGAGTTGAGGACCTAAATGATATCACCATGCAAGTTTAGTCTAATATCAACATCAATCGAAGAACCCCTTATTTTCATCCGTTACTTGAAGCCTAGAAGGCATCACATATGTAATAAACTTGATTTGGAGTATTAACGTGAAACCAGAAATCACGTTGACACTAGAAAAGAAAATAAATAAATTAGTAAAATAAAAATATATTTGAAAACATATCTATATATATAGGGTGCATTTTTCCTACACACGCGTGTAGTTACTCCCATCTTTAATAAAATGTATTTGCGTATGTGTGCATACTAATTTATCAGTTCAAGTATGTTTATATACTCAATTTAAGATACTTCAACTCTTACTACGCGAAATTTTTTCATAAGAGCCCATACTTTTTAATATATTACTGAAATGCCACTATAATATATATAAAATAAGTATAATCATATACTCTACGTATACTTGCATACTTGACATACATATATACCATAGATGGTCTAGTATGATCGTATACTTCGTCTACAATATATATATAGTACCAATGATGATAAATAGTGGATCTAACTTGCTTCTATATTTTTCGCAAAAAAAACTTGCTTCTAAATTATCCACCTTTGCTTTATGAAAACAACATAAACTAATCCTCTAAATATATACATATAAATTATCTATCACCCATTATGAAGGAAATCTAAATTAACCCTCTAAATTTAAATCTACATTACCACTTTTATTGTTATAAAAGTTATCTAGAGTAGTCGTCTAAATCCAATACTAAAATAAGCTAAATACCCCCTAGATCTACGTAAAATTGACCATGGTGCTATTATTATGGAATAAAAACCCATGAAGTACCTATATATATATATATTAATCAATATTAATATATAAAAATACAATTCAAAGTAAGATACATGTTCTGTGCAATCATGCAGACCAATATACATAAATGCATGAGTGATAAGTATATATATTTTCATAGCTTAGTAATCATAAGAAAATGTTTCTTGACTCTCTGGGAGAAAACGTTGTTGTCTAGTGTGTCATCATTTTTAGATAATGAAAAAACAATTGTAGCTTCAACATATTGTGTCTTGGAAAAAGCATCAGCTCAAGCTATTACAAAATACTATTAGCGCAGTTTTCCGAAATCCATGTATTAGAAATAGTGTACACTAGTTTCATCCTTGTGAAACTCATTTTATCCCATAAAATTTTGATCACCTCTCTCTTTATTTATATTGAAATTATATTGAGTTGGTAGTTTATTTTAGTGCACACAAAATTCACACTGAGACTGAGAAATCACTAGATATGGAAGCTTCATTTAACTTGTGAATGGAAACCAAACGAGCACTTTCATAGAGACTTCTCCATATATTTTCCTACCACCATGATTTAAATGTTAGAGAAACTCTAAGAGACTCTTTATATCTTTCCTTATTAATAGGAATAGAGATTTTTAGTCAAAAATGTCCTCTAGCAGCTTCTTTATTAAATAACTAAATATTGTTATTCTCTATTTCGGATTTCTTGGTAGCCAAAGATGGAGAGTGGAATTTACTCTCTACAACGCATACAAGATAAAGAAAAGCTGTTAGATGTAGGGAATATATAAAGAATAATTTTTGTTCAAATGTTAAAAACCAAATAATGATTTAGAGAGCAGTTTAAGACTTTGGGATATACTCCTAGAGCATCTCTAAGAGTCTTTTCTAAGTTCACTCTGTAAACTCTCTAAATCATTACATGTAGATTTCATGGCAAGTCTCTAATCAGTATCAAGTTTTTAAAGTCATTTGAACAAAAATTGTTCTCAATATTTTTTCACCCTCTGATAGCTTTTTTATATCTTGTGCTCATTTCAAAGAGTCAATCTCGCTCTTCATTTTTAGCTAACGATAAATTTACCATAGTGGATGACAATATTTTTAAAGAATCAATCAAGCTTTTCTATCGTTATATGGAAAAATATAAAAGAACTCTTGGAGTTGCTGACAATTGCATGCATGCAAGTGAAAAAAAAAACGGAAGTAATAAAAGAGGCAGGAAGTTGCACGGAGAGAGCACCACAGCCTGGGAACAGGCGCTAGAGCCGAACAGCCGGATCCAGTCCATTTCTGTGATTCTGCCTCCTCGGCTTCGCGTCTCTTCGTCTTCGGTCTCACTAAATCCCCCAACCATCGGCGCGACGTTCTTTCACAAGTATATCAGTGCAGGTAAGCACCTTTCCAAATTTCAATCTTCTTTGATTTGATAATGCTTGTTTCTTCCTGCCTGATACTGATCGAACAATCCTCGTTTGCTTGTATTTACCTCGTTCTAGGTGATAAAAGATGACTGGGAAAAAGACCATGGCCTCCTCTGCTGCCGGCACTGCAAGTGCAATGGTGCAAAGAAGCCGAGGACGACGAGGAAAGCGACGAAGAAGGCCAGGGACGTGCCGGTGGTGGTGGTGTTGGAGGATGAGGAAGAGGAACAGGCAGCTCTGATTCTATCCGTGGAGGAGAAGGACACGCTGGACTGCGACATCTGCTGCTTACCCTTCGAGTCTCAAGTTTTCATGGCAGGTTCAAATTACCTTGCCATGAACTGCATCTGTTCTTATTCGTTATCGTCACATACTCACAATTTGTACTTGCGCACGTTTTTTTCTTTATTTACAATGCATACCAGTACAAGAACGGGCATTCTGGGTGTGCCAACTGCTGCCTCCGCACGAATGGCAAGTGCTGGACCTGCCCCGAGCCCATCGGCGACATCCGCTGCCGGCCGCTCGAGAAGCTCCTGGCGGCGGCGACCACCTCCTGCAAGTTCAAGAAGAACGGCTGCTACAAGGCCGTCAGGCTCACGGAGAAGCTGAGGCACGAGGAGACGTGCCCGCGCGCGCCGTACGACTGCCCCGTCGACGGCTGCGCCTACAGCGGCCTGCGGCTCTGCGACCACGTCGCGCAGGACCACGGCGGCCCCGACGGCTTCGCCGCCATCGGCGGCCTCCGCGGCACGGCGGTGACCGTGCACAAGGACGCGCCGTTCCGCGTGCTGCTGCAGCCGCGACAGGGACCGCGTGTTCCTGCTGCTCAACGGCCGCGACCTGCTGCAGGGGCGCTCGCTGTCCCTGCTCTGCCTCGGCCCGCGCCCCGAGGGCGGTGTGGAGCTGGAGTACGAGATCGAGGTGGGCGGCGCCGCGCCGGGGGGAGCTCTCGCTATCGGCGTCGGGCACCGTGCCGTGCGCCCGGCGGCTCCAGGGGTTCCAGGCCAAGGGGTCTCTCTTCGTGCCGGATGCGTACTGGGGCTCCTCCGGCACCGTCTCCGTCAGAGTTCGTGTCTGACGTTGCCCCGTGTTGGTACGGTGGACAATAATCAAGGTTGATTCCCTAGGACTGTTTGTCGTGTCGTTGTTAGCCCGTCTCCAGAGTTTCATTTACATTAAATAAGTTGTCACATAGATTTTTTTAATGACATGACAACGTATTTAAGAAAGAAAAAAATGAGTTTCATGTGTTTTAGACATACTGCAAGTGTTTCAGAGTTATATTGAAACTCTCTTGGTACGATTACCAACTCTTTATAAGTCATGAAATTAAATACTAATGAAACTATAGAATGAAATTTTTTATTGAGTGTGGGTGTTTCATTCCAGTTTTATTTCATTTTATATGACATGGTAGTCCTGGAAACGTCATGAAACTCTCCGTAATCTGCATGGTTGTGTTCATCGGTTCCTTAATTATCTACGGTCACACCATACGTGCTGGTGCTAGTACATTTGTGCATCCAAAACCCTAAAGTGGTTAGTGGTTTTGAGAGCCGCTACAATACATATTTCACGTTTCCTACAATTTATCTTGCGGTATGACAAGCGCCCAGACGTCTAGCCCTAGGCCCGCGACTGGACGCAGCTCCTGTTTGATGCACCTGCGGCGCCCTGCCCCATCCACCATGCATCCACCGCGCCGTACCTGTGTAATACGAGAGCCCGCCCGCCGCGCCCGCCTCACCATGCCGTGATGGCTCCTGCGCGACAGCGATGGCGTAGGCGAGCAAGCTGTCGATCAGGAGCAGAGCGATGAGGACCCACTCCAGGCCACGGACGCATGCGCGTCCTCCGGTGGTGGAGTTCTGTCGCTAGCTTATAGCCGAAGTGGCCATGGCTCCTGCGCTAGTCGTCTCTTCCTCGCTCGACCACCCTACATGGAGATCTACTTTTGCAACACTCAGATGAAACAATTGCAACGTACGACTGAAATAAATAACATTTGGAACGTACGCTTGCAACATAACCATTATAACATATGCAACATCCAAATAGAACACTTGCAACATACGTCTGAAATAGATGAAACATTTTGGACAAACTCTTGCAATATAAACATTTTGGACAAACTCTTGCAATATAACTCTAAAACACTTGCGATATACGTCTGAAACAGATGAAACGTTTTGGACAAACTCTTACAATATAACTCTAAAACACTTGTGCAACATCTCGATCTACTTTTCAACATCCATATAAAACAATTGCAACATACGTCTGAAACATTTGAAACATACATGTATAACATAGGGGAGGGAAAGCTCGGGGCCGGTCGATTACGGTCGTCGGGGTGGGATCCGATGGCGCGTGAGCACCACCAGCACCAGTGGCGGCCTTGGATCGGCCGCACGAGCGGCGCACGCTACGAGAGGGAGCGATGCGGGTGGGGCACGCGACTAGCGAGAGCGAGGAGGAAGCGAGTGAGCAACATGGTGGGAGAAAGCAGCGAGGCAGACTGAGGCGCGTGGCGTCCGGATGGGGCAGACGCCTTATCGTTTATTTTATTCCCCGTATATCAGAGAGTGGAGTGTCACATCAATATTGGATTTCCCCTATTGTTGATTAAATTGATCTTATTTCTCAAGAGTGGTCATGCACATTAATCACCAATATGTCTAGTGTTGGTGGATAGACACTACTGGAAACGAGAATTTCCCTACCGTCAAGAAACTGAAAATACAGTCAGGAAAATACATGCGTGAGACATCCAGCATACTTGCGATTTCTTACCCCATCAGCTCTTGAATATTGATTACCGGGAGGGTAGTTCATGTTCGTCCAAATGGGATGCCATTGCTAGCCACACGTCAACTATGTCGATCTACAAATCCTAAAGCAGACAACAACGCTAGACGATGGTATATACTAAATACTTTCATGGTGATGGGTTCACGTTTGTTCAGAACTAGCGAGCTTTAATTTGAAAATAACATGCATGCACATGGAAACTGCTATATAAATTAGGATATAATATATACTACTTCCACAATTTTAGCACAATACCAAATTAAAATATCTTGAGTTTGACTAACTATAAATAAAAAATAACAATATTGAATAAGTATCATTAGCTTTACCATAAACATTAATAATTTTATGTATATATTTAGTTAAATTTTAGACACGTTAACCAAGAATGCATCTAGAATTATTTTTTTTATAGACAGAGGTAGTACTCTGCAACAAAGATGCTGCTTTTTTAAATGAATCTTAAATTTAACCACTAACTATATCAAAAATACTAATAAGTTATTTATAAATAACGAATAGATGCTGTTTGATAATCACACAATATATTTTTACAGTAATTTTTATTTATAAAAACGGTAATGATACATAGAGGACGTCCGACTCGCGTCGGACGCTCCGTATTCACTCGCTCGCCCGCATCCACTCGCTCGTCTCCTCCTCCATCTTATCCTCTCGCTCGTCTATCCTCCTACGAGCTGCTCCGCCGCTCCAACGCGCGTCGCACCCGCACGCCTCCTCCCCCATACCGGCGAGCTGCCCCTCCCTTCCTTCCTCCCTCCCCCCTCTCCCTTCCTCCCCCGCTGCGACCTCCAGCTCCTCTATGCCGCCGGAGCCGTGGGTGATGGCGGCAGCTTCCGGCGAGCCGCGAGCCGCGCGCGTCCCCTCCCTCCCTGCTCTTTTTCTCTCGCTCTCTTACCTCCATTTTCCAGAGACGAGGACGACGGTGCGGTTCCGACGAGGTAGGTGGAGAGGGATCTCGATCTGAGGCCTCCCTCCCCCTCCTTCCTCCCTCTGGATCTCGATCTGGTCCCTCCTCTTCCTACCCCTCCTCCCCCTCCTTCTTCTCCCCCTCCTCTGGATCTAATGGACGACGGTGCGGTTCCGACGAGGTAGGTGGAGAGGGATCTCGATCTGAGGCCTCCGTCCCCCTCCTTCCTCCCTCTGGATCTCGATCTGGTTCCTCCTCTTCCTACCCCTCCTCCTCCTGCTTCTTCTCCCCCTCCTCTGGATCTAATGGTTTGGTGGTGGCTAGGGTTCCGGCGAGCGGGTTCAGATCTCGCCGTTGTTGCAATGGTTCTCTGTGGATGTTGCAGTAGTTTTGAGTCGATGTTGCAGTAGGTGTTTGGTATTGTTGTAGTAATATGTTTCACTGTGTTTTAGCAGCTGCAGCAAAATGTTTCAGTTATTTTTCTTGTGTTGTTTCAATAACATGTTCAAGGTGTTTCAACTCCATCGTCCCAGTGTTGGATCTTTTTTGTCTTTTTTGTTGTTGTAATTCATACGTTTATGGTGTTTCAACTGCTCGAATCTATTGTTGTAGCAGTTCGTCGGGCATTGTTGCAACACCACGTTTATGGTGTTTCAGCGTCTTCACCATTATGTTGCAGCGGGCATGCGGGAGGGTGAGCTGAGGGGGGGAGTTGTGGTGGCGAGTTGGCAGCGGGTGGATCCTGTGCGCTTGGAGCGTGGCGTCTTCCGAGCGCAGCGAGTGGAGGAAGGACGGGGCGGGTTCCCTTCACTCTCGCTGCGGTTTCCGTTTTTTCCTTTCGTGCGGGGCGGAACGGGCGGGGGCACGGGCGGAGTTGGGGGAGCGTCCGGACGCCCCCTGTAGCCGGGCGTCAAGGTTTATAGCATTTTATATGAATAAATTTAAAATTAATTGGCTCCTCGAAAAGGACTCCTTAAAAAGAGAGTCCAAGGTATATAAATCCTTCCATCCAGAGGGAAAAAAATCAGACGTACTTATCTCCAGCCAGATCGACCAATCTATCTCCAGGAAATCGGCCGGCTATATAATCGTTGCGCCTGCGCCTGCGCCTGCGAGATTTTCGTCCAAACCATATCAATCTTTCCACGAGTACATATACTGCGTCTGCACGGCCAGCCGGGAGCCCGGACGACACACCGATCGCGAGATGAGTAGCGGCAGCAAGGACGAGGACCGGAGTCCTGTCGCCTTGCGCAGGACTGCGGCGGCCGCCGCGGCCGCAGCCGCCGCCGACAGGCCCAGGTGTGGGAAGGCGAAGCGCAATCGAAGATTTCCCTCCTACCTTTCGTTGCGTGACCGTGATCAGGAGGGCGGCCGCCGCAGCCGCAGCCCCAGCCGTAGGCGTGGGCGCCGCTACTTCGATGACCAGGTAGAGAGCCGCAGCCCTAGCCCCATTCGTCGGCGACAGAGCCGCAGCCCTAGCCCCATACGTCGTCGACGTTCCGCGTCGCCAGATCGCCGCAGCCGCAGCCCCAGACGTGGACCCGCCGCGCCCAGGAGCTGCCGAAGCCGGAGCCGAACCCGCAGCGAAGAGTGCGAGGACAGGTTGTGCTGCAGCCGGTCGAGGTCGCCAGGCGACGACGGTGACGGCGAGCGCTCCGTGTCGCCGCCACCCGAAGAAGACTTCTACTTGCGCATTGACCGCTCCGACGATCTTTTCAAGTGCGCACATTGCTTCGAGCTGCTCTCCTCTCCCGTCTACGAGGTGACCCATTAATCCCTCTCCATCTGTTTCTTTCTCGATTGATGTCCGCATGCAATCTTCCCTGATCGACCGTTTTCGACTCGATCCATCGCCGACTCGTACGTTGATTTGCAGTGCGTCGACGGGCACGTCACCTGCGCTGTCTGCCACGGAAGCACCAACGAGGCGGATGGCGAGGGCGACGACAGGTGCAGCAGGTGCGGCTCGACGGACTACAGACGGAGCCGCGCCGTCGCCGGCTGGCTCGAATCCATCTTGTTCCCGTGCCGGAACCACGACTACGGCTGCCCGGCCTTCCTCCCGCGTCACAAGATGGAGGCCCACGAGCGGTCCTGCCACTACGCGCCGGTCTTCTGCCCCGTCGACTGGCGCTGCGACTTCCCCGGCGGGCCGACGGACGCGCTCGAGCGCCACGTCACGGCGGTCCACGGCTGGACCGTCGTCGGCGTGCGCTACGGCCAGCCGGTCCACGTCCGCGCCCGCCCGGGCCCGTCGCGCTCCCTACTCCGCGCCGACGAGGACGGCGCGCTCTTCTACCTCTGTGCCAAGGCGGACCACGGCGGCGGCTCCGTGCTGTCCATGATCCACATCCGCCCCGACGACGCCGCGCCCGCGGCGGACTTCACGTACGAGGTGAAGACACCCCCGGCGGCGGCGGGGATGCAGCACCGCATCCAGATGCAGTCCACGGTGTGGGGAACCTCGCTCAGGGACGGGGTGCTGTACGCCAACCCTGTCAGCGTCAAGGTGCCCGGCAGCATGCTGCCGATGGAAGGCCCCGAACAAGACTCCGTCGAGGTGCGCATCGTGAAGGTGGCGCCACCCGCCGGTGACAGTGTCCATAGTAACTAAACAGCTGGGGTCATGTCATGATTCTGCCAATTTACGTGAACCCTCCAGTAGTGTTTAGGCATTCCAGTTTGAAACGGGAACATTTTCTCCAAATAATGTGGGATTTCATTAAATTCGTTTCCAATTAATCGATAGGTTTTCCCCACTAGGGCTTGCATTACTCACTCCATTACACGGAGGTGTAATAATTTGATATTTGATTCATTTGCTATAGTACTATCATCTTTCGTGCTGCCATATACTCCTACAAAAATCCTTATTTGTGTCTGCGCAACGAGGGCGTCCTCAACCGAAACGTGCAAATCGGTACGGTGTCAACGGTTGTGCTATGAAAGGACGATTGTGCGAGACTAATTACTTTGGACTCGCTAGCTCTTTGAGCTCTCTTCAATAGCCAATAAATTTCTTACTAGCTATTTGGAAACTCTAAGTTGCCGGATCCTTCTTGTCCGTGGTCAGCTAGGCAGGGATAGCGTGCTCAGAGTCACCGTAAAAAAAGCCATTGCCCTGGCATTCTCGGAGACGAGGCGTCAGACGTGACACCATCGAGGGGTTTGCACATAGTTGTTTGATGGTTCAGTCAATATACCAAGCGGTAATGCTGTGCTAAGGACGTCCGTCTGTCCGGGTGTTCCTATTGGTGGGTCACGACACTAACCCAACACTCTTTACTTGTGTATACGCTCGTGCACTCGCTTGCAACCATATCCGCTCATGAGCCCATCATCCGTTCCTCTCCGTTCACCACACCTTCACGTCCGCACCACCGCGGCGTGCTTCAACACGATCACGCTGTCGTGGTGCTCTCCACCGCGCTCGACCGGCCGCTGTCCTCTCTCTCCACCATGCTCCAGCGCCGCCGCATGCCATCCTTCATCTCCACCGGGCCATCCGCCTGCCACGGCGTTCTCCACCGCGCCGGCCGCCTACTCCACTAGAGCTGCGCGTCACTCTATGGCATCGAGCTCCGCGCCGGTGTCGAGCTCTACGTCAACGAGCCTCCGTTTGTCCAAGGCAGCAAGTAGATGTTACGCAGAAAGCGCATGTTTCAAGTGTTTCAAATGGTTCAAATGTATGTTGCAAGTGTTTTGTATAGATGTTGCAAAAGTAGATCGAGATGTTGCATATGTTGCAATGGTTGTACAAGCATGTTTTAAATGTCTATTCCCAATGTTTCATTTATTTTTCAGATGTATGTTGCAAGTGTGTTTATCTGGATGTTGCATATGTTTTACACATATGTTGCAAGTGTTTTATCTTGATGTTGTATATGTTTGTAATGACTTTCAAGTGTTTTCAGGTGTTTTTGTGAGTGTTTTAGACACGTATTTCAAGTGTTTCATCTCTTCAGACGTATGTTGCAAGTGTTGCATATGGATATTTCAAAAGTAGATTGGGTGTTGCACATGTTACAATAAGTGATCCGCCTGCTGCAGCTGCTAGAAAGGGCGCAAGGGGTCGGGTGGGGCACAAACGCTGCGTGGGGTCGGGCAGTACACAGAGTGCAGACGCTGGAACATGGTGCAGGAGCGGTCGTCCTTCCGGACGTCCGGGCACTAGCACTGCCAATATATAAGAAGCCACCGGTGGTGTTGTTAGGATGCGGAGGCTTGGCCCCGAAGGCTCCCATCTAATGCTAACAATGGTCACTTGGAACTATCTTGGTTGCATGAATGGTGCACAGGCGCATGCCTTCGCCAAGGAACCGGGCTTAGGAAGAGGCTTTTGCTAAGGCCCAAGGTGGCGCGAAATGACATCGAAGGCCCGAGGCGATTCACGAAGGTTTTCAAGGACATCGGTGGGCATTGCGTCAACTTAGAAGATATGACTGACAACACTAAGGGCGAAGGCAAAGACTAGTGAGCTAATCAGAAGGTCCGACTCCGGCAACGTCGTGGACTCCTAAGGGCCCACGGGAGGGCCCGCTAGGCCTAGGCTTGACTCGATGAGGGCCCATTAGGAAAGGCGGTTGCCACAAGAGAAGACCTAGAATGTCCCTGAGGGAGAACGAGTAAGTAGTAGAGGATATCCCTAGGATATGTCTTAGCTCATAGAGGATAAAGTTGTAAATGAACATCCATGTAATGTCTTCCTATAAAAGGGGGACACGAACCCCAATAAAAGCATGCAATTCTAGGGCTTAGGACCCAAAGTATACATGTCTCGGTAATCATGCTTTACTCCATCCCTACGGATCTTCGGGCACCGCTGAAGGCCCTCACCTCTTTACTTCTGCAAGAGAGGAGGACGCCGCTCTCTATCTTTGTTACTGTCGGGACAGTTTTCCCAACAGGGTGTCCTATTCGGAGCTATGCAATTAGATTTTGTTTGGAACATGATGAGATCGTTTCTCCTCTTTCCCTTGGGGATTATTGAGATTTTATTGCTATAAATCTTTGTTTCAAACTTTGAAGCAAGGTATGAGTATCTTTGTTCCACTCTCAGAAGTCTTAGCCTGTTAGTTTCTATTTCCTCCATTCCAAATTACAAGATATTTTAGCTTTTATTGACTACTTTTACTTTGTATCTAGATACAATATATATCTAAGTGCATAACAAACTATTGTATCTAGAAAATTCAAAATGTCTCATAATTTGGAATGAAATGAAGGGATTACTTTTCAGCTGCAGGTTGCGGCTGCACAAGCTTAAGTACATTAGAAGTTAATTTTGCAGCAGCACCAGCGGTGAACGCGCCAAATTTTAGTGCTGCAGCCATAGCTGCAAGCCTGCAACAGAGGTGGAAGCTGCAACGAATGCACCCGAGTATTGTTTTTATTACCTAATAATAAAGAGGCGAAATTTCTCTCCATCTATTTTTTGTCCGACCATCCCTTAACTAACTTTGTGAATGTGGAAAACCGCCTATAGCCCTACTCTTTATATAACTAGGAATCCAAATCCAATTAGATCTCTCTAATTTTGGAAGAATAGGAATCTTAATCCAAATAGAAAAATATAACAATATGGATAACTAGGAATCTTAATTCAATTAGATCTATCCAACTCCGAGTAACCGGAATAGGAATCTTAACCCAAATGCAAAAAAATAAAAGAATAGAAATCTAATAAAGAGAAAAGAAGGGTATAATTTCTTTGTTCGTTTCTTTTCTGTTCTTTTTTTTTTCTTTTTTCTGATTTGTCCGTTTTTACTTGCTCCGAGTATGTGTTGCTTTATGTTCATTTGGCCACTTTTCACTTGGCTCCAAATATGTTCTGATTTTTTTCCGTGGCTATTTTGTAGAGTACATTTTAATTTTTGTCATGATTGTTTTCTACTTGGCTTTGAGTATGCTTAGATTTTTTTGTCGTGGATGTTTTTGACACTAGCTCGACTTTACTGATTTTGTTTTAATTGTTTTCTTCACCTGGTTTTTTCGTGTTCTAATAAATACAATAAGAGTAAAAACAAACAATAAATAAGAGATCACAACCATTCTAATCTTTAACTCTTAAGAAACAAAGATTTTTATCACTAAGTTAATTTAATTTTTTACTCAAAGTCATGACCCGTGCTACAATTCACTACGTATTGGGTCCCGTTGCAACGTATGAGCATGTTTACTAGTAAGGGTAAAACACTTTTTCAACTTCCAAGTTCAATGTCAGTTTCATTTTCAGCCTTAAATTACGAACTGAGTAACAAACAACCTCTAACTGTCTACACCGAACAAACTTAATCATGGGATTAGTTTCAAAGGTGGTTTCCCATTTTCTAAAAATAATAAAATTATGGGTTTGATCTATAAAAAATCAAATCAGAAAAATATGAAGAGTAGCAATTTTCATCTAAAAATGTTAGCTATATATTGGTACTCTATTTAGAATCATTTGGATCTTATTTGTTTTAATTAAGGAAAATAAATAATGAGCACAAGTATGACCAGTAGAGCAATAGGAACAGAAATAAATTAGTTATAGATAACTCTATATAGATCATAAACATGTAGATAATGTTTTATTCATGATTGTTTTAAATGTAAATCAGATTTTTATTATCTTTACAAAATAGAAAACCGCCTTTGTAACCAGCAAGATGACTAAATTTGTTTGATTTTGACAGTTATAGGACATCCATTACACCGTTTCTCTGTTCAAGGTTAAAAATCAGACTACCGTACGAGTTGGAGGTTGAAAAATGTATTCTACCCCTTTTTTCTAAAAAGAGATATATGTATGATGTATCTTTGTTCTCTTCTAGCGAATTCTTGAAGCGAATGATGGACAAGGATCTCTGAACCTGGTTTCATTATGCAGTACTCCTTTTGTTTCGAAGTAGGAGTAGGCATACATCTTGCATTTCGAGTAGTCAACTAATTTGAAGTTTAACTAAATTTATAAAAAAATATATTATCAGTACTATAAGAATATTTAGCATGATTAATCTAATGATACTTATTTGTTAATATTTTAATAAGTATTATAAATATTAGTATTTTTAATATATTTAGTTAAATTGAAGATTGGCTGATTTATCAAAATACGAGTCATATATTTATTCTAGGACGAAAAAAGTACTCTAGTATAGTGTGGACGCTTCCTTAGGCCGGAAGCGGGTCCGTGCCCATGGAAGTATGGGCCCCCGTGCGATGGAACAGGCCCCACAGTTTGTCGCACTTAGCCCACTACTACCAGATTTATTATTTATGTTCTGTATATGGGAACTCGGAAAGTCGGAAAGTTGGAACTCTTCTGCTCTCCGATCGCGTCTTCGCCAGCCGCCGGAGGCTCGGAGCAGAGTTGCTTCAGTTCTGCCACCGTCCAAGGCACCGCCGCACAGGAACTACAGGTCAGCTTAGGGACAGGCCGTCGTGGTGGTGGCGCCTTCTACGCGCGAAGAATCCTTCGCCTTCTGCTCTGATGTAGCTTCTATCTCGTTTTCCCAGTCGATTATATATTCTATTCTAATCTCCTGCTGCTAATGTAGACCGATCAGTGTAGTCTATAAATTGTGTACTCTATCACTCATATGCATCAGTGAGTAATGAATACTTTGGTGTGATTATTAGTTGTTCTCTTGTATCAGAGATCAGATACGTATGGTATGGAGAACAAGATCGAGTCCAAGGAGGAGGTACAAGGCCGACGGCTGCAGGAGGAAGACGACATTAGTAGCAGGGCAACAAGGTGGGTGACGGCCACCGCCGTCGAGATTGAACTGGAGGTTCTGGACTGCCCCATCTGCTACCGGCCTCTCAAGCCTCCCGTGTTTCAGGTCTGTTCCCTTTCTCTTCATCATCTCTTTGAGAATTCAGAATTCCATCAATTTTTTATAGAAACTAGAAACACAAAAAACGCATCGCTTTTGCACGGAGCATTAGCATTATGATTCGTCCCATTTACATATGCAGTGTGCAGTTGGGCATGTGGTATGCTCATGTTGCCATGCCAAGCTCGCCGGCAGGAGCTGTCACACGTGCGGTGGAGCACATCGTGGAGTCCGTCCGGGTCCCGTGCGCCAACGCCGGGCGCGGGTGCCCCGCCAAGACGGCGTACCACGGCAAGGAAGAGCACGAGAAGAAATGCCCGCACGCGCACGCCGAGGTCAAGGCCGTGACCGCCCCTGCCCCTGACACTCCCGACGTCCCAGAGCAGCAAGGTGGAAACAGAGACGGCAGAGGCCGAAATTTGGTCGCAGGACTAGTTCTTGCCAGTATTAGTATGCTTACAGTCGCGATCCTGGTTGTCCGTGGCATCATCAAACATTTTGGCCTACGAGGTGCTTGCTCGCGCGTTGCAACGGTAGCGACATGAATTTTCATAAAATGTTTGATCTTTTATTTATGAGTACTTGACCTTGACCTTCTCCGTCTTTTGTCCGTGTGTCTGTTAACATTTTATCTTAGGTGTTTGTTCATGATTGAATTATCGGCACAATCAATCTATTAGTTATGCATACTATGACAACTTTTTAGTGTACTAATTGTTTTTATTTTTCATGATTGGATTGGAGTCAAGATGATTGAATTCTTGAATGTGAATATGTAATGGAGTAGACTGAAACACTTGCAAAAACACATGAAACCATTGCAAACTTACACAACATTCATATAAAAACACTTGCAACATATGTGTGAAACATATGCAACATCTAAATAAACACTGTTGCAATATACGTCTGAAAAAACAAATGAAACATTGGGAACAAACTTTTTTGCAACATACTGTACAACCATTGCAACATATGTGACATTCCGATATACTTTTGCAACATCCATATGAAACACTTTGCAACATAATTCTGAAACATTTGCAATACTTAAAACATACGCTTGCAACATGAGCTTTCAAGTGGAACATCTACATGCTGCTTACGAAATAAAGGCTCGTCGGCGTGTAGAGTTCACCGGAGGCAGCCACGCTGTCGCCACCATCGACCAGCGCCACCATCGACCAAATCGACTCCGCCTACCACGAGGCCAGCAGGGACACCTTTGTGGCTGCCGGACAAGCAGCCCCTGCATCCGGCAAAGAAGTCCCCACCACCGGATCTCTCGCCGTGCATTGGATTTGGTGGAAGGAGCAGGGAGGTAGAGTGGGGAGGAGGCGCGCGGTTCGAGCGGGTTGGTCTGTCCGTTCGGACAGAAGCCCTAATGGCCTTGGTCCTATTTAATTAGAGTCTGTTTCCCTTACAGTTGCTTCTAATCAAATTCTATAATAGCTAGACCAAGGCCCTTGTTTATTAAATTAACCAGCAACTATATTATGATGTATCCTCTTACTATACTTATTACCGACCATGACATCTCTCTCAACCTGGAGAATGAGCAAAAGAAACTTTCAACACGAATATCACTAACTTTGTAAATGTATAAATTGGTTGAAAAAGCACCAGAAGAAATGAAGATCTTCAGCTACAGTGAGAACATATCAAAATTGAAGCTCTTTAGTTCTCACATGTATTTCCAATCAATCGGAGAATAGAAAATCCAGACCATTGCTTTCCAAACTGCGCTTGACTACACCAGAAAAATGCCTCTGTGGTAACATGTCCACGATAAAAAAATTGCTCTTCATTGTGAACAATGTTAGTTCTGAACATGTAAATAAAATATGTACATGATATTACTTAGTCTAAAACATGATCATTAACTAAGCATAATGTGGAATTTACTTAGATGAGTACAACCATAGCCTTGTGATGCCATGTATTCCTCTGATATTGAAGATGAGTTGATGCAAATGGTGTAGATTTTTAGTCTTCACCAGATTAGGACTTGATCCTCCTGGTTGGCGAGAGCTTGTAGTTTTGCAGCAATAGGAATAGGATGTGGAGACGGTGCTTTTGAAACCCTCCATAGCCCAAATAAAATTGTTCTAGCTAAATTGTATGTGGCAAACTCGTATGGAGCTGGTTCACTCATATTATAGGTTTTTTGGTACTCGGGCCGGTTTCTAGTTAGATTAGGGTTTGCCACGGACCACAACAATAGGTTAAGTAATATATTATGAACTGTTTGGTGGAGTTTAACTTATGTGCTCTGTCCTCACATGTTGTCCTGAGATCACATTTCAATGAACAATTCTATTTCTTATATGAGATCGAGTATTATGAAATTAATCCACATCGATCTCACAGTTATAATAGATAGTACGTAGAATATATGTTTTTAGGTCATGTAAATATAGTTCCAAACATTTTCTTTCTAACTAAGGACATCTTTATACTCTCTCTGTCCCTGAATAAATAGATTTATAGCAAGTTTATGACAGATTTGTATGACAGAAAAGATCATATTATCCTTCATTAATTGAAGTAGTTGCACACTTATCAGTGATCGATGTGGATTACTCTAGTTGTGCGGTAATTGTAGCATTTACTACATCTATCCAACTGCAGAATCTCAAGCCTAGATTGGGGAATTTGGGAGCGGTATTAAATATGAGAGAATTATGAGGAAAATAAATGTGTCGGTGGACCATTTAGTCTCGTAGAGATGGATTTATTTATAGACAAATTTCTATGATAGAAATCTATTTATTCAAGGACAAAAGGAGCATAGGTAAAGCCAAACCAAAGAAAACAGGAACAAGTAGATCGAGCTTATGACATGCATAAAGAATTTTGCAAGAATATGTTAATTGCATAAAATGTTTAGTTATAATATAGCAAGAAATTACCCTTAAATGTAGAGTTTAGAAAAATGGGAATATCGACTATATTCTAAGAACTTACAAAATCAGCAAATGGAAAGAGAGAGCAAGTTTTCTCCAGGGAGCTCCGGAATCACCTATGATTTGAGTATTCCAAATGGCCATAGGAAATCATCAAATCGTTATGCTACCAGCGAAGAGGGCCCTTGATTGATATCATCATCTTTAGCATCGTCGAATTCATTCTCTTTGAACACACTGTTTGATTTGACACCCCACTGCGGTGCTCAGTAAGGCGCCGTTCGGTTGTTACGGAACCGGCCGTTCCGCACCTGGAACGGATCCGGTGCTATACAAATCTACGAAGATGCCGCTCGGCTGGGAATGAATCTCCCGTAACCGAACGAGGCGTAAATGTGTTCTTGCATGTGACTGTGACACAGAAGCATTAGACTACCCGCACTGGGTACTCTAAAACGATACTCTAAAGCTTTAGAGTATGAATATAGAGTAAAAACTGCTGCACTGGGTACTCTAAAACGATACTCTATCCTTTCTCTCACTCTATATTTAGAGTAGTACAGTGCTTACTCTATACTCTATTGTGGCGGGCCCCACTAGCTAAACAAAGGGAAAAAATGCTATAACTCACAAACCAAAAATCCAAATTAAATTTCGATTGCACCATTAAATTCGTCTCAATAAATCCTTCAAAACTAGATCACACATAGATATATTTAGATAAAGTGACAAGTGGGTCCCATAGTAGATAGAGTGGATAGAGGATGATATAGAGGATGGATGAGTGCGGGAGAATTGAGTATAGAGGAGAGAATCTTGCTGACTAGGACATATAGAGGATGAATATAGAGGTCCATGAGTGCGGGTAGTCTTAATAATACACAAGCAACAAAGCCATCGACCAATTAGCTTGGATTTCTTGCATATATAGGAGCTCTCTTCTTCGTCATACCTGCACCGGACTCTGAAGGCATGGCATGAAGCGCCACTTCAGAAACATAAATTCAGAATACCGCAGACTAGCAGATGTGGTTATGGCAAAAGACATGACGGGGACCGGATTGCGTTTTATTTTTGGGAATGGACAATGGAGAGGACCCATCGACGAGCAGACGGAAACGGGACTCAAGAGACTATGGAAGTACACTCAGATAGATAGCGTCCCCCCCTCTCCAACGATCTCGAATCTTCTTTCTTTTTATTCTTTCGCCCTAATAAAAAGCACTGATTTCACCCCGCTCCTACGAACGGATTCAATCATAACAACAAAGCCTACTGGTTAGGAGCAGCTGGGAGGCGAGCAAAAGCATGCAACTCGAAGAGGCGGGGGAAGGGGGCCGGCCAATATAATGGCCAAGAACGGCGACGACGCCACAAGCGTCACCTTGGAGCTGGATATCCTCGACTGCTCCGTCTGCTGGGAGCCCTTGCAGCCTCCAGTATTCCAGGTACATCGTATTTTTGTGTCCCCCAACATTCACAATGTTTCTTCTTTGTTTATTTTTCAAGTGATCCAATAAAGAAGCCGTGCGTTCTTTGAAGCGTTGAACTTAGGCTAAAATTCTGTTCCATACGGAAGTGCTGCCTCCATCCAATTCTAGGTCTACTATGAGTCAAGCTATACCAAGTTTGTAGTAAATATAGTATCAATATTTATTAGCCCAAATAGATATATTATATAAAAGTATATTCATGACGAATCTAATAATACTTATTTAGTACGATAGATATGTATATTTTTCATATAAATTTAGTCAAAGTCCGTAAAACTCCATCATCCTTTCACAGAAGACGGTGATCAATAGCGCATCTAAAACATTTCATATATCTACAAGTCCACTTATTATCTGACAATGATCAACTAGTAGCACAGGAACGGCAAACACAAGTGATTACTGATGCAATTATTGACTCCTCAAAATGTGAAAATAGCATTCTTTTTAGGGAAAGGCTAGCGCCTGGATGTCCGGACTGGGGATAGCGTCCGGACGCCAGTGGGATCCCGCGCCGCTCCATGTCCCGTGCCCGCTTCGTCTCGATCTACACCCGCACGGTTTCCCACGCTGCCGTTCGCGCCCCCTCCACACCACGCGCATATAGGCGGGCCTAGAAGCTGTAATAGGCAGCTGCTGCAGAGAGGTCCACTGTAACATGTGCAACACCAAATCTACTTTTGCAACATCTAGAGGAAACATTTACAACATACGTCCGAAACAGTTGAAACATTTGCAACATACGTCTGAAACACGAGGGAAACATGTGCATAGCAATAAACATATGCAATTTTTAGATGAAAACACTTGCAACATATGTGTGAAAACATATGCAACATTGTGATGAAATACTTGCAACATAAGTGTGAAACATATATAACACCTAGATAAAACACGTGCAACATCTGTCTGAAATAGCTGAAACATTTAGAATAGATGCTTGCAACATATGTGTATAGCCATTGCAACATATGCAACATTCCGATCTATTTTTGTAACATCCACGTGAAGCACTTGCAACATGCATATGAAACACCTAAAACACATGAAACATACGCTTGCAACATCCGTGGAAGGAAGGGAGCGCGAGGTGCAGCTGGAGAAGCCTGCTCTAGGTTTGGCCACTCCAGATCTCGTGATGTCGCGAGCTGAGGTCGAGCGTCGCGGCGGCGATGGCGTCGACAATGGGCATGATCTCCTGGTGGGGAACGACGTCGTCGGCAGCACCTCGACACGGCGAGGGGCGGGGCACGGTGCGCAGGGGCGGAGACCGAGCACGGCGCAACAAGGTGGAGTGGGCGCTGCGGGGGATGGAGCACGGCGGATAGACGTGGCGTGGCTCGATGCGGGATGGGGGCGCCGCCACGAGGCGGCTTGGGGCGGGCGGACGGCGCGGTGAGCCGCGACGAGCGAAGCGAGGAGTTGGGGATTTTTGTTGGCCACCGCAGTGTAGATGGAGTAGATAGATGAGAGAGCGTAGATGGGTTTATTGGGCTGGTCACTGTGCTAGAGCGAGTGCGGAGTAGAGCGTCTAATTTTTTTAGATTCCGGACATATGTTAGCATTACCATTCTTTTTAGAACGACGGAAGTACTAGTGAATGACTGACGAGCAAGTGCATTCTACATAATTACTCCGTCAAATCCAGTTTATAAGACATTTCGCATACGTCCAGAGTCGAACTTTATAATCTTTGATCAATAATCTAGCTAACAGCTCAAATACCTAATGTGTACCACACTGCGCTAGATTCTTCAAATAAGTGCATAACTGTGTATTTCGTTCGTCGTCTGTGCTGATCACCCTGCATCTATTGTTACAATATAAATATGCATCGAGCAACCATATACTACGCTCATGTATATTTCATCTCCGTTTCTCAGTGTGCTGTGGGGCATCTAATATGCTCCGCCTGCCTTGACAAGCTCCGCAAGAGGAAGAAATGCCACTACTGCTCTCGCTACGGCGACTACAACCGCAGCAACGCGACAGAGAAGATCCTTGAATCCATGAAAGTTCCTTGCTCCAACACAGAATACGGATGCGCCGTGAAGACAAGCTACGGTGAAAACGCGGAGCACATAGCGACATGCTCGTACGCGCCGTGCTTCTGCCCTGAACCCGGCTGCAGCTTCGCTGGATCAGCCGGAATGCTCGTCGCCCATTTCACCACCGAGCATCGCTGGCCCTTCACCAAGTTCAGGTACGGGTATTTCTTGTGGCCTGAGGTGCGCGAAGGGGTACACGTCCTCTCCGGCGAGGACGGGCACCTGTTCCTGCTCAACATGGCGCCGGGGCCGCTGGGCTGCGTCGTCGTCACGGTGTTCTGTGTGCGTCGTCCTCCTCGTGACACCGAGCCAAGATTCCGGTGTGCTGTGTACTTGAACTACTGGGAGAACAACTCGTCGCATGCCCAGTCTTCAGAATTCCAAGTGCCAAGCACGACGCTCGCTGATGGGATACCACAGGACTGCTCAATGTTTGTTCTTGTGCCGAAATTCTATCTGGATAAAGAGAGCAAAATCCGTGTTACTATATATTAAGTTTTGCAGGGACAAACTAGTTCAACCCAAAAATTTAAATAAATGAAGATGGATGGAGAATTCAGTATATCTTAACTTTTTTGGTGAGCCTGAATATTTTAACTAACCTTAAGAATTTCTTTACTTTGGTTCTCAGTGGAGCAAAGAAAGAAGTACGTCCCTGTAATTTCAGAATAGCTAGCTAGAATATCTGTTGTAATTTCAGTTCTGTTTTTATTTTCTCTCTTTTCCTTTCTCTTTCAGTGCATTTTCAGTAGGGGCATAGCCTCTCTGTGTTTCCCTAATAAAAGATTAACGTGAAACCTCTAACCAGTAACAAATAAGATCTGTATCTATTGGCTACTCTTATCGACTGTGATTCGGTCTCCCACGTCGGTAGTTAGATATTTACCCTTTTTGCTATTTTTTCCTTTTTTTTTTGGTTGGCACACCACGACAGGATTAGTGCCTAGACTCCAAATAGGAGTAACAGTAAGATAGTTTTATCACATAGGATGCCTTCTAAGTTTCAAGTAACTGACGAAATCAACGGTTCTTCGTCGATGTTGATATTTATACCTTCTTCGTCGTGGTTGATAACTATACTTATACCTCATACTAAAGAGGCAAAATTTTTGGCTTGTTTTTATTTCGTCCAGCCCTGCCAACACTAGATCGGTTTGGTGTCCGTTCATGTTAAGTTAAACCTGCCAAGATTAGAAGTGGGGAAGGGAATAGAAAGAAATATGGGGTTATAAATGTGAAGATACTAGAGAGAAAGAAAAGGTGGAAGGACCGTAATAGTTTTTTGAAATAGATTGGGGTTTTTAATGTAAAATGTCAGATCCGAATAGACCTCTCCTAGTGGGCTTCTTTTTCAACTTGGGATGAATCCTTACAGTTTGGCTGGCTTCGTTGTGGGCTGAACCAAGGCCATTTTTTCCCTTTTCTTTCCATTTTTTCTTTGTCTATAAAAACAAAGATGTTGCAAAATTCACCAAAAAATCATAGAAAAATGCCAAACCTATTTTGTTTAGCTTCATAAAAATGCCAAACCTATTTATGTCCCACTAGTCCACCTAGGCGTGCTCACGTTGCTGTGCCAAGGTGTTCTTTTTTTAAAAGAATGATTTTTAATTTATGACCATCACATTCCATTAATTTCGTCATGAGCTATTGTCACAAAGAATGAGAAAAATGATTTTTAATTTATGACCATTCCATCACTTTCGTCATGAGCTATTGTCACAAAGATTGGGAAAGGCACATGGTGACGGTTGTTTGTGACTAAATGACAACTTAGTCACAAACGCTTGTCATCCAAAGAAAAACTGTCATAAACGCATCATTTTTATGACTAAAAAGTGCTTTATCATATGAAAATTGTCATAGAAGGCCCAATCTCTTATAGTGTTATTAGGTTGTGCTTTGTCTATATGTGTGTTAAATCATCCTTACATATGTTGCATGCATATAGGTTCGACGATGACCGAGAATGTGCTAGAGATAGACCCGAAATACGTGGAGGTGGCCGAGGAATACGAGGAGGATGTCCTCAACGTCGGTGTTCCTGAAGTCTTCACTAACTTTTCGATGTCCGGTTCCTACCCAAGGCAAGCCCCGATGCTAACCCCTACTTTTAGCAATTATTATGTTTGTTTGCGCATTAAGTTTTGAGGAGAAAAATTTATACCATCTAATGTAATTTTGATTAGAAACAAAACTTATTTTTTATCCGGTTCCTACACAAGATAAGCCCCGGTGCATAACCTCTACTTTTTAGCAATTATTATGTTTGTTTGCGCATTAAGTTTTGAGGAGAAAGATTTACACCATCTAATGTAGGTTTGATCAGAAACAAAACTTATTTTTTATCCGGTTCCTACACAAGATAAGCCCCGGTGCATAACCTCTACTTTTTAGCAATTATTATGTTTGTTTGCGCATTAAGTTTTGAGGAGAAAGATTTACACCATCTAATGTAGGTTTGATTAGAAACAAAACTTATTTTTTATTAAAATATGGATTAGTCAATGGTACACTAATTATTTTGTGAACTGAAATCTTGAGCTAATTTATGTCTAATGAAATCTAAACAAAATATAATTCCTGACGAGGGCTGCCATGTGAAAATCAAGAGAGGTCTCCCGTCATAATCATTGGCAGACAGACCAATCCTTTACGCCATCGACAAAAAAGTTAAGGAGGTTGATATGATGCGTAAAAATAGCTACAAAGGTCTATACTAAGTCATAGAAACATATGGGTAGTATGAAAAATTAAAGTTATGATATATTTATATCTAAATAATTATGCACATTGCAATGGAAGGAAAAATATACCAAGGTGTATTTTAATTCTATACAGGTTTAATAGGACATTGTTAGCGCGCATTAACTTATGTTATGGATGTGACGGTAATCATAAAATAAATTATAAAAGCATAAAACATAGGGTATATATATGTACCATTCACGTTATCGTTTTGCATGAATGTTTAATAGTTTTTTTCTCCTGTTGCAACGCACGGACATATTTGCTAATTAGAGAAAATGCTCGAACGGTCTCTAAACTAGCACATCGATATCATTCAGGTCTACAACTATCGAATTTTGATATTTGTCATCGAACTTGTGCAATACTGTTGTCTGGGTTCCCAACTTTCGAATTTTGATATTTAGGTCAGCTAACTTGTATAATGATGTCATTTGGGTCCCAACTCCTGAATTTTAATATTGGATACTTGAACTTGCACAGTGACTAGATCCCTAAACTTGTCCTGAGTGTCAGGGGCGTTTAGTTTCTGGGGTGAAAAATTTTGGGATGTCACATTGGATGTTTCATAGGATGTCGGAAGGGGTGTTTGGATACTAATAAAAAAACTAATTACATAACTCGTCTGGAAACTGCGAGGCGAATTTATTAAGCCTAATTAATCCATCATTAGTACATATTTACTGTAGCATAACATTGTCAAATCATTGATTAATTAGGCTTTAAAAATTTGTCTCGTAAATTTATCGCAATCTGTGTAATTAGTTATTTTTTCGTTTATATTTAATACTTCATGCATGTGTTCAAACATTCGATATGACGGAATAAATTTTTTTTTTTGGGACGAACTAAACACCCCCTCGGTATTGGTCCAAATAGGTTCTGGCTCACTGCGTTCACTAATGTGACATGTTGATTGTGTGTTGACGTCAACCTGACACAAACAGAACCCACATGGACTAACACTCCATACGCTCTTAAGCCTCCTACTTCTCCGATCCATTGTGCGCTAGCCAGGCTTCCCCAACTCCAAATCTCGTGAAGGCCCCTGCACTGTGGTCAAAGGTGCCAATTTGGTGGCCAGGGCCCATGGAGAAGGAGGCGACATGCGAGCTAGGTGGCATGACAGGGGTAGAAGATAATAATATGCTAGAAAGATGGCCCGCTACCTGCTAAGGCCCATGCTCAAGCCACCCTTTGCTGAAACAACCTCGCCATTGATGCCAAGATGCACATGGAGGAAGGTCTGAGCTCAAGAAAGAGGCAGAGAATACGTGGGGTCCAACATATTGGTTCTATATGAACATAGAGTCAGCATATGTCACGTCAACACATGGAGCAAATTAGAGCATGTGAACCAATGCTGACGCTTATGACAAGTTTAGGGACCTAAATGGCACTAATGTACAAGTCAAGAAATGAATTATTAGAATTCGAGAGTTAATAACCTGAATGACACCGCAATATAAATTCAGAGACTCATATAAAAAATTGAGAGTTCGGGATCCAATAACACAAGCACAGTCATACAAGTTTAGGGGCCAAGATTTACTCTTGTAATCAAGATAGGTGCTAGGTCATAGATTTTAGGATCATCAAGTGTCCAATAATCCAATATAATGACCATTGGGATTCTAGGTTCAGATGGCCATTACACA
This sequence comes from Saccharum hybrid cultivar R570, assembly GCA_038087645.1. NCBI lineage: Eukaryota > Viridiplantae > Streptophyta > Magnoliopsida > Poales > Poaceae > Saccharum > Saccharum hybrid cultivar. The sequence continues at coordinate 8,447,420 of JAQSUU010000112.1, read as the reverse complement.
CGTGTGTGAACAGAGAAAAAGCACCCGTCACTTGATTCATGACTAGCATCTCCTATAGTTTTAGGATTCAAATTTTGTCGCATAAGACCTAAATTTATACGTGGTTGTGTCTCCTATGGCTTCCATGCCAACACGTACGATAGCCACTTCCAAGAAAACAAAAACTAACACCATCAAATCGAATGCTTCCCGATCCCGTGAGGCGTGCTGTCGACCGCCGACGACCTCTGGACATCAACGTTGACGACGACGGAGTTGAAGGAGGTCCAGTACGCGTCCGGCACGAACAGGAACCCGTCAGTAGGGTGTTGTTGCCCCGCCCAGCTGCGCATGCAGGGCACGGAGCATGCCGACAGCGAGAGCGCGCCTAGTTGGCCGGCGACGCCCACCTCCAGCTTGTACTCTAGCAACTCGTTGTCCGCGGGGCGCGGGCCGAGGCAGACCACCGACAGCGATCGACCCGAGCGAATGTTCCCGCCGTTGAGCAGCATGAACACGCGCCGGTCCACCGCGTCCAGGACCAGGAGCACCATGAACGGCCTGCTCCGGCGCAGCCGCACCCACCACGAGGACCCGGCGAAGCTGACAACATAGTCTATGGTGTGCGCGTCGTGGATGTGGTCGTAGAGGAGCAGCCCGGAGTAGGCGCACCCTTGGAACGGGCACTTTTTTTTTGAACGCAATAGCAGGAGCTCTGCCTTTCAATTAAGGAAAGAGAAAGAGGGTTTATGTACAAAACATATAGATGAAAACACGGCCCTCACAGCCATAACAGGAGACAAACGAAAAACTGAAACCGCTCTCCTGAAGCACTAGTCCCCACTAACGAAGGCCCTTTTCCTCTGTTCTATGTCCTCTTTTATTCTTGTAGCTACCTGGAATGTTGATTCTGTAATATTGTTGAAGATTCTCCTGTTTCTTTCTTTCCAAAGGTTCCAGAAGGTATAGATGACCACCCCGTTGAATCTTCTTCTTTCTGTTCTGGGTACTCTTCTCGCTGCATCCTCCCACCAAATGTAGATATGAGGTGGGTCTGAGAGGGGTTGTAGGTGGAGGTCATCAAAATGTTCCCAAGAAAGAACTATGTTCCAAACTGCCTTAGCAAAAGGACAGAGGAGACACAAATGAAGGCCGGTTTCCAGAGGTCCGTTGCAAAGGGCGCAATGTTCTTGGTGAGGCCAACCTCTCTTTTGCAAGTTATCCGCCGTCAAAAATTTTTCTTGCAATAGGATCCAAGTGAAGACCTTGCATTTATTTTCCGCGTGCGCTCTCCAAATTTGTTCAGTCCAAAATCTTCCATAGGAGCCTTTGAATTGGATTCTATATGCTGAGCAAGTGGAATAACTTCCATCTTGTGTCCATTTCCAGTTAATTGAGTCCCGAACACCCTGAAGCAGCTGAACATCCTGGATCCTGATCCAGAGGGAGACGAACTCTTCAATGTGTGTGGCAGAGGTGATTCGGTTCCTGAGGGAGCGTATCCAGCTGTTATTTATAAGTTCCTGTTGCACTGTCTTGTTTTTCCTTTTGACAAGTCGAACGGCGCGTGCTGGCAGAGGAACGCCTCGTGGTCCCGCCTCTCGGTTTGCTTGAGCAGCTGCGTGCACCCGTGGCGCCTGAACGAGCAGGGGAGGGCCATGCCGGCGATGACGTTCTCCAGCGCCCGGCACCGGATGTCGCGGACGGGCTCGCGGCAGGACGGGCAAGTCCCGTGGATGCGAACGCAGCAGGCATCGCACACCACGTGCCCGTTCTTGCACTGGCCAACAACAAACGCACGACGAATGAACTGTCAGATAAGCGCACGCACGCAGAGTTTGATTTTGCAAAGTGAAATTAATGAATGAAAGAAAGGCTGAAAGATGCGAGGTGCTTGCCTGGAAGATGGATCCTTCGAAAATGGAGAGGCAGATGGGACACTCAAACGCGTCCAGTTCCAGATCCATTGCTTTTCTCGCTGCTAGCTCGGGCGGTGCCTGATGCCCTGATGGAAGTAAAAACGATGGTAGAAAGCTAAATTAAAAAGCGCAGTCCTGAATGAACACAGTACCCACCACGGCGATCGCTGGAGTTTGAAGAATATAGATTGATTTCTTTTCAGAAAAACTGCTGTTTACTATCAGGCCGTATATAGAGACCGGTAGCTAAGATATCCTAGCAAATCTTAAGTCTAACTGAACTAGGTAACAAACTAAGAAAAATCTAATATATATCCTTCTTTAAATAACCAAGCACGGCCATGGCATCTAGCCACGTCCCTGCTGTGCCTCCACGTACGTCTACGGCTCTTGCTGCCTTCGTGCGCCGGCGCTCATACGTGCGTCCGCACATGACACAGATGCACATACTAACGATTATTTTGCAGCTTCAGCAAACCAGATTGGTCATGCTTGGTTTGCAGTTAAGAAAAAAAACTCAATCTTCTCAATGATGAATCCCGTGCAACACCATTTCATAATTTATTTGCTTGCAGTTTAAACAATCCATTCTTTTAATTTCTTACACAAAACATAGCTTATTAGTTATTACCTCCTCAGACTTCACAGTTGAACTAAAGCTGCTGCTACTTATTACCAACCCGGCCATTCCCGGCCCAAACAAACAAGGCATAAAAGCATCTCGAGCAGTACTACCTAAAACAGAACCTCTACTTCTCTGTTTGAAGTTTTGAAGGAGGCGGAGAATAATGACATCGTGTCTTTTAGGTGCTCAAGCACGGAACAATACGAATTTGAAAACCAGTTTTCGTGCAAGAATGCGATCGAGGCTACCGCAAGTTGTAGGTGGATTCAAAGGTACACAGACCGTTCCACAAAATCACAAGCTGCATGCATACCCATCGGGCCGGCAGTCTGGCTCTGGTCCAACCTAGGGTTTCTTGCATTTTACTAGTACAAGCAAATCTGTCCGTGCACTGCAATAGAACTCAATATATCTTGAAATCGATCCTCATGTCATCGCTAGACATGAGTTGTTATAGCTAATTGATACGAGCACGTGTCCTGAATCTAGATCACATACAAGTGCCAAGCACGACGCTCCCTGATGGGATACCACGGGACTGCTCCATGTTCGTTCTTGCCAAAATTCTATCTGGATAAAGAGAGCAGAATCTGTGTTACCATGTATTTCATGTACGAACTAGTTCAACCAAAAAAATTAAATAAATGAAAAGTATGGAGAATTGAGTAAATTTAACTTATTTTTGTGAGACTAATTATTTTAACTAGCTTTAAGAATTTTTTTGCTTTGGTTCTCGATGGAGCAAAAAAGAAGTACGTCCCTGTAGTTTCAGAATAGCTAGCTAGAATATCTGTTGTAATTTCAGTTCTGTTTTTGTTTTCTCTTTTTTTTTTAAAGATCCGGTAGTCCGGTTTGCATTAAATAAGGAGGGTTACAGAATTTAGCGTCTTACAAGCAGAGATGCTGCCTCCTGCAAAAGACTTATGCTGGAGGTTTAGGGGAAACTATGCTAATCACTCGCTAAGAGATGAGCTACAAATAGAGGAACTAATTACTTTTCCTCTCGCCAAGGCCCAAGTGGAGCATTCTTCACTGATTTCTACGGCCACAAACTGTGCAGGCTCCCGAGTGTTCATGAAGATTTCATCATTTCTTTGTTTCCAAATGCACCATAGCGTTAGGATTGACAGCATGTGTGCCTGCTTCATACCAACAGATATTCTGGCGAGGAACCAGCCCTCCATGTCTGCAGCATCCGTCCACCTTGTGGCACTTCCAGATAGCAGCATTTGGCTAGCAAACTTGACTACCTCTAGAGTTCAACAACATTACACCTTCCCGATCACCTCTGGCGACAGCCCCACCTATTGATCCACCGTGAACTTCAAGCCGATCCTTGCCACCAAGCTCCAAACAGCACATCACCTTGGGAAATAAACCTAACTCAACCGGTAGAAAAACGGCCTGCTGACACTAATCTAAGGTACATGGATAAATAATCTAAGTGCAACATCCTCTGCATCAGTAGTCACTGTTCGCCTAAACGGCCGTTTAGTCCGTTTAAACACCGTTTAAACGGTAAACAAAAGTCAACCGTGTTGTTTAGGCCCTAAACGGTGAATTAAATGGTTGGGCCGTTTAAACCGTTCAATCCCGTCTAAACGGTCTAAACAAAATCAGATTAAACGTGATTTAATGAGCTAAACAACTATTTAATCCATAATTAAGTGAATTAAAGGACTACGTCTATCACAATCAACATAAAACTAATTAATATTGTAATTATATGAAGTGTTGTGAGATTTAGATTTCTTCCAACAAGATTATTTGGTAGAATATTTGATTTTTATATGTGTAAATATGTATGGGTTCTAGCAAATTTTATTTTTACCTACATAAATATGTATATTTTATTGTTATTGTACAAGACCGTTTAGGCCGTTTAACTCCGTTTAAACACCGTTTAAACGGTCTAAACGCTAAACGAAGGGTGACCGACTGTTTACCGTTTAACGTTTAGGAAAACATTGTCAGTAGTAACACCATCATGGGACCTCGATCTCGGTCGCCCCTGACTCTGCTGCCATTGCAGCTAGGGCCTTGGAGAGCTTCTTGTTGCCCATCTTCGTTGAAGCCCTTTATTGCCTTGATCGCCTGCTCTGGGAGGTCCAGTCCAAATATGTCAACGAACTCTGTGATTGTTGCATTCGGCGACTGGCTGTTGATGAAGTCCAGCTCGTGCATGAGCTTGTGCTGGGCGCGCTGAGCCACCGATACTAGAGATGGACGGGCGGCAAAGCGCAGGCTGGAGCAGGTGGACGCCATCATCCTCCTGCGGCCTTTGTACTCGACCTACTGGCCCTCCGAGGGCGTGACGCCGGCATCGGCAGAATTGGATCCAGCACATCCCTGAACATCTTCTTGCAGAACAAGGCGCAACCACCATCATCTTCTGTCCCCTGCACAACAGCTTCCATGTGTGCTGTCACCACTAGGTCAACATCAGAGTCGGGACTGGCACTCCGGCATGCGATGGAACCAAGGGGCCCTACATCAATGTCCATCCTGTTGACTGCCTCAGCTAGTTTGACCTCGTCCTATGTCTGCTTTGGGGGGGGGGGGGGGGGGGGGGGGGGGGGGGGGGGGGGGGGGGGAGCTGTACACCGGGCTGAAGGGCAATCTCCTCCAGGCCGCTCCTCCGTAGTTGGCCTCGAGTTGATGGGTCTCGGAGACCGGAGACCGGGACATAGGCTAGTGAGCCAGAGTCCTCCTCGTCGTCGTCCGGGGCGAAGTTCAGGATCGGGGCAGCGATCGCTTGGCCGTGCAGGAACTCGTGGAGCATGGGGTCGTCGTGCCAGGCACACCCTCTGGTCCCCAAGTCCTGTTCCAAGAGGTGATCCACACTCACCGGCACCTGCAGTCGAAGTGTATCATTGGTGTCACATGTCCTCACCCGACCTGCCGGGGAGCGTGAGCGACGCTGCTCCTAGTCCTCCGAGGCATGACGGAGGAAATCTCTTTTTCCTATTGGAAAATTGTACTCCCTCTATCCCCAATTAACTTTTGCTGTTGGTTTTCGTGTCAAAAGTTTAACTTGATTCATAGAAAATACGTGCAACATCTATATCTCTAAATAAATTTATTAAAAAACTAGATTCAAATATCTATCTAATAATATTAATTATGTACCATAAATATTAATATTTTTTATATGTATTTAGTCAAAGTTGTTTCTCGGATTAGATATTTACCCTTTTTGCTATTTTTCCTTTTTTCGGTTGGCGCACCATGACAGGATCAGTGCCTAGACTCCGAATAGGAGTAATAGTAAGATAGTTTTCTCACATATATGATCCCTTCTAGGTTTCAAGTAACTGATGAAATCAACAGGTTATTTGGTCGATGTTGATATTAGAGTAAAATTTTCGAACGGTCTCTAAACTTGCACAGTGATATCATTTAGGTCTCCAACTCTCGAATTTTGACATTTGAGTCATCGAATTTGTGCAATAGTGTTGTCTGGGCTCTCAATTTTTGAATTTTGATATTTGATCGAGTCAGTGAACTTCTATAATGGTGTCATTTGGGTTCCCGACTCCTAAATTTTGATACTTGGATACTTAACTTGCACCGTGACTAGATTCCTAAACTTGTCATGGCATTGGTCAAAATAGACTCTAGCTTGCCTTGACATCAACCTGACACAAACAGAACCTACATGCAGCAACACTCCTACACGCTCTTAACTTCTTAAGCCTCCTACTTCTCCAATCCACTGCGCGCTAGCCATGGCTTCCCCCAACTCTAAAGCTGGTGAAGGCGCCTGCACTGTGATCTGCCAACGCGGCCTTCGGCAGGGCCCATGGAGAATGAGGCGACATGCGAGGTGGTGTGATAGAGGTAGAAGATGATGCTGCAAGAAAGATGGCCCGCTACATTCTAAGGCCCATGCTCAAGCCACCCTTTGCTGAAACAACCTCGCCGTTGTTGCCAAGATGCACATAGAGGAAAAAGAATGAGGCAGAGAATACGTGAGGTCCAACATATCGGGTCCATGTCAGCATACGCAACATGTCATGTCAACACACGGAGCGAATTAGAGCCTATTTGAACCAATGTTGACGCCTATGACAAGTTTAGGGATCTAAATGGCACTAATGTACAAGTCAAGGAATGAATTATCAAAATTTGTGATTTAGGAACGTGAATGACACCGCCGTATAAATTCAGAGGCTCAAATATCAAAAATCGAGATTTGGGGATCCAATAACACAAGCACAGCCGGTTTAGGGGCTAAGATTTACTATTGATATCAAGATAGGCACTAGGTCATAGTTTTTAGGATCATCAAGTGTCCAATGACCATTGGGACTCTAGGTTCAGATGGCCATTACACGCTTGTGTGAACAGAGGAAAAACACCCGTCACTTGATTCAAGAATAGCTAGCATCTCCAATTGTTTGCAAATGGGTAGGTCGCTTATACAGCTTTAGTATTCAAATTTTGTCCCATAAGACCCAAATTTATACGTGGTCTCGTATAGCTTCCATGCCAACACGATAGCCATTACGAAGATAACAAAAACTAACACCAAAAAATCGAATGCTTCCCGATCCCGTGAGGCGTGCTTAAAGCAACGTACTAAACTAGTAAGACTACCTAGGGCACTGGCGACCGCCGACGACCTCTGGACACGGACGTTGACGACGACGCAGACCAAGGGGGTCCAGCACGCGTCCGGCACGAACAGGAACCCTTCGGTAGGGTGTTGCCCCGCCCAGCTGCGCATGCAGGCCACGGAGCCCGATGCCGACAGCGAGAGCGCGCCAGGTTCGCCATCGCCGCCCACCTCCAGCTTGTACTCGAGCAACTGGTTGGCCGGGGGGCGCAGGCCAAGACAGGCCACCGACAGTGACCGGCCCGAGCGAACGTCCCCGCCATTGAGTAGCAGGAACACGCGCCTGTCCACCGGGTCCAGGAGCACCTCGAACGGCGTGCTGCGGTGCAGCACCACCCGCCACCCGGACCCGATGAAGCGGACATCGTAGTCGACGCATAAGGTGTGCGCGCCCTGGATGTGGTCATAGAGGAGCAGCCCCGAGTAGACGCACCCTTGGAACGGGCACTCGAACGGCGCGTGCTGGCAGAGGAACGCCTCGTGGTCCCGCCTCTCGGTTTGCTTGAGCAGCTGCATGCACCCGTGGCGCCTGAACGAGCAGGGGAGGGCCATGCCGGCGATGACGTTCTCCAGCGCCCGGCACCGGATGTCGCCGACGGGCTCGCGGCAGGACGGGCAAGTCCCGTGGATGCGAACGCGGCAGGCATCGCACACAACGTGCCCGTTCTTGCACTGGCAACAACAAACGCACGACGAATGAACAGTCAGATTCACCAGTGCAGCCGCAACCGCAAGTGCACGCATGGAGTTTGATTTTGCATAGTGAATGAAAGAAAGATTGGATGAGCTGCTTGCCTGGAAGATGGATCCTTCGAACAGGGTGAGGCAGATGGGGCACTCAAACGCGCCCAGATCCATTGCTTTTTTCGCTGCTCCTTGCCGTCTCTAGCTCCGGTGGTGCCTGATGGCAGTGAAAACAATGGTAAAAAGTTAAAAAGCACAGTCCTGAATGAACACCCACCACCTATAAAAGCGCAGTCCTGAGAATATGAACCTAGACAATGAACTGAAACGACGAGAACATGGATCTAGACGATGAGCTAATAAAATATTACAAGTTTCAAAAGACTAGTACGTCTTAAAACAGCTTCAGACGCATGCAAGAACTAGTAGTACTTATCAGCACGGCTTAGCCTGAAACCAATGTCTGCAAGATATGCTTTATGTTACACAACAAAAAGTAGAACAATGAAAAGTAGACAGATAGATGTGCTGGCATCGGTGTCTAACTAAACCCTACGCCAGCCTGAGCTCTCGACCACGGGGATGTCAGCAATGGCGGCCACAAGCTTGAGACAGGAAGGAAACGCAAGGAAAGGAGGAACCGATCTATTACTTAATGAGAGCACAATGTTTACATAATGCATCTTAAAAGTCCAAATCCAAACTGACAAAAGCCACAAATTAGCAACCACGAAAACTCTAGCTAGATTCTGATCGTGGCCCCTGTGTGGTCACTGCTGTGCGTCCAACTGTGCGACGTGCACGCCTACGTGCTCTGTCGAAAGTCGCCCGGCAGCAACCGTTTCCTTCTTCCGACATCTTGCATAGGATCTTTCATACATGACAGCAGGTCTGGAAGAACTTTACTCCCACCTCTTTTTTATGGGATCCCATCTCATATTATACCATAACCTAATCAACTTCAAGAGTATGTCCATGTGCCAATAATTTAAATTTCATGAGTAAACTTGCTATCAGTTAATTTGGAACTCCGAGGGCATTATGCAGCTTTTTTTTTAATAAATTGCCAAGAAAAAATACATTTAAAGCTGAGTAATAGTACAATATACATGAACTGGTCAGACATATATTGTGATGGCAGAGGTGGTGGGTAGTATAATCTTCACGTGACCCTGAACTCTTGTCTGCAGGGATAGCTAGTGATGGCCTCTGGGAGCACAAGACAGGAAGACACAAAGAGAGAATAGATTGATTTCTTTTCCGAACTGCTGTTTTCCAAAACTAAAAGTACCTAATGTGCCAATGATCTAATATGCAAAGCGCAGGAAAAACTGAACCACAGTTACATTTAGTTTGGACTAATATCCCAACGATCAATTCGTGCATACAGAGCACTACAATGATAATAATTGCATGTAAATTCACTAATTCAGTAGCAAATTGCATTTTCTGGCAGTTGCAATTAGCAAGATACAAAAACCCTTTTGAACAACATAATATGCAATCACAATATGCTTCCAAAAGGAGATAAACTACATATAGAAGATACATCTGAATAACAAATCTCTACTGTCTGAATTTTAACATGAATGATGTCCAATCTAGCCGCTGCTAAAGTACAGCAAGTAGAGCCTGAACAAGAACAGCCACCCTAATTGAACAAAACGAACAGTATATATATAAATATAAATAAAAGCAAAGTTTCGCTATCAACTTATTGGCAGGCACGAGATAGTTTTACGATCTGTGGAACTATATGTTTCAGGGTCCGTATATATAAATAACGCAAAGTTCCACTGGGACACGTGAGATAACTGTCTCAATTTTAGTGGGTTTCACTGAAATCAGAAAAGTTCCACAAAATAAGGGGTTTTCACTCAAAACCACGATTGTCATGCCACTAAGAAGAGCATCGTTCTAGAGCGTACCCGCAATCTCCGGCGCGGCGCTTCGTTCATGTGCTCCCGCTGCAGATTCACTCACATGTCCAAGCGCAGCGGGCTGGGTCCTCGCACCCAAGAACCCTATGGCGGAAACAAGAATGCGCACCGTACCCAGGAACCCTAGGACTGAGGGCAGGGGAGGAAAAGGAGTGCAGTGCGTTACCGGCGAGAAGGCGGCTGGAGATGGTAGACTTGGAGGAGAGAGCGCCGACTCGCCGTCGCGTCCGGGTCGGCTCCCGGGAGCTGCTGCAGGGCCGCCGTGCCGGGGTTTTTTCTTTTTCGTTGCTGCGCTGACTCGGGATTTCCTTACTTGTCGTAGGAGTCGGCGGTCGTAGGGGGACTCCCGAATGTTTCCACGTTGGGCTGGACCAACCCGGCCATTCTCGGCCCAAACGAACAAGGCCTAAAGCCTAGGAACATTTTTACACGGTTTCTAGTTTTGAAGGAGGCGGAGAATAATGGCTACGCATCATAGCACGCAACAATACAAATTGGGTCCGTCTGTCCGCACCTAAGAAAAAAAAAATCAAATCTCCTCATAGAAGCTCATCTCCTCACTTCACACTCGTCCGTCGTGGCCGTCCGACCATCCCAATCTGCCGCCTCGCCGGCTCCATCCCGCGCCACCGTCCTCCATCCTTGCGGCACCTCTATCCCCCGCGGAGAGAAGGAAATCCTCCACGCGAGGTATGCTGCCAGCCGCTCCACCGACTGCAGCTGCCGTCGGACCCGGTCGCCACACCTCACCCTCCACATCCAAGCTCCATGCGCGTGCTCGGCGACTGCAGCAGCGCCTCCGTCCCCACCGCGCCATACCGTGCTCCATCCTTCACCGCGCCAAGGCCAGGCAGCCAGGAGAGGGGGCCGATGCTAGCCATGCCCAGGCCAGGCGCAGGTGCAACTGGCTGCTGCTAGGCTGCGCCACCATCCTCCGTTGTCAGTTGGCCGGAATCGGTCGTCCCCCCGCTCTGCGCTGCATTGTACGAAAGAAGGGTGAAAACGCATGTTACAAGCCTATGTTCCAAGTGTTTCAGATGTTTTATAGGTATGTTGCAAGTGTTGCATGTGGATGTTGCAAACGTATATCGAGATGTTGCATATGTTGCAATTGTTGTACACGTATGTTGTAAGCTTCTATTCTCAATGTTTTATCTGTTTTTTCAGATGTATATTGCAGGTGTGTTTATTTAGATGTTGTATATGTTTCACACATATGTTGCAAGTGATTTATCTGGATGTTGCGCATGTTTTACAATGGTTTTTCAAGTGTTTCTGCAAGTGTTTCAGATGCATGTTTCAAGTGTTTCATTTGCCTTCAGACGTATGTTGCAAATGTTGTGTGTGGATGTTTCAAAAGTAGATCGGGTGTTGCATCTCCCTCCTCGCTTTCTGCTGCTTCGCCTCGGTTTCTCCTCCTCCTCCAGTCGCCAGCTGGGCATCCGCCGCCCCTCCCCTCATCTCGATGTTGGTAGTGCTGTGGACGGTGCAGGCCCCGCATGGACGCGTGAAATGGGACAGAAAACAAACTGTAGGTGCGAGTGTTCAGATGTTCGACGCTAGCAAGCCTAATACAAATTTGAAGACTAGTTTAGTTTCCGTGAAAGAAGACGATCGAGGCTACCACAAGTTGTAGGTGGATTGAAAGGTACACAGACCGTTCCAAAAAAATCACAAGCTTTGGGCATACTGATCGGCCCGGTAGTCTCCGGTCCAACCCAGGGTTTCTTGTGCGCGTGCACGGCATGGGGCCTGACGCAGACAGCGAGAGGGCTCCTAGCTCCCCGGTTGCGCGCACCACCATGGCGTACTCAAGTGCGCGATCCACCGCCGGGCGCGGGTCGATGGAGAGCAGCGTGAGTGAGCGACGGTGGTGGCCCGATGCGCGTCGCGGATGTGGTGGTGGAGGAGAAGGCCCGAGTAGGCGTAGCCCGGGATCGGGTAGGCGCACGGCGCGTGGTGGCGTAAGCGACCTCATGGGCGTGCTTCCGGGCATACTCGCACCCGACCATGATGAACCCGTAGGGGATGAGCATGGCCACGATGGCGCTCTCCAGCGCCCGGCATCGGATGGCACTGATGGGCTCACGCGCGACAGGACGGGCATGTCTCCTGCACGGGGTCGTAGCAGCCTCGGCACGTCGCGTGCCTGTTCTTGCACCAACAAAACAGGTAGTCACATAAGATTAGAGTAAGCACGCGTGGTCACTGGTCAACATCTGTTGGAACTGTTGACGGTAGATAAGTATCATTTTTAACCGTCAACATAGCATGAGAAATGATCTAAATATAAATACTATCTAGATATAGGGGTTACACTGATAGAATTCCACTAGTTTTGGTGAATATCTATTTCTGCAGGGGTTATCAGGAAAGAACCAAAGGAGGTTCACATGTCAGATTTACATAGAAAGAAACCGACCATACTATAAAAAAGAATATTCTAGAAGACTCGAGAAGATCTTCCCCTGGAGGGGAGGGCCCACAGGCCAGGCAACAGAGGCGGCCGCCCCTGGGCCTGGGCGCCCGCCCCATCCAGGTGGCCAATCAGGGCCAACCTCGTGGATCATGCCTCCACCGCCTTTGAGGATCAATAATAATCGTTCATCAAGGTCGGTTTGATCCAAGGGCTGTGGCGCTTCCTAGAGGGCTATATAAGCAAGGCCCCTGGCTCCAGGAGAAACCCTAATTCATTTAATTCATTCATCTTATTCCATTCAGAGAAGCCCTAGAGCCACCATCTCAATTAGATCTCTAGTTTAGCATAGCTACATAGGATTAGAACTAGAAGGAGCCAAGCATTGCTTGATTTCCGGATCTGTCAAGAGAATACTTGGTAATTCTCTCCTACTTTTGTATTTGTTCTTATATTATTCATCTAGTTCATCATTTGTATGAATATGACTTTAGTCTATTCTATCATATTGGATATGACTTTGCTCTATTTGATTATGTTCTCAATTATATTGTTCTTAGTCTACTTTGATTATATGCTTGGTATAGTTCGATCAGAATTATATTTAAGTATAGGATCGTATAGCGCTTGCTCATTGATATCATGGGTGAGTGGTAAACATTGTGTAGGCGTGGTGCCTATACCGTATTTACCTGCAATTGCACCCTATATTCCGGATCGTGTGGTAGATCGCGGGAGTGACAGTCCTGTTGAGTCCTTTGTAGTCCACCTCCCGAGTATAGGGTAGGCAGAGCACAACTATTACAGGGAAGTGACGGCTATGTTCTATATCTTCCTTAGTAATATCACTATGCGTAGATATAACCTTTTCTTGCCATGATTGCCAAGTGTAATTGCACTACTCATCGTATGCTTTGACCTTATAGTTAGAATAACTTAGGATTTATCCTTATAGTTCGTCCTAATCCATGCTAGTGCTATATATCTAGAGTAATCTATTGAGATGTTTATCATTATATGTGGCTATGTGCTTACCAGTTATCCTTTATTATTATTCATATATTATTTATCTTGTGACACTTACCCTGTATGAGAAGATAGATAAAGACATGGTTATGCTCTCCATTAGCACATGCAGTGATGCTCATTGCTCATTATCCTTAGCATCCCTTTCCAGTGGTAAAAATATAAATAACGATACCTGGATTACTCCCAGTTAAAATGCTACATCGGTATTATCTATGCGCTTGCGAATTTCATATTTATTTCAGAGGAGCATTTGCATATTTTAGTACCAGCACCTTTGATGTCATGCTGGGGATGACAACCTAGCTTACATTAGAGGTGTCAACAAGTATTTTTGGCGCTGTTGCTCGGGAAGGTTGAATTGCTATTCAAAGGATAATGAGCCATCACTTGCATCCACTAATGTGATCGAGAAACCATCATCCTTCTCTACTCATACAACCTTACCCTTGTCTTTTGTCTATTTTATATATTATATACAGGGTAATGTATAAGCAGGTTCTCAGCCGCATGCATTAGAGGTGTCAACAGGAACTTAGCCGCATGCTCAGCTCCTGGATCGGCGGCGACCGATGACACTTGGACGTGGTGATCACGGCGGCGAATGCACATACACACGTGTTGGTATTTATTAACGCACACAGAGAATTTCGCAAGTACACAAATACCGTTATAGCTTTTACCCGGGAGTATTCTAGAGTATCGTATTTATCTACAGGTAAGCAATGATTAAAGAAGCTGATAATTCACCATCATGCATCTACTAACTTAATATATCGACTAGACTAAAGTGGGAGTAAGTGATAAATGATAGGAGTTATGAATAATGATACACATATAGGAGAATTTCATGATAAAAGAGTAGTTTAGCTGAATTTAGAGGGCAACGGGAGAGTTTAAGGTTTCTGAATACTTCTCTATTACTCTGATTCTGTTCTAGTCTAGGCTAGATTGTAACTGAAGTATGGGTAGATAAAGCGATCATACACAATAACACTTTGGGACATCAGAACACTAGCCACAGAAAGGGATGAGAAAGGGGCTAGGAAGCTCTGACTACAGTCCTACAAACACCAACATGAATGTGATGGACTACGTCAGCCGTCAGGGCTATCACCACCTGGGGCTACCACAACTATCCGTGAGGTTAGGTGCAATCTCAGGTAACCTATAGTCTAGACACCATGTCTACACTATTTATTACTACCCTAGTCATAATTTATAACTAAAGCACTCGATGCAAGCGGAGATCCCATGCAAAGATATGATAACTATATTAACTATACACATGAAAGACATAAAAGTAAATAGAGAAGATAAATATATTAAAGCATAAGTCTTGCAAAGGTAAGATACAAAGATATACCAGACCTCCGAAGAATTCTCCAGAACCTGAGCATAGCTCAACTCTCCTTAACTCTCAACTAGAACTAATCTACTACATTGGAGAGTCTAGTCCTAATTCTTCTAGTGTTGTGTCTTGATCTGAATGAGAAATGGCCTCCTAGAGGGGGTCTGGGCGTCCTTATATCGAGGGAGATGGAGTAGCTGCCAAGAAATTGTCATTCGTCAATCAGTATCACCTCCCTCGACCACCGTTGGATAAATCGACCTAAAATCGTCTTAAAATCAACGAAGTAGATCGTAGAAAGGAGTACGAGGTGACGGAGGGAGATCGGGCTCTGGGCTGGGCCGGTGAAAGCCCAAGTTTGGTTTTGGTAATTAATGACACCAAGTTGCTAATGCTATGTGTTAAGTGTTTTGAGTTAGGCATAAGCAACACATGTGATGAAGGTGTACGTGGCAAGGAATGGTGGCCACAAGATCACAAAGAGATGGTGCATGGACATGAAATGTTGATCATGATGGAATGCACATAAAATGATGGGCATGATGATCAAGTGGAAGAGAAGGATCTAAGAGCGCAAGGCAAAGGTATAACCATAGGGTTTTTTCTTTTGCCGGTCTAAGATGAGTAGAGAAGTGATTGACCGGGTTTAGGATACATAGCCGACTATCAAGAGGGGAAATCACGGTTAGCTCGGGAATCAAGTGCCACTAGATCAATGTCTTGAGCATATGCATTTAGGATCTAGTAAAGAGCTAACATAACGCCTTGGAAAATGTTTGTGAAATGCTAACACACACGCACATGGTGTTGTACACTTGGTGGTGTTAGCACATTTGCGAAGGCGGTGGAGTTTAAGCGGTAGAGAGGGGTTTGGGTTTCTCTCTCCCCCTCGCCGAGCTTGCGAGGCGGGATTCGGCGTTTTTTGGAGAAGTGAAACGCCTATTTTCTATTGCGCCGGAAGTCGGAAAAGAAACGGAGGCGAACGGTGGTCACTGCGTTGACCGGACGCTGCACCGGACGCTGCACCGGACGCGGTCTCGGTTTGACCGGACGCGTCCGGTCAGTTCAACGCGGCTCGGTGCTGCTAGGGTTTGTGACCGGACGCGGGTCTGGCCTGACCAGCGCGTCCGGTCAGTTCAACTGGGCGTAAAAAGTTAAGCGCGTGACCGGCGCGTCCGGTGCCTCACGGGACCGGAGCGTCCGGTCATGCGTCCAGAGAGGCCGAGCGCAGCGAAGCGTGATCGGACGCGGCTGGCGCGTCCGGTCACGTGCGACCGGACGCGTCCGGTCGCGTCGGGTGCTTACTGGAACGCGACCGGACGCTGGCACTGTCGCGTCCGGTCGATCGAAGGAGCGCGTCCGGTCAGGGCAACGGCTAGTTCTGACGCGCACTGTTCACGTCTGTCGCGTAGTGACCGGACGCGTCCGGTCACCCTGACCGGAGCGTCCGGTCAGCGCGATTTCTGCGGTGTCGCCCGTAACGGCTAGCTGCGTACCCCTTCGTTATAAATAGATGGTGGCCGGGGTTTGAGGGCAACTCTTGCATATTTTGAGACCTAGAAACATTCTTTGAGCTAGAGAACAACCCCTCCACTCATCTCTTTGATTGATTGCACATCTTGAGTGAGATTGAGTGAGATTCAAGTGCATTGCTTGAGAGTTGCATTCTAGAGGCACTTGATCTTCGAGTTGCTGCGGATTTCTTGTTACTCTTCCGTGTTTCCCGACACGGTAGACGGCTTGGAGCAGCGGAGGTGATCGAGCTCACAATTGGAGATTGTTGGAGCCCTCACCAAGTGTTGTAAGGGGTTCTTGATCCTTCCCCGCGGGAGTTCGCGAATTGGATACTCTAGTGGAGCTCGTGGCTTGGAGGATCCCCATCTTGTGTGCGGTTGTGCGGTGCCCGCCGAGGGCTCGACTCTTGATAGTCGATTAGCTCGCGAACCGACAAGTGGGTGTATCGCCACAACGGGGAGTAGCTTGCCGGGAAGCAAGTGAACCTCGGGATAAAATCTTGTGTCATTCTCTTCCCGAGGATTTCTCTTGTGTGATTGATTGATTGGTACTTCTCATCTCTACACGGCGGTATATTCACTCGAAGCTCTTCTCTCGTATTACATCTCGTATCTAGCTTGTTGTTGTTGTGTTTAGTGGATAGCCTTGAACTAGACTTGTGTAGGTGGCTTGCTTAATTAGTTAGTGCTAGTGCATTTCGCTTCGCCACCTTTTATACTAACTTGTGGTTAAGTAATTTGTGTAGAAGTTTCTATTAGGCTATTCACCCCCCCTCTAGCCTATTTGGACCTTACAAGTGATATCGGAGCCGAGGCACCGTTTATTTGAGGCTTAACAACCTACGGTGAAGAAGAAATGGCTCAAATAAGTTTGCACATCAACAACACCAAGAAGGCACCTCACTTTGATGGCACAAATTATGCATATTGGAAGGTTAAGATGACCGCACACCTCAAGTCAATCAATAGAGAAGTGTGGAAAGTCACCGAAACCAAATTTGAGGTTGCTAATCCGGAAGCACCTACACCGGTGGAAGAGAAGAAGCTCCAATGCAATGATATTGCCATTAGTGCTCTTCATGAGGCATTAGATGACAAGACATTTGAACAAGTGAAGAACATAGAAGTTGCACATGATGCTTGGGCCAAGCTAGAAGAAACATTTGAGGGCACCGAAGGCACAAAGACCGCTAAGGCATATATCTTGCAAGAAAAGTTTTCTAGCTTCAAGATGCAAGAAGATGAGAGTGTACCGGAAATGTTTCATAGATTGCAAGTCAATGTGAATGAGCTCAAGGCACTTGGTGAGGAAGTCAAGGACAACCAATTCTCTATGAAGTTCTTGAGAAGCTTGCCCAAGAGATTTGATACATTGATCACCGTGCTAGTGAGGACCACATTGAAGGATTCAACTCCTCAACAAATATTTTAAGAAGTGATGACCGATGATTCATATAGAGAAGATGATGAGAAGGATGAGTTGGTCAAGAAGAAGAAGAAGGAGAATGAGAAGAAAGATGATGAAAAGAAGAAGAGTGTGGCATTCAAAGCCACCACATCCAAGGGCAAATCCAAGATTGAATCATCAAGTGAAGAAGACTCAAGCTCTTGTGATAGTGATGACATTGATGAGAAGATGGCTCTCTTTGTCAAGCAATTTGGCAAATTCATGAAGAAGAAAGGCTTCCGTGCAAGAAGGAGAAAGAACTCATCCAAGAAGAATGAGCATACCATGAGATGCTTTAGATGCCATAGCAAGGATCATCTCATTGCAAAGTGTCCTTATGATAGTGATGATGAAGATGCTATCAAGAAGGAGAGGAAGAAGCAAAAGAAGAAGCAAGAAAAGAAGGAGAGCTCTCATAAGAAGAAGAATGATTCTCATATTGCTACATGGGATAGTGATGATTCCTCAAGTGATGATGAGGATGACAACAAGAGCAAGAAGAAGGGACATGCTAGCATTGCCATCCAAGAGAAGGTCTCCCTCTTCGACACTCCATCGTGCTTCATGGCTAAGGCCGCTAAGGTATCATCCGATGATGAGAGTGATCATGATAATGCTAGTGATAGTGATAGTGATAGTGATGAAGAAGAATTCACTAAAAATGAACTAATCACTATGCTAGAAGATTGCACTCAACATTTTAAAGAATCTAGAAAGGAGTGCAAGGGCTTGCTTAAGGAAAAGAAAAACCTTATGCAAGAACTTGATGAGCTTAGGGCATCTTATGAGAGTCTAAAGGTAGACCATAAGAACCTTCAAAAGTCTCACACTAAGCTTGAAGAAGCTCATTCCTCTCTAGTTGAAAAATGTGAAAACATGCCAACTAATGTTGAGAAAGCTAAAACTTGCAACATAGGCATATCATGTGATATAATTGATGAACCTTTTCATAAGCCTATTGTTGTTGCTCCCACTAACCCTTCATGTAGCGCATCTACATCATCCTCATCTAGTAGTGATGGTTTCACTTGTGACTTCACACTTATAGTTGAGAATGAAAATCTCAAGAAGGAGGTAAAAGAGCTCAATCACACCTTAGCTAAGGCTTATGGTGGTGAGGACCGCTTGCTTATGTGCTTGGGTAGCCAAAGAGCTTCTCTCTACAAAGAGGGATTGGGCTATAACCCCAAGAAAGGCAAGGCCGCTTTTGCTCCTCACAAGACTCGTTTTGTGAAGAACAATGGTAGCTATTGCAAAAGTTGCAAGCAAGTTGGTCACATAGAGCAACATTGCATGAACAAGAAATCCAATGCTAATGTATCCTCAATTAAGTTTGATTCTTTCTATATACTTACCAAGGGTACAAATGGTGTTCATGCTAAGTTCATTGGTGCACCATGGATGGGCTCAAAGAAGAAATCCATTTGGGTACCAAAGAGCTTGGTCACTAACCTTGGAGGACCCAAACAAGTTTGGGTACCTAAAAAGAATTGATCTTATCTTGTAGGTCAATTACAAAGCCGGAGGAAGGCATTGGGTGCTTGATAGTGGGTGCACTCAACATATGACCGGGGATTCTTGTATGTTCAAATCAATTGATACAAGTCAAAATGGTGGTTTTGATGCTATCACGTTTGGCAACAACAAGAAAGTCAAGGTCAAGGGGCTTGGTAAAATTGCTATCTCAAATGACATGAGCATATCAAATGTGTTGCTAGTTGAAAGCTTGGATTTCAATCTTTTATCGGTGGCACAACTTTGTGATCTTGGCTTCAAGTGCATATTTGGTAGTGATGATGTTGAAGTCATTAGTGTTGATGGATCAAATTTGATATTCAAAGGATTTAGACATGGTAGTTTATACTTGGTTGACTTCAATGATAGTGAGACACAATTGACATCATGCTTGCTTAGCAAATCTAGTATGGGTTGGTTATGGCATAGAAGGCTTGGTCATGTTGGAATGAAACAATTGAACAAACTTTTGAGGCATGACTTAGTTAGAGGCTTGAAAGATGTGACTTTTGAAAAGGATAAACCATGTAGTGCTTGTCAAGCCGGCAAACAAGTTGGAAATAAACATCCTAGTAAGAGTGAAATGAGCACATCAAAGGCATTTGAGCTATTGCACATGGACTTGTTTGGGCCAACAACATATACTAGCATTGGTGGCAACAAGTATGGTTTTGTGATTGTTGATGACTACACTAGATACACTTGGGTGTTCTTTCTCTATGACAAGAGTGATGTTTATGATCTATTCAAGTCTTTTGTCAAGAGAGTGCAAAATGAGTTTGAGGCTACCATCAAGAAGATTAGAACTAGACTTGTGTAGGTGGCTTGCTTAATTAGTTAGTGCTAGTGCATTTCGCTTCGCCACCTTTTATACTAACTTGTGGTTAAGTAATTTGTGTAGAAGTTTTTATTAGGCTATTCACCCCCCCTCTAGCCTATTTGGACCTTACAGCCGGGCGGCCTCTCCCATGGGCCGACCGGCCCACTATGGTGGAGTCTCGGCCCACGCTTCGTCGTGGTGTCTTCTAAAACCTTCTAGAGTTGTCTTTCATAGTTTTCGCAAATAGAATCACTTGTTGTCGTCGATTTGCTTGTTTGGAGTGTATGACAGTGGTCCCAGGACTATTTTATGGATAAATCCTCCTGCATACAAATATTCACCAAAGCTCGTAAAATTTATTAGTTTAAACCCCTATTCTTATGTTTGGTGATGGAATTAAGTATATATGCAGGTTATGTTGACAGTTTATAATTGGTGTTAGTGACCGTCAACAATGCTCGACCGCCGGAACAAACACACACACAGAGTTTTTTTGTCTACACAACTGTCGCATCATGTCATAGATGGATACATCGAATTGCCATGGGACATGCGCAGCCATGACATCCTAGCGGTGGTGGGGCCTGACCAAACTAGCGATCACGGCGTGGCACGAGCACATCACGTACACCCACGATTCATGTCAAGATGACATAGGCAGAATCAGGTGGTGGCTTGCCTGGAACACCATGGCTTCAAATGCCGCGAACTGAGGCAGAGAGGCACTCCATCGTAGGGTGACGATGTTGAGGATCTTGGGTTCCTCAACTTCATGTCCCGGTCCCGAATCCTTCATGGGCATGGCCACGACCACGGCGGCAACCTCTTTGAGGAGTGTTGTCCTGGCTGTTGGCCACCATGGCCTTGTGTGCTACATCCCATTCTGTTCGGTTCATCCCTCTGCTTGTTGAAACTGCACTACACACCTGCTAACTGTAACACCCCAAAACTCCATCTATCTAAGATGCTACCACAAAACCTCAAACCTAGAGCAAACCACAATAATTTTTGGCAGCATCTCCCCTAAAAACAGGAGTAACGTGGAAGCAACAACATAAAGAGATGATATAAGTAAGCTCAACAACAAGATATAACATCCTAATGAGAAGGTCAACAACAATCAAGGTCTAGAAGGACTACCCAAGAACAACCATGAGCCAAAGTTAAGGATACCCAACTAACAGAAACTCCAAGTTCTAATATTATTAAAAGATGACAGCATAAGTTTTTCACATTAAAAGATGACAGCATAAGGTTTTCACATTAAAAGATGACATGAATGTGCTTAGTGTGCTGCTACTTTTCTACCCTTCAAGCAAAATCTACCTGAGTGCCTGGAAAGATAGAAAGGAGTGTGAGATGTAAAAATCTCAGCAAGTAAACTATTTTAACAAGCTATTTAAACTACATGTTTATTAAGCATTGATTTAATCTTCAATTATATGAACAGTATGCAATGAGATAATTCCAAAGAGTGATACAACATCATTTAAGATAAAGATCAACCATCACCAAACCTTGGAGAAGCATGGCTTCTACAAACTCTCCCAAAGCCTTAGTCCAAGCCATATATGCCATAGTCCAAATTTATAATGCATATGCAATGCAAATGCCATGTCTCCTGCCTTTATACCCAACAAGGTTTGAAGCCGCATTGTTATGCCCAATAAACGATGCCATACCGATACTGTCACAGCTAGCAGTGGCGACATAACTCCATATGCTAATGCAGGAATGGGATGCAATGCAGTATTATAGAAGAAAAGATATACCACATATAACTTCATGAGTGTCTCACCATAGAGACACCAAGCCACATTCCATTACATGAGCATCATCAACCAATAGTAATGAATATAAGTATTCACATAGAAAGCTTAGAGGACAAGTCAAAAGAATGTAACATGGTTTGAAAGGCCATAGTGTATTAGTTGTGGTTCTAAATTTTAAGGTGGAGGTAGAGTAAATAACAAGTTAAAGCTTGTAGCAAACCACCGCTATGTTTACTTGCCTCCAATGAAGTGATGTTCACTCTATGTGCGATCCGAAGCACTGCCACCTGCTTAATAAGTATTACAATATCAAAGAGAGAAAAGTCATTTTAACAAATACCAATAGTAGGTAAAGCACTCATACTCTCTAGCCCGACATACAAAGCCAAACAGCATACAAAGCGCCATGTCAAATGCAGTACTGCTGCTTCACCTTTTTATATCTTTTAATCCATAAAGGATATAATGACAACCAAAAACATTTTCAGAACCTTTAGATCAATATCTACAACTTTCATAAAGGAGCTATATTTTTCCATGCCTTTAGGATAAACTAATCCACAGTTGAAAACAGACCACATAATCTGCTCGAGAATTGGGGTAGAAAGCTTCACATTTTCATATATCCAAATCCTTAAGTCCAAAAATTATGAAATTTAACCAGAGATTAGAGAATTCCATATCCTACAATTTTGGTACAACTAACCATTGCAGAAAGAACCAATTAAATGGACCTAAGCAAGACCCAATCTTAACTGAAAATCCTGCTGAGGAAACACTACCTTGAGCTTTGAAAAATCAGTATCTAGAGTTTCCCTTATCCAAAAATCATGATTCTTACCAATCTGGATAGCTACAGGAAAGTACTAGAAGTCCCTTATAATTTGTAAAGTCCCATCATGCCTCTAAGGTTCCCAAAATACACCAAGATCCAGTTCTATCTAAAATTTCATCAGAACATAATGGCTAACTTAGAGAAATCATATCTCTCAAACCATTTGGGATAAAATCATAAAACTTCATGAGCTAATAGATCTGAAGCTCCTCTACAACTTTCCTATTATCCACTTTTGGAGAAAAATATATTTAGGTCACGAAAACTACAGTAACAGCTACAGTTCTCAACTATCAGGCAGCAGAATCCAAGAGTTGATTCCCAAAGGTGATTCCTCCCTCAATACAACTAATACCAAGACCAAAGACCATCCAAACCACCTCAATCAAAGGACCCAAAGGGAAAATCTTCTCACCTTGGTTATCCCCAAGCTAGGGCAGCAAGAAGCAAATGGGGAAAAGTCGATCTACACCATGTTGCAGCCCTAATCGATCCTCTCCTCGTCCTCAATCCAATTTTCTCTTTCCCTTGGTTCCTACTGGTTTGGGGAAGGTGCCAGAGAGGGATAGGGCATAGGGAAGAAGGGTGGGGGCGCTTCTGGAAGGGAGGAGCACCAACAGGAGGAGGGAGAGCGGCTGATGGGGGAGGAACGTGGCTTCTAATGTTGGGGGCGACTTGGGCTTGGTGTTGGTGGTGGGCTGGCTAGGCCTTTGCCATTCTAACCCATTCCTTTCTGTTTTTTTTATGTATTACACTGAAAATTCAAGCATTGCTCCCTTTTCCAGCTAGACCTAGCCTTGTGGACCTGTTTGGATGCAATCAATGCAAGGAAAGATAGAAAACAAAGAAAAGGAGAAAGTGAAAAAAATAGAAAACTTGGAATTCTAAACCACGAGAACAAAAAATTAGACCGGTTTGAATGTAGGAAAGAAATTTGAATCTTCATATTTTACAATGAATAGGGTAAACCTTGTTATTACATTCTACTGGCCGTTGCTTGCTTGCCTGCCTAGTCTGATATTCTCTTTGTCTCTGAATAAATTGAGTTCTAGAGTTATTCTAAGTCAAACACTTTGAGTTAATCAAATTTTATAGGAGACAAAAATATTGATATTTATGACATAAATAGTATATCTAATATGACATACAATATGCTTCCTCCACCCCCAAATTATAAGATGTTTTGGCTTTTCTATATATTTTACAATGCACTTAGAGATACACTTTATCTAGATTCATAAAGAAAAACAATGTATCTAGAAAAGTCAAAACAACTTATAATTTCAAATGGAGAGAGTATCTTTATGTTGTACTCTTTGGTATCATAAATCACTATGTCAGGACTGCACGAAGGAGACACCTTAATTAGTGACACATAATTGAAATGCGTCTCTAATATTACATTAGTGACTCTTTCCAACTAGACAAGTCTGTGATTAGGTGTCTCCCATGATACTTAGCTAGATATTTATTTATCTTTTTTCTTATTTATTGATTTAGAGATAGAGGAATTGCAACTGTGGATAAACTTTAGAAAGAGAGGACTGATATAACCCAGCACTAAGATGATGTCCTACTCGGGTACTCCTGAGTCTTGCAAGGTTAGTAACGATGTGTATCCCCTAAAGTTGTTTGATGTAGTGCCTTACGACCTGGGGTTGATTGATACATCATAAATGTCATGTAGTCATGGGATTTATTTGCTTTTGCTTGAGTATGCGCTCCCTACTTCCTACAATGGTTAATTTAGCACTGCTCTAAAAAATATAGATATTGATAGGACATCAGTGTCACCTACATATATGAAAAATTAGGATAGATATGTTATATCCTGAAAATAGTGATGACGAGGACACAATAACCTACTTGCTCACTTGGTTAATCATACTTCTGTGGTTAACTTTGGTAAGGTAGACCTGGACACAAAGATTTGTGATCTCATTGCCTCTAGTAGAAAGTCAAGGTCATATTATAAGAAAAAGGCTCGTAAATCGAGGGATGGGAGGGTTGGGGTTGGGGGGCACAAAACCAAAAAAGTTTCACAATGAATGACATGTAATGGAATAGCAAAGGTTTCTTAGACTTGTCTAAATTCCGTCATGTCTCAGATGCAATAAAACAATATAGCTTAGCTTTTGTAACTATAATGGAAACCGGTAAGAAAGATTTGTCAAAAATGAATCAGACTCGCTTATCTGGGAGTACTAATTTCATTTGGCATTGCCTTCCCTCGCATGGTAGATCAAGTGCGATTCTGCTAGGAGTTAATGCTGCCACCTTAGTTCTTTCATTTATTGTGGAAAGGAAGTTTTGTATAAAATTTCATCTCTGCAATAAAGTGAATAAGTTTAAATGGATCCTTGGTTCGGCTCAAGATGTCTTTAAGTTTGTTTTTTTAGCTAAACTTGTAATGACTCGTCAAGAAAAATCCACTTCCTACCTTAATTGGTGGAGTTTTAATGTATTGCACAACAATAGAGGAAAACAAATCGATGGCCCAGTTCAATGTTGTTATTGACGCTTTTGATCTTAAGAGATCAATTTAACCGATCGATAGTTTACCTCGGAAAATTCCCTAACAATTCCAAACTATGAGAAGCTGGATCAATGTTGACAAGTTATCCTAAAACATCGTTAAAGAGTTAGCAAGCTAGCATGCTTGAAATTGAGTATCTACCAGATAGCTTGGCCGATGAAATTAAGGATATTTTCTTGGCTTACGCTCTAATGTTAAAGAAAAGCTAGAACACTTTGAGTCCTTCACAGTTAATCAATCCCTGCAAAAAGCTTCAGTCATTAGAAGCAGAAGCAATGTTGGAGAGTCTCTTAAGTCACATCGTCCTAACATGCATGATATTAAAAGAAAGCTTTGAGGATGAAACTAAAGATTCTTTTATTGTTGAATTTGTTTGGTCAGCACAAGCTAAACCAATTCCTTGATCTTCCCTCAAGTTGATTCACAAGAATCGATAAGAGGAGATGCAATTTACATTTAATGTATCCTTATAATTGACTCCATGGAGGTCCCGATTGAAGAGACCAAAGAGTCAATTGGAGAATCAATCTCAATCCATTTTGCAAAAAGTAGAGCAAAGTGTTGTTGCAAGTAAGGATGAAGTTGAGAGCAGCAATGTAGAGTCCAAATACTTTCAATCAGGGTGGTGCGGTGGTGCCCTTCCAGTTTGACCAAGACACAATGGTGTAAGCTTCAGCATGCCCATTGAAAAATAATCAAGCAAGAAGCCTGAGAGTTGCCTGGAAAACGACCGATATACACACATCACCCTTAGAACAACATGGCCGCTGTATACATCGCCTTTAGACCAAAAAAATAGTCGATGAACTCGACATCATTGCTATGGTTATCATGTGTTTTTAAACTGCATGTGCTTCGCTTAAAAACAAGAGAACATATGTTGACAACCAAAATATGACCGGAGCAATTGAAAATGGATTGAAAAATCGTAATGGAATGAAAAGGATCACATTTAGATCAAATTGAACAATTTTGCGAGTTTTCAAAAAAGAAAAAAAATGGCCCGGCTCACAGAGTTTGGTGACACACGCAGGGAAAACCAGCCTAGGCTGGTTTCAGCACAGTAAAAACCAGCCCATTCTAGTTCCAAACAGGCCAAACTCGAAACCAAGTTGTGATTTTTTGGGAAATTGATTGATCTCGTAGGGAACTTCTAATTTATGTGTGAAATAAGTTTTCCACTAGGATAAGAGTATAAGACCACCGTCTCTATTTATATAAGAGGATCACGACCGATTGAGAGATCCATCTGTCCAATTGTAAAAAACATGTCCATCTTAGCTTTTCCATCCCAATCAGTCTAGCATGTCTCTCGACAAAAATTATTGACGTTCTAGGTGGTCTTGTCGGTTTTAGAACAACCCCGTTGTGCGTCTCCCTGAAGGATCTTCCTAGGAGGCGTTCGTTGGTTAACGAGCATCGGATCGGCCTTGTCGACATGTTGATCGGCCTCGTCGTTTCCCGTTGGAACGTTCCTCCGCTACGTGCTAGATCGTGTGATGATCTAGCTCCTACTGGTGTATGACCTGAATTGGTGTCAACAAGGTGCTGTGATTCGTAGTTTTTACGATCATCAGTGTCTAGTGACCTTCGGGATTCTGGGTTCATATGGACATTACAAACGTTGAGCGAACAGAGGAAAAACATTAGTCACTTGATTCATGGATAGCATCTGCATGCTCTAGTTTGCAAATAGGTAGGTCGCTTATACAGATCCCAGATCACTATAGGAGTAACTACAAATCTAACTAGAACTTCAGAACGCATCAATTTCTCAAGTGTCCTGCAATTCCAATACTGACATATGGGTATGCAAGGAACGTACCCGGAAATCCACTATATAGCTCGGAATCTCCAGCCATACGAGCGACGAGTGGCAAAGAAGAGCACATGCTGCTGCAAACAGACCTAAGCTGAACACATGCTGCTGCAAACATATGAGATCACAGCAAAAGCGGCCATGACCATGAGACCATGAGCATAAGACAAAGAACAAGCAAACAGACCTAAAGCTGAACAAGGCGACACGATACACAAATTGCA
Source organism: Saccharum hybrid cultivar R570 (assembly GCA_038087645.1). NCBI lineage: Eukaryota > Viridiplantae > Streptophyta > Magnoliopsida > Poales > Poaceae > Saccharum > Saccharum hybrid cultivar. The sequence continues at coordinate 8,420,380 of JAQSUU010000112.1, read as the reverse complement.
GCGGCTATCCGTCCACTTCGCTTCATAAACACTACCTACTTACTACTCCTCTATCCTAAAATAGAAGTCGTTCTCGCTTACCGAGAAGTCAACTTTTATTAACTTTGATCAACTATATATAAAAGAATATTAATATATATACATAATTAGTGCTATTAGATAGATCGTTGAATATATTTTCATAAGGGCACTCCCAATACAGAAACCATCATAGTTTTTATGGATATTAATTGCACTGTCACCTAAGCGTTTTGCTAATATAGCAAGGTAGTTATTGAAGAGAAAAAGCAAAAATCATAGAAACCGAGTCTAAGTTAGAAACCATATCTACATGAGAACCAAAACTTGGAGTAATGTGATTGGTAGAGAATAGAGAGAGAATGTATGTGATTGGATAAAAAATTGTTCTGTAGAAACTATCTATTGGGACCATGATTTCTTTATATAAGTTGTGTTTGGTGCGGCTCCCAGAGGCTCCAGTTCTGCTAAGCCTCCCTTAGGCAGCTCCTCTGGCTCCCCTCTGGCCTATACCGGAGCCAGAGCCTTTTTCTTGGTCACTACAGGACTGCACAGAGAGTAACAGGGACGGAGGAGCCGGAGCCAAGCATACAGGAGCCCAAACAAACAGCCCATAATATATATGAAAATTAATAGGTATAGAAACTAGTTTCTAGCATTGGGACTGCACTAATAAACTTATTTAGAGGTATAAATGTTACATTATTTTCTACAGATCTAGTCAAAGTAAAGAAATTTTGACGTGCATGTATCCCATAACGATTTTCTTCGTGAGACGGAGGGAACAGTGTTCGTCTTCCATACCAATGCCAACATGACAGCCATTGTGGAGAAAACAAAAACTGGCAGCACCATCAACGGATCGAATGTTTCCAGTGAGGGGTGCCTAAGCCAACGTGCTAATCTACTCCAGTACGTGTCGACTTTTGGACATGGATTGTCGACTTCTGAGCATGGACTCCATGTACGACTTCTACCAGCATTGTTGACCGTCGACTTCTGCACATGGACGTTGACGTTGATGGAGTTGAAGGAGGTCCAGTACGCGTCCGGCACGAACAGGAACCTGGCAGTAGGGTGTTGCCCCGGCCAGCTGCGCATGCAGGGCACGGAGCATGCCGAGTTGCCGACAGCGAGAGCGCGCCGGGTTGGCCGGCGCCGCCCACCTCCAGCTTGTACTCCATCGACTGGTTGGCCGCAGGGCGCGGGCCGAGACAGACCACCGACAGCGACCGGCCCGAGCAAACGTCCCCGCCGTTGAGCAGCAGGAACACGCGTCGGTCCACCGGGTCCAGGAGCACCATGAACAGCCTGCTCCGGCGCAGCGACACCCACCACTTGGACCCGGCGAAGCAGACGACGTAGTCGACGAAGAAGGCGTGCGCGTCGTGGATGTGGTCGTAGAGGAGCAGCCCGGAGTAGGCGCAGCCATGGAGCGGGCACGCGAACGGCGCGTGCAGGCAGAGGAACGCCTCGTGGTCCCGCCTCTCGGTGTGCTTGAGCAGCTGTGTGCACCCGTGGCTCGCGAACGAGCAGGGGAGGGCCATGCCGGCGATGGCGTTCTCCAGCGCCCGGCACCGGATGTCGCCGACGGGCTCGCGGCAGGACGGGCAAGTCTGGTGGATGCGGACCCGGCAGGCATCGCACACGACGTGCCCGTTCTTGCACTGGCCAACAACAAACGCACGACGAGACGAGTGATTAATTTTGCAAAGTGAATCAAAGAAAGAAAGGCTGAAAGATGTGAGCTGCATGCTTGCCTGGAAGATGGATCCTTGGAACAGGGAGAGGCAGATGGGGCACTCAAACGCGTCCAGATCCATTGCTAGGCCCCTAGCTAGTGCTTTGGCTTCCATCTGCTGTGACGGAGGAGGAGGAGGCGAGGTCCTCCGGCCGGGACGTCGTCCGTCTGGCGCGCAGCCGAGAGAGAGATCGATCGGCTTCACCTCTACTCTAGATCGATCGACCTAGCGCCGGCACCACCGCACGAATTGAAAGCAAGTGCGTCGCGGAGCTGCTGGCGTCCCGCTACACCAGCACCGCGCACGCACCTGCGCCGTGCGTCGATCGCCGTGAACTAGCGCTGGTCGTCGTGCCGTGCGCAGGTAGGTGGCCAAGGCAAGCCGTGACTTTCCCTTTTGTGGCGAGGGAATTGAAGGAAGGCACCACGGCGTGATCTGCTGCCTGGCGGCGAGGAAAAAGGAAGGCGCCTGCGCCTGCCCCACGGCGTGATGTGATGGTGAGGAAAAAGGAAGGCACTGGTCTCTCGTTGCGATTGCGACGGCGGGGATCGGAGGAAAGGAAAGAGACCGCGATACGCCGTGATCTGGCACAACAAACACAGCAGGAGAAAAACCGACAGAGGATGCGGAACGTTGGGGGCGGGGGGGGGTGTGAACGTCTGATTGAACGACCGACGCCGGAGGAGTGCGCGGGCGATCGATCGCGCCGCCGCCGCCGCCGCCGCGCCGCAGCCCGGAGGCATTATGCGAGGAGAGGATGGAAAGGGCCCCGACCCCGTTCGTACTAACTCGTTCCAGCAGCTGGTGCGTTGCCTGGGAGTGAGATGGGAACGGCGGCATGATGAGGTTCAGGTGGGAGAAGAGGACCGCACTACCGTTGCCAAGGACGCCGCCGCCACCACCAACGTCTCCATGGAGCTGGATGTCCTCGACTGCCCCATCTGCTCGGAGCCCTTGCGCCCTCCGGTATTCCAGGTATATTCGTGTCGTGCTCCCTTTCTCGTTGTTGAGAGCTGCAGCCACGCACTGTTGTTGCCTTACGTGTGCGCGGGCGTATGGCTCGACAGAGGTCCGGCGCGATGTGAGCTCGGGACATGCCGCCCAACCAGCGGTCTGCTTGCCAAAAGAGAGAGCATCGTTGCCGTCGGCCGTCGCCTAGCTGTGCATCGACTTGAGTTTATAAAAAATATTAACAGCATTTGTGTCACTAAATAAGATCATTATGTAAATTTATATTATATAATTAATCTAATCATATTCTCTCTGCTTTTAGTATTAACTATATATCAAGACATGACACATATCTGAGATGGGTAGCAAAAACTATTTACCTAAAAAGACAAGTATGTTGCGTTTATGTGTCACAAGGTGTACTGTGTAATGTCGCCTTAGTAGCTCCTGCCCTAGGCTACTACTGCCGGTCACACGATGCATGATAAAGTCTGTAGCTTTGTTTTGTCTTTTATCAAAAGGAAGTGAAGAAACTTTGATTGTATTTTTATTTTTGGGTGTAGTCATAAGTTAAGAGTTTCTGAAGAACAATATATAATCTCCCGTAGCATCAACGAATTCTAGGTTCTCTCGGGTTTGAATAGCAACAAACTGTTTGGATCCGGAAATTTGTTCAAGAGATGTTTCAAATTTCATATAGCACGGTCATTTGCATGATTTGTTCAGTTTTGACCAAACTGCAGTAGGTCACTAGAGAGTTGAGTGTTAATTATTCAATCAATAGTTTTCTTGATAAATAATTGACCAATAAAGGAACTGGAATTCTGTGATTGGTACGATTGGATGACTGACGATCAAATACAGTTTACTTAATTATATCTGATACTGGTGCTGATAATCCCATGCACCTCAAAGACCTCATTTGCTGTCCTGTTGATTGCATATTTTGTTTGTCCATGGTTGCTGGCCCTGCATCTGTTGTTACTTTATGTATGAGTATTACCATGCATAGGATGTACTTGAATATCCATTATACTCATATTGTTTTATCTCTATTTCTAAGTGTGCCGTGGGGCATCTCATATGCTCGTCCTAAACATCCTAAAAGTTCATGTGTTTATATGCCTACTATGCAGTTTATTCTTCATACTGAAGGGAAGTAACAATTGCATTGAATGCAATGAGTCTGAGTCACCCAAATGAGGATGGTTTACTGAGCTAAATATGGAATTTCTAATGTGCCATGCTCGTTTATTTTCACTGTTAGGGCTATTCATGTCGATTCTTCTATGCACTTAATTCCAACATGCTTACTTACAAATTCCCATCCTGTTCATCACCGGAGATTCTAGTCGTAGCTTGCTGTCTGATCATTGCATGTTTCCTTGTGCCGAAGTTGTTCTCGGAGTTTCTGATTCATGCCTTTTCCTCAGTGTGCTGTAGGGCATGTTGTATGCTCATCTTGTTGTGCCAAGCTCCCGGATAAGTGCCACTGCTGCTCCATCACCACGGGCTACAATCGGTGCCACATCATAGAGCATTTTGTTGACTCCACTAAAGTTCCTTGCATGTATAGCAGTCTTGGATGCACTGAAAAGATAACCTACTATGAGAAAGAAGACCATGCGAAAATGTGCCCTCATGCCCCATGCTACTGTCCTGAAGCCAGCTGCTCTTTCTATGGATCAACCGTGGAGCTCTTTGAGCATTTCTCTGCCAAACACAGGTGGCATTGCGCCAAAATTTCCTACAACAAGGCATTTCAATTCCACATTGCACAGGGCTCAACTGTCTTCAAGGGTGAAGACGGGCACATGGTGTCATCTCAGTTTTCAGCATCCAGCCTCACACCACTGAATCAAACTTCATGTGCAAACTCGCTGTCTCATGTCCTGAAATGAGCTATACTCAGTGTACTCAGTTCCAAACGAGAAGCAGCAATCTTTTTGGTGGGCTACCGAAGGATTGCTTAACGTTTGTCGTGCCAAAGAAGCTGCTCCGAGGTACCAGTACAAATGTCACAGCCATGGTGAGTGTGACACTCATCCCACCATAGGTATATGCATGGGTTATGCCGCATTGATGTACAATACTACTGCCTGTTCATAACTGAGATATGAGTAGGGAGTGCTTTTGACTTTTTCCAAGTCTGGGCCTTGTTAGATACTCCTATGCATTTGTGATGTCCAATGATGGTAAGTGTCATTTATATGTCTAGTCTCGATTGTTGAATATGCCATGGTCTGTATTCTGATTTTCTATTACAGTTTGTATTCAGAGTAAATTGGTTTCACTTTTTGGATGTTCACTTGATATTCTTGTCGGAACTCGAAAGGAACAACATGAACAGCTGTGTCAATGCTGAAGCAGTGAAGCTGTCCACACTGGAGATTGGAAAAATATACATATACATAGAAGTTCAGAGCTCAGGCTGCCCGCACTGGGTACTCTAAAGAGATACTCTAAAGCTTTAGCGTGTGAATATAGAGTAAAAACTATTGCACTGGATACTCTAAAATGCTATTCTATCCTTTCTCTCACTCTATATATAGCGTGGTACAGTGCTTACTCTATCCATCGCGGGGGGCCCACGGCCGGCGTGCAGCGCGCGTGAGAATTGTGGGAGGTAGTGTCAAAGTGGGCAGTGGCGGGCCCCACTAGCTAAACAAAGGAAAAAATATTATAACTCACAAACCAAAAATCCAAATTAAATTCCGATTGCACCATTAAATTCGTCTCAATAAATCCTTCAAAACTAGATCACACATGGATATATTTAGATAAAGTAATAAGTGGGTCCCACAGTGGATAGAGGATGGATGGGTGCGGAAGAATTGAGTATAGTGGAGAGAATCTTGCTGACTAGGACGTATAGAGGATGAATATAAAGGTCCATGAGTGCGGATAGCCTTACAGAGGGATGTCATGCTGTCTGACGTTTGACCTGTTCAATACTTAATTAATTACTCCTGAGCTCCAAAAATTTTAAAAACTTTGTGTCTAGGATTCACAGTATATTCACCAAGTTCTGTTGAATGTAAACTGCGACAGTTTTATTACTTCTGAAAAAAGTAACACAAGGGAATACAAAGGGGCTCGATTACTGATCGATGGGCCATTTGTTCAGATGAACAGTTTTTGTTTGCTAGGAAGGCTCAGTTTCTTACGAATATGTGTGAATGCAACTTGATATTATCACATTAATCATCCCATCTTTCTGTTGGTCACCTCCCATATCCTAATTTTTTTTACTAAATGAAGAAATATCCCTGTCTATCATGCAAAAGGTGGTATACCAAAATCTACAAGGAAAGGCAGTAAGGTGCTGCAAGCCTGCACAGTGCTGCGTGAGAGCCACAACTCATTCTGAAAGTCTGAATACTCCAAAGAGGAGAGATTATGCCAAAACGCTTGTCATTCAAACATGCTATCGATCTCACGATGAATGAACTATATGAAAACAACATGAACAAATGCACATACCAGAACATCAACAAATCATTGCATTCAGACAATATCTTCTTGGTCAAGTTTACATTTTACAATCAGAATTCATGCACCGTGTGGTGGTAAACACACACGGAGAAAACAAAGGTACAATAGAAACATGCCAGCAGCTAAGCACACAACAACTTGTTCTAGCCCTTGAAAGCACGGGAAACTAGTACACTAGCCAACGCAACAAGCCTGCCAACTGCAGAAACAGATCATTGGTTACATTACATCCAATGTTTGTCACCTTTACAAGCAGAGGTGATCGATGAACTTCTCATCGTCTGATGGCAAATTGCTAGTACAACTAAGTAAAGCCACACCTTGATGCAGAAAAAACTTGCGTGCAGCTTAATCAGAAACACAGCAACAAGTTCTATCTTCTATCTTATGAACACATCAGATATGGAAGCCACAAGAGAGGTTCTTGAACAGGTGTGCTGCATCCTGCTGACGAACTTGGCGCCATGCTCCAGCTCGGCAGGTAGCTGCTGCTAGCTCTTGTCCTTGCATCCTCTTGGGCTCCGAAGAGGCACTCCGAATCGACGCCAACGAAGAAGTCACCATCCAGTGGTATACTTTCCGTTGGCATGCTGATGCACTCGCCGGACATCATCTCGGGGCCGAGCAGATCTTCGACACTGGCTTCGGCCACCACGGGCGCTACAGGAAACGGACGATTTGCCGGGTGCAAAATAGTTTGCCGGGTGCTTTTTATCGGGCACCCGGCAAAGACATTATTTGCCGAGTGCCAGACCCAACGGCACCCGGCAAAGAAATGCACCCGACAAACCAGCCTTTGCTGAGTGCCGGACACTCGGCAAAGTCCAGCCTTCGGCAAAAATTGTCCTTTGCCGAGTGTCGGGCACTCGACAAAGCAAGACTGTCGGCAAAGGTGGTCGACGTGACCGTCTCCACCTGCCGTCATCCTTTGCCGAGTGTCGCGCCGTTAGGCACTCGGCAAAGCATTTTTTATTTTCTTTTAAATTTCTTTACCGGGTGCCGCCTAACCTGGCACCCGACAAAGATTTTTTTTATTTTTTTTAAATTTCTTTGCCGGGTGCCCCTGACCTGGCACCCGGCAAAGAATTTTTTTATTTTTTTTTAAATTTCTTTGCCGGGTGCCCCTGACCTAGCACCCGGCAAAGATTTTTTTTTATTTTTTAAAAATTTCTTTGCCGGGTGCCCCTGACCTGGCACCCGGCAAAGAATTTTTTATTTTTTTTAAAATTTCTTTGTCGGGTGCCCGCTGATCTGGCACCCGGCAAAGGCTTCTTTGCCGGGGGCCCACGGTGGCACCCGGCAATTTTTTTTTGTTTTTTAGCCTCATTTTTTTGGGGGCCTTGCTACAGTAAATAAATCCCTATTTTAAAGTTTGGGACAATTTTGAGTTTTTGAACTATATTTCCTTAATTTTTTTCGTTTCATTGAATTTTTGCGACTATTCCAAATTTGAATTGCGGGTACATGAAATAATGGAATTTGGTTATTCAAAAAATGGTATTCATGATATTTAGGGTATGTCGAGGCTGTATGCAGGAAGTGGCATGAATTTTCGCGCATCATGTTGTCGTAACATGACGATGTACTCGCGGGAAAAGTGTATTTAAATTATATAAAATCCAAACGAAGTCTGAAAATCACGAAACTTGTCGATGTGTCTTGTTGTTGCATGTGGAGGCCATGATAAAAAATTCAAAAAGTTTCTAGCAAGTTGTGACGTCGGATTCCTAAAACCCAAACAATTTGCTAAAAACTTTTTGATCACATATGTGGAGATGTCTGGGTTTTAGGTATCCGACGTCACAACTTGTTAGAAACTTTTTAAATTTTTTACCACGGCCTCCACATGCAACAACAAGACACATTGACAAGTTTCGTGATTTTCAGACTTTGTTTGGATTTTATATAATTTAAATACACTTTCCCCGCGAGTACATCGTCATGTTACGACAACATGATGCGCGAAAATTCATGCCACTTCCTGCATACAGCCTCGACATACCCTAAATATCATGAATACCAATTTTTGAATAATCAAATTCCATTATTTCATGTACCCACAATTCAAATTTGGAATAGTCGTAAAAATTCATTGAAACGAAAAAAATTAAGGAAATGTAGTTCAAAAACTCAAAATTGTCCCAAATTTTGAAATAGGGATTAATTTACTGTAGCAAGGCCCCACAAAAAATGAGGCTAAAAAAACAAAAAAAAATAAATAATTTGCCGGATACCACCGTGGGCCCCCGGCAAAGAAGCCTTTGCCGGGTGCCAGATCAGCGGGCACCCGACAAAGAAATTTAAAAAAAATAAAAAAATCTTTGCCGGGTGCCAGATTAGAGGCACCCGACAAATAAATTTAAAAAAAAATAAAAAATTCTTTGCCGGGTGCTAGGTCAGGGGCACCCTGCAAAGAATTTAAAAAAAAATTAAAAAATTCTTTGCCGGGTGCCTCTGGGCCCGGCACCCGGCAAAGGTTCTAACCTAAAAGCCCAGATGGCTGGCCCAACACTCCTCACTCAGTCACTCTCTCCCTCCCTCCCACCCACCCGCACGCCGCCGCTCGCCCTCCCGCTCCGGCGCTGCTCCCCTAACTGGCTAACTCCCTCAGCTGGCCCCTGGCCATCGATTCGTCAGTCGTCACTCGACCCAGGCGCTGCACCCAGGTCCCAGGCGCCGCGTGGTCCAGCCCCCAGCCTTCCCACTTCACACCACCACCGCCTCGACGCCGGCGACCTCCGCACCGCATCGCCCCCGCTGGTCGTCCCGAGGTAAACCATCCCAACTCGATTGCGCTCCAGGCTGCATGTATCTGTCCGTTCGATCTGTTCTAGGGAGTGTGTGGGCTAGGTCTAAGTGTAGGTCGATCTGTTCACCGCCAGTCGTATCGTGGTGCCGATCTGGTCCACTGCCTCGTCGTGGGGAGTTTTGATCGGCCGCTTGCTCCCCCCTGCTGTGTTCTGGTGCGCTTTGCGGCGTGGATCTGGTAGGGGCCTAGGGGGTCTATTGCCAACTTGGGATAACGCCGCTTGCTCTCCCTGCTGTGTTCTGCTGCGCTTTGCGGCTTGGATCGGGGTAGGGGGTCTGTAGAGCTAGTTCGGTTGGTCCCGTGGGTGCTGGGAAGAGAGGAATGCTGATGTGTGTTCTCTGTTTATTTACTGTGATGATGTTCGTTTATTATTCATGGGTCTGACCCGGATTCTGTGTTAGTATTGAGGAGCTGCTTTGTCTTGTACACGGGATGGAAGAGCTGGTAGCTTGTGAAGATCAAATAGATTATTAGACTGCACTTCTACCACAGGTGCAGCAACTGATGCTGCTTGATTTCTACAGGTTTTACACAGTTGTATGTATTGCTGCTGCTTCAGCCACAGCACTGCTGCAGCCAGCGGTTCCAATTGCAGTCAGAATTTGTGTGGTGAATTAGAAGCAGTAGCCAATGATTTTTAGTAGCAAGGGATACAATGATTTTTGCCTGTTAATCTGTTATTTGCATTACTACGGGCCTGATGTCGCACATTGATGTATTGCTAGGTTGTAATTTTGGATAGTTACTATTCCTAATTTTAGAGAATTGGTCCATTACTTCTGGGATTTGGTTCTAGAACTTGGATGCTTTGGGGGTTGGCTAGTGGGGCTCGCGGTGTACTGGTACAGCTCAGTCCAGGGATGTTTTGGGGGTTTGCAGTTAGAGTAATTATTTTTTGCCAATATGTACATGCCTATAACTATAATAAATGTGTGTTTTTGCCTTTTTGCCAATGTGTGCCATTTTCTTAGTACTGATGTATCAATGTGTGCCATTTTCTTTCTATATTCAACTTGTGAATTTACAATGGCTGAACATTCAAGTAAGCTACTCTCTATTTTTGTCTACCTATCTGATCCCAAAAAAAATTGTTATTTGTATTATTGTCTAACTTCTGTTATTACTGTAATATGTGAGTTGTACTGAACTTGGCCACTTGGGTTGCTCCTCTAGTAGTCAATACATGGTTGTACGCCTGTCTACCAGTAGTCAGTACATGGGCACATGGTGTTGCTGTGTTGGCTTAGAGCCTTAGCCCTAGCCACCTGCTAGCCTGCTACTTCTATAGTTCTACTTGCATGTTTTGTATTGCTGTCTATGCTAATTTATTCATTGAAATATTCTCGGGTTTGGGTTAATCCGTTCGGGTTTCGGGTATCCGCGGGTTTCGGTTTCGGGGTTGGATTTCCACCCGAATCGGGGTTCGGTTCGGGTTCGGGTTCGGGTTTTGACTTCGGATTTCGGTTTTGGGTGCACGAAGACTCCACCCGATCCGAACCCGACCTGTTGCCATCCTTACTGGTGACGGTTCTTGAAGATCTGTAGTAGTCTTTTATCCAGTGTCACATTAGTTTAAATGACTAAAGCTGGTATGGAATCATAATAGTGTTACAGCATGTGACTCACTGAGTTTGATCAGTTTGAGGCACTGTACTAACGAATTGCCTCTTACTACAGCAAGTTCTGCTATTTGTCTTCAGTTCAACCACATATTTTGCTGAGAAGTGTTGTCTTCAGTTCTGCTATTTGTCTCAGATCAAGTTTATTTGCTTTCTGTTACTGAAACAAGCTCTTGCTGTTTTCAGGTTCGTGATCTTGATTTTGCCATACAGATTAGAAAATAGTGTGTGAAGCTGATTGTCTCACCAGCATAGGGTGAAGGTTTGTATCTTTATCAGTGAATTCGATTCACATATATGAGGCTATCCATAAAACCTGTTACAACTTAGAGCAACTTTTATATGCTTGGTATATATGTGGTTGTTGGCCTTCGTGCCATATTTGGTATATATGTGGTTGTTGGCCTTCGTGCCATGTTTTTTGCAGGTTTTGGGAACCTCCCCATGCAGGGGAGGTGCTGCCGAAAGTTTGAGTCGACACTAACCATTTTTGCCCTTTTTTGCAGGAGGACCTGTGGGAGGGACTCGACCACCCCGATCGACTTCGTCGGCGCTGCGGTCTTCCTGCACTGCGTCGGCTTGCCACTGCACCGACTCTGCACCGCCCCACTACCCGGACCTCACCGTCACCCTAGGTATAACCCCTCTATCCGTATGTTGTCTTTGGTCGCGTAACCTAGTTAGGTGTCTTCCGTTCGAAAGACATACGGTCAGAGATATGCGGACCTTTGCATATCTGCGACCGTATCTCTTTCGGATTGTCCACGTTTTTTGGACAGCCCGCGGATGCGTAGTTGAGGTTAGTTTTCATGCTCCGCTCTATTTTGAGATGGTGTTTCAGCATCACCTCTCCGTTGTTCTCCGGATACAAACTCTCCCTTGCAGGACGTGTATCAGGAGAACGATGGGGAGGTTCTGCCGAAATTCCATCTTGGATAGGAGCGGAGCATGGAAACTAACCTCATCTACGCATCCGTGGGTGGGATTAGGACCTATCCTCACCTATTAGAGAGTAGGGACACCGCGTAGATGCAATTGATGGTCACCTATGGTGATATTTTATATGCTAGAGGATGGATGACCGTCAGTGGATGTACACGGGCCGGACAAGTGAGGGTCATGCCAACTATGAATGGATGCAGAAGACTGATCATTTCTTGAATCGTGCATTCGGCAAGGCCTCAAAATTCCCAAAAATGGCTTTGTGTCCCTGCAGCAAGTGTGGTAACAGGAGAATGCTAGACAAGGAACTCATGGGTACACATCTGCACAAGAATGGGTTTACACCAAACTACACCCGGTGGGTCCACCATGGTGAAGCCGATCGTATAAGAGAGGAGGTGGTGAGACAACGCGTCGAGGCTTTCGATGCTGATGCCGGGGTAGCAGACATGGTAGATGACGTTTACCAAGCACAATTTGCTGAAGGACGTGAGGAGGCGGAGATGCAGGCAGCCGTGGATGCGTTCAAGTACATGATGGACTCGGTGGCGAAACCCCTTCACGCTCATTCTGAGGTCTCTTAGCTAGATGCCATTAGTCGCTTGATGGGGTTGAAGTCTGATTTGAACATGAGTCGAGAAGGCTTCGATAAGGTGTTGGCCGTGGTTGGCACCCTACTTCCAAAGAACCACGTGTTGCCGAAGACCATGTACGAGGCACATAAGCTCCTTAAAGCACTGAAGATGCCGTATGAGCAGATACATGCTTGTCCGAACGGGTGTGTCCTATTTCGGGAAGAACACAAGGAGGCAAAGTACTGTCCGAAGTGTAAAGCCTCCAGGTTCCTGGAGGTAGAGTCTAGTGATGGTGGTGGCCAGAAGACTCAGCTTAAGATACCCGCCCGAGTCTTACGGCACCTTCCCTTTGTGCCGAGGCTTCAAAGGCTATTCATGAGCGAGGAAACCGTGAAACAGATGACATGGCACAAGAATGGCAAACGGTACAATCCTGACAAGATGGTACATCCATCTGATGGTGAAGCATGAACCAGCTTTAATGACAAGCATCGTCTGAAATCCAATGAGGCTCGTAATGTACGTGTCGCGCTGGCAACAGATGGGTTCAATCCTTATGGCACGATGTCTGCCCCTTACACATGTTGGCCCGTGTTTGTTATCCCCCTCAATCTCCCCCCTAGCGTCGCCTTTCAACGACATAATGTGATCTTGACGTTGATAATTCCTGGACACCCGGGGAAGAATATGGGTGTGTACATGGAGCCTGTGATTGATGAATTGACCAAAGCTTGAATGAAGGGGTGTGGACATACGATCGAGCAACAAAGCAAAGCTTCAAAATGTACGTTTGGTACCAGTACTCCATGCATGATTTCTTGGCGTATGGGTTATTCTGCGCCTGGTGTGTTCAGGGGAAGTTTCCGTGCCCAATATGTCAGGAAGCTGTAAGGTTCATTTGGTTGAAGAAGGGTGGCAAGTATTCGTCGTTCGATCAACATCGTCAATCCCTAAATTCCAACCATCATTTCCAACAAGACACCAAGAACTTTAGGAAAGGTGTCGCTGTCACGGACCCTAGACCACACTTGAAGACTGCTGCCGAGGTTCATGCTGAGATAGATGCTCTCGTGCCCAATGAAGAAGGTGGTTTTGTGGGATATGGTGAGCAACACATGTGGACTCATAAGTCCGGCTTGACGAGGCTCCCCTATTTCGATGACCTCCTACTGCCCCATAACATTGATGTAATGCACACTGAAAAGAACATCGCCCAGGAGGACGAGCAGGCTCGGGCGACGGACAATGAGGGAGATGCACAGGAGGGCGGCGAGGCTGGAGGTAGTTCCACTGCTGCAGCCAGGCCCTACTTGCGAGGTCCCTCAAAACTCCCTGGGCCTCCACTTCCTCCCCTGCGCCCAGTGATCCGCCCCCAGGGGGACAGGTAACTAACTTTATATTTTATCACAGCTACTTCATATAACCTGTTGAAAATTATCAAAGAAACTAATATTGTTTGTTAATGACTTGTGCAGGCACTGGCAGGTTGTGTCGCTTGGTGACTCACGCAACCCCAACCACATCTTGGGGCTTGTGTGCAGGCACTATTACCCCGGCATTGTCACACACAAAGGGACTATGGGGCCGGCCAAATCGTGGGACCACTACAAATCTGCCCCCGACGCAGATTATGAAGACAAGCAGGAGCGGGTCAGGAGAGAGTTCTGGGTAAGTCTCGTTCGCACAACTTTGTTCAATATATCGCATTCATTTGACTTTTTTTGACATAATTAATTGATACATTATGTCTGTTTGCAGACTTTTTTCAGGTGTGAAGAGGGACAGGAGGAGAGGGCGGAGAAGAACTTGGTGAAAAGTGCCAGAAAACACATCTCCGACATGCACTATGAGGAGCGCCTCACTTACATCATCAAATACTACGCCACGCGACTTGGTCAGAAAATCACCAAACCACAGGCAAGACAGATGTCTCTGACCCGGAAACAGTTCCTTGAGGTAAATGAAGAAGAAAAATACTAATTCGTTTTGAGATTAAGTAGCTTTAATTTGGTCGTCTTATATCTCAATTATTTATGACATGTAGATGATTCCATGGTGGTGCGAGTCGTATCGGGACTGCTGGGAGATGATTGTGGACAGGTGGTTCACAGAAGTTTATATCCAGGAGCACGAAGCCCACCGGGAGCAGGCTTTGCAGGCGACAGGCCCCACACACCACCAAGGCAGCCGCAGCCTCGCCGCGTACAAGAAAGCATGGGTACATGAATTCATTTTTAGTATTCTGACGCTCCATTCTGCATGTTTCTTCTAATCATCTTGTTGTCTTTCTCGTAGTCGGCGTCGCATGGTGGCCAGTCTTTGTCCACGTTCATGGCGTATGGACTGGCCCGCAAGGGAAAGGCGGCTTCCGATGTCACCTTCAGCCCGGATGACCCGCCCGAGTCATACAGCAACTCGAGCATCTACACCCGCATCAGCTCCTACGCGTCGGAGGCAAGGTCAGTCCAGGGGCCAGAGTGGGATCCGAACGCCAACGACATTGATGGGCCGACTGTCATGAGGATCGGACAGAGCAAGAAGCATGGGCGGTACTGGCTTGGCGATGGCACCCTCGAGTCCGGCTCTATTCCAACTCTCTCCCAGATCTGAGCAAAGACCCCGATCGGAGGCCCGGTCATACTCCAATGGCCGTCCCCTTCACAGCAGTGGGTTGATGCACTCCAGGTTTGTCCCGTTTAACTCTTCGCACATTGATCTTTACATAACTTAGTTGCCTTTACATCACTGAAACAGATGGGTTGAAATGTTGCAGGCCGAGAACGAGAGGATGGCTCAGGAGCTGCGGGACCTGGTGGCGAGGACCGAGCAGGCCGAGCGGGAACGAGAGGCCGAGCGGGAAAGACAGGCCAAGCAGCTGGCGGAGATTACGGCGTTCCTGCAGCACTTTGGGCAAGTCAACGGTGTACCTGTGTCGCAATTCACTCCACCGCCGCCAGTTCTATCTAGTCCTGTGAGTATGAAACCAAATTGCTTCGACTAGTGCTTTCATTAGATGACCACTCTAACACATGTAATCTCTTGTCCTTTATGCAGCCTCCGTCGGCGGGTTCGAATAACCCATCTCAAGGGCAAGCAGGCGACGGCGCTTTTCCTTCACCAGGCACTCAGTTTCCCCCCAACTCTAGTTTGTTTCTCTTTTTCACCGCTTGATGGACATGTGATGCACTGTGAATGACTATCGACTTGTGACGATGGATATTGGACCTATTATGTTTGCGATGTCGTGTATGTGAGATATTGTGTTGGCGATGTGATATATATATGTGGGATTGAGTTTGTGATGCGATGGATGTGCTATATTATGTTTGTGATGCTTCAGATGTGATATATATCTTTTATATGCTGTGTTTATAATTATAGAATAAAAAAATAAAAAAATTGAGGCTTTGCCGGGTGCCCTGGCCCTGGCACTCGGCAAAGCTGGGAATTCCAGGGCTAGGGCCAGGGCCCCCAGCAAAGCCTCAATTTTTTATTTTTTTAAATTCTTTGCCGGGTGCCGCCCTGACAGGACACTCGGCAAAGAAAATACTAAAAAAATAAAAAAAACTCTTTGCTGGGTGTCTAGAGGAGCGACATCCGGCAAAGAAATTATAAAAAAAATTAAAAAAATATTTGCCGGGTGCCTCTGACATGGCACCGGGCAAAGAAATTATAAAAAAAATTAAAAAAAAATCTTTGTCGGGTGCCTCCCGGTAGGGCACTCGGCAAAGAAAATTTGAAAAAAAAAATTAAAAAAATCTTTGCCGGGTGCCTCTGACATGGCATCCGGCAAAGAAATTATAAAAAAAAATTAAAAAATCTTTGCCGGGTGTCTCCCGGTAGGGCACTCGGCAAAGAAAATTTGGAAAAAAAAAATTAAAAAAATCTTTGCCGGGTGCCTCTGACATGGCACCCGGCAAACCAAAGGCTGATGGAGCCGGCACCGTGACGGCCACTTTTCTTTGCCGGGTACCGGGTTTGCACTCGGCAAAATCTTTGCCGGGTGCCCGATAAAAAGCACCCGGCAAAGAAATCTTTGCCGACCAACTTTTTGTCGGCGGCTCTTTGCCGAGTGCTGCACCCGGCAAAGGCTTTGCCGAGTGCAAAGTAGCCTTTGCCAGGTATTTCCGGCACCCGGCAAAGCGCCTGAATCCTGTAGTGGCGCCACCGGACGTGTTGACAAACTCGGCGCCATGCTCCAGCTCGGCGCGGGGCTGCTGCTTGACTCCCTGCCTCCTCTTGGGCTCCCAAGAGGCACTCCGGATCCACGCCAACGAAGAAGTCATCATCCAGTGGTGTATTTGCTGGTCGCAGGCTGATGCACTCGCCGGACATCGTCTCTGGGCCGAGCAGATCTTCGACAGTGGCTTCGGCCACCACGGGCAGCACCAGACCACACGGTATCTGGATGAACTCGCCAGCTTGCTCCTTCTCGGCACTTGGCTGCTGCAGACCATGCTCCTCTTCTCCTCCAAACATCTCCTGGCAGCAGATCCAATCGTCGACATTGATGTGGGCCAACTGGGACTGGGACGGCATCTGACCATACTCTGTCTGAACAAACTCGCCGTTGTGCTCCGGCGCCGCAGCGTGTGGCTGCTGCAGAGCGTGCACCTCCTCGTGTCCGAACATCGTGTGATCCATGTGTTGGTGCTCATAGCAGGGCATCGGATAGTAGTCGGTGAAGCTGTTGTCGTGCTGCATCTGCACCTGCTCGCGCTGGATGTGGATCAACTTGGCCGGCCGTGCCTCGGGGTTGCCACTGCCGGCCTTCCTCTTAGAGCATGACGAGGTGGCAGCGGACTTGCTGGAAGACGATGGCTTCCCTTTCGCACGAGACGACCGGTATACCTTGCAGAGTACATAATTGCTAGCGGCTTGCTTGTCGACGAAATCGTACTCAACCATACAACAGCCCATCCTCTCCAACGATCCATCCTTCATGCGCCCGTAGGAAAAGGTGCAGAACGTGCCGCCTTCTGATCCATGGACGTCCTTGGCTCGTACCTCCGGGTGCCAGCGCGTTTCGCCGCGGGTGCCGATCGCGCGCTGCCGGTGCCCGCTCGCCTTCCCTTTGGTGTTCTTGTACCTCTTGGGACAGTAGAAATACCATATGCTGTTGTAGCCATCTTCCATCTGATCGGTGCCCGGCGCTGGTATGAGGTTGGCGACAAGGTCAGCAGGGGCGGCAGAGCAGACATCGACGCGATGGACGTAGGGGATTTCGGCTCCAGCGCGGAGGCGGCGGAGGAGGGCGATGGACACGCCGTCGGTGGCGCGGGAGACGGGATCATCCTGTGCTGCCATGTCGATCTCGAAATGAAGCGAGTTGCTGGCTCTCGGCGAGATGGTGAAGCCGTGGGTGGACGAAAATGGTGGGACGATCTTACGTGAAGGCCGGCGAAAGGTGAAGTTGAAGATGGGTTAGTTGCCCTTGCCGACGCCCAAAACTCCAGATCAGCGGCGCTTATAAAGACCTGCAGGATGACCGTATTCACTAAGGTTAAGGTAGCGTGAGATTCAATCTTGGATCGAATTGACGAATTGGACCGTATTCCCTAAGGATGACCGTATGACCCGCGACTCCGTGACGAATTGACGAGGATGACCAGCCCGCGCGTGCATGATCCTCGCCCGATCTGCACCGCACGACCTGGATCGAACGGTCGTCACTCGTTAGGAACCGTGCACCCCGACTTCCCCCAGCTTCCAGTTCCAACAGGCAACAAAGCCACTCTCAACAGTGCGCGTATTTGGGGATTGCCTCCGGCCAAAATGATAAGCGCATTTGGGTACCTTGACACAGGCCTTCTTCCCTGAGTTCGTGCGTTTTCATGGCGTACCCTAGTCCCTGGTCTCCGACTGAGACCTGGTGTTCACCTCCAACTTCTAGAAGGAACTCAAGCGCCTCACGGGTAACAAGCTGCACATGACCTCGGCATTCCATCCCATGCCGATGGCCAGACCGAGGTGGCCAACAAGGTCATTATCATGTACCTTCGCTGCCTCACCGGCGATCACCCATGCCAGTGGCTGCGCTGGTTGCCATGGGTGGAGTACGACTACAATACCGCCTTCCAAGCCTCCCTCGAGGACACGTCGTTCAAGATTGTCTACGGCCGCGACCTGCCCTCTATCCGCTCTTATGAGCCCGGGGAAACTAGGGTGGCAGCGATGGCCAAGAGCATGGCCGAGCGGGATGAGCTCCTGGCTAATGCCCACTGCCGCCTGGAGCAAGCGCATGCCGTCTACAAACGCCACTACGACAAGAACCACCGCGAAGCTCGCTATGCAATGGGAGATATGGGTTTGGCTGCACCACCACCACCGCGGCCCAACCTCCTTGCATGTGGTCTCCAAGGGGAAGCTACGGTCACACTTCTACGGGCCGTATCACGTCTCAGCCATCATCAACGACGTCGCCTACTGCCTCGAGCTCCCTCCTCGTGTCTGCCTCCACGATGTCTTTCCACGTTGGATTGCTGAAAGAAGTTTGTGGGCACTCCACCGGCGACTTCACCAGCCCTGCCGTCGCCCCACCACCATGCCATGCAACCTGTTCCTGAGTGCACCACACACACTCGCCTTGCCAGAGGCGTTCGGCAGGTGCTGGTACATTGGCAAGGGGAGCCCGCCGCATCGGCCACCTAGGAGGATGTCGATAGCTTCGTCGACTGCTATCCAACCTTCCAGCTCGAGGACGAGCTGCTCGTCGAGGGGAGGGGGAGAGATGTCATGTGGGGCCGACAATACAGCCGCCAGCCTCGGACACGAGACGCCGCCAGGGGCGCTCCCAAGAGCACGCGCGGGCAGCAAGTGCCCGAGGAGGCCCAGGAGGCTTAGATCAATAGGAATTAAGAGTTGGTTGGGGATTAGAAGTAAATGGCTGGGCAAGAATGAAGGAGCTAGACTCCTATTTATATACTGTAATGAGTTGAGATGAATCATGCAAGAAACAATTACCTTCCTAATCTCCCTATGCTTCTCTCAATCTCATCCCCTTCATCATAGGGCGTACATGGGATAAACCCCACGCCATTATCGACCCAGGCTACGAGCTACGTAGTCGAGGTCCTGCTACCTTGGACGCCAAACACCCTTGACATACCTGGTATACGGGATCACTGGTCAAGTTGTGATAGTACAAATATCAGTTGCCTCCAGTTAATTGCACTTCAATTCGGTAACAATCATGTTAGTTCGGATGCAAACATCTCCGTTTTATCCATATTAGTAAACTTGAAAACTATAGCTTTCTTTTTTTGGCACCGCATATACGTATCTGCAAAAATACATATCTGAGGCACGAAGAAAAAAAATCTATGCTTAAAATCCACTGGTCCATCAGAGAAATTTCAGCCACCTCAAGCACCCAATCTCATCTGATAATGATGGCCTTTTGTTACACACCCTGGTCGTGTGGGGTGAGAGAAATAAGTTCTGAAGTTTGTTTTTTTTCCAAATATGTTGCTGAAAATTTTGTATTTCCACCATTAATAAGACATGTATAAAAACTTGTATTTGTTTGTTTTTTTATAAGGATTTGTATTCAATGGTTGCTTGGTTATATTCGTCTAAAATTAAATGTCTACTCTGTATCTCGTATCCAATTATTTTGAAATAACTTTGTTATTTGAAGTTGATCCAATGGATACAAATACCACACACACACACACACCAAAAATAGCATTTATTTCTGGCTGCGGACCCTTCCCTCCTAGTGGCTCTGGCTCCTGCTGCGAGTGTGGCTTGACGCGATGCAGTCTGTTTTGGCGCTTCCATGTCCAGTTTGCCCTACCATTGCTATAGTTGTGCTTCCTTAGGGTGTGTGTATGTGGGAAACTCAGCCTTGGTCTAGATGGGTGAACGATGACAGCATTTTTTTTTATTAGAGGCGTTGCGACGGAGGTTCCTTAATTGGTGCCATACACCACCTTGTGGAGTTTCCAGGATTTAGAGTTACTCCTTGTTTGATTTGTTGCATTCTTTCTTTCTTTTTAGTCTATATATGCTCGTGTGAGTTGAGATATCAGGCTAGGATTGCATTCTTGAGGAACTTGCCCTTGAGCATAGTTATTTGTCCCGGAGGTTTTTTGCTAGCAATATTTGGTGAAGTTGTTGCCATTTAAGTTCTAGTGTACCAGCGGTGAGTTGTTTGCCCGGGTATATTGTTGCCAAGAGGAGTTGTTCAGAGAGGTTGTAGTTGTGAATGTTTTTGGTTGTCTTACTAGAAAAACACGGAATTGTTTAATTGTGCTCATTTTAGTTCTTGACGGAGTGATTACCTCATAGTTGCGTGATTTTTGAATAATTGATTTCCTTTAAAAACTGATTGGTTCCATTTTTCTAATAATATAATTACGGCAAAGCAAATGCTTTTGCTGTCTTAAAAAAGCTTTTCTCGTAGGAACGAAGAATCACAAAATTTGCTTGTGCAGTATACATCTATAACTCTATAGTATCTATATTTATTTTCCCTATACAACAGGCGACTGAAAAGAGTGACTCCTTCAAGCTACGGTTTCAGCTCCTTCGCTTCTTCCCTTTCTCTCTTTATCTCGCGACTCTCCCTCCCGACGCGGAGGTGCATCGGCGCAAGCGAGCAGGTGTCCCCTCCCTGGATGTGTTGCGACGCCTGCGCCCAACTCCGGCAAGCTCCTCCCCGTGACCATGGCCGCGCCCCCACCTGTGCCGAGCTCCTCCCCCCATTCCGGCGAGCAGATCCGGTGACCTCCCCAACTCCAGCGAGTGGATCCGGTGGCGGACATGGCAGATCCAGCGACGTAGGCCCTCCTCCTCCTGGGTCGCCGAGTTAGGGTTCCGGCGAGTCTCCTCTTTCTTTCTCCCAACTCCGACGAGCTTCTTCTCTCTCTCTCTCTCCTCTAACTCCTGTGGGCTATAGAATGGCTGGTCGGGGGAGGCAGGTTGGCCAGACAGTGGAGATGGTCAATGGGTGGTTAGGGGAGCCAGCGGTAGCAGGGGCGGTTGGGCCAAGTCTGGGAGGGGAGCTTTAGCCATGGTGGCGATGGGGGTGGGGGGAGGGGAAGAAGGTGGCGGCGTGAGCGAGCTTAGGTTTCGCCGATGCTCCGCAGCCGCGGAGCTCCCGTGAAATCCTAGCTCGCCGTGGCGGGCGGCGGCGACAATGATCACCGAACAGAGGCATGGTCGGGGGCGACGAGAGAAAGAAGATGAATAGGCGTCGGATGAAGATCCAACATCTCAGATCAATCGCCTAAAAAACGACTAATTTCAGGCGCCGGTAGAGCATATTTTCTCAATCCCATTCCTATTTTGATATTTTATCGTAACAAGCCAAACCCGAACAAATTTTGGGGCCGTTGCCTCCTTTCCCCCTCCTTGTTTGGAAACTTCTACCAACGTCTCTCCCTCTTCTTTAATTATCCCTTTTTCTTGTTTGCTTCAGGCGGCGCACCTCTTTTCGTCGTCGGAGCAGTCGGCTTGACCGCGCCGCCGCGCGGGCTGCGGGAAGGGAGGAGGACGAAGCCACGAAGGAATCAATGACGCCGCAAGAGACGGAAGAAGAAGGCGAGTGCACCAGCGCCACAAAGCGGATGAAGGCCGCCGCCACGGCCACCGACGTGAGCATGGAGCTCGACATCCTCGACTGCCCCTTCTGCTACCACCCTCTACGGCCGCCGGTCTTCCAGGTGCACGCGCATACTTACATTGGGGTTTGCTTGTCTTGCAGTTTTGCCAAGAGTTCATCTGCGATTCTAATCTTATAGAAACACGAGCAAGAACGGCTGTCGTGATACTTGAGTACGTCCAGTTGTGTGAAACACTTGAGAACGTCCAACTCAGGCCGCTCGAGCCGGATCGTTTCGTCTGGCGTTGGACACCGGACGGATGGTACTCTGTCCGCTCGGCGTATAGAGCATACTTCGCGAGTTGGACGTCTATGGCGGGCGCCAAGGAGTTGTGGCGCGCGCACGTACCGCCCAAGGTTAAGTTCTTTTTCTGGCTAGCCTTACACGGTCGCCTCTGGACGGCGGCACGACGGATGCGGCATGGACTTCAGGTGACCACGGCTTGCGTCTTTTGTGACCAGTTGGACGAGTCGACAGATCACCTGCTGTGTTCCTGCGTCTTCGCCCGCGAGGTTTGGTCCCGTCTACTCATCGCCATGACCTCCATCACCGCCCCACCGCACTCCACGTCCACCCTACTCGACTGGTGGCTTTCGGAGAGGTCTGGCCTGCCGCAACCGCTGCACAGGAGCTTCGACTCCTTAGTCCTTCTGGTGACTTGGTGCCTGTGGAAGGAGCGAAACCGGCGCACGTTCGATCACCAGGCTGTGTCGCCGAGTGAACTCGTCTCAGCCATACTAGACGAGGCTGCCGCCTGGGTGGGTGCAGGCTTCGGTAGCCTGGCTTTGCTAACAGGGCTCGTAGCTTGAGGCGCCGTCGCACGCTCGCTCACCCTTGTCGCAAAATAGTTTTTTCTTTAGTACATCCGAGTCTATCCGCCGCCGAGCGCGGTGATATGTGTTTAGTGTTTACTCTACGGTGACATATGGCTTCTCGCCGTATCGTCCCATGGAGCGTGTAACAAACTCCCACTTCTACTTAATGAAGAACGTGCTATGCATGCTTTCAAAAAAAAAATTCTAATCTTATAGTGTGGATCTGCGCCGACGAAACACTCCTGCCCTCAGCTACTACCCGCAGGGCCGCATGATGCATGTGAAGTCTGCAGCTTTCTTTGATCTTTTATCAAATGGAAGTGAAGAAATTTTGATTATATTTTAATTTTGGGTGTAGTCATAAGGTGAGAGTTTCTGAAGAATATAATCTCCCGTAGCATCAACATTCTAGGTTCTCTCGGGTTTGAATAGCATCAAACTGTTCGGATCCGGAAATTTGTTCAAGATGTTTCAAATTTCATATAGCACGGTCATTTGCATGACTTGTTCAGTTTGACCAAACTGCAGTAGGTCACTAGAGTTGAGTGTTAATTATTCAATCAGTAATTTTCTTGATAAATAATTGACCGATAAAGGATCTGGAATCCTGTGATTAGTATGATTGGATGACTGACGATCCAATATACACTATACAGTTTACTTAATCTCTATACTACTAAACCGGAGCCAAGCTTCGGCCAAGCACGATGGCCACGTCGCCTCCAAATCCCGGGTTGTCCGATCTCGATCGGACGGCTCGAATCACGTAAAAAAGTACTTTGGTGGTCATTGTTTATTTATTGTTCACACACTGTTTATTACAGTTCAACTGCTGTCCACACACTGTTCACCACTGTCCACGCATCTTCGCTACACGCATATG
Source organism: Saccharum hybrid cultivar R570 (assembly GCA_038087645.1). Classification (NCBI taxonomy): domain Eukaryota; kingdom Viridiplantae; phylum Streptophyta; class Magnoliopsida; order Poales; family Poaceae; genus Saccharum; species Saccharum hybrid cultivar. The sequence continues at coordinate 8,396,923 of JAQSUU010000112.1, read as the reverse complement.
AGAAATGTACCCGGAACATTCAAATAAGTCCTTCTCGTTTGTAGAGAATTTCAAAAAAAAAATTTAAATAAACTAGAAGCGACCTAAAACGTACCTAAATATTTTTTTGGCCTCTTCACTGTCATAAAAAAATTTTAGATTCCTCTCGTTCGCATTTCGCCGATACATTTAGAAAGTCTATACCTTATCCTTCCTACCTCCAACTCCGATAATTCTACCAAAAAACCCCCTAAATATTAAAATCCGTTTCGGTAATTTACGGTCATTTTCACACAAACACAAAGTAGACCCTTTCCTTTGCAAATAAATTCCAATATATTCGTAAATAGACAAACAAATCTAGAACGTATCTAAATATTTTCTGCCTCTTCTTTGTCATCAGAAAAAAATACTCTATGACACCTACTGTGTATTCTATTACACCTACAAATAATCGCTAAAACCTACGGTACCCAAATCTCCAAATTATAAAACAATGTTTTAAAAAAAAAGGGTCCGTAGCAACATAAACGTATAACAAACTGCCTCAAAATGCTAGACACCCTGCTTGCTAAAAAATTAATCAATAATTAATCTATGCTCCTACACAACTGGTTGTATCCCATGAGGCCGCGCGGCAATGCCGCGCGTTGTTTCTAGTTATATCTGATACTGCCACCCAGTCCCATGCACCTCAAAGACCTCATTTTTTAGAAAGATCAAAGACCCCATGTTTGTTGTCCTATTGATTGCATATTTTGTTTGTCCATGGTTGTCTGGCCTTGCATCTGTTGTTACCTTATGTATTGCATGCATAGGTCGTACTTGAATTACTATTATGCTCATATTGTTTTATCTCTATTTCTAAGTGTGCCGTGGGGCATTTCCTCATCCTAATTCCTAAACAGTCTAAAAGTTCATGTGTCTATGCAATTCATTCTTCATACTGAACTGAAGTGACAATTGCATTGAGTGCAATGAGTCACCCAAATGAGGATGGCTTACTGAGCTAAATTTGTAATTTCTAATGTGCCATGCTCGTTTATTTTCACTGTTAGGCTATTCATGTTGATTCTTCTATGCACTTATAATTCAATGCTTGCTTACAAATTCCCATCCTGTTCAGCACCGGATTGGAGAAACTAGTCGTAACTTGCAGTCTGATCAATGTTTCCTTGTGCCAAAGTTGTTCTCAGAGTTTCTGATTCATGACTTTTCCTCAGTGTGCTGTAGGGCATGTTGTATGCTCATCTTGTCGTGCCAAGCTCCCGGACGGGTGCCACTGCTGCTCCATCACCACGGGCTACAATCGGTGCCACATCATAGAGCATGTTGTTGACTCCACTAAAGTTCCTTGCATGTATAGCAATCTTGGATGCACTCAAAAGATAACCTACTATGAGAAAGAAGACCATGCGAAAGTGTGCCCTCATGCCCCGTGCTTCTGTCCTGAAGCCAGCTGCTCTTTCTATGGATCAACCGTGGAGCTCCTTGAACATTTCTCTGCCAAACACAAATGGCATTCCGCCAAACTTTCCTGCAGCAAGGCATTTCGATTCCGCATTGCACATAGCTCAAGCTCAACTGTCCTTACGGGTGAAGACGGGCACATGTTCTTGGCTACCATGGTACAAGTGGAGGCCGTTGGAGGTGTCATCTCAGTTTTCAGCATCCAGCCTCACATCACTGAATCAAACTTCATGTGCAAACTGGCGGTCTCATGTCCTGAAATGAGCTATACTCAGTGTATTCAATTCCAAACGAGAAGCAGCAATCTTCTTGGTGGGCTACCAAAGGATTGCTTTACGTTTGTCGTGCCAAAGTTGCTGCTCCGAGATACCACGGCCAGAGTGAGTGTGACACTCATCCCACCGTAAGTATATGTATGGGTTATGCTGCATTGATGTACCGTACTGCTGCCTGTTCATAACTGAGATATGAGTAGGGAGTGCTTTTGACTTTTTCCTAAGTCTGGGCTTTGTTAGATACTCTTATAGATATAAGAGAAGAGACCTGTGCACTTGTGATGTTTTTTTTTCTCGAACGTGCTCTGTGCACGGATTTCATTAAGCAGAACCAGAAAGTTCAAACGAAAATACAGCAAAGACCATGGTAATCCACTGGTTACCAAGGCACAACAGCCCCACGACAGCACGTGGTTGTGATTATATGAGAAACATGTTGCGACTAGCAAAGAAACAAAGGAGAGCTACGCAAGCGCGAGCAAGGGTAGCAGGTGCCTGTAACCCGCTAAGCACCACTCATCGGCCTCCTCCAGCTTAGTTTCCTGCAGACATACAAGCGTGGCCCGTTCCTGGGACACTAAGTCCCATACGACATTGCGGCGGGCGCGACCATTCAACCCGCGCACGTTCCAGACGAAGCAATTGTCTGATGTCACATTGGGAAACGTGCACTTGTGATGTCATGTGATGGTACATATCATTTATATGTCTAGTCTCAATTGTTGGATATGCCGTGGTCTGTATTCGGATTTTCTTTTACAGTTTGTATTCAGAGTAAATTGGTTTCATTTTTTGGATGTTCATTTCATATTCTTCTCGAAACTCGAAAGGAACAACATGAACAGCTGCTGAAGCAGTGAAGCTGTCCACACTGGAGATTGGGAAAATATACATAGAAGTTCAGAGCTTACAGAAGGATGTCATGCTCTCTGACCTTTGACCTGTTCAATACTTAATTAATTACTCATGAGCTCCAAAAATTTTAAAAACTTGTGTCTATGATTCACAGTACATTCACCGAGTTTTGTTGAAAGTAAACTGCGACAGTTTTATTACTTCTGAAAAAAAGTAACACAAGGGAATACAAATTTACAAAGGGGCTTGATTACTGATCGATGGGCCATTTGTTCACATGAACTGTTTTCGTTTGCTAGGAAGGATCAGTTTCTTACGAATATTTGTGAATGCAACTTGATATTATCGCATTAGTCATCCCATGTTTGCTTGTCACATTTCATGTCATAATTCTTTTACTAAATGAAGAAATATATCCCAGTCTGTCATGCGAAAGGTGGTATACCAAAATCTACAACGAAAGGCAGTAAGGTGCTGCAAGCCTGCACAGTGCTGCGTGAGAGCCACAACTCACTCTGAATACTCCAAAGAGGAGAGATTATGCTAGCACTTGTTCAAAACGCTTATCGTTCAAACATGTTATCGATCTCACGATGAATGAATTATATGAAAGCAACATGAACAAATGCACAAACCAGAACATCAACAAATCATTGCATTCAGATAATAATATCTTCTTGGTCAAGTTTGCATTTTACCATCAGAATTCAGAAGATCACTCATGCACCGTGTGGTGGTAAACACACATGGAGAAAACAAAGGTACAATAGAAACATGCCCGCAGCTAAGCACACAGCAACTTGTTCTAGCCCTTATAAGCAAGCACGGGAAACTAGTACAGTAGCCAACGCAACAGGCCTGCCAACTGCAGAAACAGATAATTGGTTACATGACATCCTCAATGTTTGTCAACTTTACAAGCAGAGGTGATCGATGAACTTCTCATCGTCTGATGGAAAATTACTGGTACAACTAAGTAAAGCCGCACCTTGATGCAGAAAAAAGTTGCGTGCAGCTTAATCAGAAAACAGCAACAAGTTCTATCTTCTATCCTATGAACACATCAGATACGGAAGCCACAAGAGAGATTCTTGAACAGGTGTGCTGCATCCTGCTGACGAACTTGGCGTCATGCTCCAGCTCGGTGAGTAGCTGCTGCTAGCTCTTGTCCTCGCATCCTCTTGGGCTCTGAAGGGGCAGACCGTATCCACGCCAACGAAGAAGTCATCATCCAGTGGTATTCTTTCGGTTGGCATGCTGATGCACTCGCCGGACATCATCTCGGGGCCGAGCAGATCTTTGACACTGGCTTCGGCCACCAAGGGCGCCACCGGACGTGTTGACGAACTCGGCGCCATGCTCCAGCTCGGCGCGTGGCTGCTGCTTGCTCTGCTCCCTGCCTCCACTTGGGCTCCCAAGAGGCACTCCGGATCCACGCCAACGAAGAAGTCATCATCCAGTAGTGTACTTGCTGGTCGCTGGCTGATGCACTCGCCGGACATCGTCTCTGGGCCGAGCAGATCTTCGACAGTGGCTTCGGCCACCACGGGCACCACCAGACCACACGGTATCTGGATGAACTCGCCAGCTTGCTCCTTCTCGGAACTTGGCTGCTGCAGACCATGCTCCTCTTCTCCTTCGAACATCTTCTGGCAGCCAATCCACTCGTCGACGTTGATGTGGGTGCCCTGGGACGGCATCTGGCCATACTCTGTCTGAACGAACTCGCCGTTGTGCTCCGGCGCCGCAGCGTGTGGCTGCTGCAGAGCGTGCACCTCCTCGTCTCCGAACACCGCGTGATCCATGTGTCGGTGCTCATAGCATGGCATCGGATAGTAGTCGGTGAAGCTGTTGTCGTGCTGCATCTGCACCTGCTCGCGCTGGATGTGGATCAACTTGGCCGACCGTGCCTCGGGATAGCCACTGCCGGCCTTCCTCTTAGAGCATGATGATGTGGCGGATTTGCTGGAAGACGATGGCTTCCCTTTCGCACGAGATGACCGGTATACCTTGCAGAGTACATAATTGCTAGCGGCTGTGGCGGCGGCTTGCTTGTCGACGACATCGTACTCAACCATGCACCACCCCATCCTCTCAAACGATCCATCCTTCATGCGCCCGTAGGAAAAGGTGCAGAACGTGCCGCCTTCCGATCCACGGACGTCCTTGGCTCGTACCTCCGGGTGCCAGCGCGTTTCGCCGCGGGTGCCGATGGCGCGCTGCCGGTGCCCGCTCGCCTTCCCTCTGGTGTTCTTGTACCTCTTGAGACAGTAGAAATACCATATGCTGTTGTAGCCATCTTCCATCTGATCGGTGCCCGGCGCTGGTATGAGGTTGGCGACAAGGTCAGCAGGAGCGGCAGAGCAGACATCGACGCGATGGACGTAGGGGATTTCGGCTCCAGCGCGGAGGCGGCGGAGGAGGGCGATGGACACGCCGTCGGTGGCACGGGAGACGCGATCATCCTGGGCAGCCATGTCGATCTCGAAACTAGAGGTGTGGAGCGAGTTTGCTGGCTCTCGGCGAGATGATCAGGCCGTGGGTGGACGAAAATGGTGGGATCTTACGTGAAGGCCGGCGAAAGGTGAAGTTGAAGGTGGGTTAGTAGCCCTTGCCGACGCCCAAAACTCCAGATCCAACGGCGCTTATAAAGACCTGCAGGATGACCGTATTCACTAAGGTTAAGGTAGCGTGAGAGTCAATCTTGGATCGAATTGACGAATTGGACCGTATTCCCTAAGGATGACCGTATGACCCGCGATTCCGTGACGAATTGACGAGGACGACCAGCCCGCGCGTGCATGATCCTCACCCGATCTGCACCGCACGACTTGGATCGAACGGTCGTCATTCGTTAGGAATCATGCACCCCGACTTCCCTCAGCTTCCAGTTCCAACAGGCAACAAAGCCACGCTCAACAGTGCACGTATTTGGGGATTGCCTCCGGCCAAAATGATAAGCACAACTGCAGAAGATATTGATCGAGCAAGCAAAGACAACGTGGCTTTTCGTCTTCAGATTGCCCACACTGAAAGTGCTTGGCACACCTCTTTGTTAGACAACCTTGTGGCTCCAGCGGTGAAGTGCAGTTCAGCCTGTCTAAATGTCAGTAGCACTAATCTGAAGATTAATTTTGAAACTGACTTCGTTTCTTCCCTGGGGCTCTGTATTCGAGGGGCCGAGCGGATCTTGGTCGCAAGATTAATTTAGCTGTGCACTAAATCATACAAATGAAAGTGATAAAGAAGTGCAGATTTGGACAGTCCATATGTCAATGCTCCACATGTTCTTTATCAACTCGAATTTTATAAGACAACTAGAATTTAATGTTTAATATCTACGACTAATCTAATTGTTTATTTTTGCTCTCCCTTGGTTTATTTTATAACACACTGCATATATATACTAGCAATATGGTCGACAAAGGTAGCTAGTTTTTTTTTAACATATGTGCCTTTTGTTTTAAATAGTTTTTTTTGCAACTACTATTGTTTATTTATTTGATCGTAATTGTTTTTGTCTCCGTGCATTGCACACAGCATACAACAACAATTAAAGGAGTCGATGAGTATATATAGCCTCCTAACCAAGGTCATAAATCTCTGTCCATAACTGCCACTATATATAGCCCACTATATCTGTTTGAGGCATATCAAGATATTTACATCCATGTACAATTTAGCGGCTATAGCCCCACTATAGTCTCATTTAGCTCCGCTATTAGTTGTTTGAGAGGCCACCGTTAAATGTGTTTTTTTAATTCACCGGGGCGACAGGGTCCCCACCTGAATATATATTCATTAATCAGTGCCAGCAGGTAACCATGGGTAACAAATTACATTCACCATGTTCACTGGATGGTGGCTGGTGTTAGTGTTGATGCTGATTTGTTGTGAGAGAAAAATATTGTTGAATGACTAGCTAATTTTGGCTGATAAGTTCGAGCGAACATGGTGTTATTTGGAAGTAGTTTTAGATGCTTGCTCTAGGTGTTTATTACATAAGTCACAAAAAAGTGTTTATTACATAGCACTTCTAAAAACACCTATCCAAAACTCTGCTGCGGCATTTTCCTTCTTTGGCAGTCTCGGCTTCCAAAGGAGTGTGTCTGAAATGCACACTGCAGAAATTGCCGTAGAGTGGCTGTTTCAGCTCTGAATACGACTCCGTTTCTACGCTTCCAAAGTTGCTATCAGCAAAGAGCGACAAAGGTACTGTGGATGTCGCTGATGGTGTCAGGTAGCTGATGCACACCAATCGATCCCCAAAATGCTTTTGCAAATGAGCACCCTAGGATGATATTGTGAGCCAATTCGTCTTCAGGGTTACATACTTCACAAAGTGCCATGTCCACCACATTTTTTCTCAACAGATTGGTCCGACATTGTATTCTGCCCTGCATGAGTAACCAAATAAAGAATTGTACTCGTTTTGGCGCTCGACTTTTGTCGCAGAGTTGAAACCACGGCAAACATTGTTGTTCGTTGGGTGTCACTGAGTGTGGGTCTCCGATGGCTCGGGTGGACTCAAGAACACAGAGAATACACAACGATCACTACAAGGATTCCCCCCTAATGCCACGCCACATGACTGCAACACCACTGATTTTATTGATGAAATAGTACTGTTTACAAGGAAAAAAGCACCACTCATTGGAGTGAGAACATGGAGAGATATCCACGAAGATGTAAAAAAGTCAATAGCATCTAATATTATGGTAAGTTCTAATTTGTTTTTGGTTGCGTACATATTTACCAAATTATTTAAGAAGTGACCTAGTATTTATGTTTTTTTGTTCAACAGAATAAGTGGGACATTGAGAATAACGAGGAAAACAAGAAAAAGATATGGACCATCGCAAATGAGCGTTACAAAGGATGTCGTTCAACATTTAGTGCTACACACAGGGCATACACCACCTATGACGAGAGAATAAGACACAAGCCAGAAGAATTGGGCATTGTTGAATGGCACTATTTGGTGATGTATTTTGGCAGCGAAGAATTTCAGGTTTGATGACATTTATTTTATTCTTGCCAATTGCACCTGCTAAATTAAAGGATATGTTTCGAGCAATTCACTATTCTTTTAAAAACAACTCCTTGTGTAGAGGATTACCAGCAAGAATTCTCATAATCGGCACAATCGAAAGATAAACCTTATGACCAGATCAAAGTCTTTTTCTCAGTTAAGCTATGAGAAGGTAATAACTTCATAAGCACATCTACATGCTTCCTTACATGATGAAATGTCGCAAAATGATTTGGACCTTTTATGATGACACACACTAAGAATGGGGAATGGACAAGCCAAGAATCTAGGGATGTCTATGTGAGTATATAACAGTTTGTCCAAACCTTATTAAGTGGCTGCATTGGCATGATTGGAAACTTGTCCCCAAGACTCTTGGATTATATCCTGGAAGCCTGCCATCTCTGCCCAAAAGCTTTCAAACCGAAAGATAGTGGCTTTGGGAATCTTTGTGTCAATCACTACATTACATGGAATGTGATCTGAAGTTATCTTTGCAAGAGGAACCACCTGGGTGTTAGGGAACGAGGTTGTCCAATTCACAGAAGTAAAGAACCAGTCTAGTTGTTCCAGAAGTGGGTTGGCTTGCATATTACTCCACGTGAATGCTCTGCCCTTTAGTGGGAGCTCCACTAGACCAAGGTGTCCAATGGCATCGTTGAAGACCATTGTGTCCTGGACACTGCCACCGGCCTATTTCGGTCATTAAGAAAATGGTAGAAGTTGAAGTCCCTAAGAAAATCCAATTATCCGTATTGGCAATGATATGATCTCTGAACCAAGAAATAAAATTGGAACGTTTAGGTTCAGTACAAGGACCATAGACCGTGGTTACCTTCCAAACATCAGCGTTGTGTCGAGAAGTGAAAGAGATTGCAAGCCCAAAACTAGTCTTGTCTATGGTGAACCCTTGGAAGACAGAATCAATCTAGACAACCAGAATGCCCCTCGAGGCACTGTTGGAGGGGATGAAATCATATGAATCAAAATGGCGAGGAGCAAATTTTCGGATGAAAGAAATATCAACATGTTCCTTTTTGGTCTCTTGCAGACAAAGAACTGAACAGGCACTCTCTTCTTCTTTTTCCCGGACCGCGTCCCATTTCTCTTGAGCATTGAAACCTCTGATGTTCCAACAAAGAATATGCCAACTACGATTATTCATTATAAACTGGGGAGGGGGAGAAAATAACTGCTATGCATAACATAACAGTGACAGGAAGGGACCGGAGATAACCAAAAAGATCTCTTGGCCTAGGCTGGTGAGAGAGATGTTAGACAACTTATTCATCTTGGATGGTTCCAGGTTGACCGAACCAGGCATCTCCATGAGTGCCTCGTCAGTGAGCTCACTAGGAGGCACACCGCAATTGATTCCCCAGCTTCTTAGCATGGAGGTGGCTCAGGCACCCAAATTCTTTACTATTTAGTCTAATATTTAGCACTATTCGAGACACTATGCAGAGCACTTGGTGCGTGAGTGGTGAATGCGTGGATGAATGAATTCGTGCGTGATTAACGAGTGCGCGTGATTAGTGAATATGCAGTATGCGAAAATAATGATTCTCAGGATCTTGTGCAGGCTGGCGAGACCAAAGATTCAGCCGGTGATGCGACTATGCTTATGTCAGTCCTACTCAGTACTCATCGTATGCATCACTAGCTCGCTTCAGAACCGGGCTAACCAGTTCTTCTCCCTCGCTATCCCCAGCCACGATCACAAAGGACTCAGGCTCTATCGTCTCCCCAGGCAGTTCCACTCGAAGGGAACACTTCTCTGCGCAAACAACGTTCTCTACAAACGCCACTACCAGAGCTAACACGAGAATAACACACGCAGAGGTTTCTCCTCTAGGGTCCCTAGCATAGAGACATCGCCCCATATGAACGAGCTTAAAGGAAAACAGGGATTAAAACAGAAAACCTTAATTCATTTCCACAGAGCAAGCTTACATACGGCTTTCCCTTTCGAGAAACCCCAAGCACTTACCATAAACCTTAGAGATTACCTTACAAGCTCAGGAAGATCACGAGGATTTCCCTTATTCTCTAATTTACAGGGTGGTGGAGTAATACAACGGAAGTGGAGTATTACTGTTCGGTGGATGATTTTCAGAGAGCTTCTGAGATCATATCTTCATGGTGTATATGTGAGTGGAGTGGAGTGTTCGGTGGGTGTGGTGTGCTGATGAAGATGGCGATGCGGATGCTGATACCGATTTTTCCGATGATGAATGCAGGCGCTCGGCTTCTCCATTTTAAAGGCCGGGAGGAGCCTTCTGGAGTGCCTTCGTGCTTATCCTCTGGCTTCCTTCGAGTCGAAGTCTTCTGTCTTCTTGAGAATAAGGATGCGGCTTTCTTTTATCCAGTCATGCTTACAGCTTTTATATGATCAGCACGAAACATGTTTTTATCCGGTCATGCTTTTATATGATCAGCTATATATATATATATATATATATATATATATATATATATATATATATATATATATATCTCGCTTTAGCTACAGTCCCTGACATCTACAGTACATATCCCGTGAACAGTACCAAAAATATGTGAATAGTGCTAGACCTTTGCACAGTATGACCCGTAGTAAATAGTTTCGCCCGTTACCCATTACTGTTCCACGTACTCGTTCCTATTCACACTGTTTACACTTTTCCTTCCCTAACACACACACCCTCTCTCCTCTACTCATGCTGGATAGCAAATCGATTTTTTCCCCTCCCCGAGCGCGAGCCTCCAATCTAGTAAACTCTGAATGTTGTGAGCTCTCAAAAGGACCTACAGTTGCAAGTTGCAACAGTGTTGAACTCTAAACTGCAAAAAAAAACTAAAAAGAATGCATAGTATGTAGATAGGCATGAACTTGGTTTAACTCTGACCCACCATCTCTGAATATTGCAGTGCGGACCGGCGGCGGCTCCGTTTTAGACTTTGGCACGGCCCTGTTTATGGGTTCCGGCTGCTTCTACTTTGTCTGTTTGCGTGATATAGTCCAGGACGTCTGGATCCAAGCCCAGAGCGTTGAATAGTTGATGTCCCAATCATCCTGTAGAATGTCTGCTAGTATCTTGGAACACTGAAGCTATATAACAGCTGGGTCGCGTTGGAAAAGCCACACGCCACGGTTCAGTAAAAACCGCCAAATAGCAAGCTATTCCAGCCAGAGTGTTGCAGAGCCATGGCTCAAGTGCTGCAGGAAGAAGTGCAGGTGCAACAGCATGACCTCCATAAGCAGATGCGCGAATCACCTCCACAAGCAGCACTGATCTACTACTCTCTTCTGCTGGCTTTCCCTGTAATCCTCCTACTCATACGCCGGTATGCGACGTCGTCGGCAGGGGCCACGGCGAGAGCAGCAAGGGAAGAGCTGCTGAGAAGACTCCCTGCGCCTCCGCGCAAGCTCCCCGTCATCGGCCATCTGCACCTCGTAGGGCGCCTCCCCCACGTCTCCCTCCACGACCTCGCCGCCGAGCACAGCCGCGACGGCCTCATGCTCCTCCGCCTCGGCGCCGTCCCCACGCTCGTCGTCTCCTCCCCGCGCGCCGCGCAGGCCGTCCTGCGCACGCACGACCAGGTGTTCGCGTCCCGGGCCTACTCCCCCGTGGCAGACATCCTCTTCTACGGCTCCACCGACGTCGCCTTCGCCCCCTACGGCGAGCACTGGCGCCAAGTCAAGAAGATCTCCACGACGCACCTCCTCACCAACAAGAAGGTTCGGGCCTACCGTCACGCTCGTGAGCGAGAGGTACTTAAAATCTCTGGATAACAATCTGTTATTAGTCAACAGCCACAAAAAAATCTGAAGAGTAGGCCATGCCCACAAAAAATCTAAGATGATCCAAACAGGTTCTTAAATCTCTTATCTCTGTCATCAACTAAAACTGCAACGGTTGATTCACTGAACTGGCATACTACAACTTTACGTACATGAAAATCACAATACTATGAGACTTGTTCTGTATTTGATGTGCTGATTAAAACACAATAGTAAATCAATCACTTTGTTCTATATATATATATATATATATATATATATATATATATATATATATATATATATATATATATATATATATATATATATATATATATATATATTCTCCCCTCACTCTACTAAACTCCGGTCGACCGCTCAATTGGCAGGTGAAGTTGGTGATGGCCAAGATTCGCAAGGCGGCAATCTCAGGCACGGCCGTTGAATTGAGCGACCTCATCAGCTCCTTCGCCAACGACATAGTTTGCCACGCTGTGTCAGGCGAGTATTTCAGGGAGAAAGGCCGTAACAGGCTCTTTCGAGAGCTGGCTGAGGCGAACTCGTCGCTCATAGGTGGCTTCAACCTGGAGGACTACTTCCCCGGCTTGGTGAAGCTGGACATGGTCAAGAGGATGGTGTGCGCTAAGGCTCAGAAGGTGAACAAGAGATGGGACGAGCTTCTTGATAAGCTCATTGATGACCATGCAAATGCAACAAGGTCAGAGTCACAGCATGTCGATGAGGAAAGTGACTTCATTGATTTGTTGCTCTCTGTCCAGCAAGAGTACAAGCTCACGAGGGACCATATTAAGGCACAACTGGTGGTATGACATTTAAATTGCGCACATAGCCATTTTTTTTAGCAAGCACAATAATGCTAGCTAGTGTTCTAAATCAGGTCCACTACTGATTGTTATGTATCCACATATATGTAGGTCATGTTCCAAGCTGGCACTGATTCATCATTCATAGTGTTGGAATACACTATGATTAAGCTGATGCAAAACCCCAACATCATGACCAAGCTCCAAGACGAGGTGAGGATGACTATACCAAAGGGAAAAGAAATTGTTATTGAAGACGATCTGAATGGCATGTCCTACCTAAAGGCAGTCATCAAAGAAACACTCCGACTCCATGGGCCAGCTCCTCTCCTTGTGCCGCACCTCTCCATGGCCGAATGTGACATAGAGGGCTACACAATACCGTCTGGGACACGTGTCATCGTGAATGCTTGGGCTCTTGCTAGGGATCCTACCTACTGGGAGAGTGCTGAGAGCTTCATGCCTGAGCGGTTCTTGGAAGGTGGCAGCGCCATGACCATGGACTATAGGGGAAACGATTTCCACTACTTGCCATTTGGGGCTGGGCGAAGGATTTGCCCAGGAACAAGCTTTGCGATTTCTGCTATAGAGATCATGCTTGCAAACCTTGTGTACCACTTCAACTGGGAGCTACCACCAGAATTGAAGAAAAGTGGCATTGATATGACAGAATCATTTGGGGTCACAGTGCACCGAACAGAGAAGCTTCTCCTTGTACCTGTATTGCCTCAGAACTAATTAGTATTTGGTATTCTTGTGTGCCTAGCAGATAGCGCGTAATGCCTATCATGACAGTAGTAGCTCATATGTGAGTATTGGACTTGTTAATCAGAAGTATTGCTGAATAAATAAAGCATCGTTTGTTCATGAAAATCCATTGTGCACTTCCTCAAAAAAAAAGGCTCATAATGTACACAATTATTTGGATTGGCTACATAGACATTAAACTAAATCATTTTCTTTTCTTGGGGGCACTGCTATTTATGTTGGTCTATTTGGCTAAGTAGATCTGAGGCAATAAATTCTAAGTCTAGTCTCCAGGAGAGTTTCATGTCCATGTTTCTAAGACTCCATGGTATTGGAAACAGTGTAAATAATTTTCATCCCCATAAAACTCATTTCATCACATAAATTTTTTTCATCTCTCTCTTCATTTCTACTATGTCACATTAGCTTATTTAATGCCTTTGAAACTCTCATTGAGACTAGCCTAAGAGTCGTTTAAATTATAAGAAGGTAAAGTGATTATTAATAAGGTAAAAACATAAGGAAACTGCTTTCCCCGAGTATCGGTTCCCTTGGATGACTCGTGCCACCAGTGGAGTAGTAGCCTAGTGGGAACGGTGTCCAGATCATCATAGCTAGATGTTGTTGTATTTAGCATTATGGAACCATGTTTTTTCAATGATTCTGTGAAAAGTAGTCATTGTCAGTTGACACTAGCAAATGGGCCTAGTTTTGCCCCTGTCTGTGGTATGGTGTTCATCTTCACTCTCATTCTAAAGCCACCGTAATAGGACCACATGTCTAGGGATGGCAGTCAGGTGGGTCTGGACTTGAAACTCGTGGATTTTACACCTAATGGGGGCGAAGACGGATCTGGATTGCCCCGTGGGGCTTCGGGGTGAGTACCGGGCAGGTTTTTATTTCTACCCATGGGTGCCCATGAGGATTCGAACTAGTGTAAATTCAACCCACCAATATGGCTCAACTAATGAAATTAAAAAAATATCAACACTCCAATCTCCTCTAGCCACACCCCTCCAAAACTCCTTCCCCACCCAGTCATAGCTTAGGCATGTCCAAGGACTCCTCCCCCTCCTGCACCCTCTTAGTGAGACACTGCACTGCACGTGGTGCCCGACAAGATCCTTTTCAAGCCGCTCCTAACAAGACCTCACTTGATCAGCAATGTTGGATGAGTCCAACTCCATCTATGTGGTAGATGCGCCCAATTCCATTTGTAACAACACCATCGTCCGCCTTGGCTCAGCACCCGGCGGCCTCCAGCTTGCTCGAGATTGTTCGCTTTGATCAGCATCGCCCGCCTTACCTTGTGTCATCTAGCACACGAACACACCTAGCAGCGTCTAACTTGACCCTTGCTGGCAGCAGCGTCTAACACTTTGGCTCTATCCCCAGTGATACCAACACCCCCTATGACAACATGGATGTAGTTGATCGAAATATAATCAGTTGATATTGTATTTTTGTTATGTGATATCATCAATGCAGATATTGCGCTCTCTGGCCCAGTTCTTAGGGTCATGTTGGTTTTCAGGGCCCATCTAGTCAGGGTCGGGTGTGATTTTTCCCAACAGTGATTTTGGGGCCGAGGTGGGTTTTGTCGTTTCGGTGTCAGGTTTCGGGTGTGGGTGCACAAGCGATCCACCAGACCCCGACCTACCCCCATTGTCATCTCTACTCGTGTCACGCACTTGCCTACATTGGCCGTGCACCCACTGGCGGAGCCTCATAGAGGCGAACATGGGCTCTTCCCCCCCCTGCTTGCATGTATCGTTACTACATATAGTACTATTCTCATCATTTTGCTATGTGAAAAGCTGCTCTATGAAGCTATGAAGTGCATGAAAAATAGAAAGGCTAGGCTGGAGAGAACAAACAAAAAATGATAGAAGAGCCTAGTAGTACATCATTACTACTGCTACAAGTTACGATTGACATTGAAAAAAAATTTAGCCCCTGCTTGTTTTCTCTCCATGCTCCGCCACTGCATGCACCCTTAAGGTTTAGGAGAAGTCATCGCCTACAAAAGGAGGTAGAGAAGAACCAAAGCTCAAGAGGAAGTGGATAGTTTACATCATCAACCTTCTTTCTTCTTCTTACCCCTACCTCACGTCATGGCAGCATTATATAGTCTTTACATGAGCCTAACAACTCCATCTCCCCACACCCACGCACAGACACATGGATACACCTGAAGGCTCTTACAAGGCCTGATCTGCCTAGCAATATCCAATAACACACACTGCACTTTCTACTCAGTGCCTTGGTCATCCATGGCATCACTGGCCTTGACGCACACCTCCTCCCGCCTCACCCTGATTGAGATGAAGGTTGACCCCAAGCTATAGCCAGTGGAAAACAACCCAAGATACGATGCCACCATGGATTAGTTGTTACTCCTATGGAGCAAATGATTTGACCCAAATACTTTAACAGCACGTTTGGATGTAGATATTCAAGGTTCAGAATTGGAATTGGTATTGGCTATCCCCAAATACAACTATTTGGATGGTTTGGAATTCAGAATTGGTATTCATCCTCAATGCCAAACGGTATTCGCCAAGCGTGTGCTCCCTCATCTCCAATACGAAGCTCTCCCTCTCTGTATTGGGTGGAATTGACTCATCCTCGACACCCACTCCCCGAGCGTGTGTGAGGTGGGGCGGACAGCGGCGCAAGCGCGCGTGACGCAGGCGCGACGTTAGCTCGTCTTCCCCGTGATCGATGACGCGTTCTCCTCTTCGTCTTCCCTGTGGTAGGCGGCGCGAGTTCCTCTTCGTATTCCCTGTGTCGGTGGCACGACCTCGTCTTTCCTGTTGCAGGGATTCAGGCGGCAAAAAATGTGGGCACATAAATAAGTCTTGTTTCTAATCCCTATGACAAATTGGCAATGCCAATGCAACAAGGGACACGATGTCTTGCATATGAGGCAGCTTCCAAGCCAATTGTGGATCCACTCTATATACGGACTTGCTAATGTTCAGACGTTCGATTCGGGGCTCTAGCGTCGGACGACACCTGCTCAGCGAGTGAGCGAGCACCCCAGCAACGAGCCCACGCCGCCTCAAACGTTGCCTACGTCGCCAGCTGCTTCCCACGCGCATCCCATGTGCAACCCATGATCTACTTTTGAAACATCCAAATGCAACAGTTGCAACATACAAAGAAGATAGATGAAACACTTGAAACATGCGTCTGAAACATTTACAAAAAATACCTGAAAAACACTTGAAAATCATTGCAAACATATGCAAGATCCAGATGAACACTTGCAACAAACGTATGAAACACCGGAAACTACTTGAAAAATACGCTTGCAACATGCATGTATATGTGATATCTAGATCTACTTTTGCAACATCCTGATGAAAATACTTGTAAACATACGTCTGATACAGATGAAACATTTTGAACATACACTTGAAACATACGTGTATAGCAATTGCACATGTGCAACATCTTGATCTACTTTTGCAACACCGATGCGAACTACTTGCAACATACCTTTGAAACACCTGAAACATATGTTTGCAACACATGCTTTTCAGTGCAACATCTCCTTACTGCTTGGGAATGGAAGTCTTCTTGCTGCTTGGGAATGGAGGCTCGTCGGTGTGTGGAGTTCACCGATGTAGAACTCACCGGTGGCACAAAGCTTGCTGCTCTGGTGCAGATGATCGCGACAGGTCCGGTGGAGAAGGCCACGACTGGTCGCTCTGATGGTGAAGACGGACCACACACCGGAGAAGGCCACAATGGGCTGGAGGCGCCATGGAGAAGAAGGAAGACGGACAGGTCCACTGGGGCGCGGTGGAGATGTCGGCCGGTGGCAGGCGCCTAGACGCTGTAAAGAACGCCGAGGTGGCATGGCGAAGTGTTGTCGCGGCGCTGCGGTGGAGAGCCTTCTTGAGAGGACGAGCGGAGAAGATGTTTCTGGACAAAGGATGTACGAGTGGACAAGAGGATTTGATGTTGGGCCGTTGAGCTGGTGTTGCAGCCCGCGAACGGCAGCGTCCGATCGGACAGCCAGGTGTAAGCATTTCCACTCTATATATTATAGCCCACACGTTAACACCAGCCGCTATCAAGCCGAGACTCTTTCCTTCGCTCATCCGCAACTCTAAGGAAACCCTACGCCATAACCGGTAGCCACACAGATGCACTAACTCTTAAAAATGGGAACTGGAACCAGCAATGGAGAGATAGAGGAGTGTGAGCGGCGGCGGCACGGTGGCACGAGCGAACTTCAGAACGGAACGTCGAATGAGGCGACGCGCGATGTGAAATCTAGAGCCGATCAGTGCCATGAGCCTAGAACTTGAGGCATAGGGATCACAGGGTTCTGCTAGGTGCGCGGACCATCCACACGGAGCATTGTGTGAATAATGTGCATGACATGTGGGCCATGGGACATGTGATTTTGCAAGCACACCCACACCACAGTAGCACAATCTGCACAAGATATGATAAGGACGGTCCGTACGCAATTTTTTACCAAAAAACTCTATATTGACTCCCTCAATTTTTGTGAAAGTCCGTTTTTCTTTCCTGAACTCTAAAACCGGGTAAACCACCTCCATAAACTTTTAAAACCATTCATTTTACCTCCTTGAACGGTTGTAAGCGGTTTTCAAAGGTTGTTTTGTCTTTTTCTTTTTTATTTATTTCGGCAGAATCTTAGAAAAAATTATAGTAAATCACAGAAAATTCATAAAATGAAAAATCTAATTTGGTTGGACTCTACATGAGTAGATCTACACAGTGAACAATAATATGGTATGCTTTAGTATAAATTTTTTGTTGTAACTTTATATTTATGTTTTTCTATAATTAATTCATAGCTGCAGTTTCTATGATCAAATTGTGGTAAAATTTTTATGATGGGTTAATTATTATATGCTTGAACTGTAGTAACAATTTCATATTCATTGGACTATGTATAACTTAGTTATAAATTTATTTAGGTGTATACTAGTTAAAAAGTATTTATAAATATAAAATCATTAGTTTTTCATATGACTTGGATGGATGCACATATTTATTGTGTAATAAACATTTACAAGGTCGAGGAGATACATAGATTTTTAGTTCATCGCCTTTTCATTTAAAGCCATCCATTCTGGCATTTAACGGCACTATGCTTTCAGTGGTAGACGATGTCCCCGTCGACAGCGAGGCGTATGTAGTGATTTCGTGAATCTTAAAATCTGTCGGCTCAGTCATTTGGAGATGCTCATAAAGATAGGGTTTGCGTACGTATGTTCGTAGGGGATGAGTGTGCGTACGTGTTGTGAGCGTCTGCGTTATTCTAAAAAAATAATTAATACACCAGTTAGATCTAGCAGTTGTTTAGAAACAAGATATTTGGAAACGTGGTTTGGATGGAAGCGTGGACTGGGTGCACGGACGATAGGAGTGGACCGGGTATCCTGTAGCTGAAACAGTAAATGAACAGGAGGTGACGGGAGAATCTAAAGATTTCATATGATGATAAAGATGGCGTCGAACGGAGGAGTGGAAAGCAACAAAGCTGCACATGGTTTTACGCTGGAATTGCATGGCCCAACAATTCGACAACCCAAACTAGCAGAGTGATGCGGCCCATATGTGCTGCCTGTTTGAGCTGAAGCACCTCTTACCGCCCCCACCACAGGCTTGGCCGGGAGGACTTTCACTGGTGAAGGCCCAGTGGCCTTGAGGAGCTCAAAGTCTCCTGTAGAAGAAGTAACTAAACTATGAGGTACTTGTCTCGATGTTTTTCAAATCAAATTATCTTACGTCTGTATAGTTCTGTTGGTGCATTGTCATCCTTCAATTCTCGTTCTTAATTTATTTGGTCCCCCGCTCTAATTCTTGCTCGAAGTGCTCTGCTGCTGTCTGGCATTTTGGGTGCAGTTCATCGCTTGGGGTCTTGGGGATCAATTACCATAACAAGGAGCTCGAGGCAGGAGCAGAGCATCGCCGTCATAGTTCTCGGTGTTCACAAGATCCGTAACCCTGTCCATGAGCACTTGGAAGTCGTCGTCCGATTTGAGGAGGCTCACCCTCGTGTACCGGCTGCTAGCCTCGTAGCCAGCGCCGGAACGCGAGATGATCCTGGCCTTCAGTAGCACCTCGTAGCAGTCGTCGTCTTCCTCCCTCTCGCACTTCACCCATGCATAGGCTGTCCACATCCACATAAAAATGCTATGACTATGAGATTTAAAAGTTGTCGAGGGTGCACTGCAACTGCATGCTCTGCTTACCAGGCGATGGCTCTCTGACCCGGTCGAAGTAGGTGCAGTATTGGTTGGGAGGGATCCTCTGCAGCGAGATGCGGCGTGACCGCGACACGACGGCGCTCAGCCTGCGCCATCTGCTCCTCATCACGTCGTGCCCGAAGCCGAAGATGTCGTCCTTGCCGTGCAGGTTGGCCAGCATGAACCTGACGATCCCCAGCATCCGCAGCTGGGTGTCCCGGGACGCGCCCATGATGCTGTTCTGCACGTACTCGTACGCCCTCTTGGCCACCTTCTCGTCCCTGATCAACGCCCATCTGTGCGCACAGGAGGTGTCATTGCGATTCATTCGCGTCGATATGCTCGTCTCGTGCACATAACACGCTAGCTAGCTAGTAGCAACGCAACGCACCCGAGTCTGCTGCCGGCATGCCCGGATGGCTTGGACATGGTGAACAGCATGACGTCCTCGTCGGCCGGTGCCGCGATGTGCGTGAAGTGAGGCCAGTAGTAGGCGTGGTCGGCGATCACCGCGGAGCCCCGGAGAACGGGCGCGCGGAGCAGGGCGTCGGGGTTGTTCGGCGACGTGACGAACTCGACGAACCTGCTGCCGTCGCTGGAGTTTCGTGACGCGTTGGCCCATGCAGCCGTGGTTCCTTCCCATCTGTACTCGCGGCCGTCGAACATCGCTGTCTGTGTTCTGTACGGCTGAACCATGCATCCATCAACAAGGCGATCAGTGATTTTGTATATAATAAGTACTCCTATTCCTATATGCTTTCGATTCTCTGAGCATTTGGCGGACCATCGATGCGCATGCATGCTCATCGTCCCGTCCTTAGATTGGATTGGATGTCTGACCGGGTAATACGGCACGGTGGCGACCACGCGGGCCGGTGGCGAGGCGGCGGCGTCGGCGTCCGGGGAGAGCGCGTGCACCAGCGCGTTGATAAGCTGCGTGGAGCCGGCGCCGAAGACCAAGGTCTTGTCGTCCACGACGGCGTTGCCGACGGCCCTGTGCAGCCGCCGGATGTGGTTCTCGAGCTCGACGGATTGGTAGACGCCGTCGGTGGTGGCGTAGCTCAGACGATGCCATCCGGGCACTAGCACGGCGCTGGCCGCCGCGTGCCGCTTCCAGTAGGGCTCCAGGAACAACGGGTCCCCGCTGCACCGCGCGCCAACAACCATTTCATTAGTACCGCAACTCTATTTATGTGCCAGAGATGGAAACTGATGGACCGGGGCCACCTCACCTGTTAGCATCGGCGGTGCAGTTGGGCGTTCGAATCGAGCAGTCCGGCCCGTCGAAGCAGCGGTTGCACTCGCACCCAGGCCGCCCGTCCGCGCCGACGACGCCATCCAAGAACACCTGCCCGTGGCCGGAGCAGTCCGCGGCGGCCAACGCCTCGGCCTCCCTAGCCGCCTGCAGCGCCCAGCTCAGGCCGCAGCTGCCACCGTCGCCGAGCAGCTGGGACGGCGAGAGGAAGGAGTAGTGCGCGAGGAAGAGCACGTTGAGGAGCAACGATGAGCAGAGGGCGACGACGCCGAGGCCGGCAGCTCGTCTTGGCCGCCGCTCCTCCGCGGACTCCATTGTTGGATTACTATTGGACGTCTCGGCGTGTTTTCAGTCAAAAGCCGTAATATATAGTTCTTCCTGCGAGCAACTCAAACACTCGACCACCGTTTTCAACAACGTGGCATAACTTGTTTCTCGTCTGACCCTGATGAACTAACTAATCCAACACGCAAGTTTAGACCGATACTAATTTCCGTAGAGATGATCCAGCACTGCAAGGAACGCCGATGATAGGTTTACAGTGACTTGTATTTGCACGTATCTTTTGGTTACATGTGTCTTGCCGATTTTGGCCAATTAGACCTGATCAATAGCTTCATGAAACTGATCACCAAGGTCCTGGGCAATCGATTTGGTTTCCATCTCACAAAATTTCTTCATAAAAGGTAGATGCATACATGACAATGCAAAATGTAATACGACATCTACACAAAGAAAAGCACCCGACCTTATTTATTAAGCTTGACATTTCAAAGGCATTTGATTCATTAAACTGGTCATACCTGTTGGAGGTCTTGACTCAGTTGGAAACATCTTTGTTCAAACACAAAGAATTCGAACACAAGAGTGGAGAAATCTTGCACTAAATAGAACAGGATAATGAACTTCAGGCCAAGCTTACCAACTGAAAGCGTATCTAGACTCTAAATGCTTTCCGATGAATTAAATGGTAATACGATTAAAAGATTAAAATATTTGTTGAGATTGTGCAAGTATTTAGTCACTGGTTAATTTACGTGTTTGAGCTAAAAAAATAAAGCAAATGACATGCGAAAGAAAAACGAGTTCAAATTTGATTAAGTGTCAAACATGTTGTGAAGATAACAAAAGACACGGTTATCACTCTACTGGATGAACATCAACGGTTAATCACTCAATTTGATGAGTTATATAACCCTAGCAATAAACTTGAGTGATTAACTCTAAAGTCTATAATTTAGTGGTTAGAGGCCGGGAAAACTAGCTAGGCCATTTTTACCCCAGTTTCTACAATAACATCTAATTCAATAAAAAACTAACCAGGTTGGTTTTGATTGACTGCAACCTTAACGGTTGGTTTGTGGGACTAAGTATTTATATTCATCCCCTCCCTCTGGGAGGGCCTGCTGATGCATTCCACATCCATCTAAGCTTCAGAGAACCTTTAAAGCTCAATTAATCATCCCTTTGTGGGATTTGTGTGCTAAGTAAAATATCCTTTCGATTAGAGAGTGATCGAGAACTGAGTTGTGAGAGCTTTAGTGAGCAATTGTGAGTTTATCCTAAGCCTTGAGTACTTTGTGTTTGGGTTAAACAAAATTTGAAGTATTTGTTATCATTGGAGATTTTCTCATAGACGGCTGGGCATCACCAGCGAGTACCCAATACGTGGAGTGACACGGGACAGTTTGTGGACACTACTATCCTGTCCCAAAAAATAAAATGGTCAATTAATGGATCGAAGAAAGTGGTTTTGATCATGGTGATCGCTCACGGTTTCCTCAACGAAGACTTAGGGTCCTGTCACGGAACCGCCCAAATTATAAGAACAAAAGTACAAAAACAATCGCCAGAGCGATTAAATTCCCGTACTTAAGCTCTTATAACTCCGGTAGTCCAATAAAATCACGAGGGATTTCAAACCAACCAACATATAAGCCAAGATCGTAGTGGTCCAACATAACAGGTCATATGTTACATCCATTTCATAAGTAATTCAACATATATCGGAGTTCAGTAGAGTTATTACAACTCAAGTTCAAAAGTAGCGGAAGCAAAGTAGTTTGAAAACTAATATCACCTTAATTCAAATACATACCAGTACCAAGGTCAATTTCCCATAAAAGCATGAGAGACAAGATAGCTCAGACGGATCATGCCCATGATCACACTCCGCCACTACAGCTGGAGTCTTCCAATTCTTGCAGTAGCTATGATACATCACAACCTGCAACAAGTGGGAATAAACCCTGAGTACAAGAAGGTACTCAGCTAGACTTACCCGTCATAAACCAGAAATAATGACACCAAGGAGTATGCAAGGCTTTCTTTCAGTGGGCTAGCTTGACTCATTTGCGAAAAGCATAAGTTATCATGAATAAACTAATTTAAGTCCTTTTGCAACATATTTATTATAACCTATTCAATCTAGGTAAGCACATATGCTAAAGCAATCACTTGATTAACCATTAACATCAAAGGTTACCATCTCAGGTTTAGCATTTTCAACATTATCCACATAACCATCTGTGTTCCATCATCATTACTACGATGCAGTAACTCGAGTCAAGTGTTCACTATCCAGTGAACGATGGCGATTCGAATCGATTATTAACCAGCTGGTAATTTATTCCTCACACAAACCTCACTCACCCGCTAAAGTGAGGTATTGGTCACCGAGTCAACCTTTCAGGTAAAGTCGCAAGCTTGCCAGGAACCACATGTACCCGGGGGCCGCCCGACTGCTCTTTGGCCTTATCATCGCGCCCCTGTTTCCTGCCACTACTGCTCCGGTACAGTGCGTTGCGGGCAATCCACTCGGCCCGAATAATCTCCCGGCTTCGCCGTCGAAAGGTACTTTATTCGGCCAGCTAAATGTGAGGCATGCGTTCAACATGACCCGAGGCCCAACAACGGTCGGTCCTTAATCGACACAGGCGGAAACTACAAGCACCCCAGAACCCTGTCTGGTTGCCCCATACTTATTCCGCCTGGTCTCCAATTATCCATCAACACTTGGTTATTTCTAGGATATCATCCATTCCAAAGCTAAAGTATTCCAGTAACCACCTATAGTTGCCGGTGACAGGAAATCACCGATCGCTACCGGTCTAAGCAGGGCTAAGCAATATTTTTGATCCTGAACCAAAATAGGATTTCAGGCATATTTACGGGACAAGGAAAATGATATATATGCAGCAAGTGTTTTCAATCAACACCTATAACTTAATGCAACAATACATATATAACATATATATACTCAATTGCTTTTATAAAATAGGAGGCTTAGAATGCTCCGGGGCTTGCCTGAGATCGAACACTGGGTTAGTGATTGACAGATGACACTCGTTTGACGAGCATCTCCCATCCCGACACTTATTTAGTCCTTCCATCTTCGGGATAGGTCCACCAAACACCGTCTTCAGGTTTGGCTTCAACATCTCATCCTTCAAGTGATGCATCTAGCGAACCTAATTGAGATGCAAGATGCATGTGTATAAATATGATGAATGGTAACACAAGATGTATCACATAATTATTCATGTAAACACACGACTAAGACATAGACACCAAAAGCTATTTATCTAACATCACACAACCAATTAAAGAGGGCAAGCACATTAAGCATAACACAAGTTTAACAAGATCATAAGTATCTTAACTTGACCATCATCAAGGGTATAAGCCACACTTAGCAACACATGGAGTAAACAACCATAACTAGCATCGGACAATTCCTGGACTGCAAGTAACATCTACACGTTTGGATCATAACTGGAGTTATACAAATCCAATAGCCATGCAACAAGACATTCTGGAAAGCTTATGAAATTGTACATAATTCATCTTTAATCATCTTAGCATGATTCTCAAGTTAACCAAGTCAAACATGCATAATTACAGAATCTGGTCCAGAGATTCCAGAGAACAACTATTTCTGGAACCCAACTTGAAACAGTCATTACTCACAAACTATAAGGCCAAATACCACCAAAATTTAACACAAGCTAGATTAATGAGTTATCTACAACTTTGTTATAAGCATATTTCTCAGCAAACATCATTTTCATGGTGCAATTACCAAAGTCCCAGAAACTGTCCAGGAAAGCATCAATTGCAAGAATAAATATTAACTTACATTCTAAACACACATTTGGCCACAACCAATGTAACCATCATAAAGTGCATGTTAAATGATCACCAAAAAGCATAGTGCTCATCATTAAATAATTTCTTCTAAAGCATTTCTTAATTGATTTATATAGCAAGGTGAAATAATAAACATATATCAAAAGTCCATAATAAAATCTATAAAAATTACAATAGATCTTACATACACCCAATAGTCTACTGTACAAATTTCAAGTAATTTGGACATGTATGTCAACCTCTATGAAAAAGACAAGTTGCTATTATAAGAATTCATGTGAGAGAAAGATACACTAATAACTCACTCAAATGGTAACCAAAATTCATGAAATTTTTACCACACATCAATCATCACATTAGTAGCATGCCACAAAAATTTCACTTCATTTGGAGCCCTAGATCTACAGTTATGAAAATGACAAATACAACTAGCATTAAAAACCTAGCTGCACAAATCCATTTTTACAGAGAAAACTTTAAACTAAAACATGCCGTATTATAGATCTACTGCATATAGAATTTCACAAGGATTCCAAAAAGTCATCATTTGCTATTTTACGATTTTTCTACGATTTACTATGAATTTCCAAAGTTCCTGCAAAATAATTACAAATCAGTCCCGAGAGCACTATTCATTTGAGTCTATGACTGTGCAGTTAGCCCCCTAGATTTAGTCAAATTCTCGGACGAGGTCCCTGGTCGCGAATTGAGCAGAGGAAGGCGCTGTAGCTCGCTGATGCCGGCCAAAGGAGGCTCGTCGGCGGCGGCTGAGGGGCGGGGGAGCCACAGGGGGCTAGCGCGAACTCATTGGTGGCCTTGACTCGCACCACGGCGGCTTGAGGCCAGCCGGCCACGCGCACAGGCGCCGACGGCGGGATGGCTCCACGACGACGAGCTGTGACGGCGGAGGGAAGGCCGGCGCTGCTAGGGTTTCGCGTCGGCGCGGCACAGGAGGTGGAGCAAGTGGCTGTAGAGCTATGCAAGGGAGGAGAAGAGGGAGCAGCACCAGCGGCAGCGAGCTCCGCTCGGCCATCCATGGCGACGGTCATGGCGCTGGGGCGAGCAGCAACGCGAGGGAGGGAGCTGCGAGCGAGGGAGAGAGCGGAGGGAGTGAATGAGGAAGTGGGGAGCGCCTCTGGCCTTCCAGGATGTGAAATGGAGCAGCAGCAGCAGGGCAGCAATGGTGGAGGCGTGCTCTGTGCATGGCGGACGCGTGGTCAATTGATCGAACACGTGGTGTGCGTCGGTGGGGCTGAGGTGGGCGCCGATTTGGGCTTCGTCCCGGCCGAATTTGGACTTGGGCCCAAAACCAAAGTTGTAGCCCATGAGTTGCTCTACAATTTTCGTTAAGGGGCCAAGGTCATTAGGCCAACAGATTAGGAGATAAAATCATGCCAAGATGACAATGCCAACATGTTGACGGAGATCACGGAAACTCGCATTCGGAGGTCAAAACCTGATCAAACTTAATCCAACTTTTTTGCATGCTCTTCTCCAAGATGTAAACTCCAACTTTTATTTTTGGCTCAACTCAAGTTGTTTAGCAAAAACACGAGAACGCGACGTGCCAACCGTCTTGTCGTTGCCGGTCCAACTTCGTGAATATGACGAAACTAGTAGTTTTGTGAATTGATTTTGAAGGTCCAACCAAGCTCCAAATCTGGTGAGACTTGATCTATTCTTTCCTTCACAAGGCGTACTCCAACTCGTATTAAGGGATCAAATTGAGCTTCCATATGAATTTGGAAGATAACAGGTCACAAACATAGCAACTCACTGCTGTCAATCCAGGACTTAGAATTATTTCTAGGGCTGAAAAACAGCAGCTGATCCAAACTTCGAGCCTCTGTTTAACAAGCTTACAAGTTGATCTAGCTCTTGGTCCAAAAACAAAGTTTCTTCTACACAACATGAACTACAACTTTTATTTAAGGTCCAACATCAAAACTGATATAGAAACTATATTTCTTCTTTGACCAAAGTAGTATCGCGATAAAGCTTGAATTATCCGTTTTGATCCATTGGAGCATTTTCTGGGCATTTGCTCAACACGAACCTTTCACGACTTTTGTTGTAGAGTTCACCTAGAGTCTTTTGGGCAAGGTTGCAAGGTTTGGTCGATGACCTATATTTCCATCCACTTAATAATGCAATTCCAGCACTTAGTAAAGTCATTCCAACAAGGATATAACTTATCATTTCATGTGACTTTTTGATTCCAAACGTCATGAAACTTTTCCAGTGACCAATATAGATAGGTACTAAGGTGAGACACCTGAAGATATCGCAATAACACCACCCAAGCATATATCTTAAAATGGACTATATGTAAAGCAAGGGTGCAACATCCAAGTTTAGGTTGGGGCTCGCTTCCATAGGTTTGACCTTGACATCTTCATCACCACTTAATCTACCATGTTTGACCTCAAACCCACTGCTTAACTGGTGGCAAACACCTCGGGTGTTACAGGTCCAAGTGGAGACCTGAACTTCGAGAAACAAATCGTCCGGTCTCTTGTTTTGGTGTTGCCTCACGTTCACTTCTTTCATACGCTTAGTTTCATTTACCAGACAGAGTATCATAGTATGAGCAAAATCTAATCGGTATGCTACTACATGTGACTGGAACTTGCATATTTGGGAAAGGCAACGTATCTGATGCAAACCAACCTCTCCGTGCAACCGTGCAAACTTCTAATCTGGGCCACATAATGTTGATCCAAAGGGCGCATGGGGATTGAGTAATTTTGCGCTTAACCGCCTGCTCATAATCACACTTTTGCAAATCCCCCCTCGCACTCCCCCATGCGCCCAACATCATGTGGTTCAGATTAGAAGTTTGCACGGTTACACAGAGAGATTGGTTTGCACCGGAGAAAAGGGCAGCCTCTCCTGTTCACGATTGTTAGCACGTTGCTGCAACAGTGCATGTCAATACTGATGTGGAGTGTGCCAAGATGTTGGATCCCTACTGTTTTTTTTTAAACGGATGCCTACTGCTAGTAGGGGTGTAGGGCCGCCTCCATGATTTAACGAGGGAGCTATGAAAATCTTCGTGAGCGGAGCTGGGCTGTACCATTGGCACTTTGTCAAGGATGCTTGGTAAATTGGGCTGACATCAGGCCCGCCCGTGAGCCCGTGACGTATTCGACAATCCATTTAGCAGCTATGAATTCCATTTAGATGCTAGATAAAATTTTCATACTCATGGGATCACGTACAACTTAGTCAATGAATCATGTATAACTTAGTTATAAATCTATAACTAAGTTGTATGTGCTCAAATGAGTATGAAATTTTTACTACAGTTCAAGAATGCAATAATTAGTCCACCATAAAAAATTTCACCATAATTCGACCATAGAAACTGCAACTATGAATTAATTATAGAAAAACATAGATCTAAAGCTACAATAAAAAATTTATACTAAAACATATTATATTATATGTTCACTATATAGATCTACTCATGTGGAGTCCAATAAAATTGGATTTTCCTTTTAATGATTTTTCTGTGATTTACTATGATTTTTTAAAGATTCAGCCGAAATAAATAAATAAAAAGATAAAACCGCCTTTGAAAACCGCTTATAACTGGTCTAGGAGGTAAAACGAATGGTTTTAAAAGTTTAGGGAGGTGGTTTACCAGGTTCTAGAGTTCAGGGAGGAAAAGCAGACTTTCGCAAAAGTTAAAGGAAATAATGTAGACTTTTTCCAATTTTTTCCCGACTAGACTATCTACATATTGAGTGTTTCAGCCCACTAAGCCCTTTAGTTTGCTTCTCCATGTGAGTATGTGACGAAGTCTTGGGCTGGCCTGCTGGCCGGACGATGCCACGACAGGATCAAGGGATGAGGAGTCCAATATGCTCTCGGTCTCTCGGAGTCTACGACGACTCGCGAGATACCACCGGACTCAAACAGCGAAACGCCCAGATGACTCACTACTTTGAGACTTTTTACTTTGGAGATGAAACAGGAGGGGTTCTTTCCCCTACTACTTGAGACTTCGAGAGTCGAGAGACCGGGGAGGACCCTACGCGCACGCAGTGACGCATTGCCGGCCAAACGACGGGTCGATCAATCTTGGATCACTGTGAGGTTCAATCTCTCTTTTTGTTTTTCTTTGTAAAAAAAATCCTATCTGCTTTAATTGTTAACATTAACGAGTCATTCCTATTCCCTCATGCAGCGAGATTAGGGATTAGCCCGACATCACAAATGATCTATTCATATTGTAAGTCACTTGCCCTCTTTTATACCTATATTTTGAACTATCAGTATGACATTTAATCTATTTATATTATAATTTATGTATGTTTTCAACTTAATCTTCAAATTTAAGACTTATTATATTATTTAATGTATTTATACCAAATTACGTTTAAATTATACAATTGTTATCCAATTGCCAAACGATTTTACTCAATTGTATATGAAAAATTTTTGGGCGACATACTGTGAGGTAAAATCCTAGATCCGCCACTGCCTGCATGTAGCAACGCCGTCAAAGAAAACTGTTTAGCAATGCGATAAGATGGATGTTGAGAACTAACGGTTGGATTGGAGGTCTAATTTAATTGTGTGTTTCATGTTTTACTGCCATGTTCAATCGGACCTTGCACGTAATGTAGCTCATTTGAGTTTCTTTTGATAGACTAACCGAAAAAAAAAACAAATAAATGTAAGATCCATCCTAACTTTGCTTGTGGATGAGTTGTGAACTTGCGATTTGTGATGATGGGCGGCCTCTCAGTGGGAATGTGGGATCCAAGCTTGTGTGAGGATGGACTTGAATACTATGGATGATGCCTCAATAGTCTTTAGAGAAAAAGGAAGAGAAAACCAAACCGTCTTAGATTCTCTATTCTATGACGTTATAAATTGTAAGTGGCTTAGATTTATCCTACATTATTTTTTCTAAATTTAACTATCTTTATAAAAAATATTTGTTACGCCTAAAAAATACAAAGGGGTTTCGTCCACCAAAGCTTTCGTGCGTGCGCTCCCTACGTATGGTTCTCTCCCTCCCGTTCCCTCCGACTACGAGTCCATATCGATCCTGACTTAAGGCTTGGTATATATTTACGGAAACAAATATAATAAAACTTGTATACGTGCGGAAACAAAAAGAAAAGCAGTCTTCCTTGAAATTTCCAACTTGGATGACACGTGACTGGGTTGAGCCATTCCTAAAAAACAGCTAAAAATAACAAGTTTTTTTAAGGAAAACAACAACAACTTCTTAAGATATATTTTCGTAGATTGGTTTTAAGTGAGTCTCTCGTATGTATTTATAGAGACGGATATAAATAAAATTGCTTTTGATATAAAATGGAGGTGTCTCTATAAATCAATTTTACAACAGTGGTTACCGGTGATGGATGCCTACGACGTGCGCGTGTCATGCTTCAGCATCAACGTCGGGATGAATTAAGTGGCAACTGCAAGGACTACTTGATTGCTGGTGCTTGCCATGATCAAATTTGTCACTTTAGACATGTACAAAAATTTATGATCCCGGTGCAACGCATGGATATTTATCTAGTATAAATATACACATCATAAAATTAAAGTTATAAGATTTATAGATAACAAAATATATTTTGATGGTGTAGATGTTAGTTTGAAACACAGTCAGGTAGATGGAGAAAGTTTAGAATTAATATGGCAAAATTATATCTAATGTAGTTTTTGTACTTCTAAAAATAATTTTTTATAATACTATTTCATTTGTGAAAAAATATTTAAACATTGAACCAGTTTTTTTTAAAAAAAACGTGTTTCCTAAGTCAGTTTATAGAAAAGTTGAGTGAATACAAGACATATCAAAAAATGTCTTGACGATTAGGATTACCATAACAGGTTTTATGAATTTTGTGCTCTAAAATTTTAGCGCAACTGTGAATGCAGAAAACGATAAATCTAGAATATATATAACGCACAGATAAGTTAAGGATTAGAGAAATAAAATAAATAAAAGGAGAAAACAGGCAAACCACCAATCTGTGGGTTGGCTTGAGCTCGAGGTCCACATCGGTGGGCAGTGGGCTCTCATGATGGGCCGTTATGAACAGATCATCTGGCCAGGCCGCAGGCCGACTGCTAATTTAGTCCAGACTAACTCCAACAATAAGACCTAAATATGAGACCCATTTGGAGGCTTTGGGTCATCTAAAGTAAATAGGATGGGGACCTAAAACGTCGTTCTTCCAACAGCGAATCCATTTCGTCTCTTCCTCCCCTGTCCTCCGTCTTCGTCTTCCACCAGCCACCAGCACCACACCATGGCGGCCGCCGCCACCGTCACCTCGCCCTCGGCCTCCGGCGAACGCGCCCCTAGCTCCGGCCTCTGGCGCGTGGACATGGGCCGCCCCGCTGCCTAGACGGGCAGGCGCGGGCCGCCGCCCCGACGCACGAGCGCAGGTCACCAGCGAGCACGCAAGGGGCGCGCGCCGCCGACCCCGGCCGCTGCGGGCCAGCGCGAGAGGCGGGTAGCACCCGCAGCTCCCCCGACGCGGCCTCGCCTCGCCGTTGTCCGCGGCCGTTGCGGATCCGCCTCGCCGTCGTCGCCCCGTCACGGATCCGCCTTGCCGGCGTCGCCCCGTCGCGGATCCGCCTCGTCGGCGTCGCTCCGTCGCAGGACCGCCTCGCCGGCATTGCCCTGTCGCGGGACCGCCTCACCGACGTCGACTCGTCGTCCAGGCCGCCTCACACGACGCCTCCATGGGCCCACCACTACGTGCGCGTGAGACTGCGTCGTGGAGAGCGAGTCGACGCAGATTTGAGTGCTCCCATAGCTCGGATGCAAAATGGGTCCTCCTAATGCGTCGGCTGTTGGGAGGGTGTTTCTCCTATCTAAAAACACTGTGCATGACTCTTTTTGCATATGGATGGCGCTTTGGGTGGGCTGTTGGAGACAGCCTCACCAGTTTCAAATTGGGCTGCGCTTCTCCGAACCGTGCGTGGTCAGTGAACTGGTGCTAGGGTCCTGCCGTACTACACGTTTCTGTTTCTCAATTCGCATCCCAATCTTGTTGCAGCGCTTCTAGGAATATTGCGGAATAATAATAATTTTGGACGGTGTTTATGGAACAGCTGCGAGGATCTACCGTGGATTCACTGTAGCAGCCAATGGATGTGCATGCTCTCTCCGTCCCAAAATAACCGTAGTTCTAGCGTCCCAAGAAACAACTTTGACTATATATATTAAAAAAAATATTAATACTTAAGGTATATAATTAGTATCATCGGTAAGATCTTTGAATCTAGTTTTTTAACAAATTTATTTGAAGATACAAATATTACACGTATTTTTTATAAACCTAGTCAAAATTATGATACGAAAATCTAAAACGGCAATTATTTTGGGACTAGCGAGTACCCCACTAATTTTTTTGCCGGTCGCTCTTGGTCAGAGCGCCTTCCGTGCCGAGTCCCGACCGAGCGCCATGGGCACCGGGCGCCGGCGATGATGAAGCATGCTCCATGCATATGGCTGACGCGCCAGGCTTTTAACGCCACGCACCACCTGCGGCTGCAGCCATGGCTCCCCCGACCCCCGGCTTGCTGCCAGCTGCCATGATGCCGCCCGAAAGCAAGCATGCACTGCGCCCCCAGCATCCGGGCGTAGCTAGGCTAGGCTAGGCTAGCTTTTTTCCGGTGGCAAGGCAAGGCAGGCCATGGCGCAGTGCTGCTCCGGTGCTCCCTCTTGGGCCTTGCATAGTTGGATTTGACCGCATCATGACGCAGGGCCGGCCGCCCGCCCAATCGCGAACCGAAAGGCAGGAGGCGGAGAGCTGCTGCCGGAATCTGGAGAGGAGAGGTGGAAAGCAACAAAAGTTTACTACTCCAAAGCCTACATCGACGTCTACTACTGGTCCATGCTGGAGTACTCCCACCATTAAAAAATGCAATTATAAGATCCGTGCCCATCAAATTACCTCAAATTTGACTAAATTTATAGCAAATAGTATTAATATTTATATCTCTAAATAGATTTATTATGAAAATATACTCTATGACTATTCTAATTATACGAATTTTGCATCAAGAATGTTTTTTTTGAAAGGAACTGTGGAGCTTTGCTCCCCAGGAAGCTTTATTAAAAACAAAAGCAAGCGGAGTTACAGGAAGGTTAGCTGGAAGCTAACCAAGAACAAACCTTAAGAAGAAGAAGAAATATTAGTATTTATTAGTATATGATATTTCGTACATTTGCATCAGGAATATTAGTATTTATTTATATAATTTTAGTCAAAATTCAAACTGATTGACTTCTCAGATAGCGAGAATTATATTCTTTTATGGACGGAGGAAGTCCTGGCTAGCCACCTACCTACCTACACTTAACCTGCCAACTACGGTGTTTAAATATAGGGGCTAAAGTTTAGCGATGTCAAATCGGTTGTTATCGGGGTGTCATACGGGAGTGTTCGGACAGTAATAATAAAATAAATTACAGAAGTCCTCAATACTCCGTGAGACGAATTCATTAAGCCTAATTAATCCGTCATTATCACATGTTTATTGTAGATTTACCAACCATGGACTAATTAGGCTTAAAAGACTCGTCTCGTAAATTAGTAATTAGTTATTTTTAAGTCTATATTTAATATTGTATGTACGTGTTCAAACATTCGATAGGAGAGAGACTAAAATTTATGTCTATTTAGATCACACATAAAAAATCTGGTCAAATTTTCATTGTTAATATGGACTCCTTTGTTCTAAGAGCAGCTAAGCCTTATTTGGCCACTATAGGAGCAACTGTTCATGGTCATTATGGAAAAATCCTTTACAAAGGAGATAGGTTAGTTACGTTTATATATGAAAAATCGAGATCCAGTGATATAACGCAAGGTCTTCCAAAAGTAGAACAAATCTTCGAAGCGCGTTCAATTGATTCACTATCGCCCAATCTCGAAAGGAGAATTGAGGATTGGAATGAACGTATACCAAGAATTCTTGGGGTTCCCTGGGGATTCTTGATTGGAGCTGAGCTAACCATAGCTCAAAGTCGTATCTCTTTGGTTAATAAGATCCAAAAGGTTTATCAATCCCTAACATACTATAGCCTTGTTTAGCTCCTCCCAAACTCCTGAATTTGGCACTATGTAAAAAGAAGATTCACCGTCACATCAAACTACGGTACATGCATGAAGTACTAAATGTAGACGAAATCAAAAGCTAATTGCACAGTTTGGTTGTACTTTGTGAGACGAACATTTTGAGCCTAATTAATCAATGGTTAGACAATTATTACCAAACACAAACGAAATGTTACGGTGCGCTACAATACAAAACGATGAATTTGGCACTGTCGAATTTGAGCAACTAAACATGGCCCAGCATGCCTGCCTGTACGCAACAACGTACGTCTCAGGGCCTCAGTCAGGGGCGCACGATGTCGCTGTCTCGTGGATACGTCCACGTACGCGTAACCTACGTTCGCACGTATGTACCCCGTCGTTGTCGTCGATACGGGCGGGCAGGAACGCGTGCGTAGCCGTACTAGGTATGTCGCCGGCGTATATACGTACATGCACCTGTATATATATCCTCTGCTCGCCGTGCTGTTGCTATCAAAGCAAGTACAGTACCACGACGTGCTCCGTGACCGCTCGATCCAGCGTGCACCAGCAGATAAGAGATAACGTGCGTACGCTCTTTTAATCCTGGTGTCATCGTCGTCGTGGCAGGGCGCAGCAGGCCGGGCGAGAGATCTGCTGAGGACGACGTCGCCCATTATTGTGTACGGAGTACTATACTATACTGCGGCACTGCGCTGCGACGGGTGCACGTCGTAACTGTGTCGAAAAGACCTGTGCATGGGCAAAGCTGGGGCGTTACGTACGTAGTACTTGGCTGAGCGATCATGTCCTTTTGGTTTGCTTGCTATGGCCTTGTTCAGTTACCTGAATCGGCAACGCCCGATTTTGCATAGTGTGGTACTATAGCACTAGCACTATAGCACTTTTGTTTTTATTTGCTAATAATTGTCCAAATATTGATTAATTAGGCTCAAAATGTTCGTCTCGTAAAGTACAACAAAACTGTGCAATTAGTTTTTGATTTCATCTACATTTAATACTCCATATATATGCCGATATTTTGATGTGATGGGGAATCTTCTTTTTGCATAGTGGATTTTGGAGGTGAATTTGGGAAGGGCTATAGTGCTAGTTCCTACTCTACCTCCGGAGAGGGGCTAAGGCTCTGTTTGGTTTTTAAATCATTTGGTTTAACTTCCATCACATCAATATTATGGTAAATACATAAAGTAGTAAATGTAGATCAATTGTATGCATGTCGGTACAGATTAGGAGTAATTTACGAGACGAATCTATTCAGGCTAATTAGTCCAAAATTGTAAACTTTTTATTAAATAAGATGAAAGTGCCTCGCTTCTTTTTTTTTTTGGTAAATGCCATGACTTTTCTACTCAGACGACGCCCATGCTAAAAAAACTCGTCAGGGTCTATTTAGTTTCCAAAATTTTTTAAGATTCTTCGTCATATCAAATCTATAGATACAAAATAAAACTAATTACACAGTTTATGCGAAATTTACGAGACGAATCTTTTAAGCTTAATTAGACTATGATTGGACACTAATTATCAAATAACAAAAAAAAATACTACAGTACTATTTTTCAAAAAAAATCGCAAAATAAACAAGACCCGGTTCTAGAGGAGCCGGAGACGAAAACAAGAACCGTAGGCTTCACAGTTTCCTAGCAGCATCGCACGACGCCCATGCTCCCATCCCATCGATGTATAGACCTGCACGTGTTGCGTGTTGCATCTCTCCAATCTCCAATCTCCGAGTGAGCATTATTGTCTGTTCCGTACGCTGCCACTGGCCCACTGTGCGGACCTCACCGTGCATCTGCTGCTGCTCACTCCAGACTGCATGCATGCAGACACGCTACTGTGGGGACCGGGAAGGCTGTGCGGTAGTATAGCACATCCTGTCCGAGTGTGTGTACACGTAGTGTGGTGCATGCTATCACAAAAATGTTTCTAGCTTCGACACACGATCAGTCAGTAACTCAGTATATATACTGCTACGTACGATACAAACCGGCCATGAGCCAGATCAGACAGTCGATCGACCATGCAAAATGCCCGGCAAACGGCATTGGAGCCTATTCGTTTATGTTGAAATCTAGCTTATGCTAATGCTAATGTTTATGTTAAAATATTGTGGAAGAAAAATAATGTTTGTTGGAATAAAAAGGAGTTCAAGCTACCATCACATGTCATTATTTCGTACTACTACCGAGACATCATGATGGTTCTCATCAACTGAAATTTTCTCTAGCGAAAACATAAGACCTGGGTCACATCAGAGCGATCCAAAACGACGGAAGATTTTGAAAAATTTTAGAACTATACCATTTCGTTTATATTTGTAATTAGTGTCCAATCATAAATTAACTAGGCTTAAAACATTCGTCTCGTGATTTTATAATTAAACTGTATAATTAGTTATTTTTTATCTACATTTAGTACTTGATGCATACGTGTAAAGATTGATGTGACAAAGAGAGTGAAAAAATTTTAACTTCTTGAGACTGACCATGTTTAGATACCAAACTTTAGAGGTAAATTTTACATAGTAAACGTCGTGTCACACTGTAGCAAATTTGTTTTTATTTGGTAATAATTGTCCAAACATTGATTAATTAGGCTTAAAATATTCGTCTCACAAAGTAGAACAAAACTGTGCAATTAGTTTTTGATTTCATCTACATTTAGTAGTCCATATATATGCCGACATTTTGATGTGATGGAAAATCTTCTTTTTACATAGTAAAATTTAGGGTAAATTTGGTATCTAAACCAGTCCACTATCTAAGGCCTGGTTTAGATACCCAAATTCACCCCAAATTCCACTATGCAAAAAGAAGATTCTCCATCACATCAAAATATTGACACGTATATGGAGTACTAAATGTAGATGAAATCAAAAACTAATTGCACAGTTTTGTTGTACTTTGCGAGACGAATATTTTAAGTCTAATTAATCAATATTTGGATAATTATTACCAAATAAAACAAAATTGCTACAGTGTGACGAGACATTTACTATGCAAAGTTTGGATCTCAAATTTAGGATCTAAGGCCCTGTTCAGTTCCAAAAAATTTTGCAGAAATTTTCAAGATTCTCCGTCACATCGAATCTTTAGACACATGCATGAAGTATTAAATATAGATAAAAAATAAAACTAATTACACAGTTTAGACGAAATGGACGAGACAAATCTTTTAAGCCTAATTAGACCATGATTAGACATTAATTATCAAATAACAACGAAAATCGCTACAGTATCATTTTGCAAAAAAATTTGGAACTGAACCGGCCCTAAACAAGGCCTAAGCAATGCCCAAGCAAAACCTCCATCCCATCGACTGGAAGGAACAGCAGCACGGACATGACTGCCGAAATATGCGCGCCAATAAAAATGGGTGTAGGAGCAGTAGTCGACGCCGCTACATGTTCCCCTGGCCTGCACTCTGCTCCCAGCTCGCTTCACTGTTGCGTCTTTTCGACAGGGCCCATATACGTAGGAAGTGCCATGGCTGATGGCTGATGGCTGCCTGCTCGGTCAGTCGGTCTGCATCTGCTATTCTGGTCGTGCTGTGCAGCCGTGCTCGACACTCCCACGTCCCAACTCAGCAACGTCACCTAAATTCCTCGGCAAAACAAAATGCTGGGCGATCAGACAACAAAACCAGCCTGAAGCAGGTAGATTTCGGCTCATTCGTTCGTCTTATAAGTCGTTCTATTTCAGTAAATAAATAGTATTTTTCTCTCCCAACGAATCAGCGAACAGTACTTTCAACCATGACTTTTCAGCGACACAAGCAGAATCTTTGCGTGCATGGCTGGCCCCTCTCTGCGATGGACTAGCCAACCGAAAACACAAGAAGACCTTGTTGGATTTGGATCAATAAAAAAAAGGGCACGCCGTCGTCCAGTCCGATCCAAGCGTGTTATTAGTGTTACGGACATTCTCCAGGCCGGGGTCCTAGCTAGCCCAAGCAACGTGCTGTCCTGGATCATGCACGGCGCCCGCCCGCGCCCGCGCTCGCGCCGTACGGGGGAACAGTCCTCTGTGAGTGGCAGCCCACCCAAGTGTTGGGTTGGGTCGCCCGGCCGGCCGCGGCTGCACGACGAAACCGGGCCAGAGAATGGCGGGAGCACGGACGATACGGGTCGTAGCACGCGAGTAATGCTGTGAGCTACTGGGCGCTAGCCGCTTGGATGACGCCATGAGCCGCGAGCGGCCAACGGGGAGATGCCAAACTGAAATCCAGCAACAACTCGCTCGCTCTTGTGTTGGGTGCTGTCACGGGGCCTACACCACCACCGTCCACACTCCGTCCCTTTACCGGCTGGCCGGCTCTCCATTTCACTTTTACCGCCGCGGCGCCCCCTCGCTCTCTTCAGTCTTCTCCCTTGCCCAATCGCCACCGCCACCAGGGGAACAGGGAAGAGAGAGACCGGGACGAGCACAAGGTGGCAGGAGAAAGCGGCATGCATCAGTGATGACACTGTGCTGTGCTGTGCATGCGCGAGGTCGAGGACACACGGGCACCAGGCTACGGACACCCCGTTGCGGGGAGCACACCAGCGGCGGTGCAGTGCAGTGCAGGTCGAGGCACGCACGCAGATGCAGTCAGTAAATTTTGATTGCTAGGAGCAGTAGCTGGACCACATTTAGATTGCAAAAAATTTCAACCTCATAAATAGTACCAATTTCGTCTTATTTGACAAATATTGTCTAATCGTGGACCAATTAGGCTCAAAAGATTTATCTCGTGATTTTCAACTAAACCGTGTAATTAGTTATTTTTTTTACTTACATTTAATACTCCATGCAAGCGGCTAAAAATTGATGTGATGGAAAGAGTGAAAAAATTCTAATTTTAGGCGCATCTAAAACGAGGCCCTAATTGATCATAGGGGGTTTGGGCCTCGTTTAGATCCCGACTCGGGGTGGCCAAATCCTCGTCCGTCCGTCCCCGATGCCTGCCACTGTTGCGCGCCAGCGCCCCAGTGCCGGAGTAGTGCAGGCGCAGCCTATTGTGCAGTATTTTTCTCTCGTAACAAATTAATAAATAGTACTTTTAGCCACGCGTCTCGGGTGAAATCGCAAGCTTCTGCCAAGCATAAGCGTGTGTGCCATGCTGCACTTTGTCAAACTTTAGTGAACAAAACAAAACAGTTGCGAAACAAAGGACTAGGAGAATTTGCATTGGTGACCGCCCTCAAAAACCTGTTCGTTTAAAATTATCGGTCAAATTAGCGAGCCAACTATTTTTCTCTTAAAAAAACTAACCAGCAATACTGTCAACCACCGATCAGCCCTGCCGAATTACCAGCGGCTCGAGTGACTGCACTCCCGAGTGATCTTTGTAGTAAAACCAAGGCACGCAGCACCGCAGCAGCAGCTGGCAGTTGCTGCGTCAAATCTAGGATCAGCTCGGTACAACAACGACGGCACGCGTGGTCACGTTCGTTTTACGAGTACAAGCATTTAGAGTACCAGCGAGGATACAGCGACTCTGTACTCGTATGTCGGGTCGATCTCCGAGGTCCGAGTACAACGCAAATACGTACCTGTTGGACTGGACGTGGACGAGCAGTGTGCTCGTCGCCTGCATACCTGCCTGCATCTTCTGTGACGTGAAGCAAAGATTACTAGTCCCTCTATCCTTAAATATTTGTCTCATGTTTCCTTCACGTTTTCCGGACGACACGTCGGAGGGCGTAGAATACTAGTACAGCGCAGCGACGTACTACGGCAAGGTTGAGCGGAGGTCATCGTCGCGTCGCTGTTCTGTTCGGCTTTTTGCCTCCAGCTTTCAATTCCTTTCGTCCCTTCCTAGGCCTGGTTTAGATGCTGAAAAAATTTCAAACCGATGAATAGTCTTATTTGACAAATATTGTCCAATCGTGGACCAACTAGGCTCAAAAGATTCATCTCGTGATTTCCAACTAAACTGTGTAATTAGTTATTTTTTTTACCTACATTTAATACTCCATACAAGCGACTAAAAATTAATGTGATAAGAGAGAGTGAAAAAACTTGGAATTTTGATGTCATCTAAACACGGCCCTAGCTTCTCCTCGCTGGAGTACCTACCTCTCCCATCACTCACCTGCTCCTCAGTTACTGTTCTCCTTCTCTCTCACCATGCATTCACGCCACCACAGCAAACGCTTGCACGGCTGCACCCAACAGCGAGGCAAGTCGCAACTGCTCCACGGACGACATGTGGGACCCGTGCTAGTATTCCATTTGCATAGGGTACATGAAGGACTGGCCGGCTGCATTGCAATGTTGGCTGTGTTTAGTTCCAAATTTTGGAGCGCCAAAATTTACTGTAGTATTTCGTTTGTATTTGGTAATAATTGTCCAATCATTGACTAATTAGGCTCAAAACATTCGTCTCGTAAAGTACAACCAAACTGTACAATTAGTTTTTGATTTTATCCACATTTAGTACTCCATACATATTTCGCAAGTTTGATGTGACAGATTCAAGTGATCTAAACACAGCCGTTGTCGTGCTGACGACCTTGCATTGCGTGGAGCAAGATCAAACACATCACGCAAAATGCTACTCCTAGTATAAGCAAGCAAGCATGCAATTTTTGGGGGAAAATGAGATCAGGACAGCACTATAGTCGTTGCTTCCTGTAAATGCAGCCGCGTCCAGCTGGGAGTGCGGCTATTTCCCCAAGGACGATGGGAGTCTCTGAAAGTTTGAGGTCTGAAGAAAGGACACATCATATACTAGCTAACAAAATAATGAAATGACCTAAAGTATGGTTAGTCTGGCTAAAAAAAATGGGTATTTCTATTGAACAAAAGCGACAGCCTCTAATTGTAGTACCCCCTATATCCAGCAATGTCTTTGACAAGAGAGAACTTAACCTTTACAAATTTATCAACAAATACCAAATGATATACACGCTCAATGTATAGAAATTGCATCAACACGTATTTATATCCAGAGTGGCTTTGGGATGATATTTAAGCAATCGATAGCATATCTTAAGAGCAATCAAGTATTGTAATCTACTCTGAAAACCTTTTTCCCTACCGAAACTTGTTTTACTTTTTGATTGATGGAAAGAGGGAGTACCACCACCTTTCATCCACAACGAACACAATGCCTGCAGCTACAGGGGACTTTCAGATAAGGGTGTGTTTAGTTGGTGAAAAGTTACTCTAGCACTTTTCGTTTTTATTTGACAAATATTATCCAACCATGAAGTAACCAGGCTCAAAAGATTTGTCTCGCAAAAACCAGACAAACTTAGCAATTAGTTATTTTTTTAACCTATATTTAATACTCCATACATGTGTTCAAATATTTGATATGACGGGTCAAAGAAGAAATATTTTAGATTTACATAGGAAATGAACACACCCTTGGTACGAAACAAGTGATATAGTAAATGGTATTGCTACAGGGCGCTGTTCAACAGCAGCTAGTCAGACACTACTATACAACTTCACATTCCAGTATTCCACAGCACAGACGATATAGGGGGTGTTTAGATCCCTTCAAAATTCTAAATTTTTACGCTCTCTCCATCACATCAATCTTTAGACATATGCATAGAGCACTTATGTAGGTAAAAGAAATAACTAATTACACAGTTTGGTCGTAAATCACGAGACGAATCTTTTAAATCTAATTAGTCCATTATTGGACACTAATTACCAAATACAAACGAAAGTGCTAGAGTGTCAAAATTTCAAATTTTTTGGATCTAAACACCCCCATAATAACAAATCCTCAAGAAAGAAAAACGCAGCATACTATTAGCAAATAAAATATATTCTGTATACTGTAGATGGACCCCGTGGTGCTCCCTCTTTTCGCTTCACAGGCATACTTTTGGGCACCGTTTAGATGCCAAAATTTTTGGCAAAACGCTACTATAGCGTTTTCGTTGTTATTTGGCAAATATTGTCCAATCATGGTCTAATTAGGCTTAAAAGATTCGTCTCGTCCATTTCGTCTAAACTGTGTAATTAGTTTTATTTTTTATCTATATTTAATGCTTCGTGCATGTGTCTAAAGATTCGATGTGATAGGGAATCTGAAAAATTTTGCAAAATTTCTTGGATCTAAACAGGCCGTTTATGGTGCGGAGCCCAAACTCCGAAGCGCACACGGCACGGGCACAGGCAGGCACCCATCACGCACGCCCACACAGTCACAGACAGCGGCAAAGCAAGGACCAGATCACCACCCCTCATTACCTTCGCTCTGACGGGTTGCCCTCTCTGCGTCGAGCATCGCCCGCCCAGCCAGGCAAACAGAGCTCTGTGTACAGTAGTAGTACGTGGCTAGCTCCAGCCTCCAGTATCGCAATTGCTTCATGTTTCGGTGGCAGTTTGGCACCCTGAAAGAGTGAAAAGGTGCTTATATAAGTAATAATTTCCAATTTTCCAGGCAATAAGTTAATACTGTATTATGTGTTGCATACTACAGTAGGTCCTATGGCAGAGCTGTAAACTGTATAATAATGTATGTAGTACAGTAGTACAGTATTAGCCTGCAAAATGGCACGCGCACACGGACACAGGCCTTGGCGCCTTGCTTCCCCTCACTCTCTTGACTCTCCAGACAATGTTCTGGAGGGACTACAAAAGTGAAGTTTTACCACACTATTCTAACGATAGGAGAGAGTGTGGTGTGGGTATGGCTGTATATAGTACAGGGCGTCGCGATATATTTTTCCCACAGCGGTGGGGCAGCAAGGAAGGAAGGAGGCAAGGAGGGCGAGGGAGACGAAGGCCCAAGCCAAGCCCATGTGGGTCTCGGTCAGGTCACCGAGATTGAGATATAGGAGGAGGGGATAGAGAGCCAGCAGGGAGGCCCAGGTGAGGCCGAGGAGGAGCGTTGCCGAGCCATTCTTAAATGCGGGCGGGGGGAAGTGAGTACTAGTGGCTTCACCTGCAACGGCACAACCACAAGCGCAAGAACAAGAACAGACACTACTATCACTCCTCCACTCCCCCACCATCAGCTGCCCCATCCTCCCTCCTTCCACTCCTCTTCCTGCGTCCGTCTCTCCTCTTCTCTTCTGCCCCATCAGCCAGCAGCAGTCTCTCTCTCTGTCTCTCACACACACAAGCAGCGACTTGCCCACAGTGGTGGGCAGAATGACCAAAGACGAGGAGTTCAAGCTGGTCAAGATCCAGGTTTCCCTCCCTCTCTCTCTCTCTCTCTCTCTCCCTCTCATGTGGCTTCTTGAGTGAGAGCTGACTCAACTGTTCTTGGGCCTTGTTCGCTTGTTTCTTGCAGAACCATGTGCTCAAGGTGAACATACACTGTGACGGGTGCAAGCACAAGGTCAAGAAGCTTCTTCAGAAGATCGAAGGTACTTCTCTCCCCTCTCTCTCTCTCTCTCGTGCATGCACACAGCTTTATTGTTCTACCACCCCCATATCTTGGGCCTCCTACAGAAGAGCGCTTACTCTAAGGTGGTGTGGTACTTTGTTTTCAGTTCTCCTTTTCATTCCTTGACGCCCACTTTACTGCCAATATCTTTTCTGCCCGGCCATAA
Organism: Saccharum hybrid cultivar R570; assembly: GCA_038087645.1. NCBI lineage: Eukaryota > Viridiplantae > Streptophyta > Magnoliopsida > Poales > Poaceae > Saccharum > Saccharum hybrid cultivar. Next base: position 8,353,732 of record JAQSUU010000112.1, on the reverse strand, counting down.
AAACGGAGAGCTTTGTCCACTTGCAACCAACCTGTCTTGCTAAATGCGTTAGCACGACAAGAGATCCCGGCTTTTCATGTAACGGGCACTTGATGTTCAGACCAGATTGTTTGTTAATATCATCCTTCCACCTTAAAGAAAACAAAAGATAAGAACCGGTAAAACTTGATTCCAGTTTTAGAGATGGTGTGCATTTTATTTTATTTACTGAGCTATGGTAAATAGGGCGGCCCAGACTTTTCACCTCAGGTTGAGGTGAAATTTCCTGCCCGTTCTTTCAAATGGATGGGCAGGAAAGTACTCTGGATCGCAACCCCACTCACTGCACAAGCCCACATCTTGTGACACGCATGCAATCGCCAATCGGTGGCCAGTAGTACATGGTAATTAGTACTACTAGTTACCGTTGCTCACGAGCGGCCTGTGACCTCTCGCTGCTGCATCTCATCTCATGGCAGGCGTGTACTCGGTGGCCATTGATGTGGACAACCACAAGGTCTCGGTGACAGGCGATGTGGACTCGGAGACCTTGATCAGGAAGCTCACCAGGGGCGGCAAGCATGCGGAGCTGTGGTCACAGCAGAAGGGCGGTGGCGGCAACCAGGGCCACAAGGGCAATGGCCAGCAGAAGCAGCAGCAACAGCACCAGCAGCAACAGCACCAGCAGAAGCAAGGTGCCAATCCGGGCAAGGATGGGCATAACAAGAACAACAACGGGGGCGGCCAGAAGGACCAGGGGAAGCAAGGAGGGGTTGGGAGCCTCATGCAGGGCCTCAAGGCATTCAAGAACCAGCACATCAACAAGCACCAGCTCCCTGAGCTCAGCTCGGAGGATGATGACATGTATGATGACGAGGATGATGAGTTTGACGACGACTATGAGGAGGAGCTTCGCTTCCTTGGGGACAAGATGAGCCAGCTCGGATTCCACAGCAACAACCACCATCAGAACCAGAACAAGAACGGGAACAATGCTGCTGTCAACAATAACAACAACAATGGCAATGGCAAGAAAGGTAATGGTGGCGGAGCCAATCATCACCAGAACAACCACCACCAGAACCAGAAGAATGTAAATGTGATCAACATGGCAGCTGCAAATGCCAAGATGGGCGCCGGAGTCCAGAACCAGAAGAATGCTAATGCGATCAACATGGCGGCGGCGGCGGCGGCGAACGCCAAGATGGCGGCTAATGGTGCCCAGAGGAACACTGGTGCCATGAGTGGCATGTTGGGCCTGAGCCATGGCCTGGGAGCCGGCAGTGCTGCTCCTGGCTTCCAAGGCTACACAGGCTTCAACCACCCGTCCTATGCCGCCGCCGGCTATGGAGGTCTTCAGCAACAGCAACAGCATCTCCAGCAGCAGCAGGGCAACAACCTCATGGCGAGCATGCAGGGGTACCATCATCACCCTGCAGCGACGGCCGCGATGATGAACAATTTGAGGGGTCTGAACAGCAACATGATGATGATGCATCAGCCCCAGCAGCAGCAGCAGCCACAGATGATGTACCACTCCTCTCCCCAGATCAGCCCTTACACTGGTTACTACAACCCTTACAATTACTACTACCATCCCCATCCTGGCAGTGCTGGTTACCCAGCCAGCAATGGGGATGTGGAGACCATGTTCAGTGATGAGAACACCAAGGGCTGTGTTGTCATGTAGGGATGCAGCTACAATCCTATAATCTAGAGGTTGGTGATGGACCATGGTAATGGTGATGCAGCCCTGCTACCCTTTTTTTTCGTTTCTTTTTTTTCCTTCTTATTTTACTGCTCTTATGGTTTCGCCTGTATCAAGAGTGAATCATGGTGTTGACTTAGATGTGTTGTTGAAAGTAGGGGCAACTTGAGAGGGTTATCAAACAGTGTAATGTAATACCTTTAGGCTTTTACTGCCTAGTGCTTTGCCCTGACTGGCTTGTTATAATTTGTATATTGTATATCTGGGTGTTTGTGGCTTTGGACTTGTATGCTGTGGCATGTGAGTGGTGCTCATGGCCTAGACTAACAGTGGAGAGGGTGAACAACTGTTATCAGTCAACATTGGGGGTGATGCATTTCTGGCAAAATTTGTCGGTGACAGCATTGGAGTGGGCTTGGTAAAAGCATGCCATGTGAATACAAATTAAACATTAGTAGTTAATTAAGCACAAAGGACTCCAGAGCTTTCAAGTCCCGGCACTTTAGTTTAGGCAGCACAATTTCTCAGGGTAGTGTTCAAGGTCGAAATATTACTAGGAGAATTACATATTGGAACAGTTTCAATCACCAAAGAGGAGGAAGCTTTCAAACCTGTAACCCTGGAGATAAAGAGAATTCCATGGGAGCATTTTCCTTGAAACCAAGTTATGAGCCTGCTGGAACCAAAGATTCCAACCATGATCAATTTCCATGATGAAAGTGTATGCTGGTAAAGGTGTTTGAAAATGAATGCCCATCATAATGGTTGTGGCTCCCTTCATGAACGCATTGGTCCCTAACAAAAATAAATTCTGATTTCTCGTCAGTCTTTCTTGCCACTTTTGCCAGACTATAGTACAGCCATAACGCACCCCTCATATAGACAATTGATAACTGTTGGGAAATAAACAAACATAGAAATACCAGTACTAAGATTTGTTATATTCTGAAGATTTTAGAAAGTTCGACTTTCCAGTGTTGTACTAAAATGGAATCTTTGTGACTGAGGCAGGATGGCACAAAAGGTGGAATGCACAAGCTCACTTGTTATCCCTGTATATTCTTAAGAATTCCATGAACTTTTTCAGCAGAGTTTATCCTGTTTTCAAGTAGTTAGTTATGCCTTATCAGAAAAAAAATAGTTAGTTATCTGTACGAACTACAAAGGCAGTACTTTTGTAGTGCACAGCAGTTCCCCCACTTCACCTGGGGCTTGTTTAGATTGCAAAAAAAGTGAACCCGATGAATAATATCATTTTCGTCTTATTTGACAAATATTATCCAATCGTGGACCAACTAGACTCAAAAGATTCATCTCGTGATTTCCAACTAAACTGTGTAATTAATTATTTTTTTTACCTATGTTTAATACTCCATGCAAACGGTTAAAAATTGATGTGATGGAGAGAGAGTGAAAAAACTTGGAATTTGGATGGCATCTAAACAAGCCCCTGTATAAAGAATGTGTAGATTCTCGGGAAGGGAAATTAGCAGACAAATGGCTTGTTTATTCCTCCTTGGATGGGTGGAATGGTTGATGTGCGTATAATATTTCATACGCTTGCAGGGAGCGTGCGGCACGCACGCCTGCAGCAGTGATGATGGTCAACTCAATGCAAGATCCGGATGGATAGTGCAGCAGCAGCTGTACCGTGCCGAGTAACCTGCAGGAAAAGAAACCCTATGAGAATTGGAGGGTTTTTTTTAAAAAAGTTTTTGATAAAACCATGAGTTGGAGTTGAAATGCAGGGATGAAACAAGCGTTAAGATGCCAGTGTGCAGCTTATTTCAGTGAAGAATAAATATGCACGGTAACAAGCGCTTGTGCTGAACAAATATATGCATAAACTAGCAGACCAATTTTCCACCAGACTAATGGTCCTGATTCCTGAATGGCTGAAGGTAGAGGACAAAGCCGCTTGTGGCCAAACCAAATCTGGATCAACACCCAGTTTTCTTTCCGTCAGGGATGTGACTTGGGTTACGAGTCCCTTGCCGTATTGATACCCAACACACAAGCTTTGTGGAAAAGAGGTTTTTCCCTAGCAGAAAAGCTGAGAGACACTAAAGCAGAGCCAGTGCATGATGCAGTGTAGTTGAAATGAGGCTTTCTCCATTTCAGTCAACATCTCGCCCCCGCACACATGCATATTGTGTGTATGAGCCTATGAGGGGAGAAGTACTCCAACAGCCATGTGAGACCCACGTACAGCAAACGTCTCAGCAAGCCAGGCAGTGAGGAGTAAGGACTGAGGGACCAGAACACAGGGAACAGTGGACAAAAGCTGAAACCCAGCTGAGGGCATGGAAAGCCATGCACAGTAAACTATAAACACAAACGATCATCTTTAGACTTTATCAGGCAGCTTTGGCATATCACTAGAATAAAATTGATGCTTGCTTTTAGTACAAGGGATTATAATGAGGGGGGAAGCATATAAAGGGCAAAAACAAACCTCTTCAACAAAGAGGAGGCTCTGCGACGGAGCAGGGCACGCTTTTTGACCTGCAGTTGTGAAGCACAGTGAAATGCTACTTGCAACTACCAAGAAAACTTGGCCACTGCGAGATGAACAAGCGGGCAGAGAACCATTGGGGGAGGTGATGAGATTCTCTCTGGAATGCGACATTCACCTCAAAGGACATGCCAGTCTTTTGATTCAGAGCTTTGGTATTTGGGTGATGTTTTGTATATTAGTGGTACTTCGAAATGTGGGCAGTTTAAGCAGTATGGGGACCTTAACTGTAAAAGCTACCACTGAAGTCGTGTCATTTCTGAAAATTTTAAAGACACAATGTTCTTGTTGCGGACCAGATTAGTTCCGGTTAGTCATTATCACAACTCAAAACATTATTATATTTGATGAACTGGAATTCTAAAGCTCAATTAAAACTAAGAATGAAACATAAAAGAATACTTAACTTGCAAGTTGAGCGTACTTATCTTATTCATTTGATCAAGCATAACCGATCGTGAAGAATTCACTCCTTATCCAAAGTTCCAAACTAATAAACATATCTTCAGGGTTCAAAGTAACCTGCCTTTTTGTTAATTAATAAAACCATAGATGAATCCTTGATGTACGCTATATGTTCACCGTCTTATTGTATACTTTGGTTTAACTTTATGTGAGTAAAAAGTGGAGGATGAAACTTTAAGTTCCCCAATGGAAGTCTGAAAAGCCTACAATAGATCATTAGGTTGTGGAGACAGCCAACTACAATATTCACAAAGGAAACTTCAGCAGTGGATGCTTTTCAGACTTTGTAATAGCATTTCAGCAGTAGCAACAGGCTCAAGAACTTTAATATTGATCTGCCCCTCATGCTTCCAGAGAACAAACTAAGACAACGAATCTTATAATTCTGTTTGGAAGCAATTCAATATTGTAGAGTAGCTATAATTGAGGTGAGATGCGTGAATAAAGTAAAGATGAACTAAAGCACGAGCATGCTCACCTGCATGATCCCATAAGCAGCTTCCTTGCCTTTGCTCTGCCCGAAAAGGAGAAGTGAACACAAGCAAGTAAATTACTTGCATGACAGTTTTCAATCCCATTGCTCTAGATTATACTGCAAACCATTGATTTTTCGAACCTTCACATTAACAAGGCAACTTCTCATATAAGAAATTGTCATGGTCGGGCTCACATACGTGAGACGCAGCCGCGCCCGTGATGTGCGCCGCGCCTAGGAAAGGGCAGCTGCGCAGGAAGGCGTGCAAGGCTAGGACTCCACGCGTGGCTAGGATTGGAAACTATATTGGATTCGGTTATTTCCTTCCTTAGATTAGGGAGATTATTACTCCTTTTATTTAGGCCTTAGGCCATATATAAGTGTAACAGACCTTGGATAAAATCAATCAAGAAGTATTTTGCATCTATCTTCCTCCCTGTACCTCTCAAGCCGGCACTAGGGGGTAAAACCCAGTGACGAGGGCGGCGACGGCGTGGGGGCATAACCCTGCCGGTGACGACGGATCACGACTACGAACTACGGAGTCGAGGTCCAGCTACCTTGGGGAATACCGCCCTTGACAACCTGGTATCACGAAGCCGTCGATCCTCTTCCCTGTCAGCCAGCGCCAGCTTAGCCGCCGCAACACCCAACCCACCCCCCGCACCACCCAACCCACCACCGCCCCAGTCCTCCTCTGCGTCTTCCATGGGGGAGCCGACCATCAAGGATGTGCTCGAGATGCTGCAAGGGTTCATGACCCAAGTCTCCGACGAGATGTCCACCTTGAAGAGCGACGTGGCTGCGATCAAGGCCAAGCCGTCCTCCTCGCACGACGGCGGGGGGCGCGCCGCGCGATCTTGATCGGCCACCGAAGTTCCAGAAGCTGGATTTTCCCCGCTTCGACGGCAAGTCGGACCCGCTGCTCTTCATCAACAAGTGCGAGTCTTACTTCCGGCAACAACGCACCCTGGCGGAGGAACGTGTCTGGATGGCGTCGTACAATTTGGAGGATGTTGCCCAGCTCTGGTTCATCCAGTTGCAGGAGGATGAAGGCACTCCGCCTTGGGGCCGTTTCAAGGAGCTCCTCAATCTGAGGTTCGGGCCACCCCTCCGATCTGCTCCGTTGTTCGAGTTGACGGAGTGTCGCCGCACGGGGACCGTGGAGGAGTATTCCAACCGGTTCCAAGCCTTGCTGCCCCGCGCCGGCCGTCTGGAGGAAGCCCAGCGCGTGCAGCTGTACACAGGAGGTCTCCTGCCGCCGTTGAGCCACGCTGTCCGCATCCACAACCCGGAGACGTTGCCGGCAGCCATGAGCCTCGCCCGCCAGGTGGAGATGATGGAGCTTGACCGGGCGACTGCTGCTCCTGCCTGGCCTGCGCAATGCGCGCTGCTGCCACCACCGGCGCCTCGCCAGGGCACCGCTGCAGTTGCCGCACCTGCGGCCCCTGCCCTGCCGGCGCCCGCTGCACCAGCCCTCCCTGTTCCACAGCAGCGTGAGGGTGCTACAAATCCGCCGCGCCGATTGTCGCCTGAGGAGCAGGCAGAACGTCGCCGTTTGGGCCTATGTTACAACTGTAACGAGCCATACTCTAGAGGCCACAACCGCGTCTGTCGTCGCATCTTCTACATCGATGGGGTTGAGCTCACTGAGGCCGAGGCAACCGAGGAAGCTCCGGTATTCTCCCTGTACGCAGTCGCCGGCGTTCCCAGCAGCAACACGCTTCAACTTCCTGTCCACGTCGGCGCAGCAGATTTCATCGCCCTCATCGACACCGGTTCCACTCACAGCTTCATTGGGGAGGTTGCAGCCCACCGCACGGGCCTCCCTATCGAGCCGCGTCCCGGGTTGACGGCGACCGTGGCGAATGGCGAGCGGATTGCATGCCCTGGAGTACTCCGTCGCACACCGGTGATCATTGACGGTCTAGAGTTTCAGGTCGATCTTTTTATTATGCCACTTGCAGGCTATGACGTCGTTCTGGGCACCAACTGGATGGCGCCACTGGGAGACATTACCTGGAACCTGGCAGCTGGCACCATGGCGTTCCAGCATGGGGGCCGGGCCATCTCTTGGCATGGTACTGGGCCCAAGGGGAGCGCGCGACTCCAGCCTACTACGGCTGCAGCACCTCTCATCGACGCCCTCCTGGACGACTTCCAGGATGTCTTCGCCGCGCCCAGCGGACTGCCTCCAGAGCGGGGCCGCACCCACCGCATCGTCCTCAAACCCGATGCAACGCCCGTGGCGGTCAGGCCGTACCGCTACCCGGCCGCTCACAAGGACGAATTGGAGAAGCAGTGTGACGCCATGCTTGGGCAAGGCATCATCCGGCGTAGCGACTCCGCATTCTCCTCGCCGGTCCTCCTCGTCAAGAAGCCGGACGGTTCGTGGCGTTTCTGCGTGGACTACCGCGAGCTGAACGCCATCACAGTGAAGGACGCCTACCCCATCCCCGTCGTCGACGAGCTGCTGGATGAGCTCCATGGTGCCCGGTTCTTCACCAAGCTGGATTTACGCTCCGGGTACCATCAGGTGCGCATGCGGCCGGAAGACGTCCACAAGACGGCGTTCCGCACCCACGACGGCCTCTACGAGTTCTTGGTGATGCCGTTCGGGCTGTGTAACGCTCCGGCAACATTCCAGGCCCTCATGAACGATGTACTGCGTCCTTTCCTTCGCCGCTTCGTTCTTGTTTTCTTTGATGATATATTGATCTACAGCAAGTCATGGGCGGATCACCTGCGTCACCTTCGGGTGGTCCTTAGCGAGCTCCGCCGCCACATCCTCTTCGTCAAGCGCTCCAAGTGTGACTTCGGGGTGTCATCCGTTGCCTACCTCGGCCACACGATATCGGCGGCAGGCGTGGCCATGGATTCGGCCAAGGTGCAAGCCATACTTGATTGGCCGGTGCCTCGCTCGGCGCGGGCGGTCCGCGGATTCCTCGGCTTGGCGGGATACTACCGCAAGTTCATCCACAACTACGGCGCAAAGGCGGCGCCACTCACCAGCCTCCTCAAGAAGGAGGGCTTCTCTTGGGGCGCGGAGGCGGCTGCGGCATTCGACGACCTCAAGGCTGCAGTAACGGCAGCCCCGGTGTTGGCCATGCCCGACTTCGCCAAGCTGTTCGTGGTGGAGTGTGACGCGTCGTCACATGGGTTTGGGGCGGTGCTCATCCAAGAAGGCCACCCCATCGCTTACTTCAGTCGACCGGTGGCACCGCGGCATCGCGTCCTTGCGGCCTACGAGCGCGAGCTTATTGGGCCGGTCCAGGCAGTCCGGCACTGGCGCCCATACCTTTGGGGACGTCGTTTCAGCGTCAAGACAGACCATTATAGTCTCAAGTACTTGTTGGATCAGCGTCTTGCCACCATTCCACAACACCACTGGGTGGGCAAGCAACTGGGGTTCGATTTCAGCGTGGAGTACAAGCCAGGTGCTGCGAACGCTGTGGCGGATGCGCTGTCCAGACGGGACACAGAGGACGGGGTGCTGCTCGCCCTTGCAGTCCCTCGCTTCGACTTCCTCGACCGCCTGCGCCAAGCACACCACGACGACCCCGCCCTCGTCGCCCTCCACGCCGACATCGCTGCAGGCACCCGGCGGGACCCTTGGACGCTCGTCGATGGCATGGTACACTTTGGGGGCCGGCTGTACATTCCCCCAACTTCGCCGCTGCTACAGGAGGTGTTGACGGCGGTCCATGAGGAGGGACACGAAGGTGTCCAGCGTACCTTGCATCGCTTACGCCGCGACTTCCACTTCCCCAACATGAAGCAGCGAGTGCAGGACGCTGTGCGCACGTGCGCAGTCTGCCAGCATAACAAGTCTGAGCATCTTCAGCCGGCTGGTCTGCTACTTCCTCTACCGGTGCCGCAGGGAGTATGGACGGACATCGCCATGGATTTTGTGGAAGCTCTTCCACGCGTCCGTGGCAAGTCTGTGATCCTCACCATGGTGGACCGATTCAGCAAGTACTGCCACTTCATACCCTTGGCGCATCCGTACTCGGCTGAATCCGTTGCTCAAGCTTTCTTCGCTGACATCGTTCGTCTCCATGGTGTTCCACAATCCATCGTCTCAGACCGGGACACGGTGTTCACCTCAGCTTTTTGGCAAGAGCTTATGCGGCTGATGGGCACCAAGCTGCATATGTCGACGGCATTCCATCCACAGTCAGATGGGCAGTCGGAGTCGGCTAACCGCGTTATCGTCATGTATTTGCGGTGTTTGACAGGTGATCGGCCTCGCCAGTGGGTGCGGTGGCTGCCATGGGCGGAGTACCTCTTCAACACGGCGTATCAGTCCTCTCTGCGGGACACCCCTTTTTCGGGTGGTGTACGGGCGCGACCCACCTTCGATCCGCTCGTATGAAGCGGGCGACACCAGGGTGCAGGCGGTGGCCAAGACAATGGAAGAGCGGGATGAGTTCCTGGCCGATGTCCGCTACAGGCTGGAGCAGGCGCAGAGCATCCAGAAGCGGTACTACGACGACAACCATCGGCCAGTCTCCTACCAGGTCGGCGATTGGGCCCTGCTCCGCCTCCGGCAACGCTTGGCGTCCTCACTACCACAGGCTTCGGGCAGCAAGCTTAAGCCCCGCTTCGTCGGGCCGTATCGCGTCGTCGAGCTCATCAATGACGTCGCTGTTCGTCTAGCGCTGCCGGCGGGCGCTCGCATTCATGACGTTTTCCATGTCAGTGTGCTCAAGAAATTCCACGGCGATCCTCCGGCTGAGCTGCAGCCCCTGCCTCCACTCCGTCACGGCGCCGTCGAGCCGGAGCCTGAACGTGCGGTGCGCTATCGCCTCGCCCGCGGCGTTCCCCAGGTGCTTATCAAGTGGAAGGACTGCTCCGCGGCATCGTCTACATGGGAGGACACCGCCGTGTTCCGCACAAGATTTCCCTCATTCCAGCTCGAGGACGAGCTGACTCTCGACGGAGAGGGAGATGTCATGGTCGGGCGCACATACGTGAGACGCAGCCGCGCCCGTGATGTGCGCCGCGCCCAGGAAAGGGCAGCTGCGCAGGAAGGCGTGCAAGGCTAGGACTCCACGCGTGGCTAGGATTGGAAACTAGATTGGATTCGGTTATTTCCTTCCTTAGATTAGGGAGATTATTACTCCTTTTATTTAGGCCTTAGGCCATATATAAGTGTAACAGACCTTGGATAAAATCAATCAAGAAGTATTTTGCATCTATCTTCCTCCCTGTACCTCTCAAGCCGGCACTAGGGGGCAAAACCCAGTGACGAGGGCGGCGACGGCGTGGGGGCATAACCCTGCCGGCGACGACGGATCACGACTACGAACTACGGAGTCGAGGTCCAGCTACCTTGGGGAATACCGCCCTTGACAGAAATCCACCATACAGTGGTAACAAAAATAAAGGTCACCACGTCACAACAAAAGTCCGACGGCTTTATTGGCTCTGTTGCCAGTTGGCAGAACAATCAGATCCAGCCAGCATGATAAACAGGGTTGAGTAACCATGGATTGCTCAACAAATTAAACTTTTCAATATGCAGGCTGAACCTTCAATTTATCACAGCAGGTAGTGGAATGACAGCATCAGTCTTCACATGATAGTTAGCATTAGCAACAATCTACTATATGAACTACAAATAAGTGACCAACCACCCAAAAAATGTTATTTAGCCATTAGGACCGACAATTAGGGGCTGTTTAATTGCGTCCCAGGCAGCTTTGCCTAGCACTGCACTAGCTCCCAGGCATCTGATTTCGAACGCCTGAGGCTGAGAAGGCTGCCTGGTGCTCATGCTGCCTGGGAGGGCGCAAGCCAAACATGTCCTTAGTGTATAATCTTCGAACTGCATAAGGCGTACGACAAGGAAAAAGAAAAAAGAAAAAACCCAGTGGTATTGGTACCAACCATTTCAAAACAAGTCCAAACCAAGTCACTAAAGTCCAACCAGTTACCGCTCACACCAGCCAGGACTGGTTTATATTGTACCAGCAAGTAAGAGATGAACCCAGTGGTATTGGTAACCAACCATTTCAAAACAAGTCCAAACCAAGTCACTAAAGTCCAGCCAGTTACCGCTCACACCAGCCAGGATTGGTTTATATTGTACCAGCAAGAGATGATTTCAAATGGTTTTGAGGTAATCTAAGTGTTGAAGGTTATGAAAGACCGAACAAGCACAATAGTTTGCGGAAACAGATAATTGCATACTAAGTAAACATGTGCACTCGAACAATACAAAGAAACAAATTTTATGTCCTATGGAACTATCAGGGGAAATAAACTGTTAGTTTGTCATGACAGCTATATAAAGCTTCTACTGATATATTGGTTATAAAAACATGCAACATAAGGCCTGACCTCCATAGTGCTTAGTCAATCAACACCAAGTCAACAAGTACGACCACAAAGGTTAGTGGTAAATCTGGTACTGTAATACTGTAGTTGGAATCATATAACTTGTAAGTGTTACAAAGGACATTAGCTATTCACTTCGGATACAAGAGAAACTGAGAAACTATGCAAAATCAACATTTTGAGCATATCATTTCCTCACAGACTTCAATTATAGAAACATTTGAGAATATCAAGACATGCATGTGTTGAAGAGTGAAGATAACAGAGAAACTTCAAGTCTGACTTGAGTTAGTTGTACACAAATTTCGCATCACTCCAGTGTTTGAAGAGAATCATACTCCCTGCTTCTTGCTGGACTCAGATAGACAAAGCAATTCAGAACTCTCAATCGCCAAATAGAACAGACATCACATGTGAATGATATGAACATTTATGTTTTTCTTGAAGTGCTTGTGCCATCACACCAAGCATATCCCATTGTGAATAACACTACAGAAGTACAGATAATACGTGAACCATCTGAAGAAAGCATTCTGATGTGAGGGAAAAACGATGAATACATTACGAGGTATGATAACCTCAACGTCTGTCATTTTTCCTCTTCCTAGCTTTGGCTTTCTGCCACTTTTTCCTAGACACTAATTTACTCTTTGGCTTTAATTTCAACTCTGGAGAAAACTTGAAATTTGGGTCCCTCATGCGTGCTTGTATATCCTTAAAGAACTGTATATTGAGCTTTTTTGGTCCACCCTCCCGCAGCTCTGCATATTCTGGTCCTGAAACAATGTTCTCAAATGCACCAATCAGGATATCTATATCAGTAACAACATCAAATACGTTAATGTAGCGTCCATCAGGGCCTTTCTTCAACTTTTTCAGAGCATTTTCTACGGCAAGTTTTCTTGCTTGCTTTCCCGGAGATATCTCAGGTGGTTCATTCTCTGCTTTCAACAGCTCTGAGATTGTGCGGTACTTTGGTGACTCGTCAAATTCAAACACCTTATCAATATATGAATCACTGCGTTCACTAGGATGTGCTTCGGAGGGAATATCATCGTCATCATCGTCTTCACTGCCACTCCAGAGAGTCATATTATCTTCATCACTCTCAGGGCATATACTTCTTAACTCGTCACTGTCATCAGCATCAATAAGATTTGAATTTTCCTTGGCTTGCCTCTTCACTTTCTTAATTTCCCTCTCCAGTTTTGTATCACTCTCTTCGTCGTCGTCATCATCTTCACTACCTGTCCACAGACAGTCCTCTTCATCTACGTCCTCCTGCCAAGCTTTTCTGAACTCTTCATCCCCAGGCCTTCTTTTACCAAACAGATCGTACTGTGAGCGATCGTCAGCAAAGTATCGGGTTCCTGGATAAGAAATTCCCTTCAGTATAAATTGTACTCTTTAAAGGTTCATTTATGCATTTTGACAAAATAACTACAACATTCTAGACTGATCAAACTATTAGTTTGCCTCCACGACCACCTTAACATCAACCAATGCCCCTTGTATTAAATCATACTATTACCTCCAATTCCAGATGTAGGTTGTTTTAGGATTCTATCCAGTCAAACGTTTTTAACTTGGACCACTGATAACAAGTAACATAGATTCACAACAGATGGTTGATGTTATCATATTCATCATGGAAATATTTTTATAATATATATAACTTTCACTATTTGAATACCCTTCTTAATACAAAGATATACAGCTCTGCTGCATGTTCGATAACAGAAATGGTATATTTTAATAAATTTTACAAGTCAAGGAGTCACATTTGAGACTGTGTCGCTGTCCTAAACAACCTAAACCTACATTTGGAATCAGAGGGGGTACTTTGCAAGTTACCATCCTTCAAATGAAGCAACAGAAGATTTCAAACAAACCGCTGACTCTCTGGAGCATATATAATCGCCCAATGAATGGCAATAAAAAAATCAGTCTATAGCGCACGAGTCACGACGCACATACATACCATCTATAGTTGTGATGCCATCTCTATCCACAACCACGAGTACTTCATAATGGATAGAACCGCGGGGGGAGGGGGGGTGTGCAAGGAGTGTAAATCCACTTTGCCAGAAAAGAAGGAAGTGCTGAGGTTTTGGCATACTCTGCATCTGAAAATCCCAATATTCTGCTGTCTTAACCCCAGCCGTGGAATTGGGTTGTAATCGGATTTTTTTTTTCTATCTATCAATGAAATGACATGCAGCTCTCCTGCGCGTTCGAGAAAAAAATATTCCGTTGTCTTAATCTTAAGAAATACTTTGTCATTTTTCCCCGAGAGGAAACATACAGTGTAGAACAATAGTGGTATACTTCAGTTCTATAGCTTCTTTCCCCAAATCAGGTAAACACAGTCAAGAAGTGAAATGGGTTACGCACACTGTGGCATATGCAGTTTTCAGATGCAGGTGGTGGCAATGATGCATGCATCCCCTCGTGCTCCATCACACTAAACTCACATCATTCATCTCCAAAGACGAGACCAAAGGCGCGCGGGGGGTGGGGTGGTGGGCGGGGGCGGTGGGGGTGGGGAGGGGGGATCGAATTCGAACAGCCCGCACCTTGAGGCGCCTGAACCGGGGGAAACGACAGTCCGACAGCTCGCGTAAGCATGCCCAGCGTCGGCGGTGGAGCAGACAGGAGACGCGGCGCGTGGAGGCGGAGGTGCGGGAGGAAGTGGCGGGCGACGAGGCAGCGAGCCATGAATAGGTGGGAAGCCTGACACCGATATCCAAAGACCAAAGTGGAGGAAAATCGTGTCAGGGTGGAGGGCAGAGTTGGCGCAGTGGAAATGGGATTGAAGCGTCGATCCTTACCTAGGTCCCTCGGCGGCTTCAGGAGTCGGCGGGCGAGTTGCTCTGGCGGCGGTCGGCTCCGTTTTTTGCTTCCTCAGTCCGCGTCGGGCTGGCCGCGGCGGCTTGTGTCCGGCGGGCGAAGCGGCGGCGGGGAACGACGCCTTCGGCCGCGGGAAGGGGCAGATACGCCAGGCGCGGCGCAGGCGGCAGGCGGAGGCGCACGACGGCGGAGCTGAGGAAGAGGCCGTGGACTGATGATAATGGGCCTCATTGACGATGGTATGGACCTGGTGTGGGCTTCACATGCTTATCTATTTCCTTGGTCCCAAAAAAATATATAATTCTTTTTTCTAAAAAAATATGATTATAATTTAAACGTTGACTAAAATTATTAAAAAATTGCTAATATTTATAATACAAAGTAAGTACTCCCTCCGTTCAGGAAAACATGCAATTCTAGCGCAGTACCATGTTTTAGTATATCATGTTTGACTAATTATAGGTAAAAAACTATAAATATTTAAAGCATCAAATAAATATCATTATATCAAATATGAAATATATTTTCATAATAAATTAATTTAGAGTCATAAATATGAATATTATTCACTAAAAACTTGGTCAAATGTGAACAACTTTATCTGGCACGTTACCCATAGTTGCATGTTTTCCTGGACAGAGGTAGTACTATTAGATAAATTACATAATGTATTTTTATAATAAACTTACTTGAAAACATAAATGTTGATTATATTTTCTATAAACTTAATAAAAATTTGAACTTGTTTGACTACCACGGATCTCAAAGTTATATTTTTTCTAAGAACAAAGGGATATAGCAAGGAAAAAGGTACATCTTGCAACCTCGAGTATTCTGCAAGTTCGCTTTGCCTCCCATAATCAGAAACTGGATTTTTAGATTCTTCTGGATTTTTAAACCGTCCATTTTACTCCTTGAGCGATTACTAAAAATGATTTTGGTTGACATGGTACCAAGTTAGCCACGAGGAATGATAGTCAATTATACTTTAACAAAAAAAGATAGTATGCATATAAAAAATACTAAAATCTGATTTAACCTTAGAAAAATTGTTTTCTCTCAGAAAATATGAATCCATTTTTGTATGAAACGTGTTGTCCTTTGCTTGTGCATTCATGTAGACACGTATGGATCCAATCTGTGGATGTTGCTGCAATAACTAAGTCCTTGCACCATACATCGAGAGTCATCTCTTGGTGTGCACATTACGCCAACCATAACCCCGTACTCCTACAAAGCCTCTCATTACCTTGCATCATGTGTTGTCGCTCGTAGTTCATCGTCGCCGAACCTCCATTTATCGATCTAGTTTCGATGCCTGATCTAGTGCGGTAGGCAAGGTAGCCCGAGGCCAGTAGTTGGATCGACTAAGGACACTGGACTAGGATGCATTCAACCACACCGTGGCCCCTCTCCTGTCACAGAAAGCATGACCTCCCTTGTTTTCCTACTCCATGCATGCCTAGCGACTTCTTTTGTAAACTGTGATACCCTTGTTGATCCCCTCGTGGAGTTGTTGTCGGCAATCTCCATCCGCGATGGTGCCATGTCATCGCGCAATCAACATACCACATATGTGGATTAAATCAAGTTATGTTGATCTATTTCTCATATAACATGATTATTAGTAAGTTTATATAGGACCCTAAAATGTGTATTTTCGAAGTTTGAGGACCCGAGTGACCTCTCTAACCAAATTCAAGGACTAGCCGTGTATTTCCTTAAAATTGAAAAAAGTCCAAATTACTCCCCTCAAGTTTGGCATATGTCCAGATTACCCTCTAAACTTACATTTGGTTCAATTTACTCCCTTTAACTATTTCAGTTGGTCTAGTTTATCCCTTAACATGATTTGTTAGTTCTGTTTTTTCACGTATTTGTCGAGTCTTAATATCAACTTTTGTGGTATGATAAAGAACATCATAAATTATGTTAGTAAAATATGTCTTAACTTTTTGCCACTATTCTGATAGCTTAGGAAATTTAATAATAAATTAACACTAGAGATACAATATCATAGAAAACATATGACGAAAAATTCATAGTGCATTTTTCTAACACAAAATACAATGTCCTCTATCATCTCACAAAATTTCAAACTAAAATATAATTTGTATATAGAGAAACAAAAAAAAAGAAAAATCTCTTTAAGGTGTTAGTTGGACCAACTTAAATAGTTGGAGGAAGTAAATTGAACCAAATGTCAGTTCGAGGAGTTATTTATACATAGACCAAACTTGAAAGGAGTAATATGGACTTTTTGCATATTCTAATCGCATAACAACCAATCATAGTCGCATTTAGCTTTTACATGCAACTAATTTTATATAGAACGGCATAACTGGAATTATACAAAAGAAATCCACATGGTAGCCACTTTTTGAGGGTGTCACTGCCAGCATGGGTCCCGGCACGAGCCTCTTTTACACATCGTGTCACTGCCAGATGGTTTCACTGACGTGCGGGGTCCAATATAAGCTGGGTCCCGCCTGTCGAACAGCAGAGAGAAACTGCTACGGAACGCATTCGTTCGTACACACCGATTATTCCGGTAAACGTATAAGCACCACCACCTGTCCATCACTCCCTTCCCTCTCGCGACCTCAGATCACGCGAAGCAAGGAGAGAGAAAAAATGGCGCAGCTGGTGGAGACGTACGCGTGCTCGCCGGCGACGGAGCGCGGCCGCGGAATCCTCCTTGGCGGGGACCCCAAGACGGACACGATCGCCTACTGCACGGGCCGCAGCGTCATCATCCGCCGCCTCGATGCGCCCCTCGACGCTTGGGCCTACCCGGACCACGCCTACCCCACCACCGTCGCCCGCTTCTCCCCCAACGGCGAGTGGGTCGCCTCCGCCGACGCCTCCGGCTGCGTCCGCGTCTGGGGCCGCTACGGCGACCGCGCGCTCAAGGCCGAGTTCCGCCCCCTCTCGGGACGCGTCGACGACCTCCGCTGGTCCCCCGACGGCCTGCGCATCGTCGTCTCCGGGGACGGCAAGGGCAAGTCCTTCGTCCGCGCATTCGTGTGAGTACAAACTTTCATGCTCTTCTCTCTCCCTTCCGTCTCGATCTCATTTGAAGGATTCGGAGGTTAGGGGAAAGCCAATGGTGCCGCCTTTTTGTGGGGTGGCCGTGATCGGGATTCGGGGGAGAGCACAGATTGCTACCATTCGATGATTATAATTGAGATTAGCTGTTGGCTGGTGATCTGGCCACACGAGGCCGTTCGAGGGATGTATTTTATGAAGTGCTTTGCAATGGGGATGACGGGGTAGCCGTTGTCCCCATCACACATGGATTGTTCAGGCCCACAGGATTCTGTGAATTGGATGAAGTATTTCTTGAAATCGGGATGATTAAATGATTCCTGCATGCCCAATGTATTTTGATTCATAATTGGCACGGAAAAATGGAGGGGCCTGTTAGGTTTACTCCTCGAAACTTCCATATGTTCTTTATCTTATTTCAGATTAAGCATCACCGTCAATTGACATTATGTTAGACTATACATGTACTCTTGTTTATTTGAATGACAATTATTTAGCCATCATTTAGTTATAATAATAAGTATTACAAAATTGAAGAAAAATTCTCCTCATAGGAACAGGCCAGGACCATAATGATTTTGTTGTTTGTTGTTTGTGTCTTATTTAAGTTTTTTGCATTATGTAGGTGGGACTCTGGCAGCACAGTTGGTGAGTTTGATGGGCACTCAAAGAGGGTTCTGAGCTGTGACTTCAAGCCAACACGTCCATTTCGCATTGTGACATGTGGTGAAGATTTTCTGGCTAACTTTTATGAAGGACCACCATTCAAATTCAAGCATTCCATAAGGTCAGTAGTCGTCTCTGGTTTCCAGACCTACCTAACAGTGTATAGCTATAACTCTCCTGCCATAACAGTTTTGTTACGATCTTGCTTACCTTTTGCCAATGGGCCAGATATACACATCTGATGTGGCTTACTATAATACATTTATTACAAGTGTGTGAATTAAAACCTTCATTTACCCCTGTATCAGTGATGTAGTCATGTTAACAAGGGGTGTCATCTATCAGAATTTATCCTGTCTTGCATTTGCTTATGCAGTTACACTCTAACCTATCCTAATATAGTTTACCCTTTTCTTTTCATTTTTTTCTCTAGTTTTCCATAACAATATGTGATATTTATTGAGCTTTGCTTATATATAGCTTAACACTTGATAGAAAGACAATTGCAGTCTGACACAAGTTTTGGTTACTGCAGGATCTGTTTTCAACACCTATAGCGATGTTGTTTCATTTTTTTAGTTTACTTCCTGACCTATGCAGAAATTGAAGCTGTTTCTTGCATAATTAAGGTTTTTCAATAGCTGTAGGCTTGTTCCTGTATACTGATTCTATGCTCCAGTATGGCAGACTGAAGCCGACACACATTGGAGTGACTGGAGTACATAGATGCTCTGTCCTGCACCTGCTCCATGCATTCAAAATAGAATGTTCCTATTGATTTACATGCTTTGCACATTTCACAAGCACTTCTTTTAGTTGTCATTCGTTATGTATTTATGCATCATCCTGTAGCATTATTTACTTGTGGCACCTGGGATACATATTTCACATTTTTCAATTCACTTTGCAAATCAGGGATCACTCAAATTTTGTTAACTGTATCCGATATGCTCCGGATGGTAGTAAGTTTATCACTGTGAGTTCTGATAAGAAGGGTTTGATATATGATGGCAAAACTGGAGAGAAGATAGGAGAGCTTTCCACTGAAGGCGGTCATACAGGGAGCATATATGCTGTTAGCTGGAGTCCTGACAGTAAACAGGTAATTTGATATTAATTGTTCTCTGTTTTTAGTTCTCATGTCATAGTTCTAACTTCTAAATGTCCTGTTTATACTTTATAGTGTACCTAGATTGTCTTAGATTAGATGTGGAATTATTTGTTAGGCATGATTCAGGAACAACACACAGATTCAGAAAATATGCTTGATAAAACGTAACGCTGTTGATCATATAACATAATCCACCTATAAGGATACTGGACCATCAACAGAGTATTTGATTTCAACCTAGATCCCATAATGATCTAGCCTGTATCTAGGATATGCATGATCTCATTTTTTTTATGCACCTCTTATCTTTTTCCTTCAAATTTTCAGTTTTTTTTTTGTAGCATTGCACTTAATCATTTTAGTTCCTTTCAATGGATGTTGTTTGGTGCTCATGACCTATGTGTGCCTATCTAAGCAATATCATATGATTTCAAGTGTTTATCCACTTCTAATGGTTTTCTCTTATTTTACGGGTGCCTCTAGGTTCTAACAGTTTCTGCTGATAAATCTGCGAAAGTATGGGATATCATGGAAGATGCAAGTGGGAAATTGAATCGAACTTTGGCTTGCCCTGGTATAGGAGGTGTGGATGATATGCTTGTTGGTTGTCTCTGGCAGAATGACCATCTCGTGACAGTCTCTCTTGGTGGGACATTTAATGTGTTCTCTGCAAGCAACCCAGACCAAGAACCAGTTACATTTGCAGGACATTTGAAGACTGTTAGTTCTTTGGTCTTCTTTCCTAAAAGTAGCCCAAGAACTATACTATCTACTAGCTATGATGGTGTCATCATGAGGTGGATACAGGGTGTTGGATTTGGTGGCAGATTGACGCGCAAAAACAACACTCAAATAAAATGCTTTGCTGCAGTAGAAGAAGAGCTTGTTACCTCAGGTTATGATAATAAGGTAAGAAAAATCAACAGGTTGCCCATATGACTAGTATTCATCCATATCTATTAAGGATAAACAGAAACCTTTATTTAGGGTTTGTTTTGATTTATGAGATTAGACTAGTTCCTTTGGGTTGGTACAGAAAATGTGGTTATTTTAAATTCCCTACTAATTAGAAGGGTCAAGGGTTTAGACTATCTTGACTACTTTCTCTTGCTGGTATTATAGGTTTCCAAGGGAGCAATAATTGTGTATATGCGGTATTAGTATTAAAGTAATGATACTTTAGCATTTTGAGTTTTAACTGTATGATATGGTCAGTTGATCGGGCACTTGATACAAGACAACAAGATAGATTAGTTAGCTCACCCTCCCTTTGGAGGAGCTGCTTTCTTTGATCTATACCTCCTTGCCGATCCTATGTCTCACATCTGCCTGTATAGACCAGACATCTGCTTTCTTTGAGTGATTTTGTAAGAGGATAATAATATATACAAATCTCAACATTGAACACTGACTGTAAGCTTATCTGTTTGTAAATTGCCAGATGAAGTTTCTATGGCTAAACAAGATAACCTGAAAGGGCCACAGGCTCCATCATTCTTTAGGACAATATTTATAAAGTTCATTTCTTTCCAAAGACACAATTAGAGGATTAACTTGATGTCTGGCAGTTGATTTGTAAATCCTGAAATGTCAGTAATTATGAAATGAATAGTTTCTTTTTATAATCTCATTTCATTAATACTGATGAAATCAAATACTGAATCCAAAATTTTTGACTGATGTATTTTCTTTTTCATGTGCTGAAGTTTGGTTAGGCTCAGTTATTATGATAACTTATAGTTTCTCCTTGAAATCAGGTCTTCAGAATTCCTCTTAATGGAGACCAGTGTGGAGATGCTGAGTCAGTTGATGTAGGCGGTCAGCCAAATGCTTTGAACCTTGCAATTCAAAAACCTGAATTTGCACTGATCACTACTGATTCTGGGATTGTATTACTGCACAACTCAAAAGTCATTTCTACAACCAAAGTTAACTATACCATCACTTCATCTTCGGTATCTCCTGATGGCACGGAAGCTGTTGTGGGTGCTCAAGATGGGAAACTGCGAATCTATTCCATCACTGGCGATACACTTACAGAAGAAGCTCTGCTTGAGAAGCACCGGGGCGCTATCACTTCCATACATTATTCGCCAGATGTTTCTATGTTTGCTTCTGCTGATGCCAACAGGGAAGCTGTTGTGTGGGATCGGGCAAGTAGAGAGGTACTGTCAGTTTTCAACTACTAGTTCTTTTTTCAGTTGTAAAATGATGAATAATGACTGTCAAGTTTTTGTTGTTACTACTTATGAATTTTCCCCCCTAAACATGTCAAGTAATGCATACTTGCCACTTTTTCTGTTTTGTCTATACCAGTTTATAGTTCGCTGGAGTTTTTGTTGATATTTCTTGTGGTTAATGCAGCTCATTGATTCAATACACCTTGCCTTTCCCGGCCATGTCACATCAAAAGATATTAAAACTGTCTTTTGATTACTAAATAATTTTTATTCGTAATCATTTCATACCCTTGTAATCTTCGTTAGTTTGATGGTAAAATAAAACCATTTAATGCAAAGTCTTGCTGAAAATATATTTCCCTTAATCTAAAGAGAGTTCCAAGGTTATTTTCTTTCTGTAAACTTCATTCAGTGTGTTTAAGTTGAGCAATGTCCTTTACCTCTTTACATGAAATTCATGTGCTCGACTGACTTATTTTCTACTCAATATTTTTGTTGCAGTAAGCATAATATTTTTTTCTTCAACAGGTCAAGCTGAAGAACATGTTGTACCACACAGCTAGGATAAACTCCCTGGCTTGGTCACCTGACAGTCGATTGGTTGCCACTGGCTCACTGGACACCTGTGCAATTGTCTACGAGATAGACAAGCCAGCAGCCAGTCGCGTCACTATCAAGGGAGCCCATCTTGGTGGAGTTCATGGTTTAACCTTCTTGGAGAATGATACTCTGGTGACTGCTGGTGAGGATGCTTGCATTCGTGTTTGGAAGGTGGTGCAGCAATAGGTTACTCATTATTCTGGTGTGCATTGAGAATGTCTTTGCTATTCGTTGGAATAAACTTCTTTTTTTCTGTGTTTTGTTGGTACGGTGGCAATTTTACCCACAGGCCATAGCATCGTTGTTGCCATCTCTGCGATTTGTGCTCTAAATTTCCTTTACAATTCTTTTTGAGTTGTGTAATTTTCGCTTGTTTATTTTTCAGTAAGAAAGACTCCTTTGTAAATCTTGTTGCTTTTCTTCCCCTGGTCCTGAAATAGTCGTTAAAAACTGACTTCGCTGTGGTCTGTGGTGCAAGTTTTAACGAATGTTGAACCCATATGCATTCTACTGATGCCTCTAGCTGCTGCCTGTAATTTGCAACCATGTGTTCTTTCGAATGATACCAAGGCAAGAAGTAATACATGACTTGCAGCTTGGAATTGGAATAGAATAACTTTCTTGATGTTTATTTTTCTCCCTTTTGTTTAGGATTATATTTTGACGCAGAAGTTTGTGTGAGAATATAGGAAAGCATCTATACTTTTTTTTTTGAATGTTAAGCATCGTTATTTGTGATTTCATAGGGCATAGAGTTCTCCCCCATCACAGGGCAAGAACAAGAGCTGGATTGCGACCTATGCCAATTCCATCCCATAATTTGTCAGATGAAGTAACGAGTGTCCGGTATTTTCAAACGTAAACCGCGGAGACTATTGGGCCTATCAATTCTTTTCTTATCTTATATATACTCTTCCGTTCCAAATTAGACGTTTTTGGCTCTGCAGATGCATTGTTTTTTTTATTACGTATGTATCTAGACATTATTATATTTATGTGTATAACAAAAACTATATATATATATAATCAAAAACGTGTTATAATATGAAATTTGAAATGGAGGCAGTAATGAAAATGGCGGCGAAAGATCTAAGTTGAGAAACATCACGAACGGGAATAGCATTAGAGATTTGAACTGCATGCGTGGGAAAAACATTTATCCTCTCTCTTCATTTTACTGTCTTGTGCCCTTTTTAAGTGAAGCAGACAAAATCAGAGTTTTCATGCATCGTGTGCAGAAAAAAAATATACAGGTCCTTTTTGGCACGACTCCACTTCATTAGTAAAGCCATTTTTTTTGCTTTACCTCTATGAGTAGCTTCATCGGTGGAGCTAGAGCCATTTTGACAAACCTTTAACAACTTCACATATAGAATAGTGAGCACACTAAAACATGCTCTCATACACCATGTCGGGTCACGAGATGAAGCCAGGTGAAGTCACTATTTTTGGCTCCATCCCACTTCAAATTTTTGCGAGAGCACGATTTATGGGGTTTCCTGGATGGAGCCGTTTTATTTTACCTGTTTGGCACAAAACAACTTCAAATAGCTCCTGAAGCTGGTGGAGAAGCAGTGCGGGCCATGGTATTATTATCCGGATTTTCATACCATCGACATCGTATTTGTATCAATTCCACGAGTATACCGTATATATGCAAAGCACAAAGAAAAACAAGATTTGAGCAAAAGAATATAAAAAAGTAAAAATTATGTGCTACCGTGCAAGCCAGCAGCGTAACCCCACTTCTCATCTCAGTCATCTAAACCGTCTAGGAACCCCCACGAGTCCACCACGACCAGGGTCCGATCCACGAGGGCCGAAGCGGGCCACAAACGGACCAGAACTCGAGACCCTTCTCCCGCCGTTTGCCTCTTCTCTTGGTGTTCGTGTTTTCTGCCACTACTGCTTTTCCCCTTTTCCCCGTCTCTTTCTTTTTTTTTTTAATACTTTTTTCGTCTCCTGCTCTGCTCCCCTCCGCTCCTCTTGTGTCCCCCGCCTCGTCTCATCTACCCTCACCTAGGGCACGCGCGCCGCCTCGACGCCGCCGCCGCCGATCCCGCAGCCGTCGACCCCCGGCGCTCCGATAGTCAGAGGTCAGTCCGCCCCCATCACCAGATGACGTCCCACTCATATCCCCTCGCTATAATCGATCGCTTTCGACTTGCGTAGTTTCCCCGGCGCTCCCACGGCCGCGCCGCCCCTGATCTCGGTGCGATAGTTCGTGGATTGGCAATCGTAGGGTATCCGCTGGCCGATGATGCTTTTACCCGTGTCTCGATTCGATTCTGGCGAGTGCGGCTGGATGGCCGGATGCACGGGTGGACAATGGGACCGTGGCTGTTGTGCATATTGGTTGCGCCTTACTGGGCCGGCTGTTGGTTTAGCTTGGTTGGATTGGGGTTTCGTCGAGAACTGGATGGGTGGTTGCTTGCGGACTCTTGAGTCTGACACATTCGGTTGCTTGCAAAGTCTGCTAGTACATAGAACAAGGTCAATGACACGCCTCTCTCGGGAATCGTTTGTTTCTTTTGGAGTGGCAAGAACAATAGCCATGTTTGATTAGGAAAAGATCTGAGCTTTGAGCTCAAAGAGTATGGGCACCATGCTCACTTCAGCCTGCTATAGGTTGCTTGTCACAGTTCCTGCTTTTAATGCCTATAATTGCCTATTCTTCAATTATAAGCATCATGTGTGATTCTTTTTTTTCCCCTGAAATATGTGATTGTTTTCTTGTCTGTTTTCCATGAGTGGTTAATTAATATGTTGAAATTCAATTTCTGAATCAAGAGTAGCCTATCCCATTCTAATTCCATAACTGTTACTGCTATTTTGTCTTCATGAATGAAGTTATTCCCATGTTTACATTTTCATCATTATTTCCTGATGAAACCATCACCAGGTACACATTGATGTTCTATAGTTCTTGAGCTCCTTGTAGTGTTTAGGCATATAAAATAAAAAGATTATGCATAATACGTGTTCACAAAATAAAATGCAATATATATGCAGATAACTGCATTATAGTTTTCTGTGGCTTCTTGATGATTATGGATTTAGGATTTATTTAATATACAAGTAAAGCAACATATTATTCTACTTTTCAGCAAGTATTTATTGCACTCACATGATACTTTAATGGAAATGCATTGCTGGAGCTAGGACCCTGCATTGCATGTACATTCCACTTGTCATGCTTGTTCCTTGTGTTAAGGAAAAGTATATATTGTTTGTTAGGAAACTACTAGGTACGACTCATTGGCTTACTTTAAAAATTCTGGCAGTAAAACAAGTGGTGATCTGCATGCTTTTGTGGAATTCAATAGCAGTAATCATGGGAAATATTTGCATATGTTAAGACTTTTAAATTTGTTTTTCTCCCAAGTTTAATGCTTAGCCTCATGTTTCTTATCTTAAACATGTTGTATGTGTTTCAGTTGAATAGAGGGCTACTTGATTGTTCGAAATCTACTTCTATAGTTGATTCCAAGCATGGAAAGTCGACCAAATGGTTCAGTAAATAATGCTGAGCATAATCAGGAAAATGAGAAGTCCATGGATGCTAGTGAGCCTGAAGAAGCACGAGATGTTTTTGTTTACAGAGAAGATGTTGTGAGTTTGAAGTCCAAGGAGGATGTCCGTGGATTAGTTTTGGAGGTAGCTGGGGAATATGATTCTGAAGGTAGCATCACTGACGATGATATTAATACTGAGGAACATAAGGATAAATCTGCTCGCGGAGCTGAAAATGGTGGTGCTGATGGTGATAATGCTAGTAATGGAGCTGAAGTTGAAAGCCAGAGTTCTTTGCCTGATGACAAAGTTCGGGTGTTATGGATAGATGGTAGTGAAAAGACAGAAGACATTGATGAGGTAGTTGTTGTTGATAGAAGTTTCCTTCATGGAGATTTAGTTGCCTCTGCCTCAGACCCAACTGGTCAGATGGGGCTTGTTTTGGATGTCAATCTTGTGGTTGATTTGCAAGGTGCCAATGGCGATACGATAAAGGGTGTATCTTCCAAGGATTTGAGACGAATCAGGGAATTCAATGTGGGTGATTATGTCGTCTCTGGGCTATGGCTTGGTCGAGTTGATGAAGTGCTAGATAATGTTAATGTGTTGTTTGATGATGGCTCTGTCTGTAAAGTTAATAGGGCAGATCCTATGCGCTTAAAGCCAGCATTTGGCCCAATTCATCCAGATACAGCTTGTCCTTTTTATCCAGGACAACGTGTGAAGGCAGTGTCATCATCTGTTTTCAAAACATCCAGGTGGCTTAATGGATTGTGGAGAGCAAGTCGTCTTGAAGGTACTGTCACAAAAGTGGAAAGTGCTGCTGTTATAGTGTATTGGATGGCATCTGCACACTTTGCTACAGATCAGCAACCTGTTCCTCCAGAGGAGCAGAACCCAAAGGACCTTACTCTATTGTCTTGTTTCTCATATGCGAACTGGCAATTAACTGACTGGTGTCTTCCTCACCGATCCACTTCATGTACTAATGATACCATGATTAATTCTGATAAGCATACAAGGCAGATATGTACATGCTCACAAATCTCAGCTCCACTGTCTGATATTCCAGAATCTCAAGCTGATGTTCAGACCGAACAAGATCAAATGACTGATACAGATGCAGGTCACCAGCAGACAGATGTTGATTCTACTGCGGATGGATTGAGTATGTCAGATGGAGATAATTCATGCATAGCCAAAGATTCAGAAACAGGAACTATTTTATCAAGCATCCCAAAGTTGGGTCCACAGGACAATGCAACATCCAGAAAAAAGTTTAGGAAAGTGTTTCTAAAAAAAGACAAAAGAACAAAAAAAAGAGACGACAGCTTTGAGCGAGCTCTACTCATTGCAAATACTTGTACGAAAGTTGATGTGGTCTGGCAGGACGGGACAAAGGAATGTGGAGTAGCCGCAACATCGTTGATCCCTATCCACAGTCCAAATGACCATGATTTCTTCCCGGAGCAGTATGTTGTGGACAAGGTCACAAATGATGATGATTCTTCTGAACCAAGGCGTGTGGGTCTTGTTAGAAGTGTTAATGCTAAGGACCGAACAGTAACTGTATCATGGTTTAAGCCTTCGCTACGTCTAGAGGAGCCAATGGAGATCGGGTGTAATGAAGTTGTGAGTGCATATGAACTGGATGGCCATCCAGATTATGATTATTGCTATGGAGATATTGTTGTCCGCTTGCCGCCTGTCTCACCTGTAATTGAATCAACCAATAACAAGGACCAGATGGAACTGGATAAGACGGTAGATTCCTCGGAAGGATTTGCTGCTTCAAATGATGCACCCCCTGATGCTAGTGTGGACGAACAGCTTTCACAGAAGGAATCCTGCTCGCAGTTTACAAGCCTCTCATGGGCTGGAAATATAGTTGGCTTTCAAGACGGTGAGATTGAAGTCATTTGGGGTGATGGATCGATTTCAAAGGTATTTCACAGCTAATGCGCTAAACACTATTATTTATGTGAACTAGCATTAGGAGTTTATTCTGTCAAAAATGATTAGCTGAATCCTTTTGCTTTGTCAAATATATTCAGGCTTGTCTAGCTTAATCATTTCCTTTTACCACCTGACCCTCACTTGACTATTCTGCAGCTTCATGCGTAACCTATATTTGTTTTAATGATATCCTGCTCTTTCAGGTTGGGCCTCATGAAATATATGTTGTTGGTCGTGAAGATGATGGTGCCTCACTAGATGATGGAACAGCCTCTGATGGTGCTAGCTGGGAGACTTTTGATGACAACGAAATGGATGTACTTGATGATTCTGCAAAGGTATTCTCGACTGCTGTCTGACATTATCATTAATTATTTTAATCAGTTATATCTTGGATATATGTCCGAAACACATTTTAGTTTCCTTTTCTTTATATTATCAATTCCTATCCTCTTTCAGGATGGTTCGCAAAACGTACCTGAGAATAGCATTGAAAGGGAAAATGGTTCATTCAGCTCCCAGGATGGAAGTTCTGTTACAACTGGTCCCCTTTCGGTTGCTTTTGGGTTTGTGACCCGACTGGCGAGTGATCTCTTTGCTAGAGGTAGAAGGCATTTAGATGGGTCATCAAACTCAGATGCTATGGATGAATTTGAGTCTCACCGGTCTAATGAGGCTTCCGAAACTGGTGATGACATTGATAAAATTAATGAGAATCTTGTGGAATCGCCAGAGCATGCTGCAGTCACAGAAAATGATTCTTCTGCTGAGAAGTCTGTAGATGTGGTCATGGCTGATAATCCTGTAGATCCGGAATGTTTCAAACACTTTGATGTTCTGCAATGTCCTCCAGACCACCACTACCTTGAAAACACAGCCCAGGTGAATTCTCACATTACTGTTTTTTATGTTACTCTGTTCCGTATTGTAAGTCATTCTGCCTTTTCTAGATACATAGCTTTTACTATGTATCTGGACACAACATATGTCTAGGTAGGTAGCAAAAGCTATGTATCTAGAGAAGCCAGAACGACTTACAATTTGGAACAGAGAGGATTATTATTTATTTGTTTTGTAGTACTCCCTCCATGTTGGTAAAAGAAGTCGGTTTAGACAACGACACGGTCTCCAAAGCATAACTTTGACTTCATTTTTTTATAAAAATATTTATTCAAAAGTGATATATGTATACTTTTATGAAAGTATATTTCAAGACAAATCTATTCATATTGTTTTCACATTTCCAAACTCAACAACTTAAAAGTTATTCATGATTTATATTCCCAATGTTTGACTAAAACCTTGTCCAAAACGACTTCTTTTACCAACATGGAGGGAGTACACTTGTACTCTTCCTTTTTAGCTGATTATGAAAGCAATTCATCTATAGTCTATTTCCATTGTTAAATACTATCTCTGTCCAAAATATAGTTAGTTCTGGGTTTGTCCTACTCCCTCCGTCCTGAAATTTAAGGTGTAGGAGCTCTAGGACATATTACGCATGTAACCTCCCTTAATCGTGGAGAGAGATTATGACTAGCTATTTGGGTTGGTATAAACATTAATGGAAGGTATGCATGTGAGTGCTGCCTTTTAAACTTGAGTTAGGAGGTTACTTCACCTAGAATCCCTGTAATTTGTGACAAATTTTGAATGCTTGGGTACCTTATGATTCAGGACAGAGGGAGTAAGTCAAATTATTTTGAATTTTGACCAAGTTTATAGAAAAATCAATAAAAATCTGTGACACCAAATACATATATTTCATAACTGATCTAATGATAATACTATTTTGGTGTCCCAAATGTTATTTTCTCCAACATGGTTTCACTTAGGACAAACTTAGAAGTATATATGTTATGGGATGGAGGGAGTACTCCCTTTGGTCATGGTAGTTGATTTCTCTGGTTGCATGTAGTTGAGGTGTATAAAATTCAGCGATACATATCTATTTAGATTTGAAAATGTGAGAAAAGTTGTCCTGAAACATAGTAATTTACTAATTTTGCTGTATCTTCTAACATGTCAGAACAAAAGTTAGTAGGGAACCTTTCATTTTGTCGACTGTTTTGATCTCCAAAATGGCAATTGTTTGTGGCTGGAGGGAATTTTTTGTTGGCATTTCACTGCTGTAGTCAAACATGTTTCTGTATGAGGTTTCTTGCTTACATATAGGTAAACAATGCTCTGGCAGGGTACGGGTGGAAGAAAGTGGGTCAAAAAGGTACAGCAGGAATGGAGCATACTTGAGAAGAACCTACCAGGTCTGCTATTACTCAATACAAACACTAAAACAACCAAGGACAACCGTATTATGATTTGCTGATGTTCCTTTCACTGCATTTGTAGACTATATTTATGTCAGGGTATTTGAGGATCGCATGGATCTCTTGAGAGCTGTGATTGTTGGAGCAAGTGGAACACCCTACCAAGATGGCCTGTTCTTCTTTGATTTCCACCTTCCACCTGAGTATCCAGAAGTCCCTCCGGTAATTGCAACAACTACATCTTTCATCTATGTTGTCTTGGTTTTCATAACTGCTGTATATTTAAACTGTAAATAAATACATTTAGCGGAACTCTGCTGACATTGCTGCATTTTTCTCATCCTGGCATCCATTTTTGAATCTGCAGTCAGCATACTATCATTCTGGTGGTTTGCGTGTAAATCCAAACCTGTATGTGGACGGGAAGGTTTGCTTAAGTCTCTTAAATACTTGGACTGGCAGAGGGAATGAAGTGTGGGATAAATCATCATCTAGTATTCTCCAAGTACTAGTTTCACTTCAGGGATTGGTTCTCAATGAAAAACCCTATTTTAATGAGGCTGGGTATGAGAAGCAAGTTGGTACTGTTGAAGGGGAGAAGAATGCAGTGCCGTATAATGAGAATACATACCTGCTGAGCGTGAAATCTATGCTGTATATATTGAGACGGCCTCCTTTGGTAATTGAACTTACCCTTGAGAATCATATTGCACTTACCCAGTTAATCCAGTTTGCCTGTGCGTTCCTAATCTGTTACCTGAACCATGTTTTACCTTTCTGTCACCGAATTGATAAGCATGCAATAAAATCTTGAAAATCCCAATTTTTAAGCATCTAGTGGTCATTTTCTCTTCGTATGGTCCAGTAAAGAATTTGATTAGTTTAAGATAACTATTCAATACCTCTTTATTATTTTCTAATTGTTTAACGCATGACACCGCAGCATTTTGAGGATTTTGTGAAGAGCCACTTCCGCAAGCGTGGTCACTACATCCTTAAAGCTTGTGAGGCCTATTTGCAAGGAAATGTTGTTGGCACTCTCACTGATGACGCATGCCCCACCGAGAGAAGCAAGGAGCACTCGAGCTCTGTTGGCTTCAAGCTTGCACTAGCAAAGATTTTACCACGGCTGATTACAGCCCTGAAGGATGCTGGAGCCAACTGCGACCAATACGAGCACCTTGGGAAAACAGAAACAGTTAGAGAAAGCTGATCATTGAGTGACTTGTACTTGGATCCTTTTGTTTTTTCTCTTTTTTTTTGGTTCAGAAAGATGGTGATTCCATCACCAGGCTGTTTTCCTATAAATGTACATTCAAAGTTTGTTGTTTCAGTCAAACATTTGGAAAATATGGCTCCAAATGATTTATTCGATATACATGGAACTGAGCTACCCTGTACAGTTGATGTTTTTATTAAACTTGTAGGGTGTTTAAATACCAGGGTATCGTTGGCAGCAATACTGGAACCAGGCCAAGAAACTCCTGAAGCAGAGAAGTGAGATCCAATTTACGTCGTTACGGGTGGTGGTGTTGGTTTCACGAATACACACACCTGTGGGAGAAAATTACCTGGCAATTCAGTGATTTGTCGTATTCACTTTCCCGTTGTTAACTTAATCCTTGGGAAGGACTGCTGATTCTTGATCAGATAATCTGACTTGGGTTGCTTGTTCTTGGAATCTTGGTGAACAATCAAACGTGTATGGTTATCTGTTTGACTAGTCCTGTGATCTTGGCATGGTACCCAATCCTATCTTAAGTCCAAGAAGTACACCCTGTGCTGCCTGTGGGAGGCTTATCTTCGTAGCAACGAATCAGGCTTGCTTGAATCGCAGACTCGAAACGTACGAGTTCGGCGACGATCGGATTGCCAGGCAAACTACCTTGGCGTCGTGCACCAGCACCGCGCAGCGCTCGCCGCCTATTTTCTAGTGGCGATGGCGCGATATTGCACGCTGCCAGTGCCACACCGACTATGGAAGGCTGACTTCGTGGAGAAGAAGATCTGGATGCAGTGCGAATCCGCAGTGCGAATCCGACGATGAAGATGATAATATGGCGCGATTTTGAACACCTGTGGCGAGGATCGAACGCCTAACATGCATCATCTTCATCGACAGAACTCACATATTATCATATACTACATTCATCAGGAAAGGTTGCAATTCTGACTCTATCTCTAGGCAAATTGTAAAGTTCGATCACATTTGTAGAAAATAATATCAATATTATAACTGTTTACATGCCGTTTAAACACTAGTCGGTGACCAGTCATGTCTGTTTATCCTGTTTAATTGATTGTGCAGCCCGAATAAACACTAAACAATAGGTGCCCGACTATTTATTGTTTAGCGTTTTGGCGAACATCGGAAAACATATAGTGTATTGGCACCAAATCTTTCCTAATATTATATATAGTACTGTATTAGAGTCGGGAGCCCATGCCATGAATGAACATTTCTTACACAAGCAAAGCAACGGCGGCGAGCCACACGCTTTTGACGGCCGAGGTACCACGCAAAACCGGCTTGATCTATTTAAAATTACGCCGCTGCTGCTCAATGAAGCTTGGAACTGCGGCTAGCAGCTAATATCATTATCTCATTTAAGTTAGCAATATCTAATTATTGCTTAATAAAGAGGTGAGGCGTTCATCTTGCTAAATGGCACGGGAGTCCTCATTTGCTTAATTGGAAACTATCTAGTACTCCTACTACTACTAATTTTTTTTCCTGTCGCAGTCTAGAGCAAGCAAACCTGGTACCTGCTGGTAGCAGATTATTGCTACTGCTAGTCTGCTACGCACAGTGAGTCGAAAGCAACATGCAAGTACCAGGCGAGCATGGTTGCCGACTAGAGTTCCCTCGAATTGCTACGCGATCCATAATAATCACAACGAAATAAAATACTGGCCGGGTCTGGATCGATGGCTCCTCGCAATTGGGAATTTGGGTGTGTGTGGCGGCCTCATGGTTGCCTATTTATATGGGGCGCCCGTAGCTTAGCTTGGTTCAAGCATGTCAGCCAAAATTAACCAACTTACAGTACTCGGCAGCAGCAGGCTGCAGACCTCTCTAGCTAGGTTCTGCCGCCAGTAAGCATTATTGTCCCACCACCATCTATCTCATATCAGCACTGGTGTGTATCTATCTGCTCATCTGATTACCAATAATATACTGCAGTTTTAATTTCATTTCATTTTCAATTTTCATTTCATCCTTCCGATCAGCATGGCCATTATATATATGTAATAAGTCAGCTTAGAGATCCAGCTCCACATGAATAGGCACACACGCACATGGAGTTCTTGATGATTATGAACTAGGAAGCTAAGCTTGCATTGGCAGCATATGGAAATAATAATCTGTAATGACCAGAACATCTATCCATATATATCTGCAGAAATTTGATACTCGAGTGAATTACTACATCTGGTTCAGAAGGAATAAATTGTTTCTGAATCGCCAGCTTATTTATGTTCTTTCATATTGACCATGCCAAGCCTAGAAAAAAGAAGATATTCCTTCAGTCCCAAAAAGAGTGCAATGTTTCAAGCCTAGACAGAAGAAGATATTCCTCCCCCACCCCTCAAAAAAAATACAATTCTAGGATTGAAAATAGTCAAACTTTCTCAAGTTTGACCTGTTTAATTTATTATAGGAAAAGAATATCAGTATTTATGTCTTTAAATAGATTTGCTATGAGAATATATTTAATGATTAATCTAATGATAGTTATTTAATATAAAAGGCGTTACTTTTTCATATAGAAGTGCCTAAAGTCAAATTGTTTGACTTCTTAAAAAATGAGAATTGCTTTCTCTTTGAGAGGGTGATTGAAGTACCTAAGTTTTGAGGGATGCCTAGCCTCCCTGGCAACCGGCTTGTCATTAAAGTCTTGCATAGAGATTGAGAAACCCTCCCAACTAAGAGTACTCCCTCCGTGCTCATAAAGAAAGTCGTTTTGATAGCGACACGGTCTTCAAAACACAACTTTGACTTCTTGTTTCTATAAAAATATTTATCGAAAAGTGATATATGTATACTCTTATGAAAGTATTTTTCAAGACAAATCTATTCATATAGTTTTCACATTTTCAAACTCAACAACTTGAGAGTTATTCATGATTTATATTTCCAAAGTTTGACTCAAACCTTATTCTAAACGACTTCCTTTACTAGTACGGAGGGAGTATCTCTTATATAACGACATATATATGAATTGAGCCATTACGCATCCAAACAAAAAAGTCTAGGCATTGCTCATCGTGTCCGTAGTATGTACGAACCAATTTACCTAATTTTCTTTTGTCAATTTCTACGGCACTCCGAAATAGACTTAGGTACTTCGGAGAGCCGCAGCTATGGACTTGGAGTCAGACCTAATCAGGGCTCGGATTAGTAATTGCGATTTGGTTTGGGGTCAATTTGGTTGCTCCATGGTCGTCGAACCAACTCGATCGGCAAATATTGGATTTCCTTCCAGACAAACACGGGGGGCCGGACGACAGCAAGGGGCCGGTAAACAGGCCGAGGAAATGAAAACGCAGGCAACTTATGACGGGACTTCCAAGTCCACGCAGATTTGTCCGGTCTCCAGATTCTTGTGCGAAATCAACCAAAACACACTTGGAATTACCACACAATCAAAGTGCCACAATAAACAAGTCTCCCCTCCAGCTGAAGTATATCAAATTTACGCGTAAGCCTCACAAAACGGTGAGTTGGCTCTGTTTTTGGTTGCCGCCGCAGCGTGCCCTACCAAAACTACAGCATATGCCCGCATCTTTGGTTTGCCAGAACTGCGGCGTCGCTCGCTGTGTATAGGTACACTAATGCACGCCAAAAGTCTAGCGCTCGATTTCACCGCCGCACTTTTGGTGAGCCGCAGCTACGGTGTCATGAGTTGACGGAACAAATGAACACATAGAAACTGAAGCAGCTACTGTAGCAAGCTAAGGTGACTTTGTCTTTGAGCCAGGCAAAGTAAAGTGTATCATAGTACTACGCTACTCTGACCGTTTCAAATTAAAAATATAGGTTGTTTAAGATTTTTTTCTAAGTATATAGTCTGCCTTTGATCAATTTTACAGAGGAAAACGTATTACTCCGTACTCCTAAGTCCATAGAACAAAGACTTGGAAGTATAGGGGTGAACAGTCGGTTTTTGTTTTGGTTCCTTGATTCTTGAAGAAATTTGGTTGCTAGAAAATAAGAACAGATCGATTTTGAAATTCTAGAAATCGAGCATTTCAGTTTTTGGTTATTTGGATTCGGTTTCGATTTTAACTGAACTTTTTCACTAGAGGTTAAGACAACAAAAAAAAAATGCAGGTTCAAAAGCAATTTGGGCAACACTACCTCTATTTTAGATAATAATAATTGAAGTACACACAAACCAAACATAGTCTTACAAAATGCAAGTAAGTGAAGTACAATTCATATATTTCATAGATTTTGGTTAATTTGGTTAATCGAGAGTAGGAACCAAACTTTCTAGGGTCATTTCAGTTCTTTGCTATCTAGAACCAAGTGGCGAATTGATTTCTTCAGTTCCTCGATCTTTCAGTTTTGTTTCCAGTTCTTTTGGTTCATTTTTTCGGTTATGGTTAATTATGCCCAACCCTATACTTGGAAGCAGGAAGGGAAACGTTTTCATGCCGCTCGTTAAAACAACTAGGCAATTCCTGATTGATACTATTAATGAAAGGTAGCTAATGATTGAACACTCGGAACTCTTAGTACATTTATGAACAAAATTTACCATAAGTCATTATACTTGTGGACGAAATGAAACATTCACAATACCGAATGAACGCAATATGAATAGATTTTATGCTAAAGGTGTTGGTGTATCTTTATATAACTCGATCAAAATCGGGTAAGCTTAACTTTAGGCAAAACTAAAATGACCTGCATTTCGGAACTAATGGAGTAGTAAACTATATAGTTGTCTAACGTCGTTAACTTGGAAATGTCTTCTACTTCCTCTTGTCACAAATAAAACTTCATCTACATACGTACGCTAGGCTAATGTCAAACTTGTTTTAATTTTTTATGGCTTATGCTGATACTTATGCTGATTTGTTACGAGAAAAAACACTGTTCGTTTATTGAAAAGTACTACTGAAGTAGCGAACAGGGCCCAGTTCAAAAAGGTCACCAATATATATCTGCTGCCTGATGTGACGTGTGGGTAGTGCGCTAGGCTAGGCTATTCGCCCTCATTTTTGCTTTCCAGACTAATAAGCCCCAGCAGGGCGCACTACATGCTCCTAGTAACTACAAATGCTTGCTCCGATCCATTTCCATTAGACGACGACTTGATTATGCATATGCATGGTTTAGCAATATATCCAGTTGCCCATAACACTAGTTGTGTCACTTTGTGTGTGCTGATGATGCGTGCGATTGTTTACATATAAGCATGCGACAGCCAAGTGCTGTCAGTCTACCACTTCGACGACAGCGTAGTGGGAGCTCCACATCTCGGCATGCAACACAGCATATAAACATTTGGAGTAGTAGCGCATCATCATGCATGATCTTGATCTCCACCTGCAAATATATTGGCGCACCGCGCATGCATGCTCGCCAATATGCATGCATGCATGTAACAGAGTAATAGACTGCCGCTAGCTAGTGTGCTCCTCTCAGAAAAGTTGTCCGCGCGCGAGACCACCGATCGGCGCCCGCAGATGAGCATGCATGAGATAGCAGTATAGCACTACCTGGGCGGGCTAAAATAATGATGGCCTGCACCTGCACCTGTTCCATTTCGATTCCACCCCCATCACGCCTGATGCTATATTAGTGTGCTTCTGTCCTGGCTCTTGCATTCAGAGAATCAGAGGTGTGCTGTAAGCAATAACAGCACGGCCGGCCGAAATGGTCGCCGCCAGAGCAGAGCTCGCCGCTCTTCTCCTCGTCGCCGCCGTCTGCGCTGCCACCGGGTTCAGACCGCCGCCGGTGTCGGAGGACACCCTTGAGAAGGTGGCCGCCTCGCTGGAAATGTACGTCGACGTGCTCCCTCAGATGCCGAAGGTCCTCGGCTACTCCATCAAGCACGGCCGCCCCACGCCCACGCCGACTCACCTCACCATCGGCATGTACCAAAAGAAATGGGTATTTTATTTATTTATTTTCTCACAATCTATATATTTATATCTACAATATCTAAGTTGTGTGCGTAACACTGTTGAAAGTTGACTTGTGTACTTCTGTGCGCGCGTAATCAATGTAAGCAGAAATTCCACCGGGACCTGCCGGCGACCACCGTGTTCGTGTTCGGCACGTCGGCGGAGAGCGCCACCTTCCCGGGGCCCACCATCGAGGCGCTGCAGGGGGTCCCGCTGTCCGTGACGTGGGAGAACCACCTCCCGGACCGCCACATCCTGCCGTGGGACCCCACAGTGCCCACCGCCATCCCCAGGAGCGGCCGCGGCGTGCCCACCGTCGTCCACCTCCACGGCGGCGTGCACCCGCCGCAGTCCGACGGGCACGCCAACGCCTGGTTCACCGCGGGGTTCCGGGAGACCGGCCCCGCGTGGACGACGCCCACGTACTTGTACCCGAACGCGCAGTCGCCCGGCGGCGCGCTGTGGTACCACGACCACGCGCTGGGCCTCACGCGCGCCAACCTCCTCGCGGGCCTCCTCGGCGCCTACGTGGTCCGGAACCCCGCGGTGGAGGCGCCGCTCGGCCTCCCCCGCGGCGAGGAGTTCGACCGGGTGCTCGTCCTCGCCGACCGCAGCTTCTACGCCGACGGCGAGCTCTACATGAACTGTACCGGCGATAACCCCCGCGTGCACCCGCAGTGGCAGCCCGAGTACTTCGGGGACGCCGTCACCGTCAACGGCAAGGCATGGCCGTTCCTCCCCGTCGCGCGCCGCCGATACCGCTTCCGCGTCATCAACGCCAGCAACGCCCGGTTCTTCAACCTCTCGTTGTCCAACGGCCTCCCGTTCCACGTCGTCGGCTCCGACGCCAGCTACCTGCCCCGGCCGGTTGTCGTCACGCACCTCCTCGTCGCCGTGGCCGAGGGGTTCGACGTCGTCGTTGATTTCTCCGAGTCCGCGACCGCAGAGGCGGAGCTCCTCAACACGGCGCCGTACCCGTACCCCGACGGCGACGCGCCCAACCACCTCAACGGCAAGGTGATGAAGTTCCTCGTCGACCCGCCGGCGGCGAAGGAACAGAACGACGACCACTCGAGGGTGCCGGCGAGGCTGCTGGAGTACGTCAAGGTCGCCGAGGAAGAGGCGGCGCGGACGCGGTACATCGTGATGTACGAGTACGAGGACGAGGCGACGGGCGCGCCGACGCACCTGTACATCAACGGGAAGCGGATGGAGGACCCGGCGACGGAGACGCCGCGGCCGGGCACCACGGAGGTGTGGGAGGTGATCAACCTCACGCAGGACAACCACCCGCTGCACCTGCACCTGGCCACGTTCCAGGCCGTGCGCGCGCGGGAGCTCGACGGCCTGGAGGAGTTCAAGCGCTGCATGGAGAGGCTCAACGACGCGGTCAGCTGCGACGTGGGCCGGCACGCCGTCGGGGAGGAGGTGGCCGTGCCGGAGCACGAGAGGACGTGGAAGAACGTGGTCAAGATCGCGCCGGGGTTCATGACGACGGTGGTGGTCAAGTTCCTTATGGTCGACACCGGCAGGAGCTACCCGTTCGACGCCACGGCCGAGCCAGGATACGTCTACCATTGCCACGTAAGTAGCTAACAATATGAAAGCTTCTGCTTATTCGTGCATTGCTTATTACCAACTGATTGCGAATGCTTGGTTGTTTGATTAATACCGGCAGATTTTGGATCATGAGGACAACGCCATGATTCGGCCGTTGAAACTGATAAAATGATGATTCGTCCACTACTTGGGGTACAGAATTTCACAGGAAGAAATAGCTCATTCGTTTCAAGAAAAAAAAATGTAGTCAGCCAAACAGGGCGTTCAGCAACCAAAATGTAAATGGCTTCAGCTGTTATCAGATTATACAAAAGGCAACAATTTCCTCCAGAGATGTAACCCATATATCTATACATATATTATATATATATATATAATATTAAAGAGTCAAAATTTCTCTCCACCCATTTTTTTTCATCTGGCTCTCCCTTAACTAACTTTGTGAATATGAAAATCGCATATAGCCCTTCTCTTTATATAACAATACAGACTAAAGGTAGTCGGGATATAGGAATCCTAATCCAATTAAATTTTTTCCGATCCCGAGTAATCTAAATAGGAATCCTAATCTAAATAGAAAAAATAAGAATAGAAATCTTTTCCCGTTTCGGTCGACCAACCATCCATCCGTATGTATCCTTTTCAAATTTCCTGTTGCACATACTATTTTGTTTTCTTTTTCAATGAGCCATATGTCCACATCATGCATAAATATTTATGGGCCTACAAGGTCTCCGATTGCCTTGAGTTAAAGTCCTACGCAGAGTTGCCAAAAGAAATCTTTATCTATGTATCCCTCCCTTTCCAAACCTATTAATACATATATATCGTTAGGATTTTCTTTGATTTATCCGGTTTATTAGTTTTTCTTTTTCTGATTTTTTGTCCGAAGGGTGTTTAATATGGAGCCCAATTACAGCTCATTGAAGCTAACCCATAAAAAAGAGGGAAGTAAAGAAAAGGGAAGAAAGAAATCCACCAAATAAAAGGAAACGTAGTAACCTATATAAATCTCTACCTCAATGGATGTTTCAAAACAAAAACAAACAGAAACAAGTTCCAGATGAACTAAGCCATGCGATCTTGCCATTGGCTTCTGCACAACGAGAACAACGTCGATCGTCGACGAACAGGCTCAACGGATGACTGAAAATTCCAGCGCTTCACCTACTATGGATTCACACGTCCTAGCCAATTAGCCATGGATTTAACACCTACGCTATTCGTACATGCCTTCCCCATCGGCAGGAGTCACGGTGCAGCACCCCAAGAAGAGAGATCAAAATCATCGAGTGGACGCCATTGGACAAGATTAACATGTCTCACCACCTCATGACCATGAGGAGAGAGGTGCGTACCCGCCACACCGTGACTCCTACAACGGGCCATGAGGCCAGGCCATAGCAGAAAGCGTCGCATGGGTAACGTGCTTACAGCAGTGGTGGCATGGTGGAGAAATGCCTAATGGTGAAACATGCTTGGAGGTTGTCTCTACCTTGACACTTCAATAACTAAACTCTTACTAGTTTTAATAAGATGAATTATAAATTTTTATGGGTCCTCAAAGTAAGTCACAAAACTTGGTATTTAAGTATACTAGCACATGGATAGTATATGGAAATTAAGGTTAGGATATATTTGCAAGTAAATATGTTTGGGCTTAATATGATGAGTTACAGATTTTTATGGGTCCTCACAGTAAGTCAAAAAACTCGATATTTAACTATACCATCACTTAGATAGTATGAAAATTAAGGTTATGATATATTTTGAGTAAATATTAGTGTTTTTGTTATCATTTGCTCTCTCCCATACTTACAGTACTGTGTTAAGGTGGGTCACAAGGCAAGTTGAAATGCATGACCCAATCATTGAATAAAACTTCAAGTGTCCTGTACTATATGAATTCGAGTAGAGCGTGTCCGAACATGTTCTATAGTTTGATTCAAAGATGGATGAGAACATATGACGGGATTGTTGAACAAATCTTCTGAACTTCATGTCGTCCAAGTGGCCGGACTATAAACTATACTTCCCGTAGCAACGCATGGGCATTTTTGCTAGCATGTACATATAAAGGACAGCATAAATTGTTTATGTATTCTTAGATTCCGAAATACCAAACAAACAAAGATTAAATGAAGCATCCCATTTCGCTATATTTTTAATGCTCGTGCTCCTCCAAGGTCATTCACTACTGCCATGTGCCCTTCCCACACTGGACTTAGAGTCAGTTTTGATACAAAAGCTAATTGCTAGTTGGCTAAAAATTAGCTCTAGTGCATCCAAACAGGACAGCTAATAGGTGGCCCAAGTCTTCAACTAGTTTTTAGACAACTAGCCAGCCAACAATAGCTAATTTGAGCTTATTTTTAGCCCAACTAGTAACTAGCCATGTGTATCTAAATATGCCCTTAGTTGAGTGGAGAGGGCTTTCATATTTAAGAGCAACTCCAAGAAATTAATCAAATCATTTTGTAAAGGTAAATATGGTTACAGAGCTCCAAGTGTTATGTGTATCAAACAGCCAACCATGGCACATTTTTGCGTCAACATGACATGTGTAATTTTTTTCGTTTATTATCTAAAATGCTACAGAGGTCCATGATTGTTCTCATGCGGACTTAGGTAGCATTTGGTTTTGCGGATAGGGTGAGACAAGACACGATAATCCTATGTTGGGTGGTGTTTGATACATGTGGAATGGGGTCATTCCTCCTAGGGAATATTTCTATGAGATGCAGGCAAGTTTGTCCTCTAGAAAAGTGTAAGCCAATTTGTCCCACTTTAACATTGTAAGGTATCATCTTGGTGTTTCATGACCAAGCCTTCTCTGGCAATTCGAGACTCCTCCAGCGCCATCTTCTCTCTCTAGCACCACCATTCTTCCTTTTCCTTCTCTAGGGGCTTTGCGAGGCTAGAGAGTGAGCGGGCTGAGGGGGGCGTGGCCAGGCAGTCTATGCCAAGCCGTGCAACCGGACACTGTAAAAACCACTACCGCAACTGATGGAGCTACATAGCCCGGCGAAATTGGCGGGGGTAGGTGTAGTTGGGCGGAAGTAGTGGGAGCTAGGGCCATGGCGTCCATGATGGCTATGGTGGGCAACCGCACGATTGGGCAAGGCGAGCACGACGGACAGGCATTACGGGAGGAAGAAAGAGTTGGAGCATCGGATGACATGCGGGCTCTGCACTAACAGTTGCTGTAACATAAGACTAACAACCATCCATCCTCTCTCTCCCCATCCTTCTACCAAACATATAAGGGATTTTTGGAACAAGGCCATTACAATTCTTCGAGTTTCGAGAAACGCCATTACAATTCGTCTATTTTGAGATATGCCATTATAATTTCATCTTTCACTCATGCATGCCATTTTCTACTACTGTCGCTTATGAGGTCCCACTGTCAGGTACGTATGCGTACAGAATATGTACGGACATCAAGTACCCGGCTCTTCCGTCCGACCGAGCCCGTTGTCCCTCTCTTCTACGTCGCCGCCGCCATGCTAGCTGCCGTCCTCGCCGTCCTTGTGCTTGCCGACTACGACCGCATCCTCGAGAAGCACCCTGGCCTCCTCCGAGCCGACTCGGTTGCTCAGATCTGCAGCGGCCAGCCAGCCCCGGCGCAGCTGCGGCCTGCCCGCGGATGACCCAGCAGGGAGCGCGGCCGGCGGCGTCTAGGAGTGCCACAGACTCGTCGACGTTGAGGATGCCCAGGCCCTGGCACAGCTCGAAGTAGGACGACAGCTGCGCGCTCTGCTCCGCGGCCTTCCTCAGCACCCACATCCCCTGCGCTGCTGCACTTCGATCCGCTGCCTCGCCGCCGCCGCCGCCGCCCCTGCATATATTTGGCTGCCGAGAACGACGACGAGGAACCGGGCAATGCCCGTGCATATTTGGCTGTAGACCTCAAAGATCTCAATGACGACGCAGTCCATCGCCTCCAGGATGAGGCCCCGCTCCATGTTGTCCCCGTACGGACGGATTTGCATGAGCAGGTGCTGTTGCTTGCTCACAGCAGCGGGTCCGCCTGGCGCGGCGCGCGAGCGCCCACACGAGCGGCTGCAGCGCCGGCGGCGACACTCGCGCCAGCGCGAAGACCCCGCCGCGCTCCCGCAGTCCACGGACCGTTCGTCGTGGCTCGTCACGCGAATCACGGCCGCCTCCAGCTCGGGTCTCCTCAGCGCACGAGGACGTCACCGGCGAGATCCGCGTCCTCGACGGCACAACGGCCAACGGCACTGCCGCGTCGCCGCTGCCCTGGACCTCCGCTCTCGGCGGCATCGGCGCTGCTCCAGCTACCGTGGCCACGGACGTCGCGCGCCCGCGCCCACGCCGCGCGCTACTACGCGTGGATGACCCTGTCGACCTCAGCTGCCTCAAAGACATGCTCCCGCATCACGTCCATGCAGTCCAGTCCAGCACGCCGTCCCCTCCCTTGCCGCGTGTCACTGGAGACGATGGCGCAGTCGGGGTCGTCGTCACAGTGAACAGCTCACCGGCATACGGGTTGCATCTCTGCGTTCACAGGAACGGTGAGAACCGAGCAGCGAAGCCAGAGCACGAGCAGAGCACGAGGACCCCGACCCACGTGCGCC
Source organism: Saccharum hybrid cultivar R570 (assembly GCA_038087645.1). Taxonomy (NCBI): domain Eukaryota; kingdom Viridiplantae; phylum Streptophyta; class Magnoliopsida; order Poales; family Poaceae; genus Saccharum; species Saccharum hybrid cultivar. Next base: position 8,310,756 of record JAQSUU010000112.1, on the reverse strand, counting down.
GTTCTTCTTCTCGCCCGCCAACGCCGCGGAGTGCGCTGCGCATGACTTCGACTGCGGGACGTGTGCGCCGCCATGTGCGCAACCGGCGTCAGGGTGGTGGAGATGGCGTCCGTGGCGGACCCGCGCCGTCGGCGACGGCGTCGCGCTGGCCAACCCCACGGCGTGATCCGCGTCCTCGACGGCACGACGGCCAATGGCCAACGAGCGCCCCATCGCTCTCGTGCACCACGGTAGGTCGGTAGCCAGAGCAACGCCGACAGTGGAGGTCTGCGGTGAGGCGAAGTGGAGGTCCGGGCCGAGCGGAGGGGCACAGCGAGGCGTTCCCCGGCGGGCTCGGTCTGACGGAGGAGACGGAGACTTGACATCTGTATACGCTCGTGTCTGCCAGTGGGCCCTTATACGCGGCATGCGTAGAAAATGGCATGGACAGTGAAGAGATGAAATTATAATGGCAAATCTCTAAATAGGCGAATTGTAATGGCGTTTCTCGATATTCGAAGAATTGTAATGGTCTCGTTCAAAAAATCCCAACATATAATAGGATAACATTATTCCCTCAACTAACTGAGATGGATTCAGATACCATTTTTTACCATATTTTAATTTGAATACTGATGCGGATATTGTTGAATACTAATACAAAAAGGATATCTCAAATTCGGATATCTACTTGATTTTGAAGCTGACATGTATCTATTTTCTTATCGATAGTTTTGGTATAATAAAATCATTATGTTTGAAGAGATTTAAAATATAGCTATATAACACCGTGGATAAAGACAACTACCAAAAAATAAGTATTTTATCAATATTTCAAAAATTAAATACATAAAATACAAGAAAATTATAGATAATATATATACTAATTACCGAATTTAAATAAATAAAAATAAAATTCTAGAAGTACTAGAAGTATATAAATAAAATAAAATACTAATTAATATGATTAGCCATGTTAAAATTAATTAAACTTAAGATTTGTATATCATTAATAATATTAAAATTACATTAGACATAGATAACTTTTAAATAAAGATACATATTACTTGTTATGTTAAAATTATTTTTATTTACATTGTTAATTAGTCATAAGTATAGGATCTAGATGGTTTTAAAATAATTTATACTTCGCGGTTATGGATGATATCAGATATTTCACATTTTTGTCGAATACAGATGTGAAATCAGATAGAGAAATAATTTTCAAAGCCGAATACAGATACATCTATTTATCATCCATATTTAAATCGAATACGGATACAGATATCCATATTTACGCTAAAATGGATACGGATATTGGATCTTTCGGATATCTGAACATCCGCGTCCATCCCAAAGAGATACAGTAAGATCAAACAACTTTCCACTGGTGGCTAACGAAAAGATCGCGGGTTGATTTCTGTTGAAGACTGTCCGATCGGTGGGGCTTTGGAGGAAGCTGCGGCATTATTAGATATCTTGCTTTTGTTCTTGCTTGCTTTGTTTGTGTTCTTATCGTTCTGGTAGAGTGTTTTGAGTTTGGTAAGCTCCGTCCCTTAGCTGCAATGGAGGTAGCGTTGCCGTTGCTCTGCACGGCCTCTCTTTTTTTTTTGGTCTTCTTTGTAAGCTGCTAATCCCAGCAATTATGTACCTATGCGTGTTTTATGAAAGCAGGGTTTTTCCTCCGTAAAAAAAAGTAAGATTATGCATCCCAAGAGAAAGTTGGCTTAAAAGTCTACTAGTTCCCACTACTGTTCTGATGCTTGACAACTGGAAAGAAGAAATCTTTTTTTTTCAAAAAAAAATCGAGGGGAAAGGAGAATGCCACATCTTTCCCACAGCAAAAGTGAAATTCCTCGTCCACTAGAAATCGTCGACACTCCCGAGAGCAGTCTAAAGAGAGATTCCTGCCCGGCCCGCGTCTCTTTCCCTGCCCCTGCCAATCGCTAGATTTTTCTCTTTGTCACCTATCGGTCAGTGCCCTCAAAACCAAGAACCAGGAAGCAAACAGCACAGTGCTGAAAGGTCCATCTGTGCCAGTTGCCAGCAGCAGCTAGCAGCGAAGCGAAGTCCGAGCTCTCCACTGAGAAAACCTCCCCTCTCTCTCTCTCTCTCTCTCTCTCTCTCTCTCTCTCTCCTCAAGCCATTAGTCCCATATATATCTTCCTGTTCTTCTTCTTCTCATCGTCAGTGAGGTCCTCGGGGTTGTTGCGCGCGGCAATGGGGGAGAGGAGGCTTCCTGCTGGCGCCTGCTTGCTCGCCGTGGCGATGGTGTTGCAGGCGGCAGCGGTGGTGCTCGTTCTGGGCGAGGAGAGTGACGGCGCGGGGGGCCTCCTGGACCCGCGGCAGCTGGAGAAGTTCGTGGACGAGCTGCCGGACATGCCGAGGCTGCGCGGGTACGGCGTCACGGAGGGCGGCGCGCTCGTCGCCGGCAACCTCACCATCGGCATGTACGACACCACCTGGGTAAGCGCTCGTAACATGTTACATGTACCTTAACTACGTACGTTCGTGGCTGGGTGCACAAAAATTACATGTCTTAGTTTCCTAGCTTAGGTTCACGTGTCGCCGTGCGTAGAAAATCAATCTCTCCTTTAATTTACTTTCGTACTAGTAAGAAACTAAGATAGTTTTTCGTCGTCTCGTAGAATTTATAAATTTATTATATGCATGGATATATATGGTCGATGTCCTTTGAAGCACGATCCGGCGTGATACGAAAGAGAAATTCTAGGGCTTAGAAGAATTCGCAACAACGACCGGTCGTCCAATATCTGCGTAAGACTTGTGTTTAGTGAGTCGTTGAAACAGCACGGCAAAATGCTTACTCATGATGCGCACCAAAAAAAAAACTTACAAACTCATTAACATACTTCGTAGATGCTTAAATAATTAAATTAGGCGTGACAGGCCACTGGTAAAAAAGCAATTCATCAAGAGTAATCAGTCAATTCGGCAATGTTATTTTTGTTAAGCTAGCTAGCCTTCTGCAGCAATCTAACTATCGTCTTCAAGCGGCATTATTGGAGCCTGAATTAGAAAAAGATCGCACATACTCGTAAGCACTAACGTATGTTGTTCAGCTTTTGAAAAAGTTTTTAGGCTAAGCTCTCAACTGCTGTCAAGCACAGATAGACGGTTATTAGCACCTTTGACTCTCTGAGTGAATGGCCTCTCTAATTTCTAAAGGTTTATTATTAGGGAAAGCCTCAACTGATCTGAGCTAGATCCATTCTTATAAGACAAGTATCTATTTCTTAGGGATAGTTTTAGTAGAGCAAAATCATTATTATACGAATCGAAATTTAAAATATGACTTTATAATACATGTAGATAAAAGACAACTCATCGAAACGACATATTATTAATGTTTCAATAAGTAAATAGATAAAAATAAGTAAAACTATAAATAAATATTTCAATATGTATCAATAAATAATTAAATTATGTATTGAATCAATATATAAAAACAACTATTTAAAATTAATATAATTATCCATATTAAAATTAATTAAAATTAACCTTTACATATCATTAGTTTATATTAATATATTGTTATTAGCCATAGAGAGAATAGAAAACTTTTAAATAGTTTAAATGATTCATATCATTTGTTATATTAAAAATAATAAGTTTATGTTGCTAATTAGTCATAGTTATAAGTTTTAGATGATTTCACGAGGAACTTTGTTCTTCTCAAATATGGATAGTGTTGGACGTTTTGCCATTTTTTAATATAGATCAAATCGGATAGAGAAAATAGTAAACAACTAATCTAGATACATTTATTTAGCATCCATATTAGAATAGATAACTATAATTCTATATTGATACTAAACCATATGAATATTGGATAATTCAGATGTCTAGACATCCGAATCCATCACTAACTTCAAGCGGGCAGTCCCAACAGACAACAGCATTACTCACTGGTTTATTCATTGTTTGAGATCGAGGGGGGTCTGTAATTTTTTTTTACTTTCTTTTGCACACAAAATTCATCAAGAATAGTGAAGTGGAGGCACCCGTCTGCATCGTCGATCACACTCACGGGCCACGACGACTGAACCGAGTTAGCTCATGGCCCACGGCCCCACCTTATCATGAATGGCAGGCAATAATTCACAGCTTTCATCGGAGCCCATTCGGCCTCTGGCTCCTTTTTGGAGACTTTCGTAGCAGCATCATGTGTGTTTTGCCCTCATTGTCAGCATCTCGATACAAAAGTTTGAAAAACCATTTCTAGTGTGAAAAATTAACGCTACCCTGAATTATGTGGCCCTTTTTCTTTATTGCGTGATTTGTTTCAGAAATTCCACCGCGACCTACCGGCGACGCGCGTCTTCGCCTACGGCACCAGCAAGGAGACCGCCACGGTGCCTGGCCCCACCATCGTGGCCATGCGGGGCATCCCCACGCACGTGACGTGGGCCAACCACCTCCCGGCGCGCCACTTCCTCCCGTGGGACCCCACGCTGACGACCGCCGCGGCGCCCGGCGGCCGCGGCATCCCGACCGTGGTCCACCTCCACGGCGGCGTGCAGCACTCCTCCTCTGACGGCCACTCGCTGGCCTGGTTCACCAGCGGGCTCGCCGCCACGGGCCCGACCTTCTCGCCGCCGCCGTACGCGTACCCGAACCGTCAGCCGCCCGGGAACCTGTGGTACCACGACCACGCCATGGGCCTGACGCGCGTCAACATCCTCGCGGGGCTCATGGGCGCGTACCGCGTCGCCAGCCCCGCCGAGGAGGCCCCGCTGAACCTGCCGTCGGGGGAGGCGTTCGACCGGAACCTGGTGCTGTTCGACCGCGATTTCCGCGCCGCCGATGGGGCGCTGTTCATGAACCGCACGGGCAACAACCCCAGCGTGCACCCGCAGTGGCAGCCGGAGTACTTCGGCGCCGTCGTCGTCGTCAACGGCAAGGCGTGGCCGTACCTCCGCGTGCGCCGCCGCCGCTACCGCTTCCGTATCCTCAACGCCAGCAACGCGCGCTTCTTCCGCCTGTCGCTCTCCGGGGGGCTCCGGTTCGTGCACGTCGCGTCCGACTCCGTGTACCTCGCCAGGCCGGTGGCGACCGACAAGTTCCTCCTGGCACCGTCCGAGATCGCCGATGTCGTCGTCGACTTCGCCGAGTCGGCCGCCAACGCGGACGCGGTCGTCCTCAGCGACGACGCCCGGCGCCGTACCCCGGCGACCCCGGCGAGAAGGCGGAGACCGTCGCCGTGATGAAGTTCGTGATCGAGGGCGGCGCCACGACGGAGCCGGACACCTCGACCGTGCCGGCGACGCTGATGCCGCACTACCCGAGGCCGGACGCGCGCGAGGCGGCCACGACGCGGCTCATCACCATGTACGAGTACACCAAGGCCGGCACGGACGAGCCGACGCACCTGTACCTGAACGCGCGCTCGTACATGGATCCGGTGACGGAGACGCCGAGGGAAGGCACGTCGGAGGTGTGGAAGGTGATCAACCTCACGGACGACAACCACCCGCTGCACGTGCACCTGGCGGTGTTCGCCGTGCTGGAGCAGCGCTCGCTGCGGCGCGTGGACGAGTTCAGGGACTGCATGAAGCGCCGGAACGACGCGCGCGCGTGCGGGCTCGCCCGCCACCTGGCCGGCGGCCGGAGGCACGTCGTGCCGCGGCAGGAACGCGGGTGGAAGAACGTCTTCAAGGTGCGGCCCAGCGCGGTGACCAGGATCCTCGTGCGATTCAAGCCGCTCACTGACGCCGCGTCGCCGGAGGAGAGCCGCTTCCCCTTCGACGTCACCACTGGTCCGGGTTACGTGTACCATTGCCATGTGAGTACTGCGCGCCTCTGCCTCTGCAGTCTGCATCCGTCCCAGTTTTGTCTGATGGATTTGGGTTTCGATCCTAGCCCTCGTTTAGATTGAAGAAAATTTCAACCTGATGAATAGTACCATTTTCGTCTTATTTAGTAAATATTATCCAATCATGGACCAACTAGGCTCAAAAGATTCATCTCATGATTTCCAACTAAACTGTGTAATTAGTTATTTTTTGTACCTACATTTAATACTCCATATAAGCGGTTAAAAATTGATGTGATGGAGAGAGAGTGAAAAAACTTGGAACTTTGAGGCAAACTAAACAAGGCGCTAATCTTCTTTTGTGCCGTTTCAAACATGCAGATTTTGGACCACGAGGACAACGAGATGATGAGACCGATGAAGATTGTGCGTTGAACGGTTTTTAGGGAAAAAACATATTTATATTAATGATTCGCCTTCGTCATGAATTATTTAGCAGAACTTTTATATGATTGAACTTTTGAGTTAAAGAGAACTTTTTATACGATTGAACAGTTGAGATGATAGCATGATATGAGTGACAAGATATGTCCTAAATATTTGCTAAGATACCATTTGTCCAAGCATAATTTTCATGCTTGCTGTCTTTTTCCTTTTCCTCTGTAATTTTGTTACTCTGTCAACTTCTTTTTATTAATAAATTATAGTAGGAGCCTCTGGCTCCTCCTGATTTCTCAAAAAAAAAAAAGTTGTTTATAGATGGTTGGGCCCGAATGGTTGACGGCTAATTTTGACACGTTTGTATCCCTACTACTAATCCTACTTTCTACCGCATTTTGCATGACATGGGAAGGACAATGCTATATTTAAGTCCTATGAATTCATCTTTATAGTCAACGATTAAACTATCAAAAGATGGCCCATCTTCAACCATGCACACGGTTCATTTTCTCAGCAATGCACGATGCTTGATTTCTCTGCACTAGATACACAGTCTCTTCTTCTACAGTTCTACCCATCTCCTTTCTAGTGGAGCATTAGTGGACAACAAATTTACTAGAATGGAATCACCTATGCTAGAGTGCAGACTGTAAATATGCAAGTATGCAACAGATCCTAATGTGTGTGTTTGACATCTGCATAAGAATGAATTTTCCTCGGTTCGATGTATAAATTCCTAGTCAATAATAGCGTCAAAGTTTGAAGTTTCACAAATACTTTGACGTTTAAGATACCTTTGAAGATTAAAATCTTCATTTAGTTTTTTAAAAGGCAACTTGTCAAAGAGAGATTGGAGTGCAGATACCTCTTGTTGTTTTTTAGTAAGCCAGAAATCATTTAACATCTTTTCTTTGAGTGCACTTATTCTAGGTTCCTCTGGAGGGCACTTCATATAGTGCTTGGTCTTAATCCACCCCTAAATGTTTATAACTTATTTAATAATTGGTATTCTCCAAGGGATAAAACTTTTAGATCATGTTTATTGACGGGTGGAACAATGATCTGCTGGTGTATTTGGGTAACAAAAAACGAAATTGTTTTTGACAAATGTCGACAAAAACCTCTTTTGTAGGTCTTATTCAGGGGGGCATATTGACTATAGTTTTGGGCCTAGTTGCAACAGTGTAGGAAGAAAGAAAAGTTAGTGTCGGAGGCATTCTATAAGTTGGAGAATGTGGTTATGTGCCTCTTCGCATCCTTTAGATGGCCTTTTATTTCACGGATTAAGTTATAAGTCGGCTCTTTTTAATAAACTCGGCTGAGATTTGTCATGTGCTATTTTGTAACAAGGTGGTTTGATTCCTCTTCTTAGAGGATGAAGCTGGAATTTTCTTTTCATTATCTAAAAAATCTTTCTATGTTATAACACCACCAGAGAGCCATAAGCCTTGTTTAAACCACTAAGGGCTTGTTTGGGTGCACCTCTATCCACCCTAATTCACTCTAATCTATATATCTTATAAAGTTAAACCCTACTACAAGTTTTATTTCAATATGCAAGATATCCACATCATTTTCCACTATCTATTCACATCACCTCCCACTAATAGCCATGTCATCCCACTAATTTTCAAACTCTTAATGCACGCTGTTCACACCATCTCCACTGAGCACAATTTAATTTCAACATATAAGAAATATAGAGGCATTCATATATTACTATTTATTTTGGCATTCCATCACCTCACCTTCTAATTTTGGTAAGAATGGATGTAAGAATATATATGTTTAATTCATACATGCAAGAATTTTTAATTTCTAAGAAAATTTCGCAGCAACGCGCAGAGTATCCTTCTAGTATATATAAACTGAGATGGATGCAAGTGCATTTAGACATACAAGTACATTTAAACAAGCTCTGGTGGAGCTTTTTTTTTTAAAAAAAAATGGAGTAGCTAGCGAACACTTAGCTTATTCTGAGCTGCTCCAGGAAACACTTTTTAAATTTTGGATGTATGTGAAAACAACATTCCATACGGTGTTTATCTTGAGCTCCGCTGCCCACCTCTCAATGAGCTGCATGTGCGGATGTGCCGTGTGCTCTAGTGGTGGGGCCATGTGCCCATGTGGGCACGACCGCGCGATCGTTTGGGTTCTGGTCTTCTGGAGTCGCCGGAGCAACGCGGTGGAAGAGTGCTCAGGAAAAATGTGCAGCCTCGTATGTGATGGGGCAGTCGCGATGCGAAAAAAATGCAAATCACGACGATTGTGATTTATGCTAACAAAGAGGCAGTTTTGAACGAATTTCGTATATAACCTATTTGGATAGTTTGAATTGAGGTGAATTGGAATATCTTTATAGAGGCCTACGTGTGTACATATATGTGAGTATTTTCTTTTGAAAAATATACATGCGCATTTCTAACATATTTTTTTATAAGAATATTAGGCCTTCTGCAGTGTTGCGTCTGAGTAACGCTTGAAATGGAGAGAGGGGATTTAGGAGCCGCTCTTTACACTGCAACTGTAATGCTATCTTTTCACCGGTGCTTCAAAATCTCGGAGCGGCGCAACTGCATTCTCCGCTGCCTACCGATGCTCAGATATTAAATAATATTATTTTACGGGTGCAATGACCCCTCGCGCTGCTGGTTGGTGTTGATGGTGAACAATATTTTATCTTATCATGTGATTCCAGACCAAAGATGACTGCGATGCCTGGCTTTCGAGTACGCTGCAGCACTTCAAACATGGTGCCCGTTTCCTACCATGGGACCCACATTTTTCCTGGCACTGCTTCTATATTGTGGAAGGCCTTAAAAGGATAGCGAAGTAAAAAATCCAGCATGCGGAGAAAAAAGCAAAATGCTTCGTGCTCTGTTTGCAACGCAGAACTTTTCCAAAATCTTGTACTTTTTTTTTGTGAAATTCAAATTTAATGGTTTCAGTAACATCCCTTCATCATGCATTTCAAATGTTTCACCAGGCGTGTCCAATTCCCTTTCTTTTTTTTTTTATTTTTTTGAAAGGACGCGGGCCCAATTCTGGTTGCTGGCACGCAGCGCGGGGGCCGCAGAAGCACGACGGCCTCCTCACGCCGCACGCATTGCGGGGCAGCTCAGCCCCAGCGGCGGCGATCCTCTGTTCTGTTCACCTAAACAAAAGGGACAAATTAAAAGATTAAAAGGACCGGAGTTCACGGGATTAATTAAGTCTGTATTTAGGTCGCATGAAATGCAAAATGTAAAATGCTAACTACGGGTGCGTTTAGTTTCCTATTTTATCTAAAAAATTTTTAGGCTTTAGCTCATCATTTTGCTGAATGGAATTAAACACCATGCAAACTTTTCGAAAAAAGTATCCATTCTCTATTTTGGATTTTGGCATAAAAAAACCAAAAAGCTAAAAAACCCTCACCCACCCCATGAAAAATTTGGTATTTTGCATAGAACTAAATACATCATGAAAATTTTGACATTTTACATTTTGTCATTCCAAAGTAGTTGGCATTTTGCATTTTGCATTCCATGGGGAACTAAACATAGCCTATTTTGGAATGATGAAATGCAAAATACCAAAAATTTTATGGATGTGTTTAGTTCCATCCAAAATGTCAAATTTTTCATAGGGTGGGTGAGGGCTTTTTGGCTTTTTAGCTTTTTTTTTGTCTCTTGATGTCAAAATCCAAAATGGAGAATGAATACCTTTTTGCTAAAAATTTTATATGGTGTTTAGTTTTAATCTGCAAAATGATGGGCCAAAATCTAAACTTTTTTTGGGTGAAATGGGGAACTAAGGCTACGTTTAGTTCCCCATGGAATGCAAAATACAAAATGCCAACTACTTTGAAATGATGAAATGTTAAATGTCAAAATTTTCATATGTGTTTAATTCTATCCAAAATGCTAAATTTTTCATGGGGTGGGTGAGAGCTTTTTGACCTTTTGATTTTTTTTACCTCTTAGGCTAAAATCTAAAATAGAGAATGGATATTTTTTTACCAAAAAATTTATATGGTGTTTAATTTTATTCTGCAAAATGATAAAGCGAAACCTTTTTTTTTTTTTTTGAAATGGGGAACACACTAGATTCTCGACTTGTCTGCGGCCTACTCTCGCCTGCGGCTCCACGCTCCACCCACACTACGCTACACAGAAGCGAGGGGCAGCACAAAACCCCCCCTTCCTCGTGCGCCCCGCCGCCACCGCCCGCCGCCGCCGCTCACCGGAGGTAACCCCCGTCGGCCCGCCCCTTCCTCCACGTACGTCCTCCTCCTCTTCCCTACCTGCGTGCGTGAAGTGGCCTGCTTCGTTTCACTGCGTGGTGGCTGGGATGAAAACCCCCGTACGTGCCCAACGAACTCCAGGTCGCCCAGGCGGGGGCCCTGGGAGCGGATCGCCGGGGAATGCGGGTTTTCTTGTTGCTCTATGCGGCGATCGGCGGCGTGCGGAAGGGTTTTCGCTTGCGAATTTCGGCTTCGACCGATTTGTTCGGGGTTTGGAGATCTCCTGGGGTTTCGATTGGGTGGCGCGACGCGTGGGGAGTGGTCCCGTACGTCAGAAATTTTATATCCCAAAGCATGCATGCGCGGCGTAGATGAAGCCGAAATGGCCATTTTTTTTTGTGGGGATTGCTTTCTGAAGTCTTAGAATAGATCCACTTGGCTGGTTACTTAAACCCTGTTCGTTTCGCTGGTTTATTGTGGCTGAAAGTACTGTTCGCTGGTTTGCTGTGAGAGAAAAATACTGCTGGATGGCTGCTGATTCCGCTGATCCAGCGAAACGAACAGGGTGTTAAATTGTTGTAGGGTCCTGTTTACCAATGATTGATACATGTGTGTGCTTATTAGATGTGGTCGAGACGGGTGGCTAGCACCTTGCATCTGTTCACTTTGGAAAGCATGCTAGTTTATGGATTTAGCAGCCACACCTTTGATTTGGTTATGCTCGTGGTCTGAACTCTGATATCTCTGTTGGGTCGATTTGTTTATTCTTATGAGCTTGGTAGCTTCATCAAAGTACTTGTAGCTATGTTCGCAAAAAAAAAAAGTACTTGTAGCTACTGGATTATCATATTTACGCTTTGTAGTTGTGCACAATCTTAGCTACTTCACTTCACACATGCCTATTTCGCTAAACATTATGAAGTTTCTAGAATGTGACGCCTAAGACCTAATCGTGGCTGTGCTTCTATCTTTATGAATCCAAAACCTGGATATGAATCTAACTCTACAATTCTCCTTTACATCCTTTTGACCCTAATCATGGTTGTGTTTACCAGCTCCAGTACTGAGCCTAACCTCTCTGCATCACAGCATCCTCTACCCTCTCTCACATGTTTTTTTGCTCAAATCAGCCACTTTCAGCCATATATACCAATAATATCATCTCCATAAGCTATTAAAGTTCCAAACTGAGTTGGTTAAAGTTATTACTGCTATTTTTATAAGCCTAACTTGTATGGGAATGTTCCATTTTTCAGTGCTCTTTTTTTGAATTGGTATTTTGTGGGTATCCGTGCCAAGTTGGCCATGACGGGTGGCTAGCACCTTGCATCTGTTCACTTTGGAAAGCATGCTAGTTTATGGATTTTGCAGCCACACCTTTGATTTGGTTATGCTCGTGGTCTGAATTCTGATGTCTCTGTTGGGGCGATTTGTTTATTCTTATGAGCTTGGTAGGTTCATCAAAGTACTTGTAGCTACTGGATTATCATATTTACACTTTGTAGTCGTGCACGATCTTAGCTACTTCACACTGCCTATTTCGCTAAACATTTTGAAATTTCTAGAATGTGACGCCTAGGACCTAATCATGGCTGTGCTTGTATCTTTATGAATCCAAAACCTGAATATGAATCTAACTCTACATTTCTCTTTCGTTCTCCTTTACATCCTTTTGACCCTAATCATGGTTGTGTTTACCATCTCCAGTACTGAGCCTAACCTCTCTGCATCACATCATCCTCTACCCTCTCTCACATGTTTTCTTGCTCATGGCAGCCACTTTCAGCCATATATGTCATCTCCATAAGCTATTAAATTTCCAAACTGAGTTGGTTAAAGTTATTAGTCCTTTATTTATAAGCCTATGTTGTATGGGAATGTTCCATTTTTCTGTGCTCTTTTTATTTTGGAATGGAGGAGTTTTCAGAATATAGCTTCGTTGTTGCCAGTAGCAAATGGTTTTCTCATTCTGTCTGGTGATCGCTTGTGAATTTTGGCTTCACTTGATCTAATCAGCTTTGGAGATTTGTGACGTTTCGATTGGGTGACGACACGCGGGAAGTGATCCCTTATGTAAGAAATTTGTAGCCTAATGCAAACGTGTCGTGGTATTTTCTTGTAGAGGAAGCTGAAATGCCTTATAATTCCTGTGGATTGCTTTCAGAAGTCCTAGGCCCACTAGATTAGTATGGCTTAATTTTTGTAGGGTCCTGTTTTCTAAATGTGGATGAATTTGTCTGTGCTTCCATATGGTTTGAATCTGGTATCAGTGCCAAGTGCGTGGGGCTTGCACCTTGCATCAATTTGTTGTGAAATACATGCTGATTTGTGAACTAGAAGACAGGCAATTGCGGTCATTGTGTTCCTATTATTTTCGTTATCTGAACTCTGATATTGCTGATGGGAGCATGGTTTATGACAGAGGATGCATCACCTCCAGTACAACCTTACCTCATTGCATTACAGCATCCTCTGCCCTTGCCCACATATTTTCTTTTTCCATGACAGTCACTCAGCCATAGAGATAATGCAAAGGGATTATGACAGAAGGAATCTTCAGCAAGAGAAGGAAAAGGTGTGATGGTTTATTGCTAGTCTGTAGCTTCCTTGTATTAAGAATTTGGAATTTTGTCCGGAGTCCATAACAACATTCCTTTTGTGTGCCCAGCATTTGATGCTTATGGAGCCCCAAAATCTTGGAAACACAGAAGATCTGTTTGTCTGGCCCTGGATGGGAGTTCTAGTTAATGTGCCTACAGAATGGAAGAATGGGCGCCAAGTTGGAGAGAGTGGAAATCGGCTTAAAGAGCAACTTGCACGCTTCTGCCCGCAGAAGGTTATTCCTTTATGGAATTACAGAGGTCACACCGGCAATGCTATTGTTGAGTTTGCAAAAGACTGGACTGGCTTCAAAAATGCTCTTGCCTTTGAAAATCATTTTGAGGCAGAGGGCTATGGCAAAAGGGATTGGAAGCTGAAGTACAGGGGGTCAGGGATGTTTGGATGGGTTGCAAAAGCTGATGATCATAGATGCCAAGGGCCTATAGGAGACTATTTGCAAAAAAATGGTGATCTGAAAACTGTTGGTGATCTTGAAAGTGAAGGGACCCGTAAAACTGATACGCTTGTGGCAACTTTAGCTAGTCAGATTGAAGTAAAGAACAGGCATGTGCAAGAACTGGAAAACAAGTGCAATGAGACGACCGCATCACTTGACAGGATGATGGAGCAAAGGGAGCTGATCCTCCAGAAGTATAATGAAGGTTTCTATTCATCTTTTATTATTCATGTGTTTGGTTTAGTACTCTGCATAGCCTCATTTCTGTCCTCTTAGTGTAAATGGAACTTCCAGTTGCTTGATGTTCTTTTAACTTATTATTTTTTTCTTAACCAGAAATTCGCAAGATGCAGCAAATTGCTCGTAGGCACTCGCAGAAGATCATCGATGATAATAAAAAAGTCCGCAAAGAGTTGGAGTCCAGGATGCAGGAACTTGACTCAAGATCCAAGGAGCTTGATGACATAGCTTTGCAAAGGGATTACGACAGAAGGAATCTTCAGCAAGAGAAGGAAAAGGTGTGATGGTCTATTGCTGTCAATTGCCGTATATCTTCTGCACATTGATGTTCATCCAAAAAACTTTTCCTGTTTGTGAAATAGTTCTCACTAGAAAACCAAGCGCAGTGTTGCCGTGCTCCTGTTATAGGAAACCAGCTTGTCAGTTCAAGTCATCTTTAAAAATATGTTGCTGATGTTTAGCCGTCATCTTTTTGCTAGTCTTTTTTTTCTCGAACACACAGGAGAGCGGTGTATCATTATATTAAGAAGAATAAAGGAGTGGTTTTAGAAACCCCATACAGCCACACACCTACACACACCCTTTTACATCTAATATTGTACCTCTCAAAATTCAAACTTGACCCAAGACCACTATCTTTTTGCTAGTCTAGCTGGTTCTATTTTTGAATGATCCTAATTACTTCAAAAGCTTACCTCCTTTTTGATAAGGCTTAAAAATTCTTGTGCTCCTTGGTAACATACTGCAAGATACAGGGGAAGAAAGGGAGAGGAGCAGAACCAACCATGAACTAGATATCAACATATTCAATTCTCAGCTCCAATGCCAATAGAAGCGTCATTTCATTGAATAGCCCAAGGATATGGAGCCAAATGTACAAAATTATTGGATACAATACTAATGCAAAATTAGATGACCACTGGCTACTAAATTAGTTTATTTGTAAACTCAAAACAAACTGACTAAAACTATAAATTGATTAGGGCGTGGAAGCAATGAAGTAGTTCTGCTGCTAACTAAGCATGCCTCTAGCAGATATTAAACTCTGAATGAAGCAGGACCTTGTTGTCCTGAAGCCGCTGCTTAGTTTATAAATCAAACTCGAACCATTTTTACCAACAAAAATCTTTAGAGAATATGTTGTCAGAACAATAATTATTGAACAGCTTTTATCCTCTAATGTAATGTTCTACTTCCTATATACAACCTCAACTTTGAGTTTAATGAACCATAAGCCTAAAGTCCAAGGTTAAAGGTGTAGACTTTCACAGTTATAGCCAAGTGTTGAGATACTAAGATTCATATTTACTAACACAGTTATATCTTAAAAAATCTAATTAAGCGAGAAGCCAAACAATGTATATACTGTCTGTGTTACAGCAAATCATTGTGCTTTTTTTTTACTTGTAGATGTTTATCAATTGATAATATGTTAACTATGCAATTATTTTTTGGCTAGGGGGAATATTACAAGCTTATATGCCATTTGGTTCCATCGTTGTAGCTATGTGTATTTTGCAGCGCTTGTATAGAATAAATCTTCCGTTAGCATCTATAAGCCAGAATTTTTTTTTGTAAAAATAAATAGTATATGATGCGTTCAATAGGAAATCAGTAGGACATCAATTGGTGGACAACAATGTAACCGCAAATGGACAATTCAAGCTGTTGAGCCTTGTCTAATATTCCATATAGGCATTCTGCCGAGCACATGACATGCAGGCAACATTTTAATTTTGTGTCAGAAGCAGTGGTACAACTGAATTTCATTTTGCTGCTGCTTCTGCTGCTCCTCCTCCTCCTACTACAATCAATAAGAAATAAAGGAATTTGGGCCTAGAGCTCATGCGGTCTCTTGCTGAAAATCACGAAATAGAATAATCTAGCCACCATGGTTGCAGCCTCTCGAGTTTGTGGGGGAACTCAGAGAACAAAAGAATACAGAAGGGAAGGGGTGGCTGGGGAGATGGAATTGAGGGCAGGCTACTTGCAGTGCCGTCTCGGCAGGTGTCAGGGCGGACCGATTGTCGATTGCAGAGGGAAGAAGTCGTGCACTGCGCACCCTCCTTCGAGGTTCGAGCCACCTTGTCCTCGGACCTCCTGCTCTGCCTCGTCGCGGCTTGTTGGGCTGACCGTGGTCATGGTAGGAGGTGGCTTCGAGTGGCTTGTGGTCTTGTGGTCATGGTAGGAGGTGGCTATTGTCGTATGCCATCGGGTCGCTCGTGGCTGCTTCTTAGTGTTGCGGCCTTGCGTCGCACTGCTGCATGTGGGAGACCAAAGTCCTCATCGAGGTGGCCACGGCCACGGCAGGCCCCCGCCGTCGCCAGTGGCGTGGTTCCGGATGCTGGACAGGGAGCTGCACTGGAGCTTCATCTTCGGCGTGGTGGCCACGTACGGCATCAGCCAGGGCCTCGGCGGTGGCATCATGCGCGTCACGTCCGACCACCACTGGAAGGACGTGCAGTGGGTGCAGCCGTCGGTGGCGCAGGTGTACCAGGGCGTCACGTCCATCCCCTGGATGGTCAAGCCGCTCTGGGGCCTGCTCATGTATAGGCAGGAGACAATGTTTGGGAGAGAGATTCTATTACTTGGCTAACCCTAGAAGGGTAGCTATATAGTTTCCATACATGGGCCACATGGGCCTTAGCCTCATGGGCCTAACATATACTCCAACACCCCCCCGCAGTCTGAACTACCGTCGCAGCGGAGTTCAAGGCTGAACAAGAAAGAACTCACACAACCCCCCCACAGACGCAACTAGCCACTGGTGATGTTGAGGCTGGAGCGAAACTCGGCGAAGGTCGAGGACGGGAGGCCTTTGGTGAAGATGTCCGCGAACTGGGAGGTCGTCGGAACATGAAGGACCCGCACCTCACCCATGGCCACCCGATCACGGACAAAATGGAGGTCGATCTCCACATGCTTCGTCCTCTGATGCTGGATGGGGTTGGTGGAGAGGTAGACCGCACTGACGTTGTCGCAGTAGATCAGTGTGCTTCGGGAGGGAGGAGTGTGCAACTCCGCAAGCAGCTGCCGAAGCCAGGCGGCCTCCGCCACGCCATTGGCAACAGCGCGGTACTCCGCCTCGGCGCTGGACCGGGAGACCACCGGCTGGCGCTTGGACGACCAAGACACCAGGTTGCCGCCCAGGAAGACGGCGTAGCCGGAGGTGGAGCGACGAGTATCCGGGCACCCGGCCCAGTCAGCGTCGGTGTAGACGACGAGGTCGGTGGAGGAGGCCCGGTGGAGGAGGAGGCCGTAGTCGAGCGTGCCCCGGAGGTAGCGGAGGAGGCGCTTGAGAGCCGTGAGGTGAGGCTCCCGTGGGTCATGCATATGGAGGCAGACCTGCTAAACTGCATAGGTGATGTCCGGCCTGGTGAAGGTGAGGTACTGAAGGGCCCCGGCGAGACTCCGGTACGCAGTGGGATCGGCCACCGGTGGTCCCTCAGCCTCGGACAGCTTGCCCTGAGTGTCGACCGGAGCAGGGGTTGCAGTCAGTCATCCCAGCCCGCTCCAGGATGTCCCGAGTGTACTGTCGCTGGTGAAGAAGGAGCCCGGTAGGACGGTGCTCAACAGTGACACCGAGGAAGTGGTGGAGCTCACCCAGGTCCTTCATCGCGAACTCCTGCTGGAGAGCGGCGATGATCCGGCGGAGAAGTGGCTCACTGGAGGCGGTGAGGACAATGTCATCAACATAGAGCAGCAAGTATGCAGTGTCAGCCCCATGGTGGTAGACGAACAGGGACGTATCAGACTTGGCCTCCACGAACCCCAGGGTCAGCAAGAAAGCGGCGAACCGGTGGTTCCATGCCCGAGGTGCCTGCTTGAGGCCGTAGAGGGACCTGTTGAGCCGGCAGACCATGTCAGGACGGGTGGTGTCGACGAACCCCGCCGGCTGACTGCAGTACACCGTCTCGGTGAGAAGGCCGTGGAGGAAGGCGTTCTTGACGTCCAGCTGGTGGACGGGCCAAGACCGAGCAAGCGCCAGCGATAGCACGATACGGACAGTGGCCGGCTTGACCACCGGGCTGAAGGTCTCATCATAGTCGACGCCAGGGCGCTGAGTGAAACCCCGGAGGACCCACCGAGCCTTGTAGCGCTCGAGAGAGCCGTCGGCCCGGCGCTTGTGGGTCCAAATCCACTTGCCGGTGACAACATTGGCGCCCGGCGGCCGGGGCACCAACTCCCACGTCTGGTTGGCGAGTAGCGCGGCGTACTCCTCTTCCATCGCGCGGCGCCAGTGAGGATCCAACAGGGCGTCGCGGACGGAGGAGGGTACCGGAGAGACCACCGCATCGCCGGTCGAAGCCTCGAGGGCACGAGGCGGCAGTGTGCCAGCCGCGTGTCTGGTCACCATCGGGTGGACATGCCGCGGGTGTCGGTGAAGCAGCGGCGGGTGGTAGACCGGCTGGGCACCACGGGCCGGCGGGGACAGTGGCGGTGGTGTCGGTGTCCCCGGTGGAGAAGGGACCATGAGCTGCGGTGGCCGTGGCCTGCGCTGGTATACCCGTACCGGCGCGGCGAACCTCGACGGAGGCGGAGGCGCCGGGGCAGGTACCGGGACAGGATCCGGCGTCGGCAACCGGCACGACCCCCCCCGGGGCAGAAGCGGGGGACGAAGTCCCTGGGTCTGCACCAACTGGAGAAGACGGGGCCGCGCCAGAGGGCGAGGGACCCGGACCCTCAGGTGAGCCGGGACCGGTGGCCGGCTCAGAGCGTGGCGAAGCGGTACCTGCAGGAGACCACGAAAAAGGTGGCTGGACCACCGGGTCAGTGGGAAACAGAGAGAGTGGGTCAGTGACCGGAGGTGTAGTGGTGCCGGAAAAGGGAAAGACGGACTCATCGAACACCACATGGCGCGAGATGAGAACACGTCGAGAGGTAAGGTCAAAACATCGGTACCCCTTGTGATCTGGGGAGTACCCGAGAAAGACACAGAGCGTGGAGCGAGGGTCCAGCTTGTGAGAAGATGTGGCAGCAGTGTTGGGGTAACAAGCACACCCAAACACGCGGAGGTGATCGTACCGGGGCGGGGTACCGAAGAGGGCGTGGTGAGGTGTGGGAGCGGGACAAGCAGCGGAAGGAAGGCGGTTAAGAAGGCAGGTGGAGGTGTGCAGGCCCTCAGCCCAGAAGCGAGCAGGAAGAGATGCCTGAAACAGAAGAGTGCGCACGGTGTCGTTGGTGGTGCGAATCATCCGCTCTGCCTTGCCATTCTGCGAAGAGGTGTATGGGCAAGACATGCGCAACTGAACACCGTGAGAGAGGAAGAACGCTCGGGAGGTGGAGTTATCAAACTCGCGACCATTGTCACACTGGACGGCCTTGATAGTGAGACCGAACTGAGTGGACACCCAAGTAAAGAAGTGAAGGAGCGTGGTAAACGTGTCAGACTTCGCACGTAGGGGAAAAGTCCATGAATAATGCGAAAAATCATCAACAACCACAAGATAATACTTATAACCAGAAATACTGATAACAGGAGATGTCCATAGGTCGCAATGTACAAGATCAAAAATGCGGGCCGCATGAGAAGAAGAGCTGGAAAAAGGAAGACGAACATGTCGGCCCAATTGGCACGCATGACACAGTTGCTCATCATGAGCTCGAGTACATGGAAGACCAGAGCTACGACTGAGCTGTATCAGGGCATCACGTCCAGGATGGCCGAGACGCCGGTGCCAAGTGGTAGAGGAAGAAGACGCGACGAAGGCAGCTGACAAAACGGGCGGCGAAGAAGACGGAGGAGCCGCCGGGAAGCGAAGAGTGTAAAGGGGCCCGGAGCTGTCACATCGGAGCAGAGGACGCCGGGAAGCCAAATCCTTTACAGTAAGACCAGAGGAGTCAAATTCCACAGAACAAGAATTGTCAGCTGTAAAACGTCGAATAGAAAGAAGATTATGAACCATAGAAGGAGCAACAAGAACATCAGGAAGACGAAAGGAGCCATGAGCACCGGCGGTACCCACAGACGAGACAGGAATACAAGAACCATTAGCGACCATAATGGACGAAGGAAGGGAGGAGGGAGAGTGAATCGACGAAAGTATACCGGGGTCAGGTGTAGTGTGGTAGGTGGCCCCCGAATCAGCGATCCACTCAGGTCCGACCGGAGGGGTCAGGCCCAAGGTGCTGAACGAGCGAGCCAGGGCCGCCTGGTCCCAGCTGGCGACCCCCGGTGGAGTCCCGGAGGGTGGAACCCACGGCGTAGTAGGGAAGGCGCCGGGTGAAGGACCAGCGGGAGGAGCTCCGGTGAGCATGGCGGCTCCGGGGGCGTGGTAGGGCCACATGGAGATGCGACCGGACCACGGGTTCTGGAACGAAGGCCATGGTGCCCCCCCGTGCGGCGGTGCCGGAGCCTGAGGTGGACCGCCCCGGCCACCCCCGCGGCCCCCTCCACGGCGACGACGAGAGCCACGACCCCCCCCACCTCCGCTCGGCCCGGAGGGAGGAGGGCCAAGGAGAGACGACGGTGGCGGGGCAGACGACCGCGGTGGAGTAGGAGGACGCGGCGAGGTGGCAGCCAGGGCCGTCGAGGAGGACGAGGTGGTGGTAGAGCCCGGCTGGAGGCCCTGCGTGAGCTCCTCCATGACGAGATCGTCACGGACCTCCAGGAAGGTGGGGAAGGGCCTCTGGCGGGTGATCCACGTCCTGAGGTGAGCGTAGCGGTCACTGAGCCCCCGGAGGACGTTGAGGACCAAGATGCGATCCTCGACGGGCCACCCGAGATCCCCCAGGGAGTCAGCCATGCCCTTCATCCGACGGCAGAACTCACCGACGGAGAGGTCACCCTGGACGAAGGTGCGGAAGCTCGCGTCGAGGCGCAGAGCCCGGGCCTCAGCGTTGCCCAGGAACTGGCCCTCGAGGGCAAGCCATGCCCGGTGCGCATCCGGAGAGGTGCGGACGAGGTCGTGGAGGTCCAGAGAGATCGTCCCCAAGATCCAGGAGAGAACGATGCTGTCGAGACGGATCCACGACGGCGTCTGGACGGCGACCGAGGCGTCGACGAGGACGTGGTCGTCGAGGGCGTAGCGGCGAAGAGTGAGGACGACCAGATCCCGCCAGCGGGCGTACGAGGGCGACTCCGGCTCGAGGACGACCGGAACGAGCAGGCGAATGTTCTGGACCCCTCCCGCCTGGTAGTGCAGCTGAGCCACGAGCGGGTCTGCCGGGTCGTGCCAGAGGACGGCAGTGTGCGACACGCGGCGTCCCGGCGAGGCAGAGGAGGTGGCTCCGGCGTCCTGGCCCGCGGGGGAGGTGAGGAGGTGCTCGGCCTCGACGATCTGACGAGCCAAGGCGTCTGCCGCGTCCCGCTCCCGTTCCCACACGAGAGCGGCCGCGCGCACGCGGGCCTGGCCCTCCGCGGCGGCGGTCCGGGCGGCGGCGAGAGCAGCGGCGAGGTTGAGGTTGGGTCCCGTCAGACCGGAGGTCGCAGCCGCAGTCAAGAGACCCTCAGGCAGCGATTGGAGGAGGGGCTGCGGGTGGAGCTGCGGCTGGAGTAGAGGTTGCGGCTGCTGGAGGTGACCATCGGCGGCCCCGGTCTCCGTACCAGCCTCAGGACTCCCCCCAGCGCCAGGGTCAGCAGCTGTGGTGAGGGCCTGGGCGGGGAAGATGGCACCAGGAGCTGCTGCACCGGCTGCAGGGAGATGGAGGCCGGTCTGGGCGGAGCCAGCAGCAGAAGAGATCCCGCCCGCACCCCCAGTTGCAGCAGCAGCAGCGCCAGAGGAGGGATGGAGCAGGGGCGGGCGCACCCCCAGGGCCGGCGCGCCCCCAGTTGGCTGGAGCAGGGGCGGGCCGCCCGCACCAGAGAGGGGCGGCGGCCCGGCGTCCCTGGGAGGCGCGCCTGGATGGAGGGGGCGGGAGGAGGCCATAGCAGCCCAGGAGGGAGAAGAGAGGAGGGGAAAGGCTTGGAAGTAGGTGGGGGAAGGGGGAGGTGGCTGGCGGCCAGCCATGGGGAAAGGTGGCCGGCGGCCAGGGGAGGTTCCCAGGGGCGGCGGCGCCCAGGAGAGAAGAAGGGTCGGCCACCTAGCCTGATACCATGTTTGGGAGAGAGATTCTATTACTTGGCTAACCCTAGAAGGGTAGCTATATAGTTTCCATACATGGGCCACATGGGCCTTAGCCTCATGGGCCTAACATATACTCCAACAGACAAAGATGGAGAACTCGCAACAATAGCATTTGGGCAGGCAGAGAATGCACCCCAGTGGCGGCGTTTCAGGCAGAGGATGGGCTTGCGATGATGGGGAGATGCCGAGCCCTTGGGACTGTTGAGGGACGCGGACACGCGGCGTCCGCTCGGGCCTAGGAGCTGGGACGACGACTCTGGAGTCTAGATCTAGAAAGTAGAAGAAATGTTCGTTCATCAGCTGATCAGCCACGCCCCGAGAAAAAGAGGCCACATGGCTACATAACATGCTAGAGGACCTGGTACAAGATTCGTCAAGTAAAAGATGTGTTAGTCCATAAACAAACAGAATAAAAGATACCGCTAGATTCAGCCATTTATTTTTCTCAACAGATTTCGGACTGACCATATAGCCTAAAGGATAGCACCAATGCCTACACATGTTGATAATTTCATCATACAACATTGATACCTTTCTGTGTTGTATCTTCTTGTATAAAAGCTGGCTGATTTGTCATTTGCTACTTATTAAACACCTTTAGCAATGTAGTTGCTATTGCTTTGGCGATAATTCCATTTATACCTGTTCAATGACCAAATGCGTCTAAATTTCTGTATGGCTCCTTACCATCCTTAACCTTGGGCAGTGTATGACCTTGCCATCATTAATTTTGGGCAGTAGATTGATAACACCATTTTGTTTTGTTGGACTGCATTCTATGATGCTAGTGATGACATGCTGGGTGCTATTGTAATTTCCCTGTAGTTGTGCTATTCATACAACTTATGCCAGACTATTTTTGTGGTTGAGCACAGAACAAAATTAAAACTAAGCATCTCATGATGGCAACAATGGAGCAACAGAAGGCTGACGAGAACGTGCTTAAGCTTGTTGAAGAACACAAGGTTCTGTTCAAGGTCAAATATCTATTGTTTCATGTTATTTCTCGAGAAACTAATATCTATGAGTGTGTTACTGTGTGGAAACGCAGAGGGAGAAACAAGCTGCTCTAGGAAAGATTCTCAGGTTACAACAGCAACTGGATGCCAAACAGAAGCTTGAACTGGAAATACAAACTCTGGAAAGCAAAATGAAAGTTATGAAGCATATGCCAGGTGAACAGGATTCTGAATCAAAGAAGAAGATGGATGAACTCGCTGAGGAGCTGAAGGAAAAGATGGATGAATTGGAAGCAATGGAGTCTCTGAACCAAACTCTGATTATCAAGGAAAGGAAGAGCAATGATGAGTTGCAACACGCTCGGAAGGAGCTGATAGATGTAAGCTACCACATTGATTGACCAGCTATCCAATATTGTGCTCTGTTCTGCTGTCTCAAATCAATGATGCCACCTAGGTATCTTTTGCTTTGGCATCCTATCTCATGCACATTCTCTTTCTGGTTTGTTGCATGCTTTGCAGGGCTTTAAGGACCTTGCTGTTGCTGGACGAGCAAATATAGGTATAAAGAGAATGGGTGAGCTTGATCCCAAAGCATTTGGAATCGCTTGCAGGAAAAGGTTATCAAAAGCGGATGCAGCAGTCACTTCTGCTCTCCTTTGTTCAAAGTGGGAAGAAGAAATTAGAAACCCAAACTGGTACCCTTTTAAGGTTGAAGTGGTGGATGGGAAAGAAATGGTATGGCCGTTGATCACTTACAATTGCTATCTGCTGTTTATAATGTTAAGTCATCACTTTCATAATAGTGGGCTTGCGGTTTTGATAGTGGTTACATGATATATGGTAACATCTGCTGGGTATTCTCTGGATCAGGAAATTCTTAAAGAGGATGATGCAATGCTCCAGGAGCTGAAAGAAGAGCATGGTGAAGAAATTTATGGGTTGGTAACCAAGGCACTGCTTGAGATCAATGAGTACAATCCTAGTGGCCGCTATCCTATACCAGAGCTGTGGAACTACAAGGAAGGCCGGAAAGCAACGCTGAAGGAAGCCGTCCAGCATGTCATGAAGCAGTGGAAGACTCACAAGAGAAAGCGTTGAGCCAATTGGTTGGTGAGTTCTTCTCCCTGCGCTCTCTTGAGCTTGTCATTTGAACTCCATACTAGTAGTATTAGATCATCGCTTTTAATACACAGTAGGGATGTGCCTTCTGGATGTATCCTGCAAATACACAGTGGGGATGTGCCTTCTGGATCACGAGAAAAACCATGTCGATGTTCTGTTGATACCATATTGTTGATCGTATCTGGTAATCATTGAATGCCCATGCATCCGCAGAACTAATTTTAGGTTGGGCATATTTTCAGCGCTCTATGCACATATAAATCTGTCTTCTGTCAAAATATGGTGCATCTTAAATGATTGCTACATCCTTTAGAAAAGGAAAATGCTTATGGACTCAAAACCAAATTCACTGAAACAACAGTCGAAAACAAGAGGAACTAAAATGGATGTATCCTGCAAATACACATTAGGGATGTGCCTTCTGGATCATGAGAAAAACCATGTCGATGTTCTGTTGATACCATATTGTTGGACATATAATTCTTATGTTTCTTTATCATTTTCTAACCAATTGTCTTTATGGACAGCAGGAAAGGCAGTAAAGCAACTAAGCATGATATAGAATAGAAACGGTCTCAGTGTCATTGTATCCGCAATTATCAGGAGATGTTAACTGATGGTCTTCGCTGCATTCTTTGGCCTCCCTTTTTCTGCCATCAGGCCACAAGCAGGCGTCAGGAGTAGAAGAATGGTAGAGGTTACTGCATTTGAATAAAAAATGCCGAAGGATGAGAAAGGCCAAACAGTAATGTGTATCATAACCTGATCCTGAGTGCAAGCAGGCAAGAAGTAACCTTGAGAAATCCTTCTGCATCTTGCAAACTTTGCCGAAGGAGAGGCATGAAAAACCTTCCTGTTCTTGCATGATACGCAGATGTGATGGACAAATCCTTGGTTGATATAACTTATGCCTGATGACTCTGTGTAGGGATTACTGCTAAAACTTCCATGCTTCTAAAATGTGTTGCAGTCATAAATTATGATTCTGTCATGTAGAATCTATGATTTTTCAATACCGAACATTATGATCTTGTTGTCTGATTCAAGCACTATGATTAAACAAAAAATGAGTAACTCAACTGGTTGGTGAGAAGTATGATCATCCATCCATTGAGTCCTCTTAAACTCAAATTTAGATGCCTATTTTCTTTAGTAACGAAAAACACCTAATTTCTCCTAGGTTTTGTTTCATTTTTTTACATCGGTTAAAATGTTTTGGACATCAATATTGAACTAGTTGCAAATAAAATTAGCTTAATGTTAATTAACTGGTCTAACTCTAAGTTGACAGCAAACGACAGTAGAAAATAGAGGAATTCACATACTATTGGAGCAAAGAATGCCTGTACATATTATTTCACTTCTTGAAACAAATTCCTATGAGCTATGGCCAATGAGTGGCTGATTTAAGGCCCATTTCATGTACATACCAATTACAAGCCCTGTTAACAGCCTGTTAACATTAAGGCATAGCTACACTTACATGATCCATCAGTAGTAGTAACAAAGCACTTCATAGAAAAAAATATAATAAACTTCACTATACAATCTGCTATCACATGACACCATTGCAGCTAACCCAGCTCGATCTGCTTCTTGTAGCTCTATCAAGTTCAATAATAAAGGACAATATTAATATCAGCATCATAAAAAAACAGTATTAGTCAAGTGCAAATTGACATCATTAGATATGACACTATTCATAGAAAATTTTTAGAAACAGAAATATGAGTAGGTAAACTACTTTACCTAGCGCAAGATTGTAAAACTGTACACATATACATGTCAAAATGCTAGTAAATAAAGAACTAGGTTGCTACCCGTACCCTTTTTGGAATAAAAGTGCTTGTTAATTGTGAATAATCATTAAGAATTCAGCAATCATCTGGAAATAATACAAGAAAATTATATGCACACCTCCTTCCTCTTGTTAGCACGGTTAGCACACACAAGTGAAGGGGCAACATGGTTTAGTTATCTGAAGAAGCTACATGCTAAAGCAGAGCAG
This sequence comes from Saccharum hybrid cultivar R570, assembly GCA_038087645.1. Taxonomy (NCBI): domain Eukaryota; kingdom Viridiplantae; phylum Streptophyta; class Magnoliopsida; order Poales; family Poaceae; genus Saccharum; species Saccharum hybrid cultivar. The sequence goes on along the minus strand of JAQSUU010000112.1, from coordinate 8,284,879 downwards.
ATTCTATTAACCAGAGCTAGCTTCATCATTGCTCTGGTGATTTGCAACCATGGCTGGAGCATTGATGGGCTCTGATGGGAGTAATATCAAGATGTAATGTTGTAGTACCTGAACCAAAGACACAGTCTCTTAGTCAACAATAGTTAATAATTTGTCCTTTCATAGTCTCTTAGTCAACAATAGTTAATAATTTCTCCTTTCATATAAAGGAAACTATGGATGAGAAAGAAACAGAAAAGCATACAACAACACAAAAGTTAAATATTAGATATTATTGCAAATGGTCTTCAAACTAGATTAAGTACAACTCGAAACCAATTAAGCATCATCAACTAGCTGCATTGTAGCATAATTTGCTCATATATCGTTAGCCTATTTGAATGTCATCACAATCCTTAATAATCATCCATATATGCACACAATGATTCAGCAAGTGGGGATGATTTTAAAACTATCCAAGTTGAATAATGGAATTTACCATTTTGAGTTTTCTAAGATGCATAACTTCTGTACAAAAGAGAAGATAAGCCTATCAAGTATTAGTTGTATCGAGAACCAAGAAGAAAAAAAGAAATAAAACATTGCAGATCTTGTTGATTGCAAATTGTATGTAGTACTGCGTCAGATTTCTTCTACTTTGTGGATGATTATACGTGTGCAAAACTAAAGCTACTGGAGCTGAAGAAACACTCTCAATTGACTTGTCTAGGATGGCTAAACATATTAATTTGCAAATTCATAATAGAATGCAGTATTATATAAGCTATATTTGCAGAAAACAAATAGCTGAAAGATTCCAGATACAGGTACTATTGCAGTATTGCCCACATGCATCTCCCCAATTGCTGAGCCTCACAAAGCAAACAAAGACAAGCCAAAATCAGGTACAAAAAATATCCAGATTAAAGATGAATTAGAAATCACGTACCTACAAACAAGAAAAGAATAAAACAGATCAAATTAGAGCAATTTGGACAAAATTTGCAAAATCCTGAAAAAAAACCAACCTATGCTGGCCGGTCTAGGAAACCGGCCCAGGCTGATTTTGGCAGTCTAAGCCTAAATTCTAGCTTTTCCTTTGAAAAATCATGTGATCTCAGTGATGATATTTGTAAATTATGCGATAAGCTTTCTACTAGGATAATACCACCCCCTCTATTTATATGAGAGGATCACAGTGAGACATCAATCTATCCAATTGTTAAAATCAATCTACTTTTTATGTTCAACCTCAAGCTTCCTAATCCATTGTTATTCTTTAATTAATTCCTGCAGGAATGTGTAGAATAAAAACTTGATGTCTACTGTATACACAAATTCAACTATATTTTTTCGAGGAACCAAATTCAACTACACCAAAACACTATATGCCTCTACCCAGGCCCACACACACACACACACACACACACACACACACACACACACATATATATATATATAATGTGGATAGATAGAACAGATAAAAATGAGAAATTTCAGAACACTAGCAGATGGAGTGGCGCTAGATGTGTGTACATGAGCTACTACGTAGTTTAAAACACTAGCATGGTTATGTGAGCTCAATAATCTTTGTAGATATAGGAGGCATCAACAATATACTAGTTTTAATAACTCATCGAGATCCAAATTTTTTGTTTTTGGCTTCCATGGCAGCGAAGACGAAGAGGAACAGCGGAGAAGACAATGACGAGCGACAGACACTCTGATAAAGCATTGTGTTGAACAATTTCTTGTACCTCGTTGAATTCTAGCTGAGCCCGAGCAGATCATTGTCAAACTAATATATCAGTGGACTCAAAGCCGTCTGCATACACTTGAGCCACCAAGCTGTTTTTCTTCTTGTAGTGAGAGTGACTGAATAAAGCTGGATACCGATAGACGACGTATTCTTGGAGAGCATCGAACCAAAAGGAGGTATGCTTGTGTCGTTGTCGATGGTGACTGTGGCCATTGCTTGGTACAGTGGCAGTAGAGAGTGAAGCACCTCCCAATGTGAACCATAGAACTCTGCATCTAGAGAAGCGAGGCATGCATGTTGGCGTACCCAATCTATAACACCTAAGCATGCATTAGCATTGCAAATCATGAGCACAATCATCATTATGCACACATAAACATCACATGAAATAATGAATTGAAACAGATTTCCGAAAGATGCATGTTGCAATGTTTTGTTTCAATAGATTTAAGGTTATGTTGATGCTTGTCATGCCTTGTAGGTGTTTGTTTGAGTAGAGAAACAACTTAGAAATGTTTAGCCAACATTTTGGAGCAAGTTTTGTATTCAAAATTTCCTCAAATTTTGCTTTTAAAAATAATCTAGAAAATGGGATTTTGATTTAAATGAACTTTAAATCTTTAATTCAAAATCTATTTGGAATTTCAAAATGTGTCATAAAGCAATGTTGTAGAGAATTAAATTTTGGATAACTTTTGTTTTTGGGTTAACTTTTGAAAATGAATTTTTGGTACTCAAAATGAGAGTTTTGGGGGCTGTTTATTTGAAAAAGAAAAAGGAAAAATCGATTTTACCTGTATGAAAGGTCCAAATGGCTAGAGGGGGGTGAATAGCCTATTTAAAAAATCTACAAGCTTCACTAAACAACCACGTTAGTATAAAAGATGGCTAAGCTAATTCTAGCACTAGCTTAACTACACTATGCAAGCCACCTATACAATTCTAGTGAAGCAAGGCTATTATCTCTAATACACACCAACAAGGCTAAGACACTAAGCTACTTACTCCTATGTGAAAAAGGCTACACTAAGCAAACTACACAAGGACTAGTACAAGAAAGTAAAGAGCAAGTGACTTGATTCTTATACCAACGATATAGAGAAGTAATGCACTTGAAGAATTAATCACAATAATCAACCACAAGAGAAATCCTCGGCAAAGAGATGACACAAGATTTTTTACCGAGGTTCACTTGCTTCCCGGCAAGCTACTCCTCGTTGTGGCGATCCACCCACTTGTCGGTTCGCGAGCTAATCGACTATCAAGAGTCAAGCCCTCGGCGGGCGCCGCACAACCGCACACAAGATGGGGATCCTCCAAGCCACGAGCTCCACTAGAGTATCCAATTTGCGAACTCCCGTGGGGAAGGATCAAGAACCCCTTACAACACTTGGTGAGGACTCCAACAATCTTCAATTATGAGCTCAATCACCTCCGCTGCTCCAAGCCGTCTACCGTGTCGGGAAACACGGAAGAGTAACAAGAAATCCGCAGCAACTCGAAGATCAAGTGCCTCTAGAATGCAACTCTCAAGCAATGCACTTGAATCTCACTCAATCTCACTCAAGATGTGCAACCAAGCAAAGAGATGAGTGGAGGGGTTGTTCTCTAGCTCAAAGAATGTCTCTATATCTCAAAATGTGCAAGAGTTTTTTTTGCCTCAAACCCCAGACGACATCTATTTATAACGAAGGGGTACGTAGCTAGCCGTTACGAATGACGCAGTAAAAATCGCGCTGACCGGACGCTCCGGTCAGGGTGTCCGGACGCGTCCGGTCACTACACGACAGCAAGAAACAGTGCGCGTCAGAACTAGCCGTTGCCGTGACCGGACGCGCTCAACCGTTTGACCGGACGCGACAGTGCCAGCGTCCGGTCGCGTTCCAGTAAGCTCTCGTCGAGACCGGACGCGTCCGATCGCACGTGACCGGACGCGCCAGCCGCGTCCGATCGGAGTCCAGTAACGGTCCACACACGACCGGACGCGTCCGGTTGAGCGTGACCGGACGCGCCACCGCGTCCGATCGCGTCTACCCCTCGTGCTGAACTCCTGGGTGCATGACCGGATGCTCCGGTTCCGCGAGGGACCGGACGCGCCGGTCCACGACCCTCTCACGCGCGCGTCTGTCTGTGGTTTGAACTGACCGGACGCGCCAGCCGCGTCCGGTCACTTCGACCACAGCGTCCGGTCACTGTTTTTCAGTGAAAAACAATTCAGACTATCGCCACCTTTTCTCGCCTCCGGCGCAATAGAAAATAGGCATTTCAGTTCCTCGAAAACGCCTGAATCCCGCCGAGCATGCTCGGCGGGAGGGAGAGCGAACCCCAAACCCCTTATTACCGCTCAAACACCACCGCCTTCGCAAATGTGCTAACACCACCAAGTGTACACCACCATGTGCATGTGTGTTAGCATTTCACAAGCATTTTTCAAGGCGTTATGTTAGCTCTCTACTAGATCCTAATGCATATGCTCAAGACATTGATCTAGTGGCACTTGATTCCCGAGCTAACCGTGATTGCCCCTCTTGATAGTCGGCTATGTATCCTAAACCCGGTCAATCACTTCTCTACTCATCTTAGACCGGCAAAAGGAAAACCCTATGGTTATACCTTTGCCTTGCGCTCTTAGATCCTTCTCCTCCACTTGATCATCATGTCCATCATATTATGTGCATCTTTACCATGATCGACATTTCATGTCCATGCACCACTTCTTTGTGATCTTGTGGCCACCACTCCTTGCCACGTACACCTTCATCACATGTGTTGCTTATGCCTAACTCAAAACACTTAACACATGGCATTAGCAACTTGGTGTCATTAATTACCAAAACCAAACTTGGGCTTTCACTGTAGCAGGCCGTGCTCCTCCTCTCCGGCCCACTGGCCGAAGCCAGCCCAGCTCGCGCCCGCGCTCACCCCGCGCGCGCCATGCCCGCGCCCGACCGTGGCAGGGGAAGGCCGCCCCGTGGCTGCCGGTGTACGGCTCCGGCCGGCACCTGGCGTCCCAGTGGCCCCCGCACCCGTGCCTCGCTCGCCAAAGCGCCTAGCGCCGCGCTCTGCCTCCCCGCTCGCCCCATTTCCTCCTTTGCTTTCCTCGCAGCAGCGCAGCCAGGTCCGCCACCGCCCGCCGCTCTGCCTCGTCGGAGTTTGCGTTTCCTGCCGCTAGAGCTCGCCGCCCACCTCTCGGTCATCATCGGAGCTCCACCACGACTCCCCGCTTTGAGTGCTCGCCTTGGTAAGGCAAGGCTCATGGCCGCCGCAATAGCTCGCCGGAGTTCGGCTCGGTTCACCGGAGCGCACTGCGCAGCGGGTCCAGCTCCTCCGCTCCATCTCTCGCCCTCTTTTCTTGCGCACGAGCACCCCACCGTGTCCCTGATGCTCTCGAGCGCCTCCACTCACTCTGCCATAGCCGCGGACGCCTCACCGACGATGACCCGCGCTGCCGCTCCGCCATGCACAGCGGCAGCCGGCTTCCCGAACTCCCTGGGCCACGCCGCAGGCACCGTTGGGTTCGCACGAGGGTGGGGATCACGCCGGTCATCTTGGCCTGGCCGGAGACCTCACCGTCAGTGAGGTCACGTCGGTCAGCGCCGTCCCTGCTTGGACTAGCTGATGGGTGGGGTCCCCTTGACCCGAGGGCCCGCATGTCTGTCTCTCTGTGCTGATCCGGGGTGAAGGAGCGTGGTGCGCGTATCAATTAAGGCAGTGTGGATTTTCGGATTTAAAAGAAAACCTTTTCCAGAAATTGTAAAAATACTTCCAAAAATCATATCTCAAGAAATATGGCTCCAAAATTTATGAAATAAATTTTGGTAGACTTCTTAGGAGTATATCTACAGTATAAAATATTGCATGTCAAATTTGTGATACTTTTGTATAGGGTTTTATTTAATTGTTGTAATTGCTGTTTTCTTAGAAAATGCATAATAAATCATAGAAAGCTCAGAAAAATATGATTCCAAGTTTGTTATTCTTCTTATGTGATGCACTTTGTATGAAAAATATATTCCATGCATGTTCTGTAGAAAATTTTTGATGTGTAGTTCAAGTGCCTTTATTGGCTGATTTTTGTTATTTTTGCTAGAAAGAGAAATTTGTATAAAACATGCACATGATAAATTTTGTATAGTGTTTGTTTACTGTGTTGATCATGGAAAAAATAGTAAATCTGTTGTTTGATATTTTTCATAGTACAAAGTATTTTCATGCTCATTTTTATGCCATAGCTTGTCATTTTTTGTAGGCTGTTTGACCTATCCAAATGCCATGAAAATTTTATGGTAGGCTACTTGGAGTAGGACTATGTACTGTAATTTTCATAGATTTTTCTATGCACTAGAAATATAGGTTGTTGTAACCCTAGTTTAAATCAAATATGAAATAATATTCTTTATGGATAATTAGTTTAATAATGAAGCTTTGGTGTATCTTTGAAGCATCAAATCATTTGCTGATTTTACTTGATAAGTTAATGTGGGTGTGTTGATAAAGTATAATAGCACTTATGTTAGGGCTATATGTTAGTTAACGTAAAAGTAACCGGAATTAGTAGTAGAAGAGAATGCAGTAGCTGACATGTATTCGTAGTGACTGATCATGGATGATGTTGACTATCTTGTAGAAAGTTTTTACCTTTATGCTATCCAATAAGGTCTCAATGTGTTCATCTGCACATCATGTCATCATGATCGTCGCATACCATTGCATCCGATGCACCATTTGCATATTTACTTATACCCTTGCATCATACAGGATCGTAGAAGGAAACGCTAGTAGCAGTGCAAGAGAAGCAGACCGGGTCCGATCCATAAGAAATCCAGGCACATGAGGTGCCAGAGGTAGACGAGTAAGAAGAGGATCTACCTGAGTGTGTGGACCACCAGCCCAGTTCCTTCGAGCGAGGCAAGCCCCGGAGCATTATAACTCTCCTACTTTATAAAAGCAATTCTTTATATATATATGAGTTTATATATTGTTGCATTAAGTTATAGGAGTTGAGTGAAACCGTTGATGCATTTATTACTATCCTTGCCTACCTTATAATATTCTTATCCTATTAGGTTTAGGATCGAATAACTGCTTAGCCCTGCTTAGACCGGTAGCGATCGGTGATTTCTGGTCGCCTGCAATTATAGGTGGTTACTGAAATGCTTTAGCTATGGAATGGATGATATCCTGGAAATAACCATGTATTGATGGAAAATGGGAGACCGGACGAAAAAGTTGGAAGCAACCAGACAGGGTTCTAGGGTGCTATTAGTTTTTCGTCTGTGTCGGTTAAGGACCGATCGTTGCTCGTCCCTCTTGTCATGTTGAACGCATGCCTCATATTTAGCTGGCCGAATAAAGTATCTTTTGACCGCGAAGCTAGTGACACTATTCGGGTCGGGATAAACTTGGATTGGTAGACTGGTGTCGAAGGGGGTAAGACGGGGACGCGAAGAGTGAGCCCAAGGTGCGTCCTGGCAGTCGGGCGGTCCCTGGGTAGTGCGGTCCATGATTGTTAACCCGCGACGTTTACCTAAAAAGTGTCATTGATGATCTGTAGCTCACTTGATCGGTGAGTGTGGTTTGTTTGAGGAATAAATCGCCAGCTGGTTAAGAATCGATTCGAATCGCCATCGCTCCTAGATAGTGAGCACTTGACTCGAGTTACGGCATCGTAGTAATGATGATGGAACACGAATGGTTATGAGGATAATGTGATAAAGGCTAAACCTGACATGGTAACTGGAGGTTATTGGTTAATCAAGTGATTGCTATAGTATAGGTGCTTACCTAGCTTGATATGTTATAATAAAGATGATGCAAAGTACTTAAAATAATTTATTTATGATAGTTTATGCTTTTCGCAAATGAGTCAGCTAGTCCACTAAAATAAAGCCTTGCATACTCCTTGGTGTCATTTTATTTTGGTTTAAGACGGGTAAGTCTAGCTGAGTACTTTCTCGTACTCAGGGCATTGTTCCCATTGTTGTTGCAGATGGTCAGATGTATTACGGATATTGCATCAACTGCCTGTATCTTACGATGGGTGACAACTAGGACCAAGGGCATGGTCACTCCGTATGTCTTACCTAATACTTTTATTGGAAATGACTATCTCCTGGCATTGTATCTGAACTAAATGAGTGTGTGCGGTTTCAAGACTAATTGCTTCCGCTACTTTATATTGAACTTGGTTTGTAATAACTTTATGTTCTAAACTCCGATGTATCTCAGTATTGTTGTGAACTTTATGTAATATGTGACGGTGTCTGCTAAATTTGTACGATCTTGGTTTGTATGTCGGTTGGTTTGAAATCCTTCGTGGTTTCACGGACTACCGGGTTATACGGGCTTAACTTTGCTAAATTATCTGCTTCGGCGGATGATTTTCTTACTTAATTTCGTATAATTGGTCGGTTCTGTTACACAATCCGCTCATGTCGACTCTTGGCCGCAATGTAGGCAATGTATCAACTTTATTAGGAGGCATGTGAAAGGTCCAAAAAAGGCTAGAGGGGGGGTGAATAGCCTAATAAAAACTTCTACACAAATTACTTAACCACAAGTTAGTATAAAAGGTGGCGGAGCAAAAAGCACTAGCACTAACTAATTAAGCAAGCCACCTACACAAGTCTAGTTCAAGGCTATCCACTAAACACAACAACAACAAACAAGCTAGATACGAGATGTAAAATGAGAGAAGAGCTTCGAGTGATTATACCGCCGTGTAGAGATGAGAAGTACCAATAAATCAATCACACAAGAGAAATCCTCGGGATGAGAATGACACAAGAATTTATCCCGAGGTTCACTTGCTTCCCGGCAAGCTACTCCCCGTTGTGGCGATACACCCACTTGTCGGTTTGCGAGCTAATCGACTATCAAGAGTCGAGCCCTCGGCGGGCACCGCACAACCGCACACAAGATGGGGATCCTCCAAGCCACGAGCTCCACTAGAGTATCCAATTCGCAAACTCCCGCGGGGAAGGATCAAGAACCCCTTACAACACTTGGTGAGGGCTCCAACAATCTCCAATTGCGAGCTCAATCACCTCCGCTGCTCCAAGCCGTCTACCGTGTCGGGAAACACGGAAGAGTAACAAGAAATCCGCAGCAACTCGAAGATCAAGTGCCTCTAGAATGCAACTCTCAAGCAATGCACTTGAATCTCACTCAATCTCACTCAAGATGTGCAACCAAGCAAAGAGATGAGTGGAGGGGTTGTTCTCTAGCTCAAAGGATGTCTCTAGGTCTCAAAATGTGCAAGAGTTTCCCTCAAACCCCGGACACTCTCTATTTATAGCGAAGGGGTACGCAGCTAGCCGTTACGGACGACGCAGCGAAAATCGTGCTGACCGGACGCTCCGGTCAGGGTGACCGGACGCGTCCGGTCACTACACGACGAACGTGAACAGTGCGCGTCAGAACTAGCCATTGCCGTGACCGGACGCGCTCAACCGTATGACCGGACGCGACAGTGCCAGCGTCCGATCGCGTTCCAGTAAGCTCCCGTTGAGACCGGACGCGTCCGATCGCACGTGACCGGACGCGCCGCGCGTCCGATCGTCACCCCGCTTCGCTCTGTGCCTCTGGACGCCTGACCGGACGTTCCGGTTCCGTGAGGGACCGGACGCGCCGGTCGCGCGCTTTTCTTTTACGCCCAGTTGAACTGACCGGACGCGCTGGTCAGGCCAGACCCGCGTCCGGTCACAAACCCTAACGCTCGCGCCGCGTTGAACTGACCGGACGCGTCCGGTCAAACCGAGACCGCGTCCGGTGCAGCGTCCGATCGCCGTTTTTCAGTGAAAAACAATTCTGACTTTCGCCACCTTTTCTCGCCTCCGGCGCAATAGAAAATAGGCTTTTCATTTCCTCGAAAACGCCTGAATCCCACGCTCGCACGCTCGGCGGGAGGGAGAGCGAACCCCAAACCCCTTATTACCGCTCAAATACCACCGCCTTCGCAAATGTGCTAACACCACCAAGTGTGCACCACCACGTGCATGTGTGTTAGCATTTTCATAAATATTTTCCAAGGCGTTATGTTAGCTCTTTACTAGATCCTAATGCATATGCTCAAGACATTGATCTAGTGGCACTTGATTCCCGAGCTAACCGTGATTGCCCCTCTTGATAGTCGGCTATGTATCCTAAACCCGGTCAATCACTTCTCTACTCATCTTAGACCGGCAAAAGGAAAACCCTATGGTTATACCTTTGCCTTGCGCTCTTAGATCCTTCTCTTCCACTTGATCATCATGTCCATCATATTATGTGCATCTCCACCATGATTGACATTTCATGTCCATGCACCATTTCTTTGTGATCTTGTGGCCACCACTCCTTGCCACGTACACCTTCATCACATGTGTTGCTCATGCCTAACTCAAAACACTTAACACATGGCATTAGCAACTTGGTGTCATTAATTACCAAAACCAAACTTGGGCTTTCAGCATGAGGCATGCATTTACTAGGCCAAGATCTATGATGTCGATACCACCTTGTTCCTGAAGAGCGCAGATGTGCTCCCACACAACCAGGCTTTGCGTGGGTGAAGCGTTGGAGAGACTCCCACCCCACCCATATGAAACCTTGGCGACGACAGTCCATCTGAGTAATCACACCTAGTGGTGGAGAAAGTAGGCGAACACTCTCAACTTTTGTGTGGATAGTGACAAACCTAAGTATGTTTGTGGGAATCCTTTGCACCTTCAACTCAAAACTGCAATGCACTATTATACCAGTGATTCCTCCATAGGTATAGGTACCGCTGTGCTTTTGTTATAGATGATGTGTAATCTGGTTGCTGCAGCGAACTGATCCAGCAGTAGCGCTTCAGTCGTGTGACCCCCTCGATCAATCACTCCTTAGAGGACGATTAATGTGTCGTCTGCATATTGAAGTACCGAGCAGGGGTGGTCTTCCACAATCGGTTGGCATATAGAGGCTTGATTTTGTTTGACTAAACTCTGTAACATGTCTGCAATGATGAGGAACAGGTGCAACGAATAGAGGAAATTAAATTATATTTGATAATATGAGTTGTCATCTTCTCTTCTTAGTTTATACTTACCAATGTATACTTTAAATATATCATGCATATTATAACTGAGTGACCAGATTGTGTAAACTCAGATTATGTTCATTTAATTACGCTCTACTTCCAACAACAAATCAGCAGTACAAACATCAATACTCAAACGAGGTCCTCAGCAAGGACGACGTGAGTTGACCCCCTTTTCCCCTTGTGTGCTATAGCAATTTTATATTGTACTTGACACTCTTGAAATAACACAATTACATAAGGGCACTTATTATACTAATCTTAACATTTATCCCTTTTTATTGATTTTATCACTTCCAATCCATGTGTAAGGTTCTGCGCTTACACATGCTTTTCACTTGCTAATAATCACAATATGTTTGCCTTGCAGTTTTGCAAATGCCATCTTGAGGACAATTTGACGTCGCACCCCATTCAAGGATCACCGGCCTGAGTAAAGTTCATAAACTACTTGTTACATCTACCATTTAATACTCTACGACTGAACACATGCTTTTGTTTTAGGTGGCTTCACAAATAGCAATGTTGGAGGATCAATGGCAACCAATGTGCATCCACCACTTTTAGATCCTAGGGAACGAAAGCGGCAATGGGATAGGAAGACATGGACAAATGCTTGCACAACAGAAGGAAGAATTACTGAAAAGGCGTTGTGAAGCCCGTTATCAAAAGAAAACTGCGATGTTGGTGTCAAACGCCATCAACTGTTAGGTACTTGGATAATTAATTACTGTTATTTTTAATGTTACATGTCATCATATAAAATTTATCGTCTTCACTTTTAGATGCCCCTTGGTCATCAAGTTATAAAAGATTTGCTCATGATATGCATTATGCTAGCACATCAATAGAGCAAAGACAAGGATTAAAGAATGAACAAATTGAATCAAGGAGGGCAAAAGATAGGGCACCATATGCAAGTATGACACCCATGAAGTTGTTTTGAAAAAAATTGTGTATGACAAAAAAAAAAAACTGCTTCACAATAGCTCGTGAGGCTTTTGAGAGAGCTGTGCCAAACAGGGTAATAGTTTTGATGCTTGTGCCGAGTCAACGAAGAATTATTAATTTATAGATTGTCAAGAAAAATTATAAAACCAAAGAAAAATCTGATCTTTAATGCTCTTGCTCCTTAATCATTAGTTACTTATCTCAAGCCCAAACATATGGGAAGTACACCCGTGTGCCTACGCAGGCTACGCTACGCAAAAGCAAGGGGGCAGGCGAGCAGCACAAAACCCTCCTCCTCGAGCGCTCCGCTTCCACCGGCTGCCGGCGCCAGCACCGCTCGCCGGAGGTAACCCCGTCGGCCCGCCCCTTCCTCCATGTCCTCCTCCTCTTCCCTCTCTCACCTGCGTCCGTGAAGGGCCTGCGTCATTTCACTGCGTGGTTGGGATGAAAACCCCCGTACGCTCCAGGTCGCCCAGGCGGGGTCCGTGGGAGCGGATCGCTGGGGAATGCAGGTTTTCTTGTTGCTCTAAGCGGTGATCGGCGGCGTGCGGAAGGGTTTTCGCTTCTGAATTTCGGCTTCGACCGATCTATTCAAGGGATTGGAAATCTCGTGGGGTTTCGATGGGTGGGCACGCGTGGGAATTTGGGCTAGCACCCTTGCATCCGTTCACTTTGGAAAGCACGCTAGTCCATGAATTTTGCAGTCACACCTTTGATTTGGTTATGCTCGTGGTCTGAATTCTGATGTCTCTGTTGGCACTATTGTTTTTCTTATGAGCCTGGAGACTGCATCTCTTACATTTGTGTGCCTAGCATTTGATTCTATTAGTACACCTCTTACATTTGTTTTCAGATTACAGTTGGATATGGTTCTTGATAAGGGATCCGGGTAAAATGCAGTGAAATTGTAGTTTGCTTTGTGTCCTCTACTCTTATATAACAGGAAGGGACTGATTCCCTCTAGTTTCATATATAGAAACTGATAAACAATCTACATGTGTCTCTAGATAGCTACTTCCAGAAATACAATCAAAGCCTCGCAGCTATTTATAAGACTGTATCACTGAACCAGTAGCTATCAAGGGTAAAATGCAGGGAAATTGTAGAGTTTGCTTTGTGTCCTTTACTCCACTTATATAAGAGGAAGAGAATGATTCCCTCTAGTTTCATACAAAGGAACTGATAAACAATCTACATGTGTCTATAGATAGGTACTTCCAGGAAACAACCAAAGCCTCGGAGCAAGTGATAAGACTCTTACTCAACCATACTACTTGTAGCTATCTAGAAGTTTGCACTGTCTTTTGAAGTTCCATCTATCACCATACTATAAACATTGACCTTTCGGTTCTAGGGCATCTAAAAATAAAGATCAAGTTGACCATCTTCACCATCCGACAACTAGAAATCAGAATCCTGTCAATTGCTGTATATCTGCTGCTCATCAATGTTCATCCAAAAACTTTTCCTGTTGGTGAAATACTTCTCATGTGTTAGGCGAAAAACAAGCAGAATAAAAGATACCACTAGATTCAGCCATTTATTTTTCTCGACAGATTTCGGACTCACCCTATGGCCTAAAGGATAGCACCAATGCCTACACATGTTGATTATTTAATCTTGCAACATTAATACCTTTCTATGGTGTATCTTCCTTGTATAAAAGCCGGTTGATTTGTCATTTGCTACTTTATTAAACACCTTTAGCAACGTACTTGCTATTGCTTTGGTGATAATTCTATCTATACCTGTTCAATGACCAAATGGGTCTAAATTTCTGTATGGCCTTACCATCCTTAACCTTGGGCACTATATGACCTTGCCATCATTAATTTTGGGCAGTAGATTGATAACACCATTTTATTTTGTTCGACTCCATTCAGTGATGATGCTAGTGATGAGATGCTGGGTGCTATTGTAATTTCCCTGCAGTGTGCTATTCGTACAACTTATGCTAGACCTTTTTTGTGGTTGAGCGCAGAACAAAATTTAAACTAAGCATCTTATGATGACAACAATGGAGAAACAGAAGATGAGAACGTGCTTAAGCTTGTTGAAGAACTCAAGGTTTGGTTCAAGGTCAAATATGTATTGTTTCATGTTATTTCTTGAGAAACTAATATCTGTGAGTGTGTCACTGTGTGGACATGCAGAGGGAGAAACAAGCTGCTCCGGGCAAGATTCTTAGGTTATGACAAGAATTGGATGAACTCAATGAGGAGTTGAAACAAAAGGTCGAACTAGAAGCAATTGAGTTTCTGAACCAAACCCTGTGTATCATGGAAAGGAAGAGCAATATTGAGTTTCAAGACGCTCGGAAGGAGCTGATAGATGTAAGCTACCACATTAATTGACCAGCTATCCAATATTATGCTCTGTTGTGCTTTCTCAAATCAATGATGGCACCTAGGTATCCTTTGCTTTGGCATCATATCTCATGCACATTCTCTTTCTGGTTTGTTGCATGCTTTGCAGGGCTTTGAGGAGCTTGCTGTTGTTGGCCAAGCTAATATAGGTATAAAGAGAATGGGTGAGCTTGATCTCAAAGCATTCAGAATCGCTTGCAAGAAAATGTTATCAAACGAGGATGCGGAAGTCACTTCTGCTCTCCTTTGTTCAAAGTCGGAAGAAAAAATTAGAAATCCAAGCTGGTACCCTTTTAAGTTTGACGTGGTGGATGGGAAAGGAATGGTATGGCCCTTGATCACTTACAATTTCTATCTGCCTCTCTAGTTCTGTCTGTTTATAATGTTGAGTCATCAGTTTTGTAATAGTGGGCTTGCAGTTTTGCAAGTGGATACATGATACATGGTAACGTTTGGTGGGTATTCTCTGGCTTGAGAAATTCTTAAAGTGGATGATGAGATGCTCCAAGAGCTGAAAGAAGAGCACGGTGGAGAAATTTATGGGTTGGTAACAAAGGCACTGTTTGAGATCAATGGGTACAATCCTAGTGGCCGCAATCCTGTACTTGAGCTGTGGAATTACAAGGAGGACTGTAGAGCAACACTAAAGGAAGCCGTCCAGCACATCATGAAGCAGTGGAAGACTCACAAGATGCAGGAACTTCACTTAAGATCCAAGGAGCTTGATGACATAGCTTTGCAAAGGGATAACGACAAAAGGAATCTTCAGCAAGAGAAGGTAAAGGTGTGTTAGTTTATTGCTAGTCTGTAGCTTCCTTGTGTTAAGAATTTGGAATTTTGTTGGGAGTGCATAACAGCATCCTTTTGTATACCTAGCATTTGATGCTATTAGTACATCTCTTAAATTTGTTTTCAGATTACAGTTGGATATGGTTAGCAATAAGGGATTCGGGTACAATGCAGGGAAGTTTTTTAGTTTGCTTTGTGTCCTCTACTCTTGTATAACGGGAAGGGAATGATTCCCTCTAGTTTGTAGTTTCATACAAAGACACTGATAAACAATCTACATGTGTCTGTAGATAGGTACTCCCAGAAAAAACAACCAAAGCCTCATAGCAAGTGATAAGACTATCACTCAACCAGTAGCTATCTAGGGTAAAATGCAGGGAAAAATGTAGAGTTTGCATTGTGTCCTCTACTCTTATATAACAGGAGGGGAATCATTCCCACTAGTTTCATACAAAGAAACTGATAAACAATCTACATGTGTCTATAGATAGGTACTTCCAGTTAAACAACCAAAGCCTCAGAGCAAGTGATATGACTATCACTCAACCATACTACTAGTACCTATCTAGAAGTTTGCACTGTCTTTTGATGTTTCATCTATCACCATACTATAAACATTGACCTTTCAATTCTAGGCCGTCTGAAAATAAAGATCAAGTTCACCATCTTCACTATACAGGCAACAAGAAATCAGAATCCTGTCAATTGCTGTATATCTGCTGCACATCGATGTTCAGCCCAAAACTTTTCCTGTTTGTGAAATACTTCTCATGTGTTACTCCAAAAGCAAGCAGAATAAAAGATACCACTAGATTCAGCCATTTATTTTTCTCAACAGATTTGGGACTCACCCTATAGTCTAAAGGATAGCACCAATGCCTACACATGTTGATTATTTAATCTTGCAACATTGATACCTTTCTGTGGAGTATCTTCCATGTATAAAAGCCGGCTGATTTGTCATTTTACTGGTGATAATTCCATTTATACTGTCCAATGACATTCCATCTATACCTGTTCAATGACCAAATGGATCTAAATTTCTGTATGGCCTTACCATCCTTAACCTTGGGCACCGTGACTGTGCCATTATTAATTTTGGGCAGTAGATTGATAACAACATTTTATTTTGTTGGACTGCATTCAATGATGGTGCTAGTGATGAGATGTTGGGTGCTATTGTAATTTCCCTGTAGTGTGCTATTCGTACAACTTATGCCAGACTTTTTTGTGGCTGAGTGCAGAACAAACTTAAAACTAAGCATCTTATGATGGCAACAATGGAGCAACAGAAGGCCAACGAGAACGTGCTTAAGCTTGTTGAAGAACTAAAGGTCTGGTTCAAGGTCAAATATGTATTGTTTCATGTTATTTCTTGAGAAACTAATATCTATGAGTGTGTTACTGGGTGGAAATGCAGAGCGAGAAACAAGCTGCTCTAGGAAAGATTCTCAGGTTACAACAGCAATTGGATGC
Organism: Saccharum hybrid cultivar R570; assembly: GCA_038087645.1. Classification (NCBI taxonomy): domain Eukaryota; kingdom Viridiplantae; phylum Streptophyta; class Magnoliopsida; order Poales; family Poaceae; genus Saccharum; species Saccharum hybrid cultivar. The sequence goes on along the minus strand of JAQSUU010000112.1, from coordinate 8,268,498 downwards.
GAAACAGAAGCTTGAGCTGCAAATACAAACATTGGAAAACACTATGAAAGTTATGAAGCATATGCCAGGTGAGCAGGATTCTGAGTCAAAGGAGAAGATGGATGAACTCGCTGTGTGGCTGCATGAAAAGGTCGATACGATGAATTAGAAGATATGGATTCTCTGAACCAAACTTTGATTATCAAGCTAAGGATGAGCAACGATGAGTTGCAAGATGCTCGGAAGGAGCTGATAGATGTAAGCTACCACACTGATTGACCAGCTATCCAATATTATGCTCTGTTGTGCTGTCTCAAATCAATGGTGGCACCTAGGTATTCTTTGGTTTGGCATCATATGTCATGCTCATGCACATTCTCTTATTGGTTTGTTGAATGCTTTGCAGGGCTTTGAGGAGCTTGCTGTTGTTGGCCAAGCTAATATAGGTATAAAGAGAATGGGTGAGCTTCATCTCAAAGCATTCAGAATCGCTTGCAGGAAAAGGTTATCAAAAGAGGATGCGGAAGTCATTCTGCTCTCCTTCGTTCAAAGTGGGAAGAAGAAATTAGAAACCCAAACTGGTTCCCTTTTGAGGTTATAGTGGTGGATGGGAAAGAAATGGTATGGCCCTTGATCACTTACAATTGCTATCTTCCTCTCTAGTTCTGTCTGTTTATAATGTTGAGTCATCAGTTTTGTAATAGTGGGCTTGCAGTTTTGCAAGTGGTCACACGATACATGGTAACATCTAGTGGGTATTATCTGGCTTAGGAAATTCTTAAGGAGGACGATGAGATGCTCCAGGAGCTAAAAGAAGAGCACGGTGAAGAAATTTATGGGTTGGTAACAAGGGCACTGCTTGAGATCAATGAGTACAATCCCAGTGGCCACTATCCTGTACCAGAGCTGTGGAACTACAAGGAAGGCCGTAAGGCAGCACTGAAGGAAGCCATCCAGCACATCATGGAGCAGTCGAAGGCTCACAAGAGAAAGCGTTGAACCAATTGGTTGGTGGGTTCTTCTGCCTGCGCTCTCCTGAGTTTGCCATATAAGCTCTTTTTTATAGGCAAATTTGCCATATAAACTTGATACTAGTTGCTTTGGATCGTCACTTTTAATTGACTCCCAAGTCCTAATGATGAGTGGGCAGACAGTGGTTGGCTAATATTATCGTAAGTTGTGGGGGGTTCGGTCTTGATTATTCTCCTGTCGTTGCATGCCGAAGCAGAGGGTTGCTGTTCTTGCATGATACAGATGTGAGCGCAATTGGGTTGATATGTGATCGTGCAGCACCATTGACCGGCTTTAACTTATGCCTGGCGACTCTGGGTATGGATTACTACTAAAACTTTGATGTGCCTAAAATGTGTTGCAGCTATAAATTATGATTTTGTCAATTACCCTAGCATCTACGATTTTACAATACCGAGCATTATGATCTTGCTGTCTGATTCAAGCACTATGGTTGTTCAAAAAGTGAGTCTAACTCAACTGGTTGGTGGGAGGTATGATCATCCATCCATCCATCGAGTCCTCGTAAACTCGAATTTTGGTACATATTTTCGTAGTATACATTGATTGATTAAAAACACCTAATTTCTCCTAGGTTAGTCTCATTTTTATACATTGATTGATTAAAATGTTTTGGACATTAATGTTTAACGTGTTACAAATCAAATTAGCTTAATATTATTTAACTGGTCTAATTCTAAGTTGACAGCAAACGAGAGCAGAAAACAGAAGAATTCACTTACTGTTGGATCAAAGAATGCTTGTACATATTATTTTACTTCTTATAATCAAATACGATAGACGATAATTCGCATATATGGGCATGACAGAAAACAGTATATGATCTAATGCTTACAAAAGAAATAGAATAAATTGAAATTTACATATAAAACAAACAAACATGCAATCGAAAATATAATTAATAATGAATATTTGCGTTCATGGCTCTTCCAATCCGGAATTATGAGTTCCTCTTCGGCAACTACTGTTCATCGATCGTCATTGACTCGTTGGATCCTGCGAATCTCTTCAAGGAAGCAGCTTAAGTGGCCTGATCATGGCATTGTCTTCGTGGTCCAGGATCTGAACAAGACCACAACATCACATCAGCATCTTTGCGGATCCATGAATGAATCAAGGGAACATTCATGTGACACTTACGTGGCAGTGGTAGACGTATCCAGGCTCCGCCGTGGCGTCGAAGGGGAAGGGCTGGTTGGTGTCCACCAGCTTGAACGCCACCACCACCGTGGTCACGAACCCCGGCGGCACCTTCACCACGTTCTTCCACGTCTTCTCGTGGTCCGGCACCGGCACCACCGGCCCGACCGCGTGCTGGTCGACGCCGCACTTGATGGCGTCGTTGAGCTGCGTCATGCAGTCGGTGAACGCCTGCAGGTCGACCAGCTGCTGCATCTTGACGGCCTGGAACATGCCCAGGTGGATGTGCAGTGGGTGGTTGTCGCCGGTGAGGTTGATCACGTGCCACAGCTCCGTCGTCCCCGACCTCGGCGTCTCCGTCACCGGGTCCTCCAGACGCAGCCCGTTGATGTAGAGGTGCGTCGACTGCCCGGACGGCGTCTGGTACTCGTACATCACGATGTACCTCGTCTCCGACGTTGGCCCCAGCGACGCCACGTTTGCGTACGGCACCTCGCGGTCCGGCACCGTCGAGTTGTCCGGCGGGTCGCGCGGCCCGTTCGGGGTGACCACGAACTTCATCACCTTACTGGTGAGCGGCCCCGGCGCCGTTCCGTTCGGGAACGGGTAGGGCGCCGAGTTGAGCATCTCGACCTCGGCCGTCGGCGACACCGAGAAGTCGACGACGACGTCGAATATCTCGGCCGGGGAGATAAGGAGGCTGGACACGGTGACCGGCGCGGCGAGGTACGACGCGTCCGAGCCGACGACGTGGAAGGGCATGCCGTTGGAGAGCGAGACGTTGAAGTAGCGCGCGTTGCTGGCGTTGAGGATCCGGAAGCGGTAGCGGCGGCGGTGGACGGCGAGGAACGGCCACGCCTTGCCGTTGACGGTGACAGCCTCACCGAAGTACTCGGGCTGCCACTGCGGGTGGACGGACGGCGCGACGCCCGTGGAGTTCATGTACAGCGAGCCGTCTACGTTGAAGCTGCGGTCCGCGACGACGAGGTGGAGGTCGTCGTCATCGCAGGGCAGGTCCATGGGGACGTCGACCTCCGGCTTCTCGATGACGTAGGCGCCGAGGAGGCCGGCGAGGAGGTTGGCGCGGGTGAGGCCGAGCGCGTGGTCGTGGTACCACAGGTTGCCCGGCGGCTGCACGTTGGGGTACCGGTACGTGGCCTGCGTCCACGCGGGCCCGGTCTCGCGGAACCCGGCGGTGAACCAGGCGAAGGCGCTGCCGTCGTCCTGCGGCGGGTGGGCGCTGCCGTGGAGGTGCACGACGGTGGGCACGCCGCCGTTCTTGGGGATAGCGGTGGGCACGGTGGGGTCCCACGGCAGGATGTGGCTGTCGGGGAGGTGGTTCTCCCACGTCACGGACAGCGGGATGTCGTGGCGCGCGACGATCGTGGGGCCCGGGAACGTGGCGGAGTCGGCGCATTGGCCGTACACGAACACCGGCGTCTCCGGCAGGTCGCGGTGGAATTTCTGCCGGCGTTGAGTGGAATTGCATTAGCAAGTCAACAACATTTCTTGTGTCAAGTAGCAGTAGTTCTTTTTGTCGGCTATGTACGTACGTACGTACCCATTTCTTCTGGAACATGCCGATGGTGAGGTTGACGGGCACGACGCGCCCCTGTTGGAAGCCGTAGCCGCGGATCTTGGCCATCTGCGGCAGCGGGTCCACGTACATCTGCAGCGACCCGGCCACCTGCTGCAGCAGCGCGGTCGTCACCGGCGACGGCGGCACCTGCGCCGACACCGCAGCAACTCCAGCAACAGCGACGAGCACCACGAGCGCAGCAGCTACGCGGTGCGGCATCCCCGCCATCTGCAGCCATGACAATGACATTGCAACCAAAATGTGTGAAGAACATCACACGATTCCACAAGATACTAATCTGAATTTAATCCGCCACTTGAGAGGCGACTGGCCAATAAGCTGTAGTAGTTTATAACCTTGCCGAACAAGCCGAAGGAGCTGGAGACTGGCATGCAGAGTGAGGCTATGGAATGAAACACGGGCGTGTGGCGGACAGCCGGACACACGACTGATGGTGATGACAACGTAGGGAAGGCATCTATTTATAGGACTAATTGAGGCGCATAAACAGTGTCTGAACATGCATGCAAGAGGGATACGAGTGAGATGATGCTCAATTAGTTGAGGCCGGCCAACCCGACTTTGATTAGGTGTACTGCTTCTACACACTCCATTTTAAATTCAAATAATTGTCAACTAAGCTCGGGTAGTCAATGGGTACAGGAAGAGCAGAGTTTGCTTGCTTGCATCTGATTCATTTGGATCATTGGGGGATTGGATGGGCTTATCTATGTTGTTGTCCAGTACAGCAGATCATTTTCATCGATCTGATTGCTGTCCAGATGGCTGATTCAGATTGTTACCTGATTTGAACTTCCATTTGGCAGCACCCTGCTGAAACTGAAAGGGAAACCGGCCGGTAACTGTGAGGAGATCATCTATCTCACGAGAGGTGGCAGTTTAGTGTCAGTTTGCTGTAAACGTACGTACTACTACATGGAACAAGAAACAGCCTATCGACTAGGAGAGCATACGCATAGTACTCTCATCACCCAATTAGCAGATCGATGAGCATGTGATCACAACAACTACTCAGATTGATCATCGAGTGACTAATAATCGAATAAGTTGGGCACGTTAGGTGGCCGACCTCCTAAATCAAGTAGTACGTAGTAGCACCTCCCCCTGATGACAGAGAATTACGCGGTATTATAAAAGTCAATCTCCCAACTAATCTACACTGGGCAATATAAATTTCGTACTCTCAGTGCTAACTACTAGTACTGAAACCTGATTCAAGAGTCCAGACTACTACTTCCTTGGCTACAAGTTACTGTAAAATACAAGGGGCTCGTACATCGTACGTACTACATATGCATAAGCATAACAGATTGTGGTTGTCTTCATCATCCGTGACAGTGACGAAGTACCAATAAGGCCGCAGTTTTGGTTGACATTCTGCTGTCATTCCGATGTGGAATCGCCCCCAAATCATTGCGGGATCGAGCTCAGAAATTAAAAATTCTTCACATCTCTCGTTAGCTGTCAAGCATGCATATATGCAGCCATGCAGGATGTGTAGCGTGTAGTTTTGTACTACTTACTAGGGCGATTGACAAATTCGCCTGCGTAAAGCAGCGTGCGTGCCTTGACGGAGGAGGACCATCGATGAATGTAGATAGATAGATACGTGCACGTATCTGCACCAACCAGTTGCCGACCCGGACGACCTCGAGATATATACACATGTACAGTTGGAAAAAGTGGCGACTGTTGATGCATGCATTGGTGAAACTGTGTGCGGCGTCCCAAGTTTTGTGGCCTGTCACACGGCTTGGTTGTGTCTACATGAAAGCCACATGTTGGACGGCACAGATGCAAACACAAAACTCTACTAAAGCCTCATTTGGATACTTCTCGTATGGATAGGATGTGGGCCAAATTAATACACGTCATCTAGGGAACATGACCCACGCTAGGAAGGAAAGTCCATGGCTGGCAAAGTATGGAAAGAAGTTCAATTTACCTCATTCAACCATCGGGGTTGTCCGATTTTCCTCTCTGTTCTAGAAAAAACAGCTTCTTTTAACCTCCCTCAACTTTTGAAAACCGTTCGCTTTTGCACCCGGCGGTTTTGATAGTGGTTTTGCTGATGTGGCACCATATTAGAGGGGTAAATCGAACTAAGTTGATAGTTCAAGGAGGTAAATCGAACTAGAAACATTTTCAAAAAATATCTAGAAATTAATAAAAAATTATTCAAATATATTTTTATATGGAAAAAGATAATGCAATTAAAAAATAATAAAATCTGGTTTGATCTTGAAAATTCATAGAAAATTTATTTTAGCTCAAAATTATGAAACTTGTTTTGGATTTTTCTAAAATCATGCTCTATGTTATGGTGCCTAGGTTGAAATTGTTTGAATCTTGATGGACTCATTTTGGTTCTTATTTTCTAGTAGTAACTCTCGTGTCTACTATAATTAGTCTATTATAATTAGTCGATATTGATCATTAGAACTACATTGAAACGCCAGTGAAGCATCGTCACGACCGAAGTGGGCACTGATTTCCTGCCCTACATAATTTTTCAAATTAAATGTATTAGCCCGCGTGGCTGCATGCACCTTGCCACACACATGTCATGCATGCATGTACCCTTTGAAGTTTTACAAACTATTAAATTTAATTAAAATTTTGTGCAATGAATTATGGAGCATAACGTGACATGCAAATCTAGATGGTAGCACACGGGTCATGGTATTTGTACAGATAGGATCAAGGGACATGAACAAGATATTTGAAGCTAGGCACCATAACATAGAGCATGATTTTAGAAAAAAAAAATCTAAAACTAGTTTCATAATTTTTCGAGCTAAAACTAATTTTCTAAGATTAAACCAAGTTTTAGGATTTTTAATTGTTTTTCCATATAAATTATATTTGGATAATTTCTAGATTTTTTAAATAAAATTTTAGATACTTTTGTATAAAAATCTTTTAGTCCGATTTACCTCCTTGAACTTTCAATTTGGTCCGATTTACCCCTTCGGCATGACGTCATATTAGAAAAACCACCATCAAAACCAGTCACGTTGCGAATGTGAATGGTTCTCAAAAGTTGAAGGAGTTTAAAAAACTGGTTTTGTAGATTAGGGAGAAAAATCGGACGACCGCGGTAGTTGAGGGAGGTAAATCGGACTTTTACCCAAAATATATCTTCAGCTCGAGTTGGGCTTAGAATGCATCAGCCCATTTCACGCGGATCCAAGGGCTAAACTAGCCCCTCCACCAAGGTCGATGGATCAATTCTTTTTGTCTTTGTGCAGATTAAGTTGGTACTCTACTAACATCATTTGTAGGAGGGATACTATTTAGGGTTCCTACTCTAATTTAATTTTGAGGGCCGAGGCAAAGAAATGCACTGTTGTAGGTCTCTGTTCAAGCGCTCAGCTCAAATCCAAGCCCTTAGCCCCTTCACCAACGGGTGTAGTAGGACCCTCTATTTAACGGTTGGGGTGGTGAATTGATTGCGCCCGTGGATTCTCTTGTCTAGTGCACGGATCCACTGTCATTCATTATTTTTTTTAGCATAAGATCCACTGTCATTCTAGATCATCCTTCGGTTTGTGGATGAGTAGTGGCGGAGCGTGTTAGCAATTCAAGTTGCTATAAGCTGCCAAGCTGGGCTGCAGCTACATACAAATGCTACTGGATAGCATGTTTTTTAGTTGGGCCACATACGAGTGCTACCTTCACCTCTAGGTACATGCGAATGCTACAAGATACCATGTTTTCTTTAGTTATTAGGCCACCTGAGACAACATATTTTCTTTAGTTTGGGCAACAAAGCCCACCAAGGCATATCCCTTCATCAACATCGATCCAACTAAAACAACACGGTTTATCTTCTCCGATGCCTTTTTCATCTTCTCGACAAGAGCTGCCATGAGATGCAGTTTTCAGCATCGATCCAACTAAAACAACATGGTTTATCTTCTCCGATGCCCTTTTCATCTTCTCGACAAGAGCTGCCATGAGATGTAGTTTCCAAGGTTAGCGAAAGCGCACGCACAGAGGAAGGGGAGGGCCAAGAGCTCAGTTTCTCCTTCACTATGCTTCGCCCCTGTGGATGAGGAAAGGGAAGGGGGATATTGGGAGAAGGGTCAACTCAACAATGATTAGCTTGTTGGCCGCTGGTGCAATCGGAAGGGTCAACTCGACAATGATGAAAGAGGGGAAGAAGGTTTGGGGAGAGGAGGGGGAAGAATAGGAGTGGTTTACCTTGGTTCGTTGCCGCTCATGATGTTAACAGCGTCATGCTGCCCACGTCCACCACGTAGATCTAGCCTGCTACTGCTAGCAGGGGTGACCATGAACACAACGTAGAGAGCAATGAGTTTATTAGCTGACCACAATGCAGTCTTCCTAGAGTCAATGAAAACATAGGACTGAAGGAGCTGCTTGTGATCCTACGCCAAAAGAAGAGAGAGGGCAAGATAGGAGGTGGCTTGCGCACGTGGAAGGAGGGAAAATAGGGGAAAAGGTAAAAAAATAGCTAATATTTAGAGGCTTTTTATAGAGTTGGTGTATGAATCGGGGGGCAAACAAAGTATAGGATACTCAAATTTTAAGAGACCTAATTTAAGGGTTATTGCTGAAGATTCTAGAGATATTAAGGTTAGTTTTGCGCATATTTAATTTCCTTTTTCACAAAAAAAGAGTTATTGAGGATATTTTTGCACATATTTGTTTTCCTTTTCAGAAAAAGATTGAAGACTCAACTAAGCGTCTAGAGTTCTCTTGGACATTGTTGCACATGTTGTTAATTTGTTTTTCTCCGGGATAGAGAAAAAGACTAAAAACATAGTATTAAGGGAAGCAAGTACATGGATATTGTATAATGAATTAATGATAACTACTAGGATGTACAGATACTGAAAACTTAGAGCATCTTTAACAACAACAACAAAGCCTGTCAGTCCCAAACAAATTGGGGTAGGCTAGAATTGAAACCCACCAAGAGCTCCTAGTCACGGTTCAGACACTTCAATAGCTATTTTCCAAACACTCCTATTGAAACATAGATCTCTAGGTATATTCCAAGCTTTCAAATCTCTTTTTGTTGCCTCCCCCATATTAATTTTGGTCTACCTCTACCTCTCCTCACATTATTAGCTTGGCTTAGGACTCCACAATGCACTGGTGCCTCTAAAGGTCTCCTTTGAACATGGCCAAACCACCTCAACCGATGTTGGACAAGCTTTTCTTCAATTGGTGCTGCCCCTAGACGGTCACGTATATCATCGTTCCTAACTCGGTCCATTCTTGTGTGACCACAAATCCATCGCAACATACGTATTTATGCAACACTCAATTGTTGAATATGTCGAATCTTTGTAGGCCAACATTCTGCTCCATACAACATAGCCGGTCTAATCGCCATTCTATAAAACTTGCCTTTTAACTTTTGTGGTACCCTTTTGTTACAAAGAATGCTACAAGCTTGTCGCCACTTGATCCACCCTGCTTTGATTCTATGGCTAACGTCCGCATCAATATCTCCTAGATAACGAAAGGTATCCTTCTTAGGCACTACTTGACCTTCCAAACTCACCTCTCCCTCCTCCTGTGCAGCTCCGCCAAAGTCACATCTCATGTATTCGGTTTTAGTTCTGCTTAATCTAAAACCTTTAGACTCAAGGGTCTGCCACCATAACTCTAGTTTCCTATTTACTCCCACCTGACTTTCGTCCATTAACACTACATCATTAGCAAACAACATACACCAAGGGATATCCCCTTGAATGTTCCTGGTAACCTCATCCATTACCAAAGCAAAGAGGTACGGGCTCATGGCTGGCTCTTGATGAAATCCTATTTTAATCAGGAAGTAAGTCGTGTTACCATCATTTGTTCAAACACTAATCACAGCATTGTCATACATGTCCTTGATGAGGGTCATGTACTTTGATGGGACTTTATGTTTGTCCAAAGCCCACCACATAACATTTCTTGGTATCTTGTCATAAGCCTTCTTCAAGTCAATGAAAACCATGCGTAGGTGCTTCTTCCGCTCTCTGAATCGCTCCATAACTTATTTTATTAGGAAGATTGCTTCTGTGGTTGACCTTCCAGGCATGAAACCAAATTGGTTCGTAGATATGTGCGTCATTCCTCGCAGGTCTTGCTCGATGACTCTCTCCCATAGCTTCATAGTGTGGCTTATCAACTTAATTCCTCGATAATTAGAGCATCTTTAACAGTTTTTAATAAATCAGTTGTTAAAACTATAATTATTCTGATTCTTAAAAAGAGTATGAAAGGAAATTTGTTGACCATAGACTGTTTTCAGTGCGGGCCTATTTGGCATAACTTCACCAACAGCTTCATGAACTGTTATGAGCTATTTTTTTTTGCCAAACACCCTTTTCCAAAACAGCTAATGGGTGAAGCTCTTTTTTTATGCTCTCACAAAGGAATATGGAGAGGGGTGAAACTGAAAAAAGTAGGTTTTCATAGCTCTTTTTCTCATTTCTCTTCTCTCAGCCATGCATAAAGCTATTGGTAAAGCTGCTTTACCAAACAATTTTTTTCTAAAACAGTTCAGCTTCACCTAGAAAGCTGCTCATGAAGCAGTTTCTAATAAAACAGCTTCACTAGTGAACCTGAGCTATGCCAAACAGGGTCTAATTTTTCTCTAAGAAAAAAAATAGAAAAAAGGATCATCACTCCTTGGCCTAGAAGCTGGTAGCCTCCATGCAGTGTACGTCGCCGCGGCGCGGGCCGGGGACCACCATAGTCAGGACTCGGGAGGGCCTCCACTCCACGACGGCCTTCATGGCCGGGCGCCCGCACTTGTCTGGCGGCGAGAGCTGCCAGAACCGCAGGTCGTCAGCCTGGTCCCTTGGTGGCATATCAGAGCATGCAGTGGCGCTTCGAGGCATCGGCCACCGCATTAGTGTCCATTAATTCCTACCGGGAGGCGGTGTTTGGCTGCTTTCTCGAACCCGTACTAGCGCTCCTTTTCCCCCGCCATGCATGACTGTGACGAGTGTCGACGACTCCGGCCTCTTGTTGGGTTGGGTTGGCAGCCAGAGAGGAGGCAAGCGTCGAGGCGCACAGTGGGGCTAGTGCAAGCCGAGCCCGAGAAGAAGGATGACGCAATGCATCGGTCTCCTGATCCATGCTCAAACACACGAAGCTGGCGGCTTCCAAATCAGAGTCCGACGAGAGCCAAGAGGAAGCGGCGGTGGTGGCGACAACACAATAGCTAGCAACAGTTCAAGTTAGATAGACAAAAACATGGGAGGAAAACAAAGAAAACCTCTGCCAACACAGATAGGCGCTCGATAGTGACAGGCAGTTGAGGCCTGCTCAGTTAGCGACTAAAATTTACCATGCCAAAGATTTGGCAAGCCAAAGCTAGATTAAAAAAAATGCCATAGATTTGGCAAGCCAAATGTGAGAGGTTGGTAAGTTTTGGTCGCAAATCAAACAATAGCTAAAATCATGGTTTGCAAAATCTTTGGTTTGTCATATTTTGGAAGCCAACCAATCATGCTCTTGATTTAACAACTTGTTAATTGTTAAAGATGCTATCAGAGGAACGAACAACTACAAGGACATTGTGATCAGTCAAGTTACTTGACAGCTCTCTAGTGGAAATGGAAAATTACATGGCCACACTCAGGAACTGGCGTTGCCTACAAATGCCGCTGGAGTCCTGGAGACCTGGCCACATTATATATGGAAGTGCTAGCGCCTGGACGTCCGCGCGCTACACTCCGTTTCGTGCTCCACGCGGGACCCGGGCCCGCACCGCCCGAGCGACAAGAGGGCAAGGGTGCGCGGCGCCTCCGGTTCGGAAGGACCCGGCCGCGGCGCCGTATGATGCCCTGCCGGCGCCGGGAGAGATGATGCAACAGAAGGTGGGAAGGAGAGATGTAACACCGATCTACTTTTGAAACATCCAAATACAACAATTGCAACATACATCTGAAGACAATTAAAACACTTGAAACATGCTTCTGAAACACTTGAAAACCATTGCAACATACGCAAACATCTAAATAAAACATATGCAACGTATGTGTGAAACATATGCACCATCCAAATAAACACACATGCAACATGCGTCCAGAAAACACGAATGAAACATACCTCTAAAACACTTGAAACACACGCTTGCAACACGCCTCTGAAACAATTACAACATATGCAACATGTGCAACATCCGCCGATCTACTTTTGCAACATCTATATAATACAAATGCAACATACATCACTACGGGAATCAGGCGCTTTGCCAAGTGTCCAGGATACTCGGCAAAGCCATAAATACACTCGGCAAAGGCTTTGCCGAGTGCTGCACTCGGCAAAGAGTACACGGCAAAAAATTCGTCGGCAAAGACCTCTTTGCCGAGTGTTTTTTATCGGGCACTCGGCAAAGACTTTGCCGAGTGCCACGACAGCACTCGCCAAAGAAAAGTTGCCATAACGAGGGAGATAACGTTAACGGGTACTTTGCCGAGTGCCCCACCGCTGGGCAGTCGGCAAAGAAAAAAAATTTGAAAATTCTTTGCCGAGTGCCCCTCTGCTTGGCACTCGGCAAAGATTTTTTTTTGAAAATTCTTTGCCGAGTGTCCCACAGCTGGGCACTCGGCAAAGAAAAAAAATATTTTTTTAAAAAAATCTTTGCCGAGTGTCCCTCTGATCGGCACTCGGCAAAGAAATTTTTTTTTGAAAATTCTTTGCCGACTGCCCTCTGCTTGGCACTCGGCAAAGAAAATTTTTTTAAAAAAACTCTTTGCCGAGTGCCCTCTGCTTGGCACTCGGCAAAGAAAAAAATTTAAAAAAATTCTTTGCCGAGTGCCCTCTGAGTGGCACTCGGCAAAGAAAAAAAAATTCTTTGAAAATTCTTTGCCGAGTGCCCTCTGCGTGGCACTCGGCAAAGAAAACAAATTTTTTTTAAAAAATTCTTTGCCGAGTGCCCTCCTCCCTGGCACTCGGCAAAGCTGGGAAATTTGCTAAAATTGGCTTGCTTTTCCCAGCTTTGCCCAGTGTTTTTGTGATTGCACTCGGCAAAGGCTTCCTTTACCGAGTGTTACACTCGGCAAAGTGACCATAACCGCCTTTTTTTTGAATTTTTACATTCCATCGCGATAAAAATAATATTTCACATATATATCAAATTCATCACATATATCTCACATACATCATAAATATCTCATATAGATCAGATGCATCACAACATATATAACATAAGTGCATCATAAGTCGAAATAGCTAATACAAGTTCATCACAAGTCCAAATAACTAACACTAGTGCATCACAAGTCCATCACCAAGTGAATAACAAATAGAAAGACAACTAACCAGATCCCCAAGCTCCCCACTGAGACTGTGGTGTACCATGAACTGGATCATTCGAGGGCCCGAGAGATGGATTATTCAAACCCGCCGATTGAGGCTGCACAAAGGAGAAGACATTGCATGTGTCAGATAATAATCCACTAGGCTACAAGTAGTGTTACGGTTTGACCCTAAGCATGAACATACAAACTTAAATAATCATATTCATACTTACAGGAGTAGCGTGCCCTAAAGGTGGAAGTGGCGGTGTAACGAATAGCGAAGCTGGTGTAGCTACACCCGTCTTTTGCCCAAGAGCTTGCATGTACTTGAGAACCTCCGCCATCTGCTGCTGCTGCCTCTGCTCCATCGCAATGCGCTGAGCCTCCATAGCCTCCAGCCTCTGGCGATCTGCCTCCCGCAGGGCCTTCAATTGCTCGATTTGGGTCTGTAATATTTCACCACAATGTTTAAACAATGCAAAGCTAAGATATGTAAATATCAATGTATGACGAATAAAACAGGAATCACCTGGAGTGATAGAATCCGCTGCTGTGAAGTCTCTGGCCGTGGGCGTATGGGAATGCTTGCATCCGTGCTCCGTGCTCGGATTTGGGAGAGGGAGGGAGTAGAGGTAGCGTCGATGACGCCGTCGCCAAGATAGTACCGCTCATGCTTCTTGCCTCCTCCAATCCTCATGATGACCTCTGGATCAAAGTCCTGGGAGCTCGGGTCGTAGTCATCTCCATGGAGAGACCTTGCCGCCGATGTGTACTCATTGATGCGGGTGTAGACGGACGGGTTGCTGTACGCCTCGAGCGGGTCCTCCGGGTTGTAGGAGACGTTGGACGTCGCCTTGCCCTTGTGGGCCATAGCATATGCCATGAACGTGGTGCACTCTTGGCCCGCATGTGACGCCGACTACGAGGAAGACAGCTAAGATGATTAGAAATCAGGCAAAATTGAGCGTTAGAATAGAGAAATGAATTCGAGTACCCATGCTTGTCTATATGCGGCGAGGTTGCGGCTGCCTTGATGGTGCGGTACACCTGGCATTAGCAATCGCCGGTCCCGGGCAGCGTTGTGCGCTTCAGTCCACTCGGGGCCGCACCACATGTCCACTATCATTTCCCAGCACTCGGGATACGCGGCGCACCACCATGGACACATCTGCACGTCATCAAGTATTTGACATATAAGATGAACAAATTAAGAGTACTTAATGTCAAAAGAAATCAATATTAATGTTCTTTATCTACCTGTATGTACTGGTCCCGGGTCAGCGTCATGCTTCTTGCTTGTGGCTTCTTAACATCCTCTCCAAGGATTGACCTGTGGTAAGTGACGACAGCCTGGACGCGCGCCTCATAATGGATATCCACGACGACCTTTTTGCAGGTTTTGGTAAGCACCGCCTCCATCCTGGCCTCAAATCCCTCCTCGCATCTGTAATAAAGCTGCATATAGACACGATGTATCCATTCATTATTTCAAGAAAAGTCTAATGAATGTGATGCGATGTATTAAGCAATGTGGTGCGATGAAGACTTACCCAAAAGTCTCGCTTCACCCGCACCATCTTGTTCTCAGCCTCTGCGTCAGGGGCGTTGGCGTAGTGGTCAAAGGTGTAGGCTGGCTCCCTCTTCCCGGCGTAGTCAACTAGGCCCGAAAAGTGGGTCCTGCACAAAAGAGCCAGGATGCCATTGACATGGCGTGCGATACCTCCACCCGACACAACGGTCCAGTTCTTACATAATTGATTAAGAAAAAATATTAGTTTCTACTTTAATTTTCAACATATCATATGAAAAAGTATTGATAACATATTAATTTACTTACTTTTGCCCTTCGGGACGAATCACCGGGCGTCGATGAGTTGCCGGCGGAGAAGGGAGGCTTGCGGGACCTCGCAAGTAGACACTCGACGAACTAGAGGAAGCGGAACCCGTACCTACCGCCTCCTCCTCATCGTCCGAGTCCCCACCCCCTCCTCGTCCGTCTGCCGAGCCTGCTCCTGCTCCTGCTCGAGGTGGCCCTAGGTGGCCCGGCCACGAGCGACTGCTGCTTGCAGCAACGGCGGCTGGCGGCGAGTCGACTCCGGCGACTATGGCGGCGGTGGAGTGGCTCAGCAGCTTCACGACGTCGAGGCGCACCCGTGGGACTGCTCGGTTGAAACGGAGACGGCCCGAGGCGCACTGGCCACGTGCGCCAACGGCATTGCCAGCGACGGCGGCAGGGCAGGCGACGCTGCGGCATGCTGGGCGGCCGGGGAAGGGACGCTGAGGGGCGGCGTGACACGGGGAGTAAGGTGGAGTGGTCAGCTCGGCTCAGGACAGCGAGCGCACGAGGTTGCGGGCGACGAGCAGCTCCGCCCACGGCGGCCATGGCGGGCGGCGCTCTGGTGCGCGCGCGTCGCGGCGAAAACGGGAGCGGGGAGGCGAGTGAGGAAGCTCCGGGGCATCCCAATCACACGGACAGGAGTAGGCAGCAGCGGCAGAGGAGGTGAGCACGTGGCGGAGGTGGGAGCGCGCGACGTGCATGCACGGTGACCACGTCGGCATTGTATCGAGCACGTGGCGGGTGACGAACGGGGCATGGTGGGCGGCGCTTTTGGGCTGGATCTGGGCCGAATCAGGACATGGGCCAAAAACAAAGTTTGAAGCCCACGTGATACCCTCCAACTTTCATTAAGAATGTTCATCCATTAGGGCAATAGATTAGCAGCTAATTACCTTCCAAAATAGCAGTGTCAACGACTTAACAATCTTCACTTTGGGCTCCAATTCCCTAGCCAAAACTTGGTCAAACGGAATGCAACTTTTTCCTGTGCCTTCTCCATGGAGTTATGTCCAACTTCCATTTTTGGATCAATTCAAGTTTCTTAACGAAAACACGAGAACGCGACGTGCCAATCATTATCGCCATTGAAATCCCAGACTTAGAAATATTTCTAAGTGCTGAAAACCGCGGCAGATTAAATCTTTGTGCCTCGGTTTGACTTATTTCCATGCTGATCTAGCTCTTGGTCGAAAAACAAAGTTTATTCTACAAAACACGAACTACAACTTTCATTTAAGGTCCAACATCAGAACTGGTATAGAACCAACATTTCTACTTTGACCAAAGTAGTATCGCGATAAAGCTTGAATTGTCCTTGGTGATCCATTGGAGTATTTTCTGGACATTTGCTCAACACGAACCTTTCACGACTTTTGTTGTAGAGTCCATCTAGAGTCATTTGGGCAAGGTTGCAAGGTTTGGTTGATGACCTATATTTCCATCCACTTAATAATGCAATTCCAGCACTTAGTAAAGTCATTCCAACAAGCATATAACTTATCATTTCATGTGACTTTTTGATTCCAAATGTCATGAAACTTTTCCAGGGACTAACATAGATAGGTACTAAGGTGAGACACATGAAGATATTGCAATAACACCACCCAAGGATATATCTTGAAAATGGCCTATATGTGAAGCAATGGTGCAACATCCAAGTTTAGGTTAAGCTCATCTTCATAGGTTTGACCTTGACATCTTCATCACCACTTAATCTACCATGTTTGAGATCAAACCCACTGCTTAATTGGTGGCAAACACCTCGGGTGTTACAGCCCTCCCCCCTTAAAAGAATCGCGTCCCGAGATTCGGTGCTAAGAACTTTCCAAGGGAAGAGAAGCATGTTATCCAATTCCAATATCTGCAAGCGCATCAGGCTGCTTAGCTTCAAGTAGCAGAGAGGCTAATTGGGCAAGACACTTTCTGATCTTTCTCATAGTAGCAGAAGCCTTTCTCTAGCTGAGGATGGAGGCTATAGTCTTCCTGACATGTTTCTCAGGGAACAATTTCAACCGTTGATCTAGACACCAATCTTGACGATGCACAAGTATTGGACTTGTGGGTTGTTTTCACAGAGCACAAAGCATTATACCACATGGAGGGCATCCCTACGTAGATAAGGAACCATTTCTGAATATTTTCTGGCATTTCATCCAATAGAACCTTGAACCAAAACTGTTCGTGGTACTTAGGGGCACAATGATGCAGATCGAAACTATGGACATGCTTTCTCTAGTTCTTCACATGGCTAATACAACATCTTGTACTATATACGTGATTGTCCAAGATGGAATTGACTTGATAGCGCATTTGGAGAAGATGCAACACCTGCATTGCTGACCGGCTTCATGGCCTCTTTGCTTACTATTGTTCGTTGAGACATAACCATCATAGCTATCGAAGAATCGTTATGTGACTGGAGATTAACCTTCTTACTGGTAACTAATCAGTTGTCTCTCAATTCTCAAAGTTCCAAACTTTACTCTTGACCACCACAATAATTACAGTCGAGGCACAAACAAGTGGTCGGCATCGAAGTCTACAGATAAGGATTCACACCAGAGAGAGTTGATTTCATCTGTATGACTGTCATCTACACAAGGATCAAGACTTTGATAGTTAGGTCATATGCACCATGTGACGATCGGTTCTTTTCCAATGGATAACTTGTCCAATCATTTAGTGTTAGGTTCCCATTCGATTCAACAGGGATGGCATACATTGCTCAATCGATGACCGACGTCGTACAAGGACACTTGGGAGAATCACTTGTCTACCACCTCTTGCAGTCTGTTAATGTTTATGTCGATGACTGTTCTTCAAAGGTTATCCTCTTAGCAACTTCAAGGGAATATCTACTACATAAGGTCTGAGATATGAATCTTCAGATAAGATATAGGGAGATAACCAAGGAAAAAGGGTCACGAGAAATAACACATTGACTGTCGTTTCATAATGGATCATGACTAGCAACCCTGATACCAGCGCGTGCCGAGCAGCATAACCTTGTGTGCGCGCCCACAGGAGGCTCTCGGTTTCGTCGCGGCACCATAGAATGCTAATCGTAACACCATTATTAAACGCACAAACAAAGTGGAATTTCAAGTGGCACCGATTGGGTGGTAAGAACAAGCACCAGACAAGGGAGGAGTTGCAAGCAAGGGTAGTTACAAGGTTTAGAGTCAATGAGGAGGTGATCCGAAGATTAAAACACAGCGCAAGGGAACATAGCTTAATTGCCGAAGACAACTGAGCAAGGGTTCTTGGTCATTTCCACGCACGCCTTGCGTCCACCAAGGTGATTACCAGACGAAAGGTTCCGATCATGTTGGACAACAACATGAGATCAAGACTAATAACGTTGAGAGACGTCAGAAGTTGAGATGGACTTAGCAAACTTTCAAACAAAATGATACACCGATCAGAGATTGGGTTGATAAGATAGCCACCTGATTTCGCAAGCAAAGATTTTTAGATCAGACAATGAGAGATTAGCGTTGCTCGGATCATCTGTAGGAGAGACAATCGGGAGGTCCAACATGGAATTTGGTATGGTCTCCAAAACTTGGCAGGCAACAACCGTGGCCAAGACCGACGTTCGTTAGGACTTAACTTGGTTGGTCAATCGAACAAGGGCATTCTCCAAAGGTAGCGGACTTCCAAGGCCTAAGCAAACATATAAGGGGACTACGCTAGGGCCTACGGTTCAAGCAAGGCATGGATACACAAACATTCAAGGGCTAGCAACCACGTCTACAGGCTCTGGCTCCTATGAGAGAATCTAATTAGAGACGACAACCATGCGATTACGTAACATGAGCGTTGTTCTAGGATAAAGCACCTTCAACACTCATATGCTCACCGAGGACAAAAGAGGTGACAACTATGACACTACCTAGATAACAAGCATCTACACAGCATCACAGTTTTAAGCAGACACTTGACATAATTAGTCAGGTTAACTTTAAGCACCCAATACTAAGTAGACGGCTCACACCTAACAAGCATTTATCAAACAAGAATTAACCACAAGTTTAGCTAAAACAAAGACATGCTAAAGTAACCAACTTAGTACATACACAGAGCCTAGACAGCAACGCAGCAGACACGTGTTTTAAACAAAACATAAGTTGTAAGCATCAAACTAAGGTGGTACTAGACTTATTGGAAAGCTTACTAAGTTATCTATAACTTTCTTATTCACACTAAGGACTAATTCACAGATTACATTATTATGACCATGAAAATACTACTACAACAGAAACTGTTCTAGCGATCAAAGTTCATTACATGCTGTTGACATCGTTTTTAGCACGTGTCAAGATGATCAGGAAGGGCTAATGAGCAGAGGAAAGATTACTGTGTAGATTGATAGCCGATGAAAATGAGCTTGCTTATGAGTGGTGGCAGCGTATGGATTCAAATTGAAGTGTTGCCGATAAGGTTAAGGGTATTATTGCCGATGTCGATGAAAGAGGGTTTAAAGCTTGCTGCCGATGAAACAGGGAGTGATGCCAGTGAGAGGAGACTTGAAGACTGCTGCCGATGAAACAGGGAGTGTACCGATGGAAGGAACTTGAAGGCTGCTGCCGATGGAACAGGGATTGTGCCGATGAAAAGGAGGTCGATGAGAATACCATCGTGACTGAGGCGGACTATGGAATAAGATGGGAGTTAATTCCCTTGTATACGTTTATTAGAGTCTGAGTTGTATCAAAGTCATGTGTTTCCATAGATTTGGATTTAGTGTCCTAGTCGTATTTGGTTACGTTTCTGTAGATCAGGATATAAATATAGGGTGAAGGGCAATGTAATAGGCAATCAATCAATACATCAAAAACAGCTTTTACTCTTATTTACATCTACTTTCGGCGACTTCGTCAATTTGCATATTTTTCCTTTTTACGAGTTCTCATCGATTCGGCGAGTTGCATTGCTCCAGTGCAATCTTCGACGATCCTCGAGTTCTGCGTGAGTACCTCTTGGCCGTGACTTCCGGGCGTATCGCTGTTGTCAGGACCAAAGTGCTCGTATCTTCATCCTTGTCGATTAACAGGTCAAATCGACTGGCACGCTTTGGATATCGATTTCGGGTATTAGCCCTTTGTGTTTGCAGATCTACTTTTGCATCAACACATCTTTTGGCACGCTCGGTGGGACAGATCTAGTCAATATGCTTAATCCTGAGATCGATGCGGGGAACATCATCGCGGTAACAGAAGAAGATCTTAAGGAAGATCAGAAGCAGGCTATGGAGAGGGCTATAGAAGAATACAGACAGCTCTGCTTGAAGTCATTCAGTTTGAACAAAAGTGGACAAGTCATCCAGAAGCAAGACTTGCCGTTGCCTTGGCAAGTTACCTTTGATTCTAATCCGGGTAAACTTCAAGAGATGGTTAATTCTGCAGTGAATCATGCTTTAATTAATCATTCCAATGTGCTGTCCAATACTGTTCATAATGCTGTGATTCGAACTTTCAAAGAAGGGCAAGCGTCACCTCGTTACGTTGGGCCTGCTTATCATCAACCAGAATCAGCATCTGCTATTGCTCCATCGGCTCCCCCGGCCGTTGTGGGTACAGAGATTTCTTCTCCTCCAGTATCAGCAGGTTTATCTAATATACAGTCTACACCGATGCGTCCGGATTCAGCATTATCAGGACGAGTTCAGCTTAATACAGATCTATCAGCATCGGCTTTATCAGGTCCTGTACCACAGAATAATCAGACTCCTGCTAATTGGTGGGGATATGGTATGCCTCCAGAGCCATCTGTTTTTAACCATGGATCACCTCAAGTGTTTGATGCAACGGGAAAAGCTCCTATGCCATCGGCCGGTTCACCGATAGCTCAAGTACCTCAATATACTACAGCAACTACTGTACAACCAACTCTAGGAGGTTTCCAGGTGTCTTTGGGTCAAACATCTAGTTCAAGTCCATCGGCAAATTTG
Organism: Saccharum hybrid cultivar R570; assembly: GCA_038087645.1. Taxonomy (NCBI): domain Eukaryota; kingdom Viridiplantae; phylum Streptophyta; class Magnoliopsida; order Poales; family Poaceae; genus Saccharum; species Saccharum hybrid cultivar. The sequence goes on along the minus strand of JAQSUU010000112.1, from coordinate 8,247,679 downwards.
TTACCGATGCAGCAGAAGGCTCCTATCGCAAGTCAACCTAGAGTCCAGGTTATGCCTCAAGTTGGATGTAATTATCCAGCAATGCCAACAAGCTACCAGCCATCGGCAAATTTTGTACCGATGAATACTAATAATAATTGGTCAGGGCAGTTTCCCACTCAACATACAGTTCAGCCAAATCAGCAAGCCACAGGTGTTCATCAAGGTCACATGCATGCTGGTTTTCAGAATCAAACATCGGCGGCTCAGCCGATGAATCCTTTCCAGCAAGTTAATGGACCACAAATAGTGGCAAATATGCCAATTGCTGGAGATCGTGGGCCACAAAGGTATGCAGAAGGGTATCAGCAAGTACCTCCAGTGGAGATTCAACCATATCGTCAACAAGATGTTGATGCTTTTTGGGCTGATAAAATAGCAGAAATTATGAAGGATCAATTTGGGATCAAGCCCAAAGTTAATACTTATTCTTATCGGACTCCGTATCCTCCGGCATATGATTTAATTCCTCTCCCAAATCGTTACAAGGTGCCAGATTTCACTAAGTTTTCTGGGCAAGACGATACATGAACCATGGAGCATGTTAATCGTTTTATTATTCAATGTGGAGAGGCAGCTTGTAGAGATGAATTGAGAGTTCGTCTGTTCTCATCATCTCTATCTAGATCAGCATTTACATGGTTTATTTCACTACCGCCAAATTCTATTATTACTTGGGCTGATTTGAAAAAGCAATTTCATAAGTATTTCTTTGCTGGAGTTCATGAAAAGAAGCTTACCGATTTGGTAAAGATGAAACAGCGCAATGATGAATCGGTAGAAGGCTTTGTGCAAAGGCTACGAGATGTAAAGAACAAATGTTATAGCCTGGTGTTGGATGATCGGCAGCTTGCCGATTTGGCCTTTCAGGGATTGTTGCCACACCTTAAGGACAGATATGCTTCTCAGGAGTTCGAAAGCCTAAGTCATTTAGTGCAAAGGATTTCTGATCAAGACACTAGGGTTTTTGAACCTAAAAGAAATTGGAACAAGAAAGTTTCATTTGTTGAAGAGGTCGAAGATTCTGATTCAGATGACGAACCAGTTATCGGTTTGGCTGAGTGGGTTAAGAATAAGAAGCCGATATCTTGTCCCTTTGGTCACAAAGAGCCAGAGAAGTTTACTTTTGACGTCACCAAAGCTGATAAGATATTTGATCTTTTGCTTCAAGAGGGCCAGATTAAGTTGTCACCTAATCATGTGATCCCATCGGCAGAAGAGTTGAAGCATATGCTGTATTGCAAATGGCATAATGCAACTTCGCACAGTACAAATGAGTGCAAAGTATTTAGACAACAGTTACAGTTAGCTATTGAATCTGGGAGAATAAAATTTGGCAATTCCAAGATTCAGAAGCCGATGAAAATTGATCAACATCCTTTTCCAGCAAATATGTTGGATGCTGAAGGTAAAATTAAGGTGTTGACATCGGAAGCTGCTGAAAAGAATGCATCAGTAGATCCCCAACATCGGATAACTACCGATGATGCAAAAGGCAAGGGGCTATTGACAGAAAGTGGCAGTTCTGGAAAGCCTCCTCGATCTGGCATCGTGATTACTCATCAAAAACAACAGGAAGGCTGGCGTCAGCGAAGGGACCGGTATCGACAACAGCAAGAGGAAAGACGTCAAGAAGAGTGGAATCGGCATAAGGATCATTGGAATTGTCCGTTTTTTATTCATTGTTGGGAGGAAGGTATTAAGTTACCTACTGTTGAAGATTGCCCAGAGTACAATGGTTATTATGGAGTTAATCGTCCTGTAAGAAGGTTTCAATCTGGTAATCAAGGTTTGTCCATTAATGAGCCGATCAGAAGGAAAGCATCAGTATATGATCGGCTGGGGGGCAGGCTCAGTGTACATGAAAGGCTTGGTAAACGCGTTGCATATTTTCCGAGAAACCAAGAGGAACTTGAAGAGATGGCAAATGCAAGAGTTCCTGATGAAGAAATATTTTACAGGGATCCTAATATACGTCATGTGGAGACAACCAGGACTTATCAGCCAGTGTGGAAAACTAAACTTCCTCAATGGTGTCCAGAGGGTTTGACAAAGACACGGAAGAGGAAAATGCAGCGAGAGCGTCAAAAAGACTTATACCAAGAAGGAAGTCCCTCCAATGAGAGATCTGGTAATCAGCAGTGGCAGATAAGGCACAAAAATAAAGGCCCATCGGCAGATGTCAATATGGTGTTTATGTTGCCGATGGAATTTTTGGCTCTATCTGATAGCGAAAAAGAGGCTGTTTTCTCTGACCAAATAGCTCAATTAACGCTAGATCCAATGATGGCTGTTTTTGAGAAGCCTGCCGATGATGAGAGACAACACCTCAAGGCTTTGTTTGTAAAAGGCAGAGTTGATGGGCAGCCTGTATCTAAGATACTTATTGATGGAGGAGCTGCAATTAATATTATGCCTTATGTGATGTATCGGAAGCTTGGTAAGGGAGATCAAGACTTAACTAAGACTGATATGATGCTAAAGGACTTTGAAGGCAATGTATCACCAGCTAAAGGGGCAGTGTGTGTTGAATTGACCATCGGCAGTAAAACCTTACCAACAACTTTCTTTGTTATTAATGGCAAGGGTGCATATAATCTGCTTTTAGGAAGGGATTGGATTCATGCTAATTGTTGTGTTCCTTCTACAATGCATCAGTGTCTTGTACAATGGATTGGAGATAAAATTGAAGTTGTTCCTGGTGATTCTTCTTATATCATCGCATCGGCAGAATCAGATACTTATGAGCGAACCAGGTGCATATCAGGAGAAGCTTGGGAAAAAGAGTTCCTCAAGGTTGCCGATTACGAAATTCTACCGATCCAAGCAGTCGGTTCTGAAGAAGAGTTTTAATGGATAGATTTGCCGATGATGGAAAATTAGGTCAAGGATTTACATCGGCAGATGATTTAATAGAAGTAGATATTGGTGAAGACGATAGGCCAAGGCCCACTTTTATTAGCTCTAAATTAAATTCTAAGTGTAAACAGCAACTAGTTGATTTGTTAAAGGAATATAAAGATTGTTTTGCTTGGGATTATACTGAAATGCCTGGATTAGACCGATCTATAGTTGAACATCGGTTGCCTATTAAATCTGGATTTCGGCCACATCAGCAGCCGGCACGCCGCTGCAATCCTAATATACTTCCTGATATTAAGGCCGAAATAACTAAATTAATTGAGGCAAAGTTTATTCGGCAGTGTCGATATGCAGAATGGATTTCTAATGTGGTTCCTGTATACAAGAAAAATGGGAAACTTTGTGTTTGTATTGATTTCAGGAATCTCAATAAGGCCACACCGATGGATGGTTACCCAATGCCGATTGCTGATTTATTGATTGATGCTGCAGCAGGGCATCAGATTATCAGTTTCATGAATGGTAATGCGGGTTATAATCAAATATTCATGGCTGAAGAAGATATTTCCAAGACTGCTTTTAGATGTCCAGGTCATGTGGGATTATTTGAGTGGATAGTTATGACATTTGGTTTGAAAAATGCCGGTGCTACTTATCAAAGAGCTATGAACTTTATTTTCCATGAATATATCGGCACGTTGGTAGAAATCTACATTGATGACATAGTGATTAAGTCTGGAGACATCGCAAAGCATCTAACCGATCTACGGAAGATATTGGAGTGCACAAGAAAGCATGGATTAAAGATGAATCCTAATAAATGTGCATTTGGTGTATCGGCAGGATAATTCTTAGGTTTTATGGTGCATCAGCGGGGTATTGAAATTAGTAGGAAATCTATTGAGGCAATCAACAAGGTTGTTGCTCCTGCCGATAAAACTGAATTACAATCCTTGATCGGTAAGATTAATTTCATCAGAAGATTCATATCTAATCTGTCGGGTAAGATCAAAGCTTTCAGTCCATTATTGAAATTGAAAGCCGATCAGGAATTTAAATGGGGGGATGAACAGCAATTAGCCTTAGATGAAATTAAGAGTTACTTAACAAATCCTTCAGTGTTAGTTCCACCCCAACATGGAAAACCTTTCAGATTGTATTTATCAACTGAAGATACTGTTATCGGTTCAGCTCTTATTCAAGAATTTGAAGGGAAGGAGCGTGTTATCTATTATTTGAGCAGACGGTTAATAGATGCTGAAACCAGGTATTCGGCCATTGAGAAATTATGTCTATGTTTATACTTTTCTTGTATTAAGCTGAGGCATTATTTACTATCGGCTGAATGTACTATCATATGCAAAGATGACGTGGTCAAGTATATGCTGTCAATGCCGATACTGAATGGTAGGATTGGTAAATGGATTTTAGCATTATCAGAATTTGACCTACGTTATGAATCGGCTAAGGCAGTTAAAGGACAGGTTATGGCCGATTTCGTTACTCAACATTGCAACACGGTGGATTCTCTGGAAATTGCTCCGTGGACACTTTTCTTTGATGGGTCTACTTGTGGTGAAGGGGCAGGCATCGGTATCGTGTTAATTTCCCCTCAGGGGAAGAAGTATGAGTTCTCATTGCCGATTGTTGCTACATCGACAAACAATCAAGCTGAGTATCAAGCCCTGATAAAAGGGTTAGAATTGCTTAAGGAAGTACATGCTGATGCTGTTGAAGTCTTTGGTGATTCTATGCTAGTTTTCAATCAGTTGACTGTGATTTATGAATTTCGAAGTGAAATTCTAATTTCATATCATGAAAAGTGTTTGGAATTGTTAAAAGGGTTCAGGAATTTTCATCTGGAACATATTTCTCAGATGCATAATGAAGAGGCTAACCGATTGGCTCAGCATGCTTCAGGATATCAACCTGTTCAAGAAGTATTAATATCAGCAGCTGATACCGATGACTGGAGGAAGGAAATTATTGATTATTTAAAGAATCCATCTAAAAAGGTTGAAAGACGTATAAGGTTCCAAGCTACCAAGTATGTACTCCTCGATGATGAATTGTATTACCGTACCATAGATGGAGTTTTACTCAGGTGTGTTAGCATAGAGGAATCAAAAGGCCTGATGGGTGAAATTCATGAAGGAGTATGTGGGGCTCATCAGTCAGCTTTCAAGATGAAATGGATGATCAGAAGAAATGGATATTATTGGCCGACTATTCTTGAGGATTGTTTCAAATATTTTAAAGGATGTCAGGAATGTCAGAAATTTGGTAATATTCAAAGGGCACCCGCATCGGCTATGAACCCCATAATTAAGCCTTGGCCGTTCCGGGGTTGGGCTATTGATCTCATCGGTCAGATTTATCCACCATCGAGTAAAGGGCATAAGTTTATTCTGGTTGCTACCAATTATTTCACAAAATGGGTTGAAGCAATTCCTTTAAAAAAGGTGACATCAGCTAATATGATTGATTTTGTGAAGGAGCATATTGTCTACCGATTTGGCATCCCTCAAACCATCACTACCGATCAGGGCACTATGTTTACATCGGGTGAATTTGATGAGTTTGCTATAGGTATGGGGATTAAAGTTTTGAATTCTTCACCGTATTATGCCCAGGCTAATGGTCAGGCTGAAGCATCTAATAAAGGAATTATCAAGCTCATTAAGCGCAAGATTAAAGAGTATCCTAAGAAGTGGCATACAATATTAAATGAAGCTTTGTGGTCATATCGGATGGCGTGTCATGCTGCAACCAAGGTAACACCTTATCAGTTGGTGTATGGACACGATGCAGTCTTACCTTGGGAGATTAAAATTGGTTCTAGGTAAATACGCTCTCAAGATCAATTGACAGCCGATGATTATGATATCCTTATGAAGGATGAGTTGGAAGATGTAGCAGGTCATCGGTTAAAAGCTTTAGTTAGCATCGAGGAGAATAAGAAAATGGTAGCTAGATGGTATGACAAGAAGGTGAAGGTAAAGGAATTTGTCGATGGAGAATTGGTTTGGAAGTTGATTTTACCGATTGGGACTAAAAGTTCTAAGTTTGGCAAATGGTCACCTAATTGGGAAGGTCCATATCGGATAAATCAATCTGTTCCTGGTAATGCATATATTCTTGAAACTCTCGAAGGAGTTGTATTTCCCAGAGCATTAAATGGAAAATATTTAAAGAAATATTACCCTAGTATCTGGATAGATGCATAAAAGTGTAATTGCCGATAACAATCCTATCGGCTAGAGTCAAAACAAAGTATCAATTAATGCCGATGCGCTAATTTAACAAAGCTTGGATAGCCGATATCGCACGCAGGCGAATTTCATCGGCTTCTTTCAATTCCTTGGCATCTTCATCGGCACTTCCTTCCACAGGTTTGAGTTTCTTTTTGAAAACCAAGGCCTTGCGAGCTTGGGCATCTCGTTCCTGCTGAAGGGCTTTGATAGCGTCAGGAAGCTGGTCTTCTTCTTGCTTGGCTTGAGTCAGGGCTGTTTCAACCTTTTCCAGTTCAGCTAGCAGAGCTGCCCTTTTTGCCGATAGATCTAAGATTTTCTGCTTAAGATCAGCACCGGAGGCTTGCAAGTTGCTGATGCTTTTGTGCTTCTCATCGGCAGTTTGCTTCAGCTGCAGCATTTCTTCTTTGAGTTGAGCCTGAGCTGCTCTGTCGGCAATACGATGAACAGCCCTTTGATATTGAAGTTGTCTGCTCTCCAGATGGACTGCTGGGAAGATGGTTTCTTCAACATCGGCAGGGACTTGGCCGCGGATCGTTTTGAAGATGGTCCTTGCAGGGTCTGAATCGATCACCAGTTGAGCAGTATCTTGTTGCAGCAGATTCAGGAGAGCTTCTAGTTTGCCATAGGTATCTGCCGATATTGTTCCCAATGCCAGGGAAGAACTCGCCTCTTCTCCGTCATCATCGGAGACGTCGATAGCAAAAGAAAACAAGCTATCGGGAGAATCTTGTTCCTGTGAAATAAAGAGAGTTAGAAATCCTATCTGTGGTATCTGGGGATATTGTAAACCAAACAGTTAATCGGTTTACCTGCTTCAGGGCAATTTTTTGAGCCTGGCTTGAGGGAGCGGCTTGAAGAGGATCATGCGAAGGATCGGCAGAGGATGCCGATGGAATGTCTTCTACGACCTCATCAGTAGTCGGCCCTTGGGGTATAATGGCCGATGGTGTATCTTGTGCAGAAGAAGCAGCTTGTTCAATTATATCAGTGGGTTGACTGACAGGTGTTGGAGCGGACGCAGGGGCTGGTGTAGATTTCTGTCGCTTTTGTTGAGCTTCAGCATCGGTTAAAGCTTTGCACTTTGTTTGGATCTCAGCGACAATTGGCTGGGGGGCATCGACATGTGTTGATTGGGGAGCTTGCATGCTTGGCGTGCTTGCCGATGTGCCCGTTTGTTGCTGCAAAAACGGGTATAAGATTAGATATTTAACAGGAAAAAATGTAAAAATAAGAGAATACCTCTGAAGGAGGGGTAGAGGTCGTGGTGCTTGATATTGGAAGAGTTGCCGATGACGATCTAGCTGCAGCTCTCACACCCTGATAGTTATATGTTAATATAGTGTGTATCGGCAGAAAACAAAGTAAGCAAGGTTATTACCTTAAAAGCCTTGATTAGGTTTGAAGCAGCAGCCATTGGAGTGGCCCTGGATGTTGCCAGTCTTGGTCTGGAGGTGATAGTTTTGGCGCGAGTCCTCTGGAAGGTTAAGGCCTCTAAGGTAGGGGCGTTGTAGCCGATTGAGACTGGAGAAATAGGGTGGAGGTTGAAGGGTCTTCCACTTTTGCTTATTGATGGAACTGGATCATCGGCCTGTTTCAGGGAAGATTAGCTACCGATATACATATAAAAGGGGGGAGAGAGACAAAAGTTAAAAGGAACTTACTGCATCGTCAGGAACAGCATAGTCGGGATCGATCATGTGCCGATATGTGTGAACAGATGTTGAAAACAGCTGTTCTTTCCACTCTTGCCACCATTGCTTATATGACTCTGTGATGAAAGACGCTGGTGACCAGGTGGAGAGATCAACATTTGAGATATCGGCATCGGGAGCAAGTCTTACTACCCTACTCCATTCAGTTCCAGCGGTAATAATTTCTCTGGGCTTGATCACATCGGCAAAGCATAACTTGATTGGCAGTTGCCCAAAGGCCAGCTGGCGAGACACTGCCGATGGATTGTAGAATTTATAAGTAATATTGGAATTCTTCCCGCTACCAAATGTGTTTACTGGGATTGCTCTGGGGGTGATAATAGCCATAATAAGATCATTATCTTGGTTCAGATCACTATCGGCAAAATTGAAAAGAAGAGGGAACTTGTTATCCTCATCGATATAGGGTACCCAAGCCTTGAGATCACGAGGGAGACCATGGTAGAAATTCTGAAAAAACCTGCCGATTTGATCTTCATTGGCTTCTGTTCCAGGAAGGACGATTATGGCTTCGCCAAAGTTGAGAGGAGGGCGTGTTGCCGATTCGTCATCTCCAAGGACGTAATCTTCGGCGATCTCTCGTGGGAATTCTTGGGCAAAGAAATCCCACTGTAAACGCTTATGCATGTGAGCGTTTAACCACATATTGATGAACCACCACGGGCCTCCCAGATTGCCGATGGGTTCACCAAGTAGAAGCTTCTGAGACACTTGGTGGAGAAGGTGGTAGGTTGAGCTCAGGAGGTATCGGCCAAGTGGGAATCTGACACCGTTGGCCAAGAGTTCTGCTGCTGGGAGGAAGGCGTTGGTTGGTCCTACCGATCGACCACAGAAGATAAACTTCTCCAGCCACATGTTCAGGAATATGGCGTGTTCCCTTTGATTGACAGTACCAGTCTTTTGGTACTCTTGGATGTATCCTGTCCAGCCGCCGATGTTGCGTGTATTTACTCTATACTCAGCTTTTCTGCCAAAAATGTGACCTTCATCGACAGTTGAGATATCCAAGCCGGTGAGCATATATACATCGGCAAGAGTAGGGGCACATGGGCCATGACCGAACATGAAGGTATTTGTGGTATCTGACCAAAAGTGAGCGGCAGCTATCATCATGGATTCATTCCTTTGCATATCGGCAATGGATAGCCTGATACATTGATCTATCTTCCGTTCTGCCCAGAACACTTGCATTGATCTGTTGACTCTCAAGTACCAGTTTTTCCACCCTTTGGTGGGTTTGGGCCAAGATCAGAATGTATCTTTCCACAGATTCAAAGAAAAATTTTGAGCTTTGAAGGGAATACGATTAGCCTCTGCATTGATCAGGTCGGTTGGATCTGGGTCACCCATTGGACCTAGGCAATGGAGGGGAGGTTGTTGGTTGGAATAACCAGTGTGTTGCGTAGTTCCTGAGTTTGGAAGATCAAGAAAATGGAAGAAGTAGAAAAATGCCGACTGTAAGAACTCGCAAGGAACCAAAAGGATCAAAGTAAAGGTAATAGAAGAAGAACAAACCGCAGGAACGTTGAAGTTGACCGCCATTGCTTCGAGAAGGATGAGGGCACGAGCTGGGGACTTGAAGATGACGATAGAAGGAGCTCTGATGGGTTGAGGATGCGCGGTTGTTGGTTACGGTTGCCGCCGGAGTGAGAATGCCAAAGGTTGAAGTTTGAAGGTAGAAGATGAGCAGTCCGGAGAAATCTATTTATAGGCCATTTGGGGTAGGGGTATTCTTGACTTATCTCTATGCCGTGCGCGGATGGATCGAGGTGGTTCAGATGGATATGGTAACTGTTCGCACGACAATCAAGGGATGGTACAGAAGATTTGATGGCAAGTAATCATGGCTTGAAGGATATCTTGATACAGGATCTTTCAGTTCTAAAATGGTGATGTTGTTGTGATAAGATCTTGCCAATGGATTGTTATTTTGGTATCTCAACCGTAATTGAGGCAAAAACAGTTGGAAAATATGCGATATTTACTGAGATACATGGATTAGATCTAGATTTGATTAAATCTGGTAACAGATCATGTTATGCTTGGAGAATGGGTTGAAAAATAGGTAATAGCAAGCATTATCTGGAGTAAATTTCGGAGCATCAGTATTTTATACTCCGAAATTGGGGGGCATGTGTTGACATCGTTTTTAGCACGTGTCAAGATGATCAGGAAGGGCTAATCAGCAGAGGAAAGATTACTGTGTAGATTGATAGCCGATGAAAATGAGCTTGCTTATGAGTGGTGGCAGCGTATGGATTCAAATTGAAGTGTTGCCGATAAGGTTAAGGGTATTATTGCCGATGCCGATGAAAGAGGGTTTAAAGCTTGCTACCGATGAAACAGGGAGTGATGCCAGTGAGAGGAGACTTGAAGACTGCTGCCGATGAAACAGAGAGTGTACCGATGGAAGGAACTTGAAGGCTGCTGCCGATGGAACAGGGATTGTGCCGATGAAAAGGAGGTCGATGAGAATACCATCGTGACTGAGGCGGACTATGGAATAAGATGGGAGTTAATTCCCTTGTATACGTTTATTAGAGTCTGAGTTGTATCAAAGTCATGTGTTTCCATAGATTTGGATTTAGTGTCCTAGTCGTATTTGGTTACGTTTCTGTAGATCAGGATATAAATATAGGGTGAAGGGCAATGTAATAGGCAATCAATCAATACATCAAAAACAGCTTCTACTCTTATTTACATCTACTTTCGACGACTTCGTCAATTTGCATATTTTTCCTTTTTACGAGTTCTCATCGATTCGGCGAGTTGCATTGCTCCAGTGCAATCTTCGACGATCCTCGAGTTCCGCATGAGTACCTCTTGGCCGTGACTTCCGGGCGTATCGCTGTTGTCAGGACCAAAGTGCTCGTATCTTCATCCTTGTCGATTAACAGGTCAAATCGACTGGCACGCTTTGGATATCGATTTCGGGTATTAGCCCTTTGTGTTTGCAGATCTACTTTTGCATCAACACATGCAAAACAATGTTTAACCTTGTTGTGTTACAAGAGAGCACACAACCACCTTATTCTAGTAACTCCAAACATTCTTACTTTAGACTAATCAATAATTTAGTTTATTCATAGGAATCACAATTACTTGAGTAAGCATTTGCAAGAGCTTGCAGGAGCGACACATCCACTACTTGACTAGTTTAGAGGACATCTATAAATTCAAACATATAACCCTAATTATTTCAATCAAGGCTAAGCACACACTATTTCAAGCACTTCCTATCAAGTAACATGGAACAAAGCATTCTTGACTAACCCCATACAAGGAGGATAGTGCAGCACATCAATCACAAGTTACTTATTTATTAGGACAAAGGTGGGAGGAGCATAGTTACATGCACAAAGCAACAATCATGATGATGCATGCTTCGTCCTATTCGTCCTCACAAGATTGCCAGCCTAAGATGGCAATCACGTTCTATGTCGGTGGCATAACACGCATTCTCTCGATATATAGCTAGTCGTCAACTACATTCAACTTACGCATTCGTGGTTAGTGTACCTGCAGAAAATTTCATTGCAGCCCAACAATTCCCATATAGCACATAATGAAAGCAGTAAACTAAATACTCTCCATACATACATCCCCTGATGCATATACTTCGGTATCAAAGCTACCCAACAAATGTACCCACAATTAAGTACTTTCATAATTACATGGTTAAACATGTAATTATGTCAGTAACCATAGCTAACTCTCACCTAGACCGATGGTTGAACGGTCATGCTCTCCCAGCTCACACTTACCTTGGCGTAGGTGCGACGTTGCAAGAATGTAACTCTAGCGACATATATGGCTATTTCATATATGAAGGTTACCACTACCATTCGACCACAGGGTAACGGTGCGGTCAAGTTATCACTCATACATACCTTGGCTTGGGCGTAGATGCAAAAATTTAAAACCCCCAAGTTAGTACTTAATTAAGCCACCTAAGGGTCCTTAATTGGGCATAAAGGAAATGACCACTGACATACTTAGATTTAAAATTCAGATTTGAACAAACCTATATATGTAGTAGATATAAGTTGTCAAAAACAGAGTTTTGCAAACAAAAACCTTTGTTTTCAATACACATATGACATGTTTAGTGTTGAACCTTGCTCCGATACCAGCTGTAACGGAACCGCCCAAATTATAAGAACAAAAGTATAAAAATAATCGCCGGAGCAATTAAATTCCCGTACTTAAGCTCCTATAACTCCGGTAGTCCAATAAAATCACGAGGGATTTCAAACCAACCAACATACAAGCCAAGATCGTAGTGGTCCAACATAACAGGTCATATGTTACATCCATTTCATAAGTAATTCAACATATATCGGAGTTAAGTAGAGTTATTACAACTCAAGTTCAAAAGTAGCGGAAGCAAAGTAGTTTGAAAACTAATATCACCTTAATTCAAATACATGCCAGTACCAAGGTCAATTTCCCATAAAAGCATGAGAGACAAGATAACTCAGACGGATCATGCCCATGATCACACTCCACCACAACAGCAGGAGTCTTCCAATTCTTGCAGTAGCTATGATACATCACAACCTGCAACAAGTGGGAATAAACCCTGAGTACGAGAAAGTACTCAGCTAGACTTACCCGTCATAAACCAGAAATAATATGACACCAAGGAGTATGCAAGGCTTTCTTTCAGTGGGCTAGCTTGACTCATTTGCGAAAAGCATAAGTTATTATGAATAAACTAATTTAAGTCCTTTTGCATCATATTTATTATAACCTATTCAATCTAGGTAAGCGCCTATGCTAAAGCAATCACTTGATTAACCATTAACATCAAAGGTTACCATCTCAGGTTTAGCATTTCCAACATTATCCACATAACCATCCGTGTTCCATCATCATTACTATGATGCCGTAACTCGAGTCAAGTGTTCACTATCCAGTGAACGATGGCGATTCGAATCGATTATTAACCAGCTGGTAATTTATTCCTCACACAAACCTCACTCACCCGCTAAAGTGAGGTATTGGTCACCGAGTCAACTATTCAGGTAAAGTCGCGAGTTTGCCAGGAACCACATGTACCCGGGGGCCGTCTGACTGCTCTTTGGCCTTATCATCGCGCCCCCGTTTCCTGCCATTACTGCTCCGGTACAGTGCGTTGCGGGCAATCCACTCGGCCCGAATAATCTCCCAGCTTCGCGGTCGAAAGGTACTTTATTCGGCCAGCTAAATGTGAGGCATGCGTTCAACATGACCCGAGGCCCAACAACGGTCGGTCCTTAATCGACACAGACGGAAACTACAAGCACCCCAGAACCCTGTCTGGTTGCCCAATACTTATTCCGTCCAGTCTCCAATTATTCATCAACACTTGGTTATTTCCAGGATATCATCCATTCCATAGCTAAAGTTTTCCAGTAACCACCTATAATTGCCGGTGACAGGAAATCACCGATCGCTACCGGTCTAAGCAGGGCTAAGCAATATTTTCGATCCCGAACCAAAATAGGATTCCAGGCATATTTCCGGAACAAGGAAAGGATATATATGCAACAAGTGTTTTCAATCAACTCCTATAACTTAATGCAACAATACATATATAACATATATATACTCAATTGCTTTTGTAAAGTAGGAGGCTTAGAATGCTCCGGGGCTTGCCTGGGATCGAACACTAGGTTAGTGATTGACAGATGACACTCGCTTGACGAGCATCTCCCATCCCGATACTTGTTTAGTCCTTCCATCTTCGGGATAGGTCCACCAAACGCCGTCTTCAGGTTTGGCTTCAACATCTCATCCTTCGCGTGGTGCATCTAGCGTACCTAGATGAGATGCAAGAAGCATGTGTATGAATATAATGAATGGTAACACAAGATGCATCACATAATCATTCAAGTAAACACATGATTAAGACATAGATACCAAAAGCTAATTAACTAACATCACACAACCAATTAACGAGGGCAAGCACATCAAGCATAACACAAGTTTGACAAGATCACAAGTATCTTAATTTGACCATCATCAAGGGTATAAGCCACACTTAGCAACACATGGAGTAAACAACCATAACTAGCATCTGACAATTTCTAGACTGCAAACAACATCTACATGTTTGGATCATAACTGGAGTTATACAAATCCAATAGCCATGAAACAAGACATTCTGGAAAGCTTATGAAATTGTCTATAATTCATCTTTAATCATCTTAGCATGATTCTCAAGTTAACCAATTCAAACATGCATAATTACAGAATCTGGTCCAGAGATTCCAGAGAACAACTATTTCTGGAACCCAACTTGAAACAGTCATTACTCATAAACTATAATGCCAAATGCCACCAAAATTTAACACAAGCTATATTAATGAGCTATCTACAACTTTGTTATAAGCATGTTTCTCAGAAAACATCATTTTCATGGTGCAATTACCAAAGTCCCAGAAACTGTCCAGGAAAGCATCAATTGCAAGAATAAATATTAACTTACATTCCAAACATACATTTGGCCACAACCAATGTAATCATCATAAAGTGCATGTTAAATGATCACCAAAAAGCATAGTGCTCATCACTAAATAATTTCTTTTAATGCATTTCTTAATTTACTTAAATAGCAAGGTGAAATAAAAAACATATATCAAAAGTCCATAATAAAATCTATAAAAATTACAGTAGCTCTTACATACACCCAATAGTCTACTGTACAAATTTCAAGCCATTTGGGCATGTATATCAACCTATATGAAAAAGACAAATTGCTATTGCAAGAATTCATGTGAGAGCAAGATACACTAATAACTCACTCAAATGGCAACTAAAATTCATGAAATTTTTACCACACATCAATCATCACATGAGTAGCATGCCACAAAAATTTCACTTCATTTGGAGCCCTAGATCCACAGTTATGAAAATGACAAATACAACTAGCATTAAAAACCTAGCTGCACAAATCTATTTTTACAGAGAAAACTTTAAACTAAAACATGTCATATTATAGATCTAATGCATAGAGAATTTCACAAGGATTCCAAAAAGTCATCATTTGCTATTTTACGATTTTTCTACAATTTACTATGATTTTCCAAAGTTCTAGTCATTTTTCTGCAAAAGAAAATTATTAAACCGAAAAGGACAAACACTTTACAACGGGACCCCTGGGAGAAACTTTAATCAAACCGAGCGAACAAGTCCTTCTTGCACTATTCAAATGAGTCTGCGGTTTCACAGAAAGGTCCCTCCCTTTTGTCGAATTCTCGGAGGAGGTCCTTGGCGCGATTTGGAGCAGAGGAGCTCGTCGGGGAGGCCGGTAGGGTGAACGCCGGCGGCGGGGGAAACGCGGGGAAGCACGGGGAAGCACCAGGGCATGCTCGCGCACCTGCTGGTGCCTCTAGCTCGGCTCGAGGTGGCCCTAGGTGGCCCGGCCACGAGCGACTGCTGCTTGCGGCAACGGCGGCTGGCGGCGAGTCGACTCCGGCGACTACGGCGGCGGTGGAGTGGCTCAGCAGCTTCACGACGTCGAGGCGCACCCGTGGGACTGCTTGGTTGAAACGGAGACGGCCCGAGGCGCACTGGCCACGTGCGCCAGCGGCATTGCCGGCGACGGCGGCAGGGCAGGCGACGCTGTGGCATGCTGGGCGGCCGGGGAAGGGACGCTGAGGGGCGGCGTGACACGGGGAGTAAGGTGGAGTGGTCGGCTCGGCTCAGGACAGCGAGCGCGTGAGGTTGCGGGCGACGAGCAGCTCCGCCTGCGGCGGCCATGGCGGGCGGCGCTCTGGTGCGCGCGCGTCGCGGCGAAAACGGGAGCGGGGAGGCGAGTGAGGAAGCTCCGGGGCATCCCAATCGCGCAGACAGGAGTAGGCAGCAGCGGCAGAGGAGGTGAGCACGTGGCGGAGGTGGGAGCGCGCGGCGTGCATGCACGGTGACCACGTCGGCATTGTATCGAGCACGTGGCGGGTGACGAACGGGGCATGGTGGGCGGCGCTTTTGGACTGGATCTGGGCCGAATCAGGACATGGGCCAAAAACAAAGTTTGAAGCTCACGTGATACCCTCCAACTTTCATTAAGAATGTTCATCCATTAGGGCAACAGATTAGCAGCTAATTACCTTCCAAAACAGCAGTGTCAATGACTTAACAATCTTCACTTTGGGCTCCAATTCCCTAGCCAAAACTTGGTCAAACGGAATGCAACTTTTTCCTGTGCCTTCTCCATGGAGTTATGTCCAACTTCTATTTTTGGATCAATTCAAGTTTCTTAACGAAAACACGAGAACGCGACGTGCCAATCATTATCGCCATTGAAATCCCAGACTTAGAAATATTTCTAAGTGCTGAAAACTGCGGCAGATTAAATCTTTGTGCCTCGGTTTGACTTATTTCCATGCTGATCTAGCTCTTGGTCCAAAAACAAAGTTTCTTCTACAAAACACGAACTACAACTTTCATTTAAGGTCCAACATCAGAACTGGTATAGAACCAACATTTCTACTTTGACCAAAGTAGTATCGCGATAAAGCTTGAATTGTACTTGGTGATCCATTGGAGTATTTTCTGGACATTTGCTCAACACGAACCTTTCACGACTTTTGTTGTAGAGTCCATCTAGAGTCATTTGGGCAAGGTTGCAAGGTTTGGTTGATGACCTATATTTCCATCCACTTAATAATGCAATTCCAGCACTAAGTAAAGTCATTCCAACAAGCATATAACTTATCATTTCATGTGACTTTTTGATTCCAAATGTCATGAAACTTTTCCAGGGACTAACATAGATAGGTACTAAGGTGAGACACGTGAAGATATTGCAATAACACCACCCAAGGATATATCTTGAAAATGGCCTATATGTGAAGCAATGGTGCAACATCCAAGTTTAGGTTAAGCTCATCTTCATAGGTTTGACCTTGACATCTTCATCACCACTTAATCTACCATGTTTGAGATCAAACCCACTGCTTAACTGGTGGCAAACACCTCGGGTGTTACAAAGATGATAGTTAGGAGGGGAACACGAGACAATACCGACAATCCTTGATCAAAAAAGATGGAAGCTGGCATTAACATAAAACGGAAGCTTGTGCAGTGGTAGGTGAAGAAGGTTAAAACAGATCCAAATGGCTAGAGATGCTAACGATGGTAATCAGTTAGGAGATGGCCTCAAATATGGATCTAGCCGCACCTATGGTGAAGAAGCTAGCTTTGTCTTAGACCCTAAGTTGCGATGACTGAAGGAGCGTTGGAGGATGGCAGAGGAGGGCACAATTACCATGGAATGAAGTGCTTAGAGATACCAATAATGGAGACGAGAACCCCCAAGTGGGGAAGAACTCCATATTGAACTAGCTAGGGTGGCCCTTGACTACGATGAGGTCAATCCCACCATCATTCATGATGATGGCATCGTCTTTTGATATGCACTCCTTGGAACTAGGAATGCATAATTTTGGCCCATGTTTGTGACAACCTAGGTAGACCATAGGGGAAATGAACCTAACACTAAGGGTAGTCGACCGCGAAGATCAACCATTGAATAAACACTATTGCAGAATGTGCTATCGCAACACCCTTAGCACAGCCAATTATTACATAACTTATGGTGAAATTGTTTCACTACCGGTTAGAGGGACAGTGGGGCTTAGAGAGCGGTTCAACTGGCGGTGTAAAGTTATATCACCTCCAGGTAGCCATTGGATCCAGCGTTGATCTTGAGGGCCTATTTCTACACTAGATTATTAGCCGAGCCACCTATGATAGCTTTTATGGCCGCCAGCCCTAAACGACCGATGGTGGATAGGCAGTCAACAGTCTTCACTACTGTTCAAGGTCTGAACTACTACCAATGCCCTTTCGTCACCAATACTTCCACTGGGAGAAGCCTCTACATATTCTTCACGCCACCTACTCTCTGAAACCACCGCTCTTCTTTCTTGATCACCTTCTTCCGACATCCACCATGTCGGATGGCTACTTCAAGCTTCTCAACAACAACTCCTCCACTGACGAGGATGAAGTCTAGCAACCTTGGCCCTCAACCGAGTAGGGCTCCAATGACTTTATTAGTTCGCTTGATCGGAGTCCTACCTAGGACTCTGAGGAGGAGCGATTCTAGACAACGGCTATGATGCCACCAAGGACAACAATGACGATGACGATGTGGAGGAGGAGGAGGACAATGACGATGAGGAGGAGAAAGACGACGATGATGGGGAGGAGGACGAGGATGAGGAGCCTCTAGCCAAGCGGCAGAGGAAGGATACGATGATCCTAGCTCTGATAGCGAGGATCATCATCCGTAGGTTAGTTTAGTTTGATTAGTTCGAATCTAGTTCTATGTAACTTTTTTCAATCAAGCATGAATGAACATATATTTATGTGTCTACTTCAATGTCTCGGCATGAATTAATATATTAATATTCCAAATTCTCCTTGAAGTGAAATAGAATCACTGCAATCACCTATTGGAAATCATGTTTCATTGAGCGTGTTTGCTACTTAATTGTTTAACCACTAACAACCGTCGTATGATATAGTTACGTTAGCACAACAATGGTCCTCTTAATATGGATACCACTAATCTTATTATAACAGAAGAGTTCTAATCCTATTACAGAAAGAGACATTCCTATAATCCAACTAGGTAGGTCCTTCTTTTCTTGGAGAGTACGCCATCTTGTCCCGTGCCTTCACGCAGACCATGGGCCGGCCCATCTCCTTGCTGGGTAGTCAGCTCTATGGGGAACCCTTAGGATCTTAGTCCATCAGTTTGTCTGACCTCCCTATTGATGAATCTGGGCCGTTCGTCTCGCTGATACCTAGAATCGCCTGTGCTACTCCCCATCCTTTCCCCAACTCCTCACGACCCCACTGCGAAGCACTCACCCGATGGTTTCCCTTCATTGAATCCTAGTGTAAGTGGTAGTTTCTTTGCCTCTATGCCAGTTACCTGCCTCCTCGACCATACATTGTCGCCTGAGGCAAGCACCCATGAACGTTAGAAGAGCTTACTGGCAAGATTGCCCATACCTATGTTTGTATTTCTTGCTTAGGAATGATAAGACTTTTTCGTGTTATGGTAAGGTTGTTCATATTAGGAATTTCTTGATTGTAACAGATTTCTTATCATGGAAGAAGTGTTTTCCATGCGAGCAACCGAGTTCAAATATGTAGCATTCGACAAGGTTCTTGCGAGAGGTTGAAGAGATGACAGAGATTGAAGACATGGCGAGAGTTTCAAAAACGGTGAAGGAAGAATTGGTACCTTGAAAAAAATGGGCTTGTTGTTCTTCTTTCACCTCTTTTGTACTTATCTTAGTTATTGGCATGTTCATCTGTCACTTCCTAAGTTCACTAAAGTAGTTCTAAGTGTGTCCGGATTAGTGTTCTTTACTCTTGGGTTGTCTTGTTGAACTATTGATGTATCCTATTAAAGTGTGTCACAATATAGTTGAACTATTGTTGAACTGAATGCAACATCCTCTTGTTGAACTATTGCTGATCCTCGCACTCTATACCATCAATATGTCCGAAGAACACCAGCATGCTCCATGCCTGGTCGGATGTTTTCTCTCTCCATCGATTTGTACCTAATAAAAGAATCATTTTAAGAAAATGTTCTTTACTATAGAATGTTTTTTTACCGTGTAATCAAACTAGAAGCAAGCGCGAGTATATATTAGCCACAAAAGCCGAGGTCGATGTCCGAAGAACAGCGTGGCTGTAGTTAACTTGATCTGAGGCCTTGTTTAGATCCCAAATTTGGGATCCAAACTTTGCATAGTAAATGTTCCGTCACACTGTAGCAATTTTGTTTTTATTTAGTAATAATTGTCCAAATATTGATTAATTAGGCTTAAAATATTCGTCTCGCAAAGTACAATAAAACTGTGTAATTAGTTTTTGATTTCATCTACATTTAGTACTCTATATATGTGCCGACATTTTGATGTAATGGGGAATCTTCTTTTTACATAGTGAAATTTGGGGGTGAATTTAGGTATCTAAACTAGGCCTGAATAAAAGATTCTTGTCGGCACCAGCACTGAGTCTTGAGAGAACAATGTGGCATGGCCAGCTGTCTCCCACCGCGAGGAGTTTAGAGGAGACAGGAGTATATTATTATCAAAAGAAAAGCAAGACACTCGGCGAGGTTTAATTTCCTCTAATAGTACGTCACTGCTGCAGGAGTAATTATAAAATATATATAATTCTGCAAATGAGGAGCGGACGACGTGGATGTGGGACAGTACGTGCTACTCCTACCTGCACCACGGCTTGCCCGTAAAACATGCCGTGTGTCACGCGGTTGGATTGGCCACCCCGCTGGAAACCAGCGGCCGATCGAGAGTGGTGTCATGCCGTGCAGTTTCTCTCGTTATCGTTATTCGTCCTTCATAGCTGGCTGCCATTCTAGGCCGAAGTAACACGAGACGAACGTGAGTCACATCGTTCATACTACGTACGTTCATTCTTTCTAGAACAAGATTAGCCTCGCTACTAAAAAACGATTTGCAGCGACGTCTTCTTTTTTTTTTCCCTACAAATAGTGGTCAAATGAGCCGGCCATACAAATCCATTTGTAGAGGCCGCTGAGGTTATGAGCTGCCCCTACAAATGGCCTGATTTGTAGAGGCGGCTCTATATCCAGCCGCCCCTATAAATTGGATTTATAGAGACGGCTCAATATTGAACTGAGCCATGTCTACAAATAGACGCCGAATAATTAAAATTAAGCATTAAAATTTGAATTTTTTCAAACGACCTCGGATAGAGAAATGATCAAAATAAAAGTTGTAGATCCCGAAAGGTTATGAAACTTTGTTGTTTACAACTTTTTCATTTGAAATCATTTACTACTTCAAAATGCTGTTTAAAATTCAATTTTAAAATCGTTGAAGAACTCTGATTTCTCTTTTTAATCTCTGGCTAAAACTTGTAACTAGTCTTTCTCCCTCGTACTAACTTTAAATTTGATGATTTTTTTCTAAAAATTTCTAAAATCATACTCAATCAATTTATTATGCTCTTACAGCTATTATTTTATCCATCTTTTCCTATGACTGTTTTATCTATTTGAATTTTAAATTTCAAACAATGGCAACTTGAAACGTCATTTTGGAATACTAAATTATTTCAGCTGAAAAAGTCATGAACATAAAAAGTGCAGAACTCATCAAGATCTGCAACTTTGATTTTGCTCATTTTTTTATCCGATAAAGTGGCAGTAACATTATTCATAAAATTTACATATATCTCTTATAGTTTATGAACAATGTTATTACCACTATGTTCGATGAATAAATGACCAAAATAAAAGTTGTAGATCTCAAAAAGTTATGAAACTTTGTAGTTGATAACTTTTTGATTTGAAATCATCTTGTCAACTTCGTTTGAATTTCTCAAATTTAAAATTTAAATTTTATAAACGACTTCAGATGGATAAACTATCAAAATGAAAGTTATAGATCCCAAAAAATTATGAAACCTTGTAGTTGACAACTTTTAAATTTGAAATCATCTTATTAAGGAAAACTACGTTTGAATTTCCAAAAAGTTGAAATTCAAATTTTGTAAACGGCCTCGGATGAAGAAACTATCAAAATGAAAGTTGTATATCTCAAAAAGTTAGAAAACTTTGTAGTTGACAACTTTTTCATTTGATTTCGTTTAGGGCCTCAAACAATCAATTTATGCTCGGTTTAGGATAATACGTGGGGAACCAAAACACAAAAGAGACACAAGTGAGTGAGTATTGGGTGGAGTGGTTAGAGGAGGGAACGCGCGAGCCTGAGGTAACGGGTTCGAACCCCGGCAGCCGCGTAGCGTGCGATTTTACACGAAATAAAAATACGCGACTTGCGGCGAGTGCGACATGTGGCTGACCAGTGGGGGCCTCCCCGAATTAAAAAAATTGTATTTTTTTTTGTCCAGATTCACGAATTTCTGAAAAATAATTTGTAGGAGCGGCCCTATATCCGGCCGCCGAGCCACCCCTACAAATATTCAACCGCCCTAAAAAACAGATTTATAGGGGCGGCTGGCCAACCGCCCCTGCAAACCTGGCATTTGTAGCCAACCTTCATTAGAGGCGGCTGGCAAAACCGCCCCTACAGAGGGTCGTCAGCCGTCCCTAAAAATCCCTGATGTAGTAGTGCCTGCTGCTGCTGTCTAAGACACAGCACTTTGGTCTACGTTGTAGTATACATTGGGTAGCTTTACGGTAATAGTGTAACAGACATCTCTCTCTATATTTGTACATGCTACCAAGAGAGAAATAATGTGTCCAACTCGTGCAACACGTTATATCGGTGTTCAATGTTCGTCGCATGATCTCCAGTAAAAAAAAGAAATATATACTGAGATCCCAAGCGCTGCGAGACCTTGCGCAATACTGTCAAAGTCACGTAATCCTACCCAAAAAAAAAACCGTCAATAATGTCACACAGTAGGCCGTTGCAACTTGCAAGTCTGCCACCTCGTCCGCGACCAAACGATCGAGCGAGCACACAGCATAAAAGCCAACCTAGCTTGCTGTTTGCTAAGCAACCGTACAGCGTCGTGCACCGTAACTTCCAGTTGAAGCACTTAGCCCCAGCCATGCCGTCTCACCTCCTCATTTGCCGCTTCCTCCTCGTTGCCTTCTCCCTAGCGGCCGCTTGCTACGGCGAGCGCACCGTCGTCGGCAGGACCGGGACGTATTACAACCCTAGCATGTGCCACGAGTCCCTCCCGTGCGGCGGCAACGTCGACGTCCACTACCCTTTCTTCCTCGCCAACGCGACCATGGCCATTGACGGGTACTGGGCCTACTCCCCCTACTGCGGGTACGCTGGCATGGCGATCGTCTGCGACGGCAGCCACGCGGTCCTGATGCTCAGTGGCCGCAGCTACACCGTCCTCGACATCGACTACGAGAACCAAGCCATCACGCTTGCGGACACTGACTTGATCGGCAGCGACGACGACTGCCCCACGGTGACCCACAACGTCACCTTGCCGGAGGAGACACGGCTCAAGCCTACCAACGACAGCCTCTCCTTCTTCTTCGACTGTGTCTTTACGCCGAGCAACCCTCAGCCGCTGGGCATCCAGCCTATCAACTGCAGCAGCTTCCAGTCGGGAGGGCCCGGGAAGTCTTTCGTGGTACCGCAGTCTGACGTGCAACGGCAGGACCGGTGGACGCGAGCGTGCAAGACGTTGGTCGTTGTGCCAGTGCTCCAAGACTGGCGACTGAATCCCGAGTACCATCTTCATCTGAACAGCGACGGGTATGGCCGTATGGGCAGGTGCTGAAGCGGGGGTTCCAGCTGAGCTGGGAGCCCAGCGCTGGGCCATGCTATGTGTGTGAGCAGACCAAGGGGAAGTGCACCTACAGACGCGACGGGGAATTCCTCGGCTGCTTATGCTCCGACGGCGACCTGCGCAACCAGGATTGCGGTAAGCCTATATAGGCACTTATATTATATTCTTCTTTTCTTGAACTCCCAAGATGAGTTTATTTAGGGCATTTTTAGCAGAGGTCCCAAAGCAACTTCGCTCGAGGCGAAATCTATTATTTGTGGGGCTCTTGCTAAACATTAAATTATACATAAGTGATTATGTTCGTTCTTATTCAAAAGAAACACTAGATTCTCTTCCCAATTTACTTCCCACATGAAATTTATCCTATAGAATTTATAGAGAATCTTCGAGCCACAAAATCACTTTCTCTTAGACAAACACTTTCCATAGAGAATCATGACTAGAAGAAAAATAATTGTACTATAAACAAGCCCTATATGTCGACCTTGTCCTGGTACAGCTATGTACACGTCGATCAAATTTTGAATATAAATTGTACTGCTAAGAAAAGGGAGAGGGAGATCAGATTTATGGATCCGCCTTCGAAGACATCCTGCAATCAGGCTGCTTTAGCTTTAATGCATGGTTATATTAGCAGAGGCAATAGTACACATGCACCCACTAGGGACCAAATTATACCTATGATGTCCCGTATGTCTTATATTCTTACGTTTATTTCTTTGTTGTGACAGTAGGCGATGTGTCCCTCAATAGCGAGTCAATAATAATTGCGCCTAGCTCAACTAGTTGGGGCGGTGATAATAAGTGTGATCATGCATCCCAACCATATATAGGGTTAATCCTTTTTATAACTCGAATATTGATAGAAAGCCTCATGTCATTTACTTCATCAATTTGAATATGAGTTTTGTCAAAATCTAATTTGCTCTTACAATAATATGTAGGCATCTTTCCAATCCGGCTAGCTATTTTCATACATAGGTTCAGATACTATTATTCAAGTGGTGCACACTGAATCTGGTCTCGATTATATGTAGATATATGGTTGTCATCAGAAATTTAATTTGAACTCATACTCAGAACCTTTCTTTTTAGTAAAGCTAGATCATTATTCATACTAATTTGTTTGGGTGTTTATTTGTTACAAGATTTCTTCATTAATTGAGCAAGATCTATCTATATCACATGTTGCAGGACCTGGAAGCTCAGAGAAGAAAGCAGCCATAGCACGTAAGAAAAGCTCCTCCGATGATGATAACCATATGACTTTCTACTCAAAATTTTTGTTTTGTTTATATTTTTGAAGACTCTACACAAGTTCATATAAAGTGTAACTCTATTTTCTTTACCATACACAAATTCTGCAGGCCTGCCATAGCTCTGTTGTGAAGAAATTAAAGAAGGGCAACGTAGGTTGCATATTTGAGATATTATATCCAGATCTTCCTTCCTTGATCCAATTTCCACGTCCAATCCATCTTGCCTCATCTTACCATCGCTCTCTTCACTGTGCTATTTGCCTAGCTATATGACAAATGCTTTTGTACCAACTATGTCGTCGGCCCTTTTTATTTCACGCCTTCAGCGAATTTCTTTACTAGTCCTACATTGTTATTGTCTCTACTTGGATCCTCCGCCACCCCTGCCCTCTCGCTAACCTTTTTCTTTCTTTACATCCCTTTCACCATCCCTACCTACTGCCAGCCCCACCATTGCCACATGGCGCCATCCACAGCCACTCTAGCTTTTTTTTTAGATTTCGGAACAAATCATTCCAGCCTTCACATTCACAAGTGAATGTTTATAGCTTAACAATACAAGAAGAGAACTTAGCCCAGTTTTCCACTATCCGGACAGTTCAGCCTCACAACAACCTAAAACCTTACATCAGAAGGCAACCCAATAACTAAACAAGTTCACTCATCTCAAATCAAACAAAAGGCCACTGATCACAGATCAAAACTAAACTCACGAAGGACTCTACAGTCCTATTCTTTTCGATTCTTCCACCCACTGGTTCCAAAGAGTTGCAGTGCCAGGCCTTCTAAGCATCTACAGCCATCTTTCAAATTTCTTCTCTCTTCCTCTTTAGATAGCTTGGACCATTGCCTGATCCAAAAAGTTCCCCTAAAAAGTACCTGCAAATATGAGTTAGTAACTAAATTTTGGAACACCGTATCATTTCTATTCAACCATAAGACCCAACATATGCCCGCTATCCCTACTATTATTTGATTTCTTAGTCTAGGAGCAAATCTCCTTATCCAACATCCAAACATGCATGTGAGAAATGCATTTTGGTGGTTGAATGTTAAAGGTGATGAACAACGCATTCCAGATAAATCTAGCTACTCGGCAATTGAAGAAAAGATGCTGAATATTTTCTTCTAAGCCACAGAAGCTGCACTTAGGATCTCCTTTCCACCTCCTCTTAATTAAATTGTCTTTTGTTAAAATTACCCCTCTCTTTAAATACCAAAGAAAAATTTTAATTTTTAGAGGCAATTTTGCTTTCCTGAACACATCTCCCTGAAATCTTCTCTCTTTTCATTATTTCCCAATACAACGACTGTGTTGAAAAAACTCCATTTTTCCTATTTGCCAAATGAAGATATCCTTGTCGTTGTTTAGCTTTACCGAAAAAACTAAAGAGACTAGGTTGAGCCGCTCTCTTAGTCTGTCTCCCACTATTCCCCGCCTAAACGAAACATTCAGCGGCGTCGAACTTAGAATAGTGGCTACCGATACCACTCTTTTCCTTACTATCTTGTACAAGTCCGGAAATATCCGCATTAGTGGCTGCTGATCAATCCACACATCCTCCCAAAATCTTGTTTGGTGACCACTGTTTACCTTAAACTTTCCATGCTGTAACAGCAAATCTTTCACCTCCATCAAACCTGACCAAAATTGTGAATCACCCAGGCGTTTTTCTAATTGAGACAAACATTTGTCTTTGACATACTTCTTTTTAAGTACGTCTTGCCACAAGCCTTCTTCATTAAAAAGCTTGAACAACCATTTACTAAGTAAACACTTATTCTGAGTTTCCAAGTCTAAGATCCCCAGTCCCCCCATGCATCTTGGCTTACAAAGGATACTCCATTTTGCCAGCCTGTACTTCTTTTTGTGTTCATCACTCTGCCAGAAAAACCTAGATCGATAATAATTCAGTCGCTTCCTTACCCCTTTAGGTATGGCAAAGAAGGACATCATGAACATCGGTAAGCTTGACAAGACCGAATTGATCAACACTAATCTGCCCACCCCCCCCAGGAGAGAAGCTTCCCTTTCCAACTACTAAGTTTTTTCTGGAAGCGCTCTTCTAATGAACTCCAGTGTTTGTTTGAAAGCTTCCGATAGTGCACTGGGATTCCTAAGTATCTGAAGGGGAAGCTTCCCTCTACACAACCGAAAATCCCCCTATACTCCAAACCTCGGTCTTTAGCCGCGCCCAAACAAAACAACTCACTTTTATGAAAATTAATTTTCAAACCTGACAATTTTTCAACAGCTACCAGCACAAGTTTTAGATTTCTAGCCTCTTCTAAGTCATCCTCCATAAAAAGTATTGTGTCATCTGCGTATTGTAGAATGGATAGACCATCATCAACTAGATTAGGTACCAATCCCCTAAATTGTCCACAATTCTTTGCTCTCGACACGAGGATGGCCAACATATCTGCTACCAGATTAAAAAGAATAGGCGAGAAGGGATCCCCTGTCTAAGTCCTTTTCTGCTCTGAAAGTTTTGGCCTATTTCGTTATTCACTTTAACCCCTATACTTCCTCGACTTACTACCTCTTCAATCCATTTACACCACACTGGTGAGAAAGCCCTTCATCCTTAGAGTCTATTGCACAAAGGCCCAATTGACTCTGTCATAAGCCTTTTCGAAATCCAATTTTAGTATTATCCCATTCTTCTTTTTCCTGTGCAGCTCATGTATTGTTTCATGCAGTATCACTACTCCTTCTAGAATGTTTCTTCCTGACATGAAAGCAGTTTGCGAGGGTCTCACTACTTTGTCAGCCACTGCAGCTAGCCTATTAGCCAAGACCTTAGTAAAGATCTTAAAGCTCACATTAAGCATACAAATAGGCCTATATTGCTGCACTTGTTTGACTTCTTTTTGTTTCGGGATTAGAGTGATTGTACCAAAATTAACGTTAAACAGAGGTAAATTACCAGTATGGAACTCCCGAAACATGGCCATTCGGTCATCTTTAATGAGAGACCAAAACACTTGGTAGAACTCCGCCGGGAAGCCGTTAGGACCTGGTGCCTTATTATGTTTCATTTGGAAAATTGCTTCTCTTACTTCTTTCTCCGTAAACATGTCTATTAGTAACTTATTTTCTTCCTCATTAATCTGAGGTATGTCATTTATTTGTGATTCATTCAGAGAGAAATTATTTCTCTGTGATGACCCAAATAATTCCTTATAATATTTTGTTATGAAAACTTTTAAGTTTTCTTGTCCCTTGATCATTTCCCCTTCTTGTTCTAGCTCAAAAATCCTTGTTTTTCTTCTTTTCTCATTGGCCATCATGTGGAAATATTTAGTATTATTATCCCTTCTAGTAGGTCTTTAGTTTTTGCCCTTTGGAACCACTTGATTTCTTCTTCCCGAAGCAACTGTGTGAATTTTTCCTTCACACTTTGCTTCAGGTCAAGCTCTTGCTGGCTCAAAATCTGGGATTCTGCTTTTAAATCCAGTTCCTCGGCTAGCCGATACAGCTCCTCCTTTTCTCTTTTAAAATTTCCATTCACATTCTTTGACCAGCCTCTCAAAAACTGCCTTAATCTTCTGATCTTATTCTACCATTTCTTCATTGGGATAGATCCATAATCTACACTTTTCTAAATCCTCGCAACCGTTTTGAAGAAATCTTTCTAGAGGAACCAGCTAAGTTCAAATTTGAACTCCGGCTGGTTGCCCGTACGTGCCTTCTTGCCTGTGCTAAGAAGCAAGGGAGTGTGATCAGAGATTTCCCTACTCAGTGCGTCAACAGTGACTAGGGGGAAATTTTTGCTCCCACTCCGTGCTGGCCAACACCCTATCTAATTTTTCATAAGTTGGTATGTTTTTGGAGTTGGTCCAAGTGAATTTTCTTCCTGACATTTCTATTTCCCTTAAGTTCAAACCATCTATAATGGCATTAAACAAAAAGGGTCATCGATTGTCATATCTATCCTTATTTTTCTCACTTGGGTTTCTTATTATATTGAAATCTCCATCAGCCAGTAGAGGGAGGGAGACTTTCCTGCATGCCTGTACCAATTCCGTTAGGAATTGTTCCTTAAATTCTGGTTGAGCAGTGCCATAGACTGCCACTAAACACCAATGAAAGTCATCACTCTTGTTTATGAGGTGAAACTTAATAAAGAACTCTCCCTCCTCTATACTTCCAACATCGCAGACATCTAAATTTACTCCTAGCAGCATCCCTCCTGACCTTCCATGCAATTCAGTCTAGTGCCATACAAATTTTTTTCCTCCACAATACCTATCAAGCTTTGCTAGTGTAAAATCATTTCTACAAGTTTCCAGGAGAGCAATGAAACCTAGCCCCTACTCTCTTGTTGTATTACTCAGAAATTTGGTTTTAGCCAAGTCGCGAAGGCCTATGCTATTCCAGAAGATTAGCTGTTGCCCCTGGCCTTCACTCCAAGCTATCCTCATAGCCCTAAACCATAATCCCCGAACACCATCACTCTATCCTTGCCATTGCTACAACCTTGTCAGAGTTAGAAAAGAAAAAGGGAAGAGATGGGGAGAAAAAAGCCAAGTGTGAAAAAAAAACTGAGTATATTTTTGCCTTTCCCTAAAAAAAGATAGTTCACATTACTGAAGGATTGTAATGCCACCAAGAAATCTACAGGAAATCATTGTGTGGTTTTCTTTTTTTATTTATTTTTCAATTTTGCATTTCTATATATGTACGTCAAGTCTATAATAAGTTGTTCATAAAGTTGGAAAATTCACTTATTATAATTCATCACTTTAAAACTTTTAGAGTTTCTCTTAAATTACTGATAATAAGAAACTACAGATGACAAGTTATATCAGTTATATCACATTCTTATGGTATCTCTACTATCAAATGTTCTTGCAGATATAGTATCAGCTGTCACAGGTTCCATTTTCTTACTATTTCTGCTCCTTTCAATGTGCGCTTTGTACCGTAAGAAATTTTATGGCACGGTGTCCTGGAAATGGGAACCAAAACACATTCCAACCATTATTGAACCATTGCCGAAGAGATATACTTATTCAGAAGTGAAGACAATGACCAAATCATTTGCCCACAAGCTGGGCAAAGGTGGCTTCGGTACCGTTTACATGGGTAGCCTGCCAAATGGGCGTGACATAGCAGTCAAGCTTCTCAACAGTTCTAACGATGATGGGCAGGAGTTCATGAATGAGGTAGCAACTATTACACGAACTTCTCATGTTAATGTTGTGACGTTGCTAGGGTATTGTCTCCAAGGTACAAAAGGAGCTTTGGTCTATGAATACATGCCTAATGGTTCACTTGAAAAAATTTCTTTTGGACAAGACTCAGAAGGGAAAATCTCACTAAGTTGGAAAAAATTGTTTGAAATCATGGTTGGCATTGCTCGTGGACTTGAGTATCTTCATCGTTGGTGTAGCAATCATATCGTGCATTTTGATATTAAGCCCCACAATATCTTACTGGACAAAGATTTCTGTCCAAAGATCTCTGATTTTGGATTGGCAAAGTTGTGTATGAAAAAAGACAGCATCGTCTCAATTGATGGTGCAAGGGGAACCATCGGCTATATCGCCCCAGAGATCTTCTCAAAGCAATTTGGAAAAATAAGTAGCAAGTCTGATGTGTATAGTTATGGGATGATGATTCTTGAGATGGTTGGTGCACGGAGTAATATAAATAACTGTTCAGAGACCAGCAGTAAATATTTTCCTCAATGGGTTTATGAACAATTGGAGGAATACTGTGATGATGCAGGTGAAATCGGTACTGCTGATTGTGCTGATAACGAGCTTGTCAGAAAGCTGATAACAGTCGGATTGTGGTGCATACAATTGCAACCGGAGAACCGGCCTTCCATGACAAGGGTGATTGAAATGTTAGAAAGCAGACCAAATGACCTGCAGATCCCACCACAAAATCTCTTGTGTTGAAAGCTATGGTTACAGTTTGCAGTGTTTCAGTACCATGTGTATAGCTAATAACACTGCTAAAATTAAGGTTGCCTGTACAAATAATATTGCAGCTACAACCCCTTAAAATCATAAGTATGTTTATTTAAACTTTGCGGGTGATATTGTAACTAGTAAAGAAAACATATCAGATGTGGTCGTTTCCCAAGCGGGCAGACCGCTTTTGTAAATCGTATTATCAGAGGTGGCCGACCTAAGATTAATTGCCGCTTCTATTAATAATTTTTTAAATTTCAAAATTGTTCACCCTTAATTTTAAATTCATTTTTGACTAGTATTTGTAAGACTAATTTAGTGTCTTCCAATCCTTTTTTCCTTTACCCTAGCTCTTCCAATCCCTCCTGTTTGTTGTCTCTCTTGATGAGATTTGGTAGCGTTCTAGGTGGGCATGCCAATCCTAGGACAACCTCGACGTGTCCATCCTTGACGGGTCTTGTAGGGAGGTGTTCTCAAGATTTTCAAGCAAAGAACGTGCATCAAATTGGTTCTATTGACCCACTGGTTGGCATTATTGATCTTGGGTGTCCTCACTGCATGATAGGCTATGTGCGGCCATGGGCGTGCTAGCAATTGCTGACGTGTGAACCAAATTGGTGTCAACACCATGTCCATGCAATGTCGAGGATTGATTCACACCACACTTGTTACTGCTAGTTAGGACCATACTTTGACTTAGTATTTAACTCATAAAAGTTAAATGTACCTGTTGGGACATGCCACATTCATATGGGCCAAGTCCCCTAGAAGAGGCCCAACTAGCGCCATTGGAGTGGCATGTAAAACCCACCCCCACCGAGGGGTCGCTTATAAATTGCCACTTGCCTATATAATGCCAAGAACATGAGGGCAAGGGGGCTCTCTCCTCTCCCACGATTTTTCTCGCAAACCCTAACCGCTGCCTCACTCTCCCCCCTCATGTATTGGAGCCTTCGTCGGTGGACCTTCTCCGTGGAGCCTCCGTTATGGAGCCTTCTCCGCAGAACCCTCATACAAAACAATCATCAGGCCTTCATCCCAAACCTTCTCTCCAGGAGTTTCCTCGAGCTGGCCCTCTCTCCGGGAGCCTTCTCCTGCCGGCCTCCGCCAAGGAGCCTCCTCCGGGAGCCTTCTATGGTCGGGCCTTCGTCGGAGCTTCTTCCGACCGGACCTTCGTTGGCGCCTCCTCTGGCCGGGCCTTCGTCACCAGCCCCTTCCACCCGGGCCTTCGTCACAGCCTTCTCCGGCCGGGCCTTCATCGGAGTCTCCTCCGACCGGGCCTTCGTCACTAGCCTCCTCCGGCCGAGCCTTCATCGCCAGCCTCCTCTGCCCGGGCCTCCGTCACCAGCCTCCTCTGACCGGGCCTTCGTCGGAGCCTTCTCCGGGAGACCTTCTCCTGTCAGCCTCCTCTGCCTAGGCCTTTGTCACCAGCCTCCTCTGGCCGGACCTTCGTTAGAGCCTTCTCTGGGAGACCTTCTCCCAGCGGCCTTCTCCGGAAGACCTTCTCCCGTCATCCTTCTCCTGCCGGCCTTCTCCGGGAGACCTTCTCTTGCCGGCCTTCACTGAGGGACCTTTTCCAGCTAGCATTCTCCGAGGAGCCTTCTACTCTCAACCCGGTTCGGGACGCTTGTCCCAACAGTATCAAAGGTCCAGTAACTCATGCAGAGGTTTCAATTAGATCCATCAACTCCAAAAGTTGATTTCTGTGTCCATCAACTTTATAAGTGGTTTACCACTAGTCCATACCCCTTTGTTTGGCCATTTGATTCAACTTCTAGGCCAATAAATTTTTTAAGTGGTTCAATGCAGGTCCATACCCATTCATTTGACCCTTAGATTTGACGTGGCATGTGGAGTCAAACACCTGCATGCTATGAAATTTTCAATTAGCCCCTCCTCCTTCCCTTCTCGTTCCTTGCTCCGTTACCTGAGCGTGCATAGACTTGCCCTAAATCCGTGTGCATGGGGATGAGGGGACCACGGAAGACTCAACCACACACTTTTTCAAGCAGTGATGGCCTACACTGATGGGAATGCATGGCAGCACACGCAAGCTCAAAGTTTGACCATGGTAGCTGCAATAATTACAGTGAGTTGGGAGCTCCGATACAGTTTCTGTGTGTCGAGAACAAGGGGTAGAGGTCATTTCTAGGACAGAGGTAAAGCACAAAGTGAAGACAATGGTGATAGTAGGAGTTCTATGGTCGATAATGGTGGTGGTGGCAAGCACTGGAGTAGAGATAGAGCAAAGGCACAGATGCTAGGCTTGAGGGAGTGGAAAGGAGGGCAGCGTGGTCGGGGCATAAGCATGAGCTCGTCAAATTTCATGTGCTGGTTTTGACTCCTTTTGCCATGTCAAATCTAAGGGCCAAACGAAGGGTATGGATCTGCGATGAACCATTAAAAAGTTTATGGACTTTGAAGTTCCATCTAAGGACTAAACAAAGGGGTATCGACCTGCAGTTAAAAAGTTTAGGGACTCAGAAATCAACTTTTAGAGTTGATGGACCTAACTGAATGGACACATTTAACTTATAATATAAATAAACAACCTAAGAAGGTCATCTTTACGTCTACCTTGAGCTCAACATATATAATCCTTGTAGAAGTAGGAAAAAAAGGCCAAGCGCTCATGGCTCCTCTGTGAGGATACAACTACCCTGATTGATTTTAGAGTGACATCTCGAGTAACTTGATATTTATGCAGAACCTCCAAGAAAGTAAAAGGGTAAGGCAGGAAAACCTTTTTGTCAAAACTATTCTGTCTTTCTAAAAATGAAAGCCCCATGTGTAAAGTTAAGTATATTACATTGGTGTAAAGATAAATATATTTTGGTTAGATATATATGCATGGGCCGATACTTATCTAGATTAATCCCACTGAAATAAGCCATTACTTCCCAATATGCTATGGCATGTGTCAATGACATGTAGGTCCTGGACCCACCTGTACACTACTGGAAACGCCTGCTTTGGCCCTCGGTAAAAAAACCAACGGCCAAGCCTCCTTTGCCGAGTGCCATTTGTCGGGCACTCGGCAAAGGCTTTGCTGCTCATCCAGCACTCGGCAAAGAAAAGGCACGGTCACGGCGCTGTTGCCGGTGACTAAGGCTGGACGAAAAACTCGAAGCTCGTTAGCTCGCTCGGCTCGTGGCTGACTCGGCTCAGCTCGGCTCGGCTCGTTATGATAACGAGCCGAGCCGAGCCAGGATTTTAGCTCGTTAGCTATAACGAGCCAACTCGAGCTGGCTCGTGAGCCGCTCCGAGCCAAACAAGCCATAGATTTAGGGAAAAAGTCATCATAACTTATATTAGTTTTGTATTACTTCATGTCCTGCACTTCACAAATGGATGATATGTTAGCTTATATGAATATTTTATTCGATTTAAGGTTATTGAATATATTATTTTTTATATTATTAATATTTTTAAGCTTTAGATAAATGCAAATATTATATTTTGTGTATTTTTTATACCTGGCTCGCGAGCCTAACGAGCCAGCTCGAGCTCATAACGAGCCGAGCCGAGCTGGCTTTCTGGCTCGTTAAGATAACGAGCCGAGCCGAGCTGGCTCGTTATCCTAACGAGCCAGAACGAGCCGAGCCGAGCCGAGCCAGCTCGGCTCGTTATCCAGCCTTACCGGTGACGACGACTTTGCCTAGAGCCCGGCACTCGGCAAAGTTTTTTGTTTTTTTTTTGAAAAATCTTTGTCGAGCGCCCTCCGACCTGGCGCTCGGTAAAGATTTTTTTTTTTGAAAATTCTTTGCCGAGTGACCGCTGAGCTGGCACTCGGCAAAGAAGGTAATTTAAAAAAAAAAGAAAAACCCTTTGCCGAGTGCTATCACCATGGCACTCGGCAAAATTAAAATCTTTGCCGAGTGCCCACCAGCGCCCAGAAATTCCCAGCTTTGCCGAGTGCAATGACCATGGCACTCGGCAAAGGCACAAAGTGACTAAAAACTGTACTTTTTTGGTTTTTTACATTCCATCCAAATAAACAACACATATATATAACAACCATCATAGGTATATCACAAACAGCACCAACATCACATATATATATCTCAAACATCACCAACATCACATATATATCTCAAACATCACATGTCTCACAATATATCACAATAAGTTCAAGTAATCCATCATTCACAAGTTTATTGTACCATTCACAAGTTCATCACCATTGACAAGTTTATTAACACAAGTCCATCACACTCAAGTGCATCACCATTCACAAGTTCCTTACCACTACTCCATCACGGCGACTGACGAGGCCCAAGATGCGATCCCGGCGACTCTCCGAGGTGAGGAGGCACCTCATTCGATGCCGCCGATTGACGCTGCACAAAGGAGAAGAGATTGCATGTGTGAGACAAGTTAAATATATACCGAACATGACTAAAACATTCATACTCCACTAGGTTCCTTGTATTGTTGTGGTTTCAACCTAAGCATGAACATAGAAAGTAAAACACTCACAGGAGTAGCTTCAGGAGGTGGTGGAGGTGGAGGTGGAGCGAATAGCCCAGGTGGCGGAGCTAGACCCGTATGGGCCCCAAGACTTTGCATGTACCGTAGAACCTCCGCCATCTGCCGCTGCTCGGCCTCCCGCTGGGCCTCCATAGCCACCATCCTCTGTCGATCGGCCTCTCGCTCGGCCGCCATAGCCTCCACCTGGGCCTGCAATAATTCACCACAATGTTTCAATAATGCAAAGATAAGGTCTGTAAAAGTCAATGAACGATGAATAGAACAGGAATAACCTGGAGTGCCACTATCCGGTGCTGTGAAGTGTCCGGCTGAGGTCGTATGGCCGGGCTTACGCTCGTGCTCCTTGCTCGAATGGTGGAGAGATTGGGAGTAGAGGTCGTGTCGAGTATGCCGTCGCCAAGCTAGAACCGCCCATGCTTCTTGCCTTGTCCCACCCTCATGACGATCTCTCCATCAAGGTCGTGGGTGCTCGGATCGTACTCTGGCCCATGGATCGACCTTGTCGTCGACGTGTACTCACTGAGGCGGCTATGGACGCTCGCGTTGGTGTACACCTCGGGCGGGTCCTCCGGGTTGTAGGCGACGTCGGACGTCACCTTGTCCTTGTGGGCCATAGCATATGCCATGAACTGGGTGCATTCTTGGCCACCATGTGACACCGACTACGAGAAAAATAGCAAGATGATTAGAAATCATGCAGAATTGAGCAATAGAATAGATAAATAAATTCGCGTACCCATGTGGAGGCGTATCCACTGAGGTTGAGGCTGCCTTGATGGTGTGGTACACCTGGCATCATCAAACGGCGGTCCCGGGCAGCGTCGTGCTGAGCCTGCCACTCAGGGGACAACCACTTGTCCACTATTTGCTCCCAGCACTCGAAATGCGCGGCGCACCAATAAGGAATCATCTGCAGGCCATCAAGTATATGACATATCGGAAGATGAAATGAAGCCTACTTAATCTCAAAATGAATCAACATTAATGTTCTTTGTTTACCTGAATGTATTGGTCCTGGGTCAGTGTCATGTTTCTTGCATCTTTCTTGCTGACCTTCTGTCCAAGGACCGACCTGTAGTAAGTTATGATGCACTAGATTCGCGCCTCGTGATGCATGTCGATGATGATTTTTCTACAGCTGTTGGTAGCCACCTGATCCGCCCGGCCCTCAAATCCCTCATCGCATCTGAAGAAATCCTGCATACAGACGCGATGTATCCATTCATTATTTGAAGAATGTCCAATGAATGCGATGTATTGAGCAATGCAGTGCGAGGAAGACTTACCCACAGCTCCAGCTTGACCAGTTGCGCCTTGTTGGAGAATCCCGGGCCAACATCAGGGGCGCGGCATAGTGGTCAAACGAGTAGGCTGGCCCCATCACTCCGGCATACTCAACCAGGCTAGGGAAGTGCAGTCTGCACAAGAGACCAAGGATGCCATTGACCTGGCGTCAGTGAGCAGCTCCAGTCGCCACAATCGTCCAGTTTCTGCACAAGTGATTAAGAAAAATTATTAGTTTCTATTTTGATTTTCAACATATCATATGAACAAGTAGTGATAACATCTTAAGTTACTTACTTATCCCCCTCGGGTCGAATCAGCAGGCGTCGATGAAGAGGTATCTGACGCTGAGGGAGGCTCGTGGGACCTCGCAAGTAGACGCTCGACAAACCAGAGGAAGTGGAACCCTTTGCTGTCGCCTCCTCCTCGTTGTCCATCTGCCAAACGTACTCCTCGTCCCTGGGCATCACCTCCCCCCTCAGGCAATGAGGCGGGAGGCGACGCGTCCCTCGTCCTGCAGTTGCTCCTCCTCGTACAAGGCCTCTCCGACGGCTCCTCGTCTGCAGCGGGCGCTCCAGGGCATGGTCTCTGGTAAACCGACTGAACCCTCCTCTGACTACCACCCACCATCTTAGTTCAATCACCTACAATTAGAAAGAGTAAACCCATAAGCACAGATAAACAAGACGTACTTAGAAAGAAATGCAAAATAAATAAAATATAA
This sequence comes from Saccharum hybrid cultivar R570, assembly GCA_038087645.1. Taxonomy (NCBI): domain Eukaryota; kingdom Viridiplantae; phylum Streptophyta; class Magnoliopsida; order Poales; family Poaceae; genus Saccharum; species Saccharum hybrid cultivar. The sequence goes on along the minus strand of JAQSUU010000112.1, from coordinate 8,210,841 downwards.
TTACAAAATAACATAGTATTACATGTATTAGAAATAATCTTCATGATTGGGATTAGCTGGATCATAGGTCTTGTCATCACTATCAACATTGTCTAAATAATCAACACTATCCGAAGGAGCAATGTTGTCATCATTGTCATTGCCTAAACTTAATTGCTCAAGCATTTGTAAGTCCTTCACATTTTGCACCTCCTCTCCAGCGTCCTCGTCAACAACCCTTTCATTGTCTACTTCCATTCTGATCGCTTTGGTTAAGTCTATCTCAAACCTCCCTTCTAGCCCCTCTTCTTGAAAGAACTCTCTAGCATATGTGTTTGTGTCAAAGTTGTAATCTTTAGCGTTTGGGATAGGCACTTTACCGTTTGGCGATACCTTGTGCACAATATACCAACCCTTAAGACGGGGGATCGGTTTGGCACACTTATGGGAGATAATAAACTTGCGTGGCCTGTTGAACCACAATATAGACATCGTCTCCTGCATAGACGGAATCTTGTTGAATTTCAACTAGCCCAAGATTAGGGGTCCGTCTCGTTACTTTAGGATCAAACCAATGGTATTTGAATATGACAGGATTAAGAGCTTTGCGACCATGAAACTTGAGTTCGTATATTTCTTCAATTCTTCCATAATAGTCGAGGCCATCAGTGCCGGGCGTAAAAACTCCGGTACTTGTGGTTCTTCGATTGCACCGACTCTGCCCGTAGCTTGTTGTGTGAAAGCGATATCCATTCACGTCATAACCGGTAAATGACCTGACCTTATAGGGGAAGCCATTGGCAACCTGTCTCAACTCATCATTCATAGACACGTCCCTTTGGCCCTGCAAGCTCAAGCAGAATAGATCGTTATATTATCCGCACGTACGAGCAACTTGGAATGTCAAATCACATACGAGCTAAATTGGACGATACCTTGGTTTTGAACTAAGAAATGAAATCGGGCACACCATGTCTAAGAAGGCTATCAGCTTCCTACGGGGAAGGTTCCCTTGATTGATGCCAGAATTCATCAAAAAATTCCCTGTACCAACGAGAAACAAAGGGGTTGGTCAACACATATAGCACGATAGAGCATATGTAAAAAGTTTGTTGAGAACTTATTGCATATACGGCTCCACTTTGTCAAGGTTGGTAAACACATAAAGCATGATAGAGCGCCACTCCTCATTTTTCAAGGTCTTGGTGCTCGATGCACTTGCTCTTCCGAGTTGCCCTTTGAAAAGCCTGAGGTTCGACGAATTTTCGTCAACATTGTAACAAGGGGGTGCATTCTGCATGCTAGGAAGGTTGTCACCATAGTATGTTGTTGTAAAGTTTGACACCTCTAGAATGAATGCCTCTGCAATGGAAGCCTCAATTTTGCCTTTATTTCTACATTTTGTTCAAAGAACCTTTAGACATCTCTCGATTGGATAGCACCAATAGGCCTGCACGCCCCCCCCCATTCGCGCCTCATACGGGAGGTGCAGAATCAAATGCTGCATCGACAAGAAGAAGCCGGGTGGAAAGATCTTCTCCAACTTACAGAGCAACACAGGTGCCACTTTTTCCAAGTCCTCAATCACGTCCCGAAATAACTCCTTTGCACAAAGCTGGCAGAAGAAATAGCTCAACTCTGCCAGCACTAGCCAGACATGCTCAGGGATGTAGCCTCGAACCATCATTAGAAGAAGCCGCTCAATCCATATGTGGTAGTCATGACTCTTCATCCCTAAGACTCGACCAGTAGATAAGTTCACTCCCCTCCTCAGATTCGCTGCATACCCATAAGGGAACATCAACGTCTAGATCCATTCTAGTACTTCCCTCCTTTGTTTCGCGGTCAAGACGAAATCAGCCTTAGGCCTTTTCCATGTCTCACCGCCTCTAGGAGGTTGCATCTCTAGCTTTGGTCTATCGCATAATGTTGCCAGGTCCACTCTAGCCTTAGGGTTGTCCTTTGACTTTTTAGTGTCCATGATTGTTGTCCAAAGTGCCTCAGCGACATTCTTTTCAGTGTGCATTACATCAATGTTATGTGGCAAAAGAAGGTCATCAAAATAGAGGAGCCTCGTCACGCCCGACTTATGAGTCCACATATGTTCCAGACCATATCCCACAAAACCATCTTCTTCTTGATTGACCATGAGAGCATCTATCTGAGCATGAACCTCGACACCAGTCATCATCCGTGGTGCAGGGTCTGTCACTACGACACCTTTTGTAAAGTTCTTGATGTCTTGTCTGAATGGATGGTCAAGAGGGAGGAATTGACGATGTTTGTCAAATGATGAATACTTGCCACCCTTCTGCAACCAAATGAACCTCAGACCTTCCTTGCATATTGGGCATGGGAACTTCCCGTGGACACACCAGGCGCAGAATATCCTATACGCTAGGAAGTCATGCAGGGAGTAGTGGTATCAAACATGCATTGTGAAGTTTGTCTTTGTAGCTCGGTTGTATGTCCATACCCCTTTTTCCCAAGTATGGATCAATTCATCAAATACAGGCTCCATGAACACGCCCATTTTGTTCCCCGGGTGTTCAGGAATTATCAATGACAAGAATATGTTCTGTCGTTGAAGGAGGACGCTGGGGGAGATTGAGGGGGATAACAAACATGGGCCAACAAGTGTATGGGGCCGCCATCATTCCATAAGGATTGAACTCATCTGTTGCCAGCGCAACACGTACATTACGAGCCTCTTTAGCTTTGTCATGATGAATGCGATCAAACTTTTTCCATGCTTCACCATTGGATGGATGTACCATCTTGTCAGGATTGTATCATGTGCCATTTTTGTGCCATATCATCTATTTCGTGGACTCCTCAGTCATGTATAGTCGTTGGAGTCTCGGTAGGAACGGAAGGTGTCATATGACAAAGGTGGGGATCTCAAGCTGGCTCTTCTGGCCATCACCAGAGTCTACCTCCAGATACCTAGAGGATTCACACTTTGGTTCCTTGTGTTCTTTCCTAAATAGGACGCACCCCTTCGGATAAGCATGCATCTGCTCATACGACATCTTAAGTGCACGAAGGAGTTTTTGTGACTCGTACAAGTTCTTCGGTAGAATGTGACCCGCCGGAAGTAGGGTGCCAAAAACTGCCAACATACCATCAAAGCAGTCTTGACTCAGGGTGTACTGGGACTTTAACCCCATTACGCATCCAATGGCATCCAGTTGAGAAATCGTTGTCTTTTCATGAAGGGGCCTCTGTGCCGAAGACATCATGTCATAGAACGCCTTTGCGGTTTCCTCTAGCTCCTCCTCCTCTGTATGTCCTTTAGCGAACTGTCCTTGGTGAAAGTCATCTATCATGTCTGCTACCCCGGCATCACCATCAAACTCCTCCAAGCGTTGTCTCACCACCTCCTCTCTAATACGATGGGCTTCACCATGGTAGACCCACTGGGTATAGTCTGCCGTAAATCCATTCTTGCAAAGATGTTCCCCCATGACCTTCTTTGTTCGTCTTTTCTTGTTTCCACATATGTTGCAGGGACACGGCATGGCACTCGCTCCTTTAGTAGCCTCACAAAATGCTTGGTTCAAGAAAGCATCGGTCTTGAGCATCCATTCATTGGTGAATTCACTCTGACTTGAGCGGCCCGTGTACATCCACTCACGGTTATCCATCCTCTAGCATATATATAAGCGAGTAATATAACCATCAATTGCATCTACATGTTCCTACTATCCAATAGGTGAGGATAGGTCCTAATCCCACCCGTGGATGCATAAATGAAGTTAGTTTCCATGCTCTACTCCTATCTAAGATAGAATTTTGGCAGCACCTTCCCGTTGTTCTCCAGATACACGTCCTGGCAGGGAGAGAGTGTATCCGAAGAACAATAGAGAGGTGATGCCGAAACTCTATCTTGGATCAGAGCAGACCATGGAAACTAACCCATCTACGTATCCGTGGGCTGTCCAAAAACCGTGGACAATTCGAAACAGATACGGTTATAGATATGCAAAGATCTGCATACCTCCAACCGTATCTCTTTCGAACGGGAGACGTCTAACTAGGTTACGTGTTCTACGACCATGATACGGAAAGAGAGGTTATACCTTGGGTGGCGGTGGAGTCAGGCTAGCGAGGCCGTGCTGGGTCGGTGCAGTGGCGAGGCGACGTGGGGTACTCCGGCTCGGCTCCTTTGGGCTCTTCTCTGCAAAAAAAGAAACATAATATTGTCAATTGAAAATTTTGGCAGCACCTCCCCTGCACAGTGAGGTTTCCAAAACCTGCAAGAAACAACGACATGATTGCCGACAACAACATATACATCAACGGCACGATGGCCGACAACCACATATATATTTTCAATCCATGCAGAAGAATATATCCAAGTACTACTACTACCCTACCACTACTACGATCGCAACTACTAGTAATACGACGATGATGGTAGGGCATACCTAGTAGGCGTCGTAGGACGGTGGTGGTGAAGGGGCTAGGGCACCGGTGGATGGGGCGACGGCTGGGGAATCATCGGGGACAGGGCAACGGCGGCCGGGGCACCTCCTCTCCTCCTCCTCCTCCCCTTCTCCTTCTCCTCTCCTTCTCCTTCTCCTCCCCTTCTCCTCCTCTCCTTCTCCTCCTCTACTCCACCCGTCGGCGAGGCAGGCCGGGCGGGCGGGCACGGGCGGCGCTCATCGCGGGCGGCCGGGGCGGGTGAGCCGGTGGCGGTGGCGCTCGTCGCGAGTGGCTGGGCGCGGGTGGGCGAGGCGCGGGCGGGCGGGCGGGCGGGCGGGCGGCGGGCGCGGGCGGCGAGGCGGCACGTGGGCGGGCGAGCGAGCGCGGGGCATGGGCGGGCGGTGGCACGGTGGCGGCGGCGCTCGCGTTGTGTGGGTGGGTGGGCCGGATGGGGATAAGAACGCTCCCTTTGCCGAGTTCCCGCGATCTGGCACTCGGCAAAGGGTTTTTTATTTTTTTTGTTTTTTAATACTTTGCAAAACCCCTTTTGCCAAGTGCCCGCAATCTGGCACTCGGTAAAGGGTTTTTTTTAATTCTTTGCCGAGGGCCGCATTATCCGGCCCTCGGCAAACTTTTTTTTTTTGTTTTTTCAAAGCCGGAAATTTGCAATGGGGTTTAAAAAAATTTGTTTTGCCGAGTGTCCAGGGTTGACACTCGGCAAAAGCAGGCATTTGCCGAGTGTCAGGGTTTGACACTCGGCAAATGCCTGCTTTTGCCGAGTGTCAACCTTGGACACTCGGCAAATTGTTTTTTTCTTTTTGTCCCCAAACTTTTTCTATTGTGCTCCTATAGTACCTTGAACTACATGTTCAAAGTTGGTACATTTCTCTGTCTTTTATATATATATTTTTTAATTTATTTCATATAATTGATTTTTTTTGGATAAGTCCAATTTGAACCGCAGGTGCATCGAATAATGGAAAAAAACGATTCGAAAAATAATATTCATGTTACTGAGTCTAATTTGAGGCCGTATTCAGGAATAGGCCAAAAATTTTGAACATCTTATTCACGAAACATGGCCACGAACTTACGGGCGAAATATTTTTAAATTCTATAAAAAGCAAACGAAGTCCAAAAGACATGTGAAGATGTCTTGGTTGTAAGCATCGTACGTCACAACTTGCGCGAAACCTTCTCAAATTTTTATCACGGCCTCCACATACGATATCCCGACATCTCGACAAGTTTCATGATTTTTGGACTTCGTTTGCTTTTTATGTAATTTAAAAACAATTCTCCCGCAAGTTCGTGGCCATGTTTCGTGAAAAAGATGTTCAAAATTTTGGGTCTGTTCCTGGATACGGCCTCACATTACACTCACTAACATGAATATCATTTTTTCAATCGTTTTTTGCCATTATTCGATTCACCTGCAGTTCAAATTTGACTTATCAAAAAATTTAATTATATGAAATAAATTAAAGAAATATAGAAAAAAGTCCGAGAAAAGTGTCAAATTTGAACATGGAGTACCAGGTACTGTAGGAGGGCTACAGAAAAAGTTTGGAGGTCAAAAGTTAAAAAAAATAGTTTGCCGAGTGTCAGACAGCGACACTCGGCAAAGAAGTGGTTTGCCGAGTGCCTCACAGCTGGCACTCGGCAAACCTTGACGGCATGTGCCGGCTGTTAGTCGACGCCGTTTTTTGCCGAGGGCCCGGCTTTGCCAAGAGCCTGACGCTCGGCAACTAGGGGCTTTGCCGAGTGTCTGGCTTTGCCGAGAGCCAGGCCCTCGCCAAAGAAAGCTTTGCTGAGTGTTTTTATTTGCCTAGCGCGGCACTTGGCAAAATAGCTCTTTGCCGAGTGTCCGATATTATACACTCGGCAAAGCATCTAGCACTCAACAAATCTCTGGATTCCGGTAGTCATGTTGTTGAGACACATGTTATGCCACATATATACAAGGAATTATACAGGGATTATTCAGTGGCATATATGAGGAATTGCCCTACTTATCTACGAATTTGAAGTACTTAAATATGTCTCTTAAAAACGCTAGCCTAGGTTATGCAGGAATTGAATCCGATGCTATATTTGTTGAATGGGTGACAATATACACAGTTATCAACTCAAGAGCACTGTCGGTGATCAGTTGACTATTACTGTATCCAATAACCAGAATACTCTATATTATACCGTCAGTCTGTCATAAATCTGGCCGTATCCCGATCTTCTTGTTGTTCTGAACCCCATGTGGCCTAGTAAAGCATGAGCATGATTTTTCATTTTTAAAAAACAGAATACTGTATATATACCGCACCTATGTCACGTTGGCCTGGTGGCTTATACCACTGCGTACGTACATACGTTCCTGTTGTACCGCGTCCTTCACCAGCGCTTTCCATGACCGGCATGAATGTGCATGAATCGGAATCGCTGATGAGGGTCGATCGACATACTCATCAGAGACAGAGAGGGAGTATAATACACAAGGATTCTGTAATAACTGGCGACCCTCGAGTGAGTGAGTCAGAGACGCGCCTAAAATATGTGTCCCCAGAAATTATTCTGTCACAGGCCAGGCATGGATCACATGGGCACGGGATTATGTTTAAGGCCGATTTGGATGAATTTATTCTAATAATTATAATTTAGACATAGATTAATTAAGCTAATATAGTTGTATATGGAATATATTTGTATATTTATTGTTAGGCATGTAAGGGACGTACTTATATGATGGATTTTTATTATAGAGAAGTGAGTTGAAAAGTGTACTATAAGTTGAAGAGTAGAATTATAGCATAGTGATCTATAAAATCAATTTCCATCTCTCACCCTATGAATTTGAGATAGGCTTATTTATGAGCTTAGAAAAGTTATGGAATATCAAATTTCAATTCATATAGCCTAATCCACTATGTAGATTTTAATTGCTCCAAGATGAAGGAATCCAAACGACCCCTTATAGTAATTCGCATGCATGCCATATTTTGAATCTGAATCGAAGTAATTAACCTAGCTATGTACACTACGCCTATATATAGAGCTGCTCTACCATGCTTTGCTTGCAACAACACCACCACACTGCAAAGCTTTCGCTTCTAGCTACGAGTGACCTCAGCTTAGAGATAGCGGCATCATCATTAAGTAAGACAGTGACGATGAAGAGCAGCACGCTCCTGGTGGTGATCTTGGTCCTCCAGGCCGCTCTAGTCATGGGGATCGCCTTTGCAGGTAATAGGCCTCCTGAACTATTTGTTTTTTCTAGTTTATTACTTGCTAATCTCTCGTGCTTAATTGTAATCTGGAAACTGATGTGAGAGCAGCAAATGCATGCATGCGTATGTTGACGCAGCCATGGACGAGCTGATCAATCCGGCGCCCCCGGGCAAGTTCAAGTGCTGCAACAGCTGGGGCTCGTCTCCTGCGGCGACGTCCACAGCAAGTGCCATCGCATTAAAGTTTTTTTTTTCGAAAGCGCGCATTAGCACGTGTTTCATTAAGTGGAAATGAGAGTTTTACACGTTTCACGGACGGCACGGCGAGAGTCCGTAGCCATCCGGGAATACACACAAACAAAAATCACCAACTAGTGGTGGAAAAGCTAGGTTGTACTAAGTGACACTACTGGAAATCAGGACTTTGCCGAGTGTTTTTACACTCGGCAAAGAGCATATTACACTCGGCAAATGCTTTGCCGAGTGTTTTTTTGACTAGGCACTCGGCAAATTTTGCTCGACAACATAATGACCGACAAAGAGACTTTGTCGAGTGCTTTTTTACGGGCACTTGGCAAAATATATTTATATTTTACCGAGTGCTTACGAAAACACTCGGCAAAATTTTTTCGGCCGTTACGTCGCTTGCCGTTATTTTGCCGAGTGCCTTTAAAACACTCGGCAAAATTTATTTTGTTTTTTTTTAAAAACTTTGCCAAGTGTTTTTTGAGTAGGCACTCGGCAAAATATACCTATTTTGCCGAGTGTTTTTTTGAGTAGGCACTCGGCAAAGGTTTTTTTATTTTTTCCTACTGGAAAACCCTTTGCCGAGTGTTTTGTGACTAGGCACTCGGCAAAGATTTTTCCAGGAAAAAAATAAAAAAAAAACTTTGCCGAGTGCCTACTCAAAAAAACACTCGGCAAAGTTTTTTTTTTCAAAAAACACAAACTTTGATGAGTGTTTTGGGTATAAAACACTCGACAAAGAGCCCGAAATTGCATTTTTTTTCATTCCATTTTAACAGGCTATATATATATACACACACACATCAATCATCACATTATATCATCAACATGAATTATATATGACAAGCACATGCATATTTCATAAATCCATCGAAAATCCATTAGAAATCCACCAAAGTTCACCATCACAAGTTCATTATTACAAGTTCGGCATCACAAAGTTCAACATCCTTACTACGGCGGTGGCGACTGCATCCGTGTCGGACCGGACTGTGGTGAAGGGTTGACGGGATCAGCCGTCGATGACACGATAGCGGGAATGTTTGAACCCGCCGACGGAGGCTGCACAAAAAGAGAAGAGATTGCATGTGTTAGACTAGAAATTGAAAATTTCAGCAGCACCTCCCCCGCACGGGGAGGTTTCCAACCTGCAATAAACAACGGCACGAAGGCCGACAATCACAACGGCACGAAGGCCGACAATCCCAATGGCATGAATGCATTAAACTTTGATACTCACCGGAGTGAAGAGTCAAACTGGAGCTGAAGCTGGCAACTGCACTACTACACCCGATGCTTGCCCGATGGTTTGCATGATCTGATACATTTCCGCCATCTGCTTCTGTGTTGCCTCTAGCTGAGCGCTCAGGTGCACGGTCGTCTCCTTTGTTTCTGCCAGCTCGGGCTGCAGTGTTTCAATCACATATTTCAGTATTGCAAATCTGATCAATGTGTGTAAAGTTCAATGTACGACGAGTGAAACCGGAATTACCTCAAGTTCATCGACCCGCGATAGTGTTGGAGTAGGCCGTGAATGAATGGGAAGGCTTCTGGCTGTGCTCCGCGCCCTCACGTCGGAGAGAGAGGGTGCAGAGCTCGAGGAGTCGGCGCCGTCAGCAATCCACAGCCGCCCGTGCTTCCTGCCATCCCCCAGCCTCATGATCGTCTCTGTGTCAAGGGGCTCAGTGCTCACATTGTAATCTGGGCCATGGAGCGACCTAACCGCCTCCACGTAGTCTCTGACTTTAGCGTGGACGGTCGTGTCAGAGTAAGCCTGGGCAGGGGCATCCGGGTTGAAGACAACACCGGATTTCACCGGGCCCATGTAGGACACAGCCCATGCCCCAAACTCCAACACCGGCACATCCGGGTGTGCCTTCTCCTGCGAGAAAAACGGAAAGATGATAAGAGATGCAAAATTGAGCATTACAAAAGGTAAATGACATCACTCACAAGTGCTCGCTTGAATGCGGGGAGGTTGCGGCTGCCTTGGTGATGAGTTGGAGTGGTCTTCAGTGCCCGCTTCCGCTTGCCGAGCTGGTGCTTTTCGAGATACGCCGGGTCAAGGTACCTGTCCACAATCATCACCCATGCCGGCTTATGCGACATGCACCACGAGGGCGGCACCTACACATCATCAAGTGAAGCATCAAGTGAATTATGTCGCTGACACCTAAATCTCAAAACGAATCAATACTATTCACCTACCTGAAGGTACTGCTCCTTGGTCAGCGTAACCGTTCTTGAGCCAGCCTTGTTGAGGGGTTGTTTCTTGATGGACCTATAGTAATCGACGTGGGCCTAGAGTCACGCCTCATGAATCATGTCGCCGACATACTTCTAACAGACTTTGTGTGCTGTCTTATCCGCCACGTCCTCTAGACCATCTTCTGCCTTGCAAAAACTTTGCATATAAACACGATGTATTCGTTCATTATTTCAATAAAACACTTAACCAATTGAGGAGATGTATTGAGCTAAGTTGTGAGACACTTACCCAAAAGTCCACCAAAACCCGCTCCTACTTGTTCTCCTGCACGTCGTCCATGGCTAGCGCATACCTCTTCCACGTCCAGGCCAGCTCCCGCTTCCCATCCTTCAAGGTCACAATGCCGGGGAAGTGTTTCCTGCACAAACATCCTAGGATGGTAGCGGGGGTGCATGGGGGATCAAGAGCACCCGACATAACTAGCCGGCCCCTGCATAAGTGATTAAGAAAATTATTAGTTTCTCTTTTTATTTTCAACGTATCATGTGAAGTACTAGTGATAACATCGGTAAGTACTTACCTTCTTCCCACAGGACGAACCACTAGGCATAGGTCAGGAAGCGGAACTGAAGGGAGGTTTGTGGGACCTCGCAGGTAGGGAGTCGACTGAGCAGAACCGTCCTGCATCTGCTGAGTCCCCTCGTCCATCTCCGGAGCACCCTCGTCCTGCGATGGAGTGTTTGTGGTCGGGCCTGTGGCCGCCACGTGGTCCTTCGAGGTAGGAGACGGGTCCTCTGGCTGGTCAACAGCCGGGGTAGGAGGCGGGTCACTCCTGGGGCGAGCACGGCCCCTCCCCCTCCCCCTCCTAGTGCTCGGGCGACCCAGGCCTGCTCTCGCCGCTGGCACTGAAGCTGCCCCCTCGGTGCCGCGTAGCCTCTGGTACACCAAGGCTACCTGCCTCGATGAACGGTTGCTCACCATCTTTGATCTGTCACCTGCATACAAAGAATGAACAACAAGCGTTAGTACATACATTAGAAAATAGTTCAAAATGAATAAACATAACAAAATTTAATTAAAAATATAGTATTATATGCTTTACAAATAATTTTCCTCTGGTTCATAGGTCTCGTCATCACTGTCAAAATTATCCAAATGGGCAACACTATCGGAATGTTCTAGTTCTTCTTCATTATCTTTGCCTGAATGGAATCGCTCAAGCATTTGAATGTCCTTCAGATTCAACACTACATCTCCAGGGTCCTCGTCATGAACCATTTCATCATGTACTTCCATTTCGGTCACATTGGGTAAGACTATCTCAAACGTAAAGCTCTTGATGTCTTCTCTGAATGGATGATTAGGAGGGAGGAATTGATGATGTTTGTCAAACGATGAATACTTGTCACCCTTCTTCAACCATGTGAACCTCACAGCTTCCTTGCATATTGGGCATGGAAACTTTCCGTGAACACACCAAGCACAGAACAACCTGTAGGCCAGGAAGTCGTGCAAGGAGTACTGGTACCAGACGTGCATTTTGAAGCTTGTCTTCGTAGCTCGGTCATACGTCCATACCCCTTTGTCCCAAACATGGATCAACTCATCTATCACAGGCTCCATGAAGACACCCATATTACTCCCTGGGTGTCCAGGAATTATCAACGACTGGAACACGGTATGTCGTTGAAAGGAGACGCCGAGGGGAGATTCAGGGGGATGACGAACACGGGCCAACATGTGTATGGTGCAGACATCATACCATATGGATTGAATCCATCTATTGCCAATGCGACACGTACATTACGAGCCTCATCTGCTTTGTCAGGATTTTGCAAATCGAAGTACTTCCATGCCTCAGCATCAGATGGATGTATCATCTTCCCAGGATTGTACCGTGTGCTGTTTTTGTGCCATGTCATCTATTTCACGGATTCCGACATCATGAATAGTCGTTGGAGCCTCGACAGGAACGGAAGGTGTCGTAGGACTCTCATGGGATCGTAAGCTGCCTCTTCTGGCCATTGCCTGAGTCTACCTCCATGTACCTAGAGGATTCACACTTCGGGCAGTACTTTGCATCCGCGTGTTCTTTCCTAAATAGGATGCACCCCTTCGGACAGACATCTATCTTGTCATACGGCATCTTAAGTGCAAGAAGGACCTTCTCTGACTCGTACAAGTTCTTCGGCATAATGTGTCCCTCTGGTAGCATGCCGCTCCACATGGCCAACATCTTGTTGAAGCCTTCTCGACTTAGGTTTAACTCGGCCTTCAACCCCATTACACGACCAATGGCATCCAACTTAGAAACATTGGTACGATCCTGAAGGGGTCTCTGTGCTGAGTCCAACATCTTGTAGAAGGCATCTGAGGCAGCCTCCATCTCCTCCTTCTCACGGCATTCAGCGAACTGAGCTTGGTGATAGTCATCCATCATGTCAGGCACCCCGGCATCATCATCAAAAGCCTTGAGTCGTGGTCTCACCACCTCCTCCCTGATACGATCGACTTCACCATGGTGGATCCACCGGTGGTAGCCCGGAGTAAATCCAGACTTCATAATATGTTTAAACATGGTTGACCTATCTTTCCTTCTTCTGTTGTGACAACTACTACAGGGAAAAGCACTAGAGAATGGCCTCCAGCACTCTCACCAAATGCATGTGCCAAGAATTGTTCGACGCCGACTATAAACAGCACATTGTACTCGCCATTGTCTAGCTGGGGCGTGTACATCCACTCACGGTCCTCCATCCTTTAACATATATATAACAGGGAGTAATGTGACCATTAATTGCATGTACGTGATGTTCCTACTGTCTAATAGGTGAGGATAGGTCCTAATCCCACCCGCGGATGCGTAGATTAGGTTAGTTTCCAAGCTCTACTCCGATCCGAGACAGAATTTTGGCAGCACCTCCCCGCTGTTCTCCCGATACATGTCCTAGAAGGGAGAGTGTGTATCCGAAGAACAACAGAGAGGTGGTGCCAAAACTCCGTCTCGGATCCGAGCAAAACATGGAAACTAACCCATCTACGCATCTGCGGGCTGTCCAAATAACGTGGACAATCCGAAAAAATACGGTCGCTATATGCAAAGACCTGCATACCTACAACCATATCTCTTTCGGACGGGAGACGTCTAACTGGCTTACGCGCGGGCTACGTACGACAATGGTAAGGAAGAGAGCTTAATTATACCTAGGGTGGCGGTGGAGACAGGCTAGCGGCGCAGTGGCGAGTCGACGCTGTGCAGGCAGGACCGCAGCGCCGACGAAGACGATTAGGGTCGTCGAGGTACTCCAGGTCCCCTACAACAGGTCCTGCTCTGCAAAAGAAGAAAAACAACATAATAAGTAAAAATTTCGGCAGCACCTCCCCTGCACGGGGAGGTTTCCAAAACCTACAAGAAAAATCGTCGGCACGATGGCCGACGTCCACATTTCTCAGCACGATGGCACACACATCAGCACCACTGGCACGAAGGCCATCAACAACATAAACGGCACGATGGCCGAAGACCCTGGGGCTTTACCTTCTCCTCCAGCGAGGACGGGGATGACGGCGTGGACGAACGTGGACGAACGTAGACGGTGTGGACGAACGTGGACGAACGTTCGTCCCCTGGGACGAAGGACGAAAGTGGACGAACGTTCGTCCCCTGGGACGAAGGACGAACATGGACGAACGTCCGTCCCCTGGGACGAACGTGGACGACCATGGACGGCGTTCGTCGGCGTGGACGAACGTGGCCGGCGTTCGTCTGCATGGACGAATGTGGACGGTTGGGGCTGCTGCTGCCTCGAACGTGGATGGCCGGGGCTGCGGCTGCTGCTGCACGGGCGTGGTTGTTGCTGCCCTGCTGCAGCTGCTGCTGCGCGGCCCGGATTCGGTGGCCGGCAGCCGGCTGGAGTGGGTGGCGGTGCGCCGGGGCGGAGGGCGGCCGGAGCACGGGCGGAGGAAGGCCGGAGCACCGGGCGGAGGCAGGCCGGAGCAGGGACGCGGCCGGAGCACGGTCGGAGACGGCGGCGCGGGGTCGGCACGGCGGCGCGCGGCGCAGGGCGGTCCGCGGCCGCGACAGCTCGGGGCCGGAGCATGGCGGCGCGGGGCCGAGCGCGGTGAGCGCTGCGTGGGTGGGGGCGAGCGCGGCGCGCGCGGGGCCGAGCACGGGCGATCGCGGCCGGCGGCGAGGAAAACTGGCGGTGCGCGCAGCCGGCGGCAGGGGCGGTGGCGGCGGCTCCGGGGGGGGCGGGTCGGGTGCGTGGTGTCTGTGCTGGGACTTAGGGTTTGGGGGGTGAGTGGCTAATGGGCCGGCACGGCTGGGCCCAAATGTTTGTGGGCAACTTTGCCGAGTGTCCCAAAAATGGGCACTCGGCAAATCGGTTTTTTTATTTTCAGAAAACCCATTTTGCCGAGTGCCTCCAATGGCACTCGGCAAAATATATTTTTTTTTTATTTTGAACCCAAATTTTTTTGTGTAGACTAGTGACAGTATTTAGAGCTCTAATATAAAATTTTGTGAAATTTTGAACTTTTTTGCTATATTTCGTTAATTCTTTTTTTTCCTTTATTTTTTTCCAGTATTTCAAATTTGAACTGCAGGTGCATGGAATATTGAAATTTCTTTATTCAAAAAATGATACTCATGAAATGATACTGCATACGGCCACAACATACCCTAAATATCATGAGTATCATTTTTTGAATAATGAAATTTCAATATTCTATGCACCTGCGGTTCAAATTTGAAATATTAGAAAAAAAATCAACGAAACAAAAATAATTAAAAATATACCAAAAAAGTCAAAATTTCACCAAATTTTAAAGTAGCGCTCTAAATACTGTCACTAGTCTACACAAAAAAAATTTGGGTCCAAAATCAAAAAAATATATATATTTTGCCGAGTGCCACTAGAAGCACTCGGCAAAAATTTCTTTGCCGAGTGCCTGCACCTGGAGGCACTCGGCAAAATATATATTTTTTAACGAGTGCACTGTGATACACTCGGCAAAATATATTTTTTAAAAAAAGAAAAAGAAATTTTGTTGAGCGTAGCACAGAAAACACTTGGCAAAATATTTTTAAAAAAATTGCCGAGTGCACAGTGATCCACTCGGCAAAATAAGTTTTTAAAGAAAGAAAAAGAAAATTTTGCTGAGTGCACCACAGAAAACACTCGGCAAAATATTTTTTAAAAAAAATTTGCCGAGTGCATAGTGATGCACTCGGCAAAATAAGTTTTTAAAAAAAGAAAAAGAAAATTTTGCCGAGTGCACCACAGAAAACACTCGGCAAAATATTTTTTTAAAAAAAATTTGCCGAGTGCACGGTGATCCACTCGGCAAAATAAGTTTTTAAAAAAAGAAAAAAAATTGTCGAGTGCACCACAGAAAAACTCGGCAAAATATTTTTTTAAAAAAAAAATTTGCCGAGTGCACTGTGATGCCCTCGGCAAAATATGATTTTTTCTTTTTTGAAATTTTTTTTGCCGAGTGCCCTACGTCTCGCGCTCGGCAAAATATGACGGCAGGTGACCGCCGTCACGGTCCGCCTAAATTTTGCCGAGCGTTTTGCTTTGTGGCACTCGGCAAAGTTTTCTTTGCCGAGTGTAAAATTTTGCCGAGTGCGACACTCGGCAAAATATTGCTTTGCCGTGTGCCCCGATAAAAAACACTCGGCAAAGTGTCAGGCACTCGGCAAAGTCCTGATTTCCAGTTGTGTGATACACGATTGTGCGACGGAGGAGGGGCACAAAACACGCCACAAATCAAACAATAAGCGCGGTAAGCGGTGCCAGGCTGCTGTAGCCTGCTCCAACCCATGCGCCCGCCTCCTCGAGTATAGCCGCGACAAGCTGACCCGCTGTGGCAGAACGTCGCTCGAACGTGCGGCTGTTGCGCTCCTTCCATAGGCTCCAAGAGACGAGAAGGACAAGAGAGTCGAAGCTCCTCCTCAACGCCTGCGGCAGCGAAGCTCTTCCGCGTAACCACCAGTCGAGCAAGACGGATGTCCGCTGTGGTGGCGCGGTCGGCGAGCCCATGGCGGCCAGTAGTCTTGCCCATACCTCGCGTGAGTAAACACAGGAGTAAACACAGGAGCATCGCATTAAAGTTTCAGGTTTGGGATTAGAAATCACTGTCCGGTTGTATTATCAACTGACAGTGAAATCATTTTATCATTGCTGGTGGTTTTAAAATCTGACGGTGATAAACTTTTTGCTTACGAACCAACAATGACACCTCTATCACTGTTGGTTTTAAATTATCCGGCAGTGAGCACTAGATCATTAGGTGATCACTGTGTTTGCAGGATTTTGGTGCCTTTGGCGGGCTATATATATGCCCTTGGCTGGCCATTTCAATGTGGTTGGAACCAGTGAAACTATAGGGTGTTGCTACACTTAAGATACAATCCAACCACTTATGAGAGATTAATGTTCATATCCAAAGCTATAGGGTGTTACTACATTTAAGGTACAATCCAACCAGCCACTTATCAGAGATTAATTAATGTTCATATCCAAAGCTATAGGTGTTGCTACACTTAAGATACAATCCACCCACTTATGAGAAATTAATGTTTATATCCAAAGCTATAGGGTATTGCTACATTTAAGGTACAATCCAACCACTTGTATATATTATGAGAGATTAATTTTCATATCCAAAGCTATAGGTGTTGCTACACTTAAGATACCATGCAACCATTTATGAGAGATTGTGCTTAAGATGTCTTTAGTAAGTGTTGGGTTTTAGCTTTAGTGCTAGAGTGGACAAGGTTTTGTGCCCTTGTTATCTTCATGAGCTGAAGCATTTTAGAGCATTGGTGGCTCAACGACGACATCGAATCTCCGAAGTTAGTATGGAGCAATGACGATTTGGTGGTGTGGGATGAGGAGATCTCCCTTACTTGGTGAGGATACCCTCCATAATGGACGGTAAAAAGGTGATTAGGACATATGACTGATGGTGGTGAGCCTTAGTGGCTTGCGACACTTGCCTTGGTTAATGATAACTTTATTTGTGGTGAATCGAACACCATGAACAAGGAAAGGCTCGTATGTTTGCTTTTTTTAGGGGCTCATGCCACAAGGTATATCACCTCATTTCCGAGAGTTTGTCGTCTTTCTTGACTTCACCCTTTACTTACTCTATTTAAGATTAATTCCACATCTATGCTTGTTTGTAGGATTTTTACCCTTCCTAGATTAACATGGTTTGAAGGTTTCACACTAGGTTACTAAACTCTTTGTGGGTTTTAGATAGGTAAAGAGCGATAGAAAAAAAATTAGTGCACCTCTTACTAGTTTATTTAATGTGTTTTCCTAGCGTAAATCAAGTTGATCCTAAAATAAGTTTTTGAAAGAGCTAACCAATTCACATCTCCCTTAGGACTTGTTTGGATACGCACGTATTCATTTTAATCCACATGTGTTGAAATGGATTGGAGTGGAATTAAACTAAATTCCATTCCATTCCACTCCAACACATGTGGATTGAAGTGAATACACACGCATGCAAACAAGGCCTTATTTGGTTCTTAATGGCTCACAAGCTAATTACAAGTATAGTGGGTTATATTATTTTTTTTCCGACGATGTAGATATCGACTTATACTGCTGATGAGAGCGATGTGTGCATACATATATATGACGATAATAACGAGTACAACTTGTTTCCATAACTCGACGCCTCAAGCCAGAGACTCTCGCCTACGTATGTCTGCTGGTACCTTGTTGTTATTGTTAGGTGTCTGCCCAAAAGGCCAAAAGGAGTATTGACCCGATGACGGGTTCGATCGGCCGCTTTGGCGCGTACGTGGCAATGTGCATGCATGCCAGACATATTCGATCCGGCTCTGGATGACACAGACGAAGAGCATAGTGCGTACACCCGTACACTGTGTTGGTGGCGCTGGATGTGATGAGAACCTTCGCAGCTGCTGCGTGGACGACGCGCGAGGGCAAATCGACCGACCGACGAGAGGGCCGGGACGATGCGCCCGTGCTGATCCTGCACCAAGCTCAGCTTGTACATACAGCAGTAGGATGCATTATTAGAGCTAGCCAGAGCCACTAAACTTTATGATGGTGCCACTGTCAACGTGCCGCAGTCCATTTTTGACCAGCTAGAGCTGGCTAGGACGACCAAAGATAGTGCGTGCTACAGAAAAATGATGGATATGCACTCAGTTCCACGACTCGCCGCGCCTCCAGCTGCCAGCAGACTCGCCTAACACGTGTTTCTGTTGCAAACAAAAAAAAAAAGAGGCCCGGCCATTGTGCTGGCCCGCACCGCAATAATGTGCACATGCCATGTCCCGATCAGGACACACCCGGCCTATATATAGAGTACGCAGTTCTCGTCTAGTAGTAGCACATGTGCCTCTCAGCCAGTGACAAACTCGAAGCCTCCGTTCTTGTTACTAGTCCAAGCTAAGTAGCGTCGGCAACAAGAGGGGTAGAGGTCGAGAAGATGAAGAGCAGCACGCTCTTGGCGATCTTGGTTCTCCAGGCCCTTCTGGTCTCTGCAGCTGTGGCCAAAGGACAAGGTACTTGCTTGCATATATGTCTCTTGATGCTGGAAATTTCATCTAGCCATATATAGGACGCTGCTCGTATATATAGTTCAATCTTCGCATATGTATGTGCGGGTGTGACGACGAACTGATCTGTTCTGAATGCAAATACCCACTGTCACCGCACCGCGCGCAGGACCGAAGAAGCCGTGCTGCAACGAGTGCACCAGCTGGTCGGGGGTCTACACCTGCGACGACCTCCTGACCAAGTGCGCCGCCACCTGCAAGACCTGCGTCCCCGTGTCCACGGACAAGGGCACCCGCTACAGGTGCCGCGACTTCCTCCCCGAAGGCTGCCCCTGCAAGACCAACTGATCCATCCACCGTGGTCCATGGCCCGCGCGCGCGCCACACACAGCCGATGGATGGATCCATGCACCACCGTCCGCCGTGCTATAAGGCGCCAATAATTAAGGCTGCTGTTGTTTTGCATGTTTGGGTGTCCCTTCTCCATCGAGATGGAAATAAAGTCAGGCGCACTTACGTGTTAGCATATTTCTCTCTATATATAAACTAGTATATTGTCCGTGTTAACGCTATGGCAACATTTCGTACATGTTCATTAAAATAACTAAACGACACTAAAATCTCTTGTCATGCTATTGATCAAGTCATTGCCATGACGATACAAAATCATTTTCCAAACAAACTAAATTTTGGTTGAATTCATATGCAATGGCCTCCTACCATCTGTGTTCTCTTACTAAAACTAAAACCTTCCCTCAACCCAATTCAATGGCCTCCTACCATCTGTGTTCTCTTACTAAAACTAAAACCTTCCCTCAACCCATTCAAAGGCATATTTCCAAATTAATTTGGTGCACTTTATTTCATTTTGATGCATGAGTGCTTGAATTTATTTGGCTTTTATTTGAGGTTTTGGTCGGAGTTAAAAGTTTTGTTTTGGTCTTGTTTGGAGTTTAATCTCTTCTTAAACCCCCTCCTTTGTCCCTAAAAGAAAAAGGGAAAAATCACTTTTCTGTTGTAACCTGGCAAATAGGCCTCCACTGCATATACCCCACTCCCACTCGACCCCCTCCTTTTCAATTTGGGCCCACTGCACCTGCTCTTTTTCGTGGCCCAACCTAGCCTCTTCCCCACTTTTTAATAGTGACCGATTATGTTTTATCCCATTTTTTAACCTAACGTAACAACCTAATTCATTTTTTGTAATAAATTAAAATTTTCCAATATTGATTACCACTAATGATAATTATTGGAGGTGGACAAAAATGATTTATAAATTAAATCTAACATGACATAGGGCCTCGGCCCCGAGCACCCTTCCTTCGACGCCCGTCCACATCTGTGCCTCCATCGTAGCTCGTGGATGTCCGCCTCCCGCTCACGCCCCACGGCCGCTCGCGCCCACTCGTCCCTCCCGTGCAGCGGCAAACTGTGCCCAGGCGCCCATGCCCGCTCTTGCACCGACGACGATGGCAGCCGCGGCTCCTAGCCATGGTAAAGGAAATTTTCTTATACAAATTTTTTTCGAATAAATTAAAAGATGAGTTGAATCCAAGCCCTACACGAATTCAAAACAAGACCATTCCGCACATATTTTATATTTTACCTAAAATAAAATCCTGACTCTATCTTCTTTCATGACATTTTTGTGATTTTCTATGGATTATAGAAGATCACCGTTCTGCTAGAAAAAGGAAAAACGAAACGAAAAGAAAAAAGGCCTGGCATGGGCCAGCTTCGGCCCACTCGGCCCAGGCGCCCGGATTCAGCCCAGGCTTAATTTGAGGCCCACCAGGAAGAGGCCCATGCGAAAAAAGAAAAAGAAAAAGAAAAAAAAGGAAGTTTTTTGAAATTTTATATTTGTTTGTGAATGAATTTTTACTGTCTTCAACATCTATGAAACCAGAACAAATGTTGGAAAAAGAACTTTTATATTTGTGGACACTAAAGGGGTACGTTCTAACTGAAAGCTTTTATGTATTTTTGCCGGCCTTTCTGACTGAAAGCTAGGCAGCTAGGCGGCATGCTGGTATAGCAGCGTAGCAACTCTAGCCTATACAGTTACACGTACCCACACGCGCGCACGTGTATCTATCGTACCCCACGCGCGCAACTAACAAATTAGCTGAGAACGTAGCTAGCCACCGCGCGGTCGTCTTTGCCTGCGCTGCGCCTGGCCTTGCTGATCAGTCGCCGACGAGCAACCGCAACCAGCCGGTCCCTTCCTTCCAGTCAAAAGGGAAGCCCTGTGTTTGCTTGCCTTCCTATATATAAATAACTACACCTCATCTCGATCGGAGGCACACACATGTGAATCTTGTTAGTGCTTCTGCTTACTTCAACAAAACTGGAATCGCTGTCAGCCCGTCATGCCGATGAACCTGATGAAACAGCGGCGGCGGCGGGGGCTCTCGGGGCAGTTGGGTAGCATCCATCCGTCGTCACAGTCACAGCGGCCTACTGCTAAGACTGCAGGTACTTACATGAACTATTCATAATGTTGCGTGATGTTGGTACAAACCACACATTCAGATAGGTAGCATAACATATCCATGCGTTCCTGCTCTCTCCCGTCTAGGGCCCCTTGTTCGGAGCAAGAACAACTGCTTCTGCGAGGAAGAGGAAGATCTTCTAATTAAGCTGCACACTTTGCTTGGAAACCGGTGGGGGTGAATCTTACTTAACTACGTACTTGCTCTCTGCTTCAATCCCGTTGTCCTCGCCTCACATATATACTGTGCCTTTGGCCTCAAAATTAGCGGATAGGAGTAGATATATAGTTCTTCGTGTCCCCGGCTTGTTTTCCATTGACTGCACTTGCTAATAGATCCAAGTACCCAAATATGTACATGCATGCAGTTGGTCGCTCATCGCTGGTAGGTTACCAGGAAGGACAGCCAAAGAAGTCGAAAGCTACTGGAACCGGCAGATGAGGAGCAAGCTCAAGTGCACCGGCCTAGATCCCGAAAAGCATCGTACAACTACATTTCGCTGCTTACTAGTACCTGATGATCAGCAGTGGCAGCGGCGTCCGCGGAACGCATGCAGAGTGGGACGCCCTGATGCCAGCAAGCATCCCGACCGTCCTCCATCCTCCAACGCCAAGGTTGAAGAGGACGTTGCCGACGACTGTGTCTCCGACGCAGGCAGCGCCTCCTGAGCTCGGCAGGACCAGCTTCCTCGGTCGTTGAACCTACTAGAGCTTACCCTCGCTACTACTCCCTGCTTGTGATTTGGAGAAAATGAGCAGATTCATGAACAGGTGGCCACCCACGCAAAGCAGTGTGTGGGTGAATCTAGTTGATAGCTACTAGTGCTTGTGATGAGTGTAATGGGGGATGAACGGGAAAACATAAACATCATATATAGTGCCGCGTTGGTATAGATGAAGTTATGTCACTACTACAGAATTAGTTTTCGCAACACCATTTTCACCGCCGGTTAGTAATGGAATTGTCGGATAATGTTCAAAACCGGTGGTTAAAACCCCTCACGAACCCGAAATTCAGACACACTGGATTTAATAAGTCTATTTCTTTCTAACACTATCATCTTCCTCCTCTCTCTCGGCTCAATCTTTATCCTCTTCAGACTCATGACCATGGACATGGACAATTAATAAGAAACAAAAAATAACATGTCCTGGAAAGTTGATTTTCGGACTAATGCATGTCTCGTCGCCAGATGAAGTGTGGAGCAGTTGGTTGCAACCAAAAGGAAACAAATTGTATTTACACATGCAGATGCAAGGATGCGTAGTTGGTTGTTTGTATGTTTTTTTTTCTTTTTTTTTAATTATTTTTTCGCGAGCGTGTCATGTTGACACGTGTTTCATTAAGCAGAAGTGGAGTGTCAAAGGTTACAACGTTCCTCGGCAATCCTAGGATTACCTAGGAAAGGCGAAACCCCGACAAGGGCCGAAGAAGCGTAGTAAGGTAATTTACATGAAAACCAATGTGCGACAGATTAGCAAATGCCGTTAAGCTATGTAGCTGCTTGAAACCGGCTAGCATCCAAAGGTTTGCTTCATCGGCGATAGCTACCTCAGCCACACTGCAGGTGATGTCGTTGAAGGTTCTTGAGTTCCTTTCCTTCCAAAGGTTCCAGCCGACAAGGAAGGCGAAGGAGTCGAAGCCCCGCCTCAGCTCCTTTGGGATCAACTTGCGCGAACGCAGCCACCAAGTCCAGAAGGTGTCCTCCGCCACGAACACCACTTGATCAATACCAATCGCCCCCAACGCCGTGTGCCAAACCTGCTGGCTGAAGGCACAAGCGAGCAAGATGTGGTCGATCTCCTCCACCCCTGCTAAGCATAAGACACAGTTTGGCGACTGTTGTAGACCCCGCCGATGCCGACGAGCAGTCGTCCAAGCCGTGACAGAGAACTGCTGGACGGACACATCCGCCATGGTCCAGACGTCCGTGCGCCAAGCCATCACGATCCCACCAGAGAGTCCCACCGAGGGAAGGAAGCAGTAATCAAACAGAGGTCCTAGCATTTCATTCACTAGAGCAGGCAGCACATCGACCATCTTGGTCTCCTGCAAACACAGAAGCGACACCCTCTCCTGATCAACAAACTCCCTGACCGAGTTGCGACGGGCACGCGCGTTCAAGCCGCGTACGTTCCATATCATAATATTTTCACTTGACATCGATAAACTCTGTTGCGACTCACGGTGTCTAGCATGCCTCTTCGAACATGCATTCGATCCCAGATAGGTCGAACTTCAGCAGCTCACGCAGTGCCTCCCTCTTGACAGTGTCCAGAGGGCTCTTGAACACCGTCTTGCAAGCCGCGACGATTTCTTTGGATGGCTGCGCACGAGCGACCGAGCTCGGATCCCACTTGGAGGTCAGCACCTTCTGGGCCTGGAGCGTCGCGTTCGAAGCACGCGAACCACATTTCGCCGCGAGGCGGCCGCTACGCCGGATGGAGGATGGTGGCGAACGACGTTTGTGGCGTCGAGGCAATGCCTTGATCAGCGGCGTGCCGTTTATCTCTACTAATATTCAAGGGCTTGGAGTTAAACTCTTACCGGCCTCTTACTACTAGGTAATCAGGCCGGCATGGTGTGTCTATATATATCTCAAAAATTCCAACGATAAGGCTTCCTATGACGACCAGGCAGGGATTTGATCTGACCAAACAGGCCCTAACACAGCATTGGTCCATTCTTGTTGTCATAAAATCGACAATAGAGAACATTAGGCGTACTGTTCGCTTGAACTACTTTAACAGTATTTTTCAGCGAACGAACAGTGTTTTTCTCTCATAACAAATCAGCATAAGCCGAATTTCAGCAAAACGAACATTGCACCATATGTACATATGTATGCAAGACAAATGGACAATAATGACCTCAGGCCAAAGCATGCATATGTATGCAGTTCATCATCATACATAATGACTATAAAGTAAATTATTTTCCACCATCCCCATCACATTTATATTAACAAGCAAACATGCTTGTATGTTACAATAGGAGGTATAACTTATGTGATCGTTTGGATCTGTCCAAGCAAATTATAACGAGCTAGTTATCATTTTCTGGATTTAATTGGGCTTATTGGCCTAACTTAATTTCAATTAAATCATATAAATTTTAAAGCCCACAACACAACAATAAAGGAACATTCCGATTTAGGAAAACTGATTCACCTCAAATAGGTGTCTATTATGTGCACATGTTGTGCGATTAAAAAAAGTGGAGGGCGAGCCACAATCCACCTCCCCCTTTGTTGAGCTTTGTAGAGCAATGTGCAAGGGCTCAAGCGGCTATGTCATCATATTAGTAGTGTGGCGCTAATGAAGGTTTTACAACTCAAGAAGGGAGGTTTGACCGGGGTACGGGAGAAGAGAGGTGGGGAGTGAGGCATGAATGGAAGGGGGAGAAAGTGATGGTGGACCAATATTAGAAAGCTAAAATTTCTTCTTTTAATATTATTAGCAAGTATGTCTGTGTGTTATTTGCAGTGCTCGTGCCAATGTAACGATCTAGATATTTTGTTGAATTTAATTGGGCCCGGTGCAACATTAATAAATCAAATAAGTTTCAAGGTCCATATAATAAATTATAGTGCTATAAAGAGCTAATCCTGTGTGGACAATGACGATAGATTGGTTGGCCTTAAATAGGTGATTATTGTGTGTATTATTGTGAGTATAAAAAGGATGGAAGGTGAGCCACATCCGTACATACACCGTGACAATGAACAGGCTTGAGTGGCCAGGCTATGATATTAGTGGTGTGACGTCAATAAAAAATTTTGCAGTTCCTAACTCAAACTGAGGGACAGAAGATGAGTGATTGACGAACGAACATGAGAGATTAAGAGACAGAAAAAAAAAACATTGATTTTATAATATTATAAATACTGTCACATTTACGTTTTGGGTTGTTTCCCACGTGCATATATACATCATGTCACCGATTTACAATGGGAACATGAGTCTTCTTCCCATGACCAACCTAAATCGAACCAAACTTGTATATAGTTATATTTTCGCATCCAGCGGGCCAACAGATCGTCTTTCTCCTACTACGTATATACGGAGGGAAAAAAACAAGAAAATCTCGTAGGTGACGACATATATCTCTCCTATATGTTGTAGGCCCCCACCGAGGTGTGTGAGAACAAGTCCGCCTTGCCAGAGAGATGCCAGAGTACTGCGTGACTGGGGGTACGGGTTTCATCGCGGTGCACCTCATCCGGGCGCTGCTCGCCGCCGGCCACTCAGTCCGTGCCACGGTCAGAGATCCAGGTACTACGCATCTCCCCCTCCCACCAAGCTCTTGCAGATAGAGGTCGTTTCCAATCAGTTCTTGGGTTCTACTTCTGACGCACGCATGGACAACACAGAGGATGAAGGCAAGGTCGGGTTCCTGTGGGGGCTGGAGGGCGCCGCCGAGCGGCTCCAGCTGGTGCGCGCGGACCTGATGGTGGAGGGGAGCTTCGACGACGCCGTGAACGGCGTGGACGGCGTCTTCCACACGGCCTCCCCCGTGGTGGTCGTCGGCAAGGACGACGTCGACGTCCAGGCGACGCTGGTGGAGCCGATCGTGAAGGGCGCGGCGAACGTGCTGCGGTCGTGCGCCCGGGCGCCCGTGCCCGCGCGGCGCGTGGTGTTCACCTCCTCCTGCTCCTGCGTCCGCTACTGCCACGCCGCCACGCTCAACGAGTCGCACTGGTCGGACGCCGACTACTGCAAGTCGCACAACGTACGTACCAACGTCACAGTTACAGACAGTGGACGTGTTTACTATTATTAGCGTTCTGATTTGGGCACTGGATGGGCATGAAAAACTGGTCAGCTGTGGTACGCGTACGCGAAGACGGTGGCGGAGAAGGAGGCGTGGCGACTGGCGAAGGAGCACGGCATCGACCTGGTGGTGGTGAACCCGTCGTTCGTGATCGGCCCGGCGCTGGGGCCCAGGCCGACCAGCACCATACTCATCGTCCTCGCCATGCTCAAAGGTCGTCTATGATTTGCAAGACAGCACAAGAAAACGATCTCTCTGTATCCATGCATCACGTATGCATGATTACTGAATTGAAGTACACATGCAGGGGAGCTGGGCAAGTACCCGAACACGACGATCGGGTTCGTGCACGTGGACGACGTCGTGCTGTGCCACGTCTTGGCCATGGAGGACGCCAGGGCGTCCGGGCGGCTCATCTGCTCCTGCGACGTGGCGCACTGGTCCGAGATCCTCGAGTCGCTCAGGGAGCGGTACCCGCAGTACCCGATCCCGACGGAGTGCAGCAGCCAGAAAGGGGACGACAGGCCGCACAGGATGGACACCAGCAAGGTCAAGGCGCTCGGCTTCCCTCCCTTCCTCTCCGTGCAGCAGATGTTCGACGACTGCATCAAGAGCTTCCAGGACAAGGGCCTTCTCCAATGAATTATCCATCGTCAGAATAAATTCAGGCACATTATTGAGAAGTACAGCTAAGAGATGGCCAGACACATTATTCAGTCATATCATCAAAACATTCCCCAAATAATTAGAAGTGATCAAACCCCTCGTTCTCTCCTTTTAATTAATTATAGAATTTGATTTGAATCCTCTCAATCAACTGCGAAGAAACTTTTTTATTCGGGTCTGTCTAGTGCATACTGCATCAGCGGGTGTTTGTGACTCTACTCTTCTGGCACTCGGTCATTAGCTTGGTCAGAAACATTAAAAAAAGTTCTAAAAAATACAGATGCATATATTCATGTGATTCTAACCCTTTTGTACCTGATTTTATTTTTGTGATATTAGATTCAAATCTTATACCTTTTTACATTGAATTGACGACTCTTAGAGTGGAGATGCTAGCGCCCGAACGTCCGGACGGACGTGCGCATCTGCTGCTTGTGTTGCGCGCCTCTCAGTTTCCAGCGCCTCCTTCGTTTCCCACGCCTGTGTCATATGGACGCATCGTCCTGCCCGTGCCGCCCGCTCGTACACGGGAACCGCCCACTTCAGCTCTATTTCCCGCATTCATGTGGGGACCGCCTGCACCCCTGCTCCGCATGCATGGTGCCCTAGCATCTGCAACAGGCGGCAGTGGCAGGTGGGTCCCGTTGTAACATGTGCAACACTAGTTCTACTTTTGCAACATCCAGATAAAACACTTGCAACATACGTCTGAAATACTTGCAAACCGCCTAAAAACACATGAAAGTTGTTGCAAGCATATGTAACATCTAGATAAAACACTTGCAACATATGCGTGAAACATATGCAACATTCAGATAAAACGCTTGTAACATACGTCTGAGACACAGATGAAAAATTTGGAATATATGCTTGTAACATGCGTGTATAGCCATTGCAACATAAGCAACATCTCGATATACTTTTGCAACATCCATGCGAAACACTTGCAATATAATTCTGAAACATCTGAAACAATTGAAACATATGCGTGTAACATGCGCTTTCCCGCAACATCACCTTGCTGCATGCCACACAGAGGGAACGCAACTACGCGCACGCCCGCCTACACCAAGCCACCATGCCGCTGCTGTCCAAGATCACGAGCAGGTCGGCCATCAGCATGGGCGACACGAAGGACGCCTACGCGAGGAGGGGGAGGATGCGCATCAAAGCAGCCGGCAAAGCACGACGCCATAACAAATAGGTGGGCCGCACAGGTTGCATACGCCTGTGGCAGAGGAGTTCATCTATTGCGCTGCCGGTCAGAGGGTTGTGCCATGGGGTGGCGGAGGAAGCGGGCGAGGACGACGCAAGGGCCAGGATGAAGACAGCGGCCGCAACAGGCAGGAGGTGTGATACACTACAACACGACCCCCCGTCTAGCATCGTATACCTTGCAACGCTAGTAAAAATGCGTTGCAGGTCTCCCACCCCACTTCCGCACACGAGCGCAATAATTATAATACGCCTTCCTGTGTTCTCTCGTCGTGATAGTTCCTCAATGAGATAACCTTTTTTCCGGAGTTTCCTATCGTGTGCACGGAGAGGCAGTTCATAGAGACGATGGTTTGGAGTCGTTCCTCGATCTAGAATGCGGCGAGCCCACGAGGCAGGGAGTTTTCCTCGTCGGCGCCAGTGACGGGGCATCAGTTGGACAGGCGTGATTGGGAGAAGTGTTGCGGCGATAGGGTGGGTCATCGGCAACGGAAACCACTTCGCTTTCACATCTACTGATTGCCAGGTTACGATCTCCTCAACCAGGTTACGAATCTCGTCTTGTGGGTTACGATCTCCTCTATACTTCGTGTACAGGTTCGTGCCCTATTGATTGGATCTGGTTTGACAACGCTGCTCTCCTTCTGCCGTACCCTATTGATTGGATCTGGTTGAGGACGCTGCTCTCCTTCCTTAATCTTTCCATGAAGGGTACTATCTAAAATCCTCCCTCCAGCCAGTTAAAATCCTCCCTCCAGCGAGTTAACTAGTTCGCACGTATCCTCAATTTCTATTTCAGTTCTGGTCCAATTAACTAGTCCGTACGTACAATAATGTTTGGTTGTTGTTGCAGCAGCCCCGTATGCCACTGTTGTTGTCTCATGATTGAACTCTAAACTGCGCACTACTAACAAATGATTTGGTAGGTCACTTCTCTCAATTCCATAATTTTCGGTCTCTGTAATCTCCTTTTAGTTGATATGTTACTAAATTGTGATATTTTGTTGTCATAAGTCTGAGTTTTATTGATTTTCTAAACTCATGCGAGTGCTGACAAAGGCAAATCTTCTGAATGTTTTGTGCTTTGATATAGAGCTAAGATCTACAAAGTAACTGAGGAACAAATCTATTAAGGCATTTAGGTCTGGTAAGGTCAGACTATCCCTGCTCCAAATATATAAGGTTTGTAGTCTACATTTTGGCACTGTTTAATTGGGACAAAAATTAGTATATATTCACAGACCTGATCTCTGGTTAAATTTAGTAGGTTTTCTTTAATCTATTTAAGCTATTACTTTTCTTGTCTTATGTAGTTCCTATGATATTGCTTAATCGTAGGCTACAACACTTAGTATTGATTTGTCAGGACTGTCCATTAGTATTGGTAAAGTAATTATAGACATACATTTAGTATTGATTACATGATTTGAGAAGACTAGTCCTTGAATTATAAAAGAACTAACAGTCATAAAACCTTAATTTTATTAACTGAGAAATGAAACTTTATTTCCACATACAAAATCTCCTTACTTTTTCTGATGACAATTCAGTCGGATGCTCTAAAGCTGGATATTAGGCATGGCCCAAGACCGATGGATCTTATTCTTCTGAATTTTTAGTATACACAATATGTAATGGTAAGTTTTCACACCTCCTATAATCATTATGTGTTTCTTGCAGACTGAGAAATGAAACTTTATTTCCACATACAAAATCTCCTTACTTTTTCTGATGACAATTCAGTCGGATGCTCTAAAGCTGGATATTAGGCATGGCCCAAGACCGATGGATCTTATTCTTCTGAATTTTTAGTATACACAATATGTAATGGTAAATTTTCACACCTCCTGTAATCATTATGTGTTTCTCGCAGACTGCAGCTATTGGGGAATTGCAGTGTGCAGCAGGTTTCCATGTTGCTGCCTAGCAGAAACTCCAGAAACAGGGATCAAAGGTGAGTGCTTGACTACTGTGAATACTAATTCTCAACTCTATCCGGTTAGTCCATAGGTAACAATCAGAGACTGAGTGCAGGATTCGACTCAACTTTTCACTGAGTCTACTCTATGGATTTGTTTATCAGCATGGTACTTGACTACTAGACTACTTCAGGCATTAGGATATCTTACTATCCAGGTACCATCTTCATGATTACATAGTATATATATTCCCACTACAACACAAACCAATCACCTTCGGTTTTGCAGGTGTGATAATTGCATAGCATCCTACAGGGGAAGTCACGAGTCATCATGGAGTAGATGATTAAAAGCGCCACTACTTGTAATTAGAGAGATCAGGACAAACTATTTTGTAAGTCTCACCGTGAACATCTCAGATGGAAAGAAATAGAACAAATCTCCTATTTGTTTTAATTCTATAGTTTTTGTACTCCGAAAGTCTACTATTCTCTTACTGATGGTTCACGAATTGTTATATTTCCATGTGTGATTATTATTAATGCTTTGACATAAAGCTATT
Source organism: Saccharum hybrid cultivar R570 (assembly GCA_038087645.1). Lineage (NCBI taxonomy): Eukaryota > Viridiplantae > Streptophyta > Magnoliopsida > Poales > Poaceae > Saccharum > Saccharum hybrid cultivar. The sequence continues at coordinate 8,180,583 of JAQSUU010000112.1, read as the reverse complement.
TTCGTTTTCTTTAACTTGTGCAGACTGCAGACAAAGGCATTCATATCTTCTAAACTTTCCTGCTTTGATATAGAGGTACAATGTAATTGAATAATTTAGGTTGTACTAAATAAAATTTAATATCAGGCAAGATCAGCCAATCCCTTTTCCCTGTATAAACACTTAACTGGATCTATATAAAGATATATTGAGAAATTTGTACGTGTAATGCCATGTAAACCTAGAATCTGAATCCTCACATGATTAATCCTACTATATGACTTCAGACATTAATAACCGGCTCACTATGGAAATATGCTGATCAAAATTTTTCTGAATCTAGAGTCGCAGAGGCGCAGTGGTGGTTGTGGCATTGCAGATATGATCTTTATTCTTCAAAGAAGAGCAGGTTTGATCAAATTACTAGAAGATTATCAATCCCCTATTGCTTTTCAGAAAACACTAGAACATGATTAACATGTCATGACTTTTTAGTACAGTTTTTGTGACCTTATTGAAACCAATTTCCATGGGAGCTAGTTTTCATGATAATGTTGTTTCATATATAACACTTCACACGTAGGGATGTTTTTTTAGAGTATTGTACCAAAATGCTTGTATAGTTACTATATTTTGCTCCCTTTTTCCTCGCAGGATTGATGAAATAGGAACATGTGATGAATGGATGGTGGCATTGTAGATGGCTTATTTGTGTTTTGTATATGTTATTCCCATATAAATGTTGTAAACAGAAAAATGCGCCCTGGATTTTTCAGATGGTGCTCATTGTAACGCAACAATTGCTTCTTAATATATGGCTGAAAGTTTTTTTATTTCTCATGTGTGAGATGATCTCTAATTTTTATATTGCAAATGATTATTTATTTATTTAGGTCCAAATTATAATAAAATATTAATTTTCATTATATGATTTCTTATTCCTCATTACCCATATAAGTGTTGCAAGAATCCAGACTATACGTAGCAATGAACTACAGAAACCATTCGTCTGCGGTTAGTACAAACGCATGTAAGCGTTGCAGTAGCCATCAATATCCATTACAAGTTTACAACGGTTATTTGTAAGTGTTACCAACACATATGCAAGCATGGCAGTAGACCCTTGCAACGCCACTTTGGGCAATGCATAATAATGCGTTGGTATAGACCTCACCAACGCATATATGGACTTTTAGCAACGCATATATGTGTTGCAAAAGGGGTGTCCTTTTGTAGCGATGGAGTGGGAGGAAGGCAGATGACCACGCTCAGGTGCGGTGGGGATGCCGGTCGGTGGGCGTCGGGACACCGTGGAGATTGCCGAGGCGGCGTGACAGAGCACGGACGTGGCGCTGCGGTGATTTTTTTTTGAGAAATTGTGTAATTGGAGAGTCTTCTGAAGAATTAAGTGGATGAGGATAGGATAGGAGGGGGTTGTTGGGCTGGCGTCGCGGCCCAAAAAAAAAGCGTCCAGATGGACAGACGCCCTACAACAAGTATTACCGTGCTAGAGCAGCTCCAGTGATGCCAAAATCGAAAGGGGGAAGAGAAAAGGGAATCGAGCACACTAGAGCACGCAAACATTCCCTGAAGCAAAAGCGCACTCTGCAGACGGTTCGCTTGCGAACAGCCCAACATTTTGGTTGGCTAAAAAACGATTCTTTAATTCTATATAGGTCCCACGAGCCGATGATCACGCTGGAGAGAGCGAACCCTGCTCTTGTTCGGCTTCGTGGTATCATTTGGTTCAACATCGACACTGGAGCTGTCCGTATGACCACCAAACTCAGATCGGCATAAATCCAGGCACATTGATCGTGAGAAGTGTACAACTAAGAGATTTTTTTTGAGCAAAATGTACAACTAAGAGATGGCTAGGCAAATTCAGACATCCATCTTTCATGAGTTTGCCAGTAGGCCTGGGAATGGGCCAACCCGGCCTTGGCCTTGGACCTGGTCCTGTAGCCTCAAGGCCAATTTTATGGATCATGGATGCAATCTCTTTTATCTAGATGCTATGGTCTTACTGATCTATGAGCAATATGTGTCGATCTAAATATTTTTCTACAATCATGAACCATAAATACTATAACACTTCTAGAAAATATGATATACAAAATTTAAAAATAGCAAGGTCGTACTCCCTCCATCCGCAAAAAAAAAAAAATGCAATTATCACATTTCGATGAGTCAAAGAGTTTAAACTTTGACTAAAATTATATGGAAAAATACTAACATTTATGAGACAAAATACATACCATTAGATTAGTTATAGAATATATTTTCATAATAAATTTATTTGGAGACATAAATGCTAATACCGTTTACTAAAAACTTAGTCAAACTTGAGCCCTGCACGGTTTCTATAATTACATTCTTCCTGGACGGAGGGAGTACAACGTTACGAAGTACCATGGCTTAGCCATGTCGTTTCCTTGTTGCTGTCTCAGCTGTCTATTTTTTTTTTTAAGAAAATCTATTGCTACCCATTTCACATCCTTGTCAAGCTACAGAACAAAATGTCGTTTCATCACCACATAACCATGGCTTGACGCTTTAGGGGTCTCTTGACGGGACCTTATCTCGCATTCATTTGGGGACCTTATCTCTATTTGGTACTCCGTATATTCATTCACTCGTTACCTTATCTCGCATTCATTTGGGGGCTTTAGCTTTTACCGAGCATCTTTAAAAAGATTCGCCCTGCCTGGTGTTTCTGCTATACGTATGTGCCTATGCGTGTCGTACTGTCATGAACGGTAGCTGCCACACGATTTCCTAAATTCCTTCGTGTCTGATCGCTCTGTTCATCGTCAAACTTGAGGCCTAGCATTCCATTGATAACTAAAATTATCCATTTTATAAAGTTATCCGAATGTAAAACGGACTTCACCACTGCGTTCCTCTCGTCGAGATGGTCAAAAAAAACATATATGGAACACCAAATTCGGAGTCCGGATAAAGGAGTAAATTGTCCTTTGGCTTTATGCGGAAATCAGAACTTCTGACCCCTACCAGAACTTCTGAGTTTCGTATATGAGTTCTGGCTTTGCGCGAACATTAGAACTTCTGACCCCCTACCAGAACTTCTGATTTTCGCAGTCCGAATCAGGTAGAGTATAAACTCGATCCCAACTCTTCCGAACTCGTGGAAAACTTGTAGATTAAGTCTTAGAGATGTTTCCTACTGGGATAAGACCACCTCCCTCTATATATACAAGAAGATCATGGTTGATTGAGGTCTCATCTATCCAATCGATAAACAAATCAATCTACTACCTCTACTCCAACCCTTCTACCCTCTTCTTCAACTTCCATGTTGTTCATCCCTTGATCCACGACCAAGGATGGTGCTCTAGGCTTGCCGGCCGACCTAGGGCAACCCGGCGACATCCTTACCCTGACGAGGTCCCTCCCGAGTGAGAGTTTCGACGATTTCTTTGCTAGTTTGCCTGAAAACTAGCCGGTTCTTCGTCACATAAGTACGTTGGTTATCCTTTGGTGGTTTGCTTGTAAACCTATCCGTTCTTCACCGCGTAAGCGTGATATCCTCGCTGCGTTCTTCGGTCCGTAGCGGCCCGGACGTCCAGGGCCCTGTCGGTGTGTGATTTGAATTACTTCCGACGTCAACACATCCAGTGAGACAATATTTTAGCATAGCATCATTGGTAGTGTTTCTTCATTCAGTGACCATGGCCATGGGGCTATCTGAGGGAGTAATGTGCAGTGTCTGTCATGTAGTGTTAGCATAGCATCACTGGTAGTAGTACTGATATATTTGTTTTAAGGCTGACTGGCTACAACTTTTGTCGATATAACTTTTGTCGATCTTATTAGCTATACTTTCCTTACAGAGCATAGACGAAGGTAGCTAAATATAATTAATCTTCTGGGAGAAAGGCTATGCAGCAGCTATAGGTAGCTGGTAGTGGTACTGATATATTTGTAGTGTTAGCAATGCATCACTGGTAGTTATTGTAACTTGGCATGAATCATCATTAGCTGGTTATTTATATTACTACTAGTTCTAAATAAGTTTTAACATAAACTTATTTAGAAATTCTGTTATGGACAAATTTATGTATTTCATCTTTTTTGTGGCAGATCTCGCTGAGTTCGAAGCTTAGCATTTTCATGGAAGTTTGGAAAAATCATGGTGGTGTTGGTCCAAAAGCTACTGCAATTGACTTCATAGAGTCATTAATCTGATGTTTTTGGAGTTTATGTGTTTGAGTGGTTAATTTATTATTCAGTGAGAATTCACTTTTTGATCCAGAGTATATGATAGTATATTTAAAGGACATTTTCTAGAAGTGCTACAGTAAGATGGCTGGACAATTTGAGATCAAGTAATCAGATATATTTTACAGTCATGGCATGTGAAAAATATTTTATTCGCATGATACAAGCGACATTGACATGCGTGCAAAAAGACAGCTCAATGTATTATTAGAGCTAGCCAGAGCCACTAAACTTCATGATGGTGCCACTGTCAACGTGCCGCAGTCCATTTTTGACCAGCTAGAGCTGGCTAGGAAGACCAAAGATAGTGCGTGCTACAGAAAAATGATGGATATGCATTCAGTTCCACGACTCGCCGCGCCTCCAGCAGCCAGCAGACTCGCCTAACACGTGTTTCTGTTGCAAACAAAAAAAAGAAGAGGCCCGGCCCTTGTGCTGGCCCGCACCGCAATAATGTGCACATGCCATGTCCCGATCAGGACACACCCGGCCTATATAGTACGCAGTTCTCGTCTAGTAGTAGCACATCTGCTCCTCTCAGCAGTGACAAACTCGAAGCCTCCTTTCTTGTTACCACTCCAAGCTAAGTAGCGTCGGCAACAAGAGAGTAGAGGTCGAGAAGATGAAGAGCAGCACGCTCTTGGCGATCCTGGTTCTCCAGGCCCTTCTGGTCTCTGCAGCTGTGGCCAAAGGACAAGGTACTTGCTTGCATATATGTCTCTTGATGCTGGAAATTTCATCTAGCCATATATAGGACGCTGCTCGTATATATAGTTCAATCTTCGCATATGTATGTGCGGGTGTGACGACGAACTGATCTGTTCTGAATGCAAATACCCACTGTCACCGTACCGCGCGCAGGACCGAAGAAGCCGTGCTGCAACGAGTGCACCAGCTGGTCGGGGGTCTACACCTGCGACGACCTCCTGACCAAGTGCGCCGCCACCTGCAAGACCTGCGTCCCCGTGTCCACGGACAAGGGCACCCGCTACAGGTGCCGCGACTTCCTCCCCGAAGGCTGCCCCTGCAAGACCAACTGATCCATCCACCATGGCCCGGCGCGCCAGCGCGCGCCACTGCCGATCGATCGATCCATGCTCCGTCCGCATTACTATAAGGCGCCAATAAGTAATAAGTCGTTGGTTTGCATGTTTGGGTGTCCCTTCTCAATCGAGATGGAATAAAATAAAGTCAGGCGCACTGACGCGTTAGCGTATTTCTCTTCTGGAAACTGTATATTGTCCGTTGCGTTAGCATGGCAACATTTCATACATATACACATCAAAACAATAAAAAAGATAATAATAAGGCTGCTATAAGGCGATGGCCCCCGCGCGCGCCACACACAGCCGATGGACTACGATGCGCGGATACTCCAGGGGGTCCGTATCGCGTATCCGATACGTATCGGATATGGATATGCCTCGGATATGTATCCATGCCGTACTATGAAAACTGGATACGTACTGACCAGGATACGGGTATCAGACACGTTTGGGCTGATTTGGATACGGCAAAGAAAACTAGCCCAACTTAACTACACGCGTGACTTATTCCCCTTCAGCACATCACCCGCACGGTGGCGCACACTCGCAATCTCGCGACTTCCACCCAGGCACGCCCGACGCGAGTGGCAATTAGCAGCGGCCGGCGGCGACCCTCCCAGATCCCGGTTCCCTGCTGCTACAGCTCTGTGCCGGTGTGCCTCTGCTTGGAGGATGGAGCAAGGAGCATCCCTGGGCAGCTCGCCGTCGATTCGGTCAGCGGCAGAGCAGCCAGCAGCAATGCGGCGACGTAGTCCGGCTGCGCCCCTCCCCTGCTAGCGGCAGCCCAGCCCCTTCAGTTGCAGCCTTCGCCCCTGCTCCAAGCATCCCTGGGTGGCTCCAGCAAGATTCAATCGGTAAGAAACTATTCAGTTCCTCGACTGTCCGTGCGTTCAATAGTTTTGTTCATCATGTGCTTTGATCTGAAATTTTGTTCTTTTTTATCTTTGTTATTATTACTTTATTAGAACGACTAGATGGCCCGCGTGATCAACCTGCTCCAATTGAAGTTGATGACGAGCAGAAGACGAATCCATTGTGGAAACATGTTGTGCTGTGGATGTGACCTTATTAAGTTGTGTACTTAAATTTTGTGTAGTTATTAATTATTATTATTATTATTATTATTATTATTATTATTATTATTATTATTATTATTAAAAAATATTCTAGACGTATCCCCGTGTCACTGTTTTTCGGAGAACAGCGTATCCGCATATCCGATACGTATTGTATCCAATACCCGTATCCGTATCCGGACAACATAGCCGATGGATCGATCCATGCACCACCGTCCGCCTTGCTATAAGGCGCCAATAATTAAGGCTGCTGTTGTTTTGCATGTTTGGGTGTCCCTTCTCCATCGAGATGGAAATAAAGTCAGGCGCACTGACGTGCTAGCATATTTCTCTCTCTGTATATAAACCAGTATATTGTCCGTGTGAAAGTCTCTAGTTTGGTTTTGGCTAATTGATGAAACCTAGGACTAACCTTTGTATCTAAATGGATGATTTAGATAAAGGTGGTCGTTGAATAAGAGACATGACATTGACTCATGTGACCAAGATGGTGAAGACCAAGATGAGGCTGCTCGATGGACCGGTTGTGAAGGTGAAGGGCAAGTCGAGGCTTCGAAGCGAAGGACCATGCGATGGTGAAGCTTGAGCAAGACTTGGCGCCGACGGACTAATGCAACGGTGAAGAGCAAGTGAAATCAAGGTCGATGGATCGAGACGGTCGTGTGATGATATGAAGTGGAACATATCATTTGGAGAAACAAAATGGGCTCAAGGCAAAGGTATAACCATAGGGCCATTTTGTTTTACACTCAAGACACCATAGAGGGTGTGAGTGGTTTAGGGTCGATAGCCGAACTATTAAGAGGGGAAGTCTTATCGGTTATTCGACGCACGGTGCCACTAGGTGAATTCATGAAGTGCATTGCATGTAGGGCCTAGTGAGCTAACTGGAAAACCTTTGAAAATGATTGAGAAAAAGCTAACACACAAGCACATGGAGATGTACACTTGATAGTGTTGGCACATTTGCAAAGGTGGCGTTGGTCGCGCTGTGGTTTGCGGGTAGAGAGGGGTTTGGGTTCCTCTCTCCCTCCCGCCGAGCGTGCGAGCGCGGGATTCATGCGATTTCGGGGAAATGAAATGCCTATTTTCCATTGCGCCGGAAGTCGGAAAAGAAACGGAGGCGAACGCGGTCACAGAGGTGACCGGACGCTGCACCGGACGCTGCACCGTCCGGTCAGGCGAACAGCTGTTCACAAGGACGATCGGACGCGGTGCGCGTCCGGTCACACACGATCGGACGCGTCCGGTCGTCAAGGGAGCTTACTGGACTCCGACCGGACGCGGTCACTGTCGCGTCCGGTCGTTGCGAGGAGCGCGTCCGGTCATGGCTTCGCGCGCGCGGGTACTGTGCGCACCGGCGCGTCCGGTCGTTTGCAGCAGCGCGTCCGGTCGCTCGTTTGACCGTTGGCGCGCAGTGACCGTTGGAGGATCTAACGGTCGCGTTTGAAATCGGAGGACACGTGGACGTCGCAGGGCGACCGGACGCGGTTGAGCGCGTCCGGTCAGTTACGACCGGCGCGTCCGGTCGTCCCGCGAAAAACGGTCAGTGGAGTTGTAACGGCTCTATTTGTTTGGGTTGCTTATAAATACTTATTGGCCGGCCCTTGGGGAGGTCTCTTGGCATTTCTAACACTCTTGTGCATCCTTTGAGCTAGAGCTACTCCTCCCACTCATCTCCCTTGCTTGATTGCAAATCGAAAGTGAGATTGAGTGATCCCAAAGTGCATTGCATAGCTTGAGGGCATCTAGTGGCACTTGTGGGTGGTTTAGCCGGTGGATTTCTTGTTACTCTTGGAGAGTACCGCTCCTAGCCGGCTTGGAGATTGTTGGAGGCGTTGGCAAGAGAAGGTGATTGTTCTTGGCCACCTCCGGTTGATTGTGAGAGGTTCTTGTGCTTTCCTCGGCGGGACGCCAAAAGCAACTCTAGTGGATTCCGCGTGTCATTGAGTTACCTCACTTGAGAGTGGTGTCTTGCGGTGCCTTGCGGGGCGTGCCTTGAGGGGCAAGTGACTTGAGGGTCACACCGAGGAACCATCTAAGTGTTGGTCGGCACAACCGGTGACGTAGCTTGTCGGTGCACAAGTGAACACCGGGTGAACAAATATTGTGTCTCTTGTCTCCCGGTGATTGGTCTTCATATTGTGTTGTTGTCAATATTGATTGATTGTATATCATCTTGGTGATTGGCAACATCTTCACTCCACCGTCGGTATAAGAATCATAATCCTCTCTTGCACTTCTTTTACTAGTTTATCTTGTGTAGCTCTAGTAGTAGCTTTGCTAGTAGTTTTGTTTAGCTTGTTCTCTAGTGTAAGATTAGTGACATAGCTCTTGTGTGAACTAGAGATCATAATCTACTAGACTTGTGGATAGGAGGCTTGCATCACAATCTTTGGCTAAGCAAAACTCGCTTTACGCCGTTTGTTTTTCTAACAAGTTTGCTTAGTGGTATTTATAGATTTTTTAATAGGCTATTCACCCCCCCTCTAGCCATCTAGGACCTTACACCGTGTTAACGCTACATGTTCATTAAAATAACTAAAAGACACTAAAATCTCTTGTCATGCTATTGATCAAGTCATTGCCATGACGATACAAAATCATTTTCCAAACAAACTAAATTTTGGTTGAATTCATATGCAATGGCCTCCTACCATCTGTGTTCTCTTACTAAAACTAAAGCCTTCCCTCGACCCATTCAAAGGCATATTTCCAAATTAATTTGGTGCACTTTATTTCATTTTGATGCATGAGTGCTTGAATTTATTTGGCTTTTTATTTGAAGTTTTGGTCAGAGTTAAAAGTTTTGTTTTGGTCTTGTTTGGAGTTTAATCTCTTCTTAAACCCCCTCCTTTGTCCCTAAAAGAAAAAGGGAAAAATCACTTTTCTGTTGTAACCTGGCAAATAGGCCTCCACTGCATATACCCCGCTCCCACTCGACCCCCTCCTTTTCGCTTTGGGCCCACTGCACCTGCTCTTTTTCGTGGCCCAACCTGGCCTCTTCCCCACTTTTTAATAGTGATCGATTATGTTTTATCCTATTTTTTAACCTAACGTAACAACCTAATTCATTTTTTGTAATAAATTAAAATTTTTCAATATTGATTACCACTAATGATAATTATTGGAGGTGGACAAAAATGATTTATAAATTAAATCTAACATGACATAGGGCCTCGCCCGAGCACCCTTCCTTCGACACCCGTCCACATCGTGTGCCTCCATCGCAGCTCGTGGCTGTCCGCCTCCCGCTCACGCCCCATGGCCGCTCGCGCCCACTCGTCCCTCCCGTGCAGCTGCAAACTGTGCCCAGGCGCCCGTGCCCGCTCTTGCACCGACGACGATGGCAGCCGCGGCTCCTAGCCATGGTAAAGGAAATTTTCTTATACAAATTTTTTTCGAATAAATTAAAAGATGAGTTGAATCCAAGCCATACACGAATTCAAAACAAGACCATTTCGCACATATTTTATATTTTACCTAAAATAAAATCCTGACTCTATCTTCTTTCATGACATTTTTGTGATTTTCTATGGATTATAGAAGATCACCGTTCTGCTAGAAAAAGGAAAAACGAAACGAAAAGAAAAAAGGCCTGGCATGGGCCAGCTTCGGCCCACTCGGCCCAGGCGCCCGGATTCAGCCCAGGCTTAATTTGAGGCCCACCAGGAAGAGGCCCATGCGAAAAAAGAAAAAGAAAAAAAAAGAAAGTTTTTTGAAATTTTATATTTGTTTGTGAATGAATTTTTACTGTCTTCAACATCTATGAAACCACAACAAATGTTGAAAAAAGAACTTTTATATTTGTGGACACTAAAGGGATACGTTCTGATTGAAAGCTTTTATGTATTTTTTGCCGGCCTTTCTGACTGAAAGCTAGACAGCTAGGCGGCATGCTGGTATAGCAGCGTAGCAACTCTAGCCTATACAGTTACACGTACCCACACGCGCGCACGTGTATCTATCGTACCCCACGCGCGCAACTAACAAATTAGCTGAGAACGTAGCTAGCCACCGCGCGGTCGTCTTTGCCTGCGCTGCGCCTGGCCTTGCTGATCAGTCGCCGACGAGCAACTGCAACCAGCCGGTCCCTTCCTTCCAGTCAAAAGGGAAGCCCTGTGTTTGCTTGCCTTCCTATATATAAATAACTACACCTCGTCTCGATCGGAGGCACACACATGTGAATCTTGTTAGCTAAGTTGCACGGATACGGATACGCGTATCGGTATCGGAAGGATACGGATACGCGGATACGGCAATTTCCTAAGAAACCCGATACGCGGATACGTTTTACTATTTTTTTAATAAATAGATAACAATGCATATGAAATTGCAAAATAGATATTCAAGTTCAACATAGAGACATTTAAGGTCTATTACACTCAGAATAACATGATAACATGATAGCATGTTCTAATATTGCAAAATACTGGACAATGAACATTGGACAAAATAAAAAAGGCTCTAATCAGTTATCAGGAAAGGGGTAATGGCCTATTGGCCTTTGGCCTAATGGGGCAGGGCGCACTGGCTCAGCCGCTCAGCCCTAAATTGGATTGGGGAGGAAGAGGAAGTGAGCCAGTGAGGAACTCACCTAAGCAGGGGGCTCCTTGTCGCCGGTGAGGGCGAGGGCGGAGGCGAGGTCGGAGGCTGGTCGCCCGCTCGGACCGTCTTCTCCTGGAATGCGCTCGTCGGGGCGTACTCGTCCTGGAGCGCCGGCGAGGCCTTGTGGGTCCTGGAGCGTCGGCGAGGCGTCAGCGGCCCCAGGTTCGGCGCCCGACGGGGGCGAGCTGGAGACGGGGGCGAGCTGGAGACGGCGCCCCACGAACGTGCTCGCGTCCGTCCTCAAGCCGTGCATGGCGGAAGGGGACGGGCTCTGCGGGGGCGAGCTGCACGGGCTGGCGGTGAGGGCGGAGGATGGTCGCCGGCGAGGTCGGAGGCGGACTGGCGGCTGCGTGAGGCGGAGGCAGAGGCGGCTGCGCGTGGGAGAGACTGGGAGGCGGATGCTCGTGGGGAGGCGGTCAGGCGGATGTCTGCGTGAGGCCGAGGCAGAGGAGGCCAAGGTGACCTATTGGGCCGGCTGGGCCGTATCGGCTGGGCCGAAACGTATCCATTCGTCAGTTTCTGGCCCAACTAAAATGAGATACGCGGATACGCCGCGGATACGTATCCGGGCCATATCCCAGGCGTATCCGTATCGGATACGTATCCGATACGGGATACGGCCCTTCCCTGGCGTATCCGTGCTTCTGAGCTTGTTAGTGCTTCTGCTTACCTCAACAAAACTGGAATCGCTGTCAGCCCGTCATGCCGATGAACCTGATGAAACAGCGGCGGCGGCGGGGGCTCTCGGGGCAGTTGGTAGCATCCATCCGTCGTCACAGTCACAGCGGCCAACTGCTAAGACTGCAGGTACTTACATGAACTATTCATAATGTTGCGTGATGTTGGTACAAACCACACGCTCAGATAGGTAGTATAACATATCCATGCGTTCTCTGCTCTCTCCCGTCTAGGGCCCCTTGTTCGGAGCAAGAACAACTGCTTCTGCGAGGAAGAGGAAGATCTTCTAATTAAGCTGCACACTTTGCTTGGAAACCGGTGGGGGTGAATCTTACTTAACTACGTACTTGCTCTCTGCTTCAATCCCGTTGTCCTCGCCTCACATATATACTGTGCCTTTGGCCTCAAAATTAGCGGATAGGAGTAGATATATAGTTCTTCGTTTTTCCATTGACTGCACTTGCTAATAGATCGAAGTACCCAAATATGTACATGCATGCAGTTGGTCGCTCATCGCTGGTAGGTTACCAGGAAGGACAGCCAAAGAAGTCGAAAGCTACTGGAACCGGCAGATGAGGAGCAAGCTCAAGTGCACCGGCCTAGATCACGAAAAGCGTCGTACAACTACATTTCGCTGCTTACTAGTACCTGATGATCAGCAGTGGCAGCGGCGTCCGCGGAACGCATGCAAAGTGGGATGCCCTGATGCCAGCAAGCATCCCGACCGTCCTCCATCCTCCAACGCCAAGGTTGAAGAGGACGTTGCCGACGACTGTGTCTCCGACGCAGGCAGCGCCTGCTGAGCTCGGCAGGACCAGCTTCCCCGGTCGTTGAACCTACTAGAGCTTACCCTCGCTACCACTCCCTGCTTGTGATTTGGAGAAAATGAGCAGATTCATGAACAGGTGGTCACCTACGCAAAGCAGTGTGTGGGTGAATCTAGTTATGTCACTACTACAGAATTAGTTTTCGCAACACCATTTTCACCGCCGGTTAATGGAATCGTCGGATGATGTTCAAAACCGGTGGTAAAAACCCCTCACGAACCCAAAATTCAGACACACTGGATTTAATAAGTCTATTTCTTTCTAACACTATCATCTTCCTCCTCTCTCTCGGCTCAATCTTTATCCTCTTCAGACTCATGACCATGGACATGGACAATTAATAAGAAACAAAAATTAGCATGTCCAGGAAAGTTGATTTTCGGACTAATGCATGTCTCGTCGCCAGGTGAAGTGTGCAGCAGTTGGTTGCAACCAAAAGGAAACAAATTGTATTTACACATGCAGATGCAAGGATGCGTAGTTGGTTGTTTGTATGTTTTTTCTTTTTCTTTTTAATTATTTTATCTCTACTAATATTCAAGGGCTTGGAGTTGAACTCTTACCAGCCTCTTACTACTAGGTAATCAGAGTGGCATGGTGTGTCTATATATATCTCAAAAATTCCAACGATAAGGCTTCCTATGACGACCACGCAGGGATTTGATCTGACCAAACAGGCCCTAACACAGTATTGGTCCATTCTTGTTGTCATAAAATTGACAATAGAGAACATTGGGCGTACTGTTCGCTTGAACTACTTTAGCAGTACTTTTCAGCGAACGAACAATGATTTTCTCTCATAACAAATCAGCATAAGCCGAATTTCAGCAAAACGAACATTGCACCATATGTACATATGTATGCAAGACAAATGGACAATAATGACCTCAGGCCAAAGCATGCATATGTATGCAGTTCATCATCATACATAATGACTATAAAGTAAATTATTTTCACCATCCCCATCACATTTATATTAACGAGCAAACATGCTTGTATGTTACAATAGGAGGTATAACTTATGTGATCGTTTGGATCTGTCCAAGCAAATTATAACGAGCTAGTTGTCATTTTCTGGATTTAATTGGGCTTATTGGCCTAACTTAATTTCAATTAAATCACATAAAATTTAAAGCCCACAACACAACAATAAAGGAACATTCCGATTTAGGAAAACTGATTCACCTCAAATAGGTGTCTATTATGTGCACATGTTGTGCGATTAAAAAAAGTGGAGGGCGAGCCACAATCCACCTCCCCCTTTGTTGAGCTTTGTAGAGCAATATGCAAGGGCTCAAGCGGCTATGTCATCATATTAGTAGTGTGGCGCTAATGAAGGTTTTACAACTCAAGAAGGGAGGTTTGACCGGGGTACTGGAGAAGGGACGTGGGGAGTGAGGCATGAATGGAAGGGGGAGAAAGTGATGATGGACCAATATTAGAAAGGTAAAATTTCTCCTTTTAATATTATTAGCATGTATGTCGTGTGTTGTAAGAGGATGTACAATTTGCAGTGCTCATGCCAATGTAACGATCTAGATATTTTGTTGAATTTAATTGGGCCTGGTGCAACATTAATAAATCAAATAAATTTCAAGGTCCATATAATAAATTATAGTGCTATAAAGAGCTAATCCTGTGTGGACAATGACGATAGATTGGTTGGCCTTAAATAGGTGGTTATTGTGTGTATTATTGTGAGTATAAAAAGGATGGAAGGTGAGCCACAGCCGTACATACACCGTGACAATGAACAGGCTTGAGTGGCCAGGCTATGATATTAGTGGTGTGACGTCAATAAAAAATTTTGCAGTACCTAACTCAAACTGAGGGACAGAAGATGAGTGATTGACGAACGAACATGAGAGATTAAGAGACAGAAAAAAAAAACATTGATTTTATAATATTATAAATACTGTCACATTTACTTTTTGGGTTGTTTCCCACGTGCATATATACATCATGTCACCGATTTACAATGGGAACATGAGTCTTCTTCCCATGACCAACCTAAATCGAACCAAACTTGTATATAGTTATATTTTCGCATCCAGCGGGCCAACAGATCGTCTTTCTCCTACTACGTATATATATACGGAGGGAAAAAACAAGAAAATCTCGTAGGTGACGACATATATCTCTCCTATATGTTGTAGGCCCCCACCGAGGTGTGTGAGAACAAGTCCGCCTTGCCAGAGAGATGCCAGAGTACTGCGTGACTGGGGGTACGGGTTTCATCGCGGCGCACCTCATCCGGGCGCTGCTCGCCGCCGGCCACTCAGTCCGTGCCACGGTCAGAGATCCAGGTACTACGCATCTCCCCCTCCCATCAAGCTCTTGCAGATAGAGGTCGTTTCCAATCAGTTCTTGGGTTCTACTTCTGACGCACGCATGGACAACACAGAGGATGAAGGCAAGGTCGGGTTCCTGTGGGGGCTGGAGGGCGCCGCCGAGCGGCTCCAGCTGGTGCGCGCGGACCTGATGGTGGAGGGGAGCTTCGACGACGCCGTGAACGGCGTGGACGGCGTCTTCCACACGGCCTCCCCCGTGGTGGTCGTCGGCAAGGACGACGTCGACGTCCAGGCGACGCTGGTGGAGCCGATCGTGAAGGGCGCGGCGAACGTGCTGCGGTCGTGCGCCCGGGCCCGCGCGGCGCGTGGTGTTCACCTCCTCCTGCTCCTGCGTCCGCTACTGCCACGCCGCCACGCTCAACGAGTCGCACTGGTCGGACGCCGACTACTGCAAGTCGCACAACGTACGTACCAACGTCACAGTTACAGATAGTGGACGTGTTTACTATTATTAGCGTTCTGATTTGGCCACTGGATGGGCATGAAAAATTGGTCAGCTGTGGTACGCGTACGCGAAGACGGTGGCGGAGAAGGAGGCGTGGCGACTGGCGAAGGAGCACGGCATCGACCTGGTGGTGGTGAACCCGTCGTTCGTGATCGGCCCGGCGCTGGGGCCCAGGCCGACCAGCACCATACTCATCGTCCTCGCCATGCTCAAAGGTCATCTATGATTTGCAAGACAGCACAAGAAAACGATCTCTCTGTATCCATGCATCACGTATGCATGATTACTGAATTGAAGTACACATGCAGGGGAGCTGGGCAAGTACCCGAACACGACGATCGGGTTCGTGCACGTGGACGACGTCGTGCTGTGCCACGTCTTGGCCATGGAGGACGCCAGGGCGTCCGGGCGGCTCATCTGCTCCTGCGACGTGGCGCACTGGTCCGAGATCCTCGAGTCGCTCAGGGAGCGGTACCCGCAGTACCCGATCCCGACGGAGTGCAGCAGCCAGAAAGGGGACGACAGGCCGCACAGGATGGACACCAGCAAGGTCAAGGCGCTCGGCTTCCCTCCCTTCCTCTCCGTGCAGCAGATGTTCGACGACTGCATCAAGAGCTTCCAGGACAAGGGCCTTCTCCAATGAATTATCCATCATCACAATAAATTCAGGCACATTATTGAGAAGTACAGCTAAGAGATGGCTAGACACATTATTCAGTCATATCATCAAAACATTCCCCAAATAATTAGAAGTGATCAAACCCCTCGTTCTCTCCTTTTAATTAATTATAGAATTTGATTTGAATCCTCTCAATCAGCTGCGAAGAAACTTTTTTATTTGGGTCTGTCTAGTGCATACTGCATCAGCGGGTGTTTGTGACTCTACTCTTCTGGCACTCGGTCATTAGCTTGGTCAGAAACATTAAAAAAAAGTTTTTAAAAAATACAGATGCATATACTCGTGTGATTCTAACCCTTTTGATACCTGATTTTATTTTTGTGATATTAGATTCAAATCTTATACCTTTTTATATCGAATAGACGACTCTTAGAGGGGAGATGCTAGCTCCCGAACGTCCGGACGGACGTGCGCATCTGCTGCTTGTGTTGCGTGCCTCTCAGTTTCCTACGCCTCCTTCGTTTCCCACGCCTGTGTCATATGGACACATCGCCCTGCCCGTGCCACCCGCTCACACACGAGAACCGCCCACTTCAGCTCTATTTCCCGCATTCACGTGGGGACCGTCTGCACCCCTGCTCCGCATGCACGGTGCCCTAGCAGCTGCAACAGGCGGTAGTGGCAAGTGGGTCCCATTGCAACATATGTCTGAAACAACTAAAACACTTGCAACATACGTCTGAAATACTTGCAAACCGCCTAAAAACACATGAAAGTTGTTGCAAGCATATACAACATCTAGATAAAATACTTGTAACATATGTGTAAAACATATGCAACATTCAGATAAAACACTTGCAACATACGTCTGAGACACAGATGAAACATTTGGAATATATGCTTGTAACATGCGTATATAGCCATTGCAACATAAGCAATATCTCGATCTACTTTTGCAACATCTATGCGAAATACTTGCAATATAACTCTGAAACAATTGAAACATACGCTTGTAACATGCGCTTTCGCGCAACGCCACCTTGCTGCATGCCACATGGAGGGAACACAACTACGCACGCACATGCCCGCCTACGCCAAGCCACCATGCCGCTGCTGTCCAAGATCACGAGCAGGTCGGCCATCAGCATGGGCGAGACGAAGGACGTCTATGCGAGGAGGGGGCAGAGGCGCATCAAGTCAGCCGGCAAAGCACGACGCCATAACAAACAGGAGGGCCGCACGGGTTGCATACGCCTGTGACAGAGGAGTTCATCTACTACGCTGCCGGTCAGAGGGTTGTGCCATGGGGTGGCGGAGGAAGTGGGCAAGGACGACGCAAGGGCTAGAATGAATACAGTGGCCGCAAAGGCAGGAGGTGCGATGGAGAGAGAGGAAGACGGATGGGCACGCTCAGATGCGGTGGGGATGTCGGTCGATGGGCGCCGGGACACCGTGGAGATTGCCGAGGCGGCGTGACAGAGCACGGACGTGGCGCTGCGGTGATTTTTTTTGAGAAATTGTGTAATTGGAGAGCTTTCCAGAGAATTGAGTGGATGATGATAGGATAGGAGGAGGTTGTTGGGCTGGCGTCGCGGCCCACAAAAAAAGTGTCCAGATAGACAGACGCCCTACAGGAAGTATTACCGAACAGCTCCAGTGATGCCAAAATAGAAAGGGGGAAGAGAAAAGGGAATCGAGGACACTAGAGCATGCAAACGTTCTCAGAAGCAAAAGCGCACTCTGCAGACGGTTCGCTTGCCAACAGCCCAACATTTTGGTTGGCTAAAAAACGATTCTTTAATTCTATATAGGTCCTACAAGCCGATGATCACGCTGGAGAGGCACTTAAAACTTGAACAAGCTTCGCGCGAGGCGTTACAAGCAGGTGGAGGAGGGCTCGGGCTCGGGCGGCCCCCGCTACCGCTGCCTCGACCCGCAGGCGCACCGCGGCGACCCGGGGCCAAGCTGCGGCGAGGAGGCCGGAGGAGATCATGACTGGGCGCGGAAGCTCGCCAGAGGCCACGGTTTTCTAGGCTTCTAGCTATGCTAGCTGGACTAGTTGCTAGCGCGCACGGCGTACGGTTACGATTCTGATTTGTGACGCTGATCCATCGATCAGCATGTGCTAATATTGATGCGTCGTTCCAGCTGTGCGCTAGCTTCATGCACGTGCAGTGTTGTATGCACGGCATGCAGCGTGCTTACTTCGTGGTTCGTGCGTTCGTGTGTGTGTCGGCCTCTCGTGACCCACGCGGCCACACACGTCGAGTAGAATAAGTATGGATGGATCAGCCTACTAGCAGCTGGAGTAGCTGCGTGCACTTTGCTGGTCTCGTTGTCTCTGTCAGTCTGTCTATGGCCGTGCTAGTAAGACCTGTTGTAACGCTGTACTACTGTGTGATTCGATCAGGTTCTCTGATAAATAAATAAATAAATAAATAAATAAAGTGTGTACGGGAGGGCAGCGGTGCATGGTCCCGCGCGTGCATGCATTTGCATGGGCGAGCCTGTGTACCTGTCCCCGCCGTCGATCAGTGGTAGTCCGGGAACTCCGTATTCATGATGCATGGAGAGAACAAGGACAAGTGAATGAAAAGACACTTTCACGCTCCAAATTAAACAGCCCGTTGCTGCAATGCGTGACCAAAAAAAAAAGTTTCTTGGCCTAAAAAAAGTTCCGCTTCCTTTTTTAGGCATTTTTTGAAGTTACCTATATAGCCCAAAAGCTATCTTTAGTTTTCTTATATATGGCCCTTAGTTTTGGAACTTAAACGGTGTTATGCTAGGGCAAAATGACGATTTATCCTTGGGAGAAAACTGAATTAAAGTAGAGTTCGGTTTGTCTGTGTTTAATTTTGAGCAATACTCCTATACATTTACACCATGTGAAATATAGCTCAAAATTAGACACAAATAAATTGAACTTTGCATTAATTCATTTTCGCCAAGGGATAAAATCGTCCTTTTAATCGTCCTTTTGCCCCTGACTTAACATCGTTAAGTCTAAAACTAACGGATGGGCCAGGTAAAAAAAAAGAAAATAATAAATTGTAGTCCCGTTGCAATGCGGGCATGTTTATTAGTGAATATGGTAGAAGAATATGCAACTCAAATAATAATAGAACAAATATGAGTCTAGAGTTAGTTATATATATTTACAATAAAGCACATGCTTTTGTGTAACACAAAATTTTCAAAATTTTTTCTGTTCCTCCAAACAGTTTGTAATCTGCAAAAAAAAATAACGAGTTCACTTGATTCTAGTTCGTCTTTATAGAACAGAACCTTTTACGCTTTTTTATGGAACAAATTCAATTGTGGCCCAACAGAAACGGACATTTGACCACGCCATTGGGAGCTCAAAGCAACAGAATAGGCCCATTCATTTCGTGAAAAAAGAAAAAGCAGAACTCTTAGTCTCCAAAAGGCTAAGGTTGAAACACTGGCCACTTTATCGCTTTTGTGGGCTGAAATCGATTGTGGCCAAGCAGAAATAGATCGATATTTCACCGTACGATTCGGAGCCCATAGCAACAGGCCCGTTCGTTGGTTTCGTGAGGAAAAGGTCCTTGAGAGCCAGCTGGAGTCACCAGACAAGACCATTGCCGGCACATGCCCTTCGCGGCTTCACTCACTCACTCACTCAGTGCAAGCTGCATGCAACAGAGAGAGGTCCCCGGGGTGCGAAGCTTCCTTCGATCCCGCGGCCGATCGTTTGCACTGTACTGCAGTAAGGGCAGTCCCAATACAGACTCCACCCATAGAGTCCATAGCTCGAAGACTCTATAACAAGAAACCATCTTTCCTAATGCAAAGTTTGTTACACTGGTTTCTTGAGTAGAAGACATTTATTATGTGACAAAACTAAATCCGATCAGCTGTGGCATATTGCCATGTGATCCCCCTACACCTCAAATACTATGCAACACATATACCACATAATACTGCACTTGAAATATGACAAGACAGTGTATCGATCACCAGAATCATATTGCAATATCGATACGTATAAAAATCCCAGTGATAGATAAGAACGGAAGGATATGCAACAACCATAGGAGTATCAGGTTACTGGTTACTTGATACGACTACCGTCCATTACAATACGGACAGAAATATAGATAGCAAAATTAAAATAATACGATAATAGTATTTAGATAATCTCTAGGAGTGGTTCCGGTAGTCAAGAAACATTCCAGCAGCATCCAGGTAGAAGCCAGCGACCTTCCAGATAGACGCCATCAACACTTCCATGTCTTGATCACCAACCTGTAAGATAAGATCAACTATTAGATAAACAACTTTAATGTAAGCATCTGACTTCTTGTCATTTCCATCTACTGGGTCCTTCGAACAACGCAACCAAGCAGAGGCCTACAGAAACAACAAAACAAATCATAATTAAAAAAAGGCAATTGTTAATCTTCAAGTGTGAATGGAGATAGCTTGGTTTTAACCCACCAATCTTATGTCATCAGGGACCTTCCAATTCATACACTTCTCGGTTCTAGAATCATCATCGACGTTAATTGTTTCATCTTCTTGCACATCTAAATCATCACCTTGTTCGTGAGTTTGCTCTGGTGGAGAGGGAGTTCTTGTACCACCTAGGTCAATTGGTGAAGACTGACTCATTCTAGCACCAACAAAGTGAAAATTTTCATTTCCATTTGGATGGTTTGCAAATGTGTTGGACTCTAGAAAATTTAAGAACCCTCCTAGTAGGTATAACCTGCAACGGTATGTTCAGAGATTAGTAAGTGTTCAGAGATTAGATATCAGTCTTGCACTAGAGCTAGACTTGACACTTCCAATATACTCCTATCACAAGTGCTATCAGTCTGCAATGAATCCCTTCTATTAAAAGTAAACAAACATATGATCCCAGAACAGAGCTCGCAGCACGGCTAGGTCACGTCAACTCTGAGCAAAAAGGTGCTAGGGCTTGTTTGGTTAGACATCCAAAATCGGACGCCTAACATGCATAACAGATTTGCTTTCAGTTCATCGAATCAGATGAGACGAGTGGAACCCGGAACCAATCGTAGTATCCAGCTGCAAGCGAAGCGACGACCAACTACTAGGCTCCGAAACTGACAAGCGGCTGCACGATCCAGCTGAAAACCAACAGTCCAACTCCAAGACCGCCGCCACGATGGAACAGTAATATATGGGCAACGCGGTGGTGATGTACTACGCAGGCGCAGAGATAGATGGTGATGAACCAAAGAGGCAAGGAACGGGTGTCCACTGGGAATTTTTTTTTATTTTTAACACTTTTTAAAAACTATTTTTAATTTTAGCACCCAAAGTTTTTTTATATCTAACACTTTTGGCCGTTCTCTACGCGAGGGAGCAGCATTTCAACTTTGCCGCTCCCCACGTGGAGGAGCGGCAACGCTGCTGAGGTGGCAGTGCCGAACAGGTGGCAGGGGGCTGCCGCTCCCACCCTGGAGGAGCGGCAAGGCTGCCGCTCCCCAGACCAGGGAGCGGCATCAGGGGCGCGCACTATATTTTGGAAAAGTGTGCCAGGCAAAAACCCCCCGCAGCCGCTCCTTGATCTGGGGAGCGGCAGCAGGGGGTGTGTTGTTTTCTTTCGCGCGAGATAGATTGGTCGCGAAGCCCGACACCCCCCCTCCGCCCCCCGCTGCCACTCCTTGATCTGGGGAGCGGCAGCCTTGCCGCTCCCCAGATCAAGGAGCGGCAGCGGAGGGGTGAAAGGTCTTGATGGCTAGAGGGGGTGAATAGCCTTTTAAAAATTTCTACAAAGACAAGCTAAACAAGTTTATCAATATAACAAATAGCGAGATGCGAGTTTTGCTTAGCCTACGGGGTGTTTGCAAGCCACCTATCCAATTCATAATTCTAGTATATTTGCACTCAACCGCACAAGTCAAACCGAGAAGGAAACTACAACAACAACTAGCAAGCTACACAAAAGAGCTACTCTAGCAAAGCTAACTAGCTAGCAAAGGTAACTAAGAAGGTAATGCAGAGTTGAGATAGGAGAGTTTCATCGAGGGGCGAAGTATTGAGCCAACCAATATGATCAACAATGAATACCAAGACAACCGAACACCGGGATCAATCAATCACAATATAAAAGTGATGACACAAGATTTATCTCGAGGTTCACGTGCTTGCCGACACGCTAGTCCCCGTTGTGTCCCTCTTCACCACGTGGTTCGGTGGCTAATCGGTCTCACACCGAGCCTCTCAAAAGGCGCCATAAGAACCTACCAAATGGCAAAAGGTTGCAAATGACACGAGCAATCCACTAACGTTGCCTTTGGCGCTTCGCCGAGGTAGGCACAAACCCCTCACAATCACCGGAGTTGGCCAAGAACAATCACCAACTCTTGCCAACGCCTCCAAGCTGCTCCAAACCGTCTAGGTGGCGGCAAACATAGGACTTTCAATCTCCCCCTTGTTGGTAATTGGTGACAACCCTTTCACAAAGATATTATGATAAAATTTTGATTGAACCCATGTCACATTGTCCAAGTATATTACCATGTGTAAGAATTATGGACATGTGATCATGAATTCAAATTGATAGCAATGGCTCCCCCTACATGTATGCTATATGTTTGGATTTAGGAAGCATACATGCTTAGATAGGAAAAAAAATATAGGAGCATTGACTACCAATAGGTGCTAAGTGTTAAGATTATAGACCTTTGAAGCGTGATACCATCGGAGTAGCGATAAACGTCATCTTAGCACCTTGTGTAGTTAGATACCTCTTGGAAAAGTACAGGCATAACTAGAAACCTCGTGAGATCAACATTATAAGCAAGGCTCTAGTACCACTTTGGAAATCATGAAACAAGAAAAATCTAACTACTTCCTATTCATGCTAGTACCTCAATATACCATTCAAATTATACTAGCAAGTCACCACACAAGCAATGTATCGGAGAAAAAGAAATGCATAACTATGCATCAAACATTTGAAATGCACATGGAAATGCAACATTCATGTTTAAGAGCTTGCTCCCCCTACTTGTGTGCTCAAAATTTTAGTTGATCTCCTTCCTTTATCAATTCTTCCCTTTTAGAATCTATTTTTGTGAACAACATTTTTCTCCCCCTTTGGCACCAATGACCACAAGGAGCAAATTTTAGATAGATTATCATGTTGAATTATGGGGTGAGGGTCAAGTTTGTGGTTCAACCTAGATTGCTTGCATAAGTGAAATGCTTCGGTTTGATCCAAGGGCAAGCTTCTTCACACCTCACTAGAAGGGTTATCATGCACCATGTTGAAGCAAATACTTAAACAAGTTATCTAGATCAAACACTTAGGATCACAAGCTACTTAAACAAGTTATATGCTACCACTAGATCATACAAATCATGAAAACAATAGTGGCACCATATAAACTTTAAATTCATTTGATTTTCATGAATGAGCCTAGAACATGTAAATTATGACTAGATGCACTAAACAAGTCCTTAGCATAGGATGTATGATATGTCAACCAATTATACCTTGCTTTGTCTTGGAGGAGAGGCATGTCATATATGGGGTGCATCAAATCATGTTGGAGAAGTCAAGTATGTTCAATTCATTCTTTAGCTTGTGAAATCTCTTCTCATCAAGTGGCTTGGTGAATAGATCGACTAATTGATCTTCGGTGCCCACATTCTCAATTGTAATGTCACCCTTTTATTGATGATCTCTAATGAAGTGATGGCGAACATCAATATGCTTTGTTCTTTGATGTTGAACCAGATTATTGGTTAGCTTCACGGCACTTTCATTGTCACATAGCAATGGCACATTCTTGAAATTAATTCCAAAATCCTTCAATGTTTCCTTCATCCATAAGATTTGTGCACAACAACTACCCGCGGCGATGTATTCGGCCTCAGTGGTAGATAGTGCAATACTATTTTACTTCTTGGATGACCATGAGACAAGTGATCTTCCCAACAATTGACAAGTCCCGGAAGTGCTCTTTCTCTCAACTTTGTCACCGGCATAGTCAGAATCTGAATATCCAACTAGCTCAAAGCTTGCACATTTGGGATACCATAATCCAACATCTTGTGTATGCTTTAAGTATCTCAATATTCTCTTTGTTGCCTTCAAATGACTTTCTCTTGGTGAGGCTTGAAATCTTGCACACATGCATACACTAAACATCACGTCGGGCCTTGATGTTGTCACATAGAGTAGGCTACCAATCATTGATCTATATAGCTTTTGATCCACCATGGTGCCACTCTTGTCACTATCCAAGCTTCCACTAGTGTCCATTGGAGTTGTAATGCTCTTTGCATCTTCCATGCCAAACTTCTTTAGCATATCCTTTATGTATTTGGTTTGGCTCACAAATGTTCCTTCCTTCATTTGTTTGATTTGAACTCCAAGAAAGAAACTAAGTTCACCAATCATTGACATTTCAAATTCCTTTGCCATCATTTTCCCAAACTCATCACAATAATCTTGATTGGTTGAACCGAATATGATATCATCAACATATATTTACAACACAAACAAGCCTTTCCCAATCTTCTTGGTGAAGAGAGTAGTATCCACTTTGCCCATGACAAATCCTTTGGATAGCAAGAAGTCTCTCAATCTTTCATACCATGCTCTAGGTGCTTGCTTCAATCCATACAAAGCTTTTCTCAATTTGTAGACATGATTGGGTTTCTTGTCATCTTCAAAACCAGGAGGTTGCTCCACATATACCTCCTCTAGAATGTACCCATTGAGAAATGCACTCTTCACATCCATTTGATATAGCTTGATATTGTGAGCACAAGCATAGGCAAGTAAGATCCTAATTGCTTCCAATCTTGCAACCGAGGCATAAGTTTCACCAAAGTCAAGACCCTCTATTTGTGTGTAACCTTGAGCCACTAATCTTGCTTTGTTCCTTACTACTATCCCATCTTGATCTTGCTTGTTGTGAAAGATCCATCTTGTTCCAATGACATTGTGATCCTTAGGTCTCTCAACTAATTCCCATACTTCCTTTGTCTTGAAGTTGTTGAGCTCTTCATGCATTGCATTTACCCAATCCGGATCTCTCAATGCTTTATCAATGTCCTTGGGTTCTTCCATTGACATAAAAGAAGAGTGAGCATAAAATGATGCCAATCTTGATCTAGTTTGAACTCCCCTTTGTATGTCACCAATGATGGAATCCAATGGATGGTCTCTAGCAATGTTGGTTGGTTGAAGCACTTGCACTTAATTGCTTGGATGTTGATGTTGATCATGAGTTAGAGATGATGAACTAGCCACTTGTCGATCTTGTTGCACTTGAGATGATGTACTAGCTTGATTTTGCATTAGAGAACCACTAGCTTGTGTAATTGGACTTTGGAGCACTTGATCTTTGTAGTCATCCACATCAATCACTTGCTTTGGTCTAATGTCACCAATGTCCATTTCTTTCATAGCATTGGTCAATTGAGTTTCTCTCACATCATCCAACTTATCTTCCTCATCTTGAGAGCCATTTGTTTCATCAAACTCAACATCATGAACTTCCTCAAGTAAACCACTAGCCAAATTCCAAACTCTATAAGCTTTGCTAGTAGTGGAGTAACCAAGTAAGAATCATTCATCACATTTCTTCTCAAACTTGCTCAATCTAGTGCCCTTCTTCAAGATATAACATTTACAACTAAATACCCGAAAGTATGCAATGTTGGGCTTTCTTCCATTTAAGATCTCATATGGTGTCTTCTCTAGGAACTTATGGCAATAGAGGCGGTTGCTATAGAAGCAAGTCGTGTTGATTGCTTCGGCCCAAAATGAATGACTCACATTATACTCATTTAACATTGATCTTTCCATATCAATTAAGGTTCTATTATTCCTCTCAACTAGGCCATTTGATTGAGGTGTATACTTGGCTGAAAATTGATGTTTGATTCCAAGCTCATCACATAGCTCGTCAACTCTTGTGTTTCTAAACTCACTTCCATTGTCACTTCTTACTTTCTTGATTGTGGTCTCAAACTCATTTTGCACTCTCTTGATGAACTTCTTAAATATGTCAAATACATCACTCTTGTCCCCAAGAAAGAATACCCATATATATCTAGTGAAATCATCCACAATCACAAAACCATACTTGTTGCCACCAATACTTGTGTATGTAGTTGCTCCAAATAGATCCATGTGCAACAACTCAAATGCCTTGGAAGTACTCATGATGCTTTTCAATGGATGAGTGTTGCCTACTTGCTTTTCGACTTGACATGCACTGCATAGCTTATCTTTCTCAAATGTGACATCCTTCAAGCCTCTAACTAAGTCATGTTTCACTAACTTGTTCAATTGCTTCATGCCAACATGACTAAATCTTCTATGTCATAACCAACCCATACTTGATTTGGTGAGCAAGCATGTTGAAAGTTGAGTGTCACTAGCATTGAAATCAACCAAGTATAGATTCTCATATCTAAAGCCTTTGAAGATCAAGTTGGAGCCATCAACACTAACTATCTCCACATCATCAACACCAAATATGCACTTGAAACCAAGATCACACAATTGAGCAACCGAGAGAAGATTGAAGTTCAACTTTTCAACTAAGAGCACATTGGAAATGCTATGATCATTTGAGATTGCAGTCCTTCCAAGAGCCTTCACATCACCCTTGCTATTGTCACCAAATGTGATACTATCAATGCTACTATCATTTGATTTAAGAGAGTTGAACATTCTTGAATCACCGGTCATATGTTGAGAGCACCCACTATCAAGCACCCAATGCCTTCCTCCGGCCTTGTAATTTACCTACAAAACAAATCAATGTCTTTTAGGTACCCATACTTGCTTGGGTCCTTGGAGGTTAGTAACTAAGCTTTTTGGTACCCAAATGGCCTTCTTCTTTGGACCCACAATTGGTGTACCAATAAACTTAGCTTGCACACCCTTCTCACCCTTGGTAAGCACATAACAAGAATCAAAAGGAATGTAAGGTACATTAGCATTTTTCTTGTTCTTGTTTATTTTATTATAATTAATCTCTAGATGCCCAACTTGCTTGCATCTATTGCAATAACGACCATTGCTCTTTACAAAGCGAGGCTTTGGAGTAGCAAAGGCCGCCTTGCCCTTCTTGGGAGTATAGCCCAAACCCTCTTTGTTAAGAGAGAACCTTTGGCTACCCAAGTATTTTAGCAAGTGGGCATCCCCACCATAGGCATTGCCTAATGCGTGGGTGAGATCACCCACCTCTCTCTTGAGAGTCTCATTCTCAACCACAAGTGATGAATCACTAGTAGTAGAGATAGAGTTGGTTGTGGTGGATGATGATGAGCTACATGAAGCATTAGTAGAACTAACAAATAAAGAATCATTAATAATATCATATGTTAGTCCAATATCACAAGTGACAATCACTTGCTCCTCCTTAGCTTCCTTCATGAACTTCTCCAACTTGAGGTCCTTTTCCTTGATGAGCTCAAGTAGAGTGGAGTGGGCTTCCTTAAGCCTAGTGTGAGCAATTTCAAGGTCCTCGTGGTCTTCCTTTAGACACTCACGAGAGGCCTCTAGCTCATCAAAGGATTTCCTAAGAGCTTTGAGCTCTTTTTCAATTCCTTTGCACTCCTTACTCTTTTTTAGAGCAACAAGCTCCTCCATCAAGGCATCATTTTCATTGCTCTTGGCAATGAGCTCTTGCTCTAAGATTTTGCACTTCTTGGTTGTCCTCTTGTAGCCCTTGCTCATTTGATCTATTATACCCAATAGATCATCCTGGGAGTAGTCCTCATCCTCCTCATCATCACTCCTACAACCATCACTAGCACAAGAATCATCATCACTATCATCATATTTTACCTTGGTAGACTTGGCCATAAGGCATGTCGATGTAGTGTCGAAGATGGATGGCTTGTTGGAGAGGGCGATGCTTGCAATGGCTCGCCGAGTGGTCCTCTCATCATCACTAGAGCTATCATCATCACTATCAGAGTTATCACTATCCCAAGTGACCACATAGCCACCACCCTTCTTCTTGTTGATAGTAAAGCTCTTCTTCTCTTTCTTCTCCTTCTTGTCCTTCTTGTTCTTCTTCAACTTCAACTCCCCATCATGATACCTTTTGTCTTCATAGGGGTACTTTGTCACTACATGATCGGGGCTATTGCAATTGTAGCAAAGCACCTCCTTTGCCTTCATAAAGTCCCTTCTCTTTCTTGCACCATATCCTTTCTTCTTCATGAACCTCCCCATCTTGTGCACAAGGAGGGTCATGGTCTCATCATCGAATGGATCATCATCATCGCTCTCCACCTTGCTCTTGCCCTTAGAAGATGAAGCCTTGAATGCAATGGACTTCTCTTGCTTGACCTTGATCTCCTTCTTCTCATCTTCATCTTCGTCATCATCAGATTGAGCATCGGTCATGATATCCCCAGGCAGTTGGTTTAGAGTCACCTTGTCCAAACCCTCTCTTTGGATCATCTTCCTCAAGATAGCAAACTTCTTAGGTAAGTTCATCAAGAACTTGTGTGAGAAATCCTTGTCCTTGACATCCTCTCCTAGGCTCTTGAGATCGTTGACTATGACTTGAAGCCTATAGAACATCTCTGATATGGACTCATCATCCTTCATCTTGAAGCTTGCAAACTTGCCCTTGAGCATATAGAGCTTGGCACTCTTTACCGTTGAAGTGCCCTCATATGTTTCCTCTAATCTTGTCCACACTTCACTTGCCATCTCAAGATCCTTGATTTGCTCAAAAACCTTTGCATCAATCCCATTATAGAGAGTGTTGAGAGCCATAGTGTTGCATTGGTTGTTGATGTGATCATTGTTGGTGAGGTTATCGGGATCAATGATAGCATAATCATGATGTGTCACCTCCCAAACCTTCTCATTGATAGAGCCAAGATATTGCTTCATCTTTCTTTTCCAATGATCAAAAGATAAGACACCATCAAAGAATGGAGGCTTGCCCCCGACATGGTTGAACACAACTTGAGCCATCTTACACCGAGGTTGTTAAGCCTTGCAAATGGTGACCACGGCTCCGATACCACTTGAAAGGTCTTGATGGCTAGAGGGAGGTGAATAGCCTTTTAAAAATTTCTACAAAGACAAGCTAAACAAGTTTATCAATATAACAAATAGCGAGATGCGAGTTTTGCTTAGCCTACGGGGTGTTTGCAAGCCACCTATCCAATTCACAATTCTAGTATATTTGCACTCAACCGCACAAGTCAAACCGAGAAGGAAACTACAAGAACAACTAGCAAGCTACACAAAAGAGCTACTCTAGCAAAGCTAACTAGCTAGCAAAGGTAACTAAGAAGGTAATGCGGAGTTGAGATAGGAGAATTTCACCGAGGGGCGAAGTATTGAGCCAACCATTATGATCAACAATGAATACCAAGACAACCGAACACCGGGATCAATCAATCACAATATGAAAGTGATGACACAAGATTTATCCCGAGGTTCACGTGCTTGCCGGCACGCTAGTCCCCGTTGTGTCCCTCTTCACCACGTGGTTCGATGGCTAATCGGTCTCACACCGAGCCTCTCAAAAGGCCACAAGAACCTACCAAATGGCAAAAAGTTGCAAATGACACGAGCAATCCACTAACGTTGCCTTTGGCGCTTCGCCGAGGTAGGCACAAACCCCTCACAATCACCGGAGTTGGCCAAGAACAATCACCAACTCTTGTCAAGGCCTCCAAGCTGCTCCAAACCGTCTAGGTGGCGGCAACCACCAAGAGAAACAAGAATCCCACAGCAAATCAACTACCAAGTGCCAACTAGATGCAATCTCACAATGCAAATGCACTTAGATCACTCAATCTCACTTCGAATATGCAAAGAAGCAAGAGAGATGAGTGAGAGGGAGTTGCTTAGCTCAAAGTGCTCACAACTATGTCAAAATATCCAAGAGAGAGAGCTTTGAGCCGGCCAATGAGTATTTATAGACGTACCCCTTCGAATATAGCCGTTAGTCACTTGAAATAGCTGAAGTCGCGCTGACCGGACGCGCTGGTCTAATTGACCGGACACGCCGATCACACAACGGCTACTTTCGCGAAGCACCGACCAGACGCGCTCCACGCAACGACCGGACGCGCGAAGCTCGACCGGACGTGCTGGTCCCGTAACGGACCGGACGCGCTGGTCAAGCCTCAGCAGCGCACAACCAAACAGCGACCGGACGCGCTGTAGAACTGACCGGACGCCACAGTGCCAGCATCCGGTTGGAGTCCAGTAAGCTCCCTCAATGACCGGACGCGTCCGGTCGGTCGTGACCGGATGCGCTGCGCGTCCGATCAAAAAGCTGAAATACGCGCAGACGCTGAACACTGACCGGACGTGTCCGGTCACACAGAGACCGCGTCTGGTCCAGCGTCCGGTCACCTCTGTAACCTCCGTTTGCCTCCGTTTGAATTCTGACTTCCGGCGTAGTGGAAAATAGGCGTTTCAATTCCTCAAAAACGCCTGAACCCTCTCTACCGCTCAAACTTCACCGCCTTCGCAAATGTGCTAACACCACCAAGTGATCACGTCATGTGCGAGTTTGTTAGCATTTTCAAAATTATTTTTTGAGGCATTATTAGTTCTATCCAAATGCATATGATTATGAAATGCACACCTAGAGGCACTTAGGAGTTCAATAGCCGCGTCATTCCCCTCTTTATAGTACGGCTATCTATCCTAAAATGTAACCACACCCACTAGGTGTCTTGGTTACTAAAACACAACCCTTAAGCATATACCTTTGCCTTGATCACGTAGGGTTGCATCCAAATCCAAGTGTGGCAATCATGATCACCATGTCCATCTTGCCACCAACCTTGGAATGTACTAATCCTCATATGCTATATACAACTTAGGCATAGGATTAGTACTTAGGCATTGTCACTAATTACCAACACCAAACATAGGACTTTCAGGGGGGCCGGCCGGGGTTATTTTGTTTCGGTTCTGAGGTAGAATGGTCACTGTGCCGGAGACAAAGAAGGCCGACCCTCCGACGCTCGCCGCCGCCACCCCCCCCCCCCCCCCGCCGCCGACGGAGCACGGCAGCCAGCGCGCCCCCGCCCCCAACCACGAGCGCAGGCAGCGGACAACAGGCAGCGCCCCCCCCCCCGCGCGCCTCCTCCCCGCGCCCACACAGGATGCCCGAGGCAGCAGCGCCTCTCCCGCGCGAGCAGCCGGCAGCAGGACCGCCCCCTCCGCGAGCAGATAATTTCATTTTTTTATGTATTATAATTGTTAGCTAGATTAGTTTATTTAGTATTTTTTAGTATAAGTAGTTAGTTTAATTGTTTAGTTGGTATTATTAATAGTTATTTTAGCTAGCATATAGTTAGTATGATTAGTAAAGTTAGTATATGTATTATAAATAGTTATTTTAGTTAGTATGATTAGTAAAGTTAGTATATGTATTATAAATAGTTAGTATGTTTAGTTTAGATTAGTGAAGTTAGTATAGGAGATATAAATAGTTACTTAGGTATTATAAATAGTTAGAATAGTTAGTTTGTTTAGTTTATATTAGTGAAGTTAGTATAGGTGATATAAATAGTTACTTTAGTTAGTTTAGTTAGTATAGTGTAGTTAATAAACTTAGTATAGTTAGTTTGTTTGGACGACTTGATAAAGTTTGGTCGAATGATTTTTAGATGGATTGTTGTGTCTGAGTTTATTTTGGAGGAATTGTTAGGAAGAAAGATGGTGAATTTGAGGATATGGAAGAGGAGTTGGAATGGTTTGATGAACCGCCGAGCTTCAATGACCTTTGTGTGCGTTTGAACGCAAAGTTTGGCGGTGATTTCACAATAAAGGGGAGATTTGACAGTGGGAAGACTCGGACAAAATATGTTCTGATGCCTTTGCGTGACCCTGCTCATTGGTCCCGCTACACTAGGGTTCTCGCAGGCTCGAACTCACCCATTACTGAGGTGGTTGTGGAGAATGGGTACAGGTTGGAGGATGATCATCATGACGATGTTGGAGGTGACGAAGAAGCAGTTCCATTCACATCCAGTTAGTTGTATATGGATAGTTAGTTGACGCAGGAGCAGTTGCATTCACATCTAGTCGGTTGTATAAGCAACGACTTCGATGTGAGGGAGTTTGAACGTGAAGAGCAGGAGCAGGCGGAAGAGAACTGGTTCGGTCATGATGACCACGATGACGATGACGACGACGACGATGATGATGACGACGACGACGAAGATGATAGAGCTGCCCATGCGACGCCGGTTCATGCTACAACGTCCGATGCTTCACTTTCGGTGCTTCATGCCATGCCGACTCAGGGCAGGCTGGTCCATGATTTACCAGAGGGTGGTGTGCCGTATTTTGATTCGTGGGGTAGAATCAGCGAAGCACAGCATTATGTTGCACCGCCCCCTTACACAGAAGCAGAACTCATGCAACTGAGCCAGGGCGGTGTACCTTTAAGTGGTGTTCCGAACTACAGGGATGTCAGCATGGTACATATGGCAGTTTGTGACACAGGTCTGCAAATGTGTGCAGAATAACTGTATAACCATGAGCATGTAATCCTTCAGAAGGGCATGATATTCAATACAATGTCAGAGATGAAGCTCTTTCTTCAGGATTATGCTGTGTACCACCATAGGCCATACTTGGTGACTCATTCCGACAAGAACTTGATGTACCACATTACTTGCAAAGCAGGTTATCCATGCCAGTGGAGGCTTACTGCAAGGAAGAAAGCGAGTGATGGCAAATGGAGGATAAGTAAATTGGTCCAACCCCATTTATGCTTGGATAACAAGGGTAAATAATACCATCCGCAACTCACTGCACGTTACCTTGCCCGTCGTATATTGGGGCTCGTTGACAAGGATAATGATGTCTCGATGTCTTATTTACAGCAGTCCATATATGAGTTTGTAAAGTATCATGTGAAGTATGGCAAGGCTTGGCGTGTAAAGCAAATTGCACTGGCGATTCGATGGGGTAGTTGGGAGGATGCGTACAACCAGGTTCCCCGAATACTGTCTGCAATGAATTACTACAACCATGGCATGAAATGGTTTGTGGACACCGGTGGGATGTTTTTGCAGAACTCGGTGAGGCATGTGCTACATCATGTTTTCTGGTCATTTGCTCAGACGGTGCATGCTTTCCAGTTCTGTAGGCTATATATATGCCCTTGGCTATATATATGCCCTTGGCTGGCCATTTCAATGTGGTTGGAACCAGTGAAACTATAGGGTGTTGCTACACTTAAGATACAATCCAACCACTTATGAGAGATTAATGTTCATATCCAAAGCTATAGGGTGTTACTACATTTAAGGTACAATCCAACCAGCCACTTATCAGAGATTAATTAATGTTCATATCCAAAGCTATAGGTGTTGCTACACTTAAGATACAATCCACCCACTTATGAGAAATTAATGTTTATATCCAAAGCTATAGGGTATTGCTACATTTAAGGTATAATCCAACCACTTATATATATTATGAGAGATTAATGTTCATATCCAAAGCTATAGGTGTTGCTACACTTAAGATACCATGCAACCATTTATGAGAGATTGTGCTTAAGATGTCTTTAGTAAGTGTTGGGCTTTAGCTTTAGTGCTAGAGTGGACAAGGTTTTGTGCCCTTGTTATCTTCATGAGCTGAAGCATTTTAGAGCATTGGTGGCTCGACGACGACATCGAATCTCCGAAGTTAGTATGGAGCAATGACGATTTGGTGGTGTGGGATGAGGAGATCTCCCTTACTTGGTGAGGATACCCTCCATAATGGACGGTAAAAAGGTGATTAGGACATATGACTGATGGTGGTGAGCGCTTGCGACACTTGCCTTGGTTAATGATAACTTTATTTGTGGTGAATCGAACACCATGAACAAGGAAAGGCTAGTATGTTTGCTTTTTTTAGGGGCTCATGCCACAAGGTATATCACCTCATTTCCGAGAGTTCGTCGTCTTTCTTGACTTCACCCTTTACTTACTCTATTTAAGATTAATTCCACATCTATGCCTGTTTGTAGGATTTTTACCCTTCCTAGATTACTAAACTCTTTGTGGGTTTTAGATAGGTAAAGAGCGATAGAAAAAAAATAGTGTACCTCTTACTAGTTTATTTAATGTGTTTTCCTAGCGTAAATCAAGTTGATCCTAAAATAAGTTTTTGAAAGAGCTAACCAATTCACATCTCCCTTAGGAATTGTTTGATGCGCATGTATTCATTTTAATCCATATGTGTTGAAATGGATTGGAGTGGAATTAAACTAAATTACATTCCATTCCATTCCATTCCACTCCAACACATGTGGATTGAAGTGAATACACATGTATCCAAACAAGACCTTATTTGGTTCTTAATAGCTCACAAGCTAATTACAAGTATAGTGGTTATATTATTTTTTTCCGACGATGTAGATATCGACTTATACTGCTGATGATGAGAGCGATGTGTGCATACATATATATGACGATAATAACGAGTACAACTGGTTTCCATAACTCGACGCCTCAAGCCAGAGACTCTCGCCTACGTATGTCTGCTGGTACCTTGTTGTTATTGTTAGGTGTCTACCCAAAAGGCCAAAAGGAGTATTGACCCGATGACGGGTTCGATCGGCCGCTTTGGCGCGTACATGGATATGCATGCATGCCAGCCATATTCGATCCGGCTCCTCGATCACACAGACGAAGAGCATATAGTGCGTACACGCGTACACGTTGTTGGTGGCGCTAGATGTGAGATTGTGAGGTGAGAACCTTCGCAGCTGCTGCGTAGACGACGCGCGAGGGCAGATCGACCGACCGACAAGAGGGCCGGGACGATGCGCCCGTGCTGATCCTGCACCAAGCTCAGCTTGTACATACAGCAGTAGGATGCATTATTAGAGCTAGCCAGAGCCACTAAACTTTATAATGGTGCCACTGTCAACGTGCCGCAGTCCATTTTTGACCAGCTAGAGCTGGCTAGGACGACCAAAGATAGTGCGTGCTACAGAAAAATGATGGATATGGATTCAGTTCCACGACTCGCCGCGCCTCCAGCAGCCAGCAGACTCGCCTAACACGTGTTTCTGTTGCAAAAAAAAAAAGAAGAGGCCCGGCCATTGTGCTGGCCCGCACCGCAATAATGTGCACATGCCATGTCCCGATCAGGACACACCCGGCCTATATATAGAGTACGCAGTTCTCGTCTAGTAGTAGCACATCTGCCTCTCAGCAGTGACAAACTCGAAGCCTCCTTTCTTGTTACCACTCCAAGCTAAGTAGCGTCGGCAACAAGAGGGGAGAGGTCGAGAAGATGAAGAGCAGCACGCTCTTGGCGATCCTGGTTCTCCAGGCCCTTCTGGTCTCTGCAGCTGTGGCCAAAGGACAAGGTACTTGCTTGCATATATGTCTCTTGATGCTGGAAATTTCATCTAGCCATATATAGGACGCTGCTCGTATATATAGTTCAATCTTCGCATATGTATGTGCGGGTGTGACGACGAATTGATCTGTTCGGAATGCAAATACCCACTGTCACCGTACCGCGCGCAGGACCGAAGAAGCCGTGCTGCAACGAGTGCACCAGCTGGTCGGGGGTCTACACCTGCGACGACCTCCTGACCAAGTGCGCCGCCACCTGCAAGACCTGCGTCCCCGTGTCCACGGACAAGGGCACCCGCTACAGGTGCCGCGACTTCCTCCCCGAAGGCTGCCCCTGCAAGACCAACTGATCCATCCACCATGGTCCATGGCCCCCGCGCGCGCGCCACACACAGCCGATGGATCGATCCATGCACCACCGTCCGCCTTGCTATAAGGCGCCAATAATTAAGGCTGCTGTTGTTTTGCATGTTTGGGTGTCCCTTCTCCATCGAGATGGAAATAAAGTCAGGCGCACTGACGTGTTAGCATATTTCTCTCTATATAAACTAGTATATTGTCCGTGTTAACGTTATGGCAACATTTTACATGTTCATTAAAATAACAAAAAGACACTAAAATCTCTTGTCATGCTATTGATCAAGTCATTGCCATGACAATACAAAATCATTTTCCAAACAAACTAAATTTTGGTTGAATTCATATGCAATGGCCTCCTACCATATGTGTTCTCTTACTAAAACTAAAACCTTCCCTCAACCCATTCAAAGGCATATTTCCAAATTAATTTGGTGCACTTTATTTCATTTTGATGCATGAGTGCTTGAATTTATTTGGCTTTTATTTGAAGTTTTGGTCGGAGTTAAAAGTTTTGTTTTGGTCTTGTTTGGAGTTTAATCTCTTCTTAAACCCCCTCCTTTGTCCCTAAAAGAAAAAGGGAAAAATCACTTTTCTGTTGTAACTTGGCAAATAGGCCTCCACTACATATACCCCCACTCCCACTCGACCCCCTCCTTTTCACTTTGGGCCCACTGCACCTGCTCTTTTTCGTGGCCCAACCTAGCCTCTTCCCCACTTTTTAATAGTGATCGATTATGTTTTATCCCATTTTTTAACCTAACGTAACAACCTAATTCATTTTTTGTAATAAATTAAAATTTTTCAATATTGATTACCACTAATGATAATTATTGGAGGTGGACAAAAATGATTTATAAATTAAATCTAACATGACATAGGGCCTCGGCCCTGAGCACCCTTCCTTCGACGCCCGTCCACATCTGTGCCTCCATCGCAGCTCGTGGATGTCTGCCCCCCGCTCACGCCCCATGGCCGCTCGTGCCCACTCGTCCTTCCCTGCAAACTGTGCCCAGGCGCCCATGCCCGCTCTTGCGCCGACGACGATGGCAGCCGCGGCTCCTAGCCATCGTAAAGGAAATTTTCTTATACAAATTTTTTTCGAATAAATTAAAAGATGAGTTGAATCCAAGCCCTACTCGAATTCAAAACAAGACCATTTCACACATATTTTATATTTGACCTAAAATAAAATCCTGACTCTATCTTCTTTCATGACATTTTTGTGATTTTCTATGGATTATAGAAGATCACTGTTCTGCTAGAAAAAGGAAAAACGAAACGAAAAGAAAAAAGGCCTGGCATGGGCCAGCTTCGGCCCACTCGGCCCAGGCGCCCGGATTCAGCCCAGGCTTAATTTGAGGCCCACCAGGAAGAGGCCCATGCAAAAAAAGAAAAGGAAAAAAAGGAAGTTTTTTGAAATTTTATATTTGTTTGTGAATGAATTTTTACTGTCTTCAACATCTATGAAACCAGAACAAATGTTGGAAAAAGAACTTTTATATTTGTGGACACTAAAGGGGTACGTTCTGACTGAAAGCTTTTATGTATTTTTGCCGGCCTTTCTGACTGAAAGCTAGGCAGCTAGGCGGCATGCTGGTATAGCAGCGTAGCAACTCTAGCCTATACAGTTACACGTACCCACACGCGCGCACGTGTATCTATCGTACCCACGCGCGCAACTAACAAATTAGCTGAGAACGTAGCTAGCCACCGCGCGGTCGTCTTTGCCTGCGCTGCGCCTGGCCTTGCTGATCAGTCGCCGACGAGCAACCGCAACCAGCCGGTCCCTTCCTTCCAGTCAAAAGGGAAGCCCTGTGTTTGCTTGCCTTCCTATATATAAATAACTACACCTCATCTCGATCGGAGGCACACACATGTGAATCTTGTTAGTGCTTCTGCTTACCTCAACAAAACTGGAATCGCTGTCAGCCCGTCATGCCGGTGAACCTGATGAAACAGCGGCGGCGGCCGGGGCTCTCGGGGCAGTTGGGTAGCATCCATCCGTCGTCACAGTCACAGCGGCCTACTGCTAAGACTGCAGGTACTTACATGAACTATTCATAATGTTGCGTGATGTTGGTACAAACCACACACTCAGATAGGTAGTATAACATATCCATGCGTTCTCTGCTCTCTCCCGTCTAGGGCCCCTTGTTCGGAGCAAGAACAACTGCTTCTGCGAGGAAGAGGAAGATCTTCTAATTAAGCTGCACACTTTGCTTGGAAACCGGTGGGGGTGAATCTTACTTAACTACGTACTTGCTCTCTGCTTCAATCCCGTTGTCCTCGCCTCACATATATACTGTGCCTTTGGCCTCAAAATT
Organism: Saccharum hybrid cultivar R570; assembly: GCA_038087645.1. NCBI lineage: Eukaryota > Viridiplantae > Streptophyta > Magnoliopsida > Poales > Poaceae > Saccharum > Saccharum hybrid cultivar. The sequence goes on along the minus strand of JAQSUU010000112.1, from coordinate 8,142,696 downwards.
AGCGGATAGGAGTAGATATATAGTTCTTCGTGTCCCCGGCTTGTTTTCCATTGACTGCACTTGCTAATAGATCCAAGTACCCAAATATGTACATGCATGCAGTTGGTCTCTCATCGCTGGTAGGTTACCAGGAAGGACAGCCAAAGAAGTCGAAAGCTACTGGAACCGGCAGATGAGGAGCAAGCTCAAGTGCACCGGCCTAGATCCCGAAAAGCATCGTACAACTACATTTCGCTGCTTACTAGTACCTGATGATCAGCAGTGGCAGCGGCGTCCGCGGAACGCATGCAAAGTGGGATGCCCTGATGCCAGCAAGCATCCCGACCGTCCTCCATCCTCCAACGCCAAGGTTGAAGAGGACGTTGCCGACGACTGTGTCTCCGACGCAGGCAGCGCCTGCTGAGCTCGGCAGGACCAGCTTCCTCGGTCGTTGAACCTACTAGAGCTTACCCTCGCTACTACTCCCTGCTTGTGATTTGGAGAAAATGAGCAGATTCATGAACAGGTGGCCACCCACGCAAAGCAGTGTGTGGGTGAATCTAGTTGATAGCTACTAGTGCTTGTGATGAGTGTAACGGGGGATGAACGGGAAAACATAGACACATCATATATAGTACCGCGTTGGTATAGATGAAGCTATGTCACTACTACAGAATTAGTTTTCGCAACACCATTTTCACCGCCGGTTAGTAATGGAATCGTCGGATGATGTTCAAAACCGGTGGTAAAAACCCCTCACGAACCCGAAATTCAGACACACTGGATTTAATAAGTCTATTTCTTTCTAACACTATCATCTTCCTCCTCTCTCTCGGCTCAATCTTTATCCTCTTCAGACTCATGACCATGGACATGGACAATTAATAAGAAACAAAAAATAGCCTGTCCTGGAAAGTTGATTTTCGGACTAATGCATGTCTCGTCGCCAGATGAAGTGTGCAGCAGTTGGTTGCAACCAAAAGGAAACAAATTGTATTTACACATGCAGATGCAAGGATGCGTAGTTGGTTGTTTGTATGTTTTTTTCTTTTTCTTTTTAATTATTTTATCTCTACTAATATTCAAGGGCTTGGAGTTGAACTCTTACCGGCCTCTTACTACTAGGTAATCAGAGTGGCATGGTGTGTCTATATATATCTCAAAAATTCCAACGATAAGGCTTCCTATGACGACCAGTGATTTGATCTGACTAAACAGGCCCTAACACAGTATTGGTCCATTCTTGTTGTCATAAAATCGACAATAGAGAACATTGGGCGTACTGTTCGCTTGAACTATTTTAGTAGTACTTTTCAGCGAACGAACAGTGTTTTTCTCTCACAACAAATCAGCATAAGCCGAATTTCAGCGAAACGAACATCGCACCATATGTACGTATGTATGCAAGACAAATGGACAATAATGACCTCAGGCCAAAGCATGCATATGTATGCAGTTCATCATCATACATACTGACTATAAACACCTTGTTCGTTTCGCTGGTCAGCCAAATCAGCAGCCATCCAGCAGTGTTTTTCTCTTACAATAAATCAGCGAACAGTACTTTTAGCCACAATAATCCAGCGAAACGAACAGGCTGAAAGTAAATTATTTTCCACCATCCCCATCACATTTATATTAACGGGTAAACATATGCTTTTATGTTACAATAGGAGGTATAACTTATGTGATCGTTTGGATCTGTCCAAGCAAATTATAACGAGCTAGTTGTCATTTTCTGGATTTAATTGGGCTTATTGGCCTAACTTAATTTCAATTAAATCACATAAAATTTAAAGCCCACAACACAACAATAAAGGAACATTCCGATTTAGGAAAACTGATTCACCTCAAATAGGTGTCTATTATGTGCACATGTTGTGCGATTAAAAAAAGTGGAGGGCGAGCCACAATCCACCTCCCCCTTTGTTGAGCTTTGTAGAGCAATGTGCAAGGGCTCAAAAGGCTATGTTATCATATTAGTAGTGTGGCGCTAATGAAGGTTTTACAACTCAAGAAGGGAGGTTTGACCGGGTTACGGGAGAAGCGAGGTGGGGAGTGAGGCATGAATGGAAGGGGGAGAAAGTGATGGTGGACCAATATTAGAAAGGTAAAATTTCTCCTTTTAATATTATTAGCAAGTATGTCTGTGTGTTGTAAGAGGATGTACAATTTGCAGTGCTCGTGCCAATGTAACAATCTAGATATTTTGTTGAATTTAATTGGGCCTGGTGCAACATTAATAAATCAAATAAGTTTCAAGGTCCATATAATAAATTATAGTGCTATAAAGAGCTAATCCTGTGTGGACAATGTTGGCCTTAAATAGGTGGTTATTGTGTGTATTATTGTGAGTATAAAAAGGATGGAAGGTGAGCCACAGCCGTACATACACCGTGACAATGAACAGGCTTGAGTGGCCAGGCTATGATATTAGTGGTGTGACGTCAATAAAAATTTTTGCAGCACCTAACTCAAACTGAGGGACAGAAGATGAGTGATTGACGAACGAACATGAGAGATTAAGAGACAGAAAAAAAAACATTGATTTTATAATATTATAAATACTGTCACATTTACTTTTTGGGTTGTTTCCCACGTGCATATATACATCATGTCACCGATTTACAATGGGAACATGAGTCTTCTTCCCATGACCAACCTAAATCGAACCAAACTTGTATATAGTTATATTTTCGCATCCAGCGGGCCAACAGATCGTCTTTCTCCTACAACGTATATACGGAGGGAAAAAACAAGAAAATCTCGTAGGTGACGACATATATCTCTCCTATATGTTGTAGGCCCCCACCGAGGTGTGTGAGAACAAGTCCGCCTTGCCAGAGAGATGCCAGAGTACTGCGTGACTGGGGGTACGGGTTTCATCGCGGCGCACCTCATCCGGGCGCTGCTCGCCGCCGGCCACTCAGTCTGTGCCACGGTCAGAGATCCAGGTACTACGCATCTCCCCCTCCCATCAAGCTCTTGCAGATAGAGGTCGTTTCCAATCAGTTCTTGGGTGCTGCGGTCGTGCGCCCGGGCGCCCGTGCCCGCGCGGCGCGTGGTGTTCACCTCCTCCTGCTCCTGCGTCCGCTACTGCCACGCCGCCACGCTCAACGAGTCGCACTGGTCGGACGCCGACTACTGCAAGTCGCACAACGTACGTACCAACGTCACAGTTACAGATAGTGGACGTGTTTACTATTATTAGCGTTCTGATTTGGCCACTGGATGGGCATGAAAAATTGGTCAGCTGTGGTACGCGTACGCGAAGACGGTGGCGGAGAAGGAGGCGTGGCGACTGGCGAAGGAGCACGGCATCGACCTGGTGGTGGTGAACCCGTCGTTCGTGATCGGCCCGGCGCTGGGCCCAGGCCGACCAGCACCATACTCATCGTCCTCGCCATGCTCAAAGGTCGTCTATGATTTGCAAGACAGCACAAGAAGACGATCTCTCTGTATCCATGCATCACGTATGCATGATTACTGAATTGAAGCACACATGCAGGGGAGCTGGGCAAGTACCCGAACACGACGATCGGGTTCGTGCACGTGGACGACGTCGTGCTGTGCCACGTCTTGGCCATGGAGGACGCCAGGGCGTCCGGGCGGCTCATCTGCTCCTGCGACGTGGCGCACTGGTCCGAGATCCTCGAGTCGCTCAGGGAGCGGTACCCGCAGTACCCGATCCCCACGGAGTGCAGCAGCCAGAAAGGGGACGACAGGCCGCACAGGATGGACACCAGCAAGGTCAAGGCGCTCGGCTTCCCTCCCTTCCTCTCCGTGCAGCAGATGTTCGACGACTGCATCAAGAGCTTCCAGGACAAGGGCCTTCTCCAATGAATTATCCATCATCAGAATAAATTCAGGCACATTATTGAGAAGTACAGCTAAGAGATGGCCAGACACATTATTCAGTCATATCATCAAAACATTCCCCAAATAATAAGAAGTGATCAAACCCCTCGTTCTCTCATTTTAATTAATTATAGAATTTGATTTGAAACCTCGCAATCACCTGCGAAGAAACTTTTTTATTTGGGTCTGTCTAGTGCATACTGCATCAGCGGGTGTTTGTGACTCTACTCTTCTGGCACTCGGTCATTAGCTTGGTCAGAAACATTAAAAAAAAGTTTTTTAAAAAATACAGATGCATATACTCATGTGATTCTAACCCTTTTGATACCTGATTTTATTTTTGTGATATTAGATTCAAATCTTATACCTTTTTATATCGAATAGACGACTCTTAGAGGGGAGATGCTAGCTCCCGAACGTCTAGACGGACGTGCGCATCTGCTGCTTGTGTTGCGCGCCTCTCAGTTTCCTACGCCTCCTTCGTTTCCCACGCCTGTGTCATATGGACACATCGCCCTGCCCGTGCCACCCGCTCGCACACGAGAACCGCCCGCTTCAGCTCTATTTTCGCATTCACAAGGGGACCGCCTGCACCCCTGCTCTGCATGCACGGTGCCCTAGCTGCTGCAACAGGCGGTAGTGGCAAGTGGGTCCCATTGCAACATGTGCAACAATAGATCTACTTTTACAACATCCAGATGAAACACTTGCAACATACGTCTGAAACAACTAAAACACTTGCAACATACGTCTGAAATACTTGCAAACCACCTAAAAACACATGAAAGTTGTTGCAAGCATATACAACATCTAGATGAAATACTTGTAACATATGTGTGAAACATATGCAACATTCAGATAAAACACTTGCAACATACGTCTGAGACACATATGAAACATTTGGAATATATGCTTGTAACATGCGTGTATAGCCATTGCAACATAAGCAATATCTCAATCTACTTTTGCAACACCTATGCGAAACACTTGCAATATAACTCTGAAACAATTGAAACATACGCTTGTAACATGCGCTTTCACCACTCGTCACCTTGCTGCATGCCACACGGAGGGAACGCAATTACGCGCACGCCCGCCTACGCCAAGCCACCATGCCGCTGCTGTCCAAGATCACGAGCAGGTCAGCCATCAGCATGGGCAACACGAAGGACGTCTACACGAGGAGGGGGCGGAGGCGCATCAAGTCAGCCGGCAAAGCACGACGCCATAACAAATAGGAGGGCCGCACGGGTTGCATACGCCTGTGATAAAGGAGTTCATCTACTGCGCTGCCGGTCAGAGGGTTGTGCCATGGGGTGGCGGAGGAAGCGGGCGAGGACGATGCAAGGGCCAGAATGAAGACAGTGGCCGCAACAGGCAGGAGGTGCGATGGAGAGAGAGGAAGGCGGATGGGCACGCTCAGGTGCGGTGGGGATGTCGGTCGGTGGGCGCCGGGACACCGTGGAGATTGCCGAGGCGGCGTGATAGAGCATGGACGTGGCGCTGCGGCAATTTTTTTTTTTTTTGAGAAATTGTGTAATTGGAGAGCTTTCTGGAGAATTGAGTGGCAGAGGATAGGATAGGAAGAGGTTGTTGGGCTGGCGTCGCGCGCCCGCGCGGCGCGTGGTGTTCACCTCCTCCTGCTCCTGCGTCCGCTACTGCCACGCCGCCACGCTCAACGAGTCGCACTGGTCGGACGCCGACTACTGCAAGTCGCACAACGTACGTACCAACGTCACAGTTACAGATAGTGGACGTGTTTACTATTATTAGCGTTCTGATTTGGCCAATGGATGGGCATGAAAAATTGGTCAGCTGTGGTACGCGTACGCGAAGACGGTGGCGGAGAAGGAGGCGTGGCGACTGGCGAAGGAGCACGGCATCGACCTGGTGGTGGTGAACCCGTCGTTCGTGATAGGCCCGGCGCTGGGCCCAGGCCGACCAGCACCATACTCATCGTCCTCGCCATGCTCAAAGGTCGTCTATGATTTGCAAGACAGCACAAGAAGACGATCTCTCTGTATCCATGCATCACGTATGCATGATTACTGAATTGAAGCACACATGCAGGGGAGCTGGGCAAGTACCCGAACACGACGATCGGGTTCGTGCACGTGGACGACGTCGTGCTGTGCCACGTCTTGGCCATGGAGGACGCCAGGGCGTCCGGGCGGCTCATCTGCTCCTGCGACGTGGCGCACTGGTCCGAGATCCTCGAGTCGCTCAGGGAGCGGTACCCGCAGTACCCGATCCCGACGGAGTGCAGCAGCCAGAAAGGGGACGACAGGCCGCACAGGATGGACACCAGCAAGGTCAAGGCGCTCGGCTTCCCTCCCTTCCTCTCCGTGCAGCAGATGTTCGACGACTGCATCAAGAGCTTCCAGGACAAGGGCCTTCTCCAATGAATTATCCATCATCAGAATAAATTCAGGCACATTATTGAGAAGTACAGCTAAGAGATGGCCAGACACATTATTCAGTCATATCATCAAAACATTCCCCAAATAATAAGAAGTGATCAAACCCCTCGTTCTCTCCTTTTAATTAATTATAGAATTTGATTTGAATCCTCGCAATCAACTGCGAAGAAACTTTTTTATTTGAGTCTGTCTAGTGCACACTGCATCAGCGGGTGTTTGTGACTCTACTCTTCTGGCACTCGGTCATTAGCTTGGTCAGAAACATTAAAAAAAAAAGTTCTAAAAAAATACAGATGCATATATTCATGTGATTCTAACCCTTTTGATACCTGATTTTATTTTTGTGATATTAGATTCAAATCTTATACCTTTTTACACCTTTTTACATTGAATAGACGACTCTCAGAGGGGAGATGCTAGCGCCCGAACGTCGGGACGGACGTGTGCATCTGCTGCTTGTGTTGCGCGCCTCTCAGTTTCCTGCGCCTCATTCGTTTCCCACGCCTGTGTCATATGGACGCATCGCCCTGCCCGTGCCGCCAGCTCGTACACGGGAACCACCCGCTTTAGCTCTATTTCCCACATTCACGTGAGGACCGCCTACACCCCTGCTCCGCATGCACGGTGCCCTAGCAGCTGCAACAGGCGGCAGTGGCAGGTGGATCCCGTTGCAACATGTGCAACACTAGATCTACTTTTGCAGCATCCAGATGAAACACTTGCAACATACGTCCGAAATACTTGCAAACCGCCTAAAAACACATGAAAGTTGTTGTAAGCATATGCAACCTTGGCGTGGGGTGCGGGGTTGTGCCATGGGGTGGCGGAGGAAGCGGGGGAGGACGACGCAAGGGCCAAGATGAAGACAGCGGCTGCAGCAGGCAAGAGGTGCGATGGAGAGGGAGGAAGGCGGATGGCCACGCTCAGGTGCGGTGGGGATGCCGGTCGGTGGGCGCCGGGACACCGTGGAGATTGCCGAGGCGGCGTGACAGAGCACGGACGTGGCTCTGCGGTGATTTTTTTTTTTTTTTGAGAAATTGTGTAATTGGAGAGTCTTCTGGAGAATTGAGTGGATGAGGATAGGATAGGAGGGGGTTGTTGGGCTGGCGTCGCGGCCCACTAAAAAAAGCATCCAGATGGACAGACGCCCTACAGTAAGTATTTCCGTGTTAGAGCAGCTCCAGTGATGCCAAAATCAAAAGGGGAAGAGAAAAGGGCATCGAGCACACTAGAGCATGCAAACGTTCTCAGAAGGAAAAGCGCACTCTGCAGACGGTTCGCTTGCCAACAGCCCAACATTTTGGTTGGCTAAAAAACGATTCTTTAATTCTATATAGGTCCCACAAGCCGATGATCACGCTGGAGAGAGCGAACCCGGCTCTTGTTCGGCTTCGTGGTATCATTTGGTTCAACATCGACACTGGAGCTGTCCGTATGAACTCCAAACTCAGATCGGCATAAATCCAGGCACATTGATCGTGAGAAGTGTACAACTAAGAGATTTTTTTTAGCAAAATGTACAACTAAGAGATGGCTAGGCAGATTCAGACGTCCATCTTTCATGAGTTTGCCAGTAGGCCTGGGAATGGGCCAACCCGGCCTTGGCCTTGGACCTGGTCCTGTGGCCTCAAGGCCAATTTTATGGATCATGGATGCAATCTATTTTATCTAGATGCTATGGTCTTACTGATCTATGAGTAATATGTGTCGATCTAAATATTTTTCTACAATCGTGAACCATAAATACTATAACACTTCTAGAAAATATGATATACAAAATTTAAAAATAGCATGGTCGTACTCTCTCCGTCCGCAAAAGAATGCAATTATCACATTTCAAGGAGTCAAAGAGTTTAAACTTTGACTAAAATTATATGAAAAAATACTAACACTTATGAGACAAAATACATAACATTAGATTAGTTATAGAATATATTTTTATAATAAATTTATTTAGAGACATACTCCGTAAATGCTAATACCGTTTACTAAAAACTTAGTCCAACTTGAGCCCTGCACAGTTTCCATAATTACATTCTTCCTGGACAGAGGAGTACAACGTTACAAAGTACCATGTCTTAGCCATGTCGTTTCCTTGTTGCTGCTTCAGCTGTCTATTGCTACCCATTTCACATCCTTGTCAAGCTACAGAACAAAATGACATTTCATCACCACATAACCATGGCTTGACGCTTTAGGGGTGTCTTGACGGGACCTTATCTCGCATTCATTTGGGGACCTTATCTCTATTTGGTACTCCGTATATTCATTCACTCGTTACCTTATCTCGCATTCATTTGGGGGCTTTAGCTTTTACCGAGCATCTTAAAAAAGATTCGCCCTGCCTGGCGTTTCTGCTATGGCCCTGTTCGGCAGGATATTTTTTTTAGTTTATAAGCCGGCTGTGGCTGATTTGCTGTGAGAGAAAAACACTGTTCCACGGCTGATAAGCCGTGCTGATAAGCTCAGCCGAACAGGGGGTATATGTGCCTATGCGTGTCGTACTCTCATGAACAGTAGCTGCCACACGATTTCCTAAATTCCTTCGTGTCTGATCTTGCTCTGTTTATGGCCAAACTTGAGGCCTAGCATTCCATTGATAACCAAAATTGTCCATTTTGTAAAGTTATCAAAATGTGAAACGGACTTCGCCACTGCATTCCTCTCGTCGAGATGGTAAAAAAACATATATGAAACGCCTAATTCAGAGTCCGGATGAAGGAGTAAATTGTCCTTTGGCTTTGTGCGGAAATCAGAACTTCGGACCCCCTACCAGAACTTCTGAGTTTCGCATAGGAGTTCTGGCTTTGCGCGAACATCAGAACTTCTGATTTCCACAGTCCGAATCAGGTAGAGTCCAAACTCGATCCCAACTCTTCCGAACTCGTGGAAAACTTGTAGATTAAGCCTTGGAGATGTTTCCTACTGGGATAAGACCACTCCCCTTTATATATACAAGAGGATCATGGCCGATTGAGTTCTCATCTATCCAATCGACAAACAAATCAATCTACTACCTCTACTCCAACCCTTCTACCCTCTTCTTCAACCTCCATGCTGTTCATCCCTTGATCCACAACCAAGGATGGCGCCCTAGGCTTGCCGGCCGACCTAGGGCAACCAACGACGTCCTTGCCCTGACGGGGTCCCTCCCGGGCGAGAACTTCGACGGTTTCTTTGCTAGTTTGCCTGAAAACAAACCGGTTCTTCGTCACGTAAGCACGCTGGTTATCCTTTGGTGATTTACTTGTAAACCTATCCATTCTTTATTGCGTAAGCATGATATCATCGCTGCGTTCTTCGGTCCGTAGCGGCCTGGACGTTCAAGGTCTTATTGGTGTGGGATTCGAATTACTTCCGACGTCAACACATCCAATGAGACAATATTTTAGCATAGCATCATTGGTAGTGTTTCTTCATTCAGTGACCATGGCCATGGGGCTGTCTGAGGGAGTAATGTGCAGTGTCTGTCATGTAGTGTTAGCATAGCATCACTAGTAGTGGTACTGATATATTTGTTTTAAGGCTGACTGGCTACAACTTTTGTCGATATAGCTAGTAGAATGGGACTGAAATTAAACTGATCTTATTAGCTATACTTTCCTTACAGAGCATAGACGAAGGTAGCTAAATATAATTAATCTTCTGGGAGAAAGGCTATGCAGCAGCTATAGGTAGCTAGTAGTGGTACTGATATATTTGTAGTGTTAGCAATGCATCACTGGTAGTTATTGTAACTTGGCATGAATCATCATTAGCTGGTTATTTATATTACTACTAGTTCTAAATAAGTTTTAACATAAACTTATTTAGAAATTCTGTTATGAACAAATTTATGTATTTTATCTTTTTTTGGCAGATCTCGCTGAGTTCGAAGCTTAGCATTTTCATGGAAGTTTGGAAAAATCATGGTGGTGTTGGTCCAAAGGCTACTGCAATTGACTTCATAGAGTCATTAATCTGATGTTTTTGGAGTTTATGTTTTGAGTGTTTAATTTATTATTCAGTGAGAATTCACTTTTTGATCCAGAGTATATGATTGTATATTTAAATGACATTTTCTAGTAGTGCTACAGTAAGATGGATGGGCAATTTGAGATCAAGTAATCGGATATATTTTATAGTCATGGCATGTGAAAAATATTTTATTAGCACGATGCAAGCGACATTGACATGCATTCAAAAAGGACAACTCAATGTATGAACGTACATAATTACAGCTGAGCCATGGGATTCGTTTTCAGTGCAGCCCATATTAACCATTGAAAACCGAGTGACCAAACCAACCCAATAAACTAATCAAATTTATGCCAACCCGCTGGAAGCCAGTCTGCACCGCACCGTCGTGGTGATCCTGGGTTGATTTGGAATTTAACTAGAACCCGCCGAAACCAGCCCATGAACAGGGTTAACTGTGGCTTGTGAGACGATGCCGCGGCTTGAGCGGGTCATGTTGCTGCATGCCGCGCTGGCCATACCGCCATATAGCTAGAGGCACTTAAAACTTGAACAAGCTTCGCGCGAGACGTTCAATGTAGCCATGTGAAAGCCCACCTAATAAAACATGCAGTCGAGAGTTATTATCATGAACTAATAACTTGACATGGCCTCTGGCGCTCAACTACTCTGTATATGTATGTGTCTGTGTTACGTGTCCATATCCGCTCCCCTCCAAGTAGCAGCGAAGACGCCGCGTGTTGGTCTGCATGTCCGTTCCTGATTGGTCCGGACGAGCTATTTAAATGCCGGACCTCACACCATCTGCCGCCAAGACCCAAGGGGCCACAGTCACCAAGGCAGGGCACGGGCACTAGTAGATCGAAACACTGCACCGACGCGCGCACGCCACAGACCGAGTAGGCAGCCACATCACATGGCGACGGGCGCTGCTTCCATCGGCCTACTGATGATGGTTTCGCTGCAGGCCCTGCTGCTTCTCGTCGCCGCCGCCGGGACCTCCGCGGCGGCTGTCGTCTCCGGCGGCACCACCATCCGTCTTCCCAGCGATGCCAGAGGTGAGCAGCTAGGCGACTGCGTGCTCGATCAATCGGCCCTTGCTCAGCCTGATAATCGTGTTGCGCGCGTCCGGCGTCCTCCAGCAGGCGTTGCTGCTGATCTTCTTGTCAGGGCGATGGCGAGGGCAAAGCTGGTGGGCGACGACGAGAGGCCGTGGGAATGCTGCGACTTGACCATATGCAGCAGGTCGTACCCACCGATCTGCCACTGCCTGGATGAGGTCCAGCGGTGCTCCGCCGCCTCTAAGGACTGTGAGGAAACAACGGACTCGCGCCACGTCTGCGCCGACAAGTACTGGGGCGACCCCGGGCCCATGTGCCACGAGCACGGGAACGGGAACGGACGCGGGGCGGCGGCGGTACGCCACATGATCCCTGATGATCGATTATATACATCAGTAGAGAACATACCTTTGATCAGGGGCGGATCTGGCCCCGGGCTAGGGGCTGCAGCCCGGGGCGAGCCCAAGAATACGTGAATACCCCTCTGCAGTCTTCTCGTCGGCCGCCCGTTGAAAATCCTAGCCTTGAAGGCCCAGCCGCACCCGCCCAGGAAACTAAGACTACCCGCAGTGGGTACTCTAAAACGATACTCTAAAGCTTTAGAGTATGAATATAGAGTAAAAACTGCTGCACTGGGTACTCTAAAACGATACTCTATCCTTTCTCTCACTCTATATTTAGAGTAGTACAGTGCTTACTCTATACTCTATAGTGGCGGCCCCACTAGCTAAACAAAAGGAAAAAATGCTATAACTCACAAACCAAAAATCCAAATTAAATTTCGATTGCACCATTAAATTCGTCTCAATAAATCCTTCAAAACTAGATCACACATGAATATATTTAGATAAAGTGACAAGTGGGTCCTACAGTGGATAGAGTGGATAGAGGATGATATAGAGGATGGATGAGTGCGGGAGAAATGAGTATAGAGGAGAGAATCTTGCTGACTAGGACATATAGATGATGAATATAGAGGTCCATGAGTACGGGTAGTCTAAAGCCCCGCACAGCCCCCCACATCCGGAGTCCCAAGCCTACACGCATATCCAGTGTCCTACTGCAGTTGTGTAAGGTCCAAATGGCTAGAGGGGGGTGAATAGCCTATTTAAAATTCTACAAGCTTCACTAAACAATCACGTTAGTATAAAAGATGGCTAAGCTAATTCTAGCACTAGCTCAACTACACTATGCAAGCCACCTATACAATTCTAGTGAAGCAAGGCTATGATCTCTAATACACACCAACAAGACTAAGTCACTAAGCTACTTACTCCTATGTGATAAAAGCTACACTAAGCAAACTACACTAGAACTAGTACAAGAAAGTAAAGAGCAAGAGACTTGATTCTTATACCAACGATGTAGAGAAGTAATGCACTCGAAGAATCAATCACAAAGATCAACCACAAGAGAAATCCTCGGCAAAGAGATGACACAAGATTTTTTACCGAGGTTCACTTGCTTCCCGGCAAGTTACTCCTCGTTGTGGCGATGCACCCACTTGTCGGTTCGCGAGCTAATCGACTATCAAGAGTCGAGCCCTCGACGGGCGCCGCACAACCGCACACAAGATGGAGATCCTCCAAGCCACGAGCTCCACTAGAGTATCCAATTTGCGAACTCCCGCGGGGAAGGATCAAGAACCCCTTACAACACTTGGTGAAGGCTCCAACAATCTCCAATTGTGAGTTCAATCACCTTCGCTGCTCCAAGCCGTCTACCGTGTCGGGAAACACGGAAGAGTAACAAGAAATCCGCAGCAACTCGAAGATCAAGTGCCTCTAGAATGCAACTCTCAAGCAATGCACTTGAATCTCACTCAATCTCACTCAAGATGTGCAACCAAGCAAAGAGATGAGTGGAGGGATTGTTCTCTAGCTCAAAGGATGTCTCTAGGTCTCAAAAAATGTGCAAGAGTTACCCTCAAACCCCGGACATCCTCTATTTATAGCGAAGGGGTACGCAGCTAGCCGTTACCGGACGCTCCAGTCAGGGTGACCGGACGCGTCCGGTCACTACAAGACAACCGTGAACAGTGCGTGTCAGAACTAGCTGTTGCCGTGACCGGACGCGCCCCAGCGTCTGACCGGACGCGATAGTGCCAGCGTCCGGTTGCGGTCCAGTAAGCTCCCGTCGAGACCGGACGCGTCCGATCGCACGTGACCGGACGCGCCGCGCGTCCGATCAGCACTCCGCTCCTCTGGATGCCTGACCGGACGCTCCGGTTCCGTGAGGGACCGGACGCGCCGGTCGCGCGTTCTACTTCTGCGCACGGGTGAACTGACCGGACGCGCTGGTCAGGCCAGACCAGCGTCCGGTCACAAACCCTAAGCGCGCTGCGTTGAACTGACCGGACGCGTCCGGTCAAACCGGGACTGCGTCCGGTGCAGCGTCCGGTCACCACAGTGACCGCCGTTCGCCTCCGTTTCTTTTCCAACTTTTGGCGCAATAGAAAATAGGCGTTTCACTTCCCCAAAAAGCGCCGAATCCCGCCTCGCAAGCTCGGCGGGAGGGAGAGAGGAACCCAAACCCCTCTCTACCGCTTAAACTTCACCGCCTTCGCAAATGTGCTAACACCATCAAGTGTACACCACCATGTGCATGTGTGTTAGCATTTCACAAGCATTTTCCAAGGCGTTATGTTAGCTCTCTACTAGATCCTAATGCATATGCTCAAGACATTGATCTAGTGGCACTTGATTCCTGAGCTAACCGTGATTGCCCCTCTTGATAGTCGGCTATGTATCCTAAACCCGGTCAATCACTTCTCTATTCATCTTAGACCGGCAAAAGGAAAACCTATGGTTATACCTTTGCCTTGCGCTCTTAGATCCTTCTCTTTCACTTGATCATCATGTCCATCATAATATGTGCATCTCCACCATGATCGGCATCTCATGTCCATGCACCATTTCTTTGTGATCTTGTGGCCACCACTCCATGCCACGTACACCTTCATCACATGTGTTGCTTATGCCTAACTCAAAACACTTAACACATGGCATTAGCAACTTGGTGTCATTAATTACCAAAACCAAACTTGGGCTTTCAATCTCCCCCTTTTTGGTAATTGATGACAACCATCACAAAGATATGAAATGAAATCAATTTTCAATTTCGATAGTATTAGCTCCCCCTACATATGTGCTTCCATGAGTTTGGTTCAATTGTGCACATATGTATGGATTTGAATTTTGGGAGCGTTACTACTATCAAATTGATGCTAAGGTATATAGAATGGACCTTTGAAGCGTGATACCAATCGGAGTTGCCTTTATATACCATCCTTAGCATCGATGTAGCTAGACACCACTTGTAATACATCACTTGTAAAGATCACAAACACTAAAGTACCCCGTGAGATCAATCATTATAAGCAAAGGTGTCTAGATACCACTTGTAAAGCTACTTTCAACAAATCATCATTCAAGTTCTATTTCTAGCAATCACCAAACAAACATGAATATAAATTTAAGCTTTGCAATGCAACAATTCATCATGTTAATGAACATACATATGCAACAAACAATTCTTGAGCTTGCTCCCCCTACTTATGTGCTCAATTTTAATTGATCCCTTTCCAATGTTATTCTCTCCCCTTTTGCAACTTAACTTTTTATCTTTGACTTTTTATCTTTGTGACTTTTCTCTCCCCCTTTGTCATCAATCACCAAAAAGGTGCCAATTTTAGTGAGAGTCAAGTCAATCAATATGAGGGAGTCCAAATTATGGTTCAATCTAGATCACTTGCCTAGAATATGTAATTCGGTTTGATCCAAGGACAAGCTTCTTCACACCTCATAAAGTATAAGGGTTATCTTGACCATGTTGAATTACACACCATGAGCTCATTTTCTAGATTCAACACTAGGTTTGCAAGCCCACAAACATGTCATATGCTACCACTAGATCAATCAAACATAGAAGCAATAGTGGTACCATATATACATCAAAATCATTAGATTTTCATGAATGAGCTTATTTGTCATGCAAATATGTCTATATGTTCTAAACATGTCCTTAGCAAAGTATGAATGATATGCCAAACAACTTTACCTTGCATTGTCGAAGGGGAGGCATGTCATTTTAAGAATATGGGGGTGCACTCATTTCAAGTTGGAGAAGTCAAGTATGTTCAATTCATTCTTCAACTTGTAAAATCTCTTCTCATCAAGTGGCTTTGTGAATATGTCGGCTAGTTGATCTTCGGTGCCAATGCTTTCAATGCTAATATCACCCTTTTGTTGATGGTCTCTTATGAAGTGATGTCTTATGTCAATGTGCTTCATTCTTGAATGTTGAACCGGATTTTGTGTCATCTTGATAGCACTCTCATTATCACAAAACAAAGGCACATTCTTGAATTTAATTCCAAAGTCATTCAAGGTGGCTTTCATCCAAAGCAATTGTGCACAACAACTACCGGCACTAATATATTCGGCCTCGGCGGTAGATAGTGCAACACTATTTTGTTTCTTTGATGACCATAAAACAAGAGACCTTCCAAGCAATTGACAAGTGCCACTTGTGCTCATTCTATCAATCTTGCATCCACCATAGTCAGAGTCCGAATATCCAATCAACTCAAAATTAGACCCCTTTGGAAACCATAATCCAACATCATGAGTGCCCTTAAGATATCTCAATATCCTCTTGGTTGCTTTTAAGTGACTTTCTCTAGGTGAAGCTTGATATCTTGCACACTTGCATACACTAAACATCACATCCGGCCTAGAAGCGGTGACATAGAGCAAACTTCCAATCATAGACCGGTATTGCTTTTGATCTACCATGTTGCCACTTGCATCAATACCCAATTGATCATTTGTGCCCATTGGTGTACTCATTGGCTTAGCATCTTGCAATCCAAACTTCTTGATCATGTCCTTGATGTACTTGCCTTGACTTACAAAAGTGCCATTCTTCATTTGCTTGATTTGAAGTCCAAGAAAGTAACTAAGCTCTCCAATCATAGACATCTCAAACTCTTTTGCCATCATATTTCCAAACTCTTCATAAAAGTCTTGATTAGTTGATCCAAAGATAATGTCATCCACATAGATTTGCAACACAAACAAGTCATTTCCAAGCTTCTTGGTGAAGAGAGTGGTGTCAACCTTTCCCATCTTGAACCCTTAGAGAGAAGAAAGTCCCTCAATCTCTCATACCATGCTCTAGGTGCTTGCTTCAAACCATACAATGCCTTCTTTAGCTTGAAAACATGGTCGGGCTTCTTGTCATTTTCAAAACCGGGAGGTTGCTCAACATAAACTTCTTCATTGATATAGCCATTGAGAAATGCACTCTTGACATCCATTTGATAGAGCTTGATGTTGTGTGCACAAGCATATGCTAATAAGATTCTAATTGCCTCCAATCTTGCAACCGGTGCATATGTCTCTCCAAAGTCAAGACCTTCAACTTGTGTGTATCCTTGTGCTACTAATCTTGCTTTGTTCCTCACAACCATGCCATCTTGATTTTGCTTGTTTCTAAAGACCCACTTTGTACCAATCACATTGTAGTTCTTTGGCCTTTCAACAAGTTCCCAAACTTGATTTCTAGTGAAGTTGTTTAGCTCTTCATGCATGGCATTTACCCAATCAGAATCCTTCAATGCATCTTCTATCTTCTTTGGTTCTTCAAGTGACACAAAAGAGTAGTGCTCACAAAAGGATGCTAGCCTTGATCTAGTTTGAACACCACTTTGAATTCCACCAATGATTTGGTCCAATGGATGATCTCTTACAATACTAGTAGGTTGGAGTATTGGGAGTTGATTGCTTCCACTTGCTTGACCTTGATCTTGAGCTTCATCATGAGTACCACTAGAGCTTGCTTGATTTGTATCAATTTGCACACTTTGGTTGATCACATGAGTATCATCATCATCATCAACTTGCCTCGGCCTTATGTCACCAATGTCCATGTTCTTCATTGCATTTGACAATTGATCTTCTCTCACATCATCAAGGTTTTGATCTTCATTTTGAGATCCTTGGGTTTCATCAAACTCAACATCATGAACTTCTTCCAAGGTGCCATTTGTGAGATTCCAAACTCTATATGCCTTGCTTGTGGTAGAATAACCAAGTAAGAATCCTTCATCACATTTCTTTTCAAACTTGCTCAATCTAGTGCCTTTCTTGAGAATATAGCATTTGCAACCAAACACTCTAAAGTATGCAATGTTAGGCTTTCTTCCATTCAATAGCTCATATGGTGTCTTTCCAAGCTTCCCATGGCAATAGAGACGGTTGCTACAATAGCAAGCCGTGTTGATGGCTTCACTCCAAAATGAATGACTCACATTGTATTCACTAAGCATTGATCTAGCCATGTCAATCAAAGTTCTATTTTTCCTTTCAACTACACCATTGGATTGAGGAGTATATGTTGGAGAGAATTGATGTCCAATACCAAGATCATCACATAAAGCTTCAATTCTTGTGTTCTTGAACTCACTACCATTGTCACTTCTAATCTTCTTGATGGTAGTCTCAAACTCATTTTGCACTCTCTTGACAAAAGATTTGAATAGATCATGTACATCACTCTTGTCATAAAAAAAGAACACCCAAGTGTATCTAGTGTAGTCATCAACAATCACAAAACCATACTTGTTGCCACCAATGCTAGTGTATGTTGTTGGCCCAAACAAGTCCATGTGCAATAGCTCAAATGCCTTTGATGTGCTCATTTCACTATTACTAGAATGTGTATTTCCAACTTGTTTGCCGGCTTGACAAGCACTACATGGTTTATCCTTTTCAAACGTCACATCTTTCAAGCCTCTAACTAAGTCATGCCTCAAAAGTTTGTTCAATTGTTTCATTCCAACATGACCAAGCCTTCTATGCCATAACCATCCCATACTAAATTTGCTAAGCAAGCATGATGTCAATTGTGTCTCACTATCATTGAAGTCAACCAAGTACAAGCTACCATGTCTAAATCCTTTGAATATCAAATTTGATCCATCAACACTTATGACTTCAACATCATCACTACCAAATATGCACTTGAAGCCAAGATCACAAAGTTGTGCCACCGACAAAAGATTGAAATCCAAGCTCTCAACTAGCAACACATTAGATATGCTCATGTCATTTGAGATAGCAATTTTACCAAGCCCCTTGACCTTGCCTTTCTTGTTGTTGCCGAAAGTGATAGCATCAAAACCACCATTTTGACTTGTATCAATTGATTTGAACATACATGAATCCCCGGTCATATGTTGAGTGCACCCACTATCAAGCACCCAATGCCTTCCTCCGGCTTTGTAATTGACCTACAAGATAAGATCAATTCTTTTTAGGTACCCAAACTTATTTGGGTCCTCCAAGGTTAGTGACCAAGCTTTTTGGTACCCAAATGGCTTTCTTCTTTGAGCCCATCCATGGTGCACCAATGAACTTAGCATGAACACCATTTGTACCCTTGGTAAGTATATAGAAAGAATAAAACTTAATTGAGGATACATTAGCATTGGATTTCTTGTTCATGCATTGTTGCTCTATGTGACCAACTTGCTTGCAACTTTTGCAATAGCTACCATTGTTCTTCACAAAACGAGTCTTGTGAGGAGCAAAAGCGGCCTTGCCTTTCTTGGGGTTATAGCATAATCCCTCTTTGTAGAGAGAAGCTCTTTGGCTACCCAAGCACATAAGCAAGCGGTCCTCACCACCATAAGCCTTAGCTAAGGTGTGATTGAGCTCTTTTACCTCCTTCTTGAGATTTTCATTCTCAACTGTGAGTGTGGAATCACAAGTGAAACCATCACTACTAGATGAGGATGGTGTAGATGCGCTACATGAAGGGTTAGTGGGAGCAACAACAATAGGCTTATGAAAAGATTCATCAATTATATCATAATATATGCCTATGTTGCAAGTTTTAGCTTTCTCAATATTAGTTGGCATGTTTTCACATTTTTCAACTAGAGAGGAATGAGCTTCTTCAAGCTTAGTGTGAGACTTTTGAAGCTTCTTATGGTCTACCTTTAGACTCTCATAAGATGCCCTAAGCTCATCAAGTTCTTGCATAAGATTTTTCTTTTCCTTAAGCAAGCCCTTGCACTCCTTTCTAGATTCTTTAAAATGTTGAGTGCAATCTTCTAGCATAGTGATTAGTTCATCTTTAGTGAATTCTTCTTCATCACTATCACTATCACTAGCATTATCATGATCACTCTCATCATCGGATGATACCTTAGCGGCCTTAGCCATAAAGCACGATGAAGTGTCGAAGAGGGAGACCTTCTCTTGGATGGCAATGCTAGCATGTCCCTTCTTCTTGCTCTTGTTGTCATCCTCATCATCACTTGAGGAATCATCACTATCCCATGTAGCTACATGAGAATCATTCTTCTTTTTATGAGAGCTCTCCTTCTTTTCTTGCTTCTTCTTTTGCTTCTTCCTCTCCTTCTTGATAGCATCTTCATCATCACTATCATAAGGACACTTTGCAATGAGATGGTCTTTGCTATGGCATCTAAAGCATCTCATGGTATGCTCATTTTTCTTGGATGAGTTCTTCCTCCTTCTTGCACGAAAACCTTTCTTCTTCATGAACTTGCCAAATTGCTTGACAAAGAGAGCCATCTTCTCATCAATGTCATCACTATCACAAGAGCTTGAGTCTTCTTCACTTGATGATTCAATCTTGGACTTGCCCTTGGATGTGGTGGCTTTGAATGCCACACTCTTCTTCTTTTCATCATCTTTCTTCTCATTTTCCTTCTTCTTCTTCTTGACCAACTCATCCTTCTCATCATCTTCTCTATATGAGTCATCGGTCATCACTTCTTGAAATACTTGTTGAGGAGTTGAATCCTTCAATGTAGTCCTCACTAGCACGGTGATCAATGTATCAAATCTCTTGGGCAAGCTTCTCAAGAACTTCATAGAGAATTGGTTGTCCTTGACCTCCTCACCAAGTGCCTTGAGCTCATTCACAATGACTTGCAATCTATAAAATATTTCCGGTACACTCTCATCTTCTTGCATCTTGAAGCTAGAAAACTTTTCTTGCAAGACATATGCTTTGGCGGTCTTTGTGCCTTCGGTGCCCTCAAATGTTTCTTCTAGCTTGGCCCAAGCATCATGAGCGATCTCAATGTTCTTCACTTGCTCAAAGGTCTTGTCATCTAGTGCCTCATGAAGAGCACTAATGGCAATGTCATTGCATTGGAGCTTCTTCTCTTTCACCGGTGTAGGTGCTTCCGGATTAGCAACCTCAAATTTTGTTTCGGTGACCTTCTATACTTCTCTATTGATTGACTTGAGATGTGCGGTCATCTTAACCTTCCCATAAGCATAATTTGTCCCATCAAAGTGAGGTGCCTTCTTGGTGTTGTTGATGTGCAAGCTTAATTGAGTCATTTCTTCTTCACCGTAGGTTGTTAAGCCTCAAATAAACGGTGCCTCGGCTCCGATACCACTTGTAAGGTCCAAATGGCTAGAGGGGGGGTGAATAGCCTATTTAAAATTCTACAAGCTTCACTAAACAATCACGTTAGTATAAAAGATGGCTAAGCTAATTCTAGCACTAGCTCAACTATACTATGCAAGCCACCTATACAATTCTAGTGAAGCAAGGCTATGATCTCTAATACACACCAACAAGGCTAAGTCACTAAGCTACTTACTACTATGTGATAAAAGCTACACTAAGCAAACTACACTAGAACTAGTACAAGAAAGTAAAGAGCAAGAGACTTGATTCTTATACCAACGATGTAGAGAAGTAATGCACTCGAAGAATCAATCACAAAGATCAACCACAAGAGAAATCCTCGGCAAAGAGATGACACAAGATTTTTTACCGAGGTTCACTTGCTTCCCGGCAAGCTACTCCTCGTTGTGGCGATGCACCCACTTGTCGGTTCGCGAGCTAATCGACTATCAAGAGTCGAGCCATCGACGGGCGCCGCACAACCGCACACAAGATGGGGATCCTCCAAGCCACGAGCTCCACTAGAGTATCCAATTTGCGAACTCCCGCGGGGAAGAATCAAGAACCCCTTACAACACTTGGTGAAGGCTCCAACAATCTCCAATTGTGAGTTCAATCACCTCCGCTGCTCCAAGCCGTCTACCGTGTCGGGAAACACGGAAGAGTAACAAGAAATCCGCAGCAACTCGAAGATCAAGTGCCTCTAGAATGCAACTCTCAAGCAATGCACTTGAATCTCACTCAAGATGTGCAACCAAGCAAAGAGATGAGTGGAGGGGTTGTTCTCTAGCTCAAAGGATGTCTCTAGGTCTCAAAAAATGTGCAAGAGTTACCCTCAAACCCCGGACATCCTCTATTTATAGCGAAGGGGTACGCAGCTAGCCGTTACCGGACGACACACTTCAAATCGCGCTGACCGGACGCTCCGGTCAGGGTGACCGGACGCGTCCGGTCACTACAAGACAACCGTGAACACTGCGTGTCAGAACTAGCCGTTGCCGTGACCGGACGCGCCCCAGCGTCTGACCGGACGTGACAGTGCCAGCGTCCAGTCGCGGTCCAGTAAGCTCCCGTCGAGACCGGACGCGTCCGATCGCACGTGACCGGACGCGCCGCGCGTCCGATCAGCACTCCGCTCCTCTGGACGCCTGATCGGATGCTCTGGTTCCGTGAGGGACCGGACGCGCCGGTCGCACGCTCTACTTCTGCGCACGGGTGAACTGACCGGACGTGCTGGTCAGGCCAGACCAGCGTCCGGTCACAAACCCTAAGCGCGCTGCGTTGAACTGACCGGACGCGTTCGGTCAAACCGGGACCGCGTCCGGTGCAGCGTCCGGTCACCACAGTGACCGTCGTTCGCCTCCGTTTCTTTTCCAACTTTTGGCGCAATAGAAAATAGGCGTTTCACTTCCCCAAAAAGCGCCGAATCCCGCCTCGCAAGCTCGGCGGGAGGGAGAGAGGAACCCAAACCCCTCTCTACCGCTTAAACTTCACCGCCTTCGCAAATGTGCTAACACCACCAAGTGTACACCACCATGTGCATGTGTGTTAGCATTTCACAAGCATTTTCCAAGGCGTTATGTTAGCTCTCTACTAGATCCTAATGCATATGCTCAAGACATTGATCTAGTGGCACTTGATTCCCGAGCTAACCGTGATTGCCCCTCTTGATAGTCGGCTATGTATCCTAAACCCGATCAATCACTTCTCTATTCATCTTAGACCGGCAAAAGGAAAACCTATGGTTATACCTTTGCCTTGCGCTCTTAGATCCTTCTCTTCCACTTGATCATCATGTCCATCATAATATGTGCATCTCCACCATGATCGGCATCTCATGTCCATGCACCATTTCTTTGTGATCTTGTGGCCACCACTCCATGCCACGTACACCTTCATCACATGTGTTGCTTATGCCTAACTCAAAACACTTAACACATGGCATTAGCAACTTGGTGTCATTAATTACCAAAACCAAACTTGGGCTTTCAAGTTGGACACTGTGCAGCAAGAATAATTTAGCCTGCGCCGAGCAGCCAAGCACACAAGCCATGAACCACAGTCTACGAACTAGTGAGATATCTACCTAATTATTATGCATTTTATCCTGCACTTTTCTCATGAACTAGTATTAATTAGTATATGGGTTGAGTTTGGATAAATTATATGGGTGGGTTTGGATAAAGTAAAAGCTTACACGGTGGCTGCTATTAGTTAGCCCGGGGCGCAGCCCGTTTCTGGATCTGCCACTGCTTTGATCTAAGGGCTAAAACAGGCTCTAGTCCTAGGACATATTGCACCTGGGACTAGAGAGACCTTTAGTCCTGATTGGTGGCTCCAATAGGGACTAAAGGTCCCTGCCCAACAGCTCCTGCGTCAGGCCGTTGTTGCAGGGAACCTTTAGTCCTAGTTGGAGCCACCAACTGGGACTAAAGGTCGACCTTTACTCCCGGTTGGTCGATCCAACCAGGAGTAAAGATATTGTCCCGGCTAGTGGCGGGGCCTGGGACTGGAAAGGGACCTTTAGTCCCGGTTGGAGCCACCACCAACCGGGACTAAAGGTCCCCCCTTATAAATTTCGCCGGCCGTCTTCTTCCTCCCCGAGCCCGCCCGAGAGCTTCGTTCAAATTTAAGCAGTGTTCTTGCTCTTCCTCCATCCATTCTTCGATTCCTCTGTCGATTTCTTCGATTCCTCCGTCGATTCTTCGATTTTAAAGGTTACCAACTTCGTACTCTCATGTGTCACCATTGTCTTATCTCATTTTGTTCACTACAATATATATATATATGGTTCTTTATTTTGGTTTTTTTTCATTTGTAAGCAATTTGAGCTCAAAATCACTTCAAGCTTGTTGCATATTTGCATGAAGTAAGGTTAAAGTAGCTATTAAAAACTAGTATTCACCGTTCATTTGTAGCATGCATAGCACACTTCATTGTTTAGAGATATAGAGAATTTTAGAGCTTTTTTAATTTTATTTGTTTATAAAATGAGAAATTTATAGTGTACTAAAAATGAGTATAGAGAATAGATGGCAACTGCTTCCGGGTCCTCGGCCTCTCATGGGTTTCCAAAGCGACTTAGGCTGGGCCTCCCACTCATTGCATGTGGCAAGTGTCGTGATGAGATAAAAGATTGTGATAGAGTACCGAGTGAAGGAGGGTCCCAACAAGGGTCGTATTTTCTACAAGTGTCCGGATAGCAATGTGAGTTATTTTGTCGTATTTGATGACTATGGTTAGTTTATACCTATTTTCATGATGGTTGTGATTAAAGTTATAATTTTCTGTTTTAATTCTAGTGGGATGGCACTGAATGTTCAGGCTTCTACTGAGAGGAAGAGTATGTTGAACTCATGCAAAAATATCTTGCACAACAGGTAGATATGGCGGCTAATGAGGCAGTGATCTAGCCAAAGAAGCCCAAAGATGTTGAACAAACGGGGGATCTGTCTATTTTAGTTGGGATTGGTCGCGAAATCCTTATGCTGCTGATGTGCATTTTAGCTTTAGTGTTTTTAGTGGTAGTTGGGATTGTCTACATTGTAGCGAGGCTTTCTTAAATTTATAGCTTTTGTGGTGGCATGCATGTTGTATAATTAACTAATTATGTTCTAGGTTTTAATACGGTATTTATGTCATGTAATACAGATGAGTCGGCATTGGATGTACAATGCTGATCGTCGCTCCCAAGAGTTCATGGACGGCGTGCATTCTTTGTTACGTGCGGCCGAGGCAAACAAACGCGATGGTTTCATGTGCTGCCCATGTGCCATATGTAAGAATACGATGGAATATGCTAACTCAAAGACTCTTCATTCACACTTGTTCAAGTCAGGTTTCATGTCAAACTATATTTGTTGGACGAAGCATGGAGAAACCAGAGTTGTAATGAAAGAAGCTGAAGAAGAGGTAGGGGCAGAGGAGGAGCCCGCTGATGATCTTGGTCAGGCAATTCATGACGCACAAAGAGAATGCAAATGTGAAAAGGAGAAGATTAAGTTCGACCGCATGCTAGAGGATCACAAGAAATTGCTATACCCAACTTGTGATGCAGGGCAAAAAAGTTGGGTACCACATTGGAATTGCTGCAATGGAAGGCAAAGAATGGTGCATCTGACAAGGGATTTACGGAGTTACTAAAAATCCAAAAGAAGATACTTCCGAAGGATAACGAATTACCAAGCACTACGTACGAAGCAAAACAGGTAGTCTGCCCTTTAGAATTAGAAATCCAGAAGATACATGCATGTCCTAATGACTGCATCCTCTACCATGGCACGAAGTACGAGAAGTTGGATGCATGCCCTATATGTCACGCGTCGTGGTATAAGATCAGGCGAGATGACCCTGGTGATGTTGAGGATGAACGTCCCAAGAAGAAAATCCCTGCCAAGGTTATGTGGTATGCTCCTATAATACCACGCTTGAAACGTCTTTTCAGAAACAAAGACCATGCAAAGTTGTTGCGATGGCACAAAGAAGGCCATAAGGTAGACAATACGTTGAGACACCCTACTGATGGGTCCCAGTGGAGAGCAATCGATAGATAATTCCCTGAGTTTACAAGTGACGCAAGAAACTTAAAGTTTGCTTTAAGTACGGATGGTATGAATCCTTTCAAGGAGCAGAGCAATAGTCACAGCACTTGGCTTGTTATTCTATGTATCTACAACCTTCCTCCCTGGTTATGCATGAAGCGTAAGTTTATTATGATGTCGGTGCTCATCCAAGGCCCAAAGCAACCTGGCAACGACATCGATATGTACCTGAGGCCACTAGTTGAAGAACTTCTACTTTTGTGGAACAAAACAGGTGTACATGTGTGAGATGAGCACAAACAAGAGCATTTTGACCTACGAGCATTGTTGTTCATAATAATCAATGTTTGGCTAGCTTTCAGTAATCTTTCAGGACAATCAAACAAGGGATATAATGCATGCAGGCACTGCTTTGGTGACATGAAAGGTATATTCTTGAAAAAGTGTCGCAAGTTCGTAGACCTTGGGCATCGACGATTTCTTCCTGCAAATCACCACATAAGAAAGAAAGGCAAGCATTTTAAAGGTAAGGTAGACCACCAGACCAAGCCTCACAACTGAACTGGTGAGGACGTCCTCGATATGGTCAATGATGTGAAAGTAATCTTTGGAAAGGGACCTGGCAGCCAACTTGTTTCGAAGGACGCAACAGTCATGCACCCATGTGGAAGAAGAAGTCCATATTTTGGGAGTTACCCTATTGGCAAGTCCTAGAGGTCTGCAACGCGATTGACATGATGCACCTGATGAAGAATCTTTGTGTGAACCTGCTAGGCTTCATGGGCGTGTATGGGAAGCCTAAGGACACAATTGAAGCACGATAGGACCTGCGGTGTTTGAAAGAACGAGACTTCGTCGGAATCAAAGACAAGTCAGACATGTCAGAAGATTATGAAAAGGATGACCGAATTCCACCCTTCACAGTGAACAAAGGCCCAAGCATCTAGCTAAATGATGAGGACACTCCATGGTTACGGTGTGATCATAACTGTTGGGCATTCTTAACGTCATTACCAAAAGTAGACTTAGTTTTCTAATTCTGATAACGGCGCCAAAAATGCCGAACCTATCCCTCATGCCACTTAAGCCAAGTTGTCATCCTCAGCATGACATGAGAGACGCGGTATTGAAATATGCAACTGCTCTTCTAAATAAATAATAAATAAGATCTGCAAGCGCACAGATTAATACCGATGTAGCATTTTAACCGGGAAGTATTCCAGGTATCGTTATTTATATTTTTACCACTGGGAAGGGATTACTAACATCAATGTTGATTATGGAATGGAATATAGGAATGAGTATCAATCATTGCATGTATAAGTGAGAGCATTCATCTATCTCTTGCATACAGGGGTAAGTGTCACATAAAATATAGATAAAGTATGAATGGTGACAAAGATAATTAATCTGATCAGCTAGCCACATATAATAATGATAAGCACCTCAATAGATATTCTAGCAAGTCATTAGCATGGTATTAGGACGAACTACAAGGATATTTCATAAGTTATTCTTAACTATAAAGTCTAGCATATCATAGTTAGTGTAAGTACACTTGGCAATCATTGCGAGAAAGGACTACGCCCATGCATAGTGATATTATCAAGGAAGATGAGAAACATAGCAATCACTCCCCCGTAATAATGTTGCTCTGCCTGCCTTACACACGGGAGGGGGACTATATAAGAACCAACGAAGCTGTCACCATCGCGGACCACCCCACGATCCGGCATATAAGGTGCAATCGCAGATAAATATGGTCTAAGCACCACGCCTACACAATATTTATCATTTACCCATGGATCCGATGGATAAACGCTATACGATCCTAAACATGTATATAATTCCAATCTAACTAAGCCAAGCGTATAACTACGATAAACTAAGAACAATATAATCGCAAACATAAACAAGTAGAGCATAGTCATAATCAATATATTGAAATAGAACAAAGTTGTATTCATAATATTGAAGAACAAAGATGAACAATGAAGAACAGTAAAGGAATTACCAAGAATCCTCTTGACAGATCCGGAAACCAATCGAAGATTGACTCCTTCTAGTTCTAATCCTATGTAGCTATGCTATACTAGAGATCTAGTTGATGTGGTGGCTCTAGGGCTTGATCAGAGACTCTCCTCCTAAGATTAGGGTTTGAAGAATTGAGAATGAGGGAGTGCCTCCTCCAGGGGCCAGGGGTCCTGCTTATATAGCCCCCTCAAGTGAACGTGGGCCGTCGGATCAAACCGACATTAATCGCACGGTTTTCCTTGATCCCTTAGGTCGGTGGAGCATAATCCGCGAGACGGAGCCTGATTGGCTCTCAGGCCAGGGCGGGCGCCCTAGGGAGCAGGGCGGGCGCCCTGCCTCCGGGCCCGTTCGGCCTCCCGTTCGATCTCGTGGCTTCTGGAGTCTTCTAGATGATAGAAAATTGGTGAACACGTTATTATCTCTATGTAAACCCGACGTGTGGGCCTTTCCTCCGTATTTTCTGATAACCCCCTGCAGAAACAGACAAACACCAAAACTCGTGGAATTCTGTCAGATAAAACCCTAAGTCTAGGTGTTGGTTGCATTTGGATCCTTTTCTTTATTTATTTGATAACTATATTTGGTACTTAAGGACCGTCAACAAACTCCCCCAAGCTTACCTCTTGCTCGTCCCTGAGCAAGGATAGACTCATTATGGATCAGAAGTTGCTGCAACGCCTTTGAACGTTGACGGTACATATGCTTTCAAATAAGGTCTCATCCCTGAGTTAGAGTAAACTGTCAAGACTTAAAACTTACTCATTTTACCTTTCACCATGGGGCTTGCAACCGTCACCTGCATCTTGAGTGGTTAAAAGATAGAACGGTCTAGTCAAACGCCATGTCTCTTATTCTTGATCAGCTATAGCTCTGGAGTTTTTGCAAATTTTTCAAATAAAACTCAGAGATTCCTTGTATGACTTTCTCGGGTCTCTCTTTTGTGGTATTTCTGGATCCTTACCAAGGCAGTAATGGTATATGCCTTCTCTCTCAAAGTATGTGGTATTTATGGTATAAGGCGTAGTGACATTGCCTTCTCTCTCACCCTACTCTAATAAGGCTTTGATATCTGGAGCTCATAGGTGGGAGATACAGTATACATACTCATAGAACATTTATTGCATAGTCAAACCATGGATCCAGAGAAACAAGTCAATAAGTCAAATCAAGATGTGCATGTGTGGTGAATGAGTGGTGTATGGTGATGATGGTGATAACAAAAGTCTAATGCTCTTTTTGAGGGAATACATACCTTTCTTGCTTTTTAAAACTTTTGAGGGGAATGAGATGCTCTATTATTATGTTTTTTCTTCTTTTTTCTTTTTTCCTCTCAGGTGGGTATCTTGTACCCCTAATTCTATTGTCGGACACTTGTCCATTTTTACCTCTCGTCTCACTTTTTCTTTCTTCGAGGTTCCGAGCACTTGCTCCTTTTTATTTCCTCGTATTTATATTTTTTTAGAGCAATCTCACTCTTTTGAAAATATAGCAAGTAGTAGTAGAAATGACTTGAGCATTAACTTCACAGGGAATAACAGGAATGGGATAATGTTTTTGGCTATTCTCTCCCGGGTCAGGAGTAGAATAATTTTGGGTGAATCTGGAGATGGAAATGAGTGGATATATGTGGATGCGTACTTCCGGAGTAGAAGCAGCATGTATGAGTGAACGTGCAAGTGAATCTTGATTTTAACCACATGACAAGTTCCTAAGGGTCTACACGGCTTGACCACACTCAATGCCCATAAGCAGTAAGTAGTAAAAGTACGGCTTTTAATCTAACAAGCATGTATATATGGCTGTGGTAGGAATTTAAACTCTCATCATACAGGAACTCATCATGCAACATTTTAAAGATTTTTAAAGATAAAATTCTCCATAATTCTAGCATCTCTAGGAACAGATAAACAGTAGCTCAACCTTCCCATATCATATCCGCTAACAACTTAGACTTCAGATCAAGTTCTCTTCCCACTAGTTCAAGTTTAGAGCCAGTTTTAAATTATAACAGTTATGTCTAAACTAGAGAGAAAACAAATTTGAAAATTAGGCAGAGCAACTATTCATCATATCCATGCTAGAGTTTTATTTTCAAGATTCAGTTTAGCATAGCTACTTTATTTATTTATTAAACTAAGCAAATATATATAAACACAAAATATTTATTTGGGTTTTCATGATTATGCATCTTTTTATTTTAATAAAGCATAGGTATAAATGTAGATAAAAATACTTATCGGGATAAATGGGGGTGCTCTCCCCCAAGCTGGATCTTGACGTAATTTCTTCTGATGTAGCTAG
Organism: Saccharum hybrid cultivar R570; assembly: GCA_038087645.1. Lineage (NCBI taxonomy): Eukaryota > Viridiplantae > Streptophyta > Magnoliopsida > Poales > Poaceae > Saccharum > Saccharum hybrid cultivar. Next base: position 8,113,086 of record JAQSUU010000112.1, on the reverse strand, counting down.
CAGGTGCAGAGGTGTATTTGAATATCGGCAGCACCCTGACAACGATTAGGATGTCCTCCATCTGCTAGTCTTCCTGAATTCTGTGGAGCTCAAATAGACAACAAAGCTTCGTGGAACTTGATTAAGCGTTAGCATAAATATCTAGCCTTTATCATGTTTGAGCTTCCTTGATAAATGTCACTTTCTATTTTTATTTTTATAGAACAGAAAAAATATATTATTTATTTTTTTATGCCACCACAGTGAATGTACTTATGGGTTTTATGCCACTCGCATACTCACATGGGGCTTACTGTTTTCAACATTTTTTTAGACAGAATGAACATGATTAACTGAGCAATAATTAAAGGGAAAATGATAACTACCAAGTTTACCTCTTGGCACGGCGTTCGGTGTTTTTAAGTCCTCCGAACATGACTTCTTTTCTTCTTAGTTGTCCTGGGATTTGGGTGGCGTAGACGGTGGTTCCGGCAGCGCCTCCTCTTCTTGTGTAACTGTCTTCGCTTTCCATACCCGACTTGGTGCTTCGGTCTCCTGTTGTGTATCCTCGGGCCTTATGACCTCTCCTTCATAGTCTGCCCATACGTCCTTGGGGTTTGCCTCCTTTGGTTAAGGTTACGTCGCCTTCTTCTTGTCCTGACCTGCTTAGAATCTTCAACTATATAGTTAGGGTCATTAAAGTAGCGGCGTACCTTCTCAGAGGGGAAATGCATATGGACTTCTCCGGTTCCAATGTAGATGATTGCTTTGACGGTGCCTAGGAACGGTCTTCCTAGGATGATGGGTGGATCGTACTCGTCGTCTCCCATGTCAATGACCTGAAAGTCTGTATGGACAAAATGATCGTTAATTTTAACAGGGACATCGGTTACTATACCTTCGACCTTTCGGGATGTCTGATCTGCCATCTGGAGCTGAGTGTATGTTGGTTTTAAGGGCATGGTCCCGTACAAGAGCTGATAGGTGACTGTGGCCATTATGTTGACGCCTGATCCAGTGTCGCAGAGCGCCTTCTGAAAGGAGTATCCATTGATTGAGCACTCAATGCTTGGCATGCCTGGGTCGTCCTTCTTGATTAGGAACGGCGACTTGGGTCGTCGGTCTTGACCTCCTTGAACTGCAGTGACCATCTTAGCTGATTCGGTCCATCCTTGGTTGTTCTTGTTCTGCTTGATCCTCCTGTTGGTCCTCTTCCTTGGTTCATGTTGGGGTTGCTCTGGGATTTGTGTAATCTTGTTCTTGAAGGAAAACGTCTCCTTCCTCCCCTTGATGTTGAAGTTGATCTTCGCAGCGCTGGCGTAGATGACAGCTCCCGAGGTGTTCAGGAATGGCCTTCCCAGAATAACTGGTGACATCTCATCGGACCCGGTCTCTATCACCACGAAGTCAGCTGGAGCATACGAGGTACCAACTCGGACACACATGTTCTTTAATATTCCTTTAGGAAAGCTTAGTGTCCGATCTGCAAGCTGCAAACACATAGTTGTTTCTGATAAAGGATATGTAAAGAATTTTTCATAGAGTACCCTGGGCATAATGTTGACGTTGGAGCCAAAGTCACAGAGTGCTTCTGGGAAGTCCACCATGCCGATGGAGATCGGGATGACGGGGCGTCCTGGATCGCCTCTCTTGACTGGCAGAAGGTCATTATGTACTCCGACAGCGGGATTACTCCAATAGTTACCTGCATCAAACATGTCTACAAGATTTGCAGATTCTAATCCTTCCGGTTGTGATGGTATACCGGGGTTAGTAGCAGGAACAGCAGCAGCTATTTGATTTAACTGAGATTCAATCATTTTATTAAAGCTAATTTGGTTTTTGATGGCAGTAGAGAAATTATCCATTCTATTATTTATGTTTTCTAGTATTTTATCATTGGATGCCAATTTCTTAGACAAGTTATCCATTAGCTTTCCTTGATTAGACACTAACTCTCTCAGGGGTGAAAAATTATTATTGTTGTTGTAAGAGTTATTACCTTGATAATTACCTGAGTAGTTAGGCCTCTGTTGATTCCAACCTTGATTTTGTTGAGGACGGTTGTAGTTGTTGTTGTTGTTGATGTACCTTGCATCCTCAAGCATCTCAGGGCAGTGATTGCCTGAGTGTCCAGTGTCTCCACATTCCTCACAAGTCATGTGAGAGTCGTAGACGTTCATGACTTCTCTTTTGTCTCCAGCTTTGTCATCGAGCTTTTTCATGAGTAGGTCTAGCTTTGCAGACAGCATGTCTACCTTTTTGAGCTGGTGCATACCTCCACCCTTCTTGCGTGTTTGAGTCCTCTCTTCGTTTCAACCTTGGTTGGACGCCATCTTCTCCACAAGGGCTGTAGCTTGTGGTATGGTGAGTGATAGAAATGTGCCTCCAGCTGCAGCATCCATGGTCTCACGAGCACTAGTGATGAGCCCATGATAGAAAGTCTGCATAAGTAGCCAGCTTTCCATTCCATGATGGGGACATTCTAGGATGTAATCTTGAAAGCGTTCCCATGCTTCTGGAACGGATTCATCATGTTGTTGCTGAAAACTTGTAATCTTCCCACGGAGAGCATTGGTCTTGCCCATGGGAAAGAACTTAGCCAGAAAGTTCGTAGAGCAGAGTGCCCACGTAGTGTTCTTATCCTTCGTCGCGTAGAACCACTGCTTCGCTCTCCCCAATAGTGAGAATGGGAAAAGGCGAAGTAGTATGGCGTCTCTGGGAACATCTAATATAGTGAATGTGCTGCAAATCTCTAGGAAGTGTTGGAGATGAGCACTTGCATCTTCGTGCGGCTTCCCACAAAACTGGTTGGCTTGTACCATGTTGATGAGCCCTGGCTTGAGCTCAAAGTTCTTGTCGATGGCCGCGGCAGGTCCAGTGCGGATGTTGTCCGTAGTGGGAGCTGAGAACTCGCGGATCGTCTTGTTCGCCATGGCTGCGAACTCTGTTGACAAATTCCGGATGAAACTTCGGCGGTCTTCTGGATTGGATGAAGTGTTGCGTCGAAGTGTTGACTTCTTGAGCTTGGCTCTTGCCCCTCTGATTAATGCTTCGGGGTTGTCAATAAAATTTTCTGGAAGATGTCCTCTATTCATACATCACCCTGCAAAACAATAAGAATGGAAAAATACAGGGGTAAATCTGTATGGGAGAACTGATGATCTCAATCACTTAATGATGCGAATGATGACTCAAATTCCGTATTCATTCCTTGTTAGTAAATCAACCTTCCCCGGCAACGGCGCCAAAAATGCTTGTTGGGCATTCTTAACGTCATTACCAAAAGTAGACTTAGTTTTCTAATTCTGATAACGGCGCCAAAAATGCCGAACCTATCCCTCATGCCACTTAAGCCAAGTTGTCATCCCCAGCATGACATGAGAGACGCGGTATTGAAATATGCAACTGCTCTTCTAAATAAATAATAAATAAGATCTGCAAGCGCACAGATTAATACCGATGTAGCATTTTAACCGGGAAGTATTCCAGGTATCGTTATTTATATTTTTACCACTGGGAAGGGATTACTAACATCAATGTTGATTATGGAATGGAATATAGGAATGAGTATCAATCATTGCATGTATAAGTGAGAGCATTCATCTATCTCTTGCATACAGGGGTAAGTGTCACATAAAATATAGATAAAGTATGAATGGTGACAAAGATAATTAATCTGATCAGCTAGCCACATATAATAATGATAAGCACCTCAACAGATATTCTAGCAAGTCATTAGCATGGTATTAGGACGAACTACAAGGATATTTCCTAAGTTATTCTTAACTATAAAGTCTAGCATATCATAGTTAGTGCAAGTACACTTGGCAATCATTGCGAGAAAGGACTACGCCCATGCATAGTGATATTATCAAGGAAGATGAGAAATATAGCAATCACTCCCCCGTAATAATGTTGCTCTGCCTGCCTTACACACGGGAGGGGGACTATATAAGAACCAACGAAGCTGTCACCATCGCGGACCACCCCACGATCCGGCATATAAGGTGCAATCGCAGATAAATATGGTCTAAGCACCACGCCTACACAATATTTATCATTTACCCATGGATCCGATGGATAAACGCTATACGATCCTAAACATGTATATAATTCCAATCTAACTAAGCCAAGCGTATAACTACGATAAACTAAGAACAATATAATCGCAAACATAAACAAGTAGAGCATAGTCATAATCAATATATTGAAATAGAACAAAGTTGTATTCATAATATTGAAGAACAAAGATGAACAATGAAGAACAGTAAAGGAATTACCAAGAATCCTCTTGACAGATCCGGAAACCAATCGAAGATTGACTCCTTCTAGTTCTAATCCTATGTAGCTATGCTATACTAGAGATCTAGTTGATGTGGTGGCTCTAGGGCTTGATCAGAGACTCTCCTCCTGAGATTAGGGTTTGAGGAATTGAGAATGAGGGGGTGCCTCCTCCAGGGGCCAGGGGTCCTGCTTATATAGCCCCCTCAAGTGAACGTGGGCCGTCGGATCAAACCAACATTAATCGCACGGTTTTCCTTGATCCCTTAGGTCGGTGGAGCATAATCCGCGAGACGGAGCCTGATTGGCTCTCAGGCCAGGGCGGGCGCCCTAGGGAGCAGGGCGGGCGCCCTGCCTCCGGGCCCGTTCGGCCTCCCGTTCGATCTCGTGGCTTCTGGAGTCTTCTAGATGATAGAAAATCGGTGAACACGTTATTATCTCTATGTAAACCCGACGTGTGGGCCTTTCCTCCGTATTTTCTGATAACCCCCTGCAGAAACAGACAAACACCAAAACTCGTGGAATTCTGTCAGATAAAACCCTAAGTCTAGGTGTTGGTTGCATTTGGATCCTTTTCTTTATTTATTTGATAACTATATTTGGTACTTAAGGACCGTCAACAATAACCAAGTGATATACGTCAAGAAGAAGCTCACTACTATGCCCGCTTGATATATATATTGATGTTCAATAGTGTGTATTAGAGATATTATGTAATAATTGTGAATTTATATTTGATAGTGGGATTATGTCACGTTCAAATGATGTGAAAACAAATTTCCAATCGAAACACAAGAGTTTTTTTTAATTTAATTAAACACTATATTTTTGCATTATCGAAATAGCAATTTAAACACTACATTGTGTTTTAATACTTATAAAAAAATTAAAACTTTAGGTCACATAATTTTCCTGTGTGCAATAAAGCAAAATAGAATCTATATTTTTTAAAACATTTTTATGCCTTGTATTTAATTTTCTGTGTAATTAACAAGCCTTTTATCATTTGTATAAAAAGAAATATATTAAAATCCAAATGAATTGGCGGGCAGTGAAACTGCAGTTTCACTGCCTGCCAAAACACCTTTAGTCCCGAGCTCTGTTAACGCCCGGGACTAAAGGTAACCTTTAGTCCCGGGCTACACCACCGGCTGGGACTAAAGGTGTGACCTTTAGTCCCGGGCGTTAACAAGGCCCGCGACTAAAGGACCTTTAGTCCCGGCTGGTGGTAACGCCCGGGACTAAAAGTTCTGCCCTTTATATATCCGCAGCGCCTCGGCCCCTCTTCTTCCTCCTCGCCACTTCGTCGAATTCGCCGAGCCAAACCCTAACAGAGCCCCGCCGCCGCTTGTCCGATCTGCCGCAGACGCCGCACCTTGCGAGCACCCGCACGCCCGACACCGCCCTGACGCCGCACGCCCCCGACCACCCCGGCACGGTGCCCCGACGCCCCACCGCCCTTGACGCTGCCGCCGCCCGCCCCCGACGCCAACCTCGTGACCGCCGACGACCGCGCTCGCGCATGCATGCCGAGCCCACCCCGAAGCAAAGGTGCGGCCACTCCACCGACGTCCCCGCCGACCCTACGCCGCCCCGGCTGCCCCGGCCGGCCCCGATCGAGAGGTGCGGCCGCTCCATCGAAGCCTGTCGCCGACCTCGCGGCCGCCCGGCGACACCCCGGCCCCGACAACCACGCGCGCACGCACGCCGCAGCTGCCCCGACGCACCAGAGGGTTTCTACTTGTCCTAGGAGCGGTACGCCGACGACATCCTCGACCGCACCGGCATGAGCTCCTGCAAGCCGGTGTCCATGCCGGTTGATGCCAAGGGCAGACTCACTGCCGACGGCGACGCGATCGATGACACCAAGTCCTACCGCAGCATCGCTGGTGCCCTGCAGTACCTCATGGTGACACGCCCCGACATCGCCTTCGCCATTCAGCAAGCCTGTTTGTTCATGCATGATCCACAGGGTCCGCATTTGGCTTTGCTCAAACGCATACTCTGGTACGTCCGCGGCACAACGGTCGCATGGTCTTATTCTCCGCGCCTCCAATGAGCTCAACATCACTGCGTACTCTGACGCTGATTGGGCCGGCTTCCCCGACACACGGTGTTCCACTTCTGGGTTCTGTGTGTTCCTCGGTGAGTCACTCGTCTCCTGGTCGTCGAAGCAGCAACTGACTGTGTCTCGCTCCAGTGCGGAAGTGGAATACCGTGCCATGGCGAACGCGGCTGCGGAATGCATTTGGTTGCGTCAACTTTCGGGCGAGCTCCATTGTGGCGTCACCAAGGCCACTGTGGCATACGGCGACAATATTTCCGCTGTTTACATGTCCTCGAACCCAGTACATCACAAGAGAACGAAGCAAATCGAGCTCGATATTCATTTCGTTCGGGAACGAGTGCAGGTTGGAGAGCTACGCGTTCTGCACGTTCCGACGAGCTCACAGTATGCCGATGCCATGACCAAAGGTTTACCATCCTTGACATTCGAAGATTTTCGATCCAGTCTTTGCATTTTTCCCATTACACGCTAGACTGCGGGGGTGTTGAAGACCATAGTCAGCATAGGCAACTGCTTAGTCTCCAGCGCGCGGTCACCATGTCCAGACCGCGCGCCCACGTCGTGCGCCTGTGCGCGACCGAGGCAGTTCGGCGCCCTGCGCGGTCAGCCGCAACTGCACCCAATGTACTTGTATAAACATTGCTCAGCTCAACACGGATAACCTGTTGGCTCCATTCTACACGCCGACCTCTACTTCGGCAACTGCGGCCACCCTTGCAAGCACAGGAACTGATCTGATCAAGCTAGCACACACTCACATTATCACATATTGTCGAATAAATCAGGCGTGGTTCGGAGCTTATATTTCGTTGCCTGAGATGATGGAATAATGGATGCCTATCTGTCCCATTTTGTTTAATTTCTTTCTTGGGCCCTGCCCTGCGTGGCGGGCATCAATGCTAGCTTGCTTGCTTGACCTCTAGCGTTGCATGCAGTGCCCCGTTTGAGGTGTTTTCCTCCGTGTAGTGTGTTTGTTTTGTTATATGGGCAGTGTTTCAGATTGTTTAAGTTGTGTAGTGCAGATAAGTCTCTGCTAGCAAACTGTTTTATTTTTCTAATAAATTGCGCTGACACTACACCATAATCGGCAATCACGATCGTTCCAAACCGGCTTTCACTATTGTTCCAAACCGGCTTTCACTGCTGGGTTTTGATTCGGCAGTGAATAATCAGCAGTCACAGCAATGGCCTTTCACGGTCGGCTGCTTTCCTGCAGTGATGCCCATGTTAAGAGAAAAGAAAAAAAGTACAAAATACAAAAAAAAAACACCTAGGCGGGACACCATACATCCATAGCCCGCATCGGATACGCAGCCCACCTGGCCGTGTCGGCCACCACCGCATCCTACATTGGGTTGAGCCGAGTAGAAGAGATCTGGGTGAGAGAGGGAGAGGTAAAGGATAAGCTCATCAGTACTTATAGTACTCTAAATTTATTCTCTATATATTTTAGTCACCAAGATTCTCTCCCCTATACACAATTCTTCCGCATCCATTCATCCTCTATCCACTATGGGACCCACTTGTCACTTTATCTAAATATATCCATGTGAGATCTAGTTTTGAAGAATTTATTAAAATGAATTTACTGGTGCAATCAGAATTTAATTTGGTTTTTTAATTTGTGAGTTATAATATTTTTTTCATCGTTGAACAAGTGGGGCCCACGTTGGTACGTGCTCTCTCTCTCCTGCTCTCTCTCACGCCGAACAGCAGCAGCAGCGGGGCTCATGCATGCGGATAGCGGACGTCCTGGGAATCCCCTAAAAATAGCGGACGCGGGATCGTTTTACCGGATAGAGGAGCGCGTAGCGTACCCGGTGCGGCGTTTTTTACGCTATAGCGGTCCTGCAGGATCGTTTAGCGTACCTGGTGTGGACAGTCTAAGAGAGGAGAAGACTACAGACCCTGACAAGATTTAATCGTGTTGCATTAAAGTTTCAAGTTTGGGATTAGAAATCACTATATCACTATCGGATTGTATTATTAACTGACAGTGAAATAGTTTTATCATTGGTGGTGGTTCTAAAATCTGATGGTGATAAACTTTTTTCTTACGAACCAACAATGATACCTTTATCATTATCGGTTTTAAATTATCCGGCAGTGAACACTAGATCATTATGTGATCACTATGTTTGCAGGATTTCGAGGCGTTTGGTGGCTATAAATATGCCCTTGGCTGGCCATTTCAATGTGGCTGGAACCAGTGAAACTATAGGGTGTTGCTACACTTAAGATACAATCCAACCACTTATGAGAGATTAATGTTCATATCCAAAGCTATAGGGTGTTACTACATTTATGGTACAATCCAACCAGCCACTTATGAGAGATTAATTAATGTTCATACCCAAAGCTATAGGTGTTGCTACACTTAAGATACAATCCAACCACTTATGAGAAATTAATGTTTATATCCAAAGCTATAGGTTATTGCTAAATTTAAGGTAAAATCCAACCACTTATATTGTGAGAGATTAATGTTCATATCCGAAGCTATAGGTGTTGCTACACTTAAGATACCATGCAACCATTTATGAGAGATTGTGCTTAAGATGTCTTTAGTAAAGTGTTGGGCTTTAGCTTTAGTGCTAGAGTGGACTAGGCTTTGTGCCCTTGTTATCTTCATGAGCTGAAGCATTTTAGAGCATTGGTGGCTCAACGATGGCGTCGAACCTCCGAAGTTGGTATGGAGCAATGACGATTTGGTGGTGGGGGATGAGGAGACCCCCCCTTACTTGGTGAGGATACCGTCCATAGTGGACGGTAAAAAGGTGATTAAGACATACAACTGATGGTGGTGAGCCTTAGTGGCTTGCGACACTTGCCTTGGTTAATGATAACTTTATTTGTGGTGAATCGAACACCATGACCAAGGAAAGGCTCATATGTTTGCATTTTTAGGGGCTCATGCCACAAGGTACATCACCTCATTTCCGAGAATTTTTCGTCTTTCTTGACTTCACCCTTTACTTACTCTATTTAAGATTAATTCCACATCTATGCTTGTTTGTAGGATTTTTACCCTCCCTAGATTAATATGGTTTAAAGGTTTCACACTAGGTTACTAAACTCTTTGTTGGGTTTTAGATAGGTAAAGAGCGATAGAAAAAAAAAGTGCGCATATTACTAGTTAATTTAATGTGTTTTCCTAGCGTAAATCAAGTTGATCCTAAAATGAGTTTTTGAAAAAGCTAACCAATTCACACCTCCCTTATTTGGTTCTTGATAGCTCACAAGCTAATTACAAGTATAGCGCGTCACCGCAGTCTATTTTGGATCATCATATATGAATAGTGGATTATATATTTTTTTCAGACGATGTAGATATCGACTTATACTGCTGATGAGAGCGATGTGTGCATACATATATATGACGATAACGAGTACAGCTGGTTTCCATAACTCGACGCCTCAAGCCACAGCCTCGCCAGCGTATGTCTGCTGGTACCATGTTATTGTTAGGTGTCTGCCCAAAAGGCCAAAAGGAGTATTGACCCGATGACGGGTTCGATCGGCCGCTTTGGCGCGTACGTGGCAATGTCAGCCATATTCGATCCGGCTCCTCGATCACACAGACGAAGAGCATATAGTGCGCACACGCGTACACGTTGTTGGTGGCGCTCGATGTGAGATGAGAACCTTCGCAGCTGCTGCGTAGACGACGCGCGAGGGCAGATCGGCCGACAAGAGGGCCGGGACGATGCACCCGCGCTGATCCAAAATAGGCCTGCACCAAGCTCAGCTTGTACATGCAGCAGTAGGATGCATTATTAGAGCTAGCCAGAGCCACTAAATTTAGTGCGTACTGTCAACGTGCCGCAGTCCATTTTTGACCAGCAGCCAGCAGATAGTGCGTACTACAGAAAAATGATGGATATGCATTCAGTTCCACGACTCGCCGCGCCTCCAGCAGCCAGCAGACTCGCCTAACACGTGTTTCTATTGCAAAAAAAAAAAAAGAAGAGGCCCGGCCATTGTGCTGGCCCGCACCGCAATAATGTGCACATGCCATGTCCCGATCAGGACACACCCGGCCTATATATAGAGTACGCAGTTCTCGTCTAGTAGTAGCACATCTGCCTCTCAGCAGCCACAAACTCGATGCCTCCGTTCTTGTTACTAGTCCAAGCTAAGTAGCGTCGGCAACAAGAGGGGTAGAGGTCGAGAAGATGAAGAGCAGCACGCTCTTGGCGATCCTGGTTCTCCAGGCCCTTCTGGTCTCTGCGGCTGTGGCCAAAGGAGGTATGTACTTACTTGCAGCACGTCTCTTGACGCTGGAAATTTCATCTAGCTATAGGACGTTGCTGGTATATATAGTTCAATCTTCGCGTACGTATGTGTGGGTGTGAAGACGAACTGATCTGTTCTGAATGCAAATACCCACTGTCACCGTACCGCGCGCAGGACCGAAGAAGCCGTGCTGCAACGAGTGCACCAGCTGGTCGGGGGTCTACACCTGCGACGACCTCCTGACCAAGTGCGCCGCCACCTGCAAGACCTGCGTCCCCGTGTCCACGGACAAGGGCACCCGCTACAGGTGCCGCGACTTCCTCCCCGAAGGCTGCCCCTGCAGCCTGCAAGACCAACTGATCCATCCACCATGGTCCATGGCCCGCGCGCGCGCGCCACACACAGCCGATGGATCGATCCATGCACCACCGTCCGCCTTGCTATAAGGCGCCAATAATTAAGGCTGCTATTGTTTTGCATGTTTGGGTGTCCCTTCTCCATCGAGATGGAAATAAAGTCAGGCGCACTGACGTATTAGCATATTTCTCTTTATATATAAACTAATATATTGTCCGTGTTAACGCTATGGCAACATTTCGTACATGTTCATTAAAATAACTAAAAGACACTAAAATCTCATGTCATGCTATTGATCAAGTCATTGCCATGGCGATACAAAATCATTTTCCAAACAAACTAAATTTTGGTTGAATTCATATGCAATGGCCTCCTACCATCTGTGTTCTCTTACTAAAACTAAAGCCTTCCCTCAACCCATTCAAAGGCATATTTCCAAATTAATTTGCGCCGACGACGATGGCAGCCGCGGCTCCCAGCCATGGTAAAGGAAATTTTCTTATACAAATTTTTTTCGAATAAATTAAAAAAGATGAGTTGAATCCAAGCCCTACTCGAATTCAAAACAAGACCATTTCGCACATATTTTATATTTGACCTAAAATAAAATCCTGACTCTATCTTCTTTCATGACATTTTTTGTGATTTTCTATGGATTATAGAAGATCACTGTTCTGCTAGAAAAAGGAAAAACGAAACGAAAAGAAAAAAGGCCTGGCATGGGCCAGCTTCGGCCCACTCGGCCCAGGCGCCCGGATTCAGCCCAGGCTTGATTTGAGGCCCACCAGGAAGAGGCCCATGCGAAAAAAGAAAAAGAAAAAAAAGGAAGTTTTTTGAAATTTTATATTTGTTTGTGAATGAATTTTTACTGTCTTCAACATCTATGAAACCACGACAAATGTTGGAAAAAGAACTTTTATATTTGTGGACACTAAAGGGGTACGTTCTGACTGAAAGCTTTTATGTATTTTTGCCGGCCTTTCTGACTGAAAGCTAGGCAGCTAGGCGGCATGCTGGTATAGCAGCGTAGCAACTCTAGCCTATACAGTTACACGTACCCACACGCGCGCACGTGTATCTATCGTACCCCACGCGCGCAACTAACAAATTAGCTGAGAACGTAGCTAGCCACCGCGCGGTCGTCTTTGCCTGCGCTGCGCCTGGCCTTGCTGATCAGTCGCCGACGAGCAACCGCAACCAGCCGGTCCCTTCCTTCCAGTCAAAAGGGAAGCCCTGTGTTTGCTTGCCTTCCTATATATAAATAACTACACCTCATCTCGATCGGAGGCACACACATGTGAATCTTGTTAGTGCTTCTGCTTACCTCAACAAAACTGGAATCGCTGTCAGCCCGTCATGCCGATGAACCTGATGAAACAGCGGCGGCGGCGGGGGCTCTCGGGGCAGTTGGGTAGCATCCATCCGTCGTCACAGTCACAGCGGCCTACTGCTAAGACTGCAGGTACTTACATGAACTATTCATAATGTTGCGTGATGTTGGTACAAACCACACACTCAGATAGGTAGTATAACATATCCATGCGTTCTCTGCTCTCTCCCGTCTAGGGCCCCTTGTTCGGAGCAAGAACAACTGCTTCTGCGAGGAAGAGGAAGATCTTCTAATTAAGCTGCACACTTTGCTTGGAAACCGGTGGGGGTGAATCTTACTTAACTACGTACTTGCTCTCTGCTTCAATCCCGTTGTCCTCGCCTCACATATATACTGTGCCTTTGGCCTCAAAATTAGCGGATAGGAGTAGATATATAGTTCTTCGTGTCCCCGGCTTGTTTTCCATTGACTGCACTTGCTAAATCGAAGTACCCAAATATGTACATGCATGCAGTTGGTCGCTCATCGCTGGTAGGTTACCAGGAAGGACAGCCAAAGAAGTCGAAAGCTACTGGAACCGGCAGATGAGGAGCAAGCTCAAGTGCACCGGCCTAGATCCCGAAAAGCATCGTACAACTACATTTCGCTGCTTACTAGTACCTGATGATCAGCAGTGGCAGCGGCGTCCGCGGAACGCATGCAAAGTGGGATGCCCTGATGCCAGCAAGCATCCCGACCGTCCTCCATCCTCCAACGCCAAGGTTGAAGAGGACGTTGCCGACGACTGTGTCTCCGACGCAGGCAGCGCCTGCTGAGCTCGGCAGGACCAGCTTCCTCGGTCGTTGAACCTACTAGAGCTTACCCTCGCTACTACTCCCTGCTTGTGATTTGGAGAAAATGAGCAGATTCATGAACAGGTGGTCACCCACGCAAAGCAGTATGTGGGTGAATCTAGTTATGTCACTACTACAGAATTAGTTTTCGCAACACCATTTTCACCGCCGGTTAGTAATGGAATCGTCGGATGATGTTCAAAACCGGTGGTAAAAACCCCTCACGAACCCGAAATTCAGACACACTGGATTTAATAAGTCTATTTCTTTCTAACACTATCATCTTCCTCCTCTCTCTCGGCTCAATCTTTATCCTCTTCAGACTCATGACCATGGACATGGACAATTAATAAGAAACAAAAAATAGCATGTCCTGGAAAGTTGATTTTCGGACTAATGCATGTCTCGTCGCCAGATGAAGTATGCAGCAGTTGGTTGCAACCAAAAGGAAACAAATTGTATTTACACATGCAGATGCAAGGATGCGTAGTTGGTTGTTTGTATGTTTTTTTTCTTTTTCTTTTTAATTATTTTATCTCTACTAATATTCAAGGGCTTGGAGTTGAACTCTTACCGGCCTCTTACTACTAGGTAATCAGAGTGGCATGGTGTGTCTATATATATCTCAAAAATTCAAACGATAAGGCTTCCTATGACGACCACGCAGGGATTTGATCTGACAAAACAGGCCCTAACACAGTATTGGTCCATTCTTGTTGTCATAAAATTGACAATAGAGAACATTGGGCGTACTGTTCGCTTGAACTACTTTAGCAGTACTTTTCAGCGAACGAACAATGTTTTTATCTCATAACAAATCAGCATAAGCCGAATTTCAGCAAAACGAACATTGCACCATATGTACATATGTATGCAAGACAAATGGACAATAATGACCTCAGGCCAAAGCATGCATATGTATGCAGTTCATCATCATACATAATGACTATAAAGTAAATTATTTTCCACCCTCCCCATCACATTTATATTATCGAGCAAACATGCTTGTATGTTACAATAGGAGGTATAACTTATGTGATCGTTTGGATCTGTCCAAGCAAATTATAACGAGCTAGTTATCATTTTCTGGATTTAATTGGGCTTATTGGCCTAACTTAATTTCAATTAAATCATATAAATTTTAAAGCCCACAACACAACAATAAAGGAACATTCCGATTTAGGAAAACTGATTCACCTCAAATAGGTGTCTATTATGTGCACATGTTGTGCGATTAAAAAAAGTGGAGGGCGAGCCACAGTCCACCTCCCCCTTTGTTGAGCTTTGTAGAGCAATGTGCAAGGGCTCAAGCGGCTATGTCATCATATTAGTAGTGTGGCGCTAATGAAGGTTTTACAACTCAAGAAGGGAGGTTTGACCAGGGTACGGCAGAAGAGAGGTGGGGAGTGAGGCATGAATGGAAGGGGGAGAAAGTGATGGGGGACCAATATTAGAAAGGTAAAATTTCTCCTTTTGATATTATTAGCAAGTATGTATGTGTGTTGTAAGAGGATGTACAATTTGCAGTGCTCGTGCCAATGTAACAATCTACATATTTTGTTGAATTTAATTGGGCCTGGTGCAACATTAATAAATCAAATAAGTTTCAAGGTCCATATAATAAATTATAGTGCTATAAAGAGCTAATCCTGTGTGGACAATGACGATAGATTGGTTGGCCTTAAATAGGTGGTTATTGTGTGTATTATTGTGAGTATAAAAAGGATGGAAGGTGAGCCACAGCCGTACATACACCGTGACAATGAACAGGCTTGAGTGGCCAGGCTATGATATTAGTGGTGTGACGTCAATAAAAAATTTTGCAGTACCTAACTCAAACTGAGGGACAGAAGATGAGTGATTGACGAACGAACATGAGAGATTAAGAGACAGAAAAAAAAACATTGATTTTATAATATTATAAATACTGTCACATTTACTTTTTGGGTTGTTTCCCACGTGCATATATACATCATGTCACCGATTTACAATGGGAACATGAGTCTTCTTCCCATGACCAACCTAAATCGAACCAAACTTGTATATAGTTATATTTTCGCATCCAGCGGGCCAACAGATCGTCTTTCTCCTACTACGTATATACGGAGGGAAAAAACAAGAAAATCTCGTAGGTGACGACATATATCTCTCCTATATGTTGTAGGCCCCCACCGAGGTGTGTGAGAACAAGTCCGCCTTGCCAGAGAGATGCCAGAGTACTGCGTGACTGGGGGTACGGGTTTCATCGCGGCGCACCTCATCCGGGCGCTGCTCGCCGCCGGCCACTCAGTCCGTGCCACGGTCAGAGATCCAGGTACTACGCATCTCCCCCTCCCATCAAGCTCTTGCAGATAGAGGTCGTTTCCAATCAGTTCTTGGGTTCTACTTCTGACGCACGCATGGACAACACAGAGGATGAAGGCAAGGTCGGGTTCCTGTGGGGGCTGGAGGGCGCCGCCGAGCGGCTCCAGCTGGTGCGCGCGGACCTGATGGTGGAGGGGAGCTTCGACGACGCCGTGAACGGCGTGGACGGCGTCTTCCACACGGCCTCCCCCGTGGTGGTCGTCGGCAAGGACGACGTCGACGTCCAGGCGACGCTGGTGGAGCCGATCGTGAAGGGCGCGGCGAACGTGCTGCGGTCGTGCGCCCGGGCGCCCGTGCCCGCGCGGCGCGTGGTGTTCACCTCCTCCTGCTCCTGCGTCCGCTACTGCCACGCCGCCACGCTCAACGAGTCGCACTGGTCGGACGCCGACTACTGCAAGTCGCACAACGTACGTACCAACGTCACAGTTACAGATAGTGGACGTGTTTACTATTATTAGCGTTCTGATTTGGCCACTGGATGGGCATGAAAAATTGGTCAGCTGTGGTACGCGTACGCGAAGACGGTGGCGGAGAAGGAGGCGTGGCGACTGGCGAAGGAGCACGGCATCGACCTGGTGGTGGTGAACCCGTCGTTCGTGATCGGCCCGGCGCTGGGGCCCAGGCCGACCAGCACCATACTCATCGTCCTCGCCATGCTCAAAGGTCATCTATGATTTGCAAGACAGCACAAGAAAACGATCTCTCTGTATCCATGCATCACGTATGCATGATTACTGAATTGAAGTACACATGCAGGGGAGCTGGGCAAGTACCCGAACACGACGATCGGGTTCGTGCACGTGGACGACGTCGTGCTGTGCCACGTCTTGGCCATGGAGGACGCCAGGGCGTCCGGGCGGCTCATCTGCTCCTGCGACGTGGCGCACTGGTCCGAGATCCTCGAGTCGCTCAGGGAGCGGTACCCGCAGTACCCGATCCCGACGGAGTGCAGCAGCCAGAAAGGGGACGACAGGCCGCACAGGATGGACACCAGCAAGGTCAAGGCGCTCGGCTTCCCTCCCTTCCTCTCCGTGCAGCAGATGTTCGACGACTGCATCAAGAGCTTCCAGGACAAGGGCCTTCTCCAATGAATTATCCATCGTCAGAATAAATTCAGGCACATTATTGAGAAGTACAGCTAAGAGATGGCCAGACACATTATTCAGTCATATCATCAAAACATTCCCCAAATAATAAGAAGTGATCAAACCCCTCGTTCTCTCCTTTTAATTAATTATAGAATTTGATTTGAATCCTCGCAATCAACTGCGAAGAAACTTTTTTATTTGGGTCTGTCTAGTGCATACTGCATCAGCGGGTGTTTGTGACTCTACTCTTCTGGCACTCGGTCATTAGCTTGGTCAGAAACATTAAAAAAAAGTTTTTTAAAAAATACAGATGCATATACTCATGTGATTCTAACCCTTTTGATACCTGATTTTATTTTTGTGATATTAGATTCAAATCTTATACCTTTTTATATCGAATAGACGACTCTTAGAGGGGAGATGCTAGCTCCCGAACGTCCAGACGGACGTGTGCATCTGCTGCTTGTGTTGCGCGCCTCTCAGTTTCCTACGCCTCCTTCGTTTCCCACGCCTGTGTTATATGGACACATCGCCCTGCCCGTGCCACCCGCTCGCACACGAGAACCGCCCGCTTCAGCTCTATTTTCGCATTCACATGGGGACCGCCTGCACCCCTGCTCTGCATGCACGGTGCCCTAGCAGCTGCAACAGGCGGTAGTGGCAAGTGGGTCCCATTGTAACATGTGCAACAATAGATCTACTTTTGCAACATCCAGATGAAACACTTGCAACATACGTCTGAAACAATTAAAACACTTGCAACATACGTCTGAAATACTTGCAAACCGCCTAAAAACACATGAAAGTTGTTGCAAGCATATGCAACATCTAGATAAAATACTTGTAACATATGTTTGAAACATATGCAACATTTAGATAAAACACTTGCAACATACGTCTGAGACACAGATGAAACATTTGGAATATATGCTTGTAACATGCGTGTATAGCCATTACAACATAAGCAATATCTCAATCTACTTTTGCAACACCTATGCGAAACACTTGCAATATAACTCTGAAACAATTGAAACATACGCTTGTAACATGCGCTTTCACGCAACGTCACCTTGCTGCATGCCACACGGAGGGAACGCAATTACGCTCACGCCCGCCTACGCCAAGCCACCATGCCGCTGCTGTCCAAGATCACGAGCAGGTCAGCCATCAGCATGGGCAACACGAAGGACGTCTACACGAGGAGGGGGCGGAGGCGCATCAAGTCAGCCGACAAAGCACGACGCCATAACAAATAGGAGGGCCGCACGGGTTGCATACGCCTGTGATAGAGGAGTTCATCTACTGCGCTACCGGTCAAAGGGTTGTGCCATGGGGTGGGGGAGGAAGCGGGCAAGGACGATGCAAGGGCTAGAATGAATACAATGGTCGCAGCAGGCAGGAGGTGCGATGGAGAGAGAGGAAGGCGGATGGGCACGCTCAGGTGCGGTGGGGATGTCGGTCCGTGGGCGCTGGGACACCGTGGAGATTGTCGAGGCAGCGTGACAGAGCACAGACGTGGCACCGTGGCGATTTTTTTTTTTTGAGAAATTGTGTAATTGGAGAGCTTTCTAGAGAATTGAGTGGATGAGGATAGGATAGGAGGAAGTTGTTGGGCTGGCGTCGCGGCCCACCAAAAAAAGTGTTCAGATGGACAGACGCCCTACAGCAAGTATTACCGTGTTAGTGATGCCAAAATCGAAAGGGGAAGAGAAAAGGGAATCGAGGACACTAAACGTTCTCAGAAGCAAAAGCGCACTCTGCAGACGGTTCGCTTGCCAACAGCCCAACATTTTGGTTGGCTAAAAAACGATTCTTTAATTCTATATAGGTCCTACAAGCCGATGATCACGCTGGAGAGGCACTTAAAACTTGAACAAGCTTCGCGCGAGACGTTACAAGCAGGTGGAGGAGGGCTCGGGCTCGGGCGGCCCCCGCTATCGCTGCCTCGACCCGCAGGCGCACCGCGGCGACCCGGGGCCAAGCTGCGGCGAGGAGGCCGGAGGAGATCATGACTGGGCGCGGAAGCTCGCCAGAGGCCACCGTTTTCTAGGCTTCTAGCTATGCTAGCTGGACTAGTTGCTAGCGCGCACGGCGTACGGTTACGTGTCTGATTTGTGACGCTGATCCATCGATCAGCATGTGCTAATATTGATGCGTCGTTCCAGCTGTGCGCTAGCTTCATGCACGTGCATCCCTCAAAAAAAAAAAGCTTCATGCACGTGCACTGTTGTATGCATGGCATGCAGCGTGCTTACTTCGTGGTTCGTGCGTTCGTGTGTCTGTCGGCCTCTCGTGACCCACGCGGCCACACACGTGGAGTACAATAAGTATGGATGGATCAGCCTACTATAGCAGCTGGAGTAGCTGCGTGTGCACTTGCTGGTCTCGTTGTCTCTGTCAGTCTGTCTATGGTCGTGCTAGTAAGACCTGTTGTAACGCTGTACTACTGTGTGTGTATCCTGATCGATCAGGTGCTCTGATAAATAAATAAAGTGCGTATGGGAGGGCAGCGGTGCATGGTCCCGCGCGTGCATGCATTTGCATGGGCGAGCCTGTGTACCTGTCCCCGCCGTCGATCAGTGGTAATCCGTGAACTCCGTATTCATGATGCATGGAGAGAACAAGGACAAGTGAATGAAAAGACACTTTCACGCTACAAATTAAACAGCCCGTTGCTGCAATGCGTGACAAAAAAAAATAAAGAAAATTAGTTTCTTGGCCTAAAAAAAGTTCCGCTTCACTCACGAAACCAACGAACGGGCCTGTTGCTATGGGCTCCGAATCGTACGGTGAAATATCGATCTATTTTTGCTGGGCCATTGCCGGCACATGCCCTTCGCGGCTTCACTCACTCAGTGCAAGCTGCATGCAACAGAGAGAGGTCCCCGGGGGTGCGAAGCTTCCTTCGATCCCGCGGCCGATCGTTTGCACTGTACTGCACTAACAGAGCTCGCAGCACGGCTAGGTCGCGTCAACTCTGAGCAAAAAGGTGCTAGGGCTTGTTTGGTTAGACATCCAAAATCGGACGCCTAACATACATAACAGATTTGCTTTCAGTTCATCGAATCAGATGAGACGAGTGGAACCCGGAACCAATCGTAGTATCCAGCTGCAAGCGAAGCGACGACCAACTACTAGGCTCCGAGGCTCCGAAACTGACAAGCGGCTGCACGATCCAGCTGAAAACCAACAGTCCAACTCTAAGACTCTTAGTCAAGTTTTCCAAGAGTTTTTCTTTTCGTATATCAATAGGAATTATAATAAGATAGCTCATGTTCTACTAAACAGGTATCCAGCTGCAAGCGAAGCGACGACCAACTACTAGGCTCCGAGGCTCCGAAACTGACAAGCGGCTGCACGATCCAGCTGAAAACCAACAGTCCAACTCCAAGACTCTTAGTCGAGTTTTCCAAGAGTTTTTCTTTTCGTATATCAATAGGAATTATAATAAGGTAGCTCATGTTCTAACTAAACAGGTTTCAGATTCACACCGCTCAGAGAGGTGGCATGTAACTCCGGCATGTGTTAGTGACCTGGTTCTGTTTGAGGCCTCGGCCGGCTAAGATCAATACAAAGCAAGCAAGTCAAAAAAAAAAAAAACTCCAAGACCGCCGATGGAACAGTAATATATGGGCAACGCGGTGGTGATGTACTACACGCAGGCGCAGAGATAGATGGTGATGAACCAAGGCCAGGTTTAGTTTCCAAAATATTTCAAGATTTCTCATCACATCAAATGTTTAAACACATGCATGAAGCATTAAATATAGATGAAAGAAAAAACTAATTACACAGTTGTAGAAAACCACGAGACGAATCTTTTAAACCTAATTAGTCCATGATTAAGCACCAATTGATAAATACAAACAAAAATATTATGGTAGCCAAACCCAAAATATTTCACGAACTAAACACACCCCCAAAGAGGCGAAGAACGGGTCTCCACTTGCCACTGCAGCTAGCTACCACGGGCCAGGTTTGAGCTGCTATTTGCTAGGAGTGAGTAGTCAATTCATCAGCGACCCTGTAACCCGCCGGAACGCGCTTGAAGAAAATGAGACGACAGCGACGACGACGACCCAGACCAAAACGTACGTCCACCCATCACGATCACCGTTCAGCTTCTGCAGTGGGGCTGGAATTCCAGATTTCCATTCCAGTCCTTGTTTAGATGCATCCAAAAGTTAGAATTTTTTTACTTTTTTCATCACATCAATTTTTAGCCGCTTGCATGAAGTATTAAATATAGGTAAAAAATAACTAATTACACAGTTTAGTTGGAAATCACGAGATGAATCTTTTGAGCCTAGTTGGTCCACGATCGGACAATATTTGCTAAATAAGACGAAAGTGATACTATTCATCAGGTTAGAAAAATTTGTAATATAAACGTGGCCCAGTCCCGGAGGGCCACCTCTCACCAGCTAAGCACACGTAACTACCTGGACTTGTTTTAGCTGCGCTGCACGCCCGGCCGGCCGCGACAAAACCCGCACGGGCAAGTGTGCCTGTGTGTGTGGCGCGGACCGGAGACCATCCCGCTGGTCACGCACGCCGTCTCGCGCGCCGCCGCGCCACCCAACCGCCCGGCCGGTCCGCTGACTCTTCGCCCCCGCGCGCGTGTCCTGTCGTGGCGCGGAGCAAAGCAAGCATTTCAGGTGTCTTGTGTTCGGCCGCCTGCTCGCCTCTGCTTGTTTGCTACCCCGGCTTCGCGCGCAGAGCAGCCGAGTGCCCTGCCTCCCTCCCGCAGTCCCGCGGCTCTGCTTGTCCGCGCGTCAGTTGTTAGGTGGCCATGCCGGCCGTGGCGCGGTCGTGGTCGTGGTCGTGGACCTGCGGGTGCTGCGTGGGGAGGAGGAACAGCGGCGGGGCTGCGGGCGACACGGCCGCTGCCGCGGGCGCGTCGGGGCGCGCCGGCGCCGACGAGGGGGACGAGTGGAGCCTCTTCATCGACCTGCCCGTGCTCGAGGCCGCCACCGGCGGCTTCTCCGACGACAACCTCCTCGGCCGCGGCGGCTTCGGCCCCGTCTACAAGGCAACCTCACACTTCTCTCTTCTCTTCTCTCCCTCCACATATCACTTCAGCTTTTTAAGTGATTTATTTATTTATTTTCTCGCTCGATTATTTATTGCTTCAGAAGATTATATACTGGTGTAGGTTTTCTTAAAGCCCAATTGGCCGGCTGGCCAACCTGTTTATCTTGTGTACCTTGAGTCCTTGATTATTTAATACTGTATGTAATAATTGATTAGGTAAAAGATTTGATCTGAAAATTTCATTTTTCTTCGCTCTCTGCTTCTGTCACAAGTTTTTATTACCTGCTTGGGCAGACGACTGCATTTTCAGAAACTGAGTAGCGTAATAACTCGATGAAGATGTAGATCTACTTCCGCCTCTGTTTTTACTCTTCTGATGAACAAGATGGACACACTTTCAACGTTCTATCTTCGTTTTGTCATACTACAAGTACAAACGGTGTAGCCAATTTTCACATGAATGCAAAGATATTTCGTTGACCCGAATGCGTCAACGCTTCTGCACTGCCGCGGATTAGGTTCAGCGCATGTGCTACTGCTATTGTCCTTGGGCATATCTTCTTTATTGAAATTGGTTTGGTCAACAACGCCCACTGTAGCCTGTTAAGAAAACACTGCGTTTTGACCATGAGAGTGCTATGCATTCAGCGTTTCAGTTTCTTTACATACTGATACTGTAATTTTTCCACAAAAAAAAACATACTGGTACTGTAACTCATGGACTCAACTCCTTTCCAATACTACAAAAGACTGAAACTCCTTGTACTGTACTCGATCCTTTCAGGGGGTGATGGAGAACGGGCAGCAGATCGCTGTGAAGAAGCTGTCGATGGGGTCACGGCAAGGCGTGCGCGAGTTCCTGAACGAGGTCCGGCTCCTGCTCAAGGTGCAGCACCGCAACCTGGTGTCTCTGCTTGGCTGCTGTGCTTCCTCGGGTCATTTCCTGCTCGTCTATCCCTACTTCCCCAATGGCAGCCTCGACCACATTCTCTTTGGTGAGAGCTCTTCTGCCTCGTTTGTGTTTGCTCTGAATTGGTTGCCATCATGCTATTTCTGATTATGTGAGGATAATAAGCATTTAATTCTCAGTTTGTTAGTTTTTTTGCTGCATCGCATCTTAGTAACATAGTCACTGAATCTGTTCGTTTAGCTTATATCTTTGGAGTTCCGAAGAATAAATAGAGAATGGGGGAATTGGGGGTCAGTTTATAACGCAAGGCAGTTTTTTTTAAAAAACGAAAGGCAGCTACCCCACGTTTAGTATTTTAATGCTGGTAGGTGACAGGTACTAGTATGTTTGGTGACAAAATCAAATGCAATGAGGTCGGTACATCAAGTTCATATTCAAAAGGTAGCTAAGCCAGTGATGTATTCACAGTCTGTAAGAAGTCTCTCCAGTGAGGCTCTGTTCGCTTGGCTGATAAGTCATGGTTGAAAGTATTTTTCGCTGATTT
Organism: Saccharum hybrid cultivar R570; assembly: GCA_038087645.1. Lineage (NCBI taxonomy): Eukaryota > Viridiplantae > Streptophyta > Magnoliopsida > Poales > Poaceae > Saccharum > Saccharum hybrid cultivar. The sequence goes on along the minus strand of JAQSUU010000112.1, from coordinate 8,090,059 downwards.
GTTGTGAGAGAAAAACACTGTTCGCTCGTGGAAAAAGTACGGCTTATAAGACAAGCGAACAGGCTCGTGGAAAAAGTACGGTTTATAAGTCAGCTCTGAAGTTTATATAGCAGCTGTTTCCAAGTACTAATGATCTGTTGACCTTAACTGCATCAAAGCTACTTGATTGATTTCTTAATCTCGAAGGCTCAACACATGACATCACATCAGGCTTGACGTCAATGTTGCTTTCATTGACCATTTCTTTTTTGAGGACTTCTTGTCACCAGAAGCATTCATGTGAACAAATCAAATAAAACTATTTTTTATGAAAACAACATATAGAAGAGAGAAATGGAAATATTAGACAAGTGCACTATTACATTACTCCTCGATCGTTTGAAAGACAAAAATTAGTTGCTTGGCATGATGTAGTACTTCTGTGGCATTTCCAATAGTTTACCCAGCTACCAATTGGAGCTTTTGTACAAACTTCAGCTTGGGCATAACCATATCGATCTTTGAAAAGTTTGTGTATTAGAAATGCATAGTGCATACATTTCGTTCTCTAACACGGGCATCATGTAGATTAGGATAAGACAGAAAATCAGTTCGTTCTCTAACATGGGGCATTATGTTCCGATCCTTGGACTACTTTATTAGACAGGAACAAGTGTGCCCAGCTAGATTGGCCAAAACGGTACCATATAATCATTGGATTGGCAAGAGGGCTCCTGTACCTTCACGAAGAATCTCCGGTAAAGATCATCCACAGAGACATCAAGGCGAGCAACGTGCTCCTCGACGACCAGCTGAACCCAAAGATTTCAGATTTCGGCATGGCCAGGCTCTTCCTGGAGGACGCCACGCACGTGAACACATTCAGAATCTCCGGCACATAGTGAGTTCAGACGATTCTGTTTAGTGTCTCGCTTTGTATCCACAGCCTATGCCCGTGCAAATGCCGTATGGTGATGAATCGCAGTGGTTACATGGCTCCAGAGTACGCATTGAACGGCTACTTGTCCACGAAGACTGACGTCTTTAGCTTCGGGATCCTGGTGCTGGAGATAGTGAGCGGACGGAAGAACATCATTCGGCATCCGGACGACGAAAAGATCGACCTCTTGAACTACGTAAGTGCTCAGATCTCCTCGTCAGAAAGAGAAATTCCTCTGCGTACTATAGTAGTAGATAGTATAAATCGACTACAGTTTGATGTGCTGAATCTTCTGAAACTTTTTATTCAGACATGGAAGCTGTTCGAAGAAGGACGGTCCCTGGAGATCGTGGACCCGTCTCTGTCCAAGTCCAACCCCGACAGCGAGCAGGCGCTGCTGTGCATCCAGCTCGGCCTGCTGTGCTGCCAGGCCGTGGTGCCGGACCGGCCCGACATGCACAGCGTGCACCTGATGCTGTCGAGCGACTCGTTCACGCTGCCCAAGCCCGGGAAGCCGGCGATCCATGGCAGGACCGGCCGGTGGATGACAACGACGACGGGGGCTTCAGGATCGTCGGCGTCGGCATCGGGCACCTCCAACACGAACACCACCAGCGGCAGCACGTTCGGCACCGACACGAACACGAACACGAACACGACCGGGGCCTCTGTGCTGGCTAATATCGCCGAGGACGAGTCCCGGAACTCCATTTCCATATCCTTCACCACGGAAGGCCGGTAGACGCAATGCAGAGTAGTATAAGAAAACGATCGATAGATACTGTTAGCGGCATGAATGAACCAGCAGAGTAATTTGTGAAGAGGGTCTTGTTTCGTAATCCTAGCTAGCTAGGTTGATTTGTAGAATTTCATTCATATGGCGTACAGTTGGGGCTTGAGACAATTGGTAAACTAAGATTAAAGATTCAGTAGATGCAGCTGAGGGTGACTACTGAAAGTCTATTGCTGAATGTTGTTCGGGGTAGCTGCTTTGCTTTTGGTCAGGTCTAGTGATTTGTGGTGCATCTCTCAACAGCAAGCACCAGGTTTGCTGTCTTGACGCGAAATAAAGAGACAGTGGATTAGCTAATGGGTTAGGCAATGGGCCACGAGCCCTGAGTGCAGAACCTGAGACATAAGTTTGTCTAACCCATGGCCCATTGCTACTGGGATGCATCACTGTCCCATGGTTCCAGGAACTTTCGGGCCTACAAATATTTCTACATGGGCCGAAAGTTTCTTTGTACAGGCCGGTTGACGACAGTTTCCACGCATTGTGCCCATTCGGCCATTCCTAGCAAGTTCCTCAAGATATTTCAGAACCTTCTAAAAAAACAAAAAAATGAAGATATTTCAGAATGTCTACTTGGAAGTGCAATTAATTAAGCGCGTCTTTTCCATTGACTTTGGAGCCATGAAAACTTCTGCTTGCAGGTTCAGTTACTTCATTACTTGAAGAGCAGCCAACAGCAGCTTTGCGTGCGATTACCTCAGAGATCTCGCGCTATTTTGCGCCAATTGTTCTCCCTCATGCTAGAGATGTCTTGTGATCGAAGCCCCATCCGCATCTTGCAATTGCTCAGTACTACAATTACTGTCAACATGTCAACTGGTAGTAGTAAACTAGGGCCTTGTTTAGATGCCAAATTTTAACCCTAAATTTCACTATGCAAAAAGAAGATTCTCGTCACATCAAAATATCGGCACATGCATAGAGTACTAAATGTAGATGAAATTAAAAACTAATTGTACAGTTTTGTTGTACTTTGCGAGACGATCATTTTGAGTCTAATTAGTCAAAGTTTAGATAATTTTTACCAAATACAAACGAATTGGTACAGTGCACATTTAATGCGCACTGTACCAAATCGGGGCCCCCAATTTGGGATCTGAACACGGCCTAGGAGTAATTGGCTCTCATAGTCTCTGATGAGTCATGACCTTGCACGCAGATCAATGGCAGTCTGAAAGCATTTGATTGCGTGACTGTCGTGGGCATCTTCTATCTTCAGAGCTACTGTCCCTCACTCTCTTTTTCTTTGGAACAAGCTCATGCAGGCAAATGCCATTCTGCAAAAGGCATATGCCCCTATTTTTTTGCAATTTGCAGACAAATTCGTGCGACGGATTCAATTCTGAAAGTGAGAGGATTCTGTCGCTGGGTCTGAGCTCTGAAAGGCTACAACCGCTCATGGACAGGAACAGGTGCCTGCCCACGTCGGTCATACATATCAACAGGAGCATTTCCTGAATGCTTGTCGCTGTACACTGCAACGGAGATTGAGCTGGTGAAAACGAAAGGTGGCACGTACATTAGATAAGGTCGAATTTACTTGCCGTTTTGTGATGCGCATCCGTTGCCAAGAATTGCCGTGGCAGTCTTGGAAGAACAGATAAAGGTCAAGTGGTCCAGGCATGTGGGACTCTGAAAGCTGAAGCCTAAACGTGGACTTCTCTTTCCGTAGTAGAATACGGATTGGGCTACGTACGATGCGAGTGCGTGGTATAGCAGAATATGTGCTGCTGTACTATCCATGGCAGTACATTCCAAACTGCAGAATTGTTGGCCCGATGATGATAAGCCTGGTTCAGTTGCAAAATTTTTTGCAAAATAACCCTGCAGCACGTTTCGTTGTTATTTAACAATTAGTGTCCAATTATGGTCTAATTAGGCTTAAAAGATTCGTCTCGTCCATTTCGTCTAAACTATATAATTAGTTTTATTTTTTATCTATATTTAATGCTTCATGCATGTGTTTAAAGATTCGATGTGACGGGGGATTTGAAAAATTTTGCAAAATTTTCTGGGAACTAAACCGGCCCTAAGTCAATCCTGTATGTGCTACTGAGTCGATCACATCAGTCAAACAGCGATTGCTGTGCAGAAGAAGAAAATAACAGTGAAATAATGGCAAAAAAAAACTACAACTTTGAAGTGATTTTCCTCCGGTGCAATCTTGCCATCGAGTTGTGTGGTTAAGTGATAAATCTGTGGGCGGAACTGAAGCATCTTGGAACACGTCTAACTGATTTTTTTCCGTGCCAAGACCGCCTTCACCTTAATTTGAACCTCTCTTTCCATTGTTTCTAGATCAAAAATAGTTATAATACACCTTGGTCGTCGTTGGTCTAGAAAACACAAGCGTAGTCTGTGTGCTAACATGACACTCTGGATCGTCAGCGTGCAGTTGAGAGAGAGCACCTATAGAAGCTCCCTGTCGCTTTAACCAACTCGGAAGACATGCTCTCCTTCCTTGCCGTTGCGTAGAGATCTCATGGTCGATGTAAACGTCAACGGTTTCCATGGTACAGGCACGGATCTCCAGCAGTTGAAAGTCTTTGATCTGGGATCGCAGGAGAAGTACGCAGTTCACGCTACGACCGTAGTATCTGGGAGTGCTTCAACTCGGGGGAGCTTCAACACCAAGTCACCAAGCCTTATGTGGGGGTTTTTTTTATCTCTATATTCTTTCTTTTTTTATTCCTATGATTGATTGCTGTGAAATTTGAAATTTCTACTCCGTACGTTCCAGAAAAGGGTATTCAAAAATGTGTATTTCAAATCTATGCGGTACTATACTAAGACTACCCGCACTCTTCAACCTCTATATTCACCTCTAAAAGGAATTTTTCATCCTAGTCACTATAAAATATATAGTTTCTCCACACTCATCCATTCTCTATATCATCATCTATCCACTGTGGGATCCACTTGTCACTTTATCTAAATATATCCATGTGGGATCTAGTTTTGAAGAATTTATTGAAACGAATTTAATGGTGCAATCAGAATTTAATTTGGCTTTTTAGTTTATGAGTTATAACATTTTTTTTGTTAGTAGCAGTAGCGAGGCCCGCGTCTATCCTCTCCCTGTCACTCTCTCACTTCCTCCGCAAGCGAGCAGCGGCAACGAGGTGGGGCCGCGCGGGCGTTTAGATATCGCGCTAGATATAGCGCGCGTGGGGTGGTAGCGTGTGCGTGCCCCGCTGCAGCCTTTCACGCACGCTATGTGGACATAGCGCACGCAGTGCGGCTCGTCTAAGGAGGAATATGCAAAATTTACGAGGATATGCTAGCATAGGACAGTTTTTCCATGCTGCGTGGCGGTTGCTGACCCGCAAGGCCGCAAGCGGCACTGAAAGGTGCTTGTTTAACGATCGCATCGACAAAGACGATGTTTGCCGATCGAAAAGCGCCGAGTGGCACGGGTACCTGCGCCGTGTCGTGTTTGCGGCCTAAACGACGGCCCAGCTGCCTCCTGCTTGCCCACCCACAGCAGTGAGACCGTACGGTCGTTCCGGGATCCGGCTGTGTGGGGGCGTGGGTGTGGCTGCAGCGGCAGCGAGTGTGCGACACAGTGCGCTCGGAAGTCGGGGAGCGAGGAAGCGCCGGCGGTGGTTTCGGTGCTGTGTTGTGTGTGTCACTGTGTCCGCTAGTGTCACGTCGTGATGGTGTGTGTCCCCGCGGGGTATCGTTCGAATCGTCGCGCGCCCTTGGCATGCCGCATGCGCCGACGGCATGCAGAAGCCGATAAGCGGGCGCCACGAATCCACGACGCGTTTGCACTTCATTTCGCTGTCTCCGGTGTGACGGATGCGTCGTAGTCGTACGGTGGGATGGGAGGCACGCCAGTTTTCCGCTCCTTCATGCCGTGCGTGATGGTGTTAAATCTCCGGCGGTGGCGGCAACCGTTTTCCTGTCCTACACCGATTGACGGGCCCACCGCCCACCTATGCCAAATTTCATATAATACTCTCAATCTCAACGTCCCATTTTTCAGCACTACTTTAGCGATGTTTTCCTCTCACGACAAATAAATATAAGCATCAGCGTAAATCAAATTTCAGAGAAACAAGAACATGGCCCAAATCTATTTCGGATTTGCCGCATTTATATATGTGCCCAGCTAGATTGGCCAAAACAGTAGAATACGGATTCAGCTACGATGCGTGTGCGTGGTATAGCAGAATATTACAGTACATTCCAAACTGCACGCAGAATTGTTCATGGGTCAATCTTGTACTCGCTCCAACCATGCAATCCTAGCACCAATCTAAGACCTTGTTTCGTATAGCTCTTAAGTGCCCATGCTTCTCTTAAAAAAAAACTGTAGCAACACTATTTGGTATTGTAGCACGGAGCCGTATCAGTTTTATGAGAAGAGGAGTTGGTAGAGCCATAACTTCACCGACTCCTCGCTCCAATAATAAACAGTACCGGAGCCAAAGCAGGTGAGAGCAGGGCCGGCTCTATAATTTTAAGGGCCCTTGACAAGCAAGACGATAAAGGCCTGCTGTACTAATTTCCTAATGTAAAGATTAACATATATAGTACGAATAATAAAAGTATATTTGCAGCATATATTTAGTTTGTAAAAGATAAGGACACTACAACAAAAAAAATTAAAAAATAGTAACAATTAGGGTTACCTCAAATAAAAATATAATGCTTTAGTGTCTTATAAAAACCGTCTTTATGCATTTCTTTGTCGCAAAATCTTCAAAAACAATATAGAGATCAATGTCGTCCAAAACATTCTTCTCAATATTGCATATAGTCCGTTCAATCTTTCTCGTAACATAGTTGACCTCAAATAATTTTACTTTTTTGAGCGCCTGACAAATACTTCATACGCAATATCTAATGTATCTAAATAAATACACTGAATTAGAACATTATAACCCTACCTCTGTACAAGTAAAACGCATACACCTAACAATTAAACAAATAAGAAAAAATAGGCTTCAATACGGTGATATCCCTAGCGCTAGCTTCCAGCGATCAAAGTTAAAAATTGGAAACTGGAAAAAACTAATCCGTCATGGTGTTGGCGTGTTGGTGTTGCTTACCGTGATCGCATCTGCTGTTCGCAGTCCTTGCATGCAGTTGCAGCTCGCGCCATCGCGGCACCGCAGCGGTGTGCCGGTGTGCGGTGCGCCGGTGAGTCGGCGACCAGCGTTGGGTGAGTCAGCGTCTCCTCACGAGAATAGCGCTTCCGCGTCGATGAGCGAGAATAGGAAATACCAGCACCGGCGGAAAACGAAACACTTGCTCCTCGTTCGATCTGTGGCCAAAGGCTTATGCCAAATAGGAAATTACATCTACTATATACTAATTACCTATATGCTGTTGGGCCCCCTAGCTCCATGGGCCCTCGGCCGTCGCACCGGCTGCCCTCCCCTTAGAGCCGGGCCTGGGTGAGAGCCGTGCCAAACTGCCCTAAGTCAAAATGTCTTATTGAATAAAATTAATAGAAAACAATATCAGCATTTATGGTTTCAAATAAGTTCCTGTAAAATATAATTATATTCTTAGTATGTTAAATATAAGTAATTTTTTATATAAATTTAGTTAAACTTAAGAAAGTTTGACTAAACACTATTCTAGAAATTGCATTTTTTAGAACGAAGGTAATAACATATGCTACCAAGGGCACATCTAATAGCAAGGTATTGACTTTTACACGATATCTCTCTTCCTTTTCTGCTATATATGTAAGTTATTCTCTATTTATTCCTCCTGTTAAGAGAGAGATAGAGGAGTTATTATGTCTCTCATAAATTAGGATGTGCAAAAAGTTTAGATCTTTTCCGTTACCAGCAGACTGTTGTGTAGAAGTCTATATGGGGGGGGGGGGGGGGGGGGGGGGGGGGGGGGGGGGGGGGGGGGTGCGGCGGCGGTGGCGCGGGTGGGCAGGACCGCATTCACCTGAAACCTGAATTTGAACCACTTTTTCCATTGTTTCCAGATCAAATAATACCTTGGTCGTCGTTGGTCTAGAAAGCAAACTTATCCGTCTGTCCGTGTGCTACATGACACTCTGGATCGTCGAAGTCCAAAACAAGCAGCGTGCAGTTGAGACTTGAGAAAGCACCTAAAGAGGCCGCTTGAGAAAGCACCAAATTGCGTAGAGATTTCGTCAGCAATCTACAACGTCAACGGTTCCCATTGTACACGCACGGGATCTCCAGCTGTTGAAAGTCTTTGATATGGGATCCTAGCATAAGTACGCAGTTGACGTTACGAGCGTATCTGGAAGTGCCTCAACTCGGGGGAGTTCAATACCAAGCCTTAATGTGTTTTTTTTTCTATTTTCTTTTTTTTTTGCCTAAGATTGGTCCTCGTGAAGCTTGAAATTCCTACGTTTCAGAGGTAATTATCTAAAGATGTATACAGTATTTCATATCTATTCGATAGGGAAAATTATGCCAAAAAAACCGGTATATATACTGCTAGGACAGTCTTCCATGCTGCGTGGCGGTTGCCGACCCCCAAGCAGGCACTGAAAGCGATTGATTTCGTGTCAGTAGGACGATGGCTGCCGATCGAAACGCAGTGGCATGGGTACCTGCGGCATGTTTGCGGGCCAGCTGCCTCCTGCTTGCCTGCGGGGGCGAGAGGGTCCTTCGCTCCGGCACCGTGCGCTCGGGAGTCGGGAGGCGAGGAAGCGCCGGCGACGCCACGCCGGCCCGGGGAGCGCGCACCACGTGCCGGGGTCCGGCGGTGGTTTCGGTGCTGTGCTGTGTGCGTCGGCTACCAGCATTTTTCTCTTAAAACAACCGACCAGCAGTATTTTTACTCACGCCTCGTTTAGATGGGTGAATTGGGGGAGAAAAATACTGTATCAGAATTTATGTAGCATTTCGTTTGTATTTGGTAAAAATTATCCAAATTTTGACTAACTAGGTTTAAAATGTTCGTCTCGCAAAGTACAATAAAACTGTGTAATTAGTTTTTGATTTTATCAACATTTAGTACTTCATGCATTTGCCGATATTTTGATGTGACGAAGAATCTTTTTTTATATAGTGAAATTTAGGGAGAGAATAGAAGAACTAAACAAGGCCTCAGCCGAATCAGCCCAGCGAACAGGCTGTGCTGTGCGCCCATGCCGTGGGGCCTCGTTCGGATCCGTCGTCGGGCCGATAAGCGCGCGCCACGAATCCACGATGCTATTCCGTTTCACCACGGAATCTCCAGTGTGACGGATGCGTCGTACAGTGGAATGGCCGGATGGGAGGCACGGCGGTTTATTTTGAAAGCAGATTTTTTTCTACACATTGGGCATTGCTTATCCACACCATTCAATATGCATCGAGATATGTAAAAATAATAGAGAGAGTGTGTGAAACAGTGGTAAAAAGTGTGAATCAGAGAGAGGAAAGTGCAGCAGCACAAATCTCAAAGCATATTTAAACGGTCCAGATAAGCCACGCTGAGCATGTGCGTAGTGCATTATATATTGCGTTTATTTTCCGTTCCTTCATGCGTGCAGCGTGCGTGATGGCGTTGATTCTCCGGCAGTGGCGGCAACCGTTTTCCTGTACTAGTGTACTACTGTGCATGGAGGGCCCACCCATGCCAAATGTCACATACCACTCCAAATCCCAAACTAGGCCCACCCATGCCAAATGTCAAGTATCATTCTCAATTCTAAACTGGTCCCTCCGTCCTTAAATAAAAAAATCCAATTCTAGCTTTGTTCAGATTCAAAACTAGAATTATGTTTTCGAGATAGAGAGAGTATTTGGTAACCTAAGAAAATTGACAAAACCACCCTTATCCATTTGGTGACCTGGGAATAATGGAATGACCATAATTATTGTAGTATCTTATTCTCAATTTTGTATCATTATTAATTGGAGGAAGCCTCCAACAGAGACTATCCAGGTTTGCTAAAAAAATCACAAAATTCTCATAACAATTTAAAGATCTAGCTATAGCTATCAATCCAGTGGTCACTAGACTATTCAGTTTTCTAAAAAATTGCCCAAATAATTGTCATTATGAAAACAACATAAAATGCATCAATCAAAAAAGAAAACAACATAAAACACCATAAATTTGCATCTAAATCCACATATGCTGTAATTAAAATAACCTTAAATTTACATAGGTATTAAACGTAAATTTAAATGTCGCATTAAATCTACATTTAAGTTGCCAACATCCACTATTACTTATTTAAGAGCAAGTATAATAATAGGTTGTAAGCAGGTAAATGTTGAGGTGGAGAAAAGAGGAGAGGAGAGAGAGGAGAAGCGGGTTGTTAACTTACAACCGACTTAGACAAAGAGACAAGTGAATCATATATTAATAATGAAGAGCCAACTACTATATGAGTGGGCTGAGGAAAGGATGCAAAGAAACCTTAAAACCGGCGACCGACTAATAATTAGCCTTGCTCTAACAGATGCAGCGCTACAGTACGAGCTTGTTTGGTTCAAGGGCCTAGAGACTAGAGACTAAAACAAGGACTAAATTTTAGTCCCTTACCGATACTGATATTATTAGATCAAATACAAAACGAATTAAAATTCAGATCCACACTTGGATGTCTACTTGATTTTGAAGATAATATTTATATTTACTTATTAATAGTTCTATAGTACAATAATATCAATATGCACGTTGATGTTTAAAATGTGACTATATAGCAATGGTAGATAAAGACAACTCTTAAAATAACATATGTATTAATAGTCATATATATATAAATAATAATAGAAGAGCATATAAATATGTAAAAATCACAATATATGAACAATAATAATAAATTTAAATATATAAAAATTCATAAATATAAACTAAATTACTTAAAATTTATATGATTAGTCATATTAGAGTTAATTAAACTTAACCTTTACACATCATTAATTATAATATTTAAATAATCATAGATATAAGTTTTAAATAATATTTTAAATTATTAGAAACATAAGTTTTTAAATTATCATATATTGAACTTAACCTTTATGATTAGCCATATTAGCCATAAAGATAATTTTAAATATTTTAAACTAAGTCATATTAAATAATTATCATTTATATTGTTAATAGTCATAAATATGAGTTTTAGATGGTTTTTTTGTTCTTCACAGATATAGATAATACCGTATATCTTGTTTTATTTTTGAATATGAATCTGAAGATAAGATAGGAGTTGTTGTTATCCTAAACCTAACAAAAGAAACTACCACTATTATACCGGTGATCGGATTGTGTAACCGTAATCGAGTACTATGGAGTAGAGATCAAGATTAACATCTGTCTCATTCTTCTTGCCGGTCAAGTGTTAGCAATTCGCACTTCGCAGCGGTTTACGCGCGTGCAGTCAAAAAAAAAAACCTGACTTGTGAATGGTCTCTAGATATCCTCCGGCCTGCGCATTTACACATGGGCGCACGCCATAAACCCGTGCCCTGAACCTCCGCAAATAGAAATAATCATAAAAATGGATTCAAATACTCATTTAACATGATATAAATATGATCTATATTAACACTAAAAACAGATTATCGAATGTTTAGATATCCGGATCGATGCGGAAGCAGGAAAAGCGATTTAGGAGTATACTAGAAACGGGGGTGCGGCGTTGCCGCACCTGCTTCTAGATTTGGACCAGTATCGCAATGGACAGAAGAACATAGAAATGTACCAGGAAGGCACAATTGACAGTTCACTCTTCATACCCAGTATAAATCTTTTGTTCTTTAACAAAGAGAAGGGATTGTTCATATAATATATTATTGAAGTGCAGTTATATTTGTTTATATAAGTGCCTTTGTTCCTATTTCTTGGAGAACCTGCAATTAGCCATGTGAGTTGTTGAACCTGGAGTATTAAGAGGAAATGGAAAATGAAAAGGAAGAGCCACATATGAAACAACCTGCACCATTTCCAGATTGCAAGGTATGACTATAAGATATCATCAGTATCAGCATTAATATCTTTTCTAGTGACCCAAGTGTTAGCATTTTGACAACGAAGGGAAAAAAAAGATGTGCCCACGGAGTGGAGCCAGAGAGTAATAATATTGGAGGAGCAACCACCATAGTGTTGCTGTGCTTGAATATTCTTTGCTTTGCAGAGGACATAGACGGGAAAAAATCATTAATACATGAATCTTAGTGGGTTAAAAAAAGTAGATTTATTGGGAAGGGAGTACATGGAAAGTTGCTAGCCTACCCCAACTTGCTAGCCTACCCAACTTGCTTGGGACAAAAGGCTATGTTATTGTTGTTGTTGTTATGGAGTGCATGGAAAGTTCCTCCAGTACACAACATAAAGATATTCTGACTACGAAACCATATCATAAATTAAGTGCATGGTCATCGACGGCTAAAACAACAATAAAAATGACTACTCATTGAGTGGGACAGTGTATTTGTTGAAGAGCAACTGTAGAGTAAAGCGATGAAAATAGGAGTTAAAGAGCAAATTATAATAACTGGGTCATGTTGTTGCATTTGACTTTAAGAAAATAACTTGGGAAGACTAAAACAAGACCTTCAGTTATAATCAATCCACCTCTGAGGATCGAAATACCTGCATCAGTAGAGAATTAGAAGGCTGAAGGTGTTATCCAAGGTAGCCATAACCTTATGCAGCACTAATTCCTCAACAGCAACCGAAAACGAAGATGGAAAGCAAAGAGAATTCACTCAATGTTTGAATCCCAAGAATAAAAATCTCAATAGAAATACTAAAGGCAGAAATTGATTTTTGCATAATGCTTCAGGCAATCTGATACCTGGGCAGATTTATTTAACTGGAGCAACCTGCAAAATATGTGGATATGAACAACTATTCAGTGCCGTTAAGTGCTTGGCTCAGTTTCAGAGTTTTGCCAAGTATTTTGATGTATTTTCCTATTTCTTTCTGAGGATGATTGCTAACGGTAGAGATAAAAGTAGTGCGACATGAATAGAACACCAAGTTTCAGATATTTGGCACGTATTTTTAAATTTTTCCTGCTACCAATTTCTGAGGAAGACTACTACATGCGCATAGAAATGTCTTGTTTAAGCAGCGGATAGAAGGTGAATAGTGCCAATCAACAAATCTAGCAATAAATGAAAATGGATGTTACACCAAGTATTTGTGTAACAGAGTTCGAATATAACCGAGCTGACAGGCATGGAAGCTATGTAAGATTTCTTTTCTCCTTCTTCCTTTGATAAGCCTAGCACTGTGGTGTCAACTTGCTGCAGACAATAAAAATAATAATAATGTCTCATGAACTTTTGTTCGCTTTAGTTTAATACATGAGAGCACTAAAGTTTGTGCACCCAAAGAACTACAGGAAGTTAGCTGGAATGAAGAGAAAAATCCAACTTACCATTGCCTTTAATTCGTCTCCTTTTGGTTTCTCGCTGAAGGGAATAGTTCTGCCAGTGTCATCTATCTTCGTTAGGCCAAAATCAGATGCCTGGCTGACATAGAAAAGAAAGTCATTCATGTTCACATCCAAGGAGACAAGGTCCAAAAGGGGTATGGAAATACATGAAAAGAATTTAGCAGATGCTCAAAATCAAGATTTTGCATGTACCATATCAAAGAGAATATAATTAATCTAAACGTCTCCTATGGGAAGCCACTTGAGTAGTCCTGTACAGTGACTACTGGATACTGAAATGGAAAGAGAGTTACCTGCCATCAATCGGCAAACAACAGATGCTGATGGCTGCACCTCCTAAATCACCAAAAGCCAATTTTAAAATGTATTATTAAAACAATCTACAAAGTACATGTAGTCCATACGGTCACATACAGTGCTTACCAAAAATATCATGGTATATCTAATGCCTAAAAAGGGGCACTGAATATGCACTAAGGATATGTTGGAAAGCAGTATGTCTTTGGGAATTAAAACCATTGTTGATCCCAATTGACTCACACAATAATCAATTTCTGAGAAATCAAATCTTGTGAAACTTGCAGACTTCGATACAAAGAATCGTATAACTTGCATCGAGAACTCTGCAAGAATCTATCAAGTGCATCAAATGCTTAACATGTAAATCTTTTAATAGAAAATTAGACAGCGAGAGGGACATTTTGTCAAACATCTTGCAGGCAGTGGTGGAGGCAACCCTGGCAAAGGGCATTGCAGCCAAGCATGGATGGCGCAGAGGCTGGAGGCTGTGATTGGAGCCGCTTCTCGCACCAGCATCACCTCGCGCGACAGAACCCACGGTCGGATGCCCCGGTCGCCATTGACGCCATTGGAGGTGCGCTGGACACGGCCAAGCCCAGCCTTGTGCAACAACAGCACCACGGTAGCCTGGAGATTAAGAGGTGCTCGTGTCTGCGGCTACAGTAGCAAGCTCGAGCACCTTCTTGCAAGCGCCTCTAGTACTCTACCGCGGCGGGTGCGAGAGTGGCGGCCGCGGCGCGGGCCTGCTGGAAGAGGAGCATCAGGGACGCTTGGCAACGCAGCCTGGGCGGGGCGAAGGCAGTGACGGGGACGGCGGCGACGGCGGCGGGACGAGCGTCGAGACCCAGGAGTAGGAGGGAGCACGGGAGGACGGGCCTATGCGCGAGAAGGTTCGGAGGGTTCGGGTCCGCAACGAAACTGGGCGGAGACCCGGATCCACCCGTAATCGGACGAACTACATCGCTTCGTCGCTCGATCCAACGGTTTGCAGGTTAGTGGGCGACGTGGCCCTATCCACTGCCCGTGGTTTCTCCTCGAGATTCGTTATTAGAAGATAAGAAAAGAAGAAGGCAATTGTTTCAAATTCAAAAAAGAAGAAGAAGAAGGCGGCAAAGTGGTCCCCACCACCGGCCCATCACAGGCACAGCTAGCCTACGAGTAGTAGCCAACGCATGACTCCGAACCGGAGGACAACTGACGCGGTCAATTCAGTTGCCACGCCGCATCGGGCGAGTCGTCTTCCCCCTTGTGCCGCCGCCGACCCGCCCGCCAGCCCGCGGCCTCCTCTTCCCTCCCCTTTAAAATCCAAACGCTCCTCCCCCTCGCTCCAACCGTCCTCAAACCCATCTGAAATCCCCGCCCAATGGAGGACCCACCGGCGCTTGCTCCGCCGGAGCCCGAGGCCACCCCGGCGCCGCCGCAAAGGCTGCTGCGGCTGCGCTGCGCGGTGCAGCACTACGAGTGGGGCCAGCGCGGAGCCGCCTCCCTCGTCGCGCGCCTCGCCGACCAGAACCCCGACCCAGCCCGCCCCTACGCCGAGCTGTGGATGGGCACTCACCCGTCCGGCCCCTCCACGCTCCTCGGCGACGGCGCGCTCCTCAGGGACTGGCTCGCGCGGAACCCCGACGCGCTCGGTCCCGCCGTCGCCGCGCGCTGGGGAGGCGACCTCCCATTCCTCTTCAAGGTACTACGACTGGCCGTGGACGAACGGTTCCGTGCCTTGGATGAATTCAGATCAGATTCATATATGGAATTTAAATAGCACTATTTGCATCGCGTTCTTTTTGTTGTCTCGAATGCTGGTTGACTTGGCTTCCCGTTCGCGGTTGCAGGTCCTGTCGGTGGCCAAGGCGCTCTCGATCCAGGCGCACCCGGACAAGAAACTCGCCGAGGTGCTGCACGCGCTGCGGCCGTCCACCTACAAGGACGACAATCACAAGCCGGAGATGGCCATCGCCATCACGGAGTTCCGGGCGCTTTGCGGCTTTGCCGCTATTGAGGTAATGTGTTTACAACTTGAATTAGTTTTTTATTTTCTTTTTCTGCTCTCGGTCGCCGAGTTTTTTATTTGTTTTCTCAGCCAACCGTTTGTCGTTGAACCATCGGCTAGCAAGTTCAAATGTACATGAGAAGACCGAAAGGAAAGTACGCGTTTGCTACTTCTAATTTGGCACCAACTTGTTATTCTAAAAGCCTACAACTCGCTTGGTTTTGATCTGCTAGAACTGTAATCAAGAATCAAGATGATTTCTTTCTCTGTTTGATGTTTGGGCGGCTCAGACCTAAGATGAAGGAAGTCTATCATCTGAGGTCTCGTGAATAAATTAGTTAGGAGACGTTATGGTTTGGTATATGTATTCTTGATGTGCAGCTGTATCAATACTTTTGATACCTTAAGCTGCTAGTAGTGGACATAAGAAAATTTCTGGTGAGTAGCTTACATAAATTTTTTTAATGGGTTTCTTTACATAGGAAAGAAATGAGACAAATAATGTGCACCAATAATGTCAATTGTGTCTGCTTTCTCAAGTTGGGAAAGCAGATTGACATGGAACTAACTTCCTAGGATTATCCCATGTAACTGTCTTGACATAATTTGCAGGACGGCACTCATATTTTTTCTTCTTTCCAAATCACATTTTTATGATATA
Source organism: Saccharum hybrid cultivar R570 (assembly GCA_038087645.1). Taxonomy (NCBI): domain Eukaryota; kingdom Viridiplantae; phylum Streptophyta; class Magnoliopsida; order Poales; family Poaceae; genus Saccharum; species Saccharum hybrid cultivar. The sequence continues at coordinate 8,074,049 of JAQSUU010000112.1, read as the reverse complement.
TATTTGGACATGTCGTAGTTAAAGGGGAAAAAATATTGGACAAAAGGCTACTTTATTTATTTGACGACAGTTTTTTTTTGGCCCATCTGTAATGTTTCAGTCTAAGAGAAACAATGTTCAAAGTAGAGAAATTAAATATATGTTGCATGAAAGCATGGTGGAATAGGGAGAAATGGGTGAATAAGGACTGTTCAGTTTCAATCGAACAGTTAGAAAAAGCGAATAATTTAGAGATAAAATATGTTGACAGGTAATAGCTGCCCTACCCCCTACCCCCCCCCCCCCCCCCCCCCCCCTGTTTGTCTAAAAGTTGGTTGTAGTAAGGAATAACAAAATTGAGCTTTTCTGCGATAAATCATAAAAGTACTTACAAGCATGACCCATGGTAGTGTTTGATATAAACTAAAACTAAGATTAATAAAACCATCTTCTAAGTTCAACGTTGTATTTGGCCACTGTTGATCACTATTGTCCCTCAGCTTTGGTTCTTTCTACCTATATACATTCATTCACTACCTGCCATCACTTTGCGCAAACATGCATGTTCTATTGAAAAGCAGCCAGCCCTGGGGCCAAGTATTTTTATTATTTCAGTGTAGGGCTGGAGGCCACGAGTGTACATTTAAACTGTAGATAATACAGGCAGAGTCATTTAGGAATCCTTATCTTGTCATTACATAATATTTGGTTTTATCAGAGCTCTCTGTTTTTTATGCTTTGCAAAAGAAAATTTATCTTTTCGTCATTATCATCAGGTGTTGAATATCTTTCATTTCATAGTCCACTGTGAATGTTTTTTTTAATGAATACTGGATGAGATATATTGTATAAATTCTATAAATGATTGATTATACCAGGAAAAGAGCCAGCTGCAGGGCAGCTTATTCGTTATAGAGTGATCATGTTGTATGCTCACTCCTTTTGTTTTTTATTGATCTTTCTTAAAGAGGAAACATGTTCTATTTTATTTGACCACCTAGTCTGGAAAGCATAAACAGTTACATCTTAAATAACATACCATTTATACCATTCTGAAGGAGCTCAAGGATGTCTTGAGGACAGTTCCTGAAATTAAAGGCTTAATTGGTCATGAAGATACTGGCAAGCTGATGAACATGAAGGAGTATGATGGGGTTAGTGAAGTAAAGTCCAGTTTGCAATCAGCTTTTGCTAAGCTTATGACGGCAAGTAAAGACATGGTTTCTGAAGCAGTTGCAAAACTGATCAGTCGCCTGAATACTGACAGCAAGGTGAGAGATTTTCTTGGCCTATAATTGCTACGAGCTTCTACAGTTTTGTTGTGACATCAGTTTAATAACTTTCATACATTTTATCAGATCCTGGATGTTGCTATCAAATTTCTCTCTCTGGTTGTTTATTTATGATGGACTTACTTTTTCTTAAGACATGTGCCTTGAAAAGATCTTATTTTTTTAAACGATGAAAAAGTTGTTTAGGAAATGTTGAGTCTAGTTTCTTGGTTTCTATACCACTCTAGAGCTAGGTTATGTTCCTTAGACATTATGGTAAACATTGCCAGGAAAATAGCTGGGCAAAGTCGGCTTGGAGGGGGGACTTGGTGATTAATTCTTCTGCATTTCTTGCTTCCCTAATACATCACATACCTTTATATATAGAGAGGATTTCTGACCACCTAAGGAAGGCCCAATCAAATCCTAACAAACCATATCTAATTCTATCTGTAATTCACCCGTATCTAATCATATCTCTAATTGGTCCAATCCCTCTAAATTAATCCTATGGGCCCTAGGCACCTTAGCTGACACCCCATAACACTCCCCCACCCTTGGGAAACATTTCGGCCTCGAGATGTAATAGAGTCCATGGTAGCAGGCTGCATTTGACGCCTAACTCGACACGAAAAAAAAATCATATCCTGTATGTTGCTACCAAATTTGTCTCTCTGGTTCTTCAATTATGTGGACTTACTTTTTCTTCAGCCATGTGCCTTGAAAAGATCTTATCTTTTTAAATGATGAAAAAGTTGTTTAGATATGTTGGGTCTGGTTCCTTGGTTTCTATACCACTCTAGAGCTATTAAGCTATAGAGATGGCAACATAGTAATAAAAAAACAAATAAACATATTAGCCCCTTAAATACGTCTAGTGTTTGCTTGCTCCAATGCTTTCCCATTTCTGAAATGCTCCTGTTGGTGAGGTCATACCTTGAGATGTTTGATCTGTGGCTTGCTGCAACTTATGGATGGTTAAGGAGGTGGTAATCGTTATAGATATTATAATTGGACAACTCAGAGGGTTGTATGTTGGGATTGGTATGTACAAGATTTGAGATAGGCTAGATATGCACCCTTCATTGCGTTCAAAAAAAAGATATGCACCCTTCAGGATACCCAGTGCACCTATGAGCAAGGTCAGCAGAAGAATATTGACTAGAACCATTTTTTATTGTTATAGTTGTAAGAGAGATAGTAGCTCACCTGGAGATGAATTGGCAAAGTGCTTTGGAAAATTAGGACTTCTCATTTTGGTAAGCAAGGAAATGTTGCTTGTGGATTGTTGCAACACTACTCCCAAGAGGCATAGGAGAGCTGTTGTCTCAAATGAGTGCACAATTACACTATAAGTGTGAACTTTTGGAGCTTCCACCTCAGCTTGCAATTGACACAATTCTTAGAGTGCCAAACTTGGGTAGCATTGGTTAAATGTAAAGATGAGATAATGCTAAGCTTGCACGTAGCTTACAAGGTGATCTGCTGCTTGCAACGCTAATTATTATGTTGGTCAAGACATATTTATATTTAATAACAGATATTAACTAGCACGATGCTTCCTAAAAAAAGTGGTTAACATGGTGCTGTAGCATTGTATCTAAAATCAAAGGACACATGTTTAGCATAAATTGACAAGTTGTTATCGTTGATCACAAAGCCTTCAATGTTAAATTTTTTCATTTGGGACATTGGAAACTGCAAGCATTTGCTACTAACAGATAGTAGTAAATGATTTTTTTTGAGCGAAATGATAGTAGTAAATGATTGAAAGCTAGAAAGTTTCCGTGCTACAAGCACCCCATGTTGCCATTTTTATATGCATGCATTATCCTTTTTGTTTCTCTGTTGCAGCACAGACAAATTTACACTGGCAGCACCTATGCATTTCCTATTTTGTCTTTTGGCCAGCTAATCTTTTGAAGTTGACATTTCATCACTTTTTTTTGTTTTTTTTGTTTGGCACATTAAGTAAAGTTATCCAGGCATCCAGCAAAATTTTACAAGCAGATCTCAAATGTCAATAAATATGCACTAAATTGAATCTATAAGCAGTAAGCTGCCATATTTTAGAAGTATAGGTTGGTATTTGAAACAATTCAGATGTACATGTCCAGTGCAATTTCTTCTAGTTGAAAAATATACCTGAATGGCAAAAACTGATAAGCAACTAGCAAATAGGCTCCTTTCTCTCCAAAAAGAAGAATGTGTGATTTCATTATATATATCATCTAATATACCATCCGCACCTTGGCATTTGCAAAAAACTGATGAACAACGATTCAGAAGCCATCGATTGTGTCTTGAATGACAATGTCTTGCTCTATTCAGATTAGGACCTTAACAGACAAAGAACAGCTGGTTTTGTCCCTGGAGAGACAATATCAAGACGATGTTGGAGTTCTAGCAGCACATTTCTTTAACTATGTCAAGCTCAGTCCTGGTGAAGCGCTTTATATTGGTGCAAATGAACCACATGCATACCTCTCTGGGGAATGCATTGAAATTATGGCCACTTCAGACAACGTTGTACGTGCTGGTTTGACACCTAAATACATAGATGTGCAAACTCTCTGCTCAATGCTAACATACAAACAGGTGTGTCATTGTTACTATTGTTTCTCAATTCTCATGTACAATATATTTCTTCATCTATATTTACTTGTTCCATGAGTTCTTTACTTGGCAAGTACCTCTCTTGTTTAATATGCTCGCTGTGAGCAAATGCTTCAGAATTCAGTGCACTGTTAAAGTGTTGTCCATGGATCATTTTTCTTATAGTGAACCTTACAAGTTAGTACCAAGGTTCATATTCTCTTTGGTGTTAAAAGTTAGTGAAAAATCCTAGATACCTAGATTTTTCTAATCAAGCAAACTAATCTAGCAAGAGATCAATTAGTTGTTCCATGCCACTGTCATGATTTTGTGATTTTCTTTAATTGGTCCGCTGTGTTTTTTTTTTAATTCAGGCCTTCCCAGAAATATTGCGTGGAGTTCCTGTGCAGCCACACGTAAGGCGCTACACCCCTCCATTTAACGAGTTTGAGGTCGATTGCTGTTTGGTGCCTCCAGGTGAACTGGTTGTCATAGCCCCGGTACCAGGTCCATCCATCTTTCTCGTAATGACCGGGGAAGGCGAGATTCAGTTGGATTCTATGTCAGGTGGAGAAAAGGCAAAGGAAGGTGATGTTTTCTTCGTCCCCGCATACACTGAGGTTAAGATCTCTGCGTGTGGCCCTGAGTCTGTGCAGCTGTACAGGGCTGGGGTAAACAGCAGATTCTTCAGCTAATTGGCGCATTGATCTTTGGTCGGAAGGAGGATTTTGGGGTTGTCGTAAGTGGTCCACTGTAATTGTAGGGAAGTTTTACCAGCTAAGAAATATACGAGAAATGAAATGATTAGTTAGCAAAAGGTTTCATATACTAATGTATAGGGTTACAGGCTGATAAAAGAATAAATTGGTTTAGTTCATATCTTGGTAATTTACTGTAAAGATGCCTTGCAGTGCAATCCACGTTGGATGTGCTAGAAAGAAATAAAAATGATGATTAGTATCAACCATTTGGTTGCCTTGTTGTTCATAGTTATATTGTGGAAGCTGTACAATTTTCCTCCCCTGAAACATGTGGATCACTGGAAACAAATGTTTATCAGCAGAGGCGGCATAGATTAGCCATGTATGTCCATTCTAGATGCACGTCAATTCCTACTTTTTTTTACTCCTATTGCTATTTTAATTGAGAAGGCGCTGCTTAGCATTTCGTACTCGGTATGAGGCCGGGCTTTGTTTCCAACAAGAAATTGCGGCGACGGAGCAAAGTTTTAGGTCTGTTTGTTTGATTAGCTAGAGTGAATTTTGTAGAGCTTTATCAAACAGTTAAAATGTAACTAGATTTTAAGGGAGAGCTGTCAAGAATCACTTACACTATGAACCGAGAGCTGAAAGAATCACTTTACCTGCTCTCCACACTGCTCCCACACCATAATCACTCCATCAAAGAATCAAGGAGTGAAGCCCAAAAATCAAGAAGTTGAGCTCTACCAAACTAGCGCTTGGCTGTATTTGTGGGAAAATACGTGATGCAAACTATATCAATCTTGGATGGAAACATAGAAACTAACTAAAAAACATATTTTGATCACTTTTTTCTTTTTTGAAATTTGGCACTGTAGTTGTCAAAAAATACTATGGTGGAAACTATATTATTTTTTGATAGAAAAAACAACTCAAAAAACATATTTCGATCACTCATTTTTTTTAACTTGCCGCATCTATAGTTCATAATGCACATGTAAAAGTTAGGATACAAATGGGACATCTAGGAAAAAAATACATAAAAATGACAAATTTCATGTACATGTGCAATAGAAGACAATTTCTGCAGTTTTGTATTCTAATACACATGCATATGAAATTTACCATTTTTGTATGTATTTTTCAGCAGTGATTTTGCATACCAACTTTTACATGTAAGTACTCTCTCCAGGTTGGTAAAAGAAGTCGTTTTGGACAGCGACACGGTCTCCAAAGCATAACTTTAACTTCTTATTTTTATAAAAATATTTATTGAAAAGTGATACATGTATGTTTTTATGAAAGTATTTTTCAAGACAAATCTATTAATGTGGTTTTCACATTTTCAAACTTGAACAACTTAAAAGTTATTCATGATTTATATTCTCAATATTTGACCCAAACCTTGTCCAAAATGATTTCTTTTACCAACCTAGAGGGAGTGCATAACTACATATATAGATGCACTGTAGATGTGCTTCAAAAAATTCAAGTAATATAAATATGTTTTTTCGAGCTGGTTTCATGTTCTCATTGAACATGTACTTTTTCCTCAAAAACGTTTACTTTTCACTGCATGTTTGCTCTGTGTTTGGATGATTAACATGGGCATCTGGCAAGATGGCAGCCTACGCGCCTAATTTTTCAATGAACTTATGAGATTATATAGTGCAAAATTATAATGGCCTATTGCCTCCGTCCCTCAGTAAATTCATTCTTAGAGTTGTCTTAAGTCAGATATTTTTAGTTTTGACCAAATTCATGGACGAAAGCATAAATATTTGTGACACCAAATGAGCATATTATAAAAAATATAATTTATGGTGTATCTAATGATACTAATTTGATGTCATAAATCTTAGCGTTTTTTCTTATAAATTCAGTCAAACATATAAAAAAAATAGATTTAAGACAACTTCAGGCTTTGTTTTATTCAGAAATGGAGGAGGGAGTACATTTTGGATCGAATGTAGTACACATATAGCGTACACATATAGAGTAGATTATAAAAGCGGATGGATCGAGAGAATCCACCTTGCATAATGCCTGGGCTATGGCTTCTTGAGATTCTCCTTGCAGGAGTAATTATCTGGAGCTAACGATAGATGCGAGGTGCTTGTGCGATGATTCCTCGAATAATCTACTCCAGAGAGCGCAACACTGGGTGCACGAGATACTTCTGAGTCACTAGATCAACTCATTCAAACGAACTAGCTATCTATCGACGCCGCGTGCATCCCTAATCACGGTCAACGTGCCGACAAATCTCTAGAACTAGCGCTATCCCATGTTCCTTTGCAGTGGAAATGCAGATCGAGCAACAGTATCTTTAATCTGTCCGCACATCTTTCTCTGCTTTCGAGGGCCATTAGAAGTTTGCCGCCGAGATGCTAGACCAGCTGGTTACTAAGCAGTTCCGGCGGGGTCTTGAGTTTGAACTCCATTTCAGGTCGAGGATAAAAATCCCCTCGCCCGCCTGATGCCAAAGCACAGGTAAAAGAGATCGGCCGTTCTCACGGGTAACATCTCCCTGTGTAGGGATAGGACGAAGGTTCAGAGATTTTCTCGATCTATATGAGAATACCTTCTTTCTAAGCACAGTACCCGAGGCGGTCATGACCACTCGCAGGCCAAGTTTTTTAACATGGCACGATAGAATACACGGAATAGCACGTAGAAAGTTGACCTATATCTGCGCTTTTTAATTACTCGGGTACTTCCTCCGTCCGTAAAAACATGCAACTATGGGTTGGGTACCAGAAAAAGTAGTTCACGTTTGACCAAGTTTATAATAAATAGTATTCATATTTATGGCTCCAAATTAATTTATTAAGAAAATATATTTCATAATTAAACTAATGATATTTATTTGATATTATAAATATTAATATTTTTTTATCTATAATTGGTCAAAGTTAAGATACTAAAACGTAATACTGTGCTAGAATTGCATGTTTTTCTGGACGGAGGGAGTACGTAGTATCATGTACATAATCATATATGCATGATAACGTGCCAGAGGCGGTAAAAATGTGCGGCTACCTCAATCGGCTCAATCACGGAGAAGAATTTTTTTATAGTAATAGTTTAATAATACTATTATTATATAAGTGAAAGCTCTCCGTTCAAAGATTTACAGCAGGATCGGAGGTACCAAAATTACACTGCGACGACGAGGTGATTAGTTGTTGTTATCCCTGGGCTTGGCCCTAAGCCGCGCGAGAGCCTTTTTGAGGACAGGGCGGAAGCGCTTCATGTCGAGGCGGACGTCCTGCTTGAAGAGGTAGACCCCCATGAAGGACACCCAGTCCTTGGCCTTGACGCTCATCGGGTCCGTGAGCACGGGGTGGTCGCGCGGGTACTGGTCGACCAGCGTGCTCTCCTCCGGCGCGACGCGGTACTCGAGGTAGGTCAGCCCCATGTCCCTGGCGGGGCCCCGGAAGTAGCTGGCCACGAACTCCAGCGGGCCCAGCGGCAGCACCTGGACCACCACCCCGCCCCGGGGCAGGAACACCATGTTGGTCAGCCCGGCGCCGTGCACGCCCACCACCGCGTCGCACGTGTTCACCAGCTCCGCGAACGGCGCCACCTCGTGCGTCCCCTCCGACACCACCACCTCGAACCCCACCTTCCGCGCGCCCCGCACGATCTCCTCCGTGTTCAGGAACCGCCGCGTGCGCGCGCGCGCGATCACCAGGAGCCGTGGCCGCCGCCGCCCTCGCCGCCCCTGACCCTGATCCCGCGACGCCGGCGCCACGGGGGAAAGGGCGACGTCGCGCGGGAGCCCGTAGGTGTCGCGCATGAACTGGGTGAAGTCCAGCATGGAGTAGCCGTTGGGCGCGCGGCGCGGGTCGATGCTGAAGTCGTCGTGGCTGGTGAGCCCGACCTGGACGTGCCGGAAGCAGCGCACGCGCGGGTCGCGGTCCAGGTCCACCGGCGCGTAGTTGGAGAGGCTCCTGAACACCGGCAGGTACTTGCCCACCCACCACGCCTGGAAGTCGGTCACCAGCAGCACCACCTCGCCGGCGTACTGCCGCGCCGTCAGGAACAGCGGCAGGATCACGTCCGTGTACGCGTGGAAGTAGTTGCCCGTGTACCCGCGCACCGAGAACACCAGCGCCGGCACGTCGTGCCAGTCCGTGCACGCCGGCGGCGGCGCGTCGGTGGCGGTGGCCGTGGCCACCGACGACCGCACCGTCAGCGAGCGGACGCTGTGCATGGCGTTCGGGTCCGCCTTGCGCGGGTACGGCTTGATGCTCCATGACTCCTCGTGAAAGCTGTGGTTGTCGGCACCAGGGGGCGCCACCAGGGTGACGCTGGCGTTGGAGCCAACCACGCGGACGTCGCCCTCGAGCTCGCACCAGTCGATGCGATAGTTCGACGTCAGGTCGCACAGCGGCTTCCACTCCCTCACAGGCGCCTCCCAATCTTGCAACCATTAAATTAATAAATATAAATATATACTTTGTTCAGTTATGGTCTTATATGGAATTTGCCGGCTGGTTAAGGTAAAACGCAAAAGGAAACTTGTGCGGGTGGCGGGTTTATAAATCCCTTCACAATTGTGACCTTAACTTATAGGAGCAATATTGTTTATGTGTGGTAAGAACATTACAAATTGCATGTGAAATGTACATTATTAGCACCTAAGAGTGCATAATTTATGACTTAGAACTTGGATAGGTGGGAGTCAATTTGTTCTTGCATCGAGTCTTACGGACTGTTTAGTTGGTGGACTGAAATGCTATCTGAAGAAGGCAAACACTCTCAGACGTTCGATTTGGTCGGCCTACGGTGGAGATCCTAAAGTAAATTTTGGAAATGATAAATTTAGGCGGCGCCGAGATGTGGCAAAAAAAGGTGTTCGGATCAAGGGGACAAAACTACAAAAGGGTGTTTGGATTGTTGCCAAGCTCAAATCTATCAAAATTCTAAGTGTGAGGTATGGGTACATATGTCATTATTTTTTCATAAAAATATATCTAACATGCATGGACCTAGTTTTGTTGACAAAAAACACAAGGAACATTATAATGCAAAATGATTGGAAACTGAATATATAATAAGAGATATTATCATTTGAAATATGTTACTAAAACTGTTGGACTATGTGCAGTCACTAGTATGCTTCCACTCCACCCTTGCCTTGTTTGTCCGGCCAACCAAAGCTAGACCACCAAAATGCAAGCCAAAACTTGGTAGGAACCAAACGGTGGCGAATTTTTTAGGGGCTCTAAAATTTGCCTAGGCTAACTAGAATGCAAGATGGCTCCAAATGCAAAATGGTTAATAAAAAATACAAAATGTTTAATAAATTATCTGTCAGAGGAAAAATGGAATCTTCTACCACGAAAATAAGAATCATTTACCTGTTTGCTTGACCTCAGGAATAGGCGGAGTCATCTGAAATGGAGAGGCCTTAACCTCCGAAGAAGTAGCAGAAATCTCGTTAGCAGAAGGAGGCTCAATTTCTGGAGAGGGAGCAGGAACAGGGATTTCAGGTGGATCAGACGGAGTCTCAGAGGAACCGCCGTTATCGTTGCTGCTGATACTATTGCTCTCCTTGGGTGAATTAGCAGCTGCTGCAATAGCATTCTGCACCTGCAGTTCCTGATCTTCAAGAACACCTGGCCAGAAAAGTAAGAACAAAGTCACAGACTTATCCGGCAGGAAAGCTTGCTTTGGGTTAGTTCAGGCTGGCTGCTTCCTGATGACCTGATTCTTGCGTGCTGTCTGAGGAATCTGATGACAAGGGAGGAAGAGCAGCAACGGCACTTGGGTCATCATCCTTCTCAGGAACCTCATCCTTGCCACCCTCCGCTGCTGGATCCGGCGAGGCCGCAGAGACAACAGCAACGCCTGCGGCGTCACCATTCCACGCAAACGTCTCATCTTTCTGCTTTTCCTCGAGCGAGCTTACAGGACCTTGCGTGCAGAGTTGCAAACCAGCGAAAGTAGCAAAACACGAGGTCAGCTCGGTCCCCATGGAATGGCATAATCAAACCTCCAAATGGATGCTTGCCTGATTCACCTTGCCCGAAAGAGGAAATGCCGTTGCCGCCGTCGCCATCGTTCTGGAGCACCTCTGCCTTGCTCCCCTCCTTCGACGACCATGCACCTTGATCTTGCAGGCCCGAATCTAAATCTTGGAAATGAAGAGCAAGCCGGTCGTCAGCTCTTGGATGAGTTTAGCAGATAGTGAGAGAGCTCGGTCTGAATGGATCCTATTACATGCTTGTGGTTTAATCGGTTGCTTGCTCATGACGATGTGGACGGCGTCGAGCTTGACGGTGGAGAAGTAGGCGCAGGATACGAGGAGGAGGCCGGCGACGAGGGCGAGCCCGAACTTGCGGGGCTCCACGCCGCCGTAGCTGTATGCTAACTTCCCACCGCCCTCCATTGCTCCTCGCGTCGACCACGGCACCGGCGCACAGCCACCAGGCACCAAGCACCTCGCTGTATAGTAGCTTCAATGCCTATGGCAAGACGAATGCTAGTATAGGAAACACTACTGCAAGCAGCAAGCGTAGATTATTGTTTTTACTTCCAAAGGAATAGTTTATGAGATCGAGCTCACGGAATAGTTTAGGAATGGTGCACATAACGATGTGGCGTGTGAGTAATGGCTGTGTCACTCAATGGAACCTTCTGCCCAGTCGAGCGAGTGCCCACTCTCTTTTAAAAAACATTATTATTATTATTTATTTGGATTTAGGTTTGATCAAGTTACTAGAATATGATATTCACATTTTTACTCCAAATCATTTATTATGACAATAGATTTCGTAATTAGTCTAATGATATTTATTTGATATCATTATAAATATTGATACTTTTTTTATCTACTAGCAAACATGCCCGTGCATTGCAACGGAATCCAATATGTGGTGAGTTGTAGCACGGGTCATGAGTTTGAGTCAAAAATTAAATTAACTTAATGGTAAAAATCTTTGTTTCTTAAGGAGTCAAAAATTAAAATGGTTGTGATATCTTATTTATTGTATGTTTTGACTTTTATTATATTTATTAGAACAAAAGAAACCAGGTGGACAATGTTGATATTTGGTAACGCAATTAGGAAATAGGATCCGCAAGCGCACGGATATCGGTGAGCACTTCACCCGAGATGTTATCCTGGGTATCGTATTTATATTTTTACCTTTAGGAGAAAGAGTGCATCTGACTAACCAAATCTATTACTACTAACCTTTAGGCTACAACCACTATGATTCGATGTGAGTGATGTATAGAGAAGACTACAACCGCACTCTTCTTCTAACCTTGGTAAGGATGATCTACTGTTCTATTGGGGAGGTTTACGGAATCTAGACACCACAAAGGATGTTCAACCCGCACCTATAAACCCTATCGATCCTGCTAACGGGATATGGAATACAAAGGTAACTCGGAATTGTCACGTTCCTCGCTACTACCACGGTCCGGCTAGACGAGGGGATATCTATGAGTATCCTAGCTTAAACACCACGTTTACGATAGAGATGATTACTCTAAACTCTACGCGAAGAGATCAAAGTAAACTCATAAACCAAAGAACAATAAAACAAAGAACTTACTAGAATTTAGAAGTCGAAATACTGAAGAATCCTGAGAACAAGCCTCGGATTAGGAGAACTTGATCCCGCAGGTACAACCTCGGAGTAGACACCGACAGGCCGGCTTCCTCCGATCTACACCTCCACTCTATCTCTCTCAATCTAGTAGAACTAATTCTACTTTCACATTGGATGCTAAGCCCTAAGAGGTGGGAACCCTAGAGGGAACCTCTCTCTCTAAACCCTAACTAGAGATATGCAACTGAATAATAAATTGGGGTCTTCTCCACCAGGGGTCAGGGGCCTTGCTTATATAGCCCTTTTGGATGAATCTGGACCGTCGGATCAAACCGACCTTCATCCTACGGTTTTCCTTGATCCTCAAAGGCGGTGGAGCATAATCCGCGAGACTCGACCTGATTGGTCCCGGGGGCAGGGCGGGCGCCCTAGGGCACAGGGCGGGCGCCCTGTGTCCTGGCCCGTTACGGCTCCCGTTCGTTCCCGTGGCTTCTGGAATCTTCTAGATGTAAGATAATTACGTGTTCGGTTAATATCCCGTCATTAATCCAATATGTGGGCCTTTCTTCCGTATTTCCTGATAACCCCCTGCAGAAATAGATAAACAGCAAAACTCGTGGAATTCTGTTAGATCAAACCCTAATTCTAGGTGTTGCTTGCATATAGGTCATTTTCTTTATTTATTTGATGGTTATAATTGATACTTAAGAACCGTCAACAAACACCCCCATACTTAGGCTTTTACTCGTCCTCGAGAAAAGGTTGGTTAATAAAACATCTGGGGTTGAAACATTCTTTCATACCTGCAGGGTGTTGTAAAAATCCACTGTGCACTTATAGTCAGGGAAATATATGGTCAGAGTAAAGAGCCTTTCTTCTTCTTAATCCCTATCACTTGGAGTTTTTACATATTTTTGAAAAGAAAAACTTAGCATACCTTTATCCTCATAGGTGCTCTCAGAGTCACTCATTATCTTTTATATTTCTCTCTGAGGCTGTTTTGATTTTGCAAAAATAATTCTTTAAGCATACATACCTTGCATTTATTGTATGGTCAAAACCGGATCCGAGGAGAAGAATACCATACTCTTTAGATCAAAGACTTTGAAAATTAAAAACTTGTCACTCTTACTGGCATATTGCTTATTAGAGGGACCATGGGCTATCGTTTTCTTTCCATCATATTTTTATCATATCTCATTTTTTTTCATTTTAGGTGGATACCGAGGTACCCCTAATTCTACTGCCGGACACTTGTCCATTTTTTTCCACGAGGTTATCGAGTACTTGCTCCTTTTTATTTCCTCGATATATTCATAATTTTGCATAGCCCATGCCTCTAACGCAATAATACTTCGGAAGAGTGAATCTTTCTGAATAAAAATGTCTTGATCTTAGGAGTATGATAAATCTCTCAACAAGGGTCTAACTTGTTTTGAACAAACTCAATACAAAGCAGATAGCTTTAATTAATATTTTCATGTTTAGCAGGCATATAAAACTTGAGGATGGTAGCTATAATTTTGAGATTTTTAAAATAAATTCTTCAAGCAATAAAGATACTAAGAATAAGGTACTCATACCCTTACCATCTCTTATTCCACAATGACTTTTAGCAACACAGGGTTTTGAAATAATTTTAATAATTGCAGGTTTCCAGGAAATATCACAGAGTGAGATTGATCATGATTATAAGCATTTTTATCCTTTTAATTTATCATGTTTAGAGAGATAAAATTCTGCACAAACTAAGGTGAGTGTGTAAGTGTGTAATAAAAGTGTGCAGAGTGTGTACCTGGTTCATGGAGTGGTGCAATCGAAGTGTGTGTGACATGTCAGGGAATCTCCCCCATACTTGTTTTCTGCTTTCTTGCACAAAAGTAAAGTACACAAGACATACTAATAATAATCTTTATTAATCTTGAGGCATTTATTACAACCGAATAATAATAATAACCGAATATAATAGATCTAAACTGATTATAAGCGAACCTAATCGAATCTAATAATAACTAAGACATATATAGCCCCAAGATCTAATCTAGATAGCTCAGCGACGCTCACGCCTCCTAAGACTATGCTCTAACTCATCGATCCTCTTGTTGGCGTCGGCAAGGTCATCCCGTAGCTTTAGGATCGTAGTGTTATGGTTGAAGGTCCTCCGATCCATAGAGATATTGGAGTTCTGAATTTCTATAATGCTGTTCTTGATCATCCGTAGCTCCTCATCCACATCTGCAATGGTCCTACGGTGCTTGGGAGGTGTCTCGAAAGCATTAAGAGCATGCTTGGGTGCTTCCTTCGGAGGAACGAAGCGGACCTTAGCTGCCCTAACACCCTCGAAGTAAGGTCTCTCCTCCGTGGTATAGCGGACACTAGAGATCTCGCCGCTCCGGTTGGTCTTCACTCCGATGATCCGCTCATTGGGTTTTGGCGGCAGGATCTTTGTTCCGGCTGGTACCTTGATGATCTCCTTCCCCTTCGACGATGATGGCGAGCCTTCGAGCAATAGGGGCTGCGTAGGTGCGGTAAGAACTGGGCGAGCAAAGTAGGATTGGGCAGAGCTGCGTTGACGTGGTGGCATGGCTTCTAGCTGTCGCTCTGTGTTGGCCGGGACGAGAGCGTAGGCGTCGGGATCCTCCTTGGGCTTTTTGTTGAGGTCGTAGGGGACGACTTCCCAATCGACGTGGAACTTCTCGGCCATTGGAGCAGCTAGGAACTAAGCAAAATCTAATTTGAGGAAGGAGAGAAGGCTTGAATGAATTGTTGCTAAAAGCTGACGTTGGGGTCTGTTTATATAGGGGGTAAAAACTGCTCTCGTGCATGGTCGGGACTCTTCCCGCCGTCATGTTTGCGAAACAAACCGAGGACGGAATTTTCCAGATAGCAACGGGCGAGGTTATCGCGTGGGAGAAGTCTGGGGCCGAGGGGAGACAGGGGCAGGGCGCCCGCCCTGTGTCCGGCTCCTCTACAAGCCTGCTTTCTCGAGCGTGTTTCTCACCGTGTTTTTATCCCGAAAAATATATACTTGGCCCAAAAACGTCAAATTAAAAGCGTCGGGCTTTAATTTTTAATTGGAAGGTAAAAATTGATCACGTCTATTTCTTCTAATTCTTTATTGGGCTCTAAAAATAATTTAAGACATTGACCATTTACCTTGAATAACGTACCTTCGTCATTTTGAAGTGTGATAGCTCCGTGGGATGATGAATGAATTACCTTGAATGGTCCTTCCCATTTGCTCCGGAGCTTTCCATGCCCGAAAAGCTTCACCCTGGAATTAAAAAGTAATACCTTATCTCCGGGTGAGAACTCCTTCTTCTTGATCCTCTTGTCATGCCATCTCTTGACTCTTTCTTTGTAGATCTTTGAATTGTGATATGCTTTCTCTCGCCATTCTTCCAACTCCGATAATTGCATTCTTCTATGTTTTCCGGCGATATCTAGGTCCATATTCCATCTTTTTATGGCCCAGTGTGCCTTGAACTCAAGTTCAACAGGTAGGTGACAGGTCTTTCCGTATACCAATTGGTATGGAGACATTCCAACTGGGGTCTTGTATGCTGTCCGGTAAGCCCAGAGTGCATCGGGTAACTTGTCCTTCCATGCCGTTCCCATCTCGTTCACCGTCTTCTGAAGAATGTTCTTGATTTGCTTGTTGGAAGTCTCTGCTTGGCCACTTGTCTGAGGATGATATGGGGTAGCAACGTTGTGACGGATTCCATGTTTTGATAGATAGTGCTCGAAGCGCTTGTCAATGAAGTGTGATCCTCCATCACTTATCACTATCCTGGGGACTCCAAATCTTGGAAATATGATTTCCTCAAACATCCTCTTCGAACTGATATTGTCGGCATGCTTGCAAGGTAGTGCCTCTACCCACTTAGAGACGTAATCAACCGCCACCAAGATGAACTCACACTTCTTAGATGGGGGAAATGGACCCATGTAGTCTATTCCCCAGACATCAAAGAGTTCAATCTGAAGGTTGTTGGTGAGTGGCATGGCATCCCTTGTATTTATGTTTCCGTGCCTTTGACATGGCCCACATCTTCTGATATATTGCTTCGTGTCTTCATACATTGTAGGCCAATAGAATCCACATTGCCAGATCTTTGAATGTGTACGGAATGCTCCATAGTGTCCTCCGTATGGTGATGAGTGACATCTATCGATGATCTTCAATCCTTCCTCAGTGGTCACACATCTTCTAAGTAGGCCATCAGCGCATACTCGGAAGAGATATGGCTCATCCCATATATGTGAACGACTTTCCTGAATAAGCTTCTTCTTGTTTGCTCCGGGTGGTACATAACCTGAAACCATAAAATTAACAATATCTGCATACCAGGGGTCAGATCTGTTAATCCCGTAAAGCATGTCGTCCCGGAGTGAGTCATTAATGGGTGTTTCCTGTGGATCCTTAAAGTGCATTCTAGACAAGTGATCAGCAACAGAATTTTCTACTCCCTTTTTATCTTTTATTTCTAAGTCAAATTCTTGGAGTAACAAGATCCATCTAATTAGGCGAGGTTTAGCATCTTTTTTAGTGAGCAAATATTTTAGTGCAGCATGATCAGTGTAAACAATTATTTTAGCTCCTACTAAGTAAGATCTAAATTTATCAATGGCAAAAACAACAGCCAGAAGCTCTTTTTCAGTGGTTGCATAATTAAGTTGAGCTCCTGTCAAAGTTTTACTTGCATAAGCAATTGCATGATGCTTTTTATCTTTAGTTTGTCCCAAAACTGTCCCCACAGCATAATCACTAGCATCACACATAATTTCAAAAGGCAACGACCAATCAGGGGGTTGAATGATTGGTGCAGAGATGAGTGCTTGCTTTAATAAATTGAAAGAATTTAGACATGCATCATCAAATTCGAAAGGAGCATCCTTGGCTAGCAAAAGAGTAAGTGGTCTCGCAATAAATGAAAAGTCTTTTATAAATCTGCGATAAAAACCAGCATGGCCAAGAAAACTTCGAATTCCTTTTATATTCACAGGTGGAGGTAGTTGTTCAATTACTTCAATTTTAGCTCTATCTACCTCAATACCTCTTTCAGACACTAGGTGTCCTAGCACTATTCCTTCTCTAACCATAAAATGACATTTTTCCCAGTTAAGGACTAAGTGCTTTTCTTTGCATCTTTGCAAAACCTTGTCTAAGTTTTCAAGACAATTATCAAAAGTTTTTCCATAAACAGAAAAATCATCCATGAAAACTTCCATAATCTCTTCAATCATATCAGAAAATATAGACATCATGCATCTTTGAAAAGAAGCTGGTGCATTACATAACCCAAAAGACATTCTACGATAAGCATACGTTCCATATGGGCATGTAAAAGTGGTTTTGCTTTGATCATCAGGATGGATAGGGATCTGGTGATACCCTGAATATCCATCTAGAAAACAGAAAAATGAGTGTTTTGCTAACCGCTCAAGCATCTCATCTATAAAAGGCAAAGGAAAGTGATCCTTTTTCGTGGCTTTATTAAGTTTTCTATAGTCTATGCACATCCGCCACCTAGTGACGGTGCGTTGCGGAATTAGCTCATTCTTATCATTAGTAACAACAGTCATGCCTCCCTTTTTAGGCACAACTTGAACAGGGCTTACCCACTCACTATACGGCACAGGATATATAATCCCTGCATGCAGCAACTTTATAACTTCTTTTTTAACTACCTCTCTCATCGCGTTGTTAAGTCTACGTTGAGGCTCTCGAGAGGGTGTAACAGAAGGATCTGTCGGAATACGATGGGTACAAATCATAGAACTGATTCCTGTGAGATCTTGAAGTGAGTAGCCGAAAACAGAGTGGTGTTTTTCAAGAATGGTCATTAATCGCAGAGTTTGCTCCTGAGTGAGTTTATTACTAACGATCACAGGAAACTCTGGATTATTGTTTAGGAAAGCATAGGTAAGACCGGGTGGTAAAGTTTTGAGTTCTATGGGGGGTCTAGGTGTTTCTGCAAACTCATCTAAGGGTTCAGGTTCAGAAGGTTCGGCCTCTTCTTCAGTGAAGAAGGAGGCTTCCTCTTCTAAGTCTGGATCATCTAAAAGTTCTAGAGATGCAGCCTTTACCTCCTCCATAGGATCAGGCAAAAGATATGGCTCGGTCTTATTATTCAAGGAGTGAGTTATTGTAATTGGAAGTTTAAAATCCTTTCCCAAGGAAATGTGGAGCTTTCCAGTTTGACCTTCATAAAGGAGTCTTCTAAAAGGTTGTCCAATCAGTAGGTCGAAACCCCATATATCAAAGATATAAAAGTTCAAATGAATCATGGAGCCTTCTACCATAAAGGGTAGGACATTAATAATTCCAAGACTGGGGACTAATCGTCCCGAAGATTCCTTTATGACCTTTGTTGTGGGGGTTAAAACAAGTTTCCCAAATAAATTAAGTGCAAAAGCTTCGGACATAATATTGATCCCCACAACAGGATTATAGAGAGCGTTAAATTGATCAGAATTATAAGCACAGCGTATAGTTATAGAGGGTGTGTCCACTCGGATTACTTCAGAGGAAAGCTCTGACTCCTCTAACCATTCGCTACTCATAACCGAGATAAGCTCTCTCAATTGACGTTCACTTGGTAAACAAATGCTAAATTGGCCGCTTTGGGGTTTGTCTATAGAATGGTAGTTTGAAATGTTTCCAAAATCGGCAAAGAGATCGGATTCTATGTCTAGCATGAAATCAGATGGTAGAATTTCTTCCTTTTGTGGCTCAGAACCTGGGATAGCTAAAGTAGATGAAAAATTTGGCAGAGTGTCTACTTCGGCTTCGTAGGTTTCATCATGGAGGGTATTATCCATCTCAGCTTCTAGGATTCTATCTAGGATCGCTCTAGCTTCATTAGTAGGGATACGAAAGAAAGAACCTCTAGCCATAGTATGCAGCATTTGTTTATTATCTTTCTGAAGACCTCGAAAAAAGTGAAATAAAAGAACAGTGTCTTCAAGCAAAAGTTTTGGACCAGATTCTAAAAGATCAGAAAAACGTTTCCAGGATTTCCCCAAAGTTTCATTATCTTTTTGTTTAAAAGATAGGACTTCGAGTCTAAGGTCACCAGTACGGTCAAGGGAATAAAAATCTAGACAAAAGTTGGCTCTTAAAACTCCCCATTCACCTTGCTGTTGACTTACCTTCTGACTATACCATCGTCTAGCTTCTCCTCTTAAAGAAAAAGGAAAAAGCTTCCAACGTAAAGTCTTATCAGAGATGCCATCAATGCGAAGACAATCGCATGTCTGCTCAAAATCTCTAATATGAAGGTAAGGGTTTTCGTCTTCCTTTCCCGAAAAAGATAAATTTTGAATCATCGCAATCAACCTTGAACTTAACTTATACTGGGATGTTTGGATAGGCTGTGATGACTCCCATGGTAAAAGGTCAGTTGCTGAAGGTGTTGCGGCATCAAGGATAGATATAGAACCTTGGTTTTCCATTTTTGGTAAAAAGAAAAAGAAAGAATGAAAAAGATAAGAAAATAAAAAGTATGAATACAAGCTAGTAGTAAGACTCAAGGTTATCTCAGCAAACCGTCTTTCTCCCCGGCAACGGCGCCAGAAATGCTTGCAGATATTTGGTAACGCAATTAGCAAATAGGATCCGCAAGCGCACGGATATCGGTGAGCACTTCACCCGAGATGTTATCCTGGGTATCGTATTTATATTTTTACCTTTAGGAGAAAGAGTGCATCTGACTAACCAAATCTATTACTACTAACCTTTAGGCTACAACCACTATGATTCGATGTGAGTGATGTATAGAGAAGACTACAACCGCACTCTTCTTCTAACCTTGGTAAGGATGATCTACTGTTCTATTGGGGAGGTTTACGGAATCTAGACACCACAAAGGATGTTCAACCCGCACCTATAAACCCTATCGATCCTGCTAACGGGATATGGAATACAAAGGTAACTCGGAATTGTCACGTTCCTCGCTACTACCACGGTCCGGCTAGACGAGGGGATATCTATGAGTATCCTAGCTTAAACACCACGTTTACGCTAGAGATGATTACTCTAAACTCTACGCGAAGAGATCAAAGTAAACTCATAAACCAAAGAACAATAAAACAAAGAACTTACTAGAATTTAGAAGTCGAAATACTGAAGAATCCTGAGAACAAGCCTCGGGTTAGGAGAACTTGATCCCGCAGGTACAACCTCGGAGTAGACACCGACAGGCCGGCTTCCTCCGATCTACACCTCCACTCTATCTCTCTCAATCTAGTAGAACTAATTCTACTTTCACATTGGATGCTAAGCCCTAAGAGGTGGGAACCCTAGAGGGAACCTCTCTCTCTAAACCCTAACTAGAGATATGCAACTGAATAATGAATTGGGGTCTTCTCCACCAGGGGTCAGGGGCCTTGCTTATATAGCCCTTTTGGATGAATCTGGACCGTCGGATCAAACCGACCTTCATCCTACGGTTTTCCTTGATCCTCAAAGGCGGTGGAGCATAATCCGCGAGACTCGACCTGATTGGTCCCGGGGGCAGGGCGGGCGCCCTAGGGCACAGGGCGGGCGCCCTGTGTCCTGGCCCGTTACGGCTCCCGTTCGTTCCCGTGGCTTCTGGAATCTTCTAGATGTAAGATAATTACGTGTTCGGTTAATATCCCGTCATTAATCCGATATGTGGGCCTTTCTTCCGTATTTCCTGATAACCCCCTGCAGAAATAGATAAACAGCAAAACTCGTGGAATTCTGTTAGATCAAACCCTAATTCTAGGTGTTGCTTGCATATAGGTCATTTTCTTTATTTATTTGATGGTTATAATTGATACTTAAGAACCGTCAACAAACACCCCCATACTTAGGCTTTTACTCGTCCTCGAGAAAAGGTTGGTTAATAAAACATCTGGGGTTGAAACATTCTTTCATACCTGCAGGGTGTTGTAAAAATCTACTGTGCACTTATAGTTAGGGAAATATATGGTCAGAGTAAAGAGCCTTTCTTCTTCTTAATCCCTATCACTTGGAGTTTTTACATATTTTTGAAAAGAAAAACTTAGCATACCTTTATCCTCATAGGTGCTCTCAGAGTCACTCATTATCTTTTATATTTCTCTTTGAGGCTGTTTTGATTTTGCAAAAATAATTCTTTAAGCATACATACCTTGCATTTATTGTATGGTCAAAACCGGATCCGAGGAGAAGAATACCATACTCTTTAGATCAAAGACTTTGAAAATTAAAAACTTGTCACTCTTACTGGCATATTGCTTATTAGAGGGACCATGGGCTATCGTTTTCTTTCCATCATATTTTTATCATATCTCATTTTTTTTCATTTTAGGTGGATACCGAGGTACCCCTAATTCTACTGCCGGACACTTGTCCATTTTTTTCCACGAGGTTATCGAGCACTTGCTCCTTTTTATTTCCTCGATATATTCATAATTTTGCATAGCCCATGCCTCTAACGCAATAATACTTCGGAAGAGTGAATCTTTCTGAATAAAAATGTCTTGATCTTAGGAGTATGATAAATCTTTCAACAAGGGTCTAACTTGTTTTGAACAAACTCAATACAAAGCAGATAGCTTTAATTAATATTTTCATGTTTAGCAGGCATATAAAACTTGAGGATGGTAGCTATAATTTTGAGATTTTTAAAATAAATTCTCCAAGCAATAAAGATACTAAGAATAAGGTACTCATACCCTTACCATCTCTTATTCCACAATGACTTTTAGCAACACAGGGTTTTGAAATAATTTTAATAATTGCAGGTTTCCAGGAAATATCACAGAGTGAGATTGATCATGATTATAAGCATTTTTATCCTTTTAATTTATCATGTTTAGAGAGATAAAATTCTGCACAAACTAAGGTGAGTGTGTAAGTGTGTAATAAAAGTGTGCAGAGTGTGTACCTGGTTCATGGAGTGGTGCAATCGAAGTGTGTGTGACATGTCAGGGAATCTCCCCCATACTTGTTTTCTGCTTTCTTGCACAAAAGTAAAGTACACAAGACATACTAATAATAATCTTTATTAATCTTGAGGCATTTATTACAACCGAATAATAATAATAACCGAATATAATAGATCTAAACTGATTATAAGCGAACCTAATCGAATCTAATAATAACTAAGACATATATAGCCCCAAGATCTAATCTAGATAGCTCAGCGACGCTCACGCCTCCTAAGACTATGCTCTAACTCATCGATCCTCTTGTTGGCGTCGGCAAGGTCATCCCGTAGCTTTAGGATCGTAGTGTTATGGTTGAAGGTCCTCCGATCCATAGAGATATTGGAGTTCTGAATTTCTATAATGCTGTTCTTGATCACCCGTAGCTCCTCATCCACATCTGCAATGGTCCAACGGTGCTTGGGAGGTGTCTCGAAAGCATTAAGAGCATGCTTGGGTGCTTCCTTCGGAGGAACGAAGCGGACCTTAGCTGCCCTAACACCCTCGAAGTAAGGTCTCTCCTCCGTGGTATAGCGGACACTAGAGATCTCGCCGCTCCGGTTGGTCTTCACTCCGATGATCCGCTCATTGGGTTTTGGCGGCAGGATCTTTGTTCCGGCTGGTACCTTGATGATCTCCTTCCCCTTCGACGATGATGGCGAGCCTTCGAGCAATAGGGGCTGCGTAGGTGCGGTAAGAACTGGGCGAGCAAAGTAGGATTGGGCAGAGCTGCGTTGACGTGGTGGCATGGCTTCTAGCTGTCGCTCTGTGTTGGCCGGGACGAGAGCGTAGGCGTCGGGATCCTCCTTGGGCTTTTTGTTGAGGTCGTAGGGGACGACTTCCCAATCGACGTGGAACTTCTCGGCCATTGGAGCAGCTAGGAACTAAGCAAAATCTAATTTGAGGAAGGAGAGAAGGCTTGAATGAATTGTTGCTAAAAGCTGACGTTGGGGTCTGTTTATATAGGGGGTAAAAACTGCTCTCGTGCATGGTCGGGACTCTTCCCGCCATCATGTTTGCGAAACAAACCGAGGACGGAATTTTCCAGATAGCAACGGGCGAGGTTATCGCGTGGGAGAAGTCTGGGGCCGAGGGGAGACAGGGGCAGGGCGCCCGCCCTGTGTCCGGCTCCTCTACAAGCCTGCTTTCTCGAGCGTGTTTCTCACCGTGTTTTTATCCCGAAAAATATATACTTGGCCCAAAAACGTCAAATTAAAAGCGTCAGGCTTTAATTTTTAATTGGAAGGTAAAAATTGATCACGTCTATTTCTTCTAATTCTTTATTGGGCTCTAAAAATAATTTAAGACATTGACCATTTACCTTGAATAACGTACCTTCGTCATTTTGAAGTGTGATAGCTCCGTGGGATGATGAATGAATTACCTTGAATGGTCCTTCCCATTTGCTCCGGAGCTTTCCATGCCCGAAAAGCTTCACCCTGGAATTAAAAAGTAATACCTTATCTCCGGGTGAGAACTCCTTCTTCTTGATCCTCTTGTCATGCCATCTCTTGACTCTTTCTTTGTAGATCTTTGAATTGTGATATGCTTTCTCTCGCCATTCTTCCAACTCCGATAATTGCATTCTTCTATGTTTTCCGGCGATATCTAGGTCCATATTCCATCTTTTTATGGCCCAGTGTGCCTTGAACTCAAGTTCAACAGGTAGGTGACAGGTCTTTCCGTATACCAATTGGTATGGAGACATTCCAACTGGGGTCTTGTATGCTGTCCGGTAAGCCCAGAGTGTATCGGGTAACTTGTCCTTCCATGCCGTTCCCATCTCGTTCACCGTCTTCTGAAGAATGTTCTTGATTTGCTTGTTGGAAGTCTCTGCTTGGCCACTTGTCTGAGGATGATATGGGGTAGCAACGTTGTGACGGATTCCATGTTTTGATAGATAGTGCTCGAAGCGCTTGTCAATGAAGTGTGATCCTCCATCACTTATCACTATCCTGGGGACTCCAAATCTTGGAAATATGATTTCCTCAAACATCCTCTTCGAACTGATATTGTCGGCATGCTTGCAAGGTAGTGCCTCTACCCACTTGGAGACGTAATCAACCGCCACCAAGATGAACTCACACTTCTTAGATGGGGGAAATGGACCCATGTAGTCTATTCCCCAGACATCAAAGAGTTCAATCTGAAGGTTGTTGGTGAGTGGCATGGCATCCCTTGTATTTATGTTTCCGTGCCTTTGACATGGCCCACATCTTCTGATATATTGCTTCGTGTCTTCATACATTGTAGGCCAATAGAATCCACATTGCCAGATCTTTGAATGTGTACGGAATGCTCCATAGTGTCCTCCGTATGGTGATGAATGACATCTGTCGATGATCTTCAATCCTTCCTCAGTGGTCACACATCTTCTAAGTAGGCCATCAGCGCATACTCGGAAGAGATATGGCTCATCCCATATATGTGAACGACTTTCCTGAATAAGCTTCTTCTTGTTTGCTCCGGGTGGTACATAACCTGAAACCATAAAATTAACAATATCTGCATACCAGGGGTCAGATCTGTTAATCCCGTAAAGCATGTCGTCCCGGAGTGAGTCATTAATGGGTGTTTCCTGTGGATCCTTAAAGTGCATTCTAGACAAGTGATCAGCAACAGAATTTTCTACTCCCTTTTTATCTTTTATTTCTAAGTCAAATTCTTGGAGTAACAAGATCCATCTAATTAGGCGAGGTTTAGCATCTTTTTTAGTGAGCAAATATTTTAGTGCAGCATGATCAGTGTAAACAATTATTTTAGCTCCTACTAAGTAAGATCTAAATTTATCAATGGCAAAAACAACAGCCAGAAGCTCTTTTTCAGTGGTTGCATAATTAAGTTGAGCTCCTGTCAAAGTTTTACTTGCATAAGCAATTGCATGATGCTTTTTATCTTTAGTTTGTCCCAAAACTGTCCCCACAGCATAATCACTAGCATCACACATAATTTCAAAAGGCAACGACCAATCAGGGGGTTGAATGATTGGTGCAGAGATGAGTGCTTGCTTTAATAAATTGAAAGAATTTAGACATGCATCATCAAATTCGAAAGGAGCATCCTTGGCTAGCAAAAGAGTAAGTGGTCTCGCAATAAATGAAAAGTCTTTTATAAATCTGCGATAAAAACCAGCATGGCCAAGAAAACTTCGAATTCCTTTTATATTCACAGGTGGAGGTAGTTGTTCAATTACTTCAATTTTAGCTCTATCTACCTCAATACCTCTTTCAGACACTAGGTGTCCTAGCACTATTCCTTCTCTAACCATAAAATGACATTTTTCCCAGTTAAGGACTAAGTGCTTTTCTTTGCATCTTTGCAAAACCTTGTCTAAGTTTTCAAGACAATTATCAAAAGTTTTTCCATAAACAGAAAAATCATCCATGAAAACTTCCATAATCTCTTCAATCATATCAGAAAATATAGACATCATGCATCTTTGAAAAGAAGCTGGTGCATTACATAACCCAAAAGACATTCTACGATAAGCATACGTTCCATATGGGCATGTAAAAGTGGTTTTGCTTTGATCATCAGGATGGATAGGGATCTGGTGATACCCTGAATATCCATCTAGAAAACAGAAAAACGAGTGTTTTGCTAACCGCTCAAGCATCTCATCTATAAAAGGCAAAGGAAAGTGATCCTTTTTCGTGGCTTTATTAAGTTTTCTATAGTCTATGCACATCCGCCACCTAGTGACGGTGCGTTGCGGAATTAGCTCATTCTTATCATTAGTAACAACAGTCATGCCTCCCTTTTTAGGCACAACTTGAACAGGGCTTACCCACTCACTATGCGGCACAGGATATATAATCCCTGCATGCAGCAACTTTATAACTTCTTTTTTAACTACCTCTCTCATCGCGTTGTTAAGTCTACGTTGAGGCTCTCGAGAGGGTGTAACAGAAGGATCTGTCGGAATACGATGGGTACAAATCATAGAACTGATTCCTGTGAGATCTTGAAGTGAGTAGCCGAAAACAGAGTGGTGTTTTTCAAGAATGGTCATTAATCGCAGAGTTTGCTCCTGAGTGAGTTTATTACTAACGATCACAGGAAACTCTGGATTATTGTTTAGGAAAGCATAGGTAAGACCGGGTGGTAAAGTTTTGAGTTCTATGGGGGGTCTAGGTGTTTCTGCAAACTCATCTAAGGGTTCAGGTTCAGAAGGTTCGGCCTCTTCTTCAGTGAAGAAGGAGGCTTCCTCTTCTAAGTCTGGATCATCTAAAAGTTCTAGAGATGCAGCCTTTACCTCCTCCATAGGATCAGGCAAAAGATATGGCTCGGTCTTATTATTCAAGGAGTGAGTTATTGTAATTGGAAGTTTAAAATCCTTTCCCAAGGAAATGTGGAGCTTTCCAGTTTGACCTTCATAAAGGAGTCTTCTAAAAGGTTGTCCAATCAGTAGGTCGAAACCCCATATATCAAAGATATAAAAATTCAAATGAATCATGGAGCCTTCTACCATAAAGGGTAGGACATTAATAATTCCAAGACTGGGGACTAATCGTCCCGAAGATTCCTTTATGACCTTTGTTGTGGGGGTTAAAACAAGTTTCCCAAATAAATTAAGTGCAAAAGCTTCGGACATAATATTGATCCCCACAACAGGATTATAGAGAGCGTTAAATTGATCAGAATTATAAGCACAGCGTATAGTTATAGAGGGTGTGTCCACTCGGATTACTTCAGAGGAAAGCTCTGACTCCTCTAACCATTCGCTACTCATAACCGAGATAAGCTCTCTCAATTGACGTTCACTTGGTAAACAAATGCTAAATTGGCCGCTTTGGGGTTTGTCTATAGAATGGTAGTTTGAAATGTTTCCAAAATCGGCAAAGAGATCGGATTCTATGTCTAGCATGAAATCAGATGGTAGAATTTCTTCCTTTTGTGGCTCAGAACCTGGGATAGCTAAAGTAGATGAAAAATTTGGCAGAGTGTCTACTTCGGCTTCGTAGGTTTCATCATGGAGGGTATTATCCATCTCAGCTTCTAGGATTCTATCTAGGATCGCTCTAGCTTCATTAGTAGGGATACGAAAGAAAGAACCTCTAGCCATAGTATGCAGCATTTGTTTATTATCTTTCTGAAGACCTCGAAAAAAGTGAAATAAAAGAACAGTGTCTTCAAGCAAAAGTTTTGGACCAGATTCTAAAAGATCAGAAAAACGTTTCCAGGATTTCCCCAAAGTTTCATTATCTTTTTGTTTAAAAGATAGGACTTCGAGTCTAAGGTCACCAGTACGGTCAAGGGAATAAAAATCTAGACAAAAATTGGCTCTTAAAACTCCCCATTCACCTTGCTGTTGACTTACCTTCTGACTATACCATCGTCTAGCTTCTCCTCTTAAAGAAAAAGGAAAAAGCTTCCAACGTAAAGTCTTATCAGAGATGCCATCAATGCGAAGACAATCGCATGTCTGCTCAAAATCTCTAATATGAAGGTAAGGGTTTTCGTCTTCCTTTCCCGAAAAAGATAAATTTTGAATCATCGCAATCAACCTTGAACTTAACTTATACTGGGATGTTTGGATAGGCTGTGATGACTCCCATGGTAAAAGGTCAGTTGCTGAAGGTGTTGCGGCATCAAGGATAGATATAGAACCTTGGTTTTCCATTTTTGGTAAAAAGAAAAAGAAAGAATGAAAAAGATAAGAAAATAAAAAGTATGAATACAAGCTAGTAGTAAGACTCAAGGTTATCTCAGCAAACCGTCTTTCTCCCCGGCAACGGCGCCAGAAATGCTTGCAGATATTTGGTAACGCAATTAGCAAATAGGATCCGCAAGCGCACGGATATCGGTGAGCACTTCACCCGAGATGTTATCCTGGGTATCGTATTTATATTTTTACCTTTAGGAGAAAGAGTGCATCTGACTAACCAAATCTATTACTACTAACCTTTAGGCTACAACCACTATGATTCGATGTGAGTGATGTATAGAGAAGACTACAACCGCACTCTTCTTCTAACCTTGGTAAGGATGATCTACTGTTCTATTGGGGAGGTTTACGGAATCTAGACACCACAAAGGATGTTCAACCCGCACCTATAAACCCTATCGATCCTGCTAACGGGATATGGAATACAAAGGTAACTCGGAATTGTCACGTTCCTCGCTACTACCACGGTCCGGCTAGACGAGGGGATATCTATGAGTATCCTAGCTTAAACACCACGTTTACGCTAGAGATGATTACTCTAAACTCTACGCGAAGAGATCAAAGTAAACTCATAAACCAAAGAACAATAAAACAAAGAACTTACTAGAATTTAGAAGTCGAAATACTGAAGAATCCTGAGAACAAGCCTCGGGTTAGGAGAACTTGATCCCGCAGGTACAACCTCGGAGTAGACACCGACAGGCCGGCTTCCTCCGATCTACACCTCCACTCTATCTCTCTCAATCTAGTAGAACTAATTCTACTTTCACATTGGATGCTAAGCCCTAAGAGGTGGGAACCCTAGAGGGAACCTCTCTCTCTAAACCCTAACTAGAGATATGCAACTGAATAATGAATTGGGGTCTTCTCCACCAGGGGTCAGGGGCCTTGCTTATATAGCCCTTTTGGATGAATCTGGACCGTCGGATCAAACCGACCTTCATCCTACGGTTTTCCTTGATCCTCAAAGGCGGTGGAGCATAATCCGCGAGACTCGACCTGATTGGTCCCGGGGGCAGGGCGGGCGCCCTAGGGCACAGGGCGGGCGCCCTGTGTCCTGGCCCGTTACGGCTCCCGTTCGTTCCCGTGGCTTCTGGAATCTTCTAGATGTAAGATAATTACGTGTTCGGTTAATATCCCGTCATTAATCCGACATGTGGGCCTTTCTTCCGTATTTCCTGATAACCCCCTGCAGAAATAGATAAACAGCAAAACTCGTGGAATTCTGTTAGATCAAACCCTAATTCTAGGTGTTGCTTGCATATAGGTCCTTTTCTTTATTTATTTGATGGTTATAATTGATACTTAAGAACCGTCAACAGACAAATCAATGAAAACAAAATCAGAAAAGTCGAGCTAGAGTCAAAAACATCCATGAGAAAAAAAATCTGAGCATACTCAAAGCCAAGTAGAAAACAGTCATGACAAAAATTAAATGTACTGTAGAAAATAGCCACAGAAAAAATAAGAACATATTCGGGGCTAAGTGAAAAACCTTCGAACGAACGTAAAGCAACACGTACTCGGAGCAAGTAAAAATGGATAAACCAAAAAAAAGTGAAAAAAGAACAAGAAAAAAACTAAACAAAGAAATTATACCCTTCTTTTCTCTTTATTACATTTCTATTCTTATATTTTTGCATTTGGATTAAGATTCCTATTCCGATTACTCGGAGTTAGAGAGATCTAATCGGATTAAGATTTCTAGTTGTCCATATTATTATATTTTTCCTATTTGGATTAAGATTCCTATTCACTTGAAATCGGAGAGATCTAATTAGATTATGATTCCTAGTTATATAAAAAGAAGGGCTATAGGCGGTTATCCACATTCACAAAGTTAGTTAAGGGGTGGCCGGACTAAAAAATAGGTAGAGAGAAATTTTACCTCTTTATTATTACTAGCAAACATGTCCATGCGTTGCAATGGAACCCGATACGTCTTGGAATCATACTTCATACTATTGCTAGACATGACTTGTTCTAACTTTTATGATCATAAGTCAAGATCAAGTATAGAACACATGGAAAGTAAGTGCAAAGTAAAGTTGTCGTATCGGATTTGGATTAGGACAGGGTAGGTTGTCATATCGGTTTTGGATTAGGTTTATTGACACGTGGAGGATTTCCTCAAGCCTCGAGGTGAGTTCCTAAAGCGGCGAAAAAAGAATTTTTTCTTTCCTATATTAGGTAGGTATTATATGTATATAGCTAATAGCTATAGAATAGATTGGATAACAAACTTCTTAAGGCTTCAATTACGATTTGTTTATTCATGAAGAATAAAGTGTTCAAATATCCATAATACTATATTTATTATTTATTATTTCTGTTTATAAGGAAAAACACAGGAGACAAAGAAAAGAGTATAAAACAAAAAAGTCACAAAACCATATGTATACAGATATATATTATATTTATGATTTCTGTTTATAAGAAAAACACAGGAGACAAAAAAAGAGAAAAACAAAAAGTCACAAAATCATATGTATATAGATATAGATTAGATTGGTTGATAAACGTTTTTTTTCTGTTTATATGAAATAATGGCAGAGAAAAATAAAAAAAGTCACGAAACCATAGGTATAGATAAGGTTAGATTGAAT
Organism: Saccharum hybrid cultivar R570; assembly: GCA_038087645.1. NCBI lineage: Eukaryota > Viridiplantae > Streptophyta > Magnoliopsida > Poales > Poaceae > Saccharum > Saccharum hybrid cultivar. Next base: position 8,043,719 of record JAQSUU010000112.1, on the reverse strand, counting down.
GTAAATATGTAAGATTTAACTCATGAATTATTTATATTAGATTAGAGAAGGATAAAGAGTTCAAACACCCATATTATTCTATCAGTCATTTATTATTTTGTTTTTATATAAAAATGGGAAATAAAAAAGAAAAACAAAAGTCACGTAACCAGGAAGGGAACCGGAAAAGGACATATGAGCGGGAACGTCTTTCACGGGAAAAGGTTTCCATCTCGCGGATGGGATTTTTTTTCCGGAAAACGTTTCCATCTCATGGAGAAACACAGATACGAGATTTTTTTTTCCAGAGCTGATGCCAAAACCGAGCCACTTTAGGTTAAGGAGGACGAAAATTTAGGATGATAAGAAATTTTACCTCTTTAGTATTAGGTATAAAGGTATAGATATAGATATAATTGATCAAACTTAATAAGATACTAAACATGACATTGTTCTAGAATTGCATTTTTTTTACAGAGGGAGTACTTTGAAAGTTGAAACTAACTTATTATGCAATCACGACCAAAGCTAGCCAGTTCGATTAACAATAACAACTCAATTTGTACGCAGGTGGATGTCGATTTAAGAGCCTAATTAAGATGATAGAAAAAGTTAGTTTCAAGCATACAAAACAGTAATGTAATACTTGCTAAATAAATCAATTCATAGAGTTGTCTAAAGTTAAACTTTTAGTGTGAAGGACCGAGAAAAACGACCTATATATATGTGTATATATATTTGTAAAAACCAAAAAAAATTACATGAAAAAGATAGAACGGAGAACGGACGCTGCCGCTAGTGGACTTATAGCGTGCGGCCTTATTTTTTGGAGGGGGATATCGTGCGGCTGCTTTGCAGCCTTTCCACTTTCGACTTTTCCAGGCCGACGGCCCACGCGATGAAGTCTTGGCCTGGCACGCGAGTACACGGACGGTGGAGGCCTGGAGGGACTGCAGCCTGCAGGCCTACTACAGCCACATCCGCCAAACAATGGGATTCGTGAGTCGTCAATCGTCTGACGCTGGACGGACGAACGCGCGGAGCTCGACTCCCGGCTGTGTTTGTTCCCCTCCTTCCCGTCACATGGTCATGGTTGGACGTACGTATGAAATATTAAATATAGACTAATTAAGAAACTAAATGTATAGATTAAGACTAATTTACGAGATGAACTTTTTAAGCCTTATTAGTCTATGATTTGACAATGTGGTGCTACGATAAATATATGCTAATGACAGATTAATTAGACTTAATAAATTCGTCTAGCGGATTACTGAGGACTTCTGTAATTTATTTTATTATTATTATTATCCGAACACTCGATATAACACCTCTACATGACACACGACACTCCTAATCTTTAGCACCTGGCTTTTCTCTTCTTCTTTCTTTCCAAAATCTTATCTACTTTAATGGCTAACATCCATGAAGCGATAATTTTTTAAAGTGGATGAAAAAATAAGATGGGTGATAGTATTTTGAATGATTGTCTAGAAAAATTAGCTTTACAATTTTTTTGATACTTCTATTGTTTATTACGTATTTTACAAGTTCTAGGCGATTTGATCCATTTTAGGAGAAGCTAACAGTTGCTTTTGCACTGAGGAAACCTGATCTATTTATAAATTAGTGGAGCCATTCTTTATTTTGTTTCTCTCTTGTAGTTTTCCATTAGAAACCTTGTCTTTTCTCCTATTCTTGCTGGCAACTCCTCATCTTTCTTTACATACAGCGCATGCAAGGAAAACTGGTCGGCTCTGCTCAGCTCGCTGTGACGCGCGCCAGAGGACCATTGCGTCATTTCGCGCCATCGGAAAGGACGAGCCCGGAGAAGCTTGTTTTGGTGGCTCCGTCACTGCAGTAGAAAAAAGGGCTCCGTTTCCTTTTGTGCTCCGCCGGCGAAGCTGTTCTTCAGAATACTGTTTGGCAGGCGCCGAAGCCGGAGCTGCTCAGGGAGCCCTGTCAAATAGCCCTTAGAAAGTGTTGCCTAAAAAGTTAGATATTTAATTAGTATCATAGGTCTCTTACTCTTTTTATATCTATATTTTGGACTATCATTATAGCGTTTAAACTATTCTATATTATAACTTATGGATGGTTTTAACTTAAACTTCAAATTTAAGGATTATCATATTATTTATTATATGTATATCGAATTATATTGTAAATTCACATCGCTAGGAACTGCAAGATGCTCAGGCGTTCTGCGAGGTCGATGGTGAAGGGTGGAGACTTGCCACGGCACTCTGCTCGGGGTGACACCCCACCAGCCTTACCCCGCGGTGGTCCACCGTGCTCGGACGGGGCCATGCAGGGTGCCGCGGGGGGAGGGGGGGCGCTTGGGGATTCTGACGACGACGATGGCAGTGCTAGAGTAAGCCAGCGGGGGACACCAGCATGGCCATGCTTGCCGACCACACTGACAACAGCGCCGTCTCTGCTGCTACACAGTGCTTTGAAAGCTCTAGTTTGGTTTTGGTGAATTGATGAAATCCTTAGTGCTAACCTAGTTTATCAAGTGATCATGAGATAGATAGCACTATTCTAAGTGATGGAGCAATGATGAAGATCATGATGATGGTGTGGTGACCATGGTGATCAAGTGCTTGGACTTGGAAAAGAAGTAAGAGAAAAACAAAAAGCTCAAGGCAAATGTGAAATCTTGTAGGAGCTTTTTTGGTTTGGTGATCGAGACACTTATTGAGTGTGATCACATTTAGGATTGATAGCCATACTATTAAGAGGGGTGAAACTCATATCGAAATGCGGTTGTCAAAGTGTCACTAGATGCTCTAACTCATTGCATATGCATTAGGATCTAGTGGAGTGCTAACACCCTTGAAAATGTTTGTGAAAATATGCTAACACACGTGTACAAGGTGATACACTTGGTGGTTGGCACATTTCAGCAAGGGTAGAGGAGTTGGTGAAGGAGATGTTTTTCACTGTCAAACAGTGATCGGACGCAGGTCTCGGCTTGACCCGCGCGTCCGGTCATGCTCTGCGGTGATGGCGCGGCCTCGGGCGATCGACCGGACGCTGGCACGGAGTGGCGACCTGACGCGCACTGGCCGCGTCTGGTCGCTGATGATGATGGCTAACGCAAGTAGCTAGGCGAGAGTTTGGTGATCGGACTCACCTGCGCGTCCGGTTATACGCGACCTGACGCGTCCGGTCGCTGAAATGGCTGTCGGGGAGCTTACTGGAATTGATTTGATTCAGCGGCACGTCCGGTCACTAGCAATGGTGCGCGGGCAAGCGAGGACCTGACGCGAGCACGGTGCGTCCGGTCATCCTTTGCTGCGTCCAGTCACTACTTAACGCGAGCGTGGGAGTTTCCTGACCGTTGGAGATCGACGACCAGCGTTCAAAGGCAGGGACACGTGGCGAGGATCCCATGACCGAACGCTGGCTTGGGTGCATCCGGTCATCCTCATCTGCTGTCCGATCAGCTCGAGGAAGCTGACTGTGTGAGCCTAACGGCTCTATTTTGTGGGGCTTCTATTTAAGCCCCATGGCTGGCTCCAGCTCACCCTCTTAGCTATTTGCATTGACATAGCAACCTTGTGACCTTAGCCAAAGCCCTTCCACTTATCTCCATCATTGATTCATCATCTTTATAAGATTGGGAGAGAATCCAAGTGCATTGCTTGAGTGTTTGCATCTAGAGACACTTGGTGTTCGTGTTTCGCTGCGGGATTCGCTTGTTACTCTTGGTGGTTGCCGCCACCTAGACGACTTGGTGTAGCGAAGATCATCGAGCGGAGGAATGTGATTGTCTCCGGCTCCGATTGTGGTGATTATGAAGGTACTCTAGTGGATTGCTCGTGGCTTGTGTGATCCTTATCTTGTGTTGGTTGTGCGACACCCTATTGAGGGTTTGACATGTGAACCTCCAAGTGAGTAAATCACCACGAGGACTAGCTTGCCGGCCAGCAAGTAAACGTTGGTAAAAATCTTGTGTCCTCTTGTCTTCGAGGTTTTCATTGGATTTCATTGTGATTGATTGGCTCCATATTGTGATTGGCACACACCTCGATACTTCGGTATAAACATCATTACCTCTCTTGCTTTTACATTCTTAGTGTAGCTAAGCTCTTTAGTGTAACTAGTTTTGAGAGTTAGCTTGTGTCAAGTCTAGTGGTTAGTGAGGTTCTTTAGTTAGTCTTTGAGAGCTCACTAACTTAGTGTAGTGACATAGTCATTGTGTGATTAGAGACTATAGCAACTAGAATTATGGTAGGTGGCTTGCTTTTTAGTAGGCTAGCGCAACATTCGCTTCGCCTCATATTTGTCTAACCGTTTTGTTTAAGTGTTGTTGTAGAAATTTTTATAGGCTATTCACCCTTCCTCTAGCCATTAGGACCTTTCATGCTTCCACGAGCCTGACCCGCTGCGGTTGAAGTTGTGCGCGAGCGCCGGGCCTCCCGCGTGGGTCAACCCAATGCTAGAGGAGCTCATCGCCTCGCTCATCGTGAGCTGGCCAGCTGGAGCATCGGCAATTGGGTGCCCGCCGGCTCCGGCGACCGCCTTCTAGGAATCCGAAGCATCGTTGATGGACTTCCGTTCTCCGGCGAAGATTGTCTAGGGGACAACGGACTCGCCTCTATTGTCGCTTGTGCAGGGATAGCCACTCGTCACGCCATCGCGGGAGCGACAGGCCGATGTCATGGATGTTGAGGCGTGCCTAGAGAGGTCTGATGCCATCACTCTAGGCGCGGACGCATCCACCCCTCCTTGACGGACGATTGTGCCTACGACGAAAAACATCAACCGCACCCCTATAGGGTCGAGATGGCGGACTAGAGGAGGGGTGAATAGTCCTTTCTAAAACTTAAACACGTCGGCTAACCGAAACAAATACGGAATTAAACTTATCGGTCTAGCTAAGACTACACCCCTCTATCTACAACTCTAGCACCTTACAAAAAATCCTAATCAAGCAAATAAGGTGCCTTCCTATCAAGAGCTCACCTAAACAATTCTAGCTTGCAAGGTCACATAAACCTATGCAACTAGTACTTCAAGCACCGGGGGAGCTCCTACACAACTCTAGTAAGAAAAAGCACAAAGCCCCTAAGCTCACTAGCAATGCTCAATAACGAGGCAACCAATGCAAAATTAGAGAGCGCAAAATACTTAGCTACACAAACTAAGCAATGTGACTAACAAGGTTACACAAACCAAATTAGCCACGCAAGGAGAGCTTACTTCTAGCTACAGAAGCAAGAAGGTAACTAGCTAGCTACACAAGCAACTAGTTATAAGAGCAACTACACAAACATTATGTATATAAAGTAAAAGTAATGCAAGCTTGTGTTTCAGAGATTGAAAACCAACGGGATGAACAAGGTTGACATGATGATTTTTATCCCGAGGTTCACGTATTTGCCAACACGCTAGTCCCCGTTGAGACAAGCTCCAAGGTTGCCGCCGATCCTCTTGCTCTTCTCATTGTGGCGATGCACCCACTTGTTGGATCACGAACTAATTGACTATCAAGAGTCAAACCCTCAGCGGGTGCCGCACATCCACTTTCAAGATGGGGATCCTCCAAGCTACAAGCTCTAGCACTTGACCCGGCCGGACCACTTGTCGCCCTTCGCGTCTCACTTTACTAGAGTTGCTCTTCGTGGCTCCCACGGGGCGAGCACAATGCCCCTCACAAAGCTTCTCCGGAGCCTCGTAATCTTCTTCCGAGCTTCGACAGAGCCTCAAGCCACCAAGCCGTTTAGGAGATGGCAACCTCTAAGAGTAACAAGCACCACCGGCTTGCAACTCGAACACCTAGTGCCACTCGATGCAATCCTCACGATGCAACGCACTAGAATCACACTCACTCGCAATCGATTCACACTCTTGCAAGCATGAGTTAGAGGCTCTCCTAGCACTCCCAAAGCATGGACACTAAGTCCCAAGGGTGCCAAGCCATGGCCAAGGCTGGCCACCACAACTATTTATAACCCCACAAACGAATATAGCCGTTGCCCCTTCACTAGGCGTTTTTGGAGGCATCAGACACGTCTGATGATGCGGCCAGCATCTGACGCTCCTCAGCCACCCGTGACCGATCATCGCCACATGTCCTCGATTGAACGAGATCCATTGATCTCCAATGGTCGGCTCGCGTGCAACAGACACGTCCGACGCCTCCCTAGCCTCCGCGTCCGACGTCCAACAAACGCAGTCCAAAGAGCTCCAGAAATAGGCAATCGACCAACAGACGCATCCATCGAGTGGGCATCAGACGCCGCTCCGCGTCTGTCGTCGCCGAGGCTTGCGACGCTGCTGACACCACTCGCAACAGACGCTGACGTCCAGCGTCAGGCGCTCAACCACCACTACATTTGATGCCGCTAGCTTCTACGTCGCCTCTGTACAGCCTCAATAGACGCTGACATCACGCGTCCCTCGCCTAAGCAACAGACGTATCAGTGCACGCCTGCCTACGTCGCACGAGTTAGGGTTTAGCACTAGACGCCAAGCCCATGTCCGACGCCTGCAAACCCAACGTCTGTCCCCCGGTTTTTAGCAGAGAACTCTCCTGCGACTTCACCATTTCTTCCAACCTTCGGCGTAAAGGATAGTAGTCATTTCAATTCCTCAAAAATGCCTGAACCCCGCCGAGCACGGCGGGAGGGAGAGAGGACCCCAAACCCCTCTCAACCGCTCAAACTCCACTGCCTTCACAAATGTGCCAACACCAACAAGTGTTCACCACCTTGTGCACGTGTGTTAGCATTTTTACAATTATTTTCTTAAAGGAGTTAGCCACTCAACTTGCCACGCCACTCAATCCTAGCACGTATGCAAAGTTAAATCGCTCAAGTGGCACTAGATGACCAATATACAAACAAGTTTGCCCCTCTTAATAGTACGGCCATCTATCCTAAACCCGGTCATCAACTTCTCTACACACCTATGACCGGTGAAATGGAAATGCCCTAAGTTATACCTTTGTCTTGCGCATTCCACTCCATCTCCTCCGACGTTGATGCAACACATGCACCAACCATATCACAAATGATATGATCCACTTTATATCATCATGTGACCTTGTTGGTCCATCGATCTTGACCTCACTTGCTCTTGACCGTTGCGTCGGTCCATCGGCGCCAAGTCTTGCTCAAGCTTCACCACCCCGCGGTTCATCGCTCCAAAGCCTCCGACTTGCCCTTCACACTTGTAACCGGTCCATCAAGCCAAGCCTCATCTTGATCTTCGTCACCTTGGTCACATGACTCCATGTCAAGTCTCATATGCAATGAGCTCCTTCATGACACCATCACTTGGGGACTAATTCCTTGTGTATCTCACATAAACACAATTAGTCCACCTAAGATTGTCACTCAATTACCAAAACCAAACAAGGACCTTTCAGACGACCTCGGCCGAAAGACACCTCAAACGCTTCACCGAGCGAGTTACAAAGACGAGGCAGCCGCCACTTCTTGAGCTACCCGAAGATGAGGCGGCCATCGGCGAACGTGCACCGCCCTCGCTCCCCATGCAAAGCAGACGGATAGCGGCACAGACCACAGCTCATATCCCGACAGCCAAGTGTGGTGAGTACCTTGTCACGAAGCGCCTGGGGCTCTCTAGCGGGATGCCACCTTCGTCGACGTCGGCGATGACATACGATGAGGTATTCAATGGTGACCTCGATCATTTGTAGGCGTTGTGTGAGTTGTTCCCTCCGGTTGGTGACGTAGGCACGCGCAAGCGGCGCCTCCGTCCGGCAGCTAGGGCATAGGCCACCCTGCTAGTGCCGTAAATTTGGGTCGATCTCTGTCCAATGTAATAACCTAGCTTACAGTACACACTAGCAGAGAAACGACTTTCGGTTCGCACCTTTAGTCTCTTTGTGTTGAGGTTCGGTAATAATGTGAGCATTAGTCCCGGGTCTAAATTTTACAGGCACCAAAGGCCTTTTTTAACCCGGTTGGTAAAACCAACTAGAACTAAAAGCCACCCTTTAGTTCCGGTTAGTGTTACCAACCCGGACTAAAACATTGACCTTTTAGTTCCGGTTGGTGTCACTAACCCGGACTAAAGATCTCCTACTCGGGACTAAAGGTCCCCCACAAGTTAATTCAAAAGGAGAGCGTCCAGGACTCTGTCATATATGGTGTGCAATTGAGTTGGTAAGGGACCTACGTGTGAAGCAAGAGAACTTTGGTTCGAATCTCACGCAACACAACAGAGGTCTTTCAGGATTTAAACTATTTTTTAGTTACAAGGATGGACTTGAATTTAATCTATTCTTTTTAGTTCTAAGGATAGGCTTTAGTCCCGGTTCCGTGACCCAGGATTAAAGGTCATGGTCTTTAGTCCCGGATCCGTAGACCTAGTTGGAAAACCGGGACTAAAGCCAGTTCTCAATCGAGATTGAAGCCCACCTATGCACCAGTGACACTAGAGAGGGTCCGAGCTTCCTTGTAATTCTTTTTCGACCTCCTAGGACGTCTGAAGGCGTGTTGTATCGAACTTTTTTTCTACCTTAATACAAAGACGCGTAAATCTTTTTTGTGATCGAGAAAAAAATTATAGTTGTTACTAAAATTGCTAAATGGTTTTACTGTATAAAATGTTTTGAGCGGGATACCTCGGATAAAATCCTAGATCCGTCGTTACGACAAAGCGTGAGTATATCGTAACCTCCGATCATCGAAACTTCCGATATGGAGTTGAGCGCATAGGGACAATTTTAGCTGCCAACACACGACTCGTCTCCTTTCACTCTCCTTTTACACGGCTGATATATGTGTAACGAGGTATAGTCATGTTAACTCGCCACTCTTTAAATCTTGCCGATGGCTTTGGATGTTTGTTTTACCCACTGTTCTACCTAGTGCATGTCAATTCGTATTCATTCTCTCTTTATTTATCCGGTACTGCTCGGTCATGGCTGCGAGTGCATGTCAATTTGCATTTGCATTGTCCTCATGCTATTTCCCTTGCTTGCTAGGCAAGGCCACTTGGTTCTGAGGTGGTGCGCGCGGTGGCCCAGTGGGCTTTTGTTTCCAAGAAGCGACGACATCCTTCCTTCCTTGGGCAGTAGGATTGGACACCGGAGAGTCCGTCTTTGTTTGTTATTCTTCCAATTCTTTTCCTATCTTCGCTCTGACGGCCCAATCTTCTGTCTGGTTAACGAGAACGCCACCTTTCCATATCATGGCGTTGCACAGTGCGCATTTTGGCACGGGGCTATCAGCAATAGCTCCTCTTCCATCCATCGGCGTGCCGTCCTGGACCCACATGATATAAGAACCAAAAAGGTCTCTTTGTCACAGCTCGTGTCGTCAAATCTTAGCCCCAGTGACCACATCTCGTCCTGCACTGCACTACTGCACCACTGCCCCTGCCCGGTTGTGTCACCGTTGCGTAATCCCGTTGCAGTCTTGCACGGACACATGCAAGAAAAAAGAAAGAACTGCGAGTTGCCCGCGTGCTTCCTCATGCATGCATGCATGCCCGGTCTCGTCGTCAAAGGACAGCGGCGCGCGGAGACGGACGAAACTCTCTCCGCGAACCGCTGGCTGGCTGCCTCATCACTTTCTGCGTGGACGCGCGGTTAGTTTATGGCGCCCAAGTGCCCTGGCGTCGCGGCTAATCCCATGCTTTATTACGATTATTATCTCCGTTCCAAAAGCTAGTATCTGCACCTCCATGCGTGATCGTTGTTTAAAGCAAACGTGGGGAATTCCGGGCGTCAGGTCAGACCCGTGGTCAAGACTCAAAGAGAGTTTCACGGGCTCAAGCAACGAACGAGGGCTATAGGCTAGCTAGCTAGTGACAAGTGAGCTAATCAGGCTATAGCTTTCGCATTCCTTTTTCTTCCTGTCCACTGCACTTCACTCCTGAACTAACGCTGAGACTAGAACAAGTGTGTGGTTGGTGCTGAAGGCCGGCCAAGAGGAAAAAGTATGAGCATAGTCTACGGGTTTTGTGTAATTAATGTCTTGGGATATTTAATACTATTAGTTACCTAGCACATCACAGAAGAAAGCTTGGAATTTTGATCTTGTGTATGGTCATGTCAGGCTGGAGTGCTGGACTGGACTCGTGCTGTGGTTGTTTTCTGCAGGTTTCTGTACCTTTGTTCCTTTTGCTTTGATGCCTATTGATGGGAAAGCTCGGGTGAATTGAACCAGCATATTGTTTTCCAATTTCCGGCATGTGTGGAAAACATATACCTTCTGAGATTATAGTCTCTCCTGGAGGCTGGAGAATAGTGGGTCACCAACTTACTAGAGGACATGGACTGCTCTCAGTCTCAGATAACCAGAGCAGAGCAAGTAGCGGTGTCGAAATAATTCAAGGTTTGGCAAGCTATCCTTCTTTAGTGAACATGGTTGCTATGCCATGCCTTTAATCGATCGTTTTGGTGACTAAATGACATATACATGATCCATAAGAAGAACATGTGTGGCAAGATGTGTTAAACAGATTTATTTACGGTGGCGGAGAACCGATGAAAAATAAGATATGGCATAGCTCGCATAGCCAGCAAACGGAACAATGAGCTGCAGTCCACGGTACCTAGGCTAATGGAACTGAAATGCTCTAGTACAACATATGGCATACTCAAGGTGTGGCGGTGGCCAGACCTTGCTATGCTGAAGCTCCACTACAGATGCAAGGAAGGAAGTGGTGCGAAGTCTAGAAAATAAAATAAAAAAGAACAACAAAAACAATGATTACCAGACAGTTCGACAACAGCGAAAATGAACTCACCTAACCATCGATTGTCCAACGACAATGACAAAGATTAAGGGTTCCAAGGATTATTCTTCGCTGGATGATCCGCTAACATAGAGAAACAAAATGTTGGCCTTTTTGTCTTCGTCTAGTGACGAATATAGATGTGTACACTATGCACTTATACACACTTAATGGTTCGAGACATCACTAGATGAAAGACATTAGTGGTAGGGCAATGGCTAGTATTCACTTGATGGTCCCATGATGGCAAAAATACGAACCAGACTCTTTCGATCATAAGTGCAATTTTTGTCAGCCTTTGCCGACAACTATATTTCGTTGAAGGAGCTATATATACCCCCATACCACGGGTCATTTAGGGTATGTCACCATGAGGTTATAGGAAGCTAGTGCAAGTATTGGAACACTCCATCCACCATATGCGAGCTTAGTGATCATATCCAAGTCTAATATTGTGCTTATATTATCAGTGTCGTGATTAGTGAGTGATATATATGGCCTTAGTTTTAGACCTAGAGAGAGGCGGGATGCACGTGCCCTTGTAATATTGGTGTGTTGGAACAGTTGGTGGCTCGGTGCCACTATGGCAATATCGATGATGGTATGAACTTGTATGAAGCGGGATGACTTAGTTTGTAGGGGATAAGTAGACCCCCTTTCTTGGTGGAAAAACTCCATAGTGGATGGAACCAAGGTGATGGGGAGAGTTGGGCAGTGGACCCGTGGTGGTGAGCCTTAGTGGCTTGTGGCATTGGCCTTCACTGGCCTGCCTTTGTTGCAAGCGTAATACCATGACTGGGAAAGATTTGGTGTTAGGGAGCGTACTAGTATGGAGTTTCAAGGCAGAGTAGATGTTGCATTTTGTCAATCGACAATACTACATGATACATTGCATCATCACAGGAGTTTACACTTCCTTAATTGAACTATTTATTTACCACATTTATGTTTTTCATGTGTGCTTTGTTTGTGTAGATTTACCTTTACTAGATTAGTTTAGGCTAGCTGATAGGTTTGACTCTAGCCACACTCCCTCGGTCCTATAATACAGTGCATTCTAGCATTCAAATTTTGTCCCCAAATATAATGCACTTTAGAGGACAAAAAACCAATTTTACATTAAATACTTTCCATTTATCAACCAATCACCATTAATCACGTTGATGATAGCATCTGGTTAGAAAATAAAATGAGAGTACATGCGTCTTTTATGTTCTCTCTCTTAATTTGTCTTAAAATTTCTATAATGCACTATATTACAGGACAGAGGGAGTATGCCACGAATATCTTTGTGGGTTTGGTAAGTAGTTAAGTGCACATGTTACTAGTTTGATCTAGTTTATATAGTGTGAAATCAAGTAGAGCTCTAGGTTAAGTTTTCAGTGACTCCCAATTGCTCCTTGTCCCGGCCACTCAAAGTTCCTTACACCATCTCAAATGGGGAAAAAGTAAAATATTGGGCATTTGAGTTTTTTTTGTCGCTCTCTTAGAGTGCCAATATCTGCATATGGAAGTATCGAAGTCACTAAAGGTAGGGCATGATTGTGTGCCATTTAATTATATCATAAGGATGGTAATGTTTTCAAAATGCCATGAAAAAAATACCCTACCACTCTTTAGCTAAGGCACTGTTTGTCTCAACATTTCCTAGCTTTTACTAGTAAGAAACTAAAAGCTGAAACAAACAACTATCTGTTAAGTTGGCTTTCAGAAAACTAAAAATCTGGCTTCTAAGAAAATGAACTAAAAACTGAAAGCTAGTAGAGATGTGTTTTTGATGTGCTTAGAAGTTTAAAATTTCTTTTTAAAAATCAATTGTAAAATAGAAAAATGCCAACAGCCAAAAAACAGTTTTTTCAGCCAAATATATACCCAAAACTTTCAGCCCAAAGAAAAAACAGGCCATAAATAAATTTTGGAGTGGTCACTAAGTTGGCTGCTACGTGAGAGTACATTTCTGATTTTTTTTTTTTGAAAAATAATGACCATGGGCCTAAACATCATGAGCTCATGACTCATGTGCAGCGAAAACTCAAATCGGAGATTGCGAGGAGATGATGGAACATAGAAGGTTATTTGTTCTCCGTAGTTAGCTTGTTCCTTTGAGTAAGGGCTTGTTTGAATCCCCTCATCTAAGCTTTAGAACTCTAAAAGTTTTAGAGCACTTTGGCTCACTTTTGAGCTCCAAAGCTCTAATGTGAGGTGGGCTAAAGTTAAGAACTAACTTTAAACCACTTGTTTAGAGCTTTAGCTCTAAAGTTTAGAGGTGAAAATCCAACCAGACCCTAAGTTACCTATATAGACGTTGAAGGGAAGTACCCTTAAAAACTGGTGCATAGCCTATTATACGATTATGCCCGTTCAAAGTTAGGCAAGCAGTCAAGATTCACTTTTAGGGGTCAGGCAAACGTGCAGAAATTCATGGATGGAAGCTAACATCATATACCTAGTGTAAGAAGCTAGCTAGCTTGTTCTCATGTAACCGCTGTGCTAATACAAGTAGGGCAATTCCACAGGTTCAATGCACATACTCAGAATGACAATTTGACTAAGACATGACAGGGATGACTTGCAGTTCTTTCTTGCATTGACTCTTATCTTGAAGAATGTAAAGGCTACTTAAAAGTTGACACGCTTATCTGGAAGACTCCGATCACCGAGTTGGTACGGTAGCAACAAGCACACTAAATTACTCCTATGGAATAGAACTAGCTTCTATGCTATTAATTTTAGTTTTTTATTTTGGGACAAAAGTGGGTATTGCGACCATCGAAAATTGCCTACGCCTTTGGTTCTTGTCTAGATTTTTTTGATGTTCACTACCAACCTAATTGTTGCACCTCTTTTAAGACTCCTTGATTTTTAGATAAATTTTGCGAGTTGCACACAAGCTAGTACTCTCTCCGTCCAAAAAAAAAAGATGCAACTGAAGGAATTGTACAAGTCAATCTAACTTAATTTTGATCAAGCTTATTATAGTGAGTAGTATTAAGATTTATCTTCAACTAGGTTTACTACGAAAATATATTTTATAATTAATTTAGTATTTATTTTATATCATTCTTCCTCTATCCAAAAATAAATATACGTCTAGCATTTGAAATTTGTTCCAAAGTAAATGTATTTCTAGGTATGATCCATCTCTAGTTCTAGTAGGCCTTTTCTTTACTTCCTCTACTTACAAAATGTAATCATTACATGCTAAAATAGTTTTTGATATGAATAAATACGTAGTTTCCTAGTAATTTTAATCTTCTTAAATAAAAAATTTGGAACGGATATAATAAATGTTAATATTTTTATATAACTCTAGTTAAATCGTAAATTATTTGACTTCTTAAGAATTAAGAATCGTATAGTTTTGTAAATTATTTGACTTCTTAAGAATTAAGAATTAAGAATTAAGAATCGTATAGTTACGGAAATTTTGGCAAAATGGCACTGTAGCACTTTTCGTTGTTATTTGGTAAATAGTGTCCAATTATGGTCTAATCTCTATCTACAACTAAAACATTGATAAGTATTCCGTTCACAAGTGCGACACCAGAGCCGCTCGCTCGCATGCATCCCCGGGTGCAACACCAATCGCGCGCTCCCAGGCCCCGTCCGGCGATTCCGCACACGCTCGCTCCTGGACCACACCCGCCACTTCTGCCGATCGCTGCACGCAATCTCCTCTGATCACACTCCCTTCAAATCGCGATATCACCTCCTCTAATCATGCCCCCACACCATCTACGCTCTCTTCAAAACGTGGAGACCAACGGCGGATCCAATGCTGCTGTGGTAGACTGATAGCCGCCTCAATCGTCGCCCTCACCGATCTCGTGCCATCCTTGTCGTTGCAGGTGGTCATCACCGTCGCGCGGCTCTCGGCCGCCGTCATCTCCCTCGTCGCCGTCGCGCAGGCGACCTCATCCTCGCTCGCGCCCTCGCTCCACGCGCGGCCGGCCGCATCCGTCGTTGCTGCGACGCGCGGCTGCTGGTTCGGTGCCTCCGGGCTTCGGCGTGGGGTCACTGTTGATGCGGACGATCTGAGGAGGAGGAGGTCGGGATGGCGGCTTCTGCAGTGGTGGCGCCTGGGTCGGGTGGGAGGTAGGCGCGCGGCGGTAGTGACCGGCAACGCGGTGAGTGGCCGGTTCCCTCGCACTCGTGTTTTGGCTGTTCTGGGCCGCGTGCCCGTCCAGGCTGCTGCTGGAATTTGGGCGTGTGCTTGCCATTTGGTGTCCCTGCCTTGATATGGTTGCGATCTGCAGGTTTTTTTTATTGGATTTTCTCCATATCATCTCTGTCAATGGCATTCACCTCAACCGCCTCCTGTCTGTCTACCTGCGTAGGTTGTATGGTCATGGGTCATGGCCACCTTCAAGAAGGGGAAGCCCGGTCTCAGGAAGAATATACTCCAAAGGTAGCATCCAGATCCCATCACACCCATAAATGTTTTAGATCATAATTAACAACTTTGTAGAAGTTCTACAATTTTTGGAAAAGTACTTTGGTACTTCGAGGTATTTCTGTTTTCCTTGTTTTCAATAGGCAATTAATTGGGAAAGATGGTGGCTCAGTGAACGAACGACGGCCAAGTGAGTGGAATTGCCCACAATGGCGATGACAAAAATGGCGCCGCCTGTGTACCCCTCTCATTGGATAAATCACGACCAATCAAGTACGACCCTCACCACATCTCACCAATGCATGCTAGGTGCTTGATAAAATTACCATTTGAAACACCTGCGATTTGACTGCCAGGTTCCAAATTAGCAAATGCCCCTAGCCCATAAACTCTGTGGCCTTCCAGTGCAATGCCACTGTTAACTGTCATGGCTGAGCTTGTTTATTTTCTTTTCAATGAAGGATCACCTGAATGATTCAAGGTTGCTAAGTAGGCCTATTCAGGATTATGATGAGCCTTATTTTGTCTTCGGTAATGAATATGATCCGTCAGCAGCTGGATTTCAGTTTGAAAAGGAGCCAAAACGTGCACTCTGACAGTAGTAAAGATATCTGAAGATCCCATGGAGCAAAAGATAGCTAACGTGGATATCAACTACTTGGTTTTGAATATTGGAGAGTTAATAGATGCTGTAAAAAGCTTGAAGCCCAAAAACTTTGCTAAAGACTTGTGGAAAGTGGTTACAGCTTGCAACTACAATCAGAGGATGCCAGTCACTGCAGTTGTCAGGCCTTCGGAGTGAATGCTTAGCTAAGTTTTTTTATAGCCTTCTGTAACAGTAGTTCAGCATTTTCATTTTTCTTTTCTTTGTACAGGGAACTACACTTTCAATTATGACTCTTGAAATTTGTACTAACAGAAGGCACGTCAGAAGGATCCACTACGCTAGATTTCGACACCGATTGAGACAGGGTTCAGTGGCTCTGGAATTTGATGAAGTAAGTATTTGTTTTATATTATTACAACTTACAAGGTGCGTCATTGATTTTACATAGCTATCATTTTCATACATGGTTTTTATTTCATTTTCTAATTGATGAATACTGAGAAACAATTGTTTGTGGAATAAATTTTCAAGTAGCATTACTGAAATTAGGAACGCTTTACTTAAATTCTAAAGTTTTCTTGCACGAAGGCTGTCTTAGTGATAAGACTTCAAGATGATGATTTGGTCATTTATGGGAGCTTGCGTCATACCAGTTCTGGTCAAAATAATGCCAAAGGGGCATCTGATACAATGTGAGCCATCCTTCGACCCTAATAACCTCATTTCTCTAGATCATTGTGCATCTTCCATTTCTAGATCCTTTTCTACTTTATTTCTCGGTAATAGGTGCCATCAACATAGGATGCTTGTTGCTCTTTTCTACAACATGCATGTATAAATATTTAGTGATTTATTTGCATGAAGAATTTGGTACTCCATTTGACACAGATAAGTAAGTTTATTTGAAACACCTCATTGAATAAATGTACTAAACTATATTATAAAAATAGTTAACAATTTAATTTTGCTACATAAGTTTATCTGACCTCTTGAACTTGTGGCAGCGTGGAATAATGGGCAACTCGTATCGATCAATATGGTAAGTGTAATTGTTGTTCATGGTCATATGGACCTTCAATTTAAAATTGTATACGAGATAATTTCTGATTTCGTATCTGGTTTTGCACAAGATGGTCGAAGGCCGCAAATGGACTTTGTAATCCAGCTATGGACTTATAATGGGAATTTTAGGAGAATTTCAAGTCATGTAGAGCTACAAGACTATTTTAAGTGTATCACAAACAAGACGTGGTAGTTGTAATGAACACTGTTGTTATGGTATAAACTAGATAGTTTTAATTTTACATCACAGCTATGGACTTATGATGGGAATTTTAGGAGGATTTCAATTCATGTAGGTCTACAAGACTATTTTAAGTGTATCACAAACAAGGCGTGGTAGAATATATAGTTGTAGTGAACACTGTTGTTATGGTATGAACCAGATAGTTTTAATTTTGCATCAAAATTTTAATTATATTCAGCTATGGACATCATTGTTGTGAACATCACACTTAAAACTTTTGTGGAGTACAACACACATTGAAACTTAAATTATTGTGACAGTATTTGTTCCTGTTGCAACGCACGGGCATTTACCTAGTTAGGCTTAAAAGATTCATTTCGTCCATTTCGTCTAAACTGTATATTTAGTTTTATTTTTTATCTATATTTAATGCTTCATGCATGCGTCCAAAGATTGATGTGACGGAGAATCTTAAAAAATTTAGTAAAATAAAGTGGAACTAACCAGGGCCAAGTCGTTAGCAAAAGCCAAAAGCTGAGGCGGCCCTGCGTCGTGTGACCGGTGGCCCCACCGATGGGCACCTCTTGGAGTTGAGTTCTGTCGTTTCAAATGAATGCAGGGGTGGGTCACACCAAGGTGACAATGAACGGTCGTTTTCGGATATGATCCTGCCCTGATTGGATGGGATGGTTTCCCTGTTGATGCGATGCGTGCATGATGGAGATATTCGTCCGGGATAACGCCATTGTCACGGTGTTTTTTTTATATCTTCATCCGAGCTAGCTAAAAATTAACTAAAATTACCTTTAATGTATCAAATAGGATGACTAATAGGTGGATTAATTTTTTAGCTAAGTTTTTAACTAGTCAACTTTAGCTAATTTTTAGTCAAATAGTAACTAGTCCTTGGTTATCCAAATAGGCCCTAAAAACGAAAAAGCTCGCAAACTCACTCTTATAATAAGCACGTTAGAAAAACCGAGTCACTTATCTGGAGTGTGACTGAAATTACCATAAACATGGCTGGCCACATATAAATTGAGAAAAATAATGCCCATTCTTCAAGCGTCGTGAAATTCGTTCTTTTTTATGGCTAAAAGTTCACATACCTTTTAGGTTTGGTACTATTATATTTTCCGTAATAAAGTGAAATATTTGGTGGGTTGTCACCTAACAAACGGCTATAAATATGTCGTTGAAAACACTTTGAGCGTCAGAATTTAAACCACATATCCTCGTGGTCCACCATAGTATATGATTTCTTATTGTATATATTCCAAGGCATTGCATACATCGTAGAACCTTGGCTCCTCTTGGAACATAAGAGCTATAGCGTAGTCTTGTAATTTGGTACTATTGTTACCGTGGTGTCGCGTGATCAATTTTTTGCGGCAACAATTGTGATAATTCTGCATGTCAAACAAGCCCCACATCCATCTATTTATTAGTACGAATTCTCATTGAATTTGTTATAATTCAACTATGTTACCTAAATCACAGATGCTCTTTGGCCGGACAAAGTTGGCTTTCTTGACTATTAGTACGAATTCTCATTGAATTTGTTATAATTCAACTATGTTACCTAAATCACGGATAATATTTGGCCGGACAAAGTTGGCTTTCTTGACTATTATATGCAATGAAAATATTTTGTTTCTAAGTAGAACTAGTAGACATGCCCGTGCGTTGCAGTCTGTGACATTTGTTTTAATATATCTTGAAATGGACTTTGTAGCGGGACTGGATATGCGTTATTCTAACTCGTATGAGTATGAGTTATGAGTTTGGGTCACGGATGGGACAACAAACCAATAATTGAGACTGTTATATCTAATTCATCATGTACTACTACTCTTAATAAATTCAGACATGACTCATGCTATGTGTGTGGTTGGGGGAGGGAAGGAGGAGGGATAGACGGGACGGACAACAGTGACAGATGAAAATTTAGAGGAGAGAATTTTTTTCTTTTTAATATTAGATACTCCCTTCAAGTTGGTAAAAGAAGTCGTTTTGGACAACGACATGGTCTCCAAAGCATAACTTTGACTTTTTATTTTTATAAAAATATTTATTGAAAAGTGATATATGTATATTTTTATGAAAGTATTTTTCAAGACAAATCTATTCATGTGGTTTTCACATTTTCAAACTCAACAACTTAAAAGTTATTCATGATTTATTCTTAATGTTTGACCCAAATCTTGTCTAAAACGACTTTCTTTACCAACCTAGATGGAGTATACGCTAGCAAACATGCCTATGTGTTGCAATTGATATAGAATTTGTCACCCAGTGCTCATGCCAATGAAAATGAGCTATCTACTTTTGTTGGATTTAATTGGACTTGACCTAACCTTAAATGAAATAGATTTGCAGACCCATAATAAATGCTAGTTCAATAATAAAGTGTTTAACTCATATAGAAAATTGATAGAAGATTACTCAACTTAAATATATGGTTATAGTGTGCACCTATTGTCCGTTTGAGAAATATGAAAGGTGGGCCACATGCCCACACGTGCGCCACTACGGAACGGGCTTGGGCAGCTAGTCCATGACATAAATGGTGGCATTCATAAAAGTTTTGTAGCTCCAAACTTAAATTGAGAAGGATGAGAGTGAGGGACGATTGACCGAGAAAGGAAAAGCCCATGAGGAACGAATGGTGATGGAGAGAGCGAGAGAAAGAAGAAAGATTTTTTTTAAATTTTTTAATATTAGATATGCATATAAATATAGATGACCAGATTTTGGCCTCAGACCAAATGGGGGTCCAAATTTCTTGGACCGCAATTTTTTTGCTCTGACAATGACAAATGAGGATGATACCAAACAGAACAAGCCTTGTGGTGATGGATTATTTTGTGACGTTTGCATGACACATCCTATAAAAACTTTATGGATGGTGTTCCATTTACACACACACACACACACACACACACACACACACACACACACAAAACAGGCAGAGGAGAGAGGCATATACAAACTCATTTTCGACATGCGTGCTGTGAAATGTATACCGCACATTGGCACGGACCGACCCTTTGGAAAGATGCACAGGGGCCAGCCAAGTCAATGGTAATAAACTCAAAGTGTTCATTTTGTTTAGAGGCCCTAACTAATTGGATTGGAACAGTTCAACAGGATGCCGGTGTTTACCGAGTTCTGCAAAAACAGAAAAAAAAACGGCTAGGAAAATAAATTGACAAATAAATAATATAAAAATAAAATGAGGAAAAACTTATGAAAAGATACAGAGACCATGTAACTAATGCACAATAATTGCAGGTGGACCAATGCTAACCTTACTGTTGTCGTAAGGGTGTCATACGATTTATTGACCATTTTCTATATTTAGTAAGTCTCCAAGACAACATAAATATCTATAGCACTACTTCACTAGGTACCTCCTATCCTACTTGCCGTTGCTTGCAGGCATGAGCTAAGTAAGTGGAAATGTTGACTCTCCTGAGTCAGATGGATTTGATATTGAAAAGACTCGGAGATAATTCTCCTCCAAGTACACACCGGAACAAAACACTGAAACCTGCTAATTTGTCAAAAATGCGTTAATTTTCTTTTCTACTTTTGATTCCAGCGCCATATAGATGTCTGGTTGGTTGTCGACATCCTGCAATATATATGTCCATGCTGCGCTAGCGGCTAGCGCTACTATAGCAGAAAGAGTATAAGCTAACCAATCACTGCATCAGTATACATGTAGCCTTTCATGAAAACTGTATTAGCCCATGAATATTTAAGTTTCTTGGCAATGAATTTTTTTTTAAGAATTATACGGTACAACGCAGACGCCCACAATACGCACGCACACTTACCCCTATGAACACACGTACGCAAATCCTACCAATAAGCACTTCCGAAAGACTAAACCAGCAAATCTCATATTTCTATTGTAATAATTTGGAATAAAAAGCAGGAGCAGCTAGGTGCATGGAGAGGGGAGTAGATGAGCAGTACCCTGCAAAATTTGGACATGTGTGTTGGTCCCTGGCGGTGATGATGGACAAGCACGAGGGCAGCAGGGAGGCATGGCCGGGCTTTGCATCATGCTCATGCGTGTAGCTGTAGATCTCTGTCCATTCTGCATGCAGACAGGAAGATTTGATGTCTGAGCGGAATATTTCTGTGTTTGGCAGTTCTCGGACAGTCCCCTCTTTTCCCGCGACCGGTCTCTTGCTGTACTTGTCGTCGGTTCGATTTCATTCTGAAATTAGCACGGGTGCGATACACACTGTATGGCTAATTTTCTCTTGATCGATGCCACCATTTCCTTCCTAGCGAGGTAGTGAGTCGATCGATGGCCTCCAAACGCGCAGCGACCACACGGAATCCACTCACCTCCTGGCTCTGGCTTTGCTACACCGACTCCGTGCCGTGCATGGTTTTGCACATGCATTGGGCTACAGCATACGAGCGTAGGACATGAAAGACAACACTGGCCACGATTCGATGGTAGGAGTAATCCTGCCCCGTACGTGCATGTGTACGTGGGGCCTTGCTCGGCATCAGATATGGATAGTTTGTCGAACGAGTATATCTGTCCCGGCTCCCTTTAGTTTCCCCAACATGTTAATGAAAAAAATACTTTCTTTTATTAAAAGTCTCTAACCAAATTTTTACAGAAAAACTTTAATTAATCCTCTCAATTATTGATGGTTGTCTACTTTACCCACCACCTATAAAATCAGTTATTCTACCTCTTGAACTATTAAAATCATCTAATTAACCCTGAGGTGGTTTTAAAGATGATTTTGCTAATGTAGCATATAAAAAGTCTATATAACCCTCTAACATATCAAGGGTTGACTGCATAACCCCTTAACTATAAAACATGATATTGTAGCCCGTAAAATATCTAGTAATATTCAAATAACCCCTGGATGGTCTTGTAGGACCATTTCGGCACCATATCTCGTCACACTAACCTGAGTATATATGGTTGCATGCAGGCCCATTTGTTGCCTCCACCTACATACTCTTTATAGGCTACCAACCGTCCAATGAACAGTCTAGGACATCTTGTCTCCTGCTCCACCTCCCGACACTCATCGACAGCATTGATCTCAAGCATCACACCAGCACCCTTGTCATCCGACCCCTCCCACATCCTCCATCCGGTCATCCTTTAGCTTTTTAGGTAGCCATAGGAGGAGAAAGAGAGAGGGGCGAAGATGTGGGAGGGGCCAGATGGCGCAGGCGCATTGTATGAGCTCAGTGACATCGAAGAGTGTCATGAGGTGGAGCAATAGATAGTGTGGTGCTCATCAGGCGGTGGTGCAAGCCTATAAAGGGTAGGGAGAGGGAGGCAACAACCAATAGGCTTGCATGCAAGCATGGGTGCTTAGGCTAGTGTGGTGGGATACAATTTCCAAACGCCCATACAAGACCATCTGGGGATCATTTGAACATTATTATTAGATGCTTTAAGGGTTGCAAAATATTGGGGTTATATAATCAATCCTTGATATGTTAGGGAGGTTATCTAGACTTTTTAATATGCCACATCAACGATACCACTTTTAAAACTGCCTTAGGGAGTTATTAGATGGTTTTAATAGTTTAAGGGGTAGGATACATGGTTTTATAGGTGAGGAGTGAAGTAGAGACAACTACCAATAGTTTGGGGGTTAAGTAGACTTTTTCCAATTTTTAGGAAACTATATTAACATCTACAAATTTAAATTCATGAACTATCAAAACATATTTCATACATAATTTAGTGAAACTAATAATGTGATATTAAAGATACTAACCCGTCATTAATCTGTGCTCTTGCACATGCTAAAATCTAAACATTAGAACTAAGTTTGTGTTTAATACCTATAACTAATAAACAGTACATTATTATTTTCTATAGCACCATACACATAGATACTCTATAATTTATATTTGGTTGTGATAAAGTTACTAGTTACTCTATATATTTTTCCATTCATAATCACATTTTCTCCCTCTAAAGAACACATTTGCATGTCTTACCTTAAATTAAGTGGCTCTTGTTACAACCTATGTTTGATGATGTCATGAATCCAAATTTTGACATTCAAATTTTAATCTTATTAACTAGCTAACATGAAAATCCAAATTATTGAGATAGTTCCATAACACACATGTCCACTTAGTCTTCCATTAAATACATTTTTTATTAATATGGTTTGAATTTGAAATATTGATTAAATACATTAGAAAAATAATTGAAACATTAATTAGGCTTCAAATTCTCCAATTTTGAAATAAAACTAGTGATAAGGTTCCACAAAATCTGAAAAGAAAGTTAAACCATTACAACGTCCTAGCCAACCAAGAGCTATGTGTGTAATTTATTTAACATTTTCCCTATCTGCATAAATTAACTCTGAATTTTGTGTATCACATCATTTATCGCTTCTTTCAGTAACTGTTTAGGCAATCCAATATTTCTTTTATTATTAGTTATGTATCGAATTTGTATTCAAGTTTCGGTAATTCCTGGAATTCTTTCCCTCTATTTCATTCATATTTGCGGAAGGAAGTTGAACTGGTTGTCCAGAGCGATAAAGTAATCATTGGAAAGATTATTTTTGTATCGGTTTCTATTCCCTCCTCTTTTTTGCTTTCCTCTGCACTGTAGAGGCACTCTCCCACGGTTTTTAGATAAACAAAAATAAAGGGGGTAATTTAAAGGGCCGGATTCCACCTTAACTTATCATACTCTCCAATCAGGCCCACCCTTCATCATCTAATCACAACACTTTTATTTCCTTTCATTCTCTTTCAGAAGACATGTCCCACACCCTTTAAGAGGAAGGTAGTGTTTAGATGGTGTAAAAATTGGTGTAAAGTTCCTGTAGCACTTTTCGTTGTTATTTGGTAAAATTTATCCAATCATGGACTAACTAGGCTCAAAAGATTCGTCTCAACATTTACAGACAAACTGTGCAATTAGTTATTTTTTTACCTACATTTAATACTCCATGCATGCGTCTAAAGATTCGATATGACGGGGAATCTTGTAAAATTTTTGGAATTTTGAAGGAAGTAAACACTGCCGTCTACTAGCACAGTGAGCTTGAAAGCACCATGGGTCTTATCAAGTCATTTTTCAAGTTGGAATCAACTACAGGTAGAATTTTCTTTTCTGCCTTTCCCCATCCATTAAAGTACAATATTTTTTTATGAAAGGAAGGGGCTGTATTAAAACTCGGCACAGTACGTTCACAAGTTACACATGAAAAATTCTGAAATAAAAAAATATATAATATTTTATCTAGATTCTTTTATTGTCTTTTTCCCTAATAACTTCCCTTGAACGCTGGAGCCGAAGTGCAGTCTTCATGCCAAATTCAACGAACAACTCCAATATCGCAAGATCAATGCTTCGAAACCAATCCAAAACACATATGCATTTCTCATCCATAAAATATTCGCTTTCCCATCATATTTGATGCGATATAATGTGTTAGTACTTATTTTCTTCATTATGGAACGATTGACATTTTCTTCACAAGGATGGTACGACTGCTACCAGCCTACCGAAAGGCAGAACTTTTCAGAATTAGAAATTAATAAATTTTTGTACAGTAGCCAGGAGTCATTGTTTAAACAATATAAAATATTTCAGGTTAGATTTGATGGTTCTTTGTTCAAAATATGTCTTCAAACTTGTACTAATATGTGTCCTGATCTGTGTTAAAAATATAAGGTTGTTAGAGACCCGATCTAGGCGTCTTTGTATTAGGTTGACCTTGCATAGTTGCATCAAAGGCAGGCGATGATGATGCACCATCACTGAAAGTACTCCCTCCGTCTAAAAAAAAACACAATTCTCACTTCTCGACAAATCAAACAATAAGTTTGACTAAAATCTATAAAAAATTACACAATGTTTATGATACCGAATAAATCTTATTCATTTTATTATGGAATGTCTTTTTTTATAGTAAATCTAATTGGAGACATATATATTGATAATGTTTTCTAAAAACTTGATGAAACTTAGAAAAGTTCGACTTATCCAAACCTAGAATGTTGCAATCTTTTTGAGATGGAGGGAATACACAATAATTTTCTCAGGAGAGGTCATCCTCCATAAGCTGTGTCAAACGTGGCCTTATAACATGTTCAGGAAAGCCCCAAGACAGAGTGTGAACAACACCAACTAGAAAGCACTTCTGCAACAAAAGAACAATTGGCTATCCCATGAGCCCTTCCACTTCGAGTCTCTTCCCTATAATCCACACAACCATCATGTATTTTTTTGAATCACGGTACAAACGCAAACACTTATACATGCACATACACCTTATCCCCTATGAGCACTTCCGAAAGATTCGTATCTCGAGATTGATGACGCACCACAAGCATCTCGCAATCGGCACATACGTCGCCTAAGAACAACACCATTAAATCTCAGAAAAATCCAAAACAATATGAGGACCGACGTCAAATCGTCAATTCAAGGACTTGAACTCGTATCTTACGCAGTTGATTAAGGACTGCCTATATATCATTTAGGTTGACTGAAGTCTATGAGGCGTGATGAATATCACTACTTTAAGGAAAAAAATGTGAAGTGAAGCTAAGTAGGCTTAGCTATAGGGGTTAAAAGATAACCCTAGATGAGGGAACAAAAGGGGGTACGTACGCCTCTAGTGTGGGGTCAAAATCCAAGAGCTCTCTCCGTGGCCATGCATTATTACTAATAAATCCACTGACAAACGCAGTCTAAACCCGAGTGAGCTTGATCGATCATCCCGATCCCTCCAAAAAGCAGTTGCCACCAGCTGTAACTTGGCAACCACACGGCCGGCGACGACGACGGAGAGAATCGATCTCGAAGCGACATGTCATTGCCGACTTTCCCTGGCGAGCAGGCACGTACGATCGAGACCATCCCAATCGCTCACGTACGTATCGATCCATCCATCTGAATCTGATCTGAGAGACGACGTTATACGCAACCCCACCAACACACAACACACCACATCCATCTCTCGCCTCTCTCGGTCGATCGATCAGTTGGGGACAACGACCTCTCCTCAAGTCCTGATCGATCGAAGAACCCAGCACGACCTTTCATCTTTCAGTAACGGACGAAGCAGAACGCATGAATGAATTGTGAAAAACCAATCATAGGAATAACACACACATGTACGTGAATTATACGGGCCACTAATAAAAGTGACAAGTGACAACACGTGTACGCACATACATGCGTACGTGCACCATCAAACTACATCTCTACTACACAAACCACGATCGAACGATCGATCAAATTAACATAACAGCAAGAAATATCTCGATCGATCAACGGAACGTCGCCTAAGATGGATTTTGGATCGCCACTCACGCATCTAGCTAGCTCCACTAATTTAACTAGTGTGACATCTCGATCATCGCTTTGGGGGAGAGACGTCGCAAGAAGCAACCTGCTGCGCCCATCATCATCCTTCTAGCTATAGCCTATAGCTAGTAGGCTTTAGCGAGCTAGCATAGCAACCTCTCTCGATTCAATTGCTTCTAGATTCCTCCTCCCCATTGATGCTGATGATCACCGAGGCCGAGCTTCCTCGCCGACGACGCCTGGACGACGAGCTCGTCCGTCCGCCACGACGACGACGGGCACCCGTAGTCGGCGTCTCCGCCGCCACCGCCCATGGCGCCGCAGCAGCTGTTGTGGCCGACGCCGCCGCCGCCGCCTCCCATCATCGTCATCATGGTGCCGCCGGCGCACGTGGAGTTGAGGTAGTCCAGCAGCGTCGTGTCCGAGTACACGTCGCTGTCGGCCGGCCCCAGGTCCAGCCCGTCCAGGCCGAGGCTCTCCAGCGCGGCCGAGTCGTCGAACGACACGCCGGCGCCGTCGAGGTCGGTGGTGTAACTGTAAGGGCCGTAGCCGTACTGGTCGACCCAGCTCAGTTCGGAGAAGCAGGGCACCGGCGGGAGCGCGGCGGCCGAGGTTGACCCGGACGTCGTCGACGTGCTCGGGCTCGGTTCGACCGGGTACCGCTGGTAGTAGCCGCCGTGGCTGCCGCTGCCCGCCGCCGCGTTGCTCGTGGGGTCCTGCTCATGGCTGCCGTGGATCGGCGAGGAGGAAGAGGCCATGCCGGCGACGTGCAGCGGCGGCGGCGGCGGCGGCAGCTCGCCGTGGTGGTGGTGGTGCGCGGACGACGTGGCGGCCATCTTCTCGAGCAGGCGCGGCATCCAGTAGCAGCGGACGGCGTCGCGGAAGACGGCGCTGTTGGCGTCCACCCGGAGCTGCCGCGCCTGCTTCTGCACCCGCGTCCGCCAGTAGTTCTTGATCTCGTTGTCCGTCCGCCCTGGCAGGTGCTGCGCGATCCTCGACCACCTGTTCCCCCACTTGGAATGGAGCTCAAGGATGAGGAGCTGCTCCTCCGGCGTGAGATTGCCGCGCTTGATGTCAGGCTTGAGGTAGTTGAGCCACCTGAGCCGGCAGCTCTTGCCGGTCCTCTTCAACCCTAATTGAAGCACATGCAGAAGATCAGGATGAGATTGATAGCCTAATTAATCGAGAATGAGAAGTGGAATCGGCCGGACTAGCTACATACTCACCGGAGCAGCGGGCAAGGAGATTCCAGCGGCCCTCGCCGTGGCAAGCAATGTAGTTCATGAGGAGGTTGTCTTCCTCAAGCGTCCAGGGGCCTCTCCTGAGCTCCATCATCATCTCCTGATCCTCACGGTGCTTGCTGCTCGTCACTGCAGCAGCCATGGCCCCTTTCCTCTGAGACATTATTGTGGCCTGTCTCCTTGCATGCACCTTCTAAGGTGAGT
Organism: Saccharum hybrid cultivar R570; assembly: GCA_038087645.1. Lineage (NCBI taxonomy): Eukaryota > Viridiplantae > Streptophyta > Magnoliopsida > Poales > Poaceae > Saccharum > Saccharum hybrid cultivar. Next base: position 8,015,975 of record JAQSUU010000112.1, on the reverse strand, counting down.
GATGAATGATGAACCCCTTGGAGGGTGCAACCTACTCTACTTATAGATGCATATATATAGCCATGCACTAGCACTAGCAGCTACCTTAAAGTTGTGGGTGGGTGTTTGTAGGTGTATGAATTGGAAAAGAAAAGGTAGACGATGATCAGTTAGAAGAACAAGAAGTTGAGAGGAGGGACCTAGCTGCATGCAGTGACAGAGAGAACTTATTGGTGGCTTCCCTTTTATAATGACTTGTGGCAATCATATGCAGGGATGCCTCATGAGAGGGCAGCTGATGCTGATCCTAAGTCCTAAGATTTGAGGACTTGCAGGAGAGAGTGGTTTGGTAGCTACCTTAGCTGCTTCTGCTTGGAGGAGCCAAGGGGGAAAAAAAGGCCAAGTGTTGTGTAGTGCTTACTGCTTAGTGCAGTTACACACCAAAAAGGGGCAAAACCTTCCAAAGTGTGTGTGAGAGAGAGGAGGAGGAGGCGGCTTTGTTGAAATAGCACTGCCCACCCTTTAGATTCTTCGCTACATGAAGCGTGTTTGACTGAACAATTTGTCACCCTTGCACTATTGGGATTAGATGAGAGAGGGGGAGTGACATGGTGAGATGGGCGAATTGTTGGATGTACACATCTCTGCTGAAGGTGAACCACCTCCTTCCTTTTGCGCTCAATCACTGAAATAAACAAATCACGAAAAACACAGACACGCCAAATAATATTCCTCGACTTATGTTTCTTTTAGTATATATATTATTCTTTAGGATAAGATCCAGTCCAAAACTGAAACGTACATTAATGCTATTGAACCACATTGTATTTATTTTTTAATTCTTAAATCGTTGGTGTGTTTTTTCCCAAAAAAAACATATAATAGTATGAACTTCATATGTTTATACTATTATTCACTATCTTGAATCTGAACAGCATGGTGCATAATAGTTTACCAATTTGGACTGAATCCATCTAGACAGAGCTAGTCTACCTCAAGCAAAGAATAACCAATCAATCAGGGAGACTTCTGCTTGCAAAGCTAGCATGTAGCTTTTGCAGTTCTGTTTTTTCTCAAAAAGCCAATGAAACACTAAGCTTTGGAGACAGCACCCTGGGAAGTAAGCAAAGATTAGGTAGGAATGCCTGCACATGTTTCCCGGGTAATCAATAAAATTTTCGTAGAACCTAATGATTTTTGACCTAACCGTCAGGCAGGCCAGGCATGCTGGTAAAAAAATTAATTCAAAGGTTTAGCTAGCTTGAATAGTTTGTCAATGATGCTGCCACAGTTGCATGAATGGCATTGAGCTGTGGCGGTCAAATAATCCTTGTGTTTCACCTATTTTGTCGTCCGAAGTGGTTGTTTTGCGGCTTCCCAATTAGCATCCTTCTTGACTGAATTTTCTGTACAACAACGCATACTCTAAAGTTCTGAAGAGATGTACTTGGAGCATGCGTGAATGTAGTTGAAAACATAGTCAAATAAAAGGTCACTGCGTCATGCACAAGAAAAATGAACAAATCATATTAAGATGGTTAAGTTGGATCAAATCATAATAAGTTCATATAGAAGGGTACATTCAACTTAGGTGTTGTTGAACTAATTGGTCCAGTGATCAGGACTAGAACTTTTAGCCTTTGGGTTACGTCTAAACCCATACGTACTTCTCAAATGTTACTGCTACCTAGGGTTGAAAACGGACGGAATTTTTTCCGTTCCGAACCGTCCGTTTTTCCACATTTGACCCGCCCGTTTCCGTATTTTCGGAAAAATCCGGAAACGGTACGGAATGCGGGACGGAGGTTTTCGGAATCGGAACGGAAACGGGGATGATGTTTTTCCGACCGTATTTTCGGAATTCCGTATTTGGCCGGAATTTTACCGGATTTCTTCCGGATTTTTACCGCATTTCTGCTAGGCCCATAAACCTTGTATCTTGTTCGCAAGGCCCAACCGCCCAACGCTTGTACACTATAATCCAATCCACAAGCGTGATGGCGCGTGACAAGCTTACTTCTATAATCATCCATGTTACTTGTTTGCATAATACGTATTGAATAAGGACCCTGAATCCTAATTATCCACGTTACTTATGTAATCACTCTACTCAAGTTCATGGCTCAAGTATAATATTGAAGAACCTAAATCCTAATCATTTATGAACTATTTTGTGTGTGATTGTAATTTGTGAGTATAAAGATGTGTGGTATTCCGGCTTAAGCTCCGACTTCCGACCGTTTCCGTTGAATTTCCGACCGTATTGGTTTGTTTCCGTACACCCGCATATTCCGGTTTCGTTTCCGAACCCGCATTTTCCGAACCCGATCCCGTTTCCGCCAAAAAATATAGAAACGGAAGTAGAAATAGCGTTTTCCGTCCGTTTTCATCGCTACTGCTACCATCTAGAGGCTACTTTTGAAGCATCCATGTTAACCCTCATGAGACATCTTAGGGAAGAAAAATGAAACTTAAAAATCCTATAAAAGATTAGAAATCCAACCATCAATTTAATACACTAATAATTATTGACAATAATAGTCAAAGAACTCTAAAACAACCCCTGCTTCAATTATAAAAAGAATGTAAATAACCACATAATCTTCATCTATAGTACTTACTAACGCCATTATGAAAAATAAACTAAAGTAACCCTCTAATTCTATATATAAATTATGTACCCATATTGAAAGGATCTAAACAATGCCTAGAGGAGGGGGGTGAATAGGCGTATCTAAAAATTTCTACACAAATCTCAAAGTCACTTGTCAGCAACTGTCGGAAGTCCCGACAGTTTGGGTTAGAACTTTCGACGTGTCAGAAGTTCTGACGCAAACTGTCAGCAGTTTCGACACCTACGGGGAATGAACTACAAGTGCTCAAATGAACTTTGTGAGATCGATAACTTACAATACCACTTCCTAATGGTACGGTGAAGTTGTTGGGCCACTTCCTTGACGTCGAGAACCCTCCAAATCGTAGATCGTGACCAAACCCTAAGAAGGAGGTTGGAAGAGAGACAAAGCAAATACAAGTAATAGCAAGCAAATCACAATAACAACAAGCACACGAGACAAAGGATTTATTCTGAGGTTCGGCAACCCCACTAAGGAGCTCCTACGTCCTCGTTGTTGAGGTGACCACTAAGGTCGGAGTCTCTTTCACCTCCTTGCCTCTCTCAAGGCAACCACAAAGGTCACTCGAGGTTTCCACTAAGAAATCGAGGGTAATACAAACTTCCCAAGGCTCTTCCACAAGATGGAAGCTCTTAGGTGACGCCTAGCCGGCTAGGGGCAAAGCCCTAAGAGTAATAGACGCAAATTCAACCGGCTTGACGAAGAAATCAAGTGCTCAAGCTTGCGAAGATGATTTTCTCACTCAATCCGCTCTCCTATCACTCAAATCCGTGGGGAATCGAAGTAAGGAGCAAAGGGGAGAGGAGAGAGAGCTCTTGAATGCTTGAGAGATGTTTTGGCCATGAGTTGGTGAGTAGTAAAATGAGTGGCTAACGGTTAGAAGTGAGGAGAGAGCTATTTATACTTGTAGTAGAAATCTACCCGTTCAGATCTACATCGGCACTGCAGACGCAGATCTCGAGACTTCTTACCTTAACTAAAAGTACTGTTCATCCAAGGTCAAAATCCCTGCGTGAATGTCAACGTCGAAAGTCCTGACATACGTCAAGACTGTCGACCGTCAGTATTGCCCACGCACGTCAGCACTACCGACGGAAGCGCACACCAGAGCCAGCGAGAGGGCCAGGCGTCGGCACTGTCGACGAACGTCAGCACTTCTGACGTCCATAGTCACTGCGCGAGCAAGTGACTGAACGTCAGCAGTTCTATCGTGAGTCAGCACTTTTGACCGTCGAGAGTTCCGACATACATCAGCACTTCCGACGCCTAAAGTCATAAAAACTATTCTATGTGCTCGTGAAGTGATAGAGTGTCTCTCTTTTGATTTAATTTTAATACTTGAGCACTATCTTCCTCAGACCAACTAATTTTGCATCCCTCTTTATAGTGTGGCATATCTAAACCTAAAAGCAAGAAAAGATAAACTTTGAAGCTCCGCTTTGAGTTCGACACCATTTTCAACATGACTAATTGAGGGATACCATTTCATCTTGGATCAACTCTTTAAATCTTTCATGGGACCAATAGTTGCGACATGTCTCATTAAGATCACATTAGTCCCTAACTTGGATGTCATCAATACACCAAAACCCAATCTCCCCCTTTTTGGTATTTGATGACAACCAACTTAGGCTTTTATAAGAATGAAAGAATTTAAAGCTTTTGAACCCCAAAATTTGTGAAGAGCTCCCCCTTGATGTATGCATGAAGTTGAATTTCAATAATAATAATCATTTTTACATGATTTGCGTACATCAAGACAAAAGCTCCCCCTAAACTTTGCAATCTGTGGGGTGCCACAAGTGTGTGTGAACAAGTGTATCCGTGAAAAAGAGATGCAATATGACATGTTATAGTCACTCAACAAATGAAAAGAACATGATGGCCATGATCTCAAAGTGAATCTTGAAACAACACATGACCATCCAAAATATCATACATCATCACAAGACAAGCATAAGCTAATTAGGATAGATAGATAACCGTTACTTGTCCTACAATCATCCATCACACACAAATATATAATTGTCCATCGCATAGTGCCACCACACGACATAGTTCAGACAAGCTAAAAGTTTTAAAGTCTCGAAGCTAGGCTACCAACTATTACATGATAGATCAAAGCCTAACACTCCCCCTTTGTCAACAAGTGCCAAAAGGGGTAGGCTGCATGAGAGAAGCAAACTAGTCATCGTCATAGTTCTCGTCATCACCATCATTGCCATCATCTCCATCATCATCGGCATCATCTTCCTGGATGTAGTCCTCATCCTTAGGAGGGGCCGTGCTCTTGCCACGACGGCGAGAAGAAGCCTCATCCGCAAATGCCACACAAGCCTCATCATAAAGTTGCATGGGGTCACGGGGAGGCACATATGGCGCCGGAGGAGAAGACACAATACCGGCCCACTGCTCCATGCGATAGAGACGCTCTTGCATGTCATGCTCCCTTTGAGCACTAGCACAACATTATCCAGCGGAAAGGAGCAGCTGAAGGAGAAGCACCACCATGACTCGAGCGAGAGGTCAAAACACCCTTACCTCTGCCTTTAGCTGTTTCAGCTGCCCTCTTGAGCTCTCTTGTAGCTGAAATAGACATCTTGTTGGCGAGCTTGAGGAGATTGTGCTGAGCATCAGTGGGGAACCAAATGCCTGACACTTGCTCAATGACATGCATGATGTAGGGCGCATAGGGAAGACTCTTCACAGGATCCTCAAAAGTATCATGAATTTTGTTCCAAATGTAGCGGCTGATCGAGAACTTATGGAAGTCATCACCAAAGCGATCAGGCACCTTTTGAGAATCATCCCGAAGATTGGTAGTATCACCGATCTTGGGATACAAAATCTACCTCAAAATGTTGTTCAGGACATAGAAATATGGCTTCAAGTATACTATCTGACCATCTGCAGTGTGACCATCAAGATACATGTACTGATACTCCTCCATGTCAACATCCTCATACTCAGTAAGCTTAGCAACACGACGGTCATTACCATTGAGTCCAAGCAAGCGAGCAAAGGTAGTGAAATCGACCTTATAATGTCTTCCCTCTGTAGTCCAGTGGATGATATCAATGGCACCAGTCTTATCCTTCTCATGATGATAAGAGGCAAAGAACTGCATGATCTCATTGTTCCAATCCTTCCTGAACTCCATCAAGTGAATGAGCCCCATGTTGCGCAAATCATTCACCATTTGTTGTAGGTCTTGCTCCTTGAATGACATCTTGAGAGAATATTCAGTAATGCATCTCATCTGAACAACCGGAGGCTCACTCTTCCTGAGGAACTTGCGGTGGAGGATGGAATCATAATAGTAAAAGTGGAAATAATGCCAGAAGTGATACTCTAGGAGAAGATCCTTCTCATCCTCAGCATACAAATTTTTGCTTCTCTGATGTCTGATTTCCCGAACATTGTGGTTGTAATCCTCAGGGCGAGGAGGAGCCCAACCACCATGATTGGGAGCAAGCTCGGGCTGCCGCACAAAAGGAGCTGGAGCATCAAAAGGAATGAGCTCATGGATAGGATGCTCCGGACCATGATATGGTGACTGCAGAACCTGAACAGCTATGGTGCGGCCGACACGCTCAAGAGCTTCCTCCTCAGTATCAACCATGGGATCACCACCAATATATGAAGGAACCTGATGCGAAGAGACAGCAGTAGACGATGCACCCAATCCACCATGGCCATGTGTAGCTGCCCTCTAGGAACCAGCAGCACCACCACGGCGATAAGCCGCCTTGGTGCGGCCAGACGACTTTGGGGGCAGCGGCACGGTCTTGGCTCTTCTTGGACCGCTTCTCTTTGTGGCGAGAGGGACTGCTACCGTCCATGGCTGTGAAAGATACAAAGCGAAACTAAGAGACCAAGGCAAAAGAAGGGAAATGAAAGCATGTGAATGAAGAAACAAGGATGGAACGACAATCATGGGGTCGAAAGTGCCAACGATTGTCAGGACTGCCGACATCCAGCAGTGCCGACGCAGAGAGCCAGGACTGCCGACGCCCATGGTGGCTGATCCATACATGCGACTTCAAATCCACACCAACATTCATACAAGGAAGCTAGAGGAGTGGCAAGAGAAGAAGAGCAGAGGCAAAGCACAAGATACATAGACGATTAGGGATAGGTCACCATGAATGTACCTTGAGGAGAGGAGGGGGGATGAAGAAGCGTCAAATCCACAGCACGAACGGCGCCCTTGAAACAAATCCAGTAGCACGGAGACCTCCTCGATGAAATCCTCGCAACACCAGGCTCCAAATCAGAGACGAAGAGAAGAATGGCGCCTCCGGGACTCTCGGGAAATAAGGAATGGAGGAGAGGCGCCGAAGGGGTCGTCGGAGGTGGCGTCGGGACCCCCGATGGTGAGGTCCACCGGAGCCCCCGGGGCACGAGCGTGATGGCAACCGCGAACGAGACGAGGCGCGGAGGCGGCTGCAGGAGAGCGGGGAGGGAGGGAGAGAGTGATTGCGGGCGGTTGACTGGACCTGGCCGGGGTAAAAAAACTATTTAGACCTAGGTCAAAAAGACGTGGCACAGTTAAGATGCAGGCGGCCTAGATACACGTCGGCAATTCTGGCGAGGACGCCGGGACTGCTAACCATTGGAACTGCTGGCGCACGCCAGCACTTCCGGCCGTCAGTAGTTCCGACGATCGTCGGGACTGCCGACGCAGGAAAACTAAAAAACCTCCAAACCTGCACTCACTAAGCTATGTGGGGCAAAAATATGATGGACACTAATGTTTTTCATAGGTGACTAGATTTCAAACATCCATCACAAGGCAATAGTCACATATGAGAAACTATAAAATAGATTTTGAAAGTGTCACACAATATTTTCTCAATTCTTTTCTCCTATCTAGATCAAACAAACTATGTGCAAGACATCAAGCCACGTTACAAGAATCAATGATATTTAACTCACTCCTCAAAGCACAAAATCTTGACTCATCTTGGGGCTTTGTGAAGATATCGGCTAATTGCTTTTCGGTGCTCACATGATGAATTGCGATATGCCCTTTGGCTTCGTGGTCTCTCAAAAATGATGCCGGATGTCTATGTGCTTTGTTCGAGAGTGGTTTATGGGATTGTTTGTCATTTTAATGACACTCTCATTGTCACACAAAAGGAGAATTTTGGTTAACTCACATCCGTAGTCCTTGAGGGTTTGCTTCCTCCAAAGTAGTTGGACACAACATGCATCGGCCGCCACATACTCGGCTTTAGTGGTTGACAAGGCTACGGTGTTCTGCTTCTTAGAGCTGCAAGACACCAAAAACCTACCAATAAATTGGCAAGTCCCGGTAGTGCTCTTTCGATTTACTTTGCAACCGACATAATCTGAATCGGAATAGCCAAGTAATTCGAAAGTGGAGCCCTTAGGATACCACAAACTAAGATTAGGAGTGTGCACTAAATACCAAAAAATTCTCTTAACAACCATCAAATGACATTCTTTCGGATTAGCTTGAAATCTTACACACATGCACACACTAAACATAATATCTGGGCCTAGATGCACAAAGGTAAAGGAGGGATTCCATCATGGAGCGATATACCTTTTGATCGACGTCCTTTCCTCCTTGATCAAGGTCAAGATGTCCATTGGTTGGCATTGGTGTCTTGATGGGCTTGGCTTTGTCTATGTCAAACTTCTTCAACATGTCCTTGGTGTACTTGTTTTGACTTTTGAACGTGCCATCCTTGAGTTGCTTGATTTGAAATTCAAGGAAGAACTTCAACTCACCCATCATGTACATCTCGAACCTATTCGTCATAATCCTACTAAATTCCTCACAAAAAGCCACATTAGTACTACCAAATATTATGTCATCGACATATATTTGGCAAACAAAGACATCATTATTGACTTTGTGGGTAAATAAAGTAGGATCGACCTTTCCTATCTTAAACCCTTGTTTGAGTAGGAAGTCCTTTCAGCAATCATACCAAGCTCTAGGGGCTTGTTTGAGCCCATAGAGCGCCTTGTCGAGCTTGTAGACGTGATTGGGATATTTGGGATCTTCAAAGCCTGGTGGTTGCTCTACATACACCAACTTGGATAGGGGGCTGTTGAAAAATGCACTCTTCACGTCCATTTGATATAACTTGAAATCATGGTGAGCGGCGTAGGCTAATAGAATACGAATGGATTCTAGCATTGCCACTGGTGCATAGGTCTCCCCAAAATCCAAGCCTTCGATTTGAGTGAATCCTTGAGCCACCGACCTTGTCTTGTTTCTAGTCACCACGCCATGCTCATCTTGCTTGTTGCGGAAGACCCACTTGGTTCCAATCACATTTTGCTTGGGCCTTTCCACCAAGGACCAGACCTCATTCCAAGTGAAGTTGCTCAACTTCTCTTACATGGCTATCATCCAATCCTCATCATCAAGTGCCTCTTCCACCTTGCTAGGTTCCAAAGGAGAAACAAACAAGTCATGTTCACAGAAATTTGCTAAACGGGAACGTGTAGTTACCCCTCGTTGTATGCTCCCTAATATGTTATCAACAGGATGGTCCCATTGAATGGATGGATGCACTCTAGGATGTGGCACTTGAGTTGATCTTTGGATGGGGCCATCATCTTCATCATCATGGTCATGATCGAATGGAGGATCACAATCATGAGCTTATGGAGGATTGTCTTCACTTCTTTCTTCATTGTTGAGTTGGGATTGAGCTTGCACATTGTTGGCACCATCTTGATGAGAATGACCTTGTGCATCATTTGATTTTCCAACTTGGATGTTTCTTGTTGCAGAAGCTTCACCATGCCCATTGGATGGAACATGATGAATGGTAGGATCATGATCAACATGCACAACATGGTCTTCATCTTCGTCTTTGACGGGCTTTATCTCACCAATAGCAAGCTTCTTGATAGCTTGATGTGGAGCTTCTTCTTTACCTACAATCTCAACATTGACTTGCTCCTTTTGAGAGCTGTCGGTTTCATCAAAAGTCACGTCTACCATGATTTCAATCAAACTGGTGGTTTTATTAAAAACGCGATATCCATGTTCGTTAGTAGCATAACCAAGCATGAAACCTTCATCAACCTTTGGTGTAAACTTTGAGCTTTTGTATTTCTTGTTAAGTATGAAACACTTAGATCCAAAAACTCTAAAGTAGTGCACCTTGGGCTTTTTACCGGTTAGAAGTTCGTAGGCGGTCTTGTATCTCATCTTGTGAAGATATAGGAGGTTGATAGCATGACACGCCGTGTGAACCGCTTTCGCCCAATAGTTGACCGGAGTCTTGTATTCATCCAACATTGCTCTTGCGGCTTCTATGAGTGTTCGGTTCTTCCTCTCCACAACACGTGTATGGAACCGAAAACTCATGCTTGATTCCTTCCTCATCAAGGAACTCTTTAATATTGATGTTCTTGAACTCCGTCCCATTGCCACTCCTAACTCTCTTAATCTTGACATCAAACTCATTTTGGGCTCTTCTTACAAACTTCTTGGAGATGCCTTGGACTTCACTCTTATCACGCAAAAAGAATATCCAAGTGAAACAAGAATAGTCATCAACAATTACGAAACCATATTTGTTACCATCAATGCTTATGTAAGCGATGGGTCCAAATATGTCCATGTGAAGCAATTCCAATGGCCTTTCGGTTGACACTATGTTCTTGATGGGATGTTTAGCTCCAACTTGCTTTCCCGCTTGGCATGCGCTACATACCCTATCTTTCTCAAAAGAAACATTTGTTAGTCCAAGGATGTCTTCGCCCTTTTAAAGTTTGGCCAAGTTCCTCATCCCAACATGGGCAAGTCGGCGATGCCATAACCAACCCATGCTAGATTTTGCCATTAGACAAGTCTCAAGATTAACTCTATTTGATGTGAAATCAACTAGATTGAGTTTTCCTTTTAAATGACCCATAAATGCAATAGAGGAATCCTCCCTTCTATAGACTTCCACTCTTATCCGTAAAGAGACAATTGTAACCCATCTCACAAAGTTGTGAAACGGACAACAAATTGTATCTCAATGAATTCACAAGTAAAACATTAGAAACAAAGTTGTCATTTGAGATAGCAATTTTATCCAAACCAAGGATTTCTCCTTTTCTATTGTCACCAAACACAATGTTTCCACTTTCATCATTACTAGGTTGGAATAATGTGAATATGTTCTTCTCTTCGGTCATATGATTGGTGCATCCACTATCCACCATCCAACTTGTTCCACCGGAGGAATATTCCTACAAAGATAAATCAAGCTTGTGTTTTAGGTACCCAAAGAGATTTGGGTCCTAGGGGGTTAGTCACATAAAACTTCAGCACCCAAACACTCCTCATGATCCCCTTTCTCTTTTGGGCACCCACATACTTCATCACAATCTTGACATCCTTCCCCCAACAACACATGTAGTCACTAGCATAGCACCGTGGAAGTGGTGCTTGTGGCTTAGGGGCCTCGGATTGCTTCATCTTGATTGTCTTGTTGCTTGTAGGTTGGATCTTAGGAATGTAGACCTTGTTGTTTGCCTTGCATATAAGTTCATCAAGGGCAACACCCTTGTTGAACTTCACACAAGGTACACCATTGATCATGTTCCTTCCATTGGCCTTCCCATCATACCTATTGTAGCCAAGGCCTTCCTTGATAGATGGGTGCCTAAATGCCTTGTATATAGTCTTGTTAGATTGCTCTTGACACTTGCACCCATTCTTCATGGCCATCTTCAACCTATTGATCTTCTTGTCTCTCTTCTCTAGCTCAACAAGGTTAGTTGCATATGCATTTACATTAATTTTATAGCATCTTTTGCAACCATTGCTAGTGGAGACATTAGAGTCTTCGGTTGATCTTCTTATATCTCTTCTCTAGCTCAACAAGGTTAGTAGCATATGCATTTACATCAATTTTATAGCATCTTTTTCAACCATTGCTAGTGGAGACATTAGAGTCTTCGATTGCCTTAGGAGAAGTTGAAGTGCTAGCCCAAAGAGCGCTATAGTTTTGCTCAAGATTTTGATATTTTTCTTCCAAGCGTGTGAGGCTTTCTTGAGCAATACTTTTATCATTCTTGAGGCTAGCTATTTGATCATTAACCAAGGAATGTTCTTTAGTTAATTTCTCAATTGAGTCATTGGCTAAAGACAATTCAACAGTTAACTTCTCAACTTTCGACTTTTCCTTGGCGATAGATGCTTCAAGAGCTTGGTTCTTTTCTCGCTCTTGAGTGATTATATCTCCTTGCATCTCCAAGCATCTATCCCTCTTCTCTAATTTCTTCATTAGCATTTTTATTTTAGTGTAGGTCTTTTTACTAAATTTCTTTATCATGGCTGCTTTAAGTTGTTCTATGTTCTCATCACAACTATCATACTCATCACTAGAGGAGTTGGATGAGGATTATACCTTCTCTCCCTTAGCCATAAGGCAAGTTGGAGTATAGTATTCATTGTCAATGGAGTTAGAGAAGAGCCTTGATGATGAATCCAAGTTGGGGAAGAGCTTTGGTGGTGAAGCCGAGTCGGGAAAGTTCATGATTGGTGATGAAGAGTGGTGGATGGCGATGTTCGCAGCTCCCTTCTTCTTCTTCTTCTCATCATCACTTGAATCACTATCATCATTTGACTTCAATTCTTCACCAAGATGAGCTTCACCTTTCTTCTTGCCTTTGTTCTTCTTGTCATCATCCTTGTTCTTGTTCTTCTTCTCTTCGGGACAATCAGCAATGAAGTGACTGGTTTTACCACACCTATAGCAAAACCTCTTCTTGTACTTCTTTTTACCATCACCATAAGTATTTCAGTTGCTCATCTTCTTCATAAATTTTCTAAGATTCCTAATCACAAATGCAACCTCCGCATCTGAATCTTCTTCTTCACTTAAGGAATCATCCTTCACTTTCTTTTCTTCTCTTAACAACAACCATTTCCATCATGAACATGAGTTGCTTTTAGGGCTATATTCTTGTTGTATCCCATTGCATTAGGATTTTGATTGTGAGCATTGATTGCATCTTCATCTAGACACTCATGATGCTTGAGCTTTGAGAGAACTTATTAGGGTGTCATATCATCATAACCGGGCCTCTCCATGATCACGGAAGCTAGCATGTTATTCTTGGCTCTATAAGTTCTCAACATCTTCCTAGCAACCTTGTTGTCATCCCATTCGGTGCTTCTAAGAGCCATTATGCGGTTGACCAAAGCCATAAGCCTATCAAACATTGCTTGAGTTGTTTCACCTTGGAAGAACACAAATCTTTCCAATTCACCATGAAGTAGCTCAATGTTGCCTTTCCTCACACTCTTGTCACCTTCAAATGATGTTCTCAAGATTTCCCAAATTTCCTTGGCACTTTCTCTTTCATTCACTTTGTTGAACTCATCCGGACCTAGACTTGACACAAGCAAGGCCACAGCTTGTGCATTTTGATAAAGGACATGCACTTCTTTCGATGTTATCTCTCTATATTCATCGGTAGGAAATGTCACACCAACATCCACAACTTCCCAGAGTCTTGCAACAATGAGGTGCATCTTCATCTTGTAAGCCCAATCATTGTATCTTGTTCCATCAAAGTGAGGTGGCTTGCCAATGTTGACGGAGGGAGCGTGTAGAGGATGACCTTTGATAAGTTGTGCATAGTCGAAGTTCATGTTTGAATATATTCCTTTTCCTTGAGCATGCTCACCATCTCCAACATCACTTGCGGCATCTTTGTTTGCATCATTCTTGCCACTTGTTGCTTTATTCTTGCCACTTATAATATCTTCAACTTTCTTGCTCAACTCTTCCTTCAACTTGTTCATCTCATCTTGCATCTTCTTCATTTCATCTTTGAAAAGCTTTGCTTGTTCAGCCATCAACTCTTTTGCAATAGTCTTGGCCATCTCGGTGGCTTTGGCTTGCATCTTCTCGGTCTCTGACATTGTTTCTTCTCATGCGGTGAAGTGCTCGAGAAGACCTTGCTTTGATACCAATTGAAAGGTTCTAAACAATGCCTAGAGGGGGGTGAATAGGCGTATCTAAAAATTTCTACACAAATCTCAAAGTCACTTGTCAGTAACTATCGGAAGTCCCGACAGTTTGGGTCAGAACTTCCGACGTGTCAGAAGTTCCGACGCAAATTGTCAGCAGTTCCGACACCTATGGGAAATGAACTACAAGTGCTCAAATGAATTTTGTGAGATCGATAACTTACAACACCACTTCCTTGACGCCGAGAACCCTCCAAATCGTAGATCATGACCAAACCCTAAGAAGGAGGTTGGAAGAGAGACAAAGCAAATACAAGTAAAAGCAAGCAAATCACAACAACAAGCACACGAGACAAAGGATTTATTCCGAGGTTCGGCAACCCCACTAAGGAGCTCCTACGTCCTCGTTGTTGAGGTGACCACTAAGGTCGGAGTCTCTTTCACCTCCTTGCCTCTCTCAAGGCAACCACAAAGGTCACTCGAGGTTTCTACTAAGAAATCGAGGGTAATACAAACTTCCCAAGGATCTTCCACAAGATGGAAGCTCTTAGGCGACGCCTAGCCGGCTAGGGGCAAAGCCCTAAGAGTAATAGACGCAAATTCAACCGGTTTGACGAAGAAATCAAGTGCTCAAGCTTGCGAAAATGATTCTCACTCAATCCGCTCTCCTATCACTCAAATCCGTGGGAAATCGAAGTAAGGAGCAAAGGGGAGAGGAGAGAGAGCTCTTGAATGCTTGAGAGATGTTTTGGCCATGAGTTGGTGAGCAGTAAAATGAGTGGGTAACGGTTAGAAGTGAGGAGAGAGCTATTTATACTTGTAGTAGAAATCTACCCGTTCAGATCTACATCGGCACTACAGATGCAAATCACGGGACTTCTGACCTTAACTAAAAGTACTGTTCATCCAAGGTCAAAATCCCTGCGTAAATGTCAACGTCAAAAGTCCTAACGTACGTAGAGACTGCCGACCGTCAGTACTGCCGACGCACGTCGGCACTGCCGACGCAAGCGCACACCAGAGCCGGCCAGAGGGCCAGGCGTCGGCACTGCCGACGAACGTCAGCACTTCCGACGACCATAGTCACTGCGCGAGCAAGTGACTGAACGTCAGTAGTTCTGGCGCGAGTCAGCACTTCTGACCGTCGGGAGTTCCGACATACATCGACACTTCCAACACCTAAAGTCATAAAAACTATTCTACGTGCTCGTGAAGTTCTAGAGTGTCTCTCTTTTGATTTAGTTTTAATACTTGAGCACTATCTTCCTCAGACCAACTAATTTTGCATCCATCTTTATAGTGCGGCATACCTAAACCTAATAGCAAGAAAAGATAAACTTTGAAGCTCTGCTTTGAGTTCGACACCATTTTCAACATGACTAATTAAGGGATACCATTTCATCTTGGATCAACTCTTTAAATCTTTCATGGGACCAATAGCTGCGACATGTCTCATTAAGATCACATTAGTCCCTAACTTGGATGTCATCAATACACCAAAACCCATATAGGGGCAAATGCACTTTCACATATCATTATTAAAAATAAGCCAATTACCCTTAAATATCCACCTAAATTAGCTAGCTTGCCACGACCAAAAAATAAATTCAAAAAAAATCCTATATATGTCTCTAAATCACCCACATATGCCATTATATTGATATAAGATAAAAACTCTCAAGTATACATATTATGTGTCACCATGTGAACTACTTGAATATGTATATAATCCCTCCGTCTCAAAAAGAATAAAAAAATTCTTGTATCCTGAGAAGTCAAACAATACCGAGTTCAATCAAATATATATAAACTACTATTTATAATTTATAATAAGTATTACTAGATTAATTGTAAAATATATTTTCATTATAAATCTATTCTTGAAGATACAAATGTTGATACTATTGTTTGTCAACGTAGTCAAACTTGGGATTATTTGACTCCTTGGGAAGCGAGTTCTTCATTCTTTTTAGATGGAGGGAGCATATACAGTAAACAACGAGGATCTCAATTTACATGTTAAACACATAGCTGAAGTCAAGATTTCAACAAAACACTTGTAAAATACATATGGAGGTTCAACGAAAAGGGAGAATCTATGAATGAGGATGGGAAATCATATAAAGTTATTGGTACTTAAAGTTTATCGCAATCCATACACAAACCTTATGTTTTCCTAACACAAGCACGAGCATGATGGACTAGTAATAAGCTCAAATTTGCCAATACAACATAGCTGGCTACCAAATTTCGGTTGATATAGGGATGTTCATTTTTGTTATTTGTTCAGCTATACATGTGTGTGTGTGTGTACCTAGGTTGTTATGGGCCTTACGACCTTCTCTTAAAGTCCAGCCTGCCTATGGAAATCCATACATGTGCGACAACATGTTTTGATCTTTCGTACTCATCACTTCAAAAAAGAATTAATCCAGAACGTGCTATATTTTAGTTTATATATAACATGTATTATAGCTAGTATAATTCACGGGTTGGACTAATGAAGGATCATGCGTGATGTGTGGTACGATCAGTGCTAATCTGTGTATTGATTCATTGCCTTAGTCCAATCAATTACTTGTAGCTAAATGCTGCTATTACAACTTTCCTTCGCATAATAAACTAGAATAGGCGTGATGGTACAGATCATCTATCTATGTGTACATAGCTTAAACAGACCAACCTAGGTTACTGGTTGATCTCGAGTACTCTAGCTAGGAATGCTCACGATAATTCTAGCTGAAAGTAACAAACAACTAGATAGACTAGCTCAGACGAGATAAAAAGTATCTAATTGGTGGTCCAAAATTTAACACTTGCATATATTGTACCGGCAAACTTTCGCTATGGACCACGCACTACCGTGACCAAGGGGTTATCATCTGTCTGGATCACGAAACCGCTGACTGCATATTAGGCTATAATTAGCTCACAAATGTACAAATCAATGTGAAAATGAAATAAGCATTTGCATCAGCATGCACTGGACTTTGGGTCCAGGCGTACAGCTCTTTTAATGGGAGTCCGAAAAAGACCAGTTCTTTTCTAATGAGAGCACGGTGTGGATTATTCTCCTCTCTCTTTTTTTTTTGCATTATAGATGTAATTCAATTGCAGCCATTGGTGTGTTTACTCTTGATTATATTACTAGTCTATCAACCCGTGCTCTTGCACAGGCTAGAATATTAGATGACCTAAGCTTTAGTTATTGTTTAATATCTCCGACTAATAAAATTTACTCATATGAAATTCCACATTTGCTCCTTAATTTATTTTCTAAGAAAATATACATAATAGATAATGTAGTATTTATCCAATTGAGAAAAAGTTACAATCAATGATCTATATGTTTTTTTATCCATATCTATAGTTAGCATGTATCATAAATATGCATTTAGTTGAACCTTAACATAAACTATGGTGTCTCTTATGTACCCCATATCTTATGACGTCATAATCTATATTTTTATTTTCAAATGCTAATCTTATTATCTGCTATAGATTTTTATTATTCTAGAGTTAAGTTGAAACTCTTGTGTTTTTTGTACATTTATTAACTCTCTTTTGTATTTTTCCCAAAAATAAGGATTTAGGTTGTAGACCACACTCTTAGGTACTACCATGGCATAAATAGTAATTTGAAACATGCAACATGTCGGTTAAGATCGGTGGTAAAGCTTGAAGTGAGATCTAGGTACGGTTGAAAAACAGAAAGAATTTTTCCCGCCCCGACTTGCCCATTTTTCCACATTTGACCCGATCGTTTCCTGATTATCGGAAAATTCCAAAAATGGGACAAGTTGCAGGACAGAAGGTCTCGGAATTCAGACGGAAACGGGGTTGGTGTTTTTCCGCCCGTATTTTCGGAGTTCCGTATTTGGTCAGAATTTTTCTTAATTTTTACCAGATTTTAGTCAGGCCCATGAAACATTTTAGCTTATCCATATCCTGAAGGCCCAAGAGCCCAAGAGATCATCTAGGGTAGGATAGTGATAACATGGAGAGGATATTAATATTTAGGGAAAATTGTGTTCTTACTCTTGTCCAGTACTCCAATTGTGATTTTGCCCCAACGTTTTCAACTTTATGTTTTACCCTTGTTATTATTATGAAATGAACTGTCTGTTTGCCCCTGCTTTGGATGTCCATTATATGGACAGAGAATACATGAATTAAAAAAAATCTAAACTAGAAAAGCAAAGGCAAAATGACCACATTGCCCCTTATCCTTATCTGGCTCGTCCTCATCCAAAACAGACTACATCGAGCGAGCAGCAACAGGCGGCTTCCTCGGTGGTGGTTCATCTGGACTAGGCACATGGTGTGGCGGCGCCTCCAGGCCTCTAAGCTCGTGTGCGGCTGTTGATATTTGTTAACGCACATAGAAAAGGATCCGCAAGTGCACGGATATCGATGAGCATTTCACCCGGGAGATATTTCTAGAGTATCGTATTTGTTTATCCGCAAGGAGAAAGCGTGCGATGACTAACCTAAATCTATACTTAACCCCTGGGCCGCACTACAAGGTGGTGAAGGTATAAGCGATTAGAGAGAACTACGACGACAGTCTAGTTCCAACCTATGGCAAGCTATGATACTATTGGTCTTAGGGGAAATACCGATGGAAAAGAGACACCACAGAGGATGCTTAACCAGGGTACTTAACCCTACTAAACCTTCTGACGGGAGGAGACTCCAAAGGTAACAATGGGATTGTCACGTCCCACGCTACTACTCACTAATCCGGCCAGATAGGGGATAAATACGAGTATTCCTAGCCCAAGCACCACGCTTACGCTACGGATGATTACTCTATTCCCTACGCGAAGCGAATAAAGTAAACCCGTAAACTAAAGAACAATAATAACAACGTACTTACTTAGTATTAGAAGTTGAATTGCCGAAGAATCCTAGAACCAAGCCTCGGGTTAGGAGACTTGATCCCGCAGGTACAAGCCGAAGAGGAGACACCGACATGCCGGGCTTCCTCCAACTCATCCCTCCACTCTAACTCTCTCAATCTAGAAGAACTCTAATCTCACATGGAGACTACAAAGCTAATCTCTCTTATATATGCCCTAAGAGACAGATCCATTCAAGGGACTCCTCTCAGCTGATCCCAACTGGAAATAATGAATTAGGGTTTCATGGGATGCCTCCTCCAGGGGCCAAGGGCCTTACTTATATAGCCCTCTAGGAAGCACCACAGCCCTCAGATTAAACCGACCTTGATCTACAATTATTATTGATCTTCAAAGGCGGTGGAGGCAGGATCCGCGAGGTGGAAGGCGATTGGCCTCCAGGGCTGGGCGGGCGCCCAAGGAGGTGGGGCGGGCGCCCTACTTCCGAGCCCGTTTTGCCTCCCGTTTGTTTCTAGAGTCTTCTCGTACCTTCTAGATTACAGAAAAGTTGTGCATAGCCCTTTTGTCTCTATGTAAACCTAACATGTGGGCCATCCTTGGTTCTTTTTAGCTAACCCCCTGCAGAAACAGACATTCACCAAAACTTGTGGAATTCTGTCAGTGTAACCTCTATATCTATATAGTATTTATATTTAGATCATTTCTCATGCTATGTTGACGGTTAAAAATAATACTTATCTACCATCAATAGCGGCGGTTGTTCAGGGGCGAGGGGGCACACGCGCGCGGGGCGACGGTGGCTCTTGTTTAGCTTACAATGCTTCTCAATGAAATACTTGAAGTCTCTAGCAATGGTTTGCCTAGAGATAGGGAAAACCTAGGGTTATGAGCAGTCTTAATGTATTCTTCGCATGTCTCGGTTTCCCCAACATGGATAGGAAGGTCTAGCCTAGGTAGAAGACGACAAAGCTGAACACAAGCTACCTCGAGACTGTACTCCTAGTGAAGAACACTACCATTAGGATTGAAAGAAATTTGAGTCTAAACCATGCGACATTTCTCGTGCCTCTTAACACACTTATCTCTATGCCGAGTGAGATGGTCAGTGCCACAACTAGAAAGAACATAGTACTGCCTACGACAATGGAGGCACATGGCACCATACTTGACCCACTTACCATTCACTGTTTTGAAGAGCTTCTCGCAATCATCTCGGATTTTAGATGTGGAAGGGCAAGAGGAAGAGCCTGGATCTGGCTGGTTGGAGTTGCCAGTCTGGCCACCGACGAGGCCGGTGGCAGCAGTGCCAGCAACATAGGCAGCAGGGTCCTCGGTATGGTTGAGGGGATCGGAATGGGATCAGCAGTGGAACGACCGAAGATCTCCTCTATGTCTGTGCGAACACTGTCGTCCTCGTCATCCTAAGTAACCTCCACTGTCGCAACTCCTCGTTGGTGGCCATAGAGTGCCTGATCCCATTGTCCGCCATCTCCCAAGCCTCTGGTTCCTCAACGGCTATAAGAAAAACAAGCAATGAAGCAAAGATCAGAACAAGAACAGATCTAGGGGTTAGGGTTAGGGTTAGGGTTCGAGAAGATGGAGCTCACCTCTACAGCCGGAGCATCAGAGACGCTAATAAGGTCAGCGATATTGCATAGAACTGTCCTCCTAGTACCTCAATGGCTTTTTCCTAGACTGAAGACCTGCGAAAAAACAAGCACATCAAGGCATTAAAATGTGCTTAAACAACTAGATCTAAGAGATTAAGAGTCTAAGGGAACTTACTGAAGCCCAAGAGGTGCCGGCGGCTGGCAAGGTTGACAACGAGGAGATGGTGCGGAGGATGAGGCTACATCGCTGGTCAAGGATCATGAAGAGGGGAATAGATGGTCGTGTCGTGTGCTCGTGTTGGCCAGCAGTGGCTCAACCAGCCACCGGAGGGCGAGAAAAAGAGAGGAGAAAGGCTAGGGTTGCCACAGCAGGAGAGCGGAGACGGAGAGCTAGAGAGAGAGAGAGGAGAAAGAGAGCAAACAAACAAATGAGCTAGGGTTTCCAGTGTTGGGGGAGCGGCCGCGGTGGGGCGGCCTTATATACCCCTCCCCCAAAATGGGAAGATCCAACAGTCGAGGAGCATGGGGGAAGGGGATCAACGACTGGGAGCCGTGGCTCCCGTTGGAGCGGGTTGTGTCCGTGCCAGCACTACAGGCCGATATGCAGGCCCAAGCACGGTGTGATAGGCCGGGCCAAGCACGGGCACGAGACAAGCCGTGCCGCATTGAACCTGGGTCGTGTTTTTTCGGTCCGGGCCCGTGCCGGCCCAATGGGCCTGGCCCAGGGGGCATCAAGGGGGTGGCCGCCGCGAGTCGAGGGGCTGCTATGTCAGGAGTCATAGGGAGGGAGAGAGAGGCACAAATAGAGTGAAATGGAAAATGTAGGGAGGATAGATATGGGCCGATGGAGTCCAAAATCCGTGGTCCACGCGCTACCATTCACAGGTAACACACGGACGCATAGGCCCACCTGTCATCGGTCACTTCGAGAAACTACACGCAATTCTAATGAGGATCCATACATGCTCTAATTTAGAAAAAAAAAGTCTACACAACCCCCTCAACTATTCAGGGCGGACTAAACTATAAAACAGGATTTTCTACCCCCGAACTTTCCAAAACCGGTCAAATAACCCCAAAGCGGTTTAGGACGGTGGTTTTGCTACAATGACAGTGGTTTTGTCTTTTTCTTTTTTATTTATTTTCGCTGATCTTTGAAAAATTATAGTAAATCACAGGAAAATCATAAAATAGAAAATTCAATTTTATTGTACTCCACATGAGTAGATCTACACAGTGAACACATAATATGGTATGCTTTAGTACAAAGTTTTTGATGTAGCTTTAGATCTATGATTTTCTATAATTAATTAGAGTAATTTATAGCTGCAACTTCTATAGTCCAATTGTGGTGAAATTTTTATGATGGACTAATTATTGTATGCTTGAACTGTAGTAAAAATTTCATACTCATTGTATCATGTATAACTTAGTTATAGAGAATCTATAACTAAGTTATACATGATCCAATTAGTATGAAATTTTTACTACAGTTCGAATATACAATAATTAGCCCACCATAAAAATTTCACCACAATTGGACCAATAGAAGCTGCAACTATGAATTATTCTATTTAATTACAGAAAAGCATAGATCTAAAGCTACAACAAAACTTTATACTAAAACATACCGTATTATATGTTTACTGTGTAGATCTACTCATGTGGAGTCCAACAAAATTAAATTTTTATTTTATGATTTTTCTATGATTTACTATGATTTTTCAAAGATTCAGTGAAAATAAATAAAAAAGAAAAGACAAAACCATCGTCACTATAGCAAAACCACCGTCAAAACCGCTTGAGGGTTATTTGACTGATTTTAGAAAGTTTAGGTGTAGAAAATCCTGTTTTATAATTTGGAGGTAAAGTAGTCATAATTGGGGTTACGTAGATTTTTTTTGTTAGATGCAACTTGCTCGTAAAGGTATACGTCTTTATGTTGATTTGACATGATCTGGAGACTTTGAAACCAACATTTGGTTGCGTTCCACGGTCGACACATGGCAACCAGGTTTGCACTTGCATTGGACTTCTGGCCGGTTTGCTTCCTCCAGTCCCCTCCGAAAGCGATCGCCATTTCATTCTCATTTCACTGGTGCAACATGATGATAAATGGAGAAGGGTCTATCGCCACCATTGAATCTTTCTTCAGCTCCTTTTCCATCCCCTCATGCACGGATCGGATGATACCAACGTCTTTTCCACTTGCCTTCCGCTCAAGTGGTTTTGATCGCAAGAGTCTAAGCCTATGCCCATTAGGGTAGGTTACCTACGCGCACACCTTGCGCGGGCAACGCCGACGACGCCGACGGCGAGCGAGCGACGGCGACGGCGACCATCGATCGGCATGTGTGTGTTGGATCATCAGGACGTGGCAGCAGCTGAAGTGACAAGTCCATGGACGACCGCCGTAACTTGAACACGCTACTCTTGCTTATGTTTCAAGGCTGGCCGGCCTTGTTATTGTTCCAGCGAATATGTGTCGATGATGACTATGCGGCATATACAGGGATCAAAACCTAAATTTGATCGTGCTGCACTACGTGCACCCATCTCTTGACCGGTGACTACACCTTAATTGCATTTATGCACGTTTCCGTGTACTGTTCCGTGGAGAACAATTTATGCCATGCATATTCAGTTCACACGTACTACTAGTAGTGAACGGGATCAGGATTAGTGGAATCACAGCTAGCTAGCTAGTGGAGGGGCTAGGAAAGAAGTGCTTTTTACAGCATCCAAATCTTAACGAGCACCAAAAGGAGAGAAGTGATGTAGCTGGAAAAGACGCACCTACATTAGCTAGTAGTTTATAGCTAGAGAGATTATTCATATTCGTACGCATCAACGACGGCACCTTGCTTTCTCCCGGTCATCTTAATTAATCGTAATCATATGGAGAGAAATGATCAGTCAGTGTTGTCCGATTTCATGCGTAAATCCACCAGCAGCAACAAGTAATCTCACCATTCCATGACAATGCACACACGACAGCCGCCTATGAGTAAATGAAGCGATTATCCAGATAGATCGCTGTCACCTGGCCACATCATTACAAATTTACAATCATTGTGCAGTGCCACCACATCCAGATTCCAGAATAATACTACTAGCTAAATTCCAGCTGCAGCATGCGGTTGCCTCCGTCCTCTGCTCCGCCTATCTCGCCGGCCGTCTCCGGGCAGTTCATTATTTAATTTTCAAAGCTCAAATCAGAGCAGGCGGGCTGCTAGCGCAACAATTAGAAGCAAGAACAGAGATGCATGCATGCATGTGTAAGCCCTCAACACTAGCATTTTATTTGAAATTACTGTTCGCCAGCAACATGTAGTGTGCATGTTTGGATGCATATGGACAGAGATTCACCATGATTAGTTGCAAGTTCCCATCAGGACTACCCGTCTGTGTACGTACGCGTACACGCACGAGCTGGATGGGAATGTATCCGTAGGTTAAGTGCCAGTTGCGACTGAAGTGCTAGCCAGGTTCATGCATGAACATGTCATCATGTAGGCAAGTTAGGGGTTTAAGTAGGAAGGTGGGGGACCTCGTACAGAAATCTATCATCGTCCGTACTGCATGTTGCCAAAGAAAAGCTAGCCTTGGTTACTTCGTTGAATGTAGTACTGAAGTGTACTTAGGTTAAGTAATGCCGTCCTTTCCGTGAAGCTGAAAAAACCTTTATGCATGGCCGTCTAACTTGGCACGAAGCGGGTAATTATTTACTCCCACTTCGATCGGCCTATGTTATGTCTCGCTCCCTAAATAATATATATATATATATATATATATATATATATATATATATATATATATATATATATATATATATATGAATGTATCCACTTCCTTCCTTGCCACGTAAGGTTTGACCCTGGCATCAGATTGTTTTCTTCTTGTCGTTCAAAAAAATATGCTTATATGTTAGTCTATCAATCCATACTCCCGCACGGACAAAAATCATATAAGACATATAAGAACTAAATATTCATGTTTAATATCAACAAGTGATAAGAATTACTTATTTTGCATTGCTTACATTGAGGTCCTCAACTTGACGTGGGTAATTATTGTATTTTCCTAGGTTTATTTGGCATTTAACGGTACTATTCTCTTAGTGATAGACAATGACACAATGTGTCCATTGATAACGAGGTATTTGTGATAACTCACTACCGGAGAGCCGGCCTTTGCCGTGTGCCCGACTGTTTGCCGTGAGCAACACACGGCAAAGGCCGGGTTTGCCGTGCGCCCAGCCCAAGCACACGGCAAACACGAGGCACACGGTATACTTGGCCTTTGCCGTGAGCAACACACGGCAAAAACACGGCACACGGCAAAAGCTAACCCCACGCTGACGTCCACCCCAAGCCGTCAACTTTTGCCGTGTGCGGCCGTTAGGCACACGGTAAAGCCTGGGTTTGCCGTGTGCTTGAGTCTGGCACACGGCAAACACAAACTTTGCCGTGTGTCAGGGGTGCAGTACACGGCAAACAATTTATCTTTTTTTTTCAGATTTTGCCCTCCAAATTTTTCCTTCTCTACACACTCACCATTTGTAACTCCATACTCAAATTTCATAAAATTTGAAACATGTTTATTATATTTTTTGCAATTAACAGCATTTATGTTCATTTTTCCAGATGCGGTCAAATTTGAACTACAAGTCAATGAAATAGTTAGAAAAAAATATCGGAAAAATCATATTCATGTTACCCAACCCTGTCTGAGAACACACATTCGAAACGGAAATGACTTTCGAATGCTGTGGTTAGGAGACACGACGCCGAACGTGCGTCGGTACTTTTCAGAAATTATAATAAATGCTATTTTATTCCGTAAATCCTGAAACTTGTACATATGTCATGTTATCATACATAGAGGCAATAGAAAAAGTTTGGGAAGATTTCGAACAAGTTGTCACGTATGATGTGGAGAAACCGGACAATCTCCGAAGAAGTTTAAAAATGTTATGAGTGAAGGAGCATGAGTTGGAGTACATTCGACTTTCATATTTGAGTTTGATTTTGAAACTTTTCTATAGGCAGTACACCACATAGGTTGTGTCGTGTGCAAATTTGGGAATTTTTCGGAATCGTTTGCTATTTTTAAATTATTTTCAGCATTTATTGATTTTGAAACGAGAAAATTCGAATTAAAGAAATAAACACATGAAATAATGGTGTAATATGTTTGTAAACATGGAATATACATTGTGAAGTTCATTTGACAAAGAAATTATTAAAAATTATGATTTATTAAGTTAGTATATTTGTAAAGAAAAAATTTGTGGGATTGATACATAAAATGTTGTTTAGTGTTTGCCGTGTGCCACTTGAAGCAGCACACGGCAAAGAGGCGATGTTTGCCGTGTGCCATTGATCTAGCACACGGCAAACCCCCTCGGGCCAAAAAAAGAACAGCCAACCGCGCCGTGCTCGAGCCCCTGCCCCCCGCGCCCACTGCCCGAGCCCCTGCCCCCCGCGCGCACCAGCAGCGCCCACCGCCGCCGCCCACCGCCACCGCCACCGACCGCGCCCGCCGCCGCTGCCCACCGCCGCCGCCCGCGCCCCTATCCCCCGTCCCCGCCCGCGCTTCCCGTCCTCGCCCGCCGCCGCCCGCGCCCCCTGCCCCCCGCACCACCCGCCGCCGCCCACGCCCCCTGCCCCCCGTCCGCGCCCCGCGCCCCCGTCCCCGCCCGCTGCCGCCCCCCGCACCACCCGTCCCCGCCCGCCGCCGCCCGAGCTCCCCGCCCCGGCCTGCGCCAACAGCTCCTGCTCGCACCCCCTGCCCCCTTTCC
Organism: Saccharum hybrid cultivar R570; assembly: GCA_038087645.1. Classification (NCBI taxonomy): domain Eukaryota; kingdom Viridiplantae; phylum Streptophyta; class Magnoliopsida; order Poales; family Poaceae; genus Saccharum; species Saccharum hybrid cultivar. The sequence goes on along the minus strand of JAQSUU010000112.1, from coordinate 7,990,119 downwards.
CTGCCCACCGCCGTCCACGAGGAGCCAGCCGGCGCTAGCCCCGGCACGAACTCCCCAGGCCTGAGCTCCCTCGGCCCCGTCCTACCCTTGGCCCTGCAGATAGGAGAAGAGGAAGGAGAAGGCAGAAAGAGAAGAAGAAGAAGAAGAAGGGGAAGGGAGGAAGGTTCCGTCAATCCTCGCTGCTGCGGTGATCCCTTTCTCCGTCGCTGGTCCTCGCTTCGTCGCCGCCAAGGTAAGCCCTACCTTCTAATGTTAGTAGTAGTTGTAGCTGTAGTAGATAGTAGTTGTTAGTAGTTGTAGTAGTTGTAGTTGAGTAGTTGTTAGTAGTAGTGCTAGTAGTAGTTGTAGGGTTAGTAGTAATTGTTCTTGTAGTACTTGAATTGTTTCATCTGCATGGCTAGTAGTAGTAGTAATCGCTATGGTTGCCAGCCATCGTGCCGTTGTGTTAGCCGGCCATCGTGCCGTTGTGTTTGTCGGCCATCGTGCCGCTGTTCTGTTGCAGGTTTTGGAAACCTCCCCGTGTAGGGGAGATGCTGCCGAAATTTTTATTTGACACTATTATTTTTGCAGGAGAACGTTAGGTCGTGGGAGGAGAGGCGTTCCTCGGAGCCGTGGGTCTGCCTCCACCATCACCCAAGGTATAACCGCGCATTGTATTTGTGTCGTAGTTTACGTAACCGAGTTAGGCGTCTCCCGTTCGAAAGAGATACGGTTGGAAACGACCGTATCTGTTTCGAATTGTCCACGTTATTTGGACAGCCCGAGGATGCGTAGATGGGGTTAGTTTCCATGTCCACTTTGATCTGAGATATAGTTTTGGCATCACCTCCCTGTTGTTCTCCGGATACACAACCTTCCTGCCGGGACGTGTATTTGGAGAACAGCGGGGAGGTGCTTCTGGTTGGTGTGTTCATGGGAAGTTGGGATGTCCAGTATGCAAGGACCGTGTGAGGTTCTTCTAGTTGAAGAATGGTGGCAAGTTTTCATCGTTCGACAAACATCGTCAATTCCTCCCTCTTGAGCATTCGTTCAGAAAAAGACACCAAGAACTTTATGAAAGGTGTTGAAGTTACGGACCCTCCACCGCGCATGTATACTTGCGCCGAGGTTCATGCTCAGATAGATGCTCTTGTTTTCAATAAAAAAGGATGACAAATTCGAGGGATATGGTGAGCAGCATATGTGGACTCACAGGTCAGGTTTGACGAGGCTCCCGTATTATGATGACCTTCTTGTGCCACATCACATTGATGTAATGCACACTAAAAAGAATGTCGTCGAGGCACTTTGGGCAACCATGATGGACATTTCTGATAAGTCAAAGCACAATGTTAAGGCTAGAGTGGATCTGGCAACGTTGTGTGATAGGCCAAGTCAGGAGATGCAGCCTCCTGCTGGCCGCAAGAATTGGAGTAGGCCTAAGGCCGATTTCGTCTTGGCCAGGAAGCATAGGAGGGAAGTACTTGAATGGATAAAGACGTTAATGTTCCCTGATGGATATGCAGCGAATCTGAGGAGGGGAGTGAACTTAAATACTCTGCGAGTCTTAGGGATGAAGAGTCATGACTACCACGTATGGATTGAGCGGCTTCTTCTGGTGATGGTTCGAGGCTATGTCCCTGACCACATCTGGGTCGTGCTGGTAGAGTTGAGCTACTTCTTCCGCCAGCTTTGTGCCAAGGAGGTATCTCGGTCTGTGTTGCTAGCCTTGGAAGCAGCGGCACCTGTGTTGGTCTGTAAGTTGGAGAAGATCTTTCCACCCGGCTTCTTCCTTCCGATGCAGCATTTGATTATGCATCTCCCATATGAGGCAAGGATGGGGGGCCCGTCCAGGGCCGTTGGTGCTATCCAATCGAGAGATGCTTCAAGTTCCTTCGGAGAAAATGCAGGAATAAAGCCAAGATTGAGGCTTCGATGTCAGAGGCTTACATCACTGAGGAGGCGTCGAACTTCACAACATCATACTATAATGAGAACCTTCCTAGCGTGCATAATCCACTCCCTCATTACAATGCCAACGAAAATGAATGCAACCTTAGCCTGTTCCGAGGCCAACTCGGAAGTCTAAGTGAAGGCACCCCCAAGAGGCTGACGAGTCAAGAGTGGCACACTATAATGCTATATGTGTTAACCAATCTTGATGAGGTGCATCCATACATGCAGTAAGTTTTATACCACTTTGTTTCTCATCGGTGCCGTACATGCACTATCTGCATCCAACCCCTTTGTCCCCCATCGATGTAGGCAATTTCAAAATGAATTCTGGCGTCGATCAAGGGAACCAACCCCACAAGAGCTTGATACACTTCTTAAACAGGGTGTGCGCACTGGAAGTCCCGATTTCATTTCTTGGTTCCAAGAAAAGGTACTTTCCCTCGTGTACTTAGTATCACATTGCAAGTAGATGGTACGAGAGGGTAATATAATGTACTATTTTTCTTCACCTTGCAGAGCCAAACCGATGCGCTTATGAGCGCCGAGTTAAGACAGGTTGCCCATGGTTGTGCACATAGGGTCATGTCATATGCCGGTTATGACGTGAATGGATATCGCTTCCACACAACAAGGCACGAGCAAAGTCGTCCTAACCGGAAATCCACAAATACCAGAGTTTTGACACCCGGCCAAAATGGGATGGACTATTATGGAAGAATTGAAGACATATACAAACTCACATTTCATGGTTGCAAAGATACTAAATCCATCATATTCAAATGCCATTGGTTTGACCCTGAAGTAACAAGACGGATGCCTAATCTTGGGCTAGTCAAAATTCGACAGGATTCCATCTTACCAGGAGATGATGTATACATTGTGGCCCAACAGGCCACACAAGTTTATTATACGTCGTACCCATGCAAAACCGATGCACGTCTTAAGGGTTGGGATGTTGTGCACAAGGTATCGCCGCACGGTGGAGTACCGGTACCAAACAAGGAAGATTACAACCTTGACATGGACACATATGAAGGGGAGTTCTATCAAGAAGAGGGTCTAGAAGGGACTTTTGTGATAGACTTAACTGAAGCCATGGATGTGGCCATTGTTTTTGAAGACGACGACGACGTTGAGGTTGAAGATGTGAGGGACTTGCAATTACTTGAGCAGTTATGCTTAGACAATGACGATGACGATAACGATGCTCCTCTAGTTAGTGATGAGTACCTTGACATGGCTGGTACAGATGATGAGATGGAGGATGCACCGGATGCTGGTTATGAAGATGATGATTATTTCTAATACATGTAATATTATGTTATCCTTAATTTGCATCTTTATCTAAGTACATGTTGTTTATTTGTGGTTACTGATTTACTCTTCTTACATGTAGGTCATTGAACAAAGATGGTGGGCGGCACGAGGAACGTGAGGTCGCGGTACGCCCGACCGAGGGTGGAGCCTCAGGAGCAGCCTGAGGGGTCGGGGAGCCGGCCGAGGCGGACCTCGACCAGGAGGACCAGGAGTGTTAGCAGTCTTCAGGAGGAGACGCCCACGGTGTAGCAGCAGGAGACGCCCACCTGGGAGCAGGAGGAGCAGGAGCAGTAGGAGGAGCAGGAGGAGGAGGACGAGGACGACGGGGCCCCGCCGGATATCTGGCAACGAGGTCCTAATCAGCTTCCCAATCGACCGATATTCATCGACCATCGCCCATTGATTCGGCCACGAGGGCAAAAGTATGTTTGAAAGCACTACTTCGATATTCCTTATGTTCAAATTCACAATATGAACTACTAATTTCGGTTAACCACTTGTGCAGGTCCTTTAAGGTACTGGTAGCAGGAGTTGCTCACCAATGACACCCCAGTACCATCCTTGGTGGCTTGTGCAGGTTGCACTTCCCTGGCGTGGTCACTCTTGCGGGGGCTCCCGAGTCGGCGTGGACGTTTTAGCACTACGGAGGTGCGCCGGATACCACAGATGTACTTGGCAGGAACTTCGGCAACAAGGCCTTGAGGGTGATCAAGGAGATGTGGGTAAGAATTCCTCGCACTTCATTGCTCACTACTTCACATTCTTTGGTCCTTCAATACATAATGACTGTCTACATCGTGTGTACATGCAGGATTTCTTTAGAGTGGAGCCCGAATATGAGGAACAGGTCAATCACATTTTTGGAATAAAATGTGTCAAGAACATCAAGGACATGCACTACGAGGCGTGCATCCAGGCAATCATAAATTACAAGGCCCAGTACGAGCACGTGAAGATAGGCAAAGAGGTCGCAAGGGACACTACACTGACCAAGGAACAATTCATGCTTGTAAGTAACGTTAATTTCTTTATAGTTTAAGTAACATAATCTGGTCTTGTTAAATGTCATGTTCTTGATCACATGTAGGTGCCACCGTACTGGGTGGAGGGCAAAGGGATGTGCTGGGAAATGATGGTGGACTGGTGGTGCAGCCAGGAATGGCGGGACCAGCACAACGCTGCCCGCGGGCGACGCAGAAAGATGCCAGGTCCATCACACCATCAAGGGAGCCTTACCCTCGAGGAATACAAAGAAAGATATGTAAGTACGAGGATTTATTGATTCATTCTAACGGTCGTATGTGCGTACCCTCTAATCATCTTCTTGTTTTTTCGCAGAAAGCCGCACACCCTGGGCAGGAAATAGGCCCGTTGGGGGCCTATGCTCTGTCCAAGAAGGGGAAGGTGACAGCCGACATCACCTACAGCCCGGATGACCCTCCTAAGGCGTACACCAACTCCACTGTCCATAGCCGGATCAGCTCGTACTGTGACTCGGCACATGCGATCCATGGCCCTGACTTCGATCCCTACAACGAGGCCATCAGTGGAGAAGCAGCCATGAGGGCGGGAGGAGGCAAGCAGCATGGGCGGTACTGGGTTGCCGACCCCTTGATCGACTCCTCGAGGACTCCTACTCTCTCCCAGATCAGAGCAAAGGACAGGCGCCAGGGCCAACACAGCTCAGGGGTACGCCCGAGGCCGACCGTAGCCGACTGCATCATCACCAACCTCCAGGTTCTCGCTGTTTCATTCGCGCTCAATCGTTCAATCATAACATAGCTTTGTAACACAAGTGTTCAACCTTGTAGACCCAGCTTTCGCAAAAGGAAGTCAGGATCGCTGAGTTAGAGACACGGTACAGGGAGATGGCCCTCTATATGCGAACTCTTGGGGCTCAGATGGGAGCACCTCCTCCGCCATCCTTGTACATTCCACCCGCTCCAGGTGGACCTAGTCCCGTGAGTTTCACTTCACTTAACCATGCAATCTCTACCTTTGTAGATGTAGATGTAATTGTGGTTGCATGCCATCGAGCCGCTGTGGATGTCAGCCATCGTGCCGCTGTGGTTGCCGGCCTTCGTGCCGATGCTTTTCTTGTAGGTCTTGGGAAACTCCCCGTGTAGGGGAGGTGCTACCGAAATTTTCATTTGAATCCACTATGTATATCTTTAACTTCAAGTATTTAATCTCAAAATTCACTTACAACACGTTTGTCTCATCCTTTGTGCAGCTTCACTCCCAGGGTTCTACTCAAGCGCCCAATGAGCAAAGTCCTCAAGACGGTGGGTGGAGCGACCATGTCAATCCGTACCAACCTCCAGGCGATTCATGGGGCAAATGAGATGGATTCGGTTGGTGAACTTGTAGTTTGTTCATGGAATTTGTCGTTTCGTTGGACGTGTTGTTGAACTTGTGGTTTCCTCAGACTTGTGATGAACTAGAAATATCGTTGGACTTGGTGATGAACATGTGCTTATGTATGTGACATGTACGTTATATGTATGTGAGAGATTTCGTATATCGTGGTTATTGTGGCAAATGTGCGATATATTATGATATTTGTGTGCTATGTGTGATTAATGTGAGCTGTGCTATGATACATGTGGTTGCAAAAGCAAAAAACAAAAAAATTACCTAGGAAGGGGCTTTGCCGTGTGCTAGAACCATAACACACGGCAAAGATGGGGGTTTGCCGTGTGCTATGGTCATAACACACGGCAAACTCGCCTGCCAGGGCGCCTATGCCAAACCTGGGAAGGGGGTTTGCCGTGTGCCTGCATGGTGGCACACGGAAAAGATCCAAAGTTTGCCGTGTGCCACCATGCAGGCACACGGCAAACCTTCTTTTCAGGAAAACCCAAAAATATTTTATAAGTCTTTGCCGTGTGCCCTGCTTAGCTCACGGCAAAGGTTTACCGTGTGCAACACACGGCAAACCCTTCCGTCAGGCTATCCTACCTCCGTCTCCTGCCGTCAGTCACTTTTTTTCGCCGCGTGTCAAGTTTGACTCACGGCAAAGCTTCGCCGTGTGCAAAGAATTTGGCCGTGTGTAAAGGTAAGGTTCGCCGTGGCGTGGTTTGCCGTGTGTTCTTTACCGTGAGCAACACACGGCAAAGCCTTCGCCGTGTGCTACTTAGGCTTTGCCGTGTGCGCGAGGCACACGGCGAACCCCCCGAATCTGGTAGTGACTACATATATTAATCTTCAGATTTATTGGTCAGTGTTTCATATGTGATCATAGGGTAAGGGTGTGCGTGTGTTTATATGGGTGAGTGAGTGTGCACGTATGTAAGCCTGTGCTTTCATATTGTGGTTTGTAAAATAAATATTCATTTTAATTTGAATGCGTTTTTTGTTTATTTTTAATACAATACGTACGTAGAACTAGTACACAAACGGTTCCTCCTTTTGTTTACTACCAACAAAAAAATGTCGGCACCAGTGCAGAGTGGATTGGGTGCCCAGGCCCTAGAACCGCTAGTGGAGACCTATTTCTACAGGCGATCTGTCTAATGAAACTGCTTGTAAAATATATAGATCTATTTTCACTAGTTGTTAACTTAACCTATCGCCAGTAGAGATATGTATTTCCACTAATGGTAGATTAATTTAGCTGCTAGTATAAACCGCTGTTTTATACTGGTAGTAGCGTTAAGTGAACTGCCTATGAAAATGTTTTACACTAGCGGTTGTGTAAGGTCCCATGAGCATCCAGGAGAGGGGATGAACTGGATATCCAATTTAAACTTAAATCCTAGGGCTCAAATTAAACTACCACTAGAAAAAAAGCATAAACTACTCTAGCAAGATGTGCACCTAAGGATTTTCTAGTGTGCTCTAAAACTTACCCTTAATGCATAAAGATTTTTGCAACCAAGAGACAATCCTATCAACATACATTAATGAATACATTCATGCTGGTTGCATCTCATATTTTTGTTATGAAAAGTTTCAAAATTCCATTAAACATTTAGTTTAGAAAAAATCTAGATATTTTTCTATGTTCCTAAATATAAATTCAATTATTGAAGCTTCTACATGAACTCTAAATATTTTATTCAAGTTTTTTATGTTCTAATCTAACTCTATGATTTTTCTCAAATTTTTTTGAAATTTATTTTGTGGTTTAAAAACGTTATTAGATATTTACCAATTTTTTCCTACTTCAAGTAGGATAGAATCACCCTAAAAACCGTGTCTAGCCGAGAAGCTTCCAGAGCAGCTTCCAAAGCACCCTAAAAACCGTGTATTTTAAATGATTTTGAGAGGTGACAGAGATAATCTAGTTAGAGCTAGTTTGGCAGAGCTTCCTAGTTGAATCTAGGAGAAGCTCTACTAAACAGTTTTTTACTAAGAAATGGTTCTTTGCTAATTCTGTGAATTGATTCTTTGAAATGAACTAAGGGGCTGGTAGCTAAAAAAAAGTAACTTCCCCTGATTCACTTCATGCACAGAATCACTGTATGCACTGAGTTTATACTAGAGAATTATAGGGAATCAATTTTAGTCAGAGAATCACTGCACAGAGTTTATACTAGAGTGTTGATGCAAAAGTGGATCTGCAAACACAAAGGGCTAATACCCGAAATCGATATCCAAAGCGTGCCAGTCGATTTGACCTGTTAATTGACAAGGATGAAGATACGAGCACTTTGGTCCTGACAACAGCGATACGCCCGGAAGTCACGGCCAAGAGGTACTCACGCGGAACTCGAGGATCATCGAAGATCGCACTGAAGCAATGCAACTCGTCGAATCGATGAGAACTCGTAAAAAGGAAAAATATGCAAATTGATGAAGTCGCCGGAAAGTAAATAAATGTAAATAAGAGTAAAAGCTGGTTTTTGATATTGATTGATTGATTCTCATTACATTGCCCTTCACTCTATATTTATACCCTGATCTACAGAAACGTAACCAAATACGACTAGGACACTAAATCCAAATCTAAGGAAACATATGACTCTTATACAAATCAGACTCTAATAAACATAGAAAAGGAAATTAATTCCTATCTTATTCCCTTGTCCGTCTAAATTACGATGGAATTCCCATCGACCTCCTTTCCATCGGCACACTCCCTGTTTCATCGGCAGCAGCCTTCAAGCCTTCTTTCATCGGCACACTTCCTATTTCATCAGCAGCAGTCTTCAAACCTCCTTTATCGACATCGGCAATAATATCCTTAACCTTATCGGCAACACCCCAATCCAACCTAGCTTCTCCATACACCGCTACCATCCATCGGCAGCCTTCTTCACAAGCTGTCTTTTATCGGCTATCAACATACACAATAACTTTTCTTCTACCGATTAGCCCACTCTGACTATCTTGACACATGCCAAAAAACGGTGTCAACACATGCCCTCAAATTTCGGAGTATAAAACATTGATACTCCGAAATTTACTCCAGACAATGCTTGCCTTTATCTATTTTTCTCAACCCATTCTCCAAGCATGACATAATCCGTTACTGAATCTAATCAAATCTAGTTCTGATTCACACATATCAGCAAATATCGCACAATCCCCAACTACTCTTGCCCTAATTATGGTTAAGATACCGAAATAACAATCCATCGGCAAGATCTTAACATAATTAATGCCACCATTTTAGAATCAAAAGATTTTGTATTGAGATCTTTTCCAAGTCATGATCACTTGCCATCAAATCCCTTGTACAATCCCTTGATTGTCGTGCGAACAGTTACCATATCCATCTGAACCACCTCGACCTACACGCGCGCGGCATAGAGATAAGTCCAGAATACCCCTACTCCAAGCAGCCTATAAATAGATTTCTCCGGAACGCTCATCTTCTACCCTCAGACTCCAACCTTTGGCATTCTCTCTCTTCGACGGCGACCTCAACGAACAACCGCGCAACCTCAACCAACAAGAGCTCCTTCCAGCATCACCTTTAAGTTCCCAGCCTGCGCCTTCATCTTCCTCAGAGCAATGGCGATCAACTTCAATGTCCCCGCGGTTCGTTCTACTTCCGTTACTTTTACCTTGATTCTTTTTATCTTTGCGAGTTCATATAGTTAGTAATTTTTCCCCTTTTTTCTCATTCTTTTGATTCTCCGAACTTAGGAACTACGCAACAAACTGGTTATTCCAACCGACCAACCACACTTCCAATGCCTAGGTCCAATGGGCGACCCAGATCCAACTGATTTGATCAACGCAGAAGCTAACAGAATTCCCTTCAAAACCCAAAATTTTTCTTTGAATCTATGGAAGGATACATTCCGATCCTGGCCCAAACCACCAAAGGGTGGAAAGATTGGTATTTGAGGGTTAACAGGTCGATGCAGGTGTACTGGGCAGAGCGGAAAATAGACCAATGCATTAGGCTGTCTATTGCCGATATGCAGAAGAATGAATCCATGATGATTGCTGCCGCTTACTTCTGGTCAGATACAACAAACACCTTCATGTTTGGCCATGGTCCATCCGCCCCTACTCTTACCGATGTATACATGCTCACTGGCTTGGACATCTCGACTGTCGATGAGGCTTCCATCTATGGTAGGAGAGCCGAACATAGAGTGAACACACGCAACATCGGTGGCTGGACAGGATACATCCAGGAATACCAAAGGACTGGCACTGTTAACCAGAGGGAACACGCCATATTCTTGAATATGTGGTTGGAGAAATTTATCTTCTGCGGCCGATCGGTAGGACCAACCAACGCCTTCCTTCCTGCAGCCGAACTCTTGGCCAACGGTGTAAGGTTCCCGCTCGGTCGATACCTTCTGAGCTCCACCTACCACCTCCTCCACCAAGTATCCCAGAAGCTTTTGCTTGGTGAACTCATCGGCAATTTAGGAGGCCCATGGTGGTTTATCAATATGTGGCTAAATGCCCATATGCACAAACATCTGTAGTGGGATTTCTTCACCCAAGAATTCCCACGAGAAATCGCCAAAGATTACGTTCTTGGGGATGAGGAATCAGCAACACGCCCACCTCTCAACTTCGGTGAAGCCATAATTGTCCTCCCTGGAACAGAGGCCAATGAAGATCAAATTGGCAGATTTTTCTAGAACTTCTACAATGGTCTCCCTCGCGATCATAGGGCTTGGGTACCCTATATCGATGAAGAGAACAAGTTCCCCCTTCTCTTTAACTTTACCGATGACGAGCTGAACCAAGACAATGAGCTTATGATGGCTATCATCACTCTCAGGGCAATCCCGGTGAACACATTTGGTAGTGGGAAAAATTCCAATACCACCTATGAGTTCTACAATCCATCGGCAGTATCCCGTCAACTGGCTTTTGGGCAACTGCCAATCAAGTTGTGCTTTGCCGATGTGATCAAGCCCAGAGAAACAATCACCAGCGGAACAGAATGGAGCAGGGTAGTGAGACTCGCCCCCGATGCCGATATCTCAGACGTTGATCTTTCCATCTGGTCACCAGCGTCTTTTATTACCGAATCATATAAGCAATGGTGGCGAGAATGGAAGGAATAATTATTTGCAACATCCGTCCATACATATCGGCACATGATCGATCTCGACTACTCCATTCCTGATGATGTAGTAAGTTTCTTTTAACTTCCTTTTGTTTCTCCTTTTTCATATATCGGCAGCTAATCTTTCTTGTGACAAGCCGATGACCCAGTTCCATCCATAAGTAAGAGTGGGAAACCTTTCACCCTCCAACCTATTTCCCCAATTTCAGCGTCGGCTACAACGCCCCCACCTTAGCCGCTTTGACTTTCCAGAGGACCCGTGCCAAGACCATCACCTCTAGATCAAAGCTAGCAACAGCTAGGGCTACTCCGTTAGCTGCCGCTTCAAGCCTAATCAAAGCTTTCAAGGTAATAACCTCGTTTATTTTTACTCATGCCAATACAAACTATATTAATCATGTAACCATCAGGGTGTAAGAGCCGCTGCTGGATCATCATCGACAACTCTTCCAACACCAAGCACCACTACCTCCAGTCAGCCTTCAGAGGTATTCTTTTAACTTTACATTTTATCTGTTAAACATCCAATCTTACACTTGTTTTGCAGCAGCAAATGGGCACATCGGCAAGCATACCAAGCGCTCAAGCTCCACGATCAACAAGTGCCGATGCCCCCCAGCCAACTGTCGCTGAGACCCAAGTAAAGCGTAAAGCTTTAACTGATGCCGAGGCTCAGCAAAAACGACAGAAATCTATGACAGTCCCCGCATCTGTCCAACACCTCTTAGTCAGCCAACCGATCCAGTTGAACAAGTTGACCCTTCTGCACAAAATGTATCATCGGCCATCATACCCCAAGGGCCAACTATTGATGAAGTCGTAGAAGACATCCCATCGGCCAGCTCTGTCGATCCTTCACATGGCCCCCTTCAAGCTGCTCCTTCCAGCCAGGCCCAAGAATTCGCCTTGAAGCAGGTAAACCGATTGACCTAGTCGATTTATAATATCCATATCTATCCTTAGGTAGGATCTCTGACTTCCTTTCTTCTTCACAGGAACAAGATTTTCCCAATAGCTTGTTTTCTTTCGCTATCGACATCTCCGATGATGATGGAGAAGAAGCAAGTTCTTCCCTAGCACTGGGGACGATATCGGCAGAAATTTATGCCAAGCTAGAAGCCCTTCTGAATCTGTTACAATAAGATACTGCTCAGTTGGTAAACGATTCAGATCCTGCAAAAACCATCTTCAAGACAATCCATGGCCAAGTTCCTGTCGATGTTGAAGAAACTCTCTTCCCAGCAGTCCATCTAGAGAGCCGACAACTACAATATCAACGTGCTGCTCACCGTATCGCCGATAGAGCAGCTCAAGCCCAGCTCAATGAAGAGATGCTGCAGCTAAAACAAACTGCCGATAAGAAGCACAAAAGCATCAGCAACTTGCAGACCTCAGGTGCTGATCTTAAGCAGAAGATCCTAGATCTATCAGCAAAGAGAGCCGCTCTTCTAGCTGAACTGGAAGAAGTTGAAACAGCCCTAACTTATGCCAGGCAAGAAGAAGATCAGCTTCCTGACGTCATCAAAGCCCTTCAGCAAGAAAGGGATGTCCAAGCTCGCAAGGCCTTGGCCTTGAAAAAGAAACTCAAGCCTGTGGAGGAGGTTGCCGATGAAGACGCTAAAGATTTGAAGGAAGCCGATGAGATTCGCCTGCGTGCAATATCGGCTATTCAATCTTTGTTAAATCTGTAATTCTCATCTAGTGCATCGGCAATGACACATTGATACTTTGTTTAACTCTAGCCGATAGGATTGTTATCGGTAATTATACTTTTATGCATCTATCTAGATACTAGGGTAATATTTCTTTAAATATTTTCCATTTAATGCTCTGGGAAACACAACCCCTTCGAGGGTTTAGAGAATATATGCATTACCAGGAACAGATTGATTTATCCGATATGGACCCTCCCAATTAGGCGACCATTTGCCAAACTTTGAACTTTTAGTCCCAATCGGTAAAATCAACTTCCAAACCAAATCCCCATCGACAAACTTCTTTATCTTCACCTTCTTATCGTACCATCTGGCTACCCTTTTCTTATTCTCTTCGATGCTAGCTAAAGCCTTTAACCGATGACATGCCACATCTTCCAACTCATCTTTCATAAGGGTATCATAGTCATCGGCTGTCAATTGATCTTGAGAATGTATTCGCCTAGAGCCAGTTTTAATCTCCCAAGGCAACACTGTATCGTGTCCATATACCAACTGATAAGGTGTTACCTTGGTTGCACCATGACACAACATCCGATATGACCACAAGGCTTCATTTAATACCGTATGCCACCTCTTAGGATTTTCTTTAATTTTGCGCTTAATGAGCTTGATAATTCCTTTATTAGAAGCCTCAGCCTGACCATTAGCTTGGGCATAATATGGAGAAGAATTTAAAACTTTAATCCCCATACTCACAGCAAACTCATCAAATTCCCCCGATGTAAACATGGTACCTTGATCGGTAGTGATAGTTTGAGGAATACCAAATCGGTAAACAATATGCTCTTTCACAAAATCAATCATATTAGCCGATGTCACCTTTTTCAAAGGAATTGCTTCAACCCATTTTGTGAAATAATCGGTAGCAACCAAAATAAATTTATGCCCCTTACTCGATGGTGGATAAATCTGACCAATGAGATCAATAGCCCAACCCCGGAACGGCCAAGGCTTAATTATGGGGTTCATAGCCGATGCGGGTGCTCTTTGAATATTACCAAATTTTTGACATTCCTGACATCCTTTAAAATATTTAAAACAATCTTCGAGAATAGTTGGCCAATAATATCTATTTCTTCTGATCATCCATTTCATCTTGAAAGCCGACTGATGAGCCCCACACACTCCCTCATGAATCTCACCCATCAAGCTTTTTGATTCATCAATGCTAACACATCTGAGTAAAACTCCATCTATGGTACGGTAATATAATTCATCATCAAGGAAAACATACTTGGTAGCTTAGAATCTTATACGTCTTTCAACCTTTTTAGATGGATCCTTTAAATAATCAACAATTTCCTTTCTCCAGTCATCGGTATCGACTGCCGATGTTAATACTTCTTGAATAGGCTGATACCCTGAAGCATGCTGAGCTAATCGATTAGCCTCTTCATTATGCAATCGAGAAACATGTTCCAGATGAAAATTCCTAAACCCTTTCAACAATTGCAGACATTTCTCATAATATGAAATTAAAACTTCACTTCGGCATTCATAAATTCCATCCAACTAATTTATAACTAGCAGAGAATCACCAAAAATTTCAACAGCATTGGCACGTATCTCCTTAAGCAATTCTAACCCTTTTATCAAAGCTTGGTATTCAGCCTGATTGTTTGTTGATGTAGCAACAATCGGCAATGAAAACTCATACTTCCTCCCCTGAGGGGAAATTAACACAATACCGATACCTGCTCCTTCACCACATGTAGACCCATCGAAGAAAAGTGTCCAAGGAGCAATCTCCAGAGAGTCCACTGTGTTGCAATGTTGAGTGACAAAATCAGCCATAACCTGCCCCTTAACTGCCTTAGCCGATTCATAACATAGGTCAAATTCTGATAACGCTAAAATCCACTTGCCAATTCTACCACTTAATATCGGCATCGACAACATATATTTGACCACGTCGTCTTTGCATATGACAGTACACTCAGCCGATAGCAAATAATGCCTCAACTTAATGCAAGAAAAGTATAGACACAGACATAATCTCTCGATAGCTGAATACCTGGTTTCAGCATCCACTAACCGTCTGCTCAAATAATAAATAACACGTTCTTTCCCCTCAAATTCTTGAATAAGAGCTGAACCGATAACAGTATCATCAGTTGACAAATACAATCTTAAAGGTTTCCTGTGTTGAGGTGGAACTAGCACTGGAAGATTTGTTAAGTAGCTCTTAATTTCATCTAGGGCTAATTGCTGCTCATCTCCCCATCTAAATTCCTGATCGGCTTTCAATTTCAGTAATGGACTGAAAGCCTTGATCTTACCCGACATATTAGATATGAATCTCCTGATGAAATTAATCTTACCGATCAAAGATTGTAATTCAGTTTTATTGGCAGGAGCAACCACCTTGTTGATTGCCTCAATAAACTTCATACTAATTTCAATGCCCCTCTGATGCACCATAAAACCCAAGAATTGTCTTACCGATACACCAAATGCATATTTATTAGGATTCATCTTTAGTCCATGCTTCCTTGTGCACTCCAGTATCTTTCGTAGATCGATTAGATGCTTTGTGATATCTCCAGACTTAATCACTATGTCATCGATGTAGATCTCTACTAATGTAACGATGTATTCATAAAAAATAAAGTTCATAGCTCTTTGATAAGTAGCACCAGCATTTTTCAAACCAAATGTCATAACTATCCATTCAAATAATCCCACATGATCTGGACACCTAAAAGCAGTCTTGGGAATATCTTCTTCAGCCATGAATATTTGATTATAACCCGCATTACCATCCATGAAGCTGATAATTTGATGTCCTGCTGCAGCATCAATTAACAAATCAGCAATCGGCATTGGATAACCATCCATCGGTGTGGCTTTATTGAGATTTCTGAAATCAATACAAACACGAAGTTTCCCATTTTTCTTATAAATAGGAACCACATTAGAAATCCACTCCGCATATCGACACTGCCAAATAAACTTTGCCTTAATTAATTTAGTTATTTCGGCCTTAATATCAGGAAGTATATTAGGATTGCATCGACGCGCTGGCTGCTGATGTGGCCGAAATCCAAACTTAATAGGCAACCGATGTTCAACTATCGATCGGTCTAATCCAGGCATTTCAGTATAATCCCAAGCAAAACAATCTTTATACTCTTTTAATAAATTGACTAATTGTTGTTTACACTTGGAATCTAACTTAGCACTAATAAAAGTAGGCCTTGGCCTATCACCATCACCAATATCTACTTCTACTAAATCATCAGCCGATGTAAACCCTTGACCTAATTTTCCATCATCGGCAAACCTATCCATTAAAATTCTTCTTCAGTACCGACTGTTTGGATCGGTGGAATTTCATAATCAGCAACCTTGAGGAACTCTTTTTCCCAAGCTTCTCCTGATATGCACTTGGTTCGTTCATAAGTATCTGATTCTGCCGATGCGATGATGTAAGAAGAATCACCAGGAACAACTTCAATTTTATCCCCAATCCATTATACAAGGCACTGATGCATTGTAGAAGGAACACAACAATTAGCATGAATCCAATCCCTTCCTAGAAGCAGATTATATGCACTCTTGCCATTAATAACAAAGAAAGTCGTTGGTAAGGTTTTGCTGCCGATGGTCAACTCAACGCACACTGCCCCTTTAGCCGGTGACACATTGCCTTCAAAATCCTTTAGCATCATATCGGTTTTGGTTAAGTCTTGATCTCCCTTACCAAGT
This sequence comes from Saccharum hybrid cultivar R570, assembly GCA_038087645.1. NCBI lineage: Eukaryota > Viridiplantae > Streptophyta > Magnoliopsida > Poales > Poaceae > Saccharum > Saccharum hybrid cultivar. Next base: position 7,973,952 of record JAQSUU010000112.1, on the reverse strand, counting down.
TTCCAATACATCACATAAGGCATAATATTAATCGCAGCTCCTTCATCAATAAGTATCTTAGATACAGGCTGCCCATCAACTCTGCCTTTCACAAACAAAGCCTTGAGATGCTATCTCTCATCATCGGTAGGTTTCTCAAAAACAGCCATCATTGGATCTAGCGTTAATTGAGCTATTTGGTCAGAGAATAGCTTCTTCCTCATTATCAGGGAGTGCCAAAAATTCCATCGGCAACATAAACACCATATTGACATCTGCCGATGGGCCTTTATTTTTGTGCTTTATTTGCCACTGCTGATTGCTAGATCTCTCATTGGAGGAATTCTCTTCTCGGTATAAATCCTCTTGACGCTCTCGCTGCATCCTCCTTTTCTGTGTCTTTGTCAAACCTTCTGGGCACCATTGAGGGAGTTTAGTTTTCCAAACTAGCTGATAATAGGTCCTAGTTGACTCTACACGACGTATATTAGGATCCCTGTAAAATATTTCTTCATCGGGAACTCTTGCGTTTGCCATCTCTTCAAGCTCCTCTTGGCTCCTCGGAAAATATGCAGCGCGTTTACCAAGCCTCTCATGTACACTAAGCCTGCCCCCCAGCCGATCATGTACTGATGCTTTACCCCTGATCGGCTCATTGATAGACAAACCCTGATTGCCAGGTTGAAACCTCCTTTCTGAACGATTAACTCCATAATAACCATTGCACTCTGGGCAATTTTCAACAGTAGGTAATTTAATACCTTCTTCCCAACAATGAATAAAAAACGGACACCTCCAATGATCCTTATGCCGATTCCACTCTTCTCGGCGTCTCTCTTCTTGCTGTTGTCGATATCGGTCCCTTCGCTGACGCCAGCCCTCCTGTTGCCTTCGATGGGTAATCACAATGCTAGATCGAGGAGGCTTTCCAGAATTGCTACTTTCTCCTAGTAGCCCCTTGCTTTTTGCATCATCGGTAGTTATCCGATGTTAGGGATCCACTGATGCGTTTTTCTCAGCAGCTTCTGATGTCAACACCTTAGTCTTTCCTTCAGCATCCAATATATTTGCTGGAAAAGGATGTTGATCAATTTTCATCGGCTTCTGGATCTTGGAATTACTAAATTTAATTCTCCCAGATTCAATAGCTAATTGTAACTGTTGCCACACTTTGCACTCATTTGTACTGTGTGAAGTTGCATTGTGCCATTTACAATACATCATTTTCTTCAACTCTTCTGCCGATGGGATCACATGATTAGGTGACAGCTTAATCTGGCCCTCTTGAAGCATAAGATCAAATATCTTATCGGCTTTGGTGATGTCAAAAGTAAACTTCTCTGGCTCTTTTTGACCAAAGGGACAAGATATCGGCTTTTTATTTTTAACCCACTCAGCCAAACCGATAACTGGCTCCTCATCTGAATCAGAATCTTCTACCTCTCCGACAAATGAAACATTCTTGTTCCAATTCCTTTTGGGTTCAAAAACCCTAGTATCTTGATCAGAAATCCTTTGCACGAGATGACTTAGGCTTTCGAACTCTTGAGAAGCATATCTGTCCTTAAGGTGTGGCAATAATCCTTGGAAAGCCAAATCGGCAAGTTGCCGATCATCCAGTACCAGGCTATAACACTTATTTTTCACATCTCGTAGCCTTTGCACAAAGCCTTCCACCGATTCATCATTACGCTGTCTCAATTTTACCAAATCGGTAAGCTTCTTTTCATGAACTCCAGCAAAGAAATATTTATGAAATTGCTTTTCTAGATCAGCCCAAGTAATAATAGAATTTGGCAGTAATGAAATAAACCATGTGAATGCTGATCCAGACAAAGATGATGAAAACAAATGAACTCTTAATTCATATCTGCTAGCTGCCTCTCCACATTGAATAATGAAGCGATTAACATGTTTCATGGTTGATGTATCATCTTGCCCAGAGAACTTAGTGAAATCTGGTACCTTGTACCGATTTGGGAGAGGAATTAAATCATATGCCGGAGGATATGGAGTCCGATAAGAATAAGTATTGACCTTGGATTTTATCCCAAACTGATCCTTCATAATCTCTGCTATTTTATCGGCCCAAAAAGCATCAACATCTTGTTGACGATATGGCTGAACTTCTACAGAAGGTACTTGCTGATATCCCTCTGCATATCTTTGTGGCCCACGATCTCCAGCAATCGGCATATTTGCCATTACTTGTGGTCCATTAATCTGCTAGAAAGGATTCATCGGCTGAGCTGCCGATGCTTGATTCTGAAAACCAGCTTGCATATGACCTTGATGAATCCCTGCAACTTGCTGATTTGGTTGAACTGTATGTTGAGTTGGAAACTGCCCTGACCAACTATTATTAGCGTTCATCGGTACAAAATTTGCCGACGGCTGGTAATTTGCTGGCATTGCTGGATAATTACAACCAGCTTGAGGCATGAGCTGGACTCCAGATTGACTTATAGCAGGAGCCTTCTGTTGCATCGGTAACAAGTTTGCCGATGGACTTGAATTAGATGTTTGACCCAAAGGCATCTGAAAACTTCCTAGAGTTGGTTGCACAGTAGTTGCTGTAATATATTGAGGCACTTGAGCTATTGGCGAACCAGCCGATGGCATAGGAGCTTTTCCTGCTGTATCAAACACTTGAGGTAACCCAGGGTTAAAAGCAAATGGCTCTGGAGGCCTACCGTATCCCCACCAATTAGCAGGAATCTGGTTATTCTGTGGCACAGGACCTGATAAAGCCGATGGCGATAGATCTGTATTAAGCCAAACTCGTCCTGATAATACTGAATCTGATCGCATCGGTGTAGATTGTACGTTAGATAAGCCTGCTGATACTGGAGGGGAAGAAACTTCTGTACCCACAACGGCTGGGGGAGCCGATGGAGTAATAACAGATGCTGGCTCTAGTTGATGATAGGCAGGCCCAACGTAATGCGGTTGAAAGGTCCTTGTTTGGTTTTGGTAATTGAGTGACAACTTAGGTGGACTAATATGTGGTTATGTGAGATACACAGGAGATTAGTCCACATGTGATGGTGTCATGAAGGAGCTCATTGCATATGAGACATGACATGGAGTCATGTGGCCAAGGTGACGAAGATCAAGATGAGGCTTGGCTCGACGGACCGGTTGCAAGTGTGAAGGGCAAGTCAGAGGCTTTGGAGTGAGGGACCGCGTGTGACGGTGAAGCTTGAGCATGACTTGGCGCCGATGGACCGACGCAACGGTGAAGAGCAAGTGAGGTCAAGATCGATGGACCAAGGTCACATGATGATATGAAGTGGATCATATCATTTGTGATATGGTTGGTGCATGTGTTGCATCAATGTCGGAGGAGATGGAGTGGAATGCGCAAGGCAAAGGTATAACCTAGGGCATTTCCATTTCACCAGTCATAGGTGTGTAGAGAAGTTGATGACCGGGTTTAGGATAGATGGCCGTACTATTAAGAGGGGCAAACTTGTTTGCATATCGGTCATCTAGTGCCACTCGAGTGATCTAACTATGCATCGTTGCTAGGATCGAGTGGCGTGGCAAGTTGAGTAGTTAACACCTTCGGTAAAATGATTGTGAAAATGCTAACACACGTACACAAGGTGATGATCACTTGTTGGTGTTGGCACATTTGTGAAGGCGGTGGAGTTTTAGTGGTAGAGAGGGGTTTGGGTTCCTCTCTCCCTCCCGCCGAGCTTGCGAGGCGGGATTCGGCGCTTTTTGGGAAAGCGAAACGCCTATTTTCCACTACGCCGGAAGTCGAAAAAGAAACGGAGGCGAACGGAGGTCACAGAGGTGACCGGACGCTGCACCGGACGCGGTCACGGTGTGACCGGACGCGTCCGGTCAGTACAGCGCAGCAGTGAGGTGCGCGGGCTAGGGTTTGCAACCGGCGCGTCCGGTCACTCGCGGGACCGGAGCGTCCGGTCGGGCACCCAGAGGAACAGTGCGTGGCGAAGGGTCGATCGGACGCGGGGCGTGTCCGGTCACACGCGATCGGACGCGTCCGGTCGTCAAGGGAGCTTACTGGACTCCGACCGGACGCTGGCACTGTCGCGTCCGGTCGTTGCGAGGAGCGCGTCCGGTCGTTGCTTCGCGGGCGCGGGTGCTGTGCGCTTCGGCGCGTCCGGTCATTGCGAGGAGCGCGTCCGGTCATGTCTTTGCGCACGCGGTACAGTGCGACCGGCGCATCCGGTCAGTTGAGCGGCGCGTCCGGTCATCGCGTTTGACCGTTAGCACGCAGTGACCGTTGGAGGATCTAACGGTCGCGTTTGAATTCGGTGGACATGTGGACGTCGCAGGGCGACCGGACGCGGTTGAGCGCGTCCGGTCAAGTTTGACCGGCGCGTCCGGTCGTCCCGATTTTTGCCCAGTGAAGGGGTAACGGCTCTATTTGACCGTGGGGTTATAAATAGACGTTGTGGCCGGCCATGGCCGGTTGCTGAGCACACTATAGTCTTTGTGACTTGTGTGGTAGTGCTTGGGAGCCCTCTAACTCACTCATGCTTGATAGTGTTCATCGGATCGAGTGAGAGAGCGATTCTAGTGCGTTGCTTTGAGAGATTGCATCGTGTGGCACTAGGTGATCGTGTTGCAAGCCGGTGGTGCTTGTTACTCTTGGAGGTTGCCACCTCCTAGACGGCTTGGTGGCTTGTGGCTCCGTCGAAGCTCGCAAGAAGATTGTGCGAGGCTCCGGAGAAGCTTTGTGAGGGGGATTGTGCTCACCCCGCGGGGATCGCGAAGAGCAACTCTAGTTGAGCGTGTCATTGAGCTACCACACTTTATGGTGGGTTCTTACGGTGCCTTTTGAGAGGCTCGGTGTGTGACCGATTAGCCGCCGAACCACGAAGTGTTGGTCGACACAACGAGGACGTAGCTTGGTGGCGACCAAGTGAACCTCGGGAGAAAATCACCGTGTCAACATCGTCTACTCTTCTCGGTGGTTTGCCTTCGTGCAACACAAGCTTGTATTTACTTTCATATATACTTGTGCTTGTGTAGTTGCTCTCGTAACTAGTTTGCTTGTATAGCTTGCTAGTCGTCTTCTTGCTTAGTTTGTGTAGCTAAGTTATTTGCGCTCTCTAATTTGGCATTGGTTGCCTTGTTATTGAGCATTGCTAGTGAGCTTAGGAGCTTTGTGCTTTTGCTTCATTAGTTGTGTAGGAGCTCCCTCGGTTGGCAAAGTACTGGTGCATAGGATTGTGTGATCTTGCTCTAGAATTGTTTAGGTGAGCTCTTGGTAAGCTTAGCACCTTAGTTGCTTAATTAGGATCTTTGCAAGGTGCTAGAGAACTTAGATAGAGGGGTGTAGTCTTGGCTAGACCGATAAGTTTAATTCCGCATTTGTTTTGGTTAGCCAACGCGTTTAAGTTTTAGAAAGGACTATTCACCCCCCCTCTAGTCCGCCATCTCGACCCTTCAGCGGTGACGCTTGCCCTTCTTTGAAAGTTCGAACCACAGCATTATGAACAGTATTGGACAGCATATTGGAGTGATTAATTAAAGCATGATTTACTGCAGAATTAACCATCTCTTGAAGTTTACCCGGATTAGAATCAAAGGTAACTTGCCGAGGCAACGGCAAATCTTGCTTCTGGATGACTTGTCCACTCTTGTTCAAGATGAATGACTTAAAGCAAAGCTGTCTGTATTCTTCTATAGCCTTTTTCATAGCCTGCTTCTGTTCTTCCTTAAGATCTTCTTCTGATACCGCGATGATGTTCCCCGCATCGATCTCAGGATTGAACATATTGATCAGATCTGGTCCTACTGGGCGTGCCAAAAGATGTGTTGATGCAAAAGTGGATCTGTAAACACAAAGGGCTAATACCCGAAATCGATATCCAAAGCGTGTCAGTCGATTTGACCTGTTAATCGACAAGGATGAAGATACGAGCACTTTGGTCCTGACAACAGCGATACGCCTGGAAGTCACGGCCAAAAGGTACTCACGCGGAACTCGAGGATCATCGAAGATCGCACTGAAGCAATGCAACTCGCCGAATCGATGAGAACTCGTAAAAAGGAAAAATATGCAAATTGACGAAGTCGCCGGAAAGTAAATAGATGTAAATAAGAGTAAAAGCTGGTTTTTGATATTGATTGATTGATTCTCATTACATTGCCCTTCACTTTATATTTATACCCTGATCTACAGAAACGTAACCAAATACGACTAGGACACTAAATCCAAATCTAAGGAAACATATGACTCTTATACAAATCAGACTTTAATAAACATAGAAAAGGAAATTAATTCCTATCTTATTCCCTTGTCCGTCTAAATTACGATGGAATTCCCATCGACCTCCTTTCCATCGGCACACTCCCTGTTTCATCGGCAACAGCCTTCAAGCCTTCTTTCATCGGCACACTTCCTATTTCATCAGCAGCAGTCTTCAAACCTCCTTTATCGACATCGGCAATAATATCCTTAACCTTATCGGCAACACCCCAATCCAACCTAGCTTCTCCATACACCGCTACCATCCATCGGCAGCCTTCTTCACAAGTTGTCTTTTATCGGCTATCAACATACAGAATAACTTTTCTTCTGCCGATTAGCCCACTCTGACTATCTTAACACATGCCAAAAAACGGTGTCAACATAGAGAATCATAGGGAATTTTTTTTTAGAATCGCACAGTACAACGCAGACTCCCATAACACGCACGAGAATCAATTTCACATAGAATCAATTTTCACATAGAATCTAAAACGGGAGAAGCTCTACCAAAGTATCTAAAGTGAAGAAATCTCAATGGCCCAAAGATGAAAAAAATGGCTTTTTCCAATATATTTTGACAGTCCTAGCTTTTTAGTGGATTTTGACAGGCCTGCTACAATCCGGCAACTCGTTTCTCCACCCATAAAGCCCATGTCAGTTTTTTTCTCGAATACGCATGAGAGCTATGTATCATTGCATTCAAGAAGATTAGAGTTTATGTTACAAGAGTATCCGGCTTAGCCGGTGGCACTTTGTCGCTACATTGATAAACAAAACAACCGGAAGATAAATGGTGCTAGGCTAATGCCGTTCAGCCAAAGCTCTCAATCCCATAGCTCCGGCTTCGATCCAGCGATCCGCTTCCATTTTGATGATTTGGAGCAGTTCAGCGATCGTCACCATGGCTTCTCGGAAACATCTTGCGTTCCGTTCGTTCCAGACCTGCCAAAACACCAAAGCAAATAGAGAATCGATCCCCTTATGTTGCTGGCCATTGGCAAGTTTACGCAGCTTCCTCCACCATGAGATGGTTGTCTGAGCGCCTTGGGGCAGATGTAAGCCAACAGCCTGCAAAACGAAGTGCCATACCTCCCTTGTGAATAGGCAACACGCAATGATGTGGTCAATTCTTTCAGGAGCTTGGTCGCAAAGGTAGCAATGATCTCATGCATCCAGACCCGCAGACCATGCCAAGCCCGTCGATCAACAGTCCGGTGCCTGCGTTTCATTGCTAACCACAAGAAGATCTTCACACGAAGCGGAGCCCATGCTTTCCATATCAACTTGTGTCCTCTGAAAAGAATTGCTCCTGAATACAGCATGTTGTATGCCGACTTTGCTGAGCAGGCGCCGTCTGGTGTCCAGCGCCAGATTAATTTGTCCGGCTGAGCATTGAGGCTGATGTGCTGGAGGGTGTTCCACAGTTCAAGATACTCGATCACCGCTGTCTGTGACATGCCGCCGTTGATGGCACGCAAAAGCCCGTGTCAGTTGGGATGTGCCTTCGACCATTCTGTTTGACCACGGCCTTCTGGGCCTTTGTCCCTTGTCGATTTCTGTTAGGCTGTGTAGCCCACAAAGGGCTGCGAGGAGTATAGTTGTAGATTTTCAGCGAGTCCGGACCGCGAATTTATCCAAATTTACAGTCACAGCACTAGTGAAAACTCAAAAGCGGAAGACACTCCCTCTAAAAGGAAAGAAAAACAAAGCCAATGTGTGACAAGTTTTGCTAAGAAACCAATAGTTATATGTATCATTTAATTCCATAATAATTTCATAGTGAATGTATTTCATCATCATTAACCAAAAATCCTGTTCAAAGTGGCGGCTAATCTGACGCCGCCTTGCGCTAGCCTCAAGTTGACGATCGGCAGTCTGCTGGAGAAATAGGGATCTGCACCAAGAACGTAAGCACAAATTAATTAGCTTTTTCTTGCTCCCTCAAGTTAAAACCATGCATCAATACTCATCTTAATAAGAGGCACACACTACAGAACATTAATGTAGGCATTATGTTAATTAAAAGAAGTAATGTGCTAGTATTACTACTTTAGTACCTTCTAAGGTTGAGTCTTCCTCGACACCCTTGTAGGCCCAGTCGCATGCTGCAGTGATGCTTTCAGATGCATATCTTGCAACATTTACAACCAGAAATCCAGTCAAAAACTCAGAGTGATCTTACTTTATCAAGGATTTGCAATTTGCAATATAAAAAAATATCATGACAATTACTGAATCAATCAACGAAAAACTCAGGCTTATGTAATAACAAACAAAAAGCAATTAAACACCCAATCAAAAAATCTGAATGTGAAGCAAGGCATACATACATGTCTGGACATGCAGTCTGGTTCTTGCCGCATTCCTCCCAGCTAGACACCTGCTCCGACCATTCTCCCTGCTGCAGAGAGAATGAAGATCTCAATAATTAACATTTAGAGTCTCTCTCTCTCTCCCTATCTATAGAAAATATTTAATCCTAGTTTCATACTGTTATGTTTTTCTTCAGGGTGTCGATATAACCGGCTACACTGTCTCCGTAGAAGTTGTCTTCAGCCGTCTGGATGATGTTGGCGTCCCAAACCTGACAATTGGTGCAGAAAACAAAACATGTCTCAGAATTTAGGTTCATTCAGATTTCAGGATCATGGCAGTGTCCAATGTTTAGTCTGAACATTAGACGTACATGGTGTAGAACAGTCTTCCTTGTGTACCAGTGGACGTCGATGGTGTTCCCTCCTTTGTCAGAGGTAAATCCCACATGAAGTGGCTGTAAAATACGGCAGTAGTTCAACTTGAGTGATCAGATACAGTATTGATCTTATCACACTAAACAGACACATCGATCTTGTTGCGGTTTCTACCTGGTGTATGTCTCCGATGAAGTGTGAAAGGAAAAGAAGCGCTTGTGTCAGGTTATCTGCAGTAAAGAGAAACGTTTATGACTGTCACCGCATTAACTAACTTTCTCTTTGAAAGAAAAGCTTATCAGTGTCACTATCACTATTTAACAACTGAAATTATTCAGAGTTTTGCTCGTCCGCGGGCAAAATTGCTCGTTCGCGAAAAAAATTGTTCAAAGTTTTGCAGAACTGGAGCATGAACCTTACATTCAGGGGAAGAAGATCTTCCGTAGGTCAGGAGCTGCGAGGTGTAGTTGTTGATGGCGCCCGCGACGCACCGGCCCTTGACGCCGTCCTCATCCTTGCAGTCCCCTGACGAAACAGAAAACGACGGAGCATGAGCACACACAGGCTTGCGTGTCAGATTCAGAAACTCCCAACGAGTGGCGTGGTGGCCGCTTATTACTGTCGTAGCTGTAGGTGCAGAGGCCGTCGGGGGTGTCGATGTAGTGGAGCGGCGACGACCACGGGTACCTGAACTTGACATCGTCGGCCCAGGAGCAGAGGCTGCTCAGGTTGTTGCCGGCGTAGGACGGCAGCAGGTCCTTCACCGCCGCCGCCGCAGCGCCACTCAGACGGCCCTGGACAGCATTCGCACGCCGTGATGTGTCTCAGTCTGAATGGACAAATTCGCAGACTATAACAATAGTAGTGAGAAAGAAGCAGGCTTGCCTGTGCGATCTGGCAGACCATGAGATGGCCGTCGACTCCCCAGGCGTGCGACGGAGCCGGGAGCGCCGCCAGGAGGAGCAGCAGCAGCGGAAGCGTTGCGGCGGCCTCCATCCCGATTTCTGAGTCCTTGGGGACAACAGATCCGAGCAGCAAAGCTGTGGTTTAAAACAGGAATGCCATGACAGGGAGGGATCTCCGGACGGATTGTCGGCACGGGCAGGAAGGATACGGCACAAATGTCGGATATTCTGTCGGATTACGGGCCATGAACGCTCATCGGCATCGCGCTCACACCTCGTTGAAATATGCAGGACGTGTTCAGACTGCTCTCCACTTCTAAATTCTAATGCGTTATTAAAGAACCGGAGCTGCACGCCGCTGCCGGCATGCATCCACCGGTCATCAGCGCTCGAGCTTTCACACTCTGAAAGGAAATAAAGAAGATGGAAAGGCCAAAGAGGATTTGTGCAAATTGAAAGCACCGTCAGCCCGTCGCTTCGGAAACAACTATAGCTGAGAAAATACAAACGCCATCGACAAGAAACTCATCGTACACTAGTTTTTTTTTTTGTATATCCAAATCTTTTTTTTAAAAAAAAAACATGATAGTTGCACACATGTGACATGTACCCTATGGTCCTATATTTTGTCTATCCTATAAATGGCTCTGAAAGAATGGACATCAAATCTTGAAGACAGATGAATATTTGGGGGAAAATATAGGCACTCTACGATCGTGCTGAGTTGGATATGGCCATGTTCTACCCAAGATACCTAAGCAAATGAGACATTCAATTTGCGCAACTATATATAATTTCAAAGGCCTCGAATGAACTTAGAAACTAAGAAATAGAAATTCTATGTGATGTTTCGGAAAAGGTTCAAGTCAAACTTTTAATACTCTGACTATAAACAACTTATAAATTATTTAGTTTATAAATTTAAAGACCATATGCATAGATTTATCTTGGGAACTATACTTCTGTAAAAGCATAAATAATTATGATATTTATTTATATTTAAATAAGAATAGTGTCAAATTTATACTTTAGAGACTGGCAATATCCAAAATGTGTGTTACTTCCTGCGTTCTAAATTATAAGTCGTTCTAGCTTTTCTAGTAAGATACACACTATGTCTAAATACATATCTTTTACTTTGTATTTAAAAAAGTCAGAACAACTTATAATTTAGAACGCATTGAGTATATTCAACCTGGATGGAGTACTATTATTACTCCTGTTTCTTTGTAAAAAGTCATTGTTTTATTTTATTTCAATCATCTTTGAATCTGATTTGTTTTAGTAAGCCAACACATCATCTTTTTGGTTTTCTAATAAATAATATTTGTTATCCATGGAAAATAACATGGGTTCACTCCCTAAAATAGAAAGATATATAGAAACAAAAATGGGACATGTAGGTCATTTACCTTTTCTTTTGAAACACAATACAAACGTATATATATTAACATACATATTTGTAAACATACTCGCTCCTATATGTACACAACTATCTTTTATGAACAATCTCAAACAGATTGAGCCAAAAAATATTAAAATTAATCAAGTTACGCCTGAGCCATCAGGAGGATTATTGATACTGGGCCTAAATCTGCATCGACGTGCTTCGGCCTATCCTTTTACCCAGGCCAGGCCCAAAAGCTACCGCTTACTATGTTTCCTTCGCCCAAAATTCCCGAACGGCAATAAATACCAGCCGAACACCAAAGCTCACTCCACGAGGCAACAACCTTCCATCAAGAAACAGAGCGACCACGCAGAAGCAGAGGAGAGGAGGAAGGCAGGAGAGCCGAGAGCAGAGAGACATGGCGCCCCACCACCAGCGGGTGCTGCTCCTGTTCCCACTCGTCTTCTTCCTCCTCCTCCTCGTCGTCGCCCCGCCCCGCGCCGACGCGTGGGGAAAGGAGGGCCACATCATGGTCTGCAAGATCGCCGAGGTCGCGCCCGATTCCGCACTGGGAAAGTCAGATCGAATTGTAGGCAGCAGAGCTGCGCGAGTGCTTGTTCCTGGATTCTGATTGATGCCTCCTGTGCGGCGTGCAGAAGTACCTGTCGGAGAAAGCGGCGGCGGCGGTGCAGGCGCTGCTGCCGAAGTCGGCGGGCGGGGAGCTGTCGACGATGTGCCCGTTGGCGGACACGGTGCGCTGGCACTACCACTGGGCCAGCCCGCTCCACTACGTCAACACCCCCCAAGTCTGCAACTTCAAGTATTCTCGTATGTCTCCCCCTCGCTGCTCTTCGATCCTTCCCCGCCTTCCTGCTCGCCGACGCAGCAAAGCGTGGCCTTGGTTAAACCGTAGGGGGTTTAATTGCCCGCCATTGAATGAATTAATCAACGTTGCAACTTGCAAGCCAATTCATGAGCCGAAAGCGAGCGTTGTTCAGAGTGTTTGGGTAGCAATGTTAGCATCATTCACCCAAAGTTCTGGCGCTACAGAAAAGGAAAAAGATATACATGCACGAATCATATACAGCGGAAATAGAAAATGTATTCTCAGTTTCAAAAGAGATGAAATGCATTATATTAATATACTCCCTTCATCTCAAATTATAAATCATTCTAACTTGTTTTAAGTCAAAGCATCGCAAGTTAATGCACTATATTATACTCCATCGATCTCATATTATAAGTCTTTCTAACTTTTTTTTAAGTCAAAGCATCTCAAGTTTGATCAAATTTATATAATAAAGTAATAACATTTATGATATTAAATAAATATTATTAGATTCTTCATTAGTTATATTTTCGTTTGATGTCATAAATCTTTGTAATTCTCTTTGTAATCTTAGTTAAACTTGAGATGCTTTGCCCCTTCAAGTATTTGAAATGACTTATAATTTGGAATGGACGGAGTATTATGTTAAAAAAAAAACTAAGCACTACCTTTTGTAGTGGAGCCAGGCGTAGAGAATAATTCAGCAACGTAATCTTATTTGGAACAAAAGGAATAGTGTAATGTGATTTAAACAAAACTAAGTAGTATTATTTGTAGTAGAGACAGGCGTAGATAGTAATTCGCCAAATAGCTAAGATTTTGCAAGTGAGTATGTTACCAAAGTAGGACAAATATTCGACTAACTGACAGAATAAACTCTTGTATATGTATTGGATTGTTCGTTACATTCACCAAAAAGGGAAACGCCATCTAAGCATTTTCCCACTGCACTTGCCTTCTAGGTTTGCGAGGTTAATTGACATTCTCCGTGAAAGCCTACGGTTGCTAGACCAGTTGGTAAGCTTCCGGATGTTATCCCCCGTGACCAGAGTTCGAATCCTTGGTCAGACGAATTTCTGGTTGGCGGTGTGAAAAAAAAACCCTTCGCCTATCCCGCATTCCCAAAGCATAGGTAAAATGGACTGGCCCTCTCGCCGGGTAACAGGCCCTATGTGAGGGCGGGGCATGAGGATCGGGTTTTCTCGGGCTGAGTGAGAAATCCTCCACCTTAAGCTAAAATAGCTCGGAGTGTCTACCCCGCGGCCCGAGTTTTTTTTTTACATTCTCCGTGAAAGAATTTGAGTTCAAATTGGTGATCTACGAAGGAGATGCCGCGAATATGCATCGATACCGTCCTGAATTGTACCTCACTGATTTGGTCATGCACACTGAGGCTTCCTCCAAGTGTCATAACTCATGACCAACCGAATACCTGTTGCTTCTTGGAGAGGACAAGGGGTTGAGTGAGGATGCAGATCTCTGAGCTACTTTGCTTCACGCATCTACCACATGGTCGGCCTGATTGTTTAGCCCATACATGGTTCTTTTCAAGCAGTCGCTTTCATCGCAATAAACACTACTTTTGGTAGTTATCTTACTAACCTCGTTCAGAAAAAATCTTAACCCCATTCAAATGTTTCTCACCGAATATTGTACGGTCGATGATGCAGCCATAAATCCGGTGGAAATAATTGAAAATCAAAAAATGGTGAACTAATAAAAGGCAAAAAAAAAAAGGGGTGAACAAATAATTGCACGTGGACAAATGAGACAGTTGTGTTCTTTGTCCCGGTTAAGAACAGGATATTTTTCGTATCTTATCTTTGGCCCAAGTTATTACGGGACAGGAATGTGACCGCCCCCGATCGAGCATGTCGCCGGCAGCCACATGTGTGCGCGCGCACACACAAAAGTAGTGTTGTTGGAGTCGGATATATTTCATGTGATGCTAAATTACCAGTAAAATCAGTTTGGATGCAAAAAAAAAAACCTACCTAAATCAGTTGCTTTAGCAAGCAATCCACTGTTACTTGAGTCATATTCATGTGGCAAATCAAAGAGACGTATCTGACAAAACACAAACTTGCCATACAGTGACAGACTGACAGAGATGTTGAGAAGAGCCCAGCCGGAAGTACTCTTCTGATTACTGAAAGTGTGTACCAGCAGCAAGAATTTAGAATTAACACGTGCTGTCAACTGTTCCTTACAGGGGATTGCCACAATTCTCGTGGCCAGCAAGGGATGTGCGTCGTCGGGGCTATCAACAACTACACTGACCAGCTCTACAGCTATGGCCAGAAGACTTCGTGTAAGTGTGCCGATATATTCCAGGATATGTGGAAAATCAGTTTAGTCTAGCAGGCCCAACAGGAGTGATTCTGACTTCTGAACATTCATATACACATATCAGATAACCTGACGGAGAGCCTGATGTTCCTGGCACATTTCGTCGGCGACGTCCACCAGCCACTGCATGTAGGCTTTGAAGATGACGAAGGCGGGAACACGATCACCGTCCACTGGTACCGGAGGAAAGCAAACCTCCATCACGTCTGTGCTTGCACCTCTGATATAACTTCGATACCAAATTTCAGATGTACTCAACAGGTAGTCAGTCTGAGAGTCAGAATCTTGTGTGTTGCTAGGTGTGGGATGTCAGCATCATAGATACAGCAATCAAGGATTTCTACAACAAGAGCATGGATACCATGGTAGAGACTCTCAAGATGAACCTTACAGTAAGTATGCTACAGGATTGCTATGTAACTTCAAGGACAAGGATGATTTTCTAGTTTCTAATGCTTTAAGTTGTAGGGTGGATGGTCTGACGATATTACTCACTGGGAAAATTGCGAGAACAAACATGCCACCTGCGCAAATGAGTAGGATTTGTATTCAATTTAGAAGCTTCCATTTCGTTCATGTGTTACAGTCATACAGAATTGACATTATATGACCTTGACATGCAGCTATGCAATTGAGAGCATTCATTATTCCTGCAACTATGCCTACAAAGATGTGGAGCAAGGCATTACTCTAGGAGGTAAGCATATATATCACTGTGATATGATTAAAACTGCATGATCTTTTGGATAACAATACTTAGAAGCTCCACATTCTGGGACGCAGATGATTATTTTTTCACTAGATACCCGATTGTGGAGAAGAGATTAGCACAGGCTGGAATCAGATTGGCGTTGATACTTAACCGGATATTTGATGGGGACAAAGCAGATGATATACCACTACGAGTACAGTAACAGTTGTAATAAAAAGAAGCATAGCTATTACAAGGATTGCTCCATTCCTATACTTCAATAAATTAGCATGAATTTGTAATAATGAAGCACAGAATCTGGAGAGGTTATTCATTTCTCTCTGCGTTTGTAACTATAAACCTCTTTGTTTTATAATTTTAATTTGTACAGGTAGGTGTTACACTAGTCCCCTAGTGCTCCTCCTCGAAGTTAAAGTGCAGTTTATGTAATTTGTAATTGGTTTTATAATTTAATTTGTACAGGTAGGTGCCTGAATATTTGGCTTGTCTGAGAACATAAGGGTTTACTCTATTTTTCATCAGTGGCTATTTAGAAAGTTTGGTTTGATTATCATGAACAATATACTAGGAATCCCCTGACAACAAGTGAATTCAGTTGCCGGCATAAATATTTTTTTAAAAAATGTGAGCCCACATGGAAAGAATCGGTGCCTTGAACCAATTTTATTCATATCCAGATCACATAAAATCCACCAGCTAAACAACGGAATCCTAGATACAACCACCCAATTCCAATCATCAATGTGAGCGCCCAACTGCCCCTGCCAATACCTTAGTCACCACATGAGCCAGGATCCCAACCGGGCAGAAGAGCAGGCACAGCGAGACCGAATGCCTGGTCTCGATGTTGTTCTTGAGGCCGTCGTGGTACACCTGCCTGCATTGCAAATCCAAACACATTTGTTAAGGCGTTCCCTTGCACTCAGTGCAGAACTGATGCTTGTTTCAGTCTTCAGTGGTGCCTGACCTTGCCGCGAAGAGGTCGACTGCTAGGAGGTGGATCCACGCAGAGGCGACGGTCATCTCGCTGGCGAACATCCTGACGATGCCCGGCAACTGCAAAGTGCATAAGAGACGGAATCGTCCCATTTCTATGAGCAGCAGAACATTCAGACAACTGCAAAGTGCAAATGAGTGGCAGCAGCAGTACCTCAGGGAGCCAGTACTTGCTAGCGAACATGGCGCGCAGGGTGTCGGGGGTCCAAGACAGGTAGAGCAGGTAGGCGTAGAGGAGGCCTAGGGCGACGTAGGGAGCACTGCTCTCCACGGTGCGTTTGGTCTGTGCGCAAGAGCAGGGAGATGAGGACATGAGGTGACGAGAGAGCATGGAGAGCGCCATGTATGTCTTGTGTTGTCAAGCTGCGGAGGAGGAAGATGACTTACGATGTTGGCGTTGGGGGCGACGACCATGAGGGTGTAGAAGGGGAGGACGGCGACTGTGCCCAGGGTGAAGGCACAGCTGGCAATCTGAGACGTCGTCATCACTGTCGTTGGAAGCGAACAATTCAATTTCAGCCAGGGGAACTTAAACAGATAATTCGAATGAGCAAAATCGAACTGCTGAAGGAAGCGAGGAGAAGGAGAAGGTGCGTACATGCGCGAGGCCGGAACAGCGGCTGCGCCCTGCCGGTGCCGCGGGCGCCGGGCGCCGCGAGCTCGGGCAGCAAGGGGCGCGGCCAAGAGCACGCGGACGACGGGCGGAACTGGGCGCCGGGCGCGCGCGGCACACGCGCCTCCGGCCGCGGCCGCGCCGCTAGCGCCAGCGCCAGCGGGAGGCTGCTGCTGACCTGCGGCAAGGCAGAGGCAGAGCAAATCAACCGGCTGCACAGCACAGCACGAGGAGTATACAGGATAGTAGCGAATTCTCGCCGTTGTTGGGGCCGGCGACCTACCCGCGTGCTGGCGGAGAGCGCGAGGGCGGACGGGGACGCGCAGGGCGCCATGTCTCGGGGCGAGGGAAGCAGACACGGGGGAGGACAGGTGGGAGAGGTGACGAGCTGCCATTCGAGCCGGGCGCAGGTGGACTTCCCTTTGTAGTAGTTTGTACATCCGGCACCACTCGTCACAGCCTGCAACAGTGGCGAGCACACTCAGGCAGGCCGGCTTCGGAGCAGCTGCTTTGCAGGCCACAGCACTCACCTCGACCTCGCTCGCTCGTGCGGCTGGTCGGCTGCCTTGCCATGCTGGGCGGGTCGGGTCGGTGGCTGGGCCCGCCGGAGGAGGTCGGCCGGGGGCGGTGGCGCTCGACGCGTGGGCGGGCGCACCGTCCGCACCAATCACCAACGCGCAACCCAGTACCGTGCTTGCGCTGACTCCATTCCATCACGAGTCAAGCAAAGCAACGCACAGCCATGTGCAGCGGGCGAAGCGAGACCCCCCCCCCCCCCCCAATCTTCCCCCGTTCTTCGCCGCCGGCGCGGCGCTTCCGCCTCGACACGTCGCCGCCCAGGAATATCTGTTCCGCAACGCCTTCGCTTGTATGATTTCCCACACGGAAAGAATGTCTGGATTCATGGTATCTGAGTCCAAACTTTTGTCCGTATGGTTAACTCTACTATTCCCATGATACTGGTAGATCATGGACAAATCACAGAGATCCAAGAGCTAGCTGTTCACCTCGCCTCGTCATCACCAAGATATGCTGGATCATAGACAATCCCTGACATCTGGTCCAGTCACACATAAACTGCAGATAATCGGACATAAAAGGTAAACCTTCTCATCTACTAGTACACGACTACACCACCAAGAAATAGCAGATTACATACAGGCCCTTGGGATTCAGACCGATTCCTCAAATCAAAAACACCAGAACTTAACCAGCATCTCCCTCGACCAAAAACCATCTGAAAATGGAACATATTTCAAAAAGTCTTCACGCTCCAACATCAGACATCACACCAGCAAATACAGGCCCTTGAGATTCAGATCGATTCCTCAAATAAATAAATAAAACCCAGAAATTAACCAGCATCTCCCTCGACCAAAACCCATCTGAAAATGGAATATATTTCAAAGTCTTAACGCTCCAACATCAGACATCACCCCAGCAAATTAACCAGCATCTCCCTCGTCCAAAAACAATCTGAAAATGGAACTCAAAAAGTCTTCACGCTCCAACATCATCACACCTGCAAAACGAGAGATCTTCGACAAAAGCACACTGACATGGGCACAGCACCACACGCTAACCTGATATCAACGCAACAGATACATTCAGCCGACAAGCACACAACACGGAATACGATTCAAGATTCTAGATTTTTAAAACCAAAACTGTTTGCCATCATCTCAGATGCAGAACGAGAAAAGCAACGGTGTTAATCCTCTGGTTGAGCCATTTGACTTAACCTTCTTCGCACCCATCAGTCTACTGATTAACCCAACTCTCTGCAAAGTCGACTGCATCTCCTTCCCAGGCACTGCTGCTCCCGGAGGAGATGCGGAAAAAAGAAACGGCAACGCACGAAACTATACCCTTTCAGTTCTAGCACCTATCTCCCCTCTTATTCTCACCCCCTGAGCTCTCTTCACTGCTGAGTCAGCCATCCCCTTTGGATGGCTTGTATAACTTAGATCCACATCTGGAGATTCTGGACAAGTATGTTTAGAAGGACAGGTGGGATGAGACCATCGCCTGGACCTTCTCCCACTCGAACGGGAGGTCCATGTCAGGAGCTAGCACGAAACCAACAGCAACAGCGAGCCCGATGACCACCAGGCTGCTCTTCAGGCAGGTGGCACCACGAGTCAGCTTTCCAAGGATCACCTTGCAATGCTTGTCTGCCTCTTTGATAGATGCCTGCTTTCCAGCATCTGTTGCTGACTCCAGCGCTGCCTCATTCTGCCATAGCAACAAATGTACAAATTAATAAAAGTTTAAAACACATGAATGTCCAGGGATATGATGTGCTTAATAATATTGCCTGCCTTGGTCAAACTAGTATGCTTTGGCTGTGCATTCACAGTAGGAAATACCTAAAGTAATATAAATGTGTTGCTCATTTTGACATCATACCCTCTAAGGCACTTCACAATGTGAGTTAACATTTTAAAAAACTATTCCTTTCAGTCTATTCAGAGAAGCAAAAAATTGAACACAAAATAAAATATGGATGACATGAATATCTGAAATGATTGAAGTCAAACAAAGCAATTTATGAAACAATCACTTGGCTTACCTTAGCCTTGAAGTTCTTCACTGTTGCCTTGAGAGCTTCAGAACTGAGCTTAGGAGACACATCCTTCCAATCAATCACAATTTTTCTAAGGACAGCAACACTGGCTTCAATATTTTCAGGATAAATTCTTTCCTGAAAATTGAAAAAACAAGCCACTTCAGGCACAACTTTCTTGCTCAGAGCGTACAAGGTCAAATGGACAAAAGACTACTCACCCACTGCTTGTAGGACTCTGCATTTTGAGTCAAGCACCAAATGAATACATCAATAGCCTCCCTGGTGAGCTCTGCATTGTCTGAATATGATATACCAGTAACAAGATGATTAGATGTGTATCAAAACAAAGGCAGAAGGGAAATATATGTTGTACGTCAACTCACTTTCTTGCATTGCTTTTGCACACAAAGGTAAAAGCTGTTGTGATGCTTGTTTCACAGTTTTAGAGCCAGGAGGACCAGCAAGAGCCAATTCCTTGATTGTTGGGTAGGCTGCTTCAAACCTTTCTGTAGCCTACAGAATTGTTTTAGGCCATCAGAGCATGACTCATGAATGTTTACTAACAGGAGCTTAGGAATGAAAAATGAACCTTCACACGAGCATTAGAAACAGGAAATGTGGCTCTCATGAACAAGTCAAATGAAACAGGGGGAACTAGGCGTTCCCCCCTTCTAACAGCACCATTCAATAAGATAGAACGAGCTTTGGTGACAGACAAAATTCTACACACAAACAACAAGAGGTGTTAGAACTACAAATATTTTCAAAATGTGTCAAAATAAAATCAGAATGGTGCTCTATAATAGAGAACACAGCAACACCATGACGTTACTAATTAGAGCTTTATACTAAGTAATACCTTTCAAGCAACTGCAAAACCAAATCTCTTGCCAGGGGATTCCCACTTGACTTTGCACATAATGTGGGAAATAGAGAATGAGCCCAGCAAAACATGCCAGTCACTAGGTCACCTTGAGATGCCTGCAGTGCATCAGAAAAGAATTGGTAAAACAAAATTATAATTATAAAATGGTAAAGAATTGGGAAGCATAAGTAACTAGCACAAAGGTGCCAGGTAAAAGAGTACCTGAGCAATAACCCAGACAATGATGGGAAGCTTTTCCTGTCCAAGATATTTATTGTTTCCCATTATCTTTGGCATAACATTTACCAGAACATCAGGCTTTCTTCTTAAAGCCATGGCAAGAACAACAAAGATTGCAACCTGTCATCATCAACAATCAGTCAAAAAATGCCAGCCAAAAAGAAAGATGGAGCCATTCATCATTACAAATGAAAGGCCAACAATTCAGTGTGAGTGTTGGTCAGGATCAACAACTTAACATTTATTATCATATATATCATCCATAGTCTGGGAGGATCTTAATGCAAATATTTGATTCTACTCACAAACACCTTACATGAAGGGCAAAAAGGGCACATACTGCAGACTGGAGAATCACAATTCACATTAACAATTCAATATCAGAGTCGTAAATGCAAAAAAAAAAAATCAGGATCAGATGATGAACAAAAACCACATTAGAATAAAAAAATAATCAGTCCTCTGATCAAATAATTATGCTAACATCCAAATACTTGTACGCATATGAAAGGAGATCTTGAGAAGAACTACACCAGGCTATTTGAATTTTACACAATCTGGAACTTGATGTACATGGCACTACAAAGCACATACTCCTATCTATAAATGTGGGATGTCAGCATATTGCTCAAATAATATAACATTTGCACGACCTACCGATTTGTTCTTCACAAGATGGTCTATAAACATACTAGCACAATACATTACTGACAGACACCAGTAACAGGGATCCAGCTCAACACAAATGATTAAACATATGGCATGGCATTGGCATGTCCAGTTTATCCGCTATCTTATCTCAAGTTGCAGATGAATAAAGTTAATTAAACCAAATGTACATTTTCATCCGTTCACCTAGATGTTCAGAATATAGTCATTTCATATACAACAAAAGGAGCAAGATTCCAACTAGAATGTTATTTGTGTTTAGAAACACATGTACATTATACATCCTAGGATGATAGTTAAATGCCAGCATGACATGGATGTTACCTGGGCCCTTGGAGACTGTTGGGCAACCTTCTTTGAACCCTTAGGTCCTGCTGATGGGCCTGACAATTCAGACATGATGCTGTCCATACACCACAAAACAAAGTCTCCCAGGGCATCAGAAGATCTTTGACTGATCCAATCACTCGCAGTCTTGATGACAGCCTCAGGAATATGGCACAATGGGATCTGCTCAAAACAGTAACTAGTTAGACGCATATCAAAAATGACCAAGAAAGAGAAATCAGAGGCATTATCATCATTAAATCTCATAGTGTAATGTAAAATACAATCACGCTCATGAAGCCAGAACAACAGTGCCAACTACCATCAGTATACAGAAACATTAATAACAGGCGTAGATAAGATTTTAGCATTGTAGAATTACATAATAACAAATCAATGTGACCCATGAAGGACTATAAATTCATCCTAATATGGAGAATGTTGCTGAAAAATATATAGTAATTAAATGACTTGATCCAGCTGTATACTGCAACACAATTGACTACGCAAAAATTGGTGTAATCAAGCTGATATTCTTGGCATGCACGTTACAATCATCACATGGATGGCCAATCAGGGCTCAAGCAATCCAAGCGCCTACCTGCCACCATGCAGGGAACATGCCTGTAACTGTAATAATATGGTGGCCCCAATCACTTCCCTCGGTTGGCTATCTCAGTTCGTTAAGATACGACAAAAGTGTCATAACGGTTTCCCAAACCAGAGAGACGTTAATGCATGGATTTCCAAATTTTGGCGCGAAACATAAATACCAAATACATCCTACGTGCGGCTACAGCACAGTAATGTAACATTAAAACATAAACCTCCTACAGACAGCAATTGCATCTTAGCACAATCTGGGAAAAAAATGATCATGTGCATAAAAGACCAGAGACATTAATGCATGGATTTTCCAAATTTTGGCGCGAAACATAAATGTCAAATACATCACTACGTGCGGCTACAGCACAGTAGCGTAACATTAAAACATAAACCTCCTACTACAGACAGCAATTGCATCTAAGCACAATCTGAAAAAAACAATGATCACATGCATAAATAGATTCCAGAATAAAATCTAGGGAAACGATGACTCACGTCAACCATCTTGGACACTGTTGATTCCTTGAACATCTTTGCCCATGGAAATTGGGATGCGCTTACAGCTACAAATGCCCGGCCAAAGTAATCAGCAAACCTCATGAGTTGAATGTCCTGTTGATTCTCGTACGATGCCTGCACGCAGAACAAATAATCAGAATATGCATATACACAGCAGAAAGTGATCAACCTTTTGAAGCATCTACTCCTAGTACCAAAACCCAAAGCTCCCCGAGATCCCATCTTTACATCCTAAAATCCGACTTTGAGGTAAGACAACCGTACTATATGAGATAGAATTTTGATTCAACTTGATCCGAAACCCCGTAGGACCTAGCATTTCGTCGGAATTTCATCAAGTCCAGCAAGATCCATGGCTAAACCCTACCCAGATCCGATCCCTAAGAAACGGACAAAGCCTTGATCCGTACCATCCACCCAAGATCTGATTTTCAAACAGGAATTCGACGGAAAGGAGAGGTTTTGACGCGGTGTTACCGAGATCTCGATGAGGTGCGCTGCGAGGTTCTCGGCGTCGATCAGGGCGGCGGCCTCGGCGACCGTCACCTTAGGCTTCTTCACCTTGGGCTTCTTAGGCTTCTTCACCTCCCCCTCCTGGCGCGGGGCGGCGGCCTCGTCGGAGTCCTCGTCGTCGGAGTAGGCGGCGCCCGTGGCCGCGGCGATCCGCGCGTCGTCGAGGTCGGCCGCCCTGGAGGCGAGCTGCTGCTGCAGCGCGCGGTGGCGCTCCTGGGAGCGCTTCTCGACGGCGTCGAAGACGCCGGCGGCCTTGCCGTTGGCCTGCAGCGCCAGATCGGGCGCCGTGGCGCGGGGCGGCTGCTGCGCCTGCTTGCGGTTGCGCTTGGGGTAGGAAACCGTCTGCCAGCCGTGCGAGGGGTCAGAGGCGGCCGCCGCCATCGAGGAGGAGCCCGCGACGTCGTCCATCGCCATAGCTGGCACGCGCGCGCGTAGGAGGGAAGGCGAGGGCGGGCGCAGGGGAGAGGTGTGCTCTCCTGATCTCCGAGAGGCGACGAGACGAGCAGGACGGAAGGCTGCTGTGACAGAGACGAGCGAGGACGAGGACGCGCAGGCGTGGCTGGATTTTATTGTGCCCGACGAGCCGAGGGTGCCGCGTGCGTCGCGTGCACTGCACCACCCGCCCCCGTCCCCGTCCCCGTCCCCCGTCTTCTCCCCTCACCCGCTCCTCGCCGCTCTGGACTCTCTCTGGTCACCAGTCACCAGGTCACCACGCTCGCCTCCGTTTTTCCGTTTCCTAGCTTTCTCAGCGTAATCTTGTGAAACTACTTGCGTATTTTTCTTTCTACCTGTTTCTTTTCTGGTGCAGCTTTTCAGTTCTGTTTGTTTGGAAACAACTTTGGTGACGTTGACATGAGCTGGCCCTGGATAGATGTGGTTCCGTCGACCATGGATGGGTACGTACAAATGTGTCAAAAAAGCTGCCTGCTCTTATTCAGTGTCGCATGAAGCCCATGAATCATGAATCATGACGCTGGTGTCCTTGACAAACCATTCTTTTTTGGGATAAAAACGTGACGATATGTAGGTAGGAGCGCTAGCTCCACAGTGCATTGTAAATACTAGTGTGTTTCATTGTTTGCAGCTTTCAAATCGGACAACGAATACGTCCATTGATTCTCCGCTCCCCGGGTAGAAGCGAAGGTGGTGGTTGGTGGTGAGACGAGATAATGCTGTGATATGTGGCTGCGGGTGGGGCCACGCCACGCTCACTTAGAGTGGCATTCTTTCAATCTCTAGTAGTCATCTCCTCTCTATAAAATTGGCATATATTGAAAATTAGAATTATCTCATCTCCCCTCAAATAAAAAAAGAGCTACCAACTGCTAGTTCTTCGCATTTCCCTCCTATTTGCCGTTGTCGCCTCTATAAGCAGCTTGTTCGTTTCGCTGGATTATTGTGGCTAAAAGTATTGTTCGCTGGTTTATTGTGAGAGAAAAACACTACTGGATAGTTGCTGATTCCGCTGAACCAGCGAAACGAACAGGGTGAAGATCATTATATGGCCCATGGCCACCACCCTAAGCGCAGTGTTCTTGCTTGTTGTCACACCAGCCGCGGGCGTGGCAACCACCATCACAGTCTTCGCACATGGGTGAGACAGAGAATCTAGATTCAGTACATTGAGGAGGGAGACGAAGCGCATGGCCGTCCCTCTAGCAGAGTCTTGCCTTAGTGTCTCATCTTGTCGTCTCTGCTAATATCCGTGTGTGATAATGTCGAGATAAAGTCCAACCATGCCATGTGTAATAGGCTACCAAATAATGGGTTAATGTTTGCCATGAGATGGAATCACATCATTGTTTTGTCATGGAACAACAAATGGGCAAGTAAGTAATATGATCAATGCAGCTGCCATTAGCGATGAAAACGGACGGAAACGGACAGAAAAACTCTATTTCTACTTCCGTTTCTATATTTTTTAGCGAAAACGGGATCGAGTTCGGAAAATACAGGTTTGGAAATGGAATCGGGATATGCGGATGCACGGAAACGAACAAATACGGATGGAGAGCCGAAAAATTAAGTTAGAATAATATGATTAAATATTCATGAATATACATGAGCAAAGTCACAAATTAATATACACATACGAAGTTATTGGTCTAGTATTCACTAGCATGTCATGTGTTAACATGCATAATTGGTGATTAATAGGTTTATGAACATATTAATTTCTACACATCTCATATAGATTTAAAACGGGATGAAAACGGAATAAATACGGGTCAATTTCGAGTGAAAACAGGATCCCGCGGAAACGGACGGAAAAACCCCTCTCCCATTTCCGTAAATACGGAAACGGGACCCCGCAAATACGGAAACGAACGGACAAAAGTGAAAAACGAAACGGAACGGAACGTGAATTTTTCCGTCCGTTTTCAACGCTAGCTGCCATTGCCTCACCATGGCATAGACTCATTATGGGCGTCTTTTTATATACTAACAAGCATGCACATGTATTACAAGAAAAAGAAATTGCTCGCTCCTACATTGATCACGTGCCGAATTTCGACATACCATTAACGTATAGGTGCATGTGTCTGTCGTCCCACACGGGCACGAGTCCGCCAAGGCGAGGTGAGCGCATGCATACGGAGTTTCCTTCTCTCTCCCTCCAGGCTAGAACTTGTCGATTGAGTCAAACCTACTACTTCTATTCAAGCCGTCTTTCACGTCCTTACATGCATATCGGCTTCAAACACGCGAAAACTAATCGACGTTGACACTATGGAATTTGGACAATGGATGTCAACTTATCAAACAGGCACGCAGGAGCAGGACCCGTGTATAGTTGGGCATCGCTTATGTGGCTCCATTCAAGAACCGAATGCAAGGATGTCAGGACAAAGCTGATAGATGGACTAGTAATGAATGGTTTTCAATTCCTCCTTTTCAAATTAGCCCTAGGTACCTTTGATATAGACAGACCAAACGTAAGTTAATTTCTTTCTTTGTTTTCAAAAATAACCTTAATTTCTTCCTTTGGGGCTTATAAAATTTCATCAATTGCCATGGCAATAAGGCATACACATATATGAGTTAATTTTCAGAACTCAGATCGAACACGATGCCCAAGCTCAAATCTGGACCGATCAAAACGAGATAGTGATGCAGGGTAGCCATGCGGTACATCGTCATATAACAAATTGTTTTGCTCACTTTTACTGCTATATATAAAAGATAAAGATAAATGTTTAGTACCTATTTGAAACTTAGAGATTTTACAAAAATAGCATATGAATTTTATAGGAATCAATATAATTTTATATAAAAACATAGAAACAAGAAAAACTTTTCATGTTCCAAATATGGCCTTAGACCCTGGAGGGCATGTGGTTGTGTTACGGGGATCTTTTGTGGAGATGGTTTTGTTTTGCAAGCAACTGTATTCAAGTAGATTTTGATAATTTTTTTTTCAAAAAAGTAGGTTTTGATACTGACATTTTGTTACTGTATACCAGACATTAGCATTCAATGGCCGTTGTAAACTGGTATGTGCTTTAGGGCATGTACAGCGCGGCTATAAGGCTTGTCTGTATAATTTAATTTTTGCGAAAAACACCCTGGCGCTCCTAATTGACTGAGGTGAGAGAGGGAACCCGTCGTCTCGCGAGGCGACGCTCTCGGCTCGTGGTCCCAGACGTCGTCGCCGGCCAAGAGGCGCGTTGTACGGGGATGCCGTCTCCTGGCCGAGGGCGCAGGATCCAGTTGTGGCGCGCTCGATTTCCTTTTCCATGCCAAAATCTCCCATGCCCGTACCATATATCCTTGCCCTCTCAGAGCTCCGCCGCCATTCATCGCCTGGAGATGGAGCCCAACAGCGACCCCCCATCCAGGAAGAACGAGGTTGTTGATCTGGGTCCGATGGGCAAGGGTCCAGCGGCAGCGACGGTGGCGCGAAGCAACTTCGTCCGCAGCAACGGCCGTGGATCTGGCTTGTCGGCGGCCCTCTTCCATGCTGCCGGCGGCCCATCCCCTTCTAGTTTTTCCCCTGTTGGGCGAAGTGGCTTCACTGGCTCCCCTTCATCGTCTCCAGTATGGTGGAATGCAGCTGCTGGTGGTAGCCCAACAGCTTGGGATCCAACACGGTATATTTCTCTGCACTTTTGCCGTATGGGTTAAGGGATTGATGCGTACTGGTACTAGTTGGCCGTGTACAAGGTCTCAGTTAGCTTTTAGTTTGGAGCCGGTGCCGGTCGTCAGTTTGGGATCAAAAGAGATCAAACAGTTTGTGATTTCGATGTGATTTCAGTGGCATCTCATGATCTTCGTATATGACATGCTTTCTTTGGTACCGCTGGGTCTCAGAATGACATAAACGTTCTAAACAAATCAACATTGTTCATTCAAGCAATAAAAGGAGAAGCACCTACGGTACACTATAATGTAAATGGAACACAATATGACATAGGTTACTATCTTGCTGATAAAATATATCCAGAATGGGCAGTATTCGTGAAGACAGTGACGGCCCCTCAATCGGCGCAAGACAAATTATTTGCATTGATGCAAGAAGGGGCGAGGAAAGATGTTGAGTGCGCATTTGGCGTGTTACAATCACGCTTTGATATTGTTCGTCGACCGGCAAGGTTATGGAAGCAGGCAGACGTTATCAACATAATGCAAGCGTGTGTTATCATTCACAATATGATAGTGGAAGATGAGAAGGAATCGATTAGAGAAGTCTTGGATTTGAATGAGAATCCTAGTGCAACAATAGTGCTCCCACCTGAAGTGCATACAAGCGAGAACCCTAATCCATACTTCGCAGAGGTGCTTCGTAAAAATTCTGCTATCAAAGCTCGTCCAACACATAGGAAACTCAAGAAAGATTTAATCGAGCACATATGGCAACGCTATGGAAGCAAAGAAAATTAGATAGAAGGCATTGCAATTATATATGTTATCATGTTTCTCGTATTTATGCTTGATATATTTTCTATCAAATGAAATATTGTAATCATGTCACTCGTATTTATGCTTGATATATTTTCTTTACCATTACACTATGAATATTTGTAATCTTTGGGTTGCTTGTGAGTGGGAAATCATATTGTATCAAATAGCAACACAATGGTATACTAAAATGTTATTCATGATTGATCATGGCTACATGTAAGCATTAAACCATTTACAGACAGTTAAATAGATGACTCTTGTCTGTGGGTTGTACGAGCTGTCTGTTTAGTTGTCTGTGCTGTGGATTCCAAGAACTTACAGACAGACCCCTGTCTGTGGGTTGTACATGCCCTTAGGCGTACTTGGTTCTTCTGATCGGATTGCCTTGTCTGGCTCGGCCTAGTTGCACGGAGCACAAGAAGCTTGCCTAGTCAGGTAAGCCAATTTTGCCCTGTTCGCTTGGTTGAAAAGTCATGGCTAAAAGTATTGTTTGCTGATTTGTTGTGAGAGAAAAATACTATTCATTGGCTGAAAAAGTATTGCTTATAAGACAAGCTATCATGGCTTTTATCTCTCTCAGCTGGGCAAGACAAAAACTTGTTCTAACAGGTTTCGAGATCTCCAGGCAAACCATCCAAACACACAAACTAGTTTTATCCTCGCTAGGCGAGGTGGCACATTGACCGGCAAGGGAACCAAGCAACCCCTTTTATCTATGCGATAGGAAAGAGCCTTCGTCATTTGTGTTTATGACAACTCGTTTAGGGAAAAAAAACCAAACCAGGTGTAACAAAATAGAGGATTGTACCAGATGTATGTTTTTCAATAATTTACCTTGAATTTGCTTAGAGCTCTCACGAATCAACATCAATTGTGCACAATCTTGTCGCCGTCCTTTAACAGCCACGCTGGCAAATGAAGAAAATCGGGCTGGCACCCTGAGGTTAATAACGGTCGTGTTTGTTTTCCTGCACGAAGGGCTGACCAGGCCCATGGGCCGAGGGATACATGTTTGGTAGTCTGGACAACTTTCTGGGCTAGGCTCGCATGGACCTCAAAGCACTTGGGAGCCAGGCCCCTAAGAAATGAAATGGACTTCGTTTTTTAGAGCCTGGCTCGTTGGAGCGCTCGAGGGAGCAATGTAGTAACCTCTGTAGCTCTCACCTTTTGCTTTCCCCCCTTTTCTCTCATCAATCTTCTTGGGCTGGTTGTCCTAGAGGTTGTTTTCATCGGCCATGGAAGAGCTGGGGGCTACAGGTGGGGGGCGAACAGCGAACGCAAGTGTCCAAGCTAGGGTACATGTGCAGCTGCCGACATCATCGTGTTTGCCGTGAAGAGCCGATGTGCATGCAAGGGACCACCGCCGCCTTCGTGTCTTTTTTTCGAAAGATCCATTTTACCGGCTTTCATTGATAAGTAGAGAGCAAATTTATGTACAAGGCAGCCAAACGTAGCGTGAACCACCACGAAGGCGAAGCCCACCCACGCAAACACAACAGAGTAAACGATGACCCAACTAAGATGTGAGACCGGATTTCCCGAAGTAGGAGGCCATAGTAGGTCATCGTTGCCTAGCTCAAGCATGTCGCGAGAGCAGCTTCGACTTCCGACCATGGCCTCACATCCTGCCTCGAGACTTCGCGACCGAGTCAAATTCCACAACGACGCCTTCAGGAAGGTTACGACATATGCGCCGTCGTCGTTCGTCCAAGGGTGGACCGGGTTTTCACCCATGGAAAATGCCGGGGACGCGACGCCCCCAACAGGGAAAGTGGCACCCGCAGGCGTCACCGTCGTGAGGCTTTCGCCCAATGCCCCCAGCACCGACGTCGGCCCAGATGTCGGATCCCAGCCTGTCGCCACCGTCATCGCTGCCAGTCATCCTGCAGAAACCTCGCTAGAGGGGCACCGACGCGCCGGCTACGCACAGCAGCCGTAAAGCTGCGTCAACCACCCCCACCAACAAGACGACATGCCGAACACCGGCCTCACTCCGCCGCGCGCGTCCCCCTGCCGCACGCCGAAGCCGTCGCCGGCTGAGCACCCACTGAAGTACGCCACCAGCCAGCACCACCATGGCGTTGTTTGAGCAGCAGGACAGAGCCACGGCCAGCCACGCTGAAAGGTCCTTGTTTGGTTTTGGTAATTGAGTGACAACCTTAGGTGGACTAATTGTGGTTATGTGAGATACACAAGGAATTAGTCCACAGATGATTGTGTCATGAAGGAGCTCATTGTATATGAGACATGATATGGAGTCATGTGACCAAGGTGGAGAAGATCAAGATGAGGCTTGGCTTGATGGACCGGTTGCTAGGGTGAAGGGCAAGTTGTGTGATGGCTTGGCACCGAAGGACCAAGGCAACGGTGAAGAGCAAGTGAGGTCAAGATCGATGAACCAATACGGTCACATGATGATATGAAGTGGATCATATCATTTGGTGATTGGTTGGTGCATGTGTTGCATCAACATCAATGGAGATGGAATGGAATGTGCAAGGCAAAGGTATAACCTATAGGGCTTTTTCATTTCACCAGTCATAGGTGTGTAGAGAAGATGATGACCGGGTTTAGGATAGATGGCTGTACTATCAAGAGGGGCAAACTTGTTTACATATCGGTCATCTAGTGCCACTCGTGTGATCTAACTATGCATCATTGCAAGGATCGAGTGGTGTGGCAAGTTGAGTGGTTAACTCCTTCAGTAAAATGTTTGTGAAAATGCTAACACACGTGCATAAGGTGGTGAACACTTGTTGGTATTGGCACATTTGCGAAGGCGGTGGAGTTTGTGTGGTAGAGAGGGGTTTGGGTTCCTCTCTTCCTCCCGCCGAGCTTGCGAGGCGGGATTCGGCACTTTTGTGGAAGTAAAACGCCTATTTTCCACTACGCCGGAAGTCAGAAAGAAACGGAGGCGAACGGAGATCACCAGGGTGATCGGACGCTGCACCAGACGCGGTCACGGTTTGACCGGACGCATCCGGTCAGTTCATCGCAGCAGTTAGGCGCGCGGGTGTTAGGGTTTGCAACAGTGACCGTTGGAGGATCGGGCCGCCACGGTTGAATATGGAGGACACGTGGATGGCGCAGGGTGATCGGACATGGTGTAGCGTGTCTGGTCAGTTCGATCGGCGCGTCCGGTCATCACGTGTTGTGCCCAGTGAAGGGGTACAACGGCTATTTTCGTGGAGGGGCTTATAAATAGCCCATTGGCCGGCCTTGGCCGGTAGCTGAGCACACTTTAGCCTTGGTGGCTTATGTGGTAGTGCTTGGAAGCCCTCTAACTCACTCATGCTTGATAGTGTTCATCGGATCGAGTGAGAGAGCGATTCTAGTGCGATTGCATTGTGAGATTGCATCGAGTGGCACTAGGTGATCATGTTGCAAGCCGGTGGTGCTTGTTACTCTTGAAGGTTGCCACCTCCTAGACGGCTTGGTGGCTTGTGGCTCCGTCGAAGCTCGCAAGAAGATTGTGCGAGGCTCCAGAGAAGCTTTATGAGGGGGATTGTGCTCACCCCGCGGGGATCACGAAGAGCAACTCTAGTTGAGCGTGTCATTGAGCTACCACACTTGATGGTGGGTTCTTGCGGCGCCTTTTGAGAGGCTCGGTGTGTGATCGATTAGCCACCGAACCACGAAGTGTTGGTCGACACAACGGGGACGTAGCTTGGTGGCAACCAAGTGAACCTCGGGAGAAAATCATTGTGTCAACATTGTCTACTCTTCTCGGTGGTTTGCCTTCATGCAACACAAGCTTGTTTTTACTTTCATATATACTTGCTTGTGTAGTTGCTCTCGTAATTAGTTGGCTTGTGTAGCTTGCTAGTTGTCTTCTTGCTTGTGCAGCTAGAAGCTTCCCTTTGCGTGGCTAATTTGGTTTGTGTAACCTTGTTAGTCACATTGCTTAGTTTGTGTAGCTAAGTAATTTGCGCTCTCTAATTTGGCATTGGTTGCCTTGTTATTGAGTTTTGCTAGTGAGATTAGGAGCTTTGTGCTTTTGCTTCACTAGTTGTGTAGGAGTTCTCTCGGTTGGTAAAGTACTAGTGCATAGGTTTGTGTGACCTTGCTCTAGAATTGTTTAGGTGAGCTCTTGGTAAGCTTAGCACCTTAGTTGCTTAATTAGGATTTTTGCAAGGTGCTAGAGAACTTAGATAGAGGGATGTAGTCTTGGCTAGACCGATAAGTTTAATTCCGCATTTGTTTCGGGTAGCCAACGTGTTTAAGTTTTAGAAAGGACTATTCACCCCCCCTCTAGTCCACCATCTCGACCCTTCACACGTCACCACGGCGTCGCTGACGAAAGCCACATCACCACTGCCACCACGCGTGCAGAAGAACTGGGCGGCCAGAGCACGCCACCAGCTCGTCACCGCACCACCGCGCCGCTGCAGTCGTCATCCACCACCACCACCCACTACCACCGCAGGAGCACCAGATCAGGGCCAGAGAAGTTTGGATCCGGACACCAGAGTGCTAGATCTAGTGCCCAGATGTAAGGTCCTAGGTGGCTAGAGGGGGTGAATAGCCTATAAAAATTGTACAAATACCACTAAGCAAACTTGTTAGAATAACAAACGGCGTAAAGCGAGTTTTGCTTAGCCAAAGGTTGTGATGCAAGCCTCCTATCCACAAGTCTAGTAGATTATGATCTCTAGTTCACACAAGAGCTATGTCACTAATTTTATACTAGAGAACAAGCTAACAACACTACTAGCAAAGGTACCACTAGAGCTACACAAGATAATCTAGTAAAAGTAAGTGCAAGAGAGAGGATTGTGAATCTTATACCGACGGTGGAGTGAAGATATTGCCAATCACCAAGATGATATACAATCAATCAATATTGACAACAACACAATGTGAAGACCAATCACCGGGAGACAAGAGACATAATATTTTTGTTCACCCGATGTTCACTTGTGCACCGACAAGCTACGTCACCGGTTGTGTCGACCAACACTTAGATGGTTTTCCGGTGTGACCCTCAAGTCACTTGCCCCTCAAGTCACTTGCCCCTCAAGGCACGCCCCGCAAGGCACCGCAAGACACCACTCTCAAGTGAGGTAACTCAATGAAACGCGCATTCCACTAGAGTTGCTTTTGGCGTCCCGCCGAGGAAAGCACAAGAACCTCTCACAATCAACCGGAGGTGGCCAAGAACAATCACCTTCTCTTGCCAATGCCTCCAACAATCTTCAAGCCAGCTAGGAGTGGTACTCTCCAAGAGTAACAAGAAATCCACCGGCTAAACCACCCACAAGTGTCACTAGATGCCCTCAAGCTATGCAATGCATTTTGGGATCACTCAATCTCACTTTTGATTTGC
This sequence comes from Saccharum hybrid cultivar R570, assembly GCA_038087645.1. Taxonomy (NCBI): domain Eukaryota; kingdom Viridiplantae; phylum Streptophyta; class Magnoliopsida; order Poales; family Poaceae; genus Saccharum; species Saccharum hybrid cultivar. The sequence continues at coordinate 7,940,721 of JAQSUU010000112.1, read as the reverse complement.
AATCAAGCAAGAGAGATGAGTGGGAGGAGATGCTTTAGCTCAAAGGATGCACAAGAGTGTTAGAAATGCCAAGAGGACTCCCCAAGGGCCGGCCAACAAGTATTTATAAGCATCCCATACAAATAGAGCCGTTGCCACTCCACTGACCGTTTTTTCGGGATGACCGGACGCGCCGGTCAAAACTGATCGGACGCGCTCAACCGCGTCCGATCACCCTGCATCGTCCACGTGTCCAACCAGATTCAAACGCGATTGCCAGATCCTCCAACAGTCACTGCGCGCCAACGGTCAAACGCGACGACCGGACGCGCCGCTCAAACGACCGGACGCGCCGAACGCACAGTGCCGCGCACCCGCGACGCAACGACCGGACGCGCTCCACGCAACGACCGGACGCGACAGTGCCAGCGTCCGGTCGGAGTCCAGTAAGCTCCCTTCGCGACCAGACGCGTCCGATCGCGTGTGACCGGACGCGCACCGTGTCCGATCAACCTTGCAAACTGCAGTTCCCTCAGGGCGCCTGACCGGACGCGCCGGTCCCGTGAGTGACCGGACGCGCCGGTTGCAAACCCTAGCCCGCGCGCCTGACTGCTGCGCTGTACTGACTGGACGCGTCCGGTGCAGCGTCCGGTCACCTCTGTGACCTCCGTTCGCCTCCGTTTCTTTTCTGACTTTCGGCGTAGTGGAAAATAGGCACTTCATTTCCCCGAAATCGCCTCAATCCTGCGCTCGCACGCTCGGCGGGAGGGAGAGAGGAACCCAAACCCCTCTCTACCCGCAAACCACAGCGCGACCAACACCATCTTTGCAAATGTGCCAACACCATCAAGTGTACATCTCCATGTGCTTGTGTGTTAGCATTTTCTCAATCATTTTTAAAGGTTTTCTAGTTAGCTCACTAGGCCCTACATGCAATGCACTTCATGAATTCACCTAGTGGCACCCGTGTGTCGAATAACAGAAAAGACTTCCCATCTTAATAGTTCGCCTATCGACCCTAAACCACTCACACCCTCTATGGTGTCTTGAGTGCGAAACAAAATGGCCCTATGGTTATACCTTTGCCTTGAGTCCATTTTGTTTCTCCAAATGATATGATCCACTTCATATCATCACATGACCGTCTCGATCCATCGACCTTGACTTCACTTGCCCTTCACCGTTGCATCGGTCCGTCGGCGCCAAGTCTTGCTCAAGCTTCACCATCGCATGGTCCTTTGCTTCGAAGCCTCGACTTGCCCTTCACCTTCACAACCAGTCCATCGAGCCAAGCCTCATCTTGGTCTTCACCAACTTGGTCACATGAGTTAATGTCATGTCTCATATTCAATGACCACCTTTATCTAAATCATCCACTTAGATATAAAGGTTAGTCCTAGGTTTCATCAATTAGCCAAAACCAAACTAGGGACTTTCACCGGAGCCGTCGCCATCGTCGCCGCGCCCGCAACAGTCGCCGATGATGTCGAGCAACGAGCAGTGAGTAGCCCCCATCCCGTGCCACCGCGCAGCAAGCCCCACCTCCACGCCACCGCGCACAACAACCGCCGCCGCCCACCCCGCCGTTGTCACACGGCCACCGCGCCACGCCGCCATGGTCGCCGAGCGCCGCCCCGCACGGAGAAGCTCACACGCCTGGACGAGAGCCTCACCGCCACCATCCTAGGGGGCAGCGCGGGCCTCCCGGCAACCTCCTCCGGCAGCGGCGAGGTGGGAAGGGAGGGGGAGGAAGGGCTGGCGGCGGGCTAGGGTTTCGTCGCCCGTGTCGCCTGTGCGGGGGCGGCGCGGGGGCTTAGCATGGGTCCGTATCCGCCACCTTCGTGTCGATGCCTCTAGGATGTGGACGCACAGATTTTAGGTTAGCCGATGGAGGTAGCTAGCTAGTGTCCAAGCTCTAGCTGTTGGCTGGTCACCGACAGTAAGTAGAGCACGCGAACATATGAACCTTGGTTGGGATGGAAAGAGGAGGTGTTGCGGCGAAGTCATCGAAGTCGGCATCCATAGCAGATGCGTGCGGCTAGAAGTCCTCGGCGCAGACGAGGCCCCACTTGCCGCGCTGAGCTAGGGTGCGCGCATGGGGGACTGTCGCCGTCTCCTCACCCGCTACGCCAAGCCAGCACACGTGTCATTGCGTGCTCGCCGTATCCAGCCGAGCTACGCTCCTTTGGTAGCTGGCTGTCGTGACCGCGGCTGGTGCTGCCTTCTCGTATGCGTCGATGGAGACCACGTTCATGGCGACCGCACGATGGAAGAGATTGAGATCGAGGGACAGAGGTAGTGCCATGGCCTGGTGAATTTGCTTATGTCAACTGAGGGTTTGATGAAATGACAGTGAAGAGAGCAGGGGAAGAATTCTAATTTAAGGTAGCTCTGTCCAATTTTATAGACAAACAGATGCGATCTCTTTTTAGCCTAACTTATTCTAATACAATAAAACAAACACACTTCAGAGCATGTTTGGATGGAGCCCTGAACTAAAATGCCTGGACCGGACACCTGACTGCCTTCTTCCTGGGTTCGTTTGGTCGGGACCTAAACAATTTGCCTGCTGTGAGGTGTCTGTGAGTCTGTGACACACCTGCCTAGGAGCCAGGCGTAGGAATTCGATCGCCTGGGTCCTGTCCAACTTGCCTGGGCCTTAATGACTCTACCTAAGCCACTTTTCCCTTTCTCCAGAACTCTCTCCCCTTTCCCCTCAAGCTCTCTCTCTCTCTCTATTGTTTGCGCTCATCCATGGAGAAAGGTAAAAAATCATGGCCAGATTGACGAGGGCGCAGAATGACGACACTTTTTTGTGCTTCTGATGGCCGGCTGGCTCCTCTTAGCTGAAAGTTACAGGCAACAATTGCTTCTTTTCCTTTTCAATTGATTTTTTCAGAATTTTTTTCTACTGATTCTAGCCATGATTTATCTTCTTTGTTTGCACGATTGAGGTCCTGGCCTTTGGATTTCATTTTCTTCTGTATATGGATCACCATCCTGGTGGCCGCACCTTCAGATTTTTGGATTGAGGTTTCTGTTTTTCTTTTACTTTTTAACTTGCCTTCTTCAGACTACATATAATTTCTTTCTTTTTCTATTAATTACAACAACCACTAGTATTATTGGCTTGTCTCCATGTTTAATGAATGAAGATGTAAGCTTCGTTTTGCATCTCGTACTTATTGGATTTATAAAATATTTGCAATATTTCGTTGCTACTATAATATTCTCTGGAAATGTTTTTGTGCCACAACTTCATATCAAAAGGTACTAAGGATGGCAACGGGGCGGGGCGGGGCCGGGTGGAGTATCCGTGCACCTGACCCCGAAACCCGAACCCGCCCCGAACTTGCATCCGGGTAAAAACCCCTGCCTGCCCACCCCTGAACCCGACGGGTCCCCAAAACCCATCGGGTCCCCCGAAACCCAGTAGTTATACTGCACTTACAGAACAAAGGATGAAATCTACAAATCCAATACATCAGTAATCAACAGATTATCACATTCAGCAAGTTCATAACGATACAAGATTGGGGAGAAATGGAACGAAGGCAACACAAAGAAAATATTCAAATTACATGCACACACAGAGAAAATCAAAAGACGGAGCAAACCAACCAATATGCAAAGTAATGAAATAATAAATGACAAGAAGAGCACAAAGGGGAATCGTTTAGTACATACGTGAAATCAGTTAATTGTCAATCACGAAGAAAAAGATGCAAGCCTGCTGCTTGAGATCTAGTACTAGTACTGCTGCCAGTAGGCCAGCACCATCGTGCCGCGTCCGGGTGTGGCGAATCATGCTCGCGTCCCTTGCGACGACAGCGCAAGGCGCTTTTCCACCTGGGTGAGATGGCTGCTGGGCGCAGGGGTGGAGTGAAAGGACCTTGATGTCACCTAGAGGGAGGTGAATAGGCCTGTTTAAAAACAAACTCGAACTGAAGTTAAACTCTAGGTGCGGCACTGCCTCACTTGAGTGCGGCAGTGCCTCACTCCTGCAGAGAGTCCAACACAGACCAACCTTGATGGAGATGTGCTAGAGATGTTCAGTGACAAGTTCACCAAGTATCTGCACTCACAACTAAGTAGATCAAGTGGAACACAAATATTGCAATTCAAAAACTGCTGTCAGTTCTAGAGCGGCATTGCCGCACACACAACGGCACTGCTGCACCTGCAGATAATCTCGAGTGCACAGTTTAAAATATATTCAAGAAAATTTAGATCGGGTAAATTTTTGAGCTTCCTGGGGTAGAGTAGAGCCTATTTCACCACCTGTATGTTAGCGGAAGCTTATGTACAAGTAGATCGAAACCAAACCCTAGAATCACCAACAAGCAAGTATAACAATACAAATCACAAGAGCACAAGTGAGACACCGATTTATCCCGTGGTTCAGCTCGCCACTAAGGCTTGCCTATGTCCACGTTGTTGAGGTTTGCCACAAAGGCTTTGGGTCTCTTTCAACCCTTTCCTCGTTCTCAAGTCAAGAGAATGAACTCTTGAGATGAGAGGTGATTCACTAGTTGATTGAGGTGATTACAAACCTTCCAGGGCTGTCACACGAGTTTGCAAGCTCACGGGCGACGCTCTTGACAGCTAGGAGCAAGCTCCAAGAGTAACAAACACAATCCACCGGCTTAAACGTGAACCAAGTGCTCTAAAAGATGAAGAACAATTGGGGCTGCTCTCAAATGCAGTTTGGAGGCTCAAACTCTCTTGGTGCAAGGGAAGCAAAGGAGAAGGTTGAGGAGCTCCAATGGTGAGTGAGGAAGAGAGAGAGCTGCTGTCTGAGCACCTGGGAGTAGGTCTGGTCGATCTGAAACTTTTGACCGTTGGAGGGGACGAGAAGGTATAAATACCTCCTCAGGTCCCAACGGTCGGATAAGTGCGGTAGTGCCGCACCTGCCAGGACAGCAAAGGTCAAGATTTGAATAACTGGCTATCTTGGCTAAGGTTAGAGGATATTTTGGTGGGTATTTGAGCACTTGATCACACAGTTAAGCTTGTGCATTGTATTCCTCTTTATAGTACGGTATTTCCTAAACTCAAATTCAAAACATAAAAGAATTTAACCTCCTTTGAATTGGTTGCCGCTTTCTTTTGTAATTGGGGTTTCCACCATTGCATGTTTTATCCTCTTTCTCAATATCACATCATGAAGGCTTTGCAATCATCTTTGTCTCATCTCTTCGAGCAAACATGCTTTGAGCATGTGATTTGAATCATTTCCATGTATATAGTTCACCTCATGGCTCCAAGTCACTTCTACTAATGATTTGATCCTCAACACAATATGACTCATCATAGCTTGATTAGTTTCTCGACTAAATGTAAGCACTCTTTTCTTTACCTTAGCCATGGTACCTCGGTCCTCAAGCCGTCGTTTGCCCTTCACCTCTGCTTAGTTCCTCGAAGCATTTTTCTTACTATCTTCACCTTATCAAGCCATACTCAAGTCACATCATATCAAGTATCCATTGAAAAACTATTTCTTCAATATTGTGATCCTTACTTGAATATCTTCTAGATATGAATGTTGAGATCAATCAAGCTTCAGTTTAACTCATATAGAGACATATATGGATCAACATCAATATGGTCAAGCCAATTCACGATTCCTTAAATCCTCTTCGTTTTGGCTTGACACTCCTAACACTCACATCAATCTCTATCTTCATACTTCTAGCTTATCATATTAATGCAAAGTGATTTTCCAAATCTTTATCCATACAAGCAAACCAAAGTAGAGACCGTTACAGCGAAAATCAGAACTTTTGATACGAGACCAGAACTTCTGACTTTCGCAGGATTTAATTGTGAGCAGTGTCCTTTGTCATTTGACCTTTACTTGGTATGTCCCCACTTATGCACCTTTGATTCATTCTCCAATCCTTGATCAAGGCTAGTCCACTGTTTAACTCTTCTTGTTCATGCAAAGCAAGCCACTATAGAGACCAATTCAAAATCATCAACTCATGTCTCATTTGCCATTTGCCAAATATGCTTGCTTTCACATGATGCTATGATATCCCACAACATAGAAGCCATTTCATTGATTCCATTTGTATTGTTGTCTTTTGCTTGAACTAGATTGTTTCCATAATCTTTCAATACAACACTACATAATTTTGGCCTTCATTTTAACACTATATGGAATACCATCGAGCTTGGCTTCTTGTTGAACTTTTTATACATTCTGTTATGCAATATTCATGTGCATACAATGTACTCAATTTCCTGTTCAACACTTAGCAAACTTGTTAGACATTTAATGGTGTTGTCATTCAATTCACCAAAACCCACTAGAGGGCTAGATGCACTTTCATGGAGTCACGGTCTCGCGGACGCAAGGGCGGAGTCGCGGCGCGGCGGTCTCGTGGACGCGAAGGTGGAGTCACGGACACAAAGTCGCAACCTCACAGGTGCGGCTGCGGCGGGGAAGTGACCGAGTGGAGAGAGGATTGCTAGGGTTGTATGTTACCTGGGCCGACTATGGTGGGCCTTTTTAGAATGATGCTTAAAACTGCGGGTCCAGGATGGGCACCCGCGGGGCAGACTCAAAACCTGACCCCGACCCGCCCCGTTTCGGGTCCCGGAACCCGAAAACCCGCGGGACGAAAAGCAGACTCACCCCCGCGCCCGTCGGGTCCAAAACCCACGGGTTTCGGGTCTAGACCCGCCCCGTTGCCATCCTTAAAAGGTACAGCCAGCTCGTTAACCAACGCTGCCCCGTCTCTTTCATCCACTTAGGCATAGCTCCAGGTAGAGATGAAAACGGAACAGAAATATTCCGAATTGACCGTTTTCGTTTTCTATATTATGAACCGTTTTTTAACATGAAAAATTGTCAGTTTCAATTGGTTTCACAACCATTTTCAACCATTTTTTGTACTCTTTAATTGCTAAATGTAGAAATATTCCGAACCGACCGCTTTCGTTTTTCTATATCGTAAGTCCGTTTTCGACCGTTTCCGACCGTTTTCATCCTTAGCTTCAGGGCTACAACCAAACAAGGACATGAAAAACACACTTGCCTGGTCAGGCAATCTTGCTATCGATTACAGGCAAGTCACAGGCAGCTAAAATGCCCAGGCAACTCATCAGGTTTGCATCCAAACATGCCCTTTTTCCTCTTTTCGCAAAAAAAAAAAACAAAACAAAAAAACACACTTCCAAAAAACACACACACGAGGTGCACCTAAACCGGGGGACGAGTTGGGCCAGCCGGCCGTGTTTGCAGGATCACACAAACAAACAGGCCCAAAGCGTCTAACCAAACCCATCAACATCAAGCAAACGTTTGCGACTGCGAGCAAGCGGCGGCGGCAGGCGACGCCTTCCACGTTTGACGCCTTCCCGAAGCCCACCCGACTCCTCCCTCCCAGTTCCAATCCTCCTCGATCCCACCAGTAGAACCCTCCGCTTGTTTCTTGCTCCCGGTTTTTGGATCGCAGAACCGCTCCAAACCTTTTCTTGGAATTGCGGAACCGCTCCAAACCTGCAAAAGTTTGATCTTTGCCGACCGCTTCGGGTTCTAGGTGCTGCCGAGTGGTATTTAGGCTCGAAAGAAGGCTCCGCCTGCAGTGACCGTTCTTGTGATTGGTTCCGGGACTTGGGGTTCTAGCGCCCAAACGAGTCCCCAGGCGCGTCTGCGCGAGCTGGTTGCGAAAGGAGTTGGGCGCTGTTACAGGAATCTACAGCACCGGCCTCCCACAATTGGTTCGTTCTCTTCCCGGAAGCCGCCTGCTTCTATTGGTTTGCTTATTACATGGAGCTCCGATATGCCTTCGATCATTGGCCAGCAATCTTTGCCTGCAACTTAAGCGTTTCGGGCAAGTCCTTTTTTGGGCAGTCAATTCGGTTGTTCTTGTTGGTTCCGTTTGTTATGTTAGATTTCCTTCTTTATGTGATCTATCTACTAGTAGCAGAGGACATGTATTCTTTTGTGTGATACAATTAGCCTGCTGACTAGGCTGAAAGTATTGTCAAGGCCAATCTCTCGTACATGCCTGCCATTAGAAAAGTCAACACGATGGGATTGGAAATTCCTGGTACTCTCTCTAGAAGCTGGGATGTGAAAGATCTCAATTAGTGTGTGGGGCAATATGTCACACTCATCTCATGCGTTTTCTTAGGTGTCGCTCTTCTCGTGGGTATTAATTCGGCCTGACTTGTAGGTGGACAGATACCCATTACTACAGCGCAAAGCGGGAGATGGAGTGGCCTACCGGTGAAAGGAGTTGAGGATGGGAACAAAGGCATAAAGCTGGAAAGTTATCTCCACCAAGGTTAAGGTGTCTCCTTTAAGAGAGGTCAGAAAGGAGATTGTTGCTGAAGCTAAAGATACAAGGGAGGAGCCATGGTGAAGAAGAAGCTGAAGAAATTGTATGGCAGGGATGCTCGGGAGTTCTTTAACCAGGTCATGGTGGAGCAACCCTTGCTGCCCTTCCTGATCCCGCTCGGCCTCTTTGCATGGTTCGTCGAGCGGTGGGTTGTGCCATTCTCAAATTGGGTTCCCCTCGCTGCTGCTGTTTGGGCAACCATTCAGGTATATGTTTCTGCCATGTTATTTCATCTAAATTTGTTCAGAGATTGTGATGGATTTAGCTCAGTCTCTTTGATACCATGCTGAATTGGTAGAACAGTAGAGGCACAGTACATGAAAGGGGCTCTTGAGATGATGATTTGTAACTTAGCACGACAATTGCCCTTTTCTTGATAATGATGTCCTGATCTGGCCTTTGGGTTGTGAAAAGTGCTCAAGGTTCCAGGGAAAGATTAATGTCAAACAGCACTATGCTTTTGCACCTGCCTCATTGTTTTACTAGGAATTGTTTCTGCCCCTGTTATTTAGAGTTTTTTTGGTCTTCTTACCTTGCTTTATGATTAATTGCAGTATGGGAGGTTTAAGAGGAGGACAACTGTAGAAGATTTGAACAAAAGATGGAAGCATCTTATACTGAATACAACAGTATGCTCTTTTGCTCCTATTTTTATGGGTACATATTTTATAGATAGATTCTGAGTCGTACTACTTTTATATCTTATGTAGCCCACCACACCAATCGAGCCTTGCGAATGGTTGAACAAACTTTTGTTAGAAGTTTGGCCTAATTACATGGAACCAAAACTATCGAAGAGGTTTCAGTCTACTGTCGAGGTTTGCTTTTGTAATCTTGCTTAATATTTGTTCCTTATAGCTCTTCTCTGAGGAAGTTATTTCCTGTAGCTCTTGAGCACAAGGCACTAGGTTGCTAGGATCAATTCACCACTATTCTTGATTCATGAAAGATGTCAGTTATACTTAGGGTCTGCTTGACTGTGGATACTAATACTAGTAATCTTGTTGGTAGAATTGCTTTTAGAAATTTAGTGTCTGGTTAACTGCTTTCCTTTTTTCAATTTAAGTTGTAAAAAGTTACGATGCATTTTGAATGACCAATAATCGTGGGAGAAACAAGGGTTGAGTAGCAGGCTTTTGTCTAAACTAGGTCTAATTTTCCAAATGAACTGGAGTTTTTTAACAACAGTTTCTCATCAACAGCTTCAAAGAAAAAGCACAGTGACATTAACCACAAACTGACCTTTAGTAATTTTGCACTTGGGGATATAATCTAGCAATCGTACTTTAGATGTCCTTGAAACTTTTTATTCCATTTCAGTATAAAATAATTAATGTTATCATTAGAGGACAGACAAGCTTCTGAGTAGGTTGAGAGTTGGTGCATTTGATTCTTGGAAGTGGGTCCCAGATAAAAATACTCACTAGCATATTCTTTGATTTGATGTATTATAAATATGTATTGGAACATATGTAGATGCTATCATGCATTGTCCATACACAGCTGACATAGCTCTATGATTTTGCAGAGACGTTTAAAGAATCGAAAACCAAAATTAATAGTAAGTTTTTCTATATTTTTTCTTTTTATGTGTTTATCATCTAATTTCAGTACTAAGGTTTTGTTTTCTTATCCAGGATAAAATAGAATTACAGGATTTCTCACTTGGCTCTTGTCCACCTACCTTGGGAGATCAGGGCATGCGTTGGATTACTTCTGGTGACCGGGTTAGTCATATCTATTCTGAACTCCAGGTGCATCTGAAAGTTTCACTTGCCCATAATCTCCTTAAGAGTGATATACAGTTATTAGGCAGTTTGTAGTCCTACCATTATATTGACAGTTATTTAGCTTATTGTCAATACTTGTTGTATATTTAATTAATCAGACTTAATCCTACATCATTGATGCATTGAAAAAGAATCAAGTGAAAAAGGTGAATCATTGGATGCTTTACGCTTTGTTGATGTCGTCTTCGTCAATTCTTTTCTCAGCTTTTTTAATGTTTGTACATACAAACTGAGAGAAGATAGGCTCGGGAAAATCAGTAGATTGATTCATAAGAGTACAGGGAAGTACAATATATAGGCAAGGATTGTCTAGGGTTTATAGAAACACCCAATGGACGGAGATCCTTGCCTAAATCACGATCAACTACCATATAACCCAAGAGGGCGCCTCCTGGCGCGCTCAGCCTAAGCCCATAGGCGAGACAGCCCATTAGGTAGACTAATGACCTTGCATAACAGCCCATAATGCGGTTTTCTAACACGCCCCCGCAGTCTGATCGTCGCCACCGCGCACGTTCAGGCTGGACCTGAACTCCATGAAGACCGAAGATGGAAGACCTTTGGTGAAGATGTCCGCATATTGAGACGAGGTAGGCACATGCAGGACACGAACGTCACCAGCAGCAACCTTCTCCCGAACAAAATGAAGGTCAATCTCGATGTGCTTGGTACGTTGATGCTGAACCGGGTTCGAAGACATGTAGACAGCACTAACATTGTCACAATAGACCAAAGTAGTGCGCCGAAGAGGGGCATGGAGCTCGAGCAAGAGCTGACGAAGCCAGGAAGCCTCTGCTACACCGTTGGCCATTGCACGATACTCAGCTTCAGCACTTGATCTGGAGACTGTGGTCTGACGCTTGGAAGACCAGGAGACAAGATTGTCACCGAGGAATACTGCATAGCCTGAGGTGGACTTGCGTGTATCCGGGCAACCAGCCCAATCAGCATCAGTGTAAACCACGAGATCAGTGACAGGAGATGGACGCAGCTGTAGACCCAAGTGAAGAGTGCCTCGAACATACCGAAGAATGCGCTTAAGTGCTGCCAAGTGTGGTTCCCGTGGATCATGCATATGAAGGCAGACTTGCTGGACGGCATAAGCAATGTCAGGCCGTGTGAAGGTCAGATACTGAAGAGCACCAGCAAGGCTTCGATAATCGGTTGCATCCGCCACAGGAGCACCATCAGTGGCTGCAATCTTAGGATTCGTGTCTACTGGGGTAGAACAAGGCTTGCACTCAGCCATCCCAGCTCGGGCTAAGATATCCATCATATACTGACGCTGTGAGAGGAAGAGACCACCGGCACAGGGCTGAACTTGCATACCAAGAAAGTGGTGCAACTTGCCAAGATCCTTCATGGAGAACTCCTGCTGGAGAGCTGAGATGATACGCCGGAGGAGACTCGGTGAGGATGCTGTGAGGACGATGTCATCCACGTACAGTAGGAGATAGGCAACTTCAGAACCACGCTGGTAGACAAAGAGCGAGGTGTCTGATTTGGCCTCGACAAACCCAAGAGTCAACAGAAAAGTGGCAAACCGACTGTACCAAGCGCGAGGAGCCTGCTTTAACCCATACAAAGACTTGTTAAGCTGACAGACAAAATCCGGATGAGTGGGATCCTCGAAACCAGACGGCTGAGCACAATAGACTGTCTCTGACAGGGTGCCATGGAGGAAAGCATTCTTCACGTCAAGCTGGTGTATAGGCCACTGCTGGGAGAGGGCCAGAGAAAGGACAGTGCGAACTGTGGCAGGCTTCACAACCGGACTGAATGTCTCTGAGAAGTCAATGCCAGGCCGCTGAGTGAAACCGCGAAGGACCCAGCGAGCCTTGTACCGCTCAAGGGACCTGTCAGCATTGAACTTGTGCTTGAAGATCCACTTCCCAGAAACCACATTAGCCCGAGGAGGACGAGGAACAAGATTCCACGTGTGGTTCTGGAGAAGAGCAGCATGTTCTTCCACCATAGCAGCACGCCAATTTGGATCGGCGAGGGCGCTACGGAAGGTCTTGGGCACTGGAGACAGAGGCGCAGCATGATAGAGAGCTGGTATCCTGAAGCCGGCCTTGGCCCGCGTGGCCATAGGGTGCTGGTTTGTCACTGGGGGACAGCAACAGCACCCTTAGGCAGAGGCGCGGGGGCAGCGGGGTGCTGAATGGCCGCTGTAGGAGCAGCAGGGGCACCCATGAGCGGCGCCATGGGAGCTGCAGTCCGCCGATCAGGAGCAGCAGCTGGCTGGCCAGCAGCTGAGTGCGCCCGACGCGTGTAGACGTAACGAACTGCAGGTGCCGGCAGCGGTGGAAAGCCGGGCGGAGGACCGTGAGGCTGAACAAGCGCTGCCGGGGACGACGAGGTCGGGGAAGACGTAGCCGCACGTGGCCGTGCGGACGACGAAGCTGGAGAAGACGTGGCCGCACGTGGCTGTGCGGGCGAACTCGGTGCAGGGGCAGCACGTGGCTATGCAGGCGCGATGGAGGCACCGGCACATGGTCAGTGATGTCCAAAAAATCGAAGGCAGCCGGGGATGGTGGAGTGGTATGCTCAGCATAAGGAAAAGCCGACTCGTCGAAGATGACGTGACGGGAGATGATAACTCTGTTGGAAGAGAGATCAAGGCAGCGGTATCCTTTGTGATGAGCTGAATATCCCAGGAAGACACATCGGGTGGAACGAGGGGAGAGTTTGTGGGGAGCTGTGGCGGACAGGTTGGGATAACACACGCAACCAAAGACACGAAGATGATCATAGGAAGGCGCAGTGCCAAAGAGGGCAAAGTGCGAAGTAGATGAGCTTAGTGTTTTGGTGGGCAGGATGTTGATGACGTAGGTGGCTGTCTGCATAGCTTCAACCCAGAATGAGGGTGGTAGGGAAGCCTGGAACAGGAGCGAGCGAATCACATTGTTAATGGAACGAATAATACGCTCAGCTTTACCATTCTGGGCGGAGGTGTATGGACATGACATTCGAAGGCGAACACCATGGGTGAGGAAGAACGTGCGGGAGCTGGAGTTGTCGAACTCACGACCGTTGTCGCACTGAACTGCCTTAATGGTGGTGCCAAATTGGGTGGACACAAAAGTAAAGAAGTGCGCAAGCGTCGAAAAGACATCAGATTTCAACTTCAAAGGAAACGTCCATAAATAGTGAGAACAATCATCAAGAATAGCCAAATAGTATTTATAGCCCGAAACACTAAGAACAGGTGATGTCCACAGATCACAGTGTATAAGATCAAAATTATTGGACGCTCTAGAAGTTGACAACTGAAATGGAAGACGCACATGACGGCCTAATTGACAGGCATGACAAATAGAGGTAGTATCATGACGACAACGAGGTAGACTCGACGCAAGCTTGGAGAGGGCCTCGTGTCCAGGATGACCGAGGCGGCGATGCCATAGTGAAGACTCGGTGGAGGCGACCAAGGAGTGAGCTGCAGGTAGCGGGTACAATGGTCCAGAACTATTGCACCTGACGATCAGTTTCCGAGACGGAAGATCCTTCACAGAACAACCAGTAGGGTCAAACTCAACCGAACAATTGTTATCGATAGTAAATTGACGAACAGAAATTAAGTTCTTAATAAGTTGTGGAGAAACCAGAACATTATTAAGACGTAACGAAGGTGAAAGAACTGTAGAGCCAACAGATGTAACGGGAAGTAAGGATCCGTTACCGACAACAATGGAGGAAGGAGAGGGATACCGTGGGGAGTTGGTCTGTGAAAGAGAACCGGAATGGGAAGACATGTGAGAAGTGGCACTTGAATCAAAGTACCAGTCGTTGTTGGCTGGTGGTGGCTGCTGCAGCGTCATGGTGCTGAACGTCGAGGCCAGAGATGGCTGGTCCCAGTGGTAGTAGGCCGGCGATGGAGCAGCCCAGTGCCCGGTGTTCTCCATGACCGGGGCAGGCACACCATGTGGATGAGGAGCCTGCTGGGACAGCAGGGCTTGTTGGGGCAGAGGTGCGAGCAGAGGGCGCTGTCCAGGCTGTGGTCCAGGCCACATCTGGATGGCCCCGGCCCATGGGCGGTAGTAGGAGGGCCAGGGGGCGCCCCCGGTCGCAGAACTGCCCACCACAGGCTGGCCACCAGGGGGGCGCTGGTCCTGGATGCACCGGGCTGCGGAGGTGTCGGGGTGCCACCAGCACCGTCGCGCCGGCCACCGCGCTTGCCGCGGCGGTTCTTGGACTGGCTGGAGGTGCCCCCAGAACCTCCACCAGAGCCGGCCCGAGAGGCAGCAGGCTGCTGGGCAGCAGGGGGACGTGCTGAGGTTGGTGGAGTCGTGGAGGCGGTGAGGGCTGTCGACGGGGACGTGGTGTGATCCATCGTCAGTTCCTCCAGGAGAAGATCAGCCTTCGCGTCCAGGAACGTGGGGAAGGGACGACTCCGCCGGAGATGCATGCCGACGGTCTTGAAGTGCTCATTCAGACCGCGAATGAGGTTGAGGACGAGGGTGCGGTCGGTGACGACTTCACCCAGGTCGCCCAGCGTGTCCGCCATGCGCTTCAGCTCCTTGCAGTAGTCGGTGACGTTCAAATCGCCTTGAACGAAGTTGCGGAGCTTGGCGTCGAGGAGGAGGGCGCGTGTCTCGCGGTTGTTGAAGAACTGGGACTCCACCGCGCGCCAGGTGGCACGAGCAGTGGAGTTGCGCGCTGAGATCGTCGCAGCAAGGTCGTCGGAGATGGTGCACAGGATCCATGACTTGACGACGCAATCCATGTGCTGCCAGTCAGGGAAGCCAGGCGCCGGAAGGTCCTGCAAGACATGGTGCTGAAGGGAATACTTCCCAACAATGAGGAGGAACTGATCACGCCACCGATTGAAGTTCCCGGCGTTGAGGTCGAGGACCACCGTGACAAGGTTGCGGATGTTCTGGACCGCGACCGCCTGGGAGTGCAGGTTTGCGATTGCAGCAGCCTCATGAAGGAGCAGGTGGCGGTGCAGATCATCGGCGTCGTGATGGTCGGAGGCGTGGTCGGAGAGTTCGTCCTCATCGTCCGCATTCGCAGAAGCCTCAGCAGCCGCGCGCTCCTGCTCAGCGCGTGCAAGGGCGTCGCGGGCGCGGGAGGCCGCGGCATCGCGCTCTTGGGCGGCAGCTTCGGCTTCCTTCTGGGCCTCAGCGGCGCGCGCAAGGGCAGCCACGCGCGCAGCCTTCCGATTGGCCGCGCGTAATCGCGCTGCGGCATCCGCATCGGCGGCCTTGGCGGCTGCGGCGGCTGCGGCGGCCTGGGCCTGAGCCTGGGCGTCGGAGGAGAGGCTGGAGGCAGCGGTGTCGCCTGGGCCAGGGGCGGCAAGGGCCTTGGCCTTGGCGGCGGCTGCTGCTGCGGCCGCGGCCGATGTGGGGGAGGAGGGGGTTGACCCAGCCATCGCAGCACGGCAGAGGGTGCTGGCGCAGGTGGATGGGAGGAGCGCAGCCGAGAGGGCCGGCGCGCTAGGGCAGCGGAGGTGGAATCAGGTGAAAAACCAGACTCGTGATACCATGAGAGAAGATAGGCTCGGGAAAATCAGTAGATTGATTCATAAGAGTACAGGGAAGTACAATATATAGGCAAGGATTGTCTAGGGTTTATAGAAACACCCAATGGACGGAGATCCTTGCCTAAATCACGATCAACTACCATATAACCCAAGAGGGCGCCTCCTGGCGCGCTCAGCCTAAGCCCATAGGCGAGACAGCCCATTAGGTAGACTAATGACCCTGCATAACAGCCCATAATGCGGTTTTCTAACACAAACAAATAGCTCCACCCCCCTAGCTTTAGTAGTTTAACATTCCACATACTTTTATGGGGGTATGCAGCTTAGTAGCCACATGTTCTCTGATAGTCTGATATGAACTCCTTTTTTTCTCTCTCACAGCAAGTCATGCGCTTGGGATTCGATTGGAATAGCCACGAGATGAGCGTAATGTTTTTGGCGAAATTAGCAAAGCCACTGATTGGGGCTTGTCGAATTGTTATAAACAGCATTCACATCAAGGGAGATGTATGCTTTTTCCTCTCTCCATTGTGTCTTGTTACTTAACTTATTATGTAGTATTGTTTTTTGTAATTCTGTAAACTACTTTTCTTAATTCCGAAAGCAGATTATTGCATCAGCCACTCATGATTCGTGTGTGCCAGATTGAGTTTCAACACTATCTCTGATTCAGTTATATTATTGCAGCTTCTACTATCACCCATACTTGATGGGGAAGCTATACTCTATTCTTTTGAATCAACCCCAGAAGTCAGGATTGGGGTAGCATTTGGAAGTGGTGGAAGCCAAGCAATTCCTGGTATGGAGTTACCAGGTGTCTCGACATGGCTGGTGGGTTTATGCTGACCATTTAGGGCGAAAATATCACAGTTCAAATTTTAATTCTTTTAAAAAATCGCTGATATCTTATATTCTCTTCATGTGATGGCAGACATTGCATAGCATAATTTGTATGCTACATCTAACTATCTAATGATATCTAGTGTGTATTTTATGAACCGTGCAGGTGAAACTTTTGACTGAAACCATAGGGAAAACAATGGTTGAACCTCGCCGGCTATGTTTTTCTTTGCCATCAGTAGATCTAAGGAAACGAGCAGTTGGAGGTGTTCTCTCAGTTACTGTTGTTTCAGCTAGTAACCTCTGTAAGAGCACAGCTAATGATATAGGGAGCCGCCAAAGATCAAATGGAGGGGCCATGTATGGAATTGCTGATAACAAGGTATCACAGACATTTGTTGAGGTAGAAGTTGGCAATTTGATGAGAAAAACAAGTACCAGTAAGGGTCTAAATCCTACGTGGAACAGTACATTTAACATGGTACTGCATGGAGAGACAGGCATTGTCAAGTTTCTTCTGTATGAATTGGATTCTGGTGGTGTCAAATTCAATTACTTGACAAGCTGTGAGATAAAGGTATTCTAGATATAAAGCTATTTCTATTTGAGTCAACTTTCCCCTATTCTTGTGACAATTGTGGTTCTTCCCACATATCCAAGGACACTGAAGTAAAAGTAATGTAAACAGGTCAAGTATGTTCTTGATGGTTCAACAATATTTTGGGCTATAGGGCATAACTCTGGTGTCGTGGCAAAGCATACTGAGCATTGCGGTCAAGAAGTTGGAATGGTTGTTCCGTTTGAGGATATCAATGGCGAGGTACATTTCATTTACATTGCTACTTTAGTTTTTGAACCCGATATAAGATTGTAAGGCATGAATGGCCAATTGATAGAAATTTAATACCATCTGCTTGCTAGTTTTCTCAAGTCATCACTGTACGTGTCTGGTCTTCCATTGTGCCACGTGTTTCTAGGAGATCATCATCAACTAATGTTGTGAATTAACACAGGCTAGGACCTCTGTAACTTACATAGTTGTAAACTTCCACTCTCCACAGTTCTATATTACTTCTCTATTAAACTGACACTCTGTCAGTCTTTATGCTTGGAACATATGATATGTTATAGAAAAAAAGGAAGTTTTGCTGATTGTTGATTTTACTAACACTTTTGTAAGTGAGAAACAAAGATAAAGCGCTAGAGAGATGTCCATCCATGTTCAAGGAATCCTTGGAAGTAACAAAAGTTCATTCAATTGAACATCAATAATTTCTTAGAAAATGCTAAATAAGCACTTATAATTTTGATGATACAGGGCAATGCTATATTATATAACACCATTATTCATCCTTCTTATCCCAGACTATTGATATTAGTAGTGATTGTAGTTTCACCTTCTAGATCAGCGACATTCAGAAATTTCCAAAAAAGTTGCATCCCAATTTGTCTGCTTAAGTTGTTGCATGGCATCTTTTTATAAATCATTTGCATTGAGTTAATGTCCGAAATCATTTATGTTGGTAACATGAGCCATTTAATTAGACATTTTTGGCATGCACTATTTTGAGGGATAAAATGCTGATTGTAACAAGTAAAATCAAACTGGCATACCAATTATCAATTAGACCTATGGGTTCTTGTTCAACTACAAACTGGATAACTATAAGAGAAGAAAGTATTGACATTTCTTGCCTTATCACCCCCCTTTCTGTTCTAGCTTATTTTTTCTATGGAGTATGAATGATGGTGTGAACTTGTTAATGTTTTTTTCGCAGTTAACTGTAAGCCTTGTGTTAAAAGAATGGCAGTTCTCTGATGGGTCAGTTACATTGAGTAATTCTCTGGGCAATGGACTTCAATGCTCATTTGATGGATCGACAAAGCTTCAGTCCACAACAGGAAGGAGACTTAGGGTCAGAGTTGTTGAGGGCAGGGCCCTTACAGCTAATAGTAAATCTGGAAAATGTGACCCTTATGTGAAACTCCAGTATGGAAAGGTTAGTTGTTCCCTTGCTGAAGTTTAGTTCTTCCAACTATCCAGTTAAGACAACTTCAAATGCTAATATTTTATTCTTCTATTAGGCTCTATACCGAACAAAAACACTGTCACATACGGTCCGACCAGTTTGGAATGACAAGTTTGAGTTTGATGAGATCTCTGGCGGTGAATATCTGAAGATCAAATGCTATAATGCAGATATGTTCGGTGATGAAAGCATTGGTAGTGCAAGAGTTAATTTGGAGGGGCTTTTAGATGGTGCTAGCCGTGATGTTTGGGTCCCACTTGAAAAAGTAGATTCAGGAGAGATCAGGCTTGAAATAGAGCCAATAAAGAATGATCACAACAATAGCATGCAGGTATATATGTGCTCTCTTCCTGTTCTCTTAAGCCTGGATTAGATTGTTAGAGCTCCTGGAATCTTTAAGATAGTGAACACTAAACATTTAAATATTTGAAGCTTGCAGCAGAACTAGTTCATTGATAATTTCACAACATTTCATTAGGAGCACTGTGTTGCAAATATTGGTTCTCTGCTTCTGAAATATTGTTTGTCCTCCCTTTTTTCAGAGCTCAAGCAGTAAAGCTGGAGCTGGTTGGATTGAGCTAGTCATAATTGAAGCCAGAGATCTTGTTGCTGCTGATCTGAGAGGCACTAGTGATCCTTATGTCAGGGTGCAATATGGGAACAAGAAGAAACGAACCAAGGTTAGATTGTAAATTTTGGTTACTCTACTTATCAAGTTTGCACAAAATCTCGGCCTTAGGACGTGCGCCATACTGATTTTCTAAGGAACTTTGCGAAACTATGCTGGAGTAATAGTATCTGCTATTATTGTCACTTATTGTGTACTTCAGATTAGTAGCTCGTAGCTGCCTATATGGAAGTGTTTCCTTGGTAATGCGAGGAGCCTTGTTACTTTGTAGTGTACAAGTAGCAGCTGTGGCTCTGCTCTTTTGTGCGCGCGCGTGGGGTTTCTCACATCTGAGTTCAGAAAGAATTATGGCCTCCTGGCAGCATATTTACCATCGATGCTATGTATGGAGAAGTCACAGTTTGTTGAAGCTGTCTTATTCTTTCTGTGCAGGTCATTTACAAAACACTCTCTCCCCAGTGGAACCAGACATTCGAGTTCCCAGAAACTGGAGAACCCCTGATTTTGCATGTGAAGGACCACAACGCGGTCCTTCCAACCGCTAGTATCGGCAATTGCACCGTCGAATACAGCATGCTGTCACCAAACCAATCTGCTGAAAAATGGATACCTCTCCAAGGGGTAAAAAGCGGAGAAATCCATGTAAAGATCGCGCGAAGGGTATCAGTACCAGACTCAGAGAAGAAAAACATGCTCGGGACAGATCCATCTGCCAAGGGTCACAAGATATCGACACAGGTGCGGAACATTTGTTTCTGTTCATTTGTGCCACGCCCTTCAGAACTTCTGTTTTACATTCATCTCTGACAGCGTAACGAATGTGCTGTGACTTCTTCGCAGATGAGAGACAACCTGAAGAAATTCACAGGCTTGATCGACGATGGCGGTGACCCGGAGGCCCTGTCACTAGCCGTGACAGAGATGGAAGGCATCCAGGGCGAGCAGGAAGAGTACATAGAAACCCTGGAGCGGGAGAAGGAGATGCTGTTGCACAAGATACATGAGCTTGGTTCCGAAATCGTTAGGACATCATCTGGGCCTCCAAGGACGCGGTACTAGTTAGATCTGCAAATGCACCCCACTGAACATATATACGTATTTATTTATGGGAAGGTGAAGACCTGATTTTACGTAGAATTCTATACCTGTGCATATACCATACCAGTGAGCAGTACAGCTTGTAAGTAGGACAGATGTATAGGAAGCACAGGTGTATCTTGTAGTGCTAAAATTTGCTCAAACATCAACTTACAGAAGTTGCTCGACTTTGTACACAGTAATATACGTTTTGAAGAAAAGAAAGACAGTTTAGTATACGTTACCGGCACACACACTCGATCATTGTATTGTACTACAGTTGATTCCTGAAATGATAATGCATGGGCATGGATTCCATTTCTATACGGTCATTGTCTCATTGAAGTACTCCAGGCTTGGATATGCACACATGTGGGCGGTACAGACTAGAGTCTAGAGACCAAGAAACGATGCAGAAGCCTGCGTCCCTTTTCAGGCATGCCTTGTGATGCAGTCCCCTCTGCCCCCCTTCCCCTCTATTGTTTGAGATTTCCTCAAGGCTGCGGCCTGCGGCCTGCGGCCTGCGGGGTGCGGGGTGCGGGCTGCCGCCAGGTTTCCAGGGGCCGAGTCGCCGGACATGGGCTGGAGGAGGTAGGACGGCGAAAGCCTAGCGGGGTATGCAGCGCCCGAACGGGAAAGCGTCTGCGTCTGCGTCTCGGCACAGAGGACGACACGCCGATCAAAGCAGAGTGATGGATACCTGAAAGCTACTACTAGTGCTTGTGCCAGTGCTACCACGCGTCCACGCCTGATGTTGGCAAGTCAATTGGATTTGTTGTGTGCCTGAAAATCATGCGGCAAAGTCAATCGGTCTCTGACAGAAACCCAAGCTGTCGAAGGGTTTGACTTTTGGGTCTGTGCTGCCGTAGGTTCACGCCCTACTACCATCTAGTATCTGGAACGTAGGATTGAAAAAACGTTGGTACTATCATTTCAATAGGAATAGGAATCCTATGGCTGCGTTTAGTTCCTCATTTCACCTAAAAAATTTTGAGTTTTGGCTCATCATTTTGCAGAAAGGAACTAAACATCATGCAAAATTTTTGGCAAAAATGTATCCATTTTCCATTTTGGATTTTGGCCTCAAGAGGAAAAAAAACCAAAAAGCCAAAAAAAACCCTCACTCACCCATGAAAAATTTAGTATTTTAGATGGAACTAAACACACCTATGAAAATTTTGACATTTTATATTTCATCATTTCAAAGTAGTTGACATTTTACATTACATGGAGAACTAAACACAGCCTAGGTTGCAACTGCAAACACAGAAATTGACTCAAGGCATAACGATGAATGAGGATTGGCAGTGGCGGATCTAGGACTTCATAGAAGAGGGGGCTTAACTCATCTTCAACCTCTAAAGCCCCTTCTCCATCCCTTTCATGCCTTTAAAAATTAGAAGAGGCTCAAAGAGGACTCCATTGTCGCGGCAGCGGTAGGGGGCTTGAGCCCCGCCCGCCCCACCGCTGGATCCGCCCCGATTGGTGTTAGTTGACGCCTTGACGGTCCACAGGGAATGCGCCGGCGTCCTGCAGCACAAGGCATAATGGACCCTCATCCCCTTGGGCCGGATGGAACTTGGACGACACTGCCAGCACCCAGCAGCTGCAGCAAGGCAGCAACGGAGTATAATAGCAGCAAGCGCGTAAGGACAAAGGGCGCCTCTTACAACGCAGTGGCAGTACTAGTCGTACCAGTGTGTGTGCGCGCGCGCGCATGAGGCGTGACACAGATGCGTAAGGCGTAGGCGTTCAGCTACACCAGCCTAGGATCATATCGACCGATCCATGATCGAAGCTAAGCAGGACCACGCAACGCAAGCACATGCCAATGCCAATGCCATGCCTGCAGCAGGGTATGGCACGCAGGGTTAAAAAAACCGTTCGGTTTACCGCGGTTACCGTCCTAACCGGGCCGGACCGGTTCCGGTCCGGTCTGGTTAGGTATTCCCTAAATTCAAATTTAAAATTTGAAAAAAAATGCTGAAAAAATTCCTAAAAATAGTTCATGATTTATAGAAGCCAATGGTGTAAAAATTTTTCAAATTGGAGTTCGTTTAGTATTTATTTATACGAATAGAAGTTTGAAAAAAAGAAAAAAACCGGTCCCGGCCCGTTAAGGCCCATGAGGCCCATTAGGCCGCCACGGGCACAAAACGAGCCGGGAGCTCGCGGGGGGGGGGGGGGGGGGGGGGGGGGGGGTCAGCGCGCCGAGCGTCTTATCCTCTCCCGTCCGGCCCCCGCCCGCACCGACCGCCCGCCGCCGCCGGCTAACCGCCCCGAAGGCTTGGTTTACCGCCCGGTCCGGGCGGTTTACCGAGCGCCCGCCGCGCCGTCGGCTAACCGTCCGGATCCGCGGCTAACCGCTCGGGAATCGCGGTTTACCGCCCGGATCCGCGGCTAACCGCCCAGGTACGTTTTTTTTTGTTTTTTTTTTCTTTAGAGTAGTATTATGATTTAGGTAGAATTTGTGTTAGGATTTAGGATAGGTTTTTGGTTAGGTTTTAGGTAGGATTTATTTTAGGATGTTTTTTTAGATTTAGGATTAGAGGTAGGATTTGTGGTAGGATGTATATTTTAGGTATATATTGTGTGACTTTGTGTGACTTTGTGTATATATTGTGACTTTGTGTATGTTAGGTATATATTTTAGGTATATTTTAGGTATATATTGTGGTAGGATTTGTGGTAGGATTTAGGATATATTTTATTTAGGTGTAACTTTGTGTTGTCCGTTTATGCAGGTAGACAATGTCAGACAGAAACAGAGACGTTGTATGGGAGCATGGTGAAAATCTTGCTCCTGGATGGAGATGCAATTATTGTCATGTGACGAAAGCAGACGGTGGTTGCACTAGATTTAAACAACATTTGGCTGGGCACGGGGCGGACACCTTGCATTGCGACCGTGTGCCACCAGATGTGCGTGCATACTTTCGGCGAGATCTTGACAGAGCTAAGAAGACGACCGCTGACCGGGCTGGTACTATTGGTGCTGGTGGTAGTAGTTATGTAGGTCTTCATTTCACAGGTATCTATTGCACCTACATACACACAATTGTTTCTGTCTATGCCTACTAATTATAGTTGACTACAGGCGAGACCCAATTCACACATGCTACTCAAGACCGTGACCATGGACAACCGACATCGCAGAGGAGAGCATATGCACCGACGGACTATGACACTCCACAATACTCTTCTTCCTCCTACAGCGATACCTCACAGCCTACTTATAGCTATCTCATTCCTAACATGACCATGCAGACTCAGACTAGATGGGTGTATGAATGGAAAGACCCCAGTTTTTACAATATGTTAGTTCAAGAATGGGAGACAACAGCAGCATGGACAGGTCAAACTTGGCAAGATTACAAGGCTGCCCTGCTTAGACAGCAAGGTATCTCTCTTATGTCCACCGCCGAATATGAAATGTCGTGCCAACAAGGGGTCTTCCCATACATCCTACGTAATTGACCATGCGAGCGGAAACTATATATTTGTTTGTGTAAGCGACTATATATTGTATTTGTATGCGACTATATATTGTTGCTTTAGTGACTATATATTTAAGCGAATATGTATTTGTATGCGACTATATATTGTTGCTTTAGTGACTTATGCTATTTTTTACCACATTGTGTGGTCTTTTTACATTAATTTGTGCAAAGGAAGTACCAAAAATTCTTTTTATTCATGCAAAAAAAAAACTAAACGGTTTGGAGCGGTAAACCGCTCAAACCGAGCGGTTACCGCTCCAAACCGCCCGGTAAACCGGTGACAAACCGAACCGAAGGCACGTTTGAATTCAAATTCAAATTCGGCCGGTTATCGACCGGTTACCGGTAAACCGGACCGGTAAACCACTATCGGAGGCCGGCGGTTTGGGATGACCAGTCGGTAAAAAAAACCCTGATGGTACGTACGTTAACTTGCCTTAGCTTATGAGGCCGTCTTTGTTTTCTTGCTCCAAGATATTGGCAGCCTCCATCCGGGAAGAAAAAAAGAATCGCAGATTCAAACTGTACAGTGCGCGGTACACGGTACATTGCACTCTTCGCATTAGCTTCCCTGTGTTTTTATTGCCTCTACTTAAGACCTCTGTAGCATAGCTTTCTAATGGCTCCAGCTCCTTCTACGGTGTTGAAACATAGGCCTTGTTTAGATGCTCAAATTTACCCTTAAATTCCACTATGCAAAAAGAAGATTCCTCACCACATTAAAATATCGGTACATGCATAGAGTACTAAATGTAGATGAAATCAAAAACTAATTGTACAGTTTTGTTGTACTTTGCGAGACGAACATTTTGAGCCTAATTAATCAATGTTTTGACAATTATTACCAAATAAAAACAAAATTGCTACAGTGCTACACAGTACAACACAGTGAATTCGGAATGCCCCGAATCAGGCATCTAAACAAGGCCATAATAGAAACGCAGATGTTCACATATATCCACACATATTCAATCCCTACGAACACGAAAGTCTGGTTTTGATGGATATATCCTAAGATTGACAAAGTCGAATAATTATCAATATAGTTTGTAAATAAAATATTTCTAAAAAACCTACATGTAGGTGCACGGGTTGGTGGATTAAGGCCTGAAAAACACTGTTGGCTGAT
Source organism: Saccharum hybrid cultivar R570 (assembly GCA_038087645.1). Taxonomy (NCBI): domain Eukaryota; kingdom Viridiplantae; phylum Streptophyta; class Magnoliopsida; order Poales; family Poaceae; genus Saccharum; species Saccharum hybrid cultivar. The sequence continues at coordinate 7,915,909 of JAQSUU010000112.1, read as the reverse complement.
TTGTCATGAGAAAAAAACAGAAAAACACTGTTTCAGCTGAAAAAACAAGCTGAAAAAGACGGATTATAAGCCGGGTGAACAGGGCCTAACTCCTTAAATTAATGAACAGTCCGCCTCCCCCCTTTTAATAATGTGGACAAGATAGATGTAGTTCTAATACGAAATTCATTAATAAAAAACATGCATAATGAAAATTCGTGTCTTTTTTTTTTCTTGGGCAATGGCCAATGAATGAGAAAGTATTATGTATATAGTGTTGTATAGCCTCCTCTGAGTCGTCATCATGCGCTACCCGGCATGCGTGAGCATGCATACATGACTCATCACCGTACGCTCAGCATGCACGAACTACAGCGCGTCCAGATTCCAGATGCCTCATGCTTGATTCATTGATTGCGCATTCATGATTCATCCATGCGTACTCACACCGACGACTCGTCTACAGGCCAAGCAGAAGTTTGGCACATGATGGATTCTCTAATTTCACCCGGTACCACACCCAGGACCCAGCCCAAATGCCCAATAATCAACCATTCCACGCACTAAGCCCGGATCCATATAGTTCCATAAATGATTGATGATATGACGGAGCTGATTGTTGGCTTGCATTGTTGGAGCTGGAGGTTGATGACGAAGGCGTACATTGGTGTGGGGCCCGCGGGAGTTTCCCTGTGAAGTGGCGAGTGATAGTGACGAGGCACTGCGAGATCCCCCAACATGACACAACTAAGCGCGGCAGCATGCGCGGCCTGCCAGCACGCAGGTGATCGATCGATCGAGAAAAATGAATGGGAAGAGGAAGAGCAGCTGGGGGACTGCCACTGTACTGTCTCAGTGTCTGGGCCGGGCCTAGGGTTGCATACTTGCATGCGCTACATCGCGTTGCATGCAGCACTGCATGAGAGACGACCTGGGTACCCCGTCAGCCTGAATGCCACGGTCACGGCGGTGCCACCCCGTCTCTTGTCCGGATCGATCGATCGGCACGCCTAGATCTCTGCCTGCAGCCCTGCGGCTCAGGATCGATGCAGCAAAATCTTTCACGCTTCCGCGATCTCCTGTCCTCTCTTTCTGTTCTCATTTGCTGGGCGCGCTTCTCTCCTGTATTCGCTAAGTCCAGCTATCCTACCTCGCGCATGCAGCATGCGTTTGGAAGGATGCCATGCGATGCCACGGCTCTACACTGCACTGCTTGTCTGCTCATACATATAGGGTGTATTTGGTTTACTGTCCAAGACAGCATGCAACGATTATTCGTTGTTTAGTTCACCAAGTCCAAAGAACCGGGCTTTTTAGTAACTAGGATATATCATGTTAAATTGAAATAAAAAATAAATACTAAGACAATATTTATTTTGTTTGGATTGACCGCATATCATTAGTTAAATTTACCACTTTAAGCCTAATTTACTTAGAAGCATACTTAAAACATACTAATTATTTACTAATACCATCATTTGCTTGCTTTCTAATATGTTGCATCTGGAGAGTCTGGCTCTAGAGAAATGGATTTCATTGTTGGCTTCTAGGAAGGCTTATGAGCTACTTTTGCATGACAAGGGACATGCTCAAGCCTTCGTACAGGCATCCAAACATGTAGAAGTTGCATTCTTAGAGCATGACCATGGTATATACAAGGAACCAAACATGTCCTGCTAGGTGATCGAATCCTGTCTGGCCAAGCTAGCAAGGCTTGCTTGTCCAAAAGCTCTAGCGGTTGATTGATTTAATTGAACTAGAAAGTTGACCTACTAGAGATGGCAATGGGTATCCATTCCTGATTCCCCAAAAGTCGTTCCAAATAAAACTTTGTGTCGGGTATCGATATTAGGGATACCTGGAGGAAGGGAGCTAATGGCTACGAACATTAATTCGCCCGGAAAGTTAAGGGCGTAATTACCGTCTCGCCCGACCCCTCGAGGGGGGTCCGCCTCGTCCGACCCCAAGGGCGCGGGCTCCGTCTCGCCCGATCCCGGGGGCACAGACTCCGTCTCGTCCGACCCCGGGGGCACGGTGTAAGGTCCAAATGGCTAGAGGGGGGTGAATAGCCTATTTAAAAATCTACAAGCTTCACTAAACAACCACGTTAGTATGAAAGATGGCTAAGCTAATTCTAGCACTAGCTCAACTATACTATGCAAGCCACCTATACAATTCTAGTGAAGCAAGGCTATGATCTCTAATACACACCAACAAGACTAAGTCACTAAGCTACTTACTCCTATGATAAAAGCTACACTAAGCAAACTACACTAGGAATAGTACAAGAAAGTAAAGAGCAAGTGACTTGATTCTTATACCAATGATGTAGAGAAGTAATGCACTCGAAGAATCAATCACAATGATCAACCACAAGAGAAATCCTCGACAAAGAGATGACACAAGATTTTTACCGAGGTTCACTTGCTTCCCGGCAAGCTACTCCTCGTTGTGGCGATGCACCCACTTGTCGGTTCGCGAGCTAATCGACTATCAAGAGTCGAGCCCTCGGCGGGCGCCGCACAACCGCACACAAGATGGGGATCCTCTAAGCCACGAGCTCCACTAGAGTATCCAATTTGCGAACTCCCGCGGGGAAGGATCAAGAACCCCTTACAACACTTGGTGAGGGCTCCAACAATCTTCAATTGTGAGCTCAATCACCTCTGCTGCTCCAAGCCGTCTACCGTGTCGGGAAACATGGAAGAGTAACAAGAAATCCGAAGCAACTCGAAGAATAAGTGCCTCTAGAATGCAACTCTCAAGCAATGCACTTGAATCTCACTCAATCTCACTCAAGATGTGTAACTATGCAAAGAGATGAGTGGAGGGGGTGTTCTCTAGCTCAAAGGATGTCTCTAGGTCTCAAAATGTGCAAGAGTTGCCCTCAAACCCCGGCCAACTTCTATTTATAGCGAAGGGGTACGCAGCTAGCCGTTACCGGATGACGCAGTTAAAAACGAGCTGACCGGACGCTCCGGTCAGGGTGACCGGACGCTTTCGGTCACTACAGGACAAGTGTGAACAGTGCGTGTCAGAAGTTACCGTTGCCGTGACCGGACGCGCTCCAGCGTTTGACTGGACGCGCCGCACTCGGCGTCCGGTCGGAGTCTAGTAAGCTCCCACCGCGACCGGACGCGTCCGATCGCAAGTGACCGGACGCGCTGCGTGTCCGGTCGGCTCTACAATCAGCTCTGCCCCTCTGAGTGCCTGACCGGACGCTCCGGTTCCGTGAGGGACCGGACGCGGCGGTTGCAAACCCTAGCACCTGCGCGCCTGACTGCTGCGAGAACTGACCGGACGCGTCCGGTCAAAACCATGACCGCGTCCGGTGTAGGGTTCGGTCACCACAGTGACCACCGTTCGCCTCTGTTCCTTTTCTGACTTCCGACGTAGTAGAAAATAGGCGTTTCACTTCCCCAAAAAGCGTCGAATCCAGCTTCGCAAGCTCGGCGGGAGGGAGAGAGGAACCCAAACCCCTCTCTACCGCTCAAACTCCACTACCTTCGCAAATGTGCTAACACCACCATGTGTATATCACCATGTGCATGTGTGTTAGCATTTTCACAGTTATTTTTCAAGGCGTTATGTAAGCTCTCAACTAGATCCTAATGCATATGCTCAAGACATTAATCTAGTGGCACTTGATTCCCGAGCTAATCGTGATTGCCCCTCTTGATAGTCGGCTATGTATCCTAAACCCGGTCAATCACTTCTCTACTCATCTTAGACCGGCAAAAAGAAAACCCTATGGTTATACCTTTGCCTTGTGCTCTTAAATCCTTTTTCTTCACTTGATCATCATGTCCATCATTTTATGTGCATCTCCACCATGATCATCATTTCATGTCCATGCACCATCTCTTTGTGATCTTGTGGCTACCACTCCTTGCCACATACACCTTCATCACATGTGTTGCTTATGCCTAACTCAAAACACTTAACACATGACATTAGCAACTTGGTGTCATTAATTACCAAGACCAAACTTGGGCTTTCACACGGGCTCTGTTTTGCCTGACCCCGGGGGCATGGGCTCCGTCTCGCCCGACCCTGAGGGCGCGGATTCAGTCTCGGGCGGGAGTGCAGGCCTCACGGGGGGCCTGCACTGTCTCCAACCGCTATAGATGTGAAAGCATGAGCTCGGGGTCAAACTTATAACATAGGGAAGGGATTGGGCATGCCTCGACATGACCCGTGGTCGTGACAGGCCATGCCTAGGGACTCACAACGCCCACAGCATCAAGTAGGCTGACACTAAGCCGCCTAACTCCTGTACGGTTTCCGTCAAGGGCACCCGTTGCCCATACTACCCGCCGGGACGGGACAGGGCGCTACGATCGGCTGACGACGCCCGTGTGTGGCGCCAGTGGCAAATGGGGCCACAACGTGGAGCCGTCCCCATTGTCATCTATGCCACGACGTGGAGCTGTCCCCATCGTCATCTACAGGATCGGCGGGACCCGCGCAAGGAGGCGAAGGATAATGCCACCCCGGAAGCCCTTTTCCTTAAGGGCCCTCCCCCAACCTTGTCCGACCCTAAGGGTGCAGGCTCCATCTCGCCCGACCCCGAGGCACGGGCTCCGTCTCATCCGACCCCGGGGGCGCGGGCTCCGTCTCGCCTAAACCCGAGGGTGTGGATTCGGTCTCGGGTGGGAGCGCAAGCCTCACGGGGCCCGCACTGTCTCCAACCACTACAGATGTGAAAGCACGAGCTCGGGGTCAAACTTCTGACACCAGGAAGGGAGTGGGCATGCCTCGATGTGACCCGTGGCTGCGACAGGCCATGCCTCGATGTGACCCGTTGCTGCGATAGGCCATGCCTGGGGACTCATCATGCCCACAGCGTCAGGCAGGCTGACACTATGCCACCTAACTCCTGTATGGTTTCTGTCAAGGGCGCCCGTTGCCCATACTACCTGCCGGGATGGGACAGGGTGACGCCCGTGTGTGGCGCCAGTGGCAAATGGGGCCACGACGTGGAGCCATCCCCATCGTCATCTATAGGACCGGTGGGACCCGCACAAGGAGGCAAAGGACGATGCGACCCCAGAAGCCCTTTTCCTCGAGGGGCCCCGCCTCGTTTGACCCCAAGGGCGCGGGCTCCATTTCGCCCGACCACGGGGCACGGGCTCCGTCTCGTTCGACCCTAGGGGCACGGGCTCTGTCTCACCTGACCCTAGGGTCGCGGGCTCCATCTCGCTCGACCCCGAGGGTGTGGATTCGGTCTCAGACGGGAGCGCAGGCCTCACGGGAGCCCGCACTGTCTCCAACCACTATAGATGTGAAAGCACGAGCCCGGGGTCAAACTTCTGACACTGGGAAGGGAGCAGGCATGCCTCGACGTGACCCATGGTCATGACAGTCTGTGCCTGGGGACTCATGATGCCCACAACGTCAGGTAGGCTGACACTATGACACCTAACTCATGTACGATTTCCGTCAAGGGTGCCTGTTGCCCATACTACCCGCCGGGACAGGACAGGGTGCCACGACCAGCTGATGATGCCCGTGTGTGGCGCCAGTGGCAAATGGGGCCATGACGTGGAGTCGTCCCCATCGTCATCTATGCCACGATGTGGAGCCATCCCCATCGTCATCTATAGGACAGGCGGGACCCACGCAAGGAGGCTAATGACGATGCGACCCCGGAAGCCCTTTTCCTCCTCGTTCTCTCTCTCTCTCATGTAGCCTGTACCTTCCCCTTGACCTATAAAAGGGGAGACAGGATGCCCCATAGGGTGGGAACTGGATCCAACTGAATCCAACCCAACTCCGTTCGATTCTTTCATCAGAGACTTGGGCCTTCTCCCTCTCTCGCTCGTTTATAAGCCCCTACTACTAACTAGTGCTGGTAACACGAGCAGCTCCACACTGGACGTAGGGACATTCTGCTCGAACTAGTATAAAACCTTGTGTCCTCCGAGCACATCATCCAGGCCAGACGCGCAAACACTAATTTACTAGTCGACGGTTCGAAACACCGACACTTTGCCAAAAAAACAGTTGTGCAACCCAAAACCCAACCATCACCCCCTATCCTAAGCCCTAGGCCAAGTTGAACTCTAGAAACTTCTCCTTATTGTAAGCCTCAACCGGCTCACTCTTTGGTTTTGCCTTCCTCCCAACTCGCCCAATGTAAGAGGAGAAATTCTCTAGTGTTATGATCAATCCCTAAACTCAACATATTTAGGCAATTTGTTTGCTGATATTTATTCTGAACCCCGTTATCTTTCTAGGTGCTTGATTTAGATGCTTTGCCTCAAGGGATGGGATTAGCGGCACATCTTTATGATTTCATCCACATTTAGAATTAATAATGATGTTTATGACTTGTGTAATGAACTTAGTTTATCAGTCATGGTGATCCTTCGTGGTTTAGTTAATACAAGTGATGGAACCTATCTTTAATCTTGGTATTATTCTTGGTGTTGCTTCTGTGTTTTACTTTGGTGTTGGGTGTATGTTGCCGAGTTTTCACGCTCTGGCATGTGGGAAGGGACATTAGTGACATCTTGGGATTTTGTGGCGTCTGGGGTGTTACAGTGTGTGATGCCTCTACCAAATCAATAATTACCTCAACATGACAAATGATTGGGCACTCCTATTCCTTCACTAGCAACATTACTAGGAGGAATAATCACAGAGTAATTGTTTTGTTACTTCGAGTAACAAACATTAACCATTGCACTGTATTAGGCTAGTTTCAATGGGGATTTCATCATAGCTTCATTCTCATTTAATGCTATGACACATCAACAAATTTGCTTACTTGGTAAGGTATTTATGAGGGGAGAGAGAGAGTGCAATGAAATTTCATCATGATGAATCACTTCTGTCACATTTAGCAACATATTGAACCTCAACAAAACATGCATTGTGGGTCAAATTGTTTCATTCTCACATGGTTTGGGGATTCCCTACACCACGTGCATCCTTCCCCTCTGCTTAGCGTCGCCATCCTCACTATTGCTAGTCCTCGCCATCCCTCATGAGCTCATGATGGTGGAAAATGTTAAGGCCCATGTAGTACAACTTGCCAAAGGTGGCAGAAGCTTGTGGATGAGATCAAAAGTCACTACCCTCCTCCCCACAATGAGAAACCTAGGCCTTAGCATTCATGGTTGTGTTGATGCCCATGGCCAGGCCGAATCAGGATTGGCCCTCTAGGCTACGACGGAGTTGGAAATTGAACTTTGTTGTTCCTGAGCTTGTATGGAAGTGCTCATCTTCATATTTTTTATTGACTAGTTTGTTCCAAAAGTGCATAGAGTCAAATTTGTCCCATGTTCATGTCTTTCATGCATATCATCATTCATTTCTATGGTATGGCTATTAGAGTAAATTAATACATTTTTCATTGACAATATTCTGATGCCAACATAAACTCAGATAGTCACATATGGTATAGATTGTTCATGCATCTCATAGTTCTATTATTTTAGTAATTGTTTTGAGTAACCACCATAATAGGCTATGTAATCATATGGAACACTTGATCACAACACTATGCAAGTAATAAATGCTGCAGATAGCCTATAATACTGTGAAATGAAACTAATGTTGTTACTCTCACAGGAATTATAGCTCTGGTAAAGGCACCTTTGATGATGTCACGCATACGTGCTGCAAGCAACACGACTTTCGCCTCTGAACTTTCACAACATGGGTGCACAAATATAACCTATTTAAATTGAGTTAACCTTTAGCCAAAATCTCATGCAGGACTAAGACTTTAATGCACCCCTAGCATTTGATATAGGTCTTAGCATTTATTTGATTTTAGTTGAATAAAAATAGGCCAAGCCCATTTAAAATCCACTTAGAAGAGAGGTTACTGTTGATGCAAAAGTGAATCTGCAAACACAAAGGGCTAATACTCGAAATCGATATCCAAAGCGTGCCAGTCGATTTGACCTGTTAATCGACAAGGATGAAGATACGAGCACTTTGGTCCTGACAACAGCGATACGCCCGGAAGTCACGGCCAAGAGGTACTCACGCGGAACTCGAGGATCGACAAAGATTGCACTTAGAGCAATGCAACTCGCCGAATCAATGAGAACTCGTAAAAAGGAAAAATATGCAAATTGACGAAGTCGCCGAAAAGTAGATGTAAATAAGAGTAAAAGCTGGTTTTTGATGTATTGATTGATTTCCTATTACATTGCCCTTCACTCTATATTTATACCCTGATCTATAGAAACATAACCAAATACGACTAGGACACTAAATCCAATTCTAAGGAAAAGAACATGACTTTGACACAACTCAGACTCTACTAATCGTAAACAAGGAAATCAACTCCTATTTTATTCCATAGTCCGCCTTAATCACGATGGTATTTTTATCGACCTCCTTTTCACCGGCACAGCCCCTGTTCCATCGGCAGCAACCTTCGATCTCCTTCCATCGGTACATTCCTTGTTTCATCGGCTGCAGTCTTCATACCTTCCTTCATCGGTACATTCCCTTATCTCATCGGCAACAGTCTCCAAACCCTCTTCCATCGGCATCGGCAATAACACCCTTAACCTCATCGGCAACATTCCAAATTAAATTCATACACTGTCACCGCTTAAAAATAAACTTATTCTCCTTGGCTATCAATTTACACAGCAATCTTTCCCTTGCTGATTAGCCTTTTCTGATCATCTTGACACGTGCTAAAAACGATGTCAACACATGCCCCCCAATTTCGGAGTATAAGATACTGATGCTCCGAAATTTACTCCAACTGATGCTTGCTATCATCTATTTCTTTAACCCATTCTCCAAGCATAACATGATTTGTTACCAAATTCAATCAAATCTAGATCCAATCCATGTATCTCAATATATATCGCATATTTTTCAACCTTCTTTGCCTTAACTACGGTTGAGATACCAAAATAACAATCCATCAACAAGATCTTACCGCAACGCATCATTTTTAGAACTGAAAAATCTTGTATCAAGATATCCTTCAAGTCATGATTACTTGCCGTCAAATCTTCTGCACCATCCCTTGATTGTCGTGCGAACAGTTACCATATCCAACTGAACCACCTCGATCCATCCGCATACGGCATAGAGATAAGTCAAGAATACCCCTACTCCAAATAACCTATAAATAGATTCCTCCGGGCTGTTCATCTTCTACCTTCAAACTCCACCCTTTGGCATTCTCACTCCGGCGGCAACCCTAACCAACAACCGCGCATCTTCAACTCATCAGAACCATCATCATCTTCAAGTTCCCAGCTCGTGCCCTCATCCTCCTGAAGCAATGGCTATTAACTTCGACGTCCCTGCGGTTTGTTCTTCCTCTCATTACTTTTACTTTAATCCTTTTGGTTTCCTGCAAATTCTTACAGTTGACATCTTTTTTTCTCTTTCATTTTCTTGGTCCTTCAAACCTAGGAACTTCGCAACACACTAGTGATTCCAACCCATCAAGCTCCCCTCCATTGCTTAGGTCCGATGGGCGACCCAGATCCAACTGATTTGATTAATGCAGAGGCAAATCGTATTCCCTTCAAATCTCAGAATTTCTCTTTGAATCTGTGGAAAGACACGTTCCGTTCTTGGCCCAAACCCACCAAAGGGTGGAAAAACTGGTTTCTGAGGGTCAACAGATCAATGCAAGTGTTCTGGGCAGAACGGAAAATAGATCAGTGTATCAGGCTGTCCATTGCCGATATGCAAAAGAATGAATCCATGATGATAGCTGCTGCTCAGTTTTGGTCTGACACCACCAACACCTTCATGTTCGGTCATGGCCCATGTGCCCCTACTCTTGCCGATGTATACATGCTCACAGGCTTAGACATCTCAACTGTCGATGAAGGCCATATTTTTGGCAGAAAAGCTGAATACAGAGTAACTACACACAACATCGGCGGCTGGACGGGATATATCCAGGAGTACCAAAAGACTGGCACCGTCAATCAAAGGGAGCATGCCACATTCCTGAACATGTGGCTGGAAAAGTTTATTTTCTGCGGACGATCGGTAGGACCAACTAACGCTTTCCTCCCAGCAGCAGAACTCTTGGCCAACGGTGTCAGATTCCCACTTGGCCGATATCTCCTGAGCTCAACCTACCACCTTCTCCACCAAGTATCTCAGAAGCTTATACTTGGCGAACCCATCGGCAATCTGGGAGGCCCATGGTGGTTTGTTAATATGTGGTTAAACGCTCACATGCACAAGCGTTTACAGTGGGATCTCTTTGCTCAGGAATTCCCACGAGAGATTCCCGAAGAGTACGTCCTTAGGGATGATGAATCGGCAATACGCCCCCCTCTCAACTTCGGTGAAGCAATCATCGTCCTTCCCGGAACAGAAGCCAATGAGGACCAAATCGGCAGATTTTTTCAAACTTTCTACCATGGCCTCCCTCGTGACCTCAGGGCTTGGGTGCCTTATATTGATGAGGATAACAAGTTCCCTCTCCTCTTCAATTTTGCCGATAGTGATCTGAACCAAGACAATAATCTCATGATGGCCATTATCACCCCCAGAGCAATCCCAGTCAACACATTTGGCAGCGGAAAAGCTTCCCACATTACTTATGAATTCTACAATCCATCGGCAGTATCTCGCCAGCTGGCCTTTGGGCAACTGCCCATCAAACTGTGCTATGCCGATGTGATTAAACCCAGAGAAATCATTACTGCTGGAACTGAATGGAGCAGGATAGCAAGACTTGCTCCCGATGCCGATATTTCAAATGTCGATCTCTCCGCCTGGTCACCAGCTTATTTCATAACAGAGTCATATAAGCAATGGTGGCAGGAGTGGAAAGAACAGCTGTTTTCAACGTCTGTTCACACATATCGGCACCTGATCGACCCCGATTATGCTATTCCTGATAATGCAGTAAGTTCCTTTCAACTTTTGTCCTTTTCCTTCCTTTTATTATGTGTATCGGTAGCTAACCTTCCTTGAAATAGGCTGATGATCCAGTTCCATCGATAAGCAAAAGCGGAAAACCCTTCAACCTCCATCCAGCCTCTCCAATTTCAGCAATCGGTTACAACGCCCCCACCCTAGAAGCCTTGACCTTCCAAAGGGCTCGCACCAAAATCGGCACTTCCAGACCAAGACTGAGAACATCCAGGGCTTCTCCAAAGGCTGCTGCTTCAAGCCTGATCAAGGCTTTTAAGGTAATAATCTTGCTTACTCTGTTTTCTGCCGATACACTTCGTATTAACACACAACTATCAGGGTGTACAAGCTGCAACTGGATCGTCATCGGCAACTTTACCAAGCACCGCAACTTCTACCCCTCCTTCAGAGGTATTCTCTTATTTTTTTTATTTTTCTCTATTAAACATCCAATCTTATACCTGTTTTTGCAGCAACAAATGGACACATCGGTAAGCACACCAAGCATGCAGGCTCCCCAACCAACAGATGTTGATGCCCCCCAGCCAGTTGTTGAAGCACAAACAAAGCGTAAAGCTTTGACCGATGCTGAGGCTCAACAGAAACGACAGAAACCTACACCAGCCCCTGCGTCTGCTCCAACACCCGTCGACCAGCCTTCTGAACAAACTGCTCCTGCCCAAGATACATCATCGGCAATTATACCTCAAGGGCCGACTACCGATGTGGTCATAGAAGACATTCCATCGGCATCTTCTGCCGATCCTTCGCATGACCCTTTACCAGCTGCTCCCTCAAGCCAAGCTCAAGAAATCGCCCTGAAGCAGGTAAACCAATCAATTACTTGGTTTATTATATCCCCAAATATCATAAACAGGATTTCTAATTCTCTTTATTTCATAGGAACAAGACTCTCCCGATAGCTTATTCTCTTTTGCTATCGATGTTTCTGATGACGACGGAGAAGAAGCGAGTTCCTCCCTGGCGTTGGGAACAATACCATCAGACACCTATGGCAAGCTAGAAACCCTCTTAAATCTGCTGCAGCAAGACACTGCCCAATTGGTGATTGACTCGGATCCTGCGAGGTCTATCTTCAAAACGATCCGCGGCCAAATCCCTGCTAATGTTGAAGAAATCATCTTTCCAGCAGTCCATCTGGAGAGCAGACAACTTCAATATCAAAGGGCCGTTCATCGTATTGCTGACAGAGCAGCTCAATCTCAACTTAAAGAAGAAATGCTACAGCTGAAGCAGACTGCCGACGAGAAGCACAAGAATATCAACAATTTGCAAGCCTCCAGTGCCGATATTAGACAGAAAATCTCAGATCTATCGGCAAAGAAAGCAGCCCTGCTAGCTGAACTAGAAAAGGTTGAGACAGCTCTGACTCAAGCTAAACAAGAAGAAGACCAGCTTCCCGACGCCATCAAGGCCCTTCAACAGGAACGAGATGCTCAAGCTCGCAAGGCCTTGGCCTTGAAAAAGAAAATCAAGCCTGTGGAAGGAAGTGCCGATGAAGACGCCAAAGAATTAAAAGAAGCCGATGAAATTCGCCTGCGTGCGATATCAGCCATCCAGGCTTTGTTAAATTAGCGCATCGGCACAATTGACACTTTGTTTTAACTCCAGCCGATAGGATTGTTATCGGCAACTATACTCTTTATGCATCTATCCAGATACTAGGGTAATATTTCTTTAAATATTTTCCATTTAACGCTCTGGGAAATACAACTCCTTCGAGAGTTTCAAGAATATACGCATTACCAGGAACAGACTGATTTATCCGATATGGACCTTCCCAATTAGGAGACCATTTTCCAAACTTAGAACTTTTAGTCCCAATCGGTAAAATCAATTTCCAGACTAATTCACCATTGGCAAATTCCTTTACCTTCACTTTCTTGTCATACCACTTAGCTACCCTTTTCTTATTCTCCTCGATGTTAACCAAAGCTTTTAACCGATGACCTACTACATCTTCCAATTCATCTTTCATAAGAATATCATAATCATCGGCTGTCAGTTGATCCTGAAAGCGCATTCGCCTAGATCCAATCTTAATCTCCCAAGGTAATACTGCATCGTGTCCATACACCAATTGATAAGGTGATACCTTGGTTGCACCATGACATGCCATCCGATATGACCACAAAGCTTCATTTAATATTGTATGCCACTTTTTAGGATATTCTTTGATCTTGCGCTTAATAAGTTTGATAATTCCCTTATTAGATGCTTTAGCCTGGCCATTAGCTTGGGCATAATATGGTGAAGAATTCAAAACTTTAATTCCCATACTTAAAGCAAACTCATCAAATTCACCTGATGTAAACATAGTGCCCTGATCGGTAGTGATGGTTTGAGGGATGCCAAATCGGTAAACAATATGCTCCTTCACAAAATCAACCATGTTAGCCGATGTCACCTTTTTCAAAGGTATTGCTTCAACCCACTTTGTGAAATAATCGGTAGCAACCAGAATAAACTTATGCCCTTTACTCGATGGTGGATAAATTTGACCGATGAGATCAATAGCCCAACCCCTAAACGACCAAGGTTTAATTATGGGGTTCATAGCCGATGCGGGTGCTCTTTGAATATTACCGAATTTTTGACATTCCTGACATCCTTTAAAATATTTAAAACAATCCTCAAGAATAGCCGACCAATAATATCCATTTCTTCTGATCATCCATTTCATCTTAAATGCTGACTGATGAGCCCCACATACTCCTTCATGAATTTCACTCATCAGGCTTTTTGATTCCTCTACGCTAACACACCTGAGTAAAACTCCATCTATGGTACGGTAATATAATTCATCATCGAGGAGTACGTACTTTGTCGCTTGGAACCTTATGCGTCTTTCAACCTTTTTAGATGGATTCTTTAAATAATCAATGATTTCCTTTCTCCAGTCATCGACATCAGCCACCGATGTCAATGCTTCTTGAACAGGTTGATATCCTGAAGCATGCTGAGCCAATCGGTTAGCTTCTTCATTATGCATCCGGGAAATATGCTCCAGATGAAAACTCCTAAACCCTTTTAACAATTCCAAATACTTTTCATGATATGAAATTAAAATTTCACTTCGGCATTCATGAGGAACTCCTTTTCCCAGACTTCTTCCGATATGCACTTGGTTCGTTCATAAGTATCTGATTCCGCCGATGCAATGATATAAGAAGAGTCACCAGGAACAACTTCAATCTTATCTCCAATCCATTGTACCAGACATTGATGCATTGTAGAAGGAACACAACAATTAGCATGAATCCAATCCCTTCCCAAAAGTAAATTATATGCACCCTTGCCATTAATAACAAAGAAAGTTGTCGGCAAAGTTTTACTGCCGATGGTCAACTCAACACATACTGCCCCTTTAGCTGGTGACACATTGCCTTCAAAATCCTTTAGCATCATATCGGTCTTAGTTAAGTCTTGATCTCCCTTACCAAGCTTCCGATACATCACATAAGGCATGATATTAATCGCAGCTCCTCCATCAATAAGTATCTTAGATACAGGCTGCCCATCAACTCTGCCTTTTACAAACAAAGCCTTGAGGTGTTGTCTCTCATCATCAGCAGGCTTCTCAAAAACAGCCATCATTGGATCTAACATTAATTGAGCTATCTGATCAGAGGAAACAGCCTCTTCTTCGCTGTCAGACAGAGCCAAAAATTCCATCGGCAACATAAACACCATATTGACATCTGCCGATGGACCTTTATTCTTATGCCTTATCTGCCACTGCTGGTTACCAGAACTCTCATTGGAGGGGCTTTCTTCTTGATATAAATCTTTTTGACGCTCTCGCTGCATTTTTCTCTTCTGTGTCTTTGTCAAACCTTCTGGACACCATTGAGGAAGCTTAGTTTTCCACACTGGCTGATAAGTCCTAGTTGTCTCCACACGACGTATATTAGGATCCCTGTAAAATATTTCTTCATCAGGAACTCTTGCATTTGCCATCTCTTCGAGTTCCTCTTGGTTTCTTGGAAAATATGCAACGCGTTTACCAAGCCTTTCGTGCACACTGAGCCTGCCCCCCAGCCGATCATGTACTGATGCTCTCCCTCTGATCGGCTCATTAATGAGCAAACCTTGATTACCAGATTGAAACCTTCTTGCAGGATGATTAACTCCATAATAGCCATTGCACTCTGGACAATTTTCAACAGTAGGTAACTTAATACCTTCTTCCCAACAATGAATAAAAAATGGACAATTCCAATGATCCTTATGCCGATTCCACTCTTCTTGACGCCTTTCCTCTTGTTGTCGTCGATACCGGTCCCTTCGCTGACGCCAACCTTCCTGTTGTCTTCGATGAGTTATCACAATGCCAGATCGAGGAGGCCTCCCAGAACCGTCACTTTCCGTCAATAGCCCCTTGCCTTTTGCATCATCGGTAGTTATCCGATGTTGGGGATCTACTGATGCATTCTTTTCAGCAGCTACCGATGTCAACACCTTAATTTTCCCTTCAGCATCCAACATATTTGCTGGAAGAGGATGTTGATCAATTTTCATTGGCTTTTGAATCTTGGAATTGCCAAATTTTATCCTGCCAGACTCAATAGCTAACTGTAATTGTTGTCTAAACACCTTGCATTCATTAGTATTGTGTGAAGTTGCATTGTGCCACTTGCAATACAGCATATGCTTCAACTCTTCTGCCGATGGGATCACATGATTGGGTGACAATTTAATCTGGCCCTCCTGAAGCAAAAGATCGAATATTTTATCGGCTTTGGTGACATCAAAAGTAAACTTCTCTGGCTCTTTGTGACCAAAGGGACAAGATATCGGCTTCTTATTCTTAACCCATTCTGCCAAACCGATAACTGGTTCATTATCTGAATCAGAATCTTTCGCCTCTTCAACAAATGAAACTTTCTTGTTCCAATTTCTCTTAGGTTCAAAAACCCTAGTGTCTTGATCAGAAATCCTTTGCACTAAATGACTTAGGCTTTCGAACTCTTGAGAAGCATATCTGTCCTTAAGGTGTGGTAATAATCCCTGAAAGGCTAAATCGGCAAGCTGCCGATCATCCAATACCAGACTATAACATTTGTTCTTTACATCTCGTAGCCTTTGCACAAAGCCTTCTACTGATTCATCATTGCGCTGTTTCATCTTTACCAGATCGGTGAGCTTCTTTTCATGAATTCCAGCAAAGAAATACTTATGAAATTGCTTTTCCAGATCAGCCCAGGTGATAATAGAATTTGGCGGTAGTGAAATAAACCACGTAAATGCTGATCCGGATAGAGATGACGAGAACAGACGAACTCTCAATTCATCTCTACAAGCTGCCTCTCCACATTGAATAATAAAACGATTGACATGCTCCATGGTTGATGTATCGTCTTGCCCAGAGAATTTAGTGAAATCTGGTACTTTGTAACGATTTGGGAGAGGAATTAAATCATATGCCGGAGGATACGGAGTCCGATAAGAATAGGTATTAACCTTGGGCTTGATCCCAAATTGATCCCTCATAACTTCTGCTATCTTATCGGCCCAAAAAACATCGACATCTTGCTGACGATATGGTTGAATCTCTGCTGGAGGTATCTGTTGATACCCTTCTGCATACCTTTGTTGCCCACGATCTCCAGCAATTGGCATATTTGCTACTAACTGTGGTCCATTAACCTGCTGAAAAGGGTTCATCGGCTGAGCTGCCGATGCTTGACTCTGAAAACCAGCATGCATGTGACCTTGATGAACTCCTGTGGCTTGCTGATTTGGCTGAACTGTATGTTGAGTAGGAGACTGCCCTGACCAATTATTAGTATTCATCGGCACAAAGTTTGCCGATGGCTGGTAGCTTGTTGGCATTGCTGGATAATTACATCCAACTTGAGGCATAACCTGGACTCCAGGTTGACTGGTGATAGGAGCCTTCTGCTGCATCGGTAACAAATTTGCCGATGGACTTGAACTAGATGTTTGACCTAGAGACGCCTGAAAACCTCCTAGACTCGGTTGTACAGTAGTTGTAATATATTGAGGCGCTTGGGCTATCGGCAAACCAGCCGATGGAATAGGAGTTTTTTCCGCTGCGTCAAACCCTTGAGATAATCCGTGATTGAAAGTAGATGGCTCCGGAGGCATACCATATCCCCACCAATTAGCAGGAGTTTGATTACTCTGTGGTATAGGACCTGATAAAGCTGATGCTGATAGATCTGTACCAAGCTGAACTCGTCCTGATAATGCTGAATCTGGACGCACCGGAGTAGACTGTGCATTAGATAATCCTGCTGATACTGGAGGAGAAGAAATCTCTATACCCGCAACGGCTGGAGGAGCCGATGGAGCAACAGCAGATGCTGCTTCTGGCTGATGATAAGCAGGCCCGACGTAATGATGTGACGCTTGCCCTTCTTTGAAAGTTCGAATCACAGCATTATGAACAGTATTGGACAGCACATTGGAGTGATTAATTAAAGCATGTTTCACCGCAGAATTAACCATCTCTTGACGTTTACCAGGATTAGGATCAAAGGTAACCTGCCGAGGCAACGGCAAGTCCTGCTTCTGGATGACTTGTCCACTTTTGTTCATGCTGAATGACTTCAAGCAAAGCTGTCTATATTCTTCAATAGCCCTCTCCATATCCTGCTTCTGATCGTCCTTAAGATCTTCTTCTGTTACTGCGATGATATTCCCAGCATCGATCTCATGATTAGGCATCTTGACTAGATCTGTCCCACTGAGCGTGCCAAAAGATGTGTTGATGCAAAAGTGAATCTGCAAACACAAAGGGCTAATACCCGAAATCGATATCCAAAGCGTGCCAGTCGATTTGACCTGTTAATCGACAAGGATGAAGATACGAGCACTTTGGTCCTGACAACAGCGATACGCCCGGAAGTCACGGCCAAGAGGTACTCACACGGAACTCGAGGATCGACAAAGATTGCACTTAGAGCAATGCAACTCGCTGAATCAATGAGAACTCGTAAAAAGGAAAAATATGCAAATTGACGAAGTCGCCGAAAAGTAGATGTAAATAAGAGTAAAAGCTGGTTTTTGATGTATTGATTGATTTCCTATTACATTGCCCTTCACTCTATATTTATACCCTGATCTATAGAAACATAACCAAATACGACTAGGACACTAAATCCAATTCTAAGGAAAAGAACATGACTTTGACACAACTCAGACTCTACTAATCGTAAACAAGGAAATCAACTCCTATTTTATTCCATAGTCCGCCTTAATCACGATGGTATTTTTATCGACCTCCTTTTCACCGGCACAGCCCCTGTTCCATCGGCAGCAACCTTCGATCTCCTTCCATCGGTACATTCCCTGTTTCATCGGCTGCAGTCTTCATACCTTCCTTCATCGGTACATTCCCTTATCTCATCGGCAACAGTCTCCAAACCCTCTTCCATCGGCATCGGCAATAACACCCTTAACCTCATCGGCAACATTCCAAATTAAATTCATACACTGTCACCGCTTAAAAACAAACTTATTCTCCTTGGCTATCAATTTACACAGCAATCTTTCCCTTGCTGATTAGCCTTTCCTGATCATCTTGACACGTGCTAAAAACGATGTCAACAGTTACGCTTGTTATTCACAACTGAACAATGAACTACTCCTTGAATTGATAATTTTGTGTAGAAGTAAGTTTTAGTCACCTAAGTCCCTAGTACTAGGATGCATAAAGCATCTCCTTAATTTTATTCGAGCATATAAGTCAAACTCCATGGCCTTTCATGAGTATCTAAAGATTTCCCAAATCTTGTAGACTATGATTAACAGTCGAATTCATATAGTTGTGTTCCTCATAAGTTGTTTTCTAGGACAATATCTCTGCTTCAACAAGCCACTCAGACCACATTAGGTTTTAACCAATCTACCATGCATCACAGGAGAGAGGTGCATCTCAAATGACATGAACCTGGTTAATGGAATCATAGCCTTCTAGTTTCTCTTTAATGTGAGTTGTCAAACCATTAAGCACAAGATCAACCAAATCCTTTTCACCTACCACAAGACTAGCAACGGTTTTTAACATCTCTAAATATTTTGACATATTGGAAATTTATTCATCATGTTTTTGACATATTGGAAATTGATTCTAATATCATGAGACTATCTTCACCGTTAAATTTAGCAAACTTAGGAACCTTATAACCTTTAGGATAAGCAATATAATGGCATCAAAGTAGGAAGGGTATGACTTTTGATAGGTATGTGTCGGGCCAATGTTAGGGGTACCCAGCAAGTAGTAAACAATATGTCTACACTTACTTCCCGAGGCTTAGGGGTAATCTCTACCTCACCCGATCCCACCTAAAAGGCCTCGGGCAAGGCGGACCCCTCGGATGCAATCTCCGCCTCGCCCGAGCCCTACCGTAAGGCCTCAGGCAGGGCCGACGCCTCGGGAGCAGTCTCTGCCTCGCCCGAGGCCTCATAACGTCATCACATCTTTCCGCCTCGCCCGAGGACCACGCCAATACCTCGGGCGCAATTGGGAGTCATGCGGGCCCCCAACACGACACCCATTCCCAATGATGGGACGAACACGACCGTGCACAGTGAACGGGGGCATGGGAGCTGTGGTACGACTCGACGTAACCCCGGTCATTCCACCACGACGGTGTCCATGCCTCTACAACAACGGGGGTAATGGCAACTATGCTACCTAACCCCCTCTCTACACAAATCCAGGCGCCCATCCTCGACGGTACAGAAGCACACAGGCCAAAGCGTGGCCACAGCGCGTTGCACCAGTGGACGGAGAGGCCAAAAGCTCGATGCCCATTGCGTCCCTGCGCTATAGGGTAAACTGCTCACGTCGGATAAGGAGGAAGACGGCCACGCCCGAGGCCACCTTTTTGTTTTTCTCTTTCGTCTTTTTCCATTTCACCTTTTCACCACAACTGTAACCCGAGCCCTCCCCTTGGGAACTATAAAAGGGGAGGCAGGAGCCACATCTAGAGAGAGGACCCCCCAATTGAAAGACAACTGACTGAGCAAGCACTCAAGCTCACACACCACTAAAGAGACTTGGGATCTGCTCCCTCTCTCGAAAGTTTGTAACCCCTACTACGAGCACTCTAGTGCAAGGCAACACGAGCAGTAGCAACTTTCACTAGACGTAGGGACATTTTTTCCTGAACCAGTATAAACCCTTGCATCCGCATTGCACACCATCTGGGCCTAGATGCGTAGATACAAATTTACTCGTCTTAGTGTCTAGGGCGCGGTTCTAGACACCGACAATACGTGATCTAACCTCTGGCTTAATTTCAAAGGATTTGACAAACATCTTATGTAGATCACCTTTCATCTTTGCTAAAGCCTCTTACATATTGGCCAAAGCTACATATGGCAGTGGCGAGGGAACTATAGGAGTGCTAGGTACTGATGTTGTAGTCATGGCATCGGAGCATCGGTGATGAAACAAATTGTGGAAGTGACATCGTTATGCGTGTGTTTGTTGCTGATGTTCCAAAAGGTGATATGGTCATAATGGGATCACGATATGTAGGCACTACCATAAAATTGCCCCTGGGTTGAGTTTGTTGTCTAGGTAAGAAATTCATTAGCATGCTAAATTGGGGTTGCTTTATTAGCATTTCAGTTGCCGATGAATTCATTGGCACCGTTGCGCTCTAGGGTTTTCTACACTAGAAAATGTACCAACATTACCAATAGTGGATATGGCTATATTATTTTTAGCGTTAATTGTCTCTAAGAAGTATTAGCATACAAGCCTGCTTCCCTCAATGATATAGTATTGAAGAAAAACTACTTGTTCAGGAGTAGATGGACCAGCTAGTGGATTTCTATCTTTTCCTTGCTGTGTAGAGAAGAGAACCTAATTTTGCCAACTAGGTGTGATATTGCCTTGATTATCATTGTTAATATTGGTGAGGAACTTGTCCATATATTCATCTTCACGCTTCTTGTGATTCTTTGGGCTGAAGGACAAAAATGGGTGGAAATAGAGATGCGAAATAGAGATGCTTCACATCTGTTTCAAGGAGATATATAGAGAGGGGTAGGTTTTATAGTTGTTTCAACCAAACACCTTATAACTTTTTTAGAGCACATAGCTCACAATAGTTTTTCCATAGCTGGACCAAACAGGCCTTGAATATTGCCGATACATGAATCCGATTGAATATATGCATTCGGTCAACTAAACCGAGTGATTATATGCTCTCGATCAACCAAATCGAGTGACATTTGTATGGTCAACACGTGGCTAGCTAGTGGCGCAGTTCAATATCCAAGAGGAATGGTCGTTAAAAAGGACACAAAGGAATGTCATCACTAACGACAATAGATGAGTAGAACTTAGAAAGCATTGCCAACAATAGTGACAATAGTAACATGAAAAAAAAGAAAATAAAGATAATTGAGGCTACGGTACAACGTACAACACAAGGCATAAAAAGTGGTACTGCACGCGCGCCAGCCGTGTGGCACATGATTCTAATAGTGCATTGATAGCAGGTACTGCCATAACATGCATGCACAGTGGCAGTGGACACGCACCGTGCAAAGCAGGCAGCAGCCTGATATGTGCATGCATGGTTCACTCTAGAATGGTAGGAGCAACATGGGACACTACTATATGTTAGGTCCATGCATCCTTAACACAGGTACTTTTGCTGTTTTGATCACACCAACAGCATTATTGAACGCATAGTCATGCTATGGCATTACATGCCTTTTCCTAATTGGCATGTACTGTGGGTCTAAGGGTCTCGTGTCAATGAAACTTTTTTCTGGAACACGTTTATTATGTTCTGAAATGACAATGAGACAGAGAGTAGATTGTTACTTTACTGTAGATTGTTCCAAAAGGTTCATGACATAATAAAGACATAAGTAAGTGAATAAAAATAACCCCTCGCTTGCTCAAGCGGCAGAGAAGACCATGCCATCCACTTTTTTCTACCGCCTTCAATCCTAAGTGGAACTCTTTTAGCTTCGATTATTATCAATGGCTAATAACGGCCGTAAATGTCAACAACATAAGGTAGTTGCTAGTGTATCTTTTTGCGAAGGTAATTGCTAGTAGTAGATTCACCATAAAATATACCTCATTATGGTTGTGTTTAGTTCTCCATTTTATCCAAAATTTTTTTTTTGGTTTTGGCTCATCATTTTGCAAAATGGAACTAAACATTATGCAAAATTTTTGGCAAAAAGGTATCCATTCTCCATTTTGGATTTTGGCCTCAAGAGGAAAAAAAAAAAAGTCAAAAAGCCAAAAAGCCAAAAAGCTCTCACTCACCCCATAAAAAATTTGGCATTTTGGATGGAACTAAACGCACCCATGAAAATTTTAGCATTTTGCATTTCATCATTCCAAAGTAGTTGGTATTTTACATTTTGCATTCTATAGGAAACTAAACACAGCCTATATTTAAAATAATTTACTTATTTTTATCAGTATTTCTAGTTAGTCGGTCGTATGGGCGTCCTCAACGTGCATGAGGAAATCGCTAGCGACGTGGGCTTCAAGAACAATACAAAAGGACATCAGAGCGCACGGTCATGAGGGCTGTGAGAGATTTTTTTTAAAAAAAAAACCATGCATGCAAGGACTAGCTAGTTCTTTCGTCTCGCTAGCGCTGTACTCTATACCTCTTGCGGCCAATACGATTTCATCTCGACTAGCGATTTGATGCCCCGTTGGGGATGCCCTATGAGAGACTGTGTTCATGTACCAAGAGCTAGCTACGCCTCCACCTCTCGCCAGAGCTTAGCCCTTCATCGTAGCACCTTCAGTCGGAAGCTTCAAATTACATGGCCTGTGATTGATGTCTCAAGTCTCCCAGGCTCTATATTTCAGTCCTGGGTCCGCTATTGCTCTGTTGGCAATTTATATAAAATTTCAAATTCAAATTGGTAGTCAAAATTTGACTTGGGATGAACCTATATAGATAGACTAGAAGAAGTAGTAGGTGCTACCGTGCAAGTATAAATCAAAGGCAGCAGCAACTGTAAAAGTGAGAAACCACTAGTTTATTTTACATAGGCGGTGTTTAGATCCAAATTTTAGAGTGCCAAAATATACTGTAGCATTTCGTTTGTATTTGGTAATAATTGTCCAATCATTGAATAATTAGGCTTAAAACGTTCGTCTCGCAAAGTACAACTAAACTGTGCAATTAGTTTTTGATTTTATCTATATTTAGTACTCCATACATGTATCGCAAGTTTGATGTGACGGAGAATTTTTTTTTATATAGTACACTTTTTAATGGATCTAAACACAGTCGTACTCTGACGGATAGATCAAAGTCAAGACGAGAAGAGGTAGTAGGTGCTACCGTGTAAATCAAAGGCAGCAGCAACTGTAAAAGTGAGAAACCGCTAGTTTCTTTTACATACTCTGACGGATAGATCAAAGTCAAGACGCGAAGCAAATCACGAGGAAGCTGAAGCAGCCGCCTGATATGCTGCTCATGTGCAGTATTGCAGCTCCCTGACTTGACCCGCAGTAAATTAACTGTCACAATGCCGCAGCATGCATGCACTTAGAGGGCTGGTTTAGTCGGTAAAAAAATTTGGGTTCGACTACCGTAGCACTTTTCGTTTTATTTGGTAATTTATGTCTAATCATGGACTAATTAGGCTCAAAAGATTTATTTCATGATTTACAACTAAACTGTGTAATTAGTTTTTTCTTTCGTCTACATTTATACTTCATGCATGTGGCGTAAGATTTGATGTGACAAATACTGTAGTATTTTTTAAGGTTCTTTTTTGAAAAGTAGGGGTCACAAGCCTCGATCTCTCTCCATCTTTTCTTCTTCCTTGATGGCTCCTACTGTCCTACAAGCAGCACCCCGTGCATCCTATCCTATCAGGGCACCAGCCTTCTCCATTGTCTCATTGTCTGGGCTTACATGGCCAGGCAAGTGTTGACGTTAGATGTTGTCTAAATCACACATCAGAAAGAGCATTGGACGTTTAGGTCGTTACGGACCGGAGAACGCAGCGAGATATCACTTTTTCATGGTGAAGCACGGAGAGGTTTACAAGTAAACCACCAAAGGATAACCAATCGCGCTTACGTGACGAAGAACTGGCTAGTTTTCAGGCAAAACTAGCAAAGAAATCATCGAAGCTCTCGCCCGGGAGGGACCCCGTCAGGGCAAGGACATCGCCGGGTTGCCCTAGGTTGGCCGGCAAGCCTAGGACGTCATCCTTAGTCATGGATCAAGGGATGAACAGCATTGAAGTTGAAGGAGAAGAGAAAAGGGGTAAAAGGAGTAGATTGATTTGTTTGTATGACGATTGGATAGATGGAAACTCAATCGGCCATGATCCTCTCATATATATAAAGGGAGGTGGTCTTATCTCAGTAGGAAACCTCTCCAATGCTTATTTTCTAAGTTTCCCACGTCCAAAAACCGATCTAGAAACAAATCGGTTGGAGATCTGAAAGTCAGATTCGAAATAAACACCTACCGGTACTTCCAGTCAGGCTTCACCGGTTACCGGTCAAGGACCGGTAGTACCGGTAGTTCATTTTCATGCCAAACTGCGCCACCTACCACCATCTATCGATAGTACCGGTCTCAGACCGATAGTATCGGTAGTTTATATCTGCGCCAAACCTTCTCGGACCGGTAGTACCGGTGATCTCAGACCGGTAGTACCGATAGTTCGTACCTTTTCTCGGAGGCATAAATCTCTCATCCGGACCCCAAATTGGACGCTCCATATATGTTTTTTAACCATCTCGACGAGAGGAACACAATGGTGAAATCCGTTACACATTTTGACAACTTCACAAAATGGATATTTTTTGGTTGTCAACATATGCCCCTCTGTTTCAGGTTTATGATGCATGAACCTGAAAACACTTGATCAAACAAACATAATTAAACCAAACAACAACGATACCCATCTCATCGGCTGCATAGTGACTAAGGGCGATGTATACATTGGCCATCTTTGTTCTAAGGGCGATACATGTATTGGTCATTGTTTGGAGAGCACTTAGGCTTCTTGCCAAACACTTGAAAAATACTTTTTCAAGTATCTCCCGTTGAATGCTACTTTGAGACGTTCACCTTGCAATATCTTTAGCAAATAGGAATTACTGTATGTGACTTTGATCACATTGTAAGGACCCTCCCAGTTAGGTGACCATTTGTCAAATTGATTGCTCTTCGATGCAATATGTAGTATGGTTTTCTACACTAATTCTCCTACTTGAAAAGATTTGCTCTTGACTTTTTTGTTGTATGCCCTAGCAACTCGAGTTTTGTCTTTCTCTATTTCCTTGAGAGCCTTTAATCTCACATCAGTCACATCATCAATATTATTCATCATTAGATTATGATACACAACAACTGATAGATCATTTTGTTTAGCAAGCCTGTATGCATCCAAATTCACTTCGACGGGCAACACGGCCTCTTGACCATATACTAGCTCAAAAGGAGTAACTTTTGTAGCACCATGCCTTGAAATACGATGTGCCCATAGAGCTTTAGACAATACTTCATGCCACCTTCTTGGATTCTCCTCAATTTTCTTCTTGATAAGCTTGATCAAAGTCTTATTACTAGACTCAGCTTGGCCATTAGCTTGAGCATAATATGGAGATGATTTGAGCATCTTGATCTTATATAATTCGGCGAAGTCCCTCACTTCCTTGGACATAAATGATGTCCCTTGATCTGTAGTTAGTGTTTGGGGTATGCCGAATCTATGAATGATATGCTCAGTGATGAACTCAATAACCTCCTTATATGTCATATTCTTCAAAGGAATAGCTTCGGTCCACTTAGTGAAATAATCTATAGCAACCAACACAAAGCGATGTCCCTTGGAAGATGGGGGATGTATTTGACCAATGAAGTCTAGCCCCTAGCCATGAAAAGGCCACGGTTTGATTATAGGATGAAGCATAGCAGCAGGCACTAGCTGAATATTTCCAAACCTTTGGCACTCTTCACATCCTTTGTAGTAGCGAAAGCAATCGATCATCATAGTAGGCCAATAGAAACCGGCTGTACGCAATAACCACTTCATCTTCGGGTCCGATTGATGCGTACCACAAATACCTTCATGGACTTCTCTCATAGCCACTCTTGCTTGATCAGATCCCAAGCACTTCAGCAGCAAGTCTTCGGCGGTCCTTCGATAAAGCTCATCATTGTGAACACATACTTGAAAAGCACTTCGCCGAACATTTTTATCAACTTTAGCACTTGGATCACGTAGATATATCAATAAAGGAGTCCTCCAATCATACAAATTGGCCCCAACATCACTGGAAGTTTTGCTAGGCCGATTTGAGAGCTCGTCATGCTCATTGACCGTGATGGTCACAGGGGAGTCAGTTGAGCCGACAGGGGCAGTCGGCTTAGCTGACTGGGGGGAATTGGCCTGGCCGGCTATAGCAGTGGCTCAATGGACTTGGCTGTAGCAAGGAGGGAGTCGGCTAAGCCGACTTGGTCAGTCGGCATGGTTGACTAGTCTGCACCTGCACCAAAAAATTCTAAACTTTTATGCATTGACTGTTCTTGAACATGAAAATTATGCCCACCGACGTCATAGCTAGATGCTTGTTGCGCTAACATGTTGACCTTTTAATTTTCATGCCTTGGAATATGCCGAATTTGAAATTCGGCAAAAGAACCGATGATATCAAGGCAAGCATCAAGACAAACTTTTAGTGACTCTTCTAAGCATTGAAATTCACCAGCAACTTGCTGCACCACTAGTAAAGAATCACCATAGGCTTCAACATGTCATACATCATGGATTGCAATATAAGCCAAGCTGAATAAGAAAACTTCACATTCGGCTTGAATTTTGGTGCAAATGTAATTTTAGTCGGCTTGATGTCTCAAACAACACTATTGTGAGAAATAATGATTATGCCAACACCTTTGCCTTATTTGCAAGCCGATTAATCATATTGTCACATCCATGAAGTAAATCCAAAATGCATATGTCATGCCCCCTGGGCCTGAAAGCCATCAAAGTAAATTTCATGGGGTTTTCTAATAGCATGATGGTCACAAGCACTCATCGCTATATTTTTACAGTAAGGGCGACATCAAAATACCGGCCACATGAATTCATCCACAAGAGCATGCATAACCGAAATAAATATTTTGGCTCTTGATCATTGATAAGCAAAATAATTTGGCAACCCTCTGAAACATACAGATCCATACCAAGGATCAAAATAAGGAGCTGAGGGATAACCATGCATACCAAGGGATGAATTTCACATAAGCATAGGCAGAGAACATGGTTGATGCCAAGACCAATGACTCTGATGATCTGGTGCAAACTTCCAACTTGGCAATTGCTTCTCGAATCTTCTTCTTTCTTTTGCCTTTGTCGCACCACTTGCTTGAGCATCATCCTTATGAGCTTGAATACTTCCTTTAGGAACCCAAGCAAAGCCTTCTTCTATGAGCTTCTATGCACTAAGCTTTTGCAACTTCTTTTCTTGCCACTTTGGTAAACCGATTGAGCATGTCGATTTCGCTTCTATTTTGGACAACGGCAATTCTTTCTTGATTTTAGGCACTTTCATCTTCTTTGTTCAAATTTGGCACCTACAACATCAATAGATGATTTCTCTACTTATTTACCATCATTAGCCAGATTTTTCAACAACGTAATCGGCTCTTCTATAGTTGAATTTAGATTTGAACTTTTATCTTTCTAGCCATCATACTTCACGCGGTAAACTTATTTTACCACTTTCTTCTTTGCTTGAGCTCTGGACCGATTTTAATCAAATCGGTCTTTATAAGATGATGATTTCTCTGAATGTCTAGGAGCTGCATATTCTACATGTTGTGGCCTGAAATATGGTGAAATATGTGTCTCTTGATCAAACCAGCCCCAAGATAAATAAGGATGAAAAATATACGGACTGTGATCCATTTGACATGGGAATTGGCTGCTCAAAAGGAGAATATGTTGCTGCTACGTGAGATCTATCTCCTTGCCAATTCCACTCTTGAGACTTGCGCGTTGGAGGCAATTTTGATGATGTGACTTTCTTTGGCTGATTGGCAATATTTACTTCTCCTATCTTTTCATATTTAGCTAGAAGTTTCTCGAAGCTAAGCTTCGGCCTTCTAGCCCTTTGTTTGCCATGACCCTTACCTCTATTAGCTTTATGAGCATCCTCCCCCTTCTTTTCATCTTGACAAACATGTTCCAAATGAGGATTTTCAGCCGATTCCCCTTGCTCAATGGAGTCAATCGGCTTTTGCTCTAGTCGAAGAGATTTCACCTGCCCCCCAGTATCTTCTAAAATTGTAGTGACATTGTCATCCACTAAAATATTTTCAACTTGCAATTGATGGATGTTGACGGTAGATAAGTATCATTTTTTAACCGTCAACATAGCATGAAAAAGGACTAAACAATAATTACCACTTAGATATAGGGGGTTTACTGACATAATTCCATGAGTTTTGGTGAATGTACATTTCTGCAGGGTGTCAGCTGAAAGGAACCAAGGAAGGCCCACATGTCAGGTTTACATAGAGAGAAAGGGCCACATATGGAAAAAGTATAATCTAGAATGTTCAGGAAGCCAAACCCTGAGAGGTGGAACCCACCTGTCACTATGACAGGGGCGGGAGCCCAGCCCTAGGGGCGGCCGCCCCACCCAGGTGGCCAATCAGGCTACACCTCACGGATCCTGCCTCTACCGCCTTTGAGGATCAATAATAATCGTAGATCAAGGTCGGTTTGATCCTAGGGTTGTGGTGCTTCCTAGAGGGCTATATAAGCAAGGCCCCTGGCCCTTGGAGGAGGCATTCCTTGAAACCCTAATTCATTATTTCCAGTTGGGATCAGCTGAGAGGGGTCCCTTGAATGGCTCTTCTCTCTTAGGGCACATATAAGAGAGATTAGCTTTGTAGTCTCCATGTGAGATTAGATTTCTTCTTCTAGATTGAGAGAGTTAGAGTGGAGGGAGAGTTGGAGGAAGCCCGGCATGTCGGTGTCTCCTCTCCAGCTTGTACCTGCGGGATCAAGTCTCCTAACCCGAGGCTTGGTTCTAGGATTCTTCGGTAATTCAACTTTCAATACTAAGTAAGTACGTTGTTATTATTGTTCTATGGTTTATGAGTTTATTTTATTCTCTTCCATGGTAGAGGGTAGGGTAATCGTCTGTAGCGTAAGCGTGGTGCTTAGGCTAGAGATACTCATAGATATCCCCTATCTGGCCGGATTCGTGGTAGTAGCGCGGGACATGACAATCTCGTTGCTTCCTTTGTACCCCATATCCCGTTAGAAGGATTGGTAGGATTAAGTGCCCTGGTCAAGCATCCTCTGTGGTATCTCTTTTCCATCGGTATGTCCCCATAGACTAATAGTTTCATAGCTTACCATAGGTTGGAACCAGACTATCGTCGTAGTCTTCTCTAATCGCTTATATCTTCGCTACCTTGTAGTGCGCCCCAGGGGTTAAGTATAGATTTAGGTTAGTCATCGCATGCTTTCTCCTTGCGGATAAACAAATACGATACTCTGAAAATATCTCCCGGGTGAAATGCTCACCGATATCTGTGCGCTTGCAGATCCTTTTCTGTGTGTGTTAACAAATATCAACAATGGACAACAACCTTGTCATCACTTGAGGGCTCCACATCTTTCTCCTGTGCAACAAGGGGTGCTCCAGGCGGCTTAGCTGTATCCTAGGATGGCTTAGCCGTATCTGGCTTAGCCACCTCCTGGGCCGGCCTAGCCGACTCTACCTCTGGTAGAGCAACAACAGCCTCTCCAGACGGCTTAGCCGACCACTGGGTCGGCTTAGCCGTCTCAGAGACAGCAGGGGTCGGCTTAGCCATTCCTAAGGGTGGCTGAGCTGACTCAGCAGCAGTAGTAGCAATTGGCTCTCCTAGATGACTTTCTTGATCTGTGGGTTTCATTACTTGATTCTCAGCTATCATAAGAGCTTTTGGTGAATCGGCTAATAATGCAAGCCGATTCAAAACCTGTTTACCATCAAGACCAATTGAATCCAATTGGTCCATCTGTTGAGCTTTAGAAAATTTCAATCGGCCTTTATCAATGGTCGATTGGATCACACAACGAAACATATTGCAATCACAAGTATTATGATCAAACAAATTATACCACTTGCAATATGTAAGCTCTTCTAAGTTTTGAATTGACGACAAAACATTGTGATCAACGATTCTAACAAAATTATTTTTGAGCAAGATATCAAAGACATGATCACAAAAAGTAAAGTCAAAGTTATATTTTAATTTATTAAGCCGATTCTTTTGTGGAGTCGGCTTTAAAGCTAGGCAAACGAAAGGATCAGATTTATTATCAATCCATTCGGCCACAGCTTTGCAATCGCTCTTTGAAGGCCTTAGCTTTGACAAACTAGAAGGCCTTACCATATAGTAGAATGTATTGGCCAATAGAATCTGAATTTATTTTATTATTAACAAATAAATTGCCATTATCAATCGGTCTATTACAACTACTTCCAAGGATATCTCTAATAGGTGCAGAAATTGAAATAGTGTGACCGGATTGGAATTTAAGCAAAATATTTGTGTTTTGTACCTTGTTGATCATGTCGGAGAAATGTATATCCTTGATTTGAATAATGTGATTCTTTATCTCTGAGGAACGATCAACAAGTGCTGAATCATCCAGAGATGCATCGGCAGCTGGAGGAACCAAAGAAATCGGCTTAGCCGACTGGGAGTCGGCTAGGCCAATCTGGGCATTAGCAGTAGAGGCAGACAGCTTAGCCGGCGTAAGTGTCAGCCTAGCCGACTCATGTGAAGCAGCATGGGTAGTCGGCCTAGCCGACTCGGGGTAGGCTGCATGGGCAGTCGGCCTAGCCGATTGAGAAGTCGGCTTAGCTGACTTTGAGCAGGCAGGTAGTGCTTCATTCTTTTTTGCAGTAACTTGATCTTCACTAATGACATAATAGTCACTAGATAAGTACACGGGCCCTTTAGCTCTTAAAAAGTCAAGTCTAGCTGATTTCTGACGCTTTTCATGTTTTTCTGTAGTCAGACTTCTAACAGTCCTGCTTTAGCCAATGCTTTAATTGTGATTGACTTTTTCTCATTGGTCTTTTTAAAAAATTCATAGAATTTCTCCTCTAATTGAGACCATGAACCAACAGTGCACCAGGGCAAAGATGTAAACCATGCAAAGGCAATACCAGTACGAGATAAAGAAAAATTTCGCACTCTCATATAGTCTTCTTTACCAGCAAAACCTAGCTATGAGAGATATATACTAATATATTCCACAGCGGTCTTATTATCTTCACCACTAAACTCATAAAAATTAGGTATCCACCAACTATCAGGAGTTTTCAAGTAATCAATGTGTAATGGATACGGTCTATGATATGCGGGCACCTTCCATTTAGAGGAGCCATATGGATTTCTACTATGGCCTAAATCTTCATCGATTCGGCTTGTTTTAAGGAAATTATGTTTAGCCGAATCATATGCAATAGCTTTCATGCTCCTTGCTGAATTCTCATTGATTCGGCTAGAATTAGTAGTAAAACTTGAAGCCGAATTATGAGTATTGCCACTTATCCACCTCTCATCAATTTGGCTTGAGGTTTGAGTTACACGTGAAGCCGAATTTTGAGTATTAACATTAGCACACCTTGCTGAAATTTCATGGATTTGGCTTGAGCTTTGAGCTACACATGAAGCCGAATTGTTAATATGAGCATTAGCATAGGGTGTTGAATTTAGAGAGTAATTGGCTAAGTAATTAACATCATCATAGTCAATTCTCTCATTCATCGGCATGCTTGTGGTGGAACCACATAATGTGAGCTTATAGCCGATGAATATGGATTTATATCACTTGCAAAATAATTACTATAACCATTAGATGCATTTGCAAGTTGTACCTCGGGATAATTGTAGTAGTATTATGATGAATCCCCTTGGTATTCCATGGTTTTGCACTCGACCGCCTTGCTGAATTTTCCAATGTCAAGTGCAACACGTTGCAAAATTGCAAGCAAGATCACAAGGGGTCAAAACCAGATGCGATCGGCCTTTTGGGCCAGATGCAACGGTAATGGCGAGCTCAAGAAGATAGATCAACGAGGAATAAGGCTAGGGCAAGAAGAATCGGCTACAAAGTAGAGCCGAAGCAAATTCTTCCCTAGCGGAGTCGCCAAAAAGTGTGTTGACGTTGTATGTTGTCCAAATCACACACCAGAAAGGGCATTGGACGCCCGGGCCGCTACGGACCGGAGAACGCAGCGAGATATCACTCTTTCGTGGTGAAGCACGGAGAGGTTTACAAGCAAACCACCAAATGATAACTAATCGCGCTTACGTGACGAAGAAGCGGCTAGTTTTCAGGCAAACTAGCAAAGAAACCATCGAAGCTCTCGCCCGGGAGGGACCCCGTCAGGGCAAGGACGTCGCCGGGTTGCCCTAGGTTGGTCGGCAAGCCTAGGACGTCATCCTTGTTCGTGGATCAAGGGATGAACAACATTGAGGTTGAAGGAGAAGAGAAAAGGGGTAAAAGGAGTAGATTGATTTGTTTGTATGACGATTGGATAGATGGGAACTCAATCGGCCATGATCCTCTCATATATATAGAGGGAGGTGGTCTTATCCCAGTAGAAAACCTCTCCAAAACTTATTTTCTAAGTTTCCCACGTCCAAAAACCGATCTAGAAACAAATCGGTTCGAGATCTGAAAGTCAGATTCGGAATAAACACTTATCGGTACTTCCGGTTAGGCTCTACCGGTAGTACCGGTAATTCATTTTCACGCCAAACTGCGCCACCTACCACCATCTATCGGTAGTACCGGTAGTTTATATCTGCGCCAAACCTTCTCGGACCAGTAGTACCGGTGATCTCGGACTAGTAGTACCGGTAGGTCATACATTTTCTCGGAGCCATAACTCTCTCATCCGGACCCCAAATTGGACGTTCCATATATGTTTTTTTGACCATCTCGACGAGAAGAACATAATGGTAAATTCCGTTACACATTTTGACAACTTTACAAAATGGATATTTTTAGTTGTCAACACCAAGCTAGAGCTACTGACCTTTACTTGAATGTCCATCCGTTGCTAGCTAAATCTAAAGAGGAGAGAAAGAGAGGGAGAGAGAAGACGCTGGAAATTAAAACTCGTAATGCATTAAGTATACTCCCTCCGTCCCTAAATGTCTGTCGCTTTACACTTCTCGAGAAACAACTTTAATTAAATATATATTAAAAAATATTAATATTTATGGTATATAATTAGTATCATTAGAAAGGTCTTTGAATCTAGTTTTTTAATAAATTTATTTAAAGATACAAATGTTGCATGCATTTTATACAAATCGAGTCAAACTTGTGGACACAGAAACCGGAAACGACACACAATTGGAGACAGAGGAGTATACTGGACTGGAGGTCATATTATTCCTACTCTCATCAAGTCTCAGGCTTATTTGGGCCAGTGGAGCTCTGGCCGACTCTGGCTCTAGCTCTCTGGCTTCTCCGTCCAATGTAACTGAGCTATAGCAGCGAGCCATTTTTATCTCTTTAAAATGATAAAAAAAAATCAATGAGACCATTTTTTTCTTCTGCTGCTTCTTCGTGCACTATAACAAGCAGTCAGAAGGCGGACAAAGCCATGCCAGCCGCGTATTGGATGTATGTCTCGTGTTTTCAGTCCTGCTTGAACTTATCAGCCATACTATAATATTTTTCTCTCATAATAAATCAGTTTCAGCTGGCTTATCAGCCGTAGAAATCATCAGACGAAAAGTATATCAAATAAAAGCATTTATTCACTAGTAATGTATATATAACAAAAAAAATATTACCCATAGCAAATAAAAGCATTTATTATATAAAAAAAATATTACCCACACTAGAAAACCTAAATTGTGGGAATGTCACTTTCAGCCACAGTCCACTGTAACTTCTCTCTCCTGTCCTCACCCCTAAAGTGCTAAACTCGCAGTGGCTAAATGTACTGTTCGCTGGTTTGTGAGAGAAAAACACTGCTGAATGACTGCTGATTCTGGTGAAACACTCAAACGAACGAGGTGCCAATAGTACTTAACTGTGGCTACTGTAGCACTTTTCGTTTTATTTAGCAATTTGTGTCTAATCATGGACTAATTAGGCTCAAAAGATTTGTCTCGTGATTTATAACTAAAATGTGTAATTAGTTTTTTCTTTCGTCTATATTTAGTACTCCATGCATGTGCCGTAAAATTTGATATGACAGATACTGTAGTATTTTTTGGGTTTCTTTTTAGGAACTAAACAGGCTCAACACTTGCTGGCTACCAATCTACTACCATGTAGGAATAGGATAGCCCAGCTCAAAGGCTAAGAAAGCATGCATGCAACCCTAGGCCTTAGCCTGATCAATAGCTCCCTTGTGCTTGTGCATTCCATGCCCATCTCAACTACAGTATACTGGAGCAGGGCTTTGTAAGAGGTGCCCTTGTCTTTATTGCTCTCTCTATCTCTCTCTGCCTCTCCGCTGAGCTGAGCTGCAAGCATGTCCTACACCAGCACAAGGATGAGGGAGAACGAAGCAACGAAGGACACAGGTCTATTACCTATACATGCATGCATGCATGTACAGATGTTTGTGTGTGCGCGCATGTGCATGTCTGATGTTTGTGTTTTCTTCGCCCTCGCAGGATCTCAGGGAGTGTTTAGACGGTGTAAAAGTTGACGTAAAGTTCCGGTAGCACTTTTCGTTGTTATTTGGTAAAATTTATTCAATCATAGATTAACTAGGCTCAAAAGATTCGTCTCGATATTTACAGACAAATTGTGCAATTAGTTATTTTTTACCCACATTTAATACTCCATGCATGCGTCCAAAGATTCGATGTGACGGAGAATCTTGTAAAAATTTTGGAATTTTGAAGGAAGTAAACACTGCCTTAGTGTGTGAAGAGCCCTAGCTTACTCCATTTAATGTAATGATCCATGCAGCAGAAGAGAGGCCTCTCAACACATCTGTTGCTGGTTGCCAATAGACAGCGCAGAGCGCAGCGTTAAGAGTGCAGTGTTGTTGTTGTGGGGCTTTCCTGCCTACTCCCTCCGTCCCACAAATAATTGTACGTTTTTGACTTGTACACTTCTGGTTTGACTGTTCGTCTTATTTAAAAAATTTTAATAAATATTATTTGTTTTGTTACGACTTATTCAATCATTAGAGATATTTTCATAATGTTTTATTTCTTTTATTATTTGCACAAAAAATTTAAATAAGACTAATGGTCAAATAAGAAGTGTAGAAGTCAAAAATGTACAATTATTTGTGGGACGGAGGGAGCAGTAGACTAGATGTTGTGTGGACGCTACGGTCTCAGTGTCTCACAAACATGGCGAGACATGTAGACTTGTAGAGTTGTGTAGACACACTCAACACTCTCTCGCTCGCACTCTTTCTGGGCTCCTGGCCGGAGGAGGGATAACAGAGAAAAGGGTTAGATACGAGGCATACAGCAGTGACAACTGAGCTTCGGCTTTGTGCGTTGTTTAGTTCCCCATTTCTCCCCTAAATTTCGCTATACAAAAGAAGATTTTCCGTCACATCAAAATATTGGCAAATACATGGAGTACTAAATGTTGATGAAATCAAAAACTAATTGCACAGTTTTGTTGTACTTTGCGAGACGAATATTTTAAGACTAGTTAGTCAAAATTTGGATAATTTTTACCAATACAAACGAAATGCTACAGGAATTCTGATACAGTGTTTTTCTCCCATATTCTGTGAACTAAACGAGGCCTTGTTTAGATTCCCAAATTCACCCCTAAATTTTACTATGCAAAAAAAGATTCCTCATCACATCAAAATGCCGGCACATGTATGGAATACTAAATATAGATAAAATCAAAAACTAATTACACAGTTTTATTGTACTTTACGAGACGAACATTTTGAGCCTAATTAATCTATGTTTGGACAATTATTACCAAATAAAAACAAATTTGCTACAGGGTGCCCGAATAGGGCATCTAAACAAGGCCTTCATTTGGATTGCAACCATCACAGAATCCAAGGATCACATTTGCTAGCAGTAGCTTTGCTAAAAAAAAATTTTTGCTAGCAGTAGCTGCTTTCAGCACAGCAGCTGAGCAGCATCTTGAGAGGGGTAGAGAGGCCGTGATCTTGAGAGGGATCTGGGAGGCAGCTGGGGTGTTTAGGTCGTGGGGTGAAAAAAATTTAAGGTGTCATATCAGATGTTTTATGGGATGTTGGAAGATGTATTCGGATACTAATAAAAAATTAATTAAATAACTCGTTTGAAAACCATGAGACGAATTTATTAAGTCTAATTAATCCATCTTTAGCACATGTTTACTGTAGCATGACATTGTCAAATCATGGATTAATTAGGTTTAAAAATTTGTCTCGTAAATTTATCACAATCTGTATAATTAATTAATTTTTTATTTATATTTAATACTCTATGTATATGTCTAAACACCTAACGTGACGGAATGAAAAATTTTAGGGAGAAACTAAACACTGCGCCATGTGTGCTACTAGGAGAGGAGAGAGAAAGGGACGGCTGTGCGCAGCGCACACAGGCGAACTGATAGAGAAGTTTCAGGCTTTCCTCTCTCCCCACATAATAGCTCCACTGGAGTACTCTCTCTGGGAGACAAGTAGTACGTCTCTACCTATACGCCCCAAACCAACACAGCCTTTAGAGCCTGTTTAGATGTAAAAAATTTTAGTAAAATGGACACTGTAGCATTTTCGTTGTTATTTGGCAATTAGTGTCCAATCATAGTCTAATTAGGCTTAAAAGATTTGTCTCGTAGATTTCGTCTAAACTGTGTAATTAGTTTTATTTTTTATTTATATTTAATGCTTCATGCATGCGTCCAAAGATTCGATGTGACGGGGAATGTGAAAAATTTTACAAAATTCTTGGGAACTAAACTGGGCCTTAGATTTTCAAATTCACCCCAAATTCTACTATAAAAAAGAAGATTCCCCATCATATCAAAATACCGGCATATACATGGAGTACTAAATGTAGATAAAATCAAAAACTAATTGCACGGTTTTATTGTATTTTGAGAGACGAATATTTTGAGCCTAATTAATCAAAGTTTGGACAATTATTACCAAATAAAAACAAAATGCTACAGTGATTCAGCATAGTAATTCGTGGCACCGAATCGGCGATCTAAACATGGCCTGCATTTGCTGCTACCAAACTGCGCTTTGCTTTTGTGCACTGGCCTTCTTTAGTTTTAGAGGGGTAAAATTTTAAGGTATTACATCGGATATTTTATAAGGTGTCGGAAGGGGTATTCAGATATTAATAAAAAACTAATTATAGAACTCGTCTGTAAACTATAAGACGAATTTATTAAGACTAATTAATCCATCATTAGCACATGTTTACTGTAGCACGACATTGTCTAATCACGGACTAATTAGGCTCAAAAAAATTCATCTCGTAAAATACACACAATCTGTACAATTAATTATTTTTTAGTCTACATTTAATATTTCGTGCATGTGTAAGTATTGATAGGGTGCAGGAACTCACAGAGAGCAATGGTTTCAATACTTACTCGATCAGTACTCACGTCACATCCTCCATGCTACCAGTACCAGAGGCAACTCACGCTCTCTCTCTCTCTAGCTGCCCCCGGCCCCTTCTCTCTGCTATTCCAATCCACCATCCGATATATACCCCCGTCCGGCCACTCCTGTTTTTCCTCGATCCATCTCCTTCCAAAGCTCCATTGCATCTCATAGTGTTCAGCTGTCTCACTCCCTGCTGGCCTGCTCTCTCTGCTCCACCATGTAAGAACCACAACTACCCCTCGTCACTTTTCTGGTGGTGTGCTTGCATTGTTCATATCCATCTCTTCTTCTGAGCCACTATTGCGCTCTCTCTCTCTCTCTGCGTTTCCTGTTTATGTGTGCACATCTGTTGTCTTCTCTTCTTTTCCCTGTTCATCAACCATTGCTCCTGGATGTTCTTTGTTTGCTAGTACATGTGTAGTGCTGAGCATCTGAACTCTTAATCAGCTTGTGCTATCAAAAGGCAGGAATCTGGATCTTCGTGAACAGCTTGTTTGTCTAGATGACTTAGATCGTTCTTGTACTATGCACAATTGCTACTTCATTTTTTTTCCCTCGCTGCTTCGATTGTAGTAGTTGCACATTTTGCTCATCATATCTGAGATCCTATGCTCATGCTTGTGTATATAGGATCTGCTTTAACCTTGTGATTCGATCTATATATATATATATATATATATATATATATATATATATATATATATATATATATATATATATATATATAAATATATATATATATATATATATATATATAAATATATATATATATAAACTGCTCTTCAATTCCCGGGCAAGAATTTAACTTCTTTGTGTATTCTTCACTATGTCCTGTGAACTCCAGGCCGGGACCTGAAGGGAGCCCATTGGACCTGAACAACTTGCCGGAGGAGTATGGCAAGCAAGCGGTAGAGAGCTCCACGACCACCGCCACATCAAGCGCCGATGCAGTTACTAGTAAGGAACTACAGCACTAATATTCTCTTGTTTAATTTGAAGGTGAAGTAGTTCTAGCTAGTTGCTTCATGAAAGAATGACCTGCAATTGAACAACAATGGAGTTCTAGCTTTATTTTCTTTTCTTTTTTTTTTGAGATAAAGTTCTAGCTTTCTTAAAGTTCTGTACTTTGAACATTCCCGGCTAGCTAGTTTGCAGAACTAATATGCTAGGTCTGTGGATGCGAAGGATTATTCCTCATGAATGATCTTGAATGTCAAGAATAAAAGATTCTACTCACTTTGCGTACAAATATATACAATATCTCTCAATTTTTACAAAGGGGAAGATCTCTCTACACTTTGTAGCGCATAAGGGACGACTGATCGATGTATGTGTGTGCAGGGATAAAGAAGAAGAGCCGTGGAGGGAAGGATGCTGCTGCAAAGGTGTATGAGTGCCGGTTTTGCTCCCTCAAGTTCGGCAAGTCTCAAGCGCTTGGCGGCCATATGAACCGCCATCGACAAGGCAAGATCATACACCACTATAGCCCTAGCTAATTACACAATGCTTTCATTTCCTTCCATATTTTTATGGGTCATTATTGATTTCTGGGCTTCCTCTTCCAGAGAGGGAGACTGAAACCCTCAACCGTGCCCGGCAACTCGTCTTCGGCAACGAGAGCCTCGCCGCCATCGGCGCGCAGATGAGGTAAGGCATACTCGCTCTACTGCAGAAGATCACGATCGCGCCTTCTCTTTGATTAGGGTTTCTCAGTTCTCACACCCATTGCAATTCTATGGGTACAGTTTCCGGGATGTGAGTATGACTGGCGCTGCCTCACCGACCGTACTGGGAGGAAACTTCCGGGGAGGCGCCAGCGCCACCGGTGGCAGCAGCATCGGCGACCCGTGCCTCCCGTTCCGGCTGTCGCCGCAGCCTTCGTACCATTATCTCTACACGGCGCCACCATCCACACTGCACCCGATGAGCTACCCGGCGACGTACCCGGGCCCACCGCGCCAGCCTGCGGTCGGCGACTACGTCATCGGCCACGCAGTCTCCGGCGGCGGCGGCGGCGACGCACTGATGCAGTCGACACACCGTGGCAACTTCGTCTCTTGCTTCGGAGCTCCCCTCACCGCTCCGCCGGCAGCGGCGGCGGCGGCGGTGGCTGCTGGTGCTACGACTACGAACGTGCAGGCCGACAAAGTTAACTGCAACTGCAGCTTCGGCTGCGGCGAGCACAGCAGAAATAATAACGTGAATGCCTCCACTTGAGCAGATGTGGACCGTACGCTATGGTTAATGCATGCAGTTAATAAGTTAGTGTAAAGAGCCAAGAAATTAAATTAGATGATGCGTGTTTTGGACATTAAAGACAGAAGTGTTCTGAGGTTCTGCTTCTAAATATATGATGTCTGGATCCAAACTAAATCCTTAGTTTTGCATGAATTGTTGGTTTTGACACTCAGGACAAAACGTATTTGATGTTTGCAAAAATGTTTAGTCAATCTTTCAGAAAAAAAGTTTAGTCAAATTAGTATACACGGATCATAACCAAGAGCGTACCTTTATTATATAATTTTGTAAACATGCTACTGTGATCCTTATGCATGTTGAATGCTACTCCCTCCATTTGAAAACGTAGGTCATGTATTAGGATTATATTTTAAAAAATAAATATTGTAAACTTTGACCATGAATT
Organism: Saccharum hybrid cultivar R570; assembly: GCA_038087645.1. Taxonomy (NCBI): domain Eukaryota; kingdom Viridiplantae; phylum Streptophyta; class Magnoliopsida; order Poales; family Poaceae; genus Saccharum; species Saccharum hybrid cultivar. The sequence continues at coordinate 7,875,803 of JAQSUU010000112.1, read as the reverse complement.
ACTCAAAACATGTGTATGTTTATCTCTATCTCTACACCTAAAAAAAATATCCAAGGTATCGTCGGCGCGTTTAGCCTTTGCCTTGCTCGCCCAAAGGAAAAAAAAAGTCCGACCCGCTCGCCCCTGTGCTCCGAATCCTGCCCCACTTGGCCACTCGTCCGAAAAAAATCAGAAAAAAAGAAACCGAACAAAACAAATCAAAAACAGAAAAAAAACTACTCACATAAAATATATTCTACAATTTAAAATCTAATATCTTAACGTCAAGTGGTCCACCCTTGACGTCGTGCCGTCGGTCACGCTCACCCTTGACGTCGCCAACAACGGCGCCTCAGCCACAGCCGCGCGACTAGCCCATGGCTTTGGTCCCTTGCCGAACGTTGGTAGCGCATGACGGCAAAGGATGCGAGCGAGGCGACGAGCGCCGAGGCGTCCATCATCAACATCCTGAGTCGGCTTGTCAGCAGGAGCATGTTGGTGCCTTGCGGCCCTGTTCGTTTCACTGAAATTTAGTTTATGCTAATGTTTATGCTAAAAAATATTGTAAGAGAAAAACACTGTTCGTTCGCTGAAAAATACTATTGAAGTAGTGCTGCAGACTGCTTCATCCCTGGCCCTGGATGTTGCCGTTACCAATGCCCCAGAACTTGGAGTGGGCCAGGTTCTCATTATGGAACTCGGATATAGCGAGGAAGACCATCGTGATGACGCCCGCAGCCGACACCCTGCCAGGAACGACGACAAAAAGAGAAAATATAAAAAAGGTTTGAATGCATTTGAAAATAGTTTAGAATTCCCAATGCAAAATTGTTTACTAGCTTTTTATTATTTTTTTAATATGATCAAATCAGCTTAAAATTGTAAAATACATAATAATAAATCACACACGAATTAGAAAATTTGAAACCAAATTTGTTAGGTTTCTACTTACTAGATCTACACGATATACGTGACAAAGATCACGAAACGGACTTTTTATTTTCAATGTAATTATATTTGTAGATTTCTTAATATTTTCATCTAATCCGCAAGCCACGTGCGTAGTTGTATGTGTGGGAATAAATTTATTCCCCTATGCAGCGCACGGCCATATATCTAGTCGTATGTAAAAGATGCATCAGTAGATTTCCTATTTCATGTATATATGTGTTTTATAGTAACAATTTTGTGTTGTGGTAATTGATAACATATTCTTAAAAAAACTAATGATCAAGATCAAAACAAAACTTGAAAGGTTTTATAAAATCCTAATAACCCTTCTTTATAAAAATTAAATGTAGAGAGTGTTTTGAACTGTGAGCTAGCATATGTTATTTTGTTATGTTCCACGGGGTGAACCTATTTACTGGGTGTTATATATTATTGGGTTAATACCTTTTGGCAGGCAGTATGTAGTTATTTCGTTAATCTAGTAGCCTAATCTATTTGTGGTAACCAAGTCATACTACCCTAGATCTTCAAATCAGTGTCGGTTCAAAACCTTCCTTCACTGCCGGATTTTGAACTGACATAGGTAAACCGGCAGTGATGGGGGGTTCACATCAGTGTCAATTCTTACGAACCGGCAGTGATGTGGTTTCCAGAAAACCCAAAAATGGGCTGAAAAATAGGAAATTTTTTTAATTCTAGGAGAGACCCTACAGGACAGTCACATAGTCGCGCGTTGCAAGCCACAAGTCTCGTGATTTTTCGTGCGAAAAACACGCGCTTCGTGGCCACCGGCGCTTGAACCCCCAACCTCCTCCTGCTTCGCAGGTTCGTCCCCCTAACCACTCCACCTATAAGGCGCTTGCGTCCATATGGGATATTCATCCTAGCCATTTAATGTTTATCTAATTTTGAAATTAGTATTTGGGACCCTAAAGGATTTCAAATGAAAAATTGTCAACTATAAAGTTTTATAACTTTTCTAGATCTACAACTTTGGTTTTGATCATTTCTCTATCAATGTCATTTGAAGAATTTGAATTTCAATTGTGAGAAAATTCAACCATAATTTTCCTTGGATAAATGATCCCAAATGAAAAAGTTGTCAATAGCAAAGTTGCACAACTTTTTGAGATCTACAACTTTTGTTTGGGTTTTCTCTATCCAAGGTCATTTGAAAAATTCAAATTTTAAATCTGAGAAATCAAATGTAATTTTCATTAGATAGATGGTTTCAAATGAAAAGTTGTTGACTACAAAGATGCATAACTTTTTGAGATCTATAACTTTTGTTTTGGTTGCTTCTCCATCTGAGATTCTCAAATACCACTACACACTCACTTATAACTATGGAACATATGTCTTTAGTTGGTAACTTCTATGAAATCTTGCGAATCAAATAGAGTGACATCATAAAGACTTTAAATATGAAACTTGTAAACTACAAAGTTGCATAACTTTTCGGTATCTAGAACTTTTGTTTTGGTCGCTTCTCCATCCGATATCCTTAACTACCACTGCACACTCACTTATTACTATGGAGCATATGGACTCCTTTAGTATTAACTCTGTAAAATCTTGTGGTATGTATTTGGACATCCAAATGATCTCAAATCAGAAAAGTTTGAACTTGTAGATCTCATCGAGTACTACAACTTTGATATAAAGTTCGTCTGCATCAGACATCATATGAGGAAGTTATGAAGTTTTCTTGCAGCATATCACTGTCGGTTCAAAAATCGACAGTGATGACCTAATATCACTGTGGGTTCTTGGCTAAAACCAACATTGATGACCCATATCAGTGTCGGTTGGTCCTATCACTGTTGGTTTTAGCCAAAAAACAACACTGATGTGCCGGGAGGCACTGTCAAAACCGACAGTGATGGAGCCAACAGTGAATGTTAGATCTATAGTAGTGTCAATCTCTAGATAGTCGAATGGTATCTAGCCTAAGTAAATAGCGAAACGATAGGTGATGGAGTGTTTAGGTTGTTGGGGACACCATTTTTTAACACGGTGCATTCCAACACTCACATATATGTGCCCTTATTAAATGGGCTAACTGAAAGGTCTTGATGGCTAGAGGGGGTGAATAGCCTAATAAAACTTTCTACAAAAAGTGCTAGACAAGTTGATTAGTAACAACAATTAGCGAGATGCAAGTTTTGCCTAGTCTGAGGGGTGTTGCAAGCCACCTATCCAGTCAGCAAATCTAGTTTGGTTCACACAACCGCACAAGTTAAACCGCGCGAACAACTACCAACTACAACACACTAGAAAGCTAAACAAAGCTAAGAGCTACACAAGCTACTAGCAAGAGAAACAATTAAGTACTTGAATTATAATGCAAGATAGAGATAGAATAGATTTCACCGAGGGGCGATGAATTGAGCCAACCAAAGTGAATACCAAGATAGCCAATGAAGTGACCAAACACCGGGATGAAATCCAATTGATCAAACACACTTGAGAACAAGATTTATCCCAAGGTTCACGTGCTTGCCGGCACGCTAGTCCCTGTTGTGTCCCCCTACACCACGTGATTCGGTGGCTAATCGGTATCACACACCGAGCCTCTCAAAGGTGCCACAAGAACCTACCAAATGGTTAGCAGTTGCAATGACATGAGCAATCCACTAGAGATGGAATTCGGCGCTCCGCCGGGGAACCACAAGAACCCCTCACAGGACAATCCAACACGTGTCGGACCTCCACCACTACTCCAAGCCGTCTAAGAGGCGGCAACCACCAAGAGTAACAAGAAATCCCGTAGCAAAACAATCCCCCAAGTGCCTCTAAATGCAAAGCAATGATCAATGCACTTGAATCACTCAATCTCACTCAAGAATCGCAATCAAATGCAAGGAGATGAGTGGGGAGAAGTGTGAGGGCTTTGGCTCAGCTAAAGATGCTCACAAGTATGTCAAAGTGCCAAGAGGGTAGACCTAGAACCGGCCAACACATATATAGACGTACCCCTTCGAATAGAGCTGTTATTCCAAAACGCGGGGTCACCAGACGCGCCTGTCATGCTTGCAATAGAAGCGGCACACCGCGTTCGATGTTCACGATGCTGCGATGTGTCCTATGTAGTCAAATTTCCAACGGTCGTCTTCGCCTTCAACAGATGCGTCTGTCGCAAGAAGGTCCACGCGTCCGACGCTCGACAAACGCGGTCCAATAAGGTCCAAACGTCGGTTTTCCACCACCTGACGCGTCCGTCGTGAAAGCAACAGACGCGTACCGCGTCTGTCATCGTTGAGGCCAGCGAAGTTGCTGACGTCATTCTCAATAGACGCTGACGCCCGGCGTCTGTTGCTTCAACACCATCGCGTCCGACGCCTCCTTCAGCAGTGCGCGAATGAGGGTAAGCCACCAGACGCTGACATCAGTGTCCGACGCTCCCAAAACTAGCATCCGATGAGTGTTTTCAGAAACACTCCCGCGACTTCGTCTCCTTTTTCATCCTTCGGCGCAATGGAAAATAAGCGTTTTATTTGCTTAAAAACACCTGACTCCCGCCTCGTAAGCTCGATGGGAGGGAGAGAGGACCCCAAACCCCTCTCTACTGCTCAAACTCCACTGCCTTTGCAAATGTGCTAACACCACCAAGTGTACATCACCATGTGCATGTGTGTTAGCATTTTCACAATCATATTTCAAGGCGTTATGTTAGCTTTACTAGATCCTAATGCATATGATCAAAGAATGACACCTAGAGGCACATGTAGGACTCAATTGCAAAGAGAAATCCCCTCTTCATAGTACGACTATGTATCCTATATCATCCACACCCTCTATGGTGTTTTGGATGCAAACCGAAAAGTCCTATCATATACCTTTGCCTTGAGCATCACAATTTGGCTTTGCACCTTCATCCAACTCCATCATGGCAAGCACTTGATCACATCACTATTGCTTGATCCTTGCTTCACCATGTCGTTGCACCAACCACATGATAGCTATACACATGTCTTTGCTATGTGGTTAGTACTAGGTATTGTCACTAATTACCAACACCAAAAATAGGACTTTCACTAACCAACTATTTAAATAGGTAAACAACCAACTATTTATGTAAGGACTGCGGTTTGAGTGGCTATGGTGGTCCACCATGTTGTGTTTGAAGTTGTTTACATATATATGGACCAAATGGCTAGAACAATGAATTTGTTCTTAAAAGAACCATCATTGACTGTGTGTTTCTATTGATATAGTAGAAAATACAAGCAAGTAGCCTTGGGAGGCTACTTGTCGATGTTTTGTAAACTGAACTAGTGAATTTATACGAATGTCACGCTACTCTAGAAAGACGATGGTAGCATCCAAAAGACACGAGGAATTATACTGATTTAGGCCGTAGCCCTATGACCAGTCTCATAGATGATCGAGTGCGTGTTCATCGCTTGAATGCTCTGAAGTTCTTACAATGAGGGTGCAAGAATGGTGGAAGAGATAGGAGAGCTAGAGCTAGGAGATGGGCTTCTTGAAGGAAAGCTTCGAGAGCCCGATGAGAATGGAGAATGTGTCGAATTTGTCACCGTGGCTGCCCTTATATAGAGTCTGGGGCCAGGTCTCATACAAAGAAGGAGGTTCTCCTGACCGAGGGGTGAAAGTCCCTAGTTTGGTTTTGGCTAATTGATGAAACCTAGGACTAACCTTTGTATCTAAGTGGATGATTTAGATAAAGGTGGTCGTTGAATATGAGACATGACATTGACTCATGTGACCAAGATGGTGAAGACCAAGATGAGGCTTGGCTCGATGGACCGGTTGTGAAGGTGAAGGGCAAGTCGAGGCTTCGAAGCGAAGGACCATGCGATGGTGAAGCTTGAGCAAGACTTGGCGCCGACGGACCAATGCAACGGTGAAGAGCAAGTAAAATCAAGGTCGATGGATCGAGACGGTCATGTGATGGTATGAAGTGGAACATATCATTTGGAGAAACAAAATGGGCTCAAGGCAAAGGTATAACCATAGGGCTATTTTGTTTTACACTCAAGACACCATAGAGGGTGTGAGTGGTTTAGGGTCGATAGACGAACTATTAAGAGGGGAAGTCTTATCGGTTATTCGACGCATGGGTGCCACTAGGTGAATTCATGAAGTGCATTGCATGTAGGGCCTAGTGAGCTAACTGGAAAACCTTTGAAAATGATTAAGAAAAAGCTAACACACAAGCACATGGAGATGTACACTTGATGGTGTTGGCACATTTGCAAAGGTGGCGTTGGTCGCGCTGTCGTTTGCGGGTAGAGAGGGGTTTGGGTTCCTCTCTCCCTCCCGCCGAGCGTGCGAGCGCGGGATTCTGGCGATTTCGGGGAAATGAAATGCCTATTTTCTATTGCGCCGGAAGTCAGAAAAGAAACGGAGGCGAACGCGGTCACAGAAGTGACCGGACGCTGCACCGGACGCGATCACTCGCGGGACCGGCGCGTCCGGTCAGTACAGCGTCAGGGTCAGGCGCGCGAACTAGGGTTTGCCACCGGCGCGTCCGGTGACTCGCGGGACCGGCGCGTCCGGTCTGGCGAACAGCGGTTCACGAGGACGATCGGACGCGGTGCGCGTCCGGTCACACACGAGCGGACGCGTCCGGTCGTCAAGGGAGATTACTGGACTCCGACCGGACGCGGTCACTGTCGCGTCCGGTCGTTTGCAGCAGCACGTCTGGTCGCTCGTTTGACCGTTGGCGCGCAGTGACCGTTGGAGGATCTAACGGTCGCGTTTGAAATCGGAGGACACGTGGACGTCACAGGGCGACCGGACGCGGTTGAGCGCGTCCGGTCAGTTACGACCGGCGCGTCCGGTCGTCCCGCGAAAATCGGTTAGTGGAGTTGCAACGGCTCTATTTGTTTGGGATGCTTATAAATACTTGTTGGCCGGCCCTTGGGGAGCTCACTTGGCATTTCTAACACTCTTGTGCATCCTTTGAGCTAAAGCAACTCCTCCCACTCATCTCCCTTGCTTGATTGCAAATCGAAAGTGAGATTGAGTGATCCCAAAGTGCATTGCATAGCTTGAGGGCATCTAGTGGCACTTGTGGGTGGTTTAGCCGGTGGATTTCTTGTTACTCTTGGAGAGTACCGCTCCTAGCCGGCTTGGAGATTGTTGGAGGCGTTGGCAAGAGAAGGTGATTGTTCTTGGCCACCTCCGGTTGATTGTGAGAGGTTCTTGTGCTTTCCTCGGTGGGACGCCAAAAGCAACTCTAGTGGATTCCGCGTGTCATTGAGTTACCTCACTTGAGAGTGGTGTCTTGCGGTGCCTTGCGGGGCGTGCCTTGAGGGGCAAGTGACTTGAGGGTCACACCGAGGAACCATCTAAGTGTTGGTCGACACAACCGGTGACGTAGCTTGTCGGTGCACAAGTGAACACCGGGTGAACAAATATTGTGTCTCTTATCTCCCGGTGATTGGTCTTCATATTGTGTTGTTGTCAATATTGATTGATTGTATATCATCTTGGTGATTGGCAACATCTTCACTTCACCATCGGTATAATAATCACAATCCTCTCTCTTGCATTTACATTCACTAGTTTATCTTGTGTAGCTCTAGTAGTAGCTTTGCTAGTAGTGTTAGCTTGTTCTCTAGTGTAACCTTAGTGACATAGCTCTTGTGTGAACTAGAGATCTTAATCTACTAGACTTGTGGATAGGAGGCTTGCATCACAACCTTTGGCTAAGCAAAACTCGCTTTACGCCGTTTGTTTTTCTAACAAGTTTGCTTAGTGGTTCTTGTAGATTTTTTAATAGGCTATTCACCCCCCCTCTAGCCATCTAGGACCTTACAAGTGGTATCGGAGCCGTGGTCACCGTTTTAATCAAGGCTTAACATCCTTCGGTGTGAAAAATGGCTCAAATTGTGTTCAATCATGTTGGGGGCAAGCCACCGTTCTTTGATGGTGTTAGTTCTTTTGCTCATTGCAAGAGAAAGATGACAATGTACCTTGGTTCTATTCATGAGAGAGTATTGCAAGTCACCGAGAATGATTTTGCTATTATTGATCCCGATCATCTCACCGATGAAGATACAGCAAATAGAACATGCAATAGAATGGCTCTCAATACACTTTACAATGGTATTGACACAAAAGTATTTGAGGGCATCAAGGATTTAGATTTGGCAAATGAAGTATGGACAAGGTTGAGTGAAACATATGAGGGCACGAAGGTTGTGAAGAGTGCCAAGCTATATGGGCTCAAGAGTGAGTTTGAGAACTTCAAGAAAAAGGATGATGAAACAATCATTGAAATGTTTCATAGATTGCAAGTGATAGTCAATGATCTCAAGATCTTAGGGCACAAGACTCAAGATCAAGATTTTTGTCACAAGTTCTTATTGAGCTTACCTAGAAGATTCAAGATGTTGATCATGATGTTGCAAAGAGATGGGCTTGAAGCAATGAAGCCCAATGATTTGCTTGGTGAAGTATTGACCTATGACAAATAGGATCAAGATATTGATGACAAGGAGAAGGTGGAAGATGAGAAGAAGAAGAAGACCATGGCATTCAAAGCCACCTCCTCCAAGGGCAAAGCTACCATCATTGAAGAAGAAGAAGACAACAATGAAGATGGGGAATTTGAAATTGATGATGAGGCACTTGCTCTTGTAGTCAAGAAGATGGGTCACATGTTCATCAAGAGAAAAGGCTTTAAGAAGAGAAATGACAATTTCAAAAGAAATGAGCAACAAAGAAAGTGCTTCAATTGTGATAGCACCGAGCACCTTCAAGCGGAATGTCCTTATGATAAGAAGAAGAACAAAAAGGACAAGTTTGAGAAGAAGAAGAGAGAGGCCAAGATGACATTCAAGAAAGGCAAAAATGGTGCCTATGTGATCACTTGGGAAAGTGAAGATAATGAAGAAGAAGAAGAAGAATCATCCAACAAGGCTTTTGCTTCCATTGCTATCAACAAGAAGCCATCATTATTTGATTCATCCTCTTCATGCTTCATGGCTAAAGAAGCTAAGGTATTATATGATGAGAGTGATGATGAAAGTGAAATGGAATATGCTCATGATAGTGATAATGATAATGATAATGAAAATGATGATGATGAACCAACTAAAGAACAACTATATGACTTGATGCAACAAACTAGAGACATAGCTATTGCCAAGGACAAAGAGTGTAAGAAGCTTTCAATGAAAGTAGCAATACTTGAGAAAGTCCTTAGTGAGCTTAAGACCACTCATGAGAGTCTAGTGGAAGACCATGAGGATCTTGATAAGGCTCATTCTAAGCTTGAAAAAGCTCACTCATTGCTACTTGAGCAACAAGCAAAGAAGGAGGTTGTTGTATCATGTGATATAGGTGTTACGTGTGATATAATTGATGAATCCTTTAATGAACCTATCATCATGTCAAATACTAACCCTTCTTGTAGCTCTTCATCCACCACCACTAACTCTACCTCCACTACTAGTGACGGTTTTACTTGTGATGCCTCACTAATGGTTGAGAATGAGACTCTCAAGAGAAAGGTGGATGAGCTCACTCACGCCCTAGGCAAAGCCTATGGTGGTGAGGCCCGCTTGCTTAAGTGCTTGGGTAGCCAAAGGTTCTCTCTTAACAAAGAGGGATTGGGCTACACCCCCAAGAAAGGCAAGTCGGCCTTTGCAACTCCAAAGCCTAGCTTTGTGAAGGGCAATGGTCGGTTTTGCAATAGATGCAAGCAAGTTGGGCACCTAGAGCATAATTGCAATAAAAGGAACCAAAGCAAGAACCTTGTTAATGCTATACCTTTTGATTCTTGCTATGTGCTTACCAAGGGTGTGAAGGGTGCGCAAGCTAAGTTTGTTGGTACACCAATTGTGGGCCCAAAGAAGAAGGCTATTTGGATACCAAAGAGCTTAGTCACTAACCTACAAGGACCCAAGCAAAAATGGGTACCTAAACTTTATTGATTTGCTTGTAGGTCAATTACAAAGCCGGAGGAAGGCATTGGATTATTGATAGTGTGTGCACTCAACACATGACCGGTACATCAAGAATGTTTGACTCAATCAATGACAATGATAGTGGTGTTGATTCTATCACATTTGGCAATAACAAGAAAGGCAAGGTTATTGGCTTGGGCAAGATTGCAATATCAAATGACATGAGTATCTCCAATGTGTTGCTAGTTGAAAGCTTGGATTTCAATCTTCTATCCGTGGCACAAATATGTGATCTAGGCTACAAATGCATCTTTGGGGTTGATGATGTGGAAGTTATTAGTGTGGATGGTTCAAATGTGGCATTCAAGGGCTTTAGATATGAGAATCTCTACCTAGTTGACTTCAATGCTAGAGAAACTTCTTTGACAACTTGCTTAGTCTCCAAATCAAGCATGGGTTGGCTTTGGCATAGAAGGCTTGGTCATGTTGGCATGAAACAATTGAAGAAGCTTACAACTCACAATCTTGTCAATGGTTTGAAAGATGTTGAATTTGAGAAGAATAAGCTTTGTAGTGCATGTCAAGCCGGAAAGCAAGTTGGAAGCTCACATCCAAAGAAGAGTACAATGAGCACATGCAAAGCATTTGAGTTGATGCACATGGATCTATTTGGACCAACAACATATACAAGCATAGGCGGCAACAAGTATGGCTTTATCATAGTAGATGACTTCACAAGATTCACATGGGTATTCTTTCTTAGTGATAAAAGTGAAGTGTTTGACACCTTCAAAACATTTCTCACTAGAGTTCACAATGAGTTTGAGATTAGAATCAAGAAAGTGAGAAGTGACAATGGAAGTGAGTTCAAGAATACAAGAATTGAAGAACTTTGTGATCATTATGGTATTGGACATCAATTCTCGGCCAAGTACACTCCACAATCAAATGGTCTAGTTGAGAGGAAGAATAGAACATTGCTTGATATGTCTAGATCAATGCTTCATGAGTACAATGTGAGTCAATCATTTTGGGATGAAGCAATCAATACCGCTTGCTACTACATCAATAGACTATATTGTCATCCATTGCTAGAGAAGACCCCATATGAGCTACTTCATGGAAGAAAGCCCAATATTTCTTATTTTAGGGTTTTTGGTTGCAAATGCTATATCTTGAAGAAAGGCACTAGATTGGGAAAGTTTGACAAGAGATGTGATGAGGGGTTCCTACTTGGTTATTCAACTACAAGCAAAGCTTATAGGGTTTGGAACAACTCAAGTGGCATTCTAGAAGAAGTCCATGATGTGCAATTTGATGAAACCAATGGGTCACAAGATGAAGAAGAAAATCTAGATGATATTGGTGGAACTCTATTAGTGGAAGCAATGAAGAACATGGACATTGGGGACATTAGAGCAAAGCAAGTAATTGATATTCAAGATGATGATAAAGATCAAGTGCTCAATTCACCATTCAAACTAGTTAGTGACTCTCAAGTGCAAGATCAAGGTGTTAGCTCTTCTCATCGAGATACATCAAGTGATCAACCAAGCTCAAGCAATCAAGTGCAAGTACTCCAACCACAACATGTTGCAAGAGATCACCCCATTGATAGTGTTATTGGTGATATTAGAAGTGGTGTGCAAACAAGATCAAGATTGGCAATGTTTTGTGAGCATGCATCATTTGTGTCAACCATAGAACCAAAGAAGTTAGAAGAAGCTTTGAGGGATGCCGATTGGATCATGGCTATGCAAGAAGAGCTTAACAATTTCACAAGAAATGATGTTTGGGAGTTGGTAGAAAGGCCAAATAACTACAATGTGATTGGAACCAAGTGGGTGTTTAAAAACAAGCAAGATCAAGATGGCATTGTAGTGAGAAACAAAGCAAGGCTAGTTGCTCAAGGTTACACTCAAGTAGAAGGTCTTGACTATGATGAAACTTATGCTCCCGTGGCAAGATTGGAGGCAATAAGGATTCTATTGGCTTATGCTTGTGCACACAACATCAAACTATATCAAATGGATGTCAAAAGTGCATTTCTCAATGGGATCATTAATGAGTTAGTCTTCGTTGAGCAACCGCCCGGATTTGAAGATGACAAGAAACCCAACCATGTGTACAAGTTGAAGAAGGCTTTATATGGCTTAAAGCAAGCACCTAGAGCATGGTATGAGAGGCTAAGGGATTTCCTTCTCTCTAAGGGATTCAAGATGGGCAAGGTTGATACAACTCTATTCACCAAGAAGATTGGAAATGATCTATTCATAGTGCAAATATATGTTGATGACATCATCTTTGGATCAACCAATCAAGCTTATTGTGAAGAATTTGGTGCTATGATGGCCAAAGAGTTTGAAATGTCTATGATTGGTGAACTTAGCTACTTCCTTGGTCTTCAAGTAAAGCAATTGAAGAATGGGACATTTGTGAGTCAAGGGAAATACATAAGGGACATGTTGAAGAAGTTTGGAATGCAAGATGCAAAGCCAATTTCAACTCTAATGGGTACAAATGGAAATTTGGATAGTGATCTTGATGGCAATATGGTGAATCAAAAGGAATATCGGTCTTTGATTGGAAGTCTACTCTATGTCACCGCATCAAGGCCGGATGTCATGTTTAGTGTTTGCATGTGTGCTAGATATCAAGCCTCACCTAGAGAGAGTCATCTCACGGCCGCAAAGAGAATATTGAGGTACTTGAAGCAAACAAGAGATGTTGGACTATGGTATCCCAAGGGGTCAAAGTTTGAATTGATTGGATATTCGGACTCCGACTATGGGGGTTGCAAGATCAATAGAAAGAGCACAAGTGGCACATGTCAATTACTTGGAAGATCACTTGTGTCATGGTCCTCAAAGAAACAAAATAGTGTGGCAATCTCTACCGCCGAAGCCGAATATGTGAGTGCGGGGAGTTGTTGTGCACAATTGCTATGGATGAAATCAACTTTGAAGGATTATGGCCTCAACTTCAAGAATGTGCCATTGCTATGTGATAATGAGAGTGCAATCAAGATGATACAAAACCCGGTTCAACATGGAAGAACAAAGCATATTGACATAAGGCATCATTTCATTAGAGATCATCAACAAAAGGGAGATATTGCCGTTGAGAGTGTTGGCACCGATGATCAACTTGCCGATATTCTAACTAAGCCACTTGATGAAAAGAGGTTTTGCAAGCTAAGGAATGAATTGAATATTCTTGATTTCTCAAACATGAGTTGAATGCACCCCACTCACTTATTGACATGCCTCTCCTTCGACATTGCAAGGTAAAGTTGATTGACATGTCATTCATCCTATGCTAAGGACTTGCTAGAGCATGTAGACATAATAAGTGGTATGCATGAGCATTCATGATAAATCAAATGAATTTGATGGATATATGTTACCACTATTGCCTCTATGTTTGTTTTGATCTAGTGGTGGCATATGACATGGTTGTGAGCTTGCAAACCTAGTGTTGAATCTAGAAGATTTGCTATAAGTGTCTAATTCAACATAGGCAAGATAACCCTTATTATGAGGTGTGAAGAAGCTTGTCTTTGGTTCAAATCGAATTAAATATCTTTGGCAAGTGTTCTAGGTTGAACCAAAATTGATGAATTTTAACCTACTATATCGAACATTTTTCTTCTCTCCACAATTTGATCCCATTTTTGGGTAAGTTGTTGACAAAGGGGGAGAGAAAAAGATGATTCAACATGATAAAGGGGTAAATAAAAAATAATTTTTTTTTGATGCACACAAGTAGGGGGAGCAAGCTCATAAACAAAGTTGTTGCATTTGCTTGTGCATTTTCATATGACTTGCTCATTGCACATGTATTTAAACTCAATATACATGCTTGTGTGGTGCAATGCTAGTATAGAACTTGGATGATGAAATGATCTACTAGCATGCATAGGAATAGTTTTACATGTGGTATCTAGACTTGCCTAAAGTTTTTACAAGTGGTCCAAGAACCTTTACATATAATGTTGATCTCACGGGGTTCTTGAGTTTTGATGGTTGTCTAGTTACTTCATGATGCTAAGGATGGTGTAAAAGGCAACTCCGATTGGTATCACGCTTCAAAGGTCCATTTCTTACACCTTAGCATCATTTTGGTAGAATTACTCTCCCAACACTTCTATCCATGCATATGTGCAAAGCTTTCAATCCAAACTCTATGCACATATGTAGGGGGAGCTAATGCTACCAAAACCGAGCTTGTGATAATTGTCCAAACTTTACTTATGAGCAAAATGATTGGACAAGTATGACAAGTTCAAAACTTTTATTATCAAAATCATCTTTGTGAGGGTTGTCATCAATTACCAAAAAGGGGGAGATTGAAAGTCCCTAGTTTGGTTTTGGCTAATTGATGAAACCTAGGACTAACCTTTGTATCTAAGTGGATGATTTAGATAAAGGTGGTCGTTGAATATGAGACATGACATTGACTCATGTGACCAAGATGGTGAAGACCAAGATGAGGCTTGGCTCGATGGACCGGTTGTGAAGGTGAAGGGCAAGTCGAGGCTTTGAAGCGAAGGACCATGCGATGGTGAAGCTTGAGCAAGACTTGGCGCCGACGGACCAATGCAACGGTGAAGAGCAAGTAAAATCAAGGTCGATGGATCGAGACGGTCATGTGATGGTATGAAGTGGAACATATCATTTGGAGAAACAAAATGGGCTCAAGGCAAAGGTATAACCATAGGGCTATTTTGTTTTACACTCAAGACACCATAGAGGGTGTGAGTGGTTTAGGGTCGATAGCCGAACTATTAAGAGGGGAAGTCTTATCGGTTATTCGACGCATGGGTGCCACTAGGTGAATTCATGAAGTGCATTGCATGTAGGGCCTAGTGAGCTAACTGGAAAACCTTTGAAAATGATTAAGAAAAAGCTAACACACAAGCACATGGAGATGTACACTTGATGGTGTTGGCACATTTGCAAAGGTGGCGTTGGTCGCGCTGTCGTTTGCGGGTAGAGAGGGGTTTGGGTTCCTCTCTCCCTCCCGCCGAGCGTGCGAGCGCAGGATTCTGGCGATTTCGGGGAAATGAAATGCCTATTTTCTATTGCGCCGGAAGTCGAAAAAGAAACGGAGGCGAACGCGGTCACAGAAGTGACCGGACGCTGCACCGGACGCGATCACTCGCGGGACCGGCGCGTCCGGTCAGTACAGCGTCAGGGTCAGGCGCGCGAGCTAGGGTTTGCCACCGGCGCGTCCGGTGACTCGCGGGACCGGCGCGTCCGGTCTGGCGAACAGCGGTTCACGAGGACGATCGGACGCGGTGCGCGTCCGGTCACACACGAGCGGACGCGTCCGGTCGTCAAGGGAGCTTACTGGACTCCGACCGGACGCGGTCACTGTCGCGTCCGGTCGTTGCGAGGACCGCGTCCGGTCTTTGCTTCGCGGGCGCGGGTACTGTGCGCATCGGCGCGTCCGGTCGTTTGCAGCAGCGCGTCCGGTCGCTCGTTTGACCGTTGGCGTGCAGTGACCGTTGGAGGATCTAACGGTCACGTTTGAAATCGGAGGACACGTGGACGTCGCAGGGCGACCGGACGCGGTTGAGCGCGTCCGGTCAGTTACGACCGGCGCGTCCGGTCGTCCCGCAAAAATCGGTTAGTGGAGTTGCAACGGCTCTATTTGTTTGGGATGCTTATAAATACTTGTTGGCCGGCCCTTGGGGAGCTCACTTGGCATTTCTAACACTCTTGTGCATCCTTTGAGCTAAAGCAACTCCTCCCACTCATCTCCCTTGCTTGATTGCAAATCGAAAGTGAGATTGAGTGATCCCAAAGTGCATTGCATAGCTTGAGGGCATCTAGTGGCACTTGTGGGTGGTTTAGCCGGTGGATTTCTTGTTACTCTTGGAGAGTACCGCTCCTAGCCGGCTTGGAGATTGTTGGAGGCGTTGGCAAGAGAAGGTGATTGTTCTTGGCCACCTCCGGTTGATTGTGAGAGGTTCTTGTGCTTTCCTCGGCGGGACGCCAAAAGCAACTCTAGTGGATTCCGCGTGTCATTGAGTTACCTCACTTGAGAGTGGTGTCTTGCGGTGCCTTACGGGGCGTGCCTTGAGGGGCAAGTGACTTGAGGGTCACACCGAGGAACCATCTAAGTGTTGGTCGACACAACCGGTGACGTAGCTTGTCGGTGCACAAGTGAACACCGGGTGAACAAATATTGTGTCTCTTGTCTCCCGGTGATTGGTCTTCATATTGTGTTGTTGTCAATATTGATTGATTGTATATCATCTTGGTGATTGGCAACATCTTCACTTCACCATCGGTATAATAATCACAATCCTCTCTCTTGCATTTACATTCACTAGTTTATCTTGTGTAGCTCTAGTAGTAGCTTTGCTAGTAGTGTTAGCTTGTTCTCTAGTGTAACCTTAGTGACATAGCTCTTGTGTGAACTAGAGATCTTAATCTACTAGACTTGTGGATAGGAGGCTTGCATCACAACCTTTGGCTAAGCAAAACTCGCTTTACGCCGTTTGTTTTTCTAACAAGTTTGCTTAGTGGTTCTTGTAGATTTTTTAATAGGCTATTCACCCCCCCTCTAGCCATCTAGGACCTTACAAGGGGTCCTGAGCCTGAGGGAGGGGGGCCTAGCTAACCTGGCTTGCAAGCAACACTGTCTTATGGTGCAAGTCTGGTCATGGTTGTCGTCATGGTCTTGTGTCCACGTCGCAGCATGGCGTGATGTGGTGCTACGTGCCATTCGTGGCGGCACTGTTGGCATGTTGGTGTTCTGCCAGCCGTCTTGCGTCACGTGGTTTTCGTCGTGCCCCACGTCATCATTTCCTGGTCTTCCAGGGGTGTCGTACAAGAGTGGTTAGCCACCCCTCGCCACTGATTGTCTTACTGCCTATGGAATTGGTGGCCTCGATCCCGGGCTGAGGGGTCATGGCCCTTGCTAGCTTGGGTGGCCTCCTAAGTCAAGGCCATCGTCGTGGATCTCATCCCGTGGTGGGTGGAATCATACATAGGTCTTGTTAGGCCATATTTAGACGATGGGTCACCGTACTGGCCGTCTCCGCTTGGCGTTGTTGTCTTGTCTCTGCTGCATGGCGCAGGGATGGCATCTGACTGGACCAAGATGAGTGCTATCCCCTCGGTGCTTGTGGGGTCAATGCGGCGTGATTGCCCTGTTAGAGCAGGCTCGCTTGGCTGGACTCGATCTCTCCTGTTCCTCCCAAGGGTCAGGACGGTGGAGTGGTCGTGAGTCCTCGTGTGTCGTGTAGCTAAGGCAGATGGAGGGGTCATGGTGACCTCCGGCCTTAGTGTTTGGCTCGGTCCGCTTAGCTTAGCTAGGCCTCAATCATTTGGGCTTATACTAGCTGGCGTACCGTGGGTGGCCCGAGCGGCTATCTAATCGGTGCCTTGACATACCCAGGGTATCATAACCCCGACACTACCTAAAGAGGAAAAAAGGAGAAAATACAACAACTACAACTCTATAGCCTTTTAGCAGCAACCAATTATTGTGCATAATACAAATACGGCAAGCTCCACAACCTCTATCAACACTATCGCCCACTACAACAGACTCTCCATTGCAACCATAGGCCACTCAAACTGTAGTCCTCCCTCGAACCTTTAGCCATCTATGTGGTAGTCGAAAAGCGTAGCCATGGCCTCGCATTGTCAGAAAAATAGGACGAAGCAAACTGCACCCCACCGACAAGGTCGCCGCTATGTAGGATCATCCATCGTCATAGTGTCGCTGTAGCTCCACAAAACCCAATTGATGCAAATATTCCATAAGACCCAGACTTCTCCAAGGTTGCTCCGCAGTCTATGCGATGAAAACACAACATCCGGGGCCTTGCGACATCCGTTGTTAGCCTTCACAAATCATTGTTGTCACCTTGAAAGAAACCACTATGCACGAGGACCTCACCACATCCATTGCCAGACACCGTGTCCTAAATTCGCCTTTTGCATTGTCATCAAAAAGGTGAGCATCGCCACCATAAAACCTCAAGAACTCCACCCTCTACCCATCCTCCAATAGGGGCTCAATTTCACCACAAGCATAACAACCATATACCACCAGAAACACTAGAAAACATGTCCCCCCTTTCATGCCGATACGCCACCTGCTTGCGCCATCTTTTGATGATGTCCCGCACGCCTACGCGTGGTAATGCCGGGCTACTAGACACAAGCTGCTGCAAGTTGAGTTGCCACATATCGTCGATGCTGCAAGCATCATCTTCTAACATTGTACCACACTGCTTTGGCCACTGCTAAGCAGAACCAAACGTCGTGTGCCGCTCCAAGCAAGAAAGTCGACACATGTGTAACAACCATCGACCACCTACTAGTTGTACGAGACTTGACCTCAACCAATGTCGATTCACTTCCAAAGCCTTCCTGAGCCTTGAGCTGCCATCATTGCCTATAGTTATGCCATGGCCATGCGGTCGACCTGGACATGGCTGACGTCAAGCACGACACAAAGCCACCCAAGCATGGCAATGGTGCATGCCACTAACCCCATCCTCCATCGTCGTAGGCCCACAAATGTTGTCATACCACCGTGTGAGCACTTCCTACAATCACACCATGGGCATTGCCATACACTCCTTGGAGGGGATCAGCCAACGTGCTTGGACTCAACCATCACCACTCAATTTGCCTCCATAACTCATCAATGCTTTCTTCATAGCATTTGACACAACCAACAATTAGCTCGACATTGGCCTCGCTAGGCAGCCGCCTCTAGGGCTGAACCAGCACATCCTAGCGCCAGTTCAATGAATCTGCTCTTCCCCATTATGTATCTAGACCACCATAAGCCAATGATGCTGCCTGACCTCTGAGAACCACAAGAATGGGAGAGGGGGCATGCAACCACAAAGACAGTGATGCTACTATCCTCGCGGCTGTGTGGGACGTTGGCGACCTACATGGTTGCCGCACTGTAGAGTGTGCACCCGTGTAGGAGCACCTCCACGGTGGCGAACACCACCGCCTGGCTATCCCTATGCTGGCCGCACGTACGCCATTCCAGGCCATATGCAGATCTGGACGAGGCTCGAATCCCCGCCTCATGTTGGGTGACCTGGCATTAAAGCGTGGGACTCTCCCTTCCATATGGTGGCCCTTCGTAATGATGTAGAGCATGGGTATGAAGTTTGGCATGAAGTTGAGCACCAACACTTGGTTTGGTGGGTCCATGAATCCAAGAGAGCATCCATTCGGACCTTTGATCTTGCACTAATGTTGAATCAACGGTGATGGACACTTGGAGTTGTGTTTCTTCGTCATGGTCCAATTAAGTTGGAGGGCCAGTGGGCTCAGGCCCAGGCCAACCGACCTAAGGGAGGGTCAGGCGACCCCTCTGGTGGCCCACTTTTGGCTCCATTTTCACTGGTGGGCCCTGTTGAAAGGATCAAGATGCAAGAGGGGGGTGACTTGGGCTTTTCTAAAATTTATTGCAAGAATTAAATCCTACTAAGCCATAATTCACCTCTAGTGCCTACAAGTGTTCCTTGTGATTCTATCAATAAAAGTTTTGCACCCTAAGTTCCAATCCTAGTCTAGCATGGCAATTCTAGGAAAGTAAATCAAGCAACAAAAGTAATACGAGAAAGTAATTGCTTGAAAGTAAAAGGTTAGGAACATGGTGATGTTTTCCCGAGGTATCGGAGAGTCGCCACTCCCCACTAGTCCTCGTTGGAGCACCCGCGCAAGGGTGTAGCTCCCCCTTGATCCATGCAAGGATCAAGTGCTCTCTACGGGCTGATTCTTTGACACTCCGTCGCGGTGAATCACCCACAACTGCTCACAAGATGAGTTGGGTCATCCACAAGCTCCGCCAGATGATCACCAAACTCCCAATCACCACCAAGCCGTCTAGGTGATGGCGATCACCAAGAGTAACAAGCAAGAACTCTCACTTGACCACAACAAGCCTAATAAGAAGGTGGATGCACACTTGCTACTCCCTAGTCACTAATGAGGGATTTCAAACTTGGATTCTCAAATCACAACCCTCACTAGAGCTCTTGCACTTCCTTGTAATTGAAAGGTGTTTCTCAGCTAAACAAATGAGTAAGAGACCTCAAAAAGAGGTGTAGGGGATGTATTTATACTCCCCATAGTCAATTCTAACCGTTATGTGCCAACTCAGCATTTTACGTACTGACCGGACGCGCCGGTCGACGTGACCGGACGCGTCCGGTCGGTGGCAACGGTCGAATTTAAAACCAACGGTGCTGAGTGACCGGACGCACAGTGAGTCCGATCAGGAGTGACCGGACGCGTCCGGTCATGCAAGAACCTTACTGTACTTTGACCGAACGCACGGTCGAGTCTGATTAGTGGTGATCGGACGCGTCTGGTCAGCGAAGTACCTCTCTGGAACTGGACCGGACGCACTGTAGACGCGTCCGATCGATTTCCTAGTTGCGTCCGACCAGATCACTTACCCTCTCTGACTCTGGTCAACCCGATCACCGCGTTCGGTCCATGGGAGGACCGCGTCTGGTCGACCGAGTTGAAACTGCGGTGACTGCCAGTACTGATCGGACGCGTCCGGTCAAGGCAGAGACCGCGTCCGGTCAAGGATAAATGGCTCAAACGACTTCGAATCGCGACGCAACTTGAACCGAGTTTCTTCCAACTGAACTTTGGGCTTCACCTGAGCTACCTAGTGCTAAGTTTGACAAGTGTGCACCACACCTAAACAAAAGACGCACCTAGGTCATGCTACTCGCTCATGCCCCCATTTATAGTACGGCCAAAGGAGAAAAATGAAGATCCTAACGACTATTCCGAACGTAACTCAACTCCTCGATGTCCGGAACTAACCGTCCTTAATCTTGACGTTAATCCTTTGAAAACCGAAACGATTTCCATCAAGGGGCATGAATACCATAGTGCCCAAAACAGTCACTATTCCTATGACCTAACTTACCAAAGTTTATGCAAAACACACGTTAGTCATGGTAAAGTTGTGTTGTCATCAATTGCCGAAACCAACTCTCGGGGCCTAGATGCTTTCACCTGCAAGTTAGTGATTTCTAGATATATATACACATTTGGCCTTTGATTAAGCATATCAATATGGATTGTTATTTTTTTCAACCATAAAGTTCATTTTATTGACGATGAAAAGTAGCAAGTAATGACTATTAACACCCACCACCGCCATCCTTGGGGGTCATGCAGGCATCCGATGGCCGCCTCCGACAGCAGTGAGGTAGGGTGGGAGGGAGCTATGGAGGGGCCGCGACGGTTGTGAGGTTTATCGCCGCCCATGTTGCCCCGTACATAGAGCGAGGCGGGGGGGGGGGGCTTTTTTGTTGGAATAGTGAATAATACACATCCTTATGGAAGATGTGGCAAAAAAACTGCAATACTTTCAAACTACAATATTATAATAATTAATCATGACAATATTGTTAAATTGAAAGTTTAAATAGTCTGATAGCATACAACCCAAAACACCTTTTTTTCTATGTGATCAATGGGAGGACAGACTCATAATGTTCATGAGTGTGGCTAAATTTTTCTAATAATAATATTGGGGAAACTCTACATTTCCTTGTGTGCAGCTAAGGCATACCTGTCACATAAGAATTCTGGCAGCAGATCACATTAAACGTGATTTGACATAGGCAAGAAGTCAACTATAGGCTAAAAAATCATGAGCTGGCTCAAGAAAAAAAAAAAGAAAAGTAAGGCCGTGTTATGCCGAATCCGGCCGCGGAATCGGTACAGTGCGTATTAAATACGTATTGTACCAATTCGTTTTTATTTGGTAAAAAATGTCTAAACTTTGACTAATTAGGCTTAAAATGTTCGTCTCGTAAAGTACAATAAAACTGTGCAATTAGTTTTTAATTTCATCTACATTTAATACTCCATGCATGTGTCGACATTTTGATGTGATGGAAATCTTCTTTTTATAGTAAAATTTAAGGTTAAAATTTGACGTCTAAACAAGACCTAAGCTCCCTTGAACCTGCGCAGACACTACCGACCTGGAATCTGGATGGGTCCTGGACAGGGGCACTGGTGCAACTCTCGAGGAGGCTACACTTCTCAGGATTTTGGCTACAGTGTCGTGTTGACCAGACTACTGCACTGCACGCGCTGCTCAGCTCCTGTTTGATGGAACATGTAACTTTTCGAGTGTGCATATTCTAACCTTTCAGATGGGACTGTGTTATTTATTATTTAATCTCTTGTGTTCTTTGTATTTTCACCGAACGATTTTTTATCTCTTGTATTAATAAAAAAAGATTGTATAGTAGTAGCTCGGTTTGAAGCACAGGTCACACTGTTCATCCGTAAGATCACAACATGGTCGAATCAGAGTATCAGACAATCTTCACATAACTCCAATCGACGCGATGTAAAATTTTAAGGGGGAAAAAGAAAACCAGCCGACTGCCGATAACAGATTTAAATAAATTACACTTTCAGGAAAAAATGGAAGTTAAATCAAGTAGAGCAATATTAATCTAAAACAATTAATTAGTGCAAGTGCCACTAAACTACATTGCACATTAGGAGATCACAATATAGTAATCCATAGACACGCCAGAGCCAACAGGGCCTGCAGCCTGCAGCTGCTATATATACTAGTAATACCCCAGTCGTACTCTTGCTGTGTTTTCAAGAAAACATATATGCTCAGCTATAATGCTAGTCAATGCAACAACACTGCTAAATTTTTGTGGAAAACTGCTTACAGCTACAAAGAGTTGAGTAACTTAAGCTCAACTTACTAACCTAATTAAACACATTAGCATGACAATCACTAGAAAGTACGTAATTTATATTACTAAAAACATTAGCAACCGATCATATAATTTCAATTATTTTTAAAGGAAAAAGTAACCATCTATCTCTGTACCACGTGCTGAGTCCAAAATCTGTTCACTTACTTGGAATATATATATATATATATATATATATATATATATATATATATATATATATATATATATATATATATATATATATATACATACATACATACATACTTGAAATCAATGTAAAAAGTATATATACGATTTTAATTAGTGCTCTACTATATATTTTAGCATCAAATCGGATCCAAGTAAAACTATTTAGGACAATGTAAATACTCCATATTAATTGTGCCCAAGATTGAGCTAAAGAGTTCGAAACTAAAAGTGTGAGAGATAGTCTAGAACTTATTACTATCTTTTACAGATTTTTTACGACTTTGGAACAGAGAAAAGGCTAGGGTGAAATAGGGCAATGCTACGGTACCCTTCTTACTTCCTAGAAGGTAATATTTCAAATAAATCTGAGCCATTGATTTTTTTTAATTTTTTCAATTAATTAATTAATTAATTAATTAATTAAAAAGGAAAACTATTCTCAAATCCTTCTAATCATGCAAGACATAGGTGGGCATGCAGCCCCGTCCTTGTTCTTGCCCATGGTTGCACCCTTTCTTTTGTGCGATTGTCCTCACGTCCTTTTATTTTGTTCCCATGGATAAATTAAAATGACAACTATCACTGTAATGTCATGATGTGTATAAACCTATCACATTATAAGGTTAAAATTATACAAAAATAACAACAGGGTACCATTTTCGCAAAAAAGGGTACCAGAAATAAATTGTTAGCGGCTTCATCATGTATAAAGCTTGATGATATTTTTATGTTAAAATTAAAAATCAGGCATATTTTAGCTATCTTAAAGTTTCATATACCTACCTGTTTGATATATGTGCATGTAAGTTGGGCATATGTATATGCATGTTATGTTGCGTTCCCAAGTAACAAGTGCATCAAAAAATAATTAGTTTATTATAATTAAATCATGTTATATCCAAAGTTGCTAAAATAAAAAGATTCATCATGTCTAATAGATCATGCATGCATCAATTAGATCTAAAAAAGATCTTTATATCTAAAAGTTTACTTATTTCAACTATTACCTCCTAGAAAGTAATAGATGATTCTAACCCTCTGATCTAATCAAATGAATGGCTCACTGTCATTTGAGGATACTACAGCAAAATCCGGTGAAATAAGTTTGTACTCCCTCTATTTTAAATCATAAGACATTTTATTTTTCTAGATACATTTCTTTTACTATGTATTAGATACAGTGCATATCAAAAGCTATTAATCTAGAAAATTAAAGTTAAAATTTTTTATAATTTGAAATGAAAGGAGTACGATTTTTTTGCGGCACACATGAACCGAACAAGGTGAATCCATTTTGCTTTCGAAGAAATTTAACGAGAGGTTAAGCTCAACGAAATTCCTTGTCACCAAATTTCTGCACTTTCTGTATAGACTAGTATATCGTACGGAATATTCGTTTTAACTATCCATGTCGCGACAGTAGTTTGAGTCGACACAAAACCCCAACTGATTATTACTGTAATGTAAACTTACATTTATTTGTTGCCAGCTTTCCTCAACGACTGTCAACTTTCTCTCTCTTGGTCTACAGTATATATACGCTGCATATATACACATAGACCCCCTAACCTGAAGGTGCTGTTGAAGGCTGCTACTCCTACTATCTGGCTAGCCCACACAGCTTGCACTGTACATGTGTGTAGGTTTACAGAGGCTAACAAAACTGGTGTGTGAGCTTCTCGAGATACATGTGTGGAGTTGTCAAGAATACATGTCTCCTAATGCTGGATCATCGCTTCCGGTCGATCGATATGATCTCCTAGCTTTGAGTTCCTGCGTCCTACCGCCCGCATACAGCCACTTTAATCAGCAAGGCCTGCATCCATGACATGAGAAGCAGCTAGCAGCGGCATCAACTCATCTCTCTCTCTCTCTCATGTTTCGCAAAAAAGAAAGCGTAGAGACCTTTGCAGATGCAAAGTTTAGGTGTTTTTATTTGCGCGCTGCCAAAGCATGCATGCATGGCCGGCGACAGGCCAGCTACCAGTGTGAGCAGCTTGTAGCCCTGGCCAGCCTTAAGCTTAGCTTCCCTGCTGTGCGCCCCCATTTGGCACGCATATTAACAATAACAAAAATCCAAGCGCATGGATACAAGTCTTCAGATCGCACTCGCACTCGCATTTGCGCGGACAGAATCGAACAGGAAAAGCCAAAAGAAAAAGGATACGAAGCCAAGAAAGAACGTGGATGAAACCGGAAAGCGGGAAACAGGAGCAACAAAAGAGCCTTTTCTTTTTGGATTATGCCTTCCTGGTGAGTTCTTGTGTGAACTTCAGTCTTTAGGGTTTGGACATTGGAGAATGGAGATTGGACTATAAATTGGGCTTAGAAATTGTGGATTTATGAGCCCAGAATTAAATGAAATCTGTTATTTTTTTAGTAACTTGAGGCATGAAATCTCAAAAATAAAATAAAATAAAATTGAGGCATGAAGAAATCAAATATTGCATTTTTCATAAACACGGGTCAAAAAGGTAGTAATTTGGTTAATTTACAGTCATGTATATTGAACTTTCTTTTTAGTTTTACCATATTGCATATGAAAATTTTGATTAAGACTACCATGGTTTCAAATACTAGGTCCACCGCCGCATACATGCATGCACACTCACCACCCATGAATACATCCACTTACACACTACCCCTACGAGCACCTCCGAAAGACCAAAACCGGACCAACAAATCTCGACACTTTCTCCGTGAATGCCTCCAGCTTCTCTTGATCTTTTGCAAGCAATAAAATCTTATGGTGGGTTTTGCAGATTGTTTTGCAGTCTTATGGGTTCCATGAAAATAATCAAACATATTTCGTCCAAAAAAAATCTTGGGACATGCATCTGTTCTAAACGCAAGTCTTACACCGAAAATAATGGATGGCTGCAGATTGTTTTTGCAGGAGAAAGAAAAGAATGGTGGCAAAATAAAGGACGAGGAAAGCTGGAAAGGCATGTACTGTATCGGAGAACAATGTTGAGCAAGAAAAGACTTGTGTCGTCGTCAAGGAAAAAGGCGACAGAGCAAACAGACAGCCACTAGCTACTCGTACGCCGTAGTATACATGCTGCAGAAGAGTCGTGCCCTTGTCTGTCGCTTTCAAACCCTTGGTCCCAAAATTTTACACATATAAATACAAATTCCAAATGGGTTCAGGGGTTAGTGGACAGTTGGGCCGGCCGGCCCTGGTGGCACTTGTGTTCCATCAAAAGGTTCGCCCCGTATGGTTTCAGGCTTCCGGCTGGAGAGACATGCATGCATCCAGCTGGGACTGGCACTGGGTCCCGTGAGTGTATCCGTCCCATCAGATGATCAGATGCATGCAGCGAAGCGGCTGGAGCTGAGAATCAAATCGCCGGCCGGCCGGCCGCCGGCCTGCCTGGCACGAGATACCTCTCGCCCCTGCTGTGCTGTGCTGGTACTCCTACGTTGTAGTTGTAGCCGGTACATGCATGGATGCATGGCCCATTGGCCCGTGTACCCCGTACAAGGGGCAGTAGAGGCACAGCGATCCAGATCAGATCGTAGGGTGGCAGTCACTTTGTGTGCTGTCAATCAACCTGTATGTGCAATGCCATGGCAGGAACTACTGTAGAGTCTAGGACTACTAGTGGTAGGAGCTAGCCAGTGACTGGACTAGTACTGCAGTACTGCTCGCATCTTCTGGTGACTGGTACACAAACAAGGGGACAAATCCGTTGACAACAGCGACAGAGATTGTCGGGTTAAGCAACCATTTGGATCGGGATTTGTTTGTTTGAATAAAATTAAGGAAATCTCGACAAAAGTAAGGAAATGCAACAGATAGGAATCTTTCCATTCTGGTACAGTCCTTCAACTTGCTCTATGTTCCCTGTTCTTATTAGAAATAAAAAGCCTTACATTGATCTTCCTCCCTCCGTGCACCAAAAAAAAAAAAGAGCAATTCTCGCATTGCGAGAAACCAAATGTTTTCATGTTTGACCAAATTTATATCAAAAGATACTAACATTTATGATACAAAATAAATATCATTAGATTCGTTAGGAAATGTACTTTCGTAATAATCCGATTTAGAGACATTAATGTGAATACTATTCACTGTAAACTTGATCAAACTTGAACAACTTTAATAGTCACGAATACCATAGTAGCATTCTTTTATGGACAGAGTGAGTACGTCTCAACTTTTGATACCATGAGTACATATATAAATACACGCACATGGATATGCATCATTCTAAACATTTTAAAACTTATAAGTATGTGTTTTAATGGGGGTTTTCATGATTGAGCCGAATATTTACCATCCCATATATGTGTCACACTTCATGACATGTCAACAAGGTACAACTAGATGACTATGGCATGTGGGCCCAATATATCATGTGCGGTCCATTTGGCGATGGATTTGATGGTATATTGCACAACATCATGCCAAATAAAATGTTGCTTTAGGCTTCCTTGGGAACATATATAGGATTCATAGAGGAATTTTGTAGAATTCGAATTTTATAGGAATTTTTCCTATGTGGTCATTCGAGGGTTTGATTGGTCATTCTTACTAAATTATGCCAATTCTAGTAGAATACCACAATTCATATGAATTTTAGAGGCAATAAATATGATATGAGATCCAACCTCTTGAAACTTTTTTTGAAGGGGGCTCTCTATTTAAAACTAAGAAGTTTTATTACACACTAGGTCGAACATAGTCGAGAACCCCAACAAAAGGAGCACAACTCCATAGATGTCTCCGTAGAGAGTTACAGGGTCAGGGGTCCCTGAAACCATAGTCCATGATTGTGATCCCAAAGATCACAAATTGGTTTAGAGATCAGTAGGTCCTAAAGATTAGTTAGTCTTCAAGACCTGATCATAAAGATCCACTGCTGTACTTTTTTCCCTAGTGAGTTTTTTCACTAGTTTTTCTCACGCAACGTTTTTAAGGAGGCAACATGTGCAACACGGATTGTGCATGCAATGTACTCTTTTCTCCTACTAGTTTTCCATTGGGTTT
Organism: Saccharum hybrid cultivar R570; assembly: GCA_038087645.1. Classification (NCBI taxonomy): domain Eukaryota; kingdom Viridiplantae; phylum Streptophyta; class Magnoliopsida; order Poales; family Poaceae; genus Saccharum; species Saccharum hybrid cultivar. The sequence goes on along the minus strand of JAQSUU010000112.1, from coordinate 7,848,055 downwards.
TTTTCGAGGGGGAAGGGGGGTTAACGAGGCATACACATACCATAAATTTGACAAGGGGAGGTGTTGTGAAATCAACTTCAGAAATTAGTGTGAAAGTATGACTTTGAATGGTGGCAAATCTTCTACACCTAAAAAATAGATATGCTTATCGCCTGCTCGCCCCGCCTACTCGCCTGTCAACGCGCACGCATGCCGAACAAAAAACGGGAGAAAAAACTAAAACAGAAAAGGAGAAGGAATACGGCACGAATCAGAAAATACAAAATAGAAAAAGGAAAATAATAAAAAAATCTTTCGAGCTAGGTGTCCCACAGCGCTGCTAAAGCCACGTCTGCCGTGAAGAGATAAGTTGGAGAGAGAGTAAGTGTATAAAGTAAATTAAATAAGGAAAAAGAAAAAAAGAATAACAAAAAATCTTTTGGAGCTAGGTGTCCCACGGCGCGGCCAAAGCCACGTCCGCCGTGAAGAGATAAGTTGGAGAGAGAGTAAGTGTATAAAGTAAATTAAATAAGGAAAAAGGAAAAAAGAAAAAACAGAAATACGGCGGTGCTATCTCGCCGTGAAGAGATAATTATGAGAGAGAATAAATTAAAGTAAAATAATTAAGAAAAAAAGAAAAAAAGAAAAAAAGAAAAAAAGAGAAAAATAGAAGGACAATAGACAATTTGTTATTTTCATCCACCAGAAGAAACTATTCTACCAAACTTTTTTCTAAAACAACTTCAACTCCACTAGCGGAGCTGCTCCACCAGCCAAAGCTGGAAAAAATCTACTCCACTAGTGAAGCGGATGTGTACCAAACGAGCTCTTACTATCGCCAGCCTCGAGGAGCCTGGCGCAAATCTCCGCGGAAGCCTGTGGCGGATGCTAAAGTGGCGCAAGGGTTGTGGATGAGAAGGAACACAGGAGGAGGAGGCGCTCGACAGGAACAGACCGTGTGCATAAGAACTGTGCTGAAATTTTAGGTGCTTGCTGAAGTATAATAACTATGCAAAGCTAGTATGAAAAAATTGATTGGCCACCAAAGATTTAAAATAAAGTTCATATTACAATCTTTCTTTGCGTTAAATTTATGAGCCAACTGTTCTTATGTGTTGCAGTTGGTATTTGTGCTGTTTACTTGTTGGTTTTGTTATTAAGTAATTTATATTACAATCTCATTCAAATTTAAATTTATCAATTCCGTTTCATATTTAGGTGTAGAGATAATCACAAAAGTATTAAAAAAAGTAAAACTAATTTGTTAGGTTTCTATAAATAAATCTACATGATATTGATGATAAACATTATGAAATGAGCATCATATTTTCTACATAATTAGATTCATAAATTTCTTAATACATTCGTCTAACCACAAGAAACATGCGTTGCTATAGACATGGGCAAAAATTCGTGATCCTGTGCAACCTACGGGCATATATTTAATGAAAAGAAGACCGTAGAAGTTTTTTTTTGGGAAAAGAAGACCGTAGAAGTTAAATAGTAAAATTGAAGTAGGCATGTTCTACTTCTTCCCTTTATAAAAGAGGGTGGGTGTATGGAGAGTTGAAAGAGACACATCTGCATGGTGGGAATCCTACTCGGCTCCGACCAGTCGACCACTAACGGCCCCCTTCCATATAGTGACCCAGATGACCTTATCGTGGGCTGTTGTGATCGGAAAGTGGTGGCCTAGATAACTTGTTGGGCCGTTGTGCGCATTGGTGGGCTCGGACATATCAAATCAGGGGAAACTGTTGCTTAAAACAAAAGTTACACATGAACTTGGCCCACATATGAAACAATGGTCCCAGACTCCAAGTCGAAACAGGACACTGCCGCATCTTTTATCATCAAACTGATTTCCCCCCACTTCTTTTTGACTTGTTACGGTGGAGAACCACTTTCTGACTGCGTCTATCTTTACCAAAAGCAAGAGCACCATGGCATGCATGTTCCATTTGGATTTGTGTCCATTCACTTGCCAGTCTGTGCTCTTTATGCATGTGAGATTGTAGCAATCTACAAGAGTTTATCTGTGCAAAGACATATGCAGATAAAGATTATGACTGAATCTCTATTTTTGTCAAGTAGGAAGCCTCTTTTTCCTTTTTTTCCCCTCAGCGCTAAGCATGTCAAAGTCTAGCTCGAATTAATCCCATAAGTTGGAAGTTGCTTGTGTGTTTCTGAATTTTTCTATCCAGATGATTCATAAAGTGGCAAAGTGCTTCCCTTGCCAGCCAAATGATATTTGGTCAGAAGATCTTTGCCATGTTTGACATGTGAATTATATTGCCATATATATTAGTGCGTTCTCTTTGATGCAAACGAAATGCCCACGAAGATATATAAGTTTGCAAGAGAGCTTTTTTCTGGATGACATAAGGATCCACAAAAGCATAGAGAAAGGAAGAGGCTATGGATGGTGCAGTTTATCCCGGAATGTGGAAGCGAATACTAGTGTGACGCTTGGTTATCCTAATCTTGCGTGTGATTGTGATCCAATCCAAGGTCCCATAAAAGCAGAGACACATGGAAAAGCAAAGCGAAAGCACGACGTCAAAGGCTCAAAGCCGTCCTTGTCTCCATCCTCACCACCTCAGCCCTTTTGCTTTCCATGCAATGCAGTGCAGTGCACGGGTGGTCTGTCAGAAACGCAAATGAATATGCATACATGCCATGGCTCGTCACGGTCACTGGACCCATATTCTTCTCTATCGTCTAAACATTGTCACTGTTGCCACCACATGCGTCCGACTACAAGATGTGGTTCTCTTATTTATTTATTTATTACTCTAGTCTAGGATATATATGTATGTATGTGCCTTTACAATAACATCATCTGTGCGATCCCTTTTTACAGTACTACTAGATGAGGCTAAGTAGTGCCATGCATATTCTCATGTCTATGCCATGCAACTTTATCTTTGGTTCTCTTCGCCCACCACTACTACACATCTTGGACAAAAGAAGATACAAACAGAGAAAGTAAAGAAGAAAAGAGCTACTAGAAGATTATTACACAAGACTGTAGTCCATCAGCAGAGCAGCAGCAGCAGGTCCCTGTCAATGTGCAGGGTAGAAAAGAGGGGTCGGGTCCCTCTGCATCTTGCCCTCCAGATCGATCCGGACCCTGTTCATCTTCTCCTCGCACCAGTGCAGCTGCTGGTCGGTGATCTCCGGCATGCGCAGCACCCGCGCCACCACCTTGAGGTCGATCAGGCCCAGCAGGATGGACAGCTCCTCCTCCTCCCTCAGCCTCGTCCTCTTCAGGCACCGCCGCGGCCGCGTCAGGTCCTTGAGCCGGCTCTTCTTCTGAACAATCATATCGCCGGCCACCACATTCATAATCATACGGAACGGACAGTTTGGTTAGAACTTGCGTGGTACTGGTACAGTAAAAAAACAACTGATTTAATGTATACAGTATAACACAACAAAACACGTGATCAACTCACTTTCTTGTTGGCTTTCTTGAGTGTGACGACCAGAGGCTGATCCACGGCGCTCACCCTCCTCTTCACCATCTCTCTGAACATCTCGTAGTGGCTCCTCTTGTCGTCGCGGAGGAACGCCATGAACGTCCTGATGGACTCCTCCAGTATCAGCAGGAACTGCACTGCCGATATCAGATCATCCTTCTCGTCGTCCTCGTCGTCTGCATGCACGCACACCGATCGATCAGTGAGTACGCCAGCAGACAAATGGCTGCAGATGATGAACAAGCAACCAGGAGCAGAGCAGTCCAAGGCAAGCTAACCTCGGAACTCCGGGACGAGGAGCAGCTTGGGCGTGGAGTTCTTCATCCGCGCGTACACCTCGGGCCGGCGGCCGCACTCGTAGGGCTCGTTCTCGATGAAGCGGTGCAGCAGCACCTGGAACTGCTGGAACTCCTGCGCCACGCGCGCCGGGCAGCACCGCGCCGCGATGTTGCCGTCGCTGCCGTTGTGCCGCCGGAAGCTGGTGTAGTTCCAGTTGAGGGCCTCCCACGTGAGGCACACCTGCGCCACGTACGCGCGCTCCAGCTCCGGGTACGGGTCCCGCAGCCCGATGGGCTTAGGGGTGCTCGGCTTGGGCGTCAGCTTGTGCACGATCCGCTCCGACATGGACCGCGGCTGGTACTTGATGGACCGGAACGACTCTGCAGGAACAAACGCATGCAAATAAATCAAATATGCTTCAAATGCAATAGACTAATTAAAGTAAACACGAACACTGATTCTTTTCATCTTTTGGCGGTAGCAAGTACAGTAGGATTAGAGTATGTGCGTGCATCAAGAAATGTGTAAAAAAAATGTTCTTGATCAAGCCCACATGTCGACGAAAGCGTCGCAGATTGCAGGAATCGCGCGTCATTTAAGCTTTTTGTCAAGAAAACTAGTCTCGGTAATGAGTGGTAATGATACCTTTGACAATTTTTAGAACGAACTGGTTTATATATGAGCAAATGAAATCAGTTTTGCTAGCTGATAGGAAAAACAAAAAAGAAACAGTTCGTACTCGTACCTGTTTCGGTGAGCTTCTGGGCGCCGACCCGGTGGAAGTAGACCATGTCCTCGTCGTACTTGCGGAAGAGCGTGTACGACTCCCACCGCGCCGAGCTCCGGCGCGACGACGACGAGAAGGGGTACTCCGTCTCCGAGTCCTTGGTCACTGTCGAGCTCTGCCACTCCACCGAGCTCTTGGACGTCGACTCGCTCGTCAGCGTCGACGCGCCGAACCGGCTGCTGTCCCCGTTCTTGTCCTTGTCGTCGTTCTCGTCCTGCAGCTGCGCCGCCTTCGCTCCTCCTCCTCCTCCGGCCACCACGCCGCCCTCCAGCAGGAGCTTCCTGGTGTCGGCGAGCGCGCGGTTGTTGACGAACAGTTTGACATCACGTTGGCCTTCATCAGAAAAGCTCTTCGCCTGCGGCGGGCCCTCCTCTTCGTGCTCGGCACGGTCGGCGTCGACGTCGCGACGAGCGCCTTCTCCTGCTTTCTTGCTTTCCTGCTGCTTGTTCCCTGAAACCAGGTGACGATGACATACAATGCGTGAGATGAAACGAATAAAGATGAGAATAACAAGAAGCAGAGACAGAGTGTGTCTAGGAGATTGATTGCCTTCGATGGAGACATTCTCCGGTGGTACGACGACCGGAGCAGGAGCACTCCGCTGTTCCGGTTCCAGGACCGTCGTCGTCGGGACATCGACGACGGCGATGCCCTTGGCCTCCTCCTGCACCTGCTGCACCGGTTCGGCTTCGGCATGGACGACGTGATGGTTCAGGTCGCGCGGCGAGATGCGGGCAGATTCCTCCACGGGAAAGTTTCTCTCCACCTGCAAGCAACGTGCAGTTTCTGTAGGTGCATACAGGTGGTGATCCTTTCCTTCGTCCCCAAGCAGCAGGGTGCTGTCCTCGAACACGGCCTCGTCGAACCAGAACAGCATGTCCGCTTGTTGTCCTTCGACGACATCGGCGGCGGCGGCGTACTCTGCTTCATCGGTGGCCATGGCCTCCGTGCGGTGGTCGCAGCGGCCATCATACCAACTACTGCATACGCGGCCATACATACGAAACAACCAAAAGTGTGAGCGCGACGACACACGCATGCATGTCAAAGATCTGTGCGTGAACTGGCAGTGCGTGCAGGTGCAGCCAGACAACCAGTTACCTTGTTGTCCGGTCCTTGGCGGTGGCCCTGTGGTGGAGGCACGCGAAGAGCTTGGCGAGGAGGAGGAGCAGGAGGTAGCCGATGAGCAGAAGGAGGTTGAGCGACGCGAGGGCGCGGAAGAGGAGAGGCGGCATCACTGCGCCAGCTGGTTCCATGCCGCCGGGGGAAGAAGAAGCGTCACCAAGCCGCTGCTGGTGGAGGCCGAAGCCGAAGCCGGAGCCATGAGGAGAAGCCTGCGGGCCAAGCACTTGCTGCAGCACCGCCACGCGGGAACACCAGCTGCTGCCGCTCGCATTGCGCATCTACCGAGACTGGCCGAGAGTGTGATTCGATCTTCTAGAGAGAGGCCGGCGCTCTGTCAGAGAGGAAGCTCTCTCTGGTTCTGGCTGGATAAAGAGACTGACACGCAGCCCAACTCGAACCGGCGATGGTGCACACAGAGACAGACACGGCGGCCAGCCGCGCCACCTGCTTTGTTCGAGAGGAAAGTGGCGGTGAGAGATGGATGGGCTCGCAGCTCGATCGCTGGCTAGCAAATGGTTTGGGGAGACACACACACAAAGCTAGCTTATAGGGTTTGCATAAAGCTGGAGGATGGTGTGGCGCATGCATGGGGCCCAACGTGATATAAAGATGAGAAAATGGCGTGAGAAAAGCCGGAAGCAAGCGATCTTCTCTTAGTACAAAGCGAGATCGGTAAATTATGTTGGTGAGAGGGTGAGAGGCCAGCAGACAGGCCCTGGATCAAGTGACTTGCATTATGAGCTAAGCCCATATGCGATATGCGTTTCATCAGCTGGGGTTTTGGTATAATGTGATCATGATCGACATCTGCGCGCGCACTTTGATTATTACCAGCATCTTCTTCTTCTTCTTCTTCTTCTTTCTTTGTTCGATGGGTATGTGTATATATAACCTTGTTGCTGCAGCCTTGAAGTACGGCAGGTGGCCATGATGTCAAGGAGAGCATCCATCCTAGGAACCTGGTGCATGGGTATTTTCGTCATGCTGGTCCCATGCCATGCCAATGACAAGGAAGAACAAATCAACATCAATGTGATTTGGATCATTATGACAAACGAATCAACATCAAGGTGATTTGGACCATTACGATTTTTGGAGACAACCTCTATAATTAATGGAGGCGGGCACATCTACAAACTGTCTCTATAAATGGTCAGACGACTTAGAGGAAAATGTTGTCCGCCTCTGAAAATCATTCACAGAGGCGGGCCGGCGTAAGGCGACCGTCTACATTAACTATCGAATTTAACAGAGGCGGCCGCCTAATGATGCTCGTCCCTGTAAATCGATTTTCAGAGGTGGGCATATTAAGATATCCATCTCTAAATTAAAAACTGTTATTAACAGATGTGGATATTCTAAGCATCTATCTCTAAAAATTAATTAACAGAGGCATTCATATTAAGATGCCCGTCTCTAGAAATAGATGTATCCAAAAATAATTCCTGAAATTTTCATATGAATCTGGATGAAGACAAACTTTATATTAAAATTATATTTCTCGATGCTATCTACAACTTTATAGTTGAGAAGTTTTTAATTTTAAACTGTTTAGAGTCTAAAAATATTGTTTTAAGTTCACGTATTTTGAAATTTAAAATTTCCAAGTTTTTCATTTGGAGTTTTCCAGTGTCTCAAATATATATTTTTTAAATCCACATAGTTTGAGGTTCAAATATTTCGTATGGAGACACATTAAAGTTATAGTGCTTAATAAGATTTAAAACTTTATAATTGAAACTTGTTTCATTTGAGTTCATGTAGTAGCCAAAATATTCAGTATAAGATTATGAAATATTTATACAAATGATAGAATCCTATATATACTCACAATTGAGTGTGGTGTGCAGTGGTAAGGAGTTGTTATTCCTGAGTGGTAGGTTAATTGATTTTCAGAGGTGTGCATGTCGACTACCTCTGTAAGGAAAAAAAATTGGGAACGGACGGGTCGTACCTGGCGCTGTGCGGTCTCCCAACCAGGACGCGACACGTGGATGAGACTCAACTGGCTCGCTTCGCCTCCTCGCACGCAACCCACCCGGCTCGCTTCGCCTCCCAGCTCGGCTCGTCGCGGGTGCAAGCTCGGTTCCAAGCGCTCACACAAGCCCAGGTCGTTCCTGAGTTGTGCGCCAACAGCCAACAATAACGCCGTCTTTTATTGGATCACGACACCATCCCTCAACAACTAGTTGGTCACGGCCGCCGCTGTCACACGGCAACGAGTGATCACGATCAGAAGTTTCTCATTCAAAGAGGAAAGAAGCACCATCACGGCAGCGTTCAGGCAGGTTGCAAGCCGCGCGGCCATCAATTGCATAGCAGGCACCATGGAGGTTAACCCTGCCCTCAATGGTGATGCTACTGTTGATGTTCCAAACGCTGATGACCCTACAACCGAAGTGAATTCCTCAGACACCAACTTCAATGATCCACTGCAGGTACGTATACATCTCTATACATGTACAGTCAGATGGCTTTGTGCCGGATTTTTTTTTCAATGGTACAATTGTCAGAACGTCTGGATATGATTTTTTTGTTCAGGGAAACTTCAATGAAACTACCATACCCATGTTGCTGTCCACAGTGACTGAATCACAGTCCACACTGCTTGCGACTACATCTGTTCAGGACTTACTGAAACCTGTGGCTCAAGAAGCACCTGAGGTATGGAATGCGATATTTGATAGTCATGAAAAAAAAATCACGTTATGCATTTATTACTGCAACTTTAATTTATTTCGCATTGTACAATAGGAGGTTGATAAAACTGGACAAGCTTTGATCATTCCTGAAGTTGGTATGGCTTTTGCTTCAGAGGAGAAAGCTTATGAGATGTATAACATCTATGCTGGTAAAACCGGGTTCAGTATTAGAAAGAGTCATTCAAAGCTCCGAGAAGATAAAACTGTATATCAAAAACATATAGTTTGCAGTAATGAAGGATATCGACGAAACAAGTCATCAGACAAAGATATTACAAGGACAGGTTGTGATGCTCGTGTTCAGTTCAGTGTTAGCAAAGAGGGAATTTGGACAGTGCAAAAGGTTGTACTTGATCACAATCATTATCTTGCTAGTCCAAATAAGTCACACAAGCTGAGGTCCCAACGGCGTGTTACAGAAGCAGACAGGGTGCTAATTGGTCAGATTAGAGAAGCCAGGATGAAGCCAGCCCAGGTGTACGAGTTCATGAAGGAGTTTTACGGAGGAGCTGACAAAGTGCCGTTATCAAGGATGGACTGCAATAATGCAATTGGTCGTGAACGCAAGAAGTACTTAGAATCCAATGATGCACAAACATAGTTGGAATACTTGAAGAATAAGCAAATAGAGGATCCTATATTTTTTTATGCGCTTGAAATAGATGAAGAAGATGGTAGGATAGCTAATTTCTTTTGGGCAGATGGTCAATCTATCATGGATTATGCATGCTTTGGTGATGCTGTGTCATTTGACACCACATTTCAGACTAATAAGTTTGAAATGCCTTTTGCTCCAATCCTTGGAACCAACCATCACAAGCAAACAGTAATTTTTGGGGCTGCGCTGATATTTAATGAGACTATTGAATCATTTGTTTGGCTCTTTAAAACCTTCCTACAAGCCATGTCAGGCAAGCATCCAAGCACAATTTTCATTGATCAAGATGCAGCCATGGCAGGAGCAATTGCTTATGTATTTCCAAATACCAGCCATCGTCTTTGTTTGTTTCACATATATGTTAATGCTGCTAAACATTTGGGGCATGTAATTCATAAGCATCCTGATAAGTTTCTACCAGATTTTAAGAGATGTGTCTACGAAGAAAGATCCGAAGCTATTTTCATCCAGAAGTGGAATGAATTATTGTCTGAGTATGGGCTTGAGGATAACCAATGGATGAAAAATTTATATGGTTTGAGGAAAAAGTGGGCTGCTGTCTACCGTGACTCTTTTACGGCTGACATGAATTCGACTCAAAGGAGTGAAGGTATGAATAATGTATTTAAGAAAAGATTTCGGAGGAGACTTGGACTTTCAGAACTCCTTGCAGAATGCGATAAGGTTTCCGCTAGTCTTCGTGAAAATGAGTTAGATGCAGATTTTAATTCACGACGAAAAACCCCGGTTACTTACATCCCAAATTTACCCCATGTTGAAGACTGCAGCTGAATCATATACAAGGAGGATGTATTCTAAGTTTGAGGAAGAATTTAAAGAACAATTTTCATTTGCTTGGAAGTTGTTACAAACTGATGGGTCAATCTCAACATATGAGGTTACACATATGCACTCTAATCGTGGTGCAATGGTTCAGTTCAGCACTGTTGATATGACCATTACATGTTCCTGCAAAAAGTTTGAATGTATAGGTATGTACACACAATTTTCAATTACCGTAAATTTCTAATATAATATGAACCGGTATAATTGACTATTTATCTTGCAGGGATATTGTGCAAGCACGCCTTGAAGGTCTTTTATGCAAATAATGTTTTTGTTTTGCCACTGCAATACATAATGGGAGGATGGACAAAATATGCAAAAAGAGGATTCTATGTTGACAAACAAGAAAGTGTGAGCGAAAGTAACAAAACGTGGGCTGCACGTATCTCACGAATGGCGACATCTATAGCATTGAAGTGTTCACTGTCAAAAGAACTTCTTCATGATTTAGAGAAAGGCATGCAAAAATTAGATTTGGAAGCAGATGCTTCTCTGAGCAAGATGAAAGAGAAATCTGATGAGGTTCCCCCACTTTCGACTGACTGCGCAACAGACTCATTGAAAGGCAAAATATCGTTTAAAATTCCTAAGGTGGTAAAAGGGGCAAAGAAAAAACGGATCACAAACATACTTGAAAAAAATACAGGGAAGAAGAAGAAAAGTGCTAAGAAGAAAGGTACTACTTCTAACTATTCTTTCTAGCTGATTTTGTTTCCAGCGTTACTACTATACAAATTTTCCTTAAATTAATCTTTTCTTATAGGAGATACAAATAATGTTACAGAAAATAGAGATGAAAGTGCTGATCTGAACCAACCAATCGTAAGTCATCAATTTGATTCATTATTCCCTTTTCCTATTTTTATTTACTTACAGGAAATTGTTCATAACAATTTCATGTGTATGATGTAGGACCCTGATGGTGGTGGCAGTGGTGGTACTAGTGCTGATGGATATGCTTCTGCCACAATGCAAGACATTGCAAATTCTATGTTTGCGCAATCTTCTGCCATATCTGCATCTTACATACAAGGAGGCTATACAGATCTTTTACTCGGAGTTCAGCAAGATGCCGCAATGTCCTCGTCAGCTAGAAAGTTAAATTTTGATGAAAACATGTAATTCTGGTGTCTTGATTAAGATGCCACTTTGCAGTAACCTTTTATTATGTGCACTGCTATTTCAGACTTCTTTTGTCAGTACAGTTGACAGTGTGAAGTTTTAGAACTAAGGTCCTAAATTTACCTACTTGTGCTCTCTTGCCAACTGTGATGCCGTGTGACAGTGGAGGCCGTGACCAACTAGTTGTTGAGGGATGGTGGTGTTCGTGATCCAAAAAAAGACGGCGTTATTGTTGGCCGTTGGCGCACAACTCAGGAACGACCTGGGCTTGTGTGAGCGCTTGGAGCCGAGCTTGCACCCGTGACGAGCCGAGCTGGGAGGCGAAGCGAGCCGGGTGGGTTGCGTGCTGGGAGGCGAAGCGAGCCGGTTGAGTCTCATCCACGTGTCGCGTCCTGGTTGGGAGACCGCACAGCGCCAGGTACGACCCGTCTGTTCCCAATTTTTTTCCCTCTGTAAAAGGTGATTAATAGTGACTGTTGGTTAGAGTTTGGTGGCTTACCCTTGTCTAAAAATAAAAAAATGCTTGGCTCTAAAAATCTTTTTCTGTGCTAGTGAACATTAAATAACACACCCAACAAGTTTAAAGATCTAATGGGTATTTGAAGAGTATTGGAACCAACATAGTTGAGCAGTACAAGAATCGCTTTAAAAGCTAGAGGACCACATGATAGAAATAGAAATGGATAATTTAAAAGCATATATGGTGGTATTGTATGCTATTTTTTCAACAATGCAGGGACGGCTAATTTAGATGATGATTTAGTGGTTGCTTTAGGTTATTTTTCATAATGGCAAATAGTTTTAGTTTAGACATAGATTGAGGGGTCGTTTTAAGTTATTTTCACAACGGTAGAGATAGCTAATTTATTATATTAAGGGACACTTTAGATTATTTTTTTTCATAATAGAAGATTGTATAGTTTAGAATTGTTGATAACAAAAATCAGTAACATTGGGCAATCTATGAAAACCAAGTCATTTGGATCCGCGAAACTAAATCATTTGATTTCTAAGAGCATCTTCAATTACGAAATTGACTACACCATTATGTACCCCTCATTGACACAATACTATTCATATGTGGAATGCCTAATTTGAAGTCTAGATGAGAGACTTACAATGTTTGGAAGAATCGACCTCGTAGATACTGGAGGCTGTGATTTCCTAAAATTAACCAGATGGTCTCATTTTGACTTGACAAATTGTTTTTTTAGTTGGTTTAAAGTGTAGATCTTGATGTTTTTACACTACCATGAGAATATACCTCTCAACTTATAAATATAAGGGGGGCCACAGTTGATTGAAGCATCATTGATTACCAAATACAACTTTTATGCTTTTCGCCTTTTTACATTTTTCTTTTACTCATTTTTACCCTAAAACTCATCAAACCTAAGATTACTGTTATTCCGTTGTCTTCGTGTCATTTAAAGATGGCCTAGCTGCACTAGCTATTCCCTTGTATTGCCTAGCCGGCCTAGCGCTGCTAGGGCAACCTAAGGTCTGCATGTCCCGACAGGGTTCCTCTCATACACTCGCCCTGTTTGCTTGAACTTATCAGCCCGACTTATCAGCCGTGGTACAACGTTTTTCTCTCACAACAAAACAGCGTCAGCCGGCTTATCAGCCGCAGAAACCATCAACCGAACAGGGTGACTATTGTTCGTTAGTGTCTCTTGATGAGATAAGACCATCTAGTTTTTGGAACTAGACCATCCACAGATTCCGTTAATGTTTGGCATTGAAATACTTTTGTTTGAATCATACATGGACAATTTATTAGGTATTTTTCTTCACAAACCAATATCAAATTACCAAACTACCATAATGTTTAACGAAGTTACCGCATTCGTCTCACTATTGGCAAGCACATCACTTACCATTGTTTTGCATGGCATATCTTAAAAAAGAGCATTTTCTCATATGGGCTAGGATGAAAATGAAATTTATAAGTACTCTATAAAGCTCGACAATATCTACAACTCTATAATTCACAACTTTTCTTTAAGCCACCCTTGTGCCAAAATGTTCAATTATACGAACAAAGATTTAAAGATTATATCGACTAGTTTGATGCTAAGATGACTTTGAACAAAAAAGTGGAGTAGGATTAAGTTGTCAATCTCGTTGAGACTTATTGTTTCTATATAAATTTACCTCTGTCCAACCCCCACGCACAGCCTCAAAAGATCATAAAATTTTCATATGACATCGGATGGGGACAAAAATGTATATATTAATATTAGAGCTTGACTAAATATATAACGTTCATCACTTTGTATCAACGAAAAAGTGGAGTAGGATTAAGTTGTCAATCTCGTTCTAAAATAATCAATACAATATAATGTTTAGATCAACAAATTTTGATCTGAACATTTTATCAACGATAATGATATATGACGGTCGTCCGGACGGGAATAGACGCACCCAAAGCCACACCGAACCGACCCACCCCTGCCGCACACCATTTCCCGGACGTACGTTGTCTCCTGCACTCAGCCTTATCCTCTCCTCGCTCACTCCCGCATTCTACTGCCGCCCCGCCCCGCTGGGATAGATGTTGTGCCCAATTTGCTGCCGCCTCGCCCGCTCGCCGGCGCTTCCTCTCTCCCTCCCTCCCTCCTCCCCTCCTGCGACCTCCATTGGTACCCCGCGCTCCCAGCGACACGGCTCCCGCTCCTCCCACCGGAGACAAGAACGACGGCGGCGGCTCCGATGATGTAAGTCGGTTCTTCTCTGGATTTGAGCCCTCCTCCTCCTCCTCCTCTTCTTCCTCCTCTGGATCTGAGCCCCCCTCCTCCTCCTATGGATCTGAGGGACGTGGCGGTGGCTAGGGTTCCGATGAGCTGTGCTGCACTAGCCTTGTTTTGCTGTTGCAACAAGTAATATTTCTTTGTTGCATTAGTCCCTTTTTTGTTTCTGATGTTCCATCTTGCATTGCAGTAGCCTTATTCTGATGTTGCAACAAGTAATATTTCTTTGTTGTATTAGTCTTTTTTTCTCATGCTGCTTTCTCGCATTGCGCTTTGTTCTGTTTTTGTTACAGTAGCTTGTTCTGATGTTGTAACGAGTAATATTTCTTTGTTGCATTAGTCTGTTTTTTCTGATCTCGCATTCTCGTATTGCAGTAGCTTTGTTTTGTTGTTGCAGTCGCCTTGTTCTGATGTTGCAGTAGACTTGTTCTGATGTTGCAAACAAGTAATACTTCTGATGTTTGCATCTCGCATTGCTCCGTGTTGCAACAGATCTTTCCAATGGAAAATTTTCTCATTGGACATTCGGAGTGATGGAGTACAGTGGGGATGGGGGTGTGGAGGGCAATGGGCGCGCATGGGATGGTGGCATGGCAGGGGATGGCGACGCGACGAGGCACGGGGGCACACTCGTTTTCAGACGTGGGGGCGCGCTCGTTCTATTCGCATCATATAGGTGGTCCCATGGGCGTTCGGACGCGTGCTCGCGCTGGACGTCCGGGCGCTAGTTGCGTCGTTTTATCAATCATTTTGGCATTAAGATGGCTCAAATGAACCTGTGGTAAAATACGAAATTGCATATCTTGTCAAGCTCTGATTTCCATTTAAACTTATCTGCATTCAAGCTTGTATAAAAAAGTTATGTTTTTAAGAGATGGTAGGGAGAAGATGAGAAGAGGGATATAGATTATCACGCATTCTAGTGATTTATTTGTCTTCCCACTGAAGTGTTGGAACCGGTGGTGACCACCGAGTTCTCGATCTTGGAGCTGGCTTGCAGCCGGCCACCACCGGTTCCAACATGAAGATGGTAGAGCCTTAATTTGCTAAATTTTGAGTGATCAATTATTTTTGCAAATAAGCATTCTATAAAATAAAAATTAAAAAACCCCCAAGATTGGCAACTAAATGGCAAGGCATTAGCGGCTGGACCACGGTTGGAGACCCAGATACGTGTGGATCATGTTTACAGCCCATCTCGATACAGATCCATGCACATCACTCTAGTGGCAAACCAGTCACCAGATATGGGCCAGTGCTGGGTTCAACTATGGGCCAATGCTGGGTTCAACTTCTATTTTTGGGCTAAACTTGAAGCACGTTACCTGGCCTCAGTTTGCCCTCTCGTGGCCACACTTCCTTGCTTTTTTTTTTTGGAGGTAAAAGGGAGCTTTATTATCTAGATACACAAAGAGTTACAATCACAGATGTTAACCGCAGGATCACATCGGACATGAATAGTTTGCTCACAGCCCCATTCACTGGGGAAGAAGTTGTAATACCCCTGGGTGTTAAGCATGCATTATCATTTCAAAGCATAAGCATTCAACATCATTGCATGATTAGCATTGTTTGAATTGTAGCTCTTTCAAATTAAATTTGAGAAACAAATAAATAGGAACCCTAAGTTTGATATAAGTGTCAAAAATTTGGTGTACTTTTGCGAAGTAGCAATTTTAAATAATCTAGAATAAATCAATTGAATTTTTGGAGCAAATTTTGAATTCAAGTTTTCCTCAAATTCTGTTTTAAAAATATTCTAAATAAATGAGTTTTTGATTTTTAATCTAGCTTTAAATCCCAAATTCAAAATCTATTGAGAATTTTGAAAAATGCTCTATATGAAAGTTGTAGAGAATAAAATTTTGAACAACTTTTATTTTGGGCCAAAATTCTAAAAACCCCTTTTTCATCTCCAAATTCGAATTTGAAACAACGAAATAATCTGAAAATAGTAATTATAAAAGAAAAATCGGATTTTTCACTTGTGGGCTTCGGCTTCCCTTTCGGCCCAGCTTCGCTGGTGACCCGGCCCGCGCCCGCGTCGTCTCCCTCCCGCTCCCGCGCGCGCTCGCCCGCGCGTGGCGTCGTGGCGCCGCGGCAGCGTTCGGCCGCCGCGTGGCCGTACGCCGTCGGAGCCGCGCGACACGCGCCCTGTGGCCCCCGCAGCGTCCGCGCCCGCTTACCCCCCTCCGCGCGCTCGTCCGCCTCGGTTGCTCCCTCCATTCTCCCCCTCGCCCGCCAGCAGCAGCAGCAGCAGAGCTCCGCCGCGCCATCGCCGGCTCCCGAGCTCCGCAACCGCCCTAGCCGCCGCTCCGGCTCACCGCCTCCGCCTCCGTCTTCGCCCTCGCTGCGCCTTGTCGTTGCGCATCCGGTGCTCGCCTCGGCCCGCACGGATTCGGCCTCCACCCGCGGTAATGGCTCGCCGGAGTTCCGGCCGAGCTCACCGGAGCGACCCGCTCCGTGGGCCGCACACCTCCACGCCCCTTCTCGCCCACTTCTCGAGCGCACGAGCACCGTACTTGCACCGCGAATCTCGCTGACCTCACCGCGCGGCTCCTCTCGGTCGGAGCTGGCCGGCCGACGGCGTCCCGCGCCGCCGAGCCGCCATGCTCGCCGGCAAGCTCGATGCCGAGCTCGTCTGGCCACCCACTAGGCACCACTGGGTTCGCGTCGATGTGAGGAACACGATGGTGCCCTCCCTGTCGTCGGAGGACTCGCCGGCGGCGAGATCCCGGCGGTCCGCACCGCCCTTGGCCAGCTACGGCTGACGGGTGGGCCCGTCTGACCCGTGGGTCCCGCCTGTCTGTCTCAGCGTTTCGGTTCCGGGTGTCACAGCGGGGTGCACGTAGCGTTTAAGGCCGGTTTTGATTTTCGGTTTTAAAGAAATTGATTTCCAGAAAATCTGAAAAAGGCTTCCAAAAATTGTATCTCAAGATTTATAGCTCCAAAAATCATGAAACAAATTTTGAAATGTTCCTTTTGAATAGATCTACAGTTTAAAAATATCTCATGTTATTTTTTGACACTTTACTGTGCAATTTTATTTAATTGTTATATATGCTGTTATCTTAGAAAAAGTGTAGTAAATAAAATAATAAAGGGAAAAATGTGATTCTTGTTACATTAGTCTTTATTAGTGATGCACTTTTTAGGAAAAATGCTAGTGAAGCATGTTCTGTGGGAAATTTTTGAAGTGTCGTTCAAATTCTTTTAATTGATAATATTTGTTATTTTTAGTAGAGAGCAAAATTTGTATACAACATACATGTGATAATTTTTGTAGCATGTTAGTTTACTGTTAGTAACCTAAGAAAAATATGAAATCTGTTGTTTGATACTTTTTCTAGTATAAAATAATTTCATGCTCACTTTTAGGCTATAATTTGTTTATTTTGTACAGGCAGTTTTACATATCCAATTCTCATGAAAATTTAGTGGTAGGTTAGTTAGAGCTAGGGCACTCTACTGTAATTTTTGTAGATTTTTATCTACACCAAAGATAGGTGTTGCTGTACAACCCTAGTTAAATAAGGAATAAATGATTATTCTTTATGAGAAATCAAGAATAATAAAATTTGTTTGGTGTATCTTTGAAGCATCACTATGTCTTGCTGATGTTGTGGATGAGTTAGGTTGGTAAGGTTTGGTCATTTAGGGTCACTTGCTTGTGTAAGGTGTATGATAATTAGTGGAACCGTAATGTGCATGCTTTAGGGTATATGTTCTTGGATGACGTGGACTACCTTGTAGAAGATGAAGTTTTATCTTAACTGCTCATTCCATGTGCTCGTCTGCATCTCATGTCATTTCATCACTCCATCATAATCCGATGCATCATTCGCATGTACTTATGCACTTGCATCATACATGATCGCAGGAGGAGTCGCAGGCAGCAGTGCCGGAGGAGCAGGCTTGGACGGACCAGCAGGAACCCCAGGCACAGGAGGTGCCCGAGGAGGAAGAGCCAGGCGAGGAACTGCCGGAGTGCGTCGACCACCATCCTAGCTCGTTCGAAAGAGGCAAGCCCCGGAGCATTATAAGTCTCCTATTTTTATAAAAGCTATTCTTAGTTACCTGAATTATAATTATATATTGTTGCATTAAGTTATAGGAGTTGAGTGAAACCGTTGTTGCATTACTATCCTTGTCCACTAGATTATTGTTACCTTATTAGGTCAGGATCGAGTAAATTGCTTAGCCATGCTTAGATCGGTAGAAGT
The DNA here is from genome assembly GCA_038087645.1 of Saccharum hybrid cultivar R570. NCBI lineage: Eukaryota > Viridiplantae > Streptophyta > Magnoliopsida > Poales > Poaceae > Saccharum > Saccharum hybrid cultivar. Next base: position 7,830,099 of record JAQSUU010000112.1, on the reverse strand, counting down.
CGGGTGATTTCCTGTCACCTTCGAGCTATAGGTGAATACCTGGTTATGGTTAGCAGTATTTGTGAATCTTGAAAAGTAACCAAGTGTTAATGGATAAGCGGAGACCGGGCGGAGTCGTATAGGGTTTTGGACTATAGTGATTCCGTCTGTGTCGATTAAGGTCCGATCGTTGCTCGTCCCTCTTGTCATGTTGAACGCATGCCTCACATTTAGCTGGTCGAATAAAGTACCTTTCGACCGCGAAGCTAGTGACACTTTTCGAGCCGGGATAAACTCGGGTTGGCAGACTGGTGTTAAAGGGGGTGTACGGGGACGCGAAGAGTGAGCCCAAGGTGCGTCCTGGCAGTCGGGCGGTCCCTGGGTAGTGCGATCCATGATTGTTATCCCGCGGCTTCTTGGAAAGTGTCATTGGTGATCTACGCAACCCTGACGGGGGAAGCATGGTTTGTGTGAGGAATAAATCTTCAGCTGGATAGGAATTCGATTTGAATCGCCGTCGCTCCCGGTTAGTGAGCACTTGACTCGAGCTACGGCCTCGTAGTGTTAATAATGGAACACGGATGGTTATGTGGATAATGTTGGAAATGCTAAACCTGAGATGGTAACCTTTGATGTTAATGGTTAATCAAGTGAGTGTTTTAGCAATAGGTGCTTACCTAGCATGAATAGGTTATCCTAAAAATGATGCTAAAAGTACTTATCTTTAGTTATTCATAATAACTTATGCCTTTCGCAAATGAGTCAAGCCAGTACACTATATAAAGCCTTGCATGCTCCTTGGTGTCATGTTATTTCTGGTTTGTGACGGGTAAGTCTAGCTGAGTACATTCTCGTACTCAGGGCGTTGTTCCCATTGTTGTTGCAGATGGTCAGATGTATTATGGGTACTGCTCCAACTGTCTGTATCCGGCGATGGGTGACAACTAGGACCTTGGGCAAAGGTCGTTCTGCTTGTCTTATCTACTGCTTTTGTGGACCATGACTATCTACTGGCACTGTAACTGAATTAAGTGTGTGTGCGTAAAACTATTTGCTTCCGCTACTTTATGTTGAACTATGTTGTAATAACTTTTATTTCCGAACTCCGATGTATCCTACTTTTATGGTCAACTTTATGTATCGTGTGAGCTGTGGCTGCTAAATCAGTACGATCTTGGTTGTATGTTGGTTGGTTTGAAATCCTTCATGATTTCACGGAATCTCGAGTTATACGGGCTTAAGTTTGTTAAATTAACCGCCTCGGTGGAAGATTTTCTTACTTAATCTCGTATATTTACGTTGATCCGTTACAGCTGGCATCGGAGCATGGTTTAGCATGTTACTGTTCACATGAGTATTTAAAAACAAAACTGTGTTTTCAAATAAGCTTTTGAACTTAAAAGTGTGCCAGTGGTCATATCCTTTATGCCCGATAAGGACTCTAGGTGGCTTATTTAAGTACTAACTTGGGGGTTTGCATCATATTTTAAATTTCGTCGCTCATACGGCGTGCTATTGTATGAGTGCCATTCACTTGAGTGGTAATGTATGGATCAATTACCTCTACGCATTGGTAAGTGAGAGTTGTGAGAGCATGGTCGGATACACCGCCGATCTAGGGGAGTGCTTATGTGATTCCGAAATACTCACGTGCCATGCGCATGTTTGTATGAGGGTATCCAATTGGTGGGGAATTCTGTCATGCAGTGACGATGCTGTCAATAGGACGACGATTCGGGTAGTTGTTACCGTTATACTCGTATCTGGGGATGCGTGTAGAGCGAGTAACTTACTTTACTGCTTTCTTGCATGTTTTCATGCTGTAACACCCCGGGTGTTATAGTGCTAATTAATCTGCCATGTCATCATAATGCATTGCAAAGCATCCCTATTAGGTTAACATTGTTATGCATCAATAAAAACAAGTTTACTTCATTAGGTTGAATGTGTTTCTCTGTGGTGTGCTCCGAAACTGAAAACCCTAATTTCGAATACCACCGTAAATACTTAGTCCATGCCCTGCGTAATTTGAGGTGCGCGACTGTGTTGCACACTAGTGTCAAATGTAGGGTATGAGCTTAAGTACAACATCTAAAATGAAGCTCCAAAATTGAGTTTGAATTGGAGTCCCAAAACTTGTCGCGAGTTTTCCGATTCGAATTCGAATTCAAATTTGGGGAAAATGTAAAAGAATTTCAAAAGTAAATTGGTCAACCAAGAGTGACATTTGGTCAACTATGTCATGTTGGTCCAAATGATGCCCTTGGGTGAGGTTTTGATCACTAAGTAATCAAAAATCAAAGTAGAAACAAATTCCAATTTGAAATCCCTCCAAAAACCCTAATTTTCAAAACCCTGTTTTACCCCTTTTGAAATAATTCAAAATCTAAACAAAATTTGGGAAAAAGTTCAAAACCAAGTTTGTAGAACTTTTCAAGGGCTACAACTTTGGTGTTTTGAGTTTTCAAAGTTTTAGTATAAAATGTGGAGTAATTTTGAAAATAAGCAAATTTCAGTTTTAAATCATTTTTGTCCCCAAACTAAGATTTTAAAATGGAGGCTGAATTTGAAAAAGTTTTGAACAGCAAAGTTGTAGATCTGGTCAAGATAAACAAATTTGATGTTTGGAGATTTTGAAGTTTCAATATAAAATCAAAAGTAATTTCTAAATTACCAAATCTGAAAAATGTGTCCCTTTTTGAATTTAAACTCAAATTTCAAAATCCAAGCAGAATTTGAAAAAGTGTTCAATATCAAACTTGTAGAGCTTGAAATTCTGAAGATTTCATACATTGGAAGATTTTCAAGTTGTTATACAAATTTGAAAGTAATTTGAGAAAACAGTTTGAATTTCAAAATTTGGGGGGGACAGCTACAGTGCGCCGGCGTATCACCGACGACCACCGCGCGGTATGGGCGCCGGCGAAACGCCGGACGGCTTCGGCAGGCTTCCAGGCGCGCCCAGGAGCTCCAGCGCGACGACGCGAGCAGTCCCGTCCTGTTTCCGCGATCATCTTCTATAAATACGCCGAGCCGCCGTCGTTTTTCGTCTTCTCGTTTTTCCGCCACCGCCGCCGCCGCTAGCTCCACCGCTCGCCGCTGCCGCCACCGGACCGCCTCCGGTCACGCCAGTCACACCGATAGCATCGCCGCATCCTCGCGCACCTTGTGAACCACCCGCGCCAGCCCAATTCCGCCGGAATCACCGCGACCACCGCTTCCCGTGCTCAACTCCGGCGACCAAAGCCGCTCTCCGTGGCCAGAGCACTCCAGCCGCTCCCCGTCGCCACCAAGACCTCCACTGCAATCGCTGTGAGCTACTAATGTTCCCTAACCCCTCGCTTTAACCGCTACCGCTTTGTACCGTTGAGTCGCCGGTCACCGTCCCCGTCGAGCCGCCACCGTCGTCGGTGAGCTGTTGCCGGAGCTTGAGCTAGGGCGTTTAGTAGCAAAACGGGTTCGTTAGGTCGTGTAGAAGATGTTGGTCAGCTCGGTTGGTCGTTTGGGTCACCGGTCGTCGGCCGGCCACCGCGGGCGAGCGCACGAGCGCGCGGGAGAGCGAGAGCGAGCGGGAGGTGAGGGATGACAGGTGGGGACGAGCTGTCAGCGAGAGAGAGGGAGGCCGTCGCGCGCGCGGGCGGAGCTGGCTGGGCTGGGCCGTGGCTGGGCCGTCGCGTGCGGGCGCGGGCGCGCTAACGGGCCGCCGGATTGGGCCGGACCGAGGAGAAGCAGCCCGAGTTCAGTTTTTGTTTTGTTTTTGTTTTTCTTTTTCAAATAAATGAATAGTGTTGTTATTTGTTTATTTGTTTAAAAATTGTGTAGAGTTCCAAAATTCATAAAAAATTTTTTGTATAAGCTTCTCAATGTATAAATTATCTAGGAAAAATATTAAATCATGAATTTGAATACTTTATGCAGTAGAAATAATTGGTTCCAATAAAGATTAAATGCAACTTCCAGTAATTTTAATAATTAATTTAGTTATCCAAAAATTATGAAATTTATTATGGCACTGTTATAAATCATTGTTAACCCATAGAAAAAGTTTGAGCTTGTTTAGATAAAGTTTAATCAACTTCTAATTATGCCCTAATTATTTAAATAGAAAATAAATGTTAATTTGAGAACTTTAAGTGTTGTGTGCCTTTTGATTGAGTGATGTCCTTAGGTCACTACCCTTTTGTGATCTCTGGCACTTTAATTTCATGATTGAGCTCGTTAGTAGCTTGTTAGGTTAAAAGCTGGTATCGCGGGAATCGTCGCTACTAGTTAGTAGGTTTTCTGTTTACGACTGTACCGTGAAGGGAAGTTGTACTCGAATCGTAAGCGTAGCATGTTATCATCAAGCATCATGTTTATCATTGAGCATCATGTTAAAGCATGTTATGTATTCGTGTAGTCACCGCTTTCGAGGAAGCCGAAGTCGTAGAGCAGGCCTCTGGAGAAGAGCGATCGTCAGCAGATCCCGGACCCGACGGAGGAGTTCACGAGTCTGAGTCAGTCGTCGTGTCAGAGCAAGGCAAGCCCCGGTGCATTTAAACCCTACCTTGAATTTTACAAATGTTTTATTATTTTATATTATGGTTTATTGCATTAAGTAATTAGGAGTTGAGTGATAACCTAATTGCTGCATTACCATCCTTGATTATTGCAATATTAACCTTGATACCTGTTTTACGGAAAATGCGTAGTATGCTTCGCTATGCTTAGAAGTTAAGCTTTTAAATGAAATGTTTACATAGCCATGACGGCATGCTTAATGAATATTGAAATATGAAAATGAATTAGAAGATCGGGCGGGTGGTTTGGCCACTGCTAACATGCATTGGGAAAGGAGTCTCAATGTAGTGTTTCCGCCTTGTCAGTTAAGGACCGTCCGTTGTATGGCCCGCTTGTGTTTCGAGACTTTGCAACTAGCCTCATGCCTTGGGTAAGCCCAAAATGTTGGTGATTCCATTACGAGAACGTCTAACCTCGCCTGGGAGTGGAGAGATGGCGGGAGTAGCGTGTACCCTCGGGGCTAGAATCGGGTCGGGTTCGAGGAGTACTGTACTCTCGGGTGGCGATGGACACGTTCTGGTTTTGGAAGATCTAAATGAGGGTTGATATATGCAAGATTCGGTTCTACATATGTCGTGATGTTAGGGATCCCCAGCTGGGTATAATCGGTTCGAATCGTCGTTGCTCCTCGGTTATGGAGACTCGATCACCTGTCCTGCATCGTAGTTAAGAACTAGAATTGAAAGAAAGAATAAGAAATGTTTTGATGACAATTACTTTGATCTAGATTAGGATCACCTAGAATTGGTTAATGAACCATCAATGGTAAAAGTAAAATGTTGAAGATAAGGACTTACCTTAGTAAGCTTTTCTGCAAAAGAAAATCTTGATTCTGATTTACCCGTACCTTGATTCCCTAAAGCTAGCATGCCCTTGGAGTCCTTGTCTTAGTCGGGTAAGTCTTGTTGAGTACTTTTGTACTCAGGGTTTGTTGAATCCCTTGTTGCAGGTGCGGTTCATGAACAAGTCTGCTTCGAGCCTTGTTGCATGACCGTTGTGGTTAAAGAAAGCGACGACGAGTAGACTGTGTGGCCTTTGGGCAGGGCATCTCGCTTGTGTGATGTAATAAAGTTACTACCGATACTTCTCTACTAATGGTTTGTAATAATGTACATAAGGTTTGAAGTTTGAAAACTGGTTTGTAAACCTATGTTATTGTAAGACTTCCGCTACTTTACTCTGTTGAATATTGTGAATAAACTGTTGTAATATTGCAATACTCCTGTGATTTGATCCTGTTCGGAGGAAAGCAGGCCTTTTAAGTTATGGTGAACATAAGTACGACTGTCAGAGGTCATTATGGCAATGACGTGTACTTGTGGGCCATCATAATTAGGAGGTTCTGTGACAGCTGGTACCAGAGCATAATCACTCGAGTTATTGTAGTATTACTTTGCAAAACTTCAAAACGTTTTGGGTCAAATAAACTTAATATTGATATTTTGGGTCCAAATTGCTTTTGCTTATCTAAATCTATTCTATAGTTTCCTTAGCTCATATTTGAAAGCTTTGTAGTGAAGTATCTTGTATAGTGCCCTATGTTATAAAGTTTGCTTGTGTTACTTAATCTTTCTGTTAGATCGTAAGTACGATGCATGCATTATGTTTAATTAACCTGCTTAAGTTACCTTCCCTTTTAAAGTGGTTTGAGTTAAGTAAGGTTCAATCCTATTCATGCTAACCTTCAGATCCCCCTATCTGTTCTCATCGTCCTAATTCTATCTTGCTTTAGGATGGCACGTGTGAAGACAACTCCTCGCAAGAAAACGGGTCCGCAAGGAGTGCCGCGTCATCAGTTGGCCACCAGAGTTGATGGAGCAAGCAGTAGCCGTAATCCGAACCCGGATCTGGAATCAGAGGTTGCAAGGCTTACATCCGAAGTGGAGCGACTGAAGCGCAATATGCGTTTTTGGAAGCAGTTCCAGAATGAGTCTCTGGAAAAGGAGACAGAAGCCAGAGCTCGTGTTCGAGAGCTAGAACTTTATGTGACAAACCTGGAGCAGTACAATACTGTTCTGCATGAGGAAGTCCATAGGCTAAATGATCTGATGAATCCCAATCATCAGCCCCAGGCAGTGGAAGATGATGTTGGTGCCGTGATTGTTCCTGGTGTAGAGGACAATAATGAAGTTGAACCCATGATGGAAAGTGGGGATGATGCAAGTCATGTCACTGGTGCAAGTGTTCCAGAGGTTGATGATGAAGTGATCGTGATCAGCGATGATGATGAGGAGTGAAGTGTTGACATGGATGGCTATGTAATATAGTAGTCTTTCCTGCTTTCTAAGAACCTTAGTGGGTAGTTTCTTGCTTGAGAGCAAGTTTGTAATGAAATAATGTAAGATAAGTTTGTATGTGTATACAAGTACTGTATTAATTGCTTTTTAATTCAATAAAGCGATGTATATAAATATGGTTTGTGTATAACAGATGGACGGTACTGGAACTTCCCAGGATGGGGACAATACTCCGAATCCCCCACCGTTTCCACCTACCTTGGCAGAGGCTATTGCCGCTTTGGTTAACGCCACTACCCTGTTGGCTTAGAATCAGAATCAGAATGGAAATCAGGGTCGTCGAGGCCGTAACAATGGAGGGGAAACCACCTATGTGGATTTCACCGATACCCGTCCACCAGTGTTCTCAAAGGCAGATGAGCCGCTAGAGGCAGATGACTGGCTCCGTACCATGGAGCAGAAGTTTGAATTGTTACAGTGCACAGAGCACCAGAAGCCCGTGTTTGCAGCGCAGCAGCTTAGAGGTGCCGCAGGGGCGTGGTGGGCGAATCTGGTCGCCGCACGGCCTGCTGGCCACCGTGTCACTTGGCAGGAGTTTCGTGAAGCCTTCAGAGCACATTATATCCCAGATGGTGTCATGGCCATGAAGCTAGAGGAGTTTCTCTCGCTGAAGCAAGGGAACCAGACAGTTCTGCAGTACGTGGGTAAATTCAATCATCTGTCCCAGTATGCAGCAGAATATGTGAACACCGATGCGAAGAAGAAGAGTTGTTTCATGAGAGGTTTAAGTACCAGAATCCAGGAAGCATTGGTCACCTGTTACAATGCTACATACCATGAGATAGTCAACGTGGCTATTGCATCAGAAGAGAAGTCCCGACTGCACAAGGAGTCGAAGAAAAAGAAGCCAGTGTTTTCAAGCCCGTCTGGCGGCATTAAGAAGCGCCAGAAGTTTATTTACCACCCTCAGAACCATTTCCGCCCAACTTATCGTCCACCGCAATACCAAGCTCAGCCGCAGACGTTTTACCGTCCTGCCGCAACCCCGCAATTTACACAACAGCCGAATGCCCCTGGTATTCGAAACCAGACTCCAGCCACCCATAACTTTCCCTGCTACAATTGTGGAAAGCCAGGCCACTTTTCCAAGGACTGCCCGTATCCAAGGCAGTACAATCCCAACTATCCCAGAGCTCCAGTACCACAACAGCAACAATCTCAGAGCAAGAATAATAATCTGAATGTTCAGAAGGGTAAGGGTGAGAAGAAGAAGACCGGACGTGTATTCTATACTCAAGCAAGTACAATCCCAGAGGGAGAACCTGTTATGATGGGTATGTTCCCTGTTGCTAATCATCCAGCAGTACTGTTATTTGATTCAGGTGCATCGCATACATTCATAAATCGCACCTTTGTTGTTAAGCATGACATTCCAATCATGGGAACGCAAGAAGAGTTCTTTATCCAGTCGCCCGGGGGACGACTGTGTACTAAGGAGATGGTACGTGATGTACCTATAGAGTTAGGTGGGCATATATTCCCTACCTCAATGATAATATTACAGAAACAGGATATAGATGTAATCCTGGGTATGAATTGGATGTACCAAAGAGGAGCCCTTATAGATGCCCTGCACAGAACTATAAGGTTGAACCTGCCAGATAATAAATCTCATCTTCTTATCCAACTTCCTATCCCAAAGAGAACCGTTGAAAGGTTATGTGCAACTTCAGTACAAGAGGTTTGTGATATACCAGTAGTCTGTGAGTTCCCCGATGTGTTTCCAGATGATCTACCAGGTCTGCCACCAGACAGAGATGTAGAGTTTGTAATTGAGTTAAAACCGGGTACTGCCCCAATATCCCGGAGAGCTTACAGGATGCCACCCAATGAATTGGCAGAACTCAAGGATCAGTTGCAAGAGTTACGTGACAAAGGTTTTATCAGACCTAGCTCCTCACCATGGGGATGTCCAGCTCTGTTTGTTAAGAAGAAAGATCAGACTTTAAGGATGTGTGTTGATTACTGACCGCTGAATGAAGTAACCATTAAGAATAAATATCCGTTGCCACGCATTGATCTACTCTTTGATCAGCTTGCGGGGGCAAAGGTGTTTTCAAAGATCGATCTTCGATCAGGGTACCATTAAATCAAGATTCGACCTGAAGATATCCCAAAGACTGCATTCACCACCAGATATGGGTTGTATGAATACTTAGTTATGTCTTTTGGTCTCACCAATGCACCGGCACATTTCATGTATCTGATGAACTCAGTTTTCATGCCAGAACTTGACAAGTTTGTGGTTGTGTTTATTGATGATATTCTGGTATATTCCAAAAGCAAAGAAGAGCATGTTGAGCATCTCAGAGTTGTTCTGAATCGTCTGAGAGATCACCAACTGTATGCCAAGTTCAGTAAATGTGAGTTTTGGTTAAGAGAAGTGCAATTCTTAGGCCATGTGTTGTCAGCCGAAGGAGTAGCAGTAGATCCTGGCAAGGTGAAAGATATTCTGAATTGGAAACCACCAATCTCAGTTCATGAAGTCCGAAGTTTTCTAGGAATGGTGGGTTATTACCGTCGATTCATACCTGACTTTTCAAAGGTAGCCAAGCCAATTACAGAGTTGTTGAAGAATCAAACTAAGTTCATATGGTCTCCAGAATGTGAGAAAGCTTTTAGAATTCTAAAGAAGTCATTGACCACTGCTCCAGTTTTGGCACAACCAGATATAGAAAAGCCATTTGATGTTTATTGTGATGCCTCGGGTATTGGCCTTGGTTGCGTATTGATGCAAGAAGGCAGAGTCATTGCTTATGCCTCGAGACAGTTGAAGCGCCATGAAGAACATTATCCGACACATGATCTCGAACTAGCAGCTGTGGTTCATGCATTAAAAATCTGGCGTCATTACTTGTTAGGTAATACTTGCCACATGTATACAGATCACAAGAGTTTAAAGTATATCTTTACTCAGTCAGAATTGAATATGAGGCAAAGAAGATGGCTTGAATTGATAAAGGATTATGATTTGGAAGTACACTATCACCCCGGAAAAGCAAATGTGGTTGCTGATGCACTCAGTAGAAAGAATCATTGCAATTGTACGACTGTGAAGCCAATGGATTACAGTTTGTGTTATGAATTGGAAAAGTTGAATATTGAAATAATTCAACAAGGTCAGTTGACTAATGTCACAGTAGAATCAACAATCAAAGATCAGATTGTATCTGCTCAGAGAAATAATTCCGGAATAGCTCACATCAAAGAAAAAGTTAGAACAGGTCAACAGACAGATTTCAGCATTGATGATGCGGATGTGTTGTGGTTTAAGAACCGGCTAGTGGTCCCAAAGATTCCAGAATTACATCAGCTCATTCTTGATGAGGCACATAGTACAAGGTTTTCTATTCATCCAGGGAGTAATAAGATGTATCAGGATTTGAAACAGAGGTTCTGGTGGACAAAAATGAAAATTGAGATTGCGAAGTATGTTGCCAGATGTGATACATGTCGAAGAGTAAAGGCTGTACGTCTGAAGTCAGCAGGGATGTTGCAACCATTGCCCATTCCGTCTTGGAAGTGGGATGATATCGGCATGGATTTTATTACTGGTTTACCCACAACTTCAAGGGGGTTTGATTCAATCTGGGTTATTATAGATCGACTTACTAAGTTAGCACATTTTCTTCCAGTAAAAGTGAAGCACTCCACTGTGACACTTGCAAAATTGTACTTTGAGCGGATTCTGAGTCTCCATGGGGTGCCAAGAACCATTGTATCTGATAGAGGTCCACAATTCGTCTCCAAATTCTGGATGGAGTTACATAAGTCAATGGGTACCAAAGTTATACATAGCTCAGCCTATCATCCTCAGACTTCGGGACAGACTGAAAGAGTAAATCAAATACTAGAAGATATGTTGAGATCTTGTGCTCTCACTTTTCGAGATCAATGGGATGAATGTTTACCCTTAGCAGAATTCTCATACAACAATAGTTATCAAGAAAGTATCAAAATGGCACCGTTTGAAGCATTGTATGGCCGCAGGTGCAGAACTCCCTTGAATTGGTCAGAACCGGGAGAAAGATGGTTTTTCGGTGTTGATCTTGTGAAACAAACAGAAGAAAAAGTTAGACAGATCCAGAATAATTTGAAAGTTGCTCAGTCCAGACAAAAGAGTTATGCTGATAAAAGGCGTAGACCTTTGATATTTCAAGTAGGGGATTATGTTTATTTGAAAGTGTCACCCATGAAAGGAGTTAATAGATTTGGAGTCAAAGGCAAACTCGCACCACGTTATATTGGCCCGTTTCAAATTGTTGAAAGATGTGGACAGGTAGCATATAAGTTAAAGTTGCCTGAACAACTGTCGGCTGTGCACAATGTATTTCATGTATCGCAATTGAAGAAGTGTCTTCAAGTGCCTGATCAGATTGTTGATATTGATGGAGTTGAACTTGAGCCTGATTTGACATATTCTGAATATCCTGTTCGAGTTTTGGATCAAAAAGATCGTGTTACCTGAAGTAAAACCACTAAATGGTACAGGGTGCAATGGAATCAACATTCAGAAGAGGTGGCTACCTGGGAATCGGAAGACTACCTGTTGGAAAAGTTCCCGGAGTTCTTTGCTTCTATCTAGGTTGCAATTTCTTCTTTAAATTGTAACCTATCCTTTTTAAAAATCTTTGTAATGCAGAAAACCCCTATCGGTTTTGTAGACAAGTCTTGGACATGTTTGCTTGACACGTTTCCTTTTCCATTACTTAACTCAAGGCTTTAAATCTCGGGACGAGATTTCTTTAAGGGGGAAGGGCTGTAACACCCCGGGTGTTATAGTGCTAATTAATCTGCCATGTCATCATAATGCATTGCAAAGCATCCCTATTAGGTTAACATTGTTATGCATCAATAAAAACAAGTTTACTTCATTAGGTTGAATGTGTTTCTCTGTGGTGTGCTCCGAAACTGAAAACCCTAATTTCGAATACCACCGTAAATACTTAGTCCATGCCCTGCGTAATTTGAGGTGCGCGACTGTGTTGCACACTAGTGTCAAATGTAGGGTATGAGCTTAAGTACAACATCTAAAATGAAGCTCCAAAATTGAGTTTGAATTGGAGTCCCAAAACTTGTCGCGAGTTTTCCGATTCGAATTCGAATTCAAATTTGGGGAAAATGTAAAAGAATTTCAAAAGTAAATTGGTCAACCAAGAGTGACATTTGGTCAACTATGTCATGTTGGTCCAAATGATGCCCTTGGGTGAGGTTTTGATCACTAAGTAATCAAAAATCAAAGTAGAAACAAATTCCAATTTGAAATCCCTCCAAAAACCCTAATTTTCAAAACCCTGTTTTACCCCTTTTGAAATAATTCAAAATCTAAACAAAATTTGGGAAAAAGTTCAAAACCAAGTTTGTAGAAATTTTCAAGGGCTACAACTTTGGTGTTTTGAGTTTTCAAAGTTTTAGTATAAAATGTGGAGTAATTTTGAAAATAAGCAAATTTCAGTTTTAAATCATTTTTGTCCCCAAACTAAGATTTTAAAATGGAGGCTGGATTTGAAAAAGTTTTGAACAGCAAAGTTGTAGATCTGGTCAAGATAAACAACTTTGATGTTTGGAGATTTTGAAGTTTCAATATAAAATCAAAAGTAATTTCTAAATTACCAAATCTGAAAAATGTGTCCCTTTTTGAATTTAAACTCAAATTTCAAAATCCAAGCAGAATTTGAAAAAGTGTTCAATATCAAACTTGTAGAGCTTGAAATTCTGAAGATTTCATACATTGGAAGATTTTCAAGTTGTTATACAAATTTGAAAGTAATTTGAGAAAACAGTTTGAATTTCAAAATTTGGGGGGGGACAGCTACAGTGCGCCGGCGTATCACCGACGACCACCGCGCGGTATGGGCGCCAGCGAAACGCCGGACGGCTTCGGCAGGCTTCCAGGCGCGCCCAGGAGCTCCAGCGCGACGACGCGAGCAGTCCCGTCCTGTTTCCGCGATCATCTTCTATAAATACGCCGAGCCGCCGTCGTTTTTCGTCTTCTCGTTTTTCCGCCACCGCCGTCGCCGCTAGCTCCACCGCTCGCCGCTGCCGCCACCGGACCGCCTCCGGTCACGCCAGTCGCACCGATAGCATCGCCGCATCCTCGCGCACCTTGTGAACCACCCGCGCCAGCCCAATTCCACCGGAATCACCGCGACCACCGCTTCCCGTGCTCAACTCCGGCGACCAAAGCCGCTCTCCGTGGCCAGAGCACTCCAGCCGCTCCCCGTCGCCACCAAGACCTCCACTGCAATCGCTGTGAGCTACTAATGCTCCCTAACCCCTCGCTTTAACCGCTACCGCTTTGTACCGTTGAGTCGCCGGTCACCGTCCCCGTCGAGCCGCCACCGTCGTCGGTGAGCTGTTGCCGGAGCTTGAGCTAGGGCGTTTAGTAGCAAAACGGGTTCGTTAGGTCGTGTAGAAGATGTTGGTCAGCTCGGTTGGTCGTTTGGGTCACCGGTCGTCGGCCGGCCACCGCGGGCGAGCGCACGAGCGCGCGGGAGAGCGAGAGCGAGCGGGAGGTGAGGGATGACAGGTGGGGACGAGCTGTCAGCGAGAGAGAGGGAGGCCGTCGCGCGCGCGGGCGGAGCTGGCTGGGCTGGGCCGCGGCTGGGCCGTCGCGTGCGGGCGCGGGCGCGCTAACGGGCCGCCGGATTGGGCCGGACCGAGGAGAAGCAGCCCGAGTTCAGTTTTTGTTTTGTTTTTGTTTTTGTTTTTCAAATAAATGAATAGTGTTGTTATTTGTTTATTTGTTTAAAAATTGTGTAGAGTTCCAAAATTCATAAAAATTTTTTTGTATAAGCTTCTCAATGTATAAATTATCTAGGAAAAATATTAAATCATGAATTTGAATACTTTATGCAGTAGAAATAATTGGTTCCAATAAAGATTAAATGCAACTTCCAGTAATTTTAATAATTAATTTAGTTATCCAAAAATTATGAAATTTATTATGGCACTGTTATAAATCATTGTTAACCCATAGAAAAAGTTTGAGCTTGTTTAGATAAAGTTTAATCAACTTCTAATTATGCCCTAATTATTTAAATAGAAAATAAATGTTAATTTGAGAACTTTAAGTGTTGTGTGCCTTTTGATTGAGTGATGTCCTTAGGTCACTACCCTTTTGTGATCTCTGGCACTTTAATTTCATGATTGAGCTCGTTAGTAGCTTGTTAGGTTAAAAGCTGGTATCGCGGGAATCGTCGCTACTAGTTAGTAGGTTTTCTGTTTACGACTGTACCGTGAAGGGAAGTTGTACTCGAATCGTAAGCGTAGCATGTTATCATCAAGCATCATGTTTATCATTGAGCATCATGTTAAAGCATGTTATGTATTCGTGTAGTCACCGCTTTCGAGGAAGCCGAAGTCGTAGAGCAGGCCTCTGGAGAAGAGCGATCGTCAGCAGATCCCGGACCCGACGGAGGAGTTCACGAGTCTGAGTCAGTCGTCGTGTCAGAGCAAGGCAAGCCCCGGTGCATTTAAACCCTACCTTGAATTTTACAAATGTTTTATTATTTTATATTATGGTTTATTGCATTAAGTAATTAGGAGTTGAGTGATAACCTAATTGCTGCATTACCATCCTTGATTATTGCAATATTAACCTTGATACCTGTTTTACGGAAAATGCGTAGTATGCTTCGCTATGCTTAGAAGTTAAGCTTTTAAATGAAATGTTTACATAGCCATGACGGCATGCTTAATGAATATTGAAATATGAAAATGAATTAGAAGATCGGGCGGGTGGTTTGGCCACTGCTAACATGCATTGGGAAAGGAGTCTCAATGTAGTGTTTCTGCCTTGTCAGTTAAGGACCGTCCGTTGTATGGCCCGCTTGTGTTTCGAGACTTTGCAACTAGCCTCATGCCTTGGGTAAGCCCAAAATGTTGGTGATTCCATTACGAGAACGTCTAACCTCGCACTGGGAGTGGAGAGATGGCGGGAGTAGCGTGTACCCTCGGGGCTAGAATCGGGCCGGGTTCGAGGAGTACTGTACTCTCGGGTGGCGATGGACACGTTCTGGTTTTGGGAGATCTAAATGAGGGTTGATATATGCAAGATTCGGTTCTACATATGTCGTGATGTTAGGGATCCCCAGCTGGGTATAATCGGTTCGAATCGTCGTTGCTCCTCGGTTATGGAGACTCGATCACCTGTCCTGCATCGTAGTTAAGAACTAGAATTGAAAGAAATAATAAGAAATGTTTTGATGACAATTACTTTGATCTAGATTAGGATCACCTAGAATTGGTTAATGAACCATCAATGGTAAAAGTAAAATGTTGAAGATAAGGACTTACCTTAGTAAGCTTTTCTGCAAAAGAAAATCTTGATTCTGATTTACCCGTACCTTGATTCCCTAAAGCTAGCATGCCCTTGGAGTCCTTGTCTTAGTCGGGTAAGTCTTGTTGAGTACTTTTGTACTCAGGGTTTGTTGAATCCCTTGTTGCAGGTGCGGTTCATGAACAAGTCTGCTTCGAGCCTTGTTGCATGACCGTTGTGGTTGAAGAAAGCGACGACGAGTAGACTGTGTGGCCTTTGGGCAGGGCATCTCGCTTGTGTGATGTAATAAAGTTACTACCGATACTTCTCTACTAATGGTTTGTAATAATGTACATAAGGTTTGAAGTTTGAAAACTGGTTTGTAAACCTATGTTATTGTAAGACTTCCGCTACTTTACTCTGTTGAATATTGTGAATAAACTGTTGTAATATTGCAATACTCCTGTGATTTGATCCTGTTCGGAGGAAAGCAGGCCTTTTAAGTTATGGTGAACATAAGTACGACTGTCAGAGGTCATTATGGCAATGACGTGTACTTGTGGGCCATCATAATTAGGAGGTTCTGTGACACATACTGTGAGGTTTGGGCTGAAGTGATTTTTCTGCAGGTACATAACGGCGCTTTCGAGTAGTACGTATTAGTTACGTTACAAGAGATCGTGTATGCCACCGTTTATTCCGATAGTAGTTATTAATTTCCTAAGTTTGTGAGGACGTACGGAACGTGCATGCATCATGTCATGCATTTCATTCATGGCATTGTTCCTCCCCTTATAAGTTGCTTATCTCATTTCGATAAAAATGCCAACTTAAAAATCTGTTCTCACCCCTGTAATAAAATTTTGCTACAGATGGCACGTACCAAGCAGACAGCCCGCAAGTCCACCAGCAGAGCTCCCCGTCATCAGCTTGCTCCGCGCACTCGCCAGCGCCACACTTTTCTTGGAGAGTTTGGGATGCCTACACTCTTGTGGAGAGTGCTCAGCTATGTAGGCTATCCTGATGGGATGGAGCCCCGCTACTTTTGGTCAAATGAGCGGTTGGGTGAAGGACTTTTGGTAACTATGGAGGCAGTAGTTCGTCCCCGAGGTGATGGTTTTGAGTGGACCGGTTGGCGTTTTGAGTCAACTGGCAGGACCCCTGAAGAAGCCGCTGAGAGGGCAGCCTTTGGGATACTGAGGGATATCATGGATCGCTTTCCTCAGGAGTTGGCAGCAGCTATAGTTGGAGTCTTTCCGAGGGGCAACCCCTCCACTGACTCGTGGCAGCAGGCAAGGGGCAGATCTTTGGAGATTAGCGCAGCAGAGGCACAGAACAGCGACAACCCTGCTATGAGTGCCATGTTCGCAGTGATGAGGGCCTTCGATGGAGTGGAAGGTAGTCTGAGACGTGTTTCTAGTGCTCTTGGTCAGGCTCGTGATGACCGCCGTCAGCTTCAGAGAGATCATGACGCCGAGATTGAGAGGCTCACTGCTGAGATGGCTCAGTTGACTCGTCAGAGAGATCAGGCCACTCAGAGGACTGTGGTTTTTGAGGGAGATGTACGTGCCCTGAGAGAGCAGCTTGGGCGACTGACCACCGCCCACAGGAATGCTAAGAGCATGTTGGCTCATGTGCTCCATCAGAGGAATGAAGCCTGGTCCACAGAGAATGTGTTGAGAGCTAGACAGTTTGAGCTCGAGCAGCGGCTGGCTGATGCAGAAGAGTACAATGATAACTTGCATGAAGAGGTCCATCGGCTGAACAATCAGCTTAACCCTTATGACCTTCCTGGCGCAGCAGAGATGGATTTGGATGAAGACGAAGATCCTGAAGAGCCCGTGGCGCCAGCTGAGGAGCACGACGACGCTGCAGTTGGTGACAACGCCAACGTCTCTGACCTAGACAGCGACCACGAGGAGTAGGCTAGTAGTTGTTGCGCTAGCTACTAGGTTCCACTTGCATGATCTTTTGCGTTGTTAGCACTTTGGGCATGTAATAATGAGTAGAAAGACTAAAGCTTGATGTAATGTTGGAAAGCTTGGATGTGTTTGTGACGATATCCGAACGTCAAAAGTCCAGTGTATGTATGCTGGCAACTTGGTTGTAATGGACGCGATGTGTGTGCTTTAAGTAATATAATTAGTGATGTTGTGTTAATTGGAATGACTTATTGTGCCCCTATTTTATTGTATGAATTTATTCTCTCCAGTGAATTCAGTTCGGCATAATTTTTCATTTGGTTGCAATTTCTACAACATCACCTAATAATTACTGTTGCTGAAACATGCAGATGCCGAACACTCGCCGTACCGTGTATGGTGCCGCTGAGGCTGGTGGCAGTGCAGCTGCTAATGATGACCGTGATCCACCACCGCCTCCTCCACCCTACACTGCAGAACAGTTTTTCGCCCAATTCCTGGGAAGCCAACGCAACATGGAGAGCATGCAACAGAATATGGAAGCTGCGTTGCGCAGTATCGCAGATAACACCCGTCGGGGGATAAACCTGGGTGGGCACGAAGCAAATCAGTACAACAGTTTTATGGACTTCATGGATACTCGTCCGCCGATCTTCAAGAAGCCGCAGAACCTTTAGATGCAGAAGAATGGATTAATACGATGGAAGATAAGTTCCATGTCTTGAGGATGACTGAAGTGTTGAAGACTGAGTACGCAGCTCATCAGCTTCAAGGTCCGGCAGGAATGTGGTGGAAGCATCACCGCACCACTTTTCCTCCCCATGCCCATATCTCTTGGAGGGAGTTCACTAACGCCTTCCGTGGAACATACATTCCACCTGGTCTGACCGAAATGAAGCTTGGGGAATTCCTGGCATTAAATCAAGGCACGAAGACGGTAACTCAATATCTGCATGCCTTCAATAACCTGAGCCGTTATGCTCCGGACATGGTGGATACGGATGCCAAGAAGATCGCTAGTTTCAAGAGAGGCCTGAGTCCCAAGATGATGAAACATGTGGGTACAAACATGAGGACTAGTTTCAATGACTTCGTTAGTGACTGTCTGAAGCAAGAGAAGAACAACAATGTTTATGCCGCTTCCAAGATCCGTAAGAGGGCTTTCGAGTCGGGTTCGTCCCAGTCCAGGGCCCCAGTGGCCAACCGCCCAGCTTATCGGTCGCCTGCCCCCGGTGCAAGGTTTAGGCCACCGCAAAGGAAGAATCAGAATGCTCAGCCACCCCAGAGGAACCAGAAACCGTTTAAGATGGCATTGCCTCAAGCAAAGACAGGACAAGGCAGTTCATCTGGAACTGTGGCCCAAGTGAAGGGACCGTGCTTCAACTGCAACCAACCTGGACACTTTGCGAAGTATTGTCCCTACCCTAAGAAACAGCAAACGCAGTATCAAGCTCGTGTGCACCACACCACTGTGGATGACATCCCTGAAGGAGAACCGGTGACAGCTGGTATGTTTTCTATCAACAATCATCCTGCAGTAGTTTTGTTTGATTCAGGATCGTCTCATTCCTTTGTAAGTCAAGCATTTGTTAAGAGGCATGAGCAAAAGATAATTGAATTGGAATGTGCATATAAAATCAGTTCAGCTGGGGCTGATCTGTTGACTAATCAGATAGTTCAGGGAGTAACCCTAAACATATCAAACCGGCAATATAAGCTTAACCTGATAGTCATGCCAGGGTTAGTTTTGGATGTGATCATGGGTATGAACTGGATGAATCAAATGGGAGTTGTAATTGATATTGGAGGAAGGAGTATCTCTCTTAAGGAACCCAGTGGGGAAGGCACCTTTCGGGTGGTCCTACCTCGGAGGGTAGACCTAGCTAGCACATCTTGTGCGATCCAAACTACTCTGCTAGCCCAGATTCCAGTGGTCTGTGAGTTTCCAGATGTGTTTCTAGAGGAGTTACCTGGACTTCCACCAGACCGAGATGTTGAGTTTGCCATTGAGTTAATTCTAGGAACAGCACCGATCTCGAGAAGGCCTTATCGGATGCCTCCCAATGAGTTAGCAGAATTGAAGAAACAACTTTAGGACTTGCTAAAGAAAGGCTTGATTCGTCCCAGCTCGTCTGAATGGGGATGCCCGCTCTGTTTGTGAAAAAGAAGAAGGATAACTCCTTATGCATGTGCGTGGATTATCGGCCACTGAATGCAGTGACAATTAAAAACAAGTATCCTCTTCCTCGGATTGATATCTTGTTTGACCAATTGTCCAAAGCCAAAGTGTTCTCTAAAATAGATTTGAGGTCAGGGTACCATCAAATAAAGATTAGGCCGCAAGACGTGCCTAAGACTGCGTTCTCTACCAGATATGGTTTGTACGAGTATCTTGTCATGTCTTTCGGATTGACAAATGCTCCTGCATACTTTATGTACCTGATGAATTCGGTTTTCATGCCCGAGTTAGACAAGTTTGTGATAGTGTTCATTGATGACATTCTAATATACTCAGAAAATGAAGAAGAACACGCAGATCACCTCAGGATAGTCTTGACTAGACTCAGAGAACATCGACTGTATGCTAAGTTCAGCAAGTGTGAGTTCTGGCTTAGGATAGTTCCTTTTCTCGGCCACATGTTGTCTGAAAATGGCATTTCTGTAGACCCTAGTAAGGTACAAGAGGTTATGAACTGGAAGTCACCAATTTCAGTTAATGAAGTTCGCAGTTTCCTTGGCTTAGCCGGTTACTACCGTCGCTTCATACCGGACTTCTCGAAGATTGCCAAACCAATGACGAGCCTGTTACAGAAGGATCATAAGTTTGTATGGACAGAGGAGTGCGAAGCAGCTTTCTGTACCTTGCGAAGGTTGTTGACCACTACTCCTGTTCTGGCCCAACCAGATATAGAAAAGCCGTTTGATGTTTTCTGTGACGCATCCAAGAATGGGTTAGGATGTGTGCTAATGCAAAATGGAAGAGTCATTGCTTACGCCTCACGACAATTGAGGAAGCATGAAGTTAACTATCCTACACATGATTTAGAGCTCGCAGCAGTGGTGCATGCTCTAAAGATTTGGAGGCACTACCTATTGGGTAATGTGTGTAATATCTTCACAGATCATAAGAGTCTCAAATACATCTTTACCCAATCCGAGTTGAACATGCGACAGTGGAGATGGTTAGAGCTGATAAAAGACTATAGTCTGAACGTGCACTATCACCCTGGGAAGGCTAATGTAGTAGCAGATGCACTGAGCAGAAAATCTCATGCTATTGATGTGCAACCGTTGTTTGAAGAAGGGTTCAATTTGTTACATCCTGCAGTGTTGCATAGTATTCAGATCAGTTGCACTCTAGAAAACCAGATCATTGATGGTCAGAAAACAGATAAGGAAATCTTTCATATTAAAGAAAAGATGAAGAGAGAACCCACCAAACACTTTCGATTGGATGACCAAGGAGTGTTATGGTTCAAGGATCGCCTGGTAGTACCTAAGGATAGAGAGCTTAAGAACAAGTTGATAGATGAGGCCCATCGTTCTAAGCTATCTATTCACCCCGGAAGTAGTAAGATGTACCAAGATTTGCGACCCCGTTATTGGTGGACTAAGATGAAAAAAGAGATTGCAGCATACGTTGCTCGTTGCGACATGTGTTGTAGAGTTAAAGCTCTTCACATGAGACCTGCAGGACTTCTGCAACCTTTGTCGGTACCCGATTGGAAGTGGGATGATATAAGTATGGACTTTATCACTGGTCTCCCCACCACACAGAAGGGCCATGATTCCATTTGGGTAATAGTCGATCGCCTTACCAAGTCGGCTCACTTTCTACCAGTCAAAACAAGTTTCCGACCACCCCAATATGCAGAAAAATACATTGCTGAGATTGTCCGATTACACGGGATACCAAAAACGATTGTGTCCGATCGTGGTTCACAGTTTACCTCTCACTTTTGGGAACATCTTCATCAAGGCTTGGGCACCAGTTTGATCCGTAGCACGGCTTACCACCCACAGACTGATGGGCAGACAGAAAGAGTTAATGTAGTACTGGAAGATATGCTTAGAGCTTGTGTTCTATCATCCAGAGGCTCATGGGAATCCTGGTTACTGTTGGCAGAGTTTGCTTACAACAACAGTTACCAAGAGAGTATCAAGATGGCACCTTTTGAAGCTTTGTATGGCCGGAAGTGCAGAACACCGTTAAATTGGGTAGAGCCGGGAGAAAGAAGGTTTTATGGAATTGATTTTGTAGATGAGGCAGAGAAGAAGGTCCGTGTTATTCAACAAAACATGCAAGCAGCACAGTCTCGTCAGAAGAGTTATGCGGATAAGAGAAGGAGACCATTGGATTTCCAAGTAGGTGACTATATTTATTTGAAGGTTACCCCAATGAAGAAGAAACGGTTTGGAATCAAGAAGAAGCTGTCCGCTAGATATATAGGGCCATACCAGATCATAGAGAAAAAGGGTCCCGTGGCATATAAGTTACAGTTGCCAGAAGAGATGAGTTCGATCTTTCCCGTCTTCCACGTATCCCAATTGAAGAAGTGTCTACGTGTTCCAGAAGAGAGAATAGAACCTCAGGGTATTCGGATCAAGGCAGATTTGGAATATCGTGAGCAACCAGTTCGAATCCTGGATACCAAGGACCGAGTCACTAGAAATAAAGTGATCACAACCTACAAGGTTCAGTGGAGTCATCATGACGAGAGCGATGCTTCTTGGGAAACGGGAGAATATCTTCAAACCGCTTATAAAGATTTTTACGATAAATGGTTCGTAACTCAAATCTCGGGACGAGATTCTTATAAGGGGGGCTGTAACACCCCTGGGTGTTAAGCATGCATTATCATTTCAAAGCATAAGCATTCAACATCATTGCATGATTAGCATTGTTTGAATTGTAGCTCTTTCAAATTAAATTTGAAAAACAAATAAATGGGAACCCTAAGTTTGATATAAGTGTCAAAAAGTTGGTGTACTTTTGCGAAGTAGCAATTTTAAATAATCTAGAATAAATCAATTGGATTTTTGGAGCAAATTTTGAATTCAAGTTTTCCTCAAATTCTGTTTTAAAAATATTCTAAATAAATGAGTTTTTGATTTTTAATCTAGCTTTAAATCCCAAATTCAAAATCTATTGAGAATTTTGAAAAATGCTCTATATGAAAGTTGTAGAGAATAAAATTTTGAACAACTTTTATTTTGGGCCAAAATTTTGAAAACCCCTTTTTCATCTCCAAATTCGAATTTGAAACAAAGAAATAATCTGAAAATAGTAATTATAAAAGAAAAATCAGATTTTTCACTTGTGGGCTTCGGCTTCCCTTTCGGCCCAGCTTCGCTGGTGGCCCGGCCCGCGCCCGTGTCTTCTCCCTCCCGCTCCCGCGCGCGCGCTCGCCCGCGCGTGGCGTCGTGGCGCCGCAGCAGCGTTCGGCCGCCGCGTGGCCGTACGCCGTCGGAGCCACGCGACACGCGCCCTGTGGCCCCCGCAGCGTCCGCGCCCGCTTACCCCCCTCCGCGCGCTCGTCCGCCTCGGTTGCTCCCTCCATTCTCCCCCTCGCCCGCCAGCAGCAGCAGCAGTGCTCCGCCGCGCCATCGCTGGCTCCCGAGCTCTGCAACCGCCCTAGCCGCCGCTCCGGCTCACCGCCTCCGCCTCCGTCTTCGCCCTCGCTGCGCCTTATCGTTGCGCATCCGGTGCTCGCCTCGGCCCGCACGGATTCGGCCTCCACCCGCGGTAATGGCTCGCCGGAGTTCCGGCCGAGCTCACCGGAGCGACCCGCTCCGTGGGCCGCACACCTCCACGCCCCTTCTCGCCCACTTCTCGAGCGCACGAGCACCGTACTTGCACCGCGAATCTCGCTGACCTCACCGCGCGGCTCCTCTCGGTCGGAGCTGGCCGGCCGACGGCGTCCCGCGCCGCCGAGCCGCCATGCTCGCCGGCGAGCTCGATGCCGAGCTCGTCTGGCCACCCACTAGGCACCACTGGGTTCGCGTCGATGTGAGGAACACGATGGTGCCCTCCCCGTCGTCGGAGGACTCGCCGGCGGCGAGATCCCGGCGTTCCGCACCGCCCTTGGCCGGCTACGGCTGACGGGTGGGCCCGTCTGACCCGTGGGTCCAGCCTGTCTGTCTCAGCGTTTCGATTCCGGGTGTCACAGCGGGGTGCACGTAGCGTTTAAGGCCGGTTTTGATTTTCGGTTTTAAAGAAATTGATTTCCAGAAAATCTGAAAAAGGCTTCCAAAAATTGTATCTCAAGATTTATAGCTCCAAAAATCATGAAACAAATTTTGAAATGTTCCTTTTGAATAGATCTACAGTTTAAAAATATCTCATGTTATTTTTGTGACACTTTACTGTGCAATTTTATTTAATTGTTATATATGCTGTTATCTTAGAAAAAGTGTAGTAAATAAAATAATAAAGGGAAAAATGTGATTCTTGTTACATTAGTCTTTATTAGTGATGTACTTTTTAGGAAAAATGCTAGTGAAGCATGTTCTGTGGGAAATTTTTGAAGTGTAGTTCAAATGCTTTTAATTGATAATATTTGTTATTTTTAGTAGAGAGCAAAATTTGTATACAACATACATGTGATAATTTTTGTAGCATGTTAGTTTACTGTTAGTAACCTAAGAAAAATGTGAAATCTATTGTTTGATACTTTTTCTAGTATAAAATAATTTCATGCTCACTTTTAGGCTATAATTTGTTTATTTTGTACAGGCAGTTTGTACATATCCAATTCTCATGAAAATTTAGTGGTAGGTTAGATAGAGCAAGGGTACTCTACTGTAATTTTTGTAGATTTTTATCTACACCAAAGATAGGTGTTGCTGTACAACCCTAGTTAAATAAGGAATAAATGATTATTCTTTATGACAAATCAAGAATAATAAAATATGTTTGGTGTATCTTTGAAGCATCACTATGTCTTGCTGATGTTGTGGATGAGTTAGGTTGGTAAGGTTTGGTCATTTAGGGTCACTTGCTTGTGTAAGGTGTATGATAATTAGTGGAACCGCAATGTGCATGCTTTAGGGTATATGTTCTTGGATGACGTGGACTACCTTGTAGAAGATGAAGTTTTATCTTAACTGCTCATTCCATGTGCTCGTCTGCATCTCATGTCATTTCATCACTCCATCATAATCCGATGCATCATTCGCATGTACTTATGCACTTGCATCATACAGGATCGCAGGAGGAGCCACAGGCAGCAGTGCCGGAGGAGCAGGCTTGGACGGACCAGCAGGAACCCCAGGCACAGGAGGTGCCCGAGGAGGAAGAGCCAGGTGAGGAACTGCCGGAGTGCGTCGACCACCATCCTAGCTCGTTCGAAAGAGGCAAGCCCCGGAGCATTATAAGTCTCCTATTTTTATAAAAGCTATTCTTAGTTACCTGAATTATAATTATATATTCTTGTATTAAGTTATAGGAGTTGAGTGAAACCGTTGTTGCATTACTATCCTTGTCCACCAGATTACTGTTACCTTATTAGGTCAGGATCGAGTAAATTGCTTAGCCATGCTTAGATCGGTAGAAGTCGGGTGATTTCCTGTCACCTGCGAGCTATAGGTGAATACCTAGTTATAATTAGCAGTATTTGTGAATCTTGAAAAGTAACCAAGTGTTAATGGATAAGCGGAGACCGGGCGGAGTCGTATAGGGTTTTGGACTATAGTGATTCCGTCTATGTCGATTAAGGACCGATCGTTGCTCGTCCCTCTTGTCATGTTGAACGCATGCCTCACATTTAGCTGGCCGAATAAAGTACCTTTCGACCGCGAAGCTAGTGACACTTTTCGAGCCGGGATAAACTCGGGTTGGCAGACTGGTGTTGAAGGGGGTGTACGGGGACGCGAAGAGTGAGCCCAAGGTGCGTCCTGGCAGTCGGGCGGTCCCTGGGTAGTGCGATCCATGATTGTTATCCCGCGGCTTCTTGGAAAGTGTCATTGGTGATCTACGGAACCCTGACGGGGGAAGCATGGTTTGTGTGAGGAATAAATCTCCAGCTGGATAGGAATTCGATTCGAATCGCCGTCGCTCCCGGTTAGTGAGCACTTGACTCGAGCTATGGCCTCGTAGTGTTAATAATGGAACACGGATGGTTATGTGGATAATGTTGGAAATGCTAAACCTGAGATGGTAACCTTTGATGTTAATGGTTAATCAAGTGAGTGTTTTAGCAATAGGTGCTTACCTAGCATGAATAGGTTATCCTAAAAATGATGCTAAAAGTACTTATCTTTAGTTATTCATAATAACTTATGCCTTTCGCAAATGAGTCAAGCCAGTACACTATATAAAGCCTTGCATGCTCCTTGGTGTCATGTTATTTCTGGTTTATGACGGGTAAGTCTAGCTGAGTACATTCTCGTACTCAGGGCGTTGTTCCCATTGTTGTTGCAGATGGTCAGATGTACTACGGGTACTGCTCCAACTGTCTGTATCCGGCGATGGGTGACAACTAGGACCTTGGGCAAAGGTCGTTCTGCTTGTCTTATCTACTGCTTTTGTGGACCATGACTATCTACTGGCACTGTAACTGAATTAAGTGTGTGTGCGTAAAACTATTTGCTTCCGCTACTTTATGTTGAACTATGTTGTAATAACTTTTATTTCCGAACTCCGATGTATCCTACTTTTATGGTCAACTTTATGTATCGTGTGAGCTGTGGCTGCTAAATCAGTACGATCTTGGTTGTATGATGGTTGGTTTGAAATCCTTCGTGATTTCACGGAATCTCGAGTTATACGGGCTTAAGTTTGTTAAATTAACTGCCTCGGTGGAAGATTTTCTTACTTAATCTCGTATAATTACGTTGATCCGTTACAGAAGTAAAGAAGGCATTATTTCAAATAGGTGACCTGAAGGCCCTCGGGCCGGATGGTATGCACGCTATTTTCTACAAAAAATACTGGGACTTGTTGGGAGAAGATTTGGTGAAGGAAGTACTTGAGGCTGTGAACCTGGCGAAAATACCAGACGGATGGAATGACACCTTTGTTGTTCTCATACCCAAGGTAAATAATCCGACTATGGTTTCACAGTTTCGCCCGATAAGCCTATGCAATGTTGTGTACAAAGTTATATAAAATATGCTAGCAAACAGATTGAGATCTATCCTACTAGAGGTCATACGTGATAACCAGAGTGTGTTCGTACCAGGGAGATTAATTACTGATAATATCCTTTTAGCTTAGAAAGCATTCACACTATAAAAAGGAAGCGTGGTAAGAAAGGTCTGTGTGCTGTAAAACTGGATATGCACAAGGCATATGATAGGGTGGAGTGGGGCTTTTTAGAGAAGATTATGCTGAAGATGGGGTTTGACCAAAGATGGGTGGACCTTATTTTGGCATGTGTTAAGACTGTCAAATATAAGGTCAGAGTGAATGCTATGGAAACTAACACAGTGATTCCAACTAGAGGCTTAAGGCAGGGTGATCCACTATCACCCTATCTTTTTTTGTTGGTGGCAGAGGGACTTTAAGTCTGATGAAGGGAGCCGAAAGCAGAGGAGAAATCCTGGGTGTTAGAGTGTGCAGAAATGCACCAGTGATATCCCATCTATTATTTGCGGATGATTCTTTAATACTAATGGAAGCAGATAGGGAGCAGGCAGTAAACCCGAAAAATATCCTGGATCGCTACTGTCCAAACTCGGGTAAAAAGGTTAGTGATGAAAAGTGCAGTATTTTTTCAGTGAGAATACAGATGTGGATGTGAAAGTTGCAGTGTGCACAGCGCTAAACATTGTTATTGAATCCTTAAGTGACAAATATATAGGCCTGCCGACGTTGGTGGGGATTGATAGAAATGATTGCTTTCAACACTTGATTGACAGAGTAAGGTCCAAGACGAAGGGATGGAAGGAAAAACTGCTCAGCATGGGGGGAAGGAGGTTCTGATAAAATCCATTGCTCAAGTCGTACCGGTATATGCGATGATGGTGTTCAAAATCCCGAAAATTTTTTGCAAAGGGATGTCTGATGCCATATCTCAATTCTGGTGGGGTGATGACGATGACCATAAAAAAATTCATTGGAAGGCTTGGTGGAAATTATGTATCCCAAAGAAACAAGGAGGGATGGGTTTTAGAGATCTGGAGAGTTTCAATCGTGCACTGTTAGCAAAGCAAATATGGAGATTGTTACTTGAACCGGACTCTTTGTGTGCGAGGGTACTAAGAGATAGATATTATCCGGATGGTAAGCTATTGAATGCAAGAATGAAAAGTGGTAGTTCACATACATGGCAGAGTATACTAGCAGGACTGGACTGTTTCAAGAAAGGGTGCATTTGGAGAGTGGGAGATGGTTCACAGATTAATACTCCCTCCGTATCCTAATTAGCAGTCGTTCTGGAGCCGAGCACGTACGCGGCAAAGGAAGTCGTCGGCGTCTACGATGGCTGTTTTGGACGCGATTGCCCCTGGGGCCACGCGGTGCCGCCCGGCCGCACGTCCGCACGCGTCTCCTCGACTGGCCTCCCACGCGCGCCGGTCCGCATGCACGCCCCCTCGGGACTCCTGGACTGGCCTGCATTAATCAACACGAACTCACGCCGGCCGCATGGACGAGTCCAAGCGATTCCAAACGACTGGATGTCTCTACTGCACAAAAGCTAACAAGCATTCGGTTTGCAGATACCACACGAATCCACCTCGCCTACACCTACCACGCCCGGTCGCGGCGTCGTGGGGTGCCTCGCCTGCGCGACCTGTCTTCTTTGACCCCGCTGCCCACAGCACGCTCGCCATGGAGCCTGGCGGCGCACGGGTGCTGCTTGCCGCGGACGACGTCTGGCCGGAGTCGCAGGAGGTTGCCGCGGTGGATGTCGGGCTGGACTTGAAGGAGGTCACCGCCGAGGACGTCGTCGAGGCACTGGAGCTAGCAGTTCAAGCGCCGGTTAAATAGGAATGGGTAGCTGGACAGCCGGCCGAACGAGTGTGCACTGTGCGAAAAATCGAAAAAAAACCGCGCGCGGCGAAATCCCGCGGACGATCAAAACACGCGCGCGCGTGCAGCTCAGAGGGCAACGCGTAGGGCCAAAACGCGCGCGCAAGCAAGGTAACATGCAAATCCATGCAAACAAGCACTTTTCCATGCAAATACAAAAAAAAATACCGTGGCTGCCAGCACTCGAACGGTGGAGCTCCGGCCTCACGCCGCGCAGCCTTGCCAACCGAGCTACGGTAGATTGCTAAACAAGTAGCACCCGCAGCTCTATTTAATAAGGGCAAGACAGGAAAATTACCCCCTAATTAATCATCCCTTGGTAACCGAACTCATGTCCTAAACGACTTCTAATAAGGATACGGAGGGAGTATTTGGGAGGATAGCGGGATTCGTGCTAGTCATAATATGAAGGTACTAACACCGAGAGGACACAATTTGGTGACAACAGTTGAAGAGCTCATTAATCCAGTCACCGGAGGGTGGAATGAGGAACTCATAAAGGACATGTTCTGGTCTATAGATGCAAACAGAATCATGCAAATCCCTTTGATGCAAGGAAGGGATGATACAGTAGCTTGGCACTATAACCAGAATGGCCTCTTTACAGTGGGATCAGCATACCATGTCCAGTGGCAACATAAATTTGGTAATGATAGAGGAATTCAGCAAGCAGGAGGATCATGAGATGAAAGAGTTTGGGAATTGCTATGGAAACTGAATATTCCGGAAAAAATAAAAATATTTGGGTGGAGAGTGCTGCATGGTCTACTGCCTTGTCGAGGAATATTGGCAAATAGACATATTGCTGAGGTGAGTAGCTGTCCAGTATGCCAAGAGGATTGTGAAGATATTAAACATGTTATATTCTCATGCAAAAGAGCCAAGGAGGTATGGCAGGTAATGGGAGTTTCTGAAGAAATTCAGAAGTTCATCAGAAATGACCGGTCGGGTTCAGTACTGGTTGCGGATGCAATCCGAGTATCAAGACCAATCAAGCATCTGAACCAAGTTGGACTTGCAGAATTAATACTAACAGGGGGATGGTATCTTTGGTGGGAACGAAGGAAGCTAGTGCACGGTGATACTGTCCAAAATCCGACAAGATCGGCCATATCGATTGCAACTCTAACTACGAACTATCTGAAGGCAGAAAAGAAAACGGTAAAGGAAAGGGTGGGATGGAGGAAGCCACCTGAAGATTTCCTGATGCTGAATGTGGATGCAAGCTACAATTATGAACGGAGTACATGGAGCTCTGGAGCCGTCATTAGGGATGCAAGGGGATCGTTCATCACGGGTGCAGCTCAATATTATGCAAATGTCCTAGATGCTCCCATGGCCGAGGTGATGACACTCAGGGAAGGAATGAAGCTAGCGCAACATGTGGGGTGTAGCCGTTTGATCATCCATTCAGATTGCGCAGAGGTGGTGGACACAATGAAGACAGAGGGAATGTCGGCGACGGCGAGTGCTCCGGTCTATGATGAATGTATGGAGTTATGGCAAGAGTTTGCTGTTATTTCCATAGAGCATTGTAATAGGGATACAAATAGGGTAGCGGATGAATTAGCCAGGTTAGCTATGGATTCAAAATTATCTTGTATCTGGGACGATGAACCCCCTAGGAGTATCCTAGAAGCTTTGGTGAACGATGTAACTATGTTTGCAGATCAATAAAG
This sequence comes from Saccharum hybrid cultivar R570, assembly GCA_038087645.1. Taxonomy (NCBI): domain Eukaryota; kingdom Viridiplantae; phylum Streptophyta; class Magnoliopsida; order Poales; family Poaceae; genus Saccharum; species Saccharum hybrid cultivar. Next base: position 7,800,427 of record JAQSUU010000112.1, on the reverse strand, counting down.
TGCGCCAACTGGCTTCCCTCAAAAAAAATTAATGAGGTCTTGAAAGCACAGAGGCGCCTGCCCCAACCATGTTGCAGTATATGTATCCCGTCTAGCTAAATGAGCCAACTCCTGGGCCACCTTGTTGCCTTCTCGCTTCACCTTCTGAAAACTTCCAATCCACCAGCAGCTGCAAGTACTCTTTGGCCTCCATAATAGTGCCTCTAATCTCTGATCTATCGGCACTTTGAGATGTCATGGCTTTGATAATCCTTGTACTATCGGACTCTACAATAACTGGCCCGGGCACCATTGTGAAGCTAGTCGAAGGCCTTCCGCGCAAGCCATCGCTTCTGCTTCATCTGCTGACGCGCAGTGGAATAGAACCCTCCATGCAGTTGAGAGCACCTCCCCTTGATGGTTCTTAATGATCACACCCACACCGGCTTCTCCTGTCTGCTCAATGAACGAGCCATCAGCATTCAGTTTCGTCCATCCATTCGGCGGCGCCTCCCAATGCTCTTTTCCTGCTGGCTTTGCGCACGGTGTCTGGCTAGATGTCCAGACCTTTCTTTTCCTTTCTCATCCTCTGGCTGAACCTGTTGTCGGACCTGCAACAGAGACTCTCGATAATTAAGTAAGAAATAAACGGAGTCAGCTATTCTCAGTTTTCTGGTATTATGTGTCATGTTGTTATGTACTCCTAGTGTCCATGCCTGCTAGAAAATTAGAATCAGTAACGCGCCCTCCTCCTTAGTGCACCTATCCAGCAGGAGTAGGAGCCAATGTTAGGCAGAAGTATGAGTTATTGGGCTAGGGCTAGTATCAGAAATAGCATTGTCCAAACGAACCCAATTAAAATCATTAACAAACTATATGGCCGGACATCACATTAGAAAATAAATGTATAGCTGAGCTTAATGCTGCGAGGTAATATCTTTGTGTTTACCGGTCATGCATGTGCTAACAGTTATTTTTTAGGAATGTGCTAACAGTTAATTGATTGGTGGAGGACAGGTGGACTTTAGAGACATGTGAAATGTTTTAGATGCACTATTTATCACCTTTTTATATAGGAGGACGTACGGCATAATTTTATGTACTTTGACCATCTCCTTCTGTAGTGCAAGATAATAGGAGTAACCGTGTCAAGTTTTTTTCTTCTCTCTATAATTGGTGTATCTTGAGTATACCGAATCTCATTCTTCATTCTTTTTTTATTTGTAATTATTGTGTGTACCGTGGTGTTATATAGAGGCCGAAACTTTATTCTATATAAAGGTTCCCTGATCTAAAAAAATGCATATATGTACTCTCCTGTTCGCAAACCAGGTTAGTATAACAGCTAGAGATTTCAGCTCGGTTATTGACCATGGTGAGAACTTGTGGTCATGGTAAACCTTTTCCGCCGTAACCAATGAACGACATTTGGAATAAATTAATATAATCAGCATGAAACAAGAAGAAAGTGCCAAAACACCGGGTTTAAAGAGTAGAGTCCTACTAGGAAGTGTCGGATCAACCATTTTCTCACCTTTCGAAAACCCAATGTATGGCTAGGAAAAGTTAGATTATCCCTAACTTCGATGAGATGAGATCGATGCACATTGCACTCAGCACACAAGTTTTGAACAACTTGTCCACAAAAGAAGAGTTTATGGCAAGTGCCTTGGATTCCTTTACGGTCCACACATATATTTATTGGTATACTCAATTGCTCGCCCTTGGTACATTCCCAAGCTAGGTGCGATGAATGCATATAGCGAACACGCACACGCACATGACCTGCTGGGGCAGTAATCTTCCCTTAAGACCAGGAGTAAGTCCCAGAAAATATGGAGGACAAAGTTTTGTCAGACACCGAATTTTGAAGCTCAATTCCGCCTTGGGGACACAGAAAAATATGGACGTCGGCAAAATTTGTAGAAATCATCAGCTATTTTTAAGGGTTACTTTAGTCCCATTTTTTTTAATACAAGGTAAAATGGGGAATATATTACATCGTTACGAAGAACAACTTTTGACCAAATTGCCTTTGTCATCTTCTTTCCCTTTCCCCTCTAATGCACATGAATTTGGGGTAGTTTCTTTTTTTAAAGTTACACTGTTGTAAGCCGTCATCTTCTTCTTTGCTTCGGAACCCACCCTTTCATTCACTTAAGACCCAAAGCATGTAATTAAGAAACAAAAATCATGATGATATATTTTGGATTTTGAAAGTTGTAATGGTATCTTGAGTGAAACAGTAGAGGCATGAGTCTAATTAATAACCTTTTTTTTTTGCATAGTTTGTCCTTCACTCTCACTGCTCTTAATTAAGGCTTGTTCAGTATTCAATCCAAAGGTATCAGAGGGATTGGAAGGGAGGGAGATTTTGACTTGTAGGGGATAAAATCCCCCTCAATCCCCTCCGGTCCTCTCGGATTGGGGATTAACTGAATAAGTCTTAAGAGAGGTGAGGCAAAACTTAGACCCAAGGAAGAAGTTTGAAGCCTAGTAAATATTGTAGCCTCCTCGAACATGGCATCGATTAGAATTTGGAGATGTAAAAAATTCATTGGTGCCATACCGTACCATTCATGTTGTGGCCTAGCCACCTAAGCCTAAGCCTATGTCACGACACATGCACGTGAGTAGCTCGCTTTTCACCTTTGTTAACCTCATAGCAAGTCACCTAATAACCGTCCATTTAAACTGAGTCAATCTCCAATCAATATCCCATATGGAATTAACACTTGCTACACCTATAATTTATTATGACCATATAATTTACTTGATTTAGTTGAAATAAGGTTAGGCTAAGCCTAATTAACTCCAACAAAGATAGCTAACTTATTATCATTAGTATGGGCTGATCTAAGTGTCTGCATAACAAATTGTACAACATACATACATGTTTAATTTGCTAGTACAAAGCAAGACTAATCCTATTAAAAGCTAAAAGATATACATGCATTGAATATGAATGTTTAACAGCAAATAACTACCTCATTATTTACTTGAATTGGAAAAATTTCCACTTCCAAAGTGATGACACAAGATCGGTCAAACACCTTAACATTGTCTGTGAACCCATGAACTATGCCTTGCTGCAAACTCACATAAATAGGATCCTCTAGTTTTAGAAACTGAACCATCTAGTTTTCAAAGGCATGCGGTGAGAACCAATATTAATGAATACATGCCTAGGAGCAATCCTACTAGGACTGGCGCACTTAGGGTTTCTCTAGGATAATGATGGACAAAGTTACCTACGATGCTACTAATAATCACTATAGATACAAAGGCAAAAAAAAGAAAATTAGGGTTTAGAGATAAAAGGTAAAGGAATATACAATGTCGAATCAATTGGATACCCACAATCAACCTTGGTCGAGCAGTCTTAACCTCTGTTAGAAGTTGGTGTCTTTACAATTCTTACGCAAAACCCTAATTCCTACTCAAAAAGTTCACAAAAACCAAATGTTTTGGTATGGAATACCAAATGGTATTCACAAAAACCAAATGTTTTGGGTATGGAATACCAAATTGGTTCACTTTTGGTCATGAACACAAAGTAACCTTAGTCAGTTTTTTGTCACCACGTGTCCAAGCCGAATATGCAGCTCCTAGATGGTCTTTCAATTCGATTGAGCTTGCAATGTGTTCGAGGCATGATCCAAATTAATAAGCTGGACATAAACAATTTTATACTAAAAGCATCTGGCATTGTTTAGTGAATCTCCTACGTACCTCATTGGTGTTTGATCTAGCTAGCTATGTGATAGAACATGCGTACACATGAAATAGAATCAATCTTCATTGACCTTTACAATGTAAAATATTTGCGTACATGCAGTGGCGGACCTAGGGCCTGACGACCCTAGGCACTCGACCGAGCTTCCGCACCGACACAAGCTAAGATATTTGTCATTTTGCACATAGCTAGAATGTTAAAAACACATAATCTTATAGGCACCTTGAGCGTTGCCTGGGCTCCTTTCGAATTCTGGGTCTGCTATTGCGTACATGGGCAACTACCCACCCACATGATTGATGATTGGATGGAGATGGTAGCATAGGAGAATCATCCTGAGAAGTTAAAGGAGTCTAATGGCGTCCATCATTAAGACAATCGTTCTGAACACATTCTCATTAGTGAGCTATGTGTGGGCCACCCATAGAAAATGCACTACGTCTCATAAACCCCAGGCATGCCCTTGAGAATGGGACACTTGAATTGCAACAATGGGATGCTGTGTTGATTGTTCTTGTGATCTTCTATGGCTACACAATGCAGCCACATACAATCTTCCATATTTTGGACACTTACCATCCACCATTGGGGAGCTTGGAGCTAGATAAAACTATGCCCATCACATGCGTACACGATGATCTTGTTTATGGTGTGTATCGCTGGTTGCTCAGAGTTTCATGCGCTCGAGTATTTCATAGTTGTATGTGTGCTCAAATTGGTCGAGACTGCATCCACTCGAGTTGGTTTGGTCGGACCATTGGAGTACATGAAGAAAGAGATGTTGCATGGTGGCTCAAATCCTACTTGTAGTAGGACTCAATAGAGATAATCTTTTAGGACTTCTAGTTCTATTATGACTTGAGCATAGAATCCTACTAGGAGCTAGTAGGACTCCTACTTGCATGAGTGGTGGTCTTGGAAAAGGGACTATATAAACAAGGGTGTAGAGGTCATAGGCATCAACCAAACCAACATTAGAGTCTCATTCAAGGCTAGTAAGGAGAAATTAGGCGCGCTCAAGAGGATTAGGCTAGAAGTTCTATTGCACTAGATTCATGTATAGGGTAAGAATAATTGAGTCCTAGAGGGTGAAGCAGGGTTATGTGAGAGTGCCAATCACTTGTACACTTTTGGAGTTGTGCTTAGAGAATTTGTGGTCGTCTTCGCTATAATCCTAATCTCTCATTGTGGTTGCATTAACACATGTCAATATGTGGCCTAAGGGACATATATAGCTGCCCATGTATGCAAGACGTATTTATCACAACCCTTTTATCCAGTCATCTAAATATTCTAGCCGGTCCCTCTCAAAGTTGAATTCTCATATTCAAATCAGATCAATATATTCCCTCCATTCTAGGTTATGAGACATTTCAGCTTTCTAGATACATCGCTTTTACTATTGGTCGAAAGGAAAACAACTGGGTGGTGACGTACATACCTTACAAAGACATCGCGAGAGCCTACCATGGATTTATGATACTGCCATACGCAAACATTTAATGACAGGAACTATTACATAAATTTAGAAGGAACAATTAGGAATTTTTTTTTATAAATTTTGGAGGACCAAAGCACTCTCTCATGCGTGAATCCAGCCTGGCTCCCATGCATGATCCTGAGGCAGTTCCTCACAGCTAGCATCGTTGTGGTATACATTTCTACCCAATTTTTCTATTCGAATCGACATATATTTGAGCCGACCAAGCAGCTGGATATTCGGCGATGCCACGTGTTCAGTCCCCCGTGGAGACCACGCGCCCTCGCCAATATAATCGGCGTCGATAAAGAATCGCCAAGTGGTTTGCTAAAACCAGAGTACCGCCCGGGCAGGAGCGCCGGATGCAATGCACCATGCAACTGGGCCGCCCTAATCAATGCCATATTGCCATATTGGTCGGGCTTATGTCATGGCTTAGCTATCGAGATCCACGTATGTCGAAATAAACTATAGAAAAACTACGTACGGGTATACTACTATATATATGCAGAGCGGGTCACAGTCATTCTCGATCCTGCAGGCTAGATTATTCTTGAGCGGTTGCAGGTTTGCTGCACCCTGTGTAAAAAATATTGCTTTAAATAAGTTTGGGTCTAGAAGTCTTTGATATATCTAATGGTTCCTCTCTCTGTGCTCACATTTTATACTATGTCGCCTTGCTATGGATGTATGTCTAGCTTAGGTCAAATTTGTTACTCATATATAAATTTAGTCAATTTTGCTTGCCACTAGCAAAGTAATTACTCTATGGTCTAAAATAAATTTAGTTATGGAGGCTTATCTTTTTATAAGGCACGTATGCAATAATATTCCATCAGTCCTAGAATAATAAGCGTATTTTGAATAAAAAGCCAAATTTTATAAACATTGAGTAACAGTTATTCTATATATATAAATTTAGGACATAAAACTTCCAATAATAGATTTGTATTCGAAACTCTGAGACGATATCGATTATCTTACATACCACACATATTGTAAGGAAAGTTAAGGGTAAAAATATATTTTGTATGTTATTTTTCTATTTTATAAATACCTATCATTTTAGGACAGAAGTGGTATTATATAGAAGAGGTACAAACAAATTCAAAGCTTACACCACGTGCCACTCTAATAAGTGCTTAGCCAGCACCAGTTGTGGTTTTTGTGCTGATGCTATAAGGTCAGTCTCAATGGATAGTTTCGTGACGTTATTTTCCAAATTGCTATGTCACATAGAATGAAATGAAATTTGGATAAAACACTCATACTCTCAATTTCATTCCATAGTTTCATATATATTTAATTTCATGACTCATAGAGAGTTGGTAATAATGCCAAGAGATGAAACTCATTTATTCTCTCTCTTCTTAAATACACTGCATGTTTCAATTCTAACTAATCATCTCATCTATGAATAAAATTATTTGAATTGCCACACAAAGCACCAAAATAATTCATAGTAGATAGTAGTTACAAAATCAGTTATGGAAACATGTTGCAACAGTATTGCTATAACTATAAGATAATATGAAACATGAAGAAAATGTAAACACTCAAACTATTTTGGCAATAGTGTACGTGTCCACCTAGGTTCAATTCTCTGATTCATCCAGCGTCTTGTAATTTTGGCTAACTATTGTTCAGTGGATGCGGCCGGCGTTCCCATCGACGTAAAAGATACCCGTGGTAATTTCGTTAATCTCAATTTCAGTCAGCCCATATTATAACCGGAGGCATTTAATAGGGGTAGTTTACATTGTGCGTGTATGCGTCCGTGTTTTGGGGAAAAAATAAATCACATTGTTTTCTCCAAGGACAAAAACTACTTTGTTAACTGGAAATATAGGACCATAAATAAACTGTAGCTAAGCACCGAACCATATATGTGGTCTAGTTGGCCGAGTCATTGGTGACAAGGATTTACTGTTTCACAGCAACTTTGTGACGTGCAAGTGGATGTGCAAATTTTGTGGGAAAGAAATCCGGTTTCTTTTGTTTATTCACTCGATGACTTTCCGTACTAGTTTTCTCCAAAAAGAAGTGCTAGCCTCATGCAGTTGGCATTAGGACTCGCGCTTAAGAAACTTATAAACTAGTCAAATCAAATCGAAAACAGACAGCGGCAAGCAAACTTATAAATTAGCATTTTCTAATATCGTACTTACCTGTGAACACCATAACGACTGTACATGTAAAGCGCATGTATCGGATGCTCAAACTCAAAAGTCGACCATCCATAAAAGTGAAATGTTCGCGTTTTTCAATGTGTCCCTTCCTCGTGATAAAATTTTCCTGTTTATGCATAACATGATGTGCTTTAGTTTAAATCTTAAATCTATGTATATAAACGCCGCGTGTCTTTCTCATGTGCCCATCTTCTCTATATATATTTTAAGAAGGATGTTCTGGTCTTTTGCTTATCCAAATGCATACTATGTAGCAGATTACATCGACATATTTTGTCATGTCTTTTTTTTTTAAATTACACAAGTGTAACACGCACGCAAACTCACCCCTATGAACACACGTACGCAAATCCTACCCCTATAAACACCTCTGTCGTAACGGAGAAAAGAAAGAAAAGGGGACTACACATGTGTCATCAATATATCATAGCCTATGATTAGATCGCTACACTTTCTTGGTGAAATTTTTCATAGCCACGAGATCCATATTGCATGGCTCGCCTTCACAATGTGTCCTTCCTTTCTAACTCCTGGAATAGTATCCAATATCTTAGCCAATATGTTATGTTGAAAAGCGTACGAAGAAGGAGGTGATGTATAGATTTAAAGCAGTATCATTCTTGCATGCATTAACCATATGGTCCAAAAAGTGACGCCACTCCTACTAAGGCAGGGGCAGAGGATGCCCGCCTGAACATTAACCGAAGCGGTCAAAAAATCCAACCACCTCGTAAAATGCCCGACAATTAATGGAGGCGACCGTTTTTATGTACAGAGGCGGTCATGGTTGCCCTCGTAAAATTGATTTACAGAGGCGGTTGCAAAATAACCGCCTCCTAAAATAGATTATGCAGACAAGCCTTTTAAGAGGCCCACCTCCAAAAATTGGGTCATTTTTGGAGGCGCTCCATAAATCGTCGTCGTGCCCACTCCGCTCAGCGTGGCCCATCTCGGCCCGGTATCGGCTCCGTAGTATATAACATGAGAAACCCTAGCTTCCTCTCCCACCCGGCAGACAGCCCCATCCGCATCATCTTCCTCTCTCAGCGTGGGGCCTAACTATAGGGTCGAGATGGTAGACTAGAGGGGAATGAATAGTCCTTTCTAAAAATAACCGCGCGGCTAACCGAGACAAATATGAAATTAAAACTAACAGTCTAGCCAAGACTACACCCTTCTATCTAAGTTCTCAAGCACCTTAAAAAGATCCTAATTAGGCAGCAAAGGTGATGGGCTAGCTAGAGCTCACCTAATTAATTCTAATAGCAAGGTTACATAAATCTATGCAACTAGTACTTTAGCCAACCGGGGAAGCTCCTAGATAAGCTAGTAAGCAAAAGCACGAAGCTCCTAAGCTCACTAGCAATGCTCACTGACAAGGCCACACAAGCCAAATTAGAGAGCTCAAATCACTTAGCTACACAAACTAAGCAAAGTGACTAACAAGGATACTTAAGCCAATTAGTTATGCAAGGGAGCTACTTCTATGCTACACAAGCTAACTAATTACAAGAGCAACTACATAAGCATAATATATATGAAAGTAAATGCAAGCTTGTGTATGGGGATCGCAAACCAACGAAAACATGATGACACGGTGATTTTTATCCTGAGGTTCACTTGGTTGCCACCAAGCTAGTCCTTGTTGTGTCGACCGTTCACTTGGTGGTTCGGTGGCTAATAGGCATCCACACGCCTAGCCCACATGTTGGGCATCGCAAGAACCTACCCACAAGTGAGGGTAACTCAATGAGACGCTCTACTAGTGTTGCTCTTCGTGGCTCCCATGGGTTGAGCACGGTACCTCTCACAAATCCTTCTTCGGAGCACCGCATAATCTTCTTGCGTGCTTCACAACACTGAACTCGCCACCAAGTTGTCTAGGAGGTGGCAACCTCCAAGAGTAACAAGCACCACCGGTTTGCAACTCAAACACCTAGTGCCACTCAATGTAATCTCACAATGCAACACACTAGAATCACTCACTCGTAATCAAATCAAGCTCTTGCAAGCACAAGTGAGTTAGAGGGCTTCGAAGCACACCTACACAAGCAACCAAGGCATGAGGGTGCTCAGCATCTAGCCCAAGGCCGGCCAAGGTCTCTACTTATAGCCCCAAGGGCTAAAAGAGTCTTTGCCAAACAATCTAGCCCAGGGGTTCCGGACTGAACTCGCTGTTGGTATTTATTAATGCAAACAGATAAATCTGCAAGCGCACGGATACTGCTATAGCTTTCACCTGGGAGTATTCCAAGGTATCACTTTTCACGGGGAATGCGAAGTGTACTAATTAAGGGTCAAGATCGCCCAATGACAAAGATAGATGTATTTTTGTGGGTAGAGAGGAATTACCTAAGGTTTCTCTAGCTGATCTAAGAATCAAAGTTACTTCAAGGTTTACTTACTTCGAGACTACAAAACACTAGCTACAGACATGGATGATAAAGGGGCTAGGAAGTTTTGACTATGGTCCTGCAAACACCAACTCAAATGAGTTGGACTACGTTGGCCGTCGAGGTTGTCACCACCTGGGGCTACCACAACTATATGTAGGGCTGAGTGCAATTCCAGGTAATCGTAAGACTAAGCACCACACCTATTCTATTGATTACTACTCTAGCGTTGCAAAGACTAGAGCACTTGATTCAAGAGAGAATCCAATAAATAACTTAAAGTAAATACTAAAGTTAAGTAAATAAAGAACTTAGGAATAGTAATTGAAGACCTAGCGATTACGCAAGGATGAATCAGATATGTAGAAGTACAAAGTCGAGGAAGATCTGACAGATCTAGCTCCTCCTTAGCTCTGTCCTCTTCTCTCTCCCTATTTTCTATAATACAACAGATCCTGATGAGGAGGATATGAATTAGGGTTTCAGGATAGCTCCAGGGAGGGGGGCAGGGGCTAGTATATATAGGGGAGATGGAGTAGAGGGCAAGGAATTGCCACGTCATCGATCCACATCATTTCTCTTGACCACTGTTGGATAAACCGACCTAAATCTGCCTTAGGATCAACGGTGTAGATCGTAGGAAGGAGTACAAGGCGGCGGAGGGCGAGTGGCCCTGTTCTGGGCCAGGCGGCCTCCCTAGTGGGCCGGTCAGCCCACTATGGTGCCCAATTGGCCGACGCTTCGGCGTGGTGTCTTCTGGAACCTTGTAGAGTTATCTTTCATAGTTTTCGTGGGTTGAATCACTTGCTGTCGTCGGTTTGCTTGTTTAGAGTGTATGATAGTGGTCCCAGGGCTATTTTCTGGATAAACCCTCCTATATACAAATATTCACCAAAGCTTGTGGAATTCATTAGTTTAAACCCCTATACCTATGTTTGGTGATAAAATTAAACATATATGCAGGTTATGTTGACGGTTTATAATTGATGTTAGCGACTGTCAACAAGCTCCCCCAATCTTAACCTTTGCCAATCGCTGAGCAAAGCCAAACTCGTCAATGGATCAGGAGTTGCTACAATGCATTCACGCCTCAAAAGTATCCATGCGTTCAATCAAGAATTCTCCTCCGAATTAGAATATGCTATTCTGACTTTCAAACTTACCCGTATTACCTTCAACCATGGGGCTACTTAGCCTTCACTTAGGTCTTGAGCAATTAAAAGACAGAACGATCAAGTCAAGCACTATGTCTCAAGTTCTTTGTTCAACCATTGTTTCAGAGTTTTTATAACTTTTCAAAATAAAAGTCAAAAATTTCATTGTATGACACTCTCAAGTCTCTTAATATATGTGGTATTTGTGGATCCTTACGAAGGCAATGAAGATGTTATGCCTTTTTCTCTTCCTACCATTAAGGCTTATGTGGAGTTCATAGGTAGAGAGAAAGCTAGAACATACTTGTAATGCATATATTGTAAAGTCAAATAATGGATCCAAAGAGAGTTGAGTCATATAATCAAATCAAGATGTGCATGTGTGTGGAATATTTGGTGGATAAATATGGTGGCTAATCCTAATTCTCCTTTGCACCTTGAAAACATATCTCTCTTTTGAATCTTTGAAACATTTGCTAGAGAGTAAGGGCTATCTTATTCATCTCTCTTCATTTTTTTCAGGTGGGCAACTTAGTACCCACTGTTTTAAATATTTCATACACTTGTACATTTTTTCTCAACTCTTTTTTCTCTTTCTTTTTCTTTTTTTATGAATAACTTTTGCATAGCCCCATGCCTCTTTTCTGCAACAAAACTTTTGAGATATAGCAACAAGAACTTAGAGTATTTATTTGGTGGATGGGAAACCTATCAGACATGTTTTTGTTGTTCACTCCTAGTGTAGGAATAGAACATTTTTGGATGGATCTAGATGGAATGCATGTTTTTTTGCATACTCCTAGTGTAGGAGCAGCAGGTATATGTGGTGTGTACTTGAAAGGAATTACAACATAGCAACTATTCATCATTTCCATGCTCAGAGATTATCTTTAGAGTTCATTCTATTTATTCAATTTTCAAGAACAAGAAATAAACTAGATCACACACTTTCTATAGAAAATTTACTATCAAGACAAATTTTCATTTTGTTTTTAGTTATGCATCTCTTTTTTGGATACTAATAAAGCAATTATATAAAGCCGATATTAAAAAGTAAACAAAAGGAAAGAAATACTTATCTAGATACACGGGGGATGCTCTTCCCCCAAGCTAGATGTTGACATAGTCATTTGATCTTGCGGTGTGATGGGAGCCAGACTGCCAGCGGAGATGTACTTCCTTCCGCGGAACATTGATGCTCATGATGATTGTTCAGGCTATGCTCCATCAGTGGATGAAAACATCTACCAGCATGTCCGCTCTCACTAATCTTCCAAATCCTGCAATGCTCAAATAGACAACAAAACTCGTGGAACAGATTAAGAGTTAGATGTTCGAGCATTAGTTGTCTAGAGCTTTTTGAGATTGATAATGATTTTTCTTCAATAGGATCTCTATCTCATCATCATTTTTTATTGTGAAAATTTGTTGAGTTCTAATATAAGAATTCTATGAACTCAATTACATAAAGTTCCTCAACCATGTTGATTTGTGGCTCAAGATAGATTTTCAAATGTTGGCCATTTACCTTAAAAGTGTTACCTGAATCATCTTGGATGGTGATGGCCCCATGAGTTGAAGTGTCGACGACCTTAAAAAATCCATCCCACTTACTTCGTAGTTTACCATGTCCAAAGAGCTTTACTCTTGAATTGAATAGTATAACCTTGTCTCTAGGCTTGAACTCCTTGTGCTTTATTCTCTTATCATGCCATCTCTTTGTTATCTCTTTGTAAATTTTGGAGTTGTGATAAGCCTTTTCTCTCCATTCTTCAAGCTCAGATAGTTGCATTTGATGATCTTATTAGCTAAGTGGAGATCCATGTTCCATTTCTTGATTGCCCAATGAGCCTTAAACTCCAATTCAACAGGCAAATGACATGTTTTTCCGTATACAAGTTGATAAGGTGACATGCCAATGGGTGTCTTGTATGCAGTTCGGTACGCCCAAAGTGCATCAGGGAGTTTGTCCTTGCATCCCTTACCCATTTCATTGATGGTATTTTGCAAAATATTCTTGATTTGCTTGTTTGATATTTCTGCCTAGCCATTAGTCTAGGGATGGTATGGCTTTGCGATGTTGTGATGAACTTCATGCTCCGCTAGGTACTTTCGGAAGACTTTATCTATGAAGTGAGATCCTCCATCGCTTATGACCATCCGGGGTACACCAAAATGGGGAAATATGACTTCGTGGAACATTCGCTTGGCATGTTTTGAATCGGCAGTTCGACATGGTATTGCTTCTACCCATTTGGATACATAGTCCACGGCCACCAAAATGTACTCACAGTTCTTGGACTTGGGGAACGGCCCCATGAAATTAATCCCCCATACATCAAAGAGTTCTACTTGGAGATTGTTCATGAGAGTCATCGCATCTCGTGAATTGATGTTCCATTGTTTTTGGCATCGGTGGCATCTCCTGACAAACTCCTTTGTATCTTCATACATCGTTGGCCAGAAAAAACCACTTTGCTAGATCTTGGCGTGTGTCCGGAATGCTCCATAATGTCCTCCATATGGTGAGGCATGAAATCTCTCCATAATCTTGGTAGCCTCAGCCATAGGGACACATCTTCTCAACAATCCATCAGCGCAAACTTGGAATAGGTATGGCTCATCCCACAGGTGAAAACGGCTCTCATGAATCAACTTTCTTTTGTTCTCACCAGGTGGGACATAGCCTGCCACTATAAATTTCATGATGTTTGCATACCATGGATCAAAGTATGTTATCTTGAGCAGGGTGTCATCCCTTAGGTAGTCATTAATGGTTAACTCATGTGTTTTCTTGTACTGAAGCCTAGACAAGTGGTCAGCTACCGATTTTTCTACTCCCTTTTTATCTCGAATTTTTATGTCAAACTCTTAGAGTAGAAGGATCCATCAAATTAGCCGAGGTTTAGCATCTTTCTTAGTGAGGAGGTATTTAAGAGCAGCATGGTCTGTATAGATAATTACCTTTGCCTCCACTAAGTAAGATCTAAACTTGTCTATAGCAAAGACAATAGCCAACAACTCTTTTTCAGTGGTAGCATAGTTGAGCTGAGGTCCAGCCAAGGTTTTGCTAGCGTAGGATATGGCATAATGCTTCTTATCCTTGGTTTGGCCTAAAATGGCTCCAACCACGAAGTCACTAGCATCGCACATGATCTCAAAAGGAAGCTTCCAATCAGGTGGTTGAATAATTGGAGCTGAGATGAGTGCCTTTTTAAGGATTTAAAAGGCTTCATGGCACTCGTCATTAAAGATGAAAGGTGCATCCTTAGCTAGGGGACTAGTCAGGGGCCTAGTGATTTGAGAAAAGTCTTTGATAAAGCGCCTGTAAAACCCCACATGTCCTAGAAAGCTGTGGATTCCTTTCACATTTATGGGAGGTGGAAGTTGTTCAATAACTTCGATCTTTGCTCTATCCACCTCTATCTCACGTTTGGACACTTTGTGTCCTAGCACAATTCCTTCTCGAACCATAAAATGAAATTTCTCCCAGTTAAGGACTAAGTGATTTTCTTCACACCATTGTAAGACTGTCTAAATTCTCCAAACAATCAGCAATGGTTTTGCCATAGAATGTAAAGTCATCCATGAACACCTCCATAATTTTCTTGATCATGTTAGAGAAAATAGACATCATGCACCATTGGAAAGAAGCTGGAGCATTGCACAACCCGAACGACATTCGTCGGTATGCATAAGTTCCATATGGGCATGTGAAAGTAGTCTTACTTTAGTCATTTGGGTGGATTGGGATTTGATGATACCCGAAATACCCATCAAGGAAACAAAAGAAGGAATGATTCATGAGATGTTCTAGCATCTCATCGATGAATGGTAATGGAAAGTGGTCCTTCTTAGTGGCCTTGTTTAGCTTCCGGTAGTCAATGCACATCCGCACCTAGTGACAGTTCGTTGAGGAATGAGTTCATTCTTCTCATTCCTAATAACCGTCATTTCTCCTTTCTTTGGCATAATTTGGACCAGGCTAACCCACTCACTATGCGGCACACGATAAATAATCCTAGCATGTAGGAGTTTAAAGACCTCTTTCTTAACAACCTCTCGCATAGCATTGTTAAGTCTCCGCTGTGACTCCCTTGAAGGTGTGCAGTCAGGCTCGATAGGGATGCGATGAGTGTAGAGAGTTGGACTAATCCCTATGAGGTCTTGGAGTGAGTAGCCTATGGCCGATTTATGCCTTTCTAAAATGGTGATAAGCTTTTGCGTTTCATCTTCGGAGAGCTTGTCACTGATGATCATCGGAGTTTCCCGATTATTGTGAAGAAAGACATATTTCAGGCCTGGAGGAAGAGGTTTTAGCTCAATTGAAGGAGGTGAAGGCTACTCATTTTTGTTAAGCTCAATGGGCTCTGCCAGCTCTTCCTCTTCTTGAATGAAATGTTCATCGTCAAGGACTGGTTGAGCCATCTCTTCTAGAGACACCATTAAAACTTCCTCAAGTTTTGTTCGAGTTTTTGTTCCACTATTGTGTTAACAGAACGAGCAAGAGGAATGGCAACAATGAAATTCCCAACCTTGAAGTCTAAATGACCTCTTAGTGGTTTTCCTGTAGAAGTCTCATGATTGGTCTGCCAATCAAGAGAGGAATCTCTGAGATGTCAAAGATATGAAAATCTAAACATATCCCAGAGTTGTTAATTGTGACAAGAATAGTCCTTAAGACCCCATGGCTTTCAAGAATAAATCTTGATGGGCTTTGTAAAAGTTTTTGAGATAGGGTTAAGGGTGCGTCGGGGTAAAGATTTTCAGCTAATGTCTTTGAAATAAAGTTTATTCTAACGGAAGGATTATAGTGGATTTTCATAGCGGACCCCCTAACTTGGCACAAAAGAATGGTTAAAGTGGAGATGATTCAAGCTACCTCAGGAGATAACTCCACTTCCCTTAGCCATTCATAACTCATGACTGACGAGAGGTTTTTGATGTGTTCTGTGTGGACCAATTCTTTGTGCGGATCAGGTGAACTGGTCTTTGCTAGAGGTCTTGCTTGAACAGGCAAACTCGAGGTATTTCCATAACCTTCAAAGATATCTTCCTCAAATTCAAAGGGAAGCTCTAAAGGAGATGTTTCATCATCCTCTAGTTGGTTTTATGTTCCCTCAACGGAAGGTTTTTCAACAACCAAATTCTGAGAAGGATCAATTGGAATTTCCAACTCGGTTGCGTGTTCCTCTTCTTTTGGCTCGGGGCTTAGCTCAACTTCTTCTTTGGGGAATTCATCATAGACACTAGTGTAAGGGGTGTTTTCAAGGATTTTGTCATGGATTGCTTTCCCCTCACTAATGGTTTTATGAGAGAACGATCCTCCTGAAGATACATCGAGAAAAAGGGCAGCTTCTTTGCTAAGGCCATAATGGAAGTGCTGTAGAAGAACTTGATCAGGCATAGACAAATCTGGGCTAGATATGATTAAACTTGAAAACCTTGCCCAAGTAGCTCCTAAAGTTTCCTTCTCTTTTTGTTGATAAGTAAGAATTTCAAGACGAAGAGTGATGATCCTAGAAATAGGGAAGAAAGCAAGACAAAATTTGTCTCAAAGTTCATCCTAGTCTCCATTTACACTTCTAACGGTATGAGCATACCATTGTTTTGCCCTCTCAGAAAGGGGGAATGAAAACAATTTCCATTTTAAGGTCTCATGTGTCATGCATGGAATATTCAAACATGAACACAATTGCTCAAATTCTCGAAGGTGGATATATGGATTTTTGTTTTCTTCTCCAAAGAAGGTTTGCTCCCGAACCATGGCTATGAAAACAGGGCGAAGCTCATAGCCATCTGTAAGTATAGGGTGTGATGATGGTGGAGGCTCCAACAATTCACCCTTTGGATTGAAGAGTTTATATATGGGAGTGGAATCCATGTGGTAAGATGATGGTGGTAAAAGAAAAATCAAGGGTACACGGACGAACTTGGTTTGAAAACTAGCACAGCTACCGTTCTGTGGCAACCATGCCAGAAAGCTTGTTTGTATTTATTAATGCAAATGGATAAATCCACAAGCGCATGGATACTGCTGTAGCTTTCACCCCGGGAGTATTCCAAGGTATCGATTTCCACGGGGAACACGAAGTGTATTAATTAAGGGTCAAGATGGCCCAAGGATAAAGATAGATATGTTTTTGTGGGTAGAGAGGAATTACCTAAGGTTTCTCTAGCTGATCTAAGAATCAAAGTTACTTCAAGGTTTACTTACTTTGGGACTTCAAAACACTAGCCATAGACAGGGATGAGAAAGGGGCTAGGAAGTTCTAACTATGGTCCTGCAAACACCAACTCAAACGAGGTGGACTACATAGGCTGTCAGGACTGTCACCACCTAGGGCTACCAGAACTATACGTAGGGCTGAGTGCAATTCTAGGTAATCACAAGACTAAGCACCATGCCTATTCTATTGATTACTACTCTAGTGTTGCAAAGACGAGTACTTGATGCAAGCGGGAATCCAATAAATAACTTAAAGTAAATACTAAAGTTAAGTAAATAAAGAACTTAGGAATAGTAATTGAAGCACCTAGAGATTACACAAGGATGAATCAGATCTATGGAAGTACAAAGTCGAGGAAGATCCGACAAATCCGGCTCCTCCTTATCTGTCCTCTTCTCTCTCCCTATTTTCTATAATACAACTGATCCTGATGAGGAGGATATGAATTAGGGTTTTAGTATAGCTCTAGGGAGGGGGCAGGGGCTGGTATATATAGGGGAGATGGAGTAGAGGGCAAGGAATTGCCACATCATTGATCCACGTCATCTCCCTCGACCACCGTTGGATAAACCGACCTAAAACTGCCTTAGGATCAATAGTGTAGATCGTAGGAAGGAGTACGAGGCGGCGGAGGGCGAGTGGACCCTGTACTGGGCCAGCGGCCTCCCTAGTGGGCCAGCCTGCCCACTATGGTGCCCTATTGGCCGACGCTTCAGTGTGGTATCTTCTGGAACCTTCTAGAGTTGTCTTTCATAGTTTTTGCGGGTTGAATCACTTGTTGTCGTCGGTTTGCTTGTTTGGAGTGTATGACAGTGGTCCTTTGGATGTTTTCTAGATAAATCCTATTGCATATAAATATTCACCAAAGCTTTTGGAATTCATTAGTTTAAACGCCTATACCAATGTTTGGTGATGGAATTAAACATATATGCAGGTTATGTTGACAGTTTATAATTGACGTTAGTGACTGTCAACACTCGCCCATAGCGACAGGACTCTCCCTATTCATAGGGTCTGGTCACCCAGATCATGCCATGTGTCTGATGTGTTCGAAGCCTACCGTTGGAAGCCAATGGCTACTTCATCCGTGGTGCCACCTTTGGATTGGACACGACTCTCCATTGACCGAACGCTATGACCCTAGGGTCCGGTCATGCAATAGAGAGCTCTAGAGAGCTCAAATTTGACTAGACCGTCCGGTGCCAGCAACCGGACTCACCCAAGGGTCTGATCCTCCCACTCATGATCGCTAGCTCACCACGCATCACCACCTAATTGACCCGATGCTCTAACAGGAGCACTAGCGCATCTGGTCTGCATGAGACCGTAGGGTCCTGTCCATCCTATGCTGCTGCAGCCAGCGACCGGACTATGTGACGAGGGTCTGGACCCCCCAAGTCACTAGGGTCTAGTCTAGACTGCCTGGCTCCCCATCACCTAGGGTTTACCACCGAACCCGCAAGACTCAGAGTTCGATCCAAACGAAGCCAGGGTCTGGTTACCCAACACTTCACCTTTTCTTCTCCAAGTTGATTTATTTCAACTCCAACAACTTCTCCTTTACAAATGTGCCAACAACACCAAGTGTACACCACCATGTGTAAGTGTGTTACCATTTTCACAAGCATTTTTCAAAGGATTAGTCACTCAATTCACTATGCCACTCGATCCTAGCAACGATGCAAAGTTAGATCACTCGAGTGGCACTAGATGACTAATATACAAACAAGTTAGCCCCTTGTTGACGGTTCTTAAGTATCAATTTTAATTATCCAATAAATAAGGAAAAGGACTTATATGCAAGCAACACCTAGAATTAGGGTTTGATCTGACAGAATTCCATGAGTTTTGTTGTTTATCTGTTTCTGCAGGGGGTTATCAGGAAATACAAAGGAAAGGCCCACACGTCGGAATTACATAGAGATATTAACGTGTTCACCGATTTTCTATCATCTAGAAGACTCCAGAAGCCACGGGATCGAACGGGAGGCCGAATGGGCCCGGGATCAGGGCGCCCGCCTTGGACCCTGGGGCGCCCGCCCTAGGTCTGCAACCAATCAGGATGAGTCTCGCGGATTATGCCCCACCGACCTAAAGGATCAAGGAAAACCGTGCGATTAATGTCGGTTTGATCCGACGGCCCAGGTTCACTTGAAGGGACTATATAAGCAGGACCCCTGGCCCCTGGAGAGGAGAATCCAAGTCCATTATTTTTATATTTTCCAGAGAGGATTCAGAGAGAGAGGTTCCCTTAGGGTTCCCACCTCATTAGGGCTTAGCATCCAATGTGAGATTAGACTTAGTTCTTCTAGATTGAGAGAGATAGAGTGGAGGTATAGATCGAAGGAAGCCCGGCCTGTCGGTGACTACTTCGAGGTTGTACCTGCAGGATCAAGTTCTCCTAACCCGAGGCTTGCTCCTAGGATTCTTCAGTATTTCGACTTCTAAATTCTAGTAAGTTCTTTGTTTTATTGTTCTTTGGTTTATGAGTTTACTTTAATCTCTTCGCGTAGAGTTTAGAGTAATCATCTCTAGCGTAAGCGAGGTGTTTGGGCTAGGATACTCATAGATATCCCCTGTCTAGCCGGACCGTGGTAGTAGCGAGGAACGTGACATTTCCGTAGCTACCTTTGTATTCCATATCCCGTTAGCAGGATCGATAGGGTTTATAGGTGTGGGTCGAACATCCTTTGAGGTGTGTAGATTCCGTGAGCCTCCCCAATAGAGCAGTAGATCATCCTTACCAAGGTTAGAACGAGAGTGCAGTTGCAGTCTTCTCTATACATCGCTCACATCAAATCACAGTGGTTGTAGCCTAAAGGTTAGTAGTAATAGATTTGGTTAGTCAGATGCACGCTTTCTCCTAGTGGTAAAAAAATAAATACGATACTCTGGATAACATCCCGGGTGAAGTGCTCACCGATATCCGTGCGCTTGCGGATCATTTCCTAATTGCGTTACCAAATATCAATAAGCATCTCTGGCACCGTTGCCGGGGAAAAAGACGGTTTGCTGAGATAACCTTGAATCTTACTACTAGCTTGTACCTATACTTTTATCTTTCTTTATCTTTTTATTCCTTATCTTTTTATATTCTTTATTCTTACCTTATGGAGAACCAAGATTCTAAATCAATCTATCAATTTGCAACACCTTCGGAAACTGACCTTTTACCATGGGAGTCATCACAGCCTATCCAAACATCCCAGTATAGGTTAAGTTCAAGGTTAATTGCCATGATTGAGAACCTATCCTTTTCGGGAAAGGAAGACGAAAATCCTTACCTTCATATTAGAGATTTTGAGCAAACATGCGATTGTCTTCGCATTGAAGGCATTTCTGATAAGACTTTACGTTGGAAGCTTTTTCCTTTTTCCTTAAGAGGAGAAGCTAGACGATGGTATAGTCAGAAGGTAAGTCAACAACGAGGTGAATGGGGAGTCTTACGAGCCAACTTCTATTTAGATTTTTATTCCCTCGATCGTATCGCCGACCTTAGACTCGAAGTTCTATCTTTTAAACAAAAAGAAAATGAAACTTTGGGAAAATTCTGGAAACGTTTTTCTGATCTTTTAGAATCTGGTCCAAAACTCAATATTGAAGACCCTATTCTCCTTTTTCATTTCTTTTGAGGTCTTCAGAAAGATCATAAACAAATGCTACATACAATGTCTAGAGGTTCTTTCTTTCGTATCCCTACTGATGAAGCTAGAGCGATCCTAGATAGAATCCTAGAAGCTGAGATGGATAATACCCTCCATGATGAAACCTACGAAGCCGAAGTAGACACTCTGCCGAATTCTTCACCTACTTCAGCTATCCCAAGTTTTGAGCCACAAAAGGAAGAAATTCCACCACCTGATTTCATGCTGGATATAGAATCTGATCTTTTTGCCGATTTTGGAAACATTTCAAACTACCATTCTATAGACAAACCCCAAAGCGGCCATTATAGCATTTGTTTACCAAGTGAATATAAATTGAGAGAGCTTATCTTATCATGAGTAGCGAATGGTTGGAGGAGTCAGAGCTTTCCTCTGAAGTGATCCGTTTGGATACACCTCCTATCACTATACGCTGTGCTTATGATTCTGATCAATTTGATACTCTCTATAATCCTGTTGTGGGGATCAATATCATGTCTGAAGCTTTTGCACTTAAATTATTTGGAAAATTAATTTTAACCCCCACAACAAAGTTCATGAAGGAATCTTCGGGACGATTGGTCCCCAGTCTTGGAATTGTGAATGTCCTACCCTTTATGGTAGAAGGCTCCATGATTCATTTGAACTTTTATATCTTTGATACATGGGACTTCGACCTGTTGATAGGACAACCATTTAGAAGACTCCTTTATGAAGGTCAAACTAGAAAGCTACACATTTCTTTTGGAAAGGATTTTAAATTTCCTATGACAATTTCTCACTCCTTGAATAATAAGATCGAGTCATCTCTTTTGCCTGATCCTATGGAAGAGGTAAAAGCTGCGTCTCTAGAGCTTTTAAATGAATCAGACTTAGAAGAAGAAGCCCCTTTCTTCATAGAAGAGGAAGCTGAACCTTCTGAACCTGAACCTTTAGATGAGTTTGCAGAAACACCCAGACCTCCTATAGAGCTTAAAACTTTACCACCTGGTCTTATCTATGCTTTCCTAAACAATAATCCAGAGTTTCCTGTGATCATTAGTAATAAACTCACTCAGGAACAAACTCTGTGATTAATGACCGTTTTAGAAAAACATCACTCAGTCTTTGGCTACTCACTCCAAGATCTTACAGGAATCAGTCCTATGATTTGCACCCATCGCATTCCGACAGATCCTTCTGTTTCACCTTCTTGGGAACCCCAACGCAGACTCAACAACACGATGAGAGAAGTAGTTAAAAAGGAAGTTATAAAGTTGCTGCATGCAGGGATTATATATCCTGTGCCGCATAGTGAGTGGGTGAGCCCTGTTCAAGTTGTGCCTAAAAAGGGAGGCATGACTGTTGTTACAAATGAGAAGAATGAGCTAATTCCGCAACGCACCGTCACAGGGTGGCGGATGTGCATTGACTATAGAAAACTGAATAAAGCCACGAAAAAGGATCACTTTCCTTTACCTTTTATAGATGAGATGTTAGAGCGGTTAGCGAACCATTCGTTCTTCTGTTTCTTAGATGGATATTCAGGGTACCACCAGATCCCGATCCATCCTGATGATCAAAGCAAAACCACTTTTACCTGTCCATACGGAACTTATGCTTATCGTAGAATGTCTTTTGGGCTATGTAATGCACCAGCTTCTTTTCAAAGATGCATGATGTCTATATTTTCTGAAATGATTGAAGAGATTATGGAAGTTTTCATGGATGATTTTTCTGTTTATAGAAAAACTTTTGATAATTGTCTTGAAAACTTAGACAAGGTTTTGCAAAGATGCAAAGAAAAGCACTTAGTCCTTAACTGGGAAAAATGTCATTTTATGGTTAGGGAAGGAATAGTGCTAGGACACCTAGTGTCTGAAAGAGGTATTGAGGTAGATAAAGCTAAAATTGAAGTAATAGAACAACTACCTCCACCTGTGAATATAAAAAGAATTCGAAGCTTTCTTGGCCATGCTGGTTTTTATCGCAGATTCATAAAAAATTTTTCATTTATTGCTAGACCACTCACTCTTTTGCTAGCCAAGGATGCTCCTTTCGAATTTGATGATGCATGTTTAAAAGCTTTTGAATTATTAAAGAATGCACTCATCTCTGCACCAATCATTCAACCCCCTGATTGGTCGTTGTCTTTTGAAATTATGTGTGATGCTAGTGATTATGCTGTGGGGGTAGTTTTGGGGCAAACAAAAGACAAGAAGCATCATGCAATTGCTTACGCCAGTAAAACTTTGACAGGAGCTCAACTTAATTATGCAACCACTGAAAAAGAGCTTTTGGCTGTTGTCTTTGCCATTGATAAATTTAGATCTTACTTAGTAGGAGCTAAAATAATTGTTTACACTGATCATGCTGCATTAAAATATTTGGTCACTAAAAAAGATGCTAAACCTCGCCTAATTAGATGGATCTTGTTACTCCAAGAATTTGACTTAGAAATAAAAGATAAAAAGGGAGTAGAAAATTCTGTTGCTGATCATTTGTCTAGAATGCACTTTAAGGATCCACAGGAAACACCCATTAATGATTCACTCCGGGATGACATGCTCTATGGAATCAACAGGTCTGACCCCTGGTATGCAGATATTGTTAATTTTATGGTTTCAGGGTATGTACCACCAGGAGCGAACAAGAAGAAGCTTATTCAAGAAAGTCGTTCACACATATGGGATGAGTCATACCTCTTCCGAATATGCGCTGATGGCTTACTCAGAAGGTGTGTGACCACTGAGGAAGGGTGGAAGATCATCGACAGATGCCATTCATCACCATACGAAGGTCATTATGGAGCATTCCGTACACATTCAAAAATCTGGCAATGTGGATTCTATTGGCCTACAATGTATGAAGACACAAGGCAATATATCAGAAGATGTGGGCCATGTCAAAGGCACGGAAACATAAATACAAGAGATGCTATGCCACTCACCAACAACCTTCAGATTGAGCTCTTTGATGTTTGGGGAATAGACTACATGGGTCCATTTCCTCCATCAAAGAAGTGTGAATTCATCTTGGTGGCAGTTGACTACGTCTCCAAGTGGGTAGAAGCACTACCTTGCAAGCGTGCCGACAATATTAATTCAAAGAGGATGTTTGAAGAGATTATATTTCCAAGATTTGGAGTCCCTAGGGTGGTGATAAGTGATGGGGGATCACACTTCATCGACAAACGCTTTGAGCATTATCTAGCAAAACATGGAATCCGTCACAACGTTGCTACCCCATATCATCCTCAGACAAGTGGCCAAGCAGAGACTTCCAACAAGCAAATCAAGAACATTCTTTAGAAAACAGTAAATGAGATGGGAACAACATGGAAGGAAAAGTTACCCGATGCACTCTGGGCATACCGGACAGCATACAAGACCCCAATTGGAATGACCCCATACCAATTGGTGTACGGGAAGACTTGCCACTTGCCTGTTGAACTAGAGTTCAAAGCACACTGGGCCATAAGAAGATGGAATATGGACCTAGATGTTGCTGGAGATCATAGAAGAATGCAACTATCAGAATTGGAAGAATGGCGAGAGAAAGCATATCACAATTCGAAGATCTACAAAGAAAGAGTCAAAAGATGGCATGACAAGAGGATCAAGAAGAAGGAGTTCTCACCCGGAGATAAGGTATTACTTTTTAATTCCAGGGTGAAGCTTTTCAGGCATGGAAAACTCCGGAGTAAATGGGAAGGACCATACAAGGTAGTCAATTCATCATCCCACGGAGCTATTACACTTCAAAACGACGAAGGTACGTTATTCAAGGTAAATGGTCAACGTCTTAAATTATTTTTAGAACCCAATAAAGAATTAGAAGAAATAGATGTGATCCATTTTAACCTTCCGATGGAGAATTAAAGCCCGACCTTTTTAATCTGACATTTTTGGACCACGTATATATTTTTTGGGATAAAAATACTTCTAGAAACACGCTCGAGCAAGCGGGCCCGCAGAGGAGGCAGGCCCAGGGCGGGCGCCCTGAGGATGAGGGTGGGCACCCTGCCCTGGTGTCCTCTCGGCCCTGGCCTCTTCCGACGTGCTTTCCTCATCTATGGTTATCTAGAAAATTCCGCGAATGGGTTGTTACGCACGCCTGGCAGCGGGATGGATCTATGGAAACCCTAGAGGCACTTTTTGACCCCTATATAAACAGACCCCTGACGTCAGCTTTCAACACCAATTCATTCAATCCTTCTCTCCTCCTCAATTAGAGCTTGTCTAGTTCCTTGCTTCTCCAATGGCCGACAAGACCCACCGCAACTGGGAGATCGTCCCTTACGACCTCAACCGCAAGCCCAAGGATGACCCCGACGCCTACGTCCCGGCCAACACAGAGCGACAGCCAGCAGCCCCACCATCAAACCAGCGCAGCTCAATCTCATCCTACTACGCCCAACCAGTTCTTACTGCACCACCGCAGCCCCTTCTTCTCAAGGGACCGTCGTCCAAGCAAGAAGCCATTATCAAGGTACCAGCCGACACGAAAATCCTGCCACCTAAACCCAATGAGCGGGTTGTAGGCGTCAAGACCAACCGGAGCGGCGAGATCAGCAGCGTCCACTACACTACGGAGAAGGAGAGGCCCCGCTTCGAAGGAGTTAGGACAGCAAAAGTTCGCTTCATCCCACCAAAGGAAGCTCCTAAGCACGCTCTCAATTCGTTTGAGACACCACCGAAGCACCGCAGGACCATAGCAGATGTGGATGAGGACATCAGGACAGCAAATAGACATATTATGGAACTTCAGTCCACAGTTAGCTCCTTTAGTAGGCAGGTCTCCAACCTGAACACTACTGTGCTCGCGCTTAAACGTGACCTTTCTGATGCCCTTGCTAGGATCAGGGATTTAGAGCAACACTGAGCTATCTAGATTAGACCTTGAGGCAGTGTGTCTTAGTCTTCATCATTAGATTCAATTAGATTCAATTCAGTTTAGATTAGTTCGCTTCATTAGTCAGTGTAATAAATGCCTCAAGACAAATAAAGATTATTATTATTATTATGCCTCGTGTATCTCCACTTTATTTTTATGCAAGAAAGCAGGAAACAAGTATGGGGGAATCCCCCCGACATGGTAAATGCACTTTGATTGCACCACTCCACGATTCAGGTACATACTCTGCACGCTTTATTTACATATATACAAATACATATTGGGCTGTGTAGAATATTGTTCCTAACATGATAATTTAAAAAGACAAAAATATTTTTAATCATGATCAATCTCACTCAGTGATATTTCTGAAAACCTGCATTTATTGAAAATCATTTTAAAAACCATGTGTTACTCAAGTCATTGTGGAATGTGAGATGGTAGAATATGAGTATCTTATTCTTGAAATCTTTGTCGCTTGGAGATTTTCTTTTCAAAAACTTCAAAAATATAGCTACCATCCTCAATATTTTATATGCCTGATAAACCTAAAAATATTAATTTGCTTTGTATTGAGTTTGTGCAAAACGAGTTAGACCCTTGTTGAGAGATTTATCATGCTCCAAGATCAAGACATTTTTATTCAGAAAGATTCACTCTTCCAAAGTATTATTGCATTAGAGGCATGGGCTATGCAAAAATATATTTCGAAGAAATAAAAAGGAGCAAGTGCTCGACAACCTCGCAGAAAAATGGACAAGTGTCCGGAAGTAGAATTAGGGGTACCTCAGTATCCACCTGAAAAAAATGATAAAAATATATATGGTAAAAAGAAAATGATAGCCCATGGTCCCTCTAATAAGCAATATGCCAATAAGAGTTGACAAGTTTTAATTTTCAAAGTCTTTGATCTAGGAGTATGGCATTCCTCTCCTCGGATCCCGTTTTGACCCAGGCAAAATATGCAAAGTAAGTATGCTTGAGAATTTCTACAAATTAAAACAGCCTCAGTGAGATATACAAAAGATAAATGAGTGATCTGAGAGCCCCTATGAGGATAAAGGTATGCTAAGTTTTCTATTCAAAAATATATAAAAAACTCCAAGTGACAGGGTTGAGAAGAAGAAAGGATCTCTACTTCAACCATATATTTCCCTGACTACAGTGCACAGTGGACATTCACAACACCCTGCAGGTATAAAAAGAATGCTTTACAATGTTTCAACCCCAGTTATTTTTCTGAACCATCCTTTTCTCGAGGACGAGTAAAAGCCTAAGTATGGGGGTGTTTGTTGACGGTTCTTAAGTATCAATTTTAATTATCCAATAAATAAGGAAAAGGACTTATATGCAAGCAACACCTAGAATTAGGGTTTGATCTGACAGAATTCCACGAGTTTTGTTGTTTATCTGTTTCTGCAGGGGGTTATCAGGAAATACAAAGGAAAGGCCCACACGTCGGAATTACATAGAGATATTAACGTATTCACCGATTTTCTATCATCTAGAAGACTCCAGAAGCCACGGGATCGAACGGGAGGCCGAACGGGCCCGGGATCAGGGCGCCCGCCCTGGACCCTGGGGCGCCTGCCCTAGGTCTGCAACCAATCAGGATGAGTCTCGCGGATTATGCCCCACCGACCTAAAGGATCAAGGAAAACCGTGCGATTAATGTCAGTTTGATCCGACGGCCCAGGTTCACTTGAAGGGACTATATAAGCAAGACCCCTGGCCCCTGGAGAGGAGAATCCAAGTCCATTATTTTCATATTTTCCAGAGAGGATTCAGAGAGAGAGGTTCCCTTAGGGTTCCCACCTCATTAGGGCTTAGCATCCAATGTGAGATTAGACTTAGTTCTTCTAGATTGAGAGAGATAGAGTGGAGGTATAGATCGAAGGAAGCCCGGCCTGTCGGTGACTACTTCGAGGTTGTACCTGCAGGATCAAGTTCTCCTAACCCGAGGCTTGCTCCTAGGATTCTTCAGTATTTCGACTTCTAAATTCTAGTAAGTTCTTTGTTTTATTGTTCTTTGGTTTATGAGTTTACTTTAATCTCTTCGCGTAGAGTTTAGAGTAATCATCTCTAGCGTAAACGAGGTGTTTGGGCTAGGATACTCATAGATATCCCCTGTCTAGCCGGACCGTGGTAGTAGCGAGGAACGTGACATTTCCGTAGCTACCTTTGTATTCCATATCCCGTTAGCAGGATCGATAGGGTTTATAGGTGCGGGTCGAACATCCTTTGAGGTGTGTAGATTCCGTGAGCCTCCCCAATAGAGCAGTAGATCATCCTTACCAAGGTTAGAACGAGAGTGCAGTTGCAGTCTTCTCTATACATCGCTCACATCAAATCACAGTGGTTGTAGCCTAAAGGTTAGTAGTAATAGATTTGGTTAGTCAGATGCACGCTTTCTCCTAGTGGTAAAAAAATAAATACGATACTCTGGATAACATCCCGGGTGAAGTGCTCACCGATATCCGTGCGCTTGCGGATCATTTCCTAATTGCGTTACCAAATATCAACACCCCTCTTGATAGTACGGCCATTTATCCTAAACCCGGTCATAAACTTATCTACACACCTATCACCGGTGAAATGAAATGCCCTATAGGTTATGCATTTTCCTTGCACATTCCATTCCATCTTCTCCAATGTTGATGCAACACATGCACCAACCTCGATAAAAAATGATATGATCCACTTCATATCATCACGTGACCCTATTGGTTCATCGATCTTGATCACACTTGCTCTTCACTGTTGCTTTGGTCCATTGGCGACAAGTCTTGCTCAAGCATCCCTGCCACGCGGTTTATCGCTTTAAAGCCTCTGACTTTGCCCTTCATGCTTATAACCGGTCCATCAAGCCAAGCCTCATCTTGATCTTCTCCACCTAGTCACATGACTCCATGTCCTGTCTCATATGCAATGTGCTTCTTCATCACATGTGTGAGCCTTGCAACCAATCTAAGCCATTTTCACCTCCATAGCATGTGTTGCTCACACAAGTGTACCTGTGGACTAATCACCTGTGTATCTCACATAAACACTTATTAGTCCACCTAGATTATCACTCAATTACTAAAACCAAACTAAGTACCTATCACCAACTCTCTTTCTTTCTCTACTAGCTCTCCCCACAGCGCACCTCACTTCTCTCTCTTCTCTCCCTCACTTCTCTCGATGGCAAGGGCCTGTAGCTGCTCAGCGTGCTCTGATGAGGGAAGGGGCGTGCTCTAGCGGCAAGGGTCACGTGCCCTGTGTAGGGTCGAGATGGCGGACTAGAGGGGACAAATAGTCCTTTCTAAAATTAATCATACCGGCTAACCAAAATAAATACGAAATTTAAACTAACGGTCTAGCCAAGACTACAACCCTCTATCTAAGTTCACAAGCACCTTATAAAGATCTTAATTAGGCAACAAAGGTGTCGGTCTAGCTAGAGCTCACCTAATTAATTCTAGGAGTAAGGTCACACAACCTATACCACTAGTACTTCAAGCAACGGGGGAGCTCCTACACATGCTAGTAAGCAAAAGCACAAAGCCACTTAAGCTCACTAGCAATGCTCAATAACAAGGCTACACAAGCTAAATTATAGAGCACAAACTACTTAGCTACACAAACTAAGCAATGTGACTAACAAGATTACTCAAACTGAATTAGTCACGCAAGGGAGCTACTTCTATGCTACACAAGCAAGAAGGTAACTAGCAAGCTACACAAGCTATCTAATTACAAGAGCAACTTCACAAGCATAATGAATGTGAAATTAATTACAAGTTTGTGTAAGGGGATTGCAAACCAACGAAAAGAGGATGACACAGTGATTTTTATCCTGAGGTTCACTTGGTTGCCACCAAGCTAGTCCCTATTGTGTCGGCCGCTCACTTGGGTAGTTCAGCAGCTAATTGGCATCACCCGCCTAGCCCACACATAGGGCACCACAAGAACCTACCCCAAAAGTGAGGGTAGCTCAATGACACGCTCTACTAATGTTGCTCTTTGTGCCTCCCACGGGGTGAGCACGGTACCCCTCACAAATCCTTCTCCGGAGCACCGCACAAGCTTCCTTGCATGCTTTGATGGAGACCACCACCAAGCCATCTAGGAGGTGGCAACCTCCAAGAGTAACAAGCACCACCGGCTTGTAACTTGATCACCTAGTGCTACTCAATGCAATCTCACAATGCAACGCCCTAGAATCACTCACTCGCAATTGGATCGCACTCTTGCAAGCAGAAGTGAGTTAGAGGGCATCCAAGCACTCCTACACAAGCCACATAGGCATGAGGGTGCTCAGCAACTAGCCCAAGGATGGCTAAGTGCTCTATTTATAACACCACGAACAAATAGAGCTGTTACCCCTTCACTGGGTGAAACTTGGGGTGACCAGACGCGCCGGTCAAGATGACCGGACGCGCCTCTTGCAGCATCCGGTCGCTGTGATTGTGCCACGTGGCGCCCGGTTGAATATTGCGCGTGGATCTCCAATGGCTACTTTGCCCGCGTGTACCCAGCAGTGATGATCGGACACGCTAAAGTGACGACCGGACACAACATCCCAGCGTCAGGTCACACGTGCCCGCGCACAGAGCCAACGATGATCGGACGTGACGCCCAGTGACCTTACTTGTCCAAACGCAGAGTCCGATCGACTCTAGACTGGTCCCGAGGAGGTCAAATAGTGACTAGACATGTTAGGTCAATGATGATCGAACGCGACCCAGAGTTAGGTCCTCTCTGCTCAACAACCGCGCGCCAGAACGCCACCACGTCACCTATTGTAAGCAACGATCGGATGCAGGCCCTGCGCATCCGGTCGAGCACCTACGCCAGAGTCCGATCATTAAACCGAGACCCACCTCTTTGCCGAAGGTGACCGAACACACTGCCTCAGAGTTCGGTCACTATGGGACCAGAGTTCGGTCTTTGAAAAACAGCGCCTACTCTTCACCAAGTTGATCCACTTCAACTCTAACAACTTCTCCTTTGCAAATGTGCCAACACCACCAAGTGTACACCAGCACATGAATGTGTGTTAGCACTTCACAAACATTTTTCAAAGGTTTAGTCACTCAAATTACCAAGCCACTCGATCCTAGAAACATCGCAAAGTTAGATCGCTCAAGTGGCACTAGATGACCGATTTGCAAACAAGTTTGCCCCTCTTGATAGTACGACCATCTATCCTAAACCCAGTCACAAACTTCTCTACACACCTTATGATCAGTGAAATGAAATGCCCTATAGGTTATACCTTTGTCTTGCGCATTCCATTCCATCTCCTCCGATGTTGATGCAATACATGCACCAACCATATCACTAATGATATAATCCACTTTATATCATCACGTGACCTTGTTGGTTCATCGATCTTGACCTCACTTGCTTTTCATCATTGCCTACGTCCATTGGCGCCAAGTCTTGCTCAAGCTTCACCGCCACGCAGTCCATCGCTCCAAAGCCTCTAACTTGCCCTTCATACTTGCAACCGGTCCATCAAGAATAGTCTTGTCTTGATCTTCTCCACCTTAGTCACATGACTCAATGTCATGTCTCATATGCAATGAGCTCCTTCATCACATGTGTGAGCCTTGCAACATGTACAAACCAATTCACCTCCATGGCATAGGTTACTCACACATGATGTACTTGTGGACTAATCACATGTGTATCACACTATTGACGGTAGATAACAAATATTATAAACCGTCAATATAACATGTATAAGGGTGTGAAAGTAATCACCAACAAAGGTTTAGGGGTTTAAACTAACAAATTTCATGAGTTTTGGTAAATCTGTGTTTTCAGCAGGGTTTATTCAGAAAACCATCAAGGTGGACCAATATGTCAGAATTAATCGTGCTTATTCATGGCATAAACAACACTAGAAGTATCTAGAAGGCACCACACCACGGCGAAGGGCGAGAAGCCGCTAGGTAGGACCGGCCAGTCCCACCTATAGATCGGCTGGCCTATGGGGCCACCTGTCAGCCTCTGCCTTCTTACGTTGGTTCTCTACCGCCTCTTAGGTTGCATCTACGCCATCCATTCAAGTCGGTTTGATCCGAGGGCTCAGGATTGACACTCTGGCCTATATATACCAGCCCCTGCCACCCCCAAGGCATTAAGTTAATTGAGAATACAGAAACCCTAATCATCCTTAGAGCTCCACCATATTCTAGGGCATAGCTAGCTAGGCTAGGTCAAGAGCGTGGCTTGGTATAGCCTTTGTACTGTTGGCGGTCCTTATCGACACATTTATACTGCCAATATAAGTCCAAAAAGGAAAGAATTACATGTTTCTACACACGTATACCTTTGCTACTAACCGAATTCCACTTGTACTAGAAGAATTGACACTTTACAGGAATATACACCAAATACAAGTGGAATACATAAAAAAGGCGCCATTCGGGAAAGCGTAATGCCAAGACAAGAGGAAGAAGCCCACCAAAGGGCCAAACCTGGGCCAACCCATGGCGCCACTGCAGCCCAGGCCTAGCTAGAGGCTAGCCATGCGAAGGAGGGGCCGAGGGGGCCTAGCCCAGGTGCGCTCGCGCCCCAGGCGCGCCTATGCCCTGGTCGGTGCCCCTCGGGCCCACAGCACTGGCGGTGTGGTCATCAATAGGGGCTGGCGGTGTGGGGGTGTATTAAGGGAATATCCCTCCAAGCCGACCAAGCCACCCTATATAAGAGGAGGGGAGCCCCTCTCACTCACACACACCACACACACACACCTTGAGCTACACTCTCCACCTCCCTCCTCCTCACTCTCTTAGATTAGTAGAAGTAGTGTAGAGGAGTAGTAGAGCTACCTCAGAGGGCTTGGCTCCTTGGAGAAGAATTTGGTGAGAAATAAAGAAATATCTTTTCTCCAAAAGTCATGTCTTCATCATATCAATATAGTCGTTGCTATGAAAAAGAGTATAGTCATGTTGATATACTCGTGGTATATGAACTAGAATATAGTCCCTATGTCATGATCATATCACACTTGACTAGATGCTTTATCGTTCATATTATATTCATGAATAGATTTAGACTTATGTTGAGGTGGTGGTTCATCATGCTTTTGGGTACGCCCAAACCCTTTACCTGTCGATCCGTAGGGTCAGGGACCCAGGGGGGTTTGCGTGGTTCCTATGTATGCGGGCGAGGTGCCTGCATATATAGAGGGGGTGAATGCATTTCATGTCTCACAGTTGAGGGGTAGGCGGTAGGTGGTGACAGCCCTATCCGTCCTTCGTAATCCCCATGTTCGGCCATGGTGTAGGAGTACGTAAATTGTCACATGAGGTTGCTAGCAGACCAGTACTCGGTGGCCTCCTAATCCATCTTATATAGGCCTAACTCTAGCTCATGTAATGTATGATCCAACTTGTTCATAGCATATAACTGTATTAGGATATATCTACTCACATTAGGTCATTCTTTCATTCTTTATTCTTTCATCTTCTATCTATCCCCTTAAGTGGCGTATCATATGTGTATGTGTGTCCACTATCTACACTACGACTGTTTACCCCTGTATGATCATCTAGTTAGTTATGCACATATGTCTATCTTGCTCATATCCATGCTAGAACTCTTACTACCTTGCCTTCCTACGGGAAAATATAAATAACGATACCCGGATAAAACTTCTGGGAGAAATGTTACAATGATTGATCTGTGCGCTTGCGGATAACCTCTGTAAATGTTATGACCTATCGGTTGACATTGCTTAGTATTGCTGCTAGGATAAACCAATTCTAGTAGTGATGCTAGGGAATCCCAACAAGAATTTTTGACACCGTTACCAAGGATGGACTTAAGACCTCCATTCTTAGTGACCGTGTTAAGAAATACCAACAAGTATCCCCTCTCTTTTGTATCTCTTATTACTTTTATATGTTTGCTACAATTCTTATGACATTGATTCTCATATTAATCATGTTCCTAGTTATCATGTTCATCGTCTACTTTGATTATATGCTTAGTATAGTTAGATTAGCATTATGTTTAAACATAAGTTCATATAGCGCTTGCTCCAAAGTACAAGGGGTGAGTGGTCGACATTGTGTAAGCGTGGTGCTTATACATTGTTTACCTACAGATGCACCCTATATTCCGAGCCATGTGGTAGATCGTGGATTGACACTCCCGTTGAGTCCTTTGTAGTCCACTCCCCGAATATAGGACAAGTAGGATCTAGTTACGAAGGAAGACAAGCTCTGTTCTTAATCTTCCTTAGTAATAACCCTTATGTGTAGATATGAAGTTGATCTTAACCATGATTACTAAGTATAATTGCACTAATCAACGTATGCTTTGACTTGTAATTAAGAGTGACTTAGGAATTATTCCTCTAATATTCTACTTAGCCATGCTAATGCCATAGAAATGAGTACTCTGAGTGATTAATTATCCTTTTTCATTACCTACCATTCATATACATTTATCTCTTGACTTACCCCTGTTGTGAGTAGTTTGGTTATGGTTTATCTCTCCATCTTGCATATAAGTTAACAATATATTCCAATTGCCCGTCCTTCCCTATGGTAAAAATATAAATAACGATACCTAGAATACTCCCGGGTGAAGTGCTACAATGGCATAATATCTGTGCGCTTGCAGATCCCTATCCTTCATACATTTATTGAAGTCACAAGTAAATACCAACAAGCATTTCTGGCGTTGTTACTAGAGATTAAATTCAAAACCTTGTTCTTAGTAGCGACATTAAGAAATGCCAATAAGCATTTCTGGCGCCGTTGCTGAGGAAGGTGTTGGTATTTCTTAACGTTTACAGAAATTAATCCATAAGCGTATGAAATTACCATTGTAGCTTTCACTTAGAAGTATTCTGGGTATAGTATTTTCACGAGGAACGGAGGTATTTCTACTAGCTAATTCATCCAAGAACAACACAAGGATAGTTACTAAGGTAGAGAAGGATTCCTATGGCTCAGGGTCTAAGGATAGATAAACTTTACTCCTACTTGCTTAATTCGGGCACCGGCTTAAGCCAAGTCTGCCAAGCGATACCGGCCTGTAGCTCTACGCCGTACCTAGACGTGGAGGATTACAAGGGACGGACAGGGCTATCACCACCTGCTGCCTACCCCTCAACCGTGGAGAACGAGGTAAACGAAGGTAGCCTCTAGCCTAGACACCACGTCTACGCTATCGACTATTACACTAGTGTCGATCAGGGTGATCCGTCTTAGGAACTTGGAGTTTTAGGGTTTTTCTCAAGAAAAAGCATAGTTCACTTTATACTCCTCAAATGGCACTCTCAAATCACTTAATGGTGTATATTTCCTTACCAAGGCATATCAAAGTTTTGCCTTCTTTTGTTTTCTTCTACTTCTAAAAGGTTTAGGTGGAGCTTTAGGTAGGGATAAACAAAATAGCATACTTGCATTGCATATGTTATAAAGTCAAATCGAGGATCCAAGGAGGGAAGTGCCATACTCTTAGATCAAGATGTGCATGTGTGTGGAAAAAGGTAAACTAAAACTATACTCCTTTCATAGATATTATCTCTCTCTAACTTTTTATTTTGAGACATGGCTATCATTTTTTAGAGCCTTCATGTGCTCATCTTTTTTTTAATACCTGGGGACCTTTATGTGTCCCTATTTTTTTTCTTTTTTATGGACCTTCATGTGTCCAAATATTTTTTTTCTTTTGCATACTTTTGCATAGCCCATGTCTCTTAAACCACATATTTAGAGAGATCATTATCTGTTTAGAACATGTAGTATTTGCCTAATAAACATTTTTTTTAATCCTAGTGTAAGAGCAAAACTTTTTGGTTGTCGGAAGCATGTTTTTGCGTACTCCCAGTGTAGGAGCAACAAGTATATGTGGAGTGTACGTGATCTTGATCTTGGGAGCATGATAAATCTCTCAACCATGGTCAACAAGACTGGACCAAACTCAACACAATAACAAGCAGCAAATGTGGAATTGCTCACCAATTGAGGAGTATGTGATACTGTGGTTTTATATCATTTTTATCAAAACAAATTCTCCAAGTGCTTTGAATAGAAATGGTAGGATTTCTAAGTTAGAACTATATCACACCTCACAATAACTTAGTCAACATGATTGTCCTATTAAAATATTTTCCCACAAGCATAAGTGTATGTTAAGGAACAAACTTTATGAGAGCTTCTATCTTAAAGAAGTTATGAACATGTCTTTTTGAATTTTGAACGGTGTGGTTTATAAATTTGCATGGAGGTGGAGTGACATTTGTTTTGCATTTTTAATTTATTCAATTTTAAATTTCAAAATTTTAGAGAGATGAGGGGTAGTGTTTGCACAAACCATCATTGAAGGTGAAGGAGCTAAGGGGAGTCAGAGAAGGTTTGGCTAAACCAGAGGTTCGACCAATCCTCTCTTGAGCTATTTGTCTTGTCCTTCTGCATGTTGGTTCAGTCGATGTTTGTGCAACATGTTGGTGGAAGATCTCAAATGTGTGTTCATCATGCTTGAGAGATCTCCCCCACACTTATTGTTGTACCTGCTTTTATTTGACAAAGAAAAACAAAAAGAAACAGACAAGGGCTCTACTGGTTGTAAAACAAGGGCTCATCCCCGCCTTATATAATCTAGGGACAGGGTTACAAATCTAGAAACTCATCCTAGTCGGTTACAATTGCTATAGCTGGCCGGATAAGGATTCCTATTCTAACCAACTAGGACCTTGCTTGATCTCTAAGTTTGCTTTCCTTTCTTGCGCGGGACGCCGAGCAGATCGACCAGGCCGCACGTCATCCCTGTCATGGGCCGAGCCCACTGATCTGAGCCAGCCCAAGTCTAGTCGTAGGGGTATAGGGGTTAATACCCCCACAGCTAGTCCCCGAGCACTATGCATTATGATGCGACACACTGTCTTGACCTTCTCTGAACAGTGAGACTTGAACTCATGTCATCTCCAACCAGTCAAAACGCCATCCAAATAGTTGTTGAAAGTCTCCGACCAGCTTGAAATACAGCCGACCACCGTTGTCGCCGGAGAAGTAGGTTGTCCGAAGAATGTATGGTGCTCTTGAGAAAAAGAAAAAGATTTCCTTCCTGGTGAAGTGTGCCCACTTGTATTTCTGAAAAGAAATGTAAGCAGGGTAAACAAAGCATAGGGGTCAAAAAATAAGCATATTCACCGCAAGGTGAAGTGTGCCCACTTAGTCCCCGAGCCTAGGAATAGGTGACATAGGCACGTGATGCTAGGGACTTAAAATAGATTGTCTTGAAAACTGGATACTGAGATGCACCGACAGGTGCATCGTACTAATGTAGTCCCCGAGCTTGCTGGAAGGCGAAGTATGAACCTTGTAGCAAGGTCTAAAAAAGCGTTGACCTCTGAACTATATGTGAGTCAAATTTCACATGTAGCCGAGGAAACCAGACCTCAAGCTGTGGTCGGGGAGTGGTCGAAACAGTCCCTGAGCACAGCGTAAGGCGTGGTCGATGAGTCCCCGAGCATAGTTGGAGAGTGATCGACAAGTCCCCGAACATGATCGGGGAGTGTATCATGCTCGGTGGTTGGAGATGGACTGTAAGCCCTAGACCAGTCTCCGAGCGTTGTATATCTCTAACACCTTTGTCTGTCATATTTTTTCTTTCTTTCTCTCTCATCTTTCTTCTTCATTCCTTCTCTTTTTTTGACCTGACCCGTTGGCTCAGAAGGTTGCCTGATGTGACGTGGCAGTCATGTCATTGTCTTGTCAATCAAACTATGGACCGGCGTCTGTCACGATGCATCAGCGTGGGCCCTCCTACGTTGTCACCGATGGAGCGCATTTACTGGCGCGGGTACCGGTAAAAAGTGGAAACCGCACAGCGCGTGCCGCGTTTCACGCGCACGACCCCCAAGTATCTTGGGGAGGTGGAACGACGTGATTAATGGGATAAATAGCCAATGTGCAGTCATTCCCCATTTACAACCGACAGTTGCTTATAAACCAAGCGTCTTCTTCATCTAGCCCAAAATCCCCATTCCCCTCCGCAGCCACCATTAGCAAACCTTGCCACCGTTAGAAGCGACGCGCTCTCTGTCCACCAACTGAGCCGAAACCAAGAGGCGAGAGAGGATGTCCAAGATGGAGGCGATGAAGAGGGCAGAGGTGATGAGGAAGGAATGGTGGAAGTCAAAGTCCACCGAGTCGTCCATCAACGATCTCGTCGGCCTTGGGGTGCTCCATGACAAGGAGCTCGGAGGCTGGAGAGCATCGGAGTCAGAAAGCTTCCCCGATCCTTGACCCGGTGAGATCGTTGTATTCGAAGACTTTTTCAAGAGGGGATTTGGGGTTCCTGTTCATCCGTTCCTCCAAGGCCTTTGCCTATACTACGAGATCGGGATTTGGAATCTGCATCCCAACTCGATCCTTCTTGTCTTGACATTCATCCATCTTTGTGAGGCTTTTGGGGGATTTCTTCCACATTTTGACCTCTTTCGCTATCTTTTTTGTCTTCGAAAGAAGGGGTCTAGGGGGGTTCGCAAATTGCCGATGGGGTGTACCTGACACTCTGTGATGGGATGAAATTGGACTACCTCAGCTGCCCCTAGAATACCTCTCTTGGTGAATGGTACAAGAAGTGGTTCTACATCCGAGAAGAGCCCAACACTGCCACCTTTTGGGACGTCGGTTACATCCTAGAGAAGAGGATCAGTTGGAACGAGCGGCCAGAGTATGCCGGACAGGTGAGGGAACTCATGGCGCTACTCCCGTGGAACTGTCTGGACGGTCTGGCCATGGTCGGGAGCTTCATTAGCCGATGAGTACAGCCTTGCCAGAAGAGGGTGCATGCTGGCTATGAATACCAGGGCTCAGCCGACCAGACGAGGATGCGTTCTAGACGGCTGCACGAGGATGAGATAAAACAGAGGATTGTAGATCTGTTCAACCTAGCAGACCCGGCGTACCAGCCTCTGAGCGTCATCGTGCACGCGTTCAAACTCATCCAACCAGCTCCAAAGGTATCTCTAACATCTGCCTTTTGTGTCCATCGCATAGTTGATAAAAAAACATTTGTTGTAATTCCTGTGTTCCTTGTTGTTAGGTGCATGGTGTGGAAAGGCACACACTGTACGTGTCCTTAGCACCTAGGATGGACCATCCGAGGGGCGTGGAGCCCCCTCCAAGGAACGTGCAACGGTGCTATGCTCACATTAACGTGGAGAAGGGAGATGGAGCACCAAGCACCAGGACAAGCACCAACAGCAAGAGGACAGAGAAGCACCTAGCCGCCCCCGAGCACTTGAAGAAGAGGTCAGGGAGTTCAGAGAGCACAGAGGTGCCAGAGAATCCGACCAGCAAGCATCATCGGATAATACAAAACTGGTCGGATGAAGAGGAAGAAGAAAACCTGACTACTGATTTGCTCAATCCTCGTCGGAGGAAGGATGTAGAGCGGACGGTCCAGGAGGGACCGTCGAGACCAGCAGTGGCACCAGCACGGGGAACGCCGATGGCGTCAACCGCAGCTAAATCACATGGGCCGCCACCAAGTGATGGTGGCCAGGGCTCGTCGGGCCAGCAGGGGAGCCAGGGACGACCGCGTCGGCGTGCATTCTCAGCCGCCGATCGTCAAGCGGACATGTAAGTATCCGCACGTCAGTAAGCATTAGTAGTAAAGGCAGATAATAATATGCAACGTTAACTGTGGTTTTATCAAACTGTAGCTCGGCATCGACGGAGGTCCCTGAGGAGCTCGCCGCCAGTGGGAAACCATCATCAGCAGGCGCGAGTGCGACCAGCGAGCAGGCGGCGCCAAGCGCTAGCCAAAAGGAGCTGACAACGATGGAGGCAGCTGCCGAGCCGAGGGCATCCGAGCAGGTGGCGCCTGAAGCGCCAAACGTCGATCACGCAGCTCCGGTGGAGAGTCAAGTCCCAGAGCCAGGACAAGAAACTCCAGAGCAGTCAGGAGCCACCCCGAGCACACAGGAGGGTGGTCTACCAGATGCCATGGCTTGGGGGAAAGGTCCGGTTGTGGTGTTGAGGCCCGAGAGTAGTCAGCGACAGGAGGAGACTGAAGCTAGCGAGCAACAAGAAGCCAGGACTGCTGATGCCACGGAGTCCGAGGACGACGACATCCTTGAGGAAATTGAGGGGCATCCTAAGGATAGTCATCAGCACGTGTACGTCTACCATCAGCGTGGGGACCATTTCATCTACCACGAAGAAATCCCCACGGCTGACGAGACGAGGAAAGTTGAGCTAGCGGCAAAACGACTGATAGCCGAAGTGCAGGTAAGCCGCCTTTGATGCCT
Source organism: Saccharum hybrid cultivar R570 (assembly GCA_038087645.1). Lineage (NCBI taxonomy): Eukaryota > Viridiplantae > Streptophyta > Magnoliopsida > Poales > Poaceae > Saccharum > Saccharum hybrid cultivar. The sequence continues at coordinate 7,760,478 of JAQSUU010000112.1, read as the reverse complement.
TTATAGACCAGTATCATGATGCATTTGATTATGAATAATACTGTGTTCGCCTTGCAGGATATCGTGAAGATGGTGAAGTACCAAAAATGGTGCTTCGACCAAATTGAGCCGACATTTAAAGAAAACTGGGAGCTGACGGCCGAGATCGATCGACTACGTGAAAAGCTCGAGGCCCTCGAGAAGGAAAAGGTGGAGCTGGAGACATCCCGACGCAACACCGTTGTCGAGCTCAGCCAAAAGGAGCGTGAGAGGATAGGTAAGTTGTCTAGCTGTAACGCCCCGAGCACTGAAAAGTGTTAATACATATTCTTGTACTGACCAGCATATTTGCAGCTATGGCGATTGAAGTAGCTGGTCTGCGAGAAGAGAACTCGCGCGTGGTCGAAGAGTGCGCCCGACTGACTGTGGGGGTATAGACCCCATATACCCTCATGGCTATATATGGGCCGCACTATCAGAGGTGGCCCATCCCGCAAGATCAAGGCGTGTGGCGCATGGCACTGCTCACATGCACCGTAAGGATTATTGTAATTGTACCACATTGGATACTTTACACGTAACCCTCCTCCTCTAGAGTATATAAGGAGAGGCAGGGGTTCCCTAGAGGACAGGTCATACACCACATAACTCAATACAAAATAACATAGCACATGATGTAGGGTTTTACGTCATGTTGACAGTCTGAACCTGTATAAATCTTGTGTCATGTGTCATGTTACCATCCGGTTCGTGTCTTGTGCACCTGTCTACCGACAATCTACTACCTTGGGCATACCTCTTGGTAGACTACCGACCAGGTTTTATCGATAATGGCGCGCCAGGAAGGGGGTGTGCGCGAGATCCACGGCGAGCTGGATGACAGCCACCTACTATGTCGGTTTCGTCGCTCTGTGCGGCAGGATCGATCTCCTACTTCACCGTCAGTTTCATCGCTCCTGGCGGTTGGATCGATCTGCTACTTCACATCAAGTGAGCAGCGACCTCAGCGTGCAGCGGCGTGTCTAAGCTTTGACGAAAAAACGGCAGCGCCCGTACGGTGGTCCCAAAAGCTTCGCGTCGGATCCAACCGCCACGAACATTGCTAAAGATCCAATCGTACCCCGCCGGCGTGCATGCAGCAGCGCCGAACGTTGCAGCAACTTGTCGTTGATCTGTGGCGGCTATCCTCGCCATCGTCCACGACGACCCTTGTCGTCGACGTTCGATTTGGCATCATCCTACGATGTCCTAAGCGACACAGGAATACTACTACATGAGTAAGGCTGGATAACGAGCCAGCTCGGCTCAGCTCGACTCGGCTCGTTATGGCTCGTTAGGATAACGAGCTAGCTCGGCTCGGCTCGTTATCCTAACGAGCCAGAAAGCCAGCTCGGCTCGACTCGTTAAACGCTCGAGGTGGCTCGTTAGGCTCGCGAGCCAGTTATAAAAAAATATACAAAATTTAATATTTGCATTTATCAAAAGCTTAAAAATAGTAATAATACAAAAATAATATATCCAATAGCTTTAAATTAAATAAAATATTCGTATGAGCTAACATATCAACCATTTGCAGAGTGCAAGACATGAAGTAATACAAACATAATATAAGTTATGATGACTTTTTCTCTAAAACTATGGCTCGTTTGGCTCGCGAGCTAGTTCGAGTTGGCTCGTTATAGCTAACGAGCTAAAATCTTGACTCGGCTCGGCTCGTTATGGTAACGAGCCGAGCCGAGCTGAGCCGAGCTAGCTACGAGCCGAGCGAGCTAACGAGCTTCGAGTTTTTCGTCCAGCCTTATACATGAGTTTGGTGTCAAGCCGCCAAGATCCCGATCAAGTGAACGTCGACGGGACGTACCGAATCAAGTCACAGCACCATGCAAAGATGGCATCGAACAAGCAAACAAGGATGGATTTGCATGGAACACGTACATCTACACAAGCGTACACGCAGCTTCAACCAAATAAAGAAAGCAAGCCGCGTCGAGCCACAAGCGAGCCTGCTCGGCCTCACTGCTCCGACCACCTACCACGTCCCAACAATGATCGTCGCGAAGAACAGCGCTACGACAACCGCGACCACCATCATCATGACTGATCGGAAAGCTCGAGGGCCAGGCAATTTCAGCGCCACCGACCAGTTTTCTGTCCAAAGATAAGTACACTTCCAATATTCGTATTTAATACAATTTCTTCCAACCACTCTAATGTGCTTACCTGAAGATCACTTTCTATTAATATTTTATAAAAGATCAGTTGACAGAGCACCATCCTTTCTCGAGTTCTCAGAGCCAGCCCCGTCTCCGGCTTCTCCCTACGTGTGCACAGGACCTGCTCTCTGCGCTTCGGGTGGTCGGCGGGCGCTCCCTGGTCCGACCTATGTGCTCTTACGTGCAAACAGGCTCCGGGCCTCGCACTCGGACCTCAGGCTGGTCAGGGCCGTACGGATTCTACAGGATGACATATCTACCAACCGATACAACTAAAACAGAACACTTATGCATTCTAACTTAGTTATCTTTCACACAATATACAAGCTTTAAACGTTTTTTCCACAAAAACACAAACAAGCTTATGTTGTCACAACAGTACATTATTACAAACTTGCCTGATGATGAGGCACAAGTTTACAATAAACTAAACTGTTTTACATATTTATATTGCAGGAATTTCGGGCAACGCTAGGAGACTTTGTCGTTCGCTCCCGTTGCTCATCGCAACTCGACCACTCGACCAGCGCTCGGGGACTCATCGCTGAGCTCCCGACGCTCATCGCCGCTCGTTGCCGAGCTCTCGCCGAGCTCTCGTCGCTCATCGTCACCGAGCTCTCACCGCTCCTCGTCAGGACCTGTAGTCAGACCACCAAGCTCGGGGACTCGTCACCAGACCTCCGAGCTCGGGGACTCATCACCAGACCTCCGAGCTCGGGGACTCATCGCCAGACCTCCGAGCTCGGGGACTCGTCGCCAGACCTCTGAGCTCGGGGACTCGTCGCCAGACCTCCGAGCTCGGGGACTCGTCGCCAGACCTCCGAGCTCGGGGACTCGTCACCAGACCTCCGAGCTCGGGGACTCGTCACTAGACATCCGAGCTCGGGGACTCATCACTAAACCTCTGATCTCGGGGACTCGTTAGACCACTTCCTGTTGAAGGATTCATCTCGCTCGACTATATGTACTATGCTTGCATACAGTCGATGGACACTTGTTATTATTAGACCTTGCTACAAGGCTCACCTTTCACCTTCCAGCAAGCTCAGGGACTACATCATATATGATGCACCTGATAGTGCATAATGTTCATTGGTTCTCGAGAATTCTTTTTTAGACCCTGGCACCACGTTCCTACATCACCTACTACCAGGCTCGGGGACTAGCTGTGGGGGTATAGACCCCATATACCCTCATGGCTATATATGGGCCGCACCAACAGAGGTGGCCCATCCCGCAAGATCAAGGCGTGTGGCGCATGGCACTGCTCGCATGCACCGTAAGGATTATTGTAATTGTACCACATTGGATACTTTACATGTAACCCTCCTCCTCTAGAATATATAAGGAGAGGCAGGGGTTCCCTAGAGGACAGGTCATACACCACATAACTCAATACAAAATAATAGAGCACATGATGTAGAGTTTTACGTCATGCTGACGGCCTGAACCTGTATAAATCTTGTGTCTTGTGTCCTGTTACCATCCGGTTCATGTCTTGCGCACCTGTCTACCGACAATCTACTACCTTAGGCATACCCCTTGGTAGACTGCCGACCATGTTTTATCGACATTGACAGTAGAAAACAACCAGCTAGCGCAAGACCACGTGCAGCTCCGGGAGAAATCTAGTAAAATGACCGAGGAGCTGAAGGCAAAGAACCTGGAGCTAACCAGTAAGTGTTGGTTGTCGTGGTCTTGCTGTGTCAGTTCAATATGTCATCATATGATACCTCCATGACTAGGTTGTTGCTCTGCAAAACTAAAGGTGAACGCGAAAAAGCACCTCGAGGAGGTTATGAAAGACCGCGACACCTACTCAGCGAAGGCGCTCGAGCTCAAGAAGGATCGGGATCTTTGAAAGGGCCAGTGCAACCAAATGGTGGCCGGTATCAAGCCAGTGCTGGACCTCATCGACCCAGAGCTCCCGGCGCCCGAGGCCAGAGGATAGCCGCTTGGAGTGCTCGACAAGTGCCAGCGTGCCTTAGGATGGCTGCAACAGTTCATGAAGGAGGCCGGAGAATATGCGGGCACCCATGTGCTCAGCATGGTGCGTGCGCACTACCCGTTGATCGACTTCAAAAGCTTCGAGCTGGGGTATCCCAAGGAGGTTGGCCCGAAGCAAGCAGATGAACTACGGATCCAGCTGCTTGACTTGTCGACCTCAATAATGGGCAACATCAACTTGTGAGGGACACTGTCACAGCCAGGGCAGGAGCCACCATCTTCAAGCCGGCTACCGGGAACTGCGGTCTCGACCAGCCAGTCCCCGGCGCCAGAAACTTCATCTGCATAGTGACCGGAGGCTGCGGTCTCGACCAGCCAAACCCCGGTAGCTCCAGCTTTCTCAGCCAAAGAGGCACAGCCATCAACAAGCGGTGAAAAGGCGAAGAGCAGTGCCCAGCCCGAGCACTGAGCGCCAACCAGCCAGTAGCCTGTACCTGTAGAAAGTAGAACATTTTTAATTTATTGTAGACTTGTTCTTCATCAGGCAAGCCTGTAATAATGTAATGTTAAGACAATGTAAACTTGTTGTGTTTTCATATGAAAAAGCGTTTAAAGCTTGAATATTGTATGGACGAGAACTAAGTTAGAACGTATAAGTGTTCTGTTTTAATTGTAACAGTTGGGAGACACATCATCCTGTCGAATCCGTATTGCCCTGGCCGGATCTGTTGTCTAAGAGCGAGGCACGGAGCCTGTTTACGCATGAGAGCATACAGGTCAGACCAGGGAGTGCCCGCCGACCACCCGGGGCATAGAGAGCAGGTCCCGTGCACGCATGGGAATAAGTCGGAGATGGTGCTGGCTCCGAGAATTCGAGAAACAATGGTGGTCTGCAACTGGTCTATTTTTTCTGGCTCATGCTTCTTTGGCATGGCATCTTTTCTCTTTGTTGTTTTTTCTCTCGTGCTCTTTGGCATGGAAACATTTTTTTCACAGCCCATACTCTCTTTTTGGCAAAGATGAGGAATTTGGAGAGAGAGGTTCATAACACAAGTGATGGAGTTTCTATTTAGGTGGATGGAAAGGCATGTTTTTGCGTAACTCTCAGTGTAAGAGTCAGCATTTTATTTGTGGGTGTACATGAATTTTGATCATGGGTGCATGAAAAGAATCTCAACATTGGTCACAACAATTTGACAAAGCTCACCATAAATACAAGCAGCATATGACTAAGGGTTTCTATATGCAAAGAATATATCATATGGCTTTGGTGGGAAATATAGATCATTGAGGAACTTTTGAGTTTAGCATTTTTAAAATAAAACTCCGTATGTCAAGTCTTTCTTAGAACAAAGTCATAGCATAATCTATTGCACCATATCATATCCCGCAACAACTTAGACTAGATTAAGCATATGCAACCCACAAGTTTCAAGTTGAGGATGAGATATTTTTAGCCAATAAACTCAAATATTAGGGAAAGCTAAATTATAAACTAGGCATAGTTGAAACATAAGACAGAGTAACTATTCATCATCTCAACAAGGATTGAACTAAACATTTCTACAACACATATATATAGAGAGTGGAACAAATATTTTTGGTCTTTTTATCTTTTTGTATTTTTTAATGCATGATAAATAAATAAATATGCATGGAAAGAAATCAAAGAAAATAAAATTGCAATGCAAGATACCTCTGTGGAGCTCCTCACCCAAGCTAGCTTGAGGCTTATGGTCCTTCAGCTTGCTTTTTATTGAGAGGCGAATTTATTGATAACTACCGATTTATCTTCGGCAAGGGCTGACCTTTTAAAATCCGCTGAGCAGGATTCTTCTCCTTTTCAATTTTTGCTATCCATTCCAAGAGAAGTGGAAACAGATGGCTTTGCCTCTTTTGGCATCCACACCCATTTCCTAGGAGCAGTGGCTTTTGGTGCTCCCTTCTTGGGTTGCCATGTTGCTTTCTCTTCTTTCGGTGGTGTGTGAATGTCTTCATTCTTTTCAAGCATTTTCTTTTTATTTCTTTTTGGAGCCATCTGTTTCTTTTGCTCCAGTTTTCCATTCTTTTTGGGAGCTACCTTTTTCCTTGGCTCAGGCTTTTTCTTAGATTCTTTGACCTTAGAGAGGTTATCTATGATTTGAGGTTGAATTTCTACCTCTTATGCCTTGTTGTTTTTGCTCGTATGTGATGCGAATCATCTTGCATTCTTCTTGATGTCTGGGCTGAAACTCAAACTTTTCTTCTTTGCCATTGATGTTGAAGCAGATTTCTCCAGCTCTAACGTCAATTTGTGCTCCTACGGTGCTGAGGAATGGTTATCCAAGAATGAACGGTGATTCCTTTGTAAATTCCATGTCAAGCACCACGAAGTCAACGGGGACAAAGTAATTCCGAATTTTCACCGGAATATCTTCGACAATCCCCACCGGGTAGCGGACCGAGGAATCGGCTAGCTGGAGCGTCATTGTGGTGAGTGTAAGATGTGCATAGTTCAGCTTGCCGAAAGTGACCTTGGGCATCATGCTTATGCTGGCCCCAAGATCACACAAGGCATGGTCAAACCTCTGGTCCCCGATTGAACAGGTGATGGTAGGGCACCCAGGCTCTTTCTTCTTTTCAGGTAGTTGGTTCAGTATAGCAGCGCTACACTCTTCTGTTAGCTTTACGAGTTTCGTGGATGGTAAAGGTCGCTTGTTGTTGATGATGTCTTTGATATACTTTGTATAAGAAGGCACATGTAAGATGTCCATTAATGGAACGCTTACGTGGACCTTTTCTACCATTTCAACAAAGCGTGCGAATTACTCATCCACGGCCTACTTTCTCGTTCTTGTAGGAAATGGTAGGTACATTGTATTTGTGTATTCAAGTGGTACCATTTCCTCTTTGGAATCTTTTTGTGTTTTCGTTGATGCAGAAGGTTCTTCTTGACTATCTTTTTGTTTCCTTGCTGCATGGTTAGGATTCGATGGATTTGGTGGATCATGAGTGGACTTAACACCCCTCGTGGTCACCGCTTTAAAATTCTCTAGGACGTTTACAGGTTGCCCTAGGGTTTTTCCATCATTATCTCTAGGGATTTTTGCAGCGATCTGAGCCATTTGGGTTTCTATTATTTTATTAAAGCTCAATTGATTCCTAATGGAAGAAGATAAACCTTCTATTTTTAAGTTGATATTTTCTAATATTTTATCATTATTTAACAACTTTTTAGTGAGGTTTTCATTTATTTTAGCTTGACCTAGAACCAAATCCTTAAGTGAAGGTTGATTCAAATTGTAATTGTAATTGAAGTTAAAGTTTGAATTACCTTGGAATGGTGGACAGGATAGGTTGTTCCAGCCATTGTTATTACCTCCTTGTTGGTGATACCCGTTGTTGATGTACGATGCTTCTTCATGGATCTTGAGGCAGTCATTCCCCAAGTGGCCAACATTCCCACAGACCTCACACGTCATCTGCGAGTCCATGGTTTTGATGGTGCCTTGTGGGACTTCAGTGGCTCGCTCGTCAAACTTCTTTAGGAGTAGGTCTATTTTTATGGCAAGCATATCCATCTCCTTCATAGTGTGCATGTCTTTTGTGTTTTGGCTGGGGTTCTATCCTTCCCCCAGCCCTGGTTAGCCACAATCTTTTTGATCAGGGCCGTAGCCCCATCGGTGGTGAGCGATACCATCGGCGGTGAGCGATAAGAATGCACCACTAGCAGTGACGTCTAGGTGCCCATTCGACATGGGTTTAACCCATTGTAGAAGTTCTGGAGCACCAGCCAGTTCTCCATCCCATGGTGAGGGCATGCTTGTATATACTCTTGTAGCCTCTCCCATGCCTCCGAGATGGGTTCCATTGATGTCTGCTGGAAATTGGCGATTCTTCCCTGTAGGGTGTTGGTTTTGCCCACAGGAAAGAATTTAATAAGAAATGCCACAAAGCATTTGCTCCATGTGTCAATAGCTTCCTTGTCCTTGTAGAATCACTGTTTCACCTTCCCCACGAGGGAGAAGGGGAACAGACGAAGCCTTATAGCTTCAGGTGCGACATCTTTTGATGACGATGGTGTCGCATAGTTCAAGGAAGTGCTACAAGTGAGCGTTGGCATTCTCACTTGACAGTCCACAGAATGGACTGGCCTGCACCATGGTGATTAGCCCGGTCCTAAGTTTAAAATTTTTGTCACCGATGTTGAAAGCTGGCCCGATAGGCACATTGGCAACAATGGGACGGAGAACTTGCGGAGTGACTTCTGGGCCATAGCAACGGTGGTAGCTGGACATGGGTGAGCAGTTCGGTTGTTGGTGGAGTGGCAGAAGAAGAAGAGGCATGTGACCCTTTCTTCCTTAGGAGTGCCTCTAGATCTAGAATGAAGTTGTTTGGCAAGTCGAAACCACTCATGCACTATCCTGTTTTCACCCACAATAGGAGAATTAGCCTGTATGAGCAAATGGCTACCATACATGCATGTTATCATGAATATATCCTACTAGAGTCTTATTATCCAATGCCTTCCCCGGCAACAGCGCCAGAAATGCTTGTTGGCATTTCTTAACACGATCACCAAGAATGGAGGTCTTAAGTCCATCCTCGGTAACGGTGTTAGAAATGTTTGTTGGCATTCCCTAGCATCGCTACTAGAATTGCTTTATCCTAGTAGCAATACTAAGGAATGTCAACCGATAGAACATAATGTTTATAGAGGTTATTCGCAAGCGCACGGATCTATCATTGCAACATTTCACTCGAAAGTATTATCAGGGTATCGTTATTTATATTTTCCCATAGGAAGGCATGGCAGTAAGAGTTCTAGCATGGATATAAGCAAGATAGACATACATGCATAACTAACTAGATGATCATACAGGGGTAAACAGTCGTAGTGTAGATAGTGGACACACATACACATCTGATACTCCACTTAAGGGGAGAGATAGAAGATGAAAGAATAAAGAATGAAAGAATGGCCTAGTGGGAGTAGATATATCCTAATACATTTATATGCTATGAACAAGTTGGATCATACATGTACATGAGCTAGAGTTAGGCCTATGTGAGATGGATCAGGAGGCCACTGAGTACTGATCTGCCAGCAACCTCATGTGACAATTTACGTACTCCTACACCATGGCCGAACATGGAGGATTACGAAGGACGGACAGGGTTGTCACCACCTATCGCCTACCCCTCAACTGTGGGACATGAAATGCATTCACCCGCCCCTATATATCCGGGCACCTCGCTCGCATACATAGGAACCACCCAAACCCCCCGGGTCCCCGACCCTACGGATCGATAGGTAAAGGGTTTGGGCGTACACAAAAGCATGATGAACCACCACCTCAACATAATTCTAAATCTATTCATGAACATAATATGAACGATAAAGCATCTAGTCAAGTGAGATATGATCATGACATAGTAACTACATTCTAGTTCATATATCATGAGTATATCAACATGACTATACTCTATTTCATAGCAACAACTATAGTGATATGATGAAGACATGACTTTTGGAGAAAAGATGTTTCTTTATTTCTCACCAAATTCTTCTCCAAGGAGCCAAGCCCTCCGAGGTACTCCTCTACACTACTTCTACTAAGCTAAGAGAGTGAGGAGGAGGGAGGTGGAGAGTGGAGCTCAAGGTGTGTGTGTGGTGTGTGTGAGTGAGAGGGTCTCCCCTCCTCTTATATACGGGAGGCTTGGTCGGTTTGGGGGATATTCTTCGAATACACCCCCTGCACCGCCAGCCCCTATTGATGACCGCACCACCAGCATGAGGTGGGCCCAAGGGGCACCGACCAGGGCATGGGCGCACCTAGGCTAGGCCTCCTCGGCCCCTCCTTTGTGTGGTTGGCCTCTGGCTGGGCCTGGGCTATGGTGGCACCATGGGTTGGCCCAGGTTTGGTCCTTTAGTGGGCTTCTTCCTCTTGTCTTGGCATTATGCTTTCCTAAATAGCGCCTTTTTGATGTATTTCACTTTTATTTGGTGTATATTCCTGCAAAGTGTCAATTCTTCTAGTACAAGTTGAATTCGGTTAGTAGCAAAGGTATACGTGTGTAGAAACATGTAATTCTTTCCTTTTTTAGACTTATATTGGTGGTATAAATGTGTTGATAAGGACCACCAACACTAGCACAGTAGCACCACGTCGGACCCTGCCGCGACGTGGCCACTAAACCATGACAATAGCCACCCCTAGGCGAGCATCAGAAGGCGACATAGCTTTCAAGCCAAGTTAGCTAGGACCTCCCTTAGACTCACAACCCTTCGGTCGGGAGAACCTCCTCTTTGTAACAAGCCCTGGCCCCAAACTCTTTATAAGGGCAGCCAGGGCACCCATCACAAGACATGTTTTCATTCTTCATCCTCTACCATTCTATTCATCCACCATAGCAATAGGGCCCATAGAGCTTCTTTTCGGGCTGCCCCTCGTCTAGCATAGGTTCTACCACCTCTTTCACCATTCTTGCACCCCCACTGTAAGAACTTCATAGCATTCAAGCGAGGAACACGCACTCGATCATCTCTAAGACTGGACGTAGGGCTCCGGCCTAAACCAGTATAAATTCTCGTGTCTATTGGATGCTACCATCATCTTTCTAGAGCAGCGCGGCAATCCTATAAGTTTACTAGTCCAGTTTATGAAACACTGACACATCCATACACATGCACTTTTGATTTGATTGTATGACTTAACTCTCTTTGGATCTGAGGTTTGATTTTACAATATATGTATTGCGAGTTTGCTCTTCCATGCTTTCTTCACTCTTATAAGCTCCACATAAGCCTTAGTTGCATGAAGAGAAAGGCATAAACATCACTATTGCCTTGGTAAGGATCCACAAATACCACATATATTGAGAGACTTAAGAGTGTCATACAATGGAAGCTCTGTTTATTTGAAAAATTATAAAAACTCTGGAATAATGGTTGAGCTAAGAACTTGAGACATAGTGCTTGACTTGATCGTTCTGTCTTTCAGTTACTCAAGCCCCAAGTGAAGGCTAAGAAGCCCCATGGTTGAAGGTAATATGGGTAAGTTTGAAGGTCAGATCACTTTATTCTAATCCAGAGGAGAATTCTTGTTTGAACTCATGTGTACTTTTAAGGAGTTGTATCAATGCTCTCAAAAACTCCTGATCCATTTGCTGAGTTTAGCATTGCTCAGGGACGAGCAAATGTTAAGCTTAGGTGAGTTTGTTAACGGTAGATAACAAACATTATAAACCATCAATATAACATGTATAAGGGTATGAAAGTAATCACCAACAAAGGTTTAGGGGTTTAAACTAACAAATTTCACGAGTTTTGGTAAACTTATGTTTTCAACAGGGTTTATTCAAAAAACCGTCAAGGTGGACCTATATGTCAGAATTAATTGTGCTTATTCACGGCATAAATAGCACTAGAAGGATCTAGAAGACACCACACCGCGGCATAGGGTGAGAGGCCGCCAGGTGGGACCGACCGGTCCCACCTATAGACCGGTCGGCCTGTGGGGCCACCTGTCAGCCTTTGCCTTCCTACGTCAGTTCTCCACCGCCTCTTAGTTTGCATCTACACCATCCATTCAAGTCAGTTTGATCCGAGGGCTCAGGATTGATGCTCCGGCCTATATATACCAGCCCCTGCCACCCTCCTGAGGCATCAAGTCAATTAAGAATACAGAAACCCTAATTATCCTCAGAGCTCCACCATATTCTAGGGCATAGATAACTAGGCTAGGTCTAGAGGGAGGCAACCTTCGCTTGGATTCCTAATCTTGTTAAGAGGGTGCCTTGGTATAGCCTTTGTACCCCCTCTCTTTTGTATCTCTCATTACTTTTATATGTTTGCTACAATTGTTATGACATTGATTCTCATATTAATCATGTCCCTAGTTATCATGTTCATCGTATACTTTGATTATATGCTTAGTATAGTTAGATTAGCATTATGTTTAAGCATAAGTTCGTATAGTGCTTGCTCCAAAGTACAAGGGGTGAGTGGTCGATATTGTGTAAGCGTGGTGCTTATATGTTGTTTACCTGCGGATGCACCCTATATTCTAGCCCATGTGGTAGATCGTGGATGTGACACTCCCATTGAGTCCTTTGTAGTCCACTCCCCGAATATAGGACAAGTAGGATCTAGTTACGAAGGAAGACAAGCTCTGTTCTTAATCTTTCTTAATAATATCTCTTATGTGTAGATATGAAGTTGATCTTAACAATGATTACTAAGTGTAATTGCACTAATTAACGTATGCTTTGACTTGTAATTAAGAATGACTTAGGAATTATTCCTCTAATATTCTACTTAGTCATGCTAATGCCATAGAAAGGAGTGCTCTAAGTGATTAATTATCATTTATCATTACCTACCATTCATATACATTTATCTCTTGACTTACCCCTGTTGTAAGTAGAAGTTTGGTTATGGTTTATTTCTCCATCTTGCATATAAGTTTTCAATATATTCCAACTGCTCGTCCTTTCCTGTGGAAAAATATAAATAATGATACCTAGAATACTCCCGGGTGAAGTGCTATAATGGTATATTATCTGTGTGCTTGTAGATCCCTATCATTCATACATTTATTCCTTCAAGTCAAAAGTAAATACTGACAAGCATTTTTGGCGTTGTTGCTAGAGATTAAATTCAAAACCTTGTTCTTAGTAGTGACGTTAAGAAATGTCAACACTCGCTCAAACACATATTAGTTCACCAAAGGTTGTCACTCAATTACCAAAACCAAACAAGGACCTTTCACCCAGTGGCTGGCATCGCGCGCTCTGGCGGCAGGGCCCCTGCAGCTGGCGCCAAAGAGGCGCGCTACAGCAGCGGGGTCACGTGCCCCGATGGTGGGGACCGCCCACTCCGGTGGATCAAAGCGGGCTCCATGAGCTTTGGCGGTGGATCAAGGTGGATCGAGGCAGATCAAGGCAGATCGCGGCGGATGCAGCGGTGGGTGGCCCGATCTAGCATCCGGAGGCCAAATCCGGTGGCGAGAGGCCGGATCTCGACGGTGTGTGCGGTCCGATGTGGATGCAGGCACTGACGAGTGGCGGCGGCACGTGGATGGGCTCGCAAGGCTGGTGGATGGGCTCAGTGGGCTTGTCAACGGGTTATTCTTTTTTTTGTTTTTTCTTATGGATTAACCGAGGTGCTTTGCCTGCCTCTGAAAACCCAAAACACCCACCTCCATAAAGCTTAGTATAGTAGTGAACAGTAAATAGTGGTAGTTATTAATTATATATCTACCCTTGTGAACTCAGCCTAGATCAGTTGTTTATGTTTCTTGTGGTAGAACATGTCCACTTGGGTTTATGTCCTTGACTTAACACGGGTACTCGTATTTTCTAAATTTATTTTAGGATTAACAATGCTTTTCTTTCTGTTTTAGGCGGTGTGCCCATCAATAACGAGGCATGCATGTGGTGGCTTTAGTAATCTCAAGTACGAAAATTTATGTATCTACCCTTATTCCTAAATTTTATACATATTGCAAACAACCTGTTTAGTATCGTGACTCTTCAACTCGCGCTCACCCTAAGCGCCGTCGCCCCCCCCCCCCCCGCCTTCCACCACCGTTGGCCCCCTCCCTTCCCCTCTGGCATCTCGCCAGAGGCCGGAGGGAGTGGAGATTCATAGTTTTTAATAAGTTTTCTAGTAGATCGAGTCCTTAAGGTTATGGTCTCTCCATGTCAAGTTTCTTGGCATTGGGAATTTATCTCCTCCTCCTCTCCGGCGACGGTGAGGGGGCAGGATGGAATTGTTTTCTCTATGGCGGCTCTGTTGAAGATGAGAGCGACAACTACGGCGTCAGCAACTTCACCGACATTATGACATGGAAACTTTTCTTTGAGTGATGACACCAAGGCGGAGATAATGTCGCTGCCATAGAATAATTTTCTCTGGCCTTTTCTCTATTTTGTTGTGGTTAGATCTGGCCATGATAAAGGGATGGGGAGAATAATTTTCAGATCAGTCTTCCTCATTCTTCGGTGGTAGAAAGAAGAAGGAAGACACAAGAAAGAAGAAGTTTCTCAACTCCTCCTGCAGGGATGTTGGCCGTCGTTCGTTGGGTATCTGTTCTCAAGCCTATTGCCGAGTATTTGCCTGTGCGGTCATCTATACGAAGCATCAAACAGGTTTAGTTTTGAGATTTGGAGCTACTCATATTTAGATGAAAATCAGTATCTAGATATATGTAATGTATTCCAGAGTGCTTGCAATGTATTGATGTACCCAGCTATTACCATTACCTAATAAAATTATTCTTTTGTCAAAAAAAAAGTTTACACATATTGCTGCCCCCTCCATGATTAAGTTGAAGCTGCGCCACTACAATAAGCTAGGCACATACTCCTTCTGTCAGAGAATATAGTGCATTCTTGGAATTTTGGGACAAATTAAAAGTGGACATAAAAGACGCATGTACCCTAATTTTATTTCCTAACCAGACATTATCATCAACGTGATTAATGGTGATTGGTTGATAAATGGAAAGTATTTAATGCAAAAACTGGTTTTTATCCTTTAGAAGGCCTTATATTTGTGGACAAATTTTGAATGCTAGAATGCACTATATTACAGGATAGAGGGAGTACATTGTCTCTTCCATTTCTTTCTAAAACTCCTACATTGCCAAGCCAATCACTCACTCCATATCCCTAATTGTTTTGGTTCTTGCAAAGCCTAGCTGGATATATATCCAAATTATTTGTAGTTTTGGACTCATGCAGTTGTCTCCGAAACTAACATATATAGAGAGCTCTAGTTCCTGTTACAGTATGTTTATTAAAAAAGGCTAAATGGACTATTATATTATAGGAGTACTTTTTTTGGAAAAACATTCCGATTGATCTAAATATTGGTAAAGATACTATGATTGGTGGATGTCTAATAAAAGTTACGATCACATGAATCAAGGACCATACTCTCACTTTTGAGAAACAGTAACACCTAGATATATAATAAAATTGTTTATCAGTCAACAGGTTAACATCTACGGTCCGTGAATCTATATATATACACACACGCTATTCTACACCCTAGGTGTAGAATAGTATTCTACACCAAGCTGTTATACTGAACAAAATTCAGTACTGTTCAGTACTCGTGTTTCAATATTGTTCAGTATTTTTGAGGTGCTGGGTGTAGTACTGACTGATACTGAACGTGGTTCAGTAGTACTCAGTATTTTTTCAGTTCAATTTTAACTTGTGGTGTAGAATAATATTCTACACCTAGAGTGTAGAATAGCACTGCCGTATATATATATATATATATATATATATATATATATATATATATATATATATATATATATATATATATATATATATATATATATATATATATATATATATATATATATATATATATATACACACGTGTGCTCTCAGTTCTCTAAGTTGCTCATGCATAGGAATATATATGTTTTCCTTTTTTTCCAAATACTAATACGGATAGGTTTATGCATGTTTTTACAAGGGTGAGTGTGCACGTGTACATGAGTATCCGTGTTTATATAGTGTTTTAAAGAAAATAAAATTATTTATTTGTTTCCGTACGTAGCCATTTACCTATATTTTGTTTTCTGTAAATTAGTCGTTTTAACCCTTATCTTAAGGAGTAACCGCAAGTTTCTCACATGCCCAATTATCGTCCCACCAAGAACGAAGCAACATCGGGATGCCTATGTATGATTATTTCATTTGGCGCACACAGGGAGCCTCTTGGGAGGTCAATCTCAGTGGAGAGTTTTATATTGTTGTTTCCAAGACTACTATGTCATATAAAATAAAATAAAATAAAAAATGGATGAAACACCTATTCTTATGCCAGTCTCAGTGGATAGTTACATAGCATTGTTTCCAAAACTGCCACTACCGCAGAAAACTTAACCGATGCGGGCAAAATCGATTAACCGAGGCGGACAGGCCAACTGCCTCCGTCAAAAGGTCACAGTTAATCGGCCTTACCGCCTCGTTAATCAATTAAAGCCAACCGCCTCGGTTAATGAAAATAATAAAAAAATCCCAAAGTCGGCTGGAAACCGGGTCTAGGCCTAGACCTGGGCCGCTACTAGCAGCACCACGCCGCCGCGTTGTCGTCCGCACCACGCCGCCGCTGAAAGCCCAAGTTTGATTTTGGTAATTAATGACACCAAGTTGCTAATGCTATTGTATCAAGTGTGATTAAGCTAGGCATAAGCAACATGTGATGGAGGTGGAAATGGCATGGAGAGATGGCCACAAGACCACATGATTTGGTGCATGAAATGATGAGCAAGATCATGAAGAAATGCACATAAAATGATGGACATGATGATCAAGTGGAAGAGAAGGATCTAAGAGCACAAGGCAAAGGTATAACAATAGGGTTTTCCTTTTGCCGGTCTAAGTTGAGTAGAGAAGTAATTGACCGGGTTTAGAATACATAGCCGACTATCAAGAGGGGCAATCACAGTTAGCTTGGAAATCAAGTGCCACTAGATCAATGTCTTGAGCATATGCATTAGGATCTAGTAGAGAGCTAACATAACGCCTTGAAAATGTTTGTGAAAATGCTAACACACATGCACATGGTGTTTTTCACATGATGGTGTTGGCACATTTGCGAAGGCGGTGGTGTTTGGGCGATAGTAAGGGGTTTGGGGTTCGCTCTCCCTCCCGCCGAGCTTGCGAGCACGGGATTCAGGCGTTTTCGAGGAAATGAAATGTCTATTTTCTATTACGCCGGAGGCGAGAAAAGGTGGCGAAAGTCTGAAATGTTTATCACTGAAAATACAGTGACCGGACGCTGTGGTCGGATTGACCGGACGCGGGTGGCGCGTCCGGTCAGTTCAAACCACAGATAGACGCGCGTGTGAGAAGGGTCGCGGACCGGCGCGTCCAGTCCCTCACGGAACCGGAGCGTCCGGTCACGCACCCAGGAGTTCAGCACGGAGGGCAGATGTGATCGGACGCGGTGGCGCGTCCGGTTTCGACCGGACGCGTCCGGTCACGAGTGGACCGTTACTGGACTCCGATCGGACGCGGCTAGCGCGTCCGGTCACGTGCGATCGGACGCGTCCAGTCTCCACGGGAGCTTACTGGACCGCGACCGGACACTGACACTGTCGCGTCCGGTCAAACGCTAGAGCGCGTCCGGTCATGGCAACGGCTAGTTCTGACGCGCACTGTTCACGCTTGTCCTGTAGTGACCGGACGTGTCCGGTCACCCTGACCGGAGCGTCCGGTCAGCGCGATTTGCACTGAGTCATCCGGTAACGGCTAGCTGCATACCCCTTCGTTATAAATAGACGTTGGCCGGGGTTTGAGGGGATCTCTTGCACATTTTGAGACCTAGAGACATCCTTTGAGCTAGAGAACAACCCCTCCACTCATCTCTTTGCTTGGTTGCACATCTTGCGTGAGATTGAGTGAGATTCAAGTGCATTGCTTGAGAGTTGCATTCTAGAGGTACTTGATCTTCGAGTTGCTGCGGATTTCTTGTTACTCTTCCGTGTTTTCCGACACGGTAGACGGCTTGGAGCAGCGGAGGTGATTGAGCTCGCAATTGGAGATTGTTGGAGCCCTCACCAAGTGTTGTAAGGGGTTCTTGATCCTTCCCCGCAGGAGTTCGCAAATTGGATACTCTAGTGGAGCTCGTGGCTTGGAGGATCCCCATCTTATGTGCGGTTGTGCGGCGCCCGCCGAGGGCTCGACTCTTGATAGTCGATTAGCTCGCAAACCGACAAGTGGGTGTATCGCCACAACGAGGAGTAGCTTGCCAGGAAGCAAGTGAACCTCGGTAAAAATCTTGTGTCATTTCCTTGCCGAGGATTTCTCTTGTGGTTGATCATCGTGATTGATTCTTCGAGTGCATTACTTCTCTACATCGTTGGTATAAGAATAAAGTCACTTGCTCTTTACTTTCTTGTACTAGTCCTAGTGTAGTTTGCTTAGTGTAGCTTTTATTACATAGGAGTAAGTAGCTTAGTGACTTAGTCTTGTTGGTGTGTATTAGAGATCATAGCCTTGCTTCACTAGAATTATATAGGTGGCTTGCATAGTGTAGTTGAGCTAGTGCTAGAATTAGCTTAGCCATCTTTTATACTAACGTGGTTGTTTAGTGAAGCTTGTATATTTTCAAATAGGCTATTCACCCCCCCCCTCTAGCCATTTGGACCTTACAGCCGCGCTGTCGGATCTACCACCGGGAAGCGCAGGTCAAATCCCCACCGACGCCACACCATCGGATCCGTCACCAGAGGGCTCCTCCTCGCCGGATCCGGATACCTCCTAGCTCGATCCACCGCAGATTGAAGCAACCGCCATCGGGGAGGACGCCACGACGCCGGATCCGCCGTCGGAGGGCTCTACCTCGCCGGATCAAACAGCCACCGCGCCCCTCCACCCGATCTGCGACAGATCGAGACTGCCGCCACGCACCACCACCAGATGGGCTGCCTGCTAGGCCACAAATTTTGGAGGCGGGCCTATTAATGTGCCCGCCTTCGTTAATAGATTAATCGAGGTGGGCAGCGTACGACGCCCGCCACGGTTAATTTCGATTAACCGAGGCAGTTGTTTTAAGGCAACCGCCTCGGTTAATGTATTAATGAAGGCGGTTGCGTTAGGACAACCGCCTCAGTTAATCGATATTAACCGTGGTGGACGCCTTGTGCTGCTCGCCTCGGTCAATGATTAACCGAGACGGTTGCTAGGCCGGCTGTCCTGCCACGAATAATCGAGGCGGGCAGCCGGCCCAACCGCCTCCGAGACCAATTTCAAAACGCCTCCCAAAAGATTTTGTGTAGTAGTGTGCCATATCATACAGAATGAAATGAAACTTGAATAAAACACTCATTCTCAATGAAAAGTTCAATTCTATAGTTTCATACGCATTTAATTTCATGACTCATAAAGAGTTGGTAATCGTGCCCAGAGAGTTTCATTCTCATAAAACTCATTTCTTCTCTATCTTCTTAAATACATTGTCATATCATAAAAAATGTCTATGTGGAAACTATTTAATGCAGATGAAACTCTCATGAAATTCTTACTGAGACTGGTCAGAAGGGATACGTGGAATGGTGTGGTGTGTATGGCATTGAGATTGGGAAGCAAAGAAAGCTAGAGAAAAGGGGAGTTAATAGAAGTCGACTCTTATTTAATACTTCCTGCATTCCAAAATACTTGATGTTTTAAGATTTTTTATGATACAATAGTGTAGTGTGATGTAAAATTACAAACGCACATCCTACCCATATAAACAGCGCTAGGATATTGAGGCAGCAGCTCCTGAGCTCGACAAAGTTAAAAACTTTGCTATCGATAGCACGCCATCTACCACTAAAAAAAATAGCCTACCACTGAAAAATAGGACTTAGAATAAATCATGAAAAAAAATAAGCATACATATACTAAGTTGAAGATGAACCTAGATGAATAGCTTCCCCACAAAAAAAAATTAATCAACCAAGCTATACGCTTGGTTCGCCCCGCATAGACTATCCCTAGCTAGAGATAAAACACCAAGCAAAATCAACACTAGCAGAGCTAGCTTTGGCACATACTTGAAGGCATTCTAAGTGAACTTTATATTTAGGACCGAGATGATACAACGGAACAAGTTTTTTTTTAGCGAGGCCACACCTCATTTCCATTGATGACAACAGAAACACAAAGTTTGTAGAGATATACAGACATAGACTAGAAACAGAAAACGATCTCGATAACTGACTACCATACCATGATCTAAGACCACGCCTGATTCAGGCAGCAAGCTAAAGACAGAACTAAACTTAAAATGAGTATCAACAGCATCCAGACTACGAGAACCTTAACAGGAGACCAACACAGTTTGCTCCAGAAAACATGATATCAGATACATAGCGGTATGATTTTCATAGCTTCAACTATCATTCAGCCTGCTCCCCCTGATCATCCTCCAAAAGTTGCTGCTTCCTTTTGGTGGACTTCCAACGGAACAAGTTTGAGGACTTCAATAGATGATCGTGAGTTTAGGGACTGAGATGACACAAAAGATTAAGTTTGAGGACCTAAATCGGTAATTCGTAAGTTTAGGGATCGGGTTGACATGACCCAAAGTTCAAGGACCGCTAGTGAAATTTACTCTTTCTAAAAACTGATATTATTTTCAAGGAGAAAATCAACATACTCGTACAACAATATCGCCTCTTTGGATTTTTGCTTGAGATTACACAAATAAAAAATGGAAAGAAGCAGATCGATTCAACACGTAAGTGATAATAAGCAGATAAAGAAAGAGCTAGTCTGCTAGTGTATCCGGTATGCCCCCTCCTTTTTCTCGGAGAGAGAACTACCAGAGCGCGAGCGCCGCTGTCCGCTGAGGGCCGATGGCACATCAAAGCTAATCTGGACCCGTGATTTGCTGCCACACTATTGGTTCATAAATCATACGTACTACGGGACGGTCCAAGTTACATTGAATTTGGCATAGTAAGGCTGCTTCTTTCCAACGACCCGGCCCCATAGCCTCCGTGTATATTTAGGCAAATAATTAAAAAAATCATAACATTGTCAGCATTGTTCTTGGAGTACAGCAAGTGGCCGAGGATTCATTGATCATTGGCGCAGCTTATATATCAATATATCATACAGAGTTACACACATTGCTAGAGTAGAAATACGTACATAAAACTATTCCATATGATAATGCAAATTGGACCGTGTATCGTACAGCCGTACTTTCTTCCATGATGTTGAGCTAGCTTTTTAATTAATATACCCGGTGTTTGCATGCATGGCTCGATCGGCGCGTGGTAACCTAACTCAACTACTGAAGCGTTGTGAATCTTAAAGAATCGAATCACATGTAATTCGTACGGCAGTTACAGGGCAGAGATTACCCACTACAGCAGGTCGGTACTGGGCAAAGGCGCTTTTGCACTCGGTAAAGTCTTCGCGAGTGTAGCACTCGGCAAAGAGGTTCCGTCAAAGGCCTTCACGGTAAAGACCTTCTTTGCCAAGAGCAGAAAGCCGAGCACTCGGCAAAGGCTTTGCCGAGTGCCACGGCGGCACTCAGCAAAGATTTTCGTCGTCACGCCGAACGGTGACGTCGTCACCGCCTTTGCCGAGTGCTACACTCGGCAAAGAAATTTGCTTTTTTTAAATAAAATCTTTGCCGAGTGCTGCGCTCGGCAAAGAAATTGTTTTTTTTAAAAAAATTCTTTGCCGAGAGCTGCACTCGCAAAGAAATTAATTTTTTTAAAAATTTTCTTTGCCGAGTGTATTGTCCATTGCACTTGGCAAAGACTTTTTTTTAAAAAAAAATTAGATTTTCTTTGCCGAGTGTATTTGCCGAGTGCTACGGTCAATGCACTCGGCAAAGGTGGTTTAAAATTGAATTTTTTTGTTTTCTGCATTTCCATCTAAACAACAATGCATATACATCACAAACCAAATATATATATCACAAACGACCAAATTTATCACAACGATCACAATATATTACAAACCACAATTTATTACACTTGTCCAAAGTCTAAAGTCCACAAGTACAAAGTTCATAAGTTCATAATATAAAAAACGAGTCCGCAAGCTGCTCACGGCGACGGTGAGGGTTGGGATGGCCCAACGTGCGATCCCGGCGACAGTCCTGGTTGGGATGGCCCAACGTGCGATCCCAGCGACGGTGAGTGGTTCGACGCCGCCCCCGATTGATGCTGCACAAAAGAGAAGAGATTGCACATGAGAGACAAGATAAATATGTAAATAGTTTGAAGATGTAAACAAAGGTGTTTCTGTTAGTAGTTCGAAACGACCACCATCACATCACCACCACCACCAACACCACATCACCACCACCACCACATCCCCATTCACTAGGTTTCTCTAGGTTTCACTAGATTTGACACTAAGCATGAGCATAGAAAGTAAAACATTGGTAGTCATACTCATCGGAGTAGAATCGGGACGATATGGAGGTGGAGCTGGAGCAATTAGCTGTTGTGGGATCACCCAACCTTGTTGTTGCCCAATTTGCTGCATGAACTTGATCATCTCTGCCATCTGCCGCAGATCATGGTCCCGCTGGGCCTCCAAAGCTTGTATCCTCTGCCGCTCGACCTCCCGCTCGGCCTCCTGCTGGGCCCGCATTTGCTGCAGCTCGGCCTGCAATATTTGACCCCAATGTTTCAACAATGCAGAGCTAAGGAACGTAAAAGTCTACATTGTGATGAATGAAACTGGAATAGTTACCTGGAGTGCCGCCACCGCTGTCGGCCGTTGGCGTATGGGCACGCTAGAGCTCATGCTCGCTGCTCGGAGGTGGTTGAGAGGAGGAGTAGAGGTCGTGTCGAGGATGTCGTTGCCAATCCAGAACCGCCCATGCTTCTTGCCTTGCCCCACCCTCATCACAAGGTTAGGATCAAGGTGCTCCTCGGTCCTCAGATCGTAGTCCGGCCTGTGGACTGACCTTGCTGCCTTCATGTACGCAGTAAGGCGGGTGGGGATGCTGGAGTTGTTGTACGCCTCGGGCGGGGCATCCGGGTGGTACTGGATGTTGGACGATGCCTTGCCCATGTGGGACAGAGCATATGCCGTGAGTTGACCAATTGGTTGGCCACCGTGCGCCACCGACTACGAGAAAGACAACAACATGTGGTTAGAAATCATGTAGAATTGAGCGCGGCTAGATCAGAGAAATGGTGGAGACTTACATATGCCTTTATGTATTTGTTGAGGCTGCGGCAGCCCTGATGGTGAGGTACACCTGGCATGAGCATACGCCTCTCGCTGGCCTCTTCATGCACCTTTTGCCAGTTCCTGTCCAACCATTTGTCCATCATAACTGCCCAGCAATCGGGGTGGGTGGCGCACTAGCTTGGAATCGCCTACAGGCCATCAAGTATACGACATATCAGAAGATCAAATTAGGCATACTTAATCTCAAAAGAAATCAATAGGAGATGTTTTCTATTTACCTGTAGGTACTGCTCCCTTGTCAGCATCTCCCATCTTGCCTCGATTCTTCTTTTACGAAACTTCGCGTTGTAGTCAATGTGCGCCTGGATGCGGGACTCATAAACCAAGCCCGAGACACGCCTTTTACAGGAAGCGTAAGCCACCTGATACGCCCTTTCCTCCTGTCCCTCCTAGCATCTGAAGAAGTCCTGCATAAAGACACGAGGTATCCATTATTTTATTTCAAGAATGTCCAATGAATGCGATGAATTAAGGGTAGTAGTGCAAGAAAGACTTACCCACAACTCCATAATCACCCGATCCACCTTGTTTCTGAACTCCCTATTATTAACATCTCGAGCATCGGTGACGAGGGCGTAGTGGTCGAACGAGGTGGCCGACTCTGGGTCCTCATCCTCTGATTTCCACACCAGGCTCGAGAAGTGTTCCCTGCACAGAAGTCCTAGGATCCTATTGACATTGTGAGCCTCGACCCCCTCGTCCACAAGCATCCAGTTCCTGCACAAGTGGTTAACAATAGTTATTAGTTCTTATTATGATTTTTCAACATATCAAATGAAGAACATATGAAGTTACTTACTTATCCCCCTCGGGTGCAATCAGTGGGCGCCGGTCAACAGGTATCGGTCGCTTTGGGAGCTTCTCGGGACCTCGCAAGTAGGGGATCGACATACCAGAGGAAGTGGAACCCCCTACCCCTCCTCGGACGTGTGCGGAACCGCCTCCTCGGACGTGTGCGGAACCGCCTCCTTGGATGCCTGTGGAACTGCCTCCTCGCCCACTGTGTGCTGAAGGACGTCGTCGTCCCTAGAACAGCATGAGGAGCCGCTCCCGTGGTCAGGCGACCGCTCCTGCCTAGGCCTACCCCTCGGCCTCCTCCGCCTCTCTGACGGCTCCGTCTCCTCAGCCACTGACGTGTCCCTCAGTCTCGAGTAAACCGAGTGATAGTGCCTCCTAGTGGGAGGCATCACCTACAATTAAAAAGAGTAAACTAGTATAAGTATAGATAAACGAGAAGTTCTTAGTAAGAGATGCAAAATAAAGAATATGTAATTACAAAATAACATAGTATTACATGTATTTCTAATATTCTTCATGATCGAGATTATCTAGATGATAGGGGTCGTCATCACTATCAAGATTGTCCAAATCCTCAATAGCCTCACCCTCATCGCTGTCATTGCCTAGTCGTAGTCCGTCAAGCATTTCTAAGTCCTTTGGATCATGCACCTCATCGGCAGCGTCCTCATCAACAACCCATTCCTCGTCTACTTCCATTTCAGTCTCTCCGATTAAGTCTATCTCAAGCATCCCTGGTAGCCCCTCTTCTTGTTGATAGAACTTCTCGTCATGCGTGGGTGGGTTCAAGTTGTAATCATTATCGTTTGGGCGAGATAATTTACCATGTGGTGATACCTTGTGCACAATATGCCAACTCTGAAGACGTGGGTCGGTTTTGCAAGCATATGGACAATAATAAACTTGCCTGTCTTGTTGAGCCACAATATAAACATCATCTCCTGGATAAGGAATCCTGTCGAGTTTTGACTAGCCCAAATTGAGGGGACTTTCTCGATACTGCAGGATCAAACCACTGGCATTTGAATATGACAGGATTAGGTGCTTTGGCACCATGGTATTCGAGCTCGTATATTTCTTCAACTATGCCATAATACTCCTCCTGATCAATGCCGGGCATAAATACTCCGGTATTCATGGTCCTTGGATTGGGCCGACTCTGCTCGTACCTTGTTGTGTGAAAGCGATATCCATTCACATCATAAGCATTGAATGATGAGACCTTATAGTC
Source organism: Saccharum hybrid cultivar R570 (assembly GCA_038087645.1). Taxonomy (NCBI): domain Eukaryota; kingdom Viridiplantae; phylum Streptophyta; class Magnoliopsida; order Poales; family Poaceae; genus Saccharum; species Saccharum hybrid cultivar. The sequence goes on along the minus strand of JAQSUU010000112.1, from coordinate 7,735,584 downwards.
AAAACCATTGGCCACCTATTGTAATTCGGCACTTATAGACACATCCCTTTGGCACTACAAGCTCAAGTAGGAGAGAAATGAAATTAGGCAACTTGGAACGCCAAACATGGAACGAGCTAAGTTGGTCAGAAGGTACCTTTCTTTGGAACTAAGTAATGAAATTAGGTGAACCATGTTGAAGAAGGGTCTCTTGTTCATGGTCAGAAGGTGGCCTTGGATGATGCCAGGATTCAGTAAAAAATTCCCTACACCGACAAGGAACAAGGTTGTTGGATGCAGAAAAGTTACGGAGTACGTAACAAGTTTGTTGAGAACTTGCCCCTGATACTTGACGACTTTGTCAAGGTTCATCAACATGTAGAGCATGATCTTGCGCCACTCTTCATTGGTCAAGGTCTTTTTGGCCGCTCCACTTGCTCTCCCGCGTGGCCCTTTGAATAGGTTGAGGGTCGATTCATTTTCATCCTCGTTGTAACGAGCGGGTGGATTATGCAAGCTAGGAAAGTTCTCATTATAGTATGATGTTGTGAAGTTTGATACCTCACGAATGAATGCCTCTATAATGGAAGCCTCAATCCTGCCTTTGTTTCCACAATTCTGGCGAATAGTCTTTAGACATCTCTCGATTGGATAGCACCAATGGTTCTGCATGGGCCCCCCTATTCGTACCTCGGACGGGAGGTGCAAAATCAAATGCTGCATCGACAAGAAAAAGCCAAGTGAAAAGATCTTCTCCAACTTACAGAGCAACAGAACTGCCATTTTTTCAACTCCTCAACCACTTTCACAGATATCTCCTTGGCACAAAGCTGGCGGAAGAAAAAGCTCAACTCTACCAGCACCTTCCAGACATGCTCAGGGATATAGCCTCGAACCATCGATGGAAGAAGCCGCTCAATCCATATGTGGTAGTCATGACTCTTCATCCCTAAGACTCGGCCAGTATCTGGGTTTGCTCCCCTCCTCAGATTCACTGCATACCCATCAGGGAACATTAACGTCTGCATCCATTGTATCACTTCCATCTTGTGCTTCTTTTCTAAGACGTAATCGGCCTTAGGCCTTTTCCATGGTTTGTCATCCTTGGAGGCAGCATCTCTAGCTTTGGTCTATCGTATAGTGTTGCCAGGTCTACTATGGCCTTAGGGTTGTCCTTTGTCTTGTCGGGAATGTCCATGAGTGTTGCCCAAAGTGCTTGGGCGACATTCTTCTCAGTGTGCATTACATCTATATTATGTGGAAGGAGAAGGCCATCAAAGTAGGGAAGCCTCTCTAATCCCAACTTATGAGTCCACATATGTTCCACACCATAGCCCACAAAGCAATCTTTCTTTGGATTATCTTCCTTTCTGTTACCCTTCTTTGGATTATCTTTCTTTGGATTATCTTTCTTTGGATTGACCACGAGAGCATCTATCTAAGCATGAACCTGGGCACTCGTCATCTTCTGAGGTTTAGGGTTGGTAACTTTGACACATTTTATGAAGTTCTTGGTGTCTTCTCTGAATGCATGGTTAAGAGGGAGAAACTGTCGATGCTTGTCGAACGACGAAAACTTGCCACCCTTCTTCAACCAAATGAACTCTAGAGTTGCCTTGCATACCGGCCATGGAAACTTCCCGTGGACACACTAGGCGGCGAATATCCCATAAGCCAGGAAGTCATGCATGGAGTACTAGTACCAAACATACATTTTGAAGTTCTTCTTTATAGCTCGGTCGTAAGTCCATACGCCATCATTCCAAGCATTGATCAATAAATCATAAACAGTCTCCATGTACACACCCATTTTATTTCCCGGGTGCCCAGGAATTATCAACGTTAAGAATATATTTTGCCGTTGAAGTAGGACCCCTGGGGGGGAGATTGAGGGGGATAGCGAACACGGGCCAATAAGTGTATGGGGCCGACATCATTCCATAAGGATTGAACCCATCCGTTGCCAGCGCAACACGTACATTACGGGCCTCGTCATCTTGGTCACGATGGTTGCGATTAAAGCTTTTCCTTGCTTCACCATCGGCTGGATGTACCAGCTTGTCAGGATTGTATCGAACACCATTCTTGTGCCATGTCATCTGTTTCACAGACTCCTCGGACATGAATAGTCATTGGAGCCTCGGTATGATTGGAAGGTGTCATATGACTTTAATGGGGATCTCACTCTGCTCCTTCTGGCCACCTCCTTTGTCTACCTCCACATACCTAGAGGATTTACACTTTAGACAGTACTTTGCCTCCTTGTGTTCTTTTCTAAATAGGACGCACCCCTTCGGACAATAATGTATCTACTCATACGGCATCTTAAGTGCACGAAGGAGTCTCATCGACTCGTACAAGCTATTCGATAGATGATGACCCTCCGGAAGCAGCCCCCCAATAACTACCAACATAGCATCCAAGCAGGCTCGACTCATGTTGTACTGGGACTTCAACCCCATTAGGCACCCAATGGCATCTAGTTGAGAAACCATTGTCTTATTGTGTAGGAGCTTCTGGGCCAAATCCAACATGGCGTAGAACACATTTGCGGTTGGCTTTGGCTCCTCCTCATCCTCCTCCTCCTCCATAGGTCTTTCAATGAACGTCGCATTGTGATAGTCACCTAACCATCCTGCAACCCCGCCATCACCATCAAATGCCTCCAAGCGTGGTCTCACGACCTCCTCTCTAGTACGATGGGCTTCACCATGGTACACCCACCGGGTATAGTTTGGAGTAAATCCATACTTGCAAAGATGCTCCCCCATGACTTTCCTTGTTTTTCTTTTCTTGTTTTCACATTCGTTGCGGGGACAGAACGTGTCTCTCGCTCCATTAGCTGCCTTGCCAAATGCTTGATCCAAAAAACCCTCGGTCTTAGCCATACATTCAGGGGTGATTGGAGCCTGACTTCGGCGTCCCGTGTACATCTACTCACGGTTATCCATCCTCTAGCATATACACATAACGGAGTAATATAACCATCAATTGCATCTGCACGGCGTTCCTATGGTCTAATAGGTGAGGATAGGTCCTAATTCCACCCGCGAATGCATAGATGAGGTTAGTTTCCATGCTCTACTCTGAATCGAGATAGAATTTCGGCAGCACCTCCCTGCTGTTCTCCCGATACACGTCCTGGAAGGGAGAGTGTGTATCCGGAGAACAACAGGGAGGTGGTGCTAAAACTCCATCTCAGATCCGAGCAAAACATGGAAACTAACCCATCTACGCATTCATGGGCTGTTCAAAAAACATGGACAATCCGAAACAGATACGGTCATAGATATGCAAAGATCTACATACCTCTAACCGCATCTGTTTTGAACGGGAGACGCCTAACTAGGCTACACCGATCTACGACAACGATAAGGAAGAGAGGTTAATTATACCTAGGGTGGCGATGGAGATAGGCTAGCGGTGCAGTGGTGAGTCGGTGCAGTGGCAAGGCGACGCTGTGCAGGCAGGACCGCAGCGCCGATGAAGGCGATCGAGGTTGCCTAGGTACTCCGGGTCCCCTCCAACAGGTCCTGCTCTGCAAAAGAAGAAACACAACACTATAAGTTGAAAATTTCGGTAGCACCTCCCCTACATGAGGAGATTTCCAAAACCTACAAAAAACAACTGCACGATGGCCGACAATCATAACGGCAGGAAGGCCGATAAGTACAACAGCACGAAGGCCGACATCACTATGGCACGAAGGCCGATAAGCAAAACAACACGAAGGTCGATAAGCAAAATGGCACGAAGGCCGACAAGCAGAGAAGGGGTGGATATACCTTGTTCGTGCTCGTAGCCGGTTCGGTGACGGCGGGGGCGTCGGCGGGATAGGCACGCGGAGAAGACGGCCGAGGCACCTCCTCCTCCCCTCCACCTCAACTTCCTCCCCTCTCTCCTTCTCCTTCCTCTCCTCCTCCTCCTTCTTTCTCCTCCTTTTTCTTCCTTCTTCTTCCTTCTTCTTCCTCCTTCTCCTTCTTCCTCCTTCCTCTTCCTGCTACCTTCTTCCTCCTTCTCTTCCTCGGTCGGGGGGTGGGGGTGCCGGGGTGGGGGGCTCGCCGAGGCCGGGAGGGCGGGGGCGGCGGGCGTGCCAGTGCCGGTGGCGGGGGGCGTCGGGCGCGCCGGGGCCAGGGGCCGGGAGGGCGGGGGCGCAGGGGGCTCACCAGCCACGGGCCACCGGCGGTGCTCCTCGCGGGGGCGGCGGTGCTCGCGGGGAAGGGGGGCCGGGCCAGGGGGCTTAGGGCGGGGGTGGCCAGGACGGGGTCCTCGGGGGCGGGGGGGCTCGCCGGCGGCGGCGGATGGGTGGCGGCGACGGGGAGGGAAGGGAAGGCGGGCGCACGCGGGGAGATGGGGAGAAGTAGATAGGGTTCGGGGGTGGGCCGACCGGCCGTGGCCCAATATTTCAGGCTCGGCCTTTGCCGAGTGCCAGGCAAAGATTTTTTTTCTTTTTTTATAAAAAAAGTTTTACCGAGTGGCCTGTGCCAGGCACTTGACAAAGGCCTTCTTTGCCGAGTGCCAATGCCGGCACTCGGCAATTTTTTTGTTTTTTAGCCCTAGTTTTTTTGTGAGGGCTTACTACAGTACTTAAAACTCAATTTTGAAATTTAGGGTAATTTTGACTTTTTTTGATATATTTGCTTAATTTATTTTGTTTCATTGAATTTATTCAAATATTTCAAATTTGAACTGCAGGTTCATAAAATAATGGAATTTATTGATTTAAAAATGATATTCATGATATTTAGTGTATGTTGAGGTCGTATGCAGGAACTCACATGAAATTCCAAGCATCTTGTTCGCGTAACATGACGAGGAACTTTCGGGAAAAGTGTATTTAAATTATATAAAATCCAAACGAAATCTTCTCAATTTTTTATCACAGCCTCCACATGCGATAACACGACACCTCGACAAGTTTCGTGATTTTCGGACTTTGTTTGGATTTTATATAATTTAAATACACTTTTCCCGGAAGTTCCTCGTCATGTTATGCGAACAAGATGCTCGAAATTTCATGTGAGTTCCTGCATACAGCCTCAACATACACTAAATATCATGAATATCATTTTTTAAATCAATAAATTCCATTATTCCATGAACCTGCGGTTCAAATTTGAAATATTCAAAAAAATTCAACGAAACGAAATAAATTAAGCAAATATATCAAAAAAGTCAAAATTACCCCAAATTTCAAAATTGAGGTTTAAGTACTGTAGTAAGCCCTCACAAAAAAATTAGGGCCAAAAAAACAAAAAAAATAATATGCCGAGTGCCGGCCTTGGCACTCAATAAAGAGGGTCTTTGCCGAGTGCTGACACAGGGCACTCGGCAAAGTATATTTGTTTGCTGAGTGCTAACGACCGGCACTCAGCAAACGTTGATGGTGGGCAGGGGTTGGGCCGTCACCTAACACCATCTTTGCCGAGTGTCGCCTTTACCGAGTGCAACACTCGGTAAAGGTGTTCTTAACCGAGTGTCGCTCTTCGCCGAGAGTCTGGCACTCGACAAAGACATGTTTTGCCGAGTGCTGGCTTTGCCGAGTGCCGGCACTCAGCAAACAGCGCCTTTGCCGAGTGCCCGAGTTTTGCCACTCGGCAAACCACCGAGCACTCGGCAAAGAAGCTGTCTCCCGTAGTTACCAGTTTCAGCCACTACGCCTTAATAAGCAATTAAATTTATGGATTCTCTTTAACAGCCCTATTAATTTTGTATTTGACTTCTGTATTTATTCAAAAGCCACCATTATCTTCATGTAGCCTAAGGGAAACGTTGTAGTATATCTATATACTCTTATAAAGCTAAACTCTATTAGATGTTTTATCTCTTCATGTAAGGTGCCCACATCATTACCCACTAAGTGTCCCGCTAGCTTGCAATCCTTTCACGCAAGCTATCTATGTCATCCCTTATTAATTATATAAAAAAGTCCACATCATCTCTATTATGTGCAATACTTTTAATCTTTAATCTATTAATGTAAAGTCATCTACAAATGCTATTTGTTTCATCACCTATTCTTCTATAGTGTGATCAAATATTCTATTAGTTTTTCTTCTATTACCTTACCGAGAGAAAGGAGGTGAAGCCAATTGATCCACTTCGCTAGAGAGCGAAGACGGAGATCGGTGCGAAGACTACTAGTCCACTTCGGTGATAAGCGAAGTCAAAACAAGGCAAAGGCAAACCCATTGTCCTGGAACTACGAAGATCCGTCACCATCAACATCTCACCCGAAGGTCATAAAGAACAAGTTGTAGACATTGTACTTATGATGTAAAGACCAAATTGCCCTCAAACTAAAAGAGGGTTGTCAATGTTCAAAATAGTAGAGTTAGGGGCATTTTAGACATTTTATAGGATTAACGAAGGTTTGGACCTCTATTAATACCCCTAACTGTACTGTTCTCGGAGATGAAATGAATAATCAATCGAGCTCATTTTGTTTTCCAATGCTTGTGTGATTCTTTCATCCAACAATAACCCCCTACATTTGTATATAAATTATCCACATTTGGCATTATAAAAAATAATTCAAAATAACCCCTTAACATTGCATCTAAATTACCCTGCTTTGTCTTATGAATGATAATTTACAATAAGTCTATAACTCTGTATCAATATTAAATTTTATATTAACGCTGACAAGTCATGATAATAAAATTTATAAGTTATTATTTTAAATAATTTTATACATTTTGAATGAAATTGTCATCTCATTATTAGTAATTTAATTTTGAGCACTCTATGAAGCGTAAAACAATACTATGATATAACAAATTCAACATGTTTAGTGTGTGGTGCAAGCCAAGTTCCAACTTAACATGTGAGAAACAATAATATTGGGACCCAAACTCTTTCCAAAAACAATTTTTGAACAAAAGACAAAGAACACTAGAATTTCTAATTAACATGTGAAAAAATTACAACAAGTTGATTAAAAGTTAAAATTAGACTATAGACTTATGAAGTCATAGAAAGTGATGTAACAAGAGTTTATATATCTTAAGATCAAGTTTCAAAAATACATATCACCCTAGAAAAAAAGAAAAATACTAGAAATTTTAACTAGATGTAGCAATGAATCCTACATGTCAATCCTCACAGGACTCGATAGTAAAATAAAAGATAGATCCTAAAAATTCTCACAAAAATCAGAAACATCTTACCATCAATTAGGTACAACCTAGTCACCATTGATAATAATAGTTGACGGATCTATTCTATTTTATAAATAATTGTCCACCTCTACTATTATGTAAAATAATATAAATTAACTCATGCCTATATATTTATATTACCCATATATCCCATTAAGAAACTGATCTAAGGTAGACCTAAATTTGTACGTAATTACCCACATCATATCCTCCTATTATGATCGATAATTTACATAACTCATTTCATCTCATTATTAAAAATTAAACCCCCCTCAAATCTACATATAAATTATCAAAAATTGCTATTACAAAACATATTTAGATAACCATAGAGCATATATATTTCTACATTACACACCTCTATAAATATTAATATAGTAAGATTTGATTAAAGTAAATATACGCGTCATGCCAGCATGCATGCGAAATAAAATATATATGTTATGTTTCATGACATAAAAAAATTCTTAACAACACATATACTAATTATACTAACAAATTATTTAAAAGCATATTAGTAACCATAGCATATAATTTATATAGGTTGTTATTTTAGATATATTTATATACTTTAACTAAAACATTTGACACGTCTATATTGATAATATGACCATAACTGCACACGTGATTCCTTGATAGAAAAATTCAATCATCTTGAGAAGTGTAGGAGATGACTGGAGGCTATATTTTTCTAGTCTCTTAAGAATACTTTAGAGTAAAAGTTAATTATTATAAGACTTAAGTATTAAAATTCTCTTGAGGTTAGCACTGATAGCTGATGTGAACTAGGGATCCCGATCTTCCGAAAGGTTCTGATAACTCTCGATTTGGTGGAGTCACGACACAATTCGATCCGGCTTCCGAACAACTCGGCTCTGAACCCCGCAATCGCAGCACCACGACTCCTCTGGTTATCGACCGGCGTTGCACGGTCGACCTCGCCAAGAAGGCTAAGTCCTTGCCTGCAAATCGAGAACACAAGCAAGAACACAAAGGAATGCAACCAAATTGCAGATGAATGATTAATCTCACAAAGTTGGGGTCTCACAAACCGACGACGGCGGCGAAACTGTTATCAACAGAATAATCTAAGCAAAACCCAACCCTAATGTAGGCGGCGACTACTTATTATATAGCCTAAGGGATGTCCAAGGACCCCTATTCGCGTCCCTAGGGAGTGCCAACATGTTACAAGGCCCAAACGGCCCAAAAGACGGCGACACAGCGCCCTGACAGATTCTGGACGGTGACTTGTTTCGACGATTCCCGTTGATTCCGAATAGCTTTTGACGTGAGACCACTTGGGTTGGCTTCCTTATCAAATAAGCTTTCCATCCATATATGGATCATCGAAAACGGAGTCTGGATGCGTCCTGGGTGACCAGTTTAAGGCAGACTGGTCCTGGATTCCGAGGTGGACTCGAACTTGATTTGGTTTGGTCCTCCATCTTTATCCGGGCGCCCTCGCTGGTCCTCCACGCCTCTAAGCCCTCCTCCATGTGTCTCCTGGACCTCTCCTTCATACCTAAGCACAATATAATCATTAGGTAGCAATCTATTCTTAGAATCATATAAAGAGTTACTTAGGAACGAGCTCACCTCTAAATTTAATTGACGCGCGCGAGCTCTAGTGATTGGACCTTGAATGTCCAGCAGTGGATCATTGTGTGTATGTGAAGGAGTGATGTCCTCATCATCCTCCCCCTCTTGAATTGGAGTCGTCCTCGACACCAACTCATCTTCGTCTCCCAAGTATGGCTTCAAATCTGAAATGTTAAAAGTGGGACTAACCCCAAATTCGGGGGGTAACTCAAGCTTATATGCATTATCATTAATCTTCTCAACAATTTTAAATGGACCATCAGCTCTAGGCATCAACTTAGACTTTCTCAAATCTGGAAATCTATCCTTTCTCAAGTGCAACCAAACCAAATCACCCGATTCAAGCTTCACTTCTTGTCTACCTTTACTACCAGCAATTCTATACTTTTCAGTCATTTTTTCAATGTTGTGCTTAGTTGTTTCATGCATTTGCAAAATAAAATCAGCACGTTCCTTAGCATCAACATGAATTCTATCACTAGTAGGTAGAGGCAAAATATCAATTGGAGCACGGGGATTGAATCCATACACTACCTGAAAAGGACTTACCTTGGTGGTAGAATGTGTTGCCCGATTGTAAGCAAACTCCACATGAGGCAAACATTCTTCCCACATCTTCAAATTTTTCTTCAGAATAGCTCTCAACATGGCACCCAAAGTACGGTTAACTACCTCTGTTTGCCCATCGGTTTGTGGGTGACAAGTTGTAGAAAACAACAGTTTTGTACCCAACTTATTCCATAGAGTGCGCCAAAAGTGACTCAAAAATTTAGCGTCGCGATCTGAAACAATAGTAGAAGGCATACCATGCAAACGAACAATCTCTTTGAAAAAGAGGTCAGCAATATGAATAGCATCATCACTTTTATGACATGGTATAAAGTGTGCCATCTTAGAAAATCGATCCACCACAACAAAAATGCTATCCCTCCCCCTCTTAGTCTTAGGCAATCCCAAAACAAAGTCCATAGAAATATCTGCCCAAGGAATAGAAGGAATAGGAAGAGGCATATACAAACCATGTGGATTCAAGCGAGACTTAGCTTTTTGACATGTGGTACAACGTGCCACGAATCGCTCAACATCTCTCTTCATCTTTGGCCAAAAGAAGTGTGTGGCCAAAACATCCTCCGTCTTCTTAGCACCAAAATGTCCCATCAACCCTCCTCCATGCGCTTCCTGCATCAACAAAAGACGAACGGATCCTACTGGAATGCATAGGCGGTTAGCTCTAAATACAAAACCATCATTGACCACAAACTTGTTCCATGAACGTCCCCCTTTGCAATTCAGCAACACATCTTTAAAATCAGGATCAAGCGCATATTGTTCTTTTATTGTTTCAAGTCCAAAAATTCTACATTCAAGTTGGGACAGCAAAGTGTATCGCCTAGACAAAGCATCTGCAATCACATTATCCTTCCCTTTCTTGTGTTTGAAAACATAAGGAAAAGATTCAATAAATTCAACCCACTTAGCATGTCTACGATTCAGATTATGTTGTGAACGAAGATACTTAAGCGATTCATGATCCGAATGAATAACAAACTCTTTAGGCCACAAATAATGACGCCACGTCTCTAAAGAACGTACAAGAGCATACAATTCCTTATCATACGTGGAGTAATTCAAAACAGGGCTATGCAATTTTTCGCTAAAGTATGCAATGGGCTTGCCATCTTGCATCAAAACACCTCCAATGCCAACTCCACTAGCATCACATTCTAGCTCAAAAGTTTACCAAAATTTGGAAGTTGCAGCAATGGTGCGTGTGTAAGCTTGTCCTTCAAAGTGTCTAAGGACGCCTCTTGTGCCCTTCCCTAATGAAACACCACACCCTTCTTTGTCAACTCGTGTAAAGGGGCAGCAATGGTGCTGAAATCCTTGACGAAGCGGCGGTAAAATCCTGCAAGACCAAGAAAACTCCTCACCTGTGTGATGGATTGGGGAACCGGCCAGCTCTTAACGGCTTCAATCTTTGTCTCATCCACCTCAATTCCCTGTGGAGTAACAACATAGCCAAGAAAAGAGACTCGATCCGTGCAAAAGATGCACTTCTCAAGGTTACCAAATAAACGTGCCTCGCGTAAAGCATTAAAAACAGCACGTAAGTGATCCATATGTTCATCCAAAGACTTGCTATAAATTAAGATATCATCAAAGTAAACTACCACAAATCGACCAATGAAAGCTCTTAAAACCTCATTCATTAGGCGCATGAATGTACTAGGTGCATTAGTCAACCCAAAAGGCATTACTAACCATTCATACAATCCGAATTTAGTTTTAAAAGCTGTTTTCCATTCATCTCCAAGTTTCAATCTAATTTGGTGGTAGCCACTACGCAAGTCAATCTTTGTGAAAATTACAGAACCACATAATTCATCAAGCATGTCATCAAGCCTAGGAATAGGGTGACGATATCGAATGGTAATATTATTAATGGCTCTACAATCAACACACATACGCCAAGAACCATCTTTCTTAGGAACCAAAATTACAGGAACAGCGCAAGGGCTAAGGCTTTCACGTACGTACCCACGGTCCAAAAGCTCTTGTACTTGCCGCTGAATTTCCTTAGTCTCCTCGGGGTTGGTTCGATAAGCAGCGCGGTTTGGCAATGATGCTCCCGGAATCAAATCAATTTGATGCTCTATCCCTCTCATAGGTGGAAGCCCCGGAGGTATCTCAGCTAGAAAAATGTCGTCATACTCCTGCAAAAGGTTAGTAACAGCAGGTGGTACCGAGCTAACATCATCATCAAGAGAAAACAAGGTTCGTTTGCAAACCAAAGTATAGCACACATCGTCATCAGAAATTTCAGCAAGGTCACTTTTTCTTGCAAGCATAACAGCACCCTTCAATTTAATTCCCTGAGCCTGAACATTAGGTGCTAACTTCTCCTATTTAGGTGGGTAAATAGAATTTGCTACTTGCTGATTTTCAGATTTAACCTCATGCAAACTAGCAGTTCGTGTTTTATCATGTTGTACAATTTCAGCTGGGGTCAAGGGAACCAAAGTAATTTTCTTTCCTTTATGCACAAAAGTGTATGTATTACTTCTACCATGGTGTGTAGCATCTTTATCAAATTCCCAAGGACGACCCAATAAAAGTGAACAAGCTTCCATAGGTACTACATCACAATCAACATAATCAACATAGGTACCAATGGAAAAAGAGACTCTGCAAGTTTGTGTTACCTTAGCTTTACCTAAATCATTCAACCACTGAATATGGTACGGATGGGGGTGTGGTCGAGTGGTCAAGCCAAGCTTCTTGACCAAATCTGTACTCACCAAGTTATTACAGCTACCTCCATCAATGATGACACGTGCTCGTCGATTGTTGATTACGAAGAAAATCTGGAATAAATTGTGGCGTTGCAGCTTCTCAGGTTGTTGTATCTGTGCGCTAAGCACTCGCTGCACAATGATGTTCATGTAGGCGGCCGTGTCATCGCTACCAAAGACTTCGCCGTCCTTCTGAACAGCTTGTTCTTGATCCTCATCATCTTCAATGTCAGAGGTGCTGATGTACCCATCGTCTGTAGCAATGTATGCTCGCTGACTAGGGCACTCTCGCTGCATATGCCCAAATCCATGGCAGCGGTGGCACTAAACGCCAGGAGTGCATCCCGTTGAGGCGACAGAGGATGCACTCTTCAAAGGTTCCTGCACAGAATTTTTACCTGCACCGGAAGGTCATGGAGAAGATGATTTGACTCCAGACTTATCCTTGCTCGCGGTTGGTTGCATCCGATAGGAAGGTGCCTTGGGAAGCCCCGAAGATCGCGGTGTGTATGTGGTGCCAACCTTGTTCTTGCCCTGTAAGTCACGCCCCTGCAACTCCTTCTCTGCAAGCATAGCAAACTGAAACAACTGGTTGACAGTGTTAAATTCCTTATAATCAACTATGTCCTGAATTTCACGCCTCAAACCCGAATAAAAATGAACAATAGAATCCTCAGGCCCCTCCACTATGCCACAACGCATCAATCCTTTTTGAAGGTCACCATAGTAATCCTGCACAGCTTTATCTCCCTGTTCTAAACGCATTAGTTTCTTACGGAGGTCTCTATGATATGATGGTGGCACAAATCTATCACGCATAGCAACCTTAAGCTCTTCCCAGGTACTAGGTGTCGCATTGTCTGCAGCTAAACCAGTCCACCAAATGATAGCAAAATCTGTAAACTCACTAGTAGCTTGTCTAACTCTATGTTCCTCAGGCACTAGGTGGGAACTAAATTTCTACTCGACTATCATCTCCTAATCAAGGTATCCCTCAGCATCATAATGGCCCGAAAAGGAGGGTATTTTAAATTTAACCTTAGCATAAGGATCATCGGGAGCACGATTACGATTACCTTGGTGGCGGTTGAAGTGTTGAGCGCCACCCATACCTGTGGCGTTTCTACGTAGACGATGGCGTAATCTGTTTTGTCTTGTTGCTGCTTGATCAACATTACCATCGGTGTCATATACTACATCATCGTGTCCTCCGGTGTTGCTGCCATCATGGACTTCTTGGACGGGGGGCGACTGCGCTTCCAAGGCAGCTACCCTGTCGGTTAGTGCGGACAAACGTTTGTCCAATCTCTCAAGGGTGTTGCCGAGCTTGAGATCAATGAGCGCGTCGGTGACAGCTTTGGCTATTGCCTCAGTCATCTCCCTCTGAGCATTATCTACAACAGATTGTAGTTGGTCTTGGCTGACGCACTCCGACCAGTCTTTGGGCGCCGTATCCTCTCCGTCACCTGGCATTGTAGACACAAAACAGGAACAAACAGTGAAAGTTATCCCTAATAATCTACTACGTAGGTGGAGTAGGGCCTCTCAAGATCGCAGCAAAAAAGAGACCCCTTCTCAAGCTCTTACAAGGTTCTTACCAGCAAGGTCAAGGATACCTGGAAGACGTAGCACTGCGATTACAGGGATCAAAACTTATACTGTCCAGAAGAAGTATGTGGAGTTAAGGCAGGCAGGCCAAATATATGAGTGGAACACAATTCAAAAACAGAAAGTAATGCTGAATTATAGTCCCAAATACTTGCTCTCGTTGCTGGTCTAACGTGTTCCAAATACCAGATGTGTGATAACAAAATGGAGAAACAAATATGATGGATAGCAAGAGTGATAAGAAACAATCACAAGATAGCACACGTCCACAATTATAGCAAACTGTCTCCTCTATGTGCTCCTCTAAATATTGTTCTTCTTTTGCCCCTCTCAATTTTTCTATTTTTTGGACTGTCGTTGTTTTTTTGGGAATCTTTGACTTTTTCTTTTTATTTTTTTGATATTTTTTATTCACTTAGGAGCACACAAGAAGTAACCACAAAAAATTTAAGCTGAAATAAGTGAAAGACGTGGCCTGTGGAAAATTCAGAAGATGGGTCCAAAATTGAGAAAAAGCTTGTGACCACGAAAAGAGGATCTTGTGACCAGTTTTTGACCAAAATAAAATTTTCGAACCCCGACGAGCCGGGGGATGGTCGGATCCGAAATTTTTTTCTGATCGATTTTGATATCTGGAACGTCGAAATCCGAGTTCGTACGCGAAAACTGGACCAGTTTCAAGTTTGGACTCCGAAATAGAGGACAAAACTGGAACAATGCGTACAAAAGTGGTCACGGTGGCTAGGGTTTCAAGGAAACGATGGGAAAAACACACGAACTGGACTCTAACACAACCTAACCAGCAACAAGACCTTGATTAGGACACAAACTCAACACGACGGAATCTGAAAAGAATTATGCAAAAGAATAAACGTGGTTTCTGGGATAGGGAAAAAACCTAACACTATTTTTTGGCTTTTCTGTGGACTCTAGGACGAAGGCGAAATCAAACTAAACTAGGGTAAAATTGAACCTAACGGTATACCTGAAGCTCTGATACCAATTGATGTGAACTAGGGATCCCGATCTTCCGAAAGGTTCTGATAACTCTCGATTTGGTGGAGTCACGACACAATTCGATCCGGCTTCCGAACAACTCGGCTCTGAACCCCGCAATCGCAGCACCACGACTCCTCTGGTTATCGACCGGCGTTGCACGGTCGACCTCGCCAAGAAGGCTAAGTCCTTGCCTGCAAATCGAGAACACAAGCAAGAACACAAAGGAATGCAACCAAATTGCAGATGAATGATTAATCTCACAAAGTTGGGGTCTCACAAACCGACGGCGGCGGCGAAACTGTTATCAACAGAATAATCTAAGCAAAACCCAACCCTAATGTAGGCGGCGACTACTTATTATATAGCCTAAGGGATGTCCAAGGACCCCTATTCGCGTCCCTAGGGAGTGCCAACACGTTACAAGGCCCAAACGGCCCAAAAGACGGCGACACAGCGCCCTGACAGATTCTGGACGGTGACTTGTTTCGACGATTCCCGTTGATTCCGAATAGCTTTTGACGTGAGACCACTTGGGTTGGCTTCCTTATCAAATAAGCTTTCCATCCATATATGGATCATTGAAAACGGAGTCCGGATGCGTCCTGGGTGACCAGTTTAAGGCAGACTGGTCTTGGATTCCGAGGTGGACTCGAACTTGATTTGGTTTGGTCCTCCATCTTTATCCGGGCACCCTCGCTGGTCCTCCACGCCTCCAAGCCCTCCTCCATGTGTCTCCTGGACCTCTCCTTCATACCTAAACACAATATAATCATTAGGTAGCAATCTATTCTCAGAATCATATAAAGAGTTACTTAGGAACGAGCTCACCTCTAAATTTAATTGACGCGCGCGAGCTCTAGTGATTGGACCTTGAATGTCCAGCAGTGGATCATTGTGTGTATGTGAAGGAGTGATGTCCTCATCAATAGCCCCATCCGATATTCACTTCAAGCTCTATGACTTATCTTAAGAGACATGGTGTATGTTTCAAATGATGGCTTATGCTACTATAGTGTTTAAGAACGTACTCTACGACCTAAAATCCTTATTTTAAAAAGGTGAAAAATAGAGTTAATGAAGATACAATAAGCACAAGTGTTTCAACCTAGCTTGAACTTATCAGCCATGGTACAGTGTTTTTCTCTCACAACAAATCAGCTTCAGTCGGCTTATAGTCGTGGAAACCATCGGCTGAACAGCTCTTTCACTTGAGGGGAGAAAAAACCTATAGGAGTCAATAAGAATAAAGTTTGAAAAATCAAAATTTAAGTCCATGACTTCATAAGATATGTGTATGTGATGCAAGAAGAGCCACCATAATTAATGGTAAGCTTTCAAAGTAATTGCATATTTAAAATATAAAGAGGTGTCATGCAAAGGAAAAAAGTGAATATGGATGAAAAATAAATTAGTCCCTTGAAATATAGTAATTAATAAGTTTATTATGATAACTAGATATAGACTCATAGTATCTATTATGTCTATTTGTGTTAAAAAATAAACAAAGAGAAAACATATAATTTAATATAATTAATCCTTTATTAGTCAGATGTACTCCCGTCATTCCAAATTATAAGATGCTATAAGTTTAGTTTTAGATATATACTATGTTTAAATACATAGTAAAAACAATGTTTCTATAAAAGTCAAAACCTCTTATAATTCGAAAGAGAGGGATTGTTAAACAATATAAAATTCTAATCGGTGTGAGGGTAACGGAGAGGAATATTTAGTCACGCATTTATAGAGTTCAGTAACAATAATTTAAAGAAGGATTTCTGATGCTAATAATGATCTCCCGTTCTTAACCGATGATTGAGGACATGGGCGAAACAACCAATCGGCGTCGAACGTGCAAAGAGAACGAGAACAGGGAAGTACGATTGATGAAGAGACGTACAACTCCTAGTCTCCTACCAAGTTGGATCGAAAAGGGCGAATCCGCGGCAGTGACTAAAACAAGTGGCAGGTGGGAGCAAAAACCGCTCATATGGATCGGGACCTCGGGCGCCCACAGGTATCGACAGCTGAAGTCGCGAGTTCGGAGTCGTCTTGGTTTGTAGACAAGGACGGGAGGCCGAGGAAACCGCGGCTGCGACGGGCCGGGGCGCCCGGATCGCTGGGAGCGGAGAGCGAGGGACACACGGCGAGTCCTCACGAGCTCGCTCGCGGCCGCCGTGCTTTGGCTCGATCCGGTCTCCCGCTCCTGCGGGCGGTCCGTTGCGTCAGGCTGGGTCGCTCTGGGACGACGCGCCAGCGAGCGAACGCGACGATTAGTTCGCCGCAGCCGACCGCACCGGGGATCTGGGCACATCTGGCAGTGGCAGACACTGGATGGGAGGGTAGCACGCGCGTGGGCGCCACGCTCTGGCACGAGTCCCCCACACCACAGAATTTACCCAAATAACCCTCCTGGCCATATACGGAGTATATGTCAATGGCATGGGTGGGCTCCTTTTTCTTCCTGCTAGTTTTATTTGCTAGTTGGTTAATTGTTGTTTTTTTTCAGAACATGATACATAGAAAAAAAACACCCACACCTAAACCAAATGGTAGTAACAAGACCCGCTGTTTCTGATGTAAACCTGAAACTCTCTAACATTGTTTTAAATTGTCATTATACCCGGTTCCTTGTAGCATGTCAGGGCCCTCTGGAATGCAGGAATTTCATATGATTTGTACAAGACTTTTATAGGAAAAATGTAGGAAACAGGAAAAACTCCTTTGTTCCAAAGGGGGCCTTAGTGTTTGTTTTGTATGGTACCCAATCACCATGAAATACCAATTATCTGTTTGATAGTTGATCAATATTGAGTTATCACTAACATATTCAACTATATTTTCTAGGGCAATAGATTTTTGTTGGGCAATTTAGATCACAGGAGAAGACACCGTGTTAAAAGTCAACTAAAAGGCTTTTTCACATTCTTTTCAAGGGGCACATTGGCTTCAATTTTGGCTCTATTGCAACGCCTGGACGAAGACAAAGAATAGATTCTCGAGGCTGGTAGGCTACTAGAATCAAGACCAATGTAGTTTCTTACATCTAACGGATGGTCTTTCAGTTACTGTTTTAGATTTTACTTTCAAACCTGCAATAATTTTAAAGCCTTGGTGCACTACTACAATAAAACTTAACCGAGACGTTTGACAAAGCGGCTCGGAGGTGGGAGGACATTTGAACGCCTCGGTTAATGCCTGGGATTAACCGAGGCGGTCATTTTTATTAACCGAGGTGGTCACAATCAACCGCCTCGCAAAATCGATTAACCTTATGAATGCATACACAACTCCTATAGACGCTAAGGCCTGCAAAATTTTTGGTTAATAGAGTCAACACAAGCTTCGCTGTTTATAGAATAAATGCAAACATCCATGCTCATGAGTTTATGTCGATTGTTATGGAAATGGTACATGAAGAGCTTACTCTCTAGGATGTAGGATCCCTTGAGGAATGCATGTTCTTGATCACTTGGCCAAGTGGCGACCCCCAAGTATACTATCCACAATTGTAACTGCAAGCACCCACTAGAACCTTTCCTAACCACTACCGTGGAATGGTTTCAATAAGGCTAGTATGTAGTGGGAATTTCATCTAGTGAGATGACACATTAGCAAAAATAATGGCACGGAGTGTCAAAAAAAATAATGACACGGCATAGAAATTATGAGGAGAGAGAGAGAGGAGATGAGTTTCATCTATATCAAACCCAGCGCACACCGTTTCCAACGCATTGGGAACCGAGTGAAACTCTACCGTGAGTGATTCGTTTCATCCAGACACATTGGAAAACAAGTGGAACTCCATTGTGAGTGTTTCATTTCATCCAGACACATTGGAAAACGAGTGAAACTCCACTATGAGTATTTCGTTGCATCCACACACATTGGAAAACGAGAGAAACTCCGCTAGAAGTGTTTTATTTCATAACACCACACAACATTTAAATACTATAGTAGGCCTATATATGAGACTTCAAAATAAATTTATGTGTTGTGGGTCTTGTTTTATTTTACCATCCCACACCTTTTTAGCTTACATGGTACGTTCTCTTGAAAATAGTGCGACGAAACATACTACTTGAAATGACCTAAGTCGTAATTGTCCAAAAGTGCGCTGCCACATTATTGCATTGTATTGGCCCTTACTCTAAATAGTTCGGTGGTTTTCGACCGTGCAAGGGAATCTATGGTAATGAGTAGACTGATGAATTGACAACAAAAATTTTTTAGGTTGTTATATCAAGGTATGTTCAGCGGCATATTGGATCAAGGAAGAGAAGGTTGACATGTTTTGTGACAAAGTCAAAGAGAAGTAATGATTTATTAACTTAGGCCGTGTTTAGATGGTCAAAAAGTGCCAAAAATTTTTGCATAGTAACTGTCACATCGAATCTTTGGATGCATGCATTGAGCATTAAATGTAGGTAAAAAAATAACTAATTGTACAGTTTGTCTGTAAATGTCGAGACGAATCTTTTGAGCCTAGTTAGTCCATGGTTAGACAAATTTTGTCAAATAACAACGAAAAGTGCTATAGGAATTTTTCCCTAAAAATTTTTACAACTAAACGGGGCCTTAGAAGGCAGTTCTGTAGATAACTATGTGTAGTAAATATAGTTAAGGTTAGTACCTGATTTCTTTTTATAGAACCTTCGACTAGGTTCTTTGTTTTCTCATCAACTAGTCCTATTCAACTCCAGTTGAATCCGACCTGGGACCACATTTTTTTTCAATTTTTAAAGCTCAAATCTATGCCTCGGTTCTATGTCCCCGAAACTCGTGGTCCAGTGATTAGAATTAAAATCACACAAGCCAAGCCAGTCTCCGTCCGGGTTGGATAGGGGGCAATTGGGTATTTTGGCAGGCCATTGGCCCACTCTGGAAACCAGCTTTCCACTCCCAGGGAAACCGGAGGCTTTGGCAGTCCGGTGTGTCCACCAGTCCACCCTCCGTCCCTCCCGAGAGGCAGAGCGGCTCCGCCTCCCGATGCTTTATATACACCTCCGCCTCCATCTCTCCTCACGCACACACCAGTACACCACACCATTCCGGTGTCTGCTCGTCTCCTGCCTCGCTCCGACCATTGACCCAGCACCGGTGACTCGGTGAGGTCGTGAGGATCCTTGTCTCGACGAAGCCAGCACCAGATAGCTCTAGTGTTAAAGGATTCAGGATGCGGATGAGCTGCAACGGGTGCCGCGTGCTTCGCAAGGGGTGCAGCGACAACTGCGCCATCCGGCCGTGCTTGCAGTGGATCCGCAGCCCCGACGCGCAGGGCAACGCCACCGTCTTCCTCGCCAAGTTCTACGGCCGCGCAGGCCTCGTCAACCTCATCACCGCCGGCCCTGAACACGTCCGACCCGGTATGTGTGTATCAGTGTAGGCACCTATATATCTACACACTTCTCGCGGATCGTGCTCATATATGATGATCTCCGTGTATATGCAGCAATATTCCGGTCTCTGCTGTACGAGGCTTGCGGCCGCATGCTCAACCCGGTGTACGGCTCGGTCGGCTTGCTCTGGTCCGGGAACTGGCAGCTTTGCCAGGCCGCCGTCGAGTCGGTCCTCCGCGGCATGCCCATCGCGCAGCCCCCGCCCACAGCCACGGCTGCCCCGCCACACCGGTCATGCGACATCCGCCACCGCCACGTCGCCAGGAGGGAAGCAGACCGCGGCGCCGGCGCCGTGGATGCCGGCCTTCACCGGATGGCCAACAGCTCGCGGGGACAATTCAAACGGTCCGGCTCCCACAGATCCTCAGACTCCGGCGGCATCGAGCTCGTCTTCTCCCAGCCGTCGGCTTCGTCCATGCTGGTCGACATCCGACAGGCGCAGCCACTGAACTGGGCGCCACTCCAGCCAAGCCACGAGTACTCTGCCAGCCATGACGACGACGGCGCCGTGCGGGAGAGCGACAGCAACGCCTCGGTGGACACCGTGGATGTCTCTCATGTCAGCCAGTCCGAACCGGAGCCACCAAGAGAGGAGAGCGATGATCGTGCGGCGGATGGCCTAGACCTCACACTAGGTCTGCCACCGACGGTGCACAAGGTCGAGCCGTCGGACGTTGACCACGACCAGCCTTGTCACAGAGGCGAACCGATGAAGCTCGGCTTGGCCATGGCGGATTCTAGAGCTAGATAATGAAATCGTTGGATATACGTACTGCTCATCCGGTCGAGAGGGACTTTTGATTGCATGGAACTCGTTTTAGTATGTGTCTCAATTTGTAGTTTTGTACGGGTCGCTATGGTGTTTTCTAGTTTTGGAAAACATCGTGTGTAACAACAGTGCATGGCCTTTTTTTTGCATTTTTTATGTATGATACACCGTTTCTTGATCTGTTCTTCTCATTATATTTAACTTCAGGTGTTTGGGTGACGTACCTCAAACCGTATAAGTATCCAGCTGTATATAGAGTGCTTTAACTTCTGTATACTGCATGCTCTTAACTCTGTCTCAAGTAATGATTTCCTTTGTGATTATGATCACTGAGCCTATAGTTGGTTGGGCTGTCCACCAGGGTTCAAGCCCTCAAATTGACATGGGTGCTCGCATTTTCATGGAAATCAAGTCACTGGTGCAGGACTGAGCAGTAGTCCCAATTGGTAAACCCCTTCAGTCCTGGTTTCCCAATCGGGACTACAAACCCGGGATTAAATGGGGGGGAGGGGGAGGCGGGGCGGCCTTTTGTCCCGGTTCAGGGAACATGACTAAAAGTGGACCTTTAGTCCCGATTGCTGTTACCAACTGGGACTAAATGGGCCTCCAGACCTTGCCCAGTGGTTGGCACATTTAGTCCCGGTTGGTATTGCCAACCGGTACTAAAGGTACTTTTTTTCCTTTTCTTTCCTTTTTCTTTTATGGTTTCTTTTCAATTCAATTCTTTTTTGTTTCAGTTAGCTTTACGTATCGAAATCTACGCTGCTAATATACGTCCATATGTATAAGTTTCCGTTCGAGCATTATACATAAATAACACACTAAAATGTATGAAACTATATATATATATATATATATATATATATATATATATATATATATATATATATATATTTCAAAAGCTTGCATGCACGGAATATGTGCATAAAGTAACAAAAGCTTGTACTCATGTCCTTCAGATTACATTCAATCCTAATCTTCATCATGGTTAGGAGATATTCTTCTTTCGTCATAGTGGTACGAGCCACTGGGATTTATGATCTGATCGTTAAGAAATCCTGATAATAAGTCTTGAATTTCTTTGATCTTGTCACTTCGTATGACCCTTTGCTTGAACTATTCACGCTTCAATTCGAATGAAAGGACAAGTATGAATATATATCAAAGGAACCCCATGTGAGGCCGAGGGCCCGGAAGCAGTCGCCATCTACGACTCTCTATACTCATTTTCATTAACTACTATAAATTTCTTATTTTGTAAACCATGAAATTAAAATGAGCTATATACTAGCAAAGAAAGGTGGATACTCATTTAATTTTGATCAACTACTTTAAGCTTTCTTCTTCTGCATATGCAAACTATGAAGTGAGTTTGAGCTCAGATGGTGTTTAAATCCAAAAAATCCACCATTCTTTCTAATGTAAAAAACCTTAAATTTCTCTATTTCTAAACCATGAAATGAGGCAACGAAAGATGCATACTAGCTTTGATGAACTAGTACAAGCTTTCTTCACCTACATATGTAAACTATCAAGTGATTTTGAGCTCAAATGGCATATAAATCAAGAAAAATCTACCATTATTTTCAATCTAAAAAACCACAAATTTCTCTATTTCTAGACCACGAAATGAGCCATTCTAGTGATGAAACATGAGAAGATGAAGCTGCTAACCTTTAGAACCGAAAAATGGATGGAGGAATCGAATGAAGTCTTGAAATGGCCGGAGACGAGCAAGAACAGAGAGCTTGAAATGGCTCAGGCTGGGGGAAGGAAGAAGGAGAAAGTATATAGACAGGGACCTGTACTCCCGGTTTGTGGTTCGAACCCAAACTACAGGTCGAATTATAGTTCCGGTTGGAGCCACAAACCAGGATTAAAGGTTTAATCATGGCTAGCAGCTCCAACCGGGACTAGAGGATGATCTTTAGTCCCGGTTTGAGCCCCCAACTGGGACTAGAGGTCCCCTCCTACAAAAGCTTGCGGCTCTAGCCGTTGGGCAGAGGACTTCCCGGTTGGTTGCTCCAACCGGGACTAATCCTCTCTTTAGTCCCGGGCCCAAATATGGCCGAGCTAAAGCCAAAAATCGATCCAAACCAAAAGTCTTTCTCTAGCAGTGAGTCCTCAACTTGACACGGGTGGTGCTCGCATTTTCCTGTATTTATTCTATAATTTAGTGGCACTATTCTTTCCATGGTAGGTGACGCATGTCCTTCAACAGTGAGACACATATGGTGACTTTATCAATCTTGAGATTTACCGGTCCAACTCAGTACTTCGATGTGCTCATAGGGATATAGAGTGTGCGTGCGTGCGTTTATAGAGATGAATGTGCGCTCGTGTATATGAACGTTTGGGTCTCGCCAAAAAAAAATTGTGACTATAACAGGTCAACTGATCTGTGCTTGTGTTTGGTTATTTCATTTTAGGTTCCGTATATATGATGGAAATCTAGGGCTATGCCTAACCGGCAAACACTATCTAATCTAATAATTTTATATACGCTGAGTCAAGTGAGTTTTGTCTCTCAGAAATTATCAGATAAACAAAATATTTATTAATTGGTTGCATAATATTGAGTATACGGAGGCTCGCTCGTGTGGTATGCGCATACTCTCTATAGTGGATGAGCTATAGTACTATCTTCTTTCTCCTGCAAACACTGATGAAAAACAAAAAGATTGATGTACCAAGTTAATTCTTATCCAAAGCGAACATATATATGGTTCAAATTGGAGTCTAGCAATCCGGTCATCCCCTTACACACGGTGCACAACTTGTAGTTGTTATAGATGGAGAGAACCTTTTCTTGGTGCACGCGGTGCCCCCACAAGGGGAGGTTCAATGTATATGGAGAAGGCAGCATGTCGACCGGGAGGCAAGTTGCATAAATAACAATGAAAAAGTTAGCTAGAGTTTGATCATCTCCAAACAGCTGAGGAAGAGCTGACAAATGAAGGGAGAAGTTCTTTAGACAATTTGCCAAGTAGCTGGTTAAGTTAAGTATCTGCAGCCAATGGTAGTAGTGTGGTTTAATTTGACACAAACATGGTACGGTCGATCTATTTATAGATTCCCTAGCGTCAGAATCGAACGGCTCAATAGACAATTAAGCTGTTCGGCCGATGGTTTTTGCGGTTGATAAGTTGGCTGATGTTGTTTTGTTGTGAAAGAAAAACATTGTACCATGACTGATAAGCCGGGCTGATAAGTTGAAGCGAACAGGGAGAATAGTGGTGTGCATCATGCATACGCTATTACCGGATGAACCATCGATTAACACTGGATTCGTGGTATGTTTATTAAGTATTTGGGGCCTTTGTCTTGAGTTATTTGATGCAGATCTCATAGCACTGTGATGTACGATGTACTATATCTAAGTGCATAGTAAAAGTTATGTGTATCTAAAAACGTCACAACGTCTTATAATTTAAAATGGAGAAAGTATATGGATTCTTAATTAGTTTCCTATATAATTCATTCAGAAGATGGATCACACTGCATCCTTATTGCTAAAGTGTCTTAGTTCTTACTATTATATTACTGTTCCATCAAGCACTCTACTTGACATGTACGGATTTTCAGAAAACAATACAGTGAATTTCTTGAGAATGTCATTCTCAAAAGTGACAATATATATTTCATGCCGAACTGCTAAAAAGTATTATATTTTTTTGTACAGTGCGTGATGATAATCAACTACGTGTGTATGCATTACTAAAAAAAAACGGGTTTTCAAGATGCCATTTTTTTCTCAAAATGTGGTCAATAAGGGACTCGCCTTGCCGTCAATGGCCCTCGGCCATGTTCTAAATTAAGTGTCTTATTAAGCGGTTAGAGACATCTCTAGATTTTTGGAGTTATTAATTTATATATAGATGTACGCGCCATCTACCTTTAGAAATCCATTTTAGAGGTGACTGCCATTGAAAATTGAGGTTGGCTAACAATTATCCCACTTGTTTAGCTACCCTGGGGCTATTTTTTTAGCAGGTAATAACACAATTAGCTTGGTGTATCTAAACCGGGCCTTAAAAAGAAAATCAAGCCCAACAAACTTCAACCTTGCTATGACTAGCTACAAGGCTAGCTATGACCGAGAGCTGCCTTACTCTAAAAATAATTCTCTCGAAAGCATATTATCAGTCCTTAGCTTGGTTTTGTCACATCTAGAACTTTTTTTTTGTAGAATAAGATTTTTTCTATTTAGGTGCTCATTTATGTGGGGTCAGTTTGTTTCTAAAGAGGCCACACCAAAACACTCAGCCTACCCGAGCATGGTAATTTTTCGCATTACATTCATTCCAGATGCACCATGCTGCTATCATAAAGACTTCCATGAAGAAGGGATGTTGCAGAGTGCTCCTTTGTTGTTGTAGCATTTGAAAAACACTACTTTAAGGCGACCAAAATAATATCCTGATGCCCATGTTATTTGTATGTATCATGATTGTGTAATTTTGTGATATTGGATTCCTGATTACTAAATCAGCATGTAGGTGACTGGACCTATCTCATAGCTAACAACTGTAATCCCTAACATATAGGTGCGTTTGAACCTACGGTGCAGTTCATGACAGATGGTAACTGATTCTTTAATGTATATATTTCTTTTGATATACATGCAAGGGATTGAAGGCATATCACTATTGACGTCACTAGCTAGCAATAGATCGCTAATTCGCGATGTCATTCCGAAAATTCGGATGTGCAAGGGACCAGGGCATTACTGAAAATGCTTGAGGACTTTGGGTATCTCGTCCCTTACTTTAGAAAACTTTCACCTAAAAATAGTTAAGGAGGGTGAAGAGGACGTGGCTTTTTTTTGAAACGGTAAATTCCATTCAAAGCTTAAATACAAGCATTGAAAGTTTTCCAGAGCCATCTGGATAGTACAACTTCTAGAATGAGTCCAAGACTCGCAAGAGAACAAGCAAGAACTAGGAACTGTTGTTTCAAAAAAAGAACTAAGAACTGCAGTCCGCCTTGCTTTCTTTGCGAGATTGTTAGCCATAGAATTTGCATCTCTACCAATTTTAATGATAGAATGTGTCATATTTGTTGTAGAAGCTATAAAGTCCGCTAGTATTAGCCGCAGTGACCAATGACCCGGACTATGGACGAGATCCCTCTTGTTCGCCGCCATCACCAAAACTTCATTATCTGTAATAAAGACTGGTCTTTGGACATTTATTGCAGTAGCAAGTTTAGCTGCCAGCAACAATGCATAAGCTTCAGCCTCTATGGGTTGCAGGATACGTCGTAGAGCCACCTGAAAAAACATACCACTTCGAATACTATGTGATGGAGAATTGAGGATGAATATTACAATCCCAGTTTGGTTGGCATTTGACTCCGCACAAACAGAAGCATCGCAAAAGATTTTTGGGCCATCAGGAACCTGCATGTTTTGATTTCTATATTGCATACCTTGGGCCTGTTATTGTTGTCATGCAATGGAAGATAGATAGGAGGGTCACAAGGATCAATCTCTGTTGACAAATTGTAAGCCACCCCTCCTGTTTCCCTTCAAAAAAAAACAAATTGTAAGCCAATTCAATGGTTTTTGCTTCATGCAGCACTTTCATACGTGACCCATTCAATCCTTTGAACCTATGATCATTTCTCGATTTTTCTAGATTTTCAAATACACCACATGATTGAGAAAATTTGGTTTACCGTTGCCTGGTTTGGAGCTTGTTGCATTAAAGTGGTAACCTGCAAATGTACTCCCCGACCTGAGGAAGGAAGTGCATGAGTTCTTAGGCCTACTGGGGAGGCAAACCAAACGGCTCTTGCAAAGCTGCACTCAAACAACAAGTGAGCATCATTTTCTATTAATCCACAACATGAGCAAGTTTGTTCTATGCTCAGAATTATCCTGTGAATTCGGCTAGCAGTGCCTAGAGCGAGACGCAACAACCGCCAAGCAAAAGTCTTAACTCTAGGTTGCATTGTTTTATCAGCCCACACCTTTCTAAGAATTTGTATAACCTGAGATGGAATAATATTTGTTGGTGGTGCAGACGTAGCCTCCTCTGTCGCCAACATTTTGTAAGCGCTCTTGGATGTGCAGTGACCATCAAGGGTCAATTTCCAGCAAAGGATGTCTAGTTGATCACCTGCAATTGCTGTAACATGCAGAAGTGTCTCCATGGATTGTGGACCAAATAGAGTTGTAATTTTTTCTGTATCCCAAAGTTTTATGTTAAGTCGCCATAAATTAGAAACCGTGCTAGGGATTTGGTAAGCAGTTTGTTCCAAATTTAAGAGATTGTGCATATCCTTCCAAAAAGTGCACCAAGGTTGATTCCAAATACAAGTGTCCTCTTTATAAACTGAATTGTGACATTTTCCTCTAAATGGTTTCTCATAGCAAGAATTGAGGCCCAAAAGGTAGATTTAGGAATGTAAGTTGCAGCAGTCCAAAACGAGGCAGATGAGTAGTACTTCGCTTTGATAATTTTAGCTACCACCAAATCAGGTTTATGAACAAAACGCCAAACTATGCTGATGAGCATACCTTTGTTAACCAGCTCAAGGTTTCTAATGCCCAGCCCTCCTTTTCTGGGCTTGCAAATAGCATCCCAAGATCTGTAGTTGATAGGCTTTTTGTGTTGGTCATCCTGCACTCCATGCCATCAGAAGGTCCTAATAATAGTTGTGATCTTTGCAAGGAATTTCTTTGTAAAAAGCATATTAGACATGTAATAAATGGGAATGGAAGCAAACACCGATTATTTTTTTAGAATTACGCGCACTCAAGCCTATGAACGCACACACGCAAACCTACCCCTACGAGCATCTTCGAAGGCTGAGTCAGCAAATCCTCGAGATTGATGAAGTCGCCACAAGCGTCTTGCTATCGACGAGAACGTCGCCTACCACTAAATGCATAATGTTGATAAATCTTGGAATATCCACTCCCACGGGGAGTCGAACCCCAGATATGAGGTGCTACTGAGCCTGTACTACTACACTACCGGAATAGGATGGTATGGTTCCATCCCCGGACATCCCATGAACAACGCTTAAGGTTAGCTTGTCAAGTCATCAAGGGGAAAAAAAGGATGAAATGCCTCGAAGAAATCAAAATGCCCCTACGACGTAATGGGCCAGGTCACTTTGTAGAAGTCCGGCCCAAATTCATCAGAGACTTGCACAGGTATGCATGCTGCGAAAAGCCCAGACCCGCAGTAATTTCCTCCTGAGTGGAGTATGCATCCAGCCCATCAAGGAGGGGAGCCGGGCCGGGTATAAATCGCTGAGCTCAAAACGTCAGGTTGTGGCCCGAGGTGAACCAAGCAAGTTAGTTATTAGAGGGGAAAAAAGGTGGATTTTGTTCCCACATAACCGTTGATTGAGAGGCGTATAAACATGCAAAAAGACCTACTGTTCTCATCTCCTCCAGAGCATGCGAATCTTGCTGCGTTGCGTTGCGACCAGTGCATGATCCATCTCTTCTTGGATATTGCGGGCCAGAACACTGGTGACTACTGTACTAACTACTGAGCGGAGGGTGAGCTCTGGCTGGGCCAGATCCAACCGGTCTTCTTCAATGTTGCGAAGAAGTCGAATGACGATCTTGCAGTCCGTTTTCACGTTGAGAGATGGACCCGGCGGCAGAGACTGTGTCATGGAAGAAAGGGAGATAGATGTGTCCATGAGCTTACGAAACGGAAGACTGAAGGTTTAAGGACAGAGGCCAGAGGTGGAACGTGAGTGCTTTCAGAAGATTATTTATAGACATAGGATCGATAGGATAGAAGACGCACTTGCAGGTGTGGAGCGTGCTTGTTTTCAGCAAGTTATTTATCATCATCCTTTACTAGAAAAACATGTGCGACATTAAGCGCAAACGGCACTGTGTTAGCCTTTTCTGTAATCGGCAACTGCACCTGTTTCTAGTTCCAGAGATTCAGAGACAGCACGTACTAATCAATCAGCGAGCTAGATAAGAAACATGGTGGTCCATGCAAGATGCGATAGTCTGTCGCTACATGACGGTAAACACTCCTGCAACCGCGGAAAATAAATGGCAAAGTAGCTAACAGCTCATCTCTGGTACCAGTGCCTAGGCCTGGTTTAGATTGAAAATTTTTTCAACCTGATGAATAGTACCATTTTCGTCTTATTTGACAAATATTGTCCAATCGTGGACCAACTAGGCTCAAAAGATTCATCTCGTGATTTCCAACTAAACTGTGTAATTAGTTATTTTTTTTACCTACATTTAATACTCCATGCAAACGGCTAAAAATTGATGTGATGGAAAGAGAATGAAAAAACTTAGAATTTTGAGGGGAACTAAACAAGGCCCTAGTGTAGAATTCAAGGCCCGACCATCCACGCCAGCTACATGTGGCACTGAAAGTTCACATCGTTCTGTCCATGATTGCCCCCATATAAGAAGACAGTGGCCTCAGTTGAGTGACGCTCAATTTAAGAGCATCATCCAAAGTACGCGGTGTTCTTCTACATGTGAGCACAGTAGGAATAACATGCGCACACATTAGCGCTAGAAACCAACCATTCATGGTGGATCCCGCGCGCCTACTTTGAGATACTACTAGCGTGCACTGCAAACTGTTCCTGCAGAAACTTCGTCGAAAGGAAAATAAACAAGACCGAATTGTAGAAAGGGTTCTTCCAAAGATGTGATGCACTGCAAATGGTCTCTCTTG
The DNA here is from genome assembly GCA_038087645.1 of Saccharum hybrid cultivar R570. Lineage (NCBI taxonomy): Eukaryota > Viridiplantae > Streptophyta > Magnoliopsida > Poales > Poaceae > Saccharum > Saccharum hybrid cultivar. The sequence goes on along the minus strand of JAQSUU010000112.1, from coordinate 7,706,091 downwards.
TTTTGTAGGAACCCAAAATTCCACTGAACTGAAGGCCCACCCAAATCGCTTGGCCACCAAGTCCACAATACAATCTGCAGCAATCTCCTTCAGTTTGGAGAGCGTCATTATCTGTGTGGCAGCTAATGAGCTACTAGCTCTCCAAGGAAATTTTGGAGTCAGTGACCGGATCCACTCGTCAAGAAATATTTCCAGAATCTCCTCGTAAATAAATTACTACTCCCTCAATTTTTTTCGCAAGGCGTGTTTCGTTTTGTCTGATCGTCTCACAATACAAGGTTTTGAGATGTTTTTCTTTTTTGGCTCAACTAATATTTCACCGGCCTAGAGCTATGTGATACAGATTTATAAGCATAAGTAACTATTTTTTAATACAAAAGAACTATACTGTAATGGCAAGAGTTTTGTGTGCTAGAAACTAGTATGTATTAACAAAGTAATTATTGGATAAAGGCTTCTCCGAGTGAAAAATGCGTAATACTGGTCCCTACGCTTGTTAACCATTGTTGATACTGCTAGAGCTAGACAAAGTGACAAACACAAAACGATAGATGGCATCATGCGCAAAAGCTTTATCTCAGTCAACTGAGCTAAACACCAGTGGATATATAAATAACCAAGCTCACTCATGTAACAACCTGTTCGTTTCACTGGTTTATTGTGGCTGAAAATACTGTTCGCTGGTTTGTTGTGAGAAAAAAAAAACACTGCTAGATGGCTACTGATTCCGCTGAATAGCTCAAACGATCAAGGTGTAAATATATGGCCACTAGAAGTGAAAGCATCTCCAAGAACATGTACAAATTGAATCAAACAAACAAGCAGAGTATTAGTGCAACTTCGTCATGGACGGTAGACACTTTTCATATAACGCGAGATGCACAAAAAGCCACCGTGGTTTTGCTCACCGATCTTCAGTGACAATACTTTTGAACTAATCAACCAACAAACACATAGCGACGCGCACACACACTTCTAATTAAGCTGTGGTTGCCACGCACGGCGGGGTGCTTAGTTTTCGATCCTACCTGTTGTGGAGAGCATCCGGGCAGCTTGGAATCTGGCGTTTGTCGTCTCCGACTCCGATCCCAGTGGTGGAACTGGAAGGCGATGATGAGCGTCCGGCGGCGGCGCCTTGAGGTTTTGGCCGGGAGCCCACGACGGGTATCGTCCCTGCAGCCACGCCCACGCTTGTTGGACGCCGCCGCGGCAATGGAACCGCGGCCGCTAATATTTTAGTGTCGCCATGGAGGCACGCCCACGCCAGGACCAGGCACATGACGATGGGTGCCGCAAGGCAATGTCGTCGTAGGAGTGGCCGTGCCCGTGCCGCAGGGTATCTTCTCGGCGATCTCTTATTCGTCGCTTGCATCGACGTTTGCGCTAGCTCTTCTCAGCCAGCTCTGCAAGGGGATAGAGGAGGAGGAGCAGGAGGAGCAGGAGGAAGAAGAAAGAAGAAGAGGGATTAGCTATGCTATAGCAGCAAAACAGCTGCAGCTGCACGCCACTGATGACCATTCTGTTTCTCCGCATCGATACAAAATAATGTGCGTGAGCAGCGGGAATCAAGGAGTAATGCCGCCTCGCTCAAGCGTTCCAAGAGGGCTTTGCGCGGCATCATATACTAGTAGTACAAGCCACTGGTACTCTGGTAGTATGAAAAGGCTACTACGAAAGCAAGTGACGTGGTCTGTTTCCACTGCTTGATTTTAGAGTTCAGAGGGCGTAGTAAGGTAAGACCGGCCGGCCGGCTGATCCTGATCACGCCCAACTTAAAAATCACGGTAATAAACTAAGTTCCTACACATATATGGTAAGTATCTGGTTATAGGTCATCGCATGCCTGACTGCATCTCTTAATAAGATACACGAACCATCAAGTCCAGGTCTCCGGACTCCAGGACCACCTCCCTCCCTTTGGTGAAACTACTCCTTGTTTCTAAAAATGTGACTATAAATAATGCTGCTCTCCCTGTCTCTGAATAAATCAATTTCTAAAGTTGTCTTAACTAAAATATAATTGAATTTATAGAAAAAAACAAAATATTTAGGACACCAAATAACTACATTATAAAAATATAATGTGTGGTGTCTTAAAAATTTTTAACTTAAGATAACCCTAGGATGATTTATTTAGAAACAAAGGGAGAGCTTCATTATTGTTCCTCCAGCACTGGTTCAGTGCTCCTTCTAGTCTCGAATAAGTCCCAATGCTTTTTTTAAAAAAAAAATGGTTGTATCAACTACACTCTCCATCTTAAAATACAAGATAAGTAATTTTAGAACCAAATGAGAAATCTAGCTAAAGACTAAATTGTTCCTCACTAATTAGTTACTTTGGTTGTCAACTTACTTCATTTTCTAGGAACATTTCAAAAGACATGCATGCCATGTCATTGTTTCAACTTCTGATTATAGAAGTCATTTTGTGCAAGATGGTGTTTAAAAGGCATACATAGATGGGTTTAAAAGATAGGCACGTATTGATAGAGTTGAACAGTCTAGAATACCTTATAATTTAGGATGAATTTAAAACCTTCGATGATTTATATTTTTGGACGGAGGAAGTATTATATACGAAGTCAATCATTCTGAACTTGGATCATAAATTACTTTTTTTTATATGTCAAGCCTGAATGTTAGAAATTCGATCCCTTGAAAAGCAGTTTCATAAGTACCCCATATTTTTCGCAGATTAAACTTAGCTGAGCTGGTTAGACTTTTTGGGTGAAACCTTGACGTGGATGCTGACTATCCAGCAGATCTATGTCCAATCTTGTCGTTCGTACCTACTAGGTGTACGACGTAGGACCGTCATGCAATTAAACTACTGGTGGCGCTATTTGGAGCCGCATTGCAAGTTGCTGCACATCAACACATGCATGCATGTCTGGGAATGGCCGGTGCGGCCGGCACCAAATCAGTGTCATTTAGCTAGCAGCCATCTTAATCGGTCGCCACGAAAGAGAAGTAAAAAAAAATGATAAAATCATGTGGTCACTCGGCAAGGTGAGAGACAACTGATCTGGTGCATGCGCGGTTGGGCTTGTGCGTGCGTTTTTTTGTGTAGCCGGCTAATGCATGGGACTAGAGTTTGATGACGTACCCCTCTGTTCCTAAATATACGTTATTTTCGCTTCCTGAAAAACAACTTCAACTAAATATATATTAAAAATATTAATATTTGTGGTACATAATTAATATCTTTGAAAAGATCTTTGAATCTAGTTTTTTTAATAAATTTACTTGGAGATACAAATGTTGCACGTATTTTCTACAAATCGAGTCAAACTTATGCACGCACACCAATGACAACACATATTTAGGGATGGAGAGAGCACGTGATAAGTCCATGGTTAGTAACGAAACTACCCCCTTGGTCAATCTCTTCAATAACTCCTCTTCTGTCCTAGAAAACGTGATGTTCTAGGATTCAAAAAGTATTCCAAAAACACATGATTTTTTATCTCTTGAACGTTGAACCTACTATATCAATGTCTCCATTAAAGTTTTAACCCAAAATGAAATGCCTTATTCGTGGCCCATCTAGAGACCACAGTTCTCCCAGCCCACCAGCCCAGTAAACATGAGCCCCAGTCACCCTGGGCACATTTTTACCGAAAACCGAACATCGAACCGAACCGAACCGAACCGAAACCGAACCGAATTGTCAGTTTTTCAGTTTTTCGGTTCGGTTTCGGTTTTCAGTTCTGTGAAGTTCGGTGTTCGGTTTCGGCTTCGGTTTCTACATCAAACCGAACCGAACACCCGATCCAACCAATCAGCAGTCAGCCAGAGCCAGCGAACTAAAAAACAGACGCTTCCTGTCCCGCTTCAGGCCTTCGGTGCTCCCCACATGCAGCCGGAGAGCCCACCTCGGTGGCCCAGTTACGAAATGAACAAAGTCCCCCACCCCATCTCCTCAGCTCACCTCCTCCGTCCTTACCCGGTTACCCCCCGCCCCTTCCTCAGTCCTCATCCTCCTCCTGGGCGTGCGCCTGAGCCCCCAAGCCCTAACCCTAGCGAGCGCGGAGGGCGGAGCAGTCCGCAGCGGCTGGCGGTCGAGCGGGCGAGCGCGAGCAGGCGCGGGCTGGTGGCGGAAGGGGCTGGTGGCGGCGCGGGCTTGAGCAGGGCGCGAGCGCGCGGCCACGCGGGGGCCGGCGGCGGCGCGAGCGCGAGCAGGGCGCGGAGGCTGGCGGCGGCGCCACCATGAGCAGGGCGCGAGCAGGGCATGGTGGCCGGGCCACCGGGGGCGCGACTACGCGACCACGAGCAGGGCGAGTTGCGACTGCGAGGAGCAGCACGGCAGCACCTGCGAGCGCGAGTGGAGCAGGAGGACATCGGAGCGGGAGGGACGACGCGGCTGCCGGGAGCATACGGCATCAGGAGATCCTGCTCGATTTGTTCTTCTCCTGTTCTCCATTCTCCCTGTCGATTTGTTATTCTCTGTGGATTTGTTCTTCTTTGTGTTTGCCTCGGTTATTTCGATGGAACCGAAAAACCGAACCGACGAAACCGACACCAAACTCGTCGGTTTTCGTTTCTACGTGAAACCGATCAGTTGTTGATTCTTGGAAACCGAAGTTTACAGCAACCGAACAAACCGAACCGATTCGTCGGTTAAAACCGAATGCCCACTCTGAAGCCCCAGCCACCTGCGCCTCCGTCTCGCGTGCGGACGGTGGGCCCCTCTCGCATCTCCTCCTCTATTAGTGATTGGTGGTGGGCTGCAACCGCATTGATCGGCGAGCACGGGTAGAGGCCGCGGCGCCAAATCGAGGAGAAAGGATAGGCGAGAGGGGGGGGGGGGCAGCATTTCAGAAATCTTCGCAGCGCGGCGCGCGTACATTGTAGCCGCCGGGATAGGATAGCGTCCAACTGCTGCGTTCTGCACCACTGGCTGCTGAGTGCGCAATCCTGCAGAGCAGCACAGGGCAGTGGCACACAGGCACACGCCTACGCCACATAGCACTGCAGTCTGCAGAGGCTGTTCAGAATTTCTAATACCCCATTATTCATGACTTTATTCTTCTTTAACAATTTGTGGGCATATCAGCACAGCTTATTGTTTTGAAAGCAAGGAATATAGGAATTGCCCGCAATGCATATCACTTTATAATTTTCTTTTTGATCAACAATGTATAGTACATGTCCATGTGGAGATTTGTTACAACCGGCTCATCTGCTATAGATACGCCTGTTCTGTTGCTGGATTGGCGATAGTGCCGTGTGCAATTCTATCTAAGTGCTCTGAAGAGCAATTAGCGGCAATGGTGGTTATAATCTAACATATTTTACTTGGGTTTTATGTCTAATTTTGTAGAATACGATATGGCAATTAAGAGGGTCAATGAAATATCTTAAATATAATGAGATGCACCTGTCGACGGAGCCGGACACCTTCTGTTGGAGCCTGACCGCAGACCAAAACTATTCAGCGGCATCGGCTTACGGTGCAATGTTCCTAGGTTCATCAAGGCCCGTCGGTGCAAAGCAGATCTGGAAGACTTCCGCACCACCGCGGGTGAAATTCTTCTTTTGGCTCGTGATGCATGGTAGATGCTGGACTGCGGACCGGAGGCACCGCCATGGTTTGCAGGATTCGAACGACTGCGTCTTCTGCGATCAGGAGGCGGAAACGATGGATCACATCATGCTGGGTTGTTCCTTCAGCCGCGAGGTATGGCACATGTGGCTAAGAAAACTACACCTACAGGATACTGTCAATCCTCGGCAAGAACCGGTCATGGACTGGTGGCTGCTTACCAGAAAGCAAATCCCAAAGCCGGTACGCCGAGGATTCGACTCGCTGTTCTTCCTTGTTGGCTGGATGATCTGGAAAGAGCGAAATGAAAGAACGTTCCAAGGAATTGCAGCCACAGCAACGCAGCTCGCAGTGCTCATTCAACAAGAATTTGACGCCTGGAGCATGGCCGGTTACAAGCATCTATCGTCGCTCTTAGTGCTTCTGTGATCTAGCAGTGGCAACGTCGCCCCCATCTTATATCATGTAATGTAGTCTTTAGCACTCGATCTGTTGGCTTGCAGTAGCCTTGGTAACCTTGGATTACCGTCGCTGTTGTTTCGTTGTAACAAAACTCTTTCTTCTTAATGAAACACATGTCTCGGCATAATCGTGAAAAAAATATCTTAAATAAATTATGCATTTATCCTCGCTTTTTTTGTGACTACGGGCCGACCTGCGCTTTCGGGCCTGTATGTAACTCGGCTGCAGCGCCTCTCAGAATCGGCCCACTAGCCTCACAAGGCCTCCTCCTCCTCCTAGCAAGCCCACGCAGCGCTTGTTCCCTGACAAGACCTCCGACTCACTCGTGGTTCATTCCCCTCTCCGGTCCGCAGCGCGCTCCTCCAACGCCGGCATCCGCGTAGTCGCCGGCGCCGCCCGCGCGTGAAGCTAGGATCCCTCCTCTCCGCCGCTCGGGGACTCAGTCTATTGAGTTCCAGTTCAGGCAGGACTACACAGCGCGCAAAGAAACAACGCCACCGGCGGTAGGTAACCTAACCCCTGCTGTCCTGCATCTGAAACCATGCTCCTCTGCTCTCCTAGTAGCAGCTTTATATGATCTTCACGCCGTGTTTGTCTATTACTGTCGTTTTTTATTGTGCTATGGCCTGGGGGGAATTCGTGGAGCAAAGCTATTGGTATTCTTGTGCTGATTGGTTTCTGGGGCATATCGTCGAGCATGATGTGCGGTTCTGGGGAGGAGCCTATGAGTATTTATCCCGGCTGTGACTGAAGTAGACAAGTAGAAAGCGCCGAACTTTGATTTCCTGAACTCGTTGTGCTGCAACATTGTAGTAAGCAAAGGTTTTTGTTTTTCCTCGCCATTTTGAATTGGAGAAGGTTGCTGTCTGGCGTGCAAGGTATACATTGATTTGTAAACCCACGTCTGCTAATTAAATTAGGAATGGGTGGATTACCATAAAGATGCCTTGTTTAGCATCATAGCATGTGCTTTCATGTTTCATCTATCGGTTGCACGTTTATAAAGTGCAGACCAGGACCAGTTTTGCAAATAGACATTCTGCTAATACCTATACCTTTCCCCTGAGTCCCCAGCATACTGCTCATACTATATTTGTACTCATTGGGTAGCCTGTTTATCTCACTGCATTGTATCCTGATGTCGGGGTCTGATATCCGGTGCAATTTGGCGGTGACATGTTCCTTTTTCCTAATCTAGAATAGAATGGGTGGTTCTTGTTCATATTTTCTTTATCCAACAGTCATTTGAGTGAACATATGTACACTAGGCCCATGGATGGTAGAATTTCCGGTCTTTGTATGGCACAACTGTCCTGGGTCAGAAAGGTGATTGGATATTAGACTGTCAATTGGTTATATGTTGTGATATTTTTTTCAATTTTAATGTTCAGCAGATGGACGCTGAACAATAAATCAATGCATAAGTTCATGTATGTTAATCCTGAACTGTGACTCTGTAATTTCGTTGCCTTGGTAATGAAATTCGGTTTTACCGGTGTGGAAAAAAAAGTATGTTAATCCTACTGGACTGCTCAGGCTATAAACTAATTCACACGGATCAATACTTTGTTAGTGTCAGATTAGCATATCCTTAATTTGGAAATGAAAGGAATGCTGTGCCTAATTGTTCTCATTTCCGAAACCAGGCAGGGGGCATTCAAAGCAAGTTACAGTTATCTCTGAACAGCTGGACCTCTTACCAACCTCAGCCACATCAGTGGAATTTCTCTGTCAGTGAAGAAGCCAAGGATCAAGATGGCACTCCGACGGGCACTAGGATGGTCGGAAGGGGAGGTTATGCGACCAGAGTCAAAGCCCTGCTCCCGGTTGATGCGGCAGACTGCTGGCATCTTCTCCGTTGGCGGTGGTCTAGCTTTCTGGGTGCTCTGCCGCCTTCACTATGGTCAATGTTCCTATCCATCTTGCTATCTCCTTAAAGCTTTTTGTTTAACTCCTGCATCTTGTCAGAAGTAGTTTTCTTTCTCATTGGGGTTAACTTAGAACTCATACCATGAGACTGTGTCTCTTCTGTAGGTCCAAGAATAACTGTTCCAAGGAGTCTCAGGTGGGCGTCATGCGGAGCAGTCTCTATGAGCGCGACATCAGCCTTGCTTGTGCGGCTCTTTAGCCCAGAGTGTGAACCCCAAAACATAGCTGCCTTTGACAAACCTGAACTAAAGGCCGAATAGCATAGTCGAAAATTGGTGTTAAATCTACCAAGACCTATCCAAGTTTTTGTCTTTATAATAATCCTGGCAGTTCCTTTAAGATACTTTTGCATGATATACAAACCGCCATGAAGTGTTATGTAATGTCATCATTTGAATTAGCACTACTGGCTACCATGTATGGTAGATTTACATCCGTAAGTCAAAGTGTGAGATGGTGTAGATGCTCTGAGATTGAAATGTTGTATCTCTGGAATTCAGAAACTGTAGTTGGATTTTTTTTTAAGAAAAATAACGATCTACATACAAAGTAACGATCTATCACACGACAAAAAACATCTAGATGCCCTTACAAAAGAGTTGTGGGCATCACGAAAATGATATTTCATTCGTCTTACAAACTAATAACATATGAAGTGAAATCTGCAGCAGCACAACAGCTGGTCTGAGCTCTGAGGTAACCACGCACTCAGACCTCGGCCTTGTGCTCGGGCCGGTGCGTGAACTCGAAGTCCACATGGACGAAGGCGCGCTCGACCTCGGGCAGCTGCTCCAGCTTCTCCTGCAGCGACTCGCCGATGTCGTGTGCCTGGCTGAGCGGCATGTCGCCCGGGAGCACGATGTCCACCTCCACGAAGTAGTGCGTGCCGAAGGTGTAGGCTCGCACCGTGTCGATGTGTTGGATCTCCACGTGGTGGTTCCAGATCAGGTATGTGAGCTTCGTCAGGTACTCCGCCGGCGCCGACTTGCCGATCAGCGTGCCCACGTTCTCCAGCACCGTCCGCGCCCACGTCGTGATCGTGTACAGCGCGATCTGCATTTTTCACAGTTCATTATAGTTATGTAGTTATACTGACGGCACTGTTCTACTTAGTTCACAAAGTTCATATGATTGTATTGCAACTCTGCTTACCAGTATGGCGCCAACTGGGTCCATCCACCATTTGTACCGGACGGCGAGCAGCGCCGAGACCAGGCCGACCGAGTTTGTGATCACGTCGAAGAAATGGTCTTGGGCGTACGCCCTCACGATCTCGTTCTTGAACGTGCGGCAGTACAGCATGAGGAAGAACTTCACGACCGCAACAGAGGACATGCTGCCCACCATCCAGAGCTCTTGCTTGAGCCCAAATTTTGCGTGCTCCTGATTGGGTCATCGCATTGGCAACCAAGTCAGACATAAGATTTAATGTTACGATAATTGTGAACCACAGATAATGTACCTGAGTTATGAGCTGGCGCCCTGATTCAATCAGCACTTGGAAGCCAAGTGTGCCCATTACTGATGCGAAAACTATTATTCCCTGCAATAAATGTCAAATTATTCAGTTTGCCAGCAACAAAAGTTTGATCTAGATACTGTGGAACTCAGGTAAACTGATTCTGAGGAATGGACAAAAGCACAAAAGTTCAGAAGTACAGCTGAGTAGGCTTTCTGATGTCATGCAACATAGGTATCATCTTTAGTTTATATGATAAAATCCAACCAAATACTTCGGTTTGACGAAGAATGTCCTTACCACTGGTTGCATGCGCCGCTTTCCAATTGGATAGTTGTACTTGTTGGGCTTTTTCATTTTGTACGCCGTGAACCAAAGTATGAACCCTGACAAGAGGTCCAATAGAGAGTCCAGCGTCGACGCTATAACCGCCATGGATACACTTTCGATTGAAGCAACGACTTTTGTGACGAAGAGGATCAGATTGATTACATTGGACAGGTTAATAGCAAACCTCTCGCTCTTTTCCAACTGCTTCTGCTCTTCCTGAGAACAGAAGAAGTAGGTATAGTTCACAGCATATCAACATCGATGGTCTAGGTGCATATTCCATAATCGCATAAACTGTACATAACAGTAAATCTGTAGTTGGGCTTGCACCTCGGAAGGAGCAGCATTCGGATCTAAGCCACCAAGTTCGTTCATGGTCTCCATTTCGCTGAAATCCTTGAGTAGATTTTCTTGTTTCTTGTAGTACTTTGCGATCTTCCTCTGCTTTCCTGAATTGAGGAACTGAACTGTCAGAGGCGGTGCAGGACAAAACAGAACAAAAGGGAAAACATTGATTGATGAACCAAAGGTAACTTGGAAAACATCTTGTGCAACCAAAGGGTTGGGCTTCCTATATACTCCAGTATCATCTTTTACTAAGGGCACGCAAAGCAAAGTCACCAACTGACTTTTGCCGCACGAGATGATCTAGTCTTACCACACCAGTCGGTTAAGATCACAGTCACACATTTGAAGACATAAGAAGCGGCTTGTCTGAAACACAGTGAGAGTCTGAGAGGTAATTTGTGATGGTCAAATGCACATTATCGGCTATGCTTACAGTCAGGAGTCTGAGAGGTAATTTGTGGTGGTCAAATGCACATCATCGGCTACGCTTACTGTCTTTTTTCCGAAAACGCGCATTGGCACGTGTTGCACTAAGTGGAAGTGAGAAAGTTTACACGCTCCGAGAGCAGACACAACGAGACATCGTTCCGCATCACAGAGTAACACACAACATGAATCACCGTAAGCGGTGAGGTACAAGAGTTGTACTAACTATGAACTAATTTTGCGACAGTACGAGCGCTGTCGTAGCTAGTTGGAGCTATGAGCAGCGACAGGCCTCCTCGAAGACCTCTCACAGGACGAGGGGAACATCAGCTCGCGCAGCGCCTCGCGAGTAGGGGAATCGACCGATTCTTTGAATGCCTCGTGGAAGAGCATGGCAATTCGGTCGTCGAGGGCATCAATTGGTGTGTCATCGGGCACGCTTACAGTCTTACAGGAAGGATTCAGGACATCGGTGTGATCATGGAGACAAGAACAGTCTTCTCCACCAAATCAAAGATTAAATTATGGCAGCCAATGGAAATAGCACATGACAAAGTGCCGTTTGAATAGACATATTATGTGTGGTGTGAATTGGAAACAAAGACTTGTCGTTATCATATTATTTTTTGTTGTGTGTGTGTGTGGTGGCGGCTAAACTTTGGCATTTAAATTCGGTGAAACAACCCAAGGTTGTCTATTGTCGTAGAATGAAAATTAGTGGATGCTCACACCTGCCAATGGCGTCGAGCGTTGCAGGCACATAGATAAAAGAAGAGCTCTAACTTGAGAATCAATGCCATAATTCATAGAGCCGCCAGATCATCAACAGCGACGAGTTGTGAGCTCAGTTCCAATAGCCTTGCTGTCAATTTTCTCGTGGGAGGACTTTGTCGTTCTCCTATACTACACTAATAATGAGATTGCATTATTATATGAAGAAAACAGAAACTGCGCGGCGAAACCGAAAGCAGACGGGAGGGAAGGAAGCAAATTGGCGGAAGAGACAAAATGAAAGATCGGGGGGGGGGGGGGGGGGGGGGGGGGGGGGGGGGGGGGGGGGGCGGCGACGGGGCGTGCGTGCGGCGCACCGTGCGAGCCGCCGACGAAGATCCTGGCGTAGAAGGGCGGCGGCTGGCGGTGGAACCGGTCCGGGACGCTGAAGCCGCCGCTGTCCATGCGCAGCCGCCACGAGGCGGCGTCGCCCTCCTCGCCGTGTCCTTGGTTCGGGCTCCCCATGGTCTCCGCGCCGCCCGCGGCTGGAGTCGGCAGGCTGGGCTAGTGGCTACCACGCGGCCGCAGCGTGCAACTCGATCAGCTCTGCCTCTGCTCCGACTCCAAGCCGGCGGCGGCCTCACCGCGTCGGGAGAGTTTATCACGGATCGCGTGCCCCAGAAAGGAAAGGTGCGGGACGCAACGCAACGTTTCGGATCGGCTTGGCTTCCCTAAACCTAGGGCCGCGTTCGTCGTGGCCCAATCGTGCGTACGCCACGCGCAGGGCCAAACGGGGAACGGCCGCGTGTTGTGTCCAATCACGAAGCGTCTAGTAAGCGGCAGGCGACCCGGGCCGAGGTGTTTCGCTGCTTCCCCACTTGGCTCGGGGGGGTTTTGGTTCTGGAATCTGGACCTGTGGCTGCGTCGGCCGGCTCCGTCGCTGCCATGCCGGCATGCCGTAGCTAAGGTTTCGTTTCCTTTTTTTTTCCCTGGGACCAGACGGAAAGGGAATGCGACTCGGACCGCCGGACGTGACGGGGTTAGGCGCCGCAGGCCATCGATCTCATCAGCTCCGCCTCCCCTCCTCCTTGAGCAGGACCAGGACAACGGGGAGAGAACGAGACAGAATCGGAGACGGCACCGCGCGCAGCCACGGCCACGCACAGCAACATAAGCCCACACCTGCCCTGCCCAATTGGCCGCCGCTGGCGAAGGCGACGTACGGTACTCGAATGCTTTTTAACCAGAGCGAGCTCCAGAAAGATGGTTTGGTTGCAGTGTCCCAAGGTCCAAGGATTTGTCACCTAGTATACCAGACATCATCGATTTGACGAGAGGTTGTCAAGTTGTACAGGGATTGCTATAGAGCCACGATTGCGTCGAAACTTCTTTGAGCTTTCGCTACCGAAAGCGACCTCGACCGACGTAATAGTGTAATAGTGCCGAGTGGTTCCATATAGCTTTCCACTTTCCGAAAGCAGATTGTTGCGTCTTGGTAGTACTTTATCTGGGAGTAGTAAAGGCACGCCCAGTACAAGCTAACACAGTCGTAGGCCCCGGAAATTCTACAGGCCACGAATAAATTCTACAGCCACGGCGGATAAATTCTACGGGCCGCGCATGCAAAGAAGACGATACAGGCCGCGCACGCAAAGAAGACGCGGGAACGTATATCCACCAACACGAACTATTCGCCATTCCGTGACATGAGGCATCAATATTTCCCACCACAACTCATGTTTCAGCAGGTTCTTCAGCATTTTTTTAGCCTAGAGACACTTTTGACGACACTTCTGAAGACACTTTTGACGACCCTCTGCGAAGCCATCGCTAGTGATTTTGGATGATGCACGTCTGACATGGAAGCTGGGGCTCCAAGCCAGCGTGGAGCGACGGGGCTGGCCTTATCTGCGAGCCCTTGCTTGTGTCGTTCAACTTGGCTTAGTTTGTGGTGCGTCTTTGTCTTTCGGCTACATCTTGACCAGCGTAATTTACCATGGCAGGGTTATCAAAATTATACTTTAACCTTTTATTTACTCTAATTTATATTGTTTATAATTGTAAACTTATAATTGCTCAAAGTACTTATCATTACAAATTTAATTGTACTAAATTATGGGTTAACAAAGTTTGAATTTTAATTTACATGAGCGCCTGATAAAGTGGGATAAGAAGGAATACAAGCGCAAGTAAAGATTTTGCTAAAGTCACATTTAACTATACTATATTGCAAAAATTGCACATAGTGATACAGCACAACGGGATAAAGATTAGACCTTCGTACTCACTAATACGTTTCCATGGCTAAATGGGGCTTGCTTGGATTCTAGCAAATTATGGAAGCTGACTTCTAGAAGCTACCTAGAGATCCAAACATTTCTAATAACTTCTAGCCAACTTCTACAATTGGGAGCCTCTAGATTCCACGATCTAGTAAGTTGAGGAAATCTAGCTTCTTTCAGCTTTTGGATCTAATTTGGCCAATATGTACACTGCCTTTTGGCCCATCTGGCCATCTAGTCTAGAGATGGAGGGCATTATGGTAATTTTGCTCCACAGACCAGTTTACCCCAGCTTTTGCAATGTATGAATCCAAATAGTAATTTTGCTCTACAGACCAGTCTACCTCAGCTTTTGCGATGCATGAATCCAAATAGGTCTCTTAATTGAGTTTGTATGATCCAGCTTTTAACAATCTAACTTTAAAAAGCTAGCGATCCATGGGTATCTAAACGCAGCCATAGTCCAGCTGCACGAAACCTTTCGGTATTTTACACGGATCATTCTTTGACTTCCTGGCATCTAGCATATCCTTAAAAGATTCGTCTCGAACTTTACAGACAAACTATGTAATTAGTTATTTTTTTACCTATATTTAATGCTTCATATATGTATTTAAAGATTCGATGTGACGGGTAGAAGAGGAAATATTTTGGGTACGCATGGCAAGTGAACGCGGCCTCGCACGAAATGTGACGCGTGCGACGCCAATTCTGGCGAGGCTGCCAAGTTGCGTGCATGCACTGAAGCAATCAATGCGCATGCTGCGTACGTACGTAAGTGGAGCACAGATACAGCAGCCCAGACCATTTTTTTAAACGAAGGCCAAAACAATTCTCGCCGACAGAGATTTCATTTATATATTTGCGCCAAAAACAAGCGTGATTGGACTTCTCTAAGCGATTATGTCGTCCTAAGCGTCTTGTGATTGTCAAGCTTACAAGGAACGTTCCCACAGAGATGCCCTCGACCGTGTCCATGACAAAAAAAACGAGACTAGCTAGGTTGCTTCAGCTGAAACGCCTTGCAGTCACGAACAACAAGAAAAGTGTACTTGGACGATATATAGGTATAGTTGCATGCAGCTGGAGATCGACCGTACCCCACCATATTTTTATCCCATTTCCATATTCATCAGTAATAAGCCGAACTCAGAAGACGTTCACCAGTTTCACATAAGTAAATATATCAGATTATCACTGCAGTGTGCAGTTACTGGACCGGCCGGGGCTTGTTAATTTTTACTACTTCTGTCCAACTCTATGTACCAAATCGCAAATGTTTTCAAACTATGCTCCGAAGAAATATACCGGCCGTCTTATCTGTTCTCTCGTACGTTCAGTGTTGATACTCACAGAATATGGACATAAATCGGCAATCAAATTCTCCGAGCTTAAATATAAAACGTAAAAGAATTCAAAAGAAAAACACTTGAAACGAGCAGATCATCAGGGGCTCCGGGCTACCGGAGCGTGCCACATAATAAGGACCGCGAACAAACCAATAATACAGGCCACTGCTTTTTCATGACAACAATTTGAATCCACTACAGGTATGTAACTATATCGCCACTTTGCTACTTTGAAGTGTGGAAGCAGGGCCATGCACGCATGGCATGATTGATGAAAAGATCACAGAAAAGGTATATACAAGTATACGGTCCACATGGGACTCCACTAAACACCGTTTTAGTTTGTTGTTATCGCCATAGTCGGTTTGCCATGATCTTTTCATTCGGTGGTATTATCTTGGTGTTAACTAATTTAAGATCACTAAGAAAGCAAGAATTGTGTGCCTGCCTGGCCTTAGCAGTTTCAGTCAGTTTCTGCCAGTTGATCAATCAATCAGTTACGAGTTACCATGAGACACGGAACGTGAACACGAGAAACGTACTAACCCGCGACAATAACTAGCGCCATTTGATCTGCCGATCGATCGAACTGAATACGAATATTGCAGACATGGAGTGGTTGAGCATGCAGGCAGATCAGAGGATCGGAGCGAGTTCAGGGGGTGCGGGGTGCCGCCCGTACCGTGGCTGCGGAGGAAGACCCTGGTGACGAAGGGCGGCTCCTTGGGCCGCTCCGGCATCTGGAAGTCGCTGACGTTGAGCCGCCACGACGCCGCCGGCCCCGCCATTCCTCCCCCCGCCTTATTCAGCCCCTCCTTGTGGTCGCCTCCCATGCCGCCCGGCCCCGTCGTCAGAGCCGCCGTCGGCCGTCGCCCGACCGCAAGCCTAGCCGGCCGGCCAGCCAACACGGAAGAAGAAATGGACTAGCTAGCGCCCGCAGAGCGTCCGCGACAGACGGCGGCAGAAGGAGAGGGTCGGCGAACTCTGTGGTGGTGGCGGTGCTGCTGGTGGTGGTTTATATATAGATGAGCAGTTATAGTGGTGGTGGTGGCGTGACTCCCACACAGATCAGATGACTAGATCAGCGAGCATGCGCAACGGCAGGCGTCGGGGACGGCGAGGTGCGCGCCCCTTGCTGTGCTTTCTTTCTTATCATCCGATCCAGGGCGCGGATCGGAGGCAGGCAGCGGGAAGTGGCGCGGTTGGGGGGTCGTGACGGCTTGATGGATTTGGTGCAATGCATGCCTCGCTTTAATTTGTTGTACGCTAGCGCCCGTCCAGTCGCCTTTGTTACAAAGCCTTCGTTGAGTCGCGACAGGGCACGGGTCACCCCTCGATCGATCAGCCGGTCAGGTCACAGACTCCGGCCTACTAGCAGCCTATGTTATGTATGCATGTGGACACTGAGACACGACACAGCGGTAGAGAGCTAGAGAGGTACTAGGAGTACTCGTACACGCTGGAGTGGATGCGCACACCACAGAATGGAAGCTGATGCGGAGGGAGCGAATTGAAGGCACGCACGTACGTCAGTGTCCGTCCCAGTGCTGCTGACTGCGGTGCTGTGTGGCACCCACCCATTTTCATCGGCGGTATATATCCAGATGCAGCGTGCCGTCCCGGGTTTGTCTTGGACATGCACGAACGAGTCGATCGTGTGTCTCGCTATAGGTTGGTTCCGCATTATATTGGGACACCCGCTGGGCCGGGGGCATGGCTTTCTGTACGTCCTCCATCATACGGACCACGGTCTACGGAACGGGTCGAAGCTCTAGTACACGACCTTGTAGTTATACGCGCGTCGTGGATGTATGCATGCATGCATAGGTTACCGGGCGGCCTCAGCGGCTCAGACGTGTCCATTTCCTCGTGCGCGCACCGAGGCACCGCGCATGCCTTGCTGACAGTTTGGCCTATCAAACGCGGAGGATATGCTTGGGGTGACAACTACAACCTCAAGCCACTAGGTCTGCAAATTTGGGTTTATTGGGTTGTTCTGCTGTAAAGAAATTAGGGAACGTCGTCGTCGTTTTTGGTCGACTACGCCGGCTCCATATGCAGCTGCGTCGCACACTCTCTCTCCACCAACGGACACCAGTCCGCGTCCAGACGAATTTAGGGATTGGTAAGCCCTATGCTATGCCCCCCTATATATGACGACGCGAGGCAGCAGAGCACGCACTGTCGCGACCACACAGACACACGACCCGCCAACGTTCAAGCTAGTCTGCTATATATGCGCTCCGTTGGTCGGTTGACGCGTCCAAGAACATCGTCACGCAGACCGACGCCGCGCGCACTCGTGTTTAAAAAAGTGCGATAGGCTCATAGTAGCCTAGTATTCTTCAATCAACGACAGAAATGGAGGAAACACTTGCTCTTATTGTTTTGTCGCGCGCCACACTGTCGATTTCGATTCCAATGTTAAGCTCCAAGTAAACTGGGGACTTTTATTTTTTAGAACAGTAAACTGGGACTTTGGGAATATCGAAGGGCGCTTCCAACATTGCCAACTCATCAGCTAGTTCATAGCCTGTACGTACATGTTGTCATGTGTCGTGTGTGAAGAAAGGATGCTGAGAGGAAACAAAGCAAGAGGGGACGACAGGGAGTAAATCAACAAAACTTGTATTATTCATCCATAAACTCAAGGCCTTGTTTAGGTCGAGGATGTAAAGTTTTGGGGTATCACATCGATTATCACATGGGGGTGTTACATAGAGTATTCGGATACTAATAAAAAAACAAATTATAGAATCGTCAGTAAACCGTAAGACGAATTTATTAAGCCTAATTAATCCGTTATTAGAACATGTGTGTACTGTAGTACTTTATTGTCAAATCATGGACTAATTAGGCTTAAAAGATTCTTCTCACAAATTACACGCAATCTATATAATTAGTTATTTTTTTAGTCTATATTTAATATTTCATACATGTTTCAAACATCGATGTGACAGGGTATACAGTATTTGGGTGGAAACCGAAAAAGGCCATATAATTTGCAAGCTACTAGCCTACTAGGCGGCGACAGCCGGACTCGGTGAAGTCGGAGGGAGCAAGCAAAGCAAGATCGTTCGAAAAGGTAATAAAAAAATAAAAAATAAAAAAGAGCAAGATCGATCGGTGGACTGGCACCAGCACAGCACCACACAGACCAGCAGATCTGGCATCAACTTTGGTGTGCTTATAGCCCATAGCCTGTTGGGCTGTCGTGCCTGGCATCAGCTTCTCGTTGCGCATCGATCGATACTGCCAAGCTGCAGGGCCGTTTAGGGGTGCGGTGTGCCCATAGCCCATAACCTGTTGGGCTGGCAGTACGGCGAAGGGCGAACGACGCATGTCACGCTCCGTTTAGGCCTGCTAATGGGTGAAAACCCACCCCGTACCCAACCCATCCCATAACAAATTAACTTTCTTCTTCCACCCACCCCATTCCATATTTTTATAGTTTCAACCCAACCCACTCCAACCCATAAACTAATTAAACCCACGGGTTTGCTATAAAAATCTATGGGTTTACATAAAAATATATATATATATATATGTCACCCTACTAATGGGTTGGGTTTATTTGGGTTAAATGGGGTGGGTTCTCGTTTGGCTTTAGTTTGAGAGGGTTCGAATGGGTTAATCGCTAATCTGGGTTGGGGTGGGGTGGGTTTAAGAGATATGTGGGGGGTGGGGTGGACTCGGGTTATGGTTGAAAGCACGTACTCAGAATGGGTGGGAACCCATGGGTTCAATCCCTGAACTGAACTCATCTGCATCATCCGCAGTCAATGGCTCGATGACCCAAGGCAGTAAGGCAATGCTCACGCGTCTGCGAGTCTGTGACCCCCGTGACTGGTGTTCGCGAGCGAACCAAGCGAAGCGTCGTCGGTGATCCCTGCCCTGCCGCGTGCCCACAGCTTGCTCGCCGGCGCTCCCGGTCTTGCCATGCTCGCTCGTTGGCGCGCCCCCCGGCCGCGCTCGCCGAGTTCCCGCCCCGCTGCCTGGCCGCGTCGGCCCCGTCCAGCGCCGTGCTCGCCGACCCGCGGTCGGCCGCACTCGCCTCCCCCAACCGCAGCAGAGCTCGTGGCGACGCGCACCGCCCCCACAACCGCCGCGCGACCGGCGCGGAATGCCCTGCCCTCCACCGCGGATGAGTTCGCGGCCGGCATGCCGCCCCCACCACAGTAGGTCACTGCCCGACTCTTCAGCCGCACCATGCACAACGGCGAGATGTTCGTCTCCCCGCACGGCCACCGTTCACTTCTAGCGCCGCTTCAGGGCCCGCGTCCTCCATTGCTGTTTCTATGGGTTGGGTTTCACGTGGGTTGGGGTGGGTTCGCCTCAATATTTAGTGCATGTTGGGTTGGGTCGAGTTCCAAGCAACTAGACATGGCCTGGGTTGGGCTAGAAAGGTGCCCTCTGCTGCTATGGAGTGGGTTGGTAACGGTGTGGATTTTCACCCATTAACAGGACGATATATATGCTTGATAAGACATATGGCCCCACATTAAAGCCGGATCCTAGAAATAAAAGCTCGCGTTCACATTATAAAATTTTGTCGAAATTGACTAAAATTTGTTGCAGATAATTTAATATAACAAGCGGCTACTTTATGTCAATTGGCACTGCCAGATCAATATATGGGCCCCACATCAAAGCCGGACCCTAGAAATAAAAGCTCGCGTTCACATTATAAAATTTTATCGAAATTGACTAGAATTTGTTGCTGATAATTTAATGTAACAAGCAGCTACTTTATGCCAGTTGGCATTGCCAGATCAATATGTGGGCCCCACCTCGAAGCCGGACCCTAGAAATAAAAGCTCGCGTTCACATTATAAAATTTTGTCGAAATTGACTAAAATTTGTTGCAGATGATTTAATGTAACAAGCAGCTATTTCATGTCAGTTGGCACTGCCAGATGAATATGTGGGCCCCACCTCGAAGCCGGACCCTAGAAATAAAAGCTCACGTTCACATTATAAAATTTTGTCGAAATTGACTAAAATTTGTTGCAGATGATTTAATGTAACAAGCAGCTATTTCATGCCAGTTGGCACTGCCAAATGAATATGTGGGCCCCACCTCGAAGCCGGACCCTAGAAATAAAAGCTCGTGTTCACATTATAAAATTTTGTCGAAATTAACCAAAATAAATTAAGCTGGATTCAAAATGTCATGAGGCTAATCCGTGCCAATTAGCATAGCAAATATGCATGTGGACCCTACATCAAAAGCTAAATAAATTACAAATCAATATATATGTATACTATGATATATTAAAAATTCAACATCAACCCATTCAAACCCAAAAAAAAAGAACCCAATCCTGACCCATCCAACCCAGTTTTCTATTAAACTCAATCCGACCCGACCCGCTAAATAAATCAACCCATTCTCACCCATCCATAGTGCACCCATTTGAAAACCCAACCCATTAAACCCATTTGAACCCAACCCATTAGCAGGCCTAGCTCCGTTAGACAGTTATAAATCGTGGGCCTTGGAAAGAAGCCACCTATGTCGACTAGTAGTCTCCTGGTTTCATGGGCTGGGCCGGGTCCGTTACTAACAGGACACGGCTACGGCAGGCAATTCTACATCGGCCTCAGTTGGATCACAAATCGCTCCTACTGCCCTCCTTTCCTTGCATTACTACTACGTTCGTGGGCCTAAACCTCACCGAGGTAGATGGTGGTTGTTTTTTTCTCAAAAAAAGAAAAAGAAAAAAAGATGATGGTTGTTTCGGGTAGGGCCCGGATGGCCGGGCCTGGGGAACATCGAAAGAGATTGGCAATAACCCGGACCGTGACGCGATTGGTCCGAAACGCATTTTATTATTTCCCATCGAAAGAGATTGGCCCTAAGATTTTCTCAAATCTCCGTCTCTGTCGACACCGCCCCCCTCCTGTTTCCTGCGTGGAAGCCACAGACAACAATCCAAGAAACGAGACGAGAACTCGAGGAGGAAGGAGCTGTCTGCTCTGCTGTCAATGTCCTCTCCCGCAAGCTACCGGCGGCCTACCGCGACGCGGTGTGTCCACTCGGTCGCATTAAAATATCCGTCGCCCGGCGACCCAACAGCCACCCACAACCCGCAGACGGGACGGGACGGGACGCGCAGACCGCGCGGGCGCAGCGGCAGAGCACGGCCCGCACGGCGCACGTACACCTCACCTCGCTCAGGCGTTTGGCACCAGTGTGTCGTACGGGTCGGGGCACAGCTATGCATACGGCCACCGGCCACCGGCTGGCGTCACGCGGCGACGTGTGCCTGCTGGCGTCGACCATGGTAGTTCATATAGCACTATAGCATGGCCATGTGCGCGACGACTTTGCTACGTCTATTGCTATCCAAGTCTACGTACAATTTATCTCCTCTCTGCTAGCACCTAGCAGAAGCACATGGTGCCGTGCGGGGCCAACCGTGCAACGCGTGCACGCAGGCACAGGCAGCGACGGCACGACGGGCTCCATCTCCGCCATTGAGGAATGCAGCTACCTGCGGCGTGCGCGCGACTGTGCGGTCCACACACGAGTAGCGCAAACTAAAGCTTAGCTTAGCTTCCCCGTTGTTCATTGCGCGTTTAACGCTACGCCATGTGCACGAAACCTAGCTACCTCCCCGGCCCGTCGTCTAATTCGTCGTCGGTCTCCTGGTCTAGTAAGCCTACTAGTACTGAATGCTCGTAGACTAATCGAGATGGTCGGAATCTAAACTTAGTTTGCCTCTAATCTTAACGTCGCTCACTCGAACAAGCAACTGATCATACGTGTTTTAATTTGACGAGACTCCACGCTTGGTCAAGAACTAGCGAGCGAGGATGTGTCATGTAATTGCTTGACTTGACGACTACAACCAAGGTATGAAGTAAGCGTGCATTTATAAAATAAATAAAAAGAATGCTTCCTCCCTTTGGAATTAGTATGTGTAATACGTCTGGTCAAGACAAGAGTTTAACCGATAGTTACTCTATCAATATGTTGTTTATGTGATATAAAATCATAATCTTAATTCATAGGTTTCTTTCAGTATAACATTGTGTTGCTAAAAAAAAATCTTGGTCTTAGGCTTTTCATAACAAAACGAAGTACACGCATACTAATTTCTAAATCCTTAAACTTTCTACCACGTGATTTTAATGGTTGGATCTGAAATTACACTTAGGCTGTGTTTAGTTTCCCATGTAATGCAAAATGCCAACTACCTTAGAATGATGAAATGCAAAATGCTAAAATTTTTATGGGTGTGTTTAGTTACATACAAAATACCTTTTTTATGGGGTGGGTGAGTGTTTTTTTTGGCTCTTCAGCTTTTTTTTTTTGCCTCTTAAGGCCAAAATGCAAAATGGAGAATGATACGTTTTTACCAAAATTTTTGCATGGTGTTTAGTTCCATTCTACAAAATAATAGGCCAAAATCTAAAATTTTTTTAGGTGAAATAAAGAACTAAACACACCCTTAAACGAGTGTACATGTGCATATAATGCTTGTATGAAACCATTTCGTTAGTTGCGGCCGCCTGCAATGAAACCAAAGATGCTCGATCGGTTCTTTCTTTGGCTCTTGGAAACAACTTTTAGCCGGCCGGAAACAGAGCAGTGACGATTGACAAAAGCCTTCTTTCAGAGTGTGATTGTTCCTCTTTTTTTTTGCTACAGAAAAGCATGATGCTGTCCGATGGTTGGGAATAAAAGTTGGCTTGTGTAGAAGGCTTATAGACTCGCCTATCGGTAGCAACTAGCAATAGCAACTTGCTGTTTGTGGAGGGAAATGGAATGGCGGCAGCGGCGCACTCAACTTGTGCCTACAAAGTCAAGGGCTCATTGCCTTCATGCCTTGTACACACATGGGTCAAGAGGGCAGCAGCAGGTTATAGTTCATGATGAAGAAAAATGGGGAAAAAAATGTGATCATTTCTTTTTCAGCAATAAGGAGCATACGTACTGGGTAGTGTACAAGTCTTCTCTGGTGTACTGCCTTAATTATATCCAGCCTAGTTTGACCCAACTACATACAATTAGACACTTCAGTGATTGTGCCTTCTAGTTTGTCCTACTCTTCTTTCTCCAGACGAAACACTAATCTATACTAGTATTGAACCTTCCGAACCCTTAAGAAAAGGACTACAGTTTGTTCATCACCTTTTCTTAAAAAAAAACAGTTTGTTCATCACAGCAGAAATTAACTGCTGCGATGAAAATCTGTATTATATTAGTATATAACAATATAAAAATAATAAAGCCCCCACGCCATCGTTAACAGTCATAGGTTAATGATACATACGGTAAAACGCAACGAATAATCGTCATTTTCGGACGGTACATATTAACTGCTGCGATGAGAAGGTATTCCTACAAATAAAGCGATTAACCAGTCTCACCTGTCCACACGGAGAAAGAGCAGCAAGGAAGGGTGAGCCACTAGTCACGATTACATGAGAAAGGCACGCACTGTGCCGCCCGCGGACGATGGCGACCACCGCATGGTCTCGGCTGACATCACCTCTTCACCAGGCCGGGGGCAGGCCAGAGGCCACCGCCCAACAGCGAAGCTGACGCACGTGATGACGCGCGCACCCAGCGGCCGGCCCCGCGCTACCACTCTCCTCTCCTTGGCGCGGTGCAGGCAGGTGATGAACCGATGATGCGGCGTGCGCTACTCCGGGACGCGCGCCGGCGCCGAGGGTGCCTCCGGCTCCGGCTCCGCGTTCAGGTCGAGGCCGGCACGCGGCAGCGACGGGGCAGCAGCGCGCTCGGTTCCGGCGGGGGCGAGGGCGGGGACGGGCTCGTCGGGCCCCGGCTGCGCCGGCGCCTGCGCGGGAGGGGCGGCCGGGGCGGCGAAGTCCTCCCAGGAGAAGCTGGGCCGCCACGCCGGTGCGCGCGGGGCAGCGGGCCGGGCGCCGGCGCCGCACAGCCGGCGGGAGGCGTCGCGTATGCGTCGGAGGATGGCGTAGAACTCCTCGACCTCGGCGTCGGAGGCCTCGTCGACGGCGACGGGGGCGGCAACGGCGTCGCCGGTGATGTCGGTGTCGGGGCGCTTGCGCTTGGCGGTGGCCGTGGTCGCGTCCATGGTCTCACAGCGTGCTGAGCAGAGCAGGGCGCGGGGAGGAGCAGGCATAGGAAGGTTTTGGAGGCTCACGAGTGTTTTGGAAGAAAAGAAAGGGTTGCTGGTTTATAAGGCAACCAAGTGTATGCGGAATATTTCCTTTGAAACTTCTCCTGTGAGGGAGTGGTCATCTTTTTCTAAGCTGGGGCCAATTGTTTATGCATATCCTGTTAGACTAACTATTGGTCTCATAAACATACATTTGCATATATTATTGTTTTTAAAACAATTGCCTATATCTCTTCATTTTATAGTTATGAGAAAATGATAGTTAAATTATTGACGGTGCAAATCAAGAATGAAAGTATCTTTTAGGGACAACGACCTTATTTATAGTATTACTATACAACAATTTTGCCTCTCCATCTCTTGCACCTTAGGAACCTCAGTGAGGTTAGTAGACCCTGCACTCGAATGGAGGCTAGACAAAGCTCAAGGCACCGCTGCGATAACGTGATTTCAAGCATCTAACTAAGGGTGTTATGACGAAGAGCAAAGCACACGCTAGCACTGTGTGAGGGCAAGAGTGGTTGAGGTGTGCCAAATTCCGTTAATGCCCTTCGTGAACCATGGTTGTATGGTACCTAAGGCCATGGCTTTAGTGACATGTTTATGATTGTCTCCTTGTGCCATTTTCAATAATATTAAGTAAAGTGATAAAGTTCGGTGTTTTAGTGTAGTGTGGAAAACTTGGTGGCAAGGCGTTTCTCCATCAATGCTAGCATCGTCCATAAGCTACACGTCATTGTTTGTCCTCGGGCGTATCTCATTGAAAGAAAGAAAGAAAGAAAGAAGCTTTAATATACACCATGTAAAGACAGTAGGCCGAGCAAAACAGAAGAAAGGGAACTGGTCATCGAGTCTACCAGTTACACCAACACTTGATTGTAGTGTACCATAAAGCATTATTGGTCCTATAACCATGTGTTTGAAGCCACATATATTTCTCAACAATGATGGCCAACTTCATAATTATCCATTTGAATGCACCACTTGTCGTAGATCTAAAATTCAACAAACAAACTTCTAATTTTTAAATAAAACATCTGCATATCCTTTTCTAATTAAGCTGGGGCCAATTGTTGATGCATATACTGTTAGACTAATTGTTGGTCTCATAAACATACATTTGCATATATAGTTTTTTAAAAACAATTGCCTATATCTCTCCATTTTATAGTTGTGAGAAAATGGTGGTTAAATTATTAACAATGCAATCAAGGATGAGAGTATCTTTAGAGACCACGACATTATTTCTAGTATCACTATACAACAATTTTGCTCCTCCATCTCTTCCACCTTAAGAACCTCGTGACGTTAGTAGTAGACCTAGCACTCGAATGAGGCCAAGACAAAGCTCAAGGCACCGCTGATACCACGTGATTTCAAGCATCTAACTAAGGGTGCTATGGTGAAGAGCAAAGCACACACCAGCACTGCATGAGGGGCAAGAGTGGTTGAGGCAATGTTCCGCTAGGCGCTCGCCTAGGCCCAATTCCACGCGATTAATCGCGAGGTGAGGCCCGTCGCCTGGCCTAGGGGGGTAGGCAGACCCCTAGGCGGGCGCAGCTCGTCGGCGGCGCCGGTGGGGGTGGAGGAGCGTCCGGCGGAAGTCGCCGGTGGGGGAGGAGGAGCTGCGGGCGGCGGCGGGTGCAGGCACGGGCGGCGGCAGGCGCAGGCGCAGGGGCAGGTAGCGGCGGCTGCGGGCGCGTGCGGGAGAGGGAGAGATGCGAGAGAGGTAGACAGGATGCGGGAGAGGGTCTAAGGGAGAGTTGGGCCTTCAAATGAGCCTTTTTCCCTTTCTCCCTTTTCATGAGCTTCAATATTGCATCGATATACTCACTCAAAAATGGGCCTTCAAGAGTTTGGCTCAAGAATACTCGCTCATCTCCTTTTTTTTCTTTTCTTTTAAGTATTTATACATGTATTATTCATCGCCTAGAAAAACGCCTAGGCGCGATTAATCTCACCTAGGCGCTAGGCTAAGGGTCAGCGCCTAGAATCCGCCTAGCGCCTAGCGAAACTATGGGTTGAAGTGTGCCAAATTTTGTTAATGCCCTTCGCGAGCCGTGGTGTATGGTACTTAAGGCCATGGCTTTGATGACATGTTTCTAATTGTCACCTTGTACCATTTTCAATAATATTAAGTAAAGCAACAAAGTTCGGTGTTTTCATGTAGTGTGGAAAACTTGGTGGCAAGGCGTTTCCCCATCAAAACCGGTGTCATCCATAAGCTACACTTCACCGTTTGTCCTCGGGCGTATCTCATTGAAAGAAAGGAGCTTTTAATATAAACCATGTAAACACACTAGACTGAGCAAACAGAAAAAGGGAATTAATCATTAGGTCTACCAGGTACACCAACACTTGATTGTAGTGTACCATATAAAGCATTATTGGTCCTATACCCATGTGTTTGAAGCCACATATATTTCTGTACAGTGATGGCCAACTTCATAGTGGATGAATGCACCACAACTTGTCATAAATCTAAAATTCAACAAACAAACTTCTAATTTTTAAATAAAACATTTGCATATCATTTTGTTAGATAGATTCCGGATGTTATTCATTTAAATTCTTGAATGGTAAAAAATGATATCTCTTTATCACTTCCATTGTTGGCGCATTATCTATCTTTATACATCAACCATCTTAGATGCCATATGGTAGGCATACACACAATTGTCATCTTGTATCATTTTTCCATTATAGAATAATGGAAGTCCAAACAACAAAGTTTGTGAAAGATATCATCATCTGCGATTTTCTTCAAAACCTTTGTGTAAAAGTCTGTCCTAGCTAGGTGATGGCTTCAACGATATACACATGTTTATCATGAATGACACTCTTTATGCGACGGAGGGAGTACTATTTTGTTTCAATAAGCGCAAGCTAAAGCGACAAAATAAATCTTTTTTCCTTCATCAACTTAGCCTCTATATTATTTCTGCATACTATGCCTCAATGTTTACCCTCAACCATACCTTATTGGGAAAAGAATAAAATATTTAGTGTAAATTCTATTAAACCACCTAGCTGTAAGAATAAGTAATAGGAGTTAACAGTTCTTATATAGATATGGAAAATCATCACCAAAATTCCTAACTAGTGGAAATCCAAATATCTTTTGAAGACTGGGGTATTGTTTTTATTATCGTTACGTGAAAGATTTGCCAGGCTATCTTTTGTACATCCCAACTCAGAGATTGCAATGAGAACAATGAGGTTGGTGTAGCGGTGAATCTCGGTGTCTTCTGGGCACGGGCGGAGCTACGTGGAGGCGAACCTGGGCGGTTGCCCCCCCCCTGCTCTCTGCCATCACCAGTACATCAGCTTGCTTTTTGTAGTTTGTGCATGCATGTTTGCTCTCAGCCGAAGACCACCAATGCAGAGTCGGATGTCATCAGTCATCAGCAGTGCACGAGAGGTCACATGCTTGCTGGCTTGTGGCTGTGGCTGCACTCGCTGCTTATTTTATTCATATACATGTCACGAAGCAAGCTTACATGCAGCTTCTGTAATACACGTGTACTCGCTAGGAGCCGTAGCTGTTAGAACGAGTTTTTTCGTTAGTAACTCAGGCTTTCACAGCTCCGCTTTTACAGTCCTAACTTTATGATTGATGCTTTTGGTAGCTAACCGCCATACTACTGTAGCACAACTAAATAATCGCCCCCCCTTCATTTTGTACCAAGCTCCGCCACTGCTTCTGGGTCTGCTAGCTACGCCATGGCTTCGATGACATTTGCAGGGTTGTCATCTGCTCCCTCCATGCACAAAAGAATGCAATTCTCGCTTTTCGAGAAGTCAATCAGTTTGAACTTTAACCAAAACTATATAAAAAAATACTAACATTCCTAATGCAAAACTAGTATCATTAGATTATTCATAGAATATATTATAATAAATTTATTTGGAGACATAAATATTAATACTATTTGTTATAAATTTGGTCAAGTTTGAGCTACTTTGACAGCCACGGATCCCATAATTGCATTCTTTCCTAGGCGGAGGGAGTATATCTTATACAGTCTTTCCCCATTACGGCTCCTCCAAAACGACTTTGACTCCTCTGCTTTTTACTTGGAAAAATGGCTCATCCAGCAAACGTTTGGCAGGTCTCCTCTAAAGGAGCTGGAGAGGAGCCCTGCCAAACAGACCCTAGTACAATGTCGACCAATGCTTGACTTCGACTCTGGGCCTGGGTTTGAGCAATGGGTTTTTGATGTGTCATCACCCTAGCCCGATCTGTCCTATTCGGCTGATTGTTTCTACGACTGCTGCTGATGCTGATGCTAATTTGCTGTAAAAGAAAAACACTACTAAATGACTAACTGGTTCTCGCTAATAAGCTCGGGCCAACGGCCCCAGCTAGACAACCGGGACCAGATATGCTGGAGTCTACTAGTCCTGGACCCACCAGAAAGGTTGGCCGAAGGGTGCAGCAGCCTGTGTCATCTCAGTTCTCACAAATGGGACCGGCTAGCCGCCGCATTTGTGCTTGTGCGCGACACAGTCAGGGTCAGAACTCGTTGGCAGTCAGTCACCAGTAGATATATACTGTAGATGGAGCCCGGCTTTGATTCCAGCGGAGAGGTCCACCGCTTTATACCACGCGCTTCCGTGCTACTCTATGCTATGGCCAGGCAAGAATATCAGCAGCCTTCCTCTCCTTCCTGCGCTTGCAGTTGCAGTGCCCTGCGGCATGAGCATGTCGACGGGCTCGGGGGCGGGACTCGTACTCCCGGCCAGCTGCCAGTCGTGCGTCATCACGACGGGGCGGCATCGGCACGTCTCGTCTTCGTCTATGACTACGACCGCGAGCTGTGCTGCTTCCTTTATCGCGTTTTTTCCCCATTAGTCAAGAAAAGTAGCTTTCGGCGCCGGCAACTCTTGTGTTGAAAGCCGCGAACGTCCTTGTAGTTGAAGAAGAACAAGGCAGTGGTTACACTACAAACAAGCGGATGCTAGTTACTTGGAAGACTAAGGGAAGCTCTAGCAGCTCCGTTTCCATTTGGCCTTTCATTATCTCATCTCTCGTCAGCTACATGATGATGCCATTTTGTAGCGTGGGGTAGTGCCGCCTAGTGGAGGAGGCCACTGGCCAAAAGCTAACTTCAGTGACCGACTGCAGATTAGTCTCATTTGGCCTTTTTCAAACTACTCCGAATCTGCCGGTACGGTTAGTCATCTATTTATACTCGCTGTTTATTATTCCCGCCTTTGCCTTAGATTTCTCGATTCCTTGGAAGGATGCCGGTACCCCAGCCAAGAGAATGCGATTTTGTGGACAAAATTGCATGTGAAAAAAATAGAGTAAAGGTGGCACGCGCTTGGTCGGGAATCACTCAAATTTCCAAAGCCATCGCCGATGCCCAGTGGGGTGAAAGGCTAGCAAAATGCCCTCAGGGTTTCCACTTTATTTCCACGTAACTTCTATAGTACGAGTAAGTACCTTGCAATTTGGCAGCACAGCAATCTGCTTTTTCTAAAGGTGCTAGGTTAGGTACAGTGCTAAACTGCTAATCCCATATAACCTATATAGATTCTCTCTGTCAGCTTCCTGGAAGATGAAGACTGATGTCAGTGCCATACCATTTATATTAGTAGTTCACGACAAAAATAATAAATGGAGGAATAAGGAAAGTTTGGACGCAACAGAGTATAGATTGTTTTGTACTTACTAGTAATGTCCATGTCACAAGTCACATAATGTAGTCGTTGAAATGAACGGTCAATAATTGTTGTTCAGAGGACTAACAAAACTGATGAATTCTTTTTATAATAATGACTCCATCGACTCGATCGACCACCACACGCGGCGGCGCTGTTCGCACCTGTTAACACACACCGGGGAGAAATGAGAATTTTCCCGCAACGATTTCCTTTTCTGCTTCCCAATTCCACACGATTGATTTTTGAGCGGTCGAGCGAGCGAGAAAATCCGCAAGCACAATGATGGTCGTCGGGACTCTCCCGCGGCCGCGACACGGAAATCAGGGCGGGAGGGACCGTTGGGTGACATCACGACGCTATCTTCAGGCCGCTGGCGTCACATGCAGCCGGTAGCACGGACATCACCAACCGCTCCACCAGGGAGCAGTGACCTTGACCAGGGAGCAGTGACCAGAAAGTCCAGAACACCCACCGCTCCACCAGGGCCTTGTTTAGTTCCCAATTTTAGGAGGTCAAATTTGGGTGTTTTGGCACTGTTGTGTACTGTAGCGTACTGTATCATTTTCGTTTGTATTTGGTAAAAATTGTCCAAACTTTAACTAATTAGGCTTAAAATGTTCGTCTCGCAAAGTACAACAAAACTGTGTAATTAGTTTTTAATTTCATCTACATTTAGTACTCCATGCATGTGCCGACATTTCGATGTGACGGAGAATCTTCTTTTTGCATAGTACTCCGTAGAATTTAGGAGAGAAGTTGGGAACTAAACATGGCCCAGGTCAAGGTCTCCCTAAACAACTGCCACCGCTGGTCCGCTGCCGCGGGGACGCGGATCCCACCCCAGGTCCACTGCCCCAGGTAAGGCATCTCGCGAGGACGAGAGGACACGCCCAAATCAAATCGAGCCGCGTCACGCATGATGTATATTCGTGTGGTGGAGCCGTGGTGGCACCATTGATCAGGCGTCGCCGCACAAAGTGCTCCAATTTTACTAGCCAAAGCCAACTTTGTTTTGATCAAAGCCAAGCCAACTAGGAGTCGTGAGTGGAGTTCGCGATCGCGGAGCACGGGGAACGAACGCCCCGGTGCGGCCAAGCTTTTGCATTTGCATACATAGTACGTACTCCTAGTTGCAATTGCATTTGCATCGACGAAGGACAGTTGATGCGATGAGATAAATATGACGCGCCGGCGCCGTCCGAGGATAATCTGCTCGATGCTGGTGGCGATGATGTTTCGTCCATGACGCGACAGCGAGGCGGATAGACCGCACTCATTCGGATCATACTACGTCCGTAAAAGAATACAGGTTACAGAAAGCGTGCCGGTCAAATTTATCTAAGTTTAATAAAGTTTATAATAAATAGTATTAATACTTATGTCTTCAAATAAATTTATTATGAAAATATATTCTATAACTAATCTAACGGTACTTATTTGTATCGTGAATGTTAGTATTTTTATATAAATTTAATCAAAATTTAAATAGTTTGACTTCTCAAGAAAACAAGAATTGTATTCGTGGCCGGAAGGAGTACAATGGAATCGAATTGGGATCTAGGAACAAACAACCAAAAGTGTCACTCACTCCTACGTTGGAGCTAGATCTGGGCTCGTAGATTTGCTGCCCGCAATTATTTATTTATTTATCTATTTATTTATGTTGCCTCGGTTGCCCCGTCGCTCCTCTCTTTTACTGAGAAAGTGACATTCGGTGAATGGCACTTTTTTTTTAGCGACGGTGAAATATACAATTGCAGCATCTACTCTCTTCAGTCATGACGCGGCCGTGACGATGATGAACACTTTTTATTGCGGAGTAGGGCGTGCTTAGGTTCTTTTCTAGCCTTGCCTTGCCCAGCCAGAAGAGCCATATGTTGGATAATCGCATTGCTTTGCATTTGCATAATCCCATTGCGTCGACGAGGGATGGAGGGACAGTTGAGGACCGGGCGATGATGAGGTAGATAGATATGCATGCGCTCCTAGATTGGCTGACGGCAATTACATTTATATAATATATACTAGAAAACTTGGCGCGGCGTTGCCGCGCCACTTTGAGCTTGCCCAGTGGAGAGCCAAGCCTGTATCAAGTTAACGCTACGCCAGCTTGAGGCAATCCAGTGGAGAGGTCCTGCTCGATGTCCATTAATAATTTGGCTGAAGGGATGTTAAAAGTACCGCTATTACGTTAAGAAAACATTTGTTTTATTCCATGAGATCGATGTGCTGAGCAAGAGAAATATTTTCAAGATTTATATTCAGTTTTAGCACCATTGAATAACATTCAGGCTAAGTGATAACGGAAAAGGTTATATATAACTAAAAGCATAAAAGCTCATAACATTTGTTTCAGAAAATATGGTCAATATAAGAGTATAAAACAAAAGTGAGCTACTGATTAGTAAAGGATGGGATCACTGAAACCGAAAAGCTGCATCACAATAAAGTGCAGTTTGCTAATGGTCAGATATAACAGCCGTATCTTGAAAAGGTTACGGATGTTGTAACCTGATATCATCAGAACATTTGTTTCGGAAACTGAGATCATCAGAACATTTGTAGTAACCTCATGTCAGCCTCTAAACATTGACCTAAATTTCGTTGACTGAATTGAACATCAGAAACTGCAGTCAAAGTTAATTTTGCAGTCAATCTGATATCATTGATTGAATCAAAGCAGCAGCTCAATGCTGCTAAAAACAAGGAATCAGTAGCACTCAGCAAATCGCTCCCTGTAATCAAAATCTGATATCAAAGTTGAACTTTTAGTGTTTTTACTGAGAATTATTGATACTGTGCAACTGTTTAGCTGTAAAAAAAACATCAACTGTGATATTTGTGGTGAGTTCAATGAATATGAAAGTGCAATGGCCATACCATTTCAGCAAGATAGGAGCAGAAAGTACATTTTAACAAAAAAATAATTGGAAATAGTGCATATCCCTAATTGTGGAAAAAAGATTTGCCTAATGGTATGGAAAATACATATATTGTTCTGCCGGATTAAGTGTTGGGTTGTCATCTTGCATCTTGCATTGCTCAACTTGAAAGGCAGTACTGCTTGCTGATTATAGTCACATTTGTCGGGGGGCCTCGCACGTTCCAGGTTTTTGCCTCTCAGTATAGCATGCAACTTGGTGAACGACAGATGGAATCAAGTTCCTTAGTTAAATATGAGTGAGCAGCATCAAAAGGGGAAAACGCCTCTAAAGATGAGCAACTGGCCTCTAGATTTTGAAGTTGACTATCCAGATATAAAAAAGTAAAGGCAAAGAGAAGTGATAGTTGAAGCATGACTATCCAACGTTGAGTGATGATCAGTGTATTTGTTTGGCAATGAAATTGAGGAACTACAAATAGAGACAGATCAACTAAAAGATGAATATGTCAACCATCAGCATCCTTGAAACATGTGAAGCCATGTTGGTAGAGGAAGCTTTATTAATTCAGTTTCTTTGTTAAATAGAGTCCAAGGCTTCAAATTCATATATTCCATCAAGGCATTTTCTCGAGCAATTGGTATGCAGGCAACATTTGCAGAAAGTAATCATGTGATAGAATTTATGTGTATCTTAAGGATACCAGTTGTAGCAAGCTAATTTCTATTGTACCAGCAGGAAGTTAACTACAAACAAATGACAGGAAAGAAGAGGGTATGAGAGTTTTGTTCTCCCCAGTGTACCTTATCCAGTTATCCTACTGCATTATGGCCTGCCCGGGAAGCATCGATGATTTCTCTACCTTCTACTATTTCCTTCGATAGCAGCAGGAGATGCAAGTGCTGAAGTGCACGTGGTCACCTACGAACTTTGGCCCCTGGTTACCGACTGCAACGGCGCATCCCAGGCTGCGCCACCCTCTTCTTCCCCATCGATTTTGCAGTGGCAGTCGCTCAGCTCTGTGGCAGTTGGCACGCACGACGTCCTCCAGAGCTCCTGTTCGTCTCTCCCTTCTTCCTCCCCACCACCGGGTGTGTAGCAGATGCTCATCACGGTGGGGGTTGCACTCGCCTCGGCTGCTGCGGCTGTGGAAGCAAGGAGAGGCAGCAGGCTGACATGCGCCGTAGACGGTGCGTCGCAGGATCCATTCACGCCAGCTAGTCCTTCACCTCGCAGCTCCCGGCAGTTGTGCGCCCCACCCATCCGTGGGGCCCGTGCGTCGCCGCCCGTCCGCTGCACCGCGCACCGTCGCGCGTCCCCCGTGCAGCGCCGCCGTAGCTCGTCCGCCGCCCCGTGACCCCGTGGGCAGTATGTTTCTCGCAGTGGCGCAATGGGGTTCGTGACCGCGGCGGCGAGCAGAGCCCACAGGGTCGTGGCGCTGCAGGGAAGGAGGGGCGTCGTGAGGAGAACGGGACGAGCCGTCGGACGAGTGGGTTGGATGGTGGCGGCGTGGTGCTGGAGAGGGTTCAGAAGGCAAGGTCGAGGAGGGCGGCGCCGTGAGCTGGCGCTCGTCCGTGGCCCCATGGAGCAACCTCGTGCGCCGCCACGCAGCATCCCATTCGCGGCCTTGCGACCCAGCGCCGCCGCCAGGCGTGCCACGGAGCAGCTCGTCCGCGACCCCGCGCCACAGCCCCGTGCGCCGCGCAGGCGCAACAGCCCCCACGTCCCGCGGCCCATCCAGATGGTCTCGCCCGGTCCCGGCCCCGAGCGGGTAGCGACGATTCGCGAATGTTCGGGTTTTCAGCTTAGCGGGCGACAGACCCATGATAGCTCTGATCGGACGGTGGATATAGCATGATCCCCGGATCCTACGGTTTGCGGGTTAATGGGTGACGTGGCCCGATCCACTGCCCGTCTTTTGGGTGCAGGATTCCTATGAAGAGATTGTACCTCTATTCATTTATTTCACCGAGAAAGTGACATGAACTGAATGTCTGAATGGCACCTCTCTCTCTCTCTCTTATTTTATTACCTGCAGAGTGATGGTGAAATATACAATTGTCAATGCCCTTGTTTAGATACTAAATTTGGGGACACCCAAATTACTGTTTGGGACTGTAGCATTTTTGTTTTTATTTGGTAATAATTGTCCAAATATTGATTAATTAGGCTCAAAATGTTCACCTCGCAAAGTACAACAAAACTGTGCAATTAGTTTTTGATTTCATCTACATTTAGTACTCTATACATGTGCCGACATTTTGATGTGACGGGGAATCTTCTTTTTGCATAGTGCATTTTGGATCCAAATTGGGGGAACTAAACAGGGCCAATACCTACTCTTTTGAGCCATGACGCGGCCGTGAGGTCTATAGAGACTTTTTTTTATTACGGAGTAGGAGTACGTACGTAAGATTAGCAACGAATGATGTTCAAAAAAAAAAGCAACGAACGATTGGTTGTATTACCTACAGAGTGTTGAGAGTTGAACTTTGGCCTAGCTGCACGATGAGTCCAGGGCAGATGAACGGTTCCAAAGTTCGTTTCCTTTCTGTTAGTTACCCGTCAACCCGACCCAATCCGGCTTATATAACGTTTACTTACGAGGTGTCTGTCTAGTCTAGACTAGAGGTAATGAACCAAGAATTATGCGACTGCTCACTTAGCCTGAAGGCAACTGGTGAATAATGCTCAAATAACCCTGTTGCATGGCGAATTGTTCCAGTGGCACAAGTGGGTGAATGCCATACCACGGCATGGCACATCTGCGGCGAGACTTGACTGCCCGCTTTTCTGTGTCGAGTGGTGTACTGGCGTGTACGTAAGTGAGTTGCATTTTCCGGTCGTTAGATAAAAAAAAGTACGGTCATCGTCGAAGGATGCATACAAGTTAAAAAGAGAGAGAATCACACTTACCAAGTTAGTTAAGTATGTATACTTATAATGTCTAATAAGTATCACTGGATTAGTTATACTTCTATAATACTATAATTCTTTTTTTAAAGTAAAGCTATTTGAAAATAATAAATCCTACTCCCTCCATCCTAAATTATAAGACGTTTGACTTTTTTGACACCAAGTTTCACCACTCGTCTTATTCAAAAATTTGTGCAAAACATCAATTCTTTTATCGTGGCTTGGTATATTAATAAAAGTTCCTCAAGAATGACTTAAATTTGACTATGTTTGCACAAATTTTTTGAATAAGACGAATGGTCAAACTTGGGATCAAAAAAGTCAAACGTCTTATAATTTGGGATGGAGGGAGTAAATGCTTACTCCAGCACGCGTAGGATCTCGCTGCTCGGCGCGCGCACCATTTGCGCCATCGGATTCGTGCTCGGTCATCCTCACACCGTACGATTCGCCCGACCGAAGCACCTTCTCCCTTACCCGCGCCCACGCCACGCCCGACCGTGCACGTGCCGCCGCTGCGCCCGCACCCGCGACCTTCTTCTCAAACCCCGGCCTCCCTCACCGGAGAAGAAGCGTGCTAGGGTTCTGGTGAGCACCGGCGCCCCTTCTTCTCCAACTCCGTGCGGGTATAGAAGGGGGCGGCTGTAACAGAACCGACCAAATTATAAGAGCACAAGTACGAAAACAAGCACCGAAGCGCTCAAATTTTCGAACTTGAGCCCATATAATCCCGGTAGTCAATCGAAATCACGAAGGATTTCAAACCAAACTGCTTACAACCAGGATCGCATCATTCAACATACACATCATACGTTACATTTCACAAGTAGTTCCGAAATAAGTTAACACCACGGAGTAGCAATTATTACAAACCGAGTTTGAAAGTAGCGGAAGCATAACACACACTTTAGTTACTTAATTACTGCCAGTTTGGATGATCGACATCCCGCAAAAGCACGAGGAAAGTACTTAAAGATGATCACGCCCGTGTGATCTAGTCATCATCACCCGCAGGGTGGAGACACGTCTTGCAGAATCCCTGATAAAGCATGTCATCTGCAACAGGAGGGAATAAACCCTGAGTACGGGAATGTACTCAGCTAGACTTACCCGTCAAAAACCAGAAATAAGAGACACCAAGGATTATGCCGGGCTTACTCAAGAGGCTAGCTGACACCACATTTTGCATAAAGGCATAAGTAGTTGAAACTCTTATAACCTGTACTAGCAGTTAATTTTAGCATTTACCTGTCATCTATCTTAGCACCTGTACTAAAACATGCACTTGATTATCATCAAACAAGTATTCATATTACTTCCATAGCAGGTATAAATTGTGGCAACATTGTATCATTCACTTAACCATCTGTTCAATTAATGAGATCTACGTTGCCGCTGCTCAAGTCAAGTGCTCACTAACCGGGAGCGACGGCGATTCGAATCGAATTCCTATCCAGCTGGAGGGGTATTTCTAACACTCACCGAGACGCGCCTGGCGAGGGCTGCTCAGGTCATCTTTCGTACAGTTCAGGAATCGCGGGTCCGAATGATGTCGCGACCCCAAGGGCGACACTCTGCCAGGTGATAGGGACTCTAACCCCCCCTTGGTCTCACGCCAATGTCCCCAAGCACATCCTTTCTCTCCTCCAAGAAGCAACCTACCATTCGATTCCCGGCCTGAACCATACTACTCGACTTCGCGGTCGGAACGACTTATCCAGCCAACTAACTGTTAGACTGCGTTCAACATGACTCAAGGACGTACAGCGAATCGGTCCTTAAACGACTCAGACGGGCATGGCTCCACACCCAAGACGTGAAGTGTCTTGCGGATGTACCATCGAACTCCCGCCCGGTCTCAATTTCATTTTAAAGCATGGTTCCATCACGATAGCCATAAGCCACTCGCGACCCAATCATATCTCTCGCGGATGACCGGAAATCACCCGACTTCTACCGTACTAAGCAGGGCTAAGCATTGACATGTGCCTAAACCTAATATAGGATTAGGGTACAATATCTGGACAAGGACAGGTATAATGCAACAGTTGTTTCCATGCAACTCCTACTACTTAATGCAGTAAACAATTAAAAGTACGCAAGATATCTTTATAAACAATGGGTTCAGCATGCACCGGGGCTTGCCTTTGAGGAAGGTGGAAGGCCTGTGATCCGGGCACTCAGGTAGATCTTCAACGGCGTCTCCTTCGCCGATTGGTTCTGTCTGCTCCTCCGGTTGACCCAGTACCTCCTCTGGAATCATTTGTTCGAACTCGAGGAGTGTCACCCCCTCCGGTACACCTATTGCATGAGTGCATAGTAAATCCCATGAATGCATAATGAAAGATGCAACATGCTCGGAATGAAATGTATTACAACAATTTAGCGCTCTATTCAAATCACTTCAACAGAGTAGGTGCAAATTTCCTCTCCGGTAGAGAAGTACTCACCTAATCTACTTAACCTAAGATAAAGCTGCTCATCCTCAGTTAAGGCCCTAACACCTAACAATTACAAAAGTAACACGTCTTAGGATACCACACCATATCAATCAGCAAAATATCACAGTAGAGCATACTGGACAGCAGCTACTTGTTTTTATCATAACTGAAGATTTCCAACTCCAAAAGATGTGATCTAGGACAATCTGGAAAGCCTAAGAAATGCTCTACAAGTCATTTTCAGACCTCAACCCCAAACTCATAAGTTTTCCACGTCAAACTTTACAAGTTCTAGAATCTGTCCTCTCAAAACAGAGAGTAGCAGATTCTGAACTGCCACTTAAAACAACAGTAACTCTCAAACTACTAAGCCAAATGCTCCCAAATTTTGACACAAGCTAGTTCATCAAGTTTACTGTGACTTTGGTATTTACAAGTTTTCCAGCACCCAATTTTATCAAAGGTCAAACTTAGAAATAATACCAGCTGTCCAGAAAACCTAAAATTACAAAGGTTAAATATTTGTTGATGTGACCAAAGTCCCCTAAAACCAAACTAATATTACTAACAGTTCACATGAGGTATAAAAACACCAGAAAGTAAGGTGGAACCAACTAGAATATTTATTTAACCCCATTTCTTAATTTACTTAATTATTTAGGTGGAATTTTAAACATATATGTCAACTACTCCTAAAATTCTACAAAAATTACAGGGGACTCTCTGACCCCAAAATAGACCACAGTAAAAATTTGAACAAGTTTTATTCACAGAAACTCTCTATACAAAATTCACAAGCCCAAAAGGCTGATTTCTGCATAAATCATAAATCACATTGAAAAGTATCAAACAACAGATTTCATATTTTTCTTAGACCCTCAAGGGTACCAAGACATTCTCCAAAAAGTTACAAGAACATTGCACATGTAGAAAAATTACAAA
The DNA here is from genome assembly GCA_038087645.1 of Saccharum hybrid cultivar R570. Taxonomy (NCBI): domain Eukaryota; kingdom Viridiplantae; phylum Streptophyta; class Magnoliopsida; order Poales; family Poaceae; genus Saccharum; species Saccharum hybrid cultivar. The sequence goes on along the minus strand of JAQSUU010000112.1, from coordinate 7,667,286 downwards.
AATTCCTTCAATTATTTCCTAGAATAAAATGATAGCCTTATAACTTGAAAATTACTTAAGCACTGATGCCCAAATTTTTACCAGAGCTAGGGCTAGCATAGAGTAGCCTACCCACCAAATTTCATGATTTATGGAATACTACAGCTCAAGTTATAAATTAAACAAATTTGCATGCATTCCAAAACACATTTAAAGGATCTAATAAATTCTTACAGAATTTAAACATCTCATGCCAGATCCATATTTTTCTAAAATACTATACACCAAGTAGATTCTAACAAAATTTATCTCATGATTTTTGGATCATTAAAACCCTAGATCTATATTTTTCCAACTTGTACAAAAATCAGTGACAAAATAATAAAAATGAATTTCACTTCGGACAACTGGGCCGGCCCGGAAACTCGGCCCACAACGCACACGCTCGCGCGCGCGGCCCGCTCAGCGCCCCCGCCCGCGCGCGACGCTGACGGGTGGGCCCCCGCGGTCAGCGACCGAAGGCAGGGGAGACGGCGTCCCGCGAGCTCTGGTGAGCTCGAGCTCGGCGGAGAAGGGCTCGCTCGGCCAACCGAACGCCGCCTCATGCTCTCCGTCACCCGGCGCGTCGATTGGTGCCCGTAGGATGGATGGGGATGGGGTGGAAAGGGCTTGCCACCGTGAGCGGCGGTCAGCGATGTCCGGTGGCGGCGCACCGTCGCCGGTGAAGATGCACGGTGCGGTCTGGGCTCGGTACGAGCTTCACCGAGGCTAGGTGGTTCCATTTTGCTAGGAAGGGAAGATGGAGAGGGACCCGAAGCACCCCAACCACGGTGAGGTCCCATGGCGGGCTCCGGCGACCTCTCGGAGACGGAGAAGAGAGCAATGCGGCTCACCTCGAGTCAAATCGCGACCGTCGGTGGGTCGAGGGGATAGAGGGCGGTGAGGCGGAGGGAATGGCGAGGTCAGGCGGCCGGTGATGCGGCGTAGCTCACGCTCGAGCTCGCCGGAGGAGAAGGGGAATGGCGGCTCGGTTTCGGTGTTCTTGCGACTGGAAGAGAGAGGGGGCGGAGAAATGGAGTGGCGCGTGCGAGAGAGGGGGAAGTGGCCGCTCAGGTTTCACTTGCGCCAGAGCTCGCGACGTGGAGGGGGTCGCAGCACCTGGTCGACACGCGGCGGCGTTCTCCTGCCCGGGCGCCACGACGCGCGGTGTCGCTCGCGACTGAAACCGGCTGAAGGGTCAACGATGGTCGACTGACAGGGGGATTTCAACGCTGATTATCTTCTAAACTAGCTCGTTTCAGTGGAAACTCAAATTAACAAAGTTGTAGACCTATATAAGCTCTACAATTTTGTAATAGGCCTCCAGAGCTAATTTGGTTTGGTTAGTGATATATAGGGACATTAAGTAGTGTTCAGTGAAACTGAAACCGGGTTTCAGTTAATGATGCCGACTGACAGCTCATGTTCATGACACAATATCTCTTGAACCCTTGAGAACCAGGCTTGGGTAATGTTGACAAAGTTGGAGTGCTACATGTGATCTATAAGTTTGTCAATATGAGTGAAGGCTGGTTTGGCCTGATTTGCAAACTACAAGCTCCTAAAGTAGGCACCAGTGAAACTGTAGGGTCAGATTCCAGACTTAGAAAAATTCTAAGTCCTGGAGTTACACCACTAGCTGACTTGTGGGCCACTTTTGAGCATGTTGTGGTCACTTTCATGAGATGGTCATATTGAGACTTTTGTTCCTCATGAATTTCTTTACAACTTTGCTTAAGGGTGCTCTTCCATGCAAGGTCTCTAAATTAGACTTTCTAATTGGTCAAACTAGAGCCTTCTATGGTCAAATGGGGGTCAAACTTGTCTTGGAGGGCAATTTTGTAATTTTGGTCAACATGAACCTTGATCCAAATGTTACCCTAAGTATAGCTAAGGTGTTGTAGGTCATGATTGACTACTTTACCTTTTTGTTACACCAACTATCAAATACTTTATGAAATAAATCAAACAAACCCTAAACAAACACATGAATTGCATTACATGAAATACTAAACATGGGTTATGCATGTCATGCTTATGCAAATGCAATGCAATTAAGGACTAAACACTTGAGGTGTTACAGCCCTCCCCCCTTATAAAAATCTCGTCCCGAGATTTGGAGAGCGTACCATTTTTCATAGAATTCCTTATAACCATCCCGCAAATAATCCTCCCGTTCCCACGTAGCATCACTCTCACTTCCCTGATTACTCCACATCACTTTGTACCACTTAACCACTTTACTTCTAGTTACTCATTCCTGAGTATCGATCACTCGGACGGGCTTTTCCTCATAGGTTAGGTCAGATTCAAGCCTGATATCTCCTAAAGGAACCTGTTCCTCAGGAACTCGAAGACACTTTTTAAGCTGAGATACATGGAAAACGTTGAATATGGCTCTCATTTCAGGAGGTAACTGGATTTTGTACGCAACAGCTCCACTCTTGCCTACGATCTGGAAAGGACCCACGTATCTTGGTGCAAGTTTCCGCTTAACACCAAAACGTTGGACACTCTTCATTGGAGAAACTTTCAAATAAACGAAGTCTCCAACTTCAAATTCGAGTGGTTTTCTACGACGATCAGCATAGCTTTTCTGTCTAGCTTGGGCTGCAGCCATGTGTTTTTGGATAGTACGGACTTGTTCTTCGGCTTCCTTGACAAAATCTATACCATAATACCTTCTTTCACCAGCTTCTACCCAGTTTAACGGAGTTCGGCACTTACGACCGTACAAAGCTTCGAATGGGGCCATCTTAATACTCTCTTGATAACTGTTATTGTATGAGAATTCGGCTAAAGGTAACCATTTTTCCCAAGAACCCTTGGATGAAATGACGCATGCCCGCAACAGATCTTCCAAGATTTGGTTAACTCGTTCCGTCTGACCAGATGTCTGGGGGTGATAAGCAGAGCTTCTCACTAACTTGGTTCCCAGAAGGTGATGCAAATGCTCCCAAAAGCGAGCAGTGAACTGGGGACCACGGTCAGAAACGATCGTACGAGGTATCCTATGAAGCCGGACTATCTGATTGAAGTACAACTCAGCATAGTCAGTAGGACGATAGTCCACTCTCACGGGGATGAAATGAGCTGATTTGGTTAAACGATCAACAATTACCCAGATAGAGTTATGATTTTTGACTGTGGGAGGAAGTCCGACAATGAAATCCATACTAATTTCTTCCCACTTCCAGCCTGGAATAGAAAGTGGCTGAAGTAGCCCAGCTTTCATGTGAACAGCTTTAACTCTGCAACAGGTGTCACACCTAGCAACATATGCAGCTATCTCTTTCCGCATCTTAGTCCACCAATAAAGTGGCTTCAAATCATAATACATCTTATTACTACCAGGATGGATGGACAACTTGGAAGAGTGTGCTTCGGACAGGATCTGATCTCTAAGCTCTCGGTCCTTAGGTACCACTAACCTATCCTTAAACCACAGCACACCTTCGTCATCTAACCTGAAATGCTTAGTTTCTTCCTCTTTCATCTTCCGTTTTATGTGAAATATACCCGAATCAGTCTTTTGGAGTTCAATGATTCTATTTCTGAGAGTACCACTGACAGTGATGTTGTACAAGACTGCCGGATGTAGCAAGCGGGATCGGTGAAAATCAGTTTCAACTAAGGAATGGCAGTGAGACTTCCGGCTCAAAGCGTCCGCAACCACGTTTGCCTTGCCTGGGTGATAGTGCACTTGAAGATTATAATCTTTAATCAACTCGAGCCATCTTCTCTGACGCATATTTAGCTCGGGCTGGGTGAAGATGTATTTGAGGCTTTTGTGGTCTATATAGATATTGCAGACATTGCCCAACAGATAATGCCGCCATACCTTCAAAGCATGAACAACTGCGGCTAGTTCTAAGTCATGCGTCGGATAATTCACCTCATGTTTCCAAAGTTGCCGTGAAGTATATGCAATTACTCGGCCTTCCTGCATCAAAACACCTCCCAAACCTATGCCTGAGGCATCACAGTAAACATCAAAAGGTTTCTCGATATCCGGTTGTGCCAAAACCGGAGCCGAGGTTAGGAGGGTTCGCAGTTGGTGAAAAGCCGCATCACACTCAGAAGTCCAGACAAACCTGGTGTCTTTTTGCAGCAATCGAGTCATGGGTTTGGCTATTTTTGAGAAATCCGGGATGAAGCGACGGTAATAGCCAGCCAACCCAAGAAAACTCCGGACCTCATGAACCGAAGTAGGAGCCTTCCAATTCAATACTTCTTGTACCTTGGTGGGATCCACCATAATACCTCCATCGGACAACACATGCCCAAGAAAAGGTACTTCCCGAAGCCAGAATTCACATTTACTGAACTTCGCATACAGTTTATGCTCACGCAGTCTGCTGAGGACAATACGCAAGTGTTCAGCGTGGTCTTCCTCATTTTTAGAATACACTAAGATGTCATCAATGAACACCACCACAAACTTGTCCAATTCGGGCATAAACACCGAATTCATCAAGCACATGAAGTGCGCTGGGGCATTGGTCAGGCCGAAGGACATAACAAGATACTCATAAAGGCCGTATCTTGTCGAGAAGGCTGTTTTTGGAACATCTTCAGGACGGATTTTAATCTGATGGTACCCAGACCTTAGATCAATCTTGGAAAAGACTTTAGCTTTGGATAATTGATCGAACAAGATGTCGATACGCGGTAGAGGATACTTATTCTTGACAGTGACTGCATTCAGAGGTCTATAGTCCACGCACATCCGTAAGGTTTGATCCTTCTTCTTTACAAAGATAGCAGGGCAACCCCACGGAGATGAGCTAGGACGGATCAACCCCTTCTTCAAAAGTTCATTCAATTGTACCTTAAGCTCAGCTAACTCATTTGGAGGCATTCTATAGGGTCTCCTAGAGATGGGTGCGGTACCAGGCAGCAACTCGATTTTAAACTCCACATCCCGATCCGGAGGGAGTCCCGGCAAATCCTCGGGAAAAACGTCCGGAAATTCATTTACTACGGGAATTTCAGCCAACGCCTTTGCTTGCACAGCATGAATTTCCCCCGACAGTTCAACTTTTCTGGGAAGTTGTACTAGAAAACCCTTTTGATCTGTAGGATCTCTGAGCATAACTACCCGAGCAGATGTGTCAATGAGTACCCCATTCTGACTCATCCAATTCATGCCCAAGATAACATCTATGTCTAACCCTGGTAACACCAATAGAGCAAGCGAATAACTTCGCCCTTCTATCTCAAACTTAAGGTTTCCCACTACCTTGTTTGTGGAAATATTCCCACTTGCAGCACTAATGCAATAACCCACACCTTCAACAGTATGCAACTTGTGTGCAAATTTGGATGCAAACTTAGGACTGATAAAGGAATGCGAAGCACCTGAATCAAAAAGTACCACTGCGGGGTGTTGGTCAACTAGGAACTTACCAGCCGTGACCACCTCACCAGATGGAATTTCTTCAATGCTGTTATAATGAGCGTGTCCCTGACGACCACCTTGATTGACATTTTTCTTAGGGTACGGGCAGTTCCGGGCCCAATGGCCTGGCTTGTTGCAATTCCAGCAAGGCATATTGCTAGGAGGAACACTAGAGCTGCTCTGTCCAGAAGTCCCCTTTGGCAGAGCGACAGTATAAGCCTTACGGAACCCAGTTTTTGCAGCAGGCTTTTTCTGTGGCGGACGGAACTTCGTATTCTGAGCAGGCGGGCGTGGAGAAGACCTTGGTGCAGCTGAGGCCCTTGACTGAGAAGCACTTGCCTCAAGGGCCCTTTTACGTCTCTTAGAAGCAGAATAAATAGCATTGTTGTTCTCCTGTGTCAAAGCATCGCTGATGAAATCATTGAAAGTGGTACACTTGCTAGTGCCCATAGTCTTCATTAGCTTTGGGCCGAGGCCCCTTTTGAAACTAGCAATCTTTTTGGCATCAGTATCCACAAACTCCGTGGCATACCTTGCGAAGTTGTTGAAAGATTGCAAGTACTCAGTCAAGCTCTTGTTTCCCTGCGACAGCCTCATAAACTCCGTGTGCTTGATTGCCATAAGACCTGGAGGGATGTAGTTTCCCCGGAAGGCCGCCTTGAACTGATCCCAAGCAATCGGAACATTGGCAGGCAGTGTGGAACGATAGTGGCTCCACCAGATGCCCGCTGGACCATGCAACTGATGGGAAGCATACTCAGTTTTCAGCTCATCAGTCAGGCGTAGCAGACGAAACTTTTGTTCAATGGTATTCAACCACTCATCAGCCTGCAGTGGTTCTTCCGCTTCCTTAAAAAGCGGGGGCTTTGTATCCAGGAAGTCCTTGAAATCGCTGTACTGATTTGGCTCTGGGCCCTGACGACCATGCCGAGCCTCTCGATTAGCCAGTTGGCGCATGGCGTCGGCCAACATACGCTGCCCCTCAACCACTGATTGCATTAACTCAGCCGGAGTAGGTGGTGGCGGAGGGGGCGGCTGGTCCTCCTCCTCATTTCCACGACCCCGACGTAGATTGTACGACATCTGCAAAATGCATAGCCAATGAGCACTGACGATGTGGGAAATTTGTAGATGAATTATTGCGAAATGTCAAACGGTCTTCAAGAATAGAATTCTCATAATAATTAAGGCACAATAATTCATCACAACCGCACAATCCATTCAAGCGCATCAATTGATGAACTCGTACTTGGTAATCCAACAAGACGTTCTTTGATAAAGGCTCACTCACAGGGAGCACAATGGTTATCGGATCGTTTACGTTGTTATCTACGTGATTTTTGACCTTTCGCACGGTACTTGGATTCGACCTCAAGATTTCCAGTTGACTGTGAAAGACTACTTCAGACTGACCACAAGGAAACTTCTCAATGAAGAGTTCCATGGTGGATCATGACTAGCCACCTCGATACCTGCGCGTGCCAAGCAGCACAACCTTATGTCGCGCGCCATAGGAGGCCCTCGGTTTCGTCGTGGCACCGAAGGGTGCTAATCGTGACACCATCACCGAACACAACACAATAAGACATCCCATTGCGATCGAAATTAACAGGTTCAAACTACATTTAGGAAACATACGGTTCAGCCTTACATCCCAGAGTCAAGTTATTACAAGGCCTCACTCCTTCACAGGGAGGGCACAAAAGACGATCCTAGCATTATAGGTACGTGCTGACTACTCTAAGCATTATCCTCCGAGTCAGTGTCAAGGATCTCCCCGCCGTCCTCATCACTGACAGGCTCTAACTCTTCGTCTTCTTCTTCTTCTGGCTCTTCCTCTGGTGCTTCTGCAGGTGGAGCATCTTGTGGTCCATCGACCTCCACTTCATCATCATCCTCAGCCATGAAGATTCCTGAACCCATCTCCTCATCTACGTTGTTGTTCCTAGGTAGCAGAGGATTAAGCTGGTTGTTCAGGCGGTGCACTTCTTCATGAAGGTTGTCATTGTATTCTTCAGCATTCTCTAACTGTTGTTCGAGCTCAAACTGATGAGCCCTCAGAACGTTCTCCTCGTGCCAGGCTTCATCCCTCTGTTCCATCACACGGACCAACATACGCTGACAGTTGCGATTTGCCACTGTCAACCTCTGGACTGCAAGCGTTTCTTGATCCCGATCATGAATCACTTGCTCCAGTTGTTGCCGTGCCGCATCCCTAGCAGCAGTCACCTCTGCCAGCTCAGCCCGTAACCTTTTCACCTCAGAGGGCTCAGGACGGGGCTCGCGTGGAGCTAACTGGTGGCGAGGGACCCTTCCACCAGTTGACTTACGGGCTGTCATCCTGGTACGTGCCATCTGTATCAACAAGATGTGACTTAAAGTGAGAATCATTTAGGGGATACGAAATTTAATTTAGTCGGGACTATTTAAATTTTTAAGGAGGGAGTGAATGACATGTATGATATAATTAAACATGATGCATGCACGTTCCGTACGTCCTCTCACCTTAGTAGAAAACTAAAGTGCTAACGCTAAGCGGTGGCATTCATACGTTCTCTCATATAAGCGAAACTATCGGTCTACACGTTACGCTGTTAGTGTACCTGCAGAAAAGTCCATTGCAGCCCGACAATTCCCAAAATAACATACAAGAAAGCAGTGAACTAAATACTTTCCATATACCCATCCCCGGATGTATATATTTCAGTATCAAAGCTACCCGATTGATAGATGCCCACAATTAAGTGCTTTTACATAGTTACATGGTTTAAACATGTAAGTACGTAAGTCACCAAACTACTCTCCCCTAGACCGCCGGTTGGACGATCATGCTCTCACAACTCACACTTACCAGAGCGTCGAGGTATTTGATCCATACATTACCACCCAAGTGGATGGCATCCATACAATATCACGCCGTATGGACGACGAAACAAAAACAAACAAGGCCCCCAAGTTAGTCTTTATAATAAGCCACCTAAGAGTCCTTATTTGGGCTAAGGGATGTGATCACTGGCATACCTACAAAATAATTTTTTTGAGTTTAAACCTTTTCGCAAACAAATACTTTTGTTTTTAATTACTCGTAAGATGTGTTTAATGTTGAATTATGCTCCGATACCAGCTGTAACAGAACCGACCAAATTATAAGAGCACAAGTACGAAAACAAGCACCGAAGCGCTCAAATTTTCGAACTTGAGCCCATATAATCCCGGTAGTCAATCGAAATCACGAAGGATTTCAAACCAAACTGCTTACAACCAGGATCGCATCATTCAACATACACATCATACGTTACATTTCACAAGTAGTTCCGAAATAAGTTAACACCACGGAGTAGCAATTATTACAAACTGAGTTTGAAAGTAGCGGAAGCATAACACACACTTTAGTTACTTAATTACTGCCAGTTTGGATGATCGACATCCCGCAAAAGCACGAGGAAAGTACATAAAGATGATCACGCCCGTGTGATCTAGTCATCATCACCCGCAGGGTAGAGACACGTCTTGCAGAATCCCTGATAAAGCATGTCATCTGCAACAGGAGGGAATAAACCCTGAGTACGGGAATGTACTCAGCTAGACTTACCCGTCAAAAACCAGAAATAAGAGACACCAAGGATTATGCCGGGCTTACTCAAGAGGCTAGCTGACACCACATTTTGCATAAAGGCATAAGTAGTTGAAACTCTTATAACCTGTACTAGCAGTTAATTTTAGCATTTACCTGTCATCTATCTTAGCACCTGTACTAAAACATGCACTTGATTATCATCAAACAAGTATTCATATTACTTCCATAGCAGGTATAAATTGTGGCAACATTGTATCATTCACTTAACCATCTGTTCAATTAATGAGATCTACGTTGCCGCTGCTCAAGTCAAGTGCTCACTAACCGGGGCTTGCCTTTGAGGAAGGTGGAAGGCCTGTGATCCGGGCACTCAGGTAGATCTTCAACGGCGTCTCCTTCGCCGATTGGTTCTGTCTGCTCCTCCGGTTGACCCAGTACCTCCTCTGGAATCGTTTGTTCGAACTCGAGGAGTGTCACCCCCTACGGTACACCTATTGCATGAGTGCATAGTAAATCCCATGAATGCATAATGAAAGATGCAACATGCTCGGAATGAAATGCATTACAACAATTTAGCGCTCTATTCAAATCACTTCAACAGAGTAGGTGCAAATTTCCTCTCCGGTAGAGAAGTACTCACCTAATCTACTTAACCTAAGATAAAGCTGCTCATCCTCAGTTAAGGCCCTAACACCTAACAATTACAAAAGTAACACGTCTTAGGATACCACACCATATCAATCAGCAAAATATCACAGTAGAGCATACTGGACAGCAGCTACTTGTTTTTATCATAACTGAAGATTTCCAACTCCAAAAGATGTGATCTAGGACAATCTGGAAAGCCTAAGAAATGCTCTACAAGTCATTTTCAGACCTCAACCCCAAACTCGTAAGTTTTCCACGTCAAACTTTACAAGTTCTAGAATCTGTCCTCTCAAAACAGAGAGTAGCAGATTCTGAACTGCCAATTAAAACAACAGTAACTCTCAAACTACTAAGCCAAATGCTCCCAAATTTTGACACAAGCTAGTTCATCAAGTTTACTGTGACTTTGGTATTTACAAGTTTTCCAGCACCCAATTTTATCAAAGGTCAAACTTAGAAATAATACCAGCTGTCCAGAAAACCTAAAATTACAAAGGTTAAATATTTGTTGATGTGACCAAAGTCCCCTAAAACCAAACTAATGTTACTAACAGTTCACATGAGGTATAAAAACACCAGAAAGTAAGGTGGAACCAACTAGAATATTTATTTAACCCCATTTCTTAATTTACTTAATTATTTAGGTGGAATTTTAAACATATATGTCAACTGCTCCTAAAATTCTACAAAAATTACATGGGACTCTCTGACCCCAAAATAGACCGCAGTAAAAATTTGAACAAGTTTTATTCACAGAAACTCTCTATACAAAATTCACAAGCCCAAAAGGCTGATTTCTGCATAAATCATAAATCACATTGAAAAGTATCAAACAACAGATTTCATATTTTTCTTAGACCCTCAAGGGTACCAAGACATTCTCCAAAAAGTTACAAGAACATTGCACATGTAGAAAAATTACAAAAATTCCTTCAATTATTTCCTAGAATAAAATGATAGCCTTATAACTTGAAAATTACTTAAGCACTGATGCCCAAATTTTTACCAGAGCTAGGGCTAGCATAGAGTAGCCTACCCACCAAATTTCATGATTTATGGAACACTACAACTCAAGTTATAAATTAAACAAATTTGCATGCATTCCAAAACACATTTAAAGGATCTAATAAATTCTTACAGAATTTAAACATCTCATGCCAGATCCATATTTTTCTAAAATACTACACACCAAGTAGATTCTAACAAAATTTATCTCATGATTTTTGGATCATTAAAACCCTAGATCTATATTTTTCCAACTTGTACAAAAATCAGTGACAAAATAATAAAAATGAATTTCACTTCGGACAACTGGGCCGGCCCGGAAACTCGGCCCACAACGCACACGCTCGCGCGCGCGGCCCGCTCAGCGCCCCCGCCCGCGCGCGACGCTGACGGGTGGGCCCCCGCGGTCAGCGACCGAAGGCAGGGGAGACGGCGTCCCGCGAGCTCCGGTGAGCTCGAGCTCGCCGGAGAAGGGCTCGCTCGGCCAACCGAACGCCGCCTCGTGCTCTCCGTCACCCGGCGCGTCGATTGGTGCCCGTAGGATGGATGGGGATGGGGTGGAAAGGGCTTGCCACCGCGAGCGGCGGTCGCCGGTGAAGATGCACGGTGCGGTCTGGGCTCGGTACGAGCTTCACCGAGGCTAGGCGGTTCCATTTTGCTAGGAAGGGAAGATGGAGAGGGACCCGAAGCACCCCAACCACGGTGAGGTCCCATGGCGGGCTCCGGCGACCTCTCGGAGACGGAGAAGAGAGCAATGCGGCTCACCTCGAGTCAAATCGCGGCCGTCGGTGGGTCGAGGGGATAGAGGGCGATGAGGCGGAGGGAATGGCGAGGTCAGGCGGCCGGTGATGCGGCGTAGCTCACGCTCGAGCTCGCCGGAGGAGAAGGGGAATGGCGGCTCGGTTTCGGTGTTCTTGCGACTGGAAGAGAGAGGGGGCGGAGAAATGGAGTGGCGCGTGCGAGAGAGGGGGAAGTGGCCGCTCAGGTTTCACTTGCTCCAGAGCTCGCGACGTGGAGGGGGTCGCAGCACCTGGTCGACACGCGGCGGCGTTCTCCTGCCCGGGCGCCACGACGCGCGGTGTTGCTCGCGACTGAAACCGGCTGAAGGGTCAACGATGGTCGACTGACAGGGGGATTTCAACGCTGATTATCTTCTAAACTAGCTCGTTTCAGTGGAAACTCAAATTAACAAAGTTGTAGACCTATATAAGCTCTACAATTTTGTAATAGGCCTCCAGAGCTAATTCGGTTTGGTTAGTGATATATAGGGACATTAAGTAGTGTTCAGTGAAACTGAAACCGGGTTTCAGTTAATGATGCCGACTGACAGCTCATGTTCATGACACAATATCTCTTGAACCCTTGAGAACCAGGCTTGGGTAATGTTGACAAAGTTGGAGTGCTACATGTGATCTACAAGTTTGTCAATATGAGTGAAGGCTGGTTTGGCCTGGTTTGCAAACTACAAGCTCCTAAAGTAGGCACCAGTGAAACTGTAGGGTCAGATTCCAGACTTAGAAAAATTCTAAGTCCTGGAGTTACACCACTAGCTGACTTGTGGGTCACTTTTGAGCATGTTGTGGTCACTTTCATGAGATGGTCATATTGAGACTTTTGTTCCTCATGAATTTCTTTACAACTTTGCTTAAGGGTGCTCTTCCATGCAAGGTCTCTAAATTAGACTTTCTAATTGGTCAAACTAGAGCCTTCTATGGTCAAATGGGGGTCAAACTTGTCTTGGAGGGCAATTTTGTAATTTTGGTCAACATGAACCTTGATCCAAATGTTACCCTAAGTATAGCTAAGGTGTTGTAGGTCATGATTGACTACTTTACCTTTTTGTTACACCAACTATCAAATACTTTATGAAATAAATCAAACAAACCCTAAACAAACACATGAATTGCATTACATGAAATACTAAACATGGGTTATGCATGTCATGCGTATACAAATGCAATGCAATTAAGGACTAAACACTTGAGGTGTTACAGCGGCGGGGCTATGGGAGGTGCTGGAGGTGGGGGCGAGGTCGAGTTGCCGGATCTGGAGGAGGTCGAGGTCAGGTCCCCAGAGCTGGAGCCAGCAAAGATGAGGAGGCGGCGGTGGAGCAAGCGAGGAAGAAGAAGGCCGCAGGAGGAAAGAAAGAGAGAGTGTGCGGGCGGAGGGGGCTGCGCGTGCGTGTCCTGCTATTAGGGCCCCTTTGGATTGGAGGATTGGGATAGGATTTTTGTAGGATTCAACTTCCTAAGGATCATTTCCTACACACTCCTTTGGTTCATAGGGAAAAGGAATGAAAATTTCCATAGGATTGCTTTCCTATGCCTCATCTTTACAGGAATACAACGATGAGGTTGGACTTCTTGAATCCTGGCGCGAAACGAACTCCTTCCCGCGCAACGCTCGCGCTGCTTTCCACGGTCGTCGTGCAGTTCGCTACGACTTTGGGCCCCACTCATCAAAATCCAAACCAACCAGAAAAAGGGCGTGTTCGGCTGGTCCAGTGCTGGACTGAAATTGGTAGAAAGCTGGTGGGAGACCAGCCCAAATCAGTCCAGCTCTACACCAGCCGAACTAGGCCAAAAGAGGGTCCCCATAAAAAAAAGAAAAAGGAGGGAGGCGGTCAGGCACTCATGCGGCCTGTTCCTAGATATCGCGGCGTTCTTATGTTTCACCTGAGCCCTTACCAAAGGCCATCTTCCTTTGTTTTCAATTTCATAGGATTAGAGAAGTACACCATCTCAATTCCTGAGTTTTTCCTTTTTCTATTCGATACCTATCCTGCAATCCAAAGGGGCCCTTAGTAGATTCCAATAATAAAATGTTGATTTTTTTGATCAAAAAATAATAAAATGTTGATATTAAAAGTTGCTAGCCGGTAGCCATTAACCTTCCGACGGCCCGCCTCGTAGTACGTACTAGATAAGTAGGCTCGGCTACCATCGGCCCGGCCTTTTCTCAGTTGGGCTGCGCCCTTGATGGGCGTAGCCCTTCAGCCGCGCCGTCGGCCTCCTGGATGGTGCTGGAGCCGACATCTGAACTAGTGGGCTAACACAATTGGGCGGCGTGCTCGTGAGATTTCACGGGCACGGTGCCGCGGAAAAACCGCAATGGCATGCACGGAACGGAAGGCACAGCACAGGAAATCGTGTGGCTTCGCCCGGACCAGCGAAGCATGTATCAAGTATCATACATCCATTATGTTTCTTTAGTTGTTCCGGAGTATATCCCATCGATCGGGCGTAGATGTAGATATATTATATTCTTGCGACGAAATCGGATCCTCATCAATCATTTGGCTGTTGCATGGGTACAGTACAGGCGCGCAACAGGTAGTACACAATACCACGCCCATGGGACATGGCCACGTACGTGTAGCCACAACACCACGCCCATGGGACATGGCCACGACTCCGTCAGATTCTGCACCGCACGGCATCTACAGCTAGTACAGGATAATGGTCCCGTTCCTCGGCTCGCGCGTCCGGTTGCAGAGCAGGGCGGTCCCGTCGCTCCAGCTCCAAGCGCGGGCCTCGTTTAGATGAGAGAATTGGAGAGAAAAACACTGTATCAGAATCTCTGTAGCATTTCGTTTGTATTTGGTAAAAATTATCCAAATTTTGACTAACTAGGCTTAAAATGTTCGTCTCGCAAAGTAGAATAAAACTGTATAATTAGTTTTTAATTTTATCAACATTTAGTATTTTATACATTTGCTAACATTTTGATGTGACGGACATAGTAGAATTTGGGGAGAATTGGGAAACTGAACAAGCCGCGGCCACACGCGCTGTCAGTGAGTGTCCCCCCGCGCAGCAAAAGATCCCATCTGCGCAGGACAGGGCAGGCAGCGCCGGCGGGGCCCCTTCAGCAGGGGTTAACTCTCTCCTCTCTCTCTCTCGTTTCCTCGCATCGCATCGCATCGCATCGCATGTGACGATGTGAAGGGAGGCGCCGTGGCCCGTGGGAAATAGTAGACCAACCCCAGCCGGCCAGCCGCTCCCGTGTGGCCGTGTCTTACGGGAAGGAGGGCCCCCCGGCCGCGGCCTCGCGGTGACGCACGTACCAGTACCACGTCCACATGGATCTACTACACGTACCGTGTACGTAGCCGTGTAGGTGAGCCCGAAAGCGGCCGCTCGTGCTACGTCACTTACATACGCTACGCATCGTCTCGTCTGTATGAGTGTTATTTATTACGTGCGTCGTCACTGGCCACATACAGTCGCCGATAAGATGCGTTCAACTCGCGGGGCGGACGCAGGAACAGAGAAAACCGTCTATAATCATAATGCTTGAAATCCAATGACGCAGTAGACAGAATGAGAGTGGAATCCATTGGTTTTTTTATATGATCTACATGTGTACATGGCAACCGACGTCGACGAGGTCGGCTCTTAGCCAGGGGATGGATGAACCATTGGGCGTGTTTGGTTTTATTACCAAATTGTGCCACCGTCTACCACGACTCTAATCTGATGGTACAGTTTTGTATGTGTTTGGTTCGGTGTCGCCAATGTCATACAAATCATTTTTGACGCCAAACCTTTCCAAAACTGAGACGAACGATTATATTTATTCACCAAACTTTTGGTGTGGCCGCGACTTCGCGCATGCAGCATCTGCAGGCGCCGTCCAAACAGACGTATATATGGACGTCATGATCAATCAAGCTGCAGCGTTTGTAGTTTTGTACTCCTGCATGCTAGTTCTCCATTAGCTTAGCTTGGTATGCCACGCAAGCAAACCGGAACTTTGCTGCTCTTGGTTCTCAATGTTACGTTAGTTATGGTTTGCGAAAAGGACGTTGCGCCATATAAAGCAATCAGAGGGCTGATGAGCACCGTACCTAATATTCCCCTTCGCGTATACAGTACGCCGAAGATCGCTGGAACACTGAAGTGCTGTCTCAGAAATAGACATGGCATTCGGCATATACGGCTACCGATCCCGGAGATGATGAGGATCGGATGACGACGATCCAAGCTAAGGATTAGATAGACAGGACTTTGCCTGTCATGCATGCTCCACTCCAATTATTAGTAGATGAGGCCATCATCATCATCAGATTAACAATATCATCATCGAATACGGAGTACCGACCAGAACCGTAGCAGCAGCTGCTAATAATAATAACAGTGGGCTTACTACTACACATACACGAGCGCAGCCGTGCCCGTGTCTGACGGGGAGGAAGGACAAGGACCCGTGTGCCGATGCCGCGGACGACACTCGGTGACGAACACGTGTATTTATTACTACTACCACAACCGTCTACGCACACGGTTACAGTACTTAAGTGGTGACTGGTGAGCCGTGAGCCTGAAAGCGAACCGCTCGTGGGATGTCACTCGTCAGATCGATAGGCGTGAGCCTGTGTCAGTGCATGTTCAGCATGTGCACGCGAACGCAAACGCAAACGCTTGTTCATTCCGGAATGCAGCAAGCAGCATGGCATCTTCAATTGTTGTTTGAAGTCGGCACTCATTTGCTTGTGCATCGGAAGGAGCAGAGCAGAGCAGAGGCCAGAAAAGATTCCCCGCAGACCACGCGGCATTCATCCCTTCCTTGCGCTGTTGAGATCGATCGGTCGCCACGCCCGATCGTACGGTTTTGGGCCCGGCTCATCCGGTTTATAATCCGTACTTTTCAGCTTGTTTTTTTAGTCAGAACAGTGTTTTTCTCTCCCAATAAATCAGTAAATATTATTTTTCAGCTAACTTATAATCCGTACTTTTCAGCTTGTTTTTTCAGCTAAAACAGTGTTTTTCTCTCCTAACAAATTAGCCAACAGTATTTTTCAGCGAGGTTTTAGTGGGGAGAAAAACGACAGATGATTTGCCGGGCGGGACGCCAGTTTCCCTGGTGCGCCGTGCCCTACCCATCGGCCGAGATCACGCGAGCCTGCCGCCGCCGTGCGCCCCGTGCTGCGTGCCGTGCCGACTGATATACTGGAGGCAGGTCCCGGTGTCTGGTCTCTGGAATCTGGATGCCGCTATCTTTTTCCTTGTTGTTGGGCTAGCTGTGTGTCGTCGCCTTGTACCGTGTTTTGCTGCTCTCCTCTTGTTAAGTTGTCAGGCTGTCGAGCTTTCCTTAAGATTGCTGTTACGATCAAGGTTTTAGTAGAATCAGAAAGGTGGGCCGGAATCTTTGCACCATCTACGCAACTACAAGCGCGCATGTGGAATCAAATCCGCCTGGTTTTGCACAGGCACAGACGATGTTGAGTAAGAATTGAGTGACCAAAAGGCGTGGAAATATTGGGAACACACACGCGCTGCCCGCGGTTCCTCCGCCAAATCTGGATACAGTCACACGCTGCCCGCGGTGGCCAAACACGCCAAGCGAGCACGTACGTAGCGGTTGCCAGCAGCTATAGCTATCGTTCAGAGCGTTTTCGGATTTTTTGCACGTAAACCATCTTGCTTCCAATAATCCCCGGAGCTGTTATGATCTGCTCTCAATCTGCCTGGGACGGGAGGTAAATCAAATCATTCTCCCAATCGCTAATTAAGCATGAGTAAGCACCAGATGACTAGACAATGGTGCGTGCGAGTGTGATGATGTGATCACTGAAAGGTTGCAGCGCCTCGAGAACGAACATGCCTCATCGACAATGGCGCGCTTTGTGGCGGGGCCTATCTCCCTCTGCTTTTCCCTTTTCGGTGATGATCTAGTACGAGTTGCGTGCGCGGCAGCTTTGATTTCTCTCTAATCACAAAGCACCATGTCTTTTTGGCTGCCAGATATACTACTTCCGTCCTGATGATAAAAAAAAAGAGGATGACATACTTCCGTCCTGATATAAACATCTTTTGGTAATGCACGTACTTTTAGCAATTATATATCGTGCCAATCTTTTTTAAAACTTTGATCATATATCAGAGTGCCAAGCTACTCTAATATATATGCTAACAGATAATATTAGAACGGTGCTATTTGATTAATTAACGTGAAAAAATTCTAAAAAAATTAATTAACGTGAAGAGAGTACTTTAAAGACATTAATTACCTCTTGTTTGGGATAGCATATTTTTCATATCGAAATGCCATATTTTTTATACAAATTATATTTCAAAGTTTCATCGTATAGATACTGTTGATGTTCTAAATGGCTTGCGTACGTGTTGAGCCGGAGAACTTTTGCAACACAATAGTATAATTGCTTTGGCAAGGCTCAACATCATCCAAACAGTTAAAGAGAAGAGACTGCCATAACAACATGCCAGATTGCCAGCATATAGGGTTTGTTCTCAATTTAGCAATTGATAACGCTATGAACCGGCAGTCCGTCAGCCCGGACGCTCTGTTGCTGGACCGCGACACCAGTCCAACAACCCACACTCCTTCGTATCTTAAAAAAAAATTGGTCATCCACTCATTCCTATCCCGCCTCCGAGCGCACGGCCACTGGCCGTGCCAGGCGCTGTGCACGACCACCTCAGAGGCGCAGCGCTCTGCTACTGACCCTGCCAAGCACGAGGCGTGGCTGCCCTCTCCAAGTCACGCGGCCGCGGCCGCTGCCGGAGGCCCGTCGCCTATGAGCGCCGCGGGGCTGCTGTCTTTGGTGAACACCACACACCGACGAGCCTCCGTTCTGCCGAGCAACAGGGATATGTTGCGTTGAAAGCGCATGCTGCAAGAATATGTTTCAGTTATTTCAGATGTTTTTAGAGGTATGTTGCATATGTTGCAATGATTGTAAAAGTATATTGCAAGCGTTCGCTCCAAATGTTTCATCTGCTTTTTCAGTCGTATGTTGCAAGTGTGCTTTTTTGGATGTTGCATATGTTTCACACATATGTTGCAGGTTCTATCCGGATGTTTTATATATTTCGCAATGGCTTCTTCAATTGTTTTTATTTGTTTTTGCAAGTGGTTTAGACGCATATTTCAATTGTTTCATCTGTCTTCTTCACTAGCATATTGCAAATGTTTCATCTCGATATTTCAAAAGTAGATTGGGTGTTGCTGTTGGGGACCCACCTGCCGCGGCTGCGGGAGCGCCACCAAGCGGGCGCAAACGTTAGGGCAGGGGAAACGGAGGGGGCGTGAGTGGGGGGAGGGGGGAGAGGCCGGGCAGTGTGGGCCCCACGTGGACACGTAAAACGGAGTGCAGGCGCGCGCATCTAGGTGCGTGTGTCCACCCGGATGTTTGAGCGCTAGCACTGCCGTTTAGCAACAAATACAATAACAAATACCACCGGATACAATAAATTAGAGGGTGGCAACAAAGCAAATTGGGTCAATTTTGATTATTTTTAACTTGAAAAACTAGGTATATGCAATTGATATAATTACCCGAATGAATAAAAAGTTAATACTAATGAAAAATTCAAGCCCCGTGCATGTGCTCGCCTTATACTCTCTGTCAAGAGCTATTGGTTTCTGCGGCAGATAAGTCGGCTGATGCTGTTTTGTTGTGAGAGAAAAATACTGTACCATGGCTGATAAGTTCAAACGAACATGGCATATGTGTGTTGTTAGGGCGGCACCGGGAGAAAGCCCCACTATGTGTCTTGCCATTGTTGAATGTTGGCAAGGGCGACACCTTCTGCATTGGGTTCTTGTTGGAGGTATTATTATAAACACTTCTCACCCTTCTGGTTCTTGCCTTGCATATCCACAAACTCTTGATTTCTGGTTTGCAATGGCATCACCTTCGGACGGCATACCTCTTGATTGTTGGCGCAAAGGTATGTTTTAAGAGTAAATTTGTTGTAAGATACTCTTTTAATGTTAGTATTTGTTAATGAACACTACTCAACGTTGTCTTTGAGCATCTAGGCTCCTAACTCGGTTTGGTGATTAATAATGACACAATTATTATGACTAACATGTGTTTTGCAGAGACAGTATAAGTTATGTCACAATGATGATTGATTAATAGCAATCAATAGTTTTGATGCCCCTATTGATGTATTTCATTTCGGTTTTCAAAAGATGATTAATAAGGTTAAGGATGAACTAGTTCTAAGTGTCGTTAGGTGTTGAAAAACACTTAGAGTAGTTTAGGACTTTGTTTTTTTTACTTTGGACGTAATATAAAGAGGATATGAATTAGTAGCTTGACCTAGCACTAGGTAGCTTAGACAAAGTCCAAAAATTATTTGGAAGCAAAGTCATTCTCAAAGATGTTTGTAATAGACCTCCGGAGTCTAGCAACAAGCTTGCTACTCCTTGCGCCCCAAAATAACTACTATAGAAAATAATATTTATATTTGTATCTTCAAATAAGCTTATTATAAAAAAATATATATCATGATCAGTTTAATGGTATTTATGGTGCATCATAAATATTTGTATGTTTGTTAACATCAATATGTATATCTTTAAATAAGTTTATTATAAAATATATATCATGATTAATTACTGGTTATCATACATCATAAATAAGATGTGCTATTAGCCTATTATTCTGAGACCGAGAGTATCCGGTAAGATTCCGCGCTTTTGCACACGTTGTGGTCGCCCTTAACCAGAAGCTGACATTCTGTTCTCTGCAAATCAGCTGGGTCCACCTATCAGTGATTGATGTATGGGCCCAGAAGAGTCTATAAAGGAGGAAAGGTTCGGTCATGGCCTCATCGGTATCCACTGGACATGCCACTCAATGCATGCAGACCTGCTCACAGCTGCCACTGCTCACTCCCCGCCATTACTCGTATTCACTACCACAGGAGCACCCCTCTCTCTCTCTCTCTAGGCATCTCCTCACTGTCTTGCATTTCATAGTTCACAGTTCACGCTGGGCAGTGGCCATAGAGTAGCTGTACAAACTTACAAAGGGGAGCTCGTGAGGGAGCGAGGAAAAAAACCAACGGAGCACAACGAAATGCTGTCATTTTCTCGCTCGGCCATCCTCTCCTACCTACTGTGGTGCCTTCTATTTCTCACCTTGGCAAGCAGCAATGGCGCGGTCGCCACAGCAGAGCCGAAGGCCGTCGGGTACGGGTACAAGCTGGTGTCCCTTGTTCAGCTGCCCAACGGGGGAGGCCTTGTGGGCTACCTGCAGGTGAAGCAGCGCACCTCCACTTATGGTCCTGACATCCCTCGCCTCAGGCTCTTTGTTAAGTAAGAACTTTGCTTCTCCTCGCCAAGCAACAAATCAGTAGCTCTTGTTCTTCGTTTTTTACTTTTTTCCCCCCGCAGTTGTTCTATGTTCACTGATGCCGTCTGAAGTGTTAACACACATCCCTGTAGTTCTTTCGAGGAGAATGTTGGTTGCTGTAATAATCAATTGCTTAAATTCTCAAGACAAATCGATTTGGATTTACGGCTAGTAGAGCAGAAGGAATTATTCAGGAACATTTTAAGATTGAACTGCAATCAACAGTGTTCCATTCTTCCCCTGAGGTCATGTTTTAATGGTTGACAATGAGTTCATCTGCATAGGGTCCCAAGTATGGCCATGAGCTCGATATTTTACTGCTTTTACAGTGAATGTTCACCTTCATAGACCCCAAACCATGATTTTCCCAAGTATTCTAAGACTTCCAATCGTGTAGAGTATGCCTGAACTTTGCGATGGCTTAAAAAATTACCCGAGGTCATCTTCTAATGGTGAAATGCTATGCAGGCACGAGACCAGGGACAGGGTGCGCGTGCAGATCACCGATGCAGATAAGCAGAGGTGGGAGGTCCCCTACAACCTGCTCCCAAGGGAGCCAGCCCCACCGGTGACCGGCGGCAAGGTCACGGGCGGCCCCTTCACGGGCGCCGAGTATCCCGGCGAGGAGCTGGTGTTCACCTATGGCCGCGACCCGTTCTGGTTCGCGGTGCAGCGCCGGTCCACGGGGCAGCCGCTGTTCAACACCAGCGCCGGCGCGCTGGTGTTCAAGGACCAGTACCTGGAGGTGTCCACGGCGCTGCCCAAGGACGCCGCCCTGTACGGGCTCGGCGAGAACACACAGCCCGGGGGCATCCGGCTGCGGCCCAACGACCCCTACACCATCTACACCACGGACATCTCCGCCATCAACCTCAACACCGACCTCTACGGCTCGCACCCGGTGTACATGGACCTCCGGAGCCTGGGCGGCCGCGGCGTCGCGCACGCCGTGCTGCTGCTCAACAGCAATGGCATGGACGTGTTCTACAGGGGGACGTCGCTCACCTACAAGGTCATCGGAGGTCTTCTCGACTTCTACTTCTTCGCGGGGCCGACGCCGTTGGCCATCGTGGATCAGTACACGTCGATGATCGGCCGTCCCGCGCCCATGCCATACTGGGCATTTGGTAAGGACTGCTTTGCTCAGAGTCTAATTGTTATTTCATTATTTGTGCTGTCCTTTACTCATTGTCAGATTAGGAGGATACATCATTTGCTTAAGATTGAGATGGACTGATAACGTATAGTTTTGTCGGATGGATACTTAATAGTTGCCTGATTAGTTTGATCCATTCGGTCATATATTTTATCTGATGCCATGGCTAGCTAACTTTCAGGTTGACTAATGAGACGTAGCCTTCTCTGACTCTATGGATGCCATACTCTGGCACACCCTAATGTAGATCTTTGGTCACAGATAGGGCAGTTTATTTGCTGTATCAGGCGTCACTACTCACTAGACAGTGATAAACATGCCGGCACTATAATAACTAGTCCCCAATCGCATCATGTGAACTCTTTGCTCAAAAAATAAAGTCGAGTCTCTTGTCATGGACATCATGGCATAATCCAGTATACTATCTTTCAGTTTACCAGTATCGCAAATATCCCCTTAAAGCACTTCCGCTAACCATGCAAATTTGACAACTAAGCGCGACTGGTTTAGTTCTATGCAAAGTAAATGCTGCAGATATGCATGCTCTGTGCAGACTGCAAGCAGATGGAGCAGCTTGTTCTGAACAAGTTCAGAAATCTGAGAAAAACGTTATGCATCATTTGTATTTTTTTTTCATGCAGCATGTTCAGTGCTGTTGCTTTTGCTGATTATTTGCTTTCAGTACATGAATCTACATCAAATGTGCATGTTCTTTGTTCTGAATAACATAGTCTACAAATTATGAATTATTTTGCTACAAACATTCATTGCTTCCAGAGTGACTAATGCTATGGATGAAGCATTTTCACCCTGGCACACACTGATTTAATTTCGGGCGAGGCAGTGATAAGTGTACAATGTGTCTTATTCCCCAGTAGTGTATTCCACTGATGTGTGAAATTCCTTTCATCAGAGGAAAAAATGCAGTTTGCTTGATGTTCCTGCCAAATAAAATACTGAAACTTCGGTTCACTAGTGTTTGTAGCCTTGTACACCATGATAAATTGATAATAACAAAATCTGGCATCTTGATGTACCTTGCTGGTAGCCTGGGAACTGGAATTTACTTGTATTATCATTCTTCAGGAAAGTGCAAGTCGATCTCTGTATCAACTATCAAACATATAATTTCCCGAATGCAGCTTCCCTTTACAGGGTAGTGTGTCAGTTTCACCTGCTAGTGAGGCCATGTTACCTATACGGATAAGGCCTTCCATGTGCTCTGTACTGATTTTGCCCAGTTCATGGACCACTGTGAAAATTAATTTTGCCAATGCTGATGCACATATTGAATTTATTGCCGTACTTGTTGCCAGTTAGTCAGTTACTATTACCATTTTCTTGCTTTTGTCAGTACAATAGAGTTGAAGTGTGAAAGTGAATGTGAACAATTTTGCTGTTTTCATTCCAATTTTAGACAATGCATGATTTCCATTTCCTGTATGAAATAGTATGTAGCTGCTTTATCAAGAAACTGAAACTTGCTACCTGCATACTACTATGCATAAATTCTTGTACCGTGAAATTCTTCAACTCTCTGAATACTCCATGTGCTTGATATTTTTTCCTACAGCATGTTCAGTGCTACTGCTGCTGCCGATTATTTGCTTTCAGTACATGAAACTACATCAAATGTGCATGTTTTTCCCCTGAATAACATAGTCTACAAATTATGAATTGTTTTGCTACAAACGTTCATTGCTTCCAGAGTGACTAATGCATTGGGTGAAGCATTGTCACCCTGGCACACACACTGATTTAACTTTGGGGGAGACAGTGATAAGCGTATAATGTGTCTTATTCCCCAGAAGATTAGTATTCCACTGATGTGTGAAATTCCTTCCATCAGAAAAAAAATGCAGTTTGCTTGGTCTTCCTGCCAAATAAAATACTGAAACTTTTGTTCACTGGTGTTTATAGCCTTGTACATCATGGTAATAACAAAATCTGGCATCATGATGTGCCTTGCTGGAAGCCTGGGAACTGGAATTTACTTGTATTATCATTCTTCATGAAATTGCAAGTTGATCTCTGTATCAACCATCAAACATATAACTTCCCAAATGCAGCTTCCCTTTACAAGATAGTGTCAGTTAGTTTCACCCGCTAGTGAGGCCATGTGACCTATAAGGGTAAGGCCTTCCATGTGCTCTGTACTGATCTTGTCCAGTTCATGACCACCCAGAAAATTGATGATCAGAACCCTGAGAAATAACTCACACTACAATTAATTTTGCCAATGCAAATGTGCATATTGAATTTGTTGCCGTACTTATTGACTAGTTACAATTACCATTCTCTTGCTTTTGTCAGTACAATAGAGGTGAAGTGTGAAAGTGAAAGTGATTCGCGGATGCAATTCATGAGCAATTTTGCTGTTCTCATTCCAATTTTAGACAATGCATGATTTCCATTTCCCGTATGAAATAGCATGTGGCTGCTTTCTCAAGAAACTGAAACTTGCTGCCTGTATACTACTATGCATAAATTCTTGTACCTGAAATTCTTCAATCCTCTGAATACTCCATGTGCTTGTCTTTCAGGGTTCCACCAATGTAGGTGGGGGTACAAGAACCTTTCAGTGGTAGAGGGCGTTGTGGAGGGTTATCGGAATGCCCAGATACCGCTGGACGTGATCTGGAATGATGATGACCACATGGATGCTGCTAAGGACTTCACACTTGACCCGGTCAACTACCCACGCCCCAAACTGCTGGCATTCCTTGACAAGATCCATGCACAAGGGATGAAGTACATCGTCCTCATCGACCCTGGCATTGCTGTGAACAACTCGTATGGCGTTTACCAGCGTGGCATGGAACGTGACATCTTCATCAAACTGGATGGTGAGCCATACCTCGCCCAGGTGTGGCCTGGACCTGTCTACTTCCCGGACTTCCTCAACCCGAACGGTGCGTCATGGTGGATTGATGAGGTGCGGAGGTTTCATGATTTGGTCCCGGTGGATGGGCTCTGGATTGACATGAACGAGGCCTCCAACTTCTGCACGGGCAAGTGCACAATCCCAAAGACGCACCAGTGCCCTATTCCTGACTCGAAGACGCCATGGGTCTGTTGTTTGGATTGCAAGAACCTTACAAACACAAGATGGGATGAGCCGCCATACAAGATCAATGCCTCTGGGCAGACTGCTCGTCTCGGCTTCAACACCATCGCAACCAGTGCTACACACTACAATGGCATCCTGGAGTACAATGCACACAGTCTGTATGGCTTCTCGCAGGCCATTGCCACGCATAAGGCCCTGCAGGGGCTGCAGGGGAAGAGGCCGTTCATTCTGACCCGCTCCACGTTCGTCGGGTCGGGAGCATATGCCGCGCACTGGACCGGCGACAACAAGGGCACATGGGAAAATCTCCGTTATTCCATCTCGACGATGCTCAACTTTGGCATCTTCGGCATGCCGATGGTTGGCTCTGACATCTGTGGCTTTTACCCGTCGCCGACTGAGGAGCTCTGCAACAGGTGGATTGAGCTCGGGGCCTTCTACCCGTTCTCCAGGGACCATGCCAATTTCGCGTCACCGAGGCAGGAACTCTACGTCTGGGAGTCCGTGGCGAAGTCGGCGCGGAACGCCCTGGGCATGCGGTACAAGCTGCTCCCCTACCTGTACACGCTCAGCTACCAAGCGCACCTGACCGGGGCCCCCGTGGCGCGGCCGGTGTTCTTCTCCTTCCCCGACTTCACGCCATGCTACGGGCTGAGCACGCAGTTCTTGCTCGGCGCCAGCGTCATGGTGTCTCCGGTCCTCGAGCAGGGCGCCACTTCGGTGAGCGCCATGTTCCCACCGGGCACCTGGTACAACCTGTTCGACATGAAGAAGGTGGTGGTGTCCAAGAGCGGCGCCCCAGTGAAGCTGGACGCGCCGCTGAACGAGATCAACGTGCACGTGTACCAGAACACGATCCTGCCGATGCAGCGCGGCGGTTTCGTCTCCAAGGATGCCCGGGCGACGCCGTTCACGCTCGTGGTCGCGTTCCCGTTCGGGGCGACGCAGGCGGACGCGGAGGGCGCGGTGTACGTGGACGACGACGAGCGGCCGGAGATGGTGCTCGCGGAAGGGCAGGCGACGTACGCGCGCTTCCACGCCAGCGTGCGCGGCAAGGCCGTGACGGTGCGGTCGGAGGTGCTGATGGGAAGCTACAGCCTGCACAAGGGCCTGGTCATCGAGAAGCTGTCGGTGCTGGGTCTGGAGGGTACCGGCAAGGACCTTGCCATCCAGGTGGACGGCACGGACGCCACCGCCGTCGCGACGTCGAGCCCTTACTTCGCGGCAGGTGGCAACGCGAAGCTGCAAGGGGAAGAAGGCGTCGAGGATAGCAAGAATGGCGTCATGGTGGAGGTTGGTGGGCTGGCATTGCCGCTGGGGAAGAGCTTCACCATGACCTGGAACATGCGGATCGAAGCATAGGTCAAGTGGTGCTGTGCTTCGATCTTCATGAATTTGCTTGAGCCGTGTTCCGTTTTTGATTTAGATGGTAGATCCTACCATGCTGATGTTCAGCCAGAATCCAGATTCTGAAGGTCCGTTATCTGGGGGTGCTCTGTGCAAGGAGCAGAGTACAGAGTGAATCTTCCTCATTTAAGAATTGCTGCAATAAAAGATTGAATCTTTAGCGTTCGACTAATATGATGAATGAACATGTAATGAAATGAGACCGAACAATCTTGACCTGGAGTGATCATTGTCGCAACAAATGTTTTTGACATTTAAGTTACTTATGAGTAAAGTGCATGGCCGGTCTTTTGAACTTGTGCGGGTGTATCATGCTGGTCCTCGTACTCACTAAGTGTATCATTTTGGTCGAAAAACTTGTCGAGGTATGTCATACAGGTCTTTGTACTCACAAAGTGTATCATTTTGGTCTTTAAACTTATCTGACGACAAGTCCATCCTCGTATTGTTTCGGCCCTTAATCTATGTTCGGGTCTTAATGGACATCCAAATAGATCCAGGCCTCTAGGGCCATGCCAATGGCATCCTAAATGTGTGTTAACATGGAACCAACATGTATTCATCCAAATTTGAAATTAATTTTGAACCTTATTATTTTAAAAAATAGAGTACAAAATCAACCCACATATTAAATGGATTTCTAAATTTATTTTTCATATAATAAAATTAATCCAACTAGGATGAAAATGACACCTCTAGAAAAAATAATTTTAAACTAATTATAAATTAATTTTTTATTTATATTAATTAAATTGCAAATAAATTTATAAAATGTAAGAAAAACTTTAGATAAGACATTAAAATTTTAAATTGTTGTCGATTTACTAAATAAAAATAGCTTTATAATTTTTAACTTAAATTTTCCTAGGTTTTGCTTTCATTCTTATTGGATTAATTTTTATAATGTGAAAAAACAAATTTAAAATTCTATTTAAGCTTTTAATAGGTTTTCTACACTATTTTTTAAAATAAATTTCAAAAATAAATTCCATGTTTTGAAGGCCACATGTAAGCTCCATGTGAGCACACATTCAGCATACCATATTAGCGTCTGGTCACGGGTCCAGGTCTATTTGCATGACCACTAAATCCTGAACAGAGATTAAGAGCTGAAAGTGATCGGCATGATACAACTCGATAAGTTTAATGACCAAAATGATACACTTTGAGAGTATCAAAGCATGCATGAAACAATTTAACAGGTATAAGGACCAAAATGACGCGTTTGCAGAATACGAGGACTGACATGACACACTTTGACAAGTGTAAGGACCAAAATAATGCACTTTATAAGTGACAGTACACACCCGCACAAGTTTAAAGAGCGGCCATATAGTTTACTCTTTACTTATTATCACATTGTCGTTCATTAAGGCTATCCGCACTCGTCCACCTCTATTTTCATCTCTAAAAAGGAATATTCTATCCTAGTCATCGAGATTCTCTACTCTATACCAATTTCTCCCGCACCCGTATTACCTCTATCCTATACTCTATACCCACTATACCATATTTTATTCCCCTTCCTCCCCCTTCCTCTCTCAGCAACTCTCTCTCTCGTGTGCTACAGTGTTTAGCGTTGCCCCTCGCGTGCGCTATCTCGGGCGGTGTCCTGTGCGCGCGGTACGCTCCCGTGTCCTTTGCAGGCGCGCGGTGCGGGCGCGCGCTACGCTACCGGCCCTTGCAGGCCTATTTCCAGGTGTGCGGTGCAGATAGCCTAAGTCGTTTTACTCTTCAGTTTCTTTCCTTTTTTTTCTTTTCCCCCTATACAAGCTAATGAGATGTCTCTGGCTCAATGTATCACTGTAGAGGACCGAGCGTAGCTCGGTTGGCTCATTCCCTGTGGTTGGAACGACTGGTCCTGAGTTCGATTCTCGGAATCGACCAGGAACCTCACCTTGGGGATTTACTCCCGTCTTCGTCTGCAGCCTCTCTCGCGTGGAGCAACAAAGGGATTGCGACGCGTTCTTCGCCTATGGTGCCTTAATGGTCCCGGTGATCTCAAGAAGGATGTGGTCTTTCTTATATGGGTGTTGTTATAAGTCTAGTTGTACGCGCGTAGTTTAAGTGTGTGGGTAGCGTGGGCGTGTGTTCGTGTACAAACATGATTCTACAACTGTACCCAGATGAGACGCTTAAAAAAATGTATCAGTGTATGCTTAACGGGAAAGCACTCTCTGGCTTGCTTTTCTTTGTTTTGATTTGATGAGAGAGAGTTCCAATGCAGTTTAATGTTTTTCTTTGTTGGTTTATGTCAATCCAGGGCCCATGCCAAACAAAGGCCCATTCATGAACACAATGGGCTGTGTATCTAGAAGGCGGTTACTGCCCAAACTTATGGCCCATTCACGAAGGCTGATGCGTTGCTCTCATTACTGCTTGCATGCAACTACAATGTGCGTTACCGATTCCCTTGTGTAGTCAGCGGGGCAGCGGGGTACGAGGGCAGGCATCAGTGTTCCCGCTTGTGCCATTGCAAGGGGTACCTGAATTCAAGTTTTCCGTACAGATTCAGTCGTTCACGCACGACACCTGCTATCGGTACCTGAATTCAAGTCTGCCGTGGACATGTAACCCTGAACACACCGGATTAAAAGTGTCCACAGTACCCCTCGATACTCCGACGAGTGCACATGTGGTACGTAGTTGTGTTCGATTCCTTGAAGAAATAATGGAAACCCCGTTTGCCCAAGTCTCGCCACAGCACCTGCCGGCACACGAGTACGGCTGCGTTTAGTTGCTGCTGTAAAATTTTTAGAAGCATAGTAACTCTTTTGTTTGTATTTGGTAATTAGTATCCAATCATGGGTTAATTAGGTTTGAAAGATTCGTCTTATGATTTACAACAAAACTGTGTAATTAATTATTTTTTTTATCTATATTTAATGCTCCATGTATGTGTCTAAAGAGTCGATGTGACGGATAATTAGTTATTTTTGGAATTTTGGACGTGAGAGAATCGCGTCTGCAGTCTGCTGAGGCCTGGAGGCCAAGGCCGCGTTTAGTTGCCCTGAATTGGGGGCGGCGGAATTACTGTGCGTACTGTAGTGTATTGTAGTATTTTGTTTTTATTTGGTAAAAATTGTCCAAACATTGACTAATTAGGATCAAAATGTTCGTCTCGCAAAGTACAATAAAATTGTATAATTAGTTTTTGATTTCATCTACATTTAATACTACATACATGTACCGACATTTTGATGTGATGAGAATCTTTTTTTTTACATAATAAAATTTGGAAAAATATTTGATCTAAAACAAGGCCCAAGCGAACTGCTCCATCTCTTCACCGGTGCTGCGCCCTGCCCGAAAACGACGTGGTGCTCCGCGCCGAACGATAACCCACGGGGCGCGCCGCTCCGTCACGTCACGTCGCGCTCAGCCTCGCGGCGCGGCGCCAAACCGATCCGGGCCCGGTCACCTAGGGCAGGCGGGTCAGAGGCCTGGTTTAGATACCCAAATTTACCCTAAATTTCACTATATAAAAAAAATTCTTCGTCACATCAAAATATCGGCACATATATGGAGTACTAAATGTAGATGAAATTAAAAACTAATTGCACAGTTTTATTCTACTTTGCGAGACGAATATTTTAAGCCTAATTAATCAATGTTTGGACAATTATTACCAAATAAAAACAAAATTATTATAGTGTGACGTGATGTTTACTATGCAAATTTGGTCTCCTAAATTTGGCATCTGAACATGGCCAGAATCGCGGAGCGCCACGCGACGGGGACAGGCCAGATCGCGCCCGGTGTGCCGGGCGGTCCGCAACTCCGCGCCGCACCGCACCTTTTCGTGGCGCTCGAGGCGCCGAACTCCGCCCACGAGGCGCACGGCCGGGCGATGCCGACGCAGCTCGGCAGCTGAGCCTAGGCTACTTCCCGTCGCGACGTTCCCAGTCTGTGTTCGCTTCTGCCACAGCGCTACTGTACGGGCTAACGCACCCGGCCGAGGCACTGCGAGATGCAAGAGACGCTGACGCGCACCCACCATGCTCCCTGCGCGCGGGCGTGCACCCGGCTACGGCGCAGCGCCGGCGGGGAGCGCGCCGAAAAGCCATCATTACTCGCGGAATCCGTGCAATTCTCTGCGGCGAATCCTTTGCCACAGTTTTTTCTAAAAGGTCACGTCGCGTGGGCTGTGGGTCCTCCCCCCAAAACACTGGGCTCCCGTCTCCGAGGCCTGGCCAGTACTGTACACTCGCCTGCGCGTCGTGGGCCTTCTGGCATCTCCCGTCAGATCCCGTCCGCAAAGGCAGCGGCAGCGCATGCACACCACGCCCGTGTTCAGTTCCGGAATCGGCCGTCCCGAGTTCCAATTCGTTTGTATTTGATAAAAATTGTTTAAACTTTGACTAATTAGGCTTAAAATATTCGTCTTGCAAAGTACAACAAAATTGTGTAATTAGTTTTTAATTTCATCTATATTTAGTACTCCATGCATGTGCCGATATTTTGATGTGATGGGAATCTTCTTTTTATATAGTACTGTAAAATTTAGGGTATAATTTGGGAACTAAACAAGGGCCACGTCGCAAGGGGCAGCGTCAGCGCATGCACACCACGTCGCAGGCCTGCCTCCCCTGCTTCTGGCGGACCTGGCGTGCCGCACCTGACCTGACCCAGCAGGCTGCGCCTTCGTCTCCGCGATTGATGAGATCCGAGGCCGGTTGTCGGCGACGACCCATCAACGCTCTTGCTTCAAAAGCGGTGCAACTGCCTGCGGAAACTTTGGGTGTGTTTAGATGGTAAAAAGAGTGTAAAAAAAAGTACTGTAGCATGTTTTGGCTTTATTTGGTAAATAGTGTCCAACTGTTGACTAATTAGGTTTCAAAACGTTCGTCTCGTCAAGTACAACTAAACTGTACAATTAGTTTTTGATTTCATCTACATTTAATACTTCATGCATGTATCACAAGTTTGATGTGACGGGGAATCTTTTTTTCGCATAGTGTTTTTTCGTGGAACTAAACAGGGCCTTTACAGCCTGGGTTGCATTGGCAGGGGCACGTACTGTACGTACTACTTGTTTATTTGTCGCCGCAGGCGTACATCTTTTTACCGCGGGGAGAACGGCCAGTGTAAAACAAGATTCACGACTACGGAGTACTCGTAAAGTCGTCCCTCATCCGATAAAAAAAAAGATAGGGCCACGAAGGTGATCCGTCCTTTCGATCCTGGGCCTTGTTTAGATTGGTGAATTGGGGAGAAAAACACTGTAGCAGAATTCCTGTAGCATTTCGTTTGTATTTGGTAAAAATTATCCAAATTTTGACTAACTAGGCTTAAAATGTTCGTCTCGCAAAGTACAATAAAACTGTGCAATTAGTTTTTGATTTTATCAACATTTAGTATTCCATGCATTTGCCGACATTTTGATGTGACGGGGAATCTTCTTTTTGCATAGTGGAATTAGGGGAGAGAATTGGGGAACTGAACAAGGCCCTGGCGGGCCGGCTCACATGTGAAGCGGTCGGCCTGTGCGTTCTGTGGCTGTGTCTAGATCACTTGAAAAGTGTACTATGTAAAAAAAGATTTTTCGTCACATAAAATTTGTGATACATGCATGAAGTACTAAATGTGGATAAAATCAAAACTAATTATACAGTTTGATTGTACTTTGCGAGACGAATGTTTTGAGCCTAATTAGTAGACAATTATTACCAGATACAAACGAAATGCTACAGTGTATTTTGGCACTCCAAAATTTGAATCTAAACACAGCCTGTACCTGCTGGCACTGCAGCCGCGGAGGTTCGTCCCGTCGCCATCTGAAATCTCTGAATCCGCGGCTCCTTGGCTGTTGTCGCCTCCCGTAGTCCCGTGTCGGCCAGTGTCGCCATGTCGCCGAGGGTGGCGGCGGCCGGCGCACCAGAAGGAAAGCGCCAAACCCAGGTGACCGGTCGCGTGGCTCCCCACCGGCCACGTCCTGGCCTTGCCGACTGCCGCGCGCGCGCCCGTCACGTGACCGCGATCCGTGGTCCACCTGCGCCAGCCGAGAAATCTTTGGCGCGCACGCCCGACCCGACCGCGCCAACCGGCCGCGGCTGTCGTCGCCGCGCTGGAGCGCCCGTGGGCTGCCCGCCGGCTGTCCGTGCCCAACACCAGTCGAGCCCACCACGGATCCCCGGCGGCAGTCGACGGATCGCATGGACCGCGCTCACCAGTCGGCAGTCACCACTCACCAGTGGGGCGCGCGCGGTACGTGCCGAGGATTTCCTTTTCGAAGCCGGACGGCCGCAGCACTGTAGCAGCGACCTGGACAGCGTCGTTTATGGTTGCTTGCGCTGGCACGGCGCGCCGAACGGGCGTTCGTACGCGACGAGCATGATTTGATCTGGGGCGTCCTACTCGTACCAGCCTGCCGACACTGCGGATTCGTCGTCGTGCGGCAGACGATCTTTGGGGATATGGCAAGGATAGATGCACGCTGGACCGTCTCGTGCGTACTGCTTCGAAAGGTCAGCTTCCGGTGCCGCCGTGCCGCCCTTGCTTTTATCCGTTGCTGAATTTTCTTATCCGAAGGAACGGTCCTTGAAAGGCATGCCGATGTGATACGATACCAAGGAAATCGACATGCTGTTCTGCTACTAGTAGTGGTTTGTTTCAGGCTTTTTTTCCCGAGCATGATTTCTGGCAGCCCTTTGCAGTAGCTAGTATATGGTCCTATTTCGCCCCTATGAGCATGGATATTAGGCCTTGTTTAGATCCCAAATTTGGGAAGCAAATTTTGCATAGTAAATGTCCCATCACACTGTAGCAATTTTGTTTTTATTTGGTAATAATTGTCTAAATATTGATTAATTAGGCTTAAAATATTCGTCTCGCAAAGTACAACAAAACTGTGCAATTAGTTTTTGATTTCATCTACATTTAGTACTTCATATATGTGCCGACATTTTGATGTGATAGGGAATCTTTTTTTTACATAGTGAAATTTGAGAGTGAATTTGGGTATCTAAACAAGGCCTTAGCAGGAAAAGGCTGCGCAATCTCCGCCCGGAACACTCCAATTCAGCTGCTAATGATTGGCAAAACAGCTCAGACAAGAACCGAACAAACGACCGAATCAGTGACCGACCGACCGTTCCATCTCTCTCACCTCACCCCACCCCGCCGGGCCACCATAGCTCCTGCTGCCAGTCTGGTAGAGTACGTTTTGTTTAATGCAATGCGGGTCAAAGGATCATGAGCTAGCCCCCAGCCGGTCCGTAAAGGCGAAAGCCGGGGCACGAGATGGTCTCATGGATTGCGGATGCGAGCGCGACCGCCTACGGCCTGCCCATAAAGAAGCTCATCCACCGACCGGCAGGAGCCCAGCATCAACATGCGACTGCGAGCGAGCTAGCAAGCGAGACATCCATAATGCAGCGCGGCGTGCGTGACCACGGGCAGATCAACTAGCGGTGGCACTGGCGGGCACACGGCGCCCTTTTCCTGTGCCGCTCGCCGCAGTTCTCCCGGCCCAGTGTGGCAGCCGCCAGCGGCCAGCCAGGAGGAGGAAAGAGGCGGAGTCTCTCGCCTTCCGTAGGAGCAAACGGAGCCTACGTACTACTGTCTTGTTGTTGCAGATACTAGTACTACTACTATAGTACGTGGAGCGAGGCCTCGTTTAGTTCAGAGAATTAGGGAGAAAAACACTGTATCAGAATTTCTGTAACATTTCGTTTGTATTTGGTAAAAATTATCTAAATTTTGACTAACTAGGTTTAAAATATTCGTCTCGCAAAGTGCAACAAAACTGTGCAATTAGTTTTTGATTTCATCAACATTTAGTACTCTATGCATTTGCCGACATTTTGATGTGACGGAGAATCTTTTTTTTGCATAGTGAAATTTAGGGGAGAACTGAGGGAAGGCCTTGTTTAGATCCTAAATTTGGGAAGCAAATTTTGCATAGTAAATGTCCCGTCACACTGTAGCAATTTTATTTTTATTTGGTAATAATTATCCAAATATTGATTAATTAGGCTTAAAATATTCGTCTCGCAAAGTACAACAAAACTGTGCAATTAGTTTTTGATTTCATCTACATTTAATACTCCATATATGTGCCGACATTTTGATGTGATGAGAAATCTTCTTTTTACATTTAATACTCTATATATGTGCCGACATTTTGATGTGATGAGAAATCTTCTTTTTGTATAGTAAAATTTGGAGATGAATTTGGGTATCTAAACAAGTCCGAACTTAACAAGGGGCGAGGAGCGTGGCAAAGCCTGAGGCCTGGGATCACGAGCTTGCAAAGGCACACAGCGAAACGCGACATGTGATTGCGTGCGTGGTACAGCTACAGTACTCGATGGCAGCATACGAGCTGGAGTCACGTCACCGCGGCAGCGACGTGCCACGACGCTACAGCAGCCAACCGTGATTGATCGGGCGTCCGGGCGCGCCGGAACAGGCACCTACTGCTACAGTACTCCTCGGCACGTCACTCCAGTGGAGAATCCGAGGAAATCCGCCTCCTGCCTCGTACTACGTGCTCCATCTCAAAGCACGCTAGCTTCGGCAGTCGTACGTGCACGCGTGCTGCAACAGCGTTTGCGCCATGGCTACGTGCCGCCCCTCCCTCCGACCGTGCACCGGTTTTTCTGGCACCTGGGAACGTACCGGTGATGGCACTAGTGCAAGACGCGAGCACAGCGCCTCCTTCCTTCGGCCCATATACCGCCAGTGCGTGCTCAGGTTCTTAAACAGGCACCGTGTGTCCGTGTTGATACTGCCAACAAAACATGCAACCACTTGTACATGCCAGAAAAAATAATTTATGATTGACCAAGTTTCTAGTAATAAATAGTATTTATATT
The DNA here is from genome assembly GCA_038087645.1 of Saccharum hybrid cultivar R570. Classification (NCBI taxonomy): domain Eukaryota; kingdom Viridiplantae; phylum Streptophyta; class Magnoliopsida; order Poales; family Poaceae; genus Saccharum; species Saccharum hybrid cultivar. The sequence continues at coordinate 7,632,074 of JAQSUU010000112.1, read as the reverse complement.
TAAAACTTAAAATCCATTTATTATAAAAATATATTTCATAATTAATCTAATAACATTTATTTGATATCATAAATATTAATATATTTTTATTTATAATTGGTCAAACTTAAGATATTAAAATAGGATACTATGCTAAAATTGCATGTTTTAGTACTCGATAGACCGTGATTTTTCTTTCTTTTTCTTTTTGGAAAAGGATAGACAGGGATTAGAGTTGGCCAATGAGATGACACTAGTAGTAGCAGCCCCGGATTAATCAAAAACTACGACGTGAAACCATAGGGAGAGCGCGGGTACACTGTTGGCCCAGTAAGATTTGGTACGTCGACGTGGCAACCAGCTCGAGCCACAGGGCCATGCCTGGACCAAAAGAGAAGCTAGTATCACAGACTAAACTCTATGCCTAAGGCTGTGTTTAGTTCTCGTAGAATGCAAAATTCAAATTACGAACTACTTTGAAATGATAAAATACAATATACCAAAATTTTCATGAGCGTGTTTAGTTCCATCCAAAATGCCAAATTTTTCATGGGTTGGGCGAGAGCTTTTTGGCTTTTTTTTTACCTCTTGATGCTAAAATCTAAAATAGAGAATGGATACCTTTTTGCCTAAAAATTTGCATGGTGATTAGTTCTATTATGCAAAATAATAGGCCAAAACTCAAAAAATTTTAGGTGAAATAGGGAACTAAACACACCCTAACAGAAAACTTCCTTAATGATATTTTTATTATAAACGACAAAGAACGACAGGACACGGAAAGGAAGGCTACACCATTCTTTTAGGCCCATCATCTATCCAGGGACAATTGGTTGCCAAAACTTGGGCGTTCAAAGAAAAAAACACAACTGATTTGGTTCTCGACAATTTCCTTTTTTTCTTCTTTTGGTGCGGACAACCTGAATTTGTTGATCAGCTGTGATTATATAATGTTTGTTTACATAACAAATGGGAAGAAACTGTTGGATATTTATAATAACCATAAGGATAGTCCATTTTGAAGATTAAGTTTGACTAAATTTAAAAAGTAGTATTAATAATAATTTAGGTGAAAGTCCTCTCAAAAGATACGTAGAACCTTTTTAGAACCCGGGTGAATACTACTAGGCCTTGTTTGGATGGGATTTTAGAATCTGGAATCTGGATAGAAATAATCTCTAATGTTTTCTTGAGTTTTCTGTATGTGTGACAAAATCCCGTGAAGTCCTGTCTAACTAGGATTCTGTGATTTTTTTTATACGGATTTTGAAAAAGCCATGGAAACCAAACAGGGCCTAACTATCGAAACAGATCAGAGTTCCAGCAGTGCACACAGAAATTAGAGGGCAGGGCACACTCCCATTATCTGGGCACTTGCATATTTCCACCAACGAACCCGTGAAGAAACATGGACACAAACGATGGCTTGATCACATGCCCAGCTTCAGTCTAACTGCAAATTTGCAATTCCGTAGCGCACACTGCCTGCACAGAATCTACATATCTATCGTTGCATACAGTACTTCACTAAGCACGAGTTCTCGGCGCTGATGTGCCTGGATTCCAATTGCAGCCGGCGGGGTGTTCATGTGTTTGAGCACAGCTATACAAACCACGAAGCGAAGAAGATAGCGACGGTGCACGATCAACGGAGCAACGAAGAGCGCGCTTGGAATTGCACCGTCGCTGACATGCACACAACATCGCATCTGCTAGTCGACTAGTAGCTACACATTCTCCGCCGCATTCCCCGTTCCTGTACCAGAACACTGCCCTGCGCAGCAGAGCAGGATCAGCAAAAGAAGCATGGCCACTGGCACGGTTCCTCACTTCCCCTCTAGGTTCACCAGATGCTCCAAATGTCGTGGTCGAAGGCAGCCACCTCGACGTCGCCGGCGCAGCCGCCGGCGCACCGGAAGTCCTCCTCGACGAAGGGGAACCAGCCGAGGAGCTTCTCCTCGTCCACGCCCCACGTCCACCACGCCGCCGCCGCGTTCAGCCCGGCGTCGTCGAGGTCCCAGTCCACGGCGCGCGCGTCGTCCGCGTCCGCGTCTCCTCTGACGCCGACGCACACGTCCGGGACGGTCGGCGCCATCTCCGGCGGCGCGGGCGAAGACGCGGCTGAGCCGGCATTTGCTGCTGCGGCGGCGGCGGCGGAGGCAACGGACGCGGCGGCCGCCGCTGCGATGCGAGAGCCCGCGGCGCCGGGCTTCGTCTTGTTGGCGCCGCCCGCCGCCTTCGGCTGCCTTGGCTGCTTGGCCCGGCGCTGCGGCTTGGGGTTGGCGGCGGTGACGGTTGCGCTGGGGTCCTGCGGCTCCTCGACCTTGGGCTGCTGCGCCCTGGTTCGCTTCATGGCTGGCTCGCGGTCCTCTGCTTCGGGGCGGCGCTCTGCTCTTGAGGCGGGCGGGCGAGGTAGAGTGAGTGTGTGTGTCGTGGGACGGTGGGAGTGGAGCTCCGGGGCGTTTGGGCGCGCGGCCCTTTTGTAGGAGTAGAAGCCGGGTGGGGTCTCCGGTTCGCGCTCGCGCCAGGCTTGGGCTCGGCAGGACGCAGGAGCGCGGCGCGGCGAGGCAAGTGGGCTGTGCCGCTGCCTGGGTGCGGTGAGTGGTGACTCGTGACCTGCCCCAGTGGCCAGTGGCCAGTGGTCCAGCGGGTGGGTTGCACTTGCATCCAGACTCCAGAGGCAGCAGCCGCCGCGCGGCGACCTCTCTTTTCTGTGCAGTGCAGCGCACCTAGGCTGGCCGACTGGCCGAGGATAAGTCCCGGATCGTGATGGAAACTGGTGTGGATGGATGTGACGGCCAAAACTCATTGTCACGCGTCGTTGTTGGCCTGTTGCTGCGTCAAGTTTTACGATCGGATGGTTTGCTAACTCCTACTCTACACGATGTTTGTAGCAGCCGAGTAGTGACCGCACCATTTGCAGTTGCAAGAGCGACCGTGAGAGTGTGTGGTTGTGCTGGTTCACCTTCATGGCCAGGGACTAAGGACCGGCTGGAATCCGGCGTGTCACGTTTCCGCCGCGAAGACCAGCCAGCTTGTGATGCTAGTACGTACGGAGTACTCGTACAACGTTCGGTAGCTCACGGCGCGTGCACGTAGCCACGGGCCGGGAGCATGGAACATGGGGCCGCGCGGGCGGCGGCAGTCTGGATCCCAGCCAGCTGCTGCGTGCCATCACGTGGAAACGCCGGCGACTTGGGAAGGTGGGGGTGGGGGATCGCGTGCGCCCGCACGCCGACATCGTGAACCGCTCGTAACAAAACACGTCGAAGCACACCGGCTCTCATAATCAGGTCGGCGTGGAATGATATGTGTGGTGTGCTTCCGAGGCTGGACCTGTAATCTCCGCATGTGAGCATGCAAGTGTTATTAACAGTATTTTGATCTCTTTCGTACGGGTACTCTGGTGTCGATCGAACAACAGCAGTATGCGTACTACACGGGTGTTCGAGTACGAGTGAAGAAGAAGGCGTCGTCGGTGGCGTATCCAATTACGAAAACGGTTAGGGGCGTATTTAAGGGCCGACAGGGCGTGGCCGTATGTCGGCAAACCCCAGAATTAATTGCAAGACCTGTGGCCTCACTCATCAAGTGGCAGCTGTATATTCTGTGCATGCTTGCAAGCGGTGCTCGGCACGGCACGGCTCCTAGCCAGCCTGCCGTTCTGACAGGCGGGGGGAGAAGATATGGGTGCGTTGCGCTGGGTCCGGTGGTCGTTCGTTCGTTCCTCCTGCCGGTGCCGGCCGAGCGCCGCTGCCCGCTAGCCTCTGTCGGCCCAACCCAATCGCGCGACAAGGGTCTCCGTCGCGTGTCGTGCTCGCCCACGCGACGCTGTCCGCCACAAATGGCTGCTGCCTTTGCCGCGCGCCGTCAGGAGGCCGACGCTATCGTCGCTGCCGCTTCGTTCCGGGCGCTACTGACGCTAACCGTGCACCGAGATCTGTTGTTGGATTGGATGCGTGCGTGCGGCGGTCATGATCCCCGGCGGCACCGTACACAGGATAGGAAGATAATGAGGCCAACCACGTCCACGTGCTGCGGCGGCGATCCCGTCGCATTGATCGTACTTGCCGCGCCGAAAGGAAATTAAACAAGCCACCGGCGTCGAGTTGGCGGCCTACACGCAGGATCATTGCGCTCGTGCCGGTGCCGACCACACCGGGGATGGCTGGGGAGTTCTGGACCTGGGCCTGGCCGCTCGCGTACGATTTGAAGCCCACCCGATTAGTAAGAAAGAATAGGGCCCATGACAATTGTTTAGCGAGCCTTAATCAAAGACACCCATTGGGCCAATGTGTGTGAAGAAGAAAGCGGCCGGCCATCGAGATCTTTGGTTTCCAGCAGAGAGCGACACGTGTGGCGCCCAGCCGCTCCGTGACCGATGGAGCCCCTTACTGCTACGAACTAGTACTAGTAGCACACAGTACTCAGAAGAAATTGACACGAGGTAGTGCCCGGTCATATATTTATTCTATCCATCACGGCTGCCTTTCTCGTAGTAGATACTCGTAGATGCCTGCACTGCATGATCCATGTTAAACACAACATGCACGCACAGGCAAAGATACGGAGGAGTAGACGCCGACGAGGCAAAGGCAAAGGCAAAGGCAAAGGCGTCTTGTTCCAATCCGAGCAGCAGTGCAGTTGCCGCTCATCATCGGCAGCTGCAGCACCCACCACGCGCGGCACGTTTGGCTGTCCAGAGGCGCCTGCGGTGTCCCTGTCACGGTCATGTGATTTGGTGCCCGCAACATTCCTCCCCGGTCGTGTCGTACAGGGAGCTTTGTTCGGCTTGCCGGCCCGCTTTCCTCCACTGCCTGTGCCTGTGCCGACGATGATTCCCGTTCTCCAGCTTTTTCGTCGCAACTCGTTGTCTCGATGGATCCGAGCATCATCGTTTTAGGCCTGCTAATGGGTTGGGTTTAAATGGGTTTAATGGGTTGGGTTTTTAAATGGGTGCACTCTGGATGGGTGGGAATGGGTTGATTTATTTAGCGGGTCGGGTCGGGTTGGGTTTAATAGAAAACTGGGTTGGATGGGTCGGGATTGGGTTTTTTTTTTGTTTGAATGGGTTGAGCCCATGGGTTGATGTTGAATTTTTAATATATCATAGTATACATATATATTGATTTGTAATTTGTTTAGCTTTTGATGTAGGGCCCACATGCATATTTTGCTATGCTAATTGGCACGGATTAGCCTCATGACATTTTGAATCCAGCTTAATTTATTTTGGTCAATTTCGACAAAATTTTATAATGTGAACACGGGCTTTTATTTCTAGGGTCCGGCTTCGAGGTGGGACCCACATATTCATCTGGCAGTGCCAACTGGCATGAAATAGCTGCTTGTTATATTAAATCATCTGCAACAAATTTTAGTCAATTTCGACAAAATTTTATAATGTGAACGCGAGCTTTTATTTCTAGGGTCCGGCTTCGAGGTAGGGCCCACATATTGATCTGGCAATGCCAACTGGTATAAAGTAGCTGCTTGTTACATTAAATTATTAGCAACAAATTCTAGTCAATTTCGATAAAATTTTATAATGTGAACGCGAGCTTTTATTTCTAGGGTCCGGCTTTGACGTGGGGCCCACATATTGATCTGGCAGTGCCAATTGGCATAAAGTAGCCGCTTGTTACATTAAATCATCTGCAACAAATTTTAGTCAATTTCGATAAAATTTTATAATGTGAACGCGAGCTTTTATATACATTTTTATGTAAACTCATAGATTTTTATAGCAAACTCGTGGGTTTAATTAGTTTATGGGTTGGAATGGGTTGGGTTGAAACTATAAAAATATGGGATGGGTTGGGTGAAAGAAGAGAGTTAATTTGTTATGGAATGGGTTGAATACGGGGTGGGTTTTTAGCCATTAGCAGGCCTAACGTTTGCCCGTACGATACGAGCGCATGACAGAGACTTGTTTTTTGTTTCTTAGAGCATAAGCAAATACTATATACCATGCTGCTAAACCCTTGTTGCAGGCGTGTTACGTTACGTGTGACTGAGCAACTCGCTAAAGGATAAAAACACGGACAGAGCGAAGAAGACGCACGGTGGGTGCGTGGAGTAGGAAGGGTTGGTTTACCAGCTTCTGTCATTTCTCTGGAGACCAAATTAAGTTGGCGTTCGGCTCTTTTCTTTCCCCTGATTTTCGCGGTGGGTCGCTTTGCTTTGCGACGGATACTTGTTTTTCTCTGAAGAAGAAACTGGACGCGCGTTGCAGCGTCCGGAGTCTGCTCTGTCAGGTCAGGCCGATGGGCGATGGCGATGCAAAGCTGATGCTGCCACTCAACTCATCCTAGTCTTGGCGCGTGCTATACACCTGTACGAGTAGACTGTAGCCAGATTGATGGTTAGTGCCATGAATTACTCTAGTGATAGCTTGTTGACCGTGACGTTGATAGCAGCTGATGAGGAAACATTGCTGCTTTATTTACATACTCCTATATAGACTACTGATTTACTGAAGATATGGGCAGCGTCAGTCAGGACACGGATGGCGTGTCCGATGTGTAGGCGTCGTTGCATTTCATTTCGTATAGCTAGCTCTCTTCAAGATAAGTTTCAGTTAGAAAGAAGGTCGAAAAAGCGAAGGGAGAGCGTTAAGTCTCACTGTCGCTAAATCGCCCGTGATCAGATTCGCGTCGTATTCAGACGGTGTATGTAAACAGGCAGGACCCGTGAACGAACCGATGGGATGAGAGAACCTGTCGCTGAAAGGATTCCGATCGACGTCTATTTATACTATGCTTTTTCAGAAATAAATGGAAAAGGCGAACAACACGTTTATTTCGATTCTCACTTTTTCTTTCTATATGGATATGGACTATGGAGTAAATCGATACTACCTTTCGCCATTGCCGTCCCTGTCTTGGTAGCAGGAAAATCAACACGTATGCTACGGAGCAAGAACAAAGCAGCCCTAGTAGTAGCTACTTCAGTCACACGGGAACAAAGCGCGGCAACTAGTAGAAAAAAGAGCATAGAAAAAGAAACGATCGGGGGCCAGTTCCGCGAACACCATCACACGGGACGGGAACAAAGCGCTGCTAGACGTGTGTGAAGCCGTGGGCGGCATCTCTTTCCTTTCGATGCGATGCAAATTGCAATGCAACCGCGCGGCGGCATCTCCCAGCTTCCTCCTAGTCCTGAATCCTGATCCACAGCAAGAAGCTGATCGTGCAGCAAACCACCAGTGTACGAAACGCAGGCGGCACCGACAGTGACATGGTTAAAGCCTTAAACGCACGACCAGAGCTGCTACCGTGTTCAGGCAAAGCCTTAAAGTTGGAGCATCAGAGTGGAGTGCAGCGAGGTCAGTTGGGAAACTCAAAGGAAACTGGACTGGTATTGGCGCGACGCCCGCTTTTCCTTGTGCTAAGTTCACATGAAACTGCAGAGGCTCCAAGCCTAGCCGCGGCACTTTCTTGACTAAGTAGTTTCCAATAATGCTACTGATTGCACTAAAGTGAACGGACATGCCATGTTGGGAGGCAAAAGTGGCAAAATTTCAGGGCCATGCTTCTGGAACTCGAGTTGATTCAGCTTTCTATCTTGTTCAGATTCCTATTTGATCATTGGATGAGCACCACCGCACCAGCAATTCCTACGCACTAACCGGGATCGTGTGCTTCCGGAAGATTTGACATGTAAACAAATAAAGATATGGTCTTGTTTATTCTACGGTATACTAGTGTGTGTGTCTAGTTCTGTACTAGTGTACTGCTCCTGGCTTCATTTTTTCATATCAATTCCTATTCGCTTGAGTTTATCAGCCAGTCATTCAGCAGTGTTTTTCTCTCACAACAATTCAGCATCAGCATCCGTAGCAGCCGCAGAAACGCTCAGTCGAACAAGGCGGCCAACAACGCCTCAAGTAAAAGCCAAAAGTCAGCATCTGTAGCAGCCGCAGAAACGCTCAATCGCTAACAAGGCGGCCAACAACGCCTCAAGTAAAAGCCAAAAGATATGACCTTGCTGATTGAACTCTAGTGCTGGCTTCAATTCTGAAGCTAAAAAGGAATTTTAAAAGACTAGAGGAGGCAGCAGGCCAAAGGTAGTGGCAGATGTGTAGCTGTGCAGTGCAAGTGCAGGTCTAGGCAGCAGGCTACTAGGCAACTTGTGCCATCCGGTGCTCAAACTGAGCAAATCATGCTGACTGGCCATCCTGCTTTTGGTGTCACAAACTGTGGGAATGGTTGGATAGTGATTGGCAACAAAAGGGTGGATTATTGAAAGTAGTGGGAAATGATGCTAGGATTTGTCTGTCATGGGCTCATGATTTAGGGGAACGGAAGGGCCCAGGTAATGTTGTGTGTTAGGTCAAAACCATAGGTTGGCGGTCACCCATAATCTCTGGTCTCTTCGTTTGTCTCGCACTTCCACACACACGCTAATGCTCTAGTCCACTCCATGTTCAAGCACAGCACGGGGCAAGGGGCAATTTGCAACTCTGTCCTATGTACGTACTTCTCATTTGATTAATCATGCATCACGACCATCTAGGCCGGTTGACAATTCATTTGGGAGAAAGAAAAAGATGCATTTCTTGTGCGTATGTACCGATCGCTGTGGAAACATGACGTAAAGGAGAGATCCAATACTAGGCTTGGAAAAGTTATGAAATACTCCCGTCTCTGATCCAATAGATCCAATAACAGAGAGTTGTTGGAGAGCTGTTTTTTCAATCTTGCCAAATAATCTAGATTGAGAGTAGGTTTTGCAAACTCTTCGAGGTTTTCTAGATCTATTTTTAAAAGGGAGCACATTAAGGCGCACATCTCTGAAAATCGCTATTAACAAAGACAACTATTCTAAGTGTCCGTCTCTAAAAACCAATTTTCAGAGACAGGCATTCTAAGATGTCCCTCTCTAAAAATATATAGTTTCAACCTAGAACAATTTATAACTTCTTCATATGAAACTCGGATGAAGATAAACTTTATATCAAAGTTGTGGCTCTTGACACAATCTATAACTTTGTGGTTAAGAAATCTATATGAAAATGTTTAGAGTCCCAAAATATCAAATATTTTAGCATGGGAGTTCATTCATGGGCTCATGCTTAAGTACGGAGTCTGTTCATGGACTCGCGCGCATGACAAAAACTAGACTCACCCTCTCAGCCTGTTCGCTTGAGCTTTCAGCTGCTTATTTTCAGCCAGCCAGCAGTGTTTTTCTCTCACAACAAATCAGCCAACAGTACTTTCAGCCGCTTATTTTCAGCCAAGCGAACAGGCTTGTTATAGCTGCTATCGCGTGTTCTCATTCCAAACTTCTGCGTGTACAAGAGTTGGCAGAGCAGGCTTTTGTTCCTGTTGAATAAGAAGCTCCCTAACCTTAATGAAACCAAAATAGAAAAAAAGTTACTTATTTGACCAAATAGGACTGTCCAGTTCCTATAGAATCAATCATTAAAATATCTGATTTGACTAAATGGAACGAAAAGTGTTTTGCATGAGATGGTAAATGAAAAAGATAAGCCCCACACGAGGTTTGGGAATAAGTGATTGTCTCATAAATGAGCAAAAAATGTATGTTGCTAAAGAGGATCTATTAAACACATAAGTCACTAGATCTGGCTGCTACCAAGTGTTCCCATTGCAACAAGGTAGTAGATCCGCCACTGTGCTCCCATCAGAGGTCCTGCCTCAAGGTAGTATACCTCTATCTTCACTGAATTTTTTATATTATATCTATAATAATATACTCCCTTTATCTCTAAATATTTGTCGCTTGCGTTTTTCAACAAACAACTTTGACTAAATATATATTAAAAAATATAAATATTTATGCGAACATAAGGTTGACAAGTACCCTGTGATGAGTGATTGTCAATGTGATCTACGAAGTACGTTAAGTGGTGACTAACCCTACCATGGCGAAAGCTATGTGTGCGACATGTCTCTTGGCTTGTGTTGTGCAGGTGTGGAGCTCGGAGGCGGTGGTCGACAGCGAGGTGAAGATCAAGCAGAGACGTGCTGCGCCGACGGACCAGGAGCGGTGAAGGGCGGACGTGAGGTTTGGCGAGGGACCAGGAGGCCGGGTGACCAGACGCGGTGGTTGACATCTGAGACATCGACAAGCCTCAAGGCTTTAACTCAAGGCTTTAAATCTCGGGACGAGATTTCTTTAAGGGGGAAGGGCTGTAACACCCCGGGTGTTATAGTGCTAATTAATCTGCCATGTCATCATAACGCATCGTAAAGCATCCATGATTAGGTCAACCTTGTTATGTATCAACTAAAACAAGTTTACTTATCTAAATTGGGTGTGCTTCTCAGTGGTGTGCTCCGAACCAAAAACCCTAAATTCGAATAACACCGCAAATACTTAGTCCATACCCTGCGTAAATTGAGGTGTGTGACTGTGTTGCACACTAGTGTCAAGTGTAGGGTATGAGCTCAAGTACAACACATAAATGAAGCTCCAAGTTTGAGTTTGAGTTGGAGTCCAAAAACTTGTCACGAGTTTTCCGATTCGAATTTAAATTCAAATTTGGGGAAAATGTAAAAGAATTTCAAAAGCTAAATTGGTCAACCAAGAGTGACATTTGGTCAACCATGCCACGTTGGTCCAAATGATGCGCTTGGGTGATGGTTTGATCACTAAGTAAACACTAATTAAGGTAGCAACAAATTCCAATTGAAAATTCCTCCGAAAACCCTAAATTTCAAAACCCTGTTTTACCCCTTTTGAAATAATTCAAAATCTAAGCACAATTTCGGAAAAAGTTCAAAACCAAGTTTGTAGAACTTTTCAAGGGCTACAACTTTGGTGTTTTGAGTTTTCAAAGTTTTAGTGTAAAATGTGGAGCAATTTTGAAAATAAGTAAATTTCAGATTTGACTTATTTTTGTCCCCAAACTAAGATTTCAAAATGGAGGCAGAATTTGAAAATGTTTTGAACAGAAAAGTTGTAGGTCTTGTCTAGATGTACAACTTTGGTGTTTGGAGATTTTGAAGTTTCCATATGAAATTCAAAGTAATTTCTAAATTACCAAATCCCCAAAATGTGTCCCCTTTTGAATTTAAACTCAAATTTCAAAATCCAGTTAGAATTTGAAAAAGTGTTCAATAAAAAACTTGTAGAGCTTGAAATTCTGAAGATTTCATATCTTGGGAATTTTTTCAAGTTGTTACATGAATTTGAAAGTAATTTAAGAAAACAGGTTGAAAATTCAAATTTGGGGGGAGGGACAGCTACAGTGGCCGGCCAATCGCCGCCGACCACCGCGCGGTATGGGCGTCGGAGCGCCGCCGTGGCCTTCGGCCAGCTTCTAGGCGCGCCCTCGACCACCAGCGCGACGACGCGAGCATTCCCGTGCTGTAGCCGCGACCGTTGTCTATAAATACATCTAGGTCACCGTGGCGTTTTTCGTTTTCCTTGTTTTCGCCATCGCCGCCACCGCAGCTCCGCCGCTCGCCGCCGCCGCCGTCAAGCCGCCACTGGCCACGCAACTCGCACCAATAGAGTCGCCTCATCCTCGCACATCTTGTGGACCACTTGAATTCACCGTTTTCGTACCCAAGCCTCCGCACCGCCTGCTCCCGTGCCCACCTCCGGCGACCGACCGCCACCGTCGCCCTCACGTGGCCAGGCCACTCCAGCCTTTCCCCGTCGCCACCAAGAGCTCCACTGCAACCACGGTGAGCCACTAATGCTCCCCGTCCCCTCAATTTGGTCTCTATTGCTTTGTGTGCACCGGCGTGCTGCTCCCGTGTTCACCGTGCCGCCATCGCCGTCGCTCGCGGGTCACCAGAGCTCGAACCGTGGTGCAAACTAGTCAAACGGAGTCGTGGGAAGGTGTAGTTGGTGTTGGTAGGGTCAGTGGGTCGACCGATGCCCCGGTGACCGGCCGGCCACCGCGCAGGGGTGAGTGAGCGCGCGGGAGTGAGCGGGAGGGCAAGAGGAAAGGGATGACAGGCGGGGCCGGATGTCAGTGAGAGAAAGCGGGCGCGGGCGAGCGCGAGCGGAGCGGGCCGCGTTGCTGGGCCACAGTGCTGGGCCGAGCGCGAGCGCGCGGGCGAGCACGCGGGCGCGTTGCTGGGCTGCTCGGCTGGGCTGGATCGGAAGGAGAGAAGGAGTCGGCCAGAGTTCGGTTTTTGTTTTTCTTTTTCAAAATTATGAATAGTGATGCTATTTGTTTATTTCACTAAAAATTGTGTAGAGCTCCAAAATTCCTAAAAATTTTTGTGTGAGCTTCTCAATGTGTAAACTATCTAGGAAAAATGTTAAATCCTGAATTTGCTTACTTTGTGCAGTAAATTTAATTAGTTCCAATAAAGATTAAATGCAACTTCCATGAATTTTAATAATTAAATTGTTAATCCAAAAATTATGAAATTTATTGTGACACTGTTTTAAGTCATTCTTAATCCATAGAAAAAGTTTAAGCTTGTTTAGATAAAGTATGATCAACTATTAATTATGCCCTAATTAATTAAATAGTAAATAAATGTTAATTTGATAACTTTAAGTGTTGTGTGCCCTTTTGATTGAGTGATGTCCTTAGGTCACTAATCATTGGTGATCTTTGGCACCTTAATTCCATGTTTGAGCTCGTTAGTAACTTACTTAGGGATAAAAAGCTGGTATCGCTGGACTTGTCGCTACTAGTTAGTAGGTTTTCTGTTTGCGACTGTACCGTGCAGGAAAGTTGTACTCAAGTCGTAAATCATGGCATATCATCATCAAGCATCATGTTTATCATCGAGCATCATGTTAAAGCATGTTATGTACTCGTGTAGTTTATGCTTTCGAAGAAGTCGAAGTCGCCGAGGAAGCCTCCGGAGAAGAGCTATCGTCGGTGGGTTCCGGACCAGAAGTCGGAGTCGGTGAGTCTGAGTTAGTCGTCGCGTCAGAGCAAGGCAAGCCCCGGTGCATTTAAACCCTACCTTGAGTTTTATAAATTTTTATTATTTATATTATGGTCTATTGCATTAAGTAATTAGGAGTTGAGTGATAACCTAATTGCTGCATTGTCATCCTTGATTATTGCAATATCAACCTTGATACCTGTTTTACTGAAAATGCGTAGTATGCTTCGCTATGCTTAGAAGTTAAGCTTTTAAATGAATGTTTACTCGGCCATGACAGCATACTTAATGAATATTGAAATATGAGAATGAACTTGTAAGATCGGGCGGGTGGTTTGGCTACTGCTAACATGCATTGGGAAAGGAGTCTCAATGTAGTGTTTCCGCCTTGTCAGTTAAGGACCGTCCGTTGTAAGCCTGTTTGTGTTTCGAGACTTTGCAACTAGCCTCATGCCTTGGGTAAGCCCAAAATGTTAGTGATTCCATTACGAGAACGTCTAACCTCGCACTGGGAGTGGAGAGATGGCGGGAGTAGCGTGTACCCTCGGGGCTAGAATCGGGCCGGGTTCGAGGAGTACTGTACTCTTGGGTGGCGATGGACACGTTCTGGTTTTGGAAGATCTAAATGAGGGTTGATATATGCAAGATTCGGTTCTACATATGTCGTGATGTTATAGATCCCCAGCTGGGTATAATCGGTTCGAATCATCGTTGCTCCTCGGTTATGGAGACTTGATCACCTGACTTACATCGTAGTTAAGAACTGGAATTGAAAGAAAGAATGAGAAAGGTTTTGATGATACTTACTTTGATCTAGATTAGGATCACCTAGAATTAGATAATGAACCATCAATGGTAAAAGTAAAATATTGAAGATAAGGACTTACTTTAGTAAGCTTTTCTGTAAAAGAAAATTTGATTCTGGAATACCCGTACATTGATCCCTAAAGCTAGCATGCCCTTGGAGTCTTTGTCTTAGTTGGGTAAGTCTTGTTGAGTACTCTCGTACTCAGGGTTTGTTGAACCCCTTGTTGCAGGTGCGGTTCATGAACAAGTCTGCTTTGAGCCTTGTTGCAAGACCGTTGTGGCAGAAGAAATTGACGACGAGTAGACTGTGTGGCCTTTGGGCAAGGCATCTCGCTTGTGTGATGTAATAAAGTTACTACCAATACTTCTCTACTACTGGTTTGTAATAATGCTACATAAGGTTTGAGGTTTGAAAACTGGTTTGTAAACTTAAGTTATTGTAAGACTTCCACTACTTTACTCTGTTGAATTTTTTGAATAAACTGTTATAATATTGCAATACTCCTGTGATTGGATCCTGTTCGTAGGAAAGCAAGCCTTTTAAGTTATGAGGAACATAAGTACGGCTGTCAGAGGTCATTATGACAATGATGGGTACATGTGGGCCATCATAATTAGGAGGTTCTGTGACAGCTGGTACCGGAGCATAATCACTCGAGTTATTGTAGTATTACTTTGCAAAACTTTAAAATAATTTGGGTCGAACAAACTTAATATTGATATTTTGGTCCAAATTGTTTTTGCTTATCTTAATCTATTCTCTATAGTTTTCTTAGCTCATATTTGAAAGCTTCGTAGTGAAGTATCATGCTATAGTGCCCTATGTTATAAATATTGCATGTGTTACTTAATCTTTTCTGTTAGATCGTAAGTACGATGCATGCATCATGTTTAATTAACCTGCTTAAGTTACCTTCCCTTTTAAAGTGGTTTGGGTTAAGTAAGGTTCAATCCTATTCATGCTAACCTTCAGATTCCTCCCATCTGTTCTCATCGTTCTAATTCTATCTTCCTTTAGGATGGCACGTGTGAATACGACTGCTCGCAAGAAAACGGGTCCGCAAGGAGTGCCACATCATCAGTTGGCCACCAGAGGTGATGGAGCAAGCAGTAGTCGTAATCCGAACCCGGATTCGGAATCAGAGGTTGCAAGGCTTACGTCAGAGGTAGAGCGACTGAAGCGCAACATGCGTTTTTGGAAGTAGTTCTAGAACGAGTCTCTGGAAAAGGAGACAGAAGCCAGGGCTCGTGTTCGAGAGTTGGAGCTTTATGCGACACACCTGGAGCAGTACAACACCATTCAGCATGAGGAAGTCCATAGGCTACATGATCTGATGAATCCCAATCATCAGCCTCAGGCAGTTGAAGATGATGTCGGTGCTGTGGTTGTTCCTGGTGAAGAGGACAATGAGGAAGAAGATCCGGAAGAAAATGAATCCATAATGGAAAGTGAGGATGATGCAAGTCATGTCACTGGTGCAAGTGCTCCGGAGAATGAGGATGGAGTGATCGTGATCAGTGATGATGATGAGGAGTGAAGTGTCGACATGGATGGTTATGTAATATAGTAGTCTTTCCTATTTTCTAAGAACCTTAGTGGGTAGTTTCTTGCTTGCGAGCAAGTTTATAATGAAATAATGTAAGATAAGTTTGATGTGTGTACTAGTACTGTACTAACTGCTTTTTAATTCAATAAAGCGATGTAAATAAACATGGTTTGTGTACAACAGATGGACGGTACTGGAACTTCCCAGGATAGGGACAATACTCCGAATCCCCCACCATTCCCACCTACCTTGGCAGAAGCTATTGCCGTACTGGTTAATGCCACTACCTTGTTGGCTCAGAATCAGAATGGAAATCAGGGTCGTCGAGGCCGTAATAATGGAGGAGAAACCACTTATGTGGATTTCACCGATACCCGTCCACCAGTGTTTTCAAAGGCAGATGAGCCGCTAGAGGCGGATGACTGGCTCCGCACCATGGAGCAAAAGTTTGAACTTCTACAGTGCACGGAGTACCAGAAACCCGTGTTTGCAGCACAGCAACTCAGGGGTGCCACAGGGGCGTGGTGGGCGAATCTGGTCGCCGCACGGCCTGCTGGCCACTATGTCACTTGGCAAGAGTTTCGTGATGCTTTCAGAGCACACTATATCCCAGATGGTGTTATGGCCATGAAGTTAGAAGAGTTTCTCTCTCTGAAACAGGGGAACCAGACAGTTCTACAGTATGTGGGCAAATTCAATCATCTGTCCCAGTATGCAGCTGAGTATGTGAACACCGATGCAAAGAAGAAGAGTTGTTTCATAAGAGGTTTGAGTACCAGGATCCAGGAAGCATTGGTCACCTGCTATAATGCCACGTATCATGAGATAGTCAATGTGGCTATTGCGTCAGAAGAGAAGTCCCGCCTTCACAAAGAATCGAAGAAAAAGAAGCAAATGTTGTCTAGCCCGTCTAGCGGCATTAAGAAGCGCCAGAAGTTTATCTACCACCCTCAGAACCATTTCAGCCCAACTTATCGTCCACCGCAATACCAATCTCGGCTGCAGACGTTTTTCCATTCTGCCGCAACCCAGCAATATCCACAGCAGCCGAATGCCCCTGGTATTCGAAACCAGACTCCAGTAACCCATAACTTTCCTTGCTACAATTGTGGAAAGCCAGGCCACTTCTCCAAGGACTGCCCGTATCCAAGGCAGTACAATTCCAACTATCCCCGAGCTCCCGTACCGCAACAGCAGCAGCCTCAGAGCAAGAATAACAATCTGAATGTTCAGAAGGGTAAGGGTGAGAAGAAGACAGGACGTGTATTCTACACTCAAGCAAGTGCAATTCCAGAGGGAGAACCTGTTATGATGGGTATGTTCCCTGTTGCTAATCATCCAACAGTACTGTTATTTGATTCAGGTGCATCGCATACATTTATAAATCGCACCTTTGTTGTTAAGCATGACATTTCAATTATGGGAACACAAGAAGATTTCTTTATTCAGTCGCCCGGGGGACAACTGTGTACTAAGGAGATGGTACGTGACGTACCTATAGAGTTGGGTAGGCATATATTCCCTACCTCAATGATAATATTACAGAAATAGGATATAGATGTAATCCTAGGTATGAATTGGATGTACCAACGAGGAGCCATTATAGATGCACTGCATAGAACTATAAGGTTGAACTTGCCAGATAATAAATCTCATCTTCTTATCTAACTTCCTATTCCCAAGAGAACAGTTGAAAGGTTATGTGCAACTTTAGTACAGGAGATTTGTGATATACCGGTAGTCTGTGAATTTCTAGATGTATTTCCAGATGATCTACCAGGTCTGCCACCGGACAGAGATGTAGAGTTTGTGATTGAGTTAAAACCGGGTACTGCCCTAATATCCAGGAGAGCTTATAGAATGCCACCCAATGAATTGGCAGAACTTAAGGATCAATTGCAAGAGTTACGTGACAAAGGTTTTATCAGACCCAGTTCCTCACCATGGGGATGTCCGGCTCTTTTTGTTAAGAAGAAAGATCAGACTTTAAGGATGTGTGTTGATTATAGACCGTTGAATGAAGTAACCATTAAGAACAAATACCCGTTGCCTCGCATTGATCTACTCTTTGATCAGCTTGCGGGGGCAAAGGTATTTTCAAAGATCGATCTTCGATCGGGGTACCATCAAATCAAGATTTGACCTGAAGATATCCCAAAGACTGCATTCACCACCAGATATGGATTGTATGAGTACCTAGTTATGTCTTTTGGTCTCACCAATGCACCAGCACATTTCATGTATCTGATGAACTCAGTTTTCATGCCGGAACTTGACAAGTTTGTGGTTGTTTTTATTGATGATATTCTGGTGTACTCCAAAAGTGAAGAAGAGCATGCTGAGCACCTCAGAGTAGTCTTGACTCGTCTGAGAGATCATCAACTGTATGCCAAGTTCAGTAAATATGAGTTTTGGTTAAGAGAAGTGTAATTCTTAGGACATGTGTTGTCAGCCAAAGGAGTAGCAGTAGACCCTGGTAAAGTGAAAGATATTCTGAATTGGAAACCACCAATCTCAGTTCATGAAGTCCGAAGTTTTCTAGGAATGGCGGGTTATTACCGTCGATTCATACCTGATTTTTCAAAGGTAGCCAAGCCAATCACGGAGTTGTTGAAAAATCAAACTAAGTTCATATGGTCTCCAGAATGTGAGGGAGCTTTTAGAATTCTAAAGAAGTCATTGACAACTGCTCCAGTCTTGGCACATCTAGATATAGAAAAGCCATTTGATGTTTACTGCGATGCCTCGGGTATTGGCCTTGGTTGTGTATTGATGCAAGAAGGCAAAGTCATTGCTTATGCCTCGAGACAGTTGAAGCGTCACGAAGAGCATTATCCAACTCATGATCTTGAACTAGCAGCTGTGGTTCATGCATTGAAAATCTGGCGTCATTACTTGTTAGGTAATACTTGCCACATGTATACAGATCACAAGAGCTTAAAGTATATCTTTACTCAGTCAGAATTGAATATGAGGCAAAGAAGGTGGCTTGGGTTAATAAAGGACTATGATTTAGAAGTGCACTATCACCCTGGTAAAGCAAATGTTGTTGCTGATGCACTCAGTAGAAAGAATCATTGCAATTGTATAACTGTGAAGCCAATGGATTACAGTTTGTGTTACGAATTGGAAAAGTTGAATATTGAAATAGTCCAACAAGGTCAGTTGACTAATGTCATAGTGGAATCAACAATCAAAGATCAGATTGTATCTACTCAGAGAAAGAATTCCGGAATAGCTCACATCAAAGAAAAAGTTAGAACAGGTCAACAAACAGATTTCAGTATTGATGATGCAGATGTGTTGTGGTTTAAGAACCGGCTAGTGGTCCCAAAGGTTCCAGAGTTACGTCAGCTCATTCTTGATGAAGCACATCGTACAAGGTTTTCTCTTCATCCAGGGAGTAATAAGATGCATCAAGATTTGAAACAGAGATTTTGGTGGACCAAAATGAAAATTGAGATCGCTAGGTATGTTGCCAGATGTGACACTTGTTGTAAAGTGAAGGCTGTACATTTAAAGTCGGTAGGAATGTTACAACCCTTGCCCATTCCATCATGGAAATGGGAAGATATCAATATGGATTTCATTACTGGGTTACCCAAGACCTCAAGAGGCTTTGATTCAATTTGGGTCATTGTGGACCGACTGACAAAGTCATCTCATTTTATTCCAGTCAAGGTGGACTATACTGCTATAACTTATGCTAAAATATATATTGCACGAATCCTGAGTCTTCATGGAGTACCAAAGACCATTGTATCTGATAGAGGTACGCAGTTTGTTAACAATTTTTGGAGACACTTACATGAGTCCCTGGGTACAAAACTTCTGCATAGTACCGCTTATCATCCACAAACAAGTGGTCAGACTGAAAGGGTCAATCAAATTCTAGAAGATATGTTAAGGTCGTGTGCACTCAATTATTCAGATACTTGGGACGAGTGGTTACCTTTAGCAGAATTCTCCTACAATAACAGTTATCAAGAGAGTATCAAAATGGCACCGTTTGAAGTATTGTATGGCCGCAGGTGCAGAACTCCATTGAATTGGTCTGAACCGGGAGAAAGATGGTTTTTCGGTGTTGATCTTGTGAAAGAAATAGAAGAAAAAGTTAGGCAGATCTAGAATAATCTGAAAGTTGCTCAGTCCCGACAAAAGAGTTATGCTGATAAAAGGCGTAGACCCTTGGTATTCAAAGTAGGAGATTATGTTTATTTGAAAGTATCACCCATGAAGGGAGTTAACCGATTTGGAGTCAAAGGCAAACTCGCACCACGTTGTATTGGCCCATTTCAAATTATTGAGAGATGTGGAAAGGTGGCATATAAGTTAAAGTTGCCTGAACAACTGTCAGCCGTGCACAATGTATTTCATGTATCACAAATGAAGAAGTGTCTGCAAGTACATGATCAAGTTGTTGATGTTGATGGAGTTGAACTCGAACCAAATTTGACATATTCTGAACATCCTGTCCGAGTTTTGGACCAAAAGGATCGTGTTACCCGAAGTAGAACAACTAAATGGTACAGGATACAATGGAATCAACATTCAGAAGAGGAAGCCACCTGGGAATCGGAAGATTACCTGTTGGAGAATTTCCCCGAGTTCCTTGCTTCTATCTAGGTTGTAATTTCTTCTTTAAACTGTAACCTATCCTTTTCAAATTTTTGTAATGTAGAAAACCCCCTACCTGTTTTGTAGACAAGTCTTGGACGTGTTTGCTTGACATGTTTCCTTTTCCATTACTTAACTCAAGGCTTTAAATCTCGGGACGAGATTTCTTTAAGGGGGAAGGGCTCTAACACCCCGGGTGTTATAGTGCTAATTAATCTGTCATGTCATCATAACACATCGCAAAGCATCCATGATTAGGTCAACCTTGTTATGCATCAACTAAAACAAGTTTACTTATCTAGATTGGGTGTGCTTCTCAGTGGTGTGCTCCGAACCAAAAACCCTAAATTCGAATAACACCGCAAATACTTAGTCCATACCCTGCGTAAATTGAGGTGTGTGACTGTGTTGCACACTAGTGTCAAGTGTAGGGTATGAGCTCAAATACAACACATAAATGAAGCTCCAAGTTTGAGTTTGAGTTGGAGTCCAAAAACTTGTCACGGGTTTTTCTATTCGAATTTAAATTCAAATTTGGAGAAAATGTAAAAGAATTTCAAAAGCTAAATTGGTCAACCAAGAGTGACATTTGGTCAACCATGCCATGTTGGTCCAAATGATGCCCTTGGGTGATGGTTTGATCACTAAGTAAACACTAATTAAGGTAGCAACAAATTCCAATTGAAAATTCCTCCGAAAACCCTAAATTTCAAAACTCTATTTTACCCCTTTTGAAATAATTCAAAATATAAGCAAAATTTGTGAAAAAGTTCAAAACCAAGTTTGTAGAACTTTTCAAGGGCTACAACTTTGGTGTTTTGAGTTTTCAAAGTTTTAGTGTAAAATGTGGAGCAATTTTGAAAATAAGCAAATTTCATATTTGACTCATTTTTGTCCCCAAACTAAGATTTCAAAATGGAGGCAGAATTTGAAAATGTTTTGAATAGAAAAGTTGTAGGTCTTGTCTAGATGTACAACGTTGGTGTTTGGAGATTTTGAAGTTTCCATATGAAATCCAAAGTAATTTCTAAATTACCAAATCCCCAAAATGTGTCCCCTTTTGAATTTAAACTCAAATTTCAAAATCCGGTTAGAATTTGAAAAAGTGTTCAATACAAAACTTGTAGAGCTTGAAATTTTGAAGATTTCATATCATGGGAATTTTTCAAGTTGTTACATGAATTTGAAAGTAATTTGAGAAAATAGGTTGAAAATTTAAATTTGGGCGGGGGGGCAGCTACAGTGGCCGGCCAATCGCCGCCGACCACCGTGCGGTATGGGCGTCGGAGCATCGCCGTGGCCTTCGGCCAGCTTCCAGGCTGCCCTCGACCGCCAGCGCGATGATGCGAGCATTCCCGTGCTGTAGCCGCGACCGTTGTCTATAAATACGTCGAGGTCACCGTGGCGTTTTTCGTTTTCCCTGTTTTCGCCACCGCCGCCACCGCAGCTCCGCCGCTCGCCGCTGCCGCCGTCAAGCCGCCACTGGCCACGCAACTCGCACCAATAGTCGCGCGGGCGCATTGCTGGGCCGCTCGGCTGGGCTGGACCGGAAGGAGAGAAGGAGTCGGCCAGAGTTCGGTTTTTGTTTTTCTTTTTCAAAATTATGAATAGTGATGCTATTTGTTTATTTCACTAAAAATTGTGTAGAGCTCCAAAATTCCTAAAAAATTTTGTGCGAGCTTCTCAATGTGTAAACTATCTAGGAAAAATGTTAAATCCTGAATTTGCTTACTTTGTGCAGTAGATTTAATTAGTTCCAATAAAGATTAAATGCAACTTCTATGAATTTTAATAATTAAATTATTAATCCAAAAATTATGAAATTTATTGTGACACTGTTTTAAGTCATTCTTAATCCATAGAAAAAATTTAAGCTTGTTTAGATAAAGTATGATCAACTATTAATTATGCCCTAATTAATTAAATAGTAAATAAATGTTAATTTGATAACTTTAAGTGTTGTGTGCCCTTTTGATTGAGTGATGTCTTTAGGTCACTAATCATTGGTGATCTTTGGCACCTTAATTCCATGTTTGAGCTCGTTAGTAACTTACTTAGGGATAAAAAGCTGGTATCTCTGGACTTGTCGCTACTAGTTAGTAGGTTTTCTGTTTGTGACTGTACCGTGCAGGAAAGTTATACTCAAGTCATAAATCGTGGCATATCATCATCAAGCATCATGTTTATCATCGAGCATCATGTTAAAGCATGTTATGTACTCGTGTAGTTCCTGCTTTCGAAGAAGTCGAAGTCGCCGAGCAAGCCTCCGGAGAAGAGCTATCGTCGGTGGGTTCTGGACCGGAAGTCAGAGTCGGTGAGTCCGAGTTAGTCATCGCGTCAGAGCAAGGCCAGCCCCGGTGCATTTAAACCCTACCTTGAGTTTTACAAAATTTTATTATTTATATTATGGTTTGTTGCATTAAGTAATTAGGAGTTGAGTGATAACCTAATTGCTGCATTGTCATCCTTGATTATTGCAATATCAACCTTGATACCTATTTTACTGAAAATGCGTAGTATGCTTCGCTATGCTTAGAAGTTAAGCTTTTAAATGAATGTTTACTCGGCCATGACGGCATACTTAATGAATATTGAAATATGAGAATGAACTTGTAAGATCGGGCGGGTGGTTTGGCCACTGCTAACATGCATTGGGAAATGAGTCTCAATGTAGTGTTTTCGCCTTGTCAGTTAAGGACCGTCCGTTGTAAGCCTGTTTGTGTTTCGAGACTTTGCAACTAGCCTCATGCCTTGGGTAAGCCCAAAATGTTAGTGATTCCATTACGAGAACGTCTAACCTCGCACTGGGAGTGGAGAGATGGCGGGAGTAGCGTGTACCCTCGGGGCTAGAATCGGGCCGGGTTCGAGGAGTACTGTACTCTCGGGTGGCGATGGACACGTTCTGGTTTTAGGAGATCTAAATGAGGATTGATATATGCAAGATTCGGTTCTACATATGTCGTGATGTTAGAGATCCCCAGCTGGGTATAATCGGTTCGAATCGTCGTTACTCCTCGGTTATGGAGACTTGATCACCTGACTTACATCGTAGTTAAGAACTGGAATTGAAAGAAAGAATGAGAAAGGTTTTGATAATACTTACTTTGATCTAGATTAGGATCACCTAGAATTGGATAATGAACCATCAATGGTAAAAGTAAAATATTGAAGATAAGGACTTACTTTAGTAAGCTTTTCTGCAAAAGAAAATTTGATTCTGGAATACCCGTACCTTGATTCCCTAAAGCTAGCATGCCCTTGAAGTCTTTGTCTTAGTCGGGTAAGTCTTGTTGAGTACTCTCGTACTCAGGGTTTGTTGAACCCCTTGTTGCAGGTGCGGTTCATGAACAAGTCTGCTTTGAGCCTTGTTGCATGACCGTTGTGGCTGAAGAAAGTGACGACGAGTAGACTGTGTGGCCTTTGGGCAAGGCATCTCGCTTGTGTGATGTAATAAAGTTACTACCGATACTTCTCTACTACTGGTTTGTAATAATGCTACATAAGGTTTGAGGTTTGAAAACTGGTTTGTAAACTTAAGTTATTGTAAGACTTCCGCTACTTTACTCTGTTGAATATTTTGAATAAACTGTTGTAATATTGCAATACTCCTGTGATTGGATCATGTTCGGAGGAAAGCAAGCCTTTTAAGTTATGAGGAACATAAGTACGGCTGTCAGAGGTCATTATGACAATGATGGGTACATGTGGGCCATCATAATTAGGAGGTTCTATGACACGAAAGAAATCAACCAATTCCTCACAAGATCGTAGATCGGGTTGAATCATGAACTAGGGTTCCTTTTTGGGTGTTTTTCGTTCTCCTTCGATTTCCCGTCAATTGGCTTTAAATTGGGCGATGATCTCTTAGGGGTAGCTCACCTATTGCCTTGTGGTCATGTGATTAAAATTTGGTGGCAATCGGTTTTGATTTAGCCGCAAATCGAGAGATTTTTGGTTGGACGCGGTTTTCACGAGCTCTGTTCTTCGCAACCTGACTAGGCCGGCTTTGCCGAGTGCAAGTTCTTTCTTCTTCTGTATCTTGCGTGTTCGATCTCTGTTTTGAGTTCCGTCTTTTGTGTTGGCTTTCTACCGGTGTGTGGATTTTGTCTAAGTGCTCTTGTCACCAGTTGGCTTGAGTAATTTAGTTTCAATAACTTGCTTGTGTTTGGTGGTGATTTGGGACAGTGGTCGAAAACATTTCGAAAGAAATTTACGGCTCCCATTCAACCCCCTCTAGTTGCCATTTCCGGTCCTTCAATTTATGGTACATAATTAGTATCGTTGAAAAGGTCTTTGAATCTAGTTTTTTAATAAATTTATTTGGAGATACAAATATTGCACGTATTTTCTATAAATCGAGTGGCACGTACACCAACGACGACAGATAATAAGGGACGGATGGAGTACATGTTCTATGTTAGTCATCATATCTATAACAGCGAGTAGATCACAGGAGCACATGTCTATTGTCAAAAATTTGTTGCTATTATTTTATTTTACATCTAAATTTCCTAATTATCTAACATGTTGTCCAAACTGTAAACAAAGATAATCCTAAATGCTACGAATATATCTTGAACTCGAGATCTAACATTTCCTACAACTATAAATAGCTCCAAGGAGCTAGAGCTCTATTAAACGGACCGAATAGGCTAAGATGCCGTGTTGATTTCTTAAATGAATTTAGTCACCTAGCACCATTTTGAACTATTAAAGCTTGAAGTATTAATGCTATCTGGATGCTTACTTCACCCTTCGGGGTTTTATTTTTGTGGTTAGTTCCAGATTGTTTTAGTTAAAATGAAATTTGCATTTCAATTACATTTTCTATAGTTCTCTTCTTATTTTTGTGAAACTAGTTATTTTGTGATTTTTACTCCTTTTTTGTTGTAAAAATATTTTTATTCAGTTGAGGTCACGGGTCACCACAACGAGAAATTGTTGCGCTTCATCATTATCGTGTTGTTTTGCCTAGTATGTTGTTTAACAGTTATACTCGCGCACTTGTTCTATGAATTAATCTAGTTCCTTAACCACTTGTTTAGAGCTTGATACCCAAAGCAGTAACTGAAGATATATTATGTTATGTGATCACATTTGTTTAAATTAACCAGCTAATAGATAGGTGTATCCATCACTCCTCTGCAAAATATGTGTATAGGTTGGATTAGATTTCGTTTTTAAAAACGCAATACGACCTCAAGGTTCAGGATTACACTATCGAAAGTGCAACCTACCAAATTCTAAGTGGAAAGCATTTAAGAGTAGAGAAATTTGCATAGGTCCTTCAGCATGACAATAAGACATCCAAGAGATAGTAAATAATATTGAAGACCTTTAGCAATTTCTATGAAGATAACTAAAATTCTTCCACAGTATCAATGGGGATTTAGCGTACAATATTAAGATCCACTAGTCATCAAACCTGTGTAGTCTCGTCAAACACAATATGCATATAGTGATGAACTTATTGGCTTAGTCCGCATGTTTTTCCATACACATTTATAATTTTTAACTTTTGCATTGTACATCATGTACTTTTAATACGCATTTAGTTAACATTTTAAGTTAAGTTACGGTGGCACTTGTTGCAGCGTATATCTCATTGTCCACATCTCTTCACTTCTTGTGGCGGGTCCCACATCATTCTTCATCTCGAAACAACTTTTCATCCTCACCCTTGTCTTCGTCCCCCCCCCCTCCGTTACGACTGCCACCAACCCCAAACTCTTAAATCAAACTTTTGAGGACCTAAACAATGTCAAACAAAAAAAATTGAATTGTAAGGTTTTAGATCTAGTTGAGCACTGCAAAGTTTGAATTGGATTTTGAAAAGTTAAGAATTTTTTTGTGTTGCATCTATTTTTAGAGGCAGGCTATATTTTTAACCGACTCTAGAAATTGATTTCTAGAGACTGTTGGGAATATCATTCGCCTCTAGAAATGCCTTTATTTCCAGAGGTGGTTGGCATAGGGGAAGTCACCAGAAATGCGTTTTCCCTCTCTTGGGGGGCAGCAGTAGTACAAATCTTCTCAAATTTGATTAAATTTTAAATTTTTTAGTGGGATCTGTAGAGTTACAGGGGTAGTGGTCCCTCCCTCCGCTCCTAGCGGTTAGGAAGTCCAACAGTCTCTACAAATCTCATTTCTAGAGGAGTTTGAGCTTCCTAATTGAACTGAGCGTGGATGTCGCCTAGAGGGGGGGGGGTTGAATAGGAAAATCTAAAAATTTACAACTTCAATACGATAGCCGTTAGAATAGAGGATTCCGATGTATGGGAAAATCCAAATCAGAGAAAACAACCCCTCTAAAGCTAAAACACAATATATAAAAGATACTCCCTCAATTCCAAATTATAAGACATTTTGGTTTTTCTAGAAACATAGATTTTGCTATACGCTTGGATATACACTATATCTAAATACATAACAAAAGTAATGTATCGAGAGAAAAAATAAAATATCTTATAATTTGGAATGGAGAGAGTACTATAGAACCCTACGATCTAGACACCTACAAAACAAAGGATTACACACAACAATAAGAATTTCAGTTTTTTGAGCATACACTGGTCTGGTATGCACAACTGTGCTAACCCCAAAATTAAAATCTTCTCTTTTCAGCTCTTGATTCAATCCTTTGTTGTAGGAGGCTTTCAAAAAGTTGTGCTACGAAGTTTTCCTGCACACCAAAGAGCACGACCCGAGTAGATCGAAGTAAACCCAAATATTGCAAATTGAAGTGCAAAAAATACAAGAGACTAGTTCATCGTAGTTCGGGTTCCCACTTAAATCCTACGTCTTTGTTGGGGAACTAATGATTGATCATGTATAGTGAAGCTCTTGCCAGGTGAGGTCGAAGCCCTCACAAACTTCCTACGGCTCTCCACAACCTTGGGTGCTCGTCAGCAACTTAAAAAAATTGACTTAAAAACAACTTCGGAAGTTGATTTATTCAGGGATTGAGGGGGTACTACCATGTACAAGCGTGCTTGTTGATGGACAGGTATTACAAAAAATTACAATTACAATATATGAGTCTCCGTGGCTTTCTTGATGAGCTACTAAAGATTTTGGTGGGACAGTCCACTAAATCAATTCATTGTGAGCTAAAACAACGCATCGTGTTGTCCTTTACACCGGCGCATTTGTCAATCCAGAGCACTTTCACTTACTGATACTTTTACCTAGTCACACTGATTTGTTCAAGCAGTCTGCCTCAAACAAATGTAGTGGCTTTCTATCTAGAGCCCTCAAACATTAAACCATGCATCCCCCACTTCATTTGTTATAATAAAAACCTTCTGCCTCAAAGAGGAGGAAAATAATTCAAATCTTGTCTGAAGTAGACTGCTTGAATAACATGATGTTCTTCATTCTAATAAACATACATAACAATAAGAAAAGTACAGTCAAGGTCGTATACTAATAAATACAATGAAAAATCATATCCACCATCCATAGCGTCACCTTTCCCTTGATCGACAGATTGACCATTTATTTTGTGAAAGAGTGGTACATCTCTGAGTCAGCTCATAGGCAGCCGAAGCGCTAAATTGATCAGATCAAAGTTGCTTGCAAACGCCTGTCCTGACCTCATCCGCACAACTAGGCTATTATCTATCGATCTCCCTGTCACCATGTGCCTTGTCCTCTGTCATGAGGATATCAGGCTGTTGACGTGGCATCTGCCTCTCAAGAAATAAAAGCCCCCATCATTTCCTCTTTCAATGACCCTCATCGTTTTTTCTGTGGACGAATTGGTTTCTGCTCAAGTAACATGTGCCGCGTGTGTGTGACAACGATGGCATAATTCGCAATTGGAACCTGCAAGAAGCCGTGCGGAACAAAAGAACGCTAGATTATTCTCCCCTTTTCAAATGCTGAGCACTTTAGTGATAGAGTAACTAGATTTTTGCATCTGGCCGATGTACTGTATAATATTTTATATTTCTTTTTTTTCGAGAAATTTATATTTCTTTTTATGGGTATGTACATGCAGGCCTGCATATAGAAGGACAACCTTAACTATGGTAAGATCAACCAATTTGGGTGCCTTCCTTGTTGTCGATTAGCGCTTGGTTGACACGGTGATTCTCTCCATATTTGGTGGAACTGCTTAAACTTGATGCCCACACAGCTCAACATGTTTGGTTTAGAAGGGACATACTGTTTTATTTTCGCCAGTCTTCGAAGCAACAAATCGAGCTTCACTGTCTGAAAACTGACATCGCGCGGTTTGTTGTGGATCTGGTAAATCCGGGGGCCGGGGCCCAATATCATCACGTGAAAAATCGTGAATCATTTTAAAATGCGTGCAATAGGGAACCCAAGTCTCATCTGAACTTGGGATATATGCGTGGTACTTTGGCTTATTGTGGAATCTTTGAGAAAATGAAGGGCTCGCTCAAATGCAGGAATAGATTAATTTGTGCCGTCGTAACTAAATAATCTTGTTTACTTGTTTGTCAAACATGTACACTCTTTTACCTATATAGTGACCCAACCCATTCTTTCCCAATTCCCAGACTCATTCAACACCACCAAGACATGCTTGTGACTTTGATCTTTGAAACGGAGAAAATCAGAGTGTGTAACTGGTGAACCTGAAGCCTGAACAAACAGGAAATGTTATATTTAGGTCAGTCAATCAGACTGCAGAATTGGAGATATTTTTTGTCAAATCCAGTCCAACAGCTGCGAAAAAACAACTGATAGCCGGCGTGCATGATTGCCCAATCGTTGACATTAATCCCCAAGTTCTCAACCATGTATAGTGCGCTTAGAGTAGAATATACTTGGCATTAACGATGTACCGGCAGTCGTCATGACGTTCAGAAGTACATAAATATTTAGTTCAAACTTGTACGAGCACAGCAATTAATCAAATACTTCGTCCGTTCCGTTCTAATTTATAGGTCGTTTTGGTTTCTAGATACAGAATTTTTATTATATATATGTAGACATATCGTATCTCTAGATGCATAATAAAACATACTACATACATAAAAAAGCCAAACGACCTATAATTTAGGATAGAAGAAGTACTTGGCCCGCCGCGATGCTACTAGAACAATACTCTCCACATTCTATATTATAAGGTATTTTGGTTTTGTAGATATATATCTTTTGTTATGCATTAAGCTATATACTATATCTAGATACATGACAAAAACAATGTATGTAGAAAAGACAAAACGTCTTGTAATTTAAACAGAGAGTAGAAAATATATAAAAGTTAACACGTGGATGCTTACGTTACCGGCAGCGTGCAACCAGGCCACCGCCACTCGCTAGAGAAGATGAACACGAGCAGTTGGGACCTAGGGCATGTTTGTTTTAGCTTTTTCTAATGTCTGCTAGCCAGAAGATAGAAACTAAAATAATTTGTCATACTGCTGAGCTGGCATTTGAAAAACAAAAACTGGCTTATGAGGAATTGTCAGAAGCTCTCCTGACTTTTGGTGAACTGCTAAGCTAAAGATTTATTAGAAAACCAATATCATAAAGACAAAACAAACAACTTTTGAGCCAAAAGCCCAAAAGCTACAGTTCAAACAAACTATAGAGCAAAAATTGAATTATAGAGTATAGGGGATATGTGCTCCAGCATATTGATAAAACCTCATCCTCATTATAGGTGAGAGTGAGACCACATGTTAGTGGTAAACAATTATCTCCTTTTTTCTTTCTTTTCTTGTTTCTCTCTCTATCTCTCTCCCACAACATGGGCGAGATGCGGGGCAACGATAGGTGAGGCAAGGTGCAACAACGGTTTCCCACACCAATGAGACGCAGGGCGCGGGGCTAGTCACATTGCAGTGGAGGCAACCCTCCTGATGTGGCACGATGCCGTAGGCCCGGACCAGCAATGTGGGGCTGAAAGGTTAGTGAGTCGGGAGGAAGCAGGATTGAGAAAACATGTGGTTCTTCTCTTTTCTTTGAGGAATTGAGGGGTGATTTTGAGGGATTGGTAAAAACTTTTTGAGAAAAAGGGATCCGTTGGAGCTTGCTTTTTTTCCTTGAATGCCCCTTTATTGGTGCCTATAGAAAAAAGAGAAGTGGCTTTGTCCAATCTGGTGGAGACGCTCTTAGGGGTTCATGGGTTTAGACTCTTGGTTTGCTCTCTCATCACAGACCTAATCCATGGTTGAAGGGTAGCCTGAGATGATCAAGGAGATGGTGGAGCATCGTTGGCCGCCTATAATAACTAAGGGTGGTGGATAGAGCTAGGACTTGGCACCATGATGACCTCGTTAGAGGACAACGACATCAAGGAGGTGTCAGTAGGGTAATCCAGCACTGGAAATCGCTGACTAGCCTAAGAGGAGTTGCGACTGAGCAGCTAAGGTGGATGATGTGCTACGACATAGCTAGGTTGAAGGATAGTGCACGAAAAAGAGAGATGCCACCGCCAAAAGAAGAAAGACAGGGATCTCAAGATTTGCGAACGTATGAGTTGCATGAGAACTCTTCCCTCTGCTCCGAAATACATTATGTTTTAGAATACTTAGGATAGATTATTGTTCAAAGGAAATTATCTATATATCCTTTTTTATTAAAGGTGATCCACGCTGAATAAGAACTAAGAGGATTTCCCGCGCGTTGCCGCGGGTATGAAGAAGGAATCTATATTTTAGCATTCTGATGTGGACAACTAAATATATCTACTACTATATTGCGTGCATAAACTTGGAAGATGAAATGCTACTACGCATGCATGCACATGATCAAACGGTGTTAATTGAAAGGGATAAGTGGATGACGTGGCGTAAGGAGACTCAAGATAATAGCTTAGTGGGGTTTGTGTTAATTGCAAAGGATAAGTGGATGACGTGGCGCAAGGAGGTTCAAGATAATTAGTTTAGTGGGGTTTGTCTTTATAGTATATATAGATAAGTCGCTAATAAAAAGGAACATGTGGAGACATATAGAACATAATCTCAGCTGATATGGGTCCAAGCTTGTGTCAAAAATGAAAACATCAATTTTTAAGACAATCTTTTAATACTAAAATATCATATATATTTTTTGACGAAAGAGTAACATGGAAAGAGTATACTGTATCGATGAATGCATGAAAGACCCGCGTGTGTCATCCATGTTGGCGTGCCATCGGTTTTCCAAACAATGTGGTCAACATTTCAGTGTACCATGTTCAGATTATCCCTTGCTCAACCAAGCGCACAGCTGAACACATTCTCTGTGCTGAAATGCGCCGAGAGTTTGATGCAACAAATTTGGAGCTGACAGCGCACAGTTGAACACAGTCTCCTGAAGTGGGCTTGATCTCTACTGGAGGAGACAGCTAATTAAAGGAGATTAAAGAGCTGTTTTGAGCGGTTGAGCCTGTCATGTAGGAGCACACTCCTAATCCCTCATAATCTGAGCACAGCTCCGATCGGTCTCTCATAATCTGTGCACATTAATTAAGGAAGCATAGTATAGTTTGGTTTCCTTAATTCGGAAGGTTGAGTACACATTGACAGCAAATACGGAGTAACATTCTAATTAGTGAGGGGCAAGGTGATCTTTTTTCTAGGTTTCTTATTTTGTCTAAAAATCAATACGAAGTATTTCAGAACGAACAGAGTCGGATTGTGGAGTCTTTTGTTATTATTAAACCTGTCCGTCTCACCTGTATGGCAACGATACATGCCTTGCAACTCTCCGCACCTACGGTGTGTTTAGTTTGTGAAAATTTTTGATTTTGACTACTGTAGCACTTTCGTTTGTATTTGTCAATTAGTATCTAATCATGAACTAATTAGGCTCAAAAGATTCGTCTTGTGGTTTTCTACCAAACTGTGCAATTAGTTTTTTATCTACATTTAATGCTCCATGCATGTGTCTAAACATTCGATGTGACGGGGAATTTTAAAAAAAAATTGGAACTAAACATGGCCTTAGTAAATGGAGATGTGCATGCTGCAATGTATTGTTTGGAAACTCAAACACAGTTACAGCCTGTTCGCTTAAGCTTTTAGCCGCTTATTTTTAGCCAGCCAGCAGTGTTTTTCTCTCACATAAATCAGTTAATAGTACTTTTAGCCGCTTATTTTTAGCCTAAGCGAACAAGCTTTTATACTCTAGTCCTCCCATCCGAAAATATTTGATGTTTCAGTATTCTTATTATAACACATTAGTGTTCAATAACCAATAGTACATCTGTACCTTTTTCATTGAAGCTGATCTAATTTTTTTTAATTAAGAAATATGCCACTAATTAGAATGAATGCTTAGAGACATGCATTCCGCAATCTCAAGCTGATATGGGTCGAAGCTAGTGTCGAAAAACAAAAACACCAAGTTTTCTAAGAATGTTTAAGACCTAAAACTTTTTTTTAGGGGGTGGGGGGGACGAAGTGTAAGCTGAAAAGGGTATATTTCTTCCCTAGGGCTAAAGTTTATCCTTGTCACATCGAATCTTTAATACCAATTAAGAGTATTTAACATAGCCTAATTACAAAACTAATTACACAGATTGAGACTAATTTGTGAGACGAATCTATTAAGTCAAATTAGTCCATGATTTGGTAATGTGGTGCTACAGTAAACATTTGCTAATAATGGATTAATTAGGTTTAATAGATTCGTCTCATAAATTAACCTAGGACTTCTGTAATTATTTTTATAATTAGCTTATGTCTAGTACTCCTAATTAGCCTCCAAATATTTGATGTGATAAGACGAACCGCACCGGTACCTGTAAACGCGGCCGCTATCTTCCACGTCGATGTATACCGGATGAAATTTGCTGCACTGGAAACGGTAAAACATACGCTACACAAACTACGTCCGCCAAATCTAGCGTGACCGGCCGCTGCTGCTGTCTGCTCCCGTGAGAGAGAGAGCGCTTGTGAGAGAGCACAGCATGGGCCCCACTTGATAAACGATGGAAAAAATGTTATAACTCACAAACCAAAAAACCAAATTAAATTCCGATTGCACCATTAAATTCGTTTCAATAGATACTTCAAAATAAGATGTCACATGGATATATTTAGATAAAGTGACAAGTGGGCCCCATAGTAGATAGAGGATGATATAGAGGATGGATGAATGCGGAAAAACTGTATATTTTGTGGTGACTAGGATGAAATATTTCTTTTAGAGGATGAATATAGAGGTCCATGAGTGCGGATAGTCTAAGGACTAAATTTTACCTAGGATGCAAACACGCACTTCGTAGCCACGTGGGCCATCCATGTTACCGTGCCATCGGTGTCCGAACAATGTGGTCAACATTTCAGCGTGCCACGTTCTGATTAGGCCTTGCTCACCTAAGCTACTGCAA
This sequence comes from Saccharum hybrid cultivar R570, assembly GCA_038087645.1. NCBI lineage: Eukaryota > Viridiplantae > Streptophyta > Magnoliopsida > Poales > Poaceae > Saccharum > Saccharum hybrid cultivar. The sequence continues at coordinate 7,598,997 of JAQSUU010000112.1, read as the reverse complement.
CCAAACGCACTGTTGAACACATTCTGTGCTGAAATGCGCCGTGAGTTTGATGCAACAAATTTGGAGCTGACAGCGCACAGTTGAACATGTACGGTCTTCCGAAGTAGGCTATATCTCCTCGAGGAGACAGGAAATTAAAGGAGAAGATTAAAGAGCTGTTTTGAGCGGTTGAGCCTGTCATGTAGGAGCACACTCCTAATCTCTTAATCTGTGCACAGCTCCGATCAGTCTCATAATCTGTGCACATTAATTAAGGAAGCAGTTCAGGTAGTTAGTATAGTTTGGTTTCCTTAATTCGGAAGGTTGAGTTCACATTGCCGTGCAGGATAAGAGCAAGATCTTTAACTGAACCTACGGCGGAGCTAGCTAGTTTCAGAGACTGCAGGATATACTAGTTTCCGGTGATCCGGTAGGCGACGCGGCAAAACTACAAGGGCCTATTTGGTTTACTTGGCCGCAGCACAACATTAGCAACCACGTTAAAATGGTCATTATTTGGTTGAGTAGTAATGTGTGGCGGTTACCAAAAAAGTTAGCTCATCTCTGCTGCATTCACGCCACAATTGTGGCGTCGATTTACTCCGCCACGTAATTGTGGCGCCGCCACACTCTCGATGGCAGGAGACGGCCAGCAAGCAAGCAGTCTCTAAGGATACATGGATACGCACGGTTCCGGATAGATTCCTTCAACTTGCACATTTGAGATGGTTGTTTAGCCCTTGTTTAGCTAAAATATTTTGCAAAATGTAACTGTAGCGCTGCTATAACAATTTTGTTGTTATTTAGCAATTATTGTCCGATCATGGACTAATTAGTCTTAAAAGATTCGTCTCGTGATTTACAACTAAACTGTGTAATTAGTTTTATTTTTTTATCTATATTTAATGCTTCATGCATATGTCTAAAGATTCAATATGACGGGAATCTGAAATATTTTGCAAAATATACAAGGGCTTAGTTCAAAAAAAACCAAAAAATTTTACACAGCACCTGTCATATCGAATCTTTGAACGCATGTATGGAGCATTAAATGTAGATAAAAAATAATTAATTATGCAGTTTGTCTATAAATGTCAAGACGAATCTTTTGAGCCGAATTAGTTCATGGTTGGACAAATTTTGCTAAATAACAACGAAAGTGCTACAGAAATTTTTTAAAAAAATTGGGATCTAAGACTATGCCGGCCGCCGGCGTCCACATGTTCGGCGGCAGGCGGCTCACCCGACATGTAAAGAGACTTGTAGTCTTGTCTGTGCACGGCGAGTGGACGATGCAACTTGGCAACTCTCCATCCAGCAATCCACACGAGTCGCGTGCCGTACCTGTGACGATCGGTGCAGGCTAGTTACGGACTTACGGTTACGGTGCAGCGCCGCCGCTCGTACTCGAAAGGGCACGAGCTCAACTTGGCTTCTTGAAACCTAACATAAGAAGGGAGGTTAGGCACGTATCCTCGTCCCGTGCAGCGTCGAAGTCGTTGGCGCACTAAAGGAAAACTACGACCTGTCACGCCCGAGCTGTACGTGCAGCGTACCAACACATCTATAGATCTTCCAAGCCAAGCTTTCGGCGCTACTCCGGCGTGTTAACGTTACTAGTCGGGCGCACGAGGACTCGGTGCGCGGTCGCTTTCGCGAGCGGCGCGCGTCGCCGTCGGCGTGGGGGCGACTGACTACTGCTCGTCCCGCGGCCGGCCGGCCCGGCGGCTTCCGTTCCGATCGGTAGGGGGCGCGCGGCCACGGCTGCGTGGCGTGTGATCGATACGACGCGGGCGGGTCCCTGTGCGCCACGCGTGATCTGGACGACGGACGCCGCACTCGCGCGTCGCGAGGCCGTCCTGGACCTGGAGTAGTACTAGTGCTCGCCTACAGCGGCGGCGATCCTGTACCACAGTGCTCGCCTAGAGAGTGGTGCCGCCATGTTCATGTTCGTGGCATGCGTACATACAGCGGCATCGATGAGGGAGCCCGTGGATGGGCAGTGTGAAAGTCGCGGCACACAGGCCCGGGCAGCGCTACGAACGATGGCACATGTGGCGCGGGCAGGACAGCATGCGAAGAACGACGAGGCCACACGCCAAAAATGAGAGGACGGGACCCACCTGCCTGTACGAACGATGGCGTGCGTGTGCCTGCCTCTGCGTGCCTGTCCGAACGAGAGGACGGGACCCACGTCAACAAATCTCGTGCAGCAGACGAACGGCACGAGGCTTGTGGGGAAAGAAAGAGGAGAGAGAGAGGGAAAGAGAAAGATGCGGACGCCCTCCTCCGGTGTCCGGTGTGCCCATCTCGCCTCGATCGGCGTCCACCGCGGGGTGACGTGGACGTGCACGACGACGCCCCCTTGCCGCCTCCGATTACAGTACTCCATTCATTCTTTACCCGCCACCGTTCGCACATCCTTCACCCACAAACATACTACTCCTCTCACTGCCCTGTGGAGCCTACAGACATCGGACCCACGGGCCATTGCCTGAGAGCTTGACGCCGCCGCCCAGGAGAAGTACTACCCTGCTTCCTACGGAGTAGGAGCACCAGAGATGCCGACGCTGTCACGCGATTCCATGCGGGGCCGCCGGGACCACGCCCACTACGGCAGCAATGACTTCAAGCCTCGTTTAATTCAGAGAATTGGGGAAGAAAAACTAGCATTTCGTTCGTATTTGGTAAAAAATATTCAAATTTTGATTAAATAAGCTTAAAATATTCGTCTCGCAAAGTACAACAAAACTATGCTATTAGTTTTTGATTTCATCAACATTTAGTACTCTATGCATTTACTGATATTTCGATATAACGAAAACTCTTCTTTTTTATAATAAAATTTAAGGAGAATTGAGGGAATTAAACAAGGGGCAAATGCCAGGATTGCCCCTCCTCCTGCAGCTCTTTCCCTGGCGAGTAGTACGAATAGTCCGGCCCACGATAAATGCGCCTCGGCGACCCCGCCCCAGTCCTGCGCCCGGTTCACGTGCACCTCGCCGCCCGTCCGACCTCTGCCTGCTCGTCTGCTCCACCGACCGCAGTGGATCAGCACCAGCGCCACCACCACCAGACACGAGCAGCCGCGGCGGCGATAAACCACCGGCCGCCGTGATTAAACAAATCTAAGGAGGACGAGTGTATACGTGCACCGTTTATTATTACCGCACTAATAATAGGACAAGTACCGTGTCAATGCATGCATTTGGATGCTCCACTTGTGCTGTGTCCCACTCCCCAGAAACACCTGCCGCCACGCCATGCCATGCGTGCGTGGACCGCCGAATAAATATGGCTCTGATTAAGAGTAATTTATAGCTGCTGCTGTCGGCTTTCGCCTACCCCAGACATCATATATATTTTATTTTATTTTCTCTACACTAGCAACCTTGAATTATTTCTTCGGCAACGGCAACGTCGCGCCTCGCGCGCCATGTAGTGTCTGTTGTCACGCAACTGCTCTACCGTACGAGCAACAGTGGAATACGGACGAAGCGAGGGCGAGGGTGCAGGCGCAGAGCGGCAAACCCGGCCCCGTGCCGGGCTCGTCGTCTTGCGACGCCGAGAAGACGGGAACGCCCCCGTGTGCCGCCAGCTCTGCGCCGGATCTGGCGGGGTAGAACGGCGCCTCTCACGTTGGTGGGCCCTACTACTACCTCAGCTAGGGAGGGTCCCACCCACGGGGCCGGACAGGTACTCCTCCGCGATGATGAAACGGACGTGGGGCCACATGCCAGCCGCGGCAGGCACGGGGGCACGCGCCGACGTGTTGTGTTTACGCCTGCCCGGAGCCCGCAGGAACGCAGGCGGCTCGCACCCCAGGGGAGGAGGGAGCCGATACCGCGCCGAAGCGGCTCGATGAGCTAGCTAGCTGGGGCCGGGGGGGGGCACGAGCCGTAGCTGGTGGTGTGGTAGCCTAAGCCTGGTACGCGGGGGTCACGTGGTTAGACGGGTGGGGGATAGGTACGGGCACCTAACCCCACACGTCGGATTTGGATCGGATCCGGTCAGCCCATCCCACGCCAGCTAGCAGGCCCAAGCGGAACCGCACGTCCAAGCCAAACCCATCCACCGCTTCCGGCTTCACCTGCCAACGCCAAAAGCAGGGGAGGGGCCGCTAAAATAATTTCTGTTATTTACACTTCATTTACTTTGATTATTCTATCTATGTATAACAACGCAAAAAAAAGAAAGAACTAGCTTCGTACCTCTCCAATGAAGTTAGTTAGTTTCTTGATAGTGATATTTTAATCCTCGAGCTTGCCTATCTAATACCCTCTCCAATCACAAATAAGTGAAGCTTTTTATTTACATTTCTTATTTTGATTCTAAAAGTGCATTTATTTTAGTTCAGATGTAGTATTTGTCTTCAAAATAGTTTCAGAAAAGAATATGTCTGCTACATTTTGATATATAGATATACTAAATAAAAAATGTGTTGTTAAAGTAGAAGTTAGTGGTTGATTTTAGCCTATCTCAAATATCAGTTTTGGAAGGAGTATTTGGTGACCTTTATAGATCAGTACTAAGTGTTTAAATGACAAGTCCATGATAAACCTAGAGGGGGCTTGCTACTTCTCTTTCATTTTTTCCCTCTATTTTTTCTTTTCTCTTATATTCATTTATGCATTAAATTAAAGTTGTTGGGTGAGGAGGAGCTGTGAGAGCCATTCACAGGGAGGTGGGGGCTACAGTTTGCTTAACTAGCCCCAACGCTGAAACCAAGAGTTTTCTTAACATGGAACACAGAGAAAATATATTTATTTTCTATGTAGACCTTTAATTGTGGAAGCGTGGATTTTGGATGACTAATGAAAGCATCTACACTTCTCTTTTCAGTAGCTTAGTTACCTCTAGTAGTATTGTACTCGCTCTGTACTAAGTTCAAAGTATCTTAGGTTTAACTAACTATATATAAAATGTATTAATATTTATGATATCAAATATCATTAAATTTATCATGAGACATATCTTCGTACTATGCTTATTCGGCTTCGTAAACATTAATATTTTACTTGTATATTTGGTCAAAATTTAAACATTTTAATTAAAAAAACATCTAGAATTGCATTTTTTATAGAGGTAGTAGCTTAGAACAATAGAACATGCTCCAAAATTTTTCTCTACCCTCTGGTTTTTATGAGGTTGTATTTGCACTTAATGCATTTACTTGAAGTTGTGATTTACATAGTTTGTAATTTTGTTAGTCGAGAACCACGTCTCTAAATGATGCAGAACCAATATAATCCTGCACTCCGTTCCCCTTCGAACTTTTTCCACCCGCATAAAATTGATTATAGCAAAACTGATGTAAAAAAATCAAAATAACTTATAATTTAGAACGGAGGGAGTACTACACGAGATTGTCCGTGGGCCCAACAGTTTAATTACAAAAATATTTTAAAATTCACTTTGCAGAAAAAAATAAACCAACATATTCAAAGTATCTTGAGTGCTTGCGAAGTTGAGATGTAATACATGGGGAGAAACTATTATTATCATGCTGAAAATTGTCCCTCATAGCAGCTCCTCCTCCATATATAATCCCTGGTTACAAACCAACGTTTTCTATGGTGTAAATTCATTCCTTTTCATTCCAAAAGGAGAAATGGTGTTTGCAATACTTTCTTGGCCTCCCCAAAAAAACTTGTCCTAGGTGTAGATAAGATAAGATGAGACGGCACAGTTTTTCTTCCGTCGATCTCAACCAAAAAATAGAGTGAGAGAGACCCGTTTTTCGTGAACTAACTACTAGATAAGACAACTGTGAACCACACGGCCTTTCCTTCGTTTCTTCAGGACTCTAGCGACACACACCGTCCGGTACAGCAAACATGCTGCTAGCTCGTTCTTATCCGCCAGTCCTATTCCTTTCTGTATTCCGGCAAACAGAGTCCCGTTGCCGGAAACGCAACAGCGCATGCAGCAGCCAGAAAACCACGTACGCCGGATAGGGATTGTGTGGACGTAACGCTAGCTGCTGCGTTCTTGTTCCTCCTTCCTCGCTGGTGTTGTTCAACAGCAAGGACGCGTCTCTGCTTTTGCATTACGGGGCATGCATGCCGAACCGGCGCGCAAAAGCAGGGGAGTGAGAACCCCCCCTTCCACACGACAGAAAATCAGTGACGCGCACGTATGTATGCTTTGTCCTGAACCGAAGGGCGCTAAAGGAGGGAAAGGCAGAGTGTGCATCACTAGCCTGCCGAGCCATCTCTTTCTTACGACCCAAATGAAAATGCATGGTTGCCACAATAAGCCTTGCGTGCAGCCGTGCACATACGTATGCATCTGGAAAAAAAAAGAAATTGCTCGTCCATATCCCGCGTCTGTTACGTGACATGTGGGTCGGCGAGGGAGAGAGAGAGAGAGTTCCAATGCCAAGTAAAAGAGACCGAACATGTATGATTGGTTGGCTTGCGTGCGCGACTCACTCCATCGACCCAGCGCGCGGCCGGCCCGGGTTGCGTTGGTGCATGCCTCGTTCCAAGTCACGATTCCTCGGCCCGCCCGCCGTGGACTAGACTAAGCACGGATTGCGCACCACCACCGCGGCGTCGTACGCGAAAGCGACCGCGGCGTACGCACAATGACCAAGTGAACACGCCGATGCGCTGTGCGTGGTTTTGACCTCGCGCTCGCTTCGCCTGGTAAACAAGCCACCACAGCGGCATGCTAGGAACGAATAGTTTGGCTTGCACGGGCTTGCTTGTCTGACAACCACCGGCGGAGGGAAAGCTCTGGGTGTTATCGTGTTGTTCTCGTTCTAGGTAGCGGTCAATGCGATTGATGTACACTGCCTGAGAGGAGCCTGCCTTCGATTGCGGTTCCAGCGACTCGCGTGTACTGACAGCGGGAGTCAGACCTAATCAGGGCTCGGATTCGTAATTGCGATTTGGTTCGGGGTCAATTTGGTTGCTCCATGGTCGTGGAACCAACTCGATCGGCAAATATTAAAAGTTCCTTCTAGCACAAACACAAACACGGGGGACGACGACAGCAAGGGGCCGGCAAACAGGCCGAGAAAATGAAAACGCAGACAACTTATGACGGGACTTCCAAGTCCACGCAGATTTCCAGATTATTCCTGTGCGAAATCAACGAACACGCTTGGAATTATACCACACAATCAAAGTGCCATAATAAACAAGTCTCCCCTCCAGCTCAAGTCTATCAAAGTTACGCGTACTCCACTCACAGGCCGTACACATCACGGTGAGTTGGCTCTGTTTTGGTTGTCGCCGCAGCTTGCGTGCCCTACCAAAACTACGGCATGCCATATTAGCATTTGGTTTTGGTTGCTGCCACATCTTTGGTTTACGCCAATGCACACCAAAAGTCTAGCGCTCGATTTCACCGCCGTGCTTTTGGCGAGCCGTAGCTATGGTGTGGCGAGTCGACGGAACGAATGAATAGGCCCGTAGTAACACATGTTCGTTTCGCTGGTTTATTGTGCTGAAAGCACTGTTTGCTGGTTTGTTGTGAGAGAAAAACACTGCTGGATGGCTGCTGATTCTGCTGATAAGTCCAAACGAACAAGATGTGAAGCAGCTATTGTAGCAAGCTAACATGACTTTGAGCGAGGCAAAGTAAAGTTTATCATAGCAGTGCACTACTCCGACGGTTTCAAATTAAAATATAGGTTGTATAAGTTTTTTCTAAGTAAATAGTTTTCCTTTTATCAATTTTACAGAGAAAAACGTATTGCTCCATAGTCCTAAGTCGATAGAACAAAGACTTGGAAGTAGGGTGAACATTCGATTTTTGGTTTGGTTCCTTGAATCTTGAAGAAACTTGGTCGCTAGAAAATAGGAACATACCAATTCTGGAATTCTAGGAACTGAGCATTTCAATGATTTTGGTTTATTTGGTTAATCGAGAGTAGGAACCAAGCTTTCTTAGGTCATTTCGGTTCTTTGCTATGTGGAACCAAGTAGCAAATTGATTTTTTTGGTTCCTCAATCTTTCAGTTTCGTTTCTGGTTCTTTTGGTTTGTTTTTTTTTTGTTACGGTTAATTATGCCCACCCCTATACTTGGAAGCGGGAAGGGAGAAGTTTTCATGCCCTTGTCAAAATTGACTTGTATTTCGGAACAAATGGAGTAGTAAACTATAGTTATCTAATGTCGTTAACTTGGAAATGTCTTCTGTTTCCTCTTGTGACAAATAAAACTTCATCTACGCACTTGTTTTAATATTTTACAAGCAAATATAAGATCCTATATAGGCTGACAATATAAGATCAATATTGATAGGATTACTATAACCATGATACAATATAAATGAAGATAGATGATCCTAGTTTCATGAGATGAATGAGTTTCATGTGCATAAATTTGTTCCCACTACATGAGAGTATTAGAAATTGAGACATGAAACTCACACCGAAAGTAACCTTATATCACACTAGATGTACTAATAGAACGGCTTAGAGTAAGTATAGTAAAATAATTTAAGTAGGGGTTTTTTTCTAAGGTGGAGGAGAGAGTGGATGATAGAGAGAGAAGTACGGTGTAAGCTATAATAAGTTTATAATCAACATATTTAAAGAGAAGAGAAGTATGAAGTAAGCTATAAGTTTATAATCAGCTTATGTTAAAGAAAAATTAACTTTGTGTGAAAAATAATTGGCTCGTAGATGAGTGGGTTAAGTGTACGTAAGCACTGGAGTAAGGTACTCCTGGATTATTAGCTTGCTTTTTTACCGCGTCTTTAGCCCAGCTGTTGAAAGGTCCCACCATGGTCAGTAGGACACCAACATAGAAACGGTAAAACCGTAAAAACCACATAAAACTACCACCAGCTAAACGTGGACCAGGGCCAAGTAGCTCCAACAGACCAACGCACAGCTAGAGCCGGCTAAGCAGATCCCAAGGCGAGCCGCCGCTGACCGTTCGCCGGCTCATGCCGAACAAAAGAAAAAATCGCTGTCGGCTCAGCTCAGCTCGCGGACGCGAATCGTGCAGGCGCCGGACTTGAACTGCAGCTGATAGCGGACCCAAAGAAAGAATCGAATTTAAATCAGGAAAATCGGGGTGGAAAATGTGGGGAAAAAAAGCCGACGACACGCCCGTGACGGATGGCCCCAGAATCCCGATCTCGACGCTCCCGCGCCCCTTTCGCGTATAGGCCCCTGTCATGATCCGTTATCCCGCGCCTCCCCCGGTTAAATGTATTCACAAAAGTGCCCCTGGGCGCGGGTGTCGATTCGTTCGTGGCCCCACCACCCGTTTTGCGCCGGGGTCCCTGGGAGAGCACGGTTTCGCAGATGCGAGGGCGGTTGGGTCACATGCTTGGTGCTTGGCTTGCTTGCTTCAGAGCGTGGCGTGGCCTTTGCTCCCAAATAAAAGGTGGTTGGGTGCACACTACGTACGGGTCGGGTGTGGTTGGGTTGGGTTGGCTCCCGGTCCCCCGGTGTCGCATCCCGACTCCGGTCATTGCGTACGGGCGAGTCGGAATCTCAAGACACAAGGAGAGGACACAACCCTTCAAAATGTAGAATTTACAAAATGGAACTGACGCCGTACTATTTTCCTTTTTTTTGCGACCAGTACTATTCTCCTTCCTTTTGAAAAAACACAGCCATGTAGTTTTTTTAGTTTATAGAATTTTATTACTGTATATATAACAGTGCATGCCATGGTGAAAAGTTTGAAATTAACCAGGGGGATAAACTTGTGTGTATTTGTGAGGTTCAGAACCAACTTGTTTCTTAACGGATTCTGACCGAGTTATTAGCGTCCGCACCAAGCAGGCACGTTCTCGAAATCTTTTCTGTGTGAGAATAAACCTTTTTTTGAAAAAAAATATATAGCTGGATCCACCTCGTCTTCCAAGCTAAGGGCCTATTTGGTTTCGTCTTGTTAAAGTTTAACACTTATCATATAATGTTTCCTTAAATGTATGGAGTACTAAATGTAGACTAATTGTATGCATGTCGGCATAGATTAGGAGTAATTTACGAGACGAATCTATTAAGCCTAATTAGTCTAAGATTGGAAACTTTTTTGTTAAATAAGACGAAAGTGTTACAGTGTTGGTTAAACTTTAACACCCAAACCAAACACCTCCTAAGGGTGTGTTTAGTTCACGAAAATTTTTGGCTTTGACTACTGTAGTACTTTGGTTTATATTTGTTAATTAGTGTCTAATCATAGATTAATTAGGCTCAAAAGATTCGTCTCGTAGTTTTCTACCAAACTGTGTAATTAATTTTTTTCATCTACATTTAATGCTTCATACATGTATCAAACATTCGATGTGACGGGGAATCTGAAAATTTTTGGAAGAGACCCGGCCGGGCAAAAGATCACCCCCACGAACCAATACAGCCAGCCAGACAGATGGCTTTTTCAAAGGTAGTACTACGTAAAAAACAAACCGGTGGCAGAAATATCGAAGGAAGGAGGAGGCCGTCGCCGTTCAAACACCACACACGCCCTAATCCACCACCCATCCAGTCCAGGGAGGCGCGGTCGCGGACGGAGACGCGGCCACGCCCGCCCACGCGACCCGACCCGGCCCGCCCGGGTCTTCCAGATGGCGCGCCTCAGCCTGTCAGCCAGGCAACGCACACGCACACATCACAGTCCCCGTCCGTCCGTCCGTCGTCGCGGCGCGCGCAGCTCCCCCCAACCGGCAACCAAATAAAGAAAAGCTAGCAAACGAACGAAACGAGAGAAAGACTACGAGGAGTACGTACTAGTACTCGCTGCACCACCACCACCGCCCGCACGCACTCGCGACCAAACCAAAACCGCGCGGGCGGGCGATTTTTGCGGAAACACCCCTGCGAGAGCCGGCGTCCGCAGGGCCGCCCACGGGCGGGCAACGCTATATAAGGCGGCCCCCAACTCGGCGACGCTGCGCAAAACACCTCGCTTTTTGTACTCTTCCGTCTTTGCCCTCGCGTTATCGTTGCCTCGTCTCGCTCGCCTGGCTGGCTCTGCCTTGCCTTGCTCGGCGTACGTGTACACAGCGAGAAGAGGGAGGAGGAGCAAGAAAAGAAAAAAACGCCAAGAAAGCCAAGTCGTTTGCTCATTTCATGGAGAGCTCTTCTCACAAGCGGGCGCGGGAGGTGGTCGACCTCGCCGCCGGAGGACCCGGAGAGGCCTCCGCGTTGCCGGAGGCAGCCGACGCGAAGAGGCTGCGGCCGCAGGACCTGCTGGACATGCTCGACGACGACACCGACGCGGCGGCCGCCGGCGACCTAGCGTCCGTCATGCGGAGCCTGGAGGAGGAGATAGCTAGCTTCGACGAGGCCGTGGGCGCACCGACGCAGCAGCAGCCGGAGCTGGGGTTCCTGCTGGAGGCCTCGGACGACGAGCTGGGGCTGCCGCCGGCGGCCGCCTCCGCCTCCTCGTCGGAAGAGGCCGGCGGCCTCGCCGGGGCGCCGGAGTCCGCGGGCGCCGTGCTGGACGGCCAGATCTGGGGCTTCGAGGACGAGATAGACGGAGGAGAGATAGACGGAGGAGCAGGCTTCGGTGGATACTCGCCGGAGGCCGCGGCCGCGGCCGCGGCAGCGGCGGCGTGGGACGACGTCGGCTTCGACGCCGGCCTGTTCGCGTTCGGCGAAAACGACGCATACGGGCCGTCGGATCTCGCCGCGCTGCGCCACGAGACCATGCCGGCCGTCTGATGCTGGTTCCCGGGCAGCCGCAGCCAGTGGATTAGCCTTGGTTTTCTTGCCTTTTGTTTTACCATTTGGCTAACCTTAGCGGGGCAGGGGCACCCTTTTTTTTAACCTGAATGTAAAGTTTTTTACTCCTAGAAGGGTAAAACAGGGGGCGTGGAAACTTGGGAAGGAAGGTTCTGAGCAGGGGAAAAGAATCTGGAAAAATGGTTTTCCCTCTTTGCCCTTGTCGTTTATTTCTCGCTTATTATAGTAGAAAAAAGAAGCAAATAAGCAAGCGAGTATATAAACCTAAAGTTATTATTAATAAATTAAAAATAGTATAAACAGTGAAGCCAAAAGATGCCGCCACGTCGGTTGCGTGGATGGAGGTGGGCGATTACAGCGACACATGTGGATGTGGCCGCCGTACTGACGTGACAGCCCTATGCAAATCTTAGAAAAGAATATCTCGATGAATTGTGGAGGAAATACTTGGAAGGTTCCAGCACTCCTAGGTGGAAGAATCCGTGGATTTTTACGACTTTTTTTATTCTAATAACAAGGCGAAAGAATAATTCTAGCTGGTACGGTTGACTATGTACTCCATAAATTATAGTTCCAAATTATAGCTCGTTTAACTTTTTTGAACTCACGGATTTAGTACATACAGCACGATCTAAACAAGTCCTTAGAAAAAGAATATCACGATGAATTATGGACTGAGAAAAAGGATGGAGGAAATACTTGGAAGGTTCCAGCACTCCTAGTTGGAAGAATCCGTGGATTTTTACGACTTTTTTTATTCTAATAAGGCGAAAGAATAATTCTGGCTGGTACGGTTAACTATGTACCCCATAAATTATAGTTCCAAATTATAGCTCGTTTAACTTTTTTGATCTCATGGATTTAGTACATACAGAAAACTGTTTACATTTCCTGGGAACGAGATAAGTTAACAGGGAAAAGAGCATGAGCCACCGGCTGCTAAGATTTGACATTCGCCGTCGTCGTGAGGTAATCTCGCTGCGCTGCGCACGCTGGAAACGTTGTCCGGGAACAGCTGTGGCGTGGAGCACTACTGTTGTCGCTTTGCCCAAGTGGTCTTAACTGAACCTGACGTTTCCTCATTTTCTTTTCCTCAGTTATATAGAAAAGACTTTTACCAAGCAGTATGTCCGGCGAGCATTTCCTCATCTTCCACGTCGAAATTGCGAGCCCATTAGTTGGTGAAAACAATTTTTTAAGAGCGAGTTTGGACATAATTAAGTAAAAAAATCTATGTATGTAGAACAATAAAAAGGTTATAGAGTTTAGAATGAAGAATTAACTAATTTTATCGATTAACATAGCTAATGGTTGCCTGTGTGATCCAAACAAGACCTAAAAATTAATCATGGATTTTGGATGTCAAATGGGGAGGACCAATTATGGGCCCATTAGCTCTGGTGGACTTATCTAGCAGATTTATAGTTTATTATTATTATAGCGGTGGACTAATTTTTTTAGAACATTCGTATAGGATTCATTCTAGAGATGGGTCAGTGCACGATGCGAACGGGACACCTGTTTACGTGATATGGACTGCTTTTTCTGTGTATCATTAATCATAATGCGCATCAAACACGTATACAAAGAGGTGGCCTTTTTTTTTGTCTTCATTCACTCATGACGGAGCATGCGCTACGGAAAAATATATTAAGTACCTAGAGAGAGGTCTTCTAACTAAGACATCAGGTATATTCGCGTTTGCAAAGACGTCAGGAATTTCTTCGCCAGCAAACGCTAGGGATTTCTTCTCCGTAATATTACGCTGCAGCTACGAATTCAGATTTTTCAGAGAGGAAAAGGAGTTGATCTGAAACCCAAGCACCAGCACCAACCGAAAAGGCCGGCCCAAAGAAACCAGGCAAAGGGCTCCGTTCGGCTGGGCTGATAAGCCGGTTGAAAAATACTGTTGGTTGATTTGTTGCTCCTGTTCTGCTGGTCATGTTTCGGCTTGTTTCAGCTTGTTTCAGTTTATTCTCTCTCACAGAACACTATTGAATCAGCCGAAACCAGCCGGCTTTTCGACCAGCCGAACCAGCCCGTTGTGAAAAAAAATACTGTTTCAGTTAAAAAAACAAGCTGAAAAAGACGGATTATAAGCCAGATGAACAGCCTCAAACACACATGCTGCGCGCCGTGAAGGCACTCGGAGCCCGTACGAAAGGTGGGAACGCCACGCACGGAACGAACGACTGGAGCCGGGGCATCCCGTCTACCTCCGTTTTTCCTTTCCCCTCGCCGAGACGAAACGGATCCAGTCCAGTCCAGCACACAGCACCGGACCCAACCGGCCGGCGCATGTGGTCTGCTGCTTGCCGGGCCGAGCCAAGTTGCCGCGGCGTGCACGGCCGATCCATCGCCACCCGCAACGTGCCCCGGCGGGCGGGTGGGCGGTACGCGCTGGCACGGCACGGGCACGCCGCACGCCCAGGCCCCCACCAGTCGCCGCCCCGCCGCACCAACCGGGCCGCTCAACTGACCTGCCGTGTCTCCCCCGCTCCCTTGGTGCCTGCCGCTGCCAGTGCCAGTACAAGCTGGCTTTGGCTTTGCCGTCCCGTCGTGGGCGATCACGGATCACGCCCAAATCATTCGATTCCCTGCACGGTGCCGTTCGTCTGGGCTTGTACTCGCCGTCGGCTGGACTCGGAGAGTCGCCGCAGTAGCCGACGAGGGTTCGGCTACGCGCACGCACCGGCAGCATTGGTTGGAAAGGTGGTTAGATTGGATCGGGGGTGGTTAGAGGCGGGCGAGGCGATCACATGCGCGGCGCACGACTGGCCGGGGCCTGCCTGCAACGCCTGCTCCGCACCTCTGCACGCTAGTAGAGTGGCGCTGTAGCAGCACAAGAGAGGCAATCAATTCGCGGCGAAAGGTGGTGGTGGTCTGGTGGACTCGGGATCTTTGGGCACCTGCACGCCTGCCTGCCTGCCCGCCTGCCCGCGAGATCTCGAAGACATGCATGGCCGGTCGGTCCTGGCAGGTGCAGCGGCAAGAAGCAGCCGCCGCACATGGAACTGATGGAAGAGTGGTGGATCCGCTGTTGGTGGTCGTTGGATCCGGACTTAACTGACGTGCTCAACGGCCCTGTTCTGCTAGTGATGTTTTAGATGGTTTCAGCTTGTTTCAGCTTATTCTTTCTTATAGAACACTGTTGAATCAGCTGAAACCAGCCGGCTTTTATACCAACCGAACCAGCCCAACGCCTGCAGTAGTAGTTTGCCTTCGTGCTCCTGCTCCCCGCTTGGGAGGTCGGTGTGTGGGTGGCAAGTGGCATATACGAATATACGCCTTATTCGCTTGAACTTATCATCCTAGCTTATTAAATATGGTACAGTATTTTTCTCTCACAACAAATCAGTCAACAGTACTTTCAGTCATGGCTTATCAACCAAGCGAACAGGACGATAGTTGGCCAAACAGGCCAAGCACGATGGGCCGGCACAGGTATGATCCAAGCCCATAGGACCGGTACGGGTGCGACACGAATTTTGGGCCGGCACGATGTGGCTAGGTCTTTTCTAACCGTTAGATAGCCTTAAGAAACTCACAGCCATTGGATACGGATAACAGAGCATATAAATGTCCCAAACATTATCTAACACCGGCTCTTATCCGACCATCTGTTCATCTCCTTCTGGACTTGCGTGCGGAGGTGCTCCCATGCGTACTCCGGCTCTACGCACGACGTGTACCACCCGCTTTGTGTCTTGCCATGCTAGTGCCACGCGGGCCGTTTGGCCATCTATACATAAGAAAATATGCTCCCTTCTTAGGGCGTGGACATCGTCCCTCACCTCATGAGTCCTTGATGTCATTGCTCTCGCTCACTCATATCGCTATAAAGATTAATTCACTCTATTATATTATATTATATATTATTAACAATGATTCATATTCGTGTTATTGACGTATTAGAAGTTATAAATATGCAACCTTGATGACTTCTTGCGAGTCCATTTGGAGCGCCCATGCCAAAGGAAAACACTAGTTCTTTGCATGGCTCGGGTCAATCTCTTGTAGAGGAATTGGTCGTGTGACCCAACTTGTTTGTTGTGTCACCAACATCCAGAGACAACACTTCACCCTTTGTGTTCGCTGTTCATTTGCTTTGGAAGTTTGCCTTCTTGTTAAAAATAGGTGGGTGATTGCATTTGGTTGCTTTCTCTGGACATGTAGTCGGTGAGCATTGGTGGAAGCGTGCTCTCCAGGGATAATCCTCTACTCAACATCAAACAACAGTGGTAATTCTTATGTACACAACTTGGAATATCTAGAAAAAGCAAAATAAGATTTCCAAGAAGTAGTGAGAAGTCCCATTCAAGTGCCGGGACTAATCAAGGAAGAGTTGGGGGGCTTACGAAGCATGCTTGTGGACATCCTGAAGTTTCCTAATGGAGTTTCCACCTTTTTATTTTTAGTGTTTGTCTTTGGTAGTTCATGTACTAAGAATTTCTAATATATCAAAAAATAATAATACAACAAAAAAAACACTTCACGGTTTGTGACGGAAAAGTTTGGCATCTACTGTGACATGGATGAATGTGAAACAACCGAATATAATGTGTTGATTACAACAACCATGGCTCATACTTCACAGCTTCCATGGCTTTGACCTAGGGGACAAACAGATTATTGTGGCCGAAAATATGACCAAGTCACGAAAATACAAATTGGCTTTTGATTTCCTACGTGTAATTGTTCCATCAATTGTCCGATGCATATGCATGAGAAGTTCATAGCAGAGCAACATACAACATTCAATTTTTTTTCCTTCACAAGAGGCCTATCACCACAGAAAATAAATAAGGTCACATCATGACTAACAACAATGTAGTAAGTGGCATGGGTAGTAGGTGAAATCATCACATTACTACTTGGACAAGGTGATATAAAAATTAAATTAAGAAGAGGATCAAGGATCTCAACAATTTATGAGATACTTGGACAATAATTTTATTAAGAATGGAACTAAAATTGAAACTTACCTAGATTTTGTACCAAAAGAATAAGAACGAGAATCGGGCAATAGTGGGGCAAAAGAATATAAGAAAGAGAAATAATTTTAAGCCAAGAAATTCATCGACAATAGCTATATGGAGAGAGAATCAAGACAATCAAATTGAGAAAGAAAATTATTTAGAAAATATACTGGCAAATAAGAAAAATAATTGTTATAGTATGCAAACACTAGGTGTCCGTGCTATTTGCGTGCGAGACTCTTATTGCACTTTATTTGTTGTTAAGATTAGCAGCAAATGAACTCCAGCAACCATGCAAGAGAACTGATCAAGAGAACGAACTAATTAGATATATTAATGGACATTCATGTAACAAAATAGAGATTAAGAAACTAACATGTAAGAAAAAAATATGTCCCAAGATAGAAAAATGGGAATTGCTGGCGCTCAAACGTCCGAGGCGATAGGATTTCGTAAGACGGTACCGAACGGCCCATCAGAAACGCGCCGCACTCACACCGTATTACTGCAGTCCATCCCCGTTTGCCTTGTCCTGCCTCGAACGCATACCCCGCCCCCGTTCGCCTTGCCCCGCCCCGCGCTCGCTGCTCCATCCCCCTGACCACCTCCTCTCCGTGCGGGCGGGAACTAGGAGCCAGGATGAGGATGAGCACGCCTCGTCCGCAGGACCCCAGGCGCGTCACGCGCCACATCCACTGGCCCCTGGCTCGCAGAGCCCCTTAACACGGCACCTGGGTCATGCCCCAATAACTCTCTAAACATAACTCTCAAACACGAAACACTTGCAACATAAAACACTTGAGTGCAACATATGTCTGAAGTAGATGAAACGTTTAGAACATACACTTGCAACATGTGTGTGAAACATATGCAACATCCAAATAAAACATTTGTAACTTGCAACAGGAAAACACTTACTGCAACGTAAGATTGAAACAACTGAAACATTTCGAACATACTCTTGTAACATATGCAACATACCGATAAAAAACACTTGCAACATACGTCTAAAACAAATGAAATATTTTGAACAAACGCTTGCAACATGCCTCTGGAACACTTTGCAACATATGCAAAATCCTGATCTACTTTTGCAATATCCATACGAAACACCTACAACATACCTCTGGAACATGTGAAACACTTGAAACATATGGTTCCAACAAGCCAGTCGTGACACTCTAGTGGGAGGCGGCCACCATGTCATGCGCTTTGAGGAACTCAATAAACGCTTTGATGGGCACATCGGGGCTAGGAGGTCGCGGAGTGAAGAGCACCACGGGCTTGACTGTTGCGAGCTTCTTCCGCTGGGGGACCGGGGTGCGCTGAGCCTTGATGCAAGCACGAAGTATGGCATAGCCGCGACGCCCTCATGGTCTCCGGCCGCAGGAAGAGGTGACGAGAAGGACACCGGCTCCAGCTCCGGCGATGAGGGCAGGGGCGGCCGGTAGGTGCGACTTTAGCGGCGCAGCTTGGCGTTGCAGAGGCGAGCGATGGACTAGGAAAGCAACGTTCGAACGGACGGTCGGACGCCCGTGACGTAGCATTTCCGTAGAAAAATCAATTGTGTAAGAAAACTAACCAATTAAGAGTTGTAGTTGGAAACCATGCCTTGTGAGTCTGAGTGGTGCATGAGTGCAAAATAAAAATTGTGGTTCGCGTGGCCTATCTTCTCCTTTCTTGAGATTAAAGATTACTCGAGTGTCGAGTAGTATCTTGAGGCTGTGTTTAGTTGCTGCTGTAAAATTTTTGAAAGCATAGTAATTCTTTTGTTTGTATTTGACAATTAGTGTCCAATCATAGATTAATTAGGTTTGAAAGATTCGTCTCGTGATTTACAACAAAACTGTATAATTAGTTATTTTTTTACCTATATTTAATGCTCCATACATGTATCAAAGATTCGATGTGACGGAGAATCTTGTAAAATTTTGGAATTTTGAAGGATCTAAACACAACCTAGTTGAAACACTGTTTTGCAGTTTCTTTCCTGGCCACTCCGGTACAGACAAGCTCTGGGACGAAATGAAGGTCGGGGGCACCACATCGCAATTACTCGTACGGTGTTCGCAGTAAATACATGGCCAATGGTTTGGCTGTTGCCGTAACTGCAAACTGTCCGCTTGGTGCCATTATTCTGCCGTGCAATCAGCAGAAATATCGGGTGACAGGCTGATAGCACACCATCCGTAGATCAGTCCGGACCATGCAAATCTCCACAGTATTTTTTGTAAATCACCTCCATTGACTAGTAGTATTAATCAATCACCACTGATGCAAGTGCTGTTACAAAGTTTATAAGAAGGTCATACTCAGGTCCCCATACAGATACTGGTATGCAATTTCATGAACATATCGATTACAATGTACAATTACAGCGTCAGCAAATATAAAACTGAGACTTGTAAAAATTCTAGTGTCCCTAACTCAAAGATTGTGAAAATGTCATGCAGCCAAAAGAATGATGGCAAGGATTATTTTGATACGATACGATGCCACTTGTTGCCACTAGTGATCTCTGACGCTGGGCCTAAAAACAAAATTAGTACTAGTACAAACAGAGATTTCTGACCTTGAATTGTCTCATTGGCAGAGCTGGGCCCAGTCTTACTGTACCAGGCAGGCCCAAATAGACACACGGCTCTTTTCCTCAATTGTGGGCTTATGGCCACACAAAGCAGGTCCCGAAGATTCACATCATCACATGGATCGCCCCACACAGGCCTTGCACGGCCCGCATTTCTAAACAAGAAGAAGTCTGGAATCAGCATGTGCAGAGTCAGAAAACCCTGTTCTTCCCGAATTTTTATGAGCAGAAGAAGAGGAGAGGCCTAGGGCTACTCGTAATCAACCGCTTTCACCTTCCACGAAGGAGCGAGCAAGCATCATCATCAGTCCTTTCAGCATCCCCATGTCGGTATCACAATGACTTTAGAAACAGATTACCTAACGGTAATCACCGCCTGCACGAGGCCACGAGGTTAACCAAACCCCCTCCGCGCACCGCCCCATACGCCGTACCTTCGTTACTGTATTCTACAGCGAGTGACCTTTTTTAACAGTGCCGCACATGGGCGCACGTTGCGTGCACAGTCGCAGCACGCCCGTACCGGTCGGGTGCTGTGACTTTGCGCGGGAACTAGCCACCGCTTCCCGCCGAGCACGAGCAGTCCACACGACTGGACGACAAGAAAGGACCGATCTCAGCAGCACCCGACTCCGCTGGCCTGGTTTAGTGCCTAAAATTATTTATACGGTATGTCGAATCTTTGACGTATGTATAAAATATTAAATATAGATAAATTAATTAATTAATTAATCAATTATATAGTTTATCTCGAATCTTTTGAGTTTGGGTAGTTTATAATTTGACAATAATTATCAAATAACGACGAAAATACTACAGTAGCTATCTTCCGAAATTCTGTAGTGGCCATAGAAAAAAGGCTCCGTGCACGAGAGCGAGCGAGCGGGCGGTCCAAGTGCGCCGCAGCTGCGCCGGTGTAACGTGGCAGGCACCACGGGCGTGCGCGCATACGTGTAGCTCGCCGGTCGCCGCCGGCGTCGCTCGCGCCACGCCCATACCTTTTCGACGCACGCACAACCGCCGTGTCTTTAGCATCCACCGCCGCTACAGTTCGTTCGTAGGGGAAAAGAAATTATTTCTGGAAAATATCTGGCCGAACTAAATAAATATCGCACGAGCCGCTCACGTGCATCCCAGTCAGGGCCCCAGCAGCACGGGCCACGGCGGCAAGCCTCGAGAGTGCGGAAAGGGTGAAAAAAAGATATCCGAATAGTAGTCAATTTGGGCGCACCAACCGACAACGACTCCGCCGCGGCCCCCACAGGAGTGTACTGTTATTTCCCGCGCTCGCGTTCGCGTGACCCGCCGAGCGCGCGCTGCCGTCTGTGCCGCTGTGCGGGCAGGCGCACGCGCCCCGGGTCTGCGTGGCGGCCGCCACCCGACAGCCCGCCAGGGACGGGGACGCGTCCGCACGGGCACGCATCTCGGCGTGCCAGCCGCGCCGCGCCGCGCAAGGGTCCGTCCAAGGCCGGCCGTCGGCCGCCAGCCGCGCATTGCGTCCTGGCTGTTTCCACGTCGTGTTGCCAAAAGTCCGTCACCCTTTCCCTTTCTGCCCCCGCGAGCGCCTATCTTCCCAAGTGCCCAAGTGCGGTACGAGCAGGCTAACACCCTCGCCATGTGAATGCCAGACACGGTGCAGCCATGGCGTCATTGGATTCCAAAAACTCGTACCGGGAGGAGATGATCTTCGCAAAGTCATGTTAGGGTGTGTTTAGACAGGGGTGCAAATTTTTTTGGAAGCACAGTAACTCTTTCGTTTGTATTTGGTAATGAGTGTTCAATCATGGACTAATTAGATTCTAAAGATTCGTCTCGTGATTTACAACGAAACTGTATAATTAGTTTTTTTACCTATATTTAATACCTCATGTAAGCATCTAAAGATTCGATGTGACAGGAAATCTTATAAAGGCTGTGTTTAGATCCAAATTTTGGAGTATCAAAATACACTGTAGCATTTCGTTTGTATTTGGTAATAATTGTCCAATCATTGACTAATTAGGCTCAAAACGTTCGTCTCGCAAAGTACAACCAAACTGTGTAATTAGTTTTTGATTTTATCCACATTTAGTACTCTATATATGTATCATAAGTTTGATGTGACGGGGAATCTTTTTTTGCATAGTGCACTTTTCAATGCATCTAAACACTGCCAAAATTTTTGGAATTTTAAAGGAAGTGAACACACCTTTAACATTTAGGACCGTACTAGAAGGCAAAATAGGACTGGAAAAACTGGCGCGCCGCCCCACTTGGATCCTGCCAGCAACCACAATGTTGGGAAAAAGTAATCCATAGTGAATTAAATATTTCCTACCAGATAACTGATACATTGTGACCCTAGTCCATATGAAAGAAATAGTAAAAGCTATCCATAGCACTATGGCCAGCCCATAAGCAAATAAAAAATGGTATTTCTATTGTACATCTGCCAAAGGGAAGGACGGAGCTTCCAGCACTCGTGTGAACGGACCAGGGAAGTTGATGACGGATATTTTTTTTTATCCCACCGTGAGACTCACTGCTATGGACAAGTTGGACTGATACATTGTGGCGCACAACTTAGCTACTGCTACCTGCTGTGGGCCCCACTCATATGGACCGGTTCAGCTGAATACATTGAGGTTGCTCAGGCGGTGGCTCCTCCGGACAAGCCAAGCTAGAGCCATTGTGGCTGTGTTCCTCCAAAATTTGGCTCTGGTTCCACTGTTTTTCTATTGAAAAATGGTTTCTTTAGAAAAACATTTGGCAGAGCTCCTCTAAAGTAGCCAGAGCTGGGAGAGAAGCCTCGCCAAACATGTCCTTAGGTTGGGCTAATATACTTTTAGTATTTTATATCTCAACGATATTACCTTTTAAGCGCTAATTTACTAATCACAATACCATGAGTAATATTATATCGATTGGAGATTGACAATTATAAAACAAAATTTTTGCTTATTATTCTATTTCTAGGTAGAATTGCGGCATTTGGGAATTGTACAGTGACGATACTTATTGATGTTCCATTGTGGTAGAAATAAAGGCCCTATGATGCAGCCATTACCAAGTTGTATTATTGAAAAAATGTGGTTATTCAAAACAAGGAAGTGAACATCGCCGTTTTCCCTCTTTTTTCATAGGGTATTAGTGTCAATCATTTCAGTTGGATGGAACAGGGATTAAACTATTGTGGATGTTATCGAGCGAAACTAACAAAAATGACACTGAGGGGTACAATTGCTCCTGTTTATCTTTCCATAGTGCCCCGGACGACATCGATCAACCAAAGAGAACGCGTCAAATGGCGAGATACCAGCACAAACTTGTACACGTGTCACATGCGGCGCCTAAAAAAAGCCCAGCCGCACCAAATCGCCGTGGCCTTTCGTTTGGCTTCGCCTTTTGGAATGGAAAACAAAATATTCCACTCTGTTCTATCGCTCCTTTTAGTAGCTTGGCCCTCAAGGATGCGTGAAAACTACCCCAGCACGGTCACGTCCACACCTCTATCTATATCTAGATCAGGACAGCTGGACAGGTTAAGCACAGCTTTAGCTGGGCTAATGAAATGGTGCCATAGTACTATTTTCCTTGCCCCCTAGTATTAAAATTGGGGCCTCTAAATGTGGTAATTACTATATTTACAAACTGATGTCCCTGGTAAATGCTGCGCGGGTCACGCGGGAGGTGTGGCATCTCAGCCAGAGGATCGCAATCGCCATCCCCTCCTCCCCTCGACCAACGGAGGGAACGCATCGCCCGGATCCGGAAGTGATGGGCTGCTCGGTCCGCAGTGAAGTGGGCCCGATAGCTGTGGGTCCCAACTGTCAACGAAAGAGCAGGATATTCGTTCGAGGCGTGTAGGCGAAGGTTTATCATTTCGGCCTGGTTTAGATCCTAAAATTCACCCCAAATTTCACTATGTAAAAAGAATTTCTTCATCACATCAAAATATCGGCACATATATGGAGTACTAAATGTAGATGAAATCAAAAACTAATTGCACAGTTTTATTGTACTTTGCGAGACGAACATTTTAAGCCTAATTAATCAAAATTTAGATAATTATTACCATAAAAAACAAAAATACTACAGTGCTCGGAGTGGTACTGTGCAAATTCAGCCGTCCCGAGTTGGAGATCTAAACCAGCCCTTCCATTGCCGTCCTCTCGTCGCTCATTCACATCCCATAAACCCCACCAAAACACACTAGCCACACACCATTAGGCTTCCATCCCAATCTCGATGATAGGTGGCGACAAAAACACGAGGGCCCACATGTCAGTTAAAACACGAGTTTTCCAAGCGGCTTTCCAAGCCATGGCACGGAATACTAGTCCTTTACTCGAAAAACCAGCACGTTCCATACTGATTGTGGGGCCAACTGTACCCTGGGTCCACAAGTCACTGTGTGCGTAACAAAGAGCTTCGGCAGATCTTTGTACGTCCAGCGCCAGCGCATTGCGGCCGTCCTTTTCTCGCCTTTCCGTTAAGCAGATAATCTTCGATGACGCGTGGGTCCAGAATAAACTTGGGCCCATTCGCCAGTGTGTGTAGCTGGATCCGGACGCGTGACGCGAGGTCTCGCGTGGTGCGGCGGGCACTACGTCGTGGATGAGCAAGGGGGATTAAATATCGGCGGAGGCGGCTTGGCCAACCCCTTTAGCTCCTCTCGCCGCTTTGGGTTGGGGTTTAAGCGAGTGTGAGGGAGGCCGGAGGCGACGACGACGGGCGCCGGCGTCGGAGAAGGAGAAGAAGCAGCCAACTCTCGTATATGTCTTCTTGCCCCTTTTACGATCTGGTGGTGGTCGTAGCGCTCATCGTCGCCGTCGTCGCCGTCCTCCTCCGCGCCCTCGCCTGCTCTAGCCGATCTATGCGCAAGGGGCTCAACGGCTGGAACAAATCCTCGTCGATGCTCAGGTCCGTGCCCCCCTTTTTTTCGCCCGCAAGAGATCCATGTTTTCACCGATCTTGGAGGTTTTGACCGGGTTTTATGGCCCGGTTCGTCCAGATCTGGGGAGTTCTTGGCTGGTCCTTTCATGGGGTTTTGACAAAAATCTCTTCCTGTGATGGCAGGGACGGGTTCGGGGTTAAGTATTCCGGATTCCTCCACATAACTCCGTGCGGCTTCTGTCGAGGAGACTGACGGATTCGACCGATTTGCGCTCGGCTCCGTCAAATTTTTGCACCCAGAGAAAGTTTCTTGTTTTTCTTTAGAAGTTTTCCCCTTTAGTTTTGGCAATTTTGGCGACAAGTTTTGGAGTTCTCTCCGGCGGCAGAAGAAATGGCTCCCTTGAACCACCAGCAGGTTCTCATCAAGAAGGTCCTGGCGAAGAAGACCAACACCAAGAGGATGTCCGGGTTTGGCCTTAAACCCTCCGCTGCTCTTCTGAAGTCCCGGCCGCAGCAGCAGCAGCCGCCGGCGCCGGTCCAGCCAAGGCGCCGCGTCCGTGTCCTCTTTGAGGACCCCGACGCCACTGACTCGGACTCCGACGACGAGGAGGCCGGCGCCCCTACGGGCCCTGCAGCAAATACCAAGCGCTTCTCTTTTGAGGCGTTCGTCGGCAAGGCCCCAGCCAAGCCGGTCCTTCCGGCGGCCACTGTCGCCGCGTGCACCAGCGGCGGCGCGCCGGAGAGCTACCGCGGCGTGAGGCTCCGCAAGTGGGGCAAGTGGGCGGCGGAGATCCGCAACCCGTTCACCGGCAAGAGGCAGTGGCTTGGCACCTTCGACACCGCCGGTGCGGCCTCCGCGGCCTACCTCTCCGCCTCCCGGAGCTTCGCGGACGAGAAGCGCCGCCGCCGCGGGCAGCCTGTGCCGGCTTCCTCACCAGTTACTTCGGCAAGCGCCACCCCGACGGCGTCCTCTTCGTCGTCCACCTCGACTGCTTCATTCGCGCACCCGTCGCCGTCGTCCGTGATCGAATCCACCAAGGCAGCAGCGCCGAACCCGCAGTCTCCAGAGCTGGTCGCGACACCAACACCACCCGTCGTCCTGCCGCTGCCGTCCACTGAATCCGCGCAGGTGCCGGACGACCCAGAGTTCTACCAGGACCTTCTGCGCGGCCTGCAGCTGCCCGACATCGACCCGATGGACTTCCGCGCCGGGCTGGACGCGCTGGACGTCACCGACGCGGCCTTCTGCCTGGACGACGAACAGGACCTCCTCCTTGGGGACTTCGGGGATGAGGAGCTGGACATTGACGTCGACCTCGACGACATCAACGACGTCTTCCCGGAGTTACCTGGCTGCGACCTCGGCCGCGGCATGGATGACTTCCTGCAAACCGTCGATTTCTGCGTGTGAATTAAGGAGTGAGCTTAATATGTGTTAGGGTTGTTGGTTTGATAAATGGGGCCTGTGCTTGGAAGGGGGATTATCTTGGGTTTTTTCCCCGGGCAATTCAATCTGCTCGTGCCCAAGTGATTTCTTCTTCTCGAACAGCACATTAGCGGCCGGAGAGGTAATTTTGGTAGTAAGTTATAGTGGCTGTGTTCTGTTTCCTGTGTCATTTGGTAATGCTTGTCAAGACATTATAGTGGACAAGTCATTGAGCTATTACTATTAAGTTTCGTGATAGCTGTGTGCATCGCCTCATTTACTGTGTTTGGTTCGAATGCTTATGTGGTTCCGAGCTGTGATAGACTGATGATAGTGCGATTCCAGAATGGAGGTCGTGCAGCTGAGTGATTTGTTTGACTAATGCAGTTGGATACTTATGCCGTGATCATGGTGATAATCAAAGATTCCTTTTTGGTCATGGCGTGTAACAGTAAACAACAAATTGATACTCTGGCTGTGTTTAGATCATTAAAAGTGCACTATGCAAAAAAAAAATTCCTCATCACATCAACTTGTGATACATGTATAGAGTAATAAATGTGGATAAAATCAAAAATTAATTTTGCGAGACGAACATTTTAAGTTTAATTAGTTAATGGTTAGACAATTAATATTTTAGCACTTCAAAATTTGGATGTAAACACAGCCTCTATAATCTTTAGTACAGTATGCAACTAGATCCGAAGTGCCATTGGACTGATTCTGTTCCTGTTCGTTGTTAGTACTAGTAGTTTATGTGCAGGAAATCGTTTGTGCACGGACGTGGGTGTAATTGTGTCAACACACTTGTTCATAAAAATCTGATAGTATCTAGTAACTAATTAAATCCGCTGCTTCGTTGGACTCTGCTCAAGCGTTAGCATTAGCAAGCACTACTATCTGATTGTGACCGGACAGTGGACACCCAAGGCTGCCAGGCAGCACCTGCATTCGGCAGCGAGTCCAGACTACCCCCGGCGCGGCGAGGGCTGCGTGGCTCGGCGTGGGCTCAGCGCCACCCATGCCGCGCGCTTGTCGCTTCCGAGGTGTCCTTTCGTTTCGGCCACCGCTGGAGGACCCCGGTGGGCAGGGCAGCCGGCAGCCGGCAAGCCTGTTGTGTTGCGCTCACGAGTCCCCGCGCTACGCACGAGATGAAGACCGGCCGGCCACGGCCAGTCGGCCAGTTACCCCACACACACGACGAGAGAGACAAGCGAGCGAGTACGCACCCACCCCCACCCTGGCCGCCTCCGCGCTCTCTCCACCCGGGACGGACGTATCCGCCCACTCGGCGCGCTTTTGCCCCCGCTCTCGTCCCATCATCCTTGGCGCGGCACGGGGACCGGACCTTTGCCGGTGTGTGCGTGTGTGGCGCGCGCGCTGGAGATAAGGTTCCCGATGAGGCCGCATCCTGTGGCTCGGTTCGCCTTGGCCGCAAGTTGGGGACGGAAAAGGGAGGAGGTGCGTCGTCCATGCCGCCTGACGCGGTGGCGTGGCGCTTTCCGATCGGATCCCATGCATCCTCCCTTCCCCGGCGTGGCACGGCGCGACGGGTGGAGTGGCAGTGGCTATCCTATTCTAGGACCAGCCGGGGCCGGGGCGGGCGGTGGTACACGCACGGCGGCACGCTGTTGTACGCCACGACACGGACGTTTAGGCTTTGTTTTTTTCGGTCGGTCGAGCCTGCCGCCGCCGGCCGTGCCTACCTCCACCCCTACCATTTCTGTTCGGGCCCTTCCGCAAAGCGCTCGCTCACCACCGGACAATGATGCTGCTACCACGCTTTGCACTGCATATTTGCATGCCCTGCTAGGCCTCGTTTACATTGGGAAAAAAATAAACCTGATGAATAGTATCACTTTCATCTTATTTAGCAAATATTATCCAATCGTGGACCAAATAGGCTCAAAAGATTCATATCGTAATTTCCAACTAAATTGTATAATTAGTTATTTTTTTTATCTATATTTACTACTTCGGTCCAAAGATTGATGTGGTGAAGAAAGAGCGAAAAAATTTTAACTTTTCATATGCATCTAAACACAAGGCCCCTGACGCCCTGACTGCGTGTCTAGGACTGCACTGCTGCTGAGTGCTGACTGGGCTGGAGCCGCGGGCCGCGGCCACGCGCGGACGCGAAGGGACAGCTGGTGGGAGTGGAGTGAATGCGGCTGCGCGGTTGCGGGTGGGGTGGGTGGGTGGCGGAGGTGAGGTCGGGGCCGTCTATCAATCGGAGCCCTTGGAGCACGCGATGAGCGTGGCGCCATTGACACCAGTTGCGTGGGTTGTGCTCGTTTGTGCTTCTCGCAGCGATGTGGCTGCTGTTGCACACACACAAGTCGGCACTAGTTAGCATGTGTTTTGTTTGGAGACTAGCTAGGATGGATATCACAAACCGTTCATGTTTTCTGGGTTGGGATGGCTCCATTTTGCTTATTGATTTTAGGGATATGGTCTTCCTTTTTTTTTACTAGTTAGAGGAATGGGAAAAAAATGAGATACATTATTTTTGGTGCCTCGGGTAAACGGTTATATGTGGCATGATATTCCATCTATGGTCGTCGTGTTCGCGCACATCATCAGTATCATGCGCATATAAAACAGAGATATGATAACGTTGAAAGAGGACATGCTTGTTTGCTTGTTTTTAGGGGATGGGCCTATCTCTCCATTTGAGGGTATATTCCCGATATATTATCTAGAGGAGTGTTTTGACCTAGCTTGACCATACTCACCTAGAAATGGAATGGACCTAGCCCATCCCCTCGTGGTACCTAAACCGAACATGTATTTGGCTTTGTCTAGTATAGGTCCGGCTCCGACTTCAACAACAGATTCGGTTGAGGGTCCATAACAAACACTCAAAAAGAGGAGCCATTTTTTTATTCATGTAAGCAATGGCGGAGCTTCACTGAATGAACATGGGGCTGATCTATGTAATTGAGCTCTAAATATCAATGAACAGTGCCAAAATTATTGTTTACTTAACGGAGATTAAGGCGAGCAAGGGGGGGCATGGCCCACTTTGGCCATAACTAAGCACTGCATGTAAGAGCTGTAGCTGAAATTTGTGGCTCCTCGTCGCTACATTCAAGAAGCCGCTCACGGCGCCTGTCCTGTTGTCGCCTCCACGGCTAAGGCGAACTCGGGCGGCCAGGGCGCGGGCGGGGGAGCTAGACGACTCGGAGCTCGTCCCCAAGAGGAGCGCTAGGCTTGCCGCCAAGAGCAGGCACAGGGAACCGAAGCCAGAGGCTCAGACGCGGAAGGTGATGATGAAACATCTAGGACTCGAAGTGGAGACTAAGCTACCTGATGAAGCTTCCTTTGACGAATTCCAGACCGCTTTCACCCTTCCCTTGTCGGCGACGACGCCGGAAGCCATGGAGACCCTTTTCCTGGGCGTGAAGTGGCAAGCCTAGACGGTCGCTTTGGTCTTGCCGTTTTGGTCGAAAAACTTTCTTATGTAATTGCTTCTAAGTGAATCCAGTAGCTAGGTGGTGTGGTGTGTGTTGTATCACGAAGGCTTCTCGCTTGCGTGATCGCACACGTTTGTAACGAGAACTATCTTCCTCTTAATGAAAAACGGGTGAATGGCCTGATCGCGAAAAAAGAAATTTGTGGCTCCTCCCTCCGCCTCCTTCAAAGGAGCACATTAAGGAGAAGCCATGCCAAACAGGCATGTGCAACTATAGTCGTAGCACTGCAGATAGCGCTTCTGTTCTTGAATGGTTTGTTGTGGTCAAGCACTAGTCGTGCGCACGCGTACCATTGGGCTGAGGCTAAGGCCAAGTTATTCCTTGCTCGGTGTTGACATAGGTTTTGACCTTTTTCAATGATCTAACCAGAGAGCTGCTTTGCTCCACTTGAACGGAGAAAGTGAACCTAGATGAGTATTGTACAAACAGAGTCAAAGTCTAACAAACAATAAACGTAAAAATAACCTAAGGGGGAAAATGTCTCTGGAGACATGAAAGGTATTTTGCTCTCAGCTACAATTCAAAGACCAACATAATATTTGATTTTCTGCACAACTCAAGAGTTTGTCGCTCCAGTTGACTCGAAAAATACTACTATTGTTTCTTTTTTCCCATGTCACGTGATTAGGATAATCAATTATGAAAAAATGTCGTAGGAGGCATGGATGGTATTTTGCTCTCGGCTACCATCCAAAAGACCCACGTAATATTTGATTTTTTGCAGAGCTCACGAGTTTATCGCTTCAGTTGGCTCGAAAAATACTATTGTTTCTCCTTTTTCATCTCTGTCACATAATTATAGGATAACTAATTACGGAAGTCCCCTCCTGTGACATTGATTTCGATGTCTTTGCCGGCGATCGTCGCGAGCGGCAGTACTAGAGTTCACTACTGCTCTAAAACTCGAAGCTTTAGAACTCAGAAGAAGGTTGAAGGATCCGGAGGAAACTGCAGTTGGAAATTTGGAGTTTCGGTTAGTCTAGATTTTGAGTTGAAGAATATCGGGTCTCTCCTTTTGAATGTTTGTGAATGGAGTTGAACATTGAACCTGAGTTGAAAACGCATGTTTTTTTAGTCGGAGGAAGGTGAGGCTGGCTGTGGTTTGTCTCAAACAATATTATTGGACGACTCCGACAATGACCTTGGCCACTGGCCGGTTTGCATTGTGCCAACCACAGTCCAAATTCGTCACAGCAGATGGAAAATACCGTTGTTTCTTTTTTGCATGTCACGTAATTAGGATAATTAATTGGTATGGAAAAATGTCGTGGGAGACATGAATGTTATTTTGCTCTCAGGCTACAATCAAAGACCCACGTACTATTTGATTTTCTGTGGAGCTCACGAGTTTGTCACTTCAGTTGGCTCGAAAGTTTCTTTTCCCTTTTTCATAATATCTCTCACGTAATTAGGATATCTAATTATGGAAGCCCCCTCACGTGACATTGATTTCGATGTCTTTGCTGGCGATCTTCGTGAGCGGCTGTACGATAGTCTATAGTCTAGTGCTGCTCTAAAACTCGAAGCTTCGAAGAAGGCTGAAAAGGATCCGGAGGAACTTGTAGTTGAAATTTGGGATTTCGGACATTAGTCTAGATTTTGAGTTGAAGAATATCGGACCTGTCCTTTTGAATGTTTGTGAATGGAGTTGAACATCGAACCTGAGATGAAAGCGTAATTTTGGTCTTAGTCGGAGGGGAAGGTGAGGCCGGCTGTGATTTGTGTCAAACAATATTATTCGACGACTCCAACAATGACCTTGGCCACTGGCCAGTTTGCATTGTGCCAACCACAGTCCGAATTCGTCACATCAGATCAGTAAGAACCCGGGCGGAAAACGACATGGCAGGCTTCTCTGAACGTTCGGATACGGAATCCAGCCAGCAGCACGTTTCCAGCTCTGATGAATCAGGAGGGACGAATCCTCGCGAATATCGATCTATCCAGGCGAATTTATCTCGCGTATCGCCCTCTCGTTTGTACATACGCTCGCTTAGTCGCTTTGCTCGGTCGGCGCCTCACTCACACCACTGGAGCCTGAAATGGATGGATGGCACGCTTGGCGCAATTCGCCGCTGCCGAAAAAACAGTTGGTGGCGGCGGCGTCAGCAGCAGCTCGGGTTGCGTGTTTGACGAGTGATTGCCGGCTGCCGGTCCGTTGAATCCTCCGCCCCTGCCCCTATTTGCCGATGGCGATCCGAGGCCCAACCCCAGCAACGCGAAGCACTCGCGCCGCGCCGCGCCGAACAGGCGATCGACATGCTTTGCTTCCTATCACCGCTCAGCTCGGTGCCGATCACCACAGAAACCGGCCGGCAGCGTGATGCGCGGCACAGCGACAGCGAGGACCGAGCAAAAGGAGGCAGGAGTAGTACTCCGCTCCTGCACGTCACAGCTCACAACAACAGGCTCTGATGAACGGGCGCGGGACCTTGATGAATCCGAGGCCTTGTTTAGTGTTTAGGTACCCAAATTCACCTCTAAATTCCACTATGCAAAAAAAGATTTCTCATCACATCAAAATGTCGGCATATATATGGAGTACTAAATATAGATAAAATCAAAAATTAATTACACAGTTTTGTTGTACTTTGCGAGACGAATATTTTAAACCTAATTAATCAATATTTGGACAATTATTACCAAATAAAAATAAAATTGCTACAATATGACAAGACATTTACTATGCAAAGTTTGGATCTAAATTTGAAATCTAAACAATGCCCGATTTGAAGGGATCAATGCGATGACTCGTGTCCCCGGCAAGTAGACAGTCCCCATCACCGGTGACATCCCAGTCCCGTATCGAACCGTACAAAATTTCCACACAAAGTCGTGGCGTCTTCGATCTTCCAAGCTCTTTTCCACCTATTCGGAGTTTTTTCGGACGAGGCAAGGTGTGATGATGGACGACGGATCTTGGGCCGGCAAAGTCGACTCCAAACTAATGCCGATTTCAAAGCGGTTTTGAGGGGTAAACTATGGAGTAGTTACTACTAATCCGCATACACTGATAACTGGGCTGGTACTATGACGAAGACACGAAGATATCGAAATCAGCTGCGTGCGCTATGCTACAAATGACAAGTGCTCTGAAGGAACAAGGAGAGAAGCTCCAAAGACCAACGGCGTGTAAAGAAACGAGATCCATCCAGGTACATCGCCTCAGGTCAAGCTAGTGCGAGCCGGGACAAAGACGTTTTCTTCCACGACAGGCGTCTGACTTGGCAGCTGGCGGACATGGGCCCGGTTTAGTTTGCAAAAAATTTTGCAAAATTTTTCAGATTCCCCGTCACATCAAATCTTTAGACACATGCATGAAACATTAAATATAGATAAAAAATAAAACTAATTACACAGTTTAGACGAAATTCACGAGACGAATCTTTTAAGCCTAGTTAGTCTATGATTAGATAATATTTGTCAAATAACAACGAAATTGCTACGGTAGTATTTCCAAAAAAAGAAATTCGGGAACTAAACAGGGCCATGGTGAACTCCGCCCGGTTTCTCAACGTTTTCCCGGGGAGGCCGCTGTCTGCAGCCAGCGCCGGGCTCAGTGCCGGTCGCTCTCACCCACGAAACCACGTGGGCAGCTGAGCGGATCTGCTGAGCAGAGCAGTGTGAGCCAGTGACAATGAGCACTACTGACCACCTCGCTCGCTCTCGCCGAGACGATGACGCTGTGACCCCGACCCCGGGGTCAAAAGACCTACCAGCCCGCCCGTGGCCAGCCAAGTTGGACGATGGATGGGAGGACGGGACGACGAGTGGAGAGGCCTGCCTGCCTGCTGCCTCCATTATTGGCGTTATTTTACAGCGTGTGCGTTATGCTTGTGGAGTTGTGGTGTGGAATCAATCATTCATGACTGTTGGTTCCGTCATGAACCGTCTTCGACCCGTTGTGCCTGTCAGGTGTAGTAGGTGGTTGCTTTGCTTTTACTCCTGTGATAAGCTATGAAAAGATCGGCACTAACGCTGCCACGCTGCACTACCGGTGATATTTCTCGATGTTTATCTTTATCCCCTCTTTTTTGCAGCTTTGGGAGGGAGGGAGATATCAGTGAGGAGGATGGATCGATCTTCTTCCTTCTTGGAGTATTTTCTTTCTTTTGAGGGGCGATGGATTCGGATTTGACAAAAGAGTACGCTTGCCGGATTTAGGCCGCTGAGAAAGTGAGAAGAGATTCTTTGTGCTACTGAAGATGTTGAGGCCCGTCCCGTATGGACTCGGAAAGAAAAAAAGGATGGTGAATCAGATGCCGGCATATCGTGCTGCTGGTAGCTGATAGGGAAATTTCCCGTTGGAGCACGGCGATGTTCTCGAATGCGTTGACATTGGACAGGGTACCTGTAAACAAGGAGACAGGAGATGCAGAATTCTATCGGAGAGCTGACATTTTAATATGGCACTGTACCACTTTCAGTGTTGATGAATTGTCGCATCACAAGGACCACTCGCGCAAGTCCTCGAGACCACTCCCGTTCTCAGGCCCCCAACACCTTGGGAATGCTATCGCTGAAGACCATTTCAGAAGATCAAGAAGGAAATTCAACATATTAGTGCCATCTCCTATTGACCTCTTGCCTGCATGGTACTCCTGATCGTGCAGTCATGCTATAAAACTGGCCCCTTATCGGTTCAATTTCACCCTTTGTTTTTACCATGATCAAACAACTTTTACATAAGAAAATTTGAGGGACGTTAGATTGGATCTTCACAGCTCAGGAACTGCAGATTCAGAATTCGCCATGCGCTGATTATGATGAGGAGCTTGGTGTACAAACATTTTTGCACGAAATCAACGAATTTTGTAGTTTATGGACAGTTGGCCGTACATCAGTAGGAGCTTAGACGCGTACTAATGCGTAGTACTCCGTACTTCAGAACGGCAGTTGTAGAAGAGCTGTACATCAGAACCATTGGCCAGCCATCGATTCCCAATCCAACGGTTGCCAGAGCTCACACACGTGTTCATCACGCCATAAACAGCCGCAGATAAAAGAACACGAGGAAAAACAAATTTCGGAAAAGGGGGAAAAAGTCGGTCGAAACTCGAAAGCGATGCACAGTTGGACGCAGCGCCTGTTGGCCGCGGCGACAACGGCCGGCGTCCTCCTGGCCGCCGCCTGCGCGGCCGCCTCCGCGCTCGACGCCTTCCATGCCCCCGCCATCCAAGCCCAAGCCCATGTATCGATCTCATCCTCTCCTCGCTTGTTTAACTGTTCTGAACTTGGTGCGATTCGCGACCCAAACCCTTGCGGTCAAGGGTTTCGAGGGTGTTTCGGGGCGATTAGTGTGGTAAACTGCATAGATTCTAGGACACTGGATGAAATCATAGACTTATTTAGATGCTATAGTTGACTGGATTGTGCAATTGCTAGCTAGATTAAGTATCTAGAGTTCTAGACACTGATTTCACTAGATAACCTTTGCGAGCGAATATGATTCTGATTCTGACTGTTGCAGAAATTGTAAAGCCATTCTCGCAGTATCATTTACACCAATGTAGCTATGCTCACATACGAATCTCCTTTTTTGAGTCGCAAGTTTGCATTGGCTACATAGACAAACATGGTTCAATCAACATGCTTGCTTATGGTGTTATCAATGTTCTTATGTAACTTACTCGTATCTTGTAGGTTACAAAGGTCAACCGGTTCCACAGACAGATCAATGGCAATGACAAGGTTTGTGCCTGGTGCAGATCTAATTCCAACCACATTTCTCATCTAGAAAGATTATTATTATGATCGAAGCATGATTCCTTCATTAGTTAACGGGTTAGGTTTACAGATATCCAATCTACTTCTTAAGAGTGGTCTCATATGATAAAATAGCATACGAGCATGTTCTATGTTGTTGCAATCTATCTGTTGTTTGCCAAATTGTTCCATACTTAAGCTGCAGGTTTATCCCTCTTCTCATTGTGCAGAAATCTTGTTTAAGAGAATTAGCTTGATTATATTTCAGTTTTATGGGATAAATTGCACACTACAAGCTTAATTTTGCACACTGATAATTAATGGGCTTTTCTCTTCAACAAACTTAAGCAAAGCTTACTTTCTCCTTTTCCTGTAAACCTGTATTAGACTCTGGAAACAAGAAATATTTTCTAGTTGATAAGATGTGAAACTTTCTTCTACATGATGCCTTTTCTTACTGAATGTGAGCCATTTTTTACTTGTTCCATCCACCTATTGAACAAATTGTCAAGTACTAACTCCATGAATTCTACTGCATATCCTATAAAATTATAGGTTTTCAAAACCAAGATATGAACAATTCATATCTCAAATGGAGTCATCCATACCATTACGGGGATATATTTCCCTTACACATGCTGCAATCAGATGCATCTCATACATATTTCATTGCACTCCAAATGACAAACTTGTAAATTTGTCTTTCAGGTGACATTGACTTTCAATGTATCTGCAAATTTGGAGTCACTATTCACTTGGAACACAAAACAGGTGATACTTTCATACTGGTGCAGCATGGAATAGCAAAACTATCTCATGAATGTGCATAAGCTCAAAAGTGTGCACTTTTGCTGCGGGCCCACTAGAAAATGATGTGTGTATGTCACAAATGAAAATTGCTTACATGCCTATGATATATTTTTTGCTACTACATCAGTGCTACCGATTTCTCGTGCAGTATCTGTACTACACTCCAGACTATATTCATGAATATTTCCAACTAGATTAAGATACCATAAAACTCAGCGTTAGTAGATCAAAGTGTTGCTATGCTGGAGGGAGCATCATATAAGAAAAATCTTCTCGTTGTGGTCCTCCCATACTGCCATTATAAGCCCTTTTTATCTTTTCAGTTCAGCAACAAATAAATGGTTCAAAAAATGTATTGGTGATATCTTTTATACTAAAATTTCTGTGTCCAACAAATAATGATTTACATGGGTACTAGAATGTACCCATGCAAATGAAAAGATGAGGCATTTTTTTTTCTCAAACAACGCAGGAGAACTCGGGTAGTCAGGTCATTTCATTAAGAAGAAATATTTGAGGCAGTTTATAAAACATATTTACTGAACAATTTATGTAGCAATGTTCATTCAGGAACACTGCCAAACCACATATCATTGCAACAATCACTACATGCTGTCAATTGTCATGACTATTGCTTTACTGAAACCAGCTGGTACAATGTTGTTGTATGGATGATCGCTGATGAACTACTGAATGTCAATATGTTTATTGACAATATTGATAATGGATAATTCCATTGTTGTACTATCCTCTATAGACAGATGGTAATTGAATTGTTTTCTTGATACAGGTCTTTATTTTTCTAACAGCTGAGTATGAAAACGCGAAAAATTCACTGAACCAGGTAAGCTGCCGTTCATGACTTACCATTTTCGACATGCATCCTATCTGTATAAGTGTTTTTGAGAACAGAGAACTGGTTGGAATCAATGATTGCTTGAATCTTGAAATCTTCCTTAGTCACCTTAGGATAAATTAATAACTTGTACGTGGGTGTCCATCTTCGTGTATAGGAAAAAAAGTAGTGCATTAAGCATCACTAACTTGTATCACATAATTAACTAATGTGCTGGTCTTTCTTAGATGCTACTGGCATTTTTGTGAACATATGTTCCTGCTATCCAAGTTGGGTGAAGTTCATTCAGGGAAATCTCCTTGCTATGAATGACTAGCGACAGTCATGTCTATATGCATGGTACCTCATAGGACATGAAAAATTCAAGTTACTGCTTGTCTTGAGATGGCGGTGCGTGATTAGTGGGTGGATGATGGCATAGACTGTAGTCGTGCGACGTATCTGTACGTGGCCCTGGACCTCTAGGCTCTAGGCCATGGTTTGGGGCGCAGCAATGTCACACTGTGACTAAAGGCAGGAACAGCATGAGGAAGGAGAAGATAGATTCAATTTATTGGTTAACTTATCTAAATGCTCACAGCCTCCATTTATTGGCTGGGGTACACAATCACACGGATCTGGCAAACCTCCTAACAACCGATAGTTTATTTATCTAAACTGAAACTCAGTTTCCTAATTGCCAACTAATGCACTAACTCTGAACGACCTGCCCCTGCTCTGAATTTCTCTTTCGAACTGAACACCAGAATCTGTCCTGCTTCAGCTACTCCCCTGTGCTGCAGCTGCGTCTGGGTCCAGCACAGGCTTGTGATCCTCTTCTTGCGCCTTTGATATTTGAGCCCCCACATAACAATCTGGACACTGCGATACTGTCATGTTTGGTCTATAGTTTATGAGGATCTCTTTAGCCCTGTCTGTTATGTGCTGCTAGGGTTAAGAGGAGAGAGTTGAGGAGAGCGACGGCGACGAACACGCTACGGTACACGTGCCACTACAGTACCGCGGGTACTGTTCACGTGAGAGAGGCAGAGGGGCATGCGACTAGGGCTGTGAGATGCGCTGGGAACGCCGGCCGCGGGGCTTCGCCCACGGCCGGCAAGAGAGAAGGTTTTCCTTCTAATCTCTTGCTTTAGATTGATACATCTCCTCTCCTTATATTAGAGAAGAGGTCTTACTTAATCCTTAAGCAAGCGACTAATTAACCATAACGGACTAAGGCCCAATAGGCCCTTGACTCTTCTAACACTACACCCCACCTGGACATGCAGCTCGTCCTCGAGCTGCAACTTAACTATGACTCTGCTAGATATAAACTTAACACCTAAAAATAAGCCTTTTACATCTCGGCTTATTTTATTGACCTGAAATAGATTGCGACTCTTTATTTTTTTATTTTTGGAGATACGGTGGACACCCTCCTCGTAATGGACATGCACGTGTATAGCCACCTGGATCCCATGGAGCCCACCAGAACGAGAGGGGTGCACGGGTATAACCACCAGGAATTAGTCGCGATAGCGACCAGCGGAGACGTCCTCGCGGCGGCCGGTGCCGGAGCACGGCAGCGCTAATTAAGGTCCGCCTATGGGTGGCCACACACCCGCGTCCCCAAACACCGGCGCTGTAGACACCGAGTTCGCCACCCGAGGTGGCGATGCCACGCCCGATCTCCATGACGCAGCGGACGAGATCGGGGCCCTCCATGTGGCGAAGCGTAGCCTGGTGACGAAGCAAAGAAGCACGGGGCACAGGCACCAGCTGCAACCCACGCATCTCCCACGCCTGCCGTCGCGCCAGGAGTCCGCGTGCTGCAACCTGTAACCGCACCGCCGCCAGGACCTGGTGGGTATGCATCTTTGTCTCCTGCTCCATCGTCTTCTTGAACTGTAGCAGTTGCAGCAACTCATCCGCCTTGGCTTGCATCTGGGCTATTGTGCTGCTCATGTAGGCGTACAGATCCTTGGGTGATGGGACAATCGCCGCAGGAGACACTCTCGCCTTTGGGAGTCGCAGGGCCATGTCTTCCCGTAGCACAGCTGCTGCTGCAGAGAGCCGAGCTGCAGGGGTGACATGGCGCTGGCGCTTGAAGAGGGGGCGTTGCCCACGCCGAAGGAAGGATCGACAGCAGCAAAAGCAGTGCTGTCGACATGAAGCAGGTGATCGATGTTGGAACAAATCGGCAGCGGAACCTGGCATTAGGGTGGTGGTGGTGTAGGTCGGCAGCGCTGTCGTGCCGTACCCAGGCATCCAGTAGGGGAAACTCTGGGGCACGGTGCCCGCCGAGGACGATGCCGGATGGATCTCCATAGTGGTCAGCCGTGAGTTGAGGTGCGCCTGCTGCGCGTTGATGTCGGCCAGCGCCTTGGCGATCTGATCCCACAGCGGCTCATCGGAACCTGGCATCTCCGATACCAGATGTTATGGACGTCGTTGGGATGAGGAGAATTAAGGAGGAAGAGACTGGCGGCAGCGGAGCTACAGTACCCGCGCGCTACAGTACCGCTCGGGTACTATTCACGCGAGAGAGGAACGGCGGCGCTACAGTACCCCCCACGGTACTGTTCACGTGTGAGAGAGGCGGAGGGCCGGCGGCTAGGGCTGTGAGGAGCGCTGGGAACGCCGGCCGCGGGGCTTCGCCCACGGCCGGCAAGAGAGAAGGTTTTTCCTTCTAATCTCTTGCTTGATTAGATTGATACATCTTCTCTCCTTATATAGAGAGGTTAACTTGACTCCTAAGCAAGCAACCCTTATCTCTAATTAACCCTAACACTAATGGGTTGTACCACCAGCCCAGGCCCAATAGGCTCTTGCCATACTCTAACAGAAGCATTGATCCATGAGCCACTAGAATACAAACCGGAGTACTTCATCTAATATTCAACTAAGTAGCCTCGGGATGACCTAAAAAGCTAATGGTGTTTGGTTTGTGGAGTCAACTCATTCTAACTGAGGCGATGCATCGTGAGCCCATCCCTCAAATTTAGTGGAATGACCCCATTCCTGATACTAGTACTAATAATTAACTTGTGAGGAATGAGGTGGTGAAAAGAGTGACATGATGATGAACTACTTCGTTCCACAAAGCAAACAACCCCTGAATAGTTTTAGAAATGACTTGCTAAAATAGTTCAATAGGAATTTTTACTGTTTAGCAAAGGAGTCACCGCAAACTAGATACAAGTGCCAGATTATCACAAGAGTTTAGTCACAAGCTCATATTAGTGTGTCAACTGTCTAGCATATTACATAGAATAGGACAATTTCCACAAAAATGAAAACGTTAGTGACAGTGTTGCTGCTAGGGTTAAGAGGAGAGAGTTGAGGAGAGCGACGGCGACGAACGCGCTACAGTACAAGTGCCGCTACAGTACCGCGGGTACTGTTCACGTGAGAGGCAGAGGGGCAGGCGATTAGGGCTGTGAGATGCGCTGGGAACGCCGGCCGCGGGGCTTCGCCCACGGCCGGCAAGAGAGAAGGTTTTTCCTTCTAATCTCTTGCTCGATTAGATTGATACATCTCCTCTCCTTATATAGAGAAGAGGTCTTACTTAATCCCTAAGCAAGCGACTAATTAACCCTAACGGACTAAGGCCCAATAAGCCCTTGACTCTTCTAACAGCTTCAAATTAATCTGTTTGGCAGGTTTCGTTGTGGGACCATATTATACTTGACAAGGACCTTGCAAAGCTGCAGCTAGAGGTGAAGAGCAAGTATCCCCTGATAGACCAGGTAAAGTTTTTTTTTTTCATCTTGCTTTTGATTGGCTCATTGCATATGTGCCCTGAGCTGAGTTTTTCTTGACTATATGCAATTTCTCAATTCAGGGTAGCACTCTGCGCGGGAAGACGGTTCAGTTTGTTCTGCACTGGCATGTTATGCCCAATGCTGGCGCCATGATCAGAGATCGGATGGCGCTCTCGGAGTTCACACTGCCTGACTCCTATACCTCTTGAAAGAAAAGCTTATTGATCTGGGAAGAAGCCTCTAATTAACCCTTTTCTAACCCGGCATCCACAATTGGTCGCCAGACGAGCGCAGGTCTGATTCATAGTAAGCGCTGACAGTAGCATATGAAATATTTTGGATATTCG
Source organism: Saccharum hybrid cultivar R570 (assembly GCA_038087645.1). Classification (NCBI taxonomy): domain Eukaryota; kingdom Viridiplantae; phylum Streptophyta; class Magnoliopsida; order Poales; family Poaceae; genus Saccharum; species Saccharum hybrid cultivar. The sequence continues at coordinate 7,558,555 of JAQSUU010000112.1, read as the reverse complement.
ATCAAGCGCTGAAGCATTGAACATCAGAGGACAGATTGGAGTTATAGATGACGATTATTTTTATTCACCCATGCTCGATTGAGCAGGGACGCACATACATAGATGATAGATGGATGGAAGACGCGACGGCTTATTGATGGCTTGTAACGTGGAATACATTTGCGTGAGGTGAGCGAGCTCAGGAGGCCGTGCTGACTGCTGAGCCTAGTTCTTCTTGCACGGTGGGCCGCACATGCCGAGGAAGGTGTCGGTGCACTGGAACTGCTTGACGGGGTACTTCTTGACGACGGTGCAGACCTTGCAGACGGGGTCGCACTTGCTGACGATGTCGTCGCAGGTGTAGAGGCCGGAGAAGGAGAAGTTGCACTTGGTGCAGCACCCGAGCTTGCCACCGTTGGTCTCCACGTTGCCGGCAGCTGCATCCACGCGTTTGAGTTGACATCAGTTTAAATCTCGCACATGATAATTCCTTCTTTCTCTTCCTGCTCGCCTTTTTTTTTAAAAAATGTAGCTGCACGTAGCAAATATGCGGCGAACTGGGATAGATGTTTGGCGATCTCTATTGTTTTCTAGTGGTGCGGATTGCCATCTACGATCAGGTTCAGGCTGGCGCGTCGGATCCATGCGTGCGCCTGGGTTTGTTTGCGCATAGCAAGTGGAATGGCAGTGACAGTGAGTGTGGTGACCCCAATATGGCAAGGTTTACAAGTCTATCTACCTGACGGGGACTCCAAAAAATCTGATGACCTTGCCGCCTAAGAAAAAAAATGGTGAGGATATAATCATATAATCCTCTCATTGTCTTTCATCCCTTGAGCTCTAGTGCATTGCATGGTGACAATGCGCCATGGGTTATTTTGTGGTTCTGCCTGGTATTGTTGAAAAGCGAGTTACCAAATCCAATTTTCGGAAGTCGTATGGCTATGATTCCAATGCGAATTTGGCAGAACTAATCTAACTGATGCACAAAACATCTGATCCTACTTTTTAGTTGTTTCCATAGACGCATTGTTAAAACGCACGAAACTACAGACCATTGGCCTCTCACTCAGAAAAAAAAACGAGCGAACTAATTGGTAGAGTAATCTCGGTGAAAATTTTCAGCATCTAAAGAGTAGAAGTACCGTTTTCTTTAGCCACAGCTGCAAAGATTCCCATGACCAGAACTGCCTGGAGAACCAGGATCACCAACAGTGTGCTGCTCCTCATCTTCACTAGTTGTACGCAAGACGTTTTACCCACAACTCTCTGACTTTGTTGCCTCTACTAATCTAGGCCTTGTTTAGTTCGCGATTTTTTTTTGAGAAATGGTACTATAGCACTTCCGTTGTTATTTGGCAATTAGTGTTCAATCATAGGCTAATTATGCTTAAAAGATTTGTCTCATGAATTTCGTCTAAACTGTGTAATTAGTTTTATTTTTTTATCTATATTTAATACTTCATACATACGTCAAAGATTCGATATGATAAAGAATTTAAAAAATTTTTACAAAATTTTGGAAACTAAACAGGCCCCTGCTTAAAGAATGTTTTGTGTCGCTGCAGCTGGCCAAAGCACGGTAGAGCAGCTCTATATATAGGCGTCGATCCAGACGGGAAAATGGCATATCATCATACCTCTGATCGAATATCTTTCTGGAAACATGAGTTAGGCGACTGTTTGACTAGAGGCGGCTAGTTGTGGAAGGCATGCATCTATATCTTTTAATTAATGCTGGCCCTACCATCCTCATCAGCATGGTCCAAGCCAAGCGCACAGCAGTGAGCGAGGCAGCCAAACAAAGTGCTCGATAGTGACAAAGAAATAATTAATTAAAGACAAACAAAACAAACACAACACACAAAAGAAACCAGCGTAATGGCAATCAGAAAACAAGTGCTGGATAATTTTAGATTTGCTTAAAAAACAACAAGTTTTTACTACCATTTGTAATTCCTGATTGGATCGTATAGCAGTAGATCAGCGGGGTTTCTTTTCCATTTGCGTATGAACACAAAAACTAGTACACGTTTTACTAGATCCGAGAAAGAGGTAGAGAGAGGGAAGTGAGATCGAGCAAACCATCGGTGGAAGGGACGATGGCGTTGGAGCTCGATCCGGTGGTCGCCATCTAGTTCATTGGAGAGAAGGAAGACACGGCAGCGCGGGCGTCGTGGTGGTGTCACAGCGGTGGCGGTGAAGACGGTGGTGGGGTGGCGGTGCGGTCCAGTGGTGCTTCCCGCCACTTGCTGCGCCCCCACTCACCGATCGGGTTTTAGGGTTTGTCGGTGGGAGGAGTAGCTGCGGTGAACCTCGTACCTCGAGCCGCCGGCCTCCCACCTCTTTTATATTGTGCAGTGCGACGGGGGCCCACCAACCATGTAGGGTTGGGCGCCCCCGATCAGGGCGCGAGTCAAGGCTCAAGGACGGTCGTTGGGCCTCCTCAGTAAGAAGATCAACCTAACATTCTCCCCCTTGATCTCAACCTATACTTTAACCTTTAAACTTTTACTTAGATACCTTTCATTTTACTCGTTCCATTACAGATGAGTGCATAGAGCATGTTTCATCGTCACGGTCAATCGCCGATAGATTGGACAGCTACAATACACGTCTCCGATCTGAAACAATTACTTTAACTTTTTGGCCCTTTATAGTCCAGGAGTCATAGGCTTTCCCTTAAACCCATGCCGGCTACATGTTCTCTGAACACGTTGGGTGGTAAGCCTTTTGTAAGCGGATCCGCGAGCATCTTTCCAGTACTTATATGCTCAAGATTTATAATTTTATCCCGGACTTTATCCTTCACAACATAATACTTTATATCAATGTGTTTAGCAGCACCACTTGACTTATTGTTGTGAGCGTACTGTACTGCTGGATTATTATCGCAATATAACTTTAGTGGTTTATGTATGCTGTCGACCACCTTCCAACCGGGTATGAACTTCTTTAGCCAGTTTACCTATCCCGTTGCCTCATAACATGCTACAAACTCGGCATACATTGTGGACGATGTAGTGACGGTTTGTTTTGAGCTTTTTCATGAAATTGCTCATCCTGCGAGAGTGAATACATATCCTGACGTGGATTTTCTATCATCTCCCGCATAATCAAAATCCGAATACCCCACTATCTGGAGACAATCTAATTTTCTGTACGTCAACATGAGGCCTTTCGTACCTTGAAAATATCGTAAGACTTTCTTTACCAATTTCCAGTGTTCAATCCCTGGATTACTTTGAAATCTGCCAAGCAACCCGGTAACAAAAGCTAAGTCAGGGCGCGTGCACACTTGAGCATACTGTAGGCTCCCGACAGCAGAAGCATATGGAACCACTTTCATTTGATCGAGCTCGTATATAAATCCTAATTTGTTTGTAGACTATACAATGCATATTTTAGGTGTAGTTGGCGACAACCACGTCTAAGCACTCTCATCCGCACATGCAAACACATAAGGTAAGTATTTTTTTTTGGGAATGAAACTATACGACAAGTATTTCATCCGTACGGGAACAACAAGGTGTAAAGTGTATGATGTCTGGTGTGGTTCTAGCTTGTGGTCTCGTCACGTGTCATCTTGTATATTCTCGTGGACTTGTCAACCGTAGCTCTTCTCATGTTCTACTGTTTGGCGTGTTTATCGTTTTTTAGATATTGTTTTCATGGATTCCGATCGTTATTGCATGTTTTTCGATCGGCTACTACCGTTTTCAAAATTATTAGAATATCAATGTCGTATTCGTTTTCAACAATATCTTATCGATTTTGTTTTCGACCTAAAAATGTGAAACTGGAAGTGATTTGGCCTTCTATCGACCATTTCCGATAATTTTCCTCCCTATTACACACCATCCGAGCCCGGACACGCATACAAATTTACTCATTGGTGTTGATCTCAAACACTGACACCGTTGTAAGCATACAACCCGCTTCTCTTCTCTCTTCTCTCATCTCTCCTCCATCTTAGCATTCAGCTGGCTTACGGCATGCTATTATACTCTTTGTGGGCCCCCTGGCTAGTATGTGAAGCATACTTCTTTCTGGTTTTTGGTTTCGATCGCCTCTGGCCACATCACTAATTAACCGATTAATCATGTGTTGCCAACTTGCCATTAGGGGTAAAGCATCTCTGTTATTCGCAGTCGCAGATCATTGTGCATCCATCCCAACACTGTAGTACGTCGCTGGTTTCTTTCAGTGGCGTCGAAATCAAGATGTTCAGCGTACAGACGCCGTGCCGGGGCGCGCGGGCGGGCAAGGTAGGCCGGCCTCTCGTGGCTCCGTGGCCCGGCCGCATCACATGCATATGCATGCATGAACGCGACGGCCCAACCGCCCAAATATACAGGGGCCGCGGGCGACGGAGCTCGTGGTTCGGCGACCCTGCGGCTGTGCGGCACGGGTGTCCCGTCCCGTGCCCGCATTGCATTGCATGCACGTGCACGCGCAGTGGCGAAACGACATATTATTGGGACTTGCGATTGCGAGTACCCAATCATCTATCCACAGGCCACGGCGACTTGGATATCATTAATTAGATTAATCATGTTATATACTTTCCCATATTTTCATAGTAAATCTGTTTAGTGGTGCAAATGTTAGCGCTATTTTATATAAACCTAGTTTAACTTGAGATTGAATGTGTTATAAAAAAAACTTGAGATTGAATGACGTTTTGAAGTTAAAATGGGCAATAATTTTGGAATGTAGGGAGTATATAAGAGAAAAAAAAACTCCAGTCTTCACGCATGCCTATAGCATCACCTTTTTGTGAATAGTAACTTTATTTTAGTATTTATTTATTGCGTACAACGGCTTATTGTTGGCGTGCAACGTCGTCGAGAACAAGAATCGAACACACAAACCCACAAGCACAATGACACACAGTAAACCATGCACCGGCGAAGAATGAAGCATTCTTCATTTCTTCTAGCACTTTGGGCCGCACATGCCGAGGAAGGTGTCGGTGCACTTGAACATCTTGCCCGAGTATGTCTGCACGGCGACGCACTTCTTGCAGACGGGGTCGCAGCCCTTCTTGACGTCGTCGCAGGTGTAGAGCCCCGAGAAGGAGAAGTTGCAGTTGGTGCAGCACTTGAGCTGCCCCGGGTTGATGTCGATGGCCTTGCTCTCGCCCACGGCTGCATGCACACGCATCAATTCAATCCATGCATCATAAGAATCATGCATGGTAACACATGCATAGACTCATTCAGACGATCAGTCAACCAATGTACGATTAGAATCATAAGATCGTCGATCAATTCAGCAACGTACCGTTTTCTTTAGCCACAGCGGCGAAGATCCCCATGACCAGAGCGGCCTGGAGGCACAGGATCACCAGGAGCGTGCTGCTCTTCATGGTCTCGATCGGTCGGCGACGTGGTCGTCAGACGAGCTGTTTTTCCTCTCTACCACTTCTCGCTGAAGCAAGCTGTGTTGCTGTGTTAATTTTGGTGGTGCCAACAGCGCAGTGGAGATGCTACTTATAGGCGCCGAGAGATCTGAACATGGCATTGCCGCCGTAGTCCTGCACTAACATTTTCTTTCGGGGACGATGGATGGATGCTGCTTCCAACTCATGCATTTTGTTAGGCGAACTTTGACTCATGGCTGCGAGTCGTATGGTATAACGATGACTCATTTCCTTCTCATGATAATCATGTCCAATCATCCTCATCAGCATATATATTCGGTCCAAAATGGACGGAAGTGACCATGATGTTATCGGATCAGCACAATTTTGTGGCTAAGGCACAGCTGGATTACAGTAAGGCCCTGTTTAGTTCCCCAAAAATTTTACAAAATTTTTCAGATTTCCCGTCACATCGAATCTTTAGACACATGCATGAAGCATTAAATATAGATAAAAAATAAAGCTAATTACACAGTTTAGACGAAATGAACGAGATGAATCTTTTAAGTTTAATTAGACCATGATTGGACACTAATTGCCAAATAACAACGAAACTTGCTACAGTGCCATTTTGCAAAATTTTTTGGATCTAAACCAGCCCTAATATGGTATGCATTAATCCTAACCTCGACGGTGCATGCAATTTCAACAGGATGTAAAATAATGGAATAATCGGAATGTAATGTATACGTATATATCTGCAGCGGTAAGAATATGTTACTGTTTCTCCATTCTCTCAATAGAAACGGATCATCCTAAGCTGCCATCGGTGCATTATTACTGCATTTGGTATGATTAGGGCGCGGAGAAAACTGTCAAATTCTCTAATCGAGTTAGGACCACGCAGCTATACTCTTCACTTCTCTAATCAGGCAGTGCCATCTTATCATAGTTTTGTGAACAATGGTCCAGATTGGTATAATGGACATGTACAAAATGACCTATTATTTTGATGATTCTTAATATTTTGGTGTTGTGTTTATCTTATTTATGTTTGATTATCACTTATATCAAATAAACAACAAAATAGGTGTCGGTACCAATACTATAGGGGTACCCACATTCAATGATAATAAAAGTCAAAACGACTAAGTCACGACAAAGCACAGCCCACTACGCGCGGCAGGTCCGTCTCGTACGAGGCCGGCTCGACGGAATGCCTCGACCGCGTCCTGTCTCCGACTCGTACGAGGCCCCCTCGACGGGAGGCCTCGACCGCGCTCCGACCCGCACGAGGCTCGATCGCCCCCCGGGAGCGCTCCGACTCGCGTGAGCCCGGGTCGAGGCGCTCGACCCCCTCTGTCTCCACCTACCACGGGACGAAAAGTCATAGCATTTAATGCAAACTACCAACCACCACCTACCGGCATGGTCACGGCCTGGGTCAACGTGGGAACAATACCAGTGTCAGCTTTCACTGTTTTACCACCCATCCCGTGATGGGAGGTGAAAGACGTCACTATGCCCACCATACCTCATCCTGTGCGTCACTATTAACCCTCGAGGGAGGATACGACAAGGCCCGTACGCCGTAATTCCGGGGATTCGGACTTATCCGTTCGGCCTCGACCCTACCTCGACCCAACCTCGACCACCGACACGGCGCAACAGGGAAGAAAGGACGGTATGGCACGGCGCTCCGGGTCATTTCGGCACCTCACCTTCTACGACATCACGTACCCAGGGATGGCCTCCCATTTCTAGGGCACGTCGCTACAGTCACCTCAACAGGGATCGACAAACATCATTTCAAGGCTCCCCGTTGTCTTGGCCTCCTCTCGCCCTATAAAAAGGGGGAGGCCGGGGCTTCAAGGGGGCAGGCAGGCAACGAGAAGCAGACATCAGACGAACAGCTAGCCATACACAACATAGCGATCAACATCTCAAGCAATCATCTTGTACTCTTTCTTTTCCTTTTGAGACTTGGGCTCGACACCCTCTCTCGCAAGCTTGTAACCCCTACGCAAGCACCTCGGTGCAAGGAAATACAAATCTCTCTCACCTCCGCTGGACGTAGGGCCTTCTTTTGCCCGAACCAGGATAAACCCCCGTGTGTTCTCCTTGCATCACCATCCAGGAAAGGGACACGCAGCATTTTACTCGTTGGTTTAGGACCCCCTCGGGTCCGAACACCGACAGTTGGCGCGCCAGGTAGGGGGTCGCTGCGTGCCAACGTCGCTTTCCCGCCTTTTTTCCTGGATGGCTGACCCCGAACGCCCTATCCCGTTGGCCACGGTGATCTGGTTCGGGAGTTTGGAGTTCATGTCGCTCGGCTATGGCTACGATATGGTCCTACTCCCGCCTAGGCACCCTACCGACGAGGATTACGAGCTCTCCCAGCCTGGGGGAGCAACCCGCCGGTATCGTCGCTCCAGGCAGGCGCGAGCCGCTCGGCGGCGGCGAGCCCGGCGCAACCATCGTCTCCACCTCGCGGAGGGTGATGGAATTCCCCGTTCCGGCACTTCCCAGCCAGGCGCCGGCCCAGATCTCCTCGTGGAAGGTCTGGGAAGGATAAGCTTGGCCGAGGACAACATGCCAACGGAGAACCCCGCCGCTCCTCCGCCCGGTGTGACACCACTGCCCCGTGCATCCCTTCCGGCGTGGGCAGCAACATCGCCTTCACCGTTTCCGTTTGGGCTAGTTTCGGCTGCCCAGGTGTATGCTTCTTCCGTGAGCACTTGCTTGAGTGCTTATGAGGAACTCCCCGGGCACCATCTACGCTCCACTCTGGACCTCATCGCGTCCACGCCGGCTTCTGATTACCTGGACTCTACTGAGACGCCAGAAACAGAATCCCGTGTGACCGCTTCCCCACGCCGCAACCCCGGTAGCGGCTCGCAACGGCCATGCATTCCCCCGTCGTACTATTACTTCGGCGCCCCTGACTCCGACTCGGCCGACGACACCTACGATCCGACTCGCGAATGCTTCAACGTCGACGTTGAAAGCGCGTCGGATTCGGAGGATGAGGAGCTAGCCGAAGGAGGGCACACGCCACTTCATGTCGAGCACCCCGCCGACCGGGACGAGGCTCAACTCCTTGCGGATCAAGGAATGCAGCTCGAGCAAATCCGCGAGTTGCAGGAAAAACTTGACGAAGAACGGCAAAACCTGTATCTGCTCCAGCAAACCCTCGAGCGTGAGCGTGCGGAACGCGCGCCTGGCGGGAGAGCTCGCGAGAGAGCTCGCGACGTCAACCGTCGCATCGACGAGGACCGGGCCGTCGACCCCCCGGTTTTCGCTCGAGCCAGCCAGAACGTCGTCGCCGCCGCCATGCTCCTCCGGAACATGCCCGAGCCGTTGAACCCCGATGCCCGCCGAGCTCGAGATGAGATCCGAGAACTCCTCGAGACCGCTGCCTTGCAGCAGGCCGAGAGCTCCGCCTCGAGGCGACGCGAGCCTGCCTCGGAGCGGCTCGCAGAGCCCTCTCAGCAAGAGAGAGACGCCTCGGTTCATCCCGAACCTGCCCGACGGATCCGAATGGCTCCCGCCCCTGAACCCGTCACTCACGACCATGGACCTCGAGACACCCGTGGCAACATCGTCGAGCGCCGCACGCGCAAGCACGGTGACGGAGTGGCTCGAGGTTACCATGTGCACAGGGGTGGGCGTTATGACAGCTCGGAAGATCGTAGCCCCTCGCCCGAGCCTCCGGGCCCTCGGGTCTTCAGCAAGGCTATCCGTGAAACGATACTCCCGGCACGGTTTCGCCCTCCCACGACTCTCGCCAAGTACAACGGCGAGACCAAACCCGAACTTTGGCTCGCCGATTTCCGCTTGGCGTGTCAGCTGGGCGGGGCCACCAACGACCGGGTCATCATCCGACAGCTCCCCCTATTCCTCTCCGACACCGCTCGAGCCTGGCTCGAGGATCTCCCGCCTCAACAGATCCACGACCGGGATGACCTCGTGAGGGTGTTCGAGGGAAACTTCAAGGGAACTTACATGCGCCCCGGCAACTCGTGGGATCTCCGGAGTTGCAAGCAGAAACCTGGTGAATCCCTCCGGGATTACATCCGGCGCTTCTCCAGGCAACGCACCGAGCTCCCCAACGTCACCGACTCCGACGTGATCATGGCTTTCCTCTCGGGCACCACTTGCAAAGAGTTGGTCCAAGAGTTAGGCCGTCACACCCCCCTCACTGCCAACGGGCTGATGGACATCGTCACCAACTTTGCCGCCGGCGAGGAGGCAGTTGGTGCCATCTTTGGCGGCGAGCAGGACAAAGGGAAGCAGAAGACCGATGATCCCGCAAGCTCCGACACTACTTCGAGGGCCACCCGGTTACTGTGGTTTCTTCTTTCCCCCTGGGAGAGATAGCCCAGAACCGGGAAGCCTCGGGTAGGATCGCCAAGTGGGCGGTCGAGCTCATGGGCGAGACCCTATCCTATGCGCCGCGCAAAGCCATAAAGTCACAGGTGTTGGCAGATTTCTTGGCTGAATGGACCGACACCCAGCTCCCTCCCACACAGCTCCAGGCCGAGCTCTGGACCATGTACTTCGATGGGTCTTTGATGAAAACAGGAGCAGGCGCGGGCTTGCTCTTCATCTCACCCCTCGGGGTTCACATGCGCTATGTCATCCGGCTCCATTTCCCCGCGTCCAACAACGTCGCCGAATACGAGGCACTCGTCACGGGGCTGAGAATCGCCATCGAGCTCGGGGTCCGACACCTTGATGTTCGAGGCGACTCCCAGCTCGTGATCGATCAGGCCATGAAGAGCTCGAGCTGCCGCGACCCCAAAATGGAAGCTTACTGCCAAGAAGTACGGCGCCTCGAGGACAAGTTTCACGGCCTCGAGCTCAACCACATCGCACGCAGGTATAATGAGGCCGCCGACGAACTCGCGAAAATCGCGTCCAGTCGAACCACGGTTCCACCAGACGTTTTCGCGAAAGATCTCCAGCGGCCATCCGTCGACCTTGGGCCAGACGGAGGAGTCGACGGGACGTCACTCGACCCCCCACCTGAGGCAGAAGCCCCCTCGACCGGGGCCGAGGCCATGCAGGTGGAAGGATTGACCCCACCATCTGATCTCGAGCCTGATTGGCGCGCGCCATACCTCGACTATCTTATCCAAGGGGACCTCCCCTCGAATAAGACCGAAGCTCGACGGATCGCTCGCCGGGCCAAAACCTTCGTGATCGTTGGCGACGGTAGGGAGCTGTACCGACGCAGCCCTACAGGCATTCTCCAACGTTGCATCATAAACAAGGAAGGCAGGGACCTGCTCAGTGACCTGCACTCGGGGGCTTGCGGTCACCACGCTGCGCCTCGAACCCTCGTCGGGAACGCCTTTAGACAAGGGTTCTATTGGCCGACCGCGGTCTCCGACGCTGTCAAGCTAGTACGCTCCTGTGAAGGTTGTCAGTACTATGCAAGACAGACTCATCTCCCGGCACATGCTCTACAAACCATTCCCATCACGTGGCCGTTTGCCGTTTGGGGCCTTGACCTTGTCGGACCTCTAAAGAGGACAACAGGCGGCTTCACCCACTTGCTCGTCGCCATCGACAAGTTCTCCAAATGGATCGAGGCTCGCCCCATCACCAGCATTAGGTCCGAACAAGCTGTGCTTTTCTTCACCAACATCATTCATCGCTTTGGGGTCCCCAACTGCATCATCACTGACAACGGCACCCAATTCACTGGTAAGAAGTTTCTGGATTTCTGTGACCACCATCACATTCGCGTGCTCTGGTCGGCCGTAGCTCATCCAAAAACAAACGGCCAAGTAGAACGTGCCAATGGCATGCTCCTACAGGGCCTGAAACCCAGAATCTTTGACAAGCTAAGCAAACATGGCAAAAGATGGGCCGCCGAGCTACCCTCGGTCTTGTGGAGCCTAAGGACAACGCCGAGTCGAGCCACGGGGTTCACTCCGTTCTTCTTAGTCTACGGGTCCGAGGCTATGCTCCCAACCGATATCGAATACGGGTCCCCAAGACTAAAAGCTTACAACGAAAGAAATAATGACGCCACAAGAAAGGACGCCCTCGACCAGCTCGAGGAAGCCCGAGATGTGGCTCTGTTGCATTCTGCCAGGTACCAGCAGGGTCTCCGACGCTACCACGACAGACACGTCCGCAGACGAGACCTCAACGTCGGCGACTTGGTGCTACGGCGGAACCAGAACACCAAGGGGCGCCACAAGCTCACGCCACCATGGGAAGGACCGTACATCATCGCAGAAGTGCTAAAGCCGGGCACCTACAAGCTATCCAACGAGAAAGGCGAAATCTTCACCAACGCTTGGAACATTGAACAGCTACGTCGCTTTTTTCCTTAGAAAGCCTCGAGGCCTTGTATTTCCTTTTTCGTCAATAAAGAATACAGCAATGTTCAATACTTTCGTTTCACAACGAGGAAGGATCGACTCTGCACTCCCAGAATCGACCCTCCCTCGGGGGCTACAAGGGGGGAACCCCCCAGTCCCTGTAAAAACTTGTACTCTTTTTTAAATTTAAGAACCGCTTCTTTGATCGACTCCGCTGCAAAAGCACCCTAAGGTTCGAAAGAGCTCTCGAGTCAGGAGCATCACCTACGCCTCCGAGGCTACGGTACCTCCACTCACCCCTCACGCCTTCTAGGGGCGCGACCGCACGCTAAGAAGGTCTTATGACGGTTCATAACTTTAAAAAAGAATACGCCCACTGTCGCTTAGATCAGGTTCTTACACGATCTACGAGACCGCAAGAGCACCCTAAAGCTCGAGGGCAGTCGAGCCGTGGGATCACTTACACCTCCGAGGCTACGGTACCCCCACTCGCTCTCTTACGCCAAAGGGCGCAACTGCGTGTTAAGTAGATTATGCGAGAACACAATTCAAGCGATAGAGGGAACAAAGGCTCGAATAAAACTAAATTAACCACGAACTGGTTTAAGTTTCGAGTTCCTAGGGCCCCTGAGGCCACCACGACCAAAATTCAAAATAACTAACTTATTACACGGGCCTCCATGCCCAGATTTGGCTCACAGGCCTTCGTCGTCAGCGGGCGGCACCACCTCGGGCTCAAAGAGCGAGGCCAGACGGCTCCCAGGCCCCTCCGCGGCTTCGATCAGATCCAAGCAAGCGTCCGCGTTCTCCGCGTCCGTTCGCTCCGGGTCTGTGATGAAGCCGTCGGCGACGAGCTCCATGTCGAACACAAAGCCCGAGCGGACGACGGCCAGCGCCCTCTTTACGCCGTGATGGAGGCTGTCCCGTATCTTCTCTCGGGCGAGGTGACCTAGCGCCGCTACCCGACGGACGAAGGAGTTCCCCGGAGCGTCTTCTCCGGTATCGACGTCGGGCTCGACCCCCAGACCGTCACACACCGAGGTGATCGCGCCCTGGAGCAGCTGGGTCCTCTGTGTCTCGGCTTCCAGGAGGCTCTGCAGGGAGTTCGCGGTCGAGTGGGCCTCCCGGTTCTCGTTCTCCAGCTCTGGAATACGACAAGCCAAAATTAGCACTCGATACGAGGCCTCGAGGACATAACTACAGCAAATCATACTTACCCTCGATATGGGTCTTCAAACCCGTAACCTCGTCGCGGAGCCCCCCGCACGTCCCCTCGAGCCCCAGGAGGGCGCTGTCCTTCTCGCGAGCGGCCGCCTTCAGGGCCTCGATCTCTTGGAGGGCGGTCTGGAGCGCCGCGTCCTTCTCCTGGACGGCCCCATTCAGCACCGAGACCTCGCCCTTCAGCGCGCCAAGCTGGGCTGTCACCTGCCCGATTTGGACGTTGAGGGCGTCCCGCTGACGGCCAACCTGGGAGACGTCCTCCTCGAGCTCCTTGACCCGCGCCGACAGGGGCTCGAGGTCTCGGCGGGCCTGGGCGGCCTCTTCCCGGGCCTTGTCCGCCTCGGTGCGCATCGAGGCTTCAGCCGCCCAGGCCTGGACCGCATCCTCCTTCACCGTCGAGTAGGCGGTGCGCAGCTCCGCCATCTCAGCGGACCGATCGGCGAGCCTCTTCTGGGTCTCCTCGACCAAGGCCCGTTGCCGGGACAGCGACGCCCACACACCGCTCTCACCCCGGATGAAGAGCGACTTGCGGCGGGAGGTCTCCTTGAGTTCCTAATTCAAGGAAAACCGAAAATCATGGTGAACCCAAAGGAAAAAGACACAAAGAGCCACAGAATAAGCCGGCAAATTACTCATACCTCGGTGGCATCCAGCATGCCCCGCGAAACGGCGTCGGACGCCACGCTGAGCAGCCGAGCGAGATGCCGGCGGACGCCCTCGAGGTACTGCCAGCGGTGGACCTCATCCCTGTCGTTCAGGATGAGGATGGGCTCGCCGTCGAGGTTTGCGGCATCCTTGAACGCAAGGGGCGGCCCTCCCCACCTCGGGATCTCCTCCTCGGCCCGCGCTATCGCCATCGCAGCGAAGTCTGGCCACGACGACGACGGCGCAGCCGGGGCACCTCCCGGCCCGGTCGAAGGGCCGGCCTCGTCGCCCTCGCCCGCCACTCCGACAGGGGCCGAGGATTCAGCCCGACCCGTGGTCTCGCCCTCCTCGGCCCCCACTATCTCCTTTCCCTTGTCCAGGGGGGCGTCGTCGAGGGTAACGACCACGGGCGCCCGCCCCTCGGCGGTTACCGGCCCCTCGACAACCAGCGCCTCCGGAGCTGGCACCCCCGCCGTTGACGCCTCTGGGGCAGATACCTCGCCCGACGGCGGCTCGGAAGCCGGCGCTCCGACCACCGGTGCCCTCGCGACCGGCACCTCAACCTCCGGCGCCGCCGCCTCCGGGGCTCCGGCAGAAGCCTCGACGGCCCCGCCCTCCGTCGTGCCCACCGGCTGCACCGGTAGGTCTTGCTGCGGCTGCGGCTCCCTCGCCGGCGCCACCTCCTGCTCCGGCGCCGGCGCAGCTCCCTCCACGGTCGCTTCGGCGGCCGCCCCCACCACGGCCACTTCCGCGGTGGCCTCAGCCGAGGGCAGCACCTTAGGCCCCGCCTCGACCGGGCCAGGCGCCACCGTCCTTGCCGGCTCTGATCCCGCCACCGCAGGATCGGGGCCGGCAGCCGTCGAGGCACCCGCGGCCTCCCGCTGCCGACGGCGCTCCTTCGCAGCCTCGACCTCGCGGACCCAGGCCGCGTCCTGTTCCACCGACCGGTTAAGGACGGCGGCGCTGGCTCGAAGGGACTTCACGGGGGTGGGCCCCATGGTCTCCGCCTTCCGTTTCAACCTGAAAAATAAAGGATGAGTCGATCGACGAAATCAAAAAATAAGACAAGTCCCCTTCTGCTCAAAAAACTTACCCGGAGATCGGCACCAGGGGCCTCGACCCCCCACGGTCCGAGCCGCTCGAGGTGGCAGGCGGTGGCCTCACGGCAGCCCCACCCGCGGACCGAGCGCTCCTTGGGGCTCTCGCCGGCGCGCCGCTGCGCGCTTTCTGTGCCTCCGAGGCCAACTGGCCCCGGGTCTTCACGCCCGACGGAGGCGCCGCCGCCGACGATGTCGGCACCCCCGCCCCCGTCCCCGCCTGAGCTTGCGGGGCTTGGGCTGGGGCAGGCGCCCCTGTCGACCCCTCTGGCCGGGTCCGGGGCGAGGCGGCCCCTCCTGTTGAGGGGCCCGCCTCCTTCTTTTCCTCCTCTTTCTTCTTCTTCTTCTCCTCTTCCTCGTCGTCCTCCTCGACCTCCTCGATCACGATGACCGAGGAGGATGACCCCGCGATGGGCTCCAGCAGAGGGCGGATGTCGGGGAGGCTCCCCAGCCCGGTCGCGGCCTCGTACCGCGACAAGGCGTCATCATCCTCGCCGCTGCTGCCGTCGTCCTCCCCCGACATGGTCTCGGAGGGCGACGGCTCCAAAGGGAGCCCGTCGAGGGCCTGTTGGCGCCGGAGTTTCTTCCGCGCCTCCGCCTCCTTGGCCTTGCGGGCCGCCCGCTTCTTGGTCGACTCCTTGACCGCCTTCTGCTTCGAGGCATGCTGCCGTCGAGCATCCCGGGCAGGCTGGTCCTCCGGAACCGGCGGTCGCGTCTCCCGCAACGCCGACAGGTCCTGCACATAGGCGTCGACCGGGTTAAGGGGGACCGAGAAGCGAACAGAACCAAAAAACAAGCGTACCAAGAAACTTACCACGGGCTCGAACCCCTCGGTGGGCCTCATGGGGAGCCGGTCGGCCTCCTCCGCCTTGAAGGTCCCCACCATCCGGCGGGCTCGACGAAGCCCCTCCTCGACAGTAAGGGCCTCGTGCGACATCCGGCTCCCCTCCAGAGACGCCTCCGGGGTCATCTGGTCGAGGCGCAGGCGACGTCGGCTCAACGGCATCACCCGGCGGCGATGGAACGCCGTCGCTACCCCCGCCGCTGTCAGGCCTCGAGCACGAAGCTGCTGCAGCGCCGCCAGCAACGGGTCCAGACGCGGCTTCTCGACGTCCGGCACGCCGTACACCCAGTTGTCCTCCCGGGCGGTCAGCACGCGGCCGGTGTACCTCGGCAGCTGGTTGTCATCGTTGCGGAGGTAGAACCAGCCCGCGTGCCACCCGCTGTTCGAAGAGATGAGGCGCGCCGGGATGTACTGGTCCGTCCGGCTCGACCTCAACTGAAGAACGCAGCTCCCTACTCGCACTGCGTAGAAGGCGCCCTTCCCTCCCGCGTTCCGCGCGAAAAGCTCGGCCTTGAAAAGGTGGAGCCACAGGTTCCACTGCGGCTCCACCCCGAGGTATCCCTCGCAGACCGCCGCAAAAATGGCGGCCTGCGCGATGGCGTTGGGGGCGAGGTGGTGGAGCTCCACCCGGTAGTAGTGGAGAAGCGCCCGCATGAAGACCGACGACGGGATGCCGAACCCCCGCTCGTGGAAACTTACGAAGCTCACCACGTAGCCTTCCGGGGGGGCCGGCTCCCGATGGGTCGACGGCGGCGCAATCCACTCCGGCCGCGACCGACTCGTCCTCGGCCGCAGCAACCCATCCGCGACCAGCTCCTCCAGCTTCTTCTCCGTCACGGAAGAGGAGGCCCAGCCGTCGGTAGCAAGGAATTGGCTCTTTCCAGCCATCAGCGCCGACGGGAAGGGAAAGTGTGGAGGAAAAGGCGGCGGCGGCGGCGGCAATGTGGACGGAATGCGTAAGGGGGCTAGGGTTTCCTGAGGCAGAGGATGGCAAGAACGCAAAGGACCGGAGGGGAACACGGACCCCTGGGTCTTGCCTTTATAGGCCAGGCGGAAGTTCAACGGCCGCGCGAAAAGGTAGGAACAGTTTCCCGTAATAAATGCGCTCACCTAACCGTCCCTCACGCCTTACAGGAGCAAGGCACGTGGCCGTCCCCCACGCTGTAACCGAACGCCACGTCGCCCACTACCGCGCCGATCTCGCCCTAAAAAGGCGCGCCTGGCTAACGGGCAGGGCGAGATCCACGGACGGATATTCCAAGATTCCGATAACGGGCTCCGGGCCCATTTTAAGTCTCGAGGGAACGGAGGCTGGCCCTCGACCTGGGTTCGACAGCCGCCCTCGAGCAACAGAGTAAGGGACGACCAGGGATGCGCCCATACACGGCCAGGGCTCGAGCCACGCTCTTGAGGCACCCCAAGACGTATTCGAGGCCAAAGGACGAGGTCGAAGCAGGAATCCCCTCGGGGGAGGCATCGAGCCCTCGGATCCTGTCGCAGGGAACCGACATCCGCACGACCACTCCTTGGCATCTTTGAAGAGTGCCCCCGGGCCCCAAGCCGACTCCTAACGACTGGAGCACGGACTCTCACTCGAATCCCCCCGCTAGCAGCTCACCGGAGATCGCCGGACTCGCCCAAACGGGGTAGTACGATGTTCCCCACCCCTCCTCTTCCTTTCCGGAGGAAGAGCGCGAGGGACGGACAACGAAAGACGGCAGGGACTCTGATCGACCTCGTGCGCGCGAGGCTCGGGGGCTCGGCCGCATCAATTACTCCCTGATAAAATGTAAACAAGACCTCGGAGGAGATTTTCTCAATACTCCACCGAGGCCTCGGGGGCTACACCCGGCGGGTGCGCTCGCGCGCCCCCACCGGAGAAGTACTGAGAACGCCTAGGCATCCCTACTAGAAAACCAAAAGGCGCTATGACTCCAGTTCATCGGTAAAAAGCCTCTAGGAGAGTGAACATACACTCACCCAAAGGCTCGGGGGCTACTGTCGGTACCAATACTATAGGGGTACCCACATTCAACGATAATAAAAGTCAAAACGACTAAGTCACGACAAAGCACAGCCCACTACGCGCGGCAGGTCCGTCTCGTACGAGGCCGGCTCGACGGAATGCCTCGACCGCGTCCTGTCTCCGACTCGTACGAGGCCCCCTCGACGGGAGGCCTCGACCGCGCTCCGACCCGCACGAGGCTCGATCGCCCCCCGGAAGCGCTCCGACTCGCGTGAGCCCGGGTCGAGGCGCTCGACCCCCTCTGTCTCCACCTACCACGGGACGAAAAGTCATAGCATTTAATGCAAACTACCAACCACCACCTACCGGCATGGTCACGGCCTGGGTCAACGTGGGAACAATACCAGTGTCAGCTTTCACTGTTTTACCACCCATCCCGTGATGGGAGGTGAAAGACGTCACTATGCCCACCATACCTCATCCTGTGCGTCACTATTAACCCTCGAGGGAGGATACGACAAGGCCCGTACGCCGTAATTCCGGGGATTCGGACTTATCCGTTCGGCCTCGACCCTACCTCGACCCAACCTCGACCACCGACACGGCGCAACAGGGAAGAAAGGACGGTATGGCACGGCGCTCCGGGTCATTTCGGCACCTCACCTTCTACGACATCACGTACCCAGGGATGGCCTCCCATTTCTAGGGCACGTCGCTACAGTCACCTCAACAGGGATCGACAAACATCATTTCAAGGCTCCCCGTTGTCTTGGCCTCCTCTCGCCCTATAAAAAGGGGGAGGCCGGGGCTTCAAGGGGGCAGGCAGGCAACGAGAAGCAGACATCAGACGAACAGCTAGCCATACACAACATAGCGATCAACATCTCAAGCAATCATCTTGTACTCTTTCTTTTCCTTTTGAGACTTGGGCTCGACACCCTCTCTCGCAAGCTTGTAACCCCTACGCAAGCACCTCGGTGCAAGGAAATACAAATCTCTCTCACCTCCGCTGGACGTAGGGCCTTCTTTTGCCCGAACCAGGATAAACCCCCGTGTGTTCTCCTTGCATCACCATCCAGGAAAGGGACACGCAGCATTTTACTCGTTGGTTTAGGACCCCCTCGGGTCCGAACACCGACAATAGGATACATAGATCTTACTCATGGTTGATCATAGATAGATGTATACATTAAACAGTTTGTACACAATCATATAGATTACCCATGCATTGTACAAGTTCTCTATTCAGCTGTTTGTGTTGTGATGTTCTATGTACTTGCACACAACAGCCTGTAGGGTTGTACGTGCCCTAATCTGCTATTGGTACATTTGGTATGGTTAGGGCGGAGAAAACTGTTAAATTATTTTATGCTCTTACTTTCTCTAAGCAGGCACTGCCTTTTTATTTTGTTGGACCAAATTAAAATAACCGACTTGTGAAGACTTGCGTGTCCTAGTAACTATCCTAGTTAGACATAAAAACAGCAGTCAACAGGTGATCTTTTTTCTGTTGTTTTTCTTTTGACAAAACTGGAGGGGTCACACCCTACAGAAAATTTATTAAACTGAATCAAAAGGGGCGTTTACAGGTCATAGATGCAGAACATAAAAGGGAGGAAGGAGGAGACTAGTACTTTCTTTTGAGAGAAAGAGGAGATTAGTACTTCAATTGTCCTTGATGATCTAACTTTTACTTCCTCAACATAAAGGTAGTTTCCTCGATCTGCTCTTTTTCTTTTCTTTTTTTTTAAAAAAGGAGAAGAAGAATGGAGTATCTTTTTTATCTGTGAAAAAAATGATTACTACTGGTTCTGTGGTTCTGTAAAAAAAAAAACGGTTACTGTTCAGTTAAGTGCAGTTACTATGAGTCCGTGACGACACCGACAGCACAGAGAGATGCTAGGGAACAAGGAACATGGGGATGGATAAGCATGACACGCGGCGGTGCTGCTGCTGCCGCCGAGCGGCGGCCGTCGCTGTCCCGGTCTCCCCTCCCCTCGCCGGCTAACGACGAAGTGTTTCACACTGCTGCGCGTACGAATGCACGATTCAGCAGTAGCTGTATTCATTTTGGTCGCCTTGTGGACCTGGAGGCGGCTATTGGAGGGAAATAAAATACGGCGCCGGTTTGACGCCGACGTGAACGGTCCCGTGGTTGGTAGCGAGTTTAGAGGTAGACGAAGCAACGAAGCTTCACTCGCTGTCGTCTCGAGATTTTGATGCGGCGCTCACAATCACATCACAGTAAGCACTAAGCACCCCTGGAGCTGGAGGATGTTCAAGTTTTGGATTGTGAACGCGATGGCACCCTGCGTAACAGGCCGAGCCGCATTCACGGGCCCGAGCGCTCACCGGCCGGCCTCCTCATGGGCCTCGCAGCAATTGGCCCCGCATTCCTCCTCTCCGTATAATGCCTACAGCCCGTTCGGCCTAGCACGTGCTAAGCCACTTTTCCCAACAGACTGGGGCCGCCGCGTCTCCGGCGGCAGCGAGCTCGCTTGTTCCCCTCTCATACGGCCACGAAGATGAGAGAGGTAAAAGGCTGAATTTAAAGACGGGGTAAGATAAAAGGAGTCGATACATATGAGATCCGTAAGATAACTAGAGTGGTATAGAACCTAATCAACCTATTGGGTAGATCGATGGAAGGAGTGTTACCTAAGGAGGTGCACAAAAGGAGCAGGGGGAGGGGGGGGGGGGGGGGGGGGGGGGGGGTTGTGGTTGGAGAGGGGACCAGCTAATTTCCAATATAATTTCCTATGAGGGCAGTCCCAATACTAGTAGTTTCTATACGTATTAATTTTTATAGACACTGCATAAAGAAATCATTGTCCCAATTGATAGTTTCTACAAAAAAATTTATCCAACCATATACATTCTCTCTCCATTCTCTACTAATCACATCCTTTCATGTCTTGGTTCTCGTGTAAACATAGTTTCTAACTTAGACCCGGTTTCTATGATTTTTGCTCTCTCTCTTCAATAACTACATTGCACATCAGCAAAACGCTTAGGTGGCAGTATAATTAATGTCCATAGAAATCATGGTGGTTTCTACATTGGGAGTGCCCTGAGGCTATTCGTTTATGGTGTGGAATCCAAAGAACATACACGGTTTTCATCACGCGTTAGCTACCACTATGATCCATGGGGTAGATCGTCTTATAAGCTATGTATAATATTATTCTAAACACCACACATATAATCAAATATACAACGTTTGTATTGATCTAAAGAGAGGGCACATCTATCTAAATCGAGTGGTTACATAGTAAGGGTCCACTAAAGGCATGGTCCTTGTGAGCAATAAAATTAAAGTACACTTTACCAAGACAACAAGCACGATTATTTTGCAAAACACAAGCCAAGTATATGTGGAAAAGCAAAAAGTAAAGCTTAACACAAATATCTGCAAGATACAAGACAATCGCTTACTCAGGGTTGAGTGAATTGAGATTAGGATGAAAGCCTAGACAACAACATCTGATGACACTGCTTAGTGCTTACTTCCTTGGAGGTGTCCTCTCTGTGCCTCTCTGCCCTACTCTAGCATTTGGTTGCCGCCAAAAACCCTAACCACTTTGGGATGGTATTAATACCTTCCAAAAGGCTTCGTCAGACAATTCAGCATCTCCTGATTTGTTTTGTTGGATCTTTCTTTTCTTTTCTGAGTGGTTCTTGTGCAAGTGCTTCTAAGTTATAGTGTTGGAACGATGATATGACAAAGTTTGTTGCCATGATGTATTTGGGTTGGTGAAGTTGATAAGTAGATAGTTTATAGTCATGCTCGTTGTTGCTCTCCTTGGCACTTTGGCAGGTTGTGGCCCTGGGCGATGGGATCGTTGGCCTTGTTTTTTGGTCTTTGGCTCGGAGTTATTTATCCTTTTTTTTGAGAGGGAGTTACGCATCCTTAGTTGTGCTGTCGGTGGACTCTATAGTTGTGCGGTTTATGGACTCAAGTCGTGCGGGATTTATACCCTTGGTTGTATGGTTTTGGGCTTGATTTTCTTTGTAAATTAGATTAATTCTTTTCTTCTAATAACATTCGCAAAAATACATACCTATGAATATTGAAATCTCCAATATTCGTCTCGCAAAAAAAAAAATCTCCCCATATCCATCTCTTTATTGTTGAGTATAAAAGCTATTATTAGGTATTTGAAATTTGGGTATACATTTCGTCTTAGGCTCGTCCAGCCACGCACGTATCAGCCATGCCCTCATGGAGCAACCCACAGGTGCTAGACCGATCGACGATTACTACACGTCCAACCCATGCCCCATTGATCTCTCTATATTCCATTGCCAAGTTTTCACCACGTCCATTGATCTCTCTATATTGCAATTGCCAAGTTTTCACCACGCCTATTGATCTCTCTATATTGCATTGTCAAGTTTTCACCACGTCGCATATATATAGTACTAGATAGTATTGGTAGCGTCCAAAATAGTAATCACTATAGGGTAGCAGCCCTACCGCTAGTGCTATAAAGGTAGCGTGTTGAAACTTAGCGGTTGCTGTTGCACTTAGCGTTCACTATTGCTATTGTTGGTGTGCTATTCGCTGTGTGGATGGTTCGAATGGTAATAAAAATGTTAAGATGGTGATTTGGCTATGATAAAGAATGATGGAATGATTAATGATATCTTTTTCAATTATTACGAGAACTTAAGATCATATGTCTCCACCTGTTTTCTTTATATTTATTTATTCATTTATGTGTTTTTTGAGTTTTAATGTCATTAAATATAATAACTGATTAAATTTTTTGTAAAAATATTTTAAAAACATCATATTAATATTAGTATACGCTTCAAAAAAAATTAACTATTTTAATATTTTTATTAGAACTTATTATCCGTTATAGTACCCATTATATATGATTCACTACTTTGTTTTTTCGAGAACATGCGCTGGGCCGCAAGCTTCTCATTAAGAGGATAGGTGTGAAACAAGTTCATACCCTAGGAATTGTAAAAGCCTGGCAACGCAAGACGTAGACCGAAGCTTACCAAATCCTAAAACCCCACACTCAACACTTTAAGGATTACACAACAAAGGAAACCACCAAAGTGCCGAAGAGCCAAATAACCAGTTACTGGCTACGGCAACCGAAGCAGCGACCTTGAGGCCATCCGATTATGCCTCGCTTAACTCCTGGAAGCTAAAGTTGCGCCCTCCATTGAACAACTCGTTCAAGGCCTCGTGTTTTGCCGGGGAAAGAGGTTCCTTGAAGGTTTGCTGAAACTCTTCAAAGGAGCTAACCGGATAAAGCCATAAAGGCCTACGATGATCTTTGCGCAGCCAAATAATATTTGATATGTACTGAAACCACACTGCAACTAGCAAGCTGAACTCACATGACATGCTGCGAACCAACAAGCCTGGCCACACCAGCCATGCGATGCGAGATTGCGAGCACGGAGCCGATCGACGTACGGGCGGGAGTCTCCAGCTGCAACTCTGCACGCCACCCTTGATGAGGCTCCCTCGAACAAGCATTCCCCACAAACACATGGGCATACTTTGATCACACTCCATGCATGCCCCGCCATGCAACCGGTAATCAACAACAACACAACCAAAAAGCGCCTCCGATCCCATGCATGCCAAGCAAACAAAAGGGATCTGTTTTTAAAAGAAAAAAAAGACCATTGCTCTATCATTGCCACCTTTCCCTGTCGTGCACCACCAATTCTCTCAATTTAATTCAATCATAATCTTTTCTCTTGATCGCGCAAAAGATTTGCGCATTTCTGCTAAGAGAGAATTGTTTGTCTACGGCACGCCCTTGAGGTGCTCTAGGGGGCGAAATTGTTTTACAGCTTAGTATTTATCCTCCCTAAAATAATACAAAAGAAGCTAAGCGACTGCTCAGGAAGCTTAAGCGACTACTCGCTGTAGAGGACAACCTAAGTTCCTTGCGCTTGCTTGCGCCCGCCCACAGCTCAGCAACAACCAGGGCACAAGCCGGCTCAAGCCCGAGCTGAGCAGCAAGTTTTCTTAATTTCATATATATGCAAGCATGGCTGTAACTTGTAGCCATGCTTTTGGAATGCGTGCGTACGTTAATTCACAAGCTCTTTGTTTGTGAGTTTCACAGGAAATTGTTCACCATATTAGCTGGGCGCCAGGCCAGGCCAGTTACCTCTAGAACTCCCTACTCTTCTTGGTCCTGCCGTGGCTACAGTCACAAAGCAAGTAGCTGAGCACGTTGGACACACTCGCGCCGATGAACGGCACGTTAAGCACCGGCGGAACCCTAACACCATGGCTACCACTACCGCTGCTGCCTTTTCTGCTACCTCCATAGTAGTAGGCTCTTGAACCACCACCACCGTTACCAGTAGGTGCCCCTGCGCCGCCCAATTTCTTGTAGTACTGATGATTATGAGGCCGGTGGCCGGCGGCGTCCGAGACGGCGGCACCATCCCGCGCCACGGCGCCCGAGCCGACTGACCAGCTGCGCATCAGCGGGAACGGCGGGCAGCCGAACCTCCCCGCGGACCGCGGCGTGCCTGTCGTCGCTGTCGTCGTCGTGGCGGAGTTGACGCTGCTGCTGCGTGAGAACGGGGACGCCCACGACGAACCCGGCCGCCTGGTCTTCTGCTGGCACGCCTGCTGCGCCGCCTTGACATGGCAAGCCTGTGGCTTGCACGGCGGGGTGGGCTTTGGTGCCGCGGGCGGCAGCGGCGGCATTGGGAGCAGCCTGCCGCCGGCGAAGAGGCGGTCGGCGGGGGCGACGTCGTCGTCGTCGACCGCGACGACGGCGTTGGCGAAGTCGAACTCCGGCTCCGGGACCAGGAGGCGTGAGCGTGGCGCGAGCAGCGACGCGTCCGACCGCCGGCCGGCGAGGGCTGCGGCAGGCGGTGGTGTCGCGACTACGACTAGGTCGTGTGAGAAGGAGATCCTGGGGCTGATCAGCTCCTCCGGGGCTTCTTCTTCCATTGTTGGCGGTGTCAGGAATGTCAGTGGGAGATCAGTGAGAGATCAGAGGCCGGCACGGAGGACTTGGGACTTGGGAGGGAAACGGATAGATAGAATAGAGCTGCCGAGCCTGAGAGCCCCGGCTGTCCCAGAGTGACAGGTTGGGACCGTGATCCGTGGGGTACAAATTTCGCACCTGAATTCGCGAGGTTGATTCGATCTCACTCGCGCCCGGTCCCTTGGTCGGTCACCTACCTACGCTACGTGAATGGCAGCTTCCTTTATTTGCCGTCTAGTCCTCCTTCCAGACGTGAAACTTTGGCGATCAACCATTCAACCTACAGCATTTCTCGTCCAACGTCCAGTCCTCCGGGCCGGCTTGCTTTACGGTGCAGGCGTGAAGCCACCAGCCAGTAACTGTCTCTGCCCACATACATGCATGTGGGGGTGGGTATGTAATCGTGCTGTTTTTTTAAGATAATAGAACCAAATGTTCCGGCTTCAGCTTCTCACAAAAGAGAAGCATCAGACCAAGCTTATTACAAAATCACTCCAAACGAAACTCACACAGGTGCAAACTAGTTCCCAAGACGATATATAAAGTTCCAACCATTTAAAGCAAAAATAAACATGGCTTTTGACTCTAAAATTCTGCAAGCATCTTGGATAAGCACCCTGTGTTCATCCAGTCGTTGCAATGGAGCCCAAAGCCGGAGCCAGTATGTCGCCCTGAAGAGTACCTGCAAAGAAGTTTTTGGTTGACATTTATTAAACACCAAATCATTTCTTGTGAGCCAAATAACCCAACAAAGGGCTGCTGCACCTGTCAATAATAAGAGATTGTGTTTTTGTTGACCCAATTTAGACCAACCTCCAAACATATGGGCTATGTTCCTCGGTGGTCTCAAACCAAAAACACAGTGGACCATACGCCATAGAGCCTTAGCGACAATACAATCGAAGAATAAATGTTTTATGGTTTCCAGGCTACTGCAAAAGCTGCAAACCTTACCACCATTCCAATTTCTTTTGGTCAGATTATCCTTTGTGAGAGTAACCTTTTTTGGGAGGAGAATAATCGTGCTGTTAGGATCAAGAATTCGATCGAAATCTTTTTGGCGACGCCATCAGATCAACTGCTTGAAGTACGCAACGGGCGATGGATGTGATGGGTTCGGGTTCGGCACCGTACGGAGCTCAGTTGGCTTCGACGCAAGAGTTCTTTTGAGCTGAAAAAAAAGAGAGAAGGGGACTGTGTTAGATAATCAGATTGCTTTCATATATACCAGTATACCACTGTTTAGATACGCTGTATGGCGAGACGTCGACAGCCATTCCTAGTTAAGCACTACTGTAGTTGGGAGCAGAATATGATGGGAGGGGCCTCTGTGGTCACTATCTCTCAAACTCGATGGATGGAGCCAGCGAAAACACAGGGGGATGGGAGCAGGAGCCCGATGCTTCGGCACAATCTCTCTCATGAACATTCGGATCAGCAGGGCCTCCAAATCATGGCACTCGTCAGAGACATACAGCCATGGCAGCATGCAAGAAGATCCAGAAAGGAAGCTCTACCCTTTTCCCTTCAATTCCTTCTTCCATCGGCGAAAAGGATAGCAATGCAATGCAATGCAACGCAATGCAAGAGGAGCACTGAACCGGAAAATATATCGAAAAGGCGCACCGAAAACTACTGCTAGCTCATCGTGGCCTATACGTACGGGTGAGAATGAGATCGAGAACTCAGCAAGGATTCATTTTGATGAAATCAATGGATCGGAGCTGCTACTTGTGTAACAGAGGCTCTTCATCTTTTTTCTGAATGTGACGTGTCGTGAAAATGCGCAGCCCATCATAGTTGCTGCCTCATGGACACGCTCAATTATTCATCCATACGTGCCTTCCTTCGCTTTTCTGCAACGCTGGACCAGATCAATGGGCTGCGAATTATTGTGCGCTGCAACTGTAATGCAGTGCATGCATGCAAAATGATTTGGCCTTGCATCGATCGATGTCAGTAGCAGCATTTTGCAGCCAGAAAGAATGTCGTCTCACTGGTGGCTGGTGTAGTGTAAATTCAGGTGACTGGTATGCCAGTCATTGTTGCCCAGGGCTTGTTTAGATTGCAAAAAAAGTGAACCTGATGAATAGTACTACTTTCGTCTTATTTGACAAATATTATCCAATCGTGGACCAACTAGACTCAAAAGATTCATCTCGTGATTTCCAACTAAACTGTGTAATTAATTATTTTTTTACCTACATTTAATACTCCATGCAAACGGTTAAAAATTGATGTGATGGAGAGAGAGTGAAAAAATTTGGAATTTGGATGACATCTAAACAAGCCCCCAGTTGGAGTGACACCTGGTAGGCTGGTACATCCATCACCTTGCTATGGCCGTGTTCAGATCCAGTGACACCTGGTAGGCTGGTACATCCATCACCTTGCTATGGCCGTGTTCAGATCCCAAATTCGGGAGCCCGAATTGGTACAGTGCGCATTAAATGCATACTGTACCAATTCGTTTGTATTTGGTAAAAATTGTCTAAATTTTGACTAATTAGACTCAAAATGTTCGTCTCATAAAGTACAACAAAACTGTGCAATTAGTTTTTAATTTCATCTACATTTAGTACTCCATGCATATGCCGGTATTTTGATGTGATGAGAATGTTCTTTTTGCATAGTGAAATTTAGGGTTGAAATTTGACATCTAAACAAGGCCTATGTTAGCATCCTAAATTGCCCATGAAGACAAGCTCGGCTAGCTAGTAGCTAGGGCACCAAGCGGTGGCGGTCCAGGAGTAGTATGTAGGGGGCATCTGGAGCAGCGCCGTCCCTGAATTCCGGTTAGCATCATGCCATCAGCCCATCATTCATGGGCCTTGTTTAGTTGCCCGGATTCAGTGCCGCCAGATTCACTGTGTAGCACTATAGCGCACTGTAATATTTCGTTTGTATTTGGTAATAATTGTCCAACCATTGACTAATTAGGCTCAAAACGTTCGTCTCGTAAAGTACAACCAAACTATGCAATTAGTTTTTTATTTCGTCTACATTTAGTACTTTATGCATATACTGCAAGTTTAATATGACGGAGAATCTTCTTTTTGCATAGTGTCAAATTCAGGAGTTTGAGGGTAACTAAACATGGCCATGATCTGAAGAGATCAGTAAATGGTTGGTCGTGTGGTGCAGTCGTTAGGCTCGTAGACAGACAGACTGTTCCTCCTCAGTGTTGCGCACTGTTCTACCTGGCTGGCGTATCTCGCCCCGTGCTGCTTCTGATTGTAGTTATGGGGTCAGTCTGGTTCCTGAATCCGTTGTGGCCTTTGGCACCCTGTACACAATCTCTTACTGTTCCACTTGTCACGTACACCCTCCGTCCCAAAAAGAGTGACGTTTTTGACTTTTAGACATCGTGTTTGACCGTTCGTCTTATTTAAAAAATTTGTGCAAATTATAAAATAAATAAATCATTATTAAAGTATATCTAATGATAAAATAAGTCATAACAAAATAAATGATATTTATAAAAAAAATTTGAATAAGACGGATGATCAAACAAGATGTCTGAAATTCTAAAACGACACTCTTTTTGGGACGGAGGGTGTAAGGAACAAGGTAGGGGCCGCGGATTGAGTGGTTCAACAGATAAGTTTTTGGAGACCATCTGGACGTAGCAAAAGTAAGCAAGACTTGTATTTTTCTTAGATAATTCTAGCTTGGTTGGCTCGTGATCATCTTCGGCTTAGTCATGGGCTCGGTCTTGGCCTAAATTGAGGGTGTTTTTGTAAAGGCAGACGTATGCAAATGTTCATGGCGTTGTTTTGCCTCCCTACGTGTGACCGATGCCTCTCTCATGCATTGCCTCTTTCGGACACACCACGTCGCACGAGATGTAGATGCACTTGGTGTTCGGGTTGTATAACCTGTATGCCTTGGAGCTCGACTCGTACCTGATGATACCCATCTGTGACCTTGACATGCACAACACAGCCAACACATGCAAAAGAAGTGCATCGGTGGCTTGTAACCATACCAGGCGACGCTCCTTGTCAGCGCACGGTTAAAGATGGGGTGGGGGGAGGGGGTGTAAGGTCTTAGATGGCTAGAGGGGGGGTGAATAGCCTATTTTAAATTCTACAAGAACCACTAAGCAAACTTGTTAGAATAACAAACGGCGTAAAGCGAGTTTTGCTTAGCCAAAGGTTGTGATGCAAGCCTCCTATCCACAAGTCTAGTAGATTAAGATCTCTAGTTCACACAAGTGCTATGTCACTAAGGTTACACTAGAGAACAAGCTAACACTACTAGCAAAGCTACTACTAGAGCTACACAAGATAAACTAGTGAATGTAAATGCAAGAGAGAGGATTGTGATTATTATACCGACGGTGAAGTGAAGATGTTGCCAATCACCAAGATGATATACAATCAATCAATATTGACAACAACACAAAATGAAGACCAATCACCGGGAGACAAGAGACACAATATTTGTTCACCCGGTGTTCACTTGTGCACCGACAAGCTACGTCACCGGTTGTGTCGACCAACACCTAGATGGTTCCCCGGTGTGACCCTCAAGTCACTTGCCCCTCAAGGCACGCCCCGCAAGGCACCGTAAGACACCACTCTCAAGTGAGGTAACTCAATGACACGCGGATTCCACTAGAGTTGCTTTTGGCGTCCCGCCAAGGAAAGCACAAGAACCTCTCACAATCAACCGGAGGTGGCCAAGAACAATCACCTTCTCTTGCCAACGCCTCCAACAATCTCCAAGCCGGCTAGGAGCGGTACTCTCCAAGAGTAACAAGAAATTCACCGGCTAAACCACCCACAAGTGCCACTAGATGCCCTCAAGCTATGCAATGCACTTTGGGATCACTCAATCTCACTTTTGATTTGCAATCAAGCAAGAGAGATGAGTGGGAGGAGTAGCTCTAGCTCAAAGGATGCACAAGAGTGTTAGAAATGCCAAGAGACCTCCCCAAGGGCCGGCCAACAAGTATTTATAAGCATCCCAAACAAATAGAGCCGTTACAACTCCACTGACGTTTTTCGCGGGACGACCGGACGCGCCGGTCGTAACTGACCGGACGCGCTCAACCGCGTCCGGTCGCCCTACGACGTCCACGTGTCCTCCAAATTCAAATTCGTCCGTTAGATCCTCCAACGGTCACTGCGCACCAACGGTCAGACGAGCGACCGGACGCGCTGCTCCAAACGACCGGACGCGCCGGTGCGCACAGCACCCGCGCCCGCGAAGCAACGACCGGACGCGCTCCTCGCAACGACCGGACGCCACAGTACCCGCGTCCGGTGGGAGTCCAGTAAGCTCCCTGGACGACCGGACGCGTCCGATCGTGTGTGACTGGACGCGCACCGCGTCCGACGACTTCGTGAACAGTTGTTCGCCTGACCGGACGCGCCGGTCCCGCGTGTCACCGGACGCGCCGGTGGCAGACCCTAGCCCGCGCGCCTGACGCCCGCGCTGTACTGACCAGACGCGCCGGTCCCGCGAGTGATCGCGTCCGGTGCAGCGTCCGGTCACTTCTGTGACCGCGTTCGCCTCCGTTTCTTTTCTGACTTCCGGCGCAATGGAAAATAGGCATTTCATTTCCCCGAAATCGCCTGAATCCCGCGCTCGCACGCTCGGCGGGAGGGAGAGAGGAACCCAAACCCCTCTCTACCCGCAAACCACAGCGCGAACAACGCCACCTTTGCAAATGTGCCAACACCATCAAGTGTACATCTCCATGTGCTTGTGTGTTAGCATTTTCTCGATCATTTTCAAAGGTTTTCCAGTTAGCTCACTAGGCCCTACATGCAATGCACTTCATGAATTCACCTAGTGGCACCCATGCGTCGAATAACCGATAAGA
This sequence comes from Saccharum hybrid cultivar R570, assembly GCA_038087645.1. Lineage (NCBI taxonomy): Eukaryota > Viridiplantae > Streptophyta > Magnoliopsida > Poales > Poaceae > Saccharum > Saccharum hybrid cultivar. The sequence continues at coordinate 7,528,281 of JAQSUU010000112.1, read as the reverse complement.
CTTCCCCTCTTAATAGTTCGGCTATCGATCCTAAACCACTCACACCCTCTATGGTGTTTTGAGTGTAAAACAAAATGGCCCTATGGTTATACCTTTGCCTTGAGCCCATTTTGTTTCTCCAAAGGATATGATCCACTTCATATCATCACATGACCGTCTCGATCCATCGACCTTGACTTCACTTGCTCTTCACCGTTGCATTGGTCCGTCGGCGCCAAGTCTTACTCAAGCTTCACCATCGCATGGTCCTTCGCTTCGAAGCCTCGACTTGCCCTTCACCTTCACAACCGGTCCATCGAGCCAAGCCTCATCTTGGTCTTCACCATCTTGGTCACATGAGCCAATGTCATGTCTCATATTCAATGACCACCTTTATCTAAATCATCCACTTAGATACAAAGGTTAGTCCTAGGTTTCATCAATTAGCCAAAACCAAACTAGGGACTTTCAATCTCCCCCTTTTTGGTAATTGATGACAACCCTCACAAAGATGATTTTGATAATAAAAGTTTTGAACTTGTCATACTTGTCCAATCATTTTGCTCATAAGTAAAGTTTGGACAATTATCACAAGCTCGGTTTTGGTAGCATTAGCTCCCCCTACATATGTGCATAGAGTTTGGATTGAAACCTTTGCACATATGCATAGATAGAAGTGTTGGGAGAGTAATTCTACCAAAATGATGCTAAGGTGTAAGAAATGGACCTTTGAAGCGTGATACCAATCGGAGTTGCCTTTTACACCATCCTTAGCATCATGAAGTAACTAGACATCCAACAAAAACTCAAGAACCTCGTGAGATCAACATTATATGTAAAGGTTCTTGGACCACTTGTAAAGCTTTAGGCAAGTCTAGATACCACATGTAAAACTATTCCTATGCATGCTAGTAGATCATTTCATCATCCAAGTTCTATACTAGCATTGCACCACACAAGCATGTATATTGAATCTAAATACATGTGCAATGAGCAAGTCATATGAAAATGCACAAACAAATGCAACAACTTTGTTTATGAGCTTGCTCCCCCTACTTGTGTGCATCAAAAATTTTATTTACCCCTTTTATCCCTTTATCATGTTGAATCATCTTTTTTTCTCTCCCCCTTTGTCAACAACTTACCCAAAAATGGGACCAAATTGTGGAGAGAAGAAAAAAATGTTTGATAGAGTAGGTTAAAATTTATCAAATTTGGTTCAACCTAGAACACTTGCCAAAGATATTTAATTCGATTTGAACCAAAGACAAGCTTCTTCACACCTCCTAATAAGGGTTATCTTGTCTATGTTGAATTAAACACTTATAGCAAATCCTCTAGATTCAACACTAGGTTTGCAAGCTCACAAACATGTCATATGCTACCACTAGATCAAAACAAACATAGAGGCAATAGTGGTAACATATATCCATCAAATTCATTTGATTTATCATGAATGCTCATGCATACCACTTAATATGTCTACATGCTCTAGCAAGTCCTTAGCATAGGATGAATGACATGTCAATCAACTTTACCTTGCAATGTCGAAGGAGAGGCATGTCAATAAGTGAGTGGGGTGCATTCAACTCATGTTTGAGAAATCAAGAATGTTCAATTCATTCCTTAGCTTGCAAAACCTCTTTTCATCAAGTGGCTTAGTGAGAATATCGGCAAGTTGATCATCGGTGCCAACACTTTCAATGGCAATATCTCCCTTTTGTTGATGATCTCTAATGAAATGATGTCTTATGTCAATATGCTTTGTTCTTCCATGTTGAACCGGGTTTTGTATCATCTTGATTGCACTCTCATTATCACATAGCAATGGCACATTCTTGAAGTTGAGGCCATAATCCTTCAAAGTTGATTTCATCCATAGCAATTGTGCACAACAACTCCCCGCACTCACATATTCGGCTTCGGCGGTAGAGATTGCCACACTATTTTATTTCTTTGAGGACCATGACACAAGTGATCTTCCAAGTAATTGACATGTGCCACTTGTGCTCTTTCTATTGATCTTGCAACCCCCATAGTCGGAGTCCGAATATCCAATCAATTCAAACTTTGACCCTTTGGGATACCATAGTCCAACATCTCTTGTTTGCTTTAAGTACCTCAATATTCTCTTTGCGGCCGTGAGATGACTCTCTCTAGGTGAGGCTTGATATCTAGCACACATGCAAACACTAAACATGACATCCGGCCTTGATGCGGTGATATAGAGTAGACTTCCAATCAAAGACCGATATTCCTTTTGATTCACCATATTGCCATCAAGATCACTATCCAAATTTCCATTTGTACCCATTGGAGTTGAAATTGGCTTTGCATCTTGCATTCCAAACTTCTTCAACATGTCCCTTATGTATTTCCCTTGACTCACAAATGTCCCATTCTTCAATTGCTTTACTTGAAGACCAAGGAAGTAGCTAAGTTCACCAATCATAGACATTTCAAACTCTTTGGCCATCATAGCACCAAATTCTTCACAATAAGCTTGATTGGTTGATCCAAAGATGATGTCATCAACATATATTTGCACTATGAATAGATCATTTCCAATCTTCTTGGTGAATAGAGTTGTATCAACCTTGCCCATCTTGAATCCCTTAGAGAGAAGGAAATCCCTTAGCCTCTTATACCATGCTCTAGGTGCTTGCTTTAAGCCATATAAAGCCTTCTTCAACTTGTACACATGGTTAAGTTTCTTTTCATCTTCAAATCCGGGCGGTTGCTCAACGAAGACTAACTCATTGATGATCCCATTGAGAAATGCACTTTTGACATCCATTTGATATAGTTTGATGTTGTGTGCACAAGCATAAGCCAATAGAATCCTTATTGCCTCCAATCTTGCCACGGGAGCATATGTTTCATCATAGTCAAGACCTTCTACTTGAGTGTAACCTTGAGCAACTAGCCTTGCTTTGTTTCTCACTACAATGCCATCTTGATCTTGCTTGTTTTTGAACACCCACTTGGTTCCAATCACATTGTAGTCATTTGGCCTTTCTACCAACTCCCAAACATCATTTCTTGTGAAATTATTAAGCTCTTCTTGCATAGCCATGATCCAATCGGCATCCCTCAAAGCTTCTTATATCTTCTTTGGTTCTATGGTTGACACAAATGATGCATGCTCACAAAACATAGCCAATCTTGATCTTGTTTGCACACCACTTCTAATATCACCAATAACACTATCAATTGGGTGATCTCTTGCAATATGTTGTGGTTGGAGTACTTGCATTTGATTGCTTGAGCTTGGTTGATCACTTGATGTATCTTGATGAGAAGAACTAGCACCTTGATCTTGCACTTGAGAGTCACTAACTTGCTTGAATGGTGAATTGAGCACTTGATCTTTATCTTCATCTTGAATATCAATTACTTGCTTTGCTCTAATGTCCCCAATGTCCATGTTCTTCATTGCTTCCACTAATAGAGTTCCACCAATATCATCTAGATTTTCTTCTTCATCTTGTGACCCATTGGTTTCATCAAATTGCACATCATGGACTTCTTCTAGAATGCCACTTGAATTGTTCCAAACTCTATATGCTTTGCTTGTAGTTGAATAACCAAGTAGGAACCCTTCATCACATCTTTTGTCAAACTTCCCCAATCTAGTGCCTTTCTTCAAGATATAGCATTTGCAACCAAAAACCCTAAAATAAGAAATATTGGGCTTTCTCCCATGAAGTAGCTTATATGGGGTCTTCTCTAGCAATGGATGACAATATAGTCTATTGATGTAGTAGCAAGCGGTATTGATTGCTTCATCCCAAAATGATTGACTCACATTGTACTCATGAAGCATTGATCTAGCCATATCAAGCAATGTTCTATTCTTCCTCTCAACTAGGCCATTTGATTGTGGAGTGTACTTGGCCAAGAATTGATGTCCAATACCATAATGATCACAAAGTTCTTCAATTCTTGTATTCTTGAACTCACTTTCATTGTCACTTCTCACTTTCTTGATTCTAATCTCAAACTCATTGTGAACTCTAGTGAGGAATGTCTTGAAGGTGTCAAACACTTCACTTTTGTCACTAAGAAAGAATACCCATGTGAATCTTGTGAAGTCATCCACTATGACAAAGCCATACTTGTTGCCGCCTATGCTTGTATATGTTGTTGGTCCAAATAGATCCATATGCATCAACTCAAATGCTTTGCATGTGCTCATTGTACTCTTCTTTGGATGTGAGCTTCCAACTTGCTTCCCGGCTTGACATGCACTACAAAGCTTATTCTTCTCAAATTCAACATCTTTCAAACCATTAACAAGATTGTGAGTTGTAAGCTTCTTCAATTGTTTCATGCCAACATGACCAAGCCTTCTATGCCAAAGCCAACCCATGCTTGATTTGGAGACTAAGCAAGTTGTCAAAGAAGTTTCTCTAGCATTAAAGTCAACTAGGTAGAGATTCTCATATCTAAAGCCTTTGAATGCCACATTTGAACCATCCACACTAATAACTTCTACATCATCAATCCCAAAGATGCATTTGTAGCCTAGATCACATATTTGTGCCACGGATAGAAGATTGAAATCCAAGCTTTCAACTAGTAACACATTGGAGATACTCATGTCATTTGATATTGCAATCTTGCCCAAACCAATAACCTTGCCTTTCTTGTTATTGCCAAATGTGATAGAATCAACACCACTATCATTGTCATTGATTGAGTCAAACATTCTTGATGTACCGGTCATGTGTTGAGTGCACCCACTATCAATAATCCAATGCCTTCCTCCGGCTTTGTAATTGACCTACAAGCAAATCAATGAAGTTTAGGTACCCACTTTTGTTTGGGTCCTTGTAGGTTAGTAACTAAGCTCTTTGGTACCCAAATAGCCTTCTTTTTTGGGCCCACAATTGGTGTACCAACAAACTTAGCTTGCACACCCTTCACACCCTTGGTAAGCACATAGCAAGAATCAAAAGGTATAGCATTAACAAGGTTCTTGCTTTGGTTCCTTTTATTGCAATTATGCTCTAGGTGCCCAACTTGCTTGCATCTATTGCAAAACCGACCATTGCCCTTCACAAAGCTAGGCTTTGGAGTTGCAAAGGCCGACTTGCCTTTCTTGGGGTTGTAGCCCAATCCCTCTTTGTTAAGAGAGAATCTTTGGCTACCCAAGCACTTAAGCAAGCGGGCCTCACCACCATAGGCCTTGCCTAGGGCGTGAGTGAGCTCATCCACCTCTCTCTTGAGAGTCTCATTCTCAACCATTAGTGAGGCATCACAAGTGAAACCATCACTAGTAGTGGAGGTAGAGTTAGTGGTGGTGGATGAAGAGCTACAAGAAGGGTTAGTATTTGACATGATGATAGGTTCATTAAAGGATTCATCAATTATATCACATGTAACACCTATATCACATGATACAACAACCTCCTTCTTTGCTTGTTGCTCAAGTAGCAATGAGTGAGCTTTTTCAAGCTTGGAATGAGCCTTATCAAGATCCTCATGGTCTTCCACTAGACTCTCATGAGTGGTCTTAAGCTCACTAAGGACTTTCTCAAGTATTGCTACTTTCATTGAAAGCTTCTTACACTCTTTGTCCTTGGCAATAGCTATGTCTCTAGTTTGATGCATCAAGTCATATAGTTGTTCTTTAGTTGGTTCATCATCATCATTTTCATTATCATTATCATTATCACTATCATGAGCATATTCCATTTCACTTTCATCATCACTCTCATCATATAATACCTTAGCTTCTTTAGCCATGAAGCATGAAGAGGATGAATCAAATAATGATGGCTTCTTGTTGATAGCAATGGAAGCAAAAGCCTTGTTGGATGATTCTTCTTCTTCTTCTTCATTATCTTCACTTTCCCAAGTGATCACATAGGCACCATTTTTGCCTTTCTTGAATGTCATCTTGGCCTCTCTCTTCTTCTTCTCAAACTTGTCCTTTTTGTTCTTCTTTTTATCATAAGGACATTCCGCTTGAAGGTGCTCGGTGCTATCACAATTGAAGCACTTTCTTTGTTGCTCATTTCTTTTGAAATTATCATTTCTCTTCTTAAAGCCTTTTCTCTTGATGAACATGTGACCCATCTTCTTGACTACAAGAGCAAGTGCCTCATCATCAATTTTAAATTCCCCATCTTCATTGTTGTCTTCTTCTTCTTCAATAATGGTAGCTTTGCCCTTGGAGGAGGTGGCTTTGAATGCCACGGTCTTCTTCTTCTTCTCATCTTCCACCTTCTCCTTGTCATCAACATCTTGATCATATTTGTCATAGGTCAATACTTCACCAAGCAAATCATTAGGCTTCATTGCTTCAAGCCCATCTCTTTGCAACATCATGATCAACATCTTGAATCTTCTAGGTAAGCTCAATAAGAACTTGTGACAAAAATCTTGATCTTGAGTCTTGTGCCCTAAGCTCTTGAGATCATTGACTATCACTTGCAATCTATGAAACATTTCAATGATCGTTTCATCATCCTTTTTCTTGAAATTCTCAAACTCACTCTTGAGCCCATATAGCTTAGCACTCTTCACAACCTTAGTGCCCTCATATGTTTCACTCAACCTTGTCCATACTTCATTTACCAAATCTAAATCCTTGATGCCCTCAAATACTTTTGTGTCAATACCATTGTAAAGTGTATTGAGAGCCATTCTATTGCATGTTCTATTTGCTCTATCTTCATCGGTGAGATGATCGGGATCAATGATAGCAAAATCATTCTCGGTGACTTGCAATACTCTCTCATGAATAGAGCCAAGGTACATTGTCATCTTTCTCTTCCAATGAGCAAAAGAACTAACACCATCAAAGAACGGTGGCTTGCCCCCAACATGATTGAACACAATTTGAGCCATTTTTCACACCGAAGGATGTTAAGCCTTGATTAAAACGGTGACCACGGCTCCGATACCACTTGTAAGGTCCTAGATGGCTAGAGGGGGGTGAATAGCCTATTTTAAATTCTACAAGAACCACTAAGCAAACTTGTTAGAATAACAAACGGCGTAAAGCGAGTTTTGCTTAGCCAAAGGTTGTGATGCAAGCCTCCTATCCACAAGTCTAGTAGATTAAGATCTCTAGTTCACACAAGTGCTATGTCACTAAGGTTACACTAGAGAACAAGCTAACACTACTAGCAAAGCTACTACTAGAGCTACACAAGATAAACTAGTGAATGTAAATGCAAGAGAGAGGATTGTGATTATTATACCGACGGTGAAGTGAAGATGTTGCCAATCACCAAGATGATATACAATCAATCAATATTGACAACAACACAAAATGAAGACCAATCACCGGGAGACAAGAGACACAATATTTGTTCACCCGGTGTTCACTTGTGCACCGACAAGCTACGTCACCGGTTGTGTCGACCAACACCTAGATGGTTCCCCGGTGTGACCCTCAAGTCACTTGCCCCTCAAGGCACGCCCCGCAAGGCACCGTAAGACACCACTCTCAAGTGAGGTAACTCAATGACACGCGGATTCCACTAGAGTTGCTTTTGGCGTCCCGCCAAGGAAAGCACAAGAACCTCTCACAATCAACCGGAGGTGGCCAAGAACAATCACCTTCTCTTGCCAACGCCTCCAACAATCTCCAAGCCGGCTAGGAGCGGTACTCTCCAAGAGTAACAAGAAATTCACCGGCTAAACCACCCACAAGTGCCACTAGATGCCCTCAAGCTATGCAATGCACTTTGGGATCACTCAATCTCACTTTTGATTTGCAATCAAGCAAGAGAGATGAGTGGGAGGAGTAGCTCTAGCTCAAAGGATGCACAAGAGTGTTAGAAATGCCAAGAGACCTCCCCAAGGGCCGGCCAACAAGTATTTATAAGCATCCCAAACAAATAGAGCCGTTACAACTCCACTGACGTTTTTCGCGGGACGACCGGACGCGCCGGTCGTAACTGACCGGACGCGCTCAACCGCGTCCGGTCGCCCTACGACGTCCACGTGTCCTCCAAATTCAAATTCGTCCGTTAGATCCTCCAACGGTCACTGCGCACCAACGGTCAGACGAGCGACCGGACGCGCTGCTGCAAACGACCGGACGCGCCGGTGCGCACAGCACCCGCGCCCGCGAAGCAACGACCGGACGCGCTCCTCGCAACGACTGGACGCCACAGTACCCGCGTCCGGTGGGAGTCCAGTAAGCTCCCTGGACGACCAGACGCGTCCGATCGTGTGTGACTGGACGCGCACCGCGTCCGACGACTTCGTGAACAGTTGTTCGCCTGACCGGACGCGCCGGTCCCGCGTGTCACCGGACGCGCCGGTGGCAGACCCTAGCCCGCGCGCCTGACGCCCGCGCTGTACTGACCGGACGCGCCGGTCCCGCGAGTGATCGCGTCCGGTGCAGCGTCCGGTCACTTCTGTGACCGCGTTCGCCTCCGTTTCTTTTCTGACTTCCGGCGCAATGGAAAATAGGCATTTCATTTCCCCGAAATCGCCTGAATCCCGCGCTCGCACGCTCGGCGGGAGGGAGAGAGGAACCCAAACCCCTCTCTACCTGCAAACCACAGCGCGAACAACGCCACCTTTGCAAATGTGCCAACACCATCAAGTGTACATCTCCATGTGCTTGTGTGTTAGCATTTTCTCGATCATTTTCAAAGGTTTTCCAGTTAGCTCACTAGGCCCTACATGCAATGCACTTCATGAATTCACCTAGTGGCACCCATGCGTCGAATAACCGATAAGACTTCCCCTCTTAATAGTTCGGCTATCGATCCTAAACCACTCACACCCTCTATGGTGTCTTGAGTGTAAAACAAAATGGCCCTATGGTTATACCTTTGCCTTGAGCCCATTTTGTTTCTCCAAAGGATATGATCCACTTCATATCATCACATGACCGTCTCGATCCATCGACCTTGACTTCACTTGCTCTTCACCGTTGCATTGGTCCGTCGGCGCCAAGTCTTGCTCAAGCTTCACCATCGCATGGTCCTTCGCTTCGAAGCCTCGACTTGCCCTTCACCTTCACAACCGGTCCATCGAGCCAAGCCTCATCTTGGTCTTCACCATCTTGGTCACATGAGCCAATGTCATGTCTCATATTCAATGACCACCTTTATCTAAATCATCCACTTAGATATAAAGGTTAGTCCTAGGTTTCATCAATTAGCCAAAACCAAACTAGAGACTTTCAGGGGGGGTGAGAACTGGAATTGGAATCATATAGTGTGGGGGCGGAGGAGAAAAGAACTGGAGGTATTAGCAGCATTGGAATCATATAGTAAAAATTTTAGTAATAGTGTTTGAGACAAACAAATTGACAATTCCTTTGCTTATGCGCCTATTTTTTAAATTAAATTGTTTTAATTTTGTCCTAAATCAAACTTGTCTAAACTTTGATCAAGTTTATAAAAAATATATAAACATATACAATATCAAGTAAATGCACTATCGAATATATTTCATGTTGTATCTAATCAATCTTGTTTTATGTTGTAGATAAGTTAGCGTTGTTTGACACCGGAGCCAGTCGGGACAGATCTAAAATTACTTATAATTTGGAACAAAGGAAGTATAAGCCAGGCCATCCCAATGCAATTCTGATTGACAATATGTCTAAAGTAGATGGCTAGACGCAAATGCGCAGTCGGACAACAGCATAGCAGCCTAATGAGCTGAGACCATTCGTGTGATAAACCAGACCGTAACAGCTTGGCATTTCAGCATAAACTTTCATGTTCAGCGGGAAACAAAACAGTACTACTGCTTCTACCCAACTTACTAAAATATTATCGGAGAAAAATGATTACAAGCGCTGTGCTTTCCTTGGCCAAATAATGATGTAAATGATTGACAAGCCGACTGGAGATCGGAGAAATGTAAGGCAGTGGAGAAAGATTCATGCATGCCGCCAGCCAAGTCCAGACTGGATGACACGACAAAATTCAGTGTAGATGCTATGCGTAGGATCCACTGCAGCACGGTCTGGAAAATATGTACCTGGGCTTCAAAATTTTGGAAGCTCCTAATCGTGACCTATCTAAAGTGATTTCTACTACTGCTGGTGCTCTTTTTAGTACTAAATTTGTCTAACTAGCTGCTGTATATGTACTTTATCGTGCGCTGGAGGACGGGCAGATGGCTTAGGACTTGAAGAGTGAGCAGAGTATAATCGTCTTGAACTCTTAAGATGATCAATCCCTTGTCTTCTAAGAGCATTTGGATTGACACCTGCCTTGTGAGCAGCAATGACTCCAATTGCTTCCCAGTAGTTCCGGACATTGAGCTGAGAAAACATTCGAAGTTACCAACAATTGCCAGAAAGAGCCAAAGAGAATGCGAAAGAAGATTATAGACGTATGTTGTGTACCGCTTCTATGCCGAACTTGTCTGGAGTATCATCAAGCACTGTCTCATTTTCCTGTACAGTAATGATTAAGGGCTGCAAAAAAGAAGAAGAAGAAATGAGTAATTTAGCTGACCTAGTTAATTATGACTAACACTTTTTTTTGCAATTAGCTCCAATCATGATGCTAACATAACTTGCATTGATGAACTTATCTAACACACTGTGTGTGTGGTCATAGTGGATACATACTTCCATCTTTCATCATGAATTAATATGGACATTATACCTTGTCCTTTCTTGCAGCCCGAGCAAAAGCAAGTGTACCATCTCCTCCACAAGAGTCTTTGGGAAGAATAACACTGTCAACATCACCAGCCACTATGCAACCATTGTCCAAGCTTCCTTTCCTCATGACATACTGTGGAGCATTGCTTAATCCAGCAAGCACACAAGGCAGAAATGTATATCCAATCTATTTGATAAAGACATATTATGAATAAACAAACAACATATAGAAGTAATAAGCAATCAGGTTAAAAAAAGAAAAGAAAAAGGTATTGAGTTTGACATAGGACAGGATATATATCTATATATATGACCAAAGGGGCAAAAAGGTGGCTGAAAACGTTGTAACTAAAAACTGAACACATAGCACTAGTTTAATATAAGCCTTGTAGTGGTAGTGTGATGTGAAACATATCACTAGTAAATTGATAATTACTTAACTAAGTTATGCACGAGTACACATGGACATATACCTCTTCAGCAGCAGATCTAGGGCATACTAATGGGCTGAGTGGTGGGGGAAACACTGCAGGAGCATGTGCACAAGGGATTTTGAATTCTTTCACAATTAGATGACTGATAATTGCTTCAACTCCTGCCAATAGATCAACACCCTGCAATGAAATATCAGTCAAGAACATAAATGATGAAAAATGCAAAAACATTCACTACCTAGGAAATGCAGAAAATGAAAGATACGCTTGCTAACAAATGATAACCTCAGTGTACTGTTTATTGTCATCAACTCAATAGAACTCAGACCCGTCAATATACAGATCCAGTGCCATAAAGGGGCAATGACCTCCATGTTCTAGGGGAATGGTGGCAATAGCTCTCTATTCACTAAACTTTAGAACAGAATCCGTGTAGCTATCAGACTTCTAAAATTGAATGTCTTGAAAGTTGAGAAGACACATTCTCGACTCAATTCTCTATTAAAATGCTTTGATGCAAATGTCAATGGTACAAGACATCATACAAATAAAAATAAAACGAACTACTTGAGCAGACAAGAGTTTACCTTTCCTTCCCGGTAACAATCTGAATCTTCTGGGTCATCATCTGGAAAGCGTGCGACGACTGCCACAGCATTCACGTCTGAATGTGTCACTAGTGCGTCCACTGCTCTCAGAAGAGAATCAGAGTTACCAACACTCCCCGTCGACTTCCCACACCTGGGATCAAACCATGTCTTGATCTACACCAAAAATGGGCATGCCCAAAGACCAAAGTAAACATCAAGATTATGCAAGCAGTTTATTATACTTACAATTACAACTACCGGTACTAGTATCAGAACAGAGTGTGCACCTCCAGAGGAGCATCTGTGACAATGTAATCCACTACAGGCAAGCCAAGAGAAGCCCTCGTGGCATCTGCAACCTGCAAGTGGCGCAGCCGGAGGTCTTCCTGGATTCCAGAATCCAGCACCAAGCCTACCTAGGTGTCATCAGTAGGTCCCTAGTCATCAGATACAATATGCCATTGGCTATCTCTTTCGGTAACAATAGTTCATAGCAGCTGTATAGCCAATGTGGATGTTGGTGGGAGTAATCCCCATAGCGCGAGTAAATGCAACACTAACCTTGTTCTGGTGAACAGGTTGGAGTGCCCAGGATCCTTCTGCGAACCTGTCAAGGGCGTACCCTTCCACGTAAAGTGTATTGGGCATCGGCCAGTACAGCATCGCAGCGTTCAGCACCTGCGACGTGAAATTTCCGTCACCAAGTGAGCAACCAAATTCAAATGGAGAAACAGCAACAGAAGAAGTACAGCAGCATAATGTTTATGACGGGATCCATGATGTTACGTTAGGGTGGGATATGACGCAGTCAGCGACGCCGGCGACGGCTCGCGCAACCGGAAGGGCGTCGCCGGCGAAGCCCCCGACGGCCGCGCCGACGCCCGTGGGGACAATTAGGACGGACGTGTAGGGTCTCCTGAAGCACGCGGTCCGCGCATCGGCGGACGGAGAGAAAGAGCGGGCCCGGGTGCGCCTGCGCCGGGCCGACGCCTGCGACGGCGTAAAGCGCGAGGTGAGGAACGGAGCAGAGAGACGGAGCGCCATTGCTTTGCCGGGGCAAGGGCAAAGCCAACGACAGCTGCGGGAGGGACCGCTGCGGGAACGAAAGCGGATAAGGCTATGCGCAGCTCCACAAGATCAGGGCTAGGCCCACATGAATCGGCCCAACACGGCCCATATTTTGTATTGAGGGGGCTGGGCTGTCAGTTCTCATTCCTAGTCCCACCTGTCAGGCTCTCGGATTTACCGAAACCCACGAGCACGAGGGCCCTCCGCAATCCGCACCTCAGCCACTGGGCAGACGAAGAGAAGCTTCGTGGACGCCATGTCCTCGCCGTCGCCGCTGTGCGCCGCCTCCTGCTCCACCGCTCTCAGCGCGCCGCCGCCTCTCCTTCGTTTCCGACGCTCTTCCGCTCCGGTATCCGCCTCCGTGGCGCGCGCGGCGCCCGCCGTCTCCGACGACCTCGTCCTCCGCATCGCCGAGCAGCTCGAGGACTCGGTGACCTCCACCTCCCCGCTCCTCGACCCCCTCCGCTCCGCCTCCGCGCTCTCCCTCCTCTCCACGCCCTGGCCGACCCGCCGCTCCAGCGAGGCCTTCCGCTTCACTGACATCTCCTACCTCCGCTCCCTCCCCATCTCCCTCCCCTCCCGGCAGCCCGACCTCACGCTGCCGTCCTCCCCTTTCTCTTCCCACGTCCTCTTTTCGGATGGAATCCTCCTATCCTCCTCTGGTGCCCATGTCAGCACCCTCGCCGATCTCCCCCCTGGCCGCGCCCGGGACCGCGCCGCCGCCGCGCTCGCCGCCTCCGCTGAATTCGCCCACAAGGACCTCTTCTACGACTTCAACGCCGTTGGGACGAGGGACGTCGTTGTTGTGCACGTGCCTGAGGGAGTCAAGGTGGCTGACGACCCAATCCACATCATGTTCGCCTATACCGATAGCGGTGCTGAGAGTATGCTGATGTCCAATCCAAGGGTTCTGGTCGTGGCCGAGAAGGCAGCAGAGGTGGCCATAGTGGAAGAGCACTTTGGGGCTGGAGAAGAAGGTGGTTGCTATTGGGCCAATCCAGTGGCAGAGATTATCATCGACGAGGGCGCAAGAGTGGCTCATTCATACGTGCAACAGCAATCATTTGCTGCAGCACATACTAAATGGACAGTCGTCAAGCAGGTGAGTCTGGATTTTAGATAAATAAATGTTGTAATATACTTGTAATTGTAGTTATGAATGAGTGTTATATGCTCTTGAAATGGGATAGGATAGTGATGATAAGAGAAGCAACTCTGATCAAATTATGGAAGAGAGATTCTTGGAGTTACTCAGATTGATTCTGAGCTGGGGGCATTTGTCATTCCAGGGTCTCATTGTTTGATCTACCTCATGACTCAAGAGAGTTGCCTCCAATTTTTTAGTGCTAAGAGTTGTGGGTGTTAGGGGAGTTGTGCTTGCTCTAGTGTGTTTGGGCTGGGATTGATCAATGAATCTTAGTTGAACAGGGGAAATCAGTCTTATTTGTTGTGAAACTTTCTTTTTTTTTCCTTTTGCAGGATACAACTAGTAAATATGAGTTTGTTGAGGTCAGCACTGGAGCAAAATTGAACAGACACAATCTCCATATCGAGCAGTTAGGTCCTGACACAGAGACAGAACTATCAACACTTCACTTAACATCTCAGAATAAGCAGATACATGATCTGCACAGCAGACTGATACTTAATCACCCTAGAGGTTTTTCACGACAGCTCCACAAATGCATTGCTTGTGGCACAGGAAATAGCATATTTGATGGCAATATTAAAGTCAACAGGTATGTTTATCAGCTTTTTTCTTTTTGTTGTTTTGTTCTTCCTGGAGAAATGTCATCTATTCTGGTCATTTACCTGACTAGCATTGCATAGATTTCTAGTTTCATGCCTGTTCCGTACACTTTTTTATTGCTAGTTTCATGCCTGTGCCAGAGACCTTTTTATTGCTCGCATTTCACAGTAACTGAATATATCGCATCCGAAGATTAAATATTGGTTTGGGATAGATTTAAGTTAACTTGAAGTCTATAATATAGTATGAGTAGTTGTATAAGGTGTTTGGTGTGTTACCGTGTTTCATGACATAAAATAATTGAAAGAAAGATAGCAGAAAGCCACACAAACATTACTTATTGCCTTGTACAAAGCTGTTTTATCATCCTTCTGTACTTACGATGTATTGACTGTTGAATTTTGTTTCAACTATAGTTATATTGTTATGCAGTTCTATGTATTACTGACTCGCCAGGGAGGTGCAATATCTGTATCTGTACGGCCATATGGCGTGATACACATATAACCAAGTATCAGAAAAACTAGAAAAAAATCATCTAGTTTAGCTCGCGATACGGCGAGATGCGCTGTGCCCATACGTGCCAGCCGAATAGTACCTCATTTTACAGCCCAATGCAAGCCCAACAGCATGAGCCCATCCATTCTCAAGCCTCACCCCAGAACACTGGGTGTCTCATCTCCGGCTCCCATCTCTTGCTTCTCGGCACCACCACGGACAGGGAGCGAGCTTTGCCACCTCGCACAGAGCACATGCCGCTAGGATCTAGCGCTGCTGCCTCACTAGGAGCACATGCTGTCAGAAGCTAGCACCGCCACCTTGCCGGGAGCCACGTCGCCACTGGGTGTGCTTGTGTCCCTGTGAGTGAGTACCACCGCTTTGGATCTGAAGCTCTGACTTGGGAGATCATCTTGCGCAGCTGCTGAAGGTTCAGAGATAGGTGCACTCTAGCTATGGTGACCAATCAGTTCCTGTCTGCTTGTTCATTTAGATCCTCTCTTTCCTTCATACGTCTTGTTGAAATTGATTCCATCATCTCTCTAAGGGCATGTAGATGCAATTATTTAAATTATAAATTTTTTATATTGGACGTTGAAAGGATCTAATAGGCCTAGAGGGGGGGGGGTGAATAGGCGGATCTAAAAACCTGAAACTCAAAACTCAACGCGGAAGTTAAAACACTGACCGGTACTACCGGTTGGTTTGGACCGGTACTACCGGTGAGGGATCACCGGTACTACCGACGCAAACCACCGGTACTACCGGTACCCTACTAAAACTACGAAATCAGAGATTTGCGTGTTGTGATTTCAGATCTGAGTTTTACCCCACTACCGAAGATGATGTTGATGAAGTTTATGAACTCTCCTTTCTTGTTCCTTCACCAAGTAGTAGATCGAGCACCCACAACCTATGAAAAAGATATGAAAGAGGAAGAACACAAAGAGCAAGTAATATCTCAAGTAAACACAAATAGCAACAACAACAAGCACGCAGGACACACGATTTAATCCGAGGTTCGGTAACCCCACAAAGGAGTTCCTACGTCCTCGTTGTTGAGGTGACCACTAAGGTCGGAGTCTATTCCACCTCCTTGCCTCCCTCAAGCAACCACAAAGGTTAGCTCAAGATTTCCACTAAGAATACAAGGGTAATACAAACACTTCGGGGTGCCCTCACAAGTAGAACAACACGGGCAACCACGAAGAACACCTAGCCGGCTAGGGTTCCAAGAACCCAAGAGTAACAAACACAAACCAAGCCAACTAGGAGGGGAACCAAGTGCTCAAGATGAGAATCGAAGCTTTCCACTCTTAAATCTCTCCTCTCTACTCAGATCTTACAAGGGATTGGATTTGAGAGCCAAGAGGAAGAGAGAGGGTGAGTCAATGCTTGAGAGCTGTTTGTCTGAAGGTTGGTGGGAGTAAATGGCGTGGGTAACGGTTAGAAATGAAGGGGAGAGCTATTTATACTCTTATCCTCGAAGCGGTACCGGTACTACCGGTGAGTGCCCACCGGTACTACCGGTCCCAAAGGATTCGACCGTTACAGACAACCTACTGGAGACTTTGCGAGAAAATAGCCTACCGGTACTACTGGTCTTTCACCGGTACTGCCGGTCAACGATCGGTACCACCGGTAGAACAGTTTCGGTGAAGATACATTTTGCGGGAAAAAGGCTTACCGGTACTACCGGGCTTTCACCGGTACCACCGGTCAACAACCGGTACCACCGGTCAACCATCGATACTACCGCTAGAACAAAAACTCGCAGAACTAAAGCGCAGTCACTGGCGGGATTTATGCCTACCGGTACTACCGGGCATTCACCGGTACTACCGGTCCTCCCAGGCATAAAACACTTCTCTAAGTGTCCGTGAGTGCAAAGGTATCTCTCAAACGCTTAAACAAACACATATTGAGCACAAGTTTTTCCTCTAGATAGCCTAATTTGTATCCCTCTTGATAGTGCGGCGTTTCCTATAACTCAAGTCAAAAGATAAAAACTTATCGACCCACTTGAGATGGAAAGCTTTCCAACCAAAGGAATTGAGGGTGCTAACATCACCAAATGTGACCATACAAATTCTTTCATCGAACTAACACCTGCATATTCACTTAGATAGACATGTTAGTCCCTAATTTGATTGTCATTAATTATCCAAAACCCACAACGGGGGCGAATGCACTTACAGACGTATTGGCTTATCCTTGTTTTTGGACAAACGCTGTATTGCTGTACCTGTACCCGTATCGTGTATCGGTGATAATTCCTAGGACGTCCATCATCTTTGTTTTACTGATGAGTCATGACACACAGCTATGTCTGAAGCTGCAATCCTAGATTTGCATCCTAATATTGTGATGGTATTGATTCACAGGTATGCACAACAAACTGATGCGGGGCAAGAAACCAAGTGTCTTATCTTATCACCAAAGGCGCTTGTTAATGTCAAACCGAACCTTCAGATTATTGCTGATGATGTGAAGTGCACTCATGGTGCCGCCATCAGTGGTGAGCTTGATCCAAATGAGCTCTTCTACTTCCAGGCAAGAGGTATCAACACGGAAACTGCAACAGATGCCCTGTTATACTTCTTTGGAGCCCATGTGATAAAGCGCATACCGTATAAGCCCATAAGTGAGAAGGCATTAGCACAGTTCAAAGAGTTGCTTGCTTCATCCAGACAAACAACGAACGAGGCCCTTCATTCGTAATATTGTTTCAGTTAGTTTGACACATTTTGGTGAGATGAGAAAAATAGCAAAGGTTATAAGTATTTCTGCCAAACAAGGGGAGGCTCTATAATCACATTTTGAAATGCTGTAAGCAACACTACTCTAGCTTGCAAATGCAGTTTGTTTGCAAACGGCTTGTTCGTCTCTAGCAAGGCAAGATGCTGTGAACATCAGGGTAGATTATTGCTATTGCGCATGTTACATTATACTTGAGTCGAATATGTACTTTTGAAAAAAAAATCTGTAAAGAAATACCACAAAGTGATGCAGCTCAGTGGAACAAATAAAGCTTTTTTTTTCTCCAGACAAGATTTTGTAAGTAAAGACATGGCAGGTACTTTTTTTTTCCGAGTTTCCAGTTGTTCGGTCTTATTAACTTTTCTGTAATATTTTTTCTGGGTTCAACATAACGTTTAATTGTATTTGTGCTTCTGTGTGCGCCGACTGCTCCACAAGCAAGCAGATTTGGTTTGTTATTGTTGTACATTGATCCAGAGAATGAATAGTGAAGATTTAAAACACACAACAGAGTTGCTTTCGTAGCTCAGTTGGTTAGAGCACCCGTTTAGTAAGCGGGAGGTCTTGAGTTCGACTCTCAACGAAAGCACTTGTTATTTTCTTTTTGCAAATTCATTCTGTAGCTAGACTTTTAAAATCTCTCAATGAATTTTTTTTTATTTCATTCTGTAGCAAATTCATTCAATGAAATTTTTTAATTTCATTCTGTAGCTAGCAAATTCGTTCTGTAGCTAGACTTTAATTCATTCTGTAGCTAGACTTTTTAAATCTCTCAATGAAATTTTTTTATTTCATTCTGTAGCTAGGCTTTTTAAATCTCTCAATGAAATTTTTTCATTTCATTCTGTAGCTAGACTTTTTAAATCTCTCAACGGAAATTTTTTATTTTCTTTTTGCAAATTTATTCTGTAGCTAGACTTTTTAAATCTCTCAACGAAATTTTCTTTTTGCAAATTCATTCTGTAGACTTTTTAAATCTCTCAACGAAAGCACTTTTTATTTTCTTTTTGCAAATTCATTCTGTAGCTAGACTTTTTAAATCTCTTCACTCATGGAACGAATTTTGATCTGTAGCCTAATTTCTTTTTTTTTTGCAAATTCATTCTGTAGTTAGACTTTTTAAGTCTCTTCACTCATTGAACCAATATTTTATTGATTTTTTATCTGTAGCCAGCCTATTTAAATGTCACGCGTTCACCCTTTTTTTGCGATTTTGTAGCTATTGTTTCCTCTTTTTGCGAATTCATTCTGTAGCTAGTCCTTTCATTTATAAGAGAAGAGTATAAATTACAAAGCCTATAAACGGCACAAGCTACGTCAACCCATTTTTTTGGGTGGGGTTCGACTTTCTGAGTCCCGTGCCACCCTAGTTTTACAAGAAAGTGATTTAAAAAAAACAAATAGCGACTTGACTCGACAGTAGAAGTCAGTCCTAGCCTCTTGTTGCATGCGTAGCTCCACAACCTTCATCTTGTATTCGGTGCACCACTTGCTAGGCAGTCATGCATTGTTTTCTAAACACGTGGTTATTTTTAGGTTTTTTGGATTGCTACCATTATAATTTTTGAAGTTTTGAGAAACATCATTACTATTCACCTATTCTAAACCTCACCATTACAATTCTTCCTATGTTTGAAATATGCCACTGTATATGTCCGAAGAGGCCTTGGGCCCAACTGCAGGCGAACATATTTTTGTATGGACAAAACTACCCCTTCCACCTTACTCTCTCTGTGTCACTGATGTGTGGACCCCACTAGTCATCTTCTCCCTACTTCCCTGTCTTCTCCATTACAGCTTCTTCCCCAACTCCCATGGCGACCAAATGGCTGCCGACCGCCATCGTGCCCCTCAGCCATGGTGGGGTGGAGCTCCCGCGTGGCCATGGCGGGCCGGAGCTCCTCTGCCTCGAGTTCCCACGCGGCCATGGCGTGCGGAGCTCCAGCGTGGCCATGGCAGGCCGAAGCTCCCGCGCCTCGAGCTGCGTCGGTGCCACCGGGAATGGGCAAGCAGTAGCAGTAACAGCTTCATACGAGAATGACGAGGACGAGGATGACGACAACTCCATGTCCGGCGCCACCGGGAATGGGCGGGGCTTCTTCTCGCGGCGGCCGGAGCTAGAGGCGGGCCCGTCGTCATCCTCGTCCTCGTCCGCAGAGCCGGCGCTTCGGAGCTCTGGCGGGCCATGGGAAGGGTGCCATAGGGTCCAGCGTGTGTGCTTGAACCAGAGCTAGCCGTGCGGACTCGGCGAAGCACACCTGCAGCTTGGGGATCTCCAGCGCGCCACTAGCGAGGTGCCTGCTGAGCGCGGCGACCATGACCCTGTGCGCCGGGGTGGAGAGAATGGTGAGGCTGGTCCCAGAGTCCAGGATCACATTCACGCCGCCGTTCCGGTCGATGTCCCACACGTCCGCGGGGATGTCAAGCGCCTCGCCGGCTACGTACACGGCGTCGACCGTCATGGCATAGTCGCATAGAACGGGCTCATCTGGCGGTCGAGCGACAGCAGCGTCTGCGCGGCGGGTGCCGCGGCGGAGCTGGAGGATGCGGCGTCCTCGGGCCCCGGCCCGAAGGCGAGGTAGCTGGTGGCGTTCCATGGCGCCAGGTGGTCCACGAGGCAATAGGAGAAGCAGCCCCCAAAGCGCGCGGTGGCGCGGGACGCGAAGGAGATGTTGCTGTTGGCCAGGCTTAGCACCGTCGCCTGAGGACTGGAAGGCCTGCCTGTCGTGACATGGTCGCCATGGGAGTTGGGAAAGCTCTCATGGAGAAGACTGGGAAGCCAGAAGATGACTAGTGGGGTCCACACCTCACTAACATAAAGAGAGAAAGGTGGAAGGGGTACTTTTGTCTATACAAAAATACGATGACGTCGTGTACGTCTGCAGTTGGGCCCAAGGCCTCTCCGGATGTATACCGTGGCATATTTCAAACATAGAAAAATTGTAATGGTGAGCTTCAGAATAGGTGAATTGTAATAGTATTTTTCCAAACTTTGAAAATTGTAATGGTAGCATTCCAAAAAACCCATATTTCTTTCCCTCTTTATCTCTCATATTGTCAACATGATCATCGATTTTATCCTAGGTCTTGTCTGTTGTGTTGCACCAGCCGCCAGACCAAGGAACCAGTCGCCAGTCCTTTTAAATCTCTTCACTCATTTTGAACCAATATTTTATTGGTTTTTAATATGTAACCAGCATTTTTAAATCTCACACGTTCACTCTTTTTTATTTTTGTGAATTTATATCTCACACGTTCACTAATTGAACCAATATTTTTATATTTGCAGCCAGCCTTTTTAAATCTCATCACACGTTCCCCCGTTGAACCTTCCATCCGGCTTCATGAAACCTTTTCATTAAAACTATAATTTTTCATGAAACCTTTTCATTAAAACTATAATTACTACTCCCTTTGAAATATAGGGAATCCAAATTTGTCTTAAATCAAATTATGCAAAAATTGACTAAATTAAAAAAAAGAGTATTAACATCTATCATATCAAATATATAAATCATGAAAATATTTTTTGTAATATATCCAATTATGCAAATTTAATATCATAACTGTTATTATTCTTTTCTATAATTTTGGGCAAAATTCTCACAGATTGACTTACAATAAACCTTTATATTTCAGGATGGAGAGAGGAGCATGATGATTGACACAAACAGCTCGGGTAGTTAGTACTTTTTATACTATTTGGTCGATCTTTTCTCCCATTCAATAATTTGGATAAAACTTTCAGATACATCCAATTGAACACATCTATATATACACTCAATGTTGCCTTTCTTTCTTAAAAAAAAATAGGACTCACGCGAGAGGAGTAAGATGAACAATGCATAATCTTTAGCCGTTAGATCATCAACCAATGGCTCCGCCTGAGAAAAAGAAAAAAAATACAGGCCCGTGAGGATTGTAGTCTGAGGAATTACTAATCCCAAAGTCTAACAGTGTATATTTTTCATCTTTTAACACTATTGTATAGATAGACATGGATATAAGAATTCGGAAACTGCAAAGCTGGGAGTTTAAACACAAAAAAGTCACCTTCCTGTCATTCTGAAAAGCAGATGTACAAGAAATATATAGTGAACATCAATAACTCGGTTCCATTCCCCACAACAGTAAACTTTCCAGACAAAAATCACTTCCACTTATTACATATTTGCAACTCCAAGGATTTCACATTTCACTACTCCTTCGCAACAACACATGAACTGAAGGACCTTAGCTATGGTTTGCAGCCTTTGCTGAACGCTCAAGCCGGACCATTCCGATCGCTCACTGAAGAACAACTGAAGCCGAAGTTGAACCATTCAGATTGCTCACTGAAGAACAGACATGCACGTTAGAACCTAGAAGAAGCAGCAGACCAGCAATCGGTCATCACTCATCTGAACTCAGAAGCGAGACGCTTACCTTCTTCTGGTTCGTGTCGGGCAGCCCAGAGGCTGTTCTCTGACCGACGATGTAGAAGAGCACGCACGAGACCAAGCTGAGCGCCAGGGAAGCGCCGAGAATGGCAACGATGGCGAGAATCCTTGCGCTCCCGTCACGCGGCCCTTCTGGACTGTCCTCTGACACCGTCCTCGAGACATTGTTGCCGCGCTGCCCCTGGACGCCGACATCGTCTGCCGTGATGTTCCTCACCCACTCCGGCCTCTGTTCTGGCGAGGTGCGGACCAGGTAGGTGAGGAACCTGTCGAGGACAACGTTACCCCGACGAGCCTTGGCACGGGCTGCCGCCCCGGCGCCTTCCTCGGGGTCAGAGATGCAGCGATCAGGGCGGCGCTGCTTCCTGCTGCGAGAAGGATGGCGGCATGACGATGATGCCCGCGCCGCTTCCACATCCTTCGACTCGGCATTGTGATCGTCGGAGCATGACTTGTCAACCGCAACGTCAATCTCTGGCAGACGCGTTTGATCAGATGCATCAGAAAGACGTCAAAGAACGAATGCGCTCGGGCTATATACACCTTACCAGAGCGTCTCGTCGCCGTCGACGAGACCACCGCTTCGTTCTTGGCGCCATGCCCGGCATTGGCCAATGCAGAGACACCCGCAGATCGCGACGTCGCCGACGTTGAGCCGAGGCTGCCGGCGGGCAGTGGGCCGCTTGCTGCTTCTGACGTGCCAGGATCATGAGCATTGGCGATGCCCGACGCTGCGTCTCCCGCGAAGACGAAGCGGGTCGGGCTGTACTGCTTCCGGCTTCGCAGTGGCAGGCGGCGGTAGGACGACGGCGGCATCGCGTGCGCGACCGCTCGCCTATTCGGTCGAAACCCTCGAAGCTCTGAGAAATCCATGGTTTGTTAGAAACGCAGAATCAGGAAGACAAACAAGAACAGGGGAGCACTTCGGGATGGGATGCAGGCATTACCGAAGTAAAGGTCTTCGTTCCGTGACTTCCGTCCACTCCCCGTCCCCGGCGCATCGCCACGGCCAGCATTGCCCACCGGAGCGACCCCTTCCAACTCCTCCGTCAAAGCTCCCTGTCCCTGTCACAACGAACCAATCAAGAACGAAATGAAGAACGGGGCATTCCGGAATTCAGAATCGCTCCTCGCCTCACCGAAACAAAGATCGCCTCAGGATCCTCCTCCTCGCCACTCTCCGACCCAGCAGCGGCATGGCAACCGGCATTGCCCGCCCCCGAGAGGCCCTCCTGCTCCGATGAAGCGGCCCCGCGCGCCATGCCGCGCCCGGCACCGGCCACCCCGCGCGGCACCGGAGCATCGCCTCCCTGCTCCTTCTCCTTCCCCTCGGGCAGGTCGGGGACCTCGCGCTCATCTTGCTCCATGGCGATTGCGTTCTCGGATCGTGGGTGAGACACTGAGACGAGGGGGGAAGCGAGGAGTTAGAACGAAGCAGAGCAGGGGTGGAGGAAGAAGTGGTGGTGATGGAGGGACAGGGCGCGCGACGCAAGCGGTTATGAACTCTCAAGTCTGAAGCGGTTGGTTGCTGCTGCCGACTGCAGAGCAAAATTCATCAGGCGGTTGCTGCTGACTGCTGCGATGTACGGGGACCCTAGGTTTGATATGCTCTGAGATTCTTATAAAATGCCTATTTGTGAGAGCAAGTATAAAGTGCATATTTTATCTAAAAAAAGTAGGGTTAAGTCCACTTTAAAACCTCCAACTATCGCAAAAGTCTGAATTTCAACCTCCAACTTCAAAACCGGATAACCCTCCAACTCTCGAAAAAGTTCACTTTTTAATCTGGGCCGGTTTTCTAGGCGGTTTGCATGGCACTGTTTGTGGTGCTGACGTTAGCGATGATGTCAGTACTCATTTTTAATTTATGAAATTAATATCTTTTTATTTGGAGCTCCAAATATAGCAAATAATATATCAATTTTGATCATCTCGACGAGCTCTTTGCAATGGTGTACTCCGTTGTTGTTTGAGATAGTTTTATTTCATGAAAAATTAAATATTTCTATAAAACAAGTATTTTAGCGGCCTCCAACAGAAGACGCAAAGGCAGTAGGCATTTTGCGTACCGGTCGAACCACGACGCATATTTGCGTCGTCTCTCACCGAAGATACAAATCTTCCCCCGGTGTTCCCCGTCATCCTCGTAGCTAGAGGTCTAGGTGGAGGCGAGGAGTGACCTCCAGCTCGGAGGCGGGGAGGGCCATGGGGCGGCGGATCTGGTGCGGGCCGAGGTGGCGGACGCGGACGACATTAGTGATGAGCGGCGTGGGGTTGGTGGAGCGGCGAGCGGCGGGCTTGCCGGCGAGCGGCTGGAGCGGCGCGGCGTGACCGCCGGCAAGCAGCTCGAGCAGTGCGGTGTGCCCTAAAAGCTCTATGTTTGGTGTTGGTAATTAGTGACAATGCCTAAGTACTAATCCTATGCCTAAGTTGTATATAGCATATGAGGATTAGTACATTCCAAGGTTGGTGGCAAGATGGATATGGTGATCATGATGGCCACACTTGGATTTGGATGCAACCCTACGTGATCAAGGCAAAGGTATATGCTAGGGTTCATGTTTTGGTAACCAAGACACCTAGTGGGTGTGGTTACATTGTAGGATAGATAGTCGTATTATAAAGAGGAAAATGACACGGCTATTGAACTCCTAAGTGCCTCTAGGTGTGTATTTCATAATCTTATGCATTTGGATAGAACTAATAACGTCTCGAAAAATAATTGTGAAAATGCTAACACACTCGCACATGACGATGATCACTTGGTGGTGTTAGCACATTTACAATGGCGATGGAGTTTGAGCGGTAGAGAGGGTTTAGGGTCCTCTTTCCCTCCTGCCGAGCTTGCGAGGCGGGATTCAGGCGTTTTCGAGGAGTTGAAACGCCTATTTTCCTTTACGCCAATGTCGAGATTTGGAGGCGTTGTCATGTGGTGTTTCACGAGCTAAAACATGTGCTAAAGTGTTACATATACTTAGTCTAGCTCATAAGTGAAAGGGCGAAACAAACGGATCGAGCAAACGTCACAAAATCGCCGAGATATGGGCGACAACCGCTGCTGCCCTGAGCGTCAGACGCTACTGTGCAGCGTCTGTCGTTATACCCTAGCGTAGGGTTTTGGCACGGGCGCGCGCGAGCCGTCAGACGCGGTGGTGGCCGAGCGACAGACGCTGGGCTGGCCACTGTTGCCGCGTCTGTCGCTCGTGCGATTTAGGCGCGGCGCAGCGTAACACGACAGGCGCGTCCGTCGGCGCGTCACCGGACACGTCTAACGGTCTAGCACGCGAAAGGCGTTTCTGTAGCTTGAGGCGCGAAAATGCTGAGTTTCAACGGTCGAGACACGTGGCACACATACGTGCGACAGACGCTGGGCAGCGCGTTTGTCGGGGGAGCGACAAATGCGTCTGTCGCGTTCGCGAGGAGCAACAGACGCTGGACAGCGCGTCTGTCGGTTGAGCGACAGACGCGTCTGTCGCGTGCGTCTGCACCCCTTCTAGCTTCTAACGGCTCTATTTGTTTGGGGTGCTTATAAATATTTGTTGGCCGACTCTTGGCTCACTCTCTTAGACATTTTGACAATCTTGTGAGCACTTTGAGCTAAGCAACTCCCCTCCCACTCATCTCTCTTGCTTCTTTGCATATTCGAAGTGAGATTGAGTGATCCAAGTGCATCGATCATTGACTTGCATCTAGAGGCACTTGGGGGATTGATTTGCTATGGTTTTTCTTGTTACTCTTGGTGGTTGCCGCTACCTAGACGGCTTGGAGCAGCTTGGAGGCGTTGGCAAGAGTTGATGATTGTTCTTGGCCACCTCCGGTGATTGTGAGGGGTTTGTACCTACCCCGGCGAAGCGCCAAAGGCAACGTTAGTGGATTGCTCGTGTCATTTGCAACATTTTACCATTTCGTAGGTTCTTATGGCGCCTTTTGAGAGGCTCGGTGTGTGACCGATTAGCCATCGAACCACGTGGTAAAGAGGGACACAGCGGGGATGTAACAGAACCACTCAATTATACGAGATTAAGTAAGAAAATCATCCAACGGAAGGACAATTTAACAAACTTAAGCCCGTATAACCCGGTAGTCCGTCAAATCTCGACGGATTTCAAACCATTCACATCACAGCCAAGATCGTACTAAGTTTAGCGATCACCGTCATAAGTTACATAGAAGTTCGTGGCACAAAATACATCGGAGTTTAAACATAGTTATTACAAACCAGTTTCGAATAAAAGTAGCGGAAGCATTAGTTTAAAACACGCACACACACAGCGTTTTGAAATAAAGTGCCAGCTCGCGATCATCTCCAGCAAAAGCATCAGGCGAGAAGTAGTGAGTGACCATTGCCCATGGTCCTAAGCTTCGCCCATCGCAGGGTAGAGACAGTTGATACAATAACCATAGTACATCTGTCCATCTGCAACAAGTGGGAACAAAGCCCTGAGTACGAGAAGGTACTCAGCTAGACTTACCCGACAGAACCAAAACAAAATGACACCAAGGATCATGATAGGCTTTTTGGTGGGGTAGCTGACTTATTTGCAAAAAAAGCATTTTTAACTTAGCAGTTCTTTTTACAAAAACATGTAGTATTTTAAATCTTTATTACCATGTCAACTATGTTTGCACTTATGCTAAAGTAACTATGTAATTAAGCAAGCCAAGATTACCATTGATCATTAACAATAATTACCATGTCATTTTCCACATAACTATCCAAGTGTTTTATCAATGTTACTACGATGAAGTAACTCAAGTCAAGTGTTCACTATCCAGTGAACGATGGCGATTCGAATCGATTATTGACCAGCTGATAATTTATTTCTCACACAAACCTCACTCACCCGCTAAAGTGAGGTATTGGTCACCGAGTCAACCATTCAGGTAAAGTCGCGAGCTTGCCAGGAACCACATGTACCCGGGGGCCGCCCGACTGCTCTTTGGCCTTATCATCGCGCCCCCGTTTCCTGCCACTACTGCTCCGGTACAGTGCGTTGCGGGCAATCCACTCGGCCCGAATAATCTTCCGGCTTCGCGGTCGAAAGGTACTTTATTCGGCCAGCTAAATGTGAGGCATGCGTTCAACATGACTCGAGGCCCGACATTGGACGGTCCTTAATCGACACAGACGGAAGACACTACAGTCCAGAACCCTGCAAGCTTCCGCCCGGTCTCAGATTCATTTCGACACTTAGTTATTCTCACATGACATTCTTTCACATAAATCCAGGTAATCCCCTATAGCTCGCGGATGACAGACAATCACCCGACTTCTACCGGTCTAAGCAAGCTAAGCAATTATTGACCGCGGACACCAGGGTAGCAAGGATCGGGTAAAGCAAGGTGAAACAAGGTATAGTGCAGCAACGTTTGCAAACAACTCCTAAACTTAATGCATCAAATTAAGTAAAGTTAATAATAAATTATTTGCAAACCGGGAGAGAGATGCTCCGGGGCTTGCCTCGCTCAAAGGAGCTTGGACGATGGTCGGGGCACTCCGGAAGCTCTTCACCGGCCTCCTCTTCTGCTTCTGTCAACTCCGGCTCTGGCACCTCGGGCTGCTCCTCTGCGTCCTCGGGAACTACTGTCGGGGTCACTTCCTGCGATCCTGTATGATGCAGAAGTATGAGTGCTCATGCATAGGTGCATTGCAGGGGTGACATGAGAGGATGATGATAATGAATGCATGCGATGTAATGAGCATGTTACGTTATTGGATTACGTGGAACTTATGACTCTTCTACAAGGTAGTCTACGTCATCCAAGAACATGTACTCGCGAACTACCACCACTATTCTCTACCATGCAAGGGCACTTGAACACTCAAGATGCTTCAAAGATACACCAAAGTATAGTTTACTAACTATTTTTGCATTAAAGAACGAATGAAAACCCTAATTAGCCCTATGCTTGAACAGCAACACATATTTTAGTAGCACATAAAAATCTTAGAAAATTACAGTGGATTATTAATATCAAAACTAGCCTGACACAAGATTTTTACTGCATTTGGATTACTAGAACTGACTATCCAAAAATAACAAACTAAGGCCTAAAATGAATATTTAAAATACTTTACATTATGAAAAGTATCAAACAACAGATTTAGAAATTTTTCTACTTTCTACACAGTAATTAAACACTATAGAAAATTTATCACTTACATGTTCTATTCAGATTTATTTAAATAACAAAAATAACAAATATCAGTGATAGGAAGCATTTGAACTACACCTACACATTTTTCTACAGAACAGTCATGATATAAAATTTCCCTAGCAAGTACATGGCACAAAAAGATTAATAAACTTAGAATCATATTTTTCTGATTTTTTCTAGGATTTATTAAGCAATTAACAAGAAAACAGCCATTTCAATAGTTAATTAAAAACTCTACAGAAAAGTATCTCAAATTTGACATGCAATAATTTTACATCATAGATCTGGTTCCATTGCATCTAGAGAAATTTATTTCACAATTTTTGGAGCTGAAATGACTGCCAAAATAATTTCCAAAGCATTTTTTATCAAGAATAATAAAAAGAAAATGGAAATGGATTTCTTTATATGGCGCTGGGCCGGCCCGGGAAAAACAAGCGGCCCACGTCTGTTCACGGCCTGCTCACGCGCGCGGGGAGAGAAGGGCGAGCCGGCCCGGCTCGGGCTTCGGCCCAAGGCCGGCCTGGCCCCGCGCGGTCGGGCGCGACCGTGGCCACGCCACGCCGGCGGCCTTGGCCGCGGCAGCGCGGCGACTGCCAACGGCCAACGGCCGTCTCCGGTCGCGAGCGGGCGGAGCGTGGCGCGCACGAGAACCGCGACGAGAAGGCGAACCCGTTTTCGGTGCTAGGGAAACGAGAGGGGTAGCGGGGAGTCGCTTCCGCGGGAGGCCGCGCGCGGTGGCGCCATGGCCGTCGGCGGCGAAAGCACGGGGTCCGCACCTGCTGGGCTCGGAAGGCGGCAACAAGGTGCGCACGGGATGCCAGAGAAGGGGGCGAAGCTGGGTGCGCGAGGAGGCGAGCAATGGCGGCTCACCGTCGGCCAATTTGGCCAGCGGGTGCGGCGGTGGCGGTGCTCGCGCGGTGCGGCGTTCGCGCGGCAGAGAGCGGAGGAGGGCCGGGGTGAGAAAATTCGGAATGGGGGAGTGGGTGCGGAGCGCAGGCGGCTTAGAAGAGCGGGGCGCGCGCTGGCGGGGGCCACCGGCGGCCAGATGGCGACGGCGAGCGGCGCATGCCGGCCACGGGGCGCGCGGCGTCTGCGCGGGCGCGTGCGTGTCGCGGCGCGTGCTGGCGAGCGGCCACGACGCGCGGGCGAGCGGGCGAGCGCACGGTCGGCTGGGCCGGGCTGCTTCGCGGGCGGGCCGAGAAGGGAGGCTGCGGCCTGCTAAGGCAAAATTGATTTTTTTCAAATTTCCCAATTTCAAATCAAATGAAATTCAAACTTCAAACCCTATTTTGAATAAGAAGAAGACATTTTCTGGAATTGACCCAAAAATAAAAGTTGCTCAGAATTAAATTCTCTACAACTTTGATTAAGGGGCCAACTAAAAATTCTCAATAGATTTTGAATGGCAGAATAAAAGCTAAAATAGGAGATATTTTTGAATATTTTTAACCAATATTTTTGAACAAGTTTTTGACAAAATTTGAGTCATCTAGTTGCTCCAAAAAATTGAACTAAGGTTCCAAGTGATGTAAGATTTATAATTGCAAGATTTTTGGTGTAATGTGATTATCATATTAATATATTTCAACACATATATCATTTTCAAGCTTTTATTTTATTCAAGTTATAACATTATCACACATGATTATGAGGATATGAAATGCCATGCAGTATGATTGCCATGCAAAATGCATTGCGTAACACCGGAGTGTTACAGGGGACTAGCGTGCCGGCAAGCACGTGAACCTCGGGATAAATCTTGTGTCATCACTTTCATATTGTGATGACATAAGATTCCGGTGTTCGGTTGTCTTGGTATTTATTGTTGATCATATTGGTTGGCTCAATACTTCGCCCCTCGGTGAAACCCTTCTAACTCAACTCTGTATTACTTTCTTAGTTACCTTTGCTAGCTAGATAGTTTTGCTAGAGTAGCTCTTTTGTGTAACTTGCTAGTTTTAGTTGTAGTTTCCTTCTCAGTTTATTTTGTGCGGTTGAGTGCACATATATTAGAATTATAAATTGGATAGGTGGCTTGCAAACACCCCGTAGGCTAAGCAAAACTCGTATCTCGCTATTTGTTATATTGATAAACTTGTTTAGCACACTTTGTAGAAAATTTTAATAGGCTATTCACTCCCCTCTAGCCATCAAGACCTTTCATGCCCGCGGCGAGCGGCAGGAGCACCACGGCGGAGCTCTTCTACGACAGCGAGGCAGGTGGCGGCATAAGGCGGACGGAGCTCGGTGGCGTGCGATGGCGGCGGCACTCGGGTTCGATGGCGTGCGGTGGTGGACGGCGCTGGCGGATCTGCGCGGAGGACGACGACAAGGTGGGCCCGACGACGGCGAGGCAGGGAGGGAGGCTCGGCAGGGTGCGAGGTGGGCGAGGCTGGAGGAGCTCGCGGCTCGGCGGGCGAGGCGGAGGTGTCGGACGGATGGGTGTGCTGTTGGAGAGGGCAGATTTTTGGGTGGGTGACTTTTTCCTGTGGATGACCCAAAACCTGGAATGGGTGTGGAATTTAGGTCTCCATTGTTGGAGACAGTCTAATAAAACTAGTACACAAAATCAAAGTTTTATCCTTCATATTGGCCCCGTTCTCACTTGTTTTATAGAAATATTTAATTTTTTACGAAATAAAACTATCTCAAACAACAAAACGGAGTACACCATTGCAAAGAGCTCGTCGAGACAATCAAAATTGATATATTATTTGCTATATTTGGAGCTCCGAATAAAAAGATATTAATTTCGCAAATTAAAATGAGTGCTGACGTCATCACTGACGTCAGCACCACAAACACTGCCATGCAAACCGCCTAGAAAACCGTCCAAAGTTGAAAAGTGAACTTTTTCAAGAGTTGGAGGGCCAATGTTAATCGGTTTTGAAATTGGAGGTTGAAATCCAAACTTTTACGATAGTTGAAGGTCCTAAAGTGGACTTAACCTTAAAAAAAAGTAAGTGCATATGAAACCTGCTTGGATTCCTTGAAGAAGGGGATATAATATGGCATTTGATGGATTCGTGGATTTCAAGTTCATAGGGGGGGGGGGATCATTGTCCCGGAGTAGTAGCATCCTATATGATTTCATATACATTGGTAAAATCCTCCATAAGATACGTTCAAGAGAAACAGACTTTGTCAAGTTGGCCGGTCATAGCTATACGTATCTTAATTATACGGCCTCGAACCCCTCAATGGATTCACATGATTTCGACCATCGATTTAGATTTGCCAATACATTTTGCCGTATTTTACTCTCTGCAGATTGTTATATTTCAGAAAATATTGTAATATTTGTCGTGTAGGGTTCAAATTTTCGACGAAACTTCGCGAATTTTGGTAATTTTAGTGGTGGCCGGAAGAAAAATTCGAAATTTTGTAATATACTAATACATATGTTATTATATAACTGTACATTCATATTTTTTCTATTGTTTATATTACATATTCTTCTATTCAATGGATATGTAGTCATAAATCATACTAATATTTGTTTAGATCTAATTTTTTTAAGAAAAAACATACTTCATGCGCTGGCCTCAAAAAAAAAATGGTGAAAATTTAGCGGAATTTCATGAAATTTGATAATATCGGTGGTGGCTGAAATTTTTTCAACACCGAAATTAAAAACCCTCTAGAGGTGTGTACTGGTTGAAGTGTATAATTTCACATGAAAACTGATTGAAATGTATAAAATAAAAACATACTGCGTGACCTTTGCTACAGAGACTAAATCCTATGAAACAGAACACGATTCTATCATCTACCACTGATATGATATTCGTAACAAGTCGATCAGAATCAGTTATATGTAAACATAGTGGGTTCATAAGGTGAACGTACATTATTTGATTGTATTGCGAACATAAGACGATCAGCTATCATGGCCAACCGAGACAAACCGAGACTTGCTGTTCGATGTTGCTCGTAGATGCCGCCGAGGAATCCGTTTCATGCAAGGCATCCACAGCCCACAGGCGCACAGGACAACGCAAGCACCGAAGCACGCAACACGGCAGCCACAACAGTAGAAATCCGTTTCACGTCGGGTGTTGGGTTTTGTCGCATCACAACACGTCGAAGCAGAGAAGAGCACGCCGGTTGAACAGTCCTGACCATGAACGAATCTACAGGCAGGCAGGCCAGAAATCAGAGAAGAATCAACGGTCCCATCGCGAAAGCTCCCCGTGCTCTGCATCGGACGAGGTGGGGACTGCGGGGCCCCCACATGGCAGCCGCGACCGACTGGCTGACATCCACGCAGTCGCGAGCAGCCTCAACAACGACTCGCCCGGCGGCAGCCCTCAGCCCGCAGCGGCAGCGCCCTTGTGAGTTGTGAACATTCGAAGGCTGTGTTTAGTTCATTTAAAAATATACTATGCAAAAAAAAAATTCCGTCACATTAAACTTGCGATACATGGATAGAGTACTACTCCCTCCATTCCAAATTATAAGACATTCCAAGAATCTTGGAGAGTCAAAGCATCTTAAGTTTGACCAAAATTATAGAGAAAATTACAAAAACTTATAACATCAAATAGGGATACTATGAAAATATAATTAATGAAGAATCTAATGATACTTAATTGGTGTCATAAATATTATTATCTTATCGTATAAATTTGGTCAAACTTGAGATCCTTTGACTCTCCAAAATTTTTGGAATGTCTTATAATTTGTGATGGAGGGAGTAAATGTAGATGAAATCAAAAACTAATTGTACAGCTTGGTTATACTTTGCGAGACGAATATTTTAAACCTAATTAGTCAACGGTTGGACACTATTTACTAAATAAAACCAAAACATGCTACGATATATTTTTCACCCTTTTCAGGTAACACAACCTTTATCAAAAAAAAAAAAAACCCGAACCTGCGACTGGTTGGCTGTCTGAGACGTCCAGAGTCTCAAGGCCAGCATGGCACCATGCGTCAAGCGTCATACATACTGACACGCTGGCCCTGAATCCCGGGGCCCACGCGTCAGTGGCAACACCCGCCCGCACGCCGCGTCGTTCCGTTCCCGGCCCCCAAATCCGAGGCCTTCGATGATGCACAAGTGGTACCGGTACAGGCCTAAACGG
Organism: Saccharum hybrid cultivar R570; assembly: GCA_038087645.1. Taxonomy (NCBI): domain Eukaryota; kingdom Viridiplantae; phylum Streptophyta; class Magnoliopsida; order Poales; family Poaceae; genus Saccharum; species Saccharum hybrid cultivar. The sequence continues at coordinate 7,494,911 of JAQSUU010000112.1, read as the reverse complement.
TACGGCTGCTGCGGACAAGCGAAACCAACATGTGGGCCCAGGCAATGCGGCTGTTTCCGTGGTCCTACATGTCATCCAGTTGGTTGGGCATCCCGTCCGGAAGTGACGGCGTTATTAATAAACGTGCAGGTGGTTGTGCTTGTGCGGGGCGGGCGCGCGCTCGCAGATGGATCCGCAGCTCGCGTTGCGTGCGGCAGGCAGCGCCAACTCAGCCAGCGAGCGCCGGCCAGCCGGCCGAATAGCCAGAGCATAATAATAATAATAATAATCTCCTTACCCCTTTTGCCCCTTCTCAGACTGGGCTTCTTTGCGTACAAGACCACGGTACTTCGCCAACAATCATCAAGGAATCCCCTCGGGGGCATACCGCTTTCCGTGATCATACCAAGCACGCTCTCTTTTTGTTGCGTCCTCGATCTATTCATCCAGGGCTAGTGTTACGAAAACAAGCGGCCGTGGCTCGAAATTCTTGCAGCTTACACACGGGAAACCAATACTGCTATGAGTAATCCATGTACAGTAGTAACTATACGTTATTAGCACATTGTCCCTTCCTTTTTTTTCATTTTGATGTGCTATGCTACGCTTGTGCACGGTAATAAGTAATGATAAGAGACATGATCTGGTAAGCTTTTACGTCTCACGATGGTACAAAAAACAACTTCATGTGTACACCAAAACTCACTTCTTGTTTGTGAGTTGTGACCGATAAACGCGCAACAAAGTCCCTCTATGACTAAATAATCTTACTTGCAAATTCTAAAAAAGAGAGTTGACATAAGCAAGAAAAAAAATGATAAACATAGACTTCTAAAAGAGTAAATGTTACAATGTAATGAAGCCAAAACATCGCAATGTGATCCGAGCTCTACTTCGACATGTATTCCAACTTGCTCATCATCTCATTGCTTCCCTTTTCTATCTTGTATCCTTCTACTCTTATTATCAAATCCTCTATTACTTGCTTCCCACGCTAATAATATGCCACCAACTACGTGTGACACCTTAGCACGCCACACTACACTTCACTATTATTGTCGTTGAGTAAACCTGACTCCTTAGACGATTTTCCTTATTTTGGAAAGATTCTATAACTCTAAAACCTAATCATCAAAATTAAAATCATCCTTAGCATGAAACTTAGACTACAATATTTTTAAGAAAAAAAAAGTCTAAAACGATGAATAGAAAAACAAAGAGACAGTCTCTCTAGAAACGAACACAATACCACACGGGCGTTGCATGCCACTAGAACCCAGCATTCTTTCCGTGCAGATGCAGCTGCTGAGTGCAACTCACCGTCGTCCATCCAATGATCTACGTAAACATCAACACAGCACGCACTGTTAAAAAAAGAGAGCACGCGTCGTCTCTCATCTAAAATCACAGAAGGAAAAAAGAAATCGAACCACAAAACTGAAATACGAAATGCCCGTCAAGCCCTCAACGCACACGCCCTCAATATTTATTCATCACCAACACCCACTATTCCATCTATTTTCCTTTCTCCCCACACTTTCATCGCCGAGAGCCGAGGACGAGCCGACGCACCTCCTCCTCGTCTCGTCTCCTCGCCTCCTCCCTTCCCCTCACCACGTCCCACACGCTCCTCTCTACGCCGCCAAGGGTTGCTCCCGCATCGGAGCGCGTCGCAGCCACGTCGCCCACGGCCATGGTGATCTCGGCCGAGCCGCCCCCGCCGCCTCCCCCGGATCCCGTCGCCGCCGACGCCGCGGCGGTGGAGGCGGCCGCGGCCACGTCGAACGCCCGCCAGGCCGCCGCGTTCTCCTCGTTCCCGTCGCTCAAGACGTGGGGGAGCCACCGGGCCCTGCGTTGCGCCCACGTCAACCGCGCCGGCGACGCCACCGCCACCGCCACAAGGCGCTCCCCGGGGAAGCTCGCCGTGGTCGAGGAGAAGGCGCTGAGCCATCTCCACGAGGTGGAAGCAGGGAGCAGCGACGCCGCCGACGCGGACCACGTGGCGGCGGCGGAGGCGGAGGCCGCCCCCGCCTTGCCACCGTGGAAGCTGCGCACCCGGCGGCGCCCCAAGCCCAAGGTGGCGGCGCCGTCCGCGAGCATGTCGCCGCCGCACGAGCGGAGGCCGTCGCGGGCCTGCGCGGAGGCCCTGGACCGGGCGCGGTTCTCCGTGACGCTCACGAGCGAGGAGATCGAGGAGGACATCTACGCCGTGACGGGCGCGCGGCCGCGCCGCCGCCCTAGGCGGCGGCCTCGCCCCGTGCAGAAGCAGCTCGATGTGAGTCCCCCGCTCCCTCCGGTCCGGCCTCCTCCGTCCCTTTGCCCTGTTCCAGGGACCCGTTTGTAATTTCGTAAAACCTTGCGTCCCCAGATGCTATTCCCCGGCTCGTGGCTGTCGGAGATCACCGCCGAGACCTACCGGGTGCCGGACGGCCGGTGAGAGACTGCGTCGTCGCCGGCCCATGAATCAAGCACCATGGAGCCGTCGTCGTCCCGTCGACGACGGCGCAGTAACCCTGGAAGGCAAATTGGTCAATCACAATCCGGTGCTGTTCATTCTTTCTCTTTAACTCTTCTTCTGCTGGTGATGTTACCATGAGCTAATCAGCTACTAGTAGCTATCAGTAATTGTTATTAATCAATTGATTGAATAGGATGCTAGTAGCAGTCGCAGGAAGCAGCAAGTGACTGTAGTATCAGCTTGTTATCTTCTTTAGCAAAAGTACGTTAGGGATAGTTTGATGCGTGCTGGTATTGCCCTCGACGGTACAGTACCTTTGTTACCATTTGGAGTCTATCTAAAATGCTAATGCTAATCTTTCTCCTCACACATCGCTGTTTTGTGCCCATGAAGTTGCAACGTTGCATGCGCAAATTTGGCGAAAACTGACTCATACTTGCTACTGTATATATGTTCATTCATTTGTGATGTTGATGCTCCTACAATGATTCGTTGTTTTTCTGTAGTTTTGCTGGGGATGATTAATATGACAGTGGTGGTTTTTGGTCACATACCGGGTGAGGTTTTACCGGCAACGGCTAGGGGTGGTATGGGTTACGTTACTGACGGGCCAGCCACATGGTCATGGACTCAAGGCACGGCCCCTTTGAGCACGAGGAGTTTACGGCCGTTCGGCTGACACGCGGGCCCGACGAGCGCCGGAACCGAACAGTTTGGAGAAAAACCTGGCGCCGCTCGCCCAGTGGGCAGGGCCTTTTCGTTGCCTGTTTGTTTTTAGCACCCGGGGAGGGCCCGCCCGTCAGGGAGGCAGAGTTAGTTGACACATAGGAGTACTCCTAATCCGATCCATGGTGGTCCCGGGCCGTGGACCGTCCAGGCCTCCCCCCGGTTTGTACGCTTGCTCTCGGCCTGGCCCGGTGGCCCCGTGGCCGGTCCATGGGCCCGGTCCACGCGCCCCCCATGCGGTTGCGGGCGGGGCTGTCATGTGCTAAACGAGCTGTTAATGGTAAGATAAGAAGTTATTTTGGGTTGGGCTTCTTTTTTGTCAAGAGAAAAGAAGAAGTTTTGGGGTTGGGTGGCCACGGTTTTGGACCAAACTGTTCGTGAACTTGCTGATCATCACTGGTGGTGAGGAGTTCCATGTACCCTTAAATGATGGACCGTGATCGATCCTCCGCCGCCGTCCGCACGGCTCCGTTCGTACGGTGCACCTACCTGGTCTGAAAGCTCTGGACCACTTGCACGCAGATGTGGTTGGACCTTGGGACATCAAGCCTGATGCCTAGGCGTATATAGAGGAGGAGGATCCATGTTACCCGCTCTGCACAGCAACCGCTTGCTCCCTTTCGGCCTTTCGGGAGTGCTGTGCGTCGCAAAGCCTCCCAGCGCTTGCGGCCTTGGCCAGAGTACGAACAGAACACAGAAGTCTACCGGGCAGTCTGGCTATCAGGTTTCTTTTTAGGCAAGGGAGCCTTGTCTACTTCCTCCCTTTGACATATGTATGAAGTATATGAAATATAGACTAAAAGAAATAACTAATTACACAAATTGCGTTTAATTTGTGAGACGAATCTTTTAAGCCTAATTAGTTCATGATTTAATAACGTGGTGCTACAGTAAAGCTATAATATATGTGCTAATGACGGATTGATTAGGATTAATAAATTCGTCGCGCGGAATACTGAGAATTTTTATAATTTGTTTTATTAATACTATCCAAACACTCTCATATAACGGGCTTGTTTAGTTGGCAAAATTTTTGGCGGAATGTAACTGTAGCAGTTTCATTGTTATTTGGTAATTAGTGTCCAATCATGGTCTAATTAGGCTTAAAAGATTTGTCTCGTCCATTTCGTCTAAACTGTATAATTAGTTTTATTTTTTTATCTATATTTAATGCTTCATACATGTGTCCAAAGATTTGATGTGACGGGAAATCTGAAAAATTTGACAAAATTTTTGGCATCTAAACGGTACCAACATCCTCCAAAACTTTTAGCCCTGCATTTAAACTTGCGGCGCAATTTACAGCGGTGAATACCACTTGGGTCTTGGCTGTGAATGCAGGAGCAGTACGACCGCTGGGTGCGGGGTTGACTTTGACACCCACAGTTCTACTGTTGCGCATTATTTTTATATATATACAGACAGAAAAGTCTGCTTCTATGCAAAACCTTTGTTGTACTATAACCCAGCTGAAGGAAAGGAAGGCCAAGATGGTTGAGTATGCACGGCAAAGTGCATACATCCTTTTTTAACCCACATCTCTTGCGCCTTTAGTTTGCCTCAAAGTTCCAAGTTTTTTCACTCTCTCCATCACATCAATTTTTAATCGTTTGCATGGAGTATTAAATATAAGTACAAAAAATAACTAATTACACAGTTTAGTTGGAAATCACGAGATGAATCTTTTGAGCCTAGTTGGTTCATGATTAGACAATATTTGTCAAATAAAACGAAAGTGGTACTATTTATCGTGTTGAAATTTTCTTCAATCTAAACAAGGGCTTGGTTTAATTGGCTCAGAGACAGACAGTCAGACTGCGACGGAGACGACCCTAATTATGGATACGGGAGACGACGGCACGTGCTAAACTCCGGCTCATTCCATGTTGTACCGACGGTACCCTGGCGGCGGGCTGACAGATTTATATATTATTACTATTACACGTTGATTGGAGAGAGGGTGAGTAATCAAGCGGACATGGTCAACACGTCGGGTCGGGTCGGGTCGGGTCGGAGGGCAAGCATGCTCGCGTCGTCTCGTCGCTCGTCAGCCAGCCATGGTCCGGGCAGCTCGGCTATTCCTAATTCCTGGCCCGCTCGCCGCGTGTGGAAATTTGGAAAATACCGGACCTGTCCTCTCGTGTAGAGTAGAAAACAGTACGTAGGTGCTGACCTTGAACTTTTCCTTCTCGGCCTACGCCCTATTCTTTTGAGCTTATCAGCCAAATCAGTCAGTCATTCAGCAGGTTTTTTCTCTCACAACAAATCAACGAACAAGACTTTCAGCCATGACTTATCAGCCAAGCGAATAGGACGCCACCAGGGGCGCAAGGGTGTTGTCGTCTTTATATGTTGGGTCCATGAATGATGAATCAGTCAGCTAGCAGCATCAAACCTACTGTACGGGGCTTCTGGCATCCCCGAATCGGCATATGGCTCAGCTATTAAGGTCTGCATAATACTCTCTATGAGTCGTTTTCTCAAGGTCCGGAACACTTTTACAGTATATGCCAGCCAAGGATAGCTAGTAAGGGCACCCGCAGTGGTGAACCGACTCATTCAGGAGAGAGACAGCCATGTCAAGCAAATTGAAGAGTCGACTCCCGGCTAAACAAATATCATGAGCCCCTCAAAAGAATAAAAAAATCGATAATGATTGGATACGGGTGACCGTCCTGTCCGGACACACCTCCCTGGACCTACGGAGCTGCTCGGCCTGCTCTCTCTCATGGCCCATCTAAATAATGAATGACGCATTTCTCTTCCTTCCGGCCGACCCCGCTTCTCTCCATCGTGAGTGCCTGCCCCTCTCCACCCCGTGCGTCGCTCCCTCTTTTCCACGACCATAACGGCCTACTCCTCTCCATCGCGTGCGCTGCCAGCTCCCTCCCTGGCTGGCGGCGGCGCCCTCACCCACCCTGGCATCCTCCTCCCCCACCGCGACATCCTCTTTCCTCACCCCGGCGGCTCCTTCCCCCACACCGGCGGCTCCTTCACTCACCCCGGCGTCCTCCTCCCCCACCCCGACGGCTCCTTCCCCCACCTGGCGTCCTCCTCCCCCACCTCGGCGGCGCCCCTCCCCCACCAGGAGCCCCAATGCCCGCAGATCCGGCGCCCATGGCACTTCCCACGCCAGACCCTCTCTCTTTCCCCTATGTTGCAATTATATGTTTCAATTATTTCAGACGTTTCAGAGGTATGTTGCAGTTGAATCATTTGGATGTTGCAAAAGTGGATCGGGGGATGTTGCACATGTTACATATGTTGCAATTGTTTTCAGAGGCATGTTGCAAGCGTATGATTCGAGTGTTCCAGATGTTTTCAAAGGTATGTTTCATCTGTGTTTTTCGAGCGCCTGGATGTTGCATATGTTTTCACACATACGTTGAACGTGTTTTATTTGGATGTTGCGTATGGTTGAAATAGTTTTCAATTGTGCTTCAGGTGTTTTTTCAAGTGTTTCAGAATCATATTTCAAGTGTTTCAACTGCATTTAGACATATACAACTGTTGTTTTTGGATGTCTCAAAAGTAGATTGGGCGTTGTATCTCTTCTCCCCACCTTCTATTGCATCATCTCTCCCGGGGCCAGCAGGGCATCCTGTAGGGTCGAGATGGCGGACTAGAGGGGGTGAATAGTCCTTTCTAAAAAAATTATTGCGTTGGCTAACCGAAACAAGTGCGGAATTAAAACTATCGATCTAGCCAAGACTACACCCCTCTATCTAAGTTCTCTAGCACCTTGCAAAGATCCTAATTAAGCAACTAAGGTGCTAAATTTAGCAAGAGCTCAGCTAATCAATTCTAGAGCAAGGTCACACAAACCTATGCACTAGTACTTTGTCAACCGGGGGAGTTCCTACACAACTAGTAAGCAAAAGCACAAAGCTCCTAGGCTCACTAGCAATGCTCAATAACAAGGCAACCAATGTCGAATTAGAGAGCACAAAAATACTTAGCTACACAAACTAAGCAATGTGACTAACAAGGTTATACAAACTAAATTAGCCACGCAATGGGAGCTACTTCTATGCTACACAAGCAAGAAGATATCTAGCTAGTTAAACAAACACAACTAGATAAGAGAGCAACTACACATGCACAAAGTATATATGTGAAAGTAATACAAGCTTGTGTTTCAGAGATTGCAAACCAACGGGATGAACAAGGTTGACACGATGATTTTTATCCCGAGGTTCACGTGTTTTCCAACACGCTAGTCCCCATTGAGACAAGCTCTAAGGTTATCGCCGGCCCTCTTGCTCTTCTTGTTGTGGCGATGCACCCACTTATTGGATCACGAGCTAATTGACTATCAAGAGTCAAACCCTCAGCGGGTGCCGCACATCCACTCACAAGATGAGGATCCTCCAAGCTACGAGCTCTAGCACTTGACCCGGCCGGACCACTTGTCGCCCTTCGCGTCTCGCTTTATTAGAGTTGCTCTTCGCGGCTCCCGCGGGGCGAGCACAATGCCCCTCACAAAGCTTTTCCGGAGCCTCGCACAATCTTCTTGCGAGCTTCAACGGAGCCTCAAGCCACCAAGGCGTCTAGGAGGTGGCAACCTCCAAGAGTAACAAGCACCACCAGCTTGCAACTCAAACACCTAGTGCCACTCGATGCAATCCTCACGATGTAACGCACTAGAATCACACTCACTCGCAATCGATTCACACTCTTGCAAGCACAAGTGAGTTAGAGGCTCTCCTAGCACTCCCCAAGCATGGACACTAAGTCCCAAGGGTGCCAAGCACCAGCCAAGGCCATCCACCACAAGTATTTATAGCCCCACAAATGAATATAGTCGTTGGCCTCTTCACTGGACGATTTTTGGGACAACCGGACCCACCGGTCGAACTGACCGGACGCGCTGCACCGCGTTCGGTCGCCCCACGCCGTCCACGTGTCCTCTCGGATTCAACCGCGGCCACCCGATCTCAACGATCGACTCAGTGCTCCAATGGTCAAACGCAACCGGACACGCCAGTGACGCAGACCGAACGCGTAGGTCATGCACAGCGCCTGCGCCTGCGAAGCACCGACCGCACGCGCTGCAAAACTGACCGGACGTGTTATACCTGGCGTCCGATTTGAGTCTAGTAAGGGTCCACTCGCAACCGAACACGTTCGGTCAATCATGACTGAACGCTCCACCGCGTCCGATCGACCACGCGAACTACAGACCCTCTGAGCGCCTGACCGAACGCGCTGGTCCCGCGAGTGACCAGACACGCTGATCGAACTGAATGCACCCGCGCCGTGCGCTGCTCTGCCACTGACCGAACACGTCCGATCAAACCGAGACCGCATCCGGTCACAACCAGTGACCTTCGTTCGCCTCCGTTTCTATCCACGACGACTTAGAGAAATTCTCCACCTCCGGCATAGTGGAAAATAGGCGTTTCACTTCCACAAAAAGCGGCCCCAAACCCATCTCTAACGCTCAAACTCCACCGCCTGTGCAAATGTGCCAACACCAACAAGTGATCACCACCTTGTGCATGCGTGTTAGCATTTTTACAATCATTTTCTTCAAAGGAGTTAGCCACTCAACTTACCACGCCACTCGATTCTAGCAACGATACAAAGTTAGATCACTCGAGTTGGTGAGTTGCTTTTCTATTCGCGCTGGAGAAGCCCTAAGGGCATGGCCACCATGTCCAAGTAGGTAAGGATGAGAAAATGTTTTAGCAACCGTTCTTTTGCGCGAGGGATGAGAAGCTGGTAGGACCGGAACGGTTAAGTGCAAATGGGCACCCAACCTATATCTCTTATAAAGATAAACCCCACTAGTTTTTTCTCTCAACATACAAGCTATCCACCTAGGCAAAGCACTATCACATATAATTAACATCCACTAAGCAAAGCCCAACTAGCTATTTATCTCAACATGCAAGTTGTCCATATATAGATATTATATAATATCATGTTCCTGCATACATATAGATCTCCTAATTCTTACTGATTAACATCCTAACCCATTTATATTCCTTCTTCATACCCGCAACAACGCGCGGGGAATCCTCCTAGTTCTACATATTCTACACCACCATTTTAATTCACTAACGCTCCTTTTTTAGGTTTTGACATCTGAATTTGTTTGATTGGATAAGCTTGAGTCGAGTCAATCACCTGGAGAAATCAAAACCTAACACACCCTCCCTCTAGTCGACCAAGTACCCCAATTCCCCAAGGCCCAAGGTACCATGATCGCAGAGCATTATCCTATCATTTCCATCCTTTCTTCGTTACATCGGCAAGAAGCTTTGCTCGAGTGACGATATCTGCGTCACACATTTCTAACTGAAGAAAAAGAAGGCATGGAAAAAAACTGCGTTGCATCCACAAACACAGGCCACAGACCATGCAGATCTCGAGCCAGGTATACTAGCCAGGTGAGATAGAGCTGGAGTTTTGTACCCACTCTCATCTCTCAGCTGTCTGCATCTGCTACATAAGATTCTGCTTAAATACCAGCGGAGTGGTTTCTAGCCACGTCGCATCCCGTCGGACGAGACACGAGAGCAGCATAGCATAGCATAGCTGATCAGTGATCACTAAGCTGATCACCTAAGCGGCTGAACGAGCAGGCTGCAGGTAGACACTACGCCACCACGGGAATTTAGGGCGTACAAGAAACAAGGGTGGAAGATGATGGAGTATTATCAGGCAGCAACTATGTGTTCTTGGAGTAGTGGCGTGTGGAATCAAGGGAAATGCTTCTACTAGTATTAGTAGGTGAAAATGGATGAATGAGTTCACTTTCCCCTTTTTGTTACCTTCGCTTGCTCTGCTTTATTTGTGTAAGCAAGGCTTGTTGCCTTGAGACGCAAGGCTGCGCCCTAGTGGAGCTTTTCAACCAAGGGCGAAGGTATGTACTATGTAGTTGTAGTGTGTAGGGGATGCAAATGCACCCCCAAAAAAGAAATAGTATATTTGATTAAAATTCCACCATATATGTGTCTCTACGAGACATATCTATGCACACCTCTAATTTTCTCTACTATCGCCATTATTTTCAACCGTGCGAGTTGACATGTGGTGATAGTTGAATGTTTTTTATTATACACTTCAGGGGCATCCATAGGCCCGTGTGAGCTGTGCAACGGAACAGGGTCCCAAAAATCATGGGGGCCCAATTACTAAGTACCCTAAGAATGTATAGTAATTATGGGCTTTCTTTTAATTAATAAATCAGCAACAATTGTCTTTTTTGGCCCATAAACGTGGCCTGTTGCCGCATATGAGTTCACAAAAAAACATCTTCATTGTGATGTGCTACTTCATTCAGGAGACAAACCGACCGCAACGATTCTACTTCTTTTTTACGTACACTTCGTCGCTTTGACTTCCTATTCCTTCTATTTGCCATCAGTGCTGCCGTTCATTGTCGCTCATGACCCAATCCCAATTCGGCAATCCTAGATCAGAGACATTGAGATGGAAGTCACGACTCGTCAAGGCTCTAGAGCAGTCCCCATTTTACCACGCAGCCGCAGGTCGGAACATATGAATCGGGAAATCCAAAGTGTACAATCCTTGTATACCACTATACTTTGCAGTATAAGTAATACATTGACATATATCATTATTTTCATGCTTCGTCACTAGAGATTAGGCCTCCACTTTTTTCGTACAGGGTCTCCCATTTTGCTAAGACGCCCTGATACACTTGTACATTGATCTCACTTGTGCACAAAAATGACATGATCTTGTATATCGGTGGATTAACATAGTTGACGTCAAGCACAACTTTCGCACTTCCCTTAAATTAGCGAGGAGTGGCAGGCACGGTTTTTGCACTTCCCTTAGATCAGCGAGGGAGTGGCAAGAGCACCGCCAACACACAAGGTCAAAGAAGACTAGCACAACATAGGGGCCAAAGACAAGTGTGTGAATGGATGGGGAGACCGGATTGATATAGGAAATTATATGAGCAAGAGGCTAACATGAGGTATCTTGGTACTCTATCACTTCTAAAATACAGGCCATTTTAATTTTGTCACAATCCAAATTTCTATAACTGCAACTAAGAAAATTCACCATCTACAATTTCAAGTTAGTTTCATTTAATTTGTACCGGATAGTTCTTTTACATGGTATTGCATATGTTAATGTGTTTTTTAGTAAAATGCTTGGGTGGTTCCCAAAATCTTGTCTCGTGGTGTTATGCAGGTACTGAATTTTCAAAATGTATTTTTCATGTCTCTGAACTCATGTCAAGGTGTTGTCTAGGTCCTAAACTCTCAAAATGTGTTTTTTAGGTCGCCGAACTTGTCACACAGTGTCATCCATGTCCAAATGGTGTCTGACTTCTTTTGTACCTTAACACGACATGCCATGATAGATCCTCGTAGCTTAGGTCTTGACTAGTGGATCTTACACGAAGATATGACACACATATGAGTATATGACCCTCTGAGATGACATGGTGGATAGGTGCCCATGTCAATGATGATGAGTGATTATTAATATGAGATGATCAAGCTTTGATTGAGTTGGTCTGGCTGAGTTGAATTAACTAGTAAGTCTAGTTGGTGCATATAGAGTAACGATCATGCGCAAGTGTTTAGTGTGTCAAGGTCGACGACAATGGCTAATAAATCAATGAAGAACGAACACGGCTTGGATTAAGGGACTAGGCCAGACGACAAACCATGGATAGCTAGAACTTGGACATCACAACAAACAGGAGTACATGTGCGAGATGAAGGTCCAAGACAGTATTGACTAAAGTCGAGGCAGGTCGAGTGCAAGAGAACTTGGTGGGTTGGCCAGGCCGGGTACTTACAGTCGATGCATAGAGACGGATAGACAGTGGAGGTTGGAGTTACAATAGCTATATTCTCTAGTTCAGCATCTCGCCATACCTCAATTTAATTCCTTCCTCTACCACTGGAGACGGTAGAGGTTGGACTTACAATGTCGATGCATAGAGATGGTGGAGGTTGGCCCCTGATTTGGTTTCGGTGATTAATGACGACACAATCATTATGACTAATGTGTGTTTTGCAGCAACATTACTTAAGTGAGGCCACAATGATGATGATTGATTGGGAAATCATGTTTTTCATGCCCTAGTTAGTATTCTTTTGGTTTTCAAAGGATGAGCACGAAGATTAAGGATTGACCAGTTCTAATGTCAATGGTGTTGAGAGACACTTAGATTAGTTCTATAATCTTTATTTTTCCTTTGGTCATACTATAAAGAGGTGTATGAACGAGTAGCTTGACTTAGTTGAGTCCAGTGAGTGGATGTGTCACACACTTGTGAAAACTAGAGTTAGGTAGCTTGATTAGAGCCCAAGATCAGTTAAACAAAACCCAACTCAAAGAGTGCGTGAAATGGATGAGTTGGTGGTCCTATGCATGCACCGGAACTGTGCACCAGATGTGCACAGTGCTCAGTTTTTCAGTTGAGGAACAGGAGCAGCACCTTGGTGTCCGGTGTGCATCGGACCTACTTGCAGCGGACATGAGTCAAAGTAGGAGTTGCAGTAGTGTTTGGGAGCTCGTGAATTCATCGGGTGTGTCCGCACGATGCACCAGAGCTTCCACCAGACTAGAGTTCCAGTGAGGTTTGCAACATGGACTTCGAGGCAAAAGCATTCACTGGAGGTATCCGTTGAGCAGCGGAATCATTGTACTATTATCGGCTAGTTTAAGCAGTGTTCCTAGCTACTGAACAAAGGGAATGCATGTCCCATCTGGTGACCAACTTCAAGAAAAGGTATCGAGAAAAGGTGTTTGATGACCACTTATGGGCAACGACCTATTCATGGTCTCCGTATTTTTTAGAAGCATTGGCAAGCAATGGATGAAGCTAGACCAAATGCAATGAATTACATAAGGGAAGCCATGAAAGGATATGGACAAGAAGCCAATTCTTAACTCATTGCAAGGTTGACTATGTACAATCTAGTTGGGAGTTTCAATAACTGGATCAAGAATTACTCCCTCCGTCTAGGAAAACATGCAATTCTAGTACAGTATCACGTTTTAGTATCTTAAGTTTGACCATTTATAGATAAAAAAGTATCAATATTTATGATATCAAATAAATATCATTAGATTAATTACGAAATGTATTTTTATAATAAATTGATTTGGAGCCATAAATATAAATAATATTCACTAGAAACTTGATCAAACGTGAACTACTTTTTCTAGCACGCATTACGCAACCCATAGTTGCATGCTTTCCTGGATAGAGGGAGTATAAGGCAATGAACTTGGATGATTTGATGGATAAGATGAGACAACTCCTAATGGGGAAGTGGGATACAAGGAGGACAATAGCAAAATTTTTGAAGGATTAATTTTGCCACACACCAAGAAGAGGTTAAAGGAGAGTTTCGGTTTGGAGATGGATGTGACTAGATGCTCATGTACGTACGGTTGAAGTTTGTGGGAAGGGGAGCAATGACTTCAAGTGTGTGGTCAACCTATGAGACAAAACTTGTTCACATAGAAAATTTCAGTCTTATGTAAACAACCAAACATAATTTTATCAAATGCAACCTTTTTTTGGAGGGAACTACAGAGATTTTATTAAAAGGGTAAGTTCAAATACATAAAAGTACACTTGGAATAGGTAAAAACTTAGGGAACAAAAAAAAAAGAATTATCAAATGCGATTTGCCTATGTAGAATAACCAAAACATCAAAATAATGCATCTACTTACGCTTATTTATAAGGTTTAATGTAGTTTTTTTAGAGGAGCTTTAATGTAGTTAAGACTAATGCAAACGTAAAACCAGCTGAAACCAGCTCGATGTGCTGACCGCATGCGTTGGGTTGAAAATCCGTACCAAACTGCATCCAACCTTTAGCCCGCAACCAAAAGGAGCCCAACTCAACATGACTCACCTCTTTCAGGCCCATTGGCAATCCGTACTTCTGTGCTTCCGGCTCGGGCTCGCTGATCGATATTTTTTCCATGTCCCTCCTTCCAAATTTTTCCTCAGAAGAAAAAAAAAGGCTAAATCAAATCCTCTGGCCTCCGCGTTTCCTATCGAGAAAATGAGGATTTTGCCCTCGTGGGGAACGGGTTTCGTTGGAATGCCATTAAGATGGCGGGCTTCGCTAGGATGCCTTTATCAAACGAGGCACGCCGCTAGAATGCCCTGTGGAGTATTCAGCACCAAATTTAATGTTTATTTTTATCACGGCCATTTTTCTTTCCTGTTTTGCCCCAAGCCTTATCTCTTCGTTGCTTTAATTCACCGTCACGGTCACGAGATCTCCACGGTTAGGGAGAGACGGGAGAGAGAGCGAACCACACACAGGAACCAGAGAGACAGAGCGAGACGGATGCCACTGGCCCGCCCCGCCCCGACGAGACCGCGCCAGGCCCCTACTTCGGCGCCGCCGCCCGACCATCCGCGCCAGGGCGCGGTCAACACTTCGTGCTGCCCCTAGGGCTCGGAGGTCGGCCTCGACCGCCGTAGAGGCAGCGCCGCAGCTGTGTTGGCCGGTGGTGGCGCGGCGACCGCTCCAGACCCGACGCCGAAGCCTCGCGCGCCGGCCGTTGCTCGCGGGACCTCGCCGGAGCTCACACGGATCTCACCGGAGCTCGCGCGAACCTCATCGCCGGCCGCGACTTCCATCCGCGCCCAACGCTCCCAACGCCGCGAGCACCCCGCCCCACCCCTCCCGTAGCCCGATGCTGGCAGCGCGAGCGCTCCGCCCCACGTCGCGGACGATCAGGCCATCTCCGACGTTGGCAGCGCGGGCTCCGCCGCGAGCGCCTCGCCCCGCCCTACTCCCGCGGCCGCGCAAGCCGTCCCGCGCGCATGGCTGCGCCTCGCCCACGTGCACGGCCGCGCCGGCCACGCCTGCCCGCGCGCACAGCCGCGTCCGCGTCCGCCTGGGCTGGCGGTAGCTGCGAACGGGGACGAGGACGGGCTACGAGGACACTGTGGCTGCTTCGACATCTGGCTCGCCGTCCACTCCTACCCCTCGTGCGCCACCGCTCGCCGGTCTCTGGCCACTGGGCGCCGCCGCCACCGTGAACGGCGTGAATGAAAAAGAAACGAACACAGAAGGCTCAGGGCAAAACAGGGAAGAAAAAAGGCCACAGCAAAAAAATATTAAATTTGGTTTTAAATTCTACGTAAGGCATTCTAGCGGTTTGCTTCGTTTCATAAGGGTATTCTAGCGAAGCTCACGATCTTAATAGCGTTACAGCGAAACCCGCTTAGGCCCCGTTCGACTGGAATTATAAGCCGGCTAATGTTTAACATTGTTAGCTGATTTTTTTTAGAGAAAAATATTATAAGCCAGATGAACATGCCCTTAATGCCGTTACAGCGAAACCCGCTCCCACGAGGACAAAATCCCCATTTTCTGGTTTCCTATCCTTTCGGTTCGGCGCCGGCGCCGCCACCGCCTCCTCTCGACCGCTCGCCCGCCCCTTCGCCATGTCGTTGCTCGCTACGGCCACTCCCACCACTTCCTCCCACTCCTCCGCACCCCTCCTCCCCTCCTTCCACATGCCCCGCAGGAACCTCACCGCCCCACTCCACCGCATCCGCCGTTCGCGGCTGTTGACCGTCGTCGCTTCCGTCCCTGACCCCGCGGCGGGGCCGGTGGAATACACGCCTTGGCTCATCAGCGGCCTCGGCAACCCAGGCAACAAGTACTACGGCACGCGGCACAATGTTAGAACCGTTGCCACCCTTGTTCGTTCGTTTTCCCATTTCCCGCAACTTCGGTGTGGTGGTTCTCACTTCTCGCTCTCCGTTCCCTTGTGCGCGTGCTTGTGTCATTGATTAGGTGGGGTTTGAGATGGTGGATCGCATAGCGGGGGAGGAGGGGATCACGATGAACACAATCCAGTCCAAATCGCTGCTGGGAATTGGTAACTAAAACCCTTATCACCTGGATTGTGTGTGCTTAGGTTGTACGTTCCTTCTTTATGCTGTGTTCTATCTTTAGTTTCCTTACTGCATAATTTGGGGATTGACAGTGATGAAGGAAACATATGTATTGCAATCATTTTGCCATGCAGGTGTGCATTGTATTGGTATAATTGGACATCAATCTCGGTTGTACTCTTTGTGTAGTTGTCTATTTCAGTTGCTGCAAGTCAGCAACTTTAACTTATATTTGAGCTGGAGTGTGGTGTTGGAGGGATGAATCTGTGGAGATTTCTCCATGTACCTCTACTCAGCCAACCATTAGGTTGACAAGTTTTATTATTTGATTTCTGTAGAAACTTGTTTTGTGCAAGTTTTAGCAAAATGAACTTCAAGTTATTATTATTTGGTTAGATCGTATATAATGATCAAATTGCTTGGCGATATAAACTAAAAGTTTATTAAAAATGATAAATATAATGTTGGTCCAGAGAAAACGAGATATCTTTTTCTCATGTTCATTGCCATTTGGTTTCCATTATTGGTATATTCAATCCAGTGAGAAGCCGTGCAGTTTACTTAGTCTTTATTGTACTGCCTGTTGGAAATTGTGACTCTATTGATTTGGGCTAACCCTAGAAGGGTAGCTATATAGTGATGCATACATGGGCCTCATGGGCCTAGCCTCATGGGCCTAATACTCCTATACTCCAACACCCCCCCGCAGTCTGAACTACCGGCACAGCGGAGTTCCAGACTGGACATGAAAAGAAGAACACAGACGAGCCCCCCACAGACGCAACTAGCCACTGGTGATGTTGAGGCTGGAGCGAAACTCGGTGAAGGTCGAGGACGAGAGGCCTTTGGTGAAGATGTCGGCGAACTGGGAGGTGGTCGGTACGTGAAGGACCCGCACCTCGCCGATGGCAACCCGATCACGGACAAAGTGTAGGTCGATCTCCACGTGCTTCGTCCGCTGGTGTTGAACGGGGTTGGTGGAGAGGTACACCGCACTGACGTTGTTGCAGTAGACCAGCGTGCTCCGGGAGAGAGGAGTGTGGAGCTCGGCGAGAAGTTGCCGGAGCCAGGAGGCCTTAGCCACGCCGTTAGCGACAGCGCGGTACTCCGCCTTGGTACTGGAGCGGGAGACCACAGGCTGGCGCTTGGACGACCAGGACACCAGGTTGCCGCCCAAGAAGACAGCGTAGCCGGAGGTGGAGCGCCGAGTGTTCGGACACCCGGCCCAGTCGGCGTCAGTGTAGACGACAAGCTCAGCGGAGGATGACCGGTGAAGGAGTAGGCCGTAGTCGACAGTGCCGCGGAGGTAGCGGAGGAGGCGCTTGAGAGCAGTGAGGTGAGGCTCTCGGGGATCATGCATGTGAAGACATATCTATTGAACTGCATAGGTGATGTCCGACCGTGTGAAGGTGAGGTACTGAAGGGCACCAGCAAGACTCCGATAGGCAGTAGGATCTGTGACTGGGTCGCCCTCGGCTTCTGACAGCTTGCCTTGGGTGTCAACCGGAGTGGAGCAGGGGTTGCCGTCAGTCATCCCGGCTCGCTCCAGGATATCAAGAGTATACTGCCGCTGGTGAAGAAGGATCCGGCAGGATGAGGCTCAACAGTGACCCCGAGGAAGTGGTGAAGCACACCCAGATCCTTCATAGCAAACTCCTGCTGAAGAGAGGTGATAATGCGGCGGAGGAGTGACTCATTGGAGGCTGTAAGGACAATATTATCAACATAGAGCAGCAGGTGCGCAGTCTCAGCTCCATGGTGATAGATAAACAGGGACGTGTCTGACTTAGCCTCCAGAAACCCTAGTGTCAGTAGGAAAGCAGCAAACCGAGTGTTCCATGCCCGGGGGGCTTGCTTGAGGCCGTAGAGAGACCTGTTGAGCCGGCAGACCATGTCGGGACGGGAAGAGTCAACAAACCCCGCCGGCTGACTGCAGGAAACTGTCTCAGTGAGAAGACCGTGTAGAAAGGCATTCTTGATGTCCAGCTGATGGACGGGCCATGACCGAGCGAGAGCCAGCAACAGCACCGTGCGGACGGTGGCCGGCTTCACCACTGGGCTGAAGGTCTCATCATAGTCGACCCCAGGGCGCTGAGTGAAGCCCCGGAGAACCCAGCGAGCCTTGTACCGCTCGAGAGTGCCATCAGCCCGACGCTTGTGTGTCCAGATCCACTTTCCGGTGACGACGTTGGAGCCCGGCGGACGGGGCACCAGATCCTATGTCTGGTTGGCGAGGAGTGCCGCGTACTCCTCTTCCATCGCGCGGCGCCAGTGGGGGTCCAACAAGGCCTCGCGAACGGAAGAGGGTACTGGAGAGACCTGCGGGTCGTCGGGCATCACCGCGAGAGCCCGGGACCGCAGGGTACCAGCCGCGTGCCGCGTCACCATAGGGTGAACATGCCGCGGGTGTCGTTGAAGGAGCGGTGGGTGGTACACCGACGGCACGACACGGGCAGCCGGCGACTGGCGGCGGTGTTGGTGTCGCCGGCGGAGAAGAGTCTGCCGGTGGTGACGGAGGCAGCGGAGCAGGTCGCAGACGTCGCTGGTAGACGCGCACCGGCTCGGCGAAACGCGGAGGAGGGGCGGTAGCCGACGTCCCCGGACCCCCGTCTATCGGAGGGGCCGGGGCAGGACCGGAGGACGACACCCCTGGAACCTCGCCGAGCGGAGGTGCCGGGGCAGCACCGGAGGGCGACGCCTCCGGACCCGTGCAGGGCGCAGGGCCAGGGGCGTCGCTGGTTGGCGGCGAGCGGGGACACGAGCCCGGCAAGGAGCCCGGTGGAGGAGTACCTGCAGGAGACCACAACAAAGGTGGCTGGACCACCGTGTCAGTGGAAAACAGAGAGAACAAGTCAAGGTCAGGGGTGGTAGTGGGTGTGGTGGTGGTGGAGAAAGGGAAGACGGACTCATCGAACACCACATGACGAGAGATGAGGACCCGACGAGAGGTAAGGTCAAAGCAACGGTAACCCTTGTGATCCGGAGAGTACCCGAGGAAGACATAGAGAGTCGAACGGGGTGCCAGCTTGTGGGGAGCGGTGGCTGTGGTGTTAGGGTAACACGCACACCCGAAGACTCAAAGGTGATCGTACCGAGGAGGGGTACCGAAAAGAGCGTGGTGTGGCGTGGGAGCTGGACAGGCAGCGGAAGGAAAATAGTTAAGGAGATAGGTGGAGGTGTGCAAGCTCTCAGCCTAGAAGCGAGCAGGAAGCGACGCCTGAAGAAGAAGAGTGCGCATGGTGTCGTTAGTGGTGCGAATCATGCGTTCAGCCTTGCCATTCTGAGAGGAGGTATAGGGGCAAGACATGCGCAACTGGACATCGTGAGAAAGGAAGAAGGCACGGGAGGTGGAGTTATCAAATTCACGATCATTGTCACACTGGACGACCTTGATGTTGAGGCCAAACTGTGTGGACACCCAAGCGAAGAAGTGAAGAATCGCGGGGAAAGCATCAGACTTCGCACGCAAGGGAAAAGTCCATGAATAATGAGAAAAATCATCGACCACCATAAGATAGTACTTATATCCAGAAATACTGATGACAGGAGATGTCCATAGGTCGCAATGTACAAGATCAAACATGCGGGCCGCATGTGAAGAAAAACTATGAAAAGGAAGACGAACATGTCGGCCCAACTGGCACGCATGACACAAATGCTCATCATGAGCCCGAGTACATGGAATGTCGGAACTACGACTGAGCTGCAACAGGGCATCACGTCCAGGATGGCCGAGGCGCCGGTGCCAAGTAGTGGAGGAAGTAGTGGCGGTGAAAGCAGCTGACAAAACGGACGGCGAAGAAGATGAAGTAGCCGCCGGGAAGCGAAGAGTGTAAAGGGGTCCCGTGCTGTCACATCGGAGCAGAGGACGCCGGGAAGCCAAATCCTTTACAGTAAGATCAGAAGAGTCAAACTTCACAGAACAGGAATTGTCAGCTGTAAAACGACGAATAGAAAGAAGGTTGTGAACCATAGAAGGGACAACAAGAACATCAGGAAGACGAAAGGAGCCATGAGCGCCGGCGGCACCCACAGATGTGACTGGAAGACACGAACCATTTGCGACCATAATGGACAAAGGGAGAAAAGAAGAGGGAGAATGAACGGATGAGAGTATACCAGGGTCATGGGTGGTGTGGTAGGTAGCACCCGAGTCGGCGATCCACTCAGGACCGACGGGAGGTGTCAGGCCCATAGTGCTGAAAGAGCGTGCCAAGGCTGCCTGGTCCCAACAGGCAGGCCCGGACGAGGTGTCGGAAGGTGTAGCCCACGGAGACGTGGTGTAGACACCGGGAGGTGGAGCACCAGCGAGCATGGCCGCCGGCGGGCGAGGCTCACCGCCGGGAGCGTGGAAGGGCCACATAGAGATGCACCCTGACCACGGGTTGTGGAAAGAGGGCCGTGGTGCACCCTGTGGAGCTGTCGGCGC
Source organism: Saccharum hybrid cultivar R570 (assembly GCA_038087645.1). NCBI lineage: Eukaryota > Viridiplantae > Streptophyta > Magnoliopsida > Poales > Poaceae > Saccharum > Saccharum hybrid cultivar. The sequence continues at coordinate 7,474,440 of JAQSUU010000112.1, read as the reverse complement.
CGCCTGGTTGCTCCCGCCACGCCCCCCCCACGTCCAGCGCCGCGGCGACGGCGGCCGCCACGGCCCCCGCTCGGCTCGGAGGGAGGGGGACCAAGAAGAGACGACGGTGGCGGAGTAGCAGCAAGGGCCGTCAAGGAAGTCGAGGACCCCGGCGCGGAGGTGGACCCTGGCTGGATGCCCTGAGCAAGCTCCTCCATGACAAGATCGTCACGGACCTACAGGAAGGTGGGGAAGGGGCGCTGGCGGATGATCCACGTCCTGAGGTGGGCGTAGCGGTCACTGAGCCCGCGGAGGACGTTGAGGACCAGGATGCGGTCCTCCACGGGTCAGCCAAGGTCGCCGAGGGAGTCCGCCATGGCCTTCATCTTGCGGTAGAACTCTCCAACAGTGAGGTCACCCTGCACGAAGGTCCGGAAACTCGCATCGAGCCGCAGAGCCCGGGCCTCTGCATTGCCCAGAAACTGGCCCTCGAGCGCCAGCCATACCTGGCGAGTGTCAGCCGTGTTGCGGACGAGGTCGTGGAGGTCGAGGGAGATCGTCCCGATGATCCAGGAGAGGACGATGCTGTCAAGGCACAGCCACGAGGGGGTCTGGGCCGTGACCAAGGCATCGACGAGGACGTGGTCGTCGAGGGCGTAGCGGCGGAGGGTGAGGAGGACCAGGTCCCGCCAACGGGCGTAGGAGGGCGATTCGGGCTCGAGGACGACCGAGACCAGCAGGCGGATGTTCTGAACGCCCCCGGCCTGGTAGTGAAGCTGCGCCACGAGGGGATCAGCCGAATCGTGCCAGATGACCACAGTGGTGGACGCGCGGTGACCCGTCGAGCCGGAGGAGGTGGCCCCGAGGTCGTGGTAGGCAGGAAGACGAGACGCTGCTTCGCTTCGGCGATCTGGCGGGCCAGGGCATCGGCGGCATCCCGCTCGCGCTCCCAAGCGAGGGCAGCCGCACGCACACGCGCTTGGCCCTCGGCTGCCACAGCACGTGCAGCAACGAGGGCGGCAGCGAGAGCGGAGTCCGGACGGGTGGCGTAGAGGTGGGACGGGGCAGCGGAGGCGGGTCGGGGAAGGTAGAGGCGCCCGGGGCCAGGTTGCCCATCCCCGCGGGCAGAGGAGCAGATGACGGCATGCCCAGGCCGGCCGCAATGGCGGCAGCAGCTGCCCGGATTCCGGCGGGTGGAGGTGCCGGAATCCCGCCGACCGGGAGAAGGACGGCTTCGGCGTGCCCCGTGGCGCCAGGAAGGACGGGCCCGGCGGCGTCCCCAGCAACGCCAGGTAGGTCTGCGCCCGCGGCCGCGACCAGGGCAGCAGCGGTGCCGGGAGGAGGCGCGGCAGTGCCTGGAGGTGGCGGGCCAGCGGCGGCGGGAAGAGGCACGGCGGAGCCGGGAAGGCGCTGGCCAGCGGCGGCGACGGCTCCAGCACGCGGGCCAGCGGCGGCGGCGGCGGCTCCAGTGCTGGGGCTAGCAGCGGCGGCGGGGGCTCCAGCCACCTGCGCCCATGAGGAGGTGGGTAGAGGAGGGAAGATGTGGAAGTAGGAGGGAGGGGGAGGAGGCCGGTCGGCCATGGGCGCCGGCGGCGGTGCGCCGGCAGGTGGCGGCGGCGGCTGGAGTGGGCAGGGAAGGGAAGGGATGGGGAAAGGAAACCCTAGGCTGTTGATACCATGTTGGAAATTGTGACTCTATTGATTTGGGCTAACCCTAGAAGGGTAGCTATATAGCGATGCATACATGGGCCTCATGGGCCTAGCCTCATGGGCCTAATACTCCTATACTCCAACACTGCCAAGACCATCACAGGAAATGCCCAGATGTATTGGTTGAAATTTTAAACTTGGTCTGTCGATCATCCCATCAGAAAAGTATAATATAGAGATTTTAGGTATGCATAATGGCGTCTATGCGATGTATTCAAAATGAAATAAAGCTATCTTCATAGATGTATGGGCAGTCCCGGAACATTTTCTTGTTGGAAGGATAAGTACAGTTTGCAGGCTGTTTGACTGTAACTTTCACAATTGTGTATTCATGTTATTAATTTGTTTAACCCATCATTGGGTTGGATTTTAGTGCAGGTTCAATTGGCGAGGTGCCAGTCTTGGTAGTAAAACCGCAATCATACATGAACTACAGTGGAGAGGCAGTGAGTTATTCTTAGTCTTTCTAGATGACATTATTAGCTTGTGAAATGTAAGGGGCAATGATGTTCTTTTTTTGATAAGGGGGCAATGATGTTTTAGTTACTTAAATAGATGCTTCTGTGGGAGATTGATTACTTGTGGGGATAGTTGCATTCCTTACTGCTTAAACTTGCAATATATTTACATGCATTTCATTCTTTTTTGGTATTTGTAACCTTTGAGAAAGTAGTGGATACAACATGAGCACGATTGTGAACTTGTTTATTTTTTGGTGTAAAGGAGTGGACATTTGATGCCTGTTGATACGAAATACTGCCTGTTAGTAGCATTAATATGAAGTGCACAACAGGCAAATTGGCTCTTTATATATTGGATTGAAGTTGAGGTTTAGCTTATTCCATTGTATGGATATATTATTCATTAATGAGAAACCATTTGTATCAAATGAGTATAGTTAGTTTGGTTGAATGCACAGTACAGCAAAAGCAAAAAGCATGGCTATTATGTTGATAATCTTATGATTTCATCCTGACTTGCCTACACATACAATTTCTCGTTTCCCTCATTCTTGCAATCTTGCTAAAGCATCACACTTCATGTCTTGCAATGTGCTACTAGAAAATGTCAAGACTAGTTGAGATCTGTTATCATTTATAATGAGTTTACAGTTCACTGTACTAACCTGACCTGTTGTCATGTGAAGATTGGACCTCTTGCAGCGTATTATCAAGTACCATTGCGACACATCCTCTTGGTACTCATCATCAGTGTTCTTTTGATGGTCTGCGGCTTTCAGTTATTATCATAAATTCAAAAGTTGACTACTGCAAGTTCCTTTTTTTTCAGATTTATGACGATATGAGCCTGCCCAATGGTGTGCTACGGCTTCAAAAGAAAGGTGGTCATGGTCGCCACAACGGGTAGTCTTTAGATTTTCAAATCATTTGACCAATTCATATAGGCTACCTTATTAGTCAAAACTCAAAAGAAACATGCTGTTGTCATTCACATACAGAACACATTAGATTTGGTTATCCACGTCATTTAGTGACACTCTTTGGTAAGTGTTGGAATGAGTGGACTTGATTGATTAGGCTAACCCTAGAAGGGTAGCTATATAGTGTAGCATACATGGGCCTAGTCACATGGGCCACAGACATATACTCCAACACTCCCCCGCAGTCTGAACTACCGACGCAGCGGATTCAGACTAAACACCAGGAAAAGAAAATACACACGAGCCCCCCACAGACTCAACTAGCCACTGGTGGTGTTGAGGCTGGAGCGAAAGGCGGCGAAGGTCGTCGATGGGAGACCCTTGGTGAAGATGTTGGCGAACTGGGACGTCGTAGGTACATGTAGGACTCGTACCTCGCCGATGGCCACCCGATCACGGACGAAGTGAAGATCAATCTCCACATGCTTGGTCCGCTGGTGCTGCACGGGGTTGGTGGAGAGGTAGACTGCACTGACGTTGTCGCAGTAGACAAGCGTGCTCCGGAGTAGAGGGTTATGGAGTTAGGCCAGGAGCTGTCGGAGCCAAGAAGCCTCGGCCACGCCATTGGCCACGGCGCGGTACTCCGCCTCGGCACTGGAGCGGGAGGCCACCTGCTGACGCTTGGACGACCAGGACACCAGGTTGCCGCCCAAGAAGACAGCGTAGCCGGAGGTGGAGCGCCGAGTGTCCGGACAGCCGGCCCGGTCAGCGTCAGTGTAGACAACCATCTCAGTGGAGGAGGACCGCCGGTGAAGGAGCAAGCCGTAGTCCACAGTGCCGCGTAGGTAGCGGAGGAGACGCTTGAGGGCAGTGAGGTGGGGCTCCCGCGGATCATGCATATGAAGGCACAGCTGCTGAACCGCATACGTGATGTCCGGGCGAGTGAAGGTGAGGTACTGGAGAGCACCAGCAAGACTCCGGTACGCGGTGGGATCAGACACCGGGTTCCCCTCAGCCTCAGACATCTTGCCCTGTGTGTCAACTAGAGTGGAGCAGGGGTTGCAGTCAGTCATCCCGGCTCGCTCAAGGATGTCAAGAGTGTACTGCCGCTGGTGAAGGAGAAGTCCAGCAGGGTGAGGCGCAACAGTGACCCCAAAGAAGTGATGTAGCACACCCAAATCCTTCATCGCAAACTCCTGCTGGAGAGGTGATAATCCGGCGAAGGAGTAACTCACTGGAGGCGGTGAGGACAATGTCATCAACATAGAGCAGTAGATACGCAGTCTCAGCTCCATGGTGGAAGATGAACAGTGACGTATCGGACTTGGCCTCCACAAACCCCAGTGAGCGCAGAAAGGCAGCAAAGCGATGGTTCCATGCCCTGGGAGCCTGCTTGAGGCCGTAGAGAGATCTGTTGAGCCTGCAGACCATGTCAGGACACGAGGAGTCAACAAACCCGGCCGGCTGACTACAGTAAACTGTCTCAGTGAGAAGACCATGCAGGAAGGCATTCTTGACATCCAGCTGATGCACGGGCCAGGAGCGAGTGAGGGCGAGGGAGAGCACCGTGCGCACTGTAGCCGGCTTCACCACTGGACTGAAAGTCTCGTCATAGTCAACACCAGGCCGCTGAGTGAAACCCCTGAGAACCCAACGAGCCTTGTACCACTCGAGAGTGCCGTCAGCCCAGCGCTTGTGTGTTTAGATCCACTTGCCGGTGACGACATTGGAGCCAGGTGGACGAGGCACCAGATCCCAGGTCTGGTTGGCGAGGAGAGCCGCGTACTCCTCTTCCATCGCGTGGCGCCAGTGAGGGTCCAACAAGGCCTCAGAGACGGAAGAGGGTACTGGAGAGATCTGCGAGTCCACGGGCATCGCCGCGAGAGCCGGGGGCAGCAGGGTCCCGGCCGCGTGTCGTGTCACCATAGGGTGAACATGACGCGGGTGGCGGTGAAGGAGCTGCGGGTGATACACCAGGGGCTCAACGCGAGCAGTGTGGAGCGGCGGTGACGGCCCCGGTGTACCCGGCGGAGAGGAGGACAGCTCCGGTGGGGACGCTGGCGAAGGAGGGACCACCGGCGGCGGCGGCGAAAGTGCCGCATCAGGTCGTGCCCGGCGCTGGTACACGCGGATCGGCCGGGCGAAGCGCGCAGTCGGAGCCGGTGAGGATGGCCGGGGACCCCCGTCAGGCGGAAGGACAGGGGCCGGCCCGGAAGGGTCCCCATCCATGCTCGAGCGAGGAGCAGGGTCGGGGGAAGCACCGGTCGACGGCGAGCTGGGGCACGGGGCCGTAGAACCTGCAGGAAACAACGGCAAAGGTGGCTCGACCACCGCATCAGTGGGAAATAAGGAGGAGAGGTCAAGGGGGGAGGTGGAAGGGGTGGTGGTGGTGGAAAAGGGGAAGACAGACTCATCAAACACCACATGGCGTGAGATGAGGACCCGACGAGAGGTAAGGTCGTAGCAGCGATACCCCTTGTGGTCCGGGGAGTATCTAAGGAAGACAGAGAGTGGATCGGGGAGCCAGCTTGTGAGGAGCAGTGGCTGTGGTGTTAGGGTAACACGCACACCCAAAGACTCGAAGGTGGTCATACCTCGGAGGGGTACCGAAAAGAGCGTGGTGCGGCGTAGGAGCCGGGCAAGCAGCGGAAGGCAGGCGGTTGAGAAGATAGGTGGAGGTGTGCAGGCTCTCGGCCCAGAAGCGAGCGGGGAGAGAGGCCTGAAGAAGGGTACGCACGATGTCATTGGTAGTGCGAATCATGCGCTCCGTCTTGCCGTTCTGAGAGGAGGTGTATGGGCAAGACATGCACAACTGGACACTGCGAGAGAGAATGAAAGCCCGAGAGGTGGAGTTATCGAACTCACGGCCATTGTCACACTGGACGGCCTTGATGGTGAGGCCGAACTGAGTGGAAACCCAGGCGAAAAAATGGTGAAGCGCAGGGAATGTCTCAGACTTGGCACGTAAGGGAAACGTCCACGAATAGTGAGAAATCATCAACCACCACCAGATAGTACTTATAGCCAGAAATGCTAAGTACAGGAGACGTCCATAGGTCGCAATGTACAAGATCAAAAATGCGAGCCGCATGTGAAGAACTAGAAAAAGGAAGACGAACATGACGGCCCATTTGGCACGCATGACACAACTGCTCATCATGAGCTCGAGTACAACGAATGTCTGAGCTATGACTAAGCTGCATCAGGGCATCACGTCCAGGGTGGCCGAGGCGCCGGTGCCAAGTGGTAGAAGAGGTGGTGGCGAAGGCAGCTGACAAAAGCGAAGATGGCGAGGCAGACGCCGGAAAGCGGAGAGTGTAAAGGGGGCCCGTGCTGTCACATCGGAGCAGAGGACGCCGGGCAGCCAAATCCTTCACAGTAAGACCACAAGAGTAACTCCACAGAACACGAATTGTCAGCTGTAAAACGACGAATAGAAAGAAGGTTGTGAACCATAGAGGGAGCAACAAGAACATCGGGAAGACGAAAGGACCCATGAGCACCGGCGGTACCCACAGAGGTAACAGGAAGACAAGAGCCATTTGCGACCATAATGGACGAGGGGAGAGAAGAAGAAGGAGAATGGACGGAAGAAAGTATACCAGAGTTGGGGGTGGTGTGGTAGGTGGCACCCGAGTCGGCAATCCACTCAGGTCCGACCGGGGGTGTCAAACCCAAGGTGCAGAACGACCGTGCCAAGGCCGCCTGGTCCCAGCCGGCAGACCCGGGAGGGGTGCCGGGGAAAGCAGCCCACGACGGTGAAGCGGAGCCGGAGTTGGGAGGACCAGTAAACATGGCCACCGGTGGGCGAGGCTCACCCCCGGGAGCGTGGTAGGGCCACATGGAAATGCGCCCTGACCACGGGTTGTGGAAAGAAGGCCATGGTGCCCCCCCGGTGGACCAGCAGGCGGGGTGGCCCCACCACGGCCTCCCCCACGACCCCCATCGCTCCCACCACGTCGGCGACGACCGCCACGGCCCCCCACCTCCGCTTGGCCCGGAGGGAGGAGGACCAAGAAGGGACGACGGTGGTGGAGCAGACGGACGAGGAGCGGCAGTCGGGCGCGGCGAAGAAGCAGCCAGGGCGGTCGAGGAGGACGAGGACCCCGGAGTGGTGGTGGACCCCGGTTGGAGGCCCTGAGTGAGCTCCTCCATGACGAGGTCGTCGCGGACCTGTAGGAAGGTGGGGAAGGGCCGCTGACGGGTAATCCACGTCTGGAGGTGGGCGTAGCGGTCGCTGAGCCCGCGGAGGACGTTGAGGACGAGGATGCGATCCTCCACGGGCCAGCCCAGGTCGCCGAGGGAATCTGCCATGGTCTTCATCTTTCGGCAGAACTCGCCAACGGCGAGATCCCCCTGGACGAAGGTCCGGAAGCTCGCGTCGAGTCGCAGAGCTCGGGCCTCAGCATTGCCCAGAAACTGGCCCTCGAGTGTCAGCCACGCCTGGCGAGCTGAGGTGGAGGTGCGAACGAGGTCGTGGAGGTCGACAGAGATCGTGCCGAGGATCCAGGAAAGCACGATGCTGTCCAGACGCAGCCACGACGGAGTCTGGACCATGGGCGTAGGCTCGTCGAGGGTGTAGCGGCGAAGAGTGAGGACCACCAGATCCCTCCAACGAGCGTACGAGGGCGACTCGGGGTCGAGAACGACCGGGACGAGAAGCCGGATGTTCTGGACACCGCCGGCCTGGTAGTGGAGCTGCGAGACAAGGGGGTCGGCCGGGTCGTGACGGAGAGCCGTAGTGGTGGAGGTGAGGTGTCCCGTCGAGCCGGAAGAGGTGGCCCCCCCGTCCTGGGCGAGGAGGTGCTCCGCCTCGGCGATCTGGCGGGCCAGAGTGTCGGCGGCGTCCCACTCCCGTTGCCACAGAAGGGCAGCCGCACGGACGCGCTCCTGACCGGCGGCGGCCGCGGCACGTGTGGAAACGAGGGCGGCGGCGAGGGTGAATTCTCAAATGTAAGCTGCAATACTTAGGCAACGGTCAATCAATTCCTATTCATAGTCGTGGCACTTCTGTTATTCAACTAGCTGATCGTCCTTTTCATCTTGATAATGTTCTTGTCGCTCCCCAACTCACTCGTAATCTGTTATCTGTTCGACAGCTTACTCGCGACAATAACTGTTCCATTGAGTTTGACGCCTCTGGTTTTTCTGTTAAGGATCTGCAGACCAAGACGGTCCTCCTTCGGTGCAATAGCAATGGGGATCTCTACACCGTTCCACATCGCATGCCACCTCGCTGCCATGTCGCCGTCGTCTCCCCAGAGTTATGGCACTCCCGCCTTGGTCATCCCGCACACGCCATCGTCAACACTCTAAATAAGCTATCAGCTATCCAATGTAATAAAGCAGCTCGCCACATTTGCCATGCCTGCCAGCTTGGCAAGCACGCTAGGCTGCCATTTACTAGTTCGGTTTCTAGTACATCTGCTCCCTTTGAACTTGTTCACTGTGATGTCTGGACCTCTCCAGTTTTGATTATTTTTGGCTATAAATTTTATCTTGTCATAGTTGATGATTATACACATTATTGTTGGATGTTTCCTCTTCACCATAAATCTGAAGTTCATGAACATATTGTCCAGTTTGTTGCTTACGCTCACACACAGTTCAGTTCTCCTGTGCGCTGTTTTCAGGCCGATAATGGCACCGAGTTCATCAACAATGCCACCGCTATCTTCCTAGCTAGCCGCGGCATCCTGCTTCGCACCTCGTGCCCCTACACCTCCGCCCAGAACGGCAAAGCTGAGCGGATGCTTCGCACACTGAACAACACTGTTCGCACGCTTCTGTTTCATGCCGCCATGCCTCCATCTTATTGGGTCGAAGCCCTGTCCACTGCTGTGTTCTTGGTCAACCGGCGGCCGTCATCATCCATACATAATGGTATTCCCTATCATCTCCTCCATCGCAAAATGCCAGACTACTCCATTCTCCGAGTTTTCGGTTGCCTGTGCTATCCGAACCTTAGTGCCACGACTCCCCATAAATTGTCTCCTCGCTCTGCAGCGTGTGTCTTCCTCGGTTACCCTCCTTCTCAGAAGGGCTACCGTTGTCTTGATCTTTCTACTCGAAAGATCATCATATCTCGCCACGTTGTTTTTGATGAGACTCACTTTCCGTTTGCGGCTTCCAAGCCTCGACCGGAATCTCTTGATTTTTTGATACAGGATATACTTCCCGTGCCCGCCCCGTCTACCTCAGACGTTCGGCACTCGCGGGCCTCGGTTGCGCCTGCCTCGTCTGCGACAGACGATGCCGGCGACCCCGTCGGGCTGGACCCTGCCATCTTGTGGCACGGTGCTGCCTACAGGCTGCCCCTGCCGCCCTGGTCGGCCACGTCTACCTCCTCGGCTTCTCCTACGCCGGCCGGTGCCCCCGTCGTTGCAGCTGATCGCCAGCGGTTCGGCATCCACTACACTCGTCGTCCTCGTCTGCCACCGGCTCCTCAGCCGCAGCCGGAGGCGCCGTCGGTCCAGCCGCAGTTGGAGGCACCGCCGACCCAGCAGTAGCTGCCTCCGGTACCGTAGGCAGCGGCGCTCCAGGCTCCAGAGCCTCCTGTGCGGGAGACTCGTTCCCGGACGGGTTCACTGCCGCCGCCCATGCAGCGGTATGGCTTTGCCGCCTCGACCTCCGACCTGGCCTCTCCGCTGCCAGGAACCGTCCGTGCCGCGCTCGCCGATGCTCATTGGCGTGCGGCGATGACTGAAGAATACAAGGCGCTTGTGGACAATGGCACCTGGCGTCTTGTTCCTCGTCCGCCTCGCGCCAACGTCATCACCGGCAAATGGGTCTTCAAGCACAAGTATAATGCAGATGGTTCTCTGGCTCGTCATAAAGCCAGATGGGTTGTCCGTGGCTTCTCGCAACGGTACGGCATCGACTACGACGAGACGTTTAGCCCGGTTGTCAAACCGGCCACCATCCGGGTCGTCCTCAGCATCGCCGCCTCTCGCTCCTGGCCGATACATCAGCTGGACGTGAAGAATGCCTTTCTTCACGGCCATCTGAACGAGACTGTCTACTGCCAGCAGCCGCCCGGCTTCGTCGACCCGGCGGCTCCCGACCACGTCTGTCTCCTGCTAAAGTCCTTGTACGGACTCAAGCAGGCGCCCCGGGCGTGGCACCAGCGGTTCTCCGGCTTCATTCAGCGGTCCGGCTTCACTGCTTCGACCTCCGATACGTCCCTCTTTGTTTACAAAGCGGGGGCCGACATCGCCTACTTGCTGCTCTACGTCGACGACATTATTCTGACAGCCTCGTCGACCCCGCTTCTTTGTCGCATCACCGAGCTTCTTCACTCCGAGTTCGCCATGACAGATCTTGGGGATCTTCATCACTTCCTCGGGATCTCTGTCACGCGTTCTGCTGACGGCCTCTCCCTGTCTCAGCGCCAGTACGCTGTGGATCTTCTCCAGCGCGCCGGTATGGCTGAGTGTCATCCCACGGCGACTCCTGTTGACACTCATGCCAAGCTCTCTGCTACAGATGGCGCACCAGTGGCGGATGCCACTTAATACCGTAGCCTCGCTGGTGCGCTACAGTATCTCACGCTGACTCGTCCGGACCTCGCTTATGCAGTTCAGCAGGTTTGCCTCTTCATGCACGACCCGCGCGAGCCTCATCTTGCGATGCTCAAGCGTGTCTTGTGGTATGTCAAGGGCACTCTCTCCACTGGGCTTCACATCGGCACAGGCAGTATCACCAGCTTGACTGCCTACTCCGATGCTGATTGGGCTGGTTGTCCCGACTCTCGGCGCTCCACTTCTGGCTACTGTGTCTTCCTCGGCGACAACTTAGTCTCTTGGTCCTCCAAACGACAAACTACGGTTTCTCGTTCGAGTGCGGAGGCTGAGTATCGTGCTGTTGCGCACGCTGTGGCTGAGACTTGTTGGCTTCGTCAGTTACTTCAGGAGCTCCATGCACCCATCTCTTCGGCGACGATTGTCTACTGTGACAATGTCAGTGCTGTCTACATGACCGCCAATCCAGGTCATCATCGTCGCACGAAGCATATTGAGATAGATATTCACTTCGTCCGTGAGAAGGTTGCTTTGGGACAGGTTCGGGTGCTCCATGTTCCATCATCTCATCAGTTCGCGGACATCATGACCAAAGGGTTACCTGTACAGTTGTTTACTGACTTTAGGTCCAGTCTTTGTGTTCGTGACACTCCCGCTTAGACTGAGGGAGGGTGTTAGAATGTATTGTAACAGTCCATATTGGACGTACGGCCCATGGGCCTTGTATATTGTAACCCTAGCCTTTCAGGCTATATAATGAAGGTCACCCCCCCTATTAGGGTGTGCGGTGTTTCTCTACAGTTTCTCTACTCAAGATTAATTTAATTGATTGTCATGGAACTTCATAATTTTGTCATTTTGTGATTGCAGTGCTATAATTTACTTATGGACATAATACCTTTGAAGTAGCTGTCTCTATGATCACCGTAGTATACATTCATTACCTTCACAAAATCATTTTTTCTTGAAACAGGCTACAGAATGTGATTGAGAATTTGGATGGTCGCAGAGAATTTCCTCGTTTATCTATAGGTACACTACTATATTCGTGTCCTGACTTGTCTATACTTGATGGAAAGTTCATGCCATTTTGTTGCTGGCTGCTGGAGTATAGGCATTGGTAGCCCACCTGGAAAAATGGATCCACGAGCTTTCCTTCTGCAGAAGTTCAGTTCAGAGGAACGAGTCCAGGTATTGCCTTTGCTACATTCTTGTTTATTCTAAAGAAGATAGGACAAAATTTAAAACCATCTTCTGTTTATTTTGACTCGGCTCCAGCAAAAGACCTTCCACCATTTGGCTGAGCTATCATAGTTGGTGCATATAAATGTTGGCTATAGGCAATGCTAAACGTTGGCAGTAAACATATCTTCTATACAGAGAACAAGGACTTGGTTCCATGTTGTATAGACTCCACTGTTTGGATTAGTGCTGCAAGAGTCATTAGCGCAGAGGACTATCCTAATTTACATGTGCCAACAATACCAAAAAAAAAAAACGACCTACGGGGGTAAGACAGTGTCGGGACATTTTACTAAGAAGACCTTCTCCACAGGTCAACAAAACCTTTGAACCCTAGCCCACCCATACACAGCGGCACCATAGCCCATGTGAGAACAACCACGACCTTGGGCCGGACCTTGTACCTGTGCTTTGGTGTGGGATAGACGAGGAGATTTTTTTTAACCCCAGCCTGAAATTCGCTCACACGGGGAGTCGAACCCAGGATCTGAGGAGTGTTACTAGAGCCACCTAACCAACTCAGCTAGAGGCCTGTCCGCAACAATACCAAATCAAACTGCTGTTAATAAGGGTGTGTGTTGGGGGTGGGGTGGGGTGGGGGTGGGGAGTTCTGCAAAGTTGGTTCTGGAAAAGAGAATATTAGGATTCTCAAACTTTATTTTATCACCCTAGGATAAATGTTGTTTACTTAAGCCTCGAGCTACTCATTTTGTAGTGGTGCACCCTTTTCTAGTATGAACTATGTGATATAGCTGCTCTTGGATAGTTGATTTAAACCTGCTTTATAATTTTGATGAAGATCGACGCTGCTCTGGAGCAAGGGGTGGACGCTGTGAGAACCCTTGTGCTTAAGGGTTTTAGTGGGAGTACTGAAAGATTCAACCTTGTGCAGAAGTACAAGTTCCACAGGGTTTGAATGCTTGAAGATCCGTCAAATGGTTGGGTTTACTTCTGCAAGAAACCTGATACGCACCAATATCATTTGAAGTGTTGGATGTGGTGATTTGCAGTTTTGAACTACGCATGCAAGTGCACTTAGTTTCTTCCAAAAGGCACCTGCAGTTTTGGGGATATTAAGTACTCATCAGTGTGTACATAAGGTAGTATTTTCTCCATATTTTTCCTAACGAGAACATATGATTGACTGAAATTGGAATATATAGTAGGCTAATTGTGATCAAGGCCCTGTAAAATTATTCATTTTTTATGTAAGTTGATGATAAGGCATTTGAGTTTGATGTAAAATATGAAATATAGACCTTTTTGATTCTCCCATTTTCTAACTCTGGTTTTATCCTTGGAAATACATACCATCTGTCCTTGTTGGTTCGGATAGTTTCTCTGCAAAGAGATAACATATCTATATTTTTTTTATCTCAGTCCGTACAACTCGTTTTCATCAACTTGATGTGGTAAAGTTGTTTAGTAGTGTGCCATGTTATGGTTAGAGATGTCGAAACCTCTACGTTATCTCGTCCTTTAGAAAACTATTTTAGGAGATCCCCAGAACTTCTTTGATAAGGACATGAAAGTGAAATATAATTATTATTTTCTTATTCTTATTCTGGTATGCCAGTCTGAACTTTTCTGGCAAAGGATTGAAAACTTGTTGTGTTACTATTTAAAAGGCAGTATAACTTCTTGCATCTGTTAACCTGTACTACCATCTAGAAGAACAAGAGTGAAGTGCTGCGGTGATTAGCTTGAACAGGTTTTCTCATGGTTAAACGCTACCTACAACAATCTTGCAATCAATTTATAGATTAACCTTTTAAACTAGGTCTTGAATTGTTAAGGTGGTGAAATCTGTTAGACTTTTATGTCCTCTGACAGAATTGTTGGACTTCCTAGTTGATAGAGCAAATGGTGGAGATAATAATTGGATCACCTTTAGATCTCATGCCTGGTTTACCTATACCTAAACTTATGTATATATATGGCTATGTGCTTATCTTCTATTAAATGCTAACAGAAAGTACTGGAAATTAGTTGAGTAGCTCTTGACCTGGGACCATATACTTTTACTGTCATGAGTCATGAACAGGAACATGCTTAGGTGTGAATTAGCACATGATAAGTAGCGTGGAGCTGTGGAGCATACATAATACTAGGTTGTTTTTGTAGGGCATTTGTTAATCATACTAGGTTTGGTTTGTATGTTAGATTGCGGGATCTGATTTTCCTAGTGGTATGTTACCCATTTGAATAGCTTTTTACGCTCTTCTAATTGCCACTTTATTTCGTATTGTTATTGAAGTTATATCTTGTTGTCATGTTATGTTAATGCATCTTTTCTTGAACCTTATGAAATGAAATACATGATTTATAATTTCTGTACATGAACTTACAAATTTATCATTTCTGTACATGAACTTACAAATACAGACGTTCAGAAAGTAAAGATGTAATGGGCTAATGGCTATAAACTCTTTGTTGATACTCGATACAGAGATGCAAAATATGTTTGAATCGCTATTCTATATTTCTTTGAAAGATATGCTTTCAGCAACAGTTTGCAAGGTGTTTTTGTCCTGTTCCTCAATCTTCTCCCATACCAGCACTAGGGACTACTATGTATTCGTGGAAGAGCTGTCCATAGGACAACTTCACGAGGGAGGGAGGAGTTTGAGTAAATGATCCACTGTGATCTGTACCCACAGAAGAGTTAACAAAATGAAATGGAAAGTAACTTACTCTCAGTCTCTGATTAAAGCTTTTCTACTAGACATCCAAGTGCACATAAGGAAAACTAGTCTGAGTGCTTACTGACTATAATCTGTAAAAGCCAGAGATAACTTGTGCTGTAATGTCCAAATAACAATAAGGTGGCTTGTCTAATACATCAAACCAGATATGATGTTTGTCAAAGGCTTAGTTTTGACTTTAGTTTCAAGACCTAAAAACATCTAATAACCTCACTTCCACTACTTTTTGCTGTTAAAAAACTTGTGCCTAGTTCTTTTCAAATTGCCAAGTGGGCTCTAAAGTTTTAAAGATTACATTTATAAAGCTCTTTCTTCCACCATCATGTTATCTAAACTCTTCGCTAATCCCTTTCTTAAAGGCATAACACAATGAGGGCGTGAAGTAATCATATATCTCCATCTGTTGATCACTCGCATACAGAGGTGTAGTAGTTTTTCCAAGTGTCACAATCGTAGCTGTATTAGCTTATTCAATGCTTTATACTGGATCCCTGTGTTCTAAATTATTCTCTGTGCTATTTAGCTTTATACATTCTAGACATGATTTTGGTCTAGGTGTTTCTTTAATCACTTGTTGCATAGTTAAGTATACTGGGGAATCACTTCACATGACTTTAAGTGAAATCCACCCAATCTCAAGTGTTTGTTTTTATGCAGTAGGTAATGTCACTTGGAGTAATAGAGTATAGTTTATAGTCCTTGCCTACATTGCTTGGGTTTGTTAACTAGCCTTCAAACTTGTTCTGCAGGAAGACCTCAGGCTCAATTATTAAGGCAAGCTATTGTTTATTATCCTGTGGTGGCCCAAAAAGCACTTATGGAGAAAATAAAGAGATATGGTAGAATATTGTACATATGTTTTTTCATAGCAGTGAAATGGGTGAGGTCACCATGGGGATTAAACTACACTCTAAACTATTGTCATCATGAGCCAAAAAGAAGGATTTTCCTTTGACAGCACAATTTTGTGCGGGCCCCTACTGGGATTCGGGTGATCTTAAATGCTGCCTACTTTGTGCTTGCAATCAACTAACAAAAATGTTGTTGATGTGACCAGGATCCTTTCTTGAGGCAATACAACAAACTCAACGCAAACTTGAGACCTTAGTGAGGAGCCTAGCTTTTAATCAAATCCCAAGTGACGTGCTCTTGTTGCTTATCAGACCTCCATCAAGGTTACTAAGTAGTGATTTTATTTTTCTTTTCTGTTGTGATTTAATGGCCGGTCACATGTGTTATTGCATTAGGTTACTTAAGGGTTCTGACTAAGAAGCTTTTTAAGTGTGACACTAAGTTAGCAACATGCTATCTATCTCCTTTTTATTTGCCTTACACACACTAAGAGCATTTGTGCAGTAGTTTCATCAGCATATTCAGAATCGGATCTTCAGAACCAGTTTATCTTGTTTTTACATGGTCACATAATCAACATGAGACATTTTACTTTTTGAATTACAAGATGGTAACACATTGTGTCTAAGACGACGACGACAACAACAACATAGTCTTTTGTCCCAAGCAAGTTGGGGTAGGCTAGAGATGAAACCCAAAAGAGACGAGAAACAGGGAGACATATAAAGGGACATAAAGGGCACAAGACAAAAAGAGGCACGTTGATTACCAATCTCCAAGCGCTCCTATCCATAGCTAAATCCTTGGAGATATTCCACTCCTTAAGATCTCTCTTAACGGACTCATCCTAAGTTAGTTTAGGTCGACCTCTACTGTCCTTTACATTATCGGCCCGCTTTAGAACTCCATTACGCATCGGCGCCTCAGGAGGCCTCCGTTGGACATGTCCAAACCATCTCAACCGATGTTGAATCAATTTCTCCTCAATTGGTGCCACCCCAACCCTATCCCGAATATCGTCGTTCCGGACTCTATCCCTCCTTGTGTGCTCACAACACCAACGCAACATACGCATCTCTGCTACACTCAATTGCTGGACATGTCGCCTTTTTGTAGGCCAACACTCAGCACCGTATAACATCGCCGGACGAATCACCGTCCTACAGAACTTACCTTTCAGCTTCTGAGGCACCCTTTTGTCACATAGGACACCAGAAGCTTGACGCCATTTCAACCAGCCGGCTGAAATTCTATGCCTAACATCTTCATCAATGTCTCCATCCTTTTGTAGCATCGACCCTAAATACCGAAAAGTATCCTTCTTGGCCACCACTTGCCCATCGAGGCTAACGTCTCCCTCCTCATGCCTAGTCGCGCTGAAATCGTACCTCATGTACTCGGTCTTAGTCCTACTAAGTTTGAACCCTTTCGACTCTAACGTGTGCCTCCATAGTTCTAACTTTCTATTAATCACTGCCCTACTGTCGTCAACTAGCACCACATCATCAGCAAAGAGCATACACCAAGGGATATCACCTTGTATGTCCCTTGTGACCTCATCCATCACCAAAGCAAATAAATAAGGGCTCAAAGCTGACCCCTGATGCAGTTCTATTTTAATTGGAAAGTCACTGGTGTCGCCATCACATGTTCGGACAAACGTCACCACATTCCTGTACATATCCTTGATGAGGGTAACGTACTTAGTTGGGACTTTATGCTTTTCCAAGACCCACCACATGACATTTCTCGGTACTTTGTCATATGCCTTCTCGAGGTCAATAAAGACCATGTGCAAGTCCTTCTGCTCCCTATATCTCTCCATCAATTATCGTAATAAGAAAATCGCCTCCATGGTCGACCTACCAGGCATGAATCCAAACTGATTTTGGGTCACATGTGTCACTCTCCTTAGGCGATGCTCGATAACCCTCTCCCAGAGCTTCATTGTATGGCTCATCAACTTAATCTCACGTTAGTTAGTACAACTTTGAACATCTTCCTTGTTCTTGAAGATAGGTACTAATATACTTCTCCTCCATTCTTCAGTTATCTTGTTAGACCGAAAAATAAGGTTAAAAAGCTTAGTTAACCATACTATCGCTCTGACGCCTAGGTATCTCCACACCTCAATGGGGATACCATCAGGGCCCATCGCTTTACCTCCCTTCATCCTCTTCAAAGCCTCTCCGATCTCTGCCTCCTGAATTCTCCTCACAAAGCATCTGTTGGTATCATCAAATGAGTCGTCCAACTCAAGGGTAGGACCCTTATTCTCCCCATTAAACAGCTTGTCGAAGTACTCTCTCCATCTGTCCTTGATCTCCTCATCCTTCACCAGAAGTCGATCTGTCCCATCCTTGATGCATTTTATTTGGTTGATGTCCCTTGTCTTCCTCTCGCGGATTCTAGCCATCCTATAAAAGTCCTTCTCCTCTTCCTTCGTGCCTAGCTGCTGATAAATGACATCATACACCTGACCTTTTGCTACACTCACAGCTCGCTTTGCAACCCTCTTCGCTATTTTATAGCCCTCGATGTTGGCTGCACTCTTGTCATGGTGGAGACGCTTGAAACACTCCTTCTTCTCCCTAATAGCCCTTTGCACCTCGTCATTCCACCACCATGTGTCTTTCGCTTCCCGTTTGCCTCCTCTACTCACGCCAAACACTTCTGAAGCCACCTTTCGGACACATATTGCCATCTTTAGCCACATGTTGTCGACATCTTCTCCTTCTTCCTAAGGCCCCTCGTCTAACATCTTCTCCTTAAACGTTTGCGCTGCTTCCCCTCTAAGCTTCCACCACTTCGTTCTCGCAATCTTAGCCCATTTGTCCCGGTGGACACGTACCCGAAAGCGAAAGTCCGCCACCACAAGCTTATGTTGAGGGACAACCACTCCCCAGGTAACACCTTATAATCAAAGCAAGCACGTCTATTCTCCCTCCTTGCAAGGATAAAGTCGATCTGGCTCGAGTGTTATCCACTACGAAAGGTTACTAGATGAGATTCCCTCTTCCTAAAGAGGGTGTTCGCTATCAATAAGTCATAGGCCAGCGCGAAGTTCAAAACATCTTCCCCCTCTTGATTCCTACTACCATACCTGAACCCCCCGTGCACCCGCTCGAAACCTACATTAGTCGCACCAACATGGCCGTTGAGGTCTCCTCCTATAAAGAGTTTCTCGCTGATAGGCACGGTACTAACCATGCTATCAAGATCTTTCCAAAACTGTCTCTTGGTGCCCTCGCTAAGACCTACCTGAGGGGCATAGGCACTGATCACATTCAGAGCCGAATCTCCAACTACCAGCTTGACCAAGATAATCCGGTCGCCTTGCCTCCTATCATCAACGACTCCATCCTTAAGGCTCCTATCGATCAAGATGCCTACACCATTCCTACCCGATGTTGTCCCCGTGTACCAAAGTTTGAAGCCAGTATCCTCCACCTCCTTCGCCTTCTGGCCCTTCCATTTAGTCTCCTGAACGCATAGAATATTTACACGTCTTCTAATTGCTGCATCGACTAGCTCTCTTAGCTTACCCGTTAGGGACTCTACATTCCAGCTACCTAGACGAATCCTAGTTGGCTCGGCTAGCTTCCTTACCTTTCGCACCTGTCGAGGGAAGTGCGAAGACCCTTGCTCATTTTTCACTACACCCGGGCGTAGCTGTAGCGCACTACTAAGGTTGCAACGGCCCGACCCTTGCTCATTTTTCATCGTACTCGGGTCACGATACGACGCGCCACTAAGGGGATGACGACCCGGCCCTTGCCCATTTAACACCACACCCGGGTTCCGATGTAACGCGTCGCTAAGAGGGTTACGCCCCAACGAATCTCTTGTGGGTTTCAAATCCATGAGAGTGGTTGTTTTTTTTTACTGTTGGTTCGCCAGACCTTAACACATCCTCCTCCTTTATCTGGGCTTGGGACCGGCTATGTTGAGATGACTTAAGAAAGTCTTCCAGTCAACGTAGGCGGAGTTTGCGCACATGGCTAAGAAAAATAAAGTATACAATATGCATAGCTAGTTTGCAGACAGAATATTCTTGACATAAATCGTAGAGTAGATATTAAAAATTTCGCATAGAACAACAGCGTGGAAGCAAGTAAGGGTAGATAAGCTGTGTACCTTTTGCTCTGAGGACTAAAGAATGTCTAGATGAGGTACACTGCTGCGCAAGGTGGAGACCACTGCAGCAAGGAAAAACTTATTGTCCTATGCAACACCCAAATGAAGTTGTCCCTTGGAGACTAGACCCTAATGTTTAATCAGGAGAACACTGGGATGGTTCACTGAACCTATGTTTGTTTTTGGTCATAGACTAGGTAGTGGCTAGTGGAAAGATACAAAAGGAAAACAGATGCACCTAGCATTTGATTCCTTCATATTAGAATAGAATCATCATCAAGAAGGGGCATATATATAGCAGCATGGACAGAAAACTGACTAGGGACTCCTATACTACTGGATGGTGGATGCAACGTATCGGATCCAGCATAAATTGCCAATATCTAAACCTAAAGCTCCATGACTAACAAACAATAGAAGCCAAATAATAGTGATTCATTCTTGTATTTGGACTAATTCTGTCATTTTCTTTTCTAGCAATTTCTTATTACAATGATTACTTGCATTTCTAAGGATAAAAGAATAATAAATTGTATATGATTAGCTGGAAGTGTTATTAGTTTATTACAAGAACCCGATTTTTGGATTAGTACAGATTCCGTATCCAGGGTACCCATACCATTACTGAATCTATCATGTTGCAAGTTTGAAATTTGACCGAGATGTTACAAAACAAATCGACAAGCAGTCAATCTAACACTATTCGTATGTGTTGTCAGTAACAACTTGTGTCTTTTTAAATGTCAATATCAGAGAGATATTTGAGATTTGATTTTTGCTGGTCTATTTAACTTTATGTGCACAACATACATGATTTTGTGATGAGTTTTTGGAATTCACAACTTCTTGTGTTAACTATATGTTGGCTAAAGGGGATGCCCAAACCCCAAGGCATCAGTGAATTATTGTTTTGGATTAGGACCATGTGCCTGTGTAGCTTGCTTCGCGACAATTTAATTGGTATATCAGAATAGCCAAATATGCATATAAATAGTTAGATAAATTACTTTGCAACTACATGTACTAGTTTTCGTTGCACTGATTCACTTCTTCTAATTAATATCTTTTGAAAAATTTATGTTAATATCTATGTGGGTTTTTTAGTATTTGATGACTAAATATATATTATAAAAGATAATGCTTGAAACTCAAAAGATAATGCTTGTATATATAACTCTGGCTGGTTAGAGTGCATGTTAGATTCCTGGCGGGCATAAACTAATGAATAACTGTCCTTGAGAACTTGTATATATTAAAAGAAAAGACCATATGCTTTGCTGCAAATTGCAGCCTGTGAGGAAAGCAATTGTGATCCCTTACCCGCCAACCACTCAAGCTTCTTTAAGACAATTTCTCCTGGGATCAAAACAAAATATTTTTTCCGAAAAAAGTTTGTATCTTTATGGGGTCCTAGAGTTGCTCATCCTATAAGGAAGCTTAGAATTGGAAGAAAAGGACAAGTAGATGACGACTTTTGAAGCTAAAGAGGACAAAGGTTCTTTATAGAACATAGCAACTTGGCTTCTCCATGTTTTGTATTTTGATAGCACAGGGTCACAACTAGCATGTGGGATGGGATGGAACTGGTTCTAACCAACCATTAGCTTCTACCATGCATTACAAAGGATGAGTTCTTGTACTTTTTGTTACTGAGAAATAATTGTTTGGCTGATCATATGGAACATTGAATACTGTTACTGAATTAAAAGATAATTTGTTGCAGTTCCCCTTATTTTATTGCACTAAAGGTTTATATAACTTTTTTGGCTACAATTTTACATTGGTGGAAATACCATTTCTTTTAATTTGATATGAGCCAAATTGACTGACCCTAGATGACTGGACATTTAATTGGGGCCAATTCTTGCCAATATTTTTCCTTATTAATCGAGGTGATTGGCATCTTGCAGAGCTACTTGCCCCATAGTGAGGAGTCATAAAATCACAAGAGAGCTTGAGACAAGATATGACTATAAATATGAAAGAAACAACTCAACTGCTTTGTCACGGTATCCTAGTAGATGAGACAGGATCCGAATTTAGTTTTGTTAATAGTTGAAATTTGACCTATGTATATGTAAGAGTGGAATCTATCTCAATTGTAGCATGCATGTTAGTCATAGTTGTGAACAACTTTCCTTTATCAAATGATTGCTGTTCTGAAATGTGCATCAAATCATGTGATTATTCAGACATGAAAAAAATATAGCAATAGTTAAACGTCAAGTTCAAAAACCTTTTCTATTTTTTCCTGTTTCTCGTGGGCATGTCATAATTCACGTATGGATCGAGCCTCAGTTACATGGTAACTACTCTCTTTCCATGATTGTGCGGGAGCATGTTTTTCAAAGCAACTACTAATTCTGATACAGTAACTAATGGAGTCAAAGTTTGTGCTCACTGATTGAATTTCGCGGTCATTAAATTCTACAACTTACTCCTATATTTGTAGGAAGATACTGACTCCATCTGTTGAGAAACTTTAACCACAATTTAGACTTGGTCTGAGCTTGTCTGAGGGAAGTTTCTCTAAGTCTTTGTTGGTAAACAGTCTTGGGCACATGTACGCCTAAAACTACGCATGATCTAATAATTTGCTATAGTGGAATAATATACTCATGAGCTTGTGGTTACTTTATCTGTGTCTAGAATCTAATTTGTAGCACCGTCAACAAAATAGATAAACAGGGGAGCAAGATTGATTCCGTGCATGTGAGTTCTTATCAATCGTGTCTACAAGTCTGTAGCTGTTGTTTTTCCTGTAATACTGTGTCATATACATATATAATAATCTATCCTAGTTTCTGTGTCTACACCTTGTGATTTAGGGTTATAGATAGATGTCAAAATCAGATGAAAGGTGGCTTCGTCGCTGTGACACGGAGCTATCAGCAGGTTACCGGATCCAAAGCACCCACGGTAGCCTATTTAAATGATTCTTTGACTCTTGATTTGTTACGGATGTGGCATGTTTGGAGAATAATAAAAGGTACGTAGTATAGGTCATATACTTTATGGCCACCAATGCAATCAAGTATTTGATCAACTTAGCTAACCTGAAACCATTAAATTAGCATATATAAATGTCCATGATCTAAGCAATAGTTAAAAATTCCAGGGTAAAAAAAAATTAAACCGGATTAAAGTCATCATAGATGACAGCTATGTAACCACGTCTCCTCTAAGTAATAAACAAATGATAATAGATCACTCAAGATATAGTTTTTATATAGCCACAACAGCGTCCTGTAAGTCATGCTTTGTTATTGAAAGGGATAGAAAGAGAGGAATAAATGGGTGCCAAGTTTAGGGGACATGGTGGGCCTTGTTTGGAAGTTGGGGAAAGACTTGAGAAAGAGCGAGGAGAGAAGGGAATTTTGGGTGAAAGACACACAAAGAAGCTTTCGTGGATGGTGGAGATGAGATTGCGTTAGGAAAAGCTGCGAAATTCCAGCTTTCTCTGGGGTTAGTAGGATTTGGGGAGATTTCTTTCCAACCGGGTTGAAGCAAAAGTCTAACCGAAAAGTTTACTGATCTGAACTCATATAGATGCTGGAGACGACACTGGCTTTGATGTGCTGTGCTGTCCCTACTTGTTTAGCCATGTGAAAACGCACCGAAGGGAAGAGGGTGATCTTTGCGCACTAGTTACAGCTGAGGTCTGCAAAGGCCGGGCACCACTGGTCTTGCTGGACAATACCAAAGCTGCACGAACTGAAATACTTGGTGGTTCCATTCGCCTTTTAATTTGAAGTCAAACATGATATTCTTCTGAGGAGGTATAATATAGTTAGTGCCAGTGATTCACTCAAAGCAGTGTGATGGCAAGTACAACGACAAGAAGACCATCGCATTGCGTTGCCCAGGTTCTTAATTAACATGCATGCTTTTTTTTTTCTGGGTAGACAGACTGATACAGAGTAGAGTTGCACAACAAAAATATCGATCAGATGGCTCTGTCGTCTGTCCTTGTTGATCAGATGGCTCTGTCGTCTGTCATCTTAGGTGTGCAGCTCGGTGCTCACTAACTACCACTAGCTGATGTTCTACTCAAGTACAGAAGAAAGTCATAAAACATGATTGAGAAAATTGTCTCCCCAACAATTTTTTGTCAGTCGGCACAATTTCCGCTGCTTCCGTACTATAGACCGATTTCTTAACCTGTAGCTTCTGAGCAGCTGCTATATTTAGATCTTTCATCGATCCCAGCTATCATATCGCTGTTGATTAATTCCCACTTCTGGTAGCAGTACAGCAAGTGGAACTTTTTCACATGAGTAGACTATCAATAATTAAGCACATCGTCATGTTTCATTACTTGAATGACGTGAAATGTTGATATAAAAGGTGGCTGATTAGTTAGTTTGGTAAGATATGTTTTTCATTTCTTATGCTTTAGCTATTTCTTTTTGTGAAGTGTTACTTTTGCCTTGTGTTTATATGGAGCATATAAATACCAGTCAGACTGGAAACTTGCACATCCCAAATATTGTAGTGGCATTGTGATAGAAGCGATTTTGATGTTTTACCGCAAGCGATTATGACAATACACTAGTGTGCGTTGGAAATTGGTTGTAAATGAAAAGAATATCAGACACCGCACAAATGGAATCGTAAGAATTAACTGTTTCATTCATTGATTGTCACTACAGAAAAGTTTTTTTTTCAAAGACTCATTCCTTTGCTGAGGTGGCTCTTAACTTGCAATCTTTATTTAGCACTCGTGAGGACGCCGCCGTACGGTGCTCGTCCACTCATCAGCTGTGTGACCTTGAACTAGAAGATTGTGGCCGCGTTCCTGATACCGTATGGGAGGTTCAGAATAGTGCACTAGAAGCGGGGCACCGGCAACAGCTTCTCTGACGTTGGCTAGAGTGTAGAACATCCGGTAGCAATCCGTTACAGTGAGGTTCTGGCCCAAATGAGGCGTATCTGGCGAGAGAAAACCTCCAGGTTGCTTCATAAAAGGACGATCAGAAGAGGAGATGCTAGGGGTGATCCCTTCGACACCGCTCTGTCACGAAGGTGGAGCTCGTCGCAGTATCAACAACGTAGTCCAGGCTCTCGAAGCTGAGCCTGGCTGGGGTGAAGGAGATGCCAGCAGAGAAGGCCTCCTTGGAGAAGTGCACACCACTCTCGCGGGTGACACCTTTAGCTCCAGAGACAATGGTGGCATTCATCATTGTATGATGTGGAGGCGAAATAACATGAAATGAAAACCCTAAAGAGGCATTCGTCATTGGTTTCTCACATGTCTAGAGGCGTTTGTGGGACCCATGTTCCCATTTCTATCTCATCCTCTTAATATCTAGGCAGGTTGTGGTTCTAAAGCCATTCATCATAGAATGGAGAGATATTGTATGGCAAGTTCCAGCTGGCGCCATGGCGAGGGAGGACAAGCAGCTGACAGAGCCACGGTGAGATGGAGTGGCATGAGCTATGGGATGTTGTGGGGTGGGCGAGGTGCCATCCCGACGATGAGAAGGAGTCGCGCCAGCTAGCAGCGCAAATGTGGGGAAGGCAACGTGCTGAGCTCGGTAAGAGGGGCAGAAAGGGCAAACAAGAGCCAGCTATTAGATCCCGAGAGAAGATGTGGCTTGGGACCTGTGTTTTATTGGATAGTGTGGAACTACTGTATGAGTGAATTTTTGTGTTATATCTGAAGATTACATAAACATCAAATAGCTAGCAAATTAGTTTTATTGTTGAAGGTGCCATGTTAGTGGGTTTGTACTTAGTAAGAGCCTATTTGGTGCTGCTCTAGCTCTAACTCCTGCACTGACGAGGAGCTAGAACTAGCCGCATCAAACAGCCAAGGGGAAGAAGCGCTTCTTGGGATAATAAGGGAGGAGCCAAAGCTATTTTAACGGTATGACGTTGTACGATGGTGGAGCTATGTTTTTTCCCCGCTTCGACTCCTGCCTCTGTGGTGTGGGAGTCATGTCCTGAGTGATATCGAACATGCTCTAAGGTTACGACTGAGTAGGGGAGGGTGATTATAAAGCTACTACTAGTTGCATCAACGTGCAACAGTAGTATATCTATAACTACGTTAGGCTTGGTGAAGGGTTGCAGTATCCTTGTAGGTTTACACTTTACAGTACTATCAGAGTATCAGTAGCCTTAGTGAAGATATCGTTTTACCGTGCTCAGTCCGGTACTCTACACCGGTATAAGCAATATACAAGAGTACTGTTGTGTGAAAACGTTTCTGTCGGATCTTATATTCTTACATCATCATTGCCCCCTGTGGCTGATGACACCAGTTGGTGTTTCATGGCCAATTGGTCATGCACTACTAATTAAGCAATGGTGGTGACGACCTTAAGGATTTGAGCTTGTTGTTAAATTTTATAGTAAATGCTTTTCGTTTTTTAACTATATCTTTCTTGTGAATTGTTTCTCTGTATGAAATTAGTTAAGGATATTTTGCTTCATTAATTAGGGCAAACCTTTAATTGATAATTTATTTATTTATTAGTTCCATATTATAGGGATTTTGAGGCGACCCCACTAATTAACGAACTTTCACTCATTTCTAGATCAAAGATCAATCCGACACGTCCCACGAGTTTTTTTTTTTTGGAAAAAAACGAATTTCCACCTCTTTCCCTATTTGGACAGCGCTGGTTCTCTGATGACCTAGCTAATCAGCGATCCCACACCAGCCTAGCAACTTTTCTTTTTAGAAAAAAATTATTTTTGCAACTTTACTTTTTGGGGAAAGTTACAAAGTTATACACAACTTTTACGTATAACTTTTTGTGTAAATTTGTCACCATATTTTCTTAGAAAGTTGCAAAGTTATGCACAAAACTTTTATATATATTATTTTGCGAAACATAACTTACCAACACAATTTTCTTTTCTACAAAAAAATCATTCCTGCATTGTTTCTTTTTTGAAAAGTTACAAAATTATATATATAACTGGTATGCATAAGTTTTTACGTAACAACTTATCATCATAACTTTTAATTTTTTGGAAAAAAATATTTCCATAACTTTTCATTGTTGGAAACGTTTTACGAAACAATGTATCATCTAATTTGTCATCATAATTCTTTTACTTTTATTTTTTTGGAAAAAAAATCATAACTTTTCATTTTTAGAAAATAACAAAGTTATACTCACAACTTATGTACATAGCGTTTTGTGAATATCATCATAACTTCTCATTGTAACTTTTGTAGATTTGTGATCATAAGATTCAATTAGATCGAAAGAAGGGAAAAAGTGAAAGAAGAGAGACAAATGGTGAAAAAGAAAAAAAAATGTGGTCACTATTTTATATTATACGTATACAACTAGTTTATGAATACATATATGATCATGTAAAATAGATAGGTTAATGTATAAAAGATAAAAGGGGTAAAGGAAAAAAATAAAAAAATAAAAAAGGAGAAAGATGGGTGCACCTGCGATTAGTGTGCGAGCACTTGCGCACGTCAGACTCGAACGGCTCGGCAGCCTACGATCCACGTAATAGAAAGAGGCAAGGGAGAGACATAACAACGGAAGGTTTCCAGGAGGAGCAACGAGCGACATGGACACATGGCGGAGAGTGTTCATTCGGTCGGATCGTTCTTGCTGGATTGGAAACTGAGAGTGAACGCTTGTGAAAATGGAATTTCGATTTTGAGGTCCGTTGGGCACTTGAGGAGCTGCATAGTATCCGGATTTTTGAGTATTAGTACCGTATATTTTGCTGCAAAAGTAGTATTAGCTAGTCTTAACTAGGCGTGTGTGTGGAAAAGGAATATTTATTCCATGTCTTACCCGATGATATCTCCAAAGATATTCTGGCATGATTGGAATCATTAACTGAGCACTACGCCGCTATTATGGATTGACCATAGAGAGGTCTTTCCACTGACAGTGTAGTATGCATATGGTTTATTCCTTCGGTCTAGTTATACTAGTTGTACGCTAACTTTTGTCGTACATGAATGCGAATGTATATATATACATACATAATACATCATACATGCAAATTACCATTCAATTAGTGTAAAATACATAAATAGGAGTAGTTGCTGGTCCATTCTGTTTTTTCTTAAAAAAATGTCATGTTCTAGGGTTCTTTTCTTGCTGAAGTATATAAGAATTTGCATTGCAAGAACACAATAATGGTTCCAGTACGTGATGGGAATTACCATTCAATTAGCTAATGTAAAAATACATACATAGGAGTAGGTGCTGGTCCATTCTGTTTTTTCTTTAAAAAATGTCATGTTCTAGGGTTCTTTTCTTGCTGAAGTATATATATAATAATTTGCATTGCAAGAACACAATAATGGTTCCAGTGATGGGAATTACATACATAGGAGTAGGTGCTGGTCCATTCTGTTTTTTCTTTAAAAAATATCATGTTCTAGGGTTCTTTTCTTGCTGAAGTATATAAGAATTTTGCATTGCAAGAACACAATAATGGTTCCAGTGATGGGACTGCTACAAAGGGATTCTTTGCCGAGGTCATGCATGTCGCTCCATCATCATGATAGGAAAGCCGCACACACAAGGGAACAGAATGGGCACATACGTACATACGTATACATTCCAGCATACACTTTAATAAAGACAAATACACAACCAATTTTGTACAGATGTTACTAAAGAGAACTTTAATAGTAGTGTATATATAGTGTCATGAACTTCTGCATCTCCCACACATGAGCTTTGCAACTTTACACTGTACTAGAAAATAATTACAACTAAGCTACTCTAATCAAGAACAAGCTAAGTGGGTGGCACTTAGCTCCTGCACATGCCTGCATATGGTCCCCAGCTCGATCAGGCTATATAATACACAAACATATATATATATATATATATATATATATATATATATATATATATATATATATATATATATATATATATATATATATATATATATATATATATATATATATAGACACACACACACATCTATATATAATACCAAAGGAGCCTGCATTATTGTAATGCCTTGCCTCATCTCTACACAACACCACGACGCTGTCAGGGTAAAAAACAATCGCATTACGTACGTACGCATATGATAAACAACGCAACTGAGCATCCATATCCTGCGGCAATCAGGCCGAGTAAACTAATGCGTCCCTAGTACGCATTAGTTGGCCACTTAATCAGTCTACCTAGCTCATCCTCACCAATCTAGCTAGCTAGCTGATTAATTAGGAGCTGAGGTTGGGTGGTGCGCGTGTCGATCGTCAGAAACCAACGAGGAGGCCACGCACTTAGAATACTCCGCAACATGGAGCCCGGACAAGCGCAATCTAGACCTCAGCGCTGTCTTTTGTGAATTGCGTGCTTCTCCTGTTCACAGTCACAGCAGCTACTCTCTCTCCTTCTCTTTCTTTGCAGATGCAGTTGCACCGATCGATCGTCCTTCTCTCTCTAAAGTGCAGGGGGGCAAATAAACAATGCAAGCAAGAAAGTTTGCTAGCACTACTGGCCTGAGAGGAAACATAGCCACCGCAA
Source organism: Saccharum hybrid cultivar R570 (assembly GCA_038087645.1). NCBI lineage: Eukaryota > Viridiplantae > Streptophyta > Magnoliopsida > Poales > Poaceae > Saccharum > Saccharum hybrid cultivar. The sequence goes on along the minus strand of JAQSUU010000112.1, from coordinate 7,445,429 downwards.
GGGTTATAATATCTGGAGCCCCTGTTCATGCATGTAATGTATTCAAATGGCTCGTTGAGCAGAGCCAGCTGATTATATATCCACTCGGGTGTGCTGTGTGCCTCCGGCAAGCTCCAGGCTCCAGGTCTTATATATACTGGCCCCTTCTCACCTGACACAGCTCCCTCTAACCCATGCACCTCCTCCAGCTTTGACAGCCACTTCCACTACTACCTCATCTCTCCTGCTAGCTGCAGCTGCTGCAACCAGGGAGTACTAGCTAAGCAGTCATGAACATGACTAGCCCCAGGCTAAAGCTCTTCGGCTTCCACGTCTCCGAGGAGGAGAGGCACGAGCTGGCGGGCCCGGAGACGGAGGCGGAAGCCGACCCGGAGGAGGCGCCGGCGTACGGTAACGGTGGAGGAGGGTCTGACTCGTCTTCCTCGTCTACCACCACGACCACGGCCACGGCCACGGCGGCCGGCGACGGGCGGAGGTACGAGTGCCAGTACTGCTGCCGCGAGTTCGCCAACTCGCAGGCGCTGGGCGGCCACCAGAACGCGCACAAGAAGGAGCGGCAGCAGCTCAAGCGCGCGCAGCTGCAGGCCGCGGCCGCGGCCGCTGGCCGCGTCGCGGGCGGGGCCGCCGCGCTCTACCCGCGCGCCAACCCGATGGTGTCCGCCTTCGTGCCGCCGCCGCACCTCCTCGGCGGCGGCGGGGGAGGCGACGCGGCGTCCACGAGCTGGGTCTACTTCTCCCCGCGCGCCGCCACCGTGACCGGGGGCCCGCAGGGCCAGCAGTTCCACGTCTCCCACAACTGCGTGTTCCCGTCGTCGCGCGCCACCCCGGCCGCCGTGACGGCGTCGCCGGCCGTGTTCTCCTACACCGCGGCGCCCTCCGCCGCCGGCGCCGCCTCCGCGCCCTACGTGACCGACGACCACAGCGGGCGGAGGGCCCACCACGTGAGCCCGGCGGCCGCCCTGGGGAGATACCCCGGCATGGCAGCCGGCCCTGGGATGGCGGTGGTGGCGGAGCCCGTGGTCACCGGGCCAGAGGACGCCCTGGGGCTGGACCTACAGCTCAGCCTTGCGCCCGCCGGCTTGTGACTTGGCCGGTCGTCGTCGACGCCTCGACGGAGATCGCGCGCGCGAGCGAGCTGCTGCCACGCACTGTCACCGGCCTTGGTAAAAGTGAATTGATCACCTACTAGTACTACTACTGCTGCTACTACTAAAAAGTCTGTACTAAGATCGATCGTCGCTGGCTAGGTAATTAGCGCTAGTAATTATGTTTAGTTGCTGGGATTTGGAGAGCTGCGTGCATGTAAGCCACCTGTAAGATTCCGGTTCTAGCTAATTGATGTGCTTGATCATGATCTCAAGGAGGATGGCCATGCTAGGAAACACTGTAAATTTTTGGTTGATCCGTCCATCCATCAATCAATCTCTCTGCCATTTTCTTCAGTACTATGCCGCTCATTTTTTTTTCTTTGGTTGCTGCTGTGTGTTAACCCGGCCAGCTACTACTAGTAATAAAATATAGTACTTACAAATCAGTGATGAATGAGGCCGTGTTTGATTTGGTTTGCTGATCTAGGATGTGATGGGAATAAGAGTTTTTTTTACAACAAGAATTATTTTTGTATATAGGTTGACGTTGAACATGCATAAACCCCTCTCTCTGCAGGCCAGCTGCTGCTGCCTTTAGTGCTCCATGAGTCATTTTCCTGCTCTTGCCTTTGTGATGCCACCGTATATAGACTTTGTCACTTTATCTGTTTCCTTCAACTAGTTAACTAAGGGCTAAGCATATTTTAATCCTCCAAATTCAACATGCATCAACGCATGTTACCAAAAAGGAGATCACGCCCCCCCTCCCAACCATTTCTTCTTTGGCAATTAATTAACTACTCCTGCAAAGCTGCTTTTCTACTGATGGTTACCCCTGGGGTTAGCTGCCTAGCTGGTGATAGAGTAGTACACGACGCACGCAGACGCAGCTGTTGATGTGTGCTGCTGCCGTGCTGCGTGCGTGCCTCCTCACGTCGTCAGTGAGTGAGTCAGCACGCTGTGTGTGTGTGAGAGAGAGATGTGCAACACATGCTGGATTGCTACCGCCGGGCCGGTCGTTCTCGTGCGTGCGCCCGCGTGATTGGGTTTGGATTTGGACGCGGCGGCACCTGGCACGGCCGGGCGCACGGCGATCGGCGAGGCGTCGCCTCGTCTCGTCGGAGCCGTCGAGTGCGCGCACCAGTCACCAGAGAGAGGTGACCATATGGTGGGTGGTGTTCCGGCCGCTCCGGCGGGTACTCGTCGATCGGGACCAGAAAAGCATGCATGCGCCACTGTGTGCCGTGTACTTGCCTTGCAGAGATGGATCGAAGTGACAGGCATGCTATGCCTAGTGCTCTTTGCTCGCGGCGTGGTACAGCATGTCCCTTCACTGTTGGGGCTTACGTGTCGGCAACGGACAACCCGGCCCGGAACTACTGCTACATGAGCCCTAGCTAGCTAGGGCACTCCATCACTGTAGTACTTCTGGACGACCATGCACGAGCCTTTACATGATCGATCCATCCATCGGTTCTTGCCGACTTTATTTTAGCACGCACGACCATGCATCGAGCTTGAAATATTTTTTATCTAACGCCGGCCGACAGGTAATTACGTGACCTGCTTCTGCCATTCCGGTAGATAAGCACTGACTGAGTGACGGACGAGTACGAGTAATTAATAGATAAACGAGCTAGTACGAGTACGGAGTACTTCCAATTAGTACAGTACGTAAAAACAGTGCAGGTGAACAGAAGTGACAGCAGAATTTTCTTTTTATGGTAATGTCCGGCGAATCCCTGCATCGAGATCGCACCGGGCCCCACGGCGGTCTGAACTGGTCCGGCCCGGGCCACGTAGGCTCCGCATGCATCCAAAACCCGGCATCCACGTTTCGCGCCGCGGTTGGACCGTCCCAGCCAACGGGGTCTCAACACGTGGCCTGCACTCCCCGCGCTCCCACGGGCTGCATCGGCGGTAGCAGGCGTGCATGCCAAATTGCCAATAGGATCCGCCTGCGCTTTACGCTAGGGCTATTGGGGGGTTTGTTTACTGCTACTGGAGTACATGCGACTAGTCTAAAGCAGCAGAGCGAGGCTCGCTCAACTGATAATTTTTGTTAATCCCTGCAACCGTACCTAAATTAACAAGGATTAGCGAGTCAACATGTGCACAGTGGCTCAGGAGGGAGGTGGATGATGATAGATCATCCTAAGATTCGTATCACATATAGTATTCAGCGGGGGATTACCTGCTTTTTTATTTGGCGAGTTTTCTATTCACCCCACTAGCTGGCGGCATGCGCGCGGTCTCGTTGGTCCCCTCTTTCCACCCCCGTTCCCCGCCCCTGGAGACAGTATTATAAGGCACAATTGTCGGTGATAAATTTGTGTGTTCCGGACATAGTTAATCATCAGTGGTTACGTGCGCATAACACTGGCTGGCTTTCCTTATTGAATTCCTATAGTACAAGTATGTATGTTTGTATACATACACACATAGTTAATCATCAGTGGTTACGTGCGCATAACACTGGCTGGCTTTCCTTATTGAATTCCTATAGTACAAGTATGTATTTTGTATACATACACAGTCTCTGATCAACGACAACTTGACTCTTGCATAACTTATTATTTATACAATACAAAGCAAGCCCACAAAAGAACTGAATTAATGTATATATCCCTAACTCCTCATCACTAACTAATACCAGACCAATATGTCGCGTCGACTGGCTGTTGCTTATCAAACTCGCATCGCATTCAGATCATATCCAAGTGGATTAGGCTAGGTTAGCTACGAACTGGGGTTAACCCTAGTCTAAGCTAATAAAATTATATTATGCCCTACATGGGTCATTATGAAGTCACTTCATTTGGCAAAGCATCAGGCATTAAAGTAATCCATGATTGTACGGGAGGCATGTAGAAAGGATTTGATAGGATGTCTCCAGACAAGCAACTAGCTTAGTTTAATGGCTAACGCAAAAGATTAACCTAATCGTCAATGTCATGTGGCTGCATGTACACCCCCACGCAGCACCAGCTCAGTTGATCTAGTCGACAAGCCTATAGCTGACAAGACTACGGATGCACGTCGTCTGACCTTTCCATCTCCTCTATCTTTTTTTTAAAATTTCTACTTATTAATTCCTGATGAATTCATCATTATATTAAGTAGTAGTACATACAGTATATGATTCAAATCATCAGCCTATATATTATCAGCAGTTTAATTGTGATTTCATCATCTTTTTCTCGAAGACTACTATTAGTTGGGCTTTTGCATGAGGCGATTCTTAAAATCTAGGCTTGCATCATCTTCGGATCATGTGTTGCTTGTAGGATTAGTTAATTGGTGGCTTAAGTACACGTAGGCATAAGTCTTTTAATAAAAGGACAAGTAGGAGACGTATGGCGAGACCTGTCTAGTGTAGAGTATTTTGTGGCAGGCATATGGGAAAGAAGCTTAGACGACCAAGCAGTGGGTTAATTAACTTGATTAGAGCCGGCCAATTTCAGTTGGCTTTGTTTGGTGACTAGAAATAGAGATAAGGGCCGGGTAGTATTAGAATATTTGTTGATTGGCACACGATTGGGGATGGAGAAATTTCTAGCTAAGGGAGCATGCAAGAGATAGCTGAAAGGGATGGCCAAACACTTCATTAAACTTTCTTTAATCAGAAACTAGTCATCTTCTAGAATGTGTGAGGTTGACACCCTTCATATGGTTCGATTAGCCAAATTCTTGTGCTGCTGTTGTGATATGAAAGGTGATGTAAAGCTACAAATTTTGATAAATAATTTGGTGTCGGTAGGTTTCTCTATGATCGTGGTGTCAACTTGGACTTGTCCCTAGCTAGCTTTTCTGTCTTCATTTTGGTATGCATGCAGCGCGTAGTTGAATGTTGCACCGATAGTAATCAGCAGTCAAAATTTATACGGCTTATTTCAATAATCAGTAATAATAATTCACCCACGGTAACTCTCTCTCTCTTATATATATATATATATATATATATATATATATATATATATATATATATATATATATATATATATATATATATATATATATATATACGGCAGCGCTATTCTACACCACAAGTCAAAATTGAACTGAAAAAATACTGAACAATACTGAAACACGAGTACTGAACAGTACTAAATTTTGTTCAGTATAACAGTTTGGTGTAGAATACTATTCTACACCTAGGGTGTAGAATAGCGTGTATATATATATATATATATATATATATATATATATATATATATATATATATATAGTATAATAGTCATCCTAAGACCTAAGCTAAGTATTTGATCCCTATAACAAAAAAATATTAGCAAGAGAGAAGATATATGATCGCAATAATTTCCCATTGCTTTAGGTTTGGGTTTTGCTGTGGTACTCCCTCATTTAATTAGATCAGACTTGCGATGCATGTGTGATGAGCGGCTCTGCTATATATACTTTCTTATTACATGCACAGATGAACAATACGGTACTGATTTATATTCTAGTTGGATCACTTGTATCATGCTTGTCGTATACTAACTCCAATTTGGTACTAAACATTCCTTTGTGAACCAGGACGCTCAACAGACGAGTACAGTTCTTTTTTATTTGTTGTCTAGTTTTGTCGTTGCATGATCTTTTTTCTTTGACAAAATGGTACGAAATGTGTGAAGGTAGTGCGTTCCCTTCTTGACTACTTACTACAGGCGCTACTAATTATATATGTCTTGTTCTATTAATGCTCCATCCGTTTATATATGACAAAGCTGCTAATTAGTTCAAAATCACCATCCGGATGAATGGAAAGTGTATATATTTTGACTGCTTATATTTGATCGCGGCTATGTGCCTATGTGAAACATACAGTATTCACCTATTTTGGAAAGGTGCTTGCTTTTGAAAGAAGGTGACATAACAAACTGAATGACTACCGAACAGCATTTGTCCACAAAAGGTTTTCTTAAACCACACTTATTAAGTAGGACACCCAACCACTAGAATCAATGAACTGATGAAGCATCGTATTTCCCAACAAACTATAGCTAGCTCAGTTGATACCCTTACCACATGGCATCTAGAAATTTTCTTCTAGCTTACCCCCTAGGAGAGTAAAGGCTAAAGAGCTAATGCTAGCTAAAACCTTCAGCCTGAGGCCCATGTGAGTCCCATCACCAAGATGTCCCAACTACAAACAAGATCTTAAAAGGGGAGATTTGAAAACACTTTTGCTATGACCTCACTTGAGTCCTTGATGTAATTTTATGTCAAGAAACCTTATCCCAAATGGAACGTGATTAGATTGTGGGCCACAGGCTGTCCCTTGTTTGTTTGTAAGGTTCCTCAACTTGATTATGCGCCGAAAGATGTCAGCTTGTGTGTTTTTGGAGAACTCCAATATGCTATAAGCATACATATATATATATTTTTGTGGTCCAAGAGAATATATAGCAATTTTGAGCAAGCATGCGAGTTGGCATGCATCCTCTTAGTGGAACCAGCACTAGTACACAGAACCTCAGGTGTGGCGGTTCAACACATATTTCTACCGGTGTTTTTTAGTTCCGCCAGTGGGAGAGGTCAGTAGAAATCATTCTCTCCACTGGCGGTTAACTGAGATCCGCCAGTAGAAATCGATTTCTACTAGCGGTTCACTTAATAAAACTGCCAGTAGAAATGGTTGTCCAGAAAAATGTAATTCGGGTTTTTAAAATAGGAAAAAAGAATTTAATGGTAGGAGAGGCCCACTAGTCGCAAGTCGCGTATTTTTTCGCGTAAAATCGCGTGCTACGCGGCCGGTGGGATTCGAACCCACGACCTCACCCTCACGCGTAGCCTTCTCTACCACTCCACCCATCACTCACTTGTGTCTAGATTCCGTTTTGGTTCCCCACATATTATACTAAATCGAGTGTAAATTGATTGTTTGAGGCCCTAAACGAATTCAAATGAAAAAGTTGTCAACTACAAAGTTTCATAACTTTTCAAGATTTACAACTTTTATTTTGGTAGTTTCTCCATCCGAGATCGTTTATAAAATTTGAATTTCAAATTTGACAAATTCGAACGTAGTTTTCGATAACAAGATGATTTCAAATGAAAAAGTTATCAACTACAAAGTTTCATAACTTTTCGACATCTACAACTTTCATTTTGGTCGTTTGCCCATCCAAGGTCGTTTGAAAAACTCAAAAAAAAATCAATATCCAATTATTTCTAGTGGCGGATTTCTTAAGAAACCGTCTGTAGAAATAGGATTTGTAGTGGCGGTTTTCTTAAAAAATCCGCCTGTAAAAATACTTGATTTCTAGTGGTGAATTTCTTAAGAAACCGCCACTAGAAATGGGATTTCTACTGGTGGTTTTCTTAAGAAATCCGACTGTAGAAATACATGATTTCTAGTGGCCGATTTTTTAAGTAAACCGCATGTACAATTCGATTTCTAGTGGCGGTTCTAAACTGTTTGATTTCTACTGGCGCACGTTAAGAGATACCGCCACTAGAAATAAAAAGCCAGTGTCAGGAAAAATCATCTTTCTACTAGAGCAGGACACGATAATACACATCAAATTAGTGCTTTAGAAAACTTGGAACCCTATTTATGACTGTCCATCCAAGGAGTGTCCAACACGAAAGCTCATTTAGTCATAACCCTCATCCTTTTAACTAGTGGTGTTAGTGTTATTCTATTACAGTAACGTCCAGAGAAAAGGTAGAATATTTTCAGGAAATATTTTTTTCTCTCTTTGCAAAGTATATTGAAGAACTATCATAGGGAAAATTTCACCTATGTACCATGTTTTTTTTTACAATTGCAAACTAAGTGTAGCTCAACTCTTTTCCACTTGTTTAAGTTCTTGACTTGGTGTGGGTGCTTGTATTTTAGTCCCTCAAAGGTGCTCATAGAGATAGCAGGATACCAAAAAAATAACAAACTACTGCATCCATCCCAGAAAGAAGGAATGTAACTCTAATATAATTCAAAGCCTTATTTGGATCAACAAATCTAAGTTGCTACTAGTTGTTAAGAAAAGCACTAACTAATCCAAGCAACTTAGCCTATAGTCCGGCTTATAGCTTATTTTGAACTATTCAATCACCCAGCTTATAAAAAAGCTATTAGTGGGCTCCCTCCAGCTATTGCAGCTTATAAAAAAGTTTAACTGATCCAAACAAGGCCCAAGTATAATTATATCGAATTTGACCAAATTTATATGAAAACCTACAAATGTTTATCATACAAAAATAAGTATATTAAATTGTTATTATGGAATAAATTTTTATAATATAGATTCAAAAATTGTTGACAATGTTTTCTATAAATTTAGTCAAACTTAAGGCTGTATTACTTAGACCAAACCTAATGTTGTATCTTTTTTAGATGAATGTAGTAATTAATAACATGTGCACGATATGTGAGACAAGCTGAGCCTTAACTTTTAGTTGGTACTCCCTCCATTCCAAATTATAAGACGTTTGACTTTTTTGACACCAAGTTTGATCACTCGTCTTATTCGAATTTTTTTTGCAAAACATCACTTCTTTTGTTGTGGCTTACTTTATTAATAATAGTTCTTTAAGAATGACTTAAATTTGACTATATTTGCTCAAAATTTTTGAATAAGACGAATGGTCAAACTTGGGGTCAAAAAAGTTAAATGTCTTATAATTTGGGATGGAGGAAGTAAATGTATATTGCAAAATGGTTATTTTGCCTATCATTGAGTAGGTGAGTTAAAATGTTCAATGAAATTGTAAGTTACATATAAATGAAACAGTATAGTACTAATCAAAGCGTTACCCTTTTTGTCAAACTGAAACGATTGGAACTAGCACACAATATAGGAAAATCCACTGCGTGCTCATGTCTCAAGCCCCAATAAACCTTTAGTCTTTTTCCCCAAAAGAACATTGTTCCATGCACTAGCACAGATTTGATTAGAGAAGCAAACAGCTTTGCTTCGTGGTCAGGAGTTCATCAATCCCCTTCTTTTAGGGGGCCCTAGTCTAGAAGTGAAGCAATGGAGTCAATGTCTCCTTTGGAATCATTGACAAGCCTAGGGCATCATGTTGAAATGCTGCTCCTGAGTTTCCTTCGGGTGGGTCTCGCTCGCCCCTGTGGCACCAACCAACCAGTCACAGATCAACAGGTAGAGCCAAGATTGTAGTAGCCCTAGGAGTAAGTGCTATGATTACAAAGAAGATGCCATGCTCAAGCTGACACATTGGCATTGGGGTGAGGAGAGATGGGGGATAAAAAGTGCACTCTGGTGGACTGCTGATCATTTGGTCTGATGAAAGCTTGCCCACTTTATTGGTATCTGTACTTCGCCTTTCACTTGCCTAGCCAGTTTTCTGGTACACTACTCTTTGCCACAGTCCACAACTGCTGGCCTGCTGCTATTCTTCCCTAGGTCATGTTTAGTTCCAAAAATTTTTCAAGATTCCTCATCAACATCGAATGTTTGACATATATATGGAGCATTAAATGTAGATAAAAAAACTAATTACACAGTTTGGTAGAAAATCACGAGACGAATCTTTTGAGTCTAATTAGTCTATAATTGGACACTAATTGATAAATACAAACGAAAGTATTACAGTAGCCAAAGTCAAAAATTTTCGTGAACTAAACACGCCCTTAGTTCAACAACTGATGACTTGATGAGCTCTGATTGGATGGGAGATCAGAGTGAGCACTTCCTCTTTTTCTGTTCCTCTTCAGCATAGTATACTAGTAGTGGTAGGATGGATTATGTTGGAGCTGTGTGAACTGTGGTGACTAGTCAAGTGTGAATTATTTTTCTTTTTCTCCATAAATTCAGTTACAGAAGCACTTTCACAGTGGCCTCCACCCAATCAGCACATTCAGAAATTTACAACTCCTGGATTGCTTTCCCATCTGATCCAAGATTAGAGATCAATCCCCAAAACAAGGTTTTAAAAAATATCTAGACACTGAATAGGCACGGTGTTCTATATATATTTGATAGATAGTCAGGCCAAAATCCTTTTAAGTGTACCACATGCTAAGCGCATTAGGTCTGAGGCTCGATTAGAGGGGTCCAAACACTAGCTTATTAGCTTCTTAAGCATCGTTGGTATCTCATAATTGAGCTACCTAGTAATATTTTTACTGTAGTGTGAGCCAGAACGGCATCATGCATGCGCTCTACTTAGCTATTATGTTAAGAATGGGCACTAGTTGTGTAGGTTTGTTAGTGATGAAATGTACTATGTAGCCAGCTAGCAGGCATCTAAATTCTAAAGTGGCTGTCGGAGCTAGCTGGCCGTTCATCCAGGTTGAGTTACTTGCAAGGCAGAGGAATAGCGGTGACGTGAGAAAAGCGGAATCAAACGCTGAGAGATAGTTCTTGCTCCAACACAACGCGAATAGGTGACGTGAGAAAGTAGAAAAGAAAGGGTTAGTTTCTTTCAGAAGACAAAGAAAATAATGGACCAGAAACAAATATATGTTTCTTTTCTACTTCAGCTTCTTGCGCTTAACCTTGACCGATGCCGAGGGGAAGACGGCTGACCTTAGCGCCGGCGGTTAAGTGCGCGTTACACCCTTCGGTGACACAAGCCGAGGACGGTGATAGTGAAGATGAGGGTGACGAGGTTCGGCGTTGCAGGAGTGGTCGCGAAGCCTTGTCGAGGAGGTGGCGTTGGCGGCGGCTGTGTCTAGATGGCCGGCCCCTGTCCACGGCGTCGAGCCCCTCAAGTCCAAGTTCTGGGCCTTGGGGGAGGACTCCGACGAGTCGGATGTTGACGAGACAGAGCCTGCAACGGCAACTCCATCAACCCCGGTCTTCATCAACGAAGCTCTGGATGCATGCTTCACGATCGAGCAGCTCGCCATGGCGGAACAAGCACTCTGGATTCAGGTATAAGTTCATAGCCTACTGCTCTTTGTCTCCCTAAAGTGATAGTTTCAGAGATGGTTCGGAGAAACCTCGCTAGGACGCCGTGGAAGGGTCCTCTACCCGGCCCTCGTGTTTCGCCGCCGAGAACGCTGTGGGACTTTCTTGCCACGGCGAACTGACGGCACTTGGGTTCTCATGGCGGATCGGCTTCGTCGTCTAGGCGGCCGAGGTCACCGGCAAGACCTGTGCAGGCGAGGATGAAGATCGCAGGTTCAAAAGATTTTGAAACCCCGGAGATTCAGGGCATCGACCCAAACTTTTCGCCGCTTCCAAGCGCGGCGCTACCGGCCTCGGCTATGTGCGTGATGCCAGGTGCGACAGGGAAGTCGGGTTGCGACGCTACTAGATCGGCGGAACAAGTGATAATTGGGCCTGGTAAGTTATTTCGACCCACGAAAGGGCTATGTGCTGTAACAGAACCGCCCAATTATACGAGATTAAGTAGGAAAATCATCCAACGAGAGGACGATTTAACAAACTTAAGCCCGTATAACCCGGTAGTCCGTGAAATCCCGACGGATTTCAAACCATTTCACATAACAGCCAAGATCGTACTAAGTTTAGCGGTCACCGTCACAAGTTACATAAAAGTTTGCGGCACAAAATACATCGGAGTTTAAACATAGTTATTACAAACCAGGTTCGAATAAAAGTAGCGGAAGCAGTAGTTCAAATCACGCACACACACACAGCGTTTGAAATAAAGTGCCAGCTTGTGATCATCTCCAGCAAAAGCATTAGACGAGAAGTAGCGAATGACCATTGCCCATGGTCCTAAGCTTTGCCCATCGCAGGATAGAGGCAGTTGATACAGTAGCCGTAATACATCTGCCCATCTGCAACAAGTGGGAACAAAGCCCTGAGTACGAGAAGGTACTCAGCTAGACTTACCCGACAGAACCAAAATAAAATGACACCAAGGATCATGATAGGCTTTCTGGTGGGGTAGCTGACTCATTTGCAAGAAAAGCATTTTTAACTTAACAGTTCTTTTCCAAAAGCATGCAGTATTTTAATCTTTATTACCCTGTCCACTATGTTTGCACTTGTGCTATAGTAATAATGTAATTAAGCAAGTAAGGATTACCAATGATCATTAACAATAGTTACCATGTCATTTTCCACATAACTATCCAAGTGTTTCATAATCATTACTACGATGAAGTAGCTCAAGTCAAGTGTTCACTATCCAGTGAACGATGGCGATTCGAATCGATTATTAACCAGCTGGTAATTTATTCCTCACACAAACCTCACTCACCCGCTAAAGTGAGGTATTGGTCACCGAGTCAACTATTCAGGTAAAGTCGCGAGCTTGCCAGGAACCACATGTACCCGGGGGCCGTCCGACTGCTCTTTGGCCTTATCATCGCGCCCCCGTATCCTGCCACTACTGCTCTGGTACAGTGCATTGCGGGCAATCCACTCGGCCCGAATAATCTCCCTGCTTCGCGGTCGAAAGGTACATTATTCGGCCAGCTAAATGTGAGGCATGCGTTCAACATGACTCGAGGCCCAACAACGGCCGGTCCTTAATCGACACAGACGGAAAACACTACAGTCCGAAACCCTGCAAGTGAAAGCCCAAGTTTGGTTTTGGTAATTAATGACACCAAGTTGCTAATGCCATGTGTTAAGTGTTTTGAGTTAGGCATAAGCAACACATGTGATGAAGGTGTACGTGGCAAGGAGTGATGGCCACAAGATCACAAAGAGATGGTGCATGGATATGAAATGTTGATCATAATGGAATGCACATAAAATGATGGACATGATGATCAAGTGGAAGAGAAGGATCTAAGAGCGCAAGGCAAAGGTATAAACATAGGATTTTCCTTTTGCCGGTCTAAGATGAGTAGAGAAGTGATTGACCGGGTTTAGGATACATAGCCGACTATCAAGAGGGGCAATCACGGTTAGCTCGGGAATCAAGTGCCACTAGATCAATGTCTTAAGCATATGCATTAGGATCTAGTTGAGAGCTAACATAACGCCTTGAAAAATGTTTGTGAAAATGCTAACACACATGCACATGGTGTTTTTCACATGATGGTGTTGGCACTTTTGCGAAGGCGTTGGTGTTTGAGCGGTAGTAAGGGGTTTGGGGTTCACTCTCCCTCCCGCCGAACTTGCGAGCGTGGGATTCAGGCCTTTTCCAGGAATTGAAATGCCTATTTTCCACTGCGCCGGAAGTCAGAAAAGTAATGGAGGCGAACGGCGGTCACTGTGGTGACCGGACGCTGCACCGGACGCGGTCTCGGTTTGACCGGACGCGTCCGGTCAGTTCAACGCGGCGTGGGCGCTAGGGTTTGTGACCGGACGCTGGTCTGGCCTGACCAGCGCGTCCGGTCAGTTCACTTGTGCGCAGAAGGAGAGCGCGCGACCGGCGCATCCGGTCCCTCACGGAACCGGAGCGTCCGGTCAGGCGTCCAGAGGAGCAGAGAGCTCTGTAGTGCCGATCGGACGCGCGGCGCGTCCGGTCACGTGTGATCGGACGCGTCCGGTCTCGACGGGAGCTTACTGGAACGCGATCGGACGCTGGCACTGTCGCGTCCGGTCAGGGCAACGGCTAGTTCTGACGCGCACTATTTACGCTTGTCCTGTAGTGACCGAACGCGTCCGGTCACCCTGACCGGAGCGTCCGGTCAGCGCGATTTTCGCTGCGTCGTCCATAACGGCTAGCTGTGTACCCCTTCGTTATAAATAGAGGATGTCCGGGGTTTGAGGGTAACTCTTGTACATTTTGAGACCTAGAGACATCCTTTGAGCTAGAGAACAACCCCTCCACTCATCTCTTTGCTTAGTTGCACATCTTGAGTGAGATTGAGTGAGATTCAAGTGCATTGCTTGAGAGTTGCATTCTAGAGGCACTTGATCTTCGAGTTGCTGCGGATTTCTTGTTACTCTTCCGTGTTTCCCGACACGGTAGACGGCTTGGAGCAGCGGAGGTGATTGAGCTCGCAATTGGAGATTGTTGGAGCCCTCACCAAGTGTTGTAAGGGGTTCTTGATCCTTCCCCATGGGAGTTCGCAAATTGGATACTCTAGTGGAGCTCGTGGCTTGGAGGATCCCCATCTTGTGTGCGGTTGTGCGGTGCCCGCCGAGGGCTCGACTCTTGATAGTCGATTAGCTCGTGAACCGACAAGTGGGTGTATCGCCACAACGGGGAGTAGCTTGCCGGGAAGCAAGTGAACCTCGGGATAAATTCTTGTGTCATTCTCTTCCCGAGGATTTCTCTTGTGTGATTGATTGATTGGTACTTCTCTTCTCTACACGGCGGTATAATCACTCGAAGCTCTTCTCTCATTTTACATCTTGTATCTAGCTTGTTGTTGTTGTTGTGTTTAGTGGATAGCCTTGTACTAGACTTGTGTAGGTGGCTTGCTTAATTAGTTAGAGCTAGTGCATTTTGCTCCGCCACCGTTTGTACTAACTTATGGTTAAGTAATTCTTGTAGAAGTTTTAATTAGGCTATTCACCCCCCCTCTAGCCTTTTTGGACCTTACAAGTGGTATCGGAGCCGAGGCACCGTTTATTTGAGGCTTAACAACCTACGGTGAAAAGAAATGGCTCAATTAAGCTTGCACATCAACAACACCAAGAAGGCACCTCACTTTGATGGGACAAATTATGCATATTGGAAGGTTAAGATGACCGCACACCTCAAGTCAATCAATAGAGAAGTGTGGAAGGTCACCGAAACAAAATTTGAGGTTGCTAATCCGGAAGCACCTACACCGGTGGAGGAGAAGAAGCTCCAATGCAATGACATTGCCATTAGTGCTCTTCATGAGGCATTAGATGACAAGACATTTGAGCAAGTAAAGAACATTGAAATTGCTCATGATGCTTGGGCCAAGCTAGAAGAAACATTTGAGGGCACCGAAGGCACAAAGACCGCTAAAGCATATATCTTGCAAGAAAAATTTTCAAGCTTTAAGATGCAAGATGATGAGAGTGTACCGGAGATGTTTCATAGATTGCAAGTCATTGTCAATGAGCTCAAGGCACTTGGTGAGGAGGTCAAGGACAACCAATTCTCTATGAAGTTCTTAAGAAGCTTGCCCAAGAGATTTGATACATTGATCACCGTGCTAGTGAGGACTACTTTGAAGGATTCAACTCCTCAACAAATATTTCAAGAAGTGATGACCGATGATTCATATAGAGAAGATGATGAGAAGGATGAATTGGTCAAGAAGAAGAAGAAGGAAAATGAGAAGAAGGATGATGAGAAGAAGAAGAGTGTGGCATTCAAAGCCACCACATCCAAGGGCAAATCCAAGATTGAATCATCAAGTGATGAAGACACAGGCTCTTGTGATAATGATGACATTGATGAGAAGATGGCTCTTTTTGTCAAGCAATTTGGTAAATTCATGAAGAAGGGCTTTCGTGCAAGAAGGAGGAAGAACTCATCCAAGAAGAATGAGCATACCATGAGATGCTTTAGATGCCATAGCAAGGACCATCTCATTGAAAAGTGTCCTTATGATAGTGATGATGAAGATGCTATCAAGAAGGAGAGGAAGAAGCAAAAGAAGAAGCAAGAAAAGAAAGAGAGTTCTCATAAGAAGAAGAATGATTCTCATGTTGCTACATGGGATAGTGATGATTCCTCAAGTGATGATGAGGATGACAACAAGAGCAAGAAGAAGGGACATGCTAGCATTGCTATTCAAGAGAAGGTCTCCCTCTTCGACACTCCATCGTGCTTCATGGCTAAGGCCGCTAAGGTATCATCCGATGATGAGAGTGATCATGATAGTGATAGTGATGAAAAAGAATTCACTAAAGATGAACTAATCACTATGCTAGAAGATTGCACTCAACATTTTAAAGAATCTAGAAAGGAGTGCAAGGGCTTGCTTAAGGAAAAGAAAAACCTTATGCAAGAACTAGATGAGCTTAGGGCATCTTATGAGAGTCTAAAGGTAGACCATAAGAAGCTTCAAAAGTCTCACACTAAGCTTGAAGAAGCTCATTCCTCTCTAGTTGAAAAATGTGAAAACATGCCAACTAATGTTGAGAAAGCTAAAACTTGCAACATAGGCATATCTTGTGATATAATTGATGAATCTTGTCATAAGCCTATTGTTGTTATTCCCATTAACCCTTCATGTAGCTCATCTACATCATTCTCATCTAGTAGTGACGGTTTCACTTGTGATTCCACACTAATAGTTGAGAATAAAAATCTCAAGAAGGAGGTAAAAGAGCTCAATCACACCTTAGCCAAGGCTTATGGTGGTGAGGACCGCTTGCTTATGTGCTTGGGTAGCCAAAGAGCTTCTCTCTACAAAGAGGGATTGGGCTATAACCCCAAGAAAGGCAAGGCCGCTTTTGCTCCTCACAAGACTCGTTTTGTGAAGAACAATGATAGCTATTGCAAAAGTTGCAAGCAAGTTGGTCACATAGAGCAACATTGCATGAACAAGAAATCCAATGCTAATGTATCCTCAATTAAGTTTGATTCTTTCTATATACTTACCAAGGGTACAAATGGTGTTCATGCTAAGTTCATTGGTGCACCATGGATAGGCTCAAAGAAGAAAGCCATTTGGGTACCAAAGAGCTTGGTCACTAACCTTGGAGGACCCAAACAAGTTTAGGTACCTAAAAAGAATTGATCTTATCTTGTAGGTCAATTACAAAGCCGGAGGAAGGCATTGGGTGCTTGATAGTGGGTGCACTCAACATATGACTGGGGATTCTTATATGTTCAAATCAATTGATACAAGTCAAAATGGTGGTTTTGATGCTATCACTTTCGGCAACAACAAGAAAGGCAAGGTCAAGGGGCTTGGTAAAATTGCTATCTCAAATGACATGAGCATATCTAATGTGTTGCTAGTTGAGAGCTTGGATTTCAATCTTTTGTCGGTGGCACAACTTTGTGATCTTGGCTTCAAGTGCATATTTGGTTGTGATGATGTTGAAGTCATTAGTGTTGATGGATCAAATTTGATATTCAAAGGATTTAGACATGGTAGCTTATACTTGGTTGACTTCAATTATTGTGAGACACAATTGACATCATGCTTGCTTAGCAAATCTAGTATGGGATGGTTATGGCATAGAAGGCTTGGTCATGTTGGAATGAAATAATTGAACAAACTTTTGAGGCATGACTTAGTTAGAGGCTTGAAAGATGTGACTTTTGAAAAGGATAAACCGTGTAGTGCTTGTCAAGCCGGCAAACAAGTTGGAAATACACATCCTAGTAAGAGTGAAATGAGCACATCAAAGTCATTTGAGCTATTGCACATGGACTTGTTTGGGCCAACAACATACACTAGTATTGGTGGAAACAAGTATGGCTTTGTGATTGTTGATGACTACACTAGATACACTTGGGTGTTCTTTCTCTATGACAAGAGTGATGTTTATGATCTATTCAAATCTTTTGTCAAAAGAGTGCAAAATGAATTTGAAATCACCATCAAGAAGATTAGAAGTGACAATGGTAGTGAGTTCAAGAACACAAGAATTGAAGATTTATGTGATGATCTCGGTATTGGACATCAATTCTCACCAACATACACTCCTCAATCAAATGGTGTAGTTGAAAGGAAGAATAGAACTTTAATTGACATGGCTAGATCAATGCTTAGTGAATACAATGTGAGTCATTCATTTTGGAGTGAAGCTATCAACACGGCTTGCTATTGTAGCAACCGTCTTTATTGCCATGGAAAGCTTGGAAAGACACCATATGAGCTATTGAATGGAAGAAAGCCCAACATTGCATACTTTAAAGTGTTTGGTTGCAAATGCTATATTCTCAAGAAAGGCACTAGATTGAGCAAGTTTGAAAAGAAATGTGATGAAGGGTTCTTACTTGGTTATTCTACCATAAGCAAAGCATATCGAGTTTGGAATCTCACAAATGGCACCTTGGAAGAAGTTCATGATGTTGAGTTTGATGAAACCCAAGGATCTCAAAATGAAGCTCAAAACCTTGATGATGTGAGAGGAGATCAATTGTCAAATGCAATGAAGAACATGGGCATTGGTGATGTTAGGCCAAGGCAAGTTGATGATGATGATATTCATGTGATCAACCAAAGTGTGCAAATTGATACAAATCAAGCAAGCTCAAGTGGTACTCATGATGAAGCTCAAGTTCAAGGTCAAACAAGTGGAAGCAATCAACTCCCAATACTTCAACCTACTAGCATTGCAAGAGATCATCCATTGGATCAAATCATTGGTGGAATTCAAAGTGGTGTTCAAACTAGATCAAGGCTAGCATCCTTTTGTGAGCATTACTCATTTGTGTCACTTGAAGAACCTAAGAAAATAGAAGATGCTTTGAAGGATTCCGATTGGGTAAATGCCATGCATGAAGAGCTAAACAACTTCACTAGGAATCAAGTTTGGGAACTTGTTGAAAGGCCGAAGAACTATAATATGATTGGCACTAAGTGGGTCTTTAGAAACAAGCAAGATCAAGATGGTGTAGTTGTGAGAAACAAAGCAAGATTGGTAGCACAAAGATATACTCAAGTTGAAGGTCTTGACTTTGGAGAAACATATGCACCGGTTGCAAGATTGGAGGCAATTAGAATCTTATTAGCATATGCTTGTGCACACAACATCAAGCTCTATCAAATGGATGTCAAGAGTGCATTTCTCAATGGTTACATCAATGAAGAAGTTTATGTTGAGCAACCTCCCGGTTTTGAAGATGACAAGAAGCCCAACCATGTTTTCAAGCTCAAGAAGGCATTGTATGGTTTGAAGCAAGCACCTAGAGCATGGTATGAGAGACTGAGGGACTTTCTTCTCTCTAAAGGGTTCAAGATGGAAAAGGTTGACACCACTCTCTTCACCAAGAAGCTTGAAAATGACTTGTTTGTGTTGCAAATCTATGTGGATGATATTATTTTTGGATCAACAAATCAAGCCTTTTGTGAAGAGTTTGGAAATATGATGGCTAATGAGTTTGAGATGTCTATGATTGGAGAGCTTAGTTACTTTCTTGGACTTCAAATCAAGCAAATGAAGAATGGCACTTTTGTAAGTCAAGGGAAGTACATCAAGGACATGATCAAGAAGTTTGGATTGCAAGATGCTAAGCAAATAAGTACACCAATGGGCACAAATGATCAATTGGGTATTGATGCTTGTGGTAACATGGTAGACCAAAAGCAATACCGGTCTATGATTGGAAGTTTGCTCTATGTCACCGCTTCTAGGCCGGATGTGATGTTTAGTGTGTGCAAGTGTGCAAGATATCAAGCTTCACCTAGAGAAAGTCACTTGAAAGCAACCAAGAGAATATTAAGATATCTTAAGGGCACTCATGATGTTGGATTATGGTTTCCAAAGGGGTCAAGTTTTGAGTTGATTGGATATTCGGACTCCGACTATGGTGGTTGCAAGATTGATAGAATGAGCACAAGTGGCACTTGTCAATTGCTTGGAAGGTCTCTTGTTTCATGGTCATCAAAGAAACAAAATAGTGTTGCACTATCTACTGCCGAGACCGAATACATTAGTGCCGGTAGTTGTTGTGCACAATTGCTTTGGATGAAGGCCACCTTGAATGATTTTGGAATAAAATTCAAGAATGTTCCGTTGTTTTGTGACAATGAAAGTGCAATCAAGATGACACAAAATCCGGTTCAACATTCAAGAACGAAGCACATTGACATAAGGCATCACTTCATAAGAGACCATCAACAAAAGGGTGATATTAGCATTGAGAGTATTGGCACCGAAGATCAACTAGTCGACATATTCACAAAGCCACTTGATGAGAAAAGATTTTACAAGTTGAAGAATGAATTGAACATACTTGACTTCTCCAACTTAAAATGAGTGCACCCCCACATTCTTATATGACATGCCTCTCCTCCGACATAGCAAGGTAAAGTTGTTTGGCATATCATTCATACTTTGCTAAGGACATGTTTAGAACATATAGACATATTTGCATGACAAATAGGCTCATTCATGAAAATCAAATGAGTTTAATTTATATATGGTACCACTATTGCTTCTATGTTTTGATTGATCTAGTGGTAGCATATGACATGTTTGTGGGCTTGCAAACCTAGTGTTGAATCTAGAAAATGAGCTCATGATGTGTAATTCAACATGGTCAAGATAACCCTTATACTTTATGAGGTGTGAAGAAGCTTGTCCTTGGATCAAACCGAATTACATATTCTAGGCAAGTAATCTAGATTGAACCATAATTTGGACTCTCTCATATTAATTGACTTAACTCTCACTAAAATTGGCACCTTTTTGGTGATTGTTGACAAAGGGGGAGAGAAAAGTCACAAAGATAGAAAAGTCACAAAGATAAAAAGTTAAGTTGCAAAGGGGGAGAGAATGACATTGGAAAGGGATCAATTAAAAATTGAGAACATAAGTAGGGGGAGCAAGCTCATAAATTATTTGTTGCATTTGTATGTGCATTAACATGATGAATTGTTGCATTGCAAAGCTTAAATTCATATTCATGTTTGTATGGTGATTGCTAGAAATAGAACTTGAATGATGATTTGTTAAGAGTAGCTTTACAAGTAGAATCTAGACACCCTTTGCTTTTAATGTTGATCTCACGGGGTACTTTAGTGTTTGTGATCTTTACAAGTGATGAATTATAAGTGGTGTCTAGCTACATCGATGCTAAGGATGGTATATAAAGGCAACTCCGATTGGTATCACGCTTCAAAGGTCCATTCTATATACCTTAGCATCAATTTGATAGTAGTAACTCTCCTAAAATTCAAATCCATACATATGTGCACAATTGAACCAAACTCATGGAAGCACATATGTAGGGGGAGCAAATACTATCGAAATTGAAAATTGATTTCATTTCATATCTTTGTGATGGTTGTCATCAATTATCAAAAAGGGGGAGATTGAAAGCCCAAGTTTGGTTTTGGTAATTAATGACACCAAGTTGCTAATGCCATGTGTTAAGTGTTTTGAGTTAGGCATAAGCAACACATGTGATGAAGGTGTACGTGGCAAGGAGTGGTGGCCACAAGATCACAAAGAGATGGTGCATGGATATGAAATGTTGATCATGATGGAATGCACATAAAATGATGGACATGATGATCAAGTGAAAGAGAAGGATCTAAGAGCGTAAGGCAAAGGTATAAACATAGGATTTTCCTTTTGCCGGTCCAAGATGAGTAGAGAAGTGATTGACCGGGTTTAGGATACATAGCCGACTATCAAGAGGGGCAATCACGGTTAGCTCGGGAATCAAGTGCCACTAGATCAATGTCTTAAGCATATGCATTAGGATCTAGTTGAGAGCTAACATAACGCCTTGAAAAATGTTTGTGAAAATGCTAACACACATGCACATGGTGTTTTTCACATGATGGTGTTGGCACTTTTGCGAAGGCGTTGGTGTTTGAGCGGTAGTAAGGGGTTTGGGGTTCGCTCTCCCTCCCGCCGAGCTTGCGAGCGCGGGATTCAGGCCTTTTCGAGGAATTGAAATGCCTATTTTCTACTGCGCCGGAAGTCGGAAAAGTAACGGAGGCGAACGGCGGTCACTGTGGTGACCGAACGCTGCACCGGACGCGGTCTCGGTTTGACCGGACGCGTCCGGTCAGTTTAACGCGGCGTGGGCGCTAGGGTTTGTGACCGGACGCTGGTCTGGCCTGACCAGCGCGTCCGGTCAGTTCACTTGTGCGCAGAAGGAGAGCGCGCGACCGGCGCGTCCGGTCCCTCACGGAACCGGAGCGTCCGGTCAGGCGTCCAGAGGAGCAGAGAGCTCTGTAGTGCCGATCGGACGCGCGGCGCGTCCGGTCACGTGTGATCGGACGCGTCCGGTCTCAACGGGAGCTTACTGGAACGCGATCGGACGCTGGCACTGTCGCGTCCGGTCAAACGCTAGAGCGCGTCCGGTCAGGGCAACGGCTAGTTCTGACGCGCACTATTCACGTTTGTCCTGTAATGACCGGACGCGTCCGGTCACCCTGACCGGAGCGTCCGGTCAGCGCGATTTTCGCTGCGTCGTCCGTAACAGCTAGCTGCGTACCCCTTCGTTATAAATAGAGGATGTCCGGGGTTTGAGGGTAACTCTTGTACATTTTGAGACCTAGAGACATCCTTTGAGCTAGAGAACAACCCCTCCACTCATCTCTTTGCTTAGTTGCACATCTTGAGTGAGATTGAGTGAGATTCAAGTGCATTGCTTGAGAGTTGCATTCTAGAGGCACTTGATCTTCGAGTTGCTGCGGATTTCTTGTTACTCTTCCGTGTTTCCCGACACGGTAGACGGCTTGGAGCAGCGGAGGTGATTGAGCTCGCAATTGGAGATTGTTGGAGCCCTCACCAAGTGTTGTAAGGGGTTCTTGATCCTTCCCCGCGGGAGTTCACAAATTAGATACTCTAGTGGAGCTCGTGGCTTGGAGGATCCCCATCTTGTGTGCGGTTGTGCGGTGCCCGCCGAGGGCTCGACTCTTGATAGTCGATTAGCTCGTGAACCGACAAGTGGGTGTATCGCCACAATGGGGAGTAGCTTGCCGGGAAGCAAGTGAACCTCGGGATAAATTCTTGTGTCATTCTCTTCCCGAGGATTTCTCTTGTGTGATTGATTGATTGGTACTTCTCTTCTCTACACGGCGGTATAATCACTCGAAGCTCTTCTCTCGTTTTACATCTTGTATCTAGCTTGTTGTTGTTGTTGTGTTTAGTGGATAGCCTTGTACTAGACTTGTGTAGGTGGCTTGCTTAATTAGTTAGAGCTAGTGCATTTTGCTCCACCACCTTTTGTACTAACTTATGGTTATGTAATTCTTGTAGAAGTTTTAATTAGGCTATTCACACCCCCCTCTAGCCTTTTTGGACCTTACAGCAAGTTTCCCCCCGGTTTCAGATTCATTTTGACACTTAGTTATTCTCATATGACATACTTTCATATAGATCCAAGTAATCTCCTAGAGCTCGCGGATGACAGGCAATCACCCGACTTCTACCGGTCTAAGCAAACTAAGCAATTATTAACCACGGACACCAAGGTAACAAGAATCGGTTAAAGCAAGGTGAAACAAGGTGTAATGCAGCAACGGTTGCAAACAACTCCTAAACGTAATGCATCAAATTAAGTAAAGTCATTAATAACTTATTTGCAAACTGAGAGAGAAATGCTCCAGGGCTTGCCTCGCTCATAGGAGCTCAGACGGTGGTCGGGGCACTCTGGAAGATCTTCACCGACCTCTTCTTCGGCTTCGGTCGACTCCTGCTCTTGAACCTCGGACTGCTCTTCCGGGTCCTCGGAAACTGCTACCGGGTTCACTTCCTGCGATCCTGTATGATGCAGAATTATAAGTGCTCATGCCTAGGTGCATTGCAGGGATGACATGAGATGATGATGATGAATGAATGAGATGTAAATGAGCATGTTACTTTATTTGGATTACGTGGAACTTACGACTCTTCTACAAGGTAGTCTACGTCATCCAAGAACATGTACTCAAGAACTATCACCACTATTTTCTATCATGCAAAGGCACCTTGACACTCAAGATGCTTCAAAGATACACCAAAGCATAGTTTACTAACTAATCTTGCATCAAAGATTGAATGTAAACCCTAGTTAGCACTATGCTTGAACAGCAACACAAAGTTTGGTAGCACAGAAAAATCTTAGAAAATTACAGTGGGTTACTAACATCAATACTAGCCTCCCACAAAATTTTCATTGCATTTGGATTACTAGAACTGCCTATACAAAACTAACAAGCTAAGGCCTAAAAATGAGTATGAAAATACTTTGCATTATGAAAAGTATCAAACAACAGATTTAGAAATTTTCCTACTTTCTATATAGTAAACAATCACTGAAGAAAAATTATTACTTGCATGTTTTATTTATCTTTATTTAACAAAAATAACAAATACTAGTAATAGAAAGCAATTGAACTACACCTAAAAATTCTTCTACAGAACAGACATGGTATATAACTTCCCTAGCAAGTACATGGCACAAAAAGATTAACAAACTTGGAATCACATTTTTTTTGATTTTTCTATAATTTATTATCAATTTTTTTAAGAAAACACCAATTTCAAGGATTAATTAAAACACTATAGAAAAGTAATGAAATATTGACATGCAATATTTTTATATTGTAGATCTGGTTCTAATGAGTCCATAGAAATTTATTTCACAATTTTTGGAGCTGAAATGATTACAAAAACAATTTCCAAAGTATTTTCCCATGAATAATAAAAGAAAACAGAAAACAATTTTTCAATATTGGCACTGGGCCGGCCTATGAAGGCTAACCGGCCCGTGGCCGTTTTCAGCCTGGTTCGCGCGTACGGGGAAAAAGCGAGCAGGCCCGCTTGGAGGCGTGGCCCACAGGGTGGTGGCCCAGTGAAGACCGAAGGGGGGGAGAACAGGGCGGCCTCGCCGGCATTCGGAACCGCGACGGCGTGGCGGTGGCCGACGGCCAACGGCCATCTCCGGCCACGCCCCGACCAGCGAGCGCGCGCACAGTGTTCGCGAGGAGATAGCGAACTCGAGAGAGAGGCTCAGGGGGATGGAGAGGGAGCGAGCGAGACGGTGGGCGGAGCACAAGCTCGGCGGCCCTGTCGTGGTGGCGCAGCGGGGGCGGAGAAATGGAGCCCTACCGGAGCAAGCAAGGGGATGGTGGCGCCTGTTCGGAGGAGAGGAGAAGGTGGCGGAGCTTCGTGCACGAGCAATCGAACGGTGGTGGTTCACCGGCGTCAGAACACGGCGGTGGATGCGAGGGCGTGCGGTGGCGAGCGGCGCTCCCGCTCGGGTTCTCCGGAGGAAGGAGAAAGGGAGCGAGCGAGGGGGCGAGTGGAATAGAGGCCGGACGCGCGCGGTGATTTGAGGCGGAGCGCGCGGGGTCCACGGGCGGCCACGCGGGGGCGTCGCCGGCATGCGGCCGCCACGCGGCGAGCGTGTCCTGCCACGGGCGCCAGCGAGCCGCGCGCGATGGCAGGAGGGAGAAGGAGGAGGCCGGCCTGGGCCGTTCCGAGGCGGGGAGCGGGCGCGGGCGCGCGCGTGCGAGGCGGGCCGCTTCCGGCTGCGGGCCAAAACCGAGGCAGCGGCCTGCTAGGTTAGTTTTGATTTTTTTTCAAATTTCAAATTTCAAACAAAATTCAAATACAGTTTTCAAACCCCATTTTGAACAAGAAAAAGACATTTTCTGGAAATGACCCAAAAATAAAAGTTGCTTAGAATTTAATTCTCTACAACTTTGATTAAGGGGCCAACTAAAAATTCTCAACAGATTTTGAATTGGATAATAAAAGCTAAATAGGGAGGATTTTTAAATATTTTTAAATAATATTTTGAAACAAGTTTTTGACAAAACTTTGGGTAATTTAGTTGCTCCAAAAAATTTGACCTATAATTCTAAGTGATATAAAATTTGTAGTTGCACAATTTTGATGAAAGATAATTAGCACATTAAAATATTACATTACGAATACTATTTTCCAAGCTTTTAGTTCACTCAAGTTATAATCTTACCATATATGATTATGAATGATATGACATGTCATGCTTATGATTGCAATGTAAATGCTTGCGTAACACCGGGGTGTTACATGTGCCCTCTTCAGGTGTACGGGAACCAGGCATCGACACAGACTCGTAACCAAGCCGCCGCCTTCATCTTCCACGTCCGCGCGCCGCTCGTTCGCAGAAGTCATCCGAGCGGGTAAGGCAATGGTGGCACAAGGGGCAGGCAACAGCGGTGATTTTGGTGGGCGGGGTGGAGGTAGAGGAGCGGGTTATAACCCTGGCTTCCACCCCGGCTTCGATCCCGGATACGCTGGTCGAGGGCGAGGCTGCGACTTCCACCCCCGCGGCCGAGGTTGCGGGCATGGTGGTCATGGAGGCTTCGGTTACAATTCCTTCAACTCAGGCTATCGAGGTGTGGGGCACGGAGAGAGGCAGCACAGTGCCGCTTATGGTGGTGGGCGGGGTCGTGGGGGTTGGCAAAACCCTGGGCGACATCACCACTAGCCGACGGCGCCGAACCAACCACAACAGCCAGCAGCGGCTCCTAGAAGTCAGCCGGCAGCAGCACAGGGAGGCCATCCTCCCCCCAAACCACGGCGGTCCAGGGGGCAGCAGGCATCGATGGTGCACGGTGGTGCTGCTCGCAACCTGATCAAGGAGGTAGCGCCACAATCTAGAGCAGCGGCAACAACTAAGGTAGTGTAGGGAACAAATGAAGATGCCACTGCCCCACCAAGTTCTACAACTGATGTTCCAAGTGATCTACCAGAGTCATCCCAAAAAGGAGGAAATCCAAACAGCAAAGGTAAACCCTATTGCTATCGTTGCCACACAAAAGGGCATACGATGTCCGTTTGTACTGCAGTGCTTAGCTGTGAGCTTTGTTTTGGTGATCATGTGAAAAAAGTGTGCCCAAATCTCAAAAATTTGCAACTTACTGCTAAACCATGTGGGTATGCTGTAGAAGGTCTAGGTTTCTATTTCATACCGGTTGTTGAGAATCCAAAAATTGTTTCAGATGATAAGTCTGCTGTGGTATGTGTTTTGGAGGGTTCTCTTACTGCTGACCAGTTAGCAGTGGAACTTGACAAACTACTGCCTGAGAATAGTTGGGTTATTGATGAGAAAGGCAATGATGCCTTTACTACTAATTTCCCATCCTCTGAAGTTCTCAACCACATGGTGAACTAGGGCCAAATTGATACAAAGACAGTGAAGGGAAAGATTCGGTTTGAAAAAGGGGCCAAAAATGATGTTTTCAAGTATGAAATTGACAAGGTTTGGGTGCAGTTCAGGGGTCTACCTAAGGAACTATGAGAATTTCCTATTATTTGGGCAATTGGCTCAATTTTAGGTGTTCCTCGTGCAGTCGATACAAAATTCACTAAGAAGTATATTAGAGCCAGATTGAAAGTAGTCGTGCTTAATCCTGACCTCATCCCAGATCTAGTGGATGTAGTCATTGGGGACTTTGTTTATGAGCTACAGTTCAGAGTTGAGAAAGATATGCCTGATGGCGAGCCCCAAGTCATTGACATGGACTCTACCATGGACGAAGACAAACCTCCGGAAGAAAAGAAGTCGGACAACATGGACGAGGATGGTAACAAAACAGCTGATGCTCCAGCTGATAAAGCTCCTGGTAAGCATTTTAATGCCTCAGTTGCACCGAGTGGACAACACAAGACTAAACTCGCCGCTGGTGCACTTACTGACCAGATGGACATGGACTTGGCGCCTCGGCTTACAGGACCTGATGGTGTCCAACAGGACTCGGCGTTTGCTATAAATAATACACATCAGCAAGACAATCTGGTACACATAGGATCAGATTCAGTGGGAAAGAAAAATGATTCTAAACTAGTGGTGTTGCTCACATAGACGGGGATGACACTAGATGGATCTGCTCATATGATTCTAAACCAGTGGTGTTGCTCACACAGACGGGGACGACACTAGATGGATCTGCTCATTGGAAAGCTAGCTTGATGCAGTCTAAGAGTGACTCAGGTCTTCTTAATAAGACTAAAGCACTGAGCGGTGGGGCAGTGTCACCGGTTAAGCAAGCAAAAGAAACGCGTCCATTTCGGAGCAAGACTTGTTGGAGAAGGCAACGAAGTTAAAGGCGCGCAAAAAATTGGATGCTGCTTCACTCAAAGGTAAAGAAACTCAGCCGCGTTCTTTTGATACTCTTGACGATTCTATTTTACTAGCTGCTACTAGTTCGCTAGGGGTTTCTTTTGGTAATAGTGATCAAGAGGTTGCTTTTTCTTTGAAGTCTTTAAAAGCCCTAGAATCACATAGATTGTCTGAGAGCATTAGTTTAGAAGTAGAAAATAATTTTGAGTTCGATGAAAATTCCACTGTTTGCTCTATAGATGAGAATATGGATTTAGAGGCTTTAAACCTCATTTGTGCAGAAATCACTGAAGACCTAGGTGATGGGGGTTGTGACCCTTTGTGTCTACATACCCCTTTATCACAACTCTAAAAACATAGGTCGAAGTTTAGAAAGAAAAAAAATTAAAAATCTTTCAAGATGAAAGGAATTTTCTAGAATTGCAACGGGTTTGCTGACAAGAAAAAATATAGATTTCTTTCTGACTTGACAAAAGAAAAGAACTTAGATTTCATCGCCTTATCGGAGACCGGAAGAGTCATGTTTCCACAATTCACCCTGAATAATATCTGTGTTGGCAGGGATTTTCTATGGCATTGCATGGCTCCGAGGGGTCGGTCCGTTGGCATGATTCTAGGAGTAAACCCTCTAATTTTTGACATCGGTCAGATAGAAGAGGGGGATTTTTTTATTCGTTTCAAATTACAACATAGGGAAGATGATTTTAAGTTTAATTTAATCTCAATTTATGGCCCAGCTCAGTTCGAACTCAAAGCACAATTCTTATCTGAGTTGGTCAGAGTGTGTTCAAAAGAAACCTTACCTATTATCATAGGTGGTGACTTTAACATTATTCGTAACCCGGGTGAGAAAAATAATGAAAGTTATAATGATAGGTGGCCTTTTCTTTTTAACGCTGTTATTAACACGTTAAATGTTAGAGATTTAGAGATGTCATGCAGAAAGTTTACTTGAGCTAATCGATTATAAAACCAGACTTTTGAAAAACTAGATAGGGTCCTAGTTTGTACGGATTTTGAGTCCAAATATCCGCTTACAACTTTACTTGCATTGAGCAGAGAGATTTTTGACCACACTCCACTCTTATGTACAACAAATAATCCATCCCCGGCTTACCAACCCCAATTCAAGTTTGAATTGGGATGGTTCCTCCGAGACGGATTCTGTGACATGGTGCGAGATGTATGGCACAGTGTAGTTGTAGAGGGAACCCCATTAGAGAGGTGGCAAGCCAAGATCAGAAGGCTTCGCCAATACCTCAAAGGTTGGGCAAAGAATGTGAGCGGTGCTTATAAGAAAGAAAAGAAGGAACTTCTAAATAAACTCGATGAGCTAGACAAAAAGGCAGAAAACTCTTTGCTTAATGAGATAGAATTAAATCTAAAACATGTGTTAAATGAAAGGCTTGCTGAATTACTTCGAGAGGAAGAACTTAAGTGGTACCAAAGGGCAAAGGTAAAGCACCTTTTAAAAGGGGATGCTAATACAAAATACTTTCATTTGTTAGCAAATGGTAGACACCGAAAAACTCGTATCTTTCGGCTATAGGACAGGGATACTATAATAAGTGGTGATGCTCATTTAAAACAACATATTACCAGTTATTATAAGAACCTCTTTGGCCCTCCTGAAATTTCTTCTATTGGGTTAAATGAGCAACAGGTTCATGATATCCCACAAGTTTCTGATCTGGAAAATGAGTACCTGATAGGTGTCTTCTCAGAATCTGAGGTGAGGGCAGCAGTGTTCCAAATGGAACATAACAAGGCACCGGGACCGGATGGTTTCCACCTGAGTTTTATCAGGTCTTCTGGGATTTAGTAAAAGATGATGTGATGGATATGTTTATGGAATTCCATGTGGGAAATTGCCATTAAATAGTCTCAACTTTGGAACGATAATCTTGCTACCAAAAAATAAAGATGTAAAAAGGATTCAACAATACAGACCAATATGTTTGTTGAATGTCTCTTTCAAGATCTTTAC
Organism: Saccharum hybrid cultivar R570; assembly: GCA_038087645.1. Classification (NCBI taxonomy): domain Eukaryota; kingdom Viridiplantae; phylum Streptophyta; class Magnoliopsida; order Poales; family Poaceae; genus Saccharum; species Saccharum hybrid cultivar. The sequence continues at coordinate 7,415,846 of JAQSUU010000112.1, read as the reverse complement.
CAAAGTAGTAACAAATATATTATCTATTGTTGCCTAGAAGATCATTAGACCTACACAAATTGCTTTTCTCCTAGGTAGAAATATTATGGAAGGCGCAGTTATACTACATGAGACATTACATGAACTTCACTCAAAAAAGCAGGACGGGATAATCTTTAAAATCGATTTTGAAAAGGCTTATGATAAAGTAAAATGGAGCTTTCTACAACAAATCTTAAGGATGAAAGGGTTCTCACAAAAGTGGTGTTCATGGGTAGAGCAGTTCACGCAAGGAGGTAATGTGAATATTAAAGTCAATGATCAACCTGGTTGATACTTACAAACAAAGAAAGGCTTAAGGCAAGGTGACCCAATGTCTCCAATACTATTTAATATAGTGGTGGACATGCTGGCCATACTCATTGCTAGATCAAAGGAAGCAGGTCAGGTGGAAGGGGTCATTCCCCATCTAGTCCAAGATGGTCTGTCCCTCATTCAATATGCAGATGACACAGTGATCTTCATGGGTCATGATATAGACAAGACAATGAACATGAAACTAATTTTAAGTACCTTCGAGCAACTGTCAGGACTTAAAATTAATTTCCACAAGAGTGTGATCTTTTGCTTTGGTAAAGCAAAGGATCATGAAGTGTTTTACTCATAGTTGTTTGGGTGCGGGATGGGTAAGTACCCGTTCTGGTACCTTGGTTTGCCTATGCACACTAGGAAATTGAGTAATAAAGATTGGCAGACAATCGAAAACAGAATTGAGAAAAAGCTTAGTGGTTGGAAAGGCAAAATGCTCTCGGTAGGAGGTCGCTTGATCTTAATAAACTCGTTGCTTTTCAGTTTACCAATGTTTATGATGTCATTCTTTGAACTCCCAAAAGGAGTATTAGAAAAGATTGACGGTTTTAGATCAAGATTCTACTGGCAGAATGACCAACACAAGCCTAAATATAGGCTAGCCAAATGGGAAATTCTATGCCAACCTAAAATCCAAGGAGGCTTAGGCATACAAAATTTAGAGTTACAGAACAAATGTTTGTTGAGCAAATGGCCTTTTAAATTGATAAATGAGGATGGATTGTGGCAAGAACTTTTACGGAATAAATACATAAAAGACAAATCTATAGGAAGTTGTACTAAAAAGCCAACATATTCCCACTTCTGGAAAGGCTTGATGAATGTCAAAGATACTTTCATGGGTTTTGGGTCCTTCAAAATTAAAGACGGGTCGCAAACTCGTTTTTAGATGGACACCTGGTTGGGGAACCTACCACTGAAAGATAAATTCCCTTCGTTATTCAATATTGTGAGAAGAAAACAAGACTCGGTGGCAAGTGTACTTGCATCCGTCCCATTAAACATCTCCTTCCGCCGTAATAAGAACTTTACTTCCTATTTTGTTTTTCCAAATTATACTGTAAACTTTGGAAGTGGTATGCTGGACGTGAGGTCAGACTTTGTAATAATTGGTTTGATTCTACCTTATAGTGGATGAAGCCGGATATAAACTATCCTTTATTAAAAAAAAGCTTCTTGCGCTTCGCCCTGTCGTTCAGTTTCCAGTGACTACACATAGGCGCAGACATGCTGGAAGACTGCATAGCTTTGTCAGAGCGAATGGAAGATCAAATAATGTACAGAATAAGAGCCGAAGCGGCGGCTCAGTTGGTTAAAAGCTTTCAACGAAAGCTCGGCCAGCCCGGATTCGATCCTAGCGCCCGCAGTATTTCCGTGCACAGTGCATGGGAATAGGGAGAAAAACTCCTCAGTTCAAAAAAAATAATGTATAGAATGCTCTTTGGAGAAATGTACATATGTATACTCTTGCTTTTTTAGATTATTAGTTACTCATATCTAACTATTACTAATAATAGAAGCTCTTTTGGAGCCTTCACTTATTCCTCGTGAGACTAGCTAAAAATGGATAAATAAAAAACAACCTGTCGCCAATTAGGTATAATAATAATCATCATTGATATAGCTATGTGTCGGAAAGCGTTGGTGGAGACATCTAAAGAGGGTTAAAATTTAAGGGCTATGTGTTTTAGCATCAGATCTTAGAGGAGCTAATCTGCTTTACTTAGTTTCAGTTGTTCTGGATTGTGTAACCGGTTTTCAGTTTGGCCTTGGTGCAGTTTTTGTATCGTGTGGCTGAACACATTCACTTGCTGAATGTTGGAGGCCGGATGTTTCTTCCTTAATCTAAAAAAATCATTAATATAGCTAGTGTATCTATATTATATTTTCTAAAATAACACAATATCCTAAAGTAACATTTAAATCTACATCTAAATTACACAACTCTGCCATTATAAAAAATAGCCTCAACTAACCCATAAATCAATATCTAAATTACTTATCTCTATTATTATAAAATAGTCTAACTAATCCCCTAAATCTATATTTAGATTACCCACCTCTATAAGTACAAAAAAGAAGCTAAAGTAATCATGTAATCAGATGTAATAATTGTGAGTTAATAATCCTTTATCAAAAAAAGTTAAGAAATGAAACATATAACTTTAATTCATAGGTATATTTCATTTTCTAATCAGATGCTATCTCTGTGTGATTAATGGAGATTGGTTAATAAATAGCAAATAACGATACGATACCTACTAAATTCTATGTCACTATTTAATGCAAAAATATTTCTTGTTCTCTAGAATCCCTTAGATTTGGGTATAAGTTTTTAATTCTCGAATGGACTATATTGCATGATGGAGGGAGTATTTATCAACTAATGGACTAATTGTTAACACCTCCACTTACTAAGTTATTGGGCATGTTTGGATCCACACCTGTTAATTTTAGCTGCTAACTATTAGAACTAATATATCTAAATAATCTATGCTTAATAATAAATTTCAAATTTATTAATTCGTGATTATTCCAACTTTTCTTCAGGCCGTTCGCACTAATGCAGCTGAGTAGCTCCCAAGCAAGCAAATTAAAAATACTCCGAAAAATAACCGGCTCTAGGATTTCCTATGGGTGAGAGCGGTAGTGCTGGTTCCCGTTGAATCGAGAACTGTTTAAAGCTTAGCTGTTGGGCCATGATTGAGATGTCCGTGCAATTGGTACGGGCCGCCATAACATAGCTAACACTTCGGCAGGCCCACGAAAGAACCCTAGGTTCATTTCCGCTGAAAATGTTTATTTTAATTGTGTGAACTAATATCGTAATTGGATTTTCTATTTAAACTCTAAACTAGATGTCTTATCTTCTTATAATTCTTAAAACCATTCAAATTTCCTCCCTATTCTGGATTGAAGAGATTTTGAAGGTAGTTTGGTATTTGTTTAGTTAATAAAAATCCAATGAACACTTGATAAGATTTTTAAACTTTAAAGATGTCTCCAACCTTCTTAAAATTATGAAAAAAAATAAAGATAGATCTTGACAAAACAAAACCAAATAAAATATTAGAGCTCATGAAAATACCTCTGGAAGCTTCACAAAACTAGATTTAGCTATAGGATAATGGAAAATTACCAAAAAAAATCTAGAAACTCCTGCAGTCTAGGCATGTTTTAAAAACTTTACATGGCAAGAATATGATATGCATCCAACATTTCAACATGAATGTAATATTTATTAATTATGAATGCATTCAAGCTAGCATTGGTGTAGGTTACATCTTATATTTTTATTGTGAAATGTTTTCATAATGTGTTTAGACATCAATTAGAATATTTTGGGATTTTTCTTTGGATACTTTTGTTATTTTTGAGAGCTATGTTCACGGGCTCTAAATATTTTATGTAGATTTTTCATATCGGACTTTTATTAGAATTTTTAGAAGCTTCTTTGGTTTAGAAATATTATCAAGTACTACCTTCGTTCTATTTTATCTGGCACACACGCATATCAAGATTCATTAAAAACTTTGACCAATAATTAGACTAATAAATTTTAACTATTATAATACAAACTTTATATGATTAGATTTTTAAGGAATTATACTATCCAATGATTATAAGTTTATAAGCATTAATAATATAATATAAAGCAAATGAATGGTCATAGTGTAATCTAAGAGACCGTGTCACTCTAACTTGTGCCAAATAAAATGGAACAGAGGGAGTATTTTTATGGATTTTTTAACTAAGACAATGAAATCACTTTGAAAACCAATTCTAATCATAACAAGAAGATATATAATAAATTTATGAATCTAGAAAATCAAAATGAACGCATGGAGTAGCAATCATTCTACCTCATCTTTTATTTTTTTGAGAAACATTCTACCTCATCTCACCGTGCCTTAGGTTTGGGCCCATCCATCGCTTAAGCCCAAAATTGCTTTTTTTGTCGTGGCAGGCCACTTTCTCCCAGGCCCACATTCGGCCTTAGAGCAAACTAGAAAATTGGGTGCGTCGTTGGCGCACCAAGCTTTTTTCATATATAACACTTGGTTTTCTCTTTAAATGGAGTTTATGTTGATTTGATCATATCATTTATTTTAAACATTGAATTAAGGCTAACAATAGGTGTGCAGGCTGAGTCTTTATTTCGTCATCATACATAAAAGAAATCTCAATTCTGGTTGGACCACTGCTAATAGTTTAGGGATGTCACATGATTGATGTAAGGATTCATGGCACCCCATTAATATTATTTTGATCTTGTTTAAACTCATGTGGTGATCAATATCCGTCTTTGAACATAGAGAGAAACAGAAGCACAGTCTCGCTTAAGGAAGCACAATATTGATTAAGTATTCTCTTTAAGGATGACGGAGCATAAGTAGCCGGAAGATTAAGGTAATTGTGAAATGAGTAGAATTCGACCTCGAATTATGAAATTTGGCATCTGGATTTTCTTTTTTTCGATTTTTATTTGAAGTTCATATTCACCATTAGAAAACATAGGAAAAATGTACAGTAAAAACTTTTTAGTAAAACATGTTATATTATAGATCCATTGCATAGATCTATTTATGAGGGTTCCGAAACAATTTGATTTTCTATTTTACGATTTTTCTGTGATTTATTACACAATTTCAAAGTTCTAGCAAATTTATTCGTAAAAGAGAAAAAAATAGATAAGGGAAACCAGCTTCGGGCCGAATTCAGCCCTCTAAGGCCCAGGGAGCGGGAGGCAGGCCGGCCCATGAAAAGTGCTGGATTGCGGGTTGGTTTTGGAAAAGCTAGAGGCCTTTTCTGCAAAAAGAATTGAGAGAGGAGACGGGACTGCGGGTTGATTTAGCTAAAGTTAGAGGTTTTTTTTTTTGCAAAATGACCGATGCTCGCCCAATCTGGACCGTATACGCGCCCGATCTGACGGATGGGAATTTCTGGTGACGTGGCACGCGAAGGAGGTCCGAGCGATGGGACAGATTTCGTTATAAGAAGATATGTCCGTACGTTGGAACGTGAAGTATAATTTATTATATATGGTGCTCATGTTAATGAGAATGAAATAACTTTCTTATTAGATTTATTTATTGAGTTTGACCTAACATTAAATTTAAAATGAAAGTCGATACCCATAATAAATGGCAGCAGCGATTGGTGAGTGCATCCACTCCTCATCCAGTACAGCCGAAGCCGCCAGAGACGTGGAGCGACCGATGAGATCTGGCCAGGGGATCGAGCAGCGTGAGTTCGGTGGCAATTGGTGAGCTTGTGCAGACATTGGTCGCAAGCAGTGCGATAGGTCCGGTCCTGTATGTGTGCAGATTTGCAGGCGAGCAATCTCACACAAATAGATGGGAACATGGCATCTCATATCTCCACGACTGCACCGGACAGATCCAATTGTCGGCTTTTTTTTTTCCAAGAAGCACCGGAGTCGACTTGGCTTCTGTTTCAACCTTTTGATTTTGATCATGATTTACCGGTGGAGGAGACCAACGGGTCCAGTATGGTTAGTCATGGCTGCTTCTTGTATATCCGTTGTTTCCGTGTACGGATTAGGACTTGTGTAACTACGTACGCGGAAAGGGCACCGCTATTGATTATTTTTCTTTTTTTATATTCCTTTATTTATTTATTTATTTATTTTTCTTTCATTCACATTAGACCACCATCCGTTGAATCCATCCCGCATCTGACCACTGTTCCCCATCCGGCCATCCCCGCACATCCCGTCGCCTCCACATTGCGAGTCGCGCTCCAGTCCGTCTCCGTCGCGGCTTGACCCTGTCCCCGACCCGACGACGACGACTCCCCACCGCCCCGCGCCACGCCCGTCTCGGTGGTTGATCTCGTCGCCCCATCCACTCCCCCCTGGGACTCCCAACTCCATCCCAACCTGAGCTAGCTACTCCACTCTACGCCGCCGTCTTTGGGCCTGGTCCGCGTTGCTGTCTCTCGACCTCGCTTGTCGCGACCTCGCCCGCGCCTCTGTTTCCCTACCCGTTTCGGTTCCCAGGAGCTTGTGGTGCACCACCTCTGAGAAAGGTGACGGAGGTCGACCTCTGTGTTTGGATTGCGGGATGAACTCCGAGTTAGACCCAAATGGTGTGTTGTTTGGTTGATGAGCTAGGTGGGTTTGGGTTGGACCTAGGACCGAATATTCTCTCAAATGCGGGTTCCCGCGGTCCCTTCAAATCGGGCGGACCATCTCGACCCAGATGAACAGCGTCGTTCGCCGTCTCCTTCTCCCTCCCCTCGTCGCGATCTCCACCATCCCCGGCGTCGGCGCTCACGGTTCCGCTCCTCCGGATCTGGGCGAGCAGCGACCTCGGGCTCTGGAGTTGGCGCGTGTCGCGGGTGTGGGCGAGCTTGTGCGAGCTCGGGGCGCTGGAGCTCGACGAGGCGGGGTGTCGGCGGGGCCTGCGCGGGGAGGCCAGGCCGCCATGGCCGTCGGGGCGGGGCTGTGTGGGGAGGCGGGGCCTCCACGGCTGCCGAGGCCTGCGCGGGGCGGGGCGAGGCGGGGAGGCGGCAGCCGGGGGGCGGGGCTGGGAGGTGACAGCCATGGCGATGTCACGAGCTGGGGTTGGGGTATGGGCGAGCAGAGGAAGAAGATGAAGGGGAAAAAGAAAATGAGGAGGATGATAGGCAGGCCTCACTAATGATACTATTAACAGTGTCAAAATGGTGTCCATTTGGTCCCTCTTCAACCTTGCAACCAGACAAAGAAGAACTGGATTTAACCCAACCTCTTAACCAAACACGAGATGAGTTCATCTCATCCTAAAAATCTAGGTCGGATCCCACCCAACCATGGTCTCAAACTAAACACAAGGTACAAGTTCCATACGTGGGATTGGATCTGCCTCTACATGTGCCAGGTGCGTAGAAGGAAAAAAAAAAGTCATGGGCTGAATGCAGAAATTTTGCATCTTTGTTATCAGGATACATACAAACCAACACGCGCTCTCACGTGCAGCCCACAGAGGCCGAAGCGGCAGTCACCCGCGATGAGCAAAGCAGGCGGCGGTCCCGGCTCGGCCCCGGGCCCGACGGCCGCGGCGGCGGCGGCCGCGGTGCAGAAGCAGAAGTCGCTGCTGCAGAAAGCGGACGCCGACGTCTCCAGCCTCGTCGACAATTTCTCCTCCCTCATCAACATCGCCCGAGTACGTCCGTGCGCCCTCCTTTCCCCCCTCGAATCCGGCAGCCTGAAGCACTCCGGACTAACCCTAGCTCGGAATGCCATGGTTAGGTCAACGATCCGCCTGTGCGCAACTCGCAGGAGGCCTTCCAGATGGAGATGCGTGCCGCCCGCATGGTATGGACCTGCTCGCTGCCCACCAACCGTTAGCGGATTTGATTCTGAAACTGTGTCTGAATCAGGCATCCCTTGTTAGTTATTTTTCTAGATACATGAGCAAAATTTTGGAGCGAGGATATTTATAAACCAAAAAAATCTGTACCGTGGTTTCTAAGCCGTTTTAGCATGCAGTGCCCCAAAATTGGGGTTAGAGGAGAGATAAGTAAATTGCATGGCCTGATTTTTCTTATAAAAGCAACAGAGTATTGCTTTCTCGTTTCTCTGGAAATATTACTTTCGCTTTACTTTTGTGATTCTGTTGGGGCATGGGAAGCTAGAAGGCTGCACATTTGTTCCAAGCATACTATGCTATAAAAGCAGTGCATGAGGTTCTTCCAGGTTTTAAGTTCGGAAAAAGTCTAATTGACCCCCCCAACTATAGACGGTGGTCTAGTTTACCCCTCGAACTATGAAATGGTCTAATTTACCCCCTGAACTTTGCAAAACCGGCCAAATCACCCCCTCTGGAGGTTTTGGGCGGTGGTTTTGCTACAGTGTCAGCGGTTTTGCTACAGTAACATCGGTTTTGTCTTTTTCTTTTAAATTTATTTCGTCTGAATCTTTGAAAAATCATAGTAAATCACAGAAAAATTATAAAATGGAAAATCCAATTTTGTTGGACTCCACATGAGTAGATCTACACAGTGAATATATAATATAGTATGCTTTAGTACAAAATTTTTGTTGTATGAATTATTCAAATTAATTACAGAAAAAAATAGATCAAAATTTACAGTAAAAATTTTGTACTAAAGCATACTATATTATATATTCACTGTGTAGATCTACTCATGTGGAGTCCAACAAAATTGGATTTTCCATTTTATGATTTTTCTGTGAGTTACTATGATTTTTCAAAGATTCAGACGAAATAAATTAAAAAAGAAAAAGACAAACCCGCTGTTACTGTAGCAAACCCGCTGTTACTGTAGCAAAACCACCGCCCAAAACCGCCCGAGGGGGTGATTTGGCCGGTTTTGCAAAGTTCAGGGGATAAATTAGACCATTTCATAGTTCGGGGGGTAAACTAGACCACCCCTTATAGTTTGGGGGGTCATTTAGACTTTTTCCTTTTAAGTTCTGACAAGCTCAACTTGGCTCCAATCTAGTTAATTTACTGGACAAGGAGGAGTTGGGTTCAGCCAGCTGTCCTTTGTGTCATTGTCATCAGTTTATATCATGCACAACATAGAAGCTGTTGGGTGATGTAATCTTATTATAGCTTGACTGCTTGAGATAGCCAGGCTGTAGAATCATAAAGGATATGCTTCATCTGATCGGTGAAATATTGGTCCTTCTAGGTTTGTACTAAGTCAAACTCTTTTACCTTTGACCATCGATATCTAAAGTTCTGTATAGATTGACAGCACACATTATAAAAACTAAAGAATATTTAATGATATGTATAACTCTCTTATATTTAAGGTAATATATCTGTATAAATATTGCTACTCAAAATTGATAAAGTCTCCGATCAGTGGAAGTAATATGCTAAGATAGATGTCTGTCTGTAATATTACATTGGATACTCCATGGTGATATGTAGTGCAAAATGTGATACTGTTATAGGTGTGACCTGCCATGGGGTTGTGGTATCGCCCAAATGAAAATGAAGGAGCTAGATTAATAAGGATATTATTGAAACAGGGACCAGTTGGGTAGAACCAAGATCTGATTATGTATAACTGGAGAAGTGTAGATGTACATAGCACTATCTCAGAAAGATAAACCCGGGTTGGGGCATGAGAACCTGGATTTCATTTAAAGCCATGCATTTAGAGCCGATGTTCCATGATAGACAGTAGACACAGCTTATAGACATGACAAGAGGAGAAGTTTACCTTAGAATTGACCCTACTTAGGTCACTATAGACAAAGTGGTCTTGGAAGACCGGTGAATAACCATGCCCCCACTTCCATATGCTATAGAGGAAAGTGATGTTTTGCTTAATTGTCTCTGACATACGCAGTCAGTTATTTACCTAAAGCACAACTCTAGAATATGATGAAAATGGCAAGAAGAATCATGTATCAACTCTTGAACCTAAAAATTTCTGATATTCCCTTATGTCTTTATCTGTTTAGGTACATTCAGCAGACTCTCTGTTGAAATTAGTGTCGGAACTTAAGAGGACAGCCATCTTTTCTGGGCTTGCTTCATTGAATGAGAATGTGGATAGGAGGATTGAAGTGCTGGGTCAGCAAGCTGAGGGAACTGAGAGAATGCTGGAGAGGATTGGGCAGGAGGCAGCAGCAAGCCTCAAGGAGCTAGAGGCACACTACTACTCATCTGTTGTGCGGTCACCATCCTATGATTGAGGTTAATCTTATCATTCCAGGATAAAATTGCTCGTCTTTCCAATATGCACTCATTTCACATATGGTTTAACAGCAATTATTTGTTCTATCATTGGAGTATCACTAAGTTGTAGCAGTGTTAATGTTCGGTGGAATGATTTAACCTCAGTGCTAGCTGTATCTTGCTTTTACATATATATAGGTGCATGATGCATAGTTCATAAGGTTATATATCTGTTTGATTATTTATCTAGTATAATTTTTTTTCTTTTTTTTTGATAATAATTTAAGGATAAATAGTTTACAAAGGAGAAGATAAAATCATAGAAAATGAAATTTCTAATTCAGATTAGAAGGAAAAAGGAATGAATATAAGTGTTATGTTATGATTTTGAATACTCTAATAAAGGGAGGAGGGAGGCTGGAGAGAAAAACTTTTGGATATGTACATTGCGAATATACCAACAATAGAATCAATTTAATTCTGAATTGCAATAAGTGAGTGGGATATCTCAAATAGAGATGAGCTGCTTGACTATGTCAAATAATGTAGTCAATGGTTCGAAAAAAACTAAGAGATGGATGAAATTATACAAGGAATCCTGGTTTCAAAACAAAGGAAAATGGGGATACACGAAACTGGTATATGCTACACTCAATTAGCGTACCTAATAAAAGTACATAAAATGGATCTTCTGTCATGGCTTTTACATGGGAAGTATAAATGCTAGAGGACCTTGTATAATGGACTTGCTGATGTCTATCAAATTGATTGTCTTGACCCCTAAACTTGACTGGGTCTTGACTAGTGAAGACGGAAGACAGATTTCTTTTGCTTTATTGACTCCATACACTTGAATTTGCTACAGAAACTTGTCTACTGAAATATGGAAACTGTACCAATGCAGCAAGAAATTCTTATAATCTGTTTAATCTTTAGATGTTAACCATTTTTATTTATAATATTGAATATTGCCTACTGATATTATTTGTAGAAGCTGTATATTAATTAATTTTCTTTTCTTCATGGTTGCAGGGTTATCTCAGGTTATCAGTTGATAGACTTGGCACAATAACTATGGTTGGTGTATCTTTTGTAGAAAATACTTTAATTTATTAGTTACAACAACTATAGTCACTTCTGAAGGCTATTGTATTACTTTTGACTATACTAACCCACAAACGCAGTCATCTCTCTTTTTTTTTCTCACCATTCTCACCATACATTAGTACCTGATGCTTATGAGGTGGATAAGATGCTTAAGTTTGCACCGATACTTAATATGTGCTAATAAGGTAGTTGAGTATATCTCATTAGGTTGATAAGGATAGGTAGGGCTCGATAGAGAGGTCGAGCCAAAGGAAAGGATCGTCTTAGATTATCTGAACAACTGGGATGAGCTAGGCTAGGAAAAAGGGTATCTCTTGTTTGAGAAGTTTCAACTAACCAGATTTTGATGCATGATTGCAAGTGGCTAGGCTCCTTCGGGAGATCATCTAAGGATTATGGGATTGGATTGGGTTTTACAAGGAATTATTGAAAAAATTTGACCAGGTTGGGTTTTTGGGTCATTACAATTCCAAATGGTGAAGGAATTTCCATGCCGATGTAGCTTTGCTGTATGGCAGCGTTGACGATGACAAATGTGATTATTTCTATTTTGACTTTTGTTTCCCTCTAAGGGGACTGGAATGTCGTTTTTCCCAATAGCATTGATTTTCTTTCCCTCGAACACATACAAAGGTTTCCTTTTAGCTCTAGCAACCTTCTGTCCATATTCATACTGTTAAAAGGTTTGATGAATAGTATATCTGTAGACCTTCCAGTGTCAATGAGTATATTGTGTAAAGTGTACCCTGCTACATTTGCATCAGTGTGTAGGTAATCCCAAACCTTCGAGTCTTCTTCAGTGAAGGTTATTGGAGCCATGGACCATGCTAGTCTGTTTTATGGGAGCTGGGGCGCTATGTTTAGCATCCTTTGGTAGTCTTTGTGGACACGTTTGTTTTCGTGGTCTTGATTCGAGGTGATTGTGAATATGTGACTGAGAGATTAAGAGAAGGTAGAATGTTTTTAACTTCAATAACTTGCAAAACACTATTGGGCTGGTTTTCTTGTTTTGGAATATTCTGCTGATATAGTTAAGTGGTTGACTAGTGTACTGTTGCTCTAAAATTTGGCCAGAAGAGGTGGCGGGTACTACACTATACTAGACTGGGCTGAATCAGGATGCAGGCTGATGTTGGGCCACCATTTGTTACTTGAATTTGCGTAGTTAGCTACCACGGTGGTTGACCCAACAGGCTGGAGGACTGGGTGTGTGAAGCTGGAATCTTCCTACGGAGCAGTCATGTGATAGACATGATTCGTTGGATTTGATCTTGATGTTTCTTTTTGTCTTCAATTTCATCGCCATTTTTTTAGAATTTGAATTCTCTCGAAATGTGCCCTACGTTTTCTCCGTATGTGAAACAGTATGGTGTTACTCACCATGTTCTCTTTCCACCTCGGCCTCCACAACCTCTATTGTAATGGCCTCCTTGGCTTCCGCGAGAGCCGAGAGGCATTCCCATTACCTTTTAGTTCTTGGCTTGCGCTTCACTTCTTCAGGTTGGGACCTTTTGTTCTTGGCTTTGCTTTGCTTTCACTTCTTCAGGTTGGGACTCCGGGGTTTGCTCGAGGTTGTTAGTATGATGGGCATAAGCTTTGATTTTTGTTTTGGACTTCGTAGCTGCTGCAAAGACTTAGGTGCTGTTTGGTTGCATCATGTAAATGTAAACGCAAACGGTAATAGAAGCACTGCTAATGGAAACAATTCAAGCCAATACTGGCTTTGTTTGGTTCCTGTCTGTAATGGAATCAGATAATGGAGACCAAGAGGTCGCCTTCATCGACATTGCTCAGCGAGTCAGCGCCACGCCAGCAGCCAGTGTCCATCTCCTGCGTACACACCCTGCGGCGGAGGAGACGCGCGGAGTGGGCAAACTTTGGCGGCGCGGCACGGGGCGAATACCAGCGGCCCACGGTGGGGAAGGTCTCCGGCGACGCGATGGAGGTGGACTGTGGCGGCGCAGGCCACCTTCCCCGGCAAGGATCCGTCGGAAGCAGTACGTCGCCGGCGGTGGTAGGCCTGTCATCGGTGGCGCTGTGGCGGAGACTGTGTGCGAAGGGGTTGCCACTTTTGTCGTCGAATCACATCTGTTGGGAGACGTGCAGACCGTTAACGATTACTGTAACTCCGGATGGTGGGCGGTATGGGTTTTACACTAGCTGGTAACAGATCACACCGCGAACTGATTACTGCCCGTCTAAAACAAACACAAACTAACGGTATGGGATACCCTGTAAACAGATCACGGAGCAAAACCTCCGAACCAAACAGCATCGGTGTCTGACTTTGAATATTCAGCCATAACTTCAAATAATTTATTTACTAATGCTGGCGGATTTCTTGCGAAGTGTGAGACGCCCTATCCTACACCAAGCCCTTCGACTGCTGTGGCGATAACGGTAGCATGTGGTACATGAGAAGCCTCATTCGATTTGCTCCTACAGCTAGATGGACCGCGGTTTGCCGGTTTGAGTAAAGTGTATCAGACTATCCGCCGTGAACAATACCATCAATTACTCGTATGAATAGCTTTGAGTGCAACAAACGTTGTCCCCTACGGATACAACGGTTGTCTTGTAATTGGCGATGAACTTGCGATGGTTGGCTTGCCCGTCTGATCTTGGTACTTTGGGTTTGTAATACGCAGGCCAAGACTGTTCTTGCAAATGATTTGCGCGAGGAGAGTTCTTGTCGAACAATAACATGTCCCTCAAGTGTGCTTGAATTTACGTGCTGTTTGGTTCGGTAATACGTACAGGAACAAAAATGGGAAGTGGAACTCATTCATGCCGCTACCTGTTGCAAAGTAATCAATACTGTAATTTGTTTGGTTTGGCAAAATGGATGTCCGTTAACCTCAACCAAACTAAATGCAACGCTACCTGGTAGCGGCTGATAACGGGGCAAAACACACCAACCAAACAAAACCTTAGTGTTGAGGATCCGGTCTTGGAATCTTGAGTGTAGTCTCTGCTTTTCTTTAAGCCGCGTACTTTGCTATTGGGTCTTTTGGTTGTGGCTTCTTTGGCTTCGTGCATGCTTGATTTCATGCCTCTGCCACGATGTTTGCAACGATTTCATAAGTGATTTGCTGCTTTTACTTCAATAGGTTGTTGAATTCTTCTTTGTAGGCTTCGAGTTTTCCTTGTACTTTGCACTCATTATATATCTCTTCTCTTTGCTTTCTTCTTGCACTGTAAATGGCTTCTTCGTCGCTAGTTGTGCATATTGTTCAGCTTCTTCTCCTGATGCGAATCTTAGTTTTTGTCTTATGGAGGGATGACTACGAGGGTAGTTTTTTCTTTTGGTGTTTCGAACTAGCACTATCCGAGGTGGATGGTGGTATTCTCTTGGAGGTTTCTGGTGGATTTCCTCTTTTTTACCTCTTTCTAACATTGGAAAGCTTGGCTACAGCTATGGATTGGCGCCAACTGCCGTCGAAGTTGGAGGGGAGGAGGGGCAAAGATATTATTGTTCCATTGTTCGCCTTTCATTTCTTGTAAGACTATCCGCACTCGTGGTACTCTAAATTCATCTTCTAAAAGGTCTGGTCATCAAAATTCTCTCCTCTATACTCAATTCTTCCACATCCATCCATCCTTTGTATCATCCTCTATCCATTGTGGGGTCCATTTGTTACTTTATCTAAATATATCCATGTGAGATCTAGTTTTGAAGGATTTATTGAAACAAATTTAATAGTGCAGTCGGAATTTAATTTGTTTTTTTGGTTTGTGAGTTATAACTTTTTTTAGTGTTAAAAACGTGGGGCCCGCCACTGATTCCATGCTTTCTCTCTCCCGTGCATGCTCTCCCGTGGGCGGCGTGAAAGATGGTGGGACCAGCGCTGTGATAGCGGATGCCTGCATCCCTTTACATTTAGCGGGCAACAGTGCATAGCGTGTGTGATACCGGCCCCTGCTGCAGTTGTTTTTTTCCGTCAAATGCTACTGGATGTGAGATAGCGGAAGTGGATAGCGTACCCGGTGTGGGTAGCCTAAGCTTACTACAGTGCCACTCTTTACAACACATAGACCATATTTACCCTCGCCCTTAGGCCATCATTCCTAGAATATTCCACTACAATCAGGGTTAAAACGGTACTTACACAACCAAACAGTACAAAACCAAGTCAAATTTGGCTTATGGCCCTACTAGCAACCTTGTGGGACACGCTGGTAGGTTTGAAGGTGACTTTGCCTCACTGTCTGCACTCCGTCTCCCCCCCCCCCCCGCACACCTGCATCACACGCTCGCCTACACAGGGCCCGTGCCGCCCGACTGCACGTGGGGAGTCCCCATTCGCGTCCTCTCCGCTTCTCATGCGCATGCACGCAGGCAATAACTGCAGTAGGTGACTACAGCAGGTGGCTACGCCAACATCCAAAAGAGGGGGGCAGCGGATGCCCAGCCAGCGCCAAGAGGAGGAGGAGGAGGAGACACCGAGGCGAAGGTGAGGCAACATAAAAGCAAAGACATATATGTAACACTCGATCTACTTTTGAAATATTTGGATGAAACACTTGCAACATACGTCTGAAGGCAGATGAAACACATGAAACATGCATCTGAAACACTAGCTGGTGACGAGATCTACTTTTGAAACATCTAGATGAAGCACTTGCAACATACGTACGAAACAGCTAAAACACTCGAAACATACGTATGAAACACTTGCAAAAAAACACCTGAAAACACTTTATATGTGTGAAAACATATGCAACATCCAGATAAAACACTTACAAACATATGTCTGAAAAAAGAGATAAAATATTTAGAACATACACTTGAAACATACGTGTATAGCCACTTCAACATGTGCAACATTCCGATCTACTTTTGCAACATCTAGATGAAACATCTAAAACACTTGAAACATACTCTTGCAACATGAGCTTTGCTTGGACGAACGGAGGCACGTCTGAAAGCCCAAGTTTGGTTTTGGTAATTAATGACACCAAGTTGCTAATGCCATGTGTTAAGTGTTTTGAGTTAGGCATAAGAAACACATGTGATGAAGGTGTACGTGGCAAGGAGTGGTGGCCACAAGATCACAAAGAGATGGTGCATGGACATGAAATGATGATCATGGTGGAGATGCACATGAAATGATGGACATAATGATCAAGTGGAAGAGAAGGATCTAAGAGCGCAAGGCATAGGTATAACCATAGGGTTTTTCCTTTTGCCGGTCTAAGATGAGTAGAGAAGTGATTGACCGGGTTTAGGATAAATAGCCGACTATCAAGAGGGGCAATCACAGTTAGCTCGGAAATCAAGTGCCACTAGATCAATGTCTTGAGCATATGCATTTAGGATCTAGTTGAGAACTAACATAACGCCTTGGAAAATGCTTGTGAAATGCTAACACACATGCACATTGGTGGTGTACACTTGGTGGTGTTAGCACATTTACGAAAGCGGTGGAGTTTGAGCGGTAGAGAGGGGTTTGGGTTCCTCTCTCCCTCCCGCCGAGCTTGCGAGGCGGGATTCAGCGCTTTTTGAAGAAGTGAAACGCCTGTTTTCTATTGCGCCGGAAGTCGGAAAAGAAACGAAGGCGAACGGAGGTCACTGCGTTGACCGGACGCTGCACCGGACGCGGTCCCGGGTTGACCGGACGCGTCCGGTCAGTTCAACTGGGCGTAAGAGATAAGCGCGCGACCGGCGCGTCCGGTGCCTCACGGGACCGGAGCGTCCGGTCAAGTGTCCAGAGAGGCCGAGCGCAGCGAAGCGCGATCGGACGCGGCTGGCGCGTCCGGTCACGTGCGACCGGACGCGTCCGGTCGCAGCTGGAGCTTACTGGAACGCGACCGGACGCTGGCACTGTAGCGTCCGGTCATTCGCAGGAGCGCGTCCGGTCAGGGCAACGGCTAGTTCTGACGCGCACTGTTTCCGTTTGTCGCGTAGTGACCGGACGCGTCCGGTCACCCTGACCGGAGCGTCCGGTCAGCGCGATTTTCACTGCGTCGTTTGTAACGGCTAGCTGCGTACCCCTTCGTTATAAATAGATGGTGGCCGGGGTTTGAGGGCAACTCTTGCATATTTTGAGACCTAGAGACATCCTTTGAGCTAGAGAACAACCCCTCCACTCATCTCTTTGCATAGTTGCACATCTTGAGTGAGATTTAGTGAGATTCAAGTGCATTGCTTGAGAGTTGCATTCTAGAGGCACTTGATTTTCGAGTTGCTGCGGATTTCTTGTTACTCTTCCGTGTTTCCCGACACGGTAGACGGCTTGGAGCAGCGGAGGTGATTGAGCTCGCAATTGAAGATTGTTGGAGCCTTCACCAAGTGTTGTAAGGGGTTCTTGATCCTTCCCCGCGGGAGTTCGCGAATTGGATACTCTAGTGAAGCTCGTGGCTTGGAGAATCCCCATCTTGTGTGCGGTTGTGCGGTGCCCGCCGAGGGCTCGACTCTTGATAGTCGATTAGCTCGCGAACCGACAAGTGGGTGTATCGCCACAACGGGGAGTAGCTTGCCGGGAAGCAAGTGAACCTCGGGATAAATTCTTGTGTCATTCTCTTCCCGAGGATTTCTCTTGTGTGATTGATTGATTGGTACTTCTCATCTCTACACGGCGGTATAATTACTCAAAGCTCTTCTCTCATATTACTTCTTGTTTCTAGATTGTTGTTGTTGTGTTTAGTGGATAGCCTTGTACTAGACTTGTGTAGGTGGCTTGCTTATTTAGTTAGAGCTAGTGCATTTTGCTCCACCACCTTTTGTACTAACTTGTGGTTAAGTAATTATTGTAGAAGTTTTAATTAGTCTATTCACCCCCCTCTAGCCTATTTGGACCTTTCAACGTCGGCGCAGA
The DNA here is from genome assembly GCA_038087645.1 of Saccharum hybrid cultivar R570. Lineage (NCBI taxonomy): Eukaryota > Viridiplantae > Streptophyta > Magnoliopsida > Poales > Poaceae > Saccharum > Saccharum hybrid cultivar. The sequence continues at coordinate 7,397,908 of JAQSUU010000112.1, read as the reverse complement.
GGTCGAAGGTGGCGCATGGACCTCGCTGTGGGCAGCGGCATATGCAACTCGCCAGCGGGCGCGGCGTCACACGAATCTCATTCCCCTCGCCTACTTGTTGGAGCATCCATCGTGGAGACTCGCTAGCTCGGTGGAGGCAGTCCCAGCGAGCGGGCTGGCCGCGGCGTGGAGGCAGTGCAGTGGAGGCGAGCCAAGCAGACTGAGCCCGGTGGGAAATGCGGCGCGGAGGAGGCCGCAGGGGATGGGCGCGGCGCGGCAAGGGCGCGGCACTGTGGGGACTGGCGACAAGGCAGAGTGAGGTGAGCGGATGGGCACAACGACGCAGGGAGGAAACGGCGCAGCGAGCATCGAAGCGTGCGGACGGGACAAGCGGATAGGGTCGCTAGGCAAGCAACACGTGCCGGAGTGATGAGCGGAGGGAGACGTCCGTCCATCCGAATGTCTTAATTGTATCTTTATCGTTTTTCGTAACCCTGGTGAAGTCCCTTTGCAAAGGTGTCCAGCAACCTATTTCCTCCGTCTCAAAATAAATCTCCATCTCATATTTCTAGAAGTCAAACAATCCAAACTTTGACAAAGTATATATTAAAAAATGTTAATATTTGTGATACTATTTTCTATAAATATAGTCAAAATTAAGATGGGTTGACTCCTTGATATGCGAGATGGAGACTTATTTTGGGATGGATGGAGTATTAAAGAACGAATTTAACAATTCCAGTTCCAAATGAAATGTAAATCTTTTTTTATGAATCAATCAAGTTTAAGTTTAATTAGATTTATAGAAAAACAAAACAACATTTGTATCTCTAAATAAGTTAGGAATATATATTTCATGTTACCTATCATAAATATTAATTATATTTTATACATTTAATTAGATATGAGATTAATTAACACATCGAGAAATGAGATTTATAATCACTCTGGAGCATAACAATAAGGTTAGTTTGCTCGCAGTGGTATCATCATCATCACCGTCCCATGAGGCCATGATCCACTACTAGTTGAAGCACCTAGCCATGAAGCCATGCTGGTTGGTGGGGTGGCGGGGCCACTCAAAACAAAAAAAAAAAGATATAATTCTCGAGAAAAATGATTTGCAAATCATGAGGCGCGCATCATGGATCCGTTCGAGCAAAGGGTTGGCGCTTACAATGATTCCACGTAGCGCGCTAGCAGGCTAGCAGTAAGGTACCGTAACCATCAGTTATTGTTTGTCTATGGACTGTTCACCAGTTTTTTATAGAAAAAATTCTTACACGTCATTGCTATAAACCTAAATCCTTTATCCGTCAGCTTAAAAACATGCTTCTCGTATTGTCATTGGTGCTAACCTATAATTCCTTCCATATCAAAGTCACAGGGGCCCATTGCATTTCTGCCCTCGTTTTCACATCTAACTGCATGTATGCTCTTCTTTTTGGAATTTATAGATTTGCTCTTACTTTCTGAATTTGAGTGTTGATGTTGCCCTCGTTCGGTAAGACTAACGGTGTGTGTTAGAGGCTACAAAGACATATATGCCCTAGGCATGAATGACGCTATGATCCATACGTTTTTTTAATACCTGGATATGAAAAAATGGTAGAATATATTTTCCGGTTAAATGGCAATGGCATCATACATCTGATATATTAAACAACTGTCAAATATATCTTCTAGGTAAATGACAATAGTCACATCTAAGTAGACCAAAATAATGGGACTAAATGCTAAATCATTAATCCTAAATCTTCCAATAAACTGAAACAAACCTCTACTTGCATAAAAGTTGAAGAGTTTACACAATCACCGAGAAAGCAATTCCACCATCGTTATTCGTCAAAGAAGCTCACGACGCCGCTCGCTAGAGCTTGCCGTCGTGCTGTCCAGTGGAGCAAACCAATGCGTTGCCTACCAACAAAGATTGTTGTGCTGGTCGCCCGCCCGCCGACGCAGCTCGCAACGCCGGTCTCGTGTCTGCTGAGAGGTCCTAGTATAGTTAGAGAGGGGTGAATAGCCTAATAAAAATTTAGAAGATCACTAAAGCAATTTGATTAGTATGATAAATGGCGTAACATAATTTTGCTCTAGCTCTACAAGGGTTGCAAGCCACATATTTCACCAATTCTAGTTGCTATAATCTCTAAGTCAATCAATGGCTAAGTTATTACGAGCTCTCAAAAGCTAGCTACACTAAAGAGCTCAACTACGTGAGAAGCTATACTAGCAAAGATAAGATAAGCTCTCAAAACTAATTACACTAAAGAGCTTGTTACAACTAGTTTGCGGGAATGTAAATAAGAGGAATGTGATCTTTATACTGCCACATCGAGGAATAAACTAATCACAATAAGATAAATACCAACCATCGAGAGAAATCCAATGAATCAATCACAATGGAGACACACGATTTTTCTCCCGAGGTTCACGTGCTTACCGACACGCTAGTCCCTGTTGTATTGACCAACACTTGGTGGTTCGGCGTCTAAGAGATGTAGTACGAACCTCGTCCACACGTTTGACGCCGCAAGAACCGACCCACAAGTGAGATACCTCAATGACACGTGCAATTCACTAGAGTTGCCTTTAGCGCTACACCGGAGAAGGCACAAGAACCCCTCACAATCACTAGAAGGTGGCCAAGAACAATCACCAACTCTTGCCACAACTCCTCCGCTGCTCCAAGCCGTCTAGATGACGGCAACCACCAAGAGTAACAAGAATCCCGCAGCTCAAACGATCCCCAAGTGCCACTAGATGCTATCACTCAAGCAAATGCACTTAGAATCACTCAATGTCACTTTGGATTAGCAACCAAACAAGGGAGATGAGTGAAAGGGAGTATGCTCAGCTCAAGAGGATGTCAAGATGATCAAAAAGTCAAGAGGGTTCCCCAAGAGTCGGCCACCAACTATTTATAAGCCTCCCAAACAAATAGAGCCATTAAGGTCACGAAGGGGCTCACTGCGGGGTGACCAGATGCGCGGCCCCCAGCGTCCGGTCGCTCAGATCTCGCCACATGTCATCGTTTTAAATCTCGTTTGTCGGATCTCAACGGTCGAAAACGATCAGCACTTTAGTCAATAACTGACCGGACACGCTCCTAGACACAATCTGACCTGACGCGGCTTCGAGTCTGGTCAACGCTACCGCGTGCCACGTCACCCTAACCTGACGATGAAATGGGTTCATTCAGCGTCAGGTCCCTTGCGTCCGCGCCTTGGCAAAAGATGACGGGAGACGCCAATCGCCAGCGTCTGGCCAGTACTCTTCGCTCTTGGCCAACCCCACGCGCGCGCCGCAAAGAATTGACCTGACGCTGACGTCAGCTTCCGGTCGCGGTCTGTCTTCTCCTTTTCTTTTTCTAAGTCCGCGACCGCTTCACCCATGCTTTCAACTTATTAACCACAAAGTGTAGAACTTGTGTGCACGTGTGTTAGCGTTTTTCAAAGCATTTTACAAAGGATCGATGTTAGCTCACACTAGGTTCTAATGCATATGCTCATATGAATTTACTTAGTGACACTTGATAACCGTTTTAACGGAGAATTTCACCTCTTTATAGTACAGTTATCGATCCAAAGTTACTCACACCCTCTATGTTGTTTTGAGTGCAAAACAAAAATGACCATATTACATATACCTTTGTCTTAATCTCATTTTTTGTTTTTCTCTTTCTTCTTTTTCAAAAGTTAGGCACTTATCATCTTTTGGTCATCTCCATCGCCATGACCATCATCTGGCTCCACTACTCGACGTGGGACTTATCATTTCATATCTACACACTTAGCATAATGTTTAGTCCATAGATTTTATCAATTATTAAAACCAAACTAGAGATTTCACCTGCGCCGCTCACGAAAACTCGGTTACCCTGCCCCGTCTACCGTGCTGCTAGGCCACGGTGCCACCCGCCCACGTCGTGAGATGCCATGGCCGACCTCTCCTCCAGTCCGTGCATCCACTGTTCGGGGAGCCTGGAGAAGAAAATAGACGGATGGTCTCGAGGATAAGGTAGGGGTATTAAAGTTATTTGGACTTCCCTTTTCATTTCTTTTTTTATTTTCCATTAAATTGCTTTGGGTGACGCTTTGTAGAAGTAGGGGCAAACGGAAGTTCGGAAGATAGAAAAATGAAGGCAAATCTGCAAAGTCTAGAAAGAAGGGGCAATATGCAATTAGATGTCAAAATAAGGGCAAATCTGCAAAGTCTAAAAAGAAGGGGCAAATGTGCAATTATATGTCAAAAATGAGGGTAGGAACACAATTTGCCCACCCAAGTAATTAGTATATGCTCCCTCCATCCCAAAATAACTGTTGGCCCTGTTCGGCAGGCTGTTTTTTTGACTTATAAGCCGGCTGTGACTGATTTGTTGTGAGAGAAAAATACTGTTCCACGGCTGATAAGCCGTGCTGATAAGCTCAGCCGAACAGGGGGATTGTTTTCGCATCCTGAGAAACAACTTTGACTAAACATATTTTAAAAATATTAATATTTATGGTACATAATTAGTATCATCGAAAAGATTTTTAAATCTAGTTTTTTAACAAATTTATTTGGAGATACAAATGTTGCACGTATTTTCTATAAATCGAGTCAAACTTGTGGCATATAAACCCAAAACGACAGTTAATTTGGGACGGAGGGAGTGGCCAGCGTCGTTTCTACTGGTCATCCTCCAATCACAGACGACTTTTTTACTGTTGGAAGGAGGAAACCGTATTTTGAACTTTGAACTGGGTTGACTTGAGTTGAGCCTATGGAAATTGATTTGTTGTGAAAGAAAAATACTATAAAAATAGCTAATAAGTCGTGCTAATAAATTTAATCGAACAGGGCCAGACTGTCTTACGAGTACTCCATGCTGGAAAGAATGAAATCTGGCTTGTCTAGAATTAACAACTTTAAGTTTAATTAAACATTTTTAATAAGTAGTAATAATATTTATAAGAGTAGAGTACTCTTTTCGTCTCTAAATATCTGTCATTTTCACTTCTCGAGAAATAATTTTGACTAAATATACATTAAAAAATATTAATATTTATGATACATAATTAGTATCATTGGACAGATATTTGAATCTGGTTTTATAATAAATTTATTTGAAAATAGAAATATTGCACGTATTTTCTATAAATCGAATCAAGGCTACCGACACGTAAATTGTGACGAGACAGAGGGAGTAAGGCCCTGTTTAGTTTCTAAAAAATTTTTTGTCCCGTCACATCGAATCTTTGAACGCATGCATAGAGCATTAAATACAACAACAACAATAACATAGTCTTTTGTTCCAAGCAAGTTGGGGTAGGTTAGAGATGAAACCCAAAAGAGACGAGAAACGGGAGACACATAAAGGGACATAAATGGCACAAAACAGAAAGAGGTCACGGTTCAGGCACGTTAATTGCCAGTCTCCGAACACTCCTGTGCATAGCTAAATCCTCGGAGATATTCCACTCCTTAAGGTCTCTCTTAACAGACTCGTCCCAAGTCAGTTTTGATCGACCTCTACCACTCTTTATATTATCGGCCCGCTTTAGAACCCCGCTACGCACCGCCGCCTCAGGAGGCCTCCGTTGGACATGTCCAAACCATCTCAACTGATGTTGAATTAATTTCTCCTCAATTGGTGCCACCCCAACCCTATCCCGAATATCATCGTTCCGGACTCTATCCCTCCTTGTGTGCCCACAACACCAACGCAACATAAGCATCTCTGCTACACTCAATTGCTGGACATGTCGCCTTTTTTAGGCCAACACTCAGCACCGTATAACATCGCTGAGTAAATCGTTGTCCTATAGAACTTACCTTTCAGCTTCTGAGGCACCCTTTTGTTACAGAGGACGCCAGAAGCTTGACGCCATTTCAACCAGCCGACTAAAATTCTTTGCTGGACATGGAGCATTAAATACAGATAAAAAAATAACTAATTGCACAATTTAATTGGAAATCGCGAGACGATTCTTTTGAGTCTAATTAGTCCATAATTGGATACTAATTGGTAAATAAAAACGAAAATACTACAGTAATCAAACTCAAAAAAATTTCGTCAACTAAGCAAGGCCTAACTGCGACTGCAGATTCCCAGATGCACGCACGTCCCGATCCGATCGAGAGCTGAGAGCAGAGAGAAAGCACTGCGAAACATTTGCTTGCCGAAGCCGCAAACTGCAACAATGGCCATGGGCTGGCCAGGCTGCTGGCAATTGGCCGCTGGGCACACGCTGCGAGAACAGATTGTGCTGTGGGTGTGGCTGTGAGGCTATTCGTACTTATGGACCTCTATATTCATCCTCTATACGTCCTAGTCAGCAAGATTCTCTCCTCTATACTTAATTCTTCCGCACCCATCCATCCTCTATATCATCCTTTATCCACTCTATCCACTATGGGACCCACTTGTCACTTTATCTAAATATATTCATGTATGATCTAGTTTTGAGGGATTTATTGAGACGAATTTAATGGTGCAATCGAAATTTAATTTGGATTTTTGGTTTGTGAGTTATAACATTTTTTTTCTTGGTTTAGCTAGTGGGGCCTGTCACTGCGCACTATAGAGTAAGCACAATACTACTCTAAATATAGAGTGAGAGAAAGAATAGAATATCGTTTTAGAGTACCCAGTGCAGCAGTTTTTACTCTATATTTATACTCTAAAGCTTTAGAGTATCGTCGGACAGTCCGAGGAGGGTGTCGGCGACACGGCGTCGGTGTGGTGGGTGGATCCTCTGATCCCGCCGATGCAGACCGGCGACACTGTTGGCCCGTGGCCCAGCCGGCGTCCGCATCACGGAGTCGCTTCGACCGCCGCTTTGACTAATTGATCCACTCCTGCCCCTCCCTGCCTGCCAGCGGCGCAGACGTCCGTGCGGGGACACGAGTGTCAGAAGCCAGGAAAAAGACGACGCGCTAGCGGGTGTTGTCACCTGCCCGACTTGTCTTCTCTCTTTTTCCATTTTTTCGCGTCGTCTCTCTGTGGATCCGTCGGCCAGACACACGCGGAGCTCTTCTCCGCTCCTCGGCTCGACGCGACGACTCCTACCTCTACAGTCTCCTGCCCTCCGCCTTGTCCGTATCTCGTTCCCGTCGCCATTACTCTTTTTTTTTGCGAATACCCGTCGCCATTACTCTTACGGACAACAGTAGTACGTCCTTATGTTGTTACGCATGAAAAACACAGCGGATCACAGCGCCATGATTAGCATGACTACGTCGTGATAGTCATGGAGAGAGACAGACGAGTCTCTGCCCCTGTCGGTGGTCCGACAACCCTTTTCCCGCCCATTCATGTTTTTTTTAAAAAAAATTCTTTCGACTTTTGTTGCTTTTCGGGACTCCTGTAATATAGTACTGTATATGTTTTTGAAGCTTTTGACTGGCCACTAGTACACCATACTGAGGCCCTGTTTAGTTCCCAGAAAATTTTGCAAAATTTTTCAGATTCCCCGTCACATCGAATCTTTAGACATATGCATGAAACATTAAATATAAATAAAAAATAAAACTAATTACACAGTTTAGACGAAATGGACGAGACGAATCTTTTAAGCCTAATTAGACCATGATTGGACAATATTTGCCAAATAACAACGAAAAGTGCTACAGTGCTGTTTTGCAAAAAATTTTGCATCTAAACACAGCCTGAGATAATCTAAAAAGGAAACTGAAAAGCCACGAATTTCTCCACTCTAGCCTTATCTTATTTAGCAGCTTTGAGCGTTCGACCACCGCCTCCGCTCCCGCCGCCACAAACAAGTCCGAGCAGGCGGCAGCGGAGAAGGCTGCCATCCATTTGCATTGCATCGTTCGGTGAAGCCCGCTGCATTGTCCGTCCTCTGATCCCCGCTCTTTGCACGAGGGCCGACCTGTCAGTTGTTACACACACACGCGGAGTCACGGACAAACCTAACCAGCGGTCACCATTTCGGCTGCTCTAGTAGGGCCGAAAAGCTGCGACCGGAAGTACCGTTGGCTGTTTTGTTAGCTTAAAAAAGTCACTTCGCATTCCGTGTAGAGCCCTGCGCCACTAGAGAAGGTTGCTTCTGAGGTCTCGTTTAGTTTCTCCCTTAAAATTTTACTATTACATCGAATATTTAGACACATGCATAAAATATTAAATGTAAACTAAAAATAACTAATTGCACAGACTACGTATATTTTACGAGACGAATTTTTTAAACCTAATTAGCTCGTGATTAGACAATGTTATACTACAGTAAACATATGCTAATAGCGAATTAATTAGTCTTGATAAATTCGTCTCACGGTTAAATTTTATAATTAGTTTTTATTATTATTATTCGAACATCCTTTTAATACCCCGTAAAACATAGTATGATATCACACACACAGCTTTGCACCCTGCAACTAATCGAGCCCTTGCCTTGCTCGCGACGCGTTCTTCTCTTCCGCGCTAGGAGTACACTCACGCTACCTCCTCTCACTGACAGTCTGACATCTGCGCCCGCACTAGGCAGAGCCCCACCCGTCATCCGCTACCCCTGCCTCCGTGAACAGACCGGGTCGCCACCTTCTCTTCTTTCTCCGAGGGAGGCCACGCCCACGCTCGACCCTGTTGCCTCCCTGGACCTTCCTCCTCGCGGCGCGTGCCGGGGTGGAGGAGGAGCAGAGCAGAGGAGCTAGCTGCCGTTGCGTGCCAGCTACTACACCTTTCAGCTCCCGGATCGAAGCACGGGTCGGTTAAAGCACGGGAGGCCCCGAGCGAGCGAGCGAGCGGCAAGGCCGGGGCCTGGCACGGAGACGAGAGGCCGACTAGGCAGCCCGGTGACGAGGAGGGATGAGCAGCCTCGCCATAGTGGAGAAGAAGCCGCCGCCATTCCCCGGCGGCGGCTGCACGGGCGGCGTGGTCTTCCACCTCCTCGACTGGCACCGCCGCCTCGCGCGCAAGCGCAGGCTCTTCTCCCCGCGGCGCCTCCTCCCCTCCTCCCTCTCCCTCCGCTCCTCCTCCCCACGCAGGCTCCCACCGTGCCCGCCTCCTGTTTCCCCGACGCCGCTGCTTACGGCGCCGCACCCGGCTGATGGGCCCGCCCCGGGCGTCGTCGCGCGCCTTATGGGCCTGGACTCCTGGCCCGCCACCGCCGCGCCGCCCAGACCGCAGAAGCAGAGGAAGGTGGAGGCGTCGCGCCCGGACGGCGCCGCCGCCGACTCGGCGGTCGTGCTGGTGCTGCCTACGACCCGGAGCCGTCGCCGTCCCGCGCCCGCGCCCGCGCCGACGGCCAGGAGCCACCACGGGGCCGACCTGCCGGCGCGGAGCCCGAGGCGGACCCGGCTCGTGCACGCGGCCGCGGCCAAGCTGCTGGACCAGGGCTCACGGGCAGGCGCCAGGCTGGCCCTCGCGTACGCTTGCTCTTCCCCGCAGCACCGCCTCAAGGATGGCCACGCCGGCGCCTTGCTTCAAGGCTCGTCGGGAATGGCCGACGACTTCCTGTCTCGCTCGGACAGCTTGCCCTTGGAGCGTTCCGCACGGGTACAGGTACAGCCTCCTGGTCTTCCTGCGGAGACAGATTGCGACACCGCCGCTGTCTCGCGAAGGCACGGCCATTGTTCCACTGGCAATGCCGATGCAGCAGCGATCAGTACCAGCACGGTAGTGTTGCCTAGAATGGATTTTGGTGACGGAAACAGGAGCAAACGGAGCTCTGATATGGATGCCAAGCACAAGGAGAGTAGAGTAAGAAATGAGGGAATGCGCACTTGCGCCAGGGTTAGATCGAGCGGTGCTGCCGTTCAAACTGGAGATGAGAGGTTGTTGCGCAAACGGGCTACACCTACTCGACCGGAGGTTTCTGAGCTTACAGAGTCTGGGGACTTGGCTGGTTCGACGCGCCTAGTTGGACGCGCTCGTGAATTGGTGTCTGCTACTAGGAAGGTTGCGCACGGTGGTTCTGGTCCAAGAAGAGAGTTCGTGGGATCGATCGGTGGACAAGGGAGCACGACCCGCAGGGATTCGAAAAGCCAAAATGGATTAGCATCCATAAGTAGGATTTCAAGCAATGGATCTGCGCATAAAAGGGGATCAGGGAGGAAGGTGGGGCATGATAGAGCAATCAGTAACAGAGATGACAGAAATGTAGTTGCATCTACTTCTAGATCATCTACAAAGCCAGTGGCCAGAGCTTCGTTGCGGAGCAATCTATCGAAGAGTGGATCCTCAAGTAGACTAGCACCTGATACAACTCGGACACGAGCGCCAGCTCCTGAAAAAAGATATATCGAAGCTTCACCTTCTGTTATGTCTACTTCTGAGAAAGTTGAATTTAACCGGCTGTTGAAAGTAAAATTCAGTGAGCTTGGCATGTCGGACAGGATTGAGTGTACACCAGATGGTTCACCTTCAGGAAAATTGAAAGTAGATGTGCTGCAAGATCTCATTTCTGCCCTTACAAATGACATGAGCACTTCAATCTCCCAATGTAGCAACTACTCTGGTGCATCAGCACCCTTAAGTTGCAATGGAAATGTTGACTGCATCAATCAACCACATTGTATATTCTCCAATGATCAATCACCTGATTTTCAGAAATGCTATCAGGTCAGTTTAGAGGCCAGCATCCATCTTTACTGTTACCACTTATTATTTCAGAGCTTCTGATTTGTTGTTTCTGTAGTAAATGCTGCTATGGTCGATCATGATGATTCACAACTGTCTTTTTATCCATGTCATTTTCTTTTCCAATTTGGTTAGTAAATACATGGTGTAGTTTTAGTGCATGTAGGGTTACATGAATCAACTTGTATGATGGTTACTATTGCTCAAGCAACATGTACTGTATGACATTCCTATGTGGTAAGGTACTAAGGTTATCAGTGCATACATCTACTTGTACAGTTTGTTAACCGTTGTTCCACATGCATTCTTATACATTGAAGATTTTTGGTCCCACACAAAAGTTTATATCAAAACTAAAGCTGTCATCATTACGAACCATTCTTTAATGAACCTTATACAGTTGTCAGATGCATTGGAAATTGTTGTGCAAATGAATGGTTGATCCGCCATCCACATCCTTTTCTTACTTTTATAGAACTTACTATTTTGCATGTTTTCTTCATCAGTTTTTTGTTTAGAGCACTATTGAACTGTTTTGAATTAACCATTTACCAAACTGGTAGCTTCCAGAACTATTTTGTACAAGCTTTTGAAATTAACTACTATACTCTTTGGTAACTGTTTGGACATCCTCTTTCATTCTATGTACAGGGTGAACAAGATGTCGATTCTTCTGCTGCATCATTAAACAATGAGCCTAATCAACCAAGTCCAACGTCAGTCCTTGAAGCATCCTTCTCACATGACACTTCTTCTTTAGGAAGTCCAGTTGAAAAGAATGGTAAATATTTCTATTACCTTGATGTCTTCTGTAGGTACTTGTATTATTTGTTTGTCAGCACTTGGAGTTATCCAACATATTACTGAAATGTCAAATGAGAAACAAATTCTGCCTATCTCAAAACTGACAAGTGTAGCATGTCTTGGATACTCTAGTACCAAATTCAGTGGCATGTTTGTCAGAGCTCAACCATTAAGAGCAAGGCTAATAATACAGCCTGCTGCTAGCTGTATGAATCATTACAGCCTACTCTTAGCCCACTCTTATAGTAGTTAGCTCTTCACAATTAATATATAACCCACTTGCCTCTCTTACAAAGTTTCTTGATTTTTGTGTCAAGTCGGCTGTAAGCTAACAGCCCGCTTCCACTCTCTCTTCTTCTCTCTCCTCCACCTCAACATACAGCCCACTTACAGTCCTTTATTATACATGCTCTAAGAAAATTAATGCTGAACTGTGCCAGGTCGAGATGCTTAGTTATTGTCAGTGAGATTATTAATTGTTCTACAATTCGACATTTCTAGCAAAAAAAAGTGCTTGTAATTGGCTGCTCTGATTAGAGCTGATAGCATTTAGTCCAGAATTACTATGAGTGGTACAATGGAATGGGCCTGTAAGTTTTGGGCAGGTACTGTATAAGTTTTGTTCATGTTATTTTGGTAGCACTGTAGCAGTAGCACTTGTGATGTGTTAATGAACTCTATCTTCTTGCTTTCAGAAGGAAAAGACTTGATTGTGTCAGTTGAGAACAAGATGGAAGATCTCTTTAATTTGGAGTCTGACATTGTCGATTTAGCAATGTCAATTGACACAAGGAAAACTGATGCTGAACAAACACTCCACGGCAATGACAAGTTACCATGTTTACAGAATTTTCTGTCACATGATTTCAATGTCTTAGAATCCAGGCTCTGCAGCATTGAAGAAGCTAAATCAAATGCTGAACTGCTTTTGGGCAGTAGCCTCTTGCATAGCACAACATCAGGTCTTCCACGCCATCCTTTCATTGTTGAAATGCTGGAAAATACTATGGATATGTTTAGTGGAGGAGAGTATACAGATTTTACTGAAGATAAGAAGTATCAACATACCAACTTCCTGTTTGACTGCATTATAGAGTCACTGGATTCAAAATTCTGCAATTTTGGCAAATGTGGATACAAGGCTTGGCTGAAGTTGCCTCTCAGTTTGAGCAAAGATCTGTTGAAGCGCCAGGTATTGGAAGATATCAGCAACTGGAGGGAGTCAAGTGGGACTGCTCTTAGACAAGTTTCTGACAAAGAAATGGACCAAGTGACTGGCAGGTGGGATGCAAGCCACGTTGAAGCATTTGATATAAGCATCGCAATCGAGAACGACATTCTTGAGGCGCTTGTTGGTGAGTTCGCAGTTGACCTGTGGTGGTATTGACTGCTCTATGTGAGATATTGACATGTTTGGACTTCTGCTCCGCATGATTATGGATAAATAAGGTACTGCGGATGTTTGTTTTTTTTTCTCTGCAGTAAATTTTCTACAGAGTCATGTAAGGTTGAAGGTGAATGAACTCCCGGTTGTTTTACCCTTTGTATGTTCTAATGGAAACGTGCTAAAGCTTAAAAGTGTCTCCTATCTCTGTGGCCTTTTCGTCGCTCCTCTTTTCACCCAACTGATAACGCTGTACGCCAGGGTACATTTTGTTGTGTGTGATGAGAAAGGCACCTTTTGCTGGATCTAGTGCTAAGCAAAAGCATGAATTGGAAGACCGTTAGTTTGCCCATGTTCTGCTCTAGGATCCCCACTCTGAATCTCGATGCAACCCCAAGAGAATTCAAAATCCACATGTTCAACCTTTTTGGCATGGTGGTTGCAAATGAAATAGTACCAGTTTACCACCAATTGAATCGGAAATGATATTTTTTATATTATATATATTTTCCTGGGCTTGTACAGCTTGTCAGCTTGTCAACTGTCCGGTCAAGTGGAGGATAACTTGGCAGGAAACAGGCAAGAATTAGAGAACAAATCAGCGCCAGTTCTCGAAGCAGTACTCTGTCAAAAAGGCACTCCTCGATTAGCTTAATTTATCCCGGATACGAGACAGCTGACAGTCAATTGTTCTTCGACTTGTTATCCCCACATTATATATGCTGATCATTTTCCATGATTTGCTCTGGTACCTACTCTGGCCGGCGGCCGCTCCTTTCCAAATTCCCAATTCCGAATTAAAGAATCCATGAACACGAATTTGAATCCAAAATTACCATTTGTGCCAATAGAAACAGGTACTAGCAGCACGCATTGATTTGTAATAATTGTACAAACTCAAAACACTACAAAAACGAACATTTCAACATAAGGATGGATTATAGGTGAATACTAAAAGTAAGACTACATCAGGGGAGACGAATGTCTCACCAGACACCCAACAGACTCGGACAACAGAATTACCAGATGGGAACAAAAAAACGGTAACAAGAACGACGCAAATGCGAGACACGAAGAGATTAACTGCGGCTAAGATAGCAGCGACAACCAACTGATTCTACCCAGATCGACAAGGAAGCAGCAACGGACGGACAAAACGAGAAGGTGTCTAGAGCCGGCGCTGGACCAGCGAGCGCTGCCTCTGCAGCCTCATCTCCTCGTAGAACCGCTGGATGAAGCGCTCGGCGCGGCCGTCCACCTCCTCGTCCCCTTCCTCCCCGTAGTCCACCGCCACCTCCGCCTCCTCCTCCTCCTCGTCGCCATCGTCGTCGTTGTAGGCGTAGGCATCGTCGTCCCTTCCCCACTCGAGAGCCGGGGCGAGCACCAGCTGCTGGTCCCTGTCCCCGCGCGCTTCGGCGTCGCCCCGACGAGCCTGGAGGCCGTCGAGCACGGCGACGTCGAGCTCGTCGGCGCCGCAGAAGAGGGAGGCGAGGATGACCCTGGCCCTGCTCCGGCGTTTCCTGGCGGCGGCCCTCCGCCAGGCCGTGACGCCGGGGGGCCCCGGCGGGGCCGGGAGGAGCGGGGAGCGGGAGGGCGAGAACTGGTACTCCCCCACGTACGCGTAGTTGTAGTGGCGGAACGGCTTGTAGTTGTAGCTGCGGCGCCTGGCGGCGGCGGACGCGCGCTTCTTGAAGAGGAGCAGGCCCAGCTTGGCCTTGGAGATCGGCGTCAGCGGCAGCGCCAGGATGGTCGCCATCGCCCTCCTCAGGATGGGCTTCGAGCCGGAGCCGGAGCCGGAGCCGGGGGTGGAGGTGGAGGAGGAGGATCTCGGCATGGCCGGCGACGGCGACGGCGACGGGTGCGGCAGTTTCCCTCTCTTTCTCACATTCAAATGGGCTGGCCAAGGGAGGTGGATCGACTTTGGTTGCTGCGAGAGTGCGAGTGGTGGTGAGTGGGGTTTTATGGTGGGTGGTGGGGCTTGGGGTGCAGCGGCACGGCTCCTCCTCCTGTGCAGCCGCTGCCCTGCCGCTGGCTGGATCGTGCGTACAAGAAAGCTATAGTAGCAGGCAGAGTGGCTATACCCTTTAGCGGTACTACTACTATTCCCTTTTCGGTTTATATCAGCTCGTTAATGGCTACCGGGATCGGGGTTAATTCGCATTGAAATGGTGTTTTTGTTGGATCCGGATATGCACATCATGGGTAGATTTATGAACCACGATCTGTATATTGATGGGCTACGTGTTTGTGCTACCAGTATACACAGTTCCACTGGGTCAGTCAGTCAGTCAGATTGCGAGTGCTGATCTAGCCAACGAACGCGAGAAATCTGCTTCCCCGGTACAGTATCTAGCACCTACCTACTCGTTGGGCATTGGCGTACCGGGTGCAAGCGATCGCGATCGCGATCTCGTAGCATCGCCGCATTCATATTTTTAGCGAAGCACTGGTGATCCTACTCGCACCGGGGTAGCGTAAGTGCGTAACTGCTTTCCAATACGCCACGGCGTACGCCTTCCTAGCAGGCTACTAGTAGCGGTTTTCAACACTCTGCTCGTATACCGCGTAGGCCTTTTTCCGCCGACCGGCCCTTGGACGGACCACCGGTCCGTCATTAGCACAACGGCGAATAATCGTTGATCCACACATGATTATTATCATACGGTGTACGTGGCCGGAGCAAGTGTGGCAGCAGTAGGAACCGACAGACGAATCGTCGTGGCGGCGTAACTGGCCGCCTTCTTGTGCTGTGGGCGCGGGCCTGGCCAGGTAACCGAGCAAATCACACCGATGGCGACCGACTGGTCCATCACTGGGGCAGCGGCGCAGGGCAGGGGCGCGGGCGCGGTGCCGCCGCGGCCCGCGCGCTCGACTGACTTGCCGTGGTGGACGAGTGGGTGGGGTTCGCAGCTGGAAAGCGCTCGCCGAGGACGGTGGTTTTGTCGGATCAGTGGCGACTGGCGAGCCCGAGCCGTGCTCTGCCTCTGAGCTGGCGGGCGGACCCTTTTCGCGCTTCAAACCGAGCTAGCCGTTGCCTCCTTGCCCTTGGCGTGGCGCCTCCCCTTTCCGTTTCCGAGTCTGAGCCAGCCACCTCCGACCCAGTGTGCCACCCACGTTGGGCGTCAGTGCGTCACGTCCTGCAACGCGAGTCCGCGACGCGCGCACAATCCGCTGTTGGCAACGCGCCGCACAGGGACTCGGCGCGTGAGCGGGTGGGTGCTTCCACAGTTTTTCCACCCTTCCCAAGTATCCTACTACTCCGTAGATCACAGTACTTCTCCAGATTTCCCAGCGGTTCGGTAGATTCGGCATTCATTCCCTTCGTGGGTCCACCAGTTAGTTGGAGAACTTGTTATTTTGAATTAATCTTTTTAAAAAAAATAACTTAACATTCTCACATTCTAGAGCATTGTCAACTCGCTATCCCTGATCAATATAGCCCCAACAGCCAATCACATCTCCTTAGGCCTTAGCCAAAGGCACAAGCCGATGATTGCGATTTACTTAATGATGAGAGAATATTTTTCACTTTAACGCTCCTTATTTTGTGTGAGATTAGCTAGAACAATATTCTGAAATAGTGGGAGTATTGTACTCTCCGTCTCCTATCCAAGGATGTCATAACGTACGGAGGGCATTGAATTTTTTCGTTGAAATAATTTCTATAATATCTTTATCACTGAATAAACCAATTTCTAGAGTTATCTTAAACCAAAATTTTTACGTTTGACCGAATTTATAAAAAAAGTACAAACCATTTGTGACACGAAATAAACATATTATGAAAATACTGTCTATGGTGCATTTGATAATACTAATTTGGTGCCATAGATCTTGGCGTTCTTTTCTATAAATTCGATCGAACTTACAAAAAATAAGTTTGACTTAAGAAAACTCTAAAAAAAATGGTTTAAGTGTTCTATTACTATATCTAATAATACTATCAAGATAATTGATTCTCATATATTGTGCCTAAAAAAGTGGGACCAAACTATTGAGTTTAATGCTAAACTATTTGATTTTGTGTCAATCAATTCATCACGGTGATACAGCTTCCTTCACTCTCTTCCTCTATAACGACCGATCATATAAATTATGGCCCTAAGGATAATGAGGACCTCAGATATTCATAATATGACAACTAGGGATTATATCAAAACCATGAATTATGGTTAGATATACCTGAAAAGATAGTCCATGGCGCATGGATTGATGTAGTATATGATGCAGACGAATGAGGTGACTGCCAGTGATGTTCATGCATGTCTTTTCTTGGTGATGAAGAATTCTTCCTTTGATATTGCCCTGCCTGATTGTTTTGCTTTTGCATGGCTATCTACTGGTATTTTGATAAAAGCTCCTCGAAACATGGCTTCGTCTTCACCTTACTCTTTAATTTGAAACTCTCTTCAGTTTTCCCAGAAAAATCCCCCAAGCTAATTTTGAGATCGGCTAGGCCAGTTTCTATCGCACGTACAGTTTTGCTCCTGTCTTGCCCCCAGCCGAACTTGATTGTTGTGCAGCTATATTTTTCTGAAACATGATCGTCATTGGGGACAATTTGATCAACAAAACTAGCTGATATTTCTTGAACTACTAGGTTTTCTTTGTCTTGTGCCAAATCTTTTTTCTTCAAATTCTCATCTTTCTTGACACGATAGACTTGTCTAAGCACCTTGTGCTTCTTTTTCTCCACAGACCAGTTTGTTTGATTAGAATGATCATTATTTGTAGGTGATGGCTTGTGAATTCCTGGTTCTCTGTAAGTGACTGAGTAACGTAATCCAAACAAAAATATCTAGGAAGAGGCGGCATCCATGGGTTATAATAATACCATCAAGGGATTACAAGAACACCATAGTAGAGAAAAATAAGGCATGCTGAAATAAGGCATAGATGGCTTAGCCATATATGATACATATTGAAAACAGGACGTTGATTCATGATAATTATTTCGTTATCGATTCCGACTCCAAATTGCTTCATAGTATATGATTTGACTTGTTTGGAATTGATAGGCCGACTAGCATCTTTGGTATTCATTTTATTTTTAGCACTTAGCTTAAAGCTTCTCAGTAGTATGCTTGGGATGCTTGTTAGCAACTTTGGATTCAGTAGTTTTTCAGCATGTTTTCTATAATTTGCCTGGTCTAGCTGAGTTCTACATGGTGAATCTTTTTGAAGTCATAATTTTCTCATTCAGGCTCTAAAGTAAGTGTTGTATATATAATTTTCTCATTCAGGCTCTAAAGTAAGTTTTGAAGCCAACCTAACTGTTTTTTCATAGAAAACTTTTAATTAACCTCCTTTGGGTAATTGTGAGTGTCAACAAAAGACACATATTTAATAGTATTAATACTAGCAAAATTGTCCGTGCGTTGCAATGGAGGTCTAGAAGACTTGAGCCAACCTAGGACGAAGAAACGGAGGAATACGTCGGCAGCCAACACACGGGTGCCGCGTGTTATGTTTGCAAATCTGATGCCCATAGCTTGCCACCGCTTGGCTAGCTCCCACAGTGGTTGCGACAGCCGACAGGTCCAAGTACCATCAGTGCTATTTGTGTGTCCCCATGAAAAGGTAGCTCAGATTGTTCGTCCCTCGATAAATGGGATCGTTCACTCCTAGGTGATCTTCGTCGTGTTCGCTATGTTGCCGTATGAAAAAGAACTTGTCCATTAGGTCGAAGTCCATCGACCGGTCCCGTCCTCTCGGAGATGGCTAGGAAGAAGTTGTACCTATTAGCGTCCACTGGCATGTTATACCATCTAGCTTCCTCTCTGCTGCTACAAGGCGGCGTGGGTGAGCGAATAGTATGTGTGGGCGCACGTACGGGTGCTTCGCATGGAGTTCCTTCACTAAGATCTGGAGCCTGGAGGTACAGCGTGTGGTTGGCATCCTTTTCACCGGAAATTGTTGCGAGCTGGTCGAGCTACGAGTGTCACGTGTTTCCGGGAACCAATTGGGAGCAGGCGGGCTCGGATTGCAAAACATTCCATGCAGTATCAATCAGGAACGTTTACCCATAGCCGCGCGTACGCATACCACTTCCATTTTTTCCCCCGACGATGGTTGCATGTGTCCATGCCTTCAATCCGAACGCCAAGCTTCAACTATATTTACCGGTTTTATTTATATTTTTTCCAACCGAACAAGCATCCGTTTTGTTTTTCCAATGAAACACGTGTTCCTGTTCATCTTACCTCACGTGCATGTTAGAAACTCATGTTCATCTAGGACTCCATGCATGTTACCTCCCGTGCATGTTAGAAACTCATACACGCGCAGAGCAAAGCAGACCCAAACTGGACTCATGCCTAGAGGCAAACCACGTCACGTACGTACTCAAACCAAAACTGGACTCACAAACGCGGAGAAAACAGACGTACTCCCTCCGTCCTAAAAATATTGTAACCCTAGAGTTCAAAATTTTTCTCACAAAATTTGCACAAATAGGTAGCAGACGTAGGGTATTAGTTGGTGGGATCCCCTATTAAAAAAACCACCACATGTCACCTTGTGGTTGTGTCTCCTGTCACTGAAATAAAATAAGCAATGACACTTCAAGCATGGACACATGGATGTCCTCTGGTCCACTCATTTTTTTTCTTGCACCACGTATACGAAGGACTCTCACGCTGCTATGAGTTGTGGCAGTCGCAGACCACTAGGGGTATTTTCGTCATTTCTTTGCAGCCTTGGTTTTTCCCCATGTCCTAGAATTGCAATCTTTGTGGGACGGAGGGAGTATGTGTGTACTAATGCCTGGGCTCCAAATAGTGCCCAGCGCAACGGCGGAGCGTCGCCCGTCTCCGGCAATTAATTAATCAGCAACGATTAGTGTGGCCCCACCACTGTTTACAACCGTCTGCACACTGGGAGAGTTATTGTTTATTATTGGTCCAGTCCGTGATCATCGCACTAAAATCCTGGCCCCATTCCAGTCAACAGTAGCCCATCCGGATGATACTCCACCCGTCACCGCTCAATGACCTCGCCACATCCGTTTCCGTCGCTGCGGGTCCTAGAAATCTCGCCAACACTTCTCACCGTCGCCGCGACACCATCTAGGGCCTGGGGTGGCGCTCGCATCCGGTTAAGGCCAATAGCAGTGCGGTCCTCCCTCGCGTGACGGCCCTGTGGCGCGGCTAGATGGCCCCCGGCGACGACGCGACCAGACGCGTGGGCATGGCGGCGCTGGCGGCGGGGTAGGCAGACCAGCCGTGGGGCTTCCCTCCATCTCGGGTTGGCCGGCAGCAGCCCCTTCCTCACCAGTGACGGCGGCTGTCTTCCTATGGCCGGCAGCGGCCCCTTCCACACCAACGACGGCGGCGCGGAGGCGAGTGCAATGGCGTGCGCCAAGCACACCTCGGGAAGTCGCCTGCAGATCCAGCAGCAACTGATGGTGTACAGCCTAGTGGCGGCATGGCAAGCGGAGCGGAGAGGACCGCTGGCAGCGGCGGCGGCTTCTTTGAGCTCGCGTGGCGGCATTGCGCTCGCGTGGATGCACGCCACCTCCCTCCCAATGGTGGCAGCACGTGGAGCGGGGGTCTGCCCTGCCGTGGACTTTCGTTGGTGTGATGCCCGACAACGCGGAGCCTGGTGGCGCGTGGCGGGAGCTCAAGGACCGGTCGGCGCAAGGCCCAACGGCAGCGAGGCATGAGCAAGGACCCGTGGCGCGGTGCTCAACGGCGCGAGGCCCAACGGTGTAGGGACCGACGTCGTGGAACTAGCTGCGCTAGGCGACCAACCATCGGGGATGCATCCACGGACGAGTTTATCTTCAACACCGTCGCCGATTTAATTGCAAAATTTTAAGGCTGATGAATGCGGCAGTGGGTGATGAATATTATTCATAGTGCAGGATGCTAAATAGTATATATATATATATATATATATATATATATATATATATATATATATATATATATATATATATATAAAATTTATGAGACTTCCATCCTGAGTACTCCATCCCATTTTATTTATACATCTGGAGTTTGAATGGATACCTTAGTGCAGGTGGCAAAATGACGCTGTTGCCCCTATGAATTCTCTGGAAAAGGCTGACATGCTCTGTCCTCCAGCCGGTTGAGATGAGAACGACCGAGTGGACGAGAGAATTTGGTGATTTTTTTTATTTCATTAGAAAATTTGAACACTAGATGTGACATTATTATGGGACGGAGAGAGTTCTTAGGTAGCTATGGAAGAGTCGGACCAAAAATAGAGAGAATGTTTGCCTCTTTATGTTTTGGAATCGGATTTCGTGTCGCGCTAGATAAGAGCTATTCTAATTTGTTTGAGCATGGGTTATTATATATATATATATATAAATCCGGACGAATGAAACTCTCCATTGTCCGGTAGTTAGAGGAGACGAACCAAAAAAAGACAAACAAAAAATGGGCTAAAAATTTGTCTTTTATTATTAGGTATAGATATAGATATAGATATATATTAGTATTACTTTTTATATAAACTAGTTCAACTCTAAGATCGTTTGACTTAGAATTAAATTTAAGATGCATTTTCTTTACAGCGGCAGTATGTCAGTACGTGTGACATGTCTCTGCTGAACTCTGTTACTGCACGCTAATCCGTACAGTACTTACTATGTGAGGGATTGATCAATCCCTTTTGCTCCGTCGCTCTGCTGAACGAAGGTCCCACCCAGCACGCACCAGCAGAATCAGAAAGACTGTGCCCTCTTGTATTAGAAACTAGTGTCAGGGCGCGCGCCTTTGCGCGCCCGTGCAGGAAAAAGTGTGGGTACTACGGATCATGCTGTGAAGCACCTAGATAATATGAGATAGTGCCGCTCTAAATACAAACATCGTAATCATATATGACCTGGACCCTGCATAGTCATGACACAGTAAAAAATCAAACATAACCAAGTAATTTAATCCAGTAACTGGCCATTTAGTTTGTAAAAGTAAGCAAAACGAAATTGTAAAGTGAATGGTTAATAATTAAAACCTTGGAGCTCTATCTCCGGCATCTCCCCCTTGCTGCAGTGCACCAATCGAACTGAGCTTGAAGGCATAGCACCAGAAGGCATGGAAGCTTTATTTCCTGCAATCCATCAAATATTTTCAAATGGTTGCTATAATTTTAATCGGCCAGCTGAAGCAGAACATATGCAGATAAAAAAAATGTTACATGCTTACAACACTAAAATGTGTAGGTAGTCACTACATGAATTTCCCTAAACAACATGTGGGAAGTTTTTGTTTTCACTTTGAAAACACAGAAGAAGGTTAACTACAAAATGTGTGTTGTAAAAAAAAACTACAAAATGTGAGTTTCACTATTAATTAGAAAGTTTTAGTCATATTTATAAGCTAATGTATATATATGTATATACATTGAACATAATTGAATGTAAACTACAAATTCTGAGATAGAATCGGTAGGGGCTTGCGCTAAATAAAATAGAAGTGCATCGAGGCCTAATTGGATGGAGACACCAGAGTGAATGCAGAAATATCTATCCTTGTGTACGCACCATAAAAAGATATGGCAAGCAAAGCAGGCTACCTTCCAGATTCAGAAGCTAGAAATTCTTTGATTCTGCTAAAATTTGCTTCATCTTGCTATTTCCGATGTCGAGGCAACAAACATATATAAAACAGGGTATAGGCCCATATTGTGGATCCTAAGAAGGCATGATTTCTATTTCCTTTTATCTATCTCTCTTCCTTGCTCCACATAGGCACATTTTTTTAGCAACCTGTCAACAAAGGTGCCTGCAATGAAGAACAGTATGCAGCCCTAGAAACATGGTGGTACCTTAGTTAGATACTATCACCTATTATCAAAGTTGAACCGATCCAGGGCAAATTAATATCAATATTGAGTCTACTGCACAAATATGGATACCTTGATGAAGCCAATGTCCAGATCACCTTGAAAATTCGATTTCCTATAGCAAAATATCGTGTAGGGGTTGTCGCTAATTCGACCAATGGTTTTATTCAGTCCTACCTATCTGTAGACATTGTCATACCAAAACGATGGGAGATGCGTAGACTAGTAAACTTGCACAAGTCCAACCCAACAAAAAACATTATAGTCTCTACGCAAATAAAATCATTAATTCTGAACACACAAACAACAGGCATTATATACGAGCTGCAAAGCTGTAGCTCTATTCCTCATTTTAGTTTAACTTGGGGCAGGATAAAAATTAAGATCACCATGATTAGCCTTAATCAAGTATTTATTCGTTGGTGCTACTGAACTATGCAGTCACTGTAAGTCACAGGTATATGCAAGGGCATCTAGGTGGATATCATAATTCATAAATAGAACAAGGCAAGAAAATTTGGATTTGGGGATAACAGAGAATCAATTATAGTCTCTAAATGGTGGGCGAAATGTAAATGAAAAGGAGCAATTGGCAACAGGAGTCGAATACAATGGGCAATGGAAGAAAGAATGCAATTGGTAACAGGTAGGTAATAGTGAGCATTCAATATTTGAATCTGAACCTGAAAAATTAAAAGGACCAAAGAAATAAGCAAATACCTTGACATTGTAGCGCCTCCTATAGGCAGGAAATCACATCTCCAGAACATACCATGGACGAATTCATGGCTGACACAATGAAAGGTGAGAGATGCATTTTTTGCGAATTTGAATGTAGGAGCAAATGACGTTAGATGGCGTCGTACTGTGGACTACAACGATCATAAAGCAAGAAAAGGAAATAAGAAAAACAGCGGGGAAATAGGCATTTGACGACATCAGCCCTATCTATGTTAGGAATATACGAAGAAACATATGCGGTTTTTTGGCCGAATAACATGCTGTGAAGAACATATTTAAACAGAATATAACAAGGAACACAACAAATGCATCGAATGGAACATATCTGTATCAAGGATTAAGATTTTCAGACCGTTAATTATGGGTTGAGAAAAATAAGGCCAACAGGGAGCCTAAGAGGTATAAAGTTCCTGTGTAGAACACAAAGTAGGACGTGCAAAGTATTATGGTCATTCAGAGGAACTTAAGAGGTCCATACGTCAGCGTATGAGAGACAGACAAAATAGAGGGAAATAAAACAACATGCGCTCTGCAAATTTACCATGGAAAGGATATGAGTCATACGACAACCATTATATATCCGGAATCTGGATATTGCCATGTTTCATATAGGCAACATGATGCCTGAATCCTGAAACAAGCAGGTACTATACAGTGTTCTTTTAGGGATCAACTGAACAGACACCAAGATTGTCCACACATATTGTTTATCAATTGCATACTTCCAATTTCCTAACTCTAATAGGGTCCTAGTGAAGACACAGAACATGCAAGTTATAAAAATTTCCTGACTCCGTAGTTTGTACACTCATATTCTTACCTGAAGATCTATAAGCCACATTTATTGTTATTGCAAACACTAAAGATTTAAATTACAATAATTTGGACAACCTTTTTTTTTTGAGATTTTGCTTGACCTTAACCAAATTATGAACCCAAGCTGAACCAAATGCATTACAATCTACTAATTCAAGAAAGGAAGGCATCATAACTAAGAAATGCTTAAGCGATATGTTATATTAGATCAGTTTGTCTTTTAGAAAGATGAGATAGTGCCGCTCTAAACACAAACATCATATTCATATATGACCTGAACCGTGCCTATTCTCGACACAGTTAAAAATTAAACTTAACCAAGTGAATTCAGTCAGTAACCGATCATTGAGATTGCAAAGTAAGCAAAACAAAACTGTAAAGCGAATGGTTGATAACTAAAACCTTGGAGCTCCATCTCTGGCATCTCCCTTTCTGCGCTGCACCAATCGAACTGAGTTTGAAAGGCATAACACCACAAGCCATGGAAGCTTTATTTCCTGCAATTCCATCAGATATTTCAAATGGTTGCTATAATTTTAGTCGGCCAGCTTAAGCAACGTTATGCAGAGCAAATGGAGCAATTGTGAATGCCGCTTTTTATTCAGCTATTGAACTGTAAGAAAAAGTAACCTATTGGCTACTGGAGAATTGACATCTATATTTTTATTTTTAAAACCATCTATGTTTTGAACGCCACACACAAATAGCTTGTCGTTAATGTTTGGAGATGTAAATGAGGTTGGAGAACAAAAAATGGCAAAACATAATTTTCCTCATGTTCTCAATAATAGGAAATCTATCAGCTGTATATATAAGGATACGGTGCTTAAACTCAATGTGGGTGTGCTGTAGGATAGAACAGATTGGTAGAACCGAAAAAATGCGAGTGGATAATATAAATTAGGGACAAATGGTGCACGAAAGTAACAACAAAGCACAATTGGGGAGAAATGTTGCACAAAAGTAACACCAAAGCACAGGGATAGTTGGTAATGGTAGCAACATGCTAATGGGCTGCCAATCATAATCATAACCCTGCCATTGGAAGGCACATAATTTTTTTTGAAATGAAGAAAGACACATCATTATCACACAACCAACAATTTCTAGAATTAAGCAGCGATGAAGTATGGTAAATCCCATTTCAAAAGCAGAGGGAATAAAGCAAATATGTGGGTCTGGAAAATGAACTTTGGATAAAATAAAATCAAGTTTTAAGTGAGCTTTATACAGCACCGACCTACATAGATAGAACGAGAGCTGGTAGAGTGGAAAACATGCACGTGCCTATATTCGCTCGCCCATCTTGTGTGGCCACAACAATGGCCTCTGTGCAGAGAGTGTCAAATGAACTATATTAATAAGAGAGAAAAGCAACGGGAACCCAAATCTAAATACATCCGAAGAGAAACAGAAAATTCTAGATATTCTAGATAGAAGGGAAGATGCTGCGGAAAATGTTGGGCACGACAACATGTTAGAAGAGTTCTTTCATGGAGATAGGTTTCATCAATTTAAGGTGGCAGCAACAGAAATATGTTGGCACAAATATTGTCATGAAGTCACAGTTTGAGACGTGTGGTCCTGTGTTAGAAAGTGTACTAATTTCCTATAGAGAGAAAATTCACTTAGAACTTAACATGAGAGCTCATGTCAGGTAGGAGCTTCCTCTGCAAACAAATGGGCAACACATTGTCCTGCTAGGTCCAGCGATGACCACAGTGAATAGCAAAATAGCATAGGTTTATAGGCAGGAGCCTTTTTATAGGAAAGATTAAATGACATTTTTGTGGCTGGAAGTTTATTGAAACCAGAATCTTTGAATAAGCAATCTTAGCACAGTGTTCATATTATCGCAAACTATCATAACCAGGAAATCATAAGGCATTAGCATATCTCCCAAAAATTTAGCTGAACACATGACGTGATATATAATAAAATAAATAAATTTGGAGGGATACGAACACATCATGCAGACTTGAGTTTTTTTTTTAGTGTTCAGGGTAAGGCATTGATGGACCTTCCTTCTTTTAGTAACATGTACCCTGCAAAATAGACGTAATAAGCATGCAGCGAGAGCTTTTACGAAAACCAAATCTCTCACCACACGACTGTACCCGAACCGTAGATCGGGCGGCACAAGGAACACCGGTACCTGTAGCAGGCAGTGACGGGGTGGCAGCGCTGGCGCGGCTCCGGCAGGGCCCGGATGTTCGGTGCGGTAGGTGGAGATGGAGGGCGGCGACCGGCGAGGAGGACGACGAGACACCGCGGCCGTCGCCGCTGCCGGCAACAAAGAGGCAGCTAGGGTTTCATGGAGCACCAGGAGGAGGCAGCACCGGGGGAAGCCGTGCCAGCGGTCGCTGGCCGAAACCACGGGCGCCGCCGCAGCAGAGGCCTAGGGCGCCATGACCCCGCTAGCGTGCCGCCGGACTCGGCACCATCGAGAGGGAGGGAGAGGGAGCGAGAGAGGGAAGCGGCCATGGGACGAAGGAGGAGAAGAGGGTGAGTCACCGTCAAATCCAGCAGGCGAGCTTCGGCGCCGCCGTAGCCGGCGCACAGGCACCTAGGGTTTCGTCGAGGAGGAGGCGCTGAGGAGTTGCCCAACGGAGGATCCATGGAAGAGCCCGCACAGAGGGTAGGGAGAGGGAGGGGGCCGCCAGACACCATGCGCGCCGGCGTGCCAGGCGCTCGCGGGGGGCGCCGTCGCCTCGCCGCGCCCGCGGCCGCCTCAGGAAGGAAGGGGAGGGAAGGAGAGGAAGGGGAGAGAGGGAGAGCGGGCAGGAGGGAGGAGGAGGAGGAGGTGGAGGAGGAGGATGACGTCCGGCGGCGCCGCTGACCAGGTCGCCCGTGGCGCCGTCGCCGTCGCTCGCAGCGTCGGGCAAGCGAGAGAGAGGACGGGAGAGATCGAGACTCTTTTTTTTGGGGTGGAAGTAGAATCAGAAGCCGAGTATATATGTGTTTCTCTAGATTCTGATGAGAAGCAGCAGAAGCCGAAGAGAAGGCTCAGGAGGCAACGGAAAACACTCGAAGCGGATCGAGGCCGAATCCGATTTAACAAATGTGGACCACACGATCGCAGATCGGACGGCGGGAAACATTTCGGGCGACGTGGACATTGCCTCTGCCCGAGAAGCATGTCGCCCTTGTCTGGGTTAATAATAATAATTAAAATACTAGCAGCCGAGCGGCTGAGGCTTGGTCGTCAAAGAATTATATGGATGTAACTATAGGATGCAAAAATTGAACTTGAACAAAATAAACAAAAAAAAAGAAAAAGAAAAACAGCACATTAAATAATACTCCCTTCCTTGGTCAGCAAAGAATTATATGGATGTAACTAGGATGCAAAAATTAAACTTGAACAAAATAAACAAAAAAGAAAAAGAAAACCAACACATTAAATAATACTCCCTTCCTTCCAAACTATAAACACCCTATTCGGCTGGGCTTATCAGCACGGCTTATCAGCCGTGGTACAGTATTTTTCTCTCACAACAAAACAGCCACAGCCGGCTTATAAGCCGCAGAAACAGCCTGCCGAACAGGGTGAAAATGTTTTGGATTTTCTAGATATATATAATTTTTACTATGCACTTATATATACTATGTCTAAATACGTAATAAAAACACAAGTTAAAACTTCTATCTAATGTGAAACAGAGGAGTAGTTTATAACTGTAAACCTTTACGCTCTCGCCTGGAACAACTGGGCAAAGGCCCCGTTCGGCTGGGCTGATAAGCCGGCTGAAAAACACTGTTAGCTAATTTGTTGTGAGAGAAAACACGGTTTCGGTTGAAAAAACAAGCTGAAAAAAACGGATTATAAGCCGGATGAACTAGGCCAAAGTCCTGGGCCGAGCTGATATGGATACTGGGCAAAATTCCAAAGTCTCTGGTTGCCTTACTGTAGCTTTCAGATGGGCCATGTTGAAGTGCACGTCTTACCAGGCCGCATGGGTATGGGTATCGCTTTCTCCGTTGCCAAGGAAGCCATCAACCCATCATGCACCCACCCTGGCATCCGGCGGTCACCGATAAAATAATTTGCTGTTATCGATTTTCGGACGCTTCTTATCCGGTGCACGTGTCGACGTCGTTGCCAGCACGGCAAGTCCTCCGACTCCAGACGTGTAGCCACCAACAGCCGTGCCAAAAGAAACCTGAAAAAAAAAAAACTAAAAGAGTGGGGGAGGAGAGGATTCGGCAAGCTCCGGCCTCATCCGCTGCTTGCCTCGCAACTATCGGATCTTGCGAAGGCATCGTCCTCCTCGTCTCCCTCGTCGTCCTATCTATAATCGCATTCCGAATCCCCAAACGGAGACCTCGCCGCTCTTCCGAGCTTCTAATCGAAGGTACGGCCGCGAGGTCTCGGATTAAATTTTAGTCGTTTTCCCAATCTGCAAGCTAACGTAAGTACTGCTACCAGTACCCACTGCCACTAGTCAACTCAACGCTAAATTGTGGCGACTTTTTTTAACCTATTTTTAATTATACAGAGGTAAATTTTCTGTGGTGGTGGTGATGTGCGATCGCAGGAACAGTCGTCACCATCGTTAAGAAGATGATACGCTGCGCTGTAACGGGCGGCGGGTGCGTCGCTTCGTGGAGCGGCGATCGGAGGTCGCCGGCGGTCAACCCTTGCAGCGTGCGGATGCCGACGGGCAACGGTGGTGGGTGGTGCGGCGGCCTGAGGTCGCGGGCGGCGGATCTCGCCGGCCTCGAGATGGCCAGCCTGCGCGGCGGCATCGGGGGGCTCTTCCGCGCGAGCCCACGCTATGGGCGCTTGCAAGCCACGGCCGCAGGTGCGTCTCGAGGGCTACGGATTGATTGATGCGTTGGCGTTGCGGATCGATGCTGTTGGGGTTGGGTCACGAACACACGCTTGTGGTACTGGGGGTTGGTTCTGGGAGAGGGGGTACTGTAACTGCTGACTGCAGTTAGATTCTGTGCCAGTTGCCAGGGGATCGTGATATTGGATTTGGAGGTCGATGGATTTGGTAGGGCATGTTTTATGCTCAGCAATTTTGTTGTGTTTGCGTTGGGGATTCATGGAAACACTGTGCATTTTCACTATCTGAATAAGCTGATGTGATCGTCATGGGTGGTGGTTGGTTGGGGACCTGCCGTGCTTATTATTTGATGATTCAGGTTTTTGAGGCGTCATAATATTTGGTATGGTACCTCTGAACCATGTGGGAGCTATGATCCTGAGGTGAACGCGTCTACTATAAATGTAAATTTTATGTGTATGTTGAATAGTGCCTTCTAAGTTTCAAATATTTGTTTTTCAAAGAAAGACAGGAGCATTGCTGCTCACAATTAAATTGAGACGCTTATTAGAAACCTGAGAAAGTGGATAAGAATTCTTGCAGAAGAGGAATCTGCATGATTATAGAGTCCATGTATTTTGTGTGACCCATAACGTAAGGTGATGTGGGTAGATTACTATATCACCTTCAGTGTTGCAGATGTTGTTCATGTGCACACTTTTCTACTTTGCAAGTTTAAATGGCAGACGGTGTTCAGTCCCTGCTAATCTCTCAACTCATTTGAGTATTTGACTATCTTATACAGTTGACCCTGAAGATATTCCGTTGGAGAAGGTTCAAGTTAAATCCTCAGGACATGTTCTGCCATATGTTGGCGTTGCTTGTTTGGGGGCTATTCTGTTTGGTTATCATCTTGGGTATGTACTTTATTGCTGCTACAAGATGCATGTTTCTTAAGCACAATTGGATAAAGCATAATTTTCTGCATTTCAGTTGACAAAAATGAATAACAAGCTGGAAGTAAAACAGATCCATCTTTTCTGCACTTTTCTTGTGAATGCAAAAACTGTTTGTTAATAGCATGAATCCATTTCATGGAATGTAGTGTGGTCAATGGTGCGCTTGAATATCTCGCGAAGGATCTTGGGATTGCTGAAAATGCTGTCTTGCAGGGTATGGCACACTTTTACATGCTCAACTTACTCAATACTTTTTCTCCATGTTTGTAAAGGAACATCTGGCACTTGGATTGATTGTGCAGTGCATTTCTTTCTTTGCCAAGGCATACAATTGGCATGTTTTCTAAAGTAGCAGATAGATGACTATAATCACTCAATGATAATAGTTGCTTCTGTGAGGTATCTTTTTGCCATATTCTTCACTAGACATCTGTTTGTTACTCAGGATGGGTGGTTAGCACATCCCTGGCTGGTGCAACACTAGGTTCTTTTACTGGGGGGTCTTTGGCAGATAAATTTGGGCGGACAAGAACATTCATCCTGGATGCAGTCCCACTTGCTCTAGGTGCATTCTTGAGGTGTGTTTTGAACTATTTAGTTGTAACTTGTAAGTATACACTGTTATCTTATATGAAACTGACACAGAATCATCTGCAGCGCAACAGCTCAAGATATCCGCACCATGATTATTGGTCGGTTGCTTGCTGGAATTGGTATTGGGATCTCATCTGCTCTTGTACCCCTTTACATATCTGAGGTTGTGATATGTTGAAATGACAGTTGCTTTGTTCAAAACCTAATGCTATTGTGATATGTTACAGTTACTTCTGTCTTTGTTCAATAGCTACTGCCTGTGTTAACGAACATCTCCAACAAATGAACTTCTTGTACTTTGCAGATCTCACCAACTGAAATTCGTGGAACACTTGGTTCTGTTAATCAACTTTTTATCTGCATTGGAATTCTTGCAGCTTTGTTAGCTGGATTGCCTTTGGCAGGAAATCCTGCCTGGTAAGTTTTCCATTAGCTTGTTCATTTGTTTCCCTGTGATTAACGGAAGCAATATTGAAATATTGACAGTGGAAGAACTACACATTTTTTATTCAACCTTTCTATCCTATAAATTACATCTAGATATGCAATTCATATGGCAACAAATTCCATATGATATATGGATTATATTCATCATTTGTAACTGTATTTAATCAGGTGGAGGACAATGTTTGGAATTGCTGTAGTTCCATCCATTTTGCTGGCTGTAGGAATGGCCTTTTCGCCTGAAAGCCCTCGTTGGCTATTCCAGGTTTCTGTTTGCAAATTCTTTGAACATACTGTATACTTTGGCCTCCAGACTGTGGCACAATACTCAAGATTTACGTTTCTAACATTAACTGCAGCAAGGAAAGGTTATTCAAGCAGAATCAGCTGTAAAAAGACTCTATGGAAAATAAATGGTTACCGAAATTATGTATGAT
Source organism: Saccharum hybrid cultivar R570 (assembly GCA_038087645.1). NCBI lineage: Eukaryota > Viridiplantae > Streptophyta > Magnoliopsida > Poales > Poaceae > Saccharum > Saccharum hybrid cultivar. Next base: position 7,366,583 of record JAQSUU010000112.1, on the reverse strand, counting down.
CTGAGAGCTAGTGGCCAAAGTTCTTCTGAGCCCGAAGCTGGCTGGTTTGATCTTTTCAGCAAGCGTTACTGGAAAGGTAGTTTTGTTTTGACAGTTTCAGAATTGGCAAATTTGGTTCCCTAATAATTGCATGATGAAATATTCTCTGATTATTTTCTCTTCTCATCCCACTCTATTGCTAGCATCATCTAATATCTAATGAAGTCAATAACTTGGTGTAAATATCTGCCGCTTTACCAGAAATTGATGGTCCTTGGAATTCCAAAGATTTTTAATGGGATGAAAGTGGTTTGGTGCATAGCAATTGCTTAATTTAAGTCATGTCTATGGAAACAAAAATGCATATTCATTACTTATCAGGAAAATAAGTATGTTAATGGATTTTATGCTATTACATTTGCAATGGCCTTGTGTTTCATGCACATATGTTATCACTCATAGTTACATCTGAACAACCTAAATTACTTCCTCCAGTCACCAAAATGCGATGTTCTGGACATTGATACAGTCCCCGAAGACACAACTTTGACTAATATTTTCTTTTACAACTATAGCATTTTCAATATTCAATTAAATGTACACAAAGTAATTGATGATGAAAGTTTTGATATGTTGACTGCATACAACCTAAAACGTCAAGGAATTGATACTATGGTGAAGACGCTACAAGACATGTTTTCTGATATATCTTTCATTTGCAGTTGTGAGTGTGGGGGCAGCACTGTTTTTGTTCCAGCAGCTTGCTGGTATAAATGCCGTTGTATATTACTCTACATCAGTGTTCCGCAGTGCAGGCATTGCATCTGATGTTGCTGCTAGTGCTCTTGTTGGAGCAGCCAATGTTTTCGGTAAGTTTACTTTTAGTAATAAGATTTTAATATTGAAAGAACATGTTTTCTGATGGGGGGTATATATTTACTTGTAGGCACCATGATTGCATCTTCTCTAATGGACAAGCAAGGAAGGAAAAGCCTTCTGATGACAAGCTTTTCTGGAATGGTAATGCCCTTGTGTTCAACAAATCATGTGTTTAATTTCTCTCTCAATCAGCAAATGGAGGGTTCATATTCACTTTTTTCTCCCTTGAAGGGTGCTTCAATGCTACTCCTAGCATTGTCCTTCACCTGGAAAGCTCTGGCACCTTATTCTGGTACTCTTGCTGTTGTTGGCACTGTTCTGTAAGTTGTTAATGGTTCATCTTGTTTGGTCTTGCTGATTCTATTTGAATGTATAACTTGAATGTTTGACATAACTGGAGTATGATTTTGTGCAGGTATGTGCTGTCTTTTGCTCTAGGTGCTGGTCCTGTTCCTGCCCTGCTTCTTCCTGAAATATTTGCCTCTAGAATAAGGGCGAAGGCTGTTGCATTATCTCTAGGCATGCACTGGGTGAGTCACAACTGTTCATACATACGCTACTCCCAAATGTATATAGTTGTCCTAAGTCCCAACCAATCACATTCTGTTTTATTCATTGCGGTATATCGTGCTTTGTTTTTCTCATTCCACTGCTTAATTTGCGACACATGATTTTGCAAAATACAAGGTAAGATAATTGCTCTGGTGAATAGAGATTGATTAAATGTTTGGACATGTTAAGTTCGTTTTCTTATCCTCCTTGATTAATATCAATTGCTCTGGTAGATAGGTTTAGTTTGAACTTTGAAGGCATTACTAGTAAGAGCTTCAGCCATTTCCCCATTCGCTCCATTAAAAAATGTTTTATTCACCTGAGTTATGTTAGTAAATATCTAGATTTTTTAAGCTTTTGCCCTTAAATTTGTTCAAACTTCTAAATTCTATGGGATCCTTTCTAGCTGCCAAGATGACGAACACTACAATAATTAAGCAATTCCTTGGCTTTACTTTACATATACCATTGAGTCCTTAACCTGTTTTTCTTTTTCTTTCTTCAGGTATCCAACTTCTTTATTGGCCTGTACTTCTTGAGTGTCGTCAACAAGTTCGGGATCAGCAATGTATATTTGGGATTCGCATCAGTGTGCGCCCTTGCAGTTCTTTACATAGCTGGGAATGTGGTCGAGACCAAGGGGCGATCACTTGAAGAGATTGAACGGGAACTAAGTGTAGCAGAATGATGTGCTGTTGCTAGTCATGCTGCGGCGCCGTTTTGGTGATTGAGAATGCAACCAAGCACACAGCCGAGCATCCTTGGAGCTAGAGACTCTTCTAGTTTCATGTAGTTTCAGAAATAAGCGAACGGCAAGAGTGCCAATCGTAGGTGACCTGGTGTGTGCAGTGAGGGGTTGTGTTCGAGCAGTAGTTTAGCTGTGCCTCCCCTACTCCCCTGTCATCAATCAGAATTCAGAAACAATGAACCCGTCGATGTTTCTGGATATAAGTTTTTCGTTTTTTGTTCTCAAATTTCGTCGCTTCTCGTGTATAGGTGAACTATTGTCTCCTGAAAATAAAAGCTTTTTTATTAAAAAAATGGTAGAAAGTCCCGCTCGCTCTTCATCTGGATCCATATTGCGATTGGTGTCCCACTGCGTTTCCTGTCGACGGAAATGCGGGATATCCATGTGACTTGTGAGCCTGCAGTGGCCCAGTGGCCCGCTCTAAATCGTTGTCCACCGGTCACCGGATGCGCAACGTTTACTCGCGATGCGCAACGTTTAGGGGGTGTTTAGTGGCAACGTATTCGGCGTAAACAAATCTGTGTGTAATCGTATAAACTTCTAATCTGGGTTACATAACGTTGGTTCAAGGGGACGCGTGAGGAGTGAGAGGGGGATTTGTAAAAGTGTGATTAGGAGCGGACGGTTAAGCGCAAAATTACTCAATCCCTATGTACTCTTTAGATCATCACGTGGCCCAGATTAGAAGTTTACACGGTTACACAGAGAGATTGGTTTGCACCAGATATGTTGCCGTGTTTAGTTCCCCCTAAAAATATTTAATCCCGTCACATCGGATGTTTGGACACATGTATGGAGTATTAAATGTAAACGAAAAAATAACTAATTATACAAATTGCGATAAATTTACGAGACGAATTTTTTAAGTCTAATTAATCTATGATTTGACAATGTCATGCTACAGTAAACATATGCTAATAATAGATTAATTAAGCTTAATAAATTTATCTCGCGATTTCCAGACAAGTTATATAATTAGCTTTTTTATTAGTATCTGAATACCTCTTTCAACGTACCATGAAATACTAAACACCCCTTGTTACTCGCAAAGTCGCAAGCACGGAACGCGCCAGCCAAGCGTGTACTCCCTCTATCCTAAATTATAAGGCATTTCAAGAATCTTGGAGAGTCGAAGGATTTAAAGTTTGACCAAATTTATATGATAAGATAATAATATTTATGACACCAATTAAGTATCATTAGATTCTTTATTAATTATATTTTTACAATATATCTATTTAATGTTATAATTTTTTTGTAATTTTCTTTATAATTTTAGTTAAACTTAAAATATTTTGACTTTTTAAAATTTTTGAAATGGCTTGTAATTTGGAACGGAGGGAATAGGTCGCTGTCTGCTGCCATAGCTCGCCCCGTCTGCCTGCCTGCGCGGATGAAGCTAGGGAGCTCGCTCCTGTAAACACCCGCCCGGTAGTCCCAACCACCAGCAATCATTTCACAGCTGCACGGCACCGAGAAGATGGGCTCCCCCTCCTACAGGCTTGCGGCGGCGATCACAGTCCCCTCGACCGGCGAGTTCCTTGTTGTCCGGCAGCCGCGCCCGCCATCCCCACCCGATGAGGAAGAGGACTACCGGCGCTTCGTCGACAGCGATCTCTACGACCTCCCGTCCGCGCCCCTCGCGCCACTCGCGGGGACACCCCGGTCGGAGGTGGCCATCGGCGGCGCGGACTCTGTCGCCGGCCGCCTCGACCTCTCGCGCCTTGACGTGTCCGCCGCCCTTGATCAGGTGACCTACCCATTAGCCGGGTTACAGAGTTCATTTTTGCACTCTGTTGCAGTTGTTACCCGTGGCTACAGTTTGTTTAACAACAGCAAACTAGTTCTCAAAGTGGCACCTCGATTTCGACCTGTAATTTTTGGCAGGGCATCTGTCTAAGCTCAATTTTGGCAAACTTTGTTCTAAATGATGGTTTCTCGTAGATATTTGACCAATTCGGCTTGCCGGATGGGATGCGTGGGGAGTTGAGGCTCCTCAAGTATGTGGAGGAAGCAGAGTTTGGCCCGGATGCTGGCATTAACACGGTGTACATCATCGGGTCCCTTGAGTCGAAATTGGATGCTCTACAAGGTCAGATGCTTAATGTTTTAGTGTTTCTGAATAGGGAATTGCTTGACCATCATGCGTTGCCCATGGCAGAGTCATGTAAATGGATGTCCAAGGAGTGTGCATTGAGGTTGCTTTCGGAAGCGAAGCCAGGTAATGATCGCATAGGACAGTATGCATATATTGGACTTTTGAATTCGGAGCTGTCATCAAACTGCACGGCTTCTCCTGCATGGCCCTCTCAGGTATCACCCTTTTTTCCCCTTCAATTCATGCCATAAAATGACAGATAGTTTCCCAGTCCTGAAATGCATTGTTCAATAGGAATACCCACCTGGAATAACACTTGTACCTATGAAGAGTAGGACACTAGCGCCATTCCGCACAACTAATCTTGTGGTAGTACGATCAACCAATGGTGCTGGTGGATCTACATGTTCTGATTTTTTTGCTTCGGGCGAAGCTCTGCTTATAGATCCTGGATGCAGCTCTCACGTTCATGCAGAGGTAAGAGAAAATTTCATTACATTTCTCTCTGCAGAATTTCTGCGGGGGTAAGACTTTGCTTCGGTTATTCCCTTCCCCAGACCCCACTCGTGTGGGAGCCTCTGGCACTGGGTCTACCCTTTTTTTTGTGTTCTTTAGAAAAGCCAATGTGCATACATGTAAGTATCTGTAACATCGCTGTCTTATGAAGTGCATTTCCCACCTTAGGTTTGTTTGTTTTAATTGGATTGTAGATTTTCAGAAGGTGTCTTTCCCTTATTTATTTGCTACAGTTCCTTCCATGCTAGACCTATATTACTGAGTACTGGCAGTTTCTTCATGTGCCCTTATTTCCTTGAGGCCTCAAGATTTGCCAGTAGCTTTATGAGGAAAGGGTTAGTGCCTGATTATTTCTGTATATCACAGCACAGTAGAAGTAGCAAAAATACAAAAGGATGACACCAGGGACAAAATCTATGAGACTTCTTGATAAAACATTACCTTTTCAAAATGTTCCAACTGTTTCTGTAGGAATAACACTGTATGCACACGTGCAGACACCATGGAGTGTTTATTGGAATGCTTACTCTGAGTAGACCTTTTGCATGTACTGGTGCTTCCATTCTATTGACTAATTACATTCGTATCATGTTCAGCTTGCAGATCTCATCGATTCCCTTCCAAAAAGGTTATTAGTTCTTGTTACACATCATCATCACGATCACATTGAGGGTACGATGGAAAATATTTATTGAACATTTTGTTTGCTCTTTAATATTCCAATTTTGTTCAAATTGAGACCATATCTAGGAGTATCAAATCGAGATGGTGAAATGCAATCATGCTATAGTGCCTCTTGTAGTCAATTACTGTCAGGTCTATCTATGCTATGCATCATAAACAAACTGAATCCATTTGGTTCAAAATTGTAGGTCTTTCAGTCGTTCAGAGATGCAATCCTGATGCTGTTCTTCTGACACACCAAAGTACAATGGATCGCATTGGGAAAGGTTATAGCCTACACATATTCCATTTATTTTGCCAATATCGCAAAACTTATCATTGTCATGGCAGAAATGTGTTCATCTCCCTATTTCTGAGGTTCTGAAAACTTGAATGACCGAGGAGGTATCTGGCAAGTTTTATTACTCTGAACCCAACTACCAATCTGTCACTTCACTCTTTATACTATCCACATCTCCTCAGATTATCATACTTAGACCTTGCTGTGGATATTGGGAAATCATCTGAATAGTTTTGTAGGTTGGATTACAGATCCTTTGTCCTAAGCCAGATGAGGTTTCCTTTGATAAATGGTGGGCTAGAGATGGGACCCTTACTCCCTTATCATCTTAGGTGCTTGGATGATTTTGAATCACCGTAAGTGGTGTGTGTTTGATGGTGCTGCTCCTAGCATAGCTGGAACTCTGACGCTTGCTGTTGAGGAACTCCACCTTTGGGGTTTGGCAGGGGCTCAAGGAACTACATACCTTCCTGCCCTTGCTCCAGAAGGTGGATGATGGGTAGCAGCTACTGGATCGGGGTTGTTTGTTGTGTTTTAGTCAAGGTCGATGTCGTTTTCTTCCTAATCATTAGGGGGTGTTTGTGGGTTTTTTGGTCTCTGTTTGTAAGGGTCATTTTTTTTCCTTCTTAATATAATGGTATTTAAATCTCCTGCATTTCAGGGTTTTCCTAAATGAACATGTTCTCTTAATAATCTAATATTCAATATAATAATCTAGTGTATCACACAATCATTTTAGACTATTATTGTCATTTCCCTAACTTAAGCTGGGCTGCACTGCATGTTTGTGATTTAGCCTTAAGATGTACTTTTTTCTGTTTATTATGTTATCCATGCCCTGAAGCCCATGTTTTTGTTCATCTCGATGTGCATGATGCCATGATGTATAGGAAATTGGCAGATTGACTACACTTCAGTAACTGGTGGTGAAAAGATATGCATAGGTGACCAAGAACTACAAGTTGTTTTTGCACCTGTAAGTATAATGCTCTTGGATAATTTTCTCCCATTTGTGTTTTTTGCTTACAATTTTTTATACCTATACATACTTGCTGGTAAGAAGAATTTTCTTTTGTTGAGCTCTTAACGCATGATAATGGATTCAAATGGTCCAATAATTATAAAGTTTCTGAAGTCTTTAACTTATTGTCCTAGCTAGGTCTATTTAGAGCCAAGTCAAGAACATCAACCTATAAAAATAGTCTGTAAAAGTTGATAGTAATACATGCGTAGTACTATAGTGCTTGGTTGCTACTAAACATTTTATATTGCAGTTGCACAAAGGCAAATATATTAGCAAAACAAGGACATGCCTGAACTTACTATGAGAAGTCATAGGAGAACATATCTTGTTTTATTTCAGATTCTAGGAGCTAAGCCATTTCCTGATGTGATCTTAACTCCAATTATTATCGATTCTTGATTGCTTTATTTTTCATAAAGATTTTTTTATTTGAAAATGACGTAAATTTTACTCAACTTTACACTTTCTGGAAATTCTTTTTTCCCTTTTGTTAATTAGACCAATGCATACAACTGTAGTTTGTTTTTATTTGATCAATAATAAAGTGATGCAGACTGTTCAAAAAATAATAATAAAGTGATACATTGCTTGTATATTACATTTCTGTGTATTCTATTTTGGTTCTTAATTCCTCACCATATTTGAATTTTAGGGTCATACAGATGGTCATATGGGGCTTCTCCATGTAAATACTAATACATTGGTTGTTGGAGATCATTGTGTAGGGTAAGCATTGTTCAGATTATTATTTTTTTTTCAAATTACACAATACAGACAAAGACGCTCACAACGCACGCACACTCACCCCTATGAACAAATGCATGCAAACCCTACCTCTATGAGCACCTCCGAAAGACTGCGCCGACAGATCTTGAGATTGACGAAGTCACTATAGGCGCCTCGCTGTCGACGGGAACGTCGCCTACCACTGAAAGCACAACGCCGTTAAATCCTGGAATAAATCAGGAAAATGCGAGCACCCGTGCCAAATCAAGGACTTGAACTCAGGTGGGTAGGTTCCACCACAAGGAACCTAACCAATTGAGCTAGGCTCACATAGGGAGATGATATATGATCTTAAGTGTGAAGCGAACTATAATTATAGTATCACCTGTAAAATGTTAACTTGTTAGCCAAATACTCATGTCACAGATTCTCCTATTTCAAGATCACAGGGACAATTCTCATGCACAGTGGATATATGAACGCCACCCTGCAGTACATTTACACATTTCCTGACTTTTTTTCATCCTGAACTAAAGTTTTTAAAAAGAGAAATGAATCAAACTTATTTTTGACATTTGGTAGTGCTGGAATTTTGTAGGAAAGGAATATGCCTGTTTTTGTTTTTGTCTATCTGGAACCTAAATAGCTTCCTTTTAAGATGCAAGTTGACTTGATTTATCTTCCTCTGCTATTGCAAGCAATATTGCATTTCATTTTTGTTTTCTGAAGCAGCATCATTAAATGATTATAGATTAAAACATGGCCAAAAAGAACATAACTAATCTTTGAAACAAAGTGGTAGAGTCAACATTCGTATGCTATGTACTCTTAACTTAAATGCATCATGTATGTGCAGTTCTTAAAAGATGTTTTTTACCCATTTGCAGGCATGGAAGTGCAACTTTGGACAGTAGAAATGGTGGCAACATGAAGGTAATGGTAAACTTTTTTTGGGAACCTGGAAGGTTAAAATAGCAATGTGGCATCACTGCACTCTAAGCAACTAAATGGAATATGTGCCCCCATTCTTTCTTCATGTGCACTCTTCCCTCCAGAGTAGACTGAATAGTGCTTTATAACAGAATTGTTTGATTTGAAATGTGCAGGATTACTTTGAAACTACATACAAATTCTTGGACTTGTCACCACATGTCTTAATTCCAATGCATGGAAGGATCAACCTATGGCCCAAGTATATGCTTTGTGGATACCTCAGGCATGGAGAACTAATCATTTCTTTATACGAGTTTTTTTAAGAAAAAAAGAAACTTTATCGCTCCCTAGCTTCTCTGGCTCATGTTCTACAGGATATACGTACATGTTATAAGTTCTATTGTTCACAGTTGCTTTTGGAATTTTTTTTCCATATCCAATTCAAATGTAGCCTGCTTACTTCTTACCCTATATGAAGGGATTTTCATTTTAAAAAACAATATGCCTTTTTCAAGACTGTGCGCATTCTGATCCAGTCTGTGTTTACCAGGAATCGAAGGGCTAGAGAAGCGTCCATTCTGCAATCCATAGAGAGTGGGGCCCAAACTCTGTTTGATATAGTTTCAAAGACTTACAGTGATGTTGACAGGAAGTTGTGGATTCCTGCTTCTTTCAATGTTCGCCTTCATGTTGATCATCTGAACTCCCTACGTAAATTGCCCAAGGTGAGTATTAGAAATATTACATCCTGAGATACACCTTTACCCTGTATGCATTATTAAAGAAGATAAAGATATTCTAGATTTATGCATAATCTGTTCTATTTGATATTGTATAAATGATTGATATAGTGTAGGGAAAGTGCTGCAGAATGATCATTTAATCAAATAGAAATGTTACTCCCAAACACTGTTGATTTAAATGATTGAATCCACATGATTGGGCTAGAGCTTCTCATTGTGGATGAGACCTGAGTTGGTTTGCATTTTGCCACATTAAAACTGTAATTGACCCATTTTTCACAAGTTTTTTGTTCCAACCTAAAGTAGGAAAATTTGAACCATCCCCCCGCCCCCCACCATGTACATATGGATAGACTTAATCATGGGTCATCCGACCCAATCTCAGTGGATCAGATCATAATTTACAACCATGATCTGACCTGACTACACCTGAAAAAAAAAATCCACACCCCCTCCCCGCGCACCCCCCCCCCCCCACACCATCCGCTAAGGATGTGGCTGGCCTTAATACAAGTTTGTGCTAGCTTCCATGGTTCGTGGAGTTATGCTTTTCCTCATTTGACCTGACAAACGTAGTGATAGCGCGATGGTAGGACCTCGAGTTGGGAGGCTGAGCCTGCTGGCAAGGTTCCAAGTCCTGGCTTGCACAAAAAGTAGGCCCCTTGCTGTGTAACTGTGCAGAGATACACGTGATGCAGGCGCATCCGGTGCAGCCACCTTTCAGAGCCTTTTCTCGACCCTACAGTTCGATTAAATTTCTAGCTTAACTGTAATGACTCAGGAGGTCTTCCCCCCCCCCCCCCCCCCCCCCCCCCCCCTCCCCCAGGTCGAGTTTTTTCTTTTTCCTCATTTGACCTCTACTTTGTTGGTAGAACTGATTATTCAATCGTAAAGCCAATTACTTAGTTTAATCAAATATTTTGGGGATTATCATGCAGGATTTCTCTTTGGAAATGTTCAGTCGAAGTTGTGATGATTTTATCTCTAGAGTTTGATGGCAAGTATGAGAGAAAGGATCTTCCAAGTCACATTCTGTGTTTTGATTGCATTTAAGCTGCTCTGTTCACCATTTATTGTTTTATTTTGTGCATGACACTGAACAATTCAATGATGGGGAACAAAATCTTGTAATAATCTGATGAATATTTAGATTGTCCACCAAGGCTAGCATTCACACTTCCGAAAGAGCAAGATTAACAACTCTAATATATGCAGGACTTCTCATTGGAAAACTTTAAGGAAAGCTGTGGAGTGCATTTCATATTACGTTGGGCGGTGGCATATGTGCATTCCAGGAGCTCCCCAGCTATCCTTGCGGCAAGTGCCCTTGCTGGTGGTCTTGCAATTGCTTGTGCTCTCAGAAGGAACTATTGGAAGCAATCATAGATTCTCCCGGTCGATAATTTTCCAGCTACATGCACATTATATTATTCCCAGGATCCTGCTACCAGTATGTTGAGTCGAAAGGTGAATTGCCAAAACTCTTATTCTACAATTATTGTCCTTGATTGCCACATCTATACACAAGAGAAGCATCCAGACTAGGAGCATGGAAAGTGAGGGATTAGGATCTGAGTTCTTAGGATTTCAATCAAATTTTAACCGAATCGGAATCCCTGTAAGCAGTTGCCTCATCAAAAACAGGGGCAAGTAAGGTGTTATTAAGGGCCTACGAGGTCAAATATGTTAGTGTCTGCATAGTTCTTACGGCTCACAATCGTCTAGGAGGTAGACTGGTAGTTAACCTTAGCATTGGACGGAAGAGGCAAAGCAAACTTGAAAGTGAGCATCTCTTGGCTCATGCCGTTTCTATGTTGACCCCGTGAGCATAAAAAAAACTACTAACAGGCATGAAAAACTATGCTGTTGTCTCTCCTACGCTTAGTCGTGTCACTCCTAAGTTTCCTTTGTTGCCACTCTGAGTTGTTCCTGCCTTATTCCTTTCTTTGGAAATTATTGCGGACTACTCTGTCACCAGTGCACTTGGATGAGAATTTAAACATCTGAGTGTCGTTTCAGTGGGAGATTTGATCCTTGCGCCTTCTGATCGGCATTTCTGCTGTGTATGCACAGCTGAATGATAACACAGTCCAATGAATCGGCATTTGTTCCTCCCAAACGAGCACGGCAGCTTTGTGCAGCTATATAATTCATGACGGAAGCAAAGGATCAACGTGCGACCCATAGGTTGCTGCCAACATACTAGCTCCTACTGATAATTCGAAAGAGGTGACGTCGGAGTGGACTCTCACGGCGCCGCTTCGTAGTTATAGCGCCGCTCCTTCTAAGGTTGTTGTCCTTTATGTAATATCGAATCTCACTGTTTGTTTGCTAGGACGGTCCGGCCTACGGCCGTAAGATCTCCGGTGGCGCTTGTCATAAGCGCGTCGTTTGTATAAGCGCGTCGTTTGTATGTTCATACTCTTCTTCTTAATGCAATGATACGTAAATCTTTTTGCGTATTCGAGAAAAAAAATTCGAAAGAGGTTAGTGAACACAACTGACCTTTGCAGGGAGAAGTCAGAAGCCATGTTAATTTGCAGAGCAAGCAAAGCGGAGCTGTGGGAGTGCGTGTATTTTAGTTCCATCCCGTTCAGGCAGTAGAACACCGGAGATAGTATAAGTGCATAACCGAGGTAGCTGAGCTCACCCAGTGTTGTGCTGCGAACTTCAGGACAGGCCAAGCCATGAACGACGTAAACAAAGCCATGGCTGTGTCTCACTCTCACATAGGCGGGAAGCTCATCAAAGTGGCGCCTATGCTTATCCTCTTCTCCTTGGGATTTTTTCTCGGCATGACCTCCAACTCCAAGTTCCCAAACTTCTATCTCTCCTCGGTCGCGCTATCGCCCTCTCCGTTGCCACCTCCGGTACCATCGTCTCCACCTCCAGCACCATCTTCACCACCTCCGGCGCCGCTGCCACCGCAAAACCCACAAGTGGGGCTGGCACGCTTCCTGGAGCCGCCCAGCGTCATGCACAACATGACCGACGAGGAGCTGCTGTGGTGGGCGTCCATGACGCCCAAGGTCCGCAGCACGCCGTACCACCGCGCGCCCAAGGTTGCCTTCTTGTTCCTGGCGAGAGGGGACCTGCCCCTGCGGCCGTTGTGGGAGAAGTTCTTCGCGGGACACGAAGGCCTTTACTCCATTTACGTGCACACCGATCCTTCCTACACCGGCTCGCCGCCGGAGGACTCCGTCTTCTACGGTCGCACGATCCCAAGCCAGGTAACAATAGAGCAAAAGGAAAAAAAATCTATAAGATGTTGCTGACAGTTCGTATTAGTTTAGTGACTGTAGCACAGCTTTTCGTTATCATATCGACCTAATTTTTTGCAATTTAGCTCTTTTTTTGAAAAAAATTCACATTTAGACCTCTGGACAACTTAAATTCAACTTTAGACCCTAGGGGTCGACGCCATGTTTCATGACGTCAATGTTACACGTCTCGACGCCATTATCCACGGCGTCGAGCTTCCGGCCCCTACATGTGACGTGGCTATGACCTGGCATAGCTCGACGCCACGTATCACGGCGTCGATATTGACGCCGCAGATCACGGCGTCGATATTGACGCCGCAGATCACGGCGTCGACCTATTAAATCAAAACACCCTTTCCTTTCCCCCGCGCTCTGTCTCTCTCATTCGCGTCCGCCGCCGGCTCGTGCGCCACCACCGCCGAGCGCGCCACCTCCGTTGCGACCGCCACCACCCCGTCCCCTCCCGGCCGCGGCGCCCCCATCCAGGCCGCGGCGGCCCCGTCCCGGCCATAGCTGCCGCGTCCCTGCCCGGCGACAGCACCGCCACCGCCCATCCCCGTCCGTCGACGCGACCACCGCCGCCCGTCCCCGCCCGTCTTCACCACTGCGGCCGCCGTCGACAGCACCGCCGCAACGCCCCCTTCCCGGTCGCCCTCGTCGCCCCTCTTCCCCTCCTCCGCGCTGTCCGGCGGTGAGGGCGGCCCGCCACCGCTCGCCGGAGGTCCCACCGGGCGGCGGGCCTCCGGCCTCCGCGCCCCCCTTCCCCTCCGGTGACCCCAGCCCGTCCGTCACCTGCAGCCGGCCTCCAGCAAGGTAATTTTTTTAAGTTAAATTAGTTAATGTACATTATATAATTTAGTTAGTAATTTATTTAGAATATTTAGCAAATTTAGTTACGAAATTTAATGTACTAGATAGATTCTTATTTATTTAGTTATATTATAGACTTAGGAATATATTCATGCAGCTTATTTAGTTTTTTATAACAATTGCAGCTTATTTAGTTAGATTAGATTGTGAGAGACATAATTAGGTAGTTAGTTACTTATTAATGTAGTTAGGTAGTTATTAATTTAGTTAGCAAATCTCTTATATTGTTAGAGAGATAGTTAGGCAGTTAGATATTTATTTGTGGTTAGGTAAATAGTTAGGTACTTTAGTTAGCAAATGTAGTTAGATATTGTGGTTAGCTATTTTATAATAATATTCGTAATAACTTGTGTTGTTCATACCAACTAGATGGACAACGTAGTGACCCTGTATCATGGTGGAAGTGTGGAGGAAGATGAGTTTGGGAATGTTAGTTTTGTTGAAATGCAGAGGGTGCCTGTGATATTTGATGATCGGCCACAATTTTGTGAGTTGATGGGTAGTGCTCGTGATGAGCTTAAATGCAATTCAAATGAAGATGCCATCTTAGTTGAGGGGGTACTTCATCATGGCCGATCAGGGACAATTTTTAGGCGGTTGGTCCCAATTGCATCAGAGGCTCAATGGGACAAATATGTCAAAACTGTCATGAAGAGTGAGTTTCAGTGTTTGGATTTGGTTGTGCGGAAGGTGTCCAATGATCCCACCCCTCATGGGTATTCACCACCTAATGGCCATTCACCCCCTGGTGGGTTCACGCGACAACCGGAGAATCCGGCACCCTCTGTGGTTGTCATGCCCGATGCTCAGTCCGCCCCCAATGAGGTTGGAATATGTGTTGATGATGTTGTTGCTGGCCCTCAGGAGATCCCTTTGACTCAGAATCATCCAAGTAAGTGGCGTAGTAACAGTTTGGGTTTCCTTGTTCTTGCTTAATTTCTTTCCTTTGTCTCAAATCTATCCGTATATGTGGTTTGATTACAAGAGATAATCCTGGTAATGATGGTTGTCCTCCTGTGCCACCGTCAAGAAATGCGGACCCAGCATTTATAGCCTCTAACAGTGTGGATGTTAATATTGAGGATGATGAGGAGCCTTATGGCACAGCAAGAGCCGTTGATTCCGATGATGACCGCCCAGTTGCACCTTTGAGCGAACAAGAAATGGAGCTCATAAGACGTTTGTGTCCTGATCGTGATCCACTAGTTCATGAGTTCAGCGACCTTAGTCATTCTCAACATGCTTATGCAGAAGGAAGAGATGATGAGCTGCTAGAGGTTCCTGAGGCCGGTGACAGCGTGGAAATTCAGAAGGGCATGGTCTTCAAGGACTTGCCCACCTTAAGAAGGTGGTTACAGGAATATTCTGTGATCCGTAAGAGACCATTCAAAGTGATGCACTCCTATGTGGAGCGCCGTTACACGTGGTGTGCGACATGGCAGATTGCAATTGGAGGGTATGTGCTCGGAAACAGAAGGCCACAGGGAAGTTCAAGATCACCAAAATTGTAGGTCCACACACTTGTGCCCAGACTGATCTAGAACAGAAGCATCGATAGTTGACCTCTACCCTCATTGCCGGAAGGTTGTACACAACATTGAAGGGTCAGCCCAACTTGAAGGTCAGGACAATTATGGAGATGACAAGGGAGATATTTAAGTATGACATAAAGTATGGGAAAGCATGGAGGGCAAAACAACGGGCATGGAAGATGATATATGGGGACTGGGAGGCGGGGTACGAGCAGCTGCCTGCAATGTTCAATGCAATGAAAGCAGCAAATCCAGGCATGCATTATGAGTATATCCCAAAGCCGAATGAATGAAAGGACGGGAGGCAGATATTCTTCCGTGCATTCTGGTGCTTTCCGCAATGCGTCGAGGCCTTCAGGCACTGTCGTCCAGTGGTATCCATTGATGGTACTTTTCTTCTTGGCAAGTACATGGGCACACTATTGGTAGCAATTTCTTGTGACGCAGACAACACATTGGTTCCGTTGGCTTTTGCTTTGGTGGAGGAGAACAAAGATAGCTGGGGATGGTTCTTGCGGCTAGTTTGTAGACATGTCATTGGCCCTAATAGGGAGGTTGGTGTCATATCTGATAGACACCAGGGCATACTCAGTGCCGTAGAGGAGCAGATTCCGAGGTATGCACCTTTGCACCACCGTTGGTGCACTCGGCACCTTGCCGAGAATTTACTTCGGAAGGATGGTATGAAGGACAACTTTCCTTTATTCGAGGAGGTTGCTCGCATGCTTGAGGTGCCGTTCTTCGAGGAGAAGTTGGAGCAGCTAAAAACGGCAACGAACGCAGAAGGTAGGCAATGGCTGAGAGGATTGATAAGAGAACCTGAGAAATGGACAAGAGCCTACGACGATGGTGGATGGAGGTACGAGTTTCAGACTAGCAACATGGCTGAGTCATTTAATAGTATGCTCAAGGGTATACGTGCCATGCCTGTGAATGCCATTGTATCATTCACTTTTTATAGGCTAGTTGCATGGTTTAACGAGAGACATGGTCAAGCAATGGAACTGCAGAGTAATAATTAGAAATGGACACCTAAACCTAAGAAGCACCTTGAGAAGGCAAAGGAAAGGGCTGCAACACATGACGTCCAGTGTTTCGACCACAACATCGGCAAGTACCAGGTCACGGAAAGGGGTGGTACAACGTCAGATGGTGAGGTTCGGCCATCAAGGAGTTATATTGTGGTCCTTAGTGATTTTTCATGCAGATGTGGGAGACCAAGGCAGTACCACTCTCCGTGTTCACATTATATTGCAGCAGCTCGGCATCGCAACTTTGACTACGAGACCAAGATACCGTGGGAGTTCAGTGTTGATAGCCTTGTGCGTACTTGGTTGCCCCGTTTCGAGCCTTACCTAGACGAGGGGCAGTGGCCAGAATACACTGGGCCAAGGTACATTGTAGATCCAGGTACACGTTGGGACAAACGTGGAACCAGGAAGAGGACGAGGCACAGGATGGTCATGGACCAGGTTTCTGGTAGAACGAGGCGAGAGAGAGCAACCCCTTTCTTACTGACCCCGAGCAGAACCAATGTGGGAAATGCGGTAGACTTGGGCACAACTCACGTACATGCCATTGCTCGCTTAGTCAGGTGCATTTTACATTCTACGTACTCAAGTTGGTAAATAGTTATATATGCATGGTACATTTTTGTTTAATTATATATGCAGTCGCCGCTTTGTTTACTTGTAAATGCATGTTACTTTATTTGTTTTGCTATATTCTTATTTATTGACTAATGCTTGCTCTGTTATTATAGGATGGAGCCGTTCCACCTCCTGGATCCGTACTACGAGGAGAAGCACCGAGGACGACTCACCGCAGAGGGGGCAGTATGTACTAGAATTTTTTGTTCCATCCTTCTATTTAATTTGTTAGAAAGGCATGAAATGAAATAACTTTGTTGGTTGCAGGAACTGCCTCCTCTTCGTCCTCGAACCCATGACAAGTTTGAGGAGATGCGGTACGACGACAGGTACACGCCTCTGCTACAGAGGGCTGGCCTGGATGTCGTATCGTATCAGGTTCGCCGTGGGTTGCCTCCAATCAACCCCGCGGCGATCACAGCTTTGGTTGACAGGTACACCCTTTCTCAATACTAATCGTTTGTTTCACATATCCATTTAATTTGTCCTTGATGACATCCTAACAATAGTGCTCGTTCATTGCTTATGTAGGTGGAGGCCGGAAACTCATAGTTTCCACCTACCTTGTGGAGAGATGATTGTTACGCTTCAGGACACTCAGAAGTTTCTTGGTGTGAGTGTTAGAGGTCGTCCAGTTATCGGGCACTGCAGGTCAGATGGTTGGAGGGACAGAGTGGAGGCCTTCCTCGGGAGACCACTTCCTCCGGAGGCCACGGGTCACCGCACCACAGGGGTATCTATTCCCTGGCTGAGGCATAACTTTGCTCAATGTCCGGCCAATGCAAACCAGGAGACAATTACCTACTACTGCAGGGCTTGAGTCCTGCATCTTTTTGGGTGTGTTCTCTTCCTAGACGCGACGGGGGACACCGCGTCATGGATGTACCTCCCCTGCCTCACTGACTGGGACACCGCAGGGGGTTACAGCTGGGCTTCCGGTGTGTTGGCGTTCCTATACCGCCACCTCTGTGAGGCACGTCGTCGGAGTTCGCCGAATGCTTCCATAGGCGGTTGTGTCTATCTTCTGCAACTTTGGATGTGGTCTCGTCTACCAGTTGGCCGGCCAGCAGTGGAACCTCCTCGAGACTGGTTCGTAGTGGGCAACCCGCGACACCGACCGACGGTTGCCCGTCTTTGGGACCAGGCGAAAGTCCCCTTCTGCAGGACTGCACGTGCCTACGTGCAGTACGCCAACGAGCTGGACACACTAACGCACGCGATGGTGAGTCAACAGCATTTGTTATTGTGTACTACGAACGAACCGTAACTGTTCTAACTTGCGCCCTCGATGGCTTTCTTTTTCAGGTTAATTGGGAGCCATATGACGACATACAGGTGCTGCAGCTTGGAGTTAGCATCATGTGCAGCGCGGACGAAGACCTGTACAAGATGATGTGCCCGCTGAGTTGCACAACGTCAATTTGGCTTGGCTCAGGAGTGGCCAGTCAAGCAGTTCTCGACCAACGTGGAGTTGCACAAGTAAGTGTCATTACGTCCTTGTTATCGATATTTAAGTCATGTGATATCAATATTTAAGTCATTGTTTATTTTACATGGTAATCTTTCCCTCATTGGATTTTAGACTCCAAAGTGACTGCTGCTACATAGGAACTTTGGTACCCGGTAGTCAGTGCCATTGGGCAGGATATGGACAGCGGCTACGAGAATGATACTGAAACAGTGGCGGATCCAGGAATCAAAACCTGTGGGGCCAGCCAGCAGAAGCTATGAGACCAAACCATATATGCTACAGTAAAATTGCACTAGATTCGTCAGAACCTGTGGGGCCAGGTGGCCCCACAGCTTCTACCTACGTCCGCCACTGTACTGAAACACACCTGTAGGTTCTGAGGCATGGACACTCCAAATCAAATATTCTGACAACTGATAAGTTACAACAGCCTGAGTTTTTGTTCCGGCTGGCTAAGGCTGATCTACACTACCTTAGGCTTAGAACACCGCCCCAGCTGGCTAAGGCTGGGGTTGTCTAGGTGCTGGCTAAGGTAGGCTATAGAATATGTCATGTGGTAGGTAGGTTAGATTAGATGCTAATTAGTGACCACCTGTAGAATCTGTTACTTCATTGACAGATCAAGCAAGGATCATGTTAGTGACTAACCTGCTATCATGCATGGCGATGTGCAGTACACAGTACAGAAACACACGCCCTTAGGTTTGCTCTGATCCTCGAGGCTCTGATCCGTCGACACATGCACATTTTTCAGAGTTCTTACCTGGAGAAACAGAGTTGCATGCCAACTAGGGCCTTGTTTAGATACCCAAATTCACCCCCAAATTCTACTATGCAAAAAGAAGATTCCCCATCACATCAAAATGTCGGCACATATATGGAGTACTAAATGTAGATGAAATCAAAAACTAATTGCACAGTTTTGTTGTACTTTACGAGACGAATATTTTAAGCCTAATTAATCAATATTTGGACAATTATTACCAAATAAAAACAAAATTGCTACAGTGTGATAGGACATTTACTATGCAAAGTTTGCTTCCCAAATTTGGGATCTAAACAAGGCCTAGAAACAATGATTCATACATACTACCAATCCTTAATGAAACCAACCAAGCATCTCTACTAATCCACTAATTGGAACCAACCCAGCATGTAGAAAGAAAAACAAAGCATGTTTTGGATCTTCGGGGTCTCAGGGAAGGGGAGGGTGGTTCTGACGGTTATGGGCGTCGGCTGCTGCTGCATCTTTTCCCCGCGGCCATGAGGGAGGCAGCAGGGAGTGAATGTGTGGGTAGCATGGTGACCCAAATACCATACTGTTGAAGCCAACTAGATTCCTGTTAGTGTCCAGACCACAATTATTTGTGACTAGAAGTAGTAACAGTTCCACAAAGCACTAGCATTCTAGGGTGTCAACTTTGTTCAAGTGCTGTGAAGTCCATTCGAGTGTTGAGGGTAAACAACTCTTACCATTTTGTGATAAAAGAATAAGCAAAGTCCATTTTTGGTGCTAACATGCAGCAGTAGGTAGATAATACTATACTAGGCTGACCAATACACCTAAATTTTCTTAACCTGTTATAACTAGTAGATGAAGGTGAAAAGGCCAGTTCATTTCATATCCCGTTTATCTAAAAGAAGACTACAACTACCAAAAATGCTTGGAGCTTTTCTGTTCCCTAAAAAGTAAAAACTAGTAATTTATGCAGAGAATCATCAATGAAGATTCCAGACACCATCCAATTGCTTCTAATAAGACCTGTTCAAATAAGTATAGTTACAGGGCATTTGAGAAATAAGTATGCCCTGTAACTATGCTCAAACCTAAGTCCTAAGAGTAGTTGCTTCATTTACAATGCTTAACTACAAACTCTAAGAACTGCAGAAAGGCAAGAGGGTGAGGGAGAACCAAAATGAAACTCAAAGTTGAATAAAAACATATAGCAACATTTGTTCTAGTTAGCAGTCAAGTACCATTTTGATATATGTTACTTTCATGACAGCTAATGCATTATGTATTCCTTTCGCGTATTATGAAGTAACCTAATCACTGTGGAACACTTTCAGGATTGATCGTCAGAAGCAGAAGAAGACGGTTGAGTTTGAGACGCTACACCGTGATCACATCGAGCAGTGGGACCAGCTTCATGACAACCTTTATGAAAACGAGCAGCCACATACCAACTACAACTTCCGCGCATACCTATCTTGGTACCTTGGTGTCACACGGACAAGGTTGAAGACTCAATGGACTCAAGCCGACTACGCCTACCTTGAATCTTCAGAGGATGAGGACACTTCGTACGACCTTGTGGCACGACAAGGGACACTTATCGAGGCAGCACCTGTCTTGGACCGAGTGGTACATCATCTTTAAACTTTTCTATAGTACAGTCACTCTAATAACCAGAAATCAGTCATGCAAATTAATACCTGTTTTATTTTCCAGGGCAACGCGCTAAAGCAATCTGTGGTTGACATCGAACGTTTCCCAAGGACAGGCGTGGACGAGCACACACTGAACAACTTTCTTGGGGTAAGTCGACACTAGTTCTCTTGTTTTCTCTGACTATGTAAGTCGACACTAGTTCTCCTATTTGGAAAATATAAGTTTAACCAAAGATCAGATCTTGGGAATCATCAAGTTCTGCTAGTGACTTCTGAAGTGGCATCATTAAGTTTGACATTACAAAGTCTAACCTTCAACCACACAATAAAAATTAGGTATGGGAGTCCAAAATTATGAAGCAATGTGTTCTGGGTTGATCGTGTATATTTGGTTTAACGAACCTGAAAAGCTGCTAACTTGTTCAAAATTTCAGTTCTCTCTGTATGCAGTCTTCTAATTTCCTCCAAACGCTTTGAAATCAACTCCTGCTCATGTTATCTCTCACCTCGTGGAAATTCATATTTTTGTTTCCCAGCGTAGGAACAACGATCGGTGTTGCTAGCTTATTGTCTCCCTGTGCTTTCAGTAGTGGCAGTTTTTGTTTGCTTCCTGACAACTTGGCAACAACACTAGTCAACAACCTGACCAGCCTAATTAAGCGTTTCCATAACTTGTTGTGCATTGTTCGCTACTTATATACAATCTTATTGTATATAATTACAGAATGAAACAGTGTAGATAAAAAAGAAATAAATAATGATCACCGTTATCTTTTTTTTTCTCGAACGTGATCACTGCTATCTCTGAATATTTTTGAATACTACATATTCTTAGTATTCTGAATGTTCTTTTGCTTGCTGGTTCACAGCTACTGACTGACACATGTTTGTAATGGGAAGAGCTACCTAATTTTTTTTCTGTGCCTTAACGAAGTGATGGTGTTCGGACTTAGGTTTGTTCATACTGGAATGACATTTCTAGAATTCTAGGAGTATTCGATTACATGGTGTGCTACTATATTATTTTCTTCCACTGAATGTTTACAACAGCAATCACCACTAACTGCATCTTTGCATGACAGAGGCTAGCACGTAGGCTGCGTCGTGTGGCAGCTCGTTGTGGTTGTCGTACTAGCGCTGCAATGGACATACATGGGTCGCAGGAAGGACACTGGGGCACACCTGTAGGCCTCGGTACTTCTTCTCAAGGAGGTATATTTCATTACATGTGTTCTTTAGTTCAACGGAGTTAATTACTACATTGCAGGCATGATGTTAATGACTTATGTGCACACATCATTTAAACGACATCTATAGGTTCTGGAGGACAGAGCTCGTCTCGCGCGACTGTGGACACTTTCCAAGGTCACGGAGACGAGGACGACGACGAAGACGACGAGGAGGCCGAGGACCATGGTTATGATGAGCTTCACGAGTCTCAGCTCCAGGACGCTCCTTCGACTCAGCCGACGCAAGGTGTAGGAACAAGGCGTCGCCGCTCGCCTTGCAAGTTCACTCCAGGCACCAGTGCTCTTGGCCACAAGGGTAAGGGTAAGACTAGGAGACAGTGAGGACGACATGTATTCGATGTCACAACTTGCAAGACTGCATGGACTTTACTTCTTTTGCATGTATGGAGACTTGAACATTATGTAGTTTCTTTGCTATAACTATTTGGGACTGTATGGACATTGTGGACTATTTGGACTATGCAGGCCATGTTATGTTGGTTGGGTTCTGTTGTGCTTTATTGCTCATTAAATGTTTCGATTATACTATCATGTCCTCTCCTTGTCATCGTACTGTTGAATACAGTCGTAAGTCTCTTACAACCATCATGCGGGCATGGCTTTGCCCACAGGCTCCTAATCTTGGACCATCAAACTGCTACATGGACATACACGACTGGCCACTGGGAACCAAATCACAACTAACTAGTCAACAAAATGCTAACATTACTATATCTGATCTTATATGCAACAGTACTCGCATCATGTATGTGCATGATAGCTTCTACATCACTGATATGCCTGGCCCAGCACCTTCTCTAGGAGCAGAATGGAAAAATCTTTGGGGGTGCCGAGTTGAGCGTTGCACTGAGATGGACTATGTCAAGTCTCATCTCCATGAGCCATGACCAATTTGAAGTACATAACGATAAACTAAATAACGCAGAACATGCGCTAGTTATGCCCATAGTTAAAGTGCATTACATGACAACATATTGCATGGTCCAAGACTAGACAACATTGTTCATGAATAAACCATAGAACTAGCAAGTCATGCACACTACTGAGTGCAACGAGGCCACTTTCCCTTCCTTTGGGCATCGGGATTCTCCTCCATCGCTGTCTTCGCTCGGCGCACACGCTCAAGCTTCTTCTCCCTCTCCTCTCTGTACGCGGCAACACGCCTCCTTTCCTCCTCTTCCTTGTGCTCCTTTTCTGCTGCCTCCTCTTTGCGTCTCTTCTCCAATATCTCTAAACGCTCCGCATCCCACTCCTTTAGGCCTTGCAGAAGCCGCTTGTCTGACTCCTTGATCTCAGTGTCGATCCACTGCTCAAAATCACAGAGCGATGGAGGGGTCTGCAACAAAGGCAATTGTTACAAAAAACAAATACATATGCAATACTTCTAATGACAGAAAAACAATTATTACACAATAACAATTTCTCACAATAAATGTACTGCGGCGCTGACGCTCTGTAGGCTCCCATGCAAAATTAGAACACATCCAATATCTCTGCCTATATGTTTCCTCATCTTCAGAAATGTCTACCTTACAAGGATCACTGCAAAAGCACATGGGTATTGGAACACCACTAGGGAGAGGCTTTGGGTCGTAGGGATTTCCGGTCATCCGGCCATAACTACAATTGAACCAATTACGTTGAAATAACCGAAATAAAAAAATTAAACCATAAACCTAGGATTTACCATTTGATGCACAACAATGAACGAATAATATCAAAAGCGGCGCTGAGGTTACCTTGATTTGCTACTTTTTCCACGTCTTGGCATCCTACGATTGCATATTACAAGTATTAATAATCTATTCAAAAACCTAGTAATGAAGTAACTACGACTACAAAAATACACATAAAATAGATCAAATATATGCGTAAAAAAGAAAGAGGGGAGAGAGTATACCTTGCTCTAGAAGATCTACGGATTAAATCAAAGTTTTTAAGGTGTAAATAGTCGATTCAAAGAGATTGGGCGGATTGAGGAGAGAAAGAACCGAGAGGGAAGACAAACAAATGAAACGGCCCTCGCATAGGGAAAGTCGGTCGTCGGTTTTAAATACAGCCTCGACGCCGTGATCTGCGGCGTCGAACTTGACGCCATGATTCACGGCGTCGAGCTTGACGCCTAGATTCACGGCGTCGAGATGTCTGCCAGATCAGCCGCCACGTCGAACAGGGCACCGAAGCTCGATGCCATGAATCATGACGTCGAGACGTGTAGACTCGACGCCGTGAATCATGGTGTCGGTGTCCGGTCCCGCGGGGGTCCTAAACCGACGAGTGAGTGCTGCGTGTCCCTTACCTGGATGGTGATGCAAGGAGAACACACGGAGGTTTATCCTGGTTCGGGCAAAGGAAGGCCCTACGTCCAGCGGGGAGAGGAGAGTTTTGTATTTCCTTGCATCGAGGTGCTCGCGTAGGGGTTACAAGCTTGTGAGAGAGGGCGCCGAGCCCAAGTCTCAAAGAGAGGAAAAAAGAGTACAAGGGTGATTGCTTGAGATGTTGATCTCTGAGTCGGGAGCCTTTGCTTGCTGGTACTTGGCTCTGGACTTGTGTCTTGCCCATGTCATCTTGTAGAGCCCCGGCCTGCCCTTTTATAGGGTAAGAAGAGGTCGGGGCACCGGGGAGTCTTGAGGTGATGTGTTGTCGATCCCTGTAGAAGTGACTGTAGCGGCGTGCTCCAGGAATGGCCGGTCATCCCTGGACACCATGGTGACGTTGGGGATGAGACGGTGAAATGACCCGAAACCCTGTGCCACGTCGGCCTTTCTTTCCTGTCGAACTGTGCTGGGCGTCGAGGCTGGGTCGAGGCTGGTCGAAGCCGGTCGGATAAGGCCAAATCTCCGAGATCGTGAAATACGGGCCTTGTCGTATCCTCCCTCGAGGGTGATTGGTGATAAACAGTGCGTGGTAAGGTGCGCACAGTGACAGGTTTCATCTCCCATCACGGGATGGGCGGTGAAACAGTGAGGACTGACACCGGCGCTGCTCCCATGTCGATCACGGTTGTAGCCATGTCGGTAGATGGTAGCAGGTAATCGCATTAAATGCTCTGACTTTTGTCTCGGAGTAGGTGAATAGAGTAGGTCGAGCGCTTCGACCTGGGGTCGTGCGAGTCAGAGCTTTGCCGGTAGTCGAGCGAGCCTCGTGCGAGTCGAAACGCAGTCGAGGTGCCCTTTTATACTTGCTTCGTATGGGACGGGGTGCGGCCGAGGCGTTCCCGTCGGGGGTGCCTCGTACGAGTCGGAAATGGAGCGTGGTCGAGGCGTTCCGTCGAGCTTGCCTCGTACGAGGCGGACCTTGTGCGTGGTCGAGGTGTGCTGTCTTTTACTATGGTTTAATCATTTTGTTTTTTATTATCGATGGTTGTGGGTACCCCCATATTGTTGGTACCGACAGTAGCCCCCAAGCCTTTGGGTGAGTGAGTGGTCACTCTCTCAGAGGCTTGTTAGTTAATGAACTGGAGTCGTCGCGTCACGGTTTTTTCCGGTGGGGGCGCGCGAGCGCACCCGCCGGGTGTAGCCCCCGAGGCCTCGGTGGAGTACTTGGACTCCTCCGAGGTCTTTTATACGTTCTATTGGGGAATGGTTTCTAGTTGTGGCGTGATCCGTGCCTTTTCGTTTAGGGTTCGGTTTGTTGCGGTCGAGCCCCCGAGCCTCGTACGCACGAGGTCGATCAGAGTCTCGGTCGTCTTTTGTCGTTCGACCCTCATGCTCCTTTTTTAGGAAAGAGGAGGAGGGGTGGGGAACGCCGTACTACCCCTGTTTGGGCGAGTTCCGACGATCTCCGGTGAGCTACTAGCGGGGGAATTCGAGTGTCAGCTCGTGCTCCATTCGGTAGGAGTTGGCTAGCGGCCCAGAGGCGCTCTCAAGAATGCCAAGGAGCGGTCGTGTGGATCTCGATTCCCTACGATGGGATTCGAGGGCTCGGTGCCTCCCTCCGAGGGGATTCCTACGTCAATCTTCTCCTACAGCCTCGAATACATCTTGGGGTACCTCGAGAGCGTGGCTCGAGCCCTGTCCATGTACGGGCGCATCCCTGGTCGTCCCTAACTCTGTCGCTCGAGGGCAGCTGTCGAACCCTGGTCGAGGGCCAGCTTCCGCTCCCTCGAGACTCATACCGGGCTCGGAGCCCGTTTCCCAGGTGTCTGGGAATATCCGTCCGTGGATCCCTCCCCTGCCCGTTAGCCGGGCGCGCCTTTTTAGGAGGGGAGGCGACATCGACGCGGTAGTGGGCGTCGTGGTGTGACGGTTGCGACGTAGACAGCGGCCACGTGCCCACACCTGCGAGTTTTGAGGAAACGGTTAGGTAAGGGCATTAAATGCAGAAACTGCTCCTACCTTTTCGAGAGGCACGAGCTTGACGTCCTCCGCGGGCTTGAAACTGCCGGCGTGGCGTTTGGGGTCGGGGATCTCGTTGGCCAGACCGTCGAGGTCCGCCGCCAAGGTCGCTGACTCCAAAACGGATTCCCCGTGCTCGACACACTCGACGTTGCACTCGTAGGCGTGCTCGTACGAGGGCCCGACGGTGATGACACCGTTTGGGCCTGGCATCTTGAGCTTGAGGTAGGTGTAGTTCGGGACCGCCATGAACCTGGCATAGCATGGGTGTCCAAGGATGGTGTGGTACGTTCCACGGAATCTGACCACTTCGAAAGTGAGGGTCTCCTTTCTGAAGTTGGAAGGAGTGCCAAAGCAGACAGGCAGATCGACCCGGCCGACAGGTTCTGCCCGTTTCCCTGGCACAACTCCATGGAAACCCCCGACGCTGGGTTGGAGGCGCGTCCTCTCGATCCCCAGGAGGTCGAGGGTCTGAGCATAGATGATGTTGAGGCTGCTTCCGCCGTCCATGAGTACCTTGGTGAGGCGCGTGTTGGCGATGATGGGATCAACAACAAGCGGGTAGACTCCTGAATTGGGGACGTAGCCAGGATGGTCATCACGGTCGAAAGTGATGGCCACCTCAGACCAGTCAAGGAAGTGGGGGGTCGCCGGCTGCACGAAGAAAACCTCACGCCGCTCTCGTTTGCGCTGGCGCGTCGAGAGGCAGGTCGAGGGTCCTCTGTAGATCATGAAGCAGTCGTGGATCTCGGGGAACCCCCCATCCTTGTCGTCTCCCTTGGGATCTTCCTTCTTGTCGTCCTTCTTGACGCCTACGCCTTCAAAGTACCTACGGAGCATGTGACAGTCCTCAAGGTTATGGTTTGTGGGCCCCTTGTGGTAGGGACACGGCTCTTTGAGCATTTTGTCAAAGATGCCCCTGCCGGGGGGCCCTCAAGGTTTCTTTCGTTCAGTGGCAGCAACAAGCTCGTCGGCCGAGGCCTCGAGCTTGCCCTACTGGTTCTTCTTCTTTTTTCGGTTGTTCCTTTTAGAGCCCCGGCTGGAACCCGCGGGGTCGTCGACCTTCTGCTTCCCTTTGTCCTGGTCACCGCCAAAGATAGCGCCAACTGCCTCCTCACCGGTGGCAAAGTTGGTGATGATGTCCATCAATCTGTTGGCAGTGAGTGGGGTGTTACGGCCTAACTCTCGGACCAACTCTTTGCAGGTGGTTCCAGAGAGGAAGGCCATGATTATGTCGGAGTCGGTGATGTTGGGGAGCTCGGTGCGTTGCCTGGAGAAACACCAGATGTAATTCCGGAGAGATTCACCCGGCTTCTGCTTACAACTCCGGAGGTCCCATGAGTTGCCGGGGCGCATGTAGGTCCCCTTGAAGTTTCCCTCGAACACCCTCACGAGATCGTCCCAGTCGTGGATCTGCCGAGGCGGAAGATCCTCGAGCCAGGCTCGAGCGGTGTCGGAAAGGAACAGGGGGAGTTGTCGGATGATGACCCGGTCGTCAGTGGCCCCGCCCAGCTGACACGCCAAGCGAAAATCAGCGAGCCAAAGTTCGGGCTTGGTCTCGCCGTTGTACTTGGTAAGAGTCGTGGGGGGGGGCGGAACCGCGCCGGGAGTATTGTTTCTCGTATGGCCTTGCTAAAGACCCTAGGACCCGGTGGCTCGGGCGATGGGCTTCGATCTTCTGAGCTGTCGTAGCGCCCGCCTCTGTGCACACGGTAACCTCGAGCCACACCGTCACCATGTTTGCGCATGCGACGCTCGATGATGTTGCCACGGGTGTCTCGAGGTTCATGGTCATCGACGATGGGCTCAGGGGCAGGCGCCGCTCGGTTTCGCCGGGCTGGCTCGGGATGAACCGAGGCCTCTCTCTCCGGTCGGTAGGGCTCGGCGTGCCTCTCCGAGGCTGGCTCGCGTCGCCTCGAGGCAGAGCTCTCGGCCTGCTGCATAGCAGCGGTCTCGAGGAGTTCTCAGATTTCGTCCTGAGCCCGATGGGCGTCAGGGTTCGACGGCTCGGCCATGTTGCGGAGGAGCATGGCGGCGGCGACGATGTTCTGACTGGCTCGAGCGAAAACTGGGGGGTCGATCGCCCGATCCTCGTCGATGTGGTGATTGACGTCGCGAGCTCTCTCACGAGCTCTCCCGCCATGTGCATGTGCCGCACGCTCATGCTCGAGGGTTTGTTGGAGTAGGCGTAGGTTTTCTCGTTCCTCGTCGAGCCTGTCCTGTAGCTCGCGAATTTGCTCGAGCTGCATTCCTTGATCCGCAAGGAATTGATCTTCATCACGCTCGGCAGGGAGCTCGACGTGAGGAGGCGTGTTTCTTCCTTCAACTGGCTCCTCGTCCTCCGAATCCGACGTGCTCGCCCCATCGATGTTGAAGCACTCGCGGGTCGGATCGTAGGTGTCGTCGGCAGAGTCGGAGTCAGGAGCGCCGAAGTAGTAGTATGACGGAGGAATGTGAGGCCGTCGCAAATCTTCTCTGGGGTTGCAACGTCGAGTAGCGGTCACACAGGGCTCTGTTTCTGGGGTCTCCGTAGAGTCTAGATACTCAGAAACTGGCGTGGACGCGACAAGGTCCAGAGTGGAGCGTAGATGGTGCCCGGGGAGTTCCTCGTAAGCACTCATACTAGTGCTTACAGAGGAAGCGTACGCCCGGGCAACCGTATCTAGCCCAAACGGGAATGTTGATGGAGATGTCATCGTTCGCGCCGAAGTGGTTGGACCGGGTAGTGGTGGTGTCTCACCAGACGGGGGAGCGGCGGAATTCTCCGTCGGCATCTTACCCTCAGCCAAGCTCATCCTACACAGACCCTCGATGAGGAAATCTGGGTTAGCATCTGGCTGAGAGGCGCCGGATCGGGGAGTCCCACCGCACTCCGTGAGGTGATGACGGCGGTTGCGCGGGCTCGTCATCGTCTGGCGGCTCACGCCTGAGAACGGCGAAGCCGGCGCAGTGCTCCCCCAGGCTGGGAGAGCTCGTAATCCTTGTCGGTCGGGTGCCTGGGCGGGAGGAGAACCATATCGTAGCCATGGCCAAGCGACATGAACTCCAAACTCCCGAACCAAATCACCATAGCCAATGGGAGGGGGCATCCGGGGTCAGCCATCCAGGAAAAATGGCGAGAAAACGATGTTGGCACGCAGCGGTCCCCTACCTGGCGCGCCAACTGTCGGTGTTCGGTCCCGCGGGGGTCCTAAACCGACGAGTGAGTGCTGCGTGTCCCTTACCTGGATGGTGATGCAAGGAGAACACATGGGGGTTTATCTTGGTTCGGGCAAAGGAATTCCCTACGTCCAGCGGGGAGAGGAGAGTTTTGTATTTCCTTGCACCGAGGTGCTTGCGTAGGGGTTACAAGCTTGTGAGAGAGGGCGCCGAGCCCAAGTCTCAAAGAGAGGAAAAAAGAGTACAAGGGTGATTGCTTGAGATGTTGATCTCTGAGTCGGGAGCCTTTGCTTGCTGGTACTTAGCTCTGGACTTGTGTCTTGCCCATGTCGTCTTGTAGAGCCCCGGCCTGCCCTTTTATAGGGTAAGAAGAGGTCGGGGCACCGGGGAGTCTTGAGGTGATGTGTTGTCGATCCCTGTAGAAGTGACTGTAGCGGCGTGCTCCAGGAATGGCCGGTCATCCCTGGACACCATGGTGACGTTGGGGATGAGACGGTGAAATGACCCGAAACCCTGTGCCACGTCGGCCTTTCTTTCCTGTCGAACTGTGCTGGGCGTCGAGGCTGGGTCGAGGCTGGTCGAAGCCGGTCGGATAAGGCCGAATCTCTGAGATCGTGAAATACGGGCCTTGTCGTATCCTCCCTCGAGGGTGATTGGTGATAAACAGTGCGTGGTAAGGTGCGCACAGTGACAGGTTTCATCTCCCATCACGGGATGGGCGGTGAAACAGTGAGGACTGACACCGGCGCTGCTCCCACGTCGATCACGGTTGTAGCCATGTCGGTAGATGGTAGCAGGTAATCGTATTAAATGCTCTGACTTTTGTCTCGGGGTAGGTGAATAGAGTAGGTCGAGCACTCCGACCCGGGGTCGTGCGAGTCGGAGCTTTGCCGGTAGTCGAGCGAGCCTCGTGCGAGTCGGAACGCAGTCGAGGTGCCCTTTTGTACTGGCTTCGTATGGGACGGGGTGCGGCCGAGGCGTTCCCGTCGGGGTGCCTCGTACGAGTCGGAAATGGAGCACGGTCGAGGCGTTCCGTCGAGCTTGCCTCGTACGAGGCGGACCTTGTGCGTGGTCGAGGTGTGCTGTCTTTTACTGTGGTTTAATCGTTTTGTTTTTTATTATCAATGGTTGTGGGTACCCCCATACTGTTGGTACCGACACATGGCGTCGACCCCTAGGGTCCAAAGTTGAGTTTAAGTTGTCCAGGGGTCTAAATGTGAGATTTTTTCAAAAAAAGAGCTAAATTGCAAAAAATTGGGTCGACCAGAAGGCAACT
The DNA here is from genome assembly GCA_038087645.1 of Saccharum hybrid cultivar R570. Classification (NCBI taxonomy): domain Eukaryota; kingdom Viridiplantae; phylum Streptophyta; class Magnoliopsida; order Poales; family Poaceae; genus Saccharum; species Saccharum hybrid cultivar. The sequence continues at coordinate 7,336,223 of JAQSUU010000112.1, read as the reverse complement.
ACTGCTATATATCTATATCTAATAATAAATAGGCAAAATTTCTCACCCCCTGATTTTGGTTTGGTCCGGCCCATTCTTGTAAAAAGAGAATAAAACGATTTGGTCTCCACCAGCATGAACGACCGAATCGAATACAAATTTCTTAACGTATGGTACATGGACTTTGCTGCACGAGAGATGAGTCCTACATGACCAGGAGTTTCAATCCCATAAAAAACACATGGAATCAAATTGAATCAAAACAATATCACCTCCACCCGTGCTGGATCCCAACACGGCTAATATACATGAAGGTATATCAATATCAAATCAAAACGACACCCGACAGGGTCGAGCCTCCAGGCCGCCCGAGGCACCCAGGCCGCCTGCCATGTCCGCTTGTGCGCCGCCTCTGCGCTCACAGGCCAGGGCACCTGCGCCGCTGCCTCCCACCGCGCGCGCGGCCAGGTGCCGGGGATGAGCGGCCGCGACCGGCGGAGGAACCGCGTCGGGGCATCGAGTCGGGCCGCGCCGGGAAGGGAGCTGCCGCAACCGCACGGAGGAACCGCGTCGGGCCGTGCCGGGGAAGAGCGGCCGCCACCGGCGGACGAACCGCATCGGGGCCTCGCGTCGGGCCACGACAGGAAGGAGCAGGTGCCTTGCCGAGCCTGTCGCACCTGGAAAAGGAGTTGCCGCGACCTCGCCTCGCCTGTCGCAGGAGAAGCCGCGCCTCGTCGGGGTCGCGGCTACCACCGGAAGCGATGGGAACGGAGACAAAGTATGCGTGTATGGGCGGAAACCTATCCGGCTATCCACCAACGGGAATGTTCTGGAAGAAGGAACAAATGAACAGGAGAGGAAGATGTGGCATGGGTTGAATATATGGTGCAGGAACTGGAGGAACTGAGGAGAGAAGACGCGTGTGGATATATGCAATAGAAAGATGTGGAGTAGGTGGTGCCACGTACGTATTATCTTCTCTGGAATTTCTTGAACTAATCTCCTCTTGATTCGGCTAATGAAGTTACGATTTCTTATTTTCAGTTGTCATTATCCAACATGTGGTGTGCGGTAGCAGTGGAGAAGCCGATCAAGCACCTCGGTGTAGTGTTGGATGGATTCACAAGTGAGACTTTGCTGGTTAAGGTAGAGGAAGAAACGTCATGGAGAGGAGGAACTAGAAGCTTACTGTCAATCTGTCAGGGATGGAAAGCAGTGCTAGGAGATGCAGAAGTCTGAGCAGATGTCTACGCCTCCACGGACGCCAAGTTCAATGAAATGGAATGAAAAAGGGTAACTCACATCCGCTAATACTTTTTATGTGCTTGACACCATATTGTCTCATCTATCTGGTCCGATAAAAAATTATTTTTTGGGGACAAGATTAAAAGTTATTTTTTATATGAGAAAACAGAGTAAAGGTCCAAATAAATTATGCCCCCCAAATTCACAGAGCACAAACATATCCTATGAATATTTATGGTTTTGTTATGTACATATTATTACTTTATTAAGCCCGGTTGTCTACACATAAAATTTATGAATAAAAAAAGTATTAACCTAGCAACACTGAAGTACAAATTGCTTATGTGGCTTGTCACTTTCCTATCTCCTATATAAGTTAGAGCAGCGTGTTCAGAAACAATGTGGAGTTTGGATCCTAAAATAAAATTGGAGTGATGAATTATATATTAGAGTCCTAACTGGTGTCCCGTTTGGAATGACATCGTATACTCATACAAGTTAGAGCAGCGCACGTCTAAACACGTTAGAGAGTCTAATTTCAAAATGTATTATTAGAACATATAATGCAGGACATAAATCCCGTTGCAACGCACGGGCATATTTACTAGTATATATAAATTGCAGAAAATGATGTGGGGAGACGTGAGCCTGGTGGCCGCGGAGCGCCGGCTGCTGGCGAACGCGCTCCTGGACCTCGGCAACGAGCGGTTCGCGCTGCTCTCCGAGACGTGCATCCCCCTGTACAACTTCACCACCGTGTACGCCGTGCTCACCGGCACCAACACCAGCTTCGTGGACGTGATCGTCACCCCGGCGCGCTACAACGACCTGTTCGCGGAGCGCAACAACATCACCGTGGCGCAGTGGCGCAAGGGCGAGGAGTGGTTCGAGATGGACCGCGCGCTGGCGCTGGAGGTCATCTCCGACGGCACCTACTTCCCCACGTTCCGCGAGCGCTGCGTGGGGCAGAGTGCCTGCCTCATGGACGAGCACTACGTGCCGACGCTGCTGAGCGTGCTGCGGTGGCCGCGGAGCGCCAACCGGACGCTCACGTTCACGGACTGGAAGCGCCGGGATGGGCTGTTCCACCCGCACAGGCACGGCGCGGAGGAGGTGACGGCGGAGGCGGAGCTGGTCGAGGAGATCAGGGGAGGCGCGCGCTCCGGCAGCAACTGCAGCGCGTACCACGACGGGGCCAGCGGCGTCTGCTTCCTGTTCGCGCGCAAGTTCACGGCGGACACGTTCCAGCCGCTGCTCCGGTTGGCGCCCAAGGTCATGGGGTTCGGGTGAGACGAGATCCAGATTGTATATTGCTGTGGCTGCTTCGAAAGTTTTTAGAGTTATTACTGTACGAGTGTACCAGTCACTAGAAGAATAAAATGATTTTTTTTGAAGCTTCTTCTAACGTGTAGCTGCAGAAACGGGAACACTAGCTTGGTTAATTTGGCGAGCGAGAGCCATGTTGCTTGCTAGTTTCACGGCACGCAATCACATTCACGCCAGCACCCGCGTGCAGGCCCGTGATCGCCGTGCGCCCGCCCATGGTCACCGACCTTTTGACTTTTGAATTTTGGCTCCCGAGGTCAAAACTAAACTGAAAAGAGGAGCCAGTGCAGCCACGACTCCTGGCTACACCGTCTCAGTACTAAACAGTGCTGTGGAGCCGGAACTGGGAAGAACCATGCCAAAGAGGCCCAAGACCTGCTCACGCTCGGGCTCAGCGACGGTATCCAACAAGTAGGAGCGCTTTGAGCAGAAAAGGTTCGAGGGTCAATGGGCATGACGAGCTTTGACTTTCGTCACTCTCGTTGTGTTGGGAGCTAAGTGTTTACGTCAATGGCCCTGTTCATTCGGCTTATAATCCATCTTTTTCAGCTTGTTTTTTCAGTCGGAACAATATTTTTCTCTAACAACAAATCAACCAACGGTATTTTTCAGCTGGCTTATCAGCACAGCCGAATGGCTCCAATGTATAGAACAAGGTTGGGTGCAATTTATAACTAAGAGCAAAGATAACAATACAACATGCTACTAGCTGTTTAGGTCTTTGCAGCCTACCTCTCCCATCCATATAGTAGTTACCTCTTTACAATTTACAATTGTTTCTCCTTTCTCTCTCTCCTCAGCATACAACCCGCCTATAGCCCTTTACTACACTTGCTCTAAGTGATGAACAAAGGCAACTATTGATTTGAGCTTGCCTTTATCTAGAGTAGACAACTATGCACTTTTGACATTTCAATCTCTCTAAAACTAAACAAACATAAGTGTATCCATTCACACCTCCTCTTTCGGCCCATCTTAATCGCTCCACCCCGCTCCACATTTGCCTCCACCCCCCTCCGACGACACAAAACTGATCATATCCCCTTTCTCCCAACAGTGTTTCATGAAATACCAAATATTTATAAAAAAAAATATATGGTTCCAAGTGCAACGCACGGGTAAAAACCTAGTTTTACATAAAATTGAAATTCACATAAAAACATAAAAATCTTGAAGTCATTTTCAAAAAAGTTAAACTAGTTTCGAAGAAAAGTTAGTTATACTAGCCCATCATTCTAAATATATCATTGTATTACCTCCGTCCCCAAAAGAATATAATTCTAGCACAGTGTCACATTTTCCTTAAGTTTGACCAATTATAGATAAAAAAAATATCCATGCTTATTATACCAAATAAATACCATCAGATTAATTATGAAATGTATTTTCATAATAAATTAATTTAAAGATATAACTGTGAATATTATTCGCTAAAAACTTGGTCAAACGTGAATCACTTTTCATGGCACGCAACCCATAGTTGTATTCTTTTCCGGACGGAGATAGTACTATTTTCTCATATAATATGTTTATACAAGAAATTAATTAGTCTTTCCTAAATTGTTGATCTAGTTAAACGTGGAATCCAACTTGTAAATGTAATTCACATATCTCAAGGATCAGAAAGAATATTAGGAAAAGTAAATGAAATTGGGCTTACTATGCGCAAATTGGGCCAAACTTCTCGGGTTGAGCATGCCAGCCTCTGTCGGGCAGATTTTGGAATGAAAAAGGTCCACATTACCTCTCTTAGCTTTTGCGAAAGTCTAATTTTCCTCCCTCATCTTTTAAAACCGTTTGTTTTACCTCCCTGATCGGTTATAAGCAGTTTTTAAAAACAGTTTTGTATTTTTCTTTTTTATTTATTTCGGCTGAATCTTTAAAAAATCATAGTAAATCATAGAAAAATCATAAAATAGAAAAATATAATTTTGTTAGACTCCACATTAGTAGATCTATACAGTGAACATATAATATGATATGCTTTAGTATAATTTTTTTTTGTAGCTTTAGATCTATGTTTTTCCATAATTCATAGTTGTAGTTTCTCTGGTCCAATTGTGGTGAAATTTTTATGGTGGGCTAATTATTGTATGCTTAAACTGTAGTAAAAATTTCATACTCATTGGATCATTTATAACTTAGTTATAGATTTATTTAGGTGTATACTTGTTAAATGTATTTATAAATATATTGCAAGAATGGTGGTATACATGATCCAACGAGTATAAAAGTTTTACTACAATTTAAGCATACAATAATTAGCTGACCATAAAAATTTCACCACAATTAGATCATAGAAACTGCAACTATGAATTAATTAAAAAAACAATCTAAAGCTACAGAAAAAATTTGTACTAAAACATAAATTGGATTTTTCATTTTATAATTTTTCTATGATTATTTAAAGATTCAACCGAAATAATAAAAAGAAAAAGATAAAATCGTATTTGAAAACCGCTTATAATTAGGCCAGGTAAAACGAACGGTTTTAAAAAAATTTAGGGACGTGGTTTATCCGCCGTAAAAGTTAAGGGAGGTGACATGTTCCTTTGGAATCCGGACGATTGGCCCAGCACGGTTTTCGTTTCCGTTTCATGTTCAACAATCGGCCAAGAACCTTTCAAAAAAAAAAAGACAATCTGCCAAGAAGAGGACTCGAGGCAGCAGCGCGGTTTATAGTGTTTGCAAATTGCAATCTCCGGCGCCACCAAATCCCAATCCCCACTGCCCAAATCCGTCATCCACCTCTCCGAGTCGATTCTCCTCTGGCGGATGGAGAACAAATTGAGGCGGCGAGATGCGGGCAGAGCGCGCGACGGGCTGTGCGGTGCACGCGTGGCGCGCGGGACTGCGCTCGGCGTTGCGGCTGGGTGGGGAGCCGAGCACGAGCAGGAAGCAGGTATGAGAACTCCCAAATGGAACCTTGAGTGCTTGAGTGGTTGATTGAATGAGCTAAGAAATGGAATAGGGGAACCTTTGTAAAATCAGGATTTATGTTAGTATGTTACCTCGCATGCCCATAGAGAAGTTCTAGGTCCGCCCTCAATTTGTAAAATCAAGATCTTCACATTTCTGATTGAATAAATATCCTTATTACAAGACTAAAGACTTTAGATCGGTGTATTTTTACCAATTGGACCCCTCAGGAAACAGAACCATGGCAGTATCTCACTTGGCCTCGTATCACAAAACATTGGTTTCCATCAATATAAACAGGATTTTTGCTCTGTTGTCTTTTCTTTTATTTGATAAATGTGGAATGAATTGAAACCGAGATTAACGAAATAACTAAAAGTTGGTAAGAACATAAGCGCCGGAGGCATCATTTCAGTAGGTACATTGTCTCTGATTGCAATGTCAGTGGAAATTTCTTGCTTTTGTGCAAAACTGCCTGATCAGGAGTCCCTCTTGCGCAGTGCAAGAAAGAGGTAGGACGAATTTCTTTTGGCTGCCGTCCATTCATATGGATAGATGTTCTTTTAGATTCCTAATAATGGAAGGAAAGGATGAGACCTATGGCTCATAGATTGCTTCTGAGGTATATCCTACTCATAAAACATTGCTTAGTCAATACTCAAATAGAACTTTTGAATGAACAAGCCATGTCAATTTGGACAAGTTGTGCTTGATTGCATGCGTGGACCCTCAAGGATGGTTAGATCACTACTTCAGCCAGCCCAATCATATAACCGGTAGCAGCATTTCTCTCTCATGCATGTTGCTAGCTTGAGGCTAAGCCTGCTAGTCATGAGCAACACAAGCAAGTCTATGCCAATGTCTCACTTAGACAGGAAAATCCTCAATGTGGTGCCTATGCTTCTTGTCTTCTCCTTAGGATTTTTCATGGGCATGTTCTCCGACTCCAAATTCTCAAACTTCTACATCCCTTTCGTTCCACCAATGCCCTCTCCTGCACTTCCTTTGCCACAGCTGCCTGTGTCATCACCATCTCCGCCCTTGCAGCCTGTACCGCCGCCACCAGCGCTGCAACTGCAAGTGGCAGGGGTGATGCGCTTCTCAGTGCCAAAGAGCGCCATGCACAACATGACGGACGAGGAGCTGTTCTGGTGGGCATCCATGGCACCGAAAGTCCGCAGCACGCCGTACCACCGCGTGCCAAAGGTTGCCTTCTTGTTCCTGACAAGAGGGAACCTGCCTTTGTGGCCTTTGTGGGAGATGTTCTTCAATGGGCACGATGGCCTATACTCCATCTATGTGCACACTGATCCTTCCTACACTGGTTTGCTTCCAGAGGAGTCCGTGTTCTATGGTCGCATAATACCAAGCCAGGTACTAAAAGATAGAGAAAGCTGTAACTAATCCATTGGTTGAGATGTACTTCAACTTCTAAAGATAGGAAGACTAGAAAATGCTACACTGCATTGAAACAACTCCAGCATTCTTATCTATACTTATTTTGTTAATTCTTCTAATCTGAGTAGCAGCATGTTTTTTAGCTCCTGCGTATGTTTGAAGTGCAACGACATATTTGGTGGATGCAGAAAACGACGTGGGGGGACGTGACCCTTGTGGAGGCAGAGCGCCGGCTCCTGGCAAACGCCCTGCTAGACCTCAGCAACGAGCGCTTCGTGCTGCTCTCAGAGTCGTGCATCCCCCTGTACGACTTCCCCACTGTGCACTCCCTCCTTACCAGCTCCAACACCAGCTTCGTGGACAGCTTTGTGAACCACGACAGCGAGGTGTTCGCCGACCGCAGCAACATCACCCTTGCGCAGTGGCGCAAGGGCGCCCCATGGTTTGAGATGGACCGTGCCCTCGCCGTTGAAGTCGTCTCCGACGACACCTACTTCCCAGCATTCCGTGAGTACTGCACTGTCCAGCCGGCCTGCCTCATGGATGAACACTACATCCCAACTCTGCTGAGCTTGATCGGGTGGACGCACAACGCCAATCGGACGCTCACGTACGCGGACTGGAGGATCGGGGAAGTGCACCCACAGACGTACGGGAGAGATGACGTGACAGAGGATCTGATCAGGAAGATCAGGGGAGGCGCCGGCAGTGGCAGGAACTGCACCTACAATGACGGGGCGAATGGGACCTGCTACCTGTTTGCGCGCAAGTTCGCCCATGATGCGCTCGAGCCGCTGTTCCGATTGGCTCCCAAGGTTATGTGGTTTGGGTGAGATGATCAAGATTGTAGTTTGTTACCAGTGTAATCCTTAGAAAAAGTGAAAAACAGCCGAGTGCTTATCAGCAGAAGATCCATTGCGTTTTCAACTTCGATGGAAATGGCATTGGTCTCTTTACTTCTTTATATGAGACTTTGGTACTCCTACAATGAATGAGCTTATAGTGTTCGTATGCAAGTTATTAGGCCCTTTACGTATGTGTAGCTTTGCAGAAGGCTGCTGTTAATGCTGGTTTCCCCCTTCTCTGAATTTTTTTAAAAAAGTTCAACTATGAAACATTGGATAGGAATCTTAAGTAGGAGAAGCATCATTTCGGTGGGAGGAAATGGTCAAATGGGAGGATTTTTCTGAGTTGCCCCATGCTACTGGCATAGAGCATTAGTATGAATCTGATGTTTCTGTTGATCTATTGGGGAGTTTAGTTATATTGTTTTCAGTTGCCTCTTTTAGATGAAATTTCTTCTGACCTCTCCTGTTACATACCCAAAAAAAAAGATCTTCTGACCGAAATCAAAGTTGATTAATAAGTCTCTCTTAGGCATCTACAATGGAATGAAAAAATGGTATATATTATTGCTTGTAGTCACCCACCGGGATGCACTTATTATGCATCTAATCTAATACGGCGCCGGAGATACAAGGGCTAGATACGCTGTTTGTGCACACAATTATACATGGTATTGACCATTTTCTACCTTATTAATACAAAGACGTGTAAACATTTTGCGTGATCAAGAAAAAAACAATTATATGTGGTCTTTGCTCATCATAAAGGGCGTAGGTTCTTTTTTTTTACAATTTACACAAAGTGAATAGTTGTGCAATTTATATATTTGTACCAATGATACCTACCGGAAGCAAAGGGGAGTTGAACTTGAACCTATGGCTCATATAGGTTATTCCTTCCTAGCGATAGGTATCCACGCTGATACTAAATAGCTTACTGAATACTCCAAACTTTTGCACGAACAAGCCATGCCAATTTGCACAACGAGTCAATCTCACAAGCAGTAGCTGCAGTATAACCAACGCAGCAGCTGCATTTCTCTCTCGCTCATGCCGCTGGCTAGCTTGAGACTAAACCATGAAGGACACAAACAAGCCCACGCGGGCGCCGCGCTCAGTGGGGAAACTCCTGTATGTGGTTCATATGCTTCTCTTCGTCTCCTTGGGATTTGTCCTAGGCATGGCGTCCATAGCCAAGTTTCCAAACATCTACACACCTTTCGTTGGATCATTGCCCTTTCCGACGCCACCACTTCCGCCGCCTACACAGTCTCCACCGCCGCCACCTCCACCAGCAGCAACGCCATTGCTGCCAGCACCACCACAGAACCTACGAATGGGGCTGATGGACTTGCTTGCGCCAAGCGGCGTTATCCACAACATGACCGACGAGGAGCTGTTCTGGAGGGCGTCTATGGCGCCCAAGGCGCATCGCACGCCTTACCACCGTGTGCCCAAGGTTGCCTTCTTGTTCCTGGTGAGAGGGGAGCTGCCGCTGCGCCCTCTGTGGGAGAAGTTCTTTGCCGGGCACCATGAACTCTACTCCATTTACGTGCACCCTGATCCCTCCTACACCGGCTCGCCGCCGCCGGACTCCGTGTTCTACGGCCGCATGATCCCGAGCAAGGTAAATAAAACAGATTCTAGCACTGCAAAATGCTCTGCAACTTCGTTCCAGCGAAACCATGGATATGCTGCTCATTGTTGGATTGGACGTGCAGGAGACGAAATGGGGACACGTGAACCTGGTGGAGGCAGAGAGCCGGCTGCTGGCGAGCGCGCTGCTGGACCACAGCAACGAGCGCTTCGTGCTGCTGTCCGAGGCGTGTATCCCCGTCTACAACTTCTCCACCGTCTACGCGTTCCTCACCGGCTCCGCCACCAGCTTCGTCGACAGCTACGGGAACGGCGACTGCCGCGCGCGCTACGACAGGTTCTTCGCGGAGCGCACCAACATCACCATCGAGCACTGGCGCAAGGGCGCGCAGTGGTTCGAGATGGACCGGGCGCTGGCGCTCGAGGTCGTCGCCGACGAGCCCTACATCCAGATGTTCCGCGACTTCTGCGTCGGGCGGTGGCGCTGCCTCACCGACGAGCACTACCTCCCGACGCTGCTCAATCTGCTGGGGTGGACCCGGAACGCCAACCGGAGCCTCACGTACGCGGACTGGAAGCGGCCGCAGGGGATGCACCCGCACACCCACGACGGCGCGGAGGTGACGGAGGAGCTGATCAACAAGATCAGGGAGGACGGCGGCAACCGCTGCTTCTACAACGGCGCCCGCGACGGGATCTGCAGCCTGTTCGCGCGCAAGTTCTCGCCGGACACGCTCGAGCCGTTGCTGCGCTTGGCTCCCAAGGTCATGGGCTTTGGGTGACCTCATGAAGTCATGTCATGGTCAAGATTAATGGTATCATTATTACAGTACTTCCTAGTTCCTACGTACTAGCACATCTGAGGTCGAAAAAACAGTTGCTTTACTTCCTGGTTCTTGCAATTCGTTATTTAGACTAAAAAGGTTGTGTAGTTGCGTGATGAAGCCAACGATTTTGCACTTGACTTACGCTACTTGAACCACTACTGGTTGGACATGTTTGGCCCAGAACAATATAGAAACAGATCAGAACATGCATGAATGCACCACAAGTTATATGCACCCTCGTTTACCGTGTGCCTACCACTTGTGTCAATCCTAAGTTTCCTTTCTTGTCAACGTGTACCCGGATCAGAGGGCAAGCCACCTCTCAACGTGTTCAGCATCAACGGATGGAACATCGGAGTGATGGTCTGATGGACGGCTGAGATAAATCGTTAAGGCCTTTTATTTGTGGTATACTTAAAAAGACAGGCCATTCTCACTAAAAGTAACTTAGCCAGAAGAAATTAGGATGAAAGTAAAGATTCGACTTCAACCTCTCCTTATCCTCTTTCATGAACAGGGCATAAAGTGGGAATTTTTTATTTCATTATCTAAAAAACGAGTAAAACTAATCTACACCGAGTGATTCAAGGGCTTCCTCTTGCTCAATTCTTTTTTGCCAAATCCAAAGATGACACGTGAACTTCTTCCACAACTCTAGCAAGGTTCGGGTTAGAGTTCAGGGTTTACATGTATCTCTCGATGGATCGTGGGGGGAGAAGGTCACCCGGCGGTAGTGGTAGGCGTGGAAGGAGAGGCGGCAGTGTGGTGGTGTCTTCGAACGGGCAATGGGGGAAAACAGAATGTACGTAGCAAGGACAAGGCCCATCATGGTGATAGTCGGCGACCTCCACGAGGTTAGAATGGCGGCGCCGGAGATGGTGAGGTGTCGTTGAAGCCGGGTAGGAGTCAGTGGCGGCGGGGAAGCTCGGCTACAGATGGAGACAGCGAGGAGGAGGCACATCCAATGGAATTTAGGGCAAAGCCATGGTGGATGGCGGTGGATCCGTGGCAAGGGAGCCACCGGAGCTGAGCAGGAAGGCAGAGGCGACAGGAGCGAGTGTGGCATCACGGTTGGGTTCGTGTGAGAAGAGGAACACGACGGGAAAACAAGATAAAATGGAGAGCGGGGGATTTAACCAGGCCTTTCATTTTAGATCTAAGGGGGAAAAGAGTGATGGTTGATCACAAAACACTTTGATACCTAGAAATATTGTTTTGTTTGGGTGAGCCTTTGACATATCGATAACGATATGCCACGGGCGTCCGTCCCGTGACTCCTGTCCGGACGCACTCTAAAAAACCTCCCCGTGATACCTCCATCCCGCGGCGTGGCACCTCTATCTCGCGACGCTTCACCTCCATCCCGCGCCATCCCCCACGGCGCCTCCATTGGCTAGCGCCCGCCGCCGGCCCCTTCTTCCCGTCCCTCGGCCGGCTAAAGCTCCACGCCGGCCCCTTCTTCTCACGCTCGCCCGCCCAAAGCTCGCCGGTAGCCGCTTGCGCCTGCAGCCGGCCCCTTCCTCCCAGCCAGAGCCCATCGATGACCTACGCCCGTTGCTGGCCTGTCCCCGCCTCCCTCTCCGCCCGCTTGCGACGGCGGCAGCCCGTAGCGCAGCCAAAGCTTGCCGGCAGCCTGTCCCCGCCACCCCCACTACTCGCCTCCAGAAGGGGCCGCAACGGCGCTGCCCTCTGCTTGCCCATCCCCCGCTCCGCGCTACGTTGTAGGGAAGAAAAAAGGTGAAAAATGCATGTTGCAATCATATGTTTCAAGTTTTTCAGATGTTTCAGAGGTATGTTGTAAAAGTTGATCAGGATGTTGCATTTGTTGCAATTGTTGTACACGTATGTTGCAAGTTTCTGTTTCCAACGTTTCATCTGTTTTTCTAGACATACCACTATACCATGACCTACTTTTGCCGACACTTTTTATTGTAGGCAAAGGGTACCTTTCCTGACAGATAGCCTCCCGCGAAAGGTTTCGCCAATAGTTTAGAAACAGTCGCGCTAGAAGCCGTCGGCGAAACTTTTGCCGACAGTTAATAGAATCCCCGACACTTTTTGTGTTGCCCAATGGTCTACCTACGCCGACAGTTAAAACCTTCGCCGACAGTTAATCCTTCGCCGATAGTTAACCCTTCGCCGATAGTTTGTGTGTAGGCGAAACTATTTCCAAGGTATTTTGTGAACCATACCCTGTCCGGCCACTAAACTGTCGGCGACAAATCCATTGTTGTTCATAAAGAAGGCATCACATTGATATATATATATATAGCAGGTCAAGTGACGATGATCATAGTACACAAATAAGTCTTCCATACATATACAGGTCCAAGATATAGATTAGTCACTAGGAGACATCAATAACAAATAACAACAACAACAACAACATAGCCTTTTGTCCCAAGCAAGTTGGGGTAGGCTAGAGATGAAATCCAAAAGAGACGAGAAACAGGGAGACACATAAAAGGGATAGACAAAATAGGTCACGGTTCAGGCACGTTGATTGCCAATCTCCAAGCGCTCCTATCCATAGCTAAATCCTTGGAGATATTCCACTCCTTAAGATCTCTCTTAACGGACTCGTCCCAAGTTAGTTTAGGTCGACCTCTACCGCTCTTTACATTATCGGCCCGCTTTAGAACTCACTACGCACCGGCGCCTCAGGAGGCCTCCGTTGGACATGTCCAAACCATCTCAATCGATGTTGAATCAATTTCTCCTCAATTGGTGCCACCCCAACCCTATCCCGAATATCGTCGTTCCGGACTCTATCCCTCCTTGTGTGCCCACAACACCAACGCAACATACGCATCTCTGCTACACTCAATTGCTGGACATGTCACCTTTTTGTAGGCCAACACTCAGCACCGTATAACATCGCCGGACGAATCGCCGTCCTATAGAACTTACCTTTCAGCTTCTGCGGCACCTTTTTGTCACAGAGGACGCCAGAAGCTTGACGCCATTTCAACCAGCCGGCTGAAATTCTATGCCTAACATCTTCATCAATGTCTCCATCCTTTTGTAGCATCGACCCTAAATACCGAAAAGTATCCTTCTTGGCCACCACTTGCCCATCGAGGCTAACGTCTCCCTCCTCATGCCTAGTCACGCTGAAATCGCACCTCATGTACTCGGTCTTAGTCCTACTAAGTCTGAACCCTTTCGACTCTAACGTGTGCCTCCATAGTTCTAACTTCCTATTAACCCCTGCCCTACTGTCGTCAACTAGCACCACATCATCAGCAAAGAGCATACACCAAGGGATATCACCTTGTATGTCCCTTGTGACCTCATCCATCACCAAAGCAAATAAATAAGGGCTCAAAGCTGACCCCTGATGCAGTCCTATTTTAATTGGAAAGTCACTGGTGTCGCCATCACATGTTCAGACAAACGTCACCACATCCCTATACATATCCTTGATGAGGGTAACGTACTTAGTTGGGACTTTGTGCTTTTCCAACGCCCACCACATGATATTTCTCGGTACTTTGTCATATGCCTTCTCGAGGTTAATAAAGACCATGTGCAAGTCCTTCTTCTGCTCCCTATATCTCTCCATCAATTGTCATAATAAGAAAATTGCCTCCATGGTCGACCTACCAGGCATGAACCCAAACTGATTTTGGGTCACATGTGTCACTCTCCTTAGGCGATGCTCGATAACCCTCTCCCAGAGCTTCATCGTATGGCTCATCAACTTAATCCCACGGTAGTTAGTACAACTTTGAACATCTCCCTTGTTCTTGAAGATAGGTACTAATATACTTCTCCTCCATTCTTCAGGCATCTTGTTAGACCGAAAAATAAGGTTAAAAAGCTTAGTTAACCATACTATCGCTCTGGCGCCTAGATATCTCCACACCTCAATGGGGATACCATCAGGGCCCATCGCTTTACCTCCCTTCATCCTCTTCAAAGCCTCTCCGATCTCTGCCTCCTGAATTCTCCTCACAAAGCGTCTGTTGGTATCGTCAAATGAGTCGTCCAACTCAAGGGTAGGACCCTCATTCTCCCCATTAAACAGCTTGTCGAAGTACTCTCTCCATCTGTCCTTGATCTCCTCATCCTTCACCAGAAGTCGATATGTCCCATCCTTGATGCATTTTATTTGGTTGATGTCCCTTGTCATCCTCTCGTGGATTCTTGCCATCCTATAAATGTCCTTCTCCCCTTCCTTCGTGCCTAGCCGCTGATAAAGGCCATCATACGCCTGACCTTTTGCTACACTCACAGCTCGCTTTGCAGCCCTCTTCGCTATTTTATAGCCCTCGATGTTGGCTGCACTCTTGTCATGGTGGAGACGCTTGAAACACTCCTTCTTCTCCCTAATAGCCCTTTGCACCTCGTCATTCCACCACCATGTGTCTTTCACTTCCCGTTTGCCTCCCCTACTCACGCCAAACACTTCCGAAGCCACCTTCCGAACACATGTTGCCATCTTTAGCCACATGTCGTCGGCATCTAGTCCTTCTTCCCAAGGCCCCTCGTCTAGCATCCTCTCCTTAAACGTTTGCGCTGCTTCCCCTCTAAGCTTCCACCACTTCGTTCTCGCAATCTTGGCCCGTTTGTCCCGGTGAACACGTACCCAAAAGCAAAAGTTCGCCACCACAAGCTTATGTTGAGGGACAACACACTCCCCAGGTAACACCTTACAATCAAAGCAAGCACGTCTATCCTCCCTCCTTGCAAGGATAAAGTCGATCTGGCTCGAGTGTTGTCCACTACGAAAGGTTACTAGATGAGATTCCCTCTTCCTAAAGAGGGTATTCGCTATCAACAAGTCAAAGGCCAGCGTGAAGTTCAAAACATCCTCCCCCTCTTGATTCCTACTACCATACCCGAACCCCCCGTGCACCCGCTCGAAACCTACATTAGTCGCACCAACATGGCCGTTGAGGTCTCCTCCTATAAAGAGTTTCTCGCTGATAGGCACGGTACTAACCATGCTATCAAGATCTTCCCAAAACTGCCTCTTGGTGCCCTCGCTAAGACCTACCTGAGGGGCATAGGCACTGATCACATTCAGAGCCGAATCTCCAACTACCAGCTTGACCAAGATAATCCGGTCGCCTTGCCTCCTAACATCAACGACTCCATCCTTAAGGCTCCTATCGATCAAGATGCCTACACCATTCCTACCTGATGTTGTCCCCGTGTACCAAAGTTTGAAGCCAGTATCCTCCACCTCCTTCGCCTTCTGGCCTTTCCATTTAGTCTCCTGAACGCATAGAATATTTACACGCCTTCTAATTGCTACATCGACTAGCTCTCTTAGCTTACCCGTTAGGGACCCTACGTTCCAGCTACCTAGACGAATCCTAGTTGGCTCGGCTAGCTTCCTTACCCTTCGCACCCGTCGAGGGAAGTGCGAAGACCCTTGCTCATTTTTCACTACACACGGGCGTAGATATAGCGCGCCACTAAGGTTGCGACGGCCCGACCCTTGCTCATTTTTCATCGTACCCGGGTCACGATACGACGCGCCACTAAGGGGATGACGACCCGGCCCTTGCCCATTTAACACCACACCCGGGTTCCGATGTAGCGCGTCGCTAAGAGGGTTACGCCCCAACGAATCTCTTGTGGGTTTCAAATCCATGAGAGTGGCTGTTTTTTTACTGTTGGTTCGCCAGACCTTAACACACCCTCCTCCTTTACCCGGGCTTGGGACCGGCTATGTTGAGACGACTTAAGAAAGTCTTCCAGTCAACATAGGCGGAGTTAGATTAGTCACTAGGAGACATACATGACATATACTAAAGTCTTGTACTAACTGGTTATGGCTAAAGCTAAGAGATCAATAGATCATGACTTGGGCACAAAAGTGGCATTCAATGCTTCCATGTCTTGGCCTACATGATAGTAGGTGCAAACAAAAGAACAGAACTGCAATTCATGTCTTCGTGCAGCAATTCTCGAACACTTGTTGCCACTCCAAAATACTTGAACACCAACTTGGTACACACATTAGGTTGCTGCCACTCCAGAAAACATGAAACAACTCTCTGAATGAACCTCAAAAGGTTGCCAATCCAAAATACTTGCAACACCACATAGCTTAAGTACCTAACATGAAAAAAAGGCAAAACATCAGTGAAATGTGCTCTGCATCATTAACTCTTGCTTTGTTATTGGGTGCAAATAGATAAACAATATTCGTTCCTGCTGACAACAGTGCTACACTGATTGGTTAAAAATTGGTGTAAGTGGTTGTTAAACAATAGGCCAATTGCATATTTTCTAGCTGTGACTGACAAAGCTTAACCAACTACAAGTTTCTGTTTGTCAGTGGTACTCTGATGTTGATAACAACTTCTGTGCATTGATTAGATCAAAATCGAGTGTATGCTGTTGTTTAGCCCAGGTGTCCCAAATCCCAATGTTCATGGTTGAGTATTAAGTTAACGGTTGTAGCAGGTTTAATGTGTCAAACAAATACATTTAGAAGTAAGAACCAGTCTCCTTTTAGTCAATCAAAATTGTCAACATGGCCACTTGAAAAATAAGAGAACAAGAATTATTGTCTACATCCCTAACTCATATATGGGCAGCAGCAGCCCTCATATAACAAAAATTCAATACAGAGAACAAGACTTCTATATAGCATATTTTGTTGCCGGAACAAAACTTAACAAAGTAAAGCAGGTTTCTGATTGCCAGCAGTAACCAATTAGGTACTACTGACAACAGTGGTATACTGATGGGTCCAAAAATTGATGTAAGCTGTTCTTTACTGAATCAACACCTCAGTGTATATAGAAGATCAGAAGAAAAACAAAAAAATATGGCAGATCAAGGGAGTACACATAATTAAGTAAATCATTTATAGGACCACAGCCTCTTTGTTTTTTCAGAAATTCTTCAACCTATATATTATAGTCAAATTTTAAATTCATATAACTGCCAGCCAACACAGCCTCATTGCTTTCCGACAATGCAATCAATTTGGATCACATATATAAATCAAAATGTTCAAGTAAAATACCTTCAAGCTGTGATGGCCTTCCTGTGCCACCACCTTTTGAGTGCTGCAATGACTTCTTGTCGTCCCTCAACTAGTAGGAAACAAATATGTTACTAATCAGCAAATTATAATAATTATTTTTTCAAGAATATAGAGAGGTTAGACCATTACTCTGTCATGTGGCCATGCAATGCATCTCCCAAGAGCCTCTAGAATGGTGGTGACCCCTTCATATGGACGAGGTAGTACAGCGCTCCTCACAAACACATGGTTAACAACCACTTCACAGAACTGCACGCCAAGAGCAGTACCCCCAACAATAGCCCTTGGGTTCTTTGTTTGAATGGTAGCCTTTGCCACAGCGACATCATAGGGCCTTACTACATTATATAGTATCACATCTCGGCCACCCTGAAACATAAAATATATTATCTTAAAGTGTGCAAAGCAATCAAATTAGTTGTTGCACCATCTGCACATTCGCCATAGCTTGATTCACCAGACCCAAATTTGGGTGTACTGCAGCAATGCTGACAGTTAAAAGATATATAGCCACCAATAAATACAAGATTGAGCTTTACACATGGAACGAGCAACATCACTATATTAATTAGCAGCAGTAGATTGTAATAGTGTCAATGCCAAGTTAGCAGTAGAAAGCAAATGGACTCCTCTAGCTGTACGTCTCACACCCTTATATATGTAGCAGTAGAAAGCAAATGGACTCCTTGCTTCCAACCTCCTCCTGTTTGGCCTCATCACCAGTTACCAATTAGCAGGAGGACCCTGTCCATAATGCAATGACATTCACTATAGTGCACCACTGCATTCATCTTCGTTCCCCTCATGTTTGTGATGTCGATTATTAATTTTGATTTGTTTGCAGGTTTTGACATATTTGTCTGCCCCAGGGCCGCAGGGTTTTACAGAATGGGTTTGGCAAATCATAATCAGGTTTCACAGATTTAATCTGTTACTATGCTTTTATTATTATTTTTGTTTCATAACAGTATAGGACAAATTAATGCAACTTTTGGATAGGAAGATGTAATAGAAATTTGTATTGCCTGAAAAGTGAACGAAGCTACATTTGTCTAATAGGAATGGAGTGAAATTCACAAGGACGGTTTCTCTCAAGGTGCCGCAGAATAGTTATTCACAGTCTATACTGAATATTGAGGCCAATAGCATATATGAATCAGTTTCAGTTTTCAGTGAATACAATGATAAGCATCAATCCACCAGTGACAATATTTTAATCTACCACTAAAAGATTTGCAGTGAGGACGAGGACAAGAAAATTACCTCATTATGTTGCTCCTCTCGAAGGACCACTCGTCTACTTAGAAAGTCATCATGATCATGTAAGTGCATATCAGCCATATCATCCCCTGCATATGATCTAGCATCTTGTTCTTGTTCTTGTTCTTCTTCTTCTTCATCATCATCATCATGATAGGTTGGTGCAGCCCTCAAGTTCTAAATCAAAGTAAAAACCATTAAGCAGTTATTGCACAGACAAAGAAAAAATATAAGAGATAAAGGTTAACAGTTACCACATGTGGTCCATTATTAGATCCATGGGGAGTGCTATTGGCATTTTGTTGCTGCAGCAATCTATCCAGGGTTTCTTGAATTATGTTCATACGATTTGTCAGATCTTCCACTCTCTTATCAGATTGCCAACGAGCTTCTATCTCTATTTGAAGCCTTGTTGATGTGTATTTCCTAGCTCCAGGCATTTCCAAATCTGCTGGACTTGGCCCCAAACCCACAACACGAACATATCCATTCTTCTCTGGCCCACAAACATAGGAATAAGAATCACCTTCCTGGATACTCTTATCTCTCAGTGCAGGATTATCTCTAATTGCATCTTGAAGTGCATTCTGCAGCAAATAAAAAAAATTAGCAAAATATGATGGCATAAGAAATTGTTGTGTTTATCGCACTTACAATTGTTGTTGCAGCTCCTTTATGAGGCAGTCCATTCTTGTGTGTGTGAGTTTTGATAAACAATTCATCTCTACGAGGGGGACGCCCTAGCTCCTCACCCTAAACCATATATGTGTTATTGTAGTTACAAGATACAAAGAAAGGGAAAACAAACTAAAAATAGTTGTTGCATACCATTTCAGTACCAACACATGCATGACTCTTACTCCCAGTTGTATGGTTTTGGGTTAGCTTTAAACAATTTGCTTTCCCCCTCAAAGAATGGGCCTACCAAATTATTTCATGTTTATAATTCGATGCCATATACATTATGAAAATGAGCAAGCAACATGTAACTTACAGCTGCCTCCGGAGACCTCCAATGATTAACTAGCCACTTCCAGACATCCATATGAACTCTGTCATCGCACAGAGCATACGGTTCATCATCTTCCATGTCATCATCATACACCTTTTTCAATTCTACTTTAAACTCCTTCCACTTTGTAGCTGATGTCTTCAAAAACCAATGGAAGACACGGCTGTCTACTTGCCAATATAGCTGTACAGCACACAAATAATAAGTTAGGACTCAATCACATGACTACAGTAGGTAGATGTGCAACCAATTTCGGTACATGTGCATCTGTCTAAAGCTTATACTTTTGACGTGGACAGACCTTCCTCCAATCATCATGTGCAATTGGGAAACCCTTTGTTCTCACAAGTGTTCCAATAAAGTTAGCAAATTGAGTGCCTGATGATCCACGAGGTTGACCCTTATCATTGACATCTAATTGGAGTTTAGGCTTATTTTGCCTTGCATAGATATCAGCCTTTGTAGTAGGTCCTCGAATATTTTTTTGGGCTGTTCGGGAACATCTGGAGAACAAATACAACATAGTACACCCAACTTAAGTATGAATGATGCATTGCATTATTAGTTGTCACAACATAGAGACAAATACCTTCATTAAGTTGATTCTCAGGATGTGGGGCACTTATTCTAGAGCTGGATCATAAGTTATGTCCAATTGTAGTTTCCTCAGCAGTAGTTCGGGTCTACATTTGGGGGACACAATTATTTTAGATTTCCATAGACACTTCATAGAATTGTTTGAGAACATTTATTTCAGAACATTTCAGATTCATGGGAATACATACCTTTTTCTTTTTCCTTGCTTGCTGCATTGAGTTAAGTTGTTGTAAAGTAGGCTGAATATTCAGTTCTTGCATTTTTTGTATCCTTACCCTGATGTTTTCATTCCTTTCAGCTTCATAAACAGTTGGCTCCATGGCATTTCCATAATCAGTTGGCTCCACGGATTTTCTTTTTCCCCTTGCTTTTGACATTGTTTATCCTGAAAAAAATGAATTAATACAAGATTCTCATAAAACAGTAGTACAAGTATGTAAGCAATCAACAATTAGTTCAGACCAACAAAGCAATAATGTCAAAGAAAAATCTGCATAGCACCAGCAAAAATTGATGGCGTTTGAGACTTACTTCCTCTTTCTTTCAGGAACAATGACCCCATCTATATCAGTCCTTACATGTACAACATCTCCAAAAAGACCACTAAGATCAACATTTGTATCCAAATCAGGCATTGGGTTACGTATTTCATTATCAACCGCCATATCATAAAGATCACGTGGTTTTGACTGGGCAACAACATACCAATCTGATTCAGGACCTTCCTTAACATAGTAAACCTGTACAACTTGTGATGCCAAGATAAAAGGTTCATCTAACATATTTTCTCCAGTATTGAATAAATGCTTTAAATTAACACTTGTAACCCCAAATTGGTCTTTTTTTTACCCATTTATCTTGAATGCGATTGTCCACCCAATCACATTTAAACAAAACTATGTTTCCTTTGTTGCGATAGTTTAACTCAATGATTTCTCTAATGATGCCATAGTATATCTTGTTTCTCATAACTGGGTCCACATTGTTTCCATTTTCAAAGCAACAGGTCTGGGCAACCAAAGCTACCCCACTGCCTTGAACTGGTCTACCCTCATCATAGGAAAACGTATGGAATTTAAATCCATTAATTGCATAGCTATTGTATGTTGTTGCAATCATGAAAGGTTCATTTGCCAAAATGTGTATCTCTTCCGGTACTTCTACACCACTTTCAACTAACCCTTCCACCTGTAAATATCACATTATGTCTAGTTAATTTAAGTGTATTAGATCTGAACAGATCTGAACAGAACATGTTAATCACGCCATTACTTACATGCTTTCTAAACCAATCATGAAACGTTTCATGATGGATACGAGTCATTTGTCGCTGATTGCGGCGACCAATTGAGGAAAGGTACTCCACATGTTTGCTGCAAAGGTGTGGTACCCATTGAGAAATGTATAGATAAGAACACGTGAAATGCAATATGTGTCAAGTTGTGTGGATTGCTTACTTCAAGTATGGTTCTATCTTATCATAGTTGAACAATACATATCTATGTGCTTGAACCCAAGTCTTGTATTCTAAGGATACAGTGCACTTGCCACTCAAAGTTTGCCCTGTGCTCTGGAAGAATGGTGTAGTACAAATTTCACAGTCCATATTTTCACCATTTCCTACTTGTCCAGTCTCACAGCCTTTCAAAAATTTGGAGCAGAAAGTAAGACTCTCATAAAATTTGTAGGCCTCACAAATTGATCCCTCTGGATGACTTCTAGTATGAACACAGCCCTTCAACTTCATCAAATACCTATGAAGTAACAGTTATAACATGGAATCTAACTACAAATATGTTCAATAGCAATTGTAAATAGTTTGGTACCTCTCTACTGCCCACATGCTACGATAGTGTACAGGACCAGCAAGTCTTGCTTGAGTAGGCAGATGCACCATCAAATGTACCATGATATCAAAAAATGATGGTAGAAATATAGTCTCCAGGACACTTAGTGTCTCAGCTATTTCAGCCTCTAGTTTTTGCATATCATTGATACGAATAGTGGGTGAGTAGATCTTCTTGAAGAAATTGCTCACACGAATTAGTGTTGCACTTACTCTTTCTGGCAGTATATTCCGAACAGCGATGGGAAGTAAGTGCTACAACAATATGTGGTTGTCATGGCTCTTTAATCCAATTATCTTCTTCTCCTTAACTTGCACATTACGACGCATATCAGATGCATAACCATCTGGAAACTTCACATCCTTCAATACTTGGCAAAATGCTTCCCTGTCATCAGGACTCATTGTAAACTGTGCTGGAGGTAAATAGAAGTTGTCTTCTACACTAATAGGATGAAGATCACTTCTAATGCCAAGTTTCTGGATGTCCAAGCGAGCATTTAAGTTATCCTTGGATTTTCCATCAGTGTCCAAAAGTGTGTCAATAATATTCTGACACACGTTCTTTTCTATGTGCATAACATCAAAATTATGTCGTAGAAGCAGGTCTTTCCAATATGGCAACTTAAACCAAATGGATTTTCTTTTCCAAACAGTTGGTGGCTCATTAACTTTCTTGCGCTTTCGCTTGGATGGCTCCTCTGTAGTTGGATCGCACTGCCGCTTGGCTGGCTTCTTGGTTACTGGGTCCTTTCCGAAGGTTGTGCATATATTGGCTGTCAAGTCCAATATTTCCTCTCCACTAAGAGGTCTAGGTGCTGGCCTAAGTTCTGTGGTACCATCAAATGAATCTGCATCAAACCGAAATTTGTGTTCGGCATCTAAGAATCTACGATGGCCCATGTAGACACACTTGCCTCCCTTTTTCAATTGGATAGAACATGTATCTAAGTGGCATTCAGGACAAGCAACTTTGCCAGAAGTGACGCATGCCACCAAATAACCTAGACCTAGAAAATCAGATATGGTGCAAACTATGGCAGCACGCAGTTGGAAGGGTTCACGCTTAGAAGCATCATATGTTCTTACACCATGAACAAACATTTCTACCATATCATCCACCAGTGGCTCAAGATAGACATCCATATCACCACAAGGTGCCTTAGGTCCAGGGATCAATAAGGATAGGATGAAATTTGATTGCTTCATACACTTCCAAGGTGGAAGGTTATATGGGATCAGAATAACAGGCCAAATGCTATAAGTTGATTTCATGGTCCTAAAAGGATTAAAGCCATCGCTAGCTACAGCTAGTCCAAGATTTTGACTCTCTGAGGAAAATACTGGATGCTTATAGTCAAAATCTTTCCAAAAAGGAGCATCAGCAGGATGCCTTAGCAAACCATCTTGTGTGCGTCCTTCATCATGCCACCTTGTGTCACTTGCTGTTTTTGAGCACATAAAATACCATTGCAGCCTTTTCTTTACAGGACAGTAATGCAGAACTTTCCTAGGAACCCTATGCACATGTTTTCCACTAGGACTTTTTTCTGATTTCCATCTTGAAGTATTACATTTTGGACAAACATCTTTCTTTGCATGCTCCTTCCAAAACAGTATGCAGTCATTCTCACATGCATGAATTTTCACGTACCCAAGTCCTACACCTTTCGCCATTTTTTTAGCAGCATTAAAGTTTTTAGGAAGTAATGACTCTTCAGGTAAGACATCCTTAAGTAACTCTAATAGCATGTCAAAGCTTTTGTTACTCCATCGCCCAACAAATTTGATATGGAGTAATCTTACAATGAAACGTAGCTTCGAGTACTTGCAACCTGGATATAGTTCCTTGCCAGCATCTTCTACCATTTTGTAAAAAGCTTCCATATCCTCATCGTGCTGCTTCGAGTTGTTTACTTCTAAGTCCCCCTGAACATCTAAACCCCCTGCTATGTCTTGAAGCAAACCAGAAATATCATCCTCTTCATTTGGGTCCCCTACTTCTACCCTTTCATGTTGGCTGCTATTTGTGAAAAAACTAGAACTAGGTTCACCATGATTCACCCATGTTATATATCCATCCGTAAATCCCTCACATATCAAGTGCTCAAGTACAATACTACGGACCCTCCAACAAGAGTTCTTGCATGCCTTGCAGGGACACAAAATTTGATTTCCTTTTGCTGAATTACTAAAGGCAAACTCTAAAAACATATTCACTCCTTCTCTATACACATGGGCGTGCCTACATATGATCATCAAGATATCAGACCAAACATCTTATGCATGCAGATTCTAGTATATGGTCATAGGTTTATAATGTACCTAGGCTGAGCCATCCATGATTTATCCATGACGCACCTTTTACAAAATGCAGTGTTAAAATAGTGCAATATTACTCCCAAAATAAAAAATCATTTAGTTCAGATTGAGTTATTCAACAAAAAAAAATAAAGATCTTGTCAAACAATTGTCCAAATTAAATCAATTTGACCACACTTGATGCTAAAAAAATCATCTCGCCACAAACCATCAACAGGAATTATTAGGGAAATTTAGTCTAGTTTTAAAATCTAAAATCATCACATCACAGATCACACACAACCTGCAATTCTATGCCAAATGCAGAGACAAAGTTCATAAGAAAAGAAAAACATACCAATCAAGCAATGACGCAGATGAAGATTAGAAGGCCAACTTGCTTGTGCTCCCTGTAGATAATATTACCAACGCTAATTAATCACACAAGACAATACAAATAAGTTGAAAACCTGAGCACAAGCAAACTTACTTCCAAGCTAGAGTTGGTGATGACTTGTGTAGAAAGAAAAGTCAAAGACTAATCCTTTAGTGCTTCCTTATTGAATATTTTGCAACATGCACAAGAAAGAAAGAAATACTCAGATCTGATTTTTTTTGCAATAAGGAGACATGAATACATTTCAATAATACCAAGACTAACATATAATTCCAGTTACAGCTTAAAGTTCAATTCATTCCCTCCCCTGTCTTTTTATATAGAACAGTCACAACATGTTTCTTCGAATAAAGGACCAAAGTAAAAAGACTATGAATTCCCATCGGGGTTGATTAAAGAGCCCTGCCCTTTGCTGCATCCAGAGCAATCGAAGCCTCCGTGGCTTCTCCATAGATCGACACGTTGTTTCGGCCATTTTGCCAAAAAAAAAACCCTCCGTCTTGTTCAAAAATAACCTGCAATCCAGTTTACTGCCTTCTCCTATGTAAGTCTGCCATCCCTACTTGGTACATCCTTCTACTAATATGGTTAGGAAAAAAATATTGTGTTGGTCTGCCCTTAGAAATACCAGCTATTATTCATGGGGCTTTTCACATGGTAAAGAATAATGCCAATTATATGTCTTTGGAAAGGTTTTGCTATTTAGTTACTAATATTATCTCCTTTTCCCCTTGAAGTAACTACTCCATTGTTCAATGTTTACATTCCTATTTGGATTAACTTATGTTGGGAGTTCTGTATGTTCCACGAGATTTAAGTAATGAACCACTTCTCTTCTTCCAGACAAGTGCTTGCCTGAAATTCATACTACTGAACCAAAATGATGCATTTGGACAAGGTTGCAGGTGGTGGTGCTACCGTCATATATGTAGAGACTGTAAGCCTGAATTACATGGAGACCATCCTTCAAGTTTCTTTGCAACTCTTGATACCTTTTCATCTTTCGGATTTACAATGAAATGGGTTTCTAGGAGGAGCTAATATTTAATGATAAAATGTTCCATCTGTGAGGTGCATAGTGCAATAATCTCATAATTGTTGCATACCAGGTTGGTGATTTGGGATATGCTTCGGAGCTAGGAAATTATGCAGAGTAGAGTGGAACTTCCAATGAGGTGGAGGTTCTACAGTATGCTAGAGTACTTCTGCAGGTAAGAACAATAGAACCTTCCAGCTGTCTATCTATTCTATTCATTACATATATCTTTCATGAATATATTGTGAACTCGTGCAGTGTGCTGCCACTGAACCTTCCAGTGCATTACAAGTGCTAATGTCCACCCAATGAGCATCATGTAGTTAGTGCATTACAAGTGCTAATATCCACCCAGTGCACATGATTTAATTAGTCACCAGGGATCCTTTGAGGCAAACAGCTACAGGGAAAAACAATGTTATGGTGTACATCAGATTTCGCTATTATGTCTAATACTTGGATATATCGTGCATTAGCATTTTATTGTGCATCCTCAGTTGATGAATACACCTAGGGTTCACATGGTTAAACAGAATGCGAACTGCACAGTTTCCATCTGATTCTATAATATGCTCTCTGTCATTTTTGTTAACTAATTCTGTACTCTGCTCTCTACATCTGTCATGTTTGATAACTGTGTCTCTGACAACATTTTCAATTTACAGGTCAATTCAACTATTCACCAGGAGCGTCCAATGTTCAACATCAAGGGACCATGCTAGTTGCCATTGTGATGATCAGCTGTGTTTTCGAAAATCGCATGGCTGCAGACTGCAAACTTTGTAGTTTGTCATTCTATTGCTGTGATATGCGACATATGCCTGACCGTAGGTGTTGACAACGTATTGACAGTGACAGTGACCATATATAAATTAAACCAATATGTTTCTGATCAGCTCTTAGTATTACCATTCAATTTACAAAACCATCTCAATGGTGGACTAACTTTTGTTTTTGAAGTCATTGCAGGGCGCCCGAAGGGCGTCTGATGTTCTAGTCAGTGTGAACTTTGCCTTCATATACTAGAAATAAGTTGCAGATCCAGCATAAGAAAACTTACATGCAAACTCTGATGGATTCTCTTGTGTACAAGATCTTGAATCCTGTTGGTTCCTCTACAAAATCAACTAAAGCAGTAAACATCACATTGAAACTGAATATGTTCCTTCTCCAAATGGGGGGAAGAGAGCGGATCTGGATTGAATGAAAGTTTGGCAAGAGAAGTAACCCAAACCTTGAATCTTTCAGCCTTTCTCACCACCTTCGTCTACTCCTTTCTGCAACCAAGAAAAAAATACAAGAAAGTAAGTTGTGCCTAAACTATAGCATGCAGGGGAATAGGGATGAGAGGAAGGGGATGCAGAGATGATGCACCTAGATGCGGAGGGGAATGGGGATGTGGTGGCGGCACTGCTCTTGCTGGCCGGCGGTGGGATAGGGCGACGGGGGGCTTGGGAGGCGGTGGGCTTGGGGACGGCGGACTTGGGAGGCGGCGGGCTAGGGTGACGGGGGGCTGGGAAACGGTGGCAGCGGCTACTGATGGCGCCCGGCCCGCGGAGCCCTCCTTCGGCGGAGGAAGCCCCTGGCGGCGCTCGGCGGAGGAGGCCCCTGGCGGAGCCCGGCGGAGGAGGCCTCCAGACGGAGGAAGCCCCTGGCGGCGCCCGGCGGAGGAGCCCTCCTGGCGGCGCACGGCGGAGGAGGCCCCTAGCGGCGCCCGGCGGAGGAGGCCTCCTGGCAGAACGCGGCGGAGGAAGCCCCTGGCGGCGCGTGGAATCGGGATCTACTGGTGGCCGGCGGCGTCAGTCTATGCTAGCTGTGCTTTTTTTTTTCTCAGAGTCGCGTGAGTGGGAGAGAAGAATGGGGATGGGTTCGGCAGCCTGTTTTAGTGAGCCCAACTTTAGCATTTTAGCTCCCGCGCACACCTCTGTTTTGGCGCGCGGTCTCCCGGCCAACACTGCCATCGCGTATTTGTTTCGGTGCATAGCCCTTCGACGACACTTCCACAGTGGTTTGGTTAGGCTACGACGACAGTAGCTTTGTCTGAAAACTTTCGCAAACACTTTTTAGGTTGGCAGGACAAACGCCGACACATAACGTGTAGCCTTACACCGTTATTGGCGACAGTTTACGTGACCCTAAAAAGGTATAGCATTGCCAACACTTTAAGTGTTGTCAAAAGCCTGGTTTTGCCAACACATAACTGTAGGGAAAGGTAGGTTATGGTGTAGTGTATGTTGCAAGTTGTTTACTTAGATGTTTCATATATATATTATAAGTATTTTATCTAAATATTGCGTATGTTTTACACCGGTGCTTCCTACGGGAAGCAATGCAAAGCATGAAACTACGACCCATCGATTGCTTGCATCCTACTAACAACGACTGAAAGACTAACTGCTCGCGAAATGAAGTACACCAGTAGCAAGCCATGTTAATTTGCAGTGAAAGCAAAGCGATCGGAGCCGTGCGTGAATTCCGATTCTCTCAACGAGGCAGCAGAGTAGCAGCCATTGTATAAGGCTAGCTGCAAGTGTGTATGACCAGGGCAGAGCGTTTCTCCCTCACGCATGCTAGCTTGAAGCCAAGCCATAGCCATGAAAGACACGAAGAAGCCCACGCGGGCGGCGTCTCGTTTAGGCGGGAGGCTCGTCGGCGTGGCATCCATGCTTCTCTTCGTTTCGTTGGGGTTCGTTCTCGGCGTGACCTCCTCCAACGCCATGTTCATCCGATACTACCTCCCTTTCATGCCACCGTTACGCTCTAGCGCTGCGCCGTCGTCGTCTTCGCCTCCGCCACTGACGACGCCACCAACACCGTCGCAGCCGCCGCCGCCGCCGCCGCCGCAAAACCCGCAGGTTCGGTCGGCGAGCTTCCTTTCCCCGAGCGGCGTCATGCACAACATGACCGACGAGGAGCTGTACTGGCGAGCGTCCATGGCGCCAATGGTCAGCCGCACCCCGGTCAGCCGCGTGCCCAAGGTGGCTTTCTTGTTTCTGGTCAGGGGGGAGCTGCCGCTCCGGCCTCTCTGGGAGAAGTTCTTCGCGGGCCACGAAGGGCGGTACTCCATTTACGTGCACGCCCACCCATCCTACACCGGCTCGCCGCCGACGGACTCCGCGTTCTACGGCCGCTACATCCCGAGCCAGGTAACCAAGATTATATCCAGAGGACTCTGATGAAAAACAAAATGTATGGATGAATCTCAGTGGTTCGAATGCAGATAACGAAATGGGGCGACGCGAGCCTGGTGGAGGCGGAGCGGCGGCTGCTGGCGAACGCGCTGCTGGACCTGGGCAACGAGCGGTTCGCGCTCTTGTCCGAGGCGTGCATCCCGGTGTACGACTTCCCCACCGTGTACGCCTTCCTGACGGGCTCCGACACCAGCTTCGTGGACTGCTACGAGAACGGCGGCAGCCGGTCGCGGTACCGGCCCTTCTTCGCCACCCGCAACATCACGCTGGCGCGGTGGCGCAAGGGCGCGCAGTGGTTCGAGATGGACCGCGCGCTGGCGCTGGAGTCCGTCGCCGACGACTTCTGCTTCCCGGCGTTCCGCGACTTCTGCGTGGGGCGGAGGGAGTGCCTGATCGACGAGCACTACCTGCCGACGCTGGTGAGCCTGCTGGGGTGGGGCCGCCGCAACGCCAACCGCACGCTCACGTACGCGGACTGGAAGCGGCCCGTCAACCGGCACCCGCACACCCACGGCGCCGACGAGGTGACGGAGGAGCGGATCAGGGAGATCAGGGAGGAAGGCGGCAGGCGATGCTTCTACAACGGCGCCAGGAAGGGCATCTGCAACCTGTTCGCGCGCAAGTTCTCGCCGGACACGCTCCAGCCGCTGCTCCGGCTGGCGCCCAAGGTCATGGGCTTCGGGTGACCTGCAGACGGTCGACCGGAGCAGGGAGTGTACCATAGCATTCTACTATTCTTTGCGTCGTGGATGATCTGACCAGGTTGGGCTGGGATCACAGGCAGAGAGTCCAGTATCAGGAACAGAATAAACTCTGATTTTTTTGCGAACCATACAGATACAGTATCATGAACACCTCGTTTGTCAACCGATAACGTGGTGCTGGGTTGCTGGCTGGTTCACGGCGACATGGCGTAGGCAAGTCGTTGTAGTTGCGCGGCGTGGCGTGGTGGTGGGTAACGCGGGCGGAAGGCGGAGCACGCACGTCTCGTGCGCCGCCGCCGCGACCGGCGCGGACGTTGGCAATGGAGTGAGCTGCCGGTTGCGTGCTTCCCTCCTCGGCACGGGAATCGGAGGGAGACCGCCAGACCGGGAGGTTCCGGTGATTTGGGCGGAAAAGGCGGGCCTTGGTGGAGGAGCTTGACTTTGTTCGCCCGTGCTGGGCCGGATCTCGGTTTTGGTTATTGCTGGGCGGAACACTTACTTGTTGAAACGAGCTCGAGTCGAGCGTAGGATGATAGTGGGTGCAAACTGGCAGCCCATAAAATGGTGAGGGCTTCTTAATTTGAAGGCTTCTTTTTTTTTAAAAAAAAAGAAATTTTATTCCAGTATCTACGTAAGATATATATACAGTTAAAATTAACCATTCGTTATTATATTTTCAAGCCTCTAGCTTATATTAAAACAAGCTCTCAAATGGCAATTAATTAAGAGCAATGAGACTAAAGCACCAAGGGTATTAAGAAACAACTACAAATAGTTGGTGAAGATCTCGATTATCATGGTCTCCGGGTGTGATATGCCCACTTCAATTTAGGCCCGTCCTTCTCCTTTCGAAGGATGTGACCAAAAGTATGTCTAGAATATAGCCCCGGAAATAACCTACAAAGAGAAATATATAATCTCTTATAAAAAAAAGCACACCATTTTAGCTCGAACAAATAGGTGAAAAGATTGTGCTTGCTCCTACACAATCTTTGAAGTATAAATAATTCGAGTACTTGTTGTGGCCAAGGTCCAAGAAAATTTTGTTGCGTCCCCTTGGTGGTTGTCAGCCAATTACAACTTGAACCACTCTCCAAACAGAGTTACTGGAATCGTGAATTTCTCTGTTGGAGCAAAAAACGACAGGAAAATTAGCATACCCACATGACAATAAAATAACGAGCTAGCGTCGAATGACTTGTTTGATATCGAAAAACCAACAACTCTCAACATCTTTTCTACTCTGCATAATAAGATTGTCTTTATTAAAATTATTCCCTTAGAAAGAACCAAACAAAGATATTGACTTTGAAGGGTAGTTTCAGCTTGCACAAAGATTTATTTAAAGGCATCATGATTTATTTTACTAACTAATTATACATTGATTTAACTGCAAGATCACATTGCTTATATTGAGGTTCTGCTTTATTGAATCCTGTTGGTTATCTAGTTTCCCACATGCCTTCACAACCAACTCGATCCATTTAACTAAATTGTCACCAACTTTTTGTTGTCAAGGTCCAAGAAAATTTTGTTGTGTCCCTTGGTGATCGTCAGCCAAATACAACTTGAACCACTCTCCAAAAACAGTGTGCCACATAACAACTGAATAACAAGCGTCGAATGACTATTGAACTGCAAAGCTACATTGCTTATGAGGTTCTGCTCTATTGAATCATGTTAGCTATCTAAGGTCCATTTGGCAGAGCTGTGCTCTCTGATTCTCCAGCTGTGCTCTCTGATTCTCTGATGAAGTGATTCTGAGGCTGAAAATGATTCTCTTTGATTCTTTAGCATAAACTTTTAAAATCACTATGAAAAATCACTTCACAAAATCAAGAGAAACTACTTTTTTCAGCTCTCAGCCTCTTAGTTCATCTAAGAGAATCACTTTACCGAACCCGCAGAGAATCACTTCATTCTGAAAAAACCGTTTGGCAGCCGAGAAGTGATTCTCCTCGAGAATCCGCTCAGCGCTCCCAGACGCACCCCTAGTTTCCCATATGCTTTCAGCCTTTCACAACCAACTTGCCAATTTAACTAAATTGTCACCAACTAGTATCCCGCGGAAAGTTACATTAAGTGTTGTATATCTACAAATCTGCGCAACTAGAATACATTTTTTTTCTAGTAATTATATAAAGATGAAAATTATTATTTAAGAGTAAAGTTTTCTAATTACTCCCTCCATTCCAAACTATAAGACATTTTAGCATTTTTAAATTTATAGCTTTTATCACACACCTAGATAGATATTGTGTCTAGATATATAATAAAAGTTATGAATCTAGAAATATCAAAACATCTTATAATTTGGGACAGATGAAGTACTTCTTAAGGGCATACAAAAATGTGAAATATGAATTTTCAGGTTTTCAATGTTTTCCAAATAGTCTTATTTTTAAAATACTTGGGTCCAAGAAAAAAGGGTTAGGTTCTGCAGAGGAATAATTCTGATTATTA
Organism: Saccharum hybrid cultivar R570; assembly: GCA_038087645.1. Lineage (NCBI taxonomy): Eukaryota > Viridiplantae > Streptophyta > Magnoliopsida > Poales > Poaceae > Saccharum > Saccharum hybrid cultivar. The sequence goes on along the minus strand of JAQSUU010000112.1, from coordinate 7,304,269 downwards.
TTCTCATTTCCAAACAAGTAGTACGTGTCAGGTTTTGTGTACCTCCAAGAGGACTACGAAAGGAATAGCCTCCAAGGCTCCAACATCAACCAGTACAGTCACGTGGGAAGTGCATCTAGCACCCAAGATTCGTTGACGGTTGATAAAATTTGTCTTCCAGGGAGAGTACATTAGAGTGTCTCAAGCAGTTCTCTAAAAACACCTCCTAATTCATTTTTTATAAAAACGATTCTCTAATAATTTTGTATCTAAACTTTATAAAAAAAATAAGTATTTGCTAAGGCCCTGTTTGATACAAGCGCAAAGAATTGAACTGTGTTTACAGAGCCGCAGTTGGAGGTCATTGGTTCGCTCCTTTCACTCACCGCAGAAAATAAACTATGTGCAGTTCAGGTACTGCACGATTTTTTCTACCACCCGCCAGACGCCTTGCGGCAGGCCAATCCAAAACAAACAACAAGCAAGGCCCAAGAGCCTGATTGGTTGACTTTCAAAATTTACCAAATCAAAGATTTGGCAACCTATAATTTTAGTTATTATTTGGTTGGCTATCAAAACTTGCCAACCTTTTACATTTGGCTTGCCAAATTCATGGTAATTTTTTTTATCTAGCTTTGGCTTGCCAAATATTTGACATGGCATATTTTGGTCGCAAACCAATCAGACCGTAGATCTGGCCTGCAACTCCTAAATCCGGCTTTCTTCTCCCGCTTACGTGTTTTTTAGTGCGACGGGATAACGGATTGTTAGCTAAGAATTTAAATAATGTTTGTTGTGCTTAGTGTCTAATTACTTTAGGACAGAGGGAGTAACAGCAAGCGAATACCTAGCAGCAATGTTTTCCTAAACGCTAAACGGTAAACGGTCGGTCACCCTTCGTTTAGCGTTTAAACCGTTTAAATAGTGTTTAAACGGAGTTAAACGGCCTAAACGGTTTTGTACAATAACAATAAAATATACATATTTATGTAGGTAAAAATAAAATTTGCTAGAACTCATACATATTTACACATGTAAAAATCAAATATTCTACCAAATAATCTTGTTGGAAGAAATCTAAATCCCACAACACTTCATATAATTACAATGTTAATTAATTTCATGTTGATTGTGATAGACGTAGTACTTTAATTCACTTAATTATAGATTAAATAATTGCTTAGCTCATTTAATCATGTTTAATCTGATTTTGTTTAGACCATTTAGACGAGATTGAACGGTTTAAACGGGTTTAAACGGCCCAACCATTTAATTCACCGTTTAGGGCCTAAATAACACGGCTGACTTCTGTTTACCGTTTAAACTGTGTTTAAATGGATTAATCGGCCGTTTAGATGGAAAGTGCCTAGCAGTTATTTGTTGTTGCACTGCAGTTACTGAAGTTTGGTTCGAGAGCAGTAGAGCACCACCACCAACCTCTGCCGCGCGCGGGAACGCAACTTCTTGGCGCCATAATGATCTCCGGATTGCGCACGATCGTCTCCGGTCGCCAACCCGCCGTTACCACGCATCCCGAGGCCACTGGAGTACTACAGTAATAAAGTCCCACCGCGGCGACGATGTGCCATGATGCCGAACAGCGGTATGGTGTGGAGGCCCGGGCGTCATCCGCTGTTTAACACGCCAACGCCACCGCTCCGTACCGTTTCTTCGGTTAACAATCCCATCGCCTTCGTCCTCCGCCGCTCCTCCACTCCTCTGCAAGCGGCTAGCTCGCCGTTTGCCACCGCACCCAAGTGGTGGGCCACGGTTGCAGCGGCTTCACTGTTCCCTACCTCCCGTGCTCAGTAATAAAAAGCTGTAAAAAGACGGGAGGGCAAAAGGCTCCAAGCGACAAGGGCAGGCAGCGAGAGACTGTCCGTGCGGTGCGACGAGAGGGAAGCAACGAGCACCAGACAGACAAGAACCAACCCACCGTGGCTCCGTCTCTCTCGCCGCTGTCCATTTCCTACTTGCGGTTGCGGCGGAGCGAGTAGCGCGACCAGCGCGCGCGCGCGCGAGACAACCGCGAGCCCCCAAGAAAACACAAAAAGAAACGAGCATGCTTCCCAACGGCAGCACTTCTCTGCTGCCGCTGCTGCTGCTCCTCCTCCTGCCACCGCTGCATTCCTTCGCCAATGCCGGCTCTCTGGACGCCGACGTCGCGGCGCTGTCGGACTTCCGGCTCGTCGCGGACCCGTCCGGCGCCGCGCTGGCGACCTGGAACCTGTCCGCGAACCCGGCGCCGTGCGCCGCCGGGGCGTGGCGCGGGGTCACCTGCGCCGGCGGCCGCGTCACGCGGCTGGTGCTCGAGGGCCTCGGCCTCTCCGGCGCCGCCGCGCTGCCGGCGCTCGCGAGGCTGGACGGCCTCCGCGTGCTCAGCCTCAAGGGCAACGGTTTCTCGGGCGGAATCCCCGACCTGTCGCCGCTCGCGGGGCTCAAGCTGCTGTTCCTCGCGGGGAACGCGCTGTCCGGCCCCATCCCGCCGTCGCTGGGGGCGCTGTACCGCCTGTACCGGCTCGATCTGTCGTCCAACAACCTGTCCGGCGTCGTGCCGCCCGAGCTCGGCCGGCTCGACAGGCTGCTCACCCTGAGGCTGGACTCCAACCGGCTCAGCGGTGGGATCGACGCCATTGCGCTGCCGAGGCTGCAGGAGCTCAACGTCTCCAACAATTTGATGTCCGGGCGGATTCCGGCGGCGATGGCGTCGTTCCCGGCCGCGGCGTTCGGCGGGAACGTCGGTCTGTGCAGCGCGCCGCTCCCGCCGTGCAAGGACCAGGCGCAGCAGCCCAACGCGTCGGCCGCGGTGAACGCGTCCGCGGCAGGGGACTGCCCTCCGGCTTCCGCCATGGTGGCGGCGTCCTCGCCTTCGGGGAAGCCAGCGGGCGCCGAGGCGGCAAGGGGAAGATGAGCCGCGCTGCCGTGGTGGCAATTGTGGCGGGGGATTTCGCCGTGGTGGGGCTGGTGGCCGGGCTGCTCTTCTGCTACTTCTGGCCGCGCCTCTCCGGCCGGCGGAGCGGCCGGCGCCTCCAGCAGGGGGAGAAGATAGTGTACTCCTCGAGCCCTTACGGCGCCGCCGGGGTGGTCGCGGCGGCTGGTGGTGGTGGCGCGACGTTCGAGCGCGGGAAGATGGTGTTTCTGGAGGACGTGAGCTGCAGCAACGGCGGCACGAGGCGGTTCGAGCTGGAGGAGCTGCTGCGCGCGTCCGCGGAGATGCTGGGGAAGGGCGGGTGCGGCACGGCGTACAGGGCCGTGCTCGACGACGGCACCGTGGTGACCGTGAAGCGGCTGCGTGACACCACGGCGCCGGCGGCCGCGTCCAAGAAGGACTTCGAGCACCACATGGCCGTGCTGGGCCGCCTCCACCACCCCAACATCGTGCCCCTCAACGCCTACTACTACGCCCGCGACGAGAAGCTGCTGGTGTACGAGTACATGCCCAACGGCAGCCTCTTCTCCGTCCTCCACGGCAAGTCCTCTCTCTCTCTCTGCTTGTCTCGCTCACCAACCAGTGCATTGCATCGTGGATAGTTTTTGTTGGCTTGATTGAATGCTGAATTGAAACATGCCTATGGTGTATGATGACGATGCAGGTAACCGGGGCCCTGGGCGCACGCCGCTGGAGTGGGCGGCGCGCCTGCGCATTGCGGCCGGCGCCGCGCGCGGGCTAGCCTACATCCACCACTCCGGTCGCCGTGGCAGCGGCACGCCCAAGCTGGCGCACGGCAACATCAAGAGCACCAACATCCTGCTGGACAGATTCGGCGTGGCGCGACTCGCGGACTGCGGGCTGGCGCAGCTGACCCCGGCCGCCGCGGCGGCCCGCTCCGCGGGGTACCGCGCGCCCGAGGCGCCCCCGCCGCCCCGTCCCTGGGCGTCGCACAAGGGCGACGTGTACGCGCTGGGCGTGGTGCTCCTGGAGCTCCTGACGGGTCGGTACCCGGGCAGCGAGCTCCCCAACGGCGGCGTGGTGGTGGAGCTCCCGCGGTGGGTGCAGTCCGTGGTGCGGGAGGAGTGGACGTCGGAGGTGTTCGACCTGGAGCTGATGAAGGACAAGGGCATCGAGGAGGAGATGGTGGCGATGCTGCAGCTGGCGCTGAGCTGCGCGGCGGCGGCGCCCGAGCAGCGTCCCAAGATCGGGTACGTGGTGAAGATGATCGACGAGGTCCGCGCGTGCGGGGTGGAGGCGTCGCCGTCGCACGAGTCGTCCTTGGACGAGTCCTCCGGCGTCTCCGACTCGCCCGCCGTGTCGGAGGGCGGCGGCGGCGGCGGCGCGCTCAGCCAGTGACGGAGGGCGCGCGTGGCATGGCGCGACCCGGTGGTGTTGGTGGTCCTTCGGAATTGCCTTGTGATGAGTGCCTTTGATTTTAATTTTTGTTGCTTTTGGGGGTGAGGTGGATTAGCCAGGGCCGTTGGATCCGGTGATCGGCGTGTGTAATGGTTGGCCGGCTCTGATTCTGATCGTTTTGCTCCTGTTTTTTTTTTAACTGGCAGTAGATCCCTAGAGTGAGTAGCTGCGGCGGCGGTTTGTGTGAGAAAAGTTGTGCTAATTGCGTGAGTGGATCGTGACTCTCCCTTGTCTTGTTTAGTTCCCCAATTCTTCCCTAAATTCTACTATAAAAAAAAAAGATTTTTCGTCATATCAAAATGTCAGTAAATGCACGGAGTACTAAATGTTGATGAAATCAAAAACTAATTGCACAGTTTTGTTGTACTTTGTGAGATGAACATTTTAAGCCTAGCTAGTTAAAATTTGGATAATTTTTACCAAATACAAATGAAATGCTACAGAAATTCTGATACAGTGTTTTTCTTCCCAATTCTCTGAACTAAACAAGGCCTCTGTGTTGTGCATCTTTTACAGCCACAGTGGTGTTGTCACTTTTGGCGCTAGTAACCATGTCCTTGGAACAGCAACTGCGCTGATTGATTCATGGCGGCTGCTAATCCTTTACGGATTAAACTGCTGTTTGCAGGCATTGTCAGATGCTTGTGTGATTGATTAGTTAAGTACTGTACGGTAATGTACTGAGAGTGACTGGATAAGTGTGATGCATGGCTTCATTCGGTGAGGGGCTGATTGGTAGCCCGAATGGGGGCGTCCTAAGGCACATCCGGCACCAAAGGGTGCACTATGGCCTTGATTGGTTCCCCTGCTCACATCGTTTGCCTGCCTCTCCATTCCTTTCCTCCCGCCGTCATGTACGCCTCCGTCTTCTGGAAATCCACTTCCCTCACGATGTAGGCTCCCTCAATCCTTGGCGGGAAGGGTTTGGGCGTGCGCGGGAGATGCCGCAGTGCAGGCGATAAAAGGGCGCGCGCAGGAGGCAGCTAGGGTTACCGTCGCATTTCGCGCCTCGCCTTCCTCCTTGCTCTGGTGCGCCCTTTCCTCTTGCTCCCCCTTGACCTCCGTTGGCCGGTGGAGTACACCACCACCGGCGGATTCGCGGTGCTCATCCGGTGCTGCGACGGTATACCCCACCTACGCCTATCTTCTCTTCCTCTCTGTGCGGTGCTTCATGATTTGACTTTGGATTTCGCTTTAGCCGCACCATGGTTCTACGGTTCTTGTTCTTATACTCAGATCCTGCGAGCTGGTGTGCTAATGATGCTGCGCGTCGGAGCCTCTGATGGTGTGCAAGACGGACATAAGGTTTATACTAGTTTGGGCTGAACGTCCCTACATCCAGTGCTCGCTGCTGCTTGTGTTGCTTTGCACCGAAGTGCTTGTAGTAGGAGGATACAAGCTGATCGAGAGAGGGATGGCTCCCAGGTCTCTGTGAGTGGGTGTGTTCAAGTGTTTGAGTGTGTGCTTAGTACATTGTCGTTGCTGGGCATTGTCTAACCATCATTTTGTCGAGGGTCCCTTCCTCCCCTTTTATAGTATGCAAAAGGAGGGGTCAGGTTACAGTATCTAGATGTATGAAAATAGAAAGAAAAGGCCCTAAGGTGCTCCCTATTACTAGCTTTCCTCTCAGTTCATGCATTCGCACAGTCGTCGTGGTGGTGGTGGCATGCCGTGGTTGTAGATGTATCACAGTTGACGCGGCGAGGCCATACCCTGACACAGTGTCATGATGAAGAAGATTTCGTGGCCCTGAAACTGCGCCGGCGAAAAGGTGGGGGTCTGGACGGCTGTTGCTGCCCACCCTGTTGAGGTGGACATGGTAGGGTGCGGCGTAGCGTAGCTTCTCCCTGTTACTGCCGTGAGGGCGAGAAAGAACCATGGAAGCCTTGATCAAATTATGAATCAAGTGTTACAAATTCCCAGGTAATCCTGCACGACGCGACGAGCTCCTGTTCCTTAGCAGGACAAGGTAGGGGGCCATGCGTACCCGTGGCAGTGTGTTACAGTAGGGGGTCGAGTGAAACGGTAAGCTGTGCAAAGGGGTCGAGCGCCTTGATGTAAGGTCCAAATGGCTAGAGGGGGGGTGAATAGCCTATTTAAAAATCTACAAGCTTCACTAAACAAACACGTTAGTATAAAAGATGGCTAAGCTAATTCTAGCACTAGCTCAACTACACTATGCAAGCCACCTATACAATTCTAGTGAAGCAAGGCTATGATCTCTAATTCACACCAACAAGGCTAAGTCACTAAGCTACTTACTCCTATGTGATAATAGCTACATTAAGCAACCTACACTAGGATTAGTACAAGAAAGTAAAGAGCAAGTGACTTGATTCTTATACCAACGATGTAGAGAAGCAATGCAATCAAAGAATCAATCACAATGATCAATCACAAGAGAAATCCTCGGCAAAGAGATGACACAAGATTTTTATCGAGGTTCACTTGCTTCCCGGCAAGCTACTCCTCGTTGTGGCGATGCACCCACTTGTCGGTTCGTGAGCTAATCGACTATCAAGAGTCGAGCCCTTGACGGGCGCCGCACAACCGCACACAAGATGGGGATCCTCCAAGCCACGAGCTCCACTAGAGTATCCAATTTGCGAACTCCCGCGGGGAAGGATCAAGAACCTCTTACAACACTTGATGAGGGCTCCAACAATCTCCAATTGTGAGCTCAATCACCTCCGCTGCTCTAAGCCGTCTACCGTGTCGGCAAACACGGAAGAGTAACAAGAAATCCGCAGCAACTCGAAGATCAAGTGCCTCTAGAATGCAACTCTCAAGCAATGCATTTGAATCTCACTCAATCTCACTCAAGATGTGCAACCAAGCAAAGAGATGAGTGGAGGGGTTATTCTCTAGCTCAAAGGATGTCTCTAGGTCTCAAAAAGTGTAAGAGATACCCTCAAACCCTGGCCAACTTCTATTTATAGCGAAGGAGTACGCAGCTAGCCGTTACCGGACGACACAGTTAAAATCGCACTGACCGGACACTCCGGTCAGGGTGACCGGACGCTCCGGTCACTACAGGACAAGCGTGAACAATGCACGTCAGAACTAGCCGTTGCCGTGACCGGACGCGCTCTAGCGTTTGACCGGACGCGACAGTGTCAGCGTCCGGTCGCGGTCCAGTAAGCTCCCGTCGAGACCGGACGCATCCGATCGCACGTGACCGGACGCGCCACCGCGTCCGATCGCATCTGCCCTCCGTGCTGAACTCCTGGGTGCGTGACCGGACGCGCCGGTTCCACGAGGGACCGGACGCGCCGGTCCGCGACCCTTCTCACACGCGCGTCTGTCTGTGGTTTGAACTGACCGGCGCGTCCGGTAAATTCGACCACAGCGTCCGGTCACTGTATTTTCAGTGATAATCATTTCGGACTTTTTGCCACCTTTTCTCGCCTCCGGCACAATAGAAAATAGGCATTTCATTTCCTCGAAAACGCCTGAATTCCACGCTCGCAAGCCGGCGGGAGGGAGAGCGAACCCTAAACCCCTTACTACCGCTCAAACACCACCGCCTTCGCAAATGTGCCAACACCATCATGTGAAAAACACCATGTGCATGTGTGTTAGCATTTTCACAAACATTTTCAAGGCGTTATGTTAGCTCTCTACTAGATCCTAATGCATATGCTCAAGACATTGATCTAGTGGCACTTGATTCCCGAGCTAACCGTGATTGCCCCTCTTGATAGTCAGCTATGTATCCTAAATCCGATCAATCACTTCTCTACTCAACTTAGACCGGCAAAAGAAAAACCCTATGGTTATACCTTTGCCTTGCGCTCTTAGATCCTTCTCTTCCACTTGATCATCATGTCTATCATTTTATGTGCATCTCCACCATGATCAACATTTCATGTTCATGCACCATTTCTTTGTGATCTTGTGGCCACCACTCCTTGCCACGTACACCTTCATCACATATGTTGCTTATGCCTAACTCAAAACACTTAACACATGGCATTAGCAACTTGGTGTCATTAATTACCAAAACCAAACTTGGGCTTTCACTTGATGACGTCACAGGGCTCGGACGCTTGGATGACGTCACGGGGGTCGAACTAGACGGAGAGGGGTCAGACGAAGCGGAGGAGCGCTAGGGGGCTCGGGCGCTTGTCCCTTGGCTTTGGTTTTAGGCGGAGTAAGGCCTGGGCCTGCTGTGATGGGCCGTGGGCCGTAATATTTGTCTTGGTGGGTGGTTTTGCTGTGAAAATGGGGTACCCTATTTTGCTGGTACCGACAAACTCGTTCACATCGAAGTCATTGCTTATACAGCCTACTGGAGTTGAATGAAACTGCTCCTGCATCAACTAACCATCCAAATCCATGTTACCCTGAGTTGCTTCCCCTTTGACCCCCAATTCTTGTTCATTGCCTCCAACACCATCACTGGACGGTCCGTCCTGGACGCCCTGCATCCTCTACCCATTCTCCACTATCACCTCAGCCATGGGCATATTGGAACCTTCGGTCACCCTATTGTAGCGGGACCAATGAGCACGGTCGCGCAGGGCATCAGGACATAGTGTGACCTAGTCTTCCCACTATCAAACCTCCCCTTCGGTGTGAAATCACCACCAAACTTTGCATTCAAATGGACACAAAGGTCATTGAAGCTAGGAGGTTTATCAAACCATTCCAATTCTTCCTCCATTTCCTCAAACATACCATCTTCTTTCCTAACACTTCCTCCGTAAAAAACTCAGACACCAGAATCCATCTACAAAAGCATTTGAGAAAACTTCATCAAGACATCGAAATGGTCGTATCACGCACTACTAAGTACTAACACTTGAAAACTAGTATCTATACTAACTACCATTACTACTAGAAACTAACTAAACCCTAACTAACTAACCAATCCCTAAACCCAAAGTCCTAACTAATAATAGCCTAAACCCTAAACCCCTAATCCTAACTAACAAAAACCTAAACCCTAAATTACTAACCAACCCCTTAACCCAAAATCCTAACTAACAAAAATCTAAAGACACTACCTAACCATACCCTAAATCCTAACTATTTAACTATACCAAATCACTAACACTAATCAAAATCACCAAAATGAGGGTCTTGGAGGGGGAATACCTTAGCAACAAGGGAGAGAGCTCCTGGGGGTCAACCCCAACGACGGAGAAGGCTGCCGGCGTCCTCGCCGCCGGTGGCTGTGGCCGAACGGCCAGCCATCGAGGGAGGCGGCGCGAGCGACCAAGGGGCTGACCCCTACCCTATTCAGCAGGGGAATGGGGAGAGAGGCAGGTAGGGAGGCGCGGCCGGCGGTGGAGGAGCCAAGGGAGGGACCGACGGCGGCGGGCACAGGCGGCGGGCGCGGGCGGGTGGGCACGGGTGAAAAGGAAAGACTGGAGGGAGAGAGGGAAGAGGAATCCGCGGTCCGGGCCCGTCGCGCCGTGGGCCGTGGCGCGGCACTGTCGTGCCAAGATCTGTGGCGCGGCAGCGCATGCCACGTCAGCGGCCAGGGCCTGGAGAAGTGCCACATCATCACCGCTGTTGTTTGGCCGCACCGTGGCAGTAAGCGCGGCGAAAAGTGTTAGATTTGAAAATAAAAAAATCAGTGTCAAATTGAAAATAGTTTTAAAAAAAGTGTTAGAAATTAAAAAAAATCGCTGTGGCGGACGACCGTTGGGTCCGCGGCCCGGACTGGACGAGTGAGACCGGCGTCAGTGTGTAATGATGACGGGCGCTAGTGCTATGGGAATGGGCGGGGGTCCCTGGGCCGTTTGCGGACGTGGTTTGGACACATCCTCGCCGTCTTGTCTCCATCTCATGGGCTGCAGTGTCTGCCTGCCGTGCGGCCGTTCCACGCACGGCCTACTACCGCTACTCCCTCCGTCCCTACATATTTGTTGCTTTCGTTTCCCGAGAAACAACTTTAACAAAATATATATTAAAAAATATTAATATTTATAGTACATAATTGGTATCATTAGATAGATCTTTGAATATAGTTTTTTAATAAATTTATTTGAAGATAAAAATATTGTACGTATTTTCTACGAATCGAGTCAAACTTGTGGTACGAAAACCGGAAACGACGTTTAAATAGGGACAGAGGGAGTACTAGGAGAAGGAGATGACAGAGGAGGGAGGGGCTCGCCGCTCACGCTGACGCTCTCTGCATCGAGGCAACAAGACAACCACCCTGGTGATGCGAAGGAAAGGAACGTTGGACGCCGCAATTTTATCGGCGGCGTTGTGTTGTGCCATGGCTCGTGGGCTCATGGGCCATGGCCGCCTCCTGTCCTGCCTGAAAGCGCATGATCGATCCAGTCGTTTGCATCGCCATGGCCATGGTGTGGTGCCACAGTGACTTGTAACTGGTCTCCCGGAATGCTGTTAATGTGACGCTACGAGTAGTACTAGTACAAGCTGTCCCGGAACTCTGCGGGCCTGCACTTGCCACTTGCCATGATCCCTCAAGGTCAAGGGGCAAGGGCCAAGGGCTCAGCGAATGAGCGATGTTGGCCATGGACGCATTGATTGATGAGTTCAATGTTGGTTAGGCGGCCAGCGGCCAGCGCGCATGAACAGAACAGGACCCGCAACCACAAGGCGCGAGGAGCCCCTCCCGATCCACCTCGGCATCATAAAAGATCTCCGGGTCCCGGTCCTGCAATCGCAGATTCACAGTCCAGGGCGATCATTGCGGCCCACCAGCCACCGGCCACGCGGCCAGCAGTACAAACGTTTCCTCTTCCTCCGTCTCAGCAGCACGGGAGTCACTACACCTAACCTGAAACCGTACAGTCTACTCTGCCCCTGCCCCTGGCCGGTGCTCGCTCTCTGAATTTGCCAGTGCCAATCTTTTTCTTTCTCAATGAAAACTAGTTTGTCAAACTTTCGAGTGGTTTTGGACCTAGTACTGTAGTAGTAGGAGTACTGTATTTTTGCCACCAAGTACTGAGATCTGGTATGTAACGATTACAAAGATCTACCTGTCACTTGTCTTTTTTTTTCGATCAATTCTAATATGGAGTATACACTACAACAATTACTAAAGTACTCTTCCGCCCCCCAAACTGACACTTATTCTTATTTTTCTATCTTATTCTAATTTTTGTTAAGAGATTCAAAGACCAGAGGGCCTTAAGCACTAGGTAGGTATATTTTTTTTATAAGGGCCTGTTTAGTTTTCAAAATTTTGCAAAATTTTTCAAGATCCTTCGTGACATCGAATCTTTGGACGTATACATGAAACATTAAGTATAAATAAAAATAATTACACAGTTTAGACGAAATTCACGAGACGAATCTTTTAAGCCTAATTAGATTATGATTGAACACTAATTACCAAATAACAACTAAAATGTTACGGTACCATTTCCTAAAAATTTCGCGACCTAAAGCAGGCGTATGGTAAGTAGACGTTGGCAACGACGAATTCCGATGAATGATTGCTCGCCGTGCGCCTGGCATCGCAGCGGAGCAGCCCGAATACGCGGACGACGGAGACGGAGAGAGATGCATGGCAGCATGGCTGCGTGGGTACTGTACATGGAGTTATTGTGGGTGTTATACGTGCGGTACGTACAGTACTCTGCGCGTTATAAAATGCCTGTGGACCTACGGTAACTGCCCGTCCGGCCACGGGCCACAGGTAGTAGTAGATCGAAATCATCATTCATGTAGAGGCTGGGGACAGCACAGGTATATACCGCCGTTGCATGACCAGCACCAGCAGTGGTCCTCCTGACTCCTGTCCAGCAGAGCAAGCTGCATCGCGTTCCACCAGGTAACGAGCGGTGCGCCCCGCCCATGCATGCATGCGCTACGTACACAGTACACTGCTGTTGCTGTGGCACACGCAACCGAGAGCATGCATGCAGCTGCAAATGCTATGCAAGCGAGACGATGGATCGCTATACAGTGAAGTGGTTAGCCAAGCCAACGCCAGCAGCGCTACCATGTAGTTTTCCTGGAGTGCAGTGGTGCCTTGGGCCTTTCTCCATCCGCTCTCCTGAGTCCTGACCCATGCAGCTCTGCCAGAAAGACTCGCAGCCCGGCTTCGTCCCCTTGTTGCGTCCGTCAACTGTCACATACACTGCTCATGGTGCAGAAGTCTCGCATGCATATATTGGATGCGTTTAGTTCGTGAAAATTTTTGACTTTGGCTATCGTAGTACTTTCGTTTGTATTTGTCAATGAGTGTCCAATCATGTATTAATTAGGCTCAAAAGATTCATCTCGTGATTTTCTACCAAACTATGTAATTAGTTTCTTTTTCGTCTATATTTAATGCTCCATGTGTCAAACATTCAATGTGACAAGGAATCTTTAAAAATTTTGGGAACTAAACTGCAGGTCAAACTTTCTCAATTTTAACTAGGTTTATAGAAAATACGTACAACATTTATATCTCTAAATAAGTTTATTATAAAAATATATTCAACGATCTATCTAATGATATTAATTATGTATTATAAATATTAATATTATTTTATATATAATTGGTTAAAGTTAAAAAAACTAACTTCCCGAGAAGCGATAATGATTCCTATTCGGGGACAGAGGGAGTACTCACGCAGCAGCACAAAGCGTTTAGCACGCTGTCAAGGCGACAAGCTAACGCAACTAGAAACTTTTTCATCAGGACATGCATGCTATAACTTGCGAGTAAACTGCTAAGGAGAGCAGAGAGCTGAACTTATCCGGACTAGGATAACTAGCACGTAGTACATACATACAGTATGCAGCTGTGTACTTGCATCTACTACAACAAAACATGTCTCTAGGAGTAGTCCACGGCTAGCTATGAACTGTAGCGTACTGATCCAGTCCACGACGCGAAGCGCGGCGAGGACTGTGGAGCACTGACTGGCGCGCCGCTGTTGCTGCACATGACATGAGCGGGCGCCGGCCCGGGCAGATCGGTCGTGCATTGCGCTTTGCCTTTCGCGTTCCGCCCTCGTCTGGACCCCGTCGGCCTGATCCAGTGATCCCCGCGGTTTGGTCCCCCTTCGCCGTACTCTCCGCAGCGCGGGCGCGGCTGGCCTAGTAGGGCTACTACCTCCTCCTTGGCCTGGTGGCCTGGCATGGACGCAGAAGCGCGCGAAGAATGAGAGGGCGATCAGCTGGCGCTGGAACAGGAACAGGAGGTGGCTGGCGGATGCCGTGATGGTAGTGGACCTCTGATACCTGATAGTGGCCGGCACGGCGGTGGATCGGACGGCGAAAGGTGCCGCGAAAACTGAGCCAAAAGCGTTGTCTGAAATGATTTTTTTGGACGGCCGGTAATGCCAGAAGTAGTAGGTTGGATGGGGAAAAGTGTCGTCTGAAATGAGACACAGTGGCTTACCATGTGTCCAGTCATTATCACATCTCAAATTCTCAATAACGTCATGTAATCACCACAGGTAAATGAAAGGGAATATTTCCCTTCATAACAAATAGGTCAGGATAATACGGTAACAATTTGATTCGTTTCTTAGTAAAATGAAGCAACTGAAGCATAAAAACATTTATCGGCCCTGATGGATCAGGCCATGAGGACGGCTCCTCATCTATAGGGGGGTGGGGGTTGGGGGTTGGTGGGGTGGGGGAATTGGGAAATGAGCGTTGCTGGCTAAAGATGCGGTCTGGCTATACAAATAAAATACTACTAAAAATCAATAACCAACAATTTAAGATTGGGCACGCTTCGTAATTGAAAGGAACCTTCAATTCATTATACAACTCACCCCTGTCCCATATATATACACCAAACGATGTTCATCCCTGGAATAACTTAGCCTATCTCATCAAGGATGGCTATCAAATCCTCTTTGCTTGACGAAACAAAATGAGCACTCAAAACAGATCTGGTTGAGGAGGGATGTTCGGTCGGGATGGTTAAGTGACCAAACTCTAGAAACGGAGGTCCCGGGTTCGAACCCCGGGTGGCGCGCTCGCGGGAAGTGAGCGACGACACCGGCCAGATTAATCTGGTCCCCTAATTAAACTTCCTTTAATGAAGCCGGAGGGTAATCCCGCCTCTGCCCTCTTTAAAACAGATCTGGTTAAGATCAAGATCGCAATACCGATTTCATATATATCTTTGGCCACATGCTTCCGACCTGCCCTTACGCTGCATCCAAAATAGCTGTGTTAAGTCGAGAACAAAGATAGTCATAGAATGGGATGTTTTAAATTTCAATATAGCTAATTGTGTCAGGTCATAACTCTGAACAAATAAAATAAATGGGTAAAGGTAACAATTGAGAGTGCATGTGCGTACATGAATAGAGAAGTATATGCAACTCATAGTTATGCTGTCTATTCAAAAGCAAATGTAGAGAAAAATTCTGATCTATATGATTGCAGTACATCAGATGACATATGTGGTTCAAAGAATAATATAACTGGTATAGAGAACTTTTCAAGAACATATCAAGTGCATTGAAATGTCTAACGACTAACAGCCAAACTCTAAATTGCTGAAATGAGAGAGAGACTTGATCGAAGCCAAACTATTACCGCCGATATCAGATGTTCGAGGCTGCTGTGGAATCGCTGTTGGCTATCACCCAGTGAATATCCTATTTCTCATAGCACTTCGATAACTCATTTGCTCTCTTCTGCTGCTAGCAGGAGCAGGAGCAGGAGCTTTGTCTATGAATGTAGGAGTCTACTGAAAGAAGCAGGTATCTGCAAGGAAAAAAGGGTACACTGTTTATTCTTAAAAATAAATTCATGGTGCTTCTCTCCAGCAATTAACTTTACAGCAACCTTTGATTTAGGAAGATTCGCAAAAAGACAAAGATTTGGCATTATACAGCTTATGCCTCAAATCTGGCAAACTTAGACTGTTTTATATGAATATTAAGTACTGTTGTTCTGTATACTGTACTAACCAATGGCACAATCTGGGAAGTAAAATCAGTCAGAATTCGCAGGAAAAGTAAAAGGTGTGTGTGTTTGTCTAAGAGCTTAGGAGTGTGGGTGTGTGTTGCAAGGGTTCTTGCCCCCCTTTTCTTCTTAATACAAAGATACGCAGCTCTCCTGTGAGTTCGAGAAAAAAAGAATTCGCAGGAAAAAAACAAAGCAAAAGCATGATTACATGAAAGAAAAACAGTTTAGAAAAGCAAATAGGCATGATAACCTTGATGAAACCTTATATGATTATATTACCAGCATCAGTATATTGCATGTGGCCATTGCATTCAAGCTTGAACTTTTAACTTAAGAATTTTACATTAGGGGTATTTAGTTTATGCCAAAATAACGACAACTACATCAAAGTATTTGATCAAAAACTCAAACAAAAAGGATCCAAACTATTCTTCAAGTAACAATGCAAAACCAATGGTGGCACACTTCAAACTTTCCAAGTGAACTATGTGATCTACAAAAAAAAAAGGAATTTACTTCATTTTGTTTGGTTTTTGTTTCCTTTCAAATGATAAGAGCTTGGTTCACAAAGATAATAGCAGACTGGATAATGTAATCTACCACAAAGCAGTGTTAGACATAATCTGCTGATCCTCTTTTGCCTCTCCTAATGCAGTCTAGGGCAGGTAGATGGTCAGCTCTGCTGTCCAACCCTGCCACTGTAGCAAGTATGGCAATAGGCCATCTCTAGTACTGTAGTTGGTAGTTGTTGCATCATCCATAGTTGGTAGAAGATGATGTATACATTGTACTAGAGTAGGTAGTCTTGTACCATAGTAGGTACATGTAGGAAGTATATAAACCAATGCAATGCAATGAAATGGGCAGCTCTTGCCACCATCACTTGTGTTATTCAGGTTTCAGGAACTGAAACCCTGTAGTGTGTGTGTGTGCTGAAGAAGAGCTCGGCTCTTCTTCTTCCTCAGTGCAGGGAGAAGTAGAGGGAAGGTGAGCAGGTGCTGCTCACCTGGGCATTAGGATTAGTGCCATCAGCTGGTATCAGAGCCGTACAAGTCGCTGGGCGTAGTCGCCGGCAATGGACATGGCTGCAGGGTTCGCAGGGGGTGGTGCAGAGGCGGCTGCGGCGGCGGCTGCAGCAGCGGCCATGGAGAGGCAGCTGGCCTCGGCATCCCAGCCCGCCGTGGAGGTGCGCACGGTGAGGGAGGTCGGCGGGTTCAACACCTGGCCGATGCTCACCTGCACCAACTACGGCGAGTGGGCTGTCCACATGAAGTGGAAGCTACGCGCGCGGCGGTGGTGGGCGGCGGTGGAGACCGGCAATGCCGGTGAAGATGCAGAGGTGGGTGTCATGGAGGCGCTCATGGCGTCCACGCCGTCCGAGTTCCATGAGGCCATCAGGTCGAAGAACACGGCGAAGGAGGCGTGGGACATGCTCGCGTCCTTCCGCCTCGGCTCGGACCGAGCCAAGAAGGCGAAGGCGCAGCAGCTGCGCCGCGAGTTCGACGACCTTCGATTCAAGCCCGGGGAGGCCGTGGAGGATTTCGCGCTTCGGCTGCAGTCGATCGCGAGCCAGTTGGCCACCTACGGCAAGCCGGTCGACGACGAGGACGTCGTGGCCAAGCTGCTGCGCGTCGTGCCGGCTAAATACACGCAACTTGCCTTGTCCATCAAGACGATGCTGGACTTGTCCACGCTGTCGCTCGAGGACGTCACCGGGCGGCTCCGCGCGGTGGAGGATCGCGCGCCGCCGGAGAAGGAGAAGCCCAAGCTGCTGTTGACGGAGGAGGAGTGGTCGGCGCGGATGAAGGAGAAGCGCAAGACCGGGGAAGGCTCCAGTCGCGGTGGTGGTGACCGTGGTGGCGGCAACGGCGGAAAGCAGCGTGGCAAGGCTCCGGCAGAGAAGAAGAGGGGGAAGAAGAAGTTCCCTGACCCCAATGCTTGCCGCAAGTGCGGCGAGGTGGGGCACTGGGCACGGGAGTGCCCAAACAAGAAGCCGGAGAGGAAAGAGGAGGCGCACCTTGCTCGGGACGACAGCGACGGCGAGCACGCGCTCCTGATGGGGGTGTTCTGCGCGGAGAACGGCGGAGCAGAGGTCTGCACCGCCGGTTGTTCACCTTGATGAGCCGCGGGCGCAGGTCCTTTTGGGAGCTGCCGGAGACGAGTCAGAGCCGAGGTGGTACCTCGACTCCGGGGCGAGCAACCACATGACAGGCTGCCGCGCCGTCTTCTCCGAGCTGGACCAGAAGCATGCCGGGAGCGTCAGGTTCGGCGATGGCTCCCGGGTGCAGATCCGAGGGCGCGGCACCGTGCTCTTCCGGTGCAAGAACGGTGAGCACCGCGCGCTCACGGACGTCTACTACATCCCGGAGCTCCGATCAAGCATCGTCAGCCTAGGACAGCTCGATGAGCACGGTGCAGAGGTGTTGATCCGCAACGGGGTGCTGCGCATCAGGGATCAGGACGGACGGCTCCTAGCTAAGGTATCGAGGTCCCGTAATCGCCTCTATCTTCTCGACTTGAAGGTGGAGCAGCCGGTATGCCTGGCGGCAGTAAGCGTGGAGGAGCCATGGCTCTGGCACGGCCAGTTTGGCCATCTGAGTTTCGACGCTCTGGGCCGGTTGGGGAAGATGGTGACCGGCATGCCACGCATCGAGCACGTAGGGGAGCTCTGCGACAGCTGCATCGCCGGGAAGCAAAGAAGACTACCGTTTCCCAAGACCGCGCGCTACCGTGTGGTGGATCCGCTCGAGCTGGTCCATGGGGACCTTTGCGGGCCGATCACACCGGCAACGCACGGTGGGCGCAGGTACTTCCTGCTGCTCGTCGACGACCACAGTCGGTTCATGTGGTTGCGGCTTCTGGCAAGCAAGGACAAGGCAGCGGACGCCATCAAGCAGTTCAAGGCTCGAGCTGAGGCGGAGTCCGGGAAGAAGCTTTGGGTCTTGAGGACCGATCGCGGCGGTGAGTTCACAGCGGTGGAATTTGCCACCTACTGCGCCGAGGAGGGGGTGGGGCGCCACCTCACCGCAGCAGAACGGCGTGGTGGAGCGCCGAAATCAGACGATCGTCGGCATGGCGCGCTCCATGATGAAAGCGAAGATGCCGGCGACGTTCTGGGGCGAGGCCGTGACGACGGCGGTCTTCATCCTGAACCGCGCGCCCACGAAGGCCCTGAAGGGGCAAACTCCGTTCGAGGCTTGGCACGGGCGCAAGCCGAACGTGGTGTTTATGCGCACGTTCGGGTGCGTCGGCTACGTCAAGGCAACCAAACCCGGCCTCGGCAAGCTTGAAGACAGGAGCACGAAGGCGGTGTTCCTCGGCTACGAGGAAGGATCCAAAGTCTACCGGCTGTACGATCCGGCAAGGGGCAAGGTGATGGTATCCAGGGACGTCGTCTTCGACGAGGCGGCGGCTTGGGACTGGAATGCCGAGGAGTTGGAGGCGGAGCAGGGCCACGGGCTTGGAGACACGTTCGTTGTGGAGCGGCTGGTGGTGCACGGTCACGGCAAGGCGGAGCAGGCTCCAACGACCGGGGAAGCGGAAGCAGGGGAGCCGGCGGCCGGGGAAGCAGCAGAGCCCACTGCGGCGGAGGTGGTGGAACCACCTAGCCCGCCGGGAGCAGGGCACTACAGCTCGCCGGGGCAAATGGCGGACTCCCCCCTGTTTTGCACGAACAGGGGACGCCGGGAGCATCGATGGTGGAGTACGCCACTCCACCGTCCAATCTCGACGAGTTCGTGGACGCGTTCCACGAAGGGGAGGAGGTCCGGTTCCGGCGCGTCGACAATGTCGTCGGCAACGCGCCGGTGCCAGGACTGGCTGCGCGTCTGCTCGACGACGATCAAGCACTACTGCTCATGAGCGCGGAGGAGCCGGCCACGTTCGCGGTTGTGGAGCGCGACACGGAGTGGCGGCGGGCCATGATCGAGGAGATGAAGGCGATCGAAGCCAACAAGACCTCAGACTTGGTCGATCCGCCGTCGGGCTGCCGGCCGATCGGACTCAAGTGGGTCTATAAGGTCAAGAAGGATGAACGTGGCGCCGTCGTCAAGCACAAGGTGCTGCGCCTCAGGAAGGCCCTGTACGGGCTGCGGCAGGCGCCGAGGGCGTGGAACGCCAAGCTCGACGCCACCATGGCGGAGCTCGGGTTCGCACGCTGCGCCACTGAGCATGCGCTGTACAGCCGCCGACGGGGGAAGGAGCACCTCATCGTCGGGGTGTACATCGACGATCTCATCGTCACCGGGGTGCGCGCGCAGGACATTGCGCGATTCAAGGAGGAGATGGGCGCCAAGTTCCGCATGAGCGACCTGGGAGCTCTGTCGTACTACCTCGGCATCGAGGTGAAGCAGAGCGCAGATGCAGTGAAGCTTGGGCAGCGCGCCTACGCGCTGAAGCTGTTGGAGCGGGCGGGCATGGCGGGCTACAAGGCTGTGGCCACACCCATGGAGGAGCGGATCAAGCTCTCGCGGGCAAGCACGGCGGCGAAGGTAGATGCTACGCTCTACCGAAGCATCGTCGGCGGGCTGCGCTGGCTCACACACACTCGGCCGGACATCGCGTTCGCGGTGGGCTATGTGAGCCGTTTCATGGAGGATCCAAGGGAAGACCACTGGGCGGCAGTCAAGCGGCTGCTCCGCTATGTCCAGGGCACGACGGAGCTGGGCATTGTCTTCCCCAAGTGCGGGAGCATCCAGCTCTCGGTGTTCAGCGAGGCACCGCCCAAGGCCTCGGAAGATGCAGCGCTGACGGTCTTCAGCGATGCGGACATGGCCGGCGACGTTGATGGGAGGCGGAGTACTTCGGGTGTCCTCGTCTTCCTCGGATCGTCGCCGATTGCCTGGCAATCCTTGAAGCAAAAGATGGTGGCGCTGTCGACATGTGAGGCGGAGTATGTCGCAGCAGCCACGGCGGCATGCCAGGTGGTCTGGCTGCGGCGGCTGTTGGCAAAGCTCACCGGAGCTCAGTTCCAGCCGCCGGCACTCAAGGTGGACAACCAGCCAGCAATTGCGCTGGCAAAGAATCCAGTTCTCCACGACAGAAGCAAACACATAGATGTGAAGTTTCACTTTCTTCGTGATTGCGTCAATGGAGGGCAGCTCGTCATCGAGTTCGTCGACACCAGACGACAGCTTGCTGACATCCTCACCAAGTCACTTGGCCGGTTTCGGTTCCAGGAGCTGAGGAGGATGATTGGCATGGTTGAAGTCAAGTAGGGACAGCAGGATTAGGGGAAGATTGTTAGACATAATCTGCTGATCCTCTTTTGCCTCTCCTAATGCAGTCTAGGGCAGGTAGATGGTCAGCTCTGCTGTCCAACCCTGCCACTGCAGCAAGTATGGCAATAGGCCATCTCTAGTACTGTAGTTGGTAGTTGTTGCATCATCCATAGTTGGTAGAAGATGATGTATACATTGTACTAGAGTAGGTAGTCTTGTACCATAGTAGGTACATGTAGGATGTATATAAACCAATGCAATGCAATGAAATGGGCAGCTCTTGCCACCATCACTTGTGTTATTCAGGTTTCAGGAACTGAAACCGTGTAGTGTGTGTGTGTGTGTGCTGAAGAAGAGCTCGGCTCTTCTTCTTCCTCAGTGCAGGGAGAAGTAGAGGTTAGGTGAGCAGGTGCTGCTCACCTGGGCATTAGGATTAGTGTCATCAAGCAGATGGTGTCATCCTTCATGTTTTCAAAGATCGCTGCACAAAACTAACAGGCACTGAAATTGGAAACCGAGTCAATCATGCCTAGACCCTACATCTTAATAATTAAATAATGTGTCTGTTTATTTCTATGTATAGCCACAACCATGAGTCCTCAAACAGAAAACAATATGTAAAAGGTGGAATCACAGAAACTCAGCTATGATAGTAAACCTCCAAAACAGTAGGAGGGTTTATCCAAAACACGTATAACAGCTTATACTGGCTAAAAAGGTAAAAGTAAAAATAAGCACTAGGCAGGAATAACTGTCTGATACTA
The DNA here is from genome assembly GCA_038087645.1 of Saccharum hybrid cultivar R570. Lineage (NCBI taxonomy): Eukaryota > Viridiplantae > Streptophyta > Magnoliopsida > Poales > Poaceae > Saccharum > Saccharum hybrid cultivar. Next base: position 7,283,102 of record JAQSUU010000112.1, on the reverse strand, counting down.
ACAAGTTCGTATTACTCATTAGAATTCTGTAACTTATAAAACATCAAAAAAAAAATTAAACTATGGCATAAATTGGTTAGTGCAAAGGATTATGTCATACCAAAACTAAATCCATGATTGCAGCTTGTAATAAAAAAAGTCTAGAGGAGCATATCAAGCATACAATGGCTGATCTGCATGTTCAGAAAATTTAGTGGATCTGGATACTCTAAGGACTATAAGTTCAGAAAGTTCATCCTAAAACCTGCTCCTCGGTAGCCCACCTATGTATGATATCAAAAAAAAAGTGTAAACAGATCAGGATCTCAAATTCTCAAGACTTAATTCAGATTTGATGTTTGTATTTGCAGTTTAGTAAGTCAAATTGGAATTAGCAAATTGACAGCTACAGATTGAAAGAAGAGAAAAAAAAATATGAACAAAGAAGTGATTTACTGGTTGGCATCCCTCCTAAAAAATTGATAGCTGACTGTGACCTAAACCGAAGTCAACAAATATTCAGACTGGGAACCAAAATTAGAATTTGGATTAAATCCAAGTACTGGTAAATCTAAAAAACAGGTGCTAGCCTCTGTACATATAATTGTATTGACTGCAGTGCTCCCAATCATCTTCCATGTGGTCTAATTGGATTGGTCAAAAAAAATACTGATTTCTCCAAATAGATTGATATGAACAGCATTTTTTTCAATATGAATGTATTGACACACATCAATCTCATCTTTGTCAATGAAAACTGAACATAATCTCTTATTATGGGTTCTAGATCAGAATAGAGGCAACTTGCGGCTAGTGGCAGTAGTGGCGGAGGACGGAATAAAATGAAGGAATGGCAAAATTGATAACATAGACAGTGGAAGATCCAAAGTCAAAGTAGTCCATACACATGCAACACACAATTACGTGCTAAGTATGATTATAGAACTACCAAACATATATATTCATAAGCACAGAAGAGAATGAAGAAAACAAAGTGTTGCAATATCTCATCATCCTATTGGAAAACTGTCTCTACTATGTCGGCGGCCATTTTCCCCCCATAGCTTTTACAAAAACTTGTTTCTAAAATCTAATGAACATATTTTGAATCCTGATGGATGATCCTAGAAGTATCAACTGAAAATCTTGTACAGATGCAGCAACATGTACATCATGATTTTACACGTTTGCTATGATATAAAGGGACATGATATAAGAGGCTAGGCTCCGCAAACTTCCAAAAGTAGTATGCACAGTTGCACACACACATGAATGCAATAGAATAGAACTGTCTAATATGTAGCTGTTGATTATATAAATATTACCACCCTTTGTCCCAAATTATAGGTCATTTTGACTTTTCTAGGTACATAGCTTTTGCTATGCACCTAGATATACTATATGTCTAAATACATAATAAAAGTTATGTATGCAAAAATTCCAAAACAGCTCATAAATTGGAATGGAGGGAGTAAACAGGATAGAAGGGGCCAAAATTGTGCAGGCCTAAAATTAAAGGTACATGTAATTATAGTTATAGCAACAGCATATAAGTCACAGATATGCCAAAAAGGCACAGGTTGCAATAAGAGAGAATCAGGGAAAGCTGAGTGCTTTGTGCCCTGCTGCTTTGCACTTCCACGCAAAAAAGGCGTGTGCCTGAGCAAGTACACTGCAGCTGGAGTAGCTTCAGATGGTCATGCTGCACTATACCTAGGCACACGCTTTTTGTGCATTTAACTACCCTGATAATATCACACAATGGGATACAAATGTTAACAAAACAATTGAAGAAAGGCTGTCAAGAGCTTAGAATCAAATTTTAGATGTTCTAAAACAAGTCCAGTAAGGATAACTGGGCAAAAGATTGGAATCCATTAGGCTCTTAAAAATCACGAGTCCAGGAATGTGCATTTAACTACCCTGATAATATCACACTATGGGATACAAATGTTAACGAAACAATTGAAGAAAGGCTGTCAAGAGCTTAGAATCAAATTTTAGATGTTCTAAAACAAGTCCAGTAAGTATAACTGGGCAAAAGATTGGAACCCATTAGGCTCTTAAAAACCACGAGTCCAGGAATGCTTGCAGCCTGTGAAAGCCTGAGCATCCAAGGGTGAAACCAGGATTCAGATATAGGGGACAGCTCACCGAGTGTCGACAAAAATTATGCAGTACCACCACCAGATCTTGATGTCAGTTGCCGCATGCTAGCGTCCCATCGCGGCATGTCTCTCACAAGCTACACAAGTGCGATTGCGTATCGTAAATTTGTAATCACTTGTACTAAAACTTTCCTTCCCTCTTAATGAAACACATGTCTTACGGCATGTTCATGAAAAAAATGTCGGCTTAAAAAAATGTCGACTTTGATGTTGGCATAAAAAAACTAATAAATCATATTTAATCTCTTCATCTTAGAAAAATGCTAAGTATTGATAAAAGCCATCACAGCCTTCAAAGAATGAGGTTCTTCAAGAGTTTTGGCAGATCGGGACACCAGTAACAAAATAATTCAAGTTTGCATGAGACTATCAGAGGCATTAATGAGTATACAACGATTTGTGTGGTCCTAATCTGATAGGCTCATCGATGCAAATAAAAAAGTACATGTAGCACACAAAATCAAATCTCAACGTTGATTCAAAAAAAATCAATTTAGTTTTAATACTTCAGTGAGCACTCTAATGCTTTAAGGGTGCAAACAAAAAAATATCTGATGAAGTTATTTCGTGGATTTTATGAGGTTGATTTTGTAGAAAGAATTTTTCCATTGCAAATAGCAAAAGAACTACAACTTAAGCATCACAGGAAAAGAAAAATTTGAAGATCCCAAAATGGATAAATATCATCACAAGAACTAAAAATAAAAAAGTGAAATTATTCATGTCCACTCCTGCTAACGGAACAAGGAGAGCTTTACCTACACATGGCTTATCCAAAAGGGTAGCTTTACATTTATATTGGTCAGAAATTACAGATTCTTGCGGCTGCAAATATGATGACAGTAAGGCTACATGAGCTAATACACAGCAGACCTATTTAAAACAAGGAATTATGTATTAATATCCATATTGGACCTTTATGAAAGTGCACTTTAAGTAGTAAATCCCTTATAAGAATACTATATGGGATAAGCCATTAGCAACGCTAAAACACATGAAAAGACAACATGCACAGTCAAGGAAAGAATAAAACAATGGTGGCTGACTGGCTACTCTGCTCGAAACAGCCATGCCTATACAAACACAAGGGGTAGATCACAAAGGGCATGGAGCTTCAGTAATCAGACCCTACATATTGGACATAGTTGAAGTACCCTGAAGCAAATGAGAGTCTCAATAATCGTATTCAATATATATGCCCCCAACGAAATATGGCTCAATGTAAGTGAGGCATGCTAATCTAACCACCAAAAGTAGTACAGTGGATTATATTATCATAGACAGCACAACAAACTGAAAGAAAGCAGTGAGGCCCAGATCACGATAGACCTGACTGCAGATTTGCACCCTGGCAGCTTAGGGAAGATGTGTCATTGGATGCCATTAGTGAATTTGTGGTGCCGAAGATTAATGAGCTTGGCAGTGAGCTGATCATATGGCACCATCGGCAGTACTCGCCTCATGTATGGAACTATGGATGAAAACTTCATCTCAAAATAGTCTTCTCCCCTGCATTTTGCACAAGTATGAATAGGACAACCTGAGGAATGGAGTTTTAAGTTTAAATATACTATATTCTATTATGAATTGAGCACAAGTTGTTCTGGTAGATGTTTTAAACACAGATTAACTATTACTTTGCCTGGCAGATAGGGCATAGTTTGAACCATCAATAATGGCACAGTAAAGAACCTTAAAGCTGATATGGCAGAAGACCAGAAGTAGATATGTGTAAAGACAAGCGTATGCAAATTCACATTGTATCCATGTCTAAGTCTAAGGCTGCAAACACCACATGGGAAAAACAGGCAATGCACAGGAAACACACATAACACATGACCTCAGCCATGAGAATGGAAAAGGAAAACCATGAATTTTGAGGTCAGGTATATATATTTTTAGAGACTATTACTCTTAACAGTCTACTTCATATCATATAATTAATGCAATTGTGATAAATCTACAGTTTGATAGAGCAAAATTGTAAGTGCACACAAACTAGTCGAGTTTTGTAAGCAACTTGGCGAAACAATAGCAGTATGCTTGGCAATGGAAAGCAAGCTAATTCTACAATTCCCCACTGCTATCCATTCAACTGCAGGAAAATAAGATTTGAACCTAGGGAGTATTATTGAGCCAATAAATGTACAAATAACATTATAACCCTGGGAGCAAAGAAAGGAAACAAATCGTGAAACCGAACATCGTCATGTCGATGCTCTTATTCCACAGATAGAGATAGAAGATGCGATGAGTTCAGGACACTGATCTCTGCTGTCCAAGCTGCCGGCAAAAATAGGCCTCATAAACAAAAATGAAATCGCAAGGCATCTTCTTAATCAAACCATAGCAACCATAAATGGAAAAAAAAAAGATCAACCCCTGTGAAACATCACAGGTTTTTAGCTTGTTTGAATCAATCTGGAATCACGATTAGTTGCACCAGAATGGTATGCTAACCTCCCTGAAAAGTGGCGAAAATAGAGTACACACAAAGTGAACTACCACATAAAAGAGACAGTTGAAAAACTAGGATGCAATAGAAGAATAACCAATCAACTCTGAATATACCTTGATCCATGGCGTTTGCCTCCCCTGCTAGGGATCCATCACTGAAAGCAACTCATTTCTACCAGTAACCATGTAACTGAATAGTGAAATGTGATGAACCATATCAAATATCAGAATATTCGTATAAAATTTGTCATAGCTTTCACTGTCTCACAGCACGGCCTAGCTGTTGTTTTCCATTACCTTGAATATCCATTAGCTTGGACAAAGGAAAAAAGTTCAATGGTGGCTGAACATGGCAAGTAACTTTGTTTGAAACTTGTCTGCGAAAAGAATTCGGTACTTGTAGAGTGCATAAGGTACACTATGTTACAGCTTACAAAAGCCACATTTGAGCCACAACTGCCTTAGATTGCCAGATGCAAAAGCGGCAAGAAATACAAATCTATCATGCAGGGATCAGCCACTTAGCACAATAATGAGTCATGGGCAGCGACTTAGCACAATAAATGAGTCATGGGTAACATTCCGTGTTTACGAAGTATGTGTCTGATGTTTTAAACAATGTAAGCTGGGAGATATTGCTGAGACCTGATTTCTAACACGAAAAGAAAACTAACCCACATCACATACCACTAGAACTGGCTGAAGAATAATAATAATAATATATTCAGAAATCTAAGACCTCTCTAGTAAATTGTCAAGATTACACAAAACTCAGTGTGCTTGAAGCTCTCGTCTAGATGTCACGACAAAGGACCATGATATTGCCAAGAACAAATAAAAGCCTATCAAGCAATTGATGAATATGATACACATTGATGTCATGCACCTTGAACCATGAGAACTTAGGTTTCAACCACACACTTATCCTCAACATTGTCATTTGTTTGGGAAATTTCTGTGCCTGAAGTCATGACTTTCTTCTCTTCGCACTCAGAGGCTGCATTAGAAAAGTGATTTTTCAACACTGTCGAAATATCTGATTCTGAAGCTCCAGCCAACTTAAACCTTTCAACAGATGCATCAAGATTTGTCTTCCAGTCACCGACACTGAGCTTAAACTCCACTTGAGAACGCTCGAAAAGCATATTACCCCAGAAGAGGTGAATCTGTTGCCTCATTACTGCTGCCTGCTCAGCTGCCTCTTCTGGTGTCAACTCCGGTTGACCACCTGCACCATGCTGCCTTTTCCTCAGAACATCATCCTTCTCACCTGCACCTGGTTCTTTTAACTCTGCCATTCTCTGTTCTTCCACCTTCTCCCACATCTCTGTTGCAGCCCTCATGTCATGCTCAGCGCTATCAAAAAGCTTGAATGTCTCCAAAGAATCCCAGGTAGATAGATCAGCCTTATCTGCCAGTGCAAATGACCAATGAAGCTTTGCAGTCTCGAAGTGTTGCTGGCCTAAAGCAAGAAGCCCTTCATAGAAGTCTGGCTTGATTTTAAGGGCCTCCTCATACTTGTGCCCTGCAAGAGCGTACCTCTCCTTCACCCAATGATAAGCTGTGCGGAGCTGAGCAGCCATGACTTCCTTTGGAGCAGATTCATCGAGAGGGATGCGCTTCCTTGCTTCACACATGTGCACATTTCCCCAATTGAATAAGGCCAAGGCAGCAACCTCCTGAAATTTAGAAGCAGCCATCTCAAAAAGGGCCTGAGCCTCCTCGCTTGTCACAGTTTCCTCGAGAGCCTCAGAGCACAGCTCCATGCCAAGCTCATGCAGGTCCAGATGTGCATCTGCATCAATCCCAACCTGGTTCCGGAACAATTCTGCAAATTGAAGCAACCAATCATCAATCTCAGCTTCCTTGCACTCAGCATGGCCACAATCCTTCTTTCCTGTCTCCATACTTTGCTCAGCAACTCCATTCTCGACATCTTGCTTCATCACCTCAGCGTTGGTTACCACTGCAGAAGTATTCAAAGTGCTATCTTCACCACTGACCAACAACTCCTCATCCTCTTCCAACTTCTCTTCTAATGGCAAAGTTGGTTCCTGTTCTGGGCTCACTTCAACAAGGTGCAGCCTCAACACCGGGAGCTTATTGTCACCCTCCCTCCCATTTTCTACAACCTCGTGGCCAGCTTTATCAATGAATGATTCAGCTAACCGGAGCTCTTCCGTCGATGTGATGGTAACTAGATCACCATCAGCATCCTTATACTTAATCAACACTGCCTTGGATGATGGGAACCTCTTGGCTACAAACTCCCGAAGTGTACGGAAGCCGCATTTCTCTGGAACCTGCCCAAGCCTGATGTCGTGGTCGTACACCAGCTTGAGAGGCCTCCATCTCGTCACAACCTTTTTATTTATAAGCCGTTCCACTGTTGCCGGTAACAAAGAGGCCACTGGCAGCGTCATGGCCTTCTCAGAGCTATCTGCAGCCAAAGGCTTGGCTGAAGATGGCGGGGAATTGGAGAAAGGCACCAGCTTGGGCAACGGTGATGGGTTAGATTTTGACATCACTGCGAGATTTGGCTGCAAAGTAGCAGTAGGGGCTGGTGGTGGTTGTTTCTTAGGGAATGGGCGAGTGGGGAGGGAATGGCCAAGTCCGGCGACAACGGCGGAGGCACCAAGGGCAGCGGGGGAGGGCCGGCTAGTGGGCTCGGGTGCCGAGGAAGCGGAGGCAGCCGAGGACGCGTTGACACGGGCGCGTAGTCGGTAGGAGAGGTCGATGGCATCGCGGTGGTCAGGGTCGAGCGCGAGGAGCGCCAGCGCGTCGGCGAGCGCGAGCTCGTGGCGGCCGAGCGCCTCGAGCGCGCGGGCGCGGCGGAGGAGAGCGCGCGGGAAGCGCGGCTCGGCCTGGAGCGCGAGGGAGCACTCCTGGGCGACGGCCTCGTGGTCCACGGGGCGGAGCTGGAGGAGACAGGCCGCGCGGTTGCTGTGGAAGACGGCGCGGTCGGGGTGGCCGCGCGGGGCGAGGCGGAGCGCCAGCTCGTACTGGCGCAGCGCCCCGGCGTAGTCGCGCGACTGGAACAGGCGGTTGCCCTCCTCCTTGAGCTCGTGCGCGCGGCGCAAGAGAACGCCGGCGTCCACCGCCTGGTGAGGCACCGCACCGCCGTTCGCCGCGGGTAAAGAGGACGAGGGCGGCGTCACCTTCAGCTCAGCCGAGGCGGGCGGCGGCTTGGCGGCGGCGGCGGCCGGCTTCTTCTTTTTTGCGCCGGACTTGCCCATGGGGATAAGTCGAGGAGGAAGGTTCGGGAAACGAGCCGAGTGATGATTCGCACTGCAGTCTGGGCGTCTCTGGCTTCCCCGTAGTTGTAAAAGCAAACCCTAGGACAAACGAAGAACCGGCCTGTTTGATTTCTTAAATTGGGCCGAATTTGATTTGGCATGATTCCAGGACCGGCTTGCTTTGGTCCATCTAAATTTAGAGAGATTGATCCACGGCTTGTGGGCTTCGGCGGCTGGGCCTTGAAGGACCAACGGGCGGGGCAAAGGTATGGAGCGAAACGTCATTAGGATGGATGTGTGGGGCGAGGTTACCGGATCGACCGCAATTACGGGTCCCTTTCACATTTTTTAGAGAGACAGAGAAGAGATAGAGTGAAAAGTGAGTTTAACCTTGGGCAATTCAGGATCCGTTTGGCAGAGTTGTGCTTCTTAATTCTTCAGTTGTGCTCCCTGATTCTCCGGTGAAGTGATTTTAAGGCTGAAAATGAGTCTCTTTGATTCTTTAGCATAAACTCTTAAAATCACTATGAAGAATCACTTCACAGAATTAGGAGAAACTACTTTTTTCAGCTCTCAGCCTCTTAGGTCTCGTTCGGCTGGAATTATAAGCCGGCTGAAAAATACTGTTGGCTGATTTTTTGTGAGAGAAAAATACTGTTCCGACTGAAAAAACAAGCTGAATAAGACGGATTATAAGCCAGATGAACAGGGCCTTAGTTCGTTACAAAGAATCACTTCACAGAATCAGCAGAGAATCATTTCACTCTGAAAAAACCGTTTGACAGTCGGGAAGTGATTCTCTTCGATAATCCGCTCCATGGAGCGCTCCCAAACGCACCCTAAGATGTGCCACACATCCACCACGGTTCTCAGTAGCATCTCTGATGCTCCCACCCCTTCCAAAGTTCCAATGCTATGGTGCTCCCATTAAAATTTGTATCAAAATATACATGAAAATTGCATAAAAAATATGAATAGATAAATGATGGCAAGATCTACACTCATGCAAAATTAAAGCTGCAACAAAAAAATCTGTACGAGGAGATGAAAAAAAATGAAATCAGCAAATGAATAGTTATGCTTTGACATGGACGGTACAACCACAACTATTCAAGTGCTGATTTCACCTATATCTCTTGCACAATTTTTTGTTGCATCTCAAATTTTTACCTTTGCATCATTTAACTATTCATAGTTTTAGGGGGGGTTCATATTTGGATACATTTTCTTTTGAATGGTAACATGGGAGTTTTGCATCATCTAACTATTCATTTGTGTGTGTGTTTTGCATATTTGGATACAATTATCTTTTGAATGGTAACACAGGAGTTTCGCATCATCTAACCAACGACGGAGCTGCCCTAGGGGCGGGGTGGGGCGGCCGCCCCAGCTACCGGCTTCGTAGCCTCGGACCCCCTGGACCCACTCTTCTTCCCTATCTCCGGCTGCCGAGTGCCGAGGACGTGAGCTCGAGCGAGCTGCGGCGTTGCGCCATGGCGACGAGCAACGACTAGCGACGAGCGGATGAAGAAGACTCCTGCTGCGACATTGGGCCTTTTTTTGGTCAGTTTAGTTTAGCCAGTAAGGGCCCAATTTGGCTCTCCAATTCCCCAATCAGCGCCGCATTGCCTCTCTCCCTATCCGTATCGAGCATCTGCAGACCGCACTGCAATTCCCCAATCCCCATTGAGGCATCGAGCACTCCAGGTCGAGGCCGCCGCCAGCCGGCAGCCACCACACGCTACCACTGTCCCAGCCACCGCCCGCCGCGCTACCCCATAGGCCGCCGGCCAGCCACCGCTCGCGGCGGCGCCCATTCGCCCGCTGCCCGCTGCCAAGTGCCCAGCCCAGGCGCCTAGGTGCCTGAGGTGCGCCCGCCAAGGAGCAGGAGCCGACGATGGAGGGAGGAGGAGAGGAGGGGCGTGAGGTACAGGAACCTGGCATTGGGGGCGGCCGTGGACGCGGTCAGGTCAGCGGCAAAGCAAGGGCTACATCATTCTATTGTTACTCGCTAAGACGCTAATTGATATTCAATCAATCTACATGTCCATCTGTTCTTAGTTATTTGTATTTTATCAACTGATCGAGAACTACTAGTTTATTCTTCAAATTTGAGGTAGCCTCTTGTGTTTCTCATCTACTTTCCGCCATAATGTGTTATTGCAACGTTTTTGCCATGATTTGTATGATTATAGTATGTGAATACGGTGCGTAGTGAATACGGCGCCTTTTTGATTCATTTCCTCGTTGAAATCCGCCTAGCTATAATTATTTCCTGCCTCCGTCATTGCATCTAACTACTCATATTTTTTTGTGGTTTTTTGGGAAGGGGTGAGGGCAGAGCAGTGGAGATGTTCTCCCCTGCTCTTGTCGTACTCGCGCGGAGTACACGTTAAAGAATCTCGTGCACGTGCCCAGCGAATAAGGTGATGTTCCGCAGCTAGTGGATAAGTGGAAGCCTTGCACAGCCAAACGCTAAGGGCCTAAAGGTCAAACAGATACTCCGACGCTACAAACAAAAGGCCGCAGATGAGTACATCGATAGGCAGAAGAAAAAGTTGTTGGCGTACGTAAACTACCGCATTGTTCATCCCTCAGGGCAGCCCCAACGCGGGCGGTGAGAGTGGATGCCTCGGCTAAAAACATCAGAACACAGCAGCACGTAGTACCGTCGATTTTATAACCCAAGCCAATATAGTTACAGTAAACAGTCACTTCATTCTTCAGCTTTTCGTTGGATGCTTTCCTCTCAACCTCCGAAAAAAGTGAACCAGTTCTGCTGCTCCATTCTCATAACACATTCTTGCGCTGGTGCTCGCAACTTTTGGCAGACGAGGCCGTCGGCACCTCTGCAAGCGTCTCTGCACACAAGTAGGGCTACCACTGCTCATGACATGGTGGATTACTGCCGAGCTGGATATTAGGGCAGTTCGCCACGCTGTTGCGTTGGAGAAGGCCTCAGCAGCCTAGGCACGTTCCACGTTCAGCCGTTCAAGAAATATCGTTCCAATTCATGGAACGGAAACATGATAGAAGGTGATCCACGTCATGGGAATCATGTCTGGCCACTTGATGAAAATCTCAGCCCCCAAATTCAATTGATGGAAGAAACAAAGAGGAGAGGCCGCACGATGAATTTAGCTATCTATTTTGTCTTTATTATTTTATTAGAAATTTCTAAGTTTTTAATATCTTAATATCAACTAATTTAATCAGGATCATGCTCATCGTTCCAGAAACACAATCCCGTTACACTCAGTACGCGCTCCATTAATCAAATGAACGAGATGAAGCTATATACTCCATTCGTCCATGGACGTAATTAAGAAACAACATAGTACCATGTAACTTGTTCCTGTACCACAACCCCAACGTTCCTTAAACTTGGGGGCTGTTTAGTTCCTGAAAATTTTTGGGAAATGCTACTGTAGCAATTTCGTTGTTATTTGACAAATATTATTCAATTATGGACTAACTAGGCTTAAAAGATTAGTCTCGTGAATTTCGTCTAAACTGTGTAATTAGTTTTATTTTTTATCTATATTTAATGTTTCATGTATGTGTCCAAAGATTCGATGTGACGGGGAATCTGAAAAATTTTGCAAAAATTTTTTGTAACCAAACAAGGCCTTGGCTGCTATGGCCTATGGTTCATCCAGCATCAGCACTATCGTATGCCTGACTCCGTCGTCCTTGATTGAATACGATCCCTTTCGTACCACGTTTCACGTCTCTGGTTGGCAGACAAGAAAATTGTCGTTGCAGGTATAGTAGCTCGATGACTTTGGAGCGGTCGGCGTACGAGTGCGCTCTAAAGTCCAAACCATGCAACGATGCACGCCTCTCTCGATTTCGGCAGCCAAGAAGCAAATCACGACGCCTTTTGCCTGTTTCCGGCAACCAGCGACAGCAATTAGCTAGGTACCGCGGCGCCATCGGCGTGATTAAATAATTTTCTAAATAAACAACGATTTAGACCAGTTTCAATGGATTTCATCAGAGTTTTCTGGGTATTAAATATGCTGATGTGACACCATATTGATGAAGAGAGATGATAAAAATTTCATATGAGTAGCGATAGTTTTACAGGGATAAAACTTTTCTGCACTGTTTTTAAAATATGGACGCATTGAAAACTGGGCCACGAGACATCACAGAGACGGGCCGTAGAGACTGTGACTAATTAAAAAAAACTCTTGCATTGGATATGCACCTATCGGCGACCGGCGAGAGCTGGCGTGCGCATGGGCTGCTCCCGGCCGATCTGGTGCGCGCGGGCCAACGGGCTGCGGCCTGCGGCCGCCCTTGGCATCTGTACCTACTCAACGCCAGTCAAGTCAACCACCAGTCCCCACGACCACACCACCACGCTAGACGACGCAGCGCACCACTGGAGGCAAATCTGTGGGCCGTTCACGGGGCGGCCACAAGTGGATTTGTCAGTTGCTCGAGTAAACATTTTGCGGTACGACCGGGGGTACAACCATACGAAAACAAATCTTTGCTCGCTTGCTCTAGATTGGGTAGATCTCAGAGAGGCAAAACTAATTTTTTTTTGAGAAACCGGGAAAACTATATTATATAAACTTCTTAACGTTTACATCAAATCTTACAAAGACCCTCTCAAGAAAAATGAAACTACAATCCAGTCCTTGCAAGATCATGGTCCTCTCGGTAGACCTCGTCGTCGGTGGTCAGAGCAATCTGCAGCTTGAAGCCGACCCCCTTCTGGACGATAGCTCTTCATAATTTTTCGATGCCACCATGAGTGGCATATCGAGAGCATCGACATGCTGTAAAGCTCATTGAACGTCCTGGCTGAAGAAGATGGCCGTTGGCCATCACATCACCGGCAAAACAAGGAATCTGGCGCCTCAAAGGCCACCAGCAACCCTGACTCACCAGAGAAAGATACAACCCGAAGGGAAGCAAAACCACCAAAGAAGGTGGGATCCAAACCCAACCCGATTTCTCTACAAGTTAGTACACAAACCTTCCAAAATTTCTCCATATATCCATTGCCGTATTCTAGATTACAGGCCCAGCACTATCATTGGCACCATGGGCACCAAGAAAATCACAGGGAAACCAAACACCAATACAGATGATAAAATCGATGACATACCCATCAATGTTGAGATCCCCGCAAAAGATATCACCGTCAATCACCACATGCACCTCAGACAGCACCACGAACACATGCAATAGTAGAGAAACTCTGGAAGTGACAAAAGCTTACCGGCGACATCTCCATCGATAAGTAATCCAACCTTATTCTAGATAAAACTACTCTATTAGAAGAGGATATGTACATCACCCACCGGATCCCCCGTTCTCCGAGCACATCGGTGCCAAAAAGGTCACCGACAGCCAGGAAAAGCAGCGAATCCGGCAGGGAGTCGAGAAATCGCCGGCGCGTCGCCTCTCTCTAGGGATGAAAACGAAAATAATAATCTCCAATTTTCGGAAATCGTTTTCGAGTTTTTTCCGATTTTTAGGTCTAAATGGAAATGGTAGCGGTAATCGAAAAAACAAAAACGATAACGGTAAAAAAAATCGAAAATAAAAGCGAAAATGATTTTGCCCTCTTCCGATCGTTTTCGAAGATTCCCGTATTTAACCGGTAATTTACCGTCAATAATTACCGATTCAAAGACCTTTAATTAATGAATCCTAATTTATTTATAGACTAATAAGGCAAATATTTTTTTAGAAACAAACCCATCTGCACACACAAACACATAAGACAAATATTTTTTTTTAAAGGAACTATCTATACGGAAGTATTTCATTTGTATAACAAGAAGGCAATCGGCTAATCACCCAATCACTGCTGCACTCGTAACTCTAGCCACGAACGCGAACAGACTTGGGTGGCGAGCGCCTGCACCTAAGATGATGTGAAATATGTGATTTCAGCTTGTGATCTTGTCAATTATGGCTTTATTTATCATTGTCATATGAGATAAGTTGAGCTATATGGATCTTCTCATGTTCTATGATTTGGCGTGTTTATTGTTTTGGAGGATATCATTCTTATGAATTCTGATCGTTATCGATGTATTTTCTGATCGACTACTGTCGTTTTCGAAATTGTCGGAATATTGGTGTTGTATTCGCTTCCGACAATATCGTATTGATTTCGTTTTCGAGAAAAAACTGTGAAAATAAAAATGATTCGGCCTTTCCGATGGTATTCATACCTACCTCTGTCTACTGTTTGGGGAAGAGAGGCTTCGAGAGAAGCCGAGTTCGAGGCAGAACTATATATTTATACAATATAAATATAAACAAAACAACTCCAACATGTCCACAAGCCCACAGCGGAATGTTATAGTTTGTGCTGTGCAGCCCACAGCGGACGTATTCTACGGTGAATTTTTTTATTTTTAGCCCAAGTTTGAAACATATTTTGGATCTGACCCGTATTTAAAAATATTTTCAAAACTAGGCCGTTTGGCCCCGCCACCATGCATGGCGGGGCAAATGAACTATACCCCGCCATGCATGGTGGCGGGGTCCAGCTGCCACGTGGCCTGCAGCCCGGGGTGCCTGCTGATGTGACTCGGGAACGTGGAAGGGCGTATCCCGCCACGCATCATGGCGGGGTAGGGCTATGGCCACTTAAACGGCCGGGCCCTTCTTATTTCTATCTTTCCTTGCACAATAAAAATCAAAATTGAAATGGCGACTGAAGAAACAATTTCTTCTGTCTATGATTAACAGTTCATCCTTCACCTAACGCGAAATTGGACGGAGTCTCCAATTGCTGCACACATGCAATCTAGCTCAGAATGATCCATGCAAACTCAGCATTCAGGGCATGTTTCATAATCTGTTGTTATCCATACCATACCTTAAACGAGTGGGCCGGGGAAGTCGATCACAATTCACAATGCGTGCTGCTGGTAGCCGTTGGTAGGGCAGCGAATTGACAGGAATTGGAGCGAGAACTCCACATGTTTCCAGCATTAGCGAGACAGTTCAGATAAGGGCATCTCAACTGCCTTCCGTCTTTTTGATGAGGATTATCGATGCGTGCTGCTGGTAGCCGTTGGTAGGGCAGCGAATTGACAGGAATTGGAGCGAGAACTCCACATGTTTCCAGCATTAGCGAGACAGTCCAGAACTCCAGATAAGGGCATCTCAACTGCCTTCCGTCTTTTTGATGAGGATTATCGAGCAACAATAGAGTCGAATGGATTATACAGTACGTATGCGCCCCGGAATAAATTTAAGTCCGGCGTGTAAATGCAGCACAGAATGTGCTGTATAGATTAAGAAAACTGACCCCAAATGACATCGCAATTGCGGCTTACTGTATTGAAGTATGGATTAAGAAAACCGGCCGTTTAAGTGGCCATGGCCCTACCCCGCCATGATGCGTGGCGGGTAGGTAACCCGCCATAATGCGTGGCGGGGTACATCTTTCCACGTTCCCGAGCCACGTCAGCGGGTACCCCGGGCTGCAGGCCACGTGACAGCTGGACCCCGCCGCCATGCATGGCGGGGTACAGTTCATTTGCCTCGCCATGCATGGTGACGGGACCAAACAAACTAGTTTTGAAAATATTTTCAAATACGGGTCAGATCAAAAATATGTTTTAAATTTAGGCTAAAAATAAAAAAAATTCTCTACGGTCGGCTCCTATCCCATAACAATACCTGCGGCGGGCGCACAATGTTTTTTTTGCGTTGCTGGCAGCCTGGCACTAATCTATGCATGCAGTGGGGACATCCCCTCCTACCATACTCTCTCCGTCTTAGAATAGATGACGTTATGAATTGTAGATCAAATTTTCTCAACTTTAACTAGATTTATAAAAAATACATGTAATATTTATATCTCCAAATAAATTTATTATAAAAATATATTCAACGATCTATCTAATGATACTAATTATATATTATAAATATTAATATTCTTTTATATATAATTGGTCTAAATTAAAAAAAGCTGACTCCTCCTTAAGCGAGAGTGAGGCAGTGTTTAGTTCCTTCAAAATTCTAAAAATTTTACGAGATTCTCCATCACATCGAATCTTTAGACACATGTATGGAATATTAAATGTAGGTAAAAAAAATAACTAATTGCACAGTTTGTCTGTAAATGTCGAGATGAATCTTTTGAGCCTAGTTAGTCCATGATTAGATAAATTTTACCAAATAACAACGAAAAATGTTACAAGAATTTTACACCAACTTTTACACCGTCTGAACACTCCTGACTTCTGTTTTAGCACAGAACGAGTATATTGCCTGTGGACTGCACAGTGGCGACACATGGGGATTGGAGTACTGCCAAGTACATCGGAACTGTTCCGTGATGCGCTCTGTACAGCCTGGCATGCAGCAGTAGCACGAACATGGAACCGCCGCTGGGTCCGGAGACTCGTGTCGTGTGGAGTAGGTGCAGCAGGGCAGAGACTCGTGAGCAGGGTTAAAAAAACCGCTCGGTAAACCGCGGTTTACCGCGGTTATCGGCCTAACCGGGCCGGACCGGTTCCAGTCCGGTCCAGTTAGGTATTCCCTAAATTCAAATTTAAAATTTGAAAAAAAATGTTGAAAAAATTTCTAAAAATAGTTCATGATTTATAGAAGCTAATGGTGTAAAAATTTTTCAAATTCGAGTTCGTTTAGTATTTATTTATACGTATAGAAGTTTGAAAAAAAAGAAAAAAAATCCCGGTCCCGACCCGTTAAGGCCCCCAAATTCAAATTTAAAATTTGAAAAAAAATGCTGAAAAAATTCCTAAAAATAGTTCATGATTTATAGAAGCCAATGGTGTAAAAATTTTTCAAATTCGAGTTCGTTTAGTATTTATTTATACGTATAGAAGTTTGAAAAAAAAGAAAAAAGAAAATTCCAAACTCAAACCGGACGGTAAACCGCTCAAACCGTACGGTTACCGCTCCAAACCGCCCTGTAAACCGGTGACAAACCGAACCGAAAACGCGTTTGAATTCAAATTCAAATTCGATCGGTTACCGACCGGTTACCGGTAAACCGGATCGGTAAACCAGAACCGGAGACCGGCGGTTTGGGGTGACCGGTCGGTAAAAAAACTCTGCTCGTGAGGGTGTAGGTAGGGCGGCAGCGGCACCCACCAGCACCGGGTCCCCGACCGACCCGCAAATATCAAGCACATCGCGCGCGTAGGAAAAATCTCGTGGCGAAAGAAATCGATGTTGCGAGTGTGATGTTCACCAATCACCATCGTGCCGTCCACAATTCCATATCCACGGACCACGAATCAGCTCAAAGCTCGCTGGCGGCATATTTCCTTTTCTTCGAAGGCACATTTCCTTTTAAAAAAGAACTCGTCACTCTCGGACATATACATGTTCCTTCTAGTATTTATATTCTTCCAACAAGAGTTCTTTATTTCGGCCACAGCGCTCGTTGGATTGCCATTAAAATTTCAGACAATAGAATTTGACGGCGCCGTGGTCGTCGTCTTTTGAGATACTAATCGACTTATCTCTACACTAGAGTTATTACTTTGGGATACGTTTTCTTAATAACAATGTTAAATCGTTGACTTGAAATTTTATTTTCCAGGCACAAAAAATATTTCCACAATAACTTAAATTGTTGCACTGGTTTTTTCAACATCCTCAATTTTTAATGGGTTAGTTGGATACATGCCGTTACAACACGTTTCAACTGTATGCTATTACTATTCATGACATTGGAAGCATATCATTATAATTTTACACATATCTGAAATATATCATTACTTACCCCCTTGGATGCATTCATCATAGTTTCTAGACCAAACTATCGTCGTCTTCTTCCTCCTTCCCCTTTCGCCCCTCTCTCGTTTTGTATGACTGGCCGCCGCTCATTGGTGCGCATGTCATTGTCACCCACCTATCGCCACGCGCCCATCCTCTGTGGACGCCAGCCCCTTCAGCCTTTGCGCACCTCTCCTCCTACACCACGGACTGCTGCTGGCTCCCGCGTTCCGGTCACAAAGTCCTTGGAAGTGGAGCCTGCGTTTCTAGTCGGGCGGCTACGTCCGGAGCACTAACCTCGGCTGCAGCGGCAACGAGAGCACCGATGACGGATTCTTCGTCGTCAAGCAGATGAAACTACCGGACGCCATGAACGCCACGCTCTACTCTAGCATGACGCCGGAGCAATGATGGCTGGTGTGTCTCGGCAATTGCACCTACCGGGCATACGTCAACGGCGAACATCAGCAGCAGGGGCAGCCGCGGATGCATCATCTGGACAATGGATCTCATGGACATGCGCCAATTCACAACAGTCGTCCAGGACCTCTACGTACAACTGTCGCAATCGGAGATTGATGCCCCAGGGTTTACACTTAGGGACGGATCTAGCTGTGGGGCGAGGGGGAGAGGGGGGTGGGGGGGGGGGGGGGCTCAAGCCCCGTAGCGCCACTGATCCCATGGAGCCTCGCATTGGTCTTTGTGTAGGCTAGCTAATCTTTCGTCGTCGTCTTTTGCTTAGCCCGGCCTGGTGGTGTACACCGGACGGTAATCGACACGCGTACGTAGTACACGCAGGATCGATCGTATATAAATACAAGTAGCGCCGCCTTACCTATGTTCTTCTTCTTCTCCCTTCGGCCGGCCAACCTCGCTCCCTCTAGAGCCATCATCAAGTTGCTTTGATCATCATCAAGTAAGGCCCTTATCCCTCCCTCCGCCCGATCCGCATATATCATCACCTAGTAGCTAATATAATTAATAAGCATCGATCAGCTATAATAATTAAAGCATCATTAATAATTTGGATCAACATCATCTGCTGTAGGCTAGTTGCTTGAACAACGTCATCATGTACGATCGATCGATCATCCACGACCGACATGTGGATCGAGGCCGAGGACCATGCCCTGATTCGGGCGTACGCTGCCCATGCCCCAAGCATGAGGTTGGTTAGTAACTTTCAGCCCCTCTGAACTTTCATCCTGGATCCATCCAATTATACTACCAATATTTTCTAAATTTCGGTTGTCAATGATAAATAGGAATATCAAATATATCAGAAATTTATCGACGCTAGAAAATTTATTTCGGAAAAAATTAGACAAAAATAACTCATATTGTTCAAGAAAGCTCACATATCATTTATAAACCATTTAACATTAAAAACTAAATAAAACCATATTATCAATTGCCTATTCAATGATGAGGGCAGCAACGCTGCTAGAGTGTGCGAGTGTGTTGCGGCGGTGGTAACTTGAACCTCGAAGAGAAGAGAAGAGGTAATAAAATGGGGATTAAGGTTAGAGTATTATGTGAGTTTGGGTGTCTATTTGGGCGGACATATTTTAAAATTTTAAAAATTTTGGGTGATAGAGTAAAAATTTGGGGCCCAGCCGGTAAAACGGGATATAAATTTCAGAATGTATCGGCCGATATTTTAAACTCTAGAGGTCCTACTAGGCATGGCCAGGGTTGCAGCTCGAGCTTGCCCCCTTGCGTGTGCAGGGCCCTCAACGGCTGCCGCGCACGGACTTGCCCGATGGGGTTGCCTTACCCGTCGCTGGCGTCTATGGCCGCCATGATCGAGCTTGTGTCACCGCCCGTGGTGGTCGTGCCGTGGAGGAAGAATTCAAGCGCAATTTGGTCTAGAAATTGTGATAAATACATCAAAGGTGTAAGCAGTGGTATATTTCGAAGGTGTCAAATTATAATGACGCGCTTCTAATACCATGAATAGCAGTGGTATGTCCTCGAAATGTGATATTTGCAATACATGTATCCAATTAACCCATTTATAATTTAGGGCCTCATTGGTTGGTTACCGAAATTTGCCTCGTCCAAGATTTTGCAAGCCATGATTTTGGCTATTGTTTTGTTTCCTATCAAAACTTGCCAATCCCTCACATTTGACTTGTCAAATCTATGGTAAGATTTTTTTACCTAGCTTTGGCATGGTAATTTTTTTTGTCGCAAATCAATCAAGCCCTTAGTGTACCATGTCTTCATTTCTTCTTGGTTTATTCTCAAGGTTCTAGAACACAACTCTCTAGTCCTGTCTGTTTTCACTTGTAAGCGACTCGTTAATTTTTTATTATCAATTTGCTAGTTCAAAAATTTATAGCAATGATAAATAAATTGATAATAAGAAACACAAAAATCAAACCGGTTGGTGAAATTTCCGTTTTTTAAAAAAAAATAAAAAAAAAGAATCCGAGTATAAGCGGAAAGCCTCCCTCTCCACCTACGGCCGCGGAACAGCGGCACCTGCCTGGCTGCCCACCACAGAAGCAGATCCATTTAAAACCCCAGACGTCTCACGCTTCCGCCGCTTTACAACTCCCCACCCCAGCCGATCCCACCGCACGCTGCATCCCAGTGCGGCGGCCGCCGGCAATGGCGGCGGCGGCGCACGGCGGCGACTACCTGCGGCGGTTCGTCGCGGAGACGGAGTGGTACAACGAGGTCGTCCTCAGCGCCGTGGCGCCAGGCGACTGGTGGCGCGGCCTGCCGCACCCGGTGCAGTCGTGGATGCGCAACTGCGTCGGCGGCTACCTCCTCTACTTCATCTCCGGTTTCCTCTGGTGCTTCTTCATCTACTACTGGAAGCGCCACGCCTACATCCCCAAAGGTCTCGCCACGCCTCTCCCTCCCATCCGATGCTTCTGCTGCTTAGCTGCCGATTTGTCCTTATTAGGATCTGGGTGCCATGGGCGAGAGGGATTTAGGCTTGATTCGGGAGGTTTTGGGCTAATGCCGGCAAGGGATTGGTTAGTTGTTTGCGGGGAAAGGGAAAGCTCCCGCCTCTCGATCTCGAATGCCCCCGCTTCTGTCGGGGAGCTTTTGGCTTGTCTTCTGGGAGGCCTTTTGTGGCGTGTTTTATGATCCTCCGCGTTCGGTTTCTCTCGATCTCGCTCTCATCTTGGAAATCCGAGGTTGTGGAGAAGTGACTGTGGAAGATTTGCTGGTGAATTATGAACCCACTTACTGTGCGACAGACTAGCGCTCCTTCTTTTTTGCTTCTTTTTTGTTGGGGTTAATGGCGATGGGCCCGGGGGTACAGTGTTTGGATCTCCTCTTCACTAGAAACATGGGCGTGGCGTTGCCACGCCTACACCAGATTTTGGCCAGTATAGAATTTGATGCAAGCGACTTGGAGGTCTCTCCATATGATGTATGCATCTAAATCTGTGGCATGTCAGCAGATACCGTAACTTGCACAAAAGACCGGATTCTGCCAAATTCACTGGGTTGTTAGAGCATCTCAAAGAGCCTTTCTAAAATCTTGTCGGTACCTACAAACTAGGGATACCCACAATTAACGATTAAGAAAAGCAAAACACTATCCACAAACGAAACACAACAAAGCCAAGGATAGCCGACGAGACATCTTGACTGCGTTCCGACTCGCACGAGGCCAGCTCGACGGGACGCCTCGACTACGCTCCGACTCGTACGAGGCACCCTCGACGAGATGCCTCGATCGCGTCCCGACTCGTACGAGGCCCGTTCGACAAGGCATCTCAACTATCGGCAAACCTCCGACTCGCACGACCCTGGGTCGGATCACTTGACCTATCTTACTCACCTGCTCTGAGGCAAAAGTCAGAGCATTTAATGCGACTACCTATTACCTCCTACCATCATGGCTATAGCTGTGACCGACGTGGAAGCAATGCCGGTGTCAGGTCTCACTTTTTACTGCCCATCCCAGGATGGGAGGTGAAAACCTGTCACTATACACACCATACCGCACACTGTTTCGCCACCGATCACCCTCGAGGGAGGATACGACAAGGTCCGTACCCCACGATCTCGGGGATTCGGCCTTATCCGCCCATCCTCGACCCGGCCTCGACCCACCGTCGGTCAGCAGGGAAGAAAGGCCGACGTGGCACAGGACTTAGGGTCTTTTCACCGTCTCGTCCCCGACGTCACCATGGTGTCCAGGGATGGCCGGCCATTCCTGAGGCACGTCGCTACAGCAACCTCCACAGGGATCGACAAAACTTCACCTCAAGGCACCCCGGCGTCCCGGCTTCCTCTTACCCTATAAAAGGACAGGCCAGGGCTCTACAAGGGGCAACGAAGCAACGGAAAAAGCAACGAACCAACCAACGAGCAAGCAAAGGCATACCACCCATCGATCAACATCTCAAGCAATCACCCTTGTACTCTGACTTTTCCTTTGAGACTTGGTCTCAGTTTCCTCTCTCACAGCTTGTAACTCCTACGCAAGCACTTCGGTGCAAGAAAATACAATACTCCTCCCTCCCCGCTGGACGTAGGGCCTTCTTTTGCCTGAACCAGGATAAATTCCCGTGTATTCTCCTTGCATCACCATCCAAATTAGGGACACGCAGCACTCGTTGGCTTAGGACCCTCACGGGACCGAACGCCGACAAATCTATTCTATAAATCATTATTTAGAGTCATTTAAGTGAGAATCCTTTCTATATATTTGTATCTTGTGCGCAGTCTAGAAAGTCATCCTCGTTATTTATCTTTGGCTAGTGAGAAATCTGGAATATAGGATGTTTATATTTGATATCCAATTGAAGATGCTGTTTGTGAGTATTTTTTTTCACGATAATATCTATTCATGTAAATTAGGAAAGATATAAGATGCCCTTTAGCGGATTGCTCACCAAGCCATGCGTCGAACATCGTTGTCCTTAAGTTGAGCCTTAGGTTGGTAAAGGTAGAAAAATGTATGTTTGAGAAAATGTGAACCCGTGTTTGGGAGTTAAGATGGTTTACACAATAATGCTAAATAATTTACTGCCTCACCTAAATAACTTTATCAAACACAAAATAAATTATATGAATGTTAGTACCCTCATTGCCATTAGATAAAAATCAAACCAGATTTAGTTTCAGAGCAAGTATTACATTCCGGTATTACATTTGGAAAGATATATTTCGGAACTGTCTACTCGAGTGTACTATTCTAGATTTATTATTTTAAGTTTTTTTTTGGTAAAATGGGAAGTGACATCAGAGATGAATATTTTATTGATGAAAGAGAAGACACAAACCTTTGCTTGGGCTGGCCCGCTGGTGCAAGTTGGGCCTTTGCCCTAACTACATACCTGTGTCAAGTTTCTGTTCAATATGATTAATAGCGGCCACACGTCCACGAGACCACGCAAAGCCGCCGCTCGTCCGCACGAAGCTGCTGTCCCGTGCCCGTAGTAAGCGCTCGCTTGCTCGATGTAGACACTACCCGAGTACCCGTAGCTTTACCCGCTTCGTCTCTTGCTGCCATTCATCCTCGCGGGCACGGAGAGACATCTCTCCGACGCAACTTTCTGTCTTGCTCTCTGTCTCTCTCTCCCATGGCGGCGACCCAGCGTGGGTGGGGCGGCCCTGGCGTGGGTGGGGGTATGGGCGTGGCAGCCTCGGCCGTCCCGGCATGGAAGAGGGCCTCGGTGACTCCGGCGCGGGGGTGGGAGGCGCAGTGGCCCCGGTCACCTCGTACTGGGCGAGGAGCGCGGGCCCCGGCCCCGGCCATGGCCATGGCGGCGCAGACCTGCCCCCAGCCATGGCGGGGTGGCCCCCCAGCACGGTGGCGCAGTGACCTTGGCCCCTCGACCATGGCAGGGCGTGGCGCCCTCGGCCACCGGCACGGCGTGAGGTGGCCCCGGCACCGCGGCATGGGCGAGGCCGGTTCTCCGACGTGGGATGCGGCCTGTTCCACGACGCGTGCGTGGCCGCCCCCGGGCGCGGCCGATTCGCCGGGAACGTTCTGGAGGTTCGGGTCTATGACGAAACGGGCAGGGATCTGAACCGATCCAAGATCTGACGGTTCACATCGCAAGTTGGCTCGATCTAACGGCTAAAGGGTTAACGGGTGACGTGGCCCTATCCACAAGCCCGCTTTTGGTGCAGGATTCATTTAGAGAGATTTGGTAGTTCTAAGTCGTAACAATCGTCTGGATGGATCTTGAAGACAGAGTTCGAGAGTTAAATCACTTTCCCTTTCTTGACTAAGCTAGTGCAAATGCATGTTTTGTGCTTGTTAACAACAAACCTACGTGTCACTCCATGGAGACTTGCGTCTGTATGCAGCTTATTAGTGTTATGGCAGAATTTGTACTGGTTGGCTGAGGCTAGGCGACACTTAGCTAGGATCTTTAGTACACTGCTGGTTTTGCCATCTCTTCTTGTTCTTGGCAAGACCGCTCATCATGGCAGATGCGTTGACAGATAAACAGAGCTGGCACTTGACTCTTGTATTTGGATCAATAGACAAAGTTGTGTGCGGTTGTTCCAATGCTCTTGTCAGGGTTTCTGCATTAGTTAAATGATTGCTTTGGCGGGTTTCTCTGCTCAATCACATGCTGCGCTATGGAAGTTTCTGCCAAGTGCTATCATTAATATTAGCTTATCTGTCAATGTTTGAACCACGTACAGTTCTCAACTGCTCTGTCTTGAGCATTTTTAAGATGCATATCCATTTTCCATACAGGTATCTTATATTTTTTTTTATTATGGGATAGTTGCACCTTGTGGTAGAAGTGCATCCAAAGGTATGTGGCAGTGCATGCTTAATGCCAGATATTATGAAGATGTCCTTCCTGGACCACTCAATTAGACATTCATGAAACTCAGATAACTGGAGCATTCCAGCTTGTCTTCTTGGTAGCATCTTTTGACTACCATGCCTGTGTGGGATCAGGTCATTTTCGGTTTCTTTGGTGATGCAGACCACATGGAAGCGGCATTTTGTTCTAGAACTACTTTAATTCTGGAGCTGGACTTTGCTCTTGTACCATTCTTAGCACCAGTGGCTGCCCTCCATGTTTGTATAACAGTTAAGGTCGATGGCTAAATTGTTAAATTAATATTTAGCTCCTTTTGAATTACAGATGAAATAATGAATTTGAAAGAATAGTGCCCTCTGCTATAATCTTAGCTGTTCTGGCTCATTTGTTGAGAGGCATATAACATGTGTGAAGCGATAATATCCACCTGCAATATGGGCATCATTTGCTTGAACATGGCACAAAGAACCGTGTAAAATGGAGCTTGTCGATATTTTGGAGGCATTATAAGAGATGCAAATCATTTAGTAAAATCATCATTGTTTTGGTTATTTCAGGGAAACCTTTTTAGTTAGATTGTTCGCTTCTATCAGGGGATATGGATCGTAGTCGTAGGTGGTGAAAGACTATGAACTTCAGTTTCTTTTCTTGTTTAATGTGTGAACCTTATAATAATTTTAATGGGATTTTCTGCCTCATTGGCACATTGACTGGTTAAAGGCATGTGGCATGTTGTTCAGTTAACAAGCATTCACTTAGTACTTAGTAGTTGTTGAGGTGTGCCATGTTTTTTGTGAGCTGCACAACAAACAGTAACAACTTATTGTATCTACATATGACGGATTTGCTAAAAGAATTTGTGTTGCTCTGAGCTTAGTTTATGTTTTTGGTCTTAATAAATTGCAGTTGGCAGCAAATATTTGCTCTGAATACTGTAGTTATTGTTTGCAAACATGGAAATATTCTGTGTATAAAATTTTTTCCTTTTGAATTTGTATGTAGACTGTAACAGCTAGATCTGTTAATGATTATGCTGTACGGTTGTTTGGACTGTACGCAAGGGATTTTGGTTTATACTAAGGATCTTGCCTGGAAATTTCGTACAAAAGCATATAGAGGATCTTGTGTTGAATCATCACTAGGGATACCTTTTCTGTACCAGCATAATTTTTATTTCAGTGATTCAACTTAATGTTCTATACGATTGTTACTTGTCATATACTTCTCATAAATTTGTATGGCCATGTTTATGTCTACGCAATGTTTGGTCTGACATTAGCATTTGATGCAGATGCCATCCCCACAAATGAAGCTATGAAGAAGCAAATAGTTGTAGCATCGAAGGCTATGCCTTTTTACTGTGCTCTTCCAACTTTATCTGAATATATGATTGAGAGCGGATGGACCCGGTGTTACTTCAATATCAGCGAAGTTGGTTTTCCTATGTACCTCTGTTATATGGCTATGTATCTCACTTTTGTGGAGTTTGGAATTTACTGGATGCACAGAGAGTTGCATGACATAAAGCCATTATACAAATATCTGCATGCAACCCATCATATTTACAACAAGGAAAATACCTTGTCTCCATTTGCTGGTAAGTCTGTACTATCTTATTCAGCTCTGAGTTTCTATCTTGCATTCTTCCCTTATCATCGGTACAAACGTTTCATTTATGATCTAGTTGTTGCGTGCATTATATTTCCTTGATATTAAGTTCCGGTGTATCGCTTTTGAAGTCTATTACTCCATTTGCTTTGTGCAGTCATTCGTCTACGACTAATTTAAAACATACTTGCTTTCCAGGACTTGCATTTCATCCACTGGATGGTATTCTGCAAGCAATACCGCATGTGTTTGCGCTCTTCCTCTTTCCAACACACTTCAGGACACATATTGCTCTCTTGTTCTTAGAGGCTGTGTGGACAACAAACATCCATGACTGCATTCATGGCAAGATATGGCCAGTCATGGGCGCTGGATATCACACCATTCACCATACAACTTACCGCCACAACTATGGCCACTACACCATCTGGATGGACTGGATGTTTAGTACCCTCCGTGAGCCAGAAGATATCCTCAAGAAGGATTGAGTTTCCTCGTAGCTGTGGTTTTCCTTTGGTGCTGGGAAGTGCTTGATTTGCTCCCAGTGTCTCTAATCCGTTGAGTGCCTGTTCAGTACTGTCTGTTGCCGTAGGCATCGGTGTGTTACTTAGTGTGCTAGGTTCATATGGTGTTGTGGTTATTCTGTAATTTAGCGATGTTTGTCTCATGATGCAATGGAATTCAGGAGGAATAAAACTCTACTAGACACATTCTGGACTCCAGCTGCTTGTACAATGTTGCGCCTCAACTGTCAATATAGGATGTAAAATGGATTCCTTATACCTGGTGAGTTCATTGTGGTTTCTGTGCATGCATTGCTCAGTCTATGAATGTTGCTTA
Source organism: Saccharum hybrid cultivar R570 (assembly GCA_038087645.1). NCBI lineage: Eukaryota > Viridiplantae > Streptophyta > Magnoliopsida > Poales > Poaceae > Saccharum > Saccharum hybrid cultivar. The sequence continues at coordinate 7,256,309 of JAQSUU010000112.1, read as the reverse complement.
TGTTTTGTGCTCCAGCCAAATGATGTGCCAGATTTGAAATCCAGGCGCATATCTATATTGTTTAAAACAGAGCTCGCTTTGCTTCCTTTTTCAGCATTCAGAAAGGTAAACACTTGCTGCTAGCGATGCATGGCTTGCTTGTATAGGCAGTTAGGCACTCAGGCAGTGTTGTATTCTTGCCTTTTCCCTTTTTTTTTATTTTCTGGGGAACTTTAATGTGATATCCCATGGAGAAAGTTCCTAAAGCAGGTGCACAAACTATTCACTGCTACCAGGGACAAAAATTGTCATATGTGAGGTAGGACACCGATAGGTGCTTTTGTGAAAGAGACATGGGAAAAACTCCTTTGGAAATTGGAAGAAAGAAATAGGGCAATCTATTATGCCACTGCAATGCAATCGGACCCGTATGCTTATCTATTTAATCCACCGGACAAGTGCACTGTCCCGGTTGGAAGTCCATGTTTTCGGATCATGACAGGCTGAAAGAGAAGCACGAGTAACATTGCCTTAGCTTGGTTTTTGAAAACTTTATCTTGTCGTTTGTCCGAGGCTTAGGGTCCGTTTGTTAGAGCTGTGCTCCCTGATTCTTTAGCTGTGCTCTCTGATTCTCTAGTGAAGTGATTCTGAGACTGAAAATAATTCTCTTTGATTCTTTAGCGTAAACTCTTAAAATCACTATGGAGACTCACTCCACGGAATAAGGAGAAACTATTGTTTTCAGCTCTCAGTCTCTTAATTCATTTGAGAGAATCACTTCACAGAATCAGCAGAGAATCACTTCATTCTGAAAAAACCGTTTGACAGCCGGAGAGTGATTCTCTTCATGAATCCGCTTCCTGGAGCACTTCCAAACGCACCCTTAAGACACGCTCCACATCCTTGAGACCATGACAGATTGTCCACCCTTTTTAGGAAGTAGGAACCCTTCGTGATAAGTGCCACCTCCAAGGCTCCAACCTCACTATCACTAATGCGTCACTATCCCAAACTAGGCCACCAAGTTAATGAATTTTTGTGAGAATTTTGAGCGTTCTGCTTATCAATTTTTTGCACATACCTGGGATTTTTTTTGAGGGCACACACTCATATCTCAATAGACCACATGTCAAACTCACAACTACACGCGCGTACACACATTGCACGCTTCCTACACGTCATAATTAGATGGAGACATTTTAGGTGTATATATTTATTTTACCGAAATGTAGAAAGAAATGTAGTAGTTGTCTCACAAATCTTCGCAGAGGAAGAAGGTAACACAGGATTTAAGGACTCAATAATGTTTCTCACGAGCCCATGGTACAATACAAGTCGGTGACAACCCTGTTGGTGGTTGGGTTGGGCTGTCCTTAGGCATAAGTCTTTGGCCTTGTTCAGTTGCAAAATTTTTTGCAAAATGATCCTGTAGCACGTTTCGTTGTTATTTGATAATTAGTGTCTAATCATGGTCTAATTAGGCTTAAAAGATTCATTTCGTCCATTTCGTCTAAACTGTGTAATTAGTTTTATTTTTTATCTTTATTTAATGCTTCATGCATGTATCTAAAGATTCGATGTGACGGGAAATCTGAAAAATTTTATAAAATTTTCTGGGAACTAAACCGGCCCTTTGTTGATGTGGACTTCGATCCAATCTGGACTCAGGCCGAAGCCGGCCTAATACTGGGCCCATTGTTGTCTAGGAGATCTAATCTAACATAACTACGTCTATTATAATTCTTTCTAGATGATTTTGGTGGAATAAAACATACCTTCCGGAGCCTCTATATATTTAAAGATGCTTTTGGCATCCATTATTACAATAGGCACATCAGCAACAATAGCAAAAGTAATATAATTCTTTAAGAATAGAAGTGCCAAGCATGCACTCTTAGCAAATCCGGTTACAAAACCTCCAACCATGACAAGAGGGCCTTCATAGTTTTCTCCAAAGCATAGTATGCCTCCACCTTTTGCAGAAGTGCCCAAAGTCTCATCCAATGTGTGGCCCTGAAAAATACTTGCGCACATAAGAGTGAACCTTTTGCTTATGAAACATAATATTGTTTTGGCTAAGCCATAATGTTGTACATGGAGTGTAACGCACACCAAAATTTGAAATGTTTTTTTTGGGTCCACTCCATATAGCCAAAAATCAAATATGTGTTGAATGCTATTGGAAGAGGGTACAACAAACATAAATGATTCTCCAAAGAAACTTAGTACAATAACAATAAAAAGGAAAGATGTTGGACTGAGTAAATAAAACAACAACAACGTTCCTTCCTTCCTGGCCACCTTCTTTTAATCAAGTTGTCTTTGTTAAGAATAACCTCCTTGTGCAAATACCAAAGGAACGTATTTGTTTCTAAAGTCACTTTTAGTTTCCAAATAAAAGAAATGCGATGAGCAACATAATACCCCATTTGTATCCGAATAAATCAATTACTAGAGTTATCTTAAGTCAATATTTTTTTTAAGTTTGACCGAATTTATAGGAAAGAGCACCATGATTTATGACACCAAATTAGTATCATTAGATTTATATGAAGAATTACATACATTGGGCAATATATGGTTGATGTTAATGGATTTATCATGGAAAACACTTTTGTAACATATAACCTTCACTATGTTGAAATAGTATATTTTTACAAAAGAAATGCAAGTCAATGCATCACGGCTTATGTTTGTAGTAGGGCTAAAAATGGCTATTCCTAAGAAATTTCTCAGCACACGTACAACAAGCCTATGAACTCTTACTGAAAGGCCTTTTTATCTTTTGTCGTGGAAGTGATTCCTGGTTTAAGGGTTGGTTTGGTTAGGTACAGTACAGCACTTTGCTAGGCATCATGTCATGTTGTGTGGTCAATGCTAAACAATTATTGCGCCATATATGGTCGAGTGGCTTTGCCAATCAAGGACAACACGTCCTTGTCAAGTAAGCCGTGTTAATTAGTACTTGGTAGGAGTACTAGTACTAACAGATAATTTAAAGATATTTGTAGTATCACTTTTCGCGAAAAAAAGAAAAGCTGTCGTCTTTCGAAATCTTACCTACGTGTTTGCCCAATCGCTGCGTGGTCGGTCCAGTCCAGTTACGTGTACATTAGTAATAGCACCTGCCACCAGGACTATACAGAGCGCATCACACAGTCAGAGTTAAATACGGGTTTATATGGTGATTAGGTCCTGCAGACACGCGTAGTAATCAATGTCTAGTTAGCCTTGTTTCTTGCAGGAGCACGCACGCCTGACAGCGCCTTCATATTCTGGCTGTGTTTAGTTCCTCAAAAAAGTACTATGCAAAAAAAAGATTCTCCATCACATCAAACTTGCGATATATGTATGGAGTACTAAATGTAGATAAAATCAAAAACTAATTGTACAGCTTGATTGTATTTTGCGAGACGAACGTTTTGAATCTAATTAGTCAACGGTTTGACACTATTTACCAAATAAAGTCAAAACATGCTACAATACTTTTTTTTACCTCTTTGCAGGGAACTGAACACAGCCTCTGAAACGAATGCTTCTGACAGTTTATTTTCAAACTACTCATAACAGGCAGTAACACTTGTCGCTTTGAATTTAAATACAAATCCACCATATAGCGCGATGAACTAGCTAACTGCTCGTCAGGGTTGTTGACAAATCTGCATGCATGTGTCAGTGGGCAAATGAAGAGAGAGATGCATGCATGTCTAGTCCTACATGGGATAATTTGTTTTCAATAATGTGGCACTGTGTATATAAACCCCAAATTTCAACGCGGTTTTGTGAACGCGTAATGACATGGACGTCTAGTACTCGTCTGACGATGGAATTAGTACCCGATGGCGACGCCCGGGCGGGTCGAATTTGCTGCCAAAGCTTTGTGTTTTTGGGCCCGTCGTCCGGCTCCAAGTTTGCGATGAAAGAGACAAAGCTTTGGCACAAAGTGGCCAGCAAAACTGAATCCCTGGTAGCTAGAAAGCTAGCTATTAGATCTAATTAAAGCTAGCAAACGAAAGTAGCATCTTTCCATCTTCTTTCGGTTTTGTTTTGCTCTTCTATCGTACTCGGTTTGGTCTCTGTCTTGTTATTAGTGGTAAAGAAACGTAACACGGCCTTGTACTTATCGGAATTCAGACAACTCGAACGGGCGGGGTCTCAAGTCTCCACGCGGAGAGAGGCTGACGAGTGAACAAAGATTTCGCCCGCGCGCTGTCTTGTCATGGCATCGGCATCCAACACCCATCCGTCCTGTCGCCATCGTGAGAGGGATATGGGAGCTATGGACAGCCACAACGCCATGTTCTTCTTCTTGGGCTGCGTTTAGTTGGCAAAATTTTTGGCGAAATGTAATTGTAGCAGTTTCGTTGTTATTTGGTGAGAGGGATATGGGAGCTATGGACAGCCACAATGCCATGTTCTTCTTCTTGGGCTGCGTTTAGTTGGCAAAATTTTTGGCGAAATGTAATTGTAGCAGTTTCGTTGTTATTTGGCAATTAGTGTCCGATCATGGTCTAATTAGGCTTAAAAGATTTGTCTTGTCCATTTCGTCTAAACTGTGTAATTAGTTTTATTTTTTATCTATATTTAATACTTTATGCATGCGTCCAAAAATTCGATGTGACGGGGAATCTGAAAAATTTGGCAAAATTTTTGGCATAGGTAGTGTTTAGTTGCCAAAAATTTGGTAAAATGGTACTGTAACCAATTTCGTTGTTATTTGGCAATTAGTGTCCAATTATGGTCTAATTAGGCTTAAAAGTTTCGTCTCGTCCATTTCGTCTAAACTGTGTAATTAATTTTATTTTTTATCTATATTTAATACTTCAGACATGTGTCAAAGATTTGATGTGACGGAGAATCTAAAAAATTTTACAAAATTTCTTGGGAACTAAACAGCCCCATAGTACCTTGGCCCATCGAACAGTACTATGATTGGTACGTAGTACGTCCCTGTTGTTTATTTGCACCTTTTTTTTTACTTCTCTGAACCTCGACGTTAACAGCGACGTACTCGCCGTTGGACCTGTTCGAGTCTCTCTCGCCACGAGCGTTAACAGTACGTCCCTGTTGGATCTGCAGGTGATGGTGGTACTTGCGAGGCATCGTCACCGTGGAAATTTGTTCCACGAGCGTTAGATTCTTCGTGCGATAGCTGCTGCTTGCGGATTTGGGCGGCCTGATGATGGCCCAAAATTTCCACGATTGCTGCGTGCCCTGACTTGTCCCCGACAGGTCCCAAGTGGACGACCGACCAAGGAAGAGGACAGTTTGTTCAAGCTTTCGATTGAGGTGATGCCGTGGACTCGGATCCGTGCATCGGATTATTATTCGAGTCATCTCTGATTCTCTGAACGAATGCATTGCCGGCTCCGTGACTGACCGTACGTACGTTTTACCGCGACCAGAAGACTAGGCACTTGTATTATTGATGAGGATTACCTACTAATTGCAGAAAGAGCTGCTAGCGACATCAGCTAGGAAAAGTCGCGCCGCGCTCTCCGTGTAACTGACCCGGACGCTGGCTGCTGGCTACCTCATAGCTCCTGACCTGCCGTAGCAGCGAGTCCTCGAGCAGTTTTCCAGCGAGTCCTTGGGGTTCTCGTCATGATGTGATCAATTCGTAGCAATTGCCAAAGAACTGTGACTTTCAAGGTGGGGAAAGTTTTCACACATAGGGCGCGTTTAGATTGCAAAAAATTTTTGGAAAATTTTTATAGCACTTTCGTTGTTATTTGACAAAATTTGTTCAACCATGGACTAACTAAGCTCAAAAGATTCGTCTCGACATTTACAGACAAACTATACAATTAATTATTTTTTTATCTACATTTAATGTTCCATGCATGCGTCTAAAGATTCGATGTGACAGCTACTGTAGCACTTTTTGGGAAAGTTTTTAGGAACTAAACAAGAACCTACATTAAAGGACCTACATTAAATGACAGCAAAAGTTTTGCCGTAATTTTTATTAGACAAAAAAAAGAAAAAACAAGATTATTTAAAAAAATGACTCACACGCCCTACAGTTTTCACACGAACATTACTATATGTAATACTGGCCCTGTTCGGCAGGCTGTTTTTTTAAGCTTATAAGTCGGCTGTGGCTGATTTGCTGTGAGAGAAAAACACTGTTCCACGGCTGATAAGCTGTGCTGATAAGCTCAGCCGAACATGGGGACTGTCTTTCTTCTTTCACTCGATGCGTAACTGCTCTAGTACTTAAAACTATGTTGATCTCCATTTGCGCTAAAGCTAGTACAGTAGTATAAATTAACCGATCGAGAAGTCGCAGATTGTCAAACAAAACAAGCATAATTTTAATCTTGTCCACGTAGAGCATACGCAGCATCCCCGGCTTCTTTGCTTGCCCAGCACACCTCGCCGTCGCTAGGCGCCGGCTACTACGAGCGCCACCCACATCTCTGAGCTGATCTCTGTCTCCGTCAATCCGACGCCTGATTACGACGATCTCTTATTCTTTTTTCAGCGAGATTGATTAGAACGACGACGACCCCCAGATAGATGATGATTTTTCCTGAGCTTTTCCGTCTCCATTCCTATGGATTTTTATATCGCCTCTCTCGCTGTCAGCCGCCTCAGCAACGTACAGACAGGTGTGCCCCCGGCCCCGTACGTACGTACTTGGGGCTGGTTTAGTTGCCAAAAATTTGGCAAAATGACACCGTAGCAAATTTCGTTGTTATTTGACAATTAGTGTTTAATCATGGTCTAATTAGGTTTAAAAGATTCGTCTCGTCCATTTCGTCTAAACTGTGTAATTAGTTTTATTTTTTATCTATATTTAATGTTTAATGCATGCGTCTAAAGATTCGATGTGACGGAAAATGTTGAAAAATTTTGCAAAATTTTTTGCAACTAAACAGGGCCTTGCTCGCGCACGCGCTGGCGTGGCTGCGGCCGCGACGCATGCATTTGGACCGGTCCTGACAAATGCCACTGCGGACAACTGCTTCTCTGTACCTTGACGGCCTGGTTAACAAAGTGATTAAATTAAATATATGTCTGTACCGTACCTGACAGTTTGGTTGCAACGGCGTCCTGCGTGCTTGTGTTTTGGACTCTGGGGAAATGACATACAGTTTGGAAGGTATTATTAGCGCGTCGCATAGAAATGGCCACGGATGGTCGTTCGTGGAAATAATGGCAACATGTTTGTCTGTCTCTTTGTTTCTTTTAATAGAACTGAAATGGAAGACATGTAGGAGTACATTTGATTTTGTCCTGGGTACTGTTTGTTTCTGGAACTGGAAACTAATAAGAGTAGCTTCTCAGCAGTCGGCAATATGCACCGGCATACAAGCCAACCAATATGAAATCATGCACTGTTTGTTTCAGTCCTGAATACTGAGCTCATGACTACACCATCCAAAAAAAAAGGCCTGATCCTTATTGTGAACGAACCATGGGGCTCTTTGTATCATCAAACTCCCCTTCTTCTTAATGATATACATGCAATTGCATGGTCGCGAAAAAAAATTGTGAACGAACCACAGACTAGATCATTTGAATTATACCATATAAACTAAATAAAGCAGCTAGTACAAGTAGTTAAGCCTGTTTGATGGAGCTGCCATAGTAGTTTCTACTGATTCTCTGAAATGAACTAGAAGTTTGGGAGCTGAAAAAACTATATTCTCTCCTGATTTACTTCCCACGTAGAATCTCTTTTTACATAGAATTATCCTAGAGAATTACTTTCGGCTACAGAAAAACTTCTCTCGTAGAAATCATTTCCCCTAGAGTACTAGAAGCAGGATGAACTTTACCAGACCACTCGACCGATCTCATCCACTTGAAAATATATGTAAAAGTTGGGTTATTCTACTTTCTAATAGAGTCGTGAGTTTCATAGAATTTGTTTTTCGTCCAACGCCCACCAAACCATAAAAAGTCTCCCCAGGTATGCAAGCAAGTACATTTCTGATTATCTGGCTCTCTCCAACAAGACCACGAGATCCTAAAGAAGATCCTGCACTACTGTGTTGTCCAACTTAACTTTTGTTGCTGAAACTTTGCCTACCTGAATTTGGTTATCACTAGGTCCAAAAAAACAAGGCCTACAAGTACATATTTTAAAAAGATAATGTCAACTGTCATGGAGCATGCTAGTTTTCGTTCCAACCATGCCCTTGTTTAGATTCCAAATTTGGAATCCAAATTTTGCATAGTAAATGTCCCGTCACACTGTAGCAATTTTGTTTTTATTTGGTAATAATTGTCCAAATATTGATTAATTAGGCTCAAAATATTCGTCTCGTAAAGTACAACAAAACTGTGCAATTAGTTTTTGATTTCATCTACATTTAGTACTCCATATATGTGCCGACATTTTGATGTGATGGGGAATCTTCTTTTTGCATAGTGGAATTTAGGGGTGAATTTGGGTATCTAAACAAGGCCCATATTCAATGATGAGCTTGCATGGTTCTTGGCAAACACCAAAGGTCAGAGCAAGTATAATAAGGGGTTGCAAGCATGCTAAATGCTGAGGTAGAGGAGAGAGGGAAAAAGAGAAAGAGAGGAGAAGCGAGCTGTAAGCTTACAGTCGGTTTGGACATAGGAACCAAGAAACTTTGTGAGATAGACAAATGGATCATATATTAATAATAAAGATGTAATTATTATACGAGTGGGCTGAGAGGTAGGCTGCAAGGATTCGTATAATTATTATTAACCTTGCTCTGGCTCTCAGTAGGTCACCCAGTGCCGCCACTAGCTAGAGACCAAGGACTGGAACAAACAAACTCTACTATATACGCTCAATTGTTTAATGTACCAACTTTCTGTCCTTGGTATTGCTAATGTTAGCTCAAACAAGACCTTGGCATTCTCTGAACAGAAGTACTCCACAACGATGCTTGGTAAAATTGACCCAAATAGTATGATAATTTGAACATCTACCACCCTCTCTCTCTGTCCCTTCCCTGAGGGAGAATCGTGCACAATTTTCAAATTCTCAGAGAACTATTTTGAGGTTAATTCACGCTACTACGGGCATTTGGTGTGGGAGCTATTTGGAGATATCAGGGATTTAATTTATTTCCCGTTTTTCAACTGATGTTGCTGTTCTTCCATTACGTTAATTTGTTGAGCATCCTAAATCTAATTTACAGAGGCGCCATGTGTGCACCGCGATAATTAAGGGCCTGTTTGGTTGCTCGCATACGTGTAGCCTGGACCGCATCCAAGGGTCTGGCTCACCTCAGCCAGGCCGAGCGCATGCATGCTCTTTTGTTTGGTTCCTTGCATGCAGGTAGCTTGGTTTGGAAGAGACGCTGTTTGGTTGCCCGCATGAGTATAAATCATGTAACACGAATGTGTCAAAATAAATACTAAAAAAATAATTATTTGTGATATTATGTCATAATAAGATTTAATTTACCTTATACAATCTTAATTTGTCTTAAAATCACTTAATATTCACTAATTATGTGTTAATGACATCATTAGCTGCGCTAACCCTGCACGACGCAAGCCTGGCTCGCTAGATGCGACCAGTTCTGGCGTTCTTCTTGGGCCTGGCTCGGAGGGCTCTTTTGCATGCGCTGGGCCTGGCTCGGCGGCGCACACAGGCAACCAAACGCGCTGGAGCTGCATGCTGCGGGCCTGGCTGGAGGGTAGGCGGGCAACCAAACGTGCCCTAAGTTGACGATGCTCGGCAAAGTCTACCCGCGTGACATGGATGTTCTGTTGAGATGGTGACAGGCCTGAGCATCGCCTTCAACTACCGGGCCCAACCGCGAGAACGATTTGCCGCAGCAAATCCCACCTAATAATCACAGTTTGATCGAGTACTACTTCAGGGTTGAGAAGTTGTCCTCTGCACCCTGTTCGTTTCGTTGGATCAGCAGAATCAGCAGCCATTCAGCAGTGTTTTTCTCTCATAACGATCCAGCGAACAGTATTTTTAACCACACTAAATCAGTGAAACGAACAGGGACGTGATATTTTACTACTAGTAATCTACTAGTAGTATTCATCTTGACGAGACAACATAGACTGATAATATTGGTACAGAGCTTAGAACGCGTTTTCATTCTGACCGAACCTACGTGAGGTCGTCAGCCCAAATCTCCTCGAATTTACTTTGAACAAGACCGTGAAAAAAAGTTTTACAATCCAAATGGCCACCATGTAAAAACACCTTTGAACCACGTAACAGCCTGGCCCTCGTATAATCCCAGAATATAATAGCACCTCAGCTTTAAGAGTCTCTTCAGTGTCTGTTTGGCAGAGCTCCATCAGCTCCACATCCGTAAAAACAAATTTAGATTCACTTTTTTTTTTCAGTCAAACACTTTTAAATCCAACAACTCCACTATAGACCTGCTCCACGAAAACAGTGGATTTGCCCCCAGATCCATGGATACGGTGGAGCATCTAATTCAATTATTTTTGTGGTAATTGTGGGTTCACCGGTAGTGCTCCAGACATGAATTTGTTGCAATTTGATCGTAAAACAATCCAATTTTTTTGGTGGTAATTGTGCTTGCCATGTTAAAATTATTGGCATGTTAAGATTCTTGGCATTTGTCACTTGTCAGTTCCGATTAGAATTATTATGTAAGTTGTTTCTCCTGTAGGTGCACCATCTCCTAGCTTCACCCAACTGCTCCTCATAATCTCTGATGCCTCGTTGTGTCACAGCTTTGAAACGGATATTCATTATATGTGCATATGTGATATGATAATGACAAGGATGGTTCTCTCGGTGACGTGGATTTCAGGTTTTTATTCACGAAGATTTCTCTACTTTCTATGATTAGCATCTGTCCAGCAGACTGAGATTCTTTTTCTTACTACTTACAGGTCCGTTGTTTCAGTGCTCCTCTCCAGCGTACTGAAATTTCAGATGGGCGTGAATTGAGTTATTCATGAGAAGATGCCTGAAGGCATAAATGAAAGTGGACTTACCCTGAACAGTCCCCCCCCCCTCCCCCCCCTTTTTTTTGCATGCCCCTATTTATTGAAAAAGGTCGTCTGGAAACTACTTGGACTGCACTGAGGGAATTGGTTACGGCAATGACATCAAGCTTAGGGATGATCTCATTGCAATGCCAATAAAAACAGCTCCCGATCAAGTAATGTTTTGTTTGCTTTATGATCTATAAATTTTTTTAATGTCAGCATAGTTTCATATATCTATGTCTTTATCCTTAGCCTGATCCACAGTATCCATTTTCATATCCATCATTGTGAACTTCCTTTGAATTAAGGCATTGCCCACACTGACTGTGTTAAAACTGAACTTCATTGCACTTACCTGTTAAGCATTCTACTTTGACACTATTTACTATCGTGCTATTATTTATATATGTAGCTTACAGCATTGATATGCGCTCTAGGGTCTTTAGCAACTTCTGTTGCTACCATCAATACTTCCTACTACTGCTTCACTACATTGATATGCACTCTAGGGTCTTTAGCAACCCGACTTAGTCTTTTCATAGTTTAAACCCCATGGAGCACCGCGGGGGGGGGGGGGGGGGGGGGGTGTTCTTGTGTGTGAGCTCGGTGGGGCTTTCCGGACACCCAACCATTCCTTCTTTCCTTCCTTAATAATTGAGAGACAGAGCACCTGCCAGGTTTTCGAAAAAAAACTATTGCTTCGGTAGTATTGGACCCTCTATAACTGGCCTCATACAGGAATATATCTTTGTTGATGGTGAAGTAGTGAAGTCAGTCAGGTTTTTCTGTAGATAGAGGAGTTGATGGCAATTCCTTCCGCTCCACCTCCCACTCCTTCATTTTCCGCAAATACTCCTTGTCCTTCTCCTTGATCTCAGTGTCAATCCACTCCTCAAAATCGCATACTAGTGGAGGATCCTACAAAACTTGCAATTGTTACACACCTAATAAAACATACATCGTGTCAAATAGCACAAAAAATAGTACGCTAAATCAATTTCTCACCAACAACCCAATGCGGATTTGGCGAGGTGTAGGGTCAAATGCGTAATTGTCACACATCCAATAACTCTGCTTATACATTTCTTCCTCATTAGAAATTGCTACCCTGCAAGGATCACTGTAGTAGCACATCGGCACTAGAACACCAATAGGCAGCGGCAAACGGGTGAATGCTATTCCCACCACTGTCCTATTCCAAAATTAGAACCAATTTCATTCTAAGAACCGAAAGCAATTAACTATACAAAACAATCCTATGGTTTTCATTTGTTGCACATTGATGTACTAACGGTAAAATAGAACACGATGAAAGGAGGTTACCATGGTTTACTAGATTTAGCACGCCTTGGCATCTCTCCAATCAAAGTATTCAAAATCCAAAAGTGAAGGGTGGAGGAAGTGGAGGAGAAAGTGAAGCTGTCCGTGGCTAGGAGGTGGAGAAGAAAGTGAACCACTATCTCTATTTTGAAATGGAGCTCTGTCCAGGCTGAGCATATATGGACGAAACCTAGGCGCCAAGACCTGTGGCGCCCAGGTAAGCATTAATAAATGCGGTGCCCTGTAACATCCCGGCCTAGGGCTTAACAAGATTAATAGGATACTCATACCAACAAGTTGCAACTTCTTTTCTAGATGCCCATCTCAAAAAAAAACTATGAGGTTAAGCGTGCATGGCCTAGAGCAATTTCAGGATGGGTGACCGACCGGAAAGTCCTTCCCGGGTACGCACGAGTGAGGACAAAATGCGCAGAAAAGATTTATGTGGGTTTGAGGACAGTTTATGTCCTAGAAAGACTGCCAGATGTAAGCGGGTCCAGCCTTGTAGAGGCGGGATGTTACATTATGTGCTTCAAAACAAAGGGTTAATGCAAGCAAAACAAGCAAATCCCTATGAAGGGTAAAAGTGTAAGGCTTTGATGAATTGAATACCATTCTTTTGAAACGAAGGTTAACTTGCGAGAGTGTAGTGATACTTAGAAATATTGATGGCACCTGCATTCACGAAAACAATATGCTTCAAACGAAGGGTTAGTTTGTGAGGGCAAAGACAAACTTACAGAGGTGGTTGAACCTACAAGTTAGCCAAAGAAGTTGAAAACAAGAAATACAAAAATATCCCTTTGGCCAACAAGCGAAGACTATAAAGCATAGGCCCTGATGGAAGTGGTGGTGGGACCTAAAGGCAGCGAAGACATGACACCTGACAGAGGTACTGGTGCATAACTTGGTAGTGTTGGGAAAAATTGCCCACCACTGCCACTCATTACACATAGAAATGGCTCGTTCTATTTTTTTGTAGCATCATCTTCTTCTTCCCCATACACACTAACGCAATAGGCTGCCACCATCGTGACCTTAGGCTGTCATCCACCGTGGCTGCGCCCGGCCATGGCCGTTGGCTGCGGCTGCGCCCCACGCAGCTGTGCTCCACAGCTTGTGTGTGACCGCCTCGTGGGAGATGCCCCACCGCCATGCAACCCAGCATGTGCGTGGGAGCCACTCTACCACTGGCCACGCCCAGCCCCACACCAAAGGCTACACGTCCTGCCGCACTGGAGATGTGAATGCCGCCCCGCCACCGATGTGCTACACCAAACTATAGGAAGGGAAGCAAGAGGATGAAGAGGTAACTGCAGGCTCGTGCCAAGGTGCCAGTGAGATAGAGGGGAGCTGGAGCTATATCAAACACTTTCTGGGATACCAGATCCACAGTGGAGCTGCTCCACGGTAGATCTTGGCCCTTAGCGTGGCTCCTGCACTAGCTCTGGCACCGGGTTTTGAATAGCTCTGGACCGAGTCACACGCTAAACAGTCTCACGTTAGAAGCCCTTTTGACTTATGTGACATATGAAAGTTTCCTATGTAACTTTCAGATACTCCTGCTAGAGCTTTAGTTTCTTTGGTGCCGCGTTGAGCTCAAGCGGCAGCAAACAGGCTCTAAAAATTTAGCTTTACGCTGCACCATCTACATATTAGTTTTTATATTATTAGATGCTGATCTAAGATAGGTTGCTAAAAGACCATCAGGGTGATGGAGTTTATACTCTACCTGAAGAATGGACTTACAATTGCACAAATGTTGGAGGAGTGCAGTGTTCTACAGGATTGATGACTGATAGGATGGTGGATAATTAGAGCATGGGGAGGTCTCTGACAGTCAACAGTCAAGCTGAGGTACAAGGCAGTACTGATGCTGATGCAAACAAAGAAAATAGAGTACCAGCTGTGTAAGAAGAGAAGTAAACAATGGGGTCTAGTGATACCAGAAAGGAAAAGCAAGAGACACCCACCAGATGGGATGACAATGCTAGAGAAGGCACAAGCACTTAAGGAACAGAACAACTTGGAGATTTCTAAAGGTAAAAAATCCATACCTTCCTTTTCTAATGATAATCTAGTTGACATTGCTTCTAAGATTGGCATAGATTTAGGATCTAAGGAGGATGATTGAAGTACTAAAGCCCAGGAGATTAGGAATTTGGAAGTTATGAGAGATCATACCTCTAGTGAGATATGTCAATATTCTAGTTGTAGTCATAATCATGTTACAGGAGAGTTGCATCCTAGAAAATAGTTGACGGTTTTGGATCAAAAGGGAGGAATTGCAGGGAGAGAGTAATAAAGTTTCTGTTGGTAGTCAAGACATGTAGGTTTTAGACTACTGTACATTTACAGGAGGAAGTGGGAGATGACCCTGAGACTCCTGTAGATCTTTGTAGCACTTCTAAGGATTTAGATATAGAGTTAGAAGAAAGAACTTGGACAAAAGTAGTTAATAGAAGGAGTAGGAAAAAGTCCAAATGATAGGCCTTTTTTTGGAATATTAGGAGTCTGAACAAGCTTGAAAGGTTGTTTGCCTTAATTGGCAGGATTAGAAGTACACATGCTGATATACTGTAGGTGTAATAGAGACTAAAAAGGATAATTTCACTCCTAGGTACCTTAGATCCTTGACTGGTAATTTCCCATTTAGTTGGTTCTGGCTACCTGCTAAAGGAACTGCAGGAGGGATTCTATGGGTGTAATAGTGATAAGTTTTCAATCTCTATCTGTGATATGTTAGATTTTTCTATCAGTTTGATGATCAAAGATATTAAAACTGATTTTGTCTAGAAATTGATTGTTGTGGATGGGTCACCTTATGAAGCTAGTAAACTAGATTTATTGAATGAGCTTCATGAGGTCATGAATAAATGACAGGGCCCTATTATGGTAGCTGGAGACTTTAATCTTGTTAGGTTTGCTACTGATAAGAGTAACTCCATAATTAATTATAAATGGGCTCAAGCTTTTAACGAATGGATACATAAATGGGCTTTAGTAGAACAGAATCCAAACAATATTTGATTTACTTGGACAAATAAACAAAATTGTCCCATTTTAGCCAAGATTGATAGGATTTTGTTACAATCGATTGGGAGCAAAATTTCCCTTTAGTTAGGGTCAAAGGTTTAGATAAGTTTCCTAGTGATCACAACCTACTCCTACTAGATACGGGAGATAATATTTATTTTGGAAAGAAACTTTTTCGTTTGAGAAATGGTGGCTGCAGAATGAGAGTTTCATCAAGGTGGTAGAAAAATGTAACAGAACCGACCAATTATACGAAATTAAGTAAGAAAATCAACCGCCGGAGCAGACGATTTAACCCACTTAAGCCCGTATAACCCGATAGTCCGTTAAATCACGAAGGATTTCAAACCAACCCACATATCAGCCAAGATCGTAATAAGTTTAGCGGTCACCATCACAAATTACATAAAAGTTTGCATCACAGATATATCGGAGTTTAAACATAGTTATTACAAACCGAGTTCAAATAAAAGTAGCGGAAGCATTTAGTTCAAATTCACCCACACACTCACACAGAGTTCAAGTACAGTGCCAGCTGATGATCATCTCCAACAAAAGCCTTAGATGAGACGTAGGGAATGACCATTGCCCATGGTCCTAAGCATCACCCATTGCAGGATAAAGGCAGTTGATACAGTAGCCGTAATACATCTGCCCATTTGCAACAAGTGGGAACAAAACCCTGAGTACGAGAAGATATTCAGCTAGACTTACCCGACATAACCAAAAATAAAGTGACACCAAGGAATCATGATGGAATTTATAGTGGGGTAGCTGACTCATTTGCAAAAAGACAATTTTTGGTATTTAAGAATCCTTTTTCCAAAAGCATTAAATCAAATTAATCATTATTAACCTGTCGGCTACATTTGCACCTATACTAGAGTAAACATGTGATTAAACAAGTAATGATAACCAGTGATCAATATCAACTACCATAATGTCATA
This sequence comes from Saccharum hybrid cultivar R570, assembly GCA_038087645.1. Classification (NCBI taxonomy): domain Eukaryota; kingdom Viridiplantae; phylum Streptophyta; class Magnoliopsida; order Poales; family Poaceae; genus Saccharum; species Saccharum hybrid cultivar. The sequence continues at coordinate 7,240,097 of JAQSUU010000112.1, read as the reverse complement.
TCCATTATAACTGTCTAGGTGTTCCATCAACATTACTACGATGAAGTAACTCAAGTCAAGTGTTCACTATCCAGTGAACGATGGCAATTCGAATCGATTATTAATCAGCTGGTAATTTATTCCTCATACAAACCTCACTCACCCGCTAAAGTGAGATATTGGTCACCGAGTCAACTATCCAGGTAAAGTCTCGAGTTTGCCAGGAACCACATGTACCCGGGGGCCGTCCGACTGCCCTTCGGTCTTATCATCGCAACCCCGTGTCCTACCACACCTTCTCCGGTACAGTGCGCTGCGGGCAATCTAGTTGGCCTGAATAATCTCTCAGTTTCGCGATCGAAAGGTACTTTATCCGGCCAGCTAAATGTGAGGCATGCGTTCAACATGACTCGAGGCCCAACAACGGTCAGTCCTTAATCGACACAGAAGAAAATCACTACAGTACGAAACCCTGTAAGTCTTCGTCCGGTCTCAACTTCACATTAACACTTAGTTATATCTCATGACACCACATTTAGCTAAACAAGATCTAGGTAATCACCTATAGCTCGCAGGTGACAGGAAATCACCCGACTTCTACCGGTCTAAGCCAGCTAAGTATTGACTCGACTGCGGATACTAGGGTAACAAGGATATAGTATACAAAGGTAAACAAGGTATAATGCAGCAACGGTTGCAAACAACTCCTGAACGTAATGCATCAATCAAAGTAGAACATTAATTAAATGTTTTGCAAACCGAGGGAGAAAAATGCTCCGGGGCTTGCCTCTTTCGAAAGAGTTCGGGGGATGATCGGGGCACTCCGGAAGATCCTCACCGACCTCCTCGTCTGCCTCGGGCACCTCCTGCTCTTGCACCTCGGGCTGCTCTTCCGGCTCCTCGGGAACTGCTACTGGAATTCCTTCCTGCGATCCTGTATGATGCCGATGTATAAGTGCTCATGCATAGGTGCATTGAAGAGATGACATGTAATGATCATGATGAATGGAATGTAGATGAACATGTTTACTTCATTGGATAGAGTAGAAATACAACTCTTCTACAAGGTAGTCAATATCATCCAAGAACATGTACTACTAAACTACTACTACAACCACTATACTACATACCAAGTCACCACAGCAAGCTAAGATGCTTCAAAGATACACCAAAGCAAACATTAATAACTAAGCATGCATTAAAAAGGTTAATTAAACCCTAATTGAAACTAGGTTTGGACACAACATCTATTTTGGTAGCATAGAAAAATCTGATAAAATTACAGTGACTTACTATCATCTAACCTAGCATGCCACAAAAATTTCATTGCATTTGGACTACTAGAACTGCCTACACAAAATAGACAAACTGCAGGACAGAAATGCCCTGAGAAATAGTTTGTACCACGAAAAGTGTCAAACAACAGATTTAAACACTTTTCAACAATCTACACAGTAAATAATCACTGTACAAAAATTATTGCACCCATGTTTTATTCATATTTTTCCCTTTATAAAAAATAACAAATCTAGGTAATAAATAGCATTTGAACTAGACATCACTAATTTCACATAGAACATGCATAGTATACATTTTTCCCAAAAACTACATCCCAAAAGAAAACTAATGCAAGTGGAACCATATTTTTCTGAACAATAATGAATTTACTATTCATTTTCTTAGGTAAATAGCAATTACAAGAATTAAATAAAGCTCCACAGAAAAGTATCTCAAAATCAACATGCAATATTTTTTTGCTGTATATCTACTCAAAATAAACCTAGCAAAATTTGTTTCGCCAGATTTGGAGCAAAAATGAGCACAAAACCATTTTCTAGACATTTTTCTGTTTAAGTCATAAAAGAAAACATAAAAGAAAAACCTAACTCCTAACTGGGCCAGCCCAAGGGAGCCGTTCGGCCCATGACCGATTTCGGCCTTAGTCGAAAAGGGATAGCGGCGGCTTAGGCGGCCCAGCTCGGGGCACCGGCCCAAGGCCGAACTCGGCCCAAACGAAGGCCGAGGGGAGGACGGTTACGCCGGCGCTCATGGCGGGCGCGGCGGTGCGGCTCACCGTCGGCAGCCTATCCTGGCTACGGGGAGGCGCGAAGGAACGCGAAAGTGCATCATGGAGGCAAGGGTGACCTGCTGCGCGCAAGAACGAGGAAGACGGAGGGGTGGAGCAGGGAGGTCTGCACAGCCGCGGGCTCCGGCGAGCACCGACGACACCACTGTGGCGGACATGACCATTCCGGCCCTCACCTTGACGAAACAGCGGTGCCGGAGGTGTGCTACGTTGAGGCGAGGCTCACAAGGGAGTTTGCGGAGCTTCGAGCGAAGGCAAGGCGGCGCGGGCAAGCTTGGTGGCTACGGCAATGGCGGGCGGCCGCGCGGTGGCGAGGAGCTCCGTTCCCGTGGCGGAGTTCAGAAATGAAAGGCGCGAGGGAAGAGCGGGAGCTGGCGCGGAGGTTAAGGCGCGGTCGGGAGCGACCCTGGACGCATTCCCGTCCCGGTGCAGGGGCTCCGACCGGCCGGCCAGCCGCCGCCCATGGCCGCCGGTGCGGCGCGTCCACGTGGCGGGGCACGCGCGCGGGTTGGGCAACGGCGCGCGGAAGCAGCGGGCGAGCGGCGTGCGCTCGGTCCACTAGACCGTGGGTGCACACGGGCGCGAGCTGGGCCGGGCTGGCTTGCGGCTACGGGCCGAAAGTGGGGCGCCGACCCACTTAGGCGAAGAATGTCACACCCATTTTTAAGGACAAAAATAGGATGCATAAATTACTCATGTGCGCCCCAGGACTTGATCGCACACATAAGTTGACAAATTACATAGTATCATCACAGTGCTTATTACATAGCGAATAAATATTTAAACATAGTCTTGAACGATAAATAATAACAACTAATAGTAGATCTCCAGCAGAAACTCCAAACACAGGGACATGGTTGACTGGTTGACACCAAGACTAGTACTCATTACGATAATCTTCCTCATAATCTTCATCTGTTATGGTGGAAATAGCAAGGGTGAGTCCATGTCGAACTCAACAAATATAACACAGGGTTCATGAGGCTCAAAAGGCTAGACACTGTTTGACTGCGTTTAGCTTTTAGTCATCATATAATTAGCAATTGTGTAGCATCAAGATGAACCAATTCCCATTAATGAACCAATGATCAATTATAATAAAAATAATGAATAGCATTAACATGAGCATAATAACAACAGTAATTAAACATGATATAGCAATGGTAATCATCTATCTGTAAATGTTCCAAGGCCGCTCGTATCCGTGAGCACGGCTAGTATACCAGTTTTTAACTCTGCGCAGAGGTGTACACTTTCACTGTGAGTCATAACTTTCAAATGCATGGGTTAGCTAGGCCCAAAACACCGGAAATCATATAAAGCCACTTAAAAGTTCGTCTAACAAGTTAGGGCCATTAGATTTACTCGGCAGGCAGATGTAGAACCCCCCCTTCCCAGTGGCACAACAACCGCAGCCTATACACACTAAGGCCAGGGGCTCGCTCTACACCCAACGTGGCAAGCCATTCTTACGCCATTTAAGGTAACCACTAACAAGCTAGAAAAGGTCCTTTAAGCAACTAAAGCCAGAACCATATAGCCCTCACAGCTGTACTGTATGTCTCGGATGATCACGTACAGATAAGTCCTTATAGAGAGAAACCAGAGCATTATAAATACACACATGCTCTAGCCCCCTTTTAACAGTAATAAAATCATCTTAATGATTGATTGCTTAATTCATTAATCAAATTACAAGATCATTGTTCATAATTAAGCATTGGCAATAGCTACCCAAATGCATTTCCAAGGTTAACAAGGAATCATGATAACAATCACTAAGTTATAATCTCTAAGGTTGTCAAGGTAAGTACTTGCATATGATATTGATTATAGTGAATAGGTAACAAGGATAGTCCCATGTTATACTTGCCTTGATCAAAATTCTCCGAGTGATACTGCTGATCTGGCTCAAAGTAATACTCATGATCGTCCAGATACTGCTCACCTTCTATACTCGATCATCAATCAACAACACACATGCAGCCAATCAAACATACACGAAGCAAACAAAGAGATATAATTAGAACAGTACACCAACAGTAGCAAAACAGTAATAAAAGTTTATAAAACTTTTCTACACATTTCTACGATCACACAGACGCAAAGATCACCAAATTCGGAGTTAAAACGTAAAAGTTATGAATTTTCTAAGATTTCCTATAGATAAATAAACACTTAATTATAAACTCAAAAATTAAATTGTCAAAACTAACTGTACAACTACACTAATAGGTAGAGCTCGCAAATACGAACCTAACGCAACTTGAACGGATCAAATTGGAGTTAAAACGAAGATATGACCAAAACAATCCTAGTGGCAAAACGGTAAATACCTTAAAATGTATTTTTAATTTAACCGAAAGAAAATACGCTTTTAAAACACGAAAACACATTTCCAATTATACGCTATGGACGGTGGGTTAATTATTAATAAATCCAGGGGCTCTTTAAGAAGTTTACCCCGCGAAGGGGTATCTTCTAATCTTGACCGTTGATGCAAGATCGGACGGCTGACGTTTGATCAAATCAAAAGAAAGAGAAAAAGGCCGGCCTGCTACAGTGCCTCCGGCCGGTGGCCACCATGGCCGCCGCCATGAACTCGCCGGAGCTCACTGGAAACCGAAAATCGGCCACTTCCGACCGAAGAAAAAGCACAAGAGAGAAGCAGCGATCTGCGCGAGCTCACCTAGACCACCAACCTGAGCCAACACCCCTCAACGGCAACAGCACGTGACCCCCGCTCCCGATAGGGTTTCCTGGAGGTTCGGTCTAGTTAAACGAAGCACCAGAACACGCAAAAATTAAGAAAGAACCGCTGGACAGCTTCAATACCTCGTTGGGAACCTCGGCAACCAAGCGCGGAAGGTGGAGGCGCGACGAAAAACTCCTACCCTGCGGTGGTTCTATCCCGGCGGCAAGAGGCGGCCAAGTTAGCTAAAGCTCAGGAGTTAGGGCATCTACTAAAAAAAACAACCACCGACCGCGTCATCTACTTCTTATAGGGGAAAACTCGGCTCGTGGCGAAATCGGAGTCGATCCCGTAATCACAACCGAAATTTCACAAGAGACCAGCTCGGTTACGTGAGGAAGGAGAAAGAGCTGACACCCGGGACCCACTTGTCGGTGTTCGGACCCGAGGGGGTCCTAAACCAACGAGTAAAATGCTGCGTGTCCCTTTCCTGGGTGGTGATGCAAGGAGAACATATGGGGGTTTTATCCTGGTTCGGGCAAAAGAAGGCCCTACGTCCAGCGGGGGGGGGAGAGGTTTGTATTTCCTTGCACCGAGGTGCTTGTGTAGGGGTTACAAGCTTGCGAGAGAGGGCATTGAGCCCAAGTCTCAAAGGAGAAAAAGAAAGAGTACAAGATGATTGCTTGAGATGTTGATCTTTGTCTTGTAAATGGCCTGTTGTTCGTCTATTGATCTCTGCCCCCTTTGCGGAGTCCCGGCCTGCCCTTTTATAGGAGGGGAGGAGGCCAAGACGACGGGGAGCCTTGAAATGATGTTTTGTCGATCTCTGTTGAGGTGACTGTAGCGACGTGCCTTAGAAATGGGAGGCCATCCTTGGGGACGTGATGTCGTAGAGGACGAGGTGTTGAAATGACCCAGAGCGTCGTGCCATACCGTCCTTCCTTCCCTGTTACGCTGTGTCGGGGGTCGAGGCCGGGTCGAGGCCGGGTCGAGGCTGAATGGATAAGTCCGAATCCCTGGAACTGCGGTGTACGGGCCTTGTCGTATCCTCCCTCGAGGGTCACTGGTGACGCATAGTGTTAGGTATGGTGGGCATAGTGACGTTTTTCACCTCCCATCACGGGATGGGCGGTAAAATAGAGGCTGTTACTGGTATTGTTCCCACGTCGACCCAGGTTGCGGCCATGCCGGTAGGTGGTAGTTGGTGGTCGTATTAAATGCCATGACTTTTTTGTCCGTGGTAGGTGGAGGCAGAGGGGATCGAGCGCCTCGACCCGGGCTCACGCGAGTCGGAGCGCTCCCGGGGGGCGGTCGAGCCCCGTGCGGGTCGGAGCGCGGTCAAGGCCTCCCGTCGAGGGGGCCTCGTACGAGTCGGAGGCGGGATGCGGTCGAGGCATTCCGTCGAGCCGGCCTCGTACGAGTCGGACCTGTCGCGCGTTTTGAAGTGGGTCGTGCTTTGTCGTGGCTTAGTCGTTTTAGTTTTCATTATCGTTGAATGTGGGTACCCTATAGTATTGGTACCGACAGTAGCCCCCGAGCCTTTAGGTGAGTGTATGTTCACTCTCCTAGAGGTTTTTTGCCGATGAACTGGAGTCATAGCGCCGTTTTGCTTTTCCAGTAGGGGTGTGTGAGCGTCCTCAGGACTTCTCCGGTGGGGGCGCGCGAGCGCACCCGCCGGGTGTAGCCCCCGAGGCCTCGGTGGAGTATTGAGAAAGTCTCCTCCGAGGTCTTAGTCGTGGTTTACCAGGGAGTAGTTGATGCGGCCGAGCCCCCGAGCCTCGCGCGCACGAGGTCGATCGGAGTCCCTGCCGTCTTTCGTTGTCCGGCCCTCACGCTCATCCTTCGGAGAGGAGGAGGAGGGGTGGGGAACGTCGTACTACCCCGTTCGGGCGAGTCCGGCGATCTCCGGTGAGCTACTAGCGGGGAGATTCGAGTGAGAGTCCGTGCTCCAGTCGTTAGGAGTCGGCTTGGGGCCCGGGGGCACTCTTCAAAGATGCCAAGGAGTGGTCATGCGGATGTCGGTTTCCTGCGACGGGATCCGAGGGCTCGATGCCTCCCCCGAGGGGATTCCTGCTTCGACCTCATCCTTTGGCCTCGAATACGTCTTGGGGTGCCTCGAGAGCGTGGCTCGAGCCCTGGCCATGTACGGGCGCATCCCTGGTCGTCCCTTGCTCTGTTGCTCGAGGGCAGCTGTCGAACCCAGGTCGAGGGCCAGCTTCCGTCCCCTCGAGACTTAAAATGGGCCCGGAGCCCGTTATGGGAATCTAGGAATATCCGTCCGTGGATCTCGCCCCGCCCGTTAGCCTGACGCGCCTTTTTAGGGCGAGATCGACGCGGTAGTGGGCGACGTGGCGTTCGGTTACTGCGTGGCGGACGGCCACGTGCCTTGCTCCTGTAAGGCGTGGGGGACGGTTAGGTGAGCGCATTTATTGCGGGAAACTGTTCCTACCTTTTCGCGCGGCCGTTGGACTTCCTCCTGGCCTATAAAGGCGAGACCCAGGGGTCCGTGCTCCCCTCCGGTTCCTTGCGCTCCTACCATCCCCTAGCCTCAGGAAACCCTAGCCTTCTTGCGCCTTCCGCCCACACTGCCGCCGCTGCCGCCGCCTTCCCCTCCGCTCATTCCCTTCCCGACAGCGCCGATGGCCGGAAAGAGCCAAATCCTCCCCGCCGAAGACTGAGCCTCTTCCTCGGTGACGGAGAGGAAGCTGGAGGAGCTGGTTGAAGATGGGTTGCTGCGGCCGAGGACGAACCGGTCGCGGCCGGAGTGGATAGCGCCGCCGCCGGCTCACCGGGAGCCGGCGCCCCCGGAGGGCTACGTGGTGAGCTTCGTATGCTTCCACGAGCGGGGTTTCGGCATCCCTTCGTCGGTCTTCATGCGGGCGCTTCTCCACTACTACCGGGTGGAGCTCCACCACCTTGCCCCCAACGCCGTCGCGCAGGCCGCCATCTTCGCGGCGGTCTGCGAGGGGTATCTCGGGGTGGAGCCGCAGTGGAACCTGTGGCTTCACCTCTTCAAGGGCGAGCTCTTCGCGCGGAGGGCGGGGGAGAAGGGAGTTCTCTACGCAGCGCGGGTAGGGAGCTGCGTCCTGCAGTTGAGGTCGAGCCGGGCGGACCAGTACATCCCGGCTCGCCTCATCTCCTCGAACAGCGGGTGGCACGAGGGCTGGTTCTACCTCCGCAACGACGACAACCAGCTGTCGAGGTACACCGGCCGCGTGCTGACCGCCCGGGAGGACCGCTGGGTATATGGAGTGCCGGACGTCGAGAAGCCGCGTCTGGACCCGTTGTTGGCGGCGCTGCAGCAGCTGCGCGCTCGAGGCTTGACGGCGGCGGCGGTAGCGACGGCGTTCCATCGCTGCCGGGTGATGCCGCTGTGCCGGTGTCGCCTGCGCCTCGACCAGATGACTCCTGAGGCGTCTCTGGAGGGGAGCCGGATGTCTCATGAGGCCCTCACCCTCGAGGAGGGGCTTCGTCGAGCCCGCCGGATGGTGGGGACCTTCAAGGCGGAGGAAGCCGACCGGCTCCCCATGAGGCCCACCGAGGGGTTCGAGCCCGTGGTAAGTTCCTTGGGTCGGTACGCTTGTTTTTGGTTTCGTTCGTTTCTCGGACCCCCTTAACCCGGTCGACGCCTATGTGCAGGACTTGTCGGCGTTGCGGGAGACGCGACCGCCGGTTCCGGAGGACCAGCCTGCCCGGGACGCTCGACGGCAGCATGTCTCGAAGCAGAAGGCGGTCAAGGAGTCGACCAAGAAGCGGGCGGCCCGCAAGGCCAAGGAGGGGGAGGCGCGGAAGAAACTCCGGCGCCAACAGGCCCTCGACGGGCTTCCTTTGGAGCCGTCGCCCTCCGAGACCATGTCGGGGGAGGACGACGACAGCAGCGGCGAGGATGACGATGCCTTGTCGCGGTACGAGGCCGCGACCGGGCTGGGGAGCCTCCCCGACATCCGCCCCCTGCTGGAGCCCATCGCGGGGTCATCCTCCTCGGTCATCGTGGTCGAGGAGGTTGAGGAGGACGACGAGGAAGAGGAGAAGAAGAAGAAGAAGAAGAAGGAAGAAGAGAAGAAGGAGGCGGGCCCCTCGGCAGGAGGGGCTGCCTTGCCCTGGACCCAGCAAGCAGGGTCGACGGGGGCGCCTGCCCCAGCCCAGGCCCCGCAAGCTCGGACGGGGACGGGGGCGGTGGCGCCGACATCGTCGTCGGCGGTGCCACCGTCGGGCGTGAGGACCCGAGGCCAGCTGGCCTCGGAGGCGCAGAAGACGCGCAGTGGTGCGCCGGCGAGAGCCCCACGGAGCGCCCGGTCCGCGGGTGGGGCTGCCGCGAGGCCACCGCCTGCCGCCTCGAGCGGCCCGGACCGTGCAGGGTCGAGGCCCCTGGTGCCGATCTCCGGGTGAGTTTTCGAGCTAAGGGGACTTGTCTTCTTTTTTGAATTCGTCGACCGACCTCATTTTTTATTTTACAGGCTGAAGCGGAAGGCGGAGACCATGGGGCCCACCCCCGTGAAGTCCCTTCGAGCCAGCGCCGCCGTCCTTAACCGGTCGGCGGAACAGGACGCGGCCTGGGTCCGCGAGGTCGAGGCCGCGAAGGAGCACCGTCGGCAGCAGGAGGCTGCAGGTGCTTCGACGGTCGCCGGCCCCGACCCTGCCGCGGCGGGGTCAGACCCGGCGAGGGTGGTGGCGCCCGGCCCGGTCGAGGAGGAGCCCAGGGCGCTGCCCTCGGCTGAGGCCACCGTGGAAGCGGCCGTGGAGGGGGCTGCACCGGCAGCGGAGCAGGAGGTGGCATCGGCGAGGGGGCCGCAGCCACAGCAGGACCCGCCGGCGCGGACGGTAGGCGCGGCGGAGGGCGAGGTCGCCGAGCCCTCTACCGGAGCCCCGGAGGAAGTGGCGCCGGAGGTTGAGGTGCCGGTTGCGGGGGCACCGGTGGTCGGAGCGCTGGTTCCCGATCCGCCGACGGGCGAGGTACCGGCCCCAGAGGCGTCGACGGCGGAGGCGCCAGCTCCGGAGGTGCTGGTTGCCGAGGGGCCGGTCACCGCCGAGGGGCGGGTGCCCGTGGTCATTGCCCTCGACGACGCCCCCCTAGACAGGGGAAAACAAATAATGGGGGCCGAGGGGGGCGAGACCATGAGCCGGGCCGATGCCTCGACCTCCGCCGGGGTCGCAGGAGCTGCGGGCGAGGGCAACGAGGCCGGCCCTTCGACCGGGCCGGGAGGTGCCCCGGCCGCGTCGTCATCGTCGTGGCCTGACTTCGCCGCGCTGGCGATAGCGCGGGCCGAGGAAGAGATCCCGAGGTGGGGGGCCGCCCCTTCAGTTTAGGGACGCCGCGAACCTCGACGCCGAGCCCATCCTCACTCTGAATGACAGAGATGAGGTGCATCGCTGGCAGTACCTCGAGGGCGTCCGCCAACATCTCGATCGGCTGCTCCGCGTGGCGTCCGACGCCGTTTCACGGGGCATGCGGGATGCCACCGAGGTACGATTAATCCGTCAGCTTGTTTCGTGGCTCTCAGTGTCTTTTTTCTTTGGTTTCATTATCTTTTTTGGTTTTCTTTGAGTTAGGAACTGAAGGAGACCTCCCGCCGCAAGTCACTCTTCATCCGGGGTGAGAGTGGCGTGTGGGCGTCGCTGTCCCGGCAATGGGCCCTGGTCGAGGAGACCTAGAAGAGGCTCGCCGATCGGACCGCTGAGATGGCTGAGCTGCGCACCGCCTTCTCGACGGTGAAGGAGGAAGCGATCCAGGCGTGGGCAGCCGAAGCTTCAATGCGTACCGAGGTGGACAAGGCCCGGGAAGAGGCTGCCCAGGCCCGCAGGGACCTCGAGCCCCTGGCGGCGCGGGTCAAGGAGCTCGAGGAGGACGTCTCCCAGGTCAGCCGTCAACGTGACCTCCTCAACATCCAGATCGGGCAGGTCACGGCCCGGTTTAGTGTGCTGAAGGACGAGATCTCGGGGCTGAACGGGGCCGTCCAAGAGAAGGACGCGGCGCTCCAAACCGCCCACCAGGAGATCGAGGCACTGAAGGCGACCGTCCGTGAGAAGGACAGTGCCCTCCTGGGGCTCGAGCAGACGTGCGGGGGGCTCCGCAACGAGGTTGTGGGTTTAAAGACCCACGTCGGGGGTAAGTAGCTTGTTATGGCCATATAGTTGATGCATCGCGTTAGGTGCTAATTTGCCTTGTCGTGTTTCAGAGCTGGAGAGTGAGAACCGGGAGGCCCATTCGACCGCCAACTCCCTGCAGAGCCTCCTCGAAGCCGAGACCCGGAGGACCCAGCTGCTCGAGGGCGCGATCACCACAGTGTGCGACGGTCTGGGGGTCGAGCCCGACGTCGACACCGGAGAAGACGCTCCGGGGAACTCCTTTATCCGTCGGGTGGCGGCGCTAGGTCACCTCGCCCGGGAGAAGATACGGGACAGCCTCCACCACGGCGTGAAGAGGGCGCTGGCCGTCGTCCGCTCGGGTTTTGTATTCAACATGGAGCTCGTTGCCGACGGCTTCATCACAGACCCGGAGCGGACGAACGAGGAGAATGAAGACGCCTGCTTGGATCTGATTGAAGCCGCAGAGGGGCCTGGGAGCCGCCTGGCCTCGCTCTTTGAACCCGAGGTGGTCCCGCCTGCTGACGACGAAGGCCTGTGAGCCAAATCTGGGCACGGAGGCCCATGTAATAAATTAGTTATTTTGATTTTCGGTTATGGTGGCCTCGGGGGCCTTAAGAACTCGAGACATAAACCAGTTCGTGGTTAATCTAGTTTTATTCGAGCTTTTCTTCCCTCTATCGCTTGGGTTGTGTTCTTGTGCGATTTACTTAGCACGCAGTCGCGTCCTTTGGCGCAGAGGAGCTAGTGGAGGTACCGTAGCCTGGGGGGCGTAGGTGATCTCACGGCTCGACTGCCCTTGAGCTTCAGGGTGCTCTTGCGGCTTCGCAGGTCGTTCAAGATTCTAATCTCAGCGACAGTGGGTAAACTTCTTTTTAAAGTTATGAACTGTTATTGGATCTATTTAGCGTGCGGCCGCGCCCCTAGACGGCGTGAGTACCGTAGCCTCGGAGGCGTAGGTGATCTCGTGGCTCGATAGCCCCCGAGCTTCAGGGCGCTCTTGCGGTGCTTGCTGATCTAAGCAATAATTCTTAAAATTTTTTAAAAAGAAGTGAAATTTTTTTCGAGACTGGGGGTTCCCCGAACTGGGGGTTCCCCCTTTGTAGCCCCCGAGGGAGGGTCGATTCTGGTAGTGCAGAGTCGATCCTCCCTCATCGTAAAAACGAAAGTTTTAACATTGCTGTATTCTTTATTGATGAAAAAGAAATTACAGAGCCTCGAGGCTTTCTAAGGAAAAAAGTGACGTAGCTGTTCAATGTTCCAAGCGTTGGTGAAGATTTCGCCCTTCTCGTTGGATAGCTTGTAGGTGCCTGGCTTTAGTACTTCTGCGATAATGTACGGTCCTTCCCATGGTGGCGTGAGCTTGTGGCGCCCCTTGGTGTTCTGGTTCCGTCGTAGCACCAAATCGCCGACGTTGAGGTCGCGCTTGTGGACGTGTCTGTCGTGGTAGCGTCGGAGACCCTGCTGGTACCTGGCAGAATGCAACAAAGCCACATCTCGGGCTTCCTCGAGCTGGTCGAGGGCGTCCTCTCTTGCGGCGTCATTGTTTCTTTCGTTGTAGGCCTTCAACCTTGGGGATCCGTATTCTATATCAGTTGGGAGCATAGCCTCGGACCCGTAGACTAAGAAAAACGGAGTGAACCCCGTGGCTCGACTCGGCGTTGTTCTTAGGCTCCACAGAACCGAGGGTAGCTCGGCAGCCCATCTTTTGCCATGTTTGCGTAGCTTGTCAAAGATTCTGGGTTTCAGGCCCTGTAGGAGCATGCCATTGGCACGTTCTACTTGGCCGTTTGTTTTTGGATGAGCCACGGCCCACCAGAGAACGCGAATGTGATGGTGGTCACAGAAGTCCAGAAACTTTTTTCCAGTGAACTGGGTGCCGTTGTCCGTGATGATGCAGTTGGGGACCCCAAAGTGATGAATGATGTTGGTGAAGAAAAGCACGGCTTGTTCGGACTTAATACTGGTGATGGGGCGAGCCTCGATCCACTTGGAGAATTTGTCTATAGCGACGAGTAAATGGGTGAAGCCGCCGGTTGTCCTCTTTAGAGGTCCGACAAGGTCGAGGCCCCAAACGGCAAACGGCCATGTGATGGGGATGGTTTGTAGAGCATGCGCCGGGAGATGAGTCTGTCTCGCATAGTACTGACAACCTTTACAGGAGCGTACTAGCTTGACAGCGTCGGAGACCGCGGTCGGCCAATAGAATCCTTGTCGAAAGGCGTTCCCGACGAGGGTTCGAGGCGCAGCGTGATGACCGCAAGCCCCCGAGTGCAGATCGCTGAGCAGACCCCTGCCTTCCTCGTTCGTGATACAACGTTGGAGGATGCCTGTAGGACTGCGGCGGTACAGCTCCCTACTGTCGCCAATGATCACAAAGGTTTTAGCCCGGCGAGCGATCCATCGAGCCTCGGTCTTACTCGAGGGGAGGTCCCCTTGGGTAAGGTAGTCGAGGTACGGCGCGCGCCAGTCAGGCTCAAGGTCAGATGGTGGGGTCGATCCTTCCACCTGCATGGCTTCGGCCCCGGTCGAGGGGGCTTCTGCCTCAGGTGGGGGGTCGAGTGACGTCCCGTCGACCCCTCCATCTGGCCTAAGGTCGACGGATGGCCGTTGGAGATCTTTTACGAAAACGTCAGGTGGAACCGTAGTTCGACTTGACGCGATTTTTGCGAGTTCATCGGCGGCCTCATTATACTTGCGTGCGATGTGGTTGAGCTCGAGGCCGTGAAACTTGTCCTCGAGGCGTCGTACCTCTCGGCAGTAGGCTTCCATCTTGGGGTCGCGGCAGCTCGAGCTCTTCATGACCTGATCGATCACCAGCTGGGAGTCGCCTCGAACGTCAAGGTGTCAGACCCCGAGCTCGATGGCAATTCTTAGCCCCGTGACGAGTGCCTCGTACTCAGCGACGTTGTTGGACGCAGGGAAATGGAGCCGGATGACGTAGCGCATGTGAGCCCCGAGGGGTGAGATGAAGAGCAAACCCGCGCCTGCTCCTGTTTTCATCAATGACCCATCGAAGTACATGGTCCAGAGCTCGGCCTGGAGCTATGCGGGAGGGAGTTGGGTGTCGGTCCATTCAGCCAGAAAGTCTGCCAATACCTGTGACTTTATAGCTTTGCGCGGCGCATAAGATAAGGTCTCGCCCATGAGCTCGACCGCCCACTTGGTGATCCTACCCGAGGCTTCCCGGTTCTGGGCTATCTCTCCCAGGGGAAAAGAAGAAACCACAGTAACCGGGTGGCCCTCGAAGTAGTGTCAGAGCTTGCGTCGTGTCAAGATGACAGCATATAGCAATTTCTGGATCTGGGGGTACCGGACCTTGGTTTCCGAGAGGACCTCGCTAATGAAATAGACCGGCCTTTGGACGAGCAAGGTATGAGCCTCCTCGGCCCGTTCGACGACCAGGACTGCGCTGACTACTTGTGACGTCGCAGCGACATAAAGTAGGAGCAGCTCTCCTGGGGTTGGAGGGACGAGAATTGGCGAGTTAGAGAGCGTGACTTTGAGTTTTGCGAGAGCTTCCTCGGCCTCGAGGGTCTAGGAAAAATGCTCCGATTTCTTCAAGAGGCGGTACAGAGGGAGCGCTTTTTCGCCGAGGCGCGAAATGAAACGGCTGAGTGCCGCCAGGCAGCCCGTGACCCTCTGTACGCCTTTCAGATCTCGGATGGGGCCCATCTTGGTTATCGCAGAGATTTTTTCTGGATTGGCCTCGATGCCCCGCTTAGACACGATGAACCCCAAAAGCATACCTCGGGGGACGCCAAAAACGCATTTTTCTGGATTGAGCTTGATATTCTTTGCTCGAAGGCATTTGAAGGCAACGTCGAGGTCGTTTACTAGATTATTGGCTTGTTTGGTCTTGACTACGATGTCATCGACGTATGCCTCGACGGTTGGTCCGATATGTTCCCCGAAAATGTGCTGCATGCATCGCTGGTACGTTGCCCCTGCGTTCCGGAGACCGAAGGGCATCGTAACGTAGCAATACATGCCGAACGGGGTGATGAATGAAGTCGCGAGCTGGTCGGACTCCTTCATTTTTATCTGATGGTAACCGGAGTAAGCGTCTAAGAACGAAAGGGTTTCACATCCCGCAGTTGAATCAACGATTTGATCAATGCGCGGCAAAGGAAAGGGAACCTTTGGACATGCTTTATTTAAACTAGTATAATCTACACACATCCTCCATTTTCCACTCTTTTTCTTAACTAATACAGGATTAGCTAGCCACTCGGGATGGTGAACCTCCTTGATAAACCCGGCCTCCAGTAGCTTGTGGATCTCTTCGCCGATGACCCTGCGCTTCTCCTCGTCGAAGCGGCGCAGGCGTTGCTTCACCGGTTTGGACCCGGCCCGGATCTCCAAGGCGTGCTCAGCGACTTCCCTGGGTATGCCCGGCATATCCGAGGGACTCCACGCAAAAATGTCAACATTCGCGCGGAGAAAGTCGACGAGCACGGCTTCCTATTTCGGGTCGAGGGTGGCGCTGACGTTCAGCGCCTTCCCGTTGGGATCAGCAGGGTCGAGGGGCACGAGTTTGACATCCTCCGCGGGCTCGAAGCTGCCGGTGTGGCGTTTTGGGTCGGGAATCTCGTTGGCGAGACCGCCTCGCCGTGTTCGACGCACTCGACGTCGCACTCGTAGGCATGTGCATACGAGGGCCCCACAGTGATGACGCCATTTGGGCCGGGCATCTTGAGCTTGAGGTAGGTGTAGTTCGGCACGGCCATGAACTTGGCGTAGCACGGTCGCCCAAGGATGGCGTGGTATGTCCCGCGGAATCCGACCACTTCGAAGGTGAGGGTCTCCTTCCTGAAGTTGGCCGGTGTGCCAAAACAAACGGGCAGATCGACCCGTCCGAGGGGTTTCGCCCGCTTCCCTGGCACAACTCCGTGGAAGCCCCCGACGCTAGGCTGTAGGCATGCTCTCTCGATCCCCAGGAGGTCGAGGGTCTGGGAGTAGATGATGTTGAGGCTGCTCCCGCCGTCCATGAGTACCTTGGTAAGGCGTGTGTTGGCGATGATGGGATCAACAACAAGAGGGTAGACTCCCGGATTGGGGATGTAGTCCGGATGATCATCACGGTCGAAAGTGATGGCCATCGCAGACCAATCAAGGAAACGAGGGACCGCCGTTTGTACGGAGAAAACTTCTCGCCGCTCTCGCTTGCACTGGCGCGCTGAGAGGCGGGTCGAGGGTCCTCCGTAGATCATGAAGCAATCGTGGATCTCGGGGAACCCCTCATCCTTGTCATCACCCTTTGGGTCTTCCTTTTTGTCGGTGTTCTTGCTGCCTGCGCCCTCGAAGTACCTGCGGAGCATATGACAATCTTCGAGGTTATGGTTAATGGGTCCCTTGTGGTAAGGGCATGGCTCTTTAAGCATTTTGTCGAAGATGCCCCCGCCGGGGGGCCTCGAGGCTTCTTGCGTTCGGTAGCGGCGACAAGCTCGTCGGCCGGGGCCTCGAGCTTGCCCTGCTGGCCTTTCTTCTTCTTGCGGTTGTTCCTCTTGGAGCCACGGGTGGAGCTCGTGGGGTCGTCGGTCTTCTGCTTCCCCGTGTCCTGCTCGCCGCCGAAGATGGCACCAACTGCCTCCTCGCCGGCAGCGAAGTTGGTGACGATGTCCATCAGCCCGTTGGCAGTGAGGGGGGTGTGACGGCCTAACTCTCGGACCAACTCCTTGCAAGTGGTGCCCGAGAGGAAAGCCATGATCACATCAGAGTCGGTGACGTTGGGGAGCTCGGTGCGTTGTCTGGAGAAACGCCGGATGTAGTCCCGGAGGGATTCACCTGGCTTCTGCTTACAACTCCGGAGGTCCCATGAGTTGCCGGGGCGCATGTAAGTTCCCTTGAAGTTTCCCTCGAACACCCTTACGAGATCACCCCAGTCATGGATCTGCTGGGGTGGAAGATCCTCGAGCCAGGCCCGAGCGGTGTCGGAGAGGAATAAGGGGAGCTGTCGGATGATGACTCGGTCGTCGGTGGCCTCGCCCAGCTGACATGCTAAGCGGAAATCGGCGAGCCAAAGTTCGGGTTTGGTCTCGCCGTTGTACTTGGCGAGAGTCGTGGGAGGGCGGAACCGCGCCGGCAGTATCATTTCGCGGATTGCCTTGCTGAAGACCCGAGGGCCCGGAGGCTCGGGTGAAGGGCTGCGATCTTCCGAGCTGTCGTAGCGCCCGCCCCTATGCACGTGGTAGCCTCGAGCCACACCGTCACCGTGCTTGCGCGTGCGGCGCTCGACGATATTACCACGGGTGTCTCGAGGCCCTTGGTCGTGAGTCATGTGCTCGGGGGCGGGAGCCATTCGAATCCGTCAGGGAGGTTCGGGATGAACCGATGCCTCTCTCTCCTGTCGGGAGGGCTCTGCGAGCCGCTCCGAGGCGGGCTCGCGTCGCCTCGAGGCAGAGCTCTCGGCCTGCTGCAGGGCAGCGGTCTCGAGGAGTTCTCGGATCTCGTCTCGAGCCCGGTGAGCATCGGGGTTTGACGGCTCGGGCATATTGCGCAGGAGCATGGCGGCGGCGACGAAGTTCTGGCTGGCTCGAGTGAAGACCGGGGGGTCGGTTACCCGGTCCTCGTCGATGCGACGGTTGACGTCGCGAGCTCTTCCGCGAGCTCTCCCGCCAAGTGCGCGTTCCGCACGCTCATGCTCGAGAGTTTGTTGGAGTAGACGCAGGTTTTCTCGTTCCTCGTCGAGCCTCTCCTGCAACTCGCGGATTTGGTCGAGCTACGCCCCTTGATCCGCAAGGAGTTGAGCCTCGCCTTGCTCGGCAGGGAGCCCGACGTGAGGGGGCGTGTGCCTTCCTCCGACCGGCTCTTCTTCCTACGAATCCGACGCGCTTTCAACATCGACGTTGAAGCACTCGCGGGTCGGATCGTAGGTGTCATCAGCCGAGTCGGAGTCAGGGGCGCCGAAATAATAGTATGACGGGGGAATGCATGGTCGTTGCGAGTCGCCACCGGGGTTACAGCGTGGGGAAGCGGTCACACGGGGTTCTGTTTCTGGCGCCTCAGTAGAGTCCAGATAATCAGAAGCCGGCGGGGACGTGACGAGGTCCAGGGTGGAGCATAGATGGTGCCCAGGGAGTTCCTCATAAGCACTCATGCAAGTGCTCACGGAAGAAGCGTACACCTGGGTAGCCGAAACTAGCCCAAATGGAAACGGCGAAGGCGATGTTGCTGCCCACACCGGAAGGGATGCACGGGGTAGTGGCGTCGCACCGGGCGGAGGAGCGGCGGGGTTCTCCGTTGGCATGCTGTCCTCGGCCAGGCTCATCCTACCCAGACCTTCCACGAGAAAATCTGGGCCGGCGTCTGGCTGGGAAGTGCCGAAACGGGGAACCCCATTACCCTCCGCGAGGTGGAGACGATGGTTGCGCCGGGCTCGCCGCCGTCGGGCGGCTCGCGCCTGCCTGGGGCGACGGTACCAGCGGATTGCTCCCCCAGGCTGGGAGAGCTCGTAATCCTCGTCGGTAGGGTGTCTTGGCGGGAGTAGGACCATATCGTAGCCATAGCCGAGCGACATGAACTCCAAACTTCCGAACCAGATCACCGTGGCCAACGGGATAGGGCGTTCGGGGTCAGCCATCCAGGAAAAAGGCGGGAAAGCGACGTTGGTCACGCAGCGATCCCCTACCTGGCGCGCCAACTGTCGGTGTTCGGACCCGAGGGGGTCCTAAACCAACGAGTAAAATGCTGCGTGTCCCTTTCCTGGGTGGTGATGCAAGGAGAACACACGGGGGTTTTATCCTGGTTCGGGCAAAAGAAGGCCCTACGTCCAGCGGGGGGGGGAGAGGTTTGTATTTCCTTGCACCGAGGTGCTTGTGTAGGGGTTACAAGCTTGCGTGAGAGGGCATCGAGCCCAAGTCTCAAAGGAGAAAAAGAAAGAGTACAAGATGATTGCTTGAGATGTTGATCTTTGTCTTGTAAATGGCCTGTTGTTCGTCTATTGATCTCTGCCCCCTTTGCGGAGTCCCGGCCTGCCCTTTTATAGGAGGGGAGGAGGCCAAGACGACGGGGAGCCTTGAAATGATGTTTTGTCGATCTCTGTTGAGGTGACTGTAGCGACGTGCCTTAGAAATGGGAGGCCATCCTTGGGGACGTGATGTCGTAGAGGACGAGGTGTTGAAATGACCCGGAGCGTCGTGCCATACCGTCCTTCCTTCCCTGTTACGCTGTGTCGGGGGTCGAGGCCGGGTCGAGGCTGAACGGATAAGTCCGAATCCCTGGAACTGCGGTGTACGGGCCTTGTCGTATCCTCCCTCGAGGGTCACTGGTGATGCATAGTGTTAGGTATGGTGGGCATAGTGACGTTTTTCACCTCTCATCACGGGATGGGCGGTAAAATAGTGAAGGCTGTTACTGGTATTGTTCCCACGTCGACCTAGGTTGCGGCCATGACGGTAGGTGGTAGTTGGTGGTCGTATTAAATGCCATGACTTTTTTGTCCGTGGTAGGTGGAGGCAGAGGGGATCGAGCGCCTCGACCCGGGCTCACGCGAGTCGGAGCGCTCCCGGGGGGCGGTCGAGCCCCGTGCGGGTCGGAGCGTGGTCGAGGCCTCCCGTCGAGGGGGCCTCGTACGAGTCGGAGGCGGGATGCGGTCGAGGCATTCCGTCGAGCCGGCCTCGTACGAGTCGGACCTGTCGCGCGTTTTGAAGTGGGTCGTGCTTTGTCGTGGCTTAGTCGTTTTAGTTTTCATTATCGTTGAATGTGGGTACCCTATAGTATTGGTACCGACACCACTCGTCAGCGAAAGGAGGGAGGGAGAGGCGCGGCTGCTGGGCTAGGGCCGAGCTGGGCCGCTGCGCCGAGCTGGGCCGCTGCGCCGAGGCAGGCTGCAGCGCTGCTGATCGGCCCACCAAGCAAGGAGGAGAGCGGGCCGCCGGTTACCAGGTGAGTAAACTGTTTCTTTTTTCCTTTTTCTTATTTGCTTATTTAATAAACTATCTCAAATAAAAGTTTCAAGCCAAAACAAAACAAAATAAAACCACTACACGAAATAAAATAAATGCAGCAGCATGAATGCAACACCAATTAGTTTTAAAATTTTAATTTTCCATTAATTGTTATCTAAATTATTTAAAATTCATTAACTCTAAAATTTGGAATTTTTGGGTGTTACAAAGAAAGAGTTTTTCTTTTTATTTTTCAATTCTTTTCAAGATTTTCAAATGGCAGCAGCTTTAAATCAATTTTTGAGCAACAAAATGTCATTTTCTGGAAATGGCCAAAAATGAAAGTTGCTTAGAATTTAATTCTCTACAACTTTTATTAAGGGACCAACTCAAAAATCCAAATAGATTTTGAATTGGAAGTTAAAAGCTAAATAAAGGGTATTTGGACCATTTTCAATAACATTTTTAAAAGCAAATTTTTTTTACAAAACTTTGAATAACAAAGTTGCTCCAAAAATCATGGTGAACCATTATAAGTTAATTAGTTATGTAAACAAACATGTTTAACACTACTACAAGCAAGACCAAGGCATAGAATTAGTTAAATGAAACCTATGCAACAACATGTTTCAAGTCCATGTTTCAATGTTTGAAAGCATTGTTTCAATGATTATTTAACATGATTAGGCATGTATAATTATGATGCTTGATGATGCATAACATGCATGATTGCAATGCCTAAATGCTTGTGTAACACCGGGGTGTTACAAAAAAGTCTGGGCTCAACCTTCTCAGGCATCAAACAGTTTAGATGTATGGCAATTCAGGATTAGGACTCTTAGGAAAATGGCTAGAGGCTGGGCTGCTAATGAAGTAGCCAGCATGAATAAGGAAAAAGTGGAATTAGCTTTAGAATATAATGATTTAGAGAAAGAGATGGAATCTAGAGCCATGACTGATCAAGAATTAATTAGATTTAGAAAAGTAGCTAAAGATTTAGATAATATCTTGGCATTAGTGGAGATCAAAGTGAGACAAAGGTCTAGGGATAGTAGAAACATTGTAGAGGGAGACAAAAATACAACTTATTTCCAAGCAGTTGCAAATCAGAGGAGCAGGAAGAAGAGAGTAGAAGTTTTAGAGGGCCCTAATGGTCTAGCTGAGGACCAGAAGGGTATGATGGATATTGTAGTTGATTTCTATTAAAAAAATATTTGCCAAAGAAAGCAGAATGGATGCTAGATTAGCAAATGATTTCTGGGGTATAGATAATTTGGTAACTGAAGAGAAAAATGAATTACTTACAAAACCTTTCACTGAAGAAGAAATAAAGGATGTAGTTTTTAGCTGTTATTCTGATGGAGCACCAGGTCCTGATGGGGTTTGTTTCATGTTTTATCAGAAGTTCTGGGAGATAGTTAAGAATGACTTATTAGCTTGTTTGATTATCTTCACCGGGGTAGATTAGACCTGCATAGATTGAATTTTGCCATGATTACACTGATTCCAAAAGAAGAGGGGGCTAGATCAATGAAGAAATTTAGACCAATAAGTCTGATAAACTGTAGCTTCAAAAATCTTCTCAAAAGCATTAACTCCGAGACTAGAAAAAATTATTGATACATTAATAGCACATCAGCAAAGTGCCTTTATCCAAGGGAGGTATATCTTGGAGAGTGTTGTAGTTGCTCATGAGATAGTCTATGGTATACATAAAAGTGGGGAACTAGGGTGTGTCATTAAGCTAGATTATGAAAAAGCCTATGACAGAGTAAGTTGGGAGTTCCTCTTTGAGATCCTAGAATCTAGGGGTTTTAATTCTTGTTGGATACAATAGATCAAAAGGATCATTCAGCAAGACTATGTGGGAGTTATGCTCAATGGGGAAGAGAGTAAATTTTTTAAACAGGGAAGGGTTAAGACAAGGAGATGCTTTATCCCCCTTTACTTTTTAATCTGGCTGGAGATGTTCTAACCAGAATGTTGGTGAAAGGTGCTAATATGGGTCAGATTAGAGGGTTAGGCTCTGAATTTACGGAAGGAGGTGTGGTCTCCTTACAATATGCAGATGATACAATCTTATTTTCTGATATAGATCTAGATCACCTACTTAATTTGATGGGCATTTTAATGTGGTTTGAACAGATATCGGGAATGAGAGTTAAAATATTTGCCATGAATTTGTCAGAAGAGACCTTATGACATTTCTCATCTATTTGCTTGTCCTTTAGGGTATCTAGGTGTGCCTTTACACTCTGATAACGTGAGGAGAGAAGATATACAACCTTTAGTTGATAAATTACTTAGGAGGATTGCTGGATGGAGAGGTAAACTCCTCTCTTATGTAGCAAGAGAGGTCTTGATCAAGGCATGTTTAACTAGTATACCAATCTACCTCATGTCCTTCATCAAATTTCCAAAATGGGCCATAAAGATTCTCAATACCCATTTAGCATATTGTCTCTGGAATGATAACCCTGAGAATCACAAGATACACCTAGTTAATTGGGATAGTGTGTCTATGATGAAAGATTATGGAGGGCTAGGAATTTCAAATCTAAGAGATTTAAATATCTATTCATTAGCCTCATGGATCAAAAGATATAATGTGGACAAAAATAAATTGTGGAAACAAGTTATAGATTCTAAATACAGTACAAATAGGCCAAACTTCTTATATAGTAATACTAATGGAGCTTCTCAGTTTTTTAGGGGTATCATGTGGGCTGCTTCTACAGCTAAGATGGATTTTAGGTGGAAAACAGGAGATGAGAAAAAAGTAAATTTTTGGGAGGATAACTGGTTTGGTTCCACTAGTTTGGCTATCCAGTATTGGGAGGTGTATGTTTTGGTGCAGGAGCAAGCTGGGACAGTAGCTGGATTGTGGGAAGGTGTTGATCTAAAATATACTTTTAGAAGAGGTTTTAATCAGAGACTCTTTAATCTGTGGCTAGAAATTGTTCAATTAGCCTCAACTATCACCCTAACAGAGGATGATGATACTTTAATCTGGCAGTTCAATTCCTCTAGCATTTACTCTTCTCAGTAACTATACAAAGTTATTAATTTTTAGAGGCATAACTCCAATTCATGTTCCAGCAGTGTGACACTTGAAGATCCCCCCTAGAGTTCAGTTTTTCCTGTGGCTATTATCTAAAAATAAGACTTTGACTAGAGATAACTTGAGTAGATGATATGACCTGCCTTTTTTGCTCAGAAAATGAATTAGTACAACATCTCTTTTTTTTTGAATGTGTAGTAGCTAAGCAAATGTGGGTCTATCTTTCTGAAGTATGTGATAGAGATGTAGGACAGGATTTCATTTCAATAGGTCAGATGTGGTTAAGTAATAAGAGATTTTTAGTTTGCAATTCCTTTTGTGCTGCAACCCTGTGGGGGCTTTGGTAGCTAAGGAATGGCATGCGTTTTCAGGGACAAACTTGGGTGGAGCTAAGGCTACTGTTCTTGAGAATTGCAGCCATGCTGCAGACCTGGGTAATTTTGTGTCCCCAAGAGAAAAAGGAGTTTTCACTGCGATTGAAGAAATTGAAGGACATTACTACAAGCCCAACAAGAATTTGTGGTTGAGTCAAGTGAGTGATAAGTGGGATGCTTTCGTGTTCTAGCAGGCGCATAACTGGGAGAATCAAGCTTTACTAGAAGAAGTGATGATGAAGCTATCAGGCATCCCGGTGGCTAGCGCTAAAAGTTATGAGAAAACCTGGATGAGCCTAATCAACATGAAAACTGTGGAGAAGAGACGATGTTTAGAGCGGTTTTGCTATCCTAGAGAGTTGTTTGTTGTTAGTTGTCGCTTTTACCAGTGACTCTTTGAGTTTTTTTTTGCTAAAACTGTATGGACGGGTGTATCCCACATCCCACCTGAGTGTTGTAAAACTGTGATGGTGTCTTTGCTAATGCTAAGACAGGAGCATCGCCCTAGAATTCTAAAAAAAAAGATGTTGATCTAAGCTGTAACTAGTAGCATCCGATATACAAACGAAAGAGAATCTTCCGCCTAAAGAAAAAGAAAAACAAAGGATCTTTATCCCATTTCATTTTTTTGCGTGTTATTTCTCTATTTCTCTTGTTTTCTTAGTTTCATCTTGCGGTATCCTAGAGCAAGGCATTTTTTACATAAAGAAAAGAACATTCGACTTCATCCTTGAAGAAGAAAAGTCAGACCACATTATTACAATAAACTCAATTCGGATAGCTTACAAAACAAAACCAACTCAAAACTCAATTCTAGAAATAAAAGACCATCTATAGGACAAGAAAAAAAAAACACATCACCGTATTCTCCAGCTTGCGGCAAGCCTCTAACACCAAATTCTCCTTTGTCTCATACCACTGCAATTGGACCCAGAAACGAAGCGAATATATCCCCTGAATAAAACCTGTAGAAGAGTTTTGTGTCAACATTTATTAAAAACAACTTCATTACTTGTTAGCTAAATGGACCAGCAAATCGCCCAGGCATATTAACATTGTCTTCGTTTGCAACAATGTATGAACAAATATTAGTATTTTTTTTACTGGTATATAATAGTCGATTACCATGATTGGTACGTGCCGTCGAGCGCTGGTCTGTCTCGAGTCACGCAGGAAAGTGGCCACAGAATGTTTACTGCCACGGTGACACCGTGCCTGGTGGCCTGTTAATTTCTGCAGGTTCCATAGATCTGCAGAAGCAGAACGCGTTGTTCTCGCATTGGTAGGCCACACTGCACACAACCCGCAGCGGCATTCATGTCGATCGCGATCGGTACCTGCGACCTGAGTGATGTCTGATCCTCAGTTCCCCACCGTTACCCGTTAGATCAGTACTAAAGGACAATATAATAGGGCATCCAGTTTCCTATTCGGTTATTCCGGATGGCTCACTATTTGACGTTATATAGGATGGTTTTCTGGCTCTCGTGGCTATTCTCGGCGTTGTCACGAAAATTTGTCTTTCACCATATGGGACGGACCTTCCGAGGACTAATTGTTCTACGTAACATACAACTAGGCTTGCACTCGAACTAATCCATGCATGGGCGCATCTCATCGCGTCACCGGCAGCAATGAGATGGTCATCGACGTGCATGTGCAGCATCGCACAGCACGCCCTGCTGCCGGAGTCCGCAAGGCGTTGATGGTCACTAGTATCACAATTTCTGTCAGAGTCAATCCAACGTTTGATGAATGCGACATTGATTAAGTGAAGGCAGGATTGATTTTTCACGCACTTTTCCATCACCTTTTTTTTAAGACGTGCCTTTTCTTTAGTGAGTTTTTCTCGATCACACAAAAAGTTTACGTTTCTTTATATTAAGACAGAGGACAGAGGAAAAGTTTAATACAACACGCCTTAGACGTCGCTGTCAGCCGCCCCGTGAGCGTATAGGTGGAGGTGGAGACCGGAGTACCACGCAAAGTACCCGCGTACTTGCTCGATTCGTTGATTTGGAACAACCACCCTGGTACC
The DNA here is from genome assembly GCA_038087645.1 of Saccharum hybrid cultivar R570. Lineage (NCBI taxonomy): Eukaryota > Viridiplantae > Streptophyta > Magnoliopsida > Poales > Poaceae > Saccharum > Saccharum hybrid cultivar. The sequence goes on along the minus strand of JAQSUU010000112.1, from coordinate 7,214,895 downwards.
TGCCAAATGCTGCTTACCTTTCATGACAGTATGCTTAAGAAAAAACTGCTTTTCCTACTAAAACATGCATGCATGGGGAATTGGTGATTGACAGTTTTGTTTGCGTTTGTAGTATGGAGAGAAGACAGTTTTTTTTTTCTAGTTAACGTTGCGTAGCGTGTGCATGTGTGTAGGCTCCTGTGTGTGTCTGAGGTGGCGATCAGTGGTCCGTCAAAATGGCCACTGTATCGTCATTTTTTTGGCCCATTTGGAAATGAAATGTCGACATGTTGATGTGGTTTTGTCGCGGTTCTCTGTCTTGGGCACTGTTCATGCCGGAACACGAGAAGCTTCACGGTAACATTCATCAATCATCGTTCATCAGCACCAGCCGGAGTTGCAATATGCTATGGCCGGGTTTGCTAGGCTGCAACTGAGCTCATCCTCGATGAGTTGTTGATGTTACTCAAGCAGTGAAGTACTCCGGTCATAAATAGAACGATCAACGATGTTGTCTTTGTGAAACTATCGTTCCAACTTATAGGAAGTTTTAGTTTTATCCCAAGTTAAACTTCTCTAGCTTTAAGCTGATGTTTTATAATATTTACTCTGTCCTTTTGCGTGCCATACTAGATTTGTTCTAAGTCCAACTTTTTTTTTAACTTTGATTATCAATTTCAAAAAATCCATGTAGTTAAACAACATGCAAACCATACATTATGAAAATATTTCTCATAGTAAATATAAAAACATAAATTTTAAGTTGTTAACCTATATACTTTTTTTTAAAAAAAAGTTATTGGTCAAAGATAGAAATGCTTGGTTGACTTAGGACAAAATAAATATGACATGAAAAAAACAGAGGGAGTAGTGCCGAAAGCGTGTAATGTAGATATAGCTTCAAGCCGTCGCTTTTGATTATTTTCCTTAGTGGAGTATGTGGGGTTACTATAGGTTATGTTTTCACAACAGCAAGACATGCCTAGTGAACGGGATTACTTTATATTGTTTTTTTTATAATGGCATTAGATAGATAATTTAGATGAAGTTAGAGGTTAGTTTAGATTGTTTGTCATGGTAATGTGGGTAACTTATGTACAGATTTATTTATAATATTTTCATCATGATAGAGACGGGTAATTGTGTAGAAAACATAATAGATCCAATAATTATTATTGTTAGAGCCTATCAATTGGTGCATCATGTTTTCTGATTTTTGTGTGAATATGTACTATTTATATATTTTTTCATATCGTCTTAAGAGATTTCACAGGAGGCTTAAAAATGTCTCTAATTAATTATGGTAAGATATTTCTTAAGTTTATAACAAACCACTCAACTAATTTGGTTATTCGGGTAATCACCACGAAAAGACAGCATCAAACTATCACTGTTTATTCACTGAAAAGTACCGCTGAAGTAGTTCAAGCGAACAGATAAGGACCATGTGAAGGGAACTGGCCTAGTTTGAGTGTGGGTGAGCTTAACTGTTTAATGCTACAAACTCTGTGTTCTTGCCAACTGATGCCTTGATTTTTGCCGTTCTGTGAAATGTTAATTACTGGGAAAAAAAAAGTAGATACAGCCTGGCTGCACGGAGACAGCGTGCAGACCACCACTCGTATGTTGACACGTGCCTGACTATCAATTGCTGAGCTGGAGCCGCATGGCCTCATGTGTGAACCGTTCCTCGGGCCTGGTTTACTTCTCTTCCAAATTTCAAATTTTTACACTCTCTCTTCATCAAATTTAGACGTATGTATAGAGCACTTGATGTAGGTAAAAGAAATAACTAATTACACAGTTTGGTTGTAAATCACGAGATGAATCTTTTGAACATAATTAGTCCATGATTAGACACTAATTGCTAAACACAAACGAAAATGCTACAATAGCAAAATTCTAAATTTTTTTCGCATCTAAACACCCCTCAGTCTAGCTGCGTGATGAATTCCAGGACACGTGGCTTGCATCGACTGGTGGTCTGCACGCTGCCTCCGTGCGGCCAGGCTACATCTGATTATTTTCCAATTACAGATGCTTCTGCTAGTAGCTTCTCTCTCTTCCACTTTTACCATTTTATTTTGTTTAGACAAATACGTTTACCGTTTTGCTGGAGAGAATAATGTGTGCCTTCGAGATTCTTGGAGCACTATTCCCAGATTTACCAGGTTCGTTCAATCTGTGAATTCTCAATGTGAGGAACTAGTTGGTTGGAGGCTTGGAGCTGCTCTTCCGTTTTCCTTTTTTAATTCGTGCGCCGAGATAGAATCTGACGAGAGCGATGTGGACCACGATGAATCGATGGATGCCCACACTCTGCGGTTTACACGCGTCGAGGATTCTGTACTACCACCGGTCGCTAGTCGAGCAGCCACCACCAGCACGTACGCCGGGTGCCGCCGGCGCCTCCTCCACCGGGCAACTACCAAACCACCCCACCCCACCACGGCGATTGCTGCTCCTCCGCGTAGACGCGTAGTCTCTTTGTAGAGGACACCGCGTCTGCATTCTCTTGTTACTGGGAACCGCAAGCATCAGCCATCAGCCATCAGAAAACTCGAGTCTTTCCGGTCCACACACGGGTCCTGTTCGGCTGTGCTGATAAGTCGATTGAAAAACGCTGTTGACTGATTTGTTATGAGAAAAAAAAATATTATTTCAACTAAAAGAATAAGCTGAAAAAGACGAATTATAAGCCGAATGAACGGGCCACGGCTTGCGCCGCTTGACCTGTCACCGTCGATGTTAAATTTCATGGTGCAAAGTACGTGTTTCTGTACCATCGGTCTGAAGGACGCGTTGTTCTTGGATATAGGCAGGCCACAGCAGTACAGCACACAGCGGCGATGCGCAGGCAACCCTTTCTTTCACCATTCTAGCTCACTGGGCTATGAACATGCGGGCTGATCCGCGACGCATCTTCAGTTCCTCACAGTAGTGGCGTCACGGAGAATTTAGGGAATTTAGGCGAGACTCTAAATGGGTCTAAACTAAGTGTCAAAATACAACAACATGATAATATAAAATAATACAATGTATTGGTAAAAAATGTAGAATAATATAGACCAGCAAAAGACGAACACTAGATTAGATTAAGACATTAAGTAATTATCTTCTTACTTGAAGGACGGACATAGAAACCATCAATTGACGCACACAACAATGGCCCAGGCTGCTCGAACTCTTCTTCTGCGGCGTTGTGTGTTTTAATTTGCGATCGATTCTCGAGAAAGGAAACCTACTAGAACAAATTTTATTGATTGGTATGTATCTCGAGAATTGTTCTCACACCCTGTTCGCTTGGCTTATCAGCTGTACTTTTTCAGCGAAGTAACAGTATTTTCCTCTCACAACAAATCAGCAAACAGTAATTTTCAGCCTGCCTTATCAGCCGTACTTTTTCAGCGAAGTAATTCTTAAGGTTCCCTATCATGATGAACCAGCGGATAATGCAAGTCCTGCTTATTACTGCCGTGCTTATTAGAAGCACACTAATGACTCACTGGATTTTAGTTTTATCAAATCGAGATGGTTTTATTGACACTAGTGACATAGATTAGTTTATCTCTTGATCATTAGAATTTTGTAGGTTACTTACACCCTAAGCTCGCAAAACTAGCTAGGCATAGAATTATTAGGGCCTCCTTGTTGTGTAATACCTTTGCTTAGTGTTTGCGCTTGCGAGAAATTTTAAATTAAGATATCCATCTCTCTCTAATCATCCAAAGATATATATACACTCCAACCTCGTATGAGAGTTTATCGATCATATCAAAGGCATAGTGAGAACAATTAGAGAGTGATTAGTGGATATTTTGGTCTTGTGTGTGAGAGAGAGGGAGGGAGGGTGAGTTGGTCTTATCTTTCTAAGCTTCGGCTGCCGAGACCTTGGGCCCTTTCTGGCTTACCAGCAACGATGTTGTAAACAGTAAACCCTTCAAGCTTGGTGCACAGAGGTGGCGACTTGGTGTGTGGGGAACAGGAAGCCCCTTCCTTCATGGAGAAGATCTATAATGGGCAGCTCCAAGGTGATGGAAAGCGGTACACGATGGTGGTGAGCCATAGTAGCTTGCATCACTTGTCTTGGTTGTGCAAGCCTTTATGGCATGCTCAACACAGAGCTCCAAAACAGATTAGGAGTCGCGTTTTGGTAACCCATGCCATAGGGTATATCCTCGCCTTCTAAAGTTTTATCTCTTGACCTTACCACACTTAAGTATAGATTAAATTGGACCTTATTTTAGTTTTTAGAGACCTAATTTACTCTTCTCTGATGTCCCTAGAGTGTGCCTTCCTTATTGCGCACAGACCCCTCAGGCTATCATGACCTATGTAACAGGGGGATATTTTCAGATACGGTAATTCTTGGAATAGGGTGTCCGTCCGCCTAGACGCTCCCGTTGGTGGGCCGCGATGCTAGCCTAAATGACCCCTTCCTATCCCCTCGTCACCGCAGTTTCTAAAAAAATCACCATAGTGGAGCTTGGCCGAGCACAGCGCATGCTCCACCCGCGCAGCTCGCAGCGGTCATGCTTGCCGTGACCGCCCACGCTCATCTCGGCCAGGGCGAAGGCTACCTATCTCGCCATAGCCAGGGTGGAGCTCATCTGCGTGCAGCTCACGGCAGTCGGGCGAAGCCCGCCTGCGCCCATCTCGCCGTGGCTGGGGCTGAACTCACCCGCACGCAGCTCGCCACAGCCGGGATGGAACTCGCACACGCACAGCTTGCAGCGGACCTCACCCCACACACAGCTCGTGCTCCATCCGCACAATGTGGAGACCCGCCGCGGCCTTCTCCACCAGACTTGCCGCAACCTTCTCCATCGGAGCGGCAAGTTCTGCGCCACAAATGAGCTCTACACCGGTGAACTCCACACGGCGATGAGCCTCTATTCTCCTAAGCATCAAGGAAATGTTACGCTGAAACCGCATGTTGCAAGCGTATATTTCACGTGTTTCAGATGTTTCAGAGGTATGTTGCAAGTGTTTAAACATATGGATGTTGCAGAAGTAGATCGGGATGTTGCACATGTTGCAATGGTTGTACACGTATGTTGCAAGCATCCATTTTAAATGTTTCATCTATTTTTCCAAACGTATGTTGCAAGTGTGTTTATTTGGATGTTGCATATGTTTCACACGTATGTTGCAAGTGTTTTATCTGGATGTTGTATATATTTTGCAATGCCTTTTTCAAATGTTTTCATGTGTTTTTTGCAAGTGTTTCAGACACATGTTTTAAGTGTTTCATCTATCTTCATGCGCATGTTGCAAATATTTCATCTGGGTGTTTCAAATGTAGATCCGGTGTTGTTGCTGGGACCCACCCTGGGCTGCTGGGGCGCCGCCGAGCGTGCACAGACGTTCGGATAGGGGAAGCGGAGGGGGCGCGAGTAGTCCCTGCATGGGTTCGGGTGGCACGGGCGACGCTCGGGTGGCGCGGGCCCCATGTGGGCATGCGAAACGGAGTGCAGGCGAGGCGCGCGCCTGCCCGAACGTCCGAGCGCTTGCACTGCCATTTCATATATCCTTATAATTTTGTATACAACAATAGGATTGATTTCAATTTGTTCACACTGAAAAGATATTTTTATTGCAAAAAATATAAGATTATTATTTTTGCATTTCATGTTTTCAGAAAGAAAACCTTTGTTCAAAGTTCTAATATTTCAATTTAAAGACACTATCAATGTTATTATACTGACTCATTTATGTGATTGAGAATTGTGATAGGAAGGAGTAGAACAATACGGAACCACATTCCTTCCAAATTCGTTGATGTCGGTTTGCAATCGATGATGTTAGAATTGATCTCCTCCGAGTCAAGCCCAACGGCCAACTCGGGCCCTGATCTCCGCCCTGATCGGGGGCGTCCAACCCAACAGGGTTGGTGGGCCCCCGTCGCACAGTGCCATTTAAGAGGGAGTGGGGGTCACGGGCTCAAGACATGAGGTTCGCCCAGCCGCCACCCCACTCCTAACCATAGCCGATCCCGAGGGTGGCACTGCCAGTGGCGGGATGCCTCACCATCGGTCTTCACCGTCGCCACCGCCACTGGACAGCGACGCCACTGCATCCCCTTCGTCACCTACACCATCGCAAGGTCGAGCTCCACCACCAAGCACTCCGATGTATGTACCCTTTCTCCCTCTTCCTCTCTCTCTGATTCATGTACAGGTTCTAGTTAATCCATGCTTTATCCCAAATACAAGCATGTACACCCCACTGATCTACCCTAGATGTATCCAAAGAATCTAACAATGGTATCGGAGCCAGGTTTACTAGAGTGTAGATCTGTTTTGGGGTAAAAAAAGCAACAGAAAAGATGAGAAAGAAGAAGAGTAGAACATATTTCGATCTTGAATCGGAAGAAGGAAAAGAACCAAACCCTAACCCTAAAGTAATTGGACGGTCCGGGGGAGGTCTTACCAAGGCTTCCTCGCCGCCATCACCACCGCTGTCGCGAGGTAAAGACCACCACCGTTGCGCGGGCAGAGCAGGGCTCGACGCCCGCACTAAGCTGAACCGCCGACGCGCGGGCACAGGGTCAGGGCACCGACGTGGAGCCGCTCGACGGTGGCGCGCTCTACCTCTCGGGAGCGCGCGCGCCGGCGAGAGGGCCCATGGCGACACCGATTCTTCCTCCGACTCCATGGGCGGCCGGCTGCTGCTGCTGCTTCTCCGATGCGACGCAGTGGAGAGAAGGGAGGAGGAGCATGAGTAGAGGAAAGAGGAAGGTGAGCCGCCGGCACCAACTCCGGCGAGGCAGTCACCACGACGCCTCCGGTGGCCACCGTGGCTTCAGCCGCAGTCGGCTGTTTTCGCCGACGGCTGCTGGACCGAGAAAGACGGAGCAGAGGAATGGCTAGGGTTTGGGGGTGACGACCGGCTGCTGGGGGTTTTGTTTCCCCGATCTAGACGGTAGACCGTCCGATCTGATCCAACGACTGGCGCTGCTCAGAGCTTACCAGGCCGGCGGGATCGACGGTCCATAGGGGAAATCCTGGCTCAGGCCTAGGTTGCGGCCTGGGCGCGAGTAACGCAATCCACGGGGCTGGCCGCGAGCCGGCTATCCGCTGCTGGGCCGCCGCGGGAGTGTCCACCATAATGGAGCGCGCGCGCTGGGCTGCGGGCTGACGCGCAGTGCGCAGGCGAGTTCGCCCACGGGCCGAATGCCCAGGCCCGCGTAAGCCAGGCCGCTGGCCAGGTGTTGCTGCTGGGCCGCAGGCCGGTTGCTCGCTGGGCTGCAAAGTGTAGAGGCGCGTGAGCGCCTGCTGGGCCACAGAGTGAGCATTCTGGGCTGAATAAACAGTATCGGACAAGCATTTGCTTATTCCAGAGTGTGGAAAGTAAAGGAAAATGCTTCTGAAAAGAGGATAAAGTATATTTTTCCGCTGCAAAGAAAAGTTTTATTGTCTTCTTATTAAATCTGAACCAACAGGAGGATTTAATTTGAAGAGCAGTTATGGTTATTCAGTAAATGATGAATAGTTTATCCTACAGTTAAAATTGGAACCAACGTTGATGATAATATTGACAGTTTAATTTGAAGAGCAGTTATGGTTATTCAGTAAATGATAATATTGGAACCAACGTTGCAAAGAAAATTAATTGAAGAAATAGTCAGTTTATACTTAATATGAATTATAATATTGTTATTTTCTGACCAACGTTGATGATAACAATATTATAAGTCTATTTATGAGTTTAAGTTTAAAGAAAATTATGACATTGTTATTTTCTAACCAATGTTGATGATAACAATATTATAATTCTATGAGTTTTATGTTTAAAGTTTAAATCTCTGATGAATTTTGCATCAAAGTGACCAATTTTCAGAGAATAGATAAGAAACAAGAGATGCTCTAGAGCGAGCAAAATGTAACGTATTTTCATGTTCCGCTGCAATAGTGATGATGATCTTCAAAATTAAATTCGAACCAACGGGAGAATTTAATTTTGAAGAGGGTTATAAGATAATTGAGTTTTCATATGTTAATTCCATTTCTGCCCAACGGTGATGTGAAATTGATGTAGAAGAATGATGTTTTATTCTATTTGTGCCCAACGGTGATATAGAATAGAATATAAAATTTTAAAAGTTTAATGAGCATTATTGATGATTATTGATTAACGTTTTTTAGACAAAAATCTTAATGCTTTCATTCTTGAAGGTAGAAAAGAAAATGAGCTGGGTACTTGTGACTCAGAAGATGATAAAGAAAAAAGACCACTGCATGAGGGACTGTGCTCTATTTAAAGAATGGCTTCAAAAGAAAAGTTTTCAAGGATATTGATCCAAGAAAAGGAAATAGAACAATAAGAGTTTAGTTTAAGAGATACCTTTTATGTACTCTTTATGAAGAAGAATTTGGTTTTAGTTTTTATCATCATGATAAGAGTTGTAATAAGTAATATAATTTTTTAGACTTAATCATCATGATATGAAATGTAATAAATGACATGTATGTTTAATTTGACCAACGTTGGATTAAGCATATGTGTTAAAGAGTATTCAGATTTATTCCTAAATTTGATGATTGAATATGAGCAAATGCTGGTATTTATGTCCCTTCAAGGGAATTATCTCGTATGACAGGAAAAAGTTTGTGATAGTGCCCGCATAGCGGGAAAAGTTTAAGAAAATACCCGCATGGCGGGGTAAAGTTGGCATAGTACTTATGTTAATCAATCCTACATGGCGTGAGAAATTTGACATAGTATTTATCCTGCATGGAGGGAGAAAATTGTGATGACTCATGTGCTTTGAGTGTATCCCGCACAGGGAGAAAAGTTTAGGGTAGCTCTCATGCTATCATATTATGAGTTTAAGGAGAACAGAAAGTTACAGACGAACCTCAAGATAAAATGACATGCAAGCGTGACTTGCGAAAGTATTAATGATAAAAGACTCTGTTGAGTTCTTGAGGTGAAATAAGGACAAAGTACTCCCATACGAATTAAGAAATAATTTCATTTGCATGATGTAATCATGTGGATGAAGTAAGTAATCAAAGTTTCCTCATACACAAGAGTTCTGAATAGTTTTTGAAATTGTGATAAAAAAGTCCGTACCACATTTTGAGGGGGAGAAATGTGAGATCAATTAAGAAAGAAAATTAAGAAAGATACTTTCCCATACTTCAGATAATGCGATGCATACTATGTATTGAAGGTAAGAGTGATCTATAAAAGATGAATGTGATCTTCGGGGGAGTAAGACAGTCATAATAATGATACCCCTAAAGTAAAGAAATAGCTAAATTCATAGACCTTTTACAGTTCCAATAGAAAGATAGCATAGTCGGCCAGTATTCATATTGGACGCGTTCAGAGTTATTAAGGCGGTGCTAAACGCGCCATATGAGTTTTAACAGATTAAACCCAAAATTGAGAAAGTTTGAAGATGGGATAATCTGGGGAAGCATGGTACAAAGAGACCTAACTCCGCAAGGAGGATGAATAATATAAATAATGATCTTGTTACACATGACCTTGTAGAATCAATTGTATTTTGACAATAAAGGTCAAGAAATGCTAGTAGCTGAGGCCCCAGAAAGCCTCAAAGAATAAGAAAATCAAATATTTCTGATGACTATGAAGTCTATATTAGTGAAATTCAAATAGAGGGTAATCCCACCTAATTTGAAGAAGCCATGAGAGGCGTTCACTTATCTGAGTGGCAAAAAGCAAAGGAAGATGAAATAAAATCGATAATACCAATAATATTTTGGGATCTAGAATACATTCCTAAGGAGCCAAAACAGTAGGCTGTGATGGGTCTACAAGACAAAATGTGACTCCAAAAGGAATATGTAAAGATGTAGAGCACGACTTGAATCAAAAGATTTAGCGCGAAGCGAATGAATATATTACAATGAGTGCTAGTGGAACATCATGATCTGAGTTACATCATATGAAAGAAAAGACGGCAACTCCTAATGGGATTTATATGAAAATAATTACATGGCACAACCCAGAGGTTTTGTCATGAAAAGAAAAGAACGTAAGGGATGTCACCTATAGAAATCTCTTATGGACTAGAGCAAATCTCTAGACAGTGGCATTTAAAGTTGAAGAGTCAATTAGAAATTTTGGGTTAAAGAGAATGAGAAGACAATTGCGTTTGTACAAAGTTATAGAATGAAAAATTCATTTTCTAATCCTGTATATGTGGATGACATCTTACTTGTCAGTAGTGATGTCAATCTACTGTATGAGAAGAAGAAGTTCTTGTTCTCAAGATTCAATAAGAAAGTTTTCGGTGAAATATCTCTCGTTATAAGAATTGAAATTCACCGAGATAGAAGAAAAGGGGTATTAGAACTATCGCATAGGCATGCTAAGAAAAGTTTCTAAAGAAATAATGTACCTATACGAATAAATCTACGTCTGTTCCCATGGTCAAGGGTAATGGTTTTGAGGACTTTAGTGTTCCAAAAGGCAATGTGGGATTGTTATAGATGGACGTCCTATATGCTTCAACTGTTGGAAGCTTAATGAGTACAAAGATAAAATCTTACCTTGACACAGTTCACGTATCCGGGTTATTTTGGTAAAAGTCCAGTCCAGATATATATCACTGGAATGGATTTAAGAATATCAGCCTCATGCTAAGAAAGAAAGAACAAGTACTCTCAAGTAGTTGTGGGTACAAATATTAAATTTTGGCGAGATATTTAGTGAAACTCACATAGTAGCTAACACTCGCAGTTGGAATTTTATTATAGAAAAGCTCTAAAGAAACAGTTTTAGTATCATCAGTGATGCAAAGTTACAGTATAGCATGATATGAGGCTGCGGGACAAGCAAATTGTTTAAGGAACTTATACCCAGAATTAATAATGGTTGTCAACAGCAATAACCATTTAAGTAGTTTGCTCCTATGACAACGGGTCAAGTGTGCTGCCAAACACATTGACATTAAAGTTATACGTTGTAAAGGAGAAAGTCCGGAGTCATACTAAAAGATATTGAACATATAAGTGATAAGAAAGTGCTTACGGATCTGCTTACCAAAGGCTTACCACCCAGTGTGTTCAGAGAACACAGAGTCGACATGGGTTTATGGTATATCCTATGATTTTCGGACAATAAAGGGCCTAAAGTTAAAGAATCTGTTTCAGATCAGATATGTGTATTGTAGCTGTTAAATCTATCGGCGACTGACCGCGACGATGAGGCATGCTCTATACACTAATTTGTGATGGAACAAATAAAAGTGAAAGTAATTAAAGTCAAAGTTTAAAGTTAAAGTATAAAAGTGAAAGCAATTAAAGTCAAAGTTTAAAGTTAAAGTATAAGATGAGATTAAGGGAGAGAATGTTAGAATTGATCTCCTCCGAGTCAAGCCCAACGGCCGACTCGGGCCCTGATCTCCGTCCTGATCGGGGGCGTCCAACCCAACAGGGTTGGTGGGCCCCCATCGTACAGTGTGGGTTGGTTCGCCCAACCGCCACCCCACTTCTAACCCTAGCCGATCCCGAGGGTGGAACTGCCAGCGGCGGGATGCCTCACCATCGGTCTTCACCGTCGCCACCGCCACTGGACAGCGACGCCACTGCATCCCCTTCGTCACCTACACCATCGCAAGGTCGAGCTCCACCACCAAGCACTCCGATGTATGTACCCTTTCTCCCTCTTCCTCTCTCTCTCATTCATGTACAGGTTCTAGTGCTTTATCCCGAATACAAGCATGTATTTACCGTAGATCCAAAAATCTAACAGATGAGTCATGCCGCTGATTGTCAAACAAAGATAAGCATAGTTTAATCGCGTACACGTAGACCATACGCAGCAGGAGGGCGTTGGTTTACTAGCAGCACTACATCTGTCTCAGTCAATCTCTTACTGTATTGTTTTCTGCGACGATGGTTAGGACTACCGGCTAGATCTGGACAACCCATCTGAGGCTGATTTTCGCACGCTTTTCGGTGGCGGCAGTGCCCAAAACACCCACTGTATTTTATATCATCTCTCACTCGCTCTCGCTGTCAGCCACCTCATAAACCTACAGGTGTACCACGCAAATTTGTACCTGATCTGCTCGCATTGTTTTTCCTACCTGCCAAATGCTGCATACTTTTCATGACAGTCTGCTTAAGAAACTAATCATGGAGATTGCCAGTTTGGTTTGCCTATATATGGCGTCTTGTGTGTGCGTCCATGCTGCTGGAGTTTGGAAGATCGGCGTTGCTCCAAATTAACCGATGATGGATCAGAGCACACGGCGTCGAAGAAACACTGGAATGGCCTTGGCCTGGCCCTGCATGTGTCGGTTCTTGCGTGGGTCTGAGGTGGCTGTGACTGGCAGCTCGTAGGAATGGAGTGGAATGGCGATGTTAACATGGGGTCTCTGTCATCAGCACTGTTTATGCTCTAACGCGAGAAGCTTCTCGGTAATATTCGCCAAATCACTGCACCGGAGGTAATTGCAGAGTAAATCATGCAGCGTTTGTTTTTGTTTTTTTAACTGCTGAACACTGGCTACTGAGTACTGATCTCAGGCATGATGTGAATCATTCAGTGAAGTGAAATACTCAGTTAAATCTAGCGCATTTAGTTCATAGAATCTGTTTCATTAGAAGTCCGGGACAAATGTCACAGTTAAAAGACTGCAAAGCAATTGTCAGTTCGGCTAATCCACACGGAGAGGTACCTAATCGTTAGGAGTCGCGTGTGAACGAGAAAGACCAAATATAACAGTACTCCACTATATCTAAGCATGAAGCGCGTATTCCTCATCTGACAGTTCAAACATAGCATTCGAACAGTATCACAGTTCAGAATATTTGACATGCGATCAACTGATCAAGACAGAGACCCAGAGAAAATACTGCCTCCCTGTAAGTGTAAACACACCAGAAGCACTGTGTTTATTTCGCACTTTACATTTGTCATGAGTGAAACTAGAACTGCCTGAATTTGATTGCAAGTAGTAGGAGTAGTACATTTTAAAAGGAGAATGTCAATTGTCAGGGAGTTAGTTAGTTTAGTCCTCGCACTAACAATATTCAATGAGCATGTACGGTTCTTGGCGAACACTAAAGGTCATTCAAAGCCACTAGGGACCAAGGAGTGCAACAAACTCTGCTCTGGTCAAGGCTCAATTGTTTAATGTTACCAACTTTCTGCCTTTTCCAATTGTTAGTGTTCACGCAACAAGATCTTTTCTTTTTTCTGTTTATAGTTTGCGACGACCTGTGGGCTCAAACCAGAGCCGTGCATCTCAGGAGTTTGAGTTCTGGAGAGTAGCCTTTGTTAGACGTCGGCTTCTTCCTCTGCGTTGTTTTTGTTTTTCCTGTTGTTTTTCGTCCTTTGTGTTCTTCTTCGTGTACTTTGAACTCCTTCCTTCTTAATACAAAGATACGCAGCCCTCTTGCGTATTCGAGAAAAAAAAATAGTTTGCGACCAAGCTCAACAAGACCTTGCCACGCTCTCAAGACTGAAGCGCTCGTACTGATGCTCTGCTAGCTGACGCTGCTGCTGCTGCTGCTTCAGATGAGAAACTGAACCTTCTGTTAAGTTTTTTTTTCTCAGACAATTCCCCCTCTCGTTGCAGAAACAATATGCTTGGCATCTAGATTCTCGAATCACGTTTGGAGGGATTCACCATGGTCGTCCAGACAGTGAATTCTCCGTGTGAGGAATTGGCTGGTTCTTCCGTTATTTTGGATTGTTCTCGTGCGCCGATCGAAATAGAATCGACAGGCGCGATGTGCACCGGCGTGAATTGATTGATGCCCGTCGAAGTCTACACGCGTCGTAAGACTGACATGGAGATTCTGCGTGAGACGGCGACAGGCACAAGGAGGACGGAGGAGGAGGAGCATGGCCTTGGCTTCAACCACCCCCCTGTCCAACGGCGAAAACGACCTGTCCGTAGGAAATCCAAACCGCAGATAGACACTTCTGATTTGTCCACTGTGCTTCTTGTTAAACATGAATCCGGAATATCCATCTGCAGGTTTGATGCACTGTTCGTATTTTTGTACTAGTATTCAGCTCATCTTGACGAGCAAGGAAATGAGGATAGATAAATACTCCAACAACTATTCAGCTCATCTTGACGAGCGAGGAAATGAGGAATAGAAAATACTCCAACAGGTCTCGAACGCGCTTTCTGACCGAAGGGACATGTAGGGACCTAGCTAGATCTTCTGTTCCTGAAGCGCAGGGACGACACTCGTAAACTCGCATCAGATTCAGAGCTGCCCATGATTCAGCTTGGTTTTCAACAGAGCCCTTGTTTAGTTCCCAAATTCAACCCCAAATTCCACTATATAAAAGAAGATTCCCATCACATCAAAATGCCGGCATATGTATGGAGTACTAAATATAGATGAAATTAAAAACTAATTGCACAATTTTGTTGTACTTTACGAGACGAACATTTTGAGTCTAATTAGTCAAAATTTGGACATTTTTTACCAAATACAAACGAAAGTGCTACAGTGCTACAGTCCCTTACTGTACCGAATCGGCGCCACCCGATTCGGTAACTAAACACGGCCAGATCAGTACTCGGTTACAATGGCCTCTGCAGAGCAGAGGGGAGGAGCGGTGGTCACATGCCGGGCTACACAGTGTGTGGGGCTCTCAGATCTCATGGATGGCGCTGCAGCTGCTGGTCCTTGGTAACCACCATCGCATGCCGTGCAAGAAGACTTGAGCATGGCATTGGCAAGTCAAGGTCTTCTGCTCCCGGTCCTACGTGTAACGCGTTCTCCCCCGTTACTATGGCCCTGTTTAGTTCCACGAAAAAAACACTATGCGAAAAAAAGATTCCCCGTCACATCAAACTTGTGATACATGCATGAAGTACTAAATGTAGATGAAATCAAAAACTAATTGTACAGTTTGGTTGTACTTGACGAGACGAACGTTTTGAACCTAATTAGTCAACAGTTGGACACTATTTGTCAAATAAAGCCAAAACGTGCTATAGTACTTTTTTTACACCATTTTTACCATCTAAACACACCCTATATGCTCGGTGGCGCCAATAGACGCCGGATCCGTCGTGTCAAGGAACCGCGTGACTGCCAAGTTTTCAACTATTTTTATTTGATTTGAGACGATCGAGAGGGAGGAGGATGGCTTGTGTGTTTTAGCAAACGAACTGCTCCGGTCCGGTCTAGTTTAATTTATCCCGGCGAACTCTAGTTTATGTGATCACGTAGCTAGTTAGTCGTTGCTGTGGTCATGGATCTAGGTCTAGTCATGGCTTCGAACTGTGTACTAGACTGAATTGATTCTTCTTCTTTTTTTCATATATATTATTGTCTTCATTTGTGAAGGGAGAGAGATATGAAATTAAGCCTCGTTTAGATTGAAAAAAATTTCAACCCGATAAATAGTATCACTTTCGTCTTATTTGGCAAATATTATCCAATCGTAGACCAACTAGGCTCAAAAGATTCATCTCGTGATTTCCAACTAAACTGTATAATTAGTTATTTTTTACCTATATTTACTACTTCATGCATGAGTCTAAAGATTGATGTGATGGAGAGAGTGAAAAAATTTCAACTTTTAGGGTGCATCTAAACAAGGGCTTAGTGACGATGGTGATGCGTGTTTGTTGGAGAGGAGTTGGGCTAGCTGCATTACTAAAAGACATTTGAAGGAGTGATCGCACAAGATGGCGGTTAAAACGCGTCTTTTGATGCGCCACTTGGATGTTAAAGTATAGAGCAATATATGGTTACACCAAAAAAAATGGTTCTACATTTAGAAACACTTAATTGCAGCAAAGCACTTTTCATTTCAAAGATATAGATCCGTTTGTTAGGTAGTTGACCAAACACGGCGGAATGCTATCTTAGAGCTAGAAATGCACATATAGACTACATTGGTGCATTATTCTTTTTAGGATTTAGGAAAAGGAATCAAAACGTCGTTATGGACAGTTTTCGGCATCAGTAGCAGGTGTACTGTTAGCACAGACCTTCGTTAAGCAAGTGTGTGTCAGTGTTAGTTAGAGCATATTGGTCTCTTGAAAAGACTATCAGTTATTTTAACTAGTTAATCGGTAGCAACGGCAGGATGTGCCCCTCTCTGATTCAAAAAAGTTAGTTTCCCGGAAATAATAGTCCTCTTTCTTGTGTTGCATGTTACTAGCTACTTGTCGTTGCTTTCGGCTCGATGCAAATTGTAAAGATTTCTTGCAATGACACTTTCTTGACAATTTCGCAAAATATTTTATATTCCTGTTCTTGGAGACGATCACATCTTAGCGCAAAATTTCCAGCGCAAATGAGTGTTTTTTTACCATTATATATATGGAGTTAAAAATTATGGCCTTCAGTTATTGAAAAAATATGCAGCTCAGATTTGGCAAAATTGAGCCACATGCATCTGCAGTATTGGGGCCAGACATTACAGATGGCACAGCCTATTCAGGCATTCCTGAAATAGACGTTCTTGGGATGTCAACAAAAAAAAAGAGAGAAAAGAAATAGACGTTCTTGGAACAATTATCCGGAAGATATTTTTTCCTACCTTCTGGTGAGATGATCCGTAACATAGTTGATGATTGATCACTGGATCGCTTTGTACAAACCTTAAATCATGAGCATAGGGGTTGTTTTCTCAAGCTTTAGGTTGTTTATGTGCTTTCTATCAGACTTTGTTGCCTGTAGGTGGATGCTTTCTGCAAATAAAATGGAAGGGGTAGTTTCTCTGCTTGCTGCACCCAGAGGAAAAAAAAAAGGGAACAGAAACAGATTGTCAAAAGAAAGCAATAGTGGCGTCCCTGTGCGGCTTATTTCTTCATGGAACATTCCTCGCATCCCAACCAAAGTACATGCTACTTCTTACATCCGTCCCTGAAAAAACAAAAAGATACTCCCTCTGTTTAAATTATAAGTTATTTCAAATTTTTTAAGAATCAAAGTATCTAATATTTAAATAAAATTATACAGAGAATTACAAATATTTATGACATCAAATAGATGTACATAAAAAATATAATTAATAAAGAATCTAATAAAACTTATTTGGTATCATAAACAAATGTTATTATTTATTATATAAATTTGGTCAAATTTAAAATGTTTTAACTCTTCAAGAAAATTGGAATGACTTATAATTTAGAAAGGAGGGAGTACACCTCTAGGATAGTACTTTTATATAAAACATATTAATATTATTAGATTTATCATAAAATATACCATTTAGAGTTTTAAATATTAATACTATTTTTATGAACTTAGTCAAACTTAAATTAGTTTAACTTTGGTAAAACTCAAAATTGTGTTCTTTCTGAGGCAGAGGTAGGGTAGACCAAGATACACAGTTTCATACTGCGCAAAACGTTAGTACTCCGTGCGTTGTAAATTGTACGTCGTTCTGATTTTTCTAGATAGATATATCAGTATTAGGTGCGTAGTAAAACTATGTACCTAGAAAAGTCGGAACAACTTATATTTTTTTAAAACGAAAGGGATACTTTGGTAGCTTGGCAGCTCTGCCTCTGATGAAAGTATAATAGATCATCATAAACTGACTACAAGAGAAGGGGGAAAAGAAATTGAAACCTCCAAACTTCAAGAGTTATTTGGACCTGTTTTTTTTCAAACGGGTTAAAATAGAACACGCGCGTCTCTTTAAAACTCACTTTAGATCAACCAGAAAACACTAGTTTCTCTTAGCTCCCTCTCTCCCATCTAATATGAGATCTATGAGAAATTGATTTATCAAATGATTTTCTAAAACAGCTGGACTCAACTAGTAGAGATGCTCGTGAAACCGAAGAAAACAACTACTCCACTGGTGAAACAGAGTTACGAGTTATCCCAAACGGGACCTTATTTTCCGAGCTTGATTGTGTTAATATAGCAACAGAATTATTTCCGGCCGCTGCATCAACACAAGATGCACTTTGACCGAAAGCCGATGAATGCATCAAGGAAAAAAGAGGTTTGGTTTCGCTGCAGGCATGGCGGCTGCTTTTGTGATCAACCGGCGGGCTGAGCGATTTCAGCCGCATCAAAAAGCAGAGGCCTCGATTAGTTCCAAAGTTGGAATATGCCAGAAATATTGTAGCATTTCGTTTGTATTTATCAATTATTGTCCAAATATTAACTAATTAGGCTCAAAAGATTCGTCTCGCAAAGTACAAGCAAACTGTGTAATTAGTTATTTTTTATCTACATTTAATACTCTATGTATGTGTCAAAGATTTGATGTGATGGTGATATGATAGGTAATCTTTACACATTTTGCATTTTGGAGGGAAACTAAGGCCATGTTTAGTTCCTAAAAAATTTCAAGATTCTCCGTCACATCGAATCTTTGACACATGCATAAAGCATTAAATGTAGACGATAAAAAAACTAATTATATAATTTGCTAGAAAACCACAAGATGAATCTTTTAAACCTAATTAGTTCATAATTAGCCACTAATTAACAAATACAAACGAAAATGCTACAGTAGCAAAGCTAAAAAATTTCGTGAACTATACACACCCTAAACAAGGGCAGAGACATATATGCAGATGCTGGGCAGCTCCGGCCGGTGAGGAAAACAGCGACACGTTGCAGCCGCGGGAGTCGACCTCCCAGCTCTGCTCACTTCCTCAGTCTATGACCTCGGGGCATGACGTCATCTCGGGCTCTCGGCTACTCCGACCTGAAGTAACCGCCTCCCTCCCACCTTCCCGGCACCTTCCTCCCACCTTCCTTTTCCCGCGCGCACACTGTTGCGAGCGCCGGCCCGGCCCGGCCCGGTGCGCATTGCGGCTGCCTATATAAGCAATGGTGGGCGCTACCGTGCAACCCTGCCCAAACCACACCAACGCTCCCAAATCCTCCTCCTCCTACTCGAGCAGCTAGCCCAGTCAATCACTCTGCTCGGATCGACCTTGGCGCACAAGAAACCGTGAACGATCATCCCTGCGATAGCAAGACCAGCAATGGCGGCGCCGAAGCGTCTCCACAACGGGTACGAGCAGGACGGGGACCAGCCCGACGACAAGCGCATGCGCCGCCTGCCGTCCTTCTCGACGTACGGGAGCCCGCGCCTGCTCTCTTTCTTTCTTCCTTTCTTCTTCCGAGCTGGCTGGCTCTCTAATGGCCACTCGGTTCCCGAGCCTCACTGACTGACTGATTGTTCGCGTCGAATTCCAGGGTGATCCGGGAGGCCATGATGCAGAAGCACATGCAGAGCCTGTTCAGGTGTCTGGAGCCTCTCCTCCGCCGTGTGGTAAGCAACACCGCAGCTCTTCGATTCCCATTTCCTTTTCCGAGTCGATCAAACCGAGCAAGCAAGCAGGCATCCTGATGATCGCTGTGTTTCGTGCCACCGTTCGTGCAGGTGCAGGAGGAGCTCCAGGCAGGGCTGATGCAGAGCCCGCGCTACATCGAGAGGCTGCCGGAGACGCCGCCGGCGGAGCGGGCGGCGTGGAAGCTGGCGTTCCGGACCCCGCCGCAGCTGCCGATCTTCACGGGCAGCAAGATCGAGGACGAGGCCGGGAACCCGCTGGAGGTGATAATCGTGGACGCGGACACCGGCTCGCCGGCCGCGCTCCCGCAGGCGGCGCTCCGCGTCGAGGTGGTCCCGGTGTTCGGCGACTTCCCGCCCGACGGGCGCGAGGACTGGTCCGCCGACGAGTTCCAGCGGAACGTCGTCAAGGAGCGCGAGGGCAAGCGCCCGCTCCTGACGGGCGACGTGAGCCTGACCATGCGCGACGGGCGCGCCACGGTGGGCGAGCTCCAGTTCACGGACAACTCCTCCTGGGTCCGCTGCCGCAAGTTCCGCATCGCCGTCCGCGCGGTCCCGAGCACCGTCTGCGACGGCGCCCGGATCCAGGAGGCCATGACGGAGGCCTTCATGGTCAGGGACCACCGGGGCGAGCTGTACCGCAAGCACTACCCGCCCGTCCTCGCCGACGACGTCTGGAGGCTGGAGAAGATCGGCAAGGAAGGCGCGTTCCACAGGAAGCTCAGGCGCAGCAACGTCAGCACCGTGCAGGAGTTCGTCCGGATGCTCATGGTGAAGCCCGACGAGCTGCGCGCGGTGAGTTTGCGCCCTTTTTTTTCCAGAACGCAGCTTGGTTCCAATTCCGTGCTGGTACTGATGATGGGCTGCTCTGTTCCTGTGGGGGATCAGATTCTGGGCGACGGCATGACCGACCGGATGTGGGAGGCGACGACCAACCACGCCAAGACCTGCGCCCCCGACGACAAGGTGTTCGCGCACACCACGCCGCACGGCACCATCTACGTGGACTCCATCTTCAACATCGTGAGGGTCGACCTCGTCGGCGGCGTCCAGTGGCCGCTGCAGGTGCAGCATCTGAACAGGGGCCAGACGGTGAGTGGTGTCGCCCACCATCTCAGAACAGAAGAGCAGAGCTCCATGGGTTTTGCTTGTCCTGACATGTGTACTCTGTTCCGGCTCCGGCAGATGATGGTGCAGCAGATGCTGCTGGACGCGTACGAGCACCGCCAAAGCCTCCAGGAGGCCGACGCCTTCATGCTCCATGGCCACGCCGCCAACAACGTTCCACTGCTGCAGAGTAAGTGTCCGAACATTCAGATACCAGAACCAAGCAGATTATCTGTTTCTAGCTGCAGACCGTTAGGAGTTCCGCCTTGTGATTCCCCTGCTCTAACAACATTTTGTGCACGGGCAACTTGCAGACGCAGCAGCACATGTCGCGGTGCCGGCGCCGGCGGACACCCCGCTCTGGTTTCCGAACGCCGCGGAGATGGACTTCCCCGTCGACGACGTGGTTGTTCCTATTCCCCAAGCCAACAACAGCTTCGCCTACCAGTGGCCTGGCCAAGCCTTCCACATGCCAGGTTAACAAGTGCACTGGTTGGGAAGGACCTCAAGAAGATGAACAAGTGACCCAAGTGAAGAAGATCACTTGCAAGGTTCGAGCAATAGGATGTACATTAACAAAATACTACTCCAACGTGGTTATATGTCCACGAACATGTGTGTCTGTGTGTCCAACTGTCCAAGTAACAGCAGGGTTTAAGGGTAGGTGAAACTTGAGCGGCCCTTCACTGCATCGCTGGACGCGTGCCGGGCATCCGCGGGCAGCGAGAAGTGGCGAGCAAGATTCTTTTGTTTAATTCGTATCCTTTTTTGTAATCTCTCAGTTTTCGTTCAGCCTGGTCTTGTAAAATGGCGTTCTGCTCTGCTCCCAAGGATGAGTTGCATGTAAGTGTAACCGTCAGAGCAGCGACGCTTGGGGCTGGCGAACAGGTTGGTGTGGTATGCCTACAAGGGGCTAGCAGTAGAACTGGTTAGGTAAAACATGCAGTTCTGCTTTCTTCTTTGACATTTTCATCACAAGTTTTTGTGTCCTGTAAACATCAAGGTCGCAATAAAGAAAGGAAACCGCCTTTTGTACATAAACACATGTGTTTGAGATCTCCCCCCGTCTTTGCTGTTTCAAACTATTGTGTTGTGGTGGCGTGAAAAATCGGGAACCTGGTAGATCAGGACATGTTAGATGATGCCTGGAGGTGAGATGAACACTTGACCATAGAGCAGCTGTGGGTGCTTCAGTGAAAACTCCAGCAAAAGCATTGCATGAGTGCATAGAATAGTCATAGTCCTCTTGTTGCACCTCTCCCTACAAAAGAAACCCTTTGGAGAGAAACCAATGGAGCAGAGTAGGCAGGCGGATATGCCAAGCAACGCGTGGCAGAAGTCAAAGTCTCCTCGACGAGTGAATGTTTGCGCGTGAAAGGGAAGAAAGGGAAAATAATTAGTTCTGAGTAGTGTATTTCCAATTGAGAGTGCCTCCATATATATATTATGAAAATCTAAAGAAATATTACATTAACAAACTAAGTGTAAAGACCTTAATCACTAAGGCTCCGTTTGGTTATATGGGAATCAATCCCAGCCGAACGGTTTCTTCACATCGAACGGAGCCTAAGATGAGGTACCATTTTGTTGATTCCCCTACGTTGCTGCGAACCGAGAACAAAGCTGTATTAAAATTCAGAAAAAAAATCCAAATTACTCCACCCTAACGCTGGACGAAAAACTCGAAGCTCGTTAGCTCGCTCGACTCGTGGCTGGCTCGGCTCAGCTCGGCTCGGCTCGTTATGATAACGAGTCGAGCCGAGCCAGGATTTTAGCTCGTTAGCTATAACGAGCCAACTCGAGCTGGCTCGTGAGCCTCTCGCGAGCCAAACGAGCCGTAGTTTTAGGGAAAAAGTCATCATAACTTATATTAGTTTTGTATTACTTCATGTCTTGCACTTCATAAATGGATGATATGTTAGCTCATATGAATATTTTATTCGATTTAAGGTTATTGAATATATTATTTTTATATTATTAATATTTTTAAGCTTTAGATAAATGCGAATATTATATTTTGTGTATTTTTTTATACCTGGCTCGCAAGCCTAACGAGCCAGCTCGAGCTCATAACGAGCCGGGCCGAGCTGGCTTTCTGGCTCGTTAAGATAACGAGCCGAGCCGAACTGGCTCGTTATCCTCTCCACCCTCACAGGAAGTTGTCCGAATAACCTTCTAACCTAATCCTGTGTTCAACTTACCCCCTCTAGATCTTTTAGTTGGTCCAATCTACCCCTTAATAAGATTTGTCTTTTTTTCTTTCTCTGCATACAAGCTGAGTTTAAAGTTTCTATTTTGCAGGGTGATAATATCATAACTTATATTTAAAATACATTATGAAATTTTCATAATTCTTAGCGTGTGTAGGTTAATTCATTATTATATGCCTAAGCTAAAAACAATAATGAGGAAAAATCTATGATGTATTTTTTAAACATAAATTATGATGTTCTCATTCACCCTGCAAAATGTGATTCCACCCAATACGGGGGGTCTCGGCTCGATATCCTGGTGGGGGTGCGCTAGGTGAAGCGAATCCTGTCCGAAAATGAGCCCGGTTTCGAGACTCCAATGCCATGACCATCCATACACGTGGAATTCATCGGGTCTGTCATTTCCATTTCCAAATTCTAGGCTTCAATATAGACATCCAAACCGGGTGTAGTTCTATGTTCCTATATATAACTAATTATAAATTTTCATATTTTAATAAGCTACTAAACAAAATTATTCCTGTGTATAACTAATTGTTAAACTTACTAAATACAATTATTTTCTCTATATTCCATTATAGCTTACTGTAGCTTGTAAAGGAGGCCACCACTAACAAATGGGTTGGGGTGCGATTTAGAACCTTGATTCTGGACGAAACAAGGCCACCGCTATATTCCATTATAGCTTACTGTCTCCCTTTCCACGAACCATCCGTGGCCATTTGTCATTTCCCCAGAGTCCAAACACCGTGCACATAACACATAGGACGCCGTTGCAACCAAACTGTGGAGCGACGCGACGACATATACAATATATTTAATTTAATAATAGCTTTGTTAACCAGACTGTCATCATGGTACAAAGAAGCAGATCCTAGTGGCATTTGGGATTTTTTCAAATAATATTATTTTAATAGATAATTGCAGATCTAGGTGTTATTTTTATAAAATTGCAAAATTACTTTCCTATCGGCTATCCAGTAGCCGAGAGGCACTATCGACCAGTCAATTGCCGGCAGCCTACGTGGCAGGCAAAAATCACAGTGCAGAGTCTTATCGGCAATCAGTTAGCCGACTAAAGTGCTATAAGCAATCTGGTAGCCGATAGGTGCAATCAGCAGTTGGCCAGCCGATGAGCCTATCGGGCATTGGGAGACCGACTGTACCCACAACCTGCAAGCCACGTCCCTTTTAGAATTTGTTTTGTTGATCACGTTTCTTTACTATTTAGATTTTAATATTTCTTTCAACCTACCTGAACAAAATATCTAAAGACCTCAAAATATATTGTAAATTTCTAAGTAGATGCTAAAAATCAAGCACAACCTATTTTATTTGCAATCTAGCATCATTTTTGAAGATAGGAGGGAATTATATTAAAACTCAGCAAAGTACATCCTAGAATTACACACGAAAAATCTAAAATAAGCAAGGTACAATATTCTATCCAGATTCATCCATCATTTTTTTTGTAATAACTTTGCTCGATGCAGTTGTTGCTCTAGATGAATAGAGCATTGTCGAACATCGAAACCAAAGTACAGTCCATATACCGAATCCAACGATCAACTCGAAAACAGTGGACAATCATATGTGCGCCACTCTTTTCGATCGCTAAGGGCACCGTTAAGGTTGCTCACTCACTTCACTGTGGCTGTCGGGCACGATCAACTCCACAACAGTGGACAATCAAATGCTCTCCATTTCGACTTTTCTTTTAAAAAAACTATCGGTTTGGAGTACTTTCTCTTTCTTTTTTATGCCTCTATCCTTAACTAATAATAAACATATCAGTGTATTGTAACAAGAGAAAAAACTATTAAATATTTATGAGAAATGAGAACAAGAACGAGTTTTGACTACTCCTTGCCATCGCTAACCTTATGCACCGATAGCACAATCAGGCCTTCTGCATGTGCACCACTATTTTCGATTGCTAAGGGTAGAGCTGGGACTTGGGCCGTGCCATTTGAGGGCGGGTCATGACACGGTCTTTTGGTATGACCCGAAGCACGACGTGACACGAAATATTTTGGGCCGTGCCGGCACGACACGAACACGAGGGCCGTGCTGTGCCCAGAATCTTGGCACGACGGGCTACATGGCCCGGCCCGCATCTTGGGTCGTGCTTGGGCCGGCATGACAAAAAATGGCACGTAGACACTTCTAAAACTATACAATACAATTTTCTAGCATTTATTATACTACTTCTTATCTCATTCTTGAATAGATTATGAAAATCATTAAACTTTTTTTAAAATAGTACACACAAGATATATATATATATATATATATATATATATATATATATATATATATATTTCATATCACGAGTGGAAAAAGAAAACTAACAAAGATATTTTGAAGGCCGTGTTTGAGCCGGCACGACCCGAAGACGTGCCAGCGTACCACGGGCCGTGCTTGGGCTAAAGAAAAAATTCACCGTGCTATATTGACACGGCTCAATGTGCCTCCCGTGGCTAGAGGGCACGACCCGAAGTGACACGAAGCACGAGGGCTGTGCAGTGCCAGGCACTGCCTAAGTCCCACCTCTAGCTAAGGGCCATCAAGATTGCTCACTCGCTCAACTGCATCTGCCGGGCCATGTCCACATCACCCTAGGAGTCATGCCCGATCAGCCACCACAGAAGCCGCGCTTGCACGGGGCACCATGCCGCCCCACCATGTTGCCTCACATTGCTGACCAGGTCTACATGCTGGTCGCCGCGCAATTAGCCTAGACTGCCTGGTCGTGGCTGGTCACGCGCTGCTACCTTGGCCGCCGTACCACCGGTTCAAGCAGTCTTGTCGTAACCGCTGTGTCTGTGCACGGCCCTACCGTGCAGTCAGGTTCGTGCTGTCAGTTGCATAATAAACTATAGTTTTGTTACAACGCACCAACATATTTTTGCTAGTATAAAAATAAACAAAAAAAGTAAAAACAGATGGAAAAAAATGACAAAAGGGAAGAACAGGTGCAGAACGGACGCAACACGTAAAAGAATGTAAAAACGAAACAAATAAACTAATTTTCCTAACTAACTAGAGTCTACATCTTCTAACTACGTAAATAGTACCTATGTATCAAAATATGTAACTTAAAGTATATATATACTAAGTTTTGGATCTAAATCATTAAAAAGCTGATCATATAAAAAATAAAATAAAATAAACAAATACCTGCGTGCTTGCTTCGTGGTGATGCGCTGAACTTCTAACCCGGGTCGTGGCCCTGTCGGCCCCCCGCATGCCGATATGCCTATCGGCACCAATAACGTCCACGTGGATGATGCCTGTGGCATGTGGCGGCACATATCGGCAATCCAAACGTCGATTGAAGCCCATCGGCTGCTGGTTTACCAATTAGTGACCTATTGGCTTTTGGACAGCTGATTGACTTCTAAATTTGTAATTTTACTATTATACTGCTTATAGATCTGCAATTAAATATTAAAATAATATTATTTTAGAAAAAAAAGGCAGGTCAGTTCCAAATACGTCGCGGCAGAAGCCACGGCAGCGCGCGGGAGCAAGTACAGCGGCACATCTACACAGAAAACTGCAGGAACGGAGAGAGAATCTTGCAGAAAAAGTGCAAGAGATTTTTTTTAAACAATAAAGCGAGAGGTGGTCGTCCGATTGACAGAGACAGATCAGAGATGTGGGTCACAGGGTCAGTGGGTGGCGGTAGTAGCCGACGCCCCGGCGACGGCTAGGCAGCAGGGCCGCAAGCAAAGTAAGGCGGGGCTGCGTATGCTCTTGTTTATTGGACGAGATTATAAATTATGCTCCTTGTGTTTGACAATCTGCGACATGGCCTAATCGATTAATTTGATACTTACTAGATTAAGTGCAAAAATATATCAACTATAATCTCGAATGAAATAATAAAGGTATAAAAATGGATATCAGAAAAATTTTCTACGTTTAAAATTAAAGTCACAATTCTCTTGCAACTTCCGATCAGATTCTAGACACGAAAACTCAAGGACTCTTCGTTCAGGGAAAAAAAAACTTGCTGTGGCAGCACCGCAGCAGTAGCTAGCTCAGTGATCCGGGCCAGATGCCCGGCGCGCGCGGCACGACTTTTCGCAGTCGAAGTCGCACTTTGCAAACTGCAGCTAGGCTAGGCAGGTGCGGTCGCGCGGAGAAGCGTACGTACGGTCATGGAGACGGCAGTGCATTCGTTCAAAGATGACTCAACCAGATGCACGGATTCGACTTTCGAGTCCACGGCTCCGGGTCGTCCACTTGGGACTTGTCAGGCACAAAGTGGAGACCAGCAGCAGCAGCAATCGTGGAAAATTTGGGTCATCAGGCCGCCCAAATCCGCAAGAAGAGCTATCGAACGAAGAATCTCCCGTTCCTGGCATAGGTTTCCGCGGTGACGATGCCTCGCAAGTACCACCTGCAGATCGATCTCGGCCGAAGATGTTGGCGCTGCCTGATATGACCTACCGGCTCGAGAAGCCGAGGACAACGCTCTGTTTTCGAGCGCTTGTGTGCACCAGCGAGGCAGCGATCGAGAAAACATGTCTTCTTCGTTCCTCGACCACCAGCCACAGCGACCTTATCTACACACAAGAAGTATCTTCGCCTGATCCAATCTTTTATTTATTGCAACATATCAGTTGTTTGAGTCATGTTCCTGTTTAGTTTCACTATTATATGTTGGAGATTTTCTTCCTAGTATCTGTGTTGGCCATAATTTATGTTCTGAAATTAATCATGAACTTGTCTAATAGTAATCCGACACTATTCTGCTCAAAGTGGGGAATAAATGTTCAATACTGTTCCTGACAAAGATAGGTTGCACAAGGAGCATGCATGCCAATCTTGGTTGGCTCGTCAGCACATCTCCGCGAGTCCGCATGTAGACTTGAGACCCCGAGTATTCTCAAGTTCCGATGCGTATGTATGTACAAGACCGTGTTCTTAGTACTGACAAGACCAAACCGAGTCCAAGAGAAACAAACAACAAGATGAAAAGGAAGATCCTTCTCCTAGCATTGGATCGTATCTTTTTAAGATTCAGGTTTGTTGTTGGCCACTTTGTGCCAAAGTTTGTCCGTTTTAGTGCGGCTGCGACTGCGACTGCGAGTAGACGGGATCACGGGACCCAACAATAAACGCTTTGGTCGCAAATTTACCCGGCCGTCGTTATCATTGATTACGCGCAAACCGTGTTGAATTATGCCACATGAAACAAATTCTCCCACGTAGACAGACATGCATCTCCCTGATTTGTCCACTGATACATGCATGAATGCAAATCCCTTCCATACCTGATGGCCTCTCTTTTCAACAATCCTGAACAGTTCATCCAGCCTCGGCTCACAAATATTGCCGGATGTGGTACAGTCATTTCTTCTTCTTTTTTTTGAAAGGGGTAGAGTCATTTCTGAAGCATGAGATAAACTGTCAAAGCATTCGTTTATTAAGAAGTCTCGCTCCCCTTCGCAAAGAAAAAAAAGAAGAAAGACGCTGTCAATTGTGCTGTAGCAAGAATTCAAGAAATGGCCCTGTTCATCCGGCTTATAATCCGTACTTTTCAGCTTATTTTTTCAGTCAGAACAATATTTCTCTCTCACAACAAATCAGCCAACGGTGTTTTCCAACCGGCTTATCAGCGCAGCCGAACGGGGCCAGAGGCTAGATTTTGATCACCCATGTATGCGTGCAAGACCTGTGATGATCATATAAACTAACCACGTAGTACTATTTAACTCTGACTATGGGTTCATTCTGTAGTCGATCTGGAAGAGTGTCGCTAGTTTGCACGTAACTGGACCGACCACGCAGCAATTGGGCGAACATAAGATTTTGACATGTTCTCCTGTTCTCTTTTCCTGAAAGCATAAAGTGACACTCCAATGCCTTTTAATTGTTTCCTACTACTGGTAGTACTTTATTGAGGCAGGACGACTTGCTATGATTATTCCATTAACACGGCTTGACGGAGGAGTGAAGGACACATCTCGTCGTTGATTGGTGAAGCCACTGAGACCAAAATGGTGCTATATGTTTAACAATGACCTCAAGAATGGATGTTTTGTGTTTTCTGTTTTCCGTACTCGGTGCATGCTTTGTAATTTATAAACACATTTGAGTAATTTCACCATATTTATTAAAAAACAATCCCCTTCCCTTATAACAAGCAATAGAGAGAATTGAGGGAAAAAAATGCTCCAGCAGATTCTCTTTATTTAAAAAATTTTCTCAATCCCCCGAATGGCCCTCTGCTCAAACAAAGGCAACAAGCAGCAGTTTTTCCTGATCCTCTTTCTTTCTCCCTCTCTTAGGCCTTGTTTAGTTTCTAAATTTCAACCCCAAATTCCACTATGCAAAAGAAGATTCCCATCACATCAAAATATCGGCACATGCATGCAGTACTAAATGTAGATGAAATTAAAAATTAATTGCACAGTTTTGTTGTACTTTGCGAAACGAACATTTTAAGCCTAATTAGTCAAAGTTTGGATAATTTTTACTAAATACAAACGAATTGCTACAGTGCGCATTTAATGTGCACTGTACAGATTCGGCCCCCCAAATTGGGGATCTAAACACGGCCTTACTAACGCCTCAGGCCCACACTGCCGAGCCAGGCGGCACAAGCACTGCGCCACTACCACTACGTTGTGACGCGCCTCCTGGTGCTGGGCGGGCGGGCACACATGCCGCCGTGACGCGGGGCAGGCCGCGCACCACCGTGTCGTGCTCTGTGCTAAGCACGCAACCCTGCGCCATCCCGAGCCTTCAGCGTCAAAAGGAAGCCATGCTCTGTGCCTCCCCATAAAGCTGGGCAAAATAAACCGAGAACCGACCGGAACCGAAACCGAAAGAACCGGAACAAAAAAAAAATCGGTTCTTAATTCGGTTCTGACTTCCTGAGAACCGAATTTTGTTGGGTTAATTCGATTCTGATCCTCGGTTAACCGAAATAACCAAGATAGACAAATAAGCCCATCAGCAAATACAGCCCAATAGCCCATAATAAACCCTATTTATATAAGCCATCTCACCACACACCACGTCTCCACCATCAGACCTATCCTGACCGCCGCTCATCCACCCCCTCAGTCCCTCAATCAACTCCCGAGGTAGCCAAATCCTCTCTCTCTTTCCCACTTCTAATCTCAGATCTGGTGGTGTCGGCGTGGCCCCGTGCCTCCCTCTCCTACTTCTGAGCATCCTTGGCGGCGAGCTGCACGACGGCGAGCAGGGCGAGGCGCGGCTAGCGAGCTACACGGCGGCGAGCAGGGCAAGGCGCGGCAACGCGTGGGGTTGCAGGTGAAGTGGCACTCTACTGCGCACCGCGCGGGGCCGTAGAGCGAGGCGAGAAGACGTGCTGGCCACGGGCGAGGTGAGGCAACGAGCAGAGCGAGTGGTCGGTGACGAGATGTTATTCGATCTGTAACCCAGAAACATATGATTTGTTCATCGTTGGTGGAATCAATGAGTTGTGTTGTGCGATTCTGTGATTTTTTCCTCTGTTCATAGCACCTCGGTTAGTTCGGTAGTAACTGGAACCGAACCGAATTACCCGAAACCGAATTTGGTCGGTTCCTGGATTTCAGAAGAACCGATCGGTTACCATTTCTTAGGGAACCGAATTTGTCAAGAAACCGAAGAACCGAATCGATCGGTTTCGGTTAACCGAATGCCCAGGCTGAGCTCCCCATGCCACCTCGGGCCTCCAGCGTCAACAGGAAGCTGTGCGCCGTGGCTCCCCGTGCCTTGCGGGCGAGCCCCGCGCCACCTTAGGCCTCCAATATGAGAGCAAAGCAAGAACAACTAGAGAAGAAGAACGGAGGAAGAACAACTAGAGCAACGGTGGTGGGTGGCTACCAAGTGGTGGTTGAAGTGATACACGTCGCCAGCGGCGATGACGGCCTTGTCGGCGTGCGACTGGTCGGCCAACAACTGCAGCAAGAAGATGAAGACAAGGGCAAAACGACATTTTCCCACCTCTCTCCCTATGTCTGAGAAAATGAATAGAATAATGATAATCCTTTGACGAGGACGTCCGTTCGGACACCCTCGTTCCTGGGTTTGTGCATCGATTGGGCCCAACAGGCAACACGTCGTTCTTTCACTCCCGAACATTTTCCCCACTCGCAACCGCTATCGCTTTCACCATGTTGTCTGCTCGCAACGCCGCGGCCACTGCGCCATCTGCGTCACAGCAGTTGCGATGCGCTGTCCGCCCACCTACTTTGCCTCGTCATTGTGCCCCATCCCGCGCCGCGCTTGCCCCAATCTCGCGCTGCGCCGCGCCCCATCCCGCGCTGTGCGGGGCATCCACCGCCGCGACCCATCCACCTGGCTCATCGCGGCCACGGCGTGCAAATCAGCACCACCACCCCGGCGCCAACAGGAGGAGGTCGCCGGCTGTTGCTCTCGACGTCCCCTTAAACACAAGTTTGCTGGCTACGATAGTCCTCCACCATGTAAACCATGGGCATCGGCCAGGTGTTTTCAGACATATGTTTAATTGTTTCATCTCGACGTTGCAAAAATAGATCTGGGATGTTTCATATGTTGCAATGATAATATACGTATGTTTCAAGTCTATGTTCAAAGTGTTTCAATTGTTTCTAACGTATGTTTCAAGTGTTTTCATCTGGATATTGCATATGTTTCTATGGCTGCACACGCATGTTTCAAGTATTTGTTTTCATGTGTTTCAGATGTTCCAGACTTATGCTGCAAAAGTGGATCTGGATGTTGTATACGTTGCCATGGTTATACAAGCATGTTTTAAGAGCATGTTTTAAATGTTTAATCTGTTTTAATTGTATGTTGCAAATTTTTTGTCTTTATGTTTCAAAAGTAGATTGAGTGTTGCACATGTTGCAATATGCACTGGTGGCTGGTGGATAGCGACCTACCGCAGCCGTCTGGTGCTGCTACCAGGGCGCCGTCGTGGTTCACGTGTGGGCGCGAGATGGGCGTGGTAAGCCTGGTGCTTTTGCCGGGGCGCTGTCGTGGTTCATGTGCGGGCGCGGGGGCACAGTTCCAGATGCTCGCGTGCGATGTGTGTGGGCGTAGGGCACGAGATGCGAGTATGGGCGGGCGTCAGGTGTAGGCGCGAAGCTTCGTCCGGACGAACACAGCCTCTGGAGCAGGATTTGGCGTGAGCGAAGGGAGTTGCGTGCGTTGTACGCGGGTGTAAGAGCTGCGTCCAAACACGCTGCTGGGGACGGACGTCCGGGCGCTTGTTCCTCCGATAGAATACTCATTGCAATGTCCTGTAACACATGATCACGTTTTCGTAATGTTACCTTACAGATTTTGGTGCTTGCGCTATGGACTGACCAATTCCATCTTTGTTTAGTGTCCAGAGTATGATTTGCCTATTATTTAGGAGTTGCTAAAGGGCAGTCCCAATGGATAGTTTTTTGACATAGTTTCCACGAGGAAAAGAGAGTAATTAATGTCCAGTAGAAACTATCCCCCTAACCCATAATTTCTACGGCAGTTTCTATATAAATAAAAAATTAACAATTTCATGCATGGTCTGTTGTGGCAAATATTTCTGTAGCTGCTGGCTAGCGTTCCGAAACATGGATGAGGCACCAAGATTCATCGCAAGCCACCACGCAGCAGTAAAAGGAGCACTTGCAGGCACCATCTTGAGCATAGCGTGGCTGCAGCATCAACGGCAAGGAATGATCTGCTGCAGCATCAACGGCGAGGAAAGATAGAGAACCATTCATTCACCTGGTGAGCTTCTTGATTGTTTGTGTGTTCCTCCGTGCCGAAAAATTGCAGCAGAGCCGGAAGATTGCAGCAGCGGGGCGGAGGAGGCCTCATCCGCATGGAAGTGCGCCCTTGACTGGAGGAGGCTTGGTGCGGCGGTGGAGGCGTGCATGATGCGGACGGAGCAGCATGCCAGCATGGCCGGCGGCGCGTGCGGGGAAGCAGAGCCCTGGAGGCGTGTAGGGGCTTGGTGCGGCGGTGGAGGCGTACAGGATCCGGACGGAGGAGGATAGAAACCACTCGAGTCCTCTCAACGCGAATCGTCTGGTTTCTTCCGTCCTCGTTCCGAGTGAAGACTCGGTTTTGCCTGGAAGAAACGGTTTCATGATTTTGCAATCTCTCTGCATTAACTCTCTCGCCACCTCGGCAAAATGTTTAGTTGGCAAGGTAATTAAGATACATAGAAACTACAATTAATACCACATTGGGAGTGCCCTAAAGAGATTATCTTGCTCCAGAATTTCAACCAAACAATCCTTTAATGCTTTGCACTGCCTAATCTATTCTGTACCAACCAAACAATCCTTTAAGAGGCTTATAGCCAAGCTAATTAATATTTTTGCTGATGTGAAAGAGAGAAGAAAGGAGAGAGAAGAGAGCTTGGCTCTCATGCGAGCACCAAACTGGACACGGAAGCATAAGAAGTAGTGGGTCCTAATAGAGATATATGTGAGGAGAAATAGGAAAGAGAATTAAAATATATAATAATAAATAAATTTTATAGATAAATAGAAAGCTAACTATTGTATAGCTTGACTCTTATAACTTGACTTATAGCTAAGTACTTACTTTATTATTAACCTTGCTCTAATGCTTTGCGCTCTAATGCTTTGCACCGCCTAATCTATTCTGTACCAGAGTCTAGTCTAGTATCCGATGCAAGATCTGCTTCAACGTATTATAGTGTCGGTGATTTTTTTTACCTCCTACTAATTGTCGATGAATTCACGCAGTAGGTGAGAGTATCGGAGGCCATGTATAGTAGATATACACCAAGCCAATCTTTTTTTTCCTTGTTTTTTTAGAGGTCTTTTTTCTTCTTCTCTATGTTAGCAACACATTGGTCGGAAAGCAGAGTACTGGGAACTCTGGTCCAACTCTGGGCCTTCTTTTTTTTTTGTCTGCTCCCATTTAATTGCAATTGCAGTGGCCCATTTCCAGCCCACTACAGTTGCCTTGAGGGCCCATTAAGCCTATAGAAGAAGTTTGTGCAAAAATCAATTTAAAAACCCATATGCCCTGTTTATTCGGCTTATAATCCGTACTTTTCAGCTTGTTTTTTCAGCCGGAACAATATTTTTCTCTCACAACAAATCAGCCAATGATGTTTTTCAGCCGGCTTATCAGCACAGCTGAATGGGGCCATAACTCGTTACGTGTGCCCATTTGCTAAGGAATACAAAGATAAATCTTTCGTTTATTTACCGCAGTCTGTCTTAATAAATACCGAGTACAATAGTACCAATCATCTACACACTGTGGGACTAAAGATACATACTTTCTTCACCTCTGTAAATGTCTACGCATCACCCCAATAATCCCAATATACCACACATAATTTGTACGAATACATAAGTACCACTGCAGATCGTACTAATCCTTGTCGTAAACCGTAATCACCGGTGACGAATCAATGTGTGCGTGCGTTGTAATAGAAAGCTAGAAATCCATGTCCAGCACGAGCGGCGCATCCCCCTTGTTGACGTCGAACGTCCGCTTCTTCTCCTCCCCGGCGGCCGTCGTAAGCAGCACCTGGTACGCAGTGGCGGATGTAGGATGCGGGATAAGGGGGGGCTAAAACAACAGAGATATTGATTTGCACGAAGATTTAACGGTGAAATCAAGTTTTTGCCACAGTAATTAGCATTGAAATCAAGAAATTAGGGGGGGCTGGAGCCCCCCCAGCCCCCCCTTTGGATCCGCCACTGCTGGTACGTGCCGTGGAAGCCCCTGAACTTGAAGTTGCCGTTGCCGTCCACCTTCCCGCGCGCGTGCGACGTCCACTCCCGGCGGAGGCCCGCGAACATGTTGCCGGCCTGGGTGTACTTGCCGTCGGCGTCGACAAGCTGGCCGTGGGAGCGCCACATGTGGCCCTGCATGAACCCCCAGAGCATGATGCCCTCCACGGCCGGGTGCGCGTACGCCTCCCGCAGCACGATCTCCAGGTCGTCGGCGCGCACGGACTCGTCGGCGGCCGACACGTCCAGCTCCGTGATCCAGATGGGGAGCCCCGTGACGGCGAGCTTGTCCAGCGCGTCGCAGATGACGTCCCCGACCGGGTGCGTGACGTGGCCCTGCACGCCGATCCCGCCCACGGGCGCGCCCCGCCGCTGCAGGTCCGTGACCAGCGCCACGTACTTCTCCGGCGTCGCGTTGGGTTCGTTGGCGCTCTCCACGTTGTAGTCGTTCACGAACAGCGCCGGCGCCGGGTCGATCCGCGCCGTCTCCCGGAACATGTGCGCGTTGATGTCGTCGCCGAGGCGCTGCGTGTAGAAGGCGCCGTGCAGCATCTCGTTGTTCACCTCGTAGTGCGGGAACCGCCCGCTGTAGCGCGACACGAGGCCCCGCAGGCGGGCCTCCACGGCGGACCGGAGCTGGTCGCCGTTGAGCGCGCGGACCCACGGCTGCACCGAGTTCTCCACGGCCCAGAAGATGCAGTGCCCGCGCACGGGCTTGCCGTGGCGGTCGCAGAAGTCGATGAGCTCGTCGGCGTCGGCGTAGCTCACCTGCCCCTGCACGGCCTCGGTGTAGTACCACTTGAGCTCGTTCTCCAGCACCGCCCAGTCGAAGTGCTTGGTGAAGAAGTCCACGTACGCCGGGTTCTGCATGCCCGCCTTGGTGATGCAGGTGCCGATCGGGACGCTGTTCTGGACCTGGATCACCTGGATGTGCGCTCCGGCGACGCTCGCCGTCGTGTCACCGTCCGTCCGCTGGTTCACCTTGAGCACCACGTCACGCTTGCGCACCTACGTACAGTTGCAGTGACGACCGTACTTAGTAATTAGTATATAACCATCAGTATATGCGAAAGTTCAAAATCACAGTCGTTTACGAACAGCATCATCATCGTCATACATACCCTGTCGGCCTTCTTCCTGAGGTGCCTGATCCTTGGAATCTTGTTCACCGCGGACACCTGCAGGTCCATGACCTTGAGATCCACCCCGGCCGGCGGCCCATGAACATAAACCTTGGCGTGGTGCGGCGGCTCATCGTCGTCATCGACCCGGAACGAGCCCTTGATCTCGCCCCACTTCCCCGACTCGACCACAGCCACGCCGCCACCGACCCGCTGGCCATCGTCCACGCGGACCTCGACGTGAACGGCGTGGGAGCCCTCCACGGCGGTGCCCTGCACGCCGACCCACCCGGCCACCCGGTATGTCACCTTGGGCCTCGGCGCGCGCGAGATCGCGCGGCAGAGCCCGTCCTTGTCGCTCGCGCGGTGCGCGGCCAGGACGTACCGGCCGCTGGGCTTCCGCGCACGATGCTGCTGGACTTCCTCGTCAGAGTCGTCGTCGGCGGCGGCCAATGTGGCTGCCAGCGAAGGAAGCGGCGCGTCCTCGGCGTGCGCGGAGAGCGTGCACGAGCCGGACGGAGCCCAGCCGGCGAGGCCGTCCTCCGAGTCGTAGGAGGTCTCGATCAGGTTCATGCCAAGGTGCGCCGTCGTCTCCTCCTGCGAGTGACACAAGCAGAGCCGTTTAGGCAAAGAGCCATAGGCAGTTAGACACATGTCGTGAAGTGTGCGTGTCGGAGATCGATCGCTGGCTAGCAGTAGTAGCAGACGACGAACGCTGTGCTGTCGAGGACATCATATCACAGTCACAGCAGTTGGATGCGGAGGCTTGTCAATTGCATGCCATGGATCGGAAGACAGCTCAGGAAATGCACGTAAGACGACATCTGTTACTGGGTTGCTTGGATGCTTGGCTTTAAAGGAAGGAATGGCAAGCCAGTGACAGGTGCCTTCTTGAACATGAGACCATGAGTGCACCGAGGACCGAGCACACATCTTTGTCCAGAAAAATTCTCATCAAGTTGTTGTAGGTTTCAAATAAACTATGATTTCGCGCGGTTGGTGAGCACGCTGCTGCTACTACTACTACTGCGGATTATATACGTGACAGGACCCAAGATTGGACACCAACTTACATCGTGTTTTCAGGTTGTCTCTACACAATATACAGCCGAGGGGAAAAAAATAACGTATTCAATGGCATGCATGGTGCTACTCCCTCCATTCCAAATTATAAGGCATTCCAAAAATCTTAGAGAGTCAAAGCATCTTAACTTTGACCAAAATTATAGAGAAAATTATACAAATTTATAACATCAAATAGGTATATTATGAAAATATAATTAATGAAGAATCTAATGATACTTAATTGGTGTCATAAATATTATTATCTTATCGTATAAATTTGGTCAAACTTGAGATCCTTTGACTCTCCAAGATTCTTGGAATGCCTTATAATTTGGGATGGAGGGAATAGTAATTCACAGTAAGTCCATTTCACTGTCATTGAACACCTTTGATGCATTATGTACAACACATACCTCAGCGAACGCCATATCAACCGATTGATCAAGGAGAGTCGCGGCAGGAGCGAACGAGGCAGAAACTGGAGCGCTGCTGGCTGACAGATCGAAGAACGTGTGGTTGCTGTTTGTGGCTGTGGCCGCTGGTTAGCTAGTGAGATGGATATCGGAGGCATGCGGGGGGAGCAATTTATAAGGCTCTGAGCCGGCCAGAGTTCGTTCGGTGATCGCGTTCGCCGCGGCACAACCAAAATGCTGGCTGGAGTCGCGTGCCGGAATCTGGCGAGGCGGTAGAAATTAATGAACCCTCGAAGCTCCACGGCCAGGCTTAGCTACCTAACCCGTATCTTTCGCCTATCTTTTGTATAACACTCAAGTTTGGGCAAAGTAGGCCTTGTTTAGATCGTAAATGTTACAAAAATTTTGGTACTGTAGTACTTTTGTTTGTGTTTGGCAATTATTATTCAATCATGGACTTACTAGGCTCAAAAGATTTGTTTCGTGATTTACAATCAAACTGTGCAATTAGTTATTTTTTTTATCTCCCCTCGCCTCAGCCGTCGGCGTAGGACTTGGCGTTGCTCACACCTCCTCGGGTGGGTCAGCCCGACGTCGAGATTGGCGACGAGACGCCCACGCCGCGCGAGGCCGCTCGGCGCCTCGCACGGTTTGTGGATGAGGTACGGGTCGTGCGGGAGCCACCCCTGATTGCCTCTCCACCGCGACAGAGGGCGAGAGCCAGGAGGCCCTTGCCTGTCAGGCGCAGGAGCACACGGATTGCCGTCCAACCGTTGGCACACATACCGGCCTCCCGGCGAGGCGAGGTACTCCTCGAGCAGCGGTTGGGGATTGCGCCGCCGGCCGCTACGGCTTCACCTGCGCCCAAGGGGATACTCGACGCCTTGCGTTCTAGGACCTTGTCGTCGAGCCAGGTCGAGGCCCTTGACGCGCTGTTTTCGGCGTTCAACGGGCGCGCGTGCGAGCTCTTCGTGGAAGGCCCGTAGGGTGCGGCGGTGTGCGCACGTTGGTTGTTCTATTTATGTAATATCGAACCAGGGAGCAATCTGCTAGGTTGGTCCGCATGTTAGACCGCCTAGCGCGCTAGAAGCGCGTCGTTTGTACTGAAAACTCTTTTCTTCTTAATTGCAATGATACGTAAATCTTTTGCGTATTTGAGAAAAAAAGTTATTTTTTATCTATATTTATTGCTCTATGCATGTGTCCTTAGATTTGATGTGATGGAGAGAGAGTGTAAAAACTTAGAATATGAGAGTAATCTAAACAAGGTCGTAGTATGAACCATACACCGGTCCAGTCACACTGAATCTCCGGGGCGTGTCGCCGACGTGCGGGGCCAGAACTGGCTCATGGCCCACATCTCAGAGAGATCGCCTTTATACAGCCGTGTGATCAGGTCGCTCAGCTGATTATTTACTTCTAGCGAATTGATCTGTTGCGGTAATGATCACCGGCGACGTCCATTGTTTCCAAGCATCCCCCGAGTTCCGATCCTTTTCTTGGCTTTGGGAGGAGTAAAAGTTGCTCAACTCTTCGGTCGCCGGTGGGCCAATTGCATTAGAACGCCGGTAGGATCGCGACCTGGGCTTTGCAAGAAGATACGCCGATGGGCCCGTTTACATGACCTTTAACGGATATCTATCGACTGCATCCTACGATGGTGTTGCCGCGCGCAAGTTGCCGCCTCCAGCCGCCCCATTTAAAGTCTTACAGTAATATAAAATGCATTTTTGGTTATAAGAAATTGTAACAGGTCTTATTTAGATCTAAATAAATATTGACCTAACCCGCCATCCTACGTTACATATCTATTTAGCGTATATATGGATCTAACAGATACAATCTACATCTTAGTGACAAGACGCCGCCGAAAAATTATACCTTTTTCATATAACGAAGATGATTTTTATATGAAAATTATAGCTCTCGATAAGATCTATAACTTTCTAGTTTTGAGTTTTGCCATTTGAAATCATTAAGAGTTTCGGCATCATATAAAATCATATCTTTCTCTTATAGTGTCAGATAAAAAAATACTTTATATATAAAAATTATAGCTCTCGATGATATCTACAAATTCCTACTTTTGAGTTTTATTATTTGAGATCGTTAAGATGTTCACAACGATAATCTAAAGTTTCAGCAACATATTAATCGCGTACCAAGGTTCGTCGTCTTAGAAAAATTATATCTTTCTTGTATGGTGTCGGATAAATATACTTTGCATATGAAAAATATAGCCTTTGATGAGATCTACATATTTCTAGTTTTGAATTCTATCATTTGAGGTCTTTAAGATGCTAAAAAGATAACATAAAATTTCAGCAGCATAATAATTGTGTTTTGCACCAATTCCTTTAAAAAGATCTAAGACAAGTCTTGATATATGATTAGTATGCTGCTCGAACTTTATTTTTTATAGCATCTTAACAACCCCAAATAACTCAACACAAAATTAGGAATTTGTAGATCTCATCGAGAACTACAATTTTTATATACAAAATATCTTTCCAATACCATACAAGAAACTATATTTTTTCTAAAGCAACAAACAAAGCTACACGATTAATATGCTGCTGAAATATTATATTATTTTTTGAGTATTTTAACGATCTTAAATGGAAAAACTCAAAACTAGAAAATTATAGATCTCAACGAGTGCTATAATTTTTATATAAAAATCATCTTCATCTGAGATCACATAAAAAAAGTATAATTTTTTTAAGGTGGAGCCTTGCTGCTGACATGTAGTGAGTCATATCTATGAGATCCAAGTAAGCGTTAAATCGACGTACTACGTAAGATAGTAGTTGGATGAACGTCTTTGAACCTGGACGAGACCCGTTACAACTTTAGAGAGTTAAAAATACATTTTAAGATTTTAGGAACTTAAGTGACACATCTACATAACTTTGAGTACCATTTGGCTATGCTGATCAGCTGATGCTTATGCTGATTTATCGTGAGAGGAAAACGCTGTTTGTTCCTTAAAAGTACTGTTAGAGTAGTGCTCAAGATACGCCGTTGGGCCGTTTACATGCATCATGTTCGTTTCGCTGGTTTATCATGGCTGAAAGTACTGTTCGCTGGTTTGTTGTGAGAGAAAAACACTGCTGGATGGCTGCTGATTCTGCTGATCCAGCGAAACGAACAGGGTGATGAGCTTTAACGGATGTGTGTCGACTGCAGATAGCGTTGCCGCAGGTTCCAGCCGCCCCATTACTTGCACGGCCAAGGAAGATTTCTGGGGCGAGCGAGAGCCTGTCCCGTGGACGAACGGAGCAGCGCAGCACTGGCTGGTCAGGTTCAGGTCATGGCGTAGCGTCAAGATACAAAGCTGAGGCAACACGGCTCGATCGCGTCATTTGCGTGGCAGGTCGAACGTCGTCCCAAAGCAGCGTGCCCGTAAACCTCTCTCCGTCGTGTTCAGTCGATCCAGTGATCCAGTGCATCATTGGTCTCGGTCGATGGAGTCCTCTCCTATTCATGGGTTGGCCGGAGCGATGATATATCAGCGTGCCGCCGGCGGCTGGCCGGCCGAATTTTCCTTCTGGACGACACAGCCAAGCTGCCGACCCAAGCAACGCGTCGCAATGCAATGGGAGTTCTTGCCCCGGAAGCATCCAAGCCTACCCACAGGTTGCTCCGAAAGCGTACGTATGCGCTGTGCAGATCGTTAATATTCAACGAACTTGCACATGCAAATAATCGCATTAACTTCGTATCTGGCACGATGGACCCATAACTTCTACATTATCTCGTTTCCGTGCGCTGTCGAACGTGTACTCCTTCGGTCCCTCGTTATCTGTCGCCGTTGGTGTGCTTTGCGTGTCACAAATTTGACTCGATTTATAAAAAATACGTGTAATATTTGTATCTCTAACTAAATTTATTAAAAAAACTAGATTGATCTTTTCAACAATACTAATTATGTACCATAAATATTAATATTCTTAATATATATTTAGTCAAAGTTGCTTCTTGGGAGCGCATATTTAGGGACAGAGGGAGTATCTTCGTATCCTTGGAAGACGTTGAATAGACCCTAGATCTGTGGATCATCTAGAAGGACAGAGAGGATGGTAGGATACAGTTTATTTGCCACACGGAAATCACGATAGATATGTCGTTCTTTTTGCAAGAGATGATAGAGAAAAAAAATGAAAATGTTCAATTTGTTACACGAAATTTATCAATAATGTCAAACGCAGATTTTGTTCACTTGGCGAGTAACGCTTCAAGAGGGAGGACGGGCCGCCCACTAACCCTAGCCCCTGGCCCCTCCCCCGCCGCCGCCGCCACAGGCGCCGGCCGCCACCCCGGCGCCGGCGTCGCCGCCCGCACCCCACTCCCCCTCCCCTCCCACCGCTACCCCTCCCTCCTCTCCGTCTCCATGCGCGGGAGTGTGCCTGCATGCGGCACAGACGCCGCAGTCGCCCGCGCCCCCCAAGGACGGGTCCCCTACGCCGCCGCCGCCGCTCGTGGGGCCCGGATCTGGCGCCCTGTGGCCGCCGCCCCCCCTCGCGTAGGTGAGGCGTCCTCCTACGCCGCCGACGCCCCTGAGCTGTCGAGGCCGATCAAGGACGACGCGGCCGCCCTGCCGCCGGCCAGAGCCAGAGTTGGGGCTCCACAGCCGCCTGCCTACTCTCCCTCCCCATGCCCCTTCCCTTCCGCCGCCTGGGATTCCGAGCCGTCCGCGCCGCCGCTGCGGATACGTTAGAGCTGGCCGTGGCGTCGGGAGGTTTCTCTGGCGCCGCCGCGGCAGCCTCCTCTACCGGCGCCCATTTTCAGCCTCCAGCCGTGAATGCTCCTGGGTGTGTGCCTCCGGGGTCGCCGTGCCATCAACCTCGGCCAGGCGCGCCACTGCCGGCCACTCCACGGTCGGCTCCGCCTCCAACGACGGGAAAGGACGCCGCGGCCGCTACTGCTATGGGAAAGGACGATTAGACCGTGTCGCGGTTGTTGGAGGACGTGGTCCTCGTTGAAAATGTCTTAGATGACGAGGATGACTCGGCATCCGGCTCGCCGCGACGGCCTCACCTCGACACCTTCCTCGTCCGCCCATCCGCGCCCAGCCTGTCGTCCTCTCTGTCGCCCCACGCCTCCCCCTTCTACCCAGGGGATGGCCCATTGGGGCGTTCCAAGGCTTGTCGCTGGGCGGATGAGGACTCTGACGGCTCCGAGGTGGCGGTGACGCCGATCAGCTCCTCAACTTCCTACCTCGACGCAGTCTGCCGGGGGTTGCTGGTCCAGGCATCGCCTTTGCCGGTGCGGGGCGTGCCGCAACCCACCGTCGGAGGCTCTCGTGGCAGCGCCGCTGCTGGGCGGGGCAAGCTCGTCGCCGGTGGCGCGCGCAGCAATGTTCCTAGCACAGGCGCGGTGCACAGGCGGGGCAACCACGGGTCTCGCCAGAGGCGGCCGCGGCCCGAGCTGGTGCACGGTCTGCCGGACCGGCCCATGGAGGGCCGCATCCCCGCCCCACAGCGCCTCGGGCGTCACGTACGGGGCTCCGCTCGCCAGCGCATCTCCGCTCCTGACGCCGACGGCTGGCGTGCGGTTTTGCCGCTGGAGTCGGTTCGTGGTTCCGGTGGGGCACGCCCCGCCCGGCCCGCACCGGCTTGCCAGCGGTCACCCAGCCGTTACCCAGCGGATCTTCATGGGAAGTGCTTCAACTGCCTCTCCACCGCGCATAAGGTGGCAACCTGCAGGCTGCCTCCACGTTGCCTCCATTGCAAGGGGTTTCGACACCTCGCACGGGAGTGCAAGCAGCGGCAGAAGGTCAAATTAGGTGCCCCCAATGGCCGATTACGACACCCAGTACAGGAGCCTACCCTGGGCAACCGGCCGCGTGCCCAGGGCAGCGCCGGGCGTGGCTACGGATGTGCCTGGTGCGGCCACTTGCGGCGTCAGTGGCCGCAAGCGACGAAGGCGCCGTCAACGTCGGCCCCGAAGGCGGGGAGGTGGCATCACAGCGGCAACGGGTGTCGCCACTGACGGCAACAGCCCTTCAGCCGGGGCCGCCCAAGCGACGCTGAGCTACACCACGGGGGCGCCCATGTTGTGCCTCCCCGTGCCCGACCCGCTTGTGGAGGCGATGTGCGCGGGCAATGGCCCACCGGCATCGGTCGTCTCCTTCAATCCGATGTTGGAGGAGCTCCTCGCTCGCTTTCGTCATGAGTCGCTCCGTTGAAGTCACCCGACCGGGGTTTGCGGAGCCGCTTCCGGAGGCGGCTGCTCCCTCATCTCAGCCGCCGTCGCAGGACCTGGTGCAGCTCACGCCTCCTCTTGTGGGTCAACTCTACATCGTGACTGGCCACGAGGCCGCTCCCCCGGGGTTCGCAGACCCGCCTCCGGTGGTGGCTGTCCCCTCGCCTCAGTCGCGGGTGCAGCTCACGCCTACTCGGGTGGGTCAATGTGACGTCGAGCCTGGCGACGAGACGCCCACGCCGCGCGAGGCCGCTCGGCGCCTCGCACAGTTTCTAGACGAGGTGCGGGTTGTGCGAGAGCCACCCCTGATTGCCTCTCCACCACGACAGAGGGTGATAGCCAAGCGGCCCCTGCCTGTCCGACGCAGGAGCACACGGATTGCCGCCCAACCGCTGGCACACATTCCGGCATCCCAACGGGGCGAGGTACTCCTCAAGCAGCGGTTGGGGATTGCGCCGCTGGCCGCTATGGCTTCACCTGCGCCCAAGGGGATACTTGACGACTTGCGTTCTGGGACCTTGTCATCGAGCCAGGTGGAGGCCCTTAACGCGCTGTTTCCGACGTTCAACGGGCGCGCATGCGAGCTCTTCGTGGAGGACCTGTAGGGCGCGACGGTGTTCGCACGTTGGTTGTTCCATTTATATAATATCGAACTGGAGAGCAGTCTGCTAGGTTGGTCCGGGTTAGACCACCTAGCGCGCTAGAGGCGCGTTGTTTGCTCTGAAAGTGTGTGGGTGGTGTGCATATTGTACTTTACAACTCTTCTTCTTAATGCAACGATACGCAACTCTCCTGTGTATTCGAGAGAAAAATCAATAATGTCAACATTATCCTTTCCTCACTCTGTCCAACGTAAATAGCCCCGCAAAAACAAAAGAAAATATATACATATATTCATTTTAGCATTGATTCTATTATGCGGTCAGCACATGTAAGAAGCTAGGTCGCTTGTTGTAGGCGGCTAAAGATTAGCTTAGCCGACTTTTAAGAGCCGATGCCTAGCAGCATGTTCGCAGACGAACACCTCATCCGGTGCCTACAGCGATGAGCGTGATACACAAGACATGTCTCCAGAGGATTCCCGTCGGGAGCTTGATACGCAAGGCATGCCGCCAATGTGGTCTCTTGAAACCCAAAATCTCACATGGCCGGGAGGGACCCCATCGAGGCATGTGCTGCCTGACTGCTCTAGAAGAGCTTTGTCGTCGTAGATCCACCGGCCATACAGCAACAACAAAGAACGAGGAGAAGTACTAGATGATAAAGAGAGGGTAAAATGTGAAGTAGATGTATTTTCATCGATTGTGTAGTTAGATTACCTCAATGAGCTATGATCCTTATATATATGTACAGGGGGTGCTTTCATCCTAGTAGGAAAACTTTTCCCAAACGAAATCTACAAGCTTTTCAAGATATTGGGCGAGTTTCCATCGAGAAAAACTTAATTTGGGCTCAGATTGGAAAAAAACCGATTTTCGCGGGGCGAAAACCTTTTGAAAGCCATAATTTCTTCATCCTGACTCCAAATTGAACAATCTATATATGTTTTTTTACCTGCCCAACAAGAAAAATGCAATGGTGCATTTAATTCTTCAATTTGGAGAATTCAAAATATCTGGTCGGCCAGTTTCTGTTGGACCAGCATCTCAAAATCTTGTTTTATTGACCTGAACACCAAACTGTACGATTCATATATGTTTTTCGATCCTTTCAACAATATGAACACAATGGTGGAGTCCTTTATGCCTTTTAACAAAGTGTCAAAACTGGCTTAGCTGGTTTGGGAAACCAGCTAAGCCTATTTTTGTAGGAAATTATGGGTTTAGCCTCTCTTGACACTTTTGGCTGTCAACATATGCTTACCAATTTTTTGGTGAGGTTTTCTCGAGTCTACAAACACATGA
Source organism: Saccharum hybrid cultivar R570 (assembly GCA_038087645.1). Lineage (NCBI taxonomy): Eukaryota > Viridiplantae > Streptophyta > Magnoliopsida > Poales > Poaceae > Saccharum > Saccharum hybrid cultivar. The sequence goes on along the minus strand of JAQSUU010000112.1, from coordinate 7,169,933 downwards.
TAAGTGAATAGCAATGATGTCCAAATCATCGGCTATTTGTAAACTAAGGGTGATGCATGCATCTGTCCCCTTTTTTTTCTTAGAGCGACATTGTATATCGGCCATGGTTTGGACAACAGTTAGGCTTCTTGCTAAACCCTTGGGAAATACTTTTTTAGATATCTCCTATTAATTTCTTTTGAGAGATGGTCACCTTACAACATCTCTAGCATATATGAATTTCTAAGCACTGCTTTGATCACCTTTTCTAGACTTTCCCAACTTAGATATCACTTGCCGAACTTGTTGCTTCTCATTTTTCCTGTTGTATGCTCAAGCAATACGAGTCCTTTTTCATCTCTGGGGATTGCCTTCAATTTCTTTTTAATAAGTTTAATCAAAGTCTTATTACTTGATATAGCTTGGCCATCAACTCCTAAAAATTAGATGCATCATCGCAGCAAGCACCAATTGAATATTGCCACACCACTGGCACTCCTAGCATCACTTCAGATGTATTCATGAACCTCTCCCACCACCACTTCTTATTGATCAGAATCTAAGCACTTAAGCAAGAAGTATTTCTTTAATATAGTTCATTTTTTTTATAAGCATTAAGTCTCCTAACGTTGAAGCCTAATGCTTGTTGATCCAACATGTTAGCCTTACTGTTCTACTGCCTTGAAATATAAAATTCGGAATTCCGCAAAATATAACATGATGTCAAGGTATTTTTCAAGATAAGCATTAAGCAATCCTTTCAAACATTGAAACACACCAACAATGTGCTGTAGGAATCTTTCCAATCATAGAAATCTTTGAAACTTTTTCAGTGACACGAGTGGAATTTATATCTTTTATAATGACTTACAAGGAATTGACCGTAGAATTTTTGCCTCGTGAGCTCATGTGGTCCTGTCAGTGTGATCAGAGGAGGAATCGGCTGCCCAATTGGAAAAGGAGTCTTGCCACCAATCTTCCACGGGCACACCTTCATCAGCCGGAACTTGAACCGCATTACCTCTCCAGCTTCCAACAAGAAGCTAGGCAGCGAAGAAGAAAGGCAGGGTTCCTGATCTACAACGTGTCCGTGTGAAATATACGCAAGGAAATAGTAAATCGCAGAGTATTTTATTTCCATCGCAAAAACCAAAAAAATTAAGGAGAAGCTTGGCCTCTAACGGCAGGCTTGTGAAGAATTCTCTCCTAAATAACCCGGCTGATCCCAGGCGGTGGAGCAGGGTCCACGTCACCCGGAATTCCCTCGTCTGTCCGATCTTGCGTCCTGCAGTCCAGATCTCGTCACCCGGAACGCCGTGTTCGCTGGTCTGGTCCATCCAGACCAGCCGGCTGACCCCCCTCAGCAAATATTATTCATTAACCAGCTGCTACAGTATTTCTTTCTCACAAAACCAGCCAAGTTTCAGACCAGCGAACGGGCAGTTCATCTGAAGCAGCTCCTCTACAGCACTAGGCGTCTAGGCTAATGCTTTCTTGTCTCTAGTTTCTTCTCGAGTTTTCCGCTACCATTATAATCACGGCTAATGCTTTGGTCCATTGGCTTTATCAGGCCCAGTGCTGTCAGCTCAGGATGCGATGGTCGATGGACGTGGAAGAGAGAAGCCAACCTTCAAACGCTCCAGAGATGTGTGGGCCCAAGTGGGCTTGTAAGCTGTAACAGGATGTGTGTGTGACCGATTTTTTAGCTCTTTTTAAAAAAATACATTTAAACCCCTAGGTTTTTAATTTATTTTTTTTGACCCTGGGCTCGGCATCGTGACCCACGACAGCGCTGAGTTAACACGCCTCGGCGGCATGGGCCATGGTGCCGAGGTCGGTGGCCTGTGCTAGCGTGGTGGCCCCCTCAGCGTCATTGATCTTGGCGCCGTAGGTCCTAGTAGTATTGTATTCCACATGTTAAGTTGAAACTTAGCTAGCACCCCGACACTGAACGTGTTGAATTTGGTATATATCACTGACTATATGTGTGTAGTATTATTTTATATATCATAGAGTGCTTAAAATTAATTTACCAATATTGATATGTCGTAATGTTTTAGTCAAAATTTATTATTACCATGAAATATAATATAAATTAAAGTGAATTGTCAATGTTATTGCTATGTCGCTTGTTAATTGGACATTTTCTATTTTACATGAGCTATCAAGGTAAATATTTATTCTAATGTATATATGTTTACATGGTATACATGATGAAACACAATATTATGGGTATTTAATTTCAGGGTTGTAGAGGTTTGTAATTTAGAAATATATATGTACAATACTTTATGGATATTTATTTTTTAATTAATATATTAATATTACATGTAGATTTGAGAGATATTTTTTATTTTTATAATGATTGAGGTAGATACAAATATAAAGGTAATATTTTATATTATCTTTCACAACAGCACATATGGGTATGTTGAATGCAAACTTAGGAAGTTACTTTGCATTATCTTTTAAATAATAAATATGGATAATTTATAAAGTCAATAGAATGTATTTTAAATTATCTTTCAAGATGGCAGATGTGAGTCATTTTTTTACAAAGTATGTAGATTATTTTAAATTATCTTTTATAGTGACAAAGCTAGGTAATTTAGATGCAATGTTAGGGGTTAATTTGAATTATGTTTCATAATGGCAAGTGTGAGTAATTTATATGCAAATGTAGTGGGTTATTTTAATTATTTTTAACGATAGATGTGGGTAATTTATATACAAATGTAAGAGGTTATGTTGGACTATCTTTGGTGATGACAGACATGAGTAATATAGATGAAAATTTAGGGTGGTACTTTGTGTATTTTTTCATAATGGCGGAGATGAATAGTTGAAGGCTAGATGTTTTTAATTATTGTTAGAATTTTTAGGATTTATCTTTTTTCCCTAGCGCATTTGATGAGAATTAATGTTGTACTTCTATTGGGGGCCTCTAATTAGTAATAGTAATAGTAAGTATATAGAAGACAAATGGATAGGTTGATATAAAAAACAAAGGAAAAGGAAAAAAGGGGAAGGAAACAAAAATGAAAAGGATAAACAAAGCAGGGAGAAAACTGGGACCTACTCCCTATCACGACCTCATGGACGGTCCACTAAAATGGAATTATGCACAACTACCGGTGACTTTTGGGGGGGGGGGGGGGAAATGGAAAAAAACATCTCTACTATAATTGACCACTTCAAATTATTTTAAGTCCACCAACGAAAACGCCCCCGCTGAGTAGTCTAATTATTGTGTACCCAAAAATTTACACACAAAAATTTACCTTCATTAAATCAAGGGCTCACGAAAGAATTACGTATCCGAGAGCCGAGAGACAAATTTGATGTGAGGCTTCTCACCCCCTTGCCCCCGCGCCCTCCCCCTCTTACGAAGTTGCGAGAGCTATCGAACCCTGCCATCTACGTACGAAAAAGAAAAAGAAAACCAAGCAACGAGGCGGGCGAAGGGACACAGGGGTAGGGTGTGCCGGCGGCGCGTGCGGCAGGCCGCCTGCAGCCTCCGAGGCTCCGCCGCCCCTTAGATGTGCGGCCACTTCAGCCGGCAGATGACAGGGGCGCAGCCGCGCAGCTTGCTGGCTACTAGGCACCGAGCGTGAGGCCGCAAGCACCGAACGCCGGGCACCATGCCGCCACGGGCGGAGTTCCTCCCTCCGCTCGCCCGAATCCCCGCGACCCAGCATCTGAATCTGGTGCGCCCCACCCCGATCCGTTCAAACCGCGCCGAATTGCCGTCGCTTCGTGCGGAACCCTAATCCGATCTCGACCCTTTACTCCGCGGTGGGCACTAGCCGTGTCTGCTGCCGGCACCGCTGCGGGGCGGCCGTTCCTGACGCTATTGTTGCCTGTGTCCAATTGCCGCCTTGAAGTTTCACCCTAGGCAGTCTGGGAGCACCCCGGGACTGCTGCGTCGTCGCCGCCCTAGCGGGGGAGCAAACCATGAGTCAACTCTCTCTCCGAGATCCTTGCGTCTGTTGCCGTTTTTCCCCTAGCTGATTATTAGTAGTTTCTCCAATTTTTTTTCTATGCTGCCACAATCATTTTGGCAAAAAAATGTTGATCCAGGTGCTTCGCCGAGGACTTCGCCGCCATCCGCGGCAACCGCCCGCCACGCCGGTCACCAATACGGTCAGCAGATTGCCACGAACAAGGAAGTGCATCTGCAAGCACGCGTCCATGCCATTGTTGCCGGTAGGTTCGTTCCACCAACACTCTCTGCTGGGTTGGAGATTACAGATTAGGGAAATCTTGCTTAGTCTTAGGATCATGGCACTACTGTGATTGCTCATAAGATGGCGGCGGCGGAGGCGACAATGGGGCGACTATGGCTATACTCGTACTGGCACAGCTCGTGCTCCCACCGTGCCCGCATCGCTCTCAATCTCAAAGGTGTGTGTTGCTCGTCCACCGCTTAATCATACTCAGGCCATCGTCTATTGGATGGATTGGGGGCATTCGGTTGGGTTGATTCAATGTGCGCCTGAACTTTGTTTCTTTCTGCAGGTGTGGATAATGAGTACAAGGCAGTGAACCTTCTCAAGGGTGAGCAGTCTGATCCAGGTGCGTTGGAGCTACTACTTGTGATACCTACCTTATAATACAATTGCTTGAATAAGGAGTATTAGGTACGTGATCTTGCCCCTGCGATTAGAAATGTCATTTTTGCTCCCTTTCACTTATGAGTGTGGTTCGGCTGTGTTAACACTGATTAAATTATTCTGGACTATTTTGTAGGATAAAGCTCGTTTCAATTAGATTATGTAGGGAGCCTTATTTGGAAAGTCACTAATACGCTGATCTTTATGAGATGCATTGTGTCGGTGTTCGGTCCCGTGGGGGTCCTAAACCGACGAGTGAGTGCTGCGTGTCCCTAACCTGGATGGTGATGCAAGGAGAACACACGGGAGTTTATCCTGGTTCAGGCAGAAGAAGGCCCTACGTCCAGCGGGGGAAGAGAGTTTTGTATTTCCTTGCACCGAGGTGCTTGTAGGGGTTACAAGCTTGCGAGAGAGGGCGGCGAGCCCAAGTCTCAAACAGAGAAAAAAGAGTACAGAGATGATTGCTTGAGATGTTGATCTCTGTGTTGGGAGCCTAGGATCGCTTGGCACTTGGCTTTGAACTTGTGTCTTGCCTGTTGTCTCTGTGTCCCTTTGTTGGTCCTGCCCTTTTATAGGGTAAGAGGAGGCCAGGGCACCGGGGAGCCTTGAGGTGATGTATTGTCGATCCCTGTAGGAGTGACTGTAGCGACGTGCCCTGGGAATGGCCGGCCATCCCGGATACTATGGCGACGTCGGGATGAGACGACGAAATGACCCAGAGCACCGTGCCATACTGTCCTTCCTTCTCTGTTGAACTGTGCTGGGTGTCGAGTTGGGTCGAGGCCGGGTCAAGACCGGATCCCCGAGATCACGGAATACGGGCCTTGTCGTATCCTTCCTCGAGGGTGACTGACGATAAATAGTGCATGGTAAGGTGAGCATAGTGACAGGTTTCACCTCCCATCACGGGATGGGCGGTAAAACAGTGAGGACTGACACCGGCGGTGCTCCCACGTCGATCCTGGTTGCGGCCATGTCGGTAGGTGGAAGCAGGTAATCGCATTAAATGCTCTGACTTTTGTCTTGGGGTAGGTAAAGTGAGGGGATCGAGCGCTCCGACCCGGGGTCACGCGAGTCGGAGTCTTTCCGGTGGGCGGACGAGCCTCGTGCGAGTCGGAATGCGGTCGAGGTGCTTTGTCGTGCGGGACGGGGCGCGGTCGAGGCGTTCCGTCGAGGGTGCCTCGTATGAGTCGGAGCCGGAGCGCGGTCGAGGCACTCTGTCGAGCTGGCCTCGTACGAGACGGACCCGGTATGCGGTTGAGGCGGGCTACCTTTTGCTGTGGCTTAGTCGTTTTGTTTTTTATTATCGTTGAATGTGGGTACCCCCATACTGTTGGTACCGACAGTAGCCCCCGAGCCTTTGGATGAGTGTGTGATCACTCTCCCAGAGGCTTGTTTGTTGATGAAATGGAGTCGTAGCGTCGCGGTTTTTGCTGGTGGGGGCGCACGAGCGCACCCACCGGGTGTAGCCCCCGAGGCCTCGGTGGAGTGTTGAGACTCCTCTGAGGTCTTTTATTCGTTCTATTGGGGAACGGTTTCTGGTGGTGGCGGGATACGTGTCTTTTTGTTTAGAGTTTGGTTCGTCGCGGTCGAGCCCCCGACCGTCTTTTTATCGTTCGACCCTCACGCTCCTTTAGGAAGGAGGAGGAGGGGTGGGGGTCACCGCACTACCCTTGTTTGGGCGAGTTCCGACAATCTCCAGCGAGCTACTAGCGGGGGAATTCGAGTGCGAGCCCATGCTCCAGTCGTTAGGAGTCGGCTAGTGGCCCGGAGGCGCTCTCAAAAATGCCAAGAAGTGGTCGTGTGGATCTCGATTCCCTGCGACGGGATCTGAGGGCTCGGTGCCTCCCTCGAGGGGATTCCTACGTCGACCTTCTCCTACGGCCTCGAATACGTCTTGGGGTGCCTCGAGAGCGTGGCTCGAGCCCTGGCCATGTACGGGCGCATCCCTGGTCGTCCCTAACTCTGTTGCTCGAGGGCAGCTGTCGAACCCAGGTCGAGGGCCAGCTTCCGCTCCCTCGAGACTTATGGTGGGCTCAGGGCCCGTTTACCAGGTATCTGGGAATATCCGCCCGCGGATCCTGCCCCGCCCGTTAGCTAGGCGCGCCTTTTCAGGGGAGAGGGCGAGATCGGCGCGGTAGTGGGCGACGTGGCATACGGTTACGATGTGGGGGACGGCCACGCGCCCAACTCCTGCGAGATTTCAGGGAACCGGTTAGGTAAGAGCATTAAATGCGAGAAACCGCTCCTACCTTTTCGCGCGGCCGTTAGGCTTCTGCCGAGGCTATAAAAACAAGGCCTAGGGTCTGCCTCCCCTACTGGCCCTTTGCGTCCTTGCATCCTTCGCCTTAGACAGCTCTGTGCCCCTTGCGCCCTCCGCCTACATCCAGCGCCGCCGCTGTCGCACCCCCTTCGTCCGCACAACTTTTCCCGGCACCAATGGCAGGCAAGAGTCAGATCCTTCCCTCCGACGACTGGGCTGCCTCCTCGGTGACGGAGAGGAGGCTGGAAGAGCTGGTCGAGGATGGACTGCTACGACCGAGGACGAGCCGGTCGCGGCCGGAGTGGATTGTGCCGTCGCCCGACCACCGGGAGCCGGCGCCGCCCGAGGGATACGTGGTTAGCTTCATCTGCTTCCACGAACGGGGGTTCGGCGTGCCGGCGACCACCTTCATGCGCGCGCTCCTCCACTACTACCAGGTGGAGCTGCATCATCTCGCCCCCAACGCCGTTGCACAGGCCACCATCTTCGCGGCGGTCTGTGAGGGCTACCTAGGGATGGAGCCGCAGTGGAATCTGTGGCTCCATCTTTTCAAGGCGGAGCTCTTTGCCAAGAAGGTGGGGGAGAAGGGGCTACGGTGCGCAGTTCGAGCGGGGAGCTGCGTCCTGCAGGTGAGGTCGGGCCGGGCAGATCAGTACATCCCGGCTCACCTCATCTCTTCGAACAGCGGCTGGCACGACGACTGGTTCTACCTCCGCAACGACGAGAGTCAGTTGCCGAGGTATACCGGCCGGGTGCTGGTTGCCCGAGAGGAGAACTGGACCTACGGAGTCGCGGGGGCCGAGAAGCCGCGTCTGGACCCGCTGCTGGCGGCGCAGCAGCAGCTCCGTCTGCAGGGCTTGACGACGGCGACGGTGGCCACGGCATTCCACCGACGCAGGGTGATGCCGTTGTGCCAGCGTCGCCTTCGCCTCGACCAGATGACACCGGAGGCGCCACTGGAGGGGAGCCGGATGTCACACGAGTCCCTCACCCTCAAAGAGGTCGTCCTTCGGCGGGCGCGCCGGATGGTGGGGAACTTCAGGATGGACGAGGTCGACAAGGTCCCCATGCGTCCTACCCAGGGGTTCGAGCCTCTGGTAAGTGCTTTTTGCTAGCGCGTTCATTTATTTTGTCTGTTCTTGGGTTCCTCTGATTTAGTCGAGGCCGATGCGCAGGATCTGTCTGCGGTGCGGGAGACGCGGCCGCCAGTCCCAGAGGACCAGCCCGCCCGGGAGGCTCGACGCCAGCACGCGTCCCAGAAGAAGCAGACAAAGGAGACGGCCAAGAAGCGGCAGATCCGCAAGGCCAAGGAGAAGGAGGCGCTGAAGAAGCTTCGGCGCTAGCAGGCCCTCGACGGGCTCCCCCTCGCAGAGTCTCCCTCCGATACGGTCTCGGGGGAGGATGACGATGGTAGCGACGGGGAAGATGACGACGCCCTGTCACGGTACGACGCCACGACCGCCCTGGGGGACCTCCCCGACATTCGCCCGCTCCTGGAGCCCGTTGGGGGGTCGTCCTCCCGGGCGTCAGCGTCGGTCGTGGTGGTGGAGGAGACGGAGGAAGAGGTGGACAAGGAGGCGGGCCCCTCGACGGGAGGGGCCGCCTCATCCTAGACCCCACAGGAGGGGTCGACCGGGCTGCCTCCACCAGTCCAGGCCCCGCAGGCTCAGGTGGAGGCTGGAGCGGCGGTGCTGGCGTCGTCATCGGCGGCGGCATCGGCGGGCGTGAGGACCCGAGGCCAGCTGGCCTCAGAGGCGCAGAGGACCTGAGGCGGCCCTCCAGCCAGGGCCCCAAGGAGCACCCGGCCCGCCGGGGGGCCAGCCGCGAGACCGCCACCGGCAGCGCCGGGAGGTCCAGATCGGTCGGGGTCGAGGCCCTTGGTGCCGCTTTCCGGGTAAGTGTCCGCGCTCCGCTTTTTCGCCTTTCATTGGAACCGTCTTCCGATGTTTCTTCTCGCTTCGCAGGCTTAAGCGGAAGGCGGAGCTGATGGGGCCGACCCCCGCAAAGTCGCTCCGGGCGAGCGTCGTCGTCATTAATCGGACGGTGGCGCAGGACGTCGCCTGGATCGAGAGGCTTCAGGCCGCTAAGGAGCGCCTGAAGCAGCAGGAGGCGATGGCCCAGGCGGAGGCGGGGGCCTTGGCGGTCGCTGGTTCCGACCCCGCTGCACAGGGGTCGGGACCGTCGGAGGTGGCGGCGCCTAGTACAGACGTGGCGGAGCCGAGGTCGTCGTCGACCGCTGAGGCTACCGTCGAGGCCGTAACGGCCGAGGCGTCCGTCCGCGACGCGGAGCGGGCGGACGCGGATGTGGTTATGGGGGTGGTCCCGCCGGTGGCGGGACAGAAGGCGGCGCAGCCGGGAGAGCTGCAGTCGCAGCAAGACCCGCCGGTGGAGCCGGCGGCTACGGTGGAGGGTGGAGTCGTCGAGCCCCCGCCCGTGGTCCCAGAGGAAGATGTGCCGATGGTCGAGGGGCTGGCCCCAGCAGAAGGGTCGACGCCGGCTATGGTCGACCTTACCCTCGACGACTCCCCCCTGGACAAGGGGAAGCAGGTGGTAGGAGTCGAGGGGATCGAGGCCGTGGACCAGGCTGGTCCCTCGGTGGCAGTTGGTGAGGCCTGAGCCGCGGGTGAGGCCGACCCTTCCGCGGGGCCGAAAAGTGCCCCGGTCGGACCGTCGTCCGAGTGGCCGGACCTCGTCGCGCTGGCCCTAGTGCGGGCGGAGGAGGAGATACCACGCTGGGGGGGACCGTCCCTCGAGTTCAGGGACGCTTCCGACCCCGACGCGGACCCCGTCTTCGCCCTGAACGACAGAGACGAGGTGCATCACTGGGAATACCTCGAGGGCCTCCGTCGACACATGGATCGATCGCTCCGTGTGGTGATGGAGGCCGTGTCACGAGGCATGTGGGACGCCACCGAGGTACGTTTGGCTTACTATCCTTTTGGTGTCCTTTTGCCCCCCTTTTCTTTTGGTTCTTAACCTCTTAGGTTTTTTTGAACCACGATCAGGAGCTCAAGGAACGGTCCCGCCGCAAGTCGCTCTTCATCCGAAATGAGAGCGGCGTGTGGGCGGCGCTTGCCCGGCAACGGGCTCTGGTCGAGGAGGCCAACAAACGGCTTTCCGATCGGAGTGCCGAGATGGCCGACCTGTGCATCGCCTATGCGGCGGTCAAAGAGGAGGCGGTGCAGGCCTGGGCGGCAGAGGCCGTGGCGCGTGAAGACGTGACCAAGGCCCGGGAGGAGGCGGCCAAGGCCCGCGAGGATCTCGTGCCCCTGTCGGCACGGGTGAAAGAGCTCGAGGAGGACGTCGCCCTGGTCAGCCGTCAGCGTGACGCCCTCAACGTCCAGATCGGGCAGGTAACCGCTCGCTTTGGTGCCCTGAAGGACGAGATCACGGCGCTGAGCGGAGCCGTTCAGGAGAAGGACGCGGCTCTTCTAAACGCCCGCCAGGAGATCGAGACGTTGAGGGCGGCCGTTCATGACAGAGACGACGCTCTCTAGAGGCTCGAGAGGACGTGCGGGGGGCTCCGTGACGAGGTCGTGGGTTTGCAGACCCACACTGAGGGTAAGTATGGGTGTTACGGCCTTGGTGTCGAGGCCCCGTATTAGTGCTAATTTAGTTAATTGTGTTTCAGAGCTGGAGAGGGAGCAGCGGATGGCCCAGGCGGCGGCCAACTCCTTCTAGAGCCTTCTCGAGGCCGAGACCCAGCGGACCCAGTTGCTCCAGGGCGTGATCACCTCCGTGTGTGACGGCCTGGGGGTCGAGCCCGACGCCGACACCGGGGAGGACGCCCTAGGGAACTCCTTCATCCGCCGGATGGTGGCGCTGGGCCGCCTCGTCCGGGAAAGGATACGGGGCAGCCTCCACCACGGCGTGAAGAGAGCACTGGCCGTCGTTCGGTCTGGGTTCGTGTTCGACATGGAGCTTGTCGCTGACGGCTTCATCACTGACCGGGACCGGACGGACGAGGAGAACGAGAACGCCTGCCTGGACCTGATCGGAGCCGCCGAGGAGCCTGGGAGCCGTCTGGCCAAGCTTTTTGAAGCCGAGGTGGTTCCGCCTGCCGACGACGAGGGCCTGTGAGCCAAATCTGGGCACAAGGGCCCGTGTAATAAGTTAGTGTTTCGTATTTTGGTCGTGGTGGCCTTGGAGGCCTTAAAAACTCAAAACATAAACCAGTGCTTGGTTATTTAAGTTTTGCCCAAGCTTTTCCTCCCTTTATTGCTTGAATCATGTTTTTGCATGATTTACTTAGCACGCCGTTGCGCCTTTGACTGTAAGAGAGTGAGCGGAGGTACCGTAGCCTCGGAGGCGTGAGTGATCTCGTAGCTCGACTACCCTCGAACTCTAGGGTGCTTTTGCGGCCTCGCAGATCGTGTAAGAACCTGATTTAAGCGACAGGGGGTGTACTCCTTTTTAAAGTTATGAACCGTCATTAGGTCTGCTTAGCGTGTGGTCGCGCCCCTAGGCGTGAGGGGTGAGTGGAGGTACCGTAGCCTCGGAGGCGTAAGTGATCTCGTGGCTCGAGAGCCCTTTTAAGCCACAGGGTGCTCTTGCAGGGCTGTCGATCTAAGAGGTAGTTCTTTAACTTTAAAAAAGAGTAGAAGTTTTTTCGGGGACTGGGGGTTCCCCCCCCTTGTAGCCCCCGAGGGAGGGTCGATTCTGGGAGAGCAGAGTCGATCCTTCCTCATTGTTTGTGAAATGAAAGTTTGAACATTGCTGTATTCTTTATTGATGATATTGAAAAGAAATTACAGAGCCTCGTGGCTTTTTAAGGAAAAAAGCGACGTAGCTGTTCAATGTTCCAAGTGTTGGTGAGGATTTCGCCCTTCCCGTTGGATAGCTTGTAGGTGCCCGGCTTTAGTACTTCTGCGATGATGTACGGTCCTTCCCAAGGTGGCATGAGCTTGTGCCGTCCCTTGGTGTTCTGGTTTCGTCGTAGCACCAGGTCACCGATGTTGAGGTCACGCTTGCGTACGTGTCTGTCGTGGTAGCGTCGGAGACCTTGCTGGTACCTGGCAGAAAGCAACAGAGCCACATCTCGGGCTTCCTCGAGTTGGTCGAGGGCGTCCTCTCTTGCGGCGTCGTTATTTCTCTCGTTGTAGGCCTTTAGCATTGGGGACCCATATTCTATGTCAGTGGGGAGCATGGCCTTAGATCCGTAGACTAAGAAGAACGGAGTGAACCCCGTGGCTCGACTCAGTGTTGTTCTTAGGCTCCATAGGACCGAGGAGAGCTCGGCAGCCCATTTCTTGCCGTGTTTGTTGAGTTTGTCAAAAATTCTGGGTTTCAGGCCTTGCAGGACCATGCCGTTGGCACGCTCCACTTGGCCATTCATCTTTGGATGAGCCACGGCTGACCAGAGCACACGGATGTGGTGGTTGCCGCAGAAATCCAAAAACTTTTTACCGGTGAACTGGTTGCCATTGTCCGTGATGATACAGTTGGGAACCCCAAAGCGGTGGATGATGTCGGTGAAAAAGAGCACAGCTTGCTCGGACCTGATACTGGTGATAGGGCGGGCCTCGATCCACTTGGAGAATTTGTCGATGGCAACGAGCAAGTGGGTGAAGCCGCCGATTGTCCTTTTCAAGGGTCCGACAAGGTCGAGCCCCTAAACGGCAAACGACCACGTGATGGGAATGGTTTGCAGGGCATGTGCTGGAAGATGGGTTTGTCTCGCGTAGTACTGGCAACCTTTGCAGGAGCGTACTAGCTTGACAGCGTCGGAGACCGCAGTTGGCCAATAGAATCCTTGTCGGAAAGCATTTCCGACAAGGGTTCGAGGCGCTGCGTGGTGACCGCAAGCCCCCGAGTGTAGATCGTTGAGCAGGTCTCTGCCTTCCTCATTTGTGATGAAACGTTGGAGGATGCCAGTAGGGCTGCGGCGGTACAGCTCCTTACTGTCGCCAAAGATCACAAAGGTTTTGGTCCGACGAGCAATCCGTCGAGCCTCGGTCTTATCTGAGGGGAGATCCCCTCGGATGAGATGGTCGAGGTACGGAATGCGCCAGTCAGGCTCGGGGTTGGGTGGCGAGGTTGAGCCTTCCATCTGCAAGGCTTCAGCCCTGGTCGAGGGGGCTTCTGCCACCGGTGGGGGATCGAGCGATGGCCCGTCGACCCCTCCTTTCGACCCGAGGTCGACAGAGGGCTGCTGGAGATCTTTTGCGAAAACGTCTGGTGGAACCGTAGTTCGATTGGACGCGATTTTCGCCAGTTCATCGGCGGCCTCATTGTACCTGTGTGCGATGTGGTTGAGCTCGAGGCCGTGAAATTTGTTCTCAAGGCGCCGCACCTCTTCGCAGTAAGCTTCCATCTTGGGATCATGGTAGCTTGAGTTTTTCATAACCTGGTCGATCACGAGCTGGGAGTCGCCTCGAACGTCAAGGTGTCGGACCCCGAGTTTGATGGCAATTCTCAGGCCTGTGACGAGCGCCTCGTATTCGACGACATTATTCGACGCAGGAAAATGAAACCGGATGACGTAGCGCATATGAACCCTGAGGGGCGAGATGAAGAGCAAAACCGCGCCTGTTCCCGTTTTCATCAACGACCCATCGAAATACATGGTCCACAGCTCAGCTTGGAGCTGTACAGGGGGGAGTTGAGTGTCGGTCCATTCTGCCAGGAAATCTACTAACACCTGTGACTTAATAGCTTTGCGCGGCGATAAGGTGTCGCCCATGAGCTCGACTGCCCACTTGGCAATTCTACCCGAGGCTTCCCGGTTCTGGGCTATCTCTCCCAAGGGGAAAGAAGAAACCACAGTTACCGGGTGACCCTCGAAGTAGTGACGGAGTTTGCGCCGTGTCAAGACGACGACATATAGCAGCTTCTAGATTTGCGGGTATCGTACCTTGGTTTCTGAGAGCACCTCGCTAATGAAATAGACCGGCCTCTGGATGAGCAAGGCATGTGCTTCCTCGGCCCTCTCGACAACCAAGACCGCGCTGACTACTTGTGATGTCGCGGTGACATAAAGTAGGAGCGGTTCTCCTAGGGTCGGAGGGACGAGAATTGGTGAATTAGAGAGTGTAGCTTTAAGCTTTGCAAGAGCTTCTTCGGCCTCGAGGGTCCATGAAAAGTGCTCCGATTTCTTCAAGAGGCGGTACAGAGGGAGCGCTTTTTCGCCGAGGCACGAAATGAAACGGCTGAGCGCCGCCAAGCAGCCCGTGATCCTCTGTACGCCCTTCAGATCTCGGATGGGGCCCATCTTGGTTATCGCAGTGATTTTTTCTAGGTTGGCCTCGATGCCACGCTTAGACATGATGAACCCCAAAAGCATACCTCGAGGAATGCCAAAGACGCATTTCTCAGGGTTGAGCTTGATGTTTTTTGCCCGAAGGCACTTGAACGCAACGTCAAGGTCGTTTACCAGATTGTCGGCTTGTTTGGTCTTGACAACGATGTCATCGACGTAAGCCTCGACGGTTGGTCCGATGTGTTCCCCGAAAACGTGCTGCATGCATCATTGATACGTTGCCCCTGCATTTCGGAGACCGAAGGGCATCGTAACGTAGTAATACATGCCGAATGGGGTGATGAATGAAGTCGCGAGCTGGTCGGACTCTTTCATTTTAATCTGGTGGTATCCGGAGTATGCATCTAAGAATGAGAGAGTTTCACATCCCGCAGTGGAATCAATGATTTGATCAATACGTGGTAAAGGAAAGGGAACTTTCGGACATGCTTTATTTAAACTAGTATAGTCTACACACATCCTCCACTTCCCACTCTTTTTCTTAACTAATACATGATTAGCTAGCCACTCGGGATGATGAACCTCCTTGATGAATCCGGCCTCCAGCAGCTTGTGTATCTCCTCACCGATGACCTTGCGCTTCTCCTCGTCGAAGCGGCGCAGACGTTGCTTCACCGGTTTGGAGCCGGCCCGGATCTCCAAGGCGTGCTCGGCGACTTCCCTGGGTATGACCGCCATATCCGAGGGACTCCACGCAAAGATGTCGACGTTTGCGCGGAGAAAGTCGACGAGCACTGCTTCCTATTTGGGATCGAGGGTGGCGCTGATGCTCAGCGCCTTTCCCTTGGGATCAGCAGGGTCGAGGGGCACGAGCTTGACGTCCTCCGCGGGCTCGAAGCTGCCGGCATGGCGCTTTGGGTCGGGAATCTCATTGGCGAGACCGTCGAGGTCCGCAGCCAAGGTTGCCAACTCCAAAATAGCCTCGCCGTGCTCGACACACTCGACGTCGCACTCGTAGGCATGTTCATATGAGGGCCCTACAGTGATGACACCGTTTAGGCCTGGCATCTTGAGCTTGAGGTAGGTGTAGTTTGGGACCGCCATGAACCTGGCGTAGCACGGGCGCCCTAGGATAGCGTGGTACGTCCCACGGAATCCGACCACTTCGAAAGTGAGCGTCTCCTTTCTGAAGTTGGACGGTGTGCCAAAGTAGACAGGCAGATCGACCCGTCTGACGGGTTCTGCCCGTTTCCTTGGCACGACTCCGTGGAAGCCCCCGACGCTAGGTTGGAGACGCGTTCTCTCGATTCCCAGGAGGTCGAGGGTCTGGGCGTAGATGATGTTGAGGATGCTTCCGCCATCCATGAGTACCTTGGTGAGGCGCGTGTTGGCGATGATGGGATCAACAACAAGCGGGTAGACTCCTGGGTTGGGGACGTAGTCAGGATGGTCATCATGGTCGAAAGTGATGGCCATCTCAGACCAGTCAAGGAAGTGGGGGATCGCCGGCTGTACGGAGAAAACCTCACCCCGTTCTCGTTTGCGCTGGCGCGTTGAGAGGCGGGTCGAGGGTCCTTCGTAGATCATGAAGCAGTCATGGATCTCGGGGAACCCCCCATCCTTGTCGTCGCCATTGGGATCTTCCTTCTTGTCGTCCTTCTTGACGCCTATGCCCTCAAAGTACCTGCGGAGCATGTGACAATCTTCGAGGTTATGGTTAGTGGGTCCCTTGTGGTAGGGATACGGCTCTTTGAGCATTTTGTCGAAGATGCCCCCACCGGGGGGGCTCGAGGTTTCTTGCGCTCGACAGCAGCGACAAGTTCGTCGGCCGGGGCCTCGAGCTTGTCATGCTGGCTCTTCTTCTTTCTTCGGTTGTTTCTCTTCGAGCCCCGGCTGGAGCCCGCGGGATCGTCGACCTTCTGCTTCCCTTTGTCCTAGTCGCCGCCAAAGATGGCACCAACTGCCTCCTCGCCGGCGGCAAAGTTGGTGATGATGTCCATTAATCCATTGGCGGTGAGTGGGGTGTTACGGCCCAACTCTCGGACCAACTCCTTGCAGGTCGTCCCGGAGAGGAAGGCCATGATCACATCGGAGTCGGTGATGTTGGGGAGCTCGGTGCGCTGTCTGGAGAAGCGCCGGATGTAATCCCGGAGGGATTCACCCGGTTTTTGCTTGCAACTCCGGAGGTCCCACGAGTTGCCGAGGCGCATGTAGGTCCCCTTGAAGTTTCCCTCAAACACCCTCACGAGATCGTCCCAGTCGTGGATCTGTCGGGGTGGGAGATCCTCGAGCCAGGCTCGAGCAATGTCGGAGAGGAACAGGGGGAGTTGTCGGATGATGACCCGGTCGTCGGTGGCCCCGCCCAGCTGACACGCTAAGCGGAAATCGGCGAGCCAAAGTTCGGGTTTGGTCTCGCTGTTGTACTTGGTGAGAGTCGTGGGAGGGCAAAATCGAGCCGGGAGTATCGTCTCGCGGATAGCCTTACTGAAAACCCGAGGGCCCAGAGGCTCGGGTGAAGGGCTACGATCTTCCGAGCTGTCATAGCGCCCGCCCCTGTGCACACGGTAACCTCGAGCCACACCATCACCGTGCTTGCGCGTGCGGCGCTCGACGATGTTACCACGGGTGTCTCGAGGTTCGTGGTCGTCAGCAATGTGCTCGGGGACAAGCGCCGCCCGGTTTCGCCGGGCAGGCTCGGGATGAACCGAGGCCTCTCTCTCCTGTCGGGAGGGCTCGATGAGCCGCTCCGAGGCTGGCTCGCGTCGCCTCGAGGCAGAGCTCTCGGCCTGCTGCACAGCAGCGGTCTCGAGGAGTTCTCAGATTTCATCTCGAGCCCGACGGGCGTCGGGGTTTGATGGCTTGGGCATGTTGCGGAGGAGCATGGCGGCGGCGACGACATTCTGGCTGGCTCGAGCGAAAACCGGGGGGTCGACCACCCGGTCCTCGTTGATGCGACGGTTGACGTCGCGAGCTCTCTCGCGAGCTCTTCCGCCAAGTGCGTGTGCCGCACGCTCACGCTCGAGGGTTTGTTGGAGTAGGTGCAGGTTTTCTCGTTCCTCGTCGAGCCTGTCCTATAACTCGCGAATTTGCTCGAGCTGCATTCCTTGATCCGCAAGGAACTGAGCCTCATCTCGCTCGGCGGGGAGCTCGACATGAGGTGGCGTGTGCCTTCCTTCGACTGGCTCCTCATCCTCCGATTCTGACGTGCTTACTTCGTCGATGTTGAAGCACTCGCGGGTCGAATCGTAGGTGTCGTCAGCCGAGTCGAAGTCAGGGGCGCCGAAATAGTAATATGATGGGGGAATGTGAGACCGTTGCAAACCACCTCCGCGGTCGCAACGCTGGGAAGCAATCACACGGGGCTCTGTTTCCGGGGTCTCCGTAGAGTCCAGATACTCAGAAGCCGGCGTGGATGCGACAAGGTCCAGAGTGGAGCGTAGGTGGTGCCCAGGGAGCTCCTCGTAAGCACTCATGTTAGTGCTCACAGAGGAAGCGTACGCCTGGGCAACCGGGTCTAGCCCAAACGGGAATGGTGATGGAAGTATCGTCGCACGCGTTGAAGGGGTTGGACCGGGTAGCGGCGGTGTTTCACCGGACGGGGGAGAAGCGGAATTCTGCGTCGGCATCTTACCCTCAGCCAAGCTCATCCTACACAGACCCTCAATGAGGAAATCTGGGTTGGCGTCTGGCTGAGAGGCGCTGGATCGGGGAATCCCACCACCCTCCGTGAGGTGGAGACGGTGGTTGCGCCGGGCTCGTCGTCGTCTGGCGGCTCGCGCCTGTCGAGAGCGACGATACCGACGGAGTGCTCCCCCAGGCTGGGAGAGCTCGTAATCCTCGTCGGCCGGGTGCCTGGGCGGGAGGAGGACCATATCGTAGCCGTGGCCAAGCGACATGAACTCCAAACTCCCGAACCAGATCACCGTGGCCAACGGGAGTGGACATTCGGGGTCAGCCATCCAGGAAAGAAAAGCGGGAAAACAATGTTGGCACGCGGCGGTTCCCCTACCTGGCGCGCCAACTATCGGTGTTCAGTCCCGTGGGGGTCCTAAACCGACGAGTGAGTGCTGCGTGTCCCTAACCTGGATGGTGATGCAAGGAGAACACACGGGGGTTTATCCTGGTTCGGGCAGAAGAAGGCCCTACGTCCAGCGGGGGGAGAGAGTTTTGTATTTCCTTGCACCGAGGTGCTTGTGTAGGGGTTACAAGCTTGCGAGAGAGGGCGGCGAGCCCAAGTCTCAAACAGAGAAAAAAGAGTACAGAGATGATTGCTTGAGATGTTGATCTCTGTGTTGGGAGCCTAGGATCGCTTGGCACTTGGCTTTGAACTTGTGTCTTGCCTGTTGTCTCTGTGTCCCTTTGTTGGGTCCTGGCCAGCCCTTTTATAGGGTAAGAGGAGGCCAGGGCACCGGGGAGCCTTGAGGTGATGTATTGTCGATCCCTGTAGGAGTGACTGTAGCGACGTGCCCTGGGAATGGCCGGCCATCCCGGATACTATGGCGACGTCGGGGATGAGACGACAAAATGACCCGGAGCACCGTGCCATACTGTCCTTCCTTCTCTGTTGAACTGTGCTGGGTGTCGAGGTTGGGTCGAGGCCGGGTCGAGACCGGATGGATAAGGCCGAATCCCCGAGATCGCGGAATACGGGCCTTGTCGTATCCTTCCTCGAGGGTGACTGGCGATAAATAGTGCATGGTAATGTGAGCATAGTGATAGGTTTCACCTCCCATCACGGGATGGGCGGTAAAACAGTGAGGACTGACACCGGCGGTGCTCCCACATCGATCCTGGTTGTGGCCATGTCGGTAGGTGGAAGCAGGTAATAGCATTAAATGCTCTGACTTTTGTCTTGGGGTAGGTAAAGTGAGGGGATCGAGCGCTCCGACCCGGGGTCACGCGAGTCAGAGTCTTTCCGGTGGGCGGACGAGCCTCGTGCGAGTCGGAATGCGGTCGAGGTGCTTTGTCGTGCGGGACGGGGCGCGGTCGAGGCGTTCCGTCGAGGGTACCTCGTACGAGTCGGAGCCGGAGCGCGGTCGAGGCACTCTGTCGAGCTGGCCTCGTACGAGACGGACCCGGTATGCGGTTGAGGCGGGCTACCTTTTGCTGTGGCTTAGTCGTTTTGTTTTTTATTATCGTTGAATGTGGGTACCCCCATACTGTTGGTACCGACACATTGGTTGATGGCAATTCTGTAATCGATGACTCTTACGTGATAGCTTTGCCCAGAATCAAGATTTTTGTTTTATTGTCTCAGTATTGGTTATCAGTTTCACTTGAGTCATTTGTTCCTTTGTGTCTATATGCACTATTTGGAGGACAAGTACCCATAGCCTCCTCTTCTACCTCAAGACCTTCAAAAGGAGGCTTTAAATCATAATTGTAGGTTCTGCAACCCCTTTTTTCATGATTGCGACCACATATTGTTGAATATGGCGTGACTACTCAACTAGCTGATGGAAATTCAGGAAAGAACAGTTTACTGTGATGGAATAACTGGCTGATGACTGCACCCTTCCATAAGCAGACTAATAGGAGGCGAAGCCACTAAATAAGTAGCACAACAAAGGGGGCAAAAGGGGAATAATTCAGTAGCTTGATTCAATTGCAGATATGGATAAATCAGTAAATATGGTTCATCTTAGGCCTACATGTTGGGTTGGTCCACAACAATGACTGGAAGCAAGCATGACTCAAAGAGAGAATTTTAATTGAATTTCCATAATCTTGTGCTAAACTTTCCACCTCTGTGAACAAGCAGGCATGACAGTTCAATTGGAAGAAAATAGCAGTGGCTTGATATTTATCTGCCATTGGTGAAATGAAAGCAGCACCAACTGTTGGATTGTTCAGATAAGCAAGGGAAATGGTTGGGTTTGTCTCCCTGTTTTCTTTAACTCAACATGCTTAACTTATGACTATGGCACCAGTTATTTATGCATTCCATTGGACATCAATGATGCATTCGTGATTTATTGCCTATTGATGTAAAATAACAATCATACTAATAGCCATTGTTTTAATATTTCTCTGATCTTTTCATGTTTAAATGGTGCAATTTTCGTTCCTTTTTTCTTAGAGAAGGGATATTTTTGTTCCTAAAGATGCACATAGGCCTGCTACTGTGCTTCAAAGTGCAAAATGCAGATCAGCCCCCACTCTAGAGTCCTAGACATGGCCCTGCCATTGACTGCAATTTCATAAAACATAGAGCTGGCCTGCTTATTGAGGCCTCTCTTATCTAGGTAGAGAAGAAGATTGGCAGAAAGTGTGCTATCTCTTGATGTCAACTTTCATAGATCAAGACATTTAGTTACGATGATTAATTTTTGTTGTAACTTGGAAAAGTTACTCTTTAAGCTTTGATTGGTACAATAATAACTTTATTGTGTCACAAACAGTCTTTTGTCTCTTTACAATGCTTGGTCAAGAAATGTCGATGGATTGCTCAATTGTGGTTCCAGCTCTTTGACTGTGTTGTGTGAACAATCAATTCAACTTTGTATCATTTTTTAATTGCTTGATTTGTACTGCCAAATATCACTGTAGCATTAGCACGGGCAATATTAAGATGTGTCACTTAGCTTAATGAATTTTGAGGTAATTGCCTTGAAGCATTCATGATTTGTAATTTCTGTTGTATGGTAAATTTCTATGAAATATATATGAATATGTTCACATTAACTTCAAGATGCTACTTTAATATTACCCTGCAGGTTTTAAGGGCTAATTCTTTGCAGCAAATTGGGGAACTTGAAAGTAAGAATGAAGGATGTCAATACTGTAGGCAATTAGTATAGTTGCATGTATGACTCAATTAGCAACAGATAATGATTTTGTATGTTGTAGTTTTCAAAAGCTAGGCAGCGAGTACCTTTGTATGAGTGTTTTCCGGATTATATATATATGGTCATATACAATTGCGTCAAACTCAAACTATAGAAAAAATTATCAACGTTTAGTTGTTTTCATGTGTATCCCTAAAATGAAGTTGTGGCGTTAGCACACATACTATACTAGTACAGTGAAGTACTGTACTTTAGAGAAAAAGAAAGTAGAACCTACCGTGGGAATAACCGCACGGAGCGTTTGTTTGTTTGGAGCGAACGACTGCGGAACTGGATTTGCTAACCGCACGGAGCATTCGTTTGGAGCGAGACTGCCGAATTGGATTTTCGATCTCTCAAGTATGTCACCTTCACTTCACCTTCTCTCTTTCAGATGAAATGAAATTCTATCTATTTCTCTTAGTTATAAAGCTAATCCTCACTGAGAGTTTTGTCTCTAGATACAAACAATCAACATCATCTTACACTAACTATCCATATCGTCTTTCACTAATAGCCATGTCATCGCATTAACTCTCAACCTCTTAATGCAAGCTATCCACGTCATCTCTTCTAAGCACAATTACTGCTTTCAATATATAATAAATATAGAAGGCATCCATACATTGTCTATTTTGCCGTTCCATTATCTTATAATTTGATCTAATTCTGTTAGTTTTTTTAATTAAATTACTTCATTGCCTTACCTAGTTATGATAAAGAAGATATGAGAATATGTAGGTTTAACTCATACATGTAACAATTTTATTTCTAAGAAAGTTCCACAACAACAGCAGAATATCCTTCACCCATAGTAGTGATATACACGTATACCACTTAGGGGGATTTTGGTTCCCAGCCGGAACCGGCCATGCACGCTCTGGCGTCACCGGACTTTATTTATGGTGCCAAAAATAGCCGCCACACTTGTGGCGTGGTTTTACACTAGCAAAAGTTGTAGCTTTCGCACCTACATTGCATGCATGGCGCGCCACAAGTGAGGCGTTGCAATGCGTGACGGGGAACCAGTAGCAACATACGTACTATGCTGAGCCGCCGCTAGGGCCAACATGAGACGCCGCCACCGCCAACAAAAAACTGCTACTGATCCTCGCTGCCGCGTAGGGCCTCTCTCCTCCTTCCTCTCTGATGCATCTCCCGGTGATAAGAAGGTGAGGGGGGCATCTTTTTTTTGCAGTTTTTATGTCCAGTTTGCTTAGGGTTTAGCCCAAATAAATCTATCGGCGAAATCAAAAGATTTTTATTCAGGGTCTTGTTACCTACAATGACTTCAGTGATTGCCATGACAAGTTCTTGTTACATGCGTCGATATTATCAGCAAACGGCCAATTTATGGCCATTATCTGCAAAGGGAGGGGGGTGCTCCTGGGCACTCCCAACGAGGACAGTTACATCGGGTCATCGATCTCGTCGTTGATGACCGTGGAGAGGAAATCAAGGATTGAAGGTAATGAATCTGCATCCTATGATGTATCCAACGATGCAATTGTCGATATTCTTTCATCAACTCATATACATTTTGGATTGGTTCCGGAACGTTGATCGGTATGTTCAATGTTTTGGTGTTGATCATTGGATCTGTTATAAGAACTGCATTCTGAATTCGGTGTTCAACAAGCCTTTGTTCATCTAACGAGGCGTGTGTTGGTCTCGCTTGTGCCTAGAGTACAAGTGAGGCGTGGGTTTTTCGGGATACCCAGCTGGGCACATTGATTCGCGAATCGCCGTTTCTGCGTGACGGTACGGCTTGACTATGCTCTGGCACCGTAGTAAGAACTAGCATATGAAAGATGAAAAAATAGCTCTGATTGCTCAACCCTTACTTAATAATAGAACATGTGCTTATATAGAATGTTGGATAATGAATTAAATATGGCTGCTAATAATCTAATGAAATAAAGACATACTCTTAATATTGCTTTCTGCAAAACCAAGAACCTACAAGCCATAAAGCCTATCATATCCCTTGAGAGTTGGTAAATATATTTCCACTCGGGTAAGTCTTGCGAGTATATTATGTACTCATGGTTTATTTATCCTTATTGCAGGTGCAGCTTGAGAAGCTAGCTGTTGTGTGGAGGATTCTTCTGGTGGGTACAGACGGATCCTTATATCGCTCCGCTAGATATTTATTTCTTTTCGCTGTTTAATTATCGCACTCTGAACATTGGTGTAACAAAGAATTTCTGAGACTTTTTGGGTAAGAAATGGACTAAGTATTGTAAGTTTATACTCATTATTGGATCTTGGATGTAAAACGTGGATTGAGTTCTCCCCTGGGGTGTGCTCGACGAAACTGTCTGGTTTAAGTCACTTTTAGGGTACTTAGTGTCTAGTGAAAGACAAGTGCCTCCGAAAGTGTGTTAATTCAGGCGGTTCTGTCACAGATTCTTACATCTTATATATAATCTTGGTTTAGGAGAAGTCTTACATCTTACATGTAGATGGAAAAAAATTTAGCAGAATTTTTGTCTTTATATATATATATATATATATATATATATATATATATATATATATATATATATATATATAGATTTTCTCTTTTCTTAAAAAAAAACGTGCGGCGAGGAACCAAGCTCCCCCTAAGGCTCTGTTTGGCTATTTGGTGATTTTTTACAAGTGTAACGAGTTTCCGCCTGTAACTGATTGTGCATAAGATTACCACTGATTTCATTTGCACTTGTAAAATGCTGTTTGGATGGAGTGAGTGAAATGCTTCCGCTGGCTATCTGCTAGCTAATTGGGAAATCCACTTCCTGCTTCCGCTGGCTATCGATCTGCTCCTGAATAGAACGGGATATTCATCTTCAGAGTCTCCGGCCGGCTGGACCCCATGGAAGTCAGCATCCTGTACGCGACAAGCTTCAACCCCCGCACCGATGCCGAAGTGCGTGCGCGCATGGCAGCGACCAGCGGCACATGATCTCCGTCAAGCGCACCAAGCTCTTCGACTTCTCCGGCGCGCCGCGCTCCGATTCGAGGACAGGGAAAAAAATATTGGTAGGTAGAATCTGAAATTTTCGAGATATCCCGTTTATCGGCTGGATTCAAAAATTTTCATCTATCGTCTGAAATTTTAATATTTTGTCATCCAAATAGACGTCAAAGCCCACCCAATACTTTAACCTTAATCCATGTTTAATTTTTTCCTCCCCTTCTCTTCTAAGTTCAAGTTGTCACCACCGTAACACACTCAGCACGTTCCAGCTATGTCACTGCTCTCCTCGTTGAATAAGCAATTGATAATATGATTTATTTAATTTTTTATGTTAGATTGTTTAGAAATGATCTATGTGCTTTCCTGAACAAAATAAGTCATTTTTTGTCTAAATTTCTTTCGAAATTTTATTTCTATCGCCGATAAAATTTCGATATATCCAATATTCTCGTTTATCGGTGACCACTGAGATTTTTAAAATACCGGTAGAAAAAACATCCAGGATAACTTCAGGGAGGTACTGCTGGAGGAGTGCGAGGACGCCGGGAGATAGCACTGCCGCGCCGGAGGCACTGCTCAAGGATTGCAAGGATGCCGGGGGCGACCACTATCGCGCCGGCCCATGATTTGCTCGGCACCGCCGCCACCAGAACCCTCAACGCCGCGAGTCGAGGAAGGGGAGGGGGTAACCAAGGGAGAGCCTGATAGTTCTCGTGTTTTTTTCCAGAGTCCCTCACACGATTGTTTTTTTACACCAGTTTTGATCAAATACGACCGTAAAAATACTAGGCTCACAATGCATCCAAACAGCAGTTTTGGGACTCACCTGTTAAAATTTTCAGAGATGTGATTTACACCGGTTTTGAGTTCAAAACCTGGCTTGCAAACAGCGGCGTAGGCTTTCTATCACCCCCACCCCGGGCAACGATGCTGATTATCAGGAACAGAATAAATGTCCAATTGCAGCAATGCAACCACTCGACGCTGCCCCACCCCCTGCTGTGGTTGAAGCAATGGTCTTGTCCCATTGCAGCAATGCAACTAATACTCTTATAAATGATGCAATTAGTACTTGGCCCATAGCCTGCCACGGTAGTGCCACTCGACGCTGCCCCCCATAATTTCCTTCTCGGCGCCTCAACGTGAGCCTCCCCCTCCTCCATCCCCTAATAATATAAGCTCCTTTTATCCGTTCTTTCCTAGCTCAAAACCCTGCAACTCCAGCCTGCGCTCCTCTCTCCAGACCGGACCCGTCGGAATCTCCTCCCCCATCGCGCGCCCAGATGCCACGGCACTGCCAGGCAAGGTTCTCGCAGATCAAGCGTGCAGTAAGTCGTCTAGCAAGCAACACTATTTTCGTGAAATGACACAGGTTCAGATGTTAGCATGAACCCTTTTGTCCCTTGCAGGTGCAGATATTAACAGCAATATCCGGTATTGATTGTGCCCAAGAAGTCAGCGTGTGAGAAGAAACTGAGATGAATATCATGGATTCTGAGGTAGTAGTGCAGGTGGTAGAGTCGTCGTTTGTAATGCCCAAGGAGCCTACACCGCGGGAGGGGCTCTGGCTCTCTCCCCTGGACCTCATTATCGCCAACAGAGGCCACACTCCAACAGTCTACTTGTACAGCTC
This sequence comes from Saccharum hybrid cultivar R570, assembly GCA_038087645.1. Taxonomy (NCBI): domain Eukaryota; kingdom Viridiplantae; phylum Streptophyta; class Magnoliopsida; order Poales; family Poaceae; genus Saccharum; species Saccharum hybrid cultivar. Next base: position 7,144,458 of record JAQSUU010000112.1, on the reverse strand, counting down.
CAGCAACGTTGCCACCGCCGATGATTTCTTCGACGTAGCCAGGCTCAAGGAGGCTATGGCCAAGGCCTTGGTGGCCTTCTACCCCCTCGCCGGCCGCCTCGGCGTCGACGACGATGGCCGGGCAGAGATCACCTGCAACGGCGAGGGTGCACTCTTTGTTGTCGCTCGGGCTGACTTCACTGTTGATGACATCAAGGACGGCTTCAAGCCGTCACCGGAGCTGAGGAGGCTGTTTGTTCCTCGCATTGAGCCAGCATCCGTCATATTGGCCATACAGGTCTCCAAACCTTCTCTTGCTTTACATGCTTTCTTTCATATCGGGCATCACTTGGTATATGCCTATTTGCATGCGTGCTTAAAAACCGCATCTACTGCTACTCCTTGATATTGACAATACACTCGCACTTGTTCTAAACTATTCTCCTACAATTTGTACTAGTACATATGACATGTGTGTGTATTATGCTTGCAGGTGACTTTCCTGAAGTGTGGAGGTGTAGTGTTAGGGACGGCTCTTCACCATGCTGCCATCGACGCCTCAAGCGCGTTCCACTTCTTCCAAACTTGGTCGGCCATCTCCAAGCATGGCGACCGTGCTACCGTGGAGCTCCCGTTCCATGACCGCACCCTCCTCCGTGCACGGTCCCCGCCTACTGTCCACCCAGACGCCCTCTCGAGGTTCTACCCTAAGCTCACCTTTTCGGACCCGTCAGGACCTCTTGCCTTCGAAGTCTTCGCCATTTCCAAGGACCAAGTAGCCTCCCTAAAGAGCCTTTGTGGCGGCACAAGCACCTTCTGCGCCATGAGCGCCCTCGTGTGGCAGTGCGCGCTCATTGCACGTCGGCTTCCGCCCGATTCCGAAACATGCCTCACCTTCCCGGCCAATGCCAGGCGCAGAGTGAGGCCGCCCCTCCCGAACCGCTACTTCGGCAACGCGTTGGTCAGGCTGGGCGTCACCGGTGAAGTTCGGGATATCGCCGCGGAGGCTTTAGCATCCGTCGCCGGCCGCATCAAAGACGCCATCGATCGGATGGACGACGAGCTCGTGCGGTCCGCAGTCGACTACTGTGAGATGGCCGAGATGGACAGCCGGCCTGTGAAGGGCACCTTGGTAGAGACGGACCTGCAGATTATCAGCTGGCTCGGCATGCCAATGTACGATGCAGATTTCGGATGGGGGAAGCCAGGGGTGATGTCGCGGGCGGAGTCCATCCGTGGCGGATTTGTGTACCTAATGAGCGACGGGGTAGCAGACGACGCCGGCAGTGGCGGCGTCCGCGTGCTCATGTGCATGGAAGCTGCAAATATGAAGGAGCTCGAGCGGCTGATTTACGAAAAACTCTAGCCCCTAGACCTGCTGCTAGGTGCTTAGTGTGGAACCAAACAGTTTGAAGAGGTACCCTGGACGGGCTGCTGGTTTGCTCGCAGAGTGCTACTCTTCATAATCTTTTCATTTATCTCGACAACTTTTGTATTTATGGTTTCCTAAAGAAAACTTTTGTATTTATGAAATTCCACCACCCCATGTTCTACATGATGCAGAAGATCCAGCAATACGGCTGGTGCAGTATGAAGAGTGGGTTTGGACCAATAATATATTGTTGTTGATTTTTTATGTACCATTCCCTCTGTTCTTTTATATGCCATATTAATTTTTTTGATAATGATATGGCTCAGCACGTGACTTCCCTGTTCGGACGTGGCTTATCCTTATTCACTCGTCCGTGTCGCTCCATAACTTGCCGTCCAGACCTCATGACTCATCTTCATCCACTCGCCCGCGTTGCTCGCGCCACTCTATGCTGTGCGCCCCCGCTCGCGGTCGCAGGACGGATTCTGCCCGCGCTGCCCCCGACCAAGCCGCTCACCGGCGCTGCCTCCGCCCGAGCCGCGAGTCCCCTGCCCGTACTCGCGCCTCCCGTTGCGGCTGTGCTCCATCCACCTGCTGCGGCCACTGCCGAGGTTGGTGCCGCCGCCGAGCTTCGCACATTCCGTGTCATCGAGCTCCGTGCCGGTGTCAAACTCCATAACAACGAGCTCCATTCGTCCAACCAGCAAGGTGATACTGCGCTTGCGCTAAAAGCGCATGTTGCAAGCGTATGTTTCAACGGTTTCATATGTCTCAGAGGTAGAGGTATGTTGCAAGGGTTTTGTATAGGTGTTGCATCAAAAATAGATCAGGTTGTTACATATGTTGCAATGGTTGTACACGTATGTTGCAAACGTCTGTTCCCAATGTTTTATCTGTTTTTTCAGACGTATGTTGTGAGTGTGTTTATCTGGAAGTTGCATATGTTTTACACATATGTTGCTAGCGTTTTATCTGGATGTTGCGTATATGTTGCAATTGTTTTCAAGTGTTTTCAAGTGTTTTTGCAAGTGTTTCAGACACGTGGTTTAAATATTTTATCTGTCTTCAGACGTATAAAATGTTGTATCTAGATGTTTTAAAAGTAGATCGGCTGTTGCATCTCCCCTCTCACTTTCTACTGCCTCACATTGGTGTCCCCTCCTCGCATTCTGTTGCCTTGCATCCTTCTTAGACTGCAGAGGGGGCACAGCGAGGGCAGGCAGATGGGACGCGCCGAGGGATTACGGCGCGAACAGGAGCGCACACTGTCCTCTTCCATTACACAGGCAGGTAATGCTTCGGTCCCCTTTAGTTTTCTATTTTACGTGGAATGTTGAGATTATCCTGTTGGTGGGCCATGACGCTAGCCCACGGTTCTGTTGGCTGGAGACCGGAAAATACATCCGGACGAGCTGCGGGCGCCGGACGGCTTGGCGCTAGTGCCCCTTTAATTTTTTCCTAAATCTAATATTTCTATTTGACCATCGAGTTTTTTTTAAAAAAATGTATAGATTACCATCATAAGGTTTATGTTTGTAGATTTTTTTAAAAGAAAACATGGTAGCCTCCCGCTTTATTTACAGGGTACAAATAAAGCATCCAATTTGCAAAAACATTACTCTAGGCGCGTCCACCAAAATCATCCATTTAGACTTTGAACAACATGAAAAGCTATATGGCTTGGCCGCTTGGGTCTATGACTCTATGCCGTCAGCATCTTCAAATGCTGCTGCATCTCTGTTGAGGTGAAGTTTTGGCTCTCCTCACTCCCAGTTGAGTTAGTTTGTTGCTGCGCTTGGTGATGCTCACTGGCTTTTTACTTCTCCTTCCAGCTCTTTGATGACCAGCTCTATGGATTCCCAATCTTGCTCCTTGTATATTGCCTGCCATCTTCTTATCATCTTTGTTACCATTTGTATTGTCACCATAGTATTCTTCCAGCATCGTCCCCCCTAAAAGCAAAAGACATTGCGGTTTTTCCATAAGCCCCATAAATGGGAGATGAACACACATTCTTAATAATTTCTGTCCTGCCACAAATCCAGAACTTGGCCATTGATTCAAAGCAGGTGCTAGTCACACAGTTCAAAGTTTGAGCAATAACTGACCGAACATCATATTAGTAGCCACACAACAGTAAAAAAAGATGGTTAATAGTTTCATTTTCACAACAAAACAAGCAAGTTTTGTCTTCTACATCTCTTCTTTTGGTTATCTTTGGTAAGCAGTTTGTTGTTGCTTAACAGCCACAAAAAAAAACTGTACCCTAGGGGGTACACAAATTTTTCAATGGCAGGAGTATAAACTAGCATAATTCCTCTAATGGAGATTATGGTGTAAAGGGATTGAACCGCGTATACTCCTCTAGAGTTATATTCCCAAATAATAGCGTCATAGTCCTTGGAGAAATGATTAATAGATTCAACTGTGGCTAACAAATCATACCTCAGAGACATCATCTAAGGGGAGAAGGTTCTTCTGAAGGTCAACTTCAGTTGGTTCCCATCCCACACATCATGACATCATGAGTGGTAACATACAAAGGCCAGAACTGGCTAGGCTTGAATTGCCAAACCAGCGATCTTCTCAAAAATGTATTTACATACCACCCCCCACCCTCCAACAATAGCCTAACTTAGCACTGCCATGTTGAACCGAAGTGTCTCATGAGATGAATATGCAATAATGCACCAAGTATTACTCATCTTTTGTTCACTGATGATTCATTGCTTCTCTTAAAAGTTAATGATGAGAGTGCAAATCATCTTCGGCATGTGCTACAGCCTTAATTTATGAGGAATGCTCGGGGCAAACTATCAACAAAGAAAAGTCATCTATTATGTTCAGCAGAAATACAGGTAATGCTGCAAGGGAGAATTTTATGTCAATTCTTGATATATCAACTGAAGCTAGAAATGAGAAGTATTTGGGGTTACATGTATATATTGGCGGCTCAAAAAGAAAAACTTGTGAATATTTGAGGAAGAGGATCCAGGGATGGAAAGAGAGACTCCTGTCCCGGGCGGGCAAGGATATACTGATCAAGGCTATTGCACAGGCGATCCCAACATATGCCATGTCCTGCTTTGATCTCACAAAATCGCTGTGTGATGATATTAGTGAAATGATTAACAGGTTCTGGTGGGCTCAACAAGAAAAGGAGAATAAAATGCATTGGCTCTCATGGGAAATATTATGCAGTCGAAAAGAGAAGGGGGGTCTGGGCTACCGTGACCTACACCTTTTCAACCTGGGCCATGTTGGCTAGGTAAGCCTGGAGGATTGTGATGAAACCAGACTCCTTATGTGCTAGACTCCTGATGGCCAAATACTGTCCAGAGGGTGCAGTCATGGAGGCAAAGGAGAGACCGGGCATTTCCTACTCATGGAGAAGCATAGTGCGCGGTTTCCAGGCACTAAAGAAAGGCATTATCTGGCGTGTGGGCGATGGAGAACGGATTAGAATATGGGACGACCCCTGGATTCCTAGAGGTAAGACACGGCGGCCAATTACACCAAGAGGCGCTGTGCTTATCTCTAAAGTTTCAGAACTTATTGATCCCGCTACTGGCTCCTGGGACGTTCAACTCCTAAATGACATTTTCTGGGAAGAGGATGTGAGAAATATTATGGAAATTCCTGTGCGGCTGGGCCATGAAGATCATGCAGCTTGGCACTTTGATGTAAAAGGAGTGTTCTCGGTGAAAATTGAAATCGGCATATCATGTTGTAGAGGATAATAGGGAGATTTCAGCAGTGCGCCAGCGTGGGGAGTCGTCGGGGTCAAACTCAGGAAACTCGAGGCTCTTCAAATGGGGTAAGATTTGGAAGCTCCCAGACAATTCGTCTGGCGCTTGGTGCACAACAGCCTACCACTAAAGAGAAATATTCAGAAAAGGATGGGCCCAATTGATACTGTTTGTCCGGTATGTAAGCGTTTTGACGAAGACGGTGGGCACTGCTTTCTCAAGTGCAATTTTTTGTGCGTAAATGTTACCCCTAGCAAGCAGAGATGGTCGCCTCCAACACGGGACATTATGAAAATCAACGTCGACGGAGCCTTCATTCAAGCTACAAAACTGGGTGGATGGGGCTTTGTCGTGCGTGATTCTGCAGGGGAGGCAGTTCTAGCTGGAGCGGGTGGGGCTGCTGACCTGCACGATGCTCTGATGGCAGAGACTGTAGTTTGCTGGAAGGCAGTGGATGCAGCGGTGTCGCATGGCATGTCTTTTTATTTTTTAAGCCTCTCATCTAAGTACAGCTGTTGCATCTGTTCGAATACAGACACACACCACCACACACACGCACACCTCACACACACACCCTGTATATAAACAACCCTACAACTATACTTAGACACGAACGTAGCTGAGAGATACTCGAAGATCACCAGATTCCGAGCTGTGGCGGGCACGTCACTTAACCATTGTGGCACATCTATGCGAGAGACAACAAGAAGAACTGTGGGAAAAACCCCGGTGGGAAAATCACGCCCCGGTGGGAAAATCACGTTCGAACACGCGACCGGTAGCGTCCACAGCTGGAGCGCACACCAACCATGTCGAGGGTGCAGTTGGAGACCGATTCGTTAATGCTTCAGAAGGGAGTGTTGTCTGTTGAGATGGATCAGGCACCACCAGGCGTCATCTTTCAGGAAATTCGCACTTTGATTGAAGAGCATTTTGTACACTTTGAGTGTTTACATGTTCCTAGAATTTGTAACTCGTCCGCACACGAGATAGCCGCTTAGGCATGAGTCGAGGTGTGAATTCGTGGGTTATTTGGGAGTACCTAGTCCCCATCTTTGTACAAGATATTGTGGCTCGTGACCTCGCTGAGCAATCAGTTAATTAAAGGCCCAAGAGCCTGGTTTCAAAAAAAAAACATGCCCTTCCAAAAGGGTGAAGTTTTGGTGTTGGAACAACGAAAAAGATTCGGCCTATTACACACATATTTCTCGTCTACAATTTGTTTGCATAGAACATTATCACTTAAGTGATATCTTGAAATCCAAGAAGACAGCATACATAAATTTACTAAATCAGGGATATCTAAACCACCAAAGTCCTTCTCAACCATAAGCTGCCAGTTGTATATTTCAGAAGAAGTGGCTCATATAAGAGTTAGTAGCATCTACAATCCATTTTGGAAGTTTTTATCATAGACATGAGGTAGATAAGGGATGCTTGTTAGAGAAGATTTAAGCAGAGCCAACTTTTATAATATACAGTTTACATGTTGTGAAACTATATGAATTTTTTGAAAGTGACGATCAAAGTTAACAAATTTGACTTAGAACAAACCTAATACGACATGTAAAAAAGAAGGGGGTATTCAAGCTTTTTGTTGACTTTAGGCCCCGTTCGCTTGTGCTGAAAAACAAGCTGAAACATTGTTCCAGCTGTTTTTTTGAGAGAAAAACACTGTTCCGGTTGGAAAAAAAAACAAATTGAAAAGTACGGATTATTAGCCGGCTAAACAGGGCCATTTCTTCCTTCAAGGTCTTGTTGGAACTAAGATTATTACAAAAAAAATACCCTATCAGTGCACAAAAGAATACAATTGTAGCATATATAATATATATCAAGTCAAATTATATTTAGTTTGACCAAATTTATAAACTATCAATATTATGATACCAAATAAATAAGAGTTATTGTATTCATCACCAAATATATTTTTATAGTATAAATATTTTGTGGTGTAAATATTGATATATTTTCTTTAATATTGACTAAACTTTTGAAGCTTTGACTAAGTATGAAGCTAAAATTATATCCTTTTCCAGATGGAGGCAGTAAGAGTTAAAAATAGACCTATAGGATCAGTACCACTCTACGTGATGAGAGAAGCGCTGGACTAGACCGCTGGAGGTGAAAATGTGCTCACCGACTGTGCTGTGGAGTTGAGGCTGGATCTGACCAGGCGTGTTTTTCGTGTAAAAAAGGACTAACTTCTTGCTGGGCTGGGCATAGAGATCATGCACATACAGCCCACAGGGTCCCCGTGTAGGGTTAGGCCTAGCGCTTATAATTATTGGGATTTTAAAGCATCTTCCTAATCTGGTTTATCTGTACGTAGGGTGTGCCTTACAGAGGATTGAAGGAGGAAAAAATGCTTTAGCAAATCCCTTTTTTCTTAATTTTTTCTCATAATCCCCAAATAACCTCAAATTCATATTATTTAACGTTTAATACACTATTGGAAACGGAAATGGCTCTATGGGTGCTGATTTTTTCTGTTGGTTTTTTGTATTACACACAGAAAACTTAATGATTAAGGTGTTGGCTTCGAAAATAGTGATAGAAAAATTTATAATGCACAGGGAAATTTTGAGATGTTCTCTGTGTGCCAATACACACAGAAGAATTCCCTATTTATTCTATTGAAACGCACAGAGAAAAATGTTGGTTCAAACATTACACATAGAAAAATGTGCTCACCGGACTTGTGCGCCTGGATCTAACCAGGGGTGTTTTCCATGTTAAAAAAGGCCAACTTCTTGGTGGGCTGGTGTCAGATGATTTAGCTCCGGCAATGCCTAGCAACGTGATCGTGTAGACGGATCCAGATGGTAGCACACGAGACATAAGGATTTATAATGGTTTGGGGCACGGCGGCGCGCTAAACCCTACTCCAGTGGGTGCTGCTGCTCTTCTTGTATTCATATACTCAGTTACAGGAGCTGCTGCTCCTAGCTACAAGGTAGATTAGAATCAGACGATGATGTCGTAGTGGACGTGCCGGTCGTGGGATCCTTCCCCCTTTATATAGGCAGAGGGGTAGGGTTACATCGAGGGCGATCGACGCTACGGATTGGATTCCTATTTGTTACAACGGATCAATTCTATCCTACCATAACTACGATGGCGGCAGATATCCTTATACGTCGTGATCTCCAAGTTGGTGGTTGCGCCTAGTCCTCGCGGGCTTCATCCTCGGTCGTCCTCCGCTGATGGGCCAGATACATGGTCAGTGAGGGTACTTCTGGCCCATATATCTGAAAGTAGCCCTTGTAGGATTTGATGACGGGCTCATGGAGCTGTACAATCCTTCGGATTACGTAGGTCCCTCTAGCCTTCGGGTGTCGTAGGTCCCGATGAGCACTTCTCGGGTGCCGAGACGTTTGAATACGGTCAGAGGGCACCGAGTATCGGGACAACTATGCACGTTGCGCTTGATGGCAGTGATGCCTTCCCGAGTTTCGAGAACCATTTGGGTGAAAGTTTTCCACCTGTTTGAACGCATCGTTTGCGCGTCATTGAATCCTGTAAAGAATAAGGATAGTGGTGCCTGGGAACTCAAACCGTTCCGTTCCCCATGCTTTTACTTTGTGGAACCCTCTCGATGACTAGGTCTGCCTTTAATGCCGACCACCATCTCCCCTACTACCGTCCTCAAGGCGCTTATTTAAGCCGAGGGTAGGGAGGCCAGTGAGTTTCACCCCCTCCTTTCTTCCTCAAACCCCTTAGCCTTAGACTGAGTGAAAGAGTGGCAACTCCCTTCGTGCGCCATGGTTCACAGTGCTTCCCGGCAGTCACGCCGTCGCTGGGAGAAGGCTTCCAAGATCGGGTTCTACAGCGGCCTGGCGGTGGCCGTTCTCCTTTGGTGTTAGAGGAAGTTCCGCGAAGATGGGGAGGAACAATACCATTGATGGCCCGGGTCACCGAGGGCGCGACGGCTGGGTTCACCGGTGGTCGGCACGCTGGAGATCTCCAGGTTGAAATATCTATAGGAAATCCTGGAGGGCAAAGGATGACTTGTTGTTGCTGGGAAACCTTTTGCCTTATAGATCCTGACCTGGGAGCTCTCATGGATTGATTCGGAGGCTTGGAGCCACCGATCGTTGCCGTTCGCTCCTCCCCGACGCCGCAGAAGATGACGCGAGCTGGCCTCCTCGCAGGGCTCCTCTTCCTCTTGGATGTTAGAGGAATCTTCGCGAGGTGGGACTCCCTGAGGCGTCTTCCAGGCGCCGTCCCTGCTCGTGAAGATTCGAAGGCGAGGTGAAGGTCTCCATGCACCTTCGTCTGGCTTCTACGCTTCATGAGATGTCCATCGCTGGGTGCGAAGTCAATCCTGCACTCACAAAGCTATCATAACTATAGCAGTTTCTGGTAGATTTTGGTTATTGTACACCTGGTAAATGTAAAGAGCAGGGGGTGTGCCTTACAGAGGAATGAAGGAGAAAAATAACATTTTAGGAAATCCCTTTTTTCTTATTTTTTTCTCGCTATCCCCAATAAGCTCAAATTCATATTATATTGTTTAACGTTTAATACACCACTGAATACAGAAATTGCTTCGTGAGTGATGGAATTTTCTGTCGGTTTTTTCGATACACATAGGTAAATTCATGATTAACATGTTGGTTCGAAAAGTACCGACATAAAAATATGAAAATTCATAGGGAAATTTTAAGATTTTTCTGTGCATACCAACACACAGAATAATTCCTTTTTTGGTTTTGTTGAAATACACAGAGAAAAATGGTGGTTCAAACATTATGCACAGAATAATTTGTAAACATAGAGGGAAATTTAATCGCGCATGGATTTGCCATTGGCGCCTTCTAGTGAATAGCAAATGCATTAATTTTTTTAAAAAAAATCCTTAACCCCCCCCCTAAGCTACAACACTACCATAGAAACTACCCCGCCACCCTGTTCAGTAGCCCACGAATGGGCGCAGCCCCGTCCATGCGCCTTTCCACTGCCGACCGCCGCCCCAGGTTAGCCCCTCTGTGGCTCCGTTAAGTGATTTTGATGTCTAAGTGATAACATGATCATTTGGACTAATAATGTTTGCTAGTATATAAGGTTTAGTTCAATGTAAGCAAGGTTGACTTGGACTTAGTCAACGTGGAGATTGAAGTAATCAAGACATTAGAAATCATGTTAAAGACCTACAAGACATGTTAGAAGTACAAGACACCAAGTAAAACAAGCTCGAACGCAAAGACACGAAGAACCAGAACCAAGTGCATGTTGCATGCATGCATGCACTAGAGAAGTCCCATGTCGGCCTAAATAGGGCACTAGAGAAAAAGCAAACTAAGAGGCTGATTCTGTACAGGGTCTGAAGACCCACCAGAAACTCCGGTGGTGGAAGCCTGGAGTGCATAGGAGAAAAGGGTGCCAGACAGAGGATGTACAGAGAGGATTTGGAATCACCAGAATAGTTCGGTGCAAGGGGACCGGAGAAAGGACTTCTCTGGTAGTGCCAGAGAAGTGAACCCAAGAGCAATAGGTAGTCACTGGAATAGTCCGGTGATGCACCAGAGAAACAATCACAACGGTTGGCTGATCCAACGGCTAGTCCACGTGCCAGGGCACCAGATGCTCCGGTGATCCCACAGGATGATTTTTCTGGTGAGTGCGCAGACTGCCACCCTTTTGCCTAATGGCTAGTTTCTCATTCGGGAATATACATGTATACCCCATAGCCAGTTCATTTGGTGAGGTTGGACGGTTGGAGTGTGTTGAAGTTATAGGAGCGTTGACACACTCTCTCAAGTGTTAAGCCATCATATATGCTTAAGAGAAGACTATAGGTGATTAGCAAAGTGCTTTGCGAAGTGCATGCTTAGGCCAGTTAGACCAACCTTAATGTGCTTCCTCTAGGTTTAGGCCTAATGTTTAATGAGATTTGCATACCTCTTGCTACCTGGTGCTTGTGCGCACCATGCTTGTACACTAGGGGCTTATAGCACACCTACCATGTTTGTGGTGTGGTTGTTGAGTGTGTATGAAAGGGAACATGTGACTCACGACGTTTAGGTCAAAAACACGATAGTGAAGACGGTAGAGAGCGGTCCGGGAAAAGGGCTAGCAGAGACCTACTTGCGCGTGCGGAAGGCTCACGGGCTCCGCGGAGTGGGCTGGGAGCTTGGCCCTTGTGAGGCCATCTTTGCGAGGGGCTCCAACGACTATTAGGGGTAAGCGTGAGCTTCTCGATACCTCGGTAAAAATTGAGAGTCGTCATCAACAGGAGGTTGCTTTACATTCCTAGTCTATCTTGCTAAGTTAGTGATAAGATTGGAGCATATGTTGCATAACTTGTTTACGGTAGTGATAGCAACACTTAGGAAAATCTAGTTGCATATTTAGATAGATTTATTGCATAGATTTTGATAAGTAGGATTTAGAGGCCAAATTAGTTTAAGGTTTTAATTAAGTTCCCTACAAATTCAACCCTTTTAGGCATGACGATCCCTTACAAGAATGACACAATAGGAATTATCCATGCATGAAACGAGACACAGTTTAGTAGGTTGGAACTGATTAATGCTATGAGGAAAAAAACAGTCAGTCTACGTATCCTACAAGAAAAAAGGATCGAATCATCTATGTAAGATCACTGATAGAGAACATCAATGCGGTTTACTACAAAACGAGGAATAGCTCGTTCACTTTATTCACCATCACCAATAATTCTTAAGGAGTACAATACCTTAAGTTTCTCTTACAATACCAATCATAGATAGATATGTAAAATTAATTGGAGTGCTTTCTGTTTGGGTTCCATTTCTTCTGTACTCCGTTCGATCAAATCAATGCCATATTTCGTAGCATTATGTATGTATGTATGTATAAAACTAGGACCTTTGTCAAGGCTGTATATATCTAGGGAACGGTAGAGGTGATCGTCAAAGGTTCATGTCCAGCACGAGAGGGGTGTCCCCTTTCTCCACGGAGAACGTCTTGTGCACCTTCCCCGTCGCCGTCGCGAGCTGCACGACGTATGTGCCGTGGTACCCCCTGAACTTGAAGAGGCCAGCGCTGTCGATATGCCCGCGCGCGTGCGATGTCCACTCCCTCCGGAGATCGACGAACCTGCAGGTAATTCAGAGCACACGGTGGTCGGTAGCGAATCGAGAGGCGGGGCTGAGATCGATCGATCCTAAATTTCAGCGGCGTTTAGTTTACGGACTACTGACCTCTCGCCGGCGTCGTTGACGGTGCCGTCGGCGTTGATGAGGCAGGCGTCCTGGCGCCACATGTGGCCCTGCATGAAGCCCCAGAACATGACGCCCTCGACGGCCGGGTGCGCGTACGCCTCCCGGAGCACCACCTCGAGGTCGTCGGCGCGGAGGTCGACGTCGGACTCGCTCACGTCCAGCTCGGTGAGCCAGACGGGCAGGTCGGTGGTGGCGAGCTTGTCGAGCGCGTCGCAGATGACCTCCCCGACCGGGTTGGTGACGTGGCCCTGCAGGCCGATGCCGCCCACGGCCGCGCCCTTCTGCTGCAGCGCGGCGATCTGCGCGATGTACTTCTCGGGCGTCGCGTTGGGGTCGTTGCCGCCCTCGACGTTGTAGTCGTTGACGAAGAGCATGGCGCCCGGGTCCAGCCGCGCCGTCTCGCGGAACATGAAGGCGTTGATGTCGTCGCCCAGGCGGTCCTGGTAGTAGCTGCCGTGGAGCATCTCGTTGTTGACGTCGTAGTGCGGGAACCGGCCGGCGTAGCGGGTGAGCAGGCTCGTCAGGCGCCCCTGCACCGCCGCCGTGAGCCCGTCGTTGTCGAGGCTCTTGACCCACTGCTGCACGGTGTTCGCGACGGCCCAGAAGATGCAGTGCCCGCGCACGGGCTTGCCGTAGCGGTCGCAGAAGTCGAGCAGCGCGTCGGAGTCGGCGTAGTTGAGCTGCCCCTGCTGCGCCTCCGTGTGGTACCACTTGAGCTCGTTCTCGAACACCGCCCAGTCGAAGTGCTTGGTGAAGAAGTCGACGAAGGCCGGGTTCTGGATCACGTTGGTGTTGATGCAGGTGCCGAACGGGAAGCTGCTGTCCATCTGCATCACGCGGATGGACGCGCCGGAGATGCCCGACGCCGCCGCGCTGCCGAAGTTGAGGACCACGTCCCGCTTGCGCACCTGCTCATCAGCATTCAGTGCGTGCACGGACTTCTGAGACTACTGCGAAAATCTTGTTCGGAGGGCAAGCGATCGATCAAGCGAGTGTCGTTCTCGCGGCGAGCAAGCCGTGCCTATCCAGCTCACCTCACCATTTCACCAACCAGGCGTAAAAGTCCGACCCTATGAACAGTGATCGCAACTTACTCACTCACCTTGTCAGTCTTCTTCCTGAGTTTCCTGAACCGTGCCTTGCGGTCGGTGGCGAAGACCTGTAGATCCATGACCTTGACGTCGACGCCCGCGGGCGCGCCCTGGACGTACACCTCGGCGGCGCAGGGGCTCTTCTTGAGCCGGAACGCGCCCTTGATCTCCGTCCACTTGCCGACCACAGCACAGACAGCGCCTCCCTCGACGACGCACCCGTTGTCCTCGTCCAGGCGGATGTTGACGCGCACCGCGTGGCCGGTGGCGCCCTCGGCGGCGCCGTCCCCGAGGCCGATCCACCCGGCGACGCGGTACGTGACCCGGGGCTTGATGAGCGCGGCAGCCGTGATCGCCCGGCGCACGCCGTCCGCCTCGTCGGCGCGGCCCGACGCCAGGATGTACTGCCCGCTCGGCCTGTACCCGTCCGCCACGTCGTTGATCGTCTCGGTCGGGACCTTGGCCGGCTCCTCCTCGCCCACGGACAGCGTCGTGCACGTGCCCACCGGCGCCCAGCCGGCTAGCCCGTCCTCCAGCGCGCTGTTCTCGATCAGGTTCACGTCGAACACCACCCCCTGATGGACAGCAAAGTCGTGTTGTGCGATACAAATGTGATGAGTGAGGCAGCTGCATTGGCGACATGTACGTACTGCTACTGACGAGCATTGTACGTGTGCGTACCTGGGTGCAGGCCATTGTTCGTGCCCGGCCGGTGGACGATGAGACCAAGGAGCAGGTGAACGATGAGAGTTTTGTTTGGCTGGGAAAACTTGCTTGCTGTCGATTGCCTTGCGGTGTGGTGACTGGTGAGGTGAGGTGAGGGAGAGGGATCGCGGCGGGCACACCTTATATAAAGAGGCGATTGGTCGTTCGTCAAAATCACCACGAAAATTGTTGTAAAGCGCAGCACCGAACGAACGCCGCGCCATAACGTCGTGCGAACTCGAAGCAACCAACCACAGACGGGAATGTCTTTTCTCTTCTCTCCGTGGTCTGTGCTTCTGCTTTTGAGTGACAGTAAAGAATGCGCAAGCTAGATCCGGCACTGTCTCGCCGGCTCGGAGCTAGCTCGTCATGAACTCACCAAGCTGCTGACATGTGGAGCCCGGGCGGCGGCGTGGCCGGCATGTCAGCGGCGGATGCAGACGGCGGCGGCTCATTGTAGTAAGCATTAGTATGTTTTTGTTCCGAGTGCTGTAAGCACCATTCCTACACTCCAAGGGTCCGTGCTTTTCTTGGCTTTGGGAAGAGACAAATAAAAGCGATTGGTTGGGTTGTAAACTTGTTTAGTCGCTGTTAGTGCTATCTAGTACTGTAGAACGACTCGGAATAGATCGCGAAGAATACCTTTTCTGTTTTCAATCTTAAAAAAAACTCGACCCACAGGGTAGGACAGCCCCGGGCACTGTGCTTAAGAAAAAGATCTTCTCACGCAGGTCGAAAAAACCTCCGAACCTCTGCCCCACCCATACACAGTGACACCGCAGTTTCCGAGAGACTGGGCTAGCTTTAGATCTGTGCTTTGACATGGGCCAGACGAGATTTTTTTTAACGCATAGATAAATTACGCCTCCTTCGGCAAACAAATTCACCCCCGAGGAAGTTCGAACTCAGGCCAACAGGGTATAAAGCGCACAGCCAACCAAGGTCTAGCGTTCGCTTGCTCGGTTTTCAGGTCTAGCGTTCGCTTGCTCGGTTTTCAATCTTAAACCGCTAACTTCCCGCCACATATATACTCCTATACCTGTATGGGGATTGGCTAGATTCGGACATTCTGTCAGCAAAGACTAAAATACCAATCATTATTTATATCCCTTATAGCTGAAAAAAAGAAGAGGCACGTCAAGGGTGAAGAAGTTTCTGATGGTTTCGGCGATGCATTGATCTTCAGGTTTGTCAGCACTCCTCGTGCTATCGATGAATTAGTAACTTTCAGGCAGTCAGTGTACAAACCATACACGTATCATGCAATGTGTTGCCTCAGTTTCCCAATATAAACATTGTAGCAGCAGCCGTACGTTGAGCACCAACGTTGTTGGACCTGCTGGCGGTGAGGACGATGGATCATCAGACTGCGACGTACGTGTCCAATTTGCAGCCGCCCCACTGCACCGGCACGACGACGGGGACGAAAATGGAGGCCGGGCGTGGTCTAGAGGCCTAGGCGTAGGGAGTCGAAATACAAAGCTTCACGGCACGACCATCGGCTAAAAGTAGCAGCGAGGTCGGTTACATATACCGTGTTGTTTAAAACGTACTACTCCTATATGCGATCTAGGAGAACCACAGGATCAGCACCAGCAATATAATGGTGTGTGGACATGGATCGTTCTCGAATCTTGGCAGCTTCATCTCGATCGATCGATCCCGGTCGATGTCACTTCAGTACGCAATGCCGCGCTGCGCATGCATTGAACTGATCAGCTCATGCTTCACGGCCCAAGCAAGCAAAGTGGTTGCTGTTTCTTAATATAGAAAAACGAAGACGAAGGAGAATCCAGAACGCCTGATTCAGCGTGCATGCAGAGTGTGTGCTCTGTCCGTATGTTCAGCGAGATCGGCCACGACGTCACGTTTGTTCAGTGTGGAGCGTGGTGCACTCACAAGGGTGGAAAGGCGACGAAACGGCTCCCTGAAGCTACGCATATGAATTGTCGTGTATGGTCCATGACAACCCTTTTTTTTGAAAGGCCTTGACAAACTGAACATTGTTTGGAAAACAAACACATGTAGAGTATTTTTAGAGGAAAGAAAGAGACATGTAGAGTAGGAGTATATTGGTATACTTCTTTTTGATGTGAAAAAATAAAAAACGTTGAATGATGTGATGAAGAAAATGGAGGTGGAACAAGTCAACCAGGGGGCAAAAATTCCCTCGTCTGCCCCACATCCAAAGCACAGGCCTATGGTTAGCTCATCTCATGGAGTTACGGTGCCGCTGTGTATGGACAGGGTAAGGGTTCAGGGGTTTTCTCGACCTACATGAGAAAATCTTCTTAAGCCAGAATACCGGAAACTGTTTGACCACCACGGATCGAGTTTTTTTTGAGGTGGAACAAGTCTTGGTGGTTGGCCTGAGTGGGTATTGCAGGAGGCGGCTGGGAAATCGCTTTGAGATGCCAACTTGAAAACATTTTTCTCAAACTTTTTTTTTTCAAATCTAGTTGAACCTTCAAGTTGATTAGATAGTGAAACAAAATGAGATCAAATAGTGACATTCAATTAGTCTCCTAACAAAAACTAGTTCAATATTTTGAGTATAGTATTTCAACAGTTTCATGTAAATTGTTGATGCAAATATTGAGTTTGGTTTTAGAAAATGTTTGGTCATGCTTCCAAGAGCGTTGAATATACAGAAGGATTTGAAGACGGATCGAAAGAAAGAAAGAAAAAAATGAACATCCCGCTGATCTTGTGATCGGCCGAATTGCATCCTCCCGCCCCACATGGGCCGTTGTCGAGCTGTTCATTGCTGAATTCTGTTTCAGAATCTCTCTCTCTCTATACTTCGAATTCTGAGAAAAATACTAACAGGCGCGCAATCGATCCACATCACCCATTAATCTGCAAACCATCAGATTAAACAGCTCGTGACGTGAACCGTCTGATACGAATGGTACTGGGTCTATCAACAATTAAATGGGGAAATCAGACGCTCAACTTTGCCCGAATGAGTTAGGCGACGACTTCGGTCCTGTTTGGCCAGAGCTTCTAGACCTAATTCTCTGCTGAATATTTTTCAGAGAGAAGTTATTCTCTCCTGATTCTGTAAAGTGATTTTTCGTCGTGATTTTGAGAGTTTATGTTAAAAAATTAAAGAGAATGACTTTTCTCATATAATCAACTTTCATACATAATCAGATGGAGTTCCACCAAACATGCCCTTCATTTCCTCCACTTCGCAAGAATCGGGAAGGTGCCTGTCTCGGTCCTTCGCCTATTGGCATCTGTCTTTCGCCAGCTCCACCACCCACCACTCTCCTCCATTGAGAAATTTTGTATATGACACTAGGAAAATTTATGCTTTATTATTATTTGACATATAAACTTGAGATCTATCCAATTTGTCATCTTTTTTATTTTTTCTTTCTTATGTGACACTTCCATCAACTCGGTTAGCCAGCATCGTTAACTCTCCTCATGGGCCAATGAAAAAAAAAATGCCCCAACAAATGGACTAAAATGCTCCACCTTAGAAAAACTCATATCTTTTTTATATGAGATGATTCTTATATAAAATATTAAGCTCTTGATAAGATTTACAATTTTCTAGTCTTGAGCTTTTTCATTTGAGGTTGTTACGATGCTCAAAAAGTAATATAATTTTCAGCAGCATATTAATTGCGCACCAGTACTTATCGCCTAAAAAAAATCATATCTTTTCTTGTATGGCGTTATGTAAAGATATTTTTTACACAAAAATGCTTTCGTTGAGATCAATAACTTTTTAGTTATCAATTTTTTTATTTGAGGTCATTAAGATGCTAAAAAATACTATAATTTTTTCAACAACATATTAATCAATGTATTAGGACTTGTCTTCGTAGAAAAATCATATCTTTCTTATATAGTGTCGACTAAAGATTTTTATATACAAAAATATATCTCTTGATGAGATCTACAATTTTTTAGTTTTGAGTTTTTTTCATTTGTAGAATATAAAAATACAAAAAAAGAACAACAATAGCCAGCAAAAGGGAACATCATGATTGGAAATAAACAATATGGGCAAAACAACTTTCTCGTCTGGGTCTTAACACCGTTAGAGATCTAAAATGGCGGAAGAATCAAATATAAAAGAAAAAATTGAAAGAGGTGACAAATAGGAAAGATTTGAAGTTTATGTGTCAAATAGGAAAGCAAATTTTTTTCTACTGTGAAATAGAAAAACTTTTCCCTCCCATTCCACCTCTCAAGCCATCGCCACCCCTACGTAGGACATAGTTGCAACCGGCTATGTATCTGGACATAGTGTAAAGATGTTGTCTTTTCTGAATACATTGCTATGTATTTGGATATAGTTTGCTAAATGCATAGTAAAAATTATACATCTAGAAAAGCCAAAAGAACTTATAGTTTAAATGGGAGGGAGTATAAGTTTAATTAAAGTTAGAGTAAATAGCACTGCAGATCCTTAAAATTTTAGTCGATTCCCGTCTTGGTCCTCAAACTAAAAATGCTATCATTTGGATCTTTGATCTATTTGTCCCATGCACCAACGGTCCAAAACACGCCACGCATTTGTCAGGAGCCGACGTGGACATGTCATCGTGGAGACTGGACGGGGGCCCATTGCCAACTTTGCAAAAAAAAAACCCTGCTCCATTACTGTCTCACTCCTAAGCCCGTTGTCTCTCTCCGCACTCTCCTCTGCTCAAGCGCCGAGCTACCGTCCACCATGGATGATCCTGTCCCAGTAGAAGCACTAGATTAGCGTGGCAAGCACGAGGTTGACGGTCCATAGCACGAGCGTCTCCCCCTGGCACCCGCGGCTTCCGCATCCCGAACGGCAGCATCAGCCGGCCCTCGGCGTCATCCGTGTCGGTGCACGACGTCCTGGTCTACGCGATGGTCTCCATGAGCACGCTGAGGGAGAGCTTGAACAGGCTGTCCTTGAGCCGGACGCGCCCTGCCTTGACGGCAGCCACGTGGCTGACCCAGCGTAGCTTGCCCCGCACCTTGGCCGAGGTGACGGGGCACATGCACGTGACGCGGTGTGTGGAGAGGAGGCCGGAGAAGAGCGTTCCGGTGCCGCTCGTGCTCTCCGACGGCGGCAAGTAGACGCCGGCGTCCGGCGCCCTCGCCGCCGCGTTCCATCTGTCCAAGGCTGAACTAGAGTGGTTCAAAGGGAAGCCATCGCTCTTCTCGTCGCGCGGGGAGGCCAGCAACCTGCAGGTGCTCGTCTCATCACGATTTGTTTTTGAGTTCGACGGCGAGCCGAAGTGCAGCCCGCAAGTGCGAACGCGTCTCAGACCTGCTCCATCGTGTAGAGGAAGCCAGTGTGGGTCATCGAGTTGAGTAGCGCGACGGCACCCTCGCGCAGCAGCACGCCTGTGTCGTCCGCCCGTGTGTTGGCCAACACGTCCTGGATACTCATCACGTTCGCCCTGCCCACGCTGCCCGCCTGCCCGCCGTCGCGCCGAAGAAGTGGCCCATCGTCCCCATCGATGACGACGACGACGACGTGCTCGGGACCGGCCGCCGATCGTCGACCAGATCTCCATCGGGTGTGACCTCCACACTACGCTACCAATCCCCATTTTACAACGCATGGTTTGGAACGGAATCCGGATGCGTTGCGCACCTTCCCACCTCGTCTAATAAGATTAGAAGAATCCTGAGTCATCCCGCACAAGGCCTGTTCTAGTTCTCCCTGCACGACCGCACTTAGGGTTTGCCCCTCCCGGCTTCCCCCAACTTCTCTTCGGCATGCTGCAGGTGCGAACTGCAGGACACAAGTCCTCGTCAACTATCTCGATGCCCTGGATCTCGCGACTGCAGTCCGGCCTCTCCATTCCGTCTACACTGCCATCTTCCTGCCATGGGAACCACCGAACCAGGTTCCAAGAGATCCCTGCGCCTCAATCCATCTTCTCCTTCAGATCAAGTGGAGGTGAGGAAATGGGTGGTGGTTGCCGGATCTGAAGAAAGATGCTGCTTTCAGTTCTCATCGTTCCCATGAATATTCACCTTCAACGAATGCCCTCTCTTGGCACCACGATCCCTGCTGAGGTACGATCCCCATCTCTCCTCTCTTCCCAGGATCATTAGAATCGATCTATGCATTTTGGTGGACCAATTTTATTTTCTTCAGGGAAGTTTTGTATTTTATTTGACACATTCCAGATCTGAATAACCACATTGGGAAGTATCTACACGTACATCTTTCCCCTTGTCATTCTTTCGAAATCCTTTCTCCTTGTTATTCTATTAACATTAATTTCAGTACTAGTGATGTAGTTGATCTGTCCCAACCATGTAATGCATTAAGCAATAGAATGGATCTGCATAAAAGGACGAAATTTGATAGTACTGTTTTATCTTATTGTGCAATTTGTATTGTCCAGATTAATTAAAGTAGAGCTCAACAGCTTCTAATTATGATAAAACTGAAATGCCTTTTTCTTGCAGCACCGATTGTTGACATTGTTCTTAACATAAGAAAAACTGAAATTGATTTATTAGTTCTTAATATGGAAGTTATATTCCTACTGTATTTTCACAGGAAACTTCCATATTATATTGCTTCTTTGCATGAGCTGTATCTATTATTTAACTCGAGCATTATCCTTTTTATGCAGAAGCACATATGAAGCTTGTTATGCAGTATCAGTTACAGTACTTATCTTGAGCAGTAACAGTAGCTTGTTATGCAGTATCAGTTACTTACCTCGAGCATTATCAGTAGCTTGTGCATAAGGAACAAATCAATGATTGGACTAAGGATCAAATTGAGGATTTAACTCTTTGTTTCACATCTACTTTTTCCTGAAGTACAGATGGTAAGTTAAATTTTTTATTGACAGTTCACTCTTTGTGGGTTTGTTTCTCTGTGTATTCTCAAGGAATATAGTGAACCGTAAGACATGCTATTGAAAACTATTATCTTGTACAATTTATTTAAGATAGTAATTCTAGCATATGTAATGTCTTTAGGACTCATTTTTTTTGAAGTATTTATGTAATAAACTAAGCACGGGAACCTTCAGAGTTCAGACTTCTGTCTTACTTTCAAAGTAGCATTTACATAAAATATTTTGACATTGCAATTATTCTTATTTGGTGTGCACCATGTGTTGAAATATTTACTTATGGACCTCACTTTCCTTGGCTACACAGATATGTATGCTGACTATGAAGATGCAGTCTCCCACGTGCTTCTACAGGACTGGAATATGATTATCTTGTATAAATGTTCGGGCAATAACTGAGTACTCCCAAATGGCTTGCAGATGTGTGGTTCACCAGTTACCATAATGAATTTTACAGGATGATATCTTTGATCAATACAAATCTGGTATTTCTATTTTCTAGTCTGCACATCAGGTGCCCATGTATCACCTATCCATTTGTGCACTGTCATTCTTATGGGAATTTCCTCAAGGTACTGAAATTCAATTTTCATCTACACAACTGGGATACTTTCTAGAAATTAGAGTATCAGGTAATGTCAGTCTCAATGGTTTTTATCTTTTGAAAATAAATTAAGTGACACAAGACCTTTAATTATGTGCAGATCACATTTATGTGATAGAGTATTTTATTTCTTCATTTAAGTATTGAGTGTCACTTCAGATATAGTTGTGCCCTAGCATTGACATACTTGAATGCTTGTAACGAGAATGTAATGTGTTTTCATGCAGCTCCTCATTTTGGATTCCGAAGACATGCTACACTGTAGTATGGAGAATGATTCAGAGTGCATTTGAGAACAATTTTTTCTAAAGTTTGGATGATGGACAGTGCAGAATGATTCGCAGGAAGACAAATTAGGCATAAATTTTAGATATATATTGTCTGACATGTTTTGACCATGTAATCCCTGTAATGGAAGTTCCATTTTTAATATAATACAATACAAATTTTAGATATATATTGTCTGGAGCATGTCTGAATGGAACTTCTTGTTTTAGTTGAATTATATCTATTTGGAGTGTTACATTATACAATTTTGAAAGTCACGTGGGTATGAAAACAATAACTACCCATTTTTTTTGGATCACTAATCGGCATGAAAACAATAAATAAATACCCAGATTTATGGGATCGCTAATTGGCATGCCAACGCATGTAAGTGTTGCTGTTGTTTTGATATAAGCGTTACAAGTTAGCAACACATAATTCTTCATGTTACCAACGCTAAAATATATGTTGCAATAGAACCTTGCAACGCCACATGTAGCAACGTATATTAATGCGTTGGTAAAGACCCTTGCAACGCTTATATAGACTTCTGGCAACACATATATGCGTTGCTAAAGGGGTGGTCATTTTGTAGTGCCAGTAGCTGACCGAAACTGTGCATGCATGAATGCGTCATGTAGTAGACTAGTATGTATTCCACTGGCTTACTCGCAGTCACAGGTGCCGAAGTTGTGGGGTCCATGGGGACAAACGGCGTCGGCCACGAGGTCCCGACGTCGCCGCGTGAGTGGGGAGTCGCCGTACGCGGGCGTCGGGGAGCTCCCGCAGGTGCCACCATGGATAGGCGACGGGGAGTCGGGGACCGGCCTCCGTAGGCGCCGACGCGGTAGCAGGTGGAGGTGGCCAAGGAACAAGACAACGGGAGGGCTAGGATGCAGTCGCCAGTGCCACCGCGGCTGCTGCGCGGCGCGTTCCCTTGTCGCCGCCAGCGCGTCGCGACGCTTGACCAAAGAGTGGGGAAAGAGACGTCGTCGAGGTGCTCCCGTCGGCCGCCTCGGCGCCTGAGGCACGCGAGCACATGAGCAGGCGGCCCCTCCGACGAGGGCGGTAGCCGGTAGGTTCGACACCGACCTCGCCGGTGTCGGAGCCCTCCATGAGACAAAGTAATGGAGGAAGGGTTTTTTTTTTGCAAAGTCGGCAACGGCCCATGTCCAGTCTCCACGCTGGCATGTCCACATCGGCTCCTGGCGCACGCGTGTTGTGTTTTGGATCGTTGGTGCACGGAACAAATAAATCAAAGACCCAAATGGTAGCAGTTTTAGTTTGAGGACACATACGGGAATCGATCAAAAGTTTAAGGACCTGCAATGTAATTTACTCTTAAAGTTAAGAAAGTTTGCTTTAGTTCAAACTAGAATGACATTATTTTTGAGACAGAGGTAAATATCTTCATGAGCTACTCTCTCCGTTTCAAATAACAAGGCTTTTAATTTTTTTAAATGTATTTTTATTACATATTTAGACATAATATATATTTAATTATATAGCAAAAGTCATATGTGTAGAAAAATTAAATATTTTATACCCAATGAAGGGAGTACTTAAAAATGGAGTATGCTCTCACTTATCACCTTTTCTCTCCTTCACGACAAAAAAAAAGCGGACTCATAATTGTTCGTGACGCGTGCATATGGTGGATTGGTGGTGCAAGCAGCAAGCGGGATGCAAATCCGGTGGCGCTTGTCAGCAGAGACGGGTAAGCTCAGGTAGCCGGTGGCCGGTGCGTTTGCAGTTTGACTTTGCGAAGCCCACTTTGTGGCCTGTGGGCACCATCAAATGTGACTTTGACCAATAAATCCACGTCCTACATATCTTTCTTTGATCATTATGATCGAGGGAAGCCGTGTGTTTTGAAAATTGCCAGGTGACGGTCGTCGACCCTAAGAAGAAGCAAACTTTGGGGTGTTTGGATCCAGAGGCTAAAGTTTAGGAGGTGTCATATGGCTGTCGCATTGGGTGTTTACGTAAAAAAACAAATTACAGAATCTGTCGGTAACCGAGCATAGCTGATGGGCTCAACAACCGAAAATCTTTGAGATGACCATTAGCCGGTCGCCTAGAATCTGATTCGGAAGGGGCTGGGTCATTTTGGAGGGCGTTGCCGTGGAAATTTAAAACCAGCAACTGCTCTCAGAGCCACTGATTCACTGAATGCGATGCTTCAGTGCATAGCAACCACAATGTGGCAGGACCAAGCCCAGCTTTGATTGCGAAGGCAAGCGCAGCGAGAATGGAAGTATGGAAGCACCAATCGATCTGGTTGCAGGGCCCCCACGAGGCCACTCTTTCCCTGAATGGCAACGCATCTCTCTCCTACAGGGCCTACGGATAATGCTGTCACATCAGAATTTGTCGACCGCCCAATCAACTGAATCAGAATCACTACAGTGGAACCATGCAACGGCTTTTCCTCTCCGATGCTGATTTATTGGGAGAGCTTTTCCTCTCCGATGCTGATTTATTGGGAGAGAAAAACACCGTTAGCTGGGCTGATAAGCCAAGCTGAAGCGAACAGGGCCAGCTCACGGAAATCTGAAACAGGGAATCACAGGGAAGCAAAAGGTTCAGAGAAACTTGAGTCTGAAGAGAGGAGCTCCAGTTTCTCTACAATGTTGTACTGTATTTGCTTCCGTGCTACTCTCTCAGACCAGAATCGCAGCAAAATGGAACACATGTGAGCCGGGAATGGCTGCACAAGTCAAACCAAACGGGTCCGGATCAGCAAATCAAATCGGTGCATACATCTAATACGCCACAATATAATATACTCCGTACTGTAGACAACGGGTAATACATACATACATTATATAATAAATACTATACTCCTACGTCTACATGATAGTCATGGACAATTTTTATTCCCAAGTACGTGCAGTAGTTTTACATTTTACTGCAGGAGTATTTCCTCCTGACTACAGTAGGTGAAAATAATGCTAGAGGCAGAGACACTCCAGCCCTTCTTCTCCCCGAGCACACACCCGTTAGCCGTTACTCCTTCTTGGCCTTGTCCGGCCCGGCGGCGCCGGCTTGGGGCTGTTGGGGGCACATCATCTTCTTGAACTCCTCGAACCCGACGACACCGTCGCCGTCGGTGTCAACGCTGGCGATCATCCTCTGGCACTCCTCGGCGCTGCACCCCTCGCCGATACGGCCCAGCACCTTACCCAGCTCGGCCGCCGTGATGCGGCCGTCGCCGTCGGCGTCGTACACGTCGAAGGCAGCGCGGAGCTCGGCGTCGAGCTCGTCCCCGCCGTCCCCGCTGCCGCCGCCGGCGCGCGCGTGGAACGCCTTGAACTCGCCGAGGTCCACGAAGCCGTCGCGGTCCGTGTCCAGCTCGTCCATCATGGCGGCCACCTCGCGGCGCCCGTGCGAGGAGTTCGACGGCGGGGAGATGGCGCGCGACACCGCGGCCAGCTCGGAAGGGGAGATCCGGCCGTCGCCGTCCGCGTCGATCCGGGCGAACACCCTCTGCATCTCCGCGTCGTCCGCGGCCGACGACACCACCGCCGGGGGCCTCGCCTGCTGCTGGGCTTGCTTCTTCTCGCTGGCGCTGGTCGACATGGCGGTGGAACGGAGTGTGGTGGTGGTGGTGAGGTGAAGGGCGCTTGCCTGTGTGGTCTTGCGGCAGTGAGCAGCTGAAGAGGATGTGTGTGACATGAGCTTGTGGATGCGGGAGGTTGTAATGGTGAGTGGTCTCGCCGGAGGTATTAATAGGCTGCTGGTGCAGGCACACCGGCGACCACCACGCGCTATTGACACGCAGACGCAGCGGCAGGGCACCGACCATTTTTTTTTTCTCGCTTGCTGCATAAAAAAACCAGCGGGCCGTGCGTGAGAGTGACTGCGAGACGGGTCTTCCGTTTTCGTGGCGGCTGCCTGGATCGGCGAATCTGCCAGGCATCGCGCCGCGGCTGAGCCACGTGGATGGCCGACGGAGAGGCCGCGCTGCCGGTGGGGATCTCGGTGCAAGTTTCCTCGCTGCGGCCGGCAGTTTCCAGGAAGGTCCAAAGCAGAAGCGCGTTGAGGAGGCAGCCTGAATCTGTGAATCACCACCCACGTCTGCACCTTCGGACAATTTTAAGGCAATAAGGCGAGTCTATCTGTACCAATGTCGTCATGACGCAAGGCACGTCTACATCGGCCACAACACAATGCAAATCATGTAGTAGTACGTGTGGGCACGGCTCATGGTGTGTGTATCGTGCTTGATCCACTCCTGAATGGCCCACTAACCTTCTTAGAGCATCACTAGTGTGAATAATAAGATAGCCTTAAACTTCTAGTAATAATTATTAGGTCAAGCTTCGGGTCGGTGCTCTGTCCCTAGCATATCATCATAGAATTTTGGTGGTAGGTGAACCCTTCTGCAGAGCAGTCTTCTTCGAGCTTAAGTTCCGTGCCCTAATCTTGTACATCACCGTACATTTCCGACGAGTGACTGGATGCCTACTACCAAACACAGGCCCTTCACTGAAAAGCCAGGCTAAAAATTACTGTTCGCTGATTTGTTATGAGAAAAAAAAACACTGTACTATAACTGATAAGTTAAGTCTGATAAGTTCAAGCGAATTCTCTGATGCTTCTTTACGTGAAACACTAGACCTTTCGAGTAATCCTTTTTACTTTGTTTCTTCGCGCCTTTCCATCTGAGCTTCTTCATCTTGATGACTTTGGACTTTACGCATGGCTTCTATGATCTTCAGTAGTATTCTTTAGTCTTCGTGAGGTGTCGACCAGTAGACCACTTGGATGGCGTGGATTGTGGGAAAACAATACTGTGTATGGGAAATGATCGAGGATGGACTGCTTAGGGAAAATTGCTGGGATAGAGACGGGGTATGGGATACGGATAAGATAGTTCGTATACCCAGCGGCAGAGGTGGGTTATGGCCGCGAAATGAGAGGCAGAGCAATCGACGGAGCCACAGTTGACAGTTCCACCGGCGTAGAGGAAAGCGATGCTGTGCGCACCTGCAACGAGGTCGGTCCGCGCCGCCGTTGTCACCGGAGGCAGCTGCAGCCGCCCCCACCGCCCACGGCACAGGAGGCCGAGTCGCCCTTGCCGCCGGCGCTGCGTGAGCGGTGAGCCCCAGGCGCCCTCGCCGCGCACGCTTCTGGAGCAGCAACGGCCCCTATCGGTGGAGCCCTCGTGTCGTCACTACGGGAGCAGCAGCAGGGAGGAGCAAAAGGAACGGACGAGAAGATTGGAATAAGGCAGGAAGCAGCGGCAGGGAGGAGTCCAGGAGCGACGAGATGTCGTTTATTTTATTATTTTAATTTGTTTTCTTTTAGTTTTTTTGTTTTTTGTTTTTTTTTTTGCCTCACAGCATATCCCTAACCAACAAACCCAAACATGGGTATGGGTACATAAGCCTAGGCAAAATTAACCAAGAACCGAAAACTGAACCCAACTGGAACCGAAACCGAATTAACTGAAACCGAAAAATGCGGTTCCTAATTCGGTTCCTGCTAGTAGATAACCGAAATTAGTAAGGTTAATTCGGTTCTCACCCTCGGTTAACCGAAATAACCGAGATGTGTATAAGGCCCATCAGCGAATTCCATCCGAGGCTCACGTAAGAAACGCTACGTATATAAGCAGAAGCACTCCATTCGACACCTCCTGTCCATCCATCCGACGGAGCGGCAGTTCCTTCTCCCGACTCCTGTATCCCGTCCCCACTCTGCACTCCCCGTTCCCGATTCCTCAAGGATGACGTCCACACCTTCTCCCGCGGTGGCGGCCGACGGCGCCTGCTCCCTCTCCCTCTCCCGCGGTGGCGGCTGGCGGCGCCCACTACCTCTCCCTCTCTCGCGGTGCCGGCTGGCGGCGCCCGCTACCTCTCTCGCGTGGGAGGCCGGTGGCACCCACTCCCTCTCTCGCGATCGTGGTGACTTGGAGCGAAGGAGCACGGCGGCGACTACGAAGAAGGCGACGACAGATCTACTGTTTTTCTTCTTCTTTTTGCCTGTAGACTAAACAATTTCTGTTTTCTCGGTCAGAACCGAAACCGAACCGAATTACCCGAAACCGAAATTCCTCGGTTCCGTGTTTTCTAAGTAACCGATTGGTTCCTTCTTCTCATGGAACCGAATTTGCTGGATAACTGAATAACCGAACCGATCGGTTTCGGTTAACCGAACGCCCAGAGTGATGGGTATACTCCCTCTGTCCAAGAAAATATGCACCTATGGGTTACGTGGCAGATAAAGTAGTTGACGTTTGACCAAATTTTTCAGTGAATAGTATTTATAGTTATGAATCCAAATTAATTTATTATGAAAATATATTTCATAATTAATCTAATGATATTTATTTGATATGATAAATATTTATAGTTTTATATTTATAATTGCTCAAACTTGACGTACTAAAATAGAACACTGCTAGAATTGCATGTTTTCAGTAAAACATTACATCCCTATCCCTCTTACTCAGCTATATTTCCCTATCCCTATCACAGCCCTATCCAAATGCCACCTTGATGTTCACATTGCCTTTGGACCTTTTTGCAGGACTGAGTGAGGCCACTTGTGTCGGGGCTGCTGCCGCCCCGCACGCCAGGGGTCGCCCGAGCTTGCTAGGGCCGCACTCATGTCGGGCCAAGGCCGTCCGTGCCAAGGTTGCTCTTGCGCCCGTATTTTGGCTATTAATGTTAAACGAAGTTAGTAAATTTGTTTACCAATTTTGGACTTATGTACTTATGCCTCTTCCTTAAAGACATGGAAAGCTGTTGTAAAAAAAAAAGATATGGAAAGCTAGATTTTATCCATTTTTTAAAAAAATGGATATATCCGTGTTGGGCTGCCAAACTAGTTGGGCTAGTCCAATCGGCAAAGCACAACTAACCCAGACTAGTGTTATGTCTAGGCCTTGGACTGAGATAATGGGCCGGAACGATTCATTTACTATGTTTCAGGCCCACTCTAGTCTTTCCGTGCTTAGCTGGATCCAAACCATGCCGTTCTCACCTGGGTCCGTTCCACCTTTTCTGCCTGTCACTGTCACACACGGACTCTAGAGCCCACGCCGAGACTCATGATCCATATTAACCCGGCAAGTTGGGCATGCCAGCCCATCTCTTTGCACCTCGACCCACACCCATTACACCTTTTCAGCCCATCACGCACGATGCCAGTGCAGTAGTACCCACATGGCCCCGGCAGCCCCCATCCATGGCCCACGCAACACCTACCCCCACTCCCCATCCAGTCTAGAAAACTCGTGCTAATCCGCGCTTGGTTTTTTAGCAGAAAAAGAAAGGCTTCGCGACTCATCCGACTGGCGCTAGAACAAGCAAGAGACATCAGTCCTGGACTCTTCACGACGCGTCCAACAGATCGTCGATTGGCTCCTATAAAATGCAACGGCAATCGAGCAATCACTCTCCAAGTTCGACACGAGCAGCAATCGTAAGCAGCTAGTTATACATCTCCTACAAAGCAGTGCATCGGGTTGTTCAGGTCTGATTGCAGGAAGCAAGCAGTAATGTCGATAGTGCGCAGCAGCAACGTGTTCGACCCGCTGTCGCTGGACTTCTGGACGTCCGCCGACCCGTTCGGCGTCGTCCGGCCGCTGGCGGAGCAGTGCCCCGTGCTCACCAACGTGCGCGTGGACTGGAAGGAGACCCCCGAGGCGCACGTGTTCAGGGCCGACCTCCCCGGCGTCAAGAAGGAGGCCGCCAAGGTCGAGGTGGAGGACGGCAACGTGCTCGTCATCAGCGGCGAGCGCGCCAGGGAGGAGGCCGGCAAGGACGAGAAGTGGCGCCTCGTCGAGCGCAGCTGCGGCAGGTTCCAGAGGCGGTTCCGCCTGCCGCGCGGCGCTAAGCTGGACCAGGTGCGCGCGTCCATGGACAACGGCGTGCTCACGGTCACCGTGCCCAAGGAGGAGGTTAAGAAGCCACAGGTCAGGGCCGTCGAGATCTCTGGTTGATCCATTGCGTGCATGGATGCGATCACAATGATGAGAAGGGCCAAGCTCCTGTCGTGTGCCTGCGGTGGGACTAAGAATAAAACTGTCATCTGTCCATCGTTTGTGTACCGAAGTGTTGTACGTATATATTTTGGTGTCAAGTGCTTCTGCTTAGTGTCGGGTGTCAGATCATATACAGGGACTGTGTGATGTGTTCTTCCAGACTACTACTACTACTACAAGACTGTGTTCCCGAAATACTCTAAACGATTTTGTTTCGCCAACTTGGAAGTTCAGACGATCAGCTTGTGATGAGCTGAGCCTGCAGCTACTCCGATAATCCGAGTCTTGGTTAGTCAAGTTACTGCCGTGTGTTGACTGGATTGCTTACAGTACTACTCAACCCTCGTCAACGGCAACGACTTTGAATTTAGAGAAAATAGGCGCATTCCTCCTGTGTGTGGTGATCCGTAGTTCGAAGTCTATGGCGAGTCTTCGTCCCTGGCCGCTGCAGCTGTAGCGTTGCCACTTAGTAAAGGTCTAGCACGAGTCCGATTTCCAACCTCTAACTTGCATAATACGAGTAGTCTGATTTTCAATCTTGAAATATGAAGCCGCCCTCTAACCATTGGAACCAAACAAATTTGATCCTCTAGATGGTTTTGTTTTGTTTTTAATAATTAAAGTTTGGCTTAATGTATAAGAAATCATAACTAATTTATTTTAATCAGGTAAATATAAAACTAGTACCAATTTTTTCCCAAAAATGTTATCAATCTATTGGTGAATCTATTTAGATTTATTTAAAATTTATTTATTTATGTTCCTATTGTTTTACTATTCATATTGAAACACTAAGAACATGAACAAATAAGATTCAAATAACTCCAAACAGTATTGGTTTCACATTTTTCTTATATGAGATAAATTACTTATGATATTCTAGAGATTAAATCATTTCATCAAGAAGTTGTACATAAATTTGGTTTTCCTGAAGAGATATGGAAAACCTCTCAGTACAAACAAGAGTGCGCACAACACAACCATGTGAGCTCCGGTTAAGGCCCGTACATTCCACAAATCATATTTTCCAATGTCACGAGAACATCGAGTGCAGCCAAAACGACAATTAAAGCCGAAGCCTACAATTCTACAACTCCAACACCTCGACTAGGTGCTCCACCTCTCGCTCACCCGCAGAAAACAACTCTTTAAGAGCATGACACTGCCTGTCAGAGATGCCGGAGGCACTGGTTATTAGTCAAGAAATTACCGTGTACTGACTGTATTGCTTACAAACCAGTGAGGCAGTAATAGAATGGTCGTTAACTCGGCCCTCGTCAACGGCAATGACTGAATTTAGAGAAAACGGGCACATTCCTCCTGTCGTGATTTGCGCGTGGCCGTGTGTGGTGATCAGTAGTTCGAAGACTATCACAGGTCTTCGTCCCCTGGCCTCTGCATTTGTACTAGCGTCCACTGAAGGGCAGTGGCATCTGCCTTTTGCAGTTTTGCTGGATATTGCCGGTGCAATAGCAAAGCCTGCTGCTAGTTTGTGACCAGCAATGAGCCCCTCACATGTCTCCTCGGTCTCTCTGGCCATCTTCCTCTTAATCCTCCCAACCTTCTCCGCCAGTTCATGCCTAACGAAGCTCCCATGTGACAGTACCATAGAGATCAGGCCTCCTTTCTTTGTTGGTACTCCCGGTCTCGATCCTGTTAGTTTTGATCTCCTCACGTTGAGACCCAACGGTCCTCAACGGACCCTGATCTGCTCCTGATCGGGGAGCCCAGCCCAACTCATGGCTGGTGGGCCCCTTTCACACTGCGGATATAAATAGAGAGGGAGGCCGGGGCGCTCTGTACGAGGTTCACCGCCGCCATCACTCCCTCAAACAAACCCTAACCCGATCTCCTAGGGCCGCAGCCAGTGACGGGAAACTCACCCCGCCGTCATAGCACGGGACCGACATCCGTTCGTCATCGACCATCGCTGCCCGTGCGCTGCAACCATCAACGCCAAGACGATGGCCGACTCCAACTCCTCCGAGCCCAAGTCCGACGGTTGTTTATACTAACCCGTTTTCCTCATTCTCCTTCTATTCTCTGCCTAGATCTTGTACTAGTTACAGTTGATTCTTCACTTAGATGTCTAAGTTTTTGTACCCATCTACTCTCACTGTTAGTGATCCTGCGGTTAGCATTGACATTGGTATCAATCGCCACCTAACAGTGGGGACAAGAATGGGGAATAACCCGATTAAGAAAAACACGGGGAGATCCAACGATCAAACCCTAGACCCCACGCGGCTTAGTGATAAGAACTTGAAACCCTAGATCCCGTGCGGTTTTAGTGATAAGAAGTTGAAAATCGGATAGAGAGGTTGAGAGTATACCTCATCCACCGCCGGCGGTAAGGAATCAGTTAGTCTCGCCGCCGGTTTTAGACCTTTTCCGCGCGGGTACTCCTCGGCACCGCCCGTGAAGCCACTCGACGGCGGCGTGCTCAGCCGTTGGCGAGCACGCCCGCTGGCGAGGGGGCTCACGGCGGCGCCACCTCTCTCCGCCGGCAAAGAAAGCCCACGGCGCATTTCCTTTTTTCTCGGGTGTTGCGGCTGTGTGTGAGAAAGGGAAAGAAGAAGGAGCTAGGGTTCACCGATCGGTAGCCGACGGCGCCCTTTTATTCTAGCGACTTTGATGGGCGACCGTCCGATTCAACCGACGGCTCAGATTGAAGCACTTAAGACAGGCCGGCGGGGGGGAAGCGCGGCCCGTGACTGCTTTCCCGGCCCAGGCCCAGGTTGCGGCCTGGGGCGCGGGGGCAGCGCGCGCCGCGTTTTCGCGGGCCGCATCAGCGGCTGGGCTTCTTCATAAGCCGCGGCCCACTTAGTCTAAGTCCCTTTTTTTTCTTTTATATTTTCTTTTCCAGAAATTTGTTTTTAGCATAAGTATTTTCATGTGTTTGAAATTAGTCAAATCTTTATCAAAATTGATAATTTTTTAGTGACAATATTAGAAATATTTCTGGAATTGAAAATTAGTTCACCTTAGTCACGTTTTCCGCTGCTCAGTAAGTATATTTTGCTCCTTAATTATATTCGAACCAACGAGAGATTTAGTTATGGGGCAATTTTAAGAAATTAGAAAATTTTATAATATTGTTATTTTGACCAGCATCGATTATATCAATATTATAATTACTTAGTCCATCAGTTATTGTGCATTATTTCTAAATCTTGCCCAACGGTGATATAGATTTAATGTACAAAGGATTGTATGTATTAATACTGACCAACGTTGTATTAATACATGCAATTTTCAAATCAGTTATTTCCTTTTACTAAGTTTATTCACCATTTTTTTATATGAATTTCAGGACTCACCAACTGGGTGCAGATGGTCCCGAAGCTTAACGGGTCCAACTATAAGACGTGGCGTGAGCAGTATGAATTAGCCCTTGTCATGACAGACAATGACTTAGCTCTCAATGAACCGTGCCCTCAGGAACCTGAGGAGCCGGTCATTGCACAGAATGAGACTGATGCAGCGTTTGCTACACGCAAGCGTGAGCATGCGTCAGTGAGGATGTCCTATGATCTTGCTAAGAAAAAATGGGACAACTCAAATAAGAAATGTCTGACATTGGCTAAAGCTACTATTTCAGAGCCCATCAGGGGATCACTGCCTGAGTGCACCACCATCACTGAGTATCTAGAAAAAGTCAAGACTCAGTTTCATGGTACAACTAAGACTCAAGCCAGTGTGCTTATTAGAGAGTTTATTAATAAGAAATACACTGGTGGTGGTGTCAGAGAGCACATACTGAGGATGAACACTTTGGCATCTAAGCTCGCATCAATGAAGATGGTTCTTCCAGATCCATTTGTCGTTCATGTGATCATAGCTTCTTTGCCAAAGGAGTTTGAAGCCTTTGTTGTGCACTACAACATGGCACCTGAGGACTGGAACATTGAGAAGCTCCTTGGGCAAGCCACTCAGGAGGAGGAAAGACTTAAGGAATCACGGGGAGACTCTGCTCTTTTCGTGAAGCATAACAACAATAAGAAGTTCCACCATAAGAATGCCAGACCAAAAGGGAAACCAAAGTGGGATGATAGCTCTTCCTCCAGCGCTCAGGCACCAAACTCTCAGGGTAAAGCCCCTCAGAACCCTCAGACTCAGAATTCTCAGAACAACAACGGGGCTCAGGACCATAACAGGCCACAAAACCCACTCCGCAAGAAGCCCTGGCTAGCACCGGATCAGTGCATGTTCTGTGAGAAAACAGGTCATATGCAAAAGGATTGCCTTGGTTTCTTGAAGTACCTCAACAGGAATGGTGAGGATTTAGTTACATTTATAGATGAATCCTTATATATTAGTTATGCCAAATCTACCTGGTGGATTGACTCAGGTGCAACAATTTATGTTGCCAACTCTTTACAGGGATTCTATACGAGGAGAACCCTGCAAAGAGGCGAAAGAACAATTAAGGTGGCAAATGGAGTACAAGCCGACGTCGAAGCCACTAGCGATCTGACTTTGGCATTATTAGATGGTTTTGTACTTAGGCTTTCTGATGTACTCTATGTTCCTTCTTTGCATCGAAACTTAATAAGTGTTAGTAAGTTAGATGATGATGGATTGGCTTGCCATTTTGGAAATGGCAGATGTAAGATACTTTCTAATGATAAGTGTGTTGGTCTTGCCTTCCGACAAGACAAACTTTATTTGTTATCAGTTTCTGAGAATATTAATGCTATATCTGTTGAGAATGAAAAAGTTCCATCGTCTACGAATATAAATAGAAAGCGTAAGAATATTCAGATTGACTCTTCGAAACTGTGGCATTGTAGATTAGGCCACATTTCGAGGGGGGGAATTGATAGATTAGTCAAGGCTGAAATTCTTCCGCCATTAGAACTCTCAGAATTAGATCAGTGCATTGATTGTATTAAGGGTAAGTATGTTAAGAAAGTTAAGAAAGATGCCAAACGAAGTACAGGGAATTTAGAAATAATCCACACAGACATTTGTGGACCATTTCCTGTTAAGAGTGTGGATGGTTATGATTCATTCATAACCTTCACTGATGATTATTCGCGTTTTGGTTATATTTATCCAATAAGAGAAAGATCAGAAGCATTAGACAAGTTTAAGATATTTAAGGCAGAAGTAGAAAATCAGCACAATAAGAAGATCAAAATAGTAAGATCAGACCGTGGTAGGGAATATTATGGGCAACATACCCCGTATGGCCAAGTTTCAGGACCTTGCAAAGTTCCTTCAGGAAAATGGCATAGTTGCCCAATATTCCATGCCAGGAGATCCTCAGCAGAATGGAGTGGCTGAGAGAAGAAACCGTACCTTAATGGATATGGTAAGAAGTATGATTAGCTACTCCACCCTACCAGTAAGTTTGTGGATGGAGGCGTTGAAAACCGCCATTCACATTCTTAATCGTGTTCCAAGTAAGTCGGTGCCTAAAACACCGTACGAGCTATGGACCGGCAGAGTACCCTCACTTAAGTATTTAAGGGTGTGGGGCTGTCCTGCTGAGGCTAAGATATTTAACCCAAATTTAGGAAAATTAGATCCTAAGACAGTTAGTTGCCATTTCATTGGCTACCCAGATAGGTCAAAAGGTTACCGCTTTTACTGCCCTGATAGGCATACTAAGTTTATGGAAACCAGACATGCTGAGTTCTTAGAAGATGATTTGATAAGGGGGAGCAAGGTAGCACAAGAGATTAATTTAGAGGAGAAAAGGGTTTATGCCCCTACTCCAATGCTTCAGGAACAATTCTTTGTGCTACCCATAGCTGTTGCACCAACAGTGCTAGACACTACAGTGCCAGCACCGGTTGTTAGTCCTCCGTTGCCGACATCTAATGAAAATCTGAAACCTGTCCTTCAGGATCCATTAGAACAGCACGTCGAGCATCAGGAAGAACAACAACAACCCCAAATAGCGCCAAATGATCAGAATCTTAGAAGATCAGAAAGAGTTAGAAGATCAGCTATTTCAGATGATTATGAGGTTTATAAAACCGAAGAATTTCATATGGAGGATGATCCCACTACATATGAACAAGCCATGAGAAGCGAACACTGTGAGAAGTGGTTAGAAGCCATGAGAGATGAAATAAGGTCCATGGATTCCAATAAAGTTTGGGAACTGATGGAAATTCCTAAGGGAGCTAAGAAGGTTGGTTGTAAATGGGTTTATAAAACTAAGTATGACTCCCAAGGGAATGTTGAAAGACGTAAGGCACGACTCGTGGCAAAAGGCTTTACTCAGAGAGAAGGAATTGATTACAATGAGACTTTTTCTCCGGTCTCATGTAAAGATTCTTTTAGAATAATAATGGCGCTAGTAGCACATTTTGATTTAGAATTACATCAGATGGATGTTAAGATGGCATTCCTAAATGGGGATCTTGAGAAAGATGTCTACATGGCACAACCGAAAGGTTTTGTCATGGAAGGAAAAGAGAACATGGGGTGCCACCTAAGGAAGTCTATTTATGGACTAAAACAAGCTTCAAGGCAGTGGTATTTGAAGTTTGATAATACAATAAGAAAGTTTGGGTTTAGGGCAAATGTAGAGGACAATTGCGTTTATGTAAAGTTTAAGAATTCTAAGTTCATCTTCTTGGTCCTATATGTGGATGATATTTTGCTAGCAAGCAATGATGTCACTCTACTAATGGAGACTAAGAAGTTCTTGTCCTCGCATTTTGATATGAAAGACCTCGGTGAAGCCTCTTTTGTTCTGGGGATTGAGATTCACCGTGATAGAAATAGAGGGGTATTAGGGTTGTCACAAAAGGCATACATAGAAAAGATTATTAAGAAATATAGTATGCACAAGTGCAGTCCATCACCTGCACCCATTGTTAAGGGCGATAGGTATGGGGAACATCAGTGTCCCAAGAATCAGTTCGAGCTCGAACAAATGAGATCAGTACCTTATGCTTCAGCTGTCGGAAGCTTACAATATGCTCAAATTTGTACTCGCCCTGACATAGCTTTTGTTACCGGGTTGCTTGGCAGATATCAGAAAAATCCAGGTACAGAACACTGGAAGTTAGTTAAGAAAGTCTTACGTTACCTGCAGGGTACTAAAGGCTTCATGTTAAGTTATAATAAGACTGACTCCCTAGAGATAGTGGGGTTTTCAGATTCAGATTATGCGGGGGATGAAAGAAAATCCACGTCAGGTTACATATTCACCCTCGCAGGTGGAGCCATATCGTGGAAAAGCTCCAAACAGACTCTCGTTACATCATCGACAATGTATGCTGAGTTTGTAGCATGTTATGAGGCCACGGGGCAGGTGAGTTGGCTTAAGAAATTCTTACCCGGATTAAGAGTGGTAGACAGCATTGAGAGACCACTTAAGTTATACTGCGATAATAATCCTGCAGTTGAATATGCTCACAACAATAAGTCAAGTGGTGCTGCCAAACACATTGACATTAAGTATTATGTTGTGAAAGAAAAGGTTCAGGATCATGTCATAAGTCTAGAGCATATTAAGACCGAAAACATGTTAGCGGATCCGCTCACAAAAGGCTTACCACCCAACGTGTTTAGAAAACACCTAGCCGGCATGGGGTTAAGGGAAAGCCTATGATCCTTGAACGCTTAGGGCCCGTTAGTTAGATCTCTGTCTCAATTTAGAGAGGTGTACTGTAGCCTTCGAATCCAACAGAAGATTTTTTTCTGTGACGATGAGACGTGCTCTAAGAGTCTCTTTATAATGAGGGGGAGTTAAGTGTTTAAGTTAAGATTAAGACAAGTTATTAAGATTAAGAAAAGTGATTAGAAGAGATCAAGGGGGAGAATGTTAGTTTTGATCTCCTCACGTTGAGACCCAACGGTCCTCAACGGACCCTGATCTGCTCCTGATCGGGGAGCCCAGCCCAACTCATGGCTGGTGGGCCCCTGTCACACTGCGGATATAAATAGAGAGGGAGGCCGGGGCGCTCTGTACGAGGTTCACCGCCGCCATCACTCCCTCAAACAAACCCTAACCCGATCTCCTAGGGCCGCAGCCAGTGACGGGAAACTCACCCCGCCGTCACAGCACGGGACCGACATCCGTTCGTCATCGACCATCGCTGCCCGTGCGCTGCAACCATCAACGCCAAGACGATGGCCGACTCCAACTCCTCCGAGCCCAAGTCCGACGGTTGTTTATACTAACCCGTTTTCCTCATTCTCCTTCTATTCTCTGCCTAGATCTTGTACTAGTTACAGTTGATTCTTCACTTAGATGTCTAAGTTTTTGTACCCATCTACTCTCACTGTTAGTGATCCTGCGGTTAGCATTGACAGATCCAGCCTGTAGGAAATCGATTAACGTTAGCTGCGGTGACTTAGGTCCAGCAAGCTACTCCTCAAGGAAATTTCTTACGGTACCGGTACCATAAGAGTTCAGGATGTTGAACTCAGCATACTCAAGAATTTGTCCTGCGGTCTCATGTTCAGCTTCACGCCGCCTGTCTCCGACTTCCTGAGCAGCTATTTAGACTTGGCGAGGTGGTTCTCGTTGATCAACTGCGGCGACAGCAACCAGACATTTTTCCAGTTCCACAGCATGTTTGGGGATGACAAGGCTGTTCACCAAAGCACAGAGCCGGACGATGGGCACAGTCTTGTTGCTTCATGCCATGCATCTCCGCAGTTCGAATGGATGCTAAGCTTCAGTGTCGGTGGTGAGCAAATCCCCCAGGTCAATTTCTCAGTGCCATCGGCAAGCATAAGGAAGTTTCTTTCATCTCCTTCGGATTGTATTTCGCCTTCCCCTGGAGGTAACATATAATTAGTTCATTTTCTTACTTGTGAGTAAAAATGCTATGTTTTCTTTCTTAATGCCGGGATGAATTCCCATGTTATATTAGGCAGCGGTAGATTAAGTTCCATTATTTGTTACGAGTAACATGAAAAGTTCAATGTGAGTCAAACCAGGGAAGGTTCTATTATACCACAGGTTACACTTGTGCAAAAATCCTTATTTCCATGTCACGCAAAAAGTAGGATGAATGCGACGTTCTCTGTGCTTACCGGTTACCACCTAGGGAAATTCTCCATCATTATTTAGCTTTTTACCTGCCACTGAAGTAGTGAAGCTTGTCAAATTTTCCTTTTACCTGCCACTGAAGTAGTGAAGCTTTTTACCTGCCACTGAAGTAGTGAAACTATAACATCAAGCAATTCCAACAGTAAATTTCCATAAAATTTCTTATCGATTCAATCAACCCATGTGTTAAATGCAGATGGAGGTCGCAGTAAGAAGTATGGCACCAGGTTGCTCATGGCAGGTAAGAACTTCACTCATAGCAGCAGCCAAAAGAATTTGGTACACAGAAGACCGAAGTAATGTATACAAAAAATCGAGAATGAAGCATCACTATATGTTGTGCGATTCAGCACATTGCCTGATATGAGCAATGTTACTTCTAGACGTATTACTACTCTAAGTAATGCTTAATGTTTCTTCATTTCGTTTACTTACAGCGTTCATATCTGCAACTTCTGGGATGCTCTTAGCATGCTCTTTTGCTATGCTGAAGCCACTTTGGAAAAAATCATTCCTTTTTCAGAGAAAGAACCGTGAAGCTGAAGCAAATATTGAGTTGATGTTATCAAGATATGGGATAAGACCCAAAAGATACAGGTACACTGAGCTGAAAAGAATTACAAGGTCTTTCAGTGAAAAACTAGGGGAAGGAGGATACGGCATGGTTTTCAAAGGCGAGCTTAGTGATGGACGCTTGGTTGCTGTCAAACTACTTCATAACTCAAGAAGCGATAGAGAAGAATTTGTCAATGAGGTTGTAAGCATCATGAACACCTCTCATGTTAACATAGTTTGCCTACTTGGATTTTGTTTGGAAGGATCAAAACGAGGTCTCGTGTATGAGTACATGACCAATGGATCATTGGAACGATACATCTATTCTGAAAATCCAAAATCCGCTCTAGGGTGGGAAAAATTATATGAAATAGCAATTGGCATTGCACGAGGGTTAGATTATTTGCACAGAGGTTGCAATAGACGCATCATCCATTTTGATGTCAAACCTCACAATATCCTTTTAGATGAGAACTATTGTCCGAAAATTGCTGATTTTGGCCTCGCCAAACTCTGTAACATCAAGGAGAGTATTGTTTCAATGGCTGGTGCACGAGGAACCATTGGCTTCATTGCTCCAGAAGTATTCTCTAGGAGTTTTGGTGTTGTATCAACCAAGTCAGACATCTATAGCTTTGGAATGGTGCTTTTGGAGATGGTTGGGGGGAGAAGGAATGTGCAAATAAATGCTAACAATTCTAGCCAAGTCTATTTCCCAGAATGGCTTCATGGTCACTTATCTAATGGTGGTACACTTGAAACCTTTGAAGTGACAAGCACAACTGAGGAGGTCGCAACAAAGATGGCTTTGATTGGTTTGTGGTGCATACAAATGATGCCAGAATCTCGCCCTTGTATCACAAAGGTCATAGATATGCTAGAGAGGAGTGTTACTGAAATAGAAATACCACCAACGCAATTCTTTTCTTGCACCTCAGAAGCATCAATCCATTCAAATAATACAACTTCTGGAGAAGATACTCAGAATTTAAGTTTTTTTTCTCATGTTAACAAATGAAAGAAAACTGTCTACTCTCCTTGTTAGTACAGCTGTTGTACCATGATGCTGTAGATAATAAATGAGAGAATGTAGGCTTGGGTTGTGTGGCTGTGTGAGCCCAGGCTGTATTGCTACTCTTCTCTAGAAAGTTCAGGTATCAAAAGGCAGAGTCCTTCGAGAAAATAAGAAACCAAGTCCTACTCGGTTTACACATGCATCAAGCCAACACTCTGTTCAGGTCTACCAAGATATTTTGAAAATTACTGATAACTTGCACAAGTAAATTTTGTGATAAGGATTACCTATTACCTTGAGATAGCTCGTAGGATGATAGAAAATTAACCACGTTGATTTATATCTATGCTATCCTCCTCTGTTATGATCCCAGTGTACCTTTAAGAATTAAATTACTGATGCGTAAACATTTTTTTTTCTCGAACAATGCAGGAGAGTTATGTGTCATTTCATTAAGAATAAAAAGTATATATATTAAGGAAGGGGGGGTTAAACCCTCGCAGACATACAACCCCAACCAAAAAGCACGATAAACAATTTCACTTAGGAATAAGAACTTCTTGCAATATTGTCTACATGTCTATTTTCTGAAGATTTATTGTCTATTAGTATTCATTTAAAACAAAACAGAAATAAGAAATAATAATGATCAGTATGCCACACAATATGACAAAAATGAATTTATAGGACACGAAAATAGCATCAATTACCAGCGAAGAGAGTATACAATAGAGTGAAATCCACCGAAGGTCCTTGAACTTGTCCCACGTTCTCAAATAGGTCCATGTACTCTAAAACTAGATTTTCGGGTCCCTAAATTTGCTAAATGTATCATTCGGGGTCCAAACCAGTTTTGGAACCCTGGTTTTGCACACGTGGTGTCACCCTGCTGTCACTGGGAACAGCTCGCCCGACGTGTTTGGTAGCGTCTTGTCCTTCGTGTCAGGCCACGGCGGCGGGTCAGGTTCAGTAGCGCACTAGGAGGAGCGTCGTTTGTTTCCACCATCGTCGCTAGCGTCGTCGTGCTTGCCGTGGGACGTGGGTGCACGCGGCGGGGTCGCCATCGAGCGATGGTTCGGGCGATGACGGCGTGGAACCTCACCGCATCCCTGGTGGCGCTCGCGGCACCGGCGCCATCGGGCATGCACGACTACGCCGAGCTGCTCGGCATCAGCCTCGCGCACCTCCGTGACGGGTCATGGGATCCGCGGCCGAGTCGGACGGGGCCACGACGTGGCTCAGCGCCGTGCTGACGAATCTGCCGCGACTGCCTGGCCGCCGTGCCGCTGCCGGACGATCTCGCGGGGAGCGACGCCGTGCGTAGACAGGTGCGCGCTCGCGCGGATCATCAGCACCGCGCTTGCGCTGCACGTCAGGAAGGTCAAAGTCGGAGCAGCTCCAGCGGCCCGCCGTCCATGCCGGCTGCGCCATCACATGAAGGCACTACGTTCCCGTCCTGGTTGTCCGAGCACGACAAGAACCTCCTGGAGTGGCTAATGGCTGGAGTCGCCGTCCCCAGCGACCACCAACGACATCGTCGTCATGCCGGACGACGCTGGACGGCAGCGGAACGCACACGAGCATCAACGAGCACGTACTATACATGGCACATGCACTGATACACTCAGGCATGCATGCATCACAGCATTAGCCCTTTGCACGAGCACGTACCCGCGCTGGCCGACGGCTTCAATCTGCTAGACCCGATCGTCGTCATCGTCCTGTGCACCACCTCCGCGCTTGCCGTGTCTGACGTGGCACCATCAACTCGATAGCGTTCGTGGTCG
Source organism: Saccharum hybrid cultivar R570 (assembly GCA_038087645.1). Taxonomy (NCBI): domain Eukaryota; kingdom Viridiplantae; phylum Streptophyta; class Magnoliopsida; order Poales; family Poaceae; genus Saccharum; species Saccharum hybrid cultivar. The sequence continues at coordinate 7,102,278 of JAQSUU010000112.1, read as the reverse complement.
GCATCGCCATCATCGCATTCGTGCTGGACTGCTGGCCGCGGGGTTCTCGCACTTCGAGCCCACCAGCCTCGCGCAGTCCTTCTTCCCCTTCGGCTCCACTGGCGTCTTCCGCGCCGCGGCCATCGTGTACTGGACTACTGGTCCTACACGGGGTTCAACATGGTGGCCACCATGACCGAGGAGACCAAGAACCCTGGCCGTGACGTGCCGCTGGGCCTCATCTCGTCCATGTTGGCCATCACCCTCGTCTACAGCGCCATGCCCCTGGTGCTCGTGGGGATGCAGCGGTACAACGACTTTGACGCCAACACGGCGTACTCGGTGGCGTTTTTTGGCGGCCGGGATGAAGTGGGCGCCCGTATGTGGTCCTGGGACTCGTACTCGCGGTGCTCGCCGCGGCCACCATAGACGCGTCTCTGAGCAGCGATGGCTGTGCACGGTGGGTCTGGCGGCGCACAGACGGCGGTGTTCGGGTGCTACGCGGGCCCGCTGTTCAACATGGTGATGGGGCTGGGCCTGTCGCGGTGGCGGGCGCGCAGCATCCGACCCCGTTTGTGGTTGCCCACGTGCGCAGCGGCGTACGAGGTGTGCGTGGTCAATCAGGCCTTGCGCAGTTGAGGTGAGGTGACACATGTGCAAAACCAGAGTTTTAAAACCGGTTTGGACCCGCGTGATACATTTAGCAAGTTTAGGGACCCGGAAACCTAGTTTCAGGAATACATGGACTTATTTGAGAATGCTGGACAAGTCCAAGGACCTCCAGTGGATTTCACTCTATACAATAATACAAATGCAAAAAAAAAGACAGTATTGGCTTTGAGTAGAAATTAATTTGCATCTGAAACTGATTAGCATGGTAAATAGCTCGTGAGTTATGATAAATGTGGCATTACAAAACTAGATGAAATTTAGAAGGAAAAAAAACTATTTTCACAGTGCAGCTGCTAGTTAGCTTCAATTTTAAACAACTTCTGGAGATCAGGCTCTAAATATTAAGGAGATACACTGACCTTAAATTCATACAAGGGGAAAGAAACACCCAGATTTTCATGTGTTCAAGGAGATCTTTACCTTGATTTTCATGCAGATCAAATCTATCTGCATTGAAAGAATCAGATAATAGATGTAGGTCAAAGCCCGGAAAGCATGGTCATAATTTAATGCAGATACATATATAAATGTGTGATATTAACAGACTACTCGATACCTTAATTAGCTTCAGATAATAAGCCAACATCTTGCAAAGGCAATCTCACTCATGCAACAACATCCAGAACAAAACCACCGCAGTGCATGTAACACAAAGAAAGATATTTGGTTGCATAGGCTGTTAATCTGTCATGTGTCAATGATAAAACATGAAGAGTAACTGAAATATCAAAGAGTCATTTGGAATTGGTATGTTCGATAAAAATCAAGCGCAAGTAGCTTCCAAGTATCAATATGAAAAAGAATCACCTCTAGACGATAAATGCTGAAAATAGAAGCGCATATGCTAAACTGTCTAATCTTCTATCCATTGAATATGTACCTTTTTTTTTGGGGGGGGGGGGGGGGGGGGGGGGGGGGGGGCTGACCATTGAATATGTACCTAGAAATATATCATTGTAAAGAGAATTGTATTGTATTAAATATTCTTTCTGAGAACTTCGAAGAGTTCCCTGTTTAATGTTTTACCAGAAAGGAATAGCAATGGCCAAGGTTATGATTATATTCATAATGCAAGGTCCCAACTTATAGGACACTACTAAGGAAGATATTTGCTCCACTAGCAATAGCAGCCAACTAATAAACTCTATTTTTTTTAACTGTGCATGGCGCCTGGATCTATAACCAAGCATCCAAGTTGGCCAGTAGGTTCAATTTTTTTTCGCGACCAGGTCGTAACCTGTTTTTCATTAAGAGGGCAGGAAAGTTTTAAAAATTACACGACATCGACGAGTTCTGGCTGTTCCACATCCGCTGGCAAGATAATAACGTACGGGACCAATCCGGCTGCATTCTTTCTCATGTCTAGGCCTAATTGTCAAATACAAACGAAAATGCTACAGTAACCAAATTCCAAAAAAAAAATCATCTAAACACCCCCTGATGTTTGGTGCAAGCAGCGGATGGCTCAGGATGTGTAAGTGTGATTCCCTCGGTCCTGGCGCTTGGGTTGACGTCAAATCTGAACCTCAACAGTGCGCCGGCGCACCCTCTTCAGCGCCACAATGTCGAACACCTCGCGGCCGGGAGGTGACATCTCGCTCCAAAGATCCAGGAGCTTGGCCTTCAATGGATCCCGCAGGCTCTGAACTGCAAAAAATGCGTGGCCGATAAGCCGGGGCGTCACGATGCGGAGGCACGGCTTTGCGGTGCTCAGCCGGGGGGCGCCATGGTGCCGACGGCAAGAGGAACGGTAGGCTGGCAGAGCGCCAGCGCCAGGTTGCTTGCTGCCAGGCACGGTGGAGGTGGAACAACCGAACAAGGGCCTTCCAAACTGAGGCGAGTGGGCCCGGGCAAGGCGATGGCCGTGAGCCCGTGAACTCTTGACTTATGCTCTAAACGCAGATCCCGTGAGCCCGTCAACCAAACCAACCATGAACCATGCCGCTACCTGGCTGCGGCGTGTCTCACAACCAGAGGCCCAACTGCCAAATAATAATATTTTGATAAAAATAATGAAATAGCAGTCAAAATAATAAAGTTGTAAATCTAGTATCCTATCACGTTTGTTTCATTTCAATAGCAGACAACAACTATAGGCTCTCTAGTAGTCAATACACCGCAAGAAACCTAGGGATCTAAAAAAATAATATATTTTTAAAATAAATGTTAAAAATCAAGCACGGTCCATTTTGCTTAGATCCAAAATCGTAACTCTTGTAGATTTAATGTTGAATTTTTTTCCTAGAATGCTACATTTGAGTTTTGTGCTAAGTTGTTTGACCCTAAAATAGCTTCCAAAAATCTAGAAAACACCATCTAAATCCATGGTTTAAAAATTGGTATTTTGTCATGTAATTACACAGTATATGTGCTCAAGTGAAATCCAAAGTTTCTTAACAAAGCACATGCTCCAAATTAGATGGCATATACTAAATCAAATGACATAACAAAGCATGTCTGCTAGAAAATTAAGAGTACTAATTTCTGAACCAAGGATTTTAGATGATTTTTTAAATTTTAGAAGCCATTTTAGGCCAAACAAGTTAACCGGAAAATGAAATATAGTATTTCGGGAAGAATTTTCGTAAAAAAGCACAAAAACTATGATGTCAATTCTAAGAAAAATGGATCGTGCTTAATATTTACAAATTATTGGAGCAAGAACGAATTTAAGTTGCATTGGTGGATAAAAAATGAATTTAAGAGCAATGATGATAAGGAAAATTTGAGAAAAGTATTTCATTTACTGTATCCACATCCAAAAACTAAAACTATGAATACTTCTATTTCTATTAATTTCCCTATTCCAACAATTTTTTACAGATGCATTAATCATTCCCGAGCAAACCCTAGATACCCATTAATACAATACAGATTTTCTACAATACAATGTCAATGCTAAATTCCACTATCTATTTCATAACTATCTTTATAATACTATAATATGAATAAGTTCTATTAAATTAAATTACTTTTACATACAAAATTATACAAATAGCAAGCATTATCCATTTTCCTAACTAACACTACATATCCATATACTAACTGTGTTTTCTAGCAATCTCACCAAGCAATATACTAACTACATTGCTAAAATATGAAGAAGCTTACTTGTGTCCGTGAAAAATATATTTGTTTATGTGCAACCTAGAAGGTGATACACCTATTGGCTATCAAAAAGCCAATACGTGACATGGCTCCTTCGTGCTAAGCGCGCGCCAAAAGGCTAATCGACTTTTAAAAAGCCGGTAGGTCTATTGGCCACGAAAACAATCTACATGAAGTGACATTGGCTTACGTGACACATCTTATCGCTAGTTAAAAAGCTGATTAAAATATATGGCAATTCAAAAGCCGGATTAGTGTCCTACTACTAGCCGTTCAATTGCGCTAGACACCATACTTGCAATTTCCTCTTTAACAAAACATCTAGTTGTGGAATGATTTATTAAAATAATTTTGTGAAGGAAAGTTAGAGAAAGTGCCTATGCAAAACGTTGTTTCACGTTCCATAACAATCAAAAGTTTCGGAATCATGCATTATCGAAGGGAAAATTGTCAAGGTGACCAATTGTCTCTTTGGTTCTGAGATTGGGTGCTTTGCTGCAAAAGCTCATCCGAAATCTGCTTTTGTTGGAAGCAACGTGTGTAGTCATTAAGTAGTACTAGTCTTTATCCTAGTTATAACTTTTATAAGTACACTTTTAACACTTTGAGGCTTGAATCATTAATACAATCCTAAGCGTGAGCAGGGTAGTTTTCACTATCTGCAAGGTTTTTTTCAACCACGAAAAGATTAATATATCAAATAATCATAACCCAAACACCACACATGCTTGAGTCCTATTTTGACGAGTGACGGCTCCATGTTGGTAAAACAGTCATCGGTGTCGCCAAGCGCCTTTGAGGTGGACTGGGGTTTTTGCAACAACATAGCCAAGGGAGGGGTGTGACTTTGTGAGAATTTAAAAATGATTTAAGGGTGTAGTATCAGTGTATCACAATAGAAATGGGTTTTTGCAGCTTTACCATGAAAGAATCCACCGATGCCGTAAAAGAACACCTAGAGGCTCATTGCGTCGTGCCAACCTAACCCTTGTCCTGGCCCTCAAATCACCGGTCCATCCAAAGCTGCTTCAAACCTTTTTGTCTAGTATATTTATTGCTTCACCACTAAGACAACGTTTAATTAGCAGCACTGAATTTTTGTCCAAAAAAGAAGAGCAATTAGTATCACGTAAATGACAGTACATCGCTTCACGTGGTTTCCAAGAGAGAGACTTGCAGTTCAGATTTGGAAGAAGAAACAAAGAAAACCTAACTAACTTCACATGGACCGGAGGAGTAGTACTCAGGTACTGTCAAAAATTGAATCGTGAACGATACCGTCGATCTACCCGGCTAATGGCCACCGTGCATTCCTTACAGTTACAGCAAGCCAGTACAACCAAGCGATATCTAAACAAAAAGTCAAAAAAGACAAATCCCCATCATTAATGGAGCTCTTGGCGCATTAATCAGGGAGTGGAGAAAAACTTGCGTTGGCTGAATGGCTGCTGATGACCGGCACCTCTCATCACGGGACGGCACGGTCCTTCCATGGCCACGATCCGTCGACGCTCGCTGGCCCCTGCTGCATGTTTTGCGTGGCGGAGGGGCGTTCGTTCTCCCATCCCGGCACGGAGAATCTGCGGCCTTTGTTGCGACTCCGGTGTCACCATTGATCCGGCGCGCATCCGCTGATGCATGACGCCGCGAAAACAACCGCACGGCGTGCGTACGTGCCGTCGGATCACCAGATCGGACAGCAGCAGCAGGACACCGGCCGGGCCCGCAAACCTAACTCTCACGGCCTCACCTGAAACGTTTGAATGGTTGCGTCCCTCTCGCTTTCGTTTCGTTTCATTTCATTGTGGACCCTTCGTCGTCAGGGGACGTGCGTTCTGTCCTATGCGTACAGAGTACACTGTCTGTGGTTTGATGCTTGAGCAGGGTTAGAAAGGTACGTTGATATTAGCTTGGACTAGCTGATGAGCTGGCCATGGTCTCCGTTCCAAACGATCGAACGAACGCCATGTGCCCAAGTGATTCACGACGTTTTGTTTATTTCCCCGTGGTGGTCATGTGCAAAATGATCTCTTCTGACGTAGTAGGAGAGTAAACACCAAGGTTTGAAAAAAACTAGACGATTCGTGGTGCTCAAGCTTACAAGCGTCAGGCCTCGCGTCCCCGATCCGCTTTCTGAGTAAACAACTCACCTACCGCTCCTAATTAATCACCCTGGGATTTGCGCCGATTTTATGAGAATCTTAGAGCAGGGCTCTGATATTCTACAACCACACTTTGGAAGGTCGTTGCTTTCGGCGTAGCTGTGTGCATCGCCCGACTTGGGGCCGGTTTAGTTCCTAGAAAATTTTGCAAAATTTTTCAGATTTCCCGTCACATCGAATCTTTAGACACATGAAGCATTAAATATAGATAAAAAATATAACTAATTACATAGTTTAGACGAAATGGACGAGACGAATCTTTTAAGCCTAATTAGACCATAATTGGACACTAATTGTCAAATAACAACGAAACGTGCTACATGGTCATTTTGCAAATTTTTTTGCAACTTAACAAGCCTTTGGGCCCTGTTCGGCTGATGATTTCTGCGGTTACTGGTGATGCTGGTGTTGATTTGGTGTGAGACAAAAATACTGCTGAATGGCTGACTGATTTTGGCTGATAAGCTCATGTGAGCAGGGGGCCTGAGTGCCCCCTACCCTAGGGTAGGGAAGGGTCACGGACGCCTGTGTTGGATTAGGAGGCTATGGAGCTTGAGTTGTTGAGGCCCAGCCGTGGTTCATCGATTGACGACGAACGTGACAACGACCATCCTCCATTGGCTGACGTGTCCCTATCTACGGAATTGGAGGCTACTATGTGTCCCGTTTGAGACCCCGTTGATCAACAAGCCGAAGCTGAGGAGGTCCAATATACCTTCAACGGTGATATCGCTGCGTCGGAGTGGGAGGCTGGCTGTTAAAAAGAAGGCTTCCAACCCGATTGTCCAGGCACAAAATGTGCTGATGCAAAAGCTGGGGGTTACAAATATGGCACATAGTCCGGGCCCTGGGGCATTGGACAGATTCAAGGCCACCTTTGCTGCGCCGTTGTTGGCCTCTAAACATGAGGCCCTTCAGGCGTTTTTTGCTACTGATTTCGATCTAAACTTCGATGGCCTTGAGCTCGACATTCCTTAGGCCCTTGTTCCAGGGCCTACTTTGGTGTTTGCCGCTGTGTTTGATTCACTTTACAGTCGTTTGTAGTTCTTCTGTGATCACAACCGCTTGAGCTTTAGGGGTGTCTGACTCAGTAATCTTCAACTATTACCTAACCTTTGTATAGTTAAACTCTACCTCTGCTTAACGGCACGATTGCGAAAAAAAGAAAGAAAAAAAAGACAAATACTACTGTACTAGAACAGTTGCAGGCAGAGGCAGTGACTCATCACTCTCTTACGTCAGCTAGAGGAGGCGAGAAGAGAGGCCGGAGGCGCACGTGTCGTTGCCCGCGCGTGAGATAAGACCGGCCGGGGCGCCGGGTTTGAAGTGTGAACGGGTCGTCATCGGCCCGGCCTTAACTGCCGGACAAGGACGCCGCAGCGAGCACTTGCTGGAGACTTTCCGGCGCGCCACGGTACGGCTCCGGGGACACCAACAAGGCACCCGCCTGCCCAGGGACCACTCATGCGTACGGCCCGGCCACCTCGACGACGAATCGACGATTGCACGTCCCAAAGCGTAGAGGCAAACCGTACAGCGATCGCACGTAGGGTGTGGACCCGGGTGGCCTCCGTTCACACGGCTGACGCCAACGTCTCATTACGCCGGCCGATGGCGAGCCGGCGGCGGATCGCACCCGTCGATGCCCGATCGAACGGATGGGAGGACGGCGACGTGGGCGGGGCAGGTAACCGCCGGCGTCTGTCCGCCATCTTCCATGGAGCTCTCAAGATCACGCACAGTCCGGCTCAAGCAAGTTTACCAAATTGACCCGTTCACACCACTGTGCACTCGATGGAGAGTTGGAGACGGTACGGTGGAAGGCGCCTACCCGCCGAGCACCCATAAATAGCCCTGCCAAGGCCACCAGCCGAGCAGCAGCTCCTCCAAGCATACCAAGACGCACTAAAAGCTAGCTACTACCACATCGATCTGCTTGGGGCTGCGTCTCGAGAAGCTAAGCAAGCTCACTCGCGACGATGTCTCTGGTAAGGCTGTTGGACACGCTGGCGCTGGACTCGTGGGTGCGGAAACCGTTCAGCATCTTCGGCACGGCGGTGGCCGCCGACGCGTGGCTGGCCAGCGACACGTCGGCGTTCGCCAACACGTACATCGAGAGCCGGGACACGGCGGGGGCCTACGTGTTCAGCGCCGCGCTCCCGCCCGGCGTGAAGAAGGAGGAGGTGACGGTGGAGGTGGACGAGGGCAACGTGCTCGTCATCACCGGCGAGCGCAGCGTGTCCCGGGAGGAGCGCGTCGGCGACAGGTGGCACCACGTCGAGCGCTGCTGCGCCAGCTTCCTCGGCAGGTTCCACCTCCCCGACGACGCCGCCGTCGACGGCGTCAGGGCCGCCATGGACGCTGGCATGCTCACCGTCACCGTCCCCAAGGTCGGGGCCCCCGCCGCCGCCGCTGGCGAGAAGCCCAACGAGGGACCAGCGCCGGTGGCCGTCGAGGCCGGCCCTGCTTGCTGATCTTCTGATACCGACGCAGAGACGGCCGGCTCCCTGTCCCTCGACGCCCCCTGGTGAATGAACCGTAGCGTCCCACGTCGTCGTGCGACAGTGAGGTCGTCGCTCGCTCGTCCGTGCCCATGCTCTCTGAAAGTCGTTTGCTTCCGTCGTTTGGCCTTTGGCCTCGCGTACTTTTCCGCGTGATGGATGGAGCTTGGAGCCGCCTGCATGCATGTGACTATGCCTGCACGGCTGTACCATGTAATTCCGTCTCTAATGTCTTCCTGTGCTTAGTAAATGAAAAGCAAGCTAAGCTGGAATTAATCCTATACTTCTACCGCCTTCATCTTCTTTTCGTGAATGCTGTCTACTAATTTCTTGGTGGTTTGTGACGATTTATACTAGAACCTTTTACTTGCCGGTGATTTCTTGAACTCGAGAAGTTTAGCATATAATTAAAAATTATTCATTTAGTGGCAGGGGATTTTTCACCGCAGCGCAGCTATGTGCATACTATATAAGTTTATCGATATTATTAAGGTTTGTCGTCTCTTATATGTGCTCATTACAAAGGTAGGACGTACGTGTGCACACTATTTGGTGACTATCCATACAATGATACAAAAGTATGAGCATTTGTATCTCTGTTTAGCAAAAATAACATTAAGGTGAAAACGTTCGATACAAATATAAGACACCAAAATTTGTAAAAGCTGCACACGAAAAAGATTACAGCACCAGAATTTGTGTAATATTGAAACCTGAATCTGTATGTTTGAACGGTCGTTTAGCCTCTTGCTCTAATCCTATAAACCTCCTAAGGCGTTCGTACAAAACGCATCGTTTACGTGGTTAAATTTTCTACCTTAGTTATAATGATGCGTAAATCTTTTCGAGAAAAAAAAAGGTTCGAACAAATCTCGGCAGCGCGAGAGCTTCCTTGATACTGCACGGTCATCATTGTGGTTTGCGACTTATTCCGGCACTTCGCTGTCGAAGAAGGTGGCAACCGGGTAAGAGACAAGATAATGCGCACGGCACGATCACACCAACTAGCTCGTACGGCACCAGCACGCGAATGGGATATCTGTGTGTGTGCGGCGTTGTCGGAGGTCACTTGCACTTGAAGGCTGCCACTTTATTCCACAACAGGTCAACAGGAACTACTCGTATGGCAAGTTGCCGGACAGCGCGGCGAAGCACCGGAAGAAATGGGCGTTTTCTGGCATCGATCCGATCCGCCTCCGCCAGGTTGGACAAGAGAAGCAACGGAGTAAAGCTAGTGACAAGACAGTAGTCACTGAGGAACTCGGCGATTACGAAGGCTCTGTTTCGGAGCGCTCCCAGAGCCGCTCCGGAAGCTGTTTCGCGACTCTGTTTACCAGCCCGTTTTGCTAAAATTTGGCTTACGCTAAAATGTTATGAGAGAAAAACTTTCTTCATTTGTTGAAAAATATTACTGAAAGTAGTGCTGCAGAACATGACCACCCTGTTCGGCAGGCTGTTTCTGCGGCTTATAAGCCGGCTGTGGTTGTTTTGTTGTGAGAGAAAAACACTGTACCACGGCTGATAAGCCGTGCTGATAAGAGCAGCCGAACATGGTGGACGACTAAGACAATGGCTTCGCGAGAGAAGTTTTGTGAGTGGTGATGAGATAAAGTAGACGTGAAGACGGAGCTAAAATATATGGCTTACCTGCCTCAGTCCCTACTCAGATCCACGAGCACTAGGTGAGTTTGGCCGAGGCGTGTGCATGAGCACATGTGGGGAGGACGGGCGTTGTTGCCGGACAGAGAAGGAGCCCCGTGCGAGGCTGTTAAACAAGTGCGGGCGCGGCCATCAGGCACAAAGAAGGAATTGTCGGACCAAGGCGCGCGGGCCTGATATGAAGAAGTTGGATCAGGAGATCAGGGACTAGACATGAGGAAGTCGAAGGTCGAAAACACCAGACCTTGCGGTCGTGGTTGGAGGATAATGATAAGAGAACATAGAGAGCTAGTCTGCACCAAACTATGTTATGAGGAACTTATTTTCCTTGCATCATGATTTCTTGGCTTTACATGGGCTTGGTGGTGGTGGTGGTGAGGAGGGAGGGGGTGGTCTCTAGAGGATCTAAAATCAAATGTTATGTGGAACTTATTTTCCTTATTTTCTATATTTAGTCTCCTCTTTTAAGCTTTATAATGACTATAAATTTGTAGCGGGGCTTAAGAGGGACTTCATGCTTCCAACATGAGTAGCTAGGGCTCGAGCCCCGGGGGCTCTGGTGTTGAATCCACCCTTGCTAGAGACCTTGTGTTGGTTCGCATAACCTGGGTGAATGTCCGGTGGCTCTGGTTTAGTGAGAGAAATCGTAGGGTGCCTCTTCCTTTTATATGGCCCGCCTCCGGCTAGAGTAAGGTCATGTTTAGTTCCCAAAATTTTTTAAGATTCCTCGTCACATCGAATGTTTGGACACATATATGGAGCATTAAATGTAGACGAAAAAACTAATTATACAGTTTGGTAGAAAACCACGAGACGAATCTTTTGAACCTAATTAGTCCATGATTAGACACTAATTGACAAATTCAAACGCTACAGTAGGTGAAGCCAAAATATTTTCGCGAACTAAACACACCCTAACTTGTTTCCGACTTGGACTTGGACTCAGACTCGATGGTCTCAGATGTTGCAATTCAGGCACGGTTTGACGATGGTTGCAGTCCTATTCTTAGGTGCTCCCTCCGTCCCTCAATAATTGCACTCCTGAAGTTCAAATTATGTCAAAAAAAAAAAGGAAGACTCATATAGGAGGCGTGAGTTCCCCTGCTGTAGTACCAACAGTGCCAAGCACAGGTTCACCTACGTTTGCAGAGAGAGGGAACAAAACCAGCTTGCCTGGAAGTATCTGGACTAGCCTGTGACTTGGAACCTAAGCATGGACTGCAGGAACCAGTGTTAGGGTAGCAGCGTCATTTTACTAGATGCCTCGGTTTGCTCTTTCAAACCTAGCTAGAATGCTAGTTTATTTTGGGACTGAGAAAGTAAGTGCATAGCAAGGACACTCGATGACAAGCGAGTAGCCAGTGAGCAACTCGCTTAGCAAAGACATAAAAGCATCGCCGGTAGCACCCTTATTAGGCCCTCTATTCCCAATTTGGGTAGTGGAATAAAAAAACCTCCAACAGCCCCGTACTACCCTAAGATTTGTTGACCTTCTATTTCCTTCCTCCCACTATCCATTTCTGTTGGCCTCCTGCTCCACTACCCAAACATTTTCCCTGTTTCTTCTCCGCTCGACTCCTCCACCCACGCGATCTGCACGACTCGTTCGCTCTGACTACCGGCATTTGCCTAGCCAGCCACCGATGGCAACTGCTGCCCGCCTAGCTGCTAACGGATCTTGGGCACGATCGGCCTCGACGGTGTGGCCTGCCTAGCCCGGCACGCTGGCCCTGATGGCGCAGCCTTGCCTGGCGTGGGTGCATCTCGGCCTTGTCTCTGGTCTGCCGCCGACGCCCACCTTCACACTGCCGGGGCATCTCCCCGGTGTCTGGCAAGAAGATCGCGAGAGAATGACATGTGGGTACTAGGATAGTTTTGAGATGTCTGTTTTAGATAGTGCTATTGAAGATCTATACCTAATAATAAAGAGGCAAAATTTCCGGCCATTTTTTTGTCCATCCTTTTTTTGTTCGTTTTCCTCTAACTACCGGACAATTTCGTCCGGATTTATATATATAACACATGCTCATATGAGCTAGAATAGCTCTTCTCTAGCGTGATACGGAGTCTGATTCGAAAATGTATTGGGTCGTTTATCTACAGCCCTTTTATATTTTATAACGTATGACATATGTGGGACTTGTTCAGATAACCTACATAGATAGAAATCCTATTGCAAATAAATCTCTCCAATCTTAGTAACCTGAATAGGAATTCTAATTCAAATCCTTTTTTTTTGTTTTTTCTTTTACTTATTACTTTTTTGCGCACGACTTTCATCGTGTTGTATATACAGGCTAGATAAAAAAAGAGAAGGCTACGTGTGGTTGGGTGTAATGACGTGGGTAACAATAAAACATCACTATCGGAGACAGCTTCTATGCCGAGTGTGAAATACTTTGCAGAGTGCTTTTTATCGGGCACTCGGCAAAGAGTCTCTTTGTCGAGCGTCGCACTCGACAAAGAAAGTCTTTGCCGAGAGTCCAGCATTCGGCAAAGATTTACGCTCCGCAAAGACACCCTCCTTTGACGGTAGTCACCCAACCGTGACCTTTTGCCGAGTCCCTGCTGTTAGGCATTCGGCAAAGTTTTTTTTTATTTTTTTGTAATTACTTTGCCGAGTGCCAGGAACCTAACACTCGACGAAGAATTTTATTTTTTTATTTTTGCACCCAAATTTTTTTGCAGCCTTGCTACAGTACTAGGAGCTAAATTTTCAAATTTGGTACATGTTTGATGTTTTTTTGCTATATTTAGTTAATTTGCTCGTTGGTATAGACAGTAGGAACAACATGTAGATGCAATTGATGGTTACTTTGCTCGCTGGTATATATGTTAGAGCATGGATGGCCGTGAGTGGATGTACACGGGCCGCTCAAGTCAAAGTGATTTTACCACTGAATGGATGATGAAGACCAATGATTTCTTGGAACTAGAATTTGACGAGTCTGCTAAAGGAGCGATTCTAGTTTTGTGTCCCCGTAAGTGATGTGCAAACAGGAAAAAGAAAAATAAGGTGGACATGGGTAAACATCTTTTGAAGAATGAATTTACGTCGGACTATGCTCGGTGGGTCCACCATGGTGAAGCCCATTGTCTGAGAGAGGAGGTGGTGAGACCCCGCGTCGAGGATTTTGATACTGGTGCGGGGGTAGAAGACATGTTAGATGACTTTCACGAAGGACAGTACGTTGAAGGACATGCGGAGGAGGAGATGGAGGCAACTGCAAAGGCGTTCTACGACATGATGTCTTCAGCACAGAAACCCCTTTACGATCAGACAATGGTTTCTCAATTGGATGCCATTGGACGCTTAATGAGGTTCAAGTCCGAGTGTAGCATGGGTCGAGAACACTTTGATGGTATGTTGACCATGATTGACAGCCTGCTTCCGGACGGCCACATTCTGCCAAAGAGCATGCAGAGTCACAGAAACTCCTTCGTGCACTCAATATACCGTATGATCAGATACATGTTTGCTCGAAGGGGTGCGTCCTATTTATGAAAGAACACAAGGATGCAAATAACTATCCAAAATGTAAATCCTCCAGGTACCTGGAGGTAGACTCTGGTGATGGCTAGAAGCTGCAGCTTACGATCCTCGTGAAGATCCTACGGCACCCCACGTTCGTACCGAGGATCCAACGGCTATACATGATCGAGGAATCTGCGAAACAGATGATATAACACAAAAAGGGGAAACAATACAATGTTGACAAACTGGTACATCCATCTGATGGTGAAGCATGGACCCGCTTTGATGGCATTCATCGTGAGAAAGCAGATGAGGCTTATAATGTACGTGTTGCGCTGGCAACAGATGAGTACAATGCCAAAAACACTCGGCAAAGCTGGAAAAACAAAGCCAATTTTAGTCAGTTTCCCAGCTTTGCCAAGTGTTAGGGAAGAGGCACTTGGCAAAGAATTTTTTTTTTAATTTTTTTCTTTGTCAAGTGTTCTGTAGTGGGGCACTCGGCAAAGAAATTTTTAAAACAAAATTTCTTTGCTGAGCGCTATGCTGAGGGGCACTCGGCAAAGAGATTTTCAAAAAAAACTTTTTTCTTTGCCGAGTGCCAAGATGGTGAGCACTCGGCAAAGAATTTTTCAAATTTTTTTCTTTGCCGAGTGCCATGCAGATGGACACTCGGTAAAGTTTTTTTTAAAAAAATCTTTGCCGAGTACCCATGTTAACGTGCGGTGCGCCATTACGATAACTTTTCTTTGCCGAGTGCCGCCTTTGCTGAGTGCACGAATTTTTTACCGTGTACCCTTTGCTGAGTGCGGTACTCGGCAAAGCCTTTGCCAAGGACAAAATAGCCTTTGCATGCGTTTCTAGTAGTGATGATTGATTTTTTTAAATATTTGGTGCAGCTATATATACAAGCCATATAAAAAAAAGAGAAGGACATATAAGTGTGGCTCCGTGCAGTGACGTGGGCAACAATAAAACATGAATGATTATTTATTATGCAAACAAAAAATTACTATTCCACGGTACACTTTCATTTTAATTTTGTACCCTTTGTTTCCTATTTAATTTTTACCAGCAGTGTAGCTAGCCTAACACTAATCAAATCATGGCATCATGCTTGAACAAATGTCATCTCCATCGGACTAACGTGAAAATGGAGAAAGATAGTCGCATCATACAAGCAAAATAAAATGGAAAGCCACTGTCTGCTAATCAAACCATGCTTGAGCGAATGTCCAAGACGTGATCTATATTTTCTAAAAAGACACTATCAGCCAGTTTAGTTGGCTACCAAAAATTTGTCATACCAAAAAAATTGGTAAGAAAAAAGTTGCCAAAAATGGAACAAAAATATTGACCATAAATTTGGCATGTTAATTGTGAGATGTGGAAAAGTTTAGTAACAAATCAAATGACTGCTAAAACTTTGGTTTGCCTAAGTTTTGGTAACTAAATTTTAGCCATCAACCAATCAGGCTCTACAGTTTTTTTGCCATATTTATTAGATATAAAATATATTTTTTTCGCTGTAACACAAGAACATATTTGCTACTAGTAAAAATAAAAAATTAATGGTGTTGAAACCGAAATCTAGAAGTATGGTCCGTAGCCGGCCGGAAAGTCTGCAGCAAGTGCTCGCTGCGTTGTCCTTGTCCGGGTGTTAAAGGCCTGGCCGATGACCCGTTCACACTTACGGTGTGTCGGTCTTACCGTAGCCGAGTAGCCACCACTAGCCACTAGCGTTGAAGTCTGAACAGTAGTCAGCAGCAACAGGCCCGCCACTTCCGTTGTCGGGCACTCGGGCAGTTCCGCACCGGCGTGATGGACTTGTTTGTATGGGCCGAATCGAGCTTTACCAGTGACTCGGCTTTCCATCAGGCTGATGCGTTCGAGCATTTGGAAAGCGGATCAATTGGACTCAAATACGAACAGGTCTATAATGGGCTGGAATCTTCTCTCAAAAGGGACATTGGTTTGAAATAGCGTTCGGCAAGCGCTGATTTGACAAAGCTTCAATTATCTTTTACTGTACATACGTCAAAATTTCATCGAAGCACGTAAAATAGTATTGTGAAAAATAAATCAAACATATCAAGAAAACCGTTTATTTTATTTAACCATTAATTACAACATCAAACACACACATAACAATAACGTGCACGGTACAACCGACAGACACACCATTGACCAACAGAGCACGACACCCATGTTGACTCGACATGACTCGAAACGCTTGGACCAAACACGACTCGAGCACGACGATAGCTCGCCCGAAGCGACCTTGAATGAACGAACAGCGAAATCCTTAGCCAGAGATCTCGACGTTCTTCACCTCGGGCTTCTTGACCTCAGCCTTGGGCACGGTGACGGTGAGCACGCCGTTCTCCAGCGCGGCCTTCACCTCCTCCGTCTTGGCGTTCTCCGGCAGGCGGAACCGCCTCATAAACTTTCCGCTGCTGCGCTCGACGCGGTGCCACTTGTCGTTCTTGTCCTCCTTCTCCTTGCTGCGCTCGCCGATGATGACCAGCACGTTGCCGTCCTCAACCTCCACCTTGACCTCCTCCTTCTTCACGCCGGGGAGGTCGGCCTTGAACACGTGCGCCTCGGGCGTCTCCTTCCAGTCGATGCGGGCGTTGGCGAACGCCGCCGTGTCGCGGTCCGCCGACGCTGCCGCGGCGGGCACTACGGAGCGGAAGACGTCGAAGGGGTCCCAGAAGTCGGCGAAGGGGTCGAACACGTTGGTGCTGCGCCTCACGAGCGACATCGTCGTCGGTTGGGTTTGTTGAGTGCTGAGTGCTGAGAGAGACTGTGGATGGATTTGCTGAAGTGCTTGTTCGCAGCTGGAGATACCTGTATCGCTAAGCTTTGCTTTGATGTGTGTTGAGAAGGTCCTGGGATTGAGGCAGAGAATTTATAGGTTCGTCAGGAACAAATCTTGGATGCTCTCGACCTCTCTGGACTCTTGTGGTGGTAGTTGCTTTCTTTACGACATCAATAAATCATTCTCTTTCTTGGTCCGGTCTAGAAAGGAACACGATGCTCTAGAGTAGTCTGGTGCTTCTTCTTGGCAGTTGGCACTCTGCTTTATCTTTATTTCCCATCCGCAAGCCCGCGCAAACTACTTTGATCTGATCATCGGGAAAAACCAATAGAGCAGTGTCATGTTTCTAGATCAATGCTTGATGGGTTTGGTTGGCAAGTAAAATTGTGGCGAATGATTGCCGGACGACGGTGTGTATTGCACCCTGACAGAGAACTCGTTGAATTTGTTATATGTAGAACTATATGTGGGTAGTATTGGGCGTGAGGAAGAGTTTGCGGCGTGAAAAACAAACTTTCTTAACCGATCAGGAAACCTAAGTCATATTAAGGGTCTAAATTTGATGGCTCCTCCTAAGTTCATCCAACCTCCAAATGGAATATATATTACTAGTCAATTAGATTTGTTTCAACGAGATCTATGCAACCATGGTCTCCGATCGTCCATACCACTTATAGTGCAAAAAGTCAAATATCTCCTCTTTTCAATCTGCCCGGTAAACCGATTAATTTTATAAAATTCAGAGTATAATAATAGAGAGCTTTGTGAGGTATAGAAGCAGGGTAAGAATTGTTAATCAAAGGTTCTAACACAAATCTTGTGCCGTAAGTATTAGAATTCTATTCAAGCATTTTAGGGACAAAAGGGTTGTTGACCTTTTCGCACTAAATTCCAAAAACTAAAAGTACAATAGAATATAAACTTAATGAAGGAGATAAACTTGTCAGGAGCATATAAATGTTGAAGTTGCAAGGATTACATCATACAAGAATCCTCCAATACCACAATAGCAAGGCAAGAAAAAAGGAGAATATCAATAACCGAGAAAGGCTTGTGGCCAGGTTTTTGTTGAATATATAGGTTATATCTTTTTTGATCAAATTTGTGGTGTTGAACTATGTTTGTTCTCCAAACTTCACACCACCTCTCTCTTTTCATCATTAGGACCTAGATGAACATAACATATCTAACACATCATGGCACATATATTAGTCCTTGTTTTTGAGTTATCTACATAGTCACCAAAATCACTATAGGATATGGCCAAGGGCCCATATTGTTTACAATCATACTTCTTTTTGGTGAGTGATGACAAAATAATGGAAACCAACACAACATTGTATAGAATCTAAACAATCGAATTACATATGCACTAAACATACCACAAACTTGCTTGGATGTTTTACCAATCATCCATTTAAATGCCCCCAACTTGATACCAATTGAAGACTTTGCTTGAATGCTCTCTAGTTCAAGCCGAGGTGCATGCACCCTATATCCTTGGGATAACCAAATTTCTAATTCTCCACATTCATGGACTGTAGGCCAATAGGCATATGCACTTCCATTGATCCTTGGTCTACTCTGCTTTTGTTTCCATAATTGTCCAAGCTCTCCCTTTGCCACCAAGACTTGTGAAAGTTCGCGTTATTTAGCTACTTTTCCCAAAAGCTTGCTTTATCTCACATTTCTCTCCTTTTTATCATCTAATAACCTCCAATAAGGCCAGTCTTAATGGGGTTTCAGGGGGGGTTTCATGCACATTAAATGGAGTGTCACATCAGCAGACTTGGAGTTTTTGCATGAAACGAGGAGGAGAGAGAAGTGAAATGTTTCATCCCAACGAAACGTATCGGCGTCATTTCCAAGACGTCGTTTCTAAGACATCGGAAATCGCGTGAAACCCCCACTGAGGACTCAATTCGTTTCATCGCGAGCTCCGCTTCCTCCGGCCGTTGCGAGCGCCGGTGTTGCCCCTGCTCCATCTCCGGTGCTGCCCCCGGTCCCTCGGCCCCTTCCCGGCGTGGCGCGGGTGGCTCTGCCCCTCCCTAGCGCGGGCACGAACTCCGCCGGGCGCGGCACGGGCTTGAGCGGCGTGTCGCCAAGTCGCCGCACCTCCTCCGACTCCAGCCGCTGCACCTCCTCTGACTCCAGCCGCCTGCACCTCCTCTGCCGCGGCATGAGCGTGAGCCCCACCACGCACGGGCGCGAGATCCGCCGGCCGTGGGCGCTCGCTCCGCCGCGCGGGCTCCTCTGCCTCGGGCGCTCACTTCGCCGCATGGGCTCCTCTGCCGCACGAGCTCCTCTGCTGCGAGCCGCTCCACCACATGCGCTCGCTCCTTCGCTTCGCGCGCATGCTCCGGCCGCGCGGGCTCCTCTGTCACAGGCGCTCGCTTCTGAAGAGAGGGGAGAGAGATGGTGGGACCCATGAAAGGTAAAATAACAAGTGAAACCGTGCAATGAAACAATGCATAGAGAGATACCCGTTTCATGTACAGTTTCATGTTTTGGAAACCGGAAGATGAAACATTGCATTAAGACTGGCCTAAGGCACAACACAAAAAAGGGGGATCTTAGTAAAAAAAAAAGTGTTTAAGTGGAGAATTACTTACCATTGTCCTAGGGACTTTGGCCTTTATTTTCCCACGGGTATTATTTCTTTACCTCCGGAAGGGCTACATATATAGATTAAACACATGTTAATCTATAGAAATGATGATTAAAGTCTACCGTAATGGTGGATAGATGTTTTAAGCTTTTTGCGAGAATTTATATGTTTTATGGTTTTTTTATTTGCATCACGTGGGGATTAATATGTAACCTTGTTTATTAAGAGACTTAAATTACTAATAGTAACATACCAGGGACGTGCACAAGTATTGCGTTGTGCCGTGCACCAAAATAGAAGAATGAGGGAAATTTTCACTCGCGCACTGTTAAACACATGTACTCCCCTTCTGTTTTAAAAGAAATATGAATATGAATATCACTCTTCAAGGAGTAAGATATTTTCAAATTTTATCTCTAAATAGGTTAATTATAAAATATAGTCCATCATAATAATACTTATTACGTATAATAATTATTGTTTTTCTGTATGTTTACCTAAAATTAAAATTAATTGACTTCTCAAAGAGAGATTTACAATTTTTTTTGGGGGGAAGAGTATAGGAATAGGATGATAGGATGATCTCATGGTTTTCTGGAAAGGTACAGAAGATGCTTTATTTACTTTTATATAGTCACAAGACAATTACACATGCAGAACACTGGTTACAGATTACTCAACCAAGGTAAGGGAAATACGTGGTACTGGGCAGTATAGACTTCACTTGAAGCTGCAGTAAACCATCTGACACGCATCAACCAATCACGACCGGAAACAGTATCGCGCTCCACGCCACATCTTCATCATCCAGCGCCCATGGTCCCTTAACCAGAAATCTCAATGGTCTTCACCTCAGGTTTCTTGACCTCGGCCTTGGGCACGGTGACGGTAAGCACGCCGTTCTCGAGGCCGGCGTTCACCTGGTCCGCCATACACATGCAGAACACTGGTTACAGATTACTCAACCAAGGTAAGGGAAATACGTGGTACTGGGCAGTATAGACTTCACTTGAAGCTGCAGTAAACCATCTGACACGCATCAACCAATCACGACCGGAAACAGTATCGCGCTCCACGCCACATCTTCATCATCCAGCGCCCATGGTCCCTTAACCAGAAATCTCAATGGTCTTCACCTCAGGTTTCTTGACCTCGGCCTTGGGCACGGTGACGGTAAGCACGCCGTTCTCGAGGCCGGCGTTCACCTGGTCCGTCTTGGCGTTCTCCGGCAGACGGAACCGGCGGAGGAACTTGCCGCTGCTGCGCTCGACGCGGTGCCACTTGTCGTTCTTGTCCTCCTTCTCCTTGCTGCGCTCGCCGCTGATGACCAGCACGTTGCCGTCCTCCACCTCGACCTTGACCTCCTCCTTCTTGACGCCGGGGAGGTCGGCCTTGAACACGTGCGCCTCGGGAGTCTCCTTCCAGTCGATGCGCACGTTGGCGAAGGCGGTGGTGTCGCGGTCCGACGACGCGACGACAGAAGGGACGAGGGAGCGGAAGACGCCGTCGAAGGGGTCCCAGAAGTCGGCGAAGGGGTCGAAGATGTTGCTGCGCCTCACGAGCGACATTGTCGTCGGTTGGATTAGTGAACGGCGGAGAGTTGACACTTGAGAGTGCGAGCGGATTTGAGGCTCTTTTGTATGCGTTGCGCTTTGTGCTTTTTCTCGATGGCCGGAGGTTGCAGCCCTGGCAGGGTATTTATAGGTGGATGCCTGGATGGGGTCGACGTTTCTCTTGAACCATCCGGAGCCCTCTCGGCCCGTGGTCACGGTATTATTATTCCTTCTCTCTTCTCTTCTTTTTTCCCTTCTAGAAATGGTCTTTACTTTGTTCTAGCTTACTCCTGATTTCTGGATGGATGCTTTTGATCCAATCTTTTGCTGGCAAGAAGCTCCCGCCAGCGCCAACTGATCGCGGATGATTGCTTTGGCCCGCTGGCAGATGGGCAGGGCCTATCCTGTTCAGCTGCGCACGTCTTCGGTCCGGTTTAGTTTCCACCTAAAAACTTTTTATCCCGTCACATCGAATGTCTGGACATATATATAGAATATTAAATATAGATAAAAAACTAATTGCACAATTGGTATGGAAACCACGAGACAAATCTTTTAAACCTAATTAGTTTATGATTAGCCATAATTGCTACAGTAACACATGTGCTAATAACAGATTACTTAGGCTTAATAAATTCATCTCGCGGTTTCCAGACAAGTTATGTAATTAGTTTTTTTATTAGTATCTGAACACCTCTTCCGACATCTCATAAAACATCCGATGTACCACCCGAAAACTTTTCACCCTCAAACCAAACAAGGGCATATGGAAGTCATGGGCTACTTGGAAACTTTGCCAGGCTCGCCTCGCCTGTTGACGCGAACCACGAGGCCCTTGTCTGTCCGAGCCAGCCATTTTGGCTCTCTCAAATTCTCGGTTAGATCGGCCTACGGAGCCCTACGCCAAGCTTCACACCCACCGCCGGGCTGCAACCTGATCTGGGAGACCTGGGCGCCATTAAAGATCAAGCTGTTCCTCTAGCTTCCTCTCAGGCGGCCACATTGGACAGCCCACAGGCGGAGACGACACAGACTGGTGACACGACAACTGTTTCCTATGCCACCAGCGGCCGGAATCCATTGATCACATAATCGTGGAGTGCTCCTACTCCAAGCAAGTTTGGTGGTACATTCGATCGGCACTGAGGGAAACACATCAACTCCAGACGGCCAACTCAATTTTGGATTGGTGGACCACCTGGAGAGAGCAATGGATAGGGCAGCTTCGCAACGGTTCGGATTCAATCTTCACATTAGTTGCTTGGGAGCTATGGAAAGAAAGGAATGCACGATGCTTCCGCGGAGCGAGCACTCAAATTCCCGAATTACTCAAGCAAATCAAGCACGAGGCTGAGTCGTGGGTGCAAGCCGACGCGAGGAGCCTAGGTTATCTTCTTCAGCGAGTAATAGAGTAGTCAAGTGTGAGTGTGGGTGGGCATATGCTTATTGAAAATCTATAAGGCCCAACCCTTTGTAATCAAAATTCTCCTCACTTAATACAAAAATACGCAAATCTTTTGTGTGATCGAGATTTTTTTTTGCTCTCTCAGGGCAGCAAGGCAGCCCTAGCTGGCACGGAAATGGAGGCAGAATAGAAAGGAGGGCCTCGTTTAGTTGGCAAAATTTTTGGCGAAATGTAACTATAGCAGTTTCGTTGTTATTTGGCAATTAGTGTCCAATCATGGTCTAATTAGGCTTAAAAGATTTGTCTCGTCCATTTCGTCTAAACTGTGTAATTAGTTTTATTTTTTATCTATATTTAATGCTTCATGCATGCGTCCAAAGATTCGATGTGACGGGAAATTTGAAAAATTTGGCAAAATTTTTGGCATCTAAACGGTACCGAGATCCAAACAGCTGGCCTAGTCGATTTCTTGCCCAGCCATGTAAAATTGTATCAGGTAAAAGTACCATGCATGCTCTTATTAGTAGCTCAATTCTCGGCCATATTCTTGCTCATGGCCAAATTTCCCGTATCCATTGGGCAATTGGATACTGATAAGGGTTCTCAAGGTGAATCACCATTACCAGGACAATGATGGTACAGTTCTATTTGCTTGAACTTATCAGTTTGGCTTATCAGTCATGATACAATATTTTTCTCTCACAACAAAACAACATTAGTCGGCTTATCAGTCGCAAAAACCATCAGCCAAATACAATGATGGTACAAAGCATGTCAGCAAGTAGCAATCCAGAATCTTCTTCTGTTACATGACCCAGCAAGCATCCAGTTTCCAGTAGTCGTTACTGTATACTCCTTACCCCAGCGAGCAGCACGCCAGCACGTAGCCTGGTCTGGAACCATGTGGGGCCTTCTCGACAGAGATGGAGACAACGGGAAGAAAGCTCTCGACCTCTCGTCTCTCTTCTGGAAAGCAAAAGAAGAAAGGGTAGAGCGGAGAGAACTCCAGACGATTCAGCGACCGCTCTTGACGATGCTATAAATACGTCACCGCAGAAAGCCACAACTCATCCCAATCCACAGCAAAGATCGCAATCAGACCAAGCAGCGCACAGCGAAATCCTCCAATCCACAGACTCACTTCCCAGTTCGCACTCGCACGCACCGAGCAGCTAGCAATCAAAACCAGCAATGTCGCTGGTGAGGCGCAGCAACGTGTTCGACCCCTTCTCCATGGACCTCTGGGACCCCTTCGACAACATGTTCCGCTCCATCGTCCCGTCGGCCAGCTCCACCGACTCCGAGACCGCCGCCTTCGCCAACGCTCGCATCGACTGGAAGGAGACGCCCGAGGCGCACGTGTTCAAGGCCGACCTCCCCGGCGTCAAGAAGGAGGAGGTCAAGGTCGAGGTGGAGGACGGCAACGTGCTGGTCATCAGCGGCCAGCGCAGCAGGGAGAAGGAGGACAAGAACGACAAGTGGCACCGCGTGGAGCGCAGCAGCGGCCAGTTCACGAGGCGGTTCCGGCTGCCGGAGAACGCCAAGACGGAGGAGGTGAAGGCCGCGCTGGAGAACGGCGTGCTCACGGTCACCGTGCCCAAGGCCGAGGTCAAGAAGCCCGAGGTGAAGAGCATCCAGATCTCCGGTTGAAGAGCCACCATGGACGCCAGGTCAAGCTCGCCGTGTCGGATGTCCGGTTTCAGCTACGCGACTCGTGTGTGTGTGTGGTTACTCTGCTTTGGTATGTCTGGTGTGTACTCTACGAGTGTTCAGTGTTTCATGGTACTACTGCTACGTAGCAGTGTCATTTACTAGTCTCTGTACTTTGCCTGTATGTTGAGCTCGGCTCAGTATGTTCTGGGAGTGAATAAATAAAAAAATTAACCAGATACTGACGCGTGTACCGGTATACTAATCGCCTGCTCTCGCTCTGTTTCATCACCTTTGAGGCTTTGACTGATCTTTGTGGAAACATCTCGGAATGATCTGTTTTATAAGTTTTTATTGATTCTAAGTTTTGTTGGAGAGATTAAGGCTACTAATAAAATTACAATCTAAAGTTATCCTAACTTGTACTAATAATTACACATTAGGAATAGAGGAAGTTAAAACAAGCTACTAAAGTTAGCTGAGTATACCTCCATCCTAGAATAACGCATATCTCGCTGCTCATGTAATAATTATTACAAACTAGGAATAGAGAAAGTTAAAAGCTACTAAATTAGGTAATGAGAAAGTTAGAAAGAGGGATGATCCATGTAGCAGAAAAATGAACTCATGGCTGTGGGTGCTCTACATTTTGGTGGAGAGGAAGGAGGAAAGGAAGATGGAGAGGGGGGGTGGACGCATGGTTTTTGTTCCTATTACTACAACGGGAGACAATACAGTACGTGGAATCCTAAGTGCTAAAACTGCACATGCATTAACTACAATCTTTAAATATTATTTAGCAACCTACAAGATTGCAAGTATGAAGAGCAAATGAAGCAAGTCCAATAAGTGATTACGAGGTGAGTCCAAATGCTTTGTTCTTTTGAAAATACTGGAATGTTTTTTCACACAACATTTTAACAAACTGGGGATGTGCATAAATATCAGTGCAAGTTAGAATCAACTAAAGACAACACTATTATGGGAAAATAACAAGTAGCCACATAAAAAATGCATGTTTTGTCCTTCATGAACACACTGAAAATAAAATACAGCATATCTAAGAGGATGTAGTTATGCCTATGAGATTTTTTTATTAACTTATCATGCAGAGTACTTTTTCTCAAGCAACCTGTTCTCCATGGACAGATATGCCATTTGCAGTGCATTCAGTAACTCAGAAATTACTCTCTGAAACCTACAAGAAGGAATCAAGAGGTATAGAATCTGTAATTTAGGATATATCCAGCTCCAAAACTAACGAGGTGTACAGCAACAATTTTAAATCAATCGGCAAAAAATTAGGAGATGTAAAGTAGACAAAATCAACAGGAGGTCAGAAGAATGGCATGCTGCTTAGATGATGATCTAGCCATCTAGGTGGAATGTGCGGTAAAAATACCAAGCATGATTTGGATCATAGGGCACACCTGAGATCATAGAGGGAATGAAACAAAGGAGAAAGGACCCTGCAATATACAAAAGAATGACAATCTACCTAAGTGGTACTGCAGGACAAGTTTAAGGGCCGTCAGTAAGTAAGAGGTAAGCTTACTTTCAGGAAAAAAAAAATGATAAATACTTTCTACCATTCTATTCTCTTACGGTTTTACCTCACTACTGCATATCTACTCCTAAAGGAAGGCATGATCATCTGTCAACAGACAAGATTAAAAATCCATCTTAAGCTGTCCCTATGGTATAATTTGTTACTTTTACTCGATAACATCATAACAGAATTCCACTTGGTTTAAGAATAAAGTTCTAGATTCTCACCTGGAAGGCACATATCCATCCCCCGATCAGATTAGTATTGGACTTCGTACAAATATGGAGACTCAAGCCTCGTTCTTAACCCTTCAGAATTAAAAACAAAGTTACGAAATAGATGATAGATATCGGAATGTTGTATGGATTCCGAAGACTAACATCAAATACACACTTTCATCTTTGAATTAGGGACAAAATTGGGATCAGAACACTGAAGGCAAGTGACACCAATAACCATAAATTGCCAGACCAAATGTGCGCTGCATGAACGTGGAAACAAATGTTTCTTCGGCAACATAGGCCAGGTTATACATCCCAGCATGGAAAATTAAATTTTCATGATATAACCTCAGGACAAGAGAAGTGTTGGCTAATTTTGCTAGCAAGATTAAGAGAACAGGAAAAATAACTGAGGAAGAAAAAATAAGTTTCAATTTTCAAGACTGACTGCTGCTAGTTCATCAAATAAACAAAACCAAGAGTTACGATCACAAGCTGCAGGCTTAATTTGTGATCACAAGGAGAACCCCATTCAATATACAGGCATTGGAAAGAAAATGGCAAAATGGATCTGTTCAAGCCATTTGTCAATACCTGAGCAGGGCTTAGGAGTCAATGGCGACGTGATGCCCTGCTGGACCGTTGAATGCAATCTCGTTGCGATCCAAATAGACATTAAAATCGTGTAAAACATCTAATCAGATCAAACAAAGCATATAGGGGACTAAGAGGAGCAAGAAATTTTCCTATTTTAGTGGTGATCGTGAAGCTTTCCAACCTGAACGTGAGGGTGAGCACACGGACCGCCTACGCCACCGGGACGTCGCGGCCCCTGCGCCGCTGGGATGCCGTGCGGCCTACGCCACCGGGACGTCGCGTCGCCTACGTCGCTGGGCGCCGCGTCACCTCAGCTGCCGGGAAGTGGCCTCGCGGCGCAGACGGAGCCCGCCTTCTCCGGATGCTAGCACCTACCACGTCACCGCCTGGCCGCCATAGCCCACAAGAGCCCGCCACCGCCGCTTCCCCGCGCCAGTTGTCATCAAGGTGGCTCATCCATCCCGCCAAATACCCTCGTGATGGCACGTCCCGGAGATGGCACGACTTTGGCGCATCAGGGTCGTCCTGCTGCCCCTGGTTGTGACACTCGCAGTGGCGAGAATGGTGGAGGGAGGGGACGGGCAGGAGCGGTGGACGGGGCGGGTGTGAGCGAGCTGGTGCCCGGCTCAGTGGATGATGGCGTGTGGGAAGAGGTGGTGGGGTGCGTGCGGCGCATGAGGGGAAGAGATGGGAGAGCAAGGAGAGGTGTGGGACGTGCTTGAGAGGGCGGAGGGAGTTCGGAGCTGAAAACCGCTGCACTGGGCGATTAAAGCGGGGGTGGGGCGAATAGCAAATGACATTTGAGTCTTTTTAGTAGTGTGTGTGTGTATATATATATAGAGAGAGAGTCGACAGAGAAGAGATTTACTTAGAAATTGAGAGGAGAAGAATGAAGAGTGGCGTGTAATTTAGGTGAGATTAGGGGATTAAGAGAGGAAGCACTACATGATGTGTTTTTTTGACCAAACAAAGACTGTGGAGGAGATCCCCACAGTGCGATCCATTTAATATTAATTTTAAAACAAGGGAACAGAAAGTTTACATACCGAACTTAACTAAAAGCATCTAAACAAACACAGAAGGAGGACCTAAGATCATCCTTGAAACGAACAAGCTGGAGATTACATTGATTTATAAAATTGCCTAACCAAATCCTAGGGGTTGGATCACACCTCTGAAACACTTTATCATTGCGGAGCTTCCACAAACTCCCAAGCTGCAATCAAACCTGCCTCGGTGAAGAAAGGAAGGTTAGTAGCTGATCCCGCCTGTATCAACCTGTCCCAAAGCTGAATTGAAGTGTCCCACTGAAAATGTAACATCGCCCAGCACTCCTTGGTGAATGGACAGTCAAAGAACAAATGATCTATGGTTTCCTCTGCACCACTATTACACATGACACATGTTACAGTGCCTTGTATGTTCATATGCCTGCCTTGTATGTTCATATGCTGCCGACGTAGCATCGATTTTGTGTTTAGACGATCCACCAGTACAAGCCATGCAAAGAACTTGATTCTTGGTGTGCAACTTGATTTCCAAACTATCTTGAAGATGGGATGTGCATCTACCTCATTGAAGATATAACGGTAAAAATGGCGTGAGGTGTACCTGCTCCCCCATACTGGTGTCCAATGATCCATGGTACTTGTTGATGCAAAAGTGAATCTGCAAACACAAAGGGCTAATACCCGAAATCGATATCCAAAGCGTGCCAGTCGATTTGACCTGTTAATCGACAAGGATGAAGATACGAGCACTTTGGTCCTGACAACAGCGATACGCCCGGAAGTCACGGCCAAGAGGTACTCACGCGGAACTCGAGGATCGACAAAGATTGCACTTAGAGCAATGCAACTCGCCGAATCGATGAGAACTCGTAAAAAGAAAAAATATGCAAATTGACGAAGTCGCCGAAAAGTAGATGTAAATAAGAGTAAAAGCTGGTTTTTGATGTATTGATTGATCTTCTATTACATTGCCCTTCACTCTATATTTATACCCTGATCTATAGAAACATAACCAAATACGACTAGAACACTAAATCCAAGTCTAAGGAAAAGAACATGACTTTGACACAACTCAGACTCTACTAATCGTAAACAAGGAAATCAACTCCTATTTTATTCCATAGTCCGCCTTAATCATGATGGTATTCTTATCGACCTCCTTTTCACCAGCACAGCCCTTGTTCCATCGGCAGCAACCTTCGATCTTCTTTCATCGGTACATTCCCTGTTTCATCGGCTGCAGTCTTCATACCTTCCTTCATCGGTACATTCCCTTATCTTATCGGCAACAGTCTCCAAACCCTCTTCCATCGGCATCGGCAATAACACCCTTGGCCTCATCGGCAACATTCCAAATTAAATTCATACACTGTCACCGCTTAAAAACAAACTTATTCTCCTTGGCTATCAATTTACACGGCAATCTTTCCCTTGCTGATTAGCCTTTCTTGATCATCTTGACACGTGCTAAAAACAGTGTCAACACATGCCCCCCAATTTCGGAGTATAAGATACTGATGCTCCGAAATTTACTCCAACTGATGCTTGCTATTATCTATTTCTTTAACCCATTCTCCAAGCACAACATGATTTGTTACCAAATTCAATCAAATCTAGATCCAATCCATGTATCTCAATATATATCGTATTTTTTCCAACCTTCTTTGCCTTAACTACGGTTGAGATACCAAAATAACAATCCATCAACAATATCTCACCGCAACGCATCATTTTTAGAACTGAAAAAATCTTGTATCAAGATATCCTTCAAGTTATGATTACTTGCCGTCAAATCTTTTGTACCATCCCTTGATTGTCGTGCGAACAGTTACCATATCCAACTGAACCACCTCGATCCATCCGCATACGGCACAGAGATAAGTCAAGAATACCCCTACCTCAAATAGCCTATAAATAGATCCCTCCGAGCTGTTCATCTTCTACCTTCAAACTCCACCCTTTGGCCTTCTCACTCCGGCGGCAACCCTAACCAACGACCGTGCGTCTTCAACTCATCAGAACCATCATCATCTTCAAGTTTCCAGCTCGTGCCCTCATCCTCCTGAAGCAATGGCTGTTAACTTTGACGTCCCTGCGGTTTGTTCTTCTTCTCATTACTTCTACTTTAATCCTTTCGATTTCCTGTGAATTCTTACAGTCGACATCTTTCTTTCTCTTTCATTTTCTTGGTCCTTCAAACCTAGGAACTTCGCAACACATTGGTGATTCCAACCCATCAACCTCCCCTTCATTGCTTAGGTCCGATGGGCAACCCAGATCCAACTGATTTGATTAATGCAGAAGCCAATCGTATTCCCTTCAAATCTCAGAATTTCTCTTTGAATCTGTGGAAAGACACATTCCGTTCTTGGCCCAAACCCACCAAAGGGTGGAAAAACTGGTTTCTGAGGGTCAACAGATCAATGCAAGTGTTCTGGGCAGAGCGGAAAATAGATCAATGTATCAGGCTGTCCATTGCCGATATGCAGAAAAATGAATCCATGATGATAGCTGCTGCTCAATTTTGGTCTGACACCACCAACACCTTCATGTTCGGTCATGGCCCATGTGCCCCTACTCTTGCCGATGTATACATGCTCACAGGCTTAGACATTTCAACTGTCGATGAAGTCCATATCTTCGGCAGAAAAGCTGAATACAGAATAACCACACGCAACATCGGCGGCTGGACAGGATATATCTAGGAGTACCAGAAGACTGGCACCGTTAATCAAAGGGAGCATGCCACATTCCTGAACATGTGGCTAGAAAAGTTTATTTTCTGCGGACGATCGGTAGGACCAACTAACGCTTTCCTCCCAGCAGCAGAACTCTTGGCCAACGGTGTCAGATTCCCACTTGGCCGATATCTCCTGAGCTCAACCTACCACCTCCTCCACCAAGTATCTCAGAAGCTTATACTTGGCGAACCCATCGGCAATCTGGGAGGCCCATGGTGGTTTGTTAATATGTGGTTAAACGCTCACATGCACAAGCGTTTACAGTGGGATCTCTTTGCTCAGGAATTCCCACGAGAGATTCCCGAAGAATACGTCCTTAGGGATGATGAATCGGCAACACGCCCCCCTCTCAACTTCGGTGAAGCAATCATCGTCCTTCCCGGAACAGAAGCCAATGAGGATCAAATCGGCAGATTTTTCCAAACTTTCTACCATGGCCTCCCTCGTGACCTCAGGGCTTGGGTGCCTTATATTGACGAGGATAATAAGTTCCCTCTCCTCTTCAATTTTGCCGATAGTGATCTGAACCAAGACAATGATCTCATGATGGCCATTATCACCCCCAGAGCAATCCCAGTCAACACATTTGGCAGCGGGAAAGCCTCCCACATTACTTATGAATTCTACAATCCATCGGCAGTATCTCGCCAGCTGGCCTTTGGGCAACTGCCCATCAAACTGTGCTATGCCGATGTGATTAAACCCGGGGAAATCATCACCGCCGGAACTGAATGGAGCAGGATAGTAAGACTTGCTCCTGATGCCGATATTTCAAATGTCGATCTCTCCGCCTGGTCACCAGCTTCTTTCATAACAGAATCATATAAGCAATGGTGGCAGGAGTGGAAAGAACAGCTATTTTCAACGTCTGTTCACACATATCGGCACCTGATCGACCCTGATTATGTTATTCCTGATAATGCAGTAAGTTCCTTTCAACTTTTGTCCCTTTCCTTTCTTTTATTATGTGTATCGGTAACTAACCTTCCTTGAAACAGGCTGACGATCCAGTTCCACCGATAAGCAAAAGCGGAAAACCCTTCAATCTCCATCCAGCTTCTCCAATTTCAGCAATCGGTTACAACGCCCCCACCCTGGAAGCCTTGACCTTCCAAAGGGCTCGCACCAAAATCGGCACTTCTAGACCAAGATTGGGAACATCCAGGGCTTCTCCAAAGGCTGCTGCTTCAAGCCTGATCAAGGCTTTTAAGGTAACAATCTTGTTTACTCTCTTTTCTGCCGATAAACTTTATATTAACATACAACTATCAGGGTGTACAAGCTGCAGCTGGATCATCATCGGCAACTTTACCAAGCACCATAACTTCTACTCCTCCTTCAGAGGTATTCTCTCATTATTTTTTATTTTTCTCCATTAAACATCCAATCTTATACCTGTTTTTGCAGCAACAAATGGATACATCGGTAAGCACACCGATCATACAAGCTCCCCAACCAACAGATGTTGATGCCCCCCAGCCAGTTGTTGTTGAAGCACAACAAAAACGTAAAGCTTTGACCGATGCTGAGGCTCAACAGAAACGACAAAAACCTACACCGGCCCCTGCGTCTGCTCCAACACCCGTCGATCAGCCCTCTGAACAAACTGCTCCTACCCAAGATACATCATCGGCAATTGTACCTCAAGGGCCGACTACCGATGTGGTCATAGAAGACATTCCATCGGCATCTTCTGCCGATCCTTCACACGACCCTTTACAAGCCGCTCCCTCAAGCCAAGCTCAAGAAATCGCCCTGAAGCAGGTAAACCAATCAATTACCTGGTTTATTATATCCTCAAATATCATAAATAGGATTTCTAATTCTCTTTATCCCATAGGAACAAGACTCTCCCGATAGCTTATTTTCTTTCGCTATCGATGTTTCTGATGACGACGGAGAAGAAGCGAGCTCCTCCCTGGCGTTGGGAACAATATCATCAGACACATATGGCAAGCTGGAAACCCTTCTAAACCTGCTACAGCAAGACACTGCCCAATTGGTGATCGACTCGGATCCTGCGAGGTCTATCTTCAAAGCGATCCGCGGCCAAGTCTCCTCCAATATTGAAGAAATCATCTTTCCAGCAGTCCATCTGGAGAGCAGACAGCTTCAATATCAAAGGGCCGTTCATCGTATTGCTGACAGAGCAGCCCAGTCTCAACTTAAAGAAGAAATGCTACAGCTGAAGCAGACTGCCGACGAAAAGCACAAGAACATCAACAATTTGCAAGCCTCCAGTGCCGATATTAAACAGAAAATCTCAGATCTATCGACAAAGAAAGCATCCCTGCTAGCTGAACTGGAAAAGGTTGAGACAGCTCTGACTCAGGCTAAACAAGAAGAAGACCAGCTTCCCGACGCCATTAAAGCCCTTCAACAGGAACGAGATGCTCAAGCTCGCAAGGCCTTGGCCTTGAAAAAGAAAATCAAACCTGTGGAAGGAAATGCCGATGAAGATGCCAAGGAGCTAAAAGAAGCCGATGAAATTCGCCTGCGTGCGATATCAACCATCCAGGCTTTGTTAAATTAGTACATCGGCATAATTGATACTTTGTTTTAACTCCAGCCGATAGGATTGTTATCGGCAACTATACTTTTTATGCATCTATCCAGATACTAGGGTAATATTTCTTTAAATATTTTCCATTTAACGCTCTGGGAAATACCACTCCTTCGAGAGTTTCAAGAATATACGCATTACCAAGAACAGACTGATTTATCCGATATGGACCTTCCCAATTAGGAGACCATTTGCCAAACTTAGAACTTTTAGTCCCAATTGGTAAAATCAATTTCCAGACTAATTCACCATCGATAAATTCCTTTACCTTCACTTTCTTGTCATACCACCTAGCCACTCTTTTCTTATTCTCCTCGATGTTAACCAAAGCTTTTAACCGATGACCTGCTACATCTTCCAATTCATCTTTCATAAGAATATCATAATCATCGGCTGTCAGTTGATCCTGAAAGCACATTCGCCTAGATCCAATCTTAATCTCCCAAGGTAATACTGCATCGTGTCCATACACCAATTGATAAGGTGACACCTTGGTTGCACCATGACATGCCATCCGATATGACCGCAAAGCTTCATTTAATATGGTATACCACTTTTTAGGATATTCTTTGATCTTGCGCTTAATAAGTTTGATAATTCCCTTATTAGATGCTTCAGCCTGGCCATTTGCTTGGGCATAATATGGTGAAGAATTCAAAACTTTAATTCCCATACTTAAAGCAAACTCATCAAATTCACCTGATGTAAACATAGTGCCCTGATCGGTAGTGATGGTTTGAGGGATGCCAAATCGGTAAACAATATGCTCCTTCACAAAATCAACCATGTTAGCCGATGTTACCTTTTTCAAAGGTATTGCTTCAACCCACTTTGTGAAATAATCGGTAGCAACCAGAATAAACTTATGCCCTTTACTCGATGGTGGATAAATTTGACCGATGAGATCAATAGCCCAACCCCTAAACGGCCACGGTTTAATTATGGGATTCATAGCCGATGCGGGTGCTCTTTGAATATTACCGAATTTTTGACATTCCTGACATCCTTTAAAATACTTAAAACAATCCTCAAGAATAGTCGGCCAATAATATCCATTTCTTCTAATCATCCATTTCATCTTAAATGCTGACTGATGAGCCCCACACACTCCTTCATGAATTTCACTCATCAGGCTTTTTGATTCCTCTATGCTAACACACCTGAGTAAAACTCCATCTATGGTACGGTAATATAATTCATCGTCGAGGAGTACATACTTTGTCGCTTGGAACCTTACGCGTCTTTCAACCTTTTTAGATGGATTCTTTAAATAATCAATGATTTCCTTTCTCCAGTCATCGGCATCAGCCACCTATGTCAATGCTTCTTGAACAGGTTGATATCCTGAAGCATGCTGAGCCAATCGGTTAGCCTCTTCATTATGCATCCGGGAAATATGCTCCAGATGAAAACTCCTAAACCCTTTTAACAATTCCAAACATTTTTCATGATATGAAATTAGGATTTCACTTCGACATTCATAAATCCCAATCAACTGATTTATAACTAGCATAGAATCACCAAAGACCTCAACAGCATCAGCCTGTATTTCTTTAAGCAATTCTAACCCTTTTATCAGGGCTTGGTATTCAGCTTGATTGTTTGTCGATGTGGCAACGATCGGCAATGAGAATTCATACTTCTTCCCCTGAGGAGAAATCAACACGATGCCGATGCCTGCCCCTTCACCACAAGTAGACCCATCAAAGAAAAGTGTCCATGGAGCAACTTCCAAAGAATCTACCGTGTTGCAATGTTGAGTAACAAAATCGGCCATAACTTGTCCTTTAACTGCCTTAGCCGATTCATAACGTAGGTCAAATTCTGATAACGCTAAAATCCATTTACCAATCCTACCATTTAATATCGGCATAGATAGCATATATTTGACCACCTCATCTTTGCATACGACAGTACATTCAGCCGATAGTAAATAATGCCTCAACTTACTACAGGAGAAATATAAACATAAGCATAATTTCTCAATAGCCGAATACCTGGTTTCAGCATCTATTAATCGTCTGCTCAAATAATAGATAACACGCTCTTTTCCTTCAAATTCTTGAATAAGAGCTGAACCGATAACAGTATCTTCAGTTGATAAATATAATCTGAAAGGTTTTCCATGCTGGGGTGGAACTAACACTAGAGGATTTGTTAAATAACTCTTAATCTGATCTAAAGCCAATTGCTGTTCATCCCCCCATTTAAACTCCTGATCGGCTTTCAATTTCAATAACGGACTGAAAGCCTTGATCTTGCCTGACAGATTAGATATAAACTTTCTGATAAAATTAATCTTACCGATCAAGGATTGTAATTCAGTCTTATCGGCAGGAGCAACAACCTTGTTGATTGCCTCAATAGATTTTCTACTAATTTCAATGCCCCTCTTATGCACCATAAAACCCAAGAATTGTCCTGCCGATACACCAAATGCACATTTATTGGGATTCATCTTTAATCCATGTTTTCTTGTGCACTCCAGTATCTTCCGTAGATCGGTTAGATGCTTTGTGATGTCTCCAGACTTAATCACTATGTCATCAATGTAGATTTCTACCAAGGTGCCGATATATTCATGGAAAATAAAGTTCATAGCTCTTTGATAAGTAGCACCGGCATTTTTCAAACCAAATGTCATAACTATCCACTCAAATAATCCCACATGACCTGGACATCTAAAAGCAGTTTTGGAAATATCTTCTTCAGCCATGAATATTTGGTTATAACCCGCATTTCCATCCATGAAACTAATAATCTGATGTCCTGCTGCATTTTCCTCTTCTGTGTCTTTGTCAAACCTTCTGGACACCATTGAGGAAGCTTAGTTTTCCAAACTGGCTGATAAGTCCTAGTTGTCTCCACACGATGTATATTAGGATCCCTGTAAAATATTTCTTCATCAGGAACTCTTGCATTTGCCATCTCTTCGAGTTCCTCTTGGTTTCTTGGAAAATATGCAACGCGTTTACCAAGCCTTTCGTGCACACTAAGCCTGCCCCCCAGCCGATCATGTACTGATGCTCTCCTTCTGATCGGCTCATTAATGAGCAAACCTTGATTACCAGATTGAAACCTTCTTGCAGGATAATTAACTCCATAATAGCCATTGCACTCTGGACAATTTTCAACAGTAGGTAACTTAATACCTTCTTCCCAACAATGAATAAAAAACGGACAATTCCGATGATCCTTATGCCGATTCCACTCTTCTTGACGCCTTTCCTCTTGTTGTCGTCTATACCGGTCCCTTCGCTGACGCCATCCTTCGTGTTGTCTTTGATGGGTAATCACGATGCCAGATCGAGGAGGCCTCCCAGAACCGCCACTCTCCGTCAATAGCCCCTTGCCTTTTGCATCATCGGTAGTTATCCGATGTTGGGGATCTACTGATGCATTCTTTTCAGCAGCTACCGATGTCAACACCTTAATTTTTCCTTCAGCATCCAACATATTTGCTGGAAAAGGATGTTGATCAATTTTCATTGGCTTTTGAATCTTGGAATTGCCAAATTTTATCCTGCCAGACTCAATAGCTAACTGTAATTGCTGTCTAAACACCTTGCACTCATTGGTACTGTGTGAAGTTGCATTGTGCCACTTGCAATACAGCATATGCTTCAACTCTTCTGCCGATGGGATCACATGATTGGGTGACAATTTAATCTGGCCCTCCTGAAGCAGAAGATCGAATATTTTATCGGCTTTGGTGACATCAAAAGTAAACTTCTCTGGCTCTTTGTGACCAAAGGGACAAGATATCGGCTTCTTATTCTTAACCCACTCTGCCAAACCGATAACTGGTTCATTATCTGAATCAGAATCTTCCGCCTCTTCAACAAATGAAACTTTCTTGTTCCAATTTCTCTTAGGTTCAAAAACCCTAGTGTCTTGATCAGAAATCCTTTGTACTAAATGACTTAGGCTTTCGAACTCCTGAGAAGCATATCTGTCCTTTAGGTGTGGTAATAATCCCTGAAAGGCTAAATCGGCGAGCTGCCGATCATCCAATACCAGACTATAACATTTGTTCTTTACATCTCGTAGCCTTTGCACGAAGCCTTCTACCGATTCATCATTGCACTGTTTCATCTTTACCAAATCGGTAAGCTTCTTTTCATGAATTCCAGCAAAGAAATACTTATGAAATTGCTTTTCCAGATCAGCCCAGGTGATAATAGAATTTGGCGGTAGTGAAATAAACCACGTAAATGCTGATCCGGATAGAGATGACGAGAACAGACGAACTCTCAATTCATCTCTACAAGCTGCCTCTCCACATTGAATAATAAAACGATTAACATGCTCCATGGTTGATGTATCGTCTTGCCCAGAGAATTTAGTGAAATCTGGCACTTTGTAACGATTTGGGAGAGGAATTAAATCATATGCTGGAGGATACGGAGTCCGATAAGAATAGGTATTAACCTTGGGCTTGATCCCAAATTGATCTCTCATAACTTCTGCTATCTTATCGGCCCAAAAAACATCGACATCTTGCTGACGATATGGTTGAATCTCTGCTGGAGGTATTTGTTGATACCCTTCTGCATACCTTTGTTGCCCACGATCTCCAGCAATTGGCATATTTGCTACTAACTGTGGTCCACTAACCTGCTGAAAAGGATTCATCGGCTGAGCTGCTGATGCTTGATTCTGAAAACCAGCATGCATGTGACCTTGATGAACTCCTGTGGCTTGCTGGTTTGGCTGAACTTGCCCTGACCAATTATTAGTATTCATCGGCACAAAGTTTGTCGATGGCTGGTAGTTTGTTGGCATTGCTGGATAATTACATCCAACTTGAGGCATAACCTGGACTCCAGGTTGACTGGTGATAGGAGCCTTCTGCTACATCGGTAACAAATTTGCCGATGGACTTGAACTAGATGTTTGACCCAGAGGCGCCTGAAAACTTCCTAGACTTGGTTGTACAGTAGTTGTAATATATTGAGGTGCTTGGGCTATCGGCAAACCAGCCGATGGCATAGGAGTTTTTCCCGCTGCGTCAAACACTTGAGATAATCTATGATTAAAAGTAGATGGCTCCGGAGGCATACCATATCCCCACCAATTAGCAGGAGTTTGATTACTCTGTGGTGTCGGACCCGATAAAGCTGATGCTGATAGATCTGTACCAAGTTGAACTCGTCCTGATAATGCTGAATCTGGATGCACCGGAGTAGACTGTGCATTAGATAATCCTGCTGATACTGGAGGAGATGAAATCTCTATACCCGCAACGGCTGGAGGAGCCGATGGAGCAACAGCAGATGCTGCTTCTGGTTGATGATAAGCAGGCCCGACGTAATGATGTGACGCTTGCCCTTCTTTGAAAGTTCGAATCACAGCATTATGAACAGTATTGGACAGCACATTGGAGTGATTAATTAAAGCATGATTCACCGCAGAATTAACCATCTCTTGAAGTTTACCAGGATTAGGATCAAAGGTAACCTACCGAGGCAACGGCAAGTCCTGCTTCTGGATGACTTGTCCACTTTTGTTCACGCTGAATGACTTCAAGCAAAGCTGTCTATATTCTTCAATAGCCCTCTCCATAGCCTGCTTCTGATCGTCCTTAAGATCTTCTTCTGTTACTGCGATGATATTCCCAGCATCGATCTCATGATTAGGCATCTTGACTAGATCTGTCCCACCGAGCGTGCCAAAAGATGTGTTGATGCAAAAGTGAATCTGCAAACACAAAGGGCTAATACCCGAAATCGATATCCAAAGCGTGCCAGTCGATTTGACCTGTTAATCGACAAGGATGAAACTGACAACAGCGATACGCCCGGAAGTCACGGCCAAGAGGTACTCACGCGGAACTCGAGGATCGACAAAGATTGCACTTAGAGCAATGCAACTCGCCGAATCGATGAGAACTCGTAAAAAGGAAAAATATGCAAATTGACGAAGTCGCCGAAAAGTAGATGTAAATAAGAGTAAAAGCTGGTTTTTGATGTATTGATTGATCTTCTATTACATTGCCCTTCACTCTATATTTATACCCTGATCTATAGAAACATAACCAAATACGACTAGAACACTAAATCCAAGTCTAAGGAAAAGAACATGACTTTGACACAACTCAGACTCTACTAATCGTAAACAAGGAAATCAACTCCTATTTTATTCCATAGTCCGCCTTAATCACGATGGTATTCTTATCGACCTCCTTTTCACCAGCACATCCCTTGTTCCATCGGCAGCAACCTTCGATCTCCTTTCATCGGTACATTCCCTGTTTCATCGGCTGCAGTCTTCATACCTTCCTTCATCGGTACATTCCCTTATCTTATCGGCAACAGTCTCCAAACCCTCTTCCATCGGCATCGGCAATAACACCCTTGGCCTCATCGGCAACATTCCAAATTAAATTCATACACTGTCACCGCTTAAAAACAAACTTATTCTCCTTGGCTATCAATTTACACGGCAATCTTTCCCTTGCTGATTAGCCTTTCCTGATCATCTTGACACGTGCTAAAAACAGTGTCAACAGTACTATCATCATATGGTAGATTCTGGAGGCGAGTCTGAAGGTGTTGGAACTCTTCATACGCCTGCTGTGAAAGCGGGAGGAGGAAAATGTCATCAAGGTTCTGAGCATTCATGATCACTTTTACCAAAACATCTGTGCTCAAGGCAAAGGTGGCCAGCCTTGGATAGTCCTGGGATAGCGTGGACATGTCCCATGGGTCTTCCTAGAAAGTTACAGTGGTGCCATCTCCAATCTCACATCTGGCGACGCTGCGAAGAAGCACAAAGAGACAGAGAATATCCTTCCACCAGAAGGAGCCAACCTCTCTCGCCGTGTGTGGTACTTTGTTCACGTAATACTTGGACCAGATCAATTGTACCCAGGGAGTGCTAGCATGGTTGTAGAACTTAACCAATTGCTTAAGTAGAAGGGCATCGTTCTATAGTCTGAGATTTATAACCCCGAGACTACCCTTCTCCTTGGGCTGCATCACGACTTCCCAGGCCACTAAATTGCCTCCCTTCTTATTATTGTCATTGCCTCTCCAGAGGTACTGCTTCCTGGCTCTATCAACATTGTCAATCACTCCTTTTGGTAATTTGACAGTGCACATGGCATATGTTGTGATAGGGGTTATGGCAGAATTAATCATCTCTAACCGACCCGAGTAGGACAGCCAAGTTGAACAAGCCGAGAGTCTTCTTTCTATACGATCCATCATAGGAGTGAAATCTTCTATCTGAGGTTTAGTTGTCCCCATAGGCAATCCAAGATAGGTGAACGACATCATACCAATGTCACAGCCCAAAGTATTTGCCAAATGAATCATCTTCTCATCAGTAACATTTATTGGGTACATGTGTGACTTTCGGTAGTTAACTTTAAGGCCAGTTGACTCCGAGAAGCTG
Source organism: Saccharum hybrid cultivar R570 (assembly GCA_038087645.1). Lineage (NCBI taxonomy): Eukaryota > Viridiplantae > Streptophyta > Magnoliopsida > Poales > Poaceae > Saccharum > Saccharum hybrid cultivar. Next base: position 7,062,609 of record JAQSUU010000112.1, on the reverse strand, counting down.
TGTAATAAGCTTTTGAGGAAGAATAGTTGCTGTGCATCAGCTTGCATCAAGCGCAGAGTGTTGTCCGCATATTGCACAATGGGGAAATGTCACACCCATTTAACGACCAAATAGAGTGCATACCCTTATGTGCGCCCAGAGATCAATCACACATAAGTTCACAAATTATAACGGAAGTATCATCACAAATGTTATTATATCACGATATTTAGCACATAGTCTTAACACAAATGTAGCGGAAGTATAAATAAATAACTCTCGTGGTAGCTCCAGTCACAGGTACATTGACTGGTTGACAGCAAGACTAGTAATCTTCAGGGAAGTAGGCGTAGTAGTCGCTATTACCTCCATCTGTTACCCATCCGGGATTTTTATCCAAGTAAGAAAAATAAACAAGCGTAAGTACATCTCGTACTCAACAAGTGTAACATGGGGTTCATGAGGCTCAAAAAGGCATAACATTGGTTTGTCAGCATGTAGCTTTTAATTAGCATGTTTTTAGCATATCAATAGCATCAAATTGTCTCAATGTAAACAATAAACATATGATCCATGTGAAATGATTAATGAATAGCAAAAACATAACCATTAACAGTTTATCATCTATTCCATAAGGGTCTAAGGCCACTCGTGACCGTGAGCACGGCTGTTATAACAGTTTTACACTCTGCAGAGGTTGTACACTTTCACTGTGAGTCGTGTTACCCAAATGCCCGGGTTAATTACTCCCAAAACACTACCAAGGTGAGCAGGTAGGGTAAACACTATGAAGTCTTTCGAAGGTTCGTCTAACAAGTTAGGGCCATTAGATTCACTCGGCAAGCAGATGTAGAGCCCCCCTTCCAAATGGCACAATAACCCGCAGCCTATACACATAAGGACAGAGGCCGCACTATACCCGATTCGTCAAGCTGTTCTTACGCCAAAAAGGTTACCTCTAACAAGCTAGAAAAGGTCCTTCTATATGACTAAAGCCAGAGCCATATAGCCCCTACAGTTGTACTGTAAATCCCGGATTGTCGCTTATAGATGAGTCCTTATGGAGAGCAATTAGAGCATCAAAAGTAACCCCCATGCTCTAATCCCCTTTAACATTAATCAAAATCATCTTTTAATGTTCGTTGCATATTCCTTTAATCAATTTACATGATCATAGTCCATGTTTAAGCACTAGCCATACTACTCAATGCATCGTAATAGGTATCAAGGTGTAGGATCAATCACTAAGTCATCCTTATCAAGGAATAAATGCATAATGATATTAATTGCATAATGTGAGTAGGACAACAAGGATAATCCCATGCTATACTTGCCTTGCTCAAACTGGTCCTGAAGATCTTGCTCGTAGTAAGGCTCTTGATCCCCAACGAATTGCTCACCGTCTATACTCGATCAACTAATAGCAACAACACACATCCAGAGGCAATCATGCATAGACAAACAAGACTATAATTAGAACAGTACACCATTAGTAATAAAATAAGATATAAAGTCTTTAAAATGAATCTACAACTCGCTAGGATCACACAGACGCGAAGATCACGAAAAACGGAGCTAAAACGACAAAGTTACGAATTTCCAAAGATTTCCTATAGAAAAATAAATACTTTAATTAAAACTCGAAAATAAATTAATCCAAACCTACTGTACAGTTGTATATTTACATAGGGTTCGCAAATATGAATCTAACACAATTTGAATGGACCAAATTGGAGTTAAAACGAAGATTCTACGACTAAAACAAATTGAGTGGCAAAACTGTAAATATCAGAAAGCGTATTTTTCTTTTTCTGAAACGAATTACGTTTTCAATTAATCAAAGCGTATTTTTCTGTTTTACATTTTGGACCGCGGGTTACAAACTCAAAAACCTTAGGGGCTCTTTTGCAAGATTACCAGCGAACCGGTACCATTAAATAAGATCCGTCCGATTTAAAACGAACGGACGAGATTGAATCGGGGAGAGAGAGAAAGAGAGAGCCGGCGGCCACAGTGATTCTGACGGCGGCGCCATGGCCGGATGGAGCCCGAGCTCACCGGAGCTTGTGAAGATGACCATCCCGAGCACCATTCGCCAAACCGATAGCACCAAAAGAAAGAGCGCATCATCGCGACCTTACCCCGCGCGAGAACAAAGCTGGAGAACAACCGAAGGGCGGCGGCTAGCTCGGCAAGGCGGCGGTGGAGGCGGAGCTTCGATGGTGGCTCTCCCGGGATGTCTAGGCTAGGGTTAAAGGGGCTCAATGAGAAGCGGGGAGGCACGGGGTTCCGTTTTATAGCTCCTAGGCATCACCGGTTATGGAAAGGAGAAGATTTCGAAGAGATTTCGGATCTCCAAACCGGTGGAAGGCGGTGCTCGTCGATGGAAGAAACCGGAGGAAGAAGAAAGGAAAGGGGAAAGGGACGCTGACAGGTGGGTCCCGCGTGTCGGCGGCTCAATGCGGCTGCGCGCGCGGTTGGGCTTAGCAGGCCGCGCCTTGGGCTCGGCCCAGGAGAACCGAAGGCGGCGCGGGCTCGGGAAGGAGAGAAAGATGGGCCGCGCGTGCTGGGCTGCGAGAAGAAGCGGGCCAAAATCCGAATGAAGTGAATTTCTCTTTTCTTTTTCTTTTTCCAATTTTTCAAAGCAAATTTTCAAAAGATTTTCAAATCAAATTTGAATTTGATTTAAACCACTCAATACAAAACTTCAAATGCAGCAGCATGAATGCTCAATCATGTTTCTACCCTTATATTTGATTTTAAATTTATAAAATTATTCTTATTCTAAATTTGCATGCTCACAAAAATATACAAAAATCATATTTTTCCTATTTTTCTTCTTTTCAAATTTTTAGGGTGTTACAATTCTACCCCCCTTAAGATGAATCTCGTCCCGAGATTCGACCGATGCTTACTCAAATAGTTGCGGGTAGGTTTTTCTCAGATCCTCTTCTCGCTCCCAAGTTGCCTCTTCTGCTGTGTACCGATTCCACTGTACTTTACACATTTTGATTGTTCGACTTCTTGTGACTCTGTCAGCAGTCTCCAAAATTTTAACCGGAAACTCTTCATATGTAAGATCCTTCTTAACAGTGAGCTCCTCTAATGGAATCTGTTCCTCTGGTACTCGTAAACATTTCTTCAATTGAGACACATGGAACACATCATGTACACCTGCCAAACTTTCGGGTAATTCCAACTGATATGCCACTTCACCACGTCTCTCTATAATCTTAAAAGGTCCAATATATCTTGGTGCCAATTTACCCTTCATGTTGAACCTCTTCACACTCCTCATGGGTGACACTTTCGAGTAAACATAATCCCCTACCTCAAAAGTCAACTCTCTTCTACGAGTATCAGCATAGCTTTTCTATCGGGACTGTGCTATTTTCAGATTATCCCTAATCATCCTCACCTTCTTTTCAGCATCCTTTAATACATCAGGCCCAAACACTTGACTCTCCCCTGTCTGATTCCAGAACAACGGGGTTCTACACTTTCGTCCATACAGAGCCTCAAACGGTGCCATTTGAAGACTCTTCTGATAACTATTGTTATAAGAGAACTCTGCATAAGGCAAACTCTTATCCCAGTTAGTACCATATTGTAAAGCACAAGCTCTCAACATATCTTCCAATATCTGATTAATTCTCTCCGTTTGACCATCTGTCTGGGGATGATAAGTTGTACTAAAATTCAGTTTGGTCCCCAATGATTCATGTATCTTTTGCCAATAATGAGATGTAAACTGAGTACCTCGATCAGACACAATCTTCTTAGGAACTCCATGTAGACTCACTATTCTTTCCATATACAACTCTGCCAACTTCGCACTACTATAAGTAGTCTTCACAGGCAGAAAATAAGCAACCTTAGTCAGACGATCCACTATCACCCAAATTGAATCATATCCTCTTTGAGTCCGTGGCAACCCAACTATAAAATCCATACCAACCTCTTCCCATTTCCACTCGAGTATCTGCATAGGCTGTAACAATCCTGCAGGTCTCTGATGTTCAGCTTTCACCCTTTGACAAGTGTCACACAAAGCAACATACTCAGCAACATCTCTCTTTAAACCATACCACCAATATTTCTCTTTCAGATCCAAGTACATCTTAGTACTCCCAGGATGTATGGAATAAGCTGACTCATGAGCTTCACGCAGAATTGCCCTTCTGATATCCTTATCTTCAGGCACACACAGCCTTTTTCCAAACCATAGCGTACCATTATCATCCTTACGGAATCCTGGAGATTTAACTTTCGCTATGTTTTCAGCTATCTCTCTCAACTTTTCATCCTTCAGCTGACCTTTGCAGATTTCTTGCTCCAAAGTAGGCTCTAATACTAATTCCACTGCATTGGTAGTAAATCCTAAGTTCAGATGCTTGCACTCAGCACATAATTCTTTTGGCATAGGCATTACTTGTACTTCATTTGCATAACTTTTCCTACTAAGAGCATCAGCAACAACGTTGGCCTTTCCTGGATGATAATGCACCTCTAGATCATAGTCTTTTATCAACTCCAACCATCTACGCTGCCTCAAGTTTAGATCCGTTTGAGTGAAGATATACCTTAGACTCTTGTGATCAGTGTATATATCACTCTTGTGTCCAATCAAATAATGTCTCCATATCTTTAATTCATGAACCACTGCAGCTAATTCCAAATCATGAGTAGGGTAATTTAACTCATGCTTCCTCAACTGCCTCGATGCATATGCCACAACTCTACCTTCTTGCATCAGAACACATCCCAAACCCAATCGAGATGCATCACAATAGATAGAGAAAGGTTTATTCAGATCTGGCAAAACTAAGATGGGTGCAGTAGTCAATCTTTTCTTTAATTCCTCAAAATTAGCCTGACACTTCTCGGACCACACAAACTTGGCATTCTTCTCCAACAATGCGGTCATTGGTTTGGCAAGCTTGGAAAACCCCTCTATAAATCTCCTATAATAACCAGCCAGTCCCAAGAAGCTACGGATCTCACTCACATTGACGGGTGGTTTCCAGTTCAATACATCTTTCACCTTGCCAGGATCTACTGATATTCCTCCATTGGAGACAATGTGACCCAGAAAAGAAACTTCCTTAAGCCAAAACTCACATTTACTGCTTTTTGCATATAGTTTGTGTTCTCTGAGCTTTTGCAAGACCAACCTCAAATGTTCAGCATGTTCTTCCTCAGTCTTGGAAAATACTAGAATATCATCAATGAATACCACTACAAACTTGTCCAGATATTCCATGAACACCTTATTCATTAAATACATGAAGTATGCAGGAGCATTAGTCAAACCAAAGGACATCACTGTGTACTCATATAACCCATACCGTGTGGTAAAAGCTGTCTTGGGTATATCTCTGGCACGAATCTTCAATTGATGATATCCCGAGCGAAGATCAATCTTGGAAAATACACAAGCTCCTCTCAACTGATCAAATAGGTCATCAATTCTAGGCAATGGGTACTTATTCTTGATAGTAACCTCATTAAGAGACCGATAATCTACACACATCCTCTGAGTTCTATCTTTCTTATCCACAAAAATCACTGGTGCTCCCCATGGTGAAGAACTAGGACGAATAAAACCCTTATCCTGTAACTTCTTAATTTGTTTCTTAAGTTCTTCTAATTCATTTACTCCCATTCTATATGGACGCTTAGCTATAGGTGCAGTTCCAGGTAATAATTCAATAATAAATTCAATGTCACGGTCTGGTGGCATACCTGGCAATTCCTCCGGAAACACATCGGGAAACTCCTCCACAACTGGATCTTCCTGGTTAGCACCGTCATTGAGCTGGTTCACTGTAGCGGTCTCCTGTTTCTGCACTTTTACCTCAACTTTGATTCTATCACCCTTTGGTGTTGTCAGTACAACCGATTTATCCTTACACTGAATCTCTGCTTGTTGTTGCATCATCCAATCCATTCCCAATATAAGATCAATCCCCGCTGTTCTCAAGACTATAGGACTAACTGTAAACTCTACCCCCCTTAAGTTGAGACTAATCGGAAGACAGCGATAAGATGCTGGCATGCTTCCACCAGGTGAGTTTACTAAGATAGGGTTCTTCATGGCACACAAATGGATTCTATGTATTCTAACAAATGATTGTGATATGAAAGAATGTGATGCTCCAGAATCAAAGAGAACAGTGGCGGGAGTAGAGTGGACATCGAACGTACCAAGCATAACTTCTGGCTCCTCCACTGCAGTTTCTTGGGACAAATGATTCACCCTTCCAGAGTTAGGTGCGGGCTTCTGGTGGCTGCTCTGTTCTCTGGGGAGTCTGCTGGTTGGGCTTCTCCGGGCAATTGTAGGACAAGTGACCTTTTTTCCACATCGAAAACACCTGTTGGGGGTATTGGGAGCACTAGTCTTTGTGGGAGTGTTGTTGGAAGGACCCTGACGCTGTGCTTGATTCCCATTCTGCTGCGGAGGACGTTGGTTGCTATTCTACGGCTGGAATGGGGGACGTTGTGGAAATTGTCCACGGAATGGGGCCTGACCATGATTCCACTGTCCAGAAGGAGGCCTCTGCTGATTATTCTGTTGAAAACCAGTACGCGGACGGGTGTTGCTATTGGAGGCTTGTCCCTGTAACCTCTTCCTCTTTGCATTCATTTCCTTGCGCTTGTTATCCACCACGATAGCGCGGTTCACAAGCGTCTGAAAGTTAGGGTAGGTATTGGACATCAACTGCAACTGTAGTCCATCATATAATCCCTTCAAGAAGCGGCGCTGCTTATCATTGTCATTGGCCACCTCATGTGGAGCATATCGTGACAATTGAGCAAACTTGTCACGGTACTCAGCTACAGTCATTGACCCTTGGGTCAGGTTTCTGAATTCCTCCGCCTTCAACTCTATCATTCCTTCAGGTATATGGTAAGCCCTAAAGTTCTCTCTAAACTCCTGCCAGGTGACTGCAGGAGCATTGGTGGGACGACCATACTCATATGACTCCCACCAATCCTGAGCTTCTCCCTGAAGTTGCCCAGAAGCGAACAGCACCTTCTGTCGGTCATCACATTGTGCGATATTGAGTTGTTTCTCCACAGCACGAAGCCAATCATCGGCCTCTAAAGGATCAGCAGCATGTGTGAACACTGGGGGATGACCCTTCAAAAATTCACCACGCTTATCACGTGGTTGAGCCCCAGTAACTGGCTGATTTTGCTAGTTTTGCACTAGTTGTTGCATCAACTGCGTCTGTACTGCCAACAATTGCTCGATAGTTGGTGGCGGTGGTGGTGGTGGATTTGGGGGAATGTTTCCACGACCCCTGCCTCTTCCTCTTCCGGCCATCTGCCACCCATAAACATGCAAACTTTAAGAATTCCATGTTATCAACCACTTATAAGATTAAGAATGAGATCTGAAAGTTTTCTGGACGAGTAGCAATATTGACAGTTCAGTATTTCAATCATATCTCGAGCTACAGAAGTCCAAAAGAGGCGTTCTTTATATGGTTGGAAAGCTTATGAAATTATCCACAATTTCTATTCAGACCTCAAGATCAGATTCTGTCGTTAAGTCTATGAAAAGTAGGACGTAACAGAAACTGTTCCAGATTCCAGACTGTGCAGAAACTTTAACTTGTGAAAATTATATCTCTCGAACCAGATCAGATAAAAAGGTAATTCCAGTGGCATTTGAAAGATGCTTGAGTCTAGTTTCTCTCATAAAAATTTCATAAATATTGCACGAACCGTTTTTAAACTATAGCAGAAACATGGAAGACTACTCCAGAAAACAGCAAGGACAGTAACGTGATAATACCAAACCCTTGACTATTAAACTTATTATTCTTAAGAATGGAACTTGTAGACATACCTACAAGTCCCGACACTCAAACAAAGATCCAACTCACACATAAGCATAATAATAAAGCAACTAGCACACCAAGGTTCAAACCACACGACAGACTCAACTGACTCAACTGACGTTACTAGGAACGTTCTTATTACATAAAGGACTCCTACTTCCTAAGGAAGTGGCTCATGCTCTAATATCTCATAAATCTTGGGCAGGCCTTGGTTTGCTCGGAGCTCATCAATGGTTGCCTGGCACCTCTTGATAGTCTTCCCTTGTGCCTTCACCATCTCTTCTAGCTGCAGCTTCCTATCCATCATATCATAGACAAGGTTCACCATCACCCGAGGTAATGGCTCTAGCTGCACTGGATCTGTCATAGCCCATCCAAGGTCGGGGTGTGCACGAGGAAAGAAGCGATGAATGTCATGCTTCATAAGGTTAAAGCGAAGATAGCGGAGACCCATACATGCTTCAAAGGCAGCATCTTCAATGCTATCCTCTATAGTAGCTCGATGTCCCATGTGAGAGAACATCCTGTCCAGCTGATATGCCCACTTGTCTTGCTTATGTGCAAAGATGCTTGCTCTTGCCTTCCAGTACGTATCCTCCAGTGGATGAGTATACTCCCAGCAGACGTACTCCACAGCTGGATGCCAATCAGCGAAGTAAGCAGTGAGCATCCCCACCAGGCGAAGATGAGAGACAGCATTCCCTCCATTCCTGTGGTAGATCCTCACAGTCCACCCCATTGGAGGAGGTAGCATATCTCCAGGAGCTTCATGATGTGGTGGAGACGGGGGTTGTCCTCCTCCATTAGCTTCCTCTTCATCATCTTCAACCTCGATGATCTCTGGATCTTCTTCGGGCTCAGGCTCTTCCTGGGGAGGTGCTGGTACTTGGACTGGTGCTTCAGGGGCCTGCTCCTGTTTCTGGGGTTCTGGCTCTTGTGGCTCTTCAGTTGCAAGCAGGGCACGAGGTGGGTAGTATCCTCCAGAGCTGATGCGGGCAGTCTTACGGTCACGGGCCATCTACAGAATTTTTAGATGAAGTTAGAATAGAGGCAAAATTTCGTAATAGAATGAGACATAAGAAGCATAAAAATTTATTAAATAACAAGAGCAAGATAGTGAGCATAAAAATAGTGTAAAGATGATACTAAATTGACCATTTCTAGCTAGGCTTGCGTCCTACAGTCAACAAGAGCTCTGATACCAATTTGTCACACCCATTTAACGACCAAATGGAGTGCATACCCTTATGTGCGCCCAGAGATCAATCACACATAAGTTCACAAATTATAACGGAAGTATCATCACAAATGTTATTACATCACGATATTTAGCACATAGTCTTAACACAAATGTAGCAGAAGTATAAATAAATAACTCTCGTGGTAGCTCCAGTCACAGGTACATTGACTGGTTGACAGCAAGACTAGTAATCTTCAGGGAAGTAGGCGTAGTAGTCGCTATTACCTCCATCTGTTACCCATCCGGGATTTTTATCCAAGTAAGAAAAATAAACAAGCGTAAGTACATCTCGTACTCAACAAGTGTAACATGGGGTTCATGAGGCTCAAAAAGGCATAACATTGGTTTGTCAGCATGTAGCTTTTAATTAGCATGTTTTTAGCATATCAATAGCATCAAATTGTCTCAATGTAAACAATAAACATATGATCCATGTGAAATGATTAATGAATAGCAAAAACATAACCATTAACAGTTTATCATCTATTCCATAAGGGTCCAAGGCCACTCGTGACCGTGAGCACGGCTGTTATAACAGTTTTACACTCTGCAGAGGTTGTACACTTTCACTGTGAGTCGTGTTACCCAAATGCCCGGGTTAATTACTCCCAAAACACTACCAAGGTGAGCGGGTAGGGTAAACACTATGAAGTATTTCGAAGGTTCGTCTAACAAGTTAGGGCCATTAGATTCACTCGGCAAGCAGATGTAGAGCCCCCCTTCCAAATGGCACAATAACCCGCAGCCTATACACATAAGGACAAAGGCCGCACTATACCCGATTCGTCAAGCTGTTCTTACGCCAAAAAGGTTACCTCTAACAAGCTAGAAAAGGTCCTTCTATATGACTAAAGCCAGAGCCATATAGCCCCCACAGTTGTACTGTAAATCCCGGATTGTCGCTTATAGATGAGTCCTTATGGAGAACAATTAGAGCATCAAAAGTAACCCCCATGCTCTAATCCCCTTTAACATTAATCAAAATCATCTTTTAATGTTCGTTGCATATTCCTTTAATCAATTTACATGATCATAGTCCATGTTTAAGCACTAGCCATACTACTCAATGCATCGTAATAGGTATCAAGGTGTAGGATCAATCACTAAGTCATCCTTATCAAGGAATAAATGCATAATGATATTAATTGCATAATGTGAATAGGACAACAAGGATAATCCCATGCTATACTTGCCTTGCTCAAACTGGTCCTGAAGATCTTGCTCGTAGTAAGGCTATTGATCCACAACGAATTGCTCACCGTCTATACTCGATCAACCAATAGCAACAACACACATCCAGATGCAATCATGCATAGACAAACAAGACTATAATTAGAACAGTACACCATCAGTAAGAAAATAAGATATAAAGTCTTTAAAATGAATCTACAACTCGCTAGGATCACACAGACGCGAAGATCACGAAAAACAGAGCTAAAACGACAAAGTTACGAATTTCCAAAGATTTCCTATAGAAAAATAAATACTTTAATTAAAACTCGAAAATAAATTAATCCAAACCTACTGTACAGCTGTATATTTACATAGGGTTCACAAATATGAATCTAACACAATTTGAATGGACCAAATCGGAGTTAAAACGAATATTCTACGACTAAAACAAATTGAGTGGCAAAACTGTAAATATCAGAAAGCGTATTTTTCTTTTTCCGAAACGAATTACGTTTTCAATTAATCAAAGCGTATTTTTCCGTTTTACATTTTGGACCGCGGGTTACAAACTCAAAAACCTCAGGGGCTCTTTTGCAAGATTACTAGCGAACCGGTACCATTAAATAAGATCCGTCCGATTTAAAACGAACGGACGAGATTGAATCGGGGAGAGAGAGAAAGAGAGAGCCGGCGGCCACAGTGATTCCGACGGCGGCGCCATGGCCGGATGGAGCCCGAGCTCGCCGAAGCTTGTGAAGATGACCATCCCGAGCACCATTCGCCAAACCGATAGCACCAAAAGAAAGAGCGCATCATCGCGACCTTACCCCGCGCGAGAACAAAGCTGGAGAACAACCGAAGGGCGGCGGCTAGCTCGGCACGGCGGCGGTGGAGGCGGAGCTTCGATGGTGGCTCTCCCGGGATGTCGAGGCTAGGGTTAAAGGGGCTCAATGAGAAGCGGGGAGGCACGGGGTTCCGTTTTATAGCTCCTAGGCATCACCGGTTATGGAAAGGAGAAGATTTCGAAGAGATTTCGGATCTCCAAACCGGTGGAAGGCGGTGCTCGTCGATGGAAGAAACTGGAGGAAGAAGAAAGGAAAGGGGAAAGGGACGCTGACAGGTGGGTCCCGCGTGTCGGCGGCTCAGTGCGGCTGCGCGCGCGGTTGGGCTTAGCAGGCCGCGCCTTGGGCTCGGCCCAGGAGAACCGAAGGCGGCGCGGGCTCGGGAAGGAGAGAAAGATGGGCCGCGCGTGCTGGGCTGCGAGAAGAAGCGGGCCAAAATCCGAATGAAGTGAATTTCTCTTTTCTTTTTCTTTTTCCAATTTTTCAAAGCAAATTTTCAAAAGATTTTCAAATCAAATTTGAATTTGATTTAAACCACTCAATACAAAACTTCAAATGCAGCAGCATGAATGCTCAATCATGTTTCTACCCTTATATTTGATTTTAAATTTATAAAATTATTCTTATTCTAAATTTGCATGCTCACAAAAATATACAAAAATCATATTTTTCCTATTTTTCTTCTTTTCAAATTTTTAGGGTGTTACAGGAAATCTCCAGTAGGTTGAGGGATAGGGATTTTGAGTAGGTTCATTGATGCTGCATGGTTGACTAAGATTTGCAGAAGTTCAACTGCAAGGACGAACAAAAGGGGTGAAAGGGGATCGCCTTGACGTACACCTCGTTTGCACTTAAAGAATTTTCTAGGGACACCATTGAGCAGGACTGCAGATGAGCCCGAGAAGAGGATGGCTTCAATCCACCTCAACCATCTATCTGGAAAGCCCAAATGGGACATAACATGTAGGATGACTGAATGTTCTACAGTATCAAACGCCTTTTCAAAGTCCAATTTTAAGATAATTACTTCCCTTCTGGATTGGTGGCATTGGTGTATATACTCATAACTCCATGCTAAGCAGTCCTGGATCATGCGCGTTCTGATGAAACCGTACTGGTTTTGATGGACAATGCGAAGAATGACTGATTGGAGTCTATCAACAAGTACTTTGGTGATGACCTTGAGTGAAATATTCATTAGGGATATCGGACGATAATCATTGACTGTTTTGGGGTTGTCCTTTTTGGAAACAAGTGTAATCTATACCTCCTATAAAGCAAAGACCCACTAGCCTATCTCTCTGGCTTCTCATTGGGCCACATTAGCACAATGATGTCATCCGCCCACTAAGTGACGTCATCCGCCCACTAAGCCTCATTTATCTTCCACTAGCTATTTCTTTTGAAATAGAAAAAAGTCGTAGCACCTAAACCAAGTATCGTAATTAAAATCCAATTGCACCATGGTGTTCCTCGCAATAAGCTCTTCAAAACAAGACCCCACATGGATATATTTCGATAACTTTTTTGTAAACATTTAAACGGCCGTTCCTAAGAAAAACCTAGCAAAACTGTCGTTTCTAAGCAAAAACCTAGCAAAACTGCATATCACATGGATTACATGTGGTCCTCCGAAACATGCATGATTTTGTAAAGGAAAACTCCTAGAACTTTTGGGAGGGGGGATGGCCCTCAAGTATAGTAGGGGTGAGGGGTGAGGGTGGATGAGGTTAGCCTCCCGTATTGGCCGATCCTATAGGTTAGTGACCGTGTTTTCTTTGATAACAGTTTCTAAGCAAAAGCCCGTTTCTAAGAAAAACCTAGCAAAACTACATATCACATGGATTACATGTGGTCCTCCGAAACATGCATGATTTTGTGAAGGAAAACTCCTAGAACTTTTGGGAGGGGGGATGACCCTCAGGTATAGTAGGGGTGAGGGGTGAGGGTGGATGAGATTAGCCTCCCGTACTGGCCGATCCTATAGGTTAGTGACCGTGTTTTCTTTGATAACTGTTTCTAAGCAAAAGTCCGTTTCTAAGCAAAAACCTAGCAAAACTACATATCACATGGATTATATGTGGTCCTCCGAAACATGCATGATTTTGTGAAGGAAAACTCCTAGAACTTTTGGGAGGGGGGATGACCCTCAGGTATAGTAGGGGTGAGGGGTGAGGGTGGATGAGATTAGTCTCCCGTACTGGTCGATCCTATAGGTCAGTGACCGTGTTTTCTTTGATATGGTTTTTGTTGTCTTTAGTTACACCTTTAACAAAAAAAACTAAATCTGTTCTCTGCTTATATCGCATATATACTTATGTATTATACACCAACGAGATTCCTTCTACATCCTATTTCTCCTAACTCAATTCAAATTACTCTTGCATTCCCGCAGCAACGCACGGGGAATTCACCTAGTATATGAGGTGTTGATGCACTGCAGGTTCACCTGACCCAAGAAAAATTCAGCAAATAATTTATAGAAGTCCCCTTTGATGAACTGCCAAGATTTCTTCAAGAATAGACCATTGAATCCGTCGGGCCCTGGTGCTTTATCATTCGGCATGTGTTTTATGACATTGTCAATCTCATCATGTGAAATCGGTGCAGCAAGAAAATCAAGGCCATCTATCAGTGCAATGAGGGATGTAAGATCAAACAACATTATTGGTGATGTTGTGGTACCCATACGGTTCTTGAAAGAATTCCAGAGTAGGCCAGCTTTACCCTCACGATCCTGAATCCACACACCTTGTTCATTCATGATGTGTTGATTGAGAATAAATCTATTTCTAGAGTCTGGGTGTGTGTGAATTTGTTATATCTTGTACTTTTATCTATCGAAGGAGGTGCCATAGTTATATGGACCATGGATTGCAAGGCTTCTAAAACAAACACATATAAACATGATGGGCTTGCAAGGCTTCTAAAACAAACACATATAAACATTATGGGCTTACATCGGTTGTCATCAAGGTCTAGAAACACCTAGGATTTCCTTAACTAAGCACCCTACATATTTGTATATCTTGGCCCAAAACCATATTCATACATCGTGGCCCAAAATCTATCAGACATCAAGTCTTTATTCAACGGCCGAGATTAATCTTCATTGTATATAAAAGGTAAGTTGAACCTTAACCCTACTTAGCCATTCGCTATTGTGGAACCCCTGTGTTGAGCGTCGCCGTCACCATCTCTCACTCTACCTCATTACCTCCCCACCATCACATCGCAAGGGAGGTTGGTTGAAAACCACCTTGATTATGATTCTCCCTGCATCCGTCCTCCTCGCATCAACCTCGCCGGTTTTTGTGGCTTCACCACCACCAGATCTAGCGCCGCCTCTCCACAGCTATCTCCATACGAGAGGCCATGTCACCCTGAAGAGGAAGGTATAAAGTCTAGAACTTTTGGAGAACACATCGTTGACAAATATAGGTCATCATTTCTAGAAAAGAATAGCTTAATCTAAAATGAAGATTATACACCACAAGAGAATCCATGCATCTGTAGCCAACATGAACTAGATGTGTCCATGATGGCCTATCCCTATCCAAGGATGCTAATTTTAAGAACACATATACACATGTGGCCCCCTTCCAAGAAACCAAACTCACTTGTGATTTTTTTTCTAACTGCTACAGAACAGTCTAAGGCTCGCACTCTACTCTCACTTTATTTTCCACGCATGTTGCAGCTGGGAGGGGGAGGAACAACTTCTTGTAAAAGGTATGAATCTTGTATCATCTATTTATCCCTTACTTTGATATGTTCAGTAGTATTACGGTTCCATTCGGTCCTACGTGTTGTTATTGGTGATTTCTTGGGGCCTATTTGTCCACTGTGGTTCTGTTCCAGAATTCCAGTATGTTTCACTATGGAGCTTTTTCCTCATGAGGAAATGAGGTTTCATGCATTTTATTTTCTTTTGCTCCTAGTGAATTGTGAAATTTAGTGCCTTTTCTATTCTCAAGGAAGGTAGGTGTTCATCCACCTCCAATTAAAAAAAGACTTCTTTATGGGTTTTACGGGTCATCCACTTATTATTAGATTTCATTTAAGCCTTCTTTATGGATTTTATGGGTCATCCACTTAAAAAAAGGCTTATTTATGAATCGTCCACTTATTAGATTTGATTTAAGGAAAGACTTTTTAGTAGCTATTCACACATTTAGATACTACCACAAAGTGTAGACAATTTTATGGCTCTCTTTTCAACAAATTTGTTTGGTTAGTGACCCACAAAGTGTAGACTCCTTTTACCACAACACCATGACACCACTCTTATCAATCGAAGTAGGTGTCATAGTTATATGGGCCAAACTATAAATGGATTGCAAGGCTTCTAAAACAAACACTTATGTGATGGGCTTACATCGGTTGTCATCAGGGTCCATTAACTCCTGGGATCTCCTTAACTCTTGCTCTGGAGCAGTTTTTCAACCTATTTCAAGTTTGATCCCAACCAATGCAATTGTTTGAAATCCTTGACTTCAAACCATCTTAATAAGGCCACTTCCATCCTCAGCTTGATAGAGAGTTAGACACTTAGTGCAACACAGTGCTCTTGCTTCGACTCTCTCAAGTTGAATGCCTTGGATACCCCTTAATAGTATAGATAAAGAAAAACATAGACCTCTTACGCACTACTTAGCAAATGTCTCCATGACCATAGCCTACATTCTCATTAGGGCATCTTTAGCCATCACAAATATCCTTTGCACCATATGTATCCCATTAACCAAGTCTCGGGGCCACAACAAGTGGTCATTAACATTGTGAACTCAAATGCATTTAACCCTACAAAAAGCACATTATTCACAACTACTTGTGGTCATGAATCATTGAAATGACAAAACCCCATAATCTCCACAATGGGGCCTATATGTGTTTAGTAGTGTATTTGTCCATATATTGTGAGTCACAATTGGTAGTTATGATGCTACTTGGTGAGTACAAAATTGAATTCAAAGTTTGGAGACATTTCTATTTTGAGGATTTGAATATTTCTTGTGTCATAGCACATGGCAATCAGACACGACAACTATTTATTGGTTCTCTATCTTAAAGATATCAATATAAACCCACAAATTACTATATAAATATGTATGTTTTGGCCTTAGCCCCTCATGAGCATTTTTCCCTCCCATGGGCTATTATTTATTATTTCCATGTTGCTAGACAGTATTGAGTGGATCTTTACTAGATAGATACGAAGATGTAGCAGGCACCAATATGCAACATATAATTAATCTTCACATTTCAAGATGTGGTAGGTGAATTTGGCTACTATTAAATGATAGATCATCTTGTCGTGTCATGAGACATGACAGCCAAATCTAGCTAGTATTTTCTAGCTCCTTATTGTAAGGATATTGTTAATTCTCTATCTTAAGGATATTGTTAGTTTCTTAGGGATATTGTCAGTAATTCAGGGTTTACTATATAAACAAGTCTATTCTACCTTCAATCGCACAAAACATTGTAATGCAAACTACCAATACCAAAGGTTAACACATAGAGAACCTGTGTGGCTAGTTCCATGCCCACCCAAACTCCCCATGTTCTCATTGTGGATGATTCCCGTGTTGATTGCCTTGTGCATCGATTATCCTCAACAGTTTCAACATTCGAGGTATCATGGTTATTATGAGTTTCAGAAATAATTATTGAGTAGATCTGACTTACTATTTCAGTAATGTGATTTTCACATACTTTTAAATAATAGAGAATGTTGGTACAATATTATCTCAGACAAGATACCATCACTTATTCATTTGTAATTATCTGCACCATGAACTACATCATAAATAGAAATTCAAAACATGTTATGGAACATCTATATAGTAGAGAAAACATCACAAGGATGCAGTGTTATTTTACTACGATCCATTGTTCTTTGTGTGTAAATGTGTGTTTTTAATTTCTTTAGTAACTATTGCGAGAGGTGCCATGGAAGCCTTGGAATTCTTGGATGTGATACATGAATATTGTTTTGCATATCTATGTACTTCTTTAAGTTGTTGTGGTTGTTTACTACATTTGACATGTTTACTAAGCATCGTACATATTTGTATATCATGGCCCAAAACCATATTCATACATCCTAGCCCAAAATTTACCAGACATCGAATCTTTAGTCAACGGCCAAGATTAATCTTCTCTGTACATAAAAGGTAAGTCGAACCTTAACCCTACTTAGCCATTCTCTATGGTCGAACCCATATCTTGAGCGTCGCCATCACCATCTCTCACTCCACCTTATCACCTCCCTATCATCCCATCGCTAGGGAGGTCGGTTGTAAACCACCTTGATTGTGATTCTCCGCGCATCCGTCCTCCTCGCATCAACCTCGTCGGTTTCAGTGGCTTCACCACCACCAGATCTAGCGCCGCCACTACACACCTATCTCCATATGGGAGGACATGTTGCCCTGAAGAGGAAGGTATGAAGTCTGCAACTTTTGGAGACCACATCATTGACAAATATAGGTCATCATTTCTAGAAAAGAATAGCTTAATCTAAAATGAAGATTGTACACCACAAGAGAATCCATGCATCAATAGCCAACACGAATTAGATGTGTCCATGATGGCCTATCCCAGGATGCCATTTTTAAGAACACATTACACATGTGGCCCCCTTCCTAGAAACCAAACTCACTTGTGATTTTTTTCTAACTGCTATAGAACAGTCTAAGGCTCGCGCTCTGCTCTCACTTTATTTTCCTCGCGTGTTGCGGCTAGGAAGGGGAGGAACAAATTCTTGTAATCACAATAGTATGAAACTTGCATCGTCTATTTATCTGGTACTTTGATTTATGCACTAGTATTATGGTTCCATTTAGTCCTATGTGTTGTTATTAGTGATTTCTTGGGGTTTATTTGTCTAATGTGGTTCAGTATGAGTATGTTTCGTAATGGAGCTTTTCCTCACAAGGAAATGCGGTTTCATGTATTTTATTTTCTTTTGCTCCTAGAAAATTGTGAACTTAGTGCCTTTTCTAATCTCAAGGAAGGAATGCCTTCACCCACCTCTAATTAAAAAATGCTTCTTTATGGATTTTTGGGCCGTCCACTTATTATATTTCTTTTAAGCCTTCAATATGGAGTTTATGGGTCGTCCACTTAAAAAAGACTTATTTATGAATCGTCCACTCATTATATTTCATTTAAGTAAAGACTTCTTTAGTAGTTGTTCACACATTTAGATACTACCACAAAGTGTAAATGATTTTATGGGTCCCTTTTCAATGAATTTATTTAGTTAGTGACCCACAAAGTGTAGACTCCTTTTACCATAACACCTCTCTTATATATTATTTATAATTTCCATGTTGCTAAACAATATTGAGTGGATCTTTAGGGATAGATACGAAGATGTAGCAGGCACCAATATGCAAGATATAATTAATCTTCACATTTTAACATGTTGTAGGTGGATCTGGCTATAGTTAAAAGATAAATCATCTTGTCGTGTCATGAGACATGACAGCCAAATCCAGCTAGTATTTTCTATCTCCTTATCTTAAGGATATTGTTAATTCTCTATCTTAAGGATATCGTTAGTTTCTTAGGGGTATTGTCAGTTATTCATTATTTACTATATAAACAAGTCTATTCTACCATCAATCGTACAAAACATTGTAATGCAAACTACCTATACCAAAGGTTATCACATAGAGAACCTATGTGGCTAGTTCCATGGCTACCAAAACTCCCCATATTCTCATTGTGGATGATTCCCGTGTTGATTGCCTTGTTACATCGATTATCCTCAATAGTTTCAACATTCGAGGTATCATGGTTATTATGAGTTTTAGAAATAATTATTGAGCACAAGCCTGGGCACAAAAAACCGAAACCGAGGAACCGAACCAAAAGAACCGGAACCAAAACCGAAAGAACCGAAACCGAAAAATTCGGTTCCTTGTTCGGTTCCTAATTTTGAGGAACCGAAATAACCGAAGAAAATTCGGTTCCTACTCTCGGTTAACCGAACTAACCGAAAGAACCGAATTACATGTATCATACTTCATCTACTCATATGTTTGAAAGATTATTTTTGGTTTATGTGTGATATTTTATATTTCAAAAGCTATATATTTGTGTTAGTATATTGCTATTATAGCCTTATAAGTTATTATTAATAAAAATGGATATAGTGTTGCATAAATTTGCCTTGGAACATGTATATTTATTCTTGTCTTGACCTATGCTGAAAAATTTTGGTTAGTTCGGTTAGAACCGAAACCGAACCGAAATAACCGAGAACCAAAATTGTCGGTTCCAAGATTTTTTGGGAACCGATCGGTTCCTATTTTTTGAGAACCGAATTTCTTCAGGAACCGAGGAACCGAACCGAACCGAACTGAGGAACCGAATGCCCAGACTGAATTGAGCAGATCTAACTTACTATTTTAGCGATGTGATTGTCACATACTTTTAAACAATAGAGAATGTTGGTACAATATTATCTCAGATATGATACCAACACTTATTTATTTGTAATTATTTGCACCATGAACTACATTGTAAATAGAAATTCAGAACAGGTTATGGAACATCTATATAGTAGAGAAAACATCAGAAGGATGCAGTGTTATTCTACTATGATCCATTGTTCTTTGTGTGTAAATATGTGTTTTTAATTTCTTTAGTAATTGTTGTGAGAGGTGCCATGGATCTTGGATGTGATACATGAATATTGTTCTGCATATCTATGTACTTCTTTAAGTTGTTGTGGTTGTTTACTACATTTAACATGTTTACTAAGCACCGTACATATTTGTTTATCTTGGCCGAAAACCATATTCATACATCCTGGCCCAAAATCTACCAGACATCGAATCTTTAGTCAACGGCCAAGATTAATCTTCTCTGTACATAAAAGGTAAGTCGAATGTCAACCCTACTTAGCTATTCGCTATTGTTGAACACCTGTGTTGAGCATCGCTGTCACCATCTCTCACTCCACCTCATCACCTCCCCACCATCCCGTCACAATGGAGGTTGGTTAAAAACCAACTTGATTGTGATTCTCCACGCATCCGTCCTCCTCGCATCAACATCACCAGTTTTAATGGCTTCACCACCACCAGATCTAGCGCCGCCTCTCCACACCTATCTCCATACGAGAGGCCATCGCCTTAAAGAGGAAGGTATAAAGTCTGCAACTTTTGGAGAACACATCATTGACAAATATATGTCATCATTTCTAGAAAAGAATAGCTTAATTCAAAATGAAGATTGTATACCACAAGAGAATCCATGCATCAGGAGCCAACTTGAATCAGATGTGCCAGTGATGGCCTATCCAAGGATGCCAAATTTAAGAACACATATACACACGTGGCCCCATTCCTAGAAACCAAACTCACTTGTGATTTTTCTAACTGCTATGGAATAGTCTAAGCTCACGCTATGCTCTCACTTTATTTTCCCTGCGTGTTGCAGCTAGGAAGGGGAGGAACAACTTCTTGTAATCTCAAAGGCATGAATCTTGCATCGTCTATTTATCCCTTACTTTGATTTGTGCACTAGTATTACTGTTCCATTCAGCCCTATGTGTTGTTATTGGTGATTTCTTGGGGCTTATTTGTCCAATGTGGTTCCGTACGAGTATGTTTCGCAATGGAGCTTTTCCTCACGAGGAAATGAGGTTTCACGTATTTTATTTTCTTTTGCTCCTAGAAAATTGTGAAATTAGTGCCTTTTCTGTTCTCAAGGGAGGAAGGCCTTCATCCACCTCTAATTAAAAAAGCCTTCGATATGGATTTTATGGATCCTCCACTTAAAAAATGACTTATTTATGGATTGTCCACATATTAGATTTTATTTAAGTAAAGACTTCTTTAGAAGTTGTTCACACATTTAGATACTACCATAAAGTGTAGACAATTTTGTGGGTCTCTTTTTCAATGAATTTGTTTGGTTAGTGACGCACAAAGTGTAGACTCCTTTTACCATAACACCTCTCTTATATATTATTTATTATTTCCATGTTGCTAGATAATATTGAGTGGATCTTTAGGGATAGATACGAAGATGTAGCAGGCACCAATATGCAAGATATAATGAATCTTCACATTTCAAGATGTGGTAGGTGGATCTGGCTACTGTTAAATGATAGATCATCTTGCCGTGTCATGAGACATGACACCCAAATCCAGCTAGTATTTGCTAAGGACATTGTTCATTCTCTATCTTAACGATATCATTTGTTTCTTAGGGATATTGTCAGTTATTCATGGTTTACTAAATAAATAAGTCTATCCTCCCTTCAATCGTATAATACATTGTAATGCAAACTACCTATACCAAAGGTTAACACATAGAGAACCTGCGTGGCTAGTTCCATGGCCACCCAAACTCCCCATGTTCTCACTGTGGATGATTCCCGTGTTGATTGCCTTGTTGCATTGATTATCCTCAATAGTTTCAACATTCTAGGTATCATGGTTATTATGAGTTTAAAAAACAATTATCGATTAGTTTTGACTTACTATTTTAGTAACATTATTTTCACATACTTTTAAACAATAGAGAATGTTGGTACACTATTATCTCAGATACGATACCATCACTTATTCATTTGCAATTATTTGCACCTTGAACTACATCGTAAATAGAAATTCAAAACATGTTATGCAACATCTATATAGTAGACAAAACTTTAGAAGGATGCAATGTTATTTTACTATGATCCATTGTCCTTTGTGTGTAAATATGTGTTTTTAATTTCTTTAGTAACTGTTGCGGGAGGTGCCATGGAAGCCTTGGAATTTTGGATGTGGTACATCAATATTGTTGTGTATATCTATGTACTTCTTTAGGTTGTTGTGGTTGTTTACTACATTTGACATGTTTACTAAGCACCGTACATATTTGTATATCTTGGCCGAAAACCATATTCATACATCCTAGCCCAAAATCTACCAGACACCGAATATTTAGTTAACGGCCAAGATTAATCTTCTCTGTACATAAAAGGTAAGTCGAACGTTAACCCTACTTACCCATTCGATGTTGTTGAACCCCTGTGTTGAGCGTGCCATCACCATCTCTCACTCCACCTCATCACCTCCCCGTCATCCCATCGCAAGGAAGGTTGGTTGAAAACCAACTTGATTGTGATTCTCCACGCATCTGTCCTCCTTGCATCAACCTCACCGGTTTTAGTGGCTTCACTACCACCAGATCTAGCGCCGCCTCTCCACACCTATCTCCATACGAGAGGCCATGTCGCCATGAAGAGGAAGGTATAAAGTTTGTAGCTTTTGGAGAACACATCGTTGACAAATATAGGTCATCATTTCTAAAAAAGAATAGCTTAATCTAAAATGAAGATGATACACCACAAGAGAATCCATGCATGAGTAGCCAACATGAATCAGATGTGTGCCCATGATGGCCTATACAAGGATGCCAATTTTAAGAACACATATACACATGTGGCCCCATTCCTAGAAACCAAACCCGTGATTTTTTTCTAACTACTACAGAATAGTCTAAGGCTCACGCTCTGCTCTCACCTTGTTTTCCTTGTGTGTTGTGGTTGGGAAGGGGAGGAGCAACTTCTTGTAATCACAAAGGTATGAATCTTGCAACGTCTATTTAATCCCTTACTTTGATTTGTGCACTAATATTACGTTCCATTTAGTCCTATATGTTGTTATTGGTGATTCCTTGCGGCTTATTTGTCCAATGTGGTTCCATAAGAGTATGTTTCGCAATGGAGCTTTTCCTCACGAGTAAATGAGGTTGCACGTATTTTATTTTATTTTATTTGGCTCCTAGAAATTTGTGAAATTAGTGCCTTTTCTATTCTCAAGGAAGGAAGGTCTTCATTCTTCTTTCAGTAAAAAAAGACTTCTTTATGGATTTTTGGGTCATCATTTTATTAGATTTCATTTAAGCCTTCAATATGGATTTTATGGGTTGTCCACTTAAGAAAAAGACTTATTTACGGGTCGTCCACTAATTAGATTTCATTTAAGTAATGACTTCTTTAGTAGTTGTTCACACATTTAGATACTTCCACAAAGTGTAGACAGTTTTGTGGGTCTCTTTTCAATGAATTTGTTTGGTTAGTGACCCACAAAGTGTAGACTCCTTTTACCATAACACCATAACACATCTCTTATATATTATTTATTATTTCCGTGTTGCTGGACAATATTGAGTGGATCTTTAGGGATAGATACGAAGATGTAGCAGGCACCAATATGCAAGATATAATTAATCTTCACATTTCAAGTTGTGGTAGGTGGATCTAGCTACTATTAAATGATAGATCATCTTGTCGTGTCATAAGACATGACAGCCAAATCGAGCTAGTATTTGCTATCTCCTTAGCTTAAGGATATTGTTAATTCACTATCTTAAGGATATCATTAGATCCTTAGGGATGTTGTCAGTTATTAATGGTTTAGTATATAAAAAAGTCTATTCTACTTTCAGTCGTACAAAACATTGTAATGCAAACTACCTATACCAAAGGTTAACACATAGAGAACCTAGTTCCATGGCCACCCAAACTCCCCATGTTCTCATTGTGGATGATTCCCGTCTTGATTGCCTTGTTGCATCGATTAACCTCAATAGTTTCAACATTCGAGATATCATGGTTATTATGGGTATTAAAAGTAATTATCGAGTAGTTCTGACTTACTATTTTAGTAATGTGATTTTTGCATACTATTAAACAATAGAGAATGTTGGTACAATATTATCTCAGATATGATACTAGCATTTATTCATTTGCAATTATTTGCACCTTGAACTACATCATAAATAGCAATTCAGAACATGTTATGCAACATCTATGTAGTAGAGAAAACATTAGAAGGATGTAGTGTTATTTTACTATGATCCATTGCTTTTTGTGTGTAAATGTGTGCTTTTTATTTTCTTTAGTAACCGTTGCGGGAGGTGCCATGGAAGCCTTGGAATTTTTGGATGTGGTACATCAATATTGTTTTGTATATCTATGTAATTCTTTAAGTTGTTGGGGTTGTTTAATATATTTGACATGTTCACTAAGCAACGTACATATTTGTATATCTTGGACCAAAACCATATTCATATATCTTGGCCCAAAATGTACCAGACACTGAATCTTTAGTCTACGGCCAAGATTAATCTTCTCTGTATATAAAAGGTAAGTCGAACCTTAATCCTACATAGCCATTCGCTATTGTTGAACCCCTGTGTTGAGCGTCGTCATCACCATCTCTCACTCCACCTCATCACCTCCCCGCCATCCCATCACATGGGAGGTTGGTTGAAAACCACCTTGATTGTGATTCTCCACGCATACGTCCTTCCCACATCAACCTCACCGGTTTCAGTGGCTTCACTACCACCAAATCTAGCACTGCCTTTCCACGCCTATCTACA
This sequence comes from Saccharum hybrid cultivar R570, assembly GCA_038087645.1. Taxonomy (NCBI): domain Eukaryota; kingdom Viridiplantae; phylum Streptophyta; class Magnoliopsida; order Poales; family Poaceae; genus Saccharum; species Saccharum hybrid cultivar. Next base: position 7,038,121 of record JAQSUU010000112.1, on the reverse strand, counting down.
TACGAGAGGCCAGGTCGCCCTAAAAAGGAAGCTAGGTATAAAGTCTGCAACTTTTGGAGGACACATCATTGACAAATATGGGTCATCATTTCAAGAAAAGAATATCTTAATCTAAAATAAATATTATACACCACAAGAGAATCCATGAATCAATGTGTCCATGATAGCCTATCCAAGGATGCCAATTTTAAGAACACATATACACATGTGGCCCCCTTACTAGAAACCAAATTCACTTATGATTTTTTTCTAACTGCTACAGAACAGTCTAAGGCTCGCGCTCTGCTCTCAATTTATTTTCCCCGCGTGTTGCTGATGGGAACTGGAGGAACAACTCCTTGTAATCGCAAAGGTATGAAACTTGCATCGTCTATTTATCCCTTATTTTGATTTGTGCACTTGTATTACGGTTCCATTCAGTCCTATGTGTTGTTATTCTTGATATTTTGGGGCTTATTTGTCCAATGCGGTTCCATACGAGTATGTTTCACAATGGAGCTTTTCCTCACGAGGAAATGAGGTTTCATGTATTTTATTTTCTTTTGCTTCAAGAAAATTGTGGAATTAGTGCCTTTTCTATTCTCAAGGAAGGAAGGCCCTTCATCCACCTCTAATTAAAAAAAGACTCCTTCATGGATTTTTGGTCGCTCGCATATTACATTTCATTTAAGCCTTCAATATGGATTAATTTTATGGGTCATCCACTTACAAAAGACTTATTTACAGATCGTTCACTTTTTAGATTTCATTTAAGGAAAGACTTCTTTAGTAGTTGTTCACACATTTAGATACTACCACAAAGTGTAGAAAATTTTATGGGTCTCTTTTCAATGAATTTTTTTGGTTAGTGACCACAAAGTGTAGACTCCTTTTACCATAACACCATAACACATGTCTTATATATTATTTATTATTTCCATGTTGTTGGACAATATTGAGTGGATCTTTAGGGATAGATATAAAGATGTAGTAGGCACCAATATGCAAGATATATTTAATCCACATTTCAAGATGTGGTAGGTGGATCTGGCTACTATTAAATGATACATCATCTTGTCGTGTCATGAGACATGATAGCTAAATCCAGCTAGTATTTGCTATCTCCTTATCTTAAGGATATTGTTAATTCTCTATCTTAAGGATATTGTTGGTTTCTTAGGAATATTGTTAGTTATTCATGGCTTACTATATAGACAAGCCTATTCTACCTTCAATCGTACAAAACATTGTAATGCAAACTACCTATACCAAAGGTTAACACATGGAGAACCTGTGTGGCTAGTTCCATGGCCACCCAAACTCCCCATGTTCTCATTGTGGATGATTCCCGTCTTGATTGCCTTGTTGCATTGATTATCCTCAATAGTTTCAATATTCAAGATATCATGGTCATTATGAGTTTTAAAAGTAATTATCGAGTAGTATTGACTTACTATTTTAGTAATGTGATTTTTGCATACTATTAAACAATAGAGAATGTTGGTACAATATTATCTCAGATATGACACTAGCACTTATTCATTTGCAATTATCTGCACCTTGAACTACATCGTAAATAAAAATTTAGAACATGTTATGCAACATCTATATTGTAGAGAAAACATCAGAAGGATGCAATGTTACTCTACTATGATCCATTGTTTTTTGTGTGTAAATGTGTGTTTTTTATTTTCTTTAGTAATTGTTGCGGGAGGTGCCATGGAAGCCTTGGAATTCTTGGATGTGGTACATCAATATTGTTTTGTACATCTATGTACTTCTTTAAGTTGTTGTGGTTGTTTACTACATTTGACATGTTTACTAAGCACCGTACATATTTATATATCTTGGACCAAAACCATATTCATACATCCTGGCCCAAAATCTACCGACACCGAATCTTTAGTCAGCAGCCAAGATTAATCTTCTCTGTATGTAAAAGGTAAGGCGAACCTTAATCCTACTTAGCCATCCACTGTTGTTGAACCCCTGTGTTGAGCGTCGCTGTCACCATCTCTCACTAAACCTCATCACCTCCCCACCATCCCATCGCAAGGGAGGTTAGTTGAAAACCACCTTGACTGTGATTATCCACACATTCGTCCTTCTCGCATCAACCTCACTGGTTTCAGTGGCTTCACTACCACCAGATCTAGCGCCGCTTCTCCACACCTATCTCCATATAAGAGGCCATGTCGCCCTGAAGAGGAAGCTCGGTATAAAGTCTGCAGCTTTTGGAGAACACATCATTGACAAATATAGGTCATCATTTCTAGAAAAGAATAGCTTAATCTAAAATAAAAATTATACACCGCAAGAGAATCCATGCATCAGTAGCCAACATGAATCAGATGTGTCCATGATGGCCTATCCAAGGATGCCAATTTTAAGAACACATATACACATGTGGACCCCTTCCTAGAAACCAAATTCACTTATGATTTTTTTCTAGCTCTAAGGCTCGCGCTCTACTCTCACTTTATTTTCCCCGCGTGTTGCGATTGGGAAGGGGAGGAACAACTTCTTGTAATCACAAAGCTATGAATCTTGCATCGTCTATTTATCCCTTACTTTGATTTGTACACTAGTATTACGGTACCATTAGTCCTATGTGTTGTTATTCATGATTTCTTGGGGCTTATTTGTCCAATGTGATTCCGTACGAGTATGTTTCGCAATGGAGCTTTTCCTCACGAGGAAATGAGGTTTCATGTATTTTATTTTCTTTTGCTCCTAGAACATTGCAAAATTAGTGCCTTTTCTATTCTCAAGGAAGGAAGGCCCTTCATCCACCTCTAGTTAAAAAAGACTTCTTTATGGATTTTTGGGTCATCCACTTATTAGATTTCATTTAAGCCTTCAATATGGAGTTTATGGGTCGTCCACTTAAAAATAGACTTATTTACAGATCGTTCACTTATTAGATTTCATTTAAGGAAAGACTTCTTTAGTAGCTGTTCACACATTTTGGTACTACCACAAAGTGTAGATGATTTTATGGGTCGCTTTTCATTGAATTTGTTTGGTTAGTGACCCACAAAGTGTAGACTCCATTTACCATAACACTATAACACATGCCTTATATATTATTTATTATTTCCATATTATTGGACAATATTGAGTGGATCTTTAGGGATAGACGAAGATGTAGCAGGCACCAATATGCAAGATATAATTAATCTTCACATTTCAAGATGTGGTAGGTGGATCCGGCTACTGTTAAATGATAGATCATCTTATCGTGTCATGAGACATGACAGCCAAATCTAGCTAGTATTTGCTATCTCCTTATCTTAACGATGTTGTTAATTCTGTATCTTAAGATTATCATTAGTTTCTTAGGGATATTGTTGGTTATTCATGGTTTACTATATAAACACGTCTATTCTACCTTCAATCATACAAAACATTGTAACACAAACTACCTATACCAAAGGTTAACACATAGAGAACCCGTGTGGCTAGTTCTGTGGCCACCCAAACTCCCCATGTTCTCATTGTGGATGATTCCCGTGTTGATTGCCTTGATGCATCAATTATCCTCAGCAGTTTCAACATTCAAGGTATCATGGTTATTATGAGTTTTAAAAATAAATATCGAGTAGTTCTGACTTACTATTTTAGTAATATGATTTTCACATACTTTTAAACAATAGAGAATGTATTATCTCAGATATGATACCAGCACTTATTCATTTGCAATTATTTGCACCTTGAACTACATCGTAAATAGAAATTCAGAATATGTTATGCAACATCTATATAGTAGAGATAACATCAGAAGGATGCAGTGTTATTTTACTATGATCCATTGTTAGTTGTGTATAAATGTGTGTTTTTTATTTTCTTTAGTAACTATTGCGGGAGGTGCCATGGAAGCCGTGGAATTCTTGGATTCGGTACATCAATATTGTTTTGTATATCTATGTGCTTCTTTAAGTTGTTGTGGTTGTTTACTATATTTGACATGTTTACTAAGCACCGTACATATTTGTATATCTTGGACCAAAACCATATTCATACATCCTAGCCTAAAATCTACCATACACAATATTTTTAGTCAACGGCCAAGATTAATCTTCTCTAGATATTAAAGGTAAGTTGAACCTTAACCCTACTTAGCCATTCGCTGTTATTGAACCCGTGTTGAGCGTTGCCTTCTCCATCTCTCACTCCACCTCATCGCCTCCCGATCATCCCATCGCATGGGAGGTTGGTTGAAAACCACATTCTCCTCGCATCGGTCCTCCTCGCATCAACCTCACCTGTTTCTGTGGCTTCACCACCCCCAGATCTAGCGCCACCTCTCCACACCTATCTCCATATGGGAGGCCATGTTGCCCTTAAGACGAAGGTATAAAGTCTATAACTTTCGGTCAACACATCGTTGACAAATATATGTCATCATTTCTAGAAAAGAATAGCTTAAACTAAAATGAAGATTATACACCACAAGAGAATGCATGCATCAATAGCCAATATGAATCAGATGTGTGCATGATGGCCTATCCAAGGATGCCAATTATAAGAACACATATACACACGTGGCCCCATTCCTAGAAACAAAACTCACTTGTGATTTTTTTTTCTAACCGCTACAGAACAATCTAAGGCTCGCGCTCTGCTCTCACTTTATTTTCCCCGCATGTTGTGGTTGGGAAGGGGAGGAACAACTTCTTGTAATCGCAAAGGTATGAATCGTGCATCGTCTATTTATCCCTTACTTTGATTTGTGCACTAGTATTACGGTTCCTTTCAGTCCTATGTGTTGTTATTTGTGCTTTCTTGGGGCTTATTTGTCCAATGCAGTTCTGTACAAGTACGTTTCGCAATGGAGCTTTTCCTCACAAGGAAATGAGGTTTCATGTATTTTATTTTCTTTTGCTCCTAGAAAATTGTGAAATTAGTGCTTTTCTATTCTCCAAGAAGGAAGGCCCTTCATCTACCTCTAATTAAAAAAGACTTCTTTATGGATTTTTGGGTCGTCCACTTATTAGACTTCATTTAAGCCTTCAATATGAATTTTATGGGTCATCCACTTAAAAAAATACTTATTTACGGATCATCCACTTATTGGATTTCATTTAAGGAAAGACTTCTTTAGTAGCTGTTCACACATTTTGGCACTACCACAAAGTGTAGACGATTTTATGGGTCTATTTGGAATGAATTTGTTTGGTTAGTGACCCACAAAGTGTAGACTCCATTTACCATAACACCATAACACCTCTCTTATATATTATTTATTATTTCCATGTTGTTGGACAATATTGAGTGGATCTTTAGGGATAGATACGAAGATGTAGCAGGCACCAATATCCAAGATATAATTAATCTTCACATTTTAAGATGTGGTTGGTGGATCTAGCTACTATTAAATGATAGATCATCTTGTCATGTCATGAGACATGACAGCCAAATCCAGCTAGTATTTGCTATCTCCTTATCTTAAGGATATTGTTAGTTCTTTATCTTAAGGATATCGTTAGTTTCTTAGGGATATTGTCAATTATTCATGGTTTACTATATAAACAGGTCTATTCTACCTTCAATCGCCCAAAACATTGTAATGGAAACTACCTATACCAAAGGTTAACACATAGAGAACCTGTGTGGCTAGTTCCATGGCCACCAAACTCCGCATGTTCTCATTGTGGATGATTCCCGTGTTGATTGCCTTGTTGCATCGATTATCCTCAACAGTTTCAATATTCGAGGTATCATTGTTATTATGAGTTTTAAAAATAATTATTGAGTAGTTCTCACTTACTATTTTAGTAATGTGATTTTTGCATACTTTTAAACAATAAAGAATGTTGGTACAATATTATCTCAGATATGATACCAGCACTTATTCACAACAACAACAACAACAACATAGCCTTTTGTCCCAAGCAAGTTGGGGTAGGCTAGAGATGAAACCCAAAAGAGACGAGAAACAGGGAGACACATAAAGGGATAAAAAGGGCACAAGAGAAAAAGAGGTCACGGTTCAGGCACGTTAATTGCCAATCTCCAAGCGCTCCTGTCCATAGCTAAATCCTTAGAGATATTCCACTCCTTAAGATCTCTCTTAACGGACTCGTCCCAAGTTAGTTTAGGTCGACCTCTACTGCTCTTTACATTATCGGCCCGCTTTAGAACTCCACTACGCACCGGCGCCTCAGGAGGCCTCCGTTGGACATGTCCAAACCATCTCAACCGATGTTGAATCAATTTCTCCTCAATTGGTGCCACCCCAACCCTATCCCAAATATCGTCGTTCCGGACTCTATCCCTCCTTATGTGCCCACAACACCAACGCAACATACGCATCTCTGCTACACTCAATTGCTGGACATGTCACCTTTTTGCACTTATTCATTTACAATTATTTGCACCTTGAACTACATCGCAAATAGAAATTTAGAACATGTTATGCAACATCTATATAGTAGAGAAAACATCAGAAGGATGCAATGTTATTTTACTATGATCAATTGTTCTTTGTGTGTGAATGTGTGTTTTTTATTTTCTTTAGTAACTATTGCGGGAGGTGCCATGCAAGCCTTGGAATCCTGGGATGCGCAATGTTGTTTTGTATATCTATACTCGTCTTTAAGTTGTTGTGGTTGTTTACTATATTTGACATGTTTACTAAGCAACGTACATATTTATATTTCTTGGCCTATACCATATTCATACATCCTGGCCCAAAATCTACCAGACACCGAATCTTTAGTCAACGGCCAAGATTAATCTTCACTATATATAAAAGATAAGTTGAACCTTAACCCTACTTTGCCATTCGCTATTGTCAAACCCCTGTGTTGAGCATTGTCGTTACCATCTCTCACTCCACCTCATCACCTCCCCACCATCCCATCGTAAGGGAGGTTGGTTGAAAACCACCTTGATTATGATTCTCCGTGCATCCGTCCTGCTCACATCAATCTCACCTGTTTCAATGGCTTCTCCACCACCAGATCTAGTGCCGCCTCTCCACACCTGTCTCCATACGGGAGGCCATGTTGCCCTGAAGACGAAGGTATAAAGTCTATAACTTTTGGTCAACACATCATTGACAAATATATGTCATTATTTCTAGAAAAGAATAGCTTAAACTAAAATGAAGATTATACACCACAAGAGAATCCATGCTTCAATAGCCAATATGAATTAGATGTGTCCATGATGGCCTATCCAAGGATGCCAATTTTAAGAACACATATACACACGTGGCCCCATTCCTAGAAACAAAACTCACTTGTGATTTTTTTTCTAACTGCTACAGAACAGTCTAAGGCTCGCGCTCTGCTCTCACTTTATTTTCCCCGCGTGCTGCGGCTGGGAAGGGGAGGAACAACTTCTTTTAATCGCAAAGGTATGAATCTTGCATCGTCTATTTATCCATTACTTTGATTTGTGCACTAGTATTATGGTTCCATTCAGTCCTATGTGTTGTTATTGGTGGTTTCTTTGGGCTTATTTGCCCAATTTGGTTCCGTATGAGTATGTTTCGCTATGGAGCTTTTCATCACGAGGAAATGAGGTTTCATGTATTTTAGTTTCTTTTGCTCCTAGAAAATTGTGAAATTAGTGCCTTTTCTATTCTCAAGGAAAGAAGGCCTTCATCCACCTCTTATTAAAAAAATACTTTATGGATTTTTGGGTCATCCACATTAGATATCATTTAAGCCTTCTTTATAGATTTTATGGGTCGTCCATTTAAAAAAGATATTTATGGATCATCCACTTATTAGATTTCATTTAAGGAAAGACTTCTTTAGTAGCTATTCACACATTTAGATACTAACCACAAAATGTAGTCGATTTTATGGGTCTCTTTTCAATGAATTTGTTTGGTTAGTGACCCACAACGTGTAGACCCCTTTTACGACAACACCATAACACCGCTCCTATCTATCAAAGTAGGTGTCATAGTTATATGGGCCAAACTTTAACAGATCGCAAGGCTTCTAAAACAAACACATATATAGGTGATGGGCTTACATCAGTTGCCATCAGGGTCAATTGACACCTAGGATTTCCTTAACTAAGCACCGTACATATTTGTATATCTTGGCTCAAAACCATATTCATACATCATGGCCCAAAATCTACCAGACATCGAATCTTTAGTCAACGGCCAAGATTATTCTTCTTTGTATATAAGAGGTAAGCTGAACCTTAACCCTACTTAGCCATTCGCTATGGTTGAACCCTGTCTTGAGCGTCACCATCACCATCTCTCACTCCACCTTATAACCTCCCCACCATTCCATTGCAAGGGAGGTGTGCTAAAAACCACCTTGATTGCGATTCTCCGCGCATCTGTCGTCCTCGCACCAACCTCACCTGTTTAAGTGGCTTCGCAACAAGAATATGGAGAAATTTGCTAGCATTGGCCTGTCATCAAATATCATTTTTCGAGGTACAACATTCAAGAAAGCCAAAAATATAAAGCCAAGGAAATATATATTTTATTGGCTCTATAAATTTGGACATCATGTGATTCAAGTCGCCATTGTTCATTATCAGAGACTAAATTAGCTTGTCATTAGCAGCCTTGCCGGATTATTTTAATATTCTTTGTAAGAGAGAGTCGTAGGCTATCTTAGTTAGTTTTTATTATTTACTAGAAAAATGTCCATGCGTTGCAACGGGGTTTAGAATCTATAACTGGATTGCTTGTGGCTCAAAAATCTATTGATACATTAGACAGGAGAGGATTTGAGATTAATTATTATATTATGTTTCTCAATTGATCTTAAGATTTTATTTCAGTCACACTACTTGAACTCGTACAGGATTAGAAAAAAAGGATCGTGGAAACGATTCGTACTTTAATATTAGAAAAAAAAAGATGGCATAAGTGTGTTATGAATTTTAATTCTATAAAAAAGTCACACTACTTGAACTCGTACAGGATTGGAAAAAAAAGGACCATGGAAACAATTCGTACTTTAATATTAGAAAAAAATAGATGATATAAGTGTGTGTTGTTATGGATTTTAATTCTATAAGAAAATACTCAATTAAAGTAAATTGATGAATTCAAGTAGTTTAGACTTACTTATTTTTCTCATAACTTGTTTTACGTGTATAGGGTCGGTTTTTTGTTTTAAGCTTCAGAAAATATATATAGGAATACATAGTGGTTGTAATGGGATGTATAGATTCTCAGAGTCATCTAATAGATCATATGACACATGTAGACAAACTGCTCTAATTTTTATGAGTACGAAAAGAGTAATGGACCATAGAAACGTTTTATATTCTATTCAAACTTTGTACTTGTCTGAACACGCTCCTCCGGCCTATATATGCTATTTTAGAGAATGAATGATCATTATTATTTATTTAAATAGTAGGCTAACATAGTTGCTGTGAGCTATCTGTAAATGTGCGCCTCCTGACTTTGCCTTGGAGCTAGAGGTGACGTATCTGATTTGGACTCAGGCAAGCGACTCGGAACGAAGATTAGGACTCGAACATTAAAATTGAAAAACATAAACTGAAACAGAGTCATTGTCTTGGTTGGAAGAAAGATTTTGTTGGCAAGAAATTTTGCCTCTTTAGTATTAGGAATCTATTTAGATTATGATTCGTACTCCATATTCGTCTAGACGCGAGCTATTCTAACTTGTACGTAAATAAAGAAAGCAGTGCAAAATAAAGAATGTAATTCTTATTATTTTCTATTTATTATTAAGAGTTCTATTTAAAGTACTCAGCCGAGAAATCTATTTAGATTAGGATTCCTACTCTATATTGGTCTACACGTGAGCTATTCTAACTCGTATGGACACGGGTTATATATATAAGTCCGGACAAAAGAAACTCTTCATTATTCGGTAGTTAGAGGAAGACGGACAAAAAAATGGATGGACGAAAAAAAAGAACCTAAAATTTTACGGCGCTGCTAGCGCCCGGACGTCCGGATCCGGGCGCTAGCGTCCGGACGCACCACAGGAGAAAGGATCACCGACCCCCCGCTTCCACCCCGCACCACGTTAATGAAAACCAACGAACCCGTGATTCAAAAAAAAAAACGGCCACCCGCACCGTCCCCACGCGCTTGGGGGAGCAGATCGAACGCGTAGGGGAGCAGATCGAACGCATCCCGGGCCCCGCACGCGGGATCCGATCCCACCTCTCCGAACTCCGTTTGCCCCCCGAAGCAACCTTCGCCTCCCTCCCCACCGTGCAACACCGCGCCCCCCGCAGCTCGGCAAACAACTGAAACAACACACGCGAGTTGCTACAAAATCATCATGAAAAACAGCTATGCAACAAACAAAGAAACGCTTGCTGCACCAAAGCATGAAAAATACCGCAACAACGACCAAACACCTACTGAAACAACAAACAAACACCTACTGCAACATGCAGAAACTGATCTACTACACCAAACCATGGAAACTACTGCAACAGCAACCAAACACCTACTGAAACAACGGACAAACATCTACTGCAACATGCAGAAAAAAACGAAGCTTCAACATGCAAGGAACACCTACTGCACCAAAAGCATAAAAACTACTGCAACAACAACAAAAACACCTACTGAAACATATCTTTCGAGAAACTGAAACAAACATATAGAAGCTACTGAAACAGGGGGGAGAAAGGGGGAAAAAGCCGCTAGATCTCCATCTCCCTCCATGGATCCACCACGGGGGGGCCGCTGCTACATGGATCCACCACCGGGGGAGGCCCCATGCCGCCATCGAGGTGGAGGAGGCGAGCCGGGGTGAAGAACGCCACCCACGCAGCTGGATCTGCATCGCCCCCCATGGATCAACCATGGGGAGCCCGGTGCTCCCGTGGATCCACCACGAGGGAAGAACCCCATGCCAACGTCGAGGTGGAGGATGCTCCAGGGTGGAGGAGACCCCACGCCGCTGGATCTGCAACGACTCCTATGGATCCACCATGGGGAGGTCCGCGCTCCATGGATCCACCGGAGGAACGCCAGGAGCCCGCGGCCGCCGTCAACTTCGAGGAAGCGACGGAGGAAGGAGAGGGACACAGCAGGGGGGGCGTCACTGGGAGAGAGGAAGAGAGGGAGTGGCGACGAGCCGCCGGCGCGGCGTGCAGGGGAGGAGCTCGCGGCACGCGGAGGAGAGAATGAGGCGAGACGAAGAGAGCGGAGCGAGCGAGTGGGGAGGGGGAAGAGCTGAGCGAGCGACGGACGAATGGATAAGGGAGCCGCGCGCGGTCGAGCGGGTGGAGTCGCGCGTGAGCGGGTTCGGGTCGCGCGGCGCGTCCGTCCCGTCCGGACGTCTACAGTGTATCATTACCGCTTTTTTTTTTGGAAATGGCTCTGCTAGCGCCCGGACGTCCGGATCCGGGCGCTAGCGTCCGGACGCACCACAGGAGAAAGGATCACCGACCCCCCGCTTCCACCCCGCACCACGTTAATGAAAACCAACGAACCCGTGATTCAAAAAAAAAACGGCCACCCGCACCGTCCCCACGCGCTTGGACGACCAAACACCTACTGAAACAACAAACAAACACCTACTGCAACATGCAGAAACTGATCTACTACACCAAACCATGGAAACTACTGCAACAGCAACCAAACACCTACTGAAACAACGGACAAACATCTACTGCAACATGCAGAAAAAAACGAAGCTTCAACATGCAAGGAACACCTACTGCACCAAAAACATAAAAACTACTGCAACAACAACAAAAACACCTACTGAAACATATCTTTCGAGAAACTGAAACAAACATATAGAAGCTACTGAAACAGGGGGGAGAAAGGGGGAAAAAGCCGCTACATCTCCATCTCCCTCCATGGATCCACCACGGGGGGGGCCGCTGCTACATGGATCCACCACCGGGGGAGGCCCCATGCCGCCATCGAGGTGGAGGAGGCGAGCCGGGGTGAAGAACGCCACCCACGCAGCTGGATCTGCATCGCCCCCCATGGATCAACCATGGGGAGCCCGGTGCTCCCGTGGATCCACCACGAGGGAAGAACCCCATGCCACCGTCGAGGTGGAGGATGCTCCAGGGTGGAGGAGACCCCACGCCGCTGGATCTGCAACGACTCCTATGGATCCACCATGGGGAGGTCCGCGCTCCATGGATCCACCGGAGGAACGCCAGGAGCCCGCGGCCGCCGTCAACTTCGAGGAAGCGACGGAGGAAGGAGAGGGACACAGCAGGGGGGGCGTCACTGGGAGAGAGGAAGAGAGGGAGTGGCGACGAGCCGCCGGCGCGGCGTGCAGGGGAGGAGCTCGCGGCACGCGGAGGAGAGAATGAGGCGAGACGAAGAGAGCGGAGCGAGCGAGTGGGGAGGGGGAAGAGCTGAGCGAGCGACGGACGAATGGATAAGGGAGCCGCGCGCGGTCGAGCGGGTGGAGTCGCGCGTGAGCGGGTTCGGGTCGCGCGGCGCGTCCGTCCCGTCCGGACGTCTACAGTGTATCATTACCGAAAATTTTACCTCTTTATTATTAAGTATAGATTAGTAATCATGTATTCATGTATGTGTCGCTGGAGAGTCCTGGTCTGTTTGGCCTGCCCGTGCTTTCATATACACTTTGTTTGGGATAGCCACCGAAACATATGCAATATCCAAATAAAACACTTTACAACATATGAAATATCCAGATAAAACACATGCAACATTTAGATGAAACACATACAACATACATCTGAAATGCATAAAATGGAGCTCGATGCCATAGGGTGGCGGAAAAAATTGGGCTCAATTGCAAACGAGCAACGAACGGCGCATAAGCCCTCGCTCCACTCACAAACTCCCAACGCCAGTACTTCTCTCTGTGGTCATAGCGCATGCACGGGCCCCACGTGTCGCATGCACACCACACCAAGCCAATGGCTGCACGTGCTTCCATGCACTGCCCCGCGCAATGCACCTTGCAATTGGCCACATGCGTTGCCCCGCACCGCATGCATCCCACACTGAATGAGTGGCCGCACGTGCTCCCATGCACTGCTTCGCAGAAAACATGGGTGCAGGCTCCGTTTTACTACACCTGCATGCCCCTTTTTTTTGTCGTCATGCGCGCGTAGGATCGGTCCGGCCAGACGGACGAAGGCCCTGAACCAAGCATTACTGTTCTCTTGTTGCTAGTTCTTGTCGGCCGGAATCTATGGTTGATCTGTGCTGTTTTAAATAGAGCTGATCTTAAGTTACGTGTTCTGCTGCTACTCATTCTCGGACGGAGTCACATCTTGAGGGTTTCTTAACTGTTGGAGAGAAAAATTCGAAGCTATTTTCCCGTTCTATTGTGCCGTGAAAGATCGAGAAAAATATTGGGCATCACACGGCAGATCAAAAAGGTGAAACTAATTTAAATCGACCAACAGGTGCTGTAGTAGAGAGAAAATTAACGGTAGAAATAGCACGTGCGGCCACGGATTTGCCTTTCCCGGCCACTAGCCCAAGTTAATAATCCTTGATGTGAGGCCCAGGTCTCAGTTACAGGTCCAGTCTAACCCAATTAATCAAGAATCCTAACCCAATAGCCTACTGATGGAGATAAGCCCAATACGCGGACAGGCCTCGATTAGGCCCATTTCAGATTAGATACCGATTCCTCAAGGTTTATCGCAGAGGCTGGCCAATCTTCAGTCCAATATATGCAGCTGGGTTCTTCTGTTGCGTAGCCCAGCCCAGCATGACGGCTGGAAAAGAGGCCAGTCTTCCTCGTCGCCGAAAGCAAGATAGCGAAGATCCAAACAGACATGGCCCCGGTTTCATTGAACGTTTGTCGATTTGTGCGCTATAAAGCAAAGCTGCTTGGAGTAGCTTTGTTGATGGCTTGGGCGCGCCTATCCAGAGATACTGCCAAGAAGCTCGCTCCAGTTACACCGTTTGAGAAATTTTGGGCTTGTTTAGGTACCGTTAAGATGCCAAAAATTTTGCCAAATTTTTCAGATTCTCCGGCACATCGAATCTTTGGACGCATACATGAAGCATTAAATATAGATAAAAAAATAAAACTAATTAAACAGTTTAGACGAAATGGACAAGACAAATCTTTTAAGCCTAATTAGACCATGATTTGACACTAATTGCTAAATAACAACGAAACTGCTACAGTTATATTTCGCTAAAAATTTTGTCAACTAAACGAGGCCTTAGTTTGCCTGAATCGGCAGCTGCCGAATCACTGTGCTACACTGTAGCATAATGTAGCATTTTGTTTTTATTTGATAATAATTGTCCAAACATTGACTAATTAGGCTCAAAACGTTCATCCCGCAAAGTATAACAAAACTGTGCAATTAGTTTTTTATTTCATCTATATTTCGTACTCCATACATGTGCCGGCATTTTGATGTGATGAGAATCTTCTTTTTTATAGTGAATTTTAGAGGCAAATTTAGGGATCTAAACATGGCCTTTACAAATTTGAACTGAAATATTGGCCGAGAAGTTGGACTCATCATTGGGTTTGCTTTATCGGAGTCCGAGGTAGATACAGATCATTTTACTACACCACATAAAACATAGCAGTAGTCGTTGTTTTTCTCACCCAATACTCGGCAAATTCTTTCTCGGATCGAATAACTTGTTCAAGTTGATGTACAGGTTACATTTTCTATTCAAAAACGAGAAAAAGCAGATCGTCCGCGGGTAGGAAAACCGGCGAGCACGCAAAGTTACAGGGCACAAGTGCATCTCACAAAAAAAAATGGAACACTGAATACCGCCGTACGAAGTTGATCGGACTGACGCACTTGAATGCTCACCGCTTGTAATAATTCACATAATCAGACTTGGCGACTTGCGATTATTTGATCCATCACTCCGGGATGGCGACGAGCATCGGCCGCCACGGCCTCCGCATGAGCAGCCGCCGGCGGAACCCGCCGAACATGAACCTCCGGTGGTGCACGGCCGCGGCGCCACGGTGCGCGTCACCTGCCGACGACACGGCAGCCGCCGCCGGCGCCGCCTCTGGACGAGCCAGCGCCGGCAGCAGCACCGCCACCGGCTGGCCGTGCTTCTTGGCGCCGCCGCCATCGTCGCCAGGGTCGCAGTCGTCCGTCATCACGAGGAGCTGCTCCAGAGAGCTTCGGCTGAGGAGGCCGCTCTTCTCCCCCTCCTCGCCATCCTCCTCCGCGGCCGACGGCGGCGGCGGCTTGTTGCGGCCTTTGCAGAGGAGGAGGCGGCGCACGAGGATCCACAAGCTCTTCGCCTTCGCCTTGGGTGGCTTGTTGAGCAGCCTTGCTACGGCCATTATTCTCCTCGTCGCTCCAATAATTGGCCCCCTCTGATGTCTGATCAGTCAGTGTTGTGGATAGTGGACGCGCTGTTATATATACTAACCGCAGCCTGTTCGTTTCGCTGGTTTACTGTGACTGAAAGAACTGTTCGCTGATTTATTGTGAGAGAAAAACACTGCTGGATGGCTGCTGATTCTACTGATAAGTCTAAACGAACAGGGTGACGCGTGTTCTTCCTCACATTATAGCTGGTCTGTTACTGTCAGGTGTCAGCTACTGCCGCTTGAGATGATCAAGGCCTCCTTTAGCTCACAGAATAGGGGAGAAAAACACTGTATCAGAATTTCTGTAGTATTTCGTTTGTATTTGGTAAAAATTATCTAAATTTTAACTAACTAGGCTTAAAATGTTCGTCTCGCAAAGTACAACAAAACTGTGCAATTAGTTTTTGATTTCATCAACATTTAGTACTCCATGCATTTACTGATATTTTAATGTGACGGGGAATCTACCTATCTATCAGTTTTGTCATGGACGCATATGGTATTCTTCTATGCTTCCAGGAGAGTTATCTGGATCAGTCCCTGTTGTACGCAACCATTCCAACGAGGCCCTTGACCACTGCATATAACAGCTGCCACAGACAACGGCCAGGGCAGCGTGGCACACTGCAGGGGTGTCGAGGTTCAGACTGCAAAAACAAATTCCCTGATTTCTTTGTTTACAACGTGTAGTTTGGGAGTGCCGGAAACGCGCCTCGCAGCGCCATTTGGAAGGCCGGGAGAGCGGCGCGGGGGCTGTTGTCTGCCCACTAGGCCAAACAACAATTGCGCTGGCCAGCGTCCGCATCAGGATCACCGTCAGGCGCTAACCACCGCGGCGCTAGACGACGCGCGATTCTTGGTGGGGGTGTAAAACACCCACTGCTCGTGCTCGTGCTCGTGCTCGGACCAACGGTCGGCGTCGCCGCCATGGCTAATGGCGTCTTATCGTCGGAGCGTTGTATTTTTTTTACTCGTGGGTACGTCGCTGTCGGATCCCAGTTTTTGCACCGGGACAAAACGGGATGCGTGTGTTGTTGCGCGATGGGATTTGACGCGTTCGTTTTTAAAATAGTGGGGTGGTGCTGTGACTGGTTCCGCCTGATGTGAACCAAATCGATATTTTCAGTGAGAGTGTGGGTTAGTGTTGTTGACTTTCTTTGTTTTATCTCACGGCTCCACTAATTAGCGAGCGTTCATCCCCCGCGTCGCCCCCCACGCAGGCGACACGGGAGGTCCCAAACCCTAGTAGCCGCCGCCCCCACGCTCCTCCTCTCCTGCCGCGCCGTCGCCGGAACGGGACGCCGGCAGGGCCGCGCGGATCGTCATGATGGTGGCGGCGGGGCCGTCTCGCTTATAGGTGGTGTGGTGGCGCAAGTTCCGGCGGGCCAGCGGGGGGTGGCTGATCTCGGATCGCGTGGGGTTCGGCCGGCCACCTTCTACGACTGCGGCGGCGCCGGCCAGGGCCCGATCGGGCGGATCGGTGGCGGGGCTTCTCTCCTCCTCCAACCACCCGTTCTCCTTCTTCCCCGTCGACAGCGACGGCGCGGCCAGGGCTGCGGGTTGCCAGAACCGGTGCCTGGGCGGCTGATCAGCAACTTTGGCGACCCGGCTAGGTGCGGCGGCCGGCGGCGGTGGGGCTGTGGTCGGAGCTGTGCAGGCGCGGGGGTGTGGCGGCTGGGTTCTTCGCCTCCGGCCGCCCCCTTCCCTCGCGGCGATGGTGGTGGCTGCGCGCGGCTGGCCAGGGCAGTACTGCCAGTGGCCAGCAACAGTCAGCCAGGCCGCGTTATGGGTCGCCTAGGGCAGGGCTGCCCGTGGCATGGCGGCCGCCCTGGCAGCCTGATGAGGATGGAGACGGGCCGGGGGCGACGTACGCATTGGTGGAGCATGCGTCGCGTGGCCGTTGGCGGCGTCAGTCGACAGCGGTGGCGGCTGGTGCCATTGCCGGCGGCGGTGCTCGGAGCTGCTCGCTTTCAAAGACGGAGGTTGCCGGCATCGACGACGACAGGTGGCTCAGTCGGGCAGGGCGGTGGCTGGCGCAAAGGACAAATCGTGGCCAATGCTGTGCACAGGGTTGAGGTGCCAGGGCGAAAACTTTGCCCTCTTGAGCCGATGACGACGACATCTCCAGACGCCGTTTTCTTCCTTGGAAGCGTCATTGTTTGGGCCTCTTCTCTTTGTGTGGCTTGTCTTCATTGGGTGAAAACCTAGACCTTCTGGTCAAGCGACGGTGGCGTCAGTGGCGCCACTTTCCTCCTTGGAGGCGTCATTTTGGAAGGCGGTGCTCGATCAGTTTACTATGGGGGCCAGCGTTGTAACGACGAAGTTAGAGACCTAGTTGAGGATTCAAGATTGTGGTGTCAACGACAGAGGAAGGCGGTCAGAAGGAAGGCGTAGGCGTGGCAATTCAACGGTCTCACATCTGTTGGCAGTGGACCACGAATTTGGCGAGGAGGCCAGCGTGGGAGGCACCCATGAAATTGGCAGAGACCGGCGTGGGAGGCAATGGCCAGCAGTTGAGTTATCTGAGATGACCTGCGTAATTGGCGGCAGATGGTTTCGCATTGTGGCGGCTGTTTTCGGCGTCGAGAGGTGTTCTGATAGGCAGCTGGAGGACGCGTGTAGCACTTTTATATTTTGATGAGTTAACTAGGTCGAAAAACTTTGGTGTACGTGCCTTGCGTTTAAGTTTGTGTGAGTTTGAAGTGTTATGTAATAAGGAATAGCTATATGCATCGATTGATGCAGAGGCTGGGATATTAATATATTCCATTTTCTAAAAAAGAAGAGTGCACTCACAAATGTTTCTCTCTCCTTTTTATACTTCGGGGGTTTTTTTTTTTGTGAGGGGATCTTCAGAAGAGATGCCCCTGACGAAGAGGCCCAAAAGTTTACATTGGGCTTTGTTAGATTTTGCACGACAGCCTGGCCCGGTAAACTTTCTTTACCGAAGTAGTAGCCCGTGGACTTGTAGAGATGTGGCACGGCGTCCGGCCCGCGCCCCGTGTTCATCTCGCCGACTCGCCGCCGCAGCGCCGAGTCGTGCTCGCCCCGCCCCGCCCGGCAACCGCAGTCCGCAGACGGCCTAGGTCGAGGAGGCGAGGAGGACGATTCCGTTCGCCATTCGGGACCCAGGACTCCAGGAGGCCAGGACCGGCGGCAAACTGCGCACTAACGTCTGACAGCGGGGAGGCGGCGAGCCGGCGATTGCCCGTCGCGGCGTTGGCGTCGCACAAGCTGCCGCCTCGCGTGGCGAGACGGCTAGTTGTCTCCTGTTCAGGTACGCATATGTATTTTTATTCTTCCCTATATGTATTGCCTAAGCGTATACAGGCCTGAAACTTCTATCAGAATTAGAAGATATGCCTGATAGATCCCCCACTGATAGCTAAATAGAACATGTCTTCGGACTGCTAGAAACAGGAGCAATGTCGCAAACCCAGGAATGCCAACATCACTCATACATGCATTCGGATTCGGAAAATCATGTCCACTCTCACAAAAATTGACTGCAGATAAGTGCGAATGCGATTGATAACATAAAATGGGAATGATTGTGCCTAAGAGACCACACATGGTCAATACAACTTAAACATGGTGGACCAAATACTGGACTGTCAGCGAATTAGAGTACAAAGTATACAGCTTCATTTCTTCGTTTCGTGTTGCTCCATTTCTGTCATCGGTAGTCCCCCTTCTTTTGTCAAAATGAAAAATAGTTTCTACAATTTTTGGCATGATACTTATTCTACTACTATGTTTCAATTTATATGCCAAGCTCCTGCTGTGACATGACTTTACACTCCGTACCAGTCAACAAAGAAAAAGGAAACAACAACTTACCCAGATGAATCAGCTCATTAACAAATCTCTATACTGTATACAATTCGTCCGATAGGGCTTTATTTCTTCAGGATCAGTATATATACAAGGTACCTCATCCGCTAGCATTTGATGCCACCGAGTGCATGGTTGATTGGCTGTGGAATCTGTGGATTACCGAGTCAGGCGAATACTGTATGCTATTCGTCAGCAAGTGTGCATCTTCCTTAGGAGATGGGGAGCTCTTATCCATCTTATTCTCTGGGGAATCCCCATTCTTGATACAGTTCAGGGCCTCCACTATTTCCTTCATTGACGGCCGTGAATCCCTTTCTAGCTGTAGACACTGAAATGCCAGCTCAGCAACGAGATCTATCGATTTCTTTGTTTCCTCGTCGGTCTCGTACCCAAGCTCAGGGTCAACCAGTTGATCAACCTCGTGGTTCTGAATTCTGTTGAGAGCCATGTTGGCCAGGTTAATATCGCTGTGGCTCCTGCTCATGTCAACAGCTGGTTTAGAGGATATGAGCTCGACCAACACAACGCCGAAGCTGTACACATCGCTCTTCTCAGTTAGCTTGTAGCACTGGTGGTACACTGGGTCGACATAGCCTGGTGTGCCCTGTGGGACAGTTGATACATGGGTGACTTCAGGAGGGCACAGACGCGACAACCCAAAGTCGGCAACTTTGACGTGGAAGCTGTTGTCCAGCAGTATGTTGTTGGTCTTAACATCACGGTGTATGATTTCGACTGCATGGAGGTATGCAAGTGCTTCAGCTGTTTCTATGGCAATGTTCATCCTTAGAGGCCATGTAAGGCCACGTTCTGATGCACGGGATCCATGAAGATGGTCTGCAACTGTCCCATTAGGGATGAACTCGTACACGAGCATAAGGTCACGGCTGCTACGAGACGTGCAGCCATATAGGATGACTAGGTTCTGGTGGAGGAGGCGGGACAAAATGTCTACCTCATTTATGAATTGTTCGACCCGTTTATAGTTGTTCTTGTAGAGGCGCTTAACTGCAACTACTCTCCCATCCCGGAGTTTCCCTGAAGGATAAAAAGGTCACCTTGTCATTAAAGTAAAAAAAAAAAGATAAATAATATTTTTATGCATAGATCCTATTCTTCACAGTTTCATCTGTTAATGTGTTAATCATGAAATGCAGACTACAGAGTTAGGAATGACAAGGTATTTCGGTAAACAGTATTCCCACCTTTGTAAACAGTTCCAAAACCACCATCACCAAGTTCCCTCGAGTCACTAAATCCATCAGTAGCTTCTTCAAGTTCCTCATAAGTGAAAATATGTGGAGAGCCACCCAACTCAAGGTCTTTGCTATATGACTGCATTGAAGATTCACTACGCGTGAAGCCATTTGGTGCTCTAGCCTGTTTCCTCCTCTTGCGCTTGTGCCAGACAAAAAAGAAGCATGCTACCAATAGACTGCCTCCTACTCCACATACTGCCCATAATAGTGTATCAACATTAGCAATATTGGTAACCAATTGATCCTAGAGATTCTGAAACATAAGATGCTAAAAAGTTCGGGTAGTGCAGGAAATGGGACCCAATATAATAGATACAAAATACAATACATGGTTGGTACTCACCAATTCCGACTACCATTCTTCTTTTGCTTTTTGTTCCTGCATAAGAATAGTAACTGTTAATAGCTTGCTAATTTAAATGTAATACTTTTCAGATTAAATTAGTCTATAGCCTTCCATGGCTGGCAGTTAAGATATGACAGTATATATGAGGAGAATAGAAAATAAAAGGAACTGTTCAAGGAAAAAAGAGATGTATGTTTAAACATAGAGATGCTCGTTAGCATTCTATGTCCAGCAATAGTGACCATTTTGCACCTTTGTGTGGCATGAGAAAATATAAGCCTGTACGGCTGTACAACATAGATGTACTTGCAGATGTTAAATAGGTATATTTGCAGTGTTTACTCATGATAAACCTGCAAATTCTCAGTGCCCTACAGCCAGAATCAAACATGATGTCATCCTGGAGACAAAGCCACACTATTTGGTCTCTACAGGCAAAATTTTCCTACTACCATTTCCCCCGTTCCATATACAATGGTCAATTATCAGAGCAGGATATAAATTGATGCACTGAATATCTCTCTCTGATCTCCAGAAACATCATGGAAAAGCAGAAGCCTGGCTATGTTACGACCTAAATCTTAATGAAGTGTCTAGGTATAAATGATTATGGTAAGAAATTGAAGGTGTAAAGTTGAAAAAGACAGCACAAGAAAATGCAGCAACTGCTGGATTTCAGATCCTCAATTGAAGGTGGTACCAACACCATTAAGTACCAGCTTGTTAGAAGTAAAAGAAATAATAATCTTGACTTTCTTTAGAAGTAAAAGAAATAATAATCTTGACTTCTAGACCATAATGACATCAAAATTGTATGTCCATATAGATTATGTGGTCTTTGTAACTGCTGAAAACAGGAACAGTGTCTGTTAAGAAAATATCTCAGACAAGACCAAAAAAAAATTCAGACAATACAAAAAACCATGATTGAAGCAGATCTGGGATAGGTTAAATTAGGATGGACAACAGTAATCCAGTGCCTTGTTTGAAACTTTCTTGCATTGTTGTCGGTTACCATTATTGACTTTGACTTTGACTTTGACTTCATCGAAGAGTCATAAAATTCCTTAGTCATGATTGCTGGCCCAAACTATCTATATATTCACCAGCAAATGGAAGAAAAGTTAAAATGGGGGTGATAGAGGGTAAACTTTCTGTCCTAAAAAGAACCTCAAAGGGTAAAGCAGTACTCCAAACATAGATGCATGGGGAAACACTTTTAAGATGAGCATGGGAGGGTTTTGGGATCAATCTAGTCGTGGTACCACTAGCCAGTGATTCCTAGGTTCTCTACATAGAACCAAAGATGCAGTTTGATAAGATTTAGAAAAATAGCCCTCAGAAATCCGTAGCTAGAACTAGAAAGTAAGCACATCCTTAGGCCATGTTTAGTTCCCAAAATTTTTCAAGATTCCCCGTCACATCGAATGTTTGGACACATGTATGGAGCATTAAATGTAGATGAAAAAAAACTAATTACACAGTTTGGTAGAAAACCACGAGACGAATCTTTTGGGCCTAATTAGTCCATGATTGGACACTAATTGCAAACGAAAGTGCTACAGTAGCCAAAGTCAAAAGATTTCGCGAACTAAACACGCCCTTATGCAAACTGACTCTGCACAGAAGCCAGAAAACAAAGAGTCCTGGCAGAAGAAAATGCACAGACATGTCATGCTCACAAAAGGTATGCAGGAGCAATATGATGCAACGAGGAAACATAAAAAATGACAATCAAAATAAACAACACCAAGGAATCTTGTGAATATCAAATCAATCATATTTCTGTTCAAGCCATGCAGATTACAACACTCCTGTGCAGTTGAAATCTGACAATTACATCACACGGGCATGATTGCCCCCCATATAAATTCACTGCAGTGTGTTATCAACTTTAGAAGCTTGATTCCACAACAGATAAATTCAATTGTTTTCTTAGAAAAATATAGTGCATTGATTAGCAGATGCTAGAACAGTTCGCTAGTCAGCTATCACTAGGAGAAGAAAAATAGGGATAAGGGCCATTGGTACGGCATCTTTTTCAAATAGTGTAGTTGAATACTTCAACCAATGTGTTTGACTATAATACAGTGGGCCTCAATGTCCCAATCAATGGAATAATTGACACTAATCAACCAAAAGATAATTTGCCGTTGAGGCAGACTGTCCACGTAAAAGCGGGACAAACTTTTTTTCCAATCAACATTGTATATTCCATGTAGCAGTGATCACGCTAAACTGTATGAAGACGACCTGTTGTTATTTTTCAATTAGTACGGATAGCGACTTTATGTCATTGGCAGGACCGTATTTGGCACCCAAATGGACACTACAGAATCATTGAATCCGTTAATACGATTTGCATAGTTGCATTGCATGACCTAAGAACTACTGGTTTTGTTCGAGAAAAAGAACTACTGGTTAAGTGGTAATTGACTACTAGGAGAGTAGGAGTGAAGCAATCCTCTGTTAATTGTGCTTGAAGTTCTCTGATTTTTCAAACTGTTTGGGATAGGCCAACTGTACTCCTTCCAGGTTAGCTGACTAAATGCTGTGTTTGCAACAAAAAAAAAGGTCAAAATTGCTCTGCATTTTAATTTCCTGAACTCACCGCACTTGTCACCGGAGCAATCACAGGCGAACTTGGTGCCTTTGTCGCCCCCGTAAGTGCATTCCCCACCTCTTGCCATGCACTTGGGGCAATTGCCTGGCACCCATTTCCACACCACAAGAAACCCATTCTTCATGCTAGCGATGTAGCCGTCCTCATGTCCATCGGGAACCCGGAGAATCGGCACTACGCTGAAGAGGCAGCCTTGTGGGATGCCGCCCGGGATGCCGTAGCTCGAGAAATCCCGGTCGTCGCCAAGCCGGACAAAGGAACTGTTGTCGCAGGGCAGGCTATGAAACCCAGCCGAATCCGCCGGTGGAGACCCCGTGCACTTCCCAAGGAAGAGCAGCTCCTTATTGACTCTGCTGAAGACAAATATCCTGGGCGAGAAGAGCGAGATGTTCACCGTTGGCGCTGGGCAGCCGGTGGCGAGCGGGAGGTTGTGGTCGACGACATGGAAGGATTTGTTCTTGGGGAAGATGCTGAGCACCTGATACGCCTGGTAGACGGATTTGGTCAAGAACGCGCCGCTGCTGTTGCATTTGAGCTGGAAGGACGGCGGTCCGCACGGCGGCCGGCCGGGCTCCTCCAGCCAGAACGGGTTGGTGATGTTGAGCCCCCCGCATGCCTTGGGCCAGCAGCCTGACGAGTCTGCCGCGCTGGCCGCCGCCGGCGGGAGGAGGAAGGAAGCGAGTAGCAGGAGGAGGAGTGGTTGCATAGCGGATTGGGGATGGAGGGGAGGTGTCAGCGGCAGAGTGGTTTGGATTCCAGAGTTCGGCCACGGAGGACCTCCTGACCCGAAGAGTGAACAGGGAATGGGATGGGACGAGGGACGGCCGGACGGAACGGATATGATGACGACGAGGGGAGCCGGGAGAGAGGACAGAGGACGGTGGCAACTGGCGAGCCCTTTGACCGGTCGTGGTCCACGCCTCCAAGCGTTTGATTAGTACTAGTTTTGTTGTACGTATTCTTTTTTTTTTCTGAACTTCTTTCTGCTCCAGTTTAATACGAGTACTATATACTGTATTTCGTTGACTTCCGTGCTGCCGACCCCTGACGGCGAAGTGCCGGCGGCTAAGGCTGTGTTGAGATCTGAAATATTTGGGGGGGGGGGGGGGAATTCTCGTAACACTTTCGTTGTTATTTGGTAAAATTTATCTAATCGTAAATTAATTAGGCTCAAAAGATTCGTCTCGACATTTTATTTTGATGTGATGGGTGGCAGAGGAAATATTTTGAGAAGTGAACGGGCCTAAGCTAAAAAAAAAACGCCTACCGGCCACCCCGGTTGGGAAGGACGACACGCGTTTCGCTACGCCCCTTATCAAATCAGCGGGTAAACATGCTGATCGCTGATCGGTGGTTTGGGTTGCCAGGTCCGTGCTTTTCGGTCTCCCTATGCTTGCTATAGTACAGTAGTAGTTTTTAGATTCTAACTGCCAACTTACCGGCTGGTGATGGCGGCGACGGCGGCAGTGACCATGTCAAGAGGAATCCGCCACTGATGAACTGCTTGTAGTTTGCTGGGTTCACCTCGCCGGGCCTCGCAAGCATCGGCACGACGGTAGCGTTGCAGCCCTCCATGAAGTAGCTGTCAGGCACGTCG
This sequence comes from Saccharum hybrid cultivar R570, assembly GCA_038087645.1. Classification (NCBI taxonomy): domain Eukaryota; kingdom Viridiplantae; phylum Streptophyta; class Magnoliopsida; order Poales; family Poaceae; genus Saccharum; species Saccharum hybrid cultivar. Next base: position 7,013,235 of record JAQSUU010000112.1, on the reverse strand, counting down.
GGACCCTTGGTGACGCCAACCAGCGTCTTGTTCCCGCATGCCGTGTCCACGAGCCCGCGGCTCTGCCGCACCGCTTGCGCCGGCGGCACCGCGCAGTCGTAGAAGATCATGTTCTGGTTAACTGGGCTGATCGAGAACGGGGGGACGACCTTGGAGGAGCTGTTGTTCGTCGGGGAGTGGCAGAGCTTGTAGCCGGAGCTATGGAAGTCGTCAAGCTTGTGGACATCGGCGATGAGCAAGGAGGAGTTGTTGTAGAAGATGTCGAGAATCCGGGACGAATATGTACTCAACCCGAAGTATGGGATGTTGGTAGAGCAGCGAACCTGGAACCCAATCACCCCACAGCTGGTCTCCGTGACGATCCCGAACGGGAAGGAGATGTTCACGCCGCCGCATAGCGTCGGGGAGCAGAGTTCTCCTCCTTGCCGGTCCGCTGCCATCGTCGGTGCCGCCGTCGCGAGCATCACAGGCAACGACCACCACGCCCATGCCGTCCAGAGCGAGGAGACGAGGGAGAGCCACGAGAAGGACGGAGCCACAGCCATGGGAGCATAGCATAGCATCACAAGTGGTTGAAGGTGATTCCGAATCGGTGATGGGAGAAGGGAGATAGATGATGAGGGCGCATGTGGCCGACTAAATGGTGAGGGTGAGTCCGAGCGTCCTGTGTGGACACTGTAGGGGGCCGAATCCTTTGACGGGACGTTTTGGCCGTCGTCAATCGTCATACGCGCACGGGAATTCCTGAGCTGGGCCTCGTTTGGATTGAGGTGAGAAGTTCAAAATTTTTCAATCTCTCTCCGTCACATCAATTTTTGCACGCATGCATGAAACATTAAATATAAATAAAAAAACCAATTATAGAGTTCAGTTATAAATCACGAGACAAATCTTTTAAGCCGAGTTAATCCATGATTAGACATTAATTATCAAATACAAACGAAAATATTATAGTTAAAAAATTCTAACTTTTCACAATCTAAACGAGGCCTGCCCGATGGACACTCGACAGTGGCAGCCACTGACGTGACCCGGCTCCGGCCACCGGGTAAGACACGCTACTGTCGGCCAACAACCTCTTTTGTCAAACCCTGGACTGGTATTAGCGAACGGCGACGACTGTACACACAAACCTCTAATGATCAACAGGGACTAGCAGATTTTTTTTCCAAAAGAAAAGGTGGTCAACGGAATGCGCTAGATACAACTTTGACTTGCAGTTTCAACTTTCCACCTGAATATGTTGGTAAGAGCTAAGAAGGTGTATTGACAACAACATGAAGTGGTTTTTACAAACCCAGCTTCTACTGATATTTTGTATGGGTGAAGTGTCTGCCACAAATTATTTCTTAAACTAATGTGTTTCTGTCGATTTCCTAGCAGCGGAATCGGGGCTTGCAAAGGCAGCGATAGCTTTTTTTTTTTATCCCGGATAAGGCCGACATGCTCGTGCTAGGGAAAATATCTATTGGAATCTTGTTAGTGTCAGCCAAAGAGACATTTCTACTATTTCCACGGAATGCTTACTTGCCAATGAAAAAAAATGCAAAAACTCTGAAATCATATATATATAGGGGCACTTAAGATTAGCAATACATATTCTACTACTAGACTGGGAGTGCAACTCTATTATTTTTGCTAGTTGCATTCAAATTTCACTATTTCATTCAAAGAAGCACTTAAGTGAATTAATCTAAGAGAAATGTAAGCGTTCCTAAACAGAGTGCTAATTTAAATAAAGCAAAAAAAATATTCCACAATATTTTTCTCTTTTAGTTGAACTTCCCTTTTCCTCTTTTGCTAGTATTGTGCATGGAAAGTTGAAATCAGAAATGCTAAAGAATTTGATGGTTCGTCTCAGTTATAGAAACTTTAAAATATACTTTTTTCTAGTATGAACCGATGAATCGGAAGGTCAAAATCTAGTTCTTTGATTGAAAGTTGCAATCAAGGCTCCATTGAAAGTTGGATGCTAGTTGAAAGTTGTCTTTGTCTGGTTGGAACTTGGAAGTCACGATTCACCCCAGTTGAACACTTGAATTCTATCACTTAAAGTTGAAAAGGTCAAATTGCTATGTGTAAGTTCGGTATTATGTACCGGTGAGAAAAACGAGTAGATGCATCCATAACTTGAGTTTCAAAAAGTGGTCAGCGATGCCTAGGCTAGGCGAAACAACACTGCCTCGCCTAGGTGTTTTTCTACCTACAGTGGTTTAGGACTTGACCCAAGCATGAAAATGGCCAAATGCGACAAATGGAGATGGTGGAAGATTAAGATGGTCATATAACTCATGTATGTGTGAAACTATCAACTTCTTTCTTTAACATGAGAATTACTCTGATTTAGAGGAGGCGAGGCAGTGTTGTATGACCACAACCCAAGCCTCCAGGTTAGATTCGCCCCTGGCTGGGTGTAAGCAACTGGGCTGATCGAGAACGGGAGGCCGACCTTGGAGGAGCTGTTGTTCGTCGGGGAGTGGCAGCGCTTGGAGGCGGAGGAGCTATGGAAGTCTTGCAGCTTGTGGACATCGGAGATGAGCAAGGAGGAGTTGCCGTAGAAGATGTCGAGAATCCGGAACGAATATGGACTCTTGGAGTTGGACCCAAAGTATGTGGTGTTGTTGGAGCAGAGAACCTGGAACCCGATCACCCCACAGTTGATCCCGAACGGGGAGGAGATGTTCACGCCGCCGCATAGCGTCGGGGTGCAGAGCTCTCCTCCTTGCCGGTCCGCTGCCGTCGTCGGTGCCGCCGTCGCGAGCATCACAGGCACCGACCACGCCCATGCCGTCCAGAGCGAGGAGACGAGGGAGAGCCACAGCTACGACAAGGACGGAGCCACAGCCATGGATGGGAGCATAGCATATTAGCATCACAAGCGGTGAAGGTGATTCGACTAGAATCGGTGATGGTGGGAGAAGGAAATATCACGAGCGCGCAAGTGGCTGTAAATGGTGAGGGTGAGTCCGCGCGTCCTGTGTGGACACTGTAGGAGGCCGAAACCTTTGACTGGACGATTTGGCCGTCGTCATCCGCGCACGGGAATTCCTGAGCTGCCCGATAGACACTGGACAGTGGCAGCCACGGACGTGACCGGATGCGCGCGCCCTGATCAGCTCCGGCCACCGTGTAAGGCACGCTCCTGTCGGCCAATAAGTTCGTCGTCCCACTTCTTTGTCAAACCCTGGACTGGTACGGAGTATTAGCGAACGGCGACGACTGTACACACAAACCGGACTAGCAGACTCTTTTTCCAAAAGAAAAGGTGGTCAACGGAATGCGCTAGATATAATTTTGACTTGCAGTTTCAACTTTCACACCTGAATATGTTGGCAAAAGCTAAGGAAGTGTATTGACAACAACCAGAAGTGGTTTTTACAAACCCAATTACTACTGATTTTTGCACGGTGCATTTAAATGTGTCTGCCACAAATTTTCTTTCTTAGACAAATGTGTTTCTGGGGCTTGCAAAGGTAGCAATAGCTTTTTTCGTGGATAAGGGTGATAGGCTCGTGCTAGGAAAAATATCCATTGGAATCCTGTCAGTGTCAGCTAAAGCAACAGTTCTACTATTATCCTTACTTGCCAGTGAAAAAAAAAACGCAAAAACTCTGAATTCATACATATAGGGCCACTTAAGATTAGCAATATATATTCTACTACCAGGCTGGGGAGTGCAACCCTATTGTTTTTGCTAGTTGCATTCAAATTTTACTATTTCACTAAAAAAATCATTTAAAAGTGAATTATTCTAAGAGAAATGCAAACATTCCTCAACAGAGTGCTAATTTAAAGGCAAATAGTCCACATTCTATAACTACTCATCCTGCCGACAACTTCTTTGCCATACTCTGTCTGTGTGTGTTTTCTGGATGTTGTGGGCGATACGCACATCTTCTTGCTATGAAAAAACGAAGACTACATAGCTTTTTACCTCAAATAAGATATTTTTTCTTTTAGTTGAATTTTCATTTTCTCTTTGTTAGTATTGTGCATGGAAATTGTTCAGACACTTTAAAGAATTTAATGGTTTGTCTCAAATGTACAGACTTTAAAATATATACTTTTTTGCTAGTATGAACCAATGAAAATGGAAGGTCAAAATCCAAGTTTCTTTGATTGAAAGTTCTAATCAAGGCTCCACTGAAAGTTGGATGCTAGTTGAAAGTTGTTTTTCTTTGGTTGGAACTTGGAAGTCATGGTTCACCCCTGTTGAAACACTTGAATTCTATCACTAAGTTGAAAGAGTCAAATTGTGAGGCTTTTACCTGTGTACCCTTAAAAAAGATGTCTCACTCCTGCATACCCCTCAAAAGTTGGTCGTCACCTATATACCCTCACTCCAACTTTTGTTTTCCCTCACGCCATTCCGTCCGCATTCTGTTAGCTTTCTGCCGTTTGGAAGCTCTGACGTGTGGGTCCGACCGGACAAAACGTCCAAAATACCCTTCTCTCAACCCTGCTTTCTCTCACTGTCTGGTGGGGCCCACCTATAAGTGGCTCAGACTCCTTCATCTTGGGCGTGGTTGGTTCACGTATGTGAGCAGCCTGGATGGTCCATGGGAGCCAGGCTGCCGCTGGCCAGGCTGAACGCATGCGAGGCGATGGTGATTGGTTCGCGTCTACTTTTGGCCCAGCTGCTGCGCTGGCTCGCGAGAAACGGAACTCATCCGCGTTTCCACGGAGCCAGGCCGTGGAGCGTCTGCGTTTGTTGCACCCGCTTAGCCAGGCTTGGCTCGTCGGCCAGCCAACCAAACAGCGTGACGCTGCATCCCGTGAGCCTTCGGGGACAGGCAACCAATCATACCCCTTGTCTCCCGCGCGTGCACCAGAGTTAGACGGGGCGGAGCTTGCCCTCGCGCCCCTGCGGCCGCCTACGTGGAGCGGAGCTCGACCGTGTGCCCTGCAGCGGCCGGGGCAGAGCGGCCCCATGGCGGTCGGGCGGAGCTCGCCGTGTGCAGCGGCCCAGGCAAAGCGCGCATGGCGGTCGGGCGGAGCGAGCGCGCCCACCCCTCCTGCTCCTCCCTACCTCCGCTTCCACGCCGTATCCCTCTTCTCGCCGCGCCTCCCGCTCCTGAACACGCGTGCCCCACGCTGCCACAGCGAACAGTGCCGCCTCCTCCTCTCCGCGCTGCCGTCGTCGTCCCCCTCGCCGGCCTCTCGCTCACAGGGCGTCTCCACCGTGTCGGTCGACTGCGAACCACCGGGGCCCGCGCCCATGCCTCCACCTGCTCAGCCGCCGAGCCCCACCGGGACCCGATGATCGCCGTGGAGGTCGCGTCCCTCTCTGCCGCTCACGACAGGCTCTGCGCGGCGTGCACGCTCCGCGACAAGCTGCGCGCGCTCGATGCGGAGCCCCGCGTCACGGCGTTCCTCGGCAAGGACTCGAGCAGGGGCTCCACGGCGTTCCTCGGCGTTCCTCATGCGAGGGGCGTTCCTTGGCAAGAACTCGAGCAGGGGACCCGGCGTTCCGTGGCGGCCGGGGCGGAACTCCCCCGCGTGCGCCCAACGGCGGCCGGGCGGACCTCGGCCGCGCCCCCGACCATGGCCGGGCGGAGCTCCCTCGCGCGCCCCCACCGACGGCCGGGCAGAGCTCCCCCGCGTGTCTACGGGCAGTAGCACGCCGTCGAGCTCGCGGCTCATGTTCGCGCCTATTCCGTCGCCGCGCCCTCGCCGCGCCTCCGTCGCCGTCGATGTCCGGTGTGCTGTTGCCGATGGCCACAGCATGCTTGTCCTTCCCACCGGGGGACACGCAGGGCCCCATGCGCAGCACCATCGCGACAACCCGGCGGAGGCCGCTGAGGAGCGAGCTGGCCACGCTGGACGCCTGTTGCTGCCGATTCGGGACGGAATAGGCAAGAGAAGAGAAAGAAAGGAGGAAGGGCGTGAGTATGACAAGTGGCCCCACTGGAAGGAGACAGGGAGGAAGTTTTATGCCTCTGACAAGTGGGTCCCGCCATAGGGCACGATAGTCATTTCCTCGGCCACTTTGACACCGTGAGAGGCAAGAGTGGACGGAATGGCGTGAGGGAAAACAAAAGTTGGAGTGAGGGTACGTAGGTGACGACCAACTTTTGAGGGGTACGCAGGAGTAAGGCATCTTTTTTAAGGGCACACAGGTAAAAGCCTCTCAAATTGTTATGTATACAGGTGAGGAAAAAAGAGCAGTTGCACCCATAACCGTAGTTTCAAAAAGTGGTCGGCGATGCCTAGGCGCTAGGCGAAACAACACTGCCTCGCCTAGGTGTTTTTTCTACCTAGAGTGGTTTAGGATTTGACCCAAGCATGAAAATGGCCAAATGCGACAAATGGAGATGGTGGAAGATTAAGTATGGTCATATAACTTATGTATGTGTGAAACTATCAAATTCTTTCTTCAACATGAGAATTACTCTGACTGATCAAAAAAGGTACAACCACCTAGAATTGCCTAGGCAGCCCTTAGGCACACTTAAGCGCTAGGCAAAGCCTGACCGCCTGCTTAATACCCAAAGTTTTGTGAAACATTATTACCATAATAGTTATATAATATATCATTTCTAAATATAAGGGTCATTGTTTGTCTAAATGGTTATTTAGTCTGTTTACACACCATTTAAATGCTATACTATGGTACACCATTTCTATTTAATCAGACATTTAGCCCGTTTAAGTGATCGTTTAGGCTAAATAATGGTTGAACGGTAAGTGACCGAATATTCATCGTTGGCTTTTTTATATACTCTATCCGTCCACAAAAGAATGCAATTCTCACGTCCCTAGCAGTCAAACAATTCAAGCTTTGACTTGAATTATATAAAAAAGTACTAACACTCATGAAACAAAATAGGTATCATTAGATTAGTTATAGAATATATTTTCATAATAAATTTATTTAGAGATTTAAATGTTAATATTATTTTCTATAAACTAGGTCAAACTTGAACTGGTTTGACCGCTACGCTTCCCATAATTACGTTCTTTTCTGGACAGAGGGAGTATAAAGGAATTTTATATTCCGGTCTCCAACATTCCCAAATGAATGAGTGGAGCCATTTATAATAGACTCATGGTGTTTTTCGTTGTTTTGGGCTTACAGGTCCGTTACTCTGATGTCTCTACGGCTAAACTGATGGATCCCATGTTCTAGTGGAGTACCAGGTGACATCCGGTACTCCGGCTGTTCCAGTTTTTTTAGCTATAATAGCTATTCTATACAAAGATGAATTATTTATTAGTTCCAAGAGTGAAGCTTACTTGACTCGGTCGGCGTCTGCCATGTCAAGAGAAAGCCGTCACTGATGAGCTCCTCGTAGTTGCTTGCGCTCGCCTTGGCATACTTTGCAAGCACAGGCATGACAGTAGCGCCGCAGCCGTCCAAGAAGTATCTGTCGTCCGACGCGTTGTAAAACCCTCCGACGCGAGCAAACGTGTTGTTGCCACATCTCGTCTCCACTAAGGCAACGACGAAGCAGTTTAGCACGGCGAGGGTGGCGGCAGCCGGCAGCGGACTTGGCGCCGGCAACGCCGGGGATGGGTGGTGGAGGGCGGGAGGCAGGGGAACATACACGGAAGAAAGAAAAGAGGGAAGAAGCATCTGTGCCTCATGAGGGAGCAATCTGGCTTGAGGAAGAAGAAAAAGGCGAGCTATTAGATCTTGACCGGACGACTCATATTCATCGCTTGATAAAACCTTCAATCAGGCATCTAAATTTTAGCAACTCCCTATGAACCGGTGAAATGGAAGGTCAAAATCCAAGTTCTTTGATTGAAGCTTCTAATCTAGATGGAATTGATATATGTAATGTAAGTTTTGTTCTAGGATTTGGTGAGAGATAAGAGTAGTTGGCACTCATAGCAGTAAAATAGTAGATGTTTTTCTAAAGGCAGTAACATTAATATGTAAAAGAAAGTCTGGTGGGACATAATAGTTCCAACGAGTAAACCTACTTTGTGAGACACTTGTCCGTAGAAAGTGCCTCCTACTTTGACCAGGAAGAAAATTAAAGAGGCAAATCGGTGGCCATTTTGTGCCCGTTGCCGTATGCCACTTTCTGCACCCACTTGCCACAAATGGACATTGCAGCAAAGCAAAAGGCTACTCATACGCTTCCATCGATGTATCAACCACTAATCATACGCACGCTAACAGGACACGAGATTGCTAAATGATGGCAGCAGATTGACTTGACAGCCCCGCTCTCTCCCTTGTTGCTTGGCACAAATTTGGGCCAATAAAAATGGGAGTGGGCATTCAAATCCAAAATGATGGCCCTGATTTGGAGGCTATTGCTGAGAAGTTGCTCTAAGTTCGTTAAAATTGTGATTCTTAATCGGATCAGAACTTAAATGGCAGGATCACAAATCATATAATCGTAAATCAACTAGATTGTATCTAACAAAATCATAGAATCCTCCATAAAAAAAAGCAAAATCACAGAATTAACCCAACAAACTAAGATCACAAAGTCGTAACTCAACAACTGCACCAGGGATTGCTGCGTGGCCAGTGCCCCCCCGACATGCAATTCAACTGTGTCACCACCAATTGGGCAAGAACACACGAGATAACGACAACCATCACTCCAGGTGCCGCTGGCCAAAGCTACCAGTGGATCGAGGGAACGAACAGGGAAGGCAGGCAAGGTCACTCAAGGTGAGATGAGAGCTCTACTCCTGCGTGCAAATGAGGACCTAATTCCATGGGGCCTACGAAGGATATGACCGAGCTCCTCTCACTTCTATGTGAGCCCTGATTCGAAGCTATATAGATAGATTCATCTTCCTGCTAAGCTGATAGATAGATTCGGTATAATACTAGTTCCAAGAGCGAAGTTACCTGGCGGCGGCGGCGGCGGCTGCCATGTCGCGAGGAAGCCATCCCAGACAAGTTGATGGTAGTTGCTAGCGTTCACCTTGCCAGGCACTCCAAGCACCGCCACCATGGCAGCGATGCAGCCTTCCAAGAAGTAACTGCCTGCTGACTCGTCGGAACACCCATCGGCGGCACGAACAAACGTGCTGTTGTGGGCCTTGTGGCACATTGTCTCCACGAGGTCCACACCAGGCTATGGCGGCGGCGGTGGCTTGTTGCAGTTGTAGAAGATGAGGTTCTGATTTACGGAGCTGATCGAGAACGGAGGACCAAGACGGGACGAGGTGCTAGTCGGGAAGGTGTGGCATCTTCCAGTGCTACTAATATTGAAATATGCAGGCCAGTGTCTATCGGCGATGAGCAAGGAGTGGTTGTGGTAAAAGATGTTGAGGATCTGCATGTCGTACTCGCTCTGAAAGGATCCGAGGTATGGGATGTTGTTATGGCAACGGACCTGGAACCCAATCCCGACGCCGCAGTTGGTCTGCACGGCGCCCTCCGGAATGAGCCCAAACGGGAAAGAGATGGTCACGTCGCCGCATAAAAAGGGCGGGCAGTGCTCTCCTTGCCCATCTGCTGCTGCCACCAGCAATGGTAAGGATAAGGCCACCCACACCGACGACGAGACTAGGAAGAGCAGCAGCGAGGATGGAACCAGAGCCATGGAAAGCTTCCAAGATGGCTTTCGCAGGACGAACAGAAGGGTGATTATTGGTGAAGAACCGCTCACACTGGCCTCACAGGCACACATGTGTGGCTGAGTAAATAGTGTGAAGGTGAGTCCGCGTCGTCGTGTCGTGTGGCTAAGTAAAAAGACCCGAAAACTTTGACTGAGGGCATTCGGGCCGTCGTCATCGGCACACGGAACTTCCAAGGTGCCCCATGGACGTACGGGGCACGGCGACGACTGACGTTGCCGCGGATGCGCGCTCCATCCCCCACGGTTCTGCATCCTGGCGGCCGGCCAACGAGCTCCTCTCACTTTTTGCCAAACATATACGGCCGGGGAGACGAGCTAGCAGACTTTGGAAGTGGTCGACCCAATAATTGGTTTTGGCTTGTAGTTCCAACCTGAATGTGTTTGCAAAAGTTACCGTTTTTTTAACGGAACTCAACTGCTCATGACTTTTTTTAAAAGGACAGCAGGAGCTTTGCTGTAACTTTTATTAGACGGAGAAAACAAGCAAAAAAAAAAAAAAGAGATAATACGTTTACTCAAACAAGCGCTTCAGCCTTGGTTGATGTCATCCTTGCACAAACTAGAAGGTAGAAATAGCTGCTTGCCGGATTGTGCCAGCATACTTTTTTACTTGCGAGTGAAAGAATCTTAGCTTGTCACGGTCAGCCAAAGCAACAGCTCCAATATTTCCACGACAGACTTTACTTGCAAGTGCATTTTCTTTTATGGCAAAAACTCTGAATTTTATATTTATGGCCACTTTAGCTTAGGAACAAACATACTAGGCTAGAGAGGTGTGAGCCTTTTATTTTTTTCTATTATGAATCAATTTTGAAATTTCCCTCCACAAAGGCCGATGCAATTGAGTTTATTCTAATGCCCTGTTTAGATCATTGGAATTGAATTTCTTTTAATAACCATAATTTAGACATATATTAATTAAGCTAATATAGTTGTATATGGATTATATTTGTATATTATTGTTGGCTATACGAGAAAGATACTTATGTGTTGCATTTCTATTATAGGGGAGCGAGTTGAAGAGCGTGTCATAAGTTGCAAAGTAGAAATATAGCATGGTGATCTATAGAATCAATTTCCATCTTCCACACAATGAATTTGAGATAAGCTTATATGTGAACTTTGGAAAGTGGTGGAATATCAAATTTCAAACCAAATAGCCTAGTTTATTAAGTAGATTTTAATTTCTCTAAATGAAAAGATCCAAATGACACCTAAGAGAAATGTAAGCATTCTTAAATAGAGTGCTAATTTAAAGGCAAATAATCCATATTCTATAACTACTCATCCTACCGACAACATATTCGCTATACTCTGTTTGTGTGTGTTTTCTGGAGATCCTGGCTGTGGGAGATACGCACATCTTCTTGCTACGAGAAGACTATGGCTTTTTACATCCTATACAATATTTTTCCTTTTAGTTGAATTCCCCTTTTCTCTTTGTTAGTATTGATGTATTGTCTCAAATGTAAAGACTTTAAAGTATACTTTTTGCTAGTATGAACCGATGAAAATGCAAGGTCAAAATCCGAGCTCTTTGATTGAAAATTCCAATCAAGGCTCCATTGAAAGATGGATGCTAGTTGAAAGTTGTCTTTGTCTAGTTGGAAATCATGGATCACTCCAGTTAAAACAATTGAATTCCATCACTAAAAGTTGAAAGAGTCAAATTGTTAAGTGCACAGGCAGAGGGGCTCATCCGCGCTCTCTTTCCTCTTTCTCTTCTCCTTTCTCCTTCCTCCTCTTCATCTTTGACTACAAAATTTCGAGGGGGCTTTATGGGGCTCCATAGACAACATTGGGGTAGGGGGCTACAGCCCCCTCCCCCAAGCCCCCATAGATCCACCCCTAGATAGGTGTAATTTCCGTGTAATGCATCGGTGGTAAAAAAGAAAAAAAAAGATAGATGCAATTATAAGTCTGTTCAAAAAGAGCTCGGTGATGCATAAACGCTAGTCAAACAACACTGTCGCTTTGGTGGTTTTCTACCTATAGTGGTTTAAGACTTGACCCATGCATGAAAATGGGACAAATGGAGATGGTGGAAGATTTAAGTATGGTCATAACTCATGTATGTGTGAAACTATCAAATTATTTGTTTAACGTGCTATATCTTCTCTGTTTAACAAGAATTGCTCTGACTGGTCGTAAAATGCACAACCCCTAGAATTGCCTAGGCTAACATTTTAAAAAAACATTATTTGCCATAATAGTTAAATAATACATCATTTCCCAAATATAATCATAATAGGCCCCAGGCCTAGATATTAAGTGAAAGAATATAAACTTTTGATATCGACTATGATGTTTTTTTTATTTGAGTTGAATTCTCTTTCCCCTATTTGATATCCCTACTAATACATAGTTAGTCGATTAATAGGCCAGCCCTGTTCATTTTTTTATGAGCTCTTTGATTGGAAGGTCCAGTCAAGTCAAGGTTCCATTAAAAGGAGTGTTTGCTAGTTGAAAGCTGTTTTTTTTAAAAAAAGTCATGGATCTCAACCTTTGAAGCAAATGTATTATTTCGTTTTAATTGAAGTTGAGATCAAGATCAAATTGATATATGCAGGTTTTGTTCTAGGATTTGGTGAGAGCCAAGAGTAGCTGCACTCTATCCATGAATAAATAGATTCCTAGCACAAAAATTTGTCTACAAATAAACCAACTTCGAGGAGGTTGAATGGTCCACCAATCCATTTAGTTTTCTCAGAGGTCTCTCATATTTATTACCATTCACAGATTCTCCAATCCATGCTTAAGTTTCCACGGTTGGACGGGTGTAGTAAATGCTATAATTACTGTGCAATTGGAATAATCACCTCTTTATGTGTAACTACTCTAATTAATGAAGGGTGATAGGGCATTTCCTCTGTCGTACTAATCTGTCTTAAACTTGCTAGAAATTTTTTTATTCAGAGACAGAGGAAGTAGATTTTTTTCAAAGACAATTAATATTAATATATGTAAAAGGAAGTCTGGTGAGACATAATGGTTCGAACGAGTAAACCTACTCTTTGAGACACTTGTCAATAGAAAGTGCCACCTACTTTAACTAGAAAATCAAAGTGCCAAATGTTTTTTTTCTAGGACACGACTTCACGTGTATTTCAATAAGAAGGAGCAGCACAAAGCATACAAACGCTACCCGGCGAGATGCCCGGATATAAGAGTTTACCGATGCACGCACCTAAGCTTAGAAAAAAAAGAATAGTGCTCTACATTTTAACAACATTTTGCGACAAAGGGGTGGACGCTGTCATCAATGCCCGTCAGCGACGATCAGAAACTCGGAGAGCGTCGTGAATCCAGCACAGATCCACTCATCTCCCTCCTCCAGCACCACGTGTCTTGCCTGTTGCGCCGTGGCGGAGACATTGTCGAAGACTCGGGAAAGTGCCAAATCGGTGGCCACTTTTGGTCGTAGCCGTACGCAACTCTCTGCACCCACTTGCCACAAATGAACATTGTAGCAAAGCAACAGAAGCTACTACTTTGCTTCCATCGATGTAGTGTCAGCCACTAACGAGGATAATCATACGCGAAGAGGACACGAGAATGCTAAATGATGGGAGCAGGTTGATGTGACGCCCGGCTATGTCCCTGCTGCTTCGCTGTGAGCACTACGCTGCCTCTCGGAAGGGGAGAAGACACGGACCGCACACGCGTTTAGCAGAGATTGTTAAAATCGTGATTCTGGATCGGATCAGAACTTAAATGGCAGGATCACGAATCATAGAATCGTACTAGATTGTACCTAACAAAATCATAGAATCCTCTGTAAAAAATAAGCAAAATCACAGAATTAACCCAACAAATAACTGTATTATGCAGGCCACCTTAGCTTGAGCAACCAATCAGACCCTAACCAGGGATTGCTGCGTGGCTAGTGCGCGCACCACACCCCCGGCATGCAATTCGTCAGTGTCACCACCTATTGGGCATGAACACATACGAGATGAATAACCATCACTCCAGCTGCCGCGGGCCAAAGCTACCGGTGTATCGAGGGAAGGCACCCAAGGTCACTCAAGATGAGATGAGAACTACGTGCAAGTGGGGAACTAACTCCATGGGGCCTACGAGCTACGAAGGATATGAGCTCATCTCACTTCTATGCCAGCCCTGATTCGAAGCTATATAGACCAAAGGCATCCCGGCCTCTTCCTACTAAGTTGATAGAGACATAGATAGATTCGGTATAATATTAATTCCAAGAGCGGAGTTACCTGGCGGCGGCGGCGGCTGCCATGTCGCGAGGAAGCCATCCTTGACGAGTTGCTCGTAGTTGGTTACATTCACCTTACCATGCACTCCAAGCACCGGCACCTTGGTGGCGGTGCAGCCTTTGAAAAAGTAGCTGCTTGACTCGTCGGAACGCCCATCAGCGGCACGAACAAACGTGTTCTTGTGGCATACCGTCTCCACGAGCCCCGCACCTTGCGGCGGCGGCTTGGTGCAATTGTAGAAGATGAGGTACTGATTGACGGGACTGACGGAGAGCGGAGGAACAAGTACGGGGACGGTGTTGGCCGCCGGGATTCGACAGCTTTCTTGGCTAGACCTATTGAAATATGGATGCCAGAATCTATGCGGAGCAATGTGCAAGGAGCGGTTGTCGTAAAATATGCTGAGGATCCGCATACTAATATCGCTCTGAGAGTATTCGAGGTGTAAGGAACTATTGTCATAGCAACGAACCTTGAACCCAATCCCGCCGTCGCCGCAGTGGGTCTGATCGGCGCCATCCAGGATGAGCCCAAAAGGGAAGGAGACGGTCACATTGCCACATAGCACGGGCGGGCAGTGCTCTCTTTCTGGCCCATCTGCTGCTACCACACGCAGTATCATCAGTGGTAAGGGTAAGACCACCCACACCGACGACGAGACTAGGAAGAGCAGCAACGAGGACGGAGCCATGGAAAGCTTCGAAGATGGCATTAGCAAGACGAGCAGAATGGTGAACCGCTCACAGTGGCCTCACAGGCACACAGGTAGTGGCTCAGTAAATAGTGAAGCTGAGTCCGCGCGTCGTGTGCGTAGACCCGAAGACTTTGACTGGGGGCATTCGGGCCGTCGTCATCGGTACATCGAATTTCCGAGGTGCCCGATGGACGGGGCACGGCGACGGCGACGACTGACGCGACCGCGGACGCGCGCTCACCCGGTAACAACAAGCCACGCTCCTGCCGTCCGGCAAACGAGCTCGTCTCACTTTTTTGCCAAACACATAGCTAGAGGCAGACTTTGGCAGTGGTCGGCGACGGCGACGACTGACGCGACCGCGGACGCGCGCTCACCCGGTAACAACAAGCCACGCTCCTGCCGTCCGGCCAACGAGCTCCTCTCACTTTTTGCCAAACACATACTGTGCTAGCTAGAGGCAGACTTTGGCAGTGATCGTCGCAATCGCAATGCTACATCCCTCCGTCCCGAGCTACAATTCGTTTGATTTTTTACCTCAAATTTGACCACTTGTCTTATTTATAAAACTTGTACAAACGTAGTAAAATTTAAGTCATTCTTGAACAACTTTTGTTAATAAAACAAGCCACAGCAAAAGAAGTGATATTTTATACAAATTTTTTAATAAGACGAGTGGTCAAACTTATGATAAAAAAGTCAAATGAACCATAATTTGAAAGCATGATTTTAGCTTCTATACTAGTTCCAACCTGAATAAGTGAATGTGTTTGCAAAAGCTACCAAGGTAACAACAGCCTAGAGTGTGTGTTTTAACCGAACTCATGTACTCCTGATTTTTGCACGGTTGATTTACGTTGATGTGTGTTTGCCACAAACAAAATCGCTTTATTGGGATCTTCTCTCTTAGGGCGTCCCAAATGGTTCTCAAATAGCTGGTCTAGAAAGAATTCTATTGGCTATCAAGAAGAGAGATCAAATAGCTAGCGACTCTCAAATATGATCTCCCAGAAAACAACTCTCTCACAGTTCACATGAACCTCCATTATAATATTCTTTTTATTATTTCTAAGCCTCATCTAGCCATCGGCGAGCTCTACACCGATGGACCCCACACGACGACGAGCATCTATTCTCCCAAGCAGTAAGGAGATGTTGCGCTGAAAGCGCAACTTGCAAACATATGTTGCAAGTGTTTCAATTTAGAGCTACGTTGCGATTGCGATTGCAACAGACTAGCTAGGCAGACTTCCAACCTGAATATATATATATATATATATATATATATATATATATATATATATATATATATATATATATATATATATATATATAAAGCTACCAAAGTAACAACAGGCTCGAGTTAGTGTGTTTAATTTTTAACGGAACTCATGTACTCCTGATCAGAGGCAGAGCCACCACTAGGGTGAGTTGGGGCGGCCGCCCTAGGTCCCTGTGGCCGGGCACCCCTTCCCTGCACCCCGGAGCTGGCCTCTGTCGAGGGCGGCGTGAAGTTGAAGACGACAGCGGCGGCGCGGTGCTGTTTGCCTTCTGTTTGAGACGATGGAGAGCGTGATAGGCCTGGCGCTTGAGACTGGGCCATGGCCTTCCAACAACGGCCCAACAAGGCGCCCAGCGTCACAGCCTCTGGGCGGCAGGCAGCCCGCTTGCCCGCTCAGCCGATTCGACGCCGCTCCTCTGCTCCTGCGACGCGCAACTTCGCCAAGTCGCGATCCCCAGATTCCGCCCGGCGCCCGCCGCGCCGGCCGTCGGCGGCTCCCCCGCCTCCCCGCGGCGCCCGCGGCTCCCCTTCCCACTATCTCGCCTCGCGCAGTCGCACCCTCGCCTCTGATCTGCACGCCGGCCAGCGGCCACTCGGCTCGCAGTTTGCTCCTCCGGCGAAGTGGCTTTGCCTCAGACGGACCCACCTCAAGGTCCGCAAGCAGCCGCCCGTCGAGGGGCTCAGCTCCAAGCTCATCTCTGCGATTTGCATCTCTGGGTAGGTAGTCCCAGTAGTGGAGCAAACTATTCGTTTTTTTTCAGTACTATTAACAGCTAGCGTTGTTTGTTTGATGCACGTCCTTTCTAGCTCCATGCACTTGCATCCGCACAGCCTCAGCGCCTGACGCCTAAATGACAAATTGACATTTGATGTCATTGTTTATTAGCTAGCGTTATTCTAGATCCTTCATGTCTCCATGGATTAATATCATTTTCTAATTAATTTGTCTTTTAAATTGATAGTTTTTGTACTATAATTCTCCATTGAAATATGTATTATTGATTATTCCTCTATAGAAATGTAACATCTTACGACGTGTTTGGTTCCGCAAAATGTAATGTAGTTCGATTACTTCCGCTAATGGATAACGAAACGTGTGTTTGGTTCGGGCCGGTCCGTTAAAGGGTACCGCGTAATTGGATACCGTGCAGTTCACTGCTGATACCGCGCCTCCCCGACGTTTATCAGTCTCCGCTCGAAGACTCACGCCTGCCTCTCGCCCCGCGGTGATACCCAATCCCTTTACTGCGTTCAACCAAACTAATCAGGGAATCAATGATCCCCACGCCGGTCCCCACTACCGCTTACGTTACCGGCGACGAAACCAAACACCATCTTAATTTTTGTTTGTTGTTCTACAACTTTTGTTCTTGATATCCTTGTTTAGGCAAAAAGTTTTAGTTTAAGTCCGCCCTACCTCAATTCTTGGGCTGGATCCGCCACTACTCCTGATTGTGCACGGTTGATTTATGTTGATGTGTGTTTGCCACAAACAATATCATTTTATTGGTATCTTCTTCCTTAGGCCTCGTTCGCTTCCTTCGGAATAGACCGTTCCACGCCCGGATCGTTCCACTGTTATATAGATTAGTGAAGGAATGGTCCGGCTAGGAACGGTTCTTAGGCAACCAAATTGGACCTTAACGAATGTGTTTCTGTCGATTTCCTAGCCACGGAATCTGTTCTTGCCAAGCGAACATTATTTTTCTCTCATAACAAATTAGTCTGGCTTATTAGCCATAATATAATATTTTTTTCTCTAGACAAATTAACCAACAATATTTTCAGTCATGGCTCAGGCCGGCAAACGTAGCAATAGTTATTTTTGCCGGAAAGGTGCGAACATACTTTACTTGCGAGTGAAAGAGTCTTGTCACGGTCAGTCAAAGCAACAGTTCCAATATTTCCACGACAAACTTTACTTGCAAGTGGTTTTTTTCCGGCTAAAACTCGAAATTGTATATCTATATACTCTTTGTAAAGCTAAACGCCATCAGATGGTTTTTTCTCTTCATGCAAAGTGTCCACAACATTTCCCGCTAAGTGACCCACTGGATGTTCTATCTCTCCATGCAAGGTATCCACATCATTCCCCGTTAAGCCTATGTCATCCCTTATTAATTACAAAAATTGTCCACGTCATCTCTATCATGTGCAATATTTTATTTCATCACCTAATCCTCTATAATTAATCAAATATTATATTGGTTTTTCTTCTTTTAGCTTATCGATTTTTTACCAAATCTGATACAATAAAATAACATATAAGTCAAATTCATATATATACACAGTATATAGAATATCATATAGTAATGGTACATATGTAATAGATTTATTATAAAAAAATCCCACAGCAACACGTGGGATAGTCTTCTAGTTTATTATTATGAACATAGGCTGGAGAGTGTAAGCCTTTTATTTTTGCTATATGTCAACCAATTTTAATGCTTCAAGCCGTTACTATTGAATTATTCGAGAATTTGCAAGCATTCCTAAATACCAGACTTCTATGTGCAAGCGTGTGTTTTTTTTTGAGGCACCAGGTACTACGTAATTAGAGCATTCCCAATAGTCTTTCTAATTCATCTTTTGGATAGTTATTTGAGTAAAATTGTTTTCTCTATTTTGTACGTTTCAATAACTTTTTTATATCTTATACGCACTCTAAAGAGCCATCCTCGCTCTCTCTATCTTTGGCTAGCGAGAAATTTGGAATAGATGATATATTAATATCTATATTTAGAGATTCAATTAAAGAGGTTGTTGGAGGATATGTTTTCACCAAAATCTCTATTCTATAAATTAGAAATTATACAAAGAGTCTCTTGAAGTTGCTCTTAGGCTGAAGTGGAGCCTCCCACAAGCCTCATATGTGGTGGAATCTAAGCGAGAAATAAGTAATTATTTATTTTCATTATGATAACTGAGAATCGAACTTGGTATCTTTAACCATGATTTAGTACTAAGTCATATGCACGAACCACCTCAATCTAAAAATTTAAGCTAACAATATCAAGTACTCTATCGGTTCCAAATTGTAAGTTGTTTTCGATTTTTCTAGGTACATAGTTTTTTTATGCAGCTAAATATACCTATGCCTAGATATATAGTAAAAAGTACTCCCTCCGTCCTTCGTTCACAGACATATTGACTTGGAAAAAGGTTTGTGAAATCACCGGCGTCTAAGCCGTTGTTGCATCGGGAGCTTGCGCGCACGTTCTGCATTCCCGTGGCGGAGTAACTATGACGCTTCGCTTCCATAGTACCATCTGCATGCATGCATGCAACTTGCTCTTCCCTTCCCAACTTTCCTCACTATTTTATTCCTACCGCCGCTCGAAGCCTGCAACTCTATCTTGCGTACTCGCGAATGCTCTTGCATGCAGCCATGCAGGGAGTGATGGTCAGCATAGGATACGAAGGGATTTGCGGCGTTTGCGGCTGGAGGTTGCAGCAATTAAGTTCTCCTTGGTCTTGATGAAAAATGCTATTACGCTTGTGAATGAAGGACGGAGGGAGTATATATCTAGAAAAGCCAAAACAACTTACAATTTGGAATTGAAGGAGTATATATACTGATATTTTCCTTTGGGAGTTCTATTTTATCTTTGATGATATTGTGGGTTGAATCAAACACTCAAAAGTAAGAAAGTTGATAGTTTGTCTTATATGTAGAGCCTAAAGCAAACTTGTTTGTTAGTTTGAAGTGATGACCAAAGTGGAAAGGTCAAAATGTTGGGTTCTTTGATTGAAAGTTCAATCAAATCTTCATTGAAAGCTGGATGCTAGTTGAAAGTTGTCTTTGTTCAGTTTGAAGTAACGGCCACCCTAGTTGAAACATTTCAATTCTCAAACTTAAATAAAGTTGAGGTCATGTTCGAATTGGATATGGAAGTGCAATTGTTTCGTTTTGGTGAGAGGGTTGGTGAGAAAAGAGAGTAGTTGCACCCATAACAGCAAAGTAGTAGATCCTCCTCTAAGCAAATATAATCATAAGGGCATCACCAAACTTGTAATTCTATCATGAGGCTCAACCTCTCACTAAAAGATATTTGTTCATATTTCTCAGAGAGACAGAGACACTGCAGGACAATTTTTGCTTGTAATTCGAGTTGGGATCCAAAGACTTTCAAACTAAAGCACTTGATGAGAGTCCTATCCATAAATAGTGACTCTGATTAATTTCGACAAGAAAAATCAAAGCGCCAAATTGATAGCCACCTGTGACCATAGTCCAGCGGCAGAGTCAAAACTTAGTTTAGGAGACAAATGTCAATAGGGAGTCTATTTACTCTTTAATTACATGGTGGATTAGTTAGATCAGATCACTAAAGTGTATATATAATAATAGGAAAAAAAACATCAAGGTTGGACGGTGCCGGCCGCTTCCCTGGCTTCGTCAGTGCCATAGCCATACTACACAAGTTGTGGACCCACTTGCCTCAAATGAGCATTTTCTCAATGCTAACGGCAACCTACTACCAGGAATGGCAATAAAGTTTGGATGACGGCAAAGGCACCGAAGCTTCAGGCAAGTGCTCATATTCTTTCGTTTGATGCGGTCGTCGGAGCACTAACGAGAACAATTATACGCGAAGAGGACACGAGAAAGCTAATTCATGGCATTAGCAGGTGAAGTTGACGCCCGGCGAGCACTCCGCTGCGCCGGCAGGGAAGAAGGCATCAGTGATTTCACACGCGTTTGCCTATAGGATTGCGGCGTGGCCAGTGCGCGCACCACACAGTCCCGGCAACTCGTCAAATGTCACTCACTGCAGCTGCCGCGCGCCAAAGCTACCGGTGAATTGATGGGAGCTAGCCAAGGTTACTGAGAGTGACACGAGAGCTAGTACGTGCTTCGTGCAATTAGTGTCAGTAAGCAAGTACCTAGATCTCCATGGGGGGCCTAAGGATAAGCTCGATCGCTCCAGTGGCCAGTGGGCAGCACTGACGCGACGCCAACGCGCACGCGCCAGCGCCACGCCGCAATCTGCATGATGCAACGGGACCAAGAAAGTCGTGCGGCTAAAACGACCAGCACGTACGTCGGTACGTGCCGAGTCCGCGTCGGCCGCCGGCGTCCACACACACGCTGGCTACCGTAGATGGATGCACATACGTGTACGGAGGGGCAGGTGGGAGAGCGTGGGACTCACCGGCGCATGTCGACCGCGCGCGTCTGCCGCCGGGGCAGAGGCACCGGAACTCCGCGGCGGCGTCGTCGTACCGGCACTGCCCGCCGCTGGCGTTGCATGCCTGGCAGTCACCGACGCCGACCACCTCCCAGTCCAGGACGAACCCGTCCTTGAGCAGCCGGCTGTAGTTGGCCGCCGTCATGACCGCCGCCTCCGCCCCCAGCACCGGCATGTAGGCGTTCTGGCATCTCCACGTCGCGATCGGCGCCGGTGGCCTGTCCCAGTGGTAGTCCCCGCCGAGGTACGCGTAGCTGGGAGTACTGCTGCAGTTGGCGGTAGCGTTCGCGTACTCGGGGCCGCTCGGGGCCGTGCCGCTGCAGTTGTAGAGGAAGCACAGGGCACGGTTCTGTGGGCTAATTTTGAACTGGCTGAGCGCGATGCTGGAGGACACGTTGAAGTCGATTTTGCACACGCCGTCGTCGCCGGCGAGCTTGGCGTGGCAGGCGACGAGGGAGTTGGTGGTGTAGTCGATGCTCAGGACGTGGATGGAGGAGCCCTTCAAGGAGGCTACGCGGCCGTCGCCGCTGCACCAGACCTCGAAGGCCGGGTAGCCACAGGGCGAAGGCGGCTGGCTGCTGGTGCTGCTGCCGAGCCAGAACGGGTACCTGAGGGTGAGGTTCCCGCATGCCGCCGGCTCGCAGTCGTCGGCGCTGGCGTGGTCATGGAGGAGGAGGAGGAGCAAGGAGGCCAAGAAAGGGGCGAACAGTACGGTAGGATGCATCAAGCGTTCAAGCTATCCACCGAATTAATGGAGACGGTGGCAGCACGAGAAATAATGGAGGCGATTGGGGATCGACGTAGATGAGTGATGAGAGGAGGAGAAGGTCGAAAGAGAAATAGCAATTGTATTTGCTTGATTGATGATTGACTAGTCTTCTTTCCGGTTTGGTGGACCTTTTTAATCAACAGGACAACAGGAGTAGGAAAGTCAGTGTTGTCTTATAACTGACAAACTTTTTCCCTTGCTATGACTTGTAAGAGATGATGAAAGGCACTAGTCTATCGTTCTTCTACTGTTCTCAATTTCGACTTTCGAGTTCCCCGTTCTTTTTTAAACAAAAAATTGATTTCGGAGCTTTTGCTACATCTATATATCTGCCGTGATATTTTTTTTAAGTCTCCGTTACATGTGACTGATGGTTAAGCTAACCATCAGTCACCATCCTAATCTCACGGCTGCCCGTCCCATGTGATGGCCGTACGGCGACCCGCAAAAGAAACGTCAATAATTGCCTTGCTTGCTACTACTCCGTGGCCCGAAAACGCAGGAGAAGCATGGGCACCATGCACTTGATCGCCAGGTGCAGGTGCAGTCTCTAGTCCTAAGGGCTCGTAGGCGTTCTCGGGCACATGGGCGCCGTCGTGCTGTACAGATTCACGTACAACGATACATACACCCTGTTCGTTTGAGCTATTCAGTGGAATCAGCAGCCATCCAGCAGTGTTTTTCTCTCACAATAAACCAGCGAATAGTACTTTCAGCCACGATAAACCAGCGAAACGAACAGGCTGATAGACGGCCTGCACTTGGGCTTGTTTAGTTCGCGAAATGTTTTGGAAATGGTACTGTAACATTTTTGTTGTTATTTGGTAATTAGTGTTCAATCATAGTCTAATTAGGCTTAAAAGATTCGTCTCGTGAATTTTGTCTAAACTATATAATTAGTTTTATTTTTTATCTATATTTAATGATTCATGCATGCGTCTAAAGATTCGATGTGATGGGAAATCTTGAAAAATTTTGCAAAATTTTAGGAACTAAACAGGCCCTTGGTGCTGCACGGGAGCCACGGTAAAGCAGAGTTGCTGAGAATTTTTCCCCGTCGACTGACGGATAAGCAGGATAGCAGGCAACTGCTATTGAGTAATTCTGTTTTTTTAATTATCATATTTGTGTTGGTTGTACTTGCCTCTTTAGATGTGTGGACCTTTGTTGGCCCATAAGATGTGTCAACTAAAACAACCAACCAAACACAATTGTGGACGTGGAAAACCTGCTATGTGAATAAGCTATTTCTATAAACGATAATGATAGGATGCAGGTGTCCGTCCCTTCGGATGCCCCGCACTCGCACTTCGCTCGCTGCTTCATACACTGCACCTTTGTATCTTCACAAAAAAGTCTCTCGTCTTCTTCAGCGTAGCTGCGCAGGGCCGTCCACCGCAAGCAGCGCACCCGCCCACCGCAGCCTTTCTCCAGTGCAGCGGCACCACACCCGTGCGCCATCCCTGACTGCTCTGCGCCCCCATCCCTGGCTGCTCTGCGGTCTGTGCCACCATCCAGTGCCGCGCCTCCATCCACCTCACCCACCGCGGAAGGGGAGGCAGGAGAGGCATGCGCCTGCGCCCCCAACAACCTCGCACGTCGACAGGAAGTGGAGCCCTACGCCTGGGTGTACACTGGGTCATTGATGTCCCCCTGACTAGCACATGTTGTATGAGTATATTTCAAGTGTTTCAGATGTTCCAGAGGTATGTTACAAATGTTGTATATCGATGTTGCAAAAACAGATCGGGATGTTGCACATGTTGTAATGGGTATACACGTATGTTTCAAGTGTATGTTACAAATGTTTTATCTGTTCCAGACGTATGTTGCAAGTATTTTATTTGGATGTTGCAAAAGTAGATCTGAATGTTGCATATACATGTATGTTGTAAGCATATGTTTTTAAGTGTTTTCAGGTGTTTCATATGTATGTTTGCAAGTGTTTCATTTGTATGTTGCATATGTTTGCAATGGTTTTCAAATGTTTTTCAAGCGTTTTTGCAAGTGTTTCGGACGCTTGTTTCAAGTGTTTCATCTATTTATTTTTTATGTTGCAATTGTTGCATCTGGATATTTCAAAAATAAATCGAGTGTTGCACATGGGAAACACGTGATAAGCGGCCGGCGATGTGAGTGACGTCCAGGGCAGCACGGGCCCACTGCTGGTGCGTTTGCTCGCGAGCCCGACGCGCTAGGCGTCCACTCCCTCCTTGCATAGGCACCGTCCGAACGTTTGCGCCCGGATTGAAAGTCCGGACACTAGCAATTCCGTTTTATAAAACCGTGATATAAATATCAAACAATGAAATAGTAAAATCTACCCGATCAACAAAGATTGTATCATCAAGTGCATGATAAAATCATGATTTGGACTTATATGAGCACCCAACGCACTTTCTAACACTCTTTGAAATTTGCTACCCACATACGTATATAATATAGCACATTAACACTTTTGTCCTCACTTCGTAAAAATGGGTTATCTCGGAGTTAGCGATCTGGAACTCTGGAAGCCATATGTCTAACCAACCCTTAACCACCGAGATATAACTTAAATATCCACAATGTCACACCACCATCCAACCATGGGCCTAATTCAAACTAGATCAGTACTCCCTCCGTCCCTAAATGTCTGTCGCTTTACGCTTCCTGAGAAACAACTTTAATTAAATATATATTAAAAAATATTAATATTTACGGTATATAATTAATATCATTGGAAAGGTTTTTGAATCTAGTTTTTTTAATAAATTTATTTGGAGATACAAATGTTGCACGTATTTTATACAAATCGAGTTAAACTTACGGGCACAAAAACCGGAAACGACTAACAATTGGGGACAGAGGGAGTATGTCACGTACATCCCTCCTGCCTAATGGGATCGACCTCCTCATCAGACTAACATGCACGTAACTAGGCAAAAGATAACCACAACAGTTCTCTGACACATATGTCACTGTCTAGTGCTGGCACTTATGCCACGCTATGCAACCACACTAGGCCAAACACGTGCAATGTGTACACTTCCACCGAGCCACTCCACTTTCGTCCTCGCTTCATATAAAATATTGGGTCATGGCATGAACTCTATAGATTAATATGTTGGTTCACTACATATACAAACCCTATCGGCAGTTGTATCACAGTGTCAATTTTGACCTTGAACGACAATCACACAAATTTTGAACTGGCGTGGTTTACACGTCACTAGAAGGTTGTGTCTATTGATGACTTGGTGCCCCTTAACAAGTTTGCATCTTGCTATCCTTGTTAATTGGTCGAGTCCCTATCCTTTACTTCCATTCTGAAACGTTTGGTACTAGATTTATCCAAAGTACAGTGAAACAAGCTTTTTCCAGTTGACACATTAACCATAGTACTGTATTAGCTGTCAATCAGCGAGCGGGATTATATACAAGAAGGTGGAAAAGAAAGAGAGAGTTGGAGGCAGAGAGGTACAGGAAAGAAATGTGAGTTTTGTGAGATCAGATTGTCAAACAGAAGGCGCGCGGGAGACGAAGACGAAAATCAGCAGAAATATTAGACCAGTCCATATGCTTATCTGACTTTTTCTACAGAGTAAAACAGAATGGCAGTGATCGATGGCAGATGCCTCAAGGTTGTTGTGATGGCGTCAACTGTCATCGTTTCTCATTTCGCCCACGAGCTTTTCAAAAGTAAAAGACAGAACCTGCCAAAGGGAACATAAATACCCATCCCAAACGTGTATGGCTTTGTTCGCCTTTGAACAGACTAATGGTTTGAACAATGGATAGACATTTGGACAGTTGGCACGTAATGGCATCATGCGCTGACATTGATGGGCAAATTGATGCATGGCAGGCCACACAGAAAACGACTAGTATTCGAGCAGATTCTAGTTATCCAAGGTTAGAAATTGGGAAAGGCTTTGTACCGAATCGCGGGATCAGTAAACTCACCGCGCGCGCGCACGTCGCCGGCTGCAGGCGGCCGTCAGGACAGAGGCACCTGAACGCATCGACGCCGCCATCGTGCCGGCACTGCCCTCCGCTCGCGTTGCACGCCGCGCAATCCCCGGGCACGGTCCACTCCATCAGGAACCCGCGCCTCACGAGCCTCGCGTACTCGCCGAGCGCTCTCAGTTCCGGCGACCCGGGCAGCACCGGCACGGTCGAGTACTTACAACCCGTCGACGACGTCGTGTCCGATCCCGCACGGGGCCCCCGCCGGTCTCGTACCTCCGGCGGCTCAGGTACACGAGCCACGGGGAGGGGGCGGGGCCTGTGGCTGTGCAGTTCATCGGAACCGACCCGGCGGGCGGCGTCCGCGAGCAGTTGGAGGCTGGAGCAGAGGAGGAGCTCCCAGTTGGCGCGGCTGACGGCGAGCAGCGACGACAGCGCGAGCGTGGCGGACACGTTGAACCTGGTGGCGCGGCAGCCGCCGGTGGGGTCGTCGGCCAGGCTGGCGTGGAACGCCACCACGGAGCTGTTGCCGTAGTGGATGTCCAGCACGCGGAGGTAGGAGCCGTTCGGCACGGGCGGCGCGCCGCTGGTCGGGTCGTCGCACGCGATGCCCAAGGACGGGTAGCCGCAGTAGGTAGCCTGCTGGCCGAGCAGCCAGAACGGGCACCTGATCGAGATCCACAGGTTCCCGGCCGCACGACGCCGGCGCGCAGTTCGCGTCCAGTGCGGCGGCGAGCAGAGGCAGGAGCGCCAGTGCTACCACGGCCGGAGCGTGCGTTATGGTGTCGGAGGTCGGAGCAACTGCCGAAAGGAGTATGGACGCTCGCGGTTTATCTATGCCATTTTGTTTGTGGCTTGTCAGGATGGATTATCGTTGAGGAGGTAGATAGCGGGTGGAGAGAGGAGCCGATTTGCGTGACATTAGCCACTTGATTACGAGGGATATTCATGATACAGAGTGCAGTCAACGAGAATATGTCTTAATACGGCACTGTTTAGTAGGAGTAGAATTTTCTCAGCTTGACTTTCATGTCTTAGGAATGTGTTTTAATAGAAAAGATGAGATACCGTAGAACGTGTGCAACCGAAATGTATTAACTAGTAAGATTTTTTTTTAAAAAAAAAGCATGGTGTTAATGTTTGCGGCATAGAGATTGTATGGGTAATGACACTACTCACTGGTTGAAGTGTGATCCAATAGTATTTTAGAAGTAAGAAAAAAAAGTCAGGTACTCCCTCCATCCCAAATTATAAGACGTTTGACTTTTTTGACATCAAGTTTGACCACTCGTCTTATTCAAAAATTTGTGCAAAATATCAATTCTTTTATCGTGGCTTGGTATATTAATAAAAGTTCCTCAAGAATGACTTAAATTTGACTATGTTTGCACAAATTTTTTGAATAAGACGAATGGTCAAACTTGGAATAAAAAAGTCAAACGTCTTATAATTTGGGATGGAGGGAGTAGCATGCAACAGGATAGAAAACAAAGGACAACAACCAACTGTGGCAAAAATGTCAAGATACTGAAACGGTGGAAGAATTCCAAGTTCAAAACATTGAACGTCTAAGCTATTCACTCTAAGCTTTCTCCATTTTTTTTAGAGATCATCACTCGAAGCTTTCATATTTTTCTATGCTGTTGAATATATGACCAATGGTATCTCTGTGAACTTTTTTTTATCAGACTGTGAATTAATTACTCGGGATGATCTCAATAACTAGTTACCCACAAGGCAACAAAGCTAGACCTCACCACATTAGTTGATCTGCCCCTGCCAGTAGCTAAGCAACTAAGTCCTACCACTCCCACCTGTATCCATTGATCGGCTTTGGCCTTGACCATCAGGAGCAGAGCTTGCGACGTCGTGTACAAACTTCGGAAGCATCTTGCATTCTCTCTTTCTATAGTTGCCACGATACCGATGCGAAGAGGGTGTTCAAACCACTCCGCTGTTGGCCAGACCATGATGCCCGCAGGTGTTTCCACCAACCGAGGACGGGATTTGTCGGTTCAATGCATGGACTCTCCCATATTTGCGAGGAGGATTTGCCGACTATGACATCATAAGTACATAATGTGACTTTCTCCTCTAGTTCAGCTCGAGCATTCTAATCTAGTTTTATGTGCACCCTTGACCCTTTCTCCTCCACCATCATGTGCCATCAAAGCACGTCCCAATAGCCAAATTCGTGCCCGCTTCCCCGCCCTGGCCAAGCCCACCGCTAGCAACAACACCACCACCTGCATGCCCACCTCGCGCCCCTGCATCTGCCTCCTCCCTCGGGCCTGCTTGACGACTCACCAGTGGCCTAGTCATTTTTAAGCTTGGCAGCAATAGCAATTCCTCTCTGGCAACCAGAGCATCGCCAGTCGTGAGTCGGTTTATTGGGTAAAAAAGCAGACACACGTATGATTTTGGTTTGACTCATGCTTCTGTCCGGTGGTAAGTCGACTCTTTCTACCATCTGGCCGCACATATACAAATAAAAAAATGCAAACCTCGCACACCTTCTCTCTTCTAATACCTACTTTCCATGTAAACTTCGTCCATTCTGATTTTTTAAATCAGGACAAATCGATGCAAAGAACAAGAGTTGATTATTTCTCTCTCTCTTTGAATGATTCGATTGCTGCAGTGGTATGGTTCGATTCATCATGATCTAGCTAGGACTATGAGTCACTTTTTCCTACAACTGGAGATGGCCTAAAACTTCCCACGTTTTAGGCGGATGTTGCTTACAAGGTGTGATATTCGAAAAGGGTGATGAAGAAACATGTTTGGTCGTGTTTGATCAAACAACCGACAAGGTCAAATCTTAGGGCTTGTGTGGTTGAAGGACTGAGAAGATTCCTGGTCCCAGCAAGGATTCTCAAGCGTTGGATTTTGGTGACCTAAGGTCTAGATACTTGCCTAGCTGCAAACCTGCCTAATAGTGATAGGGAGCAACTAAATAGGCCCTTAGTGCCTTTTTGGCACGGCTTCTCTTTCAAAAGCTCATTTGGAACAGGAGTGAGAGTAGAAGTGTCAAAAGTAGCTCATTCGTATAAAAAAGGGTGCCAGCTCCTCTTTTGGACCCAGAAAAACAGCTCATCCTCTTGGGTGTTTGATATCGCTTTTCTACTAAAGTTGCTATCAGAGCCGAAGCTAAACCACACCAAATAACCCTTTAAGAGTCTTTTCGTTTAGCCTGCATTGGACCCAGAAACTATTCCAACTTATTAAGATTATACAAGTTAGTAAATCATTTCAACTAGGAATCATTCCAATGACTCGTTCTAAAGAAACCGAAGGAACCAGCCCTAACGATGCCCGGCTTGAGGTCTCACGTCTCATCGTGCCGATTGAACCAATTCAACAAATCTTAAGTCCACCTGAGACCAGGCCCTCTACGGGCTACGGCCCACTGTACATGGGCCATCCTTTGTAGTTTGCCTAACTTGCTGTCAGGCCAATTCTTAACTACGCGTCTCGGACAGCTACATATTGTTAAGCCCATTTATAATTAAACCTTGACGCAGCAAAAATATAGGAAATCTCTATAGAACACGCCTAGAGGGCTGAGGAGAGCAATATATGCATGCGTACCTGGAGTTTTCGGAGGACCCCACGCTGGGTTCGCCGCAGCCCGGAAGCACGCGAAGGTCCACGGCCCGTGCCCCGCCTGCCGACGGCGCCCGCACAGGCCGCCGGCTCTCTCGCACTGTCCGCACTCCCCGTCCGCCTCAGGCGTCCAGCTCAGCTCGAACCCCATGTTGAGCGCGGGCACGACGGCGTCCAGCGGGCTGCTGCTGGTGGTGCCCCCGGCGCCGGCGCCGAGCTGGGACCTCCGCAGCACGGGCATGCCGATGACGCTCTGGCACAGCCCCGCGTACCCGTACGGCGCGAGCTCGTCGCCGTCGCGGAACACGTACGAGTGGTGCCTGCCGTCGCCCTCGAGGCACGCCACGAGGTGCGCGGGGATGCCCACGAAGGAGCAGTGCACGAAGAAGGTGAGGTTGGCGTCCCGGGGCGTGAGCGACAGCGGCGGCGGCGATCCCGCGGGGAGGGACAGGTTGCGCCCCACCAGCGGGCAGGTGTTGGACAGCGAGAACACGCCCAGATCGAAGAGCGACAACGTGCGGTCGCCGTACATGATGTGCGTCACGGCGTAGTCCCCCGACGGGAGCGGCAGCACCGGCGTCTCGCGCCGGCACTCCAGGCGCAGGCTTGGGTACCCGCAGTGGGTGGACGACGAGGAGGAGGAAACGTTGCCGGCGCTCGCGCTGTCGTCGTCGATCCAGAACGGGTACCGGATGTCCACGGCGTGGCCACACCGGTACGACGGGCACGACGACGACGACGTGGTGGAGTTCGGGATTATCCGCTCTGTGGCTGCAGAGGCCGCGGCGAGGTTGGAGAAGAAGAGCAGTAGGTGCAGAGGAGATCGTACCAGAGGCATTGTTGCTGATTGTTGAATTCCGCGAGTATGTTTCTGCATGTCCAACCAGCATTGCAGAGAAGAGCAGTGTATGTTTTTGCCCAAAATTTGGGTCCCCTTGTTGCTCAAGTCGGAGATCATGCAAAATTGGACACTGGCTGTACCTTGCGCGACCGCGACTGACTCCCTGTACTGCGGATGATTCAGATTCACACAAGGTGTGTGAACGCCAACAGAAGATTACCAAAGCATTTGTCTTGGGACGGATGTACGATGTAGTACACAAAAAATGTATAATTTGGGGATGCAAAAAAAAAGTCTTGGTTCGCTGACTGAAAGATTATAAAGTATGCTTTCTACTTTGTATATTCTGAAGATGAAATAGACTGGTCTTTTTGTCTGCATGTCAGCAGAAGCCGTGGCCAACAACCTGAAGGTGTGGGAAGTCACACAAAGTTTGTTGTGCTTGTGCAAGTGTGAACATGGAAATGCGGAAAGATTCCTCCAATCGGAAGTATGCAGCACGGCATTCCATCTTACGTGTACAGCAATATAATTATAATACCAATATTTTCGGTGAATGCTAGATGTTTCAGTTGACGCAGAAGCTGAATTCTCTATCATCCATACAAACTTACTGTACAAAGAAGCTTTCAGAGAGGCAAATTTTCTGAACAAAAACACTCTCTTCCACAAACGCATCAATTTACAGGTGACCTAACCTAATACTGTAAGTGATAGAGCACACTGCACACAGGCTACTGACATGTTTCTTTTCTGACTGAATCCTCAACTGCTGTTATGGGTCGTGGTGGATGGGCTGGTCCACTGATACATGACGGAGTCCGGCGAGCCGTCCCTGCTCTTCTTGAGCAACCCCATGTCATCCTTGGCCTTGTCGGCGCACCCATCCTGCTCCATCCTCTGCGCCTCTCGCAGCGCGTCCAGCACCTCACTGATGGGCGGCCTGACGTCCTGCTCCGGCTGCAGGCACCGGAACGCCATCTCGGCGACGAGGTCCACGGCGCGCTTCGTCCCGCCGTCCGTCCGGTACCCGATCCGCGGGTCCACGAGGCGGTCGATCTCGTAGCACTGGATCATGTGCACGGCCATGCTGGCCAGGTTGACGTCGCCGCCGCCGGGGACGCGGGCGCGGCTCATGTCCACGGCGGGCTTGGAGGAGATGAGCTCCACCAGCACGACGCCGAAGCTGTACACGTCGCTCTTGTCGGTGAGCTGGTAGCACTGGTGGTACATGGGGTCGACGTACCCGGGCGTGCCCTGCGGCGCCGTGGACACGTGCGTGGCGTGCGCCGGGAACAGCCGGGACAGCCCGAAGTCGGCCACCTTCACGTGGAACGCCTCGTCCAGGAGGATGTTGTTGGTCTTCACGTCGCGGTGCACCACCTGGTGCGGCTCCACGCCGTGGAGGTACTCCAGCGCGCTGGCCGTCTCCACGGCGATGCCCAGGCGGACGGGCCACGAGAGCGTGGGCGGCGCGGAATCCGTTGCCGAGGCGCGCGCGCCGTGGAGGTGGTCGGCCAGCGTGCCGTTGGGGACGTACTCGTAGACGAGGAGCAGGTCGCGGCTGCTGCGCGGCGAGGTGCAGCCGTAGAGCGTCACCAGGTTCGGGTGGCGCAGCCGCGACAGGATCTCCACCTCGTTCTGGAACTGCTCCACGCTCTTGTAGCTGTTCTTGTACAGCCGCTTCACCGCCACCACGTTCCCGTCCCGTAGAGTCCCTGCACAGCGTCAACGTGCACGCATTTCTTAGCTTTAACCTCTGATGAAATGAAACCATCGGACAGTACTAGCTGAAACTGAAAACATTTTTCGTGCCTTTGTACACTGTGCCGAAGCCGCCGACGCCGAGCTCGCGTGCGTCGCTGAAGCCGTCGGTGGCCTCGTCGAGCTCCTCGTAAGTGAAGATGTGCGTACGCGGCGACCCGGTCATGCTGAACTCTTTCCTGAGCGATGCCAATGGCGTCCCATCACGGATGAGCCCGGCCAGTGACGCAGATCGCTTCCTCTTCCTTCGCTTGTGTAGCATGAGGAGAAGCCCAATGCTCAGTATGATCACACACAGAAGAGCTGCTCCCATTCCTGCTTGTGAGTTATGACACCGGTTTAAACCCCAAGGATAACCACGTCATAAGTCATATAGTGAACTAATATGGCTCCAAGGATAATTGCTGGTCAATTTCCACATAATTTAAAATTTCAAATAAGCAATTGTTGATCACCTTTTTATAATTTTTGACATATAATTAAATCCTAATATCTTTACTAAAAACGTACGAAGAGAGTAGAGAAAGTGAAAACCGTCCAGGGCAAGCTGCCTTTGTTTTTTAGAAAATGGAGTTGTTTGCGGGGGTAAACTGTCTAGTTACTGCTAAGTGAGGCCATGTTTAGTGCTGCCGAGGCATGGAAACACTGTCAAACGCAAGAATGCACATTTGCACAATAAGGTCTGATCTTTCATTCTGATAATTAAAGTTTTCATTACCTCCTGCAATTTTGAGCCCAAGACTCTTTGTGCCGCCTGCATGTTCAGAAAAAGTTTCGTAAGGAGATGAGATCATGAGAATAAACCAACTCATAAAGTTTCAGAGAAATGAGAAAAAGATCTTTTGACTCTTAACAGCGATCAGAAAAAAAAATTGTTGCATGCCCCTTACTAGGCACATCATTACATCAGTGTCAACTGTTTGATTGTTATTTGTTGGAGTTATGCAAAAAAACTCAAGTAGTATACTAATCTTCTGGATTACTCTACTTAACGACAAGTGCACCTCATGTCCTCGTTTGTCAGTGCAAGACAAAGTGAAGCTTCTGATAGGACATTAGTGATATAGACAGCCGAGAAAGTAAAAGAAAAAAACTCGACAGCCCTGGCCATTGTGCTTAAGAAGAAAACCTTCTCACGCAGGTTGAGAAAACCCCCGAACCTCTGCTCCGCCCATACACAGCGGCACCGCAGCTCCCATGAGACTAGACTGGCCTTAGACCTGTGCTTTGGCGTGGGACAGACGAGGGGATTTTTTTTTCAACGCGCAGATAAACTGCGCCTCCTTCAGCCAACAAATCCGCCCCAAGGGGGTTCAAACTCTGGTCGACAGGGTGCAAAGTGCTCAGCCAGACCAACTGGTCTAGCGTTCGCTTGCGCCGAGAAAGTAAAAGACAAAGACATGATCTCAATCTCAACCGAACAAGTATACATCAAGATGACATTGCATCCAATGAATCTGTGGAGAACGTGATACACAGCATATAAAAGGAGGAAGCAGCCTAGATGTTCAAACAACAGGACAGCACTGTGCACGATCAAAGGCTTCTGAGTTCTGTAGAGGAAAATATTCCTATCCTTGCCCTTGCACTAAGGTCACTTTGTGGTATTCCTAGCATGCATGAAATATCTAATGAAAACGAATGGTAATCTATCCAGGGAAGACTTGGGGAGAAGACTTGAAGATGATCAGGTACTATTGGTAGACCTGAGTCAACTCTTAGCTGAACCTCATCTGTTATCAGTTCGAGATTAAATATGAACAGGTATCAGTATCAGTCCCTTTCAGATTACCTATTACCCCGTTCCCTGATACCAGTTATGGAGATAAGAAATTGAAAACTCTGGCAAATGCCTCTACTATATATATGCGTGTTAGTCAGGAAAACATCAAGCATATGGTTGGACCAAATCTCCTGGCTGACAAAAGGTTCAGGTTGAACTGTCTTTATCAGAAAACGGCTTGTGCATCAAACCTGAAGGCACAAATTGATAGAGCAGCTTGGCCGCCTACTGCTGTCGATTGACCATTGACTACAGTTTTTCTTAATAGAAAAACGATATACTCAATACACAGGGATTGGCTTCTGCTACTTTTTGCAGCCCACTTCTAACTAAGGCTTGTTAGAGGCTTTAGAGATAGGAAAGGAAGAAGTGCAGAACAATTTGCCGCCAGTGATGCGAGGAAGCGCTTCAAAGTTCAAAGTTCCATCCAAGTCTAGGAACTGACCACTTCAAAATCCATGTGGTGCTGCCGGGCTAGAGCTAGACAAATCAAAGGGGAATCAGTATTCAAACTTGAGGTTGCCATTGATTGTTTTATCTTGTTCGCGTCAAGTGCATCTTATCTACGACGAACAACACTTGTTGTTTTGTTTCGCTTGCTTGATGTCATAGTAGGAATTCAGGTTTAGTGCAAAAAAAAAAGAATGAAGATTTAATGCAAATTCACAAGAACAGGTAAAATACGAGGCACAAGGTAGGCAAAAAAAATGCAGCAATGGTGAGATTATGTCCATGTACTTAGTAATGTATTCCTTCTCCAATCCAAAGTAGTACTCCAACACAAGGTAGTAGACGATGCTTACCACGAGAAGAAGAAGTCGACGAATTGACGCACTGGAAGGAAAGCTCGAAGAACCTGCACTGCCCTCCTTTCTGTTTGCACGCATCGCAGTCTCCAAGCGTCGGCCAGTCCAGGAAGAAACCATCGCTGATCAATCGCTCGTACACGGACTCACGAGTCAGGTTCATCCCATCTTGGAACCCGCGCACCGGCACGCACGCGGAGCTGCAGTTCGCCTGAACCCACGACGGCCGGCTGTTCTCCACGTCGCCGGGCCTCTCGGAGATGTAAGCTCCAACTGCGTGCTTGGCACATGGCCCTGTCAGCACCTCGTTGTGAGGAATCTTGCAGTTGTAGACGAAGGTGAGGCCCCAGTTGGTGGCGCTGATGTTGACCGGGAAGAGGCCGAGGCCAGAGGACACGTTGAAGTCCGGGATTTTACACGCCCCATCGCCGGAGAAGGCGGTCTCCACTGCCACAAGCATGGAGCGGCTGTCGTAGGATATGTTGAGCACGCGGTACAGGTTCACCCTGAACGTCCTGCTGAGGTACGCCCTGCCAGCAGCGGCGTCGCATGTCAGCGCGAAGGCCGGGTAGCCGCACTCCAGCGGATGCACGCCGACGAGCGAGAACGGGTACGTGACGCTCAGGTTCCCGCATGTCGCCGGCGCGCAGCTCGTGTCGTTGCCGCTGGTGGTCCGGTTGGCGTCGGCGGTGGCCGTGGCCGTGGCTAAGCCTAAGCGCGGCAAGGCGGAGAGGGGGAGCAGCAGCGCCGCCGCCGCCACCACCACCACCACGGCGGTCTGCATCGGGGGGAGGAGAAAGAATAGGTGGTGGTGGTGGTTCTTGTTCGCGTCTGCGCGGTGGACTGTGGAGGTGGAGGTTGTGAAAAAGAGGGCGTCTGACGCACGCACGCAGCTGCGGTCACGGTCAGATACTTGGACCGGAATTTGTTCCCAGGACAGTTCCGCCACGCACTTGCCGCAGAAACCTCAGTGGCCGAGCATTGGCACTCTGCTCTTGCGGCTTTGGCTGCCCGCCTTCGACGGCCGCGACGGAGATTTGGATCATGGAGGCGGCTCAAGGACCGTTGGATCGAGCGTAGCAGAGGGTCTCAAACCGGAAGCATCGAATTCTCAATTCTCATGTCCCCAGTTCGGCAGTTCCGGCTCTGTTTTAGATGTCTGCCTTTGGAGTTGAAGGTTCCGCGAAACTAACAGAGTGTCCGTGCATGTTGATATGCTCGCAGCACCAATCGTGTGAATGATGATTACATGGCCATCGTGTTAAGATGGCATCTGCTTTTGCTTCCCCACCACTATCAAGGGAGTCGCCGAGGTCAGCTGCGGACAAAATCTAGCACCCGGGTGTGTGGTTGGCCTGTGGCCAGCGATTTCTCCGTTTGTTCACTGGACAGACAGACTACTGAATAAGGCTGAAAACCGTTTGCGCACACGAGGTCCGCGATCTTGAATTTTTTAGTCTCCGCCGTCGTCTCTTCCGTTCCGTGGAAGCGACGGCGCCGCGGCATGGCAATGGGCATGCGGTTGTTTACTTGTTTTTCCAAACGCACACAGTACGTGCGTCTCCAGGCGCTCACCCGCTCCGGGCTCTGCTTCCTTCCGCGCGGCGAAAAATCTCTCCAGAGTCCAGACTGACCCTGGCGTTTGTGTCTCATTTTCTTTTTGAAAATGCATGCCCTTCTGGAATCTGGATGATGATGATAATGCAATGATAATAGTGAACGAACTTTGTTACCCTGTGGAAAAACTGCGCATCGGCGAAGACAAAAACTGGCATCGGGCGTCCAACAAGTCCTCTCTTCTTCTTTCTTCTTAATTTGTTAAACCAAGATCTCACATCTACATGGACTGGAAATAGCTAGCACAGGAGAAATACTGCTTCATCGGCTCATGTCATGGCTCCACCTTTAAGAATTCGTGATGCTGGAAATGAATGCTCAAGGTAGATTGAGGATGTTCAATAAATCATTTTTTTTCTGTTTTTGCTCTTATTCTTGGCTAAAACAATACCTTAGACCTCTTGCAAACAAGACGTTAAAACAATATGTTGCCTTCTAGCAAAAATCAAGGGCTCTGTTCGGCAGGTTGTTTTTTTAGCATATAAGCCGGCTGTGGCTGATTTGCTGTGAGAGAAAAACAATGTTCCACGGCTGATAAGCCGTGCTGATAAGCTCAGCCAAACAGGGGGAAGGCTTACCAGCACGTGGACATTCGGAGCCGCTCCAAAATATCGGGCGCCTCCAGTCCTTCGCGCGGGAGGCCGCTCTGCACACGAAAGAAGCCTGCGCTGCGTGTTTTCGCGCGCCCACCGCGTAGACCCCACGATGCGTACTGCCATGCCATCACACTCGCTCTGTTTCGCGTGACCACCGTGTTTGCACGCAGGAACCCACGTAGGTCCCAGTAACCTGCCCCTACCTATGGATGCCGCACTGCGAATGTGTCTGTCGACCTCAGGCGCCTGCACCGTGACCCATGATGGTGCCCCAGCAGTTGCAGTAGGCTTTTGCAACATCCAAATAAAACACTTGCAACATACCTCCGAAAACAAATAAAACACTTGCAATATATGTATGAAACACTTGCAAAACACACCCAAAAACTTGAAAACACATGTGTAGCCATTGCAAAGCATATGCAACATCCAGATGAAATACTTACAATATACGTATTAAACACTTGAAACAGTTCAGACAAATGCTTGAAACATGCATGTATATACAACATCCAGATCTACTTTTGTAACATCCAGATGAAACACTTGCGACATACATCTGAAACAGATGAAACATTTGGAACACACACTTGAAACATACGTGCATAGTTATGCAACATGTGCAATATTACGATCTACTTTTGCAACGTCAATATAAAGCACTTGCAACATATCTTTGAAATAAACATCTAAAACACTTGAACACATACGCTTGCAACATGCGCTTTCAGCGCAATGTCACCTTGATGCTTGGATGAATGGAGGTTCGTCGTTGCGAAGCTTGACACCAACGTGGAGGTCGGCGGCGGCGTGTGGAGCTCGCCGATGCGGCGGCACAGCGGGGCAACTTGTCGCCGGGGTGAAATCACACAAAGCTTCTCCCCTCACCTGCTTGCTGGAGCATCCATGTGTGGAGCCTCACCGGCTCGGTGGAGCGGGCGTGGTGAGCAAGCGGCGTGGTGGGGCGCGGAGTGGGGAAGGCGGGCGGCGCGGTGAAGCGAGCGGTGGTAACGAGTGGGGAAATTTCTAGGAACCACGTCTATTCGTCCGGATGCTCTAACCCAGCATTACTGATAAAGTAAATTATAACATTACATCAAAATGAAAAATATTTAACACGAAATTGAACAAACCTATTAGAACGCAACAGCTTGCAAACCGCAAACTATCAAGTCATGATTTTTATAATTACACCGACACTGCTAGAAAACCAACCTATGTAGAATGGCTAGTGGCCAATTGGCCAAGTCGAACCCTTAGACCTTTTTGAGAGGGTATGCACATACTCTCGCACTCACACCACGAAATTTCTTGTAATTACACTACACTACTAGAAAATGAACCTGCATACAATGGATAGTGGCCCACACCCACACCACATAATTCCAAAAAAAGGTGCAACACCACTAGACAACCCTACCACCAAACCAAAGACACTTTTGCAAAGCCTTAGGTAGTTTTGGATGCGAGGACGAGCAGGGACGAGATGGGACGGCCTCGGGATGAGCATCGTTTGGTTCGGAGGCAACCGGAGGTTCACACAAGATCCGAGCTCACTCCCCCCCCCAAAATGAGCAGATGGGGACGTCCTCAGTGGGACGAAAGCCACATAGCCCGCACGCGCGCGTGAGAAGAACGAGATGACAAACGGGGGCTTGCCACATTTGAGGGAGAAGGAAGAAGCAGGGACTCACCGGAGTTGCCGGAGTCGAGGAAGAAGCGGGCGAGCGAGCCCTACGCCGCCGCCTCGTGGACGAGCTCCGCCCCGCCTGGGCGCTGGCGACCGCACGGGCTCCACCTTGACCTACCTACTCGCGAGCGAGTGAAACGTCCTAATATGGCTAGAGGGAGGTGAATAGCCTATTAAAAATTCTACAAACTCACTAGATCAATTGATTAGTATGACAAAAAGCGTTATGCAATTTTGCTCTAGCTCTATAAGGGTTGCAAGCCACCTATCCCAACAATTCTAGTTGCTATACTCACTAAGACAAACAAAGGCTATGTCACTACGAGCTCTCAAAAACTAGTTACACTAAAGAGCTCAACTAGGTAAGAAGCTACACTAGCAAGGATAATACAAGCTCTCAAAACTAATTACACTAAAGAGCTTGTTACAACTAGTTTGTGAAAATGTAAATGGAGGGGATGTGATCTTTATACCGTTGCGTAGGGGATGAACCAATCAATGAATATGAAGACCAATCACCGGGAGAAGTCAATCAACACAAGATGGACATAATGATTTTTCCCCGAGGTTCACGTGCTTCCTGGCATGCTATGTCCCCATTGTGTCGACCACCACTTTGTGGTTCGGCGGCTAATTGGCAATCCAAAGTCAAACTCTCCAAGAGCACCGCGAGAACCTACCGCAAGTGAGATAACTCAATGACACGAGCAATTTACTAAAGTTGTCTTTGGCGTTCCACCGGGGAAAGCACAACACCCCTCACAGAATCACCGAGAGGTGGCCAAGAACAAGCACCACTCTTGCCATAACTCATCCGCGGCCTCCAAGCCGTCTAGGTGGCGGCAACCACCAAGAGAAACAAAAATCCCGCAGCCAAAGATCACCCAAGTGCCACTAAGATGCAAACTCACAAGCACTAATGCACTTTGATCACTCAATCTTACTTTGGATTAACAACTAAGGGAGATGAGTGGGAGGGAGTATGCTCAACTCAAGAGGATGTCAAGATGATCAAAAGTTCAAGAGAATTTTCAAGAGCCGACCAACACATATTTATATGGGTCCCAAAACAATAGAGCCGTTGGACTCTCAACTCTATCTTCCCCGATAGCACCGGACGCACAGGTGCTGTTGCACCTGACGCAACTCAGCGTCTGGTGGCTTAAGCGCTCGCCCGCTCGATGTCTGTCATGTGTCATGTTCAAATGAGGACCACTAGATCGCCAGCGGTCGAAAAATTACAGCGTTCGCGTACACGCCACACCGGACGTGCCTCTCATTTACACCGGACGCTACAGAGCCAGCATCCGATCGACTCTAATAAGGTTCCAGAGAGGGAAAACGTGTATCGAACGCGTCCGCTGGGGGGCGATCGGACACACCCCAGCGTTCGGTGATCACTCGGCCTTGCCATGTGCTTACGTCATTTGCAACAGACGCTGACATACTGCGTCCGGTCACCTGCGTCTGCTGCCTCGCAAAAATGCACCGGACGCGCCAGTGTACCGCGGCCAGCGTCTGCTCGCTGAAGCCCTTTGCGCGCGCCTCTGCCTAAACTGACCGGACGCGCAGGTGCCCCCGAGGCCAGTGTCCGATCACTTTCGGTGACCGTTTTCGCCTCTGTTTCTTCATTGAATCCTGCCGAGCAAGCTCGGCAGGAGGGAGAGAGAGAGTCTCCACTTTTCTCTTCCTCTAAAAAAACTCTTGCAAATGTGCCAACCACCTTGTGTATCACCTTGTGTATGTGTATTAGCATATTTTGACAAACGTTTTCAAGGGTTATGTTAGCTCTTCACTAGATCCTAATGCACATGCATGTAAGCCATCATCTAGTGGCACTTATGAGACCAAATAGCCAAAGGATTCCCCCTTATAGTACGGCTATCGATCATAAACGTGATCACACCCTCTATGGTGTCTTGATCATCAAAACCGAAATCCTAGCAATACCTTTGCCTTGATTTCCATCGGGTTTTGTTTTTCTCTTTCTTCTTTTCAAAATGCGAAGCAATTGATCATCTTTTGGTCACCTCTATCACTATGACCATCATCTAGCTCCATCACTTGGTAGGGGACTTATCATTTTATGTTTACACACTTTAGCATAATGATTAGTCCCCAGGTTTCATCAATTATCCAAAACCAAACTAGGGCTTTCAGCGAGCTCCACTCTGCTCGGCCGCTAGCGAGCACGTAGGATCCGTCTCGCCCCGCCGTCGAGCGCCAGCCCCATATGGAAGAGGAAAGGAAGGAGGAGCTCCTGGATGCGTCCATAGGGAAGGAAAGAGGAAGGAAAAAAAGACTGGCACGTGGGTCCCACTTGTTAGCAACTTGTCCCACTTTTGATGCCCTCAAACCGAACAAAAAATTGGTCGATTCCGTCTCTTCTCAACCAAATAGAAAATGGAGTCATCGCATCCTAGAAATCAGAGATGGGACCATCTCACCTCACCTTGTCTCCCAACCAAACGCTACCTCTCTGTATTGAGTAGTTGGTGATACGAGTTGAACTACGTTAGTGCTAGAATGGGCCTCGGGTCCCTCTGTCATTAATATCTTTACCCTGAGCCTTCTACTCGATACTAAGAGAGTTTTTCAATTAACATTTCCAACCTCTTGTGCTAGAGAGTAGTGGCAAAACTAAACCCCTTCATGGAGGCAACTTTCTAATAACGTATCCAACCACAAACTTGTGAGGTATGGCACTCTTAAGGAGTTTGAGTTTCTTTAAATCCATTGTATCTCATGAGCTTGCTTAAGTACAATGGTTTCCTACCATCTCATAGTCCATGAAAGCTCTCCATGATATATAGTTCATGGATTGCATCTAATTCACCGAATTTAGCATTCAACTCATCCCACAACTATTTTGTCTTTTTATGTGCATGTCATATCTACCGAGACGGTCCACAAGAACTCCAAGAACACATCCCACAAAAATAGTATTGACTTCCTCGATTTTTCTTTGATAGTCAACAGAGATAGTTTCTTCACATATGCTATTACTAACCCATACTACTTTCACGGCCTACAGCCCGAGTGTGATATTCACTTACCATCTCTTAAAAGTGCACACCGATAATTTTTTCGGCCTCGGTGCATCAACAAAATCATCCATAGTTTATTCAAGAAAAGGCCTAGATAAGTTCATTTACCATCCGCGCACGAGCTCGACTAGCCCCGTGGCCTCGGCGGCGGCTTCCGCTCCTACGGCTTCGAGGACCGCAGTGGTGGCGGGTTCGGCGACGATCGATGACCACCGCGGGATGCCCGGCAAGGGCTCGGATCTCTACATGCCCTCCCGCGTCGACGAGGATCGTGATTGAGATATACACAGTGGAAGAGCATGGGGAGATTAGTGAGACCGTGATTTCAGCCACCATATCCACATCCAAGAGCACGGGGAGGGAGAGGAGGATGATGGGAAGCTCCCTGGTGGCTCACCTTGGTTGGGTCGTCACCGAAGATAGAGATAATATCCGCACCGTGGAGAGAGAAATTGGAGAGGAAGGAGCTAAAGGTGCCGACAGGTCCTGGCCCCTTCCCAGCGGAGGCTCTGCATAGGAAGCATGCCTGCGTGTCGTGCTTCATCCACCACCTTGTTGCCTCCCACATGACCGCCATTGTTGCTCGCGCAGGTGGAAGAAAGAAGAGGGGAGGGACGAAGGTGCCGACAAGTGGGCCCCACTAGAAGTGACCGGAAGAGAGATAGGGGTTAGGGTAAAATAAACTTTTCACGCGCATCTCTGTTCGGGACAGGCCAAGATCCATGGTGGCGTGGTGACTAGGCCTGGACGAAAAACTCGTAACTCGCTAGCTCGCTCGACTCGCTCGTTAATAGTTTGGCTCGAGATCGACTCGTTTAAATTTTTATTTGACAAACTAGCTCGATCTAGCTCGGTTAATTAACAAGCCAGCTCGAGCTAGCTCGCGAGCTATAATGAGCTAACTTAAATTTCACATCAGAGCAACTGAAATGAAAAGAATTATTTGGCATATCATATTGTTCTCGCTTTAGTTCAAGAGGCTAATAGAAGGGAGGAGAACGCCTGCTACCTTTTTGCCGTGTAACAACAAGCCTACTAGGCTAAAAAAAAAGAAAAAAACAAGCCTACTAGGCTGCTAGTGACCTGCTGCTGTTTATTTTCTCAGTCTAGTTGTTGCTCATCTATTTTGCTCCAATCTAGAAAGCTGTGTGGATGAATGGAATTGCTCAATGAACGATGCTGTAAGCTGTGTATGGATGAATGGAATTGTTCGTCAGTGGATCAATCAATGGATTATATTCTCCATCGTTAAATTTATCTCTACATTGTTTATTTCATTCACGCAAGTGATGTGTTTGCTCTGTACTGTATTTTTTGTGCTTTGGTTCGTGGGCCAAACGAGCTAGCTTGAGCTCACTAACGAGTTGAGCCGAGAGCTAGTCTTCTGGCTCATTTGTATAA
Organism: Saccharum hybrid cultivar R570; assembly: GCA_038087645.1. Classification (NCBI taxonomy): domain Eukaryota; kingdom Viridiplantae; phylum Streptophyta; class Magnoliopsida; order Poales; family Poaceae; genus Saccharum; species Saccharum hybrid cultivar. Next base: position 6,970,419 of record JAQSUU010000112.1, on the reverse strand, counting down.
CGAGTTATGACGAGGCGAGTCATAACGAGCCGAGCTGACTCGATATTCAGCCCTAGCGGTGACGTGGCATGCTACGTCAACGAAAATGGCAAAGTTAGCTAGTTCATGTTTTTCTGGTAAATTTGTAGTTGTCACGATAAAATTAGTACATGGAGAGATGGCCACGATATCTATCCTCGCATAGCCGACAGCCGCCGCCATTTCTTCGTCTCCCATCTTCGTCTTCCTCGCAGTAGTCCAAATAGGCCCAGAACTACCTAAAATATAGCCCAACGAGCTAATACTAATTATCATTTCTAAGCTTAGACGATGAAAAGCCCAACAAAGGCCTGCCTCACACCATCCTGACTCCCACAGTCCCACCCGACATCCGCCGTCACCGAGCCCCGAGCCCCCGACTCGTCGCGTCGTCGTCGGGAGTCCTAGGAGCCTCTCCGCCTGGCGCCCAGACCGTCTCTGGCCTCCCGGCTCCCTCTGGTCTCTGCTCGCCAAGTCGCTCCTCGTCGGACTCCGGTCGTGGCTGCTGCCTGCTGTCCGACAGCTCGCAGTCTTGGGCAGGGGCCTAGAGCGGGTGGGCGGGCGGCGGCCGACAGATCTGGGCGGCGCGTCGGTACTGGCTGCTGTGCGGGTGCGGCGTGAGCCTGTGCGTCCGCCGGCCGCCCGTCTGGAGCTGGACAGCAGTCACCTCTATCCTTCCTGGCTCCCTGCTTGTGACCGGTGAGCATCTCTGGAGTCTTGAGTCTTGACTGGTGACTGAGTGGTGACCCTCTATCTCCATGTCCCTGATTTGCCGCTAGATGGATTGGTCGATTGGGAGCATATGCCTGATGAATGCGTCTCTTTTGCTTCTTTTGTTGTATGTGTTGGCAGACTAGTATTGCAATCTTCTAGTGTTTATGTAAGAGCTCATATTACAGTTGACCAATTTATATTGTTATTTATGCAAATTTCACAGTTATTTGTTGAATTTAAGGTATTATGAGAATTTGTAGATATATTATATTTTTAACCGAACCATTTACCGAATTTTTGTATTAGATTATACCATATTGGATAATAAAGTTTTGGTTAGGCATACCCTGGATTTAAATCCTGGGTCTGCCACTGTTCTGCTCCCTCCCCCACTCGCGCGCGGCATGCAGGCGACGGCGGCGGCGCTCAGGCTCAGGCTCAGGCTCTCAGCGACGGTGGGGCAGTCTCAGGCTCGGCGGTGACGGCTCCCTCTCCCACCTCTCGCCAGTCACCTCTGCCCTCGCCTCCGGTTGTCCGCACACTGGCCAGCGACCCTGCGTGCACGCGTCCCGCTCACCTCCCGCCTCTGGTGGACTGTCGACGGCGCCTTGCCCCTGGCCCTGGCAGCTGCGCCGTGCGTGGCCGGCGGGCAGCGGGAGCCAGCAACCGCTGCTCCACCAAGGCGGTCACGCTGCTTTGGGAGCGCTTATGCCCCAAAGCGAAGAGTTACCCGTCCACTTAGCGCTTCAGCGCGCTGAAGCGTACGCTTAGTGCCACTTTTTGGAACGAAGTGGTACATAACTGGTATCTGCTTGTTTGTTGATACCTGTTGTTTATTTATCTAATCTTCACATCGAATCAGTTCGTCAAATTAGATATTGCGTGTAGTGTGTACTCATTTTCCTATTGGGTGTTTCAAAACTGAATTGGTGGAGTGATCATACCTACTATCGCTCAAGTTTCATCATTTTTAGATCGTAATATTGATATTATGTCTCTTTGACACATTCCCCTTTCTAACAAGCAGATAGTATAATCTGATTTTGCCTGGAGGAAGCATTTTAAGAACCGAAGTGTAGTCTACAATGGCAGATGCCAGCCCTAGAACAGAAACATCAACAGATGATACTGACGACAATCACGGGGTAAGTCTGGTTGATCTTGATCTGGGGTGTTCAACACAAATACTATTTTCTGGCTATGTGATGTGACCCAATAATATTTCTAAAGTATTGTTTGAATCATCATTAGTGTTTACAATATGACACCAAACGTCACTTTCAGTTCAAAACCATATATGTACCAATGCTTCCATGTAGTTATGCAAGATGGACAAAACATACAATGGACATATATGTTTTCTTATAAGATAGTTCTATAGCTTGTTGTTCCTTCAATTATTTGTGAAGATGGAGGATGACGTGTGTGTACTGACAGTGGTCTATGCTAGGAAGTAGGAAGTACTCCCTCCGTTCCAAATTATAAGTCGCTTTGACTTTTTTGGTTCATCCATTTTGCTGTGTAGTACCAGTTACGTTTAGTTTCTTATTAAAAATCTGTGTTGCGGAATTGCTCTTGCAACACAGGGTACATGTAAATCGCATCAGGAGTTCAGGGCTCTTGAGTAAATCTCTAGAATAAAACTTTGGGACTTAATACTCCCATAGCACTGTGTATTGCATGGACAAGATAATCCACAAAATTAGGGAGTTCTGAAACTGAAACAACATCACGAACAGTTGGATTTGTAGATAGCTGGCAAAGTTCCATGTCACGATTAAGTATTAAATTTGGTCAGTGAAGAGCATAATTTTTTTCTTTATAAATGAAATGACAGCTTTCCTGCTCTGTTTGAGAAAAAAATTCATAATTTCTTGATTTGGGCCTTAAAACTCTTTGACCTTTTTTTTTAAAAAAAATTCCCAACCTTTTCCCCTTAAGCTTTTCATTCTTTCCAGTAGCTTGTCATTATAAGCTGGTTGCATTATATGTGCATTTACAGTTTTATACACTAACACAGACAGTGAATTCTGAATTTACCTCCAACATAGGCCGTCTGATTAGTTGATTTGGTAGTAGTTGATGCATGCAAACACTATCAAAAGGCAGCCAAGGAACCTTTGTATGGGATGCAAAATCTAACATTGTGGTATTCCCAAGCATAGTTGACGGGAGGGGAGCTAAAAGCTTTTGTTTTAAAGAGAAAATTGGTGTGATGGATAAACATTACCAGGCGTTGACTCTTGTGCTTTAAAAAGAAGTATGGGAAATACTTCCGATTTTTAAGTAAAACCTTGGAAAGAGGGGAAAAATCTGTGATGTACAGATAGGAATGAATGAATCATGGGAGCTTGATGATTACGCTTTCATCGGCAGCTTGAACCAGGCCCAGGTGCTCTTGGTGTTGCTTCTGACTCCAGTGACAGATCCAAGGACAAACATGAAGATCAAAAGGTGCATGTTTTGAAGTAGCACTCTTGTTTTCATTTCATGTTTCTGCTGTTTCTTTTCCTTATAATTTATTTTGTAGACACTGCGTCGTCTTGCTCAAAATCGTGAGGCTGCAAGGAAGAGCCGATTAAGGAAGAAGGTGTGTGGATTTAATTTTTACATCTTTGTACTTAAAATAAAGCAGTGCTTGTTTGGATGTTTGTTTTTAGTAGTCTTAAAGCAGTGCTTTTATGTTTCTATAGACCTCTACTTGTTATAGCAGTGCTTTTATGTTCAGGAATAAGGTTTTCTTTTCTTCAGCACTTGTTGCTGGTCATTTTTTGTTGTTGTTGTTTGTATAAGTGCTTTGCATTGAAAACTGTGCTTGCTAAAGGCTGGAATGTAAATCCAGCAAAAGGGAAGTGTAAAAGTTGCTATCAGTTTACTTCCATATGGAGCTTTAGCTGAGTTCCATGGAAGTTACTGTTACTCCAATAAGCGTTAGAATTTTAGTTTTGGGAAAGTTTTACTCTTCCATTTTCATTTTCAGTTTTCAGAGCTGACTTTTTCCTCTGGGGGTTTGCTCTAGTGGTCCTTTATATGAGAAGTTCATGAATCTTACAGCATGACTAGTAACTTGTAACTAGGGACAAATTCATCTCTTAGCACAATTAGTCTATTGCTTATATTATCCATAATATCTCTCTATGCACCTTGCCATCCTAGTAATGGATGTATTCTGTTTGTGAAGATCCAGCCTTTACAGGGGAACTCTTGTGTTTGCACAATAGTCATAATTCAATATGATATGTTCAGCAGCTGGCGGCTGCACCAGCATAAGCTGATGGAGCCATCTAGAATAAACTTCTATCTCAATAGAGGTTTTATTCATTCATTAAGTCATTATTGATGTTCTTGTGATGAATATTATTTGCTTTCTTTGATCATACACCACGTGGTCTCAATCAATAGTACGAACTCACTGCAAGTTCTGTTGTATCGTTAGATCAGGTTCATATGCTCACATGCTTGTTAACTCAAACTTGAATAATGAGAACCTATCAAGCGAACTAAGTAATACAAATCAGTGCTGACTTACCCTTGTCATTATTAACTACTTTTGTTTTAAGATTTCTGTAAAAGGATTGCACAAGCAAGTGGCAAGTACCCCTTTCCAATTTCTGACGTGGATTGCTAATGGACATTGCTGTGGTATTGATGGGTAATTTTGCTATTCCTATAGGCATATGTTCAACAGTTGGAGAATAGCAGACTAAAACTTACCCAACTAGAGCAAGAGTTGCAACGAGCTCGTCAGCAGGTTACTCCTATGGCATGTCACATTTTACAGCCCTGTGTCCTATTGACTGAATTGAAGTTTGCTTAAGATATTCTCTCTCACAGGGCATTTTTATATCTAGTTCAGTTGATCAGTCACACTCCATGAATGGAAATGGTAATCATTACTTCACATGCATAATGTTTGCTTGCTCATTACCATAGAAGCACTCAGGCAGTAATTCCTGCTTTTTTATGGGGGAAATGTGTTTTCGTACAGGGGCATTGGCCTTTGATATGGAGTATGCGAGGTGGTTGGAAGAGCACAATCGGCAAATTAGTGAACTAAGGGCTGGTGTCAGTGCTCATGCAAGTGATACTGATCTCCGCAGTGTTGTTGATAAGATCATGTCACACTATGATGAGATTTTCAGGCTCAAAGGAAATGCAGCAAAGGCAGATGTCTTTCACGTCTTATCAGGCATGTGGAAGACACCAGCAGAGAGGTGTTTCTTGTGGCTAGGAGGTTTCCGACCATCTGAGGTTTTAAAGGTGTGCAATGTACTAGCCTTACAATGTGTTTATTATCGTTTGGGCCCTCCTAGAGTAGAAACACGCTTTTTATGAATACATGGAATTTGTTCTCTTTTCAAGCACTGGTGATTTCATTGTTTGGGTCACTGATAAAATATATGCAAACTGCAGCTTCTTTCGACACAACTTGAACCTCTCACCGAGCAGCAGCTGTCAGGGATAGGCAACCTTCAGCAATCTTCACAGCAGGCTGAGGATGCTCTTTCACAAGGAATGGAGGCCCTTCAGCAATCCTTGGCTGAAACCTTGGCTGGGTCTCTTTCGTCTTCTGGATCAACAGGAAATGTGGCAAACTACATGGGTCAGATGGCCATGGCCATGGGAAAGCTCGGAACACTTGAGAATTTCCTTCGTCAGGTATTAACCCTCTTTTCCAAATGCCTTAACAGAAAGCACATCTCACTTTTCAAGGACAACTTTTTTAAGTTTGAGCAGACACATAAAAAAGTAGTAATATTATGATGCGTAATAAGTGTCATTAGATTAATTGTGGAATATATTTTTATAATAAATTTATTTGGGCCTACTAGTGTTGATACTATTTTCTATAAACCTAGTCAAACTTAAAAAGGTTTGATTCTCGAGAAGGTGAGATATGCATTCTTTTGGGGATGGAGGGACTAGAGAAGTAGAGAGCATGTGAATACGGTGCCTAAATCCTGCTACTTTTCTTTGCTGTATGTATCAAGGCTGACAACCTGCGGCTGCAGACCCTACAACAGATGCAAAGGATCCTGACCACTAGACAGTCAGCTCGGGCGCTGCTTGTGATAAGTGATTACTCTTCACGTCTCCGTGCCCTAAGCTCTCTATGGCTTGCTCGGCCGAAGGAATAGCAAGGACATGCAATTTGACTGCAATACTTTTTCACAATTTGGTTTTCAATGGTTATCTTATCATCAGGAGATTTGACAGGGCTGCGACAGACTTGATTTGGACATATCTGCACATACTGTAATCCAAATGGAAGGGGATGTTGATGTAGCTTAGGCTGCCTAGCCATGTAGTTAAGTGTTCAGTTCATGGTTCATGATGTATTATTACCAACTGCTGTAAAATTCTCACTCTGTATGCCCCTGATTTGCAGCGAATCATTAGAATGCACATTGATGTTGATCAGTCGATTTTTGTTCACTCTGTAGGAACACTAGCATGAATATAATGCTTTGCCAGTAACATCTAACCAGGGTATATTGGCTGATCCACCGCATTAAAATTTGAGTGTATAATTGCCAGGAGGCGAGCAGTATTGCGGCCTTGCGGGCATCATCAAGGCCGCAGTGAGCACGTCCCTCCCATGTAAGGCCAGCCACCTTCAGGTTGCAGCAGGTAAAGTTGACCCACCTGATCAAAATTTGTTCAAAAGAGACTTTTAAAATTAGAATAATAATCAAGAGTTCAAGACACCTTCAGATTCAGATCATAGCCTCACACGTCTCTCACTCATAATGAGTTCAAAAGTTTGATTAGCTCTAATAATCCATGACACGTCACAATGGCGGTAAACAAGTTAATAATCACCTTTAGCGTGAAAGCTCCAGATTGTTTAGCTCTAACTGATATGTTTGTTCTATAAAACAAGTAGACATAAAATAACAAGCAAAAGAATATCCAATTGACAATCCAAATAAAATAATACCATTACTAATATGTACTCTCGCACTAGTTTATATCACACCGAGTTAAATTATCAGCATACTCCCTCCATCCTGCAATATAGTTCATTCTAGAAATTTTAAGACAAATTAAGAGAGAACATAAAAGACGCATGTACCTTTATTTTATTTCCTAATCAGACGCTATCATCAACATGATTAATGGTGATTGGTTGATAAATGGAAAGTATTTAATGCAAAACTGGGTTTTATTCTCTAGAATGCATTATATTTGAGAATAATTTTTTAATGCTAGAATGCACTGTATTACAGGATGGAGGGAGTATTTCATTATTTAGTTATAGCAGAAAAAAGAATGCATGAAGAATCCTGACATTTCTTGAAAAAGGATCCTGATGTTACCATGAGAAATCATTTCCAGTAAAAATACCAAGGACTATCCTGAAAAGTTCAGCATAATAACTTCTCATCCTATTTTCAAAAAAAAACTTCGGATCCAATTTTTCTTCCTGGAATCTCTAAAAACGCTTCGTGCACCAAACCAGGGCTTTCCATTGGGCCATGTCGCCTACTTCTCTCTCAACCGTCAGATCTCAAACCAACGACATCAGGTATTTCAACGTGGCTCGTACTGAAGCCCGGTTCCAATACCTTCGTGAAGACTCGAGAATCCGGCCAGAAGAGAAAGCATCTCTCGGCTAGAAGAGAAAGCAGGCGGGCAACTCCCGCACCTCCCTCCTCCTCCCGGCGCGGGCGCTGCGTTCTCGGCCATCCCGGCGTGGGTGAGGGCCCCAGTGGCCCCGGCGCAGGCAGCGTGCAGGCGCGGCGGACCCGATCGCTCTGGTCTCGGCCATCCCAGCGCGGGCGGGAGCCCCAGCGACCCCTGCGACCCCGGCGCGGCCAGCGGTGCGGGCGTGACGGCTCTAGCCACCCTAGAGCCATCCCGACGTGGGTGGGGACCCCAGTGGCCACGACGACCCCGGCGCAGGCGGGGTGCAGGCGCGGCGGCCTCTACGCTCCCTTCCTTACCCTCCTTGCCAACACTTGCGGGCGGCTTCCTGCGCTATGTGCTGGGAGGCAAGGGCGGCAGCATCTCTGTTCGCCGTGGCGGGAACCAGGCCTCGAGCGCTGGGTGTTCGACCGACGGGATCCCGCGCAGGAGGGTTGTCCCCTATAACTTACTCGTCAGGCTAGGCCAAAGTATCTGAGTTGCTCGGAGAAATGGTGAGGCACAAGGAAAACGATGGGGCTTATTATTGGTACATTCTTCATAATGTAATTGAGGCTGCAATGATGCATTTGTTTTCTTCTCTGTTTAATCGTCTTGCTTGAGCCTTAGGTGCACGAGTGTGAAACGCTGGGGTCATGCATTGAGGTGTACTACAGTAGCCTGGATCTACACATCCCATAGAAAAATCCTCCTCACCCCTGATTCATTCCTTAACAAGCTACAACTAGAGAGATTCTTTTCTTCATGATGAATATGTAGGATCAGTAGTTTGTTGTCAGGTTGTATAATTCATTGTAAACTGGTGGTCGAACAAAACGTTGATTAATGTGGATCCTAAAATGACTTTTAGTTTCAGGTTGGAAGGAAACAATAGCACAATTATGAACCTTTTTAAATCAAATAATTCAGAATCAATATTAACTTAAAATATTTATAAAAATAAAAATAGAAAATGTATTATTTTTTTTAGAATTTCTAGCAAGTTTTTAGTCATTTGTGAATTTCTTTCTTGCCTACACTGTGATGTATTACCATTATGATTATATTGTTTCCCTAATGCTCCTACTCAATTTGTTAAAATTATGCAGCAAAATTGATTGTTCAAAGTGTGATTAAACTATTGAACAAGCATGGTGATGGTATTTTCTTCTTCTTTTGTTCATTCATGTGTTTAAAACGATTTTCCATGATTAAATCATATTAGCAGCCTTATTTGCATTTTGGTGGCATTGTTCTGTATTTTACTATATAGAGCACATTACTGCAACTTGTGTGAATTGCTTCATTAGTTAAAATCATCCATTTTGGGCTCATAAACTTTATGTGATCTAATTATGTAAACCGATCACTGAATGGCAGGAAGTTTTATTGCCTGTACTCATTAGGTTGGCTTGTAAACCTTGTAGCTATTGAGGATGAGATTATGTCTTCCCACTTTCTATACATTTCCTTACATAGTGTGTAGTTGATGTTTCTATAAGGATTTGGCATACCATGTAAATCATTGTCAATGTTAGAGGCCACGACCTCAGTAAGCCAAATGGCATCATACGTTGTGGCTTGACCCAAGGAGTTCAAGGACAGATTATCATCGACACCCATTCTAGGGTGTGCTCCTGAGTGCAATATGAGGTTTATTATGGTTAAAATACAACCTCCATCATTGCTATTTGCTAACACGCTTTCCTGACTGGGCTATATATCACTTGACCAGTCCATGATATAGGAGACAAGTGTATTGTGCATACTGTTGTAGATCTTCAAACTTGCTTAGCACCACAATATGTGGAACACTTTTGGCTTGGAAATTGTGTCAATAGATGTGGGATTGCAGCTTTCAGAAATGTAGAGCTTGCAGCAGATAAACTTGGAGCGCTTCATGCTGCTTTGTCTTTTCCTGTGGAGTAGGTGAACAGGATAGCAGTCAGGTTAGCATATTTAAGGTTTTGTAAGTAGCTATGAGACTGGTTAACAGGAAAGTGATACCATCAGGGAATGCAATTTGTGGCATAAACTAATCACAAATGGCAGCCTCTGAAAAACAAATTAGAAACAAAAGGAAAGAAAAGGAAAAATTGATGAAATCGTCCTATCAAAGTCAGTTTAATACGATAAAATATATTCATAAGTAATAAATTGCAGTGAAGTGGTAAAAGGTATTACTGAGTTACTGCCCCTATCAATTGATTACCTGTCTAGACAAGAATGAAAGCTTGAGGATAATTCTTCAGTTTTGATTCAATGTTTCTAAGCTGATGTATGTGAGCTAAAGATAAATTACTCTTTTTTTGTGATCCTGTAATAAAATGTAGGTGTTATTGCAGGAAAAATAGAATAATGCATCATAATTTTGATTGCATTTGAAGATGATAATGCAGGCAGCATAGAAATAGGAAATTTGCGACCAGGTGAGCGAGCATAGATCAGCAGATTTTCTTCAGGTGGGTCTAGGATCAGGAAATCGAGGTGGGCTTCAAATGCTTTATCATTTTTTCTGTTGACCAGCAGCATCCATCCATCTAATCTCTTGCATCATCTTCAGCAACCTTTGTCTCTTACACAATGAGGCATAAAAGATGAAGCCATTGTCATATAACAATAATAAATTTTAACTTCATATCCACAAACTCATGCCAACTAATACGATTTTCCATTTTACAAAGTTCACATCCCAGTACTGTGTGTTGAGCCTCATCAATTTCAAGAATCTATATACATTTGTCTTTATTGTGCTACTAACTAGCATAGTACAATCTATGTCCGTTTGTCCTTATCAGTTGACAACAGACCATCAATAGATTGAGATTATTTGGATTTGCTTGTTTCGTTTATAATATCATAAAATAACAGCTTCCTATAGTTTGATTTGGTAATCCGTATATGTCCTTTGAAACACATACACCACTTATATTTAAGAGGAAACTTAACATGTTTCCCTACTGGAGTCAAACACAAAGGTTAATCTTTTTGCCCTTACTGAAATTGCAATACTTTTTAACATGCCTTTTGCAATTGGCACATCGATCTTGTAGAATAAAGCGCAGTAGTTAATGTTTTCTTAGTACTTTTAACATCCCTTCGGTTATAAATCTACGATGGCCATTGAGCAGGACTATGTTGATCTCTTCGCACCAAGCTCTACCATCCGTCCACGCCAATAATTCATAGGTTCCATCTTGATACAAGCTCTCCACTAGGTTACCTCAAACAGTCAAAATGGCGCCATGTTAACTCGAGGCTCGCCTCTCCACTGGCAAGCTCAAGGTGGCGCGGCAACGCCGTGCAAGTTTTCTAGTTAGTATAGTTGTCACACGTCCGATTAGAGGCCCCCAAATTGGGCCAAGCGGGCTAAGAGAGTACCCCCAAGGTCTGGGCCAAGGCGCTCGGTAGCGTGGGTACTGTTCAAGTGCGTGTGCCGACAGGGGAAATCCAGATTAAGTGAGAAAATAGGGAAAACATGAAGGAAAAGTAAAATTTATTTAGGAAATAAGACTGAATAAGATCGTTTTGTTGGGAAAAGAGAAGTCCAAAGCTATAAAGACTCCTTTTATATTTACTTGGATACAAGTCCTCTTAGAAACTATAAATATAGGGGCATGTAATAATCCTCTTAATCTTAAGCAATAAATAGAGCCCTCCCTCTCTCCCTCCCTTCCCACGTCACCTCATTGTTTAAAATTGAATCAGTCTAGCCAACAATGAGTTGTTTTAGCCCCTCTCAACAACTAAATTTTTGTCCATGCAGTTACATTGTCTTACAGTTATATTTACACTGTTCTATTACTATATTTATAATAATTTCTTTAGTGTAATTTATTAGACAGAGTGATGTAATTTGAAGATAATTGTAGATCTCAGATAAATATATGCCAAATTTTTCAAAAAAAACTTATAAATTATTTTTATGGATTGCAGATATCAGACAAACACATGTCAAATATGTCAGATTCTCCACAAATTTCGCTACAGATTATCGTGAGGTGAGACTGTCCGCAGTGGCATACTCTAAACGATACTCTAAAGCTTTAGAGTAAGAATATAGAGTAAAAACTGCTGCACTGGATACTCTAAAACGATACTCTATCCTTTCTCTTACTCTATATTTAGAGTAGTACAGTGTTTACTCTATAGTGCATAGTGGCGGGCCCTACTAGCTAAACCAAGGAAAAAAATGCTATAACTGACAAACCAAAAATCCAAATTAAATTTCGATTGCACCATTAAATTCGTCTCAATAAATCCTTCAAAACTAGATCACTCATGGATATATTTAGATAAAGTGACAAGTGGGTCCCACAGTAGATAGAGTGGATAGAGGATGATATAGAGGATGGATGGGTGCGAGAGAATTGAGTATAGAGGAGAAAATCTTGCTGACTAGGACGTATAGAGGATGAATATAGAGGACCATGAGTGCAGATAGCCCTGAGGCGAGTGGCCTGCCAGGCACAGGTTTGCAGGAGCGTGGCCTCCCAGGCGCAAGCGGGATCGGCGGCGTGGCCACGACCCGTGTGGCCGTGTGTGGCTGGCTAGGCACTTGGCCATTGGATGTTCGCCACGTGGCGGTGGTATCGCAAAACAGTGGGCACAACCAGCGATTTTGGCAAACCAGCGTGGGAAACGGAGGAAGGGAATCAGGTGCTGCAGGCTGGTTGGCTCGGCGCTGGACTCTAGGTGATGGGACCCGCCGGTCAGCAGCTCACAAAAATCCGGTTGCTGTGAACTCTCAAAACATGCGGTTGACGTTTAACAAATCTGTTAAAATTTTAAAAACGAGGATTATGCGGAAGAACGTGAACATTCTGTGAAGACTGAAGAGCGAGGATTCGAGATAGGAATTGCATTGGCACAAGAGAGATGTACCTGGAGGGAGCAGTGCTAGAGTTACGTTTGACCACGTTCATCCATTATGCAGATTGTTCAGCTTCCTAGCGTTGAAATTCAGAGCGAAAGTTGGCTCCACCATTGTGCCAAATATTGAAAAAAAAACCTTTGAAGGCTGCACACTCATAAGAGCCTAACTTGTAAATATGAAAACCAACATCATCTGAAAATAGACTGAAAATCTGAAAACACGCGACGCATATTTCATATCCCCCCTCGCCAATAGCAGTAACTCGAAAGGCTGCAGGAGTACTACCTAACCCTGCTTAGAATAATAAGGGCCACTGAATCGGCTGAGGGACGATATTACATCGACCAACTTAAACTATCTCCAACGGGTGATCCGTAGGGACGTCCAAACGCAAAATAGGTCTTCGATAGTATAACAGAATATCTATAAAGGAGATCTATTTTGGATGTCAGAAGAGGCACAACGTAAATCTTAATATCATCTTTCCTAAAGACCCATTTGCAGAGGTTCTCTTTTGGGTCTTAATATTGAAGAGATAAAAATGGGTATTGAAGCCTTTGCCTGTAGCACTATCCAAACGTGAAATAAGTATTGTATTTTGGGTTCCCATTGTTGAAGATCTACCATTCTCCCTTAATGTTTTATACCAAATCTAACAGTTGCTTCTTCCACGTCACCTCTTAACTATGTCCGTTCGATCGAATCATCACTTTATCGTGTCCGTTCGTTCCGCTCACCGTCGCCCTCCACTCGAACCTTCCAGGCTTCCACACACCCTCCCCACAGAAAAAAGGAACAACCCCTCCCAGAAACCACATTGCAGTAGAGCACGCACAGCCGCACCACCCCGGCCGAATTTTTTACTGTTTAGCCTTTTTTTTAAAAAAATTTTACATTTGGCCCCCTAGGCGACGTAAACTCATCTTTGGACCCTGGGGTCGGCACCAGAACTCATGGCTCCGAGGTAACACATCTCGGCGCCACAGATCTTGGCTCCGAGGTGCCTGGCCGCGCACAGCAGGGCATCCGAGGTGGCGCTAACGCGGCCGGTACCTCGGAGCCACATATCTTGACGCCGAGCTCGGAGCCATAGATCTTGGCGCCGAGCTCGGAGCCAAGATCTGTGGCTCCGAGCTCGGAGCCACGTATCCTGGCGCCGAGGTACCAATCAAGGAATGACCTCTAATCCGGCATGCACGTGGATGCATCTTTATTTACTATTCTTTGATTTACCTGCTGGCCGCAAAAGAATACTAGTACCTCCCGTCAACAAAAAAAAAGTAATTATACGATTTGTCTAATCTAATCTAAGTCAAACTAATTTAAAACGATTTGTCTAATCTACCTCTCGGACCCACCCATGCATGATGAACACGTACAACTAGCCATCAAGAATTAGGGCATATATATCAAGAATTAGCCATCAAGAATTCGGTATCCACTGATGCAACGTCGGTCGGAGGAGACGCCCGGACGCCGGAGGAGCGCGCCAACGCCTATCGAGCACCATCGAGCAGGGCTCCATTACCGATTGGTAGGAGGCGAGCCTGGACGCTGTCGACCACGGCTCCATCTACTCCAACAACGACCACGTGCCGAGGTGGCGAGTCCACACACACGCTGTCGACCACGGCTAGACACAGTGGCGGAGCTAGAGAAAATTTAAGGGAGGTGCGCTAGCCTTGTGGGTGCATAGATGTTTACTGTATAGGTGTGTATATGGTGGAAAATTGAACATAATCATTGTTTTTCTGATTTTTCGTGGGTGCGGCCGCACCCTTTGCCATGAACATACATCCGCTCATAGCTAGACATACGTGGGCTACTGCATGCTTGACGTGAAGCAAGTCTAGAGGTGGGTCGGCACTCGGCAGTGGCACATGGGCATATGCCTTTGTCTGCTTAACTATTGCCAAGCTGCATGTGTACATGTATCTATATACGTGTATATGCGTGCGCTTGAATTACTGCTAATAAGATATATGTGCATATATGTACTGTATGAAACTACAAGCAAACCATAGGAGCTCGGCTGCCGTTCGAGCCCTGAATCAAATTTGTATAATTCTATCTTATGTCTAGCAGGTGAAGTTGACAGTCCAGCTACGCTACACCAACTGATGGGCTGACGAGGCTACACCAATTGATGGCCGACGAGGCTTTCTTCCACTTCAACAACTCCACGTGATCAAGTTCCACGGCGTACCACGACGATGCTGCCGAAGAAATTCGAAGCGATCCCAGCTACCCCAACCATGCAAGTGCGACTATGATGACACCATGCGCCGTTCGACACCAACGAGGCGAACGACGCAGGCGGGTATTGTCTTTTTTTATCCATTTTTTTCCAAAAGTTTGGACATTTTATTTGATAAAAACTCTGGCAAAAGCTTGTAATATGTTTATATAAATGAATTATACTAACCACTATATATATATATATATATATATATATATATATATATATATATATATATATATATATATATATATATATATATATATATATATGTCATAATTCTTGATGGCTAGCTGTACGTGCTCATCATGCATGAGTGGGTCTGAGAAGTAGATTAGACAAATCATTTTAAATTAGTTTAACTTAGATTAGATTAGACAAATCGTATAGTTACTTTTTTTTTTGTTGACGAGAGGTACTGGTATTCTTTTGCGGCATGCAGGCAAATCAAAGAACAATAAATAAAGATGCATCCACGTGCATGCCGTATTAGGGGCCATTCCTTGATCGGTACCTCGGTGTCAGGATACGTGGCTCCGAGGTACCGGCCACGTCAGCGCCACCTCGGATATCCTGCTGTGCGTGGCCAGGCACCTCGGAGCCAAAATCTATGGCGCCGACCCCAGGGTCTGAAGATGAGTTTATGTCGTCCAGGGCCAAATGTAAATTTTTTTTTAAAAAAAGGCTAAATAGTAAAAAATTCGGCCACCCCGGTCCCCTCCGCCGTGTCATCTTTCGTCGCTATTCGCCGCCTTCCCCTGCCTCCGGCGCTGCTCCCGGTGAGGTTGCGCTTCCGAGAGCCGTCGGCCCCCACCTCTCCGTGGTTGCGAGGGCGCTGCTGGTGGCCGTGACGCCGCCGGCACCACCAAGCTGCCGCTCCGCCATCGCCGGTTCTGACTCGCGCCGTGCTCCACACCTCCCAGCCCCGTAACCTCTACAACTCCCTCTTCCAGGCTCTAGCATCCCGACCCTTTGCCGAGCCAGCACGGGAGCCCTAGCATTGCCAAACCCTAGTGCTGCCGCCGGCGCTCCACCCTCGCCACCTGGGATTCGCGATGCGCTCCGCCCCTTCCTCTTCCCGGCTCTTGCGGCCTGAGGTTGCGTCGATCCAGCACGGGAGCCCCAGCGTGGCCAGACCATAGCAGCACGGCCCGGCTAGAGGACTGTTTAAGGTTATGTGTTTTTCCCTTTCTATTTTTCCCCCTTTTAACTACTGTATAGCGTGACAGCGATTAAGTTTATCCATGATTCACCCAGGATTGGGATTTCAGGGGCTCCTCAACCTCGATCCACATCGAGCCTCTGGCTGCCCTCAACCAAAAAAATGGTTTCTAGGGGTTTCTTCAGCTAACTCTATTCAAATATAATTCAGATTTCGATCAGTCACTGCAATCCGGTACGTTTACATATTGCTTTCATGCCATGCCATGTCTTCCTTCCTTTGCCAAATAAAGGGTTAAGTACACTTTTCAACCCTGAACTTACACAGGAGTACGAATGTGGACCTCCAACTATGAAACCAGGCAAAGGAGACCATCCAACTTACAAAACCAGACACTTTTCAACCCTGAACTCAATCCACCCTGGTTTCACAGATTACAGTCCGTAATTGACATCAATATGGATAGCAGAATAGTAATTGAAGCCAACAGCATGGCATAGATATCTCAAAATACAAATTCCATAAGCCAACAACATGGCAATGACAAGTCTTCACACATAGGCCAATAGTTAAAGGGTCCCATAATTAAATAAAACAACATGACTAACAGAGTTCTCACATGATAGCATAGTAATAGAGCAACAGAGTTTGACATACACATGGATAGCATAGTAATAGACCAGACACTTTAAGTCATAGCTTCATGTCTTCTTGCCACTCCCGGATGATGAAGCACCACGAGCAGGAGGAAGCAAGTACTGCTGGAACTTTGCCGGTGTTTTTTTCTTTCTCTTTGATGGTTCTTGAGCACTGACTTTTGCCGAGGCTGATCCAGAGCTTATATGTACTGTGACACTAGAGCTTGCTTGAGATAATGGTAATTGTGCCTTGAGGTTTAGTGTAGCAGATCCTCCTTTGTCTGTAGAAACTTTAGCTACAGCACTAGTTCTTGTCACACTCCCTTGATTTATGCCAATGGACTCCTTTCTCTTTTTTTGTGGCTACAGACAAATAAGATTGAGTCATTAATTGCACTTTGTTAAGTGCAAAAGAAAAGTTGTGCATTGTTGAAAGAAGGGTAAGAAAGTAGGCTAACCTGAGATGTTTCAGTTGAAGTGGTCAAGTGCAAACTTCTTTTCCTACTGTTGCCTACAACTCTTGCACTAGAACAACTTTGTTGTCCACTTGACATTTTCACAGTTGCAGATTTAGAAGGTCCAACAGGTGTTGATATTCTCACAGGTGCAGATTTAGAAGGACCAGCAGATGTTGACATTCCATTTCTCTTAGCACATGATTTCCTGTTGTGCCCAACTCCTTTGCAACTCGTGCATCTGATAACTGTGCCTACCTTGGATATCCTGTAGGGTTTAGGCTTCTCAGTTGACTCCCTTTTCCTCTCTTTCTTAGGCCTTCCTGGAAGTTTAACATATGGTGGAGCTAGAGGCTTTTCCCTTTCTGAGATGGGCCAGTTGTGCATCCCCTCTACTGGTTGTAGGTAGTGACTGTAGGTTTTCCTAAATTCAGAAACTGAAAAGCATGGTGCTATGTAGTCTTCTAAGCAATGTGTGACAAAGTAAATGCAACTTATTGCATGTGGACATGGCAAACCAGCCAGCTGCCAGTACCTGCAACTACAGGTTCTTGCAGTGAGATCTACAGTCCACCTATGGTCATAGTGCACTACTTCATACTTGTCATTGCCATTACTAATTGCATGACAGTAACCAGACTGAGTGATGTACACATTGAGCTTCTTAAGGATGTTTGGACAGATCATAGTGGGCCATCTATCAACTTTGGTGCTATTATCTTGGATCCTCACCATTACCTTCCTTCTAATCATTTCAAGCATGGTGATGATAGGGTAGAATCTGGCCTCCACTATCCATTTATTGAATGATTCACAAAGGTTATTGTCTACTGAGTCACAGTAAGTGCCTAACCTGAACCATGCCCTGCTCCAGTGACTTGGATCTGTGTTCATAAGTGCTTGTGCTCCTTCTCTAGTGAATTGTGCCAGTCTAGCCCTTGCCATGTTGAATAAAAGTGGGCATGATGCCTTAGCACATTTCCACCACCTCTTCTGCCATTCCTTCTTCTTGAACTTTTTCCTCCAATTGGCATATAAGTGCCTTGCACAATTCCTATGCTCCGCCAAAGGAGCCCAGTGCTGTATAGCATTAAGTATTCCCTGTGTACAATGAACCATGTGAGATTAACACTACTAATTAGACTTGTAGGGCTGCAAAATAAATAGTTGAGAATATCATACCTTCTGTTGATCAGAGGTGAACACCCAGTCTTCCCCAGTACCAACTGATAAATCTCTGAACAATATATCACAGAACCAGTTCCACGTGTCATTGTTCTCTTTTTCGACAACTGCCCATGCAATGGGATACATCTGATTGTTTGCGTCTCTTCCAACAGCACATAGAAGCTCACCATTGATGGCGCCTTTGAAAAAACACCCATCAAGACCCACTACTTTCCTACAGCCTGCCAGGAATCCTTTCCTGCAAGCATCTAAGCAAATATACATCCTCTCAAATATAGGCATCCTTTCTTGTACCTTCACTATCACAGTGCTACCTGGGTTGCTTCTCAGCAGTTCTAACTGATAATCAAAAAGCCTCTGGTACTGACCCTTTGTGGCATCAAGCATCTTCTGCAATACAATTTTCTTTGCCCTCTTGAGCGTTGCAATGCTAACATCAGCAAACATCTCCTCTTGGACTGTGACCTTCATAGCTTCAAGACTCCAAGTTGGATTGGCTCTTATCATCTTCTCATATCTCTCTGCTATTCTCCTTCCAGTGACCATTTTGTTATCTCTCCTTGGTGGACAGCTATGTTCACTCTTGTAGCTTGAAATCTGCCAACGAGGAAGTCACTGCATCAAACTCCATGGATTGGACGTCGGCACTGCTGTTGCCAGCAATGAGGAAGGCATTGGGCAGCGTCAGGCGAGGATGGTGGGGTGGTGTCGTGGGGAAGAGAGCGGCGTCGCGCGGAGGACGGCAAGGCAATGTGGCACGGACCACGGTGGGGCGACGTGGCTTGGAGGACAGTGGGGCGGCGTCGGAGGGAAGAGGAGCAGAGGCGCCGTTGCCCGTCGCGCGGAGTGGCGAAGGATCGATCTAGGGTTCGTCGTGGGACTTGCGGCAGGAACGGGAATGCCTAATGGGCCGGCGCACGGCCCTTTTTTTTGCGACTCGTTTTTTTCGATTCACGAACTGTTGAGTCGGTGCACAATACCACGGTGGAACAGGGCAGGGGGGTCATGTGCCCGGTTTTGTAAGTTGGATGGTCTCTTATGCCTGGTTTCATAGTTGGAGGTCCAAATTCATACTTCTTTGTAAGTTTAGGGTTGAAAAGTGTACTTTACCCCCAAATAAATAACCATACTTCTCCATTAATTTGTGAATAGCCTCTGCTCCAATTGATCGATCCTCATGTGCCAACAACAAATGGAGATGATGCATGTAGTATTGGGTGCTGCCAGTCACCAAAAGAAACATCAGTGCTAGGTGAGGCATCCCACTTTTGTTTCCTTCATCTACTTCATAAAATTTGTTTCCACTCTGATGCAAGCAGAGCATTGTTCCATCAGTATGTTACTTTTAGGGTTTAAAGATGCACAAAATTTCAAAGGTTCCGTTTTATCCATTCTTAAGCTTAGGCTTTTGCTTTATTTTCAGAAGTATGCTTATTCAAGGTCCGGTCTCCAGTTACGGCAAAGTGTGATCATGCAAACACGTCGCAACACTCCAAGGTAAATTATCTACAATGTCCTGCATTTACTTTTGTTTTATACAGTTGAACTGCGCTGTTAGTTCTCCAGAGGTTGGCTCTCACAAAATAACTGCTAATAAATTAAACACACACTGCCAAAATGTGAATTAAATATCATACGTTTTTTTATTGTTTATAGTCAAAGGATTTGTCACCTAACATGTCTTTCCCTTTTTGTTACACATGAGCTCCACAAATGTGTCCCTGATTTTTCATTCAGAGCTATTAAGTTGCATGCGCCAACCTATTCAACCCAAAAGCTTAAGATGATGGAGAGAGGTGGACAATTCACTTATATTCCAACACTCCCTTTCACGTGGAGGCTCCTTCAGGTCTCAGACGTGGAATAGGAGTGATCAGCAATTAATTTATTTATTTGCATTAATCAGGATTCGAACTCAAGACCTCTAGCTTTGATACCATATTAAGTGTTCCAGCAAAAGCCACAAAGCTCTACTGTCACTGAACACTCCAAAACACTTTGCTCCATCTTTCATTATGTGTTTGAAAACAAAAAATTGGAAGCCCTTCATGTTAGTCCGTATCCAATGATCATCATACGGATTTTCTAGCACCCTGTTACGAGTATCGCCTCCCTGTTACTTCCATAGATGTATGTAATTGTGTCACTATGGTTCTTCTCTCTCTCACTCTTTTTTTTTTTTGCTAATGGTGGCTCTTCTCTCATGAAGTACGTTTCTCCAGTTCATCCATTTATATTAGTACACTTTTCAAATTTGGCTTCAAGCCCAGCAAGATCTATTGATAGTTCAAATATATTAGCTTCACCTTTTTCTAGCGGTACCTATAATGTATCCATCACTTACTGTTTTTTTGGCATATTTATTTTCCCATTTATACCCGCTTCAACCTCTCATGGTTGTATCAGATTCAAATGGTTGGCGCATGTTATCTAATTGCTATTCTGCATTCAGCGATGAATGACAAGTCAGAAAAGGTATTTCTACTATATCGGTCAATTTAACCTAATATTGGACCTATATTTTGACAGTATAAATTAATTTTACAAAGCACTCTGCCTCTCTGATTTCCCCCCAAAGTTTTCTTGGTTTACTATTGTTATTATTCTAGGCTTTGGGCTTTCATGCCTGCTGCGCACTATCGGCCTTCGCCGTCGATCGCTGGGAGGCTGGGACCAATTCAGAGTCCATAGCTTGCAGGTAAGTGCTGTCATGTGAAATACCTGGCACTCCTTCTACTTCAGGTATCTGATATATATGATTTAATTTATGGCGCTTCACTGAATTGGGTTACGTCATGCAAATAGAACTGTAATGCTTCTTTGATTAGGGGTACCGTGCTTACTCTGTCTTTACATATCTTTTATCTACTACTCATAATACGTAAAAAAATTTTGTGCTTTCGAGTTCAGCAGATCGTTAATGATTGTTCCAGTTCCAGCTACCTCCATTCATTCTTTGATGACTACCTGTGTGTTATCCATTCTAAATACCTATGCCTGTGGCCACAATAATCTCCTGGCTACCTATTTTAGCCACTGAATGGGATTCAGAATTCCATAATTATATTGTTCTTATCCTGAAGATGTCTATATAGGCTTCCTATTGCCTATTGCCCACACTGATTGTTGCATAATTTATGAATGCCATTTTTAATTTGATAATTAAGATGAAAAGGTATGTACCGCGATTGTAGAACTACTCATGATTTCAAGAGATAACCGAAATGTATCATGTCCAGATATTTTGCAATCGAAACAATTCAAACCAAAGTGGCGTGGGTTCACTGTTCATATTCTACGACCTGCTTAAATTTTTGATCTGAAGGGATGCTGTTTATATTCTTATTTCTTCCTTATTCAATCATGACTGCAGCACTTTCTCGCGGCAACACGCGGGATGCTGACTAGTAGTCTTAGATGACCAGAAAGAATTCCTTGGAAGAGAGAGCATGATCAAAACTGATCGGCAGGTTGAAACGACGACCAATCTCAGCCTCAACCGATTTCCCAGGCCTGAGTTCAAGCCCAGGAAGCTCCATGAGAGAGGAGATCAAGGAGACGAGCCGACGTGTGGTAGGGTGGAGAGGAGCAATCACAATTAGTGTATTAAGCGGGTAGAGAATATGATGACTGGTCTCAAACTTGTCACAATTGTTTTACAATGCTCCGGTCCTGACCAATTCTTCGGTCTCCTACCACGTAAGACGACGACCTTTTTCTGTCATTTACGCCAAAGTCCAACCCTGCCAAATAGGGCATCTAAACACGGCCTATGTGTATGCGTGCGGTGACAAAAGTCCAAACTGCATCATCAAATTTTTTTTTTGAACTGCATCATCAAATTTGCCAACCTTACTACCTTACCTTCTAAGTTCCAACCATGCTGCGATGAACTATTCTCGTCTCAGTCTCAGATTGTGATGGAAAGCTTCCGCTCCACAAGAACTTCCAAGCCACAGCGATGCATCCCTCCCAGTCCCAGGTTGCTCATGTTGGCAATCCTAGTAACCTCCTTGCAGCAGCTGACAACCGCCATCTATGCCACCACCACCACAGACTCCGATTGCCCGACGGTGACATGCGGCAACCTGACCATCACCTATCCGTTCACCCTGGGCGGCCGGGGCAAGTCCTCCTGCGGCCCGCCGGCGTTCCAGCTCACGTGCAACACCTCCGCGTCCGGCGGCGCGTTCCTGGGGAGCTCGTACATGAGGGTCCTCGACATCGACTACGACAGCGGCTCCCTCGTGGCCGTGCACGTCCTCATGGCCGCCGACGCCGCTTGCTCCGTCATCTTCAACGAGTCCTCCGCCTTCGCGATCACGGACAGGTTCACGATCAGCCCCAGCAACCGGGAGCTCTACATCATGTCCAGGTGCGGCGGGACGCTGCCGCCGCTCGGTGCCGTCCCCGTGACCAACTGCAGCAGCAACAGCAGCCGCACGTTCGCGTACCTTGGGGGAGGTTACGGCACGGGCAGGCCGCCGGCGAACGACGGGCGCTGCGAGCTTGCGGTGTTCCCCGTGCTCGGGTCGGAGGCGGATGGCGCGACGTCTGCCAGCTACCGACGGCTCATAAGGGGCGGGTTCCAGCTGGAGTGGGAACCTGTCGGTGACTGCAACGCCTGCAGAGAGAGCGGCGGCCGGTGCCGGTACGATGCCAGCACGGCGGCGTTCGCGTGCCTTTGCTCGGACGGGATCTTGCGTTCGTCGACATGCGGTGAGCTAAGAATTAAACACTCACAAAGTTCTAAAGAGCATACTGCAGAAGTACAGAGTTGATTCACAATCTTATATTCGCAGCATGACTTTTCACTGAATTTTTCATACAGATGGAAAGCGCACGCGCAAGTTAACTCTGATTGGTAAGTATATTGCTGCACATACCATACGGAGTTTGTAATCTATAATCCAATGTATATGATATAGTGATTTCATGCTCAGTTGCTTTGTTTTTTTGCTGAATCTTTTTTTTTCTAAAAAATGTATTTTCAGTGTCGATGTCTATCGCGGCTACTACCTTGGTTTTCATTTGTCTAGCTTGGCTGATTTACCGTCGGAAGCAAAAATTCAGATCAGGTTTCTGGAGAGCCTACTCTGCCGACCAATCAAATGAAGAAGTACTAAAAAGGTGTGGTTCTCTTGCTCCACAAAGGTACAAGTACTCGGAGCTTAAGAAAATAACCAAATCTTTCAAGGAGAAGCTAGGAGAAGGAGGTTATGGAGTGGTATTCAAGGGAAGCCTTCGAGATGGCCGAGTCATTGCTGTGAAGCTCTTAAAAGGTTCCAAAGGCAATGGGGAGGATTTTGTGAACGAAGTTATGAGCATCAGTCAGACATCTCATATAAACATTGTTAACCTACTTGGGTATTGTTTAGAAGGATCAAAGCGGGCGCTTGTCTACGAGTACATGCCCAATGGTTCTTTGGAGAAGCATATTTATTCAGAGCTGGTTCTTGGATGGGAAATGCTGCTCAAAATCGCCATTGGTATTGCCCGAGGATTGGAGTATTTGCACCAAGGGTGCAACACTCGCATAATCCACTTCGATATCAAACCTCACAACATCCTTCTGGATAATGAGTTCTGTCCGAAGATTTCAGATTTTGGTCTGGCAAAGCTATGCCGTCTCAATGGAAGCATCCTTTCGACGGCAGAAGCAAGAGGGACTATTGGTTTCATTGCACCAGAAGTGTTCTCTAGAGCTTTTGGGGCTGTCTCAACAAAGTCAGATGTTTATAGCTACGGAATGATGCTCCTGGAAATGGTCCGGGGGAAAACCAACATGAAAGGATCTGCAGACAACTCAAGTGAAGCATTTTTTCCACATTTGCTTTACGATCATCTCGTGGGGGACACGCAGCGTTGCCAAGTTGAAGATGGAACTGAAGAGGTTGCAAGAAAACTGACCTCGGTTGGTTTATTTTGCATACAAATGGCACCTG
The DNA here is from genome assembly GCA_038087645.1 of Saccharum hybrid cultivar R570. Taxonomy (NCBI): domain Eukaryota; kingdom Viridiplantae; phylum Streptophyta; class Magnoliopsida; order Poales; family Poaceae; genus Saccharum; species Saccharum hybrid cultivar. Next base: position 6,946,557 of record JAQSUU010000112.1, on the reverse strand, counting down.
ATGATCGCCCTTCCATGAGCAGAGTCATAGAGATGTTGGAGAAGAGCGCCAACGAGTTCGAGATGCCACCGAGGCCATTCCTCTGCTCCCCATTGCAGTCGACAAATGCTTCATCCATTACAACAGTCATGGCATCGATGTCTTCATGATGATATGGTTGTCGTGGCATAAAATTGACAGCAGGATAGTCTCATTGATGACTTATTGTGGCATAAAATTGACAGCAGGACGGTTCAGTTCTCTTTACCGGGTGGTGTGGTGGATATGTGTAACTTTTCAAAGTTACAATGTCAATAACTTTAATAACCTTTTCCCTGTTTCATGGCTGTACTCTAAGATGCACATTGGAGCGAACGGGTACGTAGCCTACTTGTACTTGTCACAGGAGTCTTAATAGCACTTATGCCAGCGGATTTAAACATGCCTGGGTTACAAAAACACCTCTTGTCACGTCAGCAATGTTTTCTTGTGTTATACATGTAACCACCATTGCCGCTTTTAGCGAGATGTGCATGACCGTAGGCGTGTATCCTGGATGCTCGGTGGCGAATGGCGATCATATACATCTACAGAAATAGTAGGAGCATTGCCCTTCACTAATGGCGTTCCCAATGGTGCCACTTCAGCTAGCTTTTAGGAATCCACGTCACCACTTTTCTAACATGGATGAGAGGGAAGATGAAAAAGAGAAAAGACTATTTCTTATTTCAACATCTATCTCACTTAGAAAATGAGGTAACCTATCTCGTTCAAAAAATGAGATAGTTTGTGGGTCGTTCATAAAGAATGAGAAAGGAAAGAGAGAAGATGTAGAATAAAAAATCATTTACATGTGAGGTTCATATAACGAAGTGGCAATAACGTGACATGTATAAGCTAGTTGCTGTCTCATACTGTTGAGAACACCCTAACTTTAGGAATAATTCATCTAATATAATAGCCGATTTTGAAGTTAACAACATGGGCGATGTACTGTGACAGTCACACGAGTAGCAGAAAGGAAAATAAAGATGTATACTCCGTCTATTTCAAAAATTCAAAATTCAACAACAAGATGTTTTAGTTTTATCCTAAGTTAAACTATCCAAGGTTTAACCAAATTATACACTAAAATACTAATATTTATTTATATTACTAAATACTCCATCTGTCCCTAAATATTTGTCGCTTACGTTTCCTGAGAAACAACTTTGACTAAATATATATTAAAAAATATTAATATTTATAGTACATAATTAGTATCATTGAAAAGATCTTTAAATCTAGTTTTTTAATAAATTTATTTAGAGATACAAATGTTGCACGTATTTTCTATAAATCAAGTCAAACTTGTGGCATGCACACCAATAACAACAGATATAAAGAGACGGAGGGAGTAAGTATCAATGAATTTATCACATGTTTTTATAGTATACCTATTTAGTATCATAAATATTAACAAATTTCTCTATAGATATGACTAAATTTAAGATAGTTTGACCTAAAGACAAAACTTAAAAGTTTTTTTTTGACTGAAGGAGCAACCGACAGACGCGAACTCGTAGTAAAGCTCTCTGTCCTATATGTGGTATGCCGGTCTCCTTAGTCTCCTAGGTCGTGCCTCTTGCCGTGTTTCTTCGCGTGCCAGGCCTGCGCATTGAAAATCTGTCACGGTATCACCGCGTTCCTTCTAGGCGTTCTGCTCGTTTGACCGAAACTGCAAAGTACAATTGACTAATTTATTGTGAGAGAAAAATAAGTTTAAGCCTCCCGCCGTTCGTTGGGCCACCGCGTTACAATTTCTTGGGATCATTCAGCTACTGTGGTGTACAATCAGCTCACCAAGTTTGACCTGACCTGCTGTGTATGTTGGTCAAGATTCTATGGGAAGTTGATAATCAAAATTGCACTGCGGCAAAACATCATGTCTTGTTCGGCGGATTACCATGACTCAGATACTGATATAGTGATATGCGAAGACTGAAGAACGTCTTTTGGTGTCAGTAGTTTTTTTTTCTACGGAAATCTTTACTTGTATAGAAGTCGGTCGTTGTCTCTTGCCTCTTGGTGAACTTTTGATGGTTATCACGTCCTAGGCTGCTCTCTCTCTCTCTTGATTCGTCTTAGGCTGCTCTCTTGAATCGGATTGTTCTAGTTAGCCACAAACTTTGCTGTTAATCTCTTCGGAAGGGCTAGTGCCCGGACGTCCGGCCGCAGGAGACGTCCGAAGACCGCTCCCGTTCAAGAGCATCCACCGCGCCCTGTCCCGTCCATGTGTAATAGAAGCGCCTCCTGCTCATTCTCCGTAACAGAAGCACGCTCATAACCCCGCAGCAGCGCCGTAACAGACATGAGCGCGTCCGCCTCACCCCGCCTGCGGATGCGCGCCGCAGAGGTGTCTGATGGCCTTAGGCGCTCACACGGCGACCCAAGGTGGCGCCCCAGCAGCGGCAGCAGCAGGGTGGGTCACATTGCAACATGTGTAACGTGCTATCTACTTTTGAAACATCTGGATGCAACAATTGCAACATACGTCTGAACACAGATGAAACATTTGAAACATGCGTCTGAAACACTTAAAAACATTTGAAAACCATTGCAAAAAATATGGAACATCCAAATAAAACACTTGCAACATATATGTAAAACATATACAACATTCAGGTAAACACACTAGCAACATACGTCTGAAAAAACAGATGAAACATTGGGAATAGAAGTTTGCAACAAACGTATACAATCATTGCAACATATGCAACGTCCTGATCTACTTTTGCAACATACATAGGAAACAATTGCAACATACCTCTAAAACATCTGAAACACTTCAAACATACTCTGGGAACATGCGCTTTAGCAAAACCTGGTAGACGGGCGGAGCACTGCTGAGCGAGATCCAGCGCTAGGCTGCGGTGGAGAAGGAGGATGACAGTGGGCAAGCGGCACCCGCAGTGGAGGCAGCAACGACAGTCGGGCAGGTTCGGCCTCATGTGACGAGGCGCCTCCGTGCGGGAGAAGGTCGCGGCGGGCGGGTGTCGTGCCTGCAGGGAGGTGCCCCCACGCTGGAGAAGGTTGTGACGAGCGACAACCGCACTAGAGAAGGCGAGCGGTGGGGTACAACAAGTGTGCGAGTTGGGAAATGTCACTGTCTTTTTTTTTTAAGAAGTCGTGAAGGAAGATAGAGGGGAGCAGGCCTGTTGGGCTGGTAGCGCTCAGGCCCACGAAGTGCAGCGTTCAGACAGACAAATGCCCGCACACCACAGCATTTATGTAATCTCTTTGCTTAATAAATGAGTTAATTAACTTGTCATAAACGTAGCACCTTTAAAACAGATGGAGCTCAAAGATCTACAACGAAATGCTTCTCTGGATGACTGGATGCATCCGTGAAACGTTTGCACTCCGCGCATCACACACCATCCCCATATGTCATTCGTCATCGCTGAATCATGGAATAAACTGATTGTAACTACAAATAAATTCAGGTATCTTAGGAGAGTTCTACACTACATCCAGATTTAATATGTTTTGAAATTTGAGTATTTTAAATGAGCTCTACATCCAAATTTTTAGTTACAGAAAATTTGGGTGTGGGAAGGAATTGAAATGCCTTGGGTTATAACTTTTCCTGTACTACTAACCAAAATGTACTCAGTGAGACACTTACTCCCTATGTCCCAAATAAAGAGACATTCTAGGACCCAGCACATGTACCAAGGCCTGTGAGAAAAATCCAAGATGCCCATACTATTCTCTCTCATGCACCTATATTTCAAAACGTCGACTATCCATCTTCGTAGGGAGTGCAGGTAGTAGGCCTGCTACCTTGGACTCTGGTAAAGTAGCAGGACGTAAGCCACAATGAAATTTTCATTGAGACAACGTTCACGTGCCAGAACGATCTTCTTTTCAGGACGGAGGGATTACTGCTAAAGTACTACAGCCACATTTCAACAATTTTGCTGCCCGCTGTTAGCACAAACTAAGGGTAGAAGAAGGAATAAGCAAGATAACAGAAGAAGCAATTGGAAGTAGCGAGGAATGATTGATAGGTTCAGGAATTCGAATTCAGTTACAATAATGTTCACCCCTCTCCTCTCCATTCTTCCGCTCAAGTACTAAGCTAACAGACAGGAAACTCTGGGCCACTAATCTTGGAGTTGGGCTTTCGAGTCCTCATGGGCCGGATAGCTGGGCTCGGCTCTTCTTCATCCGCTTCCTTGCTCGAGTGGTCACAACTCACGACCGGTAGGCCGGGTGCTCGTCCTCGTCGTCACACGCCGTGAGAAGCTTGGCAATGTCGTCCATCGTCGGCCTGTTGCTGCTCCTCTCCTCCATGCATAACAAGGAAATCCGAACCATTTCCATGGCCTGCCGGGGATTGAACTGCCCCTGCAACCTCCCATCCACCAAGGGCACGACTTCCCCGGTATCAACCACCTGCCTCAGCAGCTGAGCGATCTGCGACATCTCCAGCCGCTCACCATTGGCTGTCGTCTGGTCGTAGATCCTTCTCCCGATCACGATCTCAAGAAGCACGACGCCGTAGCTGTACACGTCAACCTTGGCATTGATGGGCACGTTCAGCGCCCACTCCGGCGCCATGTACCCCGTCGTCCCTCTCATGTGGGAGAGTAGCATGCTGCCGCAGGGGCCGCCGTCCCTCTTGGACAGCTTGGCCAACCCGAAATCGGAGATCTTGGCGTCGAACTCCCGCGTCAGCAGGATGTTCTCCGGCTTCACGTCGCAGTGGATGACCCACTCGAGGCACTCATGGTGGAGGTAAGCGAGGCCCCTGGCCATGCCCAGCGCGATCCGGTATCGCTCGCGCCACGGCAGCGTCCTGCTGCTGTCCGTGTCGTCGTGTCGAACAGGTGCTTGTCCAGCGACTCGTTCTCCACGTACTCGTATACCAGCAGCTTGTGCTTGCCATCGGAGCAGAAGCCCCAGATCCGGACCAGGTTGATGTGGTTGATCCGCCCGATCACCGTCATCTCCGCCCATAACTCCTCGTCGCCCCGTACCAAGTTCGTCATCAGCTTCTTCACGGCCACCACCTTCCCTTTGTCGAGCACGCCGCGGTACACGACGCCAGAGCCTCCCCAGCCGAGATCTTCCTTGAAGTTTCCCGTCGCGTCCTTGAGCTCCCGGTACGTGAACCTCCTGAACTGGCCCGTGACCATCCTGTATCCTGCTGCCTCCAGTGAGCTGGGTATGCTCTGCTTGCTGGAGAGGAACCAGATCGAACCCTGTCAGGATGAAGATCAAATCGATGACTCCTAGTGCTCCGGCGAACGCAAACAAGTACACCCACTTGGCGTCGTTTCCGTGTCTCGGGAACGCGCCTGATGATCCTTGGAGGAGGATCGTGGTGACGTTAGGATTGCAGGCGATGCCTGCGGCGGTGCTCCAAATTTCACTAGTTATATATAGTTATTTAATAATGCAATGAGTTAATTTTTAGTTTTAGTTATTGAAACTTGGAAGAGCCTAGAAGTACTACTATAAAACTTCTTACATACATACATATATTTTGCACATACATACTGTAATGAAAAATTCAAACAATTAGCACACAATTTATAGCTTTCAACATAAAACTACATGATTTGGAGCAAAATATGTTATCATTATAATTTATTTTCACATTTACAATTTAAATTGTTTTTGCCCTTTAAATTTGAATGCTCCTATTATAACACCTCATTGTTTTGTGAGAAGAAAATAACATCTAGTTTAATTTTAGTTTCGATTTCAGTAGCTGCAAGCTTGCTCCTACCATGTATATATGTGTTAGTATGGCATAGGCAAAAACTAAGGTTTTTCCTATGTAAGAAGACCAACAGCACCATAGGAGAGAACATTGAGGCCCTTATATTAGCACATGGATCACTAGCTCCAAAAAGATACAAGTACTCAGAAGTAACAAAGATAACATCCTCCCTCAATAATAAGCTTGGGGAAGGTGGTTATGGCATGGTTTTCAAAGGAAGGCTAGATTATGGTCGTTTGGTTGCAGTGAAATTCTTGCATGACTCCAAAGGTGATGGTGAGGAGTTTGTGAATGAGGTTATGAGTATTGGTAGGACATCACACATTAATATTGTTAGCTTATTTGGGTTTTGTTTGCAAGGCTCAAAGCGGGCTCTAATATATGAGTATATGCCAAATGGTTCTTTGGATAAGTACATATACTTAGAGAATCCCTAGGCGGTTTTAGGATGGGACAATCTCTATACCATAGCAATTGGGATTGCTCGAGGGTTGGAATACTCGCACCATAGTTGTAACACACGCATAGTCCATTTCGATATCAAGCCTCAAAATATCCTTTTGGATCAGAACTTCCACCCAAAGATTGCTGATTTTGGTTTGGCCAAGTTGAGTCGTACCAAGGAGAGCAAGCTTTCTATGACTGGTGCTAGAGGAACACCTAGATTTATAACTCCTGAAGTGCATTCTCGAACCTTCGGAGTTGTTTCAACAAAATCAGATGTATATAGTTATGGAATGATGTTGCTAGAGATGGTTGGAGGTAGAAAAAAATGTTAAATCTGTGGCTCAAGAGTCAAGTGAAAAGTAACTTCCACATTGGATTTATGACCATTTTGGTCAAGAGGATGCATTACAGGCATGTGAAGTCACATGTGAAAATGAAGGAATAGCCAGAAAAATGAGTGTGATTGGCCTATGGTGCATTCAAATATTACCAAAGCATCGTCCTACTGTAGGAAATGTCTTGGAAATGTTCGAGAGAGGTTTAGATGAACTGGACATGCCACCAAGGCAAAACTTCAGTCAAATATTGTAAGATATTATTTGAGATACATATATATTTCAACAATCATTCAGTATCATTTACGACAATGTTGATATAAATATATTTTTTTCATTTTTTTGCAGCAAAGATCCAGCTTACAGTTTGAATGCAGAAAGTTCGAGCATGATTAGTGGTACGAAAACACAAGCTTCTAGTGAAGTGCTAAAGATGAAGGAGATAAGCGTTCTTAATTAAAAAATCTTACAACGGCTACCAACTCTATGAAACGGTTACCTACAAGGGGAATTTGGCATTAAACTTCTGTAGATATCTCTATGACATAGGTTTTTTTTCGAAAGGCGGCAAGAGGTTGCTGAATTTATAGAAGAAAAAGAGAAAAAAACAACAGATATTACAAGCCGCCGCATTCGAAGAGGCTCCTAGTCTACTAATATAATATTTGTTTTGAAACAAAAGGCTACTTATCTACTATGATATCTTTCATTTGAAGTGATAAAGATTAAGGCTTTAAGAGGTAAAGTCGTATTGTCCAAGTATGCATAAGATATTTGGGGGCTCCTTGGTTTTCTTGCTCATCACTATTTAGCCTTGACAAGCAAGGATATAGATGAAAGTGGCTGTTTGGATACCAAGCAAGGTTATCTTGGGGCCTGTGTGAGCAAGCTTTTACCTTGCTTCTATGAGAGAGCCAAAATGGTTTTCCTGGCTTGGCAAGCTTCTTATTGCTTGTGCCAGTGGGGCAAGGCAAGGCAAATCTCTCTCTTGCCTGGAAACCAAAAGCAAACCCTTGATATCCTCTTAATAGCAGTTTGTCACTCTTTCTTTCACTTATGCACCACTACCCCCTATGGCCCTATACTCCTATAGTCATCCATCGTCCGTAATCTCCCAAAACACTAACAGCATCGGCATCTGCACTGGAATCAAGTAACTGAGCAAGTATTCATCAGTGAATTACATGTTGTAAACAACTCTAGACAATGATGGAGTTAGGTATGAAGATGGCAGCAGCCACAATCACAACAGCTGCTGCACATCTCTGTGGTGAGACAGCAACAACAACAACTTGATGCTATTCGTAGGCCCAATCTGTCTGACAAATTTTCCACGCATTGTTGAAATGGTCTGCGTTCAGCACGTTCTCATAGACAAAACTTCTTGAGTGCGTAGCAAAGGTGTTGTTTTCAGAAACGACAAAACTTCTTGAGTGTGTAGCAAAGGTGTTGTTTTCAGAAAGTTAGACAAATCACCCAGACATTAGGGAGTGTGGCGCTGGCTCATCGAGCTAGTCCTCTCTGCTCGCTGAACAAAGGATTCTGGAACCGTCCATGTGTTTATGGGCGCTCGACGAATGTACGCCGCACTTTATTTTTCTTTTTTCTAAGAAAAATACCAATATGTAACGAATGTAGACCACACTTGTGTAAGAAACAGTAGTACACAGAACATTAGTACCGGCGGTTCTTAACCTATTTTTACCGGCGTTTGTATAAACCGCCAGTGCGAAAGGCTAGTGAATATCACGAACTTCACAGGCGTCTTCTAAAGAACCACCACAACAAATGATTTACACTGGCTGTTTTCATAAGAAAACTACCACAACAAATGATTTACACTGACTATTTTCTTAAGAAAACCGTCACTACAAATGATTTTAAAAAATTACAAATCGAGCTAAAAATAGCAATTTTTTTATTTGAGGAGGCTCGCGCACAAGGCAGCCACACACGGATCTGACTGTTTTCATTCATTTCGCAAGAAATTCATGCATGTGCGACCCCCGGGAATCAAACTTAGCACCTCAAACCTCGCGCTACGCCCCTTACCACTGCAGTGACTAAAGAACAGAAATATTCCCTTAGTATTCACTACCGTAGATTTTAGAATTGAGATTTGAAGTCCTAAACGAATTCAAATAAAAAAGTTTTAACTACAAACTTTTAAATCTCATCGAGATCTACAACTTTGCTTTTGATCATTTTCCCATCGGAGGCCATTTGAGAGATTCAAAAAATATAAATTTTAAAATCATTAATCTTAAAACATAATTTATGTGCCCTAAATGGTTTTAAATGAAAAACTTGTCAACTACAAAGTTGTAGATCTTTTTGAATCCTACAACTTTTATTCAGAACATTTCTCCATCCAAGATCATTTGAAAAAAACTCAAAAAATTAATTCCAAATTATTTGTAGTGGCATACATTTTTACTAGATGTTTTCCTAAGGTTACCGCCAGTAGAAATCATATATTTTTACTGGCGGTAAACTTAAAAAACCAGCTAGTAAAAATGAATTTACACTAGCGGTTTATGGTCTGGACCCACAATTTTGTTTTTAATGACGCCTATACATTAGGAACCGCCACTAAAAAAATGGCCACCGCCAAGAGAAATCATCGCTGTACTGGCGAAAAAGACTGTGGTACGGACCCTACGTTGTGTTGTACGTACTCCGTACTACAGCATTGTGTTGTACTCCGTACTGCAGCGGCCTTTGTGCAATTGCTCACTGATCAGTGCTGACGCGCGACTGGGGGCTGTGATCTGTGATGAGTTCTGCTTGGAGTAGCCGACGGTGCGAGACTGCGAGGCGTCAACGCGTGCAGGCAAGCTGGCACACCTTCCTTTCCTGTGTTTCTGCTTGTGTTCTGAGCCTGTGACGGGTCCACAAGTCACTTCATCTATGATGTACGCATACAAGTAGGCTGGAAGGAGGAGGACGTTAGCGTCTCCATCCCGTTTTAAGCTCGTCCCGGAAGACGCCATGCAGAATTGCAGACTATCTGACCTGTAGTGGCGGTGAACTAGGAGACGAAGACCGTGGGTCTGCGCATTCGTCACCATCCTCGCGCCTTCCAGTGCAAGTGCAATGCACCACCTCCTTCCTCTGTGACAGTCGTTCTCAAACTACGACTGCTCCCGCACCACGTAGCGTTTTCCCTTGTGTCGCAATCGCAACTCGTAACGCAAAGATGCACGCGTGTCCTGTTCCGGCCGCTGGCCTGCTCCACCCAGCCATGCTACTGCTCGCTCTGCTAGCCACTCCCACCACCTAATCATCAGTGGCGTTGATGCCGGTGCTGGGATACCATACCAGGGGGAGGTGGCGGCGACTACGACCGCCTAATCAAGGGTGGGTTTTTCCTAGAGCGGCAGAGGACTGCACACCTTGCACGCCGGCTGGCAGCAAGTGCTCCGTCGACACCGGCGAGGATCTGCTGGTGGTGTGCCAGTGATCCGACGGCGAGGACTCTTTTATTTGCGGTGAGTATACCTAAAATATTTATGCTTATGCTTATGCTTGAACATATGTCATCAGTCTCCACCAAACTTCTTTTCTTGCCTGAGCATCACGTACTTGTTCCGGCTCCCTCGCACGTAGCCGTACTGTCGGTGTTCGGTCCCGAGGGGTTCTAAACCGACGAGTAAATGCTGCGTGCCCTTTCCTGGATGGTGATGCAAGGAGGACACACGGGGGTTTATCCTGGTTCGGGCAAGAGAAGGCCCTACGTCCAGCGGGGGGAGAGATTTGTATTTCCTTGCACCGAGGTGCTTGTGTAGGGGTTACAAGCTTGCGAGAGAGGGTGGTGAGCCCAGGTCTCAAAAGGAGAAAAAGGAATACAAGGTGATTGCTTAGATGTTGATCTCTATCTTATATATGGCTTGTCGTCTGTTGTCTTCTGTCGCCTTTGTAGAGCCCTGGCCTGCCCTTTTATAGGACGAGAGGGGGCCAAGACGAAGGGGAGCTTGAGATGATGTTTTGTCGATTCCTGTTGAGGTGGTTGTAGCGACGTGTGCTAGAAATGGGGGGGGGGGGCCATCCCTGGACACCATGGTGACGTAGAGGACGAGACGCTGAAATGACCCGGAGCGCCGCGCCATGCCGTCCTCCCTTCCCTGTTGAGTCGCGCTGGGCGTCGAGGCCGGGTCGAGGCTGGGTCGAGGCCGAATGGATAAGTCCGAATCCCTGGGATCGCGGTGTACGGGCTTTGTCGTATCCTCCCTCGAGGGTAACTAGTGACGCACAGTGCACGGTAGGGTGGGTACAGTGACAGTTTTCACCTCCCATCACGGGATGGGCGGTAAAACAGTGAAGACTGATACTGGCATTGTTTCCACGTCGACCCTGCTCGCAGCCATGTCGGTAGGTGAAAGTAGGTAATCGTATTAAATGCCATGGCTTTTGTCCTGGGGCAGGTGAAGAAAAAAGGGGTCGAGACGCTCGACCCGGGCTCACGCGAGTCGGAGTGTTCCTGGTAGGTGGTCGAGTCTCGGGCGAGTCGGAATGTGGTTGAGGTACCTCGCCGTGCGGGACGGGGCGCGGTCGAGGCGTCCCATCGAGGGGGCCTCATACGAGTCGGAGACGGGGTGCGGTCGAGGCACTCCGTCGAGGGTGCCTCGTACGAGTCGGAGCCTGGAGCGCGGTCGAGGCACTCCGTCGAGCTGCCTTCGTACGAGGCGGCGGACCCGGTGTGCGGCCGAGTTTGGGCACGGCTTAGTCGTTTTGATTTTTATTATCGTTAAATGTGGGTACCCCTATACTATTGGTACCGACAGTAGCCCCCGAGCCTTTTGGTGAGTGTGCGATCATTCTCCTAGAGGCTTTTTGTTGATGAACTAGAATCGTAGCGCCGTTGACTTCTCTGGTGGGGGCGCGCGAGCGCACCCGCCGGGTGTAGCCCCCGAGGCCTTGGTGGAGTGTGGAGTACTCCTACGAGGTCTTTTTCGTGTTTCATCGTGGGTAGTTTGATGCGGTCGAGCCCCCGAGCCTCGTGCGCACGAGGTCGATCGGAGTCTCGGCCGTCTTCTATCGAGCGACCCTCACGCTCCTCCTGCAGAGAGGAGGAGGTGGAGGGGTGGGGAATGCCGTACTACCCCGTTTGGGCGAGTTCCGACGATCTCCGGTGAGCTGCTAGCGGGGGGATTCGAGTGTGAGCCCGTGCTCCAGTCGTTAGGAGTCGGCTAGTGGCCCGGGGGCGCTCTCAAGAATTGCCAAGGAGTGGTCGTGCGGATGTCAATTCCCTTCGACGGGATCCGAGGGCTCGATGCCTCCCTCGATGGGATTCCTACGTCGACCTCCTCTTTTGGCCTCGAATACGTCTTGGGGTGCCTCGAGAGCGCGGCTCGAGCCCTGGCCATGTACGGGCGCACCCTTGGTCGTCCCTAACTCTGTTGCTCGAGGGCGGCTGTCGAACCCGGGTTGAGGGCCAGCTCCCGTTCCCTCGAGACTTATGACGGGTTCGGGACCCGTTTACAAGGCATCTTGGAATATCCGTCCGTGGATCTCGCCCTGCCTGTTAGTGAGGCGCGCCTTTTTAGGGCGAAACCGGCGCGGTAGTGGGTGACGTGGCGTTCGGTTACGGCGTGGGGGACGGCCACGTGCCCGGCTCCTGTAAGACGTGGGGGACGGTTAGGTGAGCGCTTTTAATGCGGGAAACTGTTCCTACCTTTTCGCGCGGCCGTCGGGCTTCCGCCGGGCATATAAGAGCAAAAACCTGGGGGTCCGAGTCCCCCACCGGTTCCTTGTGCCCTTGCCATCTCCTTGCCGTAGACAGCCGCCGCATCCTCTCCGCCCACCCTTCTTCCCACAACACCTGATGGCAGGAAAGAGCCAGATCCTCCCTGCCGACGACTGGGCGGCCTCCTCGGTGACGGAGAGGAGGTTGGAAGAGCTGGTTGAGGACGGGCTGCTGCGGCCGAGGATGAGTCGGTCGCAGCCGGAGTGGATCGTGCCGCCACCTGCCCACCGGGAGCCGGCACCCCCTGAGGGGTACGTGGTGAGCTTCGTCTGCTTCCACGAGCGGGGGTTCGGCGTTCCCGCATCCATCTTCATGCGCGCGCTCCTCCACTACTACTGGGTGGAGCTTCACCACCTCGCCTCTAATGCCGTCGCGCAGGCCGCCATCTTCGCGGCGGTCTGCGAGGGCTACCTTGGGGTGGAGCCGCAGTGGAACCTGTGGCTTCACCTCTTCAAGGCCGAGCTCTTCGCTAGGAGGGCGGGGGAGAAGGGGGTCCTGGCCACGGCTCGAGTAGGCAGCTGCGTCCTGCTGGTGAGGTCGAGCCGGGCGGATCAGTACATCCCGGCTCGCCTCATCTCCTCGAACAGCGGGTGGCACGAGGGTTGGTTTTACCTTCACAACGATGATAATCAGTTGCCGAGGTACACCGGCCGCGTGCTGACCGCTCGGGAGGACCGCTGGACGTATGGAGTGCCGGAGGCCGAGAAGCCGCGCCTGGACCCGCTGCTGGTGGCGTTGCAACAGCTTCATCTTCGGGGCTTGACGGCGGCGATGGTGGCTATGGCCTTCCACCGCCGCAGAGTGATGCCGCTGTGCCAGCGTCGCCTCCGCCTCGACCAAATGACCCCGGAGGCACCTCTGGAGGGGACCCGGATGTCCCACGAATCTCTTACCCTCGAGGAGGTCGTCCGCCGAGCGCGCCAGATGGTTGGGAACTTCAAGGTGGAGGAGGTCAACCGGGTCCCTATGAGGCCTACCGAAGGGTTCGAGCCCGTGGTGAGTATCTTTGGGCTGGTATGTTTGCTAGTTTTGTTCGTTTTTGGATTCCCCTAATTTGGTCGAGGCCGGCGCGTAGGATTTGTCGGCGCTGCGGGAGACGCGTCCGCCTGTCCCAGAGGATCGGCCCGCCCGGGAGGCTCGACGCCAGCATGCCTCCAAGAAGAAGAAGACCAAGGAGACGGCCAAGAAGCGGGCAATCCGCAAGGCCAAAGAGGCGGAGGCGTTGAAGAAGCTCCGGCGCCAGCAAACCATCGACGGGGTCCCTCTGGCGCCGTCGCCTTCCGAGACAATCTCGGGGGAGGACGACGACAGCAGCGGCGAGGACGACGACGCCCTGTCGCGGTATGAGGCCGCGACCGGACTGGGGGACCTCCCCGATATCCGCCCCCTGCTGGAGCCCATCGGGGGGTCATCCTCCTCGATCGTCGTGGTCGAGGAGACAGAGGAGGAGGAGGAGGAAAAGGAGAAGAAGAAGGAGAAAGAGGCGGGCCCCTCGACGGGAGGGGCCGCTTTACCCCGGACCCAGTAAGAGGGGTCGACGGGGATGCCTGTACCAGCCCAGGCCCCGTAAGCTCGGGCGGGGGCTGGGACGGCAGTGCCGGCGTCGTCATCGGCGGCGCCACCGGCAGGCGTGAGAACCCGAGGCCAGCTGGCCTCGGAAGCATAGAAAGCGCAGGGCAGCGCGCCGGCCAGGGCCCCACGGAGCCCCCGGCCTGCTGGTGGGGCCGCCGCGAGGCCACCGTCCGCCGCCCCGGGAGGCTCGGATCGTGCGGGGTCGAGGCCCTTGGTGCCAATTTTCGGGTAAGTGTTTCTGCTTGGTTATTATGTCTTTCTTTGGATCCGTGGGCTAACCTTGTTTCTTATTTGACAGGTTGAAGCGGAAGGCAGAGCCAATGGGGCCTACCCCGGTGAAGTCGCTGCGGGCCAGCGCCGCTGTCCTCAACCGGACGGCGGAGCAGGACGCGGCCTGGGTTCGCCAGGTCGAGGCCGCGAAGGGGCGTCTGCGACAGCAGCAGGAGGCGGCAGATGCTACGGCGGTCGCTGGCCCTGATCTCGCCGCGGAGGGGTCCGAACCGGCGAGGGCGGTGGCGCCCAGTTCGGTCGAGGCGGAGCCCAGGTCGCTGCCGACGGTCGAGGCTGCCATCGAGGCCGTGACAGGCGAAGCATTCGCCCGTGGTGCGGAGCGGGCGGGTGCTGACGTGACCATGGAGGAGGTTGCGTCGGCACCCGAACAGGAGGCGGCGCTGGCGAGGGGGCCGCAGCCGCAGCAAGACCCGTCGGCGGGGCCGGCGGAGACGGTGGAGGGCGGGGCCGTCGAGCCCCCGACCGGAGCTCCAGAAGAAGGGGCGCCGGAGGTCGAGGCGCCGGCTCCGGAGGTGCCGACGGTCGAGGCGCCGGCTCCGGAGGTGCCGGCGACCGAGGGGCCGGCGTCCTCAGAAGGGCGGGCGCTCGTGGACCTTACCCTCGATGACACTCCCCTAGACAAGGGGAAACAAGTGATGGGGGTCGAGGGGGGTGAGGCCACGGATCAGGCCGGTGCCTCGACGGTCGCTGGAGCCGCGAGAATTGCGGGCGAGGCCGGCCCTTCCGCGGGGCAGGGGATGCCCCGGTCGGGTCGTCGTCGTCATGGCCCGACATCACCGCGCTGGCGATAGCACGGGCCGAGGCGGAGATACCGAGGTGGGGGGGCCGTCCCTCCAGTTTAGGGACGCCGCAAACCCCGACAGGGAGCCCATCTTCACCCTGAATGACAGAGATGAGATGCACCGCTGGGAGTATCTCGAGGGTGTCCGCCGGCACCTCGATCGGGTGCTCCATGTGGCGTCCGACGCCGTCTCGCGAAGTATACGGGATGCCACCGAGGTATGATCGACCCGTCGGCTTTCTTCGTGGTTCTTAGTGTCCTTTTTCCTCGGTTTTTTTATCTTCTTGGTTTCTTCGAGTTGTGACCAGGAGCTGAAGGAGTACTCCCACCGCAAGTCGCTCTTCATCCGGGATGAGAGTGGTGTGTGGGCCGCGCTGTCTCAGCAACGGGCCCTGGTCGAGGAGGCCCAGAAACGGCTTTCCGATCGGAACGCCGAAATGGCTGAGCTGCGTACCGCCTACGCGACGGTAAAGGAGGAGGCGATGCAGGCTTGGGCGGCCGAAGCCGTGATGCGCACCGATATGGACAAGGCCCGGGAAGAGGCTGCCCAGGCCCGCAGGGACCTCGAGCCCCTGTCGGCACAGGTGAAGGAGCTCGAGGAGGACGTCTCCCAGGTCAGCCGTCAGCGCGACGCCCTCAACGTTGAGGTCGAGCAGGCCTCTGCTCGTCTTGGTGCGCTGAAGGACGAAGTGACGACACTGAACGGAGTTGTCTGGGAGAGGGACGCGGCTCTCGAGTCCGCTCGCCAGGAGATCGAAGCGCTAAAGGCGACCGTCTGTGATAAGGACAGCGCCCTCCTAGGGCTCGAGCAGACGTGCGGGGGGCTCCGTGACGAGGTCGTGGGCTTGAAGACCCATATCGAGGGTAAGTATGACCGTTACGGCCGCGACGTCGAGGCCTCGTGTTAGGTACTAATTCGTTTTATCGTGTTTCAGAGCTGGAGGGTGAGAATCGGGAGGCCCACTCGTCTACCAACTCCCTCCAGAGCCTCCTCGAAGCCGAGACCCGGAGGACCCAACTGCTCGAGGGCGCGATCACCACCGTGTGTGACGGCCTAGGGGTCGAGCCCGATGCCGACACCGGGGAAGATGTTCCGGGGAACTCCTTTATCCGTCGGATGGCGACGCTGGGCCGCCTTGCCCGGGAGAAGATACGGGACAGCCTCCACCACGGCGTGAAGAGGGCACTGGCCGTCGTCCGTTCAGGGTTTGTGTTCGACATGGAGCTCGTTGCCGACGGCTTCATCACAGACCCGGATCGGATGGACGAGGACAATGAGAATGCCTGCCTGGAGCTGATTGAAGCCGCGGAAGGGCCTGGGAGCCGTCTGGCCTCGCTTTTTGAAGCCGAGGTGGCCCCGCCTGCTGACGATGAAGGCCTGTGAGCCAGATCTGGGCGCAAAGGCCCATGTAATAAGTTAGTACTTTTGAATTTTGGTCGTGGTGGCCTTGGAGGCCCTAAGAACTCGAAACATAAACCGGTTCGTGGTCAATTTTAGTTTTATTCGAGCTTCTTCTTCCTTTTATCGCTTGGATTGTGTTCTCGCGTGATTTACTTAGCACGTAATTGCGTCCTTTGGCATAAGGGAGCGAGTGGAGGTACCGTAGCCTCGGTGGTGTTTAGGTGACCCCACGGCTCAACTGCCCTCGAGCTTCATGGTGCTGTTGCGGCTTTGTAGATCGCGTGAGAACCTGTCCTGAGCGACAGGGAGTGTGTTCTTTTTCCTAGTTAGGAACCGTCACTTAGATCTCCCTAGAGTGAAATCACGCCTCTAGGAGGCGTAAGGGGTGAGTGGAGATACCGTAGCCCTGGAGGCGTAGGTGATGCTCCTGGCTCGAGGGCCTTTTAGATCCTTCGGGCGCTTTTACGGCGCGGTCGATCTAAGGAGCGGCTCCTAAATTTTAAAAAAGAGTGCAAGTTTTTTTGGGGGACTGGGGGGTGCCCCCCCTTATAGCTCCCGAGGGAGGGTCGATTCTGGGAGTACAGGGTCGATCCTTCCTCATTGTGAAATGAAAGTTTGAACATCGCAGTATTCTTTATTGATGAAAAAGAAATTACAGAGCCTCGAGGCCTTCTAAGGAAAAACGTGACGTAGCTGCTCAATGTTCCAAGCGTTGGTGAAGATTTCGCCCTTCTCGTTGGATAGCTTGTAGGTGCCCGGTTTTAGCACTTCTGCGATGATGTACGGTCCTTCCCATGGTGGCGTGAGCTTGTGTCGCCCCTTGGTGTTCTGGTTCCGTCGTAGCACCAAATCACCGACGTTGAGGTCACGGTGGCGGACGTGTCTGTCGTGGTAGCGTCGGAGATCCTGCTGGTACCTGGCAGAATGCAACAGAGCTACATCCCGGTCTTCCTTGAGCTGGTCGAGGGCGTCCTGTCTTGTGGTGTCGTTATTTCTTTCGTTGTAGGCCTTCAACCTTGGGGATCCGTATTCTATATCGGTTGGGAGCATTGCCTCAGACCTGTAGACTAAGAAGAACGGAGTGAACCCCGTGGCTCGACTCGGTGTTGTTCTTAAGCTCCACAGTACCGAGGGCAGCTCGGCAGCCCATCTTTTGCCATGTTTGTTTAGCTTGTCAAAGATTCTAGGTTTCAGGCCTTGTAGGAGCATACCATTGGCACGTTCCACTTGGCCGTTTGTTTTTGGATGAGCCACGGCTGACCAGAGCACACGGATGTGATGGCGGTCACAGAAATCTAGAAACTTTTTACCAGTGAACTGGGTGCCATTGTCTGTGATGATACAGTTGGGGACCCCAAAGCGATGAATGATGTCGGTGAAGAAGAGCACTGCTTGCTCGGACCTAATGCTGGTGATAGGGCGGGCCTCGATCCACTTGGAGAATTTGTCGACTGCGACGAGCAAGTGGGTGAAGCCGCCAGTTGTCCTTCTCAAAGGTCCGACAAGGTCGGGCCCCCAAACAGCAAACGGCCATGTGATGGGTATAGTTTGCAGGGCGTGTGCCGGAAGGTGGGTTTGTCTCGCATAGTACTGACAACCCTTGCAGGAGCGTACTAGCTTGACAGTATCAGAGACCGCGGTTGGTCAATAGAATCCTTGTCGGAAGGCGTTTCCGACGAGGGTTCGGGGTGCTGCGTGGTGACCGCAAGCCCCCGAGTGAAGATCGCTGAGTAGGTCCCTGCCTTGCTCATTTGTGATGCAGCGTTGGAGGATGCCAGTGGGGCTGCGGCGGTACAGCTCCCTACTGTCACCAATGATCACAAAGGTTTTGGCTCGGCGAGCGATCCGTCGAGCCTCAGTCTTATCCGAGGGGAGGTCCCCTCGGATGAGGTAGTCGAGGTACGGGACGCGCCAGTCCGGCTCGAGGTCGGGTGGTGAGGTCAAACCTTCCGTCTGCATGGCTTCAGCCCCGGTCGAGGGGGCTTCTGCCTCAGGTGGGGGGTCGAGTGACGTCCCGTCGACCCCACCGTCTGGCCCAAGGTCGACGGATGGCTGCTGGAGATCTTTTGCGAAAACGTCTGGTGGAACCGTAGTTCGACTGGACGCGATTTTTGCCAATTCATCGGCGGCCTCATTGTACCTGCGTGCAACGTGGTTGAGCTCGAGGCCGTGAAACTTGTCTTTGAGGTGCCGCACCTCTTGGCAATAAGCTTCCATCTTGGGGTCCCGGCAGCTCGAGCTCTTCATGACCTGATCAATTACGAGCTGGGAGTCGCCTCGAACGTCAAGGTGTCAGACCCCGAGCTCGATGGCAATTCTCAGCCCTGTGGCGAGTGCTTCGTACTCGGCGACGTTGTTGGACGCAGGGAAATGAAGCCGGATGACGTAGCGCAAGTGAACCCCGAGGGGCGAGATGAAGAGCAAGCCCGCGCATGCTCCTGTTTTCATTAATGACCCATCGAAGTACATGGTCCACAGCTCTGCCTGGAGCTGTGCGGGAGGGAGTTGGGTGTCGGTCCATTCAGCCAGAAAGTCTGCTAACACCTGTGACTTGATAGCTTTGTGCGGCGCATAGGACAAGGTTTCGCCCATGAGCTCGACTGCCCATTTGGCAATCCTACCTGAGGCTTCCTGATTCTAGGCTATGTCTCCCAAGGGGAAAGAAGAAACCACAGTGATCGGGTGACCCTCGAAGTAGTGTCGGAGCTTGCGCCGTGTTAGGACGACGGCGTATAGCAGTTTCTGGATATGTGGGTATCGGATCTTGGTTTCTGAGAGCACTTCGCTAATGAAGTAGACCGGCCTCTGGACAAGCAAGGTATGTGCCTCCTCGGCCCGCTCGACAACCAGGACCGCACTGACCACTTGTGACGTTGCGGCGACATAAAGTAGGAGCGGTTCCCCCGGGGTCGGAGGGACGAGGATTGGCGAGTTGGAGAGTGTGGCCTTGAGTTTTGTGAGAGCTTCCTCAGCCTCGAGGGTCCAGGAAAAATGCTCCGATTTCTTCAAGAGACGGTACAGAGGGAGCGCTCTTTCGCCGAGGCGCGAAATGAAACGGCTGAGTGCTGCTAGGCAACCCGTGACCCTCTGTACGCCCTTCAGATCTCGGATGGGGCCCATTTTGGTTATCGCAGAGATTTTTTCGGGGTTGGCCTCGATGCCACGTTTGGACACGATGAACCCTAAAAGCATGCCTCGAGGGACGCCAAAGACGCATTTCTCTGGGTTAAGTTTGATGTTTCTTGCCCGGAGGCATTTAAACGCAACGTCGAGGTCGCTGACCAGATTGTCGGCTCGTTTTGTTTTGACAACGATGTCGTCGACATAAGCCTCGATGTTCGACCCGATGTATTTCCCAAAAACATGCTGCATGCACCGCTGGTACGTAGCCCCCGCGTTTCGGAGACCGAAGGACATCGTAACATAGCAATACATGCCGAATGGGGTAATGAATGAAGTCGCGAGCTGGTCGGACTCCTTCATTTTGATCTGATGGTAACCGGAATAGGCGTCTAAGAACGAAAGAGTTTCACATCCCGTAGTGGAATCAACGATTTGATCAATGCGTGACAAAGGAAAGGGAACTTTCGGACATGCTTTATTCAAACTAGTATAGTCTACACACATCCTCCACTTCCCACTCTTTTTCTTAACTAATACAGGATTAGCTAGCCACTCAGGATGATGAACTTCCTTGATGAATCCGGCCTCCAGTAGCTTGTGAATCTCCTCGCCGATGACCCTGCGCTTCTCCTCGTCGAAGTGGCGCAGGTGTTTCTTCACCGGCTTGGATCCGGCCCGGATCTCCAAGGCGTGCTCGGCGACTTCCCTGGGTATGCCCGGCATATCCGAGGGACTCCACGCAAAGATGTCAATGTTTGCGCGGAGAAAGTCGACGAGCATGGCTTCCTATTTCAGATCGAGGGTGGCGCTGACGTTCAGCGCCTTCCCGTTGGGATCAACGGGGTCGAGGGGCACGAGCTTGACGTCTTCCGCGGGCTCGAAGCTGCCAGCATGGCACTTTGGGTCGGGAATCTCATTGGCGAGACCGTCGAGGTCTGCAGCCAAAGCCACCGATTCTAAAACAGCCTCGCCGTGCTCGACACACTCGACGTCGCATTCGTAGGCATGTTCATACGAGGGCCCCACAGTGATGACGCCGTTTGGGCCTGGCATCTTGAGCTTGAGATAGGTGTAGTTCAGAACAGCCATGAACTTGGCGTAGCATGGGCGCCCGAGGATAGCGTGGTATGTTCCACGGAACCCGACCACTTCGAAGGTGAGGGTCTCCTTTCTGAAGTTGGCCGGTGTGCCAAAACAAACAGGCAGATCGACCCGTCCGAGGGGTTCCGCCCGTTTCCCCGGCACGACCCCGTGGAAGCCCCCGACGCTAGGTTGGAGGCGCGCTCTCTCGACCCCTAGAAGGTCGAGGGTCTGGGAGTAGATGATGTTGAGGCTGCTTCCGCCGTCCATGAGCACTTTGGTGAGGCGTGTGTTGGCGATGACGGGATCAACAACAAGCGGGTAGACTCCCGGATTGGGGACGTAGTCAGGATGATCATCACGGTCGAAAGTGATGGCCACCGCAGACCAGTCGAGGAAACGGGGAATCCCTCACGCCGCTCTCGCTTGCGCTGGTGAGCCGAGAGGCGGGTCGAGGGTCCTCCGTAGATCATGAAGCAGTCGTGGATCTCGGGGAATCCCTCATCCTTGTCGTCACCCTTGGGGTCTTCCTTCTTGTCGGTGTTCTTGCCGCCTGCACCCTCGAAGTACCTGCGGAGCATATGACAATCTTCGAGGTTATGGTTAGTGGGTCCCTTGTGGTAGGGACACGGCTCTTTGAGCATTTTGTCGAAGACGCCCCCGCCGGGGGGGCCTCGAGGCTTCTTGCGCTCGGTAGCGGCGACAAGCTCGTCGGCCGGGGCCTCGAGCTTGCCCTGCTGGCCTTTCTTCTTCTTATGGTTGTTCCTCTTGGAGCCCCGGGTGGGAACCGTGGGATCGTTGGCCTTCTGCTTACCTCTGTCCTGCTCACCGCCAAAGATGGCGCCAACTGCCTCTTCGCCGGCGGCGAAGTTGGTGACGATGTCCATCAGTCCGTTGGTAGTGAGCGGGGTGTTGCGGCCCAGCTCTCGGACCAACTCCTTGCAGGTGGTTCCGGAAAGGAAAGCCATAATCACGTCGGAGTCGGTGATGTTGGGGAGCTCGGTGCGCTGCCTGGAGAAGCGCCGGATGTAATCCCGGAGGGATTCGCCCGGTTTCTGCTTGCAGCTCCAGAGATCCCATAAGTTGCCAGGACGCATGTAGGTCCCTTTGAAATTTCCCTCGAACACCCTCACGAGATCGTCCCAGTCGTGGATCTGCCGAGGCGGGAGATCCTCGAGCCAGGCTCGAGCGGTGTCGGAGAGGAACAGGGGGAGCTGTCGGATGATGACCCGGTCGTCGGTGGCCCCACCCAGCTGACATGCCAAGCGGAAATCGGCGAGCCAAAGTTCGGGTTTGGTTTCGCCGTTGTACTTGGTGAGGGTCGTGGGAGGGCGAAACCGAGCCGGGAGTATTGTCTCGCGGATAGCCCTGCTGAAGACCCGAGGGCCCGGAGGCTCGGGTGAGGGGCTACGATCTTCCGAGCTGTCGTAGCGCCCGCCCCTGTGTACGTGGTAGCCTCGAGCCACACTGTCACCGTGCTTGCGCATGCGGCGCTCGACGATGTTGCCACGGGTGTCTCGAGGTTCACGGTCGTCGTTGTTGGGCTCAGGGGCAGGAGCCACCGGGATTCGTCGGGCAGGCTCGGGATGGACCGAGGCTTCACTCTCTTGTTGGGAGGGCTCGACGGGCCGCTCCGAGGCAGGCTCGCGTCGCCTCGAGGCAGAGCTCTCGGTCTGCTGCATGGCAGCGGTCTCGAGGAGTTCTCGGATTTCATCTCGAGCCCGACGGGCGTCAGGGTTTGATGGCTCGGGCATGTTACAGAGGAGCATGGCGGCGGCGACGACGTTCTGGCTGGCTCGAGCGAAAACCGGGGGGTCGCTCACCCGGTCCTCGTCGATGCGACGGTTGACGTCGCGAGCTCTCTCGCGAGCTCTCCCGCCAAGTGCACGTTCCGCGCGCTCACGCTCAAGGGTTTGTTGAAGTAGATGCAAGTTTTCTCGTTCCTCGTCGAGCCTTTCCTGCAGCTCGCAAATTTACTGGAGCTGCATTCCTTGATCCGCAAGGAACTGTGCCTCGGCTTGCTCGGCAGGAAGCTCGACATGAGGTGGCATATGCCTTCCCTCGACTAGCTCCTCTTCCTCCGATTCCGACGTGCTTTCAACATCGACGTTGAAGCATTCGCGGGTCGGATCGTAGGTGTCGTCGGCCGAGTCAGAGTCAGGAGCACCGAAGTAGTAGTATGACGGAGGAATGTGAGGCTGTTGCAAGCCGCTCCCGTGATTGTGATGTCGGGAAGTGGTCTCACGGGGCTCTATTTCCGGAGTCTCCATAGAGTCCAGATAATCAGAGGCTGGAGCAGATGCGACGAGGTCCAGAGTAGAGCGTAGATGGTGCCCGGGGAGTTCCTCGTAGGCGCTCATGCTAGTGCTTACGGAAGACGCATAGGTCCGGGCAGCCGATTCTAGCCCAAACGGGAATGGTGATGGCGATGTCGCTGCCCACGCCGGAACGGACGCATGGGGCAGTGGCGTCTCACCGGGCGGGGGAGCGGCGGGACTCTCCATCGGCATGTTACCCCCGGTCAAGCTCATCCTGCCCAGACCTTCCACAAGGAAATCTGGGCCGGCGCCTGGCTGGGGGGTGCCGGAACGGGGGATCCCATCACCCTCTGCGAGGTGAAGACGATGGTTGCGCCGGGCTCGTCGTCGTCGGGCGGCTCGTGCCTGTCTGGAGCGACGGTACCGGCGGATTGCTCCCCCGGGCTGAGAGAGCTCATAATCCTCGTCGGTAGGGTGCCTTGGCGGGAGTAGGACCATATCGTAGCCATAGCCAAGCGACATGAACTCCAAACTCCTGAACCAGATCACCGTGGCCAACGGGATAGGGCGTTCGGGGTCAGCCATCCGGAAAAAAGGCGGGAAAGCGACGTTGGCACGCAGCGATCCCCTACCTGGCGCGCCAACTGTCGGTGTTCGGTCCCGAGGGGGTTCTAAACCGACGAGTAAATGCTGCGTGTCCCTTTCCTGGATGGTGATGCAAGGAGGACACACGGGGGTTTATCCTGGTTCGGGCAAGAGAAGGCCCTACGTCCAGCGGGGGGGAGAGATTTGTATTTCCTTGCACCGAGGTGCTTGTGTAGGGGTTACAAGCTTGCGAGAGAGGGTGGTGAGCCCAGGTCTCAAAAGGAGAAAAAGGAATACAAGGTGATTGCTTGAGATGTTGATCTCTATCTTGTATATGGCTTGTCGTCTGTTGTCTTCTGTCGCCTTTGTAGAGCCCTGGCCTGCCCTTTTATAGGACGAGAGGGGGCCAAGACGAAGGGGAGCTTGAGATGATGTTTTGTCGATTCCTGTTGAGGTGGTTGTAGCGACGTGTGCTAGAAATGGGGGGCCATCCCTGGACACCATGGTGACGTAGAGGACGAGACGCTGAAATGACCCGGAGCGCCGCGCCATGCCGTCCTCCCTTCCCTGTTGAGTCGCGCTGGGCGTCGAGGCCGGGTCGAGGCTGGGTCGAGGCCGAACGGATAAGTCCGAATCCCTGGGATCGCGGTGTACGGGCTTTGTCGTATCCTCCCTCGAGGGTAACTAGTGACGCACAGTGCAAGGTAGGGTGGGTACAGTGACAGTTTTCACCTCCCATCACGGGATGGGCGGTAAAACAGTGAAGACTGATACTAGCATTGTTTCCACGTCGACCCTGCTCGCAGCCATGTCGGTAGGTGAAAGTAGGTAATCGCATTAAATGCCATGGCTTTTGTCCTGGGGCAGGTGAAGAAAAAAGGGGTCGAGACGCTTGACCTGGGCTCACGCGAGTCGGAGTGTTCCTGGTAGGTGGTCGAGTCTCGGGCAAGTCGGAATGTGGTTGAGGTACCTCGCCGTGCGGGACGGGGCGCGATCGAGGCGTCCCGTCGAGGGGGCCTCATACGAGTCGGAGACGGGGTGCGGTCGAGGCACTCCGTCGAGGGTGCCTCGTACGAGTCGGAGCCTGGAGCGCGGTCGAGGCACTCCGTCGAGCTGCCTTCGTACGAGGCGGACCCGATGTGCGGCCGAGTTTGGGCACGGCTTAGTCGTTTTGATTTTTATTATCGTTAAATGTGGGTACCCCTATACTATTGGTACCGACACGTACGTACGTTATGTTTTACTGCGGTTTGTGCAGTCATGTCATGACGACGGACGACGGTAGCGCACGAGGACGGTGGCGGCGTGGCCGACGATGGTAGGAGATGGCAACGCGTGAACGCGGCACCCCGACGAGTGCAGGCTGGCACAACTTTCATTCCAGTGCTTCCGCTCTGTTCCGGTCACCACGCCAATGACTCGCGATAGTCGTCGCAATATTGCCCCGTCCATCGGGCAGGAAATTCCCAAGCGCGATGAATGGTTTCAGCCGCTAAAGTCTACAGTGTCTATACACTTACAGGGCACGCGGACTCGCTTTGTATGGTCGATCGCCATGCCTGCATTCTTCTAGAGCGGATCACCTTCTGTTCGTCCAGCAACTCCCGTCGCCGAGAGTGGAGAACCTTTCCATGCTCCTATGGCTCCGTCCTTGTTGTGCTCCTCCTAGTCTCGTCGGTGTGGGTGGCCCTATCCTATTCCTTACCACTGATGATGCCTGCCGCGGCAGTAGAAGGGCAAGGAGAGCACTGTCCTCCACAGCTATGTGGCAACTTGAACATCTCCTTCCCGTTGGGGCTCATCTCGGAAGGCGCAGAGCAGACCAACTGCGGCGCCGGCGGGATTGGGTCCAAGGTTCGTTGCTATGACAATAGATCCCTATACCTCGAATGCTCTCAGAGCGATATCAGTATGCAGATCCTCAGCATATTTTACGATAACCGCCCCTTGCACATCGCTCCGCATAGATTCTGGCATCCATATTTCAATAGGGCCTCGTTTAGATTGCAATTTTTTACAATTTTGTTACTGTAGCACTTTCGTTTGTATTTGGCAATTAGTGTCCAATCATGGACTAATTAGACTTAAAAGATTCATCTCCTGATTTACTACCAAACTGTGTAATTAGTTATTTCTTTTACCTACATTAAGTGTTCCATACATGCGTCTAAAGATTGATGTGATGGAGAGAGTGTAAAAATTTGGAATTTAGAAGGGAAGTAAACAAGGCCTAGGTCTAGCCCCGGTGGGTGCCACATCCCGACGGCCGACACCTCCTCCTCCCAACTTGTTCCTCCGCTCTCGGTCAGTCCCGTCAATCAAAAGCTCATCTTCTACAATTGCACCAAGCCGCCGCCGCCAGGCGTGGGCCTCGTGGAGACAGTGTGCCACAACAACACGTTTGTTCGTGCCGCCGATGGGCGTTCCGACGAGTCAAGCGACTACTTTTTAGAAGGCTGCACCACTACCATGGTTACAGTACTCGGGGTGTCAGGCAAGGTGAACACAACCAACTACGAGCAACTCGTTAGGGATGGCTTCCTCGCCACATGGCAGCCGCCGCTGCCGCTGCTGTCGCCGCCAGGTAACTTCGCTCTTGGAACAAAGTATATATTACCGAATCTATCTATCTATCATCTTAGAAAGAAGGGAATAATGCCTTTGGTCTATATTTATACAAGTAGCTTCGAATCAGGGGCTCAGGGCTGACGACATACAAGCGAGAGGAGCTCATAGTCATATCCTTCGTAGGCCCAATGGAATTAGGTCCCCATTTGGACGCAGGGGTAGCTCTCGTCTCACCCTAAGTGACCTTGGCTATCTTCCCTGTTTCCCTCGATCCATCGGTAGCTTTGGCCAGCGGCAGCTGGAGTGATGGTTATTATCTCGTGTGTTCATGCTCAATTAATGGTGACACTGACGAATTGCTAGGGCTATTGTGCCCGCACTGGCCGGACAACAATCCCTGGTATAGTTTTTGAAATTTCAATTTTTATGATATATATGATACAATCTACGCCTTTGTGGTCCTACTTTATCCGGTTAATTTTTGGATTCATAAAAATAAAAACTACAATTTTATAATTTTAAGGGCCTATTCGATCCATTACCACTAAAAATTGGATAGTTAATAGCTAGGAATATAGATTTTGGTGAAAAATTATCCACCAACAACTTTTTAATTGGTTATTCAAATATAGCCATCTTCTATTCTGGATTTCTCGCTAGCCAGAGATAGAAAACGAGAATGGCTCTATAAAGTACAAATAACATATAGAAAACTGTTGGAGAGTGAAAATATAGAAAACAATTTTTATGCAAATGGTTCTCCAAATGATGATTTAGAGAGTGAGATTTAAAAAACTCTTGGAGATGCTCTTAGCCGGAAGGTGTTTGGATGCATAGCTAGTTGGAGGGTGTTTGGATGCACAGCTAATAGTTAGTTTGAATCGATAAATGAAATGATTGATGATAAAAAACAGAGTACAATTGAATGTAAAATCCTAATCATGTACAGCTAATAGTATAGTGATTGATGATCAACAAGTAGGATAGTTGTTATCTAAAGGTTCAACTAACAATTTATTAGTCTATTATTCATAATTGTTTGGATCTAAAATAGATAATTATTAGTAGATAACTACAATATGCAGGGATCAAATAGAGCCTTAGCTTTCGTCTCTCCTTTTCGCTTATGAATGTGCTCGCTAGCTATTGCTCTGAGCCTCTGACGTATCAACGAAAGAATATGAGTACCAATCGTTCGATTCCGGTCATCACACGCCAATGACTCGATGCAGTCGACGCAATATTGCCCCGTCCATCGGGCACCTCGGAAATTCCCAAGCGCGGATGAATGGCCCGCGAATGTCCAATTGTCCAGTCAAAGGTTTCAGCCGGTAAAGTCTACAGTCTTTACAGGGCAAGCAGACTCACTTTACCGTATGGTCGATCGCTATGCCTGTATTCTTCTAGAGCGGTTCACCCTTGTGTTTGTCCAGCTACTCCCGTCGCCGAGAGGCAAGAACCTTCTCATGCTCCTATGGCTCCGCCCTTGTTGCTGCTCTTCCTAGTCTCGTCGGTGTGGGTAGCCTTATCCTTATCACTGATAATGCCTGCGGCGGCAGCTGATGGGCAAGGAGGAGAGCACTGCCCGCCCGTGCTTTGCGGCAACGTGACCATCTCCTTCCCTTTTGGGCTCATCCAGGATGGCGCCGGGCAGACCAACTGCGGCGCCGGTGGGATTGGGTCAAAGGTTCGTTGCTATAGCAATAGATCCCTATACCTCGAATACTCTCAGAGCGATATCAGTATGCAGATCCTCAGCATATTTTACAACAACCGCTCCTTGCACATTCTTCCGCATAGATACTGGCATCCATATTTCAACATGTCTAGCCACGAAAGCTGCCGAATCCCTGCGGCCGACACCTCCCCCGTACTTGCTCCTCCGCTCTCTGTCAGTCCCGTCAATCAGAACCTCATCTTCTACAATTGCACCAAGCCGCCGCTGCAAGGCGCGGAGCTCGTAGAGACGGTATGCCACAACAACACCAATGTTCGTGCAGCCGATGGGCGTTTCGACGAGTCAGCAGGCAGCTACTTTTTTGAGGGCTGCAGCTTTACCATGGTGCCGGTGCTGGGAGTGTCTGGCAACGCTAGCAACTATGAGCAGCTCGTCTGGGATGGCTTCCTCGCGACATGGCAGCCACCACTGCCACCGCCACTGCCGCTGCCGCCGGGTAACTTTGCTCTTGGAACTAGTATTATACCGAATCTATCTATCTATCTCTCTGTCAACAGCTTAGCAGGAAGAGGAATAATACCTTTGGTCTATAATCTATATAGCTACGAATCAGGACTGACATAGAAGTGAGATGAGCTCATATCCCCCATGGAATTAGGTCCCCACTTGCACGTAGCTCTCATCTCACCCTGAGCGACCTTGGCTGCCTTCCCTCGATCCACCGGTAGCTTTGCTTTGGCCCGCTGCAGCTGGAGTGATGGTTATTATCTTGTGTGTTCATGCCCAATTAGTGGTGACACTGACGAATTGCCAGGGCTGTGGTGCACGCACTGGCCATGCAACAATCCCTGGTACAGTTGTTGAGTTACGACCTCGTGGTCCGAGGGTCCGATTGGTTGCTCAAACTACGGTAGCCTGCATAATACATTTATTTGTTGGGTTAATTCTACGATTTTGCTTATTTTTACAGAGGATTCTATGATTTTGTTAGGGTAGTCCTATGGTTGAAACTATGCGCAATGTTCAAGACAACCATGCATGTCAGCAAATAATTATCTATAGAAATTACTTCATACAATGCAGTAGTCTTCACATAATAAATATTACTCTCATAATACTGCACCTTTGCAGTTAAAAAAATCCCAAAATAGATGGACATACGTCGTATGTAGAATAGTAGTGCTAGTTGCCGCCGAGGAAATAAAAAATCCGACTTCAAAAATGGAAAGGCACTAGGAGTGCTCTCGTCCACATATTCAAACACCCCGCAGAGTGAGCATTGGCAGCGGTGGCGCGGCGAGCGCGGTGGCCGTCGGCAGCGCACGGCCAGCAGAGCGAGCGAGCGCGGTGGCCGTCGGCGAGTGTGCGTAGCGGCGTCGCGAGCGAGTGCGCCAGCGGCGGCCGGGAGCCATCACGGCCCCTAACTTGATAGAAATGGCTGGTTTCTTCCCAACACTGGAATCACCGTTTCTTCGTGCCTCGGTTCAAGAGTCGACGTGTTTTCGTTTAGAAGAAACGGTTCCCTGTGTTTTTCATCTCTTTTCTCATTAATTACGCTGCCACGTCAATATTTTGTTTAGCTGGCAAGTCATTTAATAGAGGTAGAAACCACCATTAATTTCCCATTGAGAGTGCCCGTACAAATCCAGTATGATTCTATGATTCGTGATCCTGCCATTTAACTATTTAATTAAGTTCTGATCCGATTCAGAATCACAATTTTAAATCCCTGCTAAACGTGTGTGCGGTCCGTGTCTTCTCCCCTTCATTTAGGCCTTGTTTGGTTCGCGAAATTTCTTAGGAAAGGGTATTGTAGCACTTTCGTTGTTATTTGGCAATTAGTTTCCAATCATGATCTAATTAGGCTTAAAAGATTCGTCTCCTGAATTTTGTCTAAACTGTGTAATTAGTTTTATTTTTTTATCTATATTTAATGCTTCATGCATGCGTTCAAAGATTCGATGTGATGGAAAATTTTGAAAAATTTTGCAAAATTTTGAAAACTAAACAGCACCTTAGCATACTCGTGTCCTCTTCGCGTATGATTATCCTCGTTAGTGGCTGACACTACGTCGATGGAAGCATATGAGTAGCTCTTCTGTTGCTTTGCTACAATGTTCATTTCTGGCAAGTGGGTGCAGAAAGTTGCGTACGGCTATTGCCATCTTCGAAGCTTTCCATGGCTCTTGCTGCTCTTCCTAGTCTCGTCGTCGGTGTGGGTGGCCTTACCCTTAGTAAGGGTCCCTTACCACTGATGATACTGCGTGTGGTAGCATCAGATGGACCAGGAAGAGAGCACTGCCCGCCCGTGCTATGCGGCAACGTGACCATCTCCTCCCCTTTTGGGCTCATCCCGGATGGCGCTGTGCAGACCAACTGCGGTGCCGGTGGGATTGGGTCCAAGATTCGTTGCTATAGCAATAGGTCCCTATACCTCGAATACTCTCAGAGCGATATCAGTATGCAGATCCTCAGCATATTTTACGACAACCGCTCCTTGCACATCGCTGAGCATAGACACCGGCATCCATATTTCGATACGTCTAGCCACGAAGGCTGCCAAATCCTGGCGGCCGACACCTCCCCCGTACTTGCTCCTCCGCTCTCAGTCAGCCCCGTCAATCATTAGCTCATCTTCTACAATTGCACCAAGCCTCCGTAGCCAGGCGTGGACCTCGTGGAGATGGTGTGCCACAACTACACGTTTGTTCGTGCCGCCGATGGGCATTTCGATGAGTCAGGCGGCTACTTTTTAGAAGTCTGCACCGCTACCATGGTTCCAGTGCTTGGGGTGTCCGGCAAGGTGAACGCAACCAACTACGAGCATCTCGTCAGGGATGGCTTCCTCGCCACATGGCAGCTGCCGCTGCCACTGCCGTCGCTGCCAGGTAACTTCGCTCTTGGAACAAAGTATATATTACCGAATCTATCTATCAGCTTAGCAGGAAGAGGAATAATGCCTTTGGTCTATATTTACATGGCAACATATCTGGTGCAAACCAACCTCCTCATGCAATCGTGCATACTTCTAATCTGGGCCACATGATGTCGCTTAACCGCCCGCTCCTAATCACACTTTTGCAAATGCCCCCTCTCACTCCCCCCTGCGCCCCCTTGGATCAACATCATGTGGTCCAGATTAGAAGTTTGCACGGAGAGGTTGGTTTGCACCAGATATATTGCCTATTTATATTAGGGCCTGTTTAGATGGTGAATTTTTTTGGTAAATTTTGGTAGCACTTTTCGTTTTTATTTGGTAAAATTTATCTAATCATGGACTAACTAGGCTCAAAAGATTCGCCTCGACGTTTACAGACAAACTGTACAATTAGTTATTTTTTACCTACATTTAATGTTCCATGCATGCATCCAAAAATTTGATGTGACGGGTACTGCGCAAACTTTTTTTTGGCTCTTTTTGCCAACTAAATAGGCCCTTAGTAGCTTCAAATCAGGGGCTCAGGGCTGACGACATACAAGCGAGAGGAGCTCAAAGTCATATCCTTCGTAGGCCCAATGGAATTAGGTCCCCATTTGCACGCAGGGTAGCTCTCGTCTTACCCTAAGTGACCTTGGCTACCTTCCCTGTTTCCCTCGATCCACTGGTAGCTTTGGCCAGCGGCAGCTGGAGTGATGGTTATTATCTCGTGTGTTCATGCTCAATTAGTGGTGACACTGACGAATTGCCAGTGCTATTGTGCCCGCACTGGCCGCACAACAATCCCTGGCATAGTTTTTGAAATTTCAATTTTTATGATATATATTACACAATCTACGCCTTTGTGATCCTAGTTTATCCGGTTAATTTTTGGATTCATAAAAATAAAAACTACAATTTTATAATTTTAAGGGCCTATTCGATCCATTACCACTAAAAATTGGCTAGTTAATAGCTAATAGTTGCTAATTTTGGCGGGGGTTGTTTGGATCCATCTACTAATAGGTGGTTCGATAGTGAGTTGAAGATGTATATGAACTATTAGTACCTATTAGCAACTCTAAATCAACTAATAGAACTAATAGTTAACCGACCTCTAACTAATAATTACCAGGTTTATTAGCAGGTCTGTTTGAATCCACCAGTACTAATTTTAGTTGCTACTTTTTTTAAACTAAAGCTGCTAATTTTTAGTGTTAATGGATCCAAACATGCCCTAAGTACGCTTCTACAATTTGCGATTCTACTGTTCAAGATCTGATCCGATTCACTCACAATTTTAACAACCATTTTATTTGCGAATTGCCGTTAGCTCTTATTAGATCATGTATTGAAAGCTATGCAAGTGGCGTAGTACTATAAATGGATTCAAATATTAATTCCGTGGTATCCGTTTGGTTGGCAAATATGGTTCTACTAGTATGACATACAGTCACTATCGAGAATAATTGAATAAACAAGTCGCCTTTATTACTGTTAAGAAGAATCAAATTCGTCATTATTTCGGCCTTCAAACAATCCAAATCAAGGGGGGCCTATATATCACATAAATATAGTACAGCACCCCCCCAGCATACAGCGATCAACTTGACAGTAGCATATAGTAGAAGTCAGCATAAGGGAGTTGGATGCCTCAAATTTCATATGCAAAATATTGAATTGTTTAATATCATTCTTTCCTTTTACAAAAAAAATCATTACTCCTTCCATCCTATAATATAGTGCATTATAGCATTAAAAATTTGTTCTCAAATATAATACATTCTAAAGGACAAAAACCAATTTTACATTAAATACTTTCCACTTATCAACCAATCACGATTAATCATGTTGATGATAGTGTCTGATTAGGAAATAAAATGAGGATACATGCGTCTTTTATGTTCTCTCTTGATTTGTCTTAAAATTACTAGAATGACTATATTACATGACAAATTAAATGGAGTATGCCACTACTTATTTCATTTTTGAATTAATTTCCTTGCTATTTTAGGTGTCAACCGGAATGGCAGGAAGATAGTACTAATAGGTATGCTACTTTTGACATTCTTTCATAGCTACTAATCCAAATTTCAGTAGTTATATATAGTTATTTAATTCAATAAGTTAATTTTTAGTTTCAGTTATTGGAACTTGGAAGAGCTTAGAAGAACTACTATAAAACTTCTTGCATATATATATATATATATTTTGCACATAGATAATATAATGAAAAATTCAAACAATCAGCCCACAATTTATAGCTTTCAATATAAAACTACATGATTTTGTTCCCTAAAAAAAACTACATGATTTGGAGCAAAATATGTGATCATTATAATTTATTTTCACATTTACAATTTAAATTGTTTATCGCCTCTAAATATGAATGCACATATTATAACACATTGTTCTATGAGAAGAAAGTAACATCTACCTTAATTTCAGTTTTGATTTCAGCTGCAAGCTTGCTCCTACCATGTATATATGTGTTGGTATGGCATAGGTAAAAACTAAGGTTTTTCCTATGCAAGAAGGCTAGCAGCACCATAGAACAGAACAATGAGGCCCTAATATTGGCACATGGATCACTAGCTCCAAAAAGATACAAGTACTCAGAAGTAACAAAGATAACATCCTCCCTCAATAATAAGATTGGGGAAGGTGGTTATGGCATGGTTTTCAAAGGAAGGCTAGATGATGGTGGTCTAGTTGCAGTAAAATTCCTGCATGACTCAAAAGGTGATGGTGAGGAGTTTGTAAACAAGGTTATGAGTATTGGCAGGACATCACACATTAATATTGTTAGCTTATTTGGGTTTTGTTTGGAAGGCTCAAAGCGGGCCTTAATGTATGAGTATATGCCAAATGGTTCTTTGGATAAGTACATATACTCAGAGAATCCCAAGGCAGTTTTAGGATGGCATAAGCTCTATACCATAGCAATTGGGATCGCTCAAGGGTTGGAATACTTGCACCACAGTTGTAACACATGCATAGTCCATTTCGATATCAAGCCTCAAAATATCCTTCTGGATCAGAACTTTCACCCAAAGATTGCTGATTTTGATTTGGCCAAGTTGTGCCGTACCAAGGACAACAAGCTTTCTATGACCGGTGCTAGAGGAACACATGGGTTTATAGCTCCTGAATTGCATTCTCGAACCTTCGGAGTTGTTTCAACAAAATCAGATGTATATAGTTATGGAATGATGTTGCTAGAGATGGTTGGAGGTAGAAAAAATGTTAAATCAGTGGCTCAAGAGTCAA
Source organism: Saccharum hybrid cultivar R570 (assembly GCA_038087645.1). Taxonomy (NCBI): domain Eukaryota; kingdom Viridiplantae; phylum Streptophyta; class Magnoliopsida; order Poales; family Poaceae; genus Saccharum; species Saccharum hybrid cultivar. The sequence goes on along the minus strand of JAQSUU010000112.1, from coordinate 6,912,752 downwards.
GTGAAAAGTATTTTCCACATTGGATTTTTGACCACTTTGGTCAAGATGATGGATTACAAGCATGTGAAGTCACACGTGAAAACGAAGGAATCGCTAGAAAAATGAGTGTGATTGGCCTATGGTGCATCCAAATATTACCAAGGCATCGCCCTACCATACAATTATTCGGTATCATTTACAACAATGTTGACATAGCAATTTTTTTTTTCATTCTTTTGCAGCGAAGATCCAGTTAACAGTTTGAATGCAGAAAGCACGGGCATGATTAGTGGTACCAAAAGACAAGTTTCTAGTGAAGTGCTAAAGATGAAGGAGATAAGTGTTGTGAATTCAAAAATCTTACGACGGTTACCTACTCTGTGAAACAGTTGCCTACGACACTGGAATAGGGCATTCAACTCGTGTAGGTATCTCTATGACGGGAGGGCAAAATCCTATATTATACTAGGATATTTGTTTCGAAATAAAAGGTCACTGGTCTAATAATATCTTTCATTCAAAGTGATAAAGATTAAGGCTTTTAGAGGTAAAGTCTTATTGTCCAAGTACGCATAAGATATTTGATATCCACCTAATGTGCGTATATTTCTAGTAATAGCAACTTGTCACTCTTTGTTTCTTCACTTATGCACCCCCACCCCTATGGCCCTATAGTCTTCCACCATGCGTAATCTCCCAAAAACATGAATTACATGTTGTCATGTTGACATGTTGTAGGAAACTCTAGATGATGATGGAGTTATGAAGATGGCACCAGCCACAATCACAAATAGTTACTGCACATCTCAGCCGTGAGACAGCAACAACAGCAGCTCGATGCTACTCGTAGGCTTGAGGGCTGAGGCCTAATCTGTCTGACAAATTTTCCACGCATTGTTGAAATGGTTTGCGCTCGGCATGTTCTGATGGACATAATTTCTTGAGCCTAACAAAGGTGTTGTTTTTAGAAAGTTGGGCAGATCAGTAGATCACCCAGACGTTAAGGTGCGTGGGGTGGCGCTGGTCCACCCAGGTGTTGTTTTTAGAATGGTCTGCGCTCCGCATTCAAGACAAACGAGGATAGGGAATAGGCATAGCAGTGCATTTGGACTAGTCGAGGTTTGTTGGGGGACTAGTCAGACTGAGTGCATTTGGACTCGTTCATCGCTAAGCGGAGACTTTTAGACTCGCCCGAGCAACATTTTTTTGCTTATAGACTTGATACTATACGTTCCAGTCCTGCTGGTTGCTGCCACTCTCGGTGAATATTCCCTCTACACATTTAACATGCGCCCGACCTTGCTGTTTCTCCCGCTCTTGGCCTCCTTGCTCCTCCTCCTCCATGACCACGCCAGCGCCGACGACTGCGAGCCGGCGGCATGCGGGAACCTCACCCTCAGGTACCCGTTCTGGCTCGGCAACAACAGCACCAACCATCCCTCTTCTGATCCCTGTGGCCACCCGGGCTTCGAGGTCTGGTGCAGCGGCGACGGCCGCGTAGCCTCCTTGAAGGGCTCCTCCATCCACGTCCTGAGCATCGACTACACCACCAACTCCCTCGTCGCCTGCCACGCCAAGCTCGCCGGCGACGACGGCGTGTGCAAAATCGACTTCAACGTGTCCTCCAGCATCGCGCTCAGCCTGTTCACGATCAGCCCACAGAACCGTGCCCTGTGCTTCCTCTACGGCTGCAATAACGGCACGGAGCCGAGCGGGTCCGAGTACGTGAACGCCACCTCCCACTGCAGCGCTCCAATCTACGCGTACCTCGGCGGGGACTACTACTGGGACAAGCCGCCGGCGATCGCGACGGGCGGGTGCAAGTACACCTACATGCCGGTGCTCGGGACGGAAGCGGCGATCATGACGGCGGCCAACTACAGCCGGCTCCTCAAGGACGGGTTCGTCCTGGACTGGGAGGTGGCCGGCGTCGGCGACTGCCAGGCCTGCAGCGGCAGCGGCGGGCAGTGCCGATACGACAGCGCCGCCGCGGAGTTCTGGTGCCTCTGCCCCGACGGCAGGTGCGCAAGTTCAACATGCGCCGGTGAGTCTCACTTGCTTGTTTGGATGCCGGCGGCCGATTCCGGCTGTTTCGGCACATGCTGGTTTTAGCTACAAGACTTTCTTGGTCCATTGCATCAATGCATCACGCAGATTGCGGTAGCGCAGCCCACTATTGGACCATATCCATATCCTTCGTAGGCTCCATGGAGATTTAGAAATTTTTATTACTCCTCCGATTTGTCTTCGTGACATTGACGACCTTGGCAAGAATGTGCGTACACGCACCGGCCACGCAGCAACCCCAGGTAAACGCGTGTGTGTGGTTCCGATGCTGTGGAGTGCTCGAGCCGGGCCTGGTGTCTGTCTAGTGAGCGTCACCTTCACTTCACCTGCCATTATTTAGCTCTCGCCAGTCCCCTTCGCCTACGATTGTTCTAAGAATACCCCGCGCATTCATACCTGCCATTATTTATCTTTTTTTTATTTTTATGATTTCCCCCCTCCTATTTGAAATTGAAAATTCAGTTTACTCCTATTCTGTTAAGAGCATATAGCGGTGTCAATTTAGCTATAGAAAGACCATTTTGCCCATACAGATTTGACCTTGCTCATGAGAGCTTTGTGTCTTCACCATCATTTTAACATCAAGTATTTGAATCGGATTAAAAGTATTTTGAAAAATTCAAATCTAAACACATAACTATTCATAATTTCCACATAAGATTTTTTTTCAACCTGCAAGAACTGAGCATTGACAAAATGGTCAAATGACACTAACTTGTTCAGGGTGTATCGCAGCGTGAGACAGGTGAGTCAGGGTGGAGGGAGACGGAGGTGGCTGTGCTGTCGTGGTCGAGGCAAAGGAAAGGGAGGCTGTGTGGGCGGGGAGGAGGCAGTGGTGCAGGTGTTGGTGCATGGAGGCACTTTCGAGTAGATAAAATGGGAGAGAGAGAAAGAAAGAGAATTAAGAGAGATGAAAAATAAAGGTAGAAAAAGATAAAAAAGTAAGGTTATTATAGATATATCATCCTTTTATTTATTTTAAACAACTAGAAGAAATTGTTTCATTGAACATTTTTCCAATGAGATAAAAAATATTTCTCCAAAAAGCTACATCCAAAGCCGTTCTCGGAGAAGATAACTACAGCCCTACCAAACACAAGTACACAACCTTTGTTGTGTGCTGAAAGCTCCTCTCCAAATACAGGGCCTGTTTGGTTGCCCGCCACAATTTGCCACGCCTAATATTAGGCTTGCCACGGTTGCTTTCGCGGATGTTTGGTTGATGATTGAAGTAAGGCTCGCCACTTCATAGAAGCACTCGCCACACTTTTCTACGCCAAAGGTGTGGTGTCTTGGTCTGCCTCTGCCACAAACTCTGCTGCCAATCACTCTTCCTGCTATGCCGCCACCCTGTTGTCCCCGCTTACCCCTCTCACCACAAGGCCGCTCGCTATGGCATGGATGCTGGGGCCCGTGCAGCTAGTGCCATCGTGCCCAGCCATGGTCGGCGGAGTCGAAGACGACGGGCCTCTTGTGGCCGCTGCTCATCCTTGTCCCAGTGGTCGGAGCATGTTGTTATGGAGGTTAGTGAGGTTAGACCAGGGTTGTAAATTGCAGGCTAATGAAAATAGTGGCAACATTTCTTCAACAGCTATGAGGTTATAGCGGCGCTACGATAGATAGCGTTTTTTAAAGAAAACATGAAAAACACTGGTAGTTGATGAAAAAAAAACCATGGCAAATATGAAATTCGTTGAACACAAACATGCTTTTTAAGGTTCCACGAGTCTAATTAACATTACCAGTATGACATTACAACATGATTCATAAAAGTTTAGTGTTTAATTGTCCAAAATACCAAATTAGTAGCAAATGATAAGTAGGAAGTAACTTAAATTGTTAAAATCTATTAGTGCTAGCAAAATCTGAAATAGCGTCACTATTTAAACGCTAAAGCTATGCAACTTAGCGGCACTATAGCACGCAATAGGGGTTAAAGCTGGTATAGTGGCACAAATAGAAATAGCTTAGCGTTTCTGCTGCACGCTTGCAAGTAGGCCGAGCACGAGCCGACGAGCGCGTGGTGGTCGCCTGGTCGGCCATGGCGGATGTCGGACTCCTGCTTGATTTGAGTGGAGCTCTACTGGTGGCCGTCCATGGTGGAGGGCCATGGCTCCAGTATCCACTGCCTAAAATAATGGGGAATGTATAAGAGCAAGACCCTGATCCCTGTAGCGCTGGACCACAAGTAGCTTTCCTCCGTGAAGAAGCCTGTGTAGGCAGTAGCTCCCTAGTCCCTTAGTACTGATCTTTTCTTGTTTATTTTATTTATGGGATAATTTGTTTTCTATCATTTCTTTTTTTTTTGAAAATTTTATCATTTCTTGAGAGCTAAGCACATACTGAACACTATGATCAAATTTACCTACACCGTTGTTTTCTATACTTTTCCTACACTGATCCAAGCACATTCCAACAAAATCATATATGTTTCTAAGACAGAGGTAGTACCTATGAAGTTTGATTTATCATATGGCTGGCAGCCATCCAAACAATAGCCACGTGAATTTTGCCACACCTTACTGATCAACCAAACAGTCAAAATTGCAACAGAATATGACAAGTCACAAGTATGGCAAATAGTACACTTTAGCCGTGGCAAACTATGACCGGCAACCAAACAGACCTGCGGTCAGACAAGTCCACTAACCAATGCCACACGCTAATCTCAGATTACTGGTCAGTCGGATCCATCATTGTCCTTTACCAATTTCCGTGGAAGTCGTCACTCTTCAACTCTTCCTTCCTCATCGAAACCTTATTACGCTCCCATGGCTCCAAGTTTGTTGTTCTTCGTCTCCCAGTTCTCCTCATGATCTCCCATCATCGATTCTGAATCACCTTCTCCACTTGTGATGCTATGCTCCCATGGGTGTGGCTCGGTTCTTGTCGTGGCTCTCCCTCGTCTCCTCGGTCTGGATGGCATGGGCGTGGTCGGTGCCACCTGTGATGCTCGCGACGGCGGCACCGACGACGGCAGCGGACCGGCAAGGAGGAGAGCTCTGCTCCCCCACGCTATGCGGCGGCGTGAACATCTCCTTCCCGTTCGGGATCGTCACGGAGACCAGCTGTGGGGTGATCGGGTTCCAGGTTGTTCGCTGCTCTAACAACACCCCATACTTCGGGTCGAGTCTATATTCGTCCCGGATTCTCGACATCTTCTACAACAACTCCTCCTTGCTCATCGCCGATGTCCACGAGCTTGACGACTTCCATAGCTCCGGCTACATGCTCTGCCACTCCCCGACGAACAACAGCTCCTCCAAGGTCGTCCCCCCGTTCTCGATCAGCCCAGCTAACCAGAACATGATCTTCTACAATTGCGAGGAGCCGCCGGCGCAGGCGGAGCGGCAGCGCCGCGGGCTTGTGGACACGGCATGCGGGAACAAGACGCTGGTTGGCGTCACCAAGGGTCCCGACGTGCCTGGCAGCTACTTCATGGATGGCTGCAGCGCTACCGTCATGCCGATGCTTGCGAGGTCCGGCGAGGTGAACCCAGCAAACTACAAGGAGTTCATCAGTGAAGGATTCCTGTTGACATGGCAACTGCCGCCGCCCTCGCCATCACCGGCTGGTAAGTTCGCAATTGGAATCTAGAACTACTACTATAGCATAGAGAGAATTGCATTCATTGGGCACTGGTCTAAAAATTGTCCAACACACCACAACTCCACAAGAACATGAGCAGCCACAGGATAGACCTAAAAGCACGGACCTGGCAGCCGAAACCACCGATCAGCGTGTTTACCCGCTGATTTGATAAGGACCGTAGCGAAACGCGTGTCGTCGTCCCCAACCACGGTGGCCGGTAGGCGTTTTTTAGCTTAGCCGCCGGCACTTTGCCGCCAGGGTCGGCAGCACGGAAGTCAACGAAATACAGTATATACTACTACTACTACTCGTATTAAACTGGAGCAGAAAGGAGGAGCACTCTGCTCCCCGACGCTATGCGGCGGCGTGAACATCTCCTTCTCGTTCGGGATCGTCGCCGATCACGCAGTGGAGAGCAACTGTTTGGTGATCAGATTCCAGGTTCTCTGCTCTAACAACATCCCATACTTCGGGTCGAGTACATATTCGCCCCGGATTCTGGACATCTTCTACGACGACAACTCCTTGCTTATCGCCGATGTCCGCAAGCTTGAAGACTTCCATAGCTCCCCCTCCAAGAACTGCCGCTCCCGACAAACAACAGCTCCTCCAAGATCGCCCTCCCGTTCTCGATCAGCCCTGCTAACCAGAACATGATCTTTTACGACTGCGTAGAGCCGCCGACGCAGGCGGTGCGGCAGAGCCGCGGGCTCGTGGACTCGGCATGCGGGAACAAGGCGTTGGTTGGCGTCACCAAGGGTCCCGACGTGCCTGGCAGCTACTTCTTGGAGGGCTGCAACACTACCGCCGTGCCGATGCTTGCGAGGTCCGGCGAGATGAACCCAGCAAACTACAAGGAGTTCATCAGTGAGGGATTCCTCTTCGCAGTTAGAATCTAAAAATACTACTATAGCATAGAGAGAATTGCATTCGTTGGGCACTGGTCTAAAAAAGTGTCCAACAGCTAGCCAGGCGCCAGGCCGTCACACCACAGACCACACACCACAAGAACATGAGCCGCCGTCAGGATAGATCGAAAAGCGCGGACCTGGCAACACAAACCACCGATCAGCTTGTTTATCCACTGATTTGATAGGGGTAGCGAAAACATGCGTAAAGAAATTTAGAAAGAGAGGAAAAGGAAAACGAGACTAATCAAACGCTTGGAGCGCGTGGACTACGAACCTGATAGGGGTAGCGAAAATAAGTATCATTAAATTAGTCATAAAATATATTTTCATAATAAATTTATTTAGAGACATAAATGCTAATTGTGTTTTTTTTGGACAGAGGGAGCACGTACCAGTAACATGATTCAAATATCAATTGGTTGGTATCCATTTGGTTAGCAAATATGGTCCTACTAGTGACATATAGGCTTCGTTTTGGCTCGGTTTCTCCACCAACTTCAAAAGTTGTTTGGAGCTATTTTCTACCAAACGAAGTAAAATAGAATGACTTCACTCTGAAAGCTCTTTAAATAGTACTCTCGTAGAGATTTGAGATGGGATAGAGCCAAAAATAAAGGTTTCACCTAGCTTCACCTCGTCCTAGTAGGCCATACATCCTGTGAGAGCTCTACATGTGGAGTTGTTTTGCCAAATGATTTATCAAAATAGCTCCAACTACACTGATAAAACTGTTTGTGGTACTAAAGCCTAAAAAAATAGCTTCACCAGTGAAGTGAAGTTGTGCCAAACAGTAACATAGTCACTATCGAGAATAATTGAACACGTGCCTTTATTATAGTTAACAAGAATAGAATTCGTCATTATTCCAGTCTTCGACCTATCCAAACCAGCGGGCTTATATATCACATAAACATAGGACAACGTCCTCCCACCATACAACGATCAGCTTTGGACAGTAGCATATAGTAGAAGTCAGCATAAGGGAGTTGCATGCTTCAAATTTCTTATGCAAAATATTGAGTGGTTTAATATCATTCCTTCCTTTTACAAAAGCAATCATTATACCACTACTTATTTCATTTTTAAATAAATTTTCATGCTATTTTAGGTGTCAACGGGAATGCCACGAAGATAGCCCTAATAGGTATGCTACTTTTGACATTCCTTCATACTCTGTAACTGATAATTCAAATTACAGTAGTTATATATAGTTATTTAAAGCAATAAGTTAATTTTTAGTTTCAGTTATTGGAACATGGAAGAGCTTAGAAGAACTGCTATAAAACTTTTTACATATATATATTTTGCACACAGATACTATAATGAAAAAATTCAAACAATCAACCCAAAATTTATTGCTTTCAATATAAAACTATAGGATTTGGAGCAAAATATTAGATCACTATAATTTATTTTCACATTTACAATTTAAATTGTTTATGGCCTCTAAATCTGAATGCTTGTATTATAACACCTCATTGTTTTCTGAGAAGAAAATAATATATACTTTAATTTCAGTTTCAATTTCAGTGGCTGCAAGCTTGCTCCTACCATGTATATATGTGTTGGTATGGCATAGGCAAAAACTAAGGTTTTTCCTATGCAAGAAGACTAGCAACACCATAGAAGAGAACATTGAGGCCCTAATATTAGCACATGGATCACTTGCTCCAAAAAGATACAAGTACTCAAAAGTAACAAAGATAACATCCTCCCTTAATAATAAGCTTGGGGAAGGTGGTTATGGCATGGTTTTCAAAGGAAGGTTAGATGACGGTCGTCTAGTTGCGGTGAAATTCCTGCATGACTCCAAAGGTGATGGCGAGGAGTTTGTTAACGAGGTTATGAGTATTGGCAGGACATCACACATTAATATTGTTAGCTTATTTGGGTTTTGTTTGGAAGGCTCAAAGCGGGCCCTAATATATGAGTATATGCCAAATGGTTCTTTGGATAAGTACATATACTCAAAGAATCCCAAGGAAGTTTTAGGATGGGACAAGCTCTATACCATAGCAATTGGGATTGCTCGAGGGTTGGAATACTTGCACCATAGTTGTAATACACGCATAGTCCATTTCGATATCAAGCCTCAAAATATCCTTCTGGATCAGAACTTGCACCCAAAGATTGCTGATTTTGGTTTGGCCAAGTTATGTCGTACCAAGGAGAGCAAGCTTTCTCTGACTGGTGCTAGAGGTACACCTGGGTTTATAGCTCCTGAAGTGCACTCTCGAACCTTCGGAATTGTTTCAACAAAATCAGATGTTTATAGTTATGGAATGATGTTGCTAGAGATGGTTGGAGGCAGAAAAAATGTTAAATCAGCGGCTCAAGAGTCAAGTCAAAAGTATTTTCCACATTGGATTTATGACCACTTTGGTCAAGATGATGGATTACAGGCATGTGAAGTGACAAGTGAAAATGAAGGAATCGCCAAAAAAATGAGTGTGATTGGCCTATGGTGTATTCAAATATTACCAATGTATCGTCCTACCATAGGAAAGGTCTTGGAAATGTTCGAGAGAGGTTTAGATGAACTAGACATGCCACCAAGGCAAAACTTCAGTCAAATATTGTAAGATATTATTTGAGACACATATATATTTCAACAATCATTCAGTATCATTTACAACAATGTTGATATAACAATATTTTTTTCATTCTTTTGCAGCAATGATCCAGCTTGCAGTTTGAATGCAGAAAGTTGAACCATGATTAGTGGTACGACAACACAAGTTTCTAGTGAAGTGCTAAAGATGAAGGAGATAAGCATCGTGAATTCAAAAATCTTACAGCGATTACCAGCTCTATGTAACGGTTACCTACTAGTGGAATTTGGCATTAAACTTGTGTAGATATCTCTATGATAGAGGTTTTTTTTCGATAGGCGGCAAGAGGTTGCCGAATTTATATTAATAGAAGAGGCAGCTGGTCTACTAATATGATATTTGTTTTGGAACAAAAGTTTGATATCTTTTATTTGAAGTGACAAAGATTAAGGCTTTAAGAGGTAAAGTCGTATTGTCCAAGTATGCATAAGATATTTGGGGGCTCCTTGGTTTTCTTGCTCATCACTATTTAGCCTTGACAAGCAAGGATATAGATCAAAGTGGTTGTTTGAATACCAAGCAAGGTTATCTTAGGGCCTGTGTGAGCAAGCTTTTTACCTTGCTTCCATGAGAGAGCCAAAATGGTTCTCCTGGCTTGGCAAGCTTCTTGTTGCTTGTGCCGAGGGGCAAGGCAAGGCAAATCTCTCTTGCCTGTAAACCAAGCAAACCCTTGATATCCTCTTAATAGCAGTTGTCACTCTTTCTTTCACTTATGCACCCCCCCCCCCCCCCCAATGGCCCTATAGCCGTCCATCGCCTGTAATCTCCCAAAACACTAACCGCATTGGCATATGCACTGGAATCAAGTAACTAAATAAGTATTCATCAGTGAATTCATGTTGTAGACTACTCTAGACAAGATGGAGTTACATATGAAGATGGCAGCAGCAGCCACAATCACAACAGCTGCTGTGCATCTCCACGGTGAGACAGCAACAACAGCAGCTCGATGCTACTCGTAGGCCCAATCTGTCTGGCAAATTTTCCACGCATTGTTAAAATGGTATGCGCTCGGTACGTTCCGATAGACATAACTTCTTGAGTGCGTAGCAAACGTGTTGTTTTCAGAAAGTTAGACAGAACAAATAGTGTTTTCTCTCAGGACAAATCAATATAAAGCTAAATTTCAGCGAAACGGCTCTGCTTGTTGAACAGAGGACTCTGGAGTTGTCCATGTGTTTGTGGGCGCTTGCCAATGTACACCACACTTTTCTTTCTTTTTTAAGAAAAGGGCGAATATACACGGCGCTTAAATGCTGCCAGTTGACCATGTCATTTTGATCAGTGCACTGATTAGCATTTGCACGGACAAGAAGCAAATCACTGAAGCTGTTCAAAACTCCTTTTGCATCTGTTCATGACTTTGGCACTCTTGTGTTGAGTCGTGTTATTGGCTCCCTTGTTGCACTTCACCTAGACGTGCCCCGAGAGCCACGAGCCACGTCCTATGGAACCAGCAAGACAAGCTGCGCGCCGGCGAGACGTGACGTGAGGGTCTTGAACATCATGTACCCGTTCTCGCTCCGCGGCACGGAGCCGTACGTTGTAACGGGTTCTCCGTGCCTGCGATTTGCAACGGGTTCCATTTGGAGTGGCCGACGGTGCGAGACTGCGAGGCGTCAACGCGTGTAGGCAAGCTGGCACACCTTCCGTTCCTGTGCTTCTGTTCTGACGCGACGGACGGGTCCACAGGTCACTTTATGATGACGCGTACAAGCAGGCAGGAAGAAGGACGACGATTGCGACACAAGGGAGCTCGTCCCATGCAGAATTGCAGACTGACCTGTGTTGGCGGTCAACTAGGAGACGAGGACCGCGGGTCTTCGCATTCGTCAATATCCTCGCACCTGTAGTAGCGTTTTCCCTTGCGTCGCAATCGCAACTTGTAACGCAAAGATGCACGCGTGTCCTGTTCCGGCCGCTGGCCTGCTCTCCAGCCATGCTACTGCTCGCTCTGCTTGCCACTCCCACCACCGCGGTCAGCGTGAACACTTCGAGTCTTCGACGCCCTGCGCGCCGGCGTCGTGCGGGAAGCTCAACATCGCCTACCCGTTCTGGCTCGCCGGCACGCATCGGCCGGAGTGCGGCTACCGGCCCTTCGAGTTCGTTTGTCTGGCTTGCTGGGAAGTACAGTCCCGATGACATTCAGAAGCCTCTGCCGGGTAACTGCAGTGTGACGTTGATGCCGGTGCTGGGATACCAGGGGGCGGTGGCGGCCTGCTACAACCGCCTAATCAAGGGTGGGTTTCTCCTAGAGCACAGCTACACGGCAGAGGACTGAGGACCGCACACCTTGCGCGCCGGCCGGCGGCAAGTGCTCCGTCGACACCGCCGAGGATCTGCTAGCTAGTGTGCCACTGCTCCGACGGCGAGGACCGGTATATTTGCGGTGAGTATACCTAAATATTTATGCTTATAGCTTGAACATGTGTCATCAATCGGCGATAGGTTTCGTGGCAGCTTGATTGTACTGTCTCCACCAAATTTCATTTCTTGCCTGAGCATCACGTACTTGCTCCGGCTCCGCTGCACGTAGCCGTACGTGCGTTATGTTGTACTGCGGTTTGTGCAGTCATGACGACGGTAGCGCACGAGGACGGTGTGCCTGCGTGGCCGACGATGGTAGGAGACGGCAACGCGTGCACTGCACGCGGCACCCCGACGAGTGCAGGCTGGCACAACTTTCATTTCAGTGCTTCCGGAGTGCTTCCGGTCTGACGGCTTCTGTTAACAAGTCCCCTGGTCTCTCCTCTTTTTTTAAAAAAACACTTCTCCTTGTGTGAATTTTAAGAGGATTTCAAGCAACATTCTTATACCACAAACTAGTACAAGTAAATTATTACATTTGTGATTTATTATTTGTCACTGTGTCATAACATATTAAATTTTTGTCCTTATCTTCCTATAAAAATAATTGTAAATTGTTAATTGACTTTGTGCCAACACAAATCAAATTTTGTCTATTTGGTTTTTTATTCTCGGTACCAAAAATTGTTAATAGCAGTTGTCACTCTTTCTTTCACTTATGCCCCCCCCCCCCCCCCCCCCCCCCCCAATGGCCCTATAGTCGTCCATGGCCTGTAATCTCCCAAAACACTAACCGCATTGGCATATGCACTGGAATCAAGTAACTAAATAAGTATTCATCAGTGAATTCATGTTGTAGACTACTCTAGACAATGATGGAGTTACATATGAAGATGGCAGCAGCAGCCACAATCACAACAGCTGCTGTGCATCTCCACGGTGAGACAGCAACAACAGCAGCTCCATGCTACTCGTAGGCCCAATCTGTCTGGCAAATTTTCCACGCATTGTTAAAATGGTATGCGCTCGGTACGTTCCCATAGACATAACTTCTTGAGTGCATAGCAAACGTGTTGTTTTCAGAAAGTTAGACAGAACAAATAGTGTTTTCTCTCGGGACAAATCAACATAAAGCTAAATTTCAGCGAAACGGCTCTGCTCGTTGAACAGAGGACTCTGGAGTTGTCCATGTGTTTGTGGGCACTTGCCAATGTACACCGCACTTTTTTTTCTTTCTTTTTTAAGAAAAGGGCGAATATACACGGCGCTTAAATGCTGCCTGTTGACCATGTCATTTTGATCAGTGCACTGATTAGCATTTGCACAGACAAGAAGCAAATCACTGAAGCTGTTCAAAACTCCTTTTGCATCTGTTCATGACTTTGGAACTCTTGTGTTGAGTCGTGTTATTAGCTCCCTTGTTGCACTTCACTTAGACGTGCCCCGAGAGGCACGAACCACGTCCTACGGAAGCAACAAGACAAGCTGCGCGCCGGCGAGACGTGACGCGAGGGTCTTGAACATCATGTACCCGTTCTCGCTCCGCGGCACGGAGCCGTACGTTGTAACGGGTTCTCCGTGCCTGCGATTTGCAACGGTTCTCCGTGCCTGCAATTTGCAACGGGTTCCGTTTGGAGTGGCCGACGGTGCGAGACTGCGAGGCGTCAACGCGTTAGGCAAGCTGGCACACCTTCCGTTCCTGTGCTTCTGTTCTGAGCCTGCGACGGACGGGTTCACAAGTCACTTTATGATGACGCGTACAAGCAGGATGGAAGAAGGACGACGATTGCGACACAAGGCAGCTCGTCCCATGCAGAATTGCAGACTAACTGACCTGTAGTGGCGGTCAACTAGGAGACGAAGACCGCGGGTCTTCGCATTCGTCAATATCCTCGCACCTTCCTCTGTGGCAGTTGTTCTCAAACTACGACTGCTCCCGCACCACGTAGCGTTTTCCCTTGTGTCGCAATCGCAACTTGTAACGCAAAGATGCACGCGTGTCCTGTTCCGGCCGCTGGCCTGCTCCGCCCAGCCATGCTACTGCTCGCTCTGCTAGGCAGTCCCAGCACCGCTGTCGCTGCCGTAAACTACGACTGCTTCCGTTCCTGTGCTTCTGTTCTGAGCCTGCGACGGACGGGTCCACAAGTCACTTTATGATGACGCGTACAAGCAGGAATCTCCTTCCCGTTTTAAGCTCGCCCGGAAGATGCCACGCAGAATTGCAGACAAACTGTAGTGGCCGTGAACTAGGAGACGAAGACCGCGGGTCTTCGCATTCGTCGATATCCTCGCACCTTCCTCTCTGACAGCTCTTCTCAAACTACGACTGCTCCCGCACCACGCAGCGTATTCCCTTGTGTCACGATCGCAACTCGTAACGCAAAGATGGAGCGTGTCGTCCTGTTCCGGCCGCTGGCCTGCTCTGCCCAGCCATGCTAATGCTCGCTCTGCTAGCCACTCCCACCACCGCGGTCAGCGTGAATATTTCGACGCCGTGCGTGCCGGCACGCATCAGCCGGATTGCAGCTACCGGGCTTTTGAGGTCGCGCGCGACAAGGGCAACGTATCCCTGAAGAACTCCTACTGGAAATACCAGGTCATGGATATCTTCTATGAAAACAAATCGTTCATAAGTCACCAACGTCAACCTGCAGGAAGACGGTTCTTACTGCGACCACATGCTCATCGGCAACATCACCTCCGACCTGGGCGTTGGGTCGTTCAAGATTAGCAACAAAAACAAGGAACTGTTCTTCCTCAGAGATTGCCAAGGGCAGGCGCGGCAGCTGCCTCGTCCTTGGGCGAGAGTGAGCTGTGCCAACTGCCAACCACACCAACTCGTTCGCCTGGCTAGCTGGGAAGTACAGTCCCGATGACATTCAGAAGCCTCTGCCGGGTAGGGGTAAAAATGATACGGATATTTTTCGACGGCATTCGAGACCGAATCTGTTTAGAGAGGTTCAGATCTGTTCGTATCTGAGTCCGGATATTCAACATCCGATACCATATCCGTATCCGAATACCCAAATCGCATATTTATGATGTCGATATATAATCGTATCCTATCCGGCATGGTTGACACTATCTGTATTTCGAATCTAAATCTGGATAAAAATATGAAAACAAATGTGATATCCATTGGTATCCAATCCGTTTTCATCCCCGGGTAACTGCACAGTGGCGTTTATACCGGTGCAGAGATACCAGGGGGCGGTGGCGGCCGACTAAGACCGCCTAATCAAGCAGGACGGGTTTCTCCTAGAGCACAGCTACACAACAGAGGACTGCACACCTTGCACGCAGGCCGGCGGCAAGTGCTCCGTCGACACCGGCGAGGATCTGCTGGTGTGCCAGTGCTCCGACGGTCAGGACTGGTATATTTGCGGTGGCTATACCTAAATATTGCTTATGCTTGAACATGTGTCATCAGTCGGCGATATAGGTTTCGTGGCGGCTTGATTGTACTGTCTCCACCAAATTTCTTTACTTGCCTGAGCATCACGTACTTGTTCCGGCCCCGCCGCACGTAGCCGTACGTACGTTATGTTGAACTGCGGTTTGTGCAGTCATGTCATAACGACGGTAGCGCACGACGACGACGGTGGCTGCGTGGCCGACGATGGTAGGAGACGGCAACGCGTGCTGCGTGCACGCGGCACCCCGACGAGTGCAGGCTGGCACAACTTTCATTCCAGTGCTACCGCTCTGACGGCTTGGTCTGTTAACAAGAGGTCCCCTTGGCTCTGCTCGTAAAAAAAAAAGTCCCCTGGTAGTCGTCACCGACCAAGCGTTCTGTTCCGGTCACCACGCCAATGACTCGCGATAGTCGTCGCAACATTGCCCCGTCCATCGGGCAACTCGGAAATTCCCAAGCGCGATGAATGGCCTATTCCGCGAATGTCCACTCGCTAAAGTCTACAGTCTATACTCTATAGTACACTTATACAGGGCACACGGACTCGCTCTACCGTATGGTCGATCGCCATGCCCGTATTCTTCTAGAGCGGCACCGTAGCCCATGTGAGAACGACCACGACCATACGCATCGGCACCGTATTCTTCTAGAGCCATGTTCGTCCAGCTACTCCCGTCGCCGAGAGGCGAGAACCTTCTCATGCTCCTATGGCTTCGTCCTTGTTGCTCCTCCTAGTCTCGTCGGTGTGGGTGGCCTTATCCTTACCACTGATGATGCCTGTGGCTGCAGCAGATGGGCAAGGAGGAGAGCACTGCCCGCCCGTGGTATGCGGCAACGTAACCATCTCCTTCCCGTTTGGGCTCACCCCGGAGGGCGCCGAGCCTATCCGCTGCGGCGGCGGCTTGGTTGGGTTCCAGATTAGTTGCCTTGACAACATCCCATACTTTGGATCCTATCAGAGCGAGTTCAGCATGCGCATCCTTAGCATCTTTTACGACAACAGCTCCTTGCTCGTCACCGATACACACTTGCGGCGTCCATATTTCAATAGGTCTAGCCCTGGTGGGTGCCACATCCCGACGGCCGACACCTTCCAATCCCAACTTGTTTCTCCGTTCTCGATCAGCTCCGTCAATCAGAACCTCATCTTCTACAGTTGCAACAAGCCACCGTCGCCAGGCGGGGGGCTCGTGGAGACGGTGTGCCACAACAACACGTTTGTTTGTGCCGCCGATGGGCGTCCCGACGAGTCAGGCAGCTACTTTTTGGAGGACTGCAATGCTACCATGATACCGGTGCTCGGGGTGTCCGGCAAGGTGAATGCAACCAACTACGAGCAATTCGTCAGGGATGGCTTCCTCGCGACATGGCAGTTGCCTCTGCCGCTGCCGCCAGGTAACTTCGCACTTGGAACTAGTTACCGAATCTATCTGTCCCTCTATCAGCTTAGCTGGAAGAGGAATAATGCCTTTGGTCTCTCTCCCCCCTCTCTCTCTCTCTCTCTCTCTATATATATATATATATATATATAAGAGGAAATTTTTTGTGGTTTTTTTTTTCCGCTCGCCCCTTTTCTGTCTGCCTCCTGGCAGCCAATTTCCGTAACTACTTATGCATTGTTAAGCTTATACTCATCGGACTCCACCTGAGGAAAAAAATTAGTAGCTTATCTCATCGGACTCCACCTGAGGAAAAAAATAGGACTTCTCCGCGTCTACACAAGGTAAAGTATCGCTATGCGGTATCCAGTCCGCACACGACATGGAACCAAATCCAAATTCCAGATCCATCCAAAACAAAATCACGTGGACCCCTTCCCAAAGTCAAATACTTCAACCAATAGGTCGAACACGAATTAACTTAAATCGGACACCAACTAAACTATAAATACAAGGCATCGGTGCCGCCACTCATCAAATCCAATAAAAAAAACTAAATCGAGAAGCGAGAGGACCAAATCAAGACAAAATCAAGAGCCGCACAATTAATCAATTTTTTTGGCAAATAGCACAATGAAGAAGCCATAGGTTGCCGTAGAAGCCAATGGGGAGGCAAGCTTCACCCGGCTCGGCGGCTCCCTCACGCTCCCGTAGGCCCAGCACTCGCCGCGGTTGGATCCGCACCCAAGCGCATCGCGCGACCACGGCCAGTGCAGGTGAAGCCGATGAGAGGCATGGGGAGGGGAGGAGGTGCCACGGTGCCACGGGGAGGAGGCGGGGCGACGGCTCAGTGGTGGGGGAGGGAGGCGCGGGCAAGTGCAAGCGTTGGGGGTGGTCCGGAGGCGGGCGTGCAGTGCCTTACTGCCGTGCTGGGGCGTGTCCGGGCAACAGCCGGCGATGGTGCGTGGCTGGACACGACGGCAAGGAGGCCGGCTTGCCCGCTCCGGGCGTAGCCAGGGCAGACTTCCTTTGTGCACAACAGGGAAGGAGCGGTCGGAGGCGTCGAGAGGGAGATGGAAGAGAGGAAGCCGTGTGGAAGGAGGAGACTTCGGGACTTCAGGTCTGGTCTTCGGGATAAGGCATAGAAGCCAAGGGAACCGCGTCCAACTCAGCGATCCGCGTGATGGATCAAGGATCGACGGTCGCTAGCCACAAGGAGCAGCGGGGCCCAGCTGTCATGGACGCGGAGAAAACACAAGGAAAGAGAGGGAGTAACAGGCGCGCAGATTTCCATCTTCGCACGGGACATGAGGCGTTGCGCATGGCAGAGGCCGCGTGCGTGGGCACTAAGCGTCCACACAGAACGGACGGCGCAGTCTCTAGGGAGCAGCGGGATTGGCAGTGCAGCTCCGGATCATGTGATCGTGTGTGTGGCAGCAAGGGGTGTTGGCCGCTAGCCGCGCGACATGTGTCGGTGGTTTTTGGAAAACAGGATGTGGCGTTGGCTGTTTTGCCATCCCGGGGCACGGAGAACGGGGCTCCAGTGCTCTGGCTGGTTGGAGTAGTCATCTCAATTCTCAAAGAATATTTATTTGTACCTTCCTACAAATAGCAACAATGCTTTGCTGAGAAGCTATATACAGGGAGTGTTTAGTTTTTGAGGTGAAAAATTTTGGGGTGTCATATCAGATGTTTAATGGGATATTAGAAGGGGTGTTCGGTTACTAATAAAAATACTAATTATATAACTCGCATAGAAACCGTGAGACGAATTTATTAAGCCTAATTAATTCGTCATTAGCACAGGTTTACTATAGCATGACAATGTCAAATCATGGATTAATTAAGCTTAAAAATCATCTCATAATTTTATCGCAATCTGTGTAATTAGTTATTTTTTCGTCTACATTTAATACTCCATACATGTGTCCAAACATCCGATATGACGGGGTGAAAAATTCTGGAGGAGAAACTAAACACCCCCACAGTTGATGTTTCTTGATTTTAATGTCTTTTAAATATATTTTTATTAGTTTACATCTATCTATACCTAATACCAAAGAGCCAAAAAATTTTCCACGGATTTTTTTCTTAGTCTTCATGCACTAAATCTCCCTGCATATTTGCGGGGTAAAGGCTGGCCTCGATTAAACCCTTCCCCAAAACCCCACTCAAGTAAGAGTCGTCTGGCACTGGGTCTACCCTTTTTAGTCTTCATGCGCTAAATCTCTAGACGAGTTTCAAGCTGATACAATTAGTTTAATGCCACGAATTTCAAGTCAATACGGCTTTTTTTCCAACTGCAAAATAAATTAGAGTATATATATATATATATATATATATATATATATATATATATATATATATATATATATATATATATATATATATATATATATATATATATATATATATATATATATATATATATATATATATATATATATAGCTTCGAATCAGGGCTGACATAAAAGTGAGAGGAGCTCGTAGTCATATCCTTTCTAGCCCCATCATGGAATTAGTTCCTCTCATTTGCACGCAGGAGTAGCTCTCATCTCGCCCTGAGTGACCTTGGCTGCCTTCCGTGTTCCCTCGATCCACCCACCGGTAGCTTTGGCCGATTGGTGGTGACACACTGACACCAGCGGCAGCAGCTGTTGAGGCGTGGATTTCTGCTTGAGTACACGGCTGACGACGGCTGCGCCGATTGCACCGAGACTCCGAGAGCGAGGAGGCCAGTGCCGTATTAATGTCGCCGACAATCTTCTTATAACGAAAGCTGCCCCAAGGCTCGGGCCTTCTCCTCTCGCCACATCGCCGGCAATTCCTCGGCCATCGGATCTCGAACGGACGGCTCATGCAACTCCAAAAGTCACTATCCGAACACTGGTTAGTACTGTTCACATACTGTTCACACTAGAATTGATACGCGTATACGAGAAACGTACCCACAAAATTAAATAAACCCTTTTCCTTTCCAAAAAATTTATTGAAAAACCCTAAATAAATTAAAACCTACCAAAATATTTTCCCCCTCTTCTTCATCATAAAAAAAATCCAAAATCATTTCAAAATTCCTCTCATTCACGTTTTGTCAATAAACTTAAAAAGTTTATATGTCATCCATCCTAACTCCGAATCACATAATTCTTCCACCAAAAAACTTCTAAAATAAAACCTCACATATTCAAATCCTTTTCCCTAATTTTCCGACCCTTCTTCATCATCAAAAAATCAAAAATAATTTCAAATCTTCTCACATTCCCATTCTGCCGAAAAAATTACGAAGTTTATATCGCATCCAACCTAACTCTGAATCCCATAATTCTTCAACCAAAAACTTCTAAAATAAAATCCTACATATTCAAATCCTTTTTTCTCGAATCTTTTTTTTCTAATTTTCGGTGATTATCAAATTTCTCATTGGTAAATCACAAAACTGTAGAACCACCGTAAAATCAACACATGCAGATCAAACATGGCGCGGCAACGCCGCGCCCCATGTTTTCTAGTTTGTTTGAGTGCCACTGCTACGATGGTGTCCACTTGGCGACTTTGCCGTGAGTTCAATACCTTACGGTCTTGTGCATTTCTAAAATGCTACTCTTTAATTTATTTGTTTGTGTTACTTTCCATTCTTTTGCAAATTATTCATTCACATATCGGCTAATCTAGTGCCTAGACGTCCGGCGCACCACATGTGTCCGGACACCCGCTCAAAGCACTCAACCCCCTGCGTCCACTTCCGCCCTCGACCCACACGCATGCCCCCCGGCTCAGTCCGCATGCACCACAGCTCGCCCCGCAGCCCGCCGTGTCCACCCCACGCGTGCGACGAGCACACCCCAGCACCCCCATGGCCGCAGCAACCGCGTCCGCTGGCCCTAGCACCTCCGTCCGCTAGGCCCTCGGCAATCGACACGCCCCCGTCCGCCCAGGTCCCCTCCCCCCCGGCCGAACAACATAAAAAGCTCGAATAGAACACTTGCAACAACACGGAACAGCTGCTGCAACATTATGTTGAAGGAGCTGAAACATTTAGAACATATTATTGCAATATTTATGTGAAGCATATGAAATAACGATCGAATAACAACACTTGCAACAACATGGAACAACTGTTACAACCTAAGACTGAAGCAACTAAAACATTTGGAACGTATTATTGCAACAATTGTGCGAAGCATATAAAACATCCAGATCAGAAACGATTGCACATCGTCTAGAATCATGTGAAACATTTTGAACAAAGTGCTTGCAACATGCCTTTAAAACACTTGCAACATATGCAACATCCCCCGATTTACTTTTGCAACATCCATATGATTCAACTGCGACATACCTCTAAAGCGTCTGAAACAAATGAAAGGTACAATTGCAACATGGGGGGCAGAGAAGAGAGCTTGGCGTGGGGAGCGCCATGGCCACTGAATCTGAGGGCGTCGGGAGCTTCTTATGGGGAAGGACGCCGGCGCGGGGGGAGGGGCGCCGCCGGGGTGGAGGAGGAGGATGCTGGGGTGCGGGAAGGAGCCGCCGGGGTGGGGAGGACGCCGGGGTTGGGGAAGGAGCCACCAGTGTGGGGGAGGAGGACCCAGAGTGGGGGAGGAGGATGCCGGAGTGGGGGAGGGTGCCGCTGCCGGCCACGAAGGGAGTGGCGCGACAGGCGCAACGGGAGGGGGCGGAGAGGCGCGCGAGCAAGCCAGCGGGCGCACGTGAGGGAGAAACGTGAGAGGGGCGAGAACGCGAGCCGAGAGGATAAGGACACCCCATCCGTTTTTTAATTAGGCGTACGCGTGCGCGGGATTGGTGCGTCCGGTGCGCGGGATTGGTGCGTCTGGCCACCCGGACGCCCGGTTCTTATCATTATCGTTCACATATTGGGTCTAAATATCTATTCTTTGTTTTTGCAACAATTTAGATATGGTTTAATCTCTAAAAATTCAGAACTAAGTTATCTTAAACCAGAAAAATATTAAACTAGCATGATTTTTTAAAAAATATATTATCTAGTTGTTGTTGCTCTAACGGGAGGCTGGAGTTAGTTGGATATTATTTGTTCATATTCCTAGTGTTTTACTGCTTGTAGTCAGTCTTGTTATTATTTATTTAAATATCATGTTGTGCTCTACTTTATATTAATTGCATGACTAGTTGATTACATGATGTTTGGGGCACTTCCTTGCTTGAAACCTATAACCTAATAGGTCAATTAACATAAAGTAAAGCACTAGACATGCAATACCTAGTGTTTCATGTCGTCTTCAACATATTTCTACATACTCATAGCATGGTAGATCCTTTTGCCAATGATATAGTTCAAACGATATTAAATAAAAATAAACATGACTACAAGCAAAAAGATAGGAACATGAACAAATAAGATCTAAATAATTCTAAATAGGTCACCGAACAAATAAATAACATTTTATAAAAAATGTTACTAGTTTCATTTTTTGGATTCAAAATAATTAGTTATGAATTTTTAGAGATCAAATTAAATTTTTATTATTTTTATCAAGATAGAAAATCACCTTTGAAACCAACAAGAGGAGCAAATTTCTTCGGTTTTGAAATCTAGAGGACGTCCAGTACTCCGGTATCCAGTTTGTTGTGCAAGTTGGAGGTTGGAAAATACTTCACTCTAAAGCCTGTATACTTGTGCTCATGGTTCCCTTCTTCAGTAGTTGTCCACAAATATGTTCATCAACATCCACAGATGCAGATCGTCCATAGTTTGTGCCTATTAATTATATGAAAGTCAAAACCATTTGAATAATTTACTTCTTCGATCTGGAGAGATGAGAAATGCCTCCTCGATCCGGTCTTTACTAACTTGTGAGAAGTATGTTCACTTTTATAGTTCTTGTTATCTCCAAAATATTTAAGTTCCAAACATATGCTTCTTTTATATACCCTATTTGCAAAGACAAAATATAGTAATTTCAACATTACTTTACGAATGTTAATGGGGCTTATGTGCTATTACAGGAAGCAAGAGGAGTCACGGGAAGACAATACTAATAGGTAAATAAATCGTACATTAGAACCTAATTAAAAAATAGGCTAGGAGTGATCTCCTACATGACTATTTCATCTGGAGAAAAATATGGCTTCTTTACAAATAAAAGAATATATATTTGTATTTAAAGAAAAATAACATGTGCTTTAATCTCAGTTTTGATGGCAGCAACTGCAAGCTTGCTCTTTCCATGTATTTATGTACTGGTATGGCATCAAAAGGGGCAAAGACTATGGTTTCTCCTAGGAAGAAAGGCTAGCAGCAGCACTGAAAGGAACATTGAGGCTCTAATGGAATCTTATGGATCCCTAGCTCCAAAGAGATACAACTACTCAGAGGTAATGAAGATAACTTCCTTTCTCAATCATAAGCTCGGGGAAGGTGGTTACGGAGTGGTTTACAAAGGGAGGCTACTTGATGGCCGTCTAGTCGCTGTGAAATTTTTGAATGATTGCAAAGGACAAGGGGATGAGTTCGTAAATGAGGTTATGAGCATTGGCAGGACATCTCACGTGAATATTGTAAGCTTATTTGGGTTTTGTTTGGAGCACTCAAAACGGGCTCTTATATATGAATACATGCCCAATGGCTCTCTGGATCAGTGCATTTATTGTGAGAATCCCAAACACATTTTAGGATGGCAAAATCGATCTCTACATTATAGCAATTGGGATTGCTCGTGGCCTAGAATACTTGCACCACAGCTGCAATACACGCATTGTACATTTTGATATCAAGCCCCAAAATATCCTTCTAGATCAAGATTTTTGCCCAAAGATTGCTGACTTTGGTTTAGCTAAATTGTGTCATACCAAGGAGAGTAAGTTTTCAATGACTGGAACCAGAGGAACAATTGGATTCACTGCTCCAGAAGTTCACTCTCGGACCTTTGGAGTTGTTTCAACAAAATCAGATGTTTATAGTTATGGAATGATGTTGCTAGAGATGGTTGGAGGCAAGAAAATGTGAAATCAGTAGTTAAAAAGTCAAGTCAGAAGTATTTTCCAGATTGGATTTATGACCATTTCTTCCATGATGATGGGTTAGAAGCTTGTGAAATCACATGTGAAGTGGAGGAAATTGCCAGAAAGATGATTTTAATTGGTTTGTGGTGCGTGCAAGTACTACCAATGAGTCGTCCTACAATAACGAAGGTTTTGGAAATGTTTGAAAGAGGCTTAGATGAATTGGACATGCCACCAAAGCAAAACTTCAATCAGATACCGTAAGATATTTTGTCTACATATTTATGTCCAGTAGAATTTTCAGTGAAGATGATACATGCACCTTTTTTCTCTTTTTCAGCGAAGAATCAGTACATATTCTAAATACAGAAACAACAAGCTTCAGCAGTCTTACCCAAACTCAAGCTTTTAGTGAAGTTCTAAAGATTAAGCAAATAAGCACTATGAATTCAAAAAACCTACAGCGGCTGCCAACTCTTTGAAAAGGTCATCTACCCTATAGCATCAGAATTAAGCATTTTATGGTAACTGTTACATCTAAAGGTTAACCTATGTATATGTACCTTTTGTTGAAAGGTGACCAAGTTCTAATATGATGTTAGCTATACTCTCACCGAAAGAAAAAGAGTACTAGCTTACTATAGTGTCCTGTATTCTTGCATTTGAAGTATATAAATTAACGGGCAGCTGTTGGAAGGATACTGTCCAATGATTCCTTGTAGTCTTCGTCACCCAAAATTTTGAGATTGTAGTGAGCACATTTTTGTACTGGTGTCAAGTACTGTTCGTCAAAACATTAGAGCGACGGCAATGATGCAACTAAGTGCAGCCAAGCAGCATAAAATTGTTAGGTACTACCGGAGTGATGAAATGTTGAGATATGAGGATGGAGCTTATCGATGAGGCAGAAAGGTACGTAAAGGTTCCTTGAATTAGGTTTCAGCCTTTCAGATAGCGGATACATACATCATCTGATCAGTTAATGTTACAGTTCCACACACCCACATTTTTGCAATCATCAAACTAACCCCACACAGAACTAATCCAAGTTCCCATGGTTCCAAACTTCCAAGGCAAATGTAGATTGCGTTTTGCATCAAACAAGGCACCTAAATACCTAATCAGTTTGCTGGACGCGTAGAACAATTAGCAAATCACAGCAATGACGAATAAATCAACGGCACAATGCTTACTTGGTATGGTAGCAGATGCCACTGCTTGTCCGTTTCTTCACCCAAAGCACTGCGAGTTCAGATTAGCATGGCAATCCCGATGTGACGCCCTAACCACCCGCACCGAACTGGCGGTGCTGCAGGGCGCTTGGTGGAGACCTACTCATGTCGATTGCGTGGTAGAAGATGGCTTAGAAAAACAGTTGGTGATGCTGGTCTTCACTGCTGCACCTCACGACGGCGAGACAGCAAGTCAGCAACTGCAGCCGAGCGGCACTCTGCAGGATGTGAGGAAACACCGGGACGGGTGTATCGATCTATCAGACCATCACCATGTCACCATGGCCAGCCGCAGCCGCCGCCGGCGTCAGCAGATCTACAATGGCTCGCTACGTCATCGAATAGGATATCAAGCCCATCCACATTCAGCCCAAAGAAAAGCGGACTAGCAGCCGTGGCCTGGTTTTCCTCCTAAGCCCAAGCTACTAAAGCCTTTGCCTTTACCCTCCGTTGCACTCCGCGACTGATTACGATGTCTTCATGAGAAATTCAGAGGTTTCATTGGCATAAGAATGACAAGAATACTTTCAGTTATCTTTGCAGGTGTGTGGTGCGTATATATGTTTGCTCTCCAAGGTACAGTAACCTCCTTGAATATTTTATACGAGTATTTTGTAATCCGTAGGCCGTAGCTGTAGTTATGTACTGCTAAGGCGTACCGTGTAATTCGAATATTATGAAGTTCGGCTAGTTGAGTGCAGCGGGGTCTCATACCGTGGCCGCACACCGCATTGGCTGCGGTTCCACATGCCGAGATTTAGGCTATGTTAGTTTCACTTTTAGATAGTGCTTCTGCTATTAGCAACAATATACCAATAACCAACTAAATGAGCCAAAGCCAAAGCTTTTCTTTTATCAAATGGATAGAAATAGAGATACATTTTATAGCTATTTCAAGCAAGATAAAGAGGGGAGATATGTTTCTAATGAGTAACGATTAGTTGCACGCCACAAGTGCTAGAACACATGAGTCGCAAACGAATAGAGACAGTGCAATTCTGCATAAACCGGCCTAGCCAGTTCAAGGAATCAACCTAGCCGGTTTTTCTCGGGTTTTGCCTGAGAACACCCTAGGACAACAAGTATCACACTCACGTGGTGAAGAACAACAAGGTTTATAAGCAAACTGCCAAAGGATAATCAATTGTGCTTACATGATAAAGAACAGCTAGTTTCTGGACAAATTAGGAAAGAAACCGTCAAAGCTCTCGCCCGAGAGGGACCCCATCGTGGCAAGGACGTCGGTGGGTTACCCTAGCTCGGCCAGCAAGCCTAGGACGCCATCATTGGTCGTCGGATCAAGTGATGAACAGCAACATAGATGTTGGGAGAGATTAGAGGGCAAAGAGAGGTAAAATAGATTGGTTTTTTTCAATTGTGTGTGTTGGGCACCTCAATCGGTCGTTCCTCTTTTGTTTATAAAGAGGGGGTGGTCTTATCCGGTGAGAAATCAAAATCTCTTACGAAACACATCAAAATATAACTTAATCTCGGACTGGACCATAAAACCCGGTGTAGCCAGCCTCAAACTCGGCTTGGCTTGTTTCTGCAGGATGAAATCTTCCCGAAGTCGTAAGTTGTTCATTAGGACTCAAAATTAGATGTTCCATATATGTTTTGTTTGTCCATCTTGACGAGAGGAACGCAATGGTGAAATCCATTCTTCATTTTGGCGAATTCACCAAACCCGGCCTGGCTGGTTTTGCAACCTGGCATAGCCTATTATTTAGAAAAAACAAAATCAACCTTCTTTGGATAATTTTGGCTGTCTACAGTTTCATACTTAATTCAACTAAATAGTATATAATTTTCTTACAGCACATAACTTATAGCAACTTTTCCACAACTCACAACTTAGAACAGCTTTTCTACAGCTCATAACTGAATCAAACAGCCCGTTATCTTGAGACAGCTATTGCTACAAGATTAGAAGGCTCAAGTTTACAAACGACTAGAGAGAGTGAATGAAAGCCAATATAAATTCTTCTGTGTGGGAACATTATGTTACTGTGGTTTGTGCAATCATGCTAAACTGCTAGCCCACGAACACGTAGGTGACTGCAGACTGCGGTCTGCGAAGGATTCCACTTGGAGTGGCGGACGATGGTAGGAAGGCAACGCATGGACGCGGCACCGCGACGAGTGTTCCGCTATAGAGAACCGAACGAAGTACCCAAGTGTGCTTACATAACAGCCTTTTGCAGTTGCTTATTCCACATCTTATACATTGCATTGTTTCCATTTAATTTCCATTCGCGCAGAAGTGCAAGGTTTTATTTACTACTTCATTCATTCTAAATTGTAAGTCGTTTAGGCTTTTCTAGTTATATAGGTTTAGTTACGCAACTACATATAGATATAGTAAAAACTATATATGTATTTAGAAAAGCAAGAACGACTTATTGGAACGGAGTAGGCTGGCACAATAACTTTCATTCCGGTGCTTAAGCCCTGACGGGTCAGTCTGTTAACAAGTCCACCAATCACTTCATTTTTGGCATCGACTAAGCTTTCCGTTCCGGTCACCAATTCAATCACTCGCGACAGTCTGTTATAAAAAAAAAAAGAAATGACTCGATTGCGACAGTCGTCGCAATATTGCCCGTCCATCGGGCACCTTGGAAATTCCCAAGCGCGGATGAATGGCCCGCGAATGTCCAGTCAAAAGTTTCAGCCGCTAAAGTACAGGGCACGCGGACTCGCTTGACCGTCAAGTCGATCACTGTGCCTGTCTTCTTCAAGAGCGGTTCATATCACCCTTCGGTTCGTCCAGCTACTCCCGTCGCGGAGAACCTTCTTATGCTACTATGTGGCTCCTTGTGGCAATGCAAACACATCAACATAAATGCATAATTACATAAATCACCCGTGCAAATGAAATCAGGATTAATTGAGTTCCGTAAAAATACACTCTATGGCCTAGGCTGCTGTTACTTTGGTAGCTTTTGCAAACATATTCAGGTTGGAACTACAAGTCAAAATCATATCTGGAGCATTGCGTCGACCCCTTCCAAAATCTGCTAGCTCGTCTCCCCGTAGGAATAAAATAGAGCATCTGGTGGCTTGGTGTGTATAACTGTATATGTTTGGCAAAAAGTGAGAGGAGGTTGTTGGCCGGCCGGCACGACGCAGGGAGTGGGATGGATGGAGCGCGCATCCGCGGTCACGTCGGTCGTCGCCGTGTCCCGTACATCCATGGGACACCTCGGAAATTCCCGTGCGCCGATGACGACGGCCAGAATGCCCCCAAGTCAAAAGTTCTGTGTCTACGCGCACACGACGACGCGGACTCACCTTCACCATTTACACTCAGCCACCACCTCTGCCTGTGAGCGCGTGGTTCACCCTTCTGTTCGTCCTGCTAATGCCATCTTCCAAGCTTTCCATGCATGGGAGCATGGCTCCATCCTCGTTGCTGCTCTTCCTAGTCTCGTCGTCGGTGTGGGTGGCCTTATCCTTACCACTGATGATGATGGCTGAGGTAGCAGCAGAGGGGCAAGGAGCAGAGCACTACCCGCCCGTGCTATGCGGTAACGTGAACATTTCCTTCCCGTTTGGGCTCATCCCGGAGGGCACCGAGCAGACCAGCTGCGGCGCCGACATTAGGTTCCAGCTTCGTTGCAGTAACAACACCCCATACCTCGGATACTATCAGAGCGAGTCCGACATACAGATCCT
Organism: Saccharum hybrid cultivar R570; assembly: GCA_038087645.1. NCBI lineage: Eukaryota > Viridiplantae > Streptophyta > Magnoliopsida > Poales > Poaceae > Saccharum > Saccharum hybrid cultivar. The sequence goes on along the minus strand of JAQSUU010000112.1, from coordinate 6,884,597 downwards.
CAGCATCTTTTACGACAACAGCTCCTTGCTCATTGCCAATAGATCACCCTTGTCTATAGTCTGCCTAATCCCGAAGGACAACATCTCCTCGCTACTTGTTGACCCCTTCTCAATCAGCTCCGTCAATCAGAACCTCATCTTCTACAATTGCACCAAACCACCGTTGCCAGGCGCGGGGGGGGGGGGGGGCTCGTGGAGACGGGATGCCACAACAACACGTTTGTTCGTGCCGCCGATGGGCGTTCCGATGAGTCAGCAGGCAGCTACTTTTTACAAGGCTGCACCACTGCCATGGTGCCGGTGCTCGGGGTGTCTGGCAAGGTGAACGCAACCAACTACGAGCAACTCGTTAGGGTGTCACACCCGGTTTTAAGGACAAAACCAGACATACACTATATGTGAAATAAAGAAGACAAATCTCACATATAGCCACAGATAAGTGAAATATCAAGAGACAAATGCTTAATATACATAACTCAATAATATAAAATATACCTTAAAGAGCAACACAGCGGAAAGACAACTCCGAACACCGGGTGTAGACTTCACTCCAGGAACAAACTAACTGGTTGATCACAAGCCTAACAATTCCATAATCTAGCAGTCTAGTACCCTTTCTGAGATGTGGGGAAATAGCAAGAGTGAGTTCATGTCAAACTCAGCAAATATATCATGGGGTTCATGAGGTTCAAAAGATTTGACACGGGTTTACTGCTATAGCTTTTAGTGAGTCATCTTTTTAGCATTTGAGTAGCAACAAGTTTACCATAAGCCCAAATAACCACATGATCATGTAAACGAGAATAATGTATAGCAAGAAACAATAATCATTAGTGAGCATCAACATTATCATTATTATCATTATCATCAGTGTTCATCATTTATTCTGTAAGGGTCCAAGGCCACTCGTGACCGTGAGCATGGCTGTTATAACAGTTTTACACTCTGCAGAGGTTGTACACTTTCACTGTGAGTCGTGATTACCCATATGCCCGGGATCGTGACTCCCAAAACACTTCCAAGGTGAGCAGGCAGGGAAACACTATGAAGCCTTTCAAAGGTTCGTCTAACAAGTTAGGGCCGCTAGGTTTCAGAAGTCAGTCCGTGTGATACACCACGCAGGGATCCACAGTCTGCTTTACCCCATTTGCGCCACAAGGGTAACCTCTAACAAGCTAGAAAAGGTCCTCATACTGAGCTAAAGCCAGAGCCATATAGCCCTCACAATTGTACTGTAAGTCCCGGATGTTCGCTTATAGATAAGTCCTTATAGAGAGAAACTAGAGCACCATAAAAACAACCAAATATGCTCTAGCCCTCTTGAGCCATATTGCTTTAAAGCATCTTTTAAACGTTTATTGCATATACCATTAGTCAAGTTACAGATCATGGTTATTTATCTTGAGCACTAGCATAATACTACCCAAAGCAATGCCCCATGGGTGTCAAGGTACAAGATACAAAAACTAAGATATCCTTAATGGTAACAAGGTAGACACATGTACATGAATTAAGTATATTAAAGGTGAATAGGAAACAAGGATGATCCCATGTTATACTTGCCTTAAATCAAGATCCTTCTTCTGATCCAAATCTTCAATTAATAGCTTCTTGAATCTCCACGTAAATCTCACCGACTGGACTTGATCAATAAATCACCACACACATCGAGCAATCAGATAAGCCACAGATAGCACGTTTGTTCGTGCCGCCGATGGGCGTTCCGATGAGTCAGCAGGCAGCTACTTTTTACAAGGCTGCACCACTGCCATGGTGCCGGTGCTCGGGGTGTCTGGCAAGGTGAACGCAACCAACTACGAGCAACTCGTTAGGGTGTCACACCCGGTTTTAAGGACAAAACCAGACATACACTATATGTGAAATAAAGAAGACAAATCTCACATATAGCCACAGATAAGTGAAATATCAAGAGACAAATGCTTAATATACATAACTCAATAATATAAAATATACCTTAAAGAGCAACACAACGGAAAGACAACTCCGAACACCGGGTGTAGACTTCACTCCAGGAACAAACTAACTGGTTGATCACAAGCCTAACAATTCCATAATCTAGCAGTCTGGTACCCTTTCTGAGATGTGGGGAAATAGCAAGAGTGAGTCCATGTCAAACTCAGCAAATATATCATGGGGTTCATGAGGCTCAAAAGATTTGACACGGGTTTACTGCTATAGCTTTTAGTGAGTCATCTTTTTAGCATTTGAGTAGCAACAAGTTTACCATAAGCCCAAATAACCACATGATCATGTAAACGAGAATAATGTATAGCAAGAAACAATAATCATTAGTGAGCATCAACATTATCATTATTATCATTATCATCAGTGTTCATCATTTATTCTGTAAGGGTCCAAGGCCACTCGTGACCGTGAGCATGGCTGTTATAACAGTTTTACACTCTGCAGAGGTTGTACACTTTCACTGTGAGTCGTGATTACCCATATGCCCGGGATCGTGACTCCCAAAACACTTCCAAGGTGAGCAGGTAGGGAAACACTATGAAGCCTTTCAAAGGTTCGTCTAACAAGTTAGGGCCGCTAGGTTTCAGAAGTCAGTCCGTGTGATACACCATGCAGGGATCCACAGTCTGCTTTACCCCATTTGCGCCACAAGGGTAACCTCTAACAAGCTAGAAAAGGTCCTCATACTGAGCTAAAGCCAGAGCCATATAGCCCTCACAATTGTACTGTAAGTCCCGGATGTTCGCTTATAGATAAGTCCTTATAGAGAGAAACTAGAGCACCATAAAAACAACCAAATATGCTCTAGCCCTCTTGAGCCATATTGCTTTAAAGCATCTTTTAAACGTTTATTGCATATACCATTAGTAAAGTTACAGATCATGGTTATTTATCTTGAGCACTAGCATAATACTACCCAAAGCAATGCCCCATGGGTGTCAAGGTACAAGATACAAAAACTAAGATATCCTTAATGATAACAAGGTAGACACATGTACATGAATTAAGTATATTAAAGGTGAATAGGAAACAAGGATGATCCCATGTTATACTTGCCTTAAATCAAGATCCTTCTTCTGATCCAAATCTTCAATTAATAGCTTCTTGAATCTCCACGTAAATCTCACCGACTGGACTTCAATAAATCACCACACACATCGAGCAATCATACACGAAGCAAACAATGAATAATAATTAGAACAGTACACCAAACATATGAAACAATATGTGAAAAGGTTTTAAAGATGTTCTACGCATTGCTACGAACACACAGGCGCGAAAAACACGCTAATCGGAGCTACGGTAAAAGAAACGACTACCGAAAGATTTTGTTGTATAAAACGGAAAATTATAGGTCTCATTTGTTTTAACTATATAAAATCATATATATAGGATAAAATACTTTTTATAGATATTCAAAAGTGACTTAGGCTAAATTACGTTTAAATTTAGAAAACTAAAGGAGAAATCAATAATATTTTATTTATAAATCTAGTTGCACAGTTATTAATCAAGTTAGATCTAAACTATGAAATTCCTGAGATTTTGATAAAGAAAACATTAATACTATTACGTAGTTCATGTTATTATAAATCCATTGCAATTTGAACGGACTAATTCTGAATTAAAACAAATAAATTATGTATTAAACGAGATTTTCTTTAGTAAAGTAATAGATTAAATCTAACATCAAAACTTAAAGATAGAAAACCTAACCAACAGTAGCACTAACAGTATAAAAAGTTTGTAAAATTCTTCTACACGTTACTACGATCACATAGACGTAAAGATCACGAAATTTGGATTTAAAACGTAAAAGTTATGAATTTTCTAAGATTTCCTATAGATAAATAATTACTTTAATATAAACTCGAAAATAAATTAACCCAAACCTACTGTACAGTTCTATAATCATGTAGAGCTCGCAAATATGAATCTAACACAATTTGAATGGATCAAATCGGAGTTAAAACGGAGATTCTACGACTAAAACAAGATTAGTGGCAAAACTGTAAATATCAGAAAACGTATTTTTCATTTACCGAGACGAAATACGCTTTCAACAGATCAAAGCGGATTCGGGACTTTACGTTTTGGACCGCGGGTTCGATATATCAAAAGTTCAGGGTCTCTTTAACAAAATTACAACCGAACCGGTATCTTCTAATCTAGATCGTTGGATTCAAATCGGACGGATCAGATCACATTGGAGGAGAGAGGGAGAAATCAGCCGGCGGCTACAGGAGCCCGACGGCGGCGCCATGGCCGGAAACGGCCCGAGCTCGCCGAAGCTTGAGAAAATGGCCCTACCGAGCACCGTTCGCCAAACCGAAGACACCGGAAGAACAAGCAGCTCACGGCGATCTTACCCCGCGCGAAAACAAGACCGGAGGACGGCCGGAGGGTGGTGGCTAGCTCGGGATGGCGGCGGTGGAGGCGGAGGAGCTTGCGGTGGCGGTAGTTGACGGCTACAGCAGCCCTAAAGAGGTGGGATGAGGGCGGAGGGGTGCAGGGGCTCCGTTTTATAGCCCGAAGGCAGCGCTAAGTAAGGAAGGGGAGAGATTCGAGAGGGATTCGGATCTCCGTATCCGGTGGAGAGAGGAAGGCGGCGGCGTTCGTTTTTGGAAAACGCCGGAGGAAAGAGATGGAAAGGAGGATGGACGCTGACCGGTGGGACCGGCTCGTCATCGGCTCGGGAGCGGAGAAGGCCGCGCGCGCGCGAAGTGGGCCGATGGCCGCGGCTTGGGCTCAGCCCAGAGAGACCGGAGGCGGGCGCGGGGAAGGGAGAAGGAGAAACGGGCCGCCACGGGGAAAGCAGGCCGAGGCGGTGGCGGGGGAAAAAAGCGGCCCGAGAAGAAAAGAAATTCCTTTCCTTTTTCTTTTTCTAATTTTTCAAAGCCATTTTTCAAAAGATTTTCAAATCCAATTTGAATTTGACTTAAACCACTCAACACAAATTTTCAAATGCAGCAGCATGAATGCTCAATCATGTTTCTACCCTTATATTTGATTTTAAATTTATAAAAATTATTATCATTCTAAATTTGCATGCTCACAAAAATAATAATAAAAAAGAAAAATCATATTTCTCCTATTTTTCTTCCTTTTAAAATTTTAGGGTGTTACACAGGGATGGCTTCCTCGCGACATGGCAGTGGCCGCCGGCAGTCTGGCAAGGTGAACGCAACCAACTACGAGCAACTCATCAGGGATGGCTTCCTCGCGACGTGGCAGTGGCCGCCGCCACTGTTGCTGGCCCTGCAAGTGCAAGGTAACTTCGCTCTTGGAACTAGTATTATACCGAATCTATCTATCTATCTATCTATCTATCTATCTATCTATCTATCTATCTATCTATCTATTAGCTTAGCATGAAGAGGAATAATGCCTTTGGTCTATATATATAGCTTCGAATCAGGGCTGACACTGGCATAGAAATGAGAGCTCATAGTCATGTCCTTCATATAGGCCCCATGGAATTTAGGTCCCTATTTTTTTTTGATGAAACAGGAGGGGTTTGAGTCCCCATTTGCACACAGGAGTAGCTCTCATCTCACCCTGAGTGACCTTGGCTGCCTTCCCTGTTCCCTCGATCCACCGGTAGTATATGTAGCTTTGGCCAGCAGCAGCTAGAGTGATGGTTATTATCTCGTGTGTTCATGTCCATTTGGTGGTGACACTTGGCAAACACGAATTTTCCCGACCTGTCGCTACTGAGGGCCGAGTGCTTACCCACGGGAAAGTGTTCCCCGAGTGTATTCTTATGTTTCCCGAGTGTTTTGTGGTGCGTGCACTGGCCACGCAGCAATCCCCTGGTACAGTTGTTGACTTACGACTTATTGGGTTAATTCTATGATTTTGCCTTTTACGGAGGATTCTATGATTTTGGTATGATCCTGCCATTTAAGTTCTGATCCAATTCAGAATCATGATTTTAACGACCTTATGCCTGTGCGAACACAAGGTTGACAAGTACCCTTGTGTGTTCGTTTTGTGATGAGTGATTGTCAATGTGATCCACGAAGTAGGTTGAGTGGTGACTAACCTTACCATGGCAAGAGTTATGTGTGCATGTCTCTTGGCTCGTGGTGTGCAGGTGTGGAGCACGGAGGCGGTAGTCGACGGCGAGGTGAAGGTCAAGGAGGACATGTCGTGCCGACGGACCGGGAGTGGTGAAGGACGGACGTGAGGCTTGGACCGAGGGACCAGAGGCCGGGTGACTAGCCACGGTGGCTGACACTTGGGACATCGATGAGTGCGAGTGTACATGGTGATGAAGACGGCGTCGGCCAAGTCAAGATGGAGACGATGGCGTCGTGGCACTTGGCGGAGGCCGGTGGGCCGAGTCAAGGAGGAAGGCGAAGACGTCATGCTTGGCGGGAGGTCGGACACGCGTCGACATTGGGGGTTTGGTGGTTTCGTCCTCAAAACCATCGGCGGGGGATGCGTATGGAGTACGCTACTCACGAGCGGTTTGGTGGTTTGAGCCTCAAAACCATCGGTGGCGGGTTTACGGGTTTGGGCCTCAAAACCCGGGCGGAGGTTCCGAGGCAGAACGGACGGCACGTGGCGGCATCGGGGGTTCGCGTCGAGGCGAAGCTACCGGTGAGGAGGCGCGGTGGCCGTCGGATCAAGATGAAGACCGGGTTGGACCATAACGCCCTTGGGCTAAATGGTTTGGCTCATTTGTATCTAGGGGCAAAACTGAAAATGTGTAATAGCCCTGTTAAATAGGATGAGGGAGCCCACATCTCCCTCACCTCCTCCATTTGCATTTTTCTTCATCCTTGTTAGGGTTTCCCCTCCCCTTAGGTGCTTGTGAGAGAGGGGTCCACTAATCCACCGATTAGTGTAAGAACCATGAATCTTTGAGGGAAGGAGGTCCCGAATCCTCCGGTGTCCTCCGGTGTTCGGTGGATGAAGCAATTTGTGTGTTCTTGATGTGTTCTTCGCGAGCTCCTCCCTTCCCTTTCTAGTTCTTCCTTTGATTCTTTATTTCTAGACCATTTTGATTCGTTCTCATTGCTTTGATTTGAGCTATGACGTGAGTTGAGCCTTTCCACCGAAGGAAATCAACCAATTCCTCACGAGCTCGCAGATCGGGCGATTTCTTGGTCTAGGTCTCAAGAACCGGTGCTTTTTCGTTTTTCTTCGATTTCTCGTGATAGACTTCAAATTGGGTGTTGATGTCTTGAAGATATCTTCTCAACACTTCCAAGAACCTACCTGCAAAGTTTCAAGTTAATCCGAGTTGTTTTGATCGAGTTTTGACCCGTTCTTCCTTGGTTCGTGATGTTGTTTCTGGACAGCGCGGAGCCTCCGCGAAAAACGCGAAACCTCCGGGCCACGGAGCCTCCGGGCTAAAACGTGGAACCTCCGGGACGCGGAGTCTCCGAGGAAAAACGCGGAGCCTCCGCACCTGCTTGCTGAAATTATGTGTTTGAGCTTTCCGAGTGCTCGTTTTGAGATCCATCTTTTGCATTGATTGTCTAGCGTCTCAAGGATCATTTTCTAAGTATTCATGTCACCAGTTGGTATGGGTACTTTGGTTTGAGAACTCGCTTCCTCTCCATAGAAGTTGAGTATCTCTTCTTCGTCTCTCGGTTTAGTTCTTGTTCCGTGCTCGTTTGTGGTGTTCTGTTGTGTTTCTATGGAACATCCACCTACTAGTTGGGTCGTGGACATCATGGTGTTTTGTTCGCGCTTTTGGTGGTGATTTTGGAACAATAGCCAATTATTATTGAAAGAAATTTTCGGCTCTCATTCACCCCCTCTGGTCGCCGTTTTCGATCCTTCAGCCTGCTAAACGTGTGTGCGGTTCGTGTCTTCTTCCCTTCCGCAGTGCAGTGGTCGCAAGGGGAGAGCCGGGCGTCACGTCAACCTACTACCACCATTTAGCATTCTCGTGTCCTGTTAGCGTATGATTAGTGGCTGACACATCGATGGAAGCATATGAGTAGCTTGTTGCTTTGCTACAATGCTCATTTGTGGCAAGTGGGTGCAGAAATTGGCGTCACAGTTACCGAACATTCCAGCATCCAACATTCACAAGCTAGTATGTACTATTATGTACTCCATCCCAAATTATAAGACATTCCAAGAATCTTGGAGAGTCAAAGCATCATAAGTTTAACCAAATTTATATGATAAGATAATAACAATTATAATATCAACTAAGTACTATTAGATTCTTTATTAATTATATTTTCGTAGTATACTTATTTGATGTCATAAATCTTTATAATTCTCTCTGTAATTTTGGTCAAACTTGAGATGCTTTGACTCTCCAAGATTCTTAGAATGACTTATAATTTGGGATGGAGGGAGTATTAACTTCCAGTCATGGAACACATTAGGCTAACTCTAAGTAACCTAGGAGGAATTATGCAGTCTTTTTGTTATGAAGACAATCAGTTACCAAAAAGAGAGTTGAATATGACTCAAATCTGGGTGGCCCAAATCGACGAATATATATCCCACCCTAACCAGTTGATAGCTAAGCTCACTTCCTTGATTAACATAATAAAATACAAAATATACATATAAATCAACAAACTATTCACAGCTACTTGTCTTATGCAGGAGGAAACAGCACCACAAATAAGGTAGTCGGAATTGGTGAATATCAACCCTCACGCTGCATTGCATATCTATTATATCGGGTCTCATTTCCTATACTACCCGAACTTTGTAGCATCTTATGTTGTTCAATCTGTAGGATCAATTGGTTACTGCATATTTCTAATATTGTTACACTGCTATATATATTGGCAGTATGTGGAGTAGGAGGCGCCAGTCTACTCATAGGGTGCTTCTTTTTTGTCTGGCACAAGAGAAAGCGGAGGAAGCAAGCTAGAGCTCCAAATGGCCTCATACGCTCAGAGTTCCCCAATAAGTGCAAGACGAATCTAAACTTTTTCCTATGCAAAAAGATCGCCAGTGCCACTGAAAGGAGCATTGAGGCCCTAATATTATTTCACGGAACTCTAGCACCAAAAAGATACAAGTACTCAGAAGCAACAAAGATAATATCTTCCCTTAATAATAAGCTTGGGGAAGGTGGTTATGTCATGGTTTTCAAAGGAAGGCTAGATGACGGTCGTCTTGTTGCCATGAAATTCTTACATGAATCCAAAGGAGAAGGGGAGGAGTTTGTGAATGAGGTCATGAGTATTGGCAAGACCTCTCATGTTAATATAGTTAGTTTATTTGGGTTTTGCTTGGAAGGTTCAAAACGGGCACTAATATATGAGTATATGCCCAATGGTTCTTTGGATAAGTATATATACTCAGAGAATCCCAAGGCAGTTTTGGGATGGGATAAGCTCTATACAATAGCAGTTGGGATTGCTCGAGGGTTAGAATACTTGCACCATGGTTGTAATACACGCATAGTCCATTTCGATATCAAGCCTCAAAACATCATTCTAGATGAGGATTTTCACCCAAAAATTGCTGATTTTGGTTTGGCCAAGTTGTGCCATACCAAGGAGAGAAAGCTTTCTATGACTGGCGCTAGAGGAACAGTTGGTTTTATTGCTCCTGAAGTGCACTCTCAAACCTTTGGAGTTGTTTCAACAAAATCAGATGTTTATAGTTATGGAATGATGTTGCTAGAGATGGTTGGAGGCAGAAAAAATGTTAAATCAGTGGCTCAAGAGTCAAGTCAAAAGTATTTTTCACATTGGATTTATGATCACTTTGGTCAAGGCGATGGATTACAGGCATGTGAAGTCACACCTGAAAATGAAGGGATCGCGAAAAAGATGAGTGTGATTGGCCTATGGTGCATCTAAATATTACCAATGCATCGGCCTACCATAGGAAAGGTCTTGGAAATATTCGAGAGAGGTTTGGATGAACTAGACATGCCACCAAGGCAAAATTTGAGTCAAATACTGTAAGATATTAATATTTGAGATACAGATTTTACAACCGTCTAGTACCATTTACAGTAAAACTGACGCAACTTTTCATTCTTTTGCAGTGAAGACTCGGCTTACAATTTCAATGCAGAAGATATGAGCACAGCAAGCAGTGGTACCAAAACACAAGTTTCTATAGTGAAGTGCTAATGATGAAGGGATAAGCACTTTGAATTCAAAAACTTTATGACGGTTACCATTACCAACAACTCCGTGAAATGGTTACCTATAGCATTGGAATTGGGCATTAAACTTGTGTATGTATCTATATGTGAGAGGTTTGAAATGTCAAGTTATTATGATGTTTGTTTCAAAACAAAAGGCTACAGGCCTACGATGATATCATCTTTCATTATTCAGAGTCGTAAAGATGAAAGCCAGATAAAGGTAAAGTAATACTATACAAGTTTGCATAAGATATTTGACATACTCATAGCATATTCATATTTTTTTGTTAATTATAGATTGCCACTATCTCCTTCACTAATGCTGTGGGTGTTTCTGTTCACCACTGTTGTGCATATCAAGGCAAGGGATGTAAGACGGAGCTGGCCTGTGGTTTGGCCTGAGTCCTTGCACACTGGTTACTCGTACGAGCCTGATGAGGCTCGTGTTGCACGGACCATGTGCCTCGTTGCGCTGTCTCCAATTGCCCACACTGCTATTATCCGACAAACTCCACGCACTTCGTGACTTGAAATAGTCTAAGCATTCCGAATTTCAGATAAACGTCTCTATACTTGGCAAGGTGGCTAAGGACTAAGCTTTTTGTTTTTAGGAAGTTGAACATAGACCCTGGACGATAGTTTGTGTGGCGCAAGGAGAGCTAGCTCTCTCTGCTTACTGAACAGGGGACTCTGGAGTCAATGTTAGCAACGCGCTTGCAATGTTTTTTTGAATGGACGTCAGGCTTCACTTGACCGTGTAACATTTTCATTGGTGTACTGCTCGAGATTCACACAGCCAAAGTAGCAAATCACTGAAGGTGTTCGCAACTCCTTTTGTATCCATTGATGACTTTGGAACTCTTGTCAGTCATATAAGCTCCCTTGCTTGTTTAGCGGCATCCACGTCCCACGGGACCAGCAACACAAGCTGCGCCAATATATTAGTTATATACGGAAGAATAGAAACTCGAAGTCATGAATTTTGGTGAAAAGATAAGTGGGTGCAAAAGCAATTTGTTATAACAAGCATGGTTGATACTGAACAGTTTGGCCCTCTTGTTTCGTCTGCACGCTCCGCCAACATTTACATGTTTAGTTGGCTCTCTGTTTTTTGATATAGTGAACCAAATACTATAGCCTAGCCGAATCTTATCCGGCCGCGCATCCAGCCTTCAGTGACAAGCCTATGACTATCGGGCACATCGGCACATGATGGCTCGCGACTGTCGAATTTTTTTACGAAATAATATTATTTTAATAAGTAATTACAAATCTAAATGATGTTATAGAAAATTTGCAAGAATAGGTGCCTATCGGCACTTGGAAAGCCGACTGGACAATTATCGGCTATTGGTTGGCCGATATGAGCATGTCGACGTTCTAAATGCCGATTACTCATGCCACCTAAGTCAGAGAATGGCCACGTCAAACAAATTTGTGCTGACAGCCATCTCAGCATCCCAAGGGCCGACTAGTCTGGGCCCGACCAATAGGCTATCCTGTGGCCAATAAGCCTCAGCCTCTGACAAAGGTAGTTTTTACCTTTGTATTTACTATTATACTGCTTTTAGTTTCCTTTTAGTTTTTTCTTTATTATACATATTTTTATTTTTTTTCCTTATGCTTTGCTCTAAATTTTATTATTTTATTTATGTTATGTTATTTATTTTTATGTATATTATAATGCTAGCTTCACTAACCTAAAACTAGAATATGTTCTTCTAAACTGAGAACATTTTTTATGAAGATGGAACATTGTTTTTCTCAACCTAGAACATTCTCTGCTCAATAAAAGAAAATATTTTATCTTTATAAAATAAATATTCGTTAATAAAATTTTGTTTAAATACATCAATGTGGGATCTTGTTTTAAAGGATTTATTGCAAATAACTCAATGGTGGAGTCGGAATTTAATTTGAATGTTAAGTTTAGCGGTTATAACTTTTTTTTAGCTCGTTGGAACTGCATGCATACGTGAGCGCGCAGGCGTGGGTGAGGTGGGACCAGCGGCAGGGATCTGCTCTCGCGCGCGCTGTGCGAACCGGGCGCGAAAGCGGCCAGACGGACGTTATCGTCCGCCCATCGGACGCTAGCACGCCCCCTATTCCGATGCACACACACAACACCTTTGAGTTCTTCGCAAATCTTCTCCTTGTCCAGCTCTAGGCTGTAGCATCACCTAGTGTTTTCCCTTGTGTCGCAACGCAAAGATGCACGCGTATCCTGTTCCCGCCGCTGTCCTGCTCTGCCCAGCCATGCTACTGCTCGCTCTGCTAGCCAGCCTCCATACCACCGCTGTCACCGCCTTAAACATGTCGACGGCGCCATGCGTGCCGGCGTTGTGCGGGAACCTCACCATCGCCTAACCGTTCTGGCTCGCCCGCACGCATCAGCCGTACTGCAGCTACAAGGCCTATCTGAAGAACTCGTATTGGACGTACCAGATCCTGGACATCTCATACGAGAACAGCTAACTCGTTCGTAGTCACCAACCTCAACCTGCAGGAAGGCGGTTATTGCGGCCTCAATCTCATTGGCAACGCCCCCTCCGACCTGGGCGCTGGGCCGTTCAAAGTTAGCGACAAAAACCAGGAGCTGTTCTTCGTCAGCGATTGCCAAGGCCAGGCACAGCAGCTGCCTCCTCCATGGGCGCCAGTGAATTGTGCCGCGTACGACGACACGCCCAATTCGTTCGCCTGGCTTGCTGGGAACTACAGTCCCGACGACAATCCGAAGCAGCTGCCGGGGAGCTGCACAGTGGCGTCATTGATGCCGGTGCTGGGATACCAAGGGGCGGTGGCGGCCGACTACGACCACCTAATCAAGGGTGGGTTTCTCCTACAACACGACTACACGGCTCAGGACTGCGCGCCTTGTGCCCAGACCGGCGGCCGGTGCCAGGTAGGGTTGAAAATCGACGGAAAAATTCCCATTCCGATTCGTTCTGTTTTTCACTTTTCTCTGTTCGTTTCCGTATTTACGGGGTCCCATTTCCGTATTTGGGAGAGAGGTTTTTCCGTCCATTTCCGCGGGATCCCGTTTTCATCCGAAATTGACCCGTATTTATTCTGTTTTTCATCCCGTTTTAAATCTATGAGATATGTGGAAATTAATATGTTCATAAACCTATTAATCATCAATTATGCATGTTAACACATGGCATGCTAGTGAATATTAGACCAATAACTTCGTATGTGTATATTAATTTATGACTTTGCTCATGTATATTCATAAATATTTAATCATATTATTCTAACTTAATTTTCTGGCTCTCCATCCGTATTTATTCATTTTCGTGCATTCGCATATCCCGATTCCGTTTTTAAACCCGTATTTTCCGAACCCGATCCCGTTTCCACCAAAATATATAGAAACAGAAGTAGAAATAGGGTTTTTTCCGTCTGTTTTCATCGCTAGTGCCAGGTCGATGCTGGCGCGGATCTGTTGGTGTGCCAGTGCCCCGATGGCGTCCACACTGCGGCCGGGGCATGCAGTGAGCTCAATCCCATACAAGCTACCTCACGCTCTTGCATTCCTAAAATGTTCCTCTTTTGTTTGTGTGTTAATTGGAAAATTCCCTGCTTTTGCAAATTATTCATCTCACATTGTAAGAAGTCTAGGTATATTCCTTGTTTTTGCTAAAATTTAGCTCGCTAATGTCGAAGTAAATTACGTGAAAACAAACACTGCACACTTGTGCAACTCTATTACAAAGATCGCTAGTTTAATAACAAGGCAAATCATGATAGATTCCCGCCTTCTTTAGTTCGTGGGTGAAAAGTTTTTGGGTGTCACATCAGATGTTTCATGGGATGTCAGAAGGGGTGTTCAGATACTAATAAAAAAACTAATCACATAACTCGTCTGGAAACCGTGAGACGAATTTATTAAGCCTAATTAATCTGTTGTTGGGATAGGGATATCCCGACAGAGTTAGTGCGCAGGGGGGAGCTCGCTGCTGCTTTGCTCCGCACCCGGGTGGCGAAGGCCCCGCTTAAGGGCGAAGGCCTTCGATTGACGGTGGTACAGAAATCGAGGCACGACTCATGTGATTATCGAAGTGACAATTAGGGTTACAAGCCACTCAAAATCCTCCTCTCCCTTCCTCAGGGATGAGCTCTCCTTTTATAGAGTACGGTTACAATTTTTTGGTGGTACAAAAATGCCCCTGCGACAGCTACGGCATATGCCGGAATATTCTGCTCTCTTATACATCCTCTTGAGGGCACCTAAGTCTTTTACCCCTGTACCCCCTCTTGCTAATGGGCCCTTGCTGATACTGATGTTTCGGCCCATGGAGAAGCCCAGCCAATAGTCTTCGCACGGTCTTCATTGAGCGTCACCCTTCGCACGGTCTTTAATGTCTTGGTGCGAAGACTTCTGTCGACTCTTTTCGCGGACCTTGGCGCCACTCGCGGTGCAAAGGCCTCTTTGTTGCCATTCTTGGTGTAGAGGCTCCTGTCGGCCGTTTCGTCGATGCTGGCGCCATTCGCGGTGCGAAGGCCTCTTTGCCGCCGTTCTCGGTGCGAAGACTCCTGTCGGCTATTTCGCGGACCTTGGCGCCACTCGCGGTGCGAAGACTTCTTTACCTCCATTCTTGGTGCGAAGACTCCTGTCGGCTGTTTCGCCGAGTGAATGGATCATCTGCATTCACCACATGAGAGGTTTTTTTTGCGGGTTAATTTTGTCGGTAAGCCCTTCGATCGCAAGGTATTTCCCCCAACAGTTCCCCTTCGAGGGTTAGGTTTGACGCAGACGAGCCTAAGCCTTGCCCAGCGGTGCCTTCGCGACTCGAAGGGCTCTCTGCCCCTTCCTCTGGGCTCGTTTGAATCAGACCAGTGTTAGTTTAAACTTTGCATATATGCGTGTGTGTTGTTTTACTTATTATTATTATTATTATTATTATTATTATTATTATTATTATTATTATTATTATTATTATTATTATTATTATTATTATTATTATTATTATTATTATTATTATTATTCAGATTTTTATTAATATTGCAAAATTCGGATACGCGGGCCTGGATACGTATCATTGCTGGGATACGCGTATCAGGGTTAAAGGATACGGCCCGGTCCAATTACAGCAGCATATCCCATCGCCCTTACCTACCTGCTACCCAGCGCGTCGCATCCCTTCGCCCGCAGGCCGCAGCACGACTCCTCCCCCGCGCGGTGACGTCGCGAGCGCCGCTCGTTGCTCGCCGGCCACCGGCGACGAGCACCGGTACCGCTCGCCGGCGACGAGCTCCGCCCGGCCCCTGCTCACGGCTTCGTCCGGCCCCTGCTCGTGGCTTCCGCTGCTCTGGTGAGTTCCAGCCCATCCCCATATCCTCGATCTCCTCTTCCTCAGCTCGTAGCTTCTTGATTTCTTCGATTCCTACTTCATCTTCCTCTCCCCATTCTCGATCTATGCAATTTCAGCAGGGGTAGTGAGTTCTTGTTCCTTCTTCCTTGTGTGCAGTAGATGGCGTCTCCCAATTTGAGCGCTGCTAGTGGAAGTGCAAGTGCAAGTACTAGTGTAGGATCTGCAGTTACATATGAATTGCAACTGCAATGAGGTGCAAAAATATAGTGGAAAGATCCAAGCCAAAAATTTATTTCTCTGCCAACTGTTCCTTCATCTGCATTATTATTATTATTTTTAATATGAAACGTATCCGCGTATCGGGTTTTTGGGAAGTTGGCGTATCCGATACGCGTATCCGTATCCGATACCGATACGCGTATCCGTATCCGTGCAATTTAGCTTTCTGTTGTTTTTTATTTTTGCTAGTGGAGAAGATTCGAGAGACGGATTATATTTCTTTTCCAGCCAATTACCTGGCTTGGTACTATATGCCCGGATTTTTTGAGAATCTAAATATTCAGATCTTTTCTTTATTTATCTATTATTATTTGATCTTTATATTTTTCGGAATGAGGCTCATGGAAGTCTTGATCTTGGTAGTATGATCTGATCTTGCTTCTAATCTTTATTTTTTATAGGTAAATTGTGGTTGGTCCGTACGTTTTGGAAGGCTATAAAAAGGGGGGGTTGAGCTCCGTAAAGGGGGCTCTGCTTCAGTCTTGGTGGATCGGCCACCGAACCTGCAAAGGGGGTCGAGCCTGCCGAGCTGAACCAGAGGTATTATTCTGTTCTTCCCTGCAGCTTAGTCTTTAGATTCCTTCGTTTTTTCTGAAATATGTGTTACGCCTTCAACTTTTGTGTTGGTGGCAGTTTTGCAGCGGTGGCTCCCTATTATAACTATGGTCCTTGGGGTAGTGTTGTTGATATTCCGCAAGAGAATTATCTAAGGGTCATTTTCCAGTCTATGATGGCGAGTGCAAGGGCTCAAGATATGCTGGACTCAGAGGGTGAGGATCCAGACGATGTTGATGCCGATGTTGATGATTTGGTTGTTGCTAGTGAGCCAGAGGACTTTGTTGGCGCATCTTCGCTGCCGCCAACCTATGATTTTGGGCGTTCTCTGACTTCGCCTTCTGCTCTGGAGGAGTATGCTAGCAAAGAGTGGTTTAGCTTGGACCAAGTCCGCTGCCCAGGAGGCGAAACTGTTCCAAAGCCAAAACCGGATGAAGCTGTTGTTTTTCGGGATTTCTATCAGTGCGGTTTTCGGCTTCCCTGTTCGACTTTCCTTCGACTTGTCTTGAAGGCTTTTGGTATTCAGCTGCATCATTTGACGCCGATTGGTATTTGTACTCTCTCTAAGTATGTCTGGGCTTGTCTCTCCTTCAAGTCGAAACCGGATGTGGACTGTTTTTTCAACCACTATGAGTTGCAATATCAGCCGAAGGCAGTTAAAGTGAATGGTGAGCGAAGGCTTGCTCAGTTTGGGAGCTGTACTTTTATTCCGAAGGTACGCGCAAAGGGTAAAGAAAATTTGAGGATTTCTTATGCTCAGAAGCCCCGTTGGCCAAACACCTGGATTCGTCACTGGTTCTATGCGACGGTTCCTGGGCTAACTGTGTTCAGGGGTGGGATAGATACCGTGACATATCCTCTTGCCTCAAAGATGAGCTTGTTGGTCGCGGAGAGGCGTGTGCAACCTAAGATGACTGAAGGTCGGAAAGCTTGTGAAAAGGCCTTTGAGCTTGCTTGCCGTTTCAGCAGTGGTCGAGACTTAGTTGAAGAATTTTTGGCGGCCGACATCTGGCCTCTTTGCTTTGGTAGCTGGAAGGATTGTAAGTTCAGAAAAGTGGCTCTCCCATTGTATGGGACTGATGAACCTGTGTATTTTCCCGTGTTTGGGTTGACGAGGCCTAAAGGCAAGAGTAGCAAGAGGATTGTTGCAGAGGTTGAGGCGAAGGCTAGGGAAATTCTTGGTCCTATGAGGAAACTGGAGTACCTCTCTAGGGTTGCTATTGGTGGTAATATGCCACGCCTGAACCGTGTCTTTGACGAGCTCAAGGTTAATTATGAGCATTGGGTTCCCCCTTTGGAGCTTCAGGTCAGTTCGTCGAAAGAGGCTAAGGCCAAGGCGGTGGATCCAGATATCGCAAAGGCGAGGTTATGGTTGTTGATGAAGACTTGGGAGGCTGCGGAGTAGTCTCTCTTCCTGCTGCAGTGGCTTCTGCATGTGCTGGTGTTGCTCAAGGTCAAGTTTCGGTTGTTGCCTCCGAAACTATTGAGGATGTTGAGGAAGCTATGTCGAACCTTCCGCGTCTTTTCGAAGACGAGTCGGAGTTTAGTTTGCTTGATGTGATGGCAGAGTCGAAGGGCGAGGGGAATACTCGAGCACCGAACTTCGTGGCGGAGGGTGATATTGATGGCTGCATGACTGGAGCGAAGGTCTCTTCTCTGTCCACGGGTCTCAAAGTTGGGGATGTGGAGCAAAACTTGTCCATGCTAGGTACTGAACTATTTTTGTTTTATTTTATGGGCTATCTTTTATTTTTTATTGGGGTGGTCTGATTCAGTTCAATTTTGTGCAGTTGAGACGGAGACTGCTGGGTGCCAGGGTAAGGGTGAGGAGATAAAGGCTGGGGCAGTTGGAGTTGTGGATGATACCAAGGGGTCATTGTCACATGAGCATATTCCTGTTTCTGTGGCCCCGTCTACTGCTTATGCCGGTCCCTCAAGGTCTGATCCCCCCTCGCCTGATGGTAAGTGTCTTGGATTTTTTTTGAATTTGTTTATTTGTTAATTGAAACATTTTTCTTTCTTTTACCTTTTATTAAGTTGGTGCTAAGGAGGTAGGTGGTGGGAGCGATGAGGAATTTGACATTCCTCGTTTGACACAGTTGCAAGGTTGTTTAGGTGTTACGGGTCCGTTTTTTTTGTTTTTTTTTTGTTTTTTTTGGCAGATTTATTTACCTTTGACTTGCCTCTACTGCAGAGGAGTTTGTGGAAGAGTTTGCTAAACTTGAAGTGGAATCGGCCGTGAACATGGCACTTCATAGCGCGTATCAGGTTAGCTGTTTATATAAATTTTTTGCACGTTTTATGTCTTCGGTGAATTTCATATCAGTTACTGATCTTTGTGTGCCTTCCGTAGCATTTTCGTACTATGGAAGTGATCCGGGACAAGGTTTGTGAAGGTCGAGTCCTCCGCAAGTGTGTCCGAGAGCTGAGGGGCCAGGTTCTCGATCTTGGTAATGAGAAAGAAGCCTTGTCGAGGGAAGTTCACGACCTTCGCGCTAAGAATGCAGATTTGGTCGTTGAACGAGCTAATGTTAGTGCGTTGGTTGCTGGCCTTGAAATTTCAAAGACTGCTGCTGATCGAAGGATTGCAGAGCTGGAGGGGTTACTGGAGTCTTGTAAAAAGTCTAAGGAGTTGGCCGAGGGGCGGCTTGAAGAGCAAAATAGCATTATGGAGGGCCTTTGTCTAGAGATTGAGAAGGGATGCTTGCTGAATGGAGAGCTGAAGAGTGCTGTGAAGAGTTTAGAGGGTGGCTCTGCTACTGCAAGGAATTTGGGATTATCTGCGGCGCGGCAGTATGCGAGCGTTCTCGGGGCCTTTGGAGGAATCACCCGGGAGCTTTCTGAGGATTCGGATGTTCCTGATATTATGAAGTGGTTTGGTAGCAACTTCTTGGGTCTTAAGAAATTCGTGATGAGGGCTGGCGACTTTGCAGCACTCTCTGGGGTCATGAATCTGTTGTTGCTCATAGAGAAAAAGAAGTGCCAGCCTTTGGAGGACTTTCTTATGAAAGACTTTGCTTTTCTATCTCCCTCTGAGCTGGGTGAACCTTCAGAGAATGTGCAACTTGCTAGTCATCGCTTTATAAAAAGTTTCTGGGAGTTGCACGGTCGTGCATATGCTCGTCAGCTTGCGGAGGCTAGACGTGCTCAGGTTTTTCGTTTTGTCTTGCTTTCTGTTTTGTTTTATATATTTAGCTATATGTTCTTAATTTTTTATTTTGTATTTTGATTTTGTTTTGTTGATTCCAACACTTGATAGGCGTCGAAGGGAAAAAAGCATGTAAGGGTTGCAGAGGTTGTGAGTGGTGCTGTTGGCCCTTTGACGCTCCAGGCTGAAGCGGCACAGACTCTTGTGGGGATTAATCCTTCTTCGACGCCGTCGGCTAAGGGGGCAAAGGCTCCTGAGGCAACAAAGTCTTGCACGAGCGCTGGTCCTTTGACTTTTCAGGTTGAGACGGTGAAGGCTCCCGCGGTGAACCTTAACTCGGTGGCAACGAAGACTCCAGCGGTAGCCGACGTTGAAGTGGAGGCAAACCTGGAGGTTTAGTTCAAGTTTTAGGCAAAGGCCTTGATTTTTTTTGGCTGCCGAGATGTGGCATTTGCTAGTTAAATAATTTATGATCAGTTATGTTTTTAAGGGCCCCTTGTGCTTAAGATATTGTTATGATTTGGTTAGTCTTGTTTCCTTTGTTTTCCTCTAAGCTTGTTTGCCCTTCGAGGGTTCTATTGCGGGTCGTGGTGGTGTTAATGAAACCTTATGAACTATATTTGTTGGCTGGACCATTGTTTCGGCTTGGATCATATTGCGTTTTAGTTGGAGGCTTTCAACCAGAAAGGACTCTCGGCATCGCGAGGGTTAAAGTCTTGTCTTTACATGTTTGTTTCCTTCATCGAAGGTTGTTTGATTGTGGTGGTATAATTTTGTTCCTTGGGGCAATGTTTATTGGGTTTTTGCCCGCGGGGGTGCCTCCAGTGATGGGTACTCTCTGCCTCTCTCTCTCTTTTTTATATATGAGGTGCTATCCTGATGCCTGAATTTGGACAGGTCTTTGTCAGGAATTATTTGTCGAAATGTTCCGATGCCTAACGAGGATACGTCTTTGTCGGACTTCGGCTTTCTTTGTAGCCGAAGGGGCCTTGATGCCTAGGAGTCGCCCAGGTCTTTGTCAAGGATTGGTGCTTTGCACCACTGAGGTCGTTTCGTGCCCTTAAGCCTTTGGCTTTGGGTGACAGAGGGTCCTCTTTTGCTCGTAGCAGTTTTGTCGAATGTCGTGGCTCCGTTGCTAGCCACTTTCGACCTTTGTTTTAATGCTTGGTGGGGGTAATTCCTCTTTATATCTTTAGAGGATTTTTACATGGGTCCTGCCTCATTAAAAACCTCACCTCCGCTAGGAGTACCCCATTGTGAGGAAAAGAGTACAGGCCCTTTGTCTTCGTGAAAGGTAAAAAGAAGGAAAAAAAAAGAAAAAATGATAGGATTTGGGTGACCTCGCTTATAGTTTCGCGGGGGCCACCCTTACATTCAGATGTACAATCTGCGAAGGTTGTCTATATTCCAGGTGTGGGTAGTGGTTTTTCCTTCATGGTCGGTTAGGTAAAAGGAGCCTAACCTTCCTGCGGCCTTTGCCATATATGGTCCTTCCCATTTTGGCTGCAGCTTTCCTATTTTGTCAGCATTGAGTTTTCTTCTGAGGACTAGGTCTTCGTGCTGTATTTGTTTTCTAACCGCCTGACGGTCCCTCCATTTCTTGGTTTCCTTTTGATATTTGTTGATGTTTTGGACTGCTTCCATTCTTGTCCCTTCGATTGTTTCCTTAGAATATTCTTCATCAGCTGCCAAAGTGTGTTTCATCACCCGGAGGCTCTGATGCTTGGCTTCCTCGGGTAACATTGCTTCCTCCCCGTATAAGAGCTTGAACGGAGTAAAGCCCGTTGCCCTGGATGCTGTGGTGTTGTGAGACCATACCACCTTTGGTAGTTCATCTACCCATTTACCTTTGCGGAGATTGAATAAAGTCTTCGAGACTGCTGAGAATATTACTCTATTGGCTCTTTCTACTGCTCTGTTTGATTCTGGATGGTAAACTGATGCGAAGGCTATTGTCGTGCCTATGCTCCTGCAGAACTCCTTGAACTTGTCTGAGTCGAATTGCTTTTCATTGTCTACCGTTAGGATTCGTGGTACTCCAAATCTGCAGACTATGTTTTGCCAGAAAAACTTTTTTACTGATTCTGATGTGATGGTTGCTAGTGGCTTTGCCTCAATCCATCTTGTGAAGTACTCAATTGCTACTACTGTGAACTTGTTCCCCCCTTGTGAAGGTGGCAGTGGCCCGACCAGGTCCATGCCCCATCTTTGCAATGGCCAAGTAGGTGGGATGAGTTGTACAGCAGCCGAAGGCTTTGATTGATGCGGGGAGGTGCTCTAGCATGCTTGGCATGTCCTAACAATTTCTTTTGCATCTTTGATGTGCGTGGGCCAGTAGAATCCCTGCCTGATAGCCTTTGCGGACAATGCTCTTGCACCTATGTGTGAACCGCATATCCCTGAATGGATTTCTTGGAGGAGGTTTTTGCCTTCGCCTTGAGCTATGCACTTGAGTAATGGTTGTACCACACCTTTTTTGTATAAGATTCCATCTACTAGTGTATAGTTCCTGGCTCTAGCTACCATTCTAGCTGTGCTTGCTTCATCTTCCTTGCATTGTATATTGTTTAAGTGGTCTAAGATTAATTGTCTCCAGTCTTCAGACTCAGTGACTAGAACTGTTTTAAATGCCTTTGCGGTTACTTGTGTTGCTGGTGCTTGCAGTATTTGGTAGAATGTTCCTTTCGGTATAGGCAGATTGTTTGCTGCTGCCTTCGCTGGTTCATCTACCTCTGAGTTTTCTGCTCTTGGTATGTACTTCAGGGTAAACCCTTGGAACCTCCGCTCTAGTGCCCTTACTGTCGCCAAGTATTTGACTAGCTCTGGATCTCGTGCCGTGTATTCTTTTTCGACTTGTCCGGCCACAACCTGAGAGTCCGTTTTTGCTAATACTATTTTTGCTCCGAGGGCCTTCGCCTTGTTGAGTCCCAGTATAAGCCCTTCGTATTCTGCTATGTTGTTTGTTGCTTTGAATTCTAGCCTGGCTGCGTATTTCATCTGGAGGCCTCATGGTGCTATCAGGACGGCAGAGGCTCCTGCTCCCAGATGTCCCCAGGCTCCATCCGTATAAAGTGTCCAGATCTGAAATTGGGGTTGTGGGCTCTGACGTGCCGAAGGTGTTCAATCTGCCATGAAATATGCTAATGCTTGTGATTTGATTGCTGTTCTTGACACATAGTTGAGGTGAAACTGGGATAACTCTGTTGCCCATTTTCCTATTCTCCCAGAGGCCTCCTTGTTGCTGAATATGTCTCCGAGTGGTTGTGATGAGGGTACTGTGATCTCATGCGCTTGGAAGTAATGTTTCAACTTTCTGGATGAGATCAAAACAGCATATGCTATTTTTCAATCTCTGTATAGTTTAGCTTTGCTCCTGATAATGCCTCTGAGATGTAATAAACAGGCTGCTGAATGACCTTCGATTCTTCTTCTTTTTCCTGGACGAGTACTCCACTTACTACGTGGTCGGAGGCTGCGACATATAGTAGTAGTGGTGCCTCCGGATCTGGCATTGTAACTAAGAGCTTGCTGGCCATGTAATTTTTGAGCTGTTGGAAAGCCCTCGACTGTTCTGGTCCCTACTCTACTTTGTCTCCGCCTCTTAGAGCCTTGAAGAATGGGAGACTAGGCTCTATTGACTTTGAGATGAATCTGTTTAGCGTTGCTATTCTTCCTGTGAGCTTCTGGACCTCCTTTTTGGTTGTTGGTTCTATCATTGAGATTATGGCCTTTGTCTTCTCTGGATTTGCTCTTATGCCTTCGGGTCCTATAATGTACCCGAGCATTTTGCCTCGGCTTACGCCGAAGACACACTTTTCTGGATTTAGCTTGAGCTCGGCTGCCCTGAGGTTGGCGAAGGTTTCTTTGAGGTCTGCAATGTGATCCTCTTCATTCTTGCTCATCACCACAATGTCATCGACATAGGCTATGATATTTTTCTGCAGCTGAGGACTAAGAACCACTTTTGTCATTCTAGCGAAGGTTGAGCCTGTGTTCTTGAGACCTTCGGGCATTCTCACATAGCAATACGTTCCAAATGGAGTTGTGAAACTTGTCTTCTCCTCATCTTCCTTACTCATCCAGATCTGGTGGTAGCCTGAGAAGCAATCCAGGAGGGAGAAGCGTTTGCAACCCGCAGCCTTGTCTATGGAGGCATCTATTCTTGGTAGTGGAAATGGATCTTTTTTGCAGGCCTTGTTTAGGTCTGTGAAGTCTATGCACATCCTCATTTTGTCATTCTTCTTCGGTACTAGAACTACATTAGCTAGCTAGTCTGAATATTTGACTTCTCTAATGACATTCGCATCCAACAACCTTTGTACTTCGGCCTTCGCCGCTAAGACTCTGTCTTCAGACATTTTCCTTTGTCTCTGCTTTTTTGGCTCCATTTTGGGGTTGACATCGAGTGAATGATGTATGATGTCTCTACTAACTCCTTTCAGGTCAGAGGCTAACCAAGCAAAGACATCCTTGTTCTTGTCTAGAGTTTCTATGAGCTCTTCTTCCTCCTGCTTGGGGAGGTTGCCTCCGATGATGACTTTTCTGTCTGGGACTGCATTCTCAAGCGGTACCAACTTTGTCTCTTCCTGGTCTTTGAGGTCTGTTTTCCCCTTCGGCATGTCCGGAGGTTCCGACGTGCTACTCTTGGCCGCTTCAACGGAGTTAATATTGCGCTGAGACTTGTAGATAGCCTTTTTGATATTTCTTGCTTCTTTCTGACTGTCGTGGACTGTAATGATTCCGTGCAAAGCTGGTACTTTCATACATAAGTAGCCCATGTGGATGGCTGCATTGAACTTGCTTGCGAATCCTCTGCCGAAGATGGCATTGTATGGGTAGTAGAGGTCTACCACGTCAAAGGTGACGTACTCTGTTCTCGCATTTTCCTAGCCTCCGAATGACACTGGCAGAGAGATTTTTCCTAACGCATCTATTTTCTTTCCTTCGAAACCAATCAGGGGGGAGTCCGAAGGCTGTAGCTGAGTTCTGCTTAGCTTCATCTAATCGAAGGCATTGACAAAGATGATGTCAGCAGAGCTCCCTGAATCTATTAGTACCCTGCTGATTTCCTAGCCCGCTATATTGGCCTTGATTACCATGGCGTCCGCATGGGGGTAACTTTCTAATTGTAGGTCTTGCTCTGAAAACATGATGGGTGTCTTCGACCAATCTGTGTAGTGTACTGGACCTTGGACTGCTATGTTGTTGACAAGCCTGAGATGATCTTTTTTCTGTTTTTTTGTTTGAAATTCCATTGCAGAGCCTCTGGCGATTGGTAATATCATGCCAATGGTGGGTAGGGGTGTATGTGGGTTGAGTTGGTTCTCTAGGTTGGGTTCATTTTTTTGGTGCGGTTAGTTGTGGTGGCGGTGGAGGCAGAGGCAATGCTTCGAGCTATCTGTTGTGTACTTCAAACGATTGGTTTGTCTCGATGAATGTTATGTGCGGAGGCCTTGGGTTTATGTATGTGAGGTTGGCCTCTACACGTTGGTTGCTAGTTTGCCCTTGTTGGGTGTTTGGTCGCCATGCAGGTAGGAAATTTGGATAGTAGGCGGCTGCTAAGGTGGATGAGTGAATTTGGGTGGAGTTTAAGCTTGGGTACATTGGGCAGTATTGTTGCTGAGGGGGTGCAGCGAAGGTATGGTTTACCTCTCGCATAGGTTGCAGCGGCGAGGGTTGAGGGTTTGACTTGTTCTTGATCCTTTCCTGAGTTTCCTTAGCATCTGGACAATCCCTGGTGACATGTCCCTTTTCTTCTCCATAAAAGAAACAGTACAATTTCCGCTGTCTTTGCTTTTGGTTTTTATTCCAGCTTTTCCCCTGGCCATTCCCTTTGCCTTGATAATGTCTTTGGGACATGTTTTGTGCTCCAGCTTCCGCCACCTGCTACCCTTGCTGACCACCGCCCTGTTGCTCTATGTTGAACACTTGTTGGTTTTGGCCCTGCTGTTGTTGCTGCTGACCTTTATTTCTGTTGTTTCTCTGTGCATTTCTGTTACTTCCCTGCTGCTGCTTGTTCTGGTTTTGCTCATCCAGCCTTTTGCGAAGGTCGTTGTCTGACTTGCAGTATTTTTCAAACTCACTGTATAGGTCTTGCATATTGGCTGGTTTCACTCTAGCCAAGTGAGCTGCAAAGGGTCCTATGCGGAGGCCCTTGATGGCCGCTTCTATGGCCACTTCCTCTGGCACATCTGGATCCTTTGCTTTTACCTGCACAAATCTCTGAAAGTAATCCTTTAATGCCTCACCCTGATTCTGCTTACATTGAAACAAATCAGTGGAAGTCAGTGACTCGCTGGTGAAGCCTTTGAAGTTTGCTAGGATCTTGTCGCGGAGGTTCTCCCATGAGTACACCGTACTAGGCTTGAGCATGGAGTACCATGCTAGCGCATCGCCTTCAGCTTCTATGACAAAAGATTTGGCTAGTACTGTCTCATTTCCACCTGCGGAGGCCACCGCTGCTTCAAAGCTCATGATAAATTGGTGTGGATCAGACTTCCTGTTGAACCTGGGTAGTGTAATTGGTTTATAGGATGCTGGCCATGGTGAGTTTTGAATGCCTTCGGATAGTGGGGATTTGGGGTCTATGGTTCTACGGGGAAGTGGAGCCGCGAAGGGCGAGCCTGAGGCTGTCTGGACTGCTGTGACTGGCGGAGGATTGAGCTGATTCTGACTTGAATGTACTTGGCGAGATGTACTGGAGGGGGGTTGCGAAGGCTGCATACTATGTATCTCTGCTTGCAGGAGGGCGAGCTGTTGCCTGATCTCCGCTGCTTGTGCCGATGCTTGTGCCACTTGTTGGCTTGCTGCGAAGGCCGCCGCTACTCTGTCCCTTTCTTGCTGCATGCTCTGTAACTGGGCCTGCAGCTGTTGAAGCTCTTGCTCAGGTATTGAGCCTGGTGCTTGTTGGACCTCCGGTGCCGGAGCCTGATCTTGGATCACTGGCTCCTCTTCGACATGGTCTTCTGGGGCTGAGGCGTATGCGCTGTGGGTATTGCGCCTGGGCCTCCCCCTCGGGGCGGAGGTCGCCGGTGCTCTTGCGGGGGCTTTTCTCTTTCCTGCCATCGTGGGTTTGTCTTGGCCAACACGCGGTGGGCGCCAATGTTGGGATAGGGATATCCCGACAGAGTTAGTGCGCAGGGGGGAGCTCGCTGCTGCTCTGCTCCGCACCCGGGCGGCGAAGGCCCCGCTTAAGGGCGAAGGCCTTCGATTGACGATGGTACAGAAATCGAGGCACGACTCATGTGATTATCGAAGTGACAATTAGGGTTACAAGCCACTCAAAATCCTCCTCTCCTTCCTCAGGGATGAGCTCTCCTTTTATAGAGTACGGTTAGAATTTTTTGGTGGTACAAAAATGCCCCTGCGACAGCTACGGCATATGCTAGAATATTCTGCTCTCTTATACATCCTCTTGAGGGCACCTAAGTCTTTTACCCCTGTACCCCTTCTTGCTAATGGGCCCTTGCTGATACTGATGTTTCGGCCCATGGAGAAGCCCAGCCAATAGTCTTCGCACGGTCTTCATTGAGCGTCACCCTTCGCACGGTCTTTAATGTCTTGGTGCGAAGACTTCTGTCGACTCTTTCGCGGACCTTGGCACCACTCGCGGTGCAAAGGTCTCTTTGTTGCCATTCTTGGTGTAGAGGCTCCTGTCGGCCGTTTCGTCGATGCTGGCGCCATTCGCGGTGCGAAGGCCTCTTTGCCGCCGTTCTCGGTGCGAAGACTCCTGTCGGCTGTTTCGCGGACCTTGGCGCCACTCGCGGTGCGAAGACTTCTTTACCGCCGTTCTTGGTGTGAAGACTCCTGTCGGCTATTTCGCCGAGTGAATGGATCATCTGCATTCACCACAAGAGAGGTCTTTTTTTGTGGGTTAATTTTGTCGGTAAGCCCTTCGATCGCAAGGTATTTCCCCTAACATCTGTCATTAGCACATGTGTGTACTGTAGCAATTATGGCTAATTATAGACTAATTAGGCTTAAAAGATTCGTCTCATGGTTTTTATGCAAACTGTGCAATTAGTTTTTTTGTCTACATTTAATTCTCCATGCATTTATCTAAACATTCGATGTGACGGGGTGAAAAGTTTTTGGGTGGAAACTAAACAGGGCTTGCGTATGGTTGATGCTAGAGATCACCTACAAGTCTACATAACCCCCTGATATTTGGATTGTGGACTACTTTACCCTCTGAAGTACAAAACCATGTATTTAGAGCATCTCCAAGAGATTAGCCAAAAAATACTAGCCAAATTTACTGATTTAGCTTCTCTCTAAAATAGATTAGACAAAAAAATAATAGAGTACTCTAACAGACTCTGTAAAACCAAGAGGCTGGATGACTAGTGAGATAGGCTATCCAAAGATAGAGAGCGAATGAGGTGGGATGGAGAGCTACTAAATTTGAAGAGTCAATTACAGAGTCTGTTGGAGACGTTTTTCCTTTAATAATAACCAAATTTAACTTCAGAGAACGATTTGACTAATCTGTTGGAGATGCTCTTAGCACCTTAAAGTCCCCCCCCCCCCCCCCCCCCCCCGGTTTTGCTATCTGGTTTTCTCAGTTGGAATTCCACCGTGGCAAAGGAACATGCCGAAGAGTAGAGCGCGTGCGTGGCGTATGTACGGGGAGTCGGGTACAACGCATAGGCTCGGCGGATGATGAGCGGCCTCGTACTTGACGCGCAGCCGGGGCGGCGTCGCTGCTGCCGCGCACTGCCCGCACGATCTCTTGTGCTGCTTCTCCGTCGATTTGCTGCTGCTTCTCCATCGATGTGTCGCCGCTGCCGCGCACTGGTCGGCGTCGCTGCTTCTCCATCAATATGCTGCTGCGGTCAGGGCGTCTCGCGGCTCCTAGCAATCGGCAATCGACAGATAGATCAATTGATGGTTCGTTGGCAACGCAGCACGAGCAAGCAGAGACGAAGCAGCTAGGCAGCTACTAGCTAGCGCGTGGACGAGAGTGGCGGCGACGCAGTTCGAAGAAGTCTGGTGGCACGCGGCGCGTGCGTGCAAGACCAGACTGTGAATTGATTAGAGGCGCTTGGAATGTCGGCTGTCTTACTAGAGTTCGACGGGTACGTGTTAATTATATCGAGGAAGCTAGAGCCCCTCGAGTGGTCATACAAATAGATGTGAGCACATACAGAAGCTAACAAGCCGAGAGAGATGGTCGTGAGTTTGTTACAACAAGCTATCTTCACGTATGACTACATCAACACAACTAACTATCACGACCATGCAAATCAAGAGTTTGTTAGCTGATATTTTATACAACTCCACAACCTATCCTATCGAAGCCACAGCCCACAGGAGATAATTATCACGTCTTTCAACACGGACCTTAGCACACGAGCTGACAATGACGAGCACTCGAGCAGACATACGAGAGTCTACGCAGGAGAAGAGGCCTGGCTGACGGGAGTTGGTGCTCTCCTCCCCCCAGCACCCCGCGGAGGCGCGAGGACGACCACGAGAATGGGAGGCCCAACTGTCGAGTCCCTGAGATCCAGCTCCACCGCGCCGGAGTCAACACCGCCACCGTCTCCCGCAGTCCCGCTCGGCTGCTCGTAGGAAGGACGGTGTGAGAAGGGTGCCAGCGGCAGCAGCGAGCCAGCGACGACGAATGAAAAGAAGCCAGGCTGTGGGTGGGTGGGTGGGCGGGCGGGAGCACCTGCGAGGTGGAAGAGGGAGGAGTTGGTGTAGAGGTCGATGGCGGCGGCGACGTGCCTGCAGCAGAGCCGTGGACGATGACGTGCTCGCCCGCGAGGATGATCTTACCGGCCACGCACGGGCGCGTGCTTCCACTGGTACCTGATACCCCGTCGTCGTGCCTGCAACTGGATCCATGACACCGGAGAGAACGAGATCGCCGGAGAGAACCTGTGCTGTCCGCTCATGTGAATTTGCTGTCCCAGTGTCCCTCAAGATACAAAGGGCCCCCTGCCAACATGTCATCCTTTTGCCACGGTGGAATGCCAACCGAGAAAACCAGATAGCAAAACCAGGGCAGGGGGGTTTTTGAATGGTTTGGCAAACTTTAGGGTGCTAAATACATGGTTTTGTACTTCAGGAGCTAAAGTAGTGCACAGGCAAACATCAGGGGGTTACGTAGATTTTTTCCATTAGTAGAGCCACTATACTAGAGCAGTTATTATGTCCACTACAAATGTGTAAATCAACATCCGCATCCACATCGTCTACCGTCTATGTGCCTGTAAATTGCATGAAAGTTTTTGCCAATCTAAAGTGGCCGTAAATGTTAATTCAGAGTTTTTTGCCCAAAAATAATCCATTTCCAAGTAAAGTTTGTAGTGGAATTCTATCACCCATAAGTACTCCCTCCATCTCAAAAAAGAGCGTCGTTTTTTACTTTCAGATATCTTGTTTGATCATCCGTCTTATTCAAATTTTTTGTATAAATATCATATATTTTGTTTTGACTTATTTTATCATTAGAGACACTTTAATAATGGTTTATTTATTTTATAATTTACAGAAAATTTTTGAATAAAACGAACGGTCAAATACGATGTCTGAAAGTAAAAAACGTCACTCTTTCTGAGATGAAGGGAGTAAAGCATACTCCCTTGGCGCCAAAATAAATAACTTTCTAAGATTTAAATTTTATCTTAGAATAAATAACATTCTATACAAGCATGAAACACTGCCTTCTAATGCGGAAGTTATTTTTTTGAAGAATAATGCGGAAGGTATTCATGGATGCATATAAACGATAACTGTCAAATACTCAAATCCATGAAATATTCTCCGGGAAAAGAAAGGAGATAACAGTACCTCCGTCCTTTTACAACGTTGTTAATCTGTCTGAAATTTTCTAATGCTTATTTATTTATTTATTATTGGATGGAGGGAGTATGTTCGCACCTATGTGGCAAAATAGCTATTTCTAGCTTTTCAAGAACAGATTTCGCTGCTAGAAATCAACAGAAACACATTCGTTTGAGAGAAGATGCAAATTAAGTGGTTTTATTTGTGGCAACCACATCAACATAAATCAGGGCCCGTTTGACATAGCTTAGCTTCATCAGTGAAGTCATTTTTTTTGGATTTTAGCTTCATGAGCAGCTTTCACATTAAGGCCCCGTTTGGCAGAGCTTCTCCATCGGCTTCAGGAGCCGTTTGGAGCCATTTTCTGCTAAACGGGGTAAAATAAAATGGCTCCTCTGGTGAAGCCCCTAAAAATGTGCTCTCACAGAGCTTGAGGGAGGAAAAGAGCCAAAAATAGTGGCTTCACCCGGCTTTCACTTAGCTGATGTGGAACCCAAGAGGAGAGAGACCTGCTTTGCCCCTCATGCACAGGCGTGCACGGGTGCCAGGGCTCACGGCGCGGCCGCCGGGGCACAGCCGCCGGGGCGCGCGGCTGCCTAGGCGCGCGACACGAGCACGTGCGGCCACCGGCGCGCGGCCGTCAGGGTTCGCAGCTCAGGCTTATGCAGCCACCGGCCCGCGGCCATCGGGGCTCGCGGCACGGGCGCGTGCGTCCACTGGGGCGCGACCGACAGAGCTTGTAGCACGGGCGCGCGCCCACAGGGGAGGGGCGGGGCGTGGGGAGGCCGTAGTGCGGGCGCGTGAAGGCCATGGCGTTGCTCGGCGCGAAGGCAAGGAGAGGCGCGCCGGCCTCCAGGGAGGGCTGCGAGGGAGGGAGCGCAGGCCACGGGAGAGATAGCGCGACCGGATTGGGGAAGAAAGAAGATTGCTTGGGACAGAGAAAAAATAATAGACAGAGAAGGGTAATACGGTCCTTTCATTTTTTCTCCTATAATGTAAAGCCGTTTTGCTAAACGGAATACCAAAACGGCTCTAGCTCCACCGCAAGAGCCGTTCGTGGAGCTAAAGCCAAAAAAAAAACAAATGGCTTCACTGATGAAGTGAAGTCCTGCCAAACGGGGCCTAAAGCTGTTGTTTCGTTTGGCAAAACAGCTTAAAAAAGACTCTTATGGCCTTCTGTTTCTTCTTCAACCGTGTTTCTTCCCAATCTCCTCCCCGAACCTCTGGTGGGGCCGAGCACGCATCTCCGGCGGCGATCGAGCTAGCCCTCCCGACGAGGGCAGTGCTCGCACCCAGCCAAGACCGAGCTCGCCCTCCCGGTGGAAACAAGCCGAGGCAGAAACTTTTATTTGTGGAAGCAGAACAAGATGCGGCCATGGCTGCCTTCCTGTGCAGGGGAACTGGGCACGAGGGGGCCAGGGGCTCCGGCCAGCAGCCGAGGAGACGTCCTCGCGTGGCCCCGGTGAGCGTTTCCCCGGCGCTGCAGGTGCTATCGAGGCCGAGCCGCTCGCGCTATCCGGGCTCGTTGCGCGTGCCCCGGCGGCGGCGCGTGGCCCCAGCGGCCGCACCCGGTGGCCGCGCGTGGCTCCTGCCATCCGGAAGCTGCGCCCGCTCGCTCTCCAGCCGCGGCGGCTGCCCGTGTCCCCGGCGGCCGCGCACCACGGGAACCTCGGCGTCTGCGCGCGGGAGCCCTTGCGGCCATGCTCCGGTGTCAGCGGCTCTTGGCGCGGGAGACCCGTCAGCCGCGTCCCAAGCCCGCGGACCTCGTACGCCTGATCCCGCGCTCGTCATCCCCGACGGCGGCGTCAGCTCTCCCGGCGGCGCGAAATCTCCCCGGTGTCTGCCTGCTCCTTCTGCTCGTGTCCCTGCAGCCGCGTGTGGCCCGTCAGCTGCGACCGCTCATGCCCCGGCGGCCGCGCATGGTCCCCGTGGCGGCGCTCGCTCGTGCCCCGGCGGTCTTCGGAGTCCGGTCTAGCGGCCTCCAGCGCGGCGAGCCTCGGCGGCGGCGTCCACCGAGCAGGCAGCAGGGGCACATGGAGTCTTTGGGTACACTGGGGCCACACATGGGAGATGAAGCTGTGACCAGCTATTTTTCTCAGGTTCACTTGCCATGTGTACCCAAAATATTTCTTTTTCCACCCATCACATCGAATCTTTAGACGTATGCATGAAGCATTAAATGTAGGTAAAAAAATAATTAATTGCATAGTTTGTCTGTAAAGTTTGAGACGAATCTTTTGAGTCTAATTAATCCATGGTTGAACAAATTTTACCAAATAACAACGAAAAGTGCTACAGTAACTTTTCACCCAAATTTTCTCAACTAAACACACCCTGAAGCTTCGTTCTAACTTATTCCATCGTGAGAGGAGAAAAACAGCTGTTTCAGAATATGGTGTTTGTCAAAAAAAAAAAAAAAACTCACAACAGCCTACGAAGTTATCGGTGAAGTGTCAAACAAGCCCTCGATCGTGCAAATTCAGAAGCACATGAGTTCCGTTAAAAAAAACACTAGGCTGTTGTTACTTTGTTAGGTTTTGCAAACAAATTCATGTTGGAACTACAAGCGAAAATCATAACTAGAGCATTGCGTCGACCACTCTAAAGAGTCTGTTAGCTAGTCTCCCGGTCTCCCCCGTAGGAATAGCATCTGGTGCCCGGCCGGCAGGAGCGTGCCTCTTCCGGGGGAGCGCGCATCCGCGGTCACGTCAGTCGTCGCCTTGCCCCGTACGTCCATCGTGCCCCTCGGAAATTCCGTGTGCCGATGACGACGGCACGGATGCCCCAGTCAAAGTTTTCGGGTCTACGCACACGACGCGCGGACTCACCTTCACCATTTACTCACCCACGTACGCCTGTGCCTGTGTCACTGTGTCTTCTCTCCAAGACTCAAGAGCGCTTCACCCTCCTGTTCGCCTTGCTATTGCCATCGTCGAAGCTTTCCATGGCTCCGTTCTCGTTGCTGCTCTTCCTAGTCTCGTCGACGGTGTGGGTAGCCTTATCCTTACCATGGATGATGACGCCTGCGGCGGCAGCAGATGGGCAAGGAGAGCACTGCCCGCCCGTGCTATGCGGCAACGTGAACATCTCCTCCCCGTTTGGGCTCATCCCGGAGGGCGCCGTGCAGACCAACTGCGGTGCCGGGATTGGGTTCCAGGTTCGTTGCAGTAACAACACCCCATACTTCGGATCCTACCAGAGCGAGTCCAATATGCAGATACTTACCATATTTTACGACAACTGCTCCTTGCTCATCGCCGATAGATCCTGGCCTACATATTTCAATAGGCCTACTAGTAGTCCAGAAGGGTGCCGCATCCCGAAGGACAACACCACCTCCCAACTTTTTGCTCCGCTCTCGGTCAGTCCCGTCAACCAGAATCTCATCTTCTACAATTGCATCAAGCCGCCGCCGCCAGGCGGGGACCTCGTGGCGACGCTGTGCCAGAACAACACGTTTGTTCGTGCCGCCGATGGCCGTTTCGACGAGTCAGGCAGCTACTTTTTGGAGGACTGCAACGCTTCCATGGTACCGGTGCTCGGGGTGTCCGGCAAGGTGAACGCAACCAACTACGAGCAACTCATCAGGGATGGCTTCCTCGCGGCATGGCAGTGGCCGCCGCCGCTGCCGCCCCCAGGTAACTTTGCTCTTGGAACTAGTATTATACCGAATCTATCTCTCTATCATCAGCTTAGCAGAAAGAGGAATGCCTT
Organism: Saccharum hybrid cultivar R570; assembly: GCA_038087645.1. NCBI lineage: Eukaryota > Viridiplantae > Streptophyta > Magnoliopsida > Poales > Poaceae > Saccharum > Saccharum hybrid cultivar. The sequence goes on along the minus strand of JAQSUU010000112.1, from coordinate 6,850,717 downwards.
TGGTCTATATATATAGCTTCGAATTAGGACCGAGAGCAACTCCAAGAGACTTTATATATCCTTCATAGATGCTAGAAATAGAGATTTTGGTGAAAATTATCCTCCAGCAGTTTATCTTAATGGTTATCCAAATATAGCCATGCATCTTCTATTTTGGATTTTTCGCTAGCCAAAAGTAGAAGACGAGAATGGCTCTCTCGAGCCGCCGTAGCCTTGCCCCGTCCATCGGGCACCTCGGAATTCCAGGCACCGATGACGACGGCCTGAATGGCCCCAGTCAAAGTTTTCAAGTCTACGCACGCACGACGACGACACCGACTCAGCTTCACTATTTACTCAGCCACTACCTGTGTGCCTGAGGCCAGTGTGAGTGGTTCACCCTTCTGTTCGTCCTGCTAATGCCATCTTCGAAGCTTTCCATGGCTCTATCCTCGTTGCTGCTCTTCCTGGTCTCGTCATCGGTGTGGGTGGCCTTATGCCTACCACGGATGATACTGCGTGCGGTAGCAGCAGATGGGCCAGGAAGAGAGCACTGCCCGCCATTGCTATGTGGCAACGTGACCATCTCCTTCCCGTTTGGGCTCATCCCGGATGGCGCCGAGCAGACCAACTGCGGCGCCGGCGGGATTGGGTTACAGGTTCGTTGCCTTAACGATACCCTATACCTCGAATACTATGAGAGTGATATCAGTACGCAGATCCTTAGCATATTTTACGACAACCGCTCCTTGCACATCGCTCAGCATAGACACCAGCATACATATTTCAATAGGTCTAGCCACGAAGGCTGCCGAATCCCGGCGGCCGACACCTCCCCAGTACTTACTCCTCCGCTCTCGGTCAGTCCCGTCAATCAGCACCTCATCTTCTACAATTGCACCAAGCCACCGCCATTAGGCGGGGGGCTCGTGGAGACGGTATGCCACAACAACACGTTTGTTCGTGCCGCCGATGGGCGTCCCGACGAGTCAGGCCACTACTTTTTGGAGGACTGCAACGCTACCATGGTACCGGTGCTCGGGGTGTCTGGCAAGGTGAACGCAACCAACTACAAGCAACTCGTCTGGGACGGCTTCCTCGCGACATGGCAGTGGCCACCGCCGCCGCCGCTACAGCCACCGCTGCCGCCCCCAGGTAACTTCGCTCTTGGAACTAGTATTATACCGAATCTATCTATCTCTCTGTCATCAGCTTAGCAGAAAGAGGAATGCCTTTGATCTATATATATATAGCTTCGAATTAGGGCTGAGAGCAACTCCAAGAGACTTTATATATCCTTCATAAATACTAGGAATAGAGATTTTGGTGAAAACTATTCTCCAGCAGCTTATCTTAATGGTTATCTAAATATAGTCATGCATCTTTTATTTCGAATTTTTCGCTAGCCAAAAGTAGAAGACGAGAATGACTCTCTACAGTCGCCATAGCATTGCCCCGTCCATCGGGCACCTCGGAATTCCAGGCACCGATGACGACGGCCCGAATTGCCCCAGTCAAAGTTTTTGAGTCTACGCACACACGATGACGACACGGACTCAGCTTCACTATTTACTCAGCCACTACCTGTGTGCCTGAGGCCAGTGTGAGCGGTTCACCCTTCTGTTCGTCCTGCTAATGCCATCTTCGAAGCTTTCCATGGCTCTATCCTCGTTGCTGCTCTTCCTGGTCTCGTCAACGGTGTGGGTGGCCTTATGCCTACCACTGATGATACTGCGTGTGGTAGCAGCAGATGGGCCAGGAAGAGAGCACTGCCCGCCCATGCTATGCGGCAACATGACCATCTCCTTCCCTTTTGGGCTCATCCCAGATGGCGCTGCGCAGACCAACTGCGGCGGTGGGATTGGGTTCCAGGTTCGTTGCTATACCAATACCCTATACCTTGAATACTCTCAGAGCGATATCAGTATGCAGATCCTCAGCATATTTTACGATAACCTCTCCTTGCACATTGCTCCGCATAGATTATGACATCCATATTTCAATAGGTCTAGCCACGAAAGCTGCCGAATCCCGGCGGCCGACACCTTCCCCGTACTTGTTCCTCCGCTCTCCGTCAGTCCCGTCAATCAGAACCTCATCTTCTACAATTGCACCAAGCCGCCACCGCTAGGCGCGGGGCTCGTGGAGACGGTATGCCACAACAACACGTTTGTTCGTGCCGCCGATGGGCGTTCCGACGAGTCAGCAGGCAGCTACTTTTTGGAGGAATGCAACACTGCCATGGTGCCGGTGCTCGGGGTGTCTGGCATCGTGAACGCAACCAACTATGAGCAACTCGTCAGGTATGGCTTCCTCGCGACATGGCAGTTGCTGCCACCGCCAGGTAACTTCGCTCTTGGAACTGGTATTATACCGAATCGATCTATCTCTCTATCTATCAGCTTAGCAGGAAGAGTAATAATGCCTTTGGTCTATAGATATAGCTTCGAATCAGGGCTGACATAAAAGTGAGAGGAGCTCATATCCTTCGTAAGCCCCATGGAATTAGCCAGTTAGGTCCCCACTTGCACGTAGTTCTCATCTCACCCTGAGCGACCTTGGCTGCCTTCCCTCGATCCACCGGTAGCTTTGGCCCGCGGCTGCTCTTGTGTGTTCATGCCCAATTGGTGGTGGCACTGGCGAATTACCGGGGGTGTGGTGCGCGCACTGGCCATGCAGCAATCCCTGGTGCAGCTGTTGAGTTACGACTCTGTTATCTTAGTTTGCTGGGTTTTAATTCTTTGATTTTGCTTTATTCTATGATTTTGTTAGATACAATTTAGTACCGTTTATGATTCTATGATTTGTTAGATACAATTTCGCTAAGAGCAGCATACAAATCTAACCTGCACAAGGAATTAAGGACAGCTCAATTTCAATCCTTTTGTGTAATGAATGACTAAGAAGAACATGCTTACACACCTATAATAATTGAAAGAAGATTAAACACTACTTCTCTAGCCTATGGTTTACGAAGGTTGTGAAAAAGTCTGAGTTATGTGAAAAAACAACTGAAGCAATTCTATTTGTACCTACTCAAAACATAAAAAACAAATGCTAACATTTTAGTGCACTTTAGCCTTTTGTCCTCGAGGCATCACTGAACACCAAGCACACAATTTGTTGATAATCAAAATGTGAAATACTACTGATTTGAAAATACTCCATATTCCTAAAGAAAGTTGTTTTGAGGTTGTCTTAAGTCAAACATTTTAAACTTTGACTACAAATAAATTGTTTTAGATTGAGTTTAAAAATATGAAAGTGATGTAAGTAGATTCATCTTGAAATGTAGTTTTATAAAAAGTATATATTGACTATATTTTATAAACATTTTATATAACAAAAAGTAGTGGTCAAAGCTGTTTTTTTTACGGTCGTCAAAGCTGTTTTTAGAGACCGTATCGATGTCTAGAACAATTTTCTTTAGGGACATGGCTGGAGGGAGTAAACAAAAACGATAAATACCCTGATTGCTTTTAGCTTTATTTACTTCAGTGATCTAACCTGCAAAAGGAAATCTCAATTTCAATCCTTTTGTGTAATCTACTCCCTCCGTTCCATTTTATCTGGCGCAAGGTAGAATAACACGGTCTTTTAGATGACACTTTGACCATTCTTTTGCTTTATATTATATTTTTTTATGCTTATAAACTTATAATCATTGGATAGTATAATTCCTTACAAATCTAATCATATAAAGTTTGTATTATAATAGTTAGAAATTATTAGCCTAATCATTGGTCAAAGTTTTTAAAGTTTGAATCTTGATATGCGTCTGCGCTAGATAAAATGGAATGGAGGTAGTAATTACTAAGAAGAACATGCTTACACACCAATAATAATACAAAGAAGATTACAGCACTACTTTTGTAGCCTATGGTTTATGAAGGTCGTGAAAAAGTCTCCATTTTGTGAAGAAGCAACTGAAATAAGTGTATTTGTTCGTACTGAGAACATAAAAAAATCGTTATATAAAACAATTAGCCAACTGGAAGAACCAAACAAGCCAACAAGACAAGAACGTAAGTACCTGCTAATTAACTGGTTATGCCATTCATCCAAGTATCGGTACGGTTCCCTTCTTCTGTTTCTCCACAAATATGTCCATCAACATCCACAGATGCAGATCGTCCATATTTTGTGCCGATTAATTATATGAAAGTCAAAACCTTGTTTGAATAATTTACTTCTTCGATCTGGAGAGATGAGAAATGCCTCCTTGATCCGGTTTTTACTAACTTGTGAAGTTTACTCAGTTTTATAGTTCTTGTTATCTCCGGAATATTTAAGTTCCAAACATATGCTTCTTTTATATACATTATTTGCAAAGACAAAATATAGTAATTTCAACATTACTCTTACGCATGTTAATGGAGCGCTTATGTGCTATTACAGGAAGCAAGAGGACTCAAGGGAAGACAATACTAATAGGTAAATAGTTCATACATTAGCACCTAATAATTAAAAAAATAGTTTAAGAATGATCTCCTACATGACTATTTCATCTGGATAAAAATATGACTTCTTTACAGAAAAGGAATATACATTTATGTTTAAAGAAAAAATAACATGTGCTTTAATCTCAGTTTTGATGGCAGCAACTGCAAGCTTGCTCTTTCCATGTATTTATGTACTGGTATGGCATCAAAAGGGGCAAAGACTATGGTTTCTCCTTGGAAGAAAGGCAAGCAACAGCACTGAAAGGAACATTGAGGCTCTAATGGATTCTTATGGGTTCCTAGCTCCAAAGAGATACAACAACTCAGAGGTAATGAAGATAACTTCCTTTTTCAGTCATAAGCTCGGGGAAGGTGGTTACGGAGTGGTTTACAAAGGGAGGCTACTTGATGGCCGTCTGGTTGCTGTGAAATTTTTGCATGACTGCAAAGGACAAGGGGATGAGTTCGTAAATGAGGTTATGAGCATTGGTAGGACATCTCACGTGAATATTGTAAGCTTATTTGGGTTTTGTTTGGAGCGCTCAAAGCGGGCTCTTATATATGAATACATGCCCAATGGCTCTCTGGATCAGTACATTTATTGTGAGAATCCCAAACACGTTTTAGGATGGCAAAATCTCTACATTATAGCAGTTGGGATTGCTCGTGGCCTAGAATACTTGCACCACAGCTGCAACACACGCATTGTACATTTTGATATCAAGCCCCAAAATATCCTTCTAGATCAAAATTTTTGCCCAAAGATTGCTGATTTTGGTTTAGCTAAATTATGTCATACCAAGGAGAGTAAGTTTTCAATGACCGGAACCAGAGGAACAATTGGATTCATTGCTCCAGAAGTTCACTCTCGGACCTTTGGAGTTGTTTCAGCAAAATCAGATGTTTACAGTTATGGAATGATGTTGCTAGAGATGGTTGGAGGCAGGAAAAATGTGAAATCAGTAGTCGAAAAGTCAAGTCAGAAGTATTTTCCAGATTGGATATATGACCATTTTTCCCATGATGATGGGTTAGAAGCTTGTGAAGTCACATGTGAAGTGGAGGAAATTGCCAGAAAGATGATTTTAATTGGTTTGTGGTGCGTGCAAGTACTACCAATGAGTCGCCCTACAATAACTAAGGTTTTGGAAATGTTCGAAAGAAGCTTAGATGAATTGGAAATGCCACCAAAGCAGAACTTCAATCAGATACCGTAAGATATTTTCTCTGCATATTTATGTCTAGTAGAATTTTCAGTGGAGATGATACATGCAGCTATTTTCTCTTTTTCAGCGAAGAATCAGTACATATTCTAAATATAGAAAGCACAAGCTTCAGTAGTCCTACCCAAACTCAAGCTTTTAGTGAAGTTCCAAAGATTAAGCAAATAAGCACTATGAATTCAAAACACCTGCAGCGGCTGCCAACTCTTTGAAAAGGTCATCTACCCTATAGCATCTGTATTAAGCATTTTATCGTAACTGTTATATCTAAATGTTAACCTATGTATATGTATCTTTTGTTCACAGGTGACCAAGTTCTAATATGATGTTAGCTATACTCTCACTGAAAGAAAAAGGGTACTAGCTTACTATAGTGTCCTGCATTATTGCATTTGAAGTATATAGATTACGGGTCCAGCTGGTGGAAGGATATTGTCCAAATATTCCTTGTAGTCCTCGTCGCCCAAAATTTTGAAATTATAGCGAGCACATTTGTACTGGTGTCAAATATTCGTCAAAACATTAGAGCTACGGCAATGATGCAATTAAGTGCAGCCAAGCAGCATAAAATTATTAGGTACTACCGGAGTGATGAAATGTTGAGATATGAGGATGGAGCTGATTGATGAGGCAGAAAGGTAAACAAAGGTTCCTTGAAGTAGGTTTCAGACTTTTAGATAGCGGTACATAATGTTATAGTTCCACACCCACATTTTAGCAAATCGTCAAACTAACCCCACACAGACCTAATCCAACTGCTCATGGTTCCAAACTTCCAATGCAACTGTAGACTATGTTTTGCATCAAACAAGGCACCTATCAAGTAGCTCGACGCGTACAACGAGTAGCAAATCACTATGCAACTGCATTGCAGTTCAGGCACACGCCTTCAATAGCACCAGGGGCAAATCACTACACCTATGAAAGCTGAAGTCCCGGCAGCGCACCCTGCCCCCCCCCCCCCCCCCTGGTGGGCCACAAATGCAAGGAGCAGGTCAGCCCAGCTCATCTTCACCTTAGTCCAGCAGCCCCATCGAAGCCTAACTCGAAGGCTACTTCTGTTATTTAGATCCCCTTCCCGGCCTATTTCTGGATCCTACAAGCCCAACTCGAAGACTACTTCTGTTATTTAGAACCCCTCTCCCAGCCTATTTCTGGATCGGTAATGCTAATATTAAGACGTCTGAAAGGCCCGACGCCTCGCTCCACTCACTGTCGCATGCACCGCTCGCCTAAAAAACCAAAACCAACTCTCGCACGCCTCGCTCTCGCATGCAGCGCTCGGCTCCGCTCCCACATGCGGCACTCGACTGCCAGCCGCCCAGCCCTACCGATGTGGCGCGCAGCTGCCCTCTCCTGGTTTCGACGCGCGGTTGCCTGTGAGTCGCGGCGGCGCGGTTACCGGCCCTGCCAGGCACGCAGCCACCTGTGAGTCGCGGCGCGAGGCCGCTGCCTCCCTGCCCTGTCGTGCAGCCACTGCCAAGCCGCTACCTACAAGCACCATAGGCCCGCTGCCTCCGGCGAACTCTACATGCCAACGAGCCTCCATTCTTCTAAGCAGCAAGGAGATGTTTGCGCTGAAAGTGCATGTTGCAAGCGTCTGTTTCGAGTGTTTCAAATATTTCAGAGGTATGTTGCAAGTGTTTTCATACGGATGTTGCAAAGGTAGATCGGGATGTTACACATGTTGCAATTGGTGTACACGTATGTTGCAAGCTCCTATTCTCAGTGTTTCATCTGTTTTTTTCGACATATGTTACAAGTGTGTTTATCTGGATGTTGCGTATGTTTTTACACAAATTATGCAAGTGTTTTATATGGATATTGCGTATATTTATAATGGTTCAAGCGTTTTTGCAAGAGTTTCAGACGCATGTTTTAAATGTTTCATTTATTTTCAGATGTATGTTGCATTTGTTGCGTTTGGATGTTTCAAAACTAGATCGAGAGTTACATCCCCTTCCTCACCTTTTTGTTATCGCGCCTTGGTGTCAGGTGTGAGAAGGTGGAGGCGGACCCCACATGCTTGTGGGCGGGCGCGACAGACGAGATGTGGGTGGGCAGGCCCAGGACACGAGACGAGAGGGCAGCGACGCGAGCATCTGGATGGGGGCCAGCATCCGGACGTCGAGACGCTGAGCCCTTTCTGGATCTATCCTGAGTAGGACTCACTGGTTACTAGTTTACTACTACTGGTCACGGCCCTCGATAGCGCCAACGCTTCCTCTGCTCGTGCTGCCGCAGCTGCCGAAACCGTTTGTTCACGGCGCGCCGGCACCGTTGCCAGGCTCGAGGACATGAACATGCCAGTACGACAAATGCCGCAGCAACGTTGTGCCTCGGCCCCGGCCTCCACGTCAGGTCTCAGACTGCGCCAGTGGGTGAGTCCCTACTGTAGCATTTTTTATTGTTATTCGGCAATTAGTGTCCAATCATAGACTAATTAAGTTTAAAAGATTCGTCTCGTGAATTACGGCTAAACTGTATAATTAGTTTTATTTTTTATCTATATTTAGTACTTCATACATTTGTCAAAGATTTAATGTGATGAGAAATCTTGAAAATTTTTGTAAAAATTTTCTGAAAGTGAACAAGCCCAAACTGAAATGCCACGCACTGCTACAGCTACAGCCTACAGCAGTCAGGCTGGTGAACGCGGGTGGCAAAGTCGAACAGCGCATGCGAAGACTTTCTTGACCCACTGCATCACGCGGATCGAAACATGCATGCCTCTTGTCATTCTCTGTGGGCACCACTGGCGTTGTGCTAGTGCTTGTGCCCTTTTTCATCATTTGTTGGTCTCAGGGGCTGTTTGGTTCCCGCCGCAACTCGCCACGGAGAAAGTAAGGCTGCCACACCTGCGAGGCTCACGTTTGGTTCTGGAGTAAGCTGTGGCTGCCACACAATCAGTCCCTTGTCGTTTTGCTTCTGACATTTGTCTTTTACCTGCTAGCAGAGTGTGGCGAGTTGTGGCGAGCGTGGCGAGCGTTTTCACCGCCGCGGCCGTGACGACGCCACTGACGCCACGCTGTGGCGTGGCTGACCCAGGCTGGGAACCAAACAGCCCCTCAATCCCATGAAGACTTTTATTGTTTGCTGCCCCCCATTTGCGTTGTGCGTAGTAGCTCTCAGACTCTCATGCCTTGCCCAAAATCCTGGCGCGCGATGGACGGCCAGGGATGATTACTGCCCAAATGGTGGTGACTGGTGACATTGACTTGTTGACAAGATTGTGGTGCACCCACTCACCACGTGGAAGGTAGGACTAGGGCCCTGTTTAGTTGCAAGGAATTTTGCAAAAATTTTCAACATTTTTCGTCACATCAAATCTTTAAACACATGTATGAAGTATTAAATATAGTTAAAAAATAAAACTAATTACACAGTTTAGACGAAATGGACGAGATGAATCTTTTAAACCTAATTAGATCATGATTGGATACTAATGGCCAAATAACAACGAAATTTACTACAGTATTATTTTGCAAAAAAATTTGCATCTAAACCGGCCCTAGGACTGGAGTACAGCACACTGCAGCAGAGTGCAGTCTGCTCGGCAGCTCGGGTCAACATGCGCCGGTACGGTGAGGGTGTGTTTAGTTTCGTTGAAAAGTGTATTATATAAAAAAAATTCTCTATCACATTAAACTTGCGATATATGTATAGAGTAATAAATGTGGATAAAATCAAAAATTAATTGTACAGTTTGGTTGTACTTTACGAGACGAACGTTTTGAGCCTAATTAGTCAACGGTTGAACAATTATTACCAAATATAAACGAAATATTACAGTGTCGCTACAGTAAATTTTGGCACTCTAAATTTGGGAACTAAACACTGCGTGAGTCTCACACCCGTACTGCTGCAACAGGCAGCTTGTGCGAACGCGGATGGACAGATTTATTGCAAGACCTTTTTGGGAGGTCCTATACTTACGGAAAATGAGGGACAAAATTCAGTCGACGAGGCTCCAAATCCATCTTATGATCAAAATCTGGCAATCCATATTGCTCTGCCTCTCTCATCGCCGGTTTCCATCTCTCTGCCGATCACTCTCTAACCGCTCCTTTTTTATGTGGAAAAAGTCTAATTGACCCCCTCAACTACAGGGGTGGTCTAATTTACCCCTCGAACTATGAAATGGTCTAATTTACCCCCTGAACTTTGCAAAACCGGTCAAATCACCCCCTTGAGCGGTTTTGGACGACGGTTTTGCTACAGTAACAACGGTTTTGCAAAGTTCAGGGGGTAAAGTAGACCATTTCATAGTTCAGAGGTAAAGTAGACCACCTCCTATAGTTGGGGGGTCGATTAGACTTTTTCCTTTTTTTATGTGCTCTCTGCCCTGGCAGCCCGGCATCATCCACCTATCGTCCACCACAACCGGCAGCGGTGGGCCGGTGGCGTAGGAGGTTGCAGTTGTGCCACTGCCGTAGGCAGGCCGCGCGGGTCTATAAAGAGGCTACGTATATGGCTCGGCTTGCCACACCAAAGGTTAATTATATCATAATTTTTTCAGTAATTATTTGGTTCACTGTCATAACTATTGCGCGTCATACTGTTCCACATATTATAGACTTAGCTTTGTGCCAAATCTTGCCATAAGTGTGGCTTCGATTCTACTCGCCACACCTTTTATGGCTACCATAGTTTGTCGAAGGTGGAGCCACGGCACCAACCAAAGAGGACCATAATTACAATATGTAATCTATGTGTTTGGCTTGCTGCTATGCCCGTCTCATCTATGATGCACCTGTCTCCTAAAACCGATGGTCTGAGGCCGTTGTTAACGGCTTAACTATGTTTTTGTAGTCCACTTAGTTTCTAGGCTTATAATTGTTAGGTGATTATAGTTTAGTCCTATGCGACTTAGATATACGAACTAGTAGTTGCTCAAGTCATTCAGGTTTTTCTATGTACACAATTTTACTATGTATCTAGACATAATGTATATCTAAGCGCGAAGCAAAAGCTATATATCTAAAAATGACAGGACAACTTACGATTTGGTGGAGAGATTATTAATCTATTTAAATTTTCTTATATCAACCAGTGAATCGTTAGTTGAGCTATTGGACCGGAACTATTTACATGGTCGAGAACTAAGAGCAACTCCAGTCTCCAAGAGTCTATGTATATCCTTCCCAATTGATAGTAATAGAGATTTTGGTTAAAAAAACTCTCCGACAAGTTCTCTAATTAGACCTCTAAATATTACTATATTCTCTATTCCAAATTCCTGGTTAGCCAAAAATAAAGGGTGGGAATGCCTCTTGGAAGAAGATATAAAGAAGTTGTTAGAGGGTGAAAAAAAATATGGAGAACTCTCTAAATGATGATTTAATAAGTGAGTTTAAAAAAACTCTTAACATGCAAGCAATAAAACCCAACAACGTCCTCCGTCCTGCCCTAACTAAAAATTTTCGTTGGCAGTGTTCACAATTTTGCCACAACTTTCCGAAGTTTCAATGACCTGTACTCTCTTCATCTCAAAATATGTGTTATTCTAACTTTTCGAGAAATCAAACACATTTAACTTTGAATAAATTTATAAAAAAACATTAATCTTTACGGTGCACAATAGGTATCATTGGACTAACTATTGAATATATATTTATAATAATTTTTTTAGAAACAAAAATATTATTAATATTTTTCTACAAATATAGTTAATTTTTTAAGAAAAAATTACCATTTATAAAACCAAAATGATACTTATTTTGGCACGGAGAGAGAGTAGGTTTTAGGAAGCGTGCAGGACTCTCAGGCACGCGCAGGGTAGCCAATTTTTTGTCTTTTCCTGAACGGTCGATATTGTAATACAGAATTGAAACTACTGAGACGACAAAGTAGATGTGGAAAAAAGGGGTCAAATTGGACTGACCACTACTGATCAGTGCTGGAGACAAAAGCGAAGACTTATCTGACCGCTTCAACACACCATCCAGCACGGCAACAACAAAGACTAGTCGCTAATTGAAAGTGAAACTACGGTGATCCAGGCCTCCATGAAATAGCCAGGTGACCCCGGCCCATTCCATCCATGATCTCTTCGATTCTCTCCCGACACTGACTAGCAACGCACACATGACTGCGGGGCTCTTGCCATCACTTGTTCTCCACACTGTAGCCTTCTTGCTACAGCTATCAATGGCTACTTCCCAAACAACAACAGAGCCTGAACAACAAGGCTGCAGCTCGCCCAAGGCATGCCGGAGCCTGAACATCTCGTACCCATTCTGGGTGGAGGAGCCAGGGCAGCCGCCGTGCGGGTCGCCGTCGTTCCAGCTCAAGTGCAACAGCAGCGGCGCGTTCCTGAGCCGCTCCATGTTCCAGGCGTACCGGGTGGTCAACATCTTCTACCAGAAGAGCTCCCTGCACGTGGTGGACGAGAACCTCCCGCTCGCCGCCGGCTGCCCGGCGCCGTGCTTCAACCTCTCGCTCAGCATGGGGCTCATGCCGGCGTTCGCCATCAGCAGAGCCAACAGCGAGCTGCGGTTCCTCTCCAGGTGCGACGAGCCGGCGCCGGAGGCTGTGCCTGGGTTCCAGCGCATGCCTTGTGACAACTACTCGTTCGTTGGGTTTAGACGGCGGTTCGGAAGAAGCTACGGCGGCAGAGAGCGCGGGGCAACACCTTTGCCGGGCTGCCTTGTCGCTGTCGTACCTACTCTCCCGGCGACAGATCGGGACAGCAGGCACAACTACGTCGCGAGCTTGAGGAGTGGGTTTCTGCTGGAGTGGACGGTGGTCTCAGGGATTGCTCCAAGTGCACGGCAAGCGGCGGGGAATGCATGTACCCTGACAACGGCCTGGGTTTCTCCTGCAACTGCCCCGACGGCATACGTTACCCAGTGAACTGCGGTGAGTACAAGTTGGTTCAAATTACACTACGCGCTCCATATATGGGTCATCAGTCGATACGTTTCTTTAGGAGACTGTAGGAAGAATCAAGTCAAATGACGGTTCTTAACTAGCAAGCATGATTCCGTAGTGAAACATTTCCTAGGTCTGTCACCTATCATGCAGTGATGCAAAATTGCAAACCAGGGGACCTGTCTCACTCAGCTCTGTTCACATGGCATTAAGCAGAGTATGGGAGACTTAATTTGACTACGCTGCTGGGTTCCACTAACCTGAAAAGCTCTTTAATTCAATGGGAGAAAGTGTTAAAACAATCAAGGTGTTACTGGTCAAGGCTTTTCAGAATTAAGTGTGCTCCCTCTCTCTCTCTCTCTCTCTCTCTCTCTCATCAATTCTATTTAGTTTGCTCCTTAAAGTCAAGCATTAAAGCCACTCTAGCAAGAGCCCTAAAATCAAGGTCTTTACTTTCGATTTGAGGGCTTTCTTTGCTTTTGAGGGCTTCGTTTTTTATCAACTTCAGCAGGAGCCTTCAAATCAGGACTCCCAAATCCATTCCAATAGACACTGATATAATGGACACACTCGTCATTCCCTATTTTCTCTCTTCCTCGCTCTCGTCGACTGAGCTATGTGCCCCACACGCCAGCTAAGAGAGGTCGGGTGTCGGATCCGGGTGGGTGGAGGTGGAGTCACTGTGGAGGAACCGTGTGGCGGTTCCCACTAGGGGAAAAGGTTGGGCACCACCGGGAGGAGGCCACCTCTGCCCGAGCAAAGAGACAATGAGGCCGGACGGTGGCGGAGCCACTAGGGAGACGTCGGGAGGAGACTAGGTGAAGGCAAAGCCGCTTAGGGAAGAGCCAGGGGAGGTGGCCCATGCCGGCAGAGGAGACTGGATGAAGGTGGGGCTGTCGGGGAAGGAATGGTGGAGTGTTGGCCTGCTGTGGGGACATTTAACTATTTGCCACTCTCAGCCACGGTCAATTAATCCCTCTCATATCCACTTCTCTCACGTGGGTGGCAAATCTGTTGCCACTCTTCCCTAAAAGTGGCAATGGGTTAAATATTCCCCTGTGGTGTGTCGGGTGGAGCATCGGGCGGTGGTGTGCTGGGCTCGAGCAAGAGCAGTTCCAAATGGGGCGGAGTGATACATAGCTAAAACTGAAGAGTAGGGGGCCTACTTTTGGAGGCCTGAGTAAAGACAAGTTGGAATTGTGTTTTTACCTAAGCCTTTAAATTTTGGATTCGGTGCCTATTTAAGGGATCTCCTTCCATTCACCATCTGATCATCTAGCAATGTACTCTCTTACTCTCTTTCATATTTCATCTGTAATAAGGATATTTCGAATATTATACGCATTGATTCCTAAAAAAAAATATACACATTCCCTCATTTAGAAACAATCAAGGTAATAGTACAACTATTTCCTTTTTTTCTTGATTAATATTATGTGCTTTTCCAGGTAGTAAGAGGACTGGCAGCAGAAAGATAATGCTGATAGGTAATTAATTTTGTTCAGCCATCTTTTTATATTTAACCATATATTTCAGTTGTGACAAAATCGTTCTATATATTATAAATTACTTTTAAAAGTTCAATTCCTGCAATGTAAGATCATAGAAGTGCCACATTAAAGTTAATGTTTAAAATTTAGAGCAAACAACCTTTATGCCTTTGGAGACAAGGCTGGTGAATTTGGAGCAAAATTTGAGAGTTTTATCTTGATAATACTAATTTTGAGGCCTTGCATTTTACAAATTTTACTCTTGTTATTGAAGTTTAACAGTCCATAATATACTTGCTCCTTTTTAAGAGAAAAATAACACATACTTTAATTCAGTGTTGATGGCAGTGGCTGGAACCTTGCTCCTTTCATGTATTTATGTGCTGATATGTCATAGAATGGCTTAATATCAGCAAAACCACTATCAGCAAAAACGAAAGGAACATTGAGGTCTTAATATCATCACATGGACCACTAGCTCCAAAAAGATACAAGTACTCAGAAGCAACAAAAATAACTTCTATAAATAAGCTTGGAGAAGGTGGTTATGGTGTGGTTTTCAAAGGAAGGCTAAATGATGTCTGCCTAGTTGCTGTGAAATTCTTGCATGACTCCAAAGCAAAAGGGGAGGAATTTGTGAATGAGGTTATGAGCATTGGCCGGACCTCGCATGTTAATATTGTTAGCTTGTATGGGTTTTGTTTGGAGGGGTCAAAACGAGCTCTTATATATGAGTACATGGGCAATGGTTCTTTGGATAAGTACATCTACTCAGAGAACCCTAAACAAATTTTAGGATGGGAAAGGCTTTATGCAATAACAGTTGGGATTGCTCGTGGACTAGAATATTTGCACCATAGTTGTAACACACGTATTGTCCATTTCGACATCAAGCCTCAAAATATCCTTCTTGATTACGATTTTTGCCCCAATATTGCTGATTTTGGTTTAGCTAAATTGTGTCGTACCAGGGAGAGCAAGCTTTCAGTGACTGGTGCTAGAGGAACAATTGGATTTATAGCTCCTGAAGTGCATTCACGAACATTTGGAGTGACTTCGACAAAATCAAATGTTTATAGTTATGGAATGTTGTTGCTAGAGATGGTTGGAGGCAGGAAAAATATGAAATTAATGGTTGAAAAGTCAAGTCGGAATTATTTTCCAGATTGGATCTATGATCACTATGCTCAAAATGATGGATTACTAGCTTGTGAAGTTACACAGGAAGACGAGGAAATTGCAAGAAAGATGATTTTGATTGGCCTGTGGTGCATACAGATATTACCTATGCATCGCCCTACAATAACCAAAGTTTCAGAAATGTTCGAAAGTGGCTCAGATGAATTGGAGATGCCATCGAAGCAAAACTTCAGTCAAGTGCTGTAAGATATTTTTTTCACTACTCATTTATGTACCTGTCCAATGCCATTTTCATCAAGTTGATACATTCAGCTAGTTTCCTTTTTTTTCTTTTTCAGCGAAGACCTAGCTTATAATATGAATGCAGAAAGCACAAGTCCCAGCAGTACTACGGCAATACAAGGTTATAGTCATATAGTGACATGCTAAAGGCCAAGGAGATAAGCCTTACAAATTTTTTAAAAAAAATCATACGACGTTTTTTTATAAGGAGACAAACCTGTATTAATATGGCAGGACAACGTACACAGGCAGATACAAATACACCTCCTAGAAGTATACAGAGTGGACAGCTGTCCAACCAACTTTGCAAAGAAGACCCTAACAAAAAAAGAGATTACAATCAGCTCCTTTGGATCCTCCATGCTCGCCGAGACTGCCACTGTTCGCTCAACTCCGCCGTCGCCGAGGCCAACACCGGAGCAATACCCACCTTGATATGGGCATCTACTGTAGAGTAAGCTATACCATCAGTATTACGCATTAATTTTATCCGTAGCCTCCCAGTAGCCATGTATCTGTACCTATATATATGTATATTAAAATCCATACCCATGGGAGATTCGCGTCCGGGTAAGCCATCTCCATATGTTGTCCAAGAGAGTGCTCTGACGCTTGGCTCCGTGTTACCGTGCAGCGTTTGCTCTCTATATACTGTACGTGTGGCTTCCGCATCGGTGGCACCTACCGAGCGTTTTGGTGGGCTGGGCCTGTTATCAAATAGTAACAAAAAAATTCTAAATAAAGATTACCGAGTTTGATGAGAAAAAAATCCTCCCGATCCAATCTGATCAAGGCCCTGTTTCAATATTTAACCAGTACTCCCTCCATCCCAAATTATAAGGCATTTCAAGAATCTTGGAGAGTCAAAGGATCTCAAGTTTGACTAAATTGATATGATAAGATAATAATATTTATGACACCAATTAAGTATCATTAGATTCTTCATTAATTATATTTTCATAGTATATCTATTTGATGTTATAAATTTTTGTAATTTTTTCTATAATTTTGGTCAAACTTAAAATGCTTTGACTCTCCAAGATTCTTGGAATGCCTTATAATTTGGGACGGAGGGAGTACTACTCTGGGAAGGCAGAGGATGGATCCGCCGGTGAAGGTATCGGAGGCGGGTGAAATTTGAACCAAAGTACAATTTTGGAAGAATAACGCTGTTAATTTAGAAAAATATGAGCACTCATGTCAAATCTAAGGCTTGAATTCCGCAGATTCCATCATAAGAAATCCAACCGACTAAGTTATACTCAGTTTGGGACCTCTCACGAAATTACTCTCCAAATGTTACAGTTCAAGTGCTCAGATTTATATGTTTCCCCCCTTCCTAATTTTTTGTCATTTTAAATAATTTGGTTTTAAAGTTGAAGTTTTCTTAACTTTGGGAGAATATATAACTAGCGTGTGCAAGATCAGATAAATGCACTATTAAGAACGGAGTTTTCTTTGTTCATGGTAGATTTGATGAAACATGCACTTTGCTATAAACCTGTCAAAGTTAGGGGACGAATATAATTTAGAAAGAATTGGAGTAGAAATTGATATCTGTGTTGAACAGTTGGACAAACCTTACCATAATACCACCTAGCAAATTAAAGCTGTTATTTTCAGAAATGGACGTGTTGCCTGGACGTTACGTTAGGTTGTGTAGCGCATCAAGTGTGAATCCTATCCTAGGCTCTTTGAGTCGATACTGGCAAACGCAGCAATTAGGGCATGTTTGATACTGGCAAACGCAGCAATTGGCGCACAGAACAGAAATGCGAAGACTAGTCAAACAGTTCCGAGCTTGGTTAGTGAAGTAGTACTCCATATGCTAAGATATCTAGACCCCATCAATTCGTTCTCCTTTTCATCAGTGTGCCCTATTCAACACTCGCACAAAGTTAAGTTGTTCGCAATTAACGGTTCGTGAGCTACATCCATGGTCCAAAGCTCCATCGCCACCGTTGAAGGCTCCCCAACCGTAGAGCTGTGACAAGTCACAAGTGCACGGCGGAACTGTCGTGGAAGTCTGGAACAAATTCCAGTCCAAGTAATACGCGGACCCGTGACAGCTGACCGGAAAGCCCTCCTTTTTTCACAACCTCCAGTCCACAATCCACTCCCACCGCGCAGACGCGAACAAGATTTCTTCTTCTCCCGATGCAGCCTGCCGTGGTGGTGGTGGCGCTGCTGCTCCCCCTCTCCGCCTTGCCGCGCTTAGGCTTAGCCACGGCCACGGCCACCGCCGACGCCTACCGGACCACCAGCGGCAACGACACGAGCTGCGCGCCGGCGACATGCGGGAACCTGAGCATCACGTACCCGTTCTCGCTCGTCGGCGTGCATCCGCTGGAGTGCGGCTACCCGGCCTTCGGGCTGACATGCGACGCTGCTGGCAGGGCGTACCTCAGCGGCACGTTCAGGGTGAACCTCTACCGCGTGCTCAGCATATCCTACGATAACCGCTCCATGCTTTTGGCAGTGGAGACCGCCTTCTCCGGCGACGAGGCGTGTAAAATCCCGGACTTCAACGTGTCCTCTGCCCTCGGCCTCTTCACGGGCAACGTCAGCGCCACCATCAGGGACGACCTCGCCTTCGTCTACAACTGCAAGATTCCTCGCAACGAGGTGCTGACAGGGCCATGTGCCAAGCACACAGTTGGAGCTTACATCTCCAAGAGGCCGGGCGACGAGAAGGGCACCCGGCCGCCGTGGGTTCAGGCGAACTGCACCTTCGCGAGCGTGCCGGTGCGCGGGTTCCAAGATGGGATGAATCTGACTCGTGAGTCCGTGTACGAGCGATTGATCAGCGATGGTTTCCTCCTGGAGTGGCCGACGCTTGGAGACTGCGATGCGTGCAAACGGAAAGGAGGGCAGTGCAGGTTCTTCGAGCTTTCCTTCCAATGCGTCAATTCGTCGACTTCCTCTCGTGGTAAGCATCGTTACTACCTTGTGTTGGAGTAATACTTTGGATTGGAGAAGCAATACATTACTAGTACATGGACATTGACCACTGCTGCATTTTTTTTTACCTGTTCTTGTGAACATACATTAAGGGGGTGTTTAGTTCCCACCCAAAAACTTTATACTCCATCCCATCGAATATTTGGCGACATACATGGAGCATTGAATATAGATAAAAAATAATTAATTGCACAGTTTGCAAGTATTTTGCGAGACAAATCTTTTAAATCTAATTAGTCCATGATTGGACACTAATTGCTATAGTTACACATCTGCTATAGTACCCTCCGAAAACTTTACATGCGTGAACAAGACAAACCAATCAATTAAGACGCAGCCTCAAGTTTGACGCTTTTGGTATTAGGGAACGGGGGTAACAAGTAGTCTGAAAGGGACTGATGCCTGTTCATATTTAATCTCGACCTGATAACAGATGAGGTTCAGCTATGAGTTACTCAGGTCTACCAATAGTACCTCGTCTTCGTCTTCTCCTGAAGTCTTCAATGGATAGATTACCACTCGTTTTCATTGGATACTTAATTTCATGCTAGGAAAACCACAAAGTGACCTTAGTGCAAGCACAGTCACAAAAGTTCCCGGTACACGAAGGTACGAGGAACGGGGTACGTGGGACATGGATCGTCAATTTTAAGTTACCGATTCGTAGGAGGTATTACTTCTTCGGGACGTTTGGTTCCGGAAGGGGACCATCATCCCTAGATAATTTTTTGAGTGAAATAGGAGGGGTCACCCCTGTCACAGAACCTCCTAATTATGATAGTCCACAAGTACACGTCATTGCCATAATGACCTCTGACAGTCGTACTTATGTTCACCATAACTTAAAAGGTCTGCTTTCCTCCGAACAGGATCAAATCACAGGAGTATTGCAATATTACAACAGTTTATTCAAAATATTCAACAGAGTAAAGTAGCGGAAGTCTTACAATAACTTAGGGTTACAAACCAGTTTTCAAACTTCAAACCTTATGTAACATTATTACAAACCAGTAGTAGAGAAGTATCGGTAGTAACTTTATTACATCACACAAGCGAGATGCCTTGCCCAAAGGCCACACAGTCTACTCGTCGTCACTTTCTTCAACCACGACGGTCATGCAATAAGGCTCGAAGCAGACTTGTTCATGAACCGCACCTGCAACAAGGGGTTCAACAAACCCTGAGTACGAGAGTACTCAACAAGACTTACCTGACTAAGACAAAGACTCCAAAGGCATGCTAGCTTTAGGGAATCAAGGTACGGGTAATCCAGAATCAAAATTTTCTTTTGCAGAAAAGCTTACTAAAGTAAGTCATTATCTTCAACATTTTACTTTTACCATTGATGGTTCATTAACCAAATCTAGGTGATCCTAATCTAGATCAAAGTAATTATCATTGAATCCTTTCTCATTCTTTCTTTCATTCCAGTTCTTAACTACGATGCAAGTCAGGTGATCGAGTCTCCATAACTGAGAAGCAACGACGATTCGAACCGATTATACCCAGCTGGGGATCCCTAACATCACGACATATGTAGAACCGAATCTGCATATATCAACCCTCATTTAGATCTCCCAAAACCAGAACGTGTCCATCGCCACCCGAGAGTACAGTACTCCTCGAACCCGGCCCGATTTTAGCCCCAAGGGTACACGCTACTCCCGCCATCTCTCCACTCCCAGTGCGAGGTTAGACGTTCTCGTAATGGAATCACTAACATTTTGGGCTTACCCAAGGCATGAGGCTAGTTGAAAAGTCTCGAACACAACAGGCTTACAACGAACGGACCTTAACTGACAAGGCGGAAACACTACATTGAGACTCCTTTCCCAATGCATGTTAGCAGTGGCCAAACCACCCGCCCGATCTTTCAAGTTCATTCTCATATTTCAATATTCATTCAACATGCCATCATGGCTATGTAAACATTGCATTTAAAAGCCTAACTTCTAAGCATAGCGAAGCATGCTACGCATTTTCCGTAAAACAGGTATCAAGGTTGATATCGCAATAATTAAGGATGATAATGCAGCAATTAGGTTATCACTCAACTCCTAATTACTTAATGCAATAAACCATAATATAAATAATAAAACATTTGTAAAATTCAAGGTAGGGTTTAAATGCACCGGGGCTTGCCTTGCTCTGACACGACGACTGACTCAGACTCGAGGACTCCAACGTCTGGTCCGGAACCCACCGACGATCGTTCTTCTCCGAAAACTTGCTTGACGGCTTCGGCTTCTTCGAAAGCGGAAACTACACGAATACATAACATGCTTTAACATGATGCTCTATGATAAACATGATGCTTGATGATAACATGCTACGAGTTACGACTTGAGTACAACTTCCCTTCACGGTACAGTCGCAAACAGAAAACCTACTAACTAGTAGCGACGATTTCCAGCGATACCAGCTTTTATCACTAAGTTACTAACGAACTCAAACATGAAATTAAGGTGCCAAATATCACCAAAGGGTAGTGACCTAAGGACATCACTCAATCAAAAGGGCACACAACACTTAAAGTTCTCAAATTAACATTTATTTACTATTTAAATAATTAGGGCATAATTAACGGTTGATCAAACTTTATCTAAACAAGCTCAAACTTTTTCTATGGGTTAAGAATGATTTATAATAGTGTCATAATAAATTTCATAATTTTTGGATTAATAAATTAATTATTAAAATTCCTGGAAGTTGTATTTAATCTTTAATGGAACTAATTAATTCTACTGCACAAAGTATTCAAATTCATGATTTAACATTTTTCCTAGATAGTTTACACATTGAGAAGCTTACAAAAAAATTTTCATGAATTTTGGAACTCTACAAATTTTTAATGAAATAAACAAATAATAGCACTATTCATTTATTTGAAAAAGAAAAACAAAATCGAACTCGGGCCGATTTCCCTTTCTCCCGCGGTCCGGCCCAGCCAGACGGCCCGCGTGCGCGCGCCCGTGCACTCGCGCTCGCGCCCGGCAACGCGGCCCAGCAAGCGGCCCAGCCCGCTCGCTCGCCCGCGCGCGGCTGCCTCTCCCTCTCTCTCTCTCTAACAGCGCGGCCCCGCCTATCATCGCCAACCTCCCGCCCCTCGCTCACTCCCGCGTGCTCGCTCGCTCTCCCGCGGTGGCCGGCCGGTGACCGGAGCTTCGGTCAACAAGCCGACCCTACCATCACCATCTACACCACCCCACGATTCCATTTTGCTAGAGAACACCATGGCTCGAGCTCCGGCGACAGCTCACCGACGACGGTGGCGGCTCGACGGCCACGGTGCCCGGTGACTCGACGGTACAACGCGGTAGCGGTTAAATTAGCGTGAGGAAAACGATCAGGAGCTCACAGCGGTGACGATGGTGGTCTCGGGGAGGACGGAGAGGAACCGGAGTGGCCTGGCCACGGGAAGCGACAGCGGCGGTGCTCCGACCGGAGTTGGGCACGGGAAGCGAAGGCTGCGGCGATCCAGGCGGAATTGGGCCAGCTCAACTGGTTCACGAGGTGCGCGAGGATGCGGCGATTCTGTTGGTGTGACTGGCGTGGCCGAAGGCGGCTTGACGGCGGCAGCGGCGAGCGGCGGAGCTGCGGTGGCGGCGGTGGCGAAAACGGAGAAGAAAAACGATTCACGGTGAGCTCGCATATATATAGGGAACGGCCACGGTGACGACACTGGAAAACGCGCGACGTCGCGCTGGTGATCCTAGCGCACGCGAGAAGGCCGTGGAAGGCCACGGCGGCGGTCGGCCGGCGCCCATACCGGCCGGTGGTCGTCGGCGATTGGCCCGACACTGTAGCTTCCCCCCCAAACTCTGAATTTCAAACTCATTTTTCAAATTACTTTCAAATTCATGTAACAACTTGAAAAACTTCCAATCTATGAAATCTTCAGAATTTCAAGCTCTACAAGTTTTGTATTGAACACTTTTTCAAATTCTCACTGGATTTTGAAATTTGAATTTAAATTCAAAAAGGGACACATTTTTCAGATTTGGTAATTTAGAAATTACTTTTGATTTCATATTGAAACTTCAAAATCTCCAAACATCAAAGTTGTACATCTCAACAAGACCTACAACTTTTCTGTTCAAAACATTTTCAAATTATGCCTCCATTTTGAAATCTTAGTTTGGGGACAAAAATGAGTCAAATCTGAAATCTGTTTATTTTCAAAATTGCTCCACATTTTGCACTAAAACTTTGAAAACTCAAAACACCAAAGTTGTAGCCCTTGAAAAGTTCTACAAACTTGGTTTTGAATTTTTTTCCAAATTTTGCTTAGATTTTGAATTATTTCAAAAGGGGTAAAACAGGGTTTTGAAATTTAGGGTTTTCGGAGAAATGTTTAAATTGGAATTTGTTGCTACTTTGATTTGTGATTACTTAGTGATCAAAACCTCACCCAAGGGCATCATTTGGACCAAAATGACATGGTTGACCAAAAGCCACTCTTGGTTGACCAATTAGCTTTTGAAATTCTTTTACATTTCTCCCCAGATTTGAATTTGAATTCGAATCGGAAAACTCGTAACGAGTTTTGGGACTCCAACTCAAACTCAAATTTGGAGCTTCATTTTAGATGTTGTACTTAAGCTCATACCCTACACTTGACACTAGTGTGCAACACGGTCACACACCTCAAATTACGCAGGGCATGGACTAAGTATTTGCGGTGACATTCGAAATTAGGGTTTTAGGGTTCGGACACACCACAGAGAAGCACATCCAATCTAGATAAGTAAACTTGTTTTAGTTGAGGCATAACAAAGTTAACCTAATAGGGATGCTTTGCAGTGCATTATGATGACATGGCAGATTAATTAGCACTATAACACCCGGGGTGTTACAACCCCCTACTAGAATTTTATTGAAATTTATGTACAAAGTCTTTATAGATGAAACTCAGAAACAAAGAAAGAAACAAAAAAGGTCAAATAAATTACACAAGGACTTCTAGCCATTGAGAAATTAGGGGTTGATAATTTGCTTTTGCTCTGAGGATAACCCAAGCAAATTCTCTTCTGAAGATCCTCTTGTAACTTTTAATTCAAGGGGCTATGTTTCTGAAAATGGCATCATTTCTTACTTCCTAGATTGACCAAAACATGGTGACTATGAACTCCATAAAAAAAGGCAAATGTAACATTGTCTTAATATGATCCAGGATTGGAAAAATTCCATCAATCTGTGGTATGATTATCCCAATAGAGGCCCAGCAAGCTTCTGCAAAAGGACAGAAAATAAATAGATGTTCCAAAGTCCCTCAATCTAATGGTTGCACAACACACAATTATAATCTTCAAGAGCCATATGTTTCCTTCTTCAAAGAGCTCTAGTATTCAGACGATTTTTTAGACGGAGCCAAAAAAAGATCTTCCTTTTATTCTGACAGGTTGATTTCCATAGCCAGTTATATATAAGCTGGATGCATTTACCTGCTTCCAATAAGATGATGATAGGCCCTGCTAGGAGTGAAAATTATTGATCCCCAGCTGTATGTCCAGATGTCAGGTTCCTCACTTAACTGAAGGCGTATTAGATCATTATATTCTCGAAATTGTTGAAATGCTTCTTCAGAAAGGGGCAGATAAAAAAGCTCTTGTATTGAAGAATTATTGGAAATCTGCTGAACAGTGATGTTTTGATTTCTGACAAAAGAGAAGAGTTGTGGCCATTGGACAGAGAGAAAATGATTATCCCAAACATCTAGCCAAAACTTTATGGAGTTGCCATTTCTGACAACTGCAAAAGCTAAACCTTTATAGGTTTCCAACAAACTCACTGAATCTTTCCACCAAAAGGATCCTCTTCTAGAACTAGGAATAGGAAGTCTACCATGTTGATAATATCGATTCCAGATTAGCTGAACCGAAGGCAAATCAGCTCTATTAAAAAATTTATGCAAGTTCTTAAGAAGAAGACTTTCATTTTGGGTTCTAAGGTTCAAAGCTCCTAAACCACCATTTTCTTTGGTATCACACACCATCTTCCAAGCTGCTTTAGGGGGTTTTCTGCTATTGATGTCTGAATCTCTCCATAGACAATGTTTTCTGAACTTGTCAATTTGTTTTATGATAGTTTTTGGAAGTAGAAAAGTACACATAGCAAAGGTTGGTAGAGCACTGAACACAACATTAACAAGTTGTAATCTTCAAGCTTCACTAAGGTAATTAGATGTGCTCACTAATCTTCTTTCACATTTATTCACAAGAGGCCAAAAATCAGCAACTGAAGGTTTATAGAGACTAAGAGGCAGCCCAAGATATGTAAAAGGCAAGGTACCCTT
This sequence comes from Saccharum hybrid cultivar R570, assembly GCA_038087645.1. Classification (NCBI taxonomy): domain Eukaryota; kingdom Viridiplantae; phylum Streptophyta; class Magnoliopsida; order Poales; family Poaceae; genus Saccharum; species Saccharum hybrid cultivar. The sequence goes on along the minus strand of JAQSUU010000112.1, from coordinate 6,826,032 downwards.
AGAACATCCAAAAGTTTGTGCCAAAATATCAAACCTTTCCTCAGAAACATTGACAGGTATCATCACAGACTTTAGAGTAACTCACCTTCAGACCAGTGGATTTAGCAAAACTGTGAAGAAGTGCCTTTAGGAAGAAAAGTTGTCTTTGCATCACCTTGCATAAATATCAGTGTATCATCTGCATATTGTAGAATTGGGAAATCCTGATTATGAGGCAAGTTCACTGGAAGCTGAAGAAGGCCCTTATCCTTTGCTGAGTTTAACAAAGTTTGAAGAAAGTCAGCAGCAAGAACAAAAAGCAAGGGAGATAATGGATCTCCTTGCCTAACTCCTCTGTTACAATGAAAAACTTTTCCTGGAACCCCATTTAACAGCACTGCAGAGGTACCTGATCCAAACATTAAACTCATCCAAGATAACCATTTTTCTAGTAGCCCTTTTTGTTTCATGATTTGCATCATCAACTCATGTTCTACTTTGTCAAAAGCCTTTTCAAAATCTAGCTTTAGAATAATTATATCATTTGTAGACTGGTGACAAAGATGAAGATACTCCGATGCCCAAGCCAAACAATCTTGAATTGATCTTGCTTTAATAAAACCATATTGGTTTTTGTGGATCAGTGATGGCATAAGAACTTGCAGTCTATTGGCCAGAATTTTGGTGAAAATTTTAACAGAAATATTTAGCAAACTAATGGGTCTAAAATCGGCAACTTTCACTGCATTACCATGCTTGGGTATCAAAGTAATATATGATCCATTTATGCTTTGGAGACAAACATTTCCTTCATAAAAAGCATGGCATAGATTATAAAAGTCCTGGGATATGATAGGCCAACACTTCTTCACAAAAATCAATATTGAAACCATCAGGGCCTAGAGCCTTGTCAGATGGTAAGCTTTTGACCACAGCATCAATCTCACTATTAGTGAAAGGGATAATTAAGCTTGAGCAATCCACTTCTGCAGATAATAAGCTTTCCAGATCAATGTTGATGCATGTAAAAGAAGAAACTCCCAATCTTTCCTTGAAAGATGACCAGATGAGATTAGCTTTTTCAGTATGATCAGAGAGTGTATGGCCATTGTCATCCTCTAAAATAGTTATTAGATTTCTTTTGAATTTTAGGGTGGCATTGGCATGAAAAAACTTGGTATTAGCATCACCTAATTGAACCCATTTGATTTTACCTCTTTGCTTCTAGTAGATGTGTTGTTGCTCTAACTAATTTTGAAGCTTTTGCTCCAAAAGTCTTTTAAAATTCCATTCAGCAATGTAGAGATCTCTGAATTCCTCTAGCGGAGTGACAAAGTAGAGCACAAGCTTAACATTAGCAATAGAAATTTTCAAATTTGAAAGAGTAGACTTCCAACTTTTTAGAGCAACTCCGAGCCTTTTAAATTTAGTTGTGATCTTTTTAGCTAGATTAGAATGATGAGAAGGTAGAGACCAACTTTGCTTAACAATATCAAGAAAATCTCTGTGATGCAACCAAAAATTTTCAAATCTAAAAATATGCATCTTAGGAATGGAGGTGGATATAGAGATAGCACAAGGAGTGTGATCAAATGTTTTCATAGTTAGAGGGGTGACAAAAGTATTTGGATAGCTTAAGGTCCAAGGAGAGGTAAGAAAACCAATCCAAACGTTCTAACAGAGGAGACCTTTGCTTATTTGTCCACGTAAACCTTATGCCTTTAGAGGGAGTTCCACAAGACCTATTGCACTAATAGCATCATTGAACAAATACATATAATTAATGTCACCCCTAGTTTATTTCTATCCTATGGGCTCCTGCAAAGATTAAAATCACCAACAATCATCCAATTTATGGAGTCAGGCATGTGGATATTTTTAAACCACTAAAGGAAGTCCAACTTTTCTAGAGAAGTACAGGGTGCATAGATGTTTGTAAGAATCCATTGATCCCCATTATGCCTAGAGTTTAATTCCACAGAAAGAGCATAAGAATTCTGGAAGATGAGGGAACCATGAAAAAGATGAGACTTCCAAATGATTATAGCACCACCAGATGCACCCACAGAAGGTAAAACAACATATTGATCAAAAGTCGGGGGACAAAAAATTCTAACAAAAGCATCATCAAAGGATTCTTTTTTTGTTTCTTGCAAGCATATTACATCACAAAAGCTATTATTCTATCCTAGCCTTAACCATCCTAGCCTTAACCATCGCTAGCCTATCCTAGCATATTACATCACAAAAACCATGGAATAGCATCTAGGGAAACCACCCTAGCCTTAACCATCACTCTTGCCATATTGTCATGATCCTCCTCCCATACTATGAGTTTTCCAAATTCATAAACTGCCTTATCAACTATTGCATGACTCCAAAGATCAAGATTAAGTCCAAGAAGAGCAAACCAAACTTCATGTGTCATAACAGTGGACCTATTGTTCCAAGCTTTATTTTGTGGAATGAAAGTGATAGTGGTATTTCCATAATGATGAGGACCACTATTGATAAGTAGATCTCTATGATGCATATAGCTAAAATGAAAATAGGCTTGACCCAAAGGACAGAGTTGAATTGTCTGATAAGGAATTCTACGTTGCACATTCAGAAAATCAACTAAAGCTTCCCTGATGACTTCAAAATCTACCTGTTCTTGAGGCATTAGATGTATCATGGCAATGGCCAAGTCATTGTTCTGCTCTTGCACCCTTTCAGTGACCACATGCTTAATAAGAGGACGCCCAGGGATCACTAGACGATCATCGCCTTCTGGGAGGAAAGGCATCGGATCCACAAAGCGAAAAGACATGTAGACCTGTTGATCAGAGGTAGAATGTACTATAGCAACTGGGGTTTTCTTGCTCCAAGCAATGTGCTTAACCACAAGGTAAGAAGAGAAGCCAAGAGACTTGACAACAAACTCACCAAAAGAGGAGAAAATGGGGCGATGGTGAAACCCAACGCGGCGGAGACGACGCCTCGGCGTCATCGATGAACTCTGGAGCCGTCAGTTTCCAGGTGCACCTCTACGGAACAGTGATAGGTGAGGGAGGGGATCAACCAAGATAGCAGTAGGTGAAAATCAGAGAAGGATTTATAACATTTGGGGTCGGTCGAGCTAACGGGGCCACTGGTCATAGAATGAAAAGGCCGGGAAGCCGAAGAGCCATGATCGGCGCTGGGGTGGCGCAATGACCGAGGCAGGAATTGGCACCTGCTGTTGTAATGACCGAGACATCTGGTATCCTGGCAGGCGAGATTTCGGCCCAGAGATGAAGGCACAAGCCTATTAGGAATTGGACCAAGAATACCGCCCGAATTAGAATTGAAATGGCTCACAGGATTATGGCCATTAACATAACGATTTCCGGAATTTGGGTGACCATTAGCATAACAATTTTGAATATTTGAATAGAGCCCATTAATGTAATTAAACCTCTTAAAAACAAGGCGACGAACAGGATGATGATTCAACCAATTCAAAGCATGAACTCGATGATTTTGAACTGGAATAGCATTGGCACCAATGAGACGTACCGGTTCTGATTTGTTGGTGCTGCGTTTAACCACCTCCACCCATTGAGCATCTTGTTCAGCTTGCCAAGACTGGAATTCTCATTGAAAATTTGCTCCACCATTATGCCAATGATTGAAGAAAACCTTGAAAGCAGAGCACCCATAGGACCGTAACTTGTAAATATGAAAGCCCACATCCTGTGATGAAACTAAAAATCTAAAAACACGATCACCCAAACGAGTAACACGAAAATCCTTGGAGCATCCTCCAATAACATCTTGAAGTATCAAAGAAACAGAAACTTCATCGAGACGATATTTGCATCATCCAAAAGAGACCACCAGGAAGAAATCTTTGCGATGAGGGACTGAGGTGAAACTGACCGGAGATGCAAAGCGACGAAAAATTTCCGCCTCAACCACTTTGCCAAGCCTAAAATCAAGCCCGGGGAGATCCATGATCGAAGCTAGGGGAGGAGCCATGGCGAGAGCTAAGCGAAGGAGAGGAGAGGAGAGCCATCCTTTTGCATGTCCACCGGAGATGCGAAGCGACAAAAAATTTCCGCCTCAACCACTTTGTCAGGCTTGAAATCAAGCCCGGGGAGATCCATGATCGAAGCTAGCAAGAGGAGCCATGGCGAGAGCTTCCATGCATCGAGGGTGACCGACGTCCTTTTGGAATTCTGCCCATCCCTAGATAATTGGGACGACATACCCGGAACGTAGCTATGGAACGTGCTCCTAGTACATTTGAGTCAATATAAATGGAACGTAGCTAAGGAACGAGGATCATGATCCCGGAATTTTTAGCTCAATAAATATATTATATAAGACTGAATTTGACATTCATAAAGACAAAATTATATGCTAATTATAGATAAAACTTCAAATAGACTGCGCCATTTGCCGTGACCACATGTCGTCTGCACTCCACAGCAGCACAGCTTCATCGCAACTTTGCTGGTAGCTTGTTGAATGTTGATCTTCCTGAATCCTAATCCTATATGCAAGTTTACAAGATCAAGAACATTATTAATATTTATTGCTAATAAGAAAACTCAAATAGATTACTTTCAGCTTAGTATATTGAACTGGTGTTTACCCTTAGATATTAGAATTTTCAGGATCTACATCCAGTTGGCATGTGCTTCACTTTACTAGCCCTTAGTGGTCCTTGACAAAAGGCGCAAATTATGGTGGATATGTACTATTTAGTTGGTTGTCTTTACATTCAGCTTGTTCCTCTTTGCACTTTGAATGTATCCATGGGTACTCCAAAGTCTCTCTACTGTAGAACTACTGATAGGTTGGGAAAGAACTCTTGTTGACACCGCTGCCAAATTTGGGGCCTGGGCACCATAACTGAACCACCATTTAACTGGTTCCATTGTGCCTGCATCAAGTTTAACAGCAGGAAGTGCAAACATTCCCTCTCATAACAAAATCATTAAATTGCTGATGTAAGATTTGCATACTCACAGTCTGAATCTACTATTTGATGTGAAGCTTCCATTACCCCTTCCATAACATCTAAATCTTCATTTGGCGGTTTCCTTGGAATGCGCCCAGAAGCTTCCTTTTTTCAAGATATACTCTATCATAGAACCGTCGAGAGAGCATAAGCAAGACACTGAAGCATAGTATTCATCTTTTCCCAGCGTGAAAAAGTTATATATTTTATTTTTAAATAGTCATTTTTGTGCAGGTTATCATCTTTATCCATAATGTCTTTGATCTTTCCAACCATGTTGTCCATTCTCTCGTAGATTTCTCCTATTTTTGGACCTTCTCCATCACAGAATTTTCAAGCACTGAGAAAATGGGCTCTGTGATGGCTAGGACAATTTTCACCTCATTCCAGAAGTTATCATCATTGATTGCTTTCACAATAGCCTTGGTTTGCATATTGTGATCATTGCCGCAACCTTTCATCCAATCTTTCCATTGCTAGGTGACTATAGTGGTGGCAAGTGCTTCTCTGCAAGTAATCAACCTGTCCAACATAATGTAATTTGAAGCAAATTGAGTGCACAGTTGCTAATTGGTGTTCCATTCAATATATTCCATAGTCCTTCCGTTACAAAAATCGGTGGGAAAGACTTGATTTGCTTCAAATTACAATATGTTGAACATGTTGATTACTTGCAAAGAAGCACTTGCTACCACTGTAGTCACCAAGCAATGGTAAGATTGGATGAAAGGTTGCAGCAATGATCAGAATATGCAAACCAAGGCTATTGTTAAAGCAATCAATGATGACAACTTTTGAAATGAGGTGGAAACTGTCCTAGGCATCACAGAGTCCATTTAATAAAATTTTTTGATAGAGAAGGTCCAAAAATAGGAGAAATCTACGAGAGAATGGACAACATGGTTGGAAAGATCAAAGACATTATGGATAAAGATGATAACCTGCACAAAAATGACTATTCAGAAATAGAAGATATAATTTTTTCACGATGGGAAAAGATGAATACTCCGCTTGAGTGTCTTGCTTATGCGCTCTCTCCACGGTTCTATGATAGAGTATATCTTGAAAAGGAAGCTCCTTGGGGCATTCCAAGGAAACCACCAAATGAAGATTTAGAGTTTATGGAATGGGTAATGGAAGCTTTAAATCGAATAGCAAATTCAAACCATGAGTATGCAATCTTACGTGAGCAATTTAATGATTTCGTTATGAGGGAAATGTTTGCACTTCCTGCTATTAAACTTGATGTCAGCACAATTGAACCAATTAAATGGTGGTTCACCTATGGTGCCCATGCCCCAAATTTGGCAGCAGTGGCTGGGAGAGTTCTTTCCCAACCTATCAATAGTTCATCAGCAGAGAGACTTTGGAGTACCTATTGATACATCCAAAGCGCAAAGAGAAACAAGCTGAATGTAAAGACAATTGACAAATTAGTCTATATCCACCACAATTTGCGCCTTTTGTCAAGGGCCACTGAGAGCTATAAAAACGAAGCACATGCCAATTGGGATGTAGATCCTAAAAATTCTAATATCTAAGGGTAAACACTAGCAATATACTAAGCTAAAAGTAATCTATTTGAGTTTTCTTATTAGCAATAAATATTAATAATGTTCCTGATCTTGTAAACTTGCATATAGGATCAGGATTAAGGAAGATCAACAGGCTACCAGCAAACTTGCGATGAAGCTGTGCTACTGTGGAGCACAGACATGTGGTCATGGCAAATGGCATGGTCTATTTGAAGTTTTTATCTATAATTAGCATATAAGTTTATCTTTATGAATGTCAAATTCAAACTTATATAATATATTTATATCGACTCAAATATACCGGGATCACGATTCTCGTTCCATAGCTATGTTCTGGGTACATCGTCTCAATTATCTAAGGATCATGATCCCATCCTCAAACCAAATTAACGGACCAGGATCCTAGGGGTCCCCTATGGGGTTGACCACCTGACAGGGGTTGGGCCGGCCCATGGTCTGCTTGAGGACATGAGGCAAGGTGGCGTGAACACCAAGCTTTCAAGGACCGACCTAGTCGGATTACCAAGGAAAGTTAGTTTCTGTAATAGAGCTAGAACTCTGTTCTAACTGATTAGGACTAGATATGTGCACATGCTCTGGCCTATATAAAGAGAGGCAGGGTGCACCCTCTCTTGTACACACAATCATACAAATCAATCCAACGCAAGGCCACACACCTAACTGAACATAAGGTATTACGCACAACGCGGCCTGAACCAGTATAAATCGTCGTCTCTTGCGTTTACCGCCGAGTTCAACGTGCGTCGAAGCCCACCAACCACTATCCTGGGTAACCCCATGATGAGTTGTCGGCCATCAAACACCGACACAAACGTCCTGAATAGGTATACCCCCTACGAACCGGGAACTTAAAATTGGTGATCCGCGTCCCACATACCCCGTGCCTCGTACCTATGTACCGGGAACTTTTATGACTGTGGTAGCGCTACACGGCTGCATGGATGAGGCAGGCGTGTGCGGTGTGGCAGGGCGAGGATGGTAAGGTGTAGGGGTGGATGAACTCGAATGGTACAATAATGCAACTTTAGGGAGTTGAGTGTGCAAAGCAACTTTAGGGAGAACTCGACATAATAAGTTTAGGGATCCGAACATGCAATTTGTAAGTACCATGATCAGGATGAGAACTCGGTACAAGTTAGGGAGCCAAACTTGCAATTTGCAAGTATCGGGACCTGGATGGCGAAGTCAGGATAATTTTAAGGACTGCTAGTGAAATTTATTCTAGTTTTATTGTGTATCTAGATGTAACCAATATATAGTTGTATAGCAAGCTATGTTATAGAAAATCCAAAGCTGATATATAATTTGAAACAGTGGGATAATTCATTAGTACATTTTAGAAGTGAGTGTGCGAAATAAAACTTAGACTGTACTTGTCAACTTAAGAAGTACTCCTAGCTTCCAAATTATGTCTACATTAGCACTCACAAGGCAATCTCTGCGCGCTTTCAGCAACCGAGAGACTTGTTCAAGTGTGTCAATGGTGCTATTTAGACTTTAGAAACCTCTCTGTGTAAAAGAAACATATGACTCTCCCTCATACAATTAAAAAAACATAGAGAAATGATATATCATTAGTCAAGAGAACGATTTGAGCAGCAACAATTTTAAGCAAAGACAAAAGTATTTTAATGGTATTATGCGGTGAGATTTAAGACACCAAAGTACCTATTAAATTTTAAATTATGAGGAATAAAATATGAATTCCAAGATATTATCTCAAATAGCAGTCGACGTTGAATGAAAAAAGAACATGTTTTTTTTATGTTATCAGTTTATCACTGTTGCAACTCTTGCTAACATTACATTTCCTCAACATAATAAAAAATAATTAACTTAGCCTTTTTCCTAATAAAGAAAAAAACTCTGTTCAAATGTTTTTATGTCCTTCAATGGTTTGATACAATTTTATAATTTTTTTAGCAGATCCAAAGAAGAAACAGAACTTGAAGTTAATCTTAATAGGTATGTTTTTTAACAGATCAATTTATTTGAGCAGCCTGCTATTAGGTTAGCTGATGCATATATGCTATCACTCCTGCGTTCCTTTTTGCTACAGCACTATTCCATTTCCATATATATTTCTTGATTATTGTTTACTTTCTCCGTCCCGGAATGATAAATGTAGTTTGTACAGGGTAAAGTCAAATTTAAAAACTTTGACCAACAATTAGTCAAGTCTATGATATAAAACTTGTACCAATAGATTTGTGTTCAAAATGACTCAGATTCTATTGATTCTTTAACAAATGATAATATATAGTAAGAGAAACTAAGGGTCAAAATCTAATGAGTTGATTTTTCCCTGATCAAAATACACTTATTATTCCAGAACAAAGAGATTAGTATTGATGCCATTAACAAATAAGAAAATCAAACACAAGAGTGTGTGGTGCATCTTATCTTTGTAATGTTGATAAAACAAGCATTTGCGTTTTGCCATTACAAATTGGTGTGTAATAACATGATATATCCTGTTTCAGTTGCCTTGTCCTCTACAGCCAGCTTGATTCTTACGTCCCTTGTTTGGATAATGTACCGCCAGAAGAGAAAGGAAAAGCACATTACATTCAACCAAAAGTACAAAAGCTATGAATCAAATATTGAGGAAATATTAAAAGGATATGATTCTCTCATCCCAAAAAGGTACAAATACTCAGAGGTAAAGAAGATAACCGGATCTTTCAAAGATAAGTTAGGAGAAGGTGGCTATGGCACGGTATTTAAGGGGAATTTAGAAGATGGCGGGACGGTTGCTGTGAAACTACTGAAAGGATTAGAAGGAAATGGAGAGGAGTTCGTCAATGAGGTTGTGAGTATCCGTAGGACATCTCATGTAAATATTGTCAATTTACTTGGTTTTTGTTTACATGGACCTAAGAGAGCACTTATTTACGAATACATGGCTAATGGTTCATTGGAGAAGTATATACAATCAGAAGAAACAAAAAGGGCCATTGGATGGGAAAAGTTGCGAGAAATAGCAACAGGAATTGCGCGAGGCTTGGAATATTTGCATCGAGGCTGTAATACACGGATCATCCATTTTGATATCAAGCCAAATAACATACTTCTAGATGAAGACTTTTGTCCCAAAATAGCAGATTTTGGATTGGCAAAACTGTGTCATCTTAAGGATAGTGCCATCTCAATGGCTGAAGCAAGAGGTACCATCGGTTTTATTGCTCCAGAAGTATTTTCAAGGGGTTATGGAGTTGTGTCCACCAAGTCAGACGTATACAGCTACGGAATGATGTTGTTAGAAATGGTAGGAGGAAGGAAGAATCTGACAGAAGACACTGAGAATTCTAGTCAACAATATTTTCCAAACTGGGTTCATGACCGTTTGGTTAAAGACTTACAAAGTCATGAAGTCACATGCAAGACAGAAGAGATTGCAAAACTGATGACCCTTGTTGGCTTGTGGTGCATACAAACGACTCCAGAAAATCGTCCATCCATGAGCAGGGTTATAGAAATGTTGGAGAAGAACCTAGATGAATTGGAAATACCCCCGAAACCATTGCTTTCATGTCCCTCGGTGCCGTCTCATTTTTCATCTGAACTTGGATTGTTCTGCCGAGACTCAGGAGAGACCTCCCTTTCAACTATCTTCCACAATCCAACTCAAAAGCAAATGATTTGAAGCAGTGGCAGTCTGGCAGAGCCAAACAAGTTTGTAGAGCCTTTGCAATCCTAAGGAGGACTTCACGTCCTCGCTACTAATCTGTAGAGCTTGCCGCCTAGATCCACCTTGGCCTGCCGACGACGAGCATGGGCAGCTGCCCTGGGTGGCCAGGTTGCCGGTGGCTCCGCCACTAATTTGAAGTACAATCTATACCTTCGAATTTATAACACATAAAAAATTGTTAAAAGGTTGTAAAACAATTTTTTGCGTCACATTTAGAGAAGGTGGATATATAATACATATTGTTTATGGACGGGCCAATACAGCCATTCCTATTGGCGTTCTGGAAAGCTAGTTCTGTCTGAATCTTCAGTTCAGTCTTGCAGGATCTGTTTGGTGTACAAAATCTAGAGATCAACTTTGATTCATTCCGAGTCAACTTACAACCTCCTCTACATTGTTTTTTATTGCCAGTGGTGCGCGCCGGTAGAGTAAATATGTACAACAATTTAATCGTTTTCGTGCTTTTTTGGGTAACCCACAAAAACCAGTGTCTTTTTTGGGTCAACTCATTACCAAGATTTTCCACATTATCCAAGTCCCTGTCACGTCGGATGTTCGGATGCCAATTAGGAGGATTAAATATGAGCTAATTATTATAAAAACTAATTGCAGAAGCCATGGCTAATTTGGGAGACGAATCTATTAAGCCTAATTAATTCATCATTAGCACATGTTTACTGTAGCACCATATTGTCAAATCATGTACTAATTAGGCTTAATAGATTCGTCTCGTAAATTAGTCTCCATCTGTGCAATTAGTTTTGTAATTAGTCTATATTTAATACTCTAAATTAGTATCAAATATCTGATGTGACGGCGACTAAAAATTAGTCCCCGAACCAAACACCCTGAGACTCTGTTCATATTTGACCAGTACTACTCTTGCGCCTGCAGTAGCTGACCTCGTTTCGTCATCATTCAGTTGCACTCTCTCGGCCTCACCTATTACTACTAACTTCCTGCATCTTCTTGCCTAGGAGTGTAGTACTTCAGTGTCCAATCGTGCAGCTGCTGCGATACTACTCTCCTTCCCCATAGCGTTTATTTATTTAACTCTAAAGACTGCATGGGGTTCTCGAGCAGAAGCACCATCCATGTCGCCTGAAATGTTCTCCTCCGTTCGATCTCGCCATCCAATGGCCTAGATTGGTTGGAGCAGATTCCGCCTGGAGCGGCTTCTCTGGCTTCTTGTGCCCTTTTCCAGCTTCTTATCCGCTTCTTCAGCTTCGCGTCAGAATCTAGACCAGCAAATATATATCTCATCTTCTATTTCTCCTTAATAAAAAAAAAGAAACAACTCTTCCATCCCCTCTCTCTTCGCTTCCTCCCTCGTCCTCCTGACGCCAATAGGGGCGACGGCGCCGGCGCCGGGCGCGAGCGGCGTGCCGCGGCCGCCGTTCTCCTCCGCCGTCTCTTCCTCCGCCTCCTCCTCCTCTTCCTCCGCCTCTTCCTTTGCCTCCTCCTCCTCATCTCTCCCCTTCCCTCCTATGGCGGCGGTGGGCACGAGGTGACGGCGCAGCCTGCAGGCGGCGTGACGGCGTGGGAGCGGCCCCCTCACTCTCCCCCATCCTCTGTGCGGCCTCCATGATGCCTCCTCCCGTCGGGGCGCCTGCGCTCCTCCTGTCGGTGAAACCATAGGTACCATGTCGAATGGGCCTGTAACACCCTAAAATTTTAAAAGAATTAAAAATAGGAAAAATATGATTTTTATGTATTTTTGTGAGCATGCAAACTTAGAATAATAATAATTTTTATAAATTTAAAATCAAATATAAGGGTAGAAACATGATTGAGCATTCATGCTGCTGCATATTATTTTGTAGTGTGTGCACTTTTGAAAATACAAAAGAGAATTCAAAATTTATTTGAAAATTTGCTTTGAATTTGTTGAAAAGAAAAAGAAAAGGGATTCTTTCACTGAACTCGATTTTCGGCCCGGTCCAACCAAAGGCCCGCCAGCACCCCGCCTTTCCCCCAACGCGCGCAGCCCATTCTCCTTCCCCCCCACGTCCCGCTCTGGGCCGAGCCGTCGCTGGCCCAGCCCGCGCGCACTGCTCCTTCTCCCTTTGTCTCCCTGGCAGTCCGGCCCCACTAGTCAGCGACGTGTCTTCTTTCCATCTTCTTCCTCCGGTGCTTTCCAAAATCGGAAGCCGCCGCCTTCCCCTCCTTCATCGGATATGGGCGATCGAATCCATCACCGTATCCTCCCCTTTCCTTACCCGGCGCACCATCAGGCTATAAAAGCCGAGCCACGCCCCCGCCGTTTCCATCTCACCCGTTTGAAGCAGCTGTAGGCCTCGGGGGTGTTGTCACCGCGAGCACGAGCCTTACCGCCGCCATCTCGAGCTAAGCACCGCCCTCGGCCCGTCATCCGACCTTCCTCTTGTGCGTGGTAAGATCGCCGTGGCCCGCTCTTTCTCCCGGTACCTCCCGTTTGTCGAATGGTGGTCGGTAAGGCCGTTTCGTCGAGCTCCGGCGAGCTCGGGCCAAGTCCGGCCATGGCGCCGCCATCGGGCCCCTGTAGCCGGCCGGCGTTTTCTTTTTTCTCTCTCTTGATTAGATCTGAACCGTTCAAATCAGATCCAACGGCCGAGGATTGAAGATACCCCTTCGGCCAGTCAATTTTGCTAAAGAGACCCTGTAATTTTTAAGTCCTTAACCAACAGTCCAAAGCGCATTCTCAGTTTACGTTTTCTTTTTCGTAAAGCGTATTTTGATCGCGTAACTTCAGAAAATACGTTTTCACTTATTTACAGAATTGCCATTATGTTAATTTGTGCGTAGAATCTCCGTTTTAACTCCGATTTGACCCGTTCAAATTGCGTTAGGTTTATATTTGCGAGCTCTACATGTTGATAGTACTGTACAGTAGGTTTGAGATAATTTATTTTCGAGTTTATGTTAAAGTATTTATTTTTCTATAGGAAATCTTCGTAAATTCATAACTTTATCGTTTTAGCTCCGTTTTTCGTGATCTTTGCATCTGTGTGATCCTAGCGAGTTGTAGATTCGTTTTAAAGACTTTTTATATTATTTTCTTACTGTTGGTGTACTGTTCTAATTATAGTCTTGTTTGTTTATGCATGATTGCCTCTAAATGTATGTTGTTGCTGTTGTTGATCGAGTATAGACGGTGAGCAATTCGTTGGGGATCAAGAGTCTTTCTATGAGCAAGATCTTCAGAACCAGTTTGAGCAAGACAAGTATAGCATGGGATTATCCTTGTTGTCCTATTCACAATATGCAAATAATATCATTATGCATCTATTTCCTTGTTAAGGATGACTTAGTGTTGATCTTATACCTTGATACCCATTATATTGCATTGAGTAGTATGGCTAGTGCTTAAACATAGACTATGATCATGTAAATTGATTAATGGAATATGCAACAAACATTAAAAGATGATTATGATTAATGTTTAAAGGGGATTAGAGTATGGGGTTACTTTTGATGCTCTAATTACTCTCCATAAGGACTCATCTATAAGCGAACATCCGGGATTTACAGTATAACTGTGAGGGCTATATGGCTCTGGCTTTAGTCATATAGAAGGACCTTTTCTAGCTTGTTAGTGGTAACCTTTTTGGCGTAAGAATGGCTTGACAAATGGGGTTTAGTGCGGCCTCTGTCCTTATGTATATAGGCTGCGTGTTACTGTGCCATTTGGAAGGGGGGCTCTACATCTGTTTGCCGAGTGAATCTGTTGGCACAAAATGTGGCGCACTGTGCCTCACACACAGCAAGCCGAAAAGCGTGGCCTCAATCGGGTGCCCGGACGGTTTGGAATCCGAAGACGTGCCAGTCGGTTAGACCTGAAAGCCGACAAGGGATAAAACGATAAGATTAAAAAAACTGGAACATACCGGGTGAAACCGGATAGTTCCATATTTACGGCCCTGAAGCCACTTACGATGACATACAGCTATAGAAGCTATCTGCCAAAGCATGTTTACATGTCATTCGGCAAATAGGAAGTAAGAAATATAAAATATTTGATTGCCGAATGCGTATGTAAGAGAAGACTGATTTGAACAAGCCTAGATTAATCTTCATACATCGTATAAGAGCATAAGTTCTAGACCAGTAACATTAATCAAGGGATGATAAAAATTAAACAGGTAATTCGTAGATACAAATCTTATTTAAATTATACACGCATAGGCTAATTCAACTAGTCTGCCGCACGTCTAGCTTTCATATACCCATCAAGCGTAAACTCAAGCAAGTTAATCCACATGATATCGCTCGCTATGAATTTACACCACTTCTTATAACCAGATTAATCCACCACATGATACAATCTAATAATAAAAGGGTAAAAGCATACATATAACCAAATAGATCCATAAATACTTGTTACTTGTGTAAGCACAACCATATTCGGCAAGATTACCAAATTGGGGTCCATGAAGAAGGAACAGACAAGCCAACATGATCTAAACCTAACAACACCTGCATCCGCCGCACGATACCTAGTTCTATTAGGGTTAAACTCACTTTAACATGAATGAACCCGCAACATGTAGCAATCTAGGTTGATCTAATTCGGCTATACGAACACAAAGCCGAAGCATATCAATCTAGATTGGGCAGAAGAGTGTTACAAATATATAAAACATTTAAAACAATGTAGCACATGATAACTTGATGAATCTACTAGATCTTGCCAAATCTAATAGAGCCGATAACTATCTTGCTTTGCTGAGTTATCAAGCGGACGCCTGCCGCACGGCCATCTAGTCGAGATGAACAAAGCATAAGCAAAGACTTCCTATTTGTCAAGCAGACGCCTGCCGCACGGCCATCCAGTCGAGACAAATAAGACTACTTGCACCATGATCTAAATCCACCGCATGATACTAGACATGGTAGCAAGGTTGTCGATACTTACGGAGGTCGACGGATCGATGGTTCCTCTCGAAGAACTCGACGACACGACGAAAAAGGACTCAAAACTTGGCACGGGGCCGGTTGTGTTGAATTGATTGTTGTTTTTTTACAATAGCCGGGGCGTATATTTATACCCTGTACAGAATACGAGTCCTAAAAGACTACGAAACATTAAACAAAATTTGGAAACTACGACTCTTAGCTCTAACTCTCCTCGGAGTCCTCTATTAATACGTCTCTTCTTCTTTGAATCATCTTTTTACGCCATCCTCTTTTTCCCTGATTGAAACCACCGCCTTCCGAGATAGCCGACCGCATGGGCATTTGCCGAAGCGCCAAAGATTAGCCGACCGCTCTATCGTTTGCCAAATACTCCTCCTGCCATGTACTGGGTCCACCTGTCATCTTCTCAATGTTAACCAAAATCCAGTGTTAACAGAATCTAATGGCCCTAACTTGTTAGACGAACCTTCGAAAGACTTCATAGTGTTTCCCTGCCTGCTCATCTTGGGAGTGTTTTGGGAGTAATTAACCCGGGCATATGATAACACGACTCACAGTGAAAGTGTACAACCTCTGCAGAGTGTAAAACTGTTATAACAGCCGTGCTCACGGTCACGAGTGGCCTTGGACCCTTATGGAATAGTTGATAATTATTAATGGTTATGTTTTTGCTATTCATCAATCATTTCACATGGATCATATGTTTGTTGTTTACATTAAGACATCTTGATGCTATTGATATGCTAAAATGATGCTAACTAAAAGCTACATGCTGATAAACCAATGTTATGCCTTTGAGCCTCATAAACCCCATGTTACACTTGTTGAGTACGAGATGTACTTACGCTTGTTTATTTTTCTTACTTGGATAAAAATCCCGGATGGGTAACAGATGGTGCTAATAGTGACTATTACTCCTACTTCCCTGAAGATTACTAGACTTGCAGTCAACCAGTCAATGTGCCTGTGATTGGAGCTACCACGAGAGATTATTATTTTTACTTCCGCTTTATTTGTGTAAAGACTATGTGTTAAATATCGTGATGTAATAACATTTGTGATGATACTTCCGTTATAATTTCTTAACTTATGTGTGATTGATCTCTGGGCACACATAAGAGTATGCATTCCATTTGGCCTTTAAATGGGTGTGACAGGGCCAAACCCTAAACTCCGGCATGCACTCTCTCCCTTTCTCCCTCCCCTTCTCTAAACTCCCTCTCCTCACTGCAGGGATCTTGGCCCCTCTCCTCTTCACTGCAGCGAGCAAGCTCACCCAGTGTCCATCGTCTCTTGTTGTTCTCTTGTGTGCAGAACTGATATCCTTCTATGTACAGTGATTATAAATTGTTACATTCATGCTATCTACTGAGCCTTGGGGATGATGCAATGATGATCTTTTTAAGACTGAGACAATGGAGTTCTGCAGTGATGAGTATATAGTTATTTCATTCTTCAATGAATCTTGTGACAATGTTGTTCTATTAGTTGCGCATTTTATCCATTTGTTAGTCAGCATACATCCATTGTCAACGATGTCTTTGCTTCATAAAATTTAGCGGTTCTTCTATTACTGAGCACAGCCCATTGCCAATAATGTATTTTTGATTGGCCTTGCTAGAAAGGTAATTTATTACTTAGTGAACGTCAATATCAGGCTTAGTTTTCTCTTTAACTTTCCAAACTATACATATTATTTATGCATTGTACCTTTGCTTATCTCATATTACTTTTCATGGTTTGTGTTAAGTGTTTGTGAGAAAAATACACTAATAGTGTTCGAGCAGCCCGTTGGAAATATTGCATGTAGAAACAATTTGGACTCATCTTGCATTGGTTGGTCTGCCCCCCTCTCTTCGTTTCCCTTTCCCTGAATGCTGATTACGTTTGTATTTGAAAGAGTCCCAGAATTAGTTTAAGTACCCAAGTATATGCTTCCATGAGTGCATGATGTCGGCGTACAATAGACAGCGATTCTTCACGCAATGTTCACCCTCCGTGTGAGGTCATATATATTTTGCCTACAATACAACCATGCCAAACCATGCATCTGAGTGTGGACAAAGAACAAATTAGTTGTTCATATAGGTATTTCCTGAGGAAAAAAAGTATTGCTACATTGCTCTTCAGGGTGAAAAGTCATTGTTTTAGTGCCGCACACATCATTTTCAGTTACTAAACCTTTCTAGATGTTAATGGTATATGAGGAAGCTGTATTCTTATGAACATTTCTTTGTGCCACTTGGATCTAATTCTTTACTCAAGAATGTTATGTTCTCCTAATGCCTGCCTCGATTTTAACGTATGTCTTCATGAGATCAGAAATCCTGGTTTCTGTATGTTTTTCCTAATGCCTGAACCAATTTTAGTGTATGTCTGTATGAGCCCACAAATCCTGATTTCTATCTAGATGTTTTCTGCTCGAACTGCAGCTGATACTACATTTATGAACAAACAGGTTGATTACTATATATTCAAGCTAACAATTAGGTTCCGGATCTGTTTGGCTCGCACCTGCACAGAGAGCGGTATAGGTGGGAAAAAGGCAGAAAAGCAGCCACAAACCAATTTTCTGACATACATTACCTTGCTAACCACAATGGATCGATCTACATGTTTTGCTTATGTTTTTTACTTTTATGTCTCTGATTACATTATCTGACACGGTTTGAGGGATTCCTAGTGGTGATCTTTTATGTTTTCTAATTTAAGTCAGGTGATTGGGTTGGATGAATCTTGCTGGCATTGCTTACACCACGTCTATCACAGTTGCAAAGTTGTTCTCATGTTTTTGGGGTTCTATAGTCAGCCAACAAATGCTACTTACATTCTCTCTCAAATATTTCTAGAGAAAGTATCACCAATGTAACGGAACCATCCAAATTATAAGAGCACAAGTACAAAAACAATCACCGAAGTGATCAAATTCTCGCACTTGAGCCCATATAACTCCGGTAGTCCAATGAAATCACGAGGGATTTCAAACCAACCAACATACAAGCCAAGATCGTAGTGATTCAACATAACAAGTTACATGTTACATCCATTTCACAAGTAGTTCAATATACATCGGAGTTCAACATAGTTATTACAACTTACATTGAAAAGTAGCGGAAGCAAAGTAATTTAAAAATAACATTAATCTTATTTCAAATACATGCCAGTACCACGGTCGACTTCTAACAAAAGCATTAGAGATAAGGTAAATAAGAAGGATCATGCCCGTGATCACACTCCGCCACTAAGGCAGGAGCTAACCAACTCTTGCAGTCGCCATGATACATCACAACCTGCAACAAGTGGGGATAAAACCCTAAGTACGACAAGGTACTCAGCTAGACTTACCCATCAAAAACCAGAAATAAAGTGACACCAAGGATCATGCAAGGCTGAAGTAAAGTGGGCTAGCTTGACAATGCCTAAGGACTAATCCTATGCCTAAGTTGTATGTAGCATATGAGGATTAGTACATTCCAAGGTTGGTGGCAAGATGGACATGGTGATCATGATGGCCACACTTGGATTTGGACGCAACCCTACGTGATCAAGGCAAAGGTATATGCTTAAGGGTTGTGTTTTAGTAACCAAGACACCTAGTGGGTGTGGTTACATTATAGGATAGATAGCCATACTATAAAGAGGGGAATGACGCGGCTATTGAACTCCTAAGTGCCTCTAGGTGTGCATTTCATAATCATATGCATTTGGATAGAACTAATAATGCCTCGAAAAATGATTGTGAAAATACTAACACACTCGCACATGACTTGATCACTTGGTGGTGTTAGCACATTTGCGATGGCGTTGGAGTTTAAGCTGTAGAGAGGGTTTGGAGTTTAAGCGGTAGAGAGGGTTTGGAGTTTAGCACATTTGCGATGGCGTTGGATTCAGGTGTTTTTGAGGCGTTGAAACGACTATTTTCCACTACGCCGGAAGTCGGAAAAGAAACAGAGGTCACAGTGGTGACCGGACGCTGGACCGGATGCGGTCTCTGTTTGACCGGACGTGTCCGGTCAGTGTTCAGCGTCTGCGCGTGTTTCAGCTTTTTGATCGGACGCGCAGTGCGTCCGGTCATGACCGACCGGATGTGTCCGGTCATTGAGGGAGCTTACTGGACTCCAACCGGACGCTGGCACTGTAGCGTCCGGTCAGTTCTGCAGCGCGTCCGGTCGCTGTTTCATTGTGCGCTGCTCAGGCTTGACCAGCGCGTCCGGTCCATTACGGGACCAACGCGTCCGGTCGAGCTTCGCGTGTCCGGTCGTTGTGTGGAGCGCGTCTGGTTGGTGGTTCGTGAGCGTAGGCGCGGTGTGATCGGCGCGTCCGGTCAATTGGACCAGCGCGTCCGGTCAGCGTGACTGCAGCTGTTTCAAGTTCCTAACAGCTATATTCGAAGGGGTACGTCTATAAATACTCGTTGGCCGGCTCAAAGCTCCAACTCTTGCACTCTTTGACATACTTGTGAGGACTTTGAGCTAAGCAACTCCCCTCCCACTCATCTCTCTTGCTTCTTTGCATATTCGAAGTGAGATTGAGTGATCCAAATGCATTTGCATTGTGAGATTGCATCTAGTTGGCACTTGGTGGTTCATTTGCTGCGGGATTCTTGTTTCTCTTGGTGGTTGCCACCACCTAGATGGCTTGGAGCAGCTTGGAGGCATTGACAAGAGTTGGTGATTGTTCTTGGCCACCTCCGGTGATTGTGAGGGGTTTGTGCCTAGCTCGGCGAAGCGCCAAAGGAAACGTTAGTAAATTGCTCGTGTCATTGCAACCTCTTGCCATTTGGTAGGTTCTTATGGTGCCTTTTGAGAGGCTCGGTGTGTGACCGATTAGCCATCGAACCATGTGGTGAAGAGGGACACAACGGGGACTAGCGTGCCGGCAAGCACGTGAACCTCGGGATAAATCTTGTGTCATCACTTTCATATTGTGATTGATTGATCCCGGTGTTCGGTTGTCTTGGTATTCATTGTTGATCATATTGGTTGGCTCAATACTTCGCCCCTCGATGAAACTCTCCTATCTCAACTCCGCATTACCTTCTTAGTTACCTTTGCTAGCTAATTAGCTTTGCTAGAGTAGCTCTTTTGTGTAGCTTGCTAGTTGTTGTTGTAGTTTCCTTCTCGGTTTGACTTGTGCGGTTGAGTGCAAATATACTAGAATTGTGAATTGGTTAGGTGGCTTGCAAACACCCTGTACGCTAAGCAAAACTCGCATCTCGCTTTTTGTTATATTGATAAACTAGTTTAGCTTGTCTTTGTAGAAAATTTGAAAAAGGCTATTCACCCCCTCTAGCCATCAAGACCTTTCAGAAGGCTACCTCTAATCTGACACACCGGGCAGCATAGTGTGGGAGAGTTATCACACATACATACCTTGGCCTGGGCGTAGATACATAAATGAAAAACCTCCAAGTTAGTACTTATATAAGCCACCTAATAATCCTTATATGGGCATAAGGAAATTGACCACTGGCATATTAGGTTTAGAATTCAGATTTCACAAACCTATATATAGCTATAAGTTGATAAAACTGATTTTATAAAACAAAACCTTTGTTTTAAATACACATACGACAAGTTTAATGTTGAATCTTGCTCCGATACCAGCTGTAACGGAACCGTCCAAATTATAAGAGCACAAGTATAAAAACAATCACCGAAGTGATCAAATTCTCACACTTGAGCTCATATAACTCCGGTAGTCCAATGAAATCACGAGGGATTTCAAACCAACCAACATACAAGCCAAGATCGTAGTGATTCAACATAACAAGTTACATGTTACATCCATTTCACAAGTAGTTCAATATACATCGGAGTTCTACATAGTTATTACAACTTACATTGAAAAGTAGCGGAAGCAAAGTAATTTGAAAATAACATTAATCTTATTTCAAATACATGCCAGTACCACGGTCGACTTCCAACAAAAGCATTAGAGATAAGATAAATAAGAAGGATCATGCCCGTGATCACCCTCCGCCACTAAGGCAGGAGCCAACCAACTCTTGCAGTCGCCATGATACATCACAACCTGCAACAAGTGGGGATAAAACCCTGAGTACGACAAGGTACTCAGCTAGACTTACCCGTCAAAAACCAGAAATAAAGTGACACCAAGGATCATGCAAGGCTGAAGTAAAGTGGGCTAGCTTGACAATATTTTGCATAAAAGCTTAATCCAGGTAAGGAATCATTAATGCTTAAGCATCAAGTTAATCATTATTAACCTGTCATCTATATTAGCACCTGTACTAGAGCACTCACTTGATTAGGAGCAAACAATATTAACCATAGCAGGTATAAATTAAGGCAACATTTACATCATCATCCAATTAACCATCCGTTCAATTTAGTGGAATCTATGTTGCCGCTGCTCAAGTCAAGTGCTCACTAACCGGGAGCGACGGTGATTCGAATCGAGTTCCTATTCAGCTAGAGGGGTATTTCTAACACTCACCGCGCAGGCCCCTGCTAGGGTCGCACAAGCCACCTTTCGTACAATTCAGGAGTCGCGGGTTCGACCGATGCCGCATCCCCAAGGGCAACACTCTACCAGGTGATAGGGACTCTAACCCCCCTTGGTCTCACGCCAATGTCCCTAAGCACATCCTTACTACCTTCAAGATGCGACCTACCATTTGATTCCCGGCCTGAACTGTATTACTCAGCTTCGCGGTCGGAACGACTTATCCGACCAACTAAGTGTTAGACTGCGTTCAACATGACTCAAGGACGTACAGCGAATCGGTCCTTAAATGACTCAGACGGGGATAGATTCACACCCAAGACCTCCATGCCTTGTTGCTTCACTATCGTCATCCCGCCTGGTCTTATTTCATTTTATTAACACATGGTTCTTTTCCACGATAGCAAATATAGCCAACCGTGCCATATATGAATGTCCCTACATCTCGCAGGTGACAGGAAATCACCTGACTTCTACCACTTAAAGCAGGGCTAAGCATCTACTCGATCCTAGTCTATGTTGGATTCAAGGATTCATATATCTGCACAAGGAATGATATAATGCAGCAAGGGTTTCCAACCAACTTCTACCACTTAATGCAACAATACTTATAACATATATATTATTAATTGCTTTGAAGGTAGGAGGCTTATAATGCTCCGGGGCTTGCCTGGGATCCGACTCAAGTTAGAGTTTTTCAGATGAAACTCGCTTGGTGAGCATTCCCTCATTTAGCACTTGTCTGATCCTTCCATCTCCAAGATAGGTCCACCAACACCATCTTTGGGTTCAGCTCCATAACATATCCTTCACGTGGTGCATCTAGCGTACCTATATGCGATGTAAGATGCAATTGTATGAATACATGGAAATGCAATGGACAATGCATCACATATAGTAAGCAAGACAAACACCATAATACACTCCATATGCATAGACACTTCATGTTGCTTAAATAAACATCTCTCAACCTAATATAAAAGATGGCAAGCATATTAGACATGGCACTCTTATATCCTAGATTCGGCATAGCATTGAGAGCACTATGATCAGTAAACTCCTGATACCCATCTCCATACATGTTCTTTTGCAACCTGTTTGATGCTGGAGATACTTTGAGAGCTGATGATGACACTTCTCCTGTTGTACCAAATGTAATCTGGCCATAGGTAGGATGCGGTTGTCTCTCATTAGGAACCGGTCCACTTTGTTTGAGGCAGACGCTATTTCTCCTTCAGCAAGCTTCTTTTGATGCTTAGATACATTGAACAGCGTTGATCCGCTGATTGGGCCAGCATTTTCTTCAAAGTATTTATCGGCCGTTGGACCGAAAGTATTGACCATGATTGCCCGAAAGGTATTAAGAAAAGCTGTATGGTGGCTTGTCATGGTTTCTCCCATAGCTTTGTAGACCAGCGCTGCCATTTTATGAGCATCCTCTTCTTCAGTGTAATCGGTTTGATGTGGAAGAACCCTCGGCAGTGACTGTTTTTGGATCACCTTGTTGCTCTTATTCTTCGAAAAGGACATCAAACACTTCTATTAGAATTGCTCACATGCCTGCTACACCAATTCCTTGAAGTTTTCTGGCAACTCCTCCATGGTCACATCCAGAACGTGACTATTGCTGATGTCAGCCATCTCAAATTAATATGGTCCCACCGGGCGTGCCAAAAAGTGTGTTGGCACAAAATGTGGCGCACTGTGCCTCACACACAGCAAGCCAAAAAGCGTGGCTTCAATCGGGTGCCCGGACGGTTTGGAATCCGAAGACGTGCCAGTCGGTTAGACCTGAAAGCCGACAAGGGCTAAAACGATAAGATTAAAAAAACTGGAACATACCGGGTGAAACCGGATAGTTCCATATTTACGGCCCTGAAGCCATTTACGACGACATACAGCTATAGAAGCTATCTGCCAAAGCATGTTTACATGTCATTCGGCAAATATGAAGTAAGAAATATAAAACATTTGATTGCCGAATGCGTATGTAAGAGAAGACTGATTTGAACAAGCCTAGATTAATCTTCATACATCATATAAGAGCATAAGTTCTAGACCAATAACATTAATCAGGGGATGATAAAAATTAAACAGGTAATTCGTAGATACAAATCTTATTTAAATTATACACGCATAGGCTAATTCAACTAGTCTGCCGCACGTCTAGCTTTCATATACCCATCAAGCGTAAACTCAAGCAAGTTAATCCACATGATATCGCTCGCTATGAATTTACACCACTTCTTATAACCAGATTAATCCACCACATGATACAATCTAATAATAAAAGGGTAAAAGCATGCATATAACCAAATAGATCCATAAATACTCGTTACTTGTGTAAGCACAACCATATTCGGCAAGATTACCGAATTGGGGTCCATGAAGAAGGAACAGACAAGCCAACATGATCTAAACCTAACAACACCTGCATCCGCCGCACGATACCTAGTTCTATTAGGGTTAAACTCACTTTAACATGAATGAACCTGCAACATGTAGCAATCTAGGTTGATCTAATTCGGCTATACGAACACAAAGCCGAAGCATATCAATCTAGATTGGGCAGAAGAGTGTTACAAATATATAAAACATTTAAAACAATGTAGCACATGATAACTTGATGAATCTACTAGATCTTGCCAAATCTAATAGAGCCGATAACTATCTTGCTTTGCTGAGTTATCAAGCGGACACCTGCCGCACGGCCATCTAGTCGAGATGAACAAAGCATAAGCAAAGACTTCCTATTCGTCAAGCAGACGCCTGCGGCACGGCCATCCAGTCGAGACAAATAAGACTACTTGCACCATGATCTAAATCCACCGCATGATACTAGACATGATAGCAAGGTTGTTGATACTTACGGAGGTCGACGGATCGATGGTTCCTCTCGAAGAACTCGACGACACGACGAAAAAGGACTCAAAACTTGGCACGGGGCCGGTTGTGTTGAATTGATTGTTGTTTTTTACAATAGCCGGGGCGTATATTTATACCCTGTACAGAATACGAGTCCTAAAAGACTACGAAACATTAAACAAAATTTGGAAACTACGACTCTTAGCTCTAACTCTCCTCGGAGTCCTCTATTAATACGTCTCTTCTTCTTTGAATCGTCTTTTTACGCCATCCTCTTTTTCCCTGATTGGAACCACCGCCTTCCGAGATAGCCGACCGCATGGGCATTTGCCGAAGCGCCAAAGATTAGCCGACCGCTCTATCGTTTGCCGAATTCTCCTCCTGCCATGTACTGGGTCCACCTATCATCTTCTCAATGTTAACCAAAATCCAGTGCTAACACATGCCCCCTCAATTTTAGGATAAAAGTGATTTTATTCTGAAATTGGCCACAAGTCCTCTTCGCCTAGGTCAACATCGCTCACAGTTGCAACCGCTGCTCGAGAAATCTACACCATCTCAACTCATTTCGCTCCTTCAATGGCGACCCAGGAGGAAATTCCAAAGGTAATCTCACTCATTTCACTCATTCGGCAATTTCCAAATCAATTCTTGGCTTACTTCTTGATTCATCTCTTACCCCGTTCTAATTTCTCTCTAAAGGAATACAAGAATGAGATTTTGATTCCCTATGTTGCGAATCCTGATTCTTACTTTCTCGGTCCGATGGGAGACCCCAATCCGATGGAATTTATCGAGAAGGAAACTTTGAGGATCCCGTTCAAATCCGGAATTACTCCGCCGAGCAGATGATCGAGCACCTTCAAGACCTGGCCGCTTCCTTCAATCTTAGGATGGCAAAATTGGTACCGTAGGATGCTAGTCAAGAACAGCAGTCTGTGGGAATCTCAAGATATCCATCACTGTTTAGAATTATCTTTAGCCGAAATGCCCAGGAATGAACCTCTCTTAATAGTAGCTTCTCACTTCTGGTCCGATGCTGTCAATGCTTTCATTTTTTGCCATGGCCCGATGTCTATGACTCTTGCTGATGTATTCATGATGACTGGTTTGAATATCACAAAACCGGTGCACCCATTCAAGTATAAGAACAACAGCAGCCAGAAAGCAGTCAAATCAGGAGGTGGTTGGACAAAATACATTCAGACCTATATGTCATCTGGCGCTGTCTCTAACAAAGAATATAGAGCTTTCATGAACATGTGGTTGTGCAGATTTATCTTTTGTAGTAAATCCAACGAACCAACTCTGAATCACATGGTAATGGCTGAAGACCTAGCTGCAGGAACTTTAATCCCCTTGGGTAAATACCTCTTAGGGGTTGATTACCACATGATGCATCAAATCACTGTCCAGATGCGCCATCATGGAGAGATACACTGTGTTAATGGCCCTTGGTGGCTGGTTCAAATGTGGCTGTAACTGTATATGCATCAGATAGTTTTTGTGGACCTTCACAACTTGGGCTTTCCTTCAGTCAACTATGCTGAGAATGAGGAAGCAACAGAAAAAGCTTGCCAAACATATGGTGAAGCAGCATCGTCCATCATTATTAACATAGACATTGGCCATCTTTTCAAACTCTTTTTCAGAGGTTTCAGCAATGTGACCTGGCTTCCTTATAGAGAAAATGAAAATTTGACTCTGCCATGTAAATTCAGTTATGAATCTGGTTGTTCAGATCAAGTATCTACAGAGATCTTCAACTTTTTCATTAAACCTTGCACTCTGCTAGCAGAATTTCATCATGGAAGATTGTTGCATCCCACTTATGAATTCTATAATCCAAATATGTCAGCTAGACAATTAGGATGTGGCCAATTGCCTCCAAGACTATTCTTTTTCAACATTATAAGGCCCAGAGAAAAAATATTATACAGAATAGAGGCCATCAAAGTTTTTGAGCTTGGATGGGACCTGCCAACATATGAACCATCTCCACTTGGACTGATAGAAGCTGCTCACCCCTTGTTTGTTTCTTGGTGGCAAGAATGGCACACTCACATTTTCAATACGCCAGTGCATCCTTTACGCCAAGATCTGCATCCTCAGTTTGCTTCAGACAGTGAGGTATTTTTCTTATAACCTCCTCCTCATTGAATCTTCTCTTTTATTCTAAATACTTATCTTTGACAGGACATTGACCCTATCCTCCCTAAGAAGTACAATATTACCAAGCTGGACCTATTCCTGCTCTAGGATTCAATGCTCCAACCTTGGCAGCTTTCAACAAGATCCCTGTCATGGAGTCTGCACCTTTAAAGGAATATAAAAGAAAAACCCTTGCCGGATCAAACAAAGACACCACCACACCTAAGAAGCCAAGGTCCAAGAAAGCCAAATCACCACCCAAGGTATGAATTCTCCAATTTTCATTGAATAACCTTGATTCTATTGTACTCATCATTTTGTAACAGCCACAGGTTAACCTTCAAGGGTCAGCCAATATTCTAATAAATATGATGCATTCTCTTGATCATCCTACTGACAATACAACGCGCCATGAAGTTGCTGGCCATACTGGTAATTATTCTCAACTTATCACTTCTTTATCTTCTATCAGATTTGTTCTTATCTATTATCATCTTCCATTTAGATAATCCCATAGAAGAAGTATTAGAAGGACATCCTTCTCATCAGGCTCCAAGTCCATCTTTAGATCCACAGAATCCCCAAGCAAGCCCAGATACAACTCATCCTGACGAAGCTCTTATACAAGAGGTAATATCTTGCTCCTCAATCACCCTGTAGCGAACTGACTTATTCGGTTAAAAGTTCCCTTTTCTCTTTTTTTAAAGGATAATATTTAGCCGACAGTCAGCTATTCCCTTATTGTTGAAGAATATATCGGAGAGAGAGATGAAGAAACTTCATCACAGCAGCAGTTGTCAGCAGAAAACCAAGCTCGGCTTAGGGATATACTTCTTCTTCTTAATAAAGACATCACCACCTTGGTTCAAGTTGCAGACCAGATAAGGGACATCATTGAACTTATTGATCAAGAGGTTCCTCCTAATCTTAGGGCTTCCTTGGAATCTATAGCTCATCTTGATGATCACTTTGCCACAGTCAAGAGAGCGAGCAAAAACATAACTGTTAGAGCCACCTTGAAGAATGACAAACTGGTGAAAGAACAACAGGTCAAGGAATTGCATTCTGAGATTCAATCGGCTAAGCACTCCCTGGAAACTCTGGAGCCAGAACTGAAAGTCATGGAGGAAGAGAAAATCAAATTGGAAGCTCAATTGGCTCGATTAAACGCCAAAATTCAATCTCACAAAGCCAAAATTGCCGATCTGCCAGGCTCCATAGAAGCAGCCAAAGCCAAAATAACATCTGCTATTAAAGAGAATCAGCAGATCAAGAATAGGCTAATCAAAATTCACAGCTCCGAAGAGGATGATCAGAAGGTGCTTGATGACGTTAGTCGAATTAGGACTGATGCTATGGATGTAATCAACCTTTTCTTGAATGAGTGAATCATCGACTTGTGACTAGATATAAAACTGTGTTCTTCTGAACAATTTGTACCTTTGACTGCCTGCACTCGACTGAAACTAAATTTAACCGAATCATTGACTTCCCAATTGCAAAAAAAAATCCCTTTTCTGGAGCAATGATTTCTTTTTTTTAAATATATTCAGATCCGGCCCGGTCCAACAATGGCCCAAGAATGTGAAAACCCTATTTCGTCGCTTGGCTTTCCTGGGACATGCTCTTAGTATCCATAAATACGACCCCGCTCTATCTTCCATCATCACTCACAATCGAACACCTTCCATTGCCATCTTTTCATTTCTCTGCCCAACTCAAATCAGAGAGCAAATAGCCTCTAGTTCATCAATGGCAGGCGACAGCACTCATGGCAAGCGCCCTGCTGAGGAAGAGGCAGAAGGAAGCCGAGCACGGAACCGCCGGCACCTTGGGTGAGAATCGGTTTCTTGCCCCTTACGGTTATTTCTCCTGTTCATCTTCTTGATTCTTCCGCTGATCTTCTAAGGGCTATCTCCAGCCAACACCAACGCCCTTCTTTGGCAACGGCGACCCAGCCGGGCGCCTCCAACCAGCCTGCTCGTGCTGGTGGCTCGCCGAGTTCTTCTGAGTCCGGTGACTCTTATCACTCCAACCCTTGGGGCCCGGCAGAATCGGATGAGGATCCGTATGAAGGGTATCTAATTCCGTATTCTCATGCGGACGCTCTCGTTTTCCGCCGAGAGAGAGATGAAGCTCGGGAGGAACTTGGCGATGTCTCCAAGAAGTTTGGCATTGAACAAGCTGAATGGGAAGACCAGAGGAAGCAACTCTGCGACGCCGTTACTGGTTTGATATTTCCTGTCTAGATTTCTTCATCCTGGTTCTATCTGCTTGTCGACTCACTTCGCTTTTCCGTTCAGCACTTTCTGCAGAGGTCGATCGTCTGAAGGCAGCGGCGAACAAGGTTGCTGACAAGGTGAATGCCCACGGGGAGACAGCCGAAGCACGCCTTGATGCTGTGCATGGTCGTGTAGATCAGGCCATCATCCAAGGTGTGCACCTTGGCGTTTCCCTCGGGTTGGCAGCTATGTCGTCCCGGACCAACGAGGACTACTCCATCCAGCCAGTTGGCTTCCCCGACGGGCATCCAGATGAGGTCGACGACATCGACGAGCGGCTGGAGGCTTATGATGATCATGTTGCTGCCCTTGCCGAATCCACCGACCCCCAATCTGTCCTCAATAAGCTATTTGAGGAGTAGTTTGTATTAGGACGGATCTGATATAATTAAACTATCTTTTGGAGAAAGTTTGTTCATGTTTCTTAATTGCCTTCAGCAGAATTTTGATCACGACAGTTCCTCGAAGTATAGCTTCCCGAACGCATGACATCATCTTAACCGATTGGATCTCGGCCTTGCGTTGTAATTGTCATCATGCGTCGTTCAACATTTTACTTACTATATTTTCGCCTTTTTCTTCTCCCGATAAACCTACCAGTTGAAAAAAAAATGCTGAAGTCACCTGGGTTATGCACAGATACCCTCTGTACTAAAGGCGACACAAACTGTATCGGCTATTTTGTGCTAGAGACGATATGAACAATATCGGCTATTTTCTGCTTCATTTTTTTAAAACTAAAGGCGATCTCCCCTTCATCGGCTATTCATATTCAAATTCTGATCTCATTTCATGAACCAACTTCCACACTGGGATAATATTTCTTTAGAAATCTTCCATTGATAGCTCTAGTAAACTCCTCTCCAAATAAGGTCTTCAATATATATGCGTTGCCAGGTACACATTTTGCTATACGAAAAGGTCCTTCCCAATTTGGAGACCATTTGCCGAATGCTCTATCCTTTGTTACAATCGGTAATATAGTTTTCCAAACCAAGTCTCCTTCTACGAATTGCTTCATTTTAACCTTCTTGTTATAATATTTGGCAACGCGCATTTTGTTTTTCTCAATATTTTCTAATGTCTTGAGACGAATCAAATGCAAATCTTCCAACTCGTCCATCATCAGATTCTTGTAATTTTTTCCTACCAAATCTTTCTGCAACATAATTCGTCTTGAACCTGACTGTAATTCCCATGGTAATACAGCATGATGCCCATAAACCAGCTCATAAGGAGATGCTTGAGTAGACCCATGACAAGCCATTCGGTAAGCCCATAACGCTTCACTGAGGATCAAATGCCACCTTCTTGGCTTTTCATTAATTTTCTTCTGGATGATTTTAATCATAATCTTATTTGATGCCTCTGCTTGGCCATTGGCCTGTGCATAATATGGAGAGGAATTTAATAACTTAATTCCCATGTCTTCGGCAAAATTGCAAAATTCTGAAGAAGTGAACTGAGTTCCTTGATCAGTTGTTATAGTCTGAGGGATCCCAAATCTGTGAATTATATGCTCTTTGACGAAACTGATCATGTTTTCTGATGTAACCTTCTTTAGAGGGATAGCTTCCACCCACTTGGTAAAATAATCTGTGGCCAATAGCACAAATTTGTGTCCCTTGTTGGAAGGAGGATTAATCTGACCAATCAAATCTATACCCCATCCTCTGAATGGCCAAGGTTTGATTATGGGGTTCATAGCAGATGCCGGAACCTTTTGAATATTACCGAATCTTTGACAATCGTGACACCCTTTGTAATATTCAAAACAATCTTCCAACATAGTTGGCCAAAAATAACCAGTTCTCCTAATTATCCACTTCATCCGATAAGCTGACTGGTGTGCACCACATAAGCCCTCATGCATATCAAACATAACCTTTTTGGCCTCTTCTTGACTCAAACATTTGAGCAACACTCCATCGATAGATTTGTAGTATAGTTGATCATCAAGAAGTACAAATTTTAGAGATTTGTACCTGAGCTTCCGGGAAACTTTTTGAGATGGATCCTTCAGATAATTAGTAATATCATACCTCCAATCACCATCTACTTGATCAGTATTGGAAACATTTTCTTCTATAGCAAAAAATTCCCGATCCTTGTTGACACTAGCTAACACCACTTGAATACTAGGTTGCCATCCCTAGCATGGTGCTAGAGCGTACTAAGGTATTTATAAACATAAAGGCTCTCTAGAAAATAATCTATTCTATCCGCAAGCGCACAGATAAAATACCTCATTGTAGCATTTCACCAGGATAAGTATTCCAGGTATCGTTATTTATAATTTTGCTTAAGAGAACGGCGAAAGCGAAAACAGGGGTAAAATCTATCAAGGCTTAGACTAGAGATAAACTTGCAAGAACATGATTACTACTGAGAAACTCGTCACACAGTCACTTGCTTTGGCAGGGGGTAAGCCATAATAATAAAGATAATGAAATATAAGCTCATGGGTAAATAACACAGCGATTAGAAATAGACTACTCCACATAAATGTAAGGTGACGTCGGACTAGCAAGAGAATGGATTCTAAGTATCTACTATTTACTAAGTCATAATCTACTCTAAGCATCTACAAGATCATATATAGCACAAAAGACTCTTCATTCATGTATAAGGAACATTGCTAAAGTAAATCAGAACATAGCAAGACTTACTCCGCAATACAAATTTTGCCTGTCCTAACAACGGAGGGTGGACTATATAAGAATCAACGAAGCTGTCACCATCGCGAACTACCACACGACCCGACCAATAGGATACATTTGCAGGTAAATAACATCTAAGCACCACGCCTACATGTGATCTACCACTTAACTCCCACGTGAAAAGAGCTAAGCGCTTTGCAAACTCATGCATGAACTCATCATCAATCATAACTATATCACTTATAGAACTAGAGCAAACTAGGAACATAATAAATAAAGACATAATGCAATTAGAATAAAGTCGTAGAGAAAGATATGAAATAATACCAATCTTTATTGACGAAGATCCGAAATCCAGAGCGCTAGGCCCTACTTCTCTAATTCTATCTAATCAATCCTATAAAACTTGAAAGAATTGGGAGTAGCTAAATCTAATTCTCTACGGGAGAGAGAGTTTCTAAACCCTAAACTTGATGGCTTCCTCTGATAATGATTTCTCCTCCTCCCCTGGGGTGGAGAGGCCCTGCTTATATAGCCCCCTCAAATGATCGTGGGCCGTCGGATCAAACCAACCTTAATCGCACGGTTTTCCTTGATCCTTTAGGTCGGTGGAGCATAATCCGCGAAGTTGACGCTGATTGGCCACGGGAGTAGGGCGGCCGCCCCAAACCCTAGGGCGGGCGCCCTGGGCTGGGCCCCGTTCGGCCTCCCGTTCGTTCACGTGTCTTCTGGAGTCTTCTAGATGATAGAAAATTAACGCACATGTTAATATCTCTATGTAAACCCGACGTGTGGGCCTTCTCTCCGTATTTTCTGATAACCCCCTGCAGAAATAGACAAACACCAAAACTCGTGGAATTCTGTCAGATAAAACCCTAATTCTAGATGTCTAGTGCATATTGATCATTTTCCATGTTTAGTTGACAATTAAATTTGATACTTAAGGATCGTCAACAAACTCCCCCAAGCTTACCCTTTGCTCGTCCCTGAGTAAACAACTAAAACTCAGATGGATCAGGAGTTGCTTTGATGTTTTCTTTCCAGACAGGCACACATGCTTTCATATAAAATTCTCCCAGATTAGAGTGAAGTGTCTTGGGGATTAGCACCTGTACTTAAGCCTTAGGTAATTGAAAGACAAAATAATTAAGCCAAGCACTATTCCTCCTATCTATACCTCACCTTTGTTCTGGAGTTTTGCATAAGTTTTCAAAATAAAGCTCAGAGTTCCTAGACATGATTCACTTCAACAGCCCATACATATGTTTAATCGAACTGCGGATCCAAAGGAACTCAACATACAATTAAATCAAGATGTGCATGTGTGGTGGAGTAAATAATAGTGATGGTGATGATAAAACTTATTGCTCACTGTTCCTCATATTGCTATCTCTCCTTCTCTCTTGATCTTTTATTGGGAGAGAACATGGGCTATCTCTTTTTCTTTTTTTTTCAGGTGGGTAGTAAATACCCCTAATTCTACTGTCGGACACTTGTCCATTTTTTCCGCTCAGGTGGGTATCTTTGTACCCCTAATTCTACTGTCGGACACTTGTCCATTTTTACCTCTCGTCTCACTCTTTTTCTTTTCTTTTTCGAGGTTCCGGGCACTTGCCCCTTTTTATTTCCTCGTATATTTTTGCATAGCCCATGTCTCTTTCTGCATTTGATCTTTTAGGAGAGAGAGAATAACAATACTTTGGGACAGTGAGTGATAACAATATTTTTAACAGATTTTTAATGATTGGTGTAATAGATGTGTGCAAGTGAGTATCTTGATTTAACCACATGAAAAGCTCCTAAGGATCTACACAGCTCAATGAAACTCGAAAGATACAGCAATTATAGCAAGTATGGCTGTGGTAAGAATGTTATGCTAGGAACTCATCATGTGATTTGCAGGTTTTTTTTTCAAAATAAATTTCCAGAACTTAGTGTTGTAAGAACAAGATAAACAGCAGCTCAAACTTTATATCATGTCTTATCTTTTACCTAGACTTTAGTTTTAGGCTCATGTTCCCACAAATAGTAAATTTCAGATTTTAGCAAGTCTTAGGAGAACTCTAATATAAAAGCTAGGCACTTGAAGGTAAGTAAACAGAGCAACTGTTCATCATTTCCATCATACATATTTTTGGATTTTCTTCATTTATGTCTAGAGATTGAACTAAACAGGAAAATAAAGCACACTTATCTACACACTCTTTTTATTTGGTTTTCATTTTTTAGGAATGCAGTAAATTAAGAAAGAAAATATTTATTGGGTTTTCTAAGTTTTTTTTTAAAGATATAAATATCTAAAACAGAAAAAGAAAAACTGAAAAGTAAATAGGAAAACAATTAAAACTCACTCGGTAACTGGGGAGGAACTCCCCCAAGCTGGTTGTTGTCGTGGCTCTCTTCACTCAATGTTGAAGTAGCGCAGCATGGTCGTGACGTTGTTGTTCAAGGTTGTGGTGTCTTCCCTTATTGCTTGCACTCTAGTGGCTTGCTCCTGGTTCCATTTTTGTTGCTCCTCCAGGAGTCTTCCGTGCTCTGCTTGCGTAGTGCAGATGTCGAGGAGAGTGTTGTCGGTGCGGGTGTAGAAGGCGGCAGTCTCTTGGTAGTAGTCCCCCGAGAAGGCGTAGGAGGCGTCGAAGTATCTTCCTGTATCAAACTGGGGCTGGGGCCTAGACCCTGAAGCTCCATATGGGTCAATGGAGTACCTTCTTGTAAAAGGCGGGTTCTCCCACTGGTGATATTGTCCCTCCGGCCATGTCTCTTGTGGTGGTTCTTCTGGCTGGACGTGTCGCGCCCATGGGTCCCGAAGAACTCTGGGGTTGTAATCATTATAGTGCAGATGTGCTGCCTCTTCTGGCCCGAGATCAGCTCCTTGCCATGTATGTTCCTGATGGGTGGCCATCCTTGCGGATGCCGCGCGCTGTGGAGCTCTCCGGTTCACCGGTGCTGCAGTCTCAATCAAATAATTTCGAACAGAATATATGCCAAGGTCCGGGTTAGGTAACCGAACCTTGGTGTTGTTGTCATACAGCATGTACATTATCCCCGCTTCCCTTTTTAACATCCGTGCGTATCTAAAAGTGTCGTAGCCGTGATAAAATCTAGGTTCCTCAATGAATTCTAACGATGAATTTTCTAACAACTTAAGGCTAACGGCTAAACGAGTTATGAGTGAAGTACACCCGACAGGTCCCTGAAGAGTAGGTGTGCCAAGCCAATGGGCAACTAAAAGAGTAACAGGTGAAACTTGGATTTTGTTTATGGTGGCATAAATGAGTTGTAGATCTCCCACACGCACCTTTCTCAAGTCATCACGAAAGAAAAGATTGTACCCGAGCCATTTGTGGAACATCCGGAGTGTAGGATGCTCCATGTCGCTGGTTCGGGGTTGGTAAAAGAGTTCGTCCCTAGAGATTTCTCTCCAAAACTGATGTTTCTCAAAATTGGGCAAGCCGGAGTCAAGGTCCAGAATGCTCCATGGAGGAAAACCGAGGTGATTACTCAGCTCTCTCCAGGACAGCATAATGTCCTGCTTGAACATCCGAAAAGAAATTCTCCCCTCACAATATTGTAACGTGCAAAGAAATTCAATAGTAAGGAGACGGGAACCATGCTCAGTGATATTCCAAAAGTCCGTCCATCCTATCATTTGAAAAATTAAGTCAAATTCAGCAGCCATACCTGTCTCTTGGAGTAAGGCGAAATCGATGGTGGGAGTGTGAATGAATGTCTTGTTTTTCAACTGCTGGAGAATCTCCTTCTCCCTGCGATTCCTGAGCCCAAGGTCTCCTGTCTTGAGTAGGACCTTGTTTGGTGCACCCGATGAAGACGATGGAGCTTGCGGAGGTGCCGGATCGATACTCATCTCCGACTGGCGTGAGGAGAGTCGAGACGAACTCCTCGTACCACTCCTGAGAGACTTGGCCGCGCTCTTTACTTTCTTAAATATCCTGCAGAATAATAGGGAAAAACAGAAACTCATGGAAATATGTGAGAAAAATATGTTAGTGGTTAGCTGTCCGAGAAGTCAGTCGTCCAGGGGTTAGTCGTCCGAGAGAATTATAAATTTTAGCAGCACTTCCCCCTAAACAAATTTTAATTCCGCTTGGGACAGCGGGAACACTAATTACTAGGTGATCTCACTCTCTATCTCAAAAATTTTCCAAACTCTCTTCCACTCTTTCTTTCCCTTTCCACTCTCCTTCTCACTCTCCCACTAGATCACTTCTTCTGAAAGTCGAGAGCTCAAGCTTGCATATGTTTTCTGGAATGTGTGTGGGATGAGAATGAGGTAGAGAGGTGGCCTTTTATAGTTGGAGCTGGGGGCAGGGCGGGCGCCCTGGCCAACAGGGCGGACGCCCCACTTGAGTGCCCTCTGTGGCTGAAACTTTCCCACTCCCTCACATGCTTCACTCCTACGCCAAATAATGCTGCATAGGTGGTGGTTGGTCGGTGGAAGTTGTCTGGTTGAGTGGAGATGAGTTGGTGGGTGAAATTATGTGATATGATGTATGTGAGGTGTAGTGTATGACATATGGGACCAAAGGATGTGGGTCATGCTTCTAGAAGATTGCTATAAATATAATGCAGAAAAAATTATGAGAATTGAAACTAAAAAATGATCATGGAAAAATATTTTTGTGCCTCCACAATAATTAATAATTATGGGTTTTTACACACCACAAATATTATTTATATGGGACTTTTGATTTTTATAATAATGCTATGGATGAGTATGACTAATGCAAGAATTAATTATGCAAAAAATTAAATGATGTGGATAAATACCGAATTACCTCCCGGCGAGGGTTTGGGAATTTTAGGTCCCCCAAGCTGGACCTCCAAATCTTTTTAAACTTCTGAATTGCCTTCCTCTGGAGATGGTGTCTCCAGTGGTTTCTCTTCGTGAACCTCCTCCACTGTAGAGTCTCTCTCTGGTCTGGGCTTGAATGTGAAGTGTTCTTCTTGTCCGTTTATGCTGAACTTGATTTCTCCCTTACTGACATCAATGTGGGCATTGGCGGTGCTCAGAAATGGCCCTCCAAGGATGATGGACACTTTTGAGTCGGGGTTCATGTCCAGTACCACGAAGTCTACTGGCACAAGGAAATCTCTTATTCTGACTGGGATATTTTCTGCGATGCCCATCGGGTGTCGAACTGATTGATCTGCTAGTTGTAGGCACATTGATGTTGGTTCTAGGGTTGTGTGTTCAAGCTTCTTGTAGACTGATGCTGGCATCACACTGACACTTGCTCCGAGATCACAAAGTGCATTGTTAAAGTGCTGGTCTCTGATTGAGCAATCAATGGTAGGACATCCTGGATCTTTCTTCTTCCTTAGTGGTTGGTTGAGGATGGCCGCACTACATTCTTTTGTCAGCTTGATTACCTCAGTGGTGGGCAGTGGCCTCTTTTTGTTAAGAATATCTCTAATGTACTTCACATATGTGGGTACCTGTATGGCATCAAGTAGAGGTATGTTGACATATAACTTTTGAATGACCTCTACAAACTTACCAAACTGCTCATCCGACTGTAGTCCTCTGTTTCTTCTGGGAAATGGCAAATAGTTGGTGTCGTGAAAATCTTTCCTCATTTCTCTAGTTCTTGATGGTTGTAGCAGATCTTCTGCTTCAACTGGTCTCTCTTCTTCTATCATTGCTGGTTGCACTGGAGCTGGTGTTCTTTGCTTCTCTCTTGGGTATGGGGGATCTCTGGTAGATCTCCCTCCTCTAGTAGTTATGTTCTTTACCTGAATTCATACCTTTGCTATTGGGTTGACTTGAGGTGGTTTGATATTTGTATACTGTCTCTATAGCCCTTTGATCTTCTTTGAACTTGGCCCTCTGGTCAATCCAATGGAGCAAATCTTCCATCTTAGTTGATAGTGCTTTTACTTCTTCTGGTATTTCTTCAGTTTGATGACAATGTTGAGTCTTGTCTTGGAACCAGCTTTGGTTTTCTGCTATATTATCCAAAAGTGTCTCTGCTTTTCCAATTGTAAACTCCAAGAATGATCCTTCAGCAGATGCATCTAGGCACTCACGAGACTTTTGGGTTAATCCATGATAAAAGGTCTGCATAAGTAACCATTTGGCCATTCCATGGTGAGGACAATCTGATATGTATCCTTGAAAACGCTCCCATGCTTCTGGAATGGTTTCTGTCTTCTGCTGTTGGAAACTGACAATATTTTCTCTTAAGGCAGCTATTTTGCCTATAGGGAAAAACTTTGATAGAAAGGCATCTGACAGGTTCGTCCAATTTTTGATGTTTGCTTGATTGGTGTAGAACCACTTCCTCGCCTTCCCTTCTAGTGAAAATGGAAAGAGGCGAAGTAGTATGACGTCTTTGTCAACTCCGTTGATGCTAATTGTGCTTCCAATCTCCAAGAAGTTCTGCAAATGTGCACTAGCATCTTCGTGTGCCTTCCCACTGAATTGTGTAGCTTGCACCAAGTTGATGAGGTTTGACTTGAGCTCGAACTTAGGTACTCCTTCTTCTACTTCAAATCTTGGACCAGTAAGAATGTTCTCAAGACTTGGGGCAGAAAATTCCTGTAAGGTCTTCTGTGCCATCACTTCAACAATTGGTAGCTAGCTTCTTCTTCCTTGATTGCTTTGGTTCTGATGATGAAGAATTTAATTCACCAAAGTCAATCCTGATATACCCTGTAAAAAATATAAACATAGGAAAACAACAGGGTGAACCTGCCAAAGTAGAGGTGCCTTGCTATGATTTCTCATTTATATAGTAGCTGTTATGCAATTATTTCTCAATAGTCTAGTCTAAAATTTTATTTGAATAACCTTGACCGACTTCCTGACTTTCCTTACCGTTCCCCGGCAACGGCGCCAGAAATGCTTGTTGACACTAGTTAACACCACTTGAATACTAGGTTGTCATCCCTAGCATGGTGCTAGAGCGTACTAAGGTATTTATAAACATAAAGGCTCTCTAGAAAATAATCTATTCTATCCGCAAGCGCACAGATAAAATACCTCATTGTAGCATTTCACCAGGATAAGTATTCCAGGTATCGTTATTTATAATTTTGCTTAAGAGAACGGCGAAAGCGAAAACAGGGGTAAAATCTATCAAGGCTTAGACTAGAGATAAACTTGCAAGAACATGATTACTACTGAGAAACTCGTCACACAGTCACTTGCTTTGGCAGGGGGTAAGCCATAATAATAAAGATAATGAAATATAAGCTCATGGGTAAATAACACAGCGATTAGAAATAGACTACTCCACATAAATGTAAGGTGACGTCGGACTAGCAAGAGAATGGATTCTAAGTATCTACTATTTACTAAGTCATAATCTACTCTAAGCATCTACAAGATCATATATAGCACAAAAGACTCTTCATTCATGTATAAGGAACATTGCTAAAGTAAATCAGAACATAGCAAGACTTACTCCGCAATACAAATTCTGCCTGTCCTATCAACGGAGGGTGGACTATATAAGAATCAACGAAGCTGTCACCATCGCGAACTACCACACGACCCGACCAATAGGATACATTTGCAGGTAAATAACATCTAAGCACCACGCCTACATGTGATCTACCACTTAACTCCCACGTGAAAAGAGCTAAGCGCTTTGCAAACTCATGCATGAACTCATCATCAATCATAACTATATCACTTATAGAACTAGAGCAAACTAGGAACATAATAAATAAAGACATAATGCAATTAGAATAAAGTCGTAGAGAAAGATATGAAATAATACCAATCTTTATTGACGAAGATCCGAAATCCAGAGCGCTAGGCCCTACTTCTCTAATTCTATCTAATCAATCCTATAAAACTTGAAAGAATTGGGAGTAGCTAAATCTAATTCTCTGCGGGAGAGAGAGTTTCTAAACCCTAAACTTGATGGCTTCCTCTGATAATGATTTCTCCTCCTCCCCTGGGGTGGAGAGGCCCTGCTTATATAGCCCCCTCAAATGATCGTGGGCCGTCGGATCAAACCGACCTTAATCGCACGGTTTTCCTTGATCCTTTAGGTCGGTGGAGCATAATCCGCGAAGTTGACGCTGATTGGCCACGGGAGTAGGGCGGCCGCCCCAAACCCTAGGGCGGGCGCCCTGGGCTGGGCCCCGTTCGGCCT
Source organism: Saccharum hybrid cultivar R570 (assembly GCA_038087645.1). NCBI lineage: Eukaryota > Viridiplantae > Streptophyta > Magnoliopsida > Poales > Poaceae > Saccharum > Saccharum hybrid cultivar. The sequence continues at coordinate 6,786,368 of JAQSUU010000112.1, read as the reverse complement.
CCCGTTCGTTCACGTGTCTTCTGGAGTCTTCTAGATGATAGAAAATTAGCGCACATGTTAATATCTCTATGTAAACCCGACGTGTGGGCCTTCTCTCCGTATTTTCTGATAACCCCCTGCAGAAATAGACAAACACCAAAACTCGTGGAATTCTGTCAGATAAAACCCTAATTCTAGATGTCTAGTGCATATTGATCCTTTTCCATGTTTAGTTGACAATTAAATTTGATACTTAAGGATCGTCAACAATCCTCGCGATATCCAGAAGCAGTTTGAGCTAACTTATTTGCTTCTTCATTATGCTCCCTAGGGATATGATGCAAGATTACTATCAGAAATTTTTTCAAGATTCCTTGACATTCCTCATAATACTCCCTTAATATGTCGTTCTTGCATTCATATTGACCAGTCAATTGATTAATCACCAGCTCAGAATCTCCAAAGATTTCAACAGCAACGGCTTTTACCTCCATAATAAGCCGAAGCCCTCTAAGCAATGCTTCATATTCCGATTGATTGTTAGTAACATGAAATTCAATGGGAGATGCATACTCAAAAGTTACCCCTCATGGAGAAATTAAGAGAATACCAGCACCACCACCTTTGTTACAAGATGATCCATCAAAGAACAAAGCCCAAGGTACAACGCTTATCACCTCAACAGAAAGATCCCGATGCTGGGTAATAAAATCGACAATAATTTGTCCCTTTACCGCTTTTGCCGATTCATATCTTAAATTAAATTCTGACAACGCTAAAATCCATTTGCCAATTCTTCCATTCAAAATTGGCATTGATAACATATGTTTGATTACATCAAAACTAGAAATCACCCGGCATTCGGCATTCAACAAATAGTGCCAAAATTTGGTACATGAATAATACACACACAGGCAAAGTTTCTCTGTAGCCGAATACCTAGTTTCTAGATCCAGCAGTTTTTGGCTAAGATAAGCTATCACTCTTTCTTTTCCCTCAAATTCTTGCATGAGGGCCGATCCTATTGTTAAGGTATCGGCCGCCACATACAGCTTAAAATGCTTATCAAGTTGCGGAGGTACCAACACAGGTGGTGCCTTCATATATTGCTTGATCTCATCAAAAGCCTTCTGCTGTATGTCACCCCATACAAATTTTTGATCTTTCTTGAGCTTCAAAAGTGGAGAAAAAGGTAAAACTCTTCCTGATAAATTGGATATAAATCTCCTCACAAAATTGATTTTGCCCAGCAATGACTGTAACTCCGTGAGATTAGTTGGAGGTACAACTTTGTCTATTGCTTCCATGCTCTTTTTCCTGACTTCAATTCCTCCTTTGTGAACCAAAAATCCCAAAAACTCGCTAGCCGAGACTCCAAAGGCACATTTGTTTGGATTCATTTTCAAACCATGCTTTCTTGTGCATTCCAAAGTCTTCCTTAAATCAGCCAAATGCCCTTCATGGTTCCTAGACTTGACCACCACATCATCAATGTAGATTTCCACGATTTTGCTGATCAACTCATGAAAGATATAATTCATAGCTCTTTGATAAGTCGCACCGGCATTCTTTAACCCAAATGTCATGACTATCCATTCAAACAAACCAATATGACCCGGACATCTGAAGGCTGTTTTTGAGACATCTTCTATTGCCATAAAGATTTGATTATAACCAGCGTTTCCATCCATAAAACTGATAACCTCGTAACCTGCTGCTGCATCTACTAGTAAATCGGCAACTGGCATTGGGTATCCATCCATAGGAGTGACTTTATTAAGATCTCTGAAGTCTATACAGACCCTCATTTTTCCATTTTTCTTGTACACTGGTACTATGTTTGAAATCCACTCTGCATACCTGCATGGCCGAATGAAGTTTGCCTCTATTAATCTTTCAATTTCCTTCTTCACATCGGCTAATACCTCTTCTTTGTAGATTTTCCGTGGAGGTTGTTTGTAAGGATGATATCCAGGTTTAATGGGTAATCGATGCTCAACAATAGTACGATCCAATCCAGGCACCTCTGTATAATCCCAAGCAAAACAATCTTTGAATTCTTTCAACAATTCTACTAACCTTGATTTGTATTCTGGGTTTAAATTTGCACTAATATACATCGGTCTTAGCTTAGAACCATCACCAATATCTACCTCTTCCAACTTATCGGCCGACATAAAACCACGACCCAACTTCCCTTTGTTGCCATCGATTGGATTACCCATTTAAAAATTACTGTGAGAGCTGACTGCTTGGATCGACTGTTGATCTCTGTTGAAAACATTCACAGGACCTTCTTCCCACTTTCTACCAGAGAAACAATCAAAACCATCATATTCCCAGTAAGCAGGTTCTGAAACAGCAACGGGCTTACCGAATCATCAGCATGAACAACCTCTATGTCATCTCCAATCCACTAGATAAGAATTTGGTGCATGGTTGAAGGGATGCAACAATTGGCATGAATCCAATCTCTCCCTAGAAGCAGACTATATGCCCCCTTACCATCGATGACAAAGAATGTAGTAATCAAAGTTTTTGAGCCAATCATCAACTCAGCATGCACAGCTCCACGAGTGTCAGAGGGATTGCCAGCAAAATCTCTGAGAATCATGTCAGTCCTCAACAGGTCCTCACTTGTCATTCCAAGCTTTCTGAAGGTCGTATATGGCATGATATTTATAGCAGCTCCTCCATCAACAAACATCTTGGTCAAAGGCTTGCCATTGACATACCCTTTCAAATAGAGTGGCTTTAAGTGACGATGTTTGGCCGGCTTGTCAAAAACTGCTCTCTGTGTTAACACAAGTTGAGCCATCAAATCTTGATACCCACTCTCATCAAAATCAGAATACACGTCTTCTTGGATCTCTTGGCTTTTGGGAGCTATAAACTCTGAAGGGAGGAAGAAAGTCATGCAAGCATCAGCTGAAGGATCATGTTCATCGGGCTTCTCCTTAGGGCGCCATATTTGATTCTTTCTGGCAGCTGCTTCTTTCAGTTCTTGGTTCCTTAAGCGTTGAACTCTCCTCTTCTGACTTTTCCTCAGACCTGGAGGACACCACTGTCCCTTTTGCCACACATATTCATAGGAGTCTTCTTCTTCATCACACATCCTATTATGAGCCCAACCTTGATCTGCAAATCTCTTCCTTTGCCGACTCTCAAAGCTATCTCTTTTTAAGCGTCGATCGTTCTTAGAAAAATATATTCCAAGCCTTTCATGGACGGAACGGTGGTTGGCTCGAGACTGCCTATACTCTGAATATTGGACACTACATTCAGGACAATTGTTTTTAGCAGGCAGCTTCAAACCTTCATTCCAACAATACTTGAAGAATGAACAACCCCAATGAGACTGCTCCTGTTCTTTCATGTATTCTTCTTGTTCCCTTCGGTATACCTCCTCTTCATACCTCTGGCGTTCTCCCATAAACCATCGCTCTTCTTCCATAAATTGTTGCTTTTCATAATATTCTCTTTCTTGCTCTCTTTGCCATTTATTTAGCAAGATGCGCGATGTAATCCTAGGCCTGGAAACTTCTCCCCTTTCGGTTCAGCTATTCTGGAACTGAACCCGCTGCTACATTTCTTCTTTGGAGACTTGCCGATCAGGATCAACAGCACCACTTTTCTTTGCTCTGTCCGAAGTTAATACCTTTGTCTTGCCTTTTCCTTTGGGATCACTTGCAGAGGTCATGTTCACAGAGAAAGAAATCATATTTTGTGGAAAAGGTTGATCATCAACTTTCATCTTGCCATCAAACCTTATATGTCCTTCTTGGATAGCTTTCTGGATCCGCACTCTGAACACTCGGCAATCATTGATGGAATGAGAATTAGTGTTATGGTAGCCACAATACTTTTTGTCTTTTACACCTTCAGGACGCAACATGGGATGTCCTTCTGGCAACTTGATGCGACCTTCCTTCACTAATAATGCAAAAAGTTTATCTGCCTTAGTAACATCAAAATCATAAGCTCCCTTTTGTTGCCTCAACCAGCGTTGATTAACTTGAGTAGGCTCCTTTGCCCAATTCAGCTCAGCTGCAGCTATCTCATCTTCATCAACATACTCAGTTGCTTCCTCCAGAAAGCCTTGATACATCTCATTGGTGGCATTGTTCTTCTGAAAGCGACCATCTCTTCTGAATCCTTGAGCTTGATTACTCATAGCTGCCAATCGCTGTGACAGTTGGCCAAGGTCATCAAACTCCATGCCGAATAGTTTCTCTCTGACATTTGGCAACATACCTGCTACAACCATTCCTGGTAACTGATCATCTGGTATATTCAGGGAATAGCACAAGTTCTTAGTCTCCCTGAACCTACGAAGATATTCCAGTGGTGTCTCATTCGCTCTCATCCTCAGAGTCATCAAATGAACCATCTTTTTCTCATTGGTTCCCGTGTAGAAATATGAATGAAACTTTTGCTCTAAGTCTGCCCATGTACCAATGGAATGAGCCGACAAAGATGTGAACCATTTGAAAGCCGGTCCTGTAAGAGGCAAAGGAAAATATCGGATTCTCCAAGCTTCATCCGCAGCAGCTTCCCCAAGCTGCATCAAGTATCGACTGATGTGCTCTACAGTGCTGGTATCATCTTGACAAGAAAACTTGGTCAAATCTGTTGGAGGCTTTACTCTAGGAGGAAGTGCTACCCTATTATATCACTCTGGGTAAGGAGATTGGTATGAATAGGATTGTTTTTTGGGCTTCAAACCGAACTGATTCTACATCATATCGGCCATCCTGTGCATCAATACGTCAATACTTGAATCTTGAGCTCCTTGCATCTGTCCCATGGAAGGCAATCCTAAAGCACTCTTATATCCCAGATTCGGCATAGCATTGAGAGCACTATGATTAGTAAACTCCTGATACCCATCTCCATACATGTTCTTTTGCAACCTGTTTGCTGCTGGAGATACTTTGAGAGCTGATGATGGCACTTCTCCTGTTGTACCAAATGTAATCTGGCCATAGGTAGGATGCGGTTGTCTCTCATTAGGAACCGGTCCACCTTTGTTTGAGGCAAACGCAATTTCTCCTTCAGCAAGCTTCTTTTGATGCTTAGATACATTGAACAGCGTTGATCTGCTGATTGGGCCAGCATTTTCTTCAAAGTATTTATCGGCCGTTGGACCGAAAGTATTGACCATGATTGCCCTAAAGGTATTAAGAAAAGCTATATGGTAGTTTGTCATGGTTTCTCCCATAGCTTTGTAGACCAGCGCTGCCATTTTATGAGCATCCTCTTCTTCAGTGTAATCGGTTTGATGTGGAAGAAGAACCCTCGGCAGTGAGTGTTTTTGGATCACCTTGTTGCTCTTATTCTTCAAAAAGGACATCAAACACTTCTGTTGGAATTGCTCACATGCCTGCTACACCAATTCCTTGAAGTTTTCTAGCAACTCCTCCATGGTCACATCCAGAACGTGACTATTGCTGATGTCAGCCATCTCAAATTAATATGGTCCCACTGGGCGTGCCAAAAAGTGTGTTGGCACAAAATGTGGCGCACTGTGCCTCACATACAGCAAGCCGAAAAGTGTGGCTTCAATCGGGTGCCCGGACGGTTTGGAATCCGAAGACGTGCCAGTCGGTTAGACCTGAAAGCCGACAAGGGATAAAACGATAAGATTAAAAAAACTGGAACATACCGGGTAAAACCGGATAGTTCCATATTTATGGCCCTGAAGCCATTTACGACGACATACAGCTATAGAAGCTATCTGCCAAAGCATGTTTACATGTCATTCGGCAAATATGAAGTAAGAAATATAAAACATTTGATTGCCGAATGCGTATGTAAGAGAAGACTGATTTGAACAAGCCTAGATTAATCTTCATACATCGTATAAGAGCATAAGTTCTAGACCAGTAACATTAATCAGGGGATGATAAAAATTAAATAGGTAATTTGTAGATACAAATCTTATTTAAATTATACACGCATAGGCTAATTCAACTAGTCTGCCGCACGTCTAGCTTTCATATACCCATCAAGCGTAAACTCAAGCAAGTTAATCCACATGATATCGCTCGCTATGAATTTACACCACTTCTTATAACCAGATTAATCCACCACATGATACAATCTAATAATAAAAGGGTAAAAGCATGCATATAACCAAATAGATCCATAAATACTCGTTACTTGTGTAAGCACAACCATATTCGGCAAGATTACCGAATTGGGGTCCATGAAGAAGGAACAGACAAGCCAACATGATCTAAACCTAACAACACCTGCATCCGCCGCACGATACCTAGTTCTATTAGGGTTAAACTCACTTTAACATGAATGAACCCGCAACATGTATATAACACCCTAAAATTTGCTTCTTTGGAAATAGAGCTAAAATAATTTAATTATGAATGTTTTGTGCTCATGAAATATAGTAAAACAAAATTTTTATTGAATTAAAATTCATCGTAGGATGTAGCAACATTGTTGTGCATACATGCTGATGCATTTGTGTTTTTGTATTGCTTGGTTTTGACCAAAGATCAAAATGAATTCAAGTTGTTCTTTCAAAATGCGTTTAGGTCGATTTTCCTTCTCCGATATACATATATCATTTTTTACAATCAAATTCCATGTTTCTCATCCGTCAATCAACCTCTACTCACTTCTCAGGAATTTTTCCGACTTTTTCTGTAGCTTGTTTCCACTTGTCTGTGAGCATAATCTAATTTTTAGATGCTCCAAAATTACCTTTTAGTGAGCTCCAAATACTTTATTTGGGTTCCTCATGTTCCATAATGTCTCTGGAAATTTTTCCCGAATTTTCGGAGCTTTCGGAGTATTTTTCGCGGCTTAAATAATAATTTTGGACTTTTCTGGAATTATTTTATCCATGAAAATAATTAATTCCGAAAATAATAAATCTCTTATTTTTTTCCAACGCTCAAAACCCATGTGCAATAATCCTAATAAAACTCAAAGGCCCATACATTTATTTACTAATGGGCTTAAATGATTACTTAGGCCTATTAGCGGAGGTGGATGGTGCAACGTCAATTAGCACCATATCGCTAGTTGACATGGAGGTGGAGAGTTTTCCTCCCTATATATACGTACCTACCCCATGAGCAATGCACACCAAAAACTACCGTAGAGGAGCCCCTAGTTTGGGAAATCTCTTGTGTAGTAAATTATATTTTCTTCTCCTTCTCTTGTCGCCGTTCGACGAAGCCACCAGGCGTTCTACTCTAAGAAGAAGAAGAGGTATTTACTTGAATTCCACCGTCTAGATCACATTAAAAACCAGATTTTGATTTATTTTCGAAACTAGGTATTTACAAAACTGCCACTATCTTGTTTAGGCCATATCTTCTACGTTTTAACTCCGATTTGATCCGTTCAAATTGCGTTAGGTTCGTATTTGTGAGCTCTACATGTTGGTAGTACTGTACAGTAGGTTTGGAAAATTTAATTTTTGAGTTTATATTAAAGTAATTATTTATCTATAGGAAATCTTAGAAAATTCATAACTTTTACGTTTTAAATCCGAATTTCGTGATCTCTATCCTGTGTGTTCGTAGCAATGCGTAGAACATCTTTAAAACCTTTTCACATATTGTTTCATATGTTTGGTGTACTGTTCTAATTATTATTTATTGTTTGCTTCGTGTATGATTGCTCGATGTGTGTGTGGTGATTTATTGATCAAGTCCAGTCGGTGAGATTTACGTGGAGATTCAAGAAGCTATTAATTGAAGATTTGGATCAGAGAAAGGATCTCAATTTAAGGCAAGTATAGCATGGGATCATCCTTGTTTCCTATTCACCTTTAATATACTTAATTCATGTGCATGTGTCTACCTTGTTACCACTAAGGATATCCTAGTTTTTGTATCTTGTACCTTGACACCCATGGGACATTGCATTGGGTAGTATTTATGCTAGTGCTCAAGATAAATAACCATGATCTGTAACTTGACTAATGATATATGCAATAAACGTTTAAATGATGCTTTAAAGCAATATGGCTCAAGAGGGCTAGAGCATATTTGGTTGTTTTTATGGTGCTCTAGTTTCTCTCCATAAGGACTTATCTGTAAGCGAACATCCGGGACTTACAGTACAACTGTGAGGGCTATATGGCTCTGGCTTTAGCTCAGTATGAGGACCTTTTCTAGCTTGTTAGAGGTTACCCTTGTGGCGCAAATGGGGTAAAGCAGACTGTGGATCCCTACGTGGTGTATCACACGGACTGACTTCTGAAACCTAGCGGCCCTAACTTGTTAGACGAACCTTTGAAAGGCTTCATAGTGTTTCCCTGCCTGCTCACCTTGGAAGTGTTTTGGGAGTCGCGATCCCGGGCATATGGGTAATAATGACTCACAGTGAAAGTGTACAACCTCTGCAGAGTGTAAAACTGTTATAACAGCCGTGCTCATGGTCACGAGTGGCCTTGGACCCTTACAGAATAAACGATGAATTCTGATGATATTGATGTTCACTAATGATTATTGTTTCTTGCTATACATTATTCTCGTTTACATGATCATGAGGTTATTTGGGTTTATGGTAAACTTGTTGCTACTCAAATGTTAAAAAGTTGACTCACTAAAAGCTATTGCAGTAAACCCGTGTTAAATCTTTTGAGCTTTATGAACCCCATGATATATTTGCTGAGTTCGACATGGACTCACTCTTGCTATTTCTCACATCTCAGGAAGGGTACCAGACTGTTAGATTCTAGAATTGTTAGGCTTGTGATCAACTAGTTAGTTTGTTCCTGGAGTGAAGTCTACACCCGGTGTTCGGAGTTGTCTTTCCGCTGTGTTGCTCTTTAAGGTATATTTTATACCATTGTGTTATGTATATTAAGCATTTGTTTCTTGATATTACACGTATCTGTGGCTATATGTGAGATTTGACTACTTTATTTCACATATGGTGTATGTCTGGTTTTATCCTTAAAACCGGGTGTGACAGAGTGGTATTAGAGCAATGCTGACTGTAGGACGCAAGCTTAGTTAGAAAATGGTCGTCTTAAGGTTTTGAAACTGCTATAACAATCCTTGTTCTATTAACCTTGGTATTTTCTTCCATACTGTATCCTTTCCCTTGATATTATCCCCGCCTTGTTGCTTATTTTAAAAGTCTTTGTTCTCATCTTCACTCCTTGATTTGGTATGCTTTTAGAACCTCATCTTACCATCTTCTTGCGACATCGAAAGAGAAGTTTTAGGATCTTTTCCCTTTATACGAAGAAAACGATAGCATCACAAGTTGAGTCAATGATTGAGTTGTGCTCCTATGTTGCCTTGTTGGATTGTCTTTATGTCTATGTTTGTTTTGGATCTTTGTAATGATTGCAATGAATTTGTGGATCCCACAATTTCATTTAGATATAGGCTTAAGATATAAGGATTACTGAATAGGTAGATGGGTTGGTTTATTTTGACTCTCTACATCCTATCCTTTTAGAGCAGTCTGTCTCATTTGGCTTATACATCTGTCTCTGAACGACCATACATCATAAGAAAATTCTGGACAATATTAGGCTTCGAGATCTTTACCTAGACGCAAGAACTACCCTCATACCTATTTTGGATTGGGAGATACAAAAATCACAAGATGATGCAACTGTGCTGTCTGAAACCTGAAACAGAATCTGTTATGTGTTGTTTTCGGTCAAGTTAGCTGCAGAATCTGGAAAAGTGTTCTATAAGTAAGTTGTAGAGAATTTGATAAGCTTTCCAACGGTATAAGGTGCAACTTAATTGGATTAACAGAACTGGAGATATGGATATTTTACTGTGCTGCTGTTTTTTTTCTGCTCGCGAGGAATTTCGAAGTACTTGTTCTTGTTTAGGCATATAAGTTTTTATTGGAGATCAGAAGGTCATCATGATAGTAAACTCACTTAGAAGAAGGTTCAGGCTACTCTTTTATCCCCCTAGTTTCTCTTTTCTTAAGGGGGGTAGCCAAAGTTAAAGAAGTTGTAAGGATTAGTGCCTTGTTGGATCATCTACGAGAAGCTCAGGAACATACTCAGTACAAGTTGGCGATTATAACATAGGAAGGTGGTGTTGGACATCTATAGTTGGTTCCACGGGAACTTAGAAGACATCACTACCATGTCAAGTATGGCTAGTAAGTTTTAAGTGAAGGAAGTCTTCTACTTGGATAGGTATTCCCTTGTGGTGGAGTTATTATGTAGAAGAGCTTAAGAGAGTTGAATGTGTGGGATGCTCTTAAGGCTATAAGAGTGACATTTACATGGATCACAAGAATCTGAAGAGCGTGCTCACTAAGTTGGTTTGAGATGCGGTATCATTGTCGGTTTGATCCTGATCAAGACCTTTCTGACTTGCAAAAGTGTTATCGTTTGGAGAAGTAGAAGTCGTTGCCGATGACTATAGCAACGGAGAATTATGCTAAGAAGATTCGAACGACATCATGGATGTCTCAGAAATAGTTGAGCAAGCTATTCGGAGTAAGATGATCAAAGTATGTTGAAACGCAAGAGTGACACTGAGAGGATGAGGCTTCTTGAATCAAGTGAAGAAGATCTATAGTCAGAGTTTCCATATATCTTGGATCACTATCTTCCGAATCTCGGGACGAGATTCATCTTAAGGGGAGTAGAATTGTAACACCCTAAAATTTGCTTCTTTGGAAATAGAGCTAAAATGATTTAATTATGAATGTTTTATGCTCATGAAATATAGTAAAACAAAATTTTCATTGAATTAAAATTCATCTTAGGATGTAGCAACATTGTTGTGCATACATGCTGATGCATTTGTGTTTTTGTATTGCTTGGTTTTGACTAAAGATCAAAATGAATTCAAGTTGTTCTTTCAAAATGCGTTTAGGTCGATTTTCCTTCTCCGATATACATATATCATTTTTTACAATCAAATTCCTTGTTTCTCATCCGTCAATCAACCTCTACTCACTTCTCAGGAATTTTTCCGACTTTTTCTGTAGCTTGTTTCCACTTGTCTGTGAGCATAATATAATTTTTAGATGCTCTAAAATTACCTTTTAGTGAGCTCCAAATACTTTATTTGGGTTCCTCATGTTCCATAATGTCTCTGGAAATTTTTCCCGAATTTTCGGAGCTTTCGGAGTATTTTTCGCGGCTTAAATAATAATTCTGGACTTTTCTGAAATTATTTTATCCATGCAAATAATTAATTCTGAAAATAATAAATCTCTCATTTTTTTCCAACGCTCAAAACTCATGTGCAATAATCCTAATAAAACTCAAAGGCCCATACATTTATTTACTAATGGGCTTAAATGATTACTTAGGCCTATTAGCGGAGGTGGATGGTGCAACGTCAATTAGCACCATATCGCTAGTTGACATGGAGGTGGAGAGTTTTACTCCCTATATATACGTACCTACCCCATGAGCAATGCACACCAAAAACTACCGTAGAGGAGCCTCTAGTTTGGGAAATCTCTTGTGTAGTAAATTATATTTTCTCCTCCTTCTCTTGTCGCCGTTCGACGAAGCCACCAGGCGTTCTACTCTAAGAAGAAGAAGAGGTATTTACTTGAATTCCACCGTCTAGATCACATTAAAAACCAGATTTTGATTTATTTTCGAAACTAGGTATTTACAAAACTGTCACTATCTTGTTTAGGCCATATCTTCTACGTTTTAACTCCGATTTGATCCGTTCAAATTGCGTTAGGTTCGTATTTGCGAGCTCTACATGTTGGTAGTACTGTACAGTAGGTTTGGAAAATTTAATTTTTGAGTTTATATTAAAGTAATTATTTATCTATAGGAAATCTTAGAAAATTCATAACTTTCACGTTTTAAATCTGAATTTCGTGATCTTTACGCCTGTGTGTTCGTAGCAATGCGTAGAACATCTTTAAAACCTTTTCACATATTGTTTCATATGTTTGGTGTACTGTTCTAATTATTATTTATTGTTTGCTTCGTGTATGATTGCTCGATGTGTGTGTGGTGATTTATTGATCAAGTCCAGTCGGTGAGATTTACGTGGAGATTCAAGAAGCTATTAATTGAAGATTTGGATCAGAGAAAGGATCTCAATTTAAGGCAAGTATAGCATGGGATCATCCTTGTTTCCTATTCACCTTTAATATACTTAATTTATGTGCATGTGTCTACCTTGTTACCACTAAGGATATCCTAGTTTTTGTATCTTGTACCTTGACACCCATGGGACATTGCATTGGGTAGTATTTATGCTAGTGCTCAAGATAAATAACCATGATCTGTAACTTGACTAATGATATATGCAATAAACGTTTAAATGATGCTTTAAAGCAATATGGCTCAAGAGGGCTAGAGCATATTTGGTTGTTTTTATGGTGCTCTAGTTTCTCTCCATAAGGACTTATCTGTAAGCGAACATCCGGGACTTACAGTACAACTGTGAGGGCTATATGGCTCTGGCTTTAGCTCAGTATGAGGACCTTTTCTAGCTTGTTAGAGGTTACCCTTGTGGCGCAAATGGGGTAAAGCAGACTGTGGATCCCTGCGTGGTGTATCACACGGACTGACTTCTGAAACCTAGTGGCCCTAACTTGTTAGACGAACCTTTGAAAGGCTTCATAGTGTTTCCCTGCCTGCTCACCTTGGAAGTGTTTTGGGAGTCGCGATCCCGGGCATATGGGTAATAATGACTCACAGTGAAAGTGTACAACCTCTGCAGAGTGTAAAACTGTTATAACAGCCGTGCTCACGGTCACGAGTGGCCTTGGACCCTTACAGAATAAACGATGAATTCTGATGATATTGATGTTCACTAATGATTATTGTTTCTTGCTATACATTATTCTCGTTTACATGATCATGAGGTTATTTGGGTTTATGGTAAACTTGTTGCTACTCAAATGTTAAAAAGTTGACTCACTAAAAGCTATTGCAGTAAACCCGTGTCAAACCTTTTGAGCTTCATGAACCCCATGATATATTTGTTGAGTTCGACATGGACTCACTCTTGCTATTTCCCACATCTCAGGAAGGGTACCAGACTGTTAGATTCTGGAATTGTTAGGCTTGTGATCAACCAGTTAGTTTGTTCCTAGAGTGAAGTCTACACCCGGTGTTCGGAGTTGTCTTTCAACTGTGTTGCTCTTTAAGGTATATTTTATACCATTGTGTTATGTATATTAAGCATTTGTTTCTTGATATTACACTTATCTGTGGCTATATGTGAGATTTGACTACTTTATTTCACATATGTTGTATGTCTAGTTTTGTCCTTAAAACCGGGTGTGACAATGTAGCAATCTAGGTTGATCTAATTTGGCTATACGAACACAAAGCCGAAGCATATCAATCTAGATTGGGCAGAAGAGTGTTACAAATATATAAAACATTTAAAATAATGTAGCACATGATAACTTGATGAATCTACCAGATCTTGCCAAATCTAATAGAGCCGATAACTATCTTTCTTTGCTGAGTTATCAAGCGGACGCCTGCCGCACGGCCATCTAGTCAAGATGAACAAAGCGTAAGCAAAGACTTCCTATTCGTCAAGCAGACGCCTGCCGCACGGCCATCCAGTCGAGACAAATAAGACTACTTGCACCATGGTCTAAATCCACCGCATGATACTAGACATGGTAGCAAGGTTGTCGATACTTACGGAGGTCGACGGATCGATGGTTCCTCTCGAAGAACTCGACGACACGACGAAAAAGGACTCAAAACTTGGCACGGGGCCGGTTGTGTTGAATTGATTGTTGTTTTTTTACAATAGCCGGGGCGTATATTTAGACCCTGTACAGAATACGAGTCCTAAAAGACTACGAAACATTAAACAAAATTTGGAAACTACGACTCTTAGCTCTAACTCTCCTCGGAGTCCTCTATTAATACGTCTCTTCTTCTTTGAATCGTCTTTTTACGCCATCCTCTTTTTCCCTGATTGGAACCACCGCCTTCCGAGATAGCCGACCGCATGGGCATTTGCCGAAGCGCCAAAGATTAGCCGACCGCTCTATCATTTACCGAATACTCCTCCTGCCATGTACTAGGTCCACCTGTCATCTTCTCAATGTTAACCAAAATCCAGTGTTAACAGAATCTAATGGCCCTAACTTGTTAGACGAACCTTCGAAAGACTACATAGTGTTTCCCTGCCTGCTCATCTTGGGAGTGTTTTGGGAGTAATTAACCCGGGCATATGATAACACGACTCACAGTGAAAGTGTACAACCTCTGCAGAGTGTAAAACTATTATAACAGCCGTGCTCACGGTCACGAGTGGCCTTGGACCCTTATGGAATAGTTGATAATTATTAATGGTTATGTTTTTGCTATTCATCAATCATTTCACATGGATCATAAGTTTATTGTTTACATTAAGTCATCTTGATGCTATTGATATGCTAAAATGATGCTAACTAAAAGCTACATGCTGATAAACCAATGTTATGCCTTTGAGCCTCATAAACCCCATGTTACACTTGTTGAGTATGAGATGTACTTACGCTTGTTTATTTTTCTTACTTGGATAAAAATCCCAGATGGGTAACAGATGGTGCTAATAGTGACTATTACTCCTACTTCCCTGAAGATTACTAGACTTGTAGTCAACCAGTCAATGTGCCTGTGATTGGAGCTACCACGAGAGATTATTATTTTTACTTCCGCTTTATTTGTGTAAAGACTATATGTTAAATATCGTGATGTAATAACATTTGTGATGATACTTCTGTTATAATTTGTTAACTTATGTGTGATTGATCTCTGGGCACACATAAGAGTATGCATTCCATTTGGCCTTTAAATGGGTGTGACAGGGCCAAACCCTAAACTCCGGCATGCGCTCTCTCCCTTTCTCCCTCCCCTTCTCTAAACTCCCTCTCCTCACTGCAGGGATCTTGGCCCCCTCTCCTCTTCACTACAGCGAACAAGCTCGCCCAGTGTCCATCGTCTCTTGTTGTTCTCTTGTGTGCAGAACTGATATCCTTCTATGTACAGTGATTATAAATTGTTACATTCATGCTATCTACTGAGCCTTGGGGATGATGCAATGATGATCTTTTTAAGACTGAGACAATGGAGTTCTGCAGTGATGAGTATATAGTTATTTCATTCTTCAATGAATCTTGTGACAATGTTGTTCTATTAGTTGCGCATTTTATCCATTTGTTAGTCAGCATACATCCATTGTCAACGATGTCTTTGCTTCATACAATTTAGCGGTTCTTCTATTACTGAGCACAACCCATTGCCAATAATGTATTTTTGATTGGCCTTGCTAGAAAGGTAATTTATTACTTAGTGAACGTCAATATCAGGCTTAGTTTTCTCTTTAACTTTCCAAACTATACATATTATTTATGCATTGTACCTTTGCTTATCTCATATTACTTTTCATGGTTTGTGTTAAGTGTTTGTGAGAAAAATACACTAATAGTGTTCGGGCAGCTCGTTGGAAATATTGCATGTAGAAATAATTTGGACCCATCTTGCATTGGTTGGTCTGCCCCCCTCTCTTCGTTTCCCTTTCCCTGAATGCTGATTACGTTTGTATTTGAAAGAGTCCCAGAATTAGTTTAAGTACCCAAGTATATGCTTCCATGAGTGCATGATGTCGGCGTACAATAGACAGCGATTCTTCACGCAATGTTCACCCTCCGTGTGAGGTCATATATATTTTGCCTACAATACAACCATGCCAAACCATGCATCTGAGTGTGGACAAAGAACAAATTAGTTGTTCATATAGGTATTTCCTGAGGAAAAAAAGTATTGCTACATTGCTCTTCAGGGTGAAAAGTCATTGTTTTAGTGCCGCACACATCATTTTCAGTTACTAAACCTTTCTAGATGTTAATGGTATATGAGGAAGCTGTATTCTTATGAACATTTCTTTGTGCCACTTGGATCTAATTCTTTACGCAAGAATGTTATGTTCTCCTAATGCCTGCCTCGATTTTAACGTATGTCTTCATGAGATCAGAAATCCTAGTTTCTGTATGTTTTTCCTAATGCCTGAACCAATTTTAGTGTATGTCTGTATGAGCCCACAAATCCTGATTTCTATCTAGATGTTTTCTGCTCGAACTGCAGCTGATACTACATTTATGAACAAACAGGTTGATTACTATATATTCAAGCTAACAATTAGGTTCTGGATCTGTTTGGCTCGCACCTGCACAGAGAGCGGTATAGGTGGGAAAAAGGCAGAAAAGCAGCCACAAACCAATTTTCTGACATACATTACCTTGCTAACCACAATGGATCGATCTACATGTTTTGCTTATGTTTTTTACTTTTATGTCTCTGATTACATTATCTGACACGGTTTGAGGGATTCCTGGTGGTGATCTTTTATGTTTTCTAATTTAAGTCAGGTGATTGGGTTGGATGAATCTTGCTGGCGTTGCTTACACCACGTCTATCACAGTTGCAAAGTCTCATGTTTTTGGGGTTCTATAGTCGGCCAACAAATGCTACTTACATTCTCTCTCAAATATTTCTAGAGAAAGTATCACCAATGTAACGGAACCGTCCAAATTATAAGAGCACAAGTACAAAAACAATCACCGAAGTGATCAAATTCTCGCACTTGAACCCATATAACTCCGGCAGTCCAATGAAATCATGAGGGATTTCAAACCAACCAACATACAAGCCAAGATCGTAGTGATTCAACATAACAAGTTACATGTTATATCCATTTCACAAGTAGTTCAATATACATCGGAGTTCAACATAGTTATTACAACTTACATTGAAAAGTAGCGGAAGCAAAGTAATTTGAAAATAACATTAATCTTATTTCAAATACATGCCAGTACCACGGTCGACTTCTACCAAAAGCATTAGAGATAAGGTAAATAAGAAGGATCATGCCCGTGATCACACTCCGCCACTAAGGCAGGAGCCAACTGTAAGGTCCAAATGGCTAGAGGGGGGTGAATAGCCTATTTAAAAATCTACAAGCTTCACTAAACAACCACGTTAGTATAAAAGATGGCTAAGCTTATTCTAGCACTAGCTCAACTACACTATGCAAGCCACCTATACAATTCTAGTGAAGCAAGGCTATGATCTCTAATACACACCAACAAGGCTAAGTCACTAAGCTACTTACTCCTATGTGATAAAAGCTACACTAAGCAAACTACACTAGGACTAGTACAAGAAAGTAAAGAGCAAGTGACTTGATTCTTATACCAACGATGTAGAGAAGTAATGCACTCGAAGAATCAATCACAATGATCAACCACAAGAGAAATCCTCGGCAAAGGGATGACACAAGATTTTTTACCGAGGTTCACTTGCTTCCCGGCAAGCTACTCCTCGTTGTGGCGATGCACCCACTTGTCGGTTCGCGAGCTAATCGACTATCAAGAGTCGAGCCCTCGGCGGGCGCCGCACAACCGCACACAAGATGGGGATCCTCCAAGCCACGAGTTCCACTAGAGTATCCAATTTGCGAACTCCCGCGGGGAAGGATCAAGAACCCCTTACAACACTCGGTGAGGGCTCCAACAATCTCCAATTGCGAGCTCAATCACCTCCGCTGCTCCAAGTCGTCTACCGTGTCGGGAAACACGGAAGAGTAACAAGAAATCCGCAGCAACTCAAAGATCAAGTGCCTCTAGAATGCAACTCTCAAGCAATGCACTTGAATCTCACTCAATCTCACTCAAGATGTGCAACCAAGCAAAGAGATGAGTGGAGGGGTTGTTCTCTAGCTCAAAGGATGTCTCTAGGTCTCAAAATGTGCAAGAGTTGCCCTCAAACCCCGGACACCGTCTATTTATAACGAAGGGGTACGCAGCTAGCCGTTACGGATGACTCAGTTGAAATCGCGCTGACCGGACGCTCCGGTCAGGGTGACCGGACGCGTCCGGTCACTACACGACAGCAAGAAACAGTGCGCGTCAGAACTAGCCGTTGCCCTGACCGGACGCGCTCTACCGTTTGACCGGACGCGACAGTGCCAGCGTCCGGTCGTGTTCCAGTAAGCTCCCGTCGAGACCGGACGCGTCCGATCGCACGTGACCGGACGCGCCGCGCGTCTGATCAACACTCTACCCTTCTGGACGCCTGACCGGACGCTCCGGTTCCGTGAGGGACCGGACGCGCCGGTCGCGCGCTCTACTTCAGCGCACAGGAGAGCTGACCGGATGCGCTGGTCAGGCCAGACCAGCGTCCGGTCACAAACCCTAGTGCCCATGCCGCGTTGAATTGACCGGACGCGTCCGGTCAAACCGAGACCGCGTCCGGTGCAGCGTCCGGTCACCACAGTGACCGCCGTTCGCCTCCGTTTCTTTTCCGACTTCTGGCGCAATAGAAAATAGGCATTTTAATTCCTCAAAAACGCCTGAATCCCGCGCTCGCAAGCTCGGCGGGAGGGAGAGCGAACCCCAAACCCCTTACTACCGCTCAAACACCACCACCTTTGCAAATGTGCCAACACCACCAAGTGTACACCACCATGTGCATATGTGTTAGCATTTTACAAACATTTTTAAGGCGTTATGTTAGCTCTCAACTAGATCCTAATGCATATGCTCAAGACATTGATCTAGTGGCACTTGATTCCCGAGCTAACCGTGATTGCCCCTCTTGATAGTCGGCTATGTATCCTAAATCCGGTCAATCACTTCTCTACTCATCTTAGACCGGCAAAAGGAAAACCCTATAGTTATACCTTTGCCTTGCGCTCTTAGATCCTTCTCCTCCACTTGATCATCATGTCCATCATATTATGTGCATCTCCACCATGATCATCATTTCATGTCCATGCACCATTTCTCTGTGATCTTGTGGCCACCACTCCTTGCCACGTACACCTTCATCACATGTGTTGCTTATGCCTAACTCAAAACACTTAACACATGGCATTAGCAACTTGGTGTCATTAATTACCAAAACCAAACTTGGGCTTTCAATCTCCCCCTTTTTGGTAATTGATGACAACCATCACAAAGATAAGAAATGAAAACAATTTTCAATTTTGATAGTATTAGCTCCCCCTACATATGTGGTTCCATGAGTTTGGTTCAATTTTGCACATATGTATGGATTTGAATTTTGGGAGAGTTACTACTATCAAATTGATGCTAAGGTATATAGAATGGACCTTTGAAGCGTGATACCAATCGGAGTTGCCTTTATATACCATCCTTAGCATCGATGTAGCTAGACACCACTTGTAATACATCACTTGCAAAGATCACAAGCACTAAAGTACCCCGTGAGATCAACATTAAGAGCAAAGGTGTCTAGATACTACTTGTAAAGCTACTCTTAACAAAACATCATTCAAGTTCTATTTCTAGCAAACACCAAACAATCATGAAGATGAATTTAAACTTTGCAATGCAACAATTCATCATGTTAATGCACATACAAATGCAACAAATAATTCATGAGCTTGCTCCCCCTACTTGTGTGCTCAAATTTAATTGATCCCTTTCCAATGTCTTATCTTATGCTTTCTCTCCCCCTTAGTAACTTTCTCTCCCCCTTAGTAACTTAACTTTTTATCTTTGTGACTTTTCTATCTTTGTGACTTTTCTCTCCCCCTTTGTCAACAATCACCAAAAAGGTGCCAATTTTAGTGAGAGTCAAGTCAATCAATATGAGGGAGTCCAAATTATGGTTCAATCTAGTTCACTTGCCTAGAATATGTAATTCGGTTTGATCCAAGGACAAGCTTCTTCACACCTCATAAAGTATAAGGGTTATCTTGACCATGTTGAATTACACATCATGAGCTCATTTTCTAGATTCAACACTAGGTTTGCAAGCCCACAAACATGTCATATGCTACCACTAGATCAATCAAACATAGAAGCAATAGTGGTACCATATATACATTAAACTCATTTGATTTTCATGAATGAGCCTATTTGACATGCAAATATGTCTATATGTTCTAAACATGTCCTTAGCAAAATATGGATGATATGTCAAACAACTTTACCTTGCTATGTCGGAGGAGAGGCATGTCATATAAGAATGTGGGGGTGCACTCATTTCAAGTTGGAGAAGTCAAGTATGTTCAATTCATTCTTCAACTTGTAAAATCTCTTCTCATCAAGTGGCTTTGTGAATATGTCGGCTAGTTGATCTTCGGTGCCAATGCTTTCAATGCTAATATCACCCTTTTGTTGATGGTCTCTTATGAAGTGATGCCTTATGTCAATGTGCTTCGTTCTTGAATGTTGAACCAGATTTTGTGTCATCTTGATAGCACTTTCATTGTCACAAAACAATGGCACATTCTTGAACTTAATTCCAAAATCATTCAAAGTTGCTTTCATCCAAAGCAATTGTGCACAACAACTACCGGCACTAATGTATTCGGCCTCGGCGGTAGATAGTGCAACACTATTTTGTTTCTTTGATGACCATGAAACAAGAGACCTTCCAAGCAATTGACAAGTGCCACTTGTGCTCATTCTATCAATCTTGCATCCACCATAGTCAGAGTCCGAATATCTAATCAACTCAAAGTTTGACCCCTTGGGATACCATAGTCCAACATTATGAGTGCCCTTAAGATATCTCAATATCCTCTTGGTTGCTTTCAAGTGACTCTCTCTAGGTGAAGCTTGATATCTTGCACACTTGCATACACTAAACATCACATCCGGCCTAGAAGCGGTGACATAGAGCAAACTTCCAATCATAGACCGGTATTGCTTTTGATCTACCATGTTGCCACTAGCATCAATGCCCAATTGATCATTTGTGCCCATTGGTGTACTCATTGGCTTAGCATCTTGCAATCCAAACTTCTTGATCATGTCCTTGATGTACTTGCCTTGACTTACAAAAGTGTCATTCTTCATTTGCTTGATTTGAAGTCCAAGGAAGTAACTAAGCTCTCCAATCATAGACATCTCAAACTCATTTGCCATCATTTTTCCAAACTCTTCACAAAAGTCTTGATTTGTTGATCCAAAGATAATGTCATCCACATAGATTTGCAACACAAACAAGTCATTTCCAAGCTTCTTGGTGAAGAGAGTGGTGTCAACCTTTCCCATCTTGAACCCTTTAGAGAGAAGAAAGTCCCTCAATCTCTCATACCATGCTCTAGATGCTTGCTTCAAACCATACAATGCCTTCTTGAGCTTGTAGACATGGTTGGGCTTATTGTCATCTTTAAAACCGGGAGGTTGCTCAACATAAACTTCTTCATTGATGTAACCATTGAGAAATGCACTTTTGACATCCATTTGATAGAGCTTGATGTTGTGTGCACAAGCATATGCTAATAAGATTCTAATAGCCTCCAATCTTGCAACCGGTGCATATGTTTCTCCAAAGTCAAGACCCTCAACTTGAGTGTATCCTTGTGCTACTAATCTTGCTTTGTTCCTTACAACCATGCCATCTTGATCTTGCTTGTTTCTAAAGACCCACTTAGTACCAATCACATTGTAGTTCTTCGGCCTTTCAATAAGTTCCCAAACTTGATTTCTAGCAAAGTTGTTTAGTTCTTCATGCATGGCATTTACCCAATCGGAATCCTTCAAAGCATCTTCTATTTTCTTAGGTTCTTCAAGTGACACAAATGAGTAGTGCTCACAAAAGGATGCTAGTCTTGATCTAGTTTGAACACCACTTTGAATTCCACCAATGATTTGATCCAATGGATGATCTCTTGCAATGCTAGTAGGTTGGAGTATTGGGAGTTGATTGCTTCCACTTGTTTGACCTTGATCTTGCACTTCATCATGAGAACCACTAGAGCTTGCTTGATTTGTATCAATTTGCACACTTTGGTTGATCACATGAATATCATCATCATCAACTTGCCTTGGCCTAACATCACCAATGTCCATGTTCTTCATTGCATTTGACAATTGATCTCCTCTCACATCATCAAGGTTTTGAGTTTCATTTTGAGACCCTTGGGTTTCATCAAACTCAACATCATGAACTTCTTCCAAGGTGCCATTAGTGAGATTCCAAACTCTATATGCCTTGCTTGTGGTAGAATAACCAAGTAAGAATCCTTCATCACATTTCTTTTCAAACTTGCTCAATCTAGTGCCTTTCTTGAGAATATAACATTTGCAACCAAACACTCTAAAGTATGCAATGTTGGGCTTTCTTTCATTCAATAGATCATATGGTGTCTTTCCAAGCTTCCCATGGCAATAGAGACGGTTGCAACAATAGCAAGCCGTGTTGATGGCTTCACTCCAAAATGAATGACTCACATTGTATTCACTAAGCATTGATCTAGCCATGTCAATCAAAGTTCTATTTTTCCTTTCAACTACACCATTGGATTGAGGAGTGTATGTTGGAGAGAATTGATGTCCAATACCAAGATCATCACATAAAGCTTCAATTCTTGTGTTCTTGAACTCACTACCATTGTCACTTCTAATCTTCTTGATGGTAGTCTCAAACTCATTTTGCACTTTCTTGACAAAAGACTTGAATAGATCATAAACATCACTCTTGTCATAGAGAAAGAACACCCAAGTGTATCTAGTGTAATCATCCACTATCACAAAACCATACTTGTTGCCACCAATGCTAGTGTATGTTGTTGGCCCAAACAAGTCCATGTGCAATAGCTCAAATGCCTTTGATGTGCTCATTTCACTCTTACTAGGATGTGTATTTCCAACTTGTTTGCCGGCTTGACAAGCACTACATGGTTTATCTTTTTCAAAAGTCACATCTTTCAAGCCTCTAACTAAGTCATGCCTCAAAAGTTTGTTCAATTGTTTCATTCCAACATGACCAAGCCTTCTATGCCACAACCATCCCATACTAGATTTGCTAAGCAAGCATGATGTCAATTGTGTCTCACTATCATTGAAGTCAACCAAGTACAAGCTACCATGTCTAAATCCTTTGAATATCAAATTTGATCCATCAACACTTATGACTTCAACATCATCACTACCAAATATACACTTAAAGCCAAGATCACAAAGTTGTGCCACCGACAAAAGATTGAAATCCAAGCTCTCAACTAGCAACACATTAGATATGCTCATGTCATTTGAAATAGCAATTTTACCAAGCCCCTTGACCTTGCCTTTCTTGTTGTTGCCGAAAGTGATAGCATCAAAACCACCATTTTGACTTGTATCAATTGATTTGAACATACAAGAATCTCCGGTCATATGTTGAGTGCACCCACTATCAAGCACCCAATGCCTTCCTCCGGCTTTGTAATTGACCTACAAGATAAGATCAATTCCTTTTAGGTACCCAAACTTGTTTGGGTCCTCCAAGGTTAGTGACCAAGCTCTTTGGTACCCAAATGGCTTTCTTCTTTGAGCCCATCCATGGTGCACCAATGAACTTAGCATGAACACCATTTGTACCCTTAGTAAGTATATAGAAAGAATCAAACTTAATTGAGGATACATTAGCATTGGATTTCTTATTCATGCAATGTTGCTCTATGTGACCAACTTGCTTGCAACTTTTGCAATAGCTACCATTGTTCTTCACAAAACGAGTCTTGTGAGGAGCAAAAGCGGCCTTGCCTTTCTTGGGGTTATAGCCCAATCCCTCTTTGTAGAGAGAAGCTCTTTGGCTACCCAAGCACATAAGCAAGCGGTCCTCACCACCATAAGCCTTAGCTAAGGTGTGATTGAGCTCTTTTACCTCCTTCTTGAGATTTTCATTCTCAACTATAAGTGTGGAGTCACAAGTGAAACCATCACTACTAGATGAGGATGATGTAGATGCGCTACATGAAGAGTTAGTAGGAGCAACAACAATAGGCTTATGAAAAGATTCATCAATTATATCACATGATATGCCTATGTTGCAAGTTTTAGCTTTCTCAACATTAGTTGGCATGTTTTCACATTTTTCAACTAGAGAGGAATGAGCTTCTTCAAGCTTAGTGTGAGACTTTTGAAGCTTCTTATGGTCTACCTTTAGACTCTCATAAGATGCTCTAAGCTCATCAAGTTCTTGCATAAGGTTTTTCTTTTCCTTAAGCAAGCCCTTGCACTCCTTTCTAGATTCCTTAAAATGTTGAGTGCAATCTTCTAACATAGTGATTAGTTCATCTTTAGTGAATTCTTCTTCATCACTATCACTATCACTAGTATTATCATGATCACTCTCATTCTCGGATGATACCTTAGCGGCCTTAGCCATGAAGCATGATGGAGTGTCGAAGAGGGAGACCTTCTCTTGGATAGCAATGCTAGCATGTCCCTTTTTCTTGCTCTTGTTGTCATCCTCATCATCACTTGAGGAATCATCACTATCCCATGTAGCAACATGAGAATCATTCTTCTTTTTATGAGAGCTCTCCTTATTTTCTTGCTTCTTCTTTTGCTTCTTCCTCTCCTTCTTGATAGCATCTTCATCATCACTATCATAAGGACACTTTGCAATGAGATGATCTTTGCTATGGCATCTAAAGCATCTCATGGTATGCTCATTCTTCTTAGATGAGTTCTTCCTCCACCTTGCATGATAGCCCTTCTTTTTCATGAATTTGCCAAATTGCTTGACAAAGAGAGTCATCTTCTCATCAATGTCATCACTATCACAAGAGGTTGAGTCTTCATCACTTGATGATTCAATCTTGGACTTGCCCTTAGATGTGGTGGCTTTGAATGCCACACTCTTCTTCTTTTCATCATCTTTCTTCTTATTTTCCTTCTTCTTCTTCTTGACCAACTCATCCTTCTCATCATCTTCTCTATATGAATCATCGGTCATTACCTCTTGAAATATTTGTTGAGGAGTTGAATCCTTCAATGTAGTCCTCACTAGCACGGTGATCAATGTATCGAATCTCTTGGGCAAGCTTCTCAAGAACTTCATAGAGAATTGGTTGTCCTTGACCTCCTCACCAAGTGCCTTGAGCTCATTCACAATGACTTGCAATCTATAAAACATTTTCGGTACACTCTTATCTTCTTGCATCTTGAAGCTAGAAAACTTTTCTTGCAAGATATATGCCTTAGCGGTCTTTGTGCCTTCGGTGCCCTCAAATGTTTCTTCTAACTTGGCCCAAGCATCATGTGCAACTTCTATGTTCTTCACTTGCTCAAATGTCTTGTCATCTAATGCCTCATGAAGAGCACTAATGGCAATATCATTGCATTGGAGCTTCTTCTCTTCCACCGGTGTAGGTGCTTCCGGATTAGCAACCTCAAATTTTGTTTCGGTGACCTTCCACACTTCTCTATTGATTGACTTGAGGTGTGCGGTCATCTTAACCTTCCAATATGCATAATTTGTGCCATCAAAGTGAGGTGCCTTCTTGGTGTTGTTGATGTGCAAACTTAATTGAGCCATTTCTTCTTCACCGTAGGTTGTTAAGCCTCAAATAAACGGTGCCTCGGCTCCGATACCACTTGTAAGGTCCAAATGGCTAGAGGGGGGTGAATAGCCTATTTAAAAATCTACAAGCTTCACTAAACAACCACATTAGTATAAAAGATGGCTAAGCTTATTCTAGCACTAGCTCAACTACACTATGCAAGCCACCTATACAATTCTAGTGAAGCAAGGCTATGATCTCTAATACACACCAACAAGGCTAAGTCACTAAGCTACTTACTCCTATGTGATAAAAGCTACACTAAGCAAACTACACTAGGACTAGTACAAGAAAGTAAAGAGCAAGTGACTTGATTCTTATACCAACAATGTAGAGAAGTAATGCACTCGAAGAATCAATCACAATGATCAACCACAAGAGAAATCCTCGGCAAAGGGATGACACAAGATTTTTTACCGAGGTTCACTTGCTTCTCGGCAAGCTACTCCTCGTTGTGGCGATGCACCCACTTATCGGTTCGCGAGCTAATCGACTATCAAGAGTCGAGCCCTCGGCGGGCGCCGCACAACCGCACACAAGATGGGGATCCTCCAAGCCACGAGTTCCACTAGAGTATCCAATTTGCGAACTCCCACGGGGAAGGATCAAGAACCCCTTACAACACTCAGTGAGGGCTCCAACAATCTCCAATTGCGAGCTCAATCACCTCCGCTGCTCCAAGTCGTCTACCGTGTCGGGAAACACGGAAGAGTAACAAGAAATCCGCAGCAACTCGAAGATCAAGTGCCTCTAGAATGCAACTCTCAAGCAATGCACTTGAATCTCACTCAATCTCACTCAAGATGTGCAACCAAGCAAAGAGATGAGTGGAGGGGTTGTTCTCTAGCTCAAAGGATGTCTCTAGGCCTCAAAATGTGCAAGAGTTGCCCTCAAACCCCGGACACCGTCTATTTATAATGAAGGGGTACGCAGCTAGCCGTTACGGATGACTCAGTTGAAATCGCGCTGACCGGACGCTCCGGTCAGGGTGACCGGACGCGTCCGGTCACTACACGACAGCAAGAAACAGTGCGCGTCAGAACTAGCCGTTGCCCTGACCAGACGCGCTCTACCGTTTGACCGGACGCGACAGTGCCAGCATCCGGTCGCGTTCTAGTAAGCTCCCGTCGAGACCGGACGCGTCCGATCGCACGTGACCGGACGCGCCGCGCGTCCGATCAACACTCTACCCTTCTGGATGCCAGACCGGACGCTCCGGTTCCGTGAGGGACCGGACGCGCCAGTCGCGCGCTCTACTTCAGCGCACAGGAGAGCTGACCGGACGCGCTGGTCAGGCCAGACCAGCGTCCGGTCACAAACCCTAGTGCCCATGCCGCGTTGAATTGACCGGACGCGTTCGGTCAAACCGAGACCGCGTCCGGTGCAGCGTCCGGTCACCACAGTGACCGCCGTTCGCCTCCGTTTCTTTTTCGACTTCTGGCGCAATAGAAAATAGGCATTTCAATTCCTCGAAAACGCCTGAATCCCGCGCTCGCAAGCTCGGCGGGAGGGAGAGCGAACCCCAAACCCCTTACTACCGCTCAAACACCACCACCTTTGCAAATGTGCCAACACCACCAAGTGTACACCACCATGTGCATGTGTGTTAGCATTTTACAAACATTTTTTAAGGCGTTATGTTAGCTCTCAACTAGATCCTAATGCATATGCTCAAGACATTGATCTAGTGGCACTTGATTCCCGAGCTAACCGTGATTGCCCCTCTTGATAGTCGGCTATGTATCCTAAATCCGGTCAATCACTTCTCTACTCATCTTAGACCGGCAAAAGGAAAACCCTATAGTTATACCTTTGCCTTGCGCTCTTAGATCCTTCTCCTCCACTTGATCATCATGTCCATCATATTATGTGCATCTCCACCATGATCGTCATTTCATGTCCATGCACCATTTCTCTATGATCTTGTGGCCACCACTCCTTGCCACGTACACCTTCATCACATGTGTTGCTTATGCCTAACTCAAAACACTTAACACATGGCATTAGCAACTTGGTGTCATTAATTACCAAAACCAAACTTGGGCTTTCACCAACCAACTCTTGCAGTCGCCATGATACATCATAACCTGCAACAAGTGGGGATAAAACCCTGAGTACGACAAGGTACTCAGCTAGACTTACCCGTCAAAAACCAGAAATAAAGTGACACCAAGGATCATGCAAGGCTGAAGTAAAGTGGGCTAGCTTGACAATGCCTAAGTACTAATCCTATGCCTAAGTTGTATGTAGCATATGAGGATTAGTACATTCCAAGGTTGGTGGCAAGATGGACATGGTGATCATGATGGCCACACTTGGATTTGGACGCAACCCTACGTGATCAAGGCAAAGGTATATGCGTAAGGGTTGTGTTTTAGTAATCAAGACACCTAGTGGGTGTGGTTACATTATAGGATAGATAGCCGTACTATAAAGAGGGGAATGACGCGGCTATTGAACTCCTAAGTGCCTCTAGGTGTGCATTTCATAATCATATGTATTTGGATAGAACTAATAACGCCTCGAAAAATGATTGTGAAAATACTAACACACTCGCACATGACTTGATCACTTGGTGGTGTTAGCACATTTGCGATGGCGTTGGAGTTTAAGCGGTAGAGAGGGTTTGGAGTTTAAGCGGTAGAGAGGGTTTGGAGTTTAGCACATTTGCAATGGCGTTGGATTCAGGCGTTTTTGAGGAGTTGAAACGACTATTTTCCACTACGCCGGAAGTCGGAAAAGAAACGGAGGTCACAGTGGTGACCGGACGCTGGACCGGATGCAGTCTCTGTTTGACCGGATGCGTCCGGTCAGTGTACAGCGTCTGCGCGTGTTTCAGCTTTTTGATCGGACGCGCAGTGCGTCCGGTCACGACCGACCGGATGCGTCCGGTCATTGAGGGAGCTTACTGGACTCCAACCGGACGCTGGCACTGTAGCGTCCGGTCAGTTCTGCAGCGCGTCCGGTCGCTGTTTCATTATGCGCTGCTCAGGCTTGACCAGCGCGTCCGGTCCATTACGGGACCAACGCGTCCAGTCGAGCTTCGCGTGTCCGGTCGTTGTGTGGAGCGCGTCCGGTCGGTGGTTCATGAGCATAGGCGCGGTGTGATCGGCGCGTCCGGTCAGTGCGACTGCAGCTGTTTCAAGTTCCTAACAGCTATATTCGAAGAGGTATGTCTATAAATACTCGTTGGCTGGCTCAAAGCTCCAACTCTTGCACTCTTTGACATACTTGTGAGGACTTTGAGCTAAGCAACTCCCCTCCCACTCATCTCTCTTGCTT
Source organism: Saccharum hybrid cultivar R570 (assembly GCA_038087645.1). NCBI lineage: Eukaryota > Viridiplantae > Streptophyta > Magnoliopsida > Poales > Poaceae > Saccharum > Saccharum hybrid cultivar. The sequence goes on along the minus strand of JAQSUU010000112.1, from coordinate 6,757,839 downwards.
CTTTGCATATTCGAAGTGAGATTGAGTGATCCAAATGCATTTGCATTGTGAGATTGCATCTAGTTGGCACTTGGTGGTTCATTTGCTGCGGGATTCTTGTTTCTCTTGGTGGTTGCCGCCACCTAGACGGCTTGGAGCAGCTTGGAGGCATTGGCAAGAGTTGGTGATTGTTCTTGGCCACCTCCGGTGATTGTGAGGGGTTTGTGCCTAGCTCGGCGAAGCGCCAAAGGAAACGTTAGTAAATTGCTCGTGTCATTGCAACCTCTTGCCATTTGGTAGGTTCTTGTGGCGCCTTTTGAGAGGCTCGGTGTGTGACCGATTAGCCACCGAACCACGTGGTGAAGAGGGACACAACGGGGACTAGCGTGCCGGCAAGCACGTGAACCTCGGGATAAATCTTGTGTCATCACTTTCATATTGTGATTGATTGATCCCGGTGTTCGGTTGTCTTGGTATTCATTGTTGATCATATTGGTTGGCTCAATACTTCGCCCCTCGATGAAACTCTCCTATCTCAACTCCGCATTACCTTCTTAGTTACCTTTGCTAGCTAGTTAGCTTTGCTAGAGTAGCTCTTTTGTGTAGCTTGCTAGTTGTTGTTGTAGTTTCCTTCTCGGTTTGACTTGTGCGGTTGAGTGCAAATATACTAGAATTGTGAATTGGTTAGGTGGCTTACAAACACCCCGTACGCTAAGCAAAACTCGCATCTCGCTTTTTGTTATATTGATAAACTAGTTTAGCTTGTCTTTGTAGAAAATTTGAAAAAGGCTATTCACCCCCTCTAGCCATCAAGACCTTTCAGAAGGCTACCTCTAATCTGACACACCGGACAGCATAGTGTGGGAGAGTTATCACACATACATACCTTGGCCTGGGCGTAGATACATAAATGAAAAACCTCTAAGTTAGTACTTATATAAGCCACCTAATAATCCTTATATGGGCATAAGGAAATTGACCACTGGCATATTAGGTTTAGAATTCAGATTTCACAAACCTATATATAGCTATAAGTTGATAAAACTGATTTTATAAAACAAAACCTTTGTTTTAAATACACATACGACAAGTTTAATGTTGAATCTTGCTCCGATACCAGCTGTAACGGAACCGTCCAAATTATAAGAGCACAAGTATAAAAACAATCACCGAAGTGATCAAATTCTCACACTTGAGCTCATATAACTCCGGTAGTCCAATGAAATCACGAGGGATTTCAAACCAACCAACATACAAGCCAAGATCGTAGTGATTCAACATAACAAGTTACATGTTACATCCATTTCACAAGTAGTTCAATATACATCGGAGTTCAACATAGTTATTACAACTTACATTGAAAAGTAGCGGAAGCAAAGTAATTTAAAAATAACATTAATCTTATTTCAAATACATGCCAGTACCACGGTCGACTTCCAACAAAAGCATTAGAGATAAGGTAAATAAGAAGGATCATGCCCGTGATCACCCTCCGCCACTAAGGCAGGAGCCAACCAACTCTTGCAGTCGCCATGATACATCACAACCTGCAACAAGTGGGGATAAAACCCTGAGTACGACAAGGTACTCAGCTAGACTTACCCGTCAAAAACCAGAAATAAAGTGACACCAAGGATCATGCAAGGCTGAAGTAAAGTGGGCTAGCTTGACAACATTTTGCATAAAAGCTTAATCTAGGTAAGGAATCATTAATGCTTAAGCATCAAGTTAATCATTATTAACCTGTCATCTATATTAGCACCTATACTAGAGCACTCACTTGATTAGGAGCAAACAATATTAACCATAGCAGGTACAAATTAAGGCAACATTTACATCATCATCCAATTAACCATCCGTTCAATTTAGTGGAATCTATGTTGCCGCTGCTCAAGTCAAGTGCTCACTAACCAGGAGCGACGGCGATTCGAATCGAGTTCCTATTCAGCTAGAGGGGTATTTCTAACACTCACCGCGCAGGCCCCTGCCAGGGTCGCACAAGCCACCTTTCGTACAATTCAGGAGTCGCGGATTCGACTGATGCCGCATCCCCAAGGGCAACACTCTGCCAGGTGATAGGGACTCTAACCCCCCTTGGTCTCACGCCAATGTCCCTAAGCACATCCTTACTACCTTCAAGATGCGACCTACCATTCGATTCCCGGCCTGAACTGTATTACTCAGCTTCGCGGTCGGAACGACTTATCCGGCCAACTAAGTGTTAGACTGCGTTCAACATGACTCAAGGACGTACAGCGAATCGGTCCTTAAATGACTCAGACGGGGATAGATTCACACCCAAGACCTCCATGCCTTGTTGCTTCACTATCGTCATCCCGCCTGGTCTCATTTCATTTTATTAACACATGGTTCTTTTCCACGATAGCAAATATAGCCAACCGTGCCATATATGAATGTCCCTACATCTCGCAGGTGACAGGAAATCACCTGACTTCTACCACTTAAAGCAGGGCTAAGCATCTACTCGATCCTAGTCTATGTTGGATTCAAGGATTTATATATCTGGACAAGGAATGATATAATGCAGCAAGGGTTTCCAACCAACTTCTACCACTTAATGCAACAATACTTATAACATATATATAATTAATTGCTTTGAAGGTAGGAGGCTTATAATGCTCCGGGGCTTGCCTGGGATCCGACTCAAGTTAGAGTTTTTCAGATGAAACTCGCTTGGTGAGCATTCCCTCATTTTAGCACTTGTCTGATCCTTCCATCTCCAAGATAGGTCCACCAACACCATCTTTGGGTTCAGCTCCATAACATATCCTTCACGTGGTGCATCTAGCGTACCTATATGCGATGTAAGATGCAATTGTATGAATACATGGAAATGCAATGGACAATGCATCACATACAGTAAGCAAGACAAACACCATAATACACTCCATATGCATAGACACTTCATGTTGCTTAAATAAACATCTCTCAACCTAATATAAAAGATGGCAAGCATATTAGACATGGCACACAAGGTTTCACAAGATCTCAGGTGTATTAACTTAACTACCCTCAAAGGCATAAGTCACACTTAACAATATACAGGCAAACAACTATAATTGGCATCTATCAATTTCTAGACATGCAAACAACAGCTACAAGAGTTAGCTATAACTGGAGTTACACAAATCCAAATGACTTACAAGAAGACATTATAGAAAGCTTATGAAATTCTCTACATTTCATCTAATATCACCATAGCATGATTCTAAAGTTTAACATGTCGAATTTACACAAACACAGAAACTGGTCTAACAAGACAGAGAGCAAGCAATTCTGTAACCCGACTTTAAACAGCTATAACTCCTAAACCACATGGCCAAATACCACCAAATTTTAACAGAAGCTAGATATATAAATTATCTACAACTTTTGTATAAACAAGTTTCATAACAAAGCACATTATCTTGAAGAACTTTGCCAAGTTTCCAGATCTGTCCAGAAACTTCATTTGCAAGAAATAATTATTAACTTATGTTGCAAACATATAATTGGACAAAACCAACTTTACCAAAATTTCACACATGACTAATGAACACCAGAAAACTTAGTGTCCATTTCTAAATAAATTCTTTTAATGCATTTTCTTAATTTATTTAGATAATTAGGTGGAATTATGAACACATATCAAAAGTGCACAATAAATTCTACCAAAATTACAGAGGCCTACACATGCCCTCATTAATCTACTACCCAAATTTCAAGTCATTTGGACATGTATGTCAACCTCTATGAAAAAGATAAATTGCTATTACAAGAATTCATGTGAGAGCAAGATGAATCAATAACTCATTCATACTACCACCAAAATTCATTAAATTTTTACCACACATCAAATATCACAGGAGTAGCATGCCATAAAAATTTCACTTCATTTGGAGCCCTACAACTGTATTTATGAAAATGACAAATACAACTAGTATTGAAAACCTAGAAGCATAGATCTATTTTTACAGCTAAAAATTTAAACTAAAACATGACATTTTATAGATCTACTGCATAGACAATTTCACAAGGATTCCAAAAAGTCCTCATTCGCTATTTTACGATTTTCCTATGAATTACTATGAATTTTCAAAGTTTTCAGCTATTTATTCATAAAAGAAAAGGCAAAAACGAAAAAGAAAAGCAACCTAGCAATCGGGACCCTGCAGATCTCACAATATAAACTCTAGCAAATAGGTCCTATTTAGCACTATTCACCAGAGTCACAAGTTTCGCATCTGGACCCAACAAAAACTTCTATTTTACTTTTCACCCTTTCCCCTTCTTCCTCACAGAACGGAGCAGAGCACGGCTCGGGCCGGCCACTTCTTGGCCTCGGTGGTGCCCGCTAGCGTGGGGAAGGGGTGCGGGAGCACGGCAGCCGCACCTGCGCCTGGCTCCGCTCAGGCAGCTACAGCTCGCAGCCATCCTGGTCACGCGTGCCAGCGGCGGCCGCGGCAGCCGCACCGGTGGCAGCAGCCATGGCTGTGGAGGCGGCCGAAGAAAGGGATGGCGGCGGCACGCCATAACAAGCGCACAGCGAGGAAGGGCAACAAGGGCGAGCAGCCGGAAGAGGCGAAGCTGGTGGCAGTGCGAGTGGCGCAAAGATGGCCAGAGCTTCAGGCGGCAGCCATGGCGGTCTCCGCGCTCTGCGCGCAGCATGGAGATGGGGCAAGGGCGAGCAAAGGCAGAGGGCATCCACGACAGAGAGGAGCTCGGGCAGGGTGGGAGAAGGGTCAGGCGCTGCAAGCTTAGGAGGTGGCGAAGGAGCAAGAGCGTCGGCGCAAAGAGCTCTGCGGAGGCCATGGCTGGCGCACAACCTGCTTTAGTAGTGGCACCATAGTGAGAGAGGAGATGGGGAGCAGAGAGCGATGGAGGAGCGGCAGCTCAGCTTGGCCACACCCATGCGCATGCCAAGGTGCCGTGGCACGCGACCGCACGACGACAACGCCACGCGGCGTCGAACTCCTGTGGCCGATCGGCCATTGCTACTGTTCCGTTCAAAAATCTAATACCACCTCAAACTTTCAACTGAAACTCCATTTTCGTCCCCGTCCCTCTCCTAATCCGATTCGAGTTAGCAAAAACTCCAGTAATGAAAAGTGTAGAGCTACAGGAGATCTACAACTTTTAGTTAAGAAGCTTCACCAGATTCCGCTTGGTCTACGAGATACAACACTACGAAGTGAGCCACATAGAAACTGAATTATGTAGTTTGGTTTCAAACAGGCTGAACTGCATTTTGCTCCTCCTTCTAACTCATAATCCGTGCACTGATTTGATCAATAAATTTCACCATCAGCTAGACCTACATGAGTACTCAAACTTTTCTCAAAGGATGATAGTCTAATTCGGTTTGGTTTGCGATTGATAAATCACCAAAGAAGGGTAAACGAAAACTGAAACCCGAAAATGCAGTCATCCCAGACTTAGCCAAATTTCGGGCTTCCAAAACAGCATTTTATTGATTTTGGTGAGCTCTATTTGACTAGGTTAGGCACAAAACTAGCTCTTGAACATTCAATAAAGTTTGTTCTACATAAGATGAACTACAACTTTTGTTAAAGGTCAAACCTCATAGCTAGTACAAAAGTCAAACTTTCACTATGGTCAAAGTAGCAACTCGATAAAGCCTAAACTAGGGTTTTATGCCAAATGGGACATTTTCTTGACATTTGCTCAACATGAACCCTTCATGACTTTTGTTGTAGAGTTCATATAGAATCATTTGGGCAAAGTTGCAAGATTTGGTTGATGATCTATAATTCTATTTACTTAATCACGCCATTCCAAGAAGGATATAACTTATCATTTCATATGACTTTTTGATTCCAAACTTAATGAAACTTTTCCAGGGATCAATATATATAGGTACCAAGGTGAGACACATGAAGATATTGCAATAACACCACCCAAGCATATATCTTGAAAAGGGGCCTATATGTAAAGCAATGGTGCAACATCCAACTTTAGGTTAGACTCATCTCCAAAGGTTGACCTTGCCATCGTCATCTCCACTTAATCTATTATGTTTGAGCTCAAACCCACTGCTTAGTGAGTGGCAAACACCTAGGGTGTTACTGCCCTCCTCCCTTAAAGGAATCGCGTCCCGAGATTCAGAACGGAAGACTTTTAAGGAAGAGAGACATTTATCTAGTTTCCAACATTTGCTATAGCATTCGGCTTCTAAGCTTCAAACATCATAAGTGTTAATCTGGTTAAGACGCTTTCTGATACTTGCTCTTCATGGTAAACTTTGTCTAAAGAATTTCCTTCATTGACTTCCATGAAGCATTATTACTTTGGGAGGAATCCAAAATAGCACAGTCCTTCATTCTTAGTGTACGAAGATCATTTCATCGATGAGCTAACCACACACGATATCTCTTCTTCTCTAGTGGATATAGCATGGGCTGTATGAACTTTACTCTAAACCGAATTTACTCGAAAAGTATACTCGTTGAAATGACTCTATGTTCACACGGTTTGAAAAGCAGTTCTCTACCAAAGTGGCTTGAGTACAACCTTCCAAAGGGTGAGCTCGTGGACGACCAACAACCCTCAGAGGTTATATGATACTGAGTAACCAATAGACAAGGTCTATGCTGGTCGTAAATGTTCAATCCTTCAGATATCAACTAATGGAAAGCTACTTCCTATTCCATGTGTGCAGTTCTCTTTCTCTGATGACAACACTGTATTATCTGAGTCTATTGAGGGATTAGTAAATATGATAACTGACTCAGTTGGCTCTGTATTTCTGCCAAATGTTACCTAAGAAGATCCTCTTATCCAAAGGCAATAGTTATCTGGGTTGAATCAGATGCAACCTCTTGGGTAAAAACACTTGTAAGTACCAAAGATCAGTGAGTATTAGTAATTATTGCTACATAAGGATGATAGCGCGGTCTGGAAGACAGCAAAAAGTTGCAAGTAGTTACCAACTTCGGTAAATAGTTCACTACCGAGCAAGTTGAGCACAATTTCCTTCATGATGCAGTTGCACAGTAAGTTGAGTTGACTTGCAGCATAGCAACTTTGTCAGGCCAACCTTTCACCATGAGGCTTCCTCTTTAGGGTCATACAACAGCTCTAAGATGGGAAATCTGTTGTTTGACACATTTCAAATTGCTTTTGATTCGCGATGGTATAAATTGATTTGCAGAACACCAAAGCTGCTCGTCCATTGTTGATACCAGAACGCAAAAGCAACGAAAGAGTGTGAACTAGTATCTTTGGGACCTCAAAAGGGCCATCCAACAGCAGATCTCGACCATTAATTTACATGCCAATCCAATGATGCACAAGCTTTGAACTTGCGGGTTACTTTTTGCAAGGCAAAATGCATACTCCGCCTGAAGGACATTCCTACAAGGATAAGGAACTGCTTCCGAATATTCCTCAACACTTAGACCAGTAAAGTTATGAACAAACCGTTTATGGCACCTAAGGCACAAGGATGATGATTGAAACTAAGGACATGCTTTCTCTAATTCTTCACTTTAGCTGATAGAATACCTTGCACTATTTGTGTGATTGTCCAAGATGAAATTGACTTGATCACAATGGCTCTAGAAGATAGAGTATCGCTCAAGTTGTTGACTAGTTGATTAACTTCTTGTTGGTTATTGCCCTGTAAGACCTAGCCTTCGTAGCTACCAAGGAGTCGTTACCTAGCTGGAGATTAACCTTCCTATTGGTAACTAATCAATTATCTCTTAACACTAAAAAGTTCTAAATCTTCATTCTTGATCATAATAATTGTGGTTGATGCAGAACAGACGGTTGCCATCAAAGTCAGCAGATAAGGAGTTACACTAGAGATGGTGATTTCGATTGTATGGTCATTATGTATACAAGATCGAGACTTAGATAGCTCCATCATAATGTGATGATCGATTCTTATCCAATAGATGACTTGTCCAACTAAAGTGTTGTGCGTCCATTTTTATTCAACAAGGACGAGATACTTTGCTAACTAGATGGTGGCCGTCAATACAGGGACAACTAAGCAGAGTCACTTGTCTACCACCTCTTGTAGTCCATTAATGTTTATGTCGGTGACCTGTTCTTCAAAGGTTATCCTCTTAGCAACTTCAGAAGGAAACTCCACTACTTTCGGTCTAAGATATGGATCTTACGATACGATAAGGGAAGATAACCAAGGAACATCTCACCAGAAAACCCACATCGATGTAGTTCCATAATGGTCTATGACTAGCAACCTCGATACCAGTGCGTGCCCAGTAGCACAACCATGTGCCGGCCGGTCACAAGGAGGCCCTAGGTTTCGTCACGGCACCGCAAAATACTAATTGTAACACCATTACCGAATAGACGCCCGATGAGGAATTTCAAATGGCACAGATTGGTGGTCCGAACAAGCACCATACCAAGGAGGGATAGCAAGTAAAGGTAGCCGCAAGGTTTAGAAGCAACACAAAAATGTCGTTGGATGGCACTGCTTGCAACGTCGCCAAGTTCGTCAATGCCTCCTCCATCCTTAGGCCGTTCTATATTGACTCCCAAAACGACATGGAGCTGTTCTTTTTCTACGGCTGCAATCTGCGGGCGCCGCAGCTGCCTCGTTCTTGGGCGCCCCTGAGCTGCGACAATGGCTCATTTGCCTGGCTTTCTGGGCAGTACAGGCCTGACGACAGTTCGATGGCGCTGCCGGGGAACTGCAACGTTGCGATGATACCGGTGCTGGCATACGAGGGGGCGACGGGGGCAGATTATCAGCGGCTCATGGAGGGAGGGTTTTTGCTTAATTACCTCAATGAGGACTTCTCCCAGTGTGACGCTTGCTCCGTCGGACACGGACACAGCCAGTGCCGGACATTTGTCAGCGACGATGGGTTCCAGTGCTACTGCTCTGACGGCGTGTACTCCACGGCCTGCGGTGAGTTCGGTTACAAATATTTATTTTTTTCCTAATGAGGGGAACGCTCCTCTTTCTTTTGCTAAAATATAATTCATTTCGTTGAGCATCTACAATACTAATGTTGAGAAAATTCACAGGAAAAAATACACATCACGTTTATACTTTCCATCCAGCCTAACATAGACCCAATCTAACTCAAAGGCACATATAGGCAAAAATGACATAATTTTCGATATTGAAAGGCAAGTATTTGGGAAAACACGCTATTAGAGAATCAGGAGTTTAACCCATGATATAATCTAGTTAACGTGAACACATTAGTGGATTAATAGACTAACCATAGTCGTAAGGTAGTCCGCCGCCATGGTTGTAGTAGTAGAGGCCGTGGCACTGCCCTCCTCCTCGTCTGGATGTTGGAACACACTAGGAAGATGTCGATGACTCCTCCTAATTGTCAGTGAGGAAGCAGTGATGGTGGCGTGACGGCGGCGGCCTATCCGTCACTCCAGCACCTTGATAATTGCACCGCCTTCCCATCACTCTAGCAACTTGATGATTGGATCTTGGGAGGAGATGGATACGTAAGGTAGCTAATCCTCAGAATGTTGGTTTCTCGAGCGGGAGTCTAGTCCTCTTATTGGTGTTATGTGACCGGAGGCCACAACCCTTGGTCGATTTGGGTGTCGCCCAGTCACGTACTCCCCTTGACTTGGCCAGAGGAACCGGTCTAGGAGTTGGTCCATCCCAAAACCTGGCCTGGGATAACTTATTCCAACATTATTCTCTTTGATTGAAAAGCTAACATCATAGGCCACGGTAAGTAAAAATAGTACATAGAGATAATGTGTTGTAACAGTCAAGAGAACCCACTACAACAACAATACACATACCAATCCACCTCGATAGAATGTCACATAATCGTAACGGGAGTTGGTTATCTTATGGCCCTCATACCCAGAATCAAAGGCCCTCCATTTAAATCTATATGTACAACATATAATAATCATACAATATTTTGGATGGTAAGCCATATAGGATCCATGATATTAATTAACTTAATACTCATATGCATAAGATGGGACCACGAGCTAGTGGCTTGCCAAATTGGCGGCCTAGGCACAAGACCTTTGGCTTCAAGCCCATGAGGGAGCGTGTGGGACCATGATGGACCGGGACGAATGCGGTCTGGACCTTGGGCTTCAAGACCATGAGGGAGCGCACGAGACCATGATGGACTAGGACGAATGCAGCCTGGCTCGGACTCATTGCTCAGCCTATTTTGAGCATATGGGTTAAACATGTATGGGCCAAATTCATCAAGTTTCCAGGCTCCCTTATTTTCAGTGCATTACTTACTGTTTAGTGTTTTTAGCAGCACTGTTAAATAAGTCATAATGTTTAATGAGCTAAGTTGTGTCATAACTTTATTATTTTGCGATAATTTTGGTCCATTAGAAATTATGCAGTATTTATTTTCAGTATTATGGATGTCTGAAGGGCATAATTATAATTTTAATGGGGCACTAATGACTGATTATTTGCTTAAGAAAATTATAATTATTTCTTAATATAATTTCTGGGCTATTTTAACGTGGGTCCTTTATTGCTTTCACGGGCTAAATTTTGAGCTATATTTTAAGCTCATTATTTTAATGCAAGTCATTATTGTTTAGAGAACCATGGCACTGTTTTATGATGTCTTACGTATAATGTTTATTTTGCCCATATAATGATTATTTTCGCTGCTAAGTTATAATTATTTTTCTAGTTAGAATGGAAGCAATGAAAAATTCTAATTAAAGATTTTGTTGTGGCTTTTGTATGTATCTTTGACCAAAGTTAATTTATATGCATAGTTCACAATATTATTTTTTAGTTTATTTTTTGGTTCTACCTAACAGTGATGCAAATTAGAAATGTCATTAGCATGTTTTAATCAGACCAACGTAGGATTTTAATTTATGCACAACATAATGTTTACATATACTTACGAATGTTATTCTAATTTACTTTGAGTTAATTAGTGTTACGTCCTTCAGAGGTTACGGACAGGATCAAAGAGATTTCTCTCGTCGATTGGACCAACTTCCCATTATAGAAAGAGGAAATTCAATTGGCTCTCTTAATTTTGAATGTGATCATGTCATACGTGAGCACGCTCCTACTCTTATGTTGTTGGGAGAGTAGGAGAATATTCATGTGTGACATGATCACAATTCAAAAATAAAAGAGCCAACTGAATTTTCTCTTTCTATAATAGAAAGTTAGTGCAGACAAGGAGAGAAATCTCTTTAATCCTGTCCAAAATTTGTGAAGAACATAACACTGACTCAAAATAAATTAAAATAACATTAGCAAGATATCTAAACATTACATCATGCATTAACTAAATCCTGAGTTGGCCTGGTTAATGACATTTCTAATTTGCATAACCGTCGGCATAAACGAAAAAGAAACTAAACATAATTTTGTGAACACATGCATATACATAAGCCACAATGAAATCTTATGATTTCTCATTGGTTCCATCTGACTAGAAAAGTAATCATAAGCAGGCAGAAATAACCATTATGAGGGCAAAATAAACATCATACATAAGGCAGTGCTATGATTGATTTCTCGTTGGTTCCATCTGACTAGAAAAGTAATCATAAGCAGGCAGAGATAACCATTATGAGGGCAAAATAAACATCATACATAAGGCAGTGCTATGATTCTCCAAATAATAATGAGATGCACCAAAAATAATAAAATTAAACTTAACTTAACATTTGGCCATTGAAAATAATAAAAAGACCTACTTTAAATAGCACAGAAAATAAAGTAAGGAACCATCACATCTCGTAGGCCCATCTTCATCGGACGAGATTTTGGCTGTCGGATCCTGATCAATAGTCCACGTTCGCCCAACCTTGAACAAAAATAGCATGTGGAAAAAAAAACACTAACCCTAATCCCCATTATGCCCTTTCTGTCCCGCATTTCACGCGTAGACGCCGGCAGCGGCAGAGAGGGCGACCCCATCACCGGAGCACGTGTGCAGCCAAGTTGCATGTGGCCCCATCGAACGGCTTCTCATCAGCACCCATGAAAACAACACAGTCATGGTGGGCCTTCACCCCGTGCGAGCGGAGTGGCGGCAGCAGTTCCCGCCTCATGCATGGAGTAGTTAGGGCACTAATTAGATTAAACTGGCCTCTAAATTGAATTAATCCGAGGCACAATCCACACTTCAGGGTTTCATGAACTAGATTAGTCGGCTCTTGATGCCCCAATATCAAAGAATTACAGGCTTAACCATAGGATCTTCTAATTTAGTTAACATGAACACATTAGTGGATTGAAAGACTAACCATAGTCGTAAGGGTAGTCCATCGCCATGGTCGTCGTAGCAAAGGCCGTGGTGATGCCCTCCTCCTCGCCTAGAGACGTCGGGAGACGCTAGGGAGGAAGATGTCGATGACTTCTCCTAATTGTCGATGAGGAAGCACGGACGACGGTGGCCTTCTGTCACTCCAACACCTTGATGATCGGATCTTAGGAGATGGGTACATAAAGGTGGCTAATCCTCAAAATGTTGGTTCCTCAAGTGGGAGCCAGGTCCTCTTATTGGTGTTGTGTGGTGTGACAAGGGGCCACAACCCACTGTCAGTTTGGGTGCTCCCAATCGCGGCACATATGGGCGTCACTTACTCCCCTTGACATGGCCAGAGGATCAGAACTGGTCTAGGCGTTGGCCCATCGCAAAACCTGGCCTAGGATCACTTATTCCAACGCAACTTCTAAACATATTAGAAAGCTCCGACGTGGAAATCTAAGGAGTGTGGGGGTGTTTGCCGGCAGCACAGCAGCACGTCTAGATAGCAAGCTCTTTTCCGCATTTGTTGAAGGCACGATTTTTGTGATTTCCACCAAAAACCAATTTAGAGGGAGTAGATTTAGCAAGCTCTTGACCTATAGAGGAGTAATTCGGAGATTTTTATTATTTTACACCAAAATCCAATTTTGAGAGTAGATTTAGCAAGATCTTGACCTATATAAGAGTAATTCTGAAAGAGTACTAAAAATAGTTGGCCGGACAAAACAAAACAAAAAGAAAAGGACATTGATATAGATTAAAAAAAGTAATGTGACTTGTGCAACCTTGTACGAGACTAATTGTTTACCAGCAATACAAATAAGCATAGTCGTATCACCAGTGCTTATGGCAATAACTTGGACATATAATAGTATATGCAGTCCCGTAAAATTAACTTCACAATTTTCCACACATACATATCTATATTTTTTTATTAAAATTCCTTTTAATGTCATTCAATCATATTTATTCATCTTGTGCACCATAAAGGATTATAGCCGAATATATATTCAACTTGTAATATCAAGATTTCTAATATCAGTTATGGCAATTGCAGGAACCAAGAGGGCTAACTGGAAGACAACAATAATTGGTAAATATTTCCATCAAGAAGAAAACTATGAAGTACTTGGTAAATGCAAAAGGATTTTGACAACAGATGTGGTAAAACTGATCTCCAATGGTTTGGACAGCTAGGGCATGTATTCTAACTGGTTTTGTAGAGTGCCGCAAAAATTAGAGCACAAAAAACTATGGCTCAAAAAAATTAGAGCACAAAAAACTCATTCGTTACAAAAGAAAATAAATAATTTAGGATTTTGATTTTATAGAAAATAAATAACAAATACTTAATCTCAGGTTCGACAACAGCAGCTGCAAGTTTGCTTGTTCTATGTATTTGCATGTTGATATGGAAGAGCAAGGTGAAAAACCTATGGTTTGTCCTTGCCAAAAAGACTAGTAGCACCAATGAAAGGAACGCTGAGGCTCTAATAGAATCATACGGATCCCTAGCTCCAAAAAGATACAAGTACTCAGAGGTAGTGAACATAACTTCCTCTCTCAACAATAAGCTTTGGAGAAGGTGGTTATGGAACAGTTTACAAAGGAAGGCTACATGATGATCGCCTTGTTGCTGTGAAATCCTTGCATGAGTGCAAAGGGAATGGGGAGGAATTCCTGAATGAAGTTATGAGAATTGGAAGGACATCTCATGTTAATATTGTTAGCTTATTTGGGTTTTGTTTAGAGCGCTCAAGAAGAGCTCTTATATATGAGTACATGCCAAATGGTTCTTTGGATAAATATATTTACTCTGAGAAACCCAAAGAAACTTTAGGGTGGCAAAAGCTCTATACAATAGCAATTGGGATTGCTCGTGGCCTAGAATACTTGCACCACAGTTGTAATACTCGAATAGTGCACTTAGATATCAAGCCTCAAAATATCCTTCTAGATAAGGACTTTTGCCCAAAAATTGAAGATTTTGGTTTAGCTAAATTGTGTCATGCAAAGGATAGTAAGCTTTCAATGACTGGTGCTAGAGGAACAATTGAATTCATTGCTCCTGAAGTTTACTCCCGAACCTTTGGAGTTGTCTCAACAAAATCAGACATTTACAGTCATGGAATGATGTTGCTAGAGATGGTTGGAGGCAGAAAAAACGTGAAATCAGTGGTTCAAAAGTCTAGTGAGAAGTATTTTCCACATTGGATTTATGATCACTTTGCCCAAGAAGATGGATTACATGGTTGTGATGTCACAAGTGAAGAAGAGGAAATTGCCAGAAAGATGACTCTAATTGGTCTGTGGTGCATCCAAATTTTACCTATGCATCGCCCTACCATAACTAAGGTTTTAGAAATGTTTGAAAGAGACTTACACAAACTGGACATGCCACCAAAGCAGAACTTCAGTCAGATACTGTAAAATGTTCTCTCTAGACATTTCTGCAGTTGTCATTTTTAGTAATTTTATATCTACAACTCCTTTCTCATTTTTCCAGCGAAGATTCAGTTTACAATTTGAATACAGAAAGCATGAGTCCCAGCAGCTCTGCTGAAACACAAGGTTCTAGTGAAGGACTGAAGGCTGAGGAGATAAAGCATGTGAATTCAAATGTTATATGACAGTCCTCCCCATGGTCGAGAATAAACATCCTGTGAGAGTAATCAACTTTGTCAAATGACCACCTACTCTAGAGTAATGGATTACAAATCAGGCATATTAATGGGGTTCAAATCAGAAGGTACTACGATAGCTTTCAAAGGAAAAGGCTACTATCTTGCATAGGATCTCATACAAAGTAAAACCCAAAGGGAGCTTTCTTTAGATATATTACTAAATACTACTATCCATATATGGTAGCCCAGTATTAGCAATTTATAAAATACTAATGTGCACATCTATACTGGTATCAAGTTAGGCTATCCGCACTCATGGATCTCTATATTCATTCTCTATACGTCCTAGTCAGCAAGATTCTCTCCTCTATACTCAATTCTCCCGCACCCATCCATCCTCTATATCATCCTCTATCTACTCTATCCACTGTGGGTCCCACTTGTCACTTTATCTAAATATATCCATGTGTGATCTAGTTTTGAAGGATTTATTGAGACGAATTTAATGGTGCAATCAAAATTTAATTTGGATTTTTGGTTTGTGAGTTATAACATTTTTTTCCTTTGTTTAGCCAGTGGGGCCCGCCACTGCCCACTATAGAGTAAACACTGTACTACTCTAAATATAGAGTGAGAGAAAGGATAGAGTATCGTTTTAGAGTACCCAGTGCATCAGTTTTTACTCTATATTCATACTCTAAAGCTTTAAAGTATCTCTTTAGAGTACCCACTGCGGGTAGTCTTAGGTACGCATATTATTTTTTGCTCAGGCAGACAGATTTTTTTCATACTAGAATTATGGAATGATGCATCTCAGGACGACCGAGAAGCATCAAATAAGATACCGGAGCAGAGAAGTCAGAATAAGAAAATGAAGCTGAATATAGTCATTCATGTACAATGGGCCAGGAAAGAGGCACAATTTTTTCTTGGAATTGAGTTTGTTTATTCCCAACAGCACCAGACTCTTCCTCAGAGACAGATGACTATAAATTGCATAACTAGTCCTTCAAAATTCTCATCGGAGGCCGTCCTGGCAATCCAGGTAGCAGTGCATCATATCTGAAGTCTGGCAATAGTAATCCTATGGCTGTACACCCCCGCTTCAAAGGTCGTATAAATGAGCCCAGATAAATAAAATCCACCCAATCCAACTGGTAATGGTTCCAATTCAAATCAGAGCACAGTTTCCATAAACTTATAGTCAGATTGAATGCTTACGGCTTACGAGAACTGAAACTGGCAAAATCAGAGCAAAGCCGCAAATCTACTTACTTGGTTCGTGGATGTCACTGCTTGCCTGGTCCTGCACGGCCGTGAGTCCAGGCGACCCAATCATCCCATGGGTTTGCGATCTTCTGCCATAGGCGCCGCGAGTCGAAACGTCTGCCGCCATGGACAGATCACAGAAGTACCAAGCCCGTGCCGTAGCGGGGGCGGAGGTTGCTCGGCAGTCCAGCTAATGCGACGGCACTAGTTGCGATGGCGTGGTACTGGGACGATGGCTCGCAGTCGCAGTGGTGGTTCGTGCGTTTGCGGTCGCCGCCGCCGCGGTACGGCCCCGCCGCCGTCGGCGCCCGGGCGGAACCTCAGGATCACAGGCCTGTTCAGATTCAGCCCAAAATATAGGAAAAAGTCTACTTTTCCTCCCCCAACTTTCACAAAAGTCCGTTTTTCCTCCCTCAACTCTAAAACCGGGCAAATCACCTCCCTCAACTTTTCAAACCGTGCATTTTACCTCCCTGGAGTGGTTTCGAAGGCGGTTTTGCTACAGTAAACAGTGGTTTAGCTACAGTGAGCGGTTCTGTCTTTTTCTTTTTTTATTTATTTCGGCTGAATCTTTAAAAAATTATAGTAAATCACAGAAAAATCATAAAATAAAAAATCCAATTTTGTTGCACTCCACATGAGTAGATCTACACATTGAACATATAATATGGTATGCTTTAGTACAAAGTTTTTGCTATGAAGGTTTTGCCTTTTTCTTTTTTATTTATTTCGGCTAAATCTTTGAAAAATCATAGTAAATTACAGAAAAATGATAAAATGGAAAATCTAATTTTGTTGGACTCCACATGAGCATATCTACACATTGAACATATAATATGGTATGCTTTAGTACAAAATTTTTGCTACCAAGGTTTTGTCTTTTTTTTTATTTATTTGGCTGAATCTTTGAAAAATCATAGTAAATCACAGAAAAATCATAAAATAGAAAGTCTAATTTTTTTGGACTCCACATGAGTAGATCTACACAGTAAACATATAATACGGTATGCTTTAGTCCAACAAAATAATTATAGAAGCTGCAGCTATGAATTATTTCAATTAATTACAGAAAAGTATAGATCTAAAGCTACAATAAAAATTTTATACTAAAGCATACCATATTATATGTTCATTGTGTAGATATGCTCATGTGGAGTCCAACAAAATTAAATTTTCTATTTTATGATTTTTCTGTAATTTACTATGATTTTTCAAAGATTTAGCCGAAATAAATAAAAAAGAAAAAGGCAAAACCTTATAGCAAAAACTTTGTACTAAAGCATACCATATTATATGTTCACTGTGTAGATCTACTCATGTGGAGTGCAACAAAATTAGATTTTTCATTTTATGATTTTTCTGTGATTTACTATGATTTTTCAAAGATTCAGCCGAAATAAATAAAAAAAGAAAAAGACAAAACCGACTCACTGTAGCAAAACCACCGTTTACTGTAGCAAAACCGCCTTCAAAACCGCTCCAGGGAGGTAAAATGCACAGTTTGAAAAGTTGAGGGAGGTGGTTTGGCCGGTTTTGGAGTTGAGGGAGGAAAAGCGGACTTTCGTGAAAGTTGGGGGAGGAAAAGTAGACTTTTTCCCAAAATATATGAGGGGAATGTGTTGTCCGGGTCTGAACTCGCGTAGCTCGTGCGGGCCTGAAGCCCATGAATCATCATTCTCGGAATTATGCGCATACGGCCCAACTTTTACTTGTTGCTAGTAGCAGTTTTCCGTGTGTTTCTAGCCATGTTCGATTGCAAGCCCGAGCTCCCGTCTAAATGCTTACGCTCAGGTTGGTGTGGGCTACAACACTCTAAACGGCCCAAAGTCACTTTCGACTCGAATCAACGCCCGCACCCTCGTAGCGTAGTCCACCATGACCGCCTCGCAGCGACGTTCTCCACCCAATTCTTCGATACACCCTACGAAAAACAAAGCATTCCAAACTCCTTTTTTTGTTCTTTGAGAATCAATCTCCCTTTATATTTAACTACTTAATTATTGTGCCCTTTAGTACCTAAAATGGCATTGTTGTGCTTCCAAATCCAAAATAACACTCTCTTCAATCTCAGGGTTCTTGTTAGCAGCTACAATCTTGATTTTTTTTTCGAGATCGGGCGTTTAACCCGTTTTTCATTAAGAGGAAGAAGGCAAAGTGCCTAAGTTACACGAGCGACCCACAACGCTGGCGAGGGGCCATCGTTAGCGAGTCACAACTACCCTAACTACCAAAGTTTCGGCTAAAAGTTACATCTTAAACAGGTTGCACGACCTACAATCTTGATTTTTGCATGTGGCATTGCTACTTATGCATTGATATGGCATGGGAAGGATCACAAACTAAGGCTTCTTGGTACCAACACCATGGAGAGAAACATTGAAGACTTGGTTACATTGCATGGATCCCTTACTCCAAAAATATATGATTACTCAGATGTTATAAAGATGACATATTTCCTTCGTGATAAGCTTGGAAAAGGTAGTTATGGTACAGTTTTCAGTGGAAGGCTAGACAATGGTCATCTTGTAGCTGTTAAATTATTGCATCTCTCCAAAGGAAATAGAGAGGACTTTGTGAATGAGGTCATGAGCATTAGCAGAACATCCCATGTTAACATTGTTAGCTTGCATGGATTTTGTTTGGAAGGTTCAAAACGAGCTCTTATATATGAATACATGCCAAATGGTTATTTAGATAAGTATATTTATTCAGAGAACCCCAAAGGAACTTTAGGATGGGACAAACTGTATAAAATTGCAATTGGCATTGCCCGTGGGCTAGAATACTTGCACCATAGTTGCAACACACGAATTGTTCATTTTGACATCAAGCCTCAAAACATCCTCCTGGACAAAGATTTCTGCCCAAAAATTGCAGACTTTGGTCTCGCCAAATTGTGCGGCACAAAAGATAGTAAACTTTCAATGACTTATCCTAGAGGAACTATTGGCTTTATTGCCCCTGAAGTTCTCTATCCGACTTTTGGGGTTGTCTCAGCAAAGTCAGATGTTTATGGTTACGGAATGATGTTGTTGGAGATGGTTGGGGGCCGGAAAAATGTCGAATCGATGGATGAGAACTCCAGTAAAATGTATTTTCCAGATTGGATTTATGACCACTTTGCTCAAGATAATGGATTACAAACCTGTGAAATCGGAAGTGAATTTGAGGAAATGGCAAAGAAGATGACCTTAATTGGTTTATGGTGCATACAATTATTACCTATGCATCGTCCTACAATAACGAACGTTTTGGATATGTTCGGGAGGAGATTAGATGAATTAGACATGCCACCAAAGCAAAACTTATGTCAAATAATGTAAGACACTGTGATGCACATTTGTAAAACTTCAAAAATAAAGTACTGATCTTTACATGTTTCTCTCTTTGCAGCGAAGATTCAGCTCACAATTTGAGTGCAGAATTTGCAAGTGCTACAAATCCTATTAACGCAAAGGTGCCTTCAGGTTGTGGACAGCCTGGTGCAGCGATGAAAGTGAAACCACTTATTAGGCCTATACCTGGGTTTGCTTAGCCTATAGCATCCCTCACTTTGTGCCTTAAAAAATAGTAACAACGATCTATGAGGGTATGTACATGGCGGTCCAGTGTATAACCAAATCAATATTCTTTCTGCCTTGGTCATTCAAGAGTCCCTTATCTCCGAGACTAATCTAAGCAATGTAGAATATGCTAATTTGGCATTGTTGTATCCTAAATCATGTCATATTCCTACCGAGAGCAACGGTAGAAGGTATATAGCCAGCCAGCCAAGTTCAAAATGCTCTATGATGCGAATCTGGCACCTATTTTTTTGTTCATTAATATAAACTAATACAAGTTTTGAGGTGGTTGGAAAAAATAAACTCAACAGCTTTAATTCGTTTTCTCAAAATAAGAACGTATCTGAAACATGATACTTTCCAACTACCGTAACAAAGCTCGCAAACTAAACATGTAGTCTCTCCTAAAAGGGTTATATTTTTTTAAAAAAAAATCTCATGTATCGATTCCTTTTTATGTGATGGGTGAATGAATGTACTAGTGGCATCTTTTGTCAAAAGTTGTCAAATTAGCAAAGTACCATTGATGCCGTGCAAAGCCGATCCCAACTATTCTATTGATGCTTTTACTTCTCTCGCACACCACTACCTCAATACCAGTATCAAATTAGTCATCATAGTGCTCCTCATCATTTAAGGATTGATATATTCCACTAGAGCATATGAAGTTGGATATTAAGATGATCAGGTAGCTATGCACGAACCAGATGCAGCGAACAAAATCTAACATCCGAAGCATGCAAAGGACTAGAAGCTGATGACAGTAGTGACTGGACTAAGCTGGCCTGCCAACACGACCACGGTGTTGTGTTGAAAAGGTATACCCGGCCGGTCAGTATGATGATGATGGCTCAGACTTCAGTCGTGTCACCTCTGTAGTCAAGACTTGCCCTTCGGGCACTCCACTTCTCAGCCAACCAACAAGTTCTTCATGTATGCATCTCTGAACTCTGCCTCCACGCAATTCGTCACCTCACTCAGATGTCCCCGGTTAGCTTGGCCTTGCTGTGGTTAGCTCTCTCACATGTAGCAGCCGTCGAACCAGCTGATGACCAAGAGGCTAGCTGCTCGCCCAAGTTATGCGGCAACCTGACTATCTCAGAGCCATTTGGATTTGTTCTGGAGCAGGCAACAGACACAAAATGTGGTCAGCTGGGCTTCGAGGTGCATTGCAACAACAGCATTCCATACCTCGGGTATTATCGGCGGAAGTATAGATTCCGGATCCTCAACATCTTCTACGACAACAGCTCCTTGCTTGTCGCTGATATCCACAAGCTTGAGGACTTCATCGGATCCAACTCCAAGGGCTGCCATGTTCTGACTTCCAACACCTCCTCCAAAATCGGCCTTCCATTCTCGATCAGCCCCGTCAATCTGAACCCCATCTTCTACATGTGCACCAAGACACCGGAGCCGGAAAGGGGGCTTGTGGAGACAAAATGTGACAGCAGCTTGTTTGTTCATGTCGGAGGGCATTACAATGACTCGAGCAACTACACGCAGTACTCAGTTGAGGGATGCAGCACTACCCTTGTGCCAGTACGGGGGGGCATTTGGTGAGGCGAAAGAAAGCAGCTATGAGCAACTCATCAGCGATGGCTTCCTCTTGACATGGCAGCCGCCATCTGGTAAATTCACTTGTGAGATTATTACAATCAAATAAATTGAATCATGCATTTGGTGTGCAAAAGGTCACAGTCAGCTAACAAGCCCGTAGGACATCTGACACATCTCATCATGACATCATTTACATTTACATTCCTAGGGACGTAAAAACATGACTCAGTATCTGGTTATGGCACTTTTGTAGTGAATGCATATGAGAAGATTTTGCAACAGGCAATTTACTCCATTAGTAAAACAGTTGAAACTTGAAACACTAATTTTAAAAACATGTCACCTGTAAAAAAGGTAAATGTTAAGAAAAAATAGACAGTGCCATGCTGTCACGGAAAAATCACTAGTCATATTGCACTTCCCTTCCGTTTTCTCCAATAATGCTATCTGTGTCATTATTGGATAATTTTTCGTTGTGATTGAGATGTTGCTAACTAGAATCAATATATATTGCAGACAGGAGGCACAACATCAGATTAATTCTAATAGGTACTCCATCCCTGAATAAATCAATACCTGGAAGTCAATTTTTTTATGTTTGACCAATTTATAGAAAAAAACACAAATATTTATGAAACCAAATAAGCACATAATGAAAATACATTTTATGGTGTATGTAACAATACTAATTTGGTGTCATAAGTCTTTGTGCTCTTTTGTATGAATCCGGTCAAACTTAGAAAGTTTGATTTAAGATATCTCTACGAATTAATTTACTCAGGGATAGAGTTAGTATGTATTTATTTGGCTAGCTATACATACTGTACTTACCATCTAAAGTTTCAGCTGCCAGGTTAGCCTCGTGCTCTTATAGTCTTATGTGATAACAGAATTGGATCTACTGCTATTCTTATCAGTTTTGCAAATATCTATATCTGATATTACAGAAGAACTCTAGGGAGAACATTAAATTACTAATATGAAATTATAGCATCCTCAAGAACTTGCATATGCATAGATGAAAATCTTCTATATAGTCGTGTATATATTTCCATGGCCGGGTTTCATTCTTTGGTTTTAATTTTCTAGGTTCCATGTCTGCTACAGCTGGGTTGTTTTCACATGCCTTCTTTGGTTCATATACGGCCGCCGGAAACAAAAGCTCAGTCTCTTCATTCTCCAAAAGCATGCTCGGAGTAAATCAAATATGGAAGAGATAATAAGGAGATATCAATCACTGACCCCAAAGAGGTACAGTCACTCGGATCTGAAGAAAATAACAAGAGGTTTTAAGGAAAAATTAGGAGAGGGTGGTTATGGTACAGTATTCAAGGGTACTCTACCAGATGGCCATATGGTTGCTGT
This sequence comes from Saccharum hybrid cultivar R570, assembly GCA_038087645.1. NCBI lineage: Eukaryota > Viridiplantae > Streptophyta > Magnoliopsida > Poales > Poaceae > Saccharum > Saccharum hybrid cultivar. The sequence continues at coordinate 6,735,231 of JAQSUU010000112.1, read as the reverse complement.
GAAAGTACAACCGGAGAGATATTGATAACATACGTCCCCTCCCCCCCTCTGCCATGGAGCGCGGCTCCTCCTCTCGCCCTACCTGGGTGGAAGAGGTTGAGGGGGCCGAGGAGCTGGCTCGTTCTCCGTCGCGCCTCAACCCGGATGCAGAGCCCTTCTCGCCGGCCGGTTCCGGGTTCGCTCGCAATGAGAGGCTGTCCTTCACTGACTCCGAGGCCTCCTTCGGCTCTGAGCTGAGCCCGCCGGCCTCAGACCGGGGCAAGATGGCGGTGGATGCTGGCCCCTCCCGCAGGAGGCCGCGCCGTCGCCGCGGCAACCGTCGTCCTGGTCCGCGGGGGGATTTCATGGCGGATGCGCGCCGTCCCCCCCCCCCCCGGCCCCCCTCCACCGCCCGGTAGGCTGCGCTCACTTCTCGCTCATCCGGCCAGGTTCTCCGCGGAGCCGGACTTCGATGGTTTCCGCGAGGCTCACAGTCGCCGGCGCTGGCGTCGCAAGCCTTCTCCGGTGCCGTCACGCCCAGTGCCGGCTGACCTGGTTGGACTATGTTTCAATTGCCTCCGCGACGACCACGTTAAGGCGGACTGTTGCTTCCCGTCGAGATGTCGCTCCTGCCGGCTTGAGGGGCACCGGGCTCGTAACTGCCCTGACGCCCGGGCACTGTGGGCTGGTGCCAAGCGTGGCCGTTCGCCCTCTGGGGGTGGGAGGCGTCGCGGCACGCTGCGACGCCGTGCCTCCCCTGAACGCTGGTGCGCCGCCCGCGACGACACGGTGTCCGCGCGCTCCGCCTCTACTGGCCGGTCACCCTCCGTCCCACGCTGCTGTGCCCCGAGCCCGGATGTTGCGTCTCAGCCTGCCCAGGGGCTTGTTGTGCAGGCCGCGCCAGACGCTGCTCTCCGCGTGGATGACCGGCCAACTGTGCTGGACGTCGCTGCCCTGGAGGTTGCCGGCCATGCGGTGACGCCGCCAACGGCGCCCGTGCGCCAGTCTGCTGGCGACCCCTCGTCGCGCCCTCTGCTTCAGTTACGGCGTCACAGTCACCGGCGCCTAAGTGAGACGGACCGCCCTTCCGTCGAAGTCGTCGTCGTGCCTCATTCGGCGGACATTCAGGCGGCGGAGGACGCCTTGTCGCTCGCTCTGGTTGCTCTGGTCGGTGGCGCCAGGCCCCCGGTCTCGCCGCTGATGGTTCGGGAGCTTCTGTGCCTACGTTTTGGGGTCGACGACGACCACATGTTGATCGTACGCCATGCTCCGGAGGACTTCCTGGTACGCTTCAGTCGTCGTGACGACCTCGAGCGCGTTCTTGCTGCACCGCCGGACCCGGCTGCGCCGTTCATACTGACTTGGAGGCGGTGGACTAGGTTGTCCCGGGCCGTCGCGGCGTCTTTCACCTACAGGGTTCTCGTTGGGATTAAGGGCGTCCCTGCCCACGCCCTCAGCGCGGTCGTCGCTCAGCAGCTCCTTGGCTCCTCTTGCGCCCACGTCGAGCTTGCATCTTCTGACGACGACGGGGTCGACGCCGATGATGGCCGCGAGCTCTTTGTCGCTGCGTGGTGCCTCCACCCTCTGCTGGTTCCTGAGCAGAAGCTCCTTGTCATTCCGGAGCTGCCACAACCGCATGAGCCCGGCCCCGGGTTCCTGAGGGAGTACGAGATCATACGATCACATCTGCCGATACTGCATTACCTCGCCCAGATGCGTGTTGTGGAATATCAAGACTGGGAACCGTCGTCGAGCTCATCCGATGACGATGATGGCTTCCCCGGCAGATTCGACTCCGACGACAGTGGGGATAGCAACTTCAATGGCTACCACCCCGGCCTCGATGATGGGCCATCGCGTTCACGTCGTTTTGGTCCGGCCACCTTCCGTCCCGGCGGTTGCGGTGGTCCGTCGTTGGGGCGAGGCTCCGGCCCCACATTCCGGCCGAGGCGGCGTCCGGCTGGGGAAGAAGAGAAGATTGCCGTACGGTGGTCCCCCAATACGTACGAGATGGTGCATGAAGGTCGTTGCCACCTGGATGGCAGGGCATGGTCCTGGACTGGAACACGGCGCTTCGGGCGTGGGCCTCGGGTGCGCGTGATCCCGGATGTCCAATCACAGCGGATGCAAGTTCAAGAAAAGCACCTTTCCATGTACCAGGCGCCGCGGCGGCAAGATCAAGAAGCTGACCTCCCGGTCACCCCCTCTGTGCCAGAGTCAGGGAAGCAGGCTAAGCCCACCCAGTCAGCTACGGTCGGCAGCGGCACGCTGACCTCGCCACGCGCGCGCCCCGTGATGGCACCTCTCGCCTCAGGTTTGGTGCGCGCGCCCAGTCGCAAGAAGGCGCGCTGCACGGCAGCCTGCTTCCCAGCATAAAGCTGGCGGGGGAAGACATTGACCCACTGGCTTGTCAAATCCAGTCTCATGTTGAGTATCCTTTGGGAGATACGGACCCAATGCTACTAGTACTTGAGTACGCACGCGCGCCTGCTGCTACGCCGCGCCCCCCTGCAATTTCAGAAAAGTGCGATGATGACATCTCGCTCGTCGGGCGCCGCGTCGCCTCTTGCGAGATCCCGGAGCGCCAGGGTAAACTAACCATGACTGAGCTCATGGGCGGCATGTGCACCAGGTCCATGGACTTGGCGGGCCTAGCACCGGGAACAGCCCAGAAGGAAGACGGCTTCACAAGCCCGGCTACGCATGCTACTCGGAAGGATCAGCCTGAGCGCCTGGCGTCGCAATCATCCCTTGGGATGGACTGCCTCTTCCCGGAGGAGGCGCAGCTGACCCACACCGTGGACGCTTACACATCACCAGCCACCGCCGCGGACATGCCTCAGCCGGCAAAAAGCAGCGTGGGGACATTCATCACTGCCCTCAACAAGCCGTTGCGTGACCACATAATTGCTGCCGCGCCGGAGCCAAAGCGTTCCAGGAGGCCCCCTCGTCCCGTGGTGCCGCGCCGCAGTGACCGGCTGGCTGCTAAGTCTGCTTGTCGCGACCCCGTGCCGGAGAAGCAGGCAAGAAGAGTGTTGCTAAACAAGTGGTCGCCAAGGTCGCCTAGCCACAGGCCATCCCCGGATGATGCCATCGCCACCAGGTTCCACGCCACGTTCCGTGAACCTCTGTCGTCCTCGAAGATGGCCGCCTTGAGAGAGCTGTTCCCCGAGACGTCGGCGAGGTGCAGAAATAGGCAGTCACGTTGAAACCGGAGAGCGCAGCTCAACGTCGCATCTACGGTTGGCAACATGAATACGAATCATTTGCTTCTGTGGAACGCCCGCGGCATCGATGGCCGGGGGCGTCGCAGCGTAGTTAGGGAGTTCGTTGACCAGCATAGGGTCTCCGTCCTTTGCTTGCAAGAGACCAAACAGGTTGCCCCTCACCACGACAACATGCTCAAGGTTTGGTGGCAGCAATCTCGCTCAGCTCTGCCAGGCGGATTTCGGCAGGCTTTCGACTCGGCAGTGCTTCTGGTCACCTGGTGCCTTTGGAAGGAATGCAATCGGCGGACCTTCGATCGCACCTGCATGACAGCGACGCAGTTGCTGTGCTCCATCGTTGAGGAGGCTAACGCTTGGATCCTGGCCGGTGTCCGTCCGCTGTCGTCGCTGCTCGCATTGAACGGGGACGCGCCTGCAGGCTAGCTGCGATCAAGCTCTTTTAGTCGCGCAATTCGTTTACTTTTCAGTAGGTCCCTACATCTCCACCGTTCATCGGTGATTTGTGTTTTTGTTAACCCGCACGCTTTGGGGCATCTCGCCGTTTAATGCTGCGGGAGTGTACTTGTGACCTCTATTTTCTCTTAATGAAACACGTGCAGCGCACGTTCCCGAAGAAAATGAAACTCTTAAAAGGATCCAAAGGCAATGGAGAGGAATTCCTAAATGAGGTTACTAGCATTGGTAGGACTTCCCATGTCAATATTGTCAGTTTATTTGGCTTTTGTTTAGAGGGATCTAAGAGAGCCCTTGTTTATGAGTACATGGCCAATGGCGCTTTAGAGAAGTATATTTATTCAGAGAGTTTAAAGTCGGCACTTGGATGGGAAAATTTGAGGAAAATAGCTATTGGCATCGTACGAGGCCTGGAGTATTTACATCAGGGCTGCAGCACCCGCATCATCCATTTTGATATTAAGCCCCACACATCCTTCTTGATGAAGACTTCTGTCCGAAAATTGCTGATTTTGGATTGGCAAAACTGTGTCACTTCAAGGACAGTGCTCTCTCAATGGCTGATGCAAGAGGCACCATTGGTTTCATTGCTCCAGAAGTGTTTTATAGAGGGTTTGGAGTTGTGTCAACTAAGTCAGACGTTTACCGCTATGGAATGATGGTACTTCAAATGGTAAGCAGCCGGGGAAATACTGAGAATTCTAGTGAAACGTATTTCACCGACTGGATTTATGACTGCATGGTAAAGGATTTGCAAAGTCATGAAGTCACATGCGAGCTAGAAGAGACTGCAAAGCAGATTGCTCTAGTTGGCTTGTGATGCATACAAATGGCCCCAGGAAGTCGTCCTTCCATGAATACAGTCACAGAAATGTTGGAGAAGAATATCAACGAATTGGAAATGCCACCCAAACCATTCCTTTCCTGCCCCCTACCCTAATCACATTTCTCATCTTAGCCAAGATATTCCCTATTGGGACGACTCATATTGTCAATGTCTTATAATGTCAACCAAAACCAAAACAATGAAAAGTATATTGTTGTACCACCTTTGAATTACTATTGCACATTTTCATTAGATGAATACATATATATTCATTAAAGCAGCAAATCAGTGTGTGGGTTTAATCCTAGTTCCACGTGATCCTAGCACATACATTGTTATTTGATTTGCTGCTTTGCATTTTTCCATCACCAATGCACCACTATTTGCACATCGCACATAGTCAGTCCATCACCCATATATTAATGTACTACCAATTTGTGCCCGCATCAAGTTACTTCACCTGCTTGTCCAAGACCCAAAAATAAGTATATAAAAATTATAAAGAACACCCACATATCCAAAGGCCGAACGCCAGTTACACCAGACTGTTCCCCAGCAACATTAGTGTACTCTTGAAGATTCAATGGAAAACGAGAACACGTTTTCTATCGACCTGAGAACTTAATAATTAAATTGATCCAAAGGGCGACAGCTAGCAAAACCACAATATGTGATAGATCTATACGTATCATTAGGGATTTAGGGATACAAGTGTGTACCCGACAGAGATCAATCCATTGTTGACAGCCAGTGAAGAAGCAAGCACATACCCTCCATTGTTGACAGGCGGGCCGTGGGGGCGGGTTGCGTCATGTATCGGTGACCCAATAACTACCGGCACCGAGACCGCGGCTCAACGATTTCCTGCATAGCGGTGTAATTAGCCGAAATCGCACTGTGGAGCTGCCGCCGCGTCTGACGGACGGGGCATATCAGCCGCCTTCGGCGCAGGCCGGAGCGGAACACACCCTTTACGGGCTTTGAAGCCCATGCACATCACCGGACATGGGTTGGAACGATTTTTTTTAGGGAATGGGTTCGAACGATTGAAATTCCCTAGTCTGACTAACATTGAGCTTCCGGCCCACATTATTCAATGGGCCGGACTGACTCGTGCGGTCCTCATACCTGCAATCCTTCCACTTCCACCACAAAAATAGCGGAAAAAAGTGCACATTATCTTCATCAACTTTTTGTGAAAGTATGCTTTCCTCCCTGAACTCTAAAACTGGGTAAATCACCTCTCTAAACTTTTAAAACCATTCATTTTACCTCACTGACTGGTTATAAACGGTTTTCAAAAGCGGTTTTGTCTTTTTTTATTTATTTTGGATGAATCTTTGAAAAATCATAGTAAATCACAGAAAAATCATAAAATAAAATTTCAATTTTCTTAGACTCCACATGAATAGATCTACACAATGAACATATAATATGGTATGCTTTCGTATAAATATTTTTGTTGTAGCTTTAAATTTATATTTTTTATAATTAATTTGTAGCTGCAGTTTCTATGATCCAATTATGGTGAAATTTTTATGGTGGGCTAATTATCGTATGCTTGAACTGTAGCAAAAATTTTATACTCATTGGATCATGTATAAATGCAGTTTCTACACCGCTTATAACTAATTATATATGATCCAATGAATATGAAATTTTTACTACAGTTCAAACATACAATAATTAGCCCACCATAAAAATTTCACCACAATTGGACCATAAAAACTGCAGCTATGAATTAATTACAGAAAAAACGTAGATGTAAAGTTACAGCAAAAAATTTGTACTAAAAAATACGATATTATATGTTCACTGTGTAGATCTACACATATGGAGTCGAACAAAATTAGATTTTTTCTATTTTATGATTTTTCTGTGATTTACTATGATTTTTCAAAGATTAAGCCGAAATAAATAAAAAAGAAAAAAATAAAACCGTCTTTGAAAACCGCTTATAACCAGGGAGGTAAAACGATCGGTTTTAAAAGTTTAGGGAGGAGGTTTACACGGTTTTAGAATGTAGGGAGAAAAAGCAGACTTTCGCAAAAGTTAACGGAGGTAACATTGACTTTTTCCAAATTAGCGTGTGTAAGGCCCACAAACATAATTGGCTCTATCTTGGAAAAAGTTCATCAAACTCTAAAATTAGACCTCATAGTTTCTGAACTCTCAAAACCATTTCAGTTAACTCCCTGCCATGATTTAGAGTGGTTTTGAAGGTGGTTTCATCCTTTTTATGTTAAAAATAGTAAATACTTGATAAGGTTTTAAATTACAAAAAATGTCTCTATGCTTTTAAAAATTCCAAAAAATGTAGCGATAGATTGGATAAAACAAATTCAAATAAAATATTTAGATCTCATGAAAGTATCTCTAGATGCTTCAAAAAATAGATTTAGCTCTAAAAAATAAGAAAGTATCCAAAAATCTAGAAATTTCTAAAAGCATTCTAATCGATAGGTAAAAATGTTTTAAAAACTTTCCACAACATAAGCATAATATGTGACCAACGTGAATGCATTATGTATTAGTTTATGTTACATTCACGCTAGTTTTATCTCATATTTTATATGCAAAGTTTTTAAAACATGTATATACATTGATTATAATGTTTTGGGAATTTTATAAATTTTACATATATTTTTTCATTTTTCTAGAGCTAAACCTATTTTTAAATTTTCTAAATATGTTTTCATGAGCTCAAAATATTTTGTATGGATTTGTCCTATCCAATCTATCTCTAGAATTTTTTTAAAGAATTTTTAAATCCCTAGGAACATTTTTTGTGTTTTAAAACTTTATTAAGTATTTACTATTATTTAATAAAAAGCACGAAACAGGCTCCAAAACCACTCCAAACTTGGTAGGGAGGTGATTTGAACGGTTTTGAGAGTTTAATAAGATGTAAGACATTTGATTTTGAATTTCAAGAAAAAAACAAACTATGATAATTTAGGGTAGAATGAACTTTTTTATCTATATCTCTTGGAGCAGCTCTAGTGTACTCCTCGAATCGAACTGAGGAAAGGAACGTTCGATTTAATCGAACCGTGCACACTAGAGGCATCGACGGCTTCCAAAAGCGGATGTTGTAGACGGTGCAAACCGTGCCACGTGCAGGCTATTAAAATATTGCATCAATCCGTGTTAAACGGTGTACAGGTGTACATGACTAGCCAATTCGGAGTTTTTTTTATTGTTTTTCTAAAGCAACGATCGAATGTCACACTAGAGCCTTGCGAACTTTACTTCACGGGATTGAGGTGTGTCAGACCATGTCGTTGGACGCCACACTGCGGATGGCCTTACGGCCCAAGCATAACTTCTCTTCGTTCAAAAAACCGTTGGTGCAGAAGCCACGAAGGGTGCAATGCGCGCTCACCTGTCAGTCTGTCACCTACTCGTACAAATCTGCCGACGAGCATCAGGCCAGTCTTAGTAGGAGTTTCACTAGAGTTTTATTTGTATTTAATAGTCTGCCACATATGTATTTTTGATGACATGTCAATGTTTTAATGAAGAGAGAGAAGAATTGGGTTTTATGGGGATAAAACTCTCTTGGCACAGTTACCAACTCTCTATGAGTCATAGAATTAAATGTCTATGAAACTATGGAATGAAACTTTCCATTGAGAGTGGGTGTTTCATCTGAGTTTCATTTCATTCTATATGACATGGCAGTCTTGGAAACAACAAAATGAAACTCTCCGCTGAGACTGACCTTAGACTACCCGCAGTGGGTATTCTAAAACGATACTCTAAAGTCTTAGAGTATGAATATAGAGTAAAAACTGTTACACTGGGTACTTTAAAACGATACTCTATCCTTTCTCTCACTCTGTATTTAGAGTAGTATTGTGCTTACTCTATACTCTATAGTGACGGACCCCACTAGCTAAACAAAGGAAAAAAATGCTATAACTCACAAACCAAAAATCCAAAATAAATTTCGATTTCACCATTAAATTCGTCTCAATAAATCTTTCAAAACTAGATCACACATGGATATATTTAGATAAAATGATAAGTAGGTCCTACAGTGGATAAAATGGATAGAGGATGGATGGGTGCGGGAGAATTAAGTATAGAGAAGATAATTTTACTGACTAGGACATATAGAGGATGAATATAGAGTTTCATGAGTGAGGGTAGTGTTAGCATCAACACGCAGCCGTGCGTCATGGACCAAATCGCACTCAGGGCATGCGCCTCTAGGCATCCAGCCAATAAAACCGACGGAAAGCCAAATCAAGTTCACACGTACACGGTGCACCCAAAAGGTCGAAGAAAGAGACCATGCATACAATCAAATATGAAAATTATTTTCAACTCCAAGCTCAAACAAGTCAAACGGCCCCTGTTCTTGTCCAAAGTATACAGACACCATCCTCCTCGCCCCGGCCACCACCAACCATCATTGCCAGATCGCCGCCATGGCCGCGCAAGCCCGGCTGCTGCTCCTCTCCACCCTAACATTCCTAGCAGTCCACGCGGTGGTGACAGCAGCAGCTGCCGCGACAAGTTGCGCGCCGAGGACATGCGGCAACCTGACCATCGCCTACCCGTTCTGGCTCCCGGACCAGCAGCCTTCCTCCTCCTCGGCGCCGCCGTGCGGGCCGAGCGCCTTCCAGGTGGACTGCCGCGGCGGCCGCGCGTCGCTGGCGCGCTCGTTCCGCGGCGCCTACAAGATCCTCCGCGTATCCTACGCCAACCGCACCGTCGTGGTGGCCAACGACAACGTCCAGACCGACGCCTCTGGCTGCCCCGTGCCGCGCATCGACGTCTCCGCCAGCCTCAGCTTCGCGCCCTTCACGGCCAGCAGCGCCAACGCGCAGCTCGTCTTCCTCTTCAACTGCACCGGCAACCCGGCCGGGTTCGTCAACGTGACGTGCCCGGGGGCGCAGGCCGTGGTGCGGCTCGACCCGAGGTACAACACCACCGACGCGAGGGCGGTGGCCGGGGACTGCGACTACTCTGTCGTGCCGGTGATGGGGTCCCCCGGCGGCGCGAGCGCCGGGGGCTATCCGCGGCTGCTGAGCGGCGGGTACCTGCTGGAATGGCGGGCGTCGCCTGGGGACTGCACGGCGTGCAATGCCAGCGGCGGCCAGTGCGGGTACGACTCCGACGCGGACGCGTTCGCCTGCATTTGCGACGACGGGTTTTCACATCCGGCAAGATGCGGTATGACCAGGGTTTAATTTATCGGTAGCAAAAAAAATACCGGAGGTCACCGATAAACGGGTTTATCGGATTTATCGGAAAATTTCTCGGTCAAAAATAAAACAAAATAATACCTAATTTCGTTATAAGTTGTCTCTAAAGCATTTAGCATCAAGAACTAGCACATAATATTATTGATATAATGGAGTATCATACTTTCATGTAGGTGGACTAGTGAAAATTAAAATCTCGACGATAAATAAATTTTACCGGACCTCAGCGATAAACGGGATTATCGGGTTTATCGAAATTTTATCGCCGATAAAATTTTCCCTGGGTATGACTGAGTATCTGGTTCTGTTATTCTGTAACTTCCTGTTCCGTGCCTTCGTTTTGGTTTCTTATTGTTGCAGTTTGCTTGTTTTAGGTTCTACGTATTATTCTGTAACTTCCTGTTCCATGCCTTCGTTTTGGTTTCTTATTGCTGCAGTTTGCTTGTTTTAGAAACTGAAACAGTAGAAACTAACCTCGGCTGCTAGATTTTAACACACTTGGAAGATGGGAAACGTCGTGAATTTTTGTATGTATGCAGCATTCTGAAATTTTTGCATCCTGATCTGACAGAACAACGATCAGGTCCTCCTCTCGCCCATCGCCATCACCATTCACCAAACCATATATTGCTTGCTAAATGTGGACTTGTGGAGACTTGTCTTATCCTTGACTTTTCAATCAAATCACAAAGGATCAGAACAAGATTGAACTAACTACGTGTATCTGAAAACGGCATTATATTGATCTGATTATGGCCATTTTCAGCATGCGTTCATCGTGTGAATTGGTGGAATTCACGGCAGTCATGTCCTTTTACCTAATTTTAATTTTGTTCGTCTACGCGTTCGTGCGGTGCAATGTTAGAGGGTAGGTTAGAAATTAGCTATCGATCAGTTCAACCGTACCTCTCTGCCCACTTGAGTGTGAATACGAGTATATATATACGACATGTGTGCATAGGCATATGCCAGTTTTTATACAAGCTAAGTCGTCGTCTGGTGTTTGCCTTCATGTTACTGGCTTGGAGATTTGGAGTGTTAGTTGGAGTCTTGGAGATTAGGAGTTGAGATGAAGATTAATCGTACCAGCTGCATGTTTTGGTTAGGAAATCAATGTCGCAAGTGACAATAGTCATCTAATTTGGTCATACATGCTTCCTGAGCACGACAACTGTATCGATCACTGTCAATTTAATTAGTCTCTTATCAGATCTATAGGTTTGGAATTGTCAGAGAAAAACTTCCATCAGTTTCTTATTGATGACATTGTTTCTTTACTGAAATCAAAATCAAATGACTCTTCCTTGCAGATGCAAAGAAGTCCAACATGAATGTGATTCTGATAGGTACGTATATATCTTCCAGCAAACTGCTCCCTCCGTCTCAGAAAAAGTGATGTTGTGTGATTTAAAATTTGTCCTAGAAAAAAATGATGTTATGAGTTCTAGACATGCTGTTGCCCACCAATCCGACACCAAGTTACTATCAATTGAGACGTGCTACTGTTTGTTGCCTCGGATCTCTACGTGCTTACATGCAACATGTTTTAATTAGGAAGTACACCACGCGACATTTCTTCTTTTAAGGAAATTATGTGTGATATACTAAGGGTGTTAGGGACATTTCTCTTCTCCACTGATCTGTCTGAAAAATCCCAGAACATCACTTTTTCTGGGACGGGAGAGTACACATTCCATGCATGCATATGCTTTGCATGTGTTCAGATAGTAAAATGATACTACAAATCATGATAACTGTATTCCCAAAACAAAAAAAAATCATAATTATTGTACTGTTACAAGCTGCCTTGCAACCCACTGATACAATCTGGTATCCAATTTCAGTGTCTCTGACGATCACATTCGGCCTGTTGTTGGCAATCCTCGTCCTAATCCTCAAGTTCCATCGACAAATTCGCAGTTCCAACTTATTCAGCTTCCTGAACAGAAGCAGCAGCAGAGACACTGCAAACGTGGAAAAACTGCTACAGAAGTACGGATCACTCGCTCCCAAGCGGTACAGGTACTCCGAGCTGAAGAGAATAACCAGATCTTTCCAGCACAAGCTCGGGGAAGGCGGCTACGGCGCGGTGTTCAGCGGCGTCCTGCCCGCCGGCGGAGGAGGCAACCGCGCCCGCGCGCGCGAGGTCGCCGTCAAGATCCTGCACCACTCCCGGCCCAACGGCGAGGAGTTCCTGAACGAGGTGGTCAGCATCGGCCGGACGTCTCACGTGAATATCGTCACCCTCCTGGGGTTCTGCCTCGAGGGCTCCAGGCGCGCGCTGGTGTACGAGTACATGCCCAACGGCTCGCTGGACAGGTACATCTACTCCGAGGACCCGGCGGGCACGGCGGCGCTCGGGTGGGAGGCGCTGCAGGAGATCGCCGCCGGCATCGCGCGGGGGCTGGAGTACCTGCACGAGGGGTGCAGCACGCGGATCATCCACTTCGACATCAAGCCCCAGAACGTGCTCCTGGACGCCGACTTCCGCCCCAAGATCGCCGACTTCGGGATGGCGAAGCTGTGCAACCCCAAGGAGAGCATCCTGTCGATGGCGGACGCGCGGGGCACCGTCGGGTTCATCGCGCCGGAGGTCTTCTCCCGCGGGTTCGGGGTCATCTCCACCAAGTCCGACGTGTACAGCTACGGGATGCTGCTGCTGGAGATGGTCGCCGGGAGGAGCAACGCCAAGGCCTACGCCGAGAATAAGTCCAGCGGCGACATCTTCTTCCCGCTCTGGGTGTACGACCACATGCTCGAGGACGATGGCGGCGGCGTGCTGCAGGGCGGTGGTGACGCGGGAGGCCCCGGAGCAGCAGCAGGCGACGAGATCGCGAGGAAGATGGCGCTGATCGGGCTCTGGTGCATCCAGACCGTGCCCGCGAGCAGGCCGCCAATGAGCAGGGTACTGGAGATGCTGGAGAGGAGCATCCACGAGCTCGCCATGCCGCCCCGGCCGTACCACACTTCTCCGTCCAACTCCCCGTCGCCGTCGCACCCGTCCAGCTATCCACCCTCCACCTCGGATTTCACCCAACGGTGAGCGTCTGGTTTTCAGATTGTGCAATCAATGTCGATTTCTGTTGTTCGTGATCACTGACGGAATTAAATTGCTTCTTCGATCAGCAGCTCTAGATTGCGTACACCGGAGAGCACAGCGTAACGAAAGGATTGGAGAAGAAAGGAAGAATCAAGATAGGTTGGCAACACGTTGGTTTGTGCAGTTTGGGTAGAGGAGCAAATACGGAGCATGAACATGATGTAGTACAAATGTAGTAGTGTGCAGGTTAACGATTACATAGCTTATTAGATAGAGTACTAGTATATAGCTCGTACTGGTGCTACGGAATCATTCGGGTATATACAAATTATTGAATTGAAATATATGCAAATTAAAACAACCAAAACATGGTTTCCTACATAAGACTTGCCATTACAGCTCAACACATCACAATATATATAATCAACAATAAGTTCGGTTAATGCAAAATGACAAAAGTCAAGATGGTCGGACTAGCCCTGTTCAACGGTTTTGTTAAACCGGATGCCGACCTGTAACCAGTCTAGGCAAAACCAAGATTTACGGTTACGATGGGGTCTGGGCTAAAACCCATCTACCCAACCAAGTATTCGATAGCCTCCTATCTGGTCATGATCAGAAACCATCCAAACCCATCAAAACCAAAAACAAAAAACAAAAGTCACGAGGCGTGCAGCGGCGGTGGGCGCGAGCTCGAGCGCGGCATGCGGAGGCAAGCTTGGCAGCGGCGGCGACGAGCACGCGCGGCGGCGATGGGCAAGCTCGTATCGGTCAGCGCAGCGCCGGCAAGCGTGGCATCAATTCAAGGAAAGTCAATATGGCCAGACAGCCTGGTATGGTGCGCACTGTGCAGTGTAGTTTGAGCAAAGGAAAAAGTCTACTTTACCTCCCTCAATTTTCACGAAAGTCCGCGTTTCCTCCCTGAACTCCAAAACCATGCAAAACACCTTCCTCAACTTTTAAAACCGTTTATCATACCTCGCTGGCCTAGTAATAAGCAGTTTTGAAAGCGGTTTTGTCTTTTTCTTTTTTATTTATTTCGGCTGAATCTTTAAAAAAATCATAGTAAATCACAAGAAATCATAAAATGGAAAATTCGATTTTGCCGGACTCCACATGAGTAGATCTACACAGTGAACATATAATATGGTATGTTTTAATACAAAGTTTTTTTTTTGGCTTTAGATCTATGCTTTTCTGTAATTAAATGGAATAATTGATAAATGCAGTTACTATGATCCAATTGTGGTGAAATTTTTACCGTGAGCTACGGTAAAAATTTCATACTCACTGGATCGTGTATAACTTAATTATAGATTTTATTTAGGTTTATGCTTATTAAATACAAATAAATCAATAACTAAGCTATACATTATCTAATGAGTATGGAATTTTTAGGATAGTTCAATCATATAATAATTAACCCACCATAAAAATTTCATCACAATTGGACCATAGAAACTGCAGGTATGAATTATTCCAAGTAATTACAGAAAAGCATAGATCTAAAAAATTATAGCAAAACTTTGTACTAAAGCATACCATATTATATGTTCACTATGTAGATCTACTCATATGGAGTCCGACAAAATTGGATTTTTCATTTTATGATTTTTCTGTGATTTACTATGATTTTTTTAAAGATTCAACTGAAATAAATAAAAAAGAAAAAGAGAAAACTGCTTATATCATGGCCAGGTAAGATGAATGGTTTGAAAAGTTGAGGGTGATGTTTTGCCTGATTTTAGAGTTCAAGGAAAAAAGCGGACTTTTGCGAAAATTGAGGGAGGTAATATTGACTTTTTCCTCGAGCAAAAGGATGCATGCCCAATTAATATAGTAACTGTAAACTTTCAGTATCAATGTGCCCGGCCCAATTGTGTCAAAAAAAAATGTGCCCGGCCCAAACAGCCCTAAACCTGCCCCGAACAGCGCCGAGATATCCAACTTAACGAAAGAATAAGGCCCAAATAAGGATCTCGTGTCTTCTTATCATCTCCATGCTTTTCATAAGCACCCCGAATACTGATAGACGTTTTTTTTGTTAATTAACGCATGTGGTCTCGGGAATTTAGCTCAAACCTAATACATTTAGTTATGAGCATTGAGCAGGGAACCTAACTAGCTCACTCTTCGTCCACGCCTCTTCTCATTTGTCTACAACAAATCCTATATTCTGTCACATATGCTCCAAGCTTATCAAGAGAGTCCATGAATTATTCGTTTGCAATGATATGAAGTTTGCAATATAATATATTAGCAACTTGACGATGGCATATACTTATTCTACCAAAGGCACCCCATGTGCCTTTTCATTTTACAAACTTGTAATAATCTTGTATAGAGTAAGTGGAGTCATATTCAAGGGCAGCCGTCCAAATGTACGTACTCCCTCCATGTTGGTAAAAGAAGTCGTTTTGGACAAGGTTTGGGTCAAACATTGGGAATATAAATCATGAATAACTTTTAAGTTATTGAGTTTAGAAATGTGAAAACTATATGAATAGATTTGTCTTCAAATATACTTTCATAAAAGTATACATACTCCCTCCGTCTCATAATATTTGCACGTCTGGATGTGTGCACGCAAACCAATGTTAGGTGTGAATTTACGAAATTGCCCCTACCTCTGTAGAAATCAGCCACAGGCTTTTCACCTACAGACCCCACGCGTCTTCACACGCGCCTGCTGTGCGTTCTGCAGGCAAGAGAAATAGATGACACGGGGGGCCTCGGTATGAACAAACGAGTGGTCCACATGCATCCACGTGCTCCCGTCCCTTCTCTGTTTTTACTATAGCCATTTTTTTTTATTTTGTTGCTGCAGCTGCTAAATTGGCAGCTTTAGGTTGGGGCTGGTACTAGCAGGCCAGCAGGCTACCACTGCTATGGTTCAGATGCATGGAGCTCTTCATTTTGAGATTTTTTTTGAACCGTAGACGTTGAGTTAAATTAAGACGGAGGGAGTATATCACTTTTAAATAAATATTTTTATAGAAAAATAAAGTCAAAGTTATGCTTTGGAGACCGTGTCGTTGTCTAAAACGACTTCTTTTACCAACATGGAGGGAGTACACTAGGTACTCCTATTCTTTGACCAGAAAATCCAGGCGAGGTGCTGAGAGCTGACGAGTGGTCCCGGTGTTACGTTCCCACTTCCCACGTCACGGGCGCATAACTTAAGCCCACGGGCCACGGCCATGGAGTGCACTGCCCATGGCCCGCTCCACCGACCAGATTCAGGCCGGTCCAATCCCAGGCCTGAGGACCCCACGAGTCAGGCCGGGCCAATTGAAGAAACTGGGCCGGGGGCGCAATGATAGTCACACTGGGAAATTTCAATCCTTCCAAGTTCCAACCCATGTCTGGGCGAGATGTGCATGGGCTTCAAAGCCCGTAAATGGTCTCTTCCGCTCCGCCCTGAGCCGAAGGCGGCTGATATGCCCCGTCCCGGCGGCTCCTGTCGGCTGTCGCCGCTGTCAGACACGACGGCAGCTACATAGCGGCATAGCGCGACTTCGGCTAATTACGTCGCGTCGCAATGGAGGAAATCGTTGAGCAGTCTCGGTGCCGGTGGACGGTGGTGATGGGGTCACCGATGGATGACGCATCCCGGCATCCCGCGCCCACGGCCCGCCTGTCAACAATGGAGGTATGTGCTTGCTTCTTTCACTGGCTGTCAACAATGGATTGATCTCTGTCGGGTACACACTTGTATCCCTAAGGATTAGATCTATCACATACTGTGGTTTTGCTAGCTGTCGCTCTGTGGATCAATTTGATTTTTAGTTCTCAGGTCGATAGAAAGCGTGTCTCAATTTCAATTGAATCGTCACCGAGGACACTAATGTTGCTGGGAAACGGTCTGCTGTAACTGTTGGCGTTCGGCCTTTGGATATGTCGGTGTACTTTATAATTTTTGTATACTAATTTTTAAAAAGAGCCTCTTTACAATGGTTGGAATCGGTTCCCATCGATTTCCATCGGTTCCGCAAAATAATTATTTTTCTTGATTTAATTCGTGGAAGGGTAATACGGTCATTGTGCAACCCCTCTCAATCCCCCGTCTCCCCACGCCAGCCCCTCCCCCAACGCCCAGTCTCGACATCGCCAATTTGACGCCGCCGCACTGCTCTCTCCCTCCCTCTAGCCGCCGCAGCCGCCCTCACACAGCGCCGCGCCGGAGGCCCTGCTTCATCGCTGCGTCGCCCTCGCCATCGCGCGGCCTGCCTTGGCCCGGCCTCGCGCGCCGCCGCCGCCGCCGCCGCCGGTCTGCCCTCGCCCGCGCAAGGCCCTGGGATCCCTTCACTCCTCCCTCCTCCCTCCTCGCCGGCGCCCCCGGCTGACTCGAGCGGCCCAGCAGAGAGATCGCCACTGCGAATTACCTCTCCTCGCAACACATTGTCCTCGTCATCGTCCTCCTGCACGCCTCGCTGCTCATCGGCCTCGTCCTCGTTCTCGTCCTCCTGCACGCCGCGTTGCACAAGGCCGAGGACAACGCCGGCGCCGAGGTCGAATGCTGGTCACGCCGGTGTCACAGAAGCCGTCGCACTAGGTAAATACCTCTGCCATCATGTAGAACGGCAGCCAGCTGCAGCTACAAACCTCTGAAACTCCATAGCTCTTTACAATAAGAGAGTTGTTCAGTTAGCATGATTTTTTTTAACATAGTTAGCATTTTTTTTTGAGTCGGCAAACAAACATTAGTCAAAGTAAGGATGCACACTTGTCCAGTGAAAATATTTTATTAGGCAGCTGAAAACTTCAGAATCAACTTATTAGAGCACCATTGAATCTGTAAGTGCAGGGTAACAAGGACACAGCTGATAGCTTCTTCCTGTACTACCAAAAAGTAAAGGCCCAACCACTCAAAAGAATACACTACAAATCAACTTTGGCCCTTTTGCCCTATGACTGAATCACTGCCCAAATTTTATCCTTATAGGAACACAGCCTAGCACATGTAGAACCTAAATCATGTGATCAGCAAGTATGCTACCTACTGAACATTTTGCACTCAGGATGAAGCTACTGATAAAGAGAATATAATTCCAACCGAAAACTGAAAGATGACAGTAAAACTAGTAAATGGGCTGCTAGATAGAACCTTTTGCACTCAGGATGCAGTTTGGCTCCTTCCTTCACACTCATGTCAATTGAGGCATTGGTTTCCAGTACTCTTTTTGTTGCTAAACTGAAAAATTCAGTTTATGAAGGAGCTTTTATCTGTTGCCTTCAGTAGTTCGGTCACTATGATGATACACGGGGTGACTTTATGGAACCTTTTACTTGGGTTAATCTTCACTCTAAAAAAATGTTCAAATTAATGCTTATGAAATGAAAGTAAAATTGTGTTCAGTCTATCCATGTGCTTTCCCCTAATATGAATTGGTTAATTAAAATGTTTAGTGTGATTACGAGTCTATGACTATGAACTAGTATACAAGTAAGATCCTGCTCTGCATCACCATGAGTAATTTAGTCATGCTATTCTGTCTTTTCCACCTAACCTCCGTGGTTACAATGTGTTCAAGATACTGTACTGTATGTCTCCCAATCTATCCTTGGCTAAAAATGATGGGACTATTTGGATATTCTCTTTTTACCATCTATGAAATGTATGATGCTGTTGATTAGTCATTCCAAACTTTTTACTTGCCTGAATAGTAGAATATATACGTTGAGCTAGCTGACACCAATTTCTAGGAAAACACTGTAGTATTTGATTTATTCCATGTTGTCAATTTTTTGTTATCTGTCTGAATCATTAGCACTGTTAGCAAGGAATGCAATGCAACCGAAACTCCCTATTTTTGCCTAATAGCCTATTGATGCAGGCTAAAATGCCGCTGGAGTACGATGAAATTGTTAGGAAGATGTTTGGTAATGAAGAAGAAGGATTTCAGTTTTATAACAGCTATGCTAAGGAGAAAGGATTCAGTGTGAGGAGAAGCTACTGTGAGTGGGACAATGGTCACAATGAGATGAGCCTTCGGAAGTTTGTTTGCAGTCGTGAAGGTTTCCGCGAAGAGAAGGAACTGAAGAGGGAGAATAGGAAGCGGAAGGCGCGGAATGTTACTCGTGTTGGATGCCGTGCTAAACTTGTGATTGCACGAGACCAGAACACAGGGCAGTGGTATGTGAAGGAATTCATCGAGGGACATAACCATCGGTTGGCGGAACCAGACGTTGCTTGTCTGCTGCGTTCACATAGAAGAATCAACGATGATCAGAAAGCTGAGATTCTGGAGATGCAGATTTCTGGGATCTGCAAACACCAGATAATGGATATTATGCTAAACCAGTATGGTGGGTACGATAAGGTTGGATATACCATGAGGGACCTGTACAATTTTTGCCATCGCAATAAGGTGGAGACAGTTGCCGCTGGTGATGCTCAAGCAGTCATCAGTTTCCTGACAGAATGCAAAAGTAATGATCCTGATTTCTTTTTCCAATACAAGACTGATGGGGAAGGGCACCTGAAGGGACTGCTCTGGTGTGACTGCCAATGTCGGCTTGACTATGCAGCATTCGGTGATGTCGTCGTATTTGATAGCACGTACAAAACAAATCGATACAACTTGCCCCTTGTTCCTTTTGTTGGGATGAATCACCATGGCAGCACGGTTCTTTTTGCATGTGGAATTACTACTCAGGAGACTATTGAGTCCTATGTGTGGATGCTTAGGACATTCTCTGATGCCATGGCTCAGAAGCATCCGGGTTCCGTGATCACTGATGGAGACCTTGCTATGCAGAGAGCAATCAAGCTGGTGTGGCCGAATTCATCGCATAGGCTGTGCACATGGCATATTGAGCAGAACATTATGCATAATGTGAAAGATGATGGTGTCAGGGATGATTTCAGGTATTTCCTTTATGATTCTTGCTCCATAGAAGTGATTGAGAGGAAATGGCTGGAATTCTTGGATAAGCACAACGTTATAGATCAGGAGTCCTGGCTGTATCAGATGTATGAGAGGAGGGAAATCTGGTGTGCTGCGTATCATGCTGATAAGTGCTATTTAGGACTGAGGAGCAACCAGCGGAGTGAGAGCCTGAACTCTAGGCTCCAGGAAAATCTAGATTGTAAGATGACAATGTTTGAGCTGGTACAACACTTTGACTACTGCCTTTCACGGCTGCGTAGTAATGAATTGCATCTGGACTTTGAAGTAGATAATTCTGAGCCATGCGTACAACTAGATGCTTCAACTATTGAGAAAGAGGCTGCGAAGTCGTTCACACCAGGGATTTTTGCCAAGGTGCAGTTCAGCATTAAAGCAGCCAACAAGTGTTTTATGATTGAAGACCAAGATGGCTATGATTTGCATACATATATTGTTGGAAGGGTCGATAAAGGAGACAGACAATACTTTGTCAAATATGAGATATGTGTTGATGAAGGCAAGCTAAAGAGAATTTCTTGCTCTTGTCTTAAGTTACAGTCCCTTGGAACCCCCTGCTCACACATCTTCTTTGTGTTGGGCTATCGGAATGAACACGAGCTTCCAAAATGCTGTGTTTTGAAAAGGTGGACAATGGGGGCCAAGAGTGCATTTCCTCGTATAAGGAAGAGCACCATGTATGAATACTCCGATAGGCTACAGAGGTACCGTGAGCTACGTAATATCAGTCACACTGCATCATTCGTAGCATCTCGTTCACCTGAAGCATATGAGCGCCTGAAACGCATTATGCATGAAGAAGCTGCTATGATCCCGCCCAAGGGAGAAGAGAACGGAGGCGACAGATATGGTCCGGTGCTGCCGCAAGCCCAGGATGGTGAGTCCGCAGAGTACACAAAAGTCTTGGATCCCATGCATGTACCTGGCAGAGGGGCCCCGAAGAAAAAGCTGAAGTCAGTTTCAAATAAGAACAGATCTAAGGTGAGATGTACTCTGTGTAAGGAAGAGGGTCACAATCGGCGAACATGCTCCATGAGAAAAGAGGTAGTTAAGAGTAATGTTCATCAATAGCATTGTGTTGCCTGTCTGTGAGGCATGTGTAGTTATGACTAATGTTCCTCTTCATTTGTAGGAAACAAAGCTCCCTGAGGATGTGCTGTATATATGATTTGCCAAGGATCCACTTCAGGCAACTCAAGTGACGACAGGTCAAATTTTCATTTTTTTACTTTATCTTATATAACTCTCTTCTCATGCATTTTTGCCATCGGTAGGCTTCAACAGAAATTTATGTCACCTATGTTTCTTTTGGGACTTGCGCTAAGAAAATTGACAAGGGAAAAAGGAGAGAAAGATTAAGGATAATTATAACTTATCTCTTCTTCTTCTTAATGTATAATGATACGCAGCTCTCCTACGTGTTCGACAAAAAAAAATTATAACTTATCTCTGCTATTATTTCTGTTGTGCTTAGCTCCATAAGTTCATGTGCATACAAAGTGCCCTTGCTCTTGCAACCACATAGCTAGCCCTGTACTACTAACCAAAGACATGTAGGATCTTTATTTTCCTTTTAAGAAATAGGAGGGCACGCCCCCTGCTGGGGGTTAATCTACTGGTTATATATATTAAAGAAAGAAAAGAGAACAATGTGCACAGTCTTCTTTGGTAACATTTGATATTGTCTTATATGCTGAAAACCACATTGTATATATTTTGTTTTCATGCGCATTTTGGTCTTCTTCCAATATTTGGTTACTGTTGCTGCTTTGAAGACATCAATAGAAGTAAATTATTTTCTCACCTTTCTTGGTCTACTATGCTGGAACAGGTCTATTACAACTAGCACGCCAGATGCAACCCTATCAACTGAGAATGTCATTAGTTGCATAACTCCTGACATCATGGTGAGGATATGACCCCCAAAATCTGTATTGTCTATAAAACACCAAAGTTGAGGAATGAAGTCATTCCACCAAAGTTGAGGACTGGACTCGTGATGCACTACCTCATCTAGAATGAAATAATTCCTCAAACCAAACTCACTAAACTTTTGTGTTGGTGCTTTTCAGGAAAATCATCTTGCCGAAATTGAGTCTCAGAAGCTACCTCGGAATTTTGTGCAGTGGGTTAATGACGAGGATACCTTTTGGTATTAAGATCACAATTATTGCAAATCAGTGATATATCGCCAGCTACCTAGAAGGCCTAACTTCCCAGGGTGGTATTAAGATGGATCCGAGTAGTAGATTAGAGAGTGATATGGATGGTGCAGCAGTCAAGGCATTTCTCCTGTGACATACTCCGTGCCATCCCAGAGTCATTTAGGGAAGCATTATTGGTTCACATGTTTTTACTATGAGTGAGTAGATAGATATGTTTCTTTTGAAAGAAAATAGAGATGATAGTTAGGCCTATTATTGTTGACCTGAAACTGTATCATTATTCATGGGAACATGCCATTTTTCTTTCTTAAATATATATGCTTGAGGTGCCTTTGGTGGGAACATGCCTTTTGTGTAACTATATATGCTTGAGGTGACCCTGTGTAAGGAAGAGGGTCACAATCGGCTTGACGAACATGCCTTTCACCCTGTCCTGGGTCATGCCATGGGGGTGTGAATGAAGCCGGTCGCGAAAACTGAAATCATCTGTCAAGACCCAAGAGCGTGCCTTGTAGTTGTAGGCAGTATGTAACCATAGGGGAAGCAATTTTCAGAGAGTGATTTCAAGGATCTTGGCATATGCTCCTAGTTAAACCCCTCTCTAAGAACATTCCAGCATAGTTTGGATAACACACCGGAACAGGATATGATCAATGGTCTCCCACTCATTACCTAAGCAACATTTATCATTTCCTTTCCAGCCCTTTTAACCAAACTAGTGACCACTGGTAGCTTATTATTAAACGACTGCCACAAGAAAAACTTGATTTTCAGTGGTATTTTACATTTCCAAATAATGCGACAAGAAAAACATGCTTGAGTTGGTCTTGATAAGATCTTAATTCCACAATCCAATTGTTGTTTACAAACCTTTCAACTAAGCCTCAATTATTACCCAAGCACTAACGGAAAAATGTAATGACCGCTGGTCCAACTGTAGAGACAGTATGCTTCGTGCTGGTTCAGAAGAATTAGGTGGTGGTCCAGAAGAATTAGTGCCTACAAAACCCATTCTCAGATGAGGACTTAAGATCATAAATCATAAGGTGAAGCGGTATGCTCCTTATCACCTGAATCAGGAGGCCTTGCATTCTCATCAGCTAAAGTAGATGCACCACCTGATGATGCTGAGGGCTGGGTAGATGTGGTTGAGGACATTCCTTCAACAGAGAAATCAGGATCCTGCATCCAAATGCAGCAGATAAACCATCATAGAACCATGTTATGCGTATGAAAGTGTCAATTAAATACTAAATGCCAATCAGCTGGTCACCATCGTTCAGCAAATTATCAGACAATATGGCAAGTTGAACATTGCTAAATAGCCATCTTAGCATTTAAACAACATTTTAAACGGGCTAAACAGATGTTTAGGCCTACAATGGTATCAAATACAGATATATCACCAAAACGAGGCAGACAAAATATATTAAGTTATTCATGACAACTGTTCAGTAATCCCATGCTACAAAGTTTTGTTGAAGGGAAAAAATGTTGATACACACTCCTAAACAAATAAGCAAAAGTCACAAAATCAAACTGTTGCTGACTCAGCCTGTGAATTAACCAATGAGGCTCAATATAGAGCTCGAGAGAGAGCAGTATCAGGTACTCTGCTTTGTTGCTAAAATCTTTCCTGAATCAACAGCTGACTGAATTATCATGACGACATTCAGTCATATTTCATCAGATAAGTACAAGATGAACAGATGATTTCAACAGTCCATAGCAAGATTGTACAGTCCCAGAGTAACATGAGGAGCTAACCGAATGTCTAGACAAGTTACAAGGAACAGACAGATTTTATGAAAAATTGTTTTGGAAAAATATGTATAAAAAAAGCTCATGAATTTTCGCTATGTGTGGGGATAAGAACAATCTGTGTTGCTCATTACAGATGTACCTCATCAGTTATCGCAAAGCAGTCCATTTTCTGACAAGCCTAGGAGATAATAAGCAACTCCTCTTTGCCGAAGACCTTGCCTGTTGGATTGTGTGGGCTGCAGTGTAAGATTTGATCGTTTCACAAGTCAAAACAATGACCTGTTCAAGACCACTGCCTTGGTCCGACTTGTAAAAGATTTCCTAAAATTGTCTTCGTTCAGAGTCCAAGAAGATGGATCCAATGGCACATACACCTGAAAAATTAATCATGGATTGGAGACTGAATTCTGAATCATCAAGGTTGCTACAAACAAAACGAAACAAAACTCTAAATTTCTGAACTAGAAAAGTGATCTTACAGGGACGCCACAAACAAAACGAAACAAAACTCTGAATTTCTCAATGCATGTCTCGTACGTTTCATAAGCAGGGTCGAAGAGCAAAACTTCATCTCCTTGGTCGTTGCCGCCCGTCCTACCCTCCCGAGACGGCGGCAACGACGGCGCGCAGCCGGTGGCGTCTCCTGCGAGAGCGCGACAGGGAGGGAGCTGCAGGAGGGGCTGTGGCGGCGGGTGGCTGCAGCGCGGGACGGTGGCAGTGACGACGTGCGGCTGGGCGACGCCTCCTGCAAGACGGCGGCCGGGAGGGAGGAGCAGGAGGGGCTGCGGCGGCGGGTGGCCACGGCGCAGGACGGGCGACTGGGCGGGGATCAGGGGCCTCTCATGAACCCTAAATCTAAAATGTTTATCTAACTTTATTAATTCAATTATTCATCCCAACTATACTATTCCTTTTGCAATTATGCATTTACCCTTCTATCCTTTGTTAAAAAAGAGAACTACGAAAAAGGAATTACCACTCCTCTATTTGGGCGTCCTAATCCACTTAATTTCGGAGGCGATGGGAGGCGATGGAAGCATGAGGGCCCACCAGCCATAGACACATCAATCGGTTCCCATCTCCTTACTCCCCATCGGTTCTCATCGCCTCTCATGTTCTGGGCCCACCGATCATAGACACACCAATCGGTTCCCATCGCCTCTCCAACCATTGTAAAAATTCTCTTTTAAAAAAGAGATCCAATATAGGAGAAAGTAAGCGCACCCAAATTAAAGCCTAGAGGGGACTTGAACCTGATTGTGGTTGGGTGACCCGTCCAGTTGAGCTAGGTTCACTTTCTATACTGGTTAACATATTTTGGGTCTTGGATTGCACGAAGGTCTACAATGTAGACAAGCAGGTGAACATAACTTCATATGGGCACAAATTGGTTGTACATTAATATTTGGATGATGGACTGACTTTTATGTGGGATGGAAAATTGCAAAGCAGCAAATCAAATAAGAATGTTTATGTTAGGATCACGTGGAACTATGATTAAACCCACTCATTGATTTGCTGCTTTTATGAATATGTATATTCATCTATTGAAAATGTGCAATAATAATAAGTAATTCAAAGGTGCTGCAAGAATATACTTTTCATTGTTTTGGTTTTGAGTGACATTGTAAAACATAGATGATATGAGTCATCCCAATGGGGAATATCTTGGCTAAGATGAGAGATGTGATTGGGGCCGGGGGCAGGAAAGGAATGGCTTGGGTGGCATTTCCAATTCGTTGATATTCTTCTCCAACATTTCTGTGACTGTATTCATGGAAGGACGACTTTCTGGGGCCATCTGTATGCACCACAAGCCAACTAGAGCAATCTGCCTTGCAGTCTCTTCTAGCTCGCATGTGACTTCATGGCTTTGCAAATCCTTTACCATGCAGTCATATATCCAGTCAGTAAAATACGTTTCACTAGAATTCTCAGTATTTCCCCGGCTGCTTACCATTTGTAGTACCATCATTCCATAGCTGTAAACGTCTGACTTAGTTGACACATGCGCCGATCTACTGCTAAAGACCCTGTAAGTACTAACATAAAACACTTCTGGAGCAATGAAACCAATGGTGCCTCTTGCATCAGCCATTGAGAGAGCACTGCCCTTGACATGACACAGTTTTGCCAATCCAAAATCAGCAATTTTGGGACAGAAGTCTTCATCAAGAAGGATGTTGTGGGGCTTAATATCAAAATGAATGATGCGGGTGCTGCAGCCCTGATGCAAATACTCCAGGCCTCGTGCGATGCCAATAGCTATTTTCCTCAAATTTTCCCATCCAAGTGCAGACTTTAAACTCTCTGAATGATAATATACTTCTCTAAAGAGCCATTGGCCATGTACTCATAAACAAGGGCTCTCTTAGATCCCTGTAAACAAAAGCCAAATAAACTGACAATATTGACATGGGAAGTCCTACCAATGCTAGTAACCTCATTTAGGAATTCCTCTCTATTGCCTTTGAATCCTTTTAAGATTTTCACAGCAACCATATGGCCATCTGGTAGAGTACCCTTGAATACTGTACCATAACCACCCTCTCCTAATTTTTCCTTAAAACCTCTTGTTATTTTCTTCAGATCCGAATAACTGTACCTCTTTGGGGTCAGTGATTGATATCTCCTCATTGTCTCTTCCATATTTGATCGACTCCGAGCATGCTTTTGGAGAATGAAGAGACTGAGCTTTTGTTTCCGACAGTATATGAACCAAAGAAGACATGTGAAAAACACCCCAGCTGTAGCAGACATGGAACCTAGAAAATTAAAACCAAAGAATGAAACCCAGCTGAAATATACACTACTATAGAAGATTAAAATCTATGCATATGCAAAGTTCTTGAGGATGCTATAATTCCATATTATTAATTTAATCTTCTCCCTAGAGTTCTTCTGTAATATCAGATATAGATATCAGCAAAACTGATAAGAATACCAGTAGATCCTATTCTGTTATCACATAAGAGCACGAGGCTAACCTGACAGCTGAAACTTTAGATGGTAGTACAGTAGGTATAGCTAGCCAAATAAATACATAGAGATGTCTTAAATCAAACTTTTCTAAGTTTGACCGGATTTATACAAAAGAGCAAAAAGACTTATGACACCTAATTAGTGTTATTTAATACACCATAAAATGTATTTTTCATCATTTGCTTAATTGGTTTCATAAATATTTGTGTTTTTTTTCTATAAATTGGGTCAAACATAAAAAAAATTGACTTCCAGGAATTGATTTATTCAGGGATGAAGGGAGTACCTATTAGAATTAATCTGATGTTGTGCCTCCCGTCTGCAATATATATTGATTCTAGTTATCAACATCTCAATCACAACAAAAAATTATCCAATAATGACACAGATAACATTATTGGAGAAAACAGAAGGGAAGTGCAATATGACTAGTGATTTTTCCGTGACAGCATGACACTGTCTATTTTTTCCTTAACATTTACCTTTTTTAATGTGATATGTTTCTAAAATTAGTGTTTCAAGTTTCAACTGTTTTACTAATGGAGTAAATTGCCTGTTGCAAAATCTTCTCATGTGCATTCACTACAAAAGTGCCATAACCAGTTACTGAGTCATGTTTTTACCTCCCTAGGAATGTAAATGTAAATGATGTCATGATCAGATGTCCTACTGGCGTGCTAACTGACTGTGACTTTGGTTTTCAAGTGAATTTACCAGATGTTGGCTGCCATGTCAAGAGGAAGCCATTGCTGATGAGTTGCTCATAGCTGCTCGCTTCACCTCTCCAAATGCCTCCCGCACTGGCACAAGGGTAGTGCTGCATCCCTCTACCGAGTACTGCGTGTAATTGCTCGAGTCATTGTAATGCCCTCCGACATGAACAAACAAGCTGCTGCCACATTTCATCTCCACAAGCCCCCTATCCGGCTCCGGTGTCTTGGTGCACATGTAGAAGATGAGGTTCAGATTGACGGGCTGATTGAGAATGGAAGGCCGATCTTGGAGGAGGTGTTGGCAGTCAGAACATGGCAGCCCTTGGAGTTGGATCCGTTGAATTCCTTAAGCTTGTGGATGTCAGCAACAAGCAAGGAGCTGTTGTCGTAGAAGATGTTGAGGATCTGGAATCTATACTTCCGTCGATAGTTAGCCGAGGTATGGAATGCTGTTGTTGCAATGGACCTCGAATCCCAGCCGACCGCATTTTGTGTCCGTTGCCTGCTCCGGAACAAATCCAAATGGCTCTGAGATAGTCAGGTTGCCGCACAACTTGGGCCAGCAGCAAGCCTCTTGGTCATCAGCTGTTTCGACGGCTGCTACAAGTGAGAGAGCTAAGCACAGCAAGGCCAAGCTAACCGGGGACATTCGGGGTGAGGTGACGAATTGTGTGGAGGCAGAGTTCAGAGACGCATACATGGGGCAAGTAGTCGAACAAAGTAGATATTTATGAAGAACTTGTTGGTTGGATGAGAAGTGGAGTGCCCGAAGGGCAAGTCGTGACTACAGAGGTGACACGGCTGAAGTCTGAGCCATCATCATCGATCATACAGGATGAAAACGGAACGGAAATATCCCGAACCGACTGTTTTCGTTTTCTATATTTTGGTTCCGTTTTTAAACATAAAAAATTGTCAGTTTCAATTGGTTTCACAACCATTTTCAACCATTTTTTGTATTCTTTAATTGCTAAAATGTAGAAATGTACCGAACAAACCGATTTCGTTTTCTATTTCGTAAGTCCGTTTTCGACCGTTTCCGACCGTTTTCATCCTTTCATACTATGACTGGCCGGGTATACCTTTTGAACACAACACCGCGGTCGTGTGGTGTTGGCAGGCCAGCTTAGTCCAGTCACTGTCATCAGCTTCTAGTCCTTCGTATGCTTCGGAAGTTTGACTGTACCGGGTTCTGGTTGCGGTGATTCTGTGGCTATACAGCCAGAACCAATTTCAGGAAGATGCTGACGGCCTGCTGCCAGAGTACATGAGGAGGATGCAGATTGGTACTTATGGTAGTGCATTACTTGCGAACATCGTGGTTGTTAATGCCTTGATGGTATTATGGTAGACTTGTTTTTGAAAGAAAATTATGGTAGACTTGTGAATCATGATATTCAGATTCAGTTGCCGTGAGCGTCCTGGCAGGTGCATGTGCATGAGAATTCCAACCCCCTCCCCCTACAGTTTGACCAGATTCCGACGTAACTGGAGTAATGGTATATTCATCGTACATATGTGGAACTTTGCATAAATATTTCTCAAGTTTTCAGGAGATTTTTTCTTAACCTCTGGTGGACTAGGTCTGCAGATCTATCTTTAAAGCTGTGTCTTGATGGTAATTAAGTTTAAAAGGCACTGGCTATCATCTAAAGTCGTTTTGCCTTTGGGAGTAATTTTGTGGTCCAGGCAACGGAAGCAAGATTTATGTTTGTTATTGGTCCACATGTTATGTACATAGCTACCTGATCATCTTAATATCCAACTTGATATGCTCTAGTGGCATATATAAAGCCCTAAATGATGAGGACCTCTATGATGACTAATTTGATACTGGTGGTGTGCGAGAGAAGTAATAAAAGACTAAACATGTAGCTCCTAAAAATGTTATATATATATTTTTTTTAAAAAGTATCTCATGTATCGATTTCTTTTTATGTGATGGCTGATGGGTGAATGAATGTACTAGTGGTATCTTTTGTCAAAAGTTGTCAAATTAGCAAAGTAGTATCATTGATCCCGTGCAAACCGATCCCAACTATATTATATTGATGCTTGTATGCACGTCCACTCTCTTTATAACTAATGTACGTATACGTTTTAAAAGCACCCCGAATACTAATAGACGCTTTTTGTTGACGAACGTGTCGTCTCAAACTAAAATAAATAGCTTAACTAATTCCTAAAATAAATTTAAAAAGCGAATCAACTTGAGAATTTTAACTCAAACCTAATAATACATTTAATTATGAGAGCAGGGGAGCTAACCAGCTCATCTGAGTGTGTGACTCTTCGTCCACTCCTCTTCTCATTTGTCTACAGCAAATCCTATATTTTGTCACATATGCTTCAATCTTATCAAGATAGTCCATGATTTTATTCGTTGCAATGATATGAAATGTTCAAATATAATAGCAACTTGATGGCATATTCTACCAGTGGCAACTAAAGCCACTCCATGTGCCTTGTCATTTGACAAACTTGTAATCTTATACTCCCTCTATACTTGAAAAGGAAGTCGTTTTGGACAGCGACACGGTCTCTAAAACATAACTTTGACTCCTTTTTTTCATAAAAATATTTATCAAAAAGTGATCTATGTATATTTTTATAAAAACATTTTTCAAGACAAATTTATTCATATAGTTTTCACATTTTCAAACTCAACAACTAAAAAGTTATTCATAATTTATATTCTCAATGTTTCACCCAAACCTTATGAAAAACGACTTCCTCTTCGAGTACGGAGGGAGTACTACGGAGCAGTGGAGTCATATTCAAGGGCAACCGTCCAAATGTATAATATTTCTTTGACCAGAAAATCGAGGCGAGGGTGGTGACAAAGGTGCTGAGAGCTGACGAGTGGGCCCGTTGTTACGTTGCGCATAAACTAAGCCCACGGGCCACACGGCCACGGAGCGCACCGCCCATGGCCTGCTCCACCGCCCAGATTCAGGCCGGTCCACTTCCAACCCCTCCCGCGCTGCCAGCTTCATCCGCGCCGTCCACGTACCCTCCCGCCTCGACACGCCCCGCCACCCCGCGCTCTCGGCAGGTTGAATTTTTTTCTCGCTCATCAGGCTCCAGCGCAGGCGCGCCACTTTTGGAAGCCACTGGCCTTATTAATAGCAAAGATTAGCTGTGTCAGCTCGTCATTGAACTGCTCTCTCTGAAACCACCCTGTAAACATCTAACATCCACCACCACGAGGAGAAGGAGAGATCCCTTGCGAACCTCGATTTCCAAGCGCGAGCGGAAGGAAGAGACCGGGAGATGGCGACAGGTTCTGGCAGAAGGTTCGCCGCCGGCGATGCTCCGGCGAGACGGTGCAACCTCGAGCGGTTCCTCGAGGCCACCACGCCCGTGGTTGCGTCCAGCTGCTCCTCCAAGGTAATGGCAGATACGGGTTTCATTTCGCCTGGCTTTGTTGACTCAATCAGTATGTTCTTGAGATCGATATGCCTTCATGTGTGAGATAGTGATAGCCTTCTTTGCTTTGTAGTTGAAAAGATCGCAGAAACCTTTTTTTTTCTTCACAAAAGCAGGGAAATGTAGCGATAGAATCACAAAACAGAGTATTGCTAGTCTTTTCTATAACTCACGGAAATATAGTAAAATTTTAGGAAATTTAGCTCATACTTTCAGTAGGTTCAAAACTACATTCCTTGTTCTCTGAATTGGCATGCACAGTCTAAAACTCTGAATCACGCCTTATGAACATAGAGAGGTTCTTTCTTCCCAGCTTCTGTTCTGAATTTCAGAGGTGCCATTCAGACTGTTCGTGTCATTTCAGAAGTTCTTTGCCTGATTCTTCTGTTATAATATTGCATTTGGATTGGGATTCTGGAGCATGCGATTGAAGTTTGGCCCTGATTACAGGAGACCGTGAATGGTTGGGGGCAATCAGATGCAGATGAATCGTTGCCATTCTTCACTCTGAGCGACCTCTGGGATTCATTCAAGGAGTGCAGCGCATACGGCACTGCTGTGCCCCTTGTTCTGAACAGTTGCAGTGATGGCGTTGTTCAGTACTACATCCCTTACTTATCTGCAATCCAGCTTTACGGCGGATTCAGGAGGCACACCGGCCCTTTGAGGTAATGCACAATTACTCTTGTTAAGATCACCAGATTTGATTTTGCACATTACAAACCTATCCTTACAAACATGTTCTGAAGAACAGAAGTAAGCTGGAAGATGAAGCAATTGGTAGAATTATTCTTAGACTAAGTTTAGAGTCAATTCATAGGGTAGAATTATTCTTAGACTAAGAGTCATTTTTTTTTGAAGAAGTAGTTCAGAGTCAATTCAATAGACTGAAAGTGCTGAACAGTGGCTTAAGTCATAGTAATCTAGATTAAGGTTACTGAAAAATCGCTCATGGGCAACACGTAGATTTGCCAGCACGCTGATTCAGAGGACATGCTGTTCCTCCCTAAAGGAAACACGTACATGCAGTTTGTCTGCTTATTAACTGACCAATGTTTGAAGAAAAGGGAGCACAAAGACAAACCAGTCTTGAAGGCTCATCTACATAGTGAGTAAAATGGTGGTTTTCTGAACATTGACCTAGAGGTTACAATCAAAGTACACGCGTTAGCTAATTTCTGAAGCTTCACTACATGCAAAGACTTGTTGATTTGATTCCTCGTTTTAGCAGTAAAGTTGAGCTGTCTTCAGAAACAATTTGGACTGCTCAAACCGTCAAACATAGAGGCTCCTCTCTCCTTTTTTTTTTCTGATTGTGTCAGTATGCTCACGAAACTTCTCTGACACGTACGCATATACTCCCTTCGGAGCAAAACCTACGACACCTGTAGATCATGACACGGCTGTACGACGATGTGCCTTTTTGGGGTCACGGAATCATGGTTGGCAACTACTAACCCTGTTGCTGTTGCTGAACTTGATGTCCAACGCCAATGCAGGACGGGTGCAGAGGAGAGCGACAGCGACGTGGAGCGCGAGACGAGCTCCAGCACGAACACGTTCTCCGCCCAGGAGGCGAGCGAGAGCAGCACCAGCGAAGCTTCCAGCGACGAAGGCGAGCCGGGAAGCAGCTGCCACGAGTGGCTCCTCTTCGAGTTCCTAGAATCCGAGCCCCCCTACCAACGCGAGCCGCTGGCTGATAAGGCATGTCTTCTGACAGAGGCCTAGTCCATCACTCACACACCAGGCTCAGTCCTGCTTGTCTGAATGTCTGTTTACTCGGTGCAGATTTGTAGCCTCGCGCAGCGGTTTCCGGAGCTCAAGACTCTCAGGAGCTGCGATCTGTCGCCGGCCAGCTGGATCTCCGTTGCATGGTATGGCGGTACTAGATCACTCTACACCAATCAGAAGATACTTGCCGCACGGCTTCTTGTTCAAGTTCTTGATGTAGTAAGGTTGCTCAGAATTCAGAAACCGATCTGCCGCTGACAGTAGCATTGCGCGTGTCATTTCAGGTACCCGATCTACCGGATCCCGACGGGGCCGACGCTTGCCGACCTGGACGCGTGCTTCCTCACCTACCACTCGCTGTCCACGCAGTTCGCAAGTGTGGGCAACAGCAGCCCCAAACCGACGACGGCGACCACCACATGTAGTGCGCCCGTAACGGCGATGTGGCTGCCGACGTTCGCGATGGCGTCGTACAAGGTGAAGGCCGCAGCGTGGACTCCGGGGTGGCGCGACCGGCAGATGGCCGCGTCCCTCGCGCAGGCCGCCGACGCCTGGCTCAGGCTCCTGCGCGCCGACCACCCGGACCACCGCTTCTTCGCCGCCCGCCAGGAGATGGTGATCATTAGTGTAGATAGAGTTGGCCCCACCCCAACTGTTTAGTCACATGCACAACTGTTGCTCTCACTTTGGCAAGTCTGAAGGTAGTTGTCCTCAAAAAACGTCTGAGGTAGTTAGGGTTCGCTAGCGAGACCGGAGTCACAAAGTGTGTTTATCCTGTCATGTTTTTTTTCTTGTATCCGTCAAGTTCTTGGAAAACAAAAAGTGTATCAGAAAACGTATAATAGGTGTAGAGAAATACAGTGTCATCATGTTCGTGCGTACAGTGTTCACATGGGGAAAAAATGACTTGTTCGTGCACTTGCATATGTTGTGGTGCTGCTCGATCGAGGTGAGCCGATAGAGAGCGACGGATAGCCGCGGCGGAGCCATCTCGTGCGTGCACGTGCGGCCCGTGCCAGTGAGCGTGAGCATGTCACAGGGGGTGTTTAGTTGCCCATGTAAAATTTTTGGACGCACTGTAGCACTTTCGTTTGTATTTGGTAAATAGTGTCCAATCATAGACTAATTAGGTTCGAAAGATTCATTTCGTGATTTACAACCAAACTGTGCAATTAGTTTTTTTCCATCTACATTTAATACTCCATGCATGCGTCTAGAGATTTGATGTGACAGGTATAACACTTTTTGGGTTCACTTTTTAGGAACTAAACAGGCTCTGTATATATTCTTGGCGAAGATAGCTTCGGTTTTGAGAAGTCTACTGGCCTTCTCTCACAAAAAAATCCAGAAGCCCAATATTATTACTTGTTACTCCTCCATCTAAAAAAAATGCAAATATAGGACGACATGTTAAGATATGTAAGTTTGACTAAATTTATGAAATATATTTTCACAATATATTTATTTGATGTCGTAAACATTAATACTTTTATCTATATATTTGACCAACTTTAGACACTTTAATCATACAACAAGAATTTTTTTTTGGAAAGAGGTATGTAGTACTAGCTAGTGCTGTGGCAGGCAGCAGTAGCGAAATCATAGGTGTATGTATTACGGGATATACCACCTCAGTGTATATATATCATGCACTAAAAATGCAGTAGATGAGCACCAAACCTCGGGTACCTCTTGGAATCTCCAAGGGTCGTTTAAGAAATCTCTTTCTTTAATGAATATAATATCCTCAGTTGTTTATTTATTATAGATCTCTGTCAGAAAAGAAGCCATGGATGAGTGCAAGCTTGGAAGAATGGGAGAAGATGGCGCGGCCGGCGGGGGTAGGCCGAGAAGCAGGCCAGATACGTGCAGCGGTGCAGGAGGGGCTCCACACTGAGTCAGGATGGACCCTGGGGCCTGGACCCCACAGTGTCGATGATGCGTACTACTCGTAGCTGGCCTCTCGGCCAGGATTAAAAATCCCGGTCCGTAAACCGCGGTTTACCATGGTTACCGGGTTAACTGGGCTGGACCGGTTCCGGTCCGGTCTGGTTGGGTATTCCCTAAATTCAAATTTAAAATTTTAAAAAACAATGCTGAAAAAATTTCTAAAAATAGTTCATGATTTATAGAAGCCAATGGTGTAAAAATTTTTCAAATTCGAGTTCGTTTAGTATTTATTTATACGTATAGAAGTTTAAAAAAAAGAAAAAAAAAACCCGGTCCCGGCCCGTTAAGGCCCATTAGTTTAAAAAAAAGAAAAAAAAAACCCGGTCCCGGCCCGTTAAGGCCCATTAGGCCGCCACGGGTACAAAACGCGCCGGGAGCTGCGGGGGGGGGGGGGGGGGGGGGGGGGGGGGGGTCAACGCGCCAAGCACCTTATCCGCTCCCGTCCGCCCCCCGCCCGCTCCGTCCGCCCGCCGCCGCCGCTCGACCGCCCCGGATCGCCGGCTTACCGCCCGGTCCGGGCGGTTTACCGCGCGCCCACCACGCCGTCGGTTAGCCGGCCCGGATCCGCGGCTAACCGCCCGGGAGGAGCGGTTTACCGCGTGGTTCGCCGGGCGACCGCCAGGTAAGTTTTTTTTTTGTTTTTTTCTTTAGAGTAGTATTAGCTTTAGGATTTAGGTATGGTTTATGTGTTAGGATTTAGGAAAGATCTAGGATTTAGGTAGAATTTGTGTTAGGATTTAGGATAGATTTTTGGTTAGGTTTTAGGTAAGATTTACTTTAGGATGTTTTTTTAGATTTAGGATTAGAGGTAGGATTTGTGGTAGGATGTATATTTTAGATATATATTGTGTGACTTTGTGTGACTTTGTGTATATATTGTGACTTTGTGTATTTTAGGTATATATTTTAGGTATATATTGTGACTTTGTGTATTTTAGGTATATTTCAAGAATAGGAGACAACAGCAGCATGGACAGGTCAAACTTGGCAAGATTACAAGGCTGCCCTGCTTAGACAGCAAGGTATCTCTCTTATGTCCACCGCCGAATATGAAATATCGTGCCAACAAGGGGTCTTCCCATACATCCTACGTAGTTGACCATGCGACTATTTGTTTGTGTAAGCGAATATGTATTTGTATGCGACTATATATTGTTGCTTTAGTGACTTATGCTATTTATTACCACATTGTGTGGTCTTTTTACATTAATTTATGCAAAGGAAGTACCAAAAATTTTTTTTATTCATGCAAAAAAAAATCTAAACGGTTTGTAGCGGTTACCGCTCAAACCGAGCGGTAACCGCTACAAACCGCCCGGTAAACCGGTCGCAAACCGAACCGAAGGCGAGTTTGAATTCAAATTCAAATTCGATCGGTTACCGACCGATTACCGGCAAACCGGACCGGTAAACCGGAACCGGAGGCCGGCGGTTTGAGCCGTTCGATCGGTAAAAAAACCCTGCTCTCGGCTGTCGGCTCTCGCTCGATCGCGCGGCCGCGGCCAACAAGTCAACAGCCAAAGGAGCGGCCTCCGGGCTCCGGCCATGCGTCCGCCATGTGCGCGCAGCTGGCCGTGTGGCGTGGCTCCCAGAGGCCAGCGCCTCGTTCAGCTGGCTGGTGGCTGGTGGCTAGTGGCTGGTGCTGATTTGTTATGAGAGAAAAATACTGTTGACTGGCTGGTGACTGCTGGCTGGTGCTGAATTGGTATGAGAGAAAAGTACTGCTGGCTGACTGAGACCCAGCCAGCCGAACAAGGCCCAGAGCTCTCCATCAGCATGGGAACACATGCAGCTTACGGTACCGTGTGTCGTCAAGCTCAAGCAAGAGATGTAACGCCGACTTCATCAGTTACGTTACGTACGCACTAAAGCTACACAGGAATCACCTGTTGAAGCTGCAGGGTCAGGTAATTGGATGGAGGTCGTCGTCCATTCATAGTTACGCCTTGTTTAGATCTAACTCGGGGTGGCCGAATTTGTACAGTGCCACCTCCGAGCACTGTAGCACTTTTGT
The DNA here is from genome assembly GCA_038087645.1 of Saccharum hybrid cultivar R570. Lineage (NCBI taxonomy): Eukaryota > Viridiplantae > Streptophyta > Magnoliopsida > Poales > Poaceae > Saccharum > Saccharum hybrid cultivar. The sequence continues at coordinate 6,698,831 of JAQSUU010000112.1, read as the reverse complement.
TTTTTAGTGGTAATAATTGTCTAAATTTTGATTAATTAGGCTCAAAATGTTCGTCTCGTAAAGTACAACAAAACTGTGCAATTAGTTTTTTATTTCATCTATATTTAGTACTACATATATGTACCGATATTTTGATGTGATGGGGAATCTTCTTTTTGCATAGTGAAATTTAGGGATGAATTCTAGAATCTAAACAAGGCCTTATTGCATGCCTATATTTGTTAGCTGGAGGGTCTCATTCTAATCACGTTGGTGTGTATCGTGTTACATGCTTTCATATAGGAGTAGCATGTAGCGCGACAAAATACTTTTGGCAAATAATAAACTAACGTTACCCGTCGTCCCGTCTTTGTTCCTTTCTTTACGCGGGAACAGAAAATTAAGGGCATGTTTGATATCAGGAGCTAATTGTTAGGTAGCTAATTTTGGTTTAAATTAGTTCTAGTGGATCCAAACAAGATGGCTAACGGTGGTTTAATTTTTTAGCCAGCCTTTAACTAGTAATTAACCAATTAGCTAGTCAACCATAGCTAATTTGATCTATTTTTTAGCCCATCTAATAACTAGCCATGTGTATCCAAACATGTCGTGAGAGTTGTATTCTGATAAATAAAGGTTGTATATGGTTTTCAACTCCCTCTTTGGACCATTAACTGCTAATAGTTAGCTAGCTAAATACTGCTGCTAATAGCTAAATACTGCTACTAATAGCTAATATTAGCTAGCTAACTATTAACTCCTATTAACGGATTTGGTTGAACTAGTGACATAATTGAGTTTGGTTAACTAACAATTAGCTAAACTATTAGCTGAATCGTTTAGATCTGAAAGAGATAATTATTAGCAGCTAACTATTAGCTACTTGATCCAAATAGGGCATAAGTAGTTGATAGCTAATCAATCACTCCTCCATTCATAAGTGCTATTTGTTGGGCGCTTTGCAGTACCCTAGAGTTGCATAATACTACCGGTTCAAAACTCCACTTCACTGCCGGATTTTGAACCGGCAGTACCCTACCGACAGTGATTGGGGGTTTATATCACTGCCGGTTCAGAAAACCGCCAGTGGAGGCAAAAAAGAGTGTCGGTTGCTGGTTCAACCCGGCAGTGTCAGTTGACTCAACGCTGCCGGTTTGCAGCACAAGCTGACAGTGATACTCAATCTAACACTGCCGACTTGTGGCTCAAGCCGACAGTGACTCTCAAGGTGTCACTGCCGGCTGGTGCCTCAACCTTCAGTGATGCTCGAGGCATCACTGTCAGCTTGTGGCTTGAGCCAGCAATGATGCTCAAGCCATCACTGTCGGCTTGTGGCTGAAGCCGACAGTGAGAGGTTCAGCAACACTACCGACTACAAGCTCAAGCCGGTAGTGTTGTTGAAGCCATCACTGTTGGCTTTGTGCTAGCTGGCAGTGTTGTCGAAGCCATCACTGCTGGCTCGGTGCTAGCCGGTAGTGGTCTGGTTTTCGTATTGTGTTGTAAATAATTTATTTTATATTTTTTTGGTGGAATCGGTATTCATGATAATGAAACATTACACATCCATCAAGATTAAACACTAAAGATTAAACACTATAAGAATGACTTTACAAAAATGAAGCGATTTACATGATCACAGGTCCATCGATATTCCCTACTATAGTAATCTATCATAGGCAAGTTTTGCATATTGCTTGTGATCCTTGGTCTTGGCCCGACAAAGGGAGAATAACCCATTCTTACTGCACACCTCGTCCATGATGAAGGCTGCTAGCGCATCTTGGAATCCTCGGATCTCGCCTTCTAGAAGCCAGCGGTAGTTGAGTTCTTTCCGCTGTCACGAAATAAACAAATGTTAGAGAAAACAATAGTTTGTTTTATCGAAATACATGAGATGGGAAGCATACACACCAGTTCATGCGAGGCTTCTGTTTTCCTGCCGACGTAATGGTACATTGCCCACATTACATAGAACCCACATTCGTTGTTCGCCATCAGCTGCTCTAGGATAGCCATTTCCATGGGTGAACCTCGAATGGTTGGGTCGGGAGCGCATCCGCTAATCGTGCCTTGACACTGTCATATAATTTGTAAAATAAAAAAAATATGAGAATCTTCTATTGATTAAAAAATATTTTATTGGGTTCACTTACTCATTTAGCATTGCACATAGGGGGAGCAACACAAGAAAGTGGTTTCGCCTTGGAGTCCCACACCTCGATATGTGACTCAAAAAGTTTGATATCAACAAATATGAAATAAGACCCGCAATCACAAAGTCCTACTTAATCAAAATATTTAAAAAACAGTAGTGATGACCAAAATAAAGGATGACAACACATATTGGCAATTGTAGGCTAGAAAGACGTTCGTTTTGCACTGTTCGACGAAACCTTTGACAGCCGTGGTCACCACGTCTGTCATATGGGCCTTGTCATATCTGACTTCGCCTTTGCATGTTTTCTCATTTACTATCATTGGGTCCAAGAATCCAATGCGCCAAAGCTCTCGCCGAGCACAATATGCAGCCAACCACCTTGAAAGGTCCAAGTATGGCTAGAGGGGGTGAATAGCCTAATTAAAATTCTACAAATACAACTCAACCACAAGTTAGTATATAAGATGGCATAATGCAAGTTTTGCGTAGCACTACAAAGGGTTGCAAGCTGTCCTATCCAACAATTCTAGTGACTTATGATCTCTAAAGCACACAAGGCTAAGTCACTACTTTACTTCTATACTAAAGAGCTAGGAACTAAGCTAAGCAACTAAACAAGCTACACAAGCTACAACAACAACAAGAAAACTTGCGGTATTTAAAGAGATGGGAGTTGATGTTTATACCACCGAGGAGAGTAGCAAGCCAATCACCAATAATATATGACAATGTAGCCAATCACCGGGAGAATCAACGAGCAAGACAAAATCAATTTTCTCCCGAGGTTCATGTGCTTGCCGGCACGCTAGTCCCCGTTGTATCCCCCTACACCATGTGGTTCGGTGGCTAATAGGTCTAACACACCGAGCCTCTCAAAGGCGCCACAAGAACCTACCAACGGTGAGAAGTTGAATGACATGAGCAATTTACTAGAGCTACCTTGCGGCTCGCCACCGGGGAAGGTGCCAACCCCTCACAAATCACCGGAGCCGGCCACGAACAATCACCAACACGTGCCGGACATCCACCGCTGCTCCAAAGCCGTCTAGGTGGCAACAACCACCAAGAGAAACAAGAATCCCGCAGCTACTCAACACCCAAGTGCCACTATGATGCAAAATCACAAGCTTAATGCACTTGGATCATTCAATCTCACTTTGATTCTGCAAACAAGCAAGGGAGATGAGTTTGAGGGAGTGTGCTCAGCTCAAGAGGATGTTAGGGTGTCAAAATATCCAAGAGAGTCACCCAAGAGCCGGCCAACAAGTATATATAGGAGCCCCCAAAGGAATAGAGCCGTTGGGCTCCAACCCCTTCTCTACACGACATGACCAGATGTGCAGGTGTAAAATGACCTAACGCGCCACAGCGTCCGGTCACCACACCGCTTGTTCACTGTATCGCTGACACGTGTCTAAGTTTGAACCTCGTTCGTTCGATCGCAACGATCACAAGACTTTACTGCGCGCAGACACGGATTGGCCGGACGCGCAGGTGCAACGCACCTGACGCCTAGCCTGCGGCCGGCCATGCCCAAGCTCACGTTGCCGAGCGAACCACCTGACACGCCTGCTCCAAGCACCTGATGCTACAGGAGCTGTATTCGGTCACTTCCAGTAAGCATCTAGAGGTGATTTTTCGTGACCGGACGCATCTGTTGGGGCACGATCGGACACACCCCAACGTCTGGTCAACTCAGAGCACGAAACAGGCCACATTCGCTGCTGACGTCACACCGACCGGATGCTGACGCAACGCGTCTGGTCATTCGCACCTGACGCGTAGGTGCGCGCGCTTCGGCTTCTCCCGTGGCGTGAACTGACCGGACGCGACCCTAGCGTCCGGTCGCTCAGAAAACAGCGTTTTCACTTCCCCGAAATCACCGAATCCCATCGAGCAAGCTCGGTGGGAGGGAGAGAGGGTCCCAAACCCATTTCTATCCTTCAACCTCCAACTCCTTTGCAAATGTGCTAACACCACCAAGTGTACATCATCATGTGTATGTGTGTTAGCATTTTCACAATTATTTTCAAGGAGTTAAGTTAGCTCTCCACTAGATCTAAATGCATGCACATGTAATTAAGCACCTAGTGGCACTTAAGTGATCAATAGCCCCGAAAATTCTCCTCTTTATAGTACGGCTACCGATCCTAAATGTGATAACACCGTCTAGGTGTCTTGACCACCAAAGTGCAAAACCCTATTGATACCTTTGCCTTGAGCTCCGTAGGGTTGCACTTTTCTTCCATCTTCATCTTCAAGTTAGGCACCTCATCACCATGATCATCATGCATCTATGCCATCACCTTGGAGTGTACCAATCACCCTTTGCTATCACACTTAGCTTGCTCTAAGCTTACGCCCCTTTCTTCAACAATCTTGTTTACTTTTCTCTTATATTCAAATTCTTGGTTTCGGGCTCTCTCTTCATTATGCCTACTCTTGTCTTGCCGGTCTATATCAGTGACACTCATCCACCTAGGGGGCGGGATGATTAAGTTCCAAAAACTAACAAATGGTTCCGTGTAGTGATGCTTGACAGGCTCAAGCTGTGCCTTATCCATTGTCTTCTTCCTTTAGAAGTTCTTGGAGCATTATCTACCGAAGCAGATGACACTCTCTTCGAGGCTGACCATGCCCTTGTGCTTTGTGTACATTGAGATGGCACTTCATTGGATCTTGGCAGGGAGGTACAACATGGAGGAGGAGGGGGGAGAAACCTCTTTTCTCTGGGATGAGGGAGAGGGAGAGGTATGACATGAAGGAGAAGGAGGAGGAGGGGGGAGAAACCTCATTTCTCTAGGGTGAGGGAGAGGGAGAGGTACAACATTGAGGCATAGGAGAGTGGTAGATGGGTTCATGATCTCTCAGGGGTGATTCGTCTTCTTCCTCATCATCATCATCTGAAGACAACTGGTCATCAACCTTAATGAAGCACTTGCGCCAGGCCACATGAGCACCCTTGTTTTGAACAAGGTGTTTCCTGTCTTCATGTGCGGGGTAATCAATGTGGACCTTGTTATACTTCTTATCAACTATACAATCAATGCTGACGCGGGCATACCCAGATGGGATTGGGCAACCATTGATTACCCCATCTCCTGTAGGCCAGGCCTGGCCGAGCGCCACCTTGTCAGTTGTCCATTGTTGTCGGACGCACAACTTGACACGCATGGGCTCGGTGATGTTGTTAACCGGATGAGGCACATTCGCCTCTACATTATCGAGCGGGGCCGAGCCACAGCTGCTGCGACCCATGACATGTGGGCTAGAGCTAGTCCCAATAGGTTCTTGTGCTCTCCTAGATGCCATAATTTCATTCACTTTTCTTGAACCTTCTCATCAACCTCTTTATCAAATTTGGCTTGCATCTCTTTCAACCTCCTCTCAACCTCTCTACCTCTCTTGCGGCTTTACCCCTGGAGCGACTCCGAGAAGTGCCCTTATCTTCCTCGAATATATGTTTCCAAGGATCAAGACCAGCTCCTCTAGTGCGACCACCGTGCTTCTTGTTTCCAAGTGCTTGGGTGAGCAAGTCATTCTCCCTGTTAGAAGAGTGGGTCCCTTGCATCATCTCTTTATTTATCTTAGAGATCTTTATGACGAGGCTATTCATGGATGGATTTTCAGAGGTAAAGCTCTCGTCCAGGCCGTGGTGTACCTTCCTCACCATATAGGAAGATAATGATCTAGCCTCCCAAGTGGCAGTCTCAGCCTCAACGCCACATTCTTCTAGACCTTGTAGTTCAACTTCAAAATCTTTGGTCTTATCGATGTGGCCTTGAGAGCCAAGATCGTGAGGAAGCATAGCTTTCTCCGAGTTCTGCTTATTCTTTCTGCTCAGTTCCATGGCCTCATGAAATAGCCTATACTCCTTAAAAGCCTCCCATAAGTCCTTCTGTGTGGCGTACGGTTCATCATCCCAATTTGGCTCTTTCTCCTTGAGGACAAAGTTCTTGTACAATGTCCCTTTGAAATTCTTAAAGCATGTCCCCATGATTTCTTTTGTTTTTTCTTGACTTGCTCCCTGTCACAGTCCTTCGGGAAAGTGAAAAACCGCGGGATCCATTCCTCCCATATGACATCCTTGTCACTTTTAGGAACCCTCGACAGGTCATTATCTTTCCCAATCCACTTCGTGTACTTAATCGGGATGTACTTCCTTACAAGTGCCCCGATGATAGTCTTGTATTTGGACGCAACTTTTTTTAGGTTCGAGCGGCTCACCGACATGGTCAAACACAATGATAGTCCATTGTGCCTTAGGACCTTCTGGAACCTTTGACACACCTCGCTTGGTTCTAGCCCTGTTGCTCGAACATTCTGGCTGATCGATCGACTGAACCTCCTGCTATACACACCAAGTATTCTAAGACCGTCTGCATTAATTAACATGTATGCTAAGACAGTCAAATGAAACCTAAGTTACATGGTCATCTTCATCCAGCTGGAGAAAAGAGGTAGGGGTCCATGGTGCCTCGTTCTCACTATGATTGTCATCGCCACCGCTTGTCAGATCATGCGTCTATCCTGTTCCACCGATATTAGCCCCTTCTTGTTGCCTATGTTGTCTTGCGTGATGATTTACTAGGCGTTTATGTGCCATGGTTGTGTCATGATAGAGGTGAGTTTTGGCTACATAAAACTACTAGTAGCATTTATGCGTATATATATTACCAATAAATAGAGATTTAATGCAAATTCTAATCACATTTTCACTAAGCACCGAGGAAGTTTCATTTAAAACTGTAATTTTCACTAGCGTAGGTATGGTTATCATCACCTACTACCTACCACTTCTTCCTATAGTTTTTGGTGCACCTCAACCTATCACTAATCCAACCCACCATTCCAATGGTCACCACTAAAGTTTCTTCCTCGAGCTGCACTTACCACATTGCTTATGGTTCTATGGAAGCAAATAATAACCATTGTCACCAAAAATCAATTCTCTAAGCAAGAGAACTTAGTGATAAGCAATATTTCATTGATCCCAAACAATGATAATTAACCAATGCTCGATCAATTGTACAATAGGTTATTTGTCATATGTCATAAGTTTTGAAAGACATACATAAATTAATTAAGAAATATGCTACTGAAAGTATGAGTTAATGGTGTGTATGCTAAATAGAAAAGACCAAGACACCACAATCTACAATAGTTTATTTGCTCCATAAAAATTATTGCATAACAAAACACGAAGATCAAAGAACATTTGCTAGTAAGGAAATTGGAAGTTATTCTACAAGAAATCTAGAGAAAAGGGATAAACAGGCGGCTGTCAACCTCATGGGCATTTCAGCAAAACCTAAGGGGCATGGAGGAACACACTCACAGTGGAAGGCAGTTGTAGCAGCTCTCCGTGCGCTCCTGATGGTCTCTATCTTCGGAGATGCTATGACGGCGTCGAGGAAGAAGAGGGTGCGGGCGGCAGCGGTGCTTCGGTGGCGTCGGGGAAGATGAGGGTGCTGGCGGCTTCCATGGTCTGGCGGCATCGAGGAAGTGGGGTGGGAGACGATGGCATTGGGTGGCTACCTAGGCATTCCCTATGAGGTACCTGTGGCGGGTGCATGAGACAGGGATAGGTCCTAGGGTGGAGTGTCTTCATGGGATAAAGCCCTAGGATGGGAGGTGCTGTTGTAGCACAGGGTGCCGAATGTCCCGTTGAGCGGGCCATCGGTTGCCTCTTGAGAAGATGTCCTGTTTGGTCACCCTAAGGACTGATATGTTCTGTTGACCGGGTCTTAGGAATCCTTACATGCCCACTCGCTCCTATGGGGAGGAGACGAATGTACGACTTGCTAGTGCGATGCCACTACTACTATGTTGTTAGCGGATAGTATAGGGAGGTACAGCTTCCATGGATAGACTGTGGCAATAGCTCTTACGGCTCAAAGCATCAGCGACTACGTTGGCTTTCAACCGGGTGATAGTGAATCTCCAGGTCATAGTCCTTAATCAACTCTAGCCATCAGCGCTGTCTCATGTTCAGATCTTCCTGAGTGAAGAAGTACTTCAGGCTCTTATGATCGGTGTAGATATCACACTTGTTCCCGATCAGGTAGTGTCTCCAGATCTTTAGAGCATGTACAACAACTGCAAGCTCAAGATCATGAGTTAGGTAACGCTGCTCATGGTCCTTCAACTGACGGGACGCGTAAGCAATGACTCTCCCACTCTGCATCAGAACACAACCAAGTCCCTATCTGGATGCATCATAGTAGACCACAAAGTCTTTTCAGATATCAGGTAGGGCAAGAACAGGAGTGGTGTTAAGCTTCTATTTTAAAGTCTAGAAGCTAAGCTCGCACTCAGGCATCCACTCAAACTCATTGGTCTTCTTCAGGAGGTTGGTCATGGGCTTGGCTATCTTGGAGAAATTCTCAATGAATCTACGATAGTACCCAGCTAACCCAAGAAAACTGTGGATATCTGTAGGATTGCGAGGTTGCTCCCACTCTTTCATAGCCTCAATCTTAGTGGGATCAATAGCAACTCCCTCAGTAGTGAGAACATGGCCAAGAAAAGTGACTTCTTCGAGCCAGAACTCGCACTTGCTAAACTTGGCATAGAGCTGGTTTTGCCTCAACTTCTCTAGAACTACCCTTAAGTGCTGCTCATGCTCTTCGGCGGTGGAGGAATAGACAAGAATGTCATCAATGAACACCACTACAAACTTATCCAGTTCATCCATGAACACCTTGTTCATCATGTTCATGAAGTAGGCCGGTGCATTGGTGAGTTCGAAGGATACAACGGTGAACTACTGCCCGTACCTGGTGACAAAGGCTGTCTTGAGAATGTCCTCAGGTCTGATCTTCATCTGATGATACCCAGATCTGAGATCAATCTTAGAGAAGAACTTGGCATCTTTCAACTGATCTAGGAGGTCATCTATTCTTGGCCGAGGATACTTATTCTTGACTGTCACGGCATTCAGATTCTGATAGTCAATGCACATCCTCATGGAGCCATCCTTTTTTCACAAACAAGACAGGGGAGCCCTAGGGCGAAGCACTGGATCTGATGTAACCCTTGTTGGACAACTCCTTGAGCTACTTCTTGAGCTCCTCCAGCTCATCGACTAACATGCGGTAGGACCACTTAGCAATAGGCTCGGTACCAGGCAGTAGGTCAATCACAAACTCCACGTCCCGATCCGGTGGCATACCCATCAACTCCTTGGGAAACATGTCAGGATACTCACACACAATAGGCACCTCCTCAACTGACTTAGCCTCCAAGGCACTCATCAAGGTGACCTTCTTCTCATGGTGAGGCTCACATCAGATTACCTGGCCACTCGGATGTGTTATCTCCACATATCTGGGTGAACAAGATATCACTCCCTTGTGCTGAGTCAACCAATCCATACCCAAAATGATATCCAGTCCATCTGATGGAAGCAAGGTGAGATCGGCTAGAAAGGTGTAACCCTCTATGGTGATACTCACTCCCTGACATCTTTTGGTGCATCTGATGGTACCTAAGAAGGATATGGTGTCTATGGGTGTACTCCATGGTGTAGCAGGTAAGCTATGCTCTCGTGCAAACTTAGATGATACATAAGAACATGTAGCACCAGAGTTGAAAAGAACTGAAGCCATAACTCCCTGTACCAAAAACATATCGTACACCGCGTCGGGGGCGTCCTGAGCGTCCTCCGCGGCCAGGTGAGTGAGATGGCCGTGGGTGGCTCCCATGGCTAGCTTGCGAGGTGCTCCCTAGGCCAGTGCCTGTCTCATGGGGGGGTCTAAGCTGGTGTAGTGACCCTCTGCGGACAGTGCGCCACCTTGTGACCCGGCTGGCCACAGGTGAAGCATGCGAAGGGCACACTACCTGTGGCGGTGGATGCAGGTGCCTTCCACGTACTCGGGCTCAGGCTCTAAGTAGGGCGGCTCTGAGCGGGATGGTGGTAGTTGGCGGAGTAGGTACCACCACCATGGCTCAGTGCAGGTGCAGCTCCCTAGGCAGAGCGGGAGTGAAACTGAGACAGCACAGACCCACGTGGCCTCTGGGCCAGGGTACGAGAGGAACTCTTGGCCCGACGCTTCTTCCCCTTCTTCTCCTTAAGGGCATCCGCCTCCAGACGATCCCTCTCCCTCTTCAACACCTTATTGATCATCCCACGAAGGGTGTGGCAGTCATGACCTGAGAGGGCTATCTTGAGGCAAGAGTTCCGCCCTTTTTTGAAGAAGTACATCTTCTTGTCGGAGTTGGTCTCACCTGGAGCATACCTCATCATGCGAATGAAGCGAGTGGCATACTCCTAGACCTTCTAAGTCCCCTGGGGGATGTTGCGGAACTCCTCCACCTTGGCGTCCATGACACCCTCGGGCACGTGGTGCTCACAGAAGGCCTCAGCGAACTCCTCCCAAGAGATGCTCTTGGGGTCATCATGGGTGTCATAGTAGCCATCCCACCATGCGCGTGCGGCGCTAGTGAGCTAGTGGGCGACAACCCCCATGCACTCTTCGTCGGTGCAAGTGGTGAGGTCCAGCTTCTTCTCCATCTCACGAAGCCAGTCCTCGGTAGCGATGGGGTCATCGTCGATCGTGTCAAAGGTAGGGGGCCTCAACTTGAGGAAGCCCTCCAACTTCCTCTAGAAGTCATTTGCTTGACCCCCAGGGCGGTGAAGCATCCTCTCAGCCAACGCCTCCAGAAAGCGGGTCTGGCAGTCCATCACCTCCGCCAGTTGTGGTGGTGGCGGTGGCGGTGGTGCATCCCCACCAGGCTGGTTGTTCCCACCTCTAGGCTGCTGAATGGCGGGCTCCTCTGTAACACCCCTGGGTGTTAAGCATGCATTATCATTTCAAAGCATAAGCATTCAACATCATTGCATGATTAGCATTATTTGAATTGTAGCTTTTTCAAATTTTAATTTGAAAAACAAATAAATGGGAACCCTAAGTTTGATATAAGTGTCAAAAAGTTGGTGTACTTTTGAGAAGTAGCAATTTTAAATAATCTAGAATAAATCAACTTGATTATTGGAGTAAATTTTGAATTCAAGTTTTCCTCAAATTCTGTTTTAAAAATATTCTAAATAAATGAGTTTTTGATTTGTAATCTAGCTTTAAATCCCAAATTCAAAATCTATTGAGAATTTTGAAAAATGCTCTATATGAAAGTTGTAGAGAATAAAATTTTGAACAACTTTTACTTTGGGCCAAAATTCTGAAAACCCCTTTTTTATCTCCAAATTTAAGTTTGAAACAAGAATTTAAATCTGGAATTATTTTTGGAAAAAGAAAAAAAATCGGATTTCGCTTGCTGGGCCGCAGCCTCACTTCCCGGCCCATGGCCGAAGCCGGCCTGGCCCGCCTCGCGCCCCCGCCCGCGCCCGCGCGCGCGCCCGCGCCAGCGCACGCTGCGCTCAGGCCGCGGCCGCCGCGTGGCCGCCGCTCGCCGCCTCCGGCGTACGGGTGGCGGGCCGTGGACCCCACCGGCCGTGCCACGCGCCATGTAGCCACGCCCGCCTCTCCCTCGCCATCCACGCCCTCATTTTCTTCCTCTCGGCCTCGCGCGAGCAGCAGCCGCAGCCGCTCCCGCCTTCGCGCGCTCGCCGCCGCCGCCGCGAGCTTCCGCCCCTCGTTCCACCGCCGGCCGGGCATCTCCGAGCAATTGCTCTCGCAGACGGCTCCGCCTCGTCCTTCTCTTCCCCGAACGCGCCTCCTCACTTCGTCTCCGCCCTGCGGTAAGCCGCCGCACCGCGCGCCCCGCCGCGGCACCATTTCCGCCGCCGCGCGCTCACCCCGCCGTTCCGGCCTATTCTCCCCACCTCGCCACTTGCTCTCTGCCCCGGGGTGTCCACCGCCCTCACCATGTTCCCGTGCGCCCAGTCGCTGGTGTCCGTACGGTCAGGACCGGCCGTTAGCCGCCGGCGGGCTTCGCCGCCGCCGTGGCATCGCAGCCGCGCGACCGCCCCGCGCGCGCCCCGCGTTCCCCCCTCCCCTTGGCTCGCTGGGCCACCGGCTTGGCCGAGCAACCAAGCCGGGCCGCCCTTTTATTTTTCCCGCGCGCGGCGCCCCAGCCGTTTTAGGCAGCGGGCCGGTTTGGCCGACTGGGCCGGCCCGTTCAGCAATTCCGAATTTCCATTTTTGAATTTCTATTTATAAATAAGAAAAGAAAGTGCTCTAGAAAATGTTGTGCATAGTTTATAGCTCCAAAAATCATGAAACAAATTTTGAAATGTTCCTTTTGAATAGATCTACAGTTTAAAAATATTTCATGTTATTTTTGTGACACTTTACTGTGCAATTTTATTTAATTGTTATATATGCTGTTATCTTAGAAAAAGTGTAGTAAATAAAATAATAAAGGAAAAAATGTGATTCTTGTTACATTAGTCTTTATTAGTGATGTACTTTCTAGGAAAAATGCTAGTGAGGCATATTCTGTGGGAAATTTTTGAAATGTAGTTCAAATGCTTTTAATTGATAATATTTGTTATTTTTAGTAGAGAGCAAAATGTGTATACAACATACATCTGATAATTTTTGTAGCATGTTAGTTTACTGTTAGTAACCTAAGAAAAATGTAAAATCTGTTGTTTGATACTTTTTCTAGTATAAAATAATTTCATGCTCACATTTAGGCTATAATTTGTTTATTTTGTACAGGTAGTTTTACATATGCAATTCTTATGAAAATTTAGTGGTAGCTTAGTTAGGGTAAGAATACTCTACTGTAATTTTTGTAGATTTTTATCTACACCAGAGATAGTTGTTGCTGAACAACCCTAGTTAAATAAGGAATAAATGATTTTTCTTTATGAGAAATCAAGAATAATAAAATATGTTTGGTGTATCTTTGAAGCATCACTATGTCTTGCTGATGTTGTGGATGAGTTAGGTTGGTAAGGTTTGGTCATTTAGGATCAATTGCTTGTGTAAGGTGTATGATAATTAGTGGAACCGCAATGTGCATGCTTAGGGTACATGTTCTTGGATGATGTGGACTACCTTGTAGAAGATGTAGTTTTATCTTAACTGCTCATTCCATGTGCTCGTCTGCATCTCATGTCATCCCATCACTCCATCATAATCCGATGCATCATTCGCATGTACTTATGCACTTGCATCATACAGGATCGCAGGAGGAGTCGCAGGCAGCAGTACCGGAAGAGCAGGCTTAGACGGACCAGCAGGAGCCCTAGGCACAGGAGGTGCCCGAGGAGGAAGAGCCAGGCGAGGAACTGCCGGAGTGCGTCGATCACCATCCTAGCTCGTTCGAAAGAGGCAAGCCCCGGAGCATTCTAAGTCTCCTACTTTATAAAAGCAATTCCTTATTACTTGAGTTATAGTTATTTATCTATTGTTGCATTAAGTTATAGGAGTTGAGTAAAACCGTTGTTGCATTACTATCCTTGTCCACCAGATTACTGTTACCTTATTAGGTCAGTATCGAGTAAATTGCTTAGCCATGCTTATATCGGTAGAAGTCGGGTGATTTTCTGTCACCTGCGAGCTATAGGTGAATACCAGGTTATGGTTAGCTGTATTTGTGAATCTTGAAAAGTAACCAAGTGTTGATGGATAGGCGGAGACCGGACGGAGTCTTATAGGGTTTTGGACTATAGTGATTCCGTCTGTGTCGATTAAGGACCGATCGTTGCTCGTCCCTCTTGTCATGTTGAACGCATGCCTCACATTTAGCTGGCCGAATAAAGTACCTTTCGACCGCGAAGCTAGTGACACTTTTCGAGCCGGGATAAACTCGGGTTGGCAGACTGGTGTTGAAGGGGGTGTACGGGGACGCGAAGAGTGAGCCCAAGGTGCGTCCTGGCAGTCGGGCGGTCCCTAGGTAGTGCGATTCATGATTGTTATCCCGCAGCTTCTTGGAAAGTGTCATTGGTGATCTACGCGACCCTGACGGGGGAAGCATGGTTTGTGTGAGGAATAAATCTCCAGCTGGATAGGAATTCGATTCGAATCGCCGTCGCTCCCGGTTAGTGAGCACTTGACTCGAGCTACGGCAACGTAGTATTAATGATGGAACACGGATGGTTATGTGGATAATGTTGGAAATGCTAAACCTGAGATGGTAACCTTTGATGTTAATGGTTAATCAAGTGATTGTGTTAGCAATAGGTGCTTACCTAGCATGAATAGATTATTATAAAAATGATGCTAAAAGTACTTATCTTTAGTTATTCATAATAACTTATGCTTTTCGCAATGAGTCAAGCTAGTCCACTATATAAAGCCTTGCATGCTCCTTGGTGTCATATTATTTCTGGTTTATGACGGGTAAGTCTAGCTGAGTACATTCTCGTACTCAGGGCGTTGTTCCCATTGTTGTTGCAGATGGTCAGATGTACTACGGGTACTGCTCCAACTGTCTGTATCCGGCGATGGGTGACAACTAGGACCTTGGGCAAAGGTCGTTCTGCTTGTCTTATCTACTTCTTTTGTGGACCATGACTATCTACTGGCACTGTAATTGAACTAAGTGTGTGTGCGTAAAACTATTTGCTTCCGCTACTTTATGTTGAACTATGTTGTAATAACTTTTATGTCCGAACTCCGATGTATCCTACTTCTATGGTCAACCCTATGTATCATGTGAACTATGGCTGCTAAATCAGTACGATCTTGGTTGTATGTTGGTTGGTTTGAAATCCTTCGTGATTTCACGGAATCTCGAGTTATACGGGCTTAAGTTTGTTAAATTAACCGCCCCGGTGGAAGATTTTCTTACTTAATCTCGTATAATTACGTTGATCCGTTACATCCTCCAGTGTGGGTTGCTAGGGGGCAGGCTCCTCCATGGCTCCTAAGGGAGCTCCCCGACCACCTCCATGGCCACGGCCACGACCACAGCCCATGGGCGCAGGGGAAGGCATGCGGTTGTTCAGACGAGCGAAACGGTGGCACAACATCTTATTGCAGGGTTAGGTCATGATTTGACATTTTTATTAGATGAGTTATTAAGTGATTAATCAATTTAATACCAATTTAAAAGATTATTATCCAACACTCAAACAAAGATGCAATAAGAACCATAAGATGCAATAAGATCTGAACATTCATTACATTGGTTTATTACATGACGATGCCTCCAGCAGCTACGCTTGGCAGACTCGCAGGAACCATGCTACACACAGGTAGCTACAAAAGTGGGGACAATCTTCTCTACTCCAGGGGGTGAGTCATGTCACATGGCCATGCAGGGCCCATCATGGCTACTACCGTAAGACGGAGTCAGTAGACCATTATCCAAGATGTAACAGGGTGAAACAGAGTGAAGTAGAGTGAAGCAGGGTAAGAAAGAATGAAATTTAAGGTAAGTAGTGTGAAAATGAGGTAAGCCATGCAAGAAAATACAGCATGGTCGGTAATATAACTAAAAGTGCCAAGATTCATTCCTATCTCTATCGTCCAATCCTAAGGTTTCATCCTAGGGTCAAGTATGGCTCTAGTACCAACTGAAATGATCATGTTTTCCATGAAGGGAAAACCACAGACTCAAAGTGTAATAAGACAAACATGTCCATCAAATTACCCAAATCTTAGTTGATTACAAAGTCATACACGAATATCAGAGTACAAATAGAAGGTTTACATAATTATTCTCATCGCCTCACAGGGCGAAACACACACACACTCAGCTTCCTGAATAGCATCAGGTGATGACATCAGCGAAAACTAGGAACTCCTCGAACCAAGCTTGAGCGCAGAACGAACCCTACTCCCAGTCGTCCTCGTCATACTCAGGCTCAGAGCCTGCCAAAAAATCTATCAGTACTCTTGGTATTGGCCACACATTGCCCACCCTATGCTTGCATTGCTTCGTGGTAAGTGGATGCAGTTTCCTATGCGAGTAATCGCAATTTTAATAATATAAGTTCATCAAGTTTTAACCCATCTCATCCACACGTTCTCCTATCCCATCACACTCCACATCTCACACTCTCATGCTCAGGCGGCAAGGTTGACTCCCTCTCGAGCCTTGCCTATCAGCCTCCAGCCGTACCTGTCAAACCTAGGGAAGGTAGAATGGACTCCTCTCTCTAGTCAAGTGAAGCTGTACTAAGGAAAGGTCCATAGCCAACAAGTCAGCATATGTATCGATCGATCAACCAGAACTCTGCAGAGGTTTACACGTCCCATAAGATAGCCATCCTTAACGATGCCTCATCTAAGCTGATGTCGGGCTGCCTTCTAACTAGGTACGATGCCACCCTACCACTCAGAACTAGGGCCATGTCAGAGTACCACCGACATGCTAAGACTGTGAGGCGTAGTACCGGGCCCCGGTGGTCACTACACTGTCTTAGGAGGGTGTGGGTCCTCGTGCCCATACCTCCCTACACTATCCACTAACAACCTAGTAGTAGTGGCATCGCACTAGCAAGTCGTACATCCGTCTCCTCCCCATAGGAGCGAGTGGGTGTGTAAGGATTCCTAAGACCCGGTCCACAGAACATATCAGTCCTTAGGCTGACCAAACAGGACATCTTCTCAAGAGGCAACCGATGGCCCGCTCGACGGGACATTCGGCACACCGTGCTACAACAGCACCTCCCATCCTAGGGCTTCGTCCCACGAAGACACTCCACCCTGGGACCTATCCCTGTCTCATGCACCCACCACAGGTACCTCATAGGGAATGCCCAGGTAGCATCCCCTGACAAGACTTGTCCTCACGACTCATCGTAGATCCTACTCAGTCGACTCGACCCTCACCACACACCCAAGATGCACGCCAAGATCTCCCCAAGTTCATTATCCGGTTATTAATAAGTGAACGGCACCTCGTGCCTTAACCACTTGCATCTCTCACTCACCAGCATCACATCAGAGATATAATACAAGTAAGAGTAAAACAGTAAGTAAGTAACATGCAACATCTAGCCTAATAGCAGGGTGTGCAGGAGTAACATTGCAACAAGGTAAAGGCTCAAGGCATAAGTACTACCATGCGACCTATCATCATCATTTCATTGCATAAAAGTAAAGCACTAGCAATTCTAGTGATAGCATGCATAATAGGATCTACGAGATTGGGTGGGTATGGCACCTGGCAGGTCATCACCTAAGTCCTCAGTGTAGTCAGGGTCATACTCCTCAGTCGGCGGCTCCTCCGGGTCTGTTAAACATAACATATAGCCACATGAGCGGCTCCTATAGAGGTACACAAAGAAGTAACAGAAATTCAAAAGATCCAAATGAACTCATGAATAAGCCTATGATGTAGAGCTTGATTTTAGAAAATTTTAGACTCTGGATTCATATTTTTCTAAGCTAGTATGAATTTATTATGAATTTTTGAAGATTAAATCAATATTGGAAAAAGAAAAAGAAGTGGGTTAATCAGGGCTTGACACATGGTGACTCTCGATTGGTCAAGACGGTTGTGCGGCTGACAGTGGGGCCAAGGTCAATGGTCAGCGTTGACCGGGCCATGACTGGGCTCGGCAGGCCAGGTCAGGGCCGGTCCTGGGCCAGGTTGGGCTGACCCGGCTCAGACACGTGTCGATCTATGGGGCTAGCCACGTGCTCTTCTTGGGCCGTTGGTGGGCTGTGGCTTACGGACGCGGTGCACCGTGGCCTGCTTGCTTGGAGCTCGTGGACTGCAAATGGGGTCCTTGGTGGACCGTGCCCACCTATTCTCTCATTCCCCCTCAGCTCACGATGGATCAGGTCCACCGTGGTGCTCCAACTCCACCCTCCCCTCCTCTGTTTCATCTCGTGGTGGTGGTCGCCGGCGAGGAGCTCACCGAGCTCATGCTACGGTGTCTTGGCGGCACTGCTAACACAACCTACGGCTACGCGGGCTTATGGCGAGGTCAGCAAGGGGTTAAAGGTGGTCACTTAGGGTTTTTAGCAGCCGACGGTGGCTAGGCGGTGGCAGCGGTGTTGTACGGCAAGAGGACATGGCCCAAATTGGGGACGAGGAGGGTTCTTTCCCTTCAATTGAGTGCGCTAGGGAGCCAATCGGTTCGCCGTCGACGACCAAAGACTGCGGCGGGGTCTGCACCACGGTGATGGCGTGCGCCGGACTCTGGCGGGCGAACGGCTGTGGTAAGGCGAGGCAAGGAGGGCCCTTTCCCCTCCATTAGCTAGATGGCCGGTCTCACGGGATCACGGTGGAGCTCGACGGCGTACCCCCGCTGAGCGAGGCGGCCGGCTTTGCTCGAAACGGCGGCGACATCACCACGGTATGGACGCGGTGGCACCGGCGAGGCGAAGGCGCATCATGCCTCTCGATCTCCCTCTCCTCTTTCCCTCTAGCGCGGCACATGCCCCTCGCTAAGGCGGAGCTCGTGGGTCTCCCTTCCTTACCCCTACTGGCCTAATGCGGTTAAGGCAGCCTCGCCATGGCCGCGCTCCGGCCATGGCGAGCGTGCTCAGAGCGTGGTGCGGCGCCGTGGCCTCGAGTCTCTGGGGATTAGCAAGGTGCGCTCTTGGGTGCATGCATGTGCATGCAGTGTGTGCAGTGTGCCGTGGGGTTAAAGGCCTAGCCTTGCCCCTCCCTTGGCATAAGGTCGTGGCGGCGTTCATGGAGACGACACACACAGCGAGCGGGAAGGCATCGCGGGCTCACCCAAGGTGGTGGTGAAGAAAGGGTAGCGGTGCAGGGCGAGGTGAGGCCGTGACAAGGTGGTGCCGTGTAGAGCCGATTCGCGTCGGTGGCAAAGGCGATGGCGTGGCCTCCGGCTCCGGCGTCCACGGACAGCGCTCCGTCGGCTCCTACTCCTTCTTCTTCCCCCTTCCTTCTTCTCCACTCCTTCCTTTTCTCGGTGTGATGTGTGATTAGGTGTCGCCACCAAGTGGCGGCGGGCAAATGGGATGGGGCTAGGGCACCCAGGGCCCCCTTTTTATAGCGCGACCACGGGCATGGCGATCGGCGAATGGCGGACACGCAATTGCGGACACGTGTAGGGCGGCTAGGTGGTAGGGGTTAGGGTTTCGGGGGTTTTGGCATGAACCTACGGTAGACAGGTGCTCGAATTTGAAACCAAGCCGGTCAAACAACGGACGGGTGGTGTCATGGCGGCAGGCCTTGCCGATGACATTAGTGCGGTGAGGCATGAACTGGGGAGGGCGCGGTGAGGCGAGGATCATCGACGTGGCATCCATTCGCAAGCCCGCCTCCAACCGCTCATCATCAGGTGGCGGTGGTGCGAGGCGCTGCCTCGGATTCCAGCCGACGGAATCCTCTGCTTTTTTGTGGTGAATGCAGGGGAAGCAAAAAGGGAGGTAGGGGATGACAGGGTGGTCCCACTCGTCATCGACTCAGGAGAGGCAGCAGCTCGGCCTGTTGTTACGTGAGGAAGGCGATGGTGGCCTGGGCCGCTGTTGGGCTAGCTTCGCGCGTAGGCGGGGCCGAGGCTTGAGCGGGCCACGTTGGACGGGCGGAACTCGGCTTGCGGCTACGTGGGCTGGCTCCGGCGGGTAGGTCAGCTGGCCAGTGGCTTGGTAGCCGGCTCACAGCGTCGGGCCAGCTGCGGGGTGAGCACGGGCGCCTGGCCGTGAGGTGGGCTGGGCCAGCAGGAGCAGGCCACTCGGCTGTCTGGGCTAGATTGCCCTTTCCTTTTTCCCTCCTTCACCTAAAGGCTTTTCCATTTCTTTCTTTCACTTTGTAACTAAACCAAAGGCTCCTACATGTGTATACATGAGTGACAACCATGTATACACCCTTAGGGGTAGTCCACTAGTGTCTAGGGCTGGTGGGGTCCACTTTCAAGGGATGGCACACACACAAGACTTAATTAATTAATTGCACAATTAATTAATTACAAGTGTAGTTGATTTTATTGGCAATACATAAAATCAAAAAGATCCAAATCACAAGTTAATTGATTAAATGCAATACTCAACCATGCTAGGTGGGTTCTACTTGTGCATCTACTAGAGGGTTTCCAAGCATGTCACTCACCAATCATGGGTTATCTTAGAAAAAAAATTTTAGTTATGATTTTTGGTTATCAAAATTTTAGGGATGTTACAGTACTCTCATAGCGTAGCGATTAAGGCCTGAAACTTTACAAGCCATGACCCGAGCTCGAACCCAGCTTGGGACATTTTTTTAATTTTTTTTAAATTATAGATACCAATGTTGGTTCTAAAGCTAAACCGACAGTGATGTTTATATAATTTTTTCCTTTTCTGAACAGAATGATATCACGTATTAATATTCCTATTCCACCTAAGTCCAAATGACTTGAAATTTTTTCTGCAAGCATGTACACCCAAATTATGGCCCCACACAAGATCTTATGTTTTTCGGATCATTTTTAATATTTTTATTTTTTCTCCGTGCTGCACGAGATAAAAAAGGGCAGTTGCATGTTGGGTACACTAGAATTTTCTATCTACATGGACCAAAAATTGGTCCCAGGGCACATGTAACCTAGTTTGTGCAACAACTTCTATGTTTAGGTTCATTGCAATAATTAGCCCCAATTATAAGTTGTCTCACCTACAATGTATAAGTTGTCCCAAAAGGCTACTCATTATACACATAAGTTGCCACAAAAGAATTTGCCCCCTAATTTGTGCAACAACTTCTATGTTTAGGTTTGTTGTAATAATTAGCCCCCCAAGTTGTACAACTATAATATTACTCTAGTATTACATATAGTAACTCCTTTGAGATTTTTTGCCCCCTCAGCATGTGTATACTATGTAACAACTTTAATATATTTTTGGAGTAGCAACTTTAGTACATGGTAGTAACTCATTTTGATTTTTTGCCCTGAGCTTTTGTGTATGCTATGTAACAACTTTAGTATATTTTGAGTAGCAACTTTAATATTACGTGTTAGTAACTCACATTTGACAAATCTCCTAGCACGTATTACACGTAAATTGCTGTAAAATAAAGTTTTTTGAAACATATACAAGTGGGGTCTAGTTTTGTTTGCCACGTCACGCAGAACACACCAGTGTAGACGGAATTTAAAAACAATACACCATTCACAAGTTATAACAATTCAAAGAAAATGTTTTGCTTTTTTTCACTTACGTCAGCGCTTGCATGGATGTCGGACACATGCTATCATGGAACCGCCCAAATTATAAAAACAAAAGTACAAAAACAATCGTCGGAGCAATTAAATTCCTGTACTTAAGCTCTTATAATTCCGGTAGTCCAATGAAATCATGAGGGATTTCAAACCAACCAACATACAAGCCAAGATCATAGTGGTTCAACATAACAAGTCACATGTTACATCCAATTCATAGGTAATTCAAAATACATAGGAGCTCGATAGAGTTATTACAACGCAAGTTCAAAAGTAACGGAAGCAAAGTAGTTTGAAGCAAATATCATCTTATTTCAAATACATGCTAGCACTAAGGTCAACTTCCAACAAAAGCATTAAAGGCAAGATAGTTCAGAAGGATCACACCCAAGATCACACTCCACCACTATGGCAGGAGCCATCCAGAGTAGCCATGATACATCATAACCTACAACAAGTGGGAATAAACCCTGAGTACAGGAAGATACTGAGCTAGACTTACCCATCATAAACCAGAAATAAATTGACACCAAGGAGTATGCAAGGCTTTCTTTCAGTGGGCTAGCTTGACTCATTTTGCGAAAAGCATAAGTTATCGTGTATGAACCATTCTAAGTATCTTTGCATCAGCTTTATTATAACCTGATTAAACTAGGTAAGCACCTATGTTAGAGCAATCACTTGGTTAACCATTAACATCAAAGGTTACCATCTCAGGTTTAGCTTTTCCAACATCATCCACATAACCATCCACATTCCATCATTATTACTATGATGCCGTAGCTCGAGTCAAGTGCTCACTATCCAGGAGCGATGGCGATTCGAATCAATTCTTAACCAGCTGGTGATTTATTCCTCACACAAACCACGCTTTCCCCGTCAGGGTCGCTTAGATCACTGATGACATTATTTCGGTAAATGTCGAGGGACAAACTGGGACCACACTACCCAGGGGCCTCCCAACTTCCTGGAATCAGGCCCAACCTGCCCTTGGGCTCACTCTTCGTGCCCCAGTCTTACTCCCTTCAGCACCAGTCTGCCAGTCCATGTAGATTCTGGCCCGAGTAGTGTCACTAGCTTCACGGTCGAAAGATACTTTATTCGGACAGCTAAATATGAGCCATGCGTTCAACATAATAAGAGGGATGAGAAACGATCGGTCCTTAACTGACACAAACAAAAACAACAAGCACCCTAGGACCTCGTCTGGTTGCCCAACACTTATTCCGCCCGGTCTCCAATTATCCATCAACACTTGGTTATTTTCATGATAGCATCCATAGCTAAAGTATTCAGGTAACCACCTATAGCTCATAGGTGACGGGAATCACCCGACTTGTACCGGTTAAAGTAAGGCTAAGCAATTACTCGATCCTGAACCTAAACAGGATTCAAGGTATACTTTCTGGATAAGGAGAGGATATATATGCAGCAAGAGTTCCAGACAACTCCTATACTTAATGCAACAATACATATAACATACATATACTCAATGCTTTTATAAAGTAGGAGGCTTAGAATGCTCCGGGGCTTGCCTAGGATCCGACACAAGTCAGTGTTTATCAGATGACACTCGCTTGGTGAGCATCTCCCATTCTAGCACTTGTCCAATCCTTCCATCTTCGAGATAGGTCCACCAAACACCATCTTCGGGTCCGGCTCCACATCTCGTCCGTCACGTGGTGTATCTAGCGTACCTAGATAAGATGCAAGTGCATGAATACAAGGAAGTGCAATGGACAAAGCATCACATACAGTAAGCAAGAGAAGCACCAAGTTACACTACACATACATAAACACTTCATGTTGCTTAAATAAACATCACACAATCTATCATGCTAAGATAGTAAAGAAGAAGACAACACCAAGCATGAAACAAGTTTCACAAGATATCACATGTATTAACTTAACCATCATCAAAGGCATAAATCACACTTAGCAACACACCAAGCAAACAACAGTTACAAGAATCTGCCACTTTCAGGACTGCAACAGTAGCTGCTTGTTAAATTCATAACTGAAGTTCTATAGATCCAAATAACATGCAACAAGATATTCTGGAAAGCTTATGAAATTCTCTACATTTCACTTATAATCATCACAGAATGATTCTAAAGTTTAACGTGTCGAATTTACACAAACACAGAATCAGGTCTAACAAAACAGAGAGCAACAGATTCTGTGATCCAACTTTGAACAACTGTAACTTCTAAACTACTTGGCCAAATACCACCAAATTTTAAACATCAGCTACGTACATGAATTATCTACAACTTTTGTATAAACAAGTTTCACAACAAAGTACATTATCATGAAAAACTTTGCTAAGTTCCTAGATCTGTCCAGAAACCACATTAGCAAGAAAATAAATATTAACTTATGGTACAAACATGTAATTGGATAAAACCAACTTTACCAATATATCACACATGACTAATGAACACCAGAAAACATAGTGTCCATTACTAAATAAATTCTTTTAATGCATCTCTTAATTTATTTAGATAATTAGGTGGAATTATAAACACCTATCAAAAGTGCACAGTAAAATCTACAAAATTACAGTAGCTAGCATATACTCCCAGTAGACTACTGTACGAATTTCATACCATTTGGACATGTATATCAACTTCTATGAAAAATATAAAATGCTAATGCAATAAATCATGTGAGAGCAAGGTAAATCTAAAACTCAACAATTTATACAAACACATTGCTATATTATGCATCAACATGATAGAACAACATCGTACCAAGGTAATGGAACAACATTTTCCATTTTAGCATATATATATATTATTTATAAACCATTTATCAAGCCCTAAACAAGTTAAATCAATAACTTCATCATACAGCAAGCACTGACCATGAAATTTTTTCCACAGTACATACATAGCATCACTAGACTACTATAAAAGTTTCACTACAATTGGAGCACCACAGCATTAGTTATTAAAAATACAAACACAACTAGCATTGAAAACCTAGATGCATAGATCTATTTTTATAGCTAAAACTATAAACTAAAACATTCCATATTATAGATCTACTGCATAGACAATTTCACAAGAATTCCAAAAAGTCCTCATTTGGTATTTTTGGATTTTTCTACGATTTACTAAGAATTTCCAAAGTTCAGTCAGAAACAAAGCAAACAAGTCCTTATGGGTACTATTCATATGTGTCAAGAGTTGTGCAGATAGGCCCCTGTCTTTCTTCGAATTCCAACCCGAGGTCCCTGACGGAAATAAAACCGAGGGGGCACGCGGGAGCTCGCCGTTTCCGGTGGTCTGGCGGCACGTCGGCGGCGGGGAAGTGGCGGGGAAGCACCACGGGGTCACCGCACACCCACGGGTTGCCGCAGCTCACGCCGCGGTGGCCCGACGCGGCCTGGCCGTGCATGCCGGCGACATGTAGCTAGGCGGCAACGCGGCGACGTCGCTCCGGTGGCTGGGGAAGGCGTGGAAGTGGTGAGCTGGGTTCGCGGGAGGGCTGCGACGGCGCTGGGGTGCACGGCTTAAGCCAAGGCGACACGGAGGCGAGGAATGCGGGCAGTGGCCGGAGCTCAAGGTGGCCATTGCGGACGCGGCCATTCACCGGCGTTGAGGTGCGAGAGAAGGCCAAGAGAGTGTGGGAGAGTGAGCAGAGGGGACGAGGGGGTCTCGGCATCCGCATTTGAGGAGGCAGGGGCGCTGGGACACGCGGCAGGAGCCAGGTGGGATGACGCGCAGCGTCCATGCACGGGGAACACGTCGGCATTCAATCGAACACGTGGCGAGCAATAAGGTGGCTGGTGTGGGAAGCGATTTGGGCCCGTTCTGGTCCGAATTTGGAGATGGGCCAAAAATGAAGTTTGTAGCCCATGAAAGGTTCTACACTTTCTATTTAGAGTTCCTGGTCATTAGGCTAACGGATTAGGAGATAATTAGGTCCCAAGTTCACACTATCGGTGACTTAAACCCGATTATGCTTGCCCGGCTTTGATCTCAAATTTCTAATCAAAACTTGGTCAAACTGACTCTAACTTTTTGTATGCCCTTCTCCATCAAATAATCTCCAACTTTTATTCTTGGGTCAGCTCAAGATGTTTAGCAAATTTTGGAGAACGCGAGATGCCAACCTAATGACGTAGTAATCCAAACTCAGAGTATTTCAGGGCTAGAAACAGTAGCAGATTTAATCTTTGAGCCTCGGTTTGACTGGCTTCCAAGCTGATTCATGGTATGCCCCAAGAACAAAGTTTGTTGTACTCAAAACAAACAACAACTTTTATTAAAGGATCTTCTACTGGTATGGCTTGGTTAGGAAGATACAAAGCTCCAAAATTGTGTACTTGAATCTGAGACACCATTTGACTTAGCCAAAATCTGGGGCTCCAAAATAGCACTTCATTGAATCTTGGGAGCTCTATTTGATTAGGTTAGAGACTAAACTAGCTCTTGACCATTTAACAAAGTTTGTTCTACATAGGATGAACCACAACTTTTATTAAAGGACAACCACCAAAACATGCAAAGAACCTACGATTCTACTTTGACCAAAGTAGGATCACGATAAGGCTTAAATTATCCTTTTTGATCCATTGAGGCATTTGCTGGCCACTTGCTCAGCATGAACCTTTTATAAGTTTTGTTGTAGAGTTCATCTAGAGTCAAGGTTGCGAGGTTTGGAGTCAAGGTTGCAAGGTTTGGTTGATGACCAATATTTCTATTCGTTTAATACTGTAATTCAAGCACTTAGTAAAGCTATTCCAACAAGGATATAACTTATCATTTCATGTGACTTTTTAATTCCAAACTTCATGAAACTTTTCCAGTGATCACTATAGATAGAGAGTGATGTGAGACATGTGAAATAAGCACCTTTAATTATCATTTAACTTGCCATGTTTGAGCTCAAACTCATCGCTTAACCGGTGACAAACACCTGGGGTGTTACACATGCAGTAGACGCACTATGCCAGATTTTCACATTAGTGACCTAGAAAACACGTGTCACTTAACCTCTCAAGGTTATTTAGACGGTTTTCAATAGTTTAAAGGGTAAAATACCTAGTTTTATAAGTGAGAGGGTGAAGTAGACAACCATCGATAGTTGAGTTGGTTAAGTAGACTTTTTCCTCCCTGCTCGTTTGAGATTATCAGCCGAATCTGCCAGCTATTTAGCAGTGTTTTTCTCTAACAACAAATCAGCAAACAGTACTTTCTGTCATGGCTTTTCAGCAGTGTTCGCTTGATGAGCCTTTATAGTGACATGTCCAGCCAATACGCGTCACTGATGAGCCTTTATGAGTGGGTCGTCCAGCCAAAATGTGACACTATTGAGCATTTATGAGTGACCCATTCAGTCTAAACGCGTCACTAATGACTCTTTAACAGTGACACGTATAGGTAAAACGCGTCTCTGATAACAATTATAAAACAACAAAAAAAAGTAGACTTAGAATGTTGTTTTTATATACAGCAAAATAGCAAACAAATCCACACTTTTCAAACAAGATCCACTCGTTCAATACAAGATTCACAATTTTAATTCCATCCAAATAGGCCAATAGGGTTGCAAAAAAAAGACTACAATGTGCTAGGGCTGTAGAGAAATCTAAGTTCAGAGTTTTGCAGACTACTGCCATGCCGCTGCGAAGATGCCAACGTCCTTGCTGGAGTCCTAGTAGCCCACCATCTCATGGCAAATTTGGATCTGCCACAATTACAAACTATCAGTACTATCCATGCAAGTCAATTTTGCTCGCTATTAACATATTCACAAATCACTACTGTGTAAAGTTCATAATGTGTCATCAAGTAGGTCCTAGCCATTAACTCTTCCAAGTTCCAGAATAGACATCAGTTGAAGTTCTGGCGAGCTCTTTCACTGTGGCTTGCGAACTGTTCCCAGAGACAACTACAAATAGTAAGTTAAAAATTCCAGCTACCTAGCATAGCATCATCTAACTGGACCATTTCCTTCTCTTCCAGCAGCCCAGCCTTTTGCAGCACTATATGTAAAATTGTAGTCTACGTGAGATATAGCACGATCAATTCATCAGATTAACATTTAAAAAATGACACTACCAGGTCAAAATTTTCATACCTCAAATTTTTTCTCTGAAAACACGAGGTCAAGGTGATCTCGAAGCTCCTGTGCCAGTGATAGCAGAAAATGGCAGAGGAAAAAACCTAGCAGGAACCAATAGAAAGATGAGCTGAGCAACTTGGCTGACTATTGGGCAGTAAAAGAAAAGGCAAACCAACAGAAAAGGAAGGACACCAGAGGTTATCAACAAGCTTCCCTAACCTACTACTACAACAGAGTTTAAGTTTCTCGACAAGTCAAACGATCCCAAATTTGAGACTGTGGGTGCTGCAAAACATTAATACCTACCTACTACTACAAAGCAGCAAGAGAGAGCAACTCTACAAAATGAAGTCATCGTCCAACCAAACGCAAACAAAAATGCAACCACAATAACCATTACTGAAACTGAAAGTAGCAACACAATTGAACATCATTAGTCACTCACAATACTGGCATGGAAGTAGTCACTCAAGATACCTGAGCATGGATGACCATCTCCCCACAGACAGCATACTCACATTTTAAGACCTGTATTAGCCAGGCATGACAAGATGCATTTGCTATACAAGCGAGAAAGGAAACATCCGTACGGCCATTTATCTAGCTATGAAATAAATGGGTGGGTTAGCCTTGTGTATATCTGTGAAAGAAAATATCCTAGCAGCGGCGGATGATGACAATGACGCCGCCTCCAACGACCTCGCCAATCCGACACTGTAGATGTTGCTCCACGCATCACCGGCATTCACACCAGCAACACCATGCAAGTGCGCCTCTGGCTGAGCAACGTCAACATCCACGCTCTCATCGACTCGGGCTCGACGCACAACCTCGTCGCCGAGAAGATTGCCAGCCACATGGGACTCCCTATGGTCTGCTGCAGCTCTGCGTCCGCCACGATGGCCAGTGGCGAGCACATGTTGTGCATAGGTATGTATAGGCGGGCGCCGTTCTCCATCAATGGCGATCAATTCTTTCGCGCTCCCCTTGCCGGGGTACGACGTGGTGTTGGGTACCCAATGGCCAGCCACACTCAGCCCAATTCTGTGGGACTTTATGTCATTCACCATGTCCTTTTCGCACAAGGACCATCCGGTCTACTGGCTCTTGAAGCAGTCCGCCGACACCCCTCCAACTACTTTGGCCACCTAGGAGGACATCGACATAGCTTCATCAACCGCTCTCCAACCTTCCAGCTTGAGGACAAGCTGCTCGTCAAGGGAGGGGGAGATGTCATGTGGGGGGCAGTATAACTGCAGGCCCAGGGCTCGAGATAGAGCCAGGGCGGTATACAAGGGGTTGCAGACACAGCAGCTACCTGTAGTTAATGACAATTAGTGAGTTGGTTGAAGGATTCGAGTTAATGAGAAGGAGAGAATCGAGGAGCCATGGGGCTGGGCACCTCTATTTATATGTTGTAACCTCTTTTGAATGAATCAAGAAATGAACAAAGTTATCTCTCAATCTACCTTTGCTCTACTCGGTAAAAACCCTAGCACCATTACCCGGTTCTAGCTACGAGTTGAGGAGCCAAGGGCCTCCTACCTTGGGCGTCCAGGCCCTTGACAAGTGAATCAAGGACTAACAGACCTATGCCCAAAATACAGGCAATCGAGAGTCATGCAGCCAAAGAATAGTCAAAACTGGAAACATGCTTTATGAACAAAAGTGTTTGTCTGATGCCGCTACTTGCTACACTACCTGTATAAAGGAGAGAAAACTTGGCAATAGCACTTCCATCTAGTAGAACCATTCTCTGGGTGTCTGTCCTCGCCACCGCCACCATCGATATGTTTCCGGGAGCTGCAAATAGATACCTCTATGGTTAACCAGAGCTAAGTTAGATAAGAAGTCCGGACTTATGCCTTGCTGCACAATATATATTTCATGCATGTTTGAAATACACACATATATATAGAAAAATGCAGTAGATAAGCAAGTAGGAAATATTTGGGACATATCACTTGGCTCAAACCTAAGAGGTTCTGACTTATGCCTTGCCGTACAGGTGTACATGAATAGCTAATTCATTTTGTATTACAGCATGTGGCCTGGCCTATTCATACTACTCAGATTTTTTTTCTATGGAAACTAATATTCCATTGGACACGGCCTGTATAAGGAAATGGCTAAGCTAATTGATTTAGTTGTTATGTCAGGCAAATTCAGGAAGAAATCAAAGCAAACCATAAAGAAGTTTCTTATTGGAATTCAGATGTTACTTTGAAAAATCACCAGCCAATTCTTCAGGCAGTTTTCTTGACCTTCAAAGCAAAGCATGGGTGACCCCTTCCAGTATTTTTGAGACCAGCTTTCGTATATCCCCAATATATATCACTACTGTTCGTTTATTATAGATCACCTTCCTGTTAGAAAAACGGGATTGGACTCAATGACCTATTTAGTGTAACTCTCTTACAGGACTAAACTCAATGACCTATTTGTTATAACTTTCTCTTACTTTACAGTGTTAGTCTAGCAATAATTTAAAAAGAGAAAGCAGTATCTTGAATTAGAGATAGGTATAGAGCAACAAAGTCAAATGCACTCTTCCTTCAGTATAGCGACACCAAGCATTACATCTAATCTATGTATAGCATCACACATGTCCAATGGAACCACACTGAGGATAGACCACAACCAAACCATCACAGCAAAAGGCATTTATTTGGTGACTGGTTTCATAGAGAACGTTCCAGGGAATTTAAAATGCACTGAATCATATCCTCGCCACACATGAAACATTTTTTTTAGCTGTTATACATACATAAGAAAGTTTGCAGAAAGTAAAAAAGAAGATGGAGATCCTGGGACAATTGGTCGAAAAGCAAGCTCCTAATTGAGATCTCTGATCTCGCCACTTCGCCAGATATAGACAAAAAAGAAATTACAGTTGCAACTAAACAATCATGGATGTAGAACAGATAATATCAGTAGAGATTTTTTTTCCTTTTGCCCCTGTTATGATCTTGGCAAACCTCTCTTTGGTATGCTTTAACTCTGAATTAGCACAGATATGGGCAGAAACAAAAAAACAGCCATGTTACATTATGCTTTAACTCTGAATTAGTACAGATATGGGCAGAAACAAAAAAACAGCCATGACTATAAAGAGTTATCAGCATTGTGGGGATGAAAACAAATATAATGTAGAGGGCAGAATGTCTATGCCAAAATAACGCAGACTTTTTTATAATAAATAATTCAGACTTCGTAGTTGCTTCCGCATGTAGGGGAAATCTGCTGTCCTTTCAGGCTTTCAGCCCTAATGAAAGAAGAATGATTAAGTTAGGAACCAGCTGCGTAGAAAAGAACCAATGCTATGGCAGCGTACAAAGGTAATAACAATAACATATATAGAGAGAGGAAAGACCAGCAATCAGGTCAATATATGCAGTAATTTTCACCCAGGATAACACATAGTAGCTAGTTATATCCAAAATGGCTCAGCAGTAATAGCAGTTGATACAAGCATGGCAAATGTAAGTAATTTCAACTAAACTGCAAGCACTATCTAATCAATATGCCGCTGCATAATAACAATAGCTCCAAAGTATAAGTTGTATAACATATGACTAAAGCAAGTGTAATCTTGGGTGCTACGGTTATAGACTCTCGAGTGTTTATAATTGTAAAAATATGCGGGGGTAGATTCACCTTAATTTTCCACCACTCAAGATGTGTTCATTATGGTGTTCCTGCAATTTAGGAATTGCAAGATTGATTCATTTCAGTATAATTATTTAAATCTCAGCAAGTAACTGTAGATATGATGCGTGCATAATTTCAAGTGCATTACACATTTGTATGTTCCTAATATCCGTCACACAAACCCCTCCCTCCCTCCCAGAGTCAATCACATCCTTATGTATAGTGCCAAACAACTATTAACTTTTTTAGTGGAAATATAGGATGACGATGATCTGTTAAAATTACTGGCAACAATAGTTTAATGTATCACAATTTCATTACACAAGGTGACAAGGACTATCTAATCTAAGCTTATAATATATGCCTTTTGCGAGTGTAGCAAAAATTACTTGTAATGGATAGGCTAGAGGTTTATATGGGGGTACAGATAGTATATTACATGTGCATCTTTTTAAAAAAAACTATGTCAATGCATATGTATATTTAAATTGATCATTTCATGTATAAATAACCCTTATTTTTTTATAAAAGAAATCCCCTAGCTTAGGCCCGGGCACCTAACTAGTATCATATATACTACTGGTAGTAAATATGCAATTTTTCTTAGTTGCTTAGAATATTTCGACAAGCAGATATAGTGTAATAAGTATCTATGGCTATCAGTTGGTAACACATAGGGGGTGTCAAATCTTAAGAGGAATTAAACAGCTGCTCTGCTTAATGAAATCAATGCCAATATGGCAATAAAGCACACAGCCAGGATGTGAGATTGACATAAAACAGATGATCACCATAGAAATTAAAGTAAATCATCCGAAGGGAAACAGGATAGTGCAAGACTCACCCCGGCTCGCCACCTTGCCTTCACCCCCCACTTGGGACATATTGCCGGGCAGAATATTTGTCCTTTATTCCTGTATGTATAAAGACAGAAACAAATAAATCAGTTACCTGCAGGGAGCACACATCATTGGGGACCGGAGCAGGCCGGTCATGTACGTACAGATCAGTTCAGTTAGGATGCTCACCAATAGTAACGATTGCAACATGTATAGATATGGTGGATGAGGGTGTATGGAGACGGTATAGGTCCACGCAAGAAATCACCGTCAGTAGCTGTCGACCAGGTGCTGCTTCTCAGACAGTACTGTCCAAGATACTTGAACGACTGATGCAGGCACACAACAGAGTCAGCGCCGATGGTCAGATGTGCCTTCGAGGAGACACAGATGCTTCTCTTCCCTAGGAAGAGGGAGTTGCCTCCAATGGATCTTACCGGGATGAACCTTCCCAGCATAATGTCCGCAAGCCTGTAGACTAGAACATGTGCCATGGAGGCATCGGTGCGTCCAATCAGTAGGATCTCTGAGTCGCATTCTGCCAGGAACGTAGGCCGGCGGATTTTGGCGCGCGGGCAGGTGGCGATCAACTTTGGGGGCTGCAGTGAACAAGATGGTGAGCCCTTCTTCTTCCCGACATGTCGTTGGGGTGGATCGACCATGAGAAACTGTAGTCGGGTGGTGAGGAAGTACAGCTTGCCCTGCAGTGACAAGGTTTCCTTCCTGCGTTCAACTTCCCAGCTCGAGAGTGTCCATTGCTGATCCTCAGAGGTAGCAAAGGCCACGCGTGGCGTGTGTACCGTTGTAAGAGCGAGCATGGCGGTTACCACTCCATCGTTGGGGCTGTAACTGACAGCGGCGCAGACATTCCTGAGAGCATGTAAAAATTGGATCTCCTTCATATAAGGCAGCTCAAGGACTGTCAGCTGCGGCAGGAGTGTTGCAAGCGACGGGAGCTCGACGACGTCGCCGGTGAACGGGTGGAGCAGGCGGACCGCCATGTCGTGGTCCCGCTGCAGGAGGAGGAGGCCGTCGACGGAGTCCAAGGCGAAGTGGTCCTTGAAGATGGGGTTGCGGACAGTGGCGAGGGCGCCCGTGCGGAGGTTGAAGAAGCGGACCAACCCACGGAGCTTGGTGTGACCAGGGTAGAGGCGGTAGCCCTCGGGCAGCATCATCCAGTGGCGCGGATGGAAGCGCGGGTCGACGACACTGCGCCCGCGTGGGCACGCAGTGCTGGACCGCCATTGGGGGCACACCTCGCGGAAGTGGAGGTAGTCCGTTATGTCACCGGCCAGCACGCGCCCAGCGATAAGACGGATTAGATCTTCGTCAAGCGATGCCCATGGCGGGGATTCGGATTCGTCGACAGCGGTAGAACGCCCGCGCTTCCTCTTGCACGGATTCAGTCCCCGCCGCGACGGAGTAGCGAGTTTCCTACTGTTTGCCGGCGACATCCCTGATCCCCACCTAAAATCGCAGATCTGGAACCTGCACCACAGCTAACAACCGAGATTGCGAATGGATGTATCAAAATCGCGCGTAAAGGAAGAAAAATCTCAGCTTTAGAAGTAAGGCCTCGTTGAGTTCCCCTCAAAATTTAAGTTTTTTCACTCTCTCCATCACATTAATTTTTAGTCACATGAAGTATTAAATGTTAGTAAAAAAATAACTAATTATACAGTTTAGTTAGAAATCACGAGATGAAGCTTTTAAATCTAGTTGATCCACGATTGTTAATATTTATTAAATAAGACGAAAATGTTACTATTCATCGAATTGAAAAAACTTTCAATCTAAAGGAGACCTAATCCGGAATCCCAAGCATAACTTCAGTGTTCGATTTACATAGGAACGTAGTGTGCAAAACCAAAAGAAGTCGAATCGAATCAGTGTGCACGCACATTACCTGAGGACCGATACGTCCGGCCGTCGAGCAGGCGAGTGAAAACTATGGGGGCGGTGTGGCTGCTACCGCCGTCCCCATCGTCGCCTTAAAAATATCCCCGTGCGGGTCGCCTGCGCCGTTTCGGATACCGATTGGCTTCAGGTTCCGACTTTGATATATGGGGAGATTTAAATTTTTATCATTACACCGGTTGGCACCTCCTCAAATAGCATTTTAACGGTTGTCACTGTATTTTTGCCAGCAGACAGAGAAAACTGATACAAATTTACCACATTTGATCGCGTGGCACGCCAGCCACGCGTGCCAGCGTGGATCTGAGCCTGCAGGTCACGCGAGAAAACTGATACAAATTTACCACATTTGATCGCGTGGCACGCCAGCCACGCGCGCCAGCGTGGATCTGAGCCTGCAGGTCACGTGAAATGTCCCTCCTACCCCTCTCTTCTTCCTACACACTAGCGTAGCTCGCTCTCCTCGATCTCCTGCAGTTCCGCCCGCCACCGCGCAAGTTGGGCGGCACGGCGACATGCCAGGAGGCCGTGCTGTTGGCTGTTGCAGCTGGCGGTGTTGTAGGTGTCCCTGCTCCTGAATGCGGTGGACGCTAGCTTGTACCGCCCCTGGCCAGTTCATGAGCAGAGCATCGTCAGTCGCGGGCGGCGGAGCGCGCATAGAGCTGGGGCTTCTTCAACTAGTACTACCTCTGCAACGACGAGTCCATGCTGCTGGCCATCACGGCGGTGATGTACGTGCAGGACAATGTGGGCTGGGGCTGGGTCTCGGAGTCCCAGCCTTCTGCATGGGCGTCTCCATCGCCGTCTTCGTGGCCGAGTACGGAGCCCACGGGGAGCCCCTTCACGAGCACGTGCCATGGCAGGCTGCTGGTGTTCGGACTCTCCTCGCAGCTCCTCGCCCTCGCCAAGCTCAACACCGGCGCCGGCGCGGCGGAGCGGGGGGCGCCACCGCCTTCGTCACCGACTGACGATGGGGAGTGCGGAGATCGCGCGCCGCGCGCTCCTCTCCGGGCGTGGAGCTAGGTCCACTACCACCGCGGATCGAACGCCCGGGATGGCGAACGCTAGGCGGCAGCACAGCTCGTCATACTGCGCCGACGACGTGGAAGTACAGGACCACCGAGGCACTCCCACGACGCACGCACGCAGACGCAGGGACGCTCGCACGCAGACTCAGGGACGCTCGCAGACGCAGGGACGCACACACGCAGACGTCGGTTGCTGGACATCGTAATGGAGGCGACCGGCGCGGTGATGCTGGAGCGGCTGCACGCGTGCCCGCTGGGTCGGAACCGCGTGCTGGTCGTGGAGGTCATCGCCGCGCACGAGTCCATCGAGCTGGAGCTCGACGCACCGCCGTCCTCGCCCTCGCCTGTGGGCGGCATCATGAGGGCGATGGAGCTGGCCATGGCGCTGTTGGCACTGGCAGAGCTGTGCGCGTGCGCGGACGGGTGTGCGGCGGGCGTAGTCGTGGTGGCGCGGCGCCTGCGGCGTGTGTCCGCAGCCACCGGCGCGTGCGCCATGCGCGGACTAGCAAGCCTAGGGTGGCTGGGCCACGTCCCCCGAGGTGCTGCGGGAGATGGCGTGCATCGCTGCCGTGGGGAAGCGCTGCTGCGTGCTGCACCGTGCTCAGGCTACCACACTCCGGTGTGTGGAGAAGGTCGCCCTATGTCAGTCCCCATGACAACGTGTTGGGAGTAGGAAGAGGGCAGGGGTAGGACGGACATTTGACACGTGCCTGCTGGCGTGAGGGCTAATGTGCCACGCGAGCAAATGTGGTATTCTTGTATCCGTTTTCTCTATGTGATGGTGAAAGTGTATTGGCAACCCTTAAGGTGCTCTCTGAGGAAGTGGCAATTGTTATAATGGTAAAAAGTTAAATCTCCCTGATATATGTGAAACGCGAATAGCTACTGCTACGGAATTTGAGAATTTTTATTTTAGTAGCAACCAACTAAATATGACCGGACGTTACGATGGG
This sequence comes from Saccharum hybrid cultivar R570, assembly GCA_038087645.1. NCBI lineage: Eukaryota > Viridiplantae > Streptophyta > Magnoliopsida > Poales > Poaceae > Saccharum > Saccharum hybrid cultivar. The sequence goes on along the minus strand of JAQSUU010000112.1, from coordinate 6,663,252 downwards.
AGAAAAACTATCATATATTTATGGAAATGACAATACTCCATATCAAGTAAAAAAAGGAGAAAAGAAAGTATGCATTATTTAGGTGGTTATAGGAGAGGGGGACAAATAAAATGTGACTAACGTCCTGGTCATCCGGCTTATAATCCGTACTTTTTAGCTTGTTTTTTCAATTGAAACAGTGTTTTTCTCTCACAACAAATCAGTTAGCAGTATTTTTCAACCGACTTATTAGCACAGTCGAACGGAGCCTAAATTTTGGCCATTTAATATTAGACTAACCATGCATTGCAACGGGAGAAAGAAAACATGAAATGTTCATGGAAAGCGACGATAGAATGCTACGTATCTCTTTATGTTTTATCCTTTTCCTAAAGTTCAAAATCTATAATTTATTTTATTAATAACCATGACATCCATGGTATTAGTTAGTTAATATTTTTTATAATGATCCACCACAGGCGTCCATTTGTGACTCTCGTCCGGACGCGGCTCCACAGGAGCGGACTCTATCTCTCTCAGAAACAAAAAAAACAAATCATACACCAAATTCACCATATGCATTTAGGCTACAATAATTGAGTGATGAAATGTCTGTCTAAATGCTTGTGAATGCTGCTTGATTGCTTGCTGGAATTTACTTGCGGCACCAAAATAATCTCCTTCAATTATTAATTGCATGCTTGAATTATTTAAAACCCCTCCTCTGTTTTATAGCGGTAGATAATGCATCATAAATATGAACAATATTTAATTACCTTCTTAATTATAATAGCCATTATATTAGTATATTATAGATTTAATTGTTACCCCTAATGATAGTTACATTTAGTTGGTCTCTATATGAAATGCTTGCCCTTAACCCCTATCATGATTATAATAGACGATATATTATTTGGATATACATCATGGTTAGTTCCTAGTACTAGGATAGATATAATGCATCGCGAATACTAGTATTGCATTTTTTTACTTCTTAGTGCGTATATACACATGGTTATTTCCCTCGTAGTAGTCAATTTCCTTGCCTTGAAATATACACGTCATATATGGTACCTGGGTACTACAGATTTATTTGGTACCCAGCATCATATTGGGCAGACAAAACAGGCCCAGCGCCCCGTTAGCCAGGCTTCCTAAAAGGCCTACTCCAGCGCACGGGCCCAGGCCGGCCCAATTTTTTTGTCACCGAGGTCAGGGTGGGTTATATCCCAGTCCCAGCTCCCGACCCACGATCTTTAGCGGTTGCTCACCCGTGCGTTTATATAGCTCCGAGCTCCGACCCTCACCCTACCCCCGGCTAGCGCCGCCGCACCTCACCCCAACCCCGCCGTTCCCGACCTAACCCCACTGGCGTGTGACCCCCGCCCCCTCCCGCCAGGCGGCGGCTCACTCCCCTCCGCCGTCCTATCTCCGTCGAGCCGCAAGCGATGGTGGAGTGCCCTTGAACCGCTCATCTTCCTGCGGGTAGCAGCGGCGAGATCTCAGCGGGCGTGGGTAGAGGACGTTGGCGACCTCACGTCCCTTGACCTGCGCGACGCCTTGCTACCGGTCAGACGGTCACCGAGAACCGCGACAGCAACTCCTCCTGTGCCGCCTTCCACTCCCTCAACACCGCCTCCTTGCGATATGTGATGAAGGCTCATGATTAGTTGTTTTTAAAAAATAATAAAAAATCTGCCTCTCACCATGATCATGCACTTTCACTTCTATTTTAATAAATCTCTATAATGTTTTCATGTCACCTTTATCTAGTATAGTATGCTTAAGGTTTTGAATCCTCATACACCTCTTAAATTAGGCATGCTTGAGTAGGTATCGATTATTTTGTGGACTAACCCCTACAGAAAATTTTTAAATTCAATCTGGGTAAGTCAAGAGATCAATTCACATCAGAGATGAATCAAGGCAAGTGATGAACTACAATAACTTTGCACAAAGAAGACCCAGCTCATTCTTAATGGAAGGAAGAACTGTGAGTATCAAGATTTATTCACTTATCTTATGTTGCAAGTTATATTTGCCTTGAACCATGCTAGAATGCAGCAAACACATAAAACATGATAGACAAAATCTATGATAAATAATCCTAAAACCATGCATCCTCCCAGTAGCATAGATAAAAATCACAAAAGTATGGACAACAAAACCCGTGTTCAAAATTATTATATTCCCTCGGGTATGTGTCCATTAACATTTTGCAGGAAAGAAATAAATAAAAATTGTGCCTGTCCATAGTTCGGTATGAACCTGTGAACAGCCGAACCACCACTTCAGCAATGAAATGAAGAGGAAGTGAGACAATTGCCACAAAAAGGATCTATAATAGAAGCACTTACTCATAAGAAGTGGACAGACAAATCAATTGGTCATGAGTAACATCGAAGGCAACCTAGTGTTGAACCTTTCTTGGGCTCAAGCTAGGAGGTTGATGAGAAGTAGGGAGCAATTCACTTCAGATCATCCAATCAATGTTTGTTTTCATCACCCTCGAAGACACCATCTTGCATGTCAGTAATAAGGACCAAGATGATGGGATGCCAACACATCATAGCATACATTCTTGATCAATGGTCTGCCTATGGTGTCTTGTAAGGCTGTGAATGACCATGATCACACAAAAGATACCCCAACGTCATTGGAGGTGAAGCTTTGACCATCAAGATGGCTAGCATATCGCTAACAAATGAATAAGAACAACTCTCTGCCATGCCACTAGAAGACAAAGATAATCAAGGAGAAACTTGAGTTTGCATCTTCAATAGACCCCAACTCGTCAACCACGAATCAACGAAGAATCAAGAAAGGTTGATGAAAGAACAGCATGCAATTGTCCGTATCTCCATCGGATGGTGCAATGACAAAGCTGAATGTAAGGAAGGTCCTGCTCACGAGCTCTCACCAACAGGTAAATCGGACAAGCCTCCACCGTCAGGTATGTTTGTCATTACTCACTTCAAAAGAAGGAAGGATAAAGACATAAGGTCTATGTAACCAAGCATTATCCAACATTGAATTACATTTAAGAGTCCTATCATCCAAACTTAATTATGCTTTTGCAAAATTCGAGTGTGGGGGGTGGAGTTCTTTAAATTATCTGACAACATGTTGCTAATTTGTCTTGGTCATCTTTACCTTTATGCCATGCTCAACTTGCTAAATCATGCTCCTTTGGTTCACCATACATATTCTTTTTTCTACTTGAATGAATCTCTTTAGTCTTTTAAACTTCCTTGTTCTATTATAAAGTATGCCTCAGAATATTATTCAACATATCAAAACATACTTGTATAGAATTTGGTTGTATATAAGAACTAGCCCTTGTAGGAAAATACTCAAATCTTATGGAAATGATAGGAGATCATTCAGTAGATTCAAATCAAGGTTAGAGGTATTTTTCAAAACAATTTCACACATCTCTGCCATAACCTTGTTGAAAGATTGAAGTAGTGGTAAATGAAAAGGCATATGATTTGAAACATGGGATATAGCTTGACCTTAAACTTCTTGGCAACACTACCCTTACTTTTAATCATTTGTATACTCCTTCGGGTATGTGTTGTCTACTAATCCCTTGCAGAGAAGAAATAATAAGAGGAGCAGAAGATCTGAAGAGTGAGAAAGGAGTGTAACATATGAGACAAGATGCTCATGAACAACCCAAGATGCAAGAAAGGAAAGGACCATTGAGAGTCATTTACCCTTCATCACATGTGTCATCACGCTCTAATAATGAAGGTAACATCTTAAGGTAAGTGGTCATTGTTTTCCTCTTGATCTTGGTATGCACATACATAAAGACACAAACATGTTAGAGTTACAACTTTGATTGATTAACCTTATTTACTCAACATGATTTGTTTTTTAAGTTTGTTTATAACACCATTCTCTTAATCTTGGTCTTAACCGAATGAGCTAAAATATTGCATATCTTATCTTTGGAAGATGATTGTCATAATCACGTAAACTCTAATACGTTATATAAAGATGAACAATCCTTTCATAGGTTAAGCAACTTCCACTCTTTTGTCTCATATGCTCAAATGCCACATTTATACTTCTGATCTTCTCACCCATGTTATAAATGAACAATGCACACAACAACAATCTTATCATGATTCGTAGTGCCTAAGGCTAGAGAAGAATGAATAAAATTTCTGGTTCTGTTGGTGTTTTTTCCACCAACAGGGCCCATGCACTTGATCTCTACCTTGTCTTGTAAGCAGAACACACTTCAAGTAAAAGCGTGGGGAGATAATCCTCTAAATCTACAAGTGAAAGTTCTCAACCAGTAACAATGATGCACCAATGATTGGCTTCAAAACGCTGAATAAGGAAGAAGGTGGCACCACCATTGGAAGCGCCACTAATGGAGGTACCACCCCAAAATTCTTCATTAGTTAAGTGAGGTACTCGATCAGTGAACTACTGCAAGGAGGAGTCCTGTTCGGAGGACTTAAATCACTGAACCCTCGCCGGGAGGTAAACTCAGTAGTTATCCATATTTTCCTTTTTAGCATTGCATAATTTTTCTTTAGCATATTTATTCTTTCTGCATTAGCATAATTAATTTGTTGCATATTTACTTTACTACATCTGCATTAGAAAAGAAATTAAAAATGTTTGCTTGTTGCATTGCATTAATAAACTTAAAGCCCTATGTGAGTAAGTTTGTGGCATAAAAACCTGTAGCAATATTCACTGTGGTGGCATAAAATAAAAATAAATATTTATGAATTTTTTGTATTTTCTCTTGCATCATATAAAATATAAAATTCAAAAATATTGAGAAAGATATCCTATTGAAATTCTACTGAGAAAAGAAATCACAAGAGGAAGAGCTCTAGGCAACTAAGACTCAGGTGGCTAACTATTAATGCTTAATCAATTCCACAAGCTATGTTGTCTATTTGAATTTTGAAGGATCAAGAAGAGCTAACAAACGAGTGGATGTTCTATCCACTATTGAAGTGTTGTCTCAATAATCAACATCAATCAATGCTCCGATAGAGGGAGTACATCTTCACTGCGAGTCTGCTATATTGCGAGAATGAACGACTACGTCACCATTCAGCTTGGGGGAAAGCATCCCCCATATATCTAGCAAAGTATTTCTTTCTTTTTACTTTATTGCTTTTAAGTGTGCTATTTATTAAATTAAAAATAATAAAAAGATGCATAATCATAAAAACAAAATAAAGATTTCCTTTTTAGCTCTAGATATATATTAGATTGGTTTTAAATAAAATAAAGAGAGAGAGGATGTACAAAAGTTTGCTTTTCTACCCTAGAATAAAATGGATTCTAAGATAACCTCTTGCATGAAAATGATGAATAGTTGCTCTACCGTAATTCCTTTCAAGTACCTAGTTTTCAGCCTTAAATTCTTCTGAGTTTTAGGTGCAATTGTTTTGACATGAAGATTTACTTTCAACCTGAAACTTGTGGGTAGCCAATGCTTGATCTAAGTCTAGGTAATTGACAGAAATGATATGAGAAGGTCTGACCTACTGTTTATCTTGTTCCTATTGATACTTGAGTTCTGAAGATTTATCTTTTGAAAATCTTAAATACTACATGATGAGTTCCTTGTATGACAGAGCTTGAATTTCTACCACAGCCATACATGAAATGCTAGACTAGGAAACCCACATATATATGCTACTTGCTTTGCATTGAGTGTTGTCAAGCTCTGTTGATACCTTAGAGACTTGACATGCTTTTAAAATCAAGATCACGTACACTCCACCCACATATGCTGCTGGAAGTACGCAACACCATGTTTTTTTTTATTTCCATCTACCTAAAAATGTTCTACTCTTACACTGAGAGTGAACACCAAAAATATTTCTCATCCATCCACCAATTAATTGCTATGAATTCTTGTTTCTATTTCTCAAAAGTTTTATTGAAGAAAGAGTCATGTGGCTATGCAAAAGTTATTCATGAAAAGAAAAAGAAAAAGTATTGAAAAAATAGACAAGTGTCCGAGATATTTAAAACAGTGGGTAATCCGATGCCCGCCTGAAAAAAGAGAGATGAATAAGATAGCCCATGTTCTCTAGCAAGTGTTTCTAATTTTCAAAAGAGAGGTATGTTTTCAAGGAGCAAAAGTAGAAATAGGTTTTTACCATTACCACCATTTGCACCATTTATAACCACTTCCACCATATTTCCACTCCACTCCTCATATCCACACACATGCAGATCTTAATTTGATTGTATATGACTCGTTTCTCTGGATCCATTGTTTGACTTTACAATATATGCTTTGCAAGTATGTATGCGCTGTCTCCATACCTATGAGCTCCACATAAACCTTAGTTGTAGGATCAGAGAGAGAAAAGGCATAACATCACTATTGTCTTGGTAAGGATCCACAAATATCACATATTGAGAGACTTGAGAGGATCATACAAAGGAATCTCTAAGTATTATTTTTAAAAATTTATAAAAACTCTGAAATAATGGTTGAACAAAGAGCTTGAGACATAGTGCTTGACTTGACTGTTTTGTCTTTCAATTGCTCAAGATTCAAGTAAAAGCTATAAGCCCCGTAGTTGAAGGTAATATGGGTAAGTTTGAAAGTCAGAATAGTTAAGTCCAATCCGAAGGAGAATTCTTGTTTGAACGCATGTGTACTTTTGAGGCGTGAAAGTATAGTAGCAACTCCTGATCCATCACTGAGTTTTGCTAAGGGACTAGCAAAGGTTAAACTTAGGGGAGTTGTAGACGGTCCTTAACTACTATTATAAATCGTCAACTAAACATGAATAAGCGTATAAATTAATCTCCAACAAGGTATAGGAGTTTAAACTAACAAGTTCCACGAGTGTTGGTGCTCTCACTTGTTTTGCAGGACATTTAATTTTTCACCAAGTAAAAGTATCTCAAATGATGAATTGGAGTGCACAATTACGAAGAGCTCGTTGAGACGATCGAAACGAACATATTATTTGCTATATTCAATGTTTTCCTAAACGCTAAACGGTAAACAGTCGATCACCCTTCGTTTAGCGTTTAGACTGTTTAAACGGAGTTAAACGGCCTAAACGGTTTTGTACAATAACAATAAAATATACATATTTATGTAGGTAAAAATAAAATTTGCTACAACCCATACATATTTACACATGTAAAAATCAAATATTCTACCAAATAATCTTGTTGGAAGAAATCTAAATCCCACAACACTTTATATAATTACAATGTTAATTAGTTTCATGTTGATTATGATAGACGTAGTCCTTTAATTCACTTAATTATGGATTAAATGGTTGTTTAGCTCATTTAATCACGTTTAATCTGATTTTGTTTAGACCGTTTAGACGGGATTGAATGGTTTAAACGGGTTTAAACGGCCCAACCGTTTAATTCACCGTTTAAGGCCTAAACAACATGGCTGAGTTCTGTTTACCGTTTAAACGGTGTTTAAACGGACTAAACGGCCGTTTAGGCGAACAGTGGCTATATTTAGAGTCCATAATCAAGAGATATTAATTTCGTATTAAAATCAAGTTGAGAAAAATCTACCCACCGAAGGGGAGCCCACCTGCCACTGAGCTAGGTCGGGCGTACACTGACTCCACCAAGCAAGGCTGGAAGGAATCTAGGTATGGTTGAGACACTCCCAAATCTTTCTTTTAGATCGATATGTTTATTCGTGTCCCAATCTGATTTGCTTCTTGGGCCTTGTTTAGTTTCTCTAAATTCACCCTAAATTCTACTATGCAAAAAGAAGATTCCCCATCACATCAAAATATCGGCACATGCATAGAGTACTAAATGTAGATGAAATCAAAAACTAATTGCACAGTTTTGTTGTACTTTGCGAGATAAACATTTTGATCCTAATTAATCAATGTTTGGACAATTATTACCAAATAAAAACAAAAAAGGAACAGTGATTCGGCACAGTGTTTTGTTCACCGAATTGGTGAACTAAACAAGGCCTTGGCGGATCTGACCAGGGCAAAGAGAAACGTCGTCTGATCTCATACTATTTTTTTTTCTTTCCGCAGGCATGATGTGCTCGATCTGAAGGTGATGCTGAATTTGTTGTGCTTGGTTCCCTTCTTAGATCATTAAGATGGTGCCTGGCCACTCGTCAGATTTGGATGTAGTATTTTACTGTGAAGGTGTATCTGTGTACTTAGTTTCAGCATTTTTTCTTGGTCTTCATATACCCTGTTAATATGTATGTACTCATACTCCATTGCATTAGTATACTAATATACTTATACACCTGATAAATATGTTTGTATCCATACTCCTATCCGAAAAGTATGTACTCATACTCTTATCAAAATGTATGTACACATACGTAGGTATGTACTCATACCTGTACGTATCCATACTCTCTATCCGAAAAAGTATGTACTCATACTCTTTATCAAAAATGTATGTACACATACGTAGGTAAGTACTCATATCTGTATGTACGCATACTCTTTATAAAAAAAATATGTATGTACTCATACTCTTTATAAAAAAAAGTATGTACACATACGTAGGTATGTACCAGTTATCAAAAAAGTATGTTCACATACTATATGTATATGCACGCCAGCTACTTCGGTAGAAGCCAACCCCAATGCGGTGTATCGCCGTATTTTTTAATTCAAGTATATACGCATATTGAGTCAAGCCAGGCACCGATGAATAAATCAACATTTTTATTAATACTTAATTAACAAACTGTTGGATCCGTTCCTATATACTAGCTGCTATTAAGGAGTAGCCTAAACGGGTCCCGTTTCCCAGCCTGTTGACCTTCTCCTAGCTCTCGTGGTGCATATACTCTCGGTGGGAGTAGTTACTCCTGAGAGTATAAAAAATACACCATATATATATATATATATATATATATATATATATATATATATATATATATATATATATATATATATAATTATAAAAATCTCATGTATCGATTTCTTTTATGTGATGGGTGGTGAATGAATGTACTAGTGGCATCTTTTGTCAAATCAGCATAGTATATCATTGATCCCGTGCAAACCGATCCCAACTATATTATATTGATGCTTGTATGCACGTCCACTCTCTTTATAAATAATGTATGTATACGTTTTATAAGCACCCGAATACTAATAGATGTTTTTTTTTGTTGACGAGCATGTCATCTAAAACTAAAAAAAATAGCCTAACTAATTCCTAAAATAAATTTAAAAAATGTGAATCAACTTGAGAATTTGAGAATTTTAATCAAACCTAATACATCTAATTATGAGCAAGGAACCTAACCAGCTCACTCTTCGTCCACGCCTCTTCTCATTTGTCTACAGCAAATCCTATATTCTGTCACATATGCTCCAACCTTATCAAGAGAGTCCATGAATTATTCGTTGCAATGATATGAAATGTTAAATATAATATATTAGCATATACTTCTAGTGGCAAATAAAGCCAGCCCATGTGCCTTTCCATTTTACAAACATGTAATCTTATATAGAGAGTAGTGGAATCATATTGAAGGGCAACCGTCCAAATGCACGTACTATTCTTTGACCACACAACCGAGGCGTGGGTGGTGACAAAGTGTTGATATCGTTTTTAGCACGTGTCAAGATGATCAGGAATGGTTAATCAACAGAGGAAAGATTAGCGTGTAGGTTGATAGCCATGGAGAGTAAGTGAGTAGTGGCAGCGTATGGATTCAATTTGAAGTGTTGCCGATGAGGTTAAGGGTATTATTGCCGATGCCGATAAAAGAGGGTTTGGAGACTGCTACCGATGAAACAGGGGATGTACCGATGAAAGAGGGTATGAAGACTGCTGCTGATGGAATAGAGAATGTGCCGATGGAAGGAACTTGAAGGCTGCTGCCGATGGAACGGGGATTGTGCCGTTGAAAAGGAGGTCGATGAGAATACCATCGTGATTGAGGCGGACTATGGAGTAAAATAGGAGTTAATTTCATTGTATACGTTTAGTAGAGTCTGAGTTGTATCAGAGTCATGTTTTTCCTTAGATTTGGATTTAGTCGTATTTGGTTACGTTTCTATAGATCAGGATATAAATATAGAGTGAAGGGCAATGTAATGGGAATCAATCAATACATCAAAAAACAGCTTTTACTCTTATTTACATCTACTTTCGGCGACTTCGTCAATTTGCATATTTTTCCTTTTTACGAGTTCTCATCGATTCGGCTGCTTATCATCAACCAGAAGCAGCATCTGCTGTTGCTCCATCGACTCCTCCAGCCGTTGCGGGTATAGAGATTTCTTCTCCTCCAGTATCAGCAGGTTTATCTAACGTACAGTCTACTCCGGTGCGTCTGGATTCAGCATTATCAGGACGAGTTCAGCTTGGTACAGATTTATCAGCATCAGCTTTATCAGGTCCTGTACCACAGAATAATCAGACTCCTGCTAATTGGTGGGGATATGGTATGCCTCCAGAGCCATCTGCTTTCAATCACGGATTATCTCAAGTGTTTGATGCAGCGGGAAAAACTCCTATGCCATCAGCTGGTTTGCCGATAGCTCAAGCGCCTCAATATACTACAACTACTATACAACCGAATCTAGGAGGTTTTCAGGCATCTTTGGGTCAAACATCTAGTTCAAGTCCATCGGCAAATTTGTTACCGATGCAGCAGAAGGCTCCTATCGCCAGTCAACCTGGAGTCCAGGTTATGCCTCAAGTTGGATGTAATTATCCAGCAATGCCAACAAGCTACCAGCCATCGACAAATTTTGTGCCGATGAATACTAATAATTGGTCAGGGCAGTTTCCCACTCAACATACAGTTCAGCCAAATCAGCAAGCCACAGGTGTTCATCAAGGTCACATGCATGCTGGTTTTCAGAATCAAGCATCGACAGCTCAGCCGATGAACCCTTTTCAACAGGTTAATGGACCACAGATAGTAGCAAATGTGCCAATTGCTGGAGATCGTGGGCCACAAAGGTATGCAGAAGGGTATCAGCAGATACCTCCAGCAGAGATTCAACCATATCGTCAGCCAGATGTCGATGCTTTTTGGGCCGATAAGATAGTAGAAATTATGAAGGATCAGTTTGGGATCAAGCCTAAAGTTAATACATATTCTTATCGGACTCCGTATCCTCCGGCATATGATTTAATTCCTCTCCCAAATCATTACAAGGTGCCAGACTTCACTAAGTTTTCTGGGCAAGATGATACATCAACCATGGAGCATGTTAATCGTTTTATTATTCAATGTGGAGAGGCAGCTTGTAGAGATGAGTTGAGAGTTCGTCTATTTTCATCATCTTTATCTGGATCAGCATTTACATGGTTTATTTCACTACCGCCAAATTCTATTATCACCTGGGCTGATCTGGAAAAACAATTTCATAAGTATTTCTTTGCTGGAGTTCATGAAAAGAAGCTTACCGATTTGGTAAAGATGAAACAGCGCAATGATGAATCGGTAGAGGGCTTTGTGCAAAGGCTACGAGATGTAAAGAACAAATGTTATAGCCTGGTATTGGATGATCGGCAGCTTACCGATTTAGCCTTTCAGGGATTGTTACCACATCTTAAGGACATATATGCTTCTCAGGAGTTCGAAAGCCTAAGTTATTTAGTGCAAAGGATTTCTAATCAAGACACTAGGGTTTTTGAACCTAAAAGAAATTGGAACAAGAAAGTTTCATTTGTTGAAGAGGCGGAAGATTCTGATTCAGATAATGAACCAGTTATCGGTTTGGCAGAGTGGGTTAAGAATAAGAAGCCGATATCTTGTCCCTTTGGTCACAAAGAGCCAGAAAAGTTTACTTTTGACGTCACCAAAGCCGATAAAATATTTGATCTTTTGCTTCAGGAGGGCCAGATTAAGTTGTCACTTAATCATGTGATCCCATCGGCAGAAGAGTTGAAGCATATGCTGTATTGCAAGTGGCATAATGCAACTTCACACAGTACTAATGAGTGTAAAGTATTTAGACAACAATTGCAGTTAGCTATTAAATCTGGCAGAATAAAATTTGACAATTCCAAGATTCAAAAGCAGATGAAAATTGATCAACATCCTTTTCCAGCAAATATGTTGGATGCTGAAGGGAAAATTAAGGTGTTGACATCGGAAGCTGCTGAAAAGAATGCATCAGTAGATCCCCAACATCGGATAACTACCGATGATGCAAAAGGCAAGGGGCTATTGACCGAAAGTGGCGGTTCTGAGAGGCCTCCTCGATCTGGCATCGTGATCACTCATCGAAGACAACAAGAAGGCTGGCGTCAGCGAAGGGACCGGTATCGACGACAACAAGAGGAAAGGCGTCAAGAAGAGTGGAATCGGCATAAGGATCATTGGAATTGTCCGTTTTTTATTCATTATTGGGAGGAAGGTATTAAGTTACCTACTGTTGAAGATTGTCCAGAGTGCAATGGTTATTATGGAGTTAATCATCCTGTAAGAAGGTTTCAATCTGGTAATCAAGGTTTGTTCATTAATGAGCTGATCAGAGGGAGAGCATCAGTACATGATCGGCTGGGGGGCAGGCTCAGTGTGCATGAAAGGCTTGGTAAACGCGTTGCATATTTTCCAAGAAACCAAGAGGAACTTGAAGAGATGGCAAATGCAAGAGTTCCTAATATACGTCGTGTGGAAACAACTAGGACTTATCAGCCAGTATGAAAAACTAAGCTTCCTCAATGGTGTCCAGAGGGTTTGACAAAGACACAGAAGAGGAAAATGCAGCGAGAGCGTCAAAAAGATTTATATCAAAAAGAAAGTCCCTCCAATGAGAGATCTGGCAGATAAGGCATAAAAATAAAGGTCCATCGGCAGATGTCAATATGGTGTTTATGTTGTCGATGGAATTTTTTGCTCAGTCTGATAGCGAAGAAGAGGTTGTTTTCTCTGACCAAATAGCTCAATTAACGCTAGATCCAATGATGGCTGTTTTTGAGAAGCCTGCTGATGATGAGAGACAACACCTCAAGGCTTTGTTTGTAAAAGGCAGAGTTGATGGGCAGCCTGTATCTAAGATACTTATTGATGGAGGAGCTACAATTAATATTATGCCTTATGTGATGTATCGGAAGCTTGGTAAGGGAGATCAAGACTTAACTAAGACCGATATGATGCTAAAGGATTTTGAAGGCAATGTATCACCAACTAAAGGGGCAGTATGTGTTGAGTTGACCATCGACAGTAAAACCTTACCGATAACTTTCTTTGTTATTAATGGCAAGGGTGCATATAATCTGCTTTTGGGAAGGGATTGGATTCATGCTAATTGTTGTGTTCCTTCTACAATGCATCAATGTCTGGTACAGTGGATTGGAGATAAGATTGAAGTTGTTCCTGGTGACTCTTCTTATATCATCGCATCGGCAGAATCAGACACTTATGAGCGAACCAAGTGCATATCGGGAGAAGCCTGGGAAAAAGAGTTCCTTAAGGTTGCCGATTACGAAATTCTACCGATCCAAGCAGTCGGTTCTGAAGAAGAGTTTTAATGGATAGATTTGCCGATGATGGAAAATTAGGTCAAAGATTTACATCGGCAGATGATTTAATAGAAGTAGATATTGGTGAAGGCGATAGGCCAAGGCCCACTTTTATTAGCTCTAAGTTAAATTCCAAGTGTAAACAGCAACTAGTTGATTTGTTAAAGGAATATAAAGATTGTTTTGCTTGGGATTATACTGAAATGCCTGGATTAGACCGATCTATAGTTGAACATTGGTTGCCTATTAAATCTGGATTTCGGCCACATCAGCAGCCGGCTTGCCGATGCAATCCTAATATACTTCCTGATATTAAGGCCGAAATAACCAAATTAATTGAGGCAAAGTTTATTCGGCAGTGTCGATACGCAGAGTGGATTTCTAATGTGGTTCCTGTATATAAGAAAAATGGGAAACTTCGTGTTTGTATTGATTTCAGGAATCTCAATAAGGCCACACCAATGGATGGTTACCCAATGCCGATTGCTGATTTGTTGATTGATGCTGCAGCAGGGCATCAGATTATTAGTTTCATGGATGGTAATGCGGGTTATAATCAAATATTCATGGTTGAAGAAGATATTTCCAAGACTGCTTTTAGGTGTCTAGGTCATGTGGGATTATTTGAGTGGATAGTTATGACATTTGGTTTGAAAAATGCCGGTGCTACCTATCAAAGAGCTATGAACTTTATTTTCCATGAATATATCGGCACGTTGGTAGAAATCTACATTGATGACATAGTGATTAAGTCTGGAGACATCACAAAGCATCTAACCGATCTACGGAAGATACTGGAATGCACAAGAAAACATGGATTAAAGATGAATCCTAATAAATGTGCATTTGGTGTATCGGCAGTACAATTCTTGGGTTTTATGGTGCATCAGCGGGGCATTGAAATTAGTAGAAAATCTATTGAGGCAATTAACAAGGTTGTTGCTCCTGCCGATAAAACTGAATTACAGTCCTTGATCGGTAAGATTAATTTCATCAGAAGATTCATATCTAATCTGTCAGGTAAGATCAAGGCTTTCAGTCCATTATTGAAATTGAAAGCCGATCAGGAATTTAAATGGGGGGATGAACAGCAATTAGCCTTAGATCAGATTAAGAGTTATTTAACAAATCCTCTAGTGTTAGTTCCACCCCAACATGGAAAGCCTTTCAGATTATATTTATCAACTGAAGATACTGTTATCGGTTCAGCTCTTATTCAAGAATTTGAAGGAAAGGAGCGTGTTATCTATTATTTGAGCAGACGGTTAATAGATGCTGAAACCAGGTATTCGGCCATTGAGAAATTATGCTTATGTTTATACTTCTCTTGTATTAAGCTAAGGCATTATTTACTATCGGCTGAATGTACTGTCATATGCAAAGATGATGTGATCAAATATATGCTATCAATGCCGATATTAAATGGTAGGATTGGTAAATGGATTTTAGCATTGTCAGAGTTTGACCTACGTTATGAATCGGCTAAGGCAGTTAAAGGACAGGTTATGGCCGATTTTGTTACTCAACATTGCAACACGGTGGATTCTCTGGAAGTTGCTCCGTGGACACTTTTCTTTGATGGGTCTACTTGTGGTGAAGGGGCAGGCATCGGTATCGTATTAATTTCCCCTCAGGGGAAGAAGTATGAATTCTCATTGCCGATTGTTGCTATATCGACAAACAATCAAGCTGAGTACCAAGCCCTGATAAAAGGGTTAGAATTGCTTAAAGAAGTACAGGCTGATGCTGTTGAAGTCTTTGGTGATTCTATGCTAGTTATAAATCAGTTGATTGGGGTTTATGAATGTCGAAGTAAAATTCTAATTTCATATCATGAAAAGTGTTTGAAATTGTTAAAAGAGTTTAGGAGTTTTCATCTGGAGCATATTTCCCGGATGCATAATGTAGAGGCTAACCGATTGGCTCAGCATGCTTCAGGATATCAACCTGTTCAAGCAGTATTGATATCAGTGGTTGATACCGGTGACTGGAGAAAAGAAATAATTGATTATTTAAAGAATCCATCTAAAAAGGTTGAAAGACGTATACGGTTCCAAGCTACCAAGTATGTACTCCTCGATGATGAATTGTATTACCGTACCATAGATGGAGTTTTACTCAGGTGTGTTAGCATAGAGGAATCAAAAAGCCTGATGAGTGAAATTCATGAAGAAGTATGTGGGGCTCATCAGTCAGCTTTCAAGATGAAATGGATGATCAGAAGAAATGGATATTATTGGCCAACTATTCTTGAGGATTGTTTTAAATATTTTAAAGGATGTCAGGAATGTCAAAAATTTGGTAATGTTCAAAGGGCACCCGCATCGGCTATGAACCCCATAATTAAACCTTGGCCGTTTCGGGGTTGGGCTATTGATCTCATCGGTCAGATTTATCCACCATCGAGTAAAGGGCATAAGTTTATTCTGGTTGCTACCGATTATTTCACAAAGTGGGTTGAAGCAATTCCTTTAAAAAAGGTGACATCGGCTAACATGGTTGATTTTGTGAAGGAGCATATTGTCTATCGATTTGGCATCCCTCAAACCATCACTACCGATCAGGGCACTATGTTTACATCGGGTGAATTTGATGAGTTTGCTATAGGTATGGGAATTAAAGTTTTGAATTCTTCACCGTATTATGCCCAAGCTAATGGCCAGGCTGAAGCATCTAATAAAGGAATTATCAAACTCATTAAGCGCAAGATTAAAGAGTATCCTAAAAAGTGGCATACAATATTAAATGAAGCTTTGTGGTCATATCGGATGGCATGTCATGGTGCAACCAAGGTAGCACCTTATCAATTGGTGTATGGACACGATGCGGTATTACCTTGGGAGATTAAGATTGGTTCTAGGCGAATGCGCTTTCAGGATCAACTGACAGCCGATGATTATGATATTCTTATGAAAGATGAATTGGAAGATGTAGCAGGTCATCGGTTAAAAGCTTTAGTCAGCATCGAGGAGAATAAGAAAAGGGTAGCTATATGGTATGACAAGAAAGTGAAGGTAAAGGAATTTATCGATGGTGAATTGGTCTGGAAATTGATTTTACCGATTGGGACTAAAAGTTCTAAGTTTGGCAAATGGTCACCTAATTGGGAAGGTCCATATCGGATAAATCAATCTGTTCCTGGTAATGCGTATATTCTTGAAACTCTCGAAGGAGTTGTATTTCCCAGAGCATTAAATGGAAAATATTTAAAGAAATATTACCCTAGTATCTGGATAGACGCATAAAAGTATAGTTGCCGATAACAATCCTATAGGCTGGAGTTAAAACAAAGTATCTATTGTTGCCGATGCGCTAATTTAACAAAGCCTGGATAGCTGATATCGCACGCAGGCGAATTTCATCGGCTTCTTTCAATTCCTTGGCGTCTTCATCGACACTTCCCTCCACAGGCTTGAGTTTCTTTTTGAGGACCAAGGCCTTGCGAGCTTGAGCATCTCGTTCCTGTTGAAGGGCCTTGATGGCGTCGGGAAGCTGGTCTTCTTCTTGTTTAGCTTGAGTCAGAGCTGTCTCAACCTTTTCTAGTTCAGCTAGCAGGGCTGCCTTCTTTGCCGATAGATCTAAGATTTTCTGCCTAAGATCGGCACTGGAGGCTTGCAAGTTGTTGATATTCTTGTGCTTCTCATCGGCAGTTTGCTTCAGCTGCAGCATTTCTTCTTTAAGTTGAGCCTGAGCTGCTCTGTCAGCAATACGATGAACGGCCCTTTGATATTGAAGTTGTCCGCTCTCTAGATGGACTGCTGGAAAGATGGTTTCTTCAACGTTGGCAGGGACTTGGCCGCGGTTCGTTTTGAAGATAGTCCTCGCAGGGTCCGAGTCGATCACCAATTGGGCAGTGTCTTGCTGCAGCAGATTTAGAAGGGCTTCTAGTTTGCCATAGGTGTCTGACGATATTGTTCCCAATGCCAGGGAAGAACTCGCCTCTTCTCCGTCATCATCGGAGACATCGATAGCAAAAGAGAATAAGCTATCGGGAGAATCTTGTTCCTGTGAAATAAAGAGAATTAGAAATCCTATCTGTGATATCTGGGGATATTATAAACCAAACAATTAATTGGTTTACCTGCTTTAGGGCGATTTCTTGAGCTTGGCTTGAGGGAGCAGCTTGTAGAGGATCATACGAAGGATCGGCAGAGGATGCCGATGGAATGTCTTCTATGATCACTTCGGTAGTCGGCCCTTGGGGTATAATTACCGATGATGTATCTTGTGCAGAAGGAGCAGCTTGTTCAGTTACATCGGTGGGTTGACTGACAGGTGTTGGAACAGACGCAGGGGCTGGTGTAGATTTCTGTCGTTTTTGTTGAGCTTCAGCATCGGTCAAAGCTTTACGCTTTGTTTGGGCTTCAACGACAATTGGCTGGGGGGCATCGACATCTGTTGGTTGGGGAGCCTGCATGCTTGGCGTGCTTGCCGATGTGCCCATTTGTTGCTGTAAAAACGGGTATAAGATTGGATATTTAACAGAGAAAATGTAAAAATAAGAGAATACCTCTGAAGGAGGGGTAGAGGTCGTGGTGCTTGGTAAAGTTGCCGATGACGATCCAGTTGCAGCTTGCACACCCTGATAGTTGTGCGTTAATATAGAGTGTATCGGCAGGAATCAGAGTAAGCAAGGTTATTACCTTAAAAGCCTTGATTAGGCTTGAAGCAGCAGCCTTTGGAGAAGCCCTGGATGTTCCCAGTCTTGGTCTGGAAGTGATAGTTTTGGCGCGAGTCCTCTGGAAGGTCAAGGCCTCTAAGGTGGGGGCGTTGTAGCCGATTACTGAGACTGGAGAGGCTGGATGGAGGTTGAAGGGTTTTCCACTTTTGCTTATTGGTGGAACTGGATCATCGGCCTGTTTCAAGGAAGGTTAGCTACCGATATGCATATAAAAGGAAGGAAAGAGACAAAAGTTAAAAGGAACTTACTGCATTGTCAGGAATAGCATAATCGGGATCGATCATGTGCCGATATGTGTGAACAGATGTTGAAAACAGTTGTTCTTTCCACTCTTGCCACCATTGCTTATATGACTCTGTTATGAAAGATGCTGGTGACCAGGCGGAGAGATCGACATTTGAGATATCGGCATCGGGAGCAAGTCTTACTATCCTGCTCCATTCAGTTCCAGCGGTAATGATTTCTCTGGGCTTGATCACATCGGCATAGCATAGCTTGATTGGCAGTTGCCCAAAGGCCAGCTGGCGAGATACTGTCGATGGATTGTAGAATTCATAAGTAATATGGGAAGCTTTCCCGCTACCAAATGTGTTGACTAGGATTGCTCTGGAGGTGATAATGGCCATCATAAGATCATTGTCTTGGTTCAGATCACTATCGGCAAAATTGAAGAGGAGAGGGAACTTGTTATCCTCATCGATGTAAGGTACCCAAGCCCTAAGGTCACGAGGGAGGCCATGGTAGAAAGTTTAAAAAAATCTGCCGATTTGGTCTTCATTGGCTTCTGTTCCGGGAAGGACAATTATGGATTCGCCGAAGTTGAGAGGGGGGCGTGTTGCCGGTTCATCGTCTCTAAGGACGTAATCTTCGGGAATCTCTCGTGGGAATTCTTGAGCAAAGAGATCCCACTGTAAACGCTTGTGCATGTGAGCGTTTAACCACATATTGATGAACCACCATGGGCCTCCCAGATTGCCGATGGGTTCGCCAAGTATAAGCTTCTGAGATACTTGGTGGAGAAGGTGGTAGGTTGAACTCAGGAGATATCGGCCAAGTGGGAATCTGACACCGTTGGCTAAGAGTTCTGCTGCTGGGAGGAAAGCGTTGGTTGGTCCTACCGATCGGCCACAGAAAATAAACTTCTCCAGCCACATGTTTAGGAATGTGGCGTGTTCCCTTTGATTGACAGTACCAGTCTTTTGGTACTCTTGGATGTATCCCGTCCAGCCGCCGATGTTGCGTGTACTTACTCTGTATTTAGCTTTTCTGCCAAAAATGTGGCCTTCATCGACAGTTGAGATGTCCAAGCCTGTGAGCATATATACATCGGCAAGAGTAGGGGCACATGGACCATGACCAAACATGAAGGTGTTGGTGGTATCTGACCAAAATTGAGCGGCAGCTATCATCATGGATTCATTCTTTTGTATATCGGCAATGGATAGCCTGATACACTGATCTATCTTCCGTTCTGTCCAGAACACTTGCATTGATCTGTTGACCCTCAAGAACCAGTTTTTCCACCCTTTGGTGGGTTTGGGCCAAGAACGGAACGTGTCTTTCCACAGATTCAAAGAGAAATTTTGAGATTTGAAGGGAATACGATTTGCCTCTGCATTAATCAGGTCAGTTGGATCTGGGTCGCCCATTGGACCTAGGCAATGAAGGGGAGGTTGATGGGTTGGAATCACCAGTGTGTTGCGTAGTTCCTGAGTTTGGAGGACTAAGAAAATGGAAGAAATAGGAAAAGGCCAACTGTAAGAACTCGCAGAGAACCAAAAGGGTTAAAGTAAAAGTAATAAAGGAAGAACGAACCGCAGGAACGTCGAAGTTAACAGCCATTGCTTCGAAAGATGAGGACACGAGTTGGGAACTTGAAGATGACGATGGCACTGGTGAGTCGAAGATGCGCGGTTGTTGGTTAGGGTTGCCGCCGGAGTGAGAATGCCAAAGGGTGGAGTTTGAAGGTAGAAGATGAGCAGCCCGGAAAAATCTATTTATAGGCCATTTGGGGTAGGGGTATTCTTGACTTATCTCTATGCCGGACGCGGATGGATCGAGGTGGTTCAGTTGGATATGGTAACTGTTCGCACGACAATCAAGGGATGGTACAGAAGATTTGACGGCAAGTAATCATGACTTGAAGGATATCTCGATGCAGGATTTTTCGGTTCTAAAAAAGTGATGTGTTGTGGTAAGATCTTGCTGATGGATTGTTATTTTGGTATCTCAACCGTAATTAAAGCAAAGAAGGTTGGAAAATGTGCGATATTTATTGAGATACATGGATTAGATCTAGATTAAATCTAGTAACAGATCATGTTATGCTTGGAGAATGGGTAATAGCAAGCATCAGCTGGAGTAAATTTCGGAGCATCAGTATCTTATACTCCGAAATTGGGGGGCATGTGTTGACATCGTTTTTAGCACGTGTCAAGATGATCAGGAAGGGCTAATCAACAGAGGAAAGATTAGCGTGTAGGTTGATAGCCATGGAGAGTAAGTGAGTAGTGGCAGCGTATGGATTCAATTTGAAGTGTTGCCGATGAGGTTAAGGGTATTATTGCCGATGCCGATAAAAGAGGGTTTGGAGACTGCTACCGATGAAACAGGGGATGTACCGATGAAAGAGGGTATGAAGACTGCTGCCGATGGAATAGGGAATGTGCCGATGCAAGGAACTTGAAGGCTGCTGCCGATGGAACGGGGATTGTGCCGTTGAAAAGGAGGTCGATGAGAATACCATCGTGATTGAGGCGGACTATGGAGTAAAATAGGAGTTAATTTCCTTGTATACGTTTAGTAGAGTCTGAGTTGTATCAGAGTCATGTTTTTCCTTAGATTTAGATTTAGTCGTATTTGGTTACGTTTCTATAGATCAGGATATAAATATAGAGTGAAGGGCAATGTAATGGGAATCAATCAATACATCAAAAAACAGCTTTTACTCTTATTTACATCTACTTTCGGCGACTTCGTCAATTTGCATATTTTTCCTTTTTACGAGTTCTCATTGATTCGGCGAGTTGCATTGCTCTAAGTGCAATCTTCGACGATCCTCGAGTTCCGCGTGAGTACCTCTTGGCCGTGACTTCCGGACGTATCGCTGTTGTCAGGACCAAAGTGCTCGTATCTTCATCCTTGTCGATTAACAGGTCAAATCGACTGGCACGCTTTGGATATCGACTTCGGGTATTAGCCCTTTGTGTTTGCAGATTTACTTTTGCATCAACACAAAGGTGCTGAGAACTGACGAGTGGGCCAGTTGTTACGTTGCGCATAAACTAAGCCCACGGGCCACACGGCCACGGAGCGCACCGCCCATGGCCTGCTCCACCGCCCAGATTCAGGTACTCTAAAACGATACTCTAAAGCTTTAGAGTATGAATATAAAGTAAAAATTGTTGCACTGGGTACTTTAAAACGATACTCTATTTTTTCTCTCACTCTATATTTAGAGTAGTACAGTGTTTACTCTATACTCTATAGTGACGGACTCCACTAGCTAAACAAAGAAAAAAAAATGCTATAACTCACAAACCAAAAATCCAAATTAAATTTCGATTGCACCATTAAATTCGTCTCAATAAATCCTTCAAAACTAGATCACACATGGATATATTTAGATAAAGTGACAAGTGGATCTCACAGTGGATAGAGTGGATAGAGGATGATATAGAAAATGGATAGGTGTGGGAGAATTAAGTATAGAGGAGAGAATCTTGCTGATTAGGACGTATAGAGAATGAATATAGAGGTCCATGAGTGCGGGCAGTCTCAGGCCGGTCCAATTCCAACCCCTCCCGCGCTGCCAGCTTCATCCACGCCGTCCACGTACCCTCCCGCCTCGACACGCGCCGCCACCCCGCGCTCGGCAGGTTGAATTTTTTTCTCGCTCATCAGGCTCCAGCGCAGGCGCGCCACTTTTGGAAGCCACTGGCCTTATTAATAGCAAAGATTAGCTGTGTCAGCTCGTCATTGAACTGCTCTCTCTGAAACCACCCTGTAAACATCTAACATCCACCACCACGAGGAGGAGAGATTCGGAGCCTCGATTCCAAGCGCGAGCGGAAGGAAGAGATCGGAGATGGCGGCAGGTTCTGGCCGAAGGTTGGCGGCAGGTTCTGGCCGAAGGTTCGCCGCCGGCGATGCTCCGGCGAGGCGGTGCAACCTGGAGCGGTTCCTCGAGGCCACCACGCCCGTGGTTGCGTCCAGCTGCTCCTCCAAGGTAATGGGCTAATGGCAGATACGATTTCCATTTCGTCTGCCTTTGTTGATTCAACCAGTATGTTCTTGAGACCAATATGCCTTCATGTGTGAGATAGTAATAGCCTTCTTTGCTTTCTAGTTGAAAAGATCGCAGAAACCTTTTTTTTTTTGCACAAAAGCAGGGAAATGTAGCGGTAGAATCACAAAACAGAGCATTGGTAGTCTTTTCTTTAACTCACGGAGATATAAGAAGATTGTAGGAAATTTAGCTTATACTTTCAGTAATTGAAAACTACATTCCTTGTTCTTACTTTGGTTGCCTGATTCCCTGCCTGAATTGGCATGCACAGTCTGAACCACACCTTCTGAACAGAGAGAGGTTCTTTTCGAGCTTCTGTTCTGAACTTTTAGAGGTGCCGTTCAGAGTGATGGTGTCATTTCAGAAGTTCTTTGCCTGCTTGTTCTATTATTTTGTATTTGGCACGCGATTGAAGTTTGGCCATCATTACAGGAGACCGTGAATGGTTGGGGGCAATCAGACGCAGATGAATCGTTGCCATTCTTCACTCTGAGCGACCTCTGGGACTCATTCAAGGAGTGCAGCGCATACGGCACTGCTGTACCCCTTGTTCTGAACAGTTGCAGTGATGGCGTTGTTCAGTACTACGTCCCTTACTTATCTGCAATCCAGCTTTACGGCGGATTCAGGAGGCACATCGGCCCTTTGAGGTAATACGCAACTATTCTTGTTAAGGTCGCCATATTTGATTTTGCACATCACAAACATCTCGTTACAAACATGTTCTGAAGAACAAAAAGTAAGCTGGAAGCTGAAGCAATTGGTAGAATTATTCTTAGAGTTTAGAGTCAATTCATAGGGTAGAATTATTCTTAGACTAAGTTCAGAGTCAATTTTTTTTTGAAGTAGTTCAGAGTCAATTCAATAGCCTGAAAGTGCTGAACAGTGTCTTAAGTCATAATCTAGATTAAAAATTACTAAAAATTCGCTCATGGGCAACACGTAGATTTGCCAGCACGCTGATTCAGAGAACATGCTGTTCCTCCCTAAAGGAAACACGTACATGCAGTTTATCTGCTTATTAAGTGACCAATGTTTGAAGAAAAGGGAGCACAAAGACAAACCAGTCTTGAAGGCTCATATCTACCTAGCGAGTAAAATAGTGAACATTGACCTAGAGGTTACAATCAAAGTACACGCGTTAGCTAATTTCAGAAGCTTCACTACATGCAAAGGCTATGTTGTGATTCATTGATTCCTCGTTTTTAGCAGTAAAGTTGTGGTGTCTTCAGAAACAATTTGGACTGCTCAAACGTACGTAGAAGTTCCCTTTTCTTCTCTTCTGACTGAATGTGTCAGTATGCTCACGAAACTTCTCTGACACGTACACATAGGCCTTTAGATTCCAAATTTGGGATCCAAATTTTGCATAGTAAATGTCCCGTCACACTGTAGCAATTTTGTTTTTATTTGGTAATAATTGTCCAAATATTGATTAATTAGGCTTAAAATATTTGTCTCGTAAAGTACAATAAAACTGTGCAATTAGTTTTTAATTTCATCTACATTTAGTACTCCATATATGTGCCGATATTTTAATGTGATGGGGAATTTTCTTTTTTATAGTAGAATTTTAGGGTGAATTTAGGTATCTAAACAAGGCCATACTCTTCGGGACCAAACCTACGACACCTGTAGCTGTAGTACTAGATCATTATGACACAGCTGTACGCAAAGAACGGCCAGGAAATCTTAAGGACGATCCGTCTTTTGTGGTCACGGAATCATGGTTGCAAACTAACCCTGCTGCTGTTGCTGAACTTGATGTCCAACGCCAAACGCAGGACGGGTGCAGAGGAGAGCGACAGCGACGTGGAGCGCGAGACGAGCTCCAGCACGCACACGTTCTCAGCCCAGGAGCCTAGCGAGAGCAGCAGCGAAGCTTCCGGCGACGAAGGCGAGCCGGGAAGCTGGTGCCAGGAGCGGCTCCTCTTCGAGTTCCTGGAATCCGAGCCCCCCTACCAACGTGAGCCGCTGGCTGATAAGGCATGTCTGAGTCTGACAGAGACTCACCTCGTCCATCACTCACAATCACAAGGCTCGGTCCTGCTTGTCTGAATGTTTGTCTGACGAAATGGGCTTACTTTTATTCGGTGCAGATTTGTAGCCTCGCCCAGCGGTTTCCAGAGCTGAAGACTCTCAGGAGCTGCGATCTGTCGCCGGCCACCTGGATCTCCGTTGCATGGTAATGGTGGTACTAGATCACTATACACTAATCAGATACTTGTCGCATGGCTTCTTGTTCAAAGTTCTTGATGTAGAATGGTTGCTCAGAATTCAGAAACCGATCTGCTGCTGACAGCAGCTTGCGCTTGTCATTTCAGGTACCCGATCTACCGGATCCCGACGGGGCCAACGCTGCGCGACCTGGACGCCTGCTTCCTCACGTACCACTCCCTGTCCACACAGTTCGCAGGTGCGGGCAACAGCAGCCCGAAACCGACGGCGGCGACCACCAGTACATGCGCTCCCGTGACGGCGATGTGGCTCCCGACGTTCGCGATGGCGTCGTACAAGGTGAAGGCCGCGGCGTGGACTCCGGGCTGGCGCGACCGGCAGATGGCCGCGTCCCTCGCGCAGGCCGCCGACGCCTGGCTCAGGCTCCTGCGCGCGGACCACCCGGACCACCGCTTCTTCGCCGCCCGCCGCGCTACCACCAGGCGATGGTGATCATTCAGTGTAGATAGAGTTTAGTCACATGCACAACTGTTACCATGAAACTTTTTGCTCTCTCTTTCTGGCAAGACTGAAGGTAGTTGTCCTCAAAAAACGTCTGAGGTAGTTAGGGTTCGCTAGCGGGACCGGAGTCACAAAGTGTGTTCATCCTGTCGTTTTAATGTTTTTTTTTGGTTGTATGTATCCGTCAAAAGAAAGTGTATCAGAAAACGTATAATAGGTGTAGAGAAATACGGTGTCATCATGTCTGTTCGTACAGTGTTCACATGGAAAGAAAATGACTTTAATTTGTTCGTGCACTTGCGTACGTAGTGGTGCTGCTCGATGTGAGCCGATCGAGTGACGGGTAGCCGCGGCGGAGCCTTCTCGTTCGTGCACGTGCGGCCCGTGCCCGTGAGCGTGCCATGAGTGCATTACTAGTAGGTGCAGGTGTGCTCTTGTTTAGTAATGGCCTAACGGCGTCACCGGTGACGACGTACGCGTCTACTACGTACAGGAGTACTGTTGCAAATGGCCTTTCAGCGTCTCGGGCAGCCGGACTAGCGGCCGTCCATGTGAGTTCTTGTGAGGTATGATGAGTTGTGCGCTACTTCTTCTATAGGACTTGGACGTTTTTTGGTAGCCGCCTCAGATTGCCTGCAGAACCTTTGTTCCAGAACTTCTTTTCATTCATTTGAACGCGGAACATTGTCCTGTGCCGCAGTGCCGATAGTATACATATATATATTCTTGGCGAAGACAGCTTCAGTTTTGAGAATTCTACTGGTCTTCTCTTACAAAAAAAACCCAAAACCAATTTACACTCCATGACGATTTATCCGGACGACGTGTTACTCCCTCCATCTCAAAAAAGCTGCAAATCTAAAAAAAATCTAG
Source organism: Saccharum hybrid cultivar R570 (assembly GCA_038087645.1). Lineage (NCBI taxonomy): Eukaryota > Viridiplantae > Streptophyta > Magnoliopsida > Poales > Poaceae > Saccharum > Saccharum hybrid cultivar. The sequence goes on along the minus strand of JAQSUU010000112.1, from coordinate 6,637,285 downwards.
AACAGCACTATGTTAAAATATGTCAAATTTGACTAAATTTATATAAAAAATGTTTATCATACTAAATAGATAAATAAAAAAATATCGTACTGAATAGGTGACAATAGTTGTATCATGAAACATTATTTTGATAATATATTTATTTGATGTCATAAAAATTAATATTATATTTTATCTATATAGTTGATCAAACTTTAAGCACTTTAATCGAAAAAACTCAAAGAATTATATATATTTTTTGGACGGAGGTAGTACTAGGTGGCCGTGACAGGCAGCAGTAGCAAAATCATAAGCGTATCTTCAGATTGGTACCTCAGTGTATATCATGCACCAAGAATGCGGTAGATGAGCACCAAACCTCTGGTACCCCTTGGAATCTCCAAGGGTCGTTTAAGAAATCTCTTTCTTTAATGAATATATATATGCCCCCACCCCCAGTTGTGTATTTATTATATATCTGTCAGAAAAGAAGCCACGGATGAGTGCAAGCTTGGAGGAAGAATGGGAGTAGTGGAGTATGATCCGCATTTGAAGTGTCCAAGGAGGACCTCCCCTAGATGGCAACCGGCCGATGCGCGGCGACCGGCGGGGGCACGCCCAGAAGCAGGCTAGATACTGCCTCCTCTCCGACAAGGGCTATAAGGGTGTGTTTAGTTGCCTCGTAAAATTTTTAAAAGTACAGTAACTCTTTCGTTTGTATTTGATAATTAGTGTCTAATCATAGATTAATTAGGTTATAAAGATTCGTCTCATGATTTATAACCAAACTGTGTAATTAGTTATTTTTTTAACTATATTTAATGCTTCATGCATGCATTCAAAGATTTAATGTGACAGGGAATCTTATAAATTTTTTTGAATTTTGAAGTAACTGAACACTGCCTAAGTGTTTATTAAAAAAAAGAGACAAGGGCTACGTGCAGGAGGACTGCACTGCACTAGCAAGGCCTTGATTAGTTTCAAAATATTTTGCGAAAAAACAGTAGATTCTCCGTCACATCGAATCTTTAGACACATGCATAGAGCATTAAATATAGATAAAAAATAAAACTAACTATGCAGTTTATACGAAATGGACAAGACGAATCTTTTAAATCTAATTAAATCATAATTAAACACTAATTACCAAATAACAATGAAAATGCTACAGTAATATTTCGTAAAATATTTTTGGAACTAAACCAGCCTAACTTCACCGTTTTAGTCCGGAGGGACCCTGGACGGCAGCAGGCCCCCAGTGTCCTGTAACCCTGTCGGAAATTGAGCCAGTGGACGATGATGCCTGCTAGCTGCCTGCCCATCACCAGCGCACTGACCTGTGGGCTGTGGCCTGTGTCCTGTGGCCTCCCACTCGATCGCGCGGTCGCGGCCAACATGTCAACAACAGCCAAAGGTGCGGCCTCCGGGCTCCGGCCATGCGTCCGGCATGCACTGATGCGTGGGAACACAGCTGGCCGTGGTTGTGGCTCCCAGAGCTCTCGATCGGCATAGGAACACATGCAACCTACGGTACCGTGTGTCGTCAAGCTCAAGCAAGATGTAACGTCGACTTCATCAGTTACGTTACGTACGCACTAGTGCTACACATGAATCATCTGTGGAAGCTGCAGCAGGGTCATGTAATTGGACGGAGGTCGTCGTCCATCCATAATTATTGCATGGCGATATTAGTTAGCTGGACGGTCTCATTCTAATCACGTTGGTGTGTATGTATCGTGTTACATGCTTTCATTTCATATAGGAGTATATGCACATGCACGACAAAAACCTTTTCGCGAATGCTAATAAACTAACCATACCCGTCGTCCCGTCCCTTGTTCCTTTCTTTACACGGGAATGGAAAACTAAGGGCATTGTTTGATATCATGCTAGCTAGCTAATTTTAGTTTAAATTAGCTCTAATGCATCCAAACAAAAGGGTTAACAGCTGGGCTAATTTCTTAGTCAAACCTTCAGCTAGTTGTTAGTAAACTAGCTAGTCAACCATAGCTCATTTAGACTAATTTTTAGCCCACTAATAACTAGCCATGTGTATCAAACAAGCCCTAAATTGTATTTTGATAAATAAAGCTTGTATATAGTTTTAACGCCCTGTTTGGACCATTAACAACTAGTATTAGCTAGCTAACTATTAACTATTGTTAACTGGTTTGGTTCAACTAGTGACATAGTTGTTATAGTTTGGTTAACTAACAATTAGCTAAACTATTAGCTGGATCGTTTAGATTTAAAGGAGATAATTATTAGCAGCTAACTATTAGCTGCCTGCTTGGAGCCGAACAGAGTCGTACATAGCTAATCAATCACTCCTCCATTAGGCCGTTTCAAATTATAGGTCACTTTAAATTTGTCCTAAATCAAAATTGTCTTATTTGATCAAGTTTTTTTTGGAAAAAAAAAGGTAACGCATGGGCATGGCGTATATTCTCCAACTATGAAAACTTACGCCCTACCAAATCAATTGTCTTGTCCACTTTGCACTGAACATTACGTTTCAGGGGAATTGGGGAAAGAACGCCGACGGTTTATCCGGAAGAACACACAATACGTCTATACTCTATAGTCTACAGTCTATATAGTACTACTAGTACTCCACAATGCATACGTATATCGATGCAGCTAGCGTTGAAAATGGACGGAAAAAATCCTGTTTTGTTTTCTACTGTGTTCCATCCGTTTCCGTATCTGTGGGATCCTAAAAACGGGAGAGGGGTTTTTTCGTCCATTTCTGTGGGATCCTGTTTTTATCCGAATTTGACCCATATTTATTCCATTTTTCATCTCGTTTTCAATCTACGTGAGATATGTCTAGAATTTGATATGTTCATACAACTACCGATCACCAATTATGCATGTTAACATGGCGTGCTAGTAAATATTAGACCGGTAACTTCATATGTGTATATTATTTTGTCACTTTGTTCAAGTATACTCGAGAATATTTAATCATGTTATTCTAACTTAATTTTCTGGCTCTCCATCCGTATTTGTCCATTTTCGTATTTTCGTATATCCTCATCTGTTTTTAATTCCGTTTTTTTTCAATTGCGGTCCCGTTTCCGCTAAAAATATAGAAATAGAAATGGGAGATGGGTTTTTCTGCCTGTTTCCGTCCGTTTTCATCACTAGATGCAGCTTCGCATTATAAGAAACATGTAGACCGGATCAGGATTTTCGGCATTCTAAGATATACTAATGCTTGAAATCTGCGATTACCGATTATGCCTCGTTTGATGCATGTGTGTTCACTTCAATCCACATGTGTTGGAGTGGAATGGAAAGAAATTTAGTTTAATTTCACTCCAATCCACTTCAACACATATGGATTGAGATGAATAGATGCTCATCCAAATAAGGCCTTAATAAATGAGTAGTGTGGTCATGCTACTTGAGTTGAGTTGAGTTGGCAAGGCGATTAAAGAGGAAGGCAAGAAGAGATGGGCTGAGCATTGACGCATCGTTGCGCGCTGCGACACATCAGCAGTTTGTCACTGGCCGTATCAGGCTCCCCTGGATAACCACCGAGCACAAGTCAGCACCACCCGCAGTGCCCAGTCCACATCAACTACTCACAAACAGGTTTCTCAAAGCGAGTAGCACACACATGTTTCTTGCTAATCACATGCATATGCAGATGCTTATGATCCTTTAATTTGAACCTCCAATCAAGTTGGGATGCAGATGAGTCCGGTCCACATCTTGCAGATTTCAGATGTTGATTTTTGTCAAAAAAAAAAAATCACTTAAACAACATGCCTAGCCCGCGAGATCATCGTGCGTGTCCAAGCAGCGAGTATGTAGCATATGCACATTGCCCCTTGAACCTCCATTAACTAGTGTGCAGTCCCCATCTATTAGCGATCTTTCCTGTCCAGGAGCTAGCTAGGTGTCACCGTGTCAAGACTCGCTTAATACAAGAAGTCTATTTTTTTTTCTTTTTCAAAATCAAGCTGAAGCAAGTAGGATATGCTTCCTTCCCTAGCATATGCTTCTTGTCCTTTGACCCTCCAACCTCCATTAACTTGAAAATGCCGTGCTTAAAAGAAAACATTATCATCACAATGGAATTGAAAACTTATTTGTGCTGATAAGATTAGTGAACTGGACTAGTGTGTGCAGATGAGAGTTGCCCCATCCAAGGCGCTGCTGGTTACTTGTTAGCTTTGCTAGCTGACGTGTTTATTGTGGTTCTAACAAAATAGATGCTTTGTGGACCAGACAACTAAACAAGTCAACAACGTGGGTGTTTGTAATGGAGAATTGATTCTTTTATTTCTTTATTGTAGAGTTTCATGTATCTTATATTTTTACGATCATCCAAAAGATTTGCGCGTCTTTGTATTAAGAGAGAATAATTTAATTACAACGGGGATGACTTAAGGATTTTCAGCCAGTTCATGGTATGTATCTTATAATTTGTACTACAATTTTGAGAATCTTCCCATTTAAAGCCTTCCCATTATTCCTCTCTAGAAACATTAGAAAGAGAGAGACGTCCCAGAAATACAAAAAAAATGTTTTGATGAGTTAGACTGTATTAATACTAAGAATTATATAAGTTGCTACTAAAAAGTATATCATATTTCAATTGAAACATTATAACATCTAATCGATAGTTCAATTGTAAGCACCCATATTTTATAGAAGAAATATATGACTAGGGTCATAGACTCATAGTTCTTTGGTAAAGGAAAATTGACATCGCAAACATTATGGTGTATATATACATTATTTTCCCATCGTAGTAACTAAGATTAATATAGGACATGAAATCCCTATTTTTTTAATGAAATTGAAATAGAGTATTGATACTAGATCTGAGCATTTTACTATCTAAGTTTGGAAATTTGGTGTCCTAAATTTAATTCTCAATAATGCCAACAGGCAAGTGTTGAGCCTACTTTTTTCAAACAGGTTGAGCTGTCAGCTCACTTTTAGTTTAAAAAATAATTAAACAAATAATTCGAGCCAACTCATTTTTTAGGCTTGGTCATCTTTGTCAAACTTGGCCGTAAAACAGACACAAGCCTGACCATATTTGGTCACATAATAATCGGTATAATAGAAGGTACAACAAGTACATGGGAAGGAAACCTTTACTTTCAAGTTGAACAAATAATCTGTGTCATGAAATCCACTTAGCTATGCCTACCAATTTCGCAAGTACCCCAATTATGCTCTCTAAAATTCTTAAAAATCTCTTCATCAAGGTTCTAATCGGCTAGCCTTTTCTTAGCTTCTACTCCATATATAGCGAAAGTTTCGGATTCCCCCACCTCCCCTCTTTATTTGCTGCCATAATTCAAGGTTCTTCCATCTAATGTGACAATTTATATGTAATAGGTGGTCCCTTTGAGCTATATATAGCAACACAAGAGATGAACAGTATGTCATGAGAAAAATTCCAATAACTCTAGCCTTAACTTTTTTCCACTCGTTGGATATACATACATCACGAAGCAAGGCAGTACTTCCTCCATTCGCTTTTATAAGGCGTGCAGATATATCAAAATTTATTAAACTTCACAATCTGTGACCAATAATTTGGCTAATAATTTTTATTTATTATAATATAAACTTAATATGATTATATGTGTAATAAACATATTATTCAATTATTATAAATTTATAAATACATAAATAATTAAAATAAAATAAATAGATGGTCAGAGTATAATTTGGGAGATCATATTATGTCAACCTGCGGCTTATAAAGAGAATGGAAGCAGTAGTATGGTAGTATGTTTCGCCAAAAAGAAGCATATATAGATCAAACGTATATCCACTTCCATCTATGCTTCTGCTTCTGCGGTTCTGCCGGATTGGCATCCAGCTATATATGTATGCATACAGCCATGGTTTTGACAACATGTAGGCATATTTTGAGGGGAGGTAGTAGCAATATTGCAGTTGCCCCCTTTGACCTTGGGCAGAGCTGACCAGACCCCTGTGTAACGCGGCGCCCAGACGGGGTTGCCTGCCGAGTTGGATTACGCACGTCGCCATCGAATTAGGAAACGTTCGGCTCGGAGTCGATTTCGTGATAAGGCTGATCTCGGCCACCTAAACACTCTCGATCGCCTTCTATAAATATCGCCACCCTTCTTCTTCTCCTCTCACCAAAACCAAGAAAGAAACCAATAAGAACTCTCTCTCTCAACATACAAAGGGATCGGAACTAGCAGCCACAGCTCATTAATCTTAGCTAACCACAAGAAAGATCGCGATTGCTTTGGCCATGTCTTCCTCCCCAGACCTCTCCCGCGTCCTCCCCCGCGTGCTCATCGTCTCCCGCCGCACTGTCCGCAAGAACAAGTTCGTCGACTTCGTCGGTGAGTTTTCCTTTCCGATTGCCGTCGACTTCATTAATTTGGCTTTGTAGAATATTATCTGATTCGCGTTAATAAGGGTGTGTTTAGTTCCCATTTCACTCAAAAAATTTTAGGTTTTGACCCATCATTTTATAGAATGGAGCAAAACACCGTACAAAATTTTTAGCAAAAAGTTATTCATTCTTCATTTTAGATTTTGGTCTCAAGAGAAAAAAAAAACCAAATAGCCCTCACCCACCCCATGAAAAAATTGACATTTTGGATGAAACTAAACACACCCATAAAAATTTTAGCATTTTGCATTTCATCGTTACAAAGTAGTTGGCATTTTGCAGTAACTAAACACAGCCTAAGCAGTAGAACAAATGGTCATGGAGATTTCTTTGGACGGTAGTATGTAACCGACGACGCCCCTGCATGGCGCATGCGTGCGCTGTTTGTCTGTGTCCTCAGGTGAGTACCACCTGGACCTCATCGTGGGCTACGGCGCGGTGCCGGTGATCGTGCCGCGCGTGGCGGGGGTGCACGCGCTGCTGGACTCGTTCGAGCCCATCCACGGCGTGCTCCTCTGCGAGGGCGAGGACATCGACCCCTCCCTCTACGACTCCTCCTCCGACGCCGCCGACGGCTCGCTCTCGCCGGAGCAGCTGGAGGCCGTGCGGCGCCTGCACCCGAGCGACGCAGCCATCGACCACGAGAAGGACTCGATCGAGCTCCGCCTCGCGCGCCGCTGCCTGGAGCGCAACATTCCCTACCTGGGCATCTGCCGCGGCTCGCAGGTGCTCAACGTCGCCTGCGGCGGCTCGCTGTACCAGGACGTGGAGCACGAGCTGGTTGGCGCCACCGCCGTCCAGCACATCAACTACGGCGACTACGACGGGCACCGGCACCCGGTGCGCGTGCTGCCCGGCACGCCGCTGCACGAGTGGTTCGCGGGCGATCTCGCCGCCGGCGACGACGGCGCGCAGGCGCAGCTGATGGTGAACAGCTACCACCACCAGGGCGTGCGGCGCCTGGCGCAGCGGTTCGCGCCCATGGCGGTCGCGCCGGACGGGCTCGTCGAGGCGTTCTACGACCCGGACACGTACAGCCCCGGCGACGGCAGGTTCATCATGGGCCTCCAGTTCCACCCGGAGCGCATGCGCAAGCCCGGCGGCTCCGACGAGTTCGACTACCCCGGCTGCGCCAGGGCGTACCAGGAGTTCGTCCGCGCCGTCGTCGCGTACAAGGAGAAGACGGCGGTTCGGCACTTGCCCCGTGCCGTTGGCGCCCCCGTCCCCGCGCCGCCGAAGCTGAGCAAGGAGATGGAGAGGCGGCGCAAGGTCATCTCCCGGAGCTTCTCGCTCGCCAAGGACACACCTCTCCGGCGGCCGCACCAACCGGGCGGAGCAGCGCGACCTCGAAGCCGGCGCCGAGTTCCTCGAGGTAATATCACTCGAATTCGCTTGCGCTCGCACGAAGCAAAGCCAAGTCCGAACCGTACGCGCTGCTAACACTGCTGACACATCTATGGACGTGAAGTCGAACACGGCGTCGCTGAGCGTGCAGCAGGAGAAGCGGCTGAAGCAGATGGGCGCCACGGTGCGGAACGCGTCGGGGTACCTCAACAGCCTCAAGGTGAACGGCGTGCGCGAGGCGGCGGCGCGGGCGCTCATGGCGGAGATGACCGTGAACCAGCTATCCGACCTCGCCGCCTTCTACGGGACGATGGGCAAGATCTGCTCCGAGGTGCTCGACGCCAAGCTGCAGGCTTTACATGTCAACGTGAATCTGCATGAATGAAAACTGAAAACGTAGCGTGCACCTCAACTCCTGCTTGCCAGTAGCAGCCAGCACCATTCTGAATTCCTGATGTTGTAGGCATGCTGATAAATCAATGTCGTTAAGGCAAGTGGCTATTGGTTATTAAAATACCATCGCGATGCTGTTCGAGAAGTGTTGCGGCTTCTCTGTGGGTTCCGTTTGTTTGACTTCGCGTCTATGTGCAATGCACCGATCGGGTTCGAGACTTGAGCTCATCTCCTGAACTGACACAGGCATGACGGATGACGAGCAGGCGAGGTGACGAACTGAATACATGTTGTCATGTTCGTTGCTTTCAATATTGGTGAGTTATCATTCTCATCCAAAGTAACCAGACTGTCAGAACTTGTAAGAATGTTCGGTACCATATCGTCATGGATCGTATGCTGCAGTTTACTATTTTAGAGGGTTCCAGTGCACCTATCAAAATTTAAGATCATATATGTGTGCTAAAAGAGAAGGCTCCATCCTATGTTTTTTAAGTACACCACTACTCCCGCCATTCCAAAATTGCTTTTTCTATGCATTTAAAAATCAGAAATTCCTGCGCGGGCGTCCACGCGGTTTTTCTGTCGGACACTGTTTTAATTGGATCCGGCCCAACCATCTCTACTGACATATTTAACAGTCTCTACTGATATGTTTCTCTCCACACTACTACTCATCTTCACAACGTAGCACTGGGATGGGGCATTTGTGGCTGGCAGCACTGTGCTCGTTTTTCTCCTGTGCCGCTGACTTAGGGCTTGTTTAGTTTCCCAAATTCACCATAAATTTCTCTAAATTCACCCTAAATTTCCACTATGAAAAAGAAGATTCCCCATCACATCAAAATATCGTCACATGTATGGAGTACTAAATGTAGATGAAATCAAAAACTAATTGCACAGTTTTGTTGTACTTTGCAAGACGAACATTTTAAGCCTAATTAATCAAAATTTGAACAACTATTACAAAAAAAAACAAAAATGCTAGAGCGCTCAGGGGTGGCACTGTGCAAATTCGGCCACCCCCGAGTTGAGATCTAAACATGGAGGGTGAAAAAAATTTATCGCACTGTAGCACCTTCGTTTGTATTTGGCAATTGTTGTCTAATCATAGCCTAACTAGACTCAAAAGATTTGTCTCCTAAATTACAAACAAACTGTATAATTAATTATTTATTTTATTTATATTTAATGCTTCATGCATATGTTTAAAGATTTAATGCGACAGCCAGAGTGAAAAAACTTGAATCAAGTCCTTATTCTGTAGCCACCAACTTCCGAGCGCACCTGTGCTGCCAGCCACAAATGTCGGTGCTGTCAGTGCTGCCAGCCACAAACGCAGGCTGTGTTTAGATCCATAAAAAGGTGTAAAAAAACATACCGTAGCATATTTTGGTTTTATTTGATAAATAGTGTTCAATCGTTGACTAATTAGGTTTAAAATGTTCATCTCGCAAAGTACAACCAAGCTGTACAATTTTATCTATATTTAGTACTTTATATATGTATCACAAGTTTAATGTGACGGGGAATCTTTTTTTAAGTAGTGTTTTTTTTGAACTGAACACAGCCGCACTTGCATTTGTGGCTGGCAGCACTGGCAGCACTGACCGCGCGCACCTTGCAGCCGTGCTCGCCACCTACTTCCGAGCGCTCCTGTGCGTCGCCGACGTGCTCACGCGGTTCGCGAGCCTCCAGCCCTGCACCACTCCGCAAAGCCGCTGGGATTGCCAGAGCTCACGCTGCCGCCGCCCACCGACCACGACGAAGGCGACGAGCTCAAGTTACAGCGGAGCATCTCCGCGTCCGGCTCCCCATCCCCGCACACCGACTCCGGGCTGCGGCCACTCCCTCTCCAACGATGCCTTGGACTCCATCCAGGAGGCTGCGGATCCCGCGGCATTTTCGTCCTTTCCTCGGCGGTTGCTTGGCTCGACCCGCGCGCGGGCACGGCAGCGCCCGGCGGTACGGCGCTCCAACCAGTGGGCACGACAGCCCCCGGCGGCGGCCTATACCTCTTCGCGGCGTCAACTCACCGGCAGCAGCGTCAACTACCCGGTCAATGGTGGATCCAGTCGATGCGACGGCGGCGGCGTCCACAGCATACTCCTCTTGCCATCGGCGGCGTACACAGAATACTCCTCTTGTCTTTTAACCATGTATGTAGATATACTCAGGAAAACACGTATGCAGTATGTCCGCATACGCCTCTTGCCACCCTGTATCAGTTGATACTTCACGGATTAAAGTATCATTTGATACTTCCTACGATTAAAATAATGGTTTTCCAATGTTTAAGTATGCACTTATACTATCTAAATCTTGGTGTATGTATGCATACTCCATTCCAAAAAGTACGTATAAATACTCTATTCTACTAACACCCTGTTCGTTTGAGCTATTCAGGCAAATCAGCAGCCATCCAGCAATGTTTTTCTCTCACAATAAACCAGCGAACGGTACTTTCAGCCGCAATAAACCAGCGAAACGAACCGGCTGCAAGTATATACAGATACTTTATTTCAAAAAGTATGTATCACTACTATATTCTAAAGTATGTACACATACATGTATGTAACTATTTATCAAAAAGGTTTGTACACATACTACTATATGCAGGTATATGGTCATACTTACTACGTATATGTTATTATTAGTATATGCACGTAAGCATACTCATTATGGATATGTATGCACGGATACTCCTTTTTGCCTTATAAGTATGTAAATAATCATACAATCATCAGTAAGTACGCACGGGTACTCCTTTCTGCCTTTTAAGTATGTATAATCATACGTATATTATTTTTAAATCGAGATAAGTCCCAATCCTGCGAATTTTGAAACGATCTAGGCATGGCAGTTGCCGGCCAGCCGTAATTCACGAGATTTGTTAACAGCGTATCACCACATTTTTTAATTGCAGTATATACGCGTGCGTCCGCATACGTACGTCAGGTGCAATTGGATTATATCCAAACCCATGGAGACGTCACCGGCCCATTAGCTAGGTCTGGGCGGGACTGGCTCCGTGCGTGCGTATAGTGTCAGGTGCGTGTAGAAAAACGGTAATCATACAGCGAGGACGTCCGGACGACATCGGACGCACCCGACGGGCGCGACGTGGTGCAACCTGTCCCGCCCGAGCCCACTCCCCCTCCCCTTATCCATTCGTCAGACCACCGCGACCCACCTGCTCGCCTTCTTCTCCCTTTCACTAGTTGCCCGCGTGCGCCTTGCTCTCTCCGCCGCTGCGCCCTCGCTCTCCCTGCCTGGCCTCCCCACGTGCGCCGCCGGCTCGTCGCCACTTCTTTGCTCTCTCCGGCGAAGCCACTTCCCTCTCTTTCGACTCTCCTACCTCTGTGGCTTCCTTCGAAGTTGACGGCGGCAGCAGTCTCTTCGGCCTTTGATTCCAGGGGATCTATGGGAGCCCGACCTCCCCCGTGGCGGATCCATGGGAGGCGCTGTAGATCTAGCGTCGTGGGCGCCTCCTCCACCCTCGCGCGCCCTCCCTCACCACGACGGGGGCATGGGGGGCTTCCCCCGTGGCGGATCCATGGTGCACTTGGTCCCTCATGGTGGATCCATGGGGAGGCGGTGCAGATCCAACTGCTCAGTGGCGTTTCTCCACCATGGCGCTCCTCCCCCACCTCGACGGCGGCATGGGGGGCCTCCCCCGGTGGGGGATGCATGTAGCAGCGGCCCCCCGTGGTGGATCCATGGGGGCGGTGCAGATCTGGCGGCGCTGGCGGCGTTTCCCCTCTCCCCTCCCCCTGTTTCAGTAGTTTTTTTTGTTGTTTTATTTGCTCGAAAGGTATGTTTCAGTAGAACTATTTGGATGTTGGAGAAGCAGATTTGGGCATGTTGTATGAGCTTTCCTCTCTCCCTCCCTTTTTCTCTTCGCCTTGTTGCCATGGTTCTTTTGCATTGTTGCAGTAGTGTTTTCATTTGGTGTTGATGTGTGTTTGAGATCTTGTTTCATTTTTTGTTTCAACCGCATGGTGAAGTAGTTGTCGCCTACTATTGCAGTAGGCGATTGGGTAATGTTTCAGTAGTTTTTATGCTCTTTTGGTGCAGTAGGTGTTCGTGGTGTTTTGCCCTTTGTTTCAGTAGTTGTTTAGTTGTTGTATTAGTTGTCTTGCTTTGGTGCAGTAGGTAGTCGTTCTATGTTGAAGCTTTATTTTCCTGCATTGTTTCAGTAAGTGTTTGACAGTTGTTTCAGTAAGTGTTTGGTTGTCGTTGCAGCAGACATCATGGCTGGGTGCAGTAGGCATTCCTTCGTCAGTTGCATCTTCAGCGTCCACATGGTGCTGCAACATGGTGCTGCAAGGTGCAGTTTTGCGGAGTGGGGATGTTGCAGTGTGGGGAGGGGGCGATGGTTGCTTTGGGGGCAGGACGAAGGTCTAGAGATGGGGGGAGCGGATCCCCGTGCGCGGCCGGGTTGCGTTCGATCCGTCCCCCTGCTCGCGTGAGGACGTTGCGGGTTCCGTGTTAGGTCTAGAGATAGGGGGGCGGATTCCCGCGCGCAGCCGGGTTGCGTTCGATCCGTCCCCCGCGCGCGTGGGGACGTTCGATCCTTCTCCGACGGCGCGTCCGGATGCTAGCGCCCGGATCCGGACGTCCGGGCGCTAGCAGTGCCGGTAGAAAAAAACTCACCCTATCTATATATACACACTCACATAACAAAATTCGTGACTAAGTCAAACATCAGTGTTTAACGAAGATAGTGCGTCTTAGTTGCAATTGCTGAACAACTGATAATATTATAGCGTAGGCCCTCTGAAAATGATATAGCAGTGTTATAACGAGCCATTTAGAACCTTATAAATTTAAATAATATGTTAAATATAGAAATGGTTCCGTAGAACAGTAGAAGAGTTTTAAAATGAAAAGAAAACAATGGATAACACCTGACACCAGAATTTGACCAATATATACATTCTTGGAAAATTACATGCATCCCTAATGATACTAAGCAATATAAGTCATGTTATCTCTTCCTTCTGAACGATGTAGATGATTTATATGTTTGATACCTGCTCTACAATAGCGAAAAAGTTTGACAATATTATGTATCCAATTGAGAATGACTATGACATGTGCAATTAAAGAGAAGCAGCTACTCCGTATATTCGTATCACTACTGGACTGCTGGCTTCGATGTAGCCTTAGCTTGAGGTCATAACGTCAAATACACAACTACGTAGACAAGAAATTTATTGTTTTGCTACATCTACTCGCACCGCAAAGCGCGAACTATTCGTAGTCCCTGACAGGCAGGTCAGGCCGGGTGACCATACCAACATAGCTTCACCACACGCGCAAGGTGGCACAGCTCTGCCGCAGCACTTGTCCAAATCATGCTCCTATAGCTGAACGCTATTCTTGACTCTCCACTGAAACTTCTGAAGTGCAAGAATCAGGAATTCAGGGCGGTCACACGCCACATGCACAGCGCCTGCACCTCTTACGGCCCTGTTCGCTTCAGCGTAATCAAGGAAAGCCTTTTTTTATACTGACCAATAGATAGAACAACAAAAAGCTTGGGACGGCTGCATGTATTGACATTTACAACCATATGTGTTTATTTGTCATGGGCAGCCAACAGGCTGCCGCCGGCCCAATAGGGCCCAAGAGTCATTAGCTTAGCCGTTAAGTTAGGTCAAGGTTTAGGGTTAGTCTCCTCTCTATATAAAAAGAGGCAGGTCTGTCATTTAGAGGGAAGCAATGAATTATGAAGAAACAACAATTCTAGTCTTCCCCAATCTCTCAAGCTCTTGAAGGCCTAGTTATCCCTAATATCTACCAAATATCGATCTACATTACATCTGGTATCTAGAGTCCAGCGATCCTCATCTTCCAGTTCCAACTCGTCATCCATCGATCCAGATCCTCTCCTACGTTTAAAAAAAAACAGATCAGCCGATCCTCATCCATCGATCCCAGCCGCCGCCCGATCCATCCCCCACCGCCGCCGCCGCGCCAACATTCCCCACCACCAGCCGCTGTCCCCCACCTCCTGCGCCAAACACCAGCCAGCCGCCAATCACCCGCACCACAACCACCAGGCCGCCGTCCGCCTCTCCCTGCACCACCGACCTCAAAGCTTCCTTGGAGACCATCACAACCGCCATGAAGGCCAACACCGACGCCATGAGGGACCTCCAGGCCTCCGTGAAGGCCAACGCCGCCGTCATCAAGGCCTTGTCCGCTGAGCGCTCGGCGTCCAGCAACAGTTCGGCTGCCGAGAAACACCACTACAATCGTCCGCCGCGGTTCCAGAAACTGGGTTTTCCGCGTTACGACGGTAATTCCGAACCCCTCATCTTCATCAACAGCTGCGACACATACTTCCGTCAAGAGCGCATCATGGAGGAAGAAAAGGTGTGGATGGCTTCCTGTCATCTGGACGATGGCGCTCGTACGTGGTTCCTCCAGATCCAGGAGGAGGGCACCCCGACGTGGCGTCGCTTCACCGAGCTCCTGCATCGGCGCTTCAAATCGCCCCCGTGCCCCAACCTGCTCCATCGGGTGGCCCTTGGCATCGACAACTTCCTGCGCATCCTTGATGAGGTGTCCACACAACTGGATCGCCTCCGGGCGCGTCTCGAGGCGAAGGACAAGGAGGACCGTGAACGCCGGGCGGCTGTACGCCTCCAGGCAGCAGTACGGGGACTCCTGGCACGCCGCCGAGCGCAGGCTCTTCGTGCCACAAAAGCATCGAAGGAGCAAGCAACGGTGCGCCTCCAGGCAGCAGTGCGAGGATTGCTTGTCCGTCGCATGGTGCGGAAGATGCGCATGCTCCTCAGCTCGTCGCTGTCGTGCGTGTTCATCCACTCGGACTCACTGATACGGCCTGCTGCTCCAATGGAAGTGGCGGTCCAAGTATGGGCACTTCCCGTGCAGCGAACTCGCAGCACCGTCCAACATCAGGCATCAAAGGCTATGTGTGTCTCATTCATCCTTGTTCCTGCCGTGGTGCTAGACAAATCCAACGTAAGCGCGGGCTGCTTCAAACTCCACCCTTCAGCCCACATGAAGCCAGCAGAGGCGCTCTTTCCTTGGATCCAGGAGGACACGAGGACGTAGCCGTCGTCCAAATTTATATTTTAGTTTCAAATTTATTTCCAACTTTAATCTTCAATAACAAAGGTAAGCCGAGATGTAAAAGGCTTAACTCTATGTTGCGTCAAATAGGTCCGTGGCAACTATCCAGCTCGAGGACGAGCTGGGTCTCCGAGGGCGGGGGAGATGGCTGCCGCCGGCCCAATAGGGCCCAAGAGTCATTAGCTTAGCCGTTAAGTTAGGTCAAGGTTTAGGGTTAGTCTCCTCTCTATATAAAAAGAGGCAGGTCTGTCATTTAGAGGGAAGCAATGAATTATGAAGAAACAACAATTCTAGTCTCCCCCAATCTCTCAAGCTCTTGGCAAAGCATAAGGCCTAGTTATCCCTAATATCTACCAAATATCGATCTACATTACATTATTGCACAGAAGTTACTAGAATATCTGGATAACAGCAACAGAACCAGCAGGGGACAGCCTTCTGAATATCTATCTAGAGGCTGACCAAATACTCCAGGGTTCCAGGCCTGACTGGACTTGCAACAGCAGGCTATACCTATATGGCTATATGCTTGCAATTGCTTGTTTGATTTCGGTTATGTGATGGTTGTCCAGTGGAACAATGCATTTGTGGAATGCACTGCAATGCTTCGATGAAGCTCCAGAAAGACATACAAAATCGTTAACCATCTTCATTTCTGCAAACAGAAACATCATATAGGTTGGTGAGTCCTAGAATGTTTTATTCCTATAGGGAAGAAACAACTACATAAATTGAGAAATGGCGCTATTTAGGGCTGTATAGTGAGCAATTGTAACTGCATGATAAACAGATCTGAACTACTGCAGCTCCAAACAATGTATGCCAGTGGCTACCTATTCAGTTCAGTAAAAATAGCTTATTATGGTAATGAGGGGAGGAACACAATAGTTATACAGGAAGTCAGATGCTAACAGGGGTGAATTGTGACATACCGAGGCATCACTGTCCAAGTGAAGGAAACCGCCATGGCCACGGGCGTTTGTAAACTTGTACAGAGGTCCAAAAGCTGATGAGAGAATTGTGTAACTCATAAGGAGATTTTCTAAACATAAGAATAGAGCAATATTGCAGCTGAAAACATCCTAGTGTAAGCATCGTAGCCATGAAAATTTCACAACATCAAGCAGTGTCCTCATGAGAAATTGAGATAATGTAAGGTTGGGTTCAGCAAATTGAATCAGACCCGCTAGAATTTTGACCTGCTTTATTAATAGTAATATATAGGCACTGTCTAAGTGTCTAGTGCCTATTCCATGTATGCAGGGTGCTACATAACTTGACAAGCAGTGTTTAAAGTGTTGCTGTATCAAATCTAGATTCTGAGGTGTTCGGGTTTATTCAACTATGTGGGGTTTAGGTTTATTCGTTTGGAAAGAAAATAAGCAAGTCGAGTCAGGGAAGAACACATCAACAACAAAACATGCAGAAAAGAAAGCATTACCAAATCTATTTTGACCTGAAAGCATAATTGGATCTACAACTTCTTTATACCACTATTTTGGGGGGAACAGGCACCTATAGCAATAGTAAGCGATACCTTTACACGAAGGAACACAACAAACATTTTGTGTAAGATTACCTTCATAGCCACCATACACAGGATCTTCAGAGAGTAAAAGAGGTGTGTCCAGGTCAACGAAACTGCAACCATAAGTTTAAGAAACAACTTTAGCAGCTGATTTGAGAAGTATAAGGTATGGAACATGGTAACATCTGTGTACAGTTTGTGGTTTTCAGGCCTTCAGCATCCTGATAACAATGTCTCTTGCTGATAAAAAAAAGATAATTTGATAATTTTCACAGCAAACAGACCTAAAGCATCCAAGCCCAGCAGCTAAATGACCAGCAAAGCCCATAGCAATCCTAGTCTCGACCATGCCACCGATCATCAGAGAAATATTGGCTTTTCTTGCAATATCAATTATTTCTAGGGCTCCAAGAACCCCCAACTTTGCCAGCTTGATGTTAATAACATGGGCAAGATTCCCTTGAATTATTTTCTGAGCATCAAGTAAACTCCGACAGCTTTCATCAGCAGCAACAGCAACTTTGTATTTCTCCATGGCCACAGAGCTAACATCTCGGAGGCCGTCCCAATCATCTCTGTGAACTGGTTGCTCAAAGAGCACAGGGGTCACTCCCATTTCTGAAATCAATGAGAGAATAGAAACATGTTAACTTCGTTCAAGCACGGGAAGAAGGTCATACAGTTCAGATGACAAATAGCTAAAAGGTTCAACATACTGAAACAACTTTAAAATGGAAACTCTAGCAATTTACAGGTTGCAGGAGTACAGACCATTTAGTCTATCAAGAACTTCAATTGCTTGATTTGCTGTGTATCCCTCATTTGCATCCAAAATAAATGAGCAATCTGGATGGACAAGTCGTATAGCTTTCAGAACTTCTATATCTGAATTCAAGTTCTTCCCAACCTTGAGCTTCAGAGTTTGAAACCCTTGCCTGCGATATTTTGCAGCCAATTGAGCAGCTTCATTTGGGGTCACAATTGGAATCTGAATTGGGAAATATCAGGATAAATTTTTGGTTATCGTATTTAAAAGCTTTTTTCAGGAATCAAGAGTCAGTGCAGTGAGGTAATCGTACCGTGATGTCAGTTGTCACACTATCTGATGCTCCTCCGAATAATCTCCATAGAGGTATGCGAATGCTATTAGCAACCGCATCAATCAGCGCCATCTCCACTCCTGCTCTGGCCTTAAATGGAAAAGGATACAATCAAATACAACCATAGGACAAATCATTTATAAGTCTAAACAGAAACCAAACAATTGAGTAACCATCAAGAAAATCAGAATCATATGAGAAACTATGTCAGTTCCTTATGTCTGCATCTCATCAATTTCCAAGAAAAAAAAACTGAAACACCTAGTATTTGTTAAAGGAATCTGTATGACCGTATCAGCGGTTGTAGGCTTGTAGCCAAACTCTGTGTTGGTTCTGAAGAAGCATGGGCAGTGAGCTTTGAAGAGGCCTATTGGAAGACTAATAGAAGAGTATGAATAGGTGGTGGTCCAGCAAATGGCTTCAGTAGTTCAGCGCCCGAAAGCCATATACATCCATTTCTAATAAACATTAAACTGAGCCATCAATATCGGATACAGCACGTTCGACAATTTCAGACGTTCATATCTTCCCCACGATCAAAACACCTGTCAACCCACACGGTAACGGAAGGCAAATTTTACTCGGTGACGAGTCAGACGAGAAGCTGCGGATTCCTCACCGAGGCGAAGGCGTGTCCCGGGAGCACACTGGCGACGTCCTGGAGCAGCGCGCCGAGGGGCGCCGCGGGGGCGCCCGCGAGCGCGGCGCACGCCCGTCCGGCGGCGTCGAGCGCCGCGGGCTGGTCCTCGGCGGTGACGGAGGGCAGCACGGGCGCCTCCCCCCACCCGACGGCGCCGCTGCGTAGCTCGACGCGCACGGCGACGTTGTTCACCGCGACGAGGCGCGAGGACGCGATGGTGAAGGGCGCGGCGAGCGGGACGTCGAGCGGGCGCGCGTCGGCGGCCGCCACGTCCACGGAGAAGGTCTCCTTGAGCGCGTCGAAGCCGAACGACTCCACGGGGGTGGGCGGGGACGGGGACGGCGAGATGGCGCGGAGGGAGGTGGTGGTGGGCTGGCGGCCGGGGCCGGCCGCCACGAGGGTGGGCCTCGGGGTAGGGGCAGGGCTTGAGCCCGGGCCGGCGGGGGTTCCGGAGAGCCGGAGAGGCGAGGAGGACGAGGAGAGAGACGGGTCCATGACCACTGGACGGACTGGGGAAGCGGAGACCGGAAGCCGGGCGGCGAAGGAAGACGAGCAACGGGGAAACACCCGAGTGGACGAGCGCTCGTTTATAGTACTCCACCTTACAGCAGCGCATGGTGCGGCGCCGGCGCTTGACGTTGACGGGAACGTGAGGCCCAAGTTGTCAGTGGGACGAGACAAATGCCACTGGCGCACGGGGCCCGCATGGCTCGCGCTCGTGTGGGCGATGCCGTCGAGGAGGACGACACAGTCGTCGCATGGAGACCGACAGACATGTGGGCCTGGACGTCGCCGTGGCGTGGATTCCAGATTCCGCGACGCTGATACGTTGGCACCGATCGGTTGGCAGTGGAACCTCGGCGCAGATCATCCCTTGGCCGGGTTGGTTGCTGCCTGTTGGCTTGTTACCCATGGTGGTTCGTCGTGGAGCGGGAGAACACGTCAGCAAGTACTCCGTAGCAATCCCGTTCGCCGTTCGGGACTCTGCTTCACACTCCATCAGTCCATCGCCGTCACCCGTAGAGTTGGACCGATCCGAACACGTCGATGACAGGCGGGCCCTCTACCCCGGGGCTGTCAACGTCCGTCTCCGTTGCTTTTCCCTGACGGCCCCTCTCACTGCTCTGCTGTTGGCTAGTGAGGAAAATAAAAAGGACCAGCACTCTTTTGAATTGAATGATATGCAAGTCTCTATCAACTGAACAGAGAAATTCTCATTAAAAACGAGCTACTGAGCTGTTGATCACTTTGGATGCCGGACAGAGATCCATTGTTCGTCACTAGGCCGGCATTATGCATCCTGCAAGCTGACCCTTGCAGACGCGCATGGGCCGTTCTTTTATTAGGACTCTAGAAGCCTTAAACGGCCGTAGAGAATATAATTTACCGATGGAGCAACCGCGCATGATTAAGATTGCAAGGCATCATGTCATCTGCAGTTGGAGATGCAGGTGGGATAGCCCGCAAACTTTTACATATAGGCTTAATTTGTGGGTTTCCTGCGGCAACCCGCAAAATTAAGTCCATACTGAATTAGTTCACTTGCATCCCTATCTACAGTACAGCAACTACAGCTTCTTGCACCGCTGGATCTGTTGAGCTGAATGCGCTCCTAGACCTAAGACCTGAATTGAATTGGATGGGACAGCCTTTGTCTACGCTGATCATTGTTAGATTTAAATAATCGAATGGACAGCCTCAAGCTTCTAAGGTAGGAGTAGTATATAGTATATACAGTACTACCATACTTACTGCTAATTGGACATGTGAAGATGAGGATCCAGGCATGCGGATATTCGAAGTGGTTACCCCTCCCCACCAGTCACCATCCATGTGATGAGCACTAGCTATCACTATGCCGATCTCGCATTGTCGTTTCCTTAGTTTTTCTAATCTGGCAAAGCATTGTGTCCTTGTCAATGGTGGTTAAAACAAACAAATTATCATGCCAAAGGCACTGAAGTATGTAATGTCATGTTAGCCTGATCGCAACCTCCGAACTTGGCCATCCTCGATCTTATCTCTTTCATGGCGTGTGTTGACCTCTACATCGATCGGACAAAAACATAAAACTGCCGCGGCTGCGGACTTTGCATGATAGACCATTGTTGCCTGCGATCTACAGATCTCAAAAGCTGAACCTGGTCTTTCGCTGTTTAGAACATTTTAGTTCCATTATATGGATTGCAAAAGACCAGGGTCTCTTTCTCGATCGATCCGAAGAGGGATCATACTTTGGAAGCATGGTGTGCGCTCGGATAATACGTGCCGTTCTTGAGAGCACTGTGAATTTATCCAGAAATCTTTTCTGACATACACTGAATCTCCTCCAACTTACCGGCGATACCACCATCCAAACAGTCTGATTTGAACACAACCACAAACCATGCCCCGCTCTGCCCTATCAAACTTGCTTGCTCAAAGAGCCTTCGGTCAAGTTGATTCATTTCTTTCTTCTGAGTTATGTCACTCCCTTTCTTGTAGTGTTTAAGATGTTTAATTACTCCGTGGCGTATTGGAATCTTCTTCACAAGTTCACATGTACGTACAAGCTAGATTTCGAGGAATCTTGTTCCTTCAAAAAAGAATCAAGTTGGTCATATTGTAAACAACCTCCGAATAATATATGGCTAGTTGAAAGTCTGAAAGATCTAGCTTTGCTTCATAGATCACCTGCAAAAATTACTTAATTATGTGTCAACGAAAAACTGAGAAAATAGCTTCAAGCTGCCGAATCCGGGATAGCAAGGATTGGATCGGATCCCAGTTCCAAAAGCCACTCGCACGACAAAGTATCATCACCGAAAGGAAAATCCACGAGCCAAAGCTATGCTTTGCTTTCCCCGGCACCGGACGCCGTGTGGATCACCCAACCTGGACCTGGAGCCTTATTACGCCGCGGCGGCTATAAGAACTTGGCACCCTGATGAGCTGCATGAGTGACCTCCTCGACACACAGAAGAATCATTCAAACCGAAAATGGCAACAGCAGCAATGAACGGACACTACAGCAGGGCACCCACCAAGCTCTTCGGCAGGGAAAGGACGCTCCACGCTGCCCTCGGTGGACGCAGAGGTGATTCGTTCTTGCGATCGATCTGAAACCATGCATGGATTTATACTACTATTATATACGAGCTCGGTCGTGCAATGCGACCGATTCCCCCAACTGAAAGCCTTTTGTTTGCGTTAATAAATCCGTGGGTGCACACAGCCGCGGACATCATCCTGTGGAGGGACAGGAAGGCGTCGGCGTCCATCCTCGCCGCGGCGACGGCGGCGTGGGGCCTGTTCGAGGTGGCGGAGTACCATCTCCTCACGGTGATCTGCTACGTCGCCATGATCGGCATGCTCGTCATCTTCATATGGACCAACGCTTCTACATTCTTCAACCTGTAAGCAGCGTTCCGACTCTTTTCTTGCTTCGCAGCCCAAGTTTTCTTTTATTTTGAGAGGGATTGTTCGTAGGCCGTAGCCCAACTATTCGGCCCATCTGTCTTTCATTCATACTAGCATGGAAGCCCACACAACGTGAGGCCGAGACTAAGCCCGTTAAATCTCAAAACGGGCCCAAATGGGATGTAAGGAGAGAAAGTAACACTGACGCCAATCGTGCGTGCGTGACATGTTTGTTAAACACATGCAGGCCGGTTCCCAGAATCCCTGATACTCTGGTGTCGGAGCGGGCGAGCAGGCAAGCGCTGCAAGACGTGCACCGCAGGCTGACCAGGTTGGTGGAGAAGCTCCACGACATCGCTTGCGGCAAGGACATCAAGATGTTCATCCTGGTGCGTGCGCCACTCACTAAACTGGCCAACCTGCCCATTCTATCTCCTTTTCCTACCAAACAGCACTAGTAGAGGAAAAATAAAAATCTGCAGCTGATCCTCCCTCCATCTACAGACGGTGGTCTCGCTGTACATCGCGTCGGTGATCGCGAACTGCTTCAGCTCCCTGACGCTCCTCTACCTCGGTAACCTACCTGCTGAACTGAGCCATGCATTTTCAGTAGTATAAGTTGATCAGAAGGCGAAATTCGCAGCATCATTCATTTGAGCCAAAAACAACAAAAAAAAAAAGCTCGTGACGGCCGCTGTCTTTTAATTTGCTGCTGCCTGCCTCCTGCAGTGGTGCTGGGCACGATGACGCTGCCTGCGCTGTACGAGCGGTACGAGAGCGAGGTGGACCACCTGGTGGCCCGAGGCGTGCACGACCTGCGGACCCACTTCGCCGACATGGACTCGGGCGTTCTCAGGAAGATCCCGAGAGGCACAGGAGCTCCAGCCAAGTGAGAAGCCAAGCAGATCACGACTGACTGAGTATATAACAAAACATAATGTGGTGTACAATACTATACATGTACGAGTGGATTAAGAACGCATGTCGCTGTTGGTCCCACTGAAGATCCCGGAGAACTGCGCGCGGTTGCCCGTTCGTTATTAAGGTTTCAATTCAGCTGCACTCAAAAGCAGCTGACAGGTTCATCAGAACATGGCCTGGAAGTTGATGCTTAATCGCTGGGCATGCTACAGCCTGATCTCTCTGTCCGTGATAATCTTTTGACGGTGCCAGGCCATCTCTGCTCTCTCTCTCTCTCTGTCTCTCTCCTCTTCCACCACTTTGTGATCCATCGATCGCCAAGGATAGGAGAGTGAGAGCTGTTGGAGAGGGGACGGGACGGGACGGTCAGGGTCATCCGGGCCGGCGACAGATGGTATTGCCCGACCCCGACACCGACAGCAAGACACATGATTGGGCTCCACCTCCACGGGGTCTCGGTGGCGAACCGGAGGACAGCGACGCCGACGCCAACCGGATCATAAAAGCATGGCGCTCCGTGTGCCTCACAGCCTCAGGGAACCAGCCCGAGTGCCTGTGCCATGTTTCTCTGCTCTCGTTTGTTCTCCTGCCCCGGCAGCGGCAGCGGCAGCAGCCCGGCACAAATGCCTGGTTGCATGCCCTGCGCGTGGCTAGTGGCTGTGGCTTGGGACGATCTCTCACTCCCAGGGCTTGGACAATCTCATTTCTCATTGGATGGTCATGGATGACTCGCCGCCACGCGAACCTGACCTGCCTCTCTCTCTCAGTCGCTGTCGGCCCAGCAAAGGCGACACGTCACCCCTCACCCGCCGTGACATCGGCCACAGGCGAGACGAAGACGACCGTCTGCTTCTTTTAAGGTCACCAGTCACCACCACCACTGCTAGGCTAAAGAGTGATCTGTAGAGCTCGTCATCATCCGGCGGCCGGCAGGGCCAGTCTTTATACTGGCACGGGCGCACGGATGCATCATCGCAGTGCCGTGACAGTACACGTAGTATGTCATGCTAGCGGAAAACTGGACGCAGGATTAAGTGGGGCGCGCAATAAATCTATGCCACGCGCTTGCCTGTCACGTCAGGACACCGAGAGGGAGCCTGTTTAGTTCCTCACCCAACCAAAAAAAAAGTTTACGCAGTACCCGTCACATCGAATTTTTGGACGCATGCATGGAACATTAAATATAAGTAAAAAAAATAACTAATTGCACAGTTTGTCTGTAAATGTCGAAACGAATCTTTTGAACCTAGTTAGTCCATAATTGAATAAATTTTGTCAAATAAAATGAAAAGTGTTACTGTAGCCGAACCAAAGTTTTTCACCAACTGTACAACCCCAGAGCTTCGTTGCTTCCATCGGTCTTATCTGATTCGTTGTACAAGCCAGCTTAGAATAGATAACTAATAATAATCCACAAGACCACAACCTATGAACTTACGAGGGGTTGGTCGCCGAAACCGTGGACGTGCGCTCAATGAAGGACAGCGAACACGCAGTGGGTGTGGGTGGGCTTGTCTCCCTCAGGCTGCTGAGGTCCCCCTTCCGTGACCGATACACAAACACAAGTCTAGGGAGATCATCTCCTCCGCCGGTCTATCTTGGCACTAAACAGGGCCGTCGCTAATCATTGACCAAAGATGCACCATCATCATCAAACATCCATCCATCCATCCATAGAGTCTGTAGCGGGGTATGCGAGTGCCGGTGGTTTTCCGGGGCCGGGCAAGAGGAGGAGCAGTGGAGCACACAGTATTGCGCCTGGCGCGAGGAGAGCACGCACGTACGGCGGCCCGGCATCACGTCGTGTCGTGTCCTACCTGCCCAGGGACCCCAGCCTTTTTGGGCTTTTGTGCTTTTCGTTTGGCCTTGGCGTGCGGCGGCCGGCGGGCATGCAGGCAACCAAGCGGTCAAAAAAGGGGGGAAAACAATGGAAGCGGCAGCCGGCAGCACTGCACGGCGGCTGCGTGCGCCGTGGTGGAGTGGTCCGCCGCAGCACGATGCCATGATATGATGCTCGCTCTCGCGGGCGCGCAAAGGGAGGGGAGCGTGAATTGGACGGGAAGACCACGGACGCGCCGAGCCCTTTTCGGAGGCACGGCACGCTTGGCTCGTTGCCGTCCGTCCTCTGCCCTCTGGTAAAGATGACGAGGTGGAGGGATCCGAGGAGGAGAGGGGATCACGACTTGAGGAGTATATACGCCTTTGCCTGCGCACGGGACGCAACGCAACGTGTCTCCAATGTGGAGCGCAAATGCAATTGCTGGTCCTAGTACACGTAGTTCTCTCACCCGCTAATATCCGGCGACAGACACGTCGCGTTCTGATGCTCCTCCGGAAGCTGGACTCTGGGGCAACAATGTATGTACCTGTTCCGAGAACTGATGATGTTCGACGGGGCGTCAAGGGAAAGGAAAGATGATTCACAAATTAAAAGGGTGGCGGGCGCATCCTCCAGAGCCGGACGGACGGGGCAAACGAACCTAGGAGTAGGAGTAGTCAACACGCCGCTTTCCGACTCGAGGTCGAGTACGAAATCCCGGCCTCGGAGGGCGATCACCAACAGGAGGGGGCACGCCGCCCGACCCCGCTTCTGCTCTCGGGCGATCTCTGCGACTGCGACTCGGGCCTGCCCCCTGTTTCCCCGTCTCACAGCTCACTGATTCAGCACAGCCCTCGTGTCCCTCCCGAGGCAGATGCAGCGGGCCTGACGAGGCCCGCCGACCGCCGAGTCACGATCACGCGCCCCCACGTTCACTTCCTGGGTCTTGCAGCAGAGGGAGGCAGGGAGAGGGACGGCGCGTGGCTCGGCGTCGTCGGCGAACGGGCCGTGGCGCCTAGCAGCGGGCGGGCATGTGCCAGTGCCACGCCCACGCGGGTGGAGTGGTGGACGCGTCAGCGAATCACCACAACACACACCTGATCGGTCAGGACTCAGGACCCGCCGGCCCCACGTGCGGTGCGAGTGCGACAGCGGACCGCCCCCGCTGCCGCTGGGTCAGCTCGAATGCGGGCCGGCCGGCGCCAGCGGCGCCGGCCCCCCGTGTTTGTGCATACAGATTGCCGTATCCCAAGACGAATTAGCTTCTCATCAGGCCACCGGCTACCGACACCTGCCTTTCGACACCGGATCCAGTATCAGATCTTCTCCATGTTTACTGTATGTTTGGCAGCCGCATCATCAGTCACCACCGTACTATGTAGCTGGACCAATGACAGCGCGCCATGCGATCCGCAGAGCACTGATATGACCCCCCAACGGATGACTCAGGTCACGTAGAGCGTTGGCCGTGCCATGCGCCCAAATAATGAAGCCACGAAAGATGGAACAAGAAAGGAAAGTTGGGCTGGCTGATTAGTGCTCACGAACGTGATAGCCAGGCTCTCAAGACCCTTCAAAATAGTCCTAGCAGTACAAGGAAAGGCGTAAAGCAGTGCTAGCGCAATGCCGTAAAGGCCATTATAACGTCCTTCTTGCAATCTGTTTGTTTATTTATGCACCACTGGACTTATATTCTGTACGCCGCGGCGGCAATGGAAGCTCGCTCGCCCTACAGTACATGGGGATGGGGTGCACAGCCGTAAAGCGACGGCCGAGGAGAGCGATCATGAGATGGATCCCTTAGCTTGGCGTTGGCGCCATGAATGCCAAAAGAAAGTGCCACTTCTTCGTTGGCCCTTGGCCGAAGCGATCGGCTTGGGGGCTCTCTCTCTCTCTCGGCCTCTCGGGGATGGTAGAGAGGCGCTGGATGTCGCTCGGCGAGGAATACGATCCCAGCCAGCCAGTGGCAGATCACATCATTAGCACCGCATAACAAAGGATCTTCAGAAGAGGACCGCGCACCGCACCTACCCCAGTGGCCTCCCTTCCCATCAGAAATTATCCGCATCATCAGGGCTCCTTGCCATGTTTTAATAAAAAAAAGTAACGACTGATTTCACGAAGATCTGTAAAAAACGTTGCAGACCCTGACTGAATTCGGAGTGCTGAGACTGTCGGCACCGGCGTCCTCTAAACCAACCTACAGGATCATTTTACCGGAGAAACAGCTGCAGCGGCTACGTTATACTCATCCGCTATCAAAAAGAAAATGCGAGCATCCACTAAATCTAGCACGGTAGCCGGCCGGCGGCCCCACCACACGCGACGCAGCAGCGAATCCAGTAGCGGGCCCTACTATTTCAACTAACTAAAAAATATTATAACTCACGAACCAAAAAATCAAATTAAATTCCAATTACAGCATTAAATTCGTTTCAATAAATTCTTCAAAACAAGATCTCACATGGATATATTTAAATAAAATTTATTTACGAACATGTAGGCCTCACTGTTGGCAGTTGATATAGAATAGAGATATAGAGAATGACCAGGACAGGACAGAATATTCTTTTTAGAGGAGGATGGATTTAAAGTACGAGTGTGAATAGCTAGCCGCCGATGAGACGTCCTTTGGGTGCACTCCCTCCAAATGAAATTCAGATATAGGGCCCATTTGACTTGAGTTTGTCCATCTACATCTATCTTTCAATGATGCTACAAGATCTCCACTTCACTTCAGATGAATTTGTGAAACGATAATCCCAGATATCCAGAAAAAGAAAACCCAAATTTGTGGGTTTGAATCTATACTTGGCGCGGGCACTATCAAAAGTAAAGAAAGATACAACAGGATGGTTTTATAAACATAAAACGTTCTTGCTGGTTTGCTCTGGAACTAAACACCCCATGAAAACGACATATAGCATCAGATTTAGAGAAGGGCTCTGCTAAAGTTCAAAGCGAGATTGTCTGTGTGCTTAGAAGAAAATTGAGAGGCACACGCAACCAGAGCGACCAAGTAGCAAGAAAAATCAAGTCAATGTATTAAACCAAAAGAAACATATCAACATCAATATCAAAAGTACAAACCCGGACCGATGTATATATTTAACTCGAATAAAGTTTCTACAAGCAAGCTAGTAACACACTTATCTGCACCTCAACCTGAATGACATCCATGAGATCAAATATACAGAGGGCTACACAAATGATGAGTTCTTCGATTTCACCAGGTTCTTTTGGACACTATATATTTTATTCAAAATAAGAAGAAAAAAGACCAATTGCAACAGGGATCCAACACTTCACTCCCCCCATCTAATCCAACATGGTCACCCTTCTCTGTCTCACCAACACAAGAACCATCCAATTAAAATCCTATTTTGAACCCATCCTTGGATGCATACTTGTTTCGATCCAAAGTGCATAGCAACATCTTCCACTCTTTGCCGCAGACTCATGTAACATGGGATAGCAACAATAATGATAACAGATGGATAACTACGCCTGTAGAATTTGAAACATACCCGAATTCACCAATCCTCAATCTGAGGCACGGTTCTGCTTAATGTTTTTCAGCCTGTCCAGCATCAGGAGAGACAATGGGCTGATACTGAGGTGGCAATGTTGGAGGTGCAGCTGCCTGTGAGTAGTAGACTTGTGGGCGCGTAGGATCAGCATACTCATATCCAAAGTTGCCACCCATGTTTGCGACAGGCTGCGGTGAAGGGTGGTGGTGCGATTGAATGACATGGTGGTATGCCATCCCAGCATATCCAGGTGCTGCATTAGGTGCTGGAGCAGGCGTAGCGGCAGCTGTTGTTCGATAAACACCAGGTTGTTGCAATTCAGGCCTTACAGCCATCTGAGGGATTGGCACGGTCGGCTTTGGCGTTGTGTCAACAAGGGTCGGAGGTGGCAAAGTGACTTGTGCACCAGGAGGCATGCTATATGGCTGATGTGCATTCTGCTGCATAGGAAGGTAATACATCCCCGTATTTGGGTCGAATGTAGGTCCCTGTTGCGGCCTCGGCACAGTCTGGGGTGCCTGCTGAGGAACAGGATGGTGGTAATAGGACTGGATTGGAATGAAGGTGCCAGTGGCAGGGTTGTGGATGAAATGCTGATTTCCAGCGGAAACAATCTGCTGAGGAGCTGGTTGTTGTGGTTGCTGCTGCTGCTGCTGCGGTGGATGTTGCTGCGGTGGATGTTGCTGCGGTGGCTGAGGCGCATGCATCTGGGTAAGGACATATCCAGGTGGGACCTGTGTTTGGCCGGCAGCCGCAGCAGCGTCTGGAGCTGATACAGGGAGGCGGTAGCTGGCAGCTTCCGTTCCCACCGGCATGTCTCGTTTCAAGTCGGCCGGAGGAGATCTATCATTATAGTAGACGGCTCTGCAATTGATCAAACATATAGTCCCGCATAAGGTTTCATCCTACTAACTCATAAGGAAAGCAGTCTCTCAGGTAGTGGATAATCAAGGTCTAACAATATGTACGTTATATGAAATTGGTCATGTCAACTTACCTATTGGTGGGATCAACAACCGGCGGAACCTCCTGCTTGAGAGGTTGTGGTTTCCGACCTCCGCCACCGTGATCGGACTTATCATCGTCAGAGAACACTCGGCTGGACGCCTCAGAGGGAGACATGCCGGTCATGGCAGGGATCGGCACCTGCTGTTGAGGTTGTATGTATGGCGGCAGCTGCTGCTCGGAGATCCCCATCTGCGCGAAGTGATCCTCCACGGCGGTAGGTTGCATGATGCGGGGGTCCGACGGGCGGTCCTCCGGCCGCACGCGTATAGGCGGAAGATTCGATAGCGAGGGGGCAGAGGAGGTAGACCCAAACGAGGAGTTCTTATCCAGCATCGGCGAGTCTGGCACGGACTGGACGTCGTGCGGGTGCCTCCCGGCACCGGCGGCGGCAGCGACGGCGGTGGCGCCCGCCGGGAGCTTCGGCTGGCTGGCGCGCTGGTCCTCCGTGGGAGCCGAGTTGGTCACGCCGCTGCGGGAGTGCACGGAGGAGTCGTCCTCGAGGCCGAGAAGGCAGTTGACGGAAGCTGAATCGGTGGAGATCCCTCTCGGGATGCCGTCGAGGGAGCCGGAGATGGCGCTGTTGAGGGCGTCGACGAACCAGTTCTCGGACTTTGAAGAGTCGTCGAGGAGGGAGCCGAGCGAGGACGAGGACTCGGGCTTGGCGGGGAAGAGGAAGAGGCGGATCCGGGAGGTGCGCGAGGATCCCCCGCCGGAGGAGGTCGCAGCGATGCGGTCGTACTCGTCGACGAGGTTGTCGAGGTCCTCGTCCGTAGAGACGGAGATGAGGGAGTCGAGGTCCTCGTTGGGCAGCTGATACTTGAGCGTGAAGGGTTGGCCGCCCAACAGCGACCGCGAGAGGCGCGCGTGGACGTCGGCGAGCGACGCGTGCCGGTCCACGGCCACGATCCGGGTCTCCCCGCCCAGGTAGCAGAGCGACTTGTCGGTCGGGCGCGGGACGATCCGGCCCCCGAAGCTGCACATCAGGCGGAGCCGGCCCCCGCCGCCGGCAGCCGCGGCCGCCGCCGCCGCGGAGGACGGGAAGGGCTCGTCCCACGAATCCCCACCCCGGCTGCGTGGAGAAGACTCCGTGGACTCGGGGTACCCGGGCCCAGGGCCGGGCCCCCCCACGCCGGCGGCCGTCGCCGACGGCAGCGGCTCCATGAGGGAAGCGAGCGGGCGAGGAGGGGAGGGTGACTTGCTGCTCTGGCTTCGTGGGTTTTTGGGTGGGGGATTTTATTTCGATTTTGGGGAAAGGGGGAATATATGAGGGGGAAAGCAAAGAGGAAGCGAAGAAGGGGAAAGACGAGGACGTAGTGGGGCCTGCGCCAGGAAATATCGCTGGTTTACGGGAGCCGGTTTTGCGGCCTGTGATCTAGGTGTGCCCCTGCCCCGCTCTCGCGGCGGCGGCTGCTCCTTGGGCCTCCTAAAAAATTTTACAAAATTTTTTTTAGATTTTTCGTCACATCGAATCTTTTGCACATAAAACAATAAATATAGATAAAAAAATAAAACTAATTATATAGTTTAGATGAAATGGACGAGACGAATCTTTTAAGTCTAATTAGACCATGATTAGACATTAATTACCAAATAACAACGAAATTTGCTACAGTGTCATTTTACAAAAAAAAATTACAACTAAACAAGCCCTTCATCTATAGCTCGGTTTTTTTTCTCTTCTCCTCGCTTTTCTGTCGACGCCATGGCCAGCGCCAGCTAACCTGTCGAGTTGTTTTTCTTTTCCTCGTCATGCGGCGTCTATTATTTGATTGATTATTATTTATTCATTAGTATAGTACACGCGCTAACGTTATGGCTTTATTTTAGAGATACATATGAAAATAACCAAACAACGATTTTTTTATATAAGCCCTCCACTATCGGGTAATGCCAATTGCCACCATGTTATCCCTTTATCTACGAGCTATAAGTTTTGTTCAAATCAAACTAGATTAATTTTTTAACAAGTTTGAAGTGAATAGTATTAATATTTGTGCCTCCAACTATTAGGTTGGCTAAAATAATGTATTTCATAATTAATTTAATAATACTTATTTTGTATTATAAATGTAGTGTACTTTATATAACTTTGATTAAATGTTATATTATTTGAGTCCTCAAAAAGTGGAAATTACATCCTTTTGCGGGTAGAGAGAGTATGTCTCATGGGCAATATCGTAATAATAGTATTACATTGAGATTGTACAACACAGTGTCAGAGTTTAGTGATTAGGTTTCAAAAACTTCTATCCCATTTGCATTCTCCCGTCTTTAAATTAAGACTAACATGATCCATGCTCTTGAGATGCAGGGAAATATGAGGTGAGACAGTAGAAGATCTTGATCTACAGTTCAAAATTTAAGCGAATGACTCATTGACTAAATTTTAAAATTCTCCTAAGTTGCTTAATAAAACAAGTGACATAGTATACATGAATGGGACACATACCATCTCATAATTACAAACATACCATTAAAATCTTCGATACTCATTATGTCGACGCTCCTTTGTGGCAATTGCCACCAAGTTATGTTCACCTTAACTAACTTTGGCTAACGTGGCATCTCCAACCTATTTTATCGCCTTCTTAGTGGGTACAGCTATAGTATTTATTCATATACACACTCACACCTCATACATAGACACAGACCGCGCGCACCTCTACGTATAAATCCAAGCCTACAACTATATACAGCTAGAAAAAAATCATATGTCTGTTGAGATTAGTAGAACAAATGGAGGTTTCGTTGACGACAAACACGTATGAACTAATTATTGTGGCATCATGCATGGGAGCCAACAAAACTCATAATTAGGGCAAGCCCTGGTGAAACACTAAGAGTCGGTCCACGGGTTGATTGCTAATGGATGGGTAACCACCAGACCCGCTAGCTACATGTCCGTTCTATTGGCAGCTCAAACTTATTGACATTTTGAAGATGGGTCTTATGCAAGCGAGAATTGAGTATCTCAACTGTCACATGACCTTCCTGATGCAAGTTTGCAAACATTGCAAAACACACCAACACATGCTTGTGATATTGTTGGTTTTCCATTAACCTACTTACGAGCTTTAAAGTAGATCATTGTATTCTAATATTGCTTGGCCGTCCTTGGCCACCGACGTCACGCTTGGCTCCACCTCGGGCAGTTGCTGCCGAGCGTGTGATGCCCCCTCGCAGATGCTTTGCCGCGAGGGCCTTGGCGGCCGCTTGGTCGTCTCTCTCGGTGGATTACCGCCGCGGCTACATCTCCTGAGTTGGGTCCTTTGCGTTATTGCAACTTGCCTTGCAGGTTGCGTTGTTTGTGTGATGGTGGAGGGCCCTATCTATCTTTTCTTACTATTTATTGTTGTGTTGTTGTTGTGTTTTGGGTGCTAACCACTCTCTCTGTGGTTTTGTGTCCCGCTTTGTATTCGCCGTGCTTTCAACCTTTTTCTTCTTAATGAAAAGACACGTGAAGTCGTGTTCAAGAAGAAAAAAAAAAGAAAAAAAGATCTTGCAAAGGTAAAATGAGAACTATTAGAATGTAATTACACAAGTTAAATCTTATAAGATCATATTTTTTCTACTTTTATATTCATATAATAACACCATGTTTGTACAAATGTTCAAATAATCTATTTTTCAGCTAAACTAGTACAGACAGCAAGACAACCAAACGTACTGTAATAACCTCCATGCACTCAGGTCATCAGGTGTGCTTGGGCTGTGTTTAGATGCAAAAATTTTGGCAAAATGGCACTGTAGCTCTTTTCGTTGTTATTTAGCAAATATTGTCCAATCATGGTCTAATTAGGCTTAAAAGATTCGTCTCGTCCATTTCGTCTAAACTGTATAATTAGTTTTATTTTTTATCTATATTTAATGCTTCATGCATGTGTCTAAAGATTCGATGTGACGGGGAATCTGAAAAATTTTGCAAAATTTTCTAGGAACTAGACAGGGCCTTGGCTCCGGATAGAAACCAGGTCCGGATCTTTCAGGCCTCGTTTAGTTTACAGAATTGGGGAGAAAAACACTGTATGAGAATTCCTGTAGCATTTCGTTTGTATTTGGTAAAAATTATCTAAATTTTGACTAACTAGGCTTAAAATGTTCGTCTCGCAAAGTACAACAAAACTGTGCAATTAGTTTTTGATTTCATCAATATTTAGTATTCCATGCATTTGCCGATATTTTGATGTGACGGAGAATCTTCTTTTTGCATAATAGAATTTGGGGGAGAATTGGGATCTAAACAAGAGGTCAGTTGTAAAAACAGCATCACAGTACTCGACGAGAACAAAAACCCAGAAACAGGAATCGAGAGACACGGACAACAAAAAGCAAGGCCTCGATGGCTCGATGCCATTCCTTTGCTTTCAAGCACACGCACACCGGGTCGGCGTCGCTTCGCGCTTGGCCCGTCCGCGCCAGCTCGAAACATCAAATCCGCAACAGGGTTCGCTGCATTTGACACCGAGGCCACGTTTAGATTAAGTTTTTTCTCTCTCCGTCACATCAGATCTAGTATACATGCATGACAGTAAATATAGATAAAAAATAATTAATTACTCAGTTTAATTGTAAATTACGAGACAAATCTTTTAAATCTAATTAGTCTATAATTAAATAATAATTATCAAATACAAACGAAATTGCTACTCGCCAAATTTCACTCTTTCTCTCTATCTAAACGAGGCCCGAGCAAGCACGAGCACAAGTCGAGAACCGTACTGCCAGGCTTTCTCCTCTGCTCGCAGCGGGCCAATGGGAATCCGCCCACAGAATGCCGGAAAATACAGATGCAAGATCCAAGGCCTGCGATTGGACGCCTTTCACCTCGGGAATTTGAAACCGCTCGGATTCGGATTCGCGGAGTGATCAAATCAGATGGATCGATCGGTGACGACGAACTGTAGCGTAGCGTATTGTACAGGCTTGTACTAGTAGAGTGATTAGAGAAGGCTTGAAGCGAAGGGAACTGAGGAGTTCTTTTTTTCCAGCTGGTTGCAGAAGCCGGCCGCCACCGCTTAATGGGCTAGTTGTGCATGCAACAGTATTATAGTTCGATGATAGCATTGATATGACGTGGCATAAGTTAGGTATCGCGTACAGAATAATGTACAGCTATGTTGCTAGCGAACAGCTGGGGGAACCAATGCAAAAAGCGAGTCATTCTTGCGTGGCAAAAGCGCACGATACGATAAGCCAGCTGAACTAGTCCTCGGCCTTCAGGCGGGTATGCTTTGTTTTGTTAGTTTAGGTCTTGGATTGGAAGAGGAGGATATAGCTAGAGACCAGAACCTTGTTACGAACTCATCATGATGGATGGGTATATATATAAATATAATATCCATTTGGTAAACCTAAACGTTGCTAACTGCTGGTGCTAATTGATTGCTCAACTTGGGTGATGCAGGAGAAGCCCCCCAAAAAAGAACAATATCGCTAGCTGAAGTGTCCCGAGATGATACAGCACCATGACAGAGCTAGCTCAATTTCAAGAGGATTTTTTTTTTTTGGCTAACGCCGGAACAGTAAACACCAAAGGATGCAGCGGATCGAGCAGACACGTTTTTTTTCCTCATTTTTTTGGTTGTATATTTGTCTCTGGTTCACGCATCTGATGTCGCCTTCTCGTGTATCGACGAATGCTTGCACGCATGCACTAACGGAGGGCACGGCTTTGAGCTCAAGCTTTTCACATTAATCAAGCTCTATATGTCTCATCAGCGCAACAAATTAAAACGAATCAGAATCATCGCCTAGGGGGTCAAAGCCAAGCACTACGAAAAAGCAACGCAACTGCATGCCGGGGGCAAGAAGCATCAGCGCGTGCACCAGCACATACTAGGTGCGGCGTGGTGGTCGCGTCCAGCCACGCCACTCACTCCAGGTCCAGGGCAAGTCGCTGCATCGGCCCATCTCTACCATCAATCACGGTCCACTCTCTCGCACGTACTAGGTACGTATCGTCTATCGACCCGTCCCGTTTCCGTGACAGGTGCTTGCACACGACGGACGAGGGGACGAGGACGTACGATCCACATCCACCGATCGATAGTCGCCGGCCAATTGCTTGAAGCAAACGCCTAGATAGATCGATTGACCGATCGATCGTCGACCGGCCATCAGCATCGCAGTCCGACCCGTAGCCGCGCGACGGATATATATGGATACTTGCTGGTGACCATCGGAGATCGTCATCGCCGGGCCCTACATGTGCGGTCGTGTAACAGGTTGCCGGTGGGCTACGAAGAAGCCCGGTCACAGTGACCGCTCGCCCCCGCGCGGGGGTCGCGGCCGGAAACGCCAGCAGGCAGCCAACTGGATGTCGCGTCTGCGTCCGCGTCCACCACCAGGAAAAAAAAACGTCGCGTTCAGGCGCCCGAACCGAAGGCGCGGCCGGCCCCGCCGCGACGGCGACGCCCGCTTCTCATCCTCGGCGATGATTACGAATTGGGGGCCGAGATCCCGTACGTTGCGCGCGTCCGCGTGTGCGTGCACTCGCGGTCGCGGGGAATGCGCCGGGCGGTGGGGGCTGGGGCTGGGGCTGGCTGTTGGTTTGGGACTCGGGTGGCGCCCGGCCAGCCCCGGCGTCCCGGACTGCGCGTCTGGCTGTCCAGATCGCTTCGTCGGAGCGGCCGCGCGTGCCAGGCACGTGACGCGAGCGTGATTCTAGCTCAACGTGACACAGATCGCTTGCAGTTGCAGGGGAGGGATCCGGATGTCACCGTTTAAATTCAGGGCCCTTTTTTTTAAAAGGAAAATTCAGGGCCCTTGCACCCATCAACACTGTCAGGTGTGCTTATTTTTTTTATTTATTACGACCAGTACGTACCTCCTCCTACTAGCCCTGTGTGTGTGGTAGGTATTCCAGGAGAACAGCCATACTGTTTTTTCCGTGTTCGTCCATGGAGACCAGCCGTCTGATCAGCTAGAGTTTTTTTTAACAGTGATCTAATCAGCTGAGTGCGAGGTGACAGTGTTGGGGGTAATTGTCTTGCACTATTGCTACGCACGTCCGATCGATAATCATGTCCAGTTCGTCCCATGCCGGCTCGTTTCAATTTCGATACAGGCTTATAGAAAGAGAAATCACAAGAGTGGTTGATACCGGTGGTTGAACGGAACCGGAACGGGACGAAAGTAAACAGTAGGTTGAGATACCCGTCCAAATCTCTGGCTGCCTGTCTGAACTATTTTTTTTTGTTTCAAGTGGAAGTGCGGCTACTTCTCTCTACATCGCAGTTGCAGGCTGAGACGTTCATGATCTATGAAGGATCATGTCGCACATAATTGTCTTCCAGATCTTGCTTAGGAAACCACTACGTCTCTGACTTCGTTACTACGTGGTTAACGAATAAGGACAGTCTGATGTTTGCGTGACCTACTCTTGTGCCGTCCCAAGAGCTGTACTTTTGTGTTTTTAGGCCATGCCCAACGCGACACGGTGTGGCTAGGTGCTCTAGCTTCTGCGTCCGCATAGAGCATCCACGTAGTACTGGATAGTGGATCTACATAGTGTTAGAAAAGGCTATAGAGGAGATGGCTGCTTCACCTGACAAAAGGCGTAGGCTACCAAACAATCCCGCGCTAGGGAAAAAGTAAGGCTCTGTCACCATGATTAGAAATAAATAGATAAAAGATGACGGGGATGTTTGGAGTAGGACCAATGAGCATGTTAGGGATTCCCCAACACTCCATGCTGGAGTACTACCCCAGACACCACGTCCACACAGCATAGCCGAATCACATAAAGTGGTGGTTTCGCAGACATACAGAGAAGCTTACATAAGAGACGGTGGTTTCATCTAACAAAAAGAGGAAGCGGTTGCTGGGGCACACGTTGCAAAGAATGGGGCAGTAGCTTGGATGCAATATACGAGACTAAAGCTGGCAAAAACATACTAGATGACGAGGGAGGGAGAGAGAGGCAAGGTCCTGCAAAAAGCAAGCTGCAGAGCACCAGTGCGGTGTGAACAAATGATGGCTCTATCTGCTGCCGTCTACGTGGAGACCAACTTTTACCTAGGGCTATTGATGCGTACTGCCTGCGTTGGTGGTGCCCTTAGCGCTCGCGTTGGGGAGAGCAGTGGCTTCCAACTGTACTTTCGACATGTATGTTAACTTTTTCCTGAGGCTAACAATCTTGTATTGCTGCATTGGCCTTGCCCTTATATAGAGGCAAAATTAAAGCAGAAAATGGAAGTTAAGATTCCGACGATGGCCACCTGTTCATGCTTAATTTGGCAGTGACCTTTAGAGCTTGCAATGCTGATGCAACGGCTCGCTTGAATGTTCCCGGCGGGGTGCAAGAATGCCCAGGCAACTCAATTGTACATCGAGTCGTCATGGTCTACAGATAATAAAGCGAAAGGCAGGCATACTACACCGAAAGCAACCTCGCAACGAAACAAGGATGATGCCCATAATTCTAGGCAACCTAAGAAATATATCTCCACGACGGACTACACGATATTACCACACGATAGCAGCGTCAGTAGCTATATCCATCGACTTGGCTATCACTATCAGCGTATGGCCGAGTATTCCACGGCGGCAACTGGACAGTGGGAAACCGGGACTTGCATGGCACATCCGTAGTGGAACACACACATGACACATGCACACACACCGAGTGAATAATCCACACTCTATACGGTGATCGTTGAACAAAAGATGTGACAGTGTGGGACGAAATTTCTGGCTAATACCGCACCATTATTTGATTTACGAAGAAAGGCCGCGGCAACAGTCAATAGGCGACTTTATTACTGCAACAAACACGTTCGATGGAACTAATTGGCCGACCTTTATTTATTTGTCGACGGAGATGGAGACCGAACGCGTATCGATCGTTCTCAGTGACTGACTGCAAAGAAATTAAAGGCTGTGCAAAATCGAGAGGCAATTAGTCGGAGGTTTCTGTACGTAGCACTCACTACTAGTAGTATTTCTTGGTTGCAGAATCGCATGCAGCTCTGCTTTATGCGCGCCGCCCGGTCGAGATCGCTACCAAACCAAACGGAAGGGCCGGCCACGAGGCCACGGCCGTAGCGAGTGCCGCAGTCAAAAGTCGCTGCCGGATGGAGCATCGACCGATAATTGGGAGGTAGCGGCGGCCGGCGGTGGTTGGTCCTCATCCTATGATAGGGAGGCGTACCTGGACCTGGGACGTGGCCGGGGACGACGACCTCCCACCTGCTTCTCCCTCCCCCACGCCCCCCGTCTCTCTCTCTAATTCTATTCTAATCCCCTTTGTTCTCGGCTGAAAACTACGGCTCCGAGCCTCCCTCCAATTCCACCCTTTTCTCATTCAGGTTTGCTTTGCGCCTTTGCCTGAACACATTCTTCGTCAGTTGATACAGTTTCATCAGCTTGCCATTGCCAACAACAGTAGAGGACGAATCCAGGTGGAGGTGACACGACGACGTGGGCCCGGCCCTTTACCCGATACATGCGTGTGGGACAGTGAGAGCCGTCGTTCCTTCTCCGTGCGCCTCCGGCGGCGGAGAATCCTTGGGAGCAAAGCGACAGCGAGACGAGCCGCTGAGGAAGCAGGCGTATCCTGATATCCCCCCGTATCCAGCTATATAAATACAAACTTTGATCTTCAGGGCAGTATCCTATATGGCACGCCACGACCGAGCTAAGAATCGTGCGTGTACGTTTCCGAACAGGGGCCCATTTGTAATGTAGTAACTTACTTTCTAGGGCATCCAATCCAAGGGCCGGGCCTACTACCTAGCTGGGGGCCGTGTTTCCACGTACGAGCGCGCATGATCACATTCTTGGAGGTAATTTGTCTTCTCCGTCACTTTTCATTTTGGGAACGTCTCACAAAAAAAAACTTTCATTTTGGGAAGTTATTACTTTGCACGTAATATATACTCCACATGGATCAAGATACCCTGGGTGTTGAATTGCGCTAACTAAAGGCTCGTTTGGTGCGGCTCCCGCACCAGCGGCTTCTCCACGAGCTTCGGCGCTAGAGCCGGCAGAGCCATATCGAACGCATCACCCGTGAAAAGCGCTTCTAGTGCCGGATTCGCCTTGGAGGCTCCGACGCCGGCGGAGGAGCCGCGCGGATGAAGCGCTCCAAACAGCCCCTAAAATGTTTTCACCGAAATTCGCTTAGCCTATTTTACTGTGTCTAACAAATGTCTATCTAATCACATTAAATTTTGCACTCTAGTTTTAACCCTACTCGATCTGAAAATACTTAAAAACAAGAATTGCATGAAAGTATAGTGAGGTGAGAAAACTTGATCCCCTACCCCACCCCCACCCCCAACGAAAAAACTACTCGTAGTTTGCTGAGCTTTTGTTTGACGGTTTCAGAGCATAAAGAAAAAAAGGAGAAACGAAAAAATGACAACCCATAGTTTCAACTGAAAAATAAATCCACATGTTTACAGAGCAACCGAGGAAACAAGAATGGCGAATGGTGATAATACGAAACAGCAGCTTTGGGTTGTTCGTCTCCACAGCTGGATTTTTAGTGACTTGTTGGTTTATTTGTGGGAGTTCAGCTCCACAGTATTTACAGAGCAGCTGGATTAGTACCTACATAGCGAAAGCTCAACGTCAATAAGGGTGGATATTGGTAAGTCTGCAATATTGCGTGAGCATGATGGCCGTTTTAAAATGCAAGATTTTTCTCTATTTCTTGTGCCTTTAGGTAAATAAATATGAGCTAATTCATGCGAAATTCCAAAATAGCGTTTTGGTGCAGGCACGGAGAGGATGGAGTGGAGGCCGGAGAATAACTGTTTCACAACACAGTATGGTGTACCAAAACCTTATTTGGCGTTTAAAAAAACATATTTGGCAAAGTGGGATGTGATATTATTTTTTTATTATTTTGCGAGTACAAAAGATAAGACATGCACAGATGCACTATTATTCATCCTGTTCTATGTAGTCCATGTCTGCGAGAGAAAGTGCTCCCCGGTCGAGACTTTTTTTTATTCGTAATAATAGCCAGCAGACGTACAGTATACTTGTCATCTGAAATATATTAGGCCCTGTTTAGTTTCTTCTAAAAAATTTACAAGATTTCTCGTCACATCGAATTTTTGGACGCATGTATGGAGCATTAAATATAGATAAAAAAATAACTAATTACACAGTTTGGTTGTAAATCACGAGACGAATCTTTCAAACCTAATCAAGGTAATAAATAGCGGTGGTAGCGGCCGCAATTGCACCCGCAATAGCGGTAGCGGTTCATTGCTGCTACCGCTATGAGGTAGCGTTCTAAACTTTGCATCCTGGAACTTTGCGGCCGCAATTTTGAATAGCGGGCCGATATTGCGGCCGCAATTGCGCGTAGCAGGCCGCAATAGCATGAAAGCAAATATCCCTAATTAGTCCAGCCCACTATAACTCACACCCATTCAAAACTCATGCATCGACTGTGGAACTTAAAATTATTCATGATATATGCACTTAAAATTATTTATACTCATTATTTATGATATATGTGCTTAAAATTATATAGGACTATCGGGGTGCCGTTATTGGAATTTATCGTGCGCAATATCGCCCGCTATCCGCAATCCGCTACCTCGACGCCAATCCACTATTTAGTACCTTGAACCTAATTAGTCTATGATTGGACACTAATTATTAAATACAAATAAAAATGTTACTGTACTTCCAAAAGTTTTACAGGTGCAATACGTGACGCCGTGATGGGAAAAATACATAATACCGGACGAGCAAAGCTGTTAACCTGTCATCTGAAACAGCCACAAGAGCTGTTGCATCCAGATTCTTTCGAGGCGAGACGATAAGACTCGCTCGTGAGATAGAGCCATTAGGCCAGGACGCACGATGCTTTAGCCGTTGACTTTCTTTCGCTCTTGTTTATTCATTCATTCGCATAGTGCTACATGTCATTGACATTGACCGGATTAGTTTCTTTAATTGTCAGATGCGACGAAAGCCAGATGTATGCGCACGTACTATGGCCCCGTTTAGTTGTGAAAAATTCTGAGGAA
This sequence comes from Saccharum hybrid cultivar R570, assembly GCA_038087645.1. Taxonomy (NCBI): domain Eukaryota; kingdom Viridiplantae; phylum Streptophyta; class Magnoliopsida; order Poales; family Poaceae; genus Saccharum; species Saccharum hybrid cultivar. Next base: position 6,596,118 of record JAQSUU010000112.1, on the reverse strand, counting down.
AAATTTCTGTAGTACTTTTCGTTGTTATTTGACAAAATTTGTCTAATCATGGACTAACTAGGCTCAAAAGATTTGTCTCGACATTTACAGACAAACTATGCAATTAGTTATTTTTTTACCTACATTTAATGCTCCTTGCATACGTCCAAAGATTCGATGTGACAGTTACTATACAAAAATTTTGGTAGTTTTTTGCCATCTAAACGAGGCCTATATGTTCTTATTATTCCCCACCAATGCAACGGCTCCCCACTGTGGTCGCACAGGATGGAGATGGAGCATTAGTGGCGGTAAGTGTGCAGCAACTCCTGTTATCTCCCATCATTGCAGCACAAAACCTCTGAATTTTGGCCGTAGATCACTCAATCTAGAGAAGCACACACACATATATATTAGTATGGGCTCTAAGAATAATCTATGGCGCTGAAAGTGACATGCTACAGTTGTAGCTTTGGATTTGCTGGAGGGAGATGATAGGAAAACAAATTCTCGTGCTGTTAGTTTGGTTGCTCCATCAGCTCCTAGTTGTGGCTTATAAGCCCGCTGTGGCTGATTTGTTGTGAGAAAAAAATACTGTTCCACGGCTGATAAACCGTGCTGATAAGCTCAGCCGAACAGGGGGTATATACACCTTAAATCGCTGAGCTATAGACCTTCAAATTATGAAAGTAACCGGCAGGCGAGCTTATTTTAAGACAGATAATAAGGATTCGCCATGGTAAGAATGATGAGCTCCGTAAAGCGAATCCGGATTTGACATGTGGCTCACTTTTGCGCAGGCAAACGAAATGCTTTTCCCTAAGCCAAAGATGCAACGGCGCGACAACGCTGAGGTGGATCCTACCAGGCAGCATATCCCCGTGGCCCCACCTGTCACCAGGCAACTCGAATCTCCCGTCTCCCTCTATCATGCAAATGCGTAATTAGCGGAGCCATGCCTGAGCATATTGTATCTAATCCCGCCGTAATATCAACAGACTTGTTGGCGTCCGCACGTCCGATCCGAATAACGTTCAGGCGTTGCTCACGTAGGGAGTGAACGAGCACCTAGCGTGTCAGGCTCGCGAGGGAGCGCATCAGTAGTGGCCCCGTGCTGTCGCCAGCCGCTTTTTATGTGTATCCCATGTCCAACGTCCGATCTACCTTTCAAACATCCCGATGCAGCAGTTGCAACCTTCAGAAGAAGACAGATGAAACACTTGAAACAAGCGTCTGAAACGCTTGTGAAAATGTCTGAAAAACATTTGAAAATTATTGCAAACGTATGCAACGTTCAGATGAAACACTTGCAAATGTATATATGAAACACCTGAAAACACTTGAAACATATGCCTGTAACATGCATGTATATGCAATATCTAGATCTACTTTTACAATATCAAGACAAAACACTTGCAACATTCGTCTCGAAAAGATGAAACATTTGGAACATACACTTGAAACATACATATACAGCCATTACAACATGTGCAACATCCCAATCTACTTTTGCAACATCAATATACAACGCTTGCAACATACATCGGAAATATCTAAAACACTTGAAACATACTATTACAACACGCGCTTTCATCGTAGCATCTGATTGCTGCTCGGACGAATGGAGACTTGTTAACGTGGAGCTCGACACCGGCATAAAGCTGCAGAATGGTGCGGAGGTCACCGGTGTGGAGCTCGGCGGCGATACAAACCTCGACAAGAACAGGGGTAGACGGATGGAACACGTCCTTAACCGGAGGTACGAGTCCGGGAGCGAGCCCCCAGCGCGTCGGCCTTGTGGCGCCCACCACGTCAGGGCGTACGCGCAGCACTGTTCGGTGACGGCCAGGACTTGGTAACGTTCCACGTGCGTGGGGCCAGCGAGCACGTCAGAGCGCACGTGGCAATGTGGACCGTAAGGCTGTCGGCACCGCAGACCGCGAAAGCGGCCGCTACGCCAGGCGTAGCGTGCGCGCGCCCGCACCGCGCGCCTGTATCACGCACGGGCGGGTAGCGGTCGGGCGGTGCGCACGCTACGTCTGGAGGTGAACTGTGCAGTACGCCAAACACTGTAGCAGGAGAGAAAGAGAGAATTTTGATAGAGAAGAGGGGAGAGAGGGGAATAAAATATGGAATAGTAGGTATAGAGTATGGGATAGAGATAACATGAGTGCGGGAGAAATGGATATAGAGTAGAGAATCTCGATGACTGGGACAGAATATTCCTTTTTAGAGGTAGAAATAGAGGTGGACGAGTGCGGATAGCCTAAGCACTGACGTGCTTGCGTTTCGACTTGTTGCACTGCACTACAGCCAGCAGGGCAGCAGTTGATTACTTGGGTAGTGTTTAGATGGTGTAAAAGTTGGTGTAAAGTTTCTGTAGCATTTTTCGTTGTTATTTGGTAAAATTTATCCAATTATGGATTAACTAGGCTCAAAAGATTCGTCTCGACATTTACAGATAAACTGTGCAATTAGTTATTTTTTTTACCTATATTTAATACTCCATGCATGCATCCAAAGATTCGATGTGACGGAGAATCTTGTAAAATTTTTGAAATTTTGAAGGAAGTAAACACTGCCTTGATCAAGCTAGGCGCAAATACTACAGGGCAGTAGGGCACGTTTGGATCCCTCGCTTGTATTTTGCCTTGTCTCGCTGCATCAAAGATAAAAGTGTTTGGTTTACTTGCTCACTGTTCCAGTTCTTATTGCTTTTAAATCCTTTCTTCCCCAAGTCAAGCAAGCTAAATTCATTTTTCGGCTTGGACAAGGCTAGCTTCCTTTGGTAAGGAGAGACGAGTCTAAAGAGCGGACGAGAGAACCAAACCTCTCTCTCTCTATATCCATCAGAAAATAAAAACAAACCAGAGTGATACACTGAGGTCGTGGGTAGGCTAAGTGGGCTAGATTGTTATGGACTACGGAGTGCCCACCATTGGCCCGCTGGATGCTCTAGCACTTTCGGCCCAGCGCGAATCCAGTTCTTTAGTTTGGGCTTTGTTCCAAACGTGGCGCATGGGCTTCGGTCGATTCTACGTGGCTGCCGCTGCCAAGCCCCAAGCGTCGAGCACACAAGACACCCGTTGCGACGCGTCGATCTCCGACGCCGGCACGGCGGCGGAGCTCGAGTCTCCACCCAGCCCCCCGCCGCAACCGCGTGGCTCGATTTTGAACTGAACTGAAAATTCTCGATTTTGTTAGGGTTCCGAGGCCTCTCTTTCTCGGGTCTCCCCCGTCTGGTCTTTCCCGTTCGCCCCGAAAGCGGTAAGGAGGCCGCGATCTTTGCCGCACTCATCCTCTGCTCTCGTCTCCTCGCCAGTTCCTCTCTCTCTCTCCGCTCCCAGGGCACCTCCATGATCCATCATCAGGTGAACTGTTTTTCCTCTCTTTTTTTTCATTTTATTTTTCTTCCGGAAGGTATTGTTGGTTTGCGGCTTTACTTTCTTTGCGCCGTCGGTGGTGCCAGTTGAAATGTAGTTCTTTTGTCTCTGATCATGGTCGGTCGCCTGCGATCTCACTTGTTGTGAGGGTTTGGTGCTTGCGGCGGTGGGGATCGGTGTGGATTTTCGTCGAACGGCGGTGGGGGATAGTTGCGGACTTGCGTTTTTCTCTTTGCATTGTGTCCCGTGCCCCCTACAGAAATCTAGGATGTGACAAGTTCTCTCGAAGAACATAACTGAAATTTAACAAACCTAGCATTACTCAGTTTTGGTGACACGATCGAAGCAGACTACTCTTAGCAACCCATTCAGATGAATCTACTCTGGGCTGCACTATGCTGCCAGTTTATTTCAAATTTCAAATTAATCTGATGAAACTCATTTATATGGCCACAATACACTGTCTTCAGTACATTGAGAATCTTCATACTGTGGTTCTGTTCATTGATTGCCAGCAAGACAGGATGCGGGAGGCACAGTTGGGCTCCCACACGATTCAGACCCACGGAGTGAGACTGGCCAGAAAGCACACGCACGACTGGGTTATTCTGATTCTTCTGGCTGCGCTAGTGGTTGCCCTGCATTACGCTCCCCCGTTCAGTCGATTCGTCGGGAAGGATATGATGACTGATATTAGGTACCCGGTGAAACCAAGCACAGTACCAGCGTGGGCTGTCCCTGTATGTTTCTGAACATTTGGTTCCAATTCTGTTCTCTGATAACTCACTCCATTCAGCACTGATGTGAGGCGTTCAACCTATATGCTAGATGATCTCTATACTCTGCCCTTGGCTCATCTTCATATCCATATATCTTGCCAGGAGAGACGTTTATGATCTGCATCACGCAACACTAGGTTATTTGAAATGCCCCCTGTTATCTTCTGTTCCTTTAATTATTCAGCGCGCAGACTTGCTGATCGACACGCTGCTGAGTATTTCGTGCGTATAAATCTTCCAGGTGTCCTTTACTCTGTGCTGATAACTGCGGTTTTTACTGATGTGATAAAGACCGCAGTAGGGAGACCGAGGCCAGACTTCTTTTGGCGATGCTTTCCTGATGGAAAGCAGGTATACTACTTCCTTGTGTACATTTGTGTGTAGATAGTTCTTCCCTAGATATGCTTTTCATAGTTTAAATTAACACAGTGCTTCTGTGGTATGTTTGGTGCAGTTATACGATCACATGACTGGTGATGTGATTTGCCATGGTGAGAAAAACTTCTTAAAGGATGGGCGCAAGAGCTTTCCTAGTGGCCACACTTCGTGTAAGTTTGCACTAATAAGTGCTCATAGACTCTAGCATTTAGATGGATAAGCTTGTAAATTGAGGTATAGAATACCGGTACTAGATTGTCAACAAATGCTGCGTTCATTAGCAGTATACCAGTAGTGGCACGGATCTAAATATTTTACTGCATCTGTAGCGATGTATGCCTGGACCTTGACCCAGAAAGTTTGTATCCTTATACTTTGTCTTTGTTATTATTTGTATAATTTCTTCTTATCTCAACCAAGTGATTATCACAAGCATAGAAAACTCAGAACGTTGTAACTAGTACAGCTATGTTTTTTACGCCTGACTGGTCAGTGTCTGACAGTATTTACATTCCCAGGGTCTTTTGCTGGTCTTGGATTTTTGTCACTACTTGTCAGGCAAAATTAAGGCCTTCAATCTCCAAGGTCACGTGGCCAAACTTTGCATAGTGATCCTTCCACTTCTTCTTGCTTCACTTGTTGGGGTTTCGAGAGTAGATGATTATCGACACCACTGGGAGGATGTGTTTGTTGGCGGCCTTATTGGTGTGTGCCTAACCTCTTCTTTTTTCTTCTGGATTAAAAGCTTCGATGCCATCAGTAAGCAGTAACCAATCTGAATTGATGTTGTACAGGATTTATTATGGCAGTGCTGTGTTACTTGCATTTCTTTCCTCCTCCATACCATGATCAAGGTTGTTCGATCTTTCTTACTAAACAAATTCTTTTCAATAGTACTGCTTTAAGGGTTTGCCCTGCTATCAGTGATCCTCTTTCTTGAACATTTTCCATTGTTAGTTTTGTTTCTATAATTTTAATTTTCCTTTCTTGAAATATTTCGCCTACAGGCTGCAGACCGTATGCATACTTCCACATGATGGAAGAACTTCAAGCGGCAAATTCAAACAACGCACAAAACCAACAGTCCACAGGTGGTCATCACATTGCCATGTCCGAGCAGCAGCATAACAGGACATCAAGAAACGATTTGGAATCTGGAAGCGTGTAACATGCCTCCTGCACTTTTACTGAAAGGAAAAAGTCTACTTAACCCCCTGAACTATCAGCTAGCGTCTAACTTACACCCCCAACTATAAAACCGTCTGTTTTACACCCTGAACTATTCAAAACCGTTCAAATTATACCCTGGGGCGGTTTTGGACGGCGATTTTGCTACAGTAACCATGGTTTGCTACAGTAACAGCGGTTTTGACTTTTTCTTTTTCTATTTATTTCCGCTGAATCTTTGAAAAATCATAGTAAATCACAGAAAAATCATAAAATAGAAAATCTAATTTTATTGGACTCCACATGAGTAGATCTACACGATGAACATATAATATAGTATGCTTTAGTACAAATTTTTTTTGTAGCTTTAAATTAGTTAGAAAATCAAATTTTATCTGTAATTAATTGGAATAATTCATAGCTACAGCTTCTATGGTCCAATTGTGGTGAAATTTTTATGATGGGGTTATTATTATATGTTTGAACTATAGCAAAAATTTCATACTCATTGGATCATATATAACTTAGTTATAGATTTATTTAGGTTTATGTTTAGGTTTATGCTTGTTAAATATAAATAAATCTATAACTAAATTATACATGATCCAATCAGTATAAAATTTTTACTACAGTTCAAGCATATAATAATTAGTTTACTATAAAAATTTAACCACAATTGGACCATAAAATCTGTAGCTATGAATTATTCCAATTAATTACAGACAAAATTTGATTTTCTAACTAATTTAAAGGTACAGAAAAAATTTGTACTAAAGCATACTATATTATATGTTTATTGTGTAGATCTACTCATATGGAGTCCAATAAAATTAGATTTTCTATTTTATGATTTTTCTGTGATTTACTATGATTTTTCAAAGATTCAGTGAAAATAAATAGAAAAAGGAAAAGTCAAAACCGCCGTTACTGTAGCAAACCCATGGTTACTGTAGCAACCCGCCGTCCAAAACCGCCCCAGGGTGTAATTTGAACGGTTTTGAATAGTTCAGGGTGTAAAACAGACGGTTTTATAGTTGGGGTGTAAGTTAGACGCTAGCTAATAGTTCAGGAGGTTAAGTAGACTTTTTCCTTTACTGAAATATCAGCGATGTACATTGTACAGTAAGTGCAACCTAACCTTCTATGTGTGTACTCGACATGTGTTACAATCTAGAATTAGAGATATATAGTTTCTTCTTACCCAGTGTTACGCTGGCTTCATCTTGTGTGAAATCAGAAGCTAGTAAGGCCTAACCTAGATGTTCCAGGCCTACCTGTGGCCAGATTAGTTGTAAGAGTTGCTAGTGGAGGCACTGATTAGGAACTTATTCCAGTATAATAGAAAAAGCAGGATAACGACAAGCACATCTCCTATACATTCTGGTCCAGCTTGCACCGTCCAATGGGTTCCAAGGCCTATTCTTCGGTTCGTAGATATACGGCCAAATACATTTGTTTTTGTCTCCCTATTTGGATGACCAAATGGATTCCTGGTCTTATTCAGAGTTGGGTCGAACAGATCAACACGGATCGAGATTTTAGTTGTTAAGGTAGAGGCAAAAGCACCACCACTGAATCCTGTACTTTACAACGGTGATAGCAGCAGCTGCGGTCTGCGATATCTTGGTATGTTGCTTGTCGAAAAGCATTCTTCGGATTTTTAATACAGTTCCCCCACGCATAAAAATTGCTCTGCATTTTGGCATATCGTGTTAGTCTACGAAGTCTTTGCCTTTTCGGCGGAATCACACGGCACTTTCCGTTCGATGTGTCTAGCCACAATGCATTATTGTTATTCATTAGCCATGCTTGATATTTACAGCAGTTAAAGGATATAGGAGCCGCTTGCTCCATTAAACATTCCCGCGAAAACAAAAGCGTGCTGCAAAGCGAGGCTTTTATATTCACTTTTTCTGTCCAAGCTGATGAGTATGTGCAAGATGAGATTAATCTAGCACAGTGGCTAAACATGGAGCATAAGCATAACTGCCGCATGACTTGAAAAGAAAATGGATGACCATGTTTAATAAGTTAACTGACGAATGACTTGAAAAGACGGCCAGCTTTCAGAATTTATGAGTGGGCCAACATGAGTACACGCATCGGCCAAATATGCGGCGAAAATCGTTTAGGCGCCATGGATATATTTGTGGTGTGTTGACGACAATGTAAAGAGACTGAAAATAGCAAAGGGAAAAGGGAACGCGCGGAAGGTATGCAGCCTTTTTTTCTTTTTTCCTTTTTTTTGAAAGCACCAAGTTTTGGGTTACACAGCGAGCGATTTTATGCAGCTCTAAGCTGTAATTGGATCTGCTGCATCTGCCTGAAGCCCTGAACCCTCACTTCATTATACAACTTTAGAGTTCAGATGGAATTGCATTCATACTTGGCTGCTCAAGCAACCATACTATGCTATGCATTCTCTGTGAACAGCCGCTGTTTGGTGTATATGCAATACTGAATAAAACGTCTTTGGTTACAAGCTGTTCAAAAGGTGTATCATGTACAGCTATCAGTCACTTACATCTTGTGAATACGCTGATTCAGTTCAGGCAGATACTTTGTTAACTTCATCACAGTGAGCGCAGTCAAACGATATGGCGAAATGCAGAGTCCTCTTAGTCTTAGCTTAGCTTGTGAAAGATTTCACTTTCACAGGCAGGCTCGAGAGCTTTGGAACGCACATAGTTTGAGCCTGGAATTCACGGTGCTTTGAAGGAGTAGCTTTGAGAACTCGTAACAAAAACAAGACCCACTTATACTTATTTATATGACTGATTTACAGTACAGGAAAAAAAAGTAAGACCAAGGCCACACTGCTTACTAAGATACAGCCTCTGCTTACTTCAGCAGACGGAAGGACTGACAAAAAAAGAAGAGTAACAAAGCCAAAAACACTCACTTCTCTGCTTGTTACGATAGCTAATTGTTCTTCCAGAACTCCTGCGTCCGCGCGCGTTCTAGCAGCATGGATGGCACTAATTAATACCTCTCGTGACCGGCGGTAGCTGTGGCAGCCGGGTGGTGGTGGTAGAAATCCGAGGCGGCGGCGGCGGCGGCGGCCTCTCTGTGGGCAGGCTGTTCACGCCCGTTGTAGTAGTTGTTGTTGTGCGCGACGCCGCGTGCTCCATCGGCGGCGGCAACCATGCCGTTCCTACCGGCGGGCTGCTTCAACGTCCCGTCGGCCTTCCCCTGCGCGCCGGCGCCGGCGGGAACGGCATGCGCGGGGCCTCTCCTCACGTAGTTGTACGCCTTGCGGTCCGCCTCGGTGGCGGCGGCAGGCGCCTGTTGAGCGGGGTAGCCGTTGCCGTTGTAGTGGCCGCCGCCGTTGCGCTGCGTCGTCCTGTCCGCCGGGGCGGGATGGTAGTCGTCGTTGACGGTGCTGGACATGCAGAACGGGAGACACATTCTTGTATGCGGCGGCGGGTGGTGGTGGTGCTCGCTCGACTCTACCCGGTTGCCTTGCTCCTTAGCTTGTTGCTTGTAGTGGAATGGATCACTGGTATAGTAGCGGAGAGGGCGATGGGTGTTTTGCTTGCAGGACACTAGTGCAGTGCAGTGCAGTGGGTGTGTTGGTTCTTGGTGGCCTGGTATATATACGGACGGGAGCCGAGCTCAACTTGTCCATGAAGCCGTGTCGTGAGGGAGGGAGGGAGGGAGGGAGGGCGAGCGAGCAACAGGCGTGTGGGCACAGAGGGAGGCCAAAGGCAGTTCGGCGCGGCCCGGTGACTCACCGGTCGGGACTCGGTCGGTCCAGGTCGTCCGTCTACCACCACCGTGTCCAGCCTCGTTTCGGTTCACACGCCGTCCCCGTCCACGTACGTACAGCCGGGCGGCCTTCAACTCTTTCGGCCGGGCGGCTGTGCGGACGTTGCGGCCGGAGAGCCGTGACCGTGACCGTGACTCATGGGTGCGCGTCTCCGTCGTCGCGGGTTCCTCGCCGTGGCCGGTGGGTTCGCGGCAGCCGCCCAGCAGCGGTGGCGTGATGCCGCGCCGAGGGCTCAGCGTCAGCTTCAGCAGGTGGGAGGGAGGCCGGCCGGGCCGGTGGTGCGGCCCGCTGTCACGTCCGCGTCTTCTCGGCTCGTATTCCCTTTCCCTTACCGCTGCCTGCCATGATCGGACCTGCCGATCTCGAGCGTCAACTGCGTAGTTCCATTCTCTGGCTGTGTCGACCTCTTAGGACGCAAACGCGTAAACTCTTATGTTGTCTCCGTTCCAAATTACAAGACATTCCAAGAATCTTAGAGAGTCAAAGTATCTTAAGTTTGACCAAAATTATAAAGAAAATTACAAAAATTTATAGCATCAAATATGTATACTATAAAAATATAATTAATAAAGAATCTAATGATACTTAATTGGTGTCATAAATATTCTTATCTTATCATATAAATTTGGTATCTTTCGACTCTTTAAGATTGTTAGAATGACTTATAATTTGGGACAGAGGGAGTACCTTAATTACAGTAATACACAAACCTTTTGTGAGAAAAGAAAAAAACTGAGTAGTTCTGTCAACCTAGCGCTAGCACGCATCGCGAACAAGGCTCCATGCGTGCCGTCCCTGCCTGTCATGCCACAGGGTGCACTGCATCATCGCTCGTGTTTCACGGAGAATATGTTCTCCCCTTGACCTTATTATCAGAACTCATAAGACCGGAATTGTCAAATGCCTAGACTTTGACCGTCTGACCACTGTTTGCATAATCCATTTGATGCCTTCAGTTGGGGCCAGTTTAGTTCCTTTCCCATTTCCATATTGTTTTCCTCTTCTGTGGTTTGGAGCCAACCGGGCTTCAGGCTCGCTCAGGGAAAATGACGTCATCGGCCTCCAAAAACAATCACACAAATGACGCTGAAATTTGTCCGAGACAGTGGGCATTAGGCAGCGAACAGATACCAAGGCCTTGTTTAGATTGCAAATTAGAGGGTTGAAAAGCACTGTAGCACTTTTATTTGTATTTGATAAATATTGTTCAATTATGGACTAACTAGGCTCAAAAGATTCGTCTCATGATTTACAACCAAAATGTGCAATTAGTTATTTTTTTATCTACATTTACTACTTCATACATAGGTCCAAAGATTGATGTGATGAAGAGAGAGTGAAAAAATTTTAACTTTTAGGGTGCATCTAAACAAGGCGCAATTGTCCGCACTGGCATTAGGCACGACCGCACGAGGGCCTATAGTCTAGCGGCGAAGCATATACTAATGGATAATCAGTTAATCACCAGGACCGTAGCATGGGATGTGTTGCCGCCTGCGCCTGGCGCCTTTATTCCCGCACAAACCAGCCGGAGTGTGCTTGAACCTGAAGGGCGATCGAGGAGTAGATCCGTGGCGCCAGAAAGGACGGAACCGGAGCTTGCCAACAAGGCGATGGCGATGGATACGCACGATCGCCGGAGGTGATTGTCCACCGAAAGTTTTCATTATTGTAGATGCTCTCTTCATTAGCCTTCCTTCATTGCCACTGGTTAAGTGTCCATGTCCAACAAGATCTCGCGAGAAGGTTCAACCGTTGGAGTTGTTATTATGGACTGGTATAGTGCGAGCCGCGTTGGTGGAGCTTATGATAATTTACACTGCGTGGAGATTGCGCGGGATTAATATGTGGAAAAGAGTGTAATATTCCTGCAAAGTGGTTATGAGGGGAAAACGGTTTGTAAATTAAGGGTGTGTTTAGTTTTCTATTTTACCTAAAATTTTTTGAATTTTGGCCTATCATTTTACAGAAACTAAACACCATATAAAATTTTTGGCAAAAAGATATCTATTCTCTATTTTGGATTTTGGCATCAAGAGGCAAAAAAGCCAAAAAACAAAAAAACTCTCACCCACCCCATGAAAAATTTGACATTTTGGATGGAACTAAATACATCTATAAAAATTTTAGTATTTTGCATTTCATCATTCCAAAGTAGTTAGCATTTTGCATTCGATGGGAACTAAACACAGCCTACACTTAATATCTCTTTTCGAGTTAACTAGTAGTACAGGACATGGAGTTAGTGCTGCAATGCCATCTTAGTTTAAGAAGAAGATCTCGTGGAAGGATTGTTTGGATAGAAAATTCCTTTCTGCATATTCAGAGTTTTTTTTTAAATGGCATATTCATTGGGAATTGGATTGAATGGAACTTGGCATATATAGAGAACAGAACTGGCGGCGCCAGCCGGCCAGAATAGGAAAGGCGGCCATGTTCATATATTCTGAAGAAAAAGTACTGATTTATTGGATTAGTTATCGATGTCTATATGCTTATTTCTTTAAGTCATTTTATTCAAAAAGGTAATCATACCCAGGCAGGTACTCGCAAAAATAAATTGTTTCAGTACTGCAACAAACGTGTATTGAGGATACGATATCAACAAAAGCATAGCTAGTGCAGACGCACTAATCCGCGAACGCTCAGTCAATTTTAATCTAGCGAACGATATTCCGACATGTAGTTTCGTTGCGCAGAACACATAGGTGCAGACGAAATTAAAAATAGATATATCATTCAAAAATTATAGCATTTGAAAGTAAATATTTTGTTTTTTAAAGAGTGACATTAGGGCAGCATGCAGCGTTGCAGACTAGGCCTGGGTGCACGCAGACTGAGTGCGAGCACGCGTGTCCGACAAACAGGGCAAGGGAGAGACTTGTCGGATCGTTCGCTCAACTCGAAAGAAGTGAACGCCCGTCGAAATGGATTCGTGTAGCTAGTGACTCTTTGTCGTCGGAATTTCATAGGAATTTTATAAGAATCAGTTCATTTTTACCAGAAAAACACAAGAAATAGGAAAGTGTCCTACAATCCGAAGATACCCTAAAAGTACATAGGTATTTCTTTGCATTATACTTTATGCACCACAGCCCTAGCAAGATAGACCTATGCAGTGCATGGTGTTTTGTTGTCCTATACAAGCAGGTCACGTTTGGTAATAAAATTATGTTTAGTTAGTATTGCTTTCTTCATCCCAAATTATAAGATGGTTTGACATTTCTAAATTTAAAGCCTTTATTATGTATCTAGATATAAAATATGACTAGGTACGTAGCCGAAGTTATTGAATCTAAAAAAGCCAAAATGTTTTATAGTTTGAAATGGAAGGAGTATTACTTTGTCACATATTTCTAGTACAGTAATGGGGTTGACAATATTTCATGTTTTGTTCCCATTGCTAGTGCAAATCTATATTATTTAATACGATCAAATCTGGCGCACTATTTAGTACTACATTAGGCTTGCTTTTAGAACAAATCTGGTGTACTAGTAAAATGTGAAAAAGGGTAATATTCCTGGAAAGTGGTTATAAGAGAAAAGCTACTTCTAAAATTAAATAGTTAATTAAGATCTGTTTTGGAGTTAAGTAGGACATGATGTTAGTGCTACATAGCATCTTGGTTTAAGAAGATATCGTGAAAGAATCGTTTTGATAGAAAATTCCTTTTTGCATATTCAGTGCGGGTTGGATTGAATGGAACGAACCTGGCAATTGGCATAGAGATGAACAAAACTGGTGGGGCCAGATTAGAAAACACTGTCATGTTTATATTCTGATGAAGGAAACAAGTACTAATTTCTTTGATTAGTTATCAATGCCTATATGCCACATTTTATTCAAAAAAGTAATTATACCCAAGCAGGTACTCACAAACATAACTTATTCCAATACTGTTATAAAGATCTATTGGGGATACGAAGATCTACAAAAGCATAACAATTCTTTGTGTAGGGTAATGAACAGAGTTATAGCCTGCTACAGTATCGCTATAGCTTTTTCTTAGATCTATCGCTTATATTACCAATTATTCCGCGGTTGCCACTAATGATGTTATAGTTGTATTATACACCCGCTATTTGGAATAGCCCCGCAATATGTTTAGCACCGCTAATGTTGACTAAGGAAAATATTCATTCCTTGCTGTTGTGACAGTAATCTATGCATTTTTCATGTTATTTTAATCAATAAATTTTGCAATGAACTATTGAACAAATTTTGAATTATTTGATTTTGAATTGTTTGATTTTGAATGTTGAAGGAATATGAATGATGATTTATTGTCATGAGTATGTTGATTTTTTTTTTGAATGGGTGGCTTTCAATTACTCATGGGCTGATTGTTCATCAACAACACTTACAATAACGCGTTCCGGAAGTGAGCTCACGATAGGCTCATCTCCTTCCGCGCACACACCCAAGGGCTACTAACTCATGAGCAACTCTATTACATTCTCTAGGGATGGAAATACACACAAACGAATTGAAATTTGCAGACACCATACACTGCAGCTCGTCAAGTAGACTCCCCATCAACAAGTGAGTGAAGTCTCCTGCACAAATAGCCTGCTTCACCAACACCGCATCCGTCTCCAGAATAATCTCGGTGATACCCAGGTTTATGGCCACTTGCGTTCCTTGGAGGCTTGGACACAAGCTATTACCTCCGCCCGGAATGCATCAATTAAGAAATCCACAGGGCCCCATCCTGCAGTCACCATATCGCCGTCTGCGTCTCTGATCACAAACCCCCAGCCACCAGAGTGAGTAGTAGGAGAGAAAGCCGCGTCGCAGTTCAGCTTCAGCTTCCGCATTGGCGGTTTTAACCACCGACCCTGCACCCTGGCCTTTACAAGTTTTGATGTTTCTTCATACTTCATCAATTCAGCAACATACATGCGCACAGCATGGGCAATCATGGCCGCAGGTCTTTGCTTCCCCCTGTTCTTATGGTGTTTCTCTCTCCCCACCACATCCATATTGTCATAAGCAGATACATTCTCTTCTCATTCTTTGTTGACAGTATGAAATCCAGTCTCCTTTGCTGAACTCATCCCAGCCAACATGTCTCGTTCCTCTTCCAAATCTAGTAGACGCCACATCTGTCTAATTATCTTGCACTTGAAGTAGAGATGGCCCCATCCTCGTCATAACGACCACAGACCGGACAAGAGGGATCAATCTTCATCTTCCTTAGCAATAGATTTTTCACAGAGGATGGTCTGTATAGTGCAAATCTCCATAAAAAGTGTTAGACTCCACAAAGCTTTCCACATCTTTTCATCCAGCCGTCCATTGCTATTCTGTCCTTCGGAGCTACTCCGGACATGCAACAAGTCTGATCGGCAAACCTTATAGGCGCTCACCACACTGAACCTACCCTTGGAATCATAGTGCCAAGCATTATTTTAATGAAAGCTGCGTAATGGACCTAGAAATATGTTTCCAACTCATTGTACATATATTTGAGTATTTGTGTTATCTTTAATGACATATTTTTTCTATATAATTCACTAAGAATTTTCTTGTTTCCTATAAAACCACTAGGGCCTTGTTTGGATCCTTGGAATTGAAATCCATTCTAATAATCATAACAGATCAATTAAGCTAATATGGTTATATGTGAAATATATTTGTATATTACTTTTGGCCATATGACGGAGATACTTATGTGCTACATTTCTGCTGCAGGGGAGCAAGTCAAAAAACCTGCTATAAGTTGCAGAGTAGAAACATGGTATAATGATCTATAGAATCGATTTTCATCTCACAGCCTATAAACTTAAGATACACCTATATTTGAACTTTGAAAAGTTATGGAATGTCAAATTCTAAGCCAAATAGCCTAGTTCACTAAGTAGATTCTAATTCTCTAAAATGAAAGTATCCAAACGGCCTCTAATAAATGGAATCGTTTTTGCTATAGTTTTTTTTTATAGTTTGTAGAGGACCTTCATTAGCATTCATTACAACTGGTTAGTGCGAGCCGCGTTGGTGGATCATAATTTCCGCCGCGTGGAGATTGCGCGGGTGTGAAAGAAGGCTGTAATATTCCTAGAAAGGTGATGTAACTGTTTTCTTCTATTGCTTCATACTCCGCTAGGACATGAAATTAGTGGTAAAATTACATTGGTTAACAAGATCTCGTGGAAGGGCTACTAACAGCTGGGGATCATTTGGATTTGTTGATGTTCATTTTTTGAATATACACGGTTGGTCATAACTTGTAAGCACGTTTATGCTTAGACGTAGATCAAGAAAAAACATATTTTGGAAGTAAAAATAGTTAAAATTACAATCATGGTTCATTGCACTTGCATTATGATGAGGCAATTCAGCCCTCTCATATCCTCTTTCTGCACTTGCTTTATGGTTCGCAGGAAGATGAGGTGCCACACCTGACGGAAGGATACAAGTAAATGTTGTACAAATTCCTCAGCCAGGTTACGTACGGAGCAGGGGGCCGGGGCGGGTGCAGCAGCCCTCGCTTAGCAAGCCGGTCAGCACTCAACAATTCTTAAAAGCAAGGTAAATGAATAATTTGCAGCGAAGAAAGGCCTAGGCGCCTAGCTTTTCCTGCGTAAGCTCTCCTCCAGTCTGGTGGGGTGATAGGTTTCCACAATTGGAGAATTGAACGTCACCAGAGATTAATTATTAGTAAGACCATGTTTGATTCCGAAGAATTGAGAGAAATTAGAAAGTAATCTAATAATGAAATAGAAAACACTTTATAGATACGGGCTTCAATCAATAGGAACTAAACAGGCCTTTGGGTTCTGTAAGTTGAGGAGAGAAGCAGTTCTCGCTGCAAAAGGCTAGAGCTGCAGGCAGCCTTTGCCATGATGACTGGTGAAATGTTTGAGATGCTGGCCTTGATGTAAATTGATTGTGCTTGATGCAGCTGGTTATTGATGATGAGCACACCAAGTCCTACTGCTAATCTGCTATGCATCTTGCTCCAGGTAGAAGTGCTGGAATGGTTATCTTGTAGCTTGGAGGCGTTCCCTGTTGCATGGGTTGTCTTTCCAGCTGCCTGGTTCTATATCAGCGTGAGCCCAGTACCCCAAGGCCCAAGCCCACAACGCAGTGAGGGTCTGCTGCTGCTGCTGCTAGAGCGTGCCAAGAGTGGCGCCTCGCTGTGTCCCCTCTTTATTTTTTTAAAAATGTTTTATAAACAGCATTTATTTATAAAATTGTCACATCTAAAATGTATTCTCAGATCTAAACTGTCTGGCCGCAACGATCTGCTAAGACCACATGCTACTTCCATATATTTATCTAATAACTTAACTCGTGTCTTAACATTTCAGGAATTAAACGATTTTCAAAGATATACAGGAGGACATTATGCATGCTAGCGAAATTGAACCACCACGCCAAATTCTTTACCTGTGTCAAAGTTCTGATCAAAGTTGAGCAGATCTTGTAATTTATTTAGTGGTTTCGAAAACACTAACCCTATTTAAATATATTCCACCTTTAGAAACTTCGATAAGTAGCCCAACCTAGACATTTTTTTAGCCAAATTTGAAATTAAATAGCTTCAGTTTTATAACTAGTGATGACATTATAGTTAAAACGGAACACCAGCCCTATCAAAACTTAAAATATTTATAAATTATCATTCCTAAAAATATTTCTCAAATATAAACAGTCTGGTTGCACCAATCCGCTAAGGCCACATGTTATTTTCATATGTTTATCTAACTTAATTAACTTGTGTCTTTAACATTTTAGGAATTAAATGTTTTCAAGATACACCAAGAGGACATTATGCATGTTAGCAAAATTGAACTACCACGCCTGATTCTTTACCTATGCCAAAGTTTTGATCCAAGTTGAGTAAATCTTGTAATGTATTTAGTGGTTTATTAGAAAGTACTAACGTATCTAAAAGTTCCAACATTAGATTAGAAACTTTGATAAGTAGCCCAACTCATGCATATTTTTAGCCTAGTTTGTAATTAAATACCATCATTTTCACAACAACTAATAATGGCATTATATTTAAAATTGAACAACTGCATATCTTGTTGCAGTCCTATCGAATTATTAATATATTTGACTCATTATCTAATTATATGAGGGAAGAAGGAGAACATATCGAATAATTTTTCTAAGATTTAGGAACTTCGAGTTCTACCATCATCATGGCATTAATATGTATCCTATTTTGGAATTAGATATCTTAACTTGTTCTTATACATGTCACTAAAATAGAATGTTTACACTATGTATAGCGCACATTTCAAGTCTAATTACAAAATATACTAGCTGGTAACCCCACGAAACTACACGATATAACTAATTTTTTCATTAAGGAAAACACCAAAGTTACTTTAAAAATAATACAATATATGCCGCATCATAATTCTGCAACATGCGGGATGTCTCTGTCAATTGAAGATGCAGCTTCATCCTCGTCTTGCAGCTGAACAGAACACCAATACCAGCTGAACAGAGCAGCACGGCTGGAGCTTGAAAATAGATACTGTGGAAGCCTGAACTGTAGTGTGACGCCAAAAGCCTTGTCAGCAACTTGGAAATAGGTATACGAGTACCTGATGCAGTGAACACGAAACAGACTTATTCGCGGCCAAAAAGTAAAGGAAGAAACGAATTAGGCCATAAATTGAGTGCACATGTTTAGGTGTCCGGAACTGCTGTGCTGTTTTGGTTTCAGTGGCAGGGAATCATATTTCGAAAGTCATATGAATTATGCAAACAAACTATTGCAAGACAACCAAAATAAATGGAGAAGACCATGATAGATCGCTATGTAGGTAATAAGAGGCCCACAACAACAAACAACAGATCACTGGCAATTTTGTAATGTCCAAAGGAATGTGGAATATAGCATTTAAGTAGTCACTGTGGCACACACAAAGGCAGAGAAATAATCAACGGAAAATCTCAGCAGAAAAATGACAGTTGCATTCTCAAAAATGTAATGCCAAATTTTGGAGCAAGCAATAGGTATCCGTTGAATGGCTGACTGCTCCATAGTTCCATATTTTCGCAGTTAGTGTTGGAGGAATATAAAAAAAACTTACACGATACTTTAAGCGTTTGTGACAAGGATGTGGGGAATCAGCAATCGCAGTGGCAAAGCCAGAGGCAGACAGGCCAGCAGTTTTTTTTTGTCATGTGGACCATTCAGAAGTAGTGCCTAGATTCAGCAGGATTTAGACAGAAACACAAGTGTAGAAAAGTAGAAGTCAACACAATAAGGTTCGCCAGTCTAGAACACAAATGGGGGAAGATGAGGCATATTGTGATTTAAACATGATACCCCTCTGTGGATAGTCTATCATAATTCTGATGAGTAACATTCCCATCCAACATTACTTGTTTGCAAACTAAATAGAGATCTACGTTGTTGTGTCGAACATCATATACCTGCTGCTGTGGTACGACCACAACACAATAATAAAGTGGGATGGTGATACCGTTTTGATCGTGCAGACTAAATAGACGCTTGCTGATGTGGTACAACCACAGCACAATGAAGTGGGGATGGTGATACCGTTTTAATCGTCTAGACTAAATAGATGTGAATATGTAAGTACAGCAAGAACAATTGAGTATGCATGGTGAGAAAGGAAAACTCAAAGATGTGGGCATACACACCTAATGGCATATTATTGAATCCAATGTACGGCACATCATCACTGGGAGATGGGTATCACCTGAAGGAATGGGTCAAACAGATTAATTCAGTGACACGGACATGAATATTGCCTTGAACATATGAAGAGCTGAAGATCAGAATCGAATGCTAAGTGATCTACTAACAATTTACCTGCCAATCATAATGTGTTGCCTGATGCTCTTAAAAAAGAAAATAATCTGGGACATATATATGTAAATAAAATAGCACTATTACCTGTGGTTGAATGGTAAGAATCGGAGGCTAGTTATCCTTTCCTATAGATGGGCTATTAGATCTGAAAACAAAAGGCATCTTTTTCTTTCAAGGAATCAACGTAGGCAAAAAGGGCGTCATTAGGATAATTTACAAATGTAATAGGGTGACAATGAATCTGTTATAAATTACTAAAAGATGCAGCGGCATAATAAAATACTGGGCAAGCCTTCAAATGCAAAGTTTTTAGGTAATAGGCATAATGCAGTACCAGCCACGCATGGAAATATTTTTTTATGTAACAGGCATGATACAATACCTGGCTGGCAAGCATGGAAACAAAGGCCCCGTTTGGCTGTGCTGATAAGCCGGCTGAAAAACACCGTTGGTTGATTTGTTGTGAGAGAAAAACACTATTTCGGCTGAAAAAACAAGCTGAAAAGTACGGATTATAAACCAGATGAACAGAGCCAAAAAAAATTTTAGTTTGCAGGAGCCAAGTACAGGATTTTCTGAAATAAAATTTAAAAAGCTGTATAGAATTGCTATTAACATATAACTGCATATATACTGGATTGGCATCTGCATATCATCTGGAGAAATGAGAAAACGATTGCTATTCAGCTATAACTGCATATGTAGTGGATTGGCATCTGCATATTCATCTGAAAAAAGAGGAAATAAAATGAGAAAGGGCTACATCTATATCAAATTAGGAGTAAGATGTATTCGTATATGATCTTCAGACCAAAGGAATCCCATCTAATTTGTGCAATCCTACATAATTTGGAAAAGAGGCGCAGGGCCAAAGGCGAAGCTCCAAGGAGGGGCCCCATGACGACGATGGATCGTGTCACCTGAAGCACCATTTAGAATAACCAAATTATAGGATGTACTGAGCAACCTGCAAAGTAAAGCATGAAACGGGGTCAAATCCAAACAACTGTCTTGCTAATCATCAGGTAAGCAAATGTAGCAGTCTGGGGTTAAATCAAAACAACAGTCTTGTTCATCATCAGGTAAGCAATGTAGCAGCCTAATAGTCAGGTAACCCAAATCTGCAGCTAATTTGGAGTGTAGAAAGCAGCATACAGTCAACTTTGCACAATTGTTTTCAGGTTGTTCTGTCGGTTTCTAAGTTTCCATTCAGCTAGATAAAACTGAGAACATATATGGATAGTGTTGATGGGTGGTGAAATATTCTCAGTATCTGCCATGTTTAGTACTGAGGGTAAATCGCATTGCCATATAATTGCAAGACTTCAACCTGTAAGGTGAGGTCACCAGGTAGTTCATGGTGGCAGTTAAACAATTAACATTGGCTAGGCGGTTAACAGGTACCGAAAATTTAGCTAAATATTTTTCATCGATAATTCTGAAACCTATTGAAAGATATAAAAAAAAAGTGCCTCAAATTAGTCAAGAGGTTTCACTCTGCCTTAACTACAAAAACTGTATCTTACATTGCAAGTCTATTTGAGCAAAATATGCTAAGCAAAATAACACATATATATCCACAAATCAGGAGAGAAATTATGAGCATCAAATCTATTAGCAGCTTCAACAATGAGATCAGCAAACACCATTTAGCTACATTACAATAGCACAGTCTAACCATGCTATTGGATATTGTATATGAGGGAATAAAAATTCAACAACTAATCTATTCAGAAGTTTCGTTGAATAAACAGAGCAGTGGAACAGTGCATGAACTTAAAAATGCATAGCTGCAAGGTTAAAGAGCATGTATCACATCTTAGATTGAAAGGCAAATAGCACAGTAACACACCTGTAGAGGAAATAAAACAACATAAGAGCAGTGCAGATGCCACTACCCATCACAGATCTAGGGGAAAGGCAAAGTCAGGGCCATATTTGTGGATGAGATGTCACCGAACACCAGATCCTCGCCTCCACCGCTGGCAGGATCATCCATGGCCGCGGCAAAGGAGTCCAGAGCTATGGTCAGCACGAACAGCGCATCAGCATACACGGATGAGGAAACCCTAGAATAGGAAACCAAATCAACTAGAGAGCTAGGGTTTGGATTCGATTTCGCACAGCAGGAACGAAAGAGAAAGGATTCGCGTACGTAGTTGGTGCTCGTCTCCGGAAAGTCGAAACTCCCAAAGATGGAGACCTGGGCACCTAGCCTAGGGCGGCGGCGGCGGCGATTGCCTGGCCGAGCGGCGACGCGGAACTCCGCGGCTCCGGAGGCGGCGACGACGGATCAAGCAGCGCCGGTGAGCGGGGGAAGCAGGTGAAGAGGGGGGACGGGCGATGGCGGCGGCGGATCGAGCGGCGCCCCCCCCCCCCCCCCCCCCCCCCCCTTTTTTTTGTTAATTTGATACAAGCCATTATTAATGTCGTACCACTGCTTACCCTTTCAATGCTTCTCTTAGAATTTTTTGTCCAAATTATCCTCATCTTCTTCCTTTCTCTTCTCTCTCACATTCTGTACATCTCTTCAGATACCGCCACTGCACACTGCCGCCGCGCTAGCATTCTGTCCTGGCGCCTCAAGCTACTTGCAGAATTGCCACCATGGCCGTGCCCGCGCGCTCCCTCCCTCTTCCCTGCACCGGCCTTTAAGCCCGTGAGCTACACGCTCGTGCTCACCGCCTCCACCACCATGCTCGCCCACACCGCCTGTTGTCACCTTGTGCTGTGCTCCAGCCTACTACCTCTGTGTGCACACGCTGACACGCACGCCTCATACTCGTGCTTGCCCGCATCACCTACCGACGGCGCATGCCTTGTCCACGCAACACGCGTCGAGGATGGTGAGCTACCGTTCAAACACGTCGGCGGCGTGTCCCTGATGAGCACGGTCGAGGGCAAGGACCTTTCCTAGGGCCCGGCTCCAACCTACAGCAGGCGCGCATAGCTTCGTGACGTGCACAGCCGCAGCACCCTAGTGTGTGACTGTGCATGCGCTCGCCCAAGGTGAGGTCATGTTCTTCCTTGGCCACGACAGCAATGGAGGTCGTGGTCGCTCAATGCACAGCGCCCCATGGTGCCGCTGCACACCAGCACGCTGCTCCAGTCCTCGATCGATGTCCTAGCACCGCCACCATCAGGGAGCTCAACCTCTGCTGCGGCACCGCCGAGTCCACCAACCGTCCGAGTCCCACCCTCGCAATCGCAGCTGTAGGGCGCACCATTGCTCTGACCGTCCCGAGAGACCATGTGCTAGCTTAGTACATCAGATTTCCTTCCTTTCTCCTCACCTCTGCATTGAGACCACATGGTTTTCTTTGCTACATTATTTCCTTCATCTCTAAGGGTAATTTGGTCCAAATGTTCCAATAAATCCATCGAAGGGGTGTGTAGTGGTATATTTTAGAGAATTGTAAAATTATAATGGCATGTTTCCAATATCATAAATAGTAATAGTATATCTCCATAGCATGTTATTTACAATGGTATGTATCCAATTAATCATTTTTTTGTCGCGAGAGTGGGGGCGGAGGAGACAAGAGAGGGAACAACGAAGAGAAGTTTAAGGAGGAAGGAAGACGCATGCACGGCTGATGTGGCCGAAGGAATGGGATGGATGGCTATGATTTGACGACGAACAATGGAAAACAGTGGAACAGTAGGAAGTGGTCTTAGAAACTTCTGTATTTTGTATTTGTATTTGTATGATGGTGATTAGAAAGAGTTAGCAGCGGCACTATCACACCAATCGTTTATTTGTGCGTTGCTTAGCTCTGGTCACTCCATTCTATTGGCGTGATAAATAGCGTGGCTAGTCAGCACTTGCTGCTAGTATGACAAATTTATCGCACCAATATATGTATAGCCCGACAGTATTATTTATCGCGTCGAGTATGAGACCAAACAAATTAGGTCCGAAAATATCTTGTAATGGTAGGACGGTAATTTATGGCGCTGTTCGGTAGGGATTGCTAGGTTGGCTGGCGCTGTATGTGCTAGGCTTTTCAACCTAGCCGAACGGCTGGAGCATAAGCCGCACCAGTGAACCCTACCGGCTCCTTCCCTCCCTCATTTCGCCTTCGCCGCAGCGCGGCTAGGTTTAGGCCGCCGTCTCGCTGCTCTTCGCGGCTGCGAGTGAGAGGCTCGGCAGTGGCCACGACAGCATCGCTGCGCCCCGTCGTGGGTTGTACGAGCGGTCGCCGCCCGCCTCTCTCCTTCGTCGCGCCGCCCGTCGACGTCCACTTGTTCGTAGTTGCAGACTGACACCGAACCTGCCTCACCATCTTCCGCCACCCAAGGTACCCCCGGATCCCACTCCGCCGGAGTCTTTCCCCGCGTATCTGACCCGCACAGTCTCGTTTTGTAGGTCTCGGCCGCCCCTAACCGCGACGCCTTCACCGCGAGGACGGACGCCTGCATATCATTCCCGGCGGACGGATCCGTCGTGTTCCCCGCCGGATCCGCCTGCCAGTAGTCAGAAAACGTCTCTTTCCTCCACACACGGTACGTTCCAATCAACCCGCTTGCTAGATATGGTTTAGGGTTTACTGCAATGCTTGTTTGACTTCAAACGAACTAATGCTATCTAAAGTTATTCATACTACTTGACTTGATTGTTATGAAGGGATAGACCTGTTGTATTCTGTATTGTCAAACATATAATTACAAGATGATCTTGTACACATCTTATTTCGTCCTTCATTAACACATTGTGGTTCTTTTTGCTTTCTGTTGCCTTAGGTCCGTGAAAAGGGGTCAGGCGCTGCCGATGACAATTGCCCACATTGGCACCGTTGTCCTCGTCTTCGTTTTCTCCACCTCAAGCCAGGCCTTACAATCTGCGTTCGAAACGACGCAAGCATTTAAAAAAGATAAGTCCCTTTTACATCCCTAATCTATTTTCTAATGGTCATACCATCTCTTTTGTTCCCATCTCCATTGCATCCATGTCAATAATTCCTCAGGATTTTGTACACTGCATCAGATGTCAACACCTCGAGCCACCTGGGATGACCAAACCTACGCCCTGTTGCTTGACTTAGTCGAGAAACAGAAAGAACTATGCCACTGGGCACGCAACAGCCCATCTAGTATAGGCTGGGCCAATATCACGTGTGAGTTCAATGCTAACTTGCGCCAAGGCTATATCAAGAAGAAGCTTCAGAACAAATACCACAACCTCAAACGGGCTTACTTCGATTAGCGTGATGGTCACACCCATACTGGCCTAGACTGTGACTCGACAACTGGTGAGGTGGCCGTTGATCCCGAATGGCTCGAACAAGGCCCCGGGGTACTAACTTCACCCTTGTCGTAGCCTCATTTTTAACCTGTTAGGTTCTCCCTCACTAACTACTAACACAGCGACCACTGTATGACGTGTAGGAAAGTAGCCACTATGGTGCTCAAAGGTTCAAACGTCCACAATGCTGTGAGCACATGATTAGGCTTCTAGGATGCACCCCACGTGACAGAGGGCAGCTATTTTCTACTGGTGGCCATGAACCTAACAATTCCCCACCAAGTGACAACCCTGTAGTATTGGTTAGTCCTCCAAAAGATTCACTAAGGACCATTCCGTCGATAGTCCACGCAAGAAGAGTAGCAAGAGTCATTCCATTGACGAAACCCTTGAAAGCTTGACCAATGTGATCAAGAGAGCAGAGGCGCTGCGTGAGAAGAAGCAGAAGAGCCAGGACACGTACCGGGTGGAACAAGACCAAGTGAAGCAGATACTAAAGGAAGATGGTTACAAAGAGGTCAACGATGTCTTCATGCAGGTCATGAACCTTACCCTGGATGACAAGTGCCGTCGTGCATTTCTAGAATTGAGCACTAAAGAGGGCCCGCTGAAGTAGGTGCAGGTGTCCTGGGCCTTTACTACCATGACCTCGAAGTGATGATGACCATCATAGATCCTAAGGGTCATTCCTGAGCTTGTTTAGTTATTTTCCATCCTGAGCTTGTTTAGTTATTTTCCATCCTTAGCTTGTTCATTTTTGTTTGTGACGGCATAGAGTTGTTCTATTTGCTGTAACGAGTACGTTTGTCGAGAGCTATTGTCTTGGATCGTTGTTTGATGTAATAAGTACCTTTGTCATAATTTGATTTGTTCTGTGTTTGGCCTGTAATATATGCTGGTTTCATGGACTATCTGCCTCTGATGTTTCAAGTCCTGATGACAACTTATTCATTGTGCAGACTGCAAGAACATCAGGGTTGTTTTAATTAGGAGCTCATCGGAGGTGCCAATTTCTTGAAAGGTACGTTATGTTCACTACAACAGGTATGTTCTTTTAAGTACCCGTTGATATATATATATATATATATATATATATATATATATATATATATATATATATATATATATATATATATATATATATATGTGCTGTTGTCGTTCCACTTTATTTGCTTTGAATCTGACAGGTGAACAATGGATGCAAAAGATGTTGTCTAACCCAGTAGCATGCCTCGATAACTTTCGCATGTCACGTGATGCATTCATGCACTTGCATAATATGTTGATTCCATTTGGCCTGCCGAGTACAGATAAGTGTACCTCTGTTGAAGCTTTAGGTATGTACGTCTAGATGTGTGCCCACCAGTCCGCAGCTAGAGAGTGCAAATATAGATTTGAACGATCTTTAGACACAGTCAGTAGAAAGATTAGTGAAGTAGCAAATGTCATGTATGGGTGGGCACTGACCATGCTACTTGCAGCTGATAGGCAATATGCAGGAGTTAGTCAGGAGCTTAGGGATTACAACCCATGGTTTGATGGCTGCATAGGTGCTATTGATAGCACACACGTCGAGGCTGAGGTGAACCGCGAAGCAAAAGCAGACTTCATTAATAGGAATGGAGAAACAACAATTAACATTTGTGCCATTGTGGATATGCATGGCCGGTTCACCTTCGTTGGTGCGGGGAAGGCGGGGGCGTGTCATGATGTGGCGGTGCTGGAGGAATGTCAGAGGGTGCAAGGTTCCCATATCCACCACCAGGTAATTGAAGAAATATCAATACACTTCCATTCTTCTAGTAGCTACAGTCTACCATGTTTTAGTTTCAGGAAGCAATCATTTACGTTTCATTTGACAAGATTATATGCCATTAATAGCTAAGTATTCAACTAAGATAAGATAAAGGAAAAAAGTTAGACAAAATGCACCATAATAGTCAGGTTGTCGAAAGGATACAGTAAGTCTTGAGTTATAATCGGTGATATACTTTGCTGGTAAACCTGAGTTGATCTGTATCCTAAAAAATGAAACGCCACTGTTAAGACAGTATTATAATTATTTGAGCAATGATTATAACTATTTAACATTATAACTTCATCAATATACTGTAAATTAAAGTAAAATGATGATTTGTTACGCATATTCAGATTCCAAGATGCCAGTCAACTTAATCAAAGATAAGTGCTGCTACTGCATTATGATTACTTTGTATGCTACTGCATGATCACTACTACATAATCAAGAGTGACATCTTTTTGTTTGAAAAACCAATCAAGAGGGTGACTTGACAGAGCCATACTAATCAAATGGCATTCAACACAAAAAAAATTAAATCAATTATATACAACTGACAGGCTTGAAGTGTATATAGGTTGATACTACCTGGCAGACGCGGGCTACAAGTTGGTGGCAGAATACATGACGCCATTCCGCGAAACAAGGTACTATAAGGATGATTTCAGGGGAGTCGACTTGAACACATTAACTCGTGATGAGAAATTTAACTGCATTCATTCAGAGCTGCGCAATATCATTGAGCGTAGATTTGGGGTTTTGAAAGAAAGGTGGCATATTTTTGAAAAGGTGTCGTTCTTTAGATGGGAGAAGCAAGCTCCGATTATCATATCATGCTTTACAATGGATAATTATTTATGTATGCGTACTCATGATGTTCCACCGCCATATCCTCTGTCGTCGTGGGTGGACGCTAATTGTGGGACTCGTATTGATGAAGTGAGGGAGTGGATAGCAACGATGGTGTGGACTGTTCTATTGAGGAATAGAAGGCGAAGTAGTGAGCTTTGTTGCGTATGTCAATTGAAGTAAGGTTTTTGTGGGGCTGCAGGAGGAGGGCGTAGGAGGATGGACTGTATGATGGGAAGGGATGACCGGACTGTATGATGTACGTGCAAAGGTGATGCAATTTTTCTAGTTGCGTAATTAAATTCAAGGTACCTGTTTGTACAATGTAGTTTGCCTCACACTTGTACTGGTTGCAGGACTTGGATCTTTTTCAACGGTGTATATGCAGTTTGGATAGTGGGCCGAAGAAGTCCACAATTTTGTATATTTTGCATATATGCCTAATTAACCGTAGTAGTATGGTGTATTCTTTTGTTGTATGAATTGTACAATTGAAATAGGATTTAATGTATGATTGAAGGGATATGTGAAGGCTTCAGAACTGGAGAACTGATAGATTGAAGTAGCCATGGACTGCTATTTAGGGAGTAGTGAAGTTGAAGCATGTTTGCTTTGAACAGACTTGAATTTGTTGCACGCTTGTAGGGATCAGTTTAGGTTAATAAACTGTTAGGTAAGAACCTGTGAGTGGACTCTTATTAGCATCTAACATGCATGGTGATATTTGTTGTTGTGATTCTAATTGTGGGTTCAAGAACCAAAACTCCTTGCTGTCTTGGCGCCATGTTTGAATGTGTGTTATTGTTGACGCCATTGGTTGTTTGAATGAGCCACTGGTGCGCCAACGATTTGAATTTGATTTGGCTAGCTACTGGCCAGTTGTGGCGGGATGCTGGATGCAACTGATTGGCTAGCTGGTTCAGCACCGGCGTCAGCCAGCCAATCCAGCCCGAACAGGCTATAAATAAAAAAAATCTCCGGGCTTGTTGCGTGCCCTGGTGCCTCGTCCCCACGTCGCCAGCAGCGGTGCTCTCTCTGACCCGTGGCCCTAGATCCACGTGACCCCACCACCAGTGAGTGAGGGTTCCGATGCGGCGTCGTGCGTCAACATGTGTTGGGTGCGCAAAATTTTGAAGTCCTGTCGTATGAGTGAGAACATGACAGATCTAGCTCAGACTGGGCAATCGGTTTTAACCGAGCATTCGGTTCGGTTTGTTCAGTGTATCTAAACTTCGGTTTCCTGAGATCGAGAACCGATCAGTTGTTGGAAGAACTAGGAACTGACGAATTCGGTGTCGGTTTCTTCGGTTTCGGTTTTCGGTTCCACCGAACAAACCGACTAATAGCAACACAGAGAAGAAGCAGAGCAATCCAAGGATGGAAGCACACCTCGTTCGGGCACCCGGATCTGCTGGAGACGCTGCAGACGTGCGGAGGAGCCTGCTTGAGATGCCACCGCGGAGCCCGCGCGCCGCCCCCCACGCTTGCTCACACCACCGTGCCGCGACTGCTCGGCGCCGCCCGGATCTGCTGGAGCCGCCGCTGCGGGTCCTGCTCGCACCACCCCTGCGCGCATCGCCGCCCACACCTGCTCGCGCCGCCTAGGCCGGCCGGTGGAGAGGTCGCCGGGGCTCGGGCGTTCGCTGCCGTCGATCCCGCGCGCCGCTGCGGCCTGTGGGCCGCTCCCGCGCGCCGCTCCTTCGCCTGGCACCGCGGCACCGCGCGACCGCCGACCGCGAAGGCGCCGCCGCCGCTGCCGCCTCCGAGTTTTAGGGTTTCGAGTGTGGTGTGCGTGGTGCGGGGGTGGGGGTTCGACGGGCGTGCGTGCAGCTGAAGTAAATGTGAAGTAGCGAAGTCTGGACAGGCCGGAGGTGGGCTGTGCTGTCTGTCGCTGGGTTGGAGATCTGGAGCACTGGATGGCTAATCCGCTGATGGCACATAAACATCGGTTGTTCGGTGTTTCGGTTCGGTTCCACGCTGAAACTGAACTATAGCCGACAACCGAACTTAGTTGTTTGCGAAATCGAGAACCGAACCAAAAACCGAACAAACCGAAATTTTGGTTCGGGTCGGTTCGGTTCGGTTATCGGTTTTCGGCTTAAAAACGCCCAGGCTGAGATCTAGCAATGTGCAGACCAGGGGAGCGTGAGTCAGCCACCGCCAGGGCCTATAGGGAGCTAAGCTTGACCGAAGCACTACTGGCTGCCTGTTGTCTGCCTCAATTTACTATACTATAATAATTAAATCTAAATCTACTAGCCTTTTGACCAAAGACTCGTTATGTTCTTTTCCTATAGATACATAGGAGTACGTACAGGCACATGCACTACGGTCGCGTCCTTTTTTTTTATGTAAGTGTCGTTTTTTTTTCTTTTGTTGTTGGCTTTTCCTCGTCGACCAGTGAACCCTGCAAAAAACAAGAGCCATGGATACAGTATGACGCTCTGTGGATTGGGGACCGATCCAGCGACCCTTTATTCTTGTTGGCACGCAAACAAGTCGAGGAGCTTGACTGCACCGAGCTACTCAAATTATGGCGTGGGCTACGCTACTCCATATGCATGCATTTCGGCTTCCGCGGGAGCATGATGTGGTTAGTTGGCTTGATCTTCAATTTTCTGCGGGATGCAATGCAAGACAGGTAGGTAAACGGCGACCGTGCCTAGGGCGCAAGACGACACCGCCATCCTGGAATTTTGTAGGCAATGCTCGAATCAATACTGCTACAAATGTAGGTGGCGTTTTTGTTTCTCGTAACTAAATGCACTCCAGTGGATGGTCGCGTTCGTTAGTTAGAGCCTGTTTAGTTGGCAAAATTTTTGGCGAAATGTAACTGTAGCAGTTTCGTTGTTATTTGGTAATTAGTGTCCAATCATAGTCTAATTAGGCCTAAAAGATTTGTCTCGTCCATTTCGTCTAAACTGTGTAATTAGTTTTATTTTTTATCTATATTTAATGCTTCATACATGTATCTAAAGATTCGATGTGATGGGAAATCTGAAAAATTTGGTAAAATTTTTGGCATCTAAACGGTACCTTAGCTTGGGAGCACACATGGCGCCAACGCATTTTTCAACTGCAGAATCTATTTGCCTGTTCGCTTGGCTGAAAATAAACGACTAAAAGTACTGTTGGCTGGTTTATTGTGAGAGAAAAATACTGTTGGCTGGCTGAAAATAAGCGGCTGAAAGCTCAAGCGAACAGGCTGTATATAGCCCGCGTTTGAAGCGTGAGATTTTTTTTCTCACATTGGTCTTGTTTAGTTTCCGACTTCTCCCCAAATTCTACTATGCAAAAAGAAGATTCCCTGTCACATCAAAATGTCGGCACATGTATGGAGTACTAAATGTAGATGAAATTAAAAACTAATTACACAGTTTTATTGTACTTTGCGAGACGAACATTTTGACCCTAATTAGTCAAAGTTTAGACATTTTTTACCAAATACAAACGAAAATACTACAGTGCGCTACAGTGCTGCAGCATTGTTTTTCTTTCAACTTGGGCATCCCCAAGTTGGGAACTAAACACGGCCATTAGTAAGTAGAATTAAACTGATTCCTTACAAAACTTTTTGTAGGATCCCTGTGAACATTAAACGGTGACGGTGTGATCTTTACCCCACAGAAACTGTGTACTTAGACCACCTGCACTGCTGCACGCGATGCCATCCGCTACGCCCCACATCAGCTAATATAGCGGTCGAATCGTCTGCAGCGGGAGCTGGCACCCAGTGCGCTATGCAGCAGGAGCCTGTATCTGTGGCGCGATGCCGGAGGCGCGCTAAAGGCCGGCTGGCCCACAAGCACGACCAGCAGCCACAACGCTTTGCATGCGTGGAAGATGCAGAGGTGGGTCCCAGTTTTTTTACCAACCAAAAAATGCTATAACTTAGAAAAAAAAACCAAATTAAATTTCGATTGTACCATTAAATTTGTTTCAATAAATTCTTGAAAATAAGATCTCGCACGGATATATTTAGATAAAATTTATATAAATGACATGTGGAGTCTATAAACTAGTAGTTGGGATAGAGGAAGATATAGAGTATGGATAAGTGCGGAAAAACTGTATATAAATAAGTGACTAGGATGGAATATTTCTTATAGAGGATAAATATAGCTATCCTTACGGAGTCAGCACTAAAAACATGCATCATATCATAGGATCACAGGACCATCACATGTTCACACTTTACTGCTACGGGCGCTGCTGCAGTGCAGACTGCAGAGCAGAGAGCACGGTGTGGGTAATTTACGACCAAGGCCGTAACAGACGACAGTAATCCTGTACGAAGATTTCTGAATAATGATTCGGTAGCGTCCTCCGAACCCTATGACCGAAATGATTACTCACCCCTCGGCCCCGCCTCGCCTCTCCCGGTCCCGGCCAAGAGCGTGCGTGGCCTCCTCTGCCGGTGTGCCCCTGCTGCTGGCTGCTGGCTGCTGCTCTGTCCCCCCACTACCACCGTCACCACCCCGTCTTGCGGTTACAGCCAGGCTCCATAAAAGCTCCTCCGCTCCGCTCGCCGCCCGCCGCAGGGCGAAGCGGATTAATCCCACCACCGAAATGACGTGATCCCCGTTCCATTCACCCTCGTGCCGCCGCTGCCGCGTGCCGCCCTTGAAAAATCCCACCACCACCTTCCTCGCCCTCCACTCTACTCTACTCTACTCCCCCGCTCCACTGCCCCAGTCCTCCTTTCACCGCCAGCCATAGCCGCAGCACAATGCAGCCGCCTACCCTTCTCCCGCTCGCCGCCGCCGTTGTCGCCGTCCTCCTACTCGCCGTCGCCCCGACACCCGCCGTCTCCCGCCACCGCCACTCGTCCGCCGACACGGAAACGCTCGATGTCGCCGCCTCACTCTCCCGCGCCCGCGCCGCGCTCTCCACCGACGCCGTCTCGCTGCACCAGTCCGCCGCCGAGGCGAAGCGCTCTTCACCGGAGGGCAGCGGCGGCGGCGGCGGCCTCACGCTACGGCTCCACTCCCGGGACTTCCTGCCCGAGGCGCAGCAGGGGCAGCGGCACGAGACGTACCGCTCCCTGGTGCTGTCCCGCCTCCGCCGCGACTCGGCACGCGCCGCGGCGCTGTCGGCCCGCGCGACGCTGGCGGCGGACGGGGTGACCCGTCTGCACGACCTGCGGCCCGCGAACGAGTCGGCGGTGTTCGCGGCGTCCTTGGCGGCGGCGATCCAGGGCCCCGTGGTGTCGGGCGTCGGGCAGGGCAGCGGGGAGTACTTCTCCCGCGTGGGCATCGGCAGCCCCGCGCGGGAGCTGTACATGGTGCTGGACACCGGCAGCGACGTCACCTGGGTGCAGTGCCAGCCCTGCGCCGACTGCTACCAGCAGTCGGACCCGGTGTTCGACCCGTCGCTGTCGGCCTCCTACGCCGCCGTCTCCTGCGACTCCCCGCGGTGCCGGGACCTGGACACCGCGGCGTGCCGCAACGCCACGGGCGCGTGCCTCTACGAGGTGGCCTACGGCGACGGCTCCTACACCGTGGGCGACTTCGCCACCGAGACGCTCACGCTGGGGGACTCCACGCCCGTCACCAACGTCGCCATCGGGTGCGGCCACGACAACGAGGGCCTCTTCGTCGGCGCCGCGGGGCTACTGGCGCTCGGCGGCGGGCCGCTCTCGTTCCCGTCCCAGATCTCCGCGTCCACCTTCTCCTACTGCCTCGTCGACCGCGACTCCCCCGCCGCGTCCACGCTCCAGTTCGGCGGCGACGGCGCGGCGGCGGCCGACACCGTGGCGGCGCCGCTCCTGCGGAGCCCGCGCACGGGCACCTTCTACTACGTCGCGCTGTCGGGGATCTCCGTGGGCGGACAGCCGCTGTCCATCCCGGCGTCCGCCTTCGCCATGGACGCCACGTCGGGGTCGGGCGGCGTCATCGTGGACTCCGGCACCGCCGTGACGCGGCTCCAGGCCGCCGCCTACGCGGCGCTCCGCGACGCCTTCGTCCGGGGCACGCAGTCGCTGCCCCGGACATCGGGGGTGTCGCTGTTCGACACGTGCTACGACCTGTCGGACCGGACCAGCGTGGAGGTGCCCGCGGTGTCGCTGCGGTTCGAGGGCGGCGGCGCGCTGCGGCTGCCGGCGAAGAACTACCTGATCCCCGTGGACGGGGCCGGGACCTACTGCCTGGCGTTCGCGCCGACGAACGCGGCCGTGTCCATCATCGGGAACGTGCAGCAGCAGGGCATCCGCGTCAGCTTCGACACCGCCAAGGGCGCCGTCGGCTTCACCCCGAACAAGTGCTAGCCTGTGGCTTCTGGGTTCTGGCTAACCGCCTTGTTAGCCACGGTGGTAGTACTGTAATGACTAGCCGGTGTTTAATTAGCGGGAGAGTTATTAGAGTGGGGCAAGTAATTAAGGGAGCGGTGGGCCCCTACCTGCCGGTCTGGGGAGGAGCGAAAGGCAAAGGCGAGGACAGATGATGCCATGCCAGGCTTCCAGCCTGTTCGGCGCGGCGGGTGGGTCCAGTAGTGTTTCTCTCTTTCCCTCGGTTCCGGTCTGAGTACGCTGTTCTGCTGGTTATGTTTCTGCTGCTGGTCATGTTTAGCGGCTTCGGCTGGCTCATAGAATACTATTCAATCAGCTGAAACTAGTCGGCTTTTTCACCAACCGAACCAGTCCTATGGAATGGGTGTGCATGGGATGTGCGTGCGTGGAGCCTTGTCATGACGAAATTAGGTCATGGGGCTCCAAGTTTAGTATTTATTTTTATTTTATTTGTTATGTCAAGAAAAATGGAAGTTTCCATCCAGCGGAAAGAATTAGATATGCTTGCCTGTTACTAATTTGACGAAGGTACAGCAGTAATCTGTGTCGTGCAAGTGTACACCACTGGTTTGGTTAGTGAGCACTGAGCACACACAGGACAGCAATTGGTAGAGCAAAGCGTGCATGCATTGGTAGCATGGCGTTGTCGGCGCGTCTCCTCTCATGGTCATGGGCCCTGATAAACTTTGGTAGCCACCGTCCGGGATCGGGTCACATGCGTCAGGCTGTGCGTAACCTCGACCTTGTTCATCTGCCTTATAATCCGTCTTATTCGATTTGTTTTTTTAGCCGGTATAGTATTTTTCTTTTAAAAAAATTAGTCGACAGTGTTTTTCAGCTGACTTATAATTCGAGTCTAACGGGCCCTCCTCGTAGCGCGGCTTTATGCGACGCAGTTTCTCTCGTGCTTTCCTCACATCGGGCCCGCCGTGTGTATATGACCATTTGCGGGGAACTTACCACCCGATTCCGTGGTTGTGGGACCCGATGATCTATCATGACCGTCTCGGTGGATGAGGTCAGAAGCCAGGAGGAAGTGGATGAGATCGAAGGAGGCCCTGCGGCCTGCGCTGCCGCTGCTGGTGCTGGCTGCTGCGTCCGGTGTCCTGCCCTGAGCAGAGGCCCATGCGTGATGCGTCCAGTGTGCCTTTCATTGGATTAATTAATGGTGGTTGGTAGTAGCCGTTACTGTTGGGAAGCAGAGCAGCAGCCTTGAATGCACCTGCTGCTTGTGAGCCCTCAACGTCCCAGATGCCTCGGTTGTCCCCACCGTTCCATCCCAATCCCATGGGGCATGGGACCTGCCCTGGCCAAGTGGCCATGCATGCCAGCCTTCCACTCGAGTCTCGAAGGATCGAGCGTCCTGTTCTGCTGGTCATGTTTCGGCTTGTTTCAGCTTGTTTTAGCTTATTCTCTTTCATATAATACTATTGAATCAGCCGAAATCTGCCGACTTTCCTACCTGCCGAACCAGCCCAAGGACTCAAGGGTGGCGTGGCTAGCTGCCACATGTCCGTCTACGATCGATCTCTAAGACTATCCGCACTCATGGACCTCTATATTCATCCTCTATACGTCCTAGTCAGCAAGATTCTCTCCTCTATACTCAATTTTCCCGTACCCATTCATCCTCTATATCATCCTCTATCCACTATATCTACTGTGGGACCTACTTGTCACTTTATCTAAATACTATATCTATATGTAATCTAGTTTTGAAAGATTTATTGAGACGAATTTAATGGTGCAATCGAAATTTAATTTGGATTTTTGGTTTGTGAGTTATAGTATTTTTCCCTTTGTTTAGCTAGTGGGGCCCGCTATTATAGAGTATAGAGTAAGCACTGTACTACTCTAAATATAGAGTGAGAGAAAGGATAGAGTATCGTTTTAGAGTATCTAGTGCAGCAGTTTTTTACTCTATATTCATACTCTAAAGCTTTAGAGTATCGTTTTAGAGTACCCACTGCGGACAGTCTAACGTTGGATTCCAGATCGTTGATGCGAGCAAATTGACATGTGACTGGCCGCCACATGTCAAGGACTGAGAACAACATTAAACATTTGTATACGTACACAAGGGATAAAACGGTAGAGTATAGACGTACAACCTACAGTGCTGTTACGGTATTGCCTCTTCTCGGTATTTCTCTATGACCTTGCATGATGCACGTATTTAATTTGTGAGCTTTTGTTCCGTGCATAGATCGTTCGAGAGTAATGATGGTCAACTGCTACTGCTTTACGAATAGGCTAATCGCGCACGGCGCAATTCGTACTCAGAAGAAGGCGCAACCGCTCAAGTTTTGCATTGCAATCGTGTATACTCAAATAATCTTGTTTGGAATTGGAATTACTGTCGAGAACTGTCCTGGTGAGAAGAAAACTGTAGCGCCAAGAGTAGGTGGTGCGTCGCAACAATCTTGTTGAGCACAATAATTAGTGGTCACGCACTCGCGCATGCGATCGATGTCGCATCCCAACCGCCTACTATGTAAAGAAAGTGACAGTGCACGAAAATTCAAAACAAACAAAAATCATGAAACGCCCATGCATCATGCATGCATGCATCTGGACTGGACGTGTGCCGACGTGCCGTGTTATCAACAAACAGTGCCCCAATTGAGAGCGTGACAGGGGGTACAAGGTTCCGGTGGTTGGTAAACAGATTCCGATAGCGTCTTATTTGATGTATGTGTATCTAGTTTAATGCACATGTGTTGAAGTGGAATAGAATGGAACTCGGTTCAATCTTACTCCAATCTACTCCCTCCGTCCCAGAAAAAATGTCGTTTTAGGTTTTTCAGACATCGTGTTTGACCGTTCGTCTTATTCAAAAAATTTTAATAAATATTATTTATTTTGTTATGACTTATTTTATCATTAGAGATACTTCAATAATGATTTATTTATTTTATAATTTGCACAAAATTTTTGAATAAGATGAACGGTCAAACACGATGTCTGAAAAATCTAAAACGACACTTTTTCTGGGACGGAGGGAGTACTTAAACACACATATGGATTTAGATGAATACGTTCACGTCCAAACAAACCCTAGTTGTTTTTCTTATCCCTCCCTGGCCTTCGTGCTCTTGTTGTGACGCTCCTGCAGTCCTGCTGGGTCGCTTTGATATGAGAATCCAAGAAGTGGGAATTTGTTTAGGGCCTATTTAGATACCAAATTTCCCTCCCAAATTCTACTATGTAAAAAAAAGATTCTCATCACACCAAATTCTACTATGGAGTACAAAATGTAGATGAAATTAAAAACTAATTGCACAGTTTTGTTGTACTTTGCGAGACGAACGTTTTAAGCCTAATTAATCAATGTTTGGACAATTATTACCAAATAAAAACAAAATGCTACAGTACTACACAGTACTCCCTCCGTCCAACAAAACATGCAATTCTAGCACAGTAACATGTTTTAGTATATCATGTTTGAACAATTATAGATAAAAAACTAAAAATAATTATAACATCAAATAAATATCATAAGATTACTTATGAAATATATTTTCATAATAAATTAATTTGGAGTCATAAATATAAATATTAGTCTCTAAAAACTTGGTCAAACATGAATAGCTTTATCTGGCACGCAACCCATAGTTGCATGTTTTCTTGGACAGAGGGAGTACTGTACAGTAATTTGGCACACGCCAAATCCGGCGAACTAAACACGACCTTGGACGGAGAGGGAGGTGGAGGGTAGGTCGGCAACAGCATCACTAGGTGGAACACGCGTGCAGTTACTCCCTGACGGTAATCTAAATTGGTTTCAGAGAAATTGAATATGACCCTTCCAAAAAAAATTATTGAATATATAACCAGCGACGCTCCGTAGCGGGACGATGCAATTACGTGAGCAGTTAAACAAACCTGGTGCAGTGGTGCAAAGGACCTGCGGATCAGGAGAAGGGTGCATCACGCGGCCATGGCCAGGCCGCTTGAGTACGTTTGCAGCACGGCTGGTTAGGTTAGGTCACAGGGTTTATTGCTACTGGCCTGTGTATAACGAAGGACGATGGAGTACTCGGGCTGCCCGGGCGGGCATGCATCGCTGATTCGCTGATCGCTCAGTGCACAGCTCACTCCCACTGCACCCAGCTGGCCAGCTCCCATCGTGGCATCGTGGTCGATGTCTTTGTCCTCCACGCCTCCACGTTCGGAATCGAAGGTCCTGGCCGTCGACACCACCATGCAGCATGTCCCCACCACCCCATCCGGTCCGCCGTGCAGGCCCGCTACCAGCTTTGCTTTTTTCTCCCGTCCGCCTCCGTTGCTTTCCAGTGGAAAAGCCTTCGCCTCTCGCCCTCTCGCATCGCCTTTCTTAGTCCTCGCCGTGCGTCCAGGTCTGAGCACGATCTCCGAGGCCCAAAGTCCGGCCGAAGACGCGGGCGCCGGCGTGCCGGAGGAAAAAAGGGTCGCTTGATGGTCTCACTCTCACTCAGACACACAGCAGCATCGCGCTGGACGACTGCTTGAGGGCTTGGTTGGGCAGGCACCACTGCACCATGGAGGGCCCGGGCTGGACTCCCGTCCAGTCCAACAGTGAGCAGGCCCAAGAGGATGTTTCTTCACGGGCCGGCTGGCCTGATTTGTTGCGATGCCAGTGGACGAATCACACAGCACTTGGTTGGGCTGCTCCCTGCAGTGCAACGATGGGCCAGGGAGCAGCCCAAAATATGACTATATGAGGCTTTGTGGCCCAGGCTAATAACTCACGTGCTCGATCAACCGAGCAGAATTTGGTCCGGCATCCATTTAAAGGGCCAGTTTTGAAAAAAAAACCAAGACAAT
The DNA here is from genome assembly GCA_038087645.1 of Saccharum hybrid cultivar R570. Classification (NCBI taxonomy): domain Eukaryota; kingdom Viridiplantae; phylum Streptophyta; class Magnoliopsida; order Poales; family Poaceae; genus Saccharum; species Saccharum hybrid cultivar. The sequence goes on along the minus strand of JAQSUU010000112.1, from coordinate 6,557,873 downwards.
GTTTGCAGGAATTAGATGATCTTTTAGTAAGCGAAAGCAGGCACCGAAATTGAAATCGGAAATGCTAGGGTGCGGGTGTCCGTCCGTCCGTCCAGACTTCATGCTTCCTAGGTGGGCCTACGCGCTACCAGCCCAACAGACCTGCTCCCTTCCTAAAAAAACAACAGACCTACTTCCATCTATCTTATTTCACGGATTCTAAAAAAAAAAGCGGCATTTCCCGACTCACACAGCCGTCGTGGTGTTCCCCGTTGCTCGTCCGCCGCTCGCCTTCTCTAGCTCTGGGGTGCCTCGCAGCGGGCACGACACCCACGCGCTGCGACCTTCTACAACGCATCTACCCGACCGCCATTACCACCTCCACTGCGGGGCCCGCTCCCATGGGGTGCCGCCGCTCACTAGGGGCCGCGCAGCCGCCCGCCACTGCCATCCTCCTCCACCGTGACCTATCAAGCGCCGGATCTCGCTCTGCAATGCTCCCCACCCTGCCAGATTTTGCTGAAAGCGTATGTTGCAAGCGTGTGTTTCAAGTGTTTCAGATGTTTCAAAGGTATGTTGCAAGTTTCATACGTATGTTGCAATGGTTTGTACACGTACGTTGCAAGTGTCTGTTCCCAATGTTTCATATGTTTTTCGGATGTATGTTGCAAGTGTGTTTATCTAGATGTTGCATGTGTTTCATACATATGTTGCAAGTGTTTTATCTGGATGTTGTGTATGTTTTACAATTTTTTTCAAGTGTTTTTTGAAAGTGTTTTAAACACATGTTTCAAGTGTTTCATCTGTCTTTTTTTATATGTTGCAAGTGTTTGCATCTGTATGTTTCAAAAGTAGATCAGATTTGCATATGTTGCTATGCCGCCTATACGCACATGTTTCAAGTGTTTCGTCTGTTTCAGGATGCATGTCGCAAGTGTTTCATTTGAATGTTTCAAAAGTAGAACTCGGAGAAACACATGTTGCTGCTGCTAGTGCACCGCCGTAGGTCACCACGTGCGCCTGCTGCTACGTGCATGCGGGCATGCGGGCGCGTGAAATAGAACGGGTTCGAGATGGTCCCCATGCATGCGTGGGCCCGTGCAGCCTCTAAAGCCGGATGGGTGCGAGGCGAGGGAGCTGGGTGCGTCACGTGCATGCGCGGGAGCACCGTCTGACACTAGCAGCTCTCATCAGACGTCTGGACGCTAGCAAGTCCAAATTGAAATTGGACCGGGTATCCTTTCAAAAAAGAAATGTTCCAAATATGGATAGCTGTGAATTGTGTGATACATGACCGTACTTCCACCGCAATCAGCTAGCCCCATCTTACTAGTGCAACAACTATTGCTTCTGAGTCCCTGCGTCAAATTATTCTATGGCTGAAACGACCCATTAGGATACTCAATGCAAGAAGTGATCCTGGGAAGTAGAGCATGAGAGGCTAGTTTTTTTTTTAATACCATACCCATTAGAACATTTTAGAGAATCACTTCATATAATCAACCTAACATCACTTTACACTACACTGTAAAATAAAGTTCAGGAGAACTCTCCCTAAAATTACCTCGGGAGGTGCTGAAGGAACTTTGCCAAATAGACCTCAAACATATAAATAAATAAATAAATAAATAAATAAATAAATAAATAAATAAATAAACAAACAAATAAATAAATAAATAAATAAATAAATAAATAAATAAATAAATAAATAAATAAATAAATAAATAAATAGACTGGATCACATATTGTGCCTTGCACAATCGGTCATACTATATAGGCCCTGTTCTGCTGGTCATGTTTCAGCTTGTTTTGGCTTGTTTCAGCTTATTCTCTCTCATATAACACTATTCATTCAGCCGAAACCAGCCGGCTTTTCCACCAGCCGAACCAGCCCATATACTGTAAAATAAACCTCAGTCACGCATGGAATCGTGCATCCAATATGTTTAAAAAGGTAGCTAGAAATGTGTCTCGCTTCTTGCAGCGTGCCATTGGCCCACATCGAGGCCTCTCTCTCCTTTCCACACAGTCACACATACGCGGAGTACCCTCCCCGCCCTCATGCCCACCACTGAACAAGGCCGCCAACGTCGTGCGCTGCTTCGGTCGCCAGCATCCTTCTCGCGATCCTCACCCCGCTCCGCCATCCTGCGTCGATGCACGCCCTCTGCCTCGGTAGTCGGTACATCGTCAGTCGTCACCGTCCCACCCTAGCTAGTATAGTGTGATGCATGACCGTATCTCCATCGCCGTAAGACTACCCGCAGATACTCTAAACCTTTAAAGTAAGAATATAGAATAAAAATTGTTACACTAGGTACTCTAAAGCGATACTCTATTCTTTCTCTCACGCTATATTTAGAGTAGTACAGTGCTTACTCTATACTCTATAGTGACGGGCCCTACTAGCTAAACAAAGGGAAAAAATGCTATAACGCACAAACCAAAAATCCAAATTAAATTTCGATTGCACCATTAAATTCGTCTCAATAAATCCTTCAAAACTAGATCACACATGGATATATTTAGATAAAGTGATAAGTGGGTCCTACAGTGGACAGAGTGGATAGAGGATGAATGTGTGTGGAAGAATTAAGTATAGAGGAGAGAATCTTGCTGACTATGACGTACAGATGATGAATATAGAGGTCTATGAGTATGGGTAGTCTAAGCTCGCACCGCTGGACGTCCTTCATCTCATAATATGGGAAAGCTGGTATGGTATCCATAAGGTCGTCTACGGAGTACTCTGGATCTCTGATCGACATGGCATCAGTCCTGTTCTCAAAGGCATGTAGATTTTTTTATATTTTTAATCTTTTTTTATTTAATATTTTAATAATAATTGCACCTAATTTTTTTTCGAATCTGACCCTTTTAGTCGTGCTGGTGTCGCTGGCGTGACCAAATAACGATGTTGCGTCATATGCATTGGTGGGACAACACCTGCCACGTTAGATAACGTTTTCGACGTTGAAAACCCTGTCGCGTACACTCCCGTTGGCGCGACAGTATTGTTCTGTCGCGCCACTGGGAGTAGCGTGACAAGACTCAAACTTAGAAAAATTATAACTTTTCGATACAAAGTCGGATGAAGATGATTTTTATATAAAAACTGTAGATCTCGACGAGATCTACAACTTTATAGTTTTGAGTTTTCTCATTTGAGAATGTTAAAATGCTCAAAAAATTATATAAAATTTCAGCCACATAATAATCGTGTACTATTTCTTGTCGTATTAGAATGCTGTCAAATAAAGATACCTTTTATATCAAAGTCGCAAATCTCAATGAGATCTATAACTTTATAGTTTTGAGTTTTTATATTTGATGTCGTTAAGATGCTCAAAAAAATAAATATAAAATTTTAGCAGTATACCCAGGCTGAAATTTTATATTATTTTTTTGAGCATCTTAACCACCTCAAATGTAAAAACTCAAAACTATAAAGTTGTAGATCTCATTGAGAGCTACAACTTTAGTATAAAATGTGTCTTCATTTGACCCTATACAAAAATCTAATGCGACAAGCGAGAGTACGCGATTATTATGCACATGAAATTTTATATAATTTTTTTTGAGCATCTCAACGTTCTCAAATGAAAACTCAAAACTAGAAAGTTGTAGATTTCGTCGAGATCTATAATTTTTATATAAAAATCATCTTCATCCAACATCGTATCGAAGAGTTATGATTTTTCAAAGTTTGAGCCTTGTCACGCCACTCACAGTGACGAGACAGAATAATACTGTCACGCCAACAGGAGTGGCGCGACAATGTTTTTCACGTCGAAAACATTGTCCTACGTGGTAGGTGTTGTCGCGCCAATACATGTGGCGCGACAATGTTTTTCACGTCGAAAACGTTGTCCTACGTGGTAGGTGTTGTCGCGTCAATATATGTGGCGCGACAGCGTTATTTGGTCACGCCAGCGACACCGGTGTGACCAAAGTGTCAGGTCTGCAAAAAATTTTCAAGTGTAATTATTATTAAAATATTAAATAAAAAATGATTAAAAAAATAAAAATTCTCCATAACATGTCCATCCATCTAGGCCTTGTTTAGATCCTAAATTTGGGATCCAAACTTTGCATAGTAAATGTCCCGTCATATTATAGTAATTTTGTTTTTATTTGGTAATAATTATCCAAATATTGATTAATTAGGCTTAAAATATTCGTCTCGCAAAGTACAACGAAACTGTGTAATTAGTTTTTGATTTCATCTATATTTAGTACTCCATATATGTGCCGACATTTTAATATGATGGAGAATCTTCTTTTTACATAGTGGAATTTAGGTATCTAAAGGACCTAGTGCAAATGGAGGAGTTACTAGTACTGTACACAGTACACGAGTCCCTGCAGGTCATGGCAACGTGACAACCACTTTTGGCTTCTTCGCCGCCGCCGCTTAATTACCGGCTACCACTGCACGCCCGTGACTGTACGGCGCTCCAAGGCTTGCTGTTAGACTAACCGGACCTCTATATTCATCCTCTATAGGTTCAGTCAGCAAGATTCTCTCCTTTATACTTAATTCTTCCACACCCATCCATCTTTTATATCATCCTCTATTCATTCTATCTACTGTAGGATTCACTTGTCACTTTATTTAAATATATCCCTGTGTGATCTAGTTTTGAAGGATTTATTGAGACGAATTTAATGGTGCAATCGAAATTTAATTTGGATTTTTGGTTTGTAAGTTATAGCATTTTTTTCCCTTTGTTTATCTAGTGGAGCTGCCATTATAGAATAGTATAGAGTAAGCACTGTACTACTCTAAATATAGAGTGAGAGAAAGAATAAATTATCGTTTTAAGTATCCAGTGCAACAGTTTTTACTATATATTCATACTCTAAAGCTTTAGAGCATCGTTTTAGAGTATGGGTTGTGGCCAGTCTCAGTGTTAGATCCTCCGCTATTTTACTCGTTTTTATAAAATTTGTCTCGTTGTCTGCTACTACTAATCTGAGTTTATTTATTTTGGTCCTGACACGATGGCACGTAGGACAAGGTCCAACACAGGCTTTTTCCTTTTTTTTTTCAAAAATCGAACAAGGTCCATCACGTTAGTAATGGTATGCCGTGGTTGCAAAATCTCTGTCCATGTCTGCATCGCTATACTGTCATTTTTACATTCTTCATTCCATATTTCCATTGCTATTCATGAAACGTGACTACTCGAAAGTACGTACTGGTTTTGCTCCCGTGCGTGCTTTTCTTCTTAGAAACACACATCTCTAAATATTTACATTTAAGAGAGAGACTAACAAATCGTATTCTTAGGATCTTTTGGCCTGGTTTTTTTTACCAGATTCTATTGTTGATGCAAAAGTGGATCTGCAAACACAAATGGCTAATACCCGAAATCGATATCCAAAGCGTGTCAGTTGATTTGACCTGTTAATCGACAAGGATGAAAATACGAGCACTTTGGTCCTGACAACAGCGATACGCCCGGAAGTCACGGCCAAGAGGTACTCACGCGGAACTCGAGGATCGTCAAAGATTGCACTGGAGCAATGCAACTCGCTGAATCGATAAGAACTCGTAAAAAGAAAAAAGTATGCAAATTGACGAAGTCACCGAAAGTAGATGTAAATAAGAGTAAAAGCTGTTTTTGATATTGATTGATTGATCATTACATTGCCCTTCACCCTATATTTATATCCTGATCTACAGAAACGTAACCAAATACGACTAGGACACTAAATCCAAATCTAAGGAAACACATGACTTTGATACAACTCAGACTCTAATAGACGTATACAAGGAAATTAACTCCTATTTTATTCCACAGTCCGCCTCAATCACGATGGTACTCTCATCGACCTTCTTTCCATCGGTACACTCCCTGTTCCATCGGCAGCAACCTTCAAATCTCTTCCATCGGCATACTCCCTGTTTCATCGGCAGCGGTCTTTAAGTCTTTTTTCATCGGCATCGGTAATAATACCCTTAACCTTATCGGCAACACTTCAATTTGAATCCACATGCTGCCACCACCACTCATAAGCAGCCTTCTTTACAAGCTCTTTTTCATCGGCTACCAATCTACACAGTAATCTTTCCTCTACTGATTAGCCCTTCCTGACCATCTTGACACGTGCTAAAAACAATGTCAACATCTATATGAGAATCACTTCTTTCCAGCCAAACAGCTAAAATCTCGTACAGATTTAGACAAAAATCACTTCTCTATTTATATTAGAAGGTTAGAACAAAAAAAATCTCACCAAAGTCACTTTAGAATCAATTGTTATCTGCTTGCCCACCAGAATCAAGTAGAGTTACTCTACTAAAGAATCAAAAAGCAGAGTGAAGGAATCGGCCCATTTGACAAAATTATCATGAGCGACTTATTATCAAATAGGCTCAGTGTCTATCATTGGAAAGAGGTTTGATACGTTTATGAAAGAGAGCTTCATATATTGATACACACGTGATGTGAAACAAAAGGTTTGACTTCTGGTAGACGGGGGCACAGCTACTCTAGGTAGGTACCAATCGAGGCTATTATTGCTTTCTTGTGCGTAAGGCGTTAAACATTACTGGCCTGAATTTGGCACGCACGAGGCAATACCTGAATTCAGGTGTACCGCACCAGGCAATAGCTGAATCTTGTACTCTGACCTGGGAGTTCTTGGCTGGCATAGCTGCTGATCAACCTGCACAAAACTAGCAGTAGCTTTGGTGCGGCCTTCCCGTTCCCGAATCTATCAAGTGCTCGGTACAACGTGCGCCTTGCGGTCGTGCAGGCGAGCAGTAACCTGAATGCACGGGTTGGAGACGTCCAGGATAAAATTCTCGGTGTACACCCTGAAGTCAAACTTGGGAGAAACAAGCTTGTTTCGTTGCAGGCACTAAAATTTAGTTGGTGTCATATCGAACATTACATAGAGGTCACATGAGGTGTTCGGATGTTAATAAAAAAATAAATTATAGATTCCGTCAGTAAACCGCGAGATGAATTTAGTAAGCCTAATTAATCCGTCATTAGCACATATTTACTGTAGCACCACAGTATCAAATCATAGACTAATTAGACTTAAAAGATTCGTCTCGTAAATTAGTCGTAATTTATATAATTAATTATTTTTTAGTCTATATTTAATACTCTACACATACTCCGTATATTCAAACATCCTATATGACCACTAAACTTTAGGTCACCCCACGAACATGCCGCCAGTGGGGTTGGTTGACACTTTGGACGCGCGGCACGGACATGCCCCGCATCACTGCGCACGTCGCGGCTGCCTGCCCGGGCAATTCTCGGACGCGGTGAAGGCGGCGCACGATCCGAGGGTACAAATAAAATGCAGGAACGCCGCCGCTGCTCTGCTCAGCTGGCTAGCAACCACGGAGATTGAGGCAGTGTTTAGTTCCTTCAAAATTCTAAAAATTTTACAAGATTTTCGGTCACATCGAATCTTTGAATATATACATGAAATATTAAATGTAGGTAAAAAAAATAATTAATTATACAGTTTGTCTGTAATGTCGAGACGAATCTTTTGAGCTTAGTTAGTTCGTGATTAGATAAATTTTACCAAATAACAACGAAAAGTGCTACAAGAACTTTACACAAACTTTTTCACCATCTAAACAGCCCATGACATTGACACCGTGTTTGGGGTGGCGGTGGTGGTTCCCGTGATACCGCCAATGTCGAGATCCACTCGAGTCACGTGGGCCATTTCGTTACGTTTTCAATGAGGGTCCATCGCCGCACCAATTATTTCGGCCGATCGGCTCTCTCCTAATCGCTCCGTCCCACGCCCACATCCACTACAAGCTTCAACGTCTGTGCCTCTGTGTGGCCTCTGTTCACTCACTGCTAGCCGGGTCCCTACTATGACCCGTAGCCGCATCTACTGTCCTCGTGCTCATCCATGCAATTATCAAACAAGGCCAGTTGTTACCGTGAAAGATGCTGATGGCCGGCCGCGCGTTCACCACCTCCTCTCCTCCGCTTGCCATTTTTTTTTTACAGCTCTGGCTCACGTGAGCTCTCCATGCATGCAATGCAAACAAGCTCGCTTGATCCAGAGAGCTGAGACCGGGACGGGAGGAGAGGATCGAAATCGAAAGAGAAACGACTAATTAGCGCGTCAAAAAGCTGGCTCAGATTCGCGACCCCCGTTCTTGAATAATCGCTTCCCTGTCCGCTTCTCACCGCTCCGGATTCCCTCCCTCCCCCGCGTGCACTCCCTCACGCACGGATCACCGTACGGCGTAACGCCATCAGATCCACAACAGCGTTCTTCCCCGCTTCACCTTGTCCCCTTCCTTCCCCACCACTATTCCTCCAACACCTCCATCCAGCTGTTTCCAAGCTCCACTCCAACGCACGCACGCAGCGAAGAAATTTTTCCTACTCTTTTTTTCTTGCAAACCCCCTAAAATCCTCGTCGCTACGGTCAGGGGATCCCCCAATGCGGCTGCTCCCGCTCCTCCTGCTCCTCCTCGCCGGCGCCGCCGCCGCCGCCCGCGACTCCGACGACCCCTTCCTCTCCGGCGGTAGGCTCCCTTAGCTTTGCCTCCATAATAGTGTTTCAAGTCGTGCTGCAGTAATGCAAACGGCACAAATGCTAACTCTGCGGCGTCTCTGTCCCCCCTCGCGCAGCGGCGAACCACAGCTACAACATCGACTGCGGCGGCGCGGCGGACTTCACCTCCACCTTCGGCCGCCGGTGGCTCGCGGACCAGTTCTTCTCGGCGGGCGGGGCCGCGGGCATGGTCGCGGAGCCGCACCGCTTCCCGCAGCCGCAGGAGCGCACGCTCCGCTTCTTCCCGCCGTCCTCGGCGGGCAAGTCCTCCTGCTACTCGCTGCCCCTCCCCCCCGGCCGCTACTACCTCCGCCTCTTCTCCGTCTACGACAACTACGACTCCAAGCTCCGCACGCCGTCCTTCGACGTCTCCGCCGCCGCCACGCTCGTGCTCTCCTTCCGCTCGCCCTGGCCCGAGCCGGCCGCGCGGTACGGGGCCTACTCCGACCTCATCTTCCCGTCCGCCACCGCGCCGGCCTCCGACGTCTGCTTCTACTCGCTCTCCACCGACGCGCCCGTCGTCGCCTCCATCGAGGTCGCCCCCGTCCACCCGCTCGCCTACGACGGCGCCACCACGGGCGCCGACCTCATCCTCGTCAACTACGGCCGCGTCACCTGCGGGAACAACCTCTTCGGCCCGGGGTTCACCAGGGACGCCGACGCCTTCTCGCGGGTGTGGCAGGCGGATGTCGATTTCCGGAACAACGACCTCAGCTACGACGCCATTACTGCGGGCGGGAAGAAGATTTTCGGCAGCAACCAGCCGCCCAACTACTTCCCCACCAAGCTGTACGAGTCGGCGGTCACCACGGGCGGTGATGCCACCAATGAGATCGAGTACCTGATGCCCGTGGACACCAGGCTGTCCTACATGGTCTGGCTGCATTTCGCCGAGATCGATGCTGGGATCGGCTCAGCTGGCCAGAGGGTGTTCGACGTTGTGCTGGCTGGGGAGAACGTGACGAGGATCGACATTTTCAAGCAGGTCGGAGGCTTCTCGGCGTTCAAGTGGACCTACATTGTGAAGAATCTGACAAGCTCCACGCTGAGCGTCAAGCTTGTGCCAGTGGTGGGACGCCCGATTCTGTGCGGGCTTGAGAATTATGCGATGGTGCCACTTGAGATGAGGACGGTGCCGAGCCAAGGTGATCAATTCTGAAGATTTTTGGCTGGACTGTTGAAATGTTAGGATACCCGCAAACTTGCCCCCTACCTCTGCCCTCTCAGCTTCTTGCGTTGGTTTTGGCAGTGGCTGCAATGAAGGCGTTAAAGGAGTCGCTGAAAATTCCTGCGAGGATGGGTTGGAATGGTGACCCTTGTGCACCGAGGGAGTGGGATGCATGGGAGGGAGTTACTTGCCATCGCGGTGACAAAGGGCTTGTGATAACACAACTGTAAGTACTGTTCTTCTCGTTTTTATTTGCAATGTGTTTATTGTGAGCATTTCGAGGTTGTGTTCAGCTGGCTTATAATCCGTACTTTTCAGCTTGTTTTTTCAGCCGGAACAGTGTTTTTCTCTCACCAAAAATGCACTAACGTGACTGAGCATTTTTCATAGAATAGATTGGATTGACTGGAAAGGAGATGTTTAACAGACAAGCAGATATTGGAAAAATTCTAATATCCTATCTACCTGAACATTTAGCATTTGTTAGTTGCACGTTGCACTGGAATTTCTAACTGCATAATTGAAGTTGTAATTTGGTTGCTTGAGTTACAGGTCTTTCGATTATTTAATTTGAGTTCTTGTAGCTGCCAGTGTCTTGTCAATAATATAATAAATTATGTACATCGGTATCAGTATGTGAGGTTGAATGGAAGGGCCTGTGGATTATTTTCCTTAAATTATGTACATCGGTATTCTCTGTAAATTATGTACATCGTATCAGTATGTCTTATCAATAATGCTTGTGGTTACAACTTGTATGATGTTGCTGTTGCCCTCTACAGGGATCTGGCGAGTCAAGGACTAAAAGGTTACATCACTGATGAAATAAGTCATCTTAAAGACTTGGTAAGCTTGTAAGTATCATTTCACACACCAGTTGAAATCAAATTTGACCCAGGTCATCCTTGATATTTAGATTATTTTGCATATATGTAATCCTGACTTTGTGTTGATAGCGTAGCTTACAGGAGGATTTCAATTATGTGCATCTTCGTTTAGCTCTGTTGTTTACAGAATTTGACCCAGGTCTCTAGCCTACCCCAACTTGCTTGGGACAAAAGGCTATGTTGTTGTTGTTGTTGTTGTTGTTGTTGTTCGTTTAGCTCTGTTATAGGAGTATTTTTTAATATAAGAGAAAATCAAATAAATAAAGTATCATCTTTGTATAGCAGTTTGTGTCATTTTAGTTTGGCATTGTTATGAAAATTCTGACAGAGAATAGCAGTGCAGAACATCACATGTGGAAGTGAATGAAATTTGAATATTTAAGTTAGATAAAATCAAGTGCATGTGGTTACAACAGGAAAGTATATCAAGAAGTTTTAGTCTGTAGACCACACCTTGAATAACAATCCTTGACATGGGCATGCATGGTAACATGACTGGAATGAGCTGAATGGCTATGTTGCTGTTCATGTGTGCTAGGCTGCTAGCACGCTTAAAATGGAAAGATGTTTCAATAAATAAAGTGTCATCTTTGTATAGCAGTTTGTGTCATTTTAGTTTGGCATTGTTATGAAAATTCTGACAGAGAATAACAGTGCAGAACATCACCTGTCGAAGTGAATGAAATTTGAAAATTTAAGTTAGATAAAATCAAGTGCATGTGGTTGGTTAGATAAAATCAAGTGCATGTGGTTACAACAGGAAAGTATATCAAGAGGTTTGAGTCTGTAGACCACCACGAATAGCAATCCTTGTTCCTTGACATGGACATGCATGATAACATGACTGGAATGAGCTGAATGGCTATGTTGCCGTTCATGTGTGCTAGGCCTAGGCTGCTAGCACGCTTAAAATGGAAAGATGTTTCTCAGCAAAAATAATGTACCATTTCATGTGGATCAGGAATGTTAGGCAGTAGGGCTTGGGCACAAAATTGAATGGCTCTGAAGCTTCCATTATGGGGTCTGAACCTATGGGAATAGGTTCATAGTTTCTCCATCTCTTAAAGTTTTCAGATCCCTGGCCCTCACAATTGATTAATCACATCTCAACTGATTAAGCTCACTGACTGGACTGGCTTATTGTTTTTCTATGTTTGGATAAACTATATTTATAAAATCTTGCTCTATGAATAGCAAAAAAAAATCCATTAGTACTCTGTAGTCCTGGCAACAGTTTTTATCTGTACAGTTCTTCAATTGTCTGTTTCCTTTTTGTACAGTCGTTTGTTCAGTTGTTTTGTTGTTCCTTTTTTCTTATTAATAAAATTCTTACTGTGGGGGCCTCCCCTGCTGTATTTATGGTCAAAAACAGTTTCTAGTTCATATGTACTACATTCTACTATTCTTTTGTACTCTTTGCTTTAAATGGTATATATTCATTTCTACAAACGATGAGTACAAATGCTAAAGGGATATGTTGAAAATGTAAGTTGTTTTGTGAATTTGTCATACTGCCTTCTTGTTTTGTTGGACCTGCTTCACAGTAGGTTATGTTCAATATTTATCATTATCTAAACAATAAACTAATATTTTTAACATTTCCAAGCTTTCAACTTTTCATAAATGCTCATACATTTGCCATGAATTCTTTCTTGTCTATGGAAATGCCCTTTTGGCTTATTTCTTTACTTAGCAGTTTGCAATCCAGGCATCCAGCCATGGTTGTTAATGTGGTATCTTCTGTTTGTTCAGGAATTTGAGCTATAATTCACTGACAGGAACCTTACCACCTGGTTTAGGTCAACCTTCACTTGTGTCACTGTAAGTACACAAATTATTCCATTTTATAAGATGAAGGTGTGCTTTCATTGCAGTTAACGTTCTTCTGCAGCATTATAGTAGACAATAAGAATACAAGATACATGTTGCTGAAACAACTGGACAATGGCTGCTCAACATAAGAATACGAGATCATGATTTGTTACACATAACCAACTTTATACAAGTAAATAGAGTATTGAATTAGTAAATGTGCTTGAGTTGTGCATGTTTTCGTGTGATTATTCTCTTGTATTTACTATTTCAGCTCATGTTTAAATCGTTAAATTCCCTAAATAATATTTGTCTATGATCTTGTAATTCTTGTGCTTATACAAAACCTGGTGCTCTTATACATCATAAGCTTGTTTGATATGAGTGTTTCATTGTGTTCTTAGGGATATTTCATCAAATGAGTTTACTGGAAGCATTCCTGGCACCATAGGTTCGTCCAAGTTACAGACTGCGTAAGTACATTTTGAAGCTACTATTGAATTTGTTTATGACCTGTTTCAACAGTTCTTTAGTAATATATGAATATGCATGTACCAGTATAAACTTACTAGCTAGGACTTCTCATGCAGATTACTAAACAACAATCAACTCGATGGGCAAGTTCCAGAAAGACTTTACTCAATTGGCGTGCATGGTGGCGTGATAGAGTAATATATCCTTACTAAGTCTTGTAAACAAAACTTCCACTTCTTACCTGTGATGTCACATGTGGTTAAAAAAGAGTTACTATGCTCAGGATGAGAATCATCATTATTCATTAGTCTATTATATGCCAGGCTCCTGAACAGGTCCAAGAATGAAGGGTTTAGGTTCTATCATGTTGAGTAATGTATGTATTATGATATTATCAGAGTGGAGTAGACCAAATTTGCAAAATTATGTGCTTACCGATATAGGTCTGACTGCGATCTATCCAATCCTGAAAAAAGGAACTGATTCGGTGATAAAAGAATCTATTTCTTAGGAACAGATGGACAAGGCTTTGTTTACTTTATCTGGGGATGAACGATTAACTGCACCGTGCAGCTTTATTTCGAATAAATTTATTATTCTTAGCGCTTTCCTCCAAATTAGGGAGTTTAGGAGTGCAGAGAGTGAGCAGATAGATAAACTGTGCTAGTTATTACAGGATTGACATATACTTGTGGTATTAATTTTTGGTCTTCTACCAACATGTATTCTTCTGGCAGCCTCTCAGGTAATAAAGGTCTGTGTGGTGTGCCTACCTTACCTGCTTGTGCATTATTCTGGGAGAAAGGAGGGTTGAACAAAACTGGCAAGATTGCACTTGGAGCATCGTTTGGGTTTCTTCTTCTTGTCATACTTATAGTGGTCTACATACTGTGCATCAGAAGGGGGCCATATGACTACGATTTTGACTTCCCTCAAGATTTGACATGTAAGTATTATTTAATTAACTTCCCGCTTCGTAATATCTGCTCTAAAACTCCATATGTGACTGAACTTGCTTAGTGATCTGTAAGTATTATTTAATTTACATTGCAGCAAGGCAGTTTATTTCTCTTGTTAACCATTTAATTTACTTCTTGCTGTAAGAAGATAAACCATTCAACTCTAACTTGGCTCATAATTTTTATGTATCTTCAATAAACTGTAACTTGATGGCACTGTCTGAAACTTACTAAATTCTGACTACAGCCATATCGGCAATATCAGCAAAAAGGAATAGGTACCAGAGGGCAAAGTCCGTGATGCTTGCTGAGATGGAGGCACATAACCCAGATGGTTTCTACACAAACGGGAGCCCTCACTGAGTGACGTGCTCAGAAATTGGTCTCACTGATAGCTATATTTATTGAGGGAACACTCATGGTGGTTGGTGGCATGAAGGAGGTATATAGGTTTTGAATCAATTTTGCCCGCGTCACCAGCATGGCGGCCTTGCATTTTCGCTCAGGTTCCATACCATGGCAGTTACACTCACAGTTTGAGATATTCGAAATGTAGCATATGTGCTTGTATCCTGTAATATGGGGCGTATGAGGCAGTCGTAGTTCCTGTAGTGCACCGATTCTTTTTTACTTACGGAGTCTCCAAATAGTGTAGCTTACGCTTGCGCTCTCAATGAATCATGTAAAAGCAACCAGGACTGGGAGTTTGTGACAGATTCGAGCGTTGTAACTTGTAAGCTGGGGTCAAGGCTTTGTATTAATTTTTTGTATAGAACCTGACATGGTGTTACTAACCGACTTTGGGCAGTGAGAGGATCATTAGCTTGCATATCTTACTTGCCCGTTTGCCTGTGAATGGCTCTTGTTTGGGACGAGTCTTCTCTGCTGTACTGCAGAGGATTTGTTATTTTGTTTCCTCTTGAGTGCACATGTGGTTTGTCAATAAATTGGTTGCATCTTCGTTATGGTTGCATCTTCTGTTTTTGTTGTGGAATTTTTTTCAAAACATGGTTATACATCTATATAATGTCCTGTAAGGTTTCCAATTTTTCTTGGATATTTTTTGTCTTTTCTAGAGCCAAATCTATTTTTGGGAGCTTCTAAAGAAATTCCCACGAGCTCCAAATATTTGATTTGGGTTAGTCATGTCTCAATCTCTCTAGGAATTTTATAGGATTTTTTAGAAGCTTATATTCATTTTTTGTTGTTTAATTATCAAATATTTACCTTTTTTTAACTAAAAAAGAGGTTCACACCACTTTCAAAACCACTTCAAACCAAGGTAGGGATATAATTAAATGATTTTGTTAATTATTTTTAGGAAAAAATGGTTTTGTTGGTTGATTGAGAGTGTAGGATCAGGACTTTCAGCTTCAAAGCTTGAAGAAAGAAAATCATACCAAGGGTTTTTTTTGAGCGAAATCATACCGAGGTAACAATTCAGAGGTTTTTTCTCGAGAGGAGGTAATAATAATTCATAGGTAAAAAAATGGACCTTTTTTTTTAGCCCGCAGAAAAGGCCGCCGACACAAAGAGAAGGCCTAGGCCCAGCAGCCCAAGCCAACCAGTAGCCCAACCCAACCACCATTCTATCCAACAGACGCCGTCCGATTAGAATCGAGCGTCCCCACGCCGCGCGCACCAGCGCGTCGATAAAACCCTAGCAGCACACCAGCTATATAATCCTTCTCCCCACACCAAGCCTCCACCCGCTCCCCCACCCAGAAAACCCTAGCCGCCGCAGCTGCGGCTTCCCAGGTAAGCAGGAGCGTCCGCCCCCTCCACCGCCGCCATGAAGCGCAACCCCCGCGTCACCAGCTCCCGCCGGAAGTGCCGCAAGGCGCACTTCACGGCCCCGTCCTCCGTCCGCCGCGTGCTCATGTCCGCGGCGCTGTCGACGGAGCTCCGCCACAAGTACAACGTGCGCTCCATCCCGATCCGCAAAGACGACGAGGTGCAGGTCGTGCGCGGCACCTACAAGGGCCGCGAGGGCAAGGTGGTGCAGGTGTACCGCCGCCGCTGGGTCATCCACGTCGAGCGGATCACCCGCGAGAAGGTGAACGGCTCCACCGTCAACGTGGGCATCCACCCCTCCAAGGTCATCGTGACCAAGCTGAAGCTCGACAAGGACCGCAAGGCGCTCCTCGACCGCAAGGCCCGGGGCCGCAACGCCGACAAGGCTAAGGGCAAGTTCACCGCCGACGACGTCGCCGCCGCTGCTGGTGGTGCCGCCGCCACCGGTGCCTCTCTCCAGGAGATCGACTAGGCGCTTCGCGGGGATCTGATGGTGGTCGTACCGCCTTTTCCTCCTTATCGCTCTAGTTTTTGCTATCAATGATTATGTGCTAGTAGTTTTAAAGTTACTTGAAAACTGCTTTATGCCTTGATGAGAGTTTTGGAACTTAATGTGGATCTATGTCTGTCTGTGATCTGAGATACGAAGAACTCATTATATGGTTAATATCTCTTCGTTGTGGAATCTGCTAAATGATTGCTGTGCTTTGGCTTCACTCTATTGCTTATCTAATGCATCTAGTGGTTTATCTTGTCTGTTGAAATTTTGAATTTTGCTAATTTTATATTGTAGTCTGTTAAATTAGCTTGAATTATCGTTTGAAGGTTATATTTCGAATTATATCTACTTATGGGGAAGCAATTTTATATTAAATGTCAATCTCGCTAATTTGAAGGTTTTTATTAGTCATGATCAATTTATTTTAAAATGTGCCCATTTCAGACATTTGTCATCGGCCATATGTTTGTGGTACATGTCTTAGGGCCTGCTAGTTTGATCCCAAAACCAAGGGGATTGGATGGGGATCCCCCTCAACCCTCCTAATCCCCTCCAATCCCTTTAATTTTGGGATCAAATGAACAAGACCTTAGGCATGTTGTGTCTGGAAGGGTGTGAATGTTAAATTCACATGCTTCTGTTCTTGTTTTCCTTGATCAAGATACAGTTTACATCCAGCATGCTTATGCAGGTAATTTGGTGGCGTCTGATTATGTTTGCAATAGCTAATGTTAGCCTAAACCTTGTTAGCTACTGGAATGCTTCCCTGTTTAATTATGTTTGTATTGTAATAGCTAATTTTAGCCTAAACCTTGTTAGCTCCTGGTATGCTTGCCTGTTTAATTATGTTTCTAATAGCTAATGTTAGCCTAAACCTTGTTAGCTCCTGGTATGCTTGCCTGTTATTGAGTGCTAGCAATCTTATGCTTACATTTGTTCTGGAAGATTGTGCGTTCACGGCAGACGTGGTTCCAAGTGCACGCAACTCTTAAATAACTATGTTAATACTTCAATTCAGTATCATGAGGGGGCTAATGAGTGTTCTATATATAGCTTGTTTTTGTTTTGAACCAAATTGTTCATTTTGAATGAATGATACTTGTTGAACTGGGCCATGCTGAATGCTTGTTGAATCTTTAGCGAAATATATGATATTTCTGTTAGTGTGGAAACACGTTGATGCCCCTGAATTTGATCTTGTCTCTACCTGAAATATGTGTAAGAGCTGCTTAGATGTGATTTGCTCCAGTGTGGAGAAAAAGAAGAGGCACTGTTCATTTTCGTTTTGTTTCATTTGCCTATGCATTGAAATTGTACATACCAGTATATCACACTGAGGTTGGCATTGGTAATACGGATGCTCGTCTCCAACCTCTTTCTTGCCCCAGTCCCTCCCGCTCAGCCTGTTCGTTTGGACTTATCAGCAGAATCAACAGTCATCCAGCAGTGTTTTTCTCTCACAATAAACCAGCGAACAGTACTTTCAGCACAATAAACCAGCGAAACGAACAGGGTGGAGATCCTTGGAAAATAGTAGGAATTTTTCTGACCGTTTGGAATGCACTGGAAAAGAAAAATCCACTCAGTCCACTCAGATCTTTTGGTTTTTCCTTCGTGTACGGTGACAGTGCTTGTGAAGAATTGAAGAAAGAAGGCAGCATGCCACATCAAGAGCTTCTTGTTTCTGTCGCCAGTGGTAACCCCATGGCATTCCCGTTTGTACCACCGCCATCCAGAAGCGCCGCGCTTCTGGTGGGCAGTACTCCTGGTGCCCGTCATGGCTGACTTGATCTGCTTCGTGCCCTATCGCGTCCATGGCCTGCCCTTTGGCTTCTACGATTGGTGGATTGGTGAGGATGATGAACAACACGAGAGGATAAAAATGATAACACGCACGAGAGAGATCGATGAAAGAATTGTATAAAAAATTGAAGGGCGAGAAAACTAACTTAACCATCTATTGGTCAGGTGGTATTGTAAGTTACCTAAATATGCCAATCAAGGCAAGATCAATTTGTGAAGGTACATGGCTATATTTCATTTCTTTCGTTTTCCCTTTGGCATATATTCTCTCCATCCTAATTATAAGTCATTCCAAGAATCTTGAAAAGTTAAAACATCTCAGGTTTGACCAAAATTATAAAGAGAATTACAAAGATTTATGACATCAAACAGGTATACTACGAAAATATAACTAATAAAGAATCTAATGGTACTTAGTCGACATCATAGATATCTTAGTATATAAATTTGGTTAAATTTAAGATGCTTTGACTCTCTAAGATTCTTGGAATGACTTATCAATTGGGATGGAGGGAGTATCTAATTATTATTGAGTTCCCTGTATTTTTAATTCCTGTTTTCGAAACACCATCTCTATTTGTTTTCTGTGTTTTTTCTATCCTCTATTTTGCTATTTCATTTCACCCTTGTCTCGCCACAGCATGCCTTCTCCATCATCGCTAGCCAGTCGCCTACACCCATCCTTGTCCTTACCTAATCCCAATTGGACAAAGAGGTGGACTCCTTGCTCTCGTTGTCGACTCCGTACACTATATGTCTCCCGTCACTTTGCACTGCCCCTCAACCAACCACCATTGTCAAGTCGGCCATTGACCCATTGTGGCCGAACGCCTCCCCCTCTAAAGTCACCAGCCATTGGACGTGCCCCTCCCCCCTAAAAACTATAAACCATAACTCGTAGACATTTTGTTCTGTTCGTCACTTGCCTCGGCCACCGCCCACAGTTGGCGGCAAGGCAACTCTGTGTGGCTCCGCCAACCTCCGGTTCGTCCCTCACTCCACCCCTCTCGGGCTCACGAAGATCATGCATGTGACGTGTGCCAAACAAAGATTTCGCAAAAAAAAAAGTCTAGAGCCGCTTGCCGTGGTGCACACTACTTACTCGTGTGTATAATAATAATGGTGCATGCATGTATATGCAATGGCTTGACTTTTGGGTCCCTATTTTCTATAAGTCTATACAAGTAACTCCTATTATCTGTACGATAATAATGGTGCATGCATGTATATGCAATGGCCGGACTTTTGGGCCCCTATTTTCTGAAAGTCTGTATAAGTAACTCCTATTATCTGTAGTATAGCTTCTATATGTGATTTGCTCTGTACCATTTATCACTACCAGAGAAACCATATTCCATCCCCGACATCCATCCCGGCCTAGGTTAGGCCTGGGACTAATGTTGGCATTAGTTTCGAGCCTAATGGCTACGGGCGCTGGAGGCCTATTAGTCCTGGCACTGCAACACGAACACCCCTTTCGCAACAGATGGCTTGCAACGTTACAATTCATATGGTGCAAGCAACATGGTAGCATCGTTTACTAAGTGTTGGTAGGCATCTGTTTGGAATTAGATGTTGGTACTTGGAAGCCATCTGTTTGGAGTTCTTCCCAGATGACCCAGCCGCCCATTCACGCCTTCGACCATCTGCTCTAGAGAGGAAGGACCCATTCATGTAGACTACTACGATAAATTTTTATTTATACGCTTTGCGTATACTTTGAACACATCTAGGTAATAAACGTCAGATTTTACAAACTGAATTGTTGGCACATCTCTTGCTTTGATAGTTATTTAAATGTCTATTTTTTTATTCTAGATTGAATTCTTGTATTCAAAGTTTACTCTTTGGTAGACCATCAAGATATTGGTCCATAGTTTAATTCCCTATTTGGTTTTCTTAAATATAGCTAATTAAATTTTTTTCACCATTTGAGACAATCATCCTGCAACTTTAATATTTTAAGATCCAAATATCCAATGGACGTGCTTTTGTGCCATTAGGGTAAAGTATATTTTCAACCTTTAAATTGCAAGTTAGTTCACTTTTCAACCCTAAACTACAAAATCGGATAACAAACACCCTTCGACTATCAAAACTAGACAAATTTGGTCTTCTTCCTGGTTTATAGGTAGTTTTCCGTTTACTAAAAATAATAAAAACCTAGTTCGATCTCTAAAATTTCATAATTAATATTTCAAATAAAAAATATCAAACTACTACCATTTTTCTTCTAAAAATGTTATCAGCTCATTAATGATCTATATATATTTATTTGGAATCAATTTATTTCTGTTTCTTGCTCGTAGACATGCTCGTTAGTTATTTTTAAAAAAGTAGGATCAAAATAACTCTAAATAGAGTATCAACAAATAGATAGCATTTTTGGAAGAAAAATTGAACTAGTTTCATATTCTTCGCGATTTAAAATAAATTATTATCAATTTTTAGAGATCAATCTAGATTTTTATTATTTTTAGAAAGCATAAGACCAACTATGAAACTAGTCAGGGGATTAAGTTTGTTTGGTTTGAACAGTTAGAGGGTTTTCGTTACCCGATGCGTAGTTCAAGGTTTGCAATTTAAATGTTAAAAATATAATTTTTCTATGCATTTTATTTGGAGGATGTTCACATCAATCTAACATACTTTTTGTGGCATTGTGGCGTTTGTGCCGAATATCATGCTTTTAGCCTTAAAGAGCAACTCCAAGAGAGGTGGTAAAAGTAGACGGCTAAACCCATCATTAAGCCAATCTCTAAAATAGAAATCCCCGAAAAAAAACAGAAAACTCCAACAACATTTCTACTACGATGAGGCAGATGGCTAGCGGCACATGCAAGCTATATTTACCATGCGAGAATTCTAGGATAGATGACTTGCTATTTTAGAAAGCCAGATATAATAGCTGTTGAACTCTCTTTTCTTTCCAAAATAATTAAATATAGATTACACAACATGGATGACTCTTCTGTTGGAGTTGCTCCGTGGAAGCGCATTGGATCAAGGTCGATGGTACCCTAGTATCAGTGACGAATCTAAAAAGATATATGCTAGGAGGAGCTTCTCTTCCTTATTTTCTATACTTAGCCTCTTCTTCTGAGCTTCAGTGGATACAAACTTACAACAGGGGCTTAGAAGGGGCTCCATACATCCGGCTGCCCGACCCGGTGTTAGATCATGCTAGTATGGCTAAAAATGGTTGATGAAAACCTCACCATATATTTTTAAATATAATGCTGATAGAAATAAAAATAGCCAAAAATATAAATACGATAATAGTAAAAAACAATCATAAACGATATTACTGACGTGCTTACTCAACACGCGGGAGCTGGTAGGGGATAGTGACGCACGACCACCAGTATCCGTAGCCACGCGCGCGCTAGAGGACTCAGCAGCGTACGCCTGCGGGACACGCGGGAGGCACGTTGGCGTGAATGTGATCCGTGGGCTAGGAAGCAGGTTTCTTCCCCATTCTCATGTCTAGCTTCATGGGCCGAAAAGCCCAGGCAGCCTTAATCGGTCTATTTTTCATTCTTTTTTGCTCCTGTCTAGACTCAGCATATACAATCCACTATTTTGATTCTACGAGCTATTTTTTTTCTCTTTTGGGATAACGGGGATGTGGGAAATGAAATGGGCGGGGATGGTTACACATCTATATGGATGCAAAACCAGTATATACAAAGTTGATATTATTTTATACTAGTACACCTTGCACTTCGAGATTTAAAATTTTATAATTTCAAACTTTGTTTAAAATTCATGAATGTTATACTAGCACATTTAGAACTTTTTATTTCAAGATTTAAAACATTGTAATTTCAAACTTTACATTTTAAATTCAAGAACTTTATACTAACACATTTAAAACTTTGTATTTCAAGATTTAAAACTTTATACTTTCAAACTTTACATTTTAGGTTGAAGAACTTTATACTAGCACATTTAAAACTTTTTACTTTAAAATTTAAAACTTTGTAATTTTGAATTTTATTTTAAAAATTCAAGAACTTTATACTAGCACATTTAAACCTTTATACTAGCACATTTAAAACTTTGTATTTCAAACTTTGAAACTTGTAATTTTAAACTTTACACTTTAAATTTAGTGACTTTATACTAGCATATTTTAAACTTTTTTACTTTAAATATTTAAACTTTGTAATTTTAAATTTTATATTTAAAATTTTGGAACTTTATAATAACACATTTAAAGCTTTGTATTTCAAGCTTTAAAACTTTGTAATTTTAAAACTTTACCTTTTAAATTTAGGAATTAGCATATTTAAAACCTTTTCCTTTAAGATTTAAAATTTTTAATTTTAAATATTATTTTTAAAATTCAGGAACTTTATACTAGTATATTTAAAACTTTGTACTCCTAGCTTCAAAACTTTGGGCTTCAAAACTCTACACCTAAATTTGAGAACTTTATACTAGCTCATTCAAACTTTGTACACTAAAAAAAGAACTTTGTAATTTGAAACTTTGCACTCCAAGTTTTAGAACTTTGTACTACAACATTTAAAACTTTATACTCCTAGGCGCAAAACTTTACCATCACAAAAATTATTTAAAAATATATCCAACATGGATTTACCTTTATAGATCTCGTCATAATGAACGTAACGGTGCAAACAGAATTAAAAATAGATGTTTGACAAGAAAGTTATCAAATTTTAAAGTTTTATGTACCACATGCATATTTCGTATTAACAGGATCTGACACACGCATGCACCTCCTTTCCCTCCCGCACGTCCACCCTCCACGCTCAGTGACACGAAAGAGAAAAACAAAACAGACCCAAAACATAAAGTGGATATGTACTACTTATGGACGTAAAAGGAAACGGAGCCAGAACGGAAAGCGCGTCGGTAGGGTGACTGGCGCACGCGCGCTGAATAATGTTTTGGCAATAGGTCACACGCTGTAGTTAGTTGGGCCACAGTGGGCATCAGTGGCGGAGCCAGAATCACAATCAAGGGGGACCAAATTGGTCAGATTGATCATAGTTTTGTGGTCGATCAACTACTTGTTAAAGATAGATGAAATAACTACTGATTTATATGCGCACTTTGCAAATAAGACAAGCTTAGAATATCTAGCTCTCTATATGAACAATTTAGACTTACAATTATATACATATACGGAGTAGACCTTAATTAATCTAGGATAGCAAGGGGGGCCGGAGCCCAATATGGCCCGCACTTGGCTCCGCCAGTGGTGGGCATGGCAATCCTAGCTGTAGAGGCGTGTGGGCATGGTACAAAATTCTGCCGATGTTGTCACACCCATTTAAAGACCAAATGGAATACATATTCTTATGTGCGCCCAAAGATCAATCACACATAAGCTGAAAAATTATAAAGGGAGTATCATCACAAATGTTATTACATCACGATTATTAACACATAGTCTTTACACAAATGTAGCAGAAAGTAAAAAGGTAAATCTCTCGTGGTAGCTCCAATCATAGGCGACTGGTTGACTGCAAGTCTAGTAATCTTCCGGGAAGTAGGAGTAGTAGTCACTATTTGCACCATCTGTTACCCATCCGGGATTTTTATCCAAGTAAGAAAAATAAACAAGCATAAGTACATCTTGTACTCAACAAGTATAACATGGGGTTCATGAGACTCAAAGGCATGACATTGGTTTATCAGCATGTAGCTTTTAGTTGGCATAATTTTAGCATATCAATAGCATCAAGATGTCTCAATATAACAATAAACATATGATCCATGTGAAATAATTAACGAATAGCAAAAACATATTCATTATTAATGATCAACTATTCTATAAGGGTCCAAGGCCACTCGTGACCGTGAGCACGACTGTTATAACAGTTTTACACTCTGCAGAGGTTGTACACTTTCACTGCGAGTCGTGTTGCCCATATGCCCGGGTTAATTACTCCCAAAACACTTCCAAGGTGAGCAGGTAGGGAAACACTATGAAGTCTTTCGAAGGTTCGTCTAATAAGTTAGGGCCATTAGATTCACTCGGCAAACAGATGTAGAGCCCTCCTTCCAAATGACACAATGACACGCAGCCTATACACATAAGGACAGAGGCCGCACTATACCCGATTCGTCAAGTCATTCTTACGCCAAAAAGGTTACCACTAACAAGCTAGAAAAGGTCCTTCTATATGACTAAAGCCAGAGCCATATAGCCCTCACAGTTGTACTGTATATTCCAGATGTTCTCTTACAGATAAGTCCTTAAGGAGAGAAACTAGAGCACTATAAAATAGCCCAATGCTCTAGCCCCCTTTTATCATATTACTAAAAAGTCATCTTTTAATGTTTATTGCATATTCCATTAGTCAAATTACATGATCATAGTTCATGTTAAGCACTAGCAATGCTACTCAATGCAATATAATAGGTGTCAAGGTATGAGATCAAAACTAAGTCATCCTTATTAAGGGAATATATGCATAATGATTATATTTTCTTATTGTGAATAGGACAATAAGGAAAATCCCATGCTATACTTGCCTTGCTCAAACTGGTCCTGAAGATCTTGCTCGAAGAAAAACTCTTGGTCTCCAACGAATTGCTCACCGTCTATACTCGATCAACAACGGCAACAACATTCATCCAGAAACAATCATACATAAACAAACAAGACTATAATTAGAACAGTACACCAACAGTAATAAAATAAGATAAAAAAGTCTTTAAAATGAATCTACAACTCGCTAGGATCACACAGACGCGAAGATCACGAAAAACGGAGCTAAAACGACGAAGTTATGAATTTACTAAGATTTCCTATAGAAAAATAATTACTTTAATTCAAACTCGAAAATAAAATGTTACAAACCTACTGTACAGTTGTACTATCATGTAGAGCTCACAAATACGAACCTAACACAATTTGAACAGGTCAAATCGGAGTTAAAACAGAGATTATATGCATAAATTACTCTAGTGGCAAATCTGTAAATAAGTGAAAACATATTTCTGAAGTTACCGCGATCAAAATACGCTTTATGAAAAAGAAAACGTAATTAGGGAATACGCCATGGACTGCGGGTTCGATATATAAAAATTACATGGACTCTTTAACAAAATCGCAGGCCGAACCGGTAACTTCTAATCCTGGCGGTAGATCTAAGATCCGACGGCTCACAGTTACTGCTGGCGGCGACAGTGGGGAAAAACCGCTGGCGGCGAGCGAACATGGCGGTGCCATGGCCGGAGCACGCGATACCTCGCTTCCGGGCATCATTCAACAAATAGAAAGTACCGGGAGGAAGAGCGAAGCACGACGAGCTCACCTCACGCGAAAACGGAGTCGAGGATGAACCAAGGGAGGCGTACGGCTCGGAGAGGCGGCGGCTAGGGCTCACGCTCGCGGTGACCGGTCTCTCGAGCACCACAGCAGCTTCGAGCGGATGAGATGGATGCGGAGGGGTGCGGCACCCAGCTTATATAGCCCTGGAGCGGTTCCAAGAAAGGAAGGGGGAAGATTGGACGCGGGATTCGGCATTGGCAAAGAAGGAAAGCGACGCCGGCGATGGCTTGAGGAAGGAGGCGACCCTGACAAGCGGGCCCGCGGTGTCAGCCAGAGAGAGAGAAAGGAAAGGCGCGGCGTGCGTGCTAGGCCGATGGCTGGGCTCGGCCCAAAGCGGGAAGGGGGGAGGGAAAGTGGGCCGCGCGCGGGGTGAAGGCAGACGCGGGCGCGCGTTGCCGGGCTGCGATGTGGACGGCCCAAGAGAGAGGGGCGCTTGGGCTGAGCTGGGCCAAAAGCCGAAAGGAGAGAAAATTCCTTTTCTTTTTCCTTTTCTAATTTTTCAAAGCTATTTTCCAAAAGATTTTGAATCCTCTTTTGAATTTGAATCAAACCACTCAATACAAAAATTCAAATGCAGCAGCATGAATGCTCAATCATGCTTCTACCCTTATATTTGATTTTAAATAATAAAAATTATTACTTTTCTAAGTTTGTATGCTCACAAAAATACATAAAAATCATATTCACCTATTTTTAAATCATGCCAAAATTTTAGGGTGTTACAGATGTTCACGTCAGATAACATTTTTAGAAGAAAATTTGAACTAGTTCCATATTCTTCCCGATTTAAAATAAATTATTATCAATTTTTAGAGCTCAATCTGGATTTTTATTATTTTTAGAAAGCATAAGACCAACTATGAAACTAGTCAGGGGATTAAATTTGTTGGTTTCAACAGTTAGGGGGTGTTCGTTACCTGATTTGTAGTTCAAGGTTTGCAATTTAAAGGTTAAAAATATACTTTTTCTATGCATTTTATTCGGAGGATGTTCACGTCAATCTAACATACTTTTTGTGGCATTGTGGCGTTTGTGCCAAATATCATGCTTTTAGCCTTATAATATGTGGAAGCGCATTGGATCAAGGTCTGTGGTACCCTAGTATCAGTGATGAATCTAAAAAAAGATATGCTAGGAGGAGCTTCTCTTTCTTATTTTCTATACTTAGCCTCTTCTTCTAAGCTTCAGTGGATACAAACTTATAGCAAGGGCTTAGAAGGGGCTCTTTACATCCTGCGATGATAGCAGGGACTCGAGCCCTGCCCGACCCAGTGCTAGATCCGCCATGCTAGTATGGCTAAAAATGGTTGATAGAAAGCTCACCATATATTTGTAAATATAGTGCTGATAGAAATAAAAAGATTCAAAATTATAAATACGATAATAGTAAAAAACAATCATAAACGACATTACTTTTTTGGAAGCTATTACCGGTAAATGTGATATTCCATTTTCATTTTTAGCTCCAAACCTGAGCTCACAATAGGTCACACGCTGCAGTTAGTTGGGCTAGAGTGGGCATGGCAAATCCTAACTATAGAGGCCTGTGGGCGTGGTACAAAATTCTGCCGATGGGTGTAAACCGAGGTATTGAAATTTTACCCATAGTTATGTCACTGTTAGATTTAGAGACCACATGCCAACCCAACGGTGCTATGGGCTGAGAGATGGGCCTTGTGTTGGCTTCACGTAAGGGAACATAGATTTTTTTTTTGAGAAAAGGGGCTGGATTTTATTATTACTGAACTGTAGCGTACACCCCAATCTTACATACAAGTCCCTGGTCAAAAATGATTTTATAATAACAAGCACAAACACAGAGGACTCTATCTTCTGGATTGATCCAGAAAGGATCAACACAGCATCCAACAAAGCACCGACGTTCCTTGCAGGAGAAAGAGCAAGATCAACTCCATCCAGCTTCAACCCGGTGACAACGTCTCCTCTGAAGAAGATGCCCGAATCATCGTTTAAACGCCGCATGTGACACCACCTCCAGTGAAGATGCATTAAATCTGCTGAACGCACATCGACCATCACCGTGCTGCAACTGGGGGAGAACAAATTCAGCGCCCGCACCTCCATCGAAAGAGGAAAAGGCCCGGAGAACCCAAAATTGGGGAGTACACACACATCCAACCCAAAGAGTAGGAAGCTAGGATTGGAAGATAAATAAACGAGTTCCACCCTTTCGCAAGGATGGAAGTAGCACCTCATACCGTCGTCGCTAGCCAAGTCGGGGAAGCCGTTGAGGATGTTGGAGAAGGTGTCGCCAAAGCTCGGCTCAACAGCTTCATCCTCGCATCCAAGACGTCGCTCGCTGGAGACGCAGCAGCAGAGGAAGGAAGATCCACGCCGCACCAACGGCATGAATAAAACTAACCCTAACCTACCTAGACGAAACCTATTATAGTGGAATATGTACACCGGCCACCGAATCCACCGGTCCCCCCACCCTTCGACGCCAACGAGGCCACCGGAGGCGGAGAGGACTCGACGAAATCGACGCCGGACGGTGAATCGCCTCAAGTTTGCCCTTGTCTACTGTAGATGGGGAGAAGAGAGATTGGGGCCTTGATGAGCTGTCCGTCTCTAGTCGTAAGGGAACATAGATGGGAAGTGTTGGAGGAACCGGGCTGGCTGTGTCGTGTGTCGTGTGTGGGCTGAGTCCTAAAACAAAAAATGAAAATTTGTTTTGTATTTGTTGAAAATAGGATTTGGACCGGAACTGAATACCATACGCAAATCTCCCTCAAGGAAACAAAATTTTGGTGGTATAAATTTAATAAAAAAAGCTTTTTCAGTTTGAGTCGAAAGGTTTTGCCAAAATTGCAGTCATAGTACATATATGGATCAAACATGCCCAAAGACCTTGATTCTTGTTGCTATGGACCAACATTATTATGCTCTAATTGACATAATTATAGTGAATGCGTGGCTATCTAGGAAATTCATTTATCTATGTACTAACTTAAATTCATTTATCCTCGTTCCCGTCACTCTTGACGTGGGGGAGGCTAGGCGGCTGGCCGGTGCGTGGCCGCCCACCTGGCGGCAGTCTGGCGGCCATGGGGTCCCTGCGACTAGCTGGCGGGCGGGGTTAGCCATGGACGCTGGCGGGGCAGTTGTTGGTGCCCAGTGCCTTGGCTGCTTGCTGCCGGCTACCGGATTGTTGCCCGCCCTAGGGGCGGGGCGCGGCGGTGCTTGTGAGCCTCATGGTGTAGTGGGCGAAAGCTCAGCCCGGTGAACGATAGTGACGCTTCGGGGGCCACGTACCTCCTTAGGGGCGTCGTTGTTCAACCCCATGTGTCTGCACTGGCATCGCCAATTTCTAGGCACTAGCCCTGCCTGCCTTTAAGGCCAGCGGCAATGGCATCCAGGGTGGATTCCTTGGTCGTCACCCCCTTCCTGAAGACGTCGCTGTAGAATCACCTACGGCTCATCACTTATCCCCTGTTTGGTCGCTGTGCTGTGTCTGGCTGTGCCTTTTGTGACTCTTCACTTTGGTTTGTCCAACTGATGGTTGGTGTACCTGCAGTCGTTTTGTGTCATACCCGGTTTTAAGGACAAAACCAGACATACACTATATGTGAAATAAAGAAGTCAAATCTCACATATAGACACAGATAAGTGTAATATCAAGAGACAAATGCTTAATAAACATAACGCAATGGTATAAGATATAACCTTAGAGAGCAACACAGCGGAAAGACAACTCCGAACACCGGGTGTAGACTTCACTCCAGGAACAAACTGACTGGTTGATCACAAGCCTAATAACTCCAGAGACTATCTTGAGGTGTGGGAAATAGCAAGAGTGAGTCCATGTCGAACTCAGCAAATATATCATGGGGTTCATGAGACTCAAAAAGGTAAGACACTGGTTTAACTGCGGTTAGCTTTTAGTCATCATATTCTCAGTAATTGAGTAGCATCAAGGTAAACCAATTCCCATTATAAACAAATGATCAATTGTAATAAGAATAATGAAATGGCAATTAACATAAGCATAATAATATCAACAATAATAAGCATGATATAACAATGATGAACATTTATTCTGTAAGAATCCCCAAGACCGCCCGTGTCCGTGGGCACGGCTAGTATACCAGTTTTTAACTCTGTGCAGAGATGTACACTTTCACTGTGAGTCATGACTTCCAAATACATGGGTTCGCGACTCCCCAAAACACCGAAAATCATATAAAGCCATTTAAAAGTTCGTCTAACAAGTTAGGGCCGCTAAGGATTCTCAATTGGAAAGCATGAACCTCCCTCCAAGGGGCGACTTATAAAAGACTGCACCCACCTTGGCAGGCCAAGACCATACTAGACATGACCCCTCTTACGCCTTTCGGTAACCACTAACAAGCTAGAAAAGGTCTCTTAACAACTAGAGCCAGAGCCATACAACCCTCACAGCTGTACTATATGTCCCGGATGATCATGTACAAATAAGTCCTTACGGAGAGAAACTAGAGCAACATAAAAACAACATAATGCTCTAGCTCCCTTTCAACAGTAATAAAAATCATCTTTAAATGGTTGGTTGCATAATTCATTAGTCAAATTACAAGATCATTGCTCATGATTAAGCGCTAGCAATAGCTACCCAATGCAAAACCCATAGGCAACAAGGTATCAGAATATCAAAGCCTACTTTATAATTTATAGGTCATCAAGAGGACACATGCATATGTATTATGATTATAGTGAATAGGATAACAAGGATGGTCCCATGCTATACTTGCCTTAAAACTCAAATCCTTCTTCTAGCCCAAAGCTTCAATGAACCGCTTCTTGATCACCACGTAAAGATCATTGACTGGACATGATTATAAAGCACCACACAAGCATCCATGCAATCATACACGAAGCAAACAATAAAACTAAATTAGAACAATACACCAAACATATGAAACAATAAGTAAAAAGGTGTTAAAGACGTTCTCCACGCTGCTACGAATACACAGACGCGAGAAGCACGCTAATCGGAACTAGATGCAAAAGAAACCGCTACCGAAATATATCTACTCATAGGAGAAAATGTGAAACTAGCTTCATGTGTTTTAACTATATAAAAGCACGTATAATATAATTAAGAGAAATATCTACATTGAATTAAGTAAAATTATATTTGTATGAGAAACAGGTTTGAACTAAGCAAATTATAATTAAGAAAACATGTTTAACTGGCATTAATCAAATTAATATTTATTTACAAAAGATTGGTATTTACTTACATTGCTTTTAATTATACAAAGTATTGCATCCATATTAATCAATTTAATATTTATTTAAGAATAGCTAATAAGCCGTGATCACGTCATTACAAATTCAGCACAACTTGATCGCACTAAAAACAAAGCTAAGATAGTGAAACTACCCAGACTTTTATATTATATTAAAAAAAAGTCTATATGCTTGATTTATTTTAATTGAGCAAAACCATGTAGATGTTATTAATTCAAATTAGACAACAAATATTTAAACTTAAAAACCGAGTTGAAGCTAATCATATTTTATCTTATAAATATTATGACATAATTTATTATGCAAGTTAAATGTTATCTTTGCAAAAGAAAAGAAGCACATGAAAGCATCTAAACGAGTTTTATATGACCATATTTAGCCTAAACAAATTATGATGAAACATATTTAATCCGACGTTAATCAACTTAATAATTACTTACAAAAGATCAATATTATCCTGTTTTGCTTTTATTTAAAAACGTATTTGCGTAAACATTAATCAATTTAATATTTTAAATTATAAAATTCACAAGTATAGTATATGAAAACGTCGGTACTAGTACGTAGATTAAGTCAACAAAAACCTAAAGTCATTTGAATGGATACTAATGGAGTTAGAATGACTAAACGACACATGATTAAGATGGCACAGATTTTTGGAACAATAGAACGAACAGAACAAATAGATGAGCTTAGCTGCAGAATGTGCACCTTCTTCCTTATATGCACGGAACATGAGCCTGGCCAATTGGAACTCTGGCCGTGTGTCACACCTATTTTTAAGGACAAAAATAGGATGCATAAAGTACTCATGTGCGCCCTAGGACATAATCGCACACATAAGTAGACAAATTACATAGTATCATCACAGTGCTTATTACATAGCGAATAAATATTTAAAACATAGTCTTGAACGATAAATAATAATGACTAATAGTAGATCTCCAGCGGAAACTCCAAACATAGGGACACGGTTGACTGGTTGACACCAAGACTAGTACTCATTACGATAATCTTCCTCAAAATCTTCATCTGTTATGGTGGAAATAGCAAGGATGAGTCTATGTCGAACTCAACAAGTACAACATAGGGTTCATGAGGCTCAAAAGGCTAGACACTGTTTGACTACGTTTAGCTTTTATTCATCATGTAATTAGCAATTAAGTAGCATCAAAGTAATCCACTTCCCATTTATGAACCAATGATCAATTGTAATAAAGATAATGAATAGCATTAACATGAGCATAATATTAACAACAATAATTAAGCATGATATAACAATGGTGATCATCTATCTGTAAATGTTCCAAGGCCGCTCGTATCCGTGAGCACGGCTAGTATACCAGTTTTTAACTCTGCGCAGAGGTGTACACTTTCACTGTGAGTCATAACTTCCAAATGCATGGGGAGGCCATTCTCAAAACACCGGAAATCATATAAAGCCACTTAAAGGTTCGTCTAACAAGTTAGGGCCATTAGATTTACTCGGCAGACAGATGTAGAACCCCCTTCCCAGTGGCACAACAACCGCAGCCTATACACACTAAGGACAGGGGCTCGCTCTACACCCAACGTGGCAACCCATTCTTACGCCATTTAAGGTAACCACTAACAAGCTAGAAAAGGTCCTTTAAGCAACTAAAGCCAGAGCCATATAGCCCTCACAGCTGTACTGTATGTCCCAGATGATCACGTACAGATAAGTCCTTATGGAGAGAAACCAGAGCATCAAAATAACACACATGCTCTAGCCCCCTTTTAACAGTAATAAAATCATCTTAATGGTTGATTGCTTAATCCATTAATCAAATTACAAGATCATTGTTCATAATTAAGCACTAGCAATAGCTACCCAAATGCATGCCCAAGGTTGACAAGGAATCCAGATAACAATCACTAAGTTATAATCTCTAAGGTTGTCAAGGTAAGCACATGCACATGTATGATAATTTCAGTGTATAGGTAACAAGGATAGTCCCATGTTATACTTGCCTTGATCAAAACTCTCTGAGTGATACTACTGATCTGGCTCAAAGTAATACTCCTGATCGTCCAGATACTGCTCACCTTCTATACTCGATCATCAATCAACAACATACAAGCATCCAATCAAACATATACGAAGCAAACAAAGAGATATAATTAGAACAGTACACCAACAGTAACAAAACAGTAATAAAAGTTTATAAAACTCTTCTACATGTTCCTACGATCACACAGACGTAAAGATCACCAAATTCGGAGTTAAAACGTGAAAGTTATGAATTTTCTAAGATTTCCTATAGATAATTAAATACTTAATTATAAACTCGAAAATTAAATTGTCAAAACTGACTGTACAACTACACTAACATGTAGAGCTCGCAAATACGAACCTAACGCAACTTGAACGGATCAAATCAGAGTTAAAACGAAGATTTTATGACCAAAACAATCCTAGTGGCAAAACTGTAAATATCTGAAAACGTATTTTTGATTTAACCGAGAGAAAATACGCTTTCAAAACATGAAAACACGTTTTGGATAATACGTTAAGGACGGCGGGTTCTATTATGAAAAGGTCCAGGGACTCTTTAGAAAGATTACCCCGCGAAGGGGTATCTTCTAATCTCGGCCATTGATTCAAAATCGGACGGCTGCCATTCATCCTCAATCTTCACAGAGAAAAACCCGGCCCCCTTCTCCAAGTCCGGCCGGCGGCCTCCATGGCCGGCCACCCGAGCTCGCCAGAATCAAACGGTTTTCCCGTTTCCGGCCACCATTTCCCCGCAACCAACTCCAACCGAATGAGAAGCTCAACGCGAATCCATCTAGGCGGTAGAAACTAGCTACAGTGGATTGAACACGACTCGTGACAAGAGGAGGGCGGTGGCGCCATTGCTGACCCGTCGGTGAACTTCAAAAACATGATTCGAAGCCTCTCCAACCAAAAAGAAAGCACCAGAAGATAGAGGAAACGAGTGCGGACTCACCCACGCGAAAAATTTAGCCTCCGGTCCACCCGAAAGCACCTCACCCGAACAACCGCCGTGCTCCAACTACCTCAAGCCCTAGACCTCGTTTTCTCGTGGTGGAACTCACAGTTTAGATGAAAAACAGGAAGAGGAGGGTCACGGCTTCCTATTTGTAGCTTCAAGTTGCCGTATTCGGGTAGGAAACCCCGGAAATCGCGAGATCGGGCGATGTTGTCTGCTTCGGTTCGGAGTCCGGCTCACCCACGGGAGGTTGAAGACAACTGACGATCGGCCCCCACCTGTCAGCGACCAAGAAGAGAGGGGAGGCACGGCTCGTCGCGGCGCTGGGCCGGCCCACGCGGTCGCGAGCGCGGAGGAAAAGGGCTACGACCCACTTGCGCCAGCGCGGGGGAGACAGGCCGCCCCAACGGGCCATCGGGCCGTCGGGCCGCCAGGGAGGAGGTAAGTGATTCTCTTTTTTTTCTTCTTTCTTTTCTTTATTTACTTTTTTTCAAACTATTCCAAATAAAATTTTCCAAGCCAAATCAAAATAAATTAAATCCACTCCATAAAATAAAATAAATGCAACAGCATGAATGCAACACCAAATATTTCTTAAATTTTAATTTCCCATTAAATGTTATTTAAATTATTTGAAAACCCATTAATTCTAAAATTTAAAATTTTTGGATGTTACAAATTCTACCCCCCTTAAAAGAATCTCATCCTCGAGATTGGACTGCTTACTCAAATAACTGCGGATATGATTTCCTCAATTCATCCTCTCTTTCCCAAGTTGCCTCTGCCTCTGAATATCGATTCCACTGTACTTTGCACATCTTAATAATCCGACTTCGAGTAACTCTCTCAGCAGTTTCTAAAACCTTGATCGGAAACTCTTCATAAGTAAGATCCTCTTTAACAGTCAATTCCTCTAAAGGTATCTGCTCTTCAGGCACACGCAAACACTTCTTAAGTTGTGAAACATGAAACACATCATGTACTCCAGACAAATTCTCAGGCAACTCTAGTTGATAAGCAACTTCTCCACGTCTAGCAATAACTTTAAATGGCCCAACATACCTTGGTGCTAATTTGCCTTTCATGTTAAACCTCTTCACACTTCTCATTGGTGACACCTTCAAATAGACATAATCACCTACCTCAAAAACTAAATCTCTTCTCCTATTGTCAGCATAACTCTTTTGACGAGACTGTGCCACTCTCAAATTCTCACGAATCATCCGCACTTGATCTTCTGTGTTTCTAAGAACATCCATACCAAACACCTAAGACTCACCTATCTGATCCCAAAACAATGGAGTTCTACACTTACGTCCATACAAAGCCTCAAACGGTGCCATCTTAAGACTCTGTTGATAACTGTTGTTATAAGAGAATTCTGCATAAGGCAAACTCTTATCCCAACTGGTTCCATATTGCAATGCACAAGCTCTCAACATATCTTCTAATATCTGGTTGGTCCTTTCAGTCTGTCCATCTGTCTGTGGATGATATGCTGTACTAAAATTCAGCTTTGTTCCCAGAGATTCATGTACAGCTTTCCAAAAGTGTGACGTGAACTGCGAACCTCGATCAGATACAATCTTCTTTGAAACTCTATGCAAACAGACTATCCTTTCCATATACAAGGTAGCCAATTATACTCCCGTGTAGTTAGTCTTGACTGGTATGAAATGAGCAACTTTAGTTAGTCGATCTACTATCACCCAAATAGAATCATAACCCCTCTGAGTACGTGGTAACCCTACTATAAAGTCCATACCAACCTCCTCCCACTTCCATTCAGGAATCTTCATTGGTTGCAACAATCCAGCAGGTCTCTGATGCTCAGCTTTCACTCTCTGACAAGTATCACACAATGCCACATACTCAGCCACATCTCATTTCAATCCAACCCACCAATATTTCTGTTTGAGATCCAAATACATCTTAGTACTACCAGGATGAATAGAATAAGCCGACTCATGAGCTTCACAAAGAATTGCCTGTCTAACAGATTGATCCTCAGGTACACACAGCCTCTTTCCAAACCACAAAATTCCATTATCATCCATTCGAAACTCTGGTGACTTACCAATCACTATATCTTCCGCTATCTTCTTTAGTTTCTCATCCTTCAACTGACCCTTGTAAATTTCTTGCTCTAAGGTAGGTTCTATCACTAATTCCATTGTATTAGCAACAATTCCCAAATTCAAATATTCAAATTCAGCACATAACTCACTAGTCATGGACAACGTTCGTATCTCATTGGCATAACTTTTTCTGCTAAGAGCATCAGCTACTACATTAGCCTTACCAGGATGATAGTGTATCTCGATATCATAATCCTTAATCAACTCTAACCATCTACGTTGCCTCAGATTCAGATCAGACTGAGTGAAAATATACTTCAAACTCTTATGATCGGTGTATATGTCACTCTTATGCCCAATCAAATAGTGTCTCTAAATCTTCAAAGCATGAACTACAGCTGCTAACTCCAAATCATGCATAGGAAATTCAACTCATGCTTTCTCAACTGTCTAGATGCATAAGCAACAACTCTGCCTTCTTGCATAAGAACACATCCCAAACCTTGACGAGAAGCATCACAATAAATAGAAAACTTCTTACTCAAATCTGGCAAAACCAAAATAGGCGCTGTAGTCAACCTCTTCTTCAATTCCTCAAAACTAGCTTGACATTTATCAGACCACACAAACTTGGCATTCTTCTCTAACAGAGATGTCATAGGTTTAGCAAGTTTAGAAAACCCTTCAATGAACCGTCTGTAATATCCAGCTAAACCCAAGAAACTACGAATCTCATTAACATCAGTAGGTGGTTTCCAATTCAATACATCCTTTACTTTGCCTGGATCCACTGATATTCCTCCATTAGAAACAATATGACCAAGAAAAGAAACTTTCTTCAACCAAAACTCACATTTACTTCGCTGAGCATACATTTTATGCTCTCTAAGTTTCTGCAATACCAACCTCAATTGTTCAGCATGCTCTTTCTCCGTCTTGGAAAATACCAGTATATCATCAATAAATACCACCACAAACTTATCCAAATATTCCATGAACACCTTATTCATCATGTACATAAAGTAGGCAGGTGCATTGATCAAACCAAATGACATAACAATATATTCATACAACCCATACCTCGTAGTAAAAGCTGTCTTTGGAATATCAGAGGCACGAATCTTCAACTGATGATAACCAGAACGCAAATCAATCTTAGAGAACACACAAGCACCTCTCAACTGATCAAACTAATCATCAATTCTGGGCAAAGGGTACTTATTCTTGATAGTTACCTCATTCAGTGACCGATAATCAACACACATCCTCTGACCACCATCTTTCTTATCAACAAAAATAACTGGTGCACCCTAAGGTGAAGAACTAGGACGAATAAAACCTTTATCTTGTAGTTCTTTAATTTATTTCTTAAGTTCTTCTAATTCATCTACTCCCATTCTATATGGTCGTTTGGCTATAGGTGCAGTTCCAGGTAATAATTCAATAAGAAATTCAATGTCTCGGTCAGGTGGCATACCTGGCAAATCATCGGGAAAGACATTCGGAAACTCCTCAATAACTGAATTCTCTTTAATAGCATCTTCAAGCTGATTCACCAAAGCGGTTGGCTGCTTCTGCACTGCTACATCCACGTTGATTTTATCTCCATTAGGTGCAGTCACAACTACCACTTTCTGCTGACACTGAATCTCTGCCTGATTTTGTTTCATCCAGTCCATACCCAAGATCACATCAATACCAGATGTCCTCAACACTATAGGAGTTATCTTAAACTCTACCCCCCTTAAAATCATACTAACTGGAAGACAACGATTATTGGTTTGCATGGTACCTCCAGGTGAGTTTACTAAGAGAGGTTCTTTCATGGCAAGCATGGGTATACTATGCATTTTAACAAAAATGTTGGAAATGAATGTATGAGATGCTCCAGAGTCAAAAAGAACGGTTGCAGGAGTGGAATGTACATTGAACGTACCGATCATAACTTCTGGTGCCTCATGAGCGGTATCAGAAGACACATGATTCACCCTTCCAGTACCGGATTGCCTCTGGTTGCTTTTCTGGCTCTGAGGAGTCTGCTGGTTCTGCTTCTCAGGACAATGGTAAGACATATGTCCCTCTTTACCACAGACGTAGCATCTAGTAGGCGTGTTGGGAGCACTTTTCTTCATGGGAGTGGCATTGGGATTTCCAGTGCGAGGAGTTTGTTGTCCATCCTGCTGATACTGTTGACGCTATGGATATGAAGGACGTTGCTGAAACTGATTATTTTGCCAATTCTGAGACCACTTCTGATTTGGATTGCGATTCCACTGACTAACTGGTCCTTGAAACTTCTGATGAAAACCATGCTGAGAATTAGTACGCTGGCGGTTGTTGCTTCCTGAGCTTTGTCCTTTCATCTTTCTCTTCCTATCCATCTCCCTGCGTTCATTATCAAGCACAATAGCTTTATTCACAAACTCTTAAAAACTGGCATAGTTATTACCCTTCAATTGCAAACGAAGATCATAATAAATCCCTTTTAGAAAAAGACGCTGCCTATCTGCATCTTCCCCCACCTCATTAGGAGCATAGCGAGCCAACTGCATAAACCTGTCATGATACTCACTAACGCTCATCTGTCCCATCCTGAGATTTCTGAATTCTTCCTGCTTCAGCTCAATTATACCCTCAGGAATATGACGAGCTCAAAAATCTCTGACAAACTCATTCCAAATAATAGGAGGAGCATTGTTAGGACGTGCAGCTTGATACGACTCCCACCAGGTCTGTGCTGTCCCCTGTAACTGACCAGATGCGAATAACACCTTTTCCATATCATTGCATTGAGCGATGTTCAACTGTTTCTCAACTGCCCTCACCCAGTCATCCGCCTCCAAAGGATCAGCAGCATGAGAAAACACTGGAGAGCGTCCTTTCAAAAATTCCCCACGCTTGTCTCTCACTTGAACAGGTGGTGGTCCTCCTGCAGGGGGATTGTTCTGCATGTGCTGCATGAACATCTGCATCATCTGATTCTGAGTATGCATAAGTTCCTCCATAGTAATAGGTGGGTTAGCACCTCCACGACCCCTGCCATGACCTCTGCCTGACATCTGTTTTCAAAACACAGAAAATAAAGTTCAATATGATCCGAGATGATGTATTCAACAGATAAGCAAAATCTGATTTCTCTGGGCGAATTCTAATTTCAGCAACTCAGTAAAACTGCCATATCTCGAGTTACAGATGTCCAAATCAGATGATATTTACATGGTTGGAAAACTTACAAAATTATCTACAACTTTTATTTACAACACTTTTTCTGATTCTGTCAATAAATTAGTCAAAAACTGAACTTAACCGAAACTGTTTCAGAAATCCAGACTGCGCAGTGACCCCAACTTGAAACAGGTATATCTCTTAGCTCAAAATAGATAATAAGGTGATTCTTGCGAAGTTGGAAAGGTACAGAAGTCTAATTATTCCCAGTAAAATTTCTTAAATTTCTCATTAACGTATTTTAAGTTATTTCTAAAACATCTCAGACTGATCCAAAAATCAGCAAAGGACAGAACTAAGTTTACCTCACACCCATCTAATATATTCTTGATCAATCTTAATATTCTTAACCATGGAACTTGTAGGCATGTCTACAAAACTCTAGCACACATTACAAAGATCCAAATCACACATTATCATAATAACAATCCATCAATCACACAATTGTTCACACCACAATCTGACTCTCGAAACAACCAAACTCAAAATTGACTCGCAACTACTATCGTTCTTATTACATAGGGATTTTCCTAATCCTAATTAAGCTTCTCATAAATCTTGGGTTGGCCTAACTCCGCCCTTAATTGGTCGATCTCCTTATAGGCTTGCTCCTTAAGTTCTTTTTCCTTTAGCAACTCATCCTTCAAATCCACCTCATGGAGAGCCAATTCACGAACCAATCCCACTGTAGCTTGTAAAGTCAAGGATGAATCATCTGCAAGCGGCACGGTCCAGACACCCTTGTCATGTAAGAAACAAGGAAAATGCCGGAGTGCACCCTGTAATGTCTTGTCCGAGCGTAGACCATGGTAGTAAACGAACGCATTGTAGGCGCCATCCTCTATGCTTGTTTCTACGGTTGCCCGGCTCACTCGGGTAATGAACTTTGACTGCACCTTAGATTCCTTAGTGGTAGGATCCCTTGTCTTGACCCATAGCTCCGTTTCCCAATAGGAATCCATCCATGGATGACTATACTCTGCACTGCAATACTCCAATGTAGCTTCCCAGTCGTAGTAGTAGTTGTCCAAGGTTCTTGTCAACATGTCATGGAAGAAAGCATCAGCTTTAGGAACCATGATCTGAAACTTCGTGCTCCACCCCATAGCTACATCCTCCATTGGTGTGTCACCAACTCTTGATTCAGCATCAGATAACTCTTGGTCACCATCTACATGGGGCTCCTAGGGTTTGAAACGGGCAACGTACTGTGCAGCTGACAGACGGGGATGAGGAGGCATCTACAAGATTTAGACATAGATTAGATAGAATCAATGTATTTTCGCAATAGAATAAAGTAGAGAAAGCATAAAAGTTTAGTAATTAACAAGGTGAAGGGATTAAGCATGAAATAAGTGAAGCATGGATGCTAATAACGACCATTCTAACTAGGCTTGCGTCCTACAGTCAATACAGCTCTGATACCAATCTGCCACACCCATTTTTAAGGACAAAAATAGGATGCATAAAGTACTCATGTGCGCCCTAGGACATGATCGCACACATAAGTAGATAAATTACATAGTATCATCACAGTGCTTATTACATAGCGAATAAATATTTAAAACATAGTCTTGAACGATAAATAATAATGACTAATAGTAGATCTCCAGCGGAAACTCCAAACATAGGGACACGGTTGACTGGTTGACACCAAGACTAGTACTCATTACGATAATCTTCCTCAAAATCTTCATCTGTTATGGTGGAAATAGCAAGGATGAGTTTATGTCGAACTCAACAAGTACAACACAGGGTTCATGAGGCTCAAAAGGCTAGACACTGTTTGACTACGTTTAGCTTTTATTCATCATGTAATTAGCAATTAAGTAGCATCAAAGTAATCCACTTCCCATTTATGAACCAATGATCAATTGTAATAAAGATAATGAATAGCATTAACATGAGCATAATATTAACAACAATAATTAAGCATGATATAACAATGGTGATCATCTATCTGTAAATGTTCCAAGGCCGCTCGTATCCGTGAGCACGGCTAGTATACCAGTTTTTAACTCTGCGCAGAGGTGTACACTTTCACTGTGAGTCATAACTTCCAAATGCATGGGGAGGTCATTCCCAAAACACCGAAAATCATATAAAGCCACTTAAAGGTTCGTCTAACAAGTTAGGGCCATTAGATTCATTCGGCAGGCAGATGTAGAACCCCCCTTCCCAGTGGCACAACAACCGCAGCCTATACACACTAAGGACAGGGGCTCGCTCTACACCCAACGTGGCAAGCCATTCTTACACCATTTAAGGTAACCACTAACAAGCTAGAAAAGGTCCTTTAAGCAACTAAAGCCAGAGCCATATAGCCCTCACAGCTGTACTGTATGTCCCGGATGATCACGTACAGATAAGTCCTTATGGAGAGAAACCAGAGCATCAAAATAACACACATGCTCTAGCCCCCTTTTAACAGTAATAAAATCATCTTAATGGTTGATTGCTTAATCCATTAATCAAATTACAAGATCATTGTTCATAATTAAGCACTAGCAATAGCTACCCAAATGCATGCCCAAGGTTGACAAGGAATCTGGATAACAATCACTAAGTTATAATCTCTAAGGTTGTCAAGGTAAGCACATGCACATGTATGATAATTTCAGTGTATAGGTAACAAGGATAGTCCCGTGTTATACTTGCCTTGATCAAAACTCTCCGAGTGATACTGCTGATCTGGCTCAAAGTAATACTCCTGATCGTCCAGATACTGCTCACCTTCTATACTCGATCATCAATCAACAACATACATGCATCCAATCAAACATACACGAAGCAAACAAAGAGATATAATTAGAACAGTACACCAACAGTAACAAAACAGTAATAAAAGTTTATAAAACTCTTCTACACGTTCCTACGATCACACAGACGTAAAGATCACCAAATTCGGAGTTAAAACGTTAAAGTTATGAATTTTCTAAGATTTCCTATAGATAATTAAATACTTAATTATAAACTCTAAAATTAAATTGTCAAAACTGACTGTACAACAACACTAACATGTAGATCTCGCAAATACGAACCTAACGCAACTTGAACGGATCAAATCGGAGTTAAAACGAAGATTTTATGACCAAAACAATCCTAGTGGCAAAACTATAAATATCTGAAAACGTATTTTTGATTTAACCGAGAGAAAATACGCTTTCAAAACACGAAAACACGTTTTGGATAATACGTTAAGGACGGTGGGTTCTATTATGAAAAAGTCCAGGGACTCTTTAGAAAGATTACCCCGCGAAGGGGTATCTTCTAATCTCGGCCATTGATTCAAAATCCGACGGCTGCCATTCATCCTCAATCTTCACAGAGAAAAACCCGGCCCCCTTCTCCAAGTCCGGCCAGCGGCCTCCATGGCCGGCCACCCAAGCTCGCCGGAATTAAACGGTTTTCCCGTTTCCGGCCACCATTTTCCCCGCAACCAACTCCAACCGAATAAGAAGCTCAACGCGAATCCATCTAGGCGGTAGAAGCTAGCTACAGTGGATTGAACACGACTCGCGACAAGAGGAGGGCGGTGGCACCATTGCCGACCCATCGGTGAACTTCAAAAACACGATTCGAAGCCTCTCCAACCAAAAAGAAAGCACCAGAAGATAGAGGAAACGAGTGCGGACACCCACGCGAAAAATTTAGCCTCCGGTCCACCCGAAAGCACCTCACCCGAACAACCGCCGTGCTCCAACTACCTCAAGCCCTAGACCTCGTTTTCTCGTGGTGGAACTCACGGTTTAGATGAAAAACGGGAAGAGGAGGGTCACGGCTTCCTATTTGTAGCTTCAAGTTGCCATATTCGGGTAGGAAACCCCAGAAATCACGAGATCGGGCGATGTTGTCTGCTTCGGTTCGGAGTCCGGCTCACCCACGGGAGGTTGAAGACAACTGACGATCGGCCCCCACCTGTCAGCGACCAAGAAGAGAGGGGAGGCGCGGCTCGTCGCGGCGCTGGGCCGGCCCACGCGGTCGCGAGCGCGGAGGAAAAGGGCTACGACCCACTTGCGCCAGCGCGGGGGAGACAGGCCGCCCCAATGGGCCGTCGGGCCGTCGGGCCGCCAGGGAGGAGGTAAGTGATTCTCTTTTTTTTCTTCTTTCTTTTCTTTATTTACTTGTTTTCAAACTATTCCAAATAAATTTTTCCAAGCCAAATCAAAATAAAATAAATCCACTCCACAAAATAAAATAAATGCAACAGCATGAATGCAACACCAAATATTTCTTAAATTTTAATTTCCCATTAAATGTTATTTAAATTATTTGAAAACCCATTAATTCTAAAATTTGAAATTTTTGGGTGTTACACCGTGGGAACCTTCTACCGACCAGGCAAGGCGAGGTGGGGCTAAGCTCGGCTGCTAGGGCCAATTGGAACTCTGGCCGTGGGAACCTTCTACCGACCAGGCAAGGCGAGGTGGGTAGAGCCACGTTGTGCAGCTGCGTGCAGCGAAGGCAGGCAACAGCTGCCCTGCTCGTACACCCTCGGAAAGGGGACGACATGCGAGGCCTGGCCAAGCTTGCAGGTGGCCAGAAAACGAAGAGCAAAAAAAATGATGAACTTGCATAGTTGGTGGTTCACCGGAGAACCTCCCTCGTGATGATGATGATGGTGGCGTCGACGAGACTTTGGAGGCAGCTTGGAGAGAAAGGAGAAAATTTAGTTTACCACCTAGGGATTCCTAAACGAGAGGCTCTCCTTTATGATAGTTCTGATGTGCTTTGCCCAAGGGTTGCTATATAGGGAGGAAGACTCATCACCTTCACATCAACTAGCAATATGGTACTAATTAATTGATTTTGCATCATCCACCTCCACTAATAGACATAAATAGTCATTTAAGTCCATTAGTAAATAAAGGTATGGGCCTTTCAGAGTCCATAGAAAATCAGGCTCGAATTTTTTCTAATTTCGAAATTAATTAATATCATGAAATAAAAATAATTCTAGAAAGTCTAGAATTACCATTTATATTACGAAAAATACTTCAAAGCTTAGAAAAATTCGTTGAAAAATCCTGGAGATAAATGGAAGGATGAGGAACTCAAATAAATTATTTAGATCTCAAGAAAGGATTATTCGAAACTTGGAACATAAAGATTAAGGTCAAGGAGGTAGGAATTAAATTCTAGAAAGAAGCTGAAAAATTCCTAGAGATAGATATTCGTCTCCTAAACGTATTTTAAAATATTTTGCACATAGAAACACAAGGTGCGACCAGCATGAATGCAACAAACATGTTTCTACCTTAAGATAAATTTTAATTTAATGAAAATTTGTTATTTCCCTATGTTTTCATGAGCACAAAAATACAAATTTAAATCATTTTAGATCTATTTTGAAAGGATCAAATTTTATGGTGTTACACATCTTGAGTAGTGACATGAACCTTTGGTGTGACATGCTTTCTAGACCTTGTCAATCTATTAGGTTGCAATGGTGCAACAACTCTTTTGCCCCCAATTGCATGATGAGGCACAAATGTTACATTCTCAGTATTCTTCTTGGATTTCTTGGTAGAAGGTTGCAAGAAATGAAATAAATGAATATGTAAATTAATCTAGAACTGGTGAATTATTGACAAATGTGGTAAAACATTACTCAATGGAGAGATCTAGTACCATATGTTTAAAGCAACCATGTCCAGACTTCTTGTTCAGCAGGTCTTCAGTCTCAGGTACTAGCCTATCATCACTTAGATCGCTCTCACTGTATCTTCAGCATTGCATCAAAGCAGGGTCATCATTGTGGTTGTTCTTTTCAGTTTGTCGCTGGACAACTGAATTTCCAAACATAATACTAGATAATGCCGGTAGTCCTAGGTGTCGCATCCTAGCATTGTTCTGAAGACATTTTAACATCCTTTGCTTTTCATAGTCAGTAATCGGGGGTTCTGCATTAACAAGAACAATTAGAGCCTAATATTTGTAATAACCAAAAACAATAATTGGAAAATATGCAATCTAACCATGAACACGCATGAGTACAACAAAATTTAAGCATGACGGGACTCAGACAAGTTAATTCAATCATCTAGGTTCCAACAA
Source organism: Saccharum hybrid cultivar R570 (assembly GCA_038087645.1). NCBI lineage: Eukaryota > Viridiplantae > Streptophyta > Magnoliopsida > Poales > Poaceae > Saccharum > Saccharum hybrid cultivar. The sequence goes on along the minus strand of JAQSUU010000112.1, from coordinate 6,513,039 downwards.
AGGGGAGATTGCAAGAGTACACAAGTTTAGGACCTAGAAGAAAGCAAGGCATCCGTTTTACTTCATAGGCAGTAAGCGCAGCTTCCACATTAGCAAGAGCATAACTCAAAATTATTTGGATTCACCAAAAATTTTAATTAAAAAAATCCACAATCAAACCATGAACATGCATGAAAATCCACAACCTAGAAGACAAGCTACTAGAAGCATGAACATGAATGCGGATCAGAGGAGCTAGTACGAAGGAAGGCGGAGAAAGCATTCACCTACAATCTTGAGTGCTGACCGTGACCCCTTTGTTTGCCCTTTCCTCTTCAGCGCCATTGGGACGGTGATAGGGTGGCCGTGAGCTGTGGTAGGGTGGCGACCTCATTGGGCTTTGGGCGGCATAGGGTTCGTGGCCTGCGGACCGACATTGGAAAAGATTTGTGGCGGCGTAGGGTTTGTGGCCTGTTTAGCTGTGGTGGCGGAGATTTAGGGCGGTGATGACCTACGGTGGTGGAGATTTGGGGCCTACAGTGGTGATGCGGAGTTGGGGCGGTTAGGATTCGGGTGGGCCGGGGGTTTCATGTCGGACGCGGCGGATTGGGGAGGGCTAGGGTTCGGGGTGAACAGTTCAGTGTATGTATACCCACCAATGAGTGCATGTGAAATTACCTACAAGTCCTCCTATTTAGCAGTTTGGGGCATGGCAAGCGAGGGTAGAAGCATCTTTTGCAATGGTGAATTCGGTGTTGGAGGCGCGCCACTGGGCGAAACAGGCAAAAATTTGCTGCCAAAACAGTAGATTTGGAGTTGGGTTGGCGTCATTTTCATGCCTAGTTAGGATATAATGTTTTTCTTTTTTCTTTTACTAGCATAAATACATTTCGTTTTAAAATATAAATCATAATAAATATGCAATTTATAAAAAAGTCATCAACTAACAAGTTGTATGACTCATCGATATCTAGAACTTTTGTATTAGTCCTTTCTCCATAGGAGTTCGTTTGATGAATCAAAATTTGAATTTCACAATATGAGAACTTTCAAAATAATTTAGGGACAAGAACTGATTTCAAATGAAAAAAATCACCAACAAGAAAGTTGTATAACTCATCAATATGTACAACTTTTGTTTTGATCATTTCTCCATCTTACTTTGTTCGAACAACTCAAAATTTGAATTTGAAAATTTGAGAACTTCAAACAGGATGTTGAGATATTAAATGACTTCAAATGAAAAAGTCATGAATACCAAAGTTGTAGAACTCATCAAGATCTACAACTTTATTTTGATCATTTCTTGATCCGACAAAGTGAAAGTATGCATTGTTCACAAATCCTCTAATCTCTCACATAGTTTATGAAACTATATGAGAGATATGTCAGATTATAAACAATGTTAGTATCACTTTGTCGGATGAAGAAATAACCAAAATAGAAGTTATAGATCTTGATGAGTTCTACAACTTTGGTTTTGATCGTTTGTCCATCCTACTTTGTTTGAACAACTTAAAATTTGAATTTCAAAATTTGAGAACTTCAAACAGAAATTTAAGAACTTTTATTTTGGTCATTTGTCCTAGCTCTTGTCCTTTGTCACCTATTTTTTAAAATTTGCATACAAGATGTAATTTTGAGTCAATCAAAGTATAATTGTGAGGTAGTATTAGTCATTTAGTTTCATCATGTAGAGGACTGAATTTACCCAACAATGATGTAAATTTATTTCAAATTTGTATAACATAATTGTAAGCATTTTCCTCCCTATAGCCCACATGTCAGTGCCTCCACAAAGACCATATTATCCCTCGGTCCAATCCATCTCTCGCTTTTATGGCATATATAGACAGAAAGTAAAAATATGAACAAGTTTCATACCAACATTAGAGACTCATACCAGCACTCATAGAGATATATAATATAAAGATAGATGCACTTCAAGCCAGAACCATTTTGGTTTCCATACATATCATAATACATCCCCACATCATCACTGACATTAGTTGGTGTCCATAATGCACCATCACCACAAGCTACATATCATAATACATCATTAGTGCCCACTTAGGCTTCCAAAAGTCATCCCTGCCATAGCTATTTATCACCAAAAGTCATCGCTAGCTATATATCACATCATCACTTGGGCTTCCCAGTCAGGGCGTTGTCCAACTTCTCTTGGACGTCGGTCAGTTTGTCTTTGAGCTCATCGACCTTCCAAGTCAGAGCAGTGATCCTCTACAGTATGGGTTTAGTAACCAAGTCTTCGAGGGCGCTCATGAGGTTAGGTCAAGAGAGCACCCAATTTTGAATGTGGTACTACATATAAGCAACATGAATTGTTAGCATTTGACAAAGCAATGAGAAATATTAGCAATGTAAAATAACAGATATAATTACTACCAGCTCTTGACTCTAGTGACCAAACAAACATAGCATTTAGTGAATAGCTAGATCACAGGAAAGTTGTCACTCTAACTTTTAATTAAATCAATACTAGAGTTACTCACCAGATAAATGTAGTTATCAAATATAATAATTGTAGTCAAGATAACTTCTAAGCAATCCTAGTTACTCACCAACACAACCAATTTAGTAAGTTTGCATCAGTCTCTCAACATATCACAACCAATTTAGTGAACAGCAAGCTAAATCTCTGAACATTGGATCATCTCATGGCATAATACGACCTTCTAGATGGTTAATCCAGTGAAATCATCTAAAAATCACTAATCACAGACCTTCTAGATGCTTAGTCAAGTGAAATCATCTAAAAATCATGTAAGCATAGACTTTCTAGATGCTTAATCTAGTGGAATCATCTTAGAATCATATAATCATACACCTACAAACCCTAATAATTAGAGGAGGTACCTCGGTGGTGTCGGTGGAGCTTGACCCGTCGTCACTGGAGCTCGACCCCAGGCATTTAGAACGACCACATAGCCAGTTCTTACACAGGTTATTGTCTCTGTCGAAGCACTGGCAGCACATCAGCTTCACATTGTCACTCCCCGATGAGGACTCATGCGTGGCATTCTTCAGGGGCTTCTTGCCGGCAGCCTTCTTCTTCGCCATCGACGAAGAGGGCACGACCTTCATCTTGGGAATCAATGAAGAGGGCACGACTTTCTTCTTCGAAGCCCCCGCTGTGGCCACCACCTTCGCCACTGGCGCGGCCTTCTCCTTCGAAGCCCCCGCCGTGGCCTTCCTCTTGAAAGCCCCTGCCATGGCCTTCTTCTTGAAAGCCCTAGGTGAGGGCATGACAGCGGATGTAGGGGCGAACTTGCCTATCTGCGGGTCCCGTATGCAGTGGTGGCTTTGTGGTTTCATCATCTCCGACGACAGTGGTAACCACCTTTTGCAGTGGCGGCGAAGGCGGAGGAGGCAAGGTGAATGTGAAGGGGTGGTGGAGTGAATCTAGATCTGGTGAATCAATGTGGTGAATGTGAAGGGGTGGTGAATTTGTCCCCTTTATAAAGGATGCGGTGACTGTGAATTTGTAGCGCACTAGTTACCTTTTTTTAAAAATTAAAACCACCACCAGATCGAACTCACTAATCTAGCACACTGGTTATGCCCATTTACTCAAAACCTGGAGGTCTCTGGTTCAAACCCTGGTGGGGCAATTTTTTGTTTTTGTTGTTGTTGTTAACGTGCACCTGTAAACCTTCATAAGCGTTCATTTGGTCTCCCTATCGATCTCACGATAACTTAGCGTATTGGTAAAACTCAAGCTTGTCATGTTGGAGGTCCCCAGTTCAAACCCTGGTGGGCCAATTTTTTGCTCTTTTTTGCCATCCCTTCTTTTCCCTGTCCACGCATCCGCGCTAGTGAAGCTGACCGTTTTCTTTCCCTCTCTCGCCCGCCGCCGCGCTGCTGAAATTAGGGCACGTCATGCCACGCCACAGAGATTAGGGCCGCCACCACCATCATGCTGCCAATAGGGGCGCCAGAGCGAGTAGGTCATCGTTCCCCCTGCATCCTCATCCCTACAATCCTCTCTTGCCCACCGTCACGCCGCTGAGGTTAGGGCTGCCGTCGAGAGAAGGGGGAACCATCGGAGGTGCGCCGCTTTGATTTGGTCATCGTGCCATGGCAGAATCAAGTGCCTGTTCCTCTCATGGGTCAGCTTTAGAGGGCCATGGCGGTATTGCCATTGACAAAGACACGAGAGGCTCGCTGGTGCCTTACTGTATTCATCCACTGGCTTATTAGCCTACAGTTAATTGCTATTGCGGTACGAAGGTGCCCTGGTGGATCTCTTGGAGTCTAAAAAATCCAGGCCGCAGGTACCTTAATTGCAAGATGGCTAGGGTAAGGTAGCATGACATTATCATTTTTGTTTTTGTAATCATTTTATGATTTCGATCTATTCAAGTTACAGACACCGCAAGACTGTAGTTTCTTCAAATGGGTCAATCTAGAAATGTGTGATTTTCTGAAGGAATTGTTGCATGACCTGAGGAATGTTGTGTTCAAGTTGAAGAAGTAGAGGACTCAGGACGAAGGCTTGGACCAGGATGCTGAGGAGGTTAAGAAGATGAACCATTTGCTGCAAAGGCAGTTGCTGGAGAAGGATGCAGAGTTGGAAGCCATCAAGAAGGAGTTGTTGAAGAAAGAAGAACAACTGCAAGGCAAGAAGGACTTGGAAGCATTGCAAGTGAAGATGAAGAAAGGATGCAATAATTTCTCTGGTTTTGTCTGTGTGTTTGTGCTGAGCATGTTGTTTGGCTTGTTGTTCAATGTTATTAAGATGGCATGATGGCCTCTAGGTCATTGTTAGAAGGCACTGTGACCGTTAGTTCTATGGTAGAAGTATGCATGATGGCCTTTGGTCCCCATGTTTCTTATGAATGTTGTTTCGTTTCAATGTGAGAGAATCTTTGTTTAGCCTTTCTAAGTTTGTGTTCATGCCTTCTATGCATTTTGTGTTGATGCCTTTTGTGCATTTTGTGGCCGATGCAAAATGTTTTGATAGCATTTTGAGAAAATTTGGAAAGAATTTTGACAGCAATTCACAGATATCTAATTCACACAATTTGGATAGCTCACAAAACATGATAGATGTCACACTGACTTAAATTCACAAACAATGACATTAGTTCACACTAACGTAATTCACTACATAAACATGAACTACTCATCGTCGCTATCTACCTCAAGTGGGGCAACTTCATCTTCAGTCAAATACTCTATAACCGTGTCGTCCTCATCAGTAGACGCATCACTATCTTCATCAGCACAGGGTGGATGTTGGTTCATAAGTCGAGCAACTTCAGCAGCATCGACAACTTGGCAATCTTCATCATCTCGGTTCAAAGGTAGATCATGTAAAAACTCATTTACTTCTAGTCGCCTTCCATCTTCCTCAATGCACTATGCCTCTTGATATGGAGATGTAGTTGTTGCATTTTGTTCATTAACATCGTATAAGTGTCGATGCTTAAACAATTGGACAAGCTGCCAGTTTTGGCCATGCTTTTTTATCTAGCAAGTAGAAAACCTGTCTAGCTTGAGTTGCCAATATGTAACAATCTTTCTTGTACCAAAAACTTCCAGTATTGATGCTTCTAAAAAAACCCATCATCTTTTAGTGCAGTCTTCTTACCATCTAGCTTATACCAGTCACATTTAAAAAGAACCATAGATCTTGTAGTCCCATCATCCTTGTTGTTGTATAGCAACTCAATAATCTCAGTCAATTTTCCAAAATAATCAATTAACTTATCATTATGTACACCAGCACATGCCACTCTAGAGTTTCTTCTTATTTTGGTCACGCTCAGTAGTACAGAACCGAACACCATTCACAACACATGAAGAGTAAGATCTTACTCTCAAGTCAGGGCCACAAGCTAAGGCAAACACATCATCATCTACACTTTCTGAATTATTCAACCTCCACACCTGCAAATGAGATTGTTGATTAGCAAATCATTAACCAAAACACAATGCATATCAAAAACAAAATATTATACAACTAACATGGTTCCTGAACCAAGTAGCAAATCCAAGCTTAGTCCTTCTATCAAGATCAGCTGCTTGCACCCCTGCTTCCTGTAATTTGCCTTCAAACATTATGTGAACAAACAACTTTTAGCAATCTAATCAAAATGTGCAAGAGTATGAGATAGAGAGGTAAAAACATACTTTACATAATCCTGGACCTAATCGCAATTATAGAGGACATATCAAACCATTTAATCAAAATCTTCATAGTATCCTAGGTCACATGCACCAATCAGGTTAGCACCGTGCCCAAAAACATCAACAGTATGGGCCGATGGATCTGAAAGTCCTGGATTTCTAGGCGCTCGGTTAAACCTTGTCTCCACATCATCCATATACCTAGAGCAGAATGTGAGGGCTTCGTCTAAAACATAAGCTTCAACAATCGAGCCTTTCGGTCATGCCTTATTCCTAACAGACCTCTTCAAAGTGTACACTCGTCGCTCAACAGGATACATCCACCCAAGCTGCACTGGCCCTCGAAGAATTGCCTCATCAGACAAAGGGACAGCAAGGTGAACCATTACATAAAAAAAGTCAGCGGAAATATTTTTAAGCTTGCATAATATAACTAGTATTTCTATCTTCATTCGAACCAAGATGTTTTTGTTGAGTGTTGTGCTGCATAATTCCCTAAAAAATTTCCCAAGCTCAGCAATCGCTTGATAAATATCATCATCCAAAAGTCCTCTCATGCCAACAGGTAATATCCTTTGCAACAGAATGTGGCAATCATGAGTTTTAATGCCAAGCAAGCTAGTTCCCTATGTAGTTATGCATCTTTCGATATTTGCAGCATAGTTGTCTGGAAACTTTGCTTCCTTCAAAAAATTACATAATTCAATCTTTTTTGACCTAGACAATGTGTATCGAGCTTTAGGCATGTCATATGAATCTCCATTTGGCTATAACTGCAATTCTGGTTTAATATTCAAATCAGCAAGATCAAGCCTTGCATTAGTGTTGTCTTTTAACATCCCATGTATGTCAAGAAGGGTACCAAGGAGGTTTTCACAAATATTTTTCTTCAATGTGCATCACATCTAGATTGTGTCTAAGCTTCAAAGATGGCCAATATCGTAGATCCCACAAACTAACCCTCCTAACCCTCCTACCTCAAATTGGCACACATCCCCCCGAACACTTCCTTTTTTGACCCGGTCTAACATCTTGTACCTTCTCCAATTCTTCTAGAAGCTCTTTAGTTGTGAATGTACCTAGCTTCTCTTTGCTTTCATGTAGATAGGCATATTCATTGTTGGTGCACAGACGATGACGCCTCGGAAGGAAACGATAGTGACCAATGTAACAAAGCTTGCTCCTAATGGAATATGACAGAAGATTTTTGTCACAATGTAGACAAGCAAAGAAAACTTTTGTGGTACGAACAAACAGAGTACTAAGTGCTGGATAGTCATGAATACACCACAACACAGCAGCTCGCAACTTGAATTTTTTTTCCAGTGAGAGCATCAACTGTATCCACACTAGATCAAAGGGCAAGTAAATCCTCTACAAGAGGTTGCAGAAAACATCAAAGTGCTTTCTAGGTGATCTAGGACTAGGAATCAACAAAGCTATCATGAATTTGATTCTTGCATACATGTCCAAGGTGGAAAGTTGTATGGAATCACAAAAATAGGCCACATACTATAAGATAATATCATATTCCCAAATAGATTGAAACCATCTATAGCCAGGCCTAGTCTGAGGTTCCGTGCATCTTCAGCAAATTCTAGCCAGAATTTGTCAAAATCTTGCCATGCCTCTCCGTCTGCAGGATGGGACATTTTTTCTCTTTGATTCCCTATTCACCTTATGCCACTGTGCTTCTGAAGGGTCGAGATGGCGGACTAGAGGGGGGGTGAATAGTCCTTTCTAAAACTTAATCGTGTCGGCTAACCGAAATAAGTGCGGAATTAAAAACTATCAGTCTAACCAAGACTACACCCCTCTATCTATAACTTTAGCACCTTACAAAAGATCCTAATCAAGCAAATAAGGTGTCGGACTAGCAAGAGCTCACCTATCCAATTCTAGGAGTAAGGTCACACAAACCTATGCCACTAGTACTTTGCATACCAGGGAGCTCCTACATAACTAGTAAGCAAAAGTACAAAGCTCCTAGGCTCACTAGCAATGCTCAATAACAAGGCAGCCAATGCCAAATTAGAGGGCGCAAATTACTTAGCTATACAATCTAAGCAATGTGACTAACAAGGTTACACAAACCAAATTAGCCACGCAAGGGGAGCTTACTTCTAGCTACACAAGTAAGAAAGTAACTAGCTAGCTACACAAGCAAACTAGTTACAAGAGCAACTACACAAGCACTATGTATATAAAGTAAATACAAGCTTGTGTTGCATGAAGGCAAACCACCAAGAAGATGATGAACAATGTTGACACAGTGATTTTTCTCCCGAGGTTCACTTGGTTGCCACCAAGCTAATCCCCGTTGTGTCGACTAACACCTTGTGGTTCGGCGGCTAATCGGTATCCAAAACCGAGCCTCCCAAAGGCGCCGTAAGAACCCACCGCAAGTGTGGTAGCTCAATGACACGCTCTACTAGAGTTGCTCTTCGCGATCCTCATGGGGTAAGCACAATTCCCCCTTACAAAGCTTCTTCGGAACCTCGCATAATTTTCTTGCGAGCTTTGACGGAGCCACAAGCCACCAAGCCATCTAGGAGGTGGCAACCTCCAAGAGTAACAAGCACCACCGGCTTGCAACACGAACACCTAGTGCCACTCGATGTAACCTCACAATGCAATCGCACTAGAATCACTCACTCACTTATTGATTCGCAATCTAGCAAGCACAAGTGAGTTGGAGGCTTCTCAAACCAAGCACACACAAGGGCAACACATCCCCAAGGTGCTCAGCATCAGCCAAGGCTGGCCACCACTTCTATTTATAACCCCATGGTCAAATATAGCTGTTACGTCTTCACTGGGCGTTTTTCGCAGCGACCGGATGCACCGGTCGAACTGACCGGATGCGCTGCACTGCGTCTGGTTACTCGCAGCCGTCCATGTGTCGTCCTATGTTCAATGTCGTTCGCGCGATCCCAACGGTCACTTGCACGCCAATGGTCAAGAGATCGACTGGGCACGCCACCTGCACAGACTGGACGCACCGGTCATGCAGCCCTCGCGCGCGTGAAAACCGTGACCTGACGCGCTCGCTTGACGAACTAGACACCATAGTGCCAGCGTTCGGTCGTTTCTAGTAAGCACCCACTCGCGACCTGACTCGTCCGGTCGATCGTGACCTGATGCGCCACCGCGTCCGATCGACCTTGCGTGCTACGCAGCTTCTCTAGGGCTTGACCGAACACGCCGGTCCCGTGACCGACCGAACGCGCCAGTCCCGTGACCGACCGAACATGCTAGTGCAAAGCCCTAGCATCCTACGCCTGACTGCTGGTTGAACTGACCGGACATGCCATGCGTGTCTGATCCAGCGTTCAGTCACCCCCAATGACTTCTTTTCGCCTCTATTTCTTCGCCTTTGGCACAGTGGAAAATAGGCGTTTCACTTCCACAAAAGCGCCAAATCCCGCCGAGCTTGTGAGGCAGGAGGGAGAGAGGAACCCAAACCCCTCTCTACCGCTCAAACTCCATCCCCTTCGCAAATGTGCCAACACCACCAAGTGTACATCACCATGTGCATATGTGTTAGCATTTTTCACAAACATTTTCTTCAAAGGAGTTAGCCACTCAACTTGTCACGCCACTCGATTTTAGCAACGATGCAAAGTTAGATCACTCAAGTGGCACTAGATGACCAATATGCAAACAAGTTTGCCCCTCTTAATAGTATGGCAATCTATCCTAAACCTGGTCATGCACTTCTCTACACAGTCTTTGACCGGTGAAATGAAATGCCCTAGGTTATACCTTTGCCTTGTGCATTTCCATTCCATCTCCTCCAATGTTGATGCAACATATGCACCAACCAATCACCAAATGATATGATCCACTTCATATCATCACGTGATCGTATTGGTTCATCGATCTTGACCTCATTTGCTCTTCATCGTTGCGTCGGTCCATCGGCGCCAAGTCTTGCTCAAGCTTGACCGTCACACGCGGTCCATCGCTTCAAAGCCTCCGACTTGCCCTTCACACTTGCAACCGGTCCGTCGAGCCAAGTCATGTCTTGATCTTCTCCACCTTGATCACATGACTCAATGTCATGTCTCATGTGCAATAAGCTCCTCCATCATCACATGTGTAAGCTTTGCAACATCTCCAAGTCATTTCCACCTCCATGGCATATGTTGCTCACACACATGTACCTATGGACTAATCACCTATGTATCTCACATAAAACACAATTAGTCCACTTAAGTTGTCACTCAATTACCAAAACCAAACAAGGACCTTTCAGCTTCCTGTGCTGTTTTCTTGCTAGCAAATATATGTTGAAACCTAGGTACCAATGGAAAATGCCACAATACTTTTTCTAGAATCTTCCTATTCATAGAATCTTTCCATCTTGATGCTTGACAAACAGGACAATTATCAAGTTTTTCATAGGCCTTTCTAAATAACACGCATTTGTTTGGGCAAACATGTATTGAGATATAACCCAGTCCTAAAGTATGCAACATTTTCTTTGCTTCTTCGTATGATTTGGGAATACAATTGGACTCTAGGAATGCTTCAGACAAGACTTTCAATTGTGCAGAAAATGCTGAGTTGCTGATCCTAATGTATGACATTTAAAATGGAGCATCTTGACTACAAATGAGAACCTTGAAAATTGAGTGCAGCCTGCATATTAACTCTTGCTTTGCCTCTTCCATCAGAGCTTTGAAAACATACTGATGGTCACTTGATGGGTTGCCATCTCTAGCTACTACATCATTACAAGGTACTTCAACCCACATGAGGTCCCTTAAGACATCTTCAACTCTATCTGCAGCATTGCTATGAAATCTATCTGCATCATTGTTGTCATGTTCAACAGGATTAGAATGTGCATCCACATGTACTGGTTCCTCCAAAACACGAACATCATTGCCCTCTCCAAGATGAATCCACCTTGTATATGTATTGGACATCCCATTGAGCAATATGTGCCTCTCCACATCACTTTTAGCCATGGATTTTAGGTTAATACACCGACTACATGGGCACAAAATTGCACCATCCTTTGCAAACCTCTCTCCAACAAAATCCATGAAAGATCTAACACTGGCAATATACTCAGGTGTGAAGAGCGCACCATGTATCCATCGTCTATCCATCTATTATAGAAAATGTAGGAAACACATTCACATCACATTCATGGGCTAAACTCCTTGTCCTACCCTCAAATCAAATTGGGTATCGAAATACATACTAGGCCAATCAAGGTACCAATTCAAGGGGACATAAGAGTTGCTGTAGAGGGCGATAATGGAGCTCGTCGATGGGTGAGCTTCGGCAGGAGCGAATGGAGCTCGTCGATGGGTGGGAGAGCCACACTAGAGCTGGGTAGGCTATAGATTTCAGCGACAGAGTACTGCCGCACCGCGCCTCAACCACAACCCACCGTAACCGCAACCCGCCTCAGCTGCAACCCGCTGCCACTACAACCTGCCTCCACCGCACCCCGCCTCCATTGCCGCAACCCGCCACTGCCGCCGCCACCAATGCCACAACGACCTTGGACTAATGCTAACAATGACTTTGGAAAGTGGACTAATGTCTGTTGACGATGGTTATCTACCATAATAAAGGGTTAAAATAAATATATAAAGGGCTAATAAATGATCACCAACATAGGTTTAGGGTGTCAACTAACAAAATTCCATGAGTTTTGGTGAATCTATATTTTGCAGAGGGTTATCAGAATAATTCAGGAATTGATATCTTCCACGAGAAGGAACCCATGTCAATCGGCCTAATCTCCACGTCATGAATACGCAAGAGGATTCTAGAGGACACCAGAGGACTCCACGAGGAGGGCCACCATGAGGCGCCGCCAGGTGGTGCCGACCGGCCTCAACCCTAGGCCGACCGGCCCCTGGCCGCCACCCCTCAGCTCCTTCCTTTGCAAGCTACTTCAACCGCCTCTAAGGATGCATCCTAACCCTACGTGAAGGCCGGTTTGATCCAAGGGCCACGGTTCCATGCTCTGGGCTATATAAATGAGGCCTCAGACCCCCCTCCAAGAGGAATTCATTCAATCAATCATCAACCAGAAAGCAGAAGACCAACCAGTAACTCTCATCTTCTTAGAGCTCCATCAGATCTAGACATAGCTAGATTAGAATTAGAAGTAGACGAGTCAAGCAGCCTTGGACTCCAGATCTAGTCAAGAGGAGCTTGGTAAATCTAGTTCTTCTCTCTTGTATCAACATTGTTCTTCAGATATTCATCTAGTTCATCAGTTCTTCTAGTTCTTGATCTAGTTCATGTTCTAATTGTTTATGTTCTAGTTCATAATTGTTCTAGTTCAATATTGTCTAGTTCTAGTTCATTGTTCTTGATCATTATTCTTGATACATTAGATATGATCTTGTTCTTAATCTATATTATATCCTTGATTATTATGAGATTAGTCTACTTTGATTATATATTTGACATAGATAGTTTATCATTATGTTTATACACATGTTTGCAAAGCACTCAACTTATTGAGTCATGGGTGGGTGGTCAACATTGTGTAAGTGTGGTACTTATACACTGTTTACCTGCAAATGCACTCTATACTCCGGGCTATGTGGTAGATCGCGAGTGTGACATTCCTGTTGAGTCCTTTGTAGTCCACTCCTCGAGTATAGAACTTAGTAGAACACGGTCTCATTACTTAGTTGTTACTCTGTTTCTCAGCTTCGTAATGGAGATGTTCCTTGTTTATGGATATGAGATAACCTAGCCAATGATTGCCTGATATAATTGCACTAATCAATGTAGATTATGACTAATAGTTAATGGATTACTTAGGAGTTATTCTCTTACTTTATATTCTGATCAATGACTTGCCATAGTAGTACTGCTCTAAGGAATATCATCTGAATGGTCTGATTATCATATATTTTATCTCTTTTTATTTGATTGATTCCTGTTTTAGAGTAAATGATAGTGATTTTGAATATTCATATCACATGTGTAGAGTAGCCTTTAATTAATATGTGCCACTATGTTTGTTCTCCTTTGGTTAAATATAAATAACGATACCTAGGATAAACTTGGGTGAAATGCTGCAATGGGTGTATTTATCTGTGCGCTTGCGGATATATACTTTAATATCTTTATATAGTTAAGTGGCATGAGTACAATACAACCACACTCTTGGTGTCATGTTGGGGATGACAACCTAACGTGAGTGATGCTAAGAAGTGTCAACAAGCATTTCTGGCGCCGTTGCCGGGGACAGTAACGGAATGACACACTAAGTTAGAACCATTCATAAGAGCATAAACACACTTCCACATCTAGGAACACTCTTACACATGTGATATTCAAATTACATCACTTGATCCTTTACTCTAACAGGCTCACCCTATCTTTTGTCTATTTTTTTGATCTTATGCGGGGTGATGAATGACTGGTTTTGAACTCCCGACAAACTACGTTGAGAACCCTGAAGCTCTAATCAGAAGAACAAGAGCAAAGCTCAAGAAGGCTCCAACCACTTCGTCTGAGATCAACCAATTGAGAAGAAGCTTAACACCAGACTTGGAAGCCATGGCCGACCGATCACTCCGTGAATTCTTCGCTCCAACCACTGCTAACATCAGGACTGGACTGACAATAAATGTGGGATATAATGGATTTGAGCTCAAGCCTGCTTTGATCAACATGGTGCAAGCAAACCAGTTTTGTGAAAAAGCACATGAAGATGCGAGTGCTCATCTCCAACACTTTTTGGAGATTTGTAGCACCTTCACCATCAAGGGAGTCGCAAGAGACGCCATATTGCTCCGCTTGTTCCCTTTCTCACTCCTAGGAAAAGCAAAGCAATGGTTCTATGCCAACAAGGACAAGAATACCACATGGTCGATCTGTGCTACTGCTTTTCTAGCAAAATTCTTTCCAGTGGGGAAGACAAATGCTCTACGTGCGAAGATTTCAACCTTCCAGCAACAACACGATGAATCAATCCCTGAAGCCTGAGAACGCTTTCAAGATTACATATCAGAATGCCCTCACCATGGGATGGAGAATTGGCTACTCATGCAGACATTCTACCATGGGCTCACTTCTAGTACCCATGAGAATGTGGAGGCAGCTGCTGGAGGATCATTCTTATCGCTCAACATCACTGAAGCAACCACTCTGATTGAGAAGATGGCCTCAACATCGCAAGAGAGGAGGAATGCATCAATTGAAGGAAGTAGACATGCTGTCTGCCAAGATAGACCTGCTCATGAAGAAGTTCGATGAACGCACCACTGAGAAGAACGAAGTCACACACATTCACGATTCTCGCATGACATGTGAAGAGTGTGGAGGCATTGGTCACTCAGGGAGCAACTGCCCTAAGATTCAAGAGGATGTGAACTACAACAACAACAACTTCAACAATCGTCCTCAACAAAATCAAGGATGGAATCAACAATCAAGGCCTAATTACTCAGGTAACTACTCAGGTAACTACTAAGGTAATAATCTTAATAATAACTTTAATCAACCACCCTTGAGAAATGATTTCTAATCAGAATAAAGTTATTGATACTATGTCTAGAAAGTGTCACACCCGGTTTTAAGGACAAAACCAGACATACACCATATGTGAAATAAAGTAGTCAAATCTCACATATAGCCACAGATAAGTGTAATATCAAGAAACAAATGCTTAATATACATAACACAATGGTATAAAATATACCTTAAAGAGCATCACAGCGGAAAGACAACTCCGAACACCGGGTGTAGACTTCACTCCAGGAACAAACTAACTGGTTGATCACAAGCCTAACAATTCCAGAATCTAACAGTCTGGTACCCTTCCTGAGATGTGGGAAATAGCAAGAGTGAGTCCATGTCGAACTCAGCAAATATATCATGGGGTTCATGAAGCTCAAAAGGTTTGACACGGGTTTACTGCAATAGCTTTTAGTGAGTCAACTTTTTAACATTTGAGTAGCAACAAGTTTACCAAAACCCGGATAACCTCATGATCATGTAAACGAGAATAATGTATAGCAAGAAACAATAATCATTAGTGAACATCAATATCATCAGTGTTATCATTATCATCAGTGTTCATCATTTATTCTGTAAGGGTCCAAGGCGACTCGTGACCGTGAGCACGGCTGTTATAACAGTTTTACACTCTGCAGAGGTTGTACACTTTCACTGTGAGTCGTGATTACCCATATGCCCGGAGCGGCCAATCCCCAAAACACTCCCAAGGTGAGCAGGCAGGGTTCACTATGAAGCCTTTCAAAGGTTCGTCTAACAAGTTAGGGCCGCTAGGTTTCAGAAGTCAGTCCGTGTGATACACCACGCAGGGATCCACAGTCTGCTTTTCCCTATTTGCGCCACAAGGGTAACCTCTAACAAGCTAGAAAAAGTCCTCATACTGAGCTAAAGCCAGAGCCATATAGCCCTCACAGTTGTACTGTAAGTCCTGGATGTTCGCTTACAGATAAGTCCTTATGGAGAGAAACTAGAGCACCATAAAAACAACCAAATATGCTCTAGCCCTCTTGAGCCATGTTTCTATAAAGCATCTTTTAAACGTTTATTGCATATACCATTAGTCAAGTTACAGATCATGGTTATTTATCTTGAGCACTAGCATAAATACTACCCAATGCAATGTTTCACCGGTGTCAAGGTACAAGATACAAAAGCTAGGATATCCTTAGGGGTAACAAGGTAGACACATGCACATGAATTAAGTATATTAAAGGTGAATAGGAAACAAGGATGATCCCATGCTATACTTACCTTAACTTAGATCCTTCTTCAAGTCCAAACCTCAATGAACTGCTTCTTGATCACCACGTATAGCTCACCGACTAGACAAGATCATAAAAGCACCACACAAGCATCCATTCAATCATACACGAAGCAAACAATAGAAATAAATTAGAACAGTACACCAAACGTATGAAACAATGTGTGAAAAGGTTTTAAAGATGTTCTACGCGTTGCTATGAACACACAGACGTAAAGATCACGAAATTCGGATTTAAAACGTGAAAGTTATGAATTTTCTAAGATTTCCTATAGATAAATAATTACTTTAATATAAACTCGAAAATTAAATTTTCCAAACCTACTGTACAGTACTACCAACATGTAGAGCTCGCAAATACGAACCTAATGCAATTTGAACGGGTCAAATCGGAGTTAAAACGTAGAAGATATGGCCTAAACAAGATAGTGGCAGTTTTGTAAATACCTAGTTTCGAAAATAAATCAAAATCTGGTTTTTAATGTGATCTAGACGGTGGACTTCAAGTAAATACCTCTTCTTCTTCTTGGAGTAGAATGCCTGGTGGCTTCGTCGGACGGCGATAAGAGAAGGAGGAGAAAATATAATTTACTACACGAGAGATTTTCCAAACTAGGGACTCCTCTACGGTAGTTTTTGGTGTGCATTGCCCATGGGGTAGGTACGTATATATAGGGAAGAAAACTCTCCACCTCCATGTCAACTAGCGATATGGTGCTAATTAACGTTGCACCATCCACCTCCGCTAATAGGCCTAAGTAATCATTTAAGCCCATTAGTAAATAAATGTATGGGCCTTTGAGATTTATTAGGATTATTGCACATGGGCTTTGAGCGTTGGAAAAAATGAGAGATTTATTATTTTCGTAATTAATTATTTTCATAGATAAAATAATTCTAGAAAAGTCCAGAATTATTATTTAAGCCGCGAAAAATACTCCGAAAGCTCCGAAAATTCAGGGAAAATTTCCAGAGACATTATGGAACATGAGGAATCCAAATAAAGTATTTGGAGCTCACTAAAAGGTAATTTTGGAGCATCTAAAAATTAGATTATGCTCACAGACAAGTGGAAACAAGCTACAGAAAAAGTCGGAAAAATTTCTAAGAAGTTAGTAGAGGTTGATTGACAAATGAGAAACAAGGAATTTGATTGTAGAAAAATAATATATGTATATTGGGAAAGGAAAATCGACCTAAATGCATTTTGAAAGAACAACTTGAATTCATTTTGATCTTTGGTCAAAACCAAACAATACAAAAACACAAATGCATCAGCATGAATGCATCAACAAGTTGCTAAACCTTATGATAAATTTTAATTTAGTGAAAAATATTATTTTCCTATGTTTTCATGAGCACTAGAATACAAAATTAAATTACTTTGCATCTATTTTGAAAAGAGCAAATTTTAGGGTGTTACAGAAAGATAGCTTCCAATGATAAATTGCTTGAAAATATTAATACTAGAATGGATAGCTTTACTTCTGCCATAAAGAATCAACATAGCTTTAATAAAATGATAGAATCAAAAATATCTCAGCTAGCAGCTTCTGTACCAGTGACCGAAAGAGGTAAGATTCTGGGGAAGCCGGAGGATTTAGAAACTGCAAATCTTGTAGACATTTATAATGCAGGGCAATACTTCACCGCACCTCCAAAGCAATGGGGAACATGGGTAGATGACACTCTACCAGTGAAGAAAGGAGACCCAGGGAGACCTATCATCCCTATTCGCATCGGACCCCACAGCTTTGAAGAAGCTGTCTGTGACCTTGGAGCAAGCGTCAACATCATGCCGAGGGTAATCTATGAGAAAATTCATGGTGATCCTTTATTGTATACAACTATGTGTTTGCAACTTGTAGATCAGACACTATGCTATCCCAAGGGAATTCTTGAAGATGTCTGGATCGTAGTTGGACACTCGTATGTGCTGACAGACTTTGTGATTGTAGAAACAGGTGGAGACAAAAAAGTACCCATCATCTTGGGGCGACCGTTCTTGAGTACCACCAAAGCCATCATCTACGCAGATAGCGCCAAGATCTGTTTCACAATCAATGGGAGAAAAGAAAGATTCAATTTTAAGAAGCGTACCCTCAACATTTGAGTTCACCCACAGACGCCGTACCTCTACGAGGATACAACCACTGCCCCAACAAAGAAGAAGAACAAGAATAGGAGAAGGAGGAACAAGGCTAAGCATCAGACAAAAGAAACAGTATGGATGGTCAACACTATTGATTCAGAACTTGACCACCTCCTTCCATCACCATACCTCACTAAGCTGGGAGATCCTAGAGTACCCACCATCGATTGTATGATTGAGGGAAGTACTTTCTACAAGATGTTCTGCGACATCGGCTCTAGCACCAACATAATGTCTAAGGTAACATATAAACATTTGTATAATACTAGACCCATGTATCGTACATATGTGCACCTGCAGATGGCGGACCAATCATTCCGACGTCCGGAGGGAGTAGTGAAAGATGTTATGGTCAAAATAAGAGATCACTACATTCCTACCGACTTCATGGTTCTTGACATGGGAGAAGAAGACGATGTCCACCTCATTTTAGGAAGACCCTTCCTCAACACCACTGGCGCAATCATCTACATAAGAACTGGGGAAATCCACTTCCAATTCTCTGGAGAGAAGGTACGTTGTTACTTTAATAGTTACACTACTTGTGAGAAGCCTAGAAAGAACAAGAGGAGACACCGCTCTCAACGCCAAAAGAAACAAGCCATCAAAGAGAAAGAAGCCACCTAAGAAGAAGCTATTCCAAAGGAAGAAGAAGAGAAGCCCAAGAAGAGTGAACCACAGGAAGAGACTCCTCAGTCCAAGAAAGTATGGAAAAGAAAAGAAACATCAACATCATCATCAAGTTCTCCAACACTTGACGAGCAACCATCCAGCTCCTCAGTTAAGCTGGAAGAAACCTCTGAAGACTGAACCAGACGTAATAAGGTCCGAGTCGACGGACCTAAATCTCTGAACCTTCGCCGAAAGGTAAATCGGTATTTATCCACACATTTAAATTAAGCATATCTACTTTGTTTACATTCACTTAGCATATCATTGCATTGAAAATAAAAATACTTTTTCCATTAATAACATGCATACTATTTAGAATTAAATACATATTTAAATTCTACATTGCATTTGAAAAGAAAATAAAAATAACTCTTATATTTTGAATCATCTCATTGCATCTGGAAATATATAAACTCTAAGCCCCATGTGAGTAATAGTGTGGTGTGTAGCAACCCATAATAAGTACTCACTGTGGAGGCATACATATATAAATCTAAAAATGAAGAAAAACCAGTTGAACAATAAAAGATAATTCAAGACTCCAAAATAATTAGGGAATAGTTTTTCACTAACCCTTAATATGTTCCACGAGTTTTGTTGTCTATTTGAAATTCAACAGGAAAAAGAGAAATTCCCTATGAAGCCCATGATGTCTTCACTCAATCAAGAGCTCTGCCTTGAACAATCATCAAAGAAGGAGCGATGAGCATTTACGCAATCGAGGACTCAAGATGAACGACTACGTCAAAATCCAGCTTGGGGGAGAGCGTCCCCTGTATATCTCGATAAGTATTCCTTTTCGAGTGATTTATCTTTTATTCTGAAAAGTATAAAAAGATGCATAACTTAAGAAAACCAAATAAAAAGAGTGCTGTGTGATAATATTAGCTAGATAATATATTAGTTAAAATCAAAGATACAAGACAGTATTAGAACTTAATTACCATAGAACTCAATTTTAAACATAATAAAAATGATGAATAGTTGCTCTGTTATAATTCCTTTCAAGTGCCTAGTTTTCAAACACGAATTCTCCTGAGTTTTGGGTAGAACTGTCTTGATCTAAAGATAAACTCTGAGTCTGAAACTTGTGGGTTGCAAATGCTGGATCTAAATCTAGGTAGTTGAGGAGTATGATACGAGAAAGTGTGAGCTGCTATTTATCTTTCTCCTACTGATGCTGGAGTTCTGGAGAATTTTATCTTTTGAAAATCTTAAAATACCATGATGAGTACTTGTATGACAAAGCTTAAAATTCCTACCACAGCCATACATAGGATAGAAAACTCCATTCATACTTTTTACTACTTGTACTTGCATTGAGCATTGTCGAGCTCTGTTGACCCTTAGAGGTTTGTCATACTTTTAAAATCAAGATCACGTACACTCCACTCAAATATGCTGCTTCTACACTTGAAGTACGCAATGATATGCCTTTTCATTTAGATCCACCAAATATATTTTTCTCCTACACTGGGAGAGAACACCACTCACATGTCTTATAGGATTTTTGTCACCTATCCATACATTTCATAAGCTCTAGTTATTGTTGCTCCAGATTATTATTATCTCTCAATCTTTCATTATAGACGAGAATGTTCTGGGCTTATATAATTTTTTTAAAAAAAAGAGAAGAAAGAGAAATATATGGAGAGTAAAACATGGACAAGTGTCCTACCAAAACAATGGGTACTTAGATGCCCGTCTCTCTAAAAAAACTATAGCCCAAAATATCTCTTAGTCTAAGTTCTTCAATTATTCAAAGAGAGATCAAAATCCCTTTCAAAGGAGCAAAAGTAGAATTAGATCCACTATCACCTTCATCATAAATAAACCACTCCTTGATCCATACACATGCACTTCTTGATTTGATTGTATGCCTCGTTTCTCTGGATCCACTGTTTGACTTTACAAAATATGCTTTGCAAGTATGAACAAGCTGTCTCCATACCTATAAGCTCCAGATAAAGCATTAGATGTAGGATGAGAGAAGGCAAATCTCACTTTGCCTTGGAGAGGATCCAGAAATACCACATATATTGAGAGATTTGAGAGAGTCATACAAAAAGATACTCTGAGTTTTATTTTAAAAATCTTACAAAACTCCAAAATAATAGTTGAATGAAGAGCTTGAGACATAGTGCTTGATTTGATTGTTCGACTTTTCGACTGCTCAAGACCCAAGTGAAGGCTAATAAGCTCCATAGTTAAAGGTAATATGGGTAAGTCCGAAGGTTAGAGTGGTTAGACCTAATCCGGAGGAAAATTCTTGTTTGAACGTATGTGTACTTTTGAGGCGTGAAAGCATTGTAGCAACTCCTGATCCATTATGAATATTTGCTAAGGGACTAGCAAAAGGTAAGCTTAGGGGAGTTATTGACGATGGTTATCTACCATAATAAAAGGGTTAAAATAAATATATAAAGGGCTAATAAATGATCACCAACATAGGTTTAGGGTGTCAACTAACGAAATTCCACGAGTTTTGGTGAATCTATATTTTGCAGGGGGTTATTAGAATAATTCAGGAATTGATATCTTCCACAAGAAGGAACCCATGTCAATCGGCCTAATCTCCACGTCACGAATACGCAAGAGGATTCTAGAGGACATCAGAGGACTCCACGAGGAGGGCCACCACGAGGCGCCGCCAGGTGGGGTTGACCGGCCTCAACCTTAGGCCGACCGGCCCCTGGCCGCTGCCCCTCGGCTCCTTCCTTTGCAAGCTACTTCAACTGCCTCCAAGGATGCATCCTAACCCTACGTGAAGGTCGGTTTGATCCAAGGGCCACGGTTCCATGCTCTGGGCTATATAAACGAGGCCCCAAACCCCCTCCAAGAGGAATTCATTCAATCAATCATCAACCAGAAAGTAGAAGACCAACCAGCAACTCTCATCTTCTTAGAGCTCCATCAGATCTAGACATAGCTAGATTAGAATTAGAAGTAGACGAGTCAAGCAGCCTTAGACTCTAGATCTAGTAAAGAGGAGCTTGGTAAATCCAGTTCTTCTCTCTTGTATCAACATTGTTCTTCAGATATTCATCTAGTTCATCAGTTCTTCTAGTTCTTGATCTAGTTCATGTTCTAGTTCTTCATGTTCTAATTGTTTATGTTCTAGTTCGTAATTGTTCTAGTTCAACATTGTCTAGTTCTAGTTCATTGTTCTTGATCATTATTCTTGATACATTAGATATGATCTTGTTCTTAATCTATATTATATCCTTGATTATTATGAGATTAGTCTACTTTGATTATATATTTAGCATAGATAGTTTATCATTATGTTTATACATATGTTTGCAAAGCACTCAACTTATTGAGTCATGGGTGGGTGGTCAACATTGTGTAAGTGTGGTACTTATACACTGTTTACCTGTAAATGCACTCTATACTCCGGGCTATGTGGTAGATCGCGGGTGTGACATTTCTGTTGAGTCCTTTGTAGTCCACTCCTCGAGTGTAGAACTTAGTAGAACACGGTCTCATTACTTAGTTGTTACTCTGTTTCTCAGCTTCGTAATGGAGATGTTCCTTGTTTATGGATATGAGATAATCTAGCCAATGATTGCCTGATATAATTGCACTAATCAATGTAGATTATGACTAATAGTTAACGAATTACTTAGGAGTTATTCTCTTACTTTATATTCTGATCAATGACTTGCCATAGTAGTACTACTCTAAGGAATATCATCTGAATGGTCTGATTATCATATATTTTATCTCTTTTTATTTGATTGATTCCTGTTTTAGAGTAAATGATAGTGATTTCGAATATTCATATCATGTATGTAGAGTAGCCTTTAATTAATATGTGCCACTCTGTTTGTTCTCCTTTGGTTAAATATAAATAACGATACCTAAGATAAACTTGGGTGAAATGCTGCAACGGGTGTATTTATCTGTGCACTTGCGGATATATGCTTTAATATCTTTATATAGTTAAGTGGCATGAGTACAATACAACCACACTTTTGGTGTCATGTTGGGTATAACAACCTAACGCGAGTGATGCTAAGAAGTGTCAATAATGTCTGATTATCTATTGCTAATGTAAATCGTATAAATAAAAAACATATGTTTCCAGACGCAAGTTCTATAGTATCACAGTGGTAAGGCGCCTCTCTCAACTCTGTCGGTCACGGGTTCGATTCCTGGGCTCGGCACAATTTTTTGCTCTCCATTTGCTACAGTCAGACGTCCACGTCACCCATGGTGCCGTCCACGTCAACACGGGACCGACCATCCACGTCACCATCCATAGTCCACGTCAGCCAACATCTATTTGTGATGTTTCTTTTCAACTGTCAAAGACAACTATAAAGGTGACAAACAGTCCAAATCATCACAGAGCGAGCACCTCATTTTCAAACCATCATGAGACCGTCATAGATTCTATATGCGATGACAGTTTTGCAAACCGTCATGACGAAACCGTCATCTATCAACATGATTCTTGTAGTGCGTCCTGCAGTAGCGCCTGGTGGTTGTCCCTGAGATCCAGCAGGTCGCCAAGGCCCACGGTGTCGAACGCCTAGAGGAGGAAGCTGCGGATGTACCCCAACAGCACGAGGAGGTGGAGCAGCTGCTTCGGGAGCACTAGCTCCGACTAGCCCACCGGGAGATCCATGCCGATCGTGACCGGGGCAATGCTTGTCTAGATTTACCGGCTTCCCTTGGCGTGCTCGTGCCTCTTAGCTTGCGGCGGTGGTGAAGAATTGCCCCTGGGCGGATAGGAACGAGTGAACGAGAGGATAGGAGCGTCTCGACAAGAGGATTTTTTTTGAGAAACTCCCGAGCAGATAGAAGGGGATAGTTGGGCTAGCATTGCGGCCCACAAGGAGCATCAGGGCGGACAAATGCCTGCGCCGCAGCATTACAGCTAAACTTGCTAGCAAACACTATTCCATACCAGGGATAGCAACGAGCCGCATTCGGGTCAAGTGGAGTCTCCACGGGTCCAAACCCGAAACCTGAACTCCAAACCCGAAACCGGTGCAAACACCGCTTTAGGTGATAATCCAAACCCGAAACGAAACCTGGTGGATCCCCAAAACCCGATCAGTTCCTCGAAACTCGAAACCCACCACTATATAGTAATACAAAAAAGACAATAAAGAATTTTCAAATCCACATGTATAAACAAGAGGCAATAAACAACACATAATTTCAAGACTCAACTTAGAACAAACTTAATAGCTTACAAGCAATTTATTAATAAAACACGAGTTTTTATTCAAAATTATCTAATTTGGGCCTCCATTGCACATCAGCGGTTGGAAACTGAAACCTGAGACCGAACCCGATAAGTTTCGGGTCCCCAAACCCAAAAACATGGGGAAAAATTGAACATGAACCCAAACCCGCTGGACCCGAAATCCACAGAGCCCCGACCCAAAACCGCCCCACTGCCATCCCTATTCCATACTATAGAAATTTATTATTATATAAAGAATATCTACCACAACAAAAACAAGATTGTGCGACATCCATCAATAAATACTACTCCATCCATTCTAAATTATAAGACATTTTAGCTTTTCTAGATAATATAAATAACTTCTGCTATGCACCTAAAATACACCCTATGTCTGAATAAAAAAAAGTAATGTATGTAAAAAAGCTAAACCATCTTATAATTTAAAACGGAGGGACATACACCGCGCTGGCGGTCCCTGCCCATCCTAGACATATTATGAGTACTATCTCTGTAAAAAAAGAATGCAATTTAGGTGTATTTTTTTGGTTACCGTGTCTAAAGTTTAAATAAATATATAGCTAAAAATATTAATATTTATTTATGATACAAAATAAGTATAGTATGAAAATATATCTCATAACAAATATATTGATACTTATATAGTTAGTTAAACTTAAAATATTTCAATATGGTCCTATGTTAGAATTGTATTTTTTTAATGGAGTACAGAGTACATATGAAGCAGTCAGTAATAATACTGAGCATGTAGAGGACTGTCCGTTTGCGTGCATTAGATATTCGATCCATTTAGTTCGCCAGGCTCTCGGCCTAATGTCATGCACCACAGAAAGGGCCTAACCACAAATGGCATCCGTATGTTTTCAAAAATCAGTGACCATCTGTGCATTTCACGCTTTCCTCAAAAATAAAAAAAATAAAAAAATCTGTGCATGACACACGTGCACAGCGACCTCAACCCAAACAGACACCTGTAGCAGGTGTCCAGGTGGGGCCTTGTTTAGATTGAAGAGAGAGTGAAATTTGACACTGTAGCCAGTGACGGAGGGTGAACCAAATTATAGGGGGGGCCAATTTAACCTGTAGCAAGCCAGCAAGGGGCAGTGTTGAGCACTCCTACATTCTCGAAGTTGGACGCAGCCGCGGCGGACGGCCGTCAGAGCTCCGTCGCTAGGTGCTGCTGCCTAAGCAACTGGAGCCTGAAGCTGGAGCACCGAGCGGAGCGGTGGAGGGCCAGACCGCCGGATGGCCGGAGAAGAAGAGCTGGAGATCGGGAGATGCGATGCGAGTACGCTGTGATGTGGAGGCTGGAGTCATCTGGTCGTCATCGCTCCATCCTTTCCTGCCTCCGTTGTTTTTTTCTCAAAGAAGGCCGTGCCTCCGTTCCTAGCTTTCCTGTGCTGCATACGTGAATGGGCTTTGGCTTGTGGAGCAGGCAGCAGACCAAAAAATCTATTGGGCCTTGGGAAATTTACTTGGGCCAAGGGGGGGCCGGAGCCCAGTTTCGTCTCCACTGGGCTCCGTCCGTGACTGTAGCACTTTCGTTTGTATTTGACAATTATTGTCCAATCATGGACTAACTAGACTCAAAAGATTCGTCTCGTAATTTACAATCAAACTATGTAATTAGTTATTTTTTTATCTACATTTACTGTTTTATGCATGTGTCCCTAGATTTGATGTGACGGAGAGAGAATGAAAAAACTTGCAATGCCTGGGTTCAAATTCAACGTCTGATGGCGCCGCCCGTATCTGTGCCAGGGTTAAAAAAACCGCTCGGTAAACCACGGTTTACCGCGGTTACCGGCCTAACCGGGCCGGACCGGTTCCGGTCCGGTCTGGTTAGGTATTCCTCAAATTCAAATTTAAAATTTGAAAAAAAAAATGCTGAAAAAATTCCTAAAAATAGTTCATGATTTATAGAAGCCAATGGTGTAAAATTTTTTTCAAATTCGAGTTCGTTTAGTATTTATTTATACGTATAGAAGTTTGAAAAAAAAGAAAAAAAATTCCGGTCCCGGCCCGTTAAGGCCCCCAAATTCAAATTTAAAATTTGAAAAAAACAAAAAATGCTGAAAAATTCCTAAAAATAGTTCATGATTTATAGAAGCCAATGGTGTAAAATTTTTTCAAATTCGAGTTTGTTTAGTATTTATTTATACGTATAGAAGTTTGAAAAAAAAAGAAAAAAGAAAATTCCAAACTCAAACCGAGCGGTAAACCGCTCAAACCGAGCGGTTACCGCTCCAAACCGCCCGGTAAACCGGTGACAAACCGAACCGAAGACGCGTTTGAATTCAAATTCAAATTCGACCGGTTACCGATCGGTTACCGGTAAACCGGACCGGTAAACCGGAACCGGAGGCCGACGGTTTGGGGTGACCGGTCGGTAAAAAAAACCCTGATCTGCGCCTTATTACCACCGCCGGTGCCATCAGCTCGTCACGTACACTGCCGCTCTCTATTCATTGATACTATTCCTATATAAGAGAGAGAAAGAGATCATCAGACGACAGACTGCAATATGATTCGGAGTATTTGGGCCATGCACCCAAAAGTTAGAATTTTTTCACTTTCTCCGTCACATCAATTTTTAGCCGCTTGCATGGATTATTAAATATAGGTAAAAAATAACTAATTACACAGTTTAGTTGGAAATCACGAGATGAATCTTTTGAGCCTAGTTGGTCCATGATTGGACAATATTTGTTAAATAAGACGAAAGTGATACTATTCATCGGGTTAAAAAAATTGCAATCCACACTGCAAGCGAGGATGCATGTCGTCCTTGCTGTATGCTGTCTAGTACACGCAAGAACAGTAGACCTGCTACTTTGGTCACAACTGAAAAATACTGTTGGCTGATTTTTTTTAGAGAAAAATACTATTCCAGCTGAAAAAACAAGCTGAATAAGACGGATTATAAGCCAAATAAACAGGGCCTCAGTCCAGCAAATACAGTATATCTATGTATCCGTCAGGATGACGTTAATTGTTGGTGTGTCCGATCCGGAGCGCCAAACTATCATGAATTTGAAATTCGATCCGCATCAACTCGGGGGCTGTCCGATTTAGTCCAGCGATACAGTCCGGTGTAGACGAGGATCTTTATTGCTTGTCCGTCATGGGCTTGGAGTCGGTTGCGAGAGCGGTGTAACGACTATGCATTTATGAGTGGAGCTAAATTTGGAGATGAGCTCAATGGCTGATCAGGCCCCTAGTCCCCTGCTACCTCTCCTTTTATAGTCCAATGGTAGGGTTATAGATAGAGTTTAGATCTAGTACTCTAATGCTAAGATAGAAACACACGAAGAAGAGACATACATCAAATGTAGAATTGGAGATGTGACTATCCACCATATATTTCTGTATAGTTTGTCTAGGCCACGTAAGAACTATACCCATCTCTGATGAACGCGGACATTAGAGACTCATCTATTTAGTTATCATCTCTGAATATTTCAAAGATGTGCCTCTTTAAAACTGTCTTTGCTAGGTAACACATCAGAGACGGATACATTTTTGGAGACGTTGAAGTTTAGTCCACGTCTCTTATTTGTTGTATGCTTCACTGACAATTGTTTTATTAGTGACTAGTGAAGTTTTTCCGCATCTCTCATTGCGGATCCTGTCAGGGACATGCAGTCTCACGCCCCGTCACTAGTGCACACCTTTTTTAAACGTAAACCGTGGGGGAAACCCTCCCACTAGTGTACATCCTTATATTAGAGACACATTAGTCAATACAAATCTCTAACCGGTCGTGTGCCTTGCGACTTGCTACTTGCTATCTATCAAGGTCAATCGATCATATGACCATCTAGTGGCACCGTCCCGCTGAGTCGGTTGCCATCCCTTCTCCCCTACACTCTGGCTGGCTTGCCACGTTTAGGCAGCTCTTGATCGTGTTTCTGCCTGCCCATCCTGTGTGCTGAGCGTGTTGCGCCCCTCGCCGCGTAAGCACACCCTGGAGGGTGCGGCGTGGTGCAGTACTAGCAAGCCATCTTTGTTCTAAAGTTCAAGTGTACAATATAAGGACGCTTATTAATTAGCAAAGGTTTATGGTGCCAAGTACTATGGGTGCATGCAGGTTCATCAGTTCTAATTAGGTGTACAATAATAGTCGATAATAAATATTCA
Source organism: Saccharum hybrid cultivar R570 (assembly GCA_038087645.1). Classification (NCBI taxonomy): domain Eukaryota; kingdom Viridiplantae; phylum Streptophyta; class Magnoliopsida; order Poales; family Poaceae; genus Saccharum; species Saccharum hybrid cultivar. The sequence continues at coordinate 6,484,953 of JAQSUU010000112.1, read as the reverse complement.
CTGTACATATTTCAGAGCCCAGCTACTCTTCAGGTTCCCCTAGCTTATGCTCATTGTTGAGTGTTGCTTGGATAGGTCCTAGTAGCCGTCCAGAACAAGCAACTTGTAGTGTGCAGTCCCAAACTAGAGCTCCATAGTGAGATAACCATGCACTTCCAATCATCAGCTGCTCCATAGTGAGGCAATCACTATGTAAAGAAGCAAGGTAGTATAATAATGTTTGCTCACAACTGAAAGTCCCAGTTTGGTTTTCTTAATTGAGTGATAACATTAGGTGGACTAATGCTTTTCATGTGAGATGAATAGGTGACATAGTCCACATGCTTGTCTTGGGCATCACGAAGGCCATGGAGGAGGTGGCAAGATTCATGAACAATGACTCAAAATGAGAGGAGATGATGGAGTAATTGAGATGGAAGAAAAAGCCCGAAGGCGAAGGTATATGTATAGGGTTTTGGTTTCACCAGCGTAAGGTGTATAAAGAATTTAATCGCTGGGTTTAAGATAGATTGTAACAGATGGATTCTTTGGCTAATATAGTTATATAACAATGCATGTGTATAGATCGACTGGCGTAGTGAGGAAGCATGTGAAAACCTTTGCAAAAAATGTTTTGAAAATGCTAACTTAGTGCTAAATGTGTTGGTTGTGCTGTAGGACACCTCTAAGGAGTTGGGCATTTGAAAATGTTTGAGAGAGACACTCGGTGGAGCCGGTGGTCACCAGAGTAATGCCATCGAAGAGTGGAATAATAGTGCCAGAATCCAGATCGGTCCGATCGTCTTATACTCACAAGATCTCTCTGGTGCATTAAAGTTGTGCATCGGACAATGAGTCCATTGTGCTTATAATCAAGGATTAGTTTCTCTATAAGCAACCACACCCACAATGGGAAGGAGAGGAGTGGCCTAGGGCTTCTGGTCGTGTGGAATGAATGGGGAGCAACAACAACAAGCAAAGTGGGAGAGGGAGAGGTATAAATAGACCACACTTCAAAACTAGCCATTCATCGTATGTTAGGAAAACCCGGTCTGGCCGGCTTTTCAAATGAACTAGCCATTAGGGGCAAAGCCAACCTAGCTGGCTTTCTTACACATACTAGGGTTTTGGTTTTCTTCTGTCACTCTTTGTCTCTTACTCTCAAGTTTCCTCACATGGTTTAGTTGAGCACTATTGCTTATCTCGAACTCAGTGATGCATCCCTCTTAATAGTGTGGCATACCTATACTCAAGAATTTAATATAAAAATAAATTATCCTACACTTGAGCGTTCATCCATCCATTTCTTGCCATATTGACCATGCATAATTGAGGGTCTTCATCACTTTCACATGCTAAGCATGTCAACTTTGAGCATAGACTTGAGCCGAAAGTTTCAAGTGACTTTCATCATTTGATTTGATCCTCCATATCAACATAAGTTTCCATAGCTTAATTAGTACCTTGACTAAATGGAAGTACTTCTTCACCTTAGCCGAGTTCCTCGGCCACCAAGAAAATAATAATATGAATGTTGATAAGAAAAAACTAATCCCAAACTCTAGTTTTAGATCTAGATCCAAACCAATCCCTCCCGAAAGACTAATAAATAGACCACTAAAATTGAAACATGGCCACTAAGTAATGGTATTTCCCTACTAAATTTACCCTAGTATTTTCAAATATTTGATATATTGCATCCATAAATGCCTCAAACACCATGGAAGAGAGAGAAAATCAAAACTCTAATTACGTACTAATCTACCACTAAAACTTTTAAAAGAGGGTTAAAATAGCATTCACTTACCTTCTAAAGCTTCCTCCACCAAAGGAATCAAAATCAAAACCTTTCCCCTTAAACTTTTAATTTTTGGAGGTAGTCCAAGGCTCTCCTTCCTTCCTCCTCGGGTTACGTAAATTTTGCGAGGAGGACTAAGGGGGACCCTAGAGCATTTGTAGAGGTGGCTCTGTATCAGGCCACCTCTACAAATGGATCTTTAGACCAACCGTCTCTACAAATTAAATTCCACCATTCTCAGAGGCGGTTGGCCGACTGGTAATTCCAGCCGGCTCTGAAGGTGTAGTTATATACACAAATTCATCTTCAGAGATGGCTTGGTTTACTAGCCACTATAGATTGAGCCGCGTCTGCCTAAAAATATACCCTCATTGCTGAAAATCGTTTCTGTAGTAGTGAGAATTAAATTGAGAATTAGCCATACTCACGATATTGTTCATTGGCATATAGAGGTGTCGATGTATGAAAGTAAATCGATTTATGCTGCAAGTTAGTAATATAATGAGAATTTGAAGTATATGTAGTATAACTACCAGCCGGTCCAACAACATTAGCATAGAGATTTATTGTATCTACATAATTAGACTGTGCTTACATAACTGACTTTGAAGATTGCGAACCGTTGATGGCAGTTTCTTCGCGGCAACAAAAATCCAATCAACAGTCGAATCATTATTTCCAGCGAGTCGTAAAAAATATATATTAACGCTGAAACACGCTGTCACATCGAGCATGCCCACTGCACCGTCAAAGGGGCTCCTTGCAGCGCTCCTCCGAGAACTGGTCAGCAGGACGGGGAACTAAGCGTCCATAATCCATCTAACACAAAGCCAGTTTTTCTAGAAAATTTAGAATCGACCACTTTCGTCTAAACGAATTCACTAAGGCTTGCGTCCGCCATGCACGTCTGCTACTTTGCTAGGCATATGCTGGCTGTTTGATTCGAGAATGAAAGTTGGATTTCTCCAACATGGTGACGTTTGTGGAAAGCTCTGCGCGACTTTATTTCGATTTTTCGTTGTCACTCCACAGAAACATATTGTCGTCGTCGTCCACATGCACAGGCCACGCCACAGGTACGGTGCAACTTGTTTCTGCTGCGCTGAGCAAATGGCTGGCCGTCGCCACTCGCCAGTACAATCACATGGTACATCGGCACATATGCATGCACACCTAAAACGCCAGGAAGATTAACACGTCTTGCTCAGGGACGCTTTATTGCACATGGACGTAACCTGTGAAGGCCCTCCGCACTAAATTCAGAATTGGACTCCACTCACTCTTGTTCAGCAAAATCAGTACAACTTCTCTGCCTGCTGACGGGAGTACGGTCCCACACCTAAAATGTTACTGCACACAGATAGTAAACTATTTTTGTGATGCCATTCCTGCAGAAACCGGACTAGTCGATTCCAGGAATCGGTGTAGGCGATTTTTCTAAATTTTGCTTAGACTCAATAACTATCACGCTTGCATGCTGAAGAACAGCTAGGTTTATAAGTAACAAAGAATGTCTATTGTGCCTATCCATGATAGCAAACGATTAGTTTTCAGGCAAATTAGCATAGGAACCATCGAGACTCTTGTCCAGGAGAGACCCGTCAAGGCCCAAACATCGTAGGATTATCCTAGATCAGCTGACAAACCTAGGATGCCACCTTTGGTCGTCGGATCAAAAGATAAACAACAATTAATAATGGTTAGAAAAGAAGAGCTAGCAAAGGAGAAGATATGATAAAAAAATTGTAGATTGATTTATGCGATTATATTCAATTCCAATCGGTAGTGTCCCTTTCTATATACAAGGTAGGGTGGAACTTATCCTACGAGGGGCCAAAAACCCTTACAATTCTTGTCAAAATACAACTCTCTGAACTCGAATTTGCATGGTCGGCATTGGAAGCTGGCTTTCATAGGGTTAATCTTCCCGAGGTATGTCGTAACTTTCTTATATAGACTCTAAATTTGGCGATCTATAGTATTTCTCGTAGTGAATCTTAAAGCATAAATCTTATGTTGTTGTTAACCTATATTTTTTAAAAATAAATTAATGTTTAAAGTTAGGAACGTTTGACTTAGGACAAATCTAATATGACATGAAAAATCCGGAGGGAATACTGTGATCCTTTTCAGTGAGGCAACACCATCCCGTTCATAGCATAGCAAGAATCACTACGGGAATCAGGCGCTTTGCCGAGTGTCCAGGGCACTCGGCAAAGCCCTAAATACACTCGGCAAAGGCTTTGCCGAGTGCCGCACTCGGCAAAGAGTACACGGCAAAAAATTCGTCGGCAAAGACCTCTTTGCCGAGTGTTTTTTGTCGGGCACTCGGCAAAGGCTTTGCCGACTGCCACGACAATACTCGGCAAAGAAAAGTTGCCGTGACGGGGCAGATAACGTTAATGGGTACTTTGCCGAGTGCCCCACCACTTGGCACTCGGCATTCTTTGCCGAGTGCCCCTGTGTGTGGCACTCGGCAAAGAATTTTTTTCTGAAAATTCTTTGCCGAGTGCGCCCTGAGTGGCACTCGGCAAAGAAATTTTTTTAAAAAAATTCTTTGCCGAGTGCCCCTGTGTGTGGCACTCGGCAAAGAAATTTTTTTTTTGAAAATTCTTTGCCGAGTGCCCCTCTGCGTGGCACTCGGCAAAGAAATTTTTTTTTGAAAATTGTTTGCCGAGTGCCCCTGTGCGTGGCACTCGGCAAAGAGATAATTTTTTTAAAAATTCTTTGCTGAGTGCCTTCTTCCCTGGCACTCGGCAAAGCTGAGAAATTTGCCAAAATTGGCTTGCTTTTTCTAGCTTTGTCGAGTGTTTTTGTGATTGCACTCGGCAAAGGCTTCCTTTACCGAGTGTTACACTCGGCAAAGTGACCATAACCGTCCCATTTTTTTGAATTTTTACATTTCAACGCGACAAAAATAATATTTCACATATATATCAAATTCATCACATATATCTCACATACATCATAAATATCTCATATAGATCAGATGCATCACAACATATATAACCATAAGTGCATCATAAGTCCAAATAGCAAACACAAGTTCATCACAAAGTCCAAATAACTGACACTAATGCATCACAAGTCCATCACCAAGTGAACAACAAATAGAAAGACAACTACCCAGATCCCCAAGCTCCCCACTGAGACTGTGGTGTACCATGAACTGGATCATTCAAGGGCACGGGAGGTGGATTATTTGAACCCGCCGATTGAGGCTGCACAAAGGAGAAGACATTGCATGTGTCAAACAATAATCCACTAGGATACAAGTAGTGTTACGGTTTGCCCCTAAGCATGAACATACAAACTTAAACAATCATATTCATACTTACAGGAGTAGCGTGCCCGAAAGGTGGAGGTGGCGGTGTAACAAATAGCGAAGCTGGCGGAGCTACACCCGTCTTTTGCCCAAGAGCTTGCATGTCCTGGAGAACCTCCGCCATCTACTGCTGCTGCCTCTGCTCCATCGCAATGCACTGGGTGATGAGGACATCGCCACGCTGGACACACCGACGTTATGGTCTTTCCCAAGTTGCAATTCATCCCCAACTCAGCTGCCACGACACCCTCGGATTCAGCAGACACGTCGTCACTGTTTCGGTCTCATACGACATCGAAACGGGGCGTTCTTGGATGCGTTGGAAAGGGGACGACGACGCCGTCGTTTTGGATATGGTCCCAGCTCCAGAAGGTCCGTGAATTATTATGTGTGACCACGGCAATGTGTTGCGTCACCTATTTGGGCCAACTTGGCCATGTATCGTGTCGGGCCTTAAGCCCAAGTTGTGGGCATCCAACCCCTAGCCGTTCCCAACCCTAGGTCGAGTCTTAGACTATAAACACAGCCGCCACCGCTACTAAACAATTGGGTTTTGTTTAGAGTTTAGTTTTCCATCGAGAAACTGAATCGTTCATTGTAACTGTGGTGACAAATCCTTTTACAGTGATCCAGGGCCCCTGTTCTTGATCTCCTCCACTGTGTCGATTAGTCCTTTGAAACCAAGTTCTCGAACCCTATATTGGTATTTGCATCATTCATATTTGTAATTTTCAGATTGCGTGTTTTACCTTCTTACTTGTGCTCTTCGATTCGCTTGCAGGAAAATCCTTCTTGGCGAGGTCAATCAAGTTGTGTTTGGTTGATAACCAACGGAGCAGTGGTGTAATGGTTGCAGGGTTCGAATCGTGTCTGATTTGAAGCCGGATCGCCAACATCGAGATCTCCATAAATCGAACTTACTAGCTACCTCTCGGAAGATCAGGTCTGTACTCATCAATTGGTATCGGATATTTCAGGTTTATCGCGAGGTATATTCTCGTTTGCCTTAGATTCATATTTGTTCATTACCTAGAGTCCACAAAAAGCCCAAAAATATTTCAATTTCCGTTGTCCTATCACCCTTTGTGCCTTTGCAATTTCGTTTCAGATTCGCGTTGTTGAGTTTGTGTCCGTGGTCGAGTCTTGTTGCTGGTTTAGGATTGTGTTCGTGGTCGTAGTTCAATCGCCCGTTGCTGTGATTTTTGTTTTCCGCCGCTATCCCATCCACCATTCCCAAACAACAAGTCGAAGCCACCACATTACTCGACTTGCCCCGCTAGCCATCTTGTGTAACTTCTCGCCGCCGCGCAAACCCTAGATAGGTTGCCAGCCGCTCTTATTTTTCCTGCATCGCAGCCCTCCTTACATCATCAGGCGAATACCTACTGCTGTTAGTCACAGGGACGATTTTGTGATCAGTGTTGGAGTTTAGGGACGCTTTGCCCTAACTGTCGCTGCCGTGTTGTGCCTTCTGGAAAACATAACTTGAGATACCTTCGGTAAAACAGGCATAACTTTTCGCTCGTTTATTAGAAAAATCTAAAATTTTTACAGCAGCTTCTTGATACCATTTGGAGCAGAGAAGGAATGAAGCCGTGGCCGCCTTGCGGGAGTCCTCTAGGAAATCTGAAGGTCTCGAGAAGGAGTGTGAAGGTATCCCAAGTTTTTATGCTTTGTTTCCTTTTATCTCTTATTTCTATAATTTTGTTCTGATTTTACACGATCTCTTCTTATTGCTTTGACCAGCGCTCCGTGGAGATAAGGAAAAACTCTTGGGTGTTGTTGGGGAAATGAAGATACTTGTTTGTAATAATCACAACAGGGTTGAGGAGGTAATTACTCGTGCTGAAGAAGATCTTGCCCTTGCTAAGTTAATTTGGCGTGGAGCTGACAGGGATCTTATGTAGGTCCAAAAGACTGTTGAGGATTTGTCCCAGAAGCTAGCGATATCTAATCAATGGTTTGCTACTTTGTAGAAATCTTTTAAAACCGTTGCCAAGCTTCTTCAGACTTCTGAAGATGATGGAAGGACTTGGGGCGACTTCATCCCATTGATCCCCGTGCGTCTTCAGAGCTTCATCAAGAATGAGGTCCAGACGTGTGTTAAGAATGTTTTAGCTCATATCCGTCGGTCCCTTTAGAAAAACTTAGGGAGGAAACTGATGATGACAACTACCTGAAGTCCATCGAGAACACTGAGTCTGAGGTTGAAGACCTGGCCAACTTCATCGCTGAGAAACTTGATATTCATCTCCCCCTTCTGATGACGAAGCTGACAACTAGGCTTTGTAGTACCTGGGCGCATCTCTCTTCTTTGTAAAGATGTACTTTATATGCTGCCTTGTAAAGAAACTCTAGCTCTTTTGGATACATCTTTACTATTTTGCTTTGAGTGAATCTTTCCGAGTTGTTTTCCCAGGCCTTGGAATTTTCTTTAAATACGTGCTTGATATAAGCCTCAATCGTTGTAGGCGTATCTAGGTACTTTTGAGTTATGTCCCTCTAACTGTCCTTGCTCTTGTTTTTGTGAGTCTTATCGATTGTAGGCGCTAGATCAGTCGGGTTCTTATTCAGGCCTAAAAATACTTAGGATAGGGCGAGCTCAAGCATCTTTTTAGCTTTTTTGCTCTCATCCGGGTTGAACAACTCCGGGATTGGGCGAGCGCTATTTGACTCTCATCCAGGCTATGAAAATAACCCAAGATATATCAAATGTTGGCTTAGCAGCCTTCCTACTCTCATCCAAGCCTGAAAAGACTTGGGATAGGCGAGCTCAAGCATCTTTTCAACTCTTTTGCTCTCATCCGGGTTGAATAACTCCGGGATAGGTCGAGCGCTTTCTGACTCTCATCTAGGCCGTGAAAAACAACCCAGGATAGGTCGAGTGTTGGCTTAGCAGCCTTCTTACTCTCATCCACTTGGATATCATGTGAGGGAATTTGAAATCTGTCCGTTGAGCTTCTCCGCATGAAAAAGTGCACCGCTTTCACACCGGTTGCGTTGTGCAGTTAATGTTGGAAACTGAAGCGACATGTTGGTTTTGGTGAAGGAATTAACTCTGCTTTTATGTTGAGGAGGCTGTTGGACTGCTTGAGGAGACGACTTAGCCCTATTTAACTGCCCCTTTTGCAATTGTTTCGGCACCTTCATCTTTTTAACCTTATCACAGCCAAAATGGTGAAGAAGTTTATCCAAAGGCATTGCATTTGTAAGGTGCCATGTTCATCGCTTGCCCGCTCTCCAAGAGCGACTGTTTTGGTGGCGGCGTCAAGCGAAGGGTCTTCGTCGTCATCGTCCTCGGCACCGTTGTCCCTTGGAGTTCGAGAAGCTTCGGTGGTAGAGAAGGCTCACAACTGAAAGTCTCAGTTTGGTTTTCTTAATTGAGTGATAACATTAGGTGGACTAATGCTTTTCATGTGAGATGAATCGGTGACATAGTCCACATGCTTGTCTTGAGCATCACGAAGGCCATGGAGGAGGTGGCAAGAATCATGAACAATGACTCAAAATGAGAGGAGATGATGGAGATGGAAGCAAAAGCACAAAGGCGAAGGTATATGTATAGGGTTTTGGTTTCACCGGCGTAAGGTGTATAGAGAATTTAATCGCCTAGGTTTAAGATAGATTGCCATACTATAAACAGATGGATTCTTTGGCTAATATAGTTATATAACAATGCATGTGTATCGATTGACTGGCGTAGTGAGGAAGCATGTGAAAACCTTTGCAAAAAATGTTTTGAAAATGCTAACTTAGTGCTAAATGTGTTGGTTGTGCTGTAGGACACCTCTAAGGAGTTGGGCATTTGAAAATGTTTGAGAGAGACACTCCGTGGAGCAGAGTAATGCCATCAGAGAGTGAAATAATAGTGCTAGAATCCATATCGGTCCGATCGTCTTATACTCACTAGATCTCTCTGGTGCATTAAAGTTGTGCATCAGACAGTGAGTCCATTGTGCTTATAATCAAGGATTAGTTTCTCTATAAGCAACCACACCCACAATGGGAAGGAGAGGAGTGGCCTAGGGCTTCTGGTCGTGTGGAATGAATGGGGAGCAACAACAACAAGCAAAGTGGGAGAGGGAGAGGTATAAATAGACCACACTTCAAAACTAGCCATTCGGCATCTGTTAGGAAAACCCAGTCTGGCTGGCTTTTCAAATGAACTGGCCATTAGGGGTCGGGCAAAGCTGACCTAGCTGGCTTTCTTACACATACTAGGGTTTTGGTTTTCTTCTCTCACTCTTTGTCTCTTACTCTCAAGTTTCTTCACATGGTTTACTTGAGCACTATTTCTTATCTCGAACTTAGTGATGCATCCCTCTTAATAGTATGGCATACCTATACTCAAGAATTAAATATAAAAATAAATTATCCTACACTTGAGCGTTCATCCATCCATTTCTTGCCACATTGACCATGCATAATTGAGGGTCTTCATCACTTCACATGTTGAGCATGTCAACCTTGAGCACAGACTTGAGTCGAAAGTTTCAAGTGACTTTCATCATTTGATTTGATCCTCCATGTCAACATAAGTTTCCATAGCTTAATTAGTACATTGACTAAATGGAAGTACTTCTTCGCCTTCGCCGAGTTCCTCGGCCACCAAGAAAATAATAATATGAATGTTGATAATAAAAAACTAATCCCAAACTCTAGTTTTAGATCTAGATCCAAACCCATCCCTCCCGAAAAACTAATAAATAGACCACTAAAATTGAAACATGGCCACTAAGTAATGGTATTTCCCTACTAAATTTACCCTAGTATCTTCAAATATTTGATATATTGCATCCATAAATGCCTCAAACACCATCTAAGAGAGAGAAAATCAAAACTCTAATTATGTACTAATCTACCACTAAAACTTTTTAAAGAGGGTTGAAATAGCATTCACTTACCTTCTAAAGCTTCCTCCACCAAAGGAATCAAAATAAAAACCTTTCCCCTTAGACTTTTAATTTTTGGAGGTAGTCCAAGGCTATCCTTCCTTCCTCCTCGAGTTACGTAAATTTTGCGAGGAGGACGAAGGGGGACCCTGGAGCATTTGTAGAGGTAGCTCTGTATCTGGCCACCTCTACAAATGGATCTTTAGACCAGCCATCTCTACGAATTAAATCCCACCATTCTCAGAGGCGGTTGGCCGACTGGTAATTCTAGCCGGCTCTGAAGGTGCAGTTATATACACAAATTCATCTTCAGAGACGGCTTGATTTACTAGCCACTATAGATTGAGTTGTGTCTGCCTAAAAATACCCTCATTGCTGAAAATCGTTTCTGTAGTAGTGAGAATTAAATTGAGAATTAGCCATACTCACGATATTGTTCATTGGCATATAGAGATGTCGATGTATGAAAGTAAATCGATTTATGCTGCAAGTTAGTAATATAATGAGAATTTGAAGTATATGTAGTATAGAGATTTATTGTATCTACATAATTGGACTGTGCTTACATAACTGACTTTGTAGATTGCGAACCCTTGATAGCAGTTTCTTTGCGGCAACAAAAATCCAATCAACAGTCGAATCATTATTTCCAGCGAGTCGTAAAAAAAGTATATTAACGCTGAAACACGCTGTCACATCGAGCATGCCACTGCACCGTCAAAGGGGGCTCCTTGCAACGCTCCTCCGAGAACTGGTCAGCAGGACGGGGAACTAAGCGTCCATAATCCATCTAACACAAAGCCAGTTTTTCTAGAAAATTTAGAATCGACCACTTTCGTGTAAACGAATTCACTAAGGCTTGCGTCCGCCATGCACGTCTGCTACTTTGCTAGGCATATGCAGGCTGTTTGATTCGAGCATGAAAGTTGGATTTCTCCAACATGGTGACGTTTGTGGAAAGCTCTGCGCGACTTTATTTCGATTTTTCGTTGTCACTCCACAGAAACATATTGTCGTCGTCGTCCACATGCACAGGCCACGCCACAGGTACGGTGCAACTTGTTTCTGCTGCGCTGAGCAAATGGCTGGCCGTCGCCACTCGCCATAGTACAATCAGTACATCAGCAAACCTGTGAAGGCCCTCCGCACTAAATTCAGAATTGGACTTCACTCACTCTTGTTCAGCAAAATCAGTACAACTTCTCTGCCTGCTGACGGGAGTACGGTCCCACACCTAAAATGTTACTGCACACAGATAGTAAACTATTTTTGTGATGCCATTCCTGCAGAAACCGGACTAGTCGATTCCAGGAATCGGTCTAGCCGATTTTTCTAAATTTTGCTTAGACTCAATAACTATCATGCTTGCATGCTGAAGAACAGCTAGGTTTATAAGTAACAAAGAATGTCTATTGTGTCTATTCATGATAGCAAACGATTAGTTTTCAGGCAAATTAGCATATATATGAACCATCGAAACTCTCGTCTAGGAGAGACCCGTCAAGGCCCAAACATCGTAGGATTGCCCTAGATCAGCTGGCAAACCTAGGATGCCACCTCTGGTCGTCGGATCAAAAGATAAACAACAATTAATAATGGTTAGAAAAGAAGAGCTAGCAAAGGAGAAGATATGATAAAAAAATTGTAGATTGATTTATGCGATTATATTCAATTTCAATCGGTAGTGTCCCTTTCTATATACAAGGTAGGGTGGAACTTATCCTACGAGGGGCCAAAAACCCTTACAATTCTTGTCAAAATACAACTCTCTGAACTCGAATTTGCATGGTCGGCATTGGAAGCTTGCTTTCATAGGGTTAATCTTCCCGAGGTATGTCGTAACTTTCTTATATAGACTCTAAATTTGGCGATCTATAGTATTTCTCGTAGTGAATCTTAAAGCATAAATATTATGTTGTTGTTAACCTATATTTTTTTTAAATAAATGAATGTTTAAAGTTAGGAACGTTTGACTTAAAATCTAATATGACATGAAAAATCCGGAGGGAATACTGTGATCCTTTTCATTGAGGCAACACCATCCTGTTCATAGCATAGCAAGAATAATAAGGTGTGACAATGAACTGCACGCTTATCGTCTAATTTCCCAAACTAAAGCAAACACGCATACAAGTGGAGGATGAGATGCCCCAGCAAGTGGACCATTTTTGCGGTCCTGTCGTCGATGGATCGGAGCCAAGAAATTAATAAAACCATGGGCGGCCTAGCTAGCTATGAGCTGAATGTGACTGAGCATGTGACACCGTACGGAGCGTCTCAAAAGCTAGGCCGTGAAAAGTTAGAATTTTTGTTCCGGTTGTACTTTCGTTTATATTTAACAATTAATATCTAATCATAGACTAACTAGATTTAAAAGATTTGTCTCGTGATTTATAACTAAACTGTATAATTAGTTATTTTTTATCTATATTTAATGCTTCATACATACGTGTAAAGATTAATGTGAGAGAGTAAAAAAATTTAGAGTTTGAAGTACTCCCTCGGTCCAAAAAAACACGCAATTCTCGCTTTTCGAGAAGTCAAACAGTTTGAACTTTGACTAAATTTATATAAAAAAATACTAATATTTATAATACAAAATAAGTATCATTAGATTAGTTATAGAATATATTTTTATAATAAATTTATTTGGAGATATAAATATTAATACTATTTACTATAAACTTGGTCAAACTTGAGTCATATCCCATAATTGCAAGCTTTGTTGGACGAAGGGAGTATATCTAGACAAGGCCCTGCACCGCAGCGCACCGCCGCCAAGAGGGGGCGCGCACTGAGATGCATGCACCGTGCCCGTATGTGCTCCCCCGCGCGGAGCAATGCAAGTTGGTACTACGTGGGCCTTGTTTAGATGCCCCATTCGGTTATCCCCGAATTCACTCTACAGTATTGTGCTGCACTGTAGTAATTTTATTTTTATTTGGTAATAATTGTTCAAACATTGATTAATTAGGCTCAAAACGATCGTCTCGCAAAGTACAACAAAACTGTGCAATTAGTTTTTGATTTCATCTATATTTAATACTCCATACATGTGCCAGTATTTTGATGTGACGAAGAATCTTCTTAAAAATGGCCCGAGTTCGTGTCCCGAATTGCTCATTGGCCGCCTGGCTGCGTGCAGTTAGGGTTCGTGTCCCGAATTGCTCATTGGCCGCCTGGCTGCGTGCAGTTAGGGTTCGTGTCCCGAATTGCTCATTGGCCGCCTGGCTGCGTGCAGTTAGGTTTACGAGTGGACGACAGCCCTGATCTGTACGTCCCGCTAGCCATTTGACATCTGTGGGGCTAGGGGTGGCTGTCGTTGAGATCGAGGCGGACGTCGAGAGAAACGCCGCTACCACGTCCGGCCATTTGGTTCTCTCGGTCGCCTACTATACGGTCACAGGCTCTTCCCAGGTTCTTGCAATCTTGCTTGCTCTCTTTCCGGTTACACATCGTTTGATGGGGTACGGTGCGTATTTCCTACTACTGGTATCCTATAACAGTAACATTTTTACTAGTACAAGAGCAAAAGCAAGTGGACTGGGGTATTTGTCCTACGTGTACTCTGGCAAACCGTGTGGCGACAACACCCCCGGCCCCTGCCCACATTTGCCGTAGTACTGGCCTACTGGGAATAATATTCTTGTCTCCAGCTCTCTTGAACCACGGGGTCTCTTCACCTCGCTTCTCAAGCTCCCCGCTGCATAAGAGCAAGGCTATCTGGTTGTATAGATCTCTGGAGTCCATCTCTTGGCCCACCTATATAATACTTAGCTCTCCGCTATTAATATATGATCAACTTTCTTCTCTCATAAAGTATCTTGGTTCCTGTGCATAAGCTGATTGTAAACTTACAGCCCGCCTACATTCTTTCTCATCTTCTATTTCCTTCATCTTAGCATTCAACCAATTTACAATCTGCTCTTATACTTGCTCTAAGCATGTATAGTAATGGCATTGTTTACAGTCATTTCTGACCACTTTTGTCCTATGCATTGTCTGCTCCCACACCTAGAGGACCGCTACTCAACAACGAAATTATCAAAGCAGAGAAATAGGTGAAACACAGAACCATAGAGCTTCAGTATCTTATCCTATGGACAAAAACACAGAAAGCTCTAGAAATGAGGATTTTTATATATAGTGCTTAGTTGTCCATCCTAAATTATAGGTCGTTCTGCCTTTTCTAGATATATATAGCTTTTGTTGCACATCCAGATATACATTATGTCTAGATACATAGTAAAAACTGAATGACTTACAATTTGAAACAGAGTGACCATTAATCTTCTCTCTATTTCAATATATGCCATTTTAGTTTTGTTGTAAATTAAACTTATTTAACTTCGACTTCTCTATAAATTTGGTCAAAACTAGAAATATTTGATTTATAAAAAACCTAAACAGGAGGTTAGGAATCAAAGAAGAGAGGTACACATTGAGGAATAGTTTTTAAAGAAAAAGGTTGTGACTCAAAGTTCATAAATACAGAACAAGCCATTCCCTTTGAATTCTAGATGTTTAATCCTTTATTCTAAAGGGCTTCATAGATATTAGTCATATACGATTCAAACAATATGTAATTTCTCAAAAAAGTTTACTTTGTTTCAAGTGACCTCCGATTGCTTGTAAACTCATTTTTTAGGGCATTTAGCCATGGCTCCAGCTCCAAGAATTTCTGTAGTTGATCATAGCTAGCTCATGTACAATCATGGAGCAGGAGTAGTTGTGGGTACACTAAAAGTGCTTGGTTAAGAAATTTTGATATTATTTTGATCGAACACATATATTTAAGCCACTTTATTTTATCATACAAACTCCAAATTTTGTAAGCCCTTAATATCAAATTGAAAGACTGATAGGGAGCTGCATCAAGGGTCCAACCCGTATGAGTAATAAGGTAGAAAGTTCCACCAGTAAACTTAATGTATCCAAGGCTCTTAGACACACCAACATCCCTAACTTGATAATGCGTGCTTTGCTAGCTTGATAGTGAAAAAGTAAGGAAATTAAAATTTTGAAACAAGCAACAATATCTCTGCGTCATGAAAAGGAATTTGAGGTTGCTATGTCAACGTATCCTAAATCTGGCCAAGTTTATATAGATGAGTAATAACATCATCTACCACATTAGAAAGGTAAATTGTGAAGATATATTTCATATTGTATCTAGTGATGCTAATTTGACATCATAAATATTATAATGTCTATTAAACATATATAGGATAGGATAGGACGGTTGACTTAGGATAATCTTAGAATCTCTTATATTTAGGGCAAAGGGAGTAGAAGAATATACAACAACAAAATTGTATCAAAATAATATGTTTGTATGTATGAATTGTATTTTATGAGTAAATTTTTGTGTTGTACATATTATTTGTCCCTATCTAAGCAAGGAAGAAAACTATCTCTGACGTAAGATATAAGGAACTCTAAGTCAAGCTTTTCTAAGTTTAACCAAATTTATAAAAAAACAATAATATCAACAATATCAATGATCATCATTTCTCTTCATGTATAGCCTCTTTACCATCTCATCTACACATCCCATTTCTGTCTAGATAACAGATGCTATTACTTTGAATTCACCTCTCCAAACCATGTATTATATATTTGCCACTCTAAACCATATTAAATGAAAAGGTTGTCAACTATAAAATCATAGATCTCTTCGAGCGCTATATGAACTTTGTTATAAATCATGTATCCATTTGAAGTTGTTAAAAATTGTAAAGATTGATATTCAAATCTGATTAATATAAGAAATACTTGGGGTAAAAAATGATCTTAAATGAAAAGTTGTCAGCTATAAAACTTTAAATCACTTGGTGCCCTACAATAATTTTGGTATAAAATTTATCTTCATACAACGTCATATGAAAAATATTAATCTTTATATGTGTGGCAACTATTTCTAGAAATGGCCACTTAATAAGATGACCGTTTTTGAAAACTGGTCTGTAGAACGGCTTTTCTAGGTATAATTTGTCTTAGATGGATTGTCTCTAGAAATTTGATTTCTAGGGTTAGGACGAGATAGTGGTGCCACTGGCATATAGCACAAGCGGAGGCCCTTATAAGCTATATCTAAAATAAAATATTGTGTCTCTAAAAAATAGTTTTTATAATAATGAATGTTAATATTTTTCTTTATAAATTTAATCAAATTTATAATAGTTTAACTTCAAACAAACTTGAAATGTATAAAAAATAACAAGGACTAAGGGAGCATGAAAGGTCCTGAATCCAAAATTGCAGCACTTACCTATTTTGGTATCGGAGGCATCGAGATACCTGCTCCGTCCACAAAAAAATGCAACTATATACAGGATTTGTGCAAATCAAACTAGCTTAGCTTTGATCAAATTTATAGTGAATACTATTATCATTAATGTATTCAGCTAGGTTTACAATAAAAATAAATTTCGACCCATGCAGATGACTTAACAAACTCATGATAATACATTAGGTCAGTTTCAGTAAGAGTTTTTTAAGAGTTTTATGACCATTAAATAAGCTGACATGACATACAGTATAGATGACGAAAGGGATGATAAAATAAAATGAGTTTTATAGGATAAATCTTGTCTACACTATTTTTAACACACGAGAGTCTTGAAAGCTAGAAGATAAAACTCACCTCGAAACTGGCCTTACTGCACAGAGTACAGAGGCGGAAGTGATCTCTTTAATTAGCATAAAATAACAATCCATACAGCAAGTAAAATGCAGTCACAGGCCCCAACATAAATAAACGCAATCAAACAAAAAAAACAGTTATAAAATAGAAACACCAAGCTCCTCATCAATATATACATGCACACACACAACAACCAACGACGTCATACATACAGAAGAGCTATCAGCTACCAAAATAGTAGTACCAGCATCATCACAGTGACCTTCTCGTGGAACTCCGCCGCAACGTTGAACGCGACGACGACAACGGATTCCAGCACCGAGGTGGAGTTCGCAGTCTCAAACTCGTGCTAAGGATCAGGTGCCGACGAGTTGATGGCGGCGCATCACCTGATGCTGTCGCGCCAGTCGTCGAGGTTCAAGGGCGTCGTGCCGCAGCCGAACGGGCGCTGGGGCGCGCAGATCTACGACCGCCACGCGCGCGTGTGGCTCGGCACGTTTCCGGACGAGGAGATCGCCGCGCGCGCCTACGACGTGGCTGCCGTCCGCTTCCGCGGTCGCGGGGCCATCACCAACTTCCCGGAGGAGCGTGTGTCCGCAGGTGAGCTCGCCTTCCTGGCGGCGCACTCCAAGTCGGAGATTGTGGACATGCTCCGGAAGCACACCTACGCCGCCGAGCTGCGCCAGGGCCTGCGCCGCGGCCGCGGCATGGGCGCGCGCGCGCAGCCGACGCCATCGTGGGCTTGGAAGCCGCTCTTCGAGAAGGTCGTGACGCCGAGTGACGTTGGCAAGCTCAACCGTCTCGTCGTGCCCAAGCAGCAAGCGGAGAAGCACTTCCCGCTGAAGCACGGGCCAGAGATGATCACCGGCACGGGTGTGCTCCTCAACTTCGAGGACGGCGAGGGCAAGGTGTGGCGGTTCCGGTATTCGTACTGGAACAGCAGCCAGAGCTACGTGCTTACCAAGGGTTGGAGCCGCTTCGTGCGGGAGAAGGGCCTCCGAGCCGGCGACACTGTAGCTTTCTCCAAGTCAGTGTGTGGGCAGGACAATCAGCTACTCATCGACTGTAGGAAGACGCCAAAGAAGCAAGACGAAGGCACGGCCGAAGCGATTGCAGATGCCGTGGAGGCCCGTGCCATCAAGCTGTTCGGCGTTGACATTTCTGGTGGAGGGCATGGCGAGAGTTCTTCAGATAACACATGCAAATGATTAGCCTGCTTGTCTATCTGCCCTAGCTAGCTAGCTGTGCGTGCTAG
Organism: Saccharum hybrid cultivar R570; assembly: GCA_038087645.1. NCBI lineage: Eukaryota > Viridiplantae > Streptophyta > Magnoliopsida > Poales > Poaceae > Saccharum > Saccharum hybrid cultivar. The sequence goes on along the minus strand of JAQSUU010000112.1, from coordinate 6,467,058 downwards.
TATTAGATATGGTATCTTCTCCAACTTTTCCTGCTTCCTATCCATCTATTTGGATGTTAACTTCTCGGTTCTCTCTACGTATCAACATTAGGGGAGTTATATTATATTCTCATCAGTAATGTGCAATTAATATTTCAGTATCTTGCTGTTTATTAACATCAATACCATCTTTCTGGCTGGATAATTAATGTGCTTGTTATCGTCAAAACAAGATTTTCAAGGTTTGTTCTGTCGCAAAGAACTGTTTGATGTTCTATGTATTTAAAGTTCCTATACCTCTTAATGATTGTTCTAAGCTCGATATGATACTACAAAAAGCAACAATAGATCAAGTGGATGTACACCCTCCGTTCCAAACCATAGCCTATTTTAGCTTTTTCTTAAGTCAAACTTGTTCTCTAACTATGACTAAGGTTATAGAAAAAAAATACACCAACATCTGGAACACAATACTAAGGAAAAGTACAAGTAGTTAACTTTGGATGGTGAGAAGCAAGGTGCTATGGTTCAAGAAGAGGTTAGTGATTCCCAAACTGAGCTCAAGAAGAAAATCATGGATGAGGCACATGAGTTTTTGTTTTCCATTCACCTGGGAAGCAATATACATATGAAATTCTCTCATACATGAGATGTTGGGTAGCTCGATATGTTGCAGATTATGATGTATGTTGCAGTTTGAAGGCCAAACACCTCAAACCATCTGAAACCCTTGCCGATTCCATCATGGAAGTGGGAAGATATCTGAATGGATTGCATTATCGGATTACCGAGGAATTCATCCACATAGAGTTCAATTTGGGTAATTTTGGATAGGCATATCAAATCCGCTCACTTCCTACCGGTGAAGATCACATATTTATTTGTACAATACACATAACTCTATTATTGAAGATTGTGTGCTATCATGGAGTGCCCAAAACAGCAGTTAGAGGCCCCCAATTTATGACAAAATTTTGTGAGGCGCTCCACAAGATCAAATGGAGAGAGTAAATCAATTTCTAGAAGACATGTTGGGAGCTTGTGTAATTGTGTGTGGGGGAAATTGGGACATATGCTTGCCTTTTTCTATATATGTTTGCTTATATAACAATAGTTATCAAGCAAGCTTAAGGATGTAATGCTTTAAATTTCTGTGGAAGAAATTATCAAGCTCATTTGAATTGGTCTGAGATGGGATAATGGAGTTTCTCCCTCCGTTCTAAATTATAAGTCACTTTGACATTTTTACATCCATTTTGCTATAAATCTAGATATAACGTATGTATAGATAAATAACAAATTCTACGTACCAAAAAAGTCAAAATTAAACGACTTATAATTTGGAAACAATAGAGTACCTTGGATCTGACCTTGTAAAAGACTCCAAAGAGAAAGTTGTGCAAGTCCGAAAATGCCTAATTGTGGCACAAGAAAGGTGCAAGCACTGTACAGACAATTGAAAGTGCACCAGTTTTTTTTCGAATGATCCGTTGCCGGCTTTCATTGATAAGAGGAGAGCAAAGTAATTACAAGAGTATTTACAGTATAAATGTGCAGCTTCACAGGGTTAGAAGCCACACCACCCCAAGTGCTAAAGAGCTAATTTACATAGAGATGTTACTACCCAAACTATGAATGTAAAGCATTTACACTAAAGTACCTAGCAGAGCCTCCAAGCCCTTAAAGTGCACCGGTTGGCACAAAAAGTATACTGTCAACCACCCTTAGGAAGTCTCTGAAAAACAGTTCAAGTGCACGTGTTGACATAAGTTTTCCTCGAAATTTTTCATATAAAATTACCCAAGTGCCGAACTAAAAGTGGTAGAGTCAGTATGGGGGTCACATGAAAGGTTATGAAATCTAAACTTGATTTGAATTAGAAAATTCGAGCTGAAGTATGCTAAATCAAACAAACTCAAAGCTCTGCAGTTCAGTCCTGAAAACAATGAAATCGACAATGCTTCAGAGCTAAAGATTTCACAAACCATTTCTCAAACGATTATATTGTTTAAACGAAACTTTTTAATTCTACAGTTCCCCAAAAACTTTTCTTTAACGAGAGTTTACATGTGAAATCGAGTGATTTCGACGTTGAAATCGATGACTTCAGAGTTCGCACGAGCGGGCGAGCTCTGAACCGAAGCCGTCCCAGCGTCCCTGTACCGCGATCTACGCCCTCAGACCTTTTGCCGCCAATGGGCTGAGCTCGCCTATCGTGATGCCACCCCACGGGCCACGGCCCAGCCGCCTGCTCATCTCCTCGTGACCTCCTGCTGTCACACGCTCACAAGTTCCACGCGTTCACCATCGTAGCCGTCCGAACGTTGCCGCCGCCATCGATGCTCCCTCCGTCCTCCGAGTCGAACGATTACGAACCTACATGAACCCCAGACTCTGCCGATCTCCAGGTGAGCTAGGCCCAGACCACCTCGCCCGGCTCCGGCTGAACCTGGCCTCGGCTGGCCGTGCCTCCATTCGCTCCACCGCACAAGCCTGCCTGCCGCTCACCTCTCCATCATCAAAAACACCACGGCTCGTCGAGCTGGTGCCATTACCAGTCCCGTCACATGAGGGCAATGGTATGGTACACTCTTTACTTCTGAGGAGGTAATACTTCAAACAAATCTGAGCCATTGATTTTTTTTTTAAATTAATCAATTAATTAATTAATCTAGAAAAGAAAAAAGATCTTAAATCCTCAAATCATGGAGACAGATGGGTGGGCGCATGCCCCTTCCTTGTTTGTTCATTTGCATGCAAAGCTTTCTGAACATGCGAACCCATCAATCAGCGAAGATCTAGACATCTCGAAATGAACAGGTTAATTATTTAGTCATGAACTTTGGCGATCTAAAATATGTTATATGCTAACATGTTACATAACTGAGAGGATCTTTTAAAAAGTGTTACACCATAACTGTCACGTCAGAAAAAAAAACGAATACTAGTAGTTGTACACACGTTTGTGTATATCATATTCTAAAAAAACGCACCTATATCATGTTCCAAAAAGATTACTTGTACTATACACACCTCTGTGACTCTGTCACGTTAAAAAAATTGTTGTTGACTCCCCATCACGTAAAGAAAAATCAGTACCAAACTTTCCAAAAAGAAATAGACAATTTGACACTTCATTTCCTTCCAAAATAAAAATAATTAAATATATAATTTAACTATTACCTCTTATGAAGTAATATGTGATAAAAGACATCCAGATCAACGGTCTACAGTTATTTAGAGGTACCACAGCAAAGCCCGTCACGGGAACCTTGTCGACGACGAGATTGGCCATCGAGTCCCGTCACGTTAAATGCGCTACAAGCTTGTAAACTCCATAGTCAATTGGCCTCCACGGGCAGATACACGGCTGCCAGCTCGGAAAAAATGCAGTGGACACGTATTCACCTCAATCAATGTGTGAAAGTGCATTCGAGTGGAATTTAAACTAATTTTCACCTCAATCCACTTCAACACATGTGGATTGATGTGGATGCAAGTGCATCCAAACAGGACCTCAATTGCAAAAAATCACAAAATAGCGAAAAATGGACTTGTTATGATTAATTGTTTATTATATACACACAAGATAGTAATTATGTACTATATATATTAATAATTTATTTTATATTTATTTAAAGTTAAGTTGTTTAACTTCTCGAAAAGTGAGATTAACAGATAAAAAGGGACAGAGAGAGTACAGAGAAAATAACGTGAAATGCTGTCAAGAACTAATGGCTGTTGGACCCAGCACGTGGATACCTCAAAGGAAGAAGTGCATGACTGACCGAAATGTACAGGGGGCAGAATAAAGCTAGCTTAGCAGAAAGGTAAAGGTCCATGCAAGTCTTAGAACATTTTAACACCTTATCTATTTTAATGATATCCAATGGCCATATATGTTTATATGTGTTTGTATTTACGTTCATAGGAGTTGTTTTTCTCGATCATGCAAAAGGTTTGCGCATCTTTATATTAAGGTAGAAAAAAAGTTCGATACAACATACCTTCGGACGTTCTAGGGGTCAATAAAGATTTATATGGAAGCTCAGACTCTCTCTGACGTACTGTAAGTTAGGTTGTTACATTGAAACCGCTGATGCATTATATCTTCCTTTTGCCTGCCTCCTTTTCAATTTGATCCCTCACTCTTTGGCATAGGTAGCTTTACCTTCTTTACCTTATTTGATCACGTAGATATTCTATCCGTTTCAAATTATAAGACGTTTTCGTATTTTAGAAATGCCAAAAACCTTTTATAATTTGGCATTGAGGGAGTACTAGATAGTGTTAATATTTTTTTTATAAACTCAGTCAACTTCGAAGAAATTTAACTTAGACTAAGATAGACCGATCGATCATTCATTCATTTGGACCGGAGAGAGAGCGAGTAATTAATCCAACTTACCATGACTCACCAAAGTCACCAGCAACTGCCATGGATATATATGGCCTCCTGACAGAAAAAAAAACAGGAAGCCCGCATAATGCAGTTTTGAATGGAGATCCAACAGTGGTAGCTGTTCCAAATAACTGACTGGCCGGCCGTACGTGGTGGTTGCGTGGAACAAGCAACGACCTTTCCACTACTGCCGGTCAGGGTTGTACGCATGCAGGGCGTGCGTGCGCGGCCTGATCGATCGGTGGTCGCGTCTTCACAACCGCGTGCGCGCACGCCAAGAAGACGTACGACGAGTTCCCCCCAATGCATGCAGATAGAGCGCAGGGCGTGGCCGTTGAATTGACCCTGCTGGTCGTGGTCGCCGTCAGGGTTGGGTTTGGAAACACCGCCTGCACGCGCGCGTACGTCCGGCTTCACTTGAGGGATTGCCTCCGCGACTGATACGTTCACGCGTCAGCCGGCACCGGCCGGGAACGAATTGAAGGCGGCAAAACGCCGCGGTGACGTCGACGGCCGCGCGCGGCTGATGAGCCTGAACCGGAGCGCGACCGCTGGATCGATCGATCGACCAGGCCTCTGGCCGCCTCGGCTGCTCGCTCGGCAACACATGACATCTCGTCTGGATCGATCTCTCTCACACTGAAAGCCCAACGTCCACGGTCCCGGCGGTGTCCGAAGAGATGGATCTATCGACTCGACGACTTGCGCGTGGACGCATGCATGCAATGCAATGCAATCAGAGCCGCCGGCCGGCAGGTAGCTGTGCGCTCGACGTCAGGGCATTCATGGCTGTCAGTACGTTCTGCTGCCCCGCTCGCCTGCCGTGTGCCCAGTCGCGCGCAGGTGCAGGCCCAGCTTATTAGTTGCGCACCAGTGGCTGTGAGGTCGTGCGTGCAACAAGGACGCTCATCAAGACCCGGCGTCTCCAGATTGGTTGCCACAGGAGTAACACATACAACGACGCTGTGCAGCCTAACAAACCCAGACCAGACCAGACCATCATCGTCGTCTATCAATGCATGTGGGGCGAGGTGCACCTGCACGGCTGCACTGCAGATAATTGGGCCTGGATGGATAGGACTGTCACCGGCCACCGCACTTCTACTCAAGGTACTGTCATCTCGGAAGATCCAGATCGTATCGGTGAAGCAGGAGGACCTGAACCTGAAGGAGCTGACAAGTCGAAAGCTGAAGAACCTGAACATGGCGGGAATATTCAGAAGGGGGTTCGCAACAGACGGCCCAACCCCTTCTTCTATGGGCTGGATTGGGCATGAAGGAAGTGACGGCCTAAATTGCTTTCTCATTCGCGTAAAGCCCATGTAACGGGTCAGGACGCCGGTTGGCTCCTGTGTAATGCCTTGCAAACGAAGAAGAACTTTGAACTCGATCTGAACACTTGAACCGAGCCGTTTGGCGTCGGCGGTGAGCTCCTGGCCGGTGGCCGGAGTGTCGATTTTATCGAGTATCCCCAAACCAGTTATCTATACTTGGTCTTGTTGATTGGTTTGGTTACATCTGGTATCGGATTCGTTCGATTCTAGGAGCCCCAATCCTCAGCAGCGCCTCCGCTTTCCACTTTTTCCCCTATTTTTCTCTCCGGTTGCCTCGATCTGGCGTCGTAATCCCCGACGGCAGGCTCTCCTTCGCGATCCACTCTCGTAGTGTCGATTGCGCTGGATCCATAGGTCCGCGCCGAGGTTGACGTGATCGGTATTCCGGCGGAGTTTGTGGCCGTCTCCACCAATCCTGGCTCCACATCCATATCTCACACGACAACAAATGGCAATGGCTACTCCCGAAGAGCAATTCGGCCAGATTTTGGCACTTCTGAGCGAGAATTCCAAAGGCATCACCGAATTGAAGACCTCCATGACGGAGATGAGGGCCTTGCGGACTGAGCTCAACACATGGAAGCCGCAGATGGATAGCCGCGTCAACGAGCTGGAGCATGCCGTGCTCGCCCTCGGCGAACAGATGGAGAGGACGCTCAGCAATCTACCACAGGCCGAACCCGTACCCGCCGGCTGCGTCACCATCGCGCAAGCACCATCCATAGCGGTCTCGGAGGGCCATCAGTCACCTCCGACACCGAAGATGCCGGGCACCGCTCATCTGGTGCCTTCCCCGTCCGGGCCGGCGTCTGGGTCGTTAGACCACCGCGCGACTGGTTTCGGGGCGGTGTACACCGTCGCCCCGGGCCAACATCAGGCCAAAGGTGCGCTGCATCTTACCAAACCTATCTCTGCTTTCGCACTTGGTGATGATTTTACATCTGTTGAACATGACACTAAGATACATCCTAAACCTATGCATCATCCTGCAATGCCTGATTTACCATTTCCTAAATTTGATGGCACCAACCCCAAACTCTAGTCAAAACACTGTGAGACCTTCTTTGATGTGTATGAAGTCCACCCTAATCTTTGGATCCGTTATTCTACCATGCATCTTAGTGGGTCTACTGCTCTTTGGTACCAAACTGTCCAAGCCACTCTTCTAGCCATGTCTTGGGATGATTTTAGCGCCACTGTTTGTGCCAAATTTGACAAAGATGAACATAACCCATTCCAAAAGGACGAGATTGAGAAACAAATACAAGAAATGCTGGATAAGGGACTCATCAAGCATAGTTCCAGTCCATTTTCATCTCCAGCACTTTTAGTCAGAAAGAAGACCGGAGATTGGCGTCTGTGTGTTGATTACCGAAGACTCAATGCATTAACTGTGAAAAACAAATACCCCCTGCCTATAATTGATGAACTGCTTGATGAATTACATAGAGCTGCTTGGTTTTCTTCTATCGATCTTTGCTCTGGATTCCATCAAATTCGAATGGCTGCTGGACATGAGTACAAAACAGCTTTTCAAACTCATAATGGTCACTATGAGTATCAAGTAATGCCCTATGGCGTCACTGGGGGACCAGCTACTTTCCAAGAGATTATGAACACAATTCTAGCTCCTTTACTCCGGAAATTTGTGGTTGTGTTTATCGATGATGTGTTGATCTATAGTGCCACTTGGAAGCAGCATTTGCAACACATTGAGGCAGTTTTCCAGCTCTTACAACAACACCAACTCTATGTCAAGCTATCTAAATGCTTTTTTGCAAAGCAACAGTTGAACTATTTGGGTCATGTTATCTGTCCAGAAGGGGTGTCCACAGATCCCAAAAAGATTCAAATCATTTCTGAGTGGCCTTCTCCGCAGAATGTTAAAGAATTACGAAGTTTCCTTGGCATGGCTGGGTACTACAGAAAATATGTCAGACATTTTGGCCTTCTCTCTAAACCATTGACAAATCTGCTCAAAAAGGGTGAAGTGTATGTCTGGACATCTGAAGCTGAAGCTTCTTTCCAAACCCTCAAGACATCTCTAATGACAGCACCAGTTCTTGCCCTCCCTGATTTTTCAAAACCCTTTGAATTGGAGACTGATGCTTCGGATAAAGGCATTGGAGCAGTGCTACAGCAAGAGGGTCACCCCATAGCATATGTCAGCAGAGCTCTTGGACCCAAGGCTCAAGGCCTTTCCACCTATGAAAAAGAATGTCTTGCCATCCTGCTTGCAGTAGACCATTGGCGCCCTTATCTTCAGCACTCAGAGTTTATTATCAAAATTGATTAGAAGAGTTTGATTCATCTTGATGATCAAAGATTAGCTACACCATGGCAGCATAAGGCACTAACCAAATTAATGGGCCTCAGTTACAGGATCATCTATAAACAGGGCAAAGAAAATAGAGTGGCTGATGCGTTATCCAGAACCACTCATGCTCCTGACCATGAGCTGACAGCTATGTCCACAGTAACCTCTAGTTGGGTTCACACTCTCCAGGAAGCTTATACTCAGGATCCTGACTCATCCAAACTATTACAAGAATTAGCAATACAATCACCTTCTGGCAAATTTTCATTGAACAAAGGCCTGATCTACTTCAACTCCAGAATTTGGATTGGCAATATTCCTGAGATTCAGCAACAGATATTGTTTGCACTTCATTCTAGTGCCGTCGGAGGACACTCAGGATTTGAAGCAACTTACAACAGAATTAAAAGATTATTTGCTTGGCCTCACCAAAAGCAAACTGTCAAAGATTATGTGGCTCAATGCATGGTTTGCCAACAAGCTAAAACTGAGAGAGTGGCCTCTCCAGGACTGTTATCTCCTCTTCCCATTCCTGATGGTTCATGGAAGGTTATTACCATGGATTTCATCGAAGGACTCCCCAGATCACAATCCTATAATTGCATATTGGTGGTTGTTGACAGATTCTCCAAGTATGCTCACTTCCTCCCTCTATCACATCCTTTCACAGCATTACAAGTGGCAGTACTGTTTATGAACAATATTTTCAAGTTGCATGGTTTACCTCAAGCAATTATCTCAGACAGAGACAAGATCTTCACTAGTCATTTATGGCGGGAGTTGTTCAAACTTATTGGCACCAATTTGCAAATGAGTAGTGCCTATCACCCACAAACTGATGGTCAATCTGAGCGAGTCAACCAATGCCTGGAAACTTATCTGAGATGCTTTGTGAATTCCAGCCTTACCAAGTGGTCATCCTGGCTACCTTTAGCGGAGTTCTGGTACAACACATCCTCCCACTCTTCTTTGGGCAATACACCTTTTTATGTGCTCTATGGTCATCATCCCAGTGAGCTAGGCCTTGACATCCCTGGATCCAGTGATCACTCTGATTTGGACTCTTGGCTTAAAGACCGAGATCTTATGCAGCAGTTAGCTCAACAGCATCTTCTTCGTGCTCAACGCAAAATGAAAATTCAAGCTGACAAGCACAGGTCCTTTCGCACTTTCCAAATTGGGGATTCTGTTTTCGTCAAAATTCAGCCTTATGTACAAACTTCTCTGGCAACTCGATCCTCCAACAAGCTCTCATACCGATACTTCGGGCCATTCAAGGTGGTGGCCAAGATAAATGATGTTGCATATCAGCTTCAGTTACCAGTTGGCTGCCTGATCCATCCTATCTTTCACGTCTCACAACTGAAACAGGCTGTTGCATCCAATGTTACTGTCAGTAAGGAACTCCCAGATCCTTCTCTGTATTTTCAGGTACCACAGTTGATATTGGACAGACGCCTTCACCTCCATAACAACAACGCAACATCTCAAGTGCTGGTCAAGTGGTCCCATCTCCCAACCGAGCTATCTACCTGGGAAGATGAAGATGCACTACGCCAAGACTTTCCTCGTGCACCGGCTTGGGGACAAGCCGTTTCTCGTGGAAGGGGGGATGTCACCGGCCACCGCACTTCTACTCAAGGTACTGTCATCTCGGAAGATCCAGATCGTATCGGTGAAGCAGGAGGACCTGGACCTGAAGGAGCTGACAAGTCGAAAGCTGAAGAACCTGAACATGGCGGGAATATTCAGAAGGGGGTTCGCAACAGACGGCCCAACCCCTTCTTCTATGGGCCGGATTGGGCATGAAGGAAGTGACGGCCTAAATTGCTTTCTCATTCGCGTAAAGCCCATGTAACGGGTCAGGACGCCGGTTGGCTCCTATGTAATGCCTTGCAAACGAAGAAGAACTTTGAACTCGATCTGAACACTTGAACCGAGCCGTTTGGCGTCGGCGGCGAGCTCCTGGCCGGTGGCCGGAGTGTCGATTTTATCGAGTATCCCCAAACCAGTTATCTATACTTGGTCTTGTTGATTGGTTTGGTTACAAGGACTCCCTGTCCGGCCGGCCTGCATGGTCCTATCTCTCCTATTCCTATCTATCCCCTGCGCCGACTCATATAACTCTTTTGTTGGACACCATGGCGACGATTCGTCAGCAACTAGTTAGGTGCGAGGTTGTTAGGTTGTGTTTAGTTCCCACCTAAAAATTTTTCACCTTATCACAACGAACGTTTGATATATGTATGGAGTACTAAATGTAGACGAAAAAAACTAATTGCACAGTTTGATTGGAAACCACGAGACGAACCTTTAAGTCTAATTAGTCCATGATTAGCCTTAAGTGCTATAGTAACACGCATGTGCTAATGACAGCTTAATTAGACTTAATAAATTCATCTTGATGTTTCCAGATGAGTTATGTAATTAGTTTTTTTAATTAGTATCTGAAAACCCCTTCTAATGTCTCATAAAACATCCGATGTGACACCTAAAAATTTTTCTTTCACGAACTAAACAAGACATTCGAGCAGCAACAGCAACAGCAACAGATGGATCAGTAGCTAGCTACCTAGATCTGGAGTACTGTGGCGACTTAATTTGCGTCTGAGCCTTAATTTCGCCGTCCATCGCTAGCTGCTGCTCGTGGTACACATGCATTTCTGTAAGCCGTATACATGCTGGATGTTTGAAGAACGAGACAGCCGGCCGGGACCGCCGTGTCCGTCCCACGCACATATGGATCCATCCACTCGGCCGTGCAGTACAGGGCACATCGATCATATCCCAGCTACTACCTGAAATTTCAAAATGCATGAACAGAAAAAGCCAAAGGTGACAGGGCTACAAGTCGTATGTGCTCAGGTAGCTACGTATAGTAGCTGCCAAATGAATTCGTCGTCTGGTCCAGGAACAGCTTAGTAATACGTATTGTCGTGCACGTACGTACGGTGCACCCTGGACTTGAATATATATACGTGCCAGAAGAGATGCATGATCGATCGAGAGACTTCAAGTATGTGTGTGGCGCATGTCAGCAGCGCTCCTCGAGAGGATCCGATGTCCTTGCCCGGCCGGTCTAGCTACAAGTCCGGTCCGCCATTTTGCCAGAGTCAATTTTGTCACAGTGTCCATATTTTGTTGGTGCATTACTGCGTACATCTTCTTGGTTATTTATCGCCACTCTCATTCTTCTTCCGGCACTCCTCTTCGACCATGCAAGTGATCATCACAGCGTGCATGCTTTTTACCACAAATCAGCTCCTCACCAATTAATTTTGGCATCAATGTTTCTGTGTCATTATATTCTGAAATCTGTTCAGGTATAGTTACCCCAATGCAAGTACTTTTGCACAAGTAGTCTAGTTTTGGACCAGCAGACTACGGCGCTTTTGCATTCCTACCTAAAAATTGTAACGCAAACACCAATGCAATTAAGAAGCGGTTGATGATGATAACAATGTAACAAATCAGAAGGCTGGTTTTGTTTGGTTTCCACGACGTCACGTATGTGAATGCAAAACCAGAAGCCTAGCTGCCATCGACTTCACCCTGCGATGCAGGAGCTGTAAAGTTGAGAGAACGAGGTGCCGATCCTAGGCCCCCTCGGTTGCATGTTATAGTTCTAGAGAAAAGCCCTCTAGAGGTGGCCCGTTACAATAGGTGTTACAAGGAGAATATGTCTACAACATGCAACCACAAGATCTCCTATACATGAGTTAAGTTGTCCTAGCCACTAATCTATTCTAGGAAGTACATTGACTCTAGATTAAGTAACCGAGAGTTACATGTCATCTAACACTCCCCCTCAATCTTAGCCACAAACAAGGTTAAGATTGTTTCTAAAAGTTCTTAGTTTGACACGAGGAAGGGCCTTTGTGAATCCATCGGCCACCTGATCTCCTGAGGCAATGAATCTGATGTCCAGCAACTTCTGTGCAACTCTCTCTCTAACAAAATGAAAATCAATTTCAATGTGCTTAGTCCTTGCATGAAACACAGGATTAGCAGAGAGATATTTTGCACCTAGATTATCACACCATAACCAAGCCATGGGAGGATGAGGTACTCTGAGCTCAGTTAACAACTTTTGCACCCACATCATCTCAGTTGTAGCATTGGCCAATGACTTGTATTCTGCTTCTGTGCTTGATCGTGACACAGTGGGTTGTTTCCTTGTGCTCCATGAGACCAAATTATTCCTAAGAAAAACAGCAAAACCCCCTGTTGACCGACGATCATCAACATCACCTGCCTAGTCTACATCAGAAAATGCACTGACCAACATAGACTTGGAAACTCCAATCTTAAGACCAAGATTCAGAGTCCCACTAATATATCTCAAAATGCGTTTCACAACACTCCAATGTGTAGTGGTTGGAGCATGCAGGAACTGACACACTTTGTTAACGGCAAAGGATATATCCGGTCGTGTAAGGGTTAAGTATTGTAGAGCACCGACTACACTTCTATATTTAGTAGCATCATCTACTCCAAGGGTACTTCCTTCAATTGCACTGAGCTTCTCTGTACTGCACAACGGTGTATCTATGGGTTTACATTTATCCATTGCAGAACGTTTCAGAATATCAGTTGCATACCTCCCTTGACTAAGTATCAATGCTCCATTACTCCTTTTGACTTCTATCCCCAAGAAGTAGTGAAGATCTCCCAAATCCTTCAAGGCACAATCTTTTTGTAAATCAGCAAGAAGAGCACCAACTGCATCTTGAGAGGAACTAGCAACAATAATATCATCAACATAGACCAAAACATAGATACTATGCTTCCCTCAGTTGTAGAAGAACAGAGAAGTGTCAGCTTTAGATGGGACAAAACCGAGAGCCACCAACTTGGCACAAAGACGAGCATACCAAGCCCGTGGAGCTTGTTTCAACCCATAGATGGCTTTATCAAGCTTGCACACATAGTTTGGATGAAGTTGACTTGTGTAACCCGGTGGTTGATCCATATAAACTTCTTCATTAAGGATGACATGCAAGAAAGCATTCTGTACATCGAGTTGTCTCAGGGTCCAGCCACGAGACACAGCCACAGAGAGAACAAGACGCATGGTTGCTGATTTGACCACCGGGCTGAATGTATCTTCATAATCAAGTCCATATCGTTGCCGATAACCTTTGGCAACCAATCGGGCTTTATACCGATCAATCGATCCATCAGATTTTCTCTTTACTTTGTAAACCCATTTGCATCCGATCACATTTTTACCTCTTGGTTTAGGAAAAAGATGCCAAGTTTTATTCTGTTGTAAGGCATCATGTTCGGCATCCATTGCCTTTACCCATCGTGGATCATGGAGCGCATCATCAACTGTGGCTGGTTCTTCTGAAGATGAGGTAGAGATCATCCCCCAGCGCACGGTGCCATCGGTGAAGACCTTCGGTTTGGAAATACCATGTTGTAGTCGTGTAACAGGACGATGAGCTGGTGCAGACACAGGCGGGTCTACATGTGCATGGGATCCATCAGCGCCGGCACTTGATCCCCTAGCAGATGCAGCCAGACACAGCAGGCGAATCTACCTCAGCCGGTCCGCTGGGATCAACTTGTGGTCAAGATGAGAATGGGCCGGGTCGACCCACTGGGTTGTTGACCCGACCCACGGGAGTATGGCCATCGGGCCATTCAGGTCGGCCTCAAAGTAAAAACAGGCTAAGAGGGCCGGTCCCTGTTGACCCATCGGGTAACACGGGTCGACCCGCATGCCTCCGTCTCTCTGTCCGCAGTCCACGCGAAGGTGGAGCCGGCGATTCGTTAGGGTTTGGGGCCACCGGGGGCGGCGCCAGCGGTGCCTACCTCGATCGACGACGCCCTGGCCCTCCACCCGACGCCGCCGCACTCCCCACCGTGAGTCCGCAGATCCTGCCTGTTCTCCGTTCCCCTCGCCCCGTTAATTTGATCGAGTGTCTTGGATGCTTCTTTGCGAATGGTGCGCCTGGATCGATGATTCCCCATGCAGTATGGTGTGCCTTGCCGTCGCCAGCCGGCCAGGTAAGCTGCGAGCTGCTTCTTTGCGAATGTTTGCGCTGGAGCAGCGAAGACTGAAAGAAGGGAGAAGGAATCTCTGTTTCTGTTTGTTTTGGCCCCTGTCTCTGTCTCTATTCTATCTAAGCCTGATGTTGGGAGTAGTAAATTGGTGAAAACATGGTTGTATGTATTGCTAGTACACGCGTATCACGTAGTAGTACTAGTACAGCATATCTATCTCCTTTTTTTTAACTTGGGATATGTGGTATATAAAATATAGTATTATTCTAGTATATATGGCCGTATCACGTAGTAGTACTAGTACTGCTTGCCGTGGTGCTATGTAGAAGTACTAATCCGATCCCTCCATGCATCCATGTATATAAAAATAATCTGTTTAGTATTATTCTAGTATATATGGCCGGCCATTTTCTGAGAAGTGCATGCCAGCATTGTGTTGGTTGTGCCCATACAGGCTTGCTGAAGACTGAACGACAGGTCAACGCATAGTAGACATGTTCTCTGAATGCGTTAACTTGATGTTCAGACCAGACTGATTGTTAATATCATTCTTCTACCTTAAAGAAAACAAAAGATAAGAACTGGTAAAACTTGATTCCAGCTTCAGATGGTTTGCATTTTACTGAGCTATGGTTTCTAGTGTTTTACTGAGCTATGATTGTGGTTTAATTTTCAAACCTACCACTACCATGCGTTCTCTTGATTTCTTTGCGTGGTCGTGCAATATTTCATTCTTCTAGTTGCAAAATGACCTCTCTTTTTAGCGTTACTTATACATTACACTTGCAGTCAGGTGCAAAAGTTACCTAATGCAACTCTTGCCTGCTTATATTCTCACTTTTTGTAACCTTCTTTTGGTTACATTTTCACTGATGCTATTGGAACAAGGCATTACCTATCTGCTGTATTATTATAGGTATACTTTGGTTACTGTTGGAATAAAGCATTAGCCCTATACACAATTTGTTAGTGTAGTATGGGATCAGATTCCAGTATATATATGTTGATGTATCACTTGTAGTCAGTTCAGTTACTGTTTTCTGAAAACAATTTTCTATTTTCTTGGATGAGCTATTGATCATAGTATAGGCACTGGTTTAACAAATGATAAACGATGATGTATCGCTTCTCAAGTAGCTTCGATTTGAATGCAAGAAATCCTGTATTGTGGCGTACAATCCATTTGGACAGATGCTGTGCTAGACAAATACTCAAATAGGAAGTTTCTCCTACTGTACTTGTAGCTGCATGCTGTTGTCTTCTACTGAAAGTATCTGTTTATTTATGCAGATGAAGACTCAGAATCTCACTAAAGGGAGACCATGCAGATGAAGACTCAGATGACTGAAGGGAGTCTTGCGAAGAGTTGAGGCATCTTTGGTGCCTGTGTTGCATCTGTTCATTAAGTTATTATAGTCATTAGATTAGATTCTTAGATGATGTTATCATAATTGCTTCTTTGGTCGTCATTCAAACACGGTTTCATCTTTGCTGGCTTGCTATATGCTAATAGTTCATAGCCTAGGCTGTTTGTTTGGCTCTACTATTTTAGTAATGTCACAGTTTTCTATGGCCCTGGTATTTCTGCAATTGCCGTGATATGATCAGTCAGCTCCGGGTATTTGTTGTGATATGAAGCCCGCTGTTTACTGTCTTGCTGATGGAACCTTAAAACGTGAATCAGTAACACTGATGGGTAAACAAAAGTGATGTGTTTTTGCTGTACTCCAAAAATATTGTAGAAGTGCAAACAAAGTATGTCCAGTTACTTGTTTAAGGTATGATTACAAACAAGGTGATAATATTTTTGGGTCGGCCCCAGGGTACCCATTGGGCCAGCGAGGCCAAAGGCTTTAGGAAATTTGGGTCGGCCCGTGGCCTTGCAAATTGGCCTTGAGGCCACGAGGCCAGGTCCAAGGCCGGGTCTGGGCCGGCCCATTCCCATCTTGAACTTGTGGCATGTCCATGGCTTCAGGAGGTGACGTTGAACCGATCTCGGCTATGGAAAATCCACCAGGAGCAGCTGCGGACACCAACTGTCCTGACAACTGCGCCAGCACAGATCCTGCGCTAGGTGCATGCATGATGAAATATGGCGTCCGTGGATGGAAGTCTGGTCTGTTTTCCTCCGCATGTTGCGCATTGGTCTCCAAATTTGCACCTACATGCGACAGTATGACATCTTCACAAGGCAAAGTATTAGTTCGGTTAGGAGAATCTGCATGCTTGTCATGCAACCGTGCATCCCCAAAAATAGAAGAAGAATTGTGGAGGATATCAGGTAACAAGGAAAGTTTGGTGCGGAGTTTTGCTCCAGCATTAGGATGGAGATGAGCGAAAGGAAAAACATGCTCATCAAAAATCACATCACAAGATATGTAGACACGCCCTTCCTTGGGATCTAAACACTTGAAGCCCTTGTGCATGTTGTTGTATCCAAGAAAGACACACTGCTTAGAACGAAATTGGAGCTTGCACGTATTATATGGACGTAAGTGAGGCCAGCAGGCACAACCAAAGGTCCTAAGAAAGGTGTAGTCTAGTTCTTCACCAAGGAGGCGAAAAATAGGGGTTTTATTTTGGAGAACTTTGGTTGGCAAACGATTAATGAGAAAGACAGCAGTAAGAAAGGCCTCGTCCCAAAATTTAAGAGGCATGGAGGCATGAGCAAGAAGGGTGAGGCCAACTTCGACAATGTGTCAATGTTTACGTTCTGCGGATCCATTTTGCTGGTGAGTATGAGGACAAGATACGTGATGTGCTATCCCTACTTGCTTGAAAATGAATTCAAGGATTGGTATTCTCCTCCCCAATCTGTTTGCATAGCACGAATTTTATGATCAAATTGACGCTCAACAAGACTTTGGAATTCACGAAAACGAGCAAACACTTCAGACTTATGTTTTAAGAGATAAATCCAAGTGAATTTAGAATGATCATCAATGAAACTGACATAGTAGGAATATCGACCAACAGAGGTCGGGGCAGGTCCCCAAACATCGAAAAAAATAAGATCCAATGGACTACTGGACACACTAGTAGATTTTGGATAGGGCAACTTATGACTTTTGCCCTGTTGACATGCATCGCATACATGGTTATTTAAATCCTTAACAAAGGGAATTTGATGACTACTAAGGACTTGTTGAACTAGTAGCTGATGGGTGTCCTAAACGATGATGCCACACAGATGTTGTGGGTTTGACAATGCCATGGGCTTGTTTATGCTCGAAGTCTGGATGTTGAAGGGGCTTGAGAGGGTAGAGTCCTCCTTCAGATCTGCCGCTGAGGAGTGTTTTCTTGGTCGCCCGCTCCTTGATGCAAAAATGAGTAGGATGAAATTCAACAAAAGCATCATTGTCACGTGCCAAGCGATTTATAGAGACAAGACTTTTATTGGAGCTAGGAACATGTAGGATATTACGAAGATGAATTTTATGATGTGGGGATTGCAAAGTAGAATGACCAACATGGGAAATCTCCATACCTGAACCATTTACAGCATGCACATGGTCGTTGCCATAGTACTTGTCATGAATAGTAAGCTTGTCAAGCTCACTGGTAATGTGATCTGTAGTGCTAGAGTCTATGTACCAGTTTGTGTCCACCCCGTACAATGACGTAGTCGCGGAGGATGCGCTCTTCTGCTGGTGTTGTGGGGGTCCAGTGTAGCGCTCGTCATAGCGATTGTAGCAACGAGGCGCCATGTGGCCCTCGATGCCACAGATCTGGCAAAACACACCAGCCAGGAAGTTCTTGCCATGGTCACGCCCACCATTGCTGCGACCAGGACCTCCGCGGCCACCGCGGCCACGACGGCCACGGAAGTTGTTGTTGGAGTAGTTGCTGCCTCTGCCTCCTTTGGTGACGGTGTTGACGGAGGACTGAGAGCCCCCGCCGTGCATCTCCTTGCGCTGCTCATAAGCCATTAGTTGTGCATAGCACTCGGCGACCGTAATCGGTTCAACCCGTGCAGAGATCGCAGACATCGGGCCGTCGAAGTCATCTCCGAGGCCGTTGAGGATATAAGAAACAAGTTCCTCATCTTCAAGTTTGCGTCCCGCTGATGCCATCTCATCAGCTAGATTCTTCATCTTGACAAAATATTCGGCTACAGTGGACGAACCTTTGGTAGCCGAGGCGAGCGCCATCCTTGTGGAGATCACGCGTGCGCGAGCCTGAGATGCATGATGATCTTGGATCGCGCTCCAAAGTTCAGCCGCCGTCTTCGACGATGAGACTTGCGTGAAGACTTCTTTGGAGAGTGATGAAAACAGGTAGCTCAGGACAATTTGGTCCCGAGACACCCACTTCGCATGATCCGGGTTAGGCACCGGATCGCCTCTTTTGACGGTGGCAGGGTCAAGCGCTCCTTCAGTGAACTCTGCTAGTGGCGCCACCGTGGGCAAGGTGTACTCGAAAAGCTTAGCACCCTTGAGTGTGGATAACACCTGGGCATACCACATAGAGTAATTGCCACGGGTGAGTTTTTCGTTGGCTGGAGGTAGGAAGCCGAAGATGAACCCCGGAGTGGCGGTGGAAGAGGAAGCCGCCATTCGATCAATTCCATAGGGAAAAATTGGCTCTGTATACCATGTAAAGTTGAGAGAACGAGGTGCCAATCCTAGGCCCCCCTCGGTTGCGTGTTATAGTTCCAGAGAAAAACCCTCTGGAGGTTGGCCCGTTACAATAGGTGCTACAAGGCGAATATGTCTACAACATGCAACCACAAGATCTCCTATACATGAGTTAAGTTGTCCTAGCCACTAATCTATTCTAGGGAGTACATTGACTCTAGATTAAGTAACCGAGAGTTACATATCATCTAACAGGAGCCTCTGCGCCAAGACAAGTGTACCGTTGCAGTAGCTTGTGTTCCCGCTGCAGGGTGCTTCATGTTTCGTCCTCGGACAGTGGAGACTACCCACCCCAATGGTGTCCTTGCAGCAGGTGCATGGGCTTCCTAAGCGTGCACGCCGCGGCGAGCCGTGTGTGGTGGCCACGGCCTGCAGCACGGCCGGTGGCGACAATCCAGTACCTGCCTACCTGGCAATGCAACAAACAAAGACGTATAGTGGGTTCCAAGGGACTATGGTGGCGGAGCAGCGCTACGGGCGACGAGGATCCAGTACCTGATAACAAAGACGGTGGGCGCTACAGGTGAGGCGGATCCAGTACCTGGCAACAAAGACAGTGGGCTCTGAGGGACTACGGGAGGCGAGGATCCAGTACTTAGCAACGAAGACTATGGGCGCCAGCCGCCAAGGAGCCATGGCGGCGTGGCACTACGGGCGGCGACGATGCGGTATCCGGCAACGAAGACGATATATAGGTGCTTTGCTGTTTGATTAGGCAATTACACAGCCATGGGATCGAGGGCCAACGATTTTGGATGGTACGGTATCTGATTACATGGGATCCGAGATTGTGGTGGAGGCAGAAACAAATGTGATTTAACGCAAACACTCGACACTGTAATAAACAGATAACGATACATGGGACTGACCCAAACACTATCCTAGAGTTATCCTTACCATGTCAATCACCGACCATCCTAGAGTTATCACCAGATCATATATATCTGACCAATCAAAATTAAACATTCGGATTGCTTCAAATTTCATTATATATTCAAAAATAATTTTTAGAACACGGTTAACCCAAAAAAACAATATTACCTTGGCAACCAAATTACTCTGTTCTTACAAGCACCTATCAATGTGATACAATTATTTAGCTAAATTACAGCACAAAGGGCATGATATAATATAAAATTATTTAGCTGACACAAAGGGCTAGATAAAAAAAACAGAACCATCTTATCCTCATGCACTTCTTATTATCATTTTCCTTTGCTAATTCAATGGAATAACTTTATTGGTTTGTGTTTTGAAGTTATTCCTCATACTAGTATAGAAACAGTTTTTGCTATGCCTGGTTTTTTTTCCAAAGGCGGCTCATAAAGAGCAGAACCCAATAGAAACAAATGTGTGAGCCCATGGCTATGAACCGTCAGTATAGATACAACACTACGCGGCTATGCTGCCTCATACTAGTACACAAGCTGTGAACTACATGCCTTTCACTATCATCTAATAATGCCACAACCTTGAGTAGAATGTTTCAAGTCGAGTTCATATATCACCCATATCATCTTGTATTATTTAGCATGTCTTGATCATAAGATCAATGTCTTTCCTGGCGTTTTGATTCTTAACATAGCCAGAGGTTATGGTTTCACCATCGTAACCAAAGGGCTATATTGCTTTCTAGTTGTTGACACGAATTCTAGTCACACACCTCGAATGCTACATTGCACATGCCACGCAACGTGGCGGCTGCCAGTGAGCCTGCGAAACCCGACCTAGCCAATTTTGGCAGGGAATGCCACGAAGGCCCACAAATGTCTCTTGGTAAGACCCATCGGGGAGGTGCAGTACATGGGGTTAACCTAGGGTCAGCAAGACCACCTAGATCACCCACGAATTTTGCCGAGAGAAGCGCAAATCATCAGTGTATGGAGGGTTGGGAAAGCTAACGTGTGAATTGAAGAAACTAAGGTGCGCAGAACATCACTGTATGCCATGAATTTCATCAATTGGATACCTTAATCGGTCGTGGACCTCTTATAGATCTGGAGGTGGTTAGTCTTATCCTACTAGGAAACAAATCCACATTGAAATCGGCATGTTTCCTAAGCCTAGCCTATTTCTACATGGTGAATCTTCCTCGAACAACAATTTCTTCATACAAACTCTGAATTGAACGATTTATATATATTTGATCTTATCGATGAGGGGAACACAACTATAGAGTCCATTTTATATTTTGAAGAAGTTACCAAACCCAGCCTAGCCGACTTTGAAACCCAACATGACCGGCCTTCTCAGAAAATCTAAACCTAGCCTCCTTTGGCGAATTTTGAGTGTCAAAATATGCCCCCTCACCTCGCCTATTTTTTAGTAAAGCTTGCATACTTAAAAAAAACTTTCTTCTAGGCTAGTTTAGCCTAAGGATGATCATCAATAATAATTCATCGGCCATTTTATCCTAAGGGCGATAATCATGCTATCGATATGTTTTTGTTCTAAGGGCAATATTTGTATGTCGATCATCATTCAAGCAGCTCTGTGCTTCTTGTTTCATTTTCTAATTTCGAGCACGTTGAAACTTGCACCATTGCATCATGATCAAACTAGCAGAATGGCACCACTTTGGTTGGAAGTATCTAGAGTCTGGTCATGGTCCATAATATTTATATTTATAGGGTGGTAGGTCGATCCTGGGGTTAGAGTCTGAATACGTTATAAAAACTAACTCAAATCAAACATGAAAATTAAGTTCTACTCAAACTCGACCTGGATGGTTGCACCGGACCGTTGTACTACGCCGAACCGTATGGTGCGTGTACTTTGTGTGAATCGGTTCTATTTGGCTGTGAACACAAGTCAAGTTGGATGGACCTCAAGACTACAACTCAAAGCTAAAGTTCAGTTTGGATTTAGCAAGACGACATTTTAAAGTAGTCCTATTGAGGTGTTTTTGATGTGTTGCAAAGATAATGACGTTATCTTTCTAATGGTCCTAGTCCTAGTTTCAATTTGTTGTAAAACTTTATGTAATAAAAATAATGTGTTCTCCCAAAGTTTGGGTCATGTGGGGCCTTAAGCCCAACTTGTTAATAGGTCACCAACAACCCTAGGTCGCCCCATATTATGGACAATGTAACATCTGCCATTGAGAACTCCTAGGGCTTCACCATCATTGGTTTGTAGAACCCCAACTCGTGAGCAATTTCGTATTGTGTTTTTTTGTGCTCTTGTTTGTGTTCTCAAATTCACATGCAGGAAGCAGCCTTCTTGACGAGGTTAGTTGTGCTGGGTACAGTTGATAGCCAATGGAGCAGTGGTATTGTAGTAATTGTAAGGGATTTCAACCTCCTGATCGGAGCCCTTTGGATAACCAACATCGAGCTCTCCACCAATTCGATTTATCTTTCAGATGATCGGGCCTAGTTCTCCCATTACTTGCACTACTGACAATAAGCAGCAACGCAAGCCAACAAAACCTTAGTCCATCTATACCATACAGAGTGTGATGCTTTCAACTGGGACTTGTATTTTGTCCATGTTCTAAATTGCTAGTTATCCTATTGTATATCGTCTTATCTCTTTTACTTTCGCTTTTATGCCTGACAATGTTTCTTTTCTCCATGTGTATTATATTTTACTTGAAAATATTATTTGAATTGCAACTTGTTGGGGATTTAACCTCGGACAACATAGTCCCTGAAGTTGATTAACAAATGTTAACTAATGAATTGTCCTTGTTGCGAATTATGTTTATTGCATAGGGATGACTTCACGTTGTTTAGTTAATAAGAAACCTTTGCAAGTGTTCTGCAAAGCTCGAAGCGCGAAAACGAGAACAAAGAAACGAAGTTGGAGGTGGAGATCCAAAGGTAATTGGTCCACCTCGCGACAAAGCAAAGTTGAAGACAGTACGCCGAAGGCAATCAGCCCACTTCATGGTGAAGCGAAGTCGAAGGCGAACGAAACGAAGCCAACTTGTTTTGGGCTCACGAAGAGTCGTCACGAAGACTCGTCTCGCAAGGCTTGACAGACGAAGTAGAAATGCAATATTGGCTATGTAATGACCAATTACCCTCGGATGTAAGGAAAGCTCTGATTGTTCATAAGAATCGCTCCAGGGGCATAATGGAGATTGTATTAGGATTAATGAAGGCTCCATCCTTTATAAACACCCTACTTTTTCCGGACATGAATCTTTATTCAATTCAATTAAACCCATTGACTGATGCTTGAGTGTGATTCATCCAACACAACTCTAATCATTTGTTATAGTCTAGTGTGTGCAACAAACTTATGCCTTAATTAAGTTACGTTGTGTTATTTTCACATTAGACTAATTTTTTTAATAAGGGTAAAGGTAGATAGTTGAGAAGCAAGTAAAGGGGTATTTTTGTTTGAATATACATAATGGTAATAATGTGGAATTCTTAAATAGGTATATGGTCTTTGTGGGGCATTTTTCCATTTATGGCAACGGTTAGAAATTTCTAATAAGGTATAGCGGCACTTTGGTTAGTTTCTGTAAGTAGATATATGGTTGTTTGCTATCTTTTTTTTCGCTAACTAATGTGGTACTTTGCTTTGTACTAGGCCTTGATAGTAAACCTAGAGGATTCCCTTGATGACCAATTTACTAAGCAGTACTCCCTCCGTCCTCAAAAGAATAAAATTCTAGAATAGTATCATGTTTTAGTATACTAAATTTGACCAATTATAAATAAAAAGTATACATATTTATAATATCAAATAAATATCATTAGATTAATTACGAAATGTATTTTCTTAATAAATTGATTTTAAATCATAAATGTGAATACTATTTACTAAAACTTAGTTAAACATGAAACATTTTAACTGGCACGCATACCACACTTTCCTTCTTTGCATAAAACAATTGATAACGGACACAAAATTCGGGTACAGTATGTGCAAATCTGAAAGGACCTGCTACGGGAGGGAGTAATAATTATTGACGTGTAAGCTGTAGTACTCCTACGTGGCAATAGCACAGACCCCATATGTCCTCTAGTGCCGAGTGCCGACACAGTGCCGACACACCTTTGTTCTCGTCATAAAGCTAGCTGGCGGCCCATGGACGATCAGCCTGCTGTCTACTAGTACTACCTCTGTTGCTATAGTACAGTACTCAGCTCCTTGTTCTAGGATCTAGCACATTACGGGTGTGTTCACTTCCCATGCAAACTCAAAATATTTCCTCTTTCATTCATCACATCGAATCTTTGATATATGTATGAAGCATTAAATGTAAGCAAAAAGAAGATAATTAATTGCATAGTTTATCTGTAAATGTTGAGACGAATCTTTTGAGTCTAGTTAGTCCATGGTTAGACAAATTTTACCAAATAACAATAAAAGATGATACAGTAACTTTTTACTCACTTTTCACCGACTGAACACGGGTAATAAAAGTCGGACAAGGATCGGCCTGGCTTAGTTCTCAATTTTAACCCCAAATTCCACTATATAAAAAGAAGATTGCCATCACATCAAAATACCGGCACATACATGGAGTACTAAATGCAGATAAAATTAAAAACTAATTGCACAGTTTTATTGTACTTTGCGAGACGAACATTTTAAGCCTAATTAGTCAAAGTTTGGATAATTTTTAACAAATACAAACGAATTACCATAGTACGCATTTAATATGCACTGTAGCAATTCGGGTGTCCCAATTCGGTACCTAAACAACGGCATCGATTCCGCGCATTCTGGCCGATTCACTTGTAACATATACTAGAGGTTTTCTTTCTTTCTTTCTATCTGTGAGAATTAGCGACTTTAGAGGTTTGTGCCGCAGTGGACATCCGCAAGCTCCTCTGGGCGGCCTCGGTGGGCTGCTCCAGCGCCGCTTCTGTTGGGGTGTCCACTGCGGTGGCTGTGTGTCCATGACGTTCCTCCAGTACCGACGCTCCGGTCTCCAGAATCCTTGGCTGCCTGGTTGCCTTTTAGCTTTTGGCCGAGTTACCTTTTACCTACTAGTCTTCGTTGATTTAACGCTGTTCTGGTGCTTGTGCTTTGCTTTCAGTCGTGTTGACCGCGGGTGCTTTGTTTTTTCTAAAAGACTAATGTAAGCAACCGCTCTCTATCGCTTTTATCCTGGAATGTGCGTGGTCTTAGCGACCCGGAAAAGCGTTCTATTGTTCTAGATGCAATTCAGGCTGCTTCCCCCTCTGTTATGTGTATTCAGGAGTCCAAGCTCCATGAACTGAACAGTTTCAAGACTAAAACTTTCCTCCCTCTTCAACTCGCTCAGTCCCTTAAAATGGTGCCAGCAATTGGCTCTAGGGGGGGGGGGTGCTGATCACCGCTTGGAACCCTTCGCTTTGGTCCCTGAACAACTCTGAGCAGGGAACCCGCTGCCTCACAGTTTCTCTATCCAGCACCATTTCTGATTTCTCCATTCAAATCACCTATGTTTATGGCCCCTCCGACCATCAGCACTCTAGCTCTTTCCTCCAGGAGCTCGTTGACCTTTCCTCTACCATTGTTGGCCCTTGGGTTGTCATCGGCGACTTCAATCTCATCCGCAACGCGGATGAGAAAAACAACGATAGCATCAACAACTCTCTAATCAATGCCTTCAACATCACCATTAGTCTTCTCGGTCTGATGGAAATCCCCCTTCTTGGACGTAGATACACCTGGACCAATGGTCAGGAGCAACCGATCCTTGCAAAGCTTGACAGAGCCCTTGTCAACCTCAGCCACACTACCACCTTCCCCTCCACCTCCCTCACTCCTCAAGCCAAACCCACTTCTGACCATACTCCCATCCTACTAACAATGTCAACTGAAATTCCAAAATCCCAGCTTTTCCGTTTCGAAAATGCTTGGCTTCACCGCCCAACTTTCCTCCCCTCCGTTCTTCCAGCGTGGGCACAGGCTGACGACTCTGACGATGCTGCGGGACAATTGGCTGCCTGCCTCAAGTCGACCAGGGCCGCGGTAAAGGCCTGGTCTCGGCGTTACAGGGCGTCGCCTTACATAATACCAAACTGCAAATTCCTAATTCAGCTTTTTGATACACTGGAGGAGGAAAGGGGCTTATCTTCTAACGAGTTGCAGGCACGCAGGGAATGCCAGGATTGCCTCTCCCAGGCGATCAAAGAGAAGGCTTCCTACTGGAAGCAGCGGAGCAAATTCCGCGCGATCAAGGAAAGCGATGCGAACACTGCCTTTCATCATGCACAGGCATCTGTCCGTCTACGCTGCAACAACATCCGTTGTGTTGAAGTGCAAGGCGAAGTAATTTTCAATCATGATGGGAAAGTTCAGGCGCTGACAAATTTCTTCAGGTCAATCATAGGCCAACCAGGCAGTTCCACTTGGAGTTTTGACATCAACTCCATCTTCCAAGACCAGCATCACCCTTCAGGACAGCTTACTGCACCATTCACTGAGCAAGAAACGCTAGCAGCCCTGAAGGCGATGGATAGAAACAGTGCCCCGGGACCTGATGGTTTCGGCCCTTCCTTCTACAGGGCTGCTTGGTCCTCAATCAAACAGGAAGTTATGGCCTTCCTCTCGGCATTCCATGAAGGACGTGCTGACTTGGAGAGGTGAGTGCTAGATCATTGTCAAACAGCGCAAATGCTATCTCAAGCTTCTCTCACCATAGGTTATAGTTGCTCCCATTTAGGGGCGGAATGGCCGAGATAAACCTCATTGGGTTGTATCTTGAAAACAACATCAGAGAGAGTGAGAAATAGTTGACATAATTATTGCATGCCTTAATTTAACGTTGGTCAAAATTAAAACATATAACGTTCTTATACATTAACTCTACATCACCGTTGGCAAGAAATAGGACTAATGTCATCGTTGGTCAGAAAAATAACAAAAATTATAATATTGCTATTATAATATTGCTATTATCAACGTTGGTCAGAAAAATAACAATATCATAATTTACTAAATATTACAACTACTCTTCAAAATTAAATTCTCTTGTTGGTTCGAAATTAAATAGAAGATAATAAACATCAATTTTGCAGTGGAAACGTGAAAAATTCTTGAAAAATAATTATTCTTGATCAGAAGCATCTCATGTACTCATCTACTCTCTAGACGAATTATCTCGTGGGTTCAAATTCGAGCAGAGATTGAAAACGGGACAAAATCATCAAAAAAAACTTCTGAAAAAGAATAAAATAAATTCCTATTGCTATTGTTCATTCGGGCTGAAAAAACATCGCGTGTATACGCGGCCCAGCAGCAAAACCGGCCCGGTCAGCCACGCTCACGCGGCACTTCCCCCGCGCCTAGGCCGCAACTTGGGCCTAGGCCGAGAATTCCTTTGTCCGCCTGGGCTGCAAGCTGGCTCGAGCGCCCGGAGCCGTCCATCTACATCCGACGGTCGGGCGTCGTTTTTGCAAGAACAAAACCCGCGCTGCAGTCGTTCACCTAAACCCTAATTTCATTTCTCCCTTCCCCCGCCCTTCTCCTCACCGCAGAGGCGACAGCGACGGCGGCCATGGTGGTCGTCGACACCGGTGAGGAAAAGCGCCGCCGGAGCAAGTCCGGTCGGCTCCCCTTCCTCTTTCCTTTCTCTTCCCCTCCCCTTTTCTCTCTCGTAACCCCGCAGCCATGGCGAGTAGATCTAGGGTGAGGGATGCAGCTGCTCACGGCAGCCAGACAAGAGTGACGGCGCGCCGCCGGGCCCCTCGCAGGCGCATGCGCTTGCCCGAGAGTGAGCGCGCCGCCGTTGAGCAGCCTTGTGGCGACACCCTTGACTCCCGAACCCGAAACAGGACCACGCGGTGGCATGGCCTCCCCGGATGGGACTCGTGTGCTACATTCTGTGTGACATCAGTGGTGGCGACGGCGACAGGTGAGCCCCAAGTAGGCCCTTGTGCTCTCCATCCTTAGGGTTAGGGTTTGAGTCAAAATCGCAAATCAAATCATCTCCTTCTACTTTCTACCCCGATCTAGATCTACACACTAGGTAAGGCTCAACTGATACCATTGTTAGTCCTGTAGGATCACCTAGGCATAGATCAGCGGGTTTAACTTCACTAAAATGGGATAACTAAATAAATCATCTTAGAGGGAGTATTAGAGAGGGGTATAGGGTACAGACCGTCGGTGGGCTTAGCGGAAGAGCTCGCCATGGCGATGGTGTCGATGGCGCGAGGTGTCGGTGAAGGGGTGACGCGGGAGCGACGGTCGTAGGAGAGGCGTGGACGTCCGCGGCGCGACTCTCATGGCGGTGGTGACCCTGCGATGTGGTGGCGGAGCTTCCTGTCGCTTCAGCGCTGCCCTCTAAGATCGGATTAGGGTTAGGAATGTAGGTATGGTTTGTAGCGGCTACGGTGAACTCGTACCCAGTGCCCCAGCCTCCACCTTTCTCTTTATAGCGCTGCGCGACGGGGGCTCACCAACCATGATTGGGTTGGACGCCCCCAACCATGGCGCGAATGAAAGGCCCACAACCTGTTCGTTTCGCTGGTTTATCGTGGCTGAAAGTACCGTTTGCTGGTTTATTGTGAGAGAAAAAAACTACTAGATAGCTGTTGATTTGGCTCAAACGAACGGGCTGCCAAATTAGCCGTCGGTGAAGATCAACCTTACAGGAGGGACCTCGCCCCGTTGGTTGACAGTTC
This sequence comes from Saccharum hybrid cultivar R570, assembly GCA_038087645.1. NCBI lineage: Eukaryota > Viridiplantae > Streptophyta > Magnoliopsida > Poales > Poaceae > Saccharum > Saccharum hybrid cultivar. Next base: position 6,438,796 of record JAQSUU010000112.1, on the reverse strand, counting down.
AAAGCTGACACTATTGTCGTTTTTGGTACTACCTGCGTGGTTCGACATTGGTGCGTGCATGCACTGTTCGAGTGGCAGGCATGCCTGCAAGCGCTGTCTGAGCAATGCCATTACAAGGGTAGCAGCTGAGTAAAGCCTGCGCCTGCTTTGTACGACCGCCTGGTCTCCGTTGATCTTTCAACGGCCGGCCGGCCCTCTATAGCGCTATGTTCCCTGTCGTTTGTTTCAGGCTTGATACAGTACTAGCATAGTACCCTCTCTCTCCTTCTCGCACCACCATTTTTGGCTATATGCAGCCTGCAGGCTGCAGCTAGCGGCTAGCCCATATGGTCTTTTCTTTCGATGCATGAATGTACTGCGGGCCTGTTTAGTTCATAAAAATTAAACCTAAAAAATGTTACAGTACCTGTCATATTAAATTTTACGGCATATGCATAGAGTACTAAATGTAGATAAAAGAAAAAACTAATTACACAGTTTAGTTATAAATCACGAGACAAATCTTTTGAACCTAATTAGTCCATATTTAGACACAAATTACCAAATAAAACAAAAAAATACTACAATAGCCGAACCTAAACTTTTTCACCAACCAGCCCTGCATCGTCTGGCGCCACTACGCCTCGCTGCCACTACTGCATCGTCTGGCTAGTAGCACTGTGTATTGCCATGCATTTCGACGGGTAAAAAACTCAAGAGGCCATTGGCAATTGCTCCCTGCTGCCTCCTCGTAAAGATGGCAATGGGTATCCAAAACTCGATTACCCAATGAGTTTTACCCGATAAAGAGGCAGGCATAGAAAGAATTCTTCACCCACGGGTATACTAATGGGTAAAAATCTCTACCCATCGGGTATGCGGGTATGGATACAGGGACATAATACTCACACTTGTGTACCCACAAATAATTTATACCCGCCTTAGCAACACATATGTATTGATTAATTACTATGAAATACACATATCTAATATATCTATGACTATTATACTACTAATTAGTGTAGTTTTGTTGCTATGTTATAATTGTTGATTTCTATTGACAAAGAATTGACGATATGTTATTCTATTAATATAATATATTCATGTTCTTTTGGTTTGTAGCGGGTATGCATTCGGGTACGGGTTACCCGTCGGGTATTTTTACCCGCGCGGGTACGGGTATGGGTGAAGTCTTCTACCCGTGCGCGGGTACAGGTAATTTAGTGGGTAAAATTTTATCTCGCAGGTACAGGTATAGGATAGCAATACCCGACGGGTATATCCCGTTGCCATCTTTACTCCCTCGAGTAGCAATAACAAGTTAGTGCTGCAAAGTGGCAAGGCAAGCAATGTTGTGAAAGCGAAGAGACGGTGGTAGTGGCAGCTCGATCGAGATATATAATACTACTCCGTCCATTTTTGTTTGTCGTCCGAAAAGCGTGTCTGTGAGGAAAACACGGTTTTTTAGAGACAAATATTTAGGGACGGAGGGTGTACGTGGCAGATAGTACTAACATGCATGTACTGTAAGAAATAAAAAAATCCTACTACCTTTTACAGTGACTGGTTAAACCGGTGGAGATTGTTCGTTCGTGCAAGCTAGGGAGCATAGCATATATTGTATATACAAATACTGTAAATCCTAGCAGGAGAGATTTCGTCGCTGACCGGGTCGGTAACGATGTGCACGCACCCGAAAACGGAAAGGGTCATCCTGGGCTCATGATCAACCCCCACAAAAAAAAATGGAAATCTGTACTACCAGTATTCTTCAGTACCCTGGTGGTGGCATGCTTAAAACGCACGGTATATACTTTATTAGCCGCCGTCAGTTAGTAATATATGTGTGGCTGCATGCATGAACCGCATCTGGAAGTTGTAGTAGACACGGTATCTTCACATGCAGATATATAAAAATGAAGCAAAAGTTTGGCGGGGAGCGTGGCGAGCTAGCTAGACTTTGAGTCTTTGACCTTGAATTCTCACCGCGGCGCGCGCGTGGGCCGCGGGGAATTGAATTTTGACACGAGCAAAAGCGACCACTTCAAATCATCAGGGAGAAGCCATACGTGCATGCATATGCATGCATCTGCGGAGAGCTACTACTGCATGCGTCACAAGGCCAGCCTGCTGCAACACTCTCCTAGCTTGCTCACTCTGATTACTCTAACAACCCAACTTGAGATGGATTGGATAAAATAAACAGGAAGCACACATGATTCAATTCGGCACATGCTGGATATGTGCATGCATGGAGATGTTGTCCATCTAGGAAAAGAAAGCATGCATCCCAACTGACCGTCTGTGGACACAAAAACTATAGCACTCATCATTTCCGGTGGACACGACATGAGACCATCTCTGTCCATATGGCGTGCCCAGGACCACTGACCCACTGCAAAAAAAAAAAAATTACGTACGCAGCTAGCTAGTGGCGTATAGGATCGGCAAGCATTCAACACGAGGTTACGGCGATCGTGTGAGTCTCTGAATAATCCTACATTATTTAGTTTGGGAGGAGGAAGCCACCTTAAAAGAGAGAGTCACCCTTCCTCTATCAGATTAGTCTTTTAGGAACATTAGGCCTTTCCCCGAGTGGGTGTGCATAAGAACTGTTAGGGTCAGGACAACCTTAATTTATTGGGTCTCGGCCAACCCCACCTGGGCCGGATGTATCATTTAGTATTAGAGCTTGGGCCCTTGTTTAAGGGGGTGGGAATGATGAGGACATCCTTCACTATTACCCGCTGGCAAAGACGCAACAAAAAAGGCCAAGTGGCCTAGTTGTAATCGGGCGGCGATCGTGTGAGCCTCTGAATAATCCCACCTTGCTTAGCTTGAGAGGAGGAAGCCACCTTAAAAGAGAGAGCCACCCTTCCCCTATCGGACTAGCCTTGCTTAGCTTGGGAGGAGGAAGCCACCTTAAAAGAGAGAGCCACCCTTCCCCTATCGGACTAGTCTTTTAGGGACATTGGGCTTTTCCTCGAGTGGATGTGCATAAGAACTGTTGGGGTTCGGGCAACCTTGGGTCTCGGCCAACCCCACCTGGGCCGGATGAGGACACGCCTACGCTGTCCAAATAACTTGCCCAATCTTTCACGGTATAAGATCACATAATTTAGCTTCTCTGATATTTTCTTTTGTGCAGAAAATATTTATTATGTAACCTCCACGTACTGTGCCGCACGACAATAATCTTAGCTGATCTTATCACACATAAATGAACAGTAATAGCAGCTAACAATTATATATGCTTTCGGACAGCAACAAAGTTCTCTAATTCAGTAATATCGAGTATAGCAATAGAAAGAGTCAGACAAGGCAGTAGCAGGAACAATTCGCGACAGGTACCAAACGTCAGAAAAACCAATATAGGTCTGATCACAGTAGGCAATCAACGTAGCAGTTCAAAATCTCGGCAATTAGGATATATATTATAATAATTGATTTGGCCCAAGAAAAGAACAGAGCACTAACACAAATCTGCAGTCTGGAAACTCAATTCAATGACCAAAAGAGTAGCAGACAGAGGATTAAACAAATCTCGGCTTACAAATACTTGGGTGTCGATGCAATCCGAGCAGCAGCAACGTTCTTCCACCCGTGCTCCCGAAGAACACGATCAGAAGATTTAGGAACTTCAAGAATTCCAAGCGACGCACCCAAGCTGAGGCAGCTTGATCATGCACTCCACGCAGATCCACAAGAATCCGGAAGATAATCTTTAAGATGAAGAACCTGATGGAAACACCATCTAGGGTTTCACGAGCGATGGCTTGACAAGGAATAAACTCCAATAAAATCCAACCTAACCTCTCAAAAGATAAGGCCTAGGCTATATATATGGCTCGCGGGTCAGCCAAGGACCGACTCCAACTAGTGCACGCGCACCAGGCTTAATGGACTCGAGTTCGACGATGACTGGACTGGCCTAATAACCAAAACGTACACAAGTGTGACTCAGGCCTGTTGACTTCGTAACACTAAACCTTATCAATATTAACTAAACAATAATAATAATAAAATAATACGGCTGGATGCTAATCACAATATTAGCACTATGAACGTCCCTATCAGCAGCATGCATGTAGCGACTCCTAACACTCCTCTCCTCAAATATAGATCACGTGATGTCAACATGCATAGAACCAATATAAATATATTTCCTTGTCTTCTTATCATCTCTCTTTAGCAATGTTGCACCAAAAATAATATTTGAGGATAAGCCGCCACTACTGAATTTCCCTTCATTCTTGTTGTATTTCTCATCAAAAGGAATAGCTCCGAATTGAAGACCAAATGATTTCAAAGAGTTACAAGCTATCATATTTGAAACAACATAAGAATTTCCTGCTGGTATATTTTGAGGAGCCATGGGCTCATCATCCTCTCCTTCTTTAAACAAAGCCGTCCTCGGCTTTGATGTATTCCCAAGTATATCTTGTGTAGTATAAAATTTCTCAATAGCTTTCTCAGTAATAATGCCTTCACTAATCATGATATTTTGTTCCACTGGATCAAATATATTGTCAGATAGGATAGATGATCTATTCAGACCTTCGGAAACAACTTGAGAGGCATGGGTTTCACCTGCATAAACATGTTCCTCATTGAGCTGAACAACTTCGTTTAAAGTTTTGCATGGCATGTCAGCAGAAACACTTTTCTTACTCTCCCCCGCCTTATCATAAGATGAATGTAACTGATTTGCAACAGGTTCTAAAGAATTATCCACTGCAATATCAGACACCTTGGCCTCAATTGTACAAACAGTAGTAATCATGCCTGGAACATCTCGAGTGCTATTAGCCATACTTCCTGCAGCAGGGGTAATCACATTATTCTCTCCCTCTTGAAGCAAAGCCGTCCTCAACTTTGGGGTAATGTCAGCAACCTTTTTCTTCACTTTCAAAGTAGTAAATACATCGGCCTTAATAGCACTCTCAAGCATCGGTTTGAGCACATGATGGACTCCCTTGTGCACAAATGAGTAATTATTGGAACGGCCACCTTGAGTAGCATCAAGATCAAACTGCCATGATCTACCCAACAATAAATGGCAAGCACTCATCGGTGCAATATCACAGTCCACTGTATCAACATAATTTCCAGTGGAGAATTTAACTCGCGCCTTATGAGTAATTTTGAGTGTACCACTTTGATTCATCCATTGGATATAACACGGCATTGGAAGCCTCCGTGTAGATAATGACAAAGAATGCACAACATCTGAACTAATGACATTCGTAAAGCTACCACCATCAATAATTAATTTGCATACATTGTTTTGAATTTTGCACTCTGACTGGAATATACTGGACCTCTGTCCATTCACATTAGAACTAGTACCATCACACTGTACTTCACGAGCCATCATAGATAATCCATTCGCAGCAGTATCGATCTCAGCATCAACTAGTGGTCCAATATTAGCATCACCAGCTGAATGAATGACTATTGTATTGGAGCCCACTTTAGACACTACCTCCTGTACTTCTTTTGTAGGTAATGGTACCTTTAGTTGCTTTACTTCTGTAGCAGGCAACAATACCGTTTTTTGCTCTGTCAGAGGATAAATTTTTTTAGAAAATGGACCAACCATTTGCTTTGCATTAGAAGAGGGACCAGCAATTTGCTTAGCAAAATGATTAACAGGGTATAACCGTATAGAACTGACAGTCTTCATTTTTCCTGTTTGGACTTCGTCCTTCATAGCAGCAGCACGTCTCATTGCCGAATTATATGGACTAACACCTTTCTTTTCATATGACTGAGGAGAAGAAAAACTGTCAGCATGCATAGACTTGCCATAAGGAACACTAGAGCCCAACTTCTTCTTATAAGAATTAATATCAACAGCTGGCCGGTTAGAAGCAGGAAGATACTCATCTCTAGCAATAGAATCAGCCCATGACGAGCGCACATTTTCCTTAGTGCCTTGGGGATTTTGTGCACGAACAGTAGCTACCTTCTTCTTTGACTCAAGAGAACGAAATTGGCGCCGAAGCACAAGTTTCATATCGCTCCACGTCCAACAACGAAATTTTTTGTCCCAACGATCCCACCAATGTAAAATATCTGTAGCCATTGTCTCTTCTGCATAATACATCTTTAGGGCCGATTCAAGTCCATGACCCAGAAGAAATCATCCATATGTTCTTCCCAATCATAGTACTCCTTGAGACATGTTGCTAGAGATAACTTTGGCAAAAGATGAACTTTCTTGAGCAATTTCAAATCAGCCATTGAAAAAAAATCCAAATGCACCGTGAGCAACCCAGAAGCTGATACCAACTGATGAGGACACGCCTACGCTGTCCAAATAACTTGCCCAATCTTTCACGGTATAAGACCACAGAATTTAGCTTCTCTGATATTTTCTTTTGTGCAGAAAATATTTATTATGTAACCTCCACGTATTGTGCCGCACGACAATAATCTTAGCTGATCTTATCACACATAAATGAACAGTAATAGCAGCTAACAATTATATATGCTCTCGGACAGCAGCAAAGTTCTCTAATTCAGTAATATCGAGTATAGCAATAGAAAGAGTCAGACAAGGCAGTAGCAGGGACAATCCGCGACAGGTACCAAACGTCAGACAAACCAATATAGGTCTGATCACAGTAGGCAATCAACATAGCAGTTCAAAATCTCGGCAATTAGGATATATATTATAATAATTGATTTGGCCCAAGAAAAGAACAGAGCACTAACACAAATCTGCAGTCTGGAAACTCAATTCAATGACCAAAAGAGTAGCAGACAGAGGATTAAATAAATCTCGGCTTACAAATACTTGGGTGTAGATGCAATCCGAGCAGCAGCAACGTTCTTCCACCCGTGCTCTCGAAGAACACGATCAGAAGATTTAGGAACTTCAAGAATTCCAAGCGACGCACCCAAGCTGAGGCAGCTTGATCACGCACTCCACGCAGATCCATAAGAATCCGGAAGATAATCTTTAAGATGAAGAACCTGATGGAAACACCATCTAGGGTTTCACGAGCGATGGCTCGACAAGGAATAAACTCCAATAAAATCCAACCTAACCTCTCAAAAGATAAGGCCTAGGCTATATATATGGCTCGCGGGCTAGCCAAGGACCGACTCCAACTAGTGCACGCAGGCACCAGGCTTAATGGACTCGAGTTCGACGATGACTGGACTGGCCTAATAACCAAAACGTACACAAGTGTGACTCAGGCCTGTTGACTTCGTAACACTAAACCATATCAATATTAACTAAACAATAATAATAATAATAAAATAATACGGCTGGATGCTAATCACAATATTAGCACTATGAACCTCCGTATCAGCAGCATGCATGCAGCGACTCCTAACACTCCTCTCCCCAAATATAGATCACGTGATGTCAACATGCATAGAACCAATATAAATATATTTCCTTGTCTTCTTATCATCTCTCTTTAGCAATGTTGCACCAAAAATAATATTTGAGGATAAGCCGCCACTACTGAATTTCCCTTCATTCTTGTTGTATTTCTCATTAAAAGGAATAGCTCCGAATTGAAGACCAAATAATTTCAAAGAGTTACGAGCTATCATATTTGAAACAACATAAGAATTTCCTGCTGGTATATTTTGAGGAGCCATGGGCTCATCATCGCTCTGATACCAACTGATGAGGACACGCCTACGCTGTCCAAATAACTTTCCCAATCTTTCACGGTATAAGATCACAGAATTTAGCTTCTCTGATATTTTCTTTTGTGCAGAAAATATTTATTATGTAACCTCCACGTACTGTGCCGCACGACAATAATCTTAGCTGATCTTATCACACATAAATGAACAGTAATAGCAGCTAACAATTATATATGCTTTCGGACAGCAACAAAGTTCTCTAATTCAGTAATATCGAGTATAGCAATAGAAAGAGTCAGACAAGGCAGTAGCAGGAACAATCCGCGACAGGTACCAAACGTCAGAAAAACCAATATAGGTCTGATCACAGTAGGCAATCAACGTAGCAGTTCAAAATCTCGGCAATTAGGATATATATTATAATAATTAATTTGGCCCAAGAAAAGAACAGAGCACTAACACAAATCCGCAGTCTAGAAACTCAATTCAATGACCAAAAGAGTAGCAGAGAGAGGATTAAATAAATCTCGGCTTACAAATACTTGGATGTAGATGCAATCCAAGCAGCAGCAATGTTCTTCCACCCGTGCTCCCAAAGAACACGATCAGAAGATTTAGGAACTTCAAGAATTCCAAGCGACGCACCCAAGCTGAGGCAGCTTGATCACGCACTCCACGTAGATCCACAAGAATCCGGAAGATGATCTTTAAGATGAAGAACCTGATGGAAACACCATCTAGGGTTTCACGAGCGATGGATCGACAAGGAATAAACTCCAATAAAGTCCAACCTAACCTCTCAAAAGATAAGGCCTAGGCTATATATATGGCTCGCGGGCCAGCCAAGGACCGATTCCAACTAGTGCACGCAAGCACAAGGCTTAATGGATTCGAGCTATCATATTTGAAACAACATAAGAATTTCCTGCTGGTATATTTTGAGGAGCCATGGGCTCATCAAGGTGTGCTTAGTTAGCGAAAATTTTTGGCTTGGACTACTATAGCACTTTCGTTTGTATTTATTAATTAGTGTCCCATCATGAACTAATCCTAAAAATTTTCAAGATTTCCCGTCACATCGAATGTTTGACACATGCATAGAGCATTAAATGTAGACAAAAAAACTAATTACACAGTTTGATAGAAAATCACGAGACAAATCTTTTGAGCCTAATTAATTCATGATTGAACACTAATTGACAAATACAAACAAAAGTACTGCAGTAGCCAAAGCAAAAAAATTTTCCGAACTAAACACACCCTAATTTTCCCACCTGGGTGTTCCGTTTGTTTAATCAATTATTACTACCTGCTGCCGTGTTTTTTGTCTAGAAAATAAATACACCCTCCGTACACCAAAGAACGTGAAGATAAAGTATCGTGGGTTTGACTAACCATAAGTTAATAAAAAATAATCAATGTTTATAATACTCACTACTAAAAAACGATTTTAGAAGATAGAGACCTTTGATTAACGAGGCGGGCATGCAGAATACTAAGTGATTTATAGGCCATTTACAGAGACCCAAAAAAACCAATTATCTCCTTAAATCAATTTGTAGGAGGCCCGCCTCTGAAAATAGTGCCCCAAGAGACCCAAGAGCCCATTACCTATATATATGTAACTTAGGGTTTGGAGCTCCTCATCCTCTCTCTCACACACATAGCCGGCACTCTATCTCTCTCACCTCTCAGCTCCCAAATGGAGGCATCTATCTCTCCCTCTCTCATCTCTTGGCGGTGGCGCGTGGGCCCCTCTGATGATAGCGCATGCGTGGGGGTTGCACCAGCGGTGGCACACGCAAGCGGGCCATGTGGTGCCCCCTCTAACCGCAGACATGTGGGGGCTCACCTAGGCAGCGACGAACGCGCGGGCAGTGGCGGATCCAGGATGGGATCAAGGGGGGCTAAGTAATGGAGATTGTGATTAACAATGAAGATTTAAGGGTAATTTAGAGCTAATTGCAACAGTGATCCTATGGGAATTTGAGGCTGCCGGGGGGGCTGCAGCCCCCCAGCCCCCTGGATCCGCCAATGCGCGCGAGGACTCGCCTGGGCGGCGGCTCACGTGCGGGGACGCACGGGGCCCTCTAGCGGTGGCACGCACGAATCCGGCGACAGGGCTTCGCGACGGTAGTTTGGTCTCACGGCAGTATCTCTCTCACCCTCTATCTTCTCTCAATATCTCTCTCAGCCTCTCTCTATCTCGTAAGTAGTCGTATCTAGTGATGGTGGCCACGAGGGGCTCGGCAACGGCGGTCTAGATCTGAGCAGTGGCACGCACGTGGTTCTGGTGAGCGCCAGCGGTGCGCGCACGGTTCTAGCGAGCTATGATGGGCGCGCGGTTATGGCGAGCAGTGCGCACGAGGATCTAGGGAGGAGTGGCAGCTCGTGGGCGGATTTGGTGAGGAGCGGCAGTGTGCAGGTGGACCCGGCGAGCGGCGACGGCGAGTTGATGGGCTCAGCGGGCTCCATCAACAGGCTCGCTGGTTCTTTTATTTTAAAAAAATAAAAAAAGGTGGGCATATGCCCACCTCTGTAAATCTTGGTTAATTTACATAGGCGCGGAAGCAGAGGTGGACTGGTTGCCTGCCTCCGAAAATTATATTTGGTCGTCCACAAAAATTGTGACCGTAGTAGTGATCAAAGTATCATTAGATTGTCATGAGATGTAGTTTCATCCTATACTATTTTGTGTCATAGACATTAATACTTTTACCTATATATTTTTGGTAAAATTTTAGACATGTGTAACCAAGAATGTACCTAGAATTTTTTTTTGACAGAGATTGTATATATGGTACGTTGAGTCTGCGGAAGGGTGAAGGGCACATGCCACTGTATAGATATATGATGGTACCACCTATGAGTTTTATATTTATATACTCATCATGGAATAATATAGCAGGAGGAACCCTATGTTGCAACAGGTCATAAAATAACAAATTAAGATACTCCTACAGTCCTACTATTGTAAAGAACTACGGAGTATAGTGCATATCAGCGGTCGAACGGGTACGGTTATGTTGTAAAGAAAGCATGCATACGTATGTGCATGTAACAGAAACACAGCTGCATGCAGGCCGACTTGTTGCTGTCATCATCATAGATAGGGCCCGGCCGGGAAAACGAGAGCAAGCAAGGTGGGCAGAGAGACGAAATAATGGCCGACCCGTTCTCTTTCGCAAGAGGGACAAGTTGCATCGCAAGAGGGCGCGAGTACTACGGAAAGGGGCATTATTCACTTTCGCATCCATACTCCGCAGGGCTTGTTTAGATGCTCGATTCGGGGCATCCTAAATTTATTGTGCTGCGTGTAGCACTGTAGTAATTTTATTTTTATTTGGTAATAATTGTCTAAATATTGATTAATTAGGTTCAAAATGTTCGTCCAACAGAGTACAATAAAACTGTACAGTTAGTTTTTTATTTTATCTACATTTAGTATTTCAAGTATGTGACAGCATTTTAATGTGATGGAAAATCTTCTTTTTTACAGTAGAATTTAAGAGTGAATTTGAATATCTAAATAAACAAGGCCCCAGCTTGAATTGTGTGCTTGTGCTACTAGCTTCAGAGGTGGCGACAAAACCATGCTTAGCTTTACCCCCTCTCCTCTCAGCTTGCCGTACGTCGCTTCCTGATCTGAACAGCGAGAGTGACTCGACTGTAATGGTAGACGCAGACGACTCGTCAAAGTCTCAAACACGGGCGGCCGCTGTTTTAAGCTTTCTTTCTAGAGGTTTCAGTGAGGCTTTGGCCGGCCGGGGTCGGAGGCAGCGAGGAGCTGGGTTTGTTGCCGTTGTTTTGCCCAAGTTGCTCCTGCATACAGTATGGTTCTCTGCTGGTGCTTTCAGAGTCTGGGGTTGACAGCTACGGTACGTACTAGCAAATTAAATAGTACTCCCTTCGTTCCAAATTATAAATTGTTTTGATTTTTTTCATCTATTTTGTTATGTATCTAGACATATTATTATATCTAGAAGCACAGCAAAATAGATATACTAAAAAAGTCAAAATAACTTATAATTTGGGACGGAGGGAGTATTACTCATTGCAAACTAGTTCATCCGCATCGTGTTTATCCTATCTTTGAAGAAACAGGCCTGAATCGGTGGTGGATCTAGAAAACTGAGTTAAGCGACAGATCTAAAAAACAGATTAGAAGGGACTTCTTTCATTATTTTTCATCTTTAAATAGTGCCTCCTTTCAAGCTTTTATACGGGTACCGATGTGTAGAAGGGGCTACATGCTTTGAGTAGGGTAAGTGGGGGCTTGAGCCTAACCCGACCCAATGCTAGATCCATCATCCCTAGCCAAAGCCTGTTCCAAACTGCTCCCTCCATCCAAAGAAAATGCATACTACTCAGTCTCATATATATTAGTTGTCATTCTAGCTCTGACCACATGGATTAAGGAGTGAAAAAAAGTGTTGTGGAAAAAAATAAGGAGAGAGATATAGATAGAGATGAATGTATTAAAAAATTATTATACGAGTAACTCGATTTTTTGTTAGTCAAACACTTTTAGGTTTGGTTAAATATACAATACTAATATTTATCTAATAATGAAATATATTTGAGATACAAAATCTTGATATTGTTATTTATAAATATAATTAAATCTTATTAAAAAGTTTAACTTCTCGTTCTTTTTTTGTCAGAAAAAGTAGCTACAAAGACGCATGCTTGGATTTAATGGAAACTTCCAAGGAGCTTGCTTTTTTTTATTCCGGAAAAGAGGAAACGCCTCATCAGAAACCAAGGAGGCGAGCCGTCCATGTCCATGTGTGCCCAGCACACGATGTGAGGAGGCGATAAGCATCAGAAAATAGCAGTAAAGGGTACTAGACGGCAAGACCCCCAAATGGGCAAGAGGCGACAAAGCAAGGCTAGAGCGAGGGACGGAGCAGTGGGCCCGCCTGCCTTTACAGGGGAGCTGAACTTGGTCGCGGCCTGAGACTACCCGCAGTGGATACTCTAAAACGATACTCTAAAGCTTTAGAGTATGAATATAGAGTAAAAACTGCTGCACTGGGTACTCTAAAACGATACTATATACTTTCTCTCACTCTATATTTAGAGTAGTACAGTGCTTACTCTATACTCTATAGTGATGGCCCCACTAGCTAAACAAAGGGAAAAAATGCTATAACTCACAAACCAAAAATCTAAATTAAATTTCGATTACACCATTAAATTCGTCTCAATAAATCCTTCAAAACTAGATCACACATGGATATATTTAGATAAAGTGATAAGTAGGTCCCACAGTGGATAGAGTGGATAGAGGATGATATAGAGGATGGATGGGTGCGGGAGAATTAAGTATAGAGGAGAGAATCTTGCTGACTAGGACATATAGAGGATGGATGGGTGCGGGAGAATTGAGCCTCCTGTCACCTCATGTGATTGCTGCTGAATGGCTCCTCCCCACCACCACCCTCCCACTTGCCCATGTTGCTCCGTTAAATGCTGGGCGCACACGCCCTACGCACCAAGGCGTAAATATTTGAACAACTATCGGATTCCACAATATGACACACAACAACTGCAAACAGACTCATTAATATTGGTGGAAGGGTTGATAGTACCTAATTGATATTGACTCAAGGACGAAGACAAATGTAACTAAGATACTTAAAAGAAAAATCATAGTGGACTGGTAGTGGGTCGTCCAAGTAGAGGAATTCTAATATTGATAGCAAGTCTCTTACCATAACATTTATCACTTGGTGTTTAGGGATTTCTTGTTTTCAATTGTATGTGTGGAAATGAAAACTATTTTTTGTTTTCAGTTGTATGTGTGGAAATGAAAACTGTGTATCATGAAGGTTATTGAGCAAGTGGTATTTTGTTAGCAACTCATAGTTGATTGCATTGAGATATAGCATAGATTTTTTTTATTTGTCTAAGGCACAAATTGATGTTTTTAATTATGTCATGTGCTATGTTTTTGTTACATTAATCTTAATATTATTTACTAGAGACTCCTTTTGGAGCATCAATTTATTGATCTTCGTCAAAAGTGCTAGAAAAGAAAGCTAAAAACACAATATGTATGTAACCACACAATTTATATACACATAATACACAAAACAATGAGCACATTGATTTTCCATGTCACACATATTTCAACTAAACCATGAAGGTGAGATGCAAAGAGAAAAAAAAACTATGAATATGGATAATATAAGAAAACATAAAGAGTATCAGTAACTAAAATCTATCATACTATCACAACTAGATAAAGATAAGAAAATACCTATAGAATTATTGTAACGCGTACACATATGCTCGCATGCCTTAAGAGCATGTACAACACGAGCTAGCTCCCTTATCCTCCTGTTTTCCGAGAAATTTCCTATTGGATATTAGTCGATAAGTACAAAAGAAAACCCTTTCATCAAAAAAAGTACAAAAGAAAGCCCCCAGTTGGCAAAATATTTGGCGCACCCTTGTTTCTAAGAATCTTCTTCTCTGTCATCCACCAAATTAGTCCGTTGACCCATGTCACTCGTCTTTCTTCCATTCGCCGAATCCTGCGTGTGTATATATATATATATATACTCTATAGCTAGCAACAAAATAAGTTATTTTGTAGCCACCTCTATTTACGATAATTTTATATACTAATTTACGATAATGTCAGTATATATTTACGATAGTTGAATTACTATAACACATGGGAATATATATATATAGAACTATTACCCTACAGCTGGCTACAAAATAACTTATTCTGTAGCCACTTTGAGTTACGATAATTGATATGCTAATTTATGAGATTATAGTAACTCCTTACTTTGTGATTTATTATAACATTATGGTAAATATCCCCATGTATTATAGTAATTCAACTATCGTAAATTAGTATATAAAATTATCGTAAATAGAGGTGGCTACAAAATAAGTTATTTTGTAGCTAGCTATTTGTAGCTAGCTATAGAGTATACTCTCCATATATATATATATGTTCCTCCTCTTTTTGTTTTTGGCCGGGTCACGATCGATGAACATAGATACCTAACGTATTTCTCTAAATCTCAGCTTGATTTCTAGTATATATATATCTCCAACAAACACAATTATTTTTTGTCATAATCAATTAATTAAGTTGCAATTTGATCAACTTGTACAGATAAAAGCATGACGTTGTGTGCATATTTCCACATTGACGACACACCATGACTTTGTTCATGCACGTGCACGTCAACAACGATTATACCACTACTACATAACGGTACGACACCTGTTTACGTCACTGTGTACTGGCTCTTAATTTTTATGCTCGTGACTTTGTGGTGAAAAACATCACATTTATTTACTTCTACAAGATGGAGACCATCATGTGGCAAGAATTTTCAAGGCTGTTTTTGTTTAAGTTTTTTGAGTTTAAAAATGACCACATGACAGTTCTTGTCCCTGTCATGCACCCATTGTCTTTAACCAAGTGGGAATTTAATTACTTATTGAGCACAGTATTTTCTTTGGGTATACATGGATTTCTTGCGTCGAGAGGTAGAACAAGCACCCGTGTGGCCTACAGCTCTTGTAAATACAGTACACTCGTTTTTATAAAGATTAAATTGATTCGTCAATATTATATTTGGTCTATGTTCGCAAATTCACTACAAAACTTCCTGTTTTTTCCAAGTGCTCCTCTTATATAGTCTGAAGAATAGTCAGCACACTTTAGCTTCTCTTATATAGTCTGTGCACTTTAGCTTTAAATAAATTAGGTGGCGGGTCCCTGTACAAAAAAGAAACTTATATAGTCTGAAGAATAGTCAGCACACTTTGCATCTACCTTGTAATAATGTGAAAGCATGCCGCGCCAAGACTTGCTGAAAGATTGAAAGTCCTAGATAGACAGAAATGTGAGCATGACTGGAGAACTAAAAACAGACAAAGAATAATTAATGTGGGCGTTTTTGAGGAATTTATTTATACAACAGGAACTAAATTAAACAGCAGCAATGGATACCATGATTTCAGAAACTAGAATATCAAAGTGTGAATATGTACTTTTTAGAAAATATTGTGCAAGACGGAAGGTTCCAAATTAAAACCCACCTATGTATATGTGTTTTTTTAATTCCCGCTGCATACCCCTGTGAACATATAGGTACGCAAATCCTACCCCTATGAGCACCTTCGGGATTTACGAAGTCACCATAGGCGCCTCACTATCGACAGGGAAGTCGCCTACCACTCAAAGCACAACGCCAATAGATCCTGGAATAAACCCCCAAAAAATATGAGCACTCATACCAAGTCGAGGACTTGAACCCGAGTGGACAAGTTCCACCACAAGGAACCCGCATATATATCTATAGTTTGGCCTCTAGCATCACTTGATGATTCATCGTTCCATTTACCATGCAGAGATACTATCATGAAGAGATACTATGAGCCTATTTTGTTCAACTCTAGGCAAGATTTTCCTAACACAGACGCTCATCCTAGATATCTGATTTTGAATGTCTAAGACTGGAATTGATGCCTGGAATGAATTGGTCAGGGAGGCTATGTGTATATCCACTTTGGCACCCGAACTCGATCGAGGAAGATGAGGTCAATCTCGATGGTAAAAACATGTCAAACTCTAAGAAAACTGTGTCAAGGTTCTTAGGGACAGGAAATGAGTCTCTAGCTAACTAGTTAAGGTGAGAGGTATAATCTTTTTTTCATGAGAATGACAGGAGGGACGAAAAGTCTCTACGTGATATTTTATTAACCATAGATGCTGAGCTAGCCGAGAGTGGAGGGCCTTGGCCTGCAGGCTTAAAGCCTGGAGTCTGAATTACATGTTAGAACGGTGGCGAGAGGTTACATATGGAACATGTTACTACTTGTTTCTTGGACCCTGGCAGCAGACATGCCCAGGATAGAGGGAACTCTCGGCATGCCATGGTTAACCAATTCAAGCTTTGGAGTAACTTCCGGAAGACCACCATTTCTGCGCTTCCACAAAAATGAGAGGTATAATCATGCATCCCAACAATCAAGGTTCCAATCCTCTTCGTCTTAAAGAAAAAAAAAACATTCTCGTTCCACCTAGGTTAGTCTTTTTCTCAAGCTTTTTAGAGATAAGCCAAGTCACCGATAAGACTTCAAGACAACTATATCAGATGGTTTAACTGGCATAAGGATGGCATTTGAAAACCCATAAAACCCGAAGGTGTTTGAAATTGACATGTACGTGGGTATTTAAAAACCTCCTAACTTGTTTGTGGATATATATTTGCAATTGTTCCTACTTTTCATGGAAACTCATTTCGGCTGATCGTTTTTGCGGCTGTTTTGTTGTGAGAGAAAAATATTATATCATGGCTGATAAGTTTCAAGCCAACATGCCAATGGTTTTATAGTATATATATACCTTACTTTCTTTTTGTTTTTTTCCTCAAGGTACTTTTTACTCTTTCTTTATTCTTATACATGCGTGATAGCAAGCAACCTACGCATGTGTATCAAGTACATTGCACGACGAGTCATACACGTCCACATCCGCATTCAAGTTGAGGGAAAAAAGAATGTAATAGATAAAATCCTCCTACAACATGCCGTATAAAACCACCCATGTTCCCCCTCTTTTTAGCAGGGTGAAATAATCCGGAGATTTTTAGAGGGTGAAGACAAGCAAAATTCAACATCTGGAAATATACTTTGCAAATGGCGTCAAATTAAATTAGGCAGTAACTAGCCTCAAGAATCAAGATGTTATTATATATACGTATAATTATATATTATTTATATATCTATAATATAACATATATATGGGTACACATGGTGCATGGGTCCAAAATAGAAGCATACCATTCTCTATATATAGAGCGTGGCGACTGGCGAGCATACCACGCCCCCCCACTCAGACAGACACAGACTCAGCAACCACCTGCATCATCTTTCTATCGATATCATCTTGTCCAGCCCTAGCAAGCCTAGAACAGTAAAGTCTCATCAGTAATTCCATACTGTTTCTAGCTAGCGGCGAATACTATCCATCACAGGCCGCGCGCAGAGGCTGCTGCTGCAGCCAGTACACAAGCAACAAAGCAAGCACACACGCCAAAGAAACCAAAGGCTGCAAGACTCCAGGGAGCAGCGCGAGCTGTAGCTGTAGCTCATCATGGGTATCGAAAGCATGAGCCCCACGGCGGCGGCGGCGGCGGAGGACTCCTCCTCCTCCTCGCGCTCCACGGCCACCACGGAGTCCGGCGCCGCGCAGCCGCCGGCTGCTTCTGCAGCACCGGGCGGCGGCGCGGTCAACGTCGGCCGAGACGCCTCGCCGGCGGACGAGCAGGCCGTCACGTCACAGCCGGCGGCGGCCGTGGCGCAGGGTTCTTCGCGGTTCAAGGGCGTGGTGCCGCAGCCCAACGGGCGGTGGGGCGCGCAGATCTACGAGCGCCACGCCCGGGTGTGGCTCGGCACGTTCGCCGACGAGGAGGCCGCGGCGCGCGCCTACGACGTGGCCGCGCTCCGCTACCGCGGCCGCGAGGCGGCGACGAACTTCCCGGGCGCCGGGGCGTCGGCGCCCGAGCTCGCCTTCCTGGCGGCGCACTCCAAGGCGGAGATCGTCGACATGCTGCGGAAGCACACCTACGCCGACGAGCTGCGCCAGGGCCTGCGGCGCGGCCGCGGCATGGGCGCCCGCGCGCAGCCCACGCCAGCCTGGGCGCGCGTGCTCCTGTTCGAGAAGGCCGTGACGCCCAGCGACGTCGGCAAGCTCAACCGCCTCGTGGTCCCCAAGCAGCACGCCGAGAAGCACTTCCCGCTGAAGCGCGCGCCGGAGGCCGCGGCGGCGGCGGCCACCACCGGCAAGGGCGTGCTCCTCAATTTCGAGGACGGCGAGGGCAAGGTGTGGCGGTTCCGGTACTCGTACTGGAACAGCAGCCAGAGCTACGTGCTCACCAAGGGCTGGAGCCGCTTCGTCAGGGAGAAGGGCCTCCGAGCCGGGGACACCATCGTCTTCTCCCACTCCACGTACGCCTCGGAGAAGCAGCTCTTCATCGACTGCAAGAAGACGACCAAGACGACGACGGCCGCCACCACCGACGGGGCGCCGGCGCCGGTGCCGGCGCCAGTGGAGAAGAAACCAAGTACTGAAGCCCGTGTAGTGAGGCTGTTCGGCGTCGACATCGCCGGAGACGGGTGCCAGAAGCGCGTACGGCCGGTGGAGATTGCGTTCGAGCATGGGCCGCAGGAGTTGTTGATGAAGAAGCAATGCGTGGCTCATCACCGCTCTCCTGCCCTAGGTGCCTTCTTGTTATAGCAGCGATCGTACGTATTATACACATAGTAGTATTCTAGTCCTCCTCCCCCTTTTTGTTCTTCCTGTCGCCTGCTTCATCTCGAATTCAATTACCACTAGTCTTGCATAGAATAGACTGCAAAACGAGCTGTATGTATGTACACCAAGTCTTCAGATGCTAGTAGAAGTAGCAGTCCTGTAAGATCATGCAAGTTTGTGCCATCATCGAGTGCAGCAATAAGTTGATTCGATCTGCTGTAGACTAAACATGTGTGCTTGCTTCACCGTTCGGCTGTATCGATAAGCCGGCTGAAAAACACTATTAGCTGATTTGTTGTGAGAGAAAAATACGGTTCTGGTTAAAAAAATAAGTTGAAAAAGACGGATTATAAGCCGGATGAACAGGGTCTAAGTCAATAGATGTTGCACACTCTAATAGGTTGGGTGTTATCTATCATCATCAATCAAAACACAATCGAAGTTTTTCTAGACAATAATGAAAGCAATCAAAGTTATTAGATGAAAAAAACGAGATTGAGAGGATTCAGAGTTTCTACATAGCAAATTTTGAATCTCCTGATAATTATTTCGACTTTCGACAGCTCCTCTTATTATGTAATATAGATTGATTTTCTTAATTCACTCACAGTGACTATTCATAGATCTCTGCAGTTTCGTTCATTCAAAAAGGATGACGAGTCTTATTAGTATTGATTCATCGATGTCTTGTTCGATGTAATAGCTAGATCAGAGCTGGGTAAGATCCTACACCCCTTCCCTTAAAAAAGATCGTACACACCCCAGAAATGTACTGTATACATCAGCTATTCCTATTTCCTACAAAAGTGTATATTGCTTAACTCAGATGCTGTTTATTTTTCTTTCTTCATATTTTCTTGTATCGTATGTCAGCTATATCCTTTCGTCTCTATTGGTTTTAGATCTTTCAACCGATTTCTGTGAGCAAGAACATGTAGGTCCTGTTCGGCAGGCTGTTTTTTTTGGCTTATAAGCCGGCTGTGGCTGATTTGCTGTGAGAGAAAAACACTGTTCCATGGCTGATAAGCCGTGCTGATAAGCTCAGCCGAACAGGGGGTACTTTTCGATCATACAGCGTTTCTAGACACCCATCAGACCAAAAGCTACAGTAAGGTTTACTCCATTTGTCTATGGCCTCGTTTAGATACCCAAATTCACCCCCAAATTCTACTATGCAAAAAGAAGATTCTCCATCACATCAAAATGTCGGCACATATATGGAGTACTAAATGTAGATGAAATCAAAAACTAATTGCACAGTTTTGTTGTACTTTACGAGACGAATATTTTAAGCCTAATTAATCAATATTTGGACAATTATTACCTAATAAAAACAAAATTGCTACAGTGTGACGGGACATTTACTATGCAAAATTTGGATCCCAAATTTGGAATCTAAACAAGGCCTATTTCTTATTACTTTCTCCGTCTCGAAATAAGAGCACATCACACACTTTGAGGAGTCAACCAATCTTAAATTCGACTAGATTTATGAAAAATATTATTAACATTTGTCTCTAAATAGATTTACTAGAAAAGATATAATGTGATTAATTTAATAATCTTTGTTTGGTACCATAAATATTAGTACTTTTTTTATATATCTAGTTAAACTTAAAATTGTTTCACTCCTCGAAACACGAGATGTACACTTATTTTAGAACCGAAGTACACAATTTTCCTTTTAGTGGTCAATTTGAATTAGATCTGATACATAATGTGTTCGTTTTTTGTTTCCAAATATTTGTAAAGAAGGATATCTCTGTACAAAGAACTTCTGGGGCCACGATGAAATGCTTATTTGGGTATCAAAGGGGGAAATCAATGAGGATGAATTGTATAGGTTTATATCATGGATAATATACATATATATAGATAGACCTGTTTCTCTCTATAAGTGATACATGAAAGAACGAGATGTTCTCCCTCTTCCTTTTATTTCTAAATATTAGGGAGAAGTATTTCGCCTGTGCAAAAGATGTAGGAGTAGATGACTTAGCTTGGCAGCATTATATAGACTTGGCATCATACTGAAGACAAACTATTTGAAACCGTCTAATACATGTTCCCAATATATCCTGGTTAAGTGCACTCTTTCTGCTATAGTATACTTTTGAAGTTATATGTGCTCTCCCAATTAGGTTTAATTTCACAACACACAGCGAGAACGGCAATGCGTGTTCACTTTTACAAGACGTATATTATTCGTGTATTTAAGAACACTTCCTAATGGTTATGATTTTGTAACTGATAATAGAGTAACAATGAAAGAATATATGGTCAAAATTCGATTTAGTCCTAACTTCGCCCTATATATATAGGGAGAGTATATATAGAGTAAGAATGAAAGAATATATGGTCAAAATTCGATTTTGTAGCCACCTCTATTTACGATAATATCAATACATATTTACGATAGTTGGGTTACTATAACATATGAGGATATTTACCATAACGTTATAGTAAATCACATAGTAAGGAATTACTATAATATCGTAAATTAGCATAGTAATTATCGTAACTCAAAGTGGCCACAAAATAAGTTATTTTGTAGCCAGCTACGAGGTAGTAATTCTCTGTGTGTGTGTGTATATATATAGAGAGAGAGAGCGCTATTACCCTACAGCTGGCTACAGAATAACTTATTCTGTAGCCACTTTGAGTTACAATAATTGATATGCTAATTTATGAGATTATAGTAACTCCTTACTATATGATTTACTATAACATTATGGTAAATATCCCCATATGTTATAGTAATTCAATTATCGTAAATATATACTGACATTATCGTAAATTAGTATATAAAATTATCGTAAATAGAGGTGGCTACAAAATAACTTATTTTGTAGCTAGCTATAGAGTATACTCTCCCTCTCTCTCTATATATATATCGTGACTATAATCTCGTAAATTAGCATATTAATTATCGTGACTCAAAGTGACTACAGAATAAGTTATTTTGTAGCTGGTTACCGCGTTAGTTTGCAGATGTTTTTATTAGATTCAACAGTAGATTGGATTAGCTGCAGGAGATTGATTTTTTTCTCAAATATGTAAAAGATTTACGTATCATTGTAATTAAGAAGAAGAGTTTGAACCCTACACACGACATGCTTCTAATGAGCGCCTTAGCGGGTAATATAGTTGTGACTGGACCTTCCTAGCAGACTGCTTCGCACTTTGATATTACATAAAAATAAACAACTGACCAAAAAGCAGCGCCGTAACCTACGGTTCTGGGCGTCCACGCTGCTGGCCGCACGACCCTACTCCGTCATCCGAGAAGAGTCTTCTACCAGACCTAGCATTGACCGCCGGGAACAGCTCGTCCAGAGCTTCCACCTCGCTCAACATCAAGTTCCCTGCGAATAAGTCGTCATACGTTCGCTTGGACGCGAAAGAAATTGGAGCTGTCGGCGGTGCAAAGCCCATCCTCTGCATGAGGTGCACCTCGCCCCGCTTGGAGGTCAGAATGTGCGCCAGCGGTTGAGCGGCAATCCATCTGCTCCTCTTAGGCAGGGATTGCCTTGTGGTTACCGTCTTCTGTCGTGGTGGGTTGGCGATTAGTGGCGGCGTTCGCTTGAGCTGCACCTCCTCAGTGAACCGTGCGAGACGTCAGGCAGCTTTGCATGGCGAGGGCGTCGCATCGCTATGGTTGGTGCAGCCATCTACGACACCGGGTGGTCCCGCCCGTGGTGGCGTGAGCTATGGCGGCCCCTGCACTGGCGACAACAGAGACAAGTTTGTCGTCCACTGAGCAGCCGTCGCCGGAGAACAGGTGTCCACCACTGGCGTTTCAACCACCTGAGGGGCTACTGCCTAAGTAGGTAGACACTCAAGTGTTGCAGCTCCCATTGGCTGAATGACGACGAGTGAGGCGGCAAGCTCCTCCAACATCGGGTGGAACGAGACGACCCATGCGGGAGGTCCCACGCTCGCACACAGCACCAATGCCAGTGGATCTGGCTCTGGTGGAGTAGTAGAAGAAGCGACATTATCGACAGGCGTGCCCCTGCTGGTGTGCCTCGCCGGTTTACTTTGGCGGCGTCAATGTCGGCGGCGTCGGCAAGTGCTGTCGGCGCCCCCATGGTCCTGAGCGCGGCCCCATCTGAGCTCAATGGACCGCCATGTGGCGCCTGGGAGGCCAGAGGGCCGGCACAAGCAGAGTGTCATGGCAGGTTGACACCCTTCGTTGCTGACTTCGCAAACCTGGGCCGCTTGCAATCTCTGGCGAAGTGACGGTAGCCGTGGCAACGCAAGCAATGTCGTGGCAACCGGCAAGTTGTGACACGGTGCGAGTAGGAGAGACAATTAAAGCATCTATCGTGAAGCTCTGCGAGGATCTTCCATGCCTACGGGAGCTGCTTATGGCGATGCTCAACCAAGGCGGTCGCAAGTTGCGTCTCCTGCCGTGGGAGGATTTCCTGCCACCCATCGACGTCGGGGGCCGAGACCCTTCTGCGGCGACCAAGGCATTGGCGGGTAGGGATACGACCATCCAATGGCCGAGCAGGAAGGCCATGCACTAGCTGGGGACACGGACGGCTGCGTCGCCTCCGCCTTCGCCCAGGTCCATGCCGTCCAGCGTCCACCACGCCATGGCCCCGAGTCATGACCGGACGAGTCTGTGCGCGCGGCGAGGACGCATGTACCGGCTTTGTTAGGCGACGAACGGCGTCGAGGTAGGTTGTAGGGTTGTCGTCATCAGACTCCTCGCCGTCGTTGTCCGCCCATCGACGGCTCTTCGTACGCCCACCAGAGAAGCAACCCAGGTGGAACGGGGCCGCGTCCGATGAGAGAGGAGAGGAGCTGTGGGAGGCCTGAGGTGCCAGTGGCCGGTAGGACGACGCGCCCAGCGCTAGGCTCGCTCCCCCACTCCTAATCAGGGGCGACGGACAGCCATCAGGCGCGGCCGGCTCCTCAGGCACAGCGGTCGGCACGCGCGCGCCAGAACTAGCGTCGCCCCATAGACCTGGGGCATCCACGCCGGGTTCCGCAGAACCTGCAGGCATCGCGGTGGCCTACAGGGAGCCCACAGGTCCAAAAGGCCTGACCTTGTACCCAGACAGCGCAGATCTGAGGTTGCCGGCCGGCGTCGTCCACGGCGAACAGGCCTAGGATCCGGGGCTCGGCGGCGGCATCCTGCACGCCGACCCCGGTTCCTGCAGCGAGCGGTCCATGCGTCCAGGCGTTGGTCCGCCTCCTGCACTGCACGGCGACCCCGCCCTCTGATGCGAGCGACTGGCGTGGCCGGCGTTGCGCCTCTTGCGCAGTCCCCGGCATCTTGGACGCGAAGGAGGAGGTCGTCCTAGGGCGGAGGAGGGAGGGGAGCAGAGGTGGAGACAACCACCGCCGCCGGCGCGGCAGTCGCTGTCGGCGGCAGCTCCTCCGACGGGGAGGAGGCGCCGCAGGGGCGGGCATCCACGCAAGGAGGAGAGGAGGGGATTTGTGGGGAGGAGGAGGCGGGCGGTGGCGGGGTGGGCGCCGGCGCCAGCGCCGGCTACGGGTGGAGGGAGCCTGTGAGGGCTAAGGTTGGGGGAGGGTCCTATTAATTAATGCCTAACTTATTAGCTCAACGTCCAGGTGTGTCCTAAATTTAAGTAGACAAATGAGTTGAAATCAGGGCAAAACAACAAGATCCACTAGCATCTAAAAATGGACATCTCATTATGATCATTTATAGTAAAGGTGTGCTTGGATGCATTATTTATGTAGGAGACCTAGCACACTTTGTAACTTCGCATCCCAAGATTGTTTTTAAAAGGAAATCCAGACACAAAGTGAGCACCTTAGATCATGGTTTTCAAATTTTCAATTTCTAGTATTCACAATATTTTGTCACTCTAGCTAATCAAGGAGCGTTAATGATCTGCTAAAAAAATGACCGTTAATGAAAGAATTATTGTTCCTTCATTAAGTACGTCATGATCCTTGATGGCTTGTATCCACATTGGTTACTGCCTTTGGCTAGGGAATAATACTTTGGAATGCCAGAATGACAAGTAATTTGTGGAGAAAATTTGAATCCTAGATTGACAATTATTTTTTGGTCAACCTGTGGGCACAGGGGGATTCCAAAGATCTTACCTGGCGCCGGTCTTCAGTGAGATTAGGGAGCTTAGCTTGTGCTTTACTGAATTTAATTTGGTGTATGCCAATCGATCTTGTAATAGTGCTGCCCATTTGTTAGCAAGACAAGCCACGGGAGATATCAAGTTGGGTGAATGGCATGTAGCCCCAACTTGCATCATTCACCTGATGACTGAAGAATGTAACCTTGATCCTCCTTGATGAATGAATGAATGAATGAATGAATGAATGAATGAATGAAAGTCTGAATCGCAAAAAAAAGGACAATTATTTTGGAATTTGGGGGGTGGGGGCGCGGCGGGGAGGGGGCGCGGCGAGGAGTAGCATTTTACACTTTTGTAATCTGGATGGGATGTTTTTATGGTTCTACTCAATAGAATCTACAAATTTGTGATTGGGTACTCCTACACGTGTGCAACCATTTGAATACAACTCAAGACCTAACAGTTAAAATCACATAAATCAAAACCTCACAAATACTATACATTAGATAGTTTTACTTAAGTTGTAATCATGGTTATCCTCAAAGCATTTCCCTCTAGGGAACTTCACAAACCAGCAGCTTTCATGGTACTTTTGGTTGACCAGTAGGTAGCAGAATTGGAGAGTTCTGGACTTCTGGTCCAGAGCACATCAAAATTGGCATAGGGCTCGTCTGCTCGTCATTGTGAGAGAAAGAGTTGTGTATCACTTATTACTCATCCATACTAAATTATAAGACGTTTTGGTTTTTTTAGATACGTAATTTTTGTTATGCACGTAAATATAAGTTAAAAACATTTTATAGTTTAGAACAGAGGAAGCAGTACATAAGTCGCTTGTTAGCCTACAGCTGCCGAAAATTTGTCCCGATGTGTTCAACCTTCGCTTTCTTGTTTTAGTGGGGGGTTTTTTCGCGAATGTGCTTTATGCATATGTTTCATATATTAAGAGGAGATTGTTTTATTGATTATAATTATAGAATCAGAAGCTAAGCATAATAGTTATCTACTCCTACATAGATAGATGTTGATCGAGTAAATCGATTGACAACAGTAGCAATTTCACATTCATTCATCAACATAATCCTTGGTCCTTGTTGCAAGTGTTGCCACTTGTATGCATTATATACTCCGTACTATATATGCTGCAGCTAGCTAGCTAGCCCACTTGCATAAGAGCACGAGATGGCTGTCTATCTAGGTTCATCGCACTAACCAAGACATTGAATATATTTCGGTCCTGTTAAGATGGCCAACATCCAGTATTTTTATTGCTATCTGTACAAGTCGCATCAACATTAACTGCTTGTCGTCATACAGATTAACACACATGCATATGTAAGATTAACATACATATATACTCTATGTACTACGATACCAACTTGCTGGTCGATCACTTCGAGGGAGGACAAACCAGCTATACTGGTGATCTTTCAAACAAATTGAAGTTGCATGCTTGTGACAATAGTTTACTGTGGATGCACATGTTGCACATTTGGAAACTCAATTTTGAAAGTGTTTCGAAGAACAGGGATACTACTGTTTGCACCCTCCTCGTTGTCCAGGCACCAACCATTTGATGCTCCATGCACTTTGAATAGTCCAAGGATCTTGAAGATCCATGCATGGCGACCATCTCAGAACATTCCTCCGTGACGTGAACCTAGCTGATGACTAATTGAGAACCATATGTACGTATAGTACATGTGTGTATATACATGCAGCTGCTAGCTGTTCTCTCGATCGTGTGTTAGCAGATTATTCATGACACTCATCGATCAGCTAAGCAGTGCCTGCACCTGATGCGCTGCAAGCCAACGCAAGTGCCTGAAATAACTACAACATTTGCAGTGCACCTAGACATGCGGTCTCGTTCGCTTAGGATAAAACCACTCCAACGCACATGGATTGACCTAGATTCATAAACATACCAGCCCCTGATGTCTGATGTGAGTGTGCGTACACCCTTATCGTTATTTCCGGGCATACCGCATAAGACAACCGCTAATGTAGGCCAATACAGTGCGTCCTTTAGTTTCTTGGTTGACAGACCAGCCAGCAATATGGCCAGTGGCTCATCATCACTCATTATCAGCAAGTTGAGACGAACGAAAATGGCAGGGTTTTTCCTCCGTCTCAAGCGTTTGTTGCGTCCTTCTTTCCTCCCCTCTTCGTCGTGCTGGTGGTGCGCCTTCTTTTGCAACTTGTTCGAGAGCATGCATTCGAGTGACTGAGCATGGCGGCGTCCACGCGTTCATCTGTTCGGCCATGACATTCTTGGTGCAGTCAATGGTCAATATTCATAGGAATGGCATGTGCTCGCCAAATTGCAGCGCCAGCCAGCAGTCCAGCGGGAAAATAAACTAACCTGCAGCTTGCGCGCATACCTTTTTTTCCCCTCTGGCGAGTGGATTCCATTAACGGTCCTTCGCTTGCGTCATCCAGGTTTACAATTTTTTAGGTTGTGCTGGGTGTGTTTGATTTAGCTGTGGGCTCTGAAAATACTATTGTGAGCTGTGAAAAGCTGTTGCTATGTGTAGTGGAAAAACTGTAAGTTGGTTGATTGAAACAAGTATAAAACCTTCTCTCTCTATCTCTCGAAAGAGTTGAGAAACGGCTCTCTATTTCTACCTATTTCAAAAAGTAGGAAGACAAAAACAGGGTTCAAAGTGCTTCCAAAACTGTATTACATGAAAGTAGTTGCTTCTAAAAAAGACAACTTTAGGTTTTACCAGTTTGATCAGCTTTCTGCTTTTTGGCAGCAGAAGTACTTTGCAAAAGCTTAACCAAACACAACCTTAAACCTGTAGGACGCCGCTGGCAAAAGATGTATGTATCCTCATCTCATTTTCTTACTCGAAGGATATCTCATAGATTTAGCAGTCACCGTTTGCATACACTCTTCATTCTTCCACATTAGGAGTCTATTTGGTAGAATATTATTTTTTTGGACAAATTTATCAGCCCTAGTTGCCTATGAGGCGATCCACCATAGTGGCCACATGGCATGGTGACTATGCAAGTTATATATGCTTATTTCTTTTTAGAGTGGGGGAGTGTATGCACGCCTTAGTAAGGGTGAATGTGTGTGTTTATATGTGAGCGTCTTTATTTTACTGCGATTTACAGATAAAAATAAAAGAAAGTCATGTAATGCAATTTGTCCCCAACACCAACTCACTTGCAGGTGTGCATCCATCGAATGCAATTCTTTCTTCTCCTTATTAAGGGCTAAGCCAGAGAAAAATAGAGGGAGTGCATAGACATGTCTCATAGGAGTGCATATATAATAGAATTTTAATTAAACTCACTGCTGTTTTAATTTTTTTGGGTGCATTTAGATCTCCTAAACACAACTTACCTTCACCTCTGCTTAAGGAGTTAAGGGCATGTGCCTAATGTACATCCTCGTTGGAGGTGTGTGTGTGGATGTGTGCGCAAATTATTATCTCTCTCCTAGTGTGCACACATCTCTGATCTATACACGTCCAACGGTGCATGATGTGTATAGAGAAACATGTCCTTAAATGTAAATTTAACTTTACATGCATCTATCAGACACATCTACAATATATTAAGCAAATTAAACTTAGGACACCTGTAATGGTATAAGCTAACTTCTTCAATAGTGCTAACTTTTAACATATAGCTCATAACATAGATAGCCTCATATGACACTCCTATATGATTTCGGAATATGTGTATGAGCCAAGCTCATAACATGGATAGCCTCATAAAACTTAGGGCACTTTTAACATTGATAAACAAGAGCTAGTTTTTCAATCTTCTATTAAATATTAAAAAAATATTTAGAGCTAGCTTATAAGTTACTCATTGCGGGTGCCCTTATCTCTCACCGAAAACACTCATTTGTGTAAGCTGTGGCACTAAGATTTGAACGCTCCACCGTCAATTTTTCTGCCAAGAGAATGTGAAAGGTTAGTTCCGTCATTTGTGGGTTCAAGCTTTATGTATGTGCTTTTCGATCAGTTTGCTATTTCTAGTCTCTTAATTAGTCGTAATTAGGTTTCCAGCAGAACAATTTTATTAAAGGTTGCAGCTTCTAGAAAAGGAGGCTAATGCATGCCACTCTGTCAGACAGGAAAAGAAGTAGAGGGGGGGGGGGGGGGGGGGGGGGGGGGGGGGGTGCGCACGGACACACCAAACTGTGATCATGCGTGTGTAGAGATGACGCCAACGGCGTAGCTAGAAAATCTTCTGGTATTATATTACAAATTTTGTCCATGAACTGGAAAGTGGAATGAACGGTTTATATGGTCGAACAACGTCTCTGACTGGTCAAAGACAAACACAGCTACCACGCATGACGTACATGAGGCATGAGCACGCGACGAGCAAGCGAGATCGATGAACAATTCATCATGTATTTTGAAGACACATATATACGTGCACGAACTTCAATCTGGTAGCATTCTTCGCTATTCGAATTTTTTTTTATTTTTTTTTGAAACTTTCACTCGCTAGATTAGTAGATTTACATACAGTAATTGATAGAGTGTTTAGTTCGATCTCGGTGATCCAATCAATTAGCCTTATTCGCTTGTCTTATAAGTCGTATTTTTTCAGCCAACGAATAGTGTTTTTCTCTCACAATAAATCAGTAAACAGTACTTTCAGCCATGACTTTTCGGCCAAGCCAACAGGTAGAAAGACAGTCACCTCGGACTAGCTCATGTAGCTAGGTAGCACCCCAAGTACGACCACATCGTCGTCGTCGTCCCCTTAAACTGCAATTAATTTGTCCACAATACCGCGGCGTGACCTGACCACGACCACGAGAGAACAAAACTAGAAGCAACCATCCATCAGAAAACTCGACTTGGACTAGGTAACCACAGATGTATGCACGCGGCAGGCAGGCAGGCTCATGGCTGAACCTGAGATCCATTCAAAGGCAATGGATGGATAACCACACACATGGCTGTGCTGGCCGTGCTGCAGGCAGCAACTTGTGCGTACCTTTCCATCCAAGAGGACCAAGAGGGAGCGAAAAGGAGAAGAAGCTAGCTAGACTGGCCTGCAGGTTGGCTGGCTGGCTGGTAGGACACGCACGCACGCAGCCGCAGCTGATGGGCACACGGTTTCCAACCGGGCGGCTACTTGCCGGCGGTGCCAAATGCAAGTGGCCAAGTGACCGATCGACCGGCCGGCGGCCTGCTCAGGTTTCCTTTCCCGGGCAGGCTGAGGCTCCCTGCCTCCGGCGGCTCCCGACCAGCTGCTTGCATGCAGTTGCTGTTGCTGTTGCTGTTGCAACGAGAGTGTGGAGAGTGGACCGAGGGCTACTGCTGGGCCTGGGCACCATAGCCTGAGCCAGCTAGCTTTGTCCCTAGCTACTACTCCACCTGCTGCTCTGTAATTGTTAAAGCTGCATGCATGCACCGATGCACGATTCAAAGAACGCATGATGCCACTTGCACAATAGTATGTTCTTTGTTTCTTTATGATCTGATGTGGCCGGGTAGAGTTGTTTGCAAGGTTCAAAGGATCTGATTCATGGTTGGACCTGATCCACGTCTGTGTGCAGGCAGCATGTCATTTCTGCCGTCGTCGATGGCCGACTACGATCAATGGGTCGATCGACGCCTCTAGTATATGGATAACCATTGCACGTGTTCTTACTTGCCGTTCCCTAGCTACTCCCTCCCATCTAAAAACAAGTGAAAAACTTGCTTCATGGAAAATAAAATAATCTCAGATTTAATCAAATACTCTACCTATATCCTTTTGCAAGGCCGGCGTATCAACATTTTTTATTCTTATGCTAATATAGAGCGTGGCGTTATTATACCAAGACAAACCATTAGGCAAGTCTTAATGGGTTTCATGAGAGTTTCATAGCCACTAAATAATTTAATGTGGCATAGTATTGATGAAGAGAGATATGACAAAAGCTTTATTACTATGTGATGAAACGAGGTTTATGGAGATGAAACTTGTTTACAGTGTTTCCAACATATGAAAGTCTTGGAAATAGCGCGATGAAATTCCCATTGATACTTGCCTTAGAGCAAGTATAGGAGCCGTTCGGCTGTGCTGATAAGCCGGCTGAAAAACATTGTTGGCTGATTTATTGTGAGAGAAAAATATTGTTCCAGCTGAAAAAGACGGATTATAAGCCGAATGAACAGGGCCATAGTAAAGGGTTGTAGGCGGGCTGCATGCTGAGGCAGAGGAGAGAGGGAAGAAAAGAGGGA
The DNA here is from genome assembly GCA_038087645.1 of Saccharum hybrid cultivar R570. Lineage (NCBI taxonomy): Eukaryota > Viridiplantae > Streptophyta > Magnoliopsida > Poales > Poaceae > Saccharum > Saccharum hybrid cultivar. The sequence goes on along the minus strand of JAQSUU010000112.1, from coordinate 6,407,618 downwards.
AGAATTGTGAGCGGAATAAGTGAGTCATGTATTAACAGTGAAAATGTACCTACTATACGGATGAACTGGGAGGTATAGGCTGCAAAAATTCATACACCCAATGAGCAGAGCCTTCCTCCTATGAGCTGTACTATTCATACATGGCAGTTGGGATATTAAGCCTAGGCCACGACCAATCAAACATGCGCACAGGGTGGGACCAAGAAAGGGCAACAGCCAATGGAGTGCTGCAACCGATGGATAATCAAACATCCATCCCGAATGTAATTTTAGATTTTTCTCGAGTTTGACTAAGTTTATAGAAAGTAATATTAACATTTATATCTCTAAAATATATTCTATAACTAATGTAATGATACTTATTTGGTATGATAATGTTATTAGTATTTTTATAGATTTGGTTAGACTCAAAATTGTTCGATTCTCGAAAAGTGTGAGAATTGTATTCTTTTTTCTTTTGGGGACTACGGGAGTAGAAAAGAATAAATAGTACTAACATCTATGTATCAAATAAGTACCATTAGATAATCACGAAATATAATTTTATAGGGTACTTATTTAATGTCATAAATATCGACAGGATTTTTATCTATAAGTTTGATCAAATTTAAGATGATTTGACTAGGGAAAGCTAGAATTGTGATTATTTTCAAAGATGTGTAGGAGGTGTCAAATAAATAGATTTACATTTGCGTGCATGAATGTAGATGCTGCCCTAGGTACTACGTAGCTTCCTTGTCAAAAGGAAAAAAAACAAAACTGCTGTCCATGCATTGGAGGTTCGGAAATTCCATGCATGCATACGCAGATGGAGTACGTGTTGGTCCAGTACACGGAATCCACCAGACGCCACAGAGAGAGGCAATGTAGGAGGAGTGGAATGTAGAGTTTTTTTTAGAAAAAAAATGCAGAAACCGCCCCATGCGTAACTTGGGTTTTGAGATTCCAGGACATAATATGACGTGTGTCCACCACTACTTGACTTTGATGGAAAATTCACCCCACCACACAGGTGCGTAAGCTGATTCTACCAATCATTTTTCCAACATGGAGCCACTGATGATGTAGGCTTTTATAAAAATCAGATGCTCCGATCCTAATTAATATTACAAACCAATTTTTTTTTTGAGCTTCCATCCAAAGAATCGGTGATAAAAGGCTTAAACTTGATGACACGGTTTCACTATCTATGAAATTTCTTTAAGACAATATGCATGATTAGTAAGCAAACTCTGGCACTGGGGATAAAAACTTACTATTCGGGTAGCACTGCTTTTTAGCGGCTACGTGTGGTGGCTGAAATGTGCAGAATACTCGTCAATTAAGCACACGCGCGCAATGTAGGGTGGTTTTAATTGTTGTAACATGCATGGATCAATGACTAGCAGAGGTGTGTGTTTCCATTTTGCAACAAATTAAAACGTCCAATTAAAGAGGTGGAATCTCAAATTGAAAAGTGACATGGATATATAGATGGATGGTTTTTTGCGATTTTCCCTAAATTTAGGTTTTGGAATGAAGTAACTGACTTCTCTTGGATTGTCTCGGTCTTGCGCGCATGTAGCCCGTGCGTTTGTCTTCATCTATTTGAATATACTAGCAGTATATAATACACATATAATATAATGGCACTTTCGATGATGCATGATGAGAGCGATCGAGAAGATAGAGCAACAAATCATGAGACCGGCGGCCGGTCGTCGTCGTAGTTACGTTACTGCGTGTGGAAACATCAATTATCAAGCAAATGTGCACTCTGTCTGTTAGTACGTATTGTTCTGTGCTCATGCATGCATCGCATCTGTGGGTGAGTTTGGTCTGAGTAGTTTATTTATTTACATACACCACCATAATTTGGAGGACGTCATTGGCGGCTGAACCTATTTTGGCACGTTTACGAAATTCGCACGACGGAGACAGAAAGCAGAAGGTCTAGATGTTTTCCACGAGACCAGACTTTGGCTGCAATATATATTCCGCGCGCGTACGTAGACTCCCTTTTTTATAAAATAACAAAAGAAAAGGAAGGTGACAAGAATGTCTCTCTACTCGTAGCTCTCACTCTCACTCTCTGTAGCTCCAACTTGATGGTCATCGGATTAAAAAAAAGAAAGAAAAAGAAAGAAAGAAAGCACGACGGCATCGGACGCTTCTCCTTCTGTGCAGTGTAGGTGTACGAGTAGTAGTAGTAGTTTATTTGTGCAGTACGCGGCAGCTGGTACCACGAGGACGTCAGAGGCCGTAACTGGCGTACGTGTACCATTTCACACTTGGCTGATCGGTGATCGCGCCCGTATATTGTACGTAGTACGTACGTTTCGTGCATTGCTTTACTTGGCAGCAGCGAGTACTAGTTGTTTTCAGTTTGAGATGCCATGGTCCTTTGGATGGATCCAGATTCCAGAGATAGCGTGCAACGCAGACGCAGCACAAAGTTTGGTTCATTCACTTCCCTTTTCTCCCTTCCAAATTCTAAATTTTTACACTCTTTCTCCATCACATCAATCTTTAGACGCATGCATAGAGCATTTAATGTAGGTAAAAGAAATAACTAATTACACGGTTTAGTTGTAAATCACGAGACAAATCTTTTGAACCTAATTAGTTCATTATTAACACTAATTGTCAAATACAAATGAAAGTGCTAAAGTAGTAAAATTAGAAAAATTTACAATCTAAATGAGGCCTCATTTCGATTCCCTTTGTCAGTTTTGTGCAAGGAGTAAAAAGTAAAAACACCCATGGTGAGGCGGATGGATGACTGATCGATCGATCCGTCGTTTTCTTCGTAGTAGGCTGTTGTCCTCTCCCATGATCTGGGCTCTCTGATGAATCTGGCATCTGTGTACTGCAACTGCACAATCACGGGCACCGATGAATCCAGCCTGTCGGCATGCATGCAGTCAGGAACCAAACCATCTTTATGTAACCAGCTGATTTCATCATTACAACCACAGCCACCTGCATTGTCCGCATTTTCTACCTGCTAACCATGAGTATAATTACCGATTAATTAAGATGTGTTTGGTTCGTGAAGTCACAACGTGATGCATCATGAGTTCGTGGAGTCATCTTTAGAAACGGATGAACCGCCTCGTTCCTCCGACCAAACACACACTAGCTAAATGCATACTATTCAACACCGGTTAAAAATCCAGTCGTTACAAGCACACAACCGTGCCGTACTACCGTGGTAGCAAAGATCACACATAAAGAGAACCGTGCCGTACTACCAGTCGTTAAAAGCACACAACCGTCCCTTCTTTCAACTCTCCTTTTTCTATCTAAAAGAAAAATGTGGTGTGTGACATAAGGAATTTTTCTCGATGGGTTTAATAATAAGGACGACCCCATAAGCACTACATGGCCTTTTAAATTCTTTTATTAATATACTGTGCTGTAACAATAAGTGACTTTCGGAAACGACAACAACGTTATATGAGACGGACAATTCATCATTTCCTATCTGTTCGCTGTCATGATGTTTGCAAATTTTGCAGGGCACGTCAGGAGAGCATGTGCATGCTACATGTACTCGCTCACGAGCAACCCGATGAATCAAACAATTTTTTCACCAGATTTAGTACAAACCATGGAAACTGGCATGATGTTCAGTATCATGAGCTATACAATGTTTCAGAATTCAAATTCAACATTTTTTGTACGCTCAAAATAAGAAAGCCCGATTACTCCAAATACAGGACTTACCAACCAGAACAGATGTAGATTCAGATCATTCAAAACTGATAAAGTTTGTGGTACAAACTATAAAAATGCGAACCATGACTGAGATGTGCAGATTCTAGCGGAGCTAGATTCCTCAAACAAAACGCCTGTGAGAATTAGAAGTTCACCTTCAGCATATAGCCTCTAATAAGAATGACCCTGCAAGTAAAATCAAATCAAACTCAAGGAAAAGAAACTCAGCGTAAACACTTCGACCGTTGGGAAAATAGCTATACATAGAGGGATGCACCACAAGGACTCCACGTTAAGAATTATTATTCCATAATACACCTGTGGAAAATTTCCATGTGTAATAAAAATGAAATAAGTTGACAACACAGGCCCATCGATAGCCCAACACGAGAAAGCAGTGGACATGATTAGTCGTAGTTGGGCTACCAAATGTACAATCCTGTGAATGCAACTTCCAAGCAGAACAATCAAAGTCATCATAATAAACAATATACATTTGTGTGGTGCAGCTGTGCATGGGTGTGCGTCCGCGCGGGGTGTATCAGCCCTCCTCGCCGAACTCCTTTGTGAACCTCTCATGCACCTCCAGGTCCTTCTTGCTAACTGTCGGCCTCTGCCTCGACAGGACCTTCTCAAAATCCGTCCTTGAGATAGGTGGTGGAAGAATCTACATTCAAAAAAAGAGACCTTTACCTCTGCAATTCAAAGGGGAGGGCCTCTCTTAACACTGCAATGGAAGAATCGGCATCTTTTGTTACCTTGGCAGCGAGGCCTTTGGATGCAAGCTCCTGCATGGTGGTCTGTACAGCGCCCGGTTGCTTTGGTCCACATGGCATCCACATGTCACCGTCCGCCTTGAAGAAGAACATGGCATCCTGTGTTTTGCGCACAGGTTCAAATAACACATCCTTAACCTGTTAAAGAAACAAGTATCAGATTCCATTGCATAGTACGGATACATGAGACTAGTATGCAAAAGTTCAAAATTACTTACACAAACAGCAATATCAGAACCAGAAAACCCATCTGTTCGACGGGCCAAGCTCTCAAAATCACTTTCAGTTAAGCTGTGTGGTGTATCCCCGAGATGGACCTGTACGAATTGAAGGTTCCAAAATGTTATCCAACGACTGTCACCATGGAACAGGACAAATTTAGTTATGTTGCAATGGACAGCTGTCTGCTAACCTTAAACATATGCTGCCTTGCTTTCAAGTCAGGTAGCGGAATGTAGATACGCTTGTCAAATCTTCGCCGCACAGCCTGCAACAATGAACGTGTCAACAAACAAAACAGTGTTTCACAAGATAATAGGGACTTTAATCTTTCAGTAAGTTTTTTTAACCTGGTCCAGAGCATATGGCGTATTTGTGGCAGCAAGAACGAGAACTTTATCATCATTATGACCAACACCCTGAGAATCAGGTACGGAAAAAATGACCATGTCAGTTTAACATCAAAAAAGGCCTAGAACGCAGTTCTAAGATTACGAAAACAAATCATCTAAACAAACAGAAGCAGAATCTTCGGATGATTTCAGTTCTACTTTTCTGTTACATGTAAGAACCTTGCTACGTCAGAAGGCTATCAAATTCACTCGTAATTATGGTGGCCAGATAATGTACCAATAACAGCAAAACGTTGGGAGTTCCATCAGGTAGATTGTACACAATCACTGGATACATGATTAGAATTTTCTGAGTTGAAAATTCGTTATAGTATAGCGACGACTTCTACAAATACTAGGATCAATTTTAAAACATAGTGTAACATTCAAGCTAATTATGTGAGTTCAAATCTGGGCAGAACATAAACTAGCTTAGATACATTTCAAGGGTGATTTTGGATCCAGATGACAGTATCAGAATCATTTGCACTGACTAGCCAATTCTCCACGACCCAATAAGCTTGGTAACATATCACTGGAGCTAACAACTTGGCCAAAACAAAAACAAGAGAGAATTTCAAATTTCTTCTTTCTTTTTGATTTTATTATTCCTCCGCTTAACAGTAAAGGTAAATAACATCAGGACACTAGCAGTCGATTGCACATTATCACAATTCTAGGAATAACAGCTCCAATCCTTCGCCAAACAAGATAGTTTAAACACAGGCCCCCCAGGACTGGCCAGTTGCTTGCAAAAACAATTTTTATCCCTCTTTTGTCTAAATTCACAGCATTTCACATTCTCCATGTCCGCAATTTTAGCACCATAACCATCATAAGCATGGTTTCAAAGGTGACTAGGCATCCAGGCGAGAGCTGGGATCGCCTGGACGCCTAGGCGACAAGGAGCCATTGTTCGCCAAGGTGAGCCGGGTACACCTAGAGGCCTAGGCGACACTTTGAAACAGGGATCCTAAGCAGAACATATCCAGCTAAGCAAATGTCGCACGGAAACAGCTTGCAACATTAAGACCTCACCTGCATTTGTACAAGAAGTTCAGTCTTGATTCTCCTAGATGCTTCACTTTCATTGCCTTCTCCACGTTGACCACATAAAGAATCAATTTCATCAATGAAGATAATGGAAGGGGCATTTTCACGAGCCATTTGGAAAAGATTCGCAACTAATTTCTCACTTTCACCCATCCACTTTGAAACCAGATCTGAAGAAGATATACTGCAGTACAGCAATGGCGTAAAATTATGATACGGCATGAAAAACAAATTGTAGTAGATATCAGTATTGCTTTACTGCAGTAAAAAAAATGCAGGTTTGGTCAAACTTATATATACATGCAATGTGGCCTTAGCAGTTCAAGCAGACATATATATATACATTCAAGGTCCAAGGTAGCCTGTAGCATGTAAAGTTACTAATTGTATGTTATTATCTTTTGAACCCACACTCATTTGCACAGTAGAGATGCCTGGAAGGCAAAATTAAATCCTGGGAGAATACAGGTTGTTGAAATTCAAGTTGTTTGCATGACCTGGCTAAAGATAACTCTAGGAAAGTTAAGCAACATATCTGCAGTGTGAGTCAGAATTTGGTACTTGGTTTACTATTGTGGAATAGATGAGACAAACATCGATTTGCACATCACATACATAATTGACCAATTAGCTGTTATAGGACTATAGCTCATGAATATTCCACTTCCTTTTCAGTAAATTCGAATGTGTCTGTAAGATACTGCAGCAGCAGCAGCAGCAGCAGCAGCAACATAGCCTTTTGTCCCAAGCAAGTTGGGGTAGGCTAGAGATGAAACTCAAAGGGACCATAAACAGGAAGACACATAAAGGGACATAAATGGCACAAGACAAAGAGAGGTCACGGTTCAGGCACGTTGATTGCCAGTCTCCAAGCGCTCCTGTCCATAGCTAAATCCTTAAAGATATTCCACTCCTTAAGGTCTCTCTTAACGGACTCGTCCCAAGTTAGTTTAGGTCGACCTCTATCGCTCTTTACATTATCTGCCCGCTTTAGAACCCCACTACGCACCGGCACCTCAGGAGGCCTCTGTTGAACATGTTCAAACCATCTCAACCGATGTTGAATCAATTTCTCCTCGATTGGTGCCACCCCAACCCTATCCCGAATATCGTCGTTCCGGACTTCATCCCTCCTTGTGTGCCCACAACACCAACGCAACATACGCATCTCTGCTACACTCAATTGTTGGACATGTCGCCTTTTTGTAGGCCGACACTCAGCACCGTATAACATCGCCGGGCGAATCGCCGTCCTATAGAACTTACCTTTCAACTTCTGAGGCACCCTTTTGTCACAGAGGACGCTAGAAGCTTGACGCCATTTCAATCAGCCGGCTGAAATTCTATGCCTAACATCTTCATCAATGTCGCCATCCTTTTGTAGCATCAATCCTAAATACTGAAAAGTATCCTTCTTGGCCACCACTTGCCCATCGAGGCTAACGTCTCCCTCCTCATGCCTAGTCACGCTGAAATCGCACCCCATGTACTCGGTCTTGGTCCTACTAAGTCTGAACCCTTTCGACTCTAACGTGTGCCTCCATAGTTCTAACTTCCTATTAACCTCTGTCCTACTGTCGCCAACTAGCACCACATCATCAGCAAAAAGCATACACCAAGGGATATCACCTTGTATGTCCCTTGTGACCTCATCCATCACCAAAGCAAATAAATAAGGGCTCAAAGCTGACCCATGATGCAGTCCTATTTTAATTGGAAAGTCACTGGTGTCGCCATCACATGTTCGGACAAACGTCACCACATCCCTGTACATATCCTTGATGAGGGTAACGTACTTAGTTGGGACTTTGTGCTTTTCCAAGGCCCACCACATGACATTTCTCGGTACTTTATCATATGCCTTCTCGAGATCAATAAAGACCATGTGCAAGTCCTTCTGCTCACTATATCTCTCCATCAATTGTCGTAATAAAAAAATCGCCTCCATGGTCGACCTACCAGGCATGAACCCAAACTGATTTTGGGTCACACGTGTCACTCTCCTTAGGCGATGCTCGATAACCCTCTCCCAGAGCTTCATCGTATAGCTCATCAACTTAATCCCACGGTAGTTAGTACAACTTTGGACATCTCCCTTGTTCTTGAAGATAGGTACTAATATACTTCTCCTCCATTCTTCAAGCATCTTGTTAGACCGAAAAATAAGGTTAAAAAGCTTAGTTAACCATACTATCGCTCTGACGCCTAGGCATCTCCACACCTCAATGGGGATACCATCAGGGCCCATCGCTTTACCTCCCTTCATCCTCTTTAAAGCCTCCCCGATCTCTGCCTCCTGAATTCTCCTCACAAAGCGTCTGTTGGTATCGTCAAATGAGTCGTTCAACTCAAGGGTAGGACCCTCATTCTCCCCATTAAACAACTTATCGAAGTACTCTCTCCATCTGTTCTTGATCTCCTCATCCTTTACCAGAAGTCGATCTGTCCCATCCTTTATGCATTTTATTTGGTTGATGTCCCTTGTCTTCCTCTCGTGGATCCTAGCCATCCTATAAATGTCCTTCTCCCCTTCGTGCCTAGCCGCTGATAAAGGTCATCATACGCCTGATCTTTTGCTACACTCACAGCTCGCTTTGCAACTCTCTTCGCTATTTTATAGCCCTCGATGTTGGCTGCACTCTTGTCATGGTGGAGGCGCTTGAAACACTCCTTCTCCCTAATAGCCCTTTGCACCTCGTCATTCCACCACCATGTGTCTTTCGCTTCCCGTTTGCCTCCCCTAATCACGCCAAACACTTCTGAAGCCACCTTCCGGACACATGTTGCCATCTTTAGCCACATGTCGTCAGCATCTTCTCCTTCTTCCCAAGGCCCCTCACCTAGCATCCTCTCCTCAAACGTTTGCGCTGCTTCCCCTCTAAGCTTCCACCACTTCGTTCTCGCAATCTTCACCCGTTTGTCCCGATGGATACGTGTTAGTCGCTGGATTCGCACTCTTGGTAGTAGCTGAATCCTTACTCTCATCGAGAGAGGATGACACTAGGAGTTAGGGCAATTTTCTGGTTTATTTCTCACACAAACTCATACAGACATGCCAACCTGAGGGGTTGGGGATACATATTTATAGGGCTGCTAGCCAGCCAAACATATGCCAAGATGCTAGAAAGATGTCCTATACTCCCTCCGTCCCAGGATATAAGGCGTAACCACCTCTGGTTCAAAGACCAAGAATACATTTAATTCTCTCTCTCAGCACTAGAACTATTGCATTAATGTCTGTGAGAGAGCACGCCTTATATCATGGGACATGAATAAAAAGTGGTTACGCCTTATATCCTAGGACGGAGGGAGTAGATGCTAACTGCTAGTCTAAGATGCTAGAAAGATGCTTTCCTACAGATGCTAATTGTTGTCCTAAAAGCAGTCAAGGATGCAGTCTACAAAGGACACAAGGACCACATGTGCTGCGTACTGCAGCAGCCCCACAACCACCAGCCAACACAGAGACTTATCCATCACTTCCAGGTGTAGCCGGTGTCACGGGGCCACAGAGGTCACCGTGTACGAGCTCCAGCTTCTCCTTGACGCGGAAGCTCGCCTGGTGAGGGAAAGGGAGCCGCCGCAGCTTGGTGAGGACGCAGGTGTCGCAGAACTGCTCCACGTGGTCGACGTGCGGCATGCCTCGCACCATCTCCTTGCTGCCGAGCTGCCTCAGAACTCAAAGTTGAGGTGCCCAAAGCGCTCGTGCCACCTCCAAGCATCGTCGTCGTGGCGGGCTGCAAGACAAAGAGGTTGCGCCACCTGTGCGTGAAGGACGTAGAGGCGGTTGCTCCTGTTGACCTTGACCAGGAGCCGGTATCGATGATCCCAGATGCGCAGCACCCGTGCTCGATCTCCACGCGCGATCCGCTCTCATCCAGCTGTCCCAAGCTGATGATGGAGTTCCTCAACGCGGGGATGTAGTAGACACCGGTGAGCAGCCTGTGCTCGCCAGTCTTGGCGACGAAGACGACAGAGCCGATGCCCTTGATCTCCACAGCGGAGGCGTCGCCGAACTTGACGGTGCCTCGAACGCATGAGTCGAGCTCGGTGAAGAACTCCCGCCGCCCGGTCATGTGGTGGGTGGCACCGGTGTCAAGGCACCACCCGTCGGTCTTGTCGTTGCCGGAGCTGTTGTCGAGGAGGGCGTGTGCTTTTGGCTCGTCAAGGTGGAGAGTCGTTGCGGCCGGTGCCGCTGGAGGTAGTTCGATGCTCGCATGAGCAATGAACTGAGTCGGCTGCTCCTCCGCCTGCGCAACGTGGGCCTGGCCGCGTCGTGGCTGTCGACAATCCTTGGCCCAATGACCAAGCTTGCCGCAGTTGTAGCAAGGGTCGTCTCGTGCTGGCTTTTGCTTGCCAGCGGCGCCGCCCTAGGCGCCTCCACGATCATCACCCTCGGCACGTCCTCGCGCCCCTAGTTGGGCGTCTTTGCGCGGCTTGCCACGCTTGCGGCCGCCTGTCATGGAAGAAGGCTCCCCCTTCTTCCTGTCACCTTGGACGGCAGCCCACTGCTCCCGAGTGAGGAGGAGCTTCCCGCCAATGGTGACGGGTCCCGAGAGACGCTGTGGCTCATCGCTGTCAACGACCTTGAGGCGGCCCAACGCCTCCTCGATCGTCATCGTGGAGAGGTCCAACAGAGACTCGATTGAGCGAGCCATCTGCTTGTACTTCTCGGGGACGCAGCGGAAGAGCTTCTCAACAGCTCTCTCCTCGCCGTAGGTGTCGTCACCGAACTGCACTAACTTCTGCAACAGAGTGTTGAGACGGAGAGCAAAGTCATCAACGTCCTCACCTAGCTTGAAGGCCAGGTTCTCCCACTCCTTGCGAAGTGCCTGCAGTGTGGACTTGCGGGCGCGGTCGCTGCCGATGCGTGCTGCAGCGATGGCGTCCCAGGCCTCCTTGGCAGTCCGCTTGCTGGTAAGCGAAAACTGCATCTCGGGCGAGACTGCAGCAATGAGAGCATCCAGCGCCCGTCGATCTTGGTCGTAGTCGACGTCGCCGTACCGGACTGCATCCCACATATGCCGCACCTGGAGCTTCACCCTCATCACCGCAGCCCACTCAACGTAGTTGGTCTTGGTGAGGGTAGGCCACCCGCCGCCGGGGCCGACGTCCCTGACGACAGCCTGGTACTCGTGGTGACCACGGTACCGAACCGGGGAGAGAGCTGCGCTGCTTGTGAAGGCCGCGCACTCCGTCGACCCGTCCGCCGCCACCATGCGCGCCTCCTCCAGGAGCGCCACCGCCGTGCGCGCCTCCTTCAGGAGCGCCGCCGGCATGTATGCGCCTGTCTGGGCTGCCGCCGCGCTCGTGGGCGTGCGCGGCTGCCCACTGCGCCGCTCGCCCTCGCGATGCCTCCCTCTCCAGCAGCTCGAGGTCCGCGTCGGCGCTATCATCAACAGCGATGGAGCTGCTGTTGCTGCCGCGTAGAACCTCGACCTCCGCTGCTGCTGCACGCGCTGCATCCGCCGCCGCTGCTGCTTCCACCTCCGCTCTAGCTGCTGCAAGCTCCGCTGCTGCCAGCCTCGATGCCCTTGCCGCTGCTGCAGCGGCGTCTGCTGCCGCTCACTCGCGCTTCTCTGCCGCGGCGAGGTCGGCCTCCTGCCGACGCCGCGTGCTCGAGGCGACCGAGCCCTGAGACTGGCCTGCGGACATGGCGCGCTATCGAGGGGGCTGCTATGTGGAGAGCAGGGGCAGCCGGTGCTACTGCTGCTACCGGCTGCAGTTGGGGCTACTGCGTGGCCGGGGAAGGAGAAGAGTAGGAGATGCTCAGGCTATAGGATAATACGGCTCCGATACCACTTGTTAGTCGCTGGATTTGCACTCTTGGTAGTAGCTGAATCCTTGCTCTCATCGAGAGAGGATGGCATTGTATGAGTTTGTGTGAGAAATAAACCAGAAAATTGTCCCAACTCCTAGTGTCATCCTCTCTCGATGAGAGTAAGGATTCAGCTACTACTAAGAGTGCGAATCCAGCGACTAACAAGGGCCAACTACATCAACACCCAAGACCAGCTCGCCGACTTCCTGACCAAGTCCCTTGGGCGGGTCAAGTTCCAAGAACTTCGCGCCAGGATCGGAATGGCCCAGATACCTCACAAGGAGCCACACAAGACTTAGGGGGAGAGTGATGGATAAGTCTCTGTGTTGGTTGGTGGTTGTCGGGTTGCTGCAGTACGCAGCACACGTGGTCCTTGTGTCCTTTGTAGACTGCATCCTTGACTGCTTTTAGGACAGCAGTTAGCATCTGTAGGACAGCATCTTTCTAGCATCTTAGACTAGCATCTTAGACTAGCAGTTAGCATCTATAGGACAGCATCTTTCTAGCATCTTAGACTAGCATCTTGGCATATGTTTGGCTGGCTAGCAGCCCTATAAATATGTATCCCCAACCCCTCAGGTTGGCATGGCATTGTATTAGTTTGTGTGAGAAATAAACCAGAAAATTGCCCCAACTCCTAGTGTCATCCTCTCTCGATGAGAGTAAGGATTCATCTACTACCAAGAGTGCGAATCCAGCGATTAACAACACGTACCCGAAAGCGAAGGTCCGCCACCACAAGCTTATGTTGAGGGACAACACACTCCCCAGGTAACACCTTGCAATCAAAGCAAGCACGTCTATCTTCCCTCCTTGCAAGGATAAAGTCGATCTGGCTCGAGTGTTGTCCACTACGAAAGGTCACTAGATGGGATTCCCTCTTTCTAAAGATGGTGTTCGCTATCAACAAGTCATAGGCCAACGCGAAGTTCAAAACATCCTCCCCCTCTTGATTCCTGCTACCATACCCGAACCCCCCGTGCACCCGCTCGAAACCTACATTAGTCGCACCCACATGGCCGTTGAGGTCTCCTCCTATGAAGAGTTTCTCGCTGATAGGCACGGTACTAACCATGCTATCAAGATCTTCCCTGAACTTCTACCAAATATAAGGTGACACTCTTTTCTCATTTGTTCCCCCTTTCTTCTCCAGGTACATTAGTGATCATTCATAATAACTACAACCGCTATTACCCAAGGTATTAACACCAGCTTTATACCTGTGTTGCATAAAAAATCGTCTTATCCAAAAAAAATGCGGGGAACAAAATCAGTTTTCAGTCTGTTAACAAACTAAGGGCCTGTTTGGATACACATGGCTAATTACTAGTTGGGGCTAAAAATTAGCCCAGATTAGCTATGATTGGATAGCTAGTTAGCTAATATTTAGTTGAAGACTTAGCTAAAAATTAGCCCACCTATTAGCTCTCTTGTTTGGATGCACTAGAGCTAATTTTTAGCTAGCTAGTAATTAGCCCTTGTATCCAGACAGGCCCTAATGAATGTCTATGGAGATGGTAAATACTAAGAATATTTGTTCCTTATAAAATATGAGCAACAAATGGGAACTCCACATTAACCATATGCTCAAAAAGTGTAAGCTCCCTTCAATTTTGGGATCCTGATGGATTACATGGAAGGTGTAGGCTATATATAATTAAAACAAATATATAAGCTACTATTGTAGGGCACACCTTTCAAGCGATAACTTTCCTAGTTTTGCAAAAGTTATTCGATTTGAGCTAAAAGCTCTCTCGCCTGCATCAAGCATCAGCATGCAATTTTCAGGAAGCAGGCATTTTGTTCAAATAGTCTTAATATGTACGGTGTTAATTCAATAACATGGCAACAATTGTCTCATAACAAGATCTGAATCCATAACATAGCTGAGCTAGGTCAATTTATTTAATAACACATCAGTGTCTATAAATGTCACATGTGCAAAGTGCACTCACAACAGTCTTAACAGATGAGAGATCGAGCAAAAAAATATTCACATTTCATGAAGTATAGTTCTTGAAATTGGCTGTAGATGATATAAAAAAAACTTCAAAAAGGCATGTTGGCATTTTTGGCAACCTTTTGATACCCTCAAAATAAAATTTGATGGAGTTGCATGATCCTGTATTCTTGTTTGCAGATTAAACACTTCATATTTTGACAGTTTTACTCATATGGTGAAAAAAAATCTACGGTTGCACCACGAACCGTAAGTAAGATGCATTTTCCTCTGTAATGGAGCTAATAGAAAAGCAGGAAACTGTACCATTAACACAAAAGATGTACAAAAATCAAAGAAAGTTTCGATGCAAACTACATGCCTATGCCAGTCTATATATTGCATTGTAGAACAAGTTTCAATAAAAAAGGATTGGTACCCAATTCCTTTCAGGTGAAATAGTTTGTGTAGTTCATGTGAGGCACGGTGTGTACTATGCCATATCTTTTTTTATGAATAGCCCATACAAATCCATCACACCCTTCCATAGAAATCAAAAGTTTGTGTAGTTCATGTGAGGCATGGTGTGTACTGTTCTCAAACAAAATAATATATCCCCTGAAACCAAGATGATGCTACAAATGAAGAGTCAGGGATGCCTAAAAATTCTTAATTTGGAAGACCGCAGACACTCTACTAGGCATACAACTAGTAGCCCCGAGACAAAAGTTGAAAGACCAATCAGAGTTCAAGAGTTGTGCAGATTTTGTTGTCACTGATAGGTGAATAGATAAGATAGATATAGTAAGAACTCAGTCGTATGACAGTCAAAGGAAGCATAACAAGATATGCACCAAAAGCCTGTAACAGTTTTTATTTTAAACTCCAAGCATAAAAAAAACACTTCTCTATAAAAGAGCAAGTAAAGGGAACTGGCGCCATGATGAATATACAATTATCTACCTGAAAAACGTTGAATCAGCCTCGGTTGCGACGGCTTTTGCCAAATAAGACTTTCCTGTTCCAGGGGGGCCATACAAAAGAAACGCCCTCCAAGGCCTCCGCTTGCCTAGGGGATAGCATTCGTCATTAGTACACACTCGTTGACAACACGAAGATATCTACACTTCCAATGAGTTCAGACATATGATATTTTTCCCATCAATTATGTACTTATATAAACAAGGACACACTAGTTAACATTAACTGAGAGAAACAAAAAACGAAGAAATGCTTTGGTGATTAAAGCAAAAAAAATGCACAAAGGCCAAAATGACACACAAGCGAACAAACCGTTCAAAGTTTAAACTAAATTTTTATCAGGTCAAGTTATTCTAGATTTGAATCAAAGTAGCCAGGCATAATCTTTGGTATACAACTAGCAGAATAACAGGAATGCATATATTCTCAAAATAAAATATTTGATCCCTTTGAATTTTGAATTGAACGAACTTTCAGTTCACACTTTTAACATGAAAATGGGGTTGTGGTTTTACTCCTAATTGATATTGATATTATGTGTAGGTTATTTAACATTTAGCGATGCTCTAGAGGAAGATTGAACAACCAAAAAAACATGTAAGGAAATGGTCTTGTCCAACAACATAAATTATCATCTAAAAATGAAAACTGGAAAATCATCGCACCAGTTATCAATCAATCAAATATTCAATAATCTCTATCGACAGCAAACAACGTTATTCATTCACTACCTAACAGTAACAATGGATAGTTGGATCAACCCTAGCTCACCCCATCCAGTTTAATAAGTATAAAGATCTGCAAAGCCTTTGCGACCCCATAACGATTGCAATCACCAAACCTTTATCAGGATCAAAGATATAAAAGGAAAAAAAGATAACGCTTTTAGGTACCGTAGCTCACCCGTGAAGAACTGCGGGAACTTGACGGGCAATATGACGGCCTCCTGCAGCGCCTGCTTGGCGCTCTCAAGGCCGGCAACGTCGTTCCACTTGACGTTGGGCTTCTCTGTGATGATGGCGGAGTTGAGCCCCGCCCTCAGCTTGGACTGCTCGGAGTCATCCCCTCCGTTGCCCCCGTCCCCGTCCTTCCCCTTGGTCTTGGGGCGCGTGGCGACGGCCGCGTCGCCGCCGTTGGGCCCCGGACCCGCGCCGCCCTCGTCGAGGACCGCCCGGATCTCCTCGGCGCGGCGGAGGTACTCGGTGAACTTGGCGGTGATGGCCTCCTTGATCTTGGGGTTCTTCTCGTACTTGAGGTGGGTCTTGAAGTACTCGAGCGCGTTCATGTAGAGCGGGAACGCCTTGACGTAGTTGCCGGCATTGTCCTCCTGGACAGCCTGCTTCACGTACTCGATCGCCTGCTCCTTGAAGTTGCTATACATCGGGGTAGGCCCAGAGGCGCCGCCTCTGCGGCGGGCACCCGCGGATCGGAGGGGGATCGGGCGGATTGGGCACCGCGGCGGCTGATTCGGGAGGGGAGGGGAGCGGAGGGGCGGCGGGCGGTTGCGTGGTGCTGGGGTTTGACGCGGTGAGGAGAAGACGGGATGCGCAGGAGGAAAGGGGAACGAAGACGAGACGAGGAGGTAGAGGGAAGGAAACGATGGGAAGGGAGAAGCGTGTTTTGGCTGCGATTTTTTATTTTTTTTATTGGGCCTGTTATCAAGGAGAGAGAAAGCTGTTGACGATTTTGACTTAAGGGCCCTTCTCTTTTTTTTTTGGTTGTTCTGATTTTAAGTTTCCCAAATGTTTCTTTCCTCACGGGCATGCCGAGACGCTTTGGCATGCCCGCGTTAGAAGCGAAAAAAAAAGCTGCAGACAAACACTGCTGCCACCGCTAGAGATGAAGACGGTCGTGACATTAGGGTCTAGGTTTTGGGGATTTCCATGCTCTTTGAGCTTAGAAGGAAGTTTCCAGGGAGGACGTCAGATTGACGTTGGTGGTGGTCGAGAGACAGCGGTCGAGGATGGGGTGGTAGGGCAATGGGAGAGGCTGATTGGGCGGTGTTGGGGGCGGGGGTGACGACCAAAGAAGAAGAAGAAGAAGGGGTTGCGATTAGTGTGGCGTTGGTGGAAGGTGGTAGCGGAGGCGGCTGTTCACTGCCGAAACAAGGGAGGGGGTTGAGGCGGGGGCGCTCGCGCCAAATCTAAAGCAGAGACCTTGGGTTAGGATTCGTCGTGGTCAAGGGCGGCGGCGTGGACATCACCGGAGCTGGGCGAGGTGAGGAGGCTGCGGGGGAACATGGTGAAAGCCCTAGTTTAGTTTTGGATAATTGATGAAACCCTAGTACTAATCACATATGCCTGAGTGTGCGTAGCAAAGGTGATTAGTACACTCCAAGTGTAGGTGTGTAAGGTCCTAGATGGCTAGAGGGGGGTGAATAGCCTATAAAAAAATTCTACAAATACCACTAAGCAAACTTGTTAGAATAACAAACGGCGTAAAGCGAGTTTTGCTTAGCCAAAGGTTGTGATGCAAGCCTCCTATCCACAAGTCTAGTAGATTATGATCTCTAGTTCACACAAGTGCTAAGTCACTAAATTTACACTAGAGAGCAAGCTAACAACACTACCAGCAAGCTACCACTAGAGCTACACAAGATAATCTAGTAAATGTAAATACAAGAGAGAGGATTGTGATTCTTATACCGACGGTGGAGTGAAGATGTTGCCAATCACCAAGATGATATACAAT
Organism: Saccharum hybrid cultivar R570; assembly: GCA_038087645.1. Lineage (NCBI taxonomy): Eukaryota > Viridiplantae > Streptophyta > Magnoliopsida > Poales > Poaceae > Saccharum > Saccharum hybrid cultivar. Next base: position 6,390,047 of record JAQSUU010000112.1, on the reverse strand, counting down.
CAATCAATATTGACAACAACACAATATGAAGACCAATCACCGGGAGACAAGAGACACAATATTTTTGTTCACCCGGTGTTCACTTGTGCACCGACAAGCTACGTCACCGGTTGTGTCGACCCACACTTAGATGGTTTCCCGGTGTGACCCTCAAGTCACTTGCCCTCAAGGCACGCCCCGCAAGGCACCGTAAGACACCACTCTCAAGTGAGGTATCTCAATGACACGCGCATTCCGCTAGAGTTGCTTTTGGCGTCCCGCCGAGGAAAGCACAAGAACCTCTCACAATCAACCGGAGGTGGCCAAGAACAAACACCTTCTCTTGCCAACGCCTCCAACAATCTCCAAGCCGACTAGGAGCGGTACTCTCTAAGAGTAACAAGAAATCCACCGGCTAAACCACCCACAAGTGCCACTAGATGCCCTCAAGCTATGCAATACACTTTGGGATCACTCAATCTCACTTTTGATTTGCAATCAAGCAAGAGAGATGAGTGGGAGGAGAAGATTTAGCTCAAAGGATGCACAAGAGTGTTAGAAATGCCAAGCGACCTTCCCAAGGGCCAGCCAACGAGTATTTATAAGCATCCCATACAAATAGAGCCGTTAGCAATCCACTGGGCGTTTTTCGCGAGCGACCGGACACGCCGGTCGAAACTGACCGGACGCGCTTCACCGCGTCTGGTCACCCTGCATCGTCTACGTGTCCACCCAGATTCAACCGCGGCCGCCAGATCCTCCAACGGTCACTGCGCGCCAACGGTCAAACAAGCGACCGGACGCGCTCCACGCAACGACCGGACGCGACAGTGCCAGCATCCGGTCGGAGTCCAGTAAGCTCCCTTTGCCACCGGACGCGTCCGATCACGTGTGACCGGACGCGCTGCTCGTCCGCTCAGCCCTTCGCCACGCACTATTCCTCTGGGTGCCCGACCGGATGCTCCGGTCCCGCGAGTGACCGGACGCGCCGGTTGCAAACCCTAGCCCACGCGCCTGACTGCTGCGCTGTACTGACCGGACACGTCCGGTCAAACCGTGACCGCGTCCGGTGCAGCATCCGATCACCCTGGTGATCTCCGTTCGCCTCCGTTTCTTTTCCGAGTTCCGGCGTAGTGGAAAATAGGCATTTTATTTCCCTGAAATCACCTGAATCCCGTGCTCGCATGCTCGGTGGGAGGGAGAGAGAAACCCAAACCCCTCTCTACCCGCAAACCACAGCGCGACCAATGCCACCTTTGCAAATGTGCCAACACCAACAAGTGTACATCTCCATGTGCATGTGTGTTAGCTTTTTCTCAATCATTTTCAAAGGTTTTCCAGTTAGCTCACTAGGCCCTACATGCAATGCACTTCATGAAATCACCTAGTGGCACCCGTGCGTCGAATAACCGATAAGACTTCCCCTCTTAATAGTTCGGCTATCGACCCTAAACCACTCACACCCTCTATGGTGTCTTGAGTGCAAAACAAAATGGCCCTATGGTTATACCTTTTCCTTGAGCCCATTTTGTTTCTCCAAATGATATGATCCACTTCATATCATCACATGACTGTCTCGATCCATCGACCTTGACTTCACTTGCCCTTCACCGTTGCATCGGTCCGTCGGCGCCAAGTCTTGCTCAAGCTTCACCATCGCATGGTCCTTCGCTTCGAAGCCTCGACTTGCCCTTCACCTTCAAAACCGGTCCATCGAGCCAAGCCTCATCTTGGTCTTCACCATCTTGGTCACATGAGTCAATGTCATGTCTCATATTCAATGACCACATTTATCTAAATCATCCACTTAGATACAAAGGTTAGTCCTAGGTTTTATCAATTAGCCAAAACCAAACTAGGGACTTTCAAGGTGGCCAAGTGCCCCTGATGGTGATCATGAAGTGGAGCCTAACTTGGAGATGAAGATGAGGTGATCAAGCAACCCTATGAAGCTCAAGGCAAATGTATATTGCTAGGGGTTTTGCTTTTGGTGATCAAAACACCATAGAGGGTGTGATCACATTTAGGATCAGTAGCCGTACTATAAAGAGGGAAAATTTCGAGGCTATTGATCACTTAAGTGCTACTAGATGAGGATTCATTTGCATATGCATTTAGATCTAGTGGAGAGCTAACCTAACTCCTTCAAAATGATTGCAAAAAATGTTAACACACATGCACATGGTGATGTACACTTGGTGGTGTGAAAGTCCTTAGTTTAGTTTTGGCTAATTGATGAAACCTTAGTATTAATCATATGTGCTTAAGTGTTGATAGTAAAAGGTGATTGGTACACTCTTAAGTGATGGCAAGATGCATGTTGATCATGATGACTTGGTGCCATACTTAGAGAAGAAGAGGAGATGGAGTGCAACCTTATGGAGCTCAAGGCAAATGTATCAATAGGATTTTGTATTTTGGTGATCAAGACACTATAGAGGGTGTGATCATACTTAGGATCGATAACCGTACTATAAAGAGGGGAATTTTTTAGGCTATTGATCACTTAAGTGCCACTAGATGAGGATTTATTTGCATATGCATTTAGATCTAGTGGAGAGCTAACTTAACGCCTCGAAAATTATTGTGAAAATACTAACACACATGCACATGGTGATGAACACTTGGTGATATTAGCACATTTACGAAGGCGGTGGAGTTTAAGCGGTAGAGTTGGGTTTAGCTTCCTCTCTCCCTCCCGCCAAGCTTGCAAGGCAGGATTCGGCGCTTTTGTGGAAGTGAAATGTCTATTTTCCACTGCGTCAGAGGCGAAAAAACAGAGACGAAAGGAAGTCACTGGAGTGATCGGATGCTGAATCGGACGTTGGATCGGACGCGGCTGGCGCGTCCAGTCAGTTCATCCCATGTGCAGCGAGCGTGCGCACCAGCGTGTCCGGTCAAGGCCCAGAGAAGCTGCGAAGCACGCGATGTCAATCGGACACGGTGGCGCGTCAGGTCACGATTGACCGGATGCGTCAGGTCACGAGTGGGTGCTTACTGGAATCGACCAGACGCTGGCACTGTGACATCCGGTCAGTACTAGCGGTGCATCCGGTCAGGCCTCTCAGCAGCGCAAGCATCTAGCGACCGGATGCTAGGGCGCGTCCGATCAAATCAAGCGACGCGTCCAGTCACTTGTTTGCGCGTGTGACTTCATTTAAGTGACCGTTACGATCGAACGAACGAGATTTAAAACGGGACATGTGGCAAGCATAGGGCGGAGGTGCACAGTGTGATCGGACGTTGTATCCACGTCCGGTCAGTTCGACCGACGCGTCCGGTCGGCACGACAACAGCAGCAGCTTGTCCCTAACGCCTCTATTCTTTGGAGCTGCTTATAAATATGTGTTTGGCCAGTTTGGGGAGGATTCTCTTGGATATTTTGACTCTCTAACATCCTCTTGAGCTAAGCGCATCCCCTCCCACACATCTCCCTTGCTTGATTGCCTAATCAAAGTGAGATTGAGTGATCTCAAGTGTATTTGTTTGTGAGTTTGCATCTAGTTGGCACTTGGGTGTTCTTTTGCTGCAGGATTCTTGTTTCTCTTGGTGGTTGCCGCCACCTAGATGGCTTGGAGCAGCGAAGGAGGTCCGGCACGAGTTGGAGATTATTCATGGCCGGCTCCAGCGACTTGTGAGGGGCTTTGCACCTTTCCGACGAAGAGTCATAAGGTAGCTCTAATATATTATGCGTGTTATTGAGTTACCTCATTAGCGGTAGGTTCTTACGGCGCTCTTGGAGAGCTTGGGTGTGGATTCCCAATTAGCCGCTGAACCACGTAGTGTTAGTCGACATAACGGGGACTAGCGTGCCGGCAAGTACGTGAACCTTAGGAGAAAATCTTGGTGTCTCTCTTGATATTGTGATTGATTGTCTCTCGGTGATTGGCTTCACATTGGTATTCTTCATTGGTTCACTTGTCTCTATATGTCGGTATAAAACCATCTTCCATCGTTTACTTACCGCAACTTTACCTTGTGTTATAGCTTGTTTAGTTGTGTTTGTTCTTGTTGCTAGCACTCTAGGTAGTAGTAGTTGTAGCAACCTAACTTGTGTGTGCCATAGTAACATTGGATAACTAGAATTGCAACTAGGTGGCTTGCTTAACACTTAGAGCTAGAGCAAACCGTATTTATCGTCATTTGTGTTACTAATCTTTGCTCTAGTAATTTGTAGAGTTTTAATTTAGGCTATTCACCCCCCTCTAGTCAATTTGGACCTTTCATGGTGTTAGCACATTTGCGAAGGAGGTAGAGTTTGAGCGATAGAGATGGGGTTGGGACTCTCTCTCTCTCTCCTGCCGAGCAAGATTCAGCGAATTTTTAAAAGTATTCTTCACTATTTTTAGTGCACCGGACGCTGGCTTTAGGAGCACCGAACGCTGGCCCTAGCGTCCGATCAGTTGTGCAGTGCTGTGCCTGGCCAGTTTTGGTCACCGACACGTCCGGTGCAGAAAAGGGAGTGAGTACTGGGCACATGACGTCAGTGTCCGGTGAATGACGTAGGGAGCTGTTGAGTGCCTATGTGGACCGGACGCTGGGGTGCGTCCGATCGCACCCCACCGGACGCATCCGGTGCGCAAAATACATCTCTGAAACGTTTCTGTTCCGCACCGGACGCTGAGGCTTCAGTGTTAGGTGCAGCACTGTGTTGTGTCTGGTGTGTGGTTTTACGGCGCAAGCTATCTGTTGACCGGATGCTGGCTGGGCGCCAGGTGTTTTGCACCTGTGCGTCCGGTGTGTTGTGTTCTAGCGTGGTGCGATTCGAGTGACCATTATGATCGAACGAACGTGATTTAAATGATGACACGTGGCAGCGATTTAGCGGCTATCGAGGTGGCGACCGGACGCTGGTCAGCGTCAGGTGCGTGAGCACCTGCACGTCCGGTGCACCCGCGCAGAGAAGGGTTCAATGCCTAACGGCTCTATTTTGTTGGGGACCCTTATAAATATATATTGGCCGGCTAAGGGGAGTCTGTCTTGGACATTTTAACATCCTAACATCATCTTGAGCTGAGCATACTCTCTCCCACTCATCTCTCTTGCTTGGTTGCTAATCCAAAGTGAGATTGAGTGATCCAAGTGTATTGTGCTTGTGAGTTTGCACCTTAGTGGCACTTGGGGATCGTTTGGGCTGCGGAATTCTTGTTACTCTTGGTGGTTGCCGCCAACTAGACGACTTGGAGGCAGCGGAGGAGTTGTGGCAAGAGTGGTGCTTGTTCTTGGTCACCTCCCGATGATTTGTGAGGGGTGTTGTGCCTTCCCCGGCGGAGCACCAAAGGCAACTCTAGTGAATTGTTCATGTCATTGAGTTACCTCACTTGTGGGTAGGTTCTTGCGGTGTCCATGGGTTGGACGAGGTTCGTGCTACACCTCTTAGCTGCCGAATCACCAAGTGTTGGTCGACACAACGGGGACGTAGGGTGCCAGCAAGCACGTGAACCTCGGGAGAAAAATTGTGTGTCTCCTTTGTGATTGATTCCTTAAATTTCTCCCGGTGATTGGTCTTCATATTATTGTGATTGGTTCATTCCTCGATGCGGCGGTATAAAGATCACATACATCTCTTTTACATTCCGCAAACTAGTTGTAATAAGCTCTTTAGTGTAATTAGTTTTGAGAGCTTGTATTATCTTTGGTAGTGTAGCGTGTCACCTAGTTGAGCTCTTTAGTGTAGCTAGCTTTTGAGAGCTCGTAGTGACTTAGCCATTGATTGTTATAGTGACCATAGTTACTAGAATTGTTGGATAGGTGGCTTGCAACCCTTGTAGAGCTAGAGAAAAATTGCATTTCACCATTTGTTATACTAACCTTTTGCTCTAGTGAGTTTGTAAAATTTTTAATAGGCTATTCACCCCCTCTAACCATATTAGGACCTTTCACATGGGAGAAAGAAGAGGAGGCGTCCACGCGAGGAAGGAGGAGGCATCCAAGCGAGGGGAGGAGGAGGCGTGCGAACGGAGTCCTCAGCGCCTACGCATGCGGGCCATAGTGAAGTCCTTTAAGTTTTAACGTATTACGGTATTGGAGTCAAAACAATAATAAATTGTCATTTTCTTCTTCTCGGTGTGCTTTAGATCAACCGGAATAGACGTGCAACCTAGGAGAAAAGAGTTGGTAGCATTCATTTGCCTATCTTTATTGTCTAATGAGGCTTAATGTATAATTTTGTTTAATTAAAATCGGACAAATGAATACAAGAACATTTGAATATAAGGAATACAATGCATGATGTACCTTAAAATAGTCATGCAATCTCAAAACAACTCACGGGTTTTCATGATTCAGCCCCATTTAGCAAGGATTTGGTTGCTTCAAGAAATGTTTATGGAGATAAACTAGTTATGATTCCTAAAATAGACATGTTTTTGATTTCTAGTTCTAACTACAGGTGCGCTTGGTAGAGATTTCTCCAAACTGCTTCTCTCTAGAAACATTAAAATCTCCGAATAGACTAAAATTATGTATGGAGAGAAACTTGAGAATCATGGTAGAAGATTGTAGGATTTTGAATCACTAAGAAAAATTTCTTGAATTCACTTGAGAATTAGAAACCAGAGAAATCTAATTCCCCTGAGAATTAGAATCCATTTCTCTTTTGAAACATTTCTTCAAAATGTACATAATATGGCAAGATATTGATTAAAGAGATGTATGTATCGTGATGATGAGAAAGAATGCCTTGAGGCCGGCATTGTCCTCATGGATCTCCTATTTGGCATGTTCTTCTAAAAGTCAAGGTCATTTAATACTATCACTATAAATACCTTAATTGGTTTTTTGCTTCCCATTCCACCAGTTTGTTCAATGCTATATGCCTCCATACTACTAAACTCCTCATCAACTACATGCGAAAGTAGCTAGGTTCTTCACCCACCTCCATTGCTAGTTAACTCTACTAGTCTTACTCGATGGTGCATTGTACCCTGCTTAGCCATACACCATTTAATATGGGCGTGCTTGGTTCCTCCAACACGAGTGTGTTGGCTTGCTCGATCCTTTGGAGCTTGTGTTGCCTAGCTTTGCACGTGATTTTTCTTACCACCACGAGTGAGCCACAAACGGCTCGCATTTGGCAAGGTTTGCCTTACCTAAGCCAGCAAGGCGAGGCCAGCTCACCTAGGAACCAAGCAGACTCTATTGTTGTGCAATGTATGCTTGTGCCCTATAATTATGAAGATGGCGCCACTCCCGCTCTCGTGCCCTAGCAATTGTAGATTGTATATCCTAACATCCTACCTCATCATGTAATACTTGTCTATGACTATGTCAACATTATCTTGTTTGCACCTATGAGAATTTGGACTAACGGATGCTTACAAATCATTCCTTATGTTCTCTCTGCTTCAATCGATTTGTCATGTGTCATAATTAATTAGTATGGAAAAATATACTAAGAACTAGAAGTGTCCACGCGCATGCATTTATGTGGACTTCTAGAGTGTGAAAGTTAATTTTGTGTACTATATGATTCTTGGTATCTCAAAAGCTCAAAGAACCTTTACAGATCTTTGCAACAAATAAATACTAATAACTATTCCCTCCATTCCAAATTATAAGATATTTTAGCTTTTTTAGATAAGTTATTTTTACTATATATCTAGACAAAAGTGTATAACTAAGTGCATAGTAAAAATTATATATCTAGAAACGGCAAAAATACCTTAGAACATGGAATGGAGGAAGAATAAAGGTTTTATAAATGTTATTATACAAATAACTTGGGAGACAACCTCTTAAATACAATGTTGCCAACAACTCTAGCTTCTGCAAAAGCGGGTGATGAACGAGTTACTTTCATCTCATTCGCTTTTGTAAAATCCATCAAACAAAAAATTAATAAGACATATATTGTATAGACACATCTTTCTGATATCATCAAAATGTGCCCAAACAAGCTTGCATTTTGGCTAAAGGACTGGAAGTGGTACAAACGAAAAACATCCTAAATTTGAGAGTGAAATCAAGGAGACAACGATAGAAAACTGTACATATGAAACTATCCATTTGAGTGAAATGAGTTAGAGACTAGTCTATTGTGGGGCACCATTTGTTTTGAATAAAGACACTCAAAAGAATGCCTCATATATGGAACAAATGCTGATATAAAAGATGGATAAGTTGACATAAAACGGCCTTAAAAATCAAAACACATAAAACACCAACCAAGTCATCTTTTCTCCTTAGATTGTTCACCGCCCAAAACATAATAAATGGCAATAAGGGGAAAGAACATACGCAATCACACTCACCATAAAAAGGATTTTGGATTTTTTGGATTTTGTAAAAGCCACTTGCTTCTGGCAACAAGGTCCAATGAAAGAATATTAGATGAGGAACCCCGAGGAACATAAGCTTACAATTCTTCACCACTAGAACAAAAAGTGTTAGAGAAACCGGATCTTGCCAAAGACTTAAAAAGAAACTGAAATCGCTACATTAAAACTCAATCAATAGCTTCCTAACATATTTCATTGAACATACTCTCACTGCCCATTTTTTTATGCCATATCAAGAGAGACTTTATTCTAATGCCTATTGTTGTAGCCACCTTGTTGGTAGCGCCAGGAAACCAAAACATAAACGAAATAAGAATGAACGAAAAAACCTAAATCTACTAAGGAGATGGGTGCCTTATACCTCTATTTGCCAGTGAGGTCACAGGTAAAGAGAGAGGAAGGGAACAATGCAGCAACTTGGAGGAGGCTTTCAATAATGGCTATTGCGGGGAGCATGGCAAGAGACAAGAGACGGAACACTACCCTTTGTTTCAAGCCCTAGCTACGAAGTGCATGATAAGAGCATCTCTAAGATTCTTTCTTAAATTCACTCAATCATCATTTGGAGAGCCATTTGAATAAAAGTCGTTCTCTATATTTTTCGATCCCCCTACAGTTTGTTTATATCTTATGCACATTCTAGAGAGTTGTTGGAGGATTTTTTTTGAGATTGTAATTAAAGAAGTTTTAGAGGATTTTTTTCACCATTAAATAAATTTTAGAGGATCTCTATTTCTATGGAGGGTCTATTTAAGATTGCTCCCCTCCACTTTTTTCATCTCCGCTCTCAACTTTGCTAGCCAAATAACTACAACTCCATCAGTTCTGCTCCAGAAAAAGGTGGAGTTTGTGAAGCACTTAAGGGCATGTTTGGGATTGCTCCGCTCTATGTTTTTCAGCACATTCTAGAGAGTTGTTGGAGGATATTTTTTGAGATTGTAATTAAAGAATATTTTTAGAGGATTTTTCACCAAAATCACTATTTCTATTTAGGGTCTATTTAGAATTGTTCCACTTCACCTTTTTCATCTTCGCTCTCAACTTTGCTAGCCAAACAACTACAACTCCATCAGTTCTGCTCAAGAAAAAGGTGGAGTTTGTGAAGCACTTAAGGGCATGTTTGGATTGCTCCGCTCCATGTTTTTCAGCACATTCTAGAGAGTTGCTGGAGGATTTTTTTTGAGATTGTAATTAAAAAAATTTAGAGGAATTTTTTACCAAAATGTCTATTTCTATTTAGGGTCTATTTAGGATTGTTCCACTTCACCTTTTTCATCTTCGCTCTCAACTTTGCTAGCCAAACAACTACAACTCCAGCAGTTACGCTCAAGAAAAAAGTGAAATTTGTGACGCACTTAAGGGCATGTTTAGGACTGCTCCGATCCATATTTTTCAGCCAAACAGGTTCAGGGTCTGTTTGGTGACTAAAAATTAGTCAACTAGTTATTAGTCCATGCTTGTTTGAATCCTAGGCTAACACGTCGGGAGAGAGAGATGAGAGAGAATAGCAGGTATAACACTTTTAGCCCATGATATTTGAGTTTGAAGACTAGTGAACTAACAACTAGTTAGTGCTTTGGCTAAATTTTAGCCCACCCATTAATCTCCTTTTTGATCCTTAAGAGCTAAACTTTAGCAACTAGTTGTTAGCTCATGAGATCCAAACAGGCCCTCAGCCCCACCAACTCTCCTTTAGGAAAAAAAGATGGAGTTGAGAGAGCACATAAAGGGGTACTCTATAAACTGTAAGTTTTTTTGTGGAACAAAGTTGGTGCATCAGTCAGTCCTAAACGGACCCTAAACTTCAAGTTTTCTATAGGGCTACTCCACGGTGGAGTTGGTGGGGAAAAATTAGTGAAGTAGTCCGAAGCAGGTCTCTTAGAGTCACTCTAAGAGTATCTCCCAGAGTTCCTTAAACATCCTCCTAATCCTTATTTTTTAGGAAGTTTGGCAAAAAAAACCCCCTCTCTAACAACTCCTAATCCACACTCTTAATCTTTTAGTACTTGGGAAAAACACCCCCAAAGCGCTTAAAGTTACGCACTGCCCATGTTGCGCGTATCGGTCTCCTCCCGTGCCTGTTTCCCTCTGGACGCGGTCTTTTGGCGCGGAACAACCCTTCACGTGCAAAGCAGAGGAGTTCATAGCAGCCGCCGTCGTCTGGAGAGGAGTTGATCGCCGCCGTCGTCGTCTAGAGGAGGTAATCCATGGCTGCCTGTGGCCGGCCAAGGCTGTGGATGTGGGCGGCCATGGCTGGATGTTGACCGCCATGGCTGGTTGTGGGCGGTAGGCTAGGAGGAGGCGACGACTGGCTGGGAGGTGCGACTAGCTGCCTGGGAAGTCGCGGTGGCGGCCAGGGAGGCGACGGTGTCGAACGTATCCCGCAAACCTCCGATGTCGTGCGGAAAAAAAGATTGCGGCAAAAAAAAGCCTTGTGGGCCCAATATTTGACTTATTAGAAGTGTTTTTTAGGATACTCCCGGAGATGATTTATTTATTTTCTTCCAAAACATTTTTAGGAGTCGGAAAACATAGGATTTTTAGGAGAAAAATTTAGGGAACTCTTACAGATGCTCTTAGGGCATGTTTGATCCATTAACACTAAAAATTACTAGCTAAAATTAGTACTAATAGATCAAACAAACTGCTAATAACTTGCTAATTATTAGCTGGAGAGTTGATAATTATTAGTTTCATTAGCAGATTTGTAAATAAGTGCTAATAGTTTAGATGTACCTTTCCAACCACTTATTAGCATCTATCAGCAGGTGGATCTTAACACTCCCCACCCCCCTGTAAAAAATTAACTGCGGGCTATCATCGGAAATACTAGACAATGGGAGGCGCGGACATGAAAAACACAGAAGCATCCTTGAACCACGCTGGCCAGGCTTTTGCATTACTTCCGCCCTCAACCGGTCAAAAATAAGGCATTCCAATAATTAGACCTGTCAATAAGACATCGCTTGGACGGGGACATGTTTGCCGTGTAAAGTGAGCGACGCCACATCTGGATGACCCAGCGGAGGCCTGATCGTCGACGTCGACGCCGACGCCCCCTTAGGCCACGGTTTTGCCGCGCAAGCGCAAATGGCTTGCGCAAAATTGCAGTGTTCCGGGATGTCAGCACACACAGACACAGACACAGGCACAGACGGGGGCCAGCAGCGACGCCTGAGGAAGGCATGTACCGCCGGCCTTGAGCTGCACCGCCAGCCTACCGCTACCGCAGCAATGCAATGGCGCGAGGCGCCATGGTAACCGTCGTGCCGAGCTAGCCTAGGTCTAGGTGAACGAACGCCATGATTGCTTGGCCTGTCTGCCATGGTTTCAACATTTCACGCGGCCGACGGCACACGACAGCAATAAAATCACTCAAATGCATACTACGGGTACGGGAATACTACGGGTCCAAGCTCTATCTATGCCTCTACCAGTACCAAGAATCGGTCAGCAAAGCAGACTAGCAGAGCATGCTAGAGTGCTGTGACATTGACACTCTCCTAGGAGCAGAGCAAAAGTCATAAGATAAGCATACTTGCAAGCAAGACGAATTCTGTCAATACTCCCACTTGCGCAGATCCATGCCTTCGGGCGGGCTGGGCTCGATCTTCTTGGAGCCCACGTCCTTCCAGTCGGTCGACAGCACCGTGCCGTTGGACTCCTGGAATGATTTCGTCATCGCCCGCCGCATGTCCTCGTCGGCGTTGCCGAAGATGTCCTGGAAGAACTTGTTGGCCGCCGCGTCGCCGTCCAGCTTCTCCTCCTTCTCTTCCTTCTTCACCTGCGCCTCGATCTTGTCCCAGTCCTTCTTCCTGCCCGTGGACGACGACGGGTAGCACGAGAGGCCGCCGCCGCTCGCCGCTGGTGACGCCGCGGCGGTGAACCTGGGCTTGTCGGTGAACTCCAGCGACGTCCACGTCGTCCCCGGCTCCGCCTTGGCGAGGCGGACCTCGATCTTGGTGGAGAGCACGGCGAGCCTGCACTTGCCCGGGACGATCTTGCCGAACAGGCGGGGCTGCAGGTGGTACGCCGCCTCGCCGGGGACCTCGACAGAGACGCTCAACATCTGCTCGCCGAACTCCACCGCGACGTGCTCGGGCGCCACACCCTTGGCGAACACGGTCACCACCACCTCCGCCGCGCTGTTGTAGAAGTCGTGCCTGTACTTGGGCTTTTCAGCGGGGCCAGGCACGGGCACGACGGGCACGAGCGCCTCGGTCTCCATCGGCTTGGGCGCTTTGCCGTCGATCTCCTTCATCAGCCTGGCGAACCGCGCGTCGCCGGGGGCCAGGGCGGCGCCGGCCTCGGCGGCGGCCCGGGCGGCGTCGTACTGCTCCAGCTTGACGCAGGCGTGGGCCCTGCGGAGGTGCGCCCGGGCCATGGCGGGGTCGAGCTCGACGGCGCGGGCAGCGTCCGTGGCGGCCGCCGCGAAATCGCCAATCTTGATGTAGGCCTGGGCGCGGTCGGTGTAGAGCACGGCGGTCGGTGGGCCCGTGACAATCGCCTGCGTGTAGAGCGTGGCGGCGAGGGCGAAGTCGTCGTCCACGAAGGCCTCCCTCGCCTTGTGCTCCAGCTCATTGCAGGGCGTCGCCATGGGTGTGGCGATTGGCGAAGCCGGCGTCGACTTCGTGCTGTATGAGCCCTCCGTTATACGTGATCTTACATTTTGTAAGACGTAACCGTCCGAAACTCAATCTCACGTAAGACTCAAACTCACGTACATCTCATGTAACAATATTCCACGTACATCCCATGCGTAATGCCTTATAAAACAGGTTGCCAATCCGTGGCCTGCAAGCCACCGACAACTTCAGTGACTCGGATGTCCGGCGGCGGAGCGCGATCGGATGTGCATGCTGGCTTGTCGAGTCCGGGCTCCTGGCCGTGATGTGTTCATCATACATAAACGACTAAGCGTGGTACTGAGATCATGTCGGTTTGATTGAGTTCAACTTCTTCAGCGAGTCGGCTTCGTTCTTCACCCATCGACATGGCACGGCTCCGTGATTGAAATTCGTGCCGTGCGTCCCGTGCGGGAAAACGATGACAACCACAAGCTACGAGCTCGGCTTCTATGGCATGCAAATCAACGATGTTGTCTGGAAAGCTGCTAGCTGTCATGCCATCCATGCAAGGGCAATTTCAAGGCCTTGTTAGTTCCCAAAAAATTTTACAAAATTTTTCAGATTCCCCATCACATCGAATCTTTAGACACATGCATGAAGCATTAAATATAGATAAAAAATAAAACTAATTACACAGTTTAGACGAAATTGACGAGACGAATTTTTTAAGCCTAATTAGACTATGATTGTACACTAATTACCAAATAACAACAAAATTTGCTACAGTATCGTTTTGCAAAAAATTTTACAACTAAACATGCCCCAAATCACGTATGCCATTGCCACTGTTTGGCGGAAAAAAAACTTAGGCCCTCCATATCCGTGCCCTCGCCGCCTTCATCTAGATCATGCATGCCGCCGCACGGTCTCTACCGGTGACTAGGGCAGCCTGCCTTGCCACATGCGACATCCTCCGTCTTCCAGCGAATAAGCAAAGATCGTCCTCAAGCTATCATCGATACGTTGTTGGAGAAGCCTGTCCGTGCGACAACCAGTACAACTGAACAACCCGACGACCTTCATCACGTTACGCGCATCATCAGCCATTGCCATCGTTACTCTGTTGTCCACACCTGGCTTGATTAATACTCTGCATGCCATCGCAGGCGCTGGAAGTGGAGCTGCAAGTCGTGCGATTAGCACACTTATACAGGCCAGCGAGTGCCATGCATGCCCACAAAGCCGGAGTACGTCCTTTGTAGCTACTAGCTGCTGCTTTGTATTTTAGCTGCAAGTTTAATACTTTTTATTTCCGAGGAGCTTGGCGAGGAGCGCCGGGTTCTGGAAAACGTCCTCGACGAGACCCAGATCCGTCATTGTATATATATTGAGCTTGCCGCCGGTGTCCAGCGCAACAATGCCCGTGCCCTCCTCTCTGCAGTGTTGAAGCTTCTGCAGGCCAAGGTAGCATAGCGACGACGTGTCCGGCTCGCCAATGACTCTGAACATGCCACACTCCTCCTAGGGATGGTCGTCACCGCCGGCGTCGAAGAAAAATGGCGTGATGCGGTCAGGGAGCGAGACGCGTGGCGCGGTACGGTGCTGCAGCTTGAACTTCAAGGGCTTAGTGGAGCACCTGAGCTGGTAATGGTATTTGACAGTTTTTAAAAACACGTCGCACGTGCATATTTGCTAGTTCATATAAATGAAGGAAGAAAGATTAAAAATTCGAGAAAAAAGCCGAACTTTATAGTCTGATCTCGTTTAGTTCGTGAAAGAAAAAATTTTGAGAGTCACGTCGAATATTTTATGGGATGTCGGAAGAGGTTTTCGAACTAATTAAAAAACTAATTACATAACTTGCCTGAAAATCACGAGACGAATCTTTTAAGCCTATTCATCTCGTGGTTTGAACCAAACTAGGTAGTTAGTTTTTTTTTCTACATTTAATACTTCACACACACGTGTTGAAAATTCGATGTGAGAGGCAGAATTTTTTTTATGGAAACTAAACGCAGCCTTTATAGTCAGTGTACCACTGTACCTGTGTAGGCGAGCTTTTTGGATATATAGCATTATGAAAAGTGGGCTTCGGAGATATACCATCTCGCAACCGGGTTTCGTCAGCCTACCACTATCAAACGCGACACAATCGCTAGAATGCCATCGGATGGATTTTAGAGCCTTTTATTCCCCTTCTGCCCCTGCCTTCTTCTCTGCCTCTCCCACGAGAGAAAATATTGAAATTTCTCCACCCACGACGAGCTCCCTGACATCGGTCCTGAAAGGATCAAGATGCCCAAAAGGGAGGTGAATTGGGCTTTTCTAAAAATTAATTACAAGAATTAAATCCTACAACACGGAATTTACCCCTAGTGCCTACTTGTGTTCCTAGAGAGTCTACCGATAAAAGTTTTGCACCCTAGTTTCCAATCCTAGTCTAGCATGGCAATTCTAGGAATGTAAATCAAGCAATGAAAGTAAATACGAGAATGTAAATGCTTGAATGTAAAGGGCAAGGAACACGGCGATGTTTTTCCGAGGTATCGGAGAGTCGCCACTCCCCACTAGTCCTCGTTGGAGCACCCGCGCAAGGGTGTAGCTCCCCCTTGATCCGCGCAAGGATCAAGTGCTCTCTACGGGTTGATTCTTCGACACTCCGTCGCGGTGAATCACCCAAAACCGCTCACAAGATGAGTTGGGTCATCCACAAGCTCCACCAGATGATCACCAAACTCTCAATCACCACCAAGCCGTCTAGGTGATGGCGATCACCAAGAGTAACAAGCTAGAACTCTCACTTGACCACAACGAGCCCAAATAAGAATGTGGATGCACACTTGCTACTCTCTAATTGCTAGTGAGGAACTCTCAAGCTTTGATTCTCAAATCTCTATCCTCACTAGAGCTCTTGCACTCCCTTGCACTCTAAAGGGTTTTCTCAGCTGATCAAATGAGCAAGAGACCTCTAAAAGAGGTGGTGGGGATGTATTTATACACCCCTCAAACAAAATGAACCGTTACGCTCTGACTCAGCAAAACACGAGCTGACCGGACGCGCCGGTCGAAGTGACCGGACGCGCCGGTCGCTCGTAACGGTCGAAATCCGAAAAACGAACTAAGTGACCGGACGCGCCGGTCAGGGGTGACCGGACGCGTCCGATCGTGCAAGGAGCTTACTGTAAGTGCACCGGACGTGAGGCCGCGTCCGATCGGTGATGACCGGACGCGTCCGGTCGTCTCTGGACCTTACTGGACTGTGACCGGACGCGCCGATCACACCCAGGTCGCGTCCGATCAGGTGCTTCCCTCAAGTGACACGTGTCAGCATCTGACCACCGCGTCCGGTCCTCGCAGGAACCGCGTCCGGTCGTCAGAGGCAAACCCTAGTCGCGGTTAAGTACTGACCGGACGCGTCCGGTCATGCTGAAGACCGCGTCCGGTCAGGGGAAAAACGACCCGAAACTTTCCGAAACACGTCGTAACTTGAACCAAGTTGCTTCCAACTGAACTTTGAGCTATTCTAGAGCTGCCTAGCGCCAAGTTTAACAAGTGTGCACCACACCTAAACATAGGACTCGCCTAGGTCAAGCTACCCGTTCATGCCCCCCTTTATAGTACGGCCAAAAGAGAAAAACGAAGATCCTAACGACTATTCCGAATGCATCTCAACACCTCGACATCCGGAACTAACCGTCCTTAATCTTGACGTTACTCTTTTGAAAACCAAAATGATTTCCATCAAGGGACATGAATACCATGGTGCCCAAAGCAGTTAAAACCTCCATGACCTAACTTACCAAAGTTTCTGCAAAACACACGTTAGTCATGGTAATAAAGCGTTGTCATCAATTGCCGAAACCAAACCTTGGAGCCTAGATGCTTTCAATCTCTCCCTTTTTGGTGATTGATGACAACACTAATATTCAAAAGATTGGAGAGGAGGTTTTCGAGCATGCTTGGTTCACATAAGCAAAAAGCAATAAGCACAAAGGGGTTAGGAAATGCTTATGTGTCCCAAGCCAAAAGAGTGTACTCATAAGATAAGACCAAAAAACGTTAGTACACATAAGATATAGCTCATAAGAAATCGGAGTAAGGCACGGAAGCACAACCTTAGAGCTATAACAAAAACGGTGACAATTAATTAACACTGTGACTAGATAACACATTAAGACTCAAAGTTTATCACACGACGACATGTCACACGAATGCAATGACCGAAAGGTAAACATGATGCATGAATGTAGCACACAAAGAACGAAAACCCTCTATCAAAACTCCCCCTGAAACTACTCTCTCTCCCCCTTTGGCATCAAGCGCCAAAAACTAATCTAATGATCTGACGGGGGGACAGACGGAGTCGTGTCGGGTGCCGAGGTGCGCGGAGTAATCACGAAGTGAAGCGAATCACCCTCGGAATCTGAGCTATCTGGCTGACCCTCTGAAGAAGCACGTGGCTGTGAAGCGGTCTGGGTCTGAGCAGGAACAGGCACTGACGTAGTAGCAACAAGAGGATCCGTCTGAGTGACCTGAGCCTGTAGTGAGCCAATAGCAGGGGGATCTGTCGAGGCAACTGACGAAGGGATAGTCTCTGTAGTCCCGGTCCCTGTCACTAGAGGAATAGCTGCCTCGGGAGCTAACAACCCTGAAGAAGTATGAAATGTAGTAGTGTGCGAGGGTGTCGGCTGACCAGTCAACTCACTGTAGGTAGCACTGAAATCACCGATAGGTGTGCCTGTCAGGAGGTGAGGGCGAGGCTGGTCTGACGGTGTAAACCCCGTATGAATAGGAGTGAAGCTCGGGGACTGGAAAGACTGGGGAACCTGCTGCTGTGGAGATGTGAACTGGAAGCTCGGTTGTCCCTGACTCGACGGACCACTGGACTGTAAAGCATGAGTCATGACAGAAACAGGCGGAGGAACCCCGACAGTGACAAGGTGGCGCAGGAGATCCAAGTACTGCTGCTGACTAGCTGCACTCTGACGCTGAATCTTGTACTGCTGTCTCTGCATCTCAACCTGCTGCCTCTGAATCTCAAGCTGCTGTCGCTGAAACTCGTCTTGACGAGCCTGCATCTGTGCAAGTGCTGCAGCTGTGTCCTGTGCCTATCGCTGAATCTGCTGCTGCTGCTGCTCCTGTGCCTGGGTCAGCCTCTCAAGTATAGCCACCATGGCTGGGTCTGAGCGGGAGGCTGAACCAGAGCCACCGGCCTCGTGGTCGTGAGACCGAGGAGACCGGTACCTGGGGATGGGCTGGTCGCTCACGTTGTCCTGGCACTGGGGCTTGATCTCTAGTGACTGAGGCCCAAAGCTGACATATATCATACTCAGGGAAGGCAGTGGTAGTGTCTGATATCTCCGCCCTGATCTCTGGTGGCAGCTGAATAGATGATCTAATAATAAAGCAGATCCAGTGTGCATAGGGAAGCTGACGATTTCCCTTGAAGCCCTCAGCAATGGTGTCCTCCATCTCACTAAGTATGAGATCCCAAATATCAAACTGTGTATGTGAGAGAAGGTGGTGAATAACCCATAGCTGCATCCTCGTCGGTCCCTCTCTGTAGCCGAGTCTGGGAAGAAGTGTGCGTCTGACTATAGCATCCAGAACTCTGGCAAGTGGTGTCAGGCTGGCAGGCGTGCGACGAGACCCTTCGCCAAAAGGCTCACGAAAACAGGGTCGAACCAAGTCAGTAGGTGGCACTGCCCCGCCGTGAGGGCGTCTGGGTGGAGGAGTCTGACCAAAGCACAACTGGTGGATCCTCGTGTTAGAAGCTGGAAGTCTGAGGATCTCCCTCACTCTAGAGCTGTAGAGTCTGTGATCGCGGCCTCGGAATGCAAAGTGAATAAACTCATGGGCAGGATCAATCCAAAGTGAAGCATAAAACTCTCTGACCCATGTGCCGCAGTATGCACCTGTCCGTCCAAGAAGATCTGACAAGCCAGGTAGATAGGACAGGTGCGGACGAAGCTGCTCTCCCACAACCTCAACCAATGCCTCAAGCCGACATACCCTCTGTGGTCGAAAAGCTATACCACTGTCAACTAGAGCCCTGTAGAAATCCTCCTGAAGTGGGGTATAGAAACCCTCGGAATCTCTGTGATCCCTCACAGGTGGAAACCAACGGCTGACCTCCACGAACCTCAAACCCTGCACCTGACGTGCTGTAGCACCCCTCAGGTCAAAGTGCTCGACCGGGGGTGAACCTCTAGCTCTGGGAGGAGGACGTGCTCCACGACGCTGGCCCTCTGGCCTAGGGGTCACCTGAGTACGAGCACGTGTGGAGCGGCGACGCGGTGGAGACTGAGCTGGCTGCTCCTCTGTATCCTCTGTAGCCTCTGGAGCCTCTGGAGCCTCTGTAGCCTCTGGAGGCTCTATAGGTGGATCAACAGACATCTCCTCTGTAGTTGCAGTATCCTCTGTACCCTCAGTGGCCTCAGTGCCGAGCTGTCGACCTTCAAGGTGAAAGCGACACTCGCCTATGCGTATGCCACTGCTCCTGCCACCTCTCTCTGCCTGCTCTGCTGCATCTGCCACGGCTTGAGCAATCTCTGCCTCTGTAAGTGTCTTCTTCTTTCTGACCATTATCTTGATGCGCTTTCCACGCGCAATCTCAGCCCGACGAGGAGGACTGTCGTCCCCGTCACCAGGAGCACCACCGACGTTCTTGCAACGCACCATGCTGACCAACTGACTGAGAGCCTCTGTAAGATGGTGAACTGTCACTCGAGAGGCTTGGCCTCAATCCGTATCCGCAGGCTTGGCCTCGGATTCAGCAAACAGATCTGCCCCTGACACACCGACTGACTCGCTGCAACGATAAGCATATATATAACTAAAAGGTACGAAACCCTAGAGATAGCAAGCATATGAGATACGAAGTGAATCGAGACGCGAAGCTACCTCGGATCGACGAGACGACGGTGACAAGATGAGATGACCTAGATCGTGAGATTCCCCGAATTCGTCGAACGAGCTCTTGAGATAGGGTTAGGGCAAAACCCTAGGCTAGGGTTTGGGCAAAACCCTAGAGATGGCTCGGCCGAAAGAGATGGATTTGGGATTGCTTGGCATGGGGGAAAGCTGCGGCAGCTGCTGGCGAGGTTCACGGCGAGGCAAGGCAGCAGCCAAACGGCGGCGAGGACGGCTTGCCGGCGGCGGTGGCGCGCGGCGCAGCAGGCGCGGGCGCGGCTGCAGGCAGGGCGCGGGCAGCGGGTGCGCGCGAGCAGCGAGCGCGTGCGGGCGAGGATGGCGCGGCGCGGGCACGGCAAGGGGTCGCCGGCGGCAGGGAAGACGGCGAGTAGGTGCGAGAACCGGTGACTCGGCGGCTAGGGATTGCGGCGGCGGCGGAAAAAAAATTTGCGTACGGGTGAAAGAAACCGGCCGAGGACGAACGGTTTTATGAAGAGGTTAGATCCGCTCGACGCGCGATGACCGGACGCGGTGGTCGTTATGACCGGACGCGGTGGTGCAGCGTCTGGTCATACTCCAGTAAGCTCCTGGAGTGACCGGACGCGTCCGGTGAGGACTGACCGGACGCGATCAGAGTCCGGTCGAGGGGAAGTCGGGAATTCATCGCGAATGACCGGACACGGTGGTGGTAACCGGGACCGGACGCGGTGGTCAACAGAGGCGCGTCCGGTGCGGCGTCCGGTCACTAGATCTAGAGTTGGTCTTCTGGATGACCGGACGCGCTGGTGGACGCCGGGACCGGACGCGGTGGTGAAGCATCACTGCGTCCGGTGCAGCGTCCGGTCCAGCGTCCGGTCGCTGTTCTTCGCCCTTCTTCGTTCCAAACTCCGACGCGACTTCTCCGAATCAAGTTTCAATCCAAAGAGACACAGATAAACACTAATTGGAACCTGATATGAGTGACCTCACTCAAACCCTCAAATTTTTCAAAATAGTTTGCCTTAGGCTAGTATTATTTTCAGGAAAATAGGCAATAAACACCCGAGGAGCAACGTATGGCCATACAATAGAATTTTTGGACCTTTAGGAGCATCAAAAAGCTCTCTCTATCCATGGACGAACACAGAGGTTGCTCAAAGCTAAACCAAAAAGAAAGGACAAACAAACAACCATGCAAAAGCAATGCAATACAAGAAAGTAAAGCTAGGTTGCTTGTCAAGTTTGATCCACGGTTAGGCTTCTTCACTCCTCCAAAGGAGGGTTATCGTAACCGTGTTAGCCAAGCCCTAAATGCATTGCGATAAAATAAACATGACATATAATACAATGCAATGCAAGGGACAACACACGCTCATTTTTTAAAGTTGCTTGAATCAAGCACATTGAGTTCACTTCTTAGCCTACAAAAGGTGGCCTCATCCAAAGGTTTAGTGAAGATATCCGCTAATTGATTTTCACTTCTTACACCTTCTAGTGATATGTCATTTTTAGCAACGTGATCTCTTAGAAAGTGATGGCGGATATCAATGTGCTTGGTGCGAGAGTGTTGTACCAGATTGTTAGCAATTTTAACGACACTTTCATTGTCACATAAAAGTGGCACCTTTTCAAGAACAATTCCATAGTCTAGGAGGGTTTGTTTCATGTATAAAATTTGTGCACAACAAGCCCCCGCGGCAATGTATTCCGCCTCGGCGGTGGACAAAGCCACACTATTTTGCTTTTTAGATGACCAAGATACTAAGGATCTCCCAAGCAAATGGCACCCTCCGGATGTGCTCTTTCTATCAATTTTGCAACCGGCATAATCTGAATCGGAATAGCCAACTAGTTGGAATCTAGCTCCTTTGGGATACCAAAGACCAATGCTTGGGGTGTGCTTAAGATATCTTAGGATTCTTTTTACGGCACTTAAGTGAGGTTCTTTAGGGCACGCTTGGAAGCGAGCACACATGCACACACTAAACATGATATCGGGCCTAGATGCGGTAAGGTACAACAAGCTACCAATCATAGAACGGTAGAGAGTTTGATCAACCGGTTTACCTCCCTCATCTAGGTCGAGATGTCCATTTGATGGCATTGGGGTCTTGATTGGTTTGCATTCTTCCATCTTGAATCTTTTGAGAAGATCCTTGGTATACTTTTCTTGAGAGATGAAAATCCCTTCTCTCATTTGCTTGACTTGAAAACCAAGGAAGAATGTGAGCTCACCAATCATTGACATTTCGAACTCCTTCGACATCAATTCACCAAATTCCTTGCAATAATCTTCATTTGTTGACCCGAAGATGATATCATCAACATACACTTGACAAATGAAGATCTCCCCATTAAGCTTCTTGGTGAATAGTGTGGTGTCGACCTTCCCAATGGTGAAGCCCTTCTCAATGAGGAAGTCTCGGAGGCGCTCATACCACGCTCTAGGGGCTTGCTTGAGCCCATATAGCGCCTTGGACAACCTATAAACATGATTAGGATATCTAGGGTCTTCAAACCCGGGAGGTTGATTAACATAGACTAGTTCATTTATAAAGCCATTTAAGAATGCACTTTTCACATCCATTTGATATAGTTTCATATCATGATGTGATGCATATGCAAGAAGGATACGAATGGCTTTAAGTCTTGCAACGGGTGCAAAGGTCTCTCCAAAATCAAGGCCTTCAACTTGAGAGAACCCCTTTGCAACTAGTCTTGCCTTGTTCCTCACTACAATGCCTTGGTCATCTTGCTTGTTTCGGAACACCCACTTGGTTCCAATGACTCTTGCACCTTTAGGATGCTCTTCAAGTGTCCATACTTGATTGCGGGTGAAGTTGTTCAATTCTTCATGCATGGCATTCACCCAATCCGGATCTTGAAGAGCTTCTTCTACATTCTTAGGTTCAACACAAGAGACAAAAGAGTGATGTTCAACAAAAGAAGCAAGCTTTTGAGATCGAGTCATTACTCCCTTAGTAGGACTCCCTATGATGAGTTCTTGTGGATGTGCTTGAAGTAGAGGTGAATTTCTTCTATCAACCACTTGGGGGGTGGATGGGGAGCATTAATATCTTGAGCTTGTGCCTCGGCTTGTTCATGAGAGATGTAAGTATCTTCATTTTCAACTCTCTCATTCTTGTCATCATCTTGAGGCACACGTGATGAAGATGGTGGATCAATGATTTGTACATCGTCTTCATCATCTTTTGGCTTGATGTCTCCCACGGGCATGTTCTTCATGGCCTCCCTCAAGGGTTCATCACCTACATCTTCACAATTCTCAATTGCTCCTTGGGAGCCGTTAGATTCATCAAATTCCACATCATATGTTTCTTCAACCAAACCGGTGGTATGGTTAAATACTCTATATGCTTTGGACTTTGATGAGTAACCAACAAGAAAACCAATATCACAACGTCTTTGAAACTTCCCTAGGTGTTGACGCTTCTTGTAGATGTAGCATTTGCAACCAAACACCCGGAAGAATGAGACGTCCGGCTTCTTCCCATTAAGCAACTCATAGGGGGTCTTGCCAAGAAACTTTTATAGGAAGAGGCGATTTGAAGCATAGCATGCGGTGTTGATTGCCTCGGCCCAAAACTTTTCTGGAGTGTTGTACTCATCTAGCATTGTTCTTGCAAGGGTGATCAAAGTCCGGTTCTTTCTCTCAACTACACCATTTTGTTGAGGAGTGTAGGTT
This sequence comes from Saccharum hybrid cultivar R570, assembly GCA_038087645.1. Taxonomy (NCBI): domain Eukaryota; kingdom Viridiplantae; phylum Streptophyta; class Magnoliopsida; order Poales; family Poaceae; genus Saccharum; species Saccharum hybrid cultivar. The sequence goes on along the minus strand of JAQSUU010000112.1, from coordinate 6,366,624 downwards.
GAAGAGACCTCATGCTTGATTCCAATTTCATCACAATAAGCTTCAATGTTGGTGTTGTCAAACTCTTTGCCATTATCACTTCTAATTTTCTTTATCTTGACTTCAAATTCATTTTGAGCTCTCTTTGCAAACTTCTTGAAGCAATTTGTCACTTCGGATTTGTCATGAAGGAAGAAAGTCCATGTGTACCTTGAGTAGTCATCCACTATCACAAGACAATAGAGATTACCACCCAAGCTCTTGTATGTTGTAGGCCCAAACAAATCCATGTGTAGAAGTTCTAGCACTCTTGAAGTTGACATGAAAGCTTTGGTTGGATGAGTGTTTGCAACTTGTTTGCCCGCTTGACATGCACTACAAGGTTTGTCCTTTTCAAACTTCACATCCTTCAATCCTCTCACTAGTTCTTTCTTCAATAGCTTGTTGAGAGTGCTCATTCCAACATGTGCAAGCCTCCTATGCCAAAGCCAACCAAGTGAGGTCTTGGTGAACAAACATGTCATCAAATTTGCATCTTCAGAGGTGAAGTCAACAAGATAAAGATTATTGTATCTAAAGCCTTTGAATATCACTTGCTTGTCATCTATCTTTGAAACTTCCACTTCATTTGGTGTGAACAAGTATTGGAAGCCAAGGTCACAAAGTTGCCCGACGGATAATAAGTTGAAACTCAATGAAGCAACATAGAGCACATTTGAGAGTGAGTGATCATTTGATATTGCAATCTTGCCTATACCCTTGACTTTGCTCTTTGAATTATCCCCAAATGTGATCTTCTCTTGACATATCCCATTCTCTTCAATGGAGGTGAACATACGAGGATCACCGGTCATATGTTGAGTGCAACCACTATCAATAACCCAATGAGATCCACCGGTCTTGTAGTTCACCTACACACAAGAGATCAAGCTTTTTGTTTAGGGACCCAAACTTGAGAGGGGCCCTTAACTTTCTCAACTAGTGTCTTGGCAACCCAAATTTTCTTTGGCCTATTCTTGTTTGGGGGACCCAAAAACATGACTTTCATCTTTCCATTTGAATCTTTTCTTAGCATGTAATGAGCATTGAAGGCAAAGGATCTAGCATGCTTGGGCAAGGGTTGTGGTGGTGGAGTTTTGCATTCATGAGCAAAGTGACCTTCTTGACCACACTCAATACATCTCTTTGGCTTGGGTTTTGACTTGCTTTGTTGTTGTTGAGCTTTTGCCTTCTTCTCTTGATTTGCCAAGTACCCAATACCACTTCTATCCATCTTCATTACGGTGTTCATGAGGAGCTCACTTTGCAAATATTGACCTCTTGTGAACTTGCTTAGACCGGTCTTGAGATGCTCTTTTTCTTGCTTGAGCTTTTTGTTCTCTTCAATGAGTGACTCATTTGTTGTTTGCTTCTCAAGAGCCATCAAACCTTTAAGCTTCTTGTTCTCATTTGCAAGCTTCTCATTCTCACACTTGATCTTAGCATAATCATCATAGTTGCTTGACTCAACCACACTCTTGCCTTTGCTACTAGAACCTTGCTCAATGCTTTCAATGATCAAGTCATCACATGATGTAGCTATATCACACTTAACAACATTGTTAGTAGCATCATGTGTCTCAAGAGCAAGTTCATTAGCAACCACAAGACTATCATAGTCAATTTTTAATGTGGTGTATTTGTCCTTTAGAGAGTTATGTCTAGTGATGAGCTCATCATGCTTCTTCTCAAGCTTATCATGTTGATCTTTAAGCTCTTTATTAGAGGTTTTGAGCTCCTTGAGAGTGGAAGACATAACTTCATTTTGATCTCTAAGCTCACCACTAGTCTTTTGAGCATTTTCAAGCTTTGATGAGAGTGATTCATTTTCATTTTGAAGTTCATCATTTTCATTTCTTGTCCTTCTTATGATTTTAGTGTATTTGTTTAGCAATTTTACAAGCTCATCATAAGAAGGTGCGTCATATTCATCATCACTATCACTATCATCATCATCACTATCATGGTTTTGTACCTTTCGTTCACCCTTGGCCATAAGGCATAGGTGAGTAGAGGACGATGATGGTAAAGGAGGCGGTGAAGGTGGTGATGAAGATGTCGGTGAAGATGATGGCCCCATCACAAAAGCGGCAACCTTCTCTTTCTCATCATTGCTCTCATCTTCGGAGGACTCACAAGATGATTCAATGTCGGTGAGCCAATCACCAACAATGTATGCCTTTCCTCCCTTCTTCTTCTTGTAAAACTCCTTCTTCTTGCCATCCTTCTTCTTGTATGGCTTGTTCTTCTTCTTCTCATCTTCTTCATCACTTGAATCATTTTTCTTGCCCTTGTTCTTGTTCTTGTACTTGTCTTTTGGTGGTCTAGGGCATTGATGAGCTAGGTGGCTAAGTTCACCACAATTGTAGCAATCCATCTCCGAGATGGGCTTTCTCTTGCTACTTGTGAATAATTTCTTTTTCTTGCCATCGAACTTGATGCCACTCTTGTTGAGCTTCTTTAGCATCTTGGTGGTCTTTCTCACCATGAGTGCAAGTGATTCATCATCGACATCACTTTCACTTGAGCTTTCTTGCACCATCATGGCTTGGCCCTTCTTCTTCTTCTTGTCATGGCTAGCTTTGAAGGCCAAGTCTTTCTTCTTGGAAGATGATGAGCCCTCTTCCGGAGTGATGTGCATGTACATCTCATAAGCATTGATCTTCCCCAATACTTGTGTCGGTGTTACGGTGGAAAGATCACTTTGATGAAGCACGGTGACAATGTGACCATACTTCTCAACGGGAAGAACACTCAAGATCTTTCTTGCAACATCTGATTGGCTCATTTGAGTGAGCCCAAGAGCATTGAGGTCCTCTACAAGAACATTCAAGCGAGTGTACATGTCATTAGCACTTTCTTTGGGAAGCATCTCAAAAGAATTAATTTTCTTTAAAGCAATGTGATAGCGTTCCTCACGCTCACTCTTAGTTCCCTCATGGAGAGCACAAAGATTTTCCCACAATTCATGAGCGTTCTTTGCATTGTGCACACGATTGAAGATATCTTTGCCTAAGCCCCGGTAGAGTGCATTTTTGGCCTTTGCATTCCACCGGTCGTACTTCTCCTCGTCACCAATGGGGTTTGCGGGATCCTTGATAGCGGGAAGCCCTTGGGTTACGGCTCTAAGACACCCAACATCTATGGCTTCGAGATACGTCTCCATGCGGGTTTTCCAATATGGAAAATCATCCCCCTCAAAGGTGGGAGGTGGTCCTTCCCCGTTAGACATCTTGCTCTAGGCGGTAAAGCCTAAATTAGGAGCAACACGGCTCCGATACCAATTGAAAGGATCAAGATGCCCAAGAGGGGGGTGAATTGGGCTTTTCTAAAAATTAATTGCAAGAATTAAATCCTACAAGCCGGAATTCACCCCTAGTGCCTACTTGTGTTCCTAGAGAGTCTACCGATAAAAGTTTTGTACCCTAGTTTCCAATCCTAGTCTAGCATGGCAATTCTAGGAATGTAAATCAAGCAATGAAAGTAAATACGAGAATGTAAATGCTTGAATGTAAAGGGCAAGGAACACGGCGATGTTTTCCGAGGTATCGGAGAGTCGCCACTCCCCACTAGTCCTCGTTGGAGCACCCGCGCAAGGGTGTAGCTCCCCCTTGATCCGCGCAAGGATCAAGTGCTCTCTACGGGTTGATTCTTCGACACTCCGTCGCGGTGAATCACCCAAAACCGCTCACAAGATGAGTTGGATCATCCACGAGCTCCGCCGGATGATCACCAAACTCCCAATCACCACCAAGCCGTCTAGGTGATGGCGATCACCAAGAGTAACAAGCTAGAACTCTCACTTGACCACAACGAGCCCAAATAAGAAGGTGGATGCACACTTGCTACTCTCTAATTGCTAGTGAGGAACTCTCAAGCTTTGATTCTCAAATCTCTATCCTCACTAGAGCTCTTGCACTCCCTTGCACTCTAAAGGATTTTCTCAGCTGATCAAATGAGCAAGAGACCTCTAAAAGAGGTGGTGGGGATGTATTTATACACCCCTCAAACAAAACGAACCGTTACGCTCTGACTCAGCAAAACACGAGCTGACCGGACGCGCCGGTCGAAGTGACCGGACGCGCCGGTCGCTCGTAACGGTCGAAATTCGAAAAACGAACTGAGTGACCGGACGCGCCGGTCAGGGGTGACCGGACGCGTCCGATTGTGCAAGGAGCTTACTGTAAGTGCACCGGACGCGAGGCCGCGTCCGATCGGTGATGACCGGACGCGTCCGGTCGTCTCTGGACCTTACTGGACTGTGACCGGACGCGCCGATCACACCCAGGTCGCGTCCGATCGGGTGTTTCCCTCAAGTGACACGTGTCAGCATCTGACCACCGCGTCCGGTCCTCGCAGGAACCACGTCCGGTCGTCAGAGGCAAACCCTAGTCGCGGTTAAGTACTGACCGGACGCGTCCGGTCATGCTGAAGACCGCGTCCGGTCAGAGGAAAAACGACCCGAAACTTTCCAAAACGCGTCGCAACTTGAACCAAGTTGCTTCCAACTGAACTTTGAGCTATTCTAGAGCTGCCTAGCGCCAAGTTTAACAAGTGTGCACCACACCTAAACATAGGACTCGCCTAGGTCAAGCTACCCGTTCATGCCCCCCTTTATAGTACGGCCAAAAGAGAAAAACGAAGATCCTAACGACTATTCCGAATGCATCTCAACACCTCAACATACGGAACTAACCGTCCTTAATCTTGACGTCACTCTTTTGAAAATCGAAACGATTTCCATCAAGGGACATGAATACCATGGTGCCCAAAGCAGTTAAAACCTCCATGACCTAACTTACCAAAGTTTCTGCAAAACACACATTAGTCATGGTAATAAAGCGTTGTCATCAATTGCCGAAACCAAACCTTGGGGCCTAGATGCTTTCAGGTCCGCCTCTCCCCGCAGAGGACTGCGCACTTCTCTCTTGAGCGCTGCTGCCCACACCGTCTTCTTCAACAACGCCGGGGGAGAGAGCACGCGTGCGCCGGGCTGCGGGGGTGCGGCCACTGGAGCGCAGCCTGCTCACGCGGCCGGCGGGAAGGGCCTACGCGGTCGCAAGGGGCGCTCCGGCCATGACCGGAAGGGCGCCGGCGCGTGCACTGGCATGCGGGGGTGCGGCCACCGGGGCACAGCCTGTCGGGGGCGCGGCCCGCTGGTCCAGCGAGCGGAGGTACGCCTCGAGCAGCTTGGCGCCAAGGCGAGCTAGGGCCGACCATGGCGAGCGGGCCATGCGAGCGACGCTGGGCGTTGGCACGTGGGGTGGCGGGCGGGCGTGGGAGAGCTGGCCATGGAGGGGCTCGCGCGTGGGTGGGAGGGGCTTGCCGAGGGTGGCCTGCGGCACTGCCGTGGGGGCGGAGAAGAAGCCGCTTGAAGGAGTGCTCGATCCGTTTTGTGCGAACCAGTTCCGTCCGAGCGTGCGACTGTGAAAGGAAAGAGGAAAGGGCAGGGGTAAATGAGTCACAAAATTTTGTTTACTAGCAGGGGATCCCGCGCATTGCGCGGGTGGTCTTTTTCTTAGCGGGTTTTACTGTTTCTTAGCGGATTGCATGAGTAATTGATGTACTGTTTTATTAGCGGGCTTTACTGTTTTTTAACGGGTTTACTGTTTTCTTAACGGGTGTACTGTTCTATAGCGGGTTTTACTGTTTCTTAACGGGTCTGACTGATCACATGATCCGTACTGTACCTTGCGGGTTTACTGTTCTAAATCACTGTTGCGGGAACAGTGCCATGAGAGTGTGACGGACCCGTTCCAAAGCCACGACTTTTATAGATATGTATAGATGAGTCCCAATGGTATTTTAGCGGGTGTGTCGCGTTTGATAATGGTACCAGCGAAACCCCGTTATGGATGGTATATCTCCGATGCCTATCCAAAAAGCTCTGTGTAGGCGGCTGAGCTATCACGGTATCCATACACTCGCAGCATCCCCGTCCACCCGCCGGGTCCGTACACCGGAGCATGCTCTCCACACCCGCCGCAGGCGGGCGCTTCCGCCGGGGAGGTCTGCCCTGGAGGCTTCGTCCGCGCTCCTGCCTGGCGTCGCCGCCGTCCTCCAGCGGCGGCGGCGGCGAGCCTGAGTACGTTCTGAATTTCACCGGTCTTTTCCTGAATCTTTTTCCTGCTCTTTTTTCTTTATTTTAGTAGTGAAGGAAACGTGTGTGCTGATGCAGAAAGGCGAGGCCTTTGCTCGCGGAGAGGTACCGGGACGGCGTCGTCAAGAGGTTCTTCACTTCTCAGCTGTGAATTCTTGATTTCGAGAACGCCATCTGATTTCCCCATTGTACACCCGAACTCAAAGAAATTGGCTTGCATTTTGAATCGGAGGTGACAAGTGGACAACTCTGCCAAATTTCTCATGTTTGATTTGATCGATGTTGTGGTAGATATATATCGGATGGCAATTCTAAGCTACAACTTCATTTGGAGAAGCATGAATCTCCGGTAAATGCTGTGGAAGATGAGAATGCAGATTCTTTGATCCCCCAGGCTATTTGGGACTTTGTGCTTCCAGCAGGGTTTCCAGGTGATTCATGACATCCTTGCACATTCTGGACTCTCATCCATATACTTCACAGTTGTTCGATTCTAGCCAAATGTTTCATAGTGAATCATCCTGCTTGAAAGGTTATAGGAACTAGCCGTTGCTCATTGGAGTGAATTGTTGTTTTCTGGTCATACTTTTGTAAACTGTTTTGGTTGGGAGCTATGTATACTATTCTCGTCAAATGTAAGCAATATATAATAATGAGTTAATGACAAATTCTGGTATTCTGGTACAACTTGATTTTGAGTCGCTGTCAAAGTTTGTGCAGAGATTTACCTGTAAGATAATATAAAAGGTATCCATGTCAGGCAGACATGAAACTATATACTATTATTAGAAATACACCCAAGGAGATGCGTAAGGGGCTGAATTCACTTATTATTTTGGTGGTTGGGGAAGTATGGACATTTGGGAATACCTGTGTATTTGAGGGAATTTCTCCTAATATTCAGAGCCTTCTACAAAAGGTCGTTGATCAATGTAGCTCTTGGTGCATGGCAGGTGCTTCTAACCTCCAGGACCTGCTCCTAAGGCCGATTGCCACAGAACCTTAGTTTCTGGTTGGCGGTTTGATCCCCCTTGGTCATGTTCAATAGTCAGTGGGGTGGGTTTTGTATATAACCGGGTTTGGGTGGGTCTCTTTTCGCCTCACTCTTGTGCTCTTTTTTTCTCTCTTAATGAAATTGTTGGAGTATATGTATTTGAGGCCCATGAGGCTAGGCCCAAGAGGCCCATGTATGCTACACTATATAGCTATCCTTCTAGGGTTAGCCAAATCTATCAAGAGCCATACATTCCAATATGGTATCAGCAGCCTAGTTTTCTTTCCCCACCCATCTCCCTCCCTCCCGATCCCGCCAGGGGCCGCCGCCGCCGCCGGCGCGCCGCCGCCAGGCGCCATAGCCAACCATGGCGGGCCTCCCCCTCCTCCCTCTTACTTCCTCTCCTTCCCTCCCCTCTCCGGCATCACCACCTGGGCCCAAATCGTAGGCGGCTCCTCTGACCTTGCGGGCGCCGGATCCTCTGCCGCCGGCTCCTCAGCTGCCGCGGGGCGGGCTCCCGTTGCTGCGGCCGGCCCACCGGCCACCGGTGCCGCACCCGCTGCCACGCGCCCCGCGCTAGCCCTCACCGCTGCACCGGGTGCCACGCGTCCCGCGCTCGCCCTCGCGGATGCTGATGGCGCCACAGAGGCTGCTCCGGTCGTGGCTGCCGCAGGGGAGGCTGCCGGGCCAGTGGCCCCTGCGCTCCCTGGGGACGGCACCTACCTGGACCCGGCCACTACGGCCACCTACGCCGCCGCTGTGGGTCTGGGGATGCCGCTATCTTTCTCTCCGAGCACTCTCCTGTCCGCTGGGGGAGCCGCCGCTGCGCAGTTGCATGGGCTGGCCACAGGCGGCGCCTTCAACTTCCTTGCCCCGCCCCCGGCCACCCTCTACGCTCCTCGGCCCACCTCTGCCCTTGCTGCCGCGCTGGTCTCCGTCCGGGCAGCGGCCGCAGCGGGATAGGAGCGCGTCCGTGCGGCTGCCCTTGCCTGGCAGCGCGAGCGGGACGCCGCCGACACTCTGGCCTGCCAGATCGCCGAGGCGGAGCAGCTCCTCGCCCAGGACGGGGGGTCACCTCCTCAGGCTCGACGGGCCACCTCACCTCCACCACTACGGCTCTCTGTCACGACCCGGCCGATCCCCTCGTCGCGCAGCTCCACTACCAGGCAGGGGGTGTCCAGAACATCCGGCTGCTCGTCCCGGTCGTCCTCGACCCCGAGTCGCCCTCCTACGCCCGCTGGCGTGACCTGGTGGTCCTCACCCTCCGGCGCTACGCCCTCGACGACCACATCCTCGACGATCCCACGCCCGCGGTCCAAACTCCGTCGTGGCAGCGTCTGGACAACATCGTGCTCTCCTGGATCCTCGGCACGATCTCCGTCGACCTCCACGACTTCGTCCGCAACACCACCTCTGCTCGCCAGGCCTGGCTTGCGCTCGAGGGCCAGTTTCTGGGCAATGCTGAGGCCCGAGCTCTGCGCCTCGACACGAGCTTCCGCACCTTCGTCCAGGGGGACTTGGCCATCAGCGAGTTCTGCCGGAAGATGAAGGCCATGGCCGACTCCCTCGGCGACCTGGGCTGGCCCGTGGAGGATCGCATCCTCGTCCTCAACGTCCTCCGCGGGCTCAGCGACCGCTACGCCCACCTCAGGACGTGGATCACCCGACAGCGGCCTTTCCCCACCTTCCTGCAGGTCCGGGACGACCTTGTCATGGAGATCTCTCAGGGCCTCCAGTCGGGGTCCACCACCGCTCCAGGGTCTTCCTCGACTGCACTTGCTGCTACTCCACCGCCGCGGCCGTCTGCACTACCCACGCCACCGTCGTCTGTCTTGGGTCCTCTCCCCTCCGGGCCCAGCGGGGGTGGGGGGGGGGGGCGTGGCAAGAAGAAGGGCTGTGGAGGACGTTCTGGTGGGGGGGCCTGGCCGTGGTGGAAACCCGGCTCCTCAGCCGCCGCGGGGTGCTCCCTGGCCCTCCTTCCACAACCCCTGGTCCGGACGCATCTCCATGTGGCCCTTCCAGGCTCCTGGGGGGAGCCTCGTCCGCCGGCCGCCATGTTCGCTGGGGCCCCTCCAGGGTTTTACCCCGCGTCCCCGTGGGGCACACCTTCCGGCGCTTCACCGGGGCCTGTCGGATGGAGCCCGGAGGCGCTGGCACGCTCCTTCAGCACTATGGGCCTGACACCTCCTGTTGGCCCAAAGTGGATCGCCGATTCCGGAGCTACCTACCACACCACACCGGACCCTGGTATACTATCGTCTGCTCGCCCTCCTTCTTCCTCTCACCCTTCGTCCATCATGGTCGCCAATGGCTCGTGTCTTCCTGTCACCTCTGTGGGTGCCGCCGGCACTCATGGCTCCTTTCATCTTCCCGATGTTCTTGTTGCACCCTCTATGGTTCACAATCTTCTTTCTATTCGTTGTTTTACAGCTGACAATTCTTGTACTGTGGAGTTTGACTCTTCTGGTCTTACTGTGAAGGATTTGGCTACCCGACGTCCTCTGCTCCGATGTGACAGTATGGGGCCCCTTTACACCCTTCGTTTTCCGGCGTCTGCCTCGCCGTCTTCGCTTTTGTCAGCTGCCTTCGCCACCACCTGTTCCACTACTTGGCACCGGCGCCTCGGCCATCCTGGACGTGATGCCATGATGCAGCTTAGTCATAGCTCAGACATTCGTTGTACTCGAGCTCATGATGAGCATTTGTGTCACGCGTGCCAAATGGGTCGTCATGTTCGTCTTCCTTTTTCTAGTTCTTCTTCACATGCGGCTCGCATTTTTGATCTTGTTCATTGCGACCTATGGACGTCTCCTGTACTCAGCATTTCTGGCTATAAGTACTATCTTGTGGTGGTTGATGATTTTTCTCACTATTCGTGAACTTTTCCCTTACGTGCCAAGTCTGAGGCATTCCCCGCGATTCATCACTTTTTCGCTTGGGTTTCCACTCAGTTCGGCCTCACCATCAAGGCCGTCCAGTGCAACAATGGCCGTGAGTTCGATAACTCCACCTCACGGGCTTTCTTCCTCTCTCGCGGTGTTCAGTTGCGCATGTCTTGCCCGTACACCTCCTCTCAGAACGGCAAGGCTGAGCGCATGATTCGCACCACCAACGACACCGTGCGTACGCTTTTACTCCAGGCCTCACTCCCCGCTCATTTCTGGGCTGAGAGCCTACACACCTCCACCTATCTCCTTAACCGCCTTTCTTCCGCTGCTTGTCCGGCTCTCACGCCGCACCATGCTCTTTTCGGTACCCCTCCTAGGTATGACCACCTTCGAGTTTTCGGGTGTGCGTGTTACCCTAACACCACGGCCACTGCTCCGCACAAGCTGGCTCCCCGGTCCACCCTCTGTGTCTTCCTCGGGTACTCCCCTGACCACAAGGGGTACCGCTGCTACGACCTCACCTCTCGTCGGGTCCTCATCTCTCGCCATGTGGTGTTCGATGAGTCTGTCTTCCCCTTTTCCACCACCACCACCCCTTCCGCCTCCGAGCTTGACCTCTCCTCTTTGTTTCCCACTGATGCGGTGGTCGAGCCACCTTTGCCGTTATTTCCTGCAGGTACTGCGGCCCCATGCCCCAACTCGCCGTCGGCCGATGACTCCCCCAACCCTGCTCCCCGTTCGAGCATGGACGGGTCACCTTCCGGGCCTGCCCTTGTCATTCCGGCTGACGGGGGTCCCGGGACGTCGCCTCCGGCTCAGCATGCGCGCTTCGCCCAGCCGGTCCTTGTGTACCAACGCTAGGCCCGGACTGCGCCGGCACCTTCGCCACCGCCGGTGGCTCCTTCGTCGTAGTCACCACCGGGGGCGTCTTCCTCTCCGCCGGGGACACCGGAGCCGTCGCAGCGGCCTCCAACCGCCCGTGTCGAGACCCCGGTGTATCACCCGCCGCTCCTTCACTGCCACCCGCGTCATGTTCACCCTATGGTGACACGACACGCGGCTGGGACCTTGCAGCCCCGGGCTCTTGCGACGATGCCCGGTGACTTGCAGGTCTCTCCAGTACCCTCTTCCGTCCGCGAGGCCTTGTCGGACCCTCACTGGCGCCACGCGATGGAAGAGGAGTACGCGGCTCTCCTCGCCAACCAGGCCTGGGATCTGGTGCCACGTCCGTCGGGCTCCAACATCGTCACCGGCAAGTGGATCTGGACACACAAGCGTCGGGCTGATGGCACTCTCGAGAGATACAAGGCTCGCTGGGTTCTCAGGGGCTTCACTCAGCGGCCTGGTGTTGACTATGATGAGACTTTCAGTCCAGTGGTGAAGCCGGCTACAGTCCGCACGGTGCTCTCACTAGCACTCACCCGCTCTTGGCCCGTGCATCAGCTGGATGTCAAGAATGCTTTCCTGCATGGTCTTCTCACTGAGACAGTTTACTGCAGTCAGCCGGCCGGGTTTGTTGACTCCTCGTGTCCTGACATGGTCTGCCGGCTCAACAGATCTCTCTACGGCCTCAAGCAGGCCCCACGGGCATGGAACCATCGCTTTGCTGCCTTTCTGCGGACACCGGGGTTTGTGGAGGCCAAGTCCGATACGTCCCTGTTCATCTACCACCATGGAGCTGAGACTGCGTACCTACTGCTCTATGTTGATGACATTGTCCTCACCGCCTCCGGTGAGTCACTTCTTCGCCGCATCATCACCTCTCTCCAGCAGGAATTTGCTATGAAGGATCTGGGTGTACTCCACCACTTCCTTGGGGTCACAGTTGCGCCTCATCCTGCTGGGCTACTTCTTCACCAGCGGCAGTACACTCTTAACATCCTTGAGCGAGCTGGGATGACAGACTGCAACCCCTGCTCTACTCCAGTTGACACACAGGGCAAGATGTCAGAGGCCGAGGGTAACCCGGTGACAGATCCCACTGCGTACCGGAGTCTTGCTGGTGCTCTGCAGTACCTCACCTTCACTCGACCGGACATCACTTATGCAGTTCAGCAGCTGTGCCTTCATATGCATGATCCGAGGGAGCCCCACCTCACTGCCCTCAAGCGCCTCCTCCGCTACCTCCGCAGAACTGTGGGCTACGGCCAGCTCCTTCACCGGCGGTCCTCCTCCACCGAGATGGTTGTCTATACTGACGCTGACTGGGCCGGATGTCCGGACACTCGACGCTCCACCTCCGGCTACGTTGTCTTCTTGGGCGACAACCTGGTGTCCTAGTCGTCCAAGCACCAGCAGGTGGCCTCCCGCTCCAGTGCCGAGGCGGAGTACCGCGCCGTGGCCAACGGCGTGGCGGAGGCCTCTTGGCTCCGACAGCTCCTGGCCGAGCTCCATAACCCTCTTCTCTGGAGCACGCTTGTCTACTGCGACAACGTCAGTGCGGTCTACCTCTCCACCAACCCCGTGCAGCACCAGCAGACCAAGCATGTGGAGATCAACCTTCACTTCGTCCGTGATCGGGTTGCCATCGGCGAGGTGCGGGTCCTACACGTACCTACTACGTCCCAGTTCGCAGACATCTTCACCAAGGGTCTCCCGTCGTCGACCTTCACCGCCTTCCGCTCCAGCCTCAACATCACCAGTGGCTAGTTGCGTCTGTGGGGGGGGGGCTCGTATGTGTTTTCTTTTCCTGGTGTTCAGTCTGACTCCACTGCGACGGTAGTTCAGACTGCGGGGGGGTGTTGGAGTATATGTATTTGAGGCCCATGAGGCTAGGCCCATGAGGCCCATGTATGCTACACTATCAATCAAGAGCCATACATTCCAATAGAAATGGCAATGCAGCTCTCCTGCATAGGTTGAGAAAAAAATATATACCACCTGACAAATTAACTCTTTATTGTTATTTTTTTTATTTCAGGGTCTGTTTCAGTTGACTACCTGGAGTACATGTTGTTGCAGTTCCCAACAAATGTGACAGGTTGGATCTGTCATGTATTGGTGACATCAAGTCTTTTGAAGGTATTTCTTAATTTGTTAGTCTAGTGGGTCAATTATGTGAATAATATTTTGTCTTCGAAACAATACGCAGTCTAAGAATGAAGAAAAATTAACTTACTACAGTTATGTTATATTCTTATTTCAAATGTAATAAGTGGATTTCATTATTGAATAGTCCATCCGTTCCAAATTATAGTTCACTTGGCTTTGTCCTAAGTCAATCCTCTCTAACTTTGACCAAGTTTTTTTTTAAAAAAATATCAACATCTACAAGTTCAAATAAATGCACTTTTAAAATATATTTTTGTAGAACTTAATGAAATAAATTTGATGTTGTAGATGTTGGTGCACTTTTCTATAGACTTGGTCAAAGTTAAAAAAGTTTGACTTAGGACAAAGCCAAAGTGAACTATCATTTGTAACAGAGAGAGCAATTTACAAATAAGGTAGATGATATTTGGTGTTAAACATATGCTCCCAAAAGAAGGAAAGAAAAAGAGGCAACTCCAGTTTTCCGTCTATATTTACTGCCGATGGTGAATCTGATCACTGTGTACTTTGATATGCAAAGTGACAAGGAAATGCGTTACCTAATTTTCATGTTGTTGGCAACACATGAATTATAGTCATGCTATTTTTTCGAGTTATGTGTATTGACCAATATGTTATGTATCTAGCTTTTTCAAGTATACTCGTCAGCCATAGCTTTATGTCACCATCACTGATTAGCTGATTGTAGATTGGTACAGGCTGTAGGTGTTGGATCTTTTACAGGAACTTCTGCAGCTGCATCTGCTGCTGCTATCAGGTCATAATCACCTTTGCTACTCATATAGTTCTATCTGTTACTAGAAAGTAGAAACCTTGGAGTTATTGCTTTGGGGAGACGAAAATATTTATATTAGTTTTAGGTGCCTTCTGTCCCATTCTTGTTTTTCTGGGCCATGAATCGTGGCCACATAAGAGAGATATATGGGCAAATGAAAACATGATGCAAATGTGAGTGGATAATTTATCTGATGAGCATAACTAACTTGAACCCTGTTGATTTGAACCTTAGATGGGTATCAAAGGATGGCATTGGGGCTTTTGGGCGTCTTCTCATTGGTACTGTTATTACTTTTTTTTTTCATCATGTCAGAATTTAGTGTTTAGGAAGATTTATGGATGGCATCTTTAGGTGGACGCTTTGGAGCGCTTTTCGATGATGACCCAAAGAAGTGGAGGATGTATGCAGATATCATTGGAAGTGCTGGAAGGTTGGCAATAATAAGTTATTAAAATAACAGAAGCAGATCTTCATAACCATGTTACAAGTAGTCTAATGAAGAAACAAAACTCTGTCCTAATAATATGTGTACCATTTTGCAGCATATTTGAGCTCATGACTCCACTGTATCCAGGTTACTTCCTCCCACTTGCATCATTGGGGAATCTTGCAAAGGTATTCTGAAAAGATATTACACTCGCATTTAGTTGGGCTGCAGGAGACATTTAGTGCCCCTATGGCGTGTAAGATCATTGACTCCAAATTTTTAAGCAGGCCATAGCAAGAGGGTTTAAAGATCCTTCCTTTCGTGTTATCCAAAATCACTTTGCAGAATCTGGAAATCTTGGAGAGGTTGCTGCAAAGGTATCGACTGCAGTAAAATACTTTTCTTATAGTCAGTTGTGTCCTAATGTCTTCTGACTGCAGCATTGACATTGTCACAGTTCTGGGATCTGATTTAATTAATGTACTGTGTAATGTTTCTTTTTTTTTTTGTGAAAAACAGAACGAAATTACAAATTACAATCATTAAAGATAAGGATAAAAATGCCTTGAAACTCCTTGCAAGAATAATTCTTTAAGAAACATTATTGTATTTTCAGGAGGAAGTATGGGAAGTAGGAGCTCAGCTTTTAGGCCTTTCAACCGGTGTTCTTATTATGGTATACAGTTCATTAAGTTTTATATGTTGTTTATATCGAACCACCTTTCTGTATACCAATCTTATTGATCAGTTATGTTATTGCATTGATGGAGACAGATGCCATCATTTTTTATCCATTTACAGTTGCTGTTTTTATTTTAGGATACCGCAGGTGTAAAGTCATCGTACTTAACTCTTGCTTTAACTTGGCTGAGTGTTCGTCTTCTACATCTTTGGTTGCGCTATCAGTCCCTATCAGTTCTCAAGTTCCGCACAGTAAGGTGCTTGGCCCAAATTGTGTTTTGCTTGATGAAATGAAATAATTATGTTGAAGATTTCCATGTTTGACTGCATTTTCATATATGCATTAATCCTCTTCATGGTAATATTGGTAGATAAACCTAAAACGTGGCCAGATTCTTGTGAGATCACATGTTGCACAACATACTGTTCCTGGTGACATTTTCTTCTCATGATTATTTTTACATTTTTCTTCTTATTTTCTGAAACAGTTCTAGTAACTGGTGTTTTTGGCTTGCTGTTTTAGGTTATGTTGCTTGCAATGAGGAAGAAAACATTTTAACATGGGAAAGATTCTTGCGTCCACAAATTTCTTTTGGTGTGCCCATGGAAAGAATGCTTGGTGGTGATGAATCCAGTGACATGGTATGAATAGCCGATTCTGTTAACTTTGGTAGTGTTGATATTTGGGGAAATTTCTGGAACTCTGTTACCTTGTCTTTGCTTAGTGTTCCATATATACATGGTACATAGGCTCATGGGCCTTTACACACTTATGCACAGATAAAGCCCAACACTCCCCCTCAAGATGGGTGATAGATATCTATCATTCCCATCTTGCTACATGCTAAATTACATTCTTTTACTCCTAAACCTTTTGTTAAACAATCAGCTATTTGACCACCTGAGTTTACATGAATTAACTCTAATATCCCATCATCTAATTTCTCCTTGATGAAGAAGCGATCTATCTCCACATGCTTGGTTCTATCATGCTGAACTGGATTATTTGCGATACTGATTGCAGACTTGTTATCGCACCACATTCTCATGGGGCCTTTTCTTAGGACATTCAACTCTGACAAAAGATTTCTTACCCATAACATTTCACTCAATCCATGAGACATAGCTCTATATTCTGCTTCAGCAGTTGAACGTGATACTACTGATTGCTTCTTACTCCTCCATGACACTAGGTTCCCCCCAACAAATATGCAATAGCCTGAAGTTGATCTCCTATCATCAAGGCAACTTGCCCAATCAGCATCGCAATAGCCTTCCACAATTAGGTGACCGTGACTCTTAAACATGAGCCCCTTTCCCGGACTATTCTTCAAATATCTTAGGATTCGGTAAACAGCATCCAAATGACCACTTCTTGGGTCATGCATATATCGGCTCACAACACTCACTGCGTAAGATATGTCAGGCCTAGTATGACACAAATAGATAAGGCGCCCAACAAGCCTTTGATACCTTTCTTTATTTACTGGATTACCTGATTCGGCACATAGCTTGTGATTTAAATCAATCGGTGTTGATGCTGGTCGACATCCAAGCATGCCTGTCTCACTTAGCAAGTCTAGAACATACTTTCTTTGTGAAAGAACAATACCATTTGGATTCCATGCAATCTCAATGCCAAGAAAGTACCTGAGTTGCCCGAGGTCCTTGACCTCAAATTCCTTACTTAGATTCTCCTTGAGTCGTATGATCTCTCTTTCATCATCACCAGTAATGATAATATCATCCACATACACAGCCAACACCGAAATCTTACGCCCTGAATGTCTATAGAAGACAGTATGATCTCCATTGCACTGCTTGTATCCCATGCCACACAATGCATGCTTAAATTTGTCAAACCATGCTCGTGGAGATTGTTTGAGACCATACAAGGACTTTTTTCAATTTGCACACCTTCCCAATTGCCCCCGGTTTAGAGAAACCAGGTGGAATCTCCATATACACTTCCTCTTGAAGATCACCATGCAAGAAAGCATTCTTGACGTCCAATTGATGCAAAGGCCATCCAAAATTCGCCGCACAAGAAACGAAAGTTCTCACTGTACTCATTTTTGCCACAGGTGCAAATGTTTCATCATAGTCAATGTCATATGTCTGACTATACCCCCTTGCAACAAGTCGAGCTTTGTATCTTTCGATCTTACCTTCAGGTGTTTGCTTCATAGTGAAGACCCACTTGCAACTAACAGCTTTCTTTCCTGGAGGTAGTTTCACAAGGTCCCAAGTTTTGTTCTTTTCAAGGGCTCTCAACTCCTCCAACATGGCCTCACGCCACTTGGGATCATGTTGTGCTTCTTTCCAATCTTTAGGAATATGTGCAGATTGTAATGAAGCAATAAATGCTCTATATGTGGGAGATAATGATTTGTATGAGACATAATTACTTATATCATGCTCAAAGCCATACTTAACTGGAGGTTTCCCAGCTGTACTCCTTGCCTCCTTTCTTAGAGCAATAGGCAAATCAATGGAAGAGTCAACTTCTCCCCTTGTCTCTGTGGACTGCTCAACCTCACTATCACCAATGTCAATACCACTAGTTGAAGATTGTTGTTGCTCCAATAGTTGCGAATGCTCAATATGTTGCTCCACTAGTTGTGGTTGCTCAACTTGTTGCTGTACTGGTAGCACTCCAACATTTTTATTTCTTCTAGTGTAAACCTGCACAATATTTCTATTTCCTTGCTTTGTGTTCATGTTATTAACATTTCTGTTTTGCTGTCTCTCATTCACATTAGAATTACCGACATGCAATGGAATCACTCCTGTGATAACTTCTGCTGCCCTTGATTGATGGCCTTCATTATCTTGTATTACATCTATGCCATCCATCCCTTCTTGTTCATACATGCTCATGCTTGGTTCACCAAACTCAAACAAGGAGCTCAAATCAGTCTTCTCCCCATAATAAGGTTCAGATTCCCGAAATGTCACATCCATACTAACAAAGAGACGCTGTTCAGTAGGGCACCAACACTTGTAGCCTTTTTGACTTGAGGAATAACCCACAAATACGCACTTAACAGCTCGAGGGTCCAACTTTCTCACGAAAGGCCTGTGATCCCTAACAAAGCAAGTGCACCCAAATACCTTAGGTGGAACAATAAACT
The DNA here is from genome assembly GCA_038087645.1 of Saccharum hybrid cultivar R570. Classification (NCBI taxonomy): domain Eukaryota; kingdom Viridiplantae; phylum Streptophyta; class Magnoliopsida; order Poales; family Poaceae; genus Saccharum; species Saccharum hybrid cultivar. The sequence continues at coordinate 6,348,553 of JAQSUU010000112.1, read as the reverse complement.
CATTCACTCCTCGTAACATCTCATAAGGAGTTTTCCAACCAAGTAATCTCGAGGGCGTACGATTAATCAAATATACCGCTGTCATCACCGCTTCACTCCATAGAAACTTTGGCACATTCATAGCATACATAAGTGAGCGTGCAACCTCCAAGATATGTCGATTTTTCTTTTAGAAGTAATCTGCTGATCCTCCACTCTCCCCTCTTCCCTGCTTGCAGTCAAGGAGCAGTTGTAGTGGTCAGCTTTGCTGCCCACCCTTGGTACTGCAGCAGTATGGCAATAGGCCTTCTAGGAGTAGAAGTAGACAGCCATGTCCATGGCTTACTTCATCTGTACTAGGAGTAGTTGGGGCTGTACTCAGCCATACCTCAGGTACCATAGTTGGTATGAGGCTTGTATATATACCTATGCTATGCAATCTATCAAAGGCAGTCTTTTGCCTCACATTCAGTTTCTCAGGCTTTCGGCCACTGCTGTTGCCTGTGTGTGTGTGAGAGCTGAGAGCTCAGCTCTTCTTCTACCTTGGTGCAAGAGAGGAGAGGAGGGAAGGAGTGCCGGTGCTGCTCACCTGGGAGTTGAGTAGAAGGCCAACACGTGGTATCGGAGCCGGTCTCTGTTGCTGTGCTTGATCGCCGGCGATGGACACCGAGGCTACTGCTACGGCCGCCGCCGCTGCTGCGAAGCAGAAGGCCGCAGAGGGGGCCAGCTCCAAGGCCGCTGCCGAGGTTCACCGGGTGCGCGAGTTCAGCGGGCCAAACAATTGGCCAATGCTGACCCGCACCAACTATGGCGAGTAGAGCGTCCACATGAAATGGAAGCTCAAGGCACGTCATTGGTGGAAGGCCGTCGAGGAGGGTGATGCCGACGAGGATGCGGAGGTGGGCGTCATGGAGGCGCTCATGGCGTCCACGCCGAGCGAGTACCACAAGGCGCTCGGCAGCAAGGACACGGCAAAGGAGGCATGGGACATGCTGGCCTCCTTTCGCCTCGGCTCGGATCGAGCCAAGAAAGCCAAGGCGCAGCAGCTGCGGAGGGACTTCGACGAACTCCGGTTCAAGTCCGGAGAGACGGTGGGGGATTTCGCGCTGCGCCTGCAGACGCTGGCAGGGCAGCTGGCGGTCTTCGGCAAGCCGATCGACGACGAGGACGTCGTGGCCAAGTTGCTGCGCGTCGTGCCGCCCAAGTACGCCCAGCTTGCCCTGTCCATCGAGACCATGCTGGACTTGTCCACGCTGTCTCTGGAGGATGTGACGGGGCGGCTGCGTGCTGTGGAGGACCGATCACCGGCGGAGAAGCCCAAGCCGCAACTGCTGCTGATGGAAGAAGAGTGGGTGGCGCGGATGAAGGAGAAGCGCCGGAACGGCGCGGGCTCTTCCAGCGACGGCGTCGGCAGGAAGAAGGCCAGCAAGGCGCAGGCGGACAAGAAGAAGGGCAAGAAGAAGTTCACCGACCCCAACGCCTGCCGCAAGTGCGGCGAGGTTGGACATTGGGCGCGGGAATGCCCGAATCGGAAGCCGGAGAAAAAGGAGGAGGCGCACCTGGCGTGTTCCGACGACGACGGTGATCATGCACTCCTGATGGGAGTGTTCTGCGCGGAGCAGAGTGGCAAGCCGGGGAAGATGGAGGTGGAGCAGAAGGCTGCGCCGCCGGTCGTCCATCATCTCGACGAGCCGCGCGCGCAGGTTCATCTGGGTGTCTCCGGGGATGAGTCGGAGCAGAGGTGGTACCTCGACTCCGGCGCGAGCAACCACATGACGGGTTGCCGCGCTGCCTTCTCCGAGCTGGACGAGAAGCACCGTGGGAGCGTCCGGTTCGGCGACGGTTCCCGGGTGTAGATCCGTGGGCGCGGCACGGTGCTGTTCAGGTGCAAGAACGGCGAGCACCGCGCGCTCACGGAGGTTTACTACATCCCGGAGCTCCGCTCTAGCATCATCAGCCTTGGCCAGCTGGATGAGCATGGAGCAGAGGTGCTGATCCGCCAAGGGGTGCTGCACATCAAGGACCAGGACGGGCGTCTCCTGGCTAAGGTGATGCGATCTCGGAATCGACTTTACCTCCTTGACTTGAAGGTTGAGCAGCCGGTGTGTCTGGCGGCGGTGAGCGTGGAGGAGCCATGGCTCTGGCACGGCCGGTTCGGCCACCTGAGCTTCGACGCTCTAAGCCGGATGGAGAAGATGGTGACTGGCATGCCACGCATCAAACACGCAGGGGAGCTCTGCGACAGCTGCCTCGCCGGGAAGCAGAGAAGACTGTCGTTCCCCAAGGCTGCGCGCTACCGTGCGGTGGATCCGCTCGAGCTGGTCCATGGGGACCTTTGCGGGCCGATCACACCGGCAACGCACGGTGGGCGCAGGTACTTTCTGCTGCTTGTCGACGACCACAGTCGCTTCATGTGGTTGCAGCTTCTGGCGACCAAGGACGAGGCAGCAGACGCCATCAAGCAGTTCAAGGCTCGAGCTGAGGCGGAGTCCGGGAAGAAGCTCCGAGTCTTGAGGACCGACCGCGGCGGTGAGTTCACGGCGGTGGAATTTGCCACCTACTGCGCCGAGGAGGGGGTGGGGCGCCACCTCACCGCGCCCTACTCACCGCAGCAGAACGGTGTGGTGGAGCGCCGAAATCAGACGATCGTCGGCATGGCGCGCTCCATGATGAAAGTGAAGAAGATGCCGACGACGTTCTGGGGCGAGGCCATGACGACGGCGGTCTTCATCCTAAACCGCGCGCCCACGAAGGCCCTGAAGGGGCAAACTCCGTTCGAGGCTTGGCACGGGCGCAAGCCGAACGTGGTGTTCATGCGCACGTTCGGGTGCGTCGGCCATGTCAAGGCAACCAAGCCCGGCCTCGGCAAGCTTGAAGACAGGAGCACGAAGGCGGTGTTCCTCGGCTACGAGGAAGGATCCAAAGCCTACCGGCTGTACGATCCGGCGAGGGGCAAGGTGCTGGTATCCAGGGATGTCGTCTTCGACGAGGCGGCGGCTTGGGACTGGAATGCCGAGGAGTTGGGGGCGGAGCAGGGCCATGGGCTTGGAGACACGTTCGTCGTGGAGCAACTGGTGGTGCACGGTCACGGCGAGGCGGAGCAGGCTCCAACGACCGGGGAAGCAGCAGGAGGGGAGCCGGCGGCCGGGGAAGCAGCAGAGCCCACGGCAGCGGAGGGGGTGGAACCACCTAGCCTGCCGAGAGCAGGGCACTACAGCTCGCCGGGGCCAATGGCGGACTCGCCCCCTGTTTTGCACGAACAGGGGACGCCGGGAGCATCGATGGTGGAGTACGCTACTCCACCGTCCAATCTCGACGAGTTCGTGGACGCGTTCCACGAAGGGGAGGAGGTCCGGTTCCGGCGCGTCGACAATGTCGTCGGCAACGCGCCGGTGCCAGGACTGGCTGCGCGCCTGCTCGACGACGATCAAGCACTCCTGCTCATGAGCGCGGAGGAGCCAGCCATGTTCGCGGTTGCGGAGCGCGACGCGGAGTGGCGGCGGGCCATGATCGAGGAGATGAAGGCGATCGAAGCCAACAAGACCTGGGACTTGGTCGATCCGCCGTCGGGTTGCCGGCCGATCGGACTCAAGTGGGTCTATAAAGTCAAGAAGGATGAACGTGGCGCCATCGTCAAGCACAAGGCACGCCTGGTGGCGCGCGGTTTCGTGCAACGCGAGGGAATTGACTTCGAGGAGGTGTTCGCGCCAGTGGCGCGGATGGAGTCGGTGCGGCTCCTCGCGCTCGCGGCGGCCAAGGACTGGCAAGTCCACCACCTCGACGTCAAGTCTGCTTTTCTCAATGGCGACTTGGCGGAGGTGGTCTACGTCAAGCAGGCGCCGGGGTTCGTGGTGAAGGGCGCTGAGCACAAGGTGCTGCGCCTCAGGAAGGCCCTGTACGGGCTGCGGCAGGCGCCGAGGGCGTGGAACGCCAAGCTCGACGCCACCATGGCGGAGCTCGGGTTCGCACGCTGCGCCACCGAGCATGCGCTGTACACCCGACGACGGGGGAAGGAGCACCTCATCGTCGGGGTGTACGTCGACGATCTCATCGTCACCGGGGCGCGCGCGCAGGACATTGCGCGTTTCAAGGAACAGATGGGCGCCAAGTTCCGCATGAGCGACCTAGGAGTTCTATCGTATTACCTCGGCATTGAGGTGAAGCAGAGCGCAGATGCAGTGAAGCTCGGGCAGCGCGCCTACGCGCTGAAGCTGTTGGAGCGGGCAGGCATGGCGGGCTGCAAGACTGTGGCCACACCCATGGAGGAGCGGATCAAGCTCTCGCGGGCAAGCACGGCGGCGAAGATGGATGCTACGCTCTACCGGAGCATCGTCGGCGGGTTGCGCTGGCTCACGCACACTCGACCGGACATCGCGTTCGCCGTCGGATACGTGAGCCGGTTCATGGAGGACCCAAGAGAGGACCACTGGACGGCGGTCAAGCGGCTGCTCCGCTACGTCCAGGGCACATTGGAGATGGGGATCGTCTTCCCCAAGCACGGCGGCCTCCAACTGACGGCGTTCAGCGAGGCTCCGCCCGAGGCCAGGGATGGCGAGCCGGGGATCACGGCGTACAGTGATGCAGACATGGCTGGGGACGTGGACAGGCGGCGGAGCACTTCCGGCGTGCTTGTCTTCCTCGGTGCGTCGCCAATCGCGTGGCAGTCCCTGAAGCAGAAGATGGTGGCGCTGTCGACCTGCGAGGCAGAGTACGTCGCAGCGGCCACGGCGGCTTGCCAGGTGGTTTGGCTGCGCCGGCTGCTGGGTGAGCTCACCGGAGTTGAGGCTCGCCCGCCGGCGCTGAAGGTGGACAACCAGCCAGCGATCGTGCTGGCAAAGAATCCTGTCCTCCACGACAGAAGCAAGCACATCGACGTGAAGTTTCACTTCATCCGTGACTGCGTCGATGGAGGACAATTGGTCATCGAGTTCGTCGACTCCGGCCGGCAGCTCGCTGACATCCTCACCAAGCCACTCGGCCGGCTTCGGTTCCAGGAGCTGAGGGGGTTGATCGGCATGGTGGTGGTCAAGTGAGGACAGCAGGATTAGGGGAAGAATTGTTAGAAGTAATCTGCTGATCCTCCACTCTCCCCTCTTCCCTGCTTGCAGTCAAGGAGCAGTTGTAGTGGTCAGCTTTGCTGCCCACCCTTGGTACTGCAGCAGTATGGCAATAGGCCTTCTAGGAGTAGAAGTAGACAGCCATGTCCATGGCTTACTTCATCTGTACTAGGAGTAGTTGGGGCTGTACTCAGCCATACCTCAGGTACCATAGTTGGTATGAGGCTTGTATATATACCTATGCTATGCAATCTATCAAAGGCAGTCTTTTGCCTCACATTCAGTTTCTCAGGCTTTCGGCCACTGCTGTTGCCTGTGTGTGTGTGAGAGCTGAGAGCTCAGCTCTTCTTCTACCTTGGTGCAAGAGAGGAGAGGAGGGAAGGAGTGCCGGTGCTGCTCACCTGGGAGTTGAGTAGAAGGCCAACATTTTCCTCTCAGCAACTCCATTTTGTGGAGGTGTATCAGACATGTAGTTTGGTGTAAGATCCCTTGAGCTGATAGAAAACTACAGAATTCATTGTTCACATACTCCGTTCCATTATCTGTCCTCAGCACTTTAACTCGAGCATCATATTGATTTCCAATAAGTGAGCAAAAACCTTGAAAGCATTTAAGTACTTCACTCTTGTGTTTCATAAGATAGATCCAAGTCACACATGAATAGCAGTCAATAAAGGTGACAAAATACTTCATTCCACTAACTGAGGTAACTGGGCTCGTCCACACATCAGAATGAACTAGCATAAATGGAGTTATACTCCTTAGTCCTCTACTTACATATGTTGCTCTTGTATGCTTCCCATACTCACATGCATCACATACTAGTTTCCTCTTATCTATCTTACTCATTATTTCTGGAAATGCTTTGACCATAGTATCAAATGACAAATGCCCTAGTCGACAATGCTGAAGCATCACCTTGGCTTCATCTTCATTCATGCTTGCTGCTAAAGCAGCACCCAAAAACTTAATATCTTCCTTCCCATCCAGGTACCATAATCCACCACGCCTAATGCCAATTCCAATTTCCTTTCCTGTCCTCCTGTCTTGAATGAGACAGTGCTCTTGATCAAAAGAGACTCGGTAGTCCATTTGATCAACTAATGCACTTAATGATACTAGATTAACAGGAAAAGAAGGGACATGCAAAACTGATGACAGAGTAAGTGATGGGGTACACTTGACAGTACCACTGCCTTTGATAGGTTGACATGTCCCATCAGCAGTTTGAATGGTCTCCTTATATGTAGATGGATATGGTGTGTAAGATATAAACTCATCATGAGCACCGGTAACATGTTTGGAAGCACCAGAGTCCAATATCCATCCATGTTGAGTTCTCTTCATGCATGAGAGAGCTTCAGCATGAATATCTTCCAACTTGGTACCCATGGACATCAACGCCACCCTCTGTATCATCTCCATTTTCTCCATAGTTTCCTTACTTGAGGATGATATCTCACTGATTTTCACAATGAGTAACTTTACCATTTTTTCTAGTTCAGATAATCTCACCAGAACTTCCATGATTTCTTGATTTTCCCTCATCTTCTACTTTATCCCTTCACAGAAACCTGTAAGCTCCCCCTGACAACAGCTTCTTCCAAGCAGCAGCACGCTGCTCCACCTTGATAATTACCTCCTCTGCTCAAGCCTATGGTTCCCTACTGAACCCAGCACTAACACACTCAAGACACCAGCAGCAAGCAGCAATTCCTCCTTTTATTTAGCTTCTCCTTGCACACACGCACGCACCAGCTGGCTACCAACCCTTCCTTGCTTCTACCAATCAGCTCACCACTCACCCGTACTTGCCAATAGCAAGCTAGCAACTGATTGAGTGATTGCCTCTGCTGTGCTGCAGGAGCACGCGTCTCTCCAATGCAGGCAAAATTGACACCACCTTCCTTCAATCCCCAGGTTCAATCGACCTTCTTTCTACTCCCAATCCTATCTTAAACAGAAGAAAACAGAGCACACAGCTGCCTACTCATGTGTACACGAACCTGCTCCGTGAGCTCTACTCTCCGCCGGAAGTCTCGAGCCGCACGGACCTGTGCTGGCAGCAGCAACTCGCCTCGCCATCAACAGCCTCTGCCTTCTGCGCCACCTGAAGGCCCTTGGCCCTCACTGCCGTCACAGCACCGAGGTCGCCTGTTGTCTTCACTCCGCGTCCTTGGCTGCCGCCGCTTCTCCGTGGCCTTCCCTTTGGCGGCCTCCTTCAACTCCTGCGCCTTCACGCCGGCCACCTCCGCCTTCTCCCACGCCGCGTGCACCTCGGCCCCCCTGCTCGCCTCACAGCTCGTCCTCCGATCGAGCAGGAGTCGCCTCCATCGCCACCACCATCGGCTCCAACACCATGTTGATATTTGGGGAAATTTCTGGAACTCTGTTACCTTGTCTTTGTTAGTGTTCCATATATACATGGTACATAGGCTCATGGGCCTTTACACACTTATGCACAGATAAAGCCCAACAAGTAGCTTCACTTTTCCCATACTTTTTACAATCTTAAAGCTAAACGGTAAACAGTAAACAGTCAGTCACCCTTATTTACCATGAAAGCCGTTTAAACAGTGTTTAAACAAAGTTAAACAGCCTAAATGGTTGTGTGTAGTACCACTAAATATACATATTTATGCATAAAAAATCTAATATGCTAGCAAATATTTCAGATTTATGCATGTAAAAATAAGTATTATAGCAAGTAAAAATTATTGGGGAAGGAGACTAAATCCCATTCCCTAAAAATTATTGGGGAAGGAAACTAAATCCCATTCCCTCTTGTATGTTCACGATGTCAATTAGTTGGGTGCCAATGTGGTGGCTGACATCGTCCTATTTACTAATCAATGAATTAAAAGGACGTTTAGTACGGCTAATAACATTTTCCTCCATTCCATTTAGACCACTTTCCCATTTTTGACCATTCAAATCAACCCGTTTAATGGACTGTTTATTGCCTAAACAACACAGCTACTCTTTTTTTTTTTTACCGTTTAAACAATCTACTGCCATTTAGGCAAACAGTGATCTTATCTGTAGATGGGCTTCCTTGGGACGGTACCTTGGGAATTAGAATTAGTGGGGGTAACAGTTGGGTTGTAGTTAATATTTTAGGACTCAATGTAGAGCTCAGTTTGCAATCAACCACTGCATGGCATACTTGTTTCTTTTTCCTTAAATCCTAGCCTCTCTCCTGATTGACATTTTATTTCCTGTTCTGTTTATAACTACCTGGATTGACATGCAATCTATGTTTCATTAACCTAACCTTGAATGAACTAGAAATTGGTGAGAACACATCCAAAAAGAAATTAGTGACAACATGTCAACATGTCAGTTTTGAGTAAAATGTAGGGGGCATTCAACTTTTTCACCATCGACCATTCCTGTTAAATCTACTGAAGTAATCTGTTTCTTTGAGAACAATTTTAACGTTGGTGGGTGTCAATAAGAATCAGTAGCTTGTCTGTGGCTTAGTCTGACTCAGGAAAAACCAGCAGGCAGCAGCAAGCATGTATCCAGGAGCTAATGGTCAGTAGCAGTTCCATTGGCTATTTCATAGCCTCTGTTTAAAAAGGCAATGCCCAGCTCTGCCTAAGCCGCGGTAAGTAGAGCTGCATCGCCTCGACTAGCACCTAGGCACTTTTGTCTATTTTTTTTCCCTGCACGGAGATGTTTTTGACTTGATGTATGTAAATAAATGGACAAATTGAGATGAAGAAAGACAAACTGCAACCATAGTACCCATGGATGCATGGTTCTGATACGCTAATTTTCGTTATTTAGCATATAATTACTCAAACCACCCACAGGAAGTCATAGAATACAAACGTCAAGAAACGCCTTGGTTCTAGGAGCCCAACTGCCTGCCGATTGCCTAGTGCCTAGTGCCTAGTGCCCAGTGCTTCTTGAAACATTATTCATAACACAACTCATTTGGTTTCGCTTTCTCAAACAATTTCCAAACCTGTTCACTCTTGAATCTGCAAGAGTGTATTCTGCATGTCATTTAATTACTTTGGTGCCAATCTGTTAAATTGTTGAACAGGTGGATAGATTATTGAAGTTGTACAAGAATGAGAAGTATATCCTCTTCTTTGAGCAGTTTGGATCAAGGGAGCCAACATTTCTAGTTACTTTCAAGGTAATATACTACTGAAACGGCATTGAAATAGCTGGGCACCAGTTCAAATTGATATCGTTATCTGCTTCACTGTTTTTTCAGGAGTCGGCAACAAGCATGTCAGTCCTAAGGAGCCTGTGGCAAGCACATTGGCTTCACAAGAATCAACTAAGGCAGGAGGAAGTTTTCCCTTGGTTAGAAGAAAGCCTAGTTGCATTGGAGAATGGATTTACTGACTTCCTCGAGCAAATGGGTAGCGCTGGCTGGGATCAGAACCTAATCATTTTGAAAGTGCCAAAAGAGCCCGTCTTGGTGCTGGAACATCTAGACCAAGAGGTGTGAGATGCCACTGTTGCTTACAAATCATCCTCCTGATAACTTACTCTTTTATGGGTTTCACGGTTCATACTGGTGCTAACCTAGACGACAATGTAGAATCTTCTTTTCTATTGCGTGATCATGACCTGCTGAATCAGTTGCAACTGAGCATCGTGTAGGAGCCGAGATTCCCATGCGGCAGATGCTTATAGTGAACTAACAATTCATATTATAAGAAACTCTGTTTGGCATGTAACCAGATGTTTGTCTTCACACTCAAAAATAGAAATATTGCATCAGCTGATTTTGTTATTCCTTTAAGCTAGCAACTGCAGTCAAGTGGTCAATTGAGCTAATGCTAAACGGCACTCGCTTGCCTCCTTGACTATTTTTTTTTTTTGTCTAACCTGATGCAATGCATCAAATTTCTATCATTCGCATGAAAGCTTTGGTGAGACCAGTCACAAATACTTAGCGTTTTTTTTTTGGTGCATGGACACATTCACCGAAACATAACTTCATTTTTTGTTACAAAATATTTATAAAAAACTAAAAAAGTACTGTAAAGGTGCATAGTTAGCTGCAAGCTCCTGACATAATGTTGATATGAGATCAAACCGATAAAAGCCCTCATTGACAAGTGACCATAAGCATGTCAGGATTCAAAAGCAACCGAAACCTATTTATAGACCTAACTGGCTAACTCCTTGGGAGCATTGCTGCAGTAGACAACTATTGGGTTCAACAGCATTTGTTTGAAATGGGTCTTCAGCATGTGTTGATATGGGATTCAAAAACAGCCGAAGCACGTGCGGACATGGGTTTTCAGCATCTTAGCTAAGGGGGCCAAGATGGTACAAAAGATGCGGCAGCAGCTAGTAAATGGCTGGTTTCTTGTCAAAATTGCTACTGAACGATATAAACCAAGCATCAGACTTTGGATTTGCCCTTTCCCTTTACTGCATGAGTGAAGCGAGTCTTCTTTGCTTTCCTGTTCTTTCCGCCAGAATCGCCATCCGAGTCGTCATCACTACTATTGCCACGCTTGCCATTTGCTTTCTTCCGGGAACTTGATCCATAGACATATTCCTTGGTCTTCTGTTTGGCCCTTTCTTCAGCAAGTTCATCTTCAGTTTTTGGTTTCCAAATGAAAATAGACCTGCAGGGGCCACCTTGTGAGTTGTGGAGAGAAAAAGATCTAGCACTGGATAACAATATTATGTACTTATATATCGAAAGGACTACCTTGAGCTTCCTGTAGCTAGGATGTCATCTTGCGGATGTAGCTTGTTCACTGGGCTGATGGTTGTTATGTCAGGGTCCATCACCTCAGCCAGAAGCTTCCCAGAACTGGTATCTATGAAATCAATTGGATGCAGAGCAACACCATTGTAGTTCTCACTTATGTAACGGCCAATAACTGCAACTGTTTCAGTGTGATCCTGCAGAGAATTAACATTCCATTTCAGAAATGGGCACAACTATTGTGAAATAATAAAATCCAAAAGGTGCAATTTTTAATTATAGATGAAACCTTTGGATCCCACTCAGCTTTGAAGGGAGTCAGATGACGATTGAAATCATGACTGTGCACAATTTCTCTACTTGGGGATTGCAGATCACCAAGAATATAGTCCCATACACGAATTCGGTTGTCCTGACAAGTTGTCAAGATCTTATTTCCGCTTCGTGGAGAAAAGTATCCTGAATTGACAACCCGTCCATGAGCAAGGCCGGCAAGGGGAGAGTTGGCTTCAAGCTTCCTTGTATCCCAAATACGGGCCTAATAATTACAAAGATGTGGAGACATCAAATAGAAAACAAGAAAAGGGGGACCTTTACATATGCAGAACACACTCACATAGTGATCATTTCCGCTGCTTAGAAGAACTTCAGGTCGTGCAGGGTTGCAATGTAGGCTGGTTACCTTACTACCCTTTTTATGGATAAGAATTGGATGTCCAATTCTTGTCTTTGACCGTCTATCCAGGCTGCAAGAATTAATAATAGCTTACAACAGAATGCCACATATTTGATGCATGCAAGTGTGGAAGCATACAACAATATCTCTGAATTCAAATGTAAAACAATCACCGATGACAAACCATTTGGAATTGAGCTGCCAAACAAATGCATAAAATGGACCACAAGAACAAACTGATCAGTTGTTTCAAAGGAAACTGCATATATAGCAATATTCTACACTATTAGGAATAAATCTCAGAAAGGTACCACCCAATTCCTAAAGATACTCACAAGTAAAGAAAACCAAAGTTATCTGCCACCAAAAGAAGACCTTTGTCAGTGTTCAAGTCCATCCCGTATATCATGTGCCAAGAGCTTGGACCCTGTTGTGAGCAACGAAGAAGGCTCAGTTCATTAAAAACAAGCTCAAAATGGATAGAAATTAATTCAGATCAATGATATCTAATGAATGCATAATTACAGAACAAGATGGGGGGAAGGAGGTAGAGAGAGACTGAAAAATAACATCTTTATAAATTCTTTTGAACAAAGTGATCTATAGAACATGACCTGAAAGTAAACTTACATTCCAACCATTCGGGTTGAGATTTAACAAGGGGGAGCCAATGCCAGTGTCCAAATCGGTAAAACTGATAGTACCATCAGAGGAAGCTGTATATACCATCCCATCGTTGGTGGTATCAATCCTGAACAAGGTCAAATTATGTTGCAACATTTTGTCCTTTGCACACGAAAAACAAAGAGACAGGAAACAACCATCAAGGAATACTCTTACTTCATGCTATTCAGAATGCAGGAGTGCACAGAATCATATGTAATCTTCTCATGCAACTTAACATAATCCCAGATACCCAGAAGCCCTTTCTGCATGGAAAGAACGAAGATTGATTAGTACGTGCCTACATGTTCCTGCAATCTAACCATTTTTGGGCACTCGGAATGCAGATATACAGATACTTTGCAAGTAATTTAAGAGGGCAGCAAAGTTCAACAGTAGTAGTGCAATACCTTGTCTCCTGATAAAAGAACATTGTTCTTAGTTGGATGAAACTCCAAGCATGTCACACGCCTCTGATGAAATTTTATGTTTCCACACTCTAGTTGGTTGGGTATCAGAAACTTAGGCTTAACCTAGCATTGGTAAGAGGACAAAAGTGACAGATCTGGTACTAACAAAAAAGGGGTAATATGAAATATTGCAATTGGCAACAAAGAACACAGAAGATAACGCCTTAGTCAAATCAACTCCGTACCATGGAAATCTTGCCCTTGACTTGGCTCTGAAAGACATAATCTAGTGAAGTGTTTGTGTTCCTTCTAGGAGCTGGGATGACACCATGCTCCATTGCTACTCTATGTGGGCAAGTCAAGGTTGTATGACCTGTCCATGACAAAAACATAGTGTTGGTGACTGAGAAAACAGCATTCGTGTCATTTTCATCTAAGGATCCATTGTGGACTTGTATTCCAAGATTCATTTGGTACTGTTGATAAAGCTTAAAATCATAAGTAAAACATGTAAACTGCTATGAAGCATTAGGAAGCAGCTTTAAATCCATGGGTGCAGAAACACAAGGAAATAATAATATATATGTTGGTTCGTCGGTGCAAGTTCTTTCAGTTTTTTTCTCTTTCAAATAAATAATTGGCCTAACCTACTCTCATAGGCATTAGTTTAAACAAGAATCCTTCGACAATGCTATTTCAGCATGTAACATGAACACTAATTTATAAAGACAAATCAGCCCAATCCACACTGAGAACAACTGTTCTGTCCATCCCATATTAGTGACTTTTGTACCACAAAAGCATAACGAAATAATCACGCAGACTTAGAGATCAGCACCTGGCATCTTGCATAAGAAGCAAGGCTTCATGGGGCAGTCGATGTACACAGCCCCCTGGAACCCTGCCTGGTGCCCTGTCCTTTTGCACACCTGCAACCAGACTTAACTCATGAAACCCCCTGATCGAGAAATGCATACAAAGGGGAATCATAAACACTACACCATTATAAAAGGAAATCTTTGCGACAAAGAATCTCAAAATTTTGCTGAAGTGAACAGAAAAGAAGCGCTGTTACAAACTAAACGCTTAGAGGGCCATTTTCCATTAGGTCCGAAGCCCATTTTTCGTATTCAAAGCTAGGAATTAGGCCATAACGAATAAACTGAGCGAAATTAATTCAAAAAAAATCAATTTTGCGTCCAAGAGAAGCGACCGTTCCTAATTTAACCCCCAAATGGTAAAAGTGAGTATGCAAAAGAAGCGGTTTCTATGTCCAAAATTCAGGTCCGGCTCAAGACTCAGAACGAAGCCGTCTTTATGAACACAAAGGGAAGGCACATAGCAAGACGCGGCAAAACAAAATAGCCAGAAAATCTTTGAGATTTATTTTGCACCGACCACTACCTTGCACACTTTCTTGAGGCTGATGCTGATCGGGCCCTTCCTTCCTCCCCTCTTCTCCCCCGCCGCCGCAGCTGCGGATGACTGCTTGGCCGCAGGCTCGGCAGCGACCGCCTCCTCTTGCTCCTCGTCATCGACGTCCTCTCCGGACGCTTCGACATCTTCTTCCTCATCTCCTTCTTCGTCGGAGGATGAGGAGGAGCTGTCCACCCGCTGCTCCTCCTCGTCGGAAGCCTCCTCGACGGCGTGCTGCTCGCCTCGTCGGCGGCGGCGGCGGCGATTGTAGACGAACTGGGCGCGGGTTGTGGGGCCCATGTGTCCCCAACAGGATCGAGGCCTCGGGAGGCGGGAATGGCGAGGCGTGGAGGGGAACGGGGAGACGAGGCGGTTGGTCTGGGTTGTGGGGTTTATGGGTTCGGCGTCTGCTTGGCTTTATGGCTAGTTTATTAGATTATTAAATCATTTTCAAGAAATTTATTTGAGAAGATTTTGAAAAAATTAGCTTATTTCCTGTATAACCTCGTTCATTTTTCTTCTATCTCATAGAAAATAGGTGTATCCAAACTATCCTAGCGTTAATGTGTTACTAGCCTAACGTTAATGTGTTATCATATTATTTTTTTCTCAAGGTCATACTTTTTCTAAGAATTTTTTTATATGATGATACAGTTTCTATGCACGAGAGAAAGTAAAAAACTACTACTATGACCATTTGCCTAAAAAAAGATATCTATGACCATTGTAATTTGTAAACAAAAAATACAATATTTGTCTTAGCTAGGTTTGCCTAATTTTTTCTTACTATTATTCGTGTGTGCACATACTATATTAATATTAATCTACATATTCTACTCAGACGCCTTGATAATTAAAAAAACTCATCTTCCCATCTTTGACATTGCCCTTGCACGCAATCTTGGGTGTGTTTGGATGCGTGGCTTAAGACCTAGCTAGGCTTAGCTAATGCAGCCTCTTCGTGTTTGGATGTCTGTTCGAGGTGTTAATCAGGCTCCAGTGAGAAATTTCAATATTTGACTTTGAGTTCACACGTCCCTTCAGATTTGACACTCAATTCATAAGGCTTTCAAAATATAACCTGAACATGTCAAATCTTTGAATACGAGGGATTCTTGCTTTTTCCTCTCCTTTCTTAATTCCAATAAATCCAGGGCACTGTTTGGGGCACGGAAAAAGATCTTTCCGCCCCCTCCCTTGGAAAGAAGGATTTCGCCTAAAAAAAGATATCTATGACCATTGTAATTTGTAAACAAAAATTACAATATTTGTCTTAGCTAGGTTTGCCTAATTTTTCCTTACTACTATTTGTGTGTGCACATACTATATTAATATTAATCTACATATTCTACTCAGACGCCTTGATAATTAAAAAAACTCACCTTCCCATCTTCGACATTGCCCTTGCGCGCAATCTTGGGTGTGTTTGGATGTGTGGCTTAAGACCTAGCTATGCTTAGCTAATGCAGCATCTTCGTGTTTGGATGTCTGTTCGAGGTGTTAATCAGGCTCTAGTAAGAAATTTTAATATTTGACCCTGAGTTCGCACGTCCCTCCAAATTTGACACTCAATTTGTAAGGTTTTCAAAATATAAACCTAGACATGTTAATTCTTTGAATACGAGGGATTCTTGCTTTTTCCTCTCCTTTCTTAATTCCAATAAATCCAGGGCACTGTTTGGGGCACGGGAAAAGACCTTTCTGCCCCCTCCCTTGGAAAGAAGGATTTTGCCTTAAAAAAGATATCTATGACCATTGTAATTTGTAAACAAAAAATACAATATTAGTCTTAGCTAGATTTGCCTACTTTTTCCTTACTGCTATTTGTGTGTGTGCACATACAATATTAATATTAATCTACATATTCTACTCAGACGCCTTGATAATTAAAAAAACTCACCTTCCCATCGTCGACATTGCCCTTGCGCGCAATCTTGGGTGTGTTTGGATGTGTGGCTTAAGACCTAGCTAGGCTTAGCTAATGCAGCCTCTTCGTGTTTGGATGTCTGTTCGAGGTGTTAATCAGGCTCTAGTGAGAAATTTCAATATTTGACCTTGAGTTCGCACGCCCCTCTAGATTTGACCCTCAATTCGTAAGGCTTTCAAAATATAACTCTAGACATGTCAATTCTTTGAATACGAGGGATTTTTGCTTTTTTCTCTCCTTTCTTAATTCCAATAAATCCTGAGCACTGTTTGGGACACGGAAAAGACTTTTCTGCCCCCTCCCTTAAAAGAAGGATTCCGCTTTGTTTCGTTCGGTCAGACTCAGAGGAGAGTCGCAGCCGCGCGACTCGCGACGAATGAGGAGACGCTCAACCGCTGCCGCCCGGGGCTCATCAACTCCGGCGCCGCTAACCTGCCACCGCCGGCCAGCACCCACCGCTACAACACCAGCTCCATGCGGCCAAAAGCGCTACCAACCTTCTAAATTTGTCTAACCAAAATGACGACATTTTCGTGTAATAACAATCTTACACAAGCAGGCTGATTTTAATGCGACGTTGAAATAAAAAACGTACAACTGTGAAGTGAGCTGACTGGTGCAATTTGTTGCCACGACCAACTTCTCAGCACCAGGAACAGGATGAGCAGCCATTCGTGGGACCCGTGAGTCGCGTTGTGGCCTCGTGGGATAAGCCGGCCTGCTTGGCCTGAAATTCGACTGATCTGGTTGATCTGGCTGAGTTTTTATGAAAGAAATATTGTTAAATGTCTGGCTGATCTGACTGATAACCTCAAGCGAACAGACTTTGCTTGTGGCCTATTCGTGCCCCTCCGGTTCCGAACTAGCCTTTCAGTTACAAGGATTTTTCCTAACGTGCCCCTACTGGTTTTCTTTATTCTCACAAAAAATAGATGTATTTCCTCCATCGTAAAATAAATAATTTCCTAGAAATTTTCAGACAAAATATCATTTTCTTTCTTGGACAATATCTTCTAGATTTGATAGTTATCATTTATATGCATATGTGATTAGCTTCCGCATTATGAGATATTGTTCCGTATTTTTGTATAATGATATTTTTTAGACAATTTTTAAACCTTAGAAAGTTGTTTATTTTTTATGGAGGGAGTAAAATTTTTAGGAAAAAACTCTAATCTCCGCAAAATTTTTATACACCATATACCCTTATTAAAACGATAACGATACACCATGGGTGTCCGTCCGGACGGACCGACGCACCCGCGCCTCTTACTTACGCTGCGTGCCTCGCGTCTAAATCCGCGCCACCCATCCGCGTTGCGCACCGCCCCACTCAGCGCTCGCTGCTGCGGCTCCCTCCCTCCCGTCGCACGCGCAACCTACTCCCACCCGTCGCGCGCCGTCTACCCGACTGAGCCAAGGCCGGTGCTAGTGGTGCTTGCGCGTCGCCGCTAGTGCTGGTGCTAGTGGCGCTCGTGCTCTGCCGCTCACCGCCGACTCCCACCCCAACGCCTGGAATCGACCAGCCCTGACCTTCCTTATATTGCAAAATACATGTTTGAAGTGTTTCAGATGTTTTGTATTGATGTTGCAATGGTAGTTTTCGGATGTTGCACATGTTCAATGGTTATACACGTATGTTGCAAGAGTTTGCTCAAAATGTTTCATCTGTTTCAGACACATGTTGCAAGTGTTTTATCGGGATGTTGCAATGGCTATGTAGCAAATGTATGTTCCAAATGTTTCATCTGTTTCAGACATATGTTGCAATTATTTTCATCTGAGTGTTGCAAAAGTAGATATGGATGTAGGGTTGTTGAGCAAGGAAGAGAGCTCTAGCGCGGGAGCCATGGTGGTGTCGATGTGGGGAGGAGGCGCAGGACACACAGTGCCGGTGTGGAAGAGGCAGGGGAGTCATCTGAGCAGCGTGGAAGAGGTGGGCGTGAAGCGGTGTGGAAGAGGCGGGCGAGGCGCTGGTGTGGAAGAGATGGGGCCGAGTCATCGGGGCGGCGTGGGCGGTGGAGCGGAAGGGAGTGGTCCGAACGCAGGCGCGGGAAGCGGAGCTGGCGCGGGCGGTGAGTGAATACGAGAGACCAGGGTGGAGCACACGCGGGCATCCGAACACATGCAACGATCTAGACATCCGGGTGCTAGTCTTTCCATTATTAAAAACCTATTTCTTGTGCAGTGTGAATGAGATATCACCCACAACATCCACCTCATAGTTTAAGTTAATTTGTTGGATTTTCGTTTAGGTTGTAACAAGTTGAAAACACCAGTAAAAAAATTTTGGACGAATGCAAAGTTTGTGGTTTGGATTGTATTCAGGGCACGTGCAGAGCCCCTAGCATGTTTGTATAGTTTGAGCCCCTCGCTATGATTTATTCGAATGATTAGGTGATGGTTGGGGAGAAGACCGCCTCCCCTAGTTTCTTAAGGCTGGGAGAAGGACGCGTTTGGTTCCTTGCCATAGCAAGTCACACCAAGCGCTAGATTTTATTATAGCGTCCGAGTATGTGGTGGCAAAAATTCACTGTCACACATATGGAAAAAAACTAGTAGAAAGTTAAACTGAATAAGCAACCAAACAACAACATAATAGGGTGTTGCAACCTTCAATGTAGTGTGGCTTATTGTGGTGGCCAACCAAACGCTCCCGTAGAGCTCTCTATTCTTTTTTATTTGATGCACATTTTTTGCAATGTAAAAATGTAGAGCTCTCTACTCTATTTCTTTTGCTGCATACATTTTTGGCAACATGAAGATGTAAGGCTCTCATATATTTTTTTCTTTTTGTTTTGGTGCACTTATTTTCAGCAACATAAAGATATAGAACTCTCTTCTCTTTTTTTTCCTCTTTGGTACACATATTTTTGTCAACGCAAAAATATTAAAGTATAAAAAATTCTTTCTCATGTACCTCAACCATCACTCTCTCCTTCGTCTGTCAATTTCTCACTCCATCCCTCTAGTTCGTCACTCTTCCCCATTCGTCCATAGATTGTATCCTCCTCCAACATAATGTCGGTTACAGTTTAGAGCTGTAAAACCATCGTTTGGCAATGCTCATGGGCGGATTTAGGGGTATTCCTCAGTAGTCCTAGGAATACCCAACTATTTTGGTATATTTTTATGTAGATATATGTATATACTTATATATATATATATAATGCTATAATCTATAGTATTTTCGCACATTTCAGCTCAAAATAGGTAAAAAAAACTAACCTTTTAGAAGCCTAGATTCTAGAAAGCAAATATTGGTCCAAAGTTACTGATTTGTAGTGCTATGGCTATATTTTAAACCTAGGGATTCGATTGACATGGAAGTGGGAATACCGAAGTTTCAAATCCTGCCTCCGCCACTGGGAATTTTTTTTTATTTTTAGCCCAAATTTGAAACAAATTTTAAATTTAACCCGTCTTTTAAAAAAATTTTAAATCTAACCCGTTTGGCCCCGCCACCATGCATGGCGGGGCAAATGCACTGTACCCCGCCATGCATGGTGGCGGGGTGCACCTCCGCGTGGCACGGTGACGTGGCGGGCACCCGGGGCGTACCCCGCCATGATGGGTGGCGGGGTACACCTAACCCGCCACGGATCATGGCGGGGTATACCCCGCCACCGGTCACGGCGGGGCGCGGCTAAAATATAAGCCGCGCCCCGGCCTCGCCCCCGCCCGCTGCCTCTCCGCCCTCCCCGCGCCTCTCCGCCCTCCCCGCGCCTCCCCGCCGCCTCCGGCCTCCCCGCGCCGTCTCTGTGCCGCCGGAGAAGCCTTGGCCGCGCCCCACCGTCCCCGGGCTCCCCGGCCTCGCCCCGGCGCCCCCGTCGTCCCCGCGCCGCCGGAGGACCTCCGCCGCGCCCCGGCCGCGCCACATCGCCCCCCGGCTGCCCCGGCCGCGCCCCACCGCCCTCCGGGCGCCCCGGCCGCGCCTCGCCGACCCCCGCCGCGACCCCGCTGCCGCGACGCCGCGGCCCGCCGCGACGCCGCCGGCCGCAACCGCCGTCCGCGCCACCGCGTCGTCTCCCGCGCCCCCGGCGACCGCGCCCTCGGCCGCGTCTCCGGCATTCGTTCCCGCGCCGCGACCCCGATAAATTTTTACGGTAATTTTGTTTACTTTGTCGTTTAAATTATATATTTGTAGTAAATATTAATAAGTTTTTATTATTTATTTAGTTATTTATTTATTTGTCATTGTATTATTTAGTTATTGAATTATTACGATTATTAGTTGTTTAGTTATTAGTTGTTTAGTGATTGAATTATTAGTTGTTTAGTTATTTATTTGTTTTTATTAGTTGTTTAGATATTGAATTATTAGTTTTTACGATTATTAGTTGTTTAGGTATTAGTTAATTAGTTAACGATTATTAGTTATTCGGATTTTATTAGGTACTTTTAGTTATTTAGTTACGTACCTATTAGTTATTTAGTTATTAGGTAATA
The DNA here is from genome assembly GCA_038087645.1 of Saccharum hybrid cultivar R570. Lineage (NCBI taxonomy): Eukaryota > Viridiplantae > Streptophyta > Magnoliopsida > Poales > Poaceae > Saccharum > Saccharum hybrid cultivar. The sequence goes on along the minus strand of JAQSUU010000112.1, from coordinate 6,328,284 downwards.
TTAGTTATTAAGTTATTTAGTTTGGTAATGATGATTTGTTATTGACGACACAGTTGACTTATTAGGTAATATTAGTTATTTAGTTAGTTATGTAGTAATTAGTAGTACCATAATGGTCATTTAATAATGAGATGTCAAATCGTTTTGTAGATGGATTACGGTGTAAGAGTTTTTTACGGAGGAAGTGTTAGGAGAGAGGATTGCCAGTTTGAGGATATGTATGAAGAATTGGAATGGTTTGATGGCACCCCTAGTTTCCGCGATCTATGTGACCGTTTGAGTTTGAAGTTTGGCGAGGCTTTCACACTAAAGGGTAGGTTCGATGTTGGAAAGAATAGGGCACACTATGTAGTGCTAGAACAATTAAATTATGTGTAGGTGTAGCAGCAGTACTCCACTTGGTTATTTCGGTTCGACTAATGTAGTTGGTAACACTCGTTTAATCTTTGTGACGATCCGTTGACCCAATTATTTGTGACGATCCGTTGTCGTTAACTAATTTCGATTCGACCCCTGCCATAAACTTGCTGTAAATCACTCAACATGACTTCCTGCATTTGTGACGATCAGTGGTCGCAAAACGAAATGCAGTTCTTGCGCGGTCGAAGTTTCAGGCAACCCCGCCATGGGTGGGGGCGGGTTAGGGGTACCCCGCCATGACCCATGGCGGGGTACCCCTAACCCGCCCCCACCCATGGCGGGGTTGCCTGAAACTTCGACCGCGCAGGAACTGCATTGTTCTAATGTATTTATACACTGCCGCGATAAACCACGTAACAATCTTAGTAAGTGGACCAACAAATGAAGCGAATGACGATGTGATAAAAGTACAATGACATGTTTCAACGAACAACACTGACAAAGTTGCTTACACAAAGTTTCTACGCCACTACGAACGTCAAACACTAACAACGACAAAGTGAAGACGTGACAAATTAAATTATTACAAAGACACTTGTACGTCAATCAAATTGCGTGCACCACTGCGTAAGCAACTCGTCTTCGGACTCGGAATCCTCCACTACCACCTCCTTACCCTTGCTGGCCTCGACTGACTTGGCTTCAGAGGCCTGACGCCGGTAGTAAGCCGCCTCCGCCTCGTCCGCGGCCTGAGAGTACAACTCGGCCTCTTCTTGGGTCATGTCTGTTGGCCCCCATGAGTCGAACAACGGTGTCTGTTGCCTCTGGTACGCTGCCTGAGCCTCGTGTACTGCAACATCCTCCTGGTAGCCCAATTGTTCGGCTAGACGAATGAGCTCGCCTATCCTCCCGGTGTCGTCGTCTTCCTCCGGCTCGGCCTCCTCGTCAACCACAATCAGACGACTTGCGGTGTACCTAGCACGAGCCATATCTGCTTCCCAGCCGCCGGTGCATCCAATCTCTGCAAGTACAAAATGCAAACAATTAACAGGATCTTTGCAATGAGTTAATTGACAGAAAAACAAAGAAGTTTGACTTTCCAAATACGCAATGACTCACTCGCACATAATGAGTCAATAGTTTCGTTCAAGCCTTGCATCTCTGCTCTCGCAGCCTCCTCTGCAGCCTTCCTTGCATCCTCTTCAGCCTTCCGTGCCTGGTACTCCTCTACATCCTTCTTCTTTTGCTCGTACCACTTCTTCCACGCAATACTCTCCGGGTTACGAACACCTAGGTCTTGGGCCCGTCGTAGCATTTTCTTCTTGTGGCTCTTAACGAAATCAGTGACGTAGCTTGCAGGATATCCTCTGCTATTGCGAACTGCTACCATTGTCTTATACTCATTCTTGAAATTATACACATCATCATATGATTCCCACTTGCATTTCCGAGTGCTCTGTTGCAACAAATAGATGAATACAAAGTTAGCGTACCAGAGTTAATAAAATAAAACATTAGCACTAAGTGTCAACAGTTCTAGCAAACCTCGTCATAATCGATCATGTGGCCACAGAAGTACCCAATACCAAGGCCTGAAGGGACAAGGCCGTAGCTAGCTTCAACACCATATTTGCACATCACAGGAGGCGCAATAGACCTCCTCTTCTTCTTCCAGTCTGGCACCTCCACATTCTTCTCCGGCTCCGGCCAATGGCTCTTTGGACCATAGATCCATTCCTTGAAACGGCACTTTGGAAAATCATGATCCTACAAAATCAAAACAGTAAAACACACATATAGAATGTGACATTCCAAGGTTCACTCAAACCTTACCTCATGTCGTAGAGGACAAATGAACTCTTGTTCATTGCGTGGGTTTATCACGGCTTGCTCTCCGCAAAGGCACTTTGGAGGATCCTCGAGCCGCCGTGCCGATGCTACGGCCTTCTCTTCGTCCGTCATAGGAGGAGGGTTTGGAGGGGGCGGAACCCAGCGAGTAAACACCTCACGCTTGCAATGATCAATGCCGGGGTAGAAAAGGAGAATCCTTGGATCAAACTTGTCCGGGCCATCAATCCATTGGAAAAAAAAACACCGGAAGTAGGGCTATACAAAAGTTTCAATTACCTCATCGCGAATACAACATCAGCAACCAATAAAAACAACAAAGGGCACAATTACTTACGCTACAACTATAACATGTGTAGAAGCAACGAGCCGCAGTATCGGGATGTCTCGACTGGCCCACGTGTGCCGGATGACCACAATCACAGTTAGGTATAGGTTCCTCGGGAGGAACGGGCGCATCCTTACAAGACACGTCGGGGTACATCTCTCTAGGACGACCCTTTTTCCTCCAAATCGACTCACGATACGAGTCCTCCATCTAATAAAACGAAACGATTTCAACACAAAATGATACACGCAGAGACGGGGTGGCCGGAACAAGGAGCGACGATGGCCCATACCTGACGGGGAGGAGGGAGGGACGCCGGAGAAGGACGCTGAGGGGAGGGGAGCTCGGTCCTAGGGCGCTGCGGGAAATGGAATGGGTGACTGACCAAAAACAAGAAGTGTCCGGGCTTTTATATGGCCGGGGGTGTACCCCGCCATGCATCATGGCGGGTTAGGGCAACCCCGCCATGATGGGTGGCGGGGTACAGCCCTGCCACGCTGGCGAGGTGCTCTGCCACCCCTGCCACGTCGGAGGTGCACCCCGCCACCATGCATGGCGGGGTACAGTGCATTTGCCCCGCCATGCATGGTGGCGGGGCCAAACGGGTTAGATTTAAAATTTTTTTGAAAGACGGGTTAAATTTAAAATTTGTTTCAAATTTGGGCTAAAAATAAAAAAAAATTCGCCACTGGCAACGCTCATGTTGTAGCTTGATTGCCTCGCCCGTGTGTGCCGTCTGGCGTGACTATGCACTCTTCGAGCATGTGGCTCGTCTTTCACATTTCTTAACCTCACATAAGACATAGACAATAGCCACCTATTTAAGTAAAGTGAGTTAACCTCCAGTCAAATTTTCATACATGATCAATCCTTTATTGCACATAGCATTTAGTACACGCCATAAATTTATTCATTTAATTGTAATAAGGTTGGACCAAGTCCAATTACATTTAACAAATATATAACTAGCTTATTATAATTGGCATGGACAGGTCTAGATGACCGCACAACAAGTTACACGTCTGGTTGGCACGTACGAATGTTGCTACCAGCACTCCCTCCGTCCTAAAACAAACCAATTTCTATAATGATCTAAGTCAAATTATCTTAAATTCAGTCAACTTTATAGAAAAGAGTACCAATATCCATGACATCAAATAAGTATATTATAAAAATATATTTCATGTGCATCTAGTGATACAAATTTGATGTTCGTTTCTGTAAATCTGATTTAATTTAAGAATAGCTTGACTTGAGATACTTTTATAAATTGATTTAATTTGAAATGAAGAGAGTATACATATACCAAATGAAAAACATGAACCCTTGTTGATCGGTCCAGTCGCACAATACACGGATGTCCGAACCCACCTATGACCAATGAGGCAATCCGAGCGGGCTTATCTCGACTATGGCCTTATTTAGTTTCAGGTATAAAGTTTTGAGGTGTTACATCGGCTGTTTTACGAGGTTATCGCATGGGGTGTTCGGATATTAATAAAAAAAATAAATTACAAAATCCTTCAGTAAACTGCGAGACGAATTTATTAAGCCTAATTAATTCATCATTAGCACATGTGTTACTGTAGTACTTTATTGTCAAATTATGGACTAATTAGGCTTAAAAGATTCGCCTCGCAAATTACACGTAGTCTGTGTAATTAGTTATTTTTTAATTTATATTTAATACTACATGCATGTGTCCAACCATCCGATGTGATATGGCGTAAAGTTTTAGGGTGGAAACTAAACCAGGTCTATCCGGCTCCGGTTCCGGTACAGTCAGGGGTGAAAACGGTACGGATATTTTCTGACCATATTCGAGACTGAATTCGTTTAAAGGAGTTTAAATTTGTCCATATCCAAGTTCAGATATTCAATATCCGATGTCGTATCCGTATCCGTATCCATATCCGAATACTCAAATTACATGACCCTGTTCGGCAGGCTGTTTTCTGGCTTATAAGCCGGCCGTGGCTGATTTGCTGTGAGAGAAAAACACTGTTCCACGGCTGATAAGCTGTGCTGATAAGCTCAGCCGAACAGGGGGTATATTTATAATGTCGATACTCAATTATACCTATACGGTATGGTTAACACAATCCGTATTCGAATCTGAAACCAGTCACAAATATAAAAGTTATCCTCTCCGTTTTCATCCGTAGGTACAGACCGTACAGTGTTGAGGTCCAGACGCCCAGGACCGGTGGCGTCACGGGTGGGTCCACCACGGCGTTTTCCTGTCGCCTCGGCTGCTTGCCGCCTTGCCTAACGCGAAGGAAGCGCCACGTGAGCGCCGCTGGTTGGTGGAGCTGGAGCAATGAGGCCCAGGGTCAGTGGATTGGATGGATGCTAGCTGCATGCCTTTGGGTCGAATTAGCATTTCCTGCGGGGCCTTGGACCTGGGGCTCGGAGATGCTTTGCTCACAAAGTTGTTCGAACGATTTTATGTGCTGTCTGACTAGTACGAACATTAGGCCTCGTTTAGTTCATAGAAGAGAGGAGAAAAACACTGTATCAGAATTTCTGTAGCATTTCATTTGTATTTAGTAAAAATTATCTAAATTTTGACTAACTAGGCTTAAAATGTTCGCCTCGTAAAGTACAACAAAACTGTGCAATTAGTTTTTGATTTCATCAACATTTAGTACTCCATGCATTTGCCGATATTTTGATGTAACGGGGAATCTTCTTTTTACATAGTAGAATTTGGGGAAGAATCGGAGGAACTAGACAAAGTAGCTGCAGTAGTACTCCGTTCATATTGTACCTTTGAAAACTTTACAACCTGTTTGGTTTGGCAGATCCTTTGGTCCGGAATGATCTGATCCTAAGACCGAACCTGAGATGTTTGTTTGGTTTGCGTTGTCAGTCTATGCTGTCCGTCGTCAAAAGATTCTATTTAGTAACTTCCGCAAGCCAATCTTAAGAATCGTATCATTCCGCGAAAAAACGGCGGATGAGCGCATGCGGAATGAACCTGAACGAAGTCAATCCACATACCAAACACGTTATTAATCTCTCCTGGTTTCTCGAAAGTAATTTTGTATAACACATTCTATGTCAAGGATGGCCGAGGTGCGTGTCTATATTGAGATGCATATAGTAACTTCTTTAATCTTGAAATTTGGCGTTCAATATTTTGATTTGGAGATGCTTATATAAGGTAAATATATGTGCACTTGCATTCATTGGCCGAAAGATCACATATCATACTACATCATTTATAGTCAAATCAAGTATATGGATCAAGTACTTGATTGCTTTGACACACACACACATGGAACTATTAGGGCAATCTCAACTCAGAAAGATGGTTTCTATATTCATCAAGTCATATACACTAAACAAATAAACATATGTTTAATGGATGTATTTTTTAAAAAAAGAATAGATTTTTTCACAGTTACTTGTCTTCTCTCTCCTATCGTCCACATATTATATCTCTTCCTATCTTGATCTCGTGTAAACATAGTTTCTTGTATAAGAAACTATCCATTAAGAATATAATTTTTTTATGTAGTGTCTATATGACTTGATGAGTATGAAAACCATCTCATAGTTTCTAGGTGGGACTTCCCTTAGTTGTTCATCCGAGCAAGATCATCAAGGTGTTATCACCTTTGTCCACAGAAGTTTAGTAGTTGTAACAAACTATAGTTAATTGCATAATTTTTTTTAATTGTCTAATAAACGATGCATATTCTAACGCAATTATAGATAGAACACACGATGCACACGACACATCACATGTGAAAAATACCGAGTCAAAGTATAAAAGGACCACTTCATTCTCCATGCAAATAATTGAAGAGTTTTACGAAACTCAGCAACTTCTATGCTCATTGTATTTTCCCTGATCTAGCATTTATCAATGCGACGCTCTCTCGTGGAAGGAGTAAAAACAAATTAGCTTAGGGCAGTTTAGTGTTCCTACGTGTTTTTTTGGGTGTTAGCAAGAGAGGGAATTTAAATAGGTAATAGACAGGGTGAAGCTAAGGACAAAATGACAAAATGTTCACGCCATAGATTCCTGCTCTCATCTCACTTCTCTTCCTATTCGCCCAAGCAGCATGCTAGTTGTGTTGGCTGAAGCGGTCGTGTTTGATTCTTAGGCAAGACCTTGCCTTATTTTGCTTGGCTAGAAATCAACATAAGTGTTTAGTTCTATGGCAGCTTTAATTTGCCTCGGGATTTGTGTTGACAAGATTTATCCTCTCTATTGTATAGGAGAACGAGATTGGCTCACCGACGTTGGCGAGAGGCGAAGCGAGCGAAGCCATCGAGAGAACCAAACACGCTCTACCTCACCGCTCATCACTAGTGTCGCTTGCCACTCGCCTTAATGTTCGTCAACCCATTCATCTGTCTACTCATTTTCTCGTGTGTCACTACTCTTGTTATCATCTTGGTTCACATGCTCGAACTCGTATAGACTCTTGTTATCAGCTTGGTTCACATGCTTGAACTCACATAGATGTAGGATTTAATTGATTGGATGAATCCTGCACATTTTGGCTCTGGGGATATAAGTTTGGGATGTTTTATTGGTTGGGGATGCATGAGGTGTTCGTTGACCTGGCTCCTCAAAAAAATAAGCCCTGTTCATCTAGCTTATAATCCCCAGAGCCAAAATGCATCCCACCGTATTAACATAAAACATTACGCTAAAGCACTAAAACAACACCTACAACCTCCCAAAATCTCTGATTTATCATAAATAAATCATATATACACAACAACAATGAGTGTGTCAATGTTGTGGCAAAGGCAAAGAGAAGTAAAAGATGCAATGTCACTATTTCAACAAGTTGACAACAATGATGTGTGCAAAGCTCTGTCATTTGCGGGTCATTGATGAATTGCAACATGCTGTTTTTAGCTATTAATTTGTTCTATTACATCTGGGTTTTAACCCTATTTTCATCGATTGATTTGTGGCCTTGAGTTTTTCATGCTCATTCCGGCGGGTAAAAGAACGCCAACTCAAAGGGAAACCCCAAAGGTTCTTACTTCTTAGGGGAAAGAAATGCTAGTTAAGGACATTTTGGAAAAAAAAACCTATGTTTAGAATATCAAATAAACTATGATTTTGCAAAGTACTACTTTGGTTTACAAATGTGTGGGTGTTTAGATACAACAAGCCTTGTATAGTAATTTCTAAAACCATATTTTTGGACTTTTCGAATCTACACTCTTAACTTCCTTTTCTAGACCATAGTTTTGTATATGTCTCAAGATTATAAAAGCACAGGTTCATAGTGTCACAATTTTCTAAAACTACGTCATCCAAATAAGCCCTTAACGACTTTCGTATCAGAAAAGCTCGCCCGTGTTCACTACCGCTGTGGCAGTAGCATTTAAGCATATATGCCAAACCATTTATTAACTCTGCCTCAGCTCACATAGGGCCGGTTCAGTTCCAAAAAATTCTGCAAAATGACACTGTAGCGATTTTCGTTGTTATTTGGCAATTAGTGTCCGATCATGGTCTAATTAGGTTTAAAAGATTCGTCTCGTCCATTTCGTCCAAACTGTGTAATTAGTTTTATTTTTTATCTATATTTAATACTTCATGCATATGTCCAAAGATTCGATGTGACGGGGAATCTTGAAAAATTCTGCAAAATTTTTTGGAACTGAACAGGGCCATAATAATAATAAAAAAGCAAGCACGGGCACAGAGACAGACAGCAGTCGTCCTCCCCCAAAATCCCCCATCCGCAGCCCAAAGCTCCACCCAATTCAATTTCAAACCGCAATCTTCCCTTCCCTTCCTTCCTCTTCACAGCTCTCCATCCACCCTCCTCCAACTCCAATCTCCATCGCCATCGCCAATCCTGAGCTGAAAGCAAGGCCAACAAGAGCATCATAGCAGTCTCGCACCACGCGAGAGAGAGACACCAACACCAGGTCACCACTCACCACCACGAGACAGGGACACCGACGGGCGCCATCCGCATCCACCACCACCCTCCAGCTTCCGTTGGCTTCACTCCCACTGCAGGCCCACCTCACTCGCTCACTCCTCTCGCCCGCCCGCGCCATAGATCTCGCCCGCCGGAACCCTAATGCCGCTGGAGGCCGCGCCGGGGGAGTGACGCCAATGCAGCGCCGGGTGGTGGGCATGGCGGACGGCGAGGCCAGGGGGCGGACGCTCGGCGCCGTCATCAAGGAGAAGGATGAGGAGCTCGCGCTCTTCCTCGAGATGCGCCGACGCGAGAAGGAGCGCGGCGCTGCAGCCGCGGCGGCGGCGGACCAGCTCCTGCTCTCCGGCGACGCCGTGGCGGGGGACGGGATGCTGCTCCTCGACCCGCTGCCACCACCCGCCGGTGAGAGCTTCATTTCGGGCTCTTCTCCAGACCTCCTCCGGCCGTTCCTTTGCATTTTACTCCTGTGCTCAGGGAAACCCTAGCTTATCTTTTCTTGGTTTGGATTTTTGGTTCTTTGTGGTCGTAGAACCCAAACCGGCGGCGTACAAGGTGGCTGGCGGCGGATTTCGGAGGGCGCCTGGCGGAGCAGACGACTTCCTCAATGCAGACGCCGGCGACAAGAACGATTACGATTGGTGTGTGCTTCAGTTCCGAGCTTTTACTGGCATTAGCTACCAAATTCCCGCTAATTAGCTACCAAATTTCTGCTATTTCGGTTGTGGGCAACATAGCCATTGGTGCGACAATGATTCTAGCCAATTCGCATTGTAGCATTGTGAACTTCAATTCTGCTCTGTTCTATTGTCGTTTAGGGCTTCAGGGAGTTTGGTGAGGTTTTAACCCTGTAATATTTAGTGCGGGCTCCCTAAATCTTGATTCCTGGTTTCCAATGCTGAATGCAAAGCTGCAGGACTGTCAAAACTGACAGCTCTAGGGCTTCATAAGTTTCAAGCTAAATCTTCATTCTTCAGTTGCCTTGCTAGAAACAAAGCGCTGAGTTCCATTTTTTCTGTAATTTTGCCTTCTGTGCATACGGTCTAATATGCTGTCCATGTGTACCATAAAGTTTGTCTTTGGTGAAACTTTAGTGATGTTAGTTAGATTTCAGCTGGTGTTGCTGGGAAGGATGGGTCATGGTGGTTGTTGGAGCTAACAGTTGGATCTCTTGTCATCTCTGGTTTCTGCTCCTCTTTTTGATTGCTTGTCTAGTTAATGCATGATCATAAAGTTGTGCTATCTGTTTCTGGAGTTATCAATCAGTTGAGTTCCTTCTCTTTGCTTTCTGGTTGGTTAGCTAGCCAATGTCTTTCTACCTTGCCATGTTTCTTGTGAATCTGGTGCTTTTTCGGTAGACGCAATAGTTCTGTATTGGGCACATTTCGACATCGGATGCCTTAATTCCTATGACCTACAGGCTACCAATCTTGGTCCTGGTTGATTTGATCTGTATTTGTTTGTTAGCAGGTGTTAGTCAGGATGCCTTAATTCCTATGACCTACAGCCTACCAATCTTGGTCCTGGTTGATTTGAAATGTGTTTGTTTGGTAGCAGGTGTGAGAAATTTATATGATTTGGTGATAATGACACATATTGCCTTTTTTTTTTGTTAGTTTGGGATTTCTAGTTTAGAGTACAGGATTCCTAAGTAATTAGATTATAGGTGGCCATGTTAACACATTAAGACAGTTTTGTTTTGTCAAGAGCTTGCTGATGTGTGGTTTGGTAGAGAGCAGGTGGATGATGTAACTAAGCTCACAGGATATTTTCTTTTTTGGTTCTTGCGTGCTTTGTAGAAGTGCTGGGTTAGCTACTTGATTTGGTTAGGGCAAAGTTAATCGAAGTGGTTAGGGAAGTGGCTCAAAGCAACTGATTTATTGGGTTTGTGTGTTATCCATCCAGAGTGCACAATATCAGAAACTCTGTATGAGATAGATATCTGATGTCATTTCAGACTTAGGTGGTATCCTACATATTTTGGCACTTCTGTTGCTTGTATATTCTCTATTTCAGCATTGAGTCCATTCTGCTGCATCATAGATTTCATTAGAGGTCACTTCTGGACTGCAGTTTTGAAGTATTATATAACTGTTCTCACAATGAAGTTGTTTACTTTCAGGCTTCTGACACCACCAGGAACTCCACTATTCCCATCTCTAGAAGTTGAGTCGAAAAGGTCCCCGGTGAGCCAAGCTGGAACGCCAAAGACTCGTCCAACTGCCTTAAAATCTAGGGTGAGTCATTTGAACATAAGCTGTACTTTGGTTCTTGGGAGTACAACTGTACAAAACTGTCATAAGCAATATTTCTAACTTTTGACTCAGCAGACATAAAGTCAGTGAAATTCCACCTCATGGTGGGATATGAAACTGTACTTTGTAGAGGGATGGATATCAGTCATATCAGATTTCCTATGACAGGCAAGGTCACCAAAGATGATCGATTGTCTGCTGAACCTACTATAAGATTAACTGCGAAGATAACATTTATTATTTTTGTTGTGTATTTGATGCTGCTCTCTGTTGTCTAAAAAGCCTTTTACTAGTCCTTATCATAATTTATGATTTCTTACTAGAAATCCTTTCAGCAAGCTACTTGTGGTGTTACAATATACTTTCCATAAGTATGATAAGTAAATCTTCAGAGTTCAGATTCATTACTTTCTGTTATATCTTCTCATAATATGTTATTTCAGTTGTCCAATCATCCAGATCCTCCATCAAGAACCAACCTCCCATTAAGGACAGCATCATCAAACAGCTTGAACTCAGTTGCTACAACCCGCCGACCATCATCGTCTGGAGGGCTTACTACTAATTCATCAAGGCCTTCAACACCAACTGGACGCGCTGCATTGACAGCTAGTTCCAAAGGTTCAAGACCTTCGACCCCCACTTCCCGGACAACTGTTCCTGCCAAAACTGGAGCTTCTGCGCCAAGATCATCAACACCGACTTCTAGATCAACACTTCCATCAGCCAGGTCAACAACCCCTTCAAGCAGGGCAGTTGGCCCTGCTAGCAGGACTTCAGCTCCTTCAGGCAGAGCATCCGCGCCTGGTAGTAGGTCATCAACACCTACTTCAAGGTCATCAATACCTGCTACCAGGTCAACAACACCATCATCCAGACCCTCCATACCAGCGCAAAGCAAGCCTACATCAAGGGCATCAACCCCAACAAGGCGACCTTCTGCCCCTCCGGCCCAGCATGGTAACTTGGCTGCACCAGTTAGATCGTCCTCAATCTCCAAACCAGGTTCTACAATGCCCAAAGGTTCTTCACCAGCGAAAACGGCAGCACCAACACCCTCAAGAGGCAGCTCTCCTACTGTCAAATCAAGACCATGGAAACCATCTGAAATGCCTGGTTTCTCTCTTGATGCGCCTCCAAACCTAAGGACATCGCTACCAGAAAGACCAACCTCTGCTACTAGGGGCAGACCTGGGGCACCTAGTTCTAGATCTTGCTCTGTTGAGAGTGGGCCAGCTGGTCGACCAAGACGGCAGTCTTGCTCTCCCTCCAGAGGAAGGACTTTAAGTGGCAGCGTGCCTTCAGGGAGCTCCATGCCAGCAGTGAGAAGATCACATCTCAATGGAGGTGACAGTGTGAATCCAGTTCAAATGGGTAATAAGATGGTTGAAAGGGTTGTGAACATGAGAAGGCTAGTTCCTCCAAAGCATGATGATCAAAGATCCAGCCTCAACAGTCTATCTGGTAAATCTTCAAATTCTCCAGATAGCTCGGGCTTTGGTAGAACTTTGTCAAAAAAATCACTGGATATGGCACTTCGGCATATGGTATGTTTTGCTTCTCAGTTTAGTTAACAACATTATCTATGTTCAGTTGGTTGACCTTGAGGTGTAATTTGTTGTTTACAGGACATAAGGCGCAGCATTCCAAACAATTTACGGCCTCTTATGACAAGCATCCCTGCATCATCTGTTCATAGCGCACGTTCAGGATCCACAAGGAGCAGACCAATTAGTGTTTCAGACTCACCGCTAGCAACAAGCAGCAATGCTAGCTCCGAGCCGAGTGTCAACAACAACCTGATGTGCCTGGACAGTATTGATATTGATGATGAGTTGTGCAGCGATAGAGCAGGACCCTATGGACGGTGATTCACTTATTTGCAAAAAGTATAAAATGCATGATTCTGATGGAACTATTTGGCTACAGAATGTTCAGAGCAGCAGGGTGGAAGATCTCCAAGATGATCCTAAGTATCTGATGAGCATTATTATTTTGTTATATTTAGGTTCTTCGAATGTTCAATATTTGTCCAGTTCATTTATGTCATGTCATGCTCTGCAGCTCCATGTGCAATTTCAACCCTGGACCTTAATATGCTATTGAAAAGTGTCCTTTATGTGATAAATCTCGAGCAGTTCATAGCATCTTTGATATGCGATTTGGTAGTGGAACATGTTCCACTGGCTGAACAGTTGTGTTCCACAACATGTAAACATTCTATGTCGCTAATGTGACGTCTGCTTGAATGTGTAGTTAACACAATTGAGCGGCAGTATCATATATACATATATCTTTTGATAAGGGAGCAGCAGTATCAGTTTGAAGGGCTCTGGCACAACCGCACGATGCCTCAGGTCTGCTTATTATAGCAAAAATGATCAAGTATGGCGTATGAATCTGATACAATCATACTCGGCCACAACTGGCAGATAATATATTCTTATACTATATTCTACTCTGATCCACCAACCTACTAACACAACAGGCAAGCTACCACAAGAAACGCTCCTGCTTTTATTGGCTACTACAAGGAGCAATGGAGCAAAGATGACAGCAGAATACAGAGCCGACAGGTTAAATACATCTCATTGGTACGATTGGAGAAAGAGAAGCTGGTTTGTCTGAATTTTTTTTTTGTTTCCTTTCTTCAAAAGTTGAAATCAATATCGGTTAATTGCGATGGGTCAAAAGGGAATGGGTAGGGCAGGCAGACCAGAAGTCCAAAGAGCAAAATGGCAACACCGATGCCAATGTAGTTGTTCTCAGGATCTGTGATTTCCTCAGAGAGAGGAGCAATCGGCCCCCTCTGCAGGAAGAAGATCAGCACCACCCAGTAGAAGGCAACATCGTTGAAGAGAGCCGCGATCCCAAGCAACCCAATGGTAAGGCTGCTGACCCGAGACGATATCTGGCAAGATTCCAAGTTTGGATTAATGAGAAGTGCCCATTCTGAGCTCACATGTAAGCCCTTCTCAGCTACAACTCTAATGTTTACAAGCGAGGAAAACTTATCATAGCAACAAATTACCTTTCTTCCCCATATGGCCAATGCTATGCGACCGCCATCAAGCTCTCCAGCTGGTATGCTATTGATAGCATTGATCAGGAGACCAGCCCAGGCCCATAAAACAAGTGGGTTTATGGATAACTGTGTTCCTTCTTTTAGAACATCTCCAAGAAGAAGCTTTGCTGTATCAAAGGAATATTGATGCCTTAATTTTGTATTCATAGTCCACCAAAAATCTGTTTCTGGCATAACTGAATACTACATTCTTGCAAAACTACTCAACTGCAGGCAGAGTACTAATGAACATCAGGGGGAAAAATCCCTGTGCAGCTACGAGTTTTTGAATTATGATCGAATGCCTACCGAGACCACCAACAAGGAATGATTCATGAAAGACAGTTGGATCTATCACAAGGCCAAGACCATCACTTGGAGGTAAGATGAATCCCAGCAGCAAAAGAACAAATCCAAAGGAAAACCCGGCCAATGGTCCAGCAGCTGCTAGCTTCAGTAGGTCCTCACGGTTGCGGACAATATTGACAATTCTGGTAATTGCACCGAAAGATCCTATCTACAACAAATTGAACAATTCAAGACTCATTATGTGAAGCGAATGTACTGAGCTAGATAAACCTATAAAAGAAATAAAAAATGACGTTATTTCATGCCAATGCTCTGGTCAACAACCATAACCCATATTTTTAAAGGGCTTTCATGTTAATTGAGTATCTACACAGAAAGCAGTGGCGGATCCAAAGGGGGGGCTGGGTGGGCTGCAGCCCCCCCTAAGCTTGATTTTTGCCTTTAAATTACTGTAGCTTAGCCTCAAATCCACCATTAATCTTCAGCTTTAGCACTAAACCTTCATTATTTAGCCCCCCCTAGATGCTTATCCTAGATCCGCCACTGACAGAAAGTACACATCTAAATTAAACATTACTTTTTATTAATAACTCTAAAACACATCTAAATAAAATCTTTGACAAAGCTCTTGTTATTTATTTCAAATAATTTCCATAAACATTCACTGCAAAGATACAAATAATTTCTGATTTTTTTCCTACAAGTAATTTACTAATTTTTTATATAAAGTCTTTACCTGCCAGCTAGGAACAAAATATGGCACGCCAAGCTTGATTCTACTTTCCCTGGCAGCAAGGATATGTCCAATTTCATGGACCCCTATTATAAGGCCAGTTACTAGGGCACCTGATAGTCCATCTTTCAACAATTCAAGGTTGTCAAATGTTGATCTGTAAGAGTAAGGCTTAGAAGTAGATGGAGTACAAGATACTTGAGGAAGTATATATTTTTCTTCAAAAAGAGAAACTTGTAGTGATCAGTGGATATGGAAGTAAATACAAGGCAGTAAAAGAATACAATTATTCACATGAATCAGAATAAAGAAAAAAGATCGCAAAACAGAAACATGAACATCACATGTATTAATATGTCTTCAGTATGACATGGAACACTAGCTTTAGCATCTACTCCCTCCATTCCAAATTATAAGACGCTTTGGCTTTTCTAGATACGTAGTTTTTGCTATGCACTTAGATATACACTATGTCTAGATATATAAAAAAAGCGATGTATCTAGAAAAGCACGTCTTATAATTTGGAATGGATACTGTATCAGTGTATCAAGATTCTAGCAAGCACTTGAAGGCATACATTATATGGTACCAAGATTCCAAGGTTCAACCTTGAGCAAGGTTCTAACAGAAAGGCATAAGCATATGTAGCAATTCAAAGATGACATCAAGATAGAGAAACATTGAAAAGGAAACAAACAATCTAAAACAAAACGGACTGGTGAATAAATGAAAGAGAAACCTCGTACAGCAAGTTGTCCTGTAGAATAGGTACATTTCGAAGTAGCAGAGTGAAGATGGTAACTAATCCAAATGCAGCAGCAGCAAACCATTCTGGGACCGCTGAAATTATTTATGAACTCATTCAGCAACCTTTGCACTGGATAAATACACTAATAAAATCATACATGCCTAACAATTAAGCAAATTATTGGACCACTCCAAGCACTACCAACGCCACTGAAGGTACCAAGAAATTTTTGTCACCTGTAGTTTCAGGTTGTAATGTCTGCTTGGGTATAACCACAGCAACTGGCTTCTCATCCTCTGGGTTGATGAGAAGAAAAAACTTATATTCATCACCAAATCTGTTCTGTTGGTAACCAGGAGTTGAGCACATATGAGACACTAACAAATTTCTACGATCATAGACATTTGAGTGCCAGTTTTGCAATCATCTTATTAATTATTACCTGTAGCCGATTTGTGATCTTCTCATAACTTTTGGCTGGTTTGCCACGCAGATTTCCCTTGAATAATACTCCACCCTTATTCAGACAAAGTAAGTTGGGAAATAGAACTTAGTCATTCCAGGCATTATACTTGAGACCTTTATTTTACATGATAAAATATCAAATTAGAGTATAAATCATATATGTGATTAGTTTTAAAGTTTAGTAATATTCTGTAAGAGCACTTGGCTTAGTGACCAGGAGCATGCTTGCTGGTAGTAGCATGCATCAATTGAGTACTTGAGTATGAATATATCTTGTATAACTACAGTTAATAAGGTAAAAATCTGATTTATGCAGGGGAAATTAAACCATGACATCTCAGATATTTACCTCGTAAGGCTCCTGACTTGTCACGAAAAATGTGTCAAATCCAAAAACTTGATCCTTTAGAATGTCTATTGTAGCCTTGGGGATCCTGACAGAATCATCAAGCTGTTGCTGCAGATCATTCAGGTTATAAAAATAATCTATATCATCATCTCTTCACGTTGTAGAGTTCAGATATATGAAGCAGAAAAAAATCCTATTTACAATCAACTCTAACATTGAGCTAATGACGAAAAAACAGGATCCTTCTTTGTTCTTTCAGTTCCAACTACCACTCAACTAATGAACTATACAATGACTAAACAATTACCTTCATTCCTGGCAATGGAGATCCACTAGCAACTTCAACAATTTCCACATTTTCCTATGTTTATTTAAAAAATATTAGATATGCCACGATTGTATTGATTCTCAAATGTCTTGTAAGATATTAAGTTGCTGGGCATAAATCAAAAGCATACCTGTATATCATTGGTAGAAGTAGCATCTCCATCTATGTTCTGAACTGTGTCGCTGGAGCTCAGCAGTTCTGCATTCGTGGTTTCATCTTTCTTCTGGCGAGTCATGGGAAAGCTAAATATATAATTCAGTTACACATTCATAGAGCAAGGACTAGCAGGTAGAATGGAAGTGCTGCTTTAAGTACAGGGCGAGTCAAGCCCAACACAAAAGGAAGCATACTTTTGCATGATATTTAATGTAATGCAGGTTTGATTTGACAAACTGTAAGTAAGAAGTGTACATTGTCTATACTGGAGTCACTTTCTGCTGGTCCATTTGCTTCTGCAACACTATCAACCGAAGGTGATGAAGCATCATCTCCAAACTCTTCTTTCTCCTGGAAAGAAAGGTCAGTTATTTAATCCTTGAATTCCTGCAAGATTCTGTCTTCGTGTTCAATTCTAGATTTTATTAAGAGGTGCGTTCCTATATAGAAAAACTAAATGGGTCACTGGTCGATGAAAATGAGCAAATCTGGGCCTTAATGTGCTTCAACCATAGCAAATAATTTGGTTGCCGGAAAATGTGATAATTGGCACTTCAAAATGCGATACATTGCTCTATGTACCTCCTTGTCGCCGTCGCCCTCGGACTCGGTCTCAGTCATCGCTTGGCACGCAACCTTTCGACTGCTCAGCCTTCATACAAGGATTGGAAACAAACCAATTAGATTAGCTTGCTCAGTTGAATGTTCCCTTGGCAGTTGGCACACGCAAAACCAAGAAAAGCAGCGGCGGACCTGTGCCCGGTAATCGGGAGGCAGCGGAGCGCGAGCGTGGGTCTGCGTGCGCGCCCCACGCACCCACTCCTCGCCGGCACGGTGGTAGAAGCGAGCAGGAGACGGTGGCAGCACCCGTACGCCGCGGCGGCCGCCTGCGACGGCGGCAAGGAACTCATGGCGGGCAGAGGCGGTGGTGAAAGTGGCGGAGAGGAGAGCGCGCGCGGTGTGGTCTTATCCCATTCTCGGATTCTCCTCCGCCTCATCGGAGGGAAAACAGAAATTCTTTTCTGCGGTGAAGATTTCACGCTGCACTAATCGTAAAGCCTGGGCCACTTTGCCAGGTAGGGGTATTTTCGGCAATTAGCCATTAGCCGCTGCTGCACACGAAGAGAGGAATAGGGTTGCTTCTGCCGTTGCCGACTTGCCGTCGCCACTACCGCCGCCATCGCTGCTAGCGGCATGAAGACCTTCCCGCTGTCCGGGGGCAGCACCATCTCCCTCGCCCTCTTCTCCGACGTCTCCAACAGCCGGTACGGACCTGCTTATGCATCCTCTCCTCTTCTAACATCGCCGCTTGGGCCGCTGTGGCCATTAGCCCTTGTATGGTTTTCATCGATGAAATGACGAATTCACTGAGATTTCTGGTTTTGGCGCTCTCAGGGAGCTCCTGGACTTGATGCAGTCAGGGAAGCTGGAGCCAGAGGTCGCTTTCCTCAACGCATCATTGGTGCGTTGCCATTTGCATTTTTGGATATGCTGCACTGGTAGCTTCCTAATTGTGTGGATTTCATGGTTTTTGAGGCTCGTTATTCATGCTCGTGGATTTCAGGTGCCGGATGTGTTCCCTGTCCTCGCGGCAGCGCTTAAGGCCCTGTTGTCAAAGACGAGGGAGTCGCTGACCACAAGGACTCTGCACTCTGAGCTCGTCTACAACTACTCGGGGTCCAAACATGTGATTGATCTAACTGCTCTTGATACTTTTGCATTATTATGAGGTTGGTACAATGCAGCGTTTGATGGTTTGTCTGTGATCATTGGTTTCAGATAACAGAGTCTCTGAAGCGATGTGGAATTTCTGATGACACAACTTACATCCTTGCTGCTTGTTTTGATGCTTCTGACGAGGAGGTATGATTTAGGCTGATAGTTTCACTGAGTTACCATCTGAATCCATCAATTGCATGCTATTCTGATAATCTGCAATTTAGACCCTATTGTAAGTTATAGGCGATACTGAATTTCTGTTAGTAAATACTAACCCTGTTCCAATTGGCACTGACCGTATGTTTGGTTCATAAATTTGTGATCTTGAGGTGGCTGATATAGGACGATAGTTGAAGTGTTAATGGATCCAGAGATCAGGCTCTACACGAATTCACATTTACATGGATTTGCAATATGTTAATCACCTTGCTTAAACGAGTTACAAATTACAGCTCATGTGCTGATGCTACTTCTTTACTATGAAAAGTAAAACAGGAAGTGTTTCTACCATTCTTAATTTCTTGCTCCAGAAACCTGGTGCTACTACTTCACACCCTATTTATTGTGCCTTCAATTGAGCGTTTATGGTATTGATCTGAAAATTTTCAACCAACTTTGAGCTTCTATATCTGAGCTTTGTTTTATTAATTGCCAACTGTTACCATAGTTGCAAACAATGACACTTTTTACATCCATAATAGTTAAAATGAGTTCTCCCCCTCTGTTTCGAACGTGTCGGCTAGGCGTCCAGGTGACAACTTTCCTTGGGACCTAGTTACTCCTTGTCGCCTTTAAAACCATGGTTCTCCCTATATTCTTCAAAATGTAAATAACTAAACAAAAAGGGAACAGTTTGAAATCTGTGTGCTTACAGTTCATAACAGAGGTCTTCATAACACACACACAATTTTTTTTTCTTGAACCAGGTCCGCCCATTTTTCATTTCATGAATGGAACCAGTTCAGATATTGCAGAAGCACGCTAAAAAATAGAACTAGGTTAGAGCGGTAGGTAGCCATTAAGATCTAGCTCAACCTGTGTCAGAAAACTAGAGCTAGCCCTATTAGACACAGTTTCCAACAAGCATCAAGACCACCTAACAAGTTCAGCAGACACCCGCTGGCTGACTTGAAACCCCAAAGAACTAAACAAGCTTCAACTACTCACTGTTGCCATTGGTTTCTCCAGTCGTCTCTTGTTCAACTCCTGCCTCATCACTGGTTATTTGTAGCAGCTGGGGTTGCGCCTGTTGAATCATCTTGGCCTGTAAGGCCACTCGTAGCAGAATCCCGTCTCGCTCCAGCACGTTTTCTCCTTGAAGCCATTCTTGTGTAAACCTGTCGGTATACCAGATAAGAGCAAACAAGACAAGACAGAGTCTCACATGGGTGTTTGATAAACCTTTATCTGAACAGGCTCTATTTGTTGCTTTCCACAGCCCAGCAAACAGCTAAGACACCCAATGTGTGAATTTCCTTACCATCAGGCAACACACAGCTAATCCAGGACTAGTATTGATCCAAACTTGGAGGCCCGTTATTGGCACCCAAACAGCAAGCTACTATACTCCATAAAACTCTGTGAACAGGATAGTCATATAAGAAATGATTTCTCTACCTGCGTCAGGATATTATCTTTTGTAAGGACAGCTGATTTCTCTACCAACCACAAGAAAATCTTGACTTTATTAGTAATTTTTGCTTTCCAGATGTTTAAAAATGATTTCCCTGTGTCAGAACTATTCAGATGTTCATAAGTAGATTTGACAGGAAAAGACCTGATTTAGTCCATCGCCACAACAACTTGGTCATCCATATCACTAATCCATAGGCACCTTACATGCTTGACTTAAAGATGACAGGATACTGAGTACAGTGAGGGGACTCACTCACCAAACGTCAGACCAAAACATTGCCTTTCCATTGTTAATTTTGTTTCCTCCCCTTTTGGATAAATATGTTTGATTTTTTAATAAACCAGACCAAATGGGGGATCATTTCTCCTTGGCTTAACAGATCCCACAGTTTTATTTCCACCTTTCTTTTGGCTTTTGCAAATCTTGACAGATCTTTCTTTTCTTCTTCTTGGAAATAAGTCATTGCCAAATACTAAATCCGTTCCAAATGATAATTCGTTTGACTTTTTTTACCCCAAGTTTGACCACTCGTCTTATTCAAAAATTTGTGCAAAATATTATTTATTTTGTTGTGGCTTGCTTTATTAACAAAAGTTCTTCAAGATGACTTAAATTTGACTATGTTTGCATAATTTTTTTGAATAAGACGAGCAGTCAAACATGGGATAAAAAAAGTCAAACGAATTATAATTTGGAACGGAGGGAGTTGCAGGTTCTCCTTTGCTTATCCGAATCATTAGTTAATGTTTTGGGAAGCGAATACACAGACATATGCTATATGGGGAGTTATTCAGTGTAGAATTTAATGAGGGTGGATCTACCAGCAATCGACAAGGACCTTCCTTGCCAAACATCCAGCCATTTGACTGATTTCTCCTCCAAAGGGACCTATTCCACATGCCAGCTCTTTTTCTTATGCATTTATGAAGGAAATACTGATGTGAAAATCGTAACGTGGTAGATGAAGGCAGTGGAGAAGCTCATCAGGGGCACTGAGATTGATCTAACAGAACTGGAAAGAAGAGCAAACCAGCCACAGATCTTGAAGGTTTGCCATCGAACTTGAAGCTAGTTATGTACTGTATAGTTCTTATAACTGTCCATTCTGACCGAAGATCATATTGGTCTTCCTTTGTATTGGCAGCATTACAAAATACCTCCCCAAGAACTATCAATATCTACGTTGCCGGATGCAATTGTATGCAGGATTGCTGCTCGAGATGCTCTCTGAAGTCTCAATAATCATTGTACTTGTGCTACGCCTCGAGATTGAGCTCGATCTACGCACCTGGGCCCTCGTAAGCTATGTAGTTTCAGGAGGTAGCTCTCTCTCTACCACATGTATGACACTATGACAGCACAACTAGAATTAGGTGTCCGTAATACCATTGATGTTCGCATTCCCTGCAAGCAACCAAGAAGCACATTGCGTGGTTAATTTGTCTTGCTAAACTGTGCTGCAAGCAACACGTGTAATTTCTCTCTTGAATTCGATGAAGCTTATTGGACAGTTTGGCAGAAGAACCGATTGTGGAACGGCTATTTTCACATTTGGTTTTTGTTGCAAACCAACAATGCAAATAGTAGCATCTGTGCTTCATAATATGGAATCGATTGTACAAATTTATTTCCACCTTATGACAATCATTTCTTTCTCCTCAGATACAAGAGATGCTTTGTAACTGACTGTGCTCTGAATTTGACATGGCAATATAAGACAAAACCGTGAACTCTCAGTTGGTTCGATTCCTTATAGCGGAACCTACCCACCTGGCAAGTCCCTAACTTAACAGACCTCTTTGCATTTTTTGATTTATTCCAAGATTTAACGACGCTATTTTTCATTGGTAGGTGACGTGTAGAGTTATTTTTTTTAGTAGTAGGTGACTTCTTCTCATTGGGGTAAAAAAAAGGATTTAACAATATTATTCTTTCAGTGATAGGTGCTGTGCGCGCACCCATGGTGACATTATCAATCTTGAGAATTTATCGGTATAACTCAGTTCTTTAGAGGTGCTCATAAGGGTAAAAGAAAATTAAGGCAAAACCAACTATGTTCTATTTCTAAACTGACTGCACAAGTTGATTTGACTTCATCAATCTCGAAATTGATTGCTCTAACTTAGTTCTTCGGAGATGCCCATAGAGATAAAAAAAATAAATTGTGTTCCTTTTCTAAACCAACTATATAAGTTGGTTCTGTAGTACCAGTGGAAGTGGAATATTGGCTTCAAAATTTCAGAGCTCCTAATTTAACAAAGCTCTAAGCAATTTATATATATATATATATATATATATATATATATATATATATATATATATATATATATATATATATATATATATATATATATATATATATATATATATAAATATAATCCGGCTAAAGTTTCAACGAAACTTAAAGCTGCAAGCAGACGACCATAATTTTTTGTCAGTGGGGCAAAACAACGAGTGGGGTTTTCTCTTAAGATGACAGAATAACAAGTAGACAAAAAGAACAGATCACCAACTTAGGGTCTGATTGGATTCATTAGCATTAAAAATTAGTTATTTTTATCAGAAGACTGTTTGGATCCACCTGCTAATAGGTGGTTGAACATTGAGTTAAAGGGGTATATGAACTATTAGCACCTATTAGCAACTCCAAACCTTCTAATGGAACTAATAGTTACCAACCCTTCAGCTAATAATTAGCAGGTTTATTAGCAGTTCTGTTTAAATCTATTAATACTAATTTTAGCTGCTAATTTTTAGTGCTAAACGTGCCCTTAATATAATACAAATACATATTTATGTCAGTTGTGGACTTGTGGATTTTGACAATCTTGTATTCACGTTGGTTAGGATGAAACACACGTCGAAGAAAGACAACCGATGGATCTGTAGGTAATGTAACTATCGAACGAACAAGATTGTAGCATGAAAGTGTTAGAAATGATCTCCCTACATTAGGCCCAACGGCCTTTTGGGCCCTTGTTCTCGCGCCCTGATCGGGGGCGCCCAACCCAATATGGTTGGTGGGCCCCCGTCGCACAGCGCTATAAATAGGAGGTGGGGGCCGGGGCTCGAGGTACGAGGTTCACCGCGGAGCCAGTTCCCCACCGACATCCTAACCCTAATCCCGATCTAGAGAAGGGGCGCTGCCAGCGACGGGAAGCACCACCGACGCCGGCAACGCCAATCGACGCCACTGCACAGGTCATCTACATCACCACCGAACCCATGACGCCGGCGAACGACCCCAACACCGGCACCTCCTCCGGATCGGCTACTTCCGCTCCGTCGGATGGTTTGCAACCTCTACCGTTTACCCCTCTGTTTCTCTAGTAGGAGTTGCGATAGGGTTTGTTACAACTACTGTAAATCGAGTTCTCGTTTTCCTTACTGTGAAACTACCCGATCTAATGAATCAATGAACTGTGAACTCAAACAATGGTACCGGAGCCACGGTGTATGAATCAAGAACCCTAGATCGGGTAAACCGATCCTAAGAAAAGGTTCATGATGAACCCTAACCCTAACCGAGAAATGGAGAAGAATCGAACCGAACTACGAAACCCTCACCCTAACAAAGAAAGAATGAGGAACCTTACCTATCATTGTGTTGCCGCCGCGCGGGAAAGAAAGCTCACCGTCGGCGGCCTCTGCTTGCCGCGCGGGAAGACGAACACGGAGCCGTTTCCGCGCACACACGAGCGGCTGGGCACCACTGAGAGGCCCCTCGACAGCGACGAGCTCAGCCATGGGCGAGCTCGTGCGCCGGCGAGGGGCCCGGCGGCGGCACCACCATCAACCATGCCCTATGAAGCTCTAAGAGAAAGGAAAGAACGACTTGTTCTGTGGAAAGGGAAGAGCAACATAGAGAGAAGAACCCCGGCCGCCACCCACCGAGCCGACCCTAGCCGGTGGCCGCCGGCGGCCGCTAGCCGCCATGGAGCCGCTGGTCCGGCTGCGGCTGAGAGAAAAGAAAGAAGGGAAAAAATGACTTAGGGTTTTGGGATCAACCGGTCGGCTCCCTGGTTTTGTGCCCGCGATGAATGAGGACGACCGTCCGATCAAAATCAACGGCTCAGATCAGTTGGTTGCGGGTGGACTAAATTCGGCCCAGGCGGGTGTGCTCACCGGGCGGAAATCCCGGCCCAGGCCCAGGTTGCGGCCTGGGCGCGGCACCCGCTCCGGCCATGGGCCGTTTTAGGCGAACTGGGCTGACCTGACCAGTCCCACGGGCCGAGCGCGGGGCGTTTTTTTGGCCAGGCCGCGCGCTGCCGATTGGCTGGGCCGCTGGGGCCTTTTGGCTAGGCCGCGCGCTGCCGGTTGGCTGGGCCGCTGGGCCGTGCGCCCCCCTGCGGGCCAAATTAAAGAAAAGGACAAATTTTATTTTATTCAGAAGCAATCTTTATATGAATTGGATGAATATTTGAATGAATTTGAATAGAATTTTGATATGAACTTTCGTGCAATATTGTCCAATGACATTTTGCTCAGAAAATAATGAAATTTTTAGTGCTTCTGGAAAATAACATTATGAGAATTTCATTATTGTTTCCGCTGCGTACTTGATATTATCATTTTTATTATCAAATTCGAACCAACGGGAGAATTTGGTTTTGAAAATTGAATAATTATTGAAAATGAATTATAGTATTGTTATTTTCTGACCAACGTTGTTAATAATAATATTATAATTTTGATTCATGAAAATTGTGCATTAATTTTATTTCTGCCCAACGGTGATGTAAAATTATTGCATGGATGAATTATATGTTTTAATTTGATCAACGTTGAGTTAAAGCGTATGATTTTATGTATAAATATTTCTCACTTACTCTGATGTGGTTTCAGGAGGCAAATGCATTGTGAACATCACGAACATTCCGACACTCAACGGGACCAATTACCGTGTGTGGCGGGAGAAATATAAACTTGAACTTGCGTTGGGAGAGGTCGATTATGCCATCATCTCACCATGTCCCACTGAACCTGTGGATCCGGTGAGAGAAGAAAATGAATCTGACGCTGATTTCACTGCTCGAAAGCGTGATCATGCTGAGATAAGAATGAAATATGATCTTGAACACAGGCAATGGACCCTCTCCAACCGCAAGTGCTTATTGGTAGCTAAGGCCACAATAGAAGAACAGATAAGGGACTCAATCCCTGAATGTGCTACTGCCACAGAATATCTTGATAAAATCAAGAGTCAGTTTACTGGGTCCACCAAGGCCACAGCAAGTTCACTGATAAAGAAGCTTGTGAATGAAAAATACACTGGTGGTAGCATTAGAGAGCACATTTTGAAGATGAACACTACGACATCTAAGCTAAAAGAAATGAATTTGAAGGAAGATGATTTCCTGATTCATTTGATTTTTGCTTCCCTGCCAAAAGAATATGATACTTTCATTGTGAACTATAATATGCAGCCTCAAAGATGGGGCATAGAAAGACTTATCTCAATGTGTGCTCAAGAAGAGGAGAGGATAAAATCCTCACAGAGTGAGTCCGCTCATTTTGTGAAGGATAATAAAAGTAAGAACTTTAATAGCAAGAATTCTAAACCATAAGGGAAACCCAAGTAGGACAAGGCCTCTTCCTCAAACTCACAGGGAAAGAAACCCCAGTAACCTGAAAATCAGCAGAGCAACTCCTATGATGGAGCTGAAAAGGATCAATGCAAGCACTGCTTCAAGAAGGGACACTACAAGAGAGATTGTCCAGACTTCCTGAAATCTCTACTGAAAAGAGGTGATGAATTTATTACATTTGTAGATGAATCCCTGTATTTATGTTATGCTAAATCCACTTGGTGGGTTGATTCAGGAGCAACTACTCATGTTGCAAATTCTTTACAGGGGTTAAGTGGGACGAGAACCTTGCAAAGAGGAGAAAGAACGATTAAAGTTGCAAATGGAGTACAAGCCGGTGTTGAAGCAATTGGAGATTTATCTTTAGAATTGAACAATGGCTTTGTACTTAGACTTAAAGAAGTACTTTATGTTCTCTCTTTGCGAAGAAATTTAATAAGTGTTTCAAAACTTGATGATGACAGAATTAATTGCCATTTTGGTGATGGCAAATGTAAGATACTCGTTAACAATAAATGTGTTGGTCTTGCCTTCCGACAAGACAAGCTTTATTTGTTATCTCTTGATGAAAATGCGAACAATGTATGCGATAAGAATATGAATGATTCCCCATCTGCGAATGTAACTAAGAAGCGGAAGCGAATTGATGATGCCTCTTCGAAATTATGGCACTGTCGCTTGGGCCATATTTCGAGGGGGAGAATGGAACGGCTAATTAAAGAATCAATTCTTCCGCACTTAGAATTTTCAGATTTAGAACAATGCGTTGATTGCATCAAAGGAAAGTATGTCAAGAAAATTAAGAAAAATGCCAAACGAAGCACAGGAACTTTAGAAATAATCCACACTGATATATGTGGCCCATTTCCTGTGAAAAGCGTGGATGGTTATGATTCGTTTATAACTTTCACAGACGACTACTCTCGTTATGGCTATATTTATCAAATTAAAGAAAGATTGGAAGCATTGGATAAATTCAAAATATTTAAAGCTGAGGTTGAAAATCAGCACGATAAGAAAATAAAGATAATACGATCAGATCGAGGTGGAGAGTACTATGGGCGACATACCCCATATGGCCAGATTCCTGGACCGTTTGCAAAGTTTCTACAGGAAAATGGCATAGTCGCTCAGTACTCCACACCGGGGGAGCCTCAGCAGAATGGAGTGGCTGAAAGACGTAACCGTACCTTAATGGATATGGTAAGAAGCATGATAAGTTACTCCACCTTATCGATTAGTTTATGGATGGAGGCACTGAAAACCGCCATTCACATACTTAATCGAGTACCAAGCAAATCGGTGCCTAAAACACCGTATGAATTATGGACAGGAAGGGAACCCTCACTTAACCATTTGCGTGTGTGGGGCTGTCCAGCTGAGGCAAAAGTGTTTAACCCAAACATAGGAAAGTTAGACTCTAAGACAGTCAGCTGCCATTTTATTGGCTATGCAGAAAGATCGAAAGGATATCGATTTTATTGTCCTGACAGACATACGAAGATTGTAGAAACAAGACACGCTGTGTTCTTGGAGGATAACATGATCAGGGGGGGCATGGTAGCACGAGAAATAAGCCTACAGGAGAAACGGGTACATGTACCCACTCCGATAGTTGAAGAACCATTCTTTACGCTACCTGTTGCTGTTGAGCCCACAGTGCAGGACACTATAGAGCCAACACCTGTTGCAAGTTCTCCCGTGGCGACAATAAATGAACATGAGGAACCTGTCCTTGAGGAGGCTGTCCTTGAGGAACCCATAGAACCAAATGTCGCACATAGGAAGAACAACAACAGTCTAATGTAGAACAAGTGCCAGAGGCCCCTAGAAGGTCTTAAAGAACAAGAAGGTCATCTATTTGTAATGACTATGAAGTTTATGAAACAAAAGAATTTCAGATGGGGGATGATCCCACCTCATTTGAAGAAGCCATGAGAAGCGACCACTCATCGAAGTGGCTTAAAGCCATGGAAGATGAAATGAAATCAATGAGTACCAACAAAGTTTGGGACCTGAAAATTATTCCTAAGGGAGCCAAAACAGTAGGTTGCAAATGGATCTACAAAACAAAATATGACTCTCAAGGGAATATAGAAAGATTTAAAGCGCGACTTGTGGAAAAAGGCTTTATGCAAAGAGAAGGAATTGATTACAATGAGACGTTTTCTCCAGTCTCATGTAAAGATTCCTTCAGAATTATAATGGCACTTGTGGCCCACTATGATTTGGAGTTACATCAAATGGATGTAAGAACGGCGTTCCTTAACGGGGATTTGGAAGAAAATGTTTATATGGCACAACCGAAAGGTTTTGTTGTAAAAGGAAAAGAAAATATGGGATGCCGCCTAAAGAAATCAATCTACGGATTGAAACAAGCCTCAAGACAGTGGTATTTGAAATTTGATAGAACGATAAAAGGTTTTGGGTTTAAGGAAAATGTTGAGGACAATTACGTTTACGTAAAATTCAAGAATGGAAAGTATATATTCCTAATCTTGTATGTGGATGATATCCTGCTTGCTAGCAGTGATGTCAGTCTACTAATGGAAACGAAGAAATTCTTATCATCAAACTTCGATATGAAAGATCTCGGTGAGGTCTCGTTTGTTTTGGGAATAGAGATTCACCGAGATAGAAAAAAGGGGTACTAGGATTGTCACAAAAGGCATACATAGAAAAGGTTTTGAAGAAATTTTGTATGCATGCGTGCAGTCCTTCACCTGCTCCTATTGTCAAGGGCGATAGATTTGGGGAACATCAATGCCCCAAGAATGAATTCGAGATTAATCGAATGAAAGCGGTACCGTATGCTTCAGCAGTTGGAAGTTTACAATATGCTCAAGTGTGTACACGCCCTGACTTAGCTTTTGTCACCGGGTTACTTGACAGATATCAAAAGAATCCAGGAATAGAACATTGGAAATTGGTGAAGAAAGTCCTGCGTTATTTGCAGGGTACGAAAGGCCTCATGCTAACGTATAGAAGATCTGATTCCCTGAAGATAGAGGGGTATTCAGATTCGGATTATGCGGGAGAAGAAAGAAAATCCACGTCAGGATATATATTTACTCTCGCAGGAGGGGCTATATCGTGGAAAAGCTCCAAACAAACCGTAACTACATCCTCGACAATGTATGCCGAGTTTGTAGCATGCTATGAGGCAACGGGGCAGGTGAATTGGCTAAAGAAATTCATACCCGGATTGAAAGTGATTGATGATATAAATGAACCGATGAGGTTGTATTGTGATAACAACCCAGCGGTACAATATGCTTACAACAATAAGTCAAGTGGTGCTGCCAAACACATTGACATAAAGTACTATGTTGTAAAAGATAAAGTTCGGGATCATATTATAAATCTTGAGCATATAAGTACAGAGAAAATGCTCGCGGATCCGCTCACTAAGGGCTTACCACCCAACGTGTTCAGAGAACACGTAGCCGGCATGGGTTTAAGGGAAAGCCTATGATTCCCGAACATATGAAGGGCCCAGAAGAAACTTCATTCCAAACAGAGAAATGCGTTGTGGCTGTTAGTCTAACGGCACTAATTGCTGTGACGATAAAACAGTTCAATGCACTAATCTGCAATGGAATAGGATAGAAACAAGAAAAATATGAATAGAAAGATTGAGTATGAAATTAAAGAACAAAGAAAGTGATGAGAGATCAAGGGGGAGAATGTTAGAAATGATCTCCCTACATTAGGCCCAACGGCCTTTTGGGCCCTTGTTCTCGCGCCCTGATCGGGGGCGCCCAACCCAATATGGTTGGTGGGCCCCCGTCGCACAGCGCTATAAATAGGAGGTGGGGGCCGGGGCTCGAGGTACGAGGTTCACCACGGAGCCAGTTCCCCACCGACATCCTAACCCTAATCCCGATCTAGAGAAGGGGCGCTGCCAGCGACGGGAAGCACCACCGACGCCGGCAACGCCAATCGACGCCACTGCACCGGTCATCTACATCACCACCGAACCCATGGCGCCGGCGAACGACCCCAACACCGGCGCCTCCTCCGGATCGGCTACTCCCGCTCCGTCGGATGGTTTGCAACCTCTACCGTTTACCCCTTTGTTTCTCTAGTAGGAGTTGCGATAGGGTTTGTTACAACTACTGTAAATCGAGTTCTCGTTTTCCTTACTGTGAAACTACCCGATCTAATGAATCAATGAACTGTGAACTCAAACAGAAAGCATTATAGAAAACGATTTCAAGAGACATTAATTTTTTTATAAAGAGATTAATTCTGCTTTGAAAAAACAATGAGTAAGGGCTTGCATTGGCAAAGCAGACCACAGCTGAATCTCAGATATATATGTGGCCAGGATGTCGCGGTTGACAATCTTGTCCACCTTCTCCTTGTATTGCGCGTCTTAATTAAGTACTAGGACACTACGTTTCTGCGGGTGCCTTATTTCCCTTTCACACACAACATATCTAG
This sequence comes from Saccharum hybrid cultivar R570, assembly GCA_038087645.1. NCBI lineage: Eukaryota > Viridiplantae > Streptophyta > Magnoliopsida > Poales > Poaceae > Saccharum > Saccharum hybrid cultivar. The sequence continues at coordinate 6,298,024 of JAQSUU010000112.1, read as the reverse complement.
AAACAGAGAGCATGTGCTGAGAACGTAAATTTTGCTCTTAATAAGGGCACACGCTCTCCTGATGTGCCCACAAGATAGCTTGCCACTGAAAACCAATTTCAAGAATAGTCATATTGCGGATTGTTCCTATAAATCTAGAGATTCACGGAGACGGTCCTAAGTCCTACTTACAAATCAGCCATAGAAATCGATTTTCATGACCCCTTTGTAAGAGCGCGCCATATTTTAGGAAAACAAAATATTTTTTTTATTCTGGTCTCTCCATGAGTTGTGCTCTCAACCAAATAGAATTTCACCCTCTGCCTGAAAAACAAAAACTAGCAAAAAGCCAAACAAATTTTTGAGCACAAAGCACAAATTGAAATAGCCAAAGCTAAACACTGAGCCTCTTAGAAGACAACTATTCATGATTGGTGAAAATTACTATGACCGTCATTTCCAACATATGGCACGCCATATAAATAATTGCCATGAGAATAAATTTATAATTTTTTATATGAAATCAAGCAAAGTTAAACTCTATATCAAAATCATAGAGCTTGGTGAGATTTTAAATTTTACAATGGGTCCTAGAAATCTATTTCAAAGATACTTTGTAAGGGAGGAATTGGAAAAAGTCTACGTAACCCCCAACTATTCAGGGTGGACTATTTCACCTCCCAAACTATAAAACCGGATTTTCTACCTCTTGAACTTTCTAAAACCGGTCAAATAACTCCCCCAAGCGGTTTTGAAGGGTGGTTTTGCTAAAGTGACGGTGACTTTGTCTTTTTCTTTTTTATTTATTTCTGCTGAATCTTTGAAAAATCATAGTAAATTACAGAAAAATCATAAAATAAAAAATTCAATTTTGTTGGACTCCACATGAGTCTATACAGTGAACATATAATATGACATTCTTTAGTACAAAGTTTTTGCTGTAGCTTTAGATATATGATTTTCTGTAATTAAATGGAATAATTCATAACTGTAGTTTATATGGTTCAATTCTGGTAAAATTTTTATGGTAGATTAATTATTGTATGCTTGAATTATAATAAAAATTTCATACTCATTGGATTATGTATAACTTAGTTAAGAAAACCACCTGCAGGAAAACAATGCTAGCCATGTATGAAAATTGTTGATATATCAGTGTAGTAGAAAACGAAGGACATCATGCCGTGTCGTATTACCGACACTCTCCGTCATATAGTACTCGGAGATCGTACGGTGGATTACATGGGGACAGCAGTACGAAGTGTGATCCATGGGTGGCCATGTACACGGCTGTGAATGCATAGCTTGGCCCTGTTCAGTTTCCAGAAAATTTTACAAAATTTTTCAGATTCTCCGTCACATCGAATCTTTAGACACCTGAAGCATTAAATATAGATAAAAAATAAAACTAATTACATAGTTTAGACGAAATAGACGAGACGAATCTTTTAAGCCTAATTAGATCATGATTAGATAATATTTGCTAAATAACAACGAAAAACGCTACAGTACCATTTTACCAAAAATTTCGGATCTAAACCGGCCCTTATACCTTCACATCCGTCGGCACACACATCCGTCGGCAGTGTGTGCTACAGAAAATCAAGTACATATGGCCTGAATTGGCTAGACACAGGCCCCATCGGCGCGTGGAGAGTTTATCCATTGGGGCATGGGCAACAAATAATGTGGGAGCTCGGCAAACTGTTCACAGGGGCCCATGACCCGCAAATTCAAACTGCCATCCCTATCCTGCTTGTCGTTCTTGGCCTGCGGCCCAGCGCTCCCACGGTATCCTTGTCGTCCTGGCCGTCAGCCCCAACCAAGCACACGTGTTCATGACTCCTGAACTGCTGATGTCCTCCCCTGCGATGTCCCCAACCACCAATGGTTTGTGGGCGACGTCCTAGGCATTGGGCAGTAAGTCGTAAGCATGATGTGTGGTGAGGAGTCCCGCCGAGCACGATGCATGCTGAGCATTGGGCAGCCAGTGAGGCCGAGCGGCAGCAAGAGGGACGGACAGCCAGTCCTGTAATTTTGGGGCGGGGCCGCTGGCCGCCTCGGTGCCCACAGTAGGATGGACTAGGAGCTGTGACATTCCTCCGGATTATCATTAGAGCAACTCGAGCACAGCCCTCCTGCTTGAGACCTTATACAAGTAAAAAGCACAACTCCAGTAGTGTCTCTATTAGGACACCCAAATCCACCCCACGGATCCTATTCCTGAGGGCTCAGGTGCGGGCACCCAAAAGGCCATTGTGGTCGCTTGTCTCCCCGCTTGCATGCGGAACTTAGGGCGCACGGCCAGTCCTAGCTCGGCAGCTCCTCCCCTACCTCCGGCGACCCTCCCTTTTCTACGGCAAGGCCCGTGACCACCTGGAGTCGTGGCGGCACATCCCTCCCCACGATCCTTGCAGAATGTAAATAAATGATAACCATAATTGAAATAAAACTGACATAGCTGTGAGTCGTCGGTTGCCTCCTCAGGACCCGATGATGAGATCTGCGGGAGTATGTAGGAGCCGGCGGCAGAGTCGAGGACGATGGGTCAAGGGTGACGAGAGGCGACTGCTTTGGAGCCGTCAATAGGAGCTTCTTCCCTTGCACTGAGCAAGGGTAGCCCGGAGCCCCCGAGTCACTCTTGCTTCTTGTCCCTAAGTCCAGGGCACTGGCCTCTGCGTACTCGACGGCGTCCCTTTCGCATTGGTAGGTGTTCTAGAAGTTACCATACACTATTATGACGCCGCGTGGCCCTAGCATCTTTAGCTTGAGGTAGGCGTAGTTTGAGACCGCCATGAACTTGGCGTGGCGAACCCTGGGCAAATTACCCGCTACCCAATACGCGAACCCAAACTACCCGATCCCGTACCCGAACTACCCAAACCCGTTCCACCCGATTACAACTTCGGATAGTGATTCCATATACCCAAAAATAGTTCGGGTAACACGACCCGGTACCCGAATTACCTGTTTTACCTGATATTTTCAGAGCCCAGGATTCAACATCAAGCTTCAAGCCCACTAGTCCACTACGGCCTAGGCGCCCAACAACCAACTCACATCCGCATCACACATCCCCTCGACCTCGACACGTCCCCTGACTCCTTGAGACCGAGCGGCCTGCGGCCGAGCACGAGCTGCCGAGTGGCACCCAAATCCAACACCCTGTCGAACCCTAGCGAGAGACGAGGCCTGACGCTTGGCCACCCGCCGCCTCATGCGGCCGAGCCCCCACCCCCGCTCGATGACCGACGTCGCGACGCTTGTGCCCTGCCCTGACTCGCTCAAGGCTTCACGGCTTCACGCTCACGGCACACTCGTCTTGCTGACCCACCGTCTCCAACACCGGCGCACCACCGCCCGACGGTCGGCCTCAGCACCGGTGCACCACCAGTCCACCATGCTGAGTCGCCGATGGCACCCAGCTGGCCAGCTCAGAGGAATCTTGCAATGCATACCCTTATTCCCTACCTCCAGTCTTTCCTAGTTCCTCTTCTACTTCTAATTTGAAATGCTGGAAACTTGGAAAGAAAACTGATTAGCTATAATCTGAATGTCACTGGAATTCTGTACAAATGGTGTTTTTTGAATATCGGGTAGTTCGGGAATACCCAACCCGAACCTAAATTATCGGGTACCCGAAATATCGGGTAGTGGTTTTTTAGGGCTGAATCCAGGTAACGTTTTTCAATACCCAAATTTCGTATTACTTGAACTACCTGACCCAAAAAATTCAGGCAACCTGAATGCCCAAGGCTAGGTGTAGTATGGCCTCCCGAATATGGCGCTATAGGATCTCTAGAAATCAACGACATCAAAGGAAAGTGTCTCCTTCCGGTAGTGTACCGCGTCACGGAATGTCACAGAGAGATCTATTGTGCCTAGGGGCATAACATGCTACCCGAGGATGATGCCGTGGAAAGGGGACTGCGATGCATGTAGCTTCCTTATGTCCACGTTGAGCTTGTCGAAGGCATCCTTGTAAAGGATGTTGATGCCACTTCCTCCCATCCATGAGGATCTTTGTCATCCTCATGGTCTCGATGACGGTGCTGACCACTGGGGGAATCAACCGGCTTTAACCACCCGATCAGGATGATCGGTGCGACCGAAGGTGATCAGACGCTCGGACCAGCATAGGTATAGCAGGGCAGCTGGTGCGGTCATGTAGACCTACATGTGGGTCAGCTTCTGGAGCCTCCGATCTTGATAAGCTTGGGGGCCACCGAATATGACATGGCGCATCCGGCGGCTGCATCGTCTGAAAGGTCTTGATGGCTAGAGGAGGGTGAATAGCCTTTTAAAATTTTCTACAAAGACAAGCTAAACAAGTTTATCAAAATAACAAGTAGCGAGATGCGAGTTTTGCTTAGCCTACGGGGTGTTTGCAAGCCACCTATCCAATTCATAATTCTAGTATATTGGCACTCAACCGCACAAGTCAAACCGAGAAGGTAACTACAACTACAACTAGCAAGCTACACAAAAGAGCTACTCTAGCAAAGCTAACTAGCTAGCAAAGATAACTAAGAAGTAATGCGGAGTTGAGTTAGGAGAGTTTCACCGAGGGGCGAAGTATTGAGCCAACCAACATGATCAACAATGAATACCAAGACAACCGAACACCGGGATCAATCAATCACAATATGAAAGTGATGACACGAAGATTTATCCCGAGGTTCACGTGCTTGCCGGCACGCTAGTCCCCATTGTGTCCCTCTTCACCACGTGGTTCGGTGGCTAATCGATCTCACACACCGAGCCTCTCAAAAGGCGCCACAAGAACCTACCAAATGGCAAAAGGTTGCAAATGACACGAGCAATCCACTAACGTTGCTTTTGGCACTTCGCCGAGGTAGGCACAAACCCCTCACAAACACCGGAGGTGGCCAAGAATAATCACCAACTCTTGCCAACGCCTCCAAGCTGCACCAAGCCGTCTAGGTGGCGGCAACCACCAAGAGAAACAAGAATCCCGCAGCAAATCAACCACCAAGTGCCAACTAGATACAATCTCACAATGCAAATGCACTTGGATCACTCAATCTCACTTCGAATATGCAAAGAAGCAAGAGAGATGAGTGGGAGGGGAGTTGCTTAGCTCAAAGTGCTCACAAGTATGTCAAATGTCCAAGAGGGAGAGCTTTGAGCCGGCCAACGAGTATTTATAGACGTACCCCTTCGAATATAGTCGTTATGCACTTGAAACAGCCGAAGTCGCGCTGACCGGACGCGCTGGTCAAACTGACCGGACGCGCCGATCGCACAACGGCTACTTTCGTGAACCACCGACCGGACACGCTGCACGCAACGACTGGACGCGCGAAGCTCGACCGGACGCGCTGGTCCCGTGACGGACCGGACGCACTGGTCAAGCCTGAGCGGCGCACAACGAAATAGCGATCGGACGCGCTGGAGAACTGACCGGACGCCGTAGTGCCAGCGTCCGGTTGGAGTCCAGTAAGCTCCCTCAACGACCGGACGCGTCCGGTCGACAATGACCGGACGCGCTGCGCGTCCGATCAAAAAGCTGAAACACGCGCAGATGCTGAACACTGACCGGATGCGTCCGGTCAAACAGAGATCGCGTCCGGTCACCTCTGTGACCTCCGTTTGCCTCCGTTTGATTTCCGACTTCCGGCGTAGTAGAAAATAGGCGTTTCAATTCCTCGAAAACGCCTGAATCCCGCCTCGCAAGCTCGGCGGGAGGGAGAGAGGACCCCAAATCCTCTCTATCGCTCAAACTTTAACGCCATCACAAATGTGCTAACACCACCAAGTGATCACGTCATGTGTGAGTGTGTTAGCATTTTCACAATCATTTTTCGAGGCGTTATTAGTTCTATCAAAATGCATATGATTATGAAATGCACATCTAGAGGCACTTAGGAGTTCAATAGCCGCGTCATTCCCCTCTTTATAGTACGGCTATCCATCCTATAATGTAACCACACCCACTAGGTGTCTTGGTTACTAAAACACAACCCTTAAGCATATACCTTTGCCTTGATCACGTAGGGTTGCATCCAAATCCAAGTGTGGCCATCATGATCACCACATCCATCTTGCCACCAACCTTGGAATGTACTAATTCTCATATGCTACATGCAACTTAGGCATAGGATTAGTACTTAGGCATTGTCACTAATTACCAACAGCAAACATAGGACTTTCATCGTCTCCCTCATCATCATCGTGATCTTCCCAATACCCGTCCTGATCTGTTCGCTTCTGGTCCTCCAGAGCGACACGCTACCGATAGGCAATGTAGTCTCTGGCGAGGTGGGTGGAAGCTGTGGTTTTGACAGAGACTATTCATGATTCGTTCGAACATGTCCCAGTAGACCTGCTTCTTGCGAGCATCTGGGATAGTCCTCGAGATTGTGTACTCGAGTTTGATCGATGACTGAGCACACTTTCTAGAGGCTGCCGAGCAGTGTGCAAGATTGCGAGTGTCGCATTCCTGCCATCACGCGTTGATGACCAAGTGAGCATCTCATCCGCCGTCTAGTCGACTGTAGATCAGGTTTGGAGGGTAGTAGGCATCTGGGCCTCCTATCAGCCGGCCCTTGGTTCTTGGCGAACACTACCGGTGGTGCGTGGCGTACTTCAGGAGTTTTTCCAATGTTGTACTAGCTTCTGAGTTATCGGGAGCGTCTTCTATCGGCTCTGGTAGCCGATTGAAGTAACCTAACCATCCCGTAGGGCCGATCAACCAAGCGGCTAATCGAGCTACTGGCGAAGATGTTTGTTCTCAACCTCAAGCATGTCATTCTGGCAAAGCAAATGTAGGCGAGCTTCATCGCTCATCTCATAGGAAGCGTCAAGAACAACCACATTCCTCGCTGAGGAATTAGGGCAGTCAAGTGCGAGCTTCTCGAGTTCCTCCTGAGGAGGCTCAGGGTCTTGCATGTTCATGTAGCACTCAAGTTGCTTCGAGGACTCAGTGTTCTCTTCATCGGGTTCTTCCTCCTCTATATCTGGGTTCTTGAGGAGGAATTGGTCGTAGTCGAACTCATCGAGGTCGATGATGGGTTGCTCACCATCTACGTTTTCCCAATCCTCCGTCACTTTGGCCATCTCTTCGTCACCGTGGGCGACCACCCCGATGAATCGGGTAGCGAGATCGTGAAAGCATCTAGGAGAATCTAGACTATAGACGGGGAGCTCCTCGGTGCAAGGTTCATCATGTTCTGCTAGGGCTTATTGAAGCCATCTTGCGTACGTCGCCGCTGTGTTCCTTAGCCCAATCAGGAAGCCAGAAAGGAAGTGGTCGGGTGGCGACAGTAGATCTGATCGGGGGACCCAGTTTGGATCTTCCTAGAGTCAGAGTATGGCGTCGAGGTCGTGCTTTCGGCCGATCTTGGTGAAGACGTCACAACCGTAGTGGTTCAGGTGTTGGGCAAGAGCGCGAGGCCCAACATCCACAACTTCCTCCAATCCAGCGAAGAATGCGCAGATCGGGGGAGGCTGCTCCTTCTCCTCCAGGGTGGTTTGAGTTCTTGCAACTGCAAGTCTCCAAACCGATTGACGATGAAGTAGTCCAGGCTACCGAAGGCAATCCTCTTGCCTAACTACATCTTCTCCGCGGCTTCATCGATGTTGATGATGATTTCCATCTGAAACATAGTATCAATCTGTACGCAAAAAGGCCCCTACCTAGTGCGCCAATTGTCAGATGATTTAGCTCTGAGTACCACTGTTCGCCTAAACGGTCGTTTAGTCCGTTTAAACACCATTTAAACGGTAAACAGAAGTCAGCCGTGTTGTTTAGGCCCTAAACGGCGAATTAAACGGTTGGACCATTTAAACCCATTTAAACCGTTCAATCCCGTCTAAACGATCTAAACAAAATCAGATTAAACGTGATTAAATGAGCTAAACAACCATTTAATCCATAATTAAGTGAATTAAAGGACTACGTCTATCACAATCAACATGAAACTAATTAACATTGTAATTATATGAAGTGTTGTGGGATTTAGATTTCTTCCAACAAAATTATTTAGTAGAATATTTGATTTTTACATGTGTAAGTATGTATGGGTTCTAGCAAATTTTATTATTACCTACATAAATATGTATATTTTATTGTTATTGTACAAAACCGTTTAGGCCGTTTAACTCCGTTTAAACACCGTTTAAACGGTCTAAACGCTAAACAAAGGGTGACCGACTGTTTACCGTTTAGCGTTTAGGAAAACATTGGCTCCGACAATGCCTAGCAACGTGATCGTGTAAGAGAAATCAGATGGTCACACACGAGATACAAGGATTTATACTGGTTTAGGCTGTGATGCACGTAAAACCCTAGTCCAGTGGTGCTGCTACTCTTCTTGTATTCGTATGCTTGATTACAAGGGCTGTTGCTCCTAGCTACTTGGTAGATTGGAATGAGGCGATGGGTGTCATCATGATGGTGCCGATCGTGGAGCCCCTGCCCTCCTTTATATAGGCAGAGGGGGTAGGGTTACAATGAGGGCGATCGGCGTTACAGATTGGATTCGTAGTTTGTTACAACAGATCAATCCTATCCTACCACAACTACGATGGCGGCAGATATCCTTGATACATCATGATCTCCAAGTTGGTGGTTACGCCGAGTCTTCGTGGGCTTCATCCTCAGACGTCCTCCACTTGATGGGCCGGATGTCAGTGAGGGTACCCCTGGCCCATATATCTAACACGATGACTATGGATTTACATGTTGTATGTTGCTAGTAGCATTAAAACTCAAAGAATTCACAACTGACATCGACTCTTGACCATAATATCCATAATTATAATGTGTATGATGAGGAGCATTAACAAAAGTATTAGCCGATGTAACATATCTAGTATCATTATGACTAGCAACACCAACGTGAGAGTTCATAGAACTTGCAAAATAATTATTGGATTATAAGATGCATTTGCAAGATGTACCTCAGGGTAATTGTAGTAGTTTTGTGGTGTCATACCTTGGTACTCCATGATTTAAAATGTAACCGCCTTTGCTTTTCCAATACAAGCGCAACATGTTGCAAAATCACAAGTAAAATCACAAGGGGTCAAAACCAGATGCAATCGGCCTTTTGGGCTAGACGCAACGGTAATGGCGAGCAAAAGAACATAGATCGGTGAAGAGTAGGGCTAGGGCAAAGAGACTCGGCTACAAAGTAGAGCCGAAGCAATTCTTCCCCAGTAAAGTCATCAAAAAGTGTGTTGAAACCGGATTGATCCCAGATCACACACCTGTTTGGGCTAGATGGCTTGGGTCGCCACAGACCGAAGAATGCAGCAAGAATGAGAAGTCTTACGAGCAAACCATCAAAAGATAACCAATCGCGCTTACGTGACAAAGAACGGCTAATTTCCAGGCAAATTAGTAAAGGAACCCCCTGAAGCTTTTGCCCGGGAGAGACCCTGTCAGGGCAAGGACATCGCCGGGTTGCCCTAGGTCAACTGGCAAGCCTAGGACGCCATCCTTAGTCATCAGATCAAGCGATGAACAACAACACGCGAATTGAAAGGACAATATATATCAGAAATATTCTGCTACAAACGGGGTATTCTACCACCCGTGGGTGGTAGCTACCACCTCCCGGATCAGACCAAGCACGGTGTGGGCAGCTAACGGGATGTTGCCCGTGTTCAGTTCCAGAATCGGCCGGCCCAAGTTGGAACAGTGTGCATTAAATGTGCACTGTTCCAATTCGTTTGTATTTGGTAAAAATTGTCCAAACTTTGACTAATTAGATTCAAAATGTTCGTCTCGCAAAGTACAATAAAATCGTGCAATTAGTTTTTAATTTCATCTACATTTAGTACTCCATGCATGTGCCGATATTTTGATGTGATGGGAATTTTCTTTTTACATAGTGAAATTTGGGGTGGAATTTGGGAACTAAAAAAGGGCGTTGAAGACTTAACCCATCTGTTCTTTTCCTGGCTCATCTCGTGTTGCTCTGGCCTCTTGCTGAGGTGCTGTTTAGTTGGCAAAAATTTTGGCGAAATATTACTGTAGCAGTTTTGTTGTTATTTGGCAAATATTGTCCAATCATGGTCTAATTAGTCTTAAAAGATTTGTCTCGTCCATTTCGTCTAAACTGTGTAATTAGTTTTATTTTTATCTATATTTAATGCTTCATGCATGTGTTTAAAGATTCGATGTGACGGGGAATCTGAAAATTTTGGCAAAATTATTGGCAACTAAACGGTACCCCGTAATAAGTGGAATAAAGTAACAAAGTCACCGAAGCAAACTCTAGTTAAATAAAGATTCGTACTAGCATCGAGTAGAATATTCAAACATCTTCTAAACAGTTTATCATTTTTGCAATCTGTGTGTACTGTAATATCCCTAGCAATTAAGGCCCTATTTGGTTTCCACAGGTTAAAGTTTAACTCCCATCACATCAATGTTGTGGCAAATGCATGGAGTACTAAATGTAGACTAATTGCATGCATGTCGGCACAGATTAGGAGTAATTTACGAGATGAATCAATTAAGCCTAATTAGTTCAAAATTGAAAATTTTTTATCAAATAAGACGAAAGTGCTATATGGTTTATTAAACTTTAACACCCAAACCAAACATGTCCTAAATTTATAAAATAAAACCCATATTCTACTCGATTTTTATACTAAAAAAGTGGCACATGGGCTCCACATTTGAAAACTTTGTTAAAACGTAGCCTTGTTGGATCTCATTTTATTTGGCACAATATTTCCAACAATAATCTTTAAACGATTTATCAAACGGACTTTTGGTTCGTGAGATATTGCACTTTGAAAGTTTGAGAAAATCCACTGTTAAGTGACGCGAGTGGGGAGAGAGGTGAGAGAAATGTGAGAGGAGAGATGCTGCTGCACTCCACCGCACTGCTGCCTGCTGCTGCAGTGTGCAGGCTTTACCCGATTCAAAGCAGATGTTTTTTTTACAACAAAAAGTATTTCAGGAGGTTTTTAGTTGGGAGTTGAAAAATTTTTTAGTCACATAGAATATTTTATGAGATATTGGAAGGGTTTTTACATACTAATTAAAAAATAATTACATAACTCGGCTGAAAACCGTGAAACGAATTTATTAAGCCTAATTAAGCCATCATTAGCACATGTGTGTTACTGTAGCATTTAAGGCTAATCATGGACTAATTAGACTTAAAAGATTCGTCCCGTGATTTCCAACCAAACTATGCGATTAGTTTTTTTTTTCTATATTTAGTACTCCATGCATGTCTTTAAATATTCGATGTGATGAGGTAAAAAAATTTTAGGTGAGAACTAAACACCCCTTAATTAATAGCAAACTGCTGTAAGTATCGTTTCATCAGTCAAGTGTACAAGATGTAAAGCATGGACTACAGAGCATTGGGGGAGACAAGATTGATCAGAACAAGTTGTCTCTAAGAGGTGTTTAGTTGGGAAGGTGAAAAGTTTTTGGATGTCACATCAGATGTTTTATGGGATATCGGAAGGAGTTTTCAGTTACTAATTAAAAAATAATTACATAACTCGCATGGAAACTGCGAGACGAATTTATTAAGCCTAATTAAGCCGTCATTAGCACATGTGCGTTACTGTAGCACTTAAGGCTAATCATGGACTAATTAGGCTTAAAAGATTCGTCTCGTGGTTTCCAACCAAACTGTGCAATTATTTTTTTTCGTCTATATTTAGTACTCCATGCATATGTCCAAACATTCGATGTGAGGGGTGAAAAATTCTTAGGTTGGAACTAAACACCCCCTAAATGTGCAAGCTGAGAGGTAAATGCTTGATGCGCAAGTGCGTCTGCAGTTGTGTTTTGATTCCCGCTTATCTTGAAGATTCTTGAAGCCCTTGACCTTGAGATGTTGTGAAAAATTTGGGTGAATGGTTTGATTCGCCGGTCCAGAGGGTTAGCTGATTCCACCTTATTGAGGAGTGAACAAGTTGTTCACAATCTGACAGGTAGTTGCAGCAGCTAATATTCAAGGCCTAAATGACCATAGCAGCCTTCAGCCATGAGTACAGAGGAGCATGTAGATAGTCTGGCCTTGATGTAGATACTAGTCACCCGTTCGTTTGAGCTATTCAGCGGAATCAGCAACTATCCAGCAGTGTTTTTCTATCACAAAAAACCAGCGAACAGTACTTTCAGCCACAATAAACCAGCAAAACGAACATGTTGACTTTGAGTTGGTATGGCCTGAAGATTGAGGATGAAACCTTTGAAAACCAAAGCCAGTACACTGCTCGGTGAGGTTTTTTTCAACGCTATGCTTTTTTCTTATAGCCCTAAGTGTTATGTAGGATCAGATAATAAAAAATAGGTGCTCTAAACTTGTTATATTGACTTATACAAGCTATATATAAGCTTGGGAAAGAAAATGTGGTCCATGCTAAAAAAGAAGAGAGAGAGGAAATAAAAGTGAGGTATGATAAAAGCATTATGCAAACTATAAATAGTGATAGTTTACCATGTGTGAATAGTAGTCTTAATATTTTCTAGTCTACGTGGATCACTTTATTTATACTAAAATCACTGAAAATATTAGCCTCAGTTGATGATGCACTGAGTGGCTGTGTAAATTCAAACCGGCAGCCAGCTGACAAAAGCCGAATTTCAAGCCAAAGCATTCCTCGCGCCGGAGCCCGGTGGTACTTGCCTACGTCATCAACATTAGGGAGTGTGGGCGGCATGGCGGGCGGAGGCATGGTGTAGCTGCTGCATCCGATATGTTTGTGGACCAAAATCGATGAGGTAGGGCCCACAGCTTGCCTACGTCGATGTTGGGCGTCTGGAGGGCTGAGCGGCACCCATACCAGCAACTGCAGCAGACGCTACTCCCCCCATCTCGACGAGCCATGATAGATATGTCGTATTACGGCACTCTCCGTCGGAGATCGTACGTAGTCAACGAAAGCAGTAGATCACGTGGACAGCATGGCAACAGTACAAAGTGTAATCCATGGGTGGCCACACACGGCTGTGAATGCATAGCTTAGCTACGTCACATCCGTCGACACCAAATGGGTGAGCTTGTGTGGCCTTCCTCGTCTCGACGAGAGTAACGTAATGGTAAAGTCCAATTAGCATTACGATAACTTTATAAAATAGACAATTTTAGTTATCATCAACATTGTATTAGACAAATTTGTCTAGATATGTCGTATTACGGCACTCTCCATCATAGTAGTCGGAGATTGTACGTAGTCAACGAAAGCAGTAGATCACGTGGACAGCATGGCAACAGTACAAAGTGTAATCCATGGGTGGCCACACACACGTGAATGCATAGCTTAGCTGCGTCACATCCGTCGACACTCGACAGCAAATGGGTGAGCTTGTGTGGCCTTCCTCCTCGCCGTCGTCGGCATGCGGCCCACCGTTCCGACAATCCGGCTGCATCCTTCTCTCGGCCGGTTAACCAAGCACTCGAGCTCATGAGTCCTGAACTGCTGGTTAGATGTTTAAGCAATTTCTATGTCAGTTTAATTCAGAAAAATAACACCATAAATATGATGATATATATAAAAATTAGCATAGTAATTATAACATCATACGTTCTTATATGAACCATAAAACCATGATTCAGAACATGTAAGCATGGTATATTTGTCATATAAAGCATACCAGCAAGATCATGTAGCATATGAACAACAATGACATGATCCAAAGCATAAAAATATGGCATACCAGAGAGAACATATATAAATATAAAAACAAGAGTGAGTTTGCAGATATACCCAGAGGAGGGTCCCATGCCGAAGGCATCGGAGGTTCCACTCGCACTGGTACCTCCAGTCATGGTGTATAGATTAGTGCATTGCTCGAAGTAGTGGACCACAATTATTGTAGGAAGGCGTTCGCAATGCCGACTCCCACGCACCAGAGGAAGAAGAGATGGCGTGTGTGGATCAGGGAAGAAGACGTCGATCGATGACGTGGAGAGGAGCAGTCGCGTAGTCGCTCTCCAAAAACCTAATCGTCCGCAACCCCGAGTAGGGTTCTCAGGCGAACGGTGGTTCCGGAGGCACCTGCTCTCCCGCAACCTCATGCACGCGAAGTCACGGAACGTAAATCGCTATCTAGCAGCGGAGTGGTGGTGTCTATGCTTATGTTGTCTCTCTCTCAGAAGAAGGATAGAAGCGATAACTCTTATTCCCGTAGCGGGGAGGAGAAGGAGCCAGCCGGGGAGATCAGGAGATTGTAACTCACAGGATTAATGCCAACCCACATTCACCATAATACAATAGAGTTGAAACTCCCGCAATTATGAGAGGTGAGTGGCAAAACCGAGCCACGCCCGCCTGCTCGCCGCCTGCATCGCCTCGCCTCGCCCACGCCCACGGCCCGGCCGCCGGCAGCGGTGACGGCCGCGCGCGTGTGTGGCACGTCTTTATCCTTTCCTCAACCCCTCAATATAGACGGATAAAATCCAACCATATAAGTTGAGTCAACGTTTAGCCAAACTCCCATACGATACAAATCATATACCACATAATGTTACGGACCATAGAGTTTATTGATTTATTAAATGTATTATGGGCCAAGCTCACAATAAATCCAACAATCCCCACCAAACTCGAGGGTTTGTAACAAAATAATTTCAGAATCACAACTCTTTTATATACCAGTATTTCGAGGGAGACTGTTAAGTTAAACATCCATCTAGAACAATAGTTTCACTTAGTCATAACTGAACAATGGACTATGCCTTGAATCGACAGTTTTACGTGAGGTGAGATTCACTAAAGTCCATTACTGATACTAGGCTGCAATAGGCATCCTCTCTGTTTTGAAGCGTATAAGTCATATTTCAGCGTTTTTTATGAGTATTTAGAGGTTACCCTAACCTTATAGACTATGACCAGTAGTCTGATTCATATAGGTGCGTTCCTCAAAAGATGTTCTGTAGGACAACATCTTTTCTTAATTAAGATACTTGGAACACATTAAGGTTAACATCAACCTGCCTTACAGAAGGAAAGATATGCATCAGAAATGAGACTTTATAAGGGATCTTTCCTCACAATCTACTAGTAGCTCGTTTCACCATCCTACTTTATGGAATCTCCGATCACATAGGACTAGTTACCACCATAGTAGATTTTAAGTGGGTCTCATACCTATCTCTCTCGATGCACTCTCTATCACATTTTGTGATAGGTCCTTTGTAAACTGATCTGCCAGATTATTGGACGTGTGAACATAGTCTAACACAATAACTTCGGAGTTTCTCAATTTTCCAACAGGTTTTAATCGTCTCTTAACATGCCTCGTGGACTTCATGTTATCCTTAGAACTGTTAAACTTGATAATCACAGTCTGGTTATCACAGTTCACAGAAATAGGCGGTATCGGTTTTTCAACAACCGGTAAATCCATAAGGAGATCACACAACCACTCGGTCTCAGACCCCGCAGTGTCTAATGATATGAGTTCTGTTTCTATTGTAGACTTCGTTAAGACAGTCTGCTTGCAAGACTTTCAGGAAACAGCGCCAACTCCAAGCAGGAACACATATCCGCTCGTGGCATAAAGCTCATCAGCATCAGAGATCTAGTTGGCATCACAATAGCCTTCCAACACATTCGAGTGTCCGGTATAAAAAATACCATAGCTCATAGTGCCTTTTAGATAGCGCATCACTCTCTCAAGAGCACGCCAGTGATCATCTCCCAGGTTTGACACAAACTGGCTCAGCTTGCACGCAACAAATGAGATGTCAGGCCTTGTTGTACTAGCAAGATACATGAGCAAACCAATGATCTGGGAATATCTCAATTGATCCCTTGCTATTCTTCGATTTTTTTTCTCAATAGCACGCTAAGGTCATAAGGTGTAGGAGTAGTGAAAGGTCTTGATGGCTAGAGGGGGGTGAATAGCCTTTTAAAATTTTCTACAAAGACAAGCTAAACAAGTTTATCAATACAACAAATAGCGAGATGCGAGTTTTGCTTAGCCTACGGGGTGTTTGCAAGCCACCTATCCAATTCACAATTCGAGTATAATGGCACTCAACCGCACAAGTCAAACCGAGAAGGTAACTACAACTACAACTAGCAAGCTACACAAAAGAGCTACTCTAGCAAAGCTAACTATCTAGTAAAGATAACTAAGAAAGTAATGCGGAGTTGAGTTAGGAGAGTTTCACCGAGGGGCGAAGTATTGAGCCAACCAATATGATCAACAATGAATACCAAGACAACCGAACACCGGGATCAATCAATCACAATATGAAAGTGATGACACGAAGATTTATCCCGAGGTTCACGTGCTTGCCGGCACGCTAGTCCCCGTTGTGTCCCTCTTCACCACGTGGTTCGGTGGCTAATCGGTCTCTCACCGAGCCTCTCAAAAGGCGCCACAAGAACCTACCAAATGGCAAAAAGGTTGCAATGACACGAGCAATTTACTAATGTTGCCTTTGGTGCTTCACCGAGGTAGGCACAAACCCCTCACAATCACCGGAGGTGGCCAAGAACAATCACCAACTCTTGCCAACGCCTCCAAGCTGCTCCAAGCCGTCTAGGTGGCGGCAACCACCAAGAGAAACAAGAATCCTGCAGCAAATCAACCACCAAGTGCCAACTAGATGCTATCTCACGATGCAAATGCACTTGGATCACTCAATCTCACTTCGAATATGCAAACAAGCAAGAGAGATGAGTGGGAGGGGAGTTGCTTAGCTCAAAGTGCTCACAAGTATGTCAAATGTCCAAGTCAGAGAGCCTTGAGCCGGCCAATGAGTATTTATAGACGTACCCCTTTGAATATAGCCGTTACTCACTTGAAACAGCTGCAGTCGCGCTGACCGGACGCGCTGGTCCAACTGACCGGACGCGCCGATCACACAAGGGGAGTTTGTTGACGGTCCTTAAGTACCAAATATAGTTATCAAATAAATAAAGAAAAGGATCCAAATGCAACCAACACCTAGACTTAGGGTTTTATCTGACAGAATTCCATGAGTTTTGGTGTTTGTCTGTTTCTGCAGGGGGTTATCAGAAAATACGGAGGAAAGGCCCACACATCGGGTTTACATAGAGATAATAACGTGTTCACCAATTTTCTATCATCTAGAAGACTCCAGAAGCCACGAGATCGAACGGGAGGCCGAATGGGCCCGGAGGCAGGGCGCCCGCCCTGCTCCCTAGGGCGCCCGCCCTGGCCTGAGAGCCAATCAGGCTCCATCTCGCGGATTATGCTCCACCGACCTAAGGGATCAAGGAAAACCGTGCGATTAATGTCGGTTTGATCCGACGGCCCACGTTCACTTGAGGGGGCTATATAAGCAGGACCCCTAGCCCCTGGAGGAGGCACTCCCTCATTCTCAATTCTTCAAACCCTAATCTCAGGAGGAGAGTCTCTGATCAAGCCCTAGAGCCACCACATCAACTAGATCTCTAGTATAGCATAGCTACATAGGATTAGAACTAGAAGGAGTCAATCTTCGATTGGTTTCCAGATCTGTCAAGAGGATTCTTGGTAATTCCTCTACTGTTCTTCATTGTTCATCTTTGTTCTTCAATATTATGAATACAACTTTGTTCTATTTCAATATATTGATTATGACTATGCTCTACTTGTTTATGTTTGCGATTATATTGTTCTTAGTTTATCGTAGTTATACGCTTGGCTTAGTTAGATTGGAATTATATACATGTTTAGGATCGTATAGCGTTTATCCATCGGATCCATGGGTAAATGATAAATATTGTGTAGGCGTGGTGCTTAGACCATATTTATCTGCGATTGCACCTTATATGCCGGATCGTGGGGTGGTCCGCGATGGTGACAGCTTCGTTGGTTCTTATATAGTCCCCCTCCCGTGTGTAAGGCAGGCAGAGCAACATTATTACGGGGGAGTGATTGCTATATTTCTCATCTTCCTTGATAATATCACTATGCATGGGCGTAGTCCTTTCTCGCAATGATTGCCAAGTGTACTTGCACTAACTATGATATGCTAGACTTTATAGTTAAGAATAACTTAGGAAATATCCTTGTAGTTCGTCCTAATACCATGCTAATGACTTGCTAGAATATCTGTTGAGGTGCTTATCATTATTATATGTGGCTAGCTGATCAGATTAATTATCTTTGTCACCATTCATACTTTATCTATATTTTATGTGACACTTACCCTTGTATGCAAGAGATAGATGAATGCTCTCACTTATACATGCAATGATTGATACTCATTCCTATATTCCATTCCATAATCAACATTGATGTTAGTAATCCCTTCCCAGTGGTAAAAATATAAATAACGATACCTGGAATACTTCCCGGTTAAAATGCTACATCGGTATTAATCTGTGCGCTTGCAGATCTTATTTATTATTTATTTAGAAGAGCAGTTGCATATTTTAATACCGCGTCTCTCATGTCATGCTGGGGATGATAACTTGGCTTAAGTGGCATGAGGGATAGGTTCGACATTTTTGGCGCCGTTATCAGAATTAGAAAACTAAGTCTACTTTTGGTAATGACGTTAAGAATGCCCAACAAGCATTTTTGGCGCTGTTGCCGGGGAAGGTTGATTTACTAACAAGGAATGAATACGGAATTTGAGTCATCATTCGCATCATTAAGTGATTGAGATCATCAATTCTCCCATACAGATTTACCCCTGTATTTTTCCATTCTTATTATTTTGCAGGGTGATGTATGAATAGAGGACATCTTCCAGAAAATTTTGTTGACAACCCCGAAGCATTAATCAGAGAGGCAAGAGCCAAGCTCAAGAAGTCAACACTTCAACGCAACACTTCATCCAATCCAGAAGACCGCCGAAGTTTCATCCGAAATTTGTCAACAGAGTTCGCAGCCATGGCGAACAAGACGATCCGCGAGTTCTCAGCTCCCACTACGGACAACATCCGCACTGGACCTGCCGCGGCCATCGACAAGAACTTTGAGCTCAAGCCAGGGCTCATCAACATGGTACAAGCCAACCAGTTTTGTGGGAAGCCGCACGAAGATGCAAGTGCTCATCTCCAACACTTCCTGGAGATTTGCAGCACATTCACTTTATTAGATGTTCCCAGAGACGCCATACTACTTCACCTTTTCCCATTCTCACTATTGGGGAGAGCGAAGCAGTGGTTCTACGCGACGAAGGATAAGAACACTACGTGGGCACTCTGCTCTACGAACTTTCTGGCTAAGTTCTTTCCCATGGGCAAGACCAATGCTCTCCGTGGGAAGATTACAAGTTTTCAGCAACAACATGATGAATCCGTTCCAGAAGCATGGGAGCGCTTTCAAGATTACATCCTAGAATGTCCCCATCATGGAATGGAGAGCTGGCTACTTATGCAGACTTTCTATCATGGGCTCATCACTAGTGCTCGTGAGACCATGGATGCTGCAGCTGGAGGCGCATTTCTATCACTCACCATACCACAAGCTACAGCCCTTGTGGAGAAGATGGCGTCCAACCAAGGTTGGAACGAAGAGAGGACTCAAACACGCAAGAAGGGTGGAGGTATGCACCAGCTCAAGGAGGTAGACATGCTGTCTGCAAAGTTAGACCTACTCATGAAAAAGCTCGATGACAAAGCTGGAGACAAAAGAGAAGTCATGAACGTCTACGACTCTCACATGACTTGTGAGGAATGTGGAGACACTGGACACTCAGGCAATCACTGCCCTGAGATGCTTGAGGATGCAAGGTACATCAACAACAACAACAACTACAACCGTCCTCAACAAAATCAAGGTTGGAATCAACAGAGGCCTAACTACTCAGGTAACTACTCAGGTAATTATCAAGGTAATAACTCTTACAACAACAATAATAATTTTCCACCCCTGAGAGAGTTAGTGTCTAATCAAGGAAAGCTAATGGATAACTTGTCTAAGAAATTGGCATCCAATGATAAAATACTAGAAAACATAAATAATAGAATGGATAATTTCTCTACTGCCATCAAAAACCAAATTAGCTTTAATAAAATGATTGAATCTCAGTTAAATCAAATAGCTGCTGCTGTTCCTGCTACTAACCCCGGTATACCATCACAACCGGAAGGATTAGAATCTGCAAATCTTGTAGACATGTTTGATGCAGGTAACTATTGGAGTAATCCCGCTGTCGGAGTACATAATGACCTTCTGCCAGTCAAGAGAGGCGATCCAGGACGCCCCGTCATCCCGATCTCCATCGGCATGGTGGACTTCCCAGAAGCACTCTGCGACTTTGGCTCCAGCGTCAACATTATGCCCAGGGTACTCTATGAAAAATTCTTTACATATCCTTTATCAGAAACAACTATGTGTTTGCAGCTTGCAGATCGGACACTAAGCTTTCCTAAAGGAATATTAAAGAACATGTGTGTCCGAGTTGGTACCTCGTATGCTCCAGCTGATTTCGTGGTGATAGAGACCGGGTCCGATGAGAGGTCACCAGTTATTCTGGGAAGGCCATTCCTGAACACCTCGGGAGCTGTCATCTACGCCAGCGCTGCGAAGATCAACTTCAACATCAAGGGGAGGAAGGAGACGTTTTCCTTCAAGAACAAGATTACACAAATCTCAGAGCAACCCCAACATGAACCAAGGAAGAGGACCAACAGGAGGAACAAGCAGAACAAGAACAACCAAGGATGGACCGAATCAGCTAAGATGGTCACTGCAGTTCAAGGAGGTCAAGACCGACGACTCAAGTCGCCCTTCCTGAACAAGAAGGACGACCCAGGCATGCCAAGCATTGAGTGCTCAATCAATGGATACTCCTTTCAGAAGGCGCTCTGCGACACTGGATCAAGCGTCAACATAATGGCCACAGTCACCTATCAGCTCTTGTACGGAACCATGCCCTTAAAACCAACATACACTCAGCTCCAGATGGCAGATCAGACATCCCGAATGGTCGAAAGTATAATAACCGATGTCCCTGTTAAAATTAACGATCATTTTGTCCATACAGACTTTCAGGTCATTGACATGGGAGACGACGAGTACGATCCACCCATCATCCTAGGAAGACCGTTCCTAGGCACCGTCAAAGCAATCATCTACATTGGAACCGGAGAAGTCCATATGCATTTCCCCTCTGAGAAGGTACGCCGCTACTTTAATGACCCTAACTATATAGTTGAAGATTCTAAGCAGGTCAGGACAAGAAGAAGGCGACGTAACCGTAACCAAAGGAGGCAAACCATCAAGGACATATGGGCAGACTATGAAGGAGTGGTCATAAGGCCCGAGGATACACAACAGGAGACCGAAGCACCAAGTCAGGTATGGAAAGCGAAGACAGTTACACAAGAAGAGGAGGCGCTGCCGGAACCACCGTCTACGCCACCCAAATCCCAGGACAACTAAGAAGAAAAGAAGTCCTGTTCGGAGGACTTAAAAACACCGAACGCCGTGTCAAGAGGTAAACTTGGTAGTTATCATTTTCCCTTTAATTATTGCTCAGTTAATCATGTTCATTCTGTCTAAAAAAAATGTTGAAAACAGTAAGCCCCATGTGAGTATGCGAGTGGCATAAAACCCATAAGTACATTCACTGTGGTGGCATAAAAAATAAATAATAATATATTTTTTCTGTTCTATAAAAATGAAAATAAAAATAGAGAGTGACATTTATCAAGGAAGCTCAAACATGATAAAGGCTAGATATTTATGCTAACGCTTAATCAAGTTCCACGAAGCTTTGTTGTCTATTTGAGCTCCACAGAATTCAGGAAGACTAGCAGATGGAGGACATCCTAATCGCTGTCAGGGTGCTGCCGACATTTAAATACACCTCTGCACCTGCTAGCTACATCAGAAGAAATTACGTCAAGATCCAGCTTGGGGGAGAGCACCCCCATTTATCCCGATAAGTATTTTTATCTACAGTTATACCTATGCTTTATTAAAATAAAAAGATGCATAATCATGAAAACCCAAATAAATATTTTGTGTTTATATATATTTGCTTAGTTTAATAAATAAATAAAGTAGCTATGCTAAACTGAATCTTGAAAATAAAACTCTAGCATGGATATGATGAATAGTTGCTCTGCCTAATTTTCAAATTTGTTCTCTCTCTAGTTTAGACATAACTGTTATAATTTAAAACTGGCTCTAAACCTGAACTAGTGGGAAGAGAACTTGATCTGAAGTCTAAGTTGTTAACGGATATGATATGGGAAGGTTGAGCTGCTGTTTATCTGTTCCTAGAGATGCTAGAATTCTGGAGAATTTTATCTTTGAAAATCTTTAAAATGTTGCATGATGAGTTCCTGTATGATGAGAGTTTAAATTCCTACCACAGCCATATATACATGCTTGTTAGATTAAGAGCCGCACTTTTACTACTTACTGCTTATGGGCATTGAGTGTGGTCAAGCTGTGTAGACCCTTAGGAACTTGTCATGTGGTTAAAATCAAGATTCACTTGCACGTTCACTCATACATGCTGCTTCTACTCCGGAAGTACGCATCCACATATATCCACTCATTTCCATCTCCAGATTCACCCAAAATTATTCTACTCCTGACCCGGGAGAGAATAGCCAAAAACATTATCCCATTCCTGTTATTCCCTGTGAAGTTAATGCTCAAGTCATTTCTACTACCACTTGCTATATTTTCAAAAGAGGGAGATTGCTCTAAAAAAACGAGGAAATAAAAAGGAGCAAGTGCTCGGAACCTCAAAGAAAGAAAAAGTGAGACGAGAGGTAAAAATGGACAAGTGTCCGACAGTAGAATTAGGGGTACAAGATACCCACCTGAGAGAAAAAAATGAAGCATCTCATTCCCCTCAAAAGTTTTAAAAAGCAAGAAAGGTATGTATTCCCTCAAAAAGAGCATTAGACTTTTGTTATCACCATACACCACTCATTCACCATACATGCACATCTTGATTTGACCTATTGACTTGTTTCTCTGGATCCATGGTTTGACTATGCAATAAATGTTCTATGAGTATGTATACTGTATCTCCCACCTATGAGCTCCAGATATCAGAGCCTTATTAGAGTAGGGTGAGAGAGAAGGCAATGTCACTACGCCTTATACCATAAATACCACATACTTTGAGAGAGAAGGCATATACCATTACTGCCTTGGTAAGGATCCAGAAATACCACAAAAGAGAGATCCGAGAAAGTCATACAAGGAATCTCTGAGTTTTATTTAAAAAATTTGCAAAAAACTCCAGAGCTATAGCTGATCAAGAATAAGAGACATGGCGTTTGACTAGACCGTTCTATCTTTTAACCACTCAAGATGCAGGTGACGGTTGCAAGCCCCATGGTGAAAGGTAAAATGAGTAAGTTTTAAGTCTTGACAGTTTACTCTAACTCAGGGATGAGACCTTATTTGAAAGCATATGTACCGTCAACGTTCAAAGGCGTTGCAGCAACTTCTGATCCATAATGAGTCTATCCTTGCTCAGGGACGAGCAAGAGGTAAGCTTGGGGGAGTTTGTTGACGGTCCTTAAGTACCAAATATAGTTATCAAATAAATAAAGAAAAGGATCCAAATGCAACCAACACCTAGACTTAGGGTTTTATCTGACAGAATTCCATGAGTTTTGGTGTTTGTCTGTTTCTGCAGGGGGTTATCAGAAAATACGGAGGAAAGGCCCACACGTCGGGTTTACATAGAGATAATAACGTGTTCACCGATTTTCTATCATCTAGAAGACTCCAGAAGCCACGAGATTGAACGAGAGGCCGAACGGGCCCGGAGGCAGGGCGCCCGCCCTGCTCCCTAGGGCGCCCGCCCTGGCCTGAGAGCCAATCAGGCTCCGTCTCGCGGATTTACTCCACCGACCTAAGGGATCAAGGAAAACCATGCGATTAATGTTGGTTTGATCCGACGGCCCACGTTCACTTGAGGGGGCTATATAAGCAGGACCCCTGGCCCCTGGAGGAGGCACTCCCTCATTCTCAATTCTTCAAACCCTAATCTCAGGAGGAGAGTCTCTGATCAAGCCCTAGAGCCACCACATCAACTAGATCTCTAGTATAGCATAGCTACATAGGATTAGAACTAGAAGGAGTCAATCTTCGATTGGTTTCCGGATCTGTCAAGAGGATTCTTGGTAATTCCTCTACTGTTCTTCATTGTTCATCTTTGTTCTTCAATATTATGAATACAACTTTGTTCTATTTCAATATATTGATTATGACTATGCTCTACTTGTTTATGTTTGCGATTATATTGTTCTTGGTTTATCGTAGTTATACGCTTGGCTTAGTTAGATTGGAATTATATACATGTTTAGGATCGTATAGCGTTTATCCATCGGATCCATGGGTAAATGATAAATATTGTGTAGCCGTGGTGCTTAGACCATATTTATCTGCGATTGCACCTTATATGCCGGATCGTGGGGTGGTCCGCGATGGTGACAGCTTCGTTGGTTCTTATATAGTCCCCCTCCCGTGTGTAAGGCAGGCAGAGCAACATTATTACGGGGGAGTGATTGCTATGTTTCTCATCTTCCTTGATAATATCACTATGCATGGGCGTAGTCCTTTCTCGCAATGATTGCCAAGTGTACTTGCACTAACTATGATATGCTAGACTTTATAGTTAAGAATAACTTAGGAAATATCCTTGTAGTTCGTCCTAATACCATGCTAATGACTTGCTAGAATATCTGTTGAGGTGCTTATCATTATTATATGTGGCTAGCTGATCAGATTAATTATCTTTGTCACCATTCATACTTTATCTATATTTTATGTGACACTTACCCTTGTATGCAAGAAATATTGTGTGGCTTGCAGATCTTATTTATTATTTATTTAGAAGAGCAGTTGCATATTTTAATACCGCGTCTCTCATGTCATGCTGGGGATGACAACTTGGCTTAAGTGGCATGAGGGATAGGTTCGGCATTTTTGGCGCCGTTATCAGAATTAGAAAACTAAGTCTACTTTTGGTAATGACGTTAAGAATGCCCAACACTACTCGCGAAGCACCGACCGGACGCGCTCTACGCAACGACTGGACGCGCTGGGCTCGACCGGACGCGCTGGTCCCGTAACTGGCCGGACGCGCTGGTCAAGCCTGAGCAGCGCACAACGAAACAGCGACCGGACGCGCTGGAGAACTGACCGGACGCCACAGTGCCCGCGTCCGGTTGGAGTCCAGTAAGCTCCCTCAACGACCGGACGTGTCCGGTCGGTCATGACCGGATGCACTGCGTGTCCGATCAACAAACTGAAACTCACGCAGACGCTGAACGCTGACCGGACGTGTCCGGTCAAACAGAGACCGCGTCCGGTCCAGCGTCCGGTCACCACTGTGACCTCCGTTCGCTTCCGTTCGATTTCCGACTTTCGGCGTAGTAGAAAATAGTCGTTTTAACTCCTCGAAAACGCCTGAATCCCACCTCGCAAGCTCGGCAGGAGGGAGAGAGGACCCCAAACCCTCTCTACCGCTCAAACTCCACCGCCTTCGCAAATGTGCTAACACCACCAAGTGATTACGTCATGTGCGAGTGTGTTAGCATTTTCACAATCATTTTTCGAGGCGTTATTAGTTCTATCCAAATGCATATGATTATGAAATGCACACCTAGAGGCACTTAGGAGTTCAATAGCCGCGTCATTCCCCTCTTTATAGTACGGCTATCTATCCTATAATGTAACCACACCCACTAGGTGTCTTGGTTACTAAAACACAACCCTTAAGCATATACCTTTGCCTTGATCACGTAGGGTTGCGTCCAAATCCAAGTGTGGCCATCATGATCACCATGTCCATCTTGCCACCAACCTTGGAATGTACTAATCCTCATATGCTACATACAACTTAGGCATAGGATTAGTACTTAGGCATTGTCACTAATTACAAACACCAAACATAGGACTTTCAATCTCCCCCTTGTTGGTAATTGGTGACAACCCTTTCACAAAGATATTATGATAAAATTTTGATTGAACCCATGTCACATTGTCCAAGTATATTACCATGTGTAAGAATTATGGACATGTGATCATGAATTCAAATTGATAGCAATGGCTCCCCCTACATGTATGCTATATGTTTGGATATAGGAAGCATACATGTTAGATAGGAAAGATTAGGAGCATTGACTACCAATAGGTGCTAAGTGTTTTAGATTATAGACCTTTGAAGTGTGATACCATCGGAGTAGCGATAAACACCATCTTAGCACCTTGTGTAGTTAGATACCACTTGAAAAAGCACAAACATAACTAGAAACCTCGTGAGATCAACAATATAAGCAAGGTTCTAGTACCACTTTGAAAAACATGAAGCAAGAAAAATCTAACTACTTTCTATTCATGCTAGTACCTCAATATAACATTCAAATTATACTAGCAAGTCACCACACAAGCAATGTATCAGAGAAAAAGAAATGCATAACTATGCATCATACATATGAAGTGCACATGGAAATGCAACATTCATGTTTAAGAGCTTGCTCCCCCTACTTGTGTGCTCAAAATTTTAGTTGATCCCCTTCTTTTATCAATTTTCCCTTTAGGGTTTTCTCCTCCTTTAGAATCTATCTTTGTGAACAACATTTTCTCCCCCTTTGGCACCAATGACCACAAGGGACCAATTTTAGATAGATTATCATGTTGAATTATGGGGTGAGGATCAAGTTTGTGATTCAACCTAGATTGCTTGCACAAATAAAATGCTTCGGTTTGATCCAAGGGCAAGCTTCTTCACACCTCACTAGAAGGGTTATCATGCACCATGTTGAAGCAAATATTTAGACAAGTGATCTAGATTAAACACTTAGGATCACAAGCTACTTAAACAAGTTATATGCTACCACTAGATCATACAAGACATGGAAACAATAGTGGCACCATATAAACTTCAAAGTCATTTGATTTTTATGAATGAGCCTAGAACATGTAAATTTCAAAGTCATTTGATTTTTATGAATGAGCCTAGAATGTATGACATGTCAACCAATTGTACCTTGGGGCTCGAAGGAGAGGCATGTCATATATGGGGTGCATCAACTCATGTTGGAGAAGTCAATTATGTTCAACTCATTCTTTAGCTTGTGAAATCTCTTCTCATCAAATGGCTTGGTGAATAGATCGGCTAATTGATCTTCGGTGCCCACACTCTTAATAGCCCTTGAAGATCAAGTTGGAGCCATCAACACTAACTATCTCCACATCATCAATACCAAATATGCACTTGAAACCTAGATCACACAATTGAGCAACCGAGAGAAGATTGAAGTTCAACTTTTCAACTAGGAGCACATTGGAAATGCTATGATCATTTAAGATTGCAATCCTTCCAAGAGCCTTCACATCACCCTTGCTATTGTCACCAAATGTGATACTATCAATGCCACTATCATTTGATTTGAGAGAGTTGAACATTCTTGAATCACCGGTCATATGTTGACAGCACCCACTATCAAGCACCCAATGCCTTCCCCCGGCCTTGTAATTTACCTACAAAATAAATTAATGTTTCTTAGGTACCCATACTTGTTTGGGTCCTTGGAGGTTAGTAACTAAGCTCTTTGGTACCCAAATGGCCTTCTTCTTTGGACCCACAATTGGTGTACCAACAAACCTAGCATGCACACCTTTCTCACCCTTAGTAAGCACATAACAAGAATCAAAAGGAATGTAATCCATTTTAGCATGAAACTTGTTGTTGTTCTTGTTCATTTTATTACAATTAATATCTAGATGCCCAACTTGCTTGCATCTATTGCAATAACGACCATTGCTCTTCAAAAAGTGAGACTTTAGAGTAGCAAAGGCCGCCTTGCCCTTCTTGGGAGTATAGCCCAAACCCTCTTTGTTAAGAGAGAACCTTTGGCTACCCAAGCATTTTAGCAAGCGGGCATCTCCACCATAGGCATTGCCTAATGTGCGGGTGAGATCATCCACCTCTCTCTTGAGAGTCTCATTCTCAACCGCAAGTGATGAATCACTAGTAGTAGAGATAGAGTTGGTTGTGGTGGATGATGATGAGCTACATGAAGCATTAGTAGGACTAACAAATAAAGAATCATCAATAATATCACATGTTAGTCCAATATCACAAGTGACAATCACTTTCTCCTCCTTAGCTTCCTTCATGAACTTCTCCAACTTGAGGTCCTTTTCCTTGATGAGCTCAAGTAGAGTGGAGTGGGCTTCCTTAAGCCTAGTGTGAGCAACTTCAAGGTCCTCGTGGTCTTCCTTTAGACGCTCACGAGAGGCCTCTAGCTCATCAAAGAATTTCCTAAGAGCTTTGAGCTCTTGTTCAATTCCTTTGCACTCCTTACTCTTTTTGAGAGCAACAAGCTCTTCCATCGAGGCATCATTTTCATTGCTCTTGGCAATGAGCTCTTGTTCCAAGATTTTGCACTTCTTGGTTGTCCTCTTGTAGCCCTTGCTCATTTGATCTATTATGCCTAATAGATCATCCTTGGAGTAGTCCTCATCCTCCTCATCATCACTCCTACAACCATCACTAGCACAAGAATCATCATCACTATCATCATATTTTACCTTGGTAGGCTTGGCCATAAGGCATGTCGATGTAGTGTCGAAGATGGATGGCTTGTTGGAGATGGCGATGCTTGAAATGGCTCGCCGAGTGGTCCTCTCATCATCACTAGAGCTATCATCATCACTATCGGAGTTATCACTATCCCAAGTGACCACATAGCCACCACCCTTCTTCTTCTTGTTGATAGTGAAGCTTTTCTTCTCTTTCTTCTCCTTCTTGTCCTTCTTGTTCTTCTTCAACTTTAACTCCCCATCATGATATCTTTTGTCTTCATAGGGGCACTTTGCCACTACATGATCGGGGCTGTTGCAATTGTAGCAAAGCATCTCCTTTGCCTTCATGAAGTCCCTTCTCTTTCTTGCACCATATCCTTTCTTCTTCATGAACCTCCCCATCTTGTGCACTAGGAGGGCCATGGTCTCATCATCGAATGGATCATCATCATCGCTCTCCACCTTGCTCTTGCCCTTAGAGGATGAATCCTTGAATGCAATGGGCTTCTCTTGCTTGACCTTGGTCTCCTTCTTTTCTTCTACCTCATCTTCATCATCATTGTATTGGGCATCGGTCATTATATCTCCAAGCACATCGGTTGGTTTGACCTTGTCCAATCCCTCTCTAAAGATCATTCTTCTCAAGGTGGCAAACTTCTTGGGTAAGCACATCAAGAACTTGTGTGAGAAGTCCTTGTCCTCAACCTTCTCTCCAAGCCCCTTGAGATCATTGACAATGACTTGGAGCCTATGGAACATCTCCGGGATGGATTCATCATCCTTCATCTTGAAAGTGGATAACTTGTCCTTAAGCATATATAGTTTGGCACTCTTTACCGTTGAAGTGCCTTCATATGTTTCTTCAAGCCTTATCCAAAGCTCATTTGCCTTTTCAAGATCTTTGATTTGCTCAAATACTTTGTCATCAATGGCACGGTAGATTGTGTCAAGTGCCGCCGTGTTGCATTGTTTGTTGATGCGGTCATTTGGAGTGAGATTTTCTTCATCAAGAATGATGTATCCTTCTTTGGTCACATCCCAAACCTTCTCATGTATATTGCCTAGATATTGCTTCATCTTTCTTTTCCAATGATCAAAGAAAGAGACGCCATCAAAGAATGGAGGCTTGCCATTAACATGATTGAACATAACTTGAGCCATCTTGCACCGAGGTTGTTAAGCCTAGAAAACGGTGACCACGGCTCCGATACCACTTGAAAGATCTTGATGGCTAGAGGGGGGTGAATAGCCTTTTAAAATTTTCTACAAAGACAAGCTAAACAAGTTTATCAATACAACAAATAGCGAGATGCGAGTTTTGCTTAGCCTACGGGGTGTTTGCAAGCCACCTATCCAATTCACAATTCTAGTATAATGGCACTCAACCGCACAAGTCAAACCGAGAAGGTAACTACAACTACAACTAGCAAGCTACACAAAAGAGCTACTCTAGCAAAGCTAACTAGCTAGCAAAGATAACTAAGAAAGTAATGCGGAGTTGAGTTAGGAGAGTTTCACCGAGGGGCGAAGTATTGAGCCAACCAATATCATCAACAATGAATACCAAGACAACCGAACACCGGGATCAATCAATCACAATATGAAAGTGATGACACGAAGATTTATCCCGAGGTTCACGTGCTTGCCGGCACGCTAGTCCCCGTTGTGTTCCTCTTCACCACGTGGTTCGGTGGCTAATCGGTCTCTCACCGAGCCTCTCAAAAGGCGCCACAAGAACCTACCAAATGGCAAAAGGTTGCAATGACACGAGCAATTTACTAATGTTGCCTTTGGTGATTCACCGAGGTAGGCACAAACCCCTCACAATCACTGGAGGTGGCCAAGAACAATCACCAACTCTTGCCAACGCCTCCAAGCTGCTCCAAGCCATCTAGGTGGTGGCAACCACCAAGAGAAACAAGAATCCCGTAGCAAATCAACCACCAAGTGCCAACTAGATGCTATCTCACAATGCAAATGCACTTGGATCACTCAATCTCACTTCGAATATGCAAAGAAGCAAGAGAGATGAGTAGGAGGGGAGTTGCTTAGCTCAAAGTGTTCACAAGTATGTCAAATGTCCAAGTCAGAGAGCCTTGAGCCGGCCAACGAATATTTATAGACGTACCCCTTCGAATATAGCCGTTACTCACTTGAAACAGCTGCAGTCACGCTGACCGGACGCGCTGGTCCAACTGACTGGACGCGCTGATCACACAACGGCTACTCGCGAAGCACCGACCAGACGCGCTCTACACAACGACTGGACGCGCTGGGCTCGACCGGACGCGCTGGTCCCGTAACTGACCGGACGCGCTGGTCAAGCCTGAGCAGCGCACAACGAAACAGCGACCGGACGCGCTGGAGAACTGACCGGACGCCACAGTGCCCGCGTCCGGTTGGAGTCCAGTAAGCTCCCTCAATGACCGGACGCGTCTGGTCGGTCATGACCGGACGCACTGCGCATCCGATCAACAAACTGAAACTCGCACAGACGCTGAACGCTGACCGGACGCGTCCGGTCAAACAGAGACCGCGTCCTCAATGACCGGACGCGTCCGGTCGGTCATGACCGGACGCACTGCGCATCCGATCAACAAACTGAAACTCGCACAGACGCTGAACGCTGACCGGACGCGTCCGGTCACCACTGTGACCTCCGTTCGCTTCCGTTTGATTTTCGACTTTCGGCGTAGTGGAAAATAGTCGTTTCAACTCCTCGAAAACGCCTGAATCCCGCCTCGCAAGCTCAGCGGGAGGGAGAGAGGACCCCAAACCCTCTCTACCGCTCAAACTCCACCGCCTTCACAAATGTGCTAACACCACCAAGTGATTACGTCATGTGCGAGTGTGTTAGCATTTTCACAATCATTTTTCGAGGCGTTATTAGTTCTATCCAAATGCATATGATTATGAAATGCACACCTAGAGGCACTTAGGAGTTCAATAGCCGTGTCATTCCCCTCTTTATAGTATGGCTATCTATCCTATAATGTAACCACACCCACTAGGTGTCTTGGTTACTAAAACACAACCCTTAAGCATATACCTTTGCCTTGATCACGTAGGGTTGCGTCCAAATCCAAGTGTGGCCATCATGATCACCATGTCCATCTTGCCACCAACCTTATAATGTACTAATCCTCATATGCTACATACAACTTAGGCATAGGATTAGTACTTAGGCATTGTCACTAATTACCAACACCAAACATAGGACTTTCAAGTAGGCCGACAGTCACTAAACTCAAAGCGACTCAGCACCTTTTTCACATAGTGAGATTGTAACAAAGTTATCCTATCATCACCTTCTCTTAAAAGCTTGATATTAAGAATAACATCAGTTTCTCCCAAATCTTTCATCTCAAAATTACTCGATAAAAATTTCTTCACCTCCTCAATCACTTTAAGGTTTGATCCAAAGATCAATATATCATCAACATATAGGCACAAAATAACTCCTTAACCCTCACCATACCGATAATACACACATGAGTCAGCTTCATCCACAACAAAGCCAGCAGATGTTAAAGTTTTATCAAACTTCTCGTGCCATTGCTTTGGGACTTGTTTTAGGCCATATAATGACTTTAATAGCTTACACACCTTTCCCTCTTGACCATTTGCTATAAACCCATCCGACTGATCCATATAGATCTTCTCCTCTAACTCTCCATTTAGGAAAGCTGTCTTAACATCCATTTGACGAATGGTAAGACCAAAGAAAGCTGTCAGAGAAAGAACACTCGAATTGTAGTCAATCGGGCAACTGGTGAATAAGTATCAAAGACATCTTCACCCTCTTTTTGAGTATAACCTTTGGCCACAAGCCTTGCCTTGTACCTCTCGATAGTACCATCAGGTCTAAACTTTTTCTTGAACACCTATTTGTAGCCAATAGGCTTGCATCCATATGGACGATCAACTGCCTCCCAAGTTCCATTAGACATGATAGAATCCATCTCACTCCGTACTGCTTCCTTCCACAAGTCAGCATCAGGAGAGAAATATGCCTGTTCAATGGTCGTTGGTGTGTCATACACAAGGTACACAATATATTCATCCCTAAAAGATTTTGCAACTCTCTGTCGCTTGCTCTTTCTGGTGACTACAATGTCATTCTTCTCAGGATTTTGCGTAAGAGGCTCCTCAATTTGTTCTACCGGAATAAAATTTTCATGCTCATGGGGGAATTACAGATTCATGACTAGTCATGCTAGGTGCAATTTTCATGGGAAATTCATTCTAAAAAATATAGCGTCTCTAAACTTCATTATTGTACCAACATGCATGTTAGATACCTCAGAATTTATAATTAAGAACCTATATCCAACACTGTGAATAGCATAACCAAGGAATACATAGTCAACAATTTTAGCCCAAGTTTGCGCTTCTTGTTGATCGGCACATTCACTTTAGCCAAGCAACCCTAACTGCGCATATATGAGAGATTTAATCTTTTCTTTTCTCATTCCTCAAATGGTGTCATTTCTTCATTCTTTATAGGAACTCTATTTAGGACATGACACGCAGTCAAAATCACCTCACCCCACCATTTCTTAGATAGTCCCGCAGTGTCTAATGTGGCATTTACCAACTCAGTTAGAGTACGGTTCTTTCTTTTAGCAATTCCATTAGATTGTGGTGAGTATGGCGGTGTCCTCTCATGAATAATACCATGTTCCACGCATAATTCAGAAAATTCACTAGAGAAATATTATCCACCTCGATGAGACCTTAACCGTTTAATTTTCCCCTCAAGTTGATTTTCTATTTCAGCTTTATAGGCCTTAAAATAATTTAACGCTTCATCTTTTGTTTTAAGTAGATACAAGTAGCAAAATTTAGTGCAATCATCTATAAAAGTCATGAAGTATCGTTTACAACCTTGTGAGGCTTGTGAGGTTGTTTGGATTGTAAGTCAAATCGTCATTCATTTCATATAAATCAGAATGAACGAGTTCTAGCGGTGCCAAATTCCTCGCCTTAGCAGCCTTGTGAGGCTTGCGCGGTTGTTTGGATTGTACACACATAGCACTTAGAACCTTTGACCATGTTAAATTTCGGAATTAAATTCATATTCGCTAATCACATGAGAGAACCAAAATTAACATGACAAAGACGTGAATGCCATAAATCCGACTCATTCGAGATATCAACGGTGTTCACAACCTTATTACACATATCAAGCAACGATAAGCGGAACAGACCTCCACAGTCATAACCTTTACCAACAAATGTACCATGTCTCGACACGACGCACTTATTAGACTCAAGCACAATCTTGTAGCCATCACGACACAACATAGAACCACTAACGAGATTCTTCCTGATGGAAGGGACATGCTGCACGTGCTTCAATAGCATCGTCTTTCCCAAAGTAAACTTCAAAACGATCGTTCCAACACCAAGAACACGCGCATACGACATTTCCCATCAGGAAGGCTCTAGTCCCGCCGACCTGGTATGAGAAAAATAAAGAAACATCAGCACATACATGAATATTAGCATCGCTATCCATCCACCACTCAGGTGAATGACAAACTAAAAGAGCAAAAGGTAAATGATTACCATACTTAGATGTTCCTCCTCCAGTCTCGCTAATTACCATGTTGGCTGCTTTCTTCTCTTGCTTAAATTTGCGGTCTGGGCACACACTTGCCCAATGATCATCCTTACCGCAAACAAAGCAACCTCCACCTTTCTTGTTGTTTTTCTTCTTGTACTCAGTTGTTTGCTTAGGTTTGTTCTGATTGTTCTCTTGTTGGTTCTTCTTCTTGTTGTTATTACGGAATGCAAATGAGTTTTTCTTTCGCACCATGTGAAAGGTCCTTGTTTGGTTTTGGTAATTGAGTGACAACCTTAGGTGGACTAATTGTGTTTATGTGAGATATATAGGGAATTAGTCCACAGGTGATGGTGTCATGAAGGAGCTCATTGCATATGAGACATGACATGGAGTCATGTGACCAAGGTGGCGAAGATCAAGATAAGGCTTGGCTTGATGGACCGATTGCAAGTGTGAAGGGCAAGTTGGAGGCTTTGGAGCGATGGACCGCGGAGCGGTAAAGCTTGAGCAAGACTTGGCACCGATGGACCGACGCAATGGTGAAGAGCAAGTAAGGTCAAGATCGATGGACCAACAAGGTCACATGATGATATGAAGTGGATCATATCATTTGTGATATGGTTGGTGCATGTGTTGCATCAATGTCGGAGGAGATGGAGTGGAATGTGCAAGGCAAAGGTATAACCTAGGGCATTTCTACTTCACCGGTTATAGGTGTGTAGAGAAGTTGATGACTGGGTTTAGGATAGATGGTCGTACTATTAAGAGGGGCAAACTTGTTTGCATATCAGTCATCTAGTGCCACTTGAGCGATCTAACTTTGCATACATGCTAGGATTGAGGGCGTGTCAAGTTGAGTGGCTAACTCCTTCAATAAATTGATTGTGAAAATGCCAACACACGTGCACAAGGTGGTGAACACTTGTTGGTGTTGGCACATTTGTGAAGGCAATGGAGTTTGAGCGGTTGAGAGGCGTTTTTGAGGAAATGAATTGACTATTTTTCTTTACGCCAAGGTCAAGAATTGGAGGCGAAGTCATGGAATGTTTTCGAGTGGAGTTGCATGCGACGGACGCGGCTTGCGCTGGCGTCGGACGCTGGCTAGGGCATCTGTCGCCAAACCCTATCTGTGAAGAGAAGGCGCGTTGCACCAGATGCGTAGACGCTCACGCGACAAACGCGTGACATCAGCGTCTGGTGATTGGTTCGTGAGGGAAACACGAAGATGTAGCTTGGGCAATCGATGGACGCGTTAGTTGATGTACCACTAGACGTGTCAGGTGCGAGTTTGGTGAAAATAGATCTCTTTGCGCTGCGTCTGTCGTGGCATCGGACGCTGAGGGTTTAATTGACAGACGTGTCTGTCGTTCATGAACTCGACCATTGGATTTCGGCTTAGCAGGACACGTGGCGAGCTGTGGAGCGATGGATGCGGCTGACCGCGTCTGTTGCCTAGGCGATGGACGTGTCTGTTGCCCCCATTTTCAGCCCAGTGAAGGGATAACGACTATATTCGTTTATGGGGCTATAAATAGAAGTGGTGGCCGGCCTTGGGCAGTAGCTGAGCACACTTTAGCCTTAGTGGCTTATGTTGTGGTACTTGGGAGCCCTCTAACTCACTCATGCTTGATAGTGTTTATCGAATCGAGTGAGAGAGCGATTCTAGTGCGTTGCATCGTGAGGATTGCATCGAGTGGCACTAGGTGTTTGAGTTGCAAGCCGGTGGTGCTTGTTACTCTTGGAGGTTGCCACCTCCCAAATGGCTTGGTGGCTTGAGGCTCCGTCGAAGCTCGCAAGAAGATTGTGTGAGGGCACCCACTGAGGGTTTGACTCTTGATAGTCAATTAGCTCGTGATCCAACAAGTGGGTGCATCGCCACAACGAGAAGAGCAAGAGGACCGGCGGCAACCTTGGAGCTTGTCTCAACGGGGACTAGCGTGTTGGCAAACACGTGAACCTCAGGATAAAAATCATCGTGTTAACCTTGTTCATCCTGTTGGTTTGCAATCTTTAAAACACAAGCTTGTATTACTTTCACATATATACATAGTGCTTGTGTAGTTGCTCTTGTAACTAGTTTGCTTGTGTAGCTAGCTAGTTACCTTCTTGCTTGTGTAGCTAGAAGTAAGCTCCCCTTTGCGTGGCTAATTTGGTTTGAGTAACCTTGTTAGTCACATTGCTTAGTTTGTGTAGCTAAGTAATTTGCGCTTTCTAATTTGGCATTGGTTGTTTTGTTATTGAGCATTACTAGTGAGCTTAGGAGCTTTATGATTTTGCTTACTAGTTGTGTAGGAGCTCCTCGATGTGCAAAGTACTAGTGCATATGTTTGTGTGACCTTGCTCTAGAATTGATTAGGTGAGCTCTTGCTAAGCTTAACACCTTAGTTGCTTAATAAGGATCTTTGTAAGGTGCTAGAGTTATAGATAGAGGGGTGTAGTCTTGGCTAGACCGATAAGTTTAATTCTGCATTTGTTTCGGTTAGCCGGCGTGATTAAGTTTTAGAAAGAACTATTCACCCCCCTCTAGTTCGCCATCTCGACCCTACACCATGTTTGTGGCAGAGGTCTCAACCCCTTTTCCACGCTTGTCCTTTGCTCTCGCCCTCTCCTCAACATCAAGAGTACCAATAAGTTTAGACACATTGAATTCTTGTCTCTTATGTTTTAGAGAAGTAACAAAATCCCTCTAAGAAGGTGGCAGCTTAGCGATTATACCGCTGGCCACAAACTTGTCATGTAACGGACATAGAAAAAGCTCAAGTTCCTTAGCCAGTGCCTGAATCTCATGGGCCTGTTCCACCATAGAACGGTTTTCAACCATCTTGTAGTCATACAGCTGCTCCATGAGATGACTCCAAGCATCAGAAACTCTAAACTTTGCCTCAAGAGCATCCCATAACTCTTTGCCTGATGCACAGGATATGTAGCTTTTCTCATACTTGCTGTGAAGAGCACTAATCACAGCGCATCGAAACAGGTTATCGGCAGCCCAAAACTTAGGCTCATCCT
Organism: Saccharum hybrid cultivar R570; assembly: GCA_038087645.1. Classification (NCBI taxonomy): domain Eukaryota; kingdom Viridiplantae; phylum Streptophyta; class Magnoliopsida; order Poales; family Poaceae; genus Saccharum; species Saccharum hybrid cultivar. The sequence continues at coordinate 6,261,035 of JAQSUU010000112.1, read as the reverse complement.
CAGGAGCTAAGTTCTCAGGCTTCCCCTATGCGACGTGATAGCAACTCATAGCACTTAGCCACAACTCCATCCTGGCACGTTATATCATGAAATTTTTTTCCATCAAAAGGATTTGGCTTCAAAGAGGCAGCAAATCCACTGAGAGAAAATTGCTCGATTTTAGGTTTTTGGATTGTTAGATGTTTAAGCAATTTCCATGTCAGTTTAATCTAGAAAAATAACACCATAAAGTTGATGACATATATAAAAATTAGCATAGTAATTATAACATCATACGTTCTTATATGAACCATAAAACCATGATTCAAAACATGTAAGCATGGTATATTTGTCATATAAAGCATACCAGCAAGATCATGTAGCATATGAACAACAATGACATGACCCAAAGCATGTAAACATGGCATACTAGAGAGAACATATATAAATATAAAAACAAGAGTGAGTTTGCGGATATACCCAGAGGAGGGTCCCATGCCGAAGGCATCGGAGGCTCCACTCGCACTAGTACCTCCAGTCATGGTGTATAGATTAGTGCGTTTCTCGAAGTAGTGGACCACAGTTGTTGTAGGAAGGCGTTCGCAGTGCCGACTCCCACGCACCAGAGGAAGAAGACGATGGCGTGCGTGGATCAGGGAAGATGACATCGACCAATGACGTGGAGATGAGCGGTCGCGTAGTCGCTCCCCAAAAACCTAATTGCCCGCACACCCCAAGCAGGGTTCTCAGGCGAGTGGTGGTTCGGGAGGCACCTGCTCTCTCGCAACCTCGTGCACACGAAGTCATGGGACGGAGATCGCCATTTAGTAGTGGAGTGGTGGTGTCTGTGCTTTTGTTGTCTCTCTCTCTCAGAAGAAGAAGGATAGGAGCGAGGACTCTTATAATCTTATTCCTGCAGCGGGGAGGAGAAGGGGCCAGCTGCGGAGATCAGGAGATTGTAACTCACGGGATTAATGCCAGCCCACATTCACCATAATGCAAAAGCGTTGAAACTCCGGCAATTATGAGAGGTGAGTGGCAAAATCGAGCCACGCCCACCCACTCGCCGCCTACTTGCCTCGCCACACCCACGGCCCGGCCGGTGGCGGCGCCGCGTGCGCACACATGGGGCACGCCTTTATCCTTTCCTCAACCCTTCAATATAGACGGGTAAAATCCAATCATATAAGTTAAGTCAATGTAACACCCAAAAATTCTCATGTTTTCGAAATAGTTAAATTTGATTTAATTATGCCCTAGTTTGAGCATATATAATATAGATAAATAATATTTTATTTGGAATTAAAATTCAATATAAGGTTAGGAATTGATGATGCATTCATGTGTCACATTTGTTTTATTATGTTGTGTGGTTTTGACTGCATTATTTTAGATTTAAAATTCATTTTGAAAATGGCTTTGGAAACAAAAGAATGAGGAAAGGAAAAAAACTCTCCTTTCTTCCCTTTTGGCCCGTGGCCGCAAACCAGCAAGGCCTGGCCGTTCCCTCAGGCCCAGCACCTTCCCCTCTCCCCTGGACAAGCCCAGTGTGGCCCAGTCGCTCGGCCCAGTCAAGTAGGTGTAACACCCGAAAATATGCGTTGTGTGTTAGAAAGCGCAAAGTGGTAAAATAGTTAATTAGGAGTTTTAATGAGTGCCAAAAATAATTTTTTTATCTGTAGCTTTGATGAATGATCAGAGACCATAGATGCGTAGAGCTCGTCGAATGCATTCCGTTTGACTACTTATACATATCATTTGGAGTTTGGATCATGAAGATATAAATTTTGCATTATTCAAGGAATTAAAAAAAAATGTGAACAGTCGCACGTGGTTACTGTAGCGTCGCCCAGGCTACAGTACCGATGGCTTTTCCCTTTTCTATGCCGGTGTCCCTTCAGCCGCCCACCTATATCACGCACCAAAGAAAAGAAATAGAAGGAGAAGGATAGCAAAGAGAGAAGAAGAGAGGGAGAGAAACCTATGGCTTAACCGTCCTTCGTCATCGTATTGTTCCTTCTCAAAAACCGGTCAGTCACCTTCTCCTCTCCTTTTCCCCTCGATCCATCCTTCCCCTCGCTGTTCTTGATGGCGGTGCCATACGTGGAGTAGATCAAATCAACACGAGGGGCAATGGTGGGAATCGCTGCAAGAAAGAAGGGGGAATGGGAGGTCAATCATTGCGGATCTTCTTGATACTCACTGTTTGGGGTAAGGTCTCACTTTACCCCAGTGTTTTGATGTGAAATTTATGCTAGGGTTCGCGAATTTGATGGATTAGTTGACGGGGTTAGGGTTCTTATCTCGTAATTAAGCCCTACTGTGTTTTCAGATTCTGCAGTTGTTGGTTATGTGCTGTTTACATCTTCTTTTATGTGCTATAAAATCATGGGAAAATTATAATGTGTTAGTATACTTCAGTATCTTTGTTTTGGTGTAAAGATCACCTTTTTAGCACTTGTGGTTTAGCAGATATGGTCGTGGTTTGATGATGCATTTGTTCTGTCAAAAATCTGGACATAGTTAGATGCATTCAGTTTTATGTTATCATACATCCATAATCTCGTAAAATGATCTAAATGAAAGTTGTTGGTAATTTCATAAGCTTTCCATATTGTTGAAGATCACAAGTGTTGGATCAGTAAATCTCCAGTTATGTATGTTTTAGTGGTCTGTTGTTGTTCTGTCATCAGAAATGTTCACTTAGATTCTTGGTTTGTTATGAGTATCTTTCAGTCCTTAAAATCCAAAGCTTATAACATGAAAGTTGTATAACATTAGTTAATATTTCCATATTGGTAAATCTTATAATTTTTGAATTAGTATATCTCCAATTATGAATTTTAGAAGCTTGCTATCCTGTTTTTGTCGTCAGAAAAGTTCAGTTAAGTTCAGAGCTTGTTTATGCTGTCTTGGAGATCTCATATGCTAGATTGTTTTATATAGAAGTTGTAGATAATGCTGTTTTACATCTTCTATATAAGTTTCATAATTTTTGAACATGTAATTTATCTACACCAAAAATGTGAAGCATGGTTGCTGCTGTTGGTGGGTTGTTTGGTCGCTGTTTTGAGGGAAACGATAGTGCAAGCCGTATGATTGCTTTATGTGTTATTTGTATGTGTTTGTATGAATATGTTCTGAGGTAATGATGTTTGAACAGGTGGTGTACCTTTGGATCATTCTTAGCTCATGTTCTTTCATCGTCTTTTGAGGCAAGTAAACGTAGCGGTGGTTTGCTACAGCTTGACATGTTATTTAATCTACCTACACTTTGTCATAACATTAACTAAATCAAGATAATATCTAAGAATGAATTCACTTGTCCCTTTATAAAGTAACTTATATATGATCTACATTGTTGAATATTTTATCATTTATCTATCGTCATGAGGTAAGTGCTATGAATTACAATGGTGGATGTATGTGGCATATGTGGTAAGTATTTCTGCGGTTGCATCATGTCATTGCATCATATTGCATTGCATAGCATTCGTGGATGTCGCCGCTTGCTGGCTGCGACCGTACCGGTACAGCATCGTACGTTGCCCGAGGAGGGGTACGATGCAGCTTCATACCTTGTTGGGTATGGAGGCAGTGGACATGCATATGCATTGCATCTGCACTCTCTCTGAGGTTTACTTGCATTGAAGTTGTGGATATGAGGAGTTTCTTTCATTTGAAGAGGTGGTTTATTTATTGAATATCATGATGTTGTTTACTCCTTTATGCTGTTGTCATTGGATAAATAATTTGATTATGAATTATTAATTTCTTATGATGTCATATCTTCGACATTTAAATCGATGCTTAATTAACTTGTAGTTTGAATGATATGATCAAGCAGTTTGCTTGCTGAGATTTATTCTCACCCCTTTTATCTTTCCAGGGTTTGGATGCTTGCTTGGATGCTTTGCTTCCTTGAAGGGATGGGATTAGCGGCACAACTTCACTATTACACCCATATCTAGTTATAATAATAACACTCTTGCCTTGCTGTAACAAACTTAGTTTATCTTCGTGGTGATCTTTCATGGTTTAATAAAACATTTAAGTTGGAGCTTTACTTAATTATAGTTTTGTCCTTGATGTTGCTTCCGCGCTTTACTTTGACGTTTGGTTTTTTTTGCTGCCAAGTTTTGTACTTGGGCATGAGGGAAGGGACGTTAGTGACATCTAAGGCTTTTGTGGCGCCTGGGGTGTTACAGTAGGTCACCGAGCCGCACTTCCTTTCCTCTCTGTCTAGCTGAAGATTGGTCCCGCGCTTTTGTTTCACTGACAGGTGGGCCCCGCTGTCAGCCATGTCTTCCTCCTCATGTAGCCGAGTCGGACTCTCCCTCTGTCCCTCTGTTTGAAATCGCAGGAGACGATCCCAATTTTCATGGGATTCCTTGCGTGTGCTGCAAGCCGAGCCACCCCTATAAGAAGGAGAGGACCCTGACGCGTCTTCGTTTTCCCATCTGCATGACACCCAGAGTCCTAGATATCGCACGCCGCATCTCGCCGCAAGGAGCAGAGCCACCCGCTGCCATCCTTGCCGCTCTTCATTGCTCCGTCGAAGCGTTTCACCCTCTGCCCAGCTCCGCGTCAAGGTGACGAAGCGGTAGATTCCTCTCTTCCTGTTTCTTTGGCGCTGTAGCTCACCCGTGGCATCGCCGAACTTCGCAGGAAGCAACCGACCACCTTCCGAGCCACTCATCGTCCTCGGGCCGATTCTGCACCCCGTTTTCATCTCCAGTGAGATCGTGATTTCCTAATCTACCTTCCCATGTTTTCGGTTTGTCGAATCATGGACCGCATCACTGGAATCGCCAACTCTGGCGAGGTCCTGGCCATGGCGCCGCCGTGTAGGACCTGTAGCCGGCCGGAATTTCCTTTGCCTCCCTCCAACTTTTAATCTGGGCCCTTCATCTCCGATCAACGGCCGAGAGCCACCGATACCCCTTCGCGGGGCAAACTTGTTAAAAAGCCCCTGAGCTTTTCATTAATAGAACCCGTAGTCCTTTGCGCCTTCTGGAGTTTACGTTTTCTCCTTTTGAAAACGTATTTTTGGCTCGGTTTAATTAAAATACGATTTAATTATTTATAGAATTGCTATTAAACTTCAAATGCTTATAACATGCTCGTTTTAACTCTAATTTGACCCGTTCAAGTTGCGTTAGGTTCGTATTCGCGAGCTCTACACATTAGTGCTACTGTTCAGTAGGTTTATAACATTTAAATATCAAGCTTATATTAGTGTATTTATTTATCTATAGGAAATCTTAGAAAATTCATATCTTTCACGTTTTAACTCTGTTTTCTGTGATCTTTACGTCTGTGTGATTATAGTAACGTGTAGAATAGTTTTTTAAATTTTTATACTGTTTTGCTACTGTTGGTATACTGTTCTAATATGTCTCTTTGTTTGCTTCGTGTATGATTGTTCGGATGATTGTGTGTTGCTGCGTGGTGATTGAGTATAGACGGTGAATAGTTTCTTGATGATTAGGAGTATTACTTTGAGCCGGACCAGCAGTACCAACAGAAAAGCTTTGATCAAGGCAAGTATAACACGGGACCATCCTTGTTGTCCTATTCACTGAAATTATCATACATATGCATATGTCATATCGGCAACCTTAGATATTTTAACTTAGCGATTGATATCTTGATTCCTTGTCACCCATGAGATTATGCATTTGGGTAGTTTGGCTAGTGCTTGATTTATGAACATTGACCTTGTAATATGACTAATGAATGGTGCAAACAACTGTTAAGATGATTTAATTCCTGTTACAAGGGGCTTTAGTTGTTTAAAAGACTTTTTCTAGCTGGTTAGTGGTTACCTTAAATGACGTAAGAATGACTTGACACGTTGGGTGTAGGATAGCCTCTACTCTATGACTATAGCCAAAAATGAATTATGCCATTTGAAAAGGGGTTCCTACATCCGCCTGCCGAGTGAATCTAATGGCCCTAACTTGTTAGACGAACCTTTAAGTGGCTTTATATAGTTCTCCGGTGTTTGAGTTTGATCTCCCCACACATTTGAAAATCGTGACTCACAATAAAAGTGTACACCTCTGCGCAGAGTTAAAAACCGGTATACTAGCCGTGCTCACGGATACGAGCAGCCTTAGATATTCTTACAGAATAAATAATCACCATTGATATATCATGCTTAATACTGATGTTGTTATTATTATGCCATGTTAATGTTATTTTATTATTCTTATTATAATTGATCATTTGTTCATTAATGAGATTTGAATTACCTTGATGCTACTCAACTGCTAAGTATATATTGAATAAAAGCTAAATGCAGTCAGTCTCATGAACCCTGTGTTATATTTGTTGAGTTCGATATGGACTTACTCTTGCTATTTTCCACCACCACATATGAAGATTACGATGATGACTATCGAAATGAGTATTAGGCTTGATGTCAACCAGTCGACTGTGTCCCTGTGATTGGAGTTTCCGTTGGAGAATTACTATTAGTTGCTACAATTATTGCATAAGACTATGTGATAAATACTTATTCGCTATGTAATAAGCATTGTGATGATATTATATAATTTGTCAGCTTATGTGTGCGATCGTTTCCTGGGGCGCACATGAGTCTTTTATGCATCCTATTTTTGTCCTTAAAAATGGGTGTGACAGTCAACGTTTAGTCAAACTCCTGTACGGTATAAATCATACACCACATAATATTACAGATCATAGAGTTTATTAATTTATTAAATGTATTATGGGCCAAGCCCACGATAAATCAAACACTGTTGATGTCCTCCGCTGCGATGTCCCCCAACCACCAATGGTTTGTGGGTGACGTGCTGGGCACCGGGTAAGCATATATGGTGAGGGGAGGCGGCCAGGACCAGGACGATGATGGCGCCAACCTCCAACCGGCACCGCCACTCGCGGAGATGCGGCAGAAGTGCGGACGGAAGCCTGGCCCCAGGCCCCAGGCCCCAACACGGCGACCGGCCACCGTGAGGCCGAGCGGCGGCAAGAGGGACAGGATCTCAACCGCTGCCGCAGCCGTGCCCACGGTTTCCCGCAGATGCAATGCACGGGGCGTCCGGTACTCCGGTGTCGCATCGGAGGCTCGCAGCCGCCTACATGGCACCGACACCAGTGCAACAGGAATTTCCTGTGTCGAAGAAACACTACTGGGATGTAAGAAAACCCGACAAAAATATCAATTATGTTGATTACCGAGAAAATATATTCATCTTGTTCGGCTGCTTTTATCAGCACGGCTTATCAGCCGTGGTACAGTATTTTTCTCTCATAGCAAAACAGTCACAGCCGGCTTATAAGCCACAGAAACAGCCTGCCGAACAGGGTGATTAGCTTGTCAACTTTTCGACACAGTTTTTTTTTCTGACGAATTTTCCTGAGCAGCGGTGCACACGGAACTTCCACTGCACAATTTATTTACACTAGTAAATATACACGTGCGACACACATGTGTTTATTGTTTTGATTAATAATATATTGTCCAAATTATATATGAATATGAAATTATGAACTAATTATCTCTTGCTCAGATTGATACCGTCAACATCGATATGTGACAATAGAACCATATATCAAGTATAGGATACGTACATAGATAGACAAATAAATAATCTATGACTTGCTTGGTTAGCTCATTTACGTTACTCATGCGTGCCACGGGAAACTCATTGCAGACAGTATAATTTGGCATCATCTAGCGTCTTGTACGTAGCAGATAGAGCCTGGTCTGCATGGCAGCCTTGGGCCTAGACTCGAAACTCGATCGTGCACCCGAGCTTCCAGACGTACCATGGCTGTCCTCAGTGGCGTATGCGGGAGCACAGGTTCTGGCGGCCGGGCGTCATTTGAAAACAAATACAATAAAGGCCGGCACAATATTCCAAGGATTACCGTAAAAAAAACTCCAGCTAAGCAAAGAGCACAGAAGACATGAAAATGAAGAAAAATGGCAACCAGCAAGGCAAATATCAGCATCAAAATCTTTTAAGGACACGTGATGGACGAGGACTCATGAGGTCCCTTTTTCCCTTGCGCAAAGGAGGATTGTACCAGGGCACCAACCGAGGAGGTCTCGCTCTCGGATGTCTGCTTTTCAAGTTGTTAATTAATGAGATACATGCTCCTCTCTCTCTATATAGCTAACTTGTTTGAGAGCAACCCATCGCTGTAGCTGAAGGTTCGTGATCTTGCTGATAAACTCACGCACACACACCACACAACGCCCTGTCGCTCTCTCATCCTCCTAAGACTATGCAGATATGGATTATTTGAGGAACATCCTTCTTTCTCAATTTTCCCCAATCTTTTAAACATGGTGCAGTACACATTGACATGCCATGCCTAAGGTTAGCGTGCTCCCTCTCTCTCTAGCACATGCATGCAGAGTCGGATGACGCAATCATAAACTTTTTTAATCCACCACACTTGACACCGCAACGAACTCTGTTTCTCTCTCCACATGACCGAATGTACGAAACCGTATCCAACACAGGATAGTTTACAGGAAGGGAAAAAAAGAGAGGATTCCTGACTCATGAACCAGTATGGCATACGTGACCGACGAGGACTTAAACAAATCTGAATCTTTTCTTTACGTATCATGCTAGAAGTCTTACATGTAAGATGTAAAATCACGGATGACGGATGACCCATATAGCACGATGTCTAGATTGAACGGTTACTATAGAGGGAGAGGCTCCTAAAAAAACTCGTTCTTTTATAGTAGGAAAAGTCAGAAACTGACATGTTAAATAATATCATTGTCGAAGGAACCAACAGGAAAATATTTTTTTTACTGTGCGCTATCCTCTTAAAAAAATCTTTGATAACTGATAGGTTAAATAATTTTCATGTACGTGATGTACGTGATCCTAGGCTCGTATAGGGATATATTTTGCAACCGACAAAGTAATGGAAAAAATAGTTTTCTAGCTCTAATCCCATTATTTTGCATGTCAGTTGTCTCTTATTAATATATTCCATATCGGTCTTTGCGCATGGGAAAAAATAACTAGAGGATTAGGTTATATGTCTTCTTTGTCAGCCGTAGCGCACAAAATATATAGATTACTAAGAAAAATATCACAAGCCCAATAATAAAAATAGGTTCAAGATTTGGATAATTCATCCATTCCACATAATAATACTTCAGTGGAGCTATTACGCGCCATACTTCCTTAACCAAATGTGTCAATTTTATGGACACAACAAGAGTTCAAGATGTATAGTAATATAATTATTTTGGGTTCTAGGAAAATTTATGCAAACAGAACTTTGTAAATACTAAATATTCCGTCCATTCTAAATTATAAGACTTTTTGGAATTTCATATTCGCATTCTAGCATTCAAATTGGATAGGTAACCCACATGGCCACATTGATATTAATAAGCATATAAAGGTTCCACAACAACCCCACAAACCATTCAACAACATAGGACATCCAACATAGGTTTTGCCTTCACAGATGCGTCCAAAAACTCTCCGGAACCTATTTGAGTGCCATCGGAGTGGGAGCCTTTGCTCTGATTGGTCTTCATCCGCTCATTCTGATGCACTGTACGTGGAGCAGACCCTAGCTGACACAGGGTATAGCATGTTTCAATGCGAAGCATTGGTACAATCCGATGCTCACGAACCTCGCCATCCACCACCGCTGGTCCCCCTCATTTCTCCTCCGGTATCTCGCCGGGAGCTGAAGGGAGTGGAGATCTATTGTTTTTAATAAGTTTTTTTTCCAGTAGATCGAATCATTAGGGTTAATGTCTCTCCATGTCAAATTACTTGGTACTGGAGTTTTATCTCCTCCTTCTCCTCATCTCTGTTGACGGTGAAGGAGAAGGGTGGAATCGTTTTCTCCATGGTGGCTCCGTTGAAGATGAGGGCGACAATGTCGGCGTCATCATCTTCATCGACATGACGATATGGAGACTTTTGTTTCCGGACGGTGGCATCAAGGCGGAGATGATGTCGCCGCCATGGAATAATTTTCTCCGGTCTCTTCTCCGTTTTGTTGTGGTTAGATTTGGCCACCATGAAGGACTAGGGAGAATAATTTTCAGATCAGTCTTCCGTACTCTTTGGTGGCAGAAAGAAGAAGAAGAAAGACACAAGAAAGAAGAAGTTCCTCAATTCCGCCTACAGGAATGTTGGCTGTTCGTTGGGCATTTGTTCTCAGGCCATTTGCCGAGTGTTTGCCTGTGCGGTCATCCATACTGCAAAGCATCTAACAGGTTAGGTTTTGAGTTGTGCTATTCACAGCGTGAGTACTATTTTATAATCCAGAGTGCTTATAATATGTTGATGTACCCAGCTATCATATAATATAATTCTTCTTTCGTCGCAAACTGGTTGGTGTCTAAAAGCTATCGGAGTGGGAGCTATTGCTCCGATGCACTTCTCACTCTGATGCCCCGTTCTTCAGCAAACCCTAGCTGAATCCTAGAGCACATAGCATATATTCCGATGACATGCATCCTATAAATCCGATGCTGCCTCAACTACTCCATTCACTTCCATTTCAAGCAATTTTGTGAATGGGGTGGATTCCAATTGATCTTTGGGCCTCCCCAAAGCTACCTAGCTAGTGCTAAGTTTAACAAGTGTGCACCACACCTAAACCATTTGAGGTGTTGAGCACTAGAAAGTTCTTTGCTAGAACATCCAAGGTCTTAACTCGGATACAAAATGGAACTGTATTCGAGACCGTCAGTTACAAAGTAACTATGATGTGGTCTATTTACAAGAAACTAAGCACTCTCACTTTGATCTTGTCTTTCATCGATAGTTCTGTCCGGTTATGTTTGATGATTTTTATTTTTACCCTCCAATGGGGCTTCTAGTGGTTCTATCATCATCTGGAAAAGTACCTTTTCCTTGGCACTCATGTTTTTTTTCAAAACAACTTTGCTTCCTCAGTCCAATTTACCTCTGTTCACAACAATTCTACCTGGATCCTCACCAACATTTATGCACCCTGCACACCTTTGGGAAAAAAAGATTTCATTGAGTGGTTTAGAAATATTCAAATGGCAGATCATGTTGATTGGCTAGTTGTTGGTGATTTAAACCTTTATAGAAGCCCAACTGACTGACACAGGCTAGGTGCAAACTATTTAGACATGTTCATGTCCAATGAGGCAATTAGTGCCTTAGGTTTGGTTGAGCTCCCTTTGAAAGGCAACCATTTTACTTGGACTAACAAGCAAAAGTCATCCTTGTTAGAGATGCTAGACTAGTTTTTCACCTCGCCTAGTTGGATCATTTCCTATCTTAACACAAATGTCACTACTCTCTGTATAGAAACCTCAGATCATGTTCCTTGTCTTATTAACATTTCCACAGTTATTCCCAAGGGGTAGATTTTTAGATTTGAGAACTACAGGTTGGAACATATGACTTCATGAATCAGGTTAATTTGGGTTGGCATTCTCCTTTTCAGCACAAAGATGCAGCTAAAAATATTACTGCCAAATTTAAAAACATGAGAAAAGTCCATGGAAGAAATCTCTCTCCAATCTTAGAGAGAATATTCACAATGTCAAGCTTATTGAGTGGAATTTTCGGTCACTCTTGGAAGAACAAGCTTACTGCCCTCCTTCATCGGCAAAAAACTTACTAGAAGCAAAAGTGGGCAGTTAAATGGGTTGCCCTAGGTGATGCCAGCACCAAATTCTTCCATTCACAAGCAACTATTAAATATAGAAGGAATCTGATCACCCAACTTATTGATGATCAAGACAATACAATTGATAATTACTCTAATAATTCAACATTGATATAAAATTCTTTCAAAGAAAAATTGGGCACATGCAACTTTACAAGTATAAGCTTTGATCAAGCCTCCTTTTTCAAAACTCCACTTGATCTTTCTAGCCTAATGGAAAATTTTGCCATGACAGATTGATGCAGTTGTCAAAGCCCTTCCTTCTAATAAGGCCCCTAAACCTGATGGTTTCAACATAGATTTTATAAAGAAATGTTGGCCAATCATTATTCAGATTTCTATAGACTTTGTAATGCTTTTCATTATGAGTAGATTTTCCTCCAAAGCATAAATGGTTCTCACATCACCCTCATACCCAAAAAAGATGATGCTTTAAAGGTTTCAGATTGTAGGCTTATTTCTTTGCTCAATATTTTCCATCAAGTTTTTAACAAAGCTTCTGGCCAATAGACTTCAAAGTTTTCATGTTCTCTGATTCATAAGAACCAATATGGCATCATCAAGCATAGAACAATTCAAGACTAGATTGCCTGGCCCTTGGAATACTTGCACATGTGTCATCATTCTAGAAAGGAGTTAATCATTCTTAAGCTTGACTTTGAAAAGGCCTTTAACAAAGTAGAACATGAGTTAATGCTGCAAATTATGGAACACAAAGGCTTTTCTTCCAAATGGTTGAATTGGATGAAGCTTATCTTTGACTCTGGAACCTCTGCTATTCTGTTAAATAGAGTGCCTGGTAAGGTCTTTCACTATCACAAAGGTGTCAGACAAGGGGATCCTCTTTCACCCTTGTTGTTTATTTAGGCTACTAATTTTATTCAAGCTATACTCAGCTCACTAGAAGCTATGGTCTATTGACTCTCCCAATACGCAAGGCAAGTGATGACGATTTTCCAATCTTATAGTATGCAGATGACACCCTTATATTTTCATGATGGGAGACATTTCTGAACTAAATCACTTGAAAGAGCTGCTCACTTGTTTTGTTGAATCTACTGATTTGAAGGTAAACTTTGATAAACCCATGATGATACCCATCAATGTGACAGCTGATAGACTGGATGTTTCAGCCACAACTTTTGGTTGCTCAAAGGCACTACCTTCTACCTACCTAGGCCTAACCTTAAGTCTAACCAAGCCTTCTGTTGCTAATTTTTGGCCTCTAGTCTACAAACGTGAAAGAAGGCTTATGGCGTTCTCCTTCTTTCTGAGTGAGGCAGGAAGATTGGATCTTACCAATGCTGTCCTCATAGCCCTTACCAACTTTTGCAATGTGCAATTTCCTTCTTCTCAAAACTATGATCAAACAAATTGATAAATACAGAAAGCATTGTTTATGGAAAGGTTCAGATGTTAACAACAAAAGCCACCAAAAATAGCTTGACAAATGGTTTGCCTCCCTAAATAAGAAGGTGGCCTAGAGGTTTTAAATCTTACGGTTCAAAATGAAAGACTTTTGTTAAAGCACCTTCATAAATTCTACAACAAAGATAAAGTTCCCTAGGTACAGCTAGTTTGGGATAAATATTACACTAGAGATCGGTTGCCTTCCCCTAGTGGCACCATTAGAGGCTCCTTCTAGTGGCGTGATATTTTAAAACTCCAAAATCAGTTTAAAGGCATAGCTATGGTCTCTCTACAGGATGGAGTCTCTTGTTTCTTATGGCATGACCTTTGGGAAGGGAGAGTCTGTAGTCAAGCTTTTCCAGAACTCTTCTCTTACTCCAAGAATCAATAGATTTCCCTTCATGTGGCAGCTTCTACACCTTTGTTGCAATATTTATATCACCTGCCACTTTCTATTGAAGCCTATGAACAATTCCAAGAACATGTCAGCATTATTCAAGGCTTGCAGTTGCAACCAAGTCATGACAAATGGACCTACATTTGGGGATTCTCAAGCTTCTCTTCTAGAAACACTTATAAGTAACTCATTGGACACCAGCATGTTCCCAGAGCTTTCAAATGGCTTTGCAAGGCGGCCTGTCAAAACAAAAGGAAATTCTTCTTTTTTGGCTTATCTTGAAAGATTGTTTGAGCACTAGAGCTCTTCTTAAGCGAAGAAATATGGATCTTCCTGACTATAATTGTGTCCTTTATTCCTTGAATGTTGAAGAAGATATTTTCATTTCGTTTTTGATGGCCCTTTTTCCTTCATCCTACTGGTTTAGTCTGAATCTGATGGTGTCTAATAACAGTGATTCTCTAGACATCATGGAAAGTTTTAAGGATCAGCTCAGTTTACCTTTCTTTATGGAGATTATCATCACAATGTGTTGGGCTATTTGGACCATGCGTAATGATGTTATTTTCAACATCCCTCGTTCAGTTCAGTGATGCAAAGCTGTTTTCAAGAAGGAATTTGCTCTAGTTAATCTATGAGCGAAAGCAAAGTTTCATCCTCTGATTGATTTATGGCTAGAGGACTTTGTGTAATTCTTTCTATTTTCGTTTTGACCTTCTTGGTTTCTTGGGGCTCACACCCCTCCCGTTTCATAAAAAACAGTACGAGGTTTGTAGCCCATTAATTTTAAAGCTAACAAATTATAATGTCGCAATTTTAGTGCCAGAAAATGAAATGTGTGGCATGATTGACCTGGCACGCCCCCATCAGCATATTGGAATTTTTTGTCTTGAAGATTATACATATACATACATATATATACTTATATATTGGAATTTTTTGTCCAGTGGGGCTAGGCCTGAGAAATTTTTGGGTTGGGTAGTTCGGTTAGTTTGAAATTCGGGTAAAAGAAATTGATACCTAATATTCACCCTGAAAAAACACTACCATATATTTCGGGTACCTAACAATTTGGGTTCCGGTATACCAGATCTACTAGATATTAAAAAAAATTAGGGTGGGAGCCAGACGTCGGGTCGACGCGAAGAGTGCACAGTGAAGCCTTGAGGGTAGTGTCGTGCCATGAAACCATGAGGGTAGCGTCGTGCCGTCGACCGTCAGAGACTTGGGGTAGGGCACAGGCATCAGCTGTTGGGCGAGGGCGGGGGCTCAGCTGTCCGACAGGGGCAGGGGCTTGGCCGCACGGGGCGGTGGGTGGCCACGCACCGGGTGGCGCCTCTCGTGTATCGGGCGTCGACGGTTGCGGGGCAACACGGCTACCGGCTACGGCTAGGGTTCGGTCAAGGATTTGGGACTTGGGGCTAGGGTGCTCCGCTCGGGGCTTGTCAACATAGGTCGAGGGATGTGGAGTTGTGGACAGTGGAGGCTGGTTGGCTGGTTGCTGGTCTGCGTAAGTGGGCTTGACGAGTTGATGGGCTTTGAAGATATAAGGTAATACAGGTAATTCGGATACCACGAGGTGTTACCTGAATTACCCGAACTAATTTTGGGTATATGGAGTCACAATCCAAAATTGTTCTCAGGTAGTTTGGGTGCGGGTTCGGGTATTGAGTAGCAGGTATAATTTGCCCAGGCATAAGTAGGGCAAGGGCCTCCGGCATCACAGGATGCGGCATGTCAAACTGTTCATGCGTTGATGCCCTTGTACAAGTGCTGCGAGGGACGATGTCGATCATGGGCTGGGCTCCATGACAAGTACAAGGACACCCTAATGCTCGCTGACTTGGAATGAATAATAATATAATACTACCACTACTGCAGACGGGCTCTTTGCCAAGTGCTTGGGGCACTCGGCAAAGCCCCTATTGCACTCGGCAAAGAGCACTCAACAAAGAACCCGTCGGTAAAGGTTTCTTTGCCGAGTGCCACGTCAGCACTCGGAAAAAAAATCTGTCGTCAACTCTGACGGCCTCTTTGCCGAGTGACACGTCAGCAACACTTGGCAAAGAATTTTTTTTGAAAATCCTTTGCCGAGTGCCATAGTCTTGCACTCGGCAAAGAATTTTTTTTTAAAAAAAACTTTGCCGAGTGTCGCGGCCCTGTCACTCGACAAAGAATTTTTTTAAAAAAATCTTTGCCGAGTGCAATGGCTCTGGCACTCGGCAAAGCTGGGAAATTGGGTCTCTGCTTCTCAGCTTTGCCGAGTGCCGTGGTCATGGCACTCGGCAAAGCCCTCTTTGCCGAGCGTGGCACTCGGCAAAGAAGGGAAAAATGCTATTTTTTTGGTTTTTTGCTTTCCATCAGCACAAACAAAGAAATCACATATATATATCACATACACATCCATATTCCATCACATACACATCGTTGCCAAGTCCAGTCTAGCCTTAACGTTGTCCTTTGACTTATCAGGAATGTCCATGAGCTTTGCAAAAAGCGCCTCGGCGGTATTCTTTTCTGTGTGCATTACATCAATGTTGTGTGGAAGAAGGTCATTGAAATAGGGGAGCCTAGTCAAGCCCGATTTATGAGTCCACTGGTGTTCCTCACCATATCCAATAAAACCATCTTTCTCTTTATCATCTTTGAGAGCCTCTATCTCAACACGGACCTCGGCATCGGCCATCATTTGAGGTGCAGGGTCGGTGACTTGAACCCCTTTCCTGAATGCCAACGTGTCAACGTGCTCGAAACTTTTTCAAATTTTTACCACGGTATACGCATACGATATGACGACAACTCGACAAGTTTCATGATTTTCGGAATTCGTTCGCATTTTATATAACTAAAAAACCACTGGCACACAAGTTGGCGGCGTTGTCCCGTGAGCACGTTGATCGAAATTTTGAGACAGTTCCTAAATTTAGCCTAAATTTACACTAAGAAACGAAGATAACATTTTTTTGAACGAATGAAATCTATTATTCGTTGCACCTGGAGTTCAAACTTACATTATCCGGAAAAATTCAACAAAATAAAATAAACTAAAGAAATATACCAAAAAGCAATGAAAATGTGCCAAATTTTAACATGTTGTTTGTGATAGTGTAGTAAAGCTTCAAAAAAATTTGGTGCCAAAAAACAAAAAAAATTATTTTGCTGAGTGCCTAGGTTTTGCACTCGGCAAAGTTATTACTTTGCCGCCGAGTGCCAAACGGCAGGCACTCGGCAAAGAGGACAGTGCTAGATGCCGTATGCCCCTGCCAATCTTTGCCGAGTGCCCGAAATTTGGCACTCGGCAATGACCCTCACACTCGGCAAAGAACGGGTTTCCCGTAGTGTACCCATCGGAACATCAGACTCCCACGCATGCATGTGGTTTTGATAACACGACCAGGGGCGGAGCTCTTTTGTGGCAAGGTATCTTGATTTCCTAGAAAATTTTACCCCCATATATACTCTGTACCATAGATATGTTATGGAAGATGTCTCAGCCGGCAGATAGAGGAAGAAAAACAGTAGCAAGTGTACTATTACGACGTTCTCGTGGGCTGGCCTATTGAGGCTATCACGTACATGTATATGGGCCTTTTGGCCCGGTGCCTGCTAGCTCTGGAGCCTACAAAGTCACGGAGAGAAGGGGGTTTCCTTCTGTACGAGTACGACGAATCGACAAACCACTCGTCCGTAGTCCGCTTGGCCTTGACGGTTCGTGTCCCCAGGGGCTGCACCGCCGCTCGATCAGATGAAGATCAGGCAATCATCGCGAGCGCGACTGTGCTGTGCGCGTCCACCGTCTGCACGAGCAACTCCGCCACCGCCACTGCGAGTCCTGCCTGGCTGTCTCCTGGTGTCGTCGACGAGCCACTCTGAGTCTCTACTACTGCGTTTCCTTAGGGCAGAATTCAGAGTCCCGTTGCTCCAGGATTTGACAATTTTTTATTACTTGGGATGCTTAATTATTAATTAATTACTAAGTTTGTTTGATTAATTTATGAATCATTCAAAATGAAGAAACAAGGACAATTTCAAAACAAGAGGTAAGCATGATATATTAGTCTATCGACACTTGATGTTGATGATACTTGGTTAGTCTATTGACTTTACTTGTATCTTTTCTATTTATTAATCAAAATATTTTTACTTATATATTAGATGACGATCATGATATATTATATGTGCATAAACCAATATACTGAGAAATCTTCGATATCTATAGGTTATCGATTTCGCCACACCTTAATTTTTTTTCCGCCACTGAACACGACGCTACATCTACCACTAGCTAATCAATAAATCAATCAGTAGCTGTAAACATCATGAAACTGACTCTTTTGTGGCTGAAGTGAACAGATCAGCTACCGTATGCCGTGTATATATAACTACGATGAGCGTGGCACACTGGCACTAGAGCTTACGTACGGTGCAAATGGATGACCTCCTGCCGCCCTGTTACCCTCCCTGCTTCGTGTCACCCTTTTCTGTCGATGGCCACCACAACCTTACGTACGGTGCAATGGATGACCTCCTGCCGCCCTGTTACCCTCCCCGCATCATGTCACCCTTCTCTGTCGACGGCCACCACAACCTTACGTACGGTGCAATGGATGACCTCCTGCCGCCCTGTTACCCTCCCCGCATCATGTCACCCTTTTCCGCTGACGGCCACCACCAGAGTCCAGCGCCCGATTTCCCGTCCTGCGATGCCCTAGAGAAGTGGTTGTTGGGCAACGATGACGTGCTAGACAACCATGAGGATGAAGACCCACAGGATACTGGCTCCAGCCTACCGCCGCAGCCGGCGGCGGCACCACTCACGGAGAGGAAGCGGGGACGGAAGCCTGCCTCTGGCGCCCGCGCCGCCGGCACCACAATCACCCACGTGGAAGCCGAACGGCTGCGGCGGGACAGGCTCAACCGCCTGTTCTGCTGTCTCCGGACCGCCGTGCCCGCGGTGACTGGGATGGACAGGGCGTCCCTTCTCACCGACGCCGTTGGCTACATCACCAAGCTACGCGGCCGCGTCAAGCAGCTCGAGGCCGAGGCAGAGGCCAAGCGGACGACGGCGGCCTCTCTCTCCCATGGCTCCCGTCAGGAGCTGGAGGTGCGGATGCACGGGCGGGACGCCGCTGCGCTGCGCCTGATGACTACTGCGGCGCGCCATGCCCCCGCGCACCTCATGGCCGCGCTCTGCGCGCTGGACCTGCCGGTGCAGCACGCGTCCGTGTGCCGCGTGGGCGGCGTCACCGTGCAGGACGTCGTCGTGGGCGTACCCGCGGCCGGGCTGCGGGGAGAGGACAGCCTCCGCACTGCACTGCTGCACAAACTACTGCAGTAGAGCGGGTAGATGGCGCGCCGGCGCGCGTGGCCACCAACCCACCCAGCATGCACTAGTTACTTCGATCGCACCCATTATTCCAAATCAAGCTGCCTTAATTTGTCATGCACGTTTTTTTTTCCTACTCATTGTTGGTGGTGTCAACTGCATGCGCCGCCTTGCATTGCACATGCACTAATAGCAGAACCAAAGGCCCATACTAGCCAAGGCTCTGTTTGGAAGTTCTGTAAATTATTTCGTCTGTAGTATTTGCTTCCATTTGTAATTTCTTGTGCACAGGAAGACAATCTGTGTTGGGAATTGGGATCGGTCGTCCTGACAAGGTGAAATAAGAAGGGAGGCAATCTGGCAAAGGATGACATCCCGAAGGTCTAGCCTCCAGCTATCCGAACACTATTACCAAGGCATGGAACTCTTGGTAACCGAGCCGAGTGATCTATCTCTTTATTGGTATTTGAGTTCTCCTTTTATAGGGTACGATTATATGTATTTTCTTGTACACAAATGCCCTCCATCTACTACAAAATATACCAGAATATTTTCAGTTGTACAACATCCGTGGTCACAGAGGTCAGTCTTTTTCTATTACAACAGCGTCGCCTAATGGGCCCTAGTTGAGCTGTCACCAGTCTTGTTGGGCCACCATGTCCATCTAAGGGTCCTCGGCGACGAAGGCCGACCGCCTTCTAGCCTGCAGAACCTTCGTCATGAATTTCCCAAAGGCTTCCTTGAAGGCCCTTGTCAAATGGAGCCTCGTTGTCCTTCTAGGGCCTTCGCACGATCTTCTTCAACTTGAGCCTTCGTCCCATAGGCTCGAACCTTCGACGCTAGGGACCTTTGTGGCTACCCTCGACTCCATGGGGCCTTAGCAGGCATCCTCCGAATACCTTGTTATGTACTTGCACCCAAAGGATTCGGACAATAGGAGGCAATCACTATTAGCAGGCCTTCGCGCGTGAGGCTTGAGACTTCACCCCCAACAATTCCCCCTTCGTGGGTAAGGTTTGATGCAGA
This sequence comes from Saccharum hybrid cultivar R570, assembly GCA_038087645.1. NCBI lineage: Eukaryota > Viridiplantae > Streptophyta > Magnoliopsida > Poales > Poaceae > Saccharum > Saccharum hybrid cultivar. The sequence continues at coordinate 6,241,221 of JAQSUU010000112.1, read as the reverse complement.
GACGAGCCTAATCCTTGAAAAAGGGCAGTCGCCTCAGGCCCAAGGGTTCGCTCCCCCGGGCTCGTTTGTGTTAGGCCTTTTTTGCGTTCACTTTTGATGTATAGGCTGCAGCTTGGCCTTCTTGAGGCACTGCCGTTGAACCAAGCGGGCAAAAGTTTGATCGCCGCTTGGGCCACTATAAAAGGTGGGGGTGTAAAACGAATGTACCCCCAGTCGCGTTCTTTGCGGTGAAAATTTTAGCCTCTAATATGTGAAGCCTCCGTCCTTATACCGTGGAGGTGGCGTTTCTTCCGTGGTTGGGGTTCGTGGTCCAAGCTTGCTAGCGTTAGTGATAAAGGCTACGACTTGATCTTTGAGTGTTCCATGATGGCCAATGTGAGGGCTTTGGAATATCTCGAGGAGAATCTTTGCGATGTCGAGGCTGATATCGATGATCTAGTTACCAACAAAGGCAAGGCTGAGATCAAGAGGACCTTCGAGTTTGTGTCTTCGTTAACCACCAAGGCTGTCTTGAAGAGGTATGCGGGCCTTGGGTGGTTCAAGGAGGACAGGGTAAGGCTTCCTGAGGGATAGACGAAGGCTGAGCCCCGGTAGGACGAAGGCGAAGCCCCAATACAACGAAGCGGTGGTTTTTTAGGACATTCGTATGTGGCCTTCGGATGCCTTCGGTCAAATTCCTATGGGACGTGTTGGAGAGCTTTCAAGTTCAACTTCATCATCTGACTCCCAACGCTATATTCTAAACCTTGCCATGTTTTGCTAGGCCTGCCATACCTTCGAGGCGGAGGCCGACATTGACTACTTTTGAGCCCGCTATGAGCTCCATAACCAGCTGAAGCTCATTTTGTTTGATGGAAGACGAAGGATGCACAGTTTGCTAGGTGCACCTTTATTCTGATGAGGCCCTCACAGGAGCAGGAGGGGTTTGAAATTTTCTTCTCTCAGCACATTCGGTGGAGTTACGATTGGTACTGGCACTAGTTTTACATTAGGATGTCGAGGGTCACTTTCAAGGATAAGAATGGCAATGATGCTTATCGATACCCTCTTGCTTCAAAGATGCATATTTGAACCTACTTTTGTATTGGCCAAAAAGAGCAATGAGCAGAGGGCCTACGAGAAGGCCATCAAATTTGTTGTCCGATTTAGCAACGGTCGTGACGTAGTTGAAGAGCTAGAGTTTGGCCTCTAGATCGCAATACATGGAAGGAGTTCACCCTTGCGGATGTGGCCCTCCCCTTCATGGTCCTCAGAGCATCATGCCCTATCCTTGTTTCAAAATCAAGAAAGTCGAAGGCAAAAGCGACAAGGACATAATTGGTAGCGTTGAGGGTTAGGCCATTGAGATGTCGTGTGAGTACATGAATAAAGAGCATGTTACACGGATCGCCATGGTTAGGCAGGGCCCTCGGCTAAACTCGGTCTTTGAAGAGCTTGGAGTGAAGTACGAGGAGCGGGTGGTCCCCGAAAAGCTTTGTTGCGCCCCAGCGGGCAAGGTTGCTACCCCAAAGGCTAGTGTTGTACCCAGCTAACTACATATACAACATCGTTGTTGAATTTTCGAACATTAACATATCTTTCTTGGACATGCTATTCTTATTCCTCCAGAAGAGACTCGACGTGAGTCAAATTTTCTTGTGGTCCCTATAAGCAGTGGAGACTTAAACTCATCCTCACATTTGGTTATATATGCATGGGCCAACCTTTTAACCACACATGCGTCCTACTTTCCTATAGGAATGATTGGATGGATTCGACCTAGTTGACAGTGAAGAACATGTTCCTTGACCCTTGTCTCATTAACGAGGCATGACACGCTAGCCCCACTACAGTGGAAGGATGATCATCCTACATTCAACGGTGCCTCAGGCAAGGTGAGAGAAAAAATTAGGAAGTCAGCACATGATAAAGCAAGGTCAGAAGCTACACTAAATATCAGGAAGACGATGCTGACCTATCAGAACTTTATATATATATATATATATATATATATATATATATATATATATATATATATATATATATATATATATATATATATATATATATATGCCTCATACTATTTCGGGTATGATCACTAAACCACTATCATTTTTCATGCAATTTGGTTTACCTTGTTCCACTGACACATTATCAGTTTTTGTACTAATGCAACGATCACTTCATCTTAATAGGCATCAATGTGAGTTTTGGCAAAATGATGATTTATGACTCGCTAAGAAAAGAACAAAAGATATACGCAGGGTTCATCACCATTTTACAGACATAAGTAGTAATCGTAGTCATTAAACAATGCCTACAGATATTACATTAAATAAGGAGGAGTGCATAACAAAGATATGCCAAAGAAGATGAATGTCGTTCTACATCCATGGGTACGACCATTTCTACCTCAAATAGCGAGCATATTGATTAGATAGAACAATGCACTTCATTGTATTGTTTTTTTGCGTGTCACCGACTTGAAGTGTGCGAGGCAACCTCCTAGAAGCGTGCTCTGTTATAATGTGTATGTCAATGGCTTAGAACCAACAAGTGGTAGTACAGTAACCCTGAAGAAGTAAGTCAATCGGTGCAATCATATCATATGCAAATGTTCGTTAATTTAAATCTAATTTGTTTCTTCTATTTCGTACATTATCGTACGTGTTTTCGCTGTCCACTCTAGTTGACCAAAAGGATATTCAAAAAATTCAAAATGATTTTTGCAAGTTCCTGATGCGTGAGGTTTTCTATGAGGGGGGTTGCTTCTATGATAATACTTCAGACTATGCGACAAATCCTAAGTTTGAGGCTCTTCGCACTTCGACCGAAATACCTTTAATTTCATTATTATATCATGAAGCACAATGTTAGTTAATAGTTTGTAAATTAAAGTATCCTACAAATACTTTGTAAGTCAAGTGTTTGTATTAATTAACTAGTACACTAGTATATATGAAGTTTGTATTAATTAACTACCACACTCCTGAAAACAATATTTTCAATACGGTCTACTTAAGCCAACTGCTGTTTAGTAGAACAGTAGATTTTTCAGAGATGGTTGGTTTAAGAAATCCGCCCTAGAAATACCACCCTATAAAGCCTTTTTTTACCTTGAACCGATTACTCCTAACTCAAGCCAATCATTCTTGAGCTCACTTGTAGGTGAAAAAATTACAAAAAATAGAGGGAAAGGTTTTGCTCTTGGAAGCAAGATGCCAGCGCGCCACAACCTTCTTCATTGTAGAGTTGCAAGGTACCTATATATAGCATTATTTGGAGCGTGATTGGATTCATTCAAATCAACGTGTGCCTTCTACACTGAGTCTGCCACTTTCTTAGATTCTTCATCAGGAGGTTCTTTTCGCTCATCTAACTCCTAGTGAAGGGTTTTAAATAACAGTCTTGAAAACACTCCCTATACTAGAATCTATGATGAGTTTCCCAAAGAAGTATCTGAAGAGCCCACGAAGGAGGAGCCAACACAAGCAGAATCAAAATCTATCAACTCTCTTCTTCATCCACATCAATCATGCTCTCTGAACCACCTCTCCAACCTCATGTGGATTTCTATGGTCCCCTTGTGCTTCTCCCTATGAGTTATGCGATAAGTTATTCCTTGATTATGGAATGCATCAAAACTTCTGGTATACGAAATATATTCAAGGTATGAGGGTGACGTAACCCACATACCCAACTAAGAAGAAAGGACGTTTCAAAGAGATCTCATTCGAAATCTCTTAGTAGTTATGAGTCGGGAATGTTTGGCCGAAGCATAAGACTCCGCCGACATCATTAAGATGCCCACCAAAGTGAGAAGAGGCAATGTGAGTAACGAATGTATTGGAGCAGGACCTTCACATGGTAGTCCTAGGTCTAGTCGGCACGAGTCATGGTTAGGCGGTCGGAGACCCTACTTGTTATATTTAGGGCTTGTTTGGATGCTCATATATCCACCTCAATACATGTGTTTTGGGGTGGATTTGTGTGGAAGTTAGTTTAAAATTCACACCAATCCACTCCTGCACACATGGATTGAGGTGTATACATGGGCATCCAAACAAGGCCTTATATGTGCACATTTCTTGGGATGATGTTCGTGGAGCGGACGGTTTGATGACCCCTGTTGAGACCACAATATCATTCGTGGGTGGACCTAGGGAATGTTGTCTAGAGATAGACACAGGCGAGTATGAGTCTCGTAGGTTAGTACCGCCTTTAGCTGAGGTATGGGCTCACTGAACGTATGAGTAAAGTGTATAAACTCTGCAGAGTATAAATCTATTCGAATAGCCGAGACTCATGGCCATGAGCCCACTAAGTGAAAGCCCCATGACTAGACTTTGAAACTCTTTTGGGAAAGAGTGTAGTATTGGAAATGCCGGAGGACAGTTGTTTGACTAGAATTCGAAGTAAACTTGGAGACTGGTAGGGGAGGTAGATTCCCCCTGCAAGACCACAACTCTTATGATATAAAAACAATATGCTTAATAAAAGAATATTTTTAAAACACTCACCTTTAAATTCACCTTGCACATATATGTGAGATGTTTTAGGCATAGGATTGAACCCATAAACCTTACTCCCTGTCCACCTCCCAAAATGCATATAATTTATTGTGGGACTGCTGAGTACCAACCATTAGAGTACACATGCTTGCTTTCATTTTACAGGTGTCTATTGTCACTTCTGCTTGAGAAATGAGCGACTACGCTACAACCCATTGTGTTAAGGTGATTACACCTTATTTCTATTAAAACTTGCGTCTTTTATTGTTTTCATACTAATCTGTGATGAAGACTGTATCCGTTACTGATATAGGTATTCAGTGGGACTTCCTAAGGGAGGTCCCCGCACCTGCCAACCAAACTTCTCCGGTGAGATGCTACCGAGACCCGACATGAATCGTCGAGCTTGCGTCTGCTTAGCTGAGGAAGTAGGAAAGGTGTGTTTGCAGCTGTGAAAGAAGAAGAGATGAAGTTGTCGAGCATCGTGGAGATAAGGATGGGAGTGAGTCACTGTTCATGTCCATGTTTAATATCTCAATCAAGTTCCCACATGTTATTGGTAAGGACTAAATTTACATGTCATTGGTAAGGACTAAATGTACATGTGTTATTGGTAAGGACTAAATTTGGTAGTCCCCTATTTATTTTACCCATAGCAATATGCTTAATAAGTGGATGGACACTACAGCCCTTTTAAGATTCATGCACGGTCTACTGGTCCCTTTAAATCCGGCTACCAGGAGTTGGAGTTGCCTCATAAATTAGCCTTTTGCCGTTGTCAACTAGGTCACGCATAGTTAAGGTCTCCGGGACCACTCCTTCACCATGGAGGAAGACCCTGTATTTTTCCAACCTAGATGGGGTTCCTTTGACCATGTCCAGGGCATCCTTCGCGCCCTTTTCTCTGAAGATTTTTATGTATCCAGGACACAATTCCACAATTGATATTACCACCTCAACAAGGACCCTTCTTATCCTTGGGTACTCAAGACATGGCTCCCTGTTGGATTTGAGAGTATCCACAAGCTTTGTTACAAGTTGTTCCGCTGCAGCAGCATCGGTATCGGGATCAAGCTCCTGGGCAATGTATTCAGGGATCACATAACCAATTTGTGAAGCGACACAGAGTGCGGCCTCCAATTGTTTGCCCTCTTTAGTCCTGATAATTTCCATTGCCTGCAAGGAAGGTGTGCGTGTGATGATAATGACATTGTTAAATAATGAAGGATCACTTCATTGTTATTTTCTTCCATGGAAATGAAGCTAATAACATAAGGAATATTGAAAAAATGCAGATGCGCGAACCAGTGAATTTAATGAAGGATAAACGAGGAAGGAAAAATTAATGATGCTAGCAGTTTGTCTAAGTATTGATGCAGACGCTTACCTTTGACAGGGCAGATTCCAGGTTCACGTTTGCACCAAGGTCGATCAGCATGTCTCTGGAGTTTGCACAAAGATTATGGAGTAGATTCGCTGCAACACATATGTAGTACTCATCATCAAGCATGTCGATGAGCTCCGTGAGAAGATTATGCTCTGGGTCCGCCAACAAGATAGCCCAGCAGTTGTCTGCGCTATTTATTGTAAGATTTGCCAGTGCTTCCCCTGCAGCCATTCGTAGTGATGAACGATTATCGTAGATACTGGGCTCAAGCTCAAATTCATGCATCAAATTGGGAATAATGGATTGGTTACTCCCAATCTCCTTCCTTGCAGCCTCATCCACGGCCAGCGTTGCTACTATACGCATCACCTGCTCCCGTAGGTCATCTACCTGCCAACCCCAAATGTTCAAGATACGATCGAGGCTGTCCAGAAAGAAGGGGTTCTCCGACAGCTCCTTGCGAAACCTTGCGCTAATTTTCCCGCCGTTGGTAGCAATCGTCCTCACAAACTCCAAACACAATCGTGCCACTTCCATCATCTGCTCTATCGTTTTTTTGTGATGCTGCTCCATCATCTGCTCTATCGTTTTTTTGTGATGCTGCTGTAGGCCACGGCCACCACTGTTTTCCTTTTCCTCGTCGGTGAGATAGCAGCTGATAAGCCCTATGATATTAGTGATGATGTTTCTCGCATATTTGACTATGTCTGTAATGAGCTTCTTATTGGATTCGGAGTCACCTCGTTGTAGGCTGTTGTCGAGAATCCGCAGCCCAACAATTTGCAATTCATGGCTTGAGGTGCAGCCAAGGGACTGGATGGCGAAGCTCTCGAGGTCGAGGCTGGGTGTGTATTTCTCTTTCTCTTCTTGACGAAAAAAAAGTCCCGTTTCCATGCGTGCCAGGTAGGCTTGACGGAAGTATAGGCTGATAGCTTTGGCTCCCCACTCTTGTTTGAATCCCAAGTCACGGGCAAGCGATATGCGACGGAGGAAGGAGATGAACCCGAGGATGACTGCCAGGATACAGGATGACCCCTGGCATAGCTCCAGCAAGAAGAAGAGTACTATGGATGGCACGAAGTTTGGGCTTGCCCCATCAGGCAGGGGGCTATAGTCCTGGCGGTGATGACCTAGCAGGCTGCGAAGGCGCAAAATCGAATGCAGAACCTGCAGGAATGCCACTGGGATCTGCAAGTTGGCGATCAGCACCCCTGCTGTCACCGAGAACAACATATAGAATGATATCGCAAGGGAGACGGATATGCCAGGTAATGGGAACATCACGCTCCAAAAGAAGAGTATGGGCAGGATTGTTTCGACGATCTGCAAGAAGAGGCCACAGCAGGATGAGCTACTATCTTTTTCCGAGGTCTCTGTCTCTGGAGAGCTATTATTGTTTCGCTCCGAAGTCCCCGAGGAGCTAGAGCTATCATCATCGTGATCTGCTCCCCAAAACACTTCGTTGCTAACCATTAGTAGCGTTACAGCGACTGATATGCTCAAGTATCTGTAATAAGAAGCTAATGTTGCTTGGAGGAAGGGCAGACATGCCAAGGCTGAGGCTATAAAGATTTTAAAGCGAAGCAGCGGTATGGGATTTCTCATAGATGGTAAACAGGACATGATTCGACAGGCCAGCACTGTCAGAAGCATAGTTCCGAATAGCCAGGCAAAAGCTAACCCGGTAGCTCTTAGGGAAGCGAGCGTATCATGCTTGGTTGTCTTGGATCTTTGCGGTGCTGTTTCAACATAACCATACATGGCTCCGCTAACACAAGCAATCCCCATGAGAAAGAGGACAGTGTGAACAAAAGAGCCCCTATGTAGTCGAGTCAGCAACAGGCTGATGATAAGCAGGAAGGCCACCTTCAATATGCTTGAAGCTATTTCCGGCCGAAACTCGGGAACTAAGGCAACGCTGACACCTATGAACACCACACTCAATTTCCCAGACGTTTGTCCCACTAACATGCGAGGGAGAGAGAAATCTTCCCATCTGATTGCGCGCGTGGAGCCGAATATTAACCAATGGCTGTGGCTGACCGTGGCATCGTTGCGGATGAAAACCCTGATGAAATGCGGCGTAGCCATGATTTTTGGTGAGAAATCTTGAAATGCCAAAGCCTTTTTCGTGATCTATACATGTAGGTAGTAGCAGTAGTTCGAGGAACGCACCAGCTGGAGCCTTCCATGAAGACCATGGCCGTGGCAAACCAGAAATCCACGCGGATCAGCAGAGAGCAGAACCCACCAAGCAAGACCACAGTGGCCCAAATGAAGGCGAGAGTGCCGGCAGCGTTGCCCGCCCACTCCAGGAACGCAACGCAGAAGACGATCTTATTCAGAGTTTTCAGCTTCCTCCTCACCACGTCGGCACTGCTGCTCTCGCTCTGCTGCGCCTCGCCACCGGCAGCGTCTGCGTGCGCCGTGGGCTCCACTGAGATGGAAAGCTCGCCACCACTGGCAGGAGTCGTCGCCATTGTTTTTGTCTTCCCTACAGTGCCAGTCGTTGCCTGACAATAACCGAACTAGTGTGTTTATATGTGTACCAGCACCAGCAATTACAGATGTAGCCATCCTGCTTGTAGCCTTGTACTCCACACCGGATCAGGGTAACAGGCATTGCCTGTGCTTTGTAATTGTGGCCGTTTGCCGGCTCTTTGCCCTGGCATTTTTGAACGAACGCTGGGGTGGGGCGTGGGCGTGCTCCGCCCCTCGTTTGTAATTTGTTTCCTCGAAGAAGACATGATAGGTACAATAACAAATATTTGGGAAGATGGCATATAAGCACAAGTCAAGCATGCTTGATTTTCAGGTCATTTTATTAAAATTGATTTTCAGGTCATTACTTTCGTGGCAAAAGAAACGCCCACCTCTACTTCCAACATGATTTGATTTCACCCCAGTTGTAGTCCTCACTGCACTAGGGAAACTGCTTTCGGAGTGGTAGGTATGTTACGGATTTCTGTAAAATGAGTAGCAATTCATATGGATTAGCACTCTCATTAGTGGTGCCATTTCATTAATTTTATGCTGCTCATTGGCCTAAGACTATATGGCGTGTGGTGTAACAAAGTAAATTAATGAGCATATATAAACCATTGTTAGAGGATAGATGAAGACATTACAAGGACGGAAATATTGTTTTCCATTGCCAGAACTTGAACGCCTTACTAATCCTTTTTTCGGAAAACAAAGGCGTGCTGGTCTTGGCGCCAGGGGTCTCCCAGGCGACTCGAGTGGGTCTTGGTAGCCGTTCTGAGTTCTAGTGTCCTTCGGTTTCTCTTTCTCTGCGATCTAATCTAGGTTGATTCTCCTTCACCTTTTTGGTGATCTGATCCCGACTCTCTGGATCAATGTGCTCCTGCAATGTCCACCAAAACCTGATAATTGTAGTTGTTGCTAGCCGTGTCCTAGTTTTTGCGGAACTGCTGTCGGGGGTGTCTACGATCTAGCGGCTCGCAACACTGACGCACAAGGGCGCAGGCATGGATGGAGTGGAGGGTCTTTTGAAGAATTTACAACTGCCATTAGGTGGTGAGGAAAGGCGTTTGGATTGGTGGTGGATTGGGAGGAGCGCATGGCGATGCACCTCCACAGGCTTTTGGTAAACTGTTATCGGAATGGGGAGTGAGATCAGAGACCCTGGTTCAGGCAGTAGGGTGGAATTGGTGCCCGCTACGTTGGGTCGATTGCAAGGAGTTGGGTGATAATCATGGGCGGCGCTAGGGGTATGCACCTGTATGCCATGGAATACCCATGTTTTGGGAACAAAAACAAGTACATATACATATGTATAATGGTATAGCATCACTACCGGAGAACGGAACTTTGCCGAGTGCTAAATGGTTTGCCGAGTGTTCTTTTTCGGGCACTCGGCAAAGAAGCTCTTTGCCGAGTGCCAAAAAAAAACACTCGGCAAAGACTCTTTGCCGAGTGTTTTTTTTTGGCACTCGGCAAAGAGCTTCTTTGCCGAGTGTTTTTTTCTTGACACTCGGCAAAGAAGGTCTTTGCCGAGTGTTTTTTTTACGCACTCGGCAAAGAAGGTCTTTGCCGAGTGTTTTTTTTAAAGCACTCGGCAAAGACAAATTTCAAATCAAAATTTGAAGCAGTAAATTAATTTAAATGAAAAAGTTTTCAACTACAAAGTTGTAGAACTCATCAAGATGAACATTTTTTGTTTAGGTCATTTCTTCATACGAGAAAGTGAAATTAAATTTGTACATAAATTTTAGATCTCTCTCTTGTAGTTTATAAAAATAAAACAACCAAAATAAACTTTGTAGATCTCGAGAAAGTGAAAGTAAATTTGTACATAAATTAAATAACCAAAATAAACTTTGTAGATCTCGAGAAGTTAAGAAACTTTGTAGTTGAAAACTTTTTAATTTGAAATTATCCTGTCATGCAAAACTGTATATGAATTTTAAAATTTTGAAATTCGAATTTTTCAAAAGACCTCGGATGGAAAAACAACCTAAACAAAAGTTGTAGGTCTCAAAAAGTTATGAAAGTTTGTAGTTGACAACCTTTTCATTTGAGTTCATTTTGTCATGCAAAACTACCTTCTCATGAGTTCATTTTGAATTTCAAAATTTTAAAATTCGAATTTTTCAAACGACATCGGATGGGAAAACACCCTTAATGAAAGTTGTAGATCTCGAGAAGTTATGAAACTTTGTTGTTGACAACTTTTTAATTTGAAATCATTTTGTCATGCAAAAGTATGTTTGAATTTCTGAAATTTGAAATTCAAAATTTTCAAACGACCTTGGATGGAAAAACACCCTAAATGAAAGTTGTAGATCTCGAAAAGTTATGAAACTTTATAGTTGATAACTTTTTAATTTGAGATCGTTTAATGTATCAAATAATCACTTTAGTATCAGAGATAGATAACATAACAAGAGCAAATATCATATTTGTACATGAAAATCAAATGGGTCAAGCGGTCAGCGGAGGCGGTGGTAAGTCACGGGGCGCAGGTCGCAGGATCGAATCTTGTTGGCCGCACCTTACGTGATTTTCAAGCAAAAAAATATGTGATGTTGGTGGGTGCTCCCGTAATCTGCTCAGCAGACTGGGTCCTTCCGTAAAAAAAATTTGCTTTTTTTTTGTTTTTTTCAGTTCAAACTTTGCCGAGTGTCAGGCACTCGGCAAAGCCTTTGCCGAGTGCCCGATAAAAGACACTCGGCAAAGAAGGCTTTGCCGACAATTTTTTTGCCGTGTGTCCTTTGCCGAGTGCAACACTCGGCAAAGTCTTTGCCGAGTGTAAATAGGGCTTTGCCGAGTGTTTCAAACACTCGGCAAAGAACGCGTATCCAGTAGTGCATGTTGGTATACTAAATATGGCCCATAAGCCCAATAGAACAACTAGCAGTAGCAGCCCACAAAGTCATAGACTCCAGAAGGACAGAAAAACCTATTGACATCTCCCATTCTCCCGACGCTCCATGCTCCCGTCCGTCGCTCCTATCGAGCCATGAACCAAAAGCAACGGAAGCGGCCGGCGGCGCAAACTGGTGGCACGACAACACCTCTCCTGCTCTCTCACTTAGCCCCCCCTCACCTCTCCTAGCTCTGCTCAACTGCGCCTATCCGGCCCCAACGGCCGGTGTCGACTGATCAGCCCTCCCCCTCTGTCCCTGTCCCAGCTTCGGCTTGAAGAAGTTGCTAAAGAAAGCTTCGGATTGAAGAAATGTGAACACAAAACATCCATTATCCTCATTTAGAAGTTCAGAGAGAGAATAAATATTTCCATTCTTTTTTTTGAATTGTATTTGTAATTAGATAAAGAAGAAGGGTGCTAGCATATTTGCACTTTGCTTATTACTATTGCATATTGTACTTTTGCTTATTACTCAAATTTGCATTTGAAATTTTTTGAACATGGAATACGCTCATGTGAAATCTTGGATCCACCACTGGTGATAATTGTTTCCTCTTCACCTTTCATCAGGTGGTGGGGAAGAGAAGGGCTTTGGATGATGGTCTGTGGACGATTTCAAAGGAGCTCCTGGTCATGGCAGATTACGATGGGTCTAAATCTCTTGATGAAATAGACTCTTGACTATTCCGATAAGGATCCAGGCAGCACGCCTTCCCATGGGCCTAATGAATAGTGCGACGGTGATGGTGATTGGAGATGAGATAGGGGAATTCATGCATGTGGGTTTTGAGAATGATGAAATGGCAGATGGGAGATTTCTACAGGTGAAAATTAGGCTGGACATACGCAAGCCATTGGGACAGGGCATAACCATAGATCTTGGGGAGGATGCAGAAGGCAGATGGTGTCCAATCTCATATGAATTTCTCCCATGATTCTATTATGTTTGTGGCATTATTGGACACACAGACAGAGTATGTGCTACAAAGTTGACTAAGGGGGTGATGGCTCCTTTTGATAGGGAGTTGAGGTACATACCTCCCAGGAAGAGGGGTAGAGGGGATAATTTTCGGAGCTAGGAGAACTTTGGGCTTCTAGTAGGACGGTATGGGGGATCGGGAGGCGGGAGCTTTTGGGGGTTTAGGGAGTAGAGGTAGAGGGGGAAGATCTAGAAGTGACACCCTCTCATGGAGGAAGGAGGTGGAGTTTCGAGGAGCAGGAACATCTAAGAAAGGGGAGGAGGAGGTCACAAGCCCATAGAAGGTGCTTGTCGGATATATGGGCCCGGGGTACCCTCACCAACCATGTATCTGGCCCATCGAGTGGAGGACGTCCGAAGACAAAGCCCACAAGGATGAAGCGCAACCACCAACTTGAAGATCACGACGTATGAAGGATATCTACCACCATCATAGCTATGGTAGGATAGAATTGATCTATCATAACAAACTAGGAATCCAATCCGTAGCATGGATCGCCCTCATTGTAACCCTACCCCTGTGCCTATATAAAGGGGAATGCCCTACTACTGTCAAAACGCCTGAAAACTATCAATGGAAGGTAGGGGTGGTCAGGTGATGGATGCGGCGAGATGCGTGCCACAGGACTTGGGAAACCGGAGCAGAAACATCCTCAAGGACTTGAAGAAAAGAATGAAGCGGTTTTGCAAAATGCTAGAGGAGTATAGGAAAGGTGTTGTCATTCCAGCAACACCAGGTGAAACGCAGACATCATCCTAATGCTATCAGGAGGTGCAAACCAACGTGTAGGGCACTCCTCAGCAGAGTCATGCCTTGACTCTATCCTCATTGTCTGCTGCTTCTAAGGCTTGCCATGCCTCCAATGCTTCTCCAACCAATAAACACAGTGACTGCCTTTGAGCCACTGGAGACTCCACAAAGTTTTTTTTACAGCAAAAACTATGGGGGAGATCCCCACAGTGTTATAAATTTTAAATTAAAGAGAGAAACAAGAACTTACATGAGGAATTAATTAAAAGCATCTAGCCAAAAGCATAAGAATGACCTAAGGTCCTCCTTGAATCTAACCGACCAAGAAAACATTGGTTTTTCAAGTTACAAAGCCAAATGGCTTGACTCGGCTCTCTCCTTTGGAAGATCTTGTTGTTTTGCATTTTCCATATCTCTCAAGCAGTAATCAAGGTTGCCTCTATGAAAAACTCAGGAACCTATAGTGCCCTGACAAATCTATCTAGAAAGTTTAGGGAGACATCCCAATTGATGTCAACTGTAGCCCAACACTCGCTTGCAAATGGACAAGTGAAGAAAAGGTGCTCAATGGTTTCTTCTTCTTCTTCAGTATCACACACCACGCAGAGAGCATCATCATGGATATCTAGGTGTCATCTTCTTAGCATTGTTTTGGTGTTGAGCCGGTCCACTAGAACAAGCCACACAGAATTTGACCCTTGGGGTGCAATTTTGATTTCCATAACTCCTTGAAAATTGGATGGGCTTCCATGCTGTCAAAGATGTAAGAGTAGAAATGCTTCGAAGCTTAAATATTACCCTAGATGGATATCCAACGACCCTGGCTGTTCTCATCATACAGCCGAACCTATAGTTGTGTCTGTAAGCTTTCCAGCTCCTCAAGAGCTTAGTGTTAAAGTGGCAACACAAATAGGGTGCCAAGATCCTCCACTTGCATCACTTCGAAGACCAAAATGCTATCTGATCTAGAGAAGGAGGCAAGTCTTGGGAACGTGTGTGCCAAAATGGAGTCTATCCATTCATCTTCCCCTAAGCAAACCATGCAGCCATCCCCTACAAAGCATCTAGCTATACCACGGTAGATAGAGTTCAGTCTGAGTATGTCCTTACACAAGAAGGAGCCGACTTCTCTCACTGCATGTGGTACCTTGTTAGTATAGTACTTGTGCTAGATGAGCTGCACCCATGGTATCTCTGCTTTGTTATATAATTTGTCAAGGTGTTTAGGAGCAAGGCATCATTTTGCAGTAAAAGATTGATGACTCCTAAGCCACCCTTATCTTTAGGCTTCTGTACTGTCTGCCAAGCCACTAAGCTACCACCTTTCTTCTCCTCATCACTGCCACGCCACAAACATTGTCTTCTAGATCTGTCAATATTTTCAATGACTCCTTTGGGAAGCTTGATGGTGCAAAGAGCATATGTGGTGATGGGCGTGATGGCCGAATTCAACATTTGGTGCCTCCCAGAGTAGGATAGCCAGGTGGAGCAGGCAGATAGGCGTCTTTGTGTTGATTTCTATTTTTGCACAAAGACTCCACAAAGTTTGAGGGATATTGCTAATGATAAGGTACTTACTCCTTGTTGTTAACCCAGCTGTCTTGCCTTTCTACATAAGAAAACCCTTCAATAGCCTTACCTGCTCCCTCTTGCGTTTCTTGCCACAGGACAAGGCTTTAGCTATTGCTATGTAGATGCATTTGATGATGCTTCTACAACAATAAAGCTATAGCTCACTCGAGTGATTTGGAGCAATCCATCACTCAAACTTTCTCTTTTCCAAATCTGGCCTCTCCCCCTCTTCTTCTCCAAGTCTGACAGTCTTAGTAGGGGCATGGGGGAGGTAGGCCGGCCAGGCAGTGGGGACGGCGGGAGGGTGGTGTTAGGGTTCCAGCGGTGGTGGAGTGGCCGGGCTAGGTCGGGGCGGGGTGGCCATTGCCATGGCGGCAGCAGGAGGAGGAGAAGGAGGCCACCGTGGGTGCGGTAGGGTCTCGTCGGAGCTCCATGGCCGCGGAGCTCCGGTGAGACCCTACTGCACCGCGGCAGCACGGTGGGCACTGGGCGGCGACGGTGTGTCGAGAGAAGGAAGATGAACAGTGATCCATCGGGAAGAGAAAAAATAGAGTGACGGATCGGTAGATCCTTCTAAGAAGGCACAGAAAAGTACCACAAGGAAAAGGTTATACCTGCTCTGTTACTCCTGTTACTTTCTTATTGTGCACATAACTCATACCTATACTTATAGGTCCTGTCCATCGCCTAAGAAAAAGATATCAAAGAAACTATTCACTACTAGCGAGGAAACCGAAGAACGAAGATGATAATGGTGGCGGCAGTGGAGATACAAGCGCTGCTGATCAGCACATGTACCTCGCTACATAAGACTCATCTACCTGGTTGGTTGGTTTCTATTTTTGCACATATCAAACATGTTGAATAAACAGATAGTAAAAAAGGTGTTAGGCTGGGTCAGGTTTTTGAGATGGGTTACAGATCATAGTTATCTGATACCTTTGGATAGTTCTTTGTGCCTCCTTGGTTTGTTTTTTTGATGAGTCATCGGGGGGAATTCCCCACCTGAATATATTGCAACGGATGGCAAGGTAAATTACCGCTCAAAGAGGATACAACAGAGTGCGCACACTTACAACACAACTCCAACAACACACGCGAGATAGAGCGGAGGGCAACCACAAAACACAGAAAGGAGACACAAAGAACTCCCATGATAAGCAAGTAGTTGTTCACCAACTAACACCACCACCAGCGGCTGAACTCTAGCGACCTCCACTCCAACGGCGACTGTGAAGCTTTGAGTCAAAATGACAGATGATAGTCGTGATTACAATGTCTTTGAAGCACATCTAGGACCCAGTTGACGCCCGCCAACGCCCATTAAAGGGAGGAAACCACAATGGAGGGAGAGCCGATAAAAGGGGCGCAAGGAGATCCAAGAGAGGGGATTATAGTCTCGTTACTGGCATTTGATGAGACAAGGCGATCAAGGATAATCGAGAATGGCAAAGCTAGGACACTGATAGTATAGTTTGCAGGTTAGAACTTATGCAGAATCATTAGAGAGGGGATGGCTAGAACCTCGGTGTAGGAGGGTGCAAATGATCTCCCAAGCAATGCCTTCAGGAAGGGAGTGACATCAAAAGATGCCGCCGTTGCTTGTCCGGATACACCGGTTTGGGTTTTCACCTGGAGATCAAACTCAACAAGATGGTTGATGCAAACTCGACGATGCCTCCAAGAAGGAACATGATGCCGTCGTCGGCATCGGCAACAAGCTGAGGCAAGACTTTCATCTAGAATCCACCATAACCTTCAAGTAGCGCACCGCCACAGTGCTCTGCCCTCCCCGTAAGAGGCAGCGAAGGCTCTCAATGGCCGGGGAACAGCCACAGAGAGCGGCACAGAGGGAAGGGCACCCACGGGCACGCAGCCCCACCGCCGGCAAGCCCGCGGCCTAACTGCGCGCACCGCGCTGCTGCTGGACCCTGCAAATGAACATGAAGAGGAACACGGGCAGGCTGCCCCACCGCCGGCTTTGCCCGTAGCCGAACTATGCGCCCTGCCCCACTCCGCTGCAGGGCCTTGCCCAGATCTGGCCCGAGATGGTGCCGACGAGCCGACGCTGCAAAACACCAGCAGCTGGCACCACTGACACCGCGACCGCTGGCCAAGGGCACGCCGGCACCGAGGAGGGGAAGCGCCGGAGGGCAGCAGCACTGGCATTGCCCCCAGCGCCTGTGCGGACACAGCCAAGAGCCTAGCCACGGCCACCATTGAAGCAGCAGCTTGAATCCGCTAGGAGCCTCTCCACCGCGCCGAGCAACCGCCCCCTCCACAGATCCAGCCTCCACGAACACGGATCCGGCCATAGATAGCAAGGAAACCGCAAGAACAGAGCAAATCGGAAGATCTGAGAATGGAGAAATAGGAGACGGTGGAGAAACTGGAGAGAAGGAACGCGCGAGGGAGACCCTTGGTTTGTATACATGTTAGTAAGATTAGCTGTCCCATAGGCTACGCTGTTCACATGCTTTGGGGAAGGCCCAATAGATACAATGGAGTTGCTGCTGTCTTCTTCCTTAGCTGTCAAATTCATGCGCTACAAATATGTTCTACAGATGTTATATCTATGGGACAACAATTGTCTCCATTACTGTATGTTCAGTATTCCACTTGCTGCCCTCCTGTTGAATTCAAAAGAGATACACAGCAAAATTACAGTAGTTGCTAAATTAGACAAAAGTGCAGGCTATTATTTGTGATTAGAGTTACCACTGAACCAGAGGGCCATAGAATTTAAATCTAGAAAGTACGTCCCATTCTAATACCTGTAGACTTATTAATTAGAGAGGACCAAGCAAACCTGGCTGTCAAGTTTTTCGAAATGTTGAAATCTGTATAGTTATGCCTAGGTTGTCAAATAGTCACGAATGGTCAGTTGCATATAAATTCAGCTCTCAGCTGCGTACCATACTGGTAGAGGCTGGAACTTAGATCTATTATCTAAAAAATATATAAATTCAGCTCTGCTTACTGCTGATGTAGCAAATTTCCCCATTATGGTGTGGTTGGCCGAAAAGAGACTACTCTATTTATTTCTCTCTTTTCACCTTGTACCTTAGTAGTGTAAGTTTTGGTTTTCTACGAGTTGAACAAAACTGCAACTTTGTACATACATAGATGCTGAAAAATAGATTATCATCCTTTTGCAGTCCAAGTAAGGATGCATGAGCAGTGGAGCTCGTGCTCATTTTGCCTCTACCAGTTGCGGCCAACTTTTGCGTCTACTTCATCTCCGGTGGACAGGGTCTTGTGCGTGGGTCTCATCGTCCGCATCCGCTTAGACTTGTGGCTGCAAACAGCTGTGTAGCATAGTCATTAGCTTTACCTTTGAGTGCTCATTTCACTTAGGCCATGTTTGGATCCCTAAAGATAGTAGTTATTTGTTAATAATTATCTCTTTTAGATCCAAACATGTATAGATAATAGATTAGCTAATTATTAGTTGTACCTTTAGATAGCAACCATCCCACTGTCTAGACTAAATCAGATAATAAAATATTAGCTAGCTAACTATTATCAGTTGTGAATCAAACAGGCCTTTAATATTCAGAGCTACCAGCCAGGCTGTTTGGTTAGCTGTGCATACTAGTTGTGGCATGTATGTGGTGGTCGGATGAGCTGTAATGGCGATGTTCTAGGGGCTTGTTTGGTTCAAGCCCGGGGACAAATTTGCCTGGTGACAACCTTGCCTGGACCTTGCCTGTGATGCGTTTGGTTGGTGTCCTGGGATGTTGCCTGTACCAGGTGTGCTCTCGCCCAGGCAATGAAAATCGAGCGCCTGGCTTTGAGCGTCTGTGTTGCCTGGCCTGGCCTGTAGTACTTTTGGTTAGTTTAATTATTCACCGCTGGAAAAGAGGCATGTATCGTGTTAGCTTTTGTGTTTGCCTTTTTCTCTTGTTGTCTGGTTCTTATTTTCATTGACCGCATGGCTTCTTTTTTTTTATCTCGGTGATAGCTGTTGGATGATGGTTATAAATAATCTATTAATAATAACGGGCAAAACTTAATTATTTCCTTGCAAATACTTTGTCGTTGTTAGTTTCTTAATAAATATGTGGGACAAAATATCACGATCATAATCAAACTATAATGATATATGTTAATCTTACATAATATATATTAAAAACATTTAATTTACGCATTTTTCTATTAGCATTCTCAGTCTTAGGCACATATCTCCAACCAAACGGATCTTCTTTAGATTTGCCTGGTCAGGCAAAAAACATCAACTTTCCGGGCAACACTCTTTGTGAGGCAAGTTCTCTGCTCGATTCATATGCTCCTCTAATGGATGCTATATATCTAGATCGGGATATATCTAGATTGGGGTTCATGTGCTCCTCTAATGGATGCTATATATCTAGATCGCTCGATTCATGTGCTGCCATTCTTGTGCTTGGCTTTCATTATTGGCCATTCTATTCATCTATCAATCGTTTTTCTCTCCTTAGAATTGAATTTATTCTAATAATTACAATTTAGACATAAATTAATTAAGCTCATATAGTTATATATGAAATATGTTTGTATATTTTTTTTGTTAGGTATACAAGAGACATACTTATATGTTATATTTTTATTATAGGAAAGTGAGTTGAAGAGTGTGCCATAAGTTGAAAAATCGAATTATATGATAATAATCTATAGAATCCATTTCTATCCTTATATGTTATATTTTTATTATAGGAAAGTGAGTTGAAGAGTGTGCCATAAGTTGAAAAATCGAATTATATGATAATAATCTATAGAATCCATTTCTATCGTTCACTCTATCAATTTGAATCAATTTGAGATAGACTTATTTATGAGCTTGAAAATATTATAGACTTATTTATGAGCTTAAAAATATTATAAAATATCAAATTCCAAACCAAACAACGATTTTAGTTCCTCCAAAATAAGACCTAATCCATTATATAGATTTTAATTCCTCCAAAATAAGACCTAATCCATTATATAGATTTTAATTCCTCTAAAATAAAGAGATCCATACAGCCCTCGTTGTATTCTGCTTATATGCTTACTAAATGGTGTTAGGCTATCGAGGCGACTGCAAGGAGCGCTATGCAGTGGCTAGGAGTCTACGATCGTGCCTCGATCATATATTATTATATAGACCATCGTCTCTCTCACTTCAATCTATCTAAGTGAGGTGGGATTAAAATTGACGAGTGCGCCAGGCGCTTGCTGCTGCCGCTGTTCGTTGGGCTGCAGTGGGCCGTTATAGCAAGGTAAAGTGAGCTGTGTGGCTTGCCGCTGCAGCGTTTTTTTTTTCGACCTTTCCTCTTCTCCCCTTTTTAATAATTTATATCAAGTAGCGTATATTTGTTTTCTTCATGTTCCTGCTATCTACCTTGGTGTGTATATCTGGCAAAATATATAGTGAAAACCACCTAGTTGGTGGAAACATAAAAACCAATTCGAAAATTATATTTTGGTTGTTCAACTTTTTTTGAATTTGGTACATTCATAGTGCATACAAATATGTACTCACACAAAAAATTGAAATGCAAACTCAAACTTAACCAAATTATATATCCATCTCATAGTAAAAATATATATGGCCTTGCCACGGTAAAAATAAAACGGACTATATAGCCATCTCATAGTAAAAATGCAACCAAATTTGATATTACCATGCCATGGTAAAAACTTAGGGTGTCCAAGTCATGATAATTTATGATTAGGGTTGAATTCAGAGGTCGGCGCCATTATTCACGGTGTCGAGGTCGGCGCCATTATTCACATCCCCGAGGTCGGTGTCTTAGATCATGGTGCTGACCTATGGCCACGTCATTCCGGGTCTCCTACCTATGACACTGAGACGTGTTACTTCGGTGCCGAGTTTTGGGTCTAAAGATGATTTTTTTTACACCTAGAGGTATAAATGTGAAATTCTGAAAAAGGGGCTAAATTGCAAAAAAAAAAAAGGCCAAAAAGCTGCAGAACATGGGCGTGAGCAGGGTTATTGTTGGGCCGCGTCGGAAATAATTATTGGGCTGCCTGGGAAGTAATTGCTAGGCCGCCTAGGAAGTATTTCGGTTTTGTCAGTCATTTCAGTTAAAGTTACCATTTCCTCAAAAAAAAGTTAAAGTTACCCGAGGCTAACTGAAATAAAAGAACTAAAGTTCAGTTTCTGAGAACTTGAGAATTTTTTGAGACCAAAATTTAGAACCGAAACTTTTTGGTTTTGGTCGTGGGTGTTTCGGTTCGGTTTTCGTTCATCGGTTAGGTTTATTTTGCCCACCTCTTTCGATTCGGATACGAGGAAACGATAGGGTGTTGTACGTTGGGCTTAATTGGACCTGAGCAGTCAGTTAGGGCTTGTTTAGTTCCTGAAATATTTTGTGAAAGGCTACTGTAGCACTTTTCGTTGTTATTTGGTAATTAGTGTCCAATCATGGCTTAATTAGGCTTAAAAGATTCGTCTCATCCATTTCGTCTAAACTGTGTAATTAGTTTTATTTTTTATCTATATTTAATACTCCATACATGCGTCCAAAGATTCGATGTAACGGGGAATCTACAGTTTTTTCGCGAAATATTTTGGAACTAAACAGGGCCTTAACTGGGCTGTAGTTATGTGGCTGACATGGAGAACACATTATTCGACCTCAGACTGTGTATAGCACATGTGCTTGTATATATATAGATCATACACATGTTTTCCTTATTATTTCCTAATCTAGCTTCTCTTAGTTATTCCATATTCATATTTTTATTTATCAATAGATATTACATTCTTTTTCGTTACACATGTTTTTATTTATCAATAATAGCTGGCACTTCACTAAAAGTCTCATATTTGTAGGACAGAGAATGATGATGCATAGGAATGGTGCTGACTGCTGACCTTATCTTTATGTTCTTTGTTCCCTTATTAATAGCTTATTATCATTCAGATTCGTTGTTAGGGTTTGTTTGATCCATGAGATTAATAACTATAGTTGACTACTTTTTAGTCCCTAAGGATCTAAACAGGTATGCTAATGTGTCAGCTAATTTTTAGTCAAGCCTCTAACTAGTTGTTAACTCACTAGTTAGCCAAACTTAGCTAATTGTGGCTAAAAGTTAGCACAAAACTCGCAATAAAATAAATACCCTCCTATGTACCTCTTCCCTCCTCTCTTCCATGTGCGAACATCGTCTCCCTTGTGGCTCCTACAGTCCTACCCCAGTGCCACTACGCCACCGATGCTTTATCTCCTAACCGCCACCATTCCTACGGTTCTGCCTGTCAAGCCGGCTGACATCCTGGCTCCATGCCTCCACCACACCTAGTCTAGACTAGCCTCCACAATAGCCATCGGCACCCCTTCCGCCCCACCACCGCCACGGCCTGCCCTGTTCTCACGTAGTCTGCCTTTGCCATGGCCAACTGCTTCCTCTAACCCCGCCTCGGGAAGGTAAGGCTACCTCGGCCCGCGGGGTGGTGTTTGCCAAGCCTATCGCACATGCCAGTAGAGAGCCTCCGCATGCACCGTGGTGCGACCAAGGGTGGCGTGATTGCAGACGGTGAGCGAGTGCACATGCACGCGCGCGCAGAGAGAGAGAGAGAGAGAGAGAGAGAGAGTAGATGTGGGGCGCCATAGAAGGAGGAGATGGCTGAGGACCAAAGAGACGACAACAGAGCCGTAGCGAGGGAGGAAGTCATACCAATGAGAGAAAAAAGACAAGGGCTTTCTAGTCTATATCCAATCATTGCATCTAACTTTTACCTAGGATTATTCAAACACACCTCTGGGCTAATTGTTAGCCGTCTAAAGCTTAGCTAGTTAATTTTTAGCTAGGGCTAATAATTAGTTCTAGTCCATCAAACCGGCTCATAGTCCAATTAAAGTTTAGGTGGTCAATGTTTTTTAGACCACTAAAGTTTAGCCTCGTGCTATTTTGAAACATGGAATACTAAGACAGACTAAGAACTAGTTAAGCTAGACTAAAAGGTGGTCCCCTTTTAGGTAGGGTTTGGTGCAGGGGAGGTGGGAGGATGGGTTGGGGTGATCCTATTATCGTTGGTGTTTAGTTAAGGAGCTGTTGGTGTTTGATGATTGGTAACTCGTCACGGGATTACCCGAGACGATGGTTGGTGGGCTTCGGCGTATGCAGAACTCGATGGTAAACGTAGAGACAACAATTTATACTGGTTCGGTCCACCGGAATAGCGTCCCTATATCCAGTTTGAGTGGAAAATATATTGCACCCTGCTCTTAGGGTTTAGACCGTGAGGTCTGTGCCTCCTGTGTTATGCCGATCTATGGAGCCCTGCCCTCCTTTATATAGCCCAAGAGACAGGTCTCCTAGCCGGTTACAGTGTAAGAGTCCTAGTAGGATTATAAGATAGCAATGTTACTAGGATTACATATGGAGAATCCTAGTCAGACTAGATCTTCTCCCTTCCTTGCGGGGTACCCGATGACTATGTCTCACAAGCCCCTGAGCACTGTATGGTTGAACTTTTGAAGCCTTCTTGTTCCTCCAGGTCTTGCCGAGTAGAAAACAAGTATTGTCCGAGTGCTTTCTTGAGTGAAACCATGAAGTGTTCTTGAAGTCAATATGCGTCACTGCTAGGTGAAGCATATATGCTTAGCCCCCGAGCCTCTTGCTATTTGGAACAAACAGTTGGAGGGTCTTGTCTGTAATTCCTTGCCAAAGAAATTTGAATGCATCCTCTGAGAATATGTATCCCGCAGCCCCCGAACCTATGTCTGAGTACTTGGAATCGGCGCTTGGATCTGTAAAGAATATACTTAGGGATGCATGAGTAATTGTCTCACTACTTGTCAGAAAGTAGGTTGAACAATGAATGTCACCGAAAGTAGTTGAGTGCTTGTAAGTTTGATCTTCCATCCTTCAATCCGAGCCCCCGAGCGTAGTTGGAGTGAAGTCAAATAAGCTGCTAGCTTGTCATCTTACATGCTGCTGTAGGCCGTGTATCTTTCTTTGTTTGCTATTGGAAGCTCGGCTTGAGCCCCGTCTCTTTTCCGGAGTTAAGTACCAGGATGAAGCATGCCCCTGTATCCCACGTGCGTGTGCTCCTTATTTGCTTCCTGGTTGAGTGTAAGGTGCCGCTACATGATGCCGCTGTCGAGTCCGAGTAAAGCAGCTCGCGGAGGGTGCGTCTCATCCAGCGGCATGGTGGCCGAGTAAGGTAGCCTGCGGAGGCGCGTACCTTACCCAGCAGCATGGTCCAGATCTGTCCCTGTAAAATAAATATACAAAATTTTATAGGTATTGGTATTCAGGATATCAAGTTGGGAGCATGTCCCATACATGTAGAATAATAGGTCAGGAGCGGATCCCAATATTATGAAATGCATGTAAATTTTTTCCGTTTTACTCTTGTTAGGCTGTGTAAATTCCACGAGTAGTTGACCCCGTATTTGTAAGCATTTGTATCTCCGGCGAGAGGGATGGAATCATCCCCAAATGGGTATATTCCTACTAGATGTGGTGCAACCATGTCCCCTAAAATCAGAGGTACGCAGTCATCCCACCTCCACGACGTCAAGTGTCATTGTGCACTCCTCTTCTTCTCGTGGCCTGCCTAAATCAGAGCCCGCAGGGGTGGTGGTTACATTGGCCGGGGACAACGCAAAGCTCTAGTGCAAGCTCCTAATGGCCTCTAGTGCAAGCTCCCACGGGACCGTGACACGTACCTCCTCTAGGGTGGAGGTGGCCTAGGTAGGTAGATGCCATTGAGGCGCCCGAGGACGGTGCGAAGCTCTTGCGGGTAGGGGTAGGTGGGGCAGACAGATATGATGGGACGACCAGGGACAACATGGCTGGCCGAGCGAGGGCGGCGAGGGAAGGATGGCCGGGCAGGTGGAGGCATCATGGAGACCGAAGGGGGTTGCCATCCATGGACGTGCATGGAGTGGGTATGAATGTCCCGTCCATGGCGACTGCTTACATGTTTGTATGTTGAGTGGCTGACACCGAGGCCCCACTAACGCCTAGTGATAGGAGCTTGAGCTAAGATGGAAGGGGGGCCATGCAGCAAATAGTGCTAGATGTTGGAATGTAATATGGCAAGTGGGCTTGTCCACCGTGCCTATATATATGTACCCTGACTCATCACAATAATTAAGGAGAATTCCCCAAATCATTCTCTGTCATGGTATCACGAGAGGTTACGTTCCTTTTCTGTTTTTCGCTTCCGCTAATAGCGCGCGTCTCCATCTGAGACCGCGTCGCCGCCGCCGCCAGGCGTCCGATCGCCGGCCAGCAGGCGCCCTCCTACCCCGCGCACCGATCGCCGCCACCTCGTCATGGCAGAGACCGACACCGAGCGCCTGGCTCGTGAGGCACGCGAAATGCGCGAGCGCGAGGCCGAGGCCGCACGCCGCCGCCAGGCAGAAGCCGATCGGGCCGCGGCACTCGACGCGTATGAGGCCAAATACGCTGCCGTTCATGCCGCCGCCATTGCCGTCCTCAACATCAAGGTCCTCGTACCTTTGGTGTTGGATCGCGCCAACGACAACTACAACCGGTGGCGCGCCCTCTTCCTCACCGTCTTGGGCAAGTATGCCCTCACGGATCACGTCCTTTCGGACGTCGTCAATGCCGATCGCCCGGCGTGGGTGCAGATGGACTGCACCGTGCTCACATGGATCTACGGCACGATCCACGCCGATCTTCAGCAGGCGACGATGAACCGCAAGCCTAACGCTCGCGGTGCCTGGGTCTACCTCGAGAACGAATTCCTCGGCCAGCGCGAATCACGCGCTCTACTACTCTCGGCGGAGTTTCGCACGGCGAAACAGGGTGTGGCCTCGATCACCGATTTTTGCCGCCGTCTCGAGACGATGGCGGCCACCCTCAGCGACTACGGCGATCTGATCGGTGACCGCACCATGGTCTTCACCTTGCTTCGCGGCCTCAATGGGAAATTCCGGCCCATGGTCTCCAACCTCAAGATTCGGCAGCCTTTTCCCACCTTCGAGGAGGCTCGCACACTTCTGCTACTCGAGGAGATCAACATCAACGACCTTGCAGCCGGTGAGGCCGCTGGGGCCTCCGACCCACCGCCTTCCTCCACGACCACCGCCCTCGCCGCAGCTCCGCGCGCCCCTGGCAACCACGGTCAGGGCGGCGGCCATGGCCAGGGCCGGCCAGCTGTCTTCGCGGCGCCTGGCCAGGGCGCTTATGGTCACGGCGGCCAGACTCCCGGTGGCCAAGGCGGTGGCCAAGGCTGCCAAAACGGCCAGCGAAATGGCCGTCGGCGCGGCGGCCGCGGCCGCAAACAGCAGCAGCAGGGCGGCAACCAGCAGCAGCAGGGAGGCGGCAACTTCCCTATGGCGCACGTCTACAATCCATGGGCGGGCCATGTCCAATTTTGGCCATGCCCATCGACAGGTGGCCAGGCTCCTGCTGGACACGCCTCCGGGGCGCCGTTCCGTCCGGCGCCGCCCGCGTTCCTCGGCCAGCAGCAGTACATGCCACAGCAGCAGCCGTACTCCATCGCCCCTCCTCCTGGGTTTGGCTACGGAGGACCCTTGCCACCCCAGCAGCAGCAGCAGTGGACGCCCATGCAGGGAGCGTCATGGGATCCGTCAGCACTTGTCCACAACTTTAACACCATGACGCTGACGCCTCCTCCATCGGTGAATGGTATGCTGACTCCGGTGCTGGTGCTCATATGGTCAACAACGCTGGTATACTCTCCCACCTTCACCCTCCATTGTCATCTAGTCCTTCATCTATCATTGTGGGTAACGGAGCTTCGCTTCCCGTTACATCTATTGGGTCACACTCTTTCTCTACAGCACGACGTCCTCTTGTTCTTTCTAATGTTTTAGTTTCACCAAACATTATTAAGAATTTAATCTCCGTACGTCGTTTCACTATTGATAATAATTGTTCCATCGAATTTGATCCTTTTGGCCTCTCTGTGAAGGACCTTCAGACACGGAGCGTGATCGCCAGGTGCAATAGCACGGGTGACCTCTACCCATTCTTTCCAGCACCATCCAGCGCCACCACTGCCCTCGCCACCACCGCATCGCCCACTTCGCTTTGGCACCGCCGCCTTGGTCATCTTGGTCACGCGGCTTTATCCAAACTTATTAGTTCCAATGCAATTTCATGTAATAAGCAGTCAGTTGATCACATTTGTCATGCTTGTCAGCTAGGTCGCCACGTGCGCCTACCATTTAGTGTGTCAAATTCACGTGCTGCTCATCCTTTTGATTTAATTCATTGTGATCTTTGGACATCACCAATTGTCATTGTATCGGGCTATAAATATTATTTAGTTATTCATGATGACTGCACTCATTACACCTGGACTTTTCCATTGCGCCTTAAATCCGATACTTTCGGTGTCATTTCTAATTTTTTCTCTTATGTGCGCACACAGTTTGACTCCTCCATTAAGGCGGTTCAGTGCGACAACGGCCGTGAGTTTGACCACTCCTCGGCCCGCACGTTCTTCCTCACTCATGGGGGTCACCTTCCGGATGTCGTGCCCATACACCTCCCAGCAGAACGGACGTGCTGAGCGCATCCTTCGCACGATTAACAATATTGTGCGGTCCCTTCTGTTCCAGGCTAGTCTCCCTCCTGTTTATTGGGCTGACTCTCTTCACACAGCCACATATCTCCTGAATCGTCATCCCACTAAAACCCTGGACGGCCAGACTCCCTTCTTCGCTCTTCATGGCACACAACCATCCTACACCCACCTTCGTGTGTTTGGCTGTGCGTGCTATCCCAACCTGTCATCCACAGCTCCACATAAATTATTACCTCGTTCCTCACTATGTGTTTTCCTTGGGTACTCATCCGATCATAAAGGATATCGATGCCTTGATCTCCATTCAAATCGGATCATCGTCTCTCGCCATGTCGTGTTCGACGAGACGTTGTTTCCTTTCTCTGAGATGTCCAGCTCACCCCAGGATCCCAACACACTCGTGTTTTTGGACGATGCTGATGACTCCTCTTCGCCCATTGGGCCTAGAGTTGTGGTTGCAGGTACACGACTCCCTAGTGGCGTGGACGCCACACCAGGGACACCCGGCGCCTCTCCCTCTGCTGCTCCGAGCGGCAGCCAGGGTGCCCCTGGCCAGCTGGGCGCCCCTGACATCGGCAGCCAGGGCAACCAGGGCAGTCTTGCCCCTGGTCACGACGGCCCTATCCCCGCTCCGGCTGGTGCCGCTGCCCCTGTGGACATCACGTCCCAGGTTGCTGCCAGCGGCGCCGGACGGACCACCGGTCGCACCACCGCCACAGCTCCAGAGGAGATTGCTCCCGTCACCAATGCGCACGACATGCGCACTCGTGGCAAGGACGGGTTTCGGCAGCCCGTGGACCGTCTCAACCTCACCACGACGGTTGCGGCCATGTCTCCAGTGCCGACCTCCGTCCGCACCGCGCTCTCGGACCCGTCCTGGCGTCACGCCATGCAGGACGAGTTCGACGCCTTACTCGCCAACGACACCTGGACTCTCGTGCCTCGCCCGCCCGGCGTCAATCTCGTCACCGGCAAGTGGGTTTTTCGTCATAAATTCAAGGCAGATGGCTCTCTTGATCGCTATAAAGCCCGTTGGGTTCTTCGCGGATTCACACAGCGTCCGGGAGTTGATTATGATGAAACATTCAGTCTAGTTGTCAAGCCAGCCACCATCAGGATGGTTCTCACTTTGGCTCTGTCCCGCTCCTGGCCTATTCACCAGCTCGATGTGAAGAATGCTTTCCTCCATGGCACGCTGAACGAGACAGTATACTGCATTCAGCCTACTGGATTCGTTGACTCGACCAAGCCCAATTATGTCTGCCGCCTGAACAAATCACTATATGGATTGAAGCAAGCTCCTCGCGCCTGGCACGGTCGCTTCGCCTCTCATATCACCTCTCTTGGGTTTGCTGAGGCCAAGTCCGACACGTCATTGTTCATCTACTGCAGAGGTGCCGATATGGCTTTTCTTCTCCTTTATGTTGATGATATTGTGCTTACTGCGTCCTCTCCGAGTTTTCTCCACCGGATTATCGCAGCACTTCATCAGGAATTTTCTATGACAGACATGGGGCCTCTTCATCATTTTCTGGGTGTCAGCGTCCAGCGCCGAGGTGACAGTCTTTTTCTCTCTCAGCGCTAGTATATGCTGGAGATTCTGGAGCGAGCTGGCATGAGTAACTGTAAAGCGAGCAGCACTCCTTTGGATACTCACTCAAAGCTTCCTGCTGATGGTGTTTCAGTCTCTGATCCCAGCCAGTATCGCAGTCTTGCTGGGGCTCTGCAGTACCTCACTTTCACCAGGCCCGACATCGCTTATGCAGTTCAGCAGGTCTGCTTGTATATGCATGACCCCCGGGAACCCCATTTGAGCGCTCTGAAGCGTATTCTTCGATATCTTCAGGGCACTTTGGATCTTGGGCTACACCTTCACCGGACCTCCCCAGCTGATCTCACTGTCTACACCGATGCAGATTGGGCGGGTTGTCCCGACACACGCAAATCCACCTCGGGTTATGCGGTGTTTCTTGGCGACAATCTCATCTCTTGGTCGTCCAAGCGTCAGCCGACAGTGTCTCGGTCCAGTGCAGAGGCGGAATATCGAGCAGTTGCGAATGGAGTTGCCGAAGCTTGCTGGCTACGACAGCTACTGCTAGAGCTTCACTGTCCACTCCGTTGCGCTACAGTGGTTTATTGTGATAATGTCAGTGCCGTTTATCTCTCCACCAACCTGGTTCAGCATCAGCGAACCAAGCATATTGAGATCGATCTACACTTCGTCAGGGAGCGAGTCGCCCTCGGTGAAGTTCGCGTTCTGCACGTTCCCACTACGTCCCAGTACGCCGACATCTTCACGAAAGGTTTGCCGACGTCCGTCTTCACAGAGTTTAGGTCAAGTCTTAATGTTCGCGGTGCTCTCAGTTCTGACTGTGGGGGAGTGTTGGAATGTAATATGGCAAGTGGGCCTGTCCACCATGCCTATATATATATGTACCCTGACTCATCACAATAATTAAGGAGAATTCCCCAAATCATTCTCTGTCACTAGATTATGAAAGAAATTCATGGCTATTTTAAAATGTAATAAGCTAATGAGAAACAGGATTAGTGGAGAATCATATAGTTCAGGGGTACCCTGGCCCATGTTGGCTTAGACTAAGCTTTGGCCCTGCTAATATCAGTAATATCAGTGGCAAACAATAAGTAACTGCTAGTTCATTCTCACCCTGTCTATTCCACAAACCAAATAAAAATCAGGAATGCTCCCGTTCCCTCAACCAAATAGAGATGTATCATCTAATTTACAGAAAACTATAATGAACTTGTCTTATCTCTCCTAGTCCTAACCCAAATATAATCTTAGTCCACCCGTTTAGGTAAACTAGGACTAAACTTTGATAATCATCTAAAGCTAGAGTTTAGTCTAGTGATCCAAATATAAAGGGTAGAGGCCTAAGTTTTCAAGAATTTCCGGAGGAAAAGGTACTCCAATGCCTATATTTAGCAAGGTGGAAAGCATAAATACCAGGCACGAACTCAGCTGCACACTTACACATCACTGAAGATTGTGAATTGAAGAATTCAAGATCCCCTTATCCCTAGTTCCCTACTCCTCCCAATTATTTGCAAAACAAAATTGCAATTTGACCGCCGGAAACCATTCGCTCATCAAGGCGAGAAGATGAGATCTTGCAGCAGAGAGCATATGCCTCGCGAAGTTCCCAGCCCAGCCGGTTCCCTCCAATATTCCCCTCCGCCGACGGAATATCCCCGCAATTCCAACCCAGGCCCGCCTTCTTCGTCGTCTTCAGTCCTTCTCCCTCTTATATACGCAACGGCGAGCTCGCCCTCTTCCTTGCTCCGACACATCATACACAGCTAGCAGAACACACGCGCCGTGTACGCTTGCGCAAACCCAAGGATTGCCGCTCTGTTCTTGGTCTCCTCCTCGGGTGGCCGCGGGGGCAATGGCGATTGACGGGGAGGAGGCGCCGCCGCTGCTACTGGACGAGGCCGCGCGCCCGCGGCGCGTCGCGCTCTTCGTCGAGCCGTCACCGTTCGCGTAAGCCTCCTCGCCGGACCCTGCTCTGTTGTTTCCCTTTTCTTTTCTTGGTGCGGGCTTTGTCAGGGTTGGTTCTTGGCCTTGTGCGCACAGCGCACTCTTGGCTGGATCCATGAGGTTATCCCCAGGAACGGCGAAGGGTTTCACTCTGACTCAGCCCTGACGCGATGTCGTTCCAAGCTCTCTCTTATTTGCCGGAAAAGTTTGGATCTTTCTTGGGAATTGGGATTCGTGAAGACCGGATAGAAGTGGATTAAGATTTCAGTTAATTTAATACCACGATTAAGAACGAAATTAGTTGAGCTTTGGGCAGGTTTGATACACATGGCTAGTTACTAGTTGGGCTAAAAATTATCCCAAATTAACTATGGTTGGTTAGCTTGGCTAACAACTAGTTGAAGGCTTGGCTAAAAAAAATTAATCCACCTATTAGCCCTCTTGTTTGGATGCACTAGAGCTAATTTGAGCTAAAATGAGCTAGCTAACAATTTGCCCATAGTATCCAAACATGCCTGTATGATTCATGCGAATGAATCACAATGATCAGTTTTAAGGCCTGCCACAGAAGAAGTATATGCTTTTGTTAGATACTCCTAGATTGAATTTTCATGAAAATGTTCTCACTAATGGAACTAACTCTGCATCTTGGTGTCTGCAGTTACATCTC
Organism: Saccharum hybrid cultivar R570; assembly: GCA_038087645.1. Lineage (NCBI taxonomy): Eukaryota > Viridiplantae > Streptophyta > Magnoliopsida > Poales > Poaceae > Saccharum > Saccharum hybrid cultivar. The sequence continues at coordinate 6,209,958 of JAQSUU010000112.1, read as the reverse complement.
TGGGTATAAGAACCGGTTCCAGAACTTCATCAAACATTTGCGAGAAATGGGGGACGAGGTACACATTTTGCTGTCATTTGGTAAGGTTGAGATTTTAGGGGCAGCAGATTAGTAGGTGTCGATTAATTTGGTTTAGTTGTGTTCTTCAGGTCATTGTTGTGACCAACCATGAAGGAGTTCCCCAAGAGTTTCATGGTGCCAAGGTTATCGGTTCATGGAGGTAAGTTTTTCAGGATGCTTGTGCCAACTTCTGTCTTAAAATATCAGAAGCAGTTTAGGCAATATTTTTTTGAAGGCCTGAGTTTTCTTCTTGTTCAAATAATGAAATGAGAATGCCTACTCTGTATAAAAGCTGCCACTAAGAAACATTTGCTGCTAGCTTCTACTCCGTACGAAGTAGAGTCTTAATCCAGATCATAACTATACCTTTCCTAAAAAAAATGATATGCCTTAGAACTGTTCCTTATGCTACTGCATTCGGGTTGTCTGGTTTTGGACATATTCTTTTAGTTAGTATGACTGAATAAATAAGTGAGCACAAGTACAATAGCTTACCTATTTGCTACATGATAAATATTTTAAAAATCTTTCCTGAAGTTGTTAAGTTATTGAACAATGATACGCAATCATGCTGCCATGCTGGTTAGACTGGAAGCATTGTATTCTTCCCTATCGGGTACATGATATGTGGTGCCTTTAGTTGTGGAATCTTATGCTTATGGCTGTTTTCTCATCCTTTACAGCTTCCCATGCCCCATGTATGGAAAAGTACCTCTTTCGCTGGCACTCAGTCCTAGGATCATTTCGGAGGTTGCAAAGTTCAAACCTGACATTATTCATGCGTCTTCTCCTGGAATTATGGTAAACTTAATTTTAACAGTTAAATCATTAATTATCAAATCTCTCTGATTATCTATTACTGAAAATGACTAAAGTCTATTTTGCCTTCAGGTTTTTGGGGCTCTAGCTATTGCCAAGCTACTTGGTGTGCCCCTAGTCATGTCCTACCACACCCATGTTCCAGTGTAAGCGTCTATGAACTTTATTGCACCATGTTTTACTGCAAACACAGAAGACAGAAGTCCAGGTTTTTCATTGCCACTGAATTCATATTTCTTTTGCTTGCAGATACATACCAAGATATACATTTAGCTGGCTTGTAGAGCCAATGTGGCAAGTCATAAGTGAGCATTTTAGTACCACCTCATCTTTGCTTTACTAAACAGTAACTTGCATGCCTGTTTGTGTAACACACTGATTCTTGGTCCTGTTATTCCCAAAAACACAGGATTCCTTCATAGAGCTGCTGATTTAACTTTAGTGCCATCTGCTGCTATCAGCAAAGACTTCGAAACTGCCCAGGTCATATCAGGTTGGTCAACTTTTGTACACATTGTACCAGATGTGCATATGTTTTTATTCATGCTATGATGCTCAAGATGTTATTTCGCTCCTTATTCAGCTAATAGAATACGCCTTTGGAACAAAGGTGTTGATTCTGCAAGCTTCCATCCTAGATTTCGCAATCATGGGATGCGAGTCAGGCTAAGGTAATACTCTGTTTTCTTTCTTCCTGAATGTTCTGTATCTGTATGCAACAAGGTGAGATAGATTGTCTAAGCTTATGTTGCTTGATGTATTCTTTCAGTGACGGTGAGCCTGAAAAACCACTAGTAATTCATGTCGGACGTTTTGGGCGTGAGAAAAATTTGGATTTTTTGAAGATGTAAGCTATTGCCATACTTGCTCCTTTTGTGATTGATTTGATCTTTGAATCAGAGTTGACAAACATGATGCATATTTATTAATAACAAAGAGTAATGTAACTAAATTAAATGATCCAAATGCCATGTTATTCTTCATTCATGCCTTGCATCATTGGCTACATGGAACTAATTTTGATTTATTTGTTTTATATCAGGGTAATGGATAGGTTGCCTGCAGTAAGAATTGCATTTATCGGAGATGGACCATACAGGTATGACCAATGCAGCACCTTAACGTTATTGTTCAGTTCATTAGTCAGCATGTGTGCTGATAATAAATATGAACCTCCTTTCAAGCTGATAAGAATTAAGAAGTATTGATTTAGACAATTTTCAATTAAGAAGTATTGATTTAGACAATTTTCATTGAAGTTACCGTTGTTCTGTGCATTGACATTGCTGAGCTTTTAGTTCAAAGTTTTTTACATTTTTATTTTTAACTACATGACAGGGGTGAACTAGAGAAGATGTTTGAAGGAATGCCAGCAGTGTTCACAGGAATGATGCAGGGTGAGGAGCTCTCGCAAGCATACGCCAGCGGTGACATTTTCATCATGCCATCAGAGTCAGAAACACTCGGCCAAGTGGTCCTAGAGTCCATGTCATCGGGAGTGCCCGTTGTGGCAGCCCGTGCAGGCGGGATCCCTGACATAATCCCGGAGGACCAGGAGGGGAAGACAAGCTTCCTGTTCACCCCTGGCGACCTGGAAGACTGCCTTGGCAAGGTCCAGCAGCTGTTGACGAACAGGGAGTTCAGAGACAACATGGGGCGGACGGCCAGATCTGAGATGGAGAAGTGCGACTGGCGGGCAGCATCAAAGACGATCCGCAACGAGTTCTACAATGCTGCAATCTGGTACTGGCGAAAGAAGCGCGCAGAGATGGTGAAGCCGCTACAGTGGCTAGCACAGATGTTCCTGCCAGCGCCTGAGGTCCGCAGCATCACGCAGTGCTGAGGCCTCCTCCACTTGTGGGATGCTATTGCTTGCAGCCATGATCCAGACAAGTGATGGATGTATGGAAGGACAGATGCATATGCATTCCTTGTAAATTTCTGGTGCATAGTGCTGTGTCGATAGGTGAGGTAGTTCCCCGTTTTTTATGGAAATTGGAGTTGGATTGTGATTGGTGTGGTAATTCCATCGATTACATGTGTGTTGTGTAGCAAAACAAAAATGGAAATGTGCTATATATCTTGATGGACATTGTATATAACCTGTAAAAATCATGATCACGCCATCAAGTGCATGAATATGCTTTTGTGCTCACAATCAAGAGTGAACTTTGTAGTTTTTTGTGTTTCATCAACACGTGTTTGGTCGAATGCATCTCATGTACAAGATGGAAGCACACAGCAACAAAGTTAACATGGCTAGCAGATAGCCATCGATACATGTATAGCATTGTAGCAGCATATTGACTCCTGCAGATTTTTGTTCTTAGGTGAGCAAGGAGTTGTTTCTTGGTATGACGCGCGCTCGGAGCGGGTACTTCATGACTGTGGTGAAATCCACGGTTTCTTCCATGTTGACGGCCTCTCCCTCCGCCGCCGGCAGCCACTCCAGCTCTCTCACCAGGCTTCCCACGAAGTACTCGGCGTGGTGCATACCCAGCGCGTACCCCGGGCACATCCTCCGACCGGCACCGAAAGGCATCATCTTGATCTCCCGGCTCCCCGTGATGTCCACGTCGTACCCCTCGCCGCCGTCCAGGAACCTCTCCGGCCGGTACTCGTGTGCGGTCGTCCACACGGCCTCGTCGCGGCCGATCTCCGCCACCAAGAAGTTCACCTCCGCGCCTTTAGGCACTGTGTAGCCGCCGATCTCCGCCTCGTCGCTTCGCACGCCGTGAGGGATGAGGAAGTGGGCCGGCGGGTGCAGCCGCAGGCCCTCGAGCACAACGGCTTTCAGGTACGGGAGCGACTGAAGGTTGCCGGCGTCGTCGAGGACGTCGGGCTTGACTCTGGTCACCTCCTCGTACACCTTGGCTTGGACGTCAGGGTTGTTCGCGAGCTCGGCCATGATCCACTCCACCAGGGTCACCGTCGTGTCCGTCCCGGCGTTGAGGAACTCGGAGCAGAGGCTCACGATCTCGGCGTCCGTGAGCGGCCGATCGCCCTCGTCGGGCACGCGCAACTCGAGGAGTGAGTCGGCATAGCACGGCGGGTGGTCGTCCTCGCCACGCCCGCGCGCAGCGTGGACCAGCGGGGCGAACAGCTCGTCCAGCCTCCGGCGCACGGCCACGTGTGCCTCCCACCGCTTGCGGAATAGCCTCTTGGTGAGCGGTGGGAAGAAGGCGAACACCGGAAAGGCGGTGAAGGAAGCGAGCACGTGCTGCTCCAGCGCCTCGATCTCGTCGAGCGCGCCCTGGCTGAGCCGAGCGCCGAAGCACATGTACACGAGCAGCTCGAACATGGCGCGCCGCAGGAACGGCCTGACCGTGACGAGCTCCATCTCGAAGGAGGAGACGCGCGCCGCGTTGTGGAGGTTTGTGACGAGCGCCTCGCAAGCCCACCGCCTAGCCGGCGCGAAGAGGTCGACGCGGGCGCGGTGCAGCGCGTCGGCGGCGAGGTTACGGCGGACGAGGCGCCAGTAGTGACCGTAGGGCGCGGTGTTGATGTCGCCGGCGCAGAAGAGCGGATCCGGCTCGACGAGCGGCGGGCGATCGGCGAAGGTGGCGCCGTCCCGGACGAGGACGCGGTGCGCGAGGCGGCGGTCGGCGACGAAGACGAGCGTGGTGAAGAGGTGGACGGAGATGACGGGGCCATGGCGCGCGTGCAGGTCCCGGAGCAGCGGGGCCAGGTCGAAGATTGATCGCCGCAGGGCCAAGAATTTGGCCAGGAACACCAGCGCCGGTGGTCCAGGAGGAAGGCGGCCCTTGCTCTTAGGCCCTGTTATTTCCTCTTCTAACCATCACATCGAATCTTTAAACATATGCATGGAGCATTAAATATAGGTAAAAAAAATAACTAATTGTATAGTTTGTCTGTAAAGTTCGAGACGAATCTTTTGAGTCTAATTAATCCATGGTTGGATAAATTTTACCAAATAACAACGAAAAGTGCTACAGTAACTTTTCACCCAATTTTTCTCAACTAAACACACACCCTTAGTATTCAACGTTGACTTACCGCGACCATAGCGGCGGTGAAGCAAGAAAAGGAGCGAGACGAAGAAGGCCATGCAGCAGCAGAGGAGTGGGGTCGTCGAGGAGGAGGCAAAGCATACGAGCTCCATGGCTGGCTGGCCGCTGTTGCAACTTCAACTTGCAACAATGCAACCTCTGTTAAGCCTTTATTACTCTGAGGAGAGCAATACGGCGGCAGCTCGATCAGCTTATCTTTCAGCTCACATGGCATGATCGTTTTTTCTTCCTAAACGTAAAGTTCTTTGACCATGTCAAAAAATTAGAATCTTTCTGTCTGGCAACAGAATGTTTTGGAAGCTCCTCGTACCTAATTTTTGCCGTTACACATCTCAGAGAAATATATGCCAAATTTTTTAGAAAATATTATAAATTATTTCTATGTATTACAGATACCAGAGAAATATATGTCAAATTACGCACAAAATTTTAAAAAAATTACAATTTGTTCACAAATTGCGGATGGGAGGGGGTCACGCCCACGCGGGGATGCCGGCGGAGGGAGCAACGGCCGGCCTGGGGACGGCGGCAGAACAACCGGTTGGTGTGTAGCAATTCTAAAAAATGGCCTCATTTGGCTGATGTGAACTGCAATACGATGGACCGATGGGTGACTGTGACTCTCATCGTTTAGAATTTTATATAGACACCATCGCAAATTACGATTTTGGCCAAATCAGCCAAAATTTAAAAAGGATTAGGAAAGCTCAGCCTTGAATTATGATATACATTATATACTAATCACAGTACAAGTACAAACACTCATACATACACGCATACCATGAATGCAAGCACACATACCATATCCTTATGAGCAATATCAAAAAAACAACATCATTAAATCCTAGAAAAATCCATGAGCAATCTCAAAGAACAACACCGATAAATACTAAAAAAATCTAGAAAAATACAAGCACCCACATCAAGAGAAGAACTTAAAATCGGATAGACAAGTTCTACCCTAAAGAATTTACCAGCCAAGCTATGGCCAGTTAGGCAGTTAGCTACAGTATATAGCTTTGGGATAAGCATCTTCCTCGTCCTTAGCTAGGATTGACTTTGACAAACGAAAATTTTTATACTCATTCTTAGCCCTTTCCAATGGTAATGGTAACAAATTTGATCATTATTAAGCGTCCATCAGATCAACATACTCATTTTTTACTACGATGGAACCTAGAAATAAATGGTTAGAATAAAGGGACTTGCTATATTTGAGATGCCTAAATTTTTAGACAAGAATCTTACAACCAACTAATCTCTACAACTACTAGCATATATAAACACGTGTCTACATCGTTCGCACCGCTATTCGTCTATCATCATCATCAGGGGAAAACTAAAAAAACTAAAAAAAAACCCCCACGCCTCTCCGCTTCTCCCTGGCTCCCCTACTGTTGACGTCACTGCCCCACCCCTCCCTTGTCACGCCCTACCCCTGCCCCTTCCCCATCGCAGCCGCCCCCACACTAGCTCTGCATGCCGCTGCCTTGGCCCGCTCTCCACCTTTCTGCCACGATTTGGTGTCACCTTCTTAGCGGGAACCAGGAGGCATGCAGTGTAGAGCATGACCAAAACCCGACGGGAGGCGCACGAGGCCAATCAAGGTGGGCACAATCAGTGGCGGAGCATGAAGGGAAATCAAGAGGGGGGCTAACAATGTTCAACTTTTCTCTTATGTGCAAATATCCATTACTTGCTAAGAGCAAGGTCAATAATAAAGCCAAGTTGCTTAGCTATAAGACAAGTAATAAGAGTCAAGTTATACAATAAATGTCTCCTATTTGTCTTCAAAAAGTCTCTCTCTTATTTCTCTTCACAACATTTGCTACTTTGGCCCACTAATACCTATGCTTCCGTGCCTAGCTTGGTGCTTGCATGGGAGCCAAGCTCTCATCTCTCTCCTCTCTTCTTTTCTTCACATCAGCATTAGCTTGGTTATAAGCTCATTATTATACCTGCTCTAAGTATCATCTTGTACCATCTTTAAGAAATTTCAATTCCCAAGGGGGGAGGGGCATGGCCTACCATGGCCTACATATGGTTCCACCACTGGCCACGACGGTGCCAGTAGCCGATGGGCGACCACAACGCGGGCGACCCTGGCCCCCTGCCCCTGCCTCTACCTCGGTGCGGGCGTGGTGACCTCGGCTTTAGCCTCGACGCGGCTGCACAAGAGACAACCACTGGTGCCAAGAGAAACGATGACGAGCAGAGATGTGGTCATGCGACGGATGACCCCTCTATCCTCACCGGCGCTGGACGTGTTGGTGTCCGTGGGCCGAGGAGGTGCACAAGCTCCAACACCTGCTCTGGCACGAGCTCTAAATTGTCAATCATTTTAGTTTTGTTCTAAGGGTGTGTTTAGTTCTCCATTTCACCAAAAAAAATTTAGGTTTTGGCCCATCATTTTGCAGAATGAAACTAAACATCATGCAAAATTTTTGGCAAAAAGGTATCCATTCTCCATTTTAGATTTTGGCCTCAAGAGGCAAAAAAGGCCAAAAAGCCAAAAAGCCCTCATCCACCCCATGAAAAATTTGACATTTTGGATGGAACTAAACACACCTATGAAAATTTTGGCATTTTACATTTCATCATTCCAAAGTAGTTGTCATTTTGCATTTTGCATTTCATGGGGAACTAAACACAACCTAAGTTAAAGTTTTCTACCTTGAATTAAGTTTATATAAAAACACACAAATATATACAACATCAAACAAGATTTATTAGAGATACTCATATACACCATGAAATATATTTTCATAATACACTTATTTTGATATTATAACGTGTAAATCATGATCACGCCATCAAATGCATGAAGATGCTTTTGTGCGCACAATCAAGAGTTGACTAGGTCATGGCGATATTATATATTATTATAGTAGCTGTCATGCATCTCATCTACAAAGATGGAAACACACAGCCGCATATTGTCTCCTGCAGATTTTTGTTCTAGGTGAGCTAGGATTTGTTTCTTGGTATGATGCGTGCACGGAGCGGGTACTTCATGACGGTGGTGAAATCCACGGTCTCCTCCATGTTGACGGTCTCTCCCTCCGCCGCTGGCAGCCACACCAGCTCCCTGACAAGGCTCCCCACGAAGAACTCGGCATGGTGCATGCCCAGCGCGTACCCGGGGCACATCCTCCGCCCGGCGCCGAAAGGCATCATCTTGATCTCCCGGCTCCCAGTGATGTCCACGCCGTTCCCCTCGCCGCCGTCCAGAAACCGCTCCGGCCGGAACTCGCGCGCCGCCGTCCACACTGACTCGTCGCGGCCGATCTCCGCCACCATGAAGTTCACCTCTGCTCCTTTGGGCACCGTATAGCCACCGATCTCCGCGTCGCTCCGCACGGCATGCGGGACGAGGTAGTGGCCTGGCGGGTGCAGGCAACGGCTTTAAGGTATGGGAGCGCCTGGAGGTTCACGGCGTCGTCGAGCTCGCGCTTGGCTCTGGTCTGGTCACCTCCTCGTACACCTTGGCCTGGACGTCCGGGTGGTTTACCAGCTCGTCCATGATCCACTCGAGCAGGGTCACTGTCGTGTCTGTCCCGGCGTTGAGGAACTCGGAGCAAAGGCTTACCATCTCGGCGTCCGTGAGCGGCCGGTTGCGGTCGTCGGGCACCCGCAGCGCGAGGAGGGACCTAGCATAGCACGGCGGTTGGTTATCGTTGGCGACGGCGATGGCGCTCGTGGCGTGGACTTCTTCCTGCCTCCGGCGCACGGCGACGTGTGCCGCCCAGCGCTTGCGAAAGAGCCTCTTGGTAACCGACGGAAAGATGGCGAAGACCGGAAAGGATGTGGCGGTGCGCAGCGCGTGGCGCTCGAGCTTGTCGATCTCGTCGAGCACGTCCGGGGGAAGCCGCTCGCCGAAGCACATGTACGCGAGGAGCTCGGACATGGCGCGCTGCAAGAACGGCCTGGCCGTGACAACCCCGACGGACTCCGACGCGTCGCGGTGGCGGAGGAGGCTGGCGACGAGGGCGTCGCACGCCCACCGCCTCGCCGGCGCGAAGAGGCCGAGTCGGGCGCGGTGCAGCGTCTCGGCGGCGAGGTTGCGGCGGACGAGGCGCCAGTAGGGCCCGTAGGGCGCGGAGTTGATGTTGCCGGCGTTGAAGAGCGGGTTGGGCTCGACGATCGGCGGGCGGTCCGCGAAGGCGGCGCCGTCCCGGACGAGGACGCGATGCGCGAGGCGACGGTCGGCGACGAAGACGGTGGTGGTGAGGAGGCGGAGGGTGATGACGGGCCCGTGGCGCGCGTGCAGCTCACGGAGGAACGGGCCAATGTCGAAGCGAGGTCGCCGCATCAGCGACAACAGCTTGGCCAGGAACACTGGCGGCGGCGGGCCAGGAGGGAGAGGTGGCCAGCTGGCCTTACCACTACTCTTCTTTGGGTTCTTGCGGCCATGGCTCCGGTGAAGCAAGTAGAGGACGGAGGCTGCGAGCGAGACGGAGAGGAGCTGGACCGGCAAGGTGCGCAAGGTAAGACCCAATTCCACCATGGCCAGTGGTGCAGGCTCTGCTTACCTTGATCTCAAATGCTGCACACTTGTCAGCTGGAGCTTTGTGTGTGTGTGTGTGTGTGTGTGTGTGTGTGTGTGTGTAATCGGCATATGAATTTGATTTGTACTAGTTTGATGTTGTTAATTTGGTCTCATTTGGTCGTCGTGAGTTGCAATTCTACGACAAACGGGTGACCATTTCAGCCTAGTTGTCACCGCAAGTCGTCGCATGGCCAAATCAGGCAGATTTTAAAAAGGGATTAGCTGGGAGTAGCAAACATCAGCATGCAGGTGGATTGGCTTTGTCAGGTAGTCCTAGTGGTAAGTACAATATAAGTACAGGAACATGTCAGAATAAATGAAGGGGATCAAATCGAATGCAACGTCGTCTTATTTTTGACGAAACGTCGTCGTATTTTGTCTCCGCTTTCCTTTTTTCCTCCTACTGAAACGTGATATTTCCCATGGATCTTGAAGCCCACTATTCTTACAAACCTGGGCTGTATTGTATGCTTAGCAATGTTATAATCGAGCCCATGTCCCAAATAGCACGACGAGTATTTTGTATTTGGGCATCCGTCAGTCCTGACGCCACCTTCCCAAAAAAAACCTCCCACTTCGCAAGTTGCTAGCCGCCAGCCGCACGCACGTTATGCTTCTGCCAGATCTAGTTCACTCCCACTCTCCCCAAGTCCAGCAGTCGAAGCATCGCCCGCTGATGGCGTCTCAGCCCTACTTAGTTGAAGTCCGGACCCCTGGTGACTCGCCGCGGCCTACCACCGCTCTCCTCTCCTCCTCCGTGGCCGCACCCCAGCCCTCATTTGCCCCTCGCCTCCTGCTCCTCCTCATTGTGGCCCTCGCCACTGTCACGCCCTTCGTCCGGCTCCACCCGCCCCACACCGTCGTGACCGCGGCGTCTGCTGCCACACGGCCGCTCTCCAAGCTCTCTAAGCCTGTGGTGTTGCCCGTTTCCTTGGATGGCTTCTGCTTCGGGTACCAGTACAAGGTCTCCATCTCCCGCACATCCGCTGCCTCATCGCTGGCACCGGCACCGGCGTCCTCCCCTCATCACCTCTCCTGCAGCTAGAGACGGCAAGGACGTCGTGGTCATGCCGTACAATGCGACAGTCTCGAGGCTTGCCAGACATGGTGGTCGCGCGCCCACTAGAGTGTCGTGCCTGACATGTTGCAAGGGTATGTTTCAAGTGTTTCAGATGTTTCAGAGGTATGTTATAAGTGTTTCATGCGGATGTTGTAAAAGTAAATCATGATGTTGCATGTGTTGCAATGGCTGTACACGTATGTTGCAAGAGTTTGTTATAAATGTTTCATATGTTTTCCAGACGTATGTTGGAAGTGTGTTTATTTGGATGTTGCATATGTTTCACACATATGTTGTAAGTATTTTTATCTAGATGTTGCCTATATTTTATAATGGTTTTCAAGTGTTTTTGCAAGTGTTTCAGACGCATGTTTCAAGTGTTTCATCTACCTTTCGGACGTATGTTGCAAGTGTTGCATCTGAATGTTGCAAGTGTTGCATCTGAATGTTTCAAAAGTAGATCGGGTGTTGCATCTCCCTTCTCGCTTTCTGTTGCCTCGCCTCGGTGTCTCCTCCTCCTGGGATCGGCTGGGCATCAGCCACCCCTCCCCCTCTTCTCGATGCTGGTGAAGTTTGGGGCGACGTGGGCCCCACGTGGGTGCACGAAATGGCACAGGAAAAGGACTGTAGAAGCGGCCGTCCGGACGTCCGGGCACTGGCAAGCCCGATTTCTTTAGGATTGTGGCCCTATTTTCTACGGTGTGCTTTGTCACTGCTGGTGGTGTGGAACAGCTCTAGTGACGAATGAAATTATATATGCAGCTATGGATTTTATGCCTATAGTATGCGTACAATTGAATAGGCTAGGAACCAAGGAAACTGATCTATTGTCACTAATGTGTTATTGCAACAAATGGTCTTGGCCTAATCGAGAATTGTTATTATCTCCTACAACTAAAAAGACTAAAAGTAAGACAATCATTTGGTGCGACAAAAGTTTCGCCTCACCTTTGCACCGCCCTCTTGCGACAAACATGGAAAGTCTTGACCCTAATTTGCATGCGCTACAAACATGCAAAGTCTTGACCATGATTTGCATGCGCTCAAACACGGAAAGTCTTGACCCTAATTGCCTCAAACAAGGAAAGCGATTACCCACGTCTCACGCTTAATCAAACCGCACTCGGGCCACAAATATGAAAGTCTTGACTCAGATTTGCATGCGCTACAAACACGGAAGACCATCGTCGTTGTCGCTGCACGATCGAGTGCATCACTCGTTGCTGAATGATCGAGTGTGTCACTCGTCGCGATCGAGCACGTCTTCTTGGCAGAACTCAAGTGTGTCACTCGTCGCTGCACAGAGACAATCGTCACGCGCCCCATGCCTCCCGCCCCTGCACGATCGAGCCGCCCCTACTTCTTCCTCGTCGTGTAGTGGAGAAGCAACAGCAACGGATCGTCCACAGTCTGTCTACTGGTGGATGCACCTGTGGCTACATCATCAATCGCCGCAAGGTCGCCGCAAGATCACCTCCCCGTGCGATCTTCCCTCCATGACCTGCTCCATTGTCCTGTCCGTGCGCCCACGCCGTCATCCTCGTCGTGCGCCACACTGCTGCCTCCATGACTCCACACCATCGTCCTCGTCATTCGTCCGCACTGTGTACCTAGAAACACCGCCGCCTCCATGATGCCCGCGCCGTAGTCCTCGCCGTTTGCCCGCGCCGTGCACCCGAGCCGTCGCCCTCGGCTGCCACGCCGCTGTCTCGACGCCACCTGAGTCGTGCACCCAAGCCATCGTCTTCGCGTATGTAGATCGATCGACGTCACTCGTCCTCCATCACTCGCCGTTCATGATGTTATACAACCATAGTTCATGATGCTGCAGACGTTCTTGTTATATAGTTAATCATCTATTTGTTCGATATTGTGTGCCTGCACACTGGATGCTATTGTTTTTTTAGCATAGTTAGCCCTTTGTTTGTACCAATCTCGAGGTTCAAGTAGCTCGAGCCTTATTTATTTACTGATAGTCTCAATTCATGAGCTTAGTGTACTTAGATACTTTACTGGTGAAATATATTAAATACTTTTCTCTTGTCTACTTTGTTTATGGCCACTGAATTTTTGGCTTGCTATTTTTTTATTACACTGAATGGTATTAAGATGTTTGGCATTAGGTCCTTGCATCTCCATACCTCGCTCGCTGAATTGGTGTCCCCATAACAGCAACACCAAGCCAGATAAGTCTATCTCTGCACTGCAAAATGTCTGTGGATTGATCTTTGTTTATTTTTGAACAATCTGGTATCAGCAGGCAAGAAAAAGAATGATGATTTCTCACTGAAGTTAAATCTTAAAAAAGAGGGAATGCAAGAACTTGCCCTGAATTGTTGCAATTTATTGCCATGACTTACATTTGTAAACTCTACAGGATGAGTCAATAGTTAGCATTGATACACTGATGCTTGATGCAGAGCACAATCAGCTGCCATGTTATTGTGCTTAACATAATGATATTGTAACTAAGGTAACTTTTTAAATCTTGGCATGGCCATGTTGAGTCCACGTTATAAATATGAAGCTCAGATAATTTTACTGAAAAAATAGGAATATGACAAGTAGTTCAGTTTTCAGGTTATACATACGAAGCTCAGAAAATTTTACTAGCAAAAATAGAAAAATAACAACAGTTTTCTGAGAACGTGACAATTCATAGACATTGTTTTCTTAAAATAAATTGTGGTCCTCTCTTTTCAATTAGATAAATGATGATGTAAAAAAAGTCAACAACCAACCATGTCTCTCCATCATATGTTTTCTTAAAAAACACAGTGAATAGTCCACAAAAATGTGGCAGAGCATTGCCTATTTGTTAATTATCTGAGTCAACAAAAATTTGGAAAGGTCTATATAGTAGAGTCGATGAGCCTACGACGTTGTGCTGTTCATGACCGTGTTAATCTTACGAACTTTGCTTTTTGTATTGATGTCATTTTAACGTGAATATTTAATTTTACAGTATTATTATCTTATTGTGCGATCTGTGTATTTTTAATATAAAAATTTAGTTGTTCTGTAGCAACGTACGGACATGCTACCTAGTTCTTAAATAAATCTTAAAGACTCATTCATGCGTGTAATAAGTGGAAAATGACATGCAACTTTAAAAATTAAAGATAATATAGGCAGGTTTCACGCTCGCCTTTGATAACAGAAACGGTATTCACGCCTGCCTTTGAAAATTAAGAGAAAAAACAATTAAAGAGCGCCCAAGCCGTAATGGATACCGACTGGCCAAGCCTCCTTCGAGCCTACCGCCCGTCTTCTGAGCCCAATGTTGAGCCCACTTGGGAATCCTTTGCATGCCGCTCTACTCCTTGTCTCCTTTGGATTGCTCATGTCTAATTCTTTGGGTTGGATTGCCACAGAAGATGACTTTGCCTCACCACAAGTTCTTTAAGAGTCAAATGGCCGGCTGCCAGGGATTTCTAGACATGGCTCCTTCCGGTGAAGAGATATACTAAAGCTTTTAAACTCCTTTAAAGGTTTGTCCAGAGTTTTATAAGAATGGTAGCACTTGTTTTTTGTGGCAGGATTTATGGGCTCATCAAGTTCTAGAACAAGCTTTCCTAGAGCTCCACTCCTTTGCTAAGAAAGAACTTATTTCAGTCAGACAAGCATGTCAAATTCAGGAACTTCATGATCTTTTCCACCTACCCTTGTCTGTAGAGGCTTTTCAACAATTTCAGGAACTTTTAGATTACCTTGACAGTCTGCAGCTGATGGAGGAGGATGATCTTTGGACTCAGCATTTTTTCATCTAAGAAGACTTATGCTCACCTTATTGGTCGAAGGCAGGTACATTCAGCTTTCTCTTGGCTTTGGAAAAGTTGCAGTCAGAACAAGAGAAAGGTCTTTTTTTTTGTTACTCATGAAGGATAGGCTGAGTACTAGAAATTTGCTGCGAAGGAAAACATGTTCTTTTTTTGAGGGAAGAAGGAAAACATGTTCTTAGAAGATTATAATTGTGTTGTTTGTGCTCTCTGCACCGAAGAGACTCTTTTGCATCTATTGATGGATTGTCCCTTTGCGATGGATTGTTGGAGCACTCTGGGTTTATCCATTCAGCACTCTGATGAACCTTTTCAGACAATCACTTCCTTCAGATCTCAGCTTGCTGTTCCTTTCTCAATGGAGATAATCATATTAATGTGGTAGGCCATTTGGTCAGTCAGAAATGATGCAATATTCAGGAATGTGCAGCCGGCTATTGCTCAAGCTCGATGACACTTCAGGATTGATTTTGTTCAAGTTATTCTTAGAGCAAAAAAGTCATACGAACCTTTTATTAGCCAATGGCTAGAAGCTTGTGTGTAGTTGCTTTGATCTTCTTTGTAACCTTTTTTGTTTCGTGAAGTTTTGTCGTAAACTTTTACCTTTTTATAATAAAAGCACGGTAGGGGCATGCACCGTCCTGTTTTCCTAAAAAAACGACTATCTCACATGCAAAATTGAATTATCATGTCCATGATTTTTGATTGGCTACAAGATATCTCGTGGAATATTTTATTGCTCCAGTTGCAACATACATGCAAGCAACTAGTAGATACTCCCTCTATCCTAAAATAGAAGTTGTTCTCACTACCGAGAAGTCAACTTTTTTTAACTTTGACTAATTGTATATAAAAGAATATTAATATTTATAATACATAAGTAGTATTATTAGATAGAGATCGTTGAATATACTTTCATAATAAATTTATTTGGAGATGTAAATGTTGCACGCATTTTCTATAGATCTAGTTAAAGTTGAGAAAGTTTAACATACACACATCCCATAACAACATCTATTCTGGGATGGAGGAAGTATATTTAGATGTTTCATGGACGCTTCACATTACCACCGGAAAATTAACTCACTCCAGAATAGTTTCCAGTACTACAAAACATAGAAACTGTGCACTGATGAACAGATGTGGAGTTCAAGTCCTTTCCACTTGAACACGAGGTCTCCAAGTGTGCTCTTCTTATTGGTTTTATAACACTTAAGTTGGTAACCAACACACTATATCACCAAAAACACGTCATATGGTCGAGAAAGTGGACGTTTTCAAAATTTTCATTTCAACAATTCAGCCAGTAAAAAATAGCCACTCCACGCAAAAAAAAAAAATCTGTCAGGATTCGAACTTAGGGCATCTAACTTTTATACTACTTTGAACTATATACACCAATCAGTTCAAACTCAAAATGTTAAGCTGGTTAGGAATAGTGGGCATACTTCAACAGGATAAGTATGCAAAGAAATTAAGCGTGAGATGCTAAGGTAGTGGAACTCTGACTCATTGCACCAAACTCATACCAGCGTTTGGTGGAGCAAGCATCATCAATAGAAAATGCTGCATGAAACTGCTGAATTGCACGCAAACAATGAAACAATGCACGGTGAATCCACGGACTGAAAAAAGTATTATAATAGTGAATCCAACAAAAGTTGACTAGATGAGCAAGACAAGTATATATAGTTCTGAATGACCCATTGGACACTAGGTTCGTCTATCCGAGAAAACAAAACTTATCCAACAAATGAAAAGTAGATGGGGCGGGCACCAATAGGCAAACTGATTAATGCTGTGTGGATAAATTTATCCTGAGTACAACATGTTCTGAATCATGAAACCCTCGAGATAAAAATATCCATCGTCAGAAATTGTAGAATCAGATAGTCATGAAGGTTACCCATACAGAACTGCTGACTAGAAGAATCTAGAATTCGTTTCTGCTTATCCATCTCAAGCAAAAGCTGGATCTGTGATTGAATGCAAATCTACTTCATAGGATCGGATCCGTGATTAAATGCAAGCCTACTTCATAGGATCCATCATCTGTGTCTGCCACTCAAGTAAACGTCTGAAAATACCAACGCATCAAATTCCTGACGCTCTTTGGTTACATTTTCGGTAACACCAACAATTATGGACCACCAAAAATTTACCAGGAGTAATTACTTCAATTCAAGTACTGAAGCGCTACAGCTACACAAAAGACATCTTTTTCTTTCATAAAGGAAGATTTTATTAAATTTCAAGTTTATTATACATCAAGATGATACTGCAAACTTGAAAACACTCCCAGCCTCTTCAGACTGTACGTATTATACAACTAGACATCTGATAGATTCATGGTGCAGACTGGATTGCACCTAAAAACAGCCCAGTAGTCCGGCTAATTGGAGGGCTAATTCGCACGGCCGTTTTGGTTGACGTCGGGTGCCAGAGCTTGTGTGCTGAACTGGTCGGTGATCAGAGAGGACTGGGATGGTGAGGGAGGCTGGTCGTCGGTCAGGTTAACTGTGGTAGTGTCGCGAATGCTGGATCTCTTCTTGTCCTTGCCACCGGAGTTGAGCCTGATGAAGTACTTCTGTGCATGACAGGCCACCTGAGTAGGCGTCCTTGTCTGAATGAAGTTGCGCGATATGTTCCTCCAATCCCCCCTGCCATATTTCTTCAGGCCCAAGAGAAACAACCTGACCAAAGAACATGAACAAAACATGATCTTGTGCTGGTAACTTTTTTATCAATTCTTGCTTCACCTTGGTTGAATAATTATAGTAGCTACCGGAAGGGCCTAAGGCCATCATATATATACATCAAGCTATATGACTGTCCTTGAGAGTCAGATCCTACTAGTAGACAAAGAAAAAACTAACGGGATTAGATGCGGTTAATTAATTATTGATAGCTGAATAATTACGAACTGCAAATATTACCATGAGCCCATGACCATGCATCAGATAATTGCAAATCCTATTGTCTGGAAACCATATGTATACTCGTGCTCCTCCTCCGTCCATGGCCGCACGCGCTTCTTCCTCTCCTGCTCTGGCCTGGTGACCGCGTTGGCCCCGCTGCCGCCGCCGCCGCCACTGCAGACCGGGGGGAAGGGCACCTCGCCGTTCTCCATCGTGCTTGTCTCACTTAGACTTATTGGTGTATGATAACAATTAACGACAGATGTGCAGAGCGCTGGCTACCACCAGTTGTTTTGGAGTGAGGTACCGAGGTAACCCGTAGCCTTGCAGGGTTATATATGTTTGAGCTGCCTTCCACTATGAGTCCATGACTCAGATGTTAGTTTTATGTCCGCTAAGGGCAGTTACAACCAAAAAATTATAGGATTACCATATCGCGTACACACTATAGAAACAATATTTTCAATGATTTAACTTCTTTCTTCAAAATAATTTTTCAGTCTATCTTTATCCTCTTTCCTATTATCTATATCTGTATCTATACTTCTATACCTTATTAATAACTAGCAAACATACTCGTGCGTTGCAACAGGATCTAATATGCGTAGGGATCAGACTCCGTTCCATCTCGTACCGTGACCTGGGCAATCGCATCCTGGCGGCCGCGTCGGCGTTCCTCTACATGGTGCTCACCGACTACGTCCTCGTGGACCTGAGCATCGAGATGGACAAGCTCTTCTATGATCCATTCCCCCGACATGACGTGGCTGCTCCTGTGGGACTTCCCCTCGCGAGTTACATCAACTTCAGCATAGACACAACTGCCGGCGTTCGTATACCTTCACCTCGACCACGACTATGAGTACAAGGTATTCTTATGCGCTGACGACCAACGGCTGCTGTCAAACAAGCAGTGACCGGTCATGAGGACCAACATGTACACCGTGCCAGGGCTGTTTCTGGTCACGATGTTCCAGCAAGAGCTGGACATTATGTTCCCGAAGCACGACATCGTGACAGAGGATGATGAGCCCAAAGCTCATCAAATTATTCAATTTGGTTCATTTTTATTTGATGCAAAGAAAAGCAAGATGAAGGATGCAGCTCTATCGATCGTTGCTCATTAGCTAGCCAAGCTAATATTTGAAGGAGATAATTTTCTCATGAAAAATGAAAAAAAGAAGCAGGGAAATTATATTGGTATTGCCGTTTTGGCTCTACTCTACTGGAATTTAAAGATAAATTGCCGACCACCTAATTGGCATCGTTCATAGACTTATTTTTCTTTGACTACGCTAGTGCCATATACACGTGTGCATGTGTCAAGCGCAGAGAGGAGGAGACATGCAGGAGGTCAGAGTTAGTTGTTTAATATTCAAATTTTAGTCTCGATGGTAACTGTTTTTAGTTTGGTTACTATATGTCAATCGGATTAGGAGCTTAGAAATATCATGTCCCTGCATGCACATGTTTTGGTCTTACCAGGTTTTTGGCTTGAGTCCATTAGGATTAGAAATTTGGTGTCCTATGCCTACGTGCACCTGTTTGGTCGAACCAGGTTCAATTGGAATTGTTTCCTACCTATTGCAGAGAAATAGAGATGTAGCTGCAATCCTTTTGATTTATTGGCTGGTTATTAATTTGTTCTTGCATGGTCCAATAAGTTTTGGAATCAGACTCCGTATCACATTATTCTAACTCGGATGGGCACGGATTATATATGTAAGTCTGAACAGAATAAACTCTCCATCGTCCGGTAGTTTGAGGGAGACGGACTAAACAAATGGATGGACGAAAAAAAAGAGCCTGAAATTTTGCCACTTTATTATTAGGTAATAGATATAGATAAAGAGGCAAAATTTCTACTATGATTTTTTTTCCCGTCATGAGCTCTCCATCATACGTGATCTTACATAATGTAAGATGTAACCGTCCGTGACTAAATCTCACGTAAGACTCAATTTCGTGTCAACACGACAGAAAAACAGATATGCACACATACAATCCTAAACGAACTCCACAACCCCCTACACGTCTAACTGTTGTCCGAACATAATACGTCTTATTGTCTCCTAAACAAGAAGATGCCCTTTTCTACTCAGCCAATCACGTGTAGATGCATATTGCCAAATAAACAACTATATATACCGCTACAATTTTAACGTTTATTAATTCCTTCAGGACTCTCTTCTTAATCACCGCATGCATGTATACCGGCCAGCACACAGCCACACACTCCAGGTATTCTCGGACTCTACCTTTCTTTTTCTTTGATACGTGTTCTATTGAATATAAAGGATATTTACATTTTTAATTAACTCCCTGGTATAAATTGAATACAACTCGGATATGTATTCTATTAAACAAAGATATTTAAATATTAAAAAATTTAAACAACACGATCATACTAGGAAATGTGTCCTAATAAGACACCGATTGGTTTAAGACGACACTGATCAAACTGAGATCATCTTATATATCTTATATAATATAGCAATAGGTTTTTAAAAAGAAAAACACACTGTCATCCGGCCCTCTATATCTCGCTTGATACAAGCATAATTCTTTACAAAACGTCATGGAAATATATAGATATCAACGTTCAAGCATACAAGGAAGTTAAATAAATGTACTTGGAGAAAGATATTGTAAATGTTACACAAATGATGCAAGAGGCAATAAGAACTCTATCATAATTCATAATCGATCATATATAGTCCAAAGAGTATAATGAAGGGAACAACTTCTTACATATTGTATCATGTATTTATTGTTGAACGAATTCATATTAAACGATCAAGTCGCAACATATTTAATAAAAAATCCAATGAAGAGTAAAATTCATCTTCTCGGTTAGAAAAAAATGATAGAGGAAGATAAATATTAAGAATTAAAAAATGTATTATTAACATGTAGCAATAGAGTTCGGTGCAAAGAAAAATTTTAAATATATGACGCAGTCTCAAATACTATTCACAATTTGATCTCAAAATAAATTGAAATGCATAGCTGATCAATGGATAATTGTCAATGCGTCCGATGCTCATATTTACAAGTTAGAGCACCATACGTTTGTTGGAAAAAAAATTTTGAGCTACAAATGATATAGATAAACTACATAATAAGTTGCACCTCCCGTTGTAATGAACGGGCATGTCTGCTAGTCTATACCTATATATCTATATCTATACCTAATAATAAAGAGGCAAAATTTCCACGTAAGATGTAAGTAAGACTCCTACTTAACGAAGATTACGTGTAATAAAAAAAGAAAAATTCTGTACAAAGGTCGTCTCGGCCTCGTGGGCTCTCGGTCGGGCTGTGTCGACAAGGCCACCGTTTCCAGTGATTTTTTAAAATATTTTCTACATACACCACCAGTCATCTCCAGGCAGGTTTCTCTGCTGGATGGAAATAAATCACCGCCAACTCCGTTTTTAGCGAGATTCGACGTAATCTCCAGGTCTGCACACCCTATATGAAGGAGAGGAACCCGACGCGCATCCGTTTCCCATCTCCGAGCCGCAGTTAGCCCTAGCTCCTCTCTGCACTCGCCCTCTAGATCTCGCCGAGCTCGAGGTCACCCCACCGCTACGGAGGTCCCCGTCCGCTACCCTGGCACCGTTGTTGACGGTCCTTAAGTACCAAATATAGTTATCAAATAAATAAAGAAAAGGATCTAAATGCAACCAACACCTAGACTTAGGGTTTTATCTGACAGAATTCCACGAGTTTTGGTGTTTGTCTGTTTCTGCAGGGGGTTATCAGAAAATACGGAGGAAAGGCCCACACGTCGGGTTTACATAGAGATAATAACGTGTTCACCGATTTTCTATCATCTAGAAGACTCCAGAAGCCACGAGAACGAACGGGAGGCCGAACGGGCCCGGAGGCACGGCGCCCGCCCTGCCCCCTAGGGTGCCCGCCCTCGCCTGAGAGCCAATCAGGCTCCGTCTCGCGGATTATGCTCCACCGACCTAAGGGATCAAGGAAAACCGTGCGATTAATGTCGGTTTGATCCGACGGTCCACGTTCACTTGAGGGGGCTATATAAGCAGGACCCCTGGCCCCTGGAGGAGGCACTCCCTCATTCTCAATTCCTCAAACCCTAATCTCAGGAGGAGAGTCTCTGATCAAGCCCTAGAGCCACCACATCAACTAGATCTCTAGTATAGCATAGCTACATAGGATTAGAACTAGAAGGAGTCAATCTTCGATTGGTTTCCGGATCTGTCAAGAGGATTCTTGGTAATTCCTTTACTGTTCTTTATTGTTCATCATTGTTCTTCAATATTATGAATACAACTTTGTTCTATTTCAATATATTGATTATGACTATGCTCTACTTGTTTATATTTGTGATTATATTGTTCTTAGTTTATCGTAGTTATACGCTTGGCTTAGTTAGATTGGAATTATATACATGTTTAGGATCGTATAGCGTTTATCCATCGGATCCATGGGTAAATGATAAATATTGTGTAGGCGTGGTGCTTAGACCATATTTATCTGCGATTGCACCTTATATGCCGGATCGTGGGGTGGTCCGCGATGGTGACAGCTTCGTTGGTTCTTATATAGTCCCCCTCCCGTGTGTAAGGCAGGCAGAGCAACATTATTACGGAGGAGTGATTGCTATGTTTCTCATCTTCCTTGATAATATCACTATGCATGGGCGTAGTCCTTTCTCGCAATGATTGCCAAGTGTACTTGCACTAACTATGATATGCTAGACTTTATAGTTAAAAATAACTTAGGAAATATCCTTGTAGTTCGTCCTAATACCATGCTAATGACTTGCTAGAATATCTGTTGAGGTGCTTATCATTATTATATGTGGCTAGCTGATCAGATTAATTATCTTTGTCACCATTCATACTTTATCTATATTTTATGTGACACTTACCCCTGTATGCAAGAGATAGATGAAATGCTCTCACTTATACATGCAATGATTGATACTCATTCCTATATTCCATTCCATAATCAACATTGATGTTAGTAATCCCTTCCCAGTGGTAAAAATATAAATAACGATACCTGGAATACTTCCTGGTTAAAATGCTACATCGGTATTAATCTGTGCGCTTGCAGATCTTATTTATTATTTATTTAGAAGAGCAGTTGCATATTTTAATACCGCGTCTCTCATGTCATGCTGGGGATGACAACTTGGCTTAAGTGGCATGAGGGATAGGTTCGGCATTTTTGGCGCCGTTATCAGAATTAGAAAACTAAGTCTACTTTTGGTAATGACGTTAAGAATGCCCAACAAGCATTTTTAGCGCCGTTGCCGGGGAAGGTTGATTTACTAACAAGGAATGAATACGGAATTTGAGTCATCATTCGCATCATTAAGTGATTGAGATCATCAATTCTCCCATACAGATTTACCCCTGTATTTTTTCATTCTTATTGTTTTGCAGGGTGATGTATGAATAGAGGAAATCTTCCAGAAAATTTTGTTGACAACCCCGAAGCATTAATCAGAAAGGCAAGAGCCAAGCTCAAGAAGTCAACACTTCGACGCAACACTTCATCCAATTCAGAAGACCGCCGAAGTTTCATCCGGAATTTGTCAACAGAGTTCGCAGCCATGGCGAACAAGACGATCCGCGAGTTCTCAGCTCCCACTACGGACAACATCCGCACTGGACCTGCCGCGGCCATCGACAAGAACTTTGAGCTCAAGCCAGGGCTCATCAACATGGTACAAGCCAACCAGTTTTGTGGGAAGCCGCACGAAGATGCAAGTGCTCATCTCCAATACTTCCTAGAGATTTACAGCACATTCACTTTATTAGATGTTCCCAGAGACGCCATACTACTTCGCCTTTTCCCATTCTCACTATTGGGGAGAGCGAAGCAGTGGTTCTACGCGACGAAGGATAAGAACACTACATGGGCACTCTGCTCTACGAACTTTCTAGCTAAGTTCTTTCCCATGGGCAAGACCAATGCTCTCCTTGGGAAGATTACAAGTTTTCAGCAACAACATGATGAATCCGTTCCAGAAGCATGGGAGCGCTTTCAAGATTACATCCTAAAATGTCCCCATCATGGAATAGAAAGCTGGCTACTTATGCAGACTTTCTATCATGGGCTCATCACTAGTGCTCGTGAGACCATGGATGCTGCAGCTGGAGACGCATTTCTATCACTCACCATACCACAAGCTACAACCCTTATGGAGAAGATGGCGTCCAACCAAGGTTGGAACGAAGAGAGGACTCAAACACGCAAGAAGGGTGGAGGTATGCACCAGCTCAAGGAGGTAGACATGCTGTCTGCAAAGTTAGACCTACTCATGAAAAAGCTCGATGACAAAGCTAGAGACAAAAGAGAAGTCATGAATGTCTACGACTCTCACATGACTTGTGAGGAATGTGGAGATACTGGACACTCAGGCAATCACTGCCCTGAGATGCTTGAGGATGCAAGGTACATCAACAACAACAACTACAACCGTACTCAACAAAATCAAGGTTGGAATCAACAGATGCCTAACTACTCAGGTAACTACTCAGGTAATTATCAAGGTAATAACTCTTACAACAACAATAATAATTTTCCACCCCTGAGAGAGTTAGTGTCTAATCAAGGAAAGCTAATGGATAACTTGTCTAAGAAATTGGCATCCAATGATAAAATACTAGAAAACATAAATAATAGAATGGATAATTTCTCTACTGCCATCAAAAACCAAATTAGCTTTAATAAAATGATTGAATCTCAGTTAAATCAAATAGCTGCTGCTGTTCCTGCTACTAACCCCGGTATACCATCACAACCGGAAGGATTAGAATCTGCAAATCTTGTAGACATGTTTGATGCAGGTAACTATTGGAGTAATCCCGCTGTCGGAGTACATAATGACCTTCTGCCAGTCAAGAGAGGCGATCCATGACGCCCCGTCATCCCGATCTCCATCGGCATGGTGGACTTCCCAGAAGCACTCTGCGACTTTGGCTCTAGCGTCAACATTATGCCCAGGGTACTCTATGAAAAATTCTTTACATATCCTTTATCAGAAACAATTATGTGTTTGCAGCTTGCAGATCGGACACTAAGCTTTCCTAAAGGAATATTAAAGAACATGTGTGCCCGAGTTGGTACCTCGTATGCTCCAGCTGACTTCGTGGTGATAGAGACCGGGTCCGATGAGAGGTCACCAGTTATTCTGGGAAGGCCATTCCTGAACACCTCGGGAGCTGTCATCTACGCCAGCGCTGCGAAGATCAAATTCAACCTCAAGGGGAGGAAGGAGACGTTTTCCTTCAAGAACAAGATTACACAAATCCCAGAGCAACCCCAACATGAACCAAGGAAGAGGACCAACAGGAGGAACAAGCAGAACAAGAACAACCAAGGATGGACCGAATCAGCTAAGATGGTCACTGCAGTTCAAGGAGGTCAAGATGGTCGACTCAAGTCGCCGTTCCTAATCAAGAAGGATGACTCAGGTATGCCAAGCATTGAGTGCTCAATCAATGGATACTCCTTTCAGAAGGCGCTCTGCGACACTGGATCAGGCGTCAACATAATGGCCACAGTCACCTATCAGCTCTTGTACGGGACCATGCCCTTAAAACCAACATACACTCAGCTCCAGATGGCAGATCAGACATCCCGAAAGGTCGAAGGTATAGTAACCGATGTCCCTGTTAAAATTAATGATCATTTTGTCCATACAGACTTTCAGGTCATTGACATGGGAGACGACGAGTACGATCCACCCATCATCCTAGGAAGACCGTTCCTAGGCACCGTCAAAGCAATCATCTACATTGGAACCGGAGAAGTCCATATGCATTTCCCCTCTGAGAAGGTATGCCGCTACTTTAATGACCCTAACTATATAGTTGAAGATTCTAAGCAGGTCAGGACAAGAAGAAGGCGACGTAACCGTAACCAAAGGAGGCAAATCATCAAGGACGTATGGGGCAGACTATGAAAGAGAGGTCATAAGGCCCGAGGATACACAACAGGAGACCGAAGCACCAAATCGGGTATGGAAAGCGAAGACAGTTACACAAGAAGAGGAGACGCTGCCGGAACCACCGTCTACGCCACCCAAATCCCAGGACAACTAAGAAGAAAAGAAGTCCTATTCGGAGGACTTAAAAACACCGAACGCCATGCCAAGAGGTAAACTTGGTAGTTATCATTTTCCCTTTAATTATTGCTCAGTTAATCATGTTCATTCTGTCTAAAAAAATGTGTTGAAAACAGTAAGCCCCATGTGAATATGCGAGTGGCATAAAACCCATAAGTACATTCACTGTGGTGGCATAAAAAATATAATAATAATAATATATTTTTTCTGTTCTATAAAAATAAAAATAAAAATAGAGAGTGACATTTATCAAGGAAGCTCAAACATGATAAAGGCTAGATATTTATGCTAACGCTTAATCAAGTTCCACGAAGCTTTGTTGTCTATTTGAGCTCCACAGAATTCAGGAAGACTAGCAGACGGAGGATATCCTAATCGTTGTCAGGGTGCTGCCGACATTCAAATACACCTCTGCACCTGCTAGCTACATCAGAAGAAATTACGTCAAGATCCAGCTTGGGGGAGAGCACCCCCATTTATCCCGATAAGTATTTTTATCTACATTTATACCTATGCTTTATTAAAATAAAAAGATGCATAATCATGAAAACCCAAATAAATATTTTGTGTTTATATATATTTGCTTAGTTTAATAAATAAATAAAGTAGCTATGCTAAACTGAATCTTGAAAATAAAACTCTAGCATGGATATGATGAATAGTTGCTCTGCCTAATTTTCAAATTTGTTCTCTCTCTAGTTTAGACATAACTGTTATAATTTAAAACTGGCTCTAAACCTGAACTAGTGGGAAGAGAACTTGATCTGAAGTCTAAGTTGTTAGCGGATATGATATGGGAAGGTTGAGCTGCTGTTTATCTGTTCCTAGAGATGCTAGAATTCTGGAGAATTTTATCTTTAAAAATCTTTAAAATGTTGCATGATGAGTTCCTGTATGATGAGAGTTTAAATTCCTACCACAGCCATATATAAATGCTTGTTAGATTAAGAGCCGCACTTTTACTACTTACTGCTTATGGGCATTGAGTGTGATCAAGCTGTGTAGACCTTTAGGAACTTGTCATGTGGTTAAAATCAAGATTCACTTGCACGTTCACTCATACATGCTGCTTCTACTCCGGAAGTACGCATCCACATATATCCACTCATTTCCATCTCCAGATTCACCCAAAATTATTCTACTCCTGACCCGGGAGAGAATAGCCAAAAACATTATCCCATTCCTGTTATTCCCTGTGAAGTTAATGCTCAAGTCATTTCTACTACCACTTGCTATATTTTCAAAAGAGGGAGATTGCTCTAAAAAAATGAGGAAATAAAAAGGAGCAAGTGTTCGGAACCTCGAAGAAAGAAAAAGTGAGACGAGAGGTAAAAATGGACAAGTGTCCGACAGTAGAATTAGGGGTACAAGATACCCACCTGAGAAAAAAAAATAGAGCATCTCATTCCCCTCAAAAGTTTTAAAAAGCAAGAAAGGTATGTATTCCCTCAAAAAGAGCATTAGACTTTTGTTATCACCATACACCACTCATTCACCACACATGCACATCTTGATTTGACTTATTGACTTGTTTCTCTGGATCCATGGTTTGACTATGCAATAAATGTTCTATGAGTATGTATACTGTATCTCCCACCTATGAGCTCCAGATATCAAAGCCTTATTAGAGTAGGGTGAGAGAGAAGGCAATGTCACTACGTCTTATACCATAAATACCACATACTTTGAGAGAGAAGGCATATACCATTACTGCCTTGGTAAGGATCCAGAAATACCACAAAAGAGAGACCCGAGAAAGTCATACAAGGAATCTCTGAGTTTTATTTGAAAATTTGCAAAAACTCCAGAGCTATAGCTGATCAAGAATAAGAGACATGGCGTTTGACTAGACCGTTCTATCTTTTAACCATTCAAGATGCAGGTGACGGTTGCAAGCCCCATGGTGAAAGGTAAAATGAGTAAGTTTTAAGTCTTGACAGTTTACTCTAACTCAGGGATGAGACCTTATTTGAAAGCATATGTACCGTCAACGTTCAAAGGTGTTGCAACAACTTCTGATCCATAATGAGTCTATCCTTGCTCAGGGACGAGCAAGAGGTAAGCTTGGGGGAGTTTGTTGACGGTCCTTAAGTACCAAATATAGTTATCAAATAAATAAAGAAAAGGATCCAAATGCAACCAACACCTAGACTTAGGGTTTTATCTGACAGAATTCCACGAGTTTTGGTGTTTGTCTGTTTCTGCAGGGGTTATCAGAAAATACGGAGGAAAGGCCCACACGTCGGGTTTACATAGAGATAATAACGTGTTCACCGATTTTCTATCATCTAGAAGACTCCAGAAGCCACGAGAACGAACGGGAGGCCGAACGGGCCCGGAGGCAGGGCGCCCGCCCTCGCCTGAGAGCCAATCAGGCTCCGTCTCGCGGATTATGCTCCACCGACCTAAGGGATCAAGGAAAACCATGCGATTAATGTCGGTTTGATCCGATGGCCTGTAACGGAACCGTCCAAATTATAAGAGCACAAGTATAAAAACAATCACCGAAGTGATCAAATTCTCACACTTGAGCCCATATAACTCCGGTAGTCCACGAAATCGCGAGGGATTTCAAACCAAACCGAGAGCAACCAGATCGTAATGATTCAACATAACACAACACTTGTTACACAGTTCAAAAGTAATCTCATACATCGGAGTACAATTATTTTTATTACAAAACCAAAGTAAAGATTAGCGGAAGCAACATAATTTCTAAAACCATTTTAAGTCAAATACTGCCAGTACATAGTCACATCCTGCAAAAGCATACCAGAAGAGATACTACAGAGACCACGCCCATATGGTCTAGTCTTCACACCCACATGGCGAAGACAATACTTGCAGCAACAAGTATGAATCTGCTACCTGCAACAGGTGGGAATAAACCCTGAGTACGAGAAGGTACTCAGCTAGACTTACCCGTCAAAAACCAGAAACAAAGGTGACACCAAGGATTATGCAAGGCTTTATAAGTGGGCTAGCTTGACTCATTTGCAGAAAAGCTTAATACAGATAAGTAACCAATATATACTTTAAGTATCAAGTTGATCATCATTAACCTGAAAACTAGATTAGCACCTGTACTAGAGCAATCACTTTATTAAGATCAAACAATATTAACCATAGCAGGTATAATAAGGCTATCATCATCATTATCATCAATTCCGAACCATCATTAATCTTTAGTGTATCTACGCTGGAGATAACCAGTCAAGTTTCTCACTATCCGGGAGAGACGGCGACTCGAATCGATTCCAACTCAGCTGAGGGGGGTATTCCTGACACTCACCCGGCAAACCCCGCTAAAGGCAGCCGTAGATAACCTTTGGTACAACTCAGGGTGGGCCCGAACAGCACCGCATTCTCAGGGATACCAGTGGCCAGGATGCTCAGGACTTTTAACTCACCTGCCCTTGGACCCTCTGGCTCCCTTCCGAGGCGACTTTCACTTTTCGGCTTCGCATCCTGAGTTGAGCTACTAGGCTTCGCGGTCGGCAACCTCAGGCCGGCCAGCTAAATGTCAGGCATGCGTTCAAAATGACATAGAAGGCTCCAGGTCTCGGTCCTTAATCGACACAGACGGGGATAGATCCACACCCAAGACCTCCATGCCTTGTTGCTTCACTATCGTCATTCCGCCCGGTCTCATTTCATTTTATTAACACATGGTTCACTTCCACGATAGCAAGTATAGCCAACCGTGACCTGATAAAGCCCTATATCTCGCAGGTGACAGGAAATCACCCGACTTCTACCGGTCTAATTAAGCAGGGCTAAGCATAGATACGATCCTGTCTACATAGGATTCAAGGTTCGAATTGCTGGACAAGGAGTGTTATCAATGCAGCAAGGGTTTCCAACCAACTCCTATCACTTAATGCAACAATACATATAACATGTATAGATAGATAATTGCTTTGAAAGTAGGAGGCTTATAATGCTCCGGGGCTTGCCTTAACCGAAAGAAGAGAGATCAAGGTTTGGCTTCAAGAACGATTTCCACGTCTTCTCCGGCTTCGTCGGACTGGACCTCCGGTTCTCGAACGGACTTCAACTTCGGTTTCCACGCCCAGCGGGACTTCACTCGTAACACGATTCTTGGCACACCTATTGCATGTATATGCATCCAATGAATTCATGTATGCATCCAAAATGACCTGATGATTTATGGACGTGCATGAATGATGTGAAGATGAATGCAATGATATTGCAATGTCGTAAGCACAAAACCAAGTTATGTGGTGCTCTATTCAAATCACTTCAATCTTAGGTGCAAATTTCCTCTCCGGTATTAACTTGTTTAAACATTCCTAAGAAACCACTAAGTACCATAAGGTTAAGACTAAACACACACATAACAAGATTCCAGAAATTTAATATTTACAACATATTATCATAGGTTAATTCTCTTAACTAACAAATCTGTCCAAAAGTGGCAGAATCACTAATTTAAATAATTACTGATGATTCAAAAGCACAATTGGATCACATCAAGTTTACCAACTGGTTGTGCCTACCAAAGAAACATCAGAAAGTATAATGCCAACTTCTAAATAAATTATTTAATATTCTTTTATAATTTATTTAGTTAATTAGGTGATTAAAGAAACATATAGTAAAACTATATATAAAAATCTACAAAAATTACAGTAGCCACCTAATGCTTCACATAGGCTACCATAAAAATTTCACTTCATTTTGCCAAGCAAATATGGAGATATAAAAAATAACAGATGGCAGGTCTATTTCTAGCATAAATAGGAAACCCTATTGAAATGTATCAAACAACAGATTTCATATTTTTTCTAACATCTTTCTAATATAAGAACAACATTCACCAAGTTTCACCCTTACTGGATCTGTAGAAAAATTATGAAAATTCACACAAGATTCAATCAAGCAAACAAGATAATTATATAACTCTACCAAACCTTATCCAAATTGCATGAAAATTTAACCATAAGTTATCCATGGTATGAGCAGTTCACTATAAAAATTTCATGCCATTTGGAGCTTCACAGAAAGAGATATCATTTTCTCCGTTTTCCACATGAATAAAAGAGATAAATAATAACTATTTATTTTATCACAAAACATGGCACATTTTATATTTTTATAATAAACTAGACATTATATAAAGCACAACACAACTTGAACCAACTAATTTGGACTTCTAGAACATGAGATACATATTTTTGAAGTTTGCACATTAATCAACATATTGAATAAAAAAAATAACAAAAATCTAATTCTATCCTCCCACTCGGGCCGGCCCAGCAAGGGCGGCTCGGCCCGTGGCCTATTCAGCCCAGCGTCGGAACAGGGAGGGGGAGCAGAGGAGGGGCGGCCGCCGGCCGATTCCTCGCCGGCGACGAGGTTCCCGGCGACGGTGAGCACACCCCCATACTCCCCTCGACGAGACGGACTCAACGAGGTACAATACCGCGGCAGTGACCCGACGGAGGGAGCTCGTCGCCGTTCATGGCGGGCGGCAGAGGAGGTCCGGTGGTGCGCCGACCACCCCCACGCAGCGCAAGCTCTCCCGAGGAGCGATTTAGCTTCCTGGTGACACGACGGAGAGGTCTAGGTGAAAGTTGGGGCAAGGGAGAGGTCAGACGGGCCTAGTCGCGTGCAAGCCGACATGGCGGCGACGGCGAGGTCTCTGGCGCCATGGCGTTCCTCGAAAACGAGGGCATGATTGGCGGTGACATCATGCAGGAGAGAAGACCTAGACCTAGGACACCCGATGCGCTAGCAAGAAGGGAGAAAGGATGAGCGAACACAGAGAGAGAGGGCTCGCCGGCCATGGCGGCCATGGCGGAGCGCGCTCACGGTTGGAGCCGTTCCGGCGTACCTACTGCAGTAGAGGTGGCACCGGTGGGTTCTCCACGTTTCACAGGGCACGCTGGCGGGAGGACAAGGCGAGCACGGCTCGGAGAAGCTCCATGTTGGACTGGCCACGGAGGCGGAGCTGCTCCGGTGAAGTTCGGAGGGGTGCGGTGGCGGCAAACTCCAAATTCGACTACGGCGGTTGTTGAATCACTCCACCAACGGCGCTAGAGGGGGATGGAGTGGTGGCGAGGTGCTATGCGAAAGGGATTGCGCTGCAGCACTATGGTGGCAGAGCTGGACGCGATGAACTCGCGGCGGCAATGTCGCCAGAGCAGAGCAAGGTAGGAGAGGGGGAGCACGACTGCGAGTGAGCTGGGCCTCTAGGTGGCGTGGCAATTCAACCTCGCGAGCTCGACACGATTTCGACGCGTAGCAGCCACGCGGCAGCGCCGCTCTGTGGCCGGTCGGCCACGACGTGAAGAAGTTCGATGTTCTGAACTCTGACGAACTGAAACGAAGGAATGGGGGCCGATGGAGGTGACTGTCAGACCAGGTTTGGAGCTCAAGATCTCGCAAACCATTTTGAATTGGGCCAAAGCGTTAACTACAAAATGATAGAGCTATAGGCATACTACAAGATTGTCAATAGGGTCTCGGGCTGATTTGGCTTAGGTAGTGAGATACAACTCCCCAAAGTAGGTCACAAGGAAACTGAAACTAAATTTCAGTTAAGGCTCGACTGAACCCTGATTTTCAAAATACTTTAGCTCATAAACCATTGGGAACTAGGTGATGGTGTTATTTGAAACATTGTAGAGCTATGTTAGGTCTCCAATTTTGTCAATATGGACTTGAGCTAGTTTGGCCTGTATTTGAAACTGTAGAGCCCTAAACTGGGGTACACTGAAACTGTAAGTCAGTACACAAGACTTAGAAAATTTGCTAAGTGTTGAATCAACATGGAAACCTGACTTGTGGGCCCTGTTTGAGGATTTTCTAGCCATTTTCATGAGATGGGTATATTGAGACTTTTGTTCCTTGATAAATTTCCTACAACTTTGGTAAAGGGTGCACCTCCATGCAAGGTCTCTAGGTACCACTTTTAAATTGGTCAAAGTAGATCAATGCTATGGTCAAACTGGGGTCAAACCTAGTCAAATTGGATTTTGGTCAAAACATGAATATAAACCCTAGCTCATTTTGCTCCACTAACATATCAAAGATGTTTTCAAGCCCCCAAGTCACACAATTGTATCACAACTATCATCTATACAAAACCCTAGCAACACAAAAAAAGCACATATAAATCACAATGTTGCAAAGTCATGTTTCAAGCAATGATGCACATGAAATGACGATGCTTATGGTAATGCCATGCCATGATCATGCATTATGAATGCATTATGAGGCTAACTAACACCAGGGGTGTTACAGCCCTCCCCCCTTATAAAAATCTTGTCCCGAGATTTGAAAGTCGTACCATTTTTCATAGAAAGCAGAATAGTTGTCCTTTAAATAATCCTCTTTTTCCCAAGTTGCATCACGTTCACCGTGATTACTCCAAACCACCTTGTATAATTTGACTACTCGATTTCGAGTCACCCTTTCCCGAGTATCCAGAACATATAGCGGTTTCTCCTCATAAGAAAGATCGGATTTCAACTTGATGCGTCTCACATCTACTCTTTCTTCGGGCAGACGGAGACATTTCTTTAGTTGAGATACATGGAATACTGGAAAGATAGCTCCCATTTCACGAGGTAGATTGAGCTTATAGGCTACTCTTCCACTTTTCTCAATAATCTGATAAGGTCCAACATATCGAGGCTCAAGCTTTCTTTTGATCCCAAAACGTTTTACTCCTCTCATAGGGGACACCTTCAGATAGACATGGTCACCTACTTCAAACTCAATAGGTTTCCTCCTCTTATCTGCGTAGCTCTTTTGTCTAGCCTGAGCAGCTGATATATTTTTCTGTATAGCACGAACTTGCTCCTCGGCTTCTTTTACAAAGTCAATACCATAGAATCTTCTTTCTCCTGGTTCCACCCAGTTCAAAGGAGTTCTACACTTGCGACCATATAAAGCTTCAAAAGGAGCCATTCTGATGCTCTCTTGATAACTGTTGTTGTAAGAGAATTCAGCGAGAGGCAACCATTTCTCCCAGGAGCTATTACAAGAGATGATGCAAGCTCTAAGCATGTCTTCAAGAATCTGATTCACACGCTCAGTCTGCCCCGACGTCTGTGGATGATAAGCAGAACTACGGACCACATTAGTTCCAAGATTCTGATGTAGGCGCTCCCAAAAACGAGCAGTAAACTGTGGTCCTCTGTCAGAGACAATAGACTTAGGCACTCCATGAAGACGTACGACTTCTTGGAAGTAAATGTCAGCATATTGGTGTGGGTGATAGTTACTCTTCACAGGGATAAAGTGAGCAGATTTTGTCAAACGATCAACTATAACCCAAACAGAGTCAAAACCTTTTTGGGTGGTTGGTAATCCGACAATAAAGTCTATAACAATGTCGTCCCACTTCCAACCTGGAACAGACAAAGGCTGGAGTAAACCAGGCTTCATGTGAATGGCCTTAACTCTACAACAATTATCACACCTAGCGACGTAGGCTGCAATTTCCTTTTTCATCTTGGTCCACCAATAGTACGGCTTGAGATCCTGATACATCTTACTACTACCAGGATGGATGGACAACTTAGAAGAATGGGCTTCAGATAAGATTTGATTTCTGAGCTCTCTATCTTTTGGCACAATGAGTCTATCTTTGAACCAGAGAATTCCTTTGTCATCCACTCGAAAGTGCTTAGTTTCTTGCTCTTTCATCTTTCTCTTGATGTGAAATACACCAGTATCAGTCTTTTGTAACTCAATGATTCTACTTCTCAAAGAACAATCTACAGTGATATGATAGATTACAATAGGATGTAAGAGATGAGACAAATGAAAATCTTCTTCTATCAGAGAGTTGCAATGAGATTTTCTACTCAAGGCATCGGCAACCACATTTGCTTTACTCGGATGGTAATGCACCTGGAGGTTATAATCCTTAATCAACTCTAACCATCTTCTCTGGCGCATATTTAACTCAGGTTGAGTAAATATGTACTTAAGACTCTTATGATCTGTATAAATATTGCATATATTTCCAAGCAAATAGTGTCTCCAGATTTTCAGAGCATGGACGACAGCAGCTAACTCCAAGTCATGAGTCGGATAGTTAACTTCATGTTTTCTTAACTGACGCGAAGCATACGCAATAACTCGGCCTCCCTGCATAAGTACGCCACCTAAACCAGTACCCGATGCATCACAATACACATCAAACGGTTTCTCAATGTCAGGTTGCGCTAATACAGGAGCTGATGTCAACAAAGTCCGTAGAGTGCGAAAAGCTTGTTCACACTCCAGAGTCCAATCAAACTTCCTATCCTTCTCAAGTAGTCGAGTCATAGGCTTAGCTATTTTAGAGAAATCCTGAATAAAACGACGATAGTAGCCAGCCAATCCAAGAAAACTCCGAACTTCATGTACTGTAGTTGGTGCCTTCCAATCCAAAACTTCCTGTATCTTAGTCGGGTCTACTGAAATTCCCTCACCAGACAATACATGTCCGAGGAAAGGTACCTTCTTTAACCAGAATTCACATTTACTGAACTTGGCGTAAAGCTTATGTTCACGTAATCTGGATAAAACGATTCTCAGATGCTCGGCATGTTCTTCTTCATTTTCAGAATAGATGAGAATATCATCAATGAATATCACCACAAACTTGTCCAGCTCTTGCATGAATACTGAATTCATCAGGTACATGAAATGAGCAGGAGCATTGGTCAGACCAAAAGACATGACAAGATATTCATATAACCCGTATCTGGTAGAGAAAGCGGTCTTTGGTATGTCTTCTGGACGGATTTTAATTTGGTGATAACCAGATCTCAGATCAATCTTCGAGAATACCCTTGCTTTAGATAACTGATCAAACAAGATATCAATACGAGGCAACGGATACTTGTTCTTGATAGTGACTGCATTGAGTGGTCGATAGTCTACACACATACGCAGAGACTGGTCTTTCTTCTTCACAAAGATAGCAGGACAACCCCACGGAGAAGAACTAGGACGGATCAACCCTTTCAGTAAAGGTCACTAAGTTGGGTCTTGAGTTCAGCTAACTCCTTCGGCGGCATTCTATACGGTCTTTTGGAAATTGGTGCGGTACCCGGAATTAACTCAATCTTAAACTCTACATCACGATCTGGAGGTAATCCTGGCAATTCATCGGGAAAAACATCTGGAAATTCACATACTATCGGGACTTCTGCAATCTCTTTTGCTTTTGCTATCATAGCGTTAACTGTAGTCTGAGGACTGATGTCTCTAGGAAGTTGCACTAGAAAAGCTTGTTGATCTGTTGGATCCCTCAACATAACCACTCTCGTAGAGGTATCGATCAGAACACCATTTCCACTCATCCACTTCATACCTAAGATAACATCTAGGCCCAATCCTGGTAATACCACGAGATCTAGATTATACAGACGTCCTTCTATCTCAATCTTTGCTCCTAAAACCAACTGATTGGTTGAAATATTATTCCCGGCAGCACTAATATTATAACCACTATTATCTAAAGTAACGACCTTCATACCATGCTTGGTTGCAAACGTTGAACTGATAAAAGAGTGGGAAGCACCTGAATCAAACAACACAACTGCAGGATGTTGGTTTACTACAAATGCACCAGCAGTGATAATCTCACCCGTAGGGATAGATTCCACAGTGGTGTATCGAACATACCCTTTACATACATCTACATTATTATCATGTGATTTCTTCTGCGGAAGAGGACAATCTTTGGCCCAATGACCTGACATCTTGCAATTCCAACATGGCCGGTTACTTGGCGGTGCCTTAGGCTTTCCTTTCTTAATACTGCTCCTCTTGACCGGATCCTGTTTCTGATATGGGTGATATCTGGTAGATATGCCAGGCGAATAATACTGAGGTGTAATCACCACAAAAGTATTTGTCGTAGGTGCATTAGGTTTCTGAGATTTCTCGTGGCTCTTAGAAGCAGCATACACAGCATTACAGTTCTCTTGAAGGATAGTATCACTGACAAACTCGTTGAAAGTGACACACTTGCTATTACACATGGCCTTCATCAATTTGGGACACAACCCTCTTTTAAAACTTGCGATCTTCTTAACCTCCGTATTAACAAATTCTGGAGCATATCTTGACAAGTTGACGAAAGCATGCAAATATTCTGTTACGCTTTTGTCTCCTTGGGTGAGCTTCATAAACTCGGTGTGCTTGATTGCCATGAGACCAGCAGAAATGTAATGTCCCCGAAATGCTTCCTTGAACTGATCCCAAACTACTTCCATATTCTCGGGCAGGGTGTTCCGATAGTGACACCACCAAACACCTGCAGGCCCTTGCAACTGTTGCGAAGCATATTCTGTTTTCATATCATCTGCCACCTTGAGCACACGAAACTTCTGTTCGACAGTGTTCAACCATTCGTCTGCTTGAAGTGGTTCTTCAGCTTCTCGAAAAATAGGAGGCTCTGTATCCAAGAAATCTTTATAGTTGCTGTACTGGGCAGGCTCAGGTTCCTGATGGACATGGTTTCTGACACTCTCGTCCAAGGCACGCTGACTTTTGGCAAGTATTTGCAGCAACTCGGCAGAGGTAGGTTGTGGAGGAGACGATGACGGTCCTGTATTGCCATGACTCCGACTGCTAGAGCGAAGCTGACGAGACATCTGCAAGTAGTTGAAACTAGTAAGCGTTGATGACGTCGGAAGGCTGCTGACGCATTACATAGGCAGGAGGAAGAGATTATATCCAACTATCCAAATTCCAATCTCAGAAGAAGGAAATCTCTTGGTTTGAGGTACTGATCTTCTGACAAGATAGGGAATGATATACAAGGGAAAAGGTTTACGAGAAGATAACACATTGGTGTAGCTCCATAATGGATCATGACTAGCAATCCTTGATACCTGCGCGTGCCGAGCAGCACAACCTTGTGTCGCGCGCCACAGGAGGCTCCCGGTTTCGTCGTGGCACCATGGAGTACTAATCGCAACACCATTACCGAACACACACCCATGAGGAATCCTTACGTGTCAAGAATTAGGCGGATAGAAACCGTATTATCCAAAGATGGGTAGCAAACAAGGATGGATACAAGGTTAAAAGCAATGGAGAGGCGAATTGCAGATCAAAACACATCCCAACTCGAGGAGATACATCTTGAAATTGTCTTGCTTTCCTTCACGGCCAGGTATGAATTGGGTTTCAAGGCTGACACCACTGACCACTCCACTAGGTTGGTTGACTACCCCAATTCTTTACGAAAGAAATGCACTATTTATGGGACAACTGTTGGAGGGAAAAAAATTTTGAAAGAATGGGAGGAGTAATTTATAAGGGAGGGAGTAATGCAGAATGCAATGTATGATGCGAACATGGTGCATGCACGAACCGTACGTCCTCACAAACCTAGGAAGAATTTCAAAATTCTAGCGTATAGTTCGGTGGCATACACACGTTCTCTCAATAACGATAACTAGTTGTTCTACAGGAAACGTTGTTAGTGTACCTGCGGAAAATTGCATTTCAGCCCAACAATTCCCAATATAGCACACACGAAAGCAGTAAACTAAATACTTTCCATACATACATCCCCCGATGTATATACTTCAGTATCAAAGCTACCCGACAATTATACCCACAATTAAGTACTCTCATAATCACATGATTAAACATGTAAGTATGCTAGTAACCACAACTACCCTCCCCTAGACCGACGGTTGGACGGTCATGCTCTCACAACTCCCACTTACCAGGGCGTAGAGGTATGTTGATCCATACATTACCACCCAAGCGGATGGCATCCATACAATAGCACGCGGTATGGACAACGAAATAGAAAACAAGCAAGAACCCCCAAGTTAGTATCTTAGTAAGCCACCTAATAGTCCTTATTTGGGCATATAGGATATGACCACTGGCACTCTTTAGATTAGAATTAAGATTTTTCATAAAAGCTTTTGTTTAAATACACAAATGATGTGTTTACTGTTGAATCTTGCTCTGATACCAGCTGTAACGGAACCGTCCAAATTATAAGAGCACAAGTATAAAAACAATCACCGAAGTGATCAAATTCTCACACTTGAGCCCATATAACTCCGGTAGTCCACGAAATCGCGAGGGATTTCAAACCAAACCGAGAGCAACCAGATCGTAATGATTCAACATAACACAACACTTGTTACACAGTTCAAAAGTAATCTCATACATCGGAGTACAATTATTTTTATTACAAAACCAAAGTAAAGATTAGCGGAAGCAACATAATTTCTAAAACCATTTTAAGTCAAATACTGCCAGTACATAGTCACATCCTGCAAAAGCATACCAGAAGAGATACTACAGAGACCACGCCCATATGGTCTAGTCTTCACACCCACATGGCGAAGACAATACTTGCAGCAACAAGTATGAATCTGCTACCTGCAACAGGTGGGAATAAACCCTGAGTACGAGAAGGTACTCAGCTAGACTTACCCGTCAAAAACCAGAAACAAAGGTGACACCAAGGATTATGCAAGGCTTTATAAGTGGGCTAGCTTGACTCATTTGCAGAAAAGCTTAATACAGATAAGTAACCAATATATGCTTTAAGTATCAAGTTGATCATCATTAACCTGAAAACTAGATTAGCACCTGTACTAGAGCAATCACTTTATTAAGATCAAACAATATTAACCATAGCAGGTATAATAAGGCTATCATCATCATTATCATCAATTCTGAACCATCATTAATCTTTAGTGTATCTACGCTGGAGATAACCAGTCAAGTTTCTCACTATCCGGGAGAGACGGCGACTCGAATCGATTCCAACTCAGCTGAGGGGGGTATTCCTGACACTCACCCGGCAAACCCCGCTAAAGGCAGCCGTAGATAACCTTTGGTACAACTCAGGGTGGGCCCGAACAGCGCCGCATTCTCAGGGATACCAGTGGCCAGGATGCTCAGGACTTTTAACTCACCTGCCCTTGGACCCTCTGGCTCCCTTCCGAGGCGACTTTCACTTTTCGGCTTCGCAGCCTGAGTTGAGCTACTAGGCTTTGCGGTCGGCAACCTCAGGCCGGCCAGCTAAATGTCAGGCATGCGTTCAAAATGACATAGAAGGCTCCAGGTCTCGGTCCTTAATCGACACAGACGGGGATAGATCCACACCCAAGACCTCCATGCCTTGTTGCTTCACTATCGTCATCCCGCCCGGTCTCATTTCATTTTATTAACACATGGTTCACTTCCACGATAGCAAGTATAGCCAACCGTGACCTGATAAAGCCCTATATCTCGCAGGTGACAGGAAATCACCCGACTTCTACCGGTCTAATTAAGCAGGGCTAAGCATAGATACGATCCTGTCTACATAGGATTCAAGGTTCGAATTGCTGGACAAGGAGTGTTATCAATGCAGCAAGGGTTTCCAACCAACTCCTATCACTTAATGCAACAATACATATAACATGTATAGATAGATAATTGCTTTGAAAGTAGGAGGCTTATAATGCTCCGGGGCTTGCCTTAACCGAAAGAAGAGAGATCAAGGTTTGGCTTCAAGAACGATTTCCACGTCTTCTCCGGCTTCGTCGGACTGGACCTCCGGTTCTCGAACGGACTTCAACTTCGGTTTCCACGCCCAGCGGGACTTCACTCGTAACACGATTCTTGGCACACCTATTGCATGTATATGCATCCAATGAATTCATGTATGCATCCAAAATGACCTGATGATTTATGGACGTGCATGAATGATGTGAAGATGAATGCAATGATATTGCAATGTCGTAAGCACAAAACCAAGTTATGTGGTGCTCTATTCAAATCACTTCAATCTTAGGTGCAAATTTCCTCTCCGGTATTAACTTGTTTAAACATTCCTAAGAAACCACTAAGTACCATAAGGTTAAGACTAAACACACACATAACAAGATTCCAGAAATTTAGTATTTACAACATATTATCATAGGTTAATTCTCTTAACTAACAAATCTGTCCAAAAGTGGCAGAATCACTAATTTAAATAATTACTGATGATTCAAAAGCACAATTGGATCACATCAAGTTTACCAACTGGTTGTGCCTACCAAAGAAACATCAGAAAGTATAATGCCAACTTCTAAATAAATTATTTAATATTCTTTTATAATTTATTTAGTTAATTAGGTGATTAAAGAAACATATAGTAAAACTATATATAAAAATCTACAAAAATTACAGTAGCCACCTAATGCTTCACATAGGCTACCATAAAAATTTCACTTCATTTTGCCAAGCAAATATGGAGATATAAAAAATAACAGATGGCAGGTCTATTTCTAGCATAAATAGGAAACCCTATTGAAATGTATCAAACAACAGATTTCATATTTTTCCTAACATCTTTCTAATATAAGAACAACATTCACCAAGTTTCACCCTTACTGGATCTGTAGAAAAATTATGAAAATTCACACAAGATTCAATCAAGCAAACAAGATAATTATATAACTCTACCAAACCTTATCCAAATTGCATGAAAATTTAACCATAAGTTATCCATGGTATGAGCAGTTCACTATAAAAATTTCATGCCATTTGGAGCTTCACAGAAAGAGATATCATTTTCTCCGTTTTCCACATGAATAAAAGAGATAAATAATAACTATTTATTTTATCACAAAACATGGCACATTTTATATTTTTATAATAAACTAGACATTATATAAAGCACAACACAACTTGAACCAACTAATTTGGACTTCTAGAACATGAGATACATATTTTTGAAGTTTGCACATTAATCAACATATTGAATAAAAAAAATAACAAAAATCTAATTCTATCCTCCCACTCGGGCCGGCCCAGCAAGGGCGGCTCGGCCCGTGGCCTATTCAGCCCAGCGTCGGAACAGGGAGGGGGAGCAGAGGAGGGGCGGCCGCCGGCCGATTCCTCGCCGGCGACGAGGTTCCCGGCGACGGTGAGCACACCCCCATACTCCCCTCGACGAGACGGACTCAACGAGGTACAATACCGCGGCAGTGACCCGACGGAGGGAGCTCGTCGCCGTTCATGGCGGGCGGCAGAGGAGGTCCGGTGGTGCGCCGACCACCCCCACGCAGCGCAAGCTCTCCCGAGGAGCGATTTAGCTTCCTGGTGACACGACGGAGAGGTCTAGGTGAAAGTTGGGGCAAGGGAGAGGTCAGACGGGCCTAGTCGCGTGCAAGCCGACATGGCGGCGACGGCGAGGTCTCTGGCGCCATGGCGTTCCTCGAAAACGAGGGCATGATTGGCGGTGACATCATGCAGGAGAGAAGACCTAGACCTAGGACACCCGATGCGCTAGCAAGAAGGGAGAAAGGATGAGCGAACACAGAGAGAGAGGGCTCGCCGGCCATGGCGGCCATGGCGGAGCGCGCTCACGGTTGGAGCCGTTCCGGCGTACCTACTGCAGTAGAGGTGGCACCGGTGGGTTCTCCACGTTTCACAGGGCACGCTGGCGGGAGGACAAGGCGAGCACGGCTCGGAGAAGCTCCATGTTGGACTGGCCACGGAGGCGGAGCTGCTCCGGTGAAGTTCGGAGGGGTGCGGTGGCGGCAAACTCCAAATTCGACTACGGCGGTTGTTGAATCACTCCACCAACGGCGCTAGAGGGGGATGGAGTGGTGGCGAGGTGCTATGCGAAAGGGATTGCGCTGCAGCACTATGGTGGCAGAGCTGGACACGATGAACTCGCGGCGGCAATGTCGCCAGAGCAGAGCGAGGTAGGAGAGGGGGAGCACGACTGCGAGTGAGCTGGGCCTCTAGGTGGCGTGGCAATTCAACCTCGCGAGCTCGACACGATTTCGACGCGTAGCAGCCACGCGGCAGCGCCGCTCTGTGGCCGGTCGGCCACGACGTGAAGAAGTTCGATGTTCTGAACTCTGACGAACTGAAACGAAGGAATGGGGGCCGATGGAGGTGACTGTCAGACCAGGTTTGGAGCTCAAGATCTCGCAAACCATTTTGAATTGGGCCAAAGCGTTAACTACAAAATGATAGAGCTATAGGCATACTACAAGATTGTCAATAGGGTCTCGGGCTGATTTGGCTTAGGTAGTGAGATACAACTCCCCAAAGTAGGTCACAAGGAAACTGAAACTAAATTTCAGTTAAGGCTCGACTGAACCCTGATTTTCAAAATACTTTAGCTCATAAACCATTGGGAACTAGGTGATGGTGTTATTTGAAACATTGTAGAGCTATGTTAGGTCTCCAATTTTGTCAATATGGACTTGAGCTAGTTTGGCCTGTATTTGAAACTGTAGAGCCCTAAACTGGGGTACACTGAAACTGTAAGTCAGTACACAAGACTTAGAAAATTTGCTAAGTGTTGAATCAACATGGAAACCTGACTTGTGGGCCCTGTTTGAGGATTTTCTAGCCATTTTCATGAGATGGGTATATTGAGACTTTTGTTCCTTGATAAATTTCCTACAACTTTGGTAAAGGGTGCACCTCCATGCAAGGTCTCTAGGTACCACTTTTAAATTGGTCAAAGTAGATCAATGCTATGGTCAAACTGGGGTCAAACCTAGTCAAATTGGATTTTGGTCAAAACATGAATATAAACCCTAGCTCATTTTGCTCCACTAACATATCAAAGATGTTTTCAAGCCCCCAAGTCACACAATTGTATCACAACTGTCATCTATACAAAACCCTAGCAACACATAAAAAAAGCACATATAAATCACAATGTTGCAAAGTCATGTTTCAAGCAATGATGCACATGAAATGACGATGCTTATGGTAATGCCATGCCATGATCATGCATTATGAATGCATTATGAGGCTAACTAACACCAGGGGTGTTACATGGCCCACATTCACTTGAGGGGGCTATATAAGCAGGACCCCTGGCCCCTGGAGGAGGCACTCCCTCATTCTCAATTCCTCAAACCCTAATCTCAGGAGGAGAGTCTCTGATCAAGCCCTAGAGCCACCACATCAACTAGATCTCTAGTATAGCATAGCTACATAGGATTGGAACTAGAAGGAGTCAATCTTCGATTGGTTTCCGGATCTGTCAAGAGGATTCTTGGTAATTCCTTTACTGTTCTTCATTGTTCATCATTGTTCTTCAATATTATGAATATAACTTTGTTCTATTTTAATATATTGATTATGACTATGCTCTACTTGTTTATATTTGCGATTATATTGTTCTTAGTTTATCGTAGTTATACGCTTGGCTTAGTTAGATTGGAATTATATACATGTTTAGGATCGTATAGCGTTTATCCATCGGATCCATGGGTAAATGATAAATATTGTGTAGGCGTGGTGCTTAGACCATATTTATCTGCGATTGCACCTTATATGCCGGATCGTGGGGTGGTCCGCGATGGTGACAGCTTCGTTGGTTCTTATATAGTCCCCCTCCCGTGTGTAAGGCAGGCAGAGCAACATTATTACGGGGGAGTGATTGCTATGTTTCTCATCTTCCTTGATAATATCACTATGCATGGGCGTAGTCCTTTCTCGCAATGATTGCCAAGTGTACTTGCACTAACTATGATATGCTAGACTTTATAGTTAAGAATAACTTAGGAAATATCCTTGTAGTTCGTCCTAATACCATGCTAATGACTTGCTAGAATATCTGTTGAGGTGCTTATCGTTATTATATGTGGCTAGCTGATCAGATTAATTATCTTTGTCACCATTCATACTTTATCTATATTTTATGTGACACTTACCCCTGTATGCAAGAGATAGATGAAATGCTCTCACTTATACATGC
Organism: Saccharum hybrid cultivar R570; assembly: GCA_038087645.1. Classification (NCBI taxonomy): domain Eukaryota; kingdom Viridiplantae; phylum Streptophyta; class Magnoliopsida; order Poales; family Poaceae; genus Saccharum; species Saccharum hybrid cultivar. The sequence continues at coordinate 6,165,911 of JAQSUU010000112.1, read as the reverse complement.
AATGATTGATACTCATTCCTATATTCCATTCCATAATCAACATTGATGTTAGTAATCCCTTCCCAGTGGTAAAAATATAAATAACGATACCTGGAATACTTCCCGGTTAAAATGCTACATCGGTATTAATCTGTGCGCTTGCATATCTTATTTATTATTTATTTAGAAGAGCAGTTGCATATTTTAATACCGCGTCTCTCATGTCATGCTGGGGATGACAACTTGGCTTAAGTGGCATGAGGGATAGGTTCGGTATTTTTGGCGCCGTTATCAGAATTAGAAAACTAAGTCTACTTTTGGTAATGACGTTAAGAATGCCCAACAACCGTTCAGAGCGAGTCGCCGGTCTTGGCCTTGCAGTAGGAAATAGGTAGGTGAAATTCTCGTCCGTTTTCATGCTCTCAGCCTCCCTCTCATGGCTGCCGAACCCCGCAGAGAAACTGTTGTCCACGCCGCCCCGACAAGCCCTCCATCGACCCCGTTCGTTCCCTGCCATCGCGATCCACGTAGGTGAGCTTGACATCTCGCCTTCTATCTGTGCTCTTCCGAGAAGAATCAGACCCACCACACCTGTACATGTCGTCTGGAGCTTCATCGCCGTTTCTGGTCCTGTGCATGCCGTCATGTTCTCGTTCTTCCAGTGCTCTTCTTTTGGTCAACCGAGGCTCCTAGGCCCTCTTCTAGGCTCCGCCGGCGAGCTTTCCATCGCTAGTAATGGTGCAACAATCTCCCACACATCGGTACTAGCTGCTCCAGCGGTGCCTTGCCCAACCCACAACAGAGACTGCGTGGAGTTCCCTGCGCTTTCCCTCCACACGCATGCAAGAAACGCTGACACACACGTCGAAGCACACTAGCCATATGCGTCGTGCGTGCTGTTGGCATGCTCCAAATTGATAGCTAGCTTGATGACATCATAATGATGCCATCATCACGTCATATACGCTTTATGACCGTTTTTCTTAAGAAAAACAAATCCAAAAATACTATGAAAATACAATAGCCATCGATTCTCCACAGTTTCTTCGTTTTAATTCTGTTTTACTCGTTCAAGTTGACTTAGATTTGTAACGACACGCTCTACGGAGTAGTGTTAATGCTTTGTATGTCACATGTTCTATTCTTAGAACGTAGTCTCTTGTACATGAAATTCACTCGTTTATACGTGATTTAGAAGAGAAACTATGATTAAAAAAATTATATTCTTCTTTGTTATCATAATCAGAACAAACCAATTCCCAAATCCACCTATCATCGCCGGCATAACCATAAAAAAGATCATTAAAAAAGTGTAAGTTGTTATTAAAACATTATAAAGTTGATGATTCCCATCAAGAATCAGTACAGGCTAATTCCATACGAATCAGTATGGAGAAGCATGTGCCCATCACTGCTGAAATGGCATCAAAGATGAAATAAGCATATTTCCCTTATAGCACAAGTATGCAAATATACTCATTTCTATAGAAAAAAGTATCCACTCAAGTATCAACTAATACTTTCAAAAGCAGTATAGGTACATTCACAGTACTACCAATAAACAAGCACATATATATAATCATATTCCTTTTAAAAAAGTATGCAGTCCGTCATGCATACGCTCATATCTTTTTCTTAAAAAATAATATGTATTTCCCAAAATAATAAAATAGTATAACGCTATATTTTTTTCTCCTGTTGCAACGCACGGGCATTTTTACTGGTATAAAATAAAGAGGCAAAATTTCATCTATAATTTTTTTCCACCAATGATCTAACGTGTAAGATGTAAGATGTAACCGTCTGTGACTCAATCTCACGTAAGACTCAATCTCACGTCAACACGACAGAAAAACGGATATGCACTCATACAATCCTAAACGGACTCCACGAAAAAAAGAAAACTGCACTCGGTAAATGCTCGCAGAAAAAACGTCAATTAAAATTCCGGAGGTCTAGCGACAGGCTGACGTCCAACTCATGGCCCAATGTAGCGCAATGGAATTAATCACACAGATAAAAATTCTAATTTAATCTAAATAGAAAAGAATAATCCATATTTATTCTATATAATATAACATTTTTTCGGTTTAGGGCTGCCGTTGTAGCCGTATGTGGTTCCCTTCCAGACTTCCAATCCGCTTCCAGCCCGCCACGGAAATCTCAGCCCGCCACGAAAATCTCAGCGAGGAAACCACCCACACCTATACGTCAAAAGGAAACGACAAAAAAAAATACAAGCCTACTCGTACACCTGTGCGGCAAAAATACAAGCAGGTCTCCATATAAATTACAAATAAGTAAATAAATAATAGAAAACTATATATAGATTATATATAAATAATACTAAAGTAACCGCATACCACCGCACCACATGTTTTATATGATCTATAAAAAAAACTATTCAACCAGTCGTTAACACCTTATAGTTCACATGACAAAAGAAGTGTAAAAACATAGCAGTGCATATATATTAGATTAATCTGCGGATATTAAATATAATATTAAAATATATAGTCCATGTTAGAGAAATCCATATCCATGCATGATAGAGAGTCTGATTCAAAACCAAATGAAATTGATGATGCAATCACTGTGTGGAGTCTGATTCTAAGACAAAACACGTCAATACAAATTTGTAGACCTAGCCATCTAGGCATAATTAACCAAAACTGAAAGAATGGAAAGCGAAGAGAATTCGGTTCCACATATTTTTATGAAATCCACATCCATGCATGGTAGAGAGTCTAATTCTAAGACAAAACACGTCAATACAAGTTTGTAGGCCTAGCCACCTAGACATAATTAACCGAAACTAAAAGAATCAAAAGCGAAGAGAATTTAGTTCCACATATTTTTATGAAATCCACATCCATGCATGGTAGAGAGTCTGATTCAAAACGAAATGAAATTGATGAATGCAACCACTGTGTGGAGTCTGATTCTAAGACAAAACATGCCAATACAAGTTCGTAGATCTAGCCACCTAGGCATAATTAATCGAAATTGAAAGAATCAAAAGCGAAGAGAATTTAGTTTCACATATTTTTATGAGTGCTTCAAAAAGTCATCAAACTCGATATCTAACTCTACCAACACATGGATACTACAAAATTAATGTAATGATATTATTATGGGTAGATTTTTTTGTGCCTTATGACGAAAGAAAAAAATATGGCAATATTGTGTTTTACCTTAACATTAGATTGTTTTTTCCCGTTGCAACGCACGGGCATATTTACTAGTAATAATAATAATAAAGAGGCAACATTTCCGCCACACTTTTTTTCCACCATGAGCCCTCCGTCATACGTGATCTTACATGATCTTACGTGTAAGATGTAACCGTCCGTGACTCAATCTAACGTAAGACTCAATCTCGCGTCAACACGACAGAAAAATGGATATGCACACATACAATCCTAAATGGACTCCATGACCCTCTACACGTCAGTAATAATAAAGAGGCAAAATTTCCAGCTATTTTTTTAGTTTATCTCCCTCTAACTAACGGACAATGAAGAACTTCTTCTGTCCGGACTTATATACGCACGAACTACAGAGTCTAAATCGAACTCTTAAATTTTCTATTTTTTCTTTTCCCGCTCAGACACGTCATGGGCCAAACTAGAAAAGAAAAAACCAACAAGCGCTCCTCTAGCTGGCCAGTTGCCCACGTACATAGTCCCACACGAATTCCATTTAGGATGTACGTAGCCTCAATGCATCCACGTGCATACAATTTTCATGCATGCAATCGTGGATGCATGTCCCCTCGTACACGTCCTCAGCATGATACGTGAGCTCTTATGCTATTTGACAAACCTTTTCATATTTATCGTCAAAGATATTGCTAGGACAGAGGCGTCAAGAGTTGTTGCGACGAAGCAGTGGAGGCAAGGCAAAGTTGTGGACGCGGATGAACCGAAGTGGACGCTATGTGAGCGTGACACTGGGAGTCGTTGGGGTGGATGCGGACAGACCGGAGCAGAGGCTATGCGGGCAAGGCAAGGCGCCAGGAGTCGTCTCAGTTGCCGAGCCATGCGGATATCATTGGGGTGGAGTAGCAGGGGCGAGGCGAAGTCGTGGGGCAACACTTGAATCACAGGTGCAGAGCGGAGTTGTTTCGGGTTCTAGGGCCTAGAGGCAAAGTAGTAGGCGCCGGCGGCCACAGGATAAGCGGAGAGGAGTCGAGGAGGAACGGATGGGATGGTATGATATACAAGGTGAGGAAGAAATGGATGGTGGGCCAATGAAGAAGATAAGCTTTTCTATTTTCTATTAATAGAATATCTCATAGACCACGAGCGTGTAGATGATCGGCCAGAGGCCATGAGGACAGCAAGGGCACAACCATATATTGGTCGGGCAAGGGGGAAAAAGAGAAAACAAAAAAACAAAAAAGGCACAACCATAAATATAAATTTGTCGTGTGCCAAACAATTAGATATACACGCAACACATCATACAAGATACCGCGGCGAACTTCATGAACGAGGCTACATTATTGGCCATTAAAGTTTGGAATTGATGGTAATGATATATTTTTGTCCATCACCTGTTGCAACGCACGGGCACTTTTACTAGTTTATACCTAATACTAAAGAGGCAAAATTTCTGGTCTTTTTTCGTCCAACCCTGACTGACACCGGCTCGATCTCGGCTTGGTCTCGTGACTATGCCCGTTCATGGTTACAACGAAGGGAGATCAGGAGTGGGCAAGCCAATAGATAGAAATACGGGGTTCCAGATGTAAAAATGCCAGAGAGAAAGAAAAGGTGGGAGGACCTTAATGATTTTTAAAATAGATCGGGGTTCCTGATGCAAAATGTCCAGATCCGAATGAGCCTCTCCTCGTGGGACTTTTTTTTCAACCTGAGCTGAATCCTTGCAGTTGGGCCGGCTTCCTTGTGGGCTGGACCAAGCCCATGCAAGTCTTTTTCTTTTTATTTCTTTTTTCTTTTTTCTATAAAAAACAAAGATCTTGCAAAATGCGCCAAAAAATCATAGAAAAATCAGAAAAATGTCAGTTAGCTTGATAAAAATGTGAACTAGTTATGAAACTTATTAGGTCGTGCTTTGTCTATAGGTTTGTTAAATCATCATTGCATATGTTGCATGCATATAGGTTCGGCGATGACCGAGAACGTGCCACCTATGTTTGTTTGCGCATTAAGTTTTGAGAGAAAGATTTACACTATCTGATCTGATGTAGTTTTGATTAGAAACAAAATTTATTTTTATTAAAATATGGATTAGTCAATGGTACAACTAATTATTTTGTGAACCAGAATCTTGGGCAGATTATTGTCTAATGAAATGTAAACAAATGTATTTATGTAGTTCTTGACGTGGGCTGTCGTGTGAAAAATCGAGAGAGGTCTCCCATCATAATCATTGGTGGATAGACCAATCCTTTACACATCGATAAAAAAGTTAAGGAGGTTGATATGATGCGTCAAAAAACCTACAAAGGTCGATATTGAGTCGTAGAAACATATGGGTAGTATGGAAAATTAAAGATATGAATTGTGATATATTTATATATAAATAATTATGCACTTTGCAATGGAAGGAAAAATATACCAACATGTATTTTAATTCGATACAAGTTTAATAGGACATTGTTATTTATTGTCAGCACTAACTTATGTTATGGATGTCACGGTCATCACAAAATAAATTATAAAAGCTTAAAACATAAGTAGATATGTACCATTCACGTAATCATTTTGTATGAATGTTTAATAGTTTTTTCTCCTGTTGCAACACACGGACATATTTGCTAGTTATGTACACAAACATAACCATATCACCATATGGATCCATATAGACATAGTTTATTATATAAAAACATTTTCTTCTCTCTTCTCTTTAAATCCAATACCATATCAGTATTTTACTTATTTGCCACCCTAATTAATACCATAGAAACATTCGTTACGTCCCAAATTTTCATTTTGGGTTGGTCGTAGGTTCGTTACCGCGACAGGTTATTCAACGTGGGCCGATGTGTTTACCTTCGGTGGCTTAAGCACTCAAAACACAAGGAGTTTATCTTGGTTCGGGTGTCTAAGCCCTACATCTAGTAGTAGTGTTCTTCGTTTTAGGATTATTCAATCGAGAGTAAGATGTGGGGGGGAAGCGCAATGCTAATCTAGGGTTCCATCTCCCTTCTCTGTCTAGTTGGGATCCGATCAATTGTCTTGTGGTTTGACCTCTTCTTCGGGAGCCCATGCCCCGCCTTATATACTAGGGGGCTATGGTGTACAAATCACATGGTTTCTAGGGTATGCCTAGGGTTTTTAGCCCTAGCCTTCTGCCTTCTTCTTCTTCTTCTTCATGGCACCATCAGTCCTCCTTTGTCTTGTAGTTAGGGGCCAACAAAGTCACAACCGCCTTCTGATGCCACTACTGCAGCTTGGCACTGACCGCTAGGTGCTGTCTGATGTTGTTGTGCCTTCCCAAGATGTGCCTTCTTGTGGCTTTGTTGGTACGCCAGGCTTCATCTCCTGCTCTGAGGGGGCTGCCATGCGGGCCTGGAGGCCCCCACTACACAGGCTCGAGGGAGTTCATTGTCCTAATGCATCACGCCCTGGGCGTGACCTACCGAGGGAGTGGATGATAACACCTCACAGCTATGGAATGGAACGGTGAACTGGCGCTCCTGATGTTCTATGCTTATCAGGCTCTAGGTGCCTGATAGATTCCTGGGCTTTTTTCAGTGTTGCCTTGGGTGAGCACTTAACTCGAGTGGGGGCTCTTTCTCGGCCGGGGCTCCCCTAGGTCAAGAACCCCCTACACCATGGCTGAGCCCCAGAGCCCCAAGCGAAGGTGGCCTAAATGGGGGCCTTAGGCTATCTTAGCTCGCTCTTTTGACACCGCAGATTTCCTTAGGAGTAGGTCGTCTACGGCCCACCGAGTCATCCCCTGTTTGCCAGAGGTTACGCGCGAGTACACCCGATATGTATAACCCATGAGCCCCCAACTGATTAGGAGAATCGGTCGGGAGGTTAACACTACTGCATGAAAGATTATTGCAGGCGGGCTAACTGGTTTTTGGAGGCGGGCAAATTGTCCACCTCCGACAAAACGTCTGCGTAAATCTAAATTTCTGGAGGTGGCCAAATGACCACCTCCAAAAGTTGATTAAAAAATGAAAGCCAACTAGCGAGCCTATTTTGGAGCTCATCGTCGAGCTTGCAAGCTTCCGCGCGTCCCTCGTTGCCGCTGGTGTAGCCCCGTGAGCCTGTCGTCGCTAGGAGAGGCCCCGCATGGCCACAAACGCCGATGCCGCCCCCGGGTCCGCCACTGCCCGTAGAGGCCCATGCGGTCCCCATTGGTCTGCCACTGTCGAGAAGAGGGCCCATGTCGCCCCCATGCCTACGCCTGTCGCTGATCCACGGCCATCGAGATTGCCTCCGTATGCGCCTGCTGAGGATCAGCCATCGCCAGGAGGCGGAAGGGCCCCACATGCTCCTACCGTGGATCCATCGCCGTTGTCAAGAGGGCCCACACGCGCGCCCGCCTCAAATCCACCACCGCCGATGGGTGGGCCCCCCACGTGTAGTCACCATGAATCTGTTGCCACCGTAGCCGCCACCGAGAGGGCCCACACGCACGTCCCCGCCGCCAAAGCCACCCCACGCGTGTGCTTGCGGTCGCCAGGAGGGTCCCCCGCGCATGCCAATGCCACGGATGCGCCGCCGCTGGTGGCTCCCCACGCGCGCACCCACCACTGAAACAGAAGAAAGTACTGATAAACAGTAAGGATTGCAACACCTTCTGGATCTGGATCACAAAGTCCATAGACAGGTAGCCCTGTAATCTTTTTGAGCATATTTAAAAACTCTAGTTGTGAGACTGGGCATACCACATCCGATCATGATAGTACAATTATGTTTCTTATGCAAGTTCATTTGCTCCAAATAGTGTTGCATCATATTTTTCTCAACCACTAGAACATATTGAATCTCTGATGCACCATTAAGTGAATCTTTTTAATATCATTTGGAATTTGTGCTCCTTCAAAATAATTCAATTCAACCCCACTTCTCATCTTTAATTAAGACGATATTTTGAAGCACAAGACCCTTTTGGGTAAGAAACACCTAGAGTGCGGGCATTCTGCACTGATGACTAAAACACAATTACGAAAGGGTTCTATCTGACGCATTATTGGAGGTGTATTATATGTTAGGGACCCATTAGTGTTTTTAGGGCATCTTTGACTTCACCTTTGCCAATATTTGGAGCGGAGGGATCGCCATCGGCATCTTTGAAAGAATTTCTCACAAGCGCCAACCAAGTGGGGCTGACGAGGAGCGCATTGGACAAGTAATCCGCCCAAAGACAAAAGCTTTGCCTAGCGCCCATGAGTAAAAGCTTGAAGACATGTCATGATCATCTACAACTACCTCACCTATGTCAATTACTTCATCTACTTCGACTAGATCAATGTCTTTGGCAAAGGATCAATTGTGTGTGAAAAGAAGGTATCGAGGGCTCAAGACCGAAGGAGCAAGCTACCAAAGATAGGGTCACAAAGGTTTGAGTGAACGTTGACATCGAAGACTAGCCGATGATAAAATCATCCCTGGACTATCTCTTTATATATGAGAGCCATGTGTCGCGTCTGAGTATTAATTGGGCCATACTTAGTTGTATTTAACTATTGGTTCTTACACTTTCGATCAAAAGCGAATAGTTAAGGGGCTATTGTTGGGGGTGTATTATATGTTAGGGACCCCATTAGTGTTTTCAGGGCCTAATTACATAGCGAAAGGGCTTGTGAGATAATACTTAGGGCCCATTTATAGTCTCTATTGGTTCTTTTTGTAAATACAAGCCCCATCAAGGAAAATAATGAAAATCTCCCTTAGTCCCTTCCCATCTCCGCTATAAAAGGGGGAGAGGAGGGATGGAGGGGACTCACTTAGTCCTTGATTCATTTGACTCTCACTCTCTCTCTCTTTCTCACTCTCTCCTCTTTTATGTTTGTGTGATACACCAACACACATCCTAAGTCCCAAAGAGCTCCTTTTTCCATCGTAGTATGACGTGTACATGTATCATTGAATGAGCGATTGATATCATTGCCAGAATGAAGAAGGGAAATAGTGTTGCATCGTATAATAATCTACATGTATCATAAAATCCAGACTGGTAGCCCTATAATCTTTTTGAGCATATTTTAAAACTCTTAGTTGTGAGACCGGGCATACCACATCTAGTCATGCTAATATAATTATCTTATGGAAGTTCATCTGCTCCAAATAGTGTTGCATCATATTTTTATCAACCACTAGAACATATTGAATCCTTGATATACCATCAAGTGAATCAATTTCTTTAATCTTTTTAATATCATTTGGAATTTGTGCTCTTTAAGAACAATTCAACTCAAACCCACTCCTTCGCTTTTGATATTTCCGTACACAAGACCCTCTTGGGCATAAAACACCTGGAGTGCGGGCACATTCTATACCGATGATTGAAAGACAAATCTGACAAGGTTCTATCAGATGTAGTCTAAGTCCCAAAGAGCTCTTTTTTCCATACATTAGATCTCTTTTTGTCATACTAATACCAGCAGCAAAGTTATCACATAACTTTTGAGTTGCCCATGATGTCTCAGTCAGTATGACATGTGCATGTATCATTGAATGAGTTATTCTATCATGCGAAGGAGGGAAATTCCATTAGTTTTGTTGTATTCCATAAGATCCACTTCAGACTTCAGGACTTTTAGTGTGAACACTACATTTAGAGCAATAGAATCTAGATTATCATCCGATGACTTTTCTAATAGAATTCTAACATCTTTTGGATTTATATTCTCATCAATAACATAATGTTGCCTGAGTTCTATCATCGTTTGGAAACTTCCCATACTGGTATCGAGGAGTCATTGGCCCCAGGATGACTCATATTTATGATATTCCTTGAGATCTATAACAAAACTCATACTTCGTCCAGTTTTTATCGATAGTTGTAGCTCCCTTCTAGAAACGACGGTTAAAGGTTTATCTGCCATCATGCACTGCTAGATTATGTGTGAATGCTCAGACCTACATTTGCGAAGTACAAATTATGACTTCACGCGAGGAAAGTTGAAGTAATAATAAGTTCGTAGCTCCAACTTTACTTTCAGCATTTGCTGAAAAGCATTAAAATCAAATAGGTATCCAAAGTAACAAACTAAATCAAATTAAAACATACCAGAGACAATACAATCAAACGCGAGAAGTAAAATATAAATAACCAAAAAGATACAGCAGTCCAAGCCTATGCATGAGAAGCCCTTGTCTTAAAATATAATATATATCAGCATATGTTAACATCAATTAAATGCATAACAGGAAATAGAAACAAAACACATGCTCAATGCAACCAACAAGAACAAAACTGAAGCATGTTGATATATGAGCCATGAACATTGCATTGTTCATCAAAGTGGTTCAGTTCTTCAGTTCAAATATTTTATGCAAGAAATTATTTACAAGACACATGAAAAAATGTTCTCCTAGAGAAGGATTCGCTCCTATGGTTTCTTTAAGCATTAGATGTATATAATTATTACATTTTCTAATAAAAATTAGCATAGGCATCTACTAAGTATACAAATTAAAATTCTAGAACACTAAAGATGCACAAATCCCATTAAGATCCCATCCTATCACAACCAACATAATAACTATGTTGCTTCAAAAGAACTAGAGCAAACAGGGGGAAAAACCATCACACTACCAAACCTTCGGTTTATACAAATTGACACTTAGGCCTATGTAAAACTCCATAAACAATGGCACATGATTATACTCCAAAGGCTCACACAACCCATGAGTTCTGGATACAATAGTGTCAGCGCTAGGCTTCCTGAGACTGAGGGATATGAAGTGCTGAATAGATCAATTTAAGCAGCAACTAACAGAGAAGGCCGATGGGATCACAAGTCGAACGATTAGAGCTGTATTTTGATACAAGATTGAGGAGCATACATGAGTACTTAGCTTAAGGTCTCAAATGATCACTACTGTAAGGCTTACTGAAGTCTTCTCAACCATCTCAACCTTATAGTCTTTCGCCCTTGTCTGCTACAAACCATTTCCATGGCAATGAGATAACCAAAGACAAAAACTATTGCCCATATGTTGCTGCTTCACAAAGCCCATCCCACCATTCCCAGAATCAACATGTGAGGCTATCTCTTGTAGTTAAGCTGCACCTCTATACGCCTGAGAATGACCATATATACTCTTTCTGTTTGGGAGCTGCCAAAAAGCTACCAATTGTTCTCAACATGTCTTCTTTGCTATACGTTTCATCTTGGATTGCCATTGATGGTTGTACAAAACAAAACACAAAGAGATATTATTTGTCAATGACCTCTTGAATTATCACTTACTATCAATTTATATTTATGAAATATCTACCAACCTTGGAGGAGAGAAGATTTGCAATGAATTCTACGTACTCTATCGTAGACATGCCAGTCCCAAACAAACAATTAGCAAACCTATCGTGCAAGAACTTGAAAATAGCATCTATAGTATCTTCTAGGTATTTCAAGCGACCAACCGTGCTTATGAACTCTCTAAGTGTCGAATGGTCTGTGGTGACGGTTTGACAATGCCTCGATGAAAGTTTCTAAGTGTGGGACTTCACGGATGATCCGTCCTTGACCACAGACGATCTGTGAAATTAAATTGATAGAACCCGAAACTAAATAGTTTGTTATGTCAATTTTATAATTCAGGTGGACACTCTGTGGAGTTATTAAGTCTGTGTGGCATTCGCGGATGATCCGTCAATCCGTGGAATACTGTTCAATGTAGAATATTGCATCTCGAAATGGAAATCTTGCTCTAGGGTTCTTTCATGTCAAATTCCTTGCTAGTGTGGGTTCCTAAGACACTATAGAGCATATCTAGCTAGTTGGTTGAAGCTACATTGTGTGCAAACTAGCTCTAGGTCATTGGTGAAGGTTTCTAGGTGTATGTGACCATGTGAAGCAAGAAATGGTGTTGAGCTCGATTCATACTCACCAAGGTTGCTACTAGTGGTTGTGAAGCTTCTCAAAGTGATGGAGAAGCAAGATCCAACCCCTGGCTCCTCGGGCTCCTTCTTCTTGCTTGCTTCACCTCTTCCTAGCTCTAATGTGGTGAGGAAGAGAGGGCTCCTCCCTCTTCTCTCCCCACCCCTTGTGGTGCTCGACCTCTTGATCAGTCCATGGTGCTTAGCAGCTGGGGTAGCCTCAAATCCTCCCCTTCTTCTCCTTCCCTTGCTCCTTCCCCTTGCTTGGGTGTGAGAGAGTGTAGAGAGAGAGAGAGTGGGAGTGGGAATGAGCTGAATGAGCCTGCTAGTGCTATGTTTCGTGCTGGTCGAAGTGTGGACATGTGTGCTGACTTGTGGGGCCAAGTGAGCTCCACTAATGACACCTCAGATTTCTGCATGGCTGATTTTGACAGACTGTCCGTCCTTGCTTGGATACTCCATCATTGCACGAGTGCTTGACAACTATCTGTCTATGATGAAGTTTTAATGGACGCTCCGTCGTGATTGACAAACGCTTCGCCAAAATAGGTAGAGTACAGTTTTTGTCCAGTTCCTTGATAGTTTGGTTTTCAATTTGAATTTCAAATGCACATGATGCTCATGATGAAGATGAAATTGAACATGTCATGACTGGGTCATGACAATTACCATAGCAATTATCTGTCATAACCTAAAATTTTCATTTTGGGTTGTGAATATAAAACACTAAATAAAATAAACATTTTTAATTGTTTTCTTGAAATTAAACTAATTTTAGTTAATTTCTTGAGTACTTAGATAGCAAAAAAAATAGAATTTTCTATTTTTAATAATTTAATTTAATTGTTTGCTTGCCATCACGATGTTTGCATCGATTTTATTATGTGAATGGTGAAAAGATTAATAAGTTTTTAAAATTGGAATAGTATCAAAGCAGTATTGTCCTATTTTAAAATTGAAGTTTGAAAAATAAGTTTAAATCAAGTCTTATAATTTTTTTTCTCAAAATTCATCTTTAAATCTAGTTTCTAAATTCTAGTCAAAATCTTAAATCATTGTTTCGGTAAGATCATTTCAATAGGCCAAACTTCTCTCCCACCTAATCTTTTTATTCATATAACGTGCCCATACAATTACCTTCCTTTCTTTTTTTTTGTCTACAGCCATTTTACCCTTTCTACTATGGATTCTCACTTGGGTCCTCCAACTAAAGAAGTGACCAATTGGGTCCTTCAAATAATGTCGCGCCCGAGTAGAGGTTCAAATCCCACCACGCCTCCTCTATATATGCCTAAGTGGATGTGCCAACGTGGATGAGACCATGCGAAACTTGCAGATCCCCCTCCCTCCCCCATCTCCTCCACGTCCACTCTCCCCGCTGTCTCCTATCGGTCCTGTGCTCACCTACTATGCATGGGCTCCAAATGCACATGCTCAGCGGCCATGGAACAAACATAGAGAGGTGGACTACGGGAGGGTGGGATTGCAAAGGGAGAGATATTGAGAGGGAGGTGGCGGTGACGAGGTGAGTTTTGTACCTTTAGTCGAGCGCAACGGTAGAACGAGGACTTGGATGGTCACTTTTTTTGTTCGAGGACCTAGGTGAGAATTAGTAGTAGATTGAGGACCTAGATAGTCACCTTTTTAGTTCGAGGAACCAAATGAGAATCCATGAAAAGTTAAGGATCTAGGGCGCATTTTACTCCCAAATAAAAGTTCCATAGACACCTATTAGTTCTATTGTGTGGATTTATCCAACAAAGAGTAACTGCAGGAAGAGCCCTAAAATCAGGGCCCTACTTTTGATTTGAGGACTCCTATTTTTTAGGCTCATTTTTTACATTAACTTCAACAGGAGCCCTCAAAACCCATTCCAACAAACAATGACATACGGGACCCATTTGCCATGCCCTCTCCTCTTCTTCGCTCAGCGAGGACTAGCTTGGGTCACGGAGGGGAACACATACATCCTCTACCACTAGGGTCGCTTGCCGCTCCTGTTGCTGGGACGGGAATGCCTAGATCTGCTCGGATCGCTAGCCGCTCGAGTCGCCAGGAGGAGCGACAAGGACTAGAACATCGAGAGACGGAGAGGAGTAATGCGGCCAAGTTTGGGACCTACCGGGAGGCCACGCGATGGCTAGGAGGCTACGCAGCCAGAGTCTCCCGGTCACCGAGAGGTCATTGGGATCCTCCAGGAGGCCACGTGGTCGGGGCCTCCAAGTCACTGGGGAGGAGAGAGCTACGTGGCCGGCGTCAGAGCTCGTCGAGAGAGGAGTCATGCCGCTGCAACGACCAAGTAGGGGCTAGGTGGAGAGTCCCAAGGAATGAGAGCCAAGTGGGTAATTTGATAGTCTATCATTTTTTTAAGGGCTCTATAGGAGCATGTTGGACCTTCGTTTTTTCATCTAAGCCCCTAAGTTTTAGTTTAGGGTCTGTTTGAGGGTCCTGCTGGAGATGCTCTAATGAACTAGTTGAGGGCTGAATTAAAGTATAACCTATTAGTCCGTATGTTTGGCCGGAGTGACTATTTTTTTTAAGTTACTACTCCCTAGCTGTTAGTCCAAGTGATCCAAATAGACCCTACCTAATGACCCAGAAAGACAAAACTTAACATCCTGCTTCTCATCTATGCTGGGACTTTGCGTGTGTGGAATCACCGGTGTTTCACTTTTCTACGCAGATCGTGCTGGCAAGTTCATCGCCAACGAAAAGTTTGGAACTGCAGTTTACCAAGGTAGCGTTTAGATGCCAAAATTTTCCGATTCTCCGTCACATCGAATCTTTGACGCATGCATGAAGCATTAAATATAGATAAAAAATAAAACTAATTACACAGTTTAGACGAAATGGATGAGACAAATCTTTTAAGTCTAATTAGACCATAATTAGACACTAATTACCAAATAACAACGAAACTGCTACAGTTACATTTCGCCAAAAATTTTGCCAACTAAACAAGCTCCAAGTGGCAAAGGAGCGAAAAGCAAGGGCATGTTTAGTTGCACCCCAAAATGCCAAATTTTTCAAGATTCTCCGTCACATCGAATCTTTGGACGCATGCATGAAGTATTAAATATAAATAAAAAATAAAACTAATTACACAGTTTAGACGAAATGGATGAGATGAATCTTTTAAGCCTAATTAGACTATGATTGGACAATATTTGTCAAATAACAACGAAAACGCTACAATAGCGTTTTGCCAAAAATTTTGGCATCCAAACGGTGCCCAAGTAGAAGCAGAGAATGTGCGGTCTACTATATTTGAGGTTTGGGTACAAATGTCCTGCGGACGCTTTCACATTGCAACTTGGAGCATTAACCGATTTAGAACAGCTCCTGGTGAGCAGCCGAGTATGACGGCTGAAAGCAATCTGAAACTTACCCGTTAAGTGTCTGAAAGAAATAAAAAAGAGGTGGAGTTCAAGACTTCAAGTCCCTTCCAGTTGAATCAATACGAAGTGATGTTCCACACGGCGTCTCCCGGTGTGTCCTCCTTGGTTCCGTAACACACAAGCCGTCGGAAAACGACAAGTTGCAGTGCCAAAATACGCATGACAAAATGACATACAGTCGGCAAATCGCATTCAAAAGGTTATTCCGTCGACGATGCAATAAAAACATCGTTTTGGCTGTTCTGTTCGTGTCGACAAAATGTAAACTGGATGGTTGTTCACTGAACTGAATCAGGTGGACTGAGACATCAGAGAAGGTGACTGGGAGTGGCAGTGGCAAGTAGCCTGAAGTCCAGGCTTCAGATATTGCTGCAGCCCTGACGGCAAGCTCAACAATTCAGCGAGGCAGTAAATAGCCACACACCAGAAGCTTCCTTCTCTGAAACAGTGCCAGGCTGCATTTGGCTTGGCTACAGAGAGCACTGTTTGCACAAGGATCTGCCTCATATCTGTGGATGCCTTTCTGAGCAAGGGAAACAACAGGGCCAAAAAGGAATTGCAAAAGCTGATGCAAATGGATGCAGAGAAAGCATGAGATGCCAAGGTAGTGGAACTCTGACTCATTGCCAATCTCATACAGGCATTTGGTGGAGCTAGCATCATCAATAGAAAATGCCACATAGGACTGCTCAACAATGGAGGGTCAATCCACGGATTTAAGAAAAGGTGTTATTTCTAAAAGAAAATAACGAATCGAGAAAAAGTTGACTAGACGAGCAAAAGACAAGTAGTAGCAATGCTCAATGACTCATTGCAGACTCAATTTCGTTTATCTTCTCTTCAAAAAAATTGTGCTCATCCGCGAAAATGAAACTTGTCCAAACACATAATTTGGCAGGCACCAATAGGTAAACTGATTACTATGGATAAATATGTCTGGACTACAGCATGATTTGAACTCTGAAACCCTCAATATAATGCATCATCTTCAGAGACAGCAGAATCAGATGGTCACAAAGGTTACGGATACATCAGCTGACCAGAAGGATCTAGAATTAGGTTCTGCTGATCCACGGCAAGCAAAAGCAGGATCCATGATTGAATGCAAGTCCACTTCATAGGATGCATGATATGTTTTCAGCCATACCACTCAAGTAACAGTTTGAAAATACCAAGGCATCAAATTCTTGGCGTTCTTTTTGTTACATTCTCAGTATCACCAACAAATTATGGACCACCATGGAAGGAAGATCCCCTTTCTGTTATGCTCCCAATTGGCTAATTACTTCAATACAGGCGCTGAAGCTACAGCAAGACCATAAGCATTATACACTAGACACCTGATCCATGGTGCAGAGTGGATTTCGCCTAGAACAGAACGCTCTGGTTGGCGACCAATTGATCATGTAGAGGGCCACACTGCAGACCTTGATCTTGCAAATCCATCCGGTAAGTCGCCATCACAGAGGTCCGGCTTGGTGAATTGAAGGGCAGATTTCCAGCACCGAGTTGCTTGGCATTGGCTGCCAATGAGAACTGGCCTATCCCCACAGTCGGAACTGATGCGTTCGACTGGTTGGTGATCAGAGAGGACTGGGATGGCGAGGGAGGCTGCTCGTCCGTCAGGTTAACTGTGGTAATGTCATGAATGCTGGATCTCCTCTTGTCCTTGCCGCCGGAGTTGAGCCTGATGAAGTACTTCTGCGCATGACTGGCCACCTGAGTAGGCGTCCTCGTATGAACGAAGTTGCGCGATATGTTCCTCCAATCCCCCTTGCCATATTTCTTCAGGCCTAAGAGAAACAACCTGACCGAAGAAGAAAAACATGATCTTGTTCAGTAACCTTTGATCAATTCTTGCTTCAATTTGGTTGAATTATAGTACTAGCTACGGGCAGGGCCTAAGGCCATCATATGTACATCAAGCTACATGACTGTCCTAGAGAGTCAGATCCTACTCGATAAGGAAAATTCCCCGGATTAAATGCAATTAATTGTTGATAGTTGATTAATTGCAAGTTGCAAATCTACTCAGATGATGTAAACCCTATGAGATGATGGTGAAATTCAACTATCCAAGATGGAAACTCTCGCCAGTCTTGTGCATGACGCAGAGCAATCGCTCTCAGAACAGAGCAGAACCCAGAAGTCGTATGCAGTAATATACTCACTTGTGCTCCTCCTCCGTCCATGGCACGCCCTTCTTCCTCTCCTGCTCCGGCGTGCGGCCGTGGTGCCGCTTCCCGCAGCCTACGCCGAAGCGGTACCCGTGCCTGAAGTCCCCGGGGCCGTAGCCGCCATTGCCGTCCCACTGCAGAGTGAACGAGCTGGCCCCGCTGCCGTAGACCGGCAAGGGCACCTGGCCGCTCTCGATCTGCTGGACGTCGAGCTGGAGGTTCTTGAAGTGGCTGACTACCTCGCGGACCGTCCGGCCGGGGATGGCCCGGGCCACCTTCTCCCAGTCCGGGTGGCCAAGGTCGAGCCCGGCGAGCGCAGACTCGAACCGCTTGTTCTCCTCCGCCGTCCAGAGACGCGCTGCGGCCGGGAACCAGTTGCGGGCTATGTGGTCCACCGGCGGCAGCACGTCCATATACGTCTCCCGCATCATCTCTCCCCCCGGCGTTCCTCCTCTTCTCCTCCTGTAGGAATCACAGGACTGAAAGAAAGGTTAGATTTCTTTTTGCCTTTTTCGGCATCTCAGTCGGAACAAGATAAAGATTCCAAGAGCACTGTAACAATTATTAAAGGATTTCTCTCTCTGAACAGGAAGAATTCCTGTCGTCGCTGCAAATCAAACAAGATGAACATGGGATTGGAGGAGATATCTCATGGGGAGAAAGGTGGAATCTTTGTGAGTGAAAACTGGAATCAATTGCAAACAGGTTGATTCTCAACCTGAAAAGGGATAGACTTTATGAACGAATTAGATTGGAGTCAAGAACACCTCTGAACTGAACCGAACACAACCGGAATCGTGAACCATGGACCCAAAATCACTTATCCCTTAACAATTTGACCGCCGCAGCCACAGATTAACGAAGCCACCGCACCTAAACTAGCAGAGGAACCTAACCCCCTTCAAATCACACTCCAAATTACATCACCAAACACCATAGAGAACTCGAGACCCCACCCAAAACAGAGCAAAATTTCACCTGAACAGCACCTCCTCTTGATCTCTCGCGGCGCCGGCAGGCTAGTCCTTCGGCAGGAGGGACAAAAGGCGATCCGCCTCGGTTCTTGCTCAACCTCTCTGGGTTTTTTTTTTTCTCCTCGCTCTCCTAGTCTCCTTGCTTTCTTCTCTCAGCTCTGAGCTAGCTTTCCTGAGCACTAGAAAAGAGATAGCGATCCAGAGGGAGGCAGGTTCTTGTGAGTGTCAGCCGGCGATTGGGCCTTGGCTTGAGCTTGTGGCCTACTTTTGCAGTATTTATATACTACCGCTACTCCACTAGGTTACCCGTGTTGCTAGGCCGCATGTATGTGCGTGCGCACATCGCATACACCCATGCACACTTGGAATTGTTCTTGGCTTCCCTTCCCTCCCTCGCTTTTTACCTCCACTACTGTCTAATTGGCCCAAATCCCTTCTCTCTAATTGGACATCTTCTATTTCATACTAGTAGTATTCCTTACACTTTAGCTCGTGATAGAAAGCATATACATTGGTGGTTAGCGTCTCTACACTGAAATGGTAAATGAAAATGTGTCAGTGGCTGCTTCCTAAATCAAATCATAAATGTATCAGTGACTTCTTGTAGCCATTTTATAATCTGAGACTCTGAGACTTCTTGGAGCCATTTTTTATTTTTTTAGTTTTTTCTTTCTTCTCTACCCTTATTAAGTTGCTTGTGTTTATAAAAAAAGTTAAGTTGCTTGTGAAATTTTGATTAGTTGGGGGGTGCGTGGAAGTGGTCGAGTTGTGGCACTAATATTTTGCTTATATGTGCGGAGGAGGGTGATGGGGATGATTGGTCGCCGTTGACAAGAAGCCATGGCTTTCAGTTCAGGGTTTCGTTTCATTCACCTGTTGCCATCGGCCGTTTGGTGCCGCCCACGCATGATTTGCTGGGAAGGGGTTGGGCGGTCATTGTTTTATTGCAAAGGGAAAGAAAACTGCAGTAAGGTGTCGTTCGTGCCGCTGGCAGCTGGTGTGAGCCTTCTGTTTCAGTTCTGCTTGGTTGGTTTATCTGAATTTTGTCAGGCACTCAGGCTCCGCTCGAGACATTGACCTGCAGAATGATTGGTGCCGCACGCCACACCACAGCCGTCTCACCTGATCGAGCCAGCCGAGCCTCGCGCATGACATCTGCTCCATGATGAGACCATATTGCACTGTTCAATGTTTTTTTCATAAATAAAAACACGTACATCAAAGGCGTTGTACGGTCCTGAATCTGAAATGCACAAAATTAATATAGCTCATTCAACTCAACCGGTGCAGTGCAGGGTTTATACGAAAATTGTGCAGAAAGTTGGAGGCTATGCTGTAGCAAATTAGGCGCTCGATGTGCTTTTAGATTTATGGGAGAGAACTTGGGCATCTCCTTTTGCTAAATAGCATCAACCTACGTCACCAGATGGGTTAAAATCGCCCCTTTTGCTTTCATGCACATTCAACACATGAGGAATGAAATTCCTTTAGCTCTCTTATGGGATCCCTTTAATTTCTTGGAGAGCTAATCTATGCCCTTCTTATGTCGGTTTAGAGGAGTGGTTCTATTATTCTAACCATCCTTTCAAATCCAACATGTTCTGTGCCTTCATTTGTTCTCTTTATACGGTGTATTACGATTTGAAAAATTCTTTGAAGCTGCTCTTGACCGTTAAATTCTCTTAAACCATATTATCAATTGACGTAAAATTAACTATTGTGCTACAGAGAACGATTTATGAAATACTAATGTAGTTATATAAATTTTTATGAGCATAACATGCATATAGTTTTTATTACTTTCTTGTCAAAAAGGTACAAAGTTTGATGTTCAGATCCTAAAACTGAAAACTCCTTGTCAAAAGAAAAGAAGCAAGTGCTGCTTTAAAAACTTTGTATGTACTGGGCGTCTTTCGATGATGATGTTTTCCTTGCTTTCACAAAGTGATTTTCCTAGGTGACAAAATGCTGAAAATTACAGCACCCTTCGTGCTGTAGACTTGACTGGAGAATCTCTTCAAGTGGCATCTTTCTTGAAAGAAGTAGGTGATTGACAATGAAGTGAAGAAAAGCTGTCCTCTACGCCTCTACCGTTTTGACAAGCTACTATTTCCATTGGATTCTCCAAGAGGGGGCCAAAAAAAAAATCTTGCTTACATTGACTAGATACAATTTCCCCTGTAACCTGTTCATATTTGCAGTTCAGTTTGCATCAGAAGAGAAGTTAGCATATACTACTACTATATTTATATGTCCTTGAATTGTTAATCTGTGGCACATGGTTGTTGCTTGACTGCAAAACCAGATGAGATCGCCACAAAAGCAGGACACAGGGAGCCATGAAAAAGACTGCCAAAGTACAACTGAAGCAGGGGGAGCTTTCTGCATCTGATGAACAAACCCTCATCAGGCATGTCCAGTCCAGGTCTGCACCCCACGTAGCAAAAGGAGGAGGAACCTGCACATCTAGCTAAACAAACACACACACAGCCTCGCTTGGAATTCAAGCAAGGCTGTCAGGAAGGTACCAGTCAGTAATACAAACCACACAAAGGCCGTGTTTAGTTCAGCCGATTTGGCGGCTGAATTACTGTACAGCACTGTAGCGCACTGTAACATTTCGTTTGTATTTGATAATAATTGTCCAAACATTGACTAATTAGGTTCAAAAGATTCGTCTCGCAAAGTACAACTAAACTGTGCAATTAGTTTTTTGATTTCATCTACATTTAGTACTCCATGCATGTACCGACATTTTGATGTGATGGGGAATCTTTTTTTTATAATGGAATTTAGAAGAAAATTTGGGATCTAAGCAAGGCCAAAGTTTATTTAATTAATACTGGTCACCTGAGACAGCTCTGACCAATCATTCATCCACGCAGCATGGCCAGGAGAGAAAATGCCGGGGAAACAGGTTGGGAAGGGACACAAATTTTAAATGCCGATTGGAGATGGCGTATTTTCCCCGTGCTATGTGTCGCCTCCAGTTTTATCGGATGTCAGATAGAGACTAAGGGGCTGTTTAGATGGTAAAAAAGTTTGGGTTTGCCTACTGTAGCATTTTTCGTTGTTATTTGGTAAAATTTATCCAATCATAACTAGGCTCAAAAGATTCGTCTCGACATTTACAGACAAACTGTGTAATTAGTTTTTTTCTTTCGTCTACATTTAGTACTTCATGCATGTGCCGCAAGATTTGATGTGACAGGTACTGTAGCACTTTTTGGATTCACTTTTTGGGTACCCATACCAACTAAACAGGCTCTAAATGCTCTCTGTATTGCCGGTTTATAACTACGCCTTGCAATATTTTAAATGCTTTTCCTTTCTTGAACCTGGAGACGCTTCTCATGAACAGAAATTGTTGCTTAGTTAGTCTTCTCCCTCAGCACCATGACTTCCTGGTCATGAAAATACATTTTCTTTCCAAATATGCGCATCTTTTAGTAAACTATTCTGTGAATATAATATCAACGTAAACTTCGTAAATGTATCTCTTTTTTTTAAAAAAAAAGAAACCATTGCAAGTTGCTACATGAATAATAAGTAGTGGTCTTAGGAATTGTACGGACTAAACTATTCTATGTGCATATATATGCATTGGACTTGTTTAATGAAAAAAATTACTTTTCTTTGACTCATAAATTTATTTAAACCTGAGTCATCAGCTGTACTGGCATATACTATCATCATTTTTTAACTAAAGTACAGGTCACAATTATTATTAGGTCGGAGGACAAGTACAGGTAGTTATGTTGCAATGACTTGGTCTCAACTCTGAAGTCCTGAGCACACATGCTTAAGGGGTCAGAGAAACAATAATAGGGGCGTTTTCTAAAGGAGCTACTACCTAGCATTGGAGTTGGAGGTACTATCAACAAAGGGGTATATTGGCCCTTCCATGCACTAGGAGCCACTGTATGTTGGCTGTTGAACGCTAAAATTGGCTAGCTGGGTCTCCTCTCATGCTTGTTTCGCACAACTGCACATGTCTACCGCTCGTTCTGGGTCAACCGGCACACCATTTGTTTATTATTCTGCACTTTGCATCTCCCTTGAGCTCCAAGAATGCGGCAAGGTCTTATTTGTTTAATCTTTTAGCACATTGGTTTCTTAATTACGTACCGTTTGTTGCTTCTGTGCGTTTTCGTTTCCGATGTGGTCCAGTTACGTGCTCTAGTTTAATGTGTTGTTGTTGTTGTTGTTGTTGTGTGCTTTGAACAAACCGAAGGTTTCTTTCTGAAAGTGCTATCGCTTCTTGATTACCTTTGATTAACCCATTTAGGGCGTCCGCAACGCTTCCTGTTGACAACTTCCGTGAGAATTCATAGGTCACATAGAAGAGAGAACAAAACGGTAGCGCGTCCCAACTCGCTAGTCTCGTACAAATCCCAGCAGGTTCCCTCTCTTAGTTCTGCTGCTCTATGTAGAAACACTCCATGCTTTTCCATTTTTCATTGTTTCCAATATTCAGGTCAGGTGGTGATTTAACGTGTTGGCGCACCTGTTATCGTTTTCGTTACTACTAAACTGTTAAACTCTGTAATTTCGTTACTTTGGTAATGAAATTCGGTTTTCACTGGTGTGGAAAAAAGGTCAAGTGGTGAGGGCAAGCTAAAAATATGAAGTTATGGCTTTGTGTCTTCAAGAAATTGTCAAGTCTCAAAATTAACTTTCATAAAACAAACTCCTTTGGTTTGGTCAAGCTAAGAATTTTCAACATAATTACTCACAAATTGTTTGGTTGCTAATTGGGCAGATTTCCCTTTAGATACCTTTGCATACCAATCCACTTCAAAAAAAAGATGGGAAATGATCAACGAGAGCTTTGAGAAGAGACAAAGTAGGTGGAAGAAAATCTTTTATTGATGGGGGTCAATTAGTTCTCACTAATTAAGTGATATCTAGATTTCTCATGGTTATGCTCTCTCTTTTCGAGATACCAAGAGGTATTCTCGAAAAAATAGAGCATTTTAGATCAAGATTTTTTTAGCAAAATGTTCAACATAAGAAAAGGTATAGGTTAGTAAATTGGAGTACCTTATACCAGTGGTGGATCTAAGAAATAAGTTAGGAGGGGCTTATCTCATAATCTTTCATCCCTAGTCTCTCCTTCTAAGCTTGAATATGTGTAAATTTATAGCGGGGGCTTAGGAGGGGCTCCACGGTCCGAGCAGCGGTAGCGGGGGCTCGAGCCCACCCCGCCCCGGTGCTGGATCCGCCCCTGCCTTATACCAACCAAATACTCCCTCTGTTTTAAATTGGGAATTGCTAGCGCTCGGACGTCCAATAGAATATGATTCCATATTCCATCAGACGGTACCAAACAGCCCAGCAAAAACACGTCGCACTCCGACCGTTTCGCTGCAGTCCTTCCCTGTCTGCCTCATCCTGCCACGCACGCATACCCCGCCCTCATCCGTCTCGCCCCGCCCAGCGCCCGCCGCTCCTTCCCCTGACCGCCTCCTCTCTCTTCACGTGAGCGAGACCCATGAGCCGGGATGAGGACGAGCATGCCCCGTCCGCAAGACCCCAGGCGCGCCGCGCGCCCCATCCGTCGACCCCCAGCTCGCGCGCCCCTTCCCCCGGCACCTGGGCCGTGCCCACATGACTCTTTGAATATACCTATGAAACACAAAACACTTTGCAACATGAAACACTTGAATGCAACATAAGTATGAAGCAGATGCAACATTTGGAACATACACTTGCAACATATGTGTGAAACATATGCATCATCCAGATAAAATACTTGCAACTTGTAACATGAAAATACTTATTGAAACATAAGACTGAAACACCTGAAATATTTCGAACATACTCTTGCAACATATGTGTGAAACATATGCAACATCTAAATAAGCACACTTGCAACATACGCCTGAAAAAGCAGATGAAACATTTGGAGCGGACGCTTGCAACATACGTGTACAACTATTGCAACATGCGCAACATCACGATCTATTTTTGCAACATTTATATGAAACACTTGCAACGTACCTCTAAAACATCTAAAATAATTGAAACATACTCTTGCAACATGCGCTTTCAACGCAACATCTCCTTGCTGCTCGGCAGAATGGAGGCTCGTCGGTGAGTGGAGTTCACCGGAGGCAGCAATCGACGGCGCTTGTAGGCGGTGGGCCGACGAGAGTGGCTGCACATCGTGGAAGGGAGCCATCAGCCGCACGAGCGGCGGGGAGGCCGCGGCCGCATGACTTGGAGAAGGCACAGCACGCTGTGCATGGCAGGGACGGCAAACAAGTGCCGCAACAAGGAGGCGGCCGCACGCCGTGCCTGGCAAGGTTAGCGATCGAGCATGCCGTGTGCCTCGGAGCGGCCGCGCGCTGCGCCTCGGTGGGCCAGCGGCTGTGCGCTCGCAGGCAGTAGGCGAACGGATACGAGCGATAGGAAGAGGAACGAGCGGATAGGAATAAGTGGACGAGCAGTTTTTTAAAAAAAATGAAGAAGCACTGGCGTTGTGGCCCAGTAACGAAGAGTCCGAACAGACGGACGCCCGATTCAGAGCATTACTATTTCAAATTATAAGTCGTTTGACTTTTTTTACATCTATTTTGCTATGTATCCGGATATAATAGCACATAGGTATATTCTTTTTATCTCCACAAGGGTATATTCTCAGTTGGCAGGTGTACGATTCCCTCGTGGCTGGAGGCAGGACCGCTGGAGTTGGATGTCAGGAATAGCGGGCCACGCCCACGGTCCACCACGCCCAGCGCCTGCGGCTGGGCCAGGTCTCATGTGAGATCGTCGCGCAGGCCCAGGCAACGGGCCGTGGCCGGGCGATTCCTAACCACTAATCGGCTGGACCGCTGGAGGCGTCGGCTCTCGCGCTCACGGTCACGACGCTCTCGAGGTCACGCGCCAACCGCAGGTCGTCCAGTGACCGCGGCCCAGCCGCCCAGGGGAGACCGGGAG
The DNA here is from genome assembly GCA_038087645.1 of Saccharum hybrid cultivar R570. Lineage (NCBI taxonomy): Eukaryota > Viridiplantae > Streptophyta > Magnoliopsida > Poales > Poaceae > Saccharum > Saccharum hybrid cultivar. Next base: position 6,140,405 of record JAQSUU010000112.1, on the reverse strand, counting down.
AGACGACACGACATGACAGGTCACGGGAGAGAGCACAGGACCTGGACACGTGACGCATGTAGGCCTGGGCCCTGGCAGGCAGCTCAGCGGCTGACCCTGAGCGTCTCCGTGACGGACCACGGACGAGAAGAGAGGGTGGCGAGACGTGTCAGCTCGTGCCGTGGGCGGACCAACGCGCTGGCATGGCCAGGGCCCAGGGCCCAGGAGCACGCTGCACACGCCTGGCCCGTGTCCGGAGTGCGGGTCCAGGACCAAGGGTCCTCGTGTGCGGTGTGCCTAAAAGGGAAAGAAAAGAGAATCTCATCTCTTGATTATAAGTGGAGAAAGTTCACTTATTTCTCTGTGTTTCCCGAAGGTTGATTTGCCTCTTCTATTAGAAAATCGTTTTTTCACCTCTTTCAACTTTTAAAACGGTTCGAATTTGCTCTCACATATGGGTTTTAAAAGTGCTATGAATGATGTGACATCATTTCAGCCATTTTACATGATGTCACATCAGTTATGAGAAAGATAAATCAGACAATGTTAAAAATAAAATTTTAGAAATTATATATATATTTAATAAATATGCAATTAGAATCCTAAAATTTAATTTAATATTAAAAACTGTACATAATTTGTTTTAGCTCGAAAAATATAAAATTAGTTTTATATCTTTCCAAAGTCAGGCCCCTATGTTAAGGCGCCTTGGCTTGAAACTATTTGGATTTCATATGGTCCCTTTTGTTGTTTATCTGTTAGTACATGCCCTTGTTTGTTGTTATAATCAGTCTATGTTGACGACTCAGATCACATAGAAGTTCAGCTTACTTCGATGACAAAACACATGTATCATGTAACCACCTCATACTTGATCCTATTTAATATGAACACATATGTCACTTGTACATACATGCTCATTTACAGCATGAACAGAGAGCAAACACGGATCTTGAGATTGATAAGTTCACCATGACCATCTCGTTGGGACAGTTCGCCATGTTTCGTGAAATTATTCCGCATCATTTTCTTTATGTGATTATATCAATTTTGTGCTAATAATTCAAAGCTCATTGAACAAAATTCGTTCACATGTTTATAAACAAGAAACAGAAAAGTAACGAGTGTTTCTTTGCGACATGGTGGTGTCTAGCTAGTGGGGCCTATCCAAGTCAACATAGATTAATTGTAATAGATAACAAGAGTATTCACCTGTAACTAAATACAAAGGGGCATATACCAGATTCAAAAAACGACATGGTAGGTACATATAAGATTGAACATGATTTTACGGGAAAAAACAAGACTGGTTTTATATTTTTCGGGGATAAAACAAATTATTATGAGTTTTCTAAGATTAGACCAAATTCTAGAATTTTAATTGCATTAATTACGTTCAAATATTGTTATTTTTTATAAAAAGTATTTTTTTTATATTTTAATAAATCTAATTGATCTTTGTCAATTATCAGATGGTTTAAAAAGTTGAAAGAGGTCAGAAAATCTTTTTCTGTTGGAGGAGGTAAATCATACTTTGAGGAAAATTGAGAGGTGAAAAGGGATTTTATTTTTATTAGTGGGAGGAAGATGATCATGGCCTCATTGTCATTTCCTTCACGCGTGTGGTAAGCAATTCTGGCTGGGCCGGCATTGCGCAGCTTGGGCTGTTACGTACGGCTGTCTTGGGCTGAAAGGTGGACGTTGGGCCTGAATGGCGCCACGTGGACCAGTGTCCTTCGCTTTCTCATCCGTAGAGTTCCTCTAAAAAAAAAGCGATTACACACGCTGACACGCACTCGCAATAGACACTAGAAAATGAGTAAAAGTGCTCGATGTAAACGAGACACTCTAGAACACTCTAGAGACAAATGAGGATGTAATTATTCATGGATTCCTAGTTGCACATACATATATATATACATGTCATACTTTTGAAGAGATGTCCTCTAGCACCGTTTGGATCCTTGAAATTGAATTCATTTTAATACGATAATGATGTGAACCGATCGTCCTGGCGGCCAGACGCACCAAACTAGCGCGCCTTTATCCCATTGCAAACGCACCCGACCTCGCGCCGAACCAACCTACCCGTGCTGCACGCCGCTTCCGCACTCATTCCTTATCGTCTCGACTGCTCACTCCCGCAGCGCCCGCACCTCGCTGTCGCCCTGCCCACCCCCTCCCTCCTTCCCTCCCCTCTGCACGACCTCCATGCACCCCTTGCTCCCCAGCAACCCCGCTCTCGCTCCCCCCACGGAGACAAGGACGACGGCGACAGCTCCGACGAAGTCGATCTGTTCTTCTCTAGATCTAAGCCCTCCTCCTCCTCCTCCTACTCCTCCTTTGATCTAAGCCCTCCCCCTCCTTCTGCTCCTCCTCGTCCTCTAGATTTGAGGGACGCGATAGTGGCTAGGGTTTCGGCGAGCTCTGGGATCCTATTCCCTTCTTCCTCCGACGAGCTCGAAGGTGATGGGCCAGGGGCTGCTTTGTATGCTTTTTTTGTTGTTTCTCCCGTTTTACAATGGGTGTTTTGAGATGTTGCAACAGATGATTTTCGAATGTTGCAATGAGATTTTTGGGTTGTTGCAACAGATGTTTTTGCAATGTTGCAGTACTGCTGCTTGAGATGTTGTAGTACACAATTTTTGATGTTGCATCACATAATTTTCGATGTTGCAGTACATATTTTTTTGATGTTGCAATACACGTTTTTTTGATGTTGCAGTACATGTTTTTCGATGTTACAGTAGATATTTTTCGATGTTGCAATACATATTTTTCGTTGTTGCAGTATATATTTTTCGATGTTGCGTGCATGTTTTTCAATGTTGTACTATATATTTTTTCGTTGTTGCAGTATTTACAACCTGTTGTTGCACTACATAGTTTTTCCATATGTTTTGCAACGTTGCAGTTTAAGTGTTTCATGCTCTTTGAGACAGGGGTGCGCTAGGGAGGACGGGGTGCATTGGGGAACAGGGGACAAGGCCGCGATGGGGAGCGAAGGACGTGTGTGGGTTCCATTGAAAGGACCGAGGATGCCGCCTAGAGGGGGTGAATAGGCGTTTCTAAAATTCAACCCTTTAAAATGTGGAAACGATTAGTGTTGAAAACTCCGAATCAGAGAGATAAACCCCTCACGAGTTAGCCAACAGAGAATACAAGGTATATAGAATAAGTCTAGAAGGTACAACCCAGCAACAAACAAGTTAGAGCAGCAAGTATACAAATTTAGCTCAGGGACCAAATACCGGACACATCCGGTATTCACGGGTTTGCCCGACCAGCTCTCAACTTGCTCCGATTGATTTCTCTTTTCAAACTAAGTTCCAGACCACTATTTGTAACCTGCAGACAAGCTCAAACAACACACAAAGATCATAAATACCAAATGTAAAGAGAGATCGAGACATGGTATTTGTTTTACCGAAGTTCGGACTCCGTCGAGTCCTACTCTCCGTTGAGGGGGCTGCGAGTGACTCAGCGAAGGTTAGCTCTAGAGGACCACGAAGGCCACTCTAGCCAGAGTCTTTTCCAACTCCTTTTCCTCCTTCCACTAGATGATTCCTTCCCTTGCAGCGATGGAATCGAACCGTTACAAACTTTTTGAGGCACACCACAATGTCTTGGGTGCTCTCTGGTGGTGCCTAGCCGTCTTGGACCGAAGAGTCCAAGAGTAACAAATGCAAATCACGAGATCGACAATATGCACAAGTGCTCAAGGGTGGCTTGCTCTCAAACTTGAATCTCACTCAACCCACTAGATGGATTTTGCAAGTTTGAATCAATCACTCACTAAGAGAGAATTGGAGTGTTCTCAAGGCTCAAAAATGTGTTTAGAAGTCAACAAAATCAGCAGCCTCCAAAGGTGGAGGCTAAAGGGTATTTATAACCCATTTGAAAAACTAGCATTTATGTGACCGTTGGGCAATACCGGACACGTCCGGTATCAATACCGGTATTGGCCGTACAGCCCCCAGTGGTCACTTTGTCAGTGACGCGCGAGACGTCGGAACTCCCGACAAGCCAACTCGAGAACAAGAATTTATCGAGGCTAGACAAATACCAGACCAGCAAAACACGAGTTAGCATTTTTGTCTCTCAAACACTCAAACTCACATGGGTTGGCTTGAGAACTTATGATTGATTATCTATCAACATGATGCATCCCTCTTAATAGTATGGCATACATATTAACTCAAGTTTGAATGAAAGTGGAATTTTGAAGCACTTGAGTTGAAATTTCTTGAATCGAAATGCCATAGCTTTCAACCTTCATCAAGTGAGGGTGTCAACATGTCGACTTTAATTTTATCCTTGAGCATAGCCATCTTGAGCATTTGACTTGATTCCATTCAACAAATGAGAGTTGTCTTCAAAAATATCAAGTCATCCCTTTATCAAGTCATCTAGAATTTGATCCTTCACTTCAACATGGTTTGATTGGTGCCTTGACTAAATGCAAGTACTTCCTACTTCACCATCTCAAACCATCTAGTCACACTTGGTGTCGAATCAATCATTAAATTCATTTATATACTTGTCTTTTATCTTAGTAAGCTTCGAAGGTGAGACCATTCCATATGTAATCCCTCATGTCTCATTAATTATTTTTCAACGTGCTTGTTTTCATATGAGTCATCGAAATCCCACAATGAATAAGCCTTGCATGAATTATATTTGCATTGTTGTCTTGTGTTTGAACTAGATTGTTTCCAACAATACATCATTTTGGCTTTCACTAAAATACCAGTGAGATAACCTATTACCTATCCACACTTAGCAAGTGGGTTAGACCTTTAATCACCTTGTCATTCAATCATCCAAAACCCACTAAAGGGCTAGATGCACTTTCATCCGTTCTATTCCGTTCCATGCGCGGGGGACGGGCGGGGTTCCGTAAGGGACCGGCGTCCGGACGCACTCGCGCGCCGGACGTCCAGGCGAATCACCGAAATCATAATTTAGACACATATTAATTAAGATAATATGGTGGTATATGGATTATATTTGTATATTATAGTTGGCTATACGAGAGAGATACTCATGTGTTGCATTTCTACCGTAGGGGAGCGAATTGAAGAACATGTTATAAGTTGCAAAGTAGAAACATAGCATGATTATCTATCCCACCCTATGAATTTGAGATAGATTTATATGTGAACTTTGGAAAGTGGGATGGAATGTCAAATTCCAAACCAAATAGCCTAGTTTATTCAGTAGATTTCAATTCCTCTGTATACAAGGATCCAAACGGCCCAAAGAACGATTGATCACTGATAGATTGATTCATAACAGAGTCATTCTGGTTTACCGCTCGACACTTCCTTACTCCTGAGTTTGTTTACGTATGGTAATGCATGGCAAGTTTCAATGTTGCATGGATTCGATCCACTGGTGCCATGGGAGGACAGGACAGGACAGGATGCAACGAATCGTTGGGCTTGGCGCCAGTGGTAGTTGATACATGGTCACGTGCATGAGAAAGCGTGCCACAAGGTTAGGCCGTCACGGCTACACCGGTCTCCAATGATTGAGGGCATGTTTGGATTGGAGGAACTTTGGCGGAATTTTGGAGTCTATCTTTCCTTTGGAAAGAAAGTGAATGAGAGCGTTTGAACCAGGGAAAGCCAAATACCCTTCCGGAGGAAAGGGAGTGAGCTGTGTGCATTTCGGAGGAAAAAAGCGTCCACCTAGAATCAATGGAAATCTGGCGTGCTCTCTCATCACGTAGCTGCTCTCGCTTGCCTATCCCTCTTTCGGTCTTTCCTCTCTCCATTCCGCATCACGCACGGTCGAGCACTGCAGTTAGTAAAGTAAAAGAGGTAGTTGATGAATTAAATATTATATAATATGTCAAGCGACCTCGAAGCTCCTAAATCACTTTAGCATATAGCAGTGACAGTAACTAATTTGTTGTTTAAAGACATGTGATGATCTTTCCATATTCCTGCGATCCAAACAGCTTAAAGTCACAATTCTTGTGTTTTGGAATCCTGTAGTTTTTCACTTTTCGCTCTATCATATTCCTGTGTTTTCTTTCATTTCTCTGTTTTGCATTGATTTATTTCAAACGGGCCCTGACCACATAGTATGTACTTGTGCTTGCAGTTGTACGTGCTCGGCGGTCCATCCATATACGTGTGCATGGGGAGTGCCACGAGGCTTAACGTGTCACACGTTTAGCGTTCTCATGATGCATTTGTCTGACTCCATATATAGCCCTTCCATCCTCTGTCAATTCGTTGAACACATCGACGACACGTTAAAATATCCATATTTATTAAAACTTTTCACAAAACAAAAAAAAACAAAAAAAACAAGTGAGATAAGCGTCTAATGGCTCATCTCTGTTAATACTGTTTATAGAGATGGACATGTTAAATTATTCACCTCTATTTATTGTTTCTCCCCCCCAAAAAGTGCTTTTCAAGATTTAAACCCATGAGCTCAGCTCACACAATACTACACACTAATTTATGTGTAAATATAGGTTGCTATCATTTGTATTAACATTTCGTATAAAATCTAGTATTGAATATTCTGTCCACTAAATGGTCTCAAATAACAGAAAAATATTTCAACTACAAAGTTTAAATCTTGTCAAATATTACAACTTTGGTAGGTGTGTCTCCGGCTAAGAATGTTGGTAAATTTAATCTCGAAATATGAGCACCTAAAATAAATACTTAAGACTAAATAACTTCAAACAAAAACTTATCAACTACAGACTTGTAGACCAGGTCGACCACTACACCTTTGCCATTGATCACGTGACCATTCAAGGTCGTTTGAAAATTGTAAATTTTGAATTTTAAAATTTTAAAAAATAAAACACATACTAAGGCCTCTAAACAACTCTAATTAAAAACTTGTCAACTAACCATCACGTGCTTTACAAAGAAAACTCAATTGAAGCACTGCTTCTAGATCAAGGAAAGCAAGATTTACAAATGGTTCAACAACTGCAATCCTTCTTCTTCCTCAAATTTGTTGCCATCCACTGAAGCTCTGCTTCAAGCTCAAGGTCGGCGAGCCCCTCCACATGCAAACTGATGAAGGTAGATGCATAGTAACCAAGCTATTGCAATAAAGATCTTGCAAAGGTGCAAGCATGTATCATTCTACACAAATGAAGATCATGGTAGCGCTAAGAGATTTGTTTTAGCATCATACTGACTATCAACACAGATAAGGGACACTTGAAAATAAAAATGATTTTTATGTGTTTGACTTTAACAGAGTGACATGTTTATGTGATTATTATTATAAAAATACAATACTTGCATATGGGGTATTGCATTTTTTAAAGAAAAATACATGGTATTTAAAACCACACTTAAATTTTTTGTAGACATCTAATTCTATATTTAATTAATGACACTATTTACCCGCATTTTTCTTGTAATATATTAATGAAAAAAATACATGCACTATGATATCGTTCAGCCGCATCCAATTCTACAATGGATTAATGACAGTACTATGGTAATGAATTAATGAAAAACATATATGTGACGCATCACATGACGCAACAAATAATATACGACTTTATAAACCGTATCCGATTTTGTAACAAATTAATGACTTTAGCCCACATTCGCTTCAAATAATATACGACTTTATAAATCGTATCCGATTTTGTAACAACTTAATGACTATAGCACACATCTGCATCCTTTCTTAATCAATTAATATAAAACATATTAAAAAACAATCATGAAGGGCATCTAGTTCTATAGCGAATTAATGATAGAAATCCATAGCAATATCTATTCTACAATTGGATACTATATAGCCTTATTATCTTTCTTCTATTAATGTACAAGTGAAAGAAAAATACATGATATGCAAAATAATATGTGATTTCATTCATGAATAAAGATTTTTTTGATAATACTACATTGCCACAACATTCTTGTAGCAAATTAATGAAAAAGCCATACATATGATCCGTGAAACCGTATCCAATTCTACAAATATTTAATGATAGTGCCGAATAGTCACATCTTTCTCCAAATTGTATAGCTAAATCTTTCTTGTAGTGATTAAGGAAAATAACATTCTTAAACTTTGACTAGGATTATAGAAAAAAATATTACATATGTTCGGCTCTACTCCAGCTTTAAGATCTAGAGAGGATATGTGGTTTGTAGACAAAAGTAAAGTGATTTTAATATTTATATTCAATAGAAACTATAAATAAACTATCAGTTTCAAAAAAAATTACAAATAAACTATCCATGTAAATGCTCTTGAGTGTCTCTAGCTCCATATCCATGATTTGTAGGAGCTAAAAATACCCAGCTCCAAGAAATAAACAAAATTTCTAACCAACGGGGTCACAATACCAAACAATTTGATGTGTATATGTTGGTGAATTTTTTCTATAAACTTGGACATATTTAATGAATTTTGACTTAGGGTAAAACTAAAACATACTACAATTTAGAACATATGATAGAGTATAAGATACGTAAATAGCACATATTCCTAAAATGCTTCTAGTTCTATAATGAATTAATTGTAGTCTTGCATAGACACATTCTACCTTGTAATGAATTTGATGAAAAAAACATATGTGATACATAACAGTAAAAATTTCTTGAACCAAATCTAATTCAACAATGAACTGATTACTACCAAGTTGTATCTTGTGATCAGTTAGTGAAGAAAATCATATATGATATGCAAAATAGAAGAAATTTCTAGAATATCATGCAATTCTAAAAATGAATGAAGTTTCTTGCAATGAATTAACAAAACCCACGTGTCCCATATGTGATATGTGAAACTATGCATAGACAAGGAACCATATGCAACTCTACGATACATTGATGATGTTAATGCATAATCATGGCTCTCCTGTAATTGATTAATTTAACAAAAGAGGAAATTTTACCAAAACCCCATTAGAAAATCATGTGGGTTTTTCATAAACCCCTGCAAGTCATTTGGTTATAGTAGCGCACTTACATTTCTTTTTTTTCTGAAACCCCCACCCTTAGATGAATTGACCATCTACTTGACAATTGTATGGATGTTTCCTTATCACCATGTCTAGCCTTTGTCAAGCGAGGCTCAGGGATCATATTGAGCATGTTAAAGGGCTCAAGATCTTGCAAAGGTGCAAGCATGTATCATTCTACGCAAATGAAGATCACGGTAGAGCTAAGAGATTTGTTTTAGCATCATATTGACTATCAACACAGATAAGGGACACTTGACACATAAAAATGATTTGTATGTGTTTGCCTTTAACAGTGACATGTTTATAGGATTATTATTATAAAAATACAATACTTGCATATGGGGTATTGTATTTAAAAAAAATACATGGTATTTAAAACCACACTTAATTTTTTTATAGACATCTAATTTTATATTTAATAAATGACAATGTTTAGCCGCATCTTTCTTGTAATAGATTAATCAAAAAATACATGCACTATGATATTATTCAACCGCATCCGGTTCTACAATGGATTAATGATAGTACTAGATAGCCATATCACTATGGTAATGAATTAATGAAAAATATATCTGTGACGCATCACATGACGCATCAAATAATATACGACTTTATAACTGTATCTGATTTTGTAACAAATTAATGACTATAGCACACATCCGCTGCAAATAATATACGGCTTTATAAATCGTATCCGATTTTGTAACAAATTAATGACTATAGCACACATCTGCATCCTTTCTTAATCAATTAATATAAAACATATTGAAAAACAATCATGAAGGGCATCTAGGTCTATAGCGAATTAATGATAGAAGCCCATAGCCATATCTCTTCTGTAATTGGATACTAAAAATGCACAAGATAGACAATGTTCTCTGTCTACCAGTCCCTATAAATAGGTCTCAATGTCCTCTTCGAATACCATTCACCATGGAACACAATAGTTACCCCACCAAGGATACGAGATTTAGGCAGAGCGACAATGAAATTTCCCCTTTGCGCGAAGCGCTAAGGGGTAAAACAATCATGCCAACTCTTTCTAGCAGTGCACGTAATGACTATGCTCAGTCCTTCCAGAGCTACTACAATAATAGTGAAGCAATACCACACCAACTCCACTCAGTTTCTACTCATATACCACCAACTAGCATCATTGCATCGACAAGGCTGGAGCATAGGCCGGAGAATGAACAAGAGCTTATGCACATGTTTCTGACAACTCCCGTAAGTGAGGACGCACGGAAGAAGGCTTTGTCCTTGGAGCCCCAGTCAATAGAATCTTTGCTCCAAGGAGACCCTATGGCTATTCTCCAAGCCCACCTTGACATTGCTGGAGTTTCTAATCTTGGTCCGATCTTCCATGACCCTGCCTTGCATGTTCCCAAGGTTTTTCCCCTATCATTTTTTACCTTTTATCATTGTACTTAAATTATGTAACTCTACAATCTCTCACATCAATCTACCTGCAGGAGAGGATGCACAAAACTCTTGGATCTTCATCCTCATCCCATGATGACCTTTATGGGAAAATACCATATGTCAAACCAACTTTATTCAATCAACTCCCCATGTCCTCGCTTGTCCAAAGAGAGCAACATGTGCCAAGTGGTTTTCCAAGCGGCAATTCTAATGACGCCATCAAAGAGGTTATGGGCTCTACAATTAATTTTCGAAGAGTCAAGAAGCAGAAGTACACATGCAAGCTCTGTAATGCTGTGTTTAGCTCACAACAAATGTATCATGGTCACATGAGCTTGTTGCACAACAAAGGAATAGGGAACAATTAAAGTGGGCCATCATCCCCAACAAATGTTTGTCCGTGCTGTAAACCACCACTTATGTTAGGACAAATCTGTCTGAGTGGTTTCTTATCATCAAGTGGAAGTAAATGAAATTTAATAATATTATGAGTAAAATAATTATATATCTGCAATGAACAATTGCACTTATGATGTGATTGTGGCTTGTGCAAGGACATATGATGATTTACCCGAAGAAGTTTGTTATAAAATTACAAAAAATATTGCATACTTGCAAAAAAAAGTGGTTTAGAACATTGAATCTCTGAATTCAATGTATGAGAAAAATATAACCGCAAGATAACATCAAAAGTTGTGCATAGATCATTAGGATTCTCGAACATGCGTAGGATGCCACGAACATAATATTGGGCTAGAAAACTACTATGTTTAGCAATTTCAGCAAATCTGTAGTCCATCATATGCCATTTGACTTTGCGATGGGAGAGGCAACGGCAGCGGCGACTGAGGAGGAGATAGATCTGTTCTAGGGGCGACAAGGATGGTGACAACAAATCCCCATGCAATGTTAATGATTTATTGCCTTCATCACCCTCATCATCCGAAGATGTCTCCGGATCACTTAGAGATAAACTTGTCCTATGTAACTTCTACTTGTCAAGCACAACTTATAGATAAACTTAGCAACTCAGCTAAACCAAGAATTAGAGGGGATTCTAAAGCACTTCAGGGCACAACCACCTAGCCAACCCCCAAAGGATTGACCAGACGTAATCGCCACGAGCCCTAGCCTTTAAGAACTAGACCTATCATGGTGGAATACAAAGGATGGACAGGACTATCACCACTTACCACCTACCACTAATTAACTGAAGACCTAGCCATATCCATAAGCAAGTTATAGCCAAAGCACCATGCTTAATCTATGAACTCGCTACTTTGATCTGAGCTCTAAGGAAATGAGATCAAAGCACCCTATCCAGACGGTAGAACCCGTGCAAGAAAAGACCACACTAAGTAAGATATAACTTATGCTACTAAGCCTATACCAAGCTCCAAAGCACACTTAGCTAGATAAGCAAGCCTGGACTAAGTAATTGAGCAAAGAAAAAGTATATTCCAAATAAGATAAGTGTACAAATAAGGACAGGTACAAAAGAGGAAAAGTGTAAAGGAGCTATACAACCTAGAAGACTCTTCTAGACACCAAGCAGAGCTCCTACTCTAACTCTACCTCCCAGTCTAGACTAGCTACTAAGCTTCTCCTTAGGCTTGATCATCAGTAGAGCAGTGTTGCTTCTGATTGTGATGTCTTCCCCATAGCTCAACACCCCTTTATAAGTGTACAGAAGCCATGGGGGTACTTGTAGGTGATGGAGGGAGGTCAGTGGCACCCTGGTAGGATCAGGCGATGCCCCTATGCATCAGCCAACTGTGGCATGCATCGCCTCCCATCCCACGGTACTGTAGTGGCTCCTGATGGCGGTTGCATGTGTCCTAAGATAGTTGGATGGTCGATGGTGTCCTTCAGCGTGGCTGATGGTGGACCCAACCTCCAATCCAAGTGAGGCTCATCCGAGGCCCTTGGATCCAATCGACACCAAATCAACGGCTAGGGGAGCTCCTGGATGTGTTTACTTGCTCCTCCACGAATCAGTGACAAGGCAAGGGAAAGGGGGGTGTTGGCCCAGACCCCCTGCCATGTGGATACCCTTCTAGAAGCTTTATTCTCACCATATTTTGCCTATGTTGCCCCTACATGTATAATTCTCCAATACAAGTGGAACTAGGTCATTTATAAATATAAATGGCTACTTGTGATGTGATTTACCTTCACTTTAGTGGAATGTTGATGGTCAAACATAGGGTCTAGTGACCAAACTTGGAGGGATACATAATCTTGAACCAAAGGATTCATTGTATATCAAAACAAAATGGTTGGTAAGTCTCCGTGTACTACATTATTTTTGGAAGAAAAATGCAAGTTCCTACCCTAGTAGATTGTATTTTTCATACAAAACACAATGCATCAACGCAGTACCCCAAGCAACGCAGCAGAAGTGGACACTGTGGATATTACGTCGGCGAGTTCATGAAGGCAAAAGGTTGATACCAGAGACACCCCGAGAGGGTAAGTAGCTAAATACTTTATTTGTCGTACTAGCTGGAGGATATATATACATACATATATAAGTGTTGGCGGTAGTTATTGTCGCAGAACCTCCTAATTATGATGGCCCACAAGTACACGTCATTGCCATAATGACCTCTGACAGTCGTACTTATGTTCACCATAACTTAAAAGGCCTGCTTTCCTCCGAACAGGATCAAATCACAGGAGTATTGCAATATTACAACAGTTTATTCAAAATATTCAACAGAGTAAAGTAGCGGAAGTCTTACAATAACTTAGGTTTACAAACCAGTTTTCAAACTTCAAACCTTATGTACATTATTACAAACCATTAGTAGAGAAGTATCGGTAGTAACTTTATTACATCACACAAGCGAGATGCCCTGCCCAAAGGCCACACAGTCTACTCTTCGTCGCTTTCTTCAACCACGACGGTCATGCAACAAGGCTCGAAGCAGACTTGTTCATGAACCGCACCTGCAACAAGGGGTTCAACAAACCCTGAGTACAAAGGTACTCAACAAGACTTACCCGACTAAGACAAAGACTCCAAGGGCATGCTAGCTTTAGGGAATCAAGGTACGGGTAAATCAGAATCAAGATTTTCTTTTGCAGAAAAGCTTACTAAGGTAAGTCCTTATCTTCAACATTTTACTTTTACCATTGATGGTTCATTAACCAATTCTAGGTGATCCTAATCTAGATCAAAGTAATTGTCATCAAAACATTTCTTATTCTTTCTTTCAATTCTAGTTCTTAACTACGATGCAGGACAGGTGATCGAGTCTCCATAACCGAGGAGCAACGACGATTCGAACCGATTATACCCAGCTGGGGATCCCTAACATCACGACATATGTAGAACCGAATCTGCATATATCAACCCTCATTTAGATCTCCCAAAACCAGAACGTGTCCATCGCCACCCGAGAGTACAGTACTCCTCGAACCCGGCCCGATTCTAGCCCCGAGGGTACACGTTACTCCCGCCATCTCTCCACTCCCAGTGCGAGGTTAGACGTTCTCGTAATGGAATCACCAACATTTTGGGCTTACCCAAGGCATGAGGCTAGTTGCAAAGTCTCGAAACACAAGCGGGCCATACAACGGACGGTCCTTAACTGACAAGGCGGAAACACTACATTGAGACTCCTTTCCCAATGCATGTTAGCAGTGGCCAAACCACCCGCCCGATCTTCTAATTCATTTTCATATTTCAATATTCATTAAGCATGCCGTCATGGCTATGTAAACATTTCATTTAAAAGCTTAACTTCTAAGCATAGCGAAGCATACTACGCATTTTCCGTAAAACAGGTATCAAGGTTAATATTGCAATAATCAAGGATGGTAATGCAGCAATTAGGTTATCACTCAACTCCTAATTACTTAATGCAATAAACCATAATATAAAATAATAAAACATTTGTAAAATTCAAGGTAGGGTTTAAATGCACCGGGGCTTGCCTTGCTCGGACACGACGACTGACTCAGACTCGGAGACTCCAACGTCTGGTCCGGAACCCACTGACGATCGCTCTTCTCCGGAGACCTGCTCGGTGACTTCGGCTTCCTCGAAAGCGGTGACTACACGAATACATAACATGCTTTAACATGATGCTCAATGATAAACATGATGCTTGATGATAACATGCTACGCTTACGATTCGAGTACAACTTCCCTTCACGGTACAGTCGTAAACAGAAAACCTACTAACTAGCAGTGACGAGTTCCCGCGATACCAGCTTTTAACCTAACAAGCTACTGACGAGCTCAGTCATGAAATTAAAGTGCCAGAGATCACAAAAGGGTAGTGACCTAAGGACATCACTCAATCAAAAGGCACACAACACTTAAAGTTCTCAAATTAACGTTTATTTTCTATTTAAATAATTAGGTCATAATTAGAAGTTAATCAAACTTTATCTAAACAAGTTCAAACTTTTTCTATGGGTTAACAATGATTTACAACAGTGCCATAATTAATTTCATAATTTTTGGATAAATAAATTAATTATTAAAATTACTGGAAGTTGCATTTAATCTTTATTGGAACCAATTATTTCTACTGCATAAAGTATTCAAATTCATGATTTAATATTTTTCCTAGATAATTTATACATTGAGAAGCTTATACAAAAAATTTTATGAATTTTGGAACTCTACACAATTTTTAAACAAATAAACAAATAACAACACTATTCATTTATTTGAAAAAGAAAAACAAAAACGGAAAACGAACTCGGGCTGCCTCTCCTTTTCTCTCTGATCCGGCCCAGCCCAACCAGCCCGCTCACGCGTCCGCGCGCGCTCGCGACGGCCCAGCCGCGGCCCAGCCCACGCGCTCGCCCGCGCGCGTCGGCCTCCCTCTCTCTCTCGCTGACAATGCGTCCCCACATGTCATCTTCCTCCTCCCGCCTTCTCGCTCGCTCCCGCGACTCGGCCATGTCCGCACGGTGGCTGGCCGGCGAGCACGGCCTCGGACACCCAACCAAGCAACACCATGGCACCAGCACAACATGGCGAATCCATTTTACTACCTAGCAGCTATCCTACAACTTCGGAAAGGTCCTCCCGATGGCCATGGCAGCACGGCGGCCACGGTGACCGGCGTCCCGACGATCTACCTCGGTAGCGTCTAAAACAAGGGCACAGGAAGCACCAGGAGCTCACCGCAGTTGCAGCGAAGTACTCGGGAAGCTCGGAGCGGCGGTGGAAGAGGCCGACCACGTGAAGCAGCACGGTCACCGGAGTTGGGCACGGAAACGGGTGGCCGCGGTGATTCAAACGAAATTGGGCTGGCTCGGGTGGTTTACGGGGTGCGCGAGGATGCGGCGATGCTGTTGGTGCGACTGGCGTGGCCGGAGGCGGCTTGGTGGC
This sequence comes from Saccharum hybrid cultivar R570, assembly GCA_038087645.1. NCBI lineage: Eukaryota > Viridiplantae > Streptophyta > Magnoliopsida > Poales > Poaceae > Saccharum > Saccharum hybrid cultivar. Next base: position 6,124,677 of record JAQSUU010000112.1, on the reverse strand, counting down.
GACAGCGGCGAGCGGCGGAGCTGCGCTGCGGCGGCGGTGGCGGAAAACCGAGAAGACGAAAAACGATGGCGACTCGACGTATATATAGAAGACGAGCGCGGGAACAGGACGGGACTGCTCGCGTCGTCGCGCTGGAGCTCCTGGGCGCGCCTGGAAGCTGGCCGAAGCCGTCCGGCGTCTCGCCGGCGCCCATGCCGCGCGGTGCCCGGCGGTGATTGGCCCTAGCACTGTAGCTCCCCCCCTCAAAACTTTGAATTTCAAACTGGTTTTTCAAATTACTTTCAAATTTGTATAACAACTTGAAAATCTCCCAATGTATGAAATCTTCAGAATTTCAAGCTCTACAAGTTTGGTATTGAACACTTTTTCAAATTCTGCTTGGATTTTTGAAATTTGAGTTTAAATTCAAAAAGGGACACATTTTTCAGATTTGGTAATTTAGAAATTACTTTTGATTTTATATTGAAACTTCAAAATCTCCAAACATCAAAGTTGTTTATCTTGACCAGATCTACAACTTTGCTGTTCAAAACTTTTTCAAATTCAGCCTCCATTTTAAAATCTTAGTTTGGGGACAAAAATGATTTAAAACTGAAATTTGCTTATTTTCAAAATTACTCCACATTTTACACTAAAACTTTGAAAACTCAAAACACCAAAGTTGTAGCCCTTGAAAAGTTCTACAAACTTGGTTTTGAACTTTTTCCCAAATTTTGCTTAGATTTTGAATTATTTCAAAAGGGGTAAAACAGGGTTTTGAAATTTAGGGTTTTTGGAGGGGTTTCAAATTGGAATTTGTTCCTACCTTGATTTGTGATTACTTAGTGATCAAAACCTCACCCAAGGGCATCATTTGGACCAACATGACATGGTTGACCAAATGTCACTCTTGGTTGACCAATTTACTTTTGAAATTCTTTTACATTTTCCCCAAATTTGAATTCGAATTCGAATCGGAAAACTCGCGACAAGTTTTGGGACTCCAATTCAAACTCAATTTTGGAGCTTCATTTTAGATGTTGTACTTAAGCTCATACCCTACATTTGACACTAGTGTGCAACACAGTCGCGCACCTCAAATTACGCAGGGCATGGACTAAGTATTTGCGGTGGTATTCGAAATTAGGGTTTTCGGTTTCAGAGCACACCACAGAGAAACACATTCAACCTAATGAAGTAAACTCGTTTTTGTTGATGCATAACAATGTTAACCTAATAGAAATGCTTTGCAATGCATTATGATGACATGGCAGATTAATTAGCACCATAACACCCGGGGTGTTACAGCCCTTCCCCCTTAAAGAAATCTCGTCCCGAGATTTAAAGCCTTGAGTTAAGTAATGGAAAAGGAAACATGTCAAGCAAACACGTCCAAGACTTGTCTACAAAACCGATAGGGGTTTTCTGCATTACAAAGATTTTTAAAAAGGATAGGTTACAATTTAAAGAAGAAATTGCAACCTAGATAGAAGCAAAGAACTCCGGGAACTTTTCCAACAGGTAGTCTTCCGATTCCCAGGTAGCCTCCTCTTCTGAATGTTGATTCCATTGTACCCTGTACCATTTAGTGGTTTTACTTCGGGTAACACGATCTTTTTGATCCAAAACTCGAACAGGATATTCAGAATATGTCAAATCAGGCTCAAGTTCAACTCCATCAACATCAACAATTTGATCAGGCACTTGAAGACACTTCTTCAATTGCGATACATGAAATACATTGTGCACAGCCGACAGTTATTCAGGCAACTTTAACTTATATGCTACCTGTCCACATCTTTCAACAATTTGAAACGGGCCAATATAACGTGGTGCGAGTTTGCCTTTGACTCCAAATCTATTAACTCCTTTCATGGGTGACACTTTCAAATAAACATAATCCCCTACTTGAAATATCAAAGGTCTACGCCTTTTATCAGCATAACTCTTTTGTCTGGACTGAGCAACTTTCAAATTATTCTGGATCTGTCTAACTTTTTCTTCTGTTTGTTTCACAAGATCAACACCGAAAAACCATCTTTCTCCCGGTTCTGACCAATGGGAGTTCTGCACCTGCGGCCATACAATGCTTCAAACGGTGCCATTTTGATACTTTCTTGATAACTATTGTTGTATGAGAATTCTGCTAAGGGTAAACATTCATCCCATTGATCTCGAAAAGTGAGAGCACAAGATCTCAACATATCTTCTAGTATTTGATTTACTCTTTCAGTCTGTCCCGAAGTCTGAGGATGATAGGCTGAGCTATGTATAACTTTAGTACCCATTGACTTATGTAACTCCATCCAGAATTTGGAGATGAATTGTGGACCTCTATCAGATACAATGGTTCTTGGTACCCCATGGAGACTCAGAATCCGCTCAAAGTACAATTTTGCAAGTGTCACAGTGGAGTGCTTCACTTTTACTGGAAGAAAATGTGCTAACTTAGTAAGTCGATCTATAATAACCCAGATTGAATCAAACCCCCTTGAAGTTGTGGGTAAACCAGTAATAAAATCCATGCCGATATCATCCCACTTCCAAGACAGAATAGGCAATGGTTGCAACATCCCTGCTGACTTCAGACGTACAGCCTTTACTCTTCGACATGTATCACATCTGGCAACATACTTCGCAATTTCAATTTTCATTTTTGTCCACTAGAACCTCTGTTTCAAATCCTGATACATCTTATTACTCCCTGGATGAATAGAAAACCTTGTACTATGTGCCTCATCAAGAATGAGCTGACGTAATTCTGGAATCTTTGGGACCACTAGCCGGTTTTTAAACCACAGCACACTTGTATCATCAATACTGAAATCTGTCTGTTGACCAGTTCTAACTTTTTCTTTGATATGAGCTATTCCAGAATTATTTCTCTGTGCAGACACAATCTGATCTTTGATTGTTGATTCTACGGTGACATTAGTCAACTGACCTTGTTGAATTATTTCAATATTCAACTTTTCCAATTCATAACACAAACTGTAATCCATTGGCTTCACAGTCGTACAATTGCAATGATTCTTTCTACTGAGTGCATCAGCAACCACATTTGCTTTTCCGGGGTGATAGTGTACTTCCAAATCATAATCCTTTATCAATTCAAGCCACCTTCTTTGCCTCATATTCAATTCTGCCTGAGTAAAGATATACTTTAAGCTCTTGTGATCTGTATACATGTGGCAAGTATTGCCTAGCAAGTAATGACGCCAGATTTTTAATGCATGAACCACAGCTGCTAGTTCAAGATCATGTGTCGGATAATGTTCTTCATGGCGCTTCAACTGTCTCGAGGCATAAGCAATGACTCTGCCTTCTTGCATCAATACGCAACCAAGGCCAATACCCGAGGCATCACAATATACATCAAATGGCTTTTCTATATCTGGTTGTGCCAAAACTGGAGCAGTTGTCAATGACTTCTTTAGAATTCTAAAAGCTTTCTCACATTCTGGAGACCATATAAACTTAGTTTGATTCTTCAACAACTCTGTGATTGGCTTGGCTACCTTTGAAAAGTCAGGTATGAATCGACGGTAATAACCCGCCATTCCTAGAAAACTTCGGACTTCATGAACTGAGATTGGTGGTTTCCAATTCAAAATATCTTTCACCTTGCCAGGATCTACTGCTACTCCTTCAGCTGACAACACATGGCCTAAGAATTGCACTTCTCTTAACCAAAACTCACATTTACTGAACTTGGCATACAGTTGGTGATCTCTCAGACGATTCAGAACAACTCTGAGATGCTCAACATGCTCTTCTTTGCTTTTGGAATATACCAGAATATCATCAATAAACACAACCACAAACTTGTCAAGTTCCGGCATGAAAACTGAGTTCATCAGATACATGAAATGTGCCGGTGCATTGGTGAGACCAAAAGACATAACTAAGTATTCATACAATCCATATCTGGTGGTGAATGCAGTCTTTGGGATATCTTCAGGTCGAATCTTGATTTGATGATACCCTGATCGAAGATCGATCTTTGAAAACACCTTTGCCCCCGCAAGCTGATCAAAGAGCAGATCAATGCGCGGCAACGGATATTTGTTCTTAATGGTTACTTCATTCAGCGGTCGATAGTCAACACACATCCTTAAGGTCTGATCTTTCTTCTTAACAAACAGAGCTGGACATCCCCATGGTGAGGAACTAGGCCTGATAAAACCTTTGTCACGTAACTCTTGCAACTGATCCTTGAGTTCTGCCAATTCATTGGGTGGCATTCTGTAAGCTCTCCGGGATATTGGGGCAGTACCCGGTTTTAACTCAATCACAAACTCTACATCTCTGTCTGGTGGCAGACCTGGTAGATCATCTGGAAACACATCTGGAAATTCACAGACTACTGGTATATCACAAACCTCTTGTACTGAAGTTGCACATATCCTTTCAACGGTTCTCTTTGGAATAGGAAGTTGGATAAGAAGATGAGATTTGTTATCTGGCAGGTTCAACCTTATAGTTCTGTGCAGGGCATCTATAAGGGCTCCTCTTTGGTACATCCAATTCATACCCAGGATTACATCTATATCCTGTTTCTGTAATATTATCATTGAGGTAGGGAATATATGCCCACCTAACTCTATAGGTACGTCACGTACCATCTCCTTAGTACACAGTCGTCCCCCAGGTGACTGGATAAAGAAATCTTCTTGTGTTCCCAAAATTGGAATGTCATGCTTAACAACAAAGGTGCGATTTATGAATGTATGCGATGCACCTGAATCAAATAACAGTACTGCTGGATGATTAGCAACAGGGAACATACCCATCATAACAGGTTCTCCCTCTGGGATTGCACTTGCTTGAGTGTAGAACACACGTCCGGTCTTCTTCTTCTCACCCCTACCCTTCTGAACATTCAGATTATTGTTCTTGCTCTGAGATTGTTGCTGTTGTGGTACAGGAGCTCTGGGATAGTTGGGATTGTACTGCCTTGGATACGGGCAGTCCTTTGAAAAGTGGCCTGGCTTTCCACAATTGTAGCAGGGAAAGTTATGGGTGGCTGGTGCTTGGTTTCGAATACCAGGGGCATTCGGCTGTGGGGTAAACTGCGGGGTTGCGGCAGGATGATAAAACGTCTGCGGCTGAGCTTGGTATTGCGGTGGACGATAAGTTGGGCGGAAATGGTTCTGAGGGTGGTAAATAAACTTCTGGCGCTTCTTAATGCCGCCAGATGGGCTTGAAAACACTGGCTTCTTTTTCTTCGACTCCTTGTGTAGTCTGGACTTCTCTTCTGACGCAATAGCCACGTTGACTATCTCATGGTATGTAGCATTGTAACAAGTGACTAATGCTTCCTGGATTCTGGTACTCAATCCTCTCATGAAACAGCTTTTCTTCTTCGCATCAGTGTTCACATATTCTGCTGCATACTGAGACAGATGATTAAATTTAGCCACGTACTGCAGAACTGTCTGGTTCCCTTGCTTCAGCGAGAGAAACTCCTCTAACTTCATGGCCATGACACCATCTGGGATATAATGTGCTCTGAAGGCTTCACGAAACTCCTGCCAAGTGACACGGTGGCCAGCAGGCCGTGCGGCGACCAGATTCGCCCACCACGCCCCTGCGGCACCTCTAAGCTGCTGCGCTGCAAACACGGGCTTCTGGTGCTCTGTGTACTGTAACAGTTCAAACTTCTGCTCCATGGTACGGAGCCAGTCATCTGCCTCTAGCGGCTCATCTGCCTTTGAGAATACTGGCGGACGGGTATCGGTGAAATCCACATAGGTGGTTTCCCCTCCATTATTACGGCCTCGACGACCCTGATTTCCATTCTGATTCTGATTCTGAGCCAACAGTGTAGTGGCATTAACCAAAGCGGCAATAGCCTCTGCCAAGGTGGGTGGAAACGGTGGGGGATTCGGAGCATTGTCCCCTTGCTGTGAAGTTCCAGTACCGTCCATCTGTTGTACACAAACCATATTTATATACATCGCTTTATTGAATTAAAAAGCAGTTAGTACAGAACTTGTATACACATACAAACTTATCTTACATTATTTCATTACAAACTTGCTCGCAAGCAAGACACTACCCACTAAGGTTCTTAGAAAGCAGGAAAGACTACTATGTTACATAACCATCCATGTCAACACTTCACTCCTCATCATCATCGCTGATCACGATCACTTCATCATCCACCTCTGGAACGCTTGCACCAGTGACATGACTTGCATCATCCCCACTTTCCATCACGGGTTCAACTTCATTATTGTCCTCTACACCAGGAACAATCACGGCACCAACATCATCTTCCACTGCCTGGGGCTGATGATTGGGATTCATCAGATCATTTAGCCTATGGACTTCCTCATGCAGAACAGTATTGTACTGCTCCAGGTGTGTCACATAAAGCTCCAATTCACGAACACGAGCTCTGGCTTCTGTCTCCTTTTCCAGAGACTCGTTCTGGAACTGCTTCCAAAAACACATATTGCGCTTCAGTCGCTCCACTTCTGATGTAAGCCTCGCAACCTCTGATTCCGAATCCGGGTTCGGATTACGGCTACTGCTTGCTCCATCACCTCTGGCAGCCAACTGATGACGCGGCACTCCCTGCGGTCCACTCTTCTTGCGAGGAGTTGTCTTCACACGTGCCATCCTAAAGCAAGATAGAATTAGGATGATGAGAACAGATAGAGGGATCTGAAGGTTAGCATGAATAGGATTGAACCTTACTTAACCCAAACCACTTTAAAAGGGAAGGTAACTTAAGCAGGTTAATTAAATATGATGCATGCACCGCACTTACGATCTAACAGAAAGATTAAGCAACACAAGCAAACTTTATAACATAGGGCACTATACATGATACTTCACTACGAAGCTTTCAAATATGATCTAAGGAAACTATAGAGTAGATTAAGATAAGCAAAAGCAATTTGGACCCAAAATATCAATATTAAGTTTATTTGACCCAAAACGTTTTGAAGTTTTGCAAAGTAATACTACAATAACTCGAGTGATTATGCTCTGGTACCAGCTGTCGCAGAACCTCCTAATTATGATGGCCCACAAGTACACGTCATTGCCATAATGACCTCTGACAGTCGTACTTATGTTCACCATAACTTAAAAGGCCTGCTTTCCTCCGAATAGGATCAAATCACAGGAGTATTGCAATATTACAACAGTTTATTCAAAATATTCAACAGAGTAAAGTAGCGGAAGTCTTACAATAACTTAGGTTTACAAACCAGTTTTCAAACTTCAAACCTTATGTACATTATTACAAACCATTAGTAGAGAAGTATCGGTAGTAACTTTATTACATCACACAAGCGAGATGCCCTGCCCAAAGGCCACACAGTCTACTCTTCGTCGCTTTCTTCAACCACGACGGTCATGCAACAAGGCTCGAAGCAGACTTGTTCATGAACCGCACCTGCAACAAGGGGTTCAACAAACCCTGAGTACAAAGGTACTCAACAAGACTTACCCGACTAAGACAAAGACTCCAAGGGCATGCTAGCTTTAGGGAATCAAGGTACGGGTAAATCAGAATCAAGATTTTCTTTTGCAGAAAAGCTTACTAAGGTAAGTCCTTATCTTCAACATTTTACTTTTACCATTGATGGTTCATTAACCAATTCTAGGTGATCCTAATCTAGATCAAAGTAATTGTCATCAAAACATTTCTTATTCTTTCTTTCAATTCTAGTTCTTAACTACGATGCAGGACAGGTGATCGAGTCTCCATAACCGAGGAGCAACGACGATTCGAACCGATTATACCCAGCTGGGGATCCCTAACATCACGACATATGTAGAACCGAATCTGCATATATCAACCCTCATTTAGATCTCCCAAAACCAGAACGTGTCCATCGCCACCCGAGAGTACAGTACTCCTCGAACCCGGCCCGATTCTAGCCCCGAGGGTACACGTTACTCCCGCCATCTCTCCACTCCCAGTGCGAGGTTAGACGTTCTCGTAATGGAATCACCAACATTTTGGGCTTACCCAAGGCATGAGGCTAGTTGCAAAGTCTCGAAACACAAGCGGGCCATACAACGGACGGTCCTTAACTGACAAGGCGGAAACACTACATTGAGACTCCTTTCCCAATGCATGTTAGCAGTGGCCAAACCACCCGCCCGATCTTCTAATTCATTTTCATATTTCAATATTCATTAAGCATGCCGTCATGGCTATGTAAACATTTCATTTAAAAGCTTAACTTCTAAGCATAGCGAAGCATACTACGCATTTTCCGTAAAACAGGTATCAAGGTTAATATTGCAATAATCAAGGATGGTAATGCAGCAATTAGGTTATCACTCAACTCCTAATTACTTAATGCAATAAACCATAATATAAAATAATAAAACATTTGTAAAATTCAAGGTAGGGTTTAAATGCACTGGGGCTTGCCTTGCTCGGACACGACGACTGACTCAGACTCGGAGACTCCAACGTCTGGTCCGGAACCCACTGACGATCGCTCTTCTCCGGAGACCTGCTCGGTGACTTCGGCTTTCTCGAAAGCGGTGACTACACGAATACATAACATGCTTTAACATGATGCTCAATGATAAACATGATGCTTGATGATAACATGCTACGCTTACGATTCGAGTACAACTTCCCTTCACGGTACAGTCGTAAACAGAAAACCTACTAACTAGCAGCGACGAGTTCCCGCGATACCAGCTTTTAACCTAACAAGCTACTGACGAGCTCAGTCATGAAATTAAAGTGCCAGAGATCACAAAAGGGTAGTGACCTAAGGACATCACTCAATCAAAAGGCACACAACACTTAAAGTTCTCAAATTAACGTTTATTTTCTATTTAAATAATTAGGTCATAATTAGAAGTTAATCAAACTTTATCTAAACAAGTTCAAACTTTTTCTATGGGTTAACAATGATTTACAACAGTGCCATAATTAATTTCATAATTTTTGGATAAATAAATTAATTATTAAAATTACTGGAAGTTGCATTTAATCTTTATTGGAACCAATTATTTCTACTGCATAAAGTATTCAAATTCATGATTTAATATTTTTCCTAGATAATTTATACATTGAGAAGCTTATACAAAAAATTTTATGAATTTTGGAACTCTACACAATTTTTAAACAAATAAACAAATAACAACACTATTCATTTATTTGAAAAAGAAAAACAAAAACGGAAAACGAACTCGGGCTGCCTCTCCTTTTCTCTCTGATCCGGCCCAGCCCAACCAGCCCGCTCACGCGTCCGCGCGCGCTCGCGACGGCCCAGCCGCGGCCCAGCCCACGCGCTCGCCCGCGCGCGTCGGCCTCCCTCTCTCTCTCGCTGACAATGCGTCCCCACATGTCATCTTCCTCCTCCCACCTTCTCGCTCGCTCCCGCGACTCGGCCATGTCCGCACGGTGGCTGGCCGGCGAGCACGGCCTCGGACACCCAACCAAGCAACACCATGGCACCAGCACAACATGGCGAATCCATTTTACTACCTAGCAGCTATCCTACAGCTTCGGAAAGGTCCTCCCGACGGCCATGGCAGCACGGCGGCCACGGTGACCGGCGTCCCGACGATCTACCTCGGTAGCGTCTAAAACAAGGGCACAGGAAGCACCAGGAGCTCACCGCGGTTGCAGCGAAGTACTCGGGAAGCTCGGAGCGGCGGTGGAAGAGGCCGACCACGTGAAGCAGCACGGTCACCGGAGTTGGGCACGGAAACGGGTGGCCGCGGTGATTCAAACGAAATTGGGCTGGCTCGGGTGGTTTACGGGGTGCGCGAGGATGCGGCGATGCTGTTGGTGCGACTGGCGTGGCCGGAGGCGGCTTGGTGGCGACAGCGGCGAGCGGCGGAGCTGCGCTGCGGCGGCTGTGGCGGAAAACCGAGAAGACGAAAAACGATGGCGACTCGACGTATATATAGAAGACAAGCGCGGGAACAGGACGGGACTGCTCGCGTCGTTGCGCTGGAGCTCCTGGGCGCGCCTGGAAGCTGGCCGAAGCCGTCCGGCGTCTCGCCGGCGCCCATGCCGCGCGGTGCCCGGCGGTGATTGGCCCTAGCACTGTAGCTCCCCCCCCTCAAAACTTTGAATTTCAAACTGGTTTTTCAAATTACTTTCAAATTTGTATAACAACTTGAAAATCTCCCAATGTATGAAATCTTCAGAATTTCAAGCTCTACAAGTTTGGTATTGAACACTTTTTCAAATTCTGCTTGGATTTTTGAAATTTGAGTTTAAATTCAAAAAGGGACACATTTTTCAGATTTGGTAATTTAGAAATTACTTTTGATTTTATATTGAAACTTCAAAATCTCCAAACATCAAAGTTGTTTATCTTGACCAGATCTACAACTTTGCTGCTCAAAACTTTTTCAAATTCAGCCTCCATTTTAAAATCTTAGTTTGGGGACAAAAATGATTTAAAACTGAAATTTGCTTATTTTCAAAATTACTCCACATTTTACACTAAAACTTTGAAAACTCAAAACACCAAAGTTGTAGCCCTTGAAAAGTTCTACAAACTTGGTTTTGAACTTTTTCCCAAATTTTGCTTAGATTTTGAATTATTTCAAAAGGGGTAAAACAGGGTTTTGAAATTTAGGGTTTTTGGAGGGGGTTTCAAATTGGAATTTGTTCCTACCTTGATTTGTGATTACTTAGTGATCAAAACCTCACCCAAGGGCATCATTTGGACCAACATGACATGGTTGACCAAATGTCACTCTTGGTTGACCAATTTACTTTTGAAATTCTTTTACATTTTCCCCAAATTTGAATTCGAATTCGAATCGGAAAACTCGCGACAAGTTTTGGGACTCCAATTCAAACTCAATTTTGGAGCTTCATTTTAGATGTTGTACTTAAGCTCATACCCTACATTTGACACTAGTGTGCAACACAGTCGCGCACCTCAAATTACGCAGGGCATGGACTAAGTATTTGCGGTGGTATTCGAAATTAGGGTTTTCGGTTTCAGAGCACACCACAGAGAAACACATTCAACCTAATGAAGTAAACTCGTTTTTGTTGATGCATAACAATGTTAACCTAATAGAAATGCTTTGCAATGCATTATGATGACATGGCAGATTAATTAGCACCATAACACCCGGGGTGTTACAGTTATCATCCAACATAAACCATCAATAAAACCTGTAGAAATGGAAGAATATGATCACCAACATAGGTTTAGGGGTTTAAACTGACAAATTCCATGAGTTTTAGTGAATCTGTGTTTTCAATAGGGTTTATTCAGAAATCTGTCAAGGTGGGCCCAATTAGAAGAATTAATCATAATTATTTGCGATGAAAACAACTCCAAAAGGTTCTAGAAGACACCAGAGGGCAACCCACCGAAGAAGACCGTGAGAGGAAGCCAGGTGGAGCTGGCTGGCTAGGGGGCCCACCTGTCACCCCCTCCTCGCTACGTCGGTTCTCCACCGCCTTAGGGTTTGCATCTACGCTGTTCTTCTAAGTCAGTTTGATCCGAAGGTCCAGAATTGGCGCTAGCCCCTATATATACAACCCCTGCCACCCCCTGGCATAACCCTGATCTACAATCAGAATTCAAGAAGGATTAGAAATTTGGGTTTCTAGAGAGAATAGAATAGATCTCAAATTCCTCAAAGTTCTAGTATAGGCTAGCTAGCAAGATTCAAGTAGAGTTGGGCTATTGCTCAGGATTCTAGATTCGTCGTCTAGAGGCTGATATAGCCATTGTATCCCTCTATTATTTATGACTTTGTGCTATTTCAATACTATGTTTTTGTTTATTATGTTCCTAGTTTGCTCTAGTAGTATGCTTGATATAGTCATGATTGATAATGAATTTATGCATAAGTTCGCAAAGCGCTTAGCTCAGTACTCGAGTGAGTTAAGTGGTCGACATTATGTAAGTGTGGTGCTTAAATATTGTTTACCTGCGGATGCACCCTACATTCTGGGCCATGTGATAGATTGTGAGTGTGACACTCTCGTTGAGTCTTTTGTAGTCCACTCTCCATTTGTAGGGCAAATAGGACCTGCTTGCGAAGGGAATCAAGCTCTGTTCGTGATCTTCCTTGGTAACGTTCCTTATGCTTAGATACACAGTTAGTTATGCTATAGATAAAAGTGTATATACTTAGAGTATACAAAAGACTTTGTAAATAATAAATGGCTTAGGAATCTTTTCTCTTAATTAATCTCCTACCTAGCCATACTACATTTATGAGTATCTACTTCTATCTCTGGATTACTATCAACACTTTACACTTATCATTTATTTATTAGCTTACCCCTATTAAAGCATATGTGTAGTTAATGATCTTATCATAAGTATTCATGTTTGTCAATCTCTCTAGCCACCGCTCCCTCCCTGTGGAAAATTATAAATAACAATACCTGGTATACTCCCGGGTGAAATGCTATAATGTTACATTATCAGTGCGCTTGCGGATTACTTCAACATATATAATCTTTCTTGAATTTACAAGTGTCATTAATAATTACCAACAAACATTTCTGGCATCATTGCTAGAGAAGACAACTTAGTAAAAGTAATGTTAAGAAATGTCAACAAGCATTTCTGTCGCCATTGCTGAGGAGGGGCACAAGGCTAAAAGAGAATTGATCAAATAAATACTTATTGATGAAATCATAACTATGCACCTCTGCTTTAGCAGGCTTACCCTTGTCTATCTTTGCTCATATCTTATATAGGGTATTGTAGGATTGGTTTTGATCCACCAACAAATTCCTTCAATCATAATCAAACCCATCAAGAGGCAGCTCAACACCAGTTTCTGAAGCTATGGCTGACAAGACTCTGCATGAGTTCTCTGCTCCAAGCACCGAGAACATTCACACTGGACCAACACTCAAAACCAACAACCTTGAGTTTGAACTCAAGCCAAGCCTCATCAACATGGTGCGAGCTACACCATTCAGCTGAAAGGCACATGAAGATGCTAGTGCTCACCTCCAAAATTTTCTAGAGATTAGCAGCACAATTGTCATCAAGGATGTTGCTCAAGACATCATACTACTCTACCTATTTCCATTCTTGTTAGTGGGAAGGGCGAAGCAGTGGTTCTACACCAACAAAGATAACATCAACACGTGGGCAAGATGTTCGAAGGCCTTTCTAGCAAAGTTTTTCCCTATAGGAAAGACCAATGCCTTAAGAGGAAAAATTTCTAACTTCCAAGAGTAGAAAGGAGAAACCATTCTAGAAGCATAAGAACATTTTCAAGAATATATTTTGAATTGTCCTCATCATGGGATGGAAGATTGGTTGCTCATGCAAGGTTTCTACCATGGATTAATTCAGAAAGCTCGTGAACAACTTGATGCAACTACTGTAGGAGCATTCATGTCACTCACCCTTGGAAAAGTTGAAACTCTTATGGAGAAGGTAGCCTCTAATCAAGGCTGGTCTCAAGGAAGTATTCAAACATGCAATAAGAGCGAAAAAGTACTAGAAGAGGTGTGTGCACTTTCAACCAAGATGGACGTACTATTGAATTGGCTTGAACAGCGAGCCAATTACAAGAAAGATCGTCAAGCCATTCAAGATGCTTGTAATGCCCAAAACACATGTGGAGAATATTTGGGGGTTGATTTCCCCGAATATCAAGAGGATGTAAAAATTTTCATCAACAACTTCGGTCCACAACAACAAAGACAAGGATGGGGGCAACAACAACGGTCAAATTACTAAGGTAAATACCCAGGTAATTACTATAATTCTTCTAATCCTAAACAACCATCTGTAACACCCTCGGTGTTACACTGCTAATAACAAACTAAGAACCTCATGAGCATTGCATCTAGGTGATAGTTACATAAGCCGAAGTTAAAAATCGAAATACAAGACAAGCCGCGAAAACAGAATATTCACAAATAATTTCACGAAACACAAATTTACCATGATCTTATGTTCATGAATTTTCTAGCGAACGAAAACATATAGAACTCATGTGTGACATGTTAGTAAAGTTTGGAGTGCTAATTTTTGCCATCAGTATCCAAAGTTCTGGACAGGCCTAGGAAGGGAACGTTGTTAAAGTGGCAACTGGGTACCGCGTTTAAATGTCATGCTTGGAGTAAGCAGGGGGGCAATGACTAGACCAAAGACTTGCTAGTCATTGCAAGTCTTGTTTTCAGTGTGTGCGGGGCGCCAGAAAAGGAAACTAGAGCACACGCAGCTGAGCACTGCAACACGCAGGAATTACTGTAGTCGGCACTGTAGCTAACAGGAATTGCTGTAACATGACCCTGTGCATGTAGAAAACACTGTTCATCTAAAGAAAAATTTCATCACCAATGCGCTGCGAGGTTATTTAGAGCGCTGCCTCTGCTAAAGTGTGTCGCGCGCGTCAATCATCCTTCTTCTGCGAGCCCGCACCATCCAGTAGCTGAGAGCCTTTACTAGGTTCAGCTGCTTCTCACTCGATCTCTCGACTTCCTTGCCCTGTCTGCAAGCTGCACGTGGCCGGTGTCGACCTTACTCGGCAGGTGCGGTGAGTAGCTCTCGAGAATCAGCTGTGTCTCCTCTTTTTTTTAAGCCACATCGTGTCCTCTCCCTGCCTGTGGTGAGCTCCTTCAGAGCTTCAGTTTATATGAACAGCATGTACTAATCACCTCCTTAATCAACCTCTACATGATTAATTAGCAGCCACTGTGCTAAAATTAATATCTCTTTCATACGATCTCCGAATCACTCGATTCTTCTTCCTAAAATCATTATCTATCTGTTAGTGTAGTTAGATCACACCTATCTATGGTGATGCTAAAGTCTATTAAATCAATCAAAAGCGCTTAATATTAATATGCTAAATCTTGTAGAAATTTGTGTGGCAAATGGGTAATAGCTTTAGCTTTGAAACTTTTGCGGTAGTTTTATGGTTTTATTAGGTGCTTGCTGTAGTTTTGTAGTTTTTGAATAGCTTACTAGATGTGATAGCTAAGTTTCCCTAGCCGTAGTAAATATTAAATCAGAAACAAATGAAGAGTATGCAATTTAACGAGTAAAGATTAATTGGATTAGTTTACTCTTGCTTAGTAAGAATAGTAGACAGCCTGGTATGTTAGTCATTAGAGCTAGCTTAGTAGCTTAGTAATAGTTGTTATTTTAAGAGCTGTTGTTGTCATTGCATTAAGTCATGTCGTCATTTCTTGCATATAGATCACGAGATAGTGGAGTACGTGGCTACGGAGGAGCCGGAGTGCGAGGAGATCGTGGAGGTGTATGAGGAGGAGGTCCCCGTGCAGGAAGGAGCCCCGGAGCTGTCAACCACTAACTTTGCTGCACACCAGGATGCCCAAGGCAAGCCCCAGTGCGTAACCTTTTGAAATGTCCTTGATTTCCGCGAAGGGAAATCCACAGAAACGAAGTGTAAAATGACGAATCATTCCATCAATTTACCCAAATCTCAGTGATACATAAAGTCATGCACGAATATCAGAGTACAATAGAGAGTTTTACATAACTTATTACCATCGCCTCGTAGGGCGGAACACACTCACACAAGCATCCGGAACAGCATTCGGCGTAGATAGCAGCGGAAAACGATCTTCTGGAACCAGCTTGAGCGTAGAATAGACCCTCTAGTCCTCCCAATCGTCGCCCTCATAGTCGTACTCGGGCTCTGAACCTGTCCAAAAATCTATCAGTACACTTGGTACTGGCCACGCATCGCCCACCCTATGCTTGCAATGCTTTGTGGAAAGTGGAATGCATCGGGGAAAGTAGAAATAGACCTATTTAGGCTGTGGGTTTCCTATGCAAGTCGTTAATATTTTATTAATAAAACATTCATCAGTTTTTAACTCATCTTAGTCACACATTTTTCCCATCCCATCACAACACCTCTTATCTCACTCTCTCTAAGCGACGAGATTGACTCCCGCTCAGATCTCGTCTCAACGGCCGAAGCCGGAATCCAACACAAAACCCGGGGGGAAAGGTAGAAAGGACTCCATCTCTCTAATCAAGTGAAGCGTAGGTCATGGGAATGTCCATATCCGTGGACGTGGCTATACGTATAGATCGATCAACTCTGCAGAGTGTGTACACCTGGTAATCCACAAGATCGCCATCCTCGACGATCCGGCTCGTCTAGACTGATTCCGACTGCCTCCCAACCGGTACAGTACCACCCTACCACTCAGCCCTGGGCCACCCCGGTGTCCACCGAAACGCTGAGACTGTGAGACGTAGTACCGGGCCCCCAAGGTCACTACACTGTCTTAGGAGGGTGTGGGTCCCCATGCCCGTACCTCCCTACACTATCACCTTACACCCTAGTAGTAGTGGTACTGCCCTAGTCAGTCGGGTAATCGTCTCCCGCCCATCGGGAGCGAGTGGTGTGCACGAAAGTCCCATGGTTCCGGTTCTCAAGACATACCAGTCCTTAGGAGGACCAGACAGGATATCTTCTCAAAGGGGAAACACTGTCTTCCCCATGCCATGACAGCACCTCCACCAGGGATAACCAACACCCCAGTTCACCTCACAAAATACCCGCCACAGGTAACTCTCGTGAGGGATGCGCAGGTCGCACCCCTCCAGCAAGACTTGCCCCAAAGACTCGTCGTAGGATCCTGTCCGATCGACTCAGCCCTCACCACTCACCCAAGACGCACGCCAAGATCTCTCCAGTTCATTTATCAGGTTTACCAAGTTCTCGGCACTACGTGCCTTATACAAATACGTCTCTCACTCACCGGCATCACATCACAGACATAATGCGAGTAAGAGTAAAAGCAGTAATATGTAACATGCGAGCATCTAGCCTAACAACAGGGTGAGCAGGAGTAAGGTTGCAACAAGGTAAAGGGCTCAAAGTAAAGCATCTAACATGCAGTCTATCATCATATTATTTCATAAAAAGTAAAGCGCTAGCAATTCTATTTTTGCATGCGTAATAGGTTCTACGGAGTTGGGTGGGGCGTGGCACCTGGCAGGTCGTCTCCCACGTCCTCGCTGTAGTCGAGGTCGTACTCCTCAGTCGGCAGGTCCTCTGGCTCTGTTAAACGTAACGTAGAGTCGTATTAACGACTCCTATAGAGGTGCACAAAGAAGCAATAGAAATTCAAAAGATCCAAATACACTCAAACACAAGCCTAAGATGTAGAACTCATTTTTAGAAAAATTTAGAAACTGGTTTGGTATTTTTCTGAGTTAAAATGAATTAGTTATGAATTTCCGAAGATTAAATGATTTTCTGAAAAAGAAAAAGAGAAGGAAAAACCAGGCAGCGACATGTGTCACGCGCTGATTGGCCGAAACAGATCGAGTCACTGACAGGTGGGCCTGTTTGACTGGTCAACGGTCAACAGTCAACGGTCAACGCTGACCGGGCCGAGACCGGGCCTCGGTGGGCCTGGGTTGGGCCGGATCTGGGCCGAACTAGGCCGGGCTAGGCCACCACATGTCAGATGCTGGTGCGGCCACGTCGTCCATTTGGATTCTCAAACGGGCTCGGGTTGGTGAGCTCGGCTCACGGTGGACTCATGCGGGCGGTCCACCGGTCTTGAACGTGATCCACAGTGGACCCGGTCCATCCCCTCCTCTCTCCTCTCGGCTTACGGTGCACCGGGTGCACCCAACCGCTCTTCTCCTCCTCTTGCTTGCTTTCTCCTTCCTGACCGCGCTCTCACCGGCGGCGAGCGGCCAAGCCCCTGCTCTGGGTCTTCACAGGCGAAGCTAGTAGGCTCAAAAGCACCGTGTGATCCCATGGAACTTGATGGAGGGGTCTTCGGTGCGGATTGCAGCACTTAGAGGGGGTGTCTACGGTGGTGGCGGCTCGGCCGGTGTGGTGAGCGGCGGCAAGACCTCCTCGGTGTCATGGCTCGGGTGGTGGGGTCTTCTATTGATTCGCGACCGCATGTGGAGCGCGAAGATGGGGTCAAAACGACGAAATCGCGCTCTAACCGAACCCTCCACGGTGGTGGCGGCTCGACGCCTCCGGCCGGGGAAAACACCGCCGGCCGTGCTACCGGGGGTCTCTCCTTCCCTAACGGTGTGCGTGGTGTGTCCTTCGCCTAGGCGATCCTGTTGGACCTCTTTCCCTTGCCCCTATCATCCTGAGCCAACAAGGAACGGCCGTGTGGAGTGCACTACTCCTACACTGGGGGAAGACGAAAAACATGCTCTCCATCTAGATCTACCTAAAAATGTTTTACTCCTACACTGGGAGTAACACCAAAAATATTCTTGATAGGTTTTTCACTCACCAAATAAATGCTTTAAGTTCTTATTGCTATCTCTCAAAAGTTTGTTGCAGAAAAGAAGCATAGGCTATGCAAAAGTTATTTATAAAAGAAAAGGAGAGAGAAAAAATTGAAAAAAATGGACAAGTGTCCGAAACATTTAAAACAATGGGTACTCAGATGCTCACCTGAAAAAAGGAGAAATGAATAAGATAGCCCATGTTTTCTTGCAAATATTTTCAAGTTCCAAAAGAGAGATAAAGTTTTCAAGGAGCATAGTAGAATTAGGGCAGCCACCATATATAGCCACCATATTCCACACACATGCACATCTTGATTTGATTATATGACTCAACTCTCTTTAGATCCGAGGTTTGACTTTACAATATGCATTTCAAGTATGCACTTTCATGCTTTCTCCACTCCTATGAGCTCCACATAAGCTTTAGTTGCAAAAAGAAAGGCATAACATCACTATTGCCTTGGTAAGAATCCACAAATAACCCATATATTGAAAGACTTGAGAGTGTCATACAATGAAATTTCTGAGTTTTATTTTACAAACCTATAAAAACTTCGGAATAATAGTTGAATAAAAAACTTGATACATAGTGCTTGACTTGATCATTCCGTCTTTCAATTACTCAAGGCCCCAAGTGAAGGCTAAGAAGCCCCATGGTTGAAGGTAATGTGGGTAAGTTTAAA
The DNA here is from genome assembly GCA_038087645.1 of Saccharum hybrid cultivar R570. Lineage (NCBI taxonomy): Eukaryota > Viridiplantae > Streptophyta > Magnoliopsida > Poales > Poaceae > Saccharum > Saccharum hybrid cultivar. The sequence continues at coordinate 6,105,815 of JAQSUU010000112.1, read as the reverse complement.
AGTTAGATTAGTTTATTCTAATTTGGAGGAGAATTTTTGATTGAACGCATGTGTACTTTTGAGGAGTGAAAACATTGGTGCAACTCCTAATCGATTGCTGAGTTTAGCATTGCTCAGGGACGAGCAAAGGTTAAGCTTGGGGGGTTATTGACGGTAGTTATCATCCAACATAAACCATCAATAAAACCTGTAGAAATGCAAGAATATGATCACCAACATAGGTTTAGGGATTAAAACTGATAAATTCCATGAGTTTTGGTGAATCTATGTTTTCAGCAGGGTTTATTTAGAAATTCGTCAAGGTGGACCCAATTGGAAGAATTAATCGTAATTATCTACGACGAAAATAACTCCAGAAGGTTCCAAAAGACCCTAGAGGGCAACCCATCGAAGAAGACAGCGAGAGGATGCCACCTGTAGGCGGGCAGGCCTAGGGGGCCCACCTATCACCCCCTCCTCGCTACGTCAGTTCTCCACCGCCTTACGGTTTGCATCTATGCCGTTCTTTTAAGTCGGTTTGATCTGAGGGTCCAGAATTGGCGCTATCCCCTATATATACCAGCCCCTGCCACCCCTGGCATAACCCTGATCTACAATCAGAAGTCAAGAAGGATCAGAAATTAGGGTTTCCAGAGAGAATAGAATAGATGTCTAATTTCTCAAAGTTCTAGTATAGGCTAGCTAGCAAGATTCAAGTAGAGCTGGGCTATTACTCAGGATTCTAGATTCATCATCTGAAGGCTGGTATAGCCATTGTATCCCTCTATTATTTATGACTTTGTGCTATTTTAATACTATGTTTTTGTTTATTATGTTCCTAGTTTGATCTAGTAGTATGCTTGATATAATCATGATTGATACTGAATTTATGCATAAGTTCGCAAAGTGCTTAGGTCAGTACTCGAGTGAGTTAAGTGGTCGACGTTATGTAAGCGTAGTGCTTAAATATTGTTTACCTGCAGATGCACTCTACATTCTAGGCCATGTGGTAGCTCGCGAGTGTGACACTCTCGTTGAGTCCTTTGTAGTCCACTTCCCGTTTGTAGGACAAGTAAGACCTACAAACGAGAAGTGGACTACATTCTTAGTCAAGCTTTGTTCTTGATCTTCGTTAGTAATGTTCCTTATGCTTAGATACAAAGTTAGTTATGCTATAGATGAAAGTATATATACTTAGAGTATACAAAAGACTTAGTAAATAAGAAATGACTTAGGAATCTTTTCTCTTAATTAATCTCCTGTCTAGCCATACTACATTTATGAGTACCTACTTCTATCTCTAGTTTACTATCAACACTTTACACTTATCATTTATTTATTGTCTTACCCCTGTTAAAGCATATGTGTGGTTAATGATCTTATTATAAGTATTCATGTTTGTCAATCTCTCTAGCCATCGCTTCCTCCCTGTGGAAAAATATAAATAACAATATCTGGTATAGTCCTGGGTAAAATGCTACAATTCAACATATATAATCTTTCTTGAATTTACAAGTGTCATTAATAATTACCAACAAACATTTTTGACATCATTGTTAGGGATGATAACTTAGTAAAAGTGATGTTAAGAAATGTCAACAATAAGTTATACACAAAAAATTAATTTGGATTTTGTTTCATGCAGTGGCCAAAGGACGAGTATATTGAGCAAAAGGAAATTGAAGATGATGACCTACTGGAGATTGTTGGCGACCTCTGCCAGTTTATCTTGGATGATATCATACACGTGGATGGCGATTTCCATGATCAAAAGTCTACGGTAGGACGTAAAAAAGATTGTAGACATCTTCGGCAGTCGCACAGTTTAAAAATTTGGTCATTGATGACATTGTAGAAACAACGTAACATTATTAATACTCATGTGGCATACGTTCCAAGGTTTGAACATATTAATGCAATGATGAGTAATGTTTGTTGTGTGTGTGTGTGTATATATATGTGTGTTTATGTTTGCGCTGGAATCACAAATTCATTTTTAATTTTGGCGAGAGTTTTCAAAGAATTGGTGGGAAACGTTGCAGAGGCAAATGATGTATACAACCGCCTCTGCAAATGATTGTGTAGAGGCAGCTGTTGTCGACAGCCGCCTCTACATATTGGATTTGTAGAGACGGCTCGGGAACCCAGCCGCCTCTGGAAACTTATTTGTAGAGGCGACTGAGCACCTGATTTGAAGAGGCGGAAAACTAGAGGCGGCTGGGCTGGATATCAAATCTGTAGTAGTGCTTCTTCCTCTGACCCCTTCTATTCTTTCTCTCCCCTTTCTCTCTAGCTTCCACACACCTTGGCTCCTCCTGTTTCCCTTTGCCACAGCGGTCCTGCGTCGTCTCCTCCATTCTGCCACACCTAAGAAGGGGACAACATGCATACGAGCTCGTCCATGGTGATGACAGTGTGCGTGTAAAAGCTGGCTAGACCCTTAATGTTAAATAAATTGCATTGTTCCAACTTTGTCGTTTAAACAAAATGTATTGTTCAAATTTCATCATGATCAGAATGGCACCCAACCAAATTCAGCCTTGTCCGTCTTTTTTATTATACTCCCTCCGTTCATTTATCTTCATCATTTTAGCCTTTGGCGTAGTGACCAAGGAGCAGAATAAAACCACTCAGTTTGCATTTAATCATCGCGTGCTGAGCGCATACGAGGAGTCACAGGCTAGGAACAGTCAATGAGCAGTAAAGAGACAATAAATGCAGACGGATGGTATCCAATGAGTAGCAAATAGACAATAAATGCGGGCAAGTCTCAAACTAATATGAAGGAGATTTTTGAATAAAAAGTTTTTGTTTAGATGAAGGAGATAAATGAATGGAGAGAATATTACGGTAGAAACACCATTATCACCTGGTCTTTCGGGGTGGTTTGATTGGTTGTACCAAATAGCCCTGACCCTAATCCCAGGGTAGTCTTCTGTCTCCTCCCTCCCTCCCTCATTGCCTGTGTGAGTTGGGTCAGGGAGGAAGCGACCGCAAGGAGGGGATTGACCAGATCGATGATGAGGCGGTGCTATGCATGCGAGCTCGACTGAGGAGATGGTGGCTGGGCAAGGTAGCTCTATTAGCGTGGTGGTGGTGGTGTGCGTGTAAAAGCCGGCTAAACTCTGAATCTTAAACACATTGCAATGTTTGAATTTCATCATAAATCTGGATGGCATCCAGCCAACTTATTAGCCTTGTCACTGGCTTTTTTATTAGGGCACACCTTCTCAAGGATTAAGCTAGCAAATTAGCTCATATTTTGTCAAATCGTTTAAAAGGTAGTACATAAGAGAATTTCTTCAATAATCTAAATCTAAACATCTAACTGTAGGTCCTATGTCATCTCTTTTATCTCACCAGTCACATTCGCCTCACTGTGGGCCTCAATAAGAGCCTCATAGTTTGTTCGAGCCTAGGAAACACGTAGCTCTTCTCCTTCTCTTATCTCTCTTTTACATAATAAAAATGTTTAGGCGAATCTCTGAGTTAATTGAAATATCACTGCTGGAGTTGCACTTATACTATTCTTAATGGAGAGTTTCATAGTATTTTGTTTTAAAAAACGCAGAATACAACGAAATATGGATGAAACAATAAATCGCAATGCATAGTTTTGTTATTTTGTTTGTTAATAAAACTCGCATCTTCTCTCTTCCCAGAATCATTGTCACATAATTAAATATTTACGTGGCAGCCTGTTAAAGTAGGATTAAGATAGAATTCGCACGGAACTTTCACTGACAGTGGCCCTATCATGGCAGAAACTTCCTCACGCGCGACGTGATGGGTTTTGTCCCCAATAGCCCCGGCCCTAATCCCAAGGAAGGATGAGAAGTCTACGAGGACGACGGGGACGAGAGGAGCAGCTAGCTAGAGTTGCATTTGCATGTACGCGGTCAATTAGCTGTGCGCCAACCAATCAGCTAGCGTTTCGCCTCCCACACATCCCAACGGGAATTAATACACGAGCAACGGCGTAGCCGCGACGCAGCGGACGTCATCCCCGGCCGCGCGACCGGTCGCAATCGCAATCGGCGTCGGACGGAGTCCACCGCTAGCGTTAGGAAAGGAATTATTTGCCGATCGCGTTCACTCCACCGGCACCAGGACCGAGCGGAGCAGGCCAGGCCCACCACGCGCGGCGCCGAGCGGTTGCCTACTTCCCGTGCGTGCGTGCGGTTCGGCCCGCTCCGTGTGGCGTCTGCCGGCCCGCGGTTATAAATACGGGGTCGGTTGTTTCGTCGCGCTCCTCTCTCCTCTTCGCGTTCGCGGCCCGGCCAGAGAGAAAGAGAGAGGTAGTTGGGATACCTCGGCGGCGACGACACGATCGCAGTGGTCAGTGGCCGGCCGCAGATTCTCTCGTCGCTTCGCCGTCCTCCAGCCCCAGCACCGGCAGCGCCGCCCTCGCCCTCGCTCTCTGCCGGCTCCAGTCCAGGTACGGCCATCCTCCTCCTCCTCCTCCTCCTCCCTCTCCCTCTTCCTCCCCCTGCCTGGATTCCCCGATCCGTCCACGAGCTTTGGTTGGAACCAGAGTCCTGGTGCTAGAGGGCGAATCTCGTCTCGTCCCACCCCCCATTGTTTGTGTTTTCTCCCCTGTTTTGTCATAACCGCTTCGTCTCTGTTTTAGTCACGGCACGCTGTTCGTTTCAGATTCTCCCTCCCCTTGTTTTCGACTGTTCTGAGAAAAGAAAAACTACCTTGTATCTGGTGCCTGCCATACATATGGCACTATGGCAGCATATTCCGGCTGTGTCGAGAGTCGAGACAGTGAACGGGTCTGCTGCTCTGGTATTCCTGTGGTCTCTTTCTCTTGGATATTCAAAGATCCCCGGCCGTCGTGCGACACCTTTATTCTTCCTGGCACGTGTGGTGAGACCGTGAGAGTAGTAGTTTACGCTCGCGCGCATGCAAGGAGCCAAGGAGAGGTAGGCAGGTTCGATGAACCTGGCTGCTTTGCCGTGCCAACCATAAAACTGCGCACTCCTATTCAGGTTCAGGTAGTACCCGTATTAATCACCCTGCTAGTACTTGGTTTATAGCGACACCAATGCTAGCTAGCACACACATACTCTGTCTTTGGATTTGGATGGCCACTCAATCCATGGCCCCTCCTGTCAGCCTGTCACACGGCTAGCAGCCTAGCACCACCCTCTTTTGCTCGCGGACTCCTTTCTCCTGGTCGTCGCCTAGCGCTTGCAGCGCATTCATTACTACTCGTCGAACGTTAATTAAACAGGCCAGATGTTCGTTCATAACAATGATGCTGCCATCATCAGGCACGTCACTGGATACTGATCCCGTCGGTGTTAACATAGTATTCAGTACTCTCGATTCCATCGCGTCATTGCTAGGAGACAGTGCTGTATCCAGTGAGGCAGTGACGTGGGTCACCCTAGCAATGACATCGTGTCATCTCGTCTCTAGTGGTGTTCTGTTACGGGTAAAATATTCACCTCTGTTGCTTGCTCGTCTGGTAACATTGCTGTTGCTGATGTATGCATCCATATATATATAAATGGACCGGGTTCTTGTGATGTGTGTATATAATATCAATAATTGGACACGTAACCTGGGCAGCGAAGACCTTTAGTCAATCAATTGCACAAGCTAAAGCAACGAAGAAAGTAGAGGAGTATCAGCCACAAACGGCATCATTCATATATCATGAATTGGCTGAAAGATTCCCTTCACCATCAACGACGGCCATACTCCCTTCGTTCATAAATCAATTTTTAGAATTGTTCTTAAACTAGAGTTTTTAAAGTTTAACTAAATTTATAGAAAAGAACGCTAAGATCTATAACACTAAATTGGTATTGTTAGATAAACCATAAACCATAAATCTTGATGTATGTGATTTATGTCTTGAAAAAGGGAACGGGAGAGGGTATTAAAAGAAGTGTTATTCAGTTTTCTTGGAACGCCCAGCCCTTGGACCGGTAGCCAGTAGTAGTAGTAGGTCAGTTTTATACCTTGATTCACCACCAAAGCTCCTTGGGAATGCAAAACATTTCCGTCACCAGACCCATGTGAGACGCCACCCGATGTTGATCCGGATCCGGCGTCGCGTCAGGTCGTTTAGCTGTTTTGTTTAGAACGAGACTTCTCCAAGGGAATACTCCTACGAGTACTCCTATTTCCATTCCAGCGGGTCACAGTCCAACGAGTCCATTGTTTTCTCAAGGCACCCAGAATCTGTCCACGTCCCAATCTAAACGCGCCAACACTGCGTTGCTTGTCGACTTGGGCGGGCGTCCTTGTCGCGCGTGACCCTCCGTGGGTTTGCAGCAGTAGTTGACCAGCTGCTGTATAAGAAATCAAATTCTGCTACCTGACGTCTCCGCGTTTTCATACGGAGAAAACCAAGTTATAGCTCACAACAGCGTATTATTTACGCAGATCATACTATCAAATTCAGACAGCACTCGTTTCCGTGCATTTGGAAAAAAAAAGGAGAATAAACAAACTTGTACCCTCTCTCCTGTAATCTGAACTAGTTGAATTTAGTGTTTGGCTATTCCCACTCTCAATCTGAACAACGATACAGTAGAGCACATGCGTGTAGTGCAGGAGTATCTCTGTTACTGTTAATGAGGAATTCAGCGGAGCCCATGTCAAACACTGGAAAGTGACAAGATAAGGATGCGTCACAGACTCACAGTAGGCTCCACTATTTCAACCTCAGCTAGTATAGCACTGAAGCTGGCATATATTGTTCGTTGAAAACAAAGGAAGTTGCTAAATCACGGGCGCGCCTAATTTCAAGCATATGATCTTAAGGTTTGAAAGAAAAGGGGAAAAAAAACTGGCATATTTCACCCTCAAAATAGTATATAGATGGCTCCACTCGCATATTTTACATGCGAGTCAGCGAGTGTTTGTTAAAAACTGGAAAATAAACATGACGGAGGTGCATTCATCAGTCAACAGTCATCACCAGCAGGCCAATTATTCCGACCTCAGTCAAATAGTGTTGCATTGGAACCCTCCTTTTCCCCTCCTGTGAACACAAAGCTGTGCAAATGGAGGAAGCAGCATTGAACATGTGAATCAGCCGGCTGTCACCAAGCCTGCCACACCACACCACACCACACCAGTCGCCATAGCCGCAAGAAGATCCCCTCAATGGTCGCCATAGCCACAGGACACCAGTCGGGTCAAGGCGTCCAATCCTGCGCGGCCAAGCTTTGCCCAGACCATCATTGCTCCTCATCTTTTAGTTTAGTGGGACTGGGAGGTGGGAAAGCGTCAAGCAGCCATCAAAAGAGGCCCCAAAGTTCTTGGTGGCCTAGCTGGATTGGATATTTGGACGGGTGTTCTTCTTGGCCGCCCGCCTACTTCGTCTTCTTGTTGGCTGCGCACGGCACCAACATCTCCCTACGGGACAAGCCGTGCGCTTCTTGGCCTAGCCCTTCGAGCAGCAGGTGCGTACGTGCACGAGCGGCCTCCTCGCCTTCCTGATTCCGTCCTGGCATGGCATCTGCACTGCAGATGCCAGATGGGGTGGAGATTCAGAGAATCCCAGTGATTCTGTGAATCCTTTTCGTTCTCTGCTTCGTCAGTTCTGGTTTTACGGTTTGACTGACGCCCAATTGCTCTCGGCGTGGGTTGGGTTCGTCGTAATTTCTTCCCTGTAGTTCACTTTGGGCACTGATGATTGCTGCGGTCTAGTGTCTGAAACTTTACTTTGCGGCCTGAGTAGATTCGTTTCAGGTAGATTTTCTTATAGATTCTGCCTTCTGGCGAGCTGTGCTCAACGATTGCGACGGACCTGTAGTAGTGTTCATGAATCATAGCTCCAATTCCTCTGTTAGGCAGATCTATCTCAAATTCCGAGCGCTTCCCCATTGTCTTGTGGAAAAATCAAAGTGGTTGATAGTGAAATGGAGCAAGATTCCCCTTTTCACCTCCACGCTCCACCGAAGTGTACAGTTTCTTTTCTCTTTTCTTTATTGAAGAAATTTGATCACTGTACTGAAATGTCTGTTGCTGCAGTTCTTCATGTTCACGCCTAATCTGCTAATCATAGCGTTCGTTTTTTTTAAAAAAAAAATCTGATAATCATAGATGACACTGATTGTTTCTGATTGTCCATGATTCCTTTTGCACATCGTTCACACCCTGACGAATCGTTCACACCCTGAAGAATCGTTGCATATTTGCAGGACACAGGAGACCACTCTGACTCTGAGCTGCGCATCACCTGACTGACGGACGCCATGGGAGAGGTTGCGGACATGTACACCCAAGACGGGACGGTGGACAGGAAGGGGAATCCCGCCTTGAAGAAGGACACCGGCAACTGGAGGGCATGCCCCTACATCCTCGGTCAGTACACTCCTCTCCTGTGTTTCTTTCCAGGAGTCGTCGTTTGTTGTCCATTGCCGCTCTGCTTTGTGCTTGCTCTGTTTGTTTGTTGTCCACTCCACCGATGGCATGGCAACTGATGCATACATGGTTCAGCGAACGAGTGCTGCGAGAGGCTGGCCTACTATGGCATGAGCACCAACCTGGTGCACTACATGAAGACCCGGCTTGGCCAGGTGAACAGCGTCGCTTCCAACAACGTCACCAACTGGAGTGGGACGTGCTACATCACGCCGCTCATCGGCGCCTTCTTCGCCGACGCCTACCTGGGGAGGTTCTGGACCATCGCCGGCTTCATGATCATCTACATTTTCGTAAGATCGTTGCTCGAATCAATCCGCGGTTTGGTTTCTTTCCCATTGCCATGATCTGACGAAGAGAAGGCCACCGTCACTGTGGTCGGTCAACTGAACAGGGCCTGGCGCTGCTGACGATGGCGTCGTCGGTGAAGGGGCTGGTGCCTACGTCGTGCGACAACGACGGCGTGTGCCACCCGACGGACGCGCAGGCGGCGGTGGTGTTCGTGGCGCTGTACCTGATCGCGCTGGGCACGGGCGGGATCAAGCCCTGCGTGTCCTCCTTCGGCGCTGACCAGTTCGATGAGAACGACGAGCGGGAGAAGAAGAGCAAGAGCTCCTTCTTCAACTGGTTCTACTTCTCCATCAACATCGGCGCGCTGGTGGCGTCCACGGTGCTGGTGTACGTGCAGACGCACGTGGGCTGGGGCTGGGGCTTCGGCATCCCCGCCGTGGTCATGGCCATCGCCGTCGTCAGCTTCTTCGTGGGCACGCCGCTGTACAGGCACCAGAAGCCCGGGGGCAGCCCGCTCACGCGCATCGCGCAGGTGCTCGTCGCGAGCGCGCGCAAGTGGAACGTGGCCGTGCCCGCCGACAAGTCGCGGCTGCACGAGACGCTGGACAAGGAGTCCGGCATCGAGGGCAGCCGCAAGCTGGATCACACGGACCAGCTCGTGTGCCTCGACAGGGCAGCCGTCGTGACGGCCGAGGACAGCGCGGCGGGGTCGGCGACGGCGAGCCCGTGGCGCCTGTGCACGGTGACGCAGGTGGAGGAGCTCAAGAGCGTGATCCGGCTGCTCCCCATCTGGGCGAGCGGGATCGTGTTCGCGGCGGTGTACTCGCAGATGAGCACCATGTTCATTCTGCAGGGCGACACGCTGGACCAGCGCATGGGGCCCAAGTTCAAGATCCCCTCGGCGACGATGTCCATGGTGGACACCATCAGCGTCATCTTCTGGGTCCCCGTCTACGACCGCGTCATCGTGCCCATCGTGCGCTCCTTCACCGGCCGGCCCCGCGGGTTCACGCAGCTGCAGCGGATGGGCTTCGGCCTCGTCGTCTCCATCTTCTCCATGGTGGCGGCGGGCGTGCTGGACATCGTGCGGCTGCGCGCCGTCGCGCGGCACGGCCTGTACGACAAGGACGACCACGTGCCCATCTCCATCTTCTGGCAGATACCGCAGTACTTCATCATCGGGTGCGCGGAGGTGTTCACCTTCGTGGGGCAGCTGGAGTTCTTCTACGACCAGGCACCCGACGCCATGAGGAGCATGTGCTCCGCGCTGTCACTCACCACCGTCGCGCTCGGCAACTACCTCAGCACGGTGCTGGTGACCATCGTGACACACATCACCACCAGGAACGGCAACATCGGGTGGATCCCGGACAACATCAACCGCGGCCACCTCGACTACTTCTTCTGGCTGCTCGCCGTGCTCAGCCTCCTCAACTTCCTCGTCTACCTCGTCATCGCCAGCTGGTACAAGTACAAGAAGACGGCCGATGATAACCCGGACGCCAAAGGGGAGAACTGATGCGCAGGGCACTTGAGCACTGCAGGGCTACACTACAGCATTAGGCCGACGCAATGAACCGAGATGGCGAAGTGATTTCTCTCTGTGGTTAGGTGTCGGTTTGTTCTGCCACAGTTTGTCTGCTTAAACGTACTAGTTACTGTAGATGTCTGGGGCGAATTCATTGTTTCGATGTCATGTGTTGGTTTTATATGCGCAATGCTCGATCCCAATTATCATTATCTATATCTATGAAATAAGTTGAGCTCTTACTAAAACCGCGAATTATTGAATCCAAAAGAGCAACCAAACCAAGCCGCCTTTGTATCCAGTGTTCTACGGAGTTGCTCTAGGGATGCAAATGAATACCCAATGATATGTTTATTGATCAGTTAACTAATTAATGGTTAAATGCTATTTAGTTTATTTCTTCCCTCACTCAAATTACATAAAATTTCATTCTAATTCATTTGAGCAAGTTTTTAGATCGACCTAATGATCTAAAGTAGGGTTTTGCTGCGGTACACCCAAATGACTGTGAGTCGTCCATTTAGTTTAATCTGACGGTTATAGTCACATATTACCTCCGAGGAGGTAATAGATGAAATATATGTTTATTTAATTTTTAATTTTGTAAAGTAGGATAAATTAGGAAAGATTTAGATATAAAAAATCTTTTTCCTAGATTTGGCATGCATGCGAGATCTGGTGGATATGATAAATCTTTTTTTATTTTGCAACTTTGGAATTGATATATTTTGATTATATCATGTAATTTTACATAGACTTAATACATCTGAATTCGCATGGACGTGATTTGCATATGTGCCAACGTGAAGTGTACTTCATTTGCATGTGATGTGACATAACGTGTTCATTATATGACTTGCTTAATGGTTTTTATTAGTTAGCATGACTTGTTTCTTTCTTTTTGCGACGAAGTTAGCATGACTTGTTTCTCACTCGACCCTTGTATACTATTTAACCACTTTAATACAATCGTTCATAGAGATTTAAAGTAATTGTGTGGGTAGAGATTTAAAATATGTGTAAAAGGTCTTGAAACATATTTATCAATAAATATTTTCTTCTTAATTTAATATATCTGAGGCATTGCACGCCGCTGCATGTTTCTTGTTCTCGCAAATTATTCACAGACCACGGAAAAGGAAGGGGCACCCACGGTCCGTCCCCGTGATTTAGGGATTCAGCAACATTTTTTTCTTTTTCTAAATTAATTAATTAGTTGACTAATTCATTTAAAATCCACATAATTCAAAAAATCAAGGGCCTAGATTTATTTGAGATATTACCTCTTAAGAAGTAAAGGGGTACCATAGCATTGCCCTCCAAAGTAACTAGAATTTGCATCCCTAACTATTACTAACGAGTAGTTCTTCAATTCCTGTTAAAAGAGAGTAGTTCTCAATTTGGCCCTATTCCTACCGGCGGTGAATTTCCTACTAATTTATTTGACGAAGTAATTATATGAAAACAACGATGCCGAGTGCTGACTTACAAATTGCAGTATCACATGTATGAATTGCTGGTCCATCGGCCCCGTTCGCTTCGCTGAAAAAACAAGCCGAAATATTGTTCTGACTGATTTTTTTAGAGAAAAACACTGTTCCAGCTGAAAAGATAAGCCGAAAAAGAAGGCTTATAAGCCGGCTGAACAGGGCCGATGCCGGGTGTGAGGCGCCATGTACGACCATTGGCCTCTAACCGGCTCGATTATGCTTCTCATGTGGATCAATCAATAGTTACAAGGCCCACGTTAAATTTTTTTAGCCTAGACAAAAAGTCCATTTCATCTTCCTTAACTATTATATAAGTTCGATTTACTTCCCTTGATGGGAAAGTTTTTTTCCGATCAATTCAGGGAGCGGCAATCCACTTACTTTATTGAACGAAGGAGCCATGAGAACAGGCTCAAAGTTACAACAAATCACCCTGGCATTCAGGGGGAGAAAATACATGGGGGTGGGGCAGTAGAGTGAATTATAGGGATTAAGACATTCTTGGATATAAGCTTTTCAGGCATCAATAAATCCTCTATCCCTCTTGTAGTAACAGGCCCTACAGTCTAGATCGTTGATGATCATAATTTTATAGTCATAAAAATTATAATATAGACTAAATGAATGGTCAACTTGTGATTTGGATGACCGTGCCATGTTTGACTACGTCTTATAAACCGGATAGGAGGGGGGTATGGGCGTATGGCATAGGGAGATGAGCATCACATCGAGCATTGGGTCCCGATGCACCACGGCTGCCGCTGAAGGCCTTCGGAGACCGTTGTGTGGAGGCAGCGCCAAATTCTGCGCGCTCTGGGGTACGAAGGAAAGATGTGATCGCCGGTCTCAAGCACGCCGTCGCAGGTGGGGCAGCGGCTTGATATGCTTTCTGTAGAGGTTAACCCCCGAGTTCATTCATCATATCAAATCTTTAGATTCTGAGACAACACCCCCGTCTACAGCCCTACAGTCCGCTCATACGTTTCTGCCCATCTGATCCATGCATCGACGGCTCTGTGTTTCTACAGTACTACAGCACCAAAACCTCGCCAGGCCCATCCAGCCTTCCAGCTCCTTCGTCTCTTGTCCGCTTCGACTCTGGCCCCACCTGGCCGCCGCACCCGATGCCCCGTCTTGTCACGCACGCGACCTCCGCATCCTCCCTCTCCTCGCCCGCTCCGCTTGCGGTGTCCGTGCTCCCTGCCGTCGTGTCTGTTGAAATGTGTTGATGGCTAGAGGGGGTGAATAACCTATTAAAATTTCCTACAAAGTGTGCTAAACAAGTTTATCAATATAACAAATAGCGAGATGCGAGTTTTACTTAGCCTACGGGGTGTTTGCAAGCCACCTATCCAATTCACAATTCTAATATATATGCACTCAACCGCACAATTCAAACCGAGAAGAAAACTACAACTAAAACTAGCAAGCTACACAAAAGAGCTACTCTAGCAAAACTATCTAGCTAGCAAAGGTAACTAAGAAGGTAATGCGGAGTTGAGTTAGGAGGGTTTCACCGAGGGGCGAAATATTGAGCCAACCAATATGATCAACAATAAATACCAAGACAACCGAACACTGGAATCAATCAATCACAATATGAAAGTGATGACACAAGATTTATCCCGAGGTTCACGTGCTTGCCGGCACGCTAGTCCCCGTTGTGTCCCTCTTCACCACGTGGTTTGATGGCTAATCGGTCACACACCGAGCCTCTCAAAAGGCGCCACAAGAACCTACCAAATGGCAAGAGGTTGCAATGACACGAGCAATTTAATAACGTTGCCTTTGGCGCTTCGCCGAGGTAGGCACAAACCCCTCACAATCACCGGAGGTGGCCAAGAACAATCACCAACTCTTGCCAACGCCTTCAAGCTACTCCAAGCCGTATAAATGGCGGTAACCACCAAGAGAAACAAGGATCCCACAGCAAATCAACTACCAAGTGCCAACTAGATGCAATCTCACAATGCAAATGCACTTCGATCACTCAATCTCACTTCGAATATGCAAAGAAGCAAGAGAGATGAGTAGGAGGGGAGTTACTTAGCTCAAAGTGCTCACAAGTATGTCAAAGAGTGCAAGAGATGAGCTTTGAGCCGGCCAACAAGTATTTATAGAGGTGGCTCACTCAAAAGAGCTGTTGCTCTCCCCACGAAGGCGACAGACGCGTCTGTCGCTCAAGCGACAGATGCGCTGACCGTGTCTGACGCCACAAGATGTTGCCACATGTCTCGACCGTTTGAACTTAGAGCAATTCGTGTCCACGCGACAGACACGTCTGTCGTGACCGACAGATGCAGCCTTGCCACCGTCATACGCGTCCGACGCTCGGAGGCTGCGCGTCTGCTGACGCGACGGACGCAGTCCAGAAAGCCCAAAATACGAGCCCAGCCAACAGACACATCTGGTACTGGACCGAGGGACGTGTCTGACGCACGCTCGCTGCTACGCTAAAATTGCCTGAGCTGCAACACACGACAGACGCGACAACAGTGCCATGCACGGCGTCTGTCGCGGTCACGTCTCCGCGTCTAACGCCCGAGCGCTAGAAACCCTAACTAGGGTATGGCGACAGACGCTGCACAGTAGCATCTGACGCTCAGGGCAGCAGCGTCTGTCGCCCATAATTTGGCGATTATGCAACGTTTTCTCGCTCCTCTTGTTTCGCCCTTTCACTTCTGAGCTAGACTAAGTATGTGTAACACTTTAGCATAAGTTTTAGCTCATGAAACACCATGTGACATCGCCTCCAAATCTCGACATTGGCGTAAAGGAAAATAGGCGTTTCAACTCCTCGGAAACGCCTGAATCCCGCCTTGCAAGCTCGATGTGAGGGAGAGAGGACCCCAAACCCTCTCTGCCGCTCAAACTCTATCGCCATCGTAAATGTGCTAACACCACCAAGTGATCATCGTCATGTGTGAGTGTGTCAGCATTTTCACAATCATTTTTTGAGGCATTATTAGTTCTATCCAAATGCATGATTATGAAATGCACACCTAGAGGCACTTAGGAGTTCAATAGCCGCGTCATTCCCCTCTTTATAGTACGGCTATCTATCCTACAATGTAACCACACCCACTAGGTGTCTTGGTTACCAAAACATGAACCCTAGCATATACCTTTGCCTTGATCAACATAGGATTGCATGTACTTCCATCATCATCATCATGGTAAGTATTTCATCAGCCACACTTGATCATCATGTTTTACCATGCTATGTGCTAATCACCCTTTGCTACATACAATCTCAAGCATGTGATTAGCACTTAGGCATTGTCACTAATTACCAACACCAAACATAGAGCTTTCATCCGTGCTCCCTGCCGTCGCGCTTTGACGCTCCGCCGATTCTCCCTCTCCTCGACCGCTCTACTAGCGGCGTCGGCCCTCCGCGCCGTCATGCTCCATCGCTATGCCGCGCCGATCGTCGTGCAGGTTCATGATTCCCTCCTCCCCCCGTGCGAGGGTCGTTCTTTCGTGCTCCCCCGGCAACAGGCACGGGACGACAGTCCTGTAGCTGCCGGTGCACGCATGCGGCAGCACACTAAAAGCCCTAGTTTGATTTTAGATAATTGATGAAACCTAAGTACTAACATATGTCATCTAGTGTGATCGTGAGCTAGGTTGGTACATCCAAGTAGGAGCATGGTGGCACTCAAGTGATGGTGTTGATCACATGAAATGATGAGATGGCCACATATGATGATGATCAAGTGCTCAACTTAAAAAAGAAGAAAGAGAAAAACAAAACTCTATGGGGATCAAGGCAAAGGTATAAATAGGGATTTTGTTTCGGTGATCAAGACACTATGAGAGTGTGATCACATTTAGGATAGATGGTCGTACTATCAAGAGTTCTCAACTAGATAATTCAGTCATCTAGTGCCACTAGATGTTGGACTTCATGCATTGCATTTAGGCCTAGTGCACTTCGGAAAGTAAGCGAAAATATTTATTGAAAATATTTTGAGAAATGCTAACTTGGCTCTAATATGTTTTGAGAAAACACTTTGAGAGTTAGCATCGCTTGTGGGAGTAGCTTGAGTTGACGTGGATTGAAACGCAAAAAAGTTTGCAATTCAGAGAGCTAATGGAGGTGCCTGGGTGGCACCACCACCCCCTGTCCAGTGACATCGCCACCCCTAGGGCGGTGCCCACCTAGGCTCGGCCGAAAGCAGCGTTTGAGGGGTGGCACCGGAGTGTCCGGTGTGCACCGCCTCGGTGAGGGTGGTGCACCACCATGGGCACCGCCGCTCTTGTCCGGTGCCGCCGCCGCTTTATTCCCAAGAGCGACCGAAGCAGGGTTGGTCACCGCCATGGTCACCGCCATGGTGACGCGGTGCACCGCCTCTTTTTTCCAGAGAGGAGAAAAATCGAGGGGCTCGGCTAGGTGGTCACCACCACACCCTAGCCGTTGGTTTTCGACCATTGGGGAGGTCACCGCCATGTCTAGTGCCAGGCACGACCCTATCCGGTGACCTCGCAGAAACAGCTCCAAGGGGTACAACGGCTCTATTTGCTTATGTGGCTATAAAAAGAGGGTGTGGCCGGCCTTGGCCACACTCTTGGCATCTCATACACTTGTGCACACCCTTTGGGAGCTGAGCAAACACAATCCACTCACTTGCACACTTGATTTCATCATTTGAGTGAGATTGGTGAGCCTCTAGTGCATTGCATTGAGTTGCATCATCATGTGGAACTAGTTGGGTGATTTGGGCTGGTTGTGAGCTTGTTACTCTTAGTGTTTGTCGACACTTAGACAACCCAGTGATTGGAGGATCATTGAGTGGAGTTGGTGATTGTCTCCGGCCTCGATCGGTTGCTTGTGCGGGTTCTTTTGACCATCTCCCGACGAAGAGACAAAATGTACTCTATTGGATTGCGCGTATCATTGAGCTATCTCACTTGTCGGTAGGTTCTTGCAGTATCCATTTGTTAGACGAGGTTCATGTAACACCTCTTAGCTACCAAACCACCAAGTGTTGGTCGACACAACGGGGACTAGCGTGCCGGCAAGCACGTGAACCTCGGGAGAAAAATCTTGTGTCATCTTGTGATTGGATTTCTCTTGGTGATTGATTGGTATTTATCTTGTGATTGGTTCATTCCTTGACACAGCGGTATAATCACCCTACTCACTCCTTTATATTCTTGCAAACTAGTTGTGTAAGCTGTTTAGTGTAGTTAGATTTGAGAGCATGCTTGCTAGCTTAAGTTCACCCAGTGGAGCTCTTTAGTGTAGCTTATTTGAGAGCTCTTAGTGAGTAGCAACTTAGCCTTGTTGCGTGCCTAGTGATCATAGCAACTAGAATTGTTGGGATAGGTGGCTTGCAACCCTTATAAAGCTAGAACAAAATTGCATTACGCCGTTTGTTGTACTAATCAATTGCTCTAGTGCTTTATAGAGTTTTTAAATAGGTTATTCACCCCCCTCTAGCCATATTAGGACCTTTCACATACGGCACCATAGAGTGACCCCTTGGTTGGCCCAATTAGCCGGAGACACACGTGCACGCACAGGACACTATCGGCGGCGGCACGGCTCCCTGATTGTGGCTGGCGGTCACCTCGCGCATGGGCAGTAGGGCCAAGGTCAAGTTCATCGTCTAAATGGCCTTATTTCTTTGCCTTAGGGTTATGGATGCAGTAAGATCTGGGGATTTTGATTTCTAGGGTTCAGATTTGGGGAAGAACAGGGGCTTCCCTCTGGTTTTCTATCTTTTCCTGTGCTCAATTTGATTTTCGAGCGACGATGCCTCCACTGTGTGACGCAGCGTAGGACCACAGGAGCGGGCCTTGGCGGTGGCCACCTCCTGCCACGGCGTAGCGCGGGCGAGCCCCGCCAGTGGCCGCGGGCAAGGCTGCCCTCCGCGGTGGCCTGCTCCCGTCATGGCTCCGCTTGCTAGTTTGCTCCGTCCCTCTCCCTCTCCCCTTGCCTCTCGCTGTCAGATTGATGCAATTTCCTCCCGAATGAAATGGCCTAAAAGAATTTTTGCTACAGTATTGTTGGCTGCATATGGACGATGGAGATAATTATATTTTCCTTTTGTATATTGTTTGTTTTCTGTTGTGTTATGAATCATGTCTTGCACAGCTTAAAGGAGTTGCTTATCATTTAGCGTTTTATCCTCATAGTCAAATTTGACTACATCTGTGCTTGCTGCAGATCATTTAGCATTTCTTCCTCTTAGTCAAATTTGACTACATCTGCGCTTGTTGTAGGCACTCTCATTATGCCTCTTTTCAGGATGCCAGATATGTCGATTCTTTGGTCCAAGTCCCTGACCAGCTTCATCGTGTGTTCCCTAATTGCTAAAATAGTCATAGCTAACGCTTCCAGATATCACCTTTTGATTTGCTAATTGTTCACAAAATAAGGTTTTACACATGCAGCCTTGCCATCTACGGTTTCTTCTTGCTCACTAGGTGATCCTAACCTTATATAGAATGAAGCAAATGGTCATGGGTTTCATTGTTATTTCTGAGAGAGAGCACTGGAGTGCTCGCCAGCAAAGAGAGCACCGGAGGAAGTGAAAAATATGAACTTGATGGTAAAACTGACATACCTATTGAAATTTAGTCTCCTTTTTATTGGATTAAATTTAGTGTTTTAGCAGCAACAAAACCTGTGATTATTCATAGTTGAACCAATTCAAAATCATGTCAGTTTCTAATGCAATCATTAAATGGCACCTTTAATCTTACACTACGATTGTGTGTCTGGTAATAGGTATTTTTCTTTTGCTACATAATAGGATTTTGTGTTATATTTTTTTCTCCATACACTCCTATTTACAACAGCAGTTCCTAATATGCTTGCAGGGAATAGGGTACCAACAACACGATTTCCGTCTATGTTCAAGACCAAACCTTACAGACCTAAGCATTGATTAATACAATAATCAACATATTTGCTAAGGAGTTCATTGAAAGTCAGAATAACCTTGCCAGCTGAAAGGCTCTTGTTTGGTTTTGGTAATTGAGTGACAACCTAGGTAGACTAATTGTGTTTATGTGAGATACACAGGTGATTAGTCCACAGGTACATGTATGTGAGCAATATATGCCATGAAGGTGAAAATGGCTCGGATATGTTGCAAAGCTCATACATGTGATGAAGGAGCTCATTGCACATGAGACATGACATTGAGTCATGTGATCAAGGTGAAGAAGATCAAGACATGACTTGGCTTGACGGACTGGTTACAAGTGTGAAGGGCAAGTTGAGTGATGACTTGGCGCCGATGGACCGAAGCAACGGTGAAGAGCAAGTGAAGTCAAGATCGATGAACCAATATGGCCACGTGATGATATGGAGTAGATCATATCATTGTTGATCATATTGGTGCATGTGTTGCATCAACATTGGAGGAGATGGAGTGGAATGCGCAAGGCAAAGGTATAACCTAGGGCATTTCATTTCACTGATCATAGGTGTGTAGAGAAGTTGATGACCGGGTTTAGGATAGATGGTCGTACTATCAAGAGGGGCAAACTTGTTTGCATATCGGTCATCTAGTGTCACTCGAGTGATCTAACTTTGCATCATTGCTAGGATCGAGTGGCGTGGCAAGTTGAGTGGCTAATCCTTTGAAAAATATTTGTGAAATGCTAACACACTTGCACATGATGGTGTACACTTGGTGGTGTTAGCACATTTGCAAAGGAGAAGCAGTTGATGAAGAAAAGGAGTTGAAAGTGCTGGTCACGGGGTGACTGGACGCGTCCGACATGTGAACCGGATGCGTCCAGTATCTGACTCAGGTGGCGGTGTTCCCGAAGTGACCGGACGTGTCCGATATCGATACCGGATGTGTTTGGTATTCTGTCCAGGCACGAGCAATCACTGCTCATGCGTCAGGTTGTGGTGATGTGGCGCTCGGGAATTGATCCAGAGAGAATCGAATGCAGGGGCGTGTCCGGTCAGCGATACCGGACGCATCCGGTTGGTTCAGAGTGGCTCTGGGAGCTCTCTGGACTCGACCTAACGCTGCCTCACCTGTGTCCGATCATTTTCTAGCGTCACGTCTGATCGATCATGTCAGAGTATGATAGAGTAGCCGTTGGACGCCAACGGTTATATTTGTTTGAAAGGGACACATGGCGGTCGAGCAGTGACCAGACGCTGCGACCAGATGCGTCCGGTCGCCATGCATGAGATGCGCATTCGGTTGATGCGCTGAGGGCCCAGTGAAGGGGTAACGACTCTATTTCATGTTGGGGTTATAACTAGAGCACTTAGCCGGCCTTGGGCTAGTATCTGAGCACACTAGAGCCTTGGTGGCTTGTGTGGTGGTGCTTGGGAGCCCTCTAACTCACTTGAGCTTGATAGTGTTCATCCGATCGAGTGAGTGAGCGATTCTAGTACGATTGCATCATGAGGTTGCATCGAGTGGCACTAGGTGATCGAGTTGCAAGCCGGTAGTGCTTGTTACTCTTGGAGGTTGCCACCTCCTAGACGGCTTCATGGTGGTCTCCGTCGAAGCCCGTGAGAAGATTATGCGGTGCTCCGGAGAAGTGATTGTGATGGGTATTGTGCTCACCCCGTGGGAGCCACGAAGAGCAACTCTAGTAGAGCATGTCATTGAGCTACCCTCACTTGTGGGTAGGTTCTTGCGGTGCCCGACGTGTGGGCTTGGCGGGTGAGGCCAATTAGCCACCGAACCACCAAGTGAGCAGTCGACACAATGGAGACTAGTGTGTTGGCAAGCACGTGAATCTCGGGAGAAAAATCACCGTGTCATCCTTGTCTTCCCATTGGTTTGCATCCCCATTAAACAAGCTTGTATTACTTTCATATACATTGCGCTAGTGTAGTGGCTCTTGTAATTAGTTTGCTTGTGTAGCTTGCTAGTTACCTTCTTGCTTGTGTAGCATAGAAATAGCTCCCTTACGTGATTAATTTGGTTTTAGTAACCTTGCTAGTCACATTTCTTAGTTTGTGTAGCTAAGTAATTTGCACTCTCTAATTTAGCATTAGTTGCCTTGCTATTGAGCATTGCTAGTGAGCTTAGGAGCTTTATGCTTTTGCTTACTAGTTGTGTAGGAGCTCCCTGTGCTTGAAGTACTAGTGACATAGGTTTGTGTGACCTTACTTCTAGAATTGGTTAGGTGAGCTTTAGCTAGCCCAGCACCTTAGTTGCTTGTTTAGGATCTTTTTAAGGTGCTTGATAACTTAGATAGAGGGGTGTAATCTTGGCTAGACCGATAGTTTTAATTCCATATTTGTTATGGTTAGCTGATGTGATTAATTTTAGAAAGGACTATTCACCCTCCTTTTGTAACGTAACCATCCAAATTATAAAAATGTAAGTATAAAAACAATCACCGAAGTGATCAAATTCCTGTACTTATACTTCCATAATCCCGGTAGTCTGTGAAACCATGAAGGATTTCAAACCAACCAACGTACACGCCAAGATCGTACATAGTTTAGCAGTCATCGTCACATATTACATAAAGTTCGCAACATGGTCTGAATACATCGGAGTTTGAAACATAAAGTTATTACAATATCAAGTTCTTAAATAAGTAGCGGAAGTAAATAGTTTCAAAGCCACATCCACACACACTTAGTTCAATACAGTGCCAGATCCTGATCAAGTCCAACAAAAGCAGTAGATAAGACACAGGGAATGCCTACGCCCATGGTCCTAGTTGTCGCCCATAGCATGGTAGAGACAGTTGATGCAATATCCATAGTACATCTGGCCATCTGCAACAACAATGGAAACAAAGCCCTGAGTATGAGAAGGTACTCAGCTAGACTTACCCGTCTTAAACTAAAATAAAGTGACACTAAGGAGTATGCAAGGCTTTCTTTCGGTGGGCTAGCTTGACTCATTTGCTAAAAGCATAAGTATCAGGTATAACCCATTTTAAGTATAAACATTAACTTAATTAAAACCTAATTAATCTAAGTAAGCACATATGCTAGAGCAATCACTTGATTAACCATTAACATCAAAGGTTACCATCTCAGGTTCAGCATTTTCAACTTTATCTACATAACCATCTGTGTTCCATCATCCTTACTACGATGCCGTGGCTCAAGTCAAGTGCTCATTGTTCAGGAGCGATGGCGCTTCGAATTGATTCCTAATTAGCTGGTGATTTATTCCTCACACAAATCACACTTCCCCTATCAGGGTCACTTAGATCACCAATGACGCTATTCCAGTAACGTCGTGGAACAAACAAGAGCCACAATACCTAGAGGCCTCCTGACTGCCAGGAGTCAGGCCTTGCCTGCCCTTAGGCTCACTCTTCGCACCCCTGTCATACCTCCATCAGCACCAATACGCGCGCCCAACGGGTTGATCCTAGCCCGAATAGTGCCATTAGCTTCACGGTCGGAACGACTTATCTGGCCAGCTAAATGTGAGGCATGCGTTCAACATGACAAGAGGGACGAGCAACAGTCGGTCCTTAACCGACACAGACGGAAACTACAAGCACACATGACCCATGACTTGCTGCCCAACACTCCACCCAGTCTCCATTTATCCATCAACACTTGGTTATTTTCATGATAGCATCCATAGCTAAAAGTATCCAGATAACCACCTATAGTTGCCGGTGACAGGAAATCACCGACTGCTACCGGTCTAAGCAGGGCTAAGCTTTTAACTTGGTCCTAAACTTAGTATAGGTGAATAGGATATAGTGTACCAAGGTAGTCAAGGAATATATATGCAGCAACGGTTACAAACAACTCTTATAACTTAATGCATCAAACATAAAGGACGCAATATTAAAGATTTGCAAACCGTAGGGAGAAATGCTTTGGGGCTTGCCTCGCTCAAAGGAACTCGGCTGGTGATCAACGCACTCGGGAAGCTCCTCGCCTTGCTCCTCGGCCTCTTGCATCTTCTGTGCTGGAACCTCCTGCTAGTCGACCTCGGCCTGCTCCTTAGGCATTGCTACTGGAAGCTCCTCCTGCGATCCTATATGATGCATATGTATGTGTGACTATAAGAAATATGCATAGGATGGAAATGAGGTATGATGAACATGAATGCTTGCATGTAGATAAGCAATTTCATTTCTATTTTATCGAGTAGGTGCAAATCTCCTCTCGGGTAAAATAAAGCATATAACAAACAAGACATGCATACATACACCTATAGATAAGTTCAAAAGGAACTAAACCAAACATACCAGCAGATTACACATACATCAAAAGGATAGAAAAGCACTTTGCATGTTTAATATAGAATCATTTAAACCTTATTTAACATTTAATAAATAAAGAGCATAACAGGGTTAATACTTTTTAAGGCTTAGAAAATTTTGAGAAAATTACATGGCTTACTCATGCTTATAGAAGAATACCATAAAAATTTCAAGTCAATTTGATAAGATAACAGCTATACTAAAAAGGCAAAAAGCATAGCAATTAAGCACATGAAAATACTTTGTACTATAAAAAGTATCAAACAATAGATTTCATATTTTTCCCATAATCTACACATCATAGGAATACTGTAGAAAAAGTTTCACATGCATGTATTATTCATATTTTTAGCCCTAGCAATTTTACAAGAAATCAGCAATTAATACACATAAAATACTTTGCCATTTTCTTCCACAGAACATGCATGTCATATATTTATCACAGAAAGTACATCACATAAGTAGATCAACAAAATTGGAACCATATTTTTCTGAGACATATATGATTTACTATGCATTTCCTAAGACAACAACATTTACAAGAATAAAATAAAGCTATACAAAAAGTATCACAAAAATGATATGCAACATTTTTAAACTGTACATCTAGTCATGAGAAGCATAACAAAATTTATTTCAACATTTTGGAGCAGTATTTTTCAAGTTATGAATTTCCAAAGCATGTAAAACATTTTCTGGAAATCATTTTCCTTATTTCTGAAAAACCAGATCTGGAAAATGCTACGCACACCCCGCAGTCTCCCCCAACCCCCACACACAGGCGCTACCACGCAGGCCCCACCTGCCAGTCAACCAAGGCAGAGGACAAGGTTCACCGGCGGCGCGGTTGGCACCGTTGGCTTCGCTGTGGCGTAGCAAACCTAGCGGTGCCGGCTGCATGGCCGTGGGAGCTCGGGAACAAGCTCACCATCGCCAATAGCGGCACGACGGTGTGGGTCGGCGGCGGATCCTTCGATCCGGAGCACGGCGAGGCGCGGGAAACGACGCATCGGCTCTGTGAAGGCAAGACGAACCAAAAGCACTAGAAAATGGGGAGGAAGGAGGTGCGGATTGGCGTTGCCAGCGTTGCCCGAAGCTCCGGCGAGCTCAAGGCGGACTCCGGCGAGCAATGCACGGCGACATGGTGCTTTACCTCGGCAAAAAGATGGCACGGAGATGCGGCGCGATCGTGTGAGCCAAGGCGTGGCTCAAGGCACGACGGCGAGCGGCGGAGCAAGGCGTGAGCGAGCTCGATGGCGGCGCGAATGACGCGACGGCGCTGCTGGTGCTCGATGGCGGCGCGAATGACGCGGCGGCGCTGCTGGTGTTGTCGTTGCTGCTACTACGGCTTGAGAGCGAGAGGAAGGATGAAATGGAGCGAGTGGGGAGGAGCGGGGCTCAGACACGTCTTGAAGGCGCTGGGGGACCGGCTAGCGCGCCACCTGCCCGCCGTCACCGATCTATGGCAGCCACGCGGTGGCTGAGCCTTGACGGTGGTTGGGCACGACGTGTGCGTGGGCGGGAGCAGGTGCGGGTGCGGGTGCGCGGCGTGAGCTGGGCCGGCTTCGGCCGTGGGCTAGAAGGCAGGCGGCGGCCCGGTTAAGAAAAGAAAATGCTTTTTCTTTTTATTTTTCAACCACAGCGCACAAAAATGCCATTTTGAACCATTTGAAAGCATTTTCAAGGCTTGACCCAAAAATAAAAGTCGTTCCAAATTTTATGCTCTACAACTTTGCCAAAAGAAGCAAAGTCAAATTCCAAATAAATTTTGAATTACAGAATTGAAGTCAATTTAATCCAAAACCCTAATTTTGAAGAATTATTTTAAAAGCACAATTTGGCAAAACCATGAATATAAAACTTGCTCCAAATTGTATCCTAATCATTACTAAGTTGTTTTAGTGATTAAACAAGGACTAACATGGCATAACAAGAATAAACATGGCATCACACCTATTGAAACAAAACATAACACTACATGTTTCATTAGTAAGTTTCAACCTTATATTTCAGGTGATGCTTATGTATGCATAATGATGCTTATGCTCATGATATGCAGATGTTTAATGCATGCTTGTTGACATCGTTTTTAGCACGTATCAAGGTAATCAGGAAGGGTTAATCAACAAAGGAAAGATTACCGTGTAGATTGATAGCCAAGGAGAATAAGTTTGTTTTTGAGTGGTGGCAGCATATGGATTTAATTTGAAGGGTTGCCGATGAGGTTAAGGGTATTATTGCCGATGCCGATGAAAGAGGGTTTGGAGACTGCTGCCGATGAGACAAGGGATGTACCGATGAAGGAAGGTATAAAGACTACAGCCGATGAAACAGGGAATGTACTGATAGAAGGAGCTCGAAGGCTGCTGTCGATGGAACAGGGACTGTGCCGTTGAAAAGGAGGTCGATGAGAATACCATCGTGATTGAGGCAGACTATGGGGTAAAATAGGAGTTAATTTCCTTGTGTACGTTTAGTAGAGTCTGAGTTGTATCAAAGTCATATTTTTTCCTTAGATTTGGATTTAGTATCCTAGTCGTATTAAGGTTATGTTTCTATAGATCAGGATATAAATATAGAGTGAAGGGCAATGTAATAAAAAATCAATCAATACATCAAAAAACAGCTTTTACTCTTATTTACATCTACTTTCGGCGACTTCGTCAATTTGCATATTTTCCTTTTTACGAGTTCTCATCGATTCGGCGAGTTGCATTGCTCTAAGTGCAATCTTCGACGATCCTCGAGTTCCGCGTGAGTACCTCTTGGCCGTGACTTCCGGGCGTATCGCTGTTGTCAGGACCAAAGTGCTCGTATCTTCGTCCTTGTCGATTAATAGGTCAAATCGACTGGCACGCTTTGGATATCGACTTCGGGTATTAGCCCTTTGTGTTTGCAGATTCACTTTTGCATCAACACATCTTTTGGCACGCTCGGTGGGACAGATCTAGTCAAGATGCCTAATCATGAGATCGATGCTGGGAATATCATCGCAGTAACAGAAGAAGATCTTAAGGACGATCAGAAGCAGGCTATGGAGAGGGCTATTGAAGAATATAGACAGCTTTGCTTGAGGTCATTCAGCTTGAACAAAAGTGGACAAGTCATCCAGAAGCAGGACTTGCCGTTGCCTCGGCAAGTTACCTTTGATCCTAATCCGGGTAAACTTCAAGAGATGGTTAATTCTGCGGTGAATCATGCTTTAATTAATCACTCCAATGTGCTGTCCAATACTGTTCATAATGCTGTGATTCGAACTTTTAAAGAAGGGCAAGTGTCACCTTGTTACGTTGGGCCTGCTTATCATCAACCAGAAGCAGCATCTGCCGTTGCTCCATCGGCTCCCCCAGCCGTTGCGGGTATAGAGATTTCTTCTCCCCCAGTATCAGCAGGTTTATCTAACGTACAGTCTACTCCGGTGCGTCCAGATTCAGCATTATCAGGACGAGTTCAGCTTGGTACGGATCTATCAGCATCGGCTCTATCAGGTCCTGTACCACAGAATAATCAAACTCCTGCTAATTGGTGGGGATATGGTATGCCTCCAGAGCCATCTGCTCTCAATCATGGATTATCTCAAGTGTTTGATGCAGCTGGAAAAACTCCTATGCCATCGGCTGGTTTGCCAATAGCTCAAGCGCCTCAATATACTATAACTACTGTACAACCAAATCTGGGAGGTTTTCAGGCGTCTTTGGGTCAAACATCTAGTTCAAATCCATCGGCAAATTTGTTACCGATGTAGCAGAAGGCTCCTATCGCTATTCAGTCTGGAGTCCAGGTTATGCCTCAAGTTGGATGTAATTATCCAGCAATGCCAACAAGCTACCAGCCATCGGCAAACTTTATGCCGATGAATACTAATAATTGGTCAGGGCAGTTTCCCACTCAACATACAGTTCAGCCAAATCAGCAAGCCACAGGTGTTCATCAAGGTCACATGCATGCTGGTTTTCAGAATCAAGCATCGGCAGCTCAGCCGATGAACCCTTTTCAGCAGGTTAATGGACCACAGATAGTAGCAAATGTGCCAATTGCTAGAGATCGTGGGCCACAAAGGTATGCAGAAGGGTATCAGCAGATACCTCCAGTGGAGATTCAACAATATCGGCAGCAAGATGTCGATGCTTTTTGGGCCGATAAGATAGCAGAAATTATGAAGGATCAGTTTGGGATCAAGCCCAAAGTTAATACCTATTCTTATCGGACTCCGTATCCTCCGGCATATGATTTAATCTCTCTCTCAAATCGTTATAAAGTGCCAGACTTCACTAAGTTTTCTGAGCAAGATGATACATCAACCATGGAACATGTTAATCGTTTTATTATTCAATGTGGAGAGGCAGCTTGTAGAGATGAATTGAGAGTTCGTCTGTTCTCATCATCTCTATCCGGATCAGCATTTACATGGTTTATTTCACTACCGCCAAATTCTATTATTACTTGGGCTGATCTGGAAAAGCAATTTCATAAGTATTTCTTTGCTGGAGTTCATGAAAAGAAGCTTACCGATTTAGTAAAGATGAAACAGCGCAATGATGAATCGGTAGAAGGCTTTGTGCAAAGGCTACGAGATGTAAAGAACAAATGTTATAGCCTGGTATTGGATGATCGGCAGCTTGCCGATTTAGCCTTTCAGGGATTGTTACCACACCTTAAGGACATATATGCTTCTCAGGAATTCGAAAGCCTAAGTCATTTAGTGCAAAGGATTTCTGATCAAGACACTAGGGTTTGAACCTAAAAGAAATTGGAACAAGAAAGTTTCATTTGTTGAAGAGGCGGAAGATTCTGATTCAGATAATAAACCAGTTATCGGTTTGGCAGAGTGGGTTAAGAATAAGAAGCCGATATCTTGTCCCTTTGGTCACAAAGAACTAGAAAAGTTTACTTTTGACGTCACCAAGGCCGATAAAATATTTGATCTTTTGCTTCAAGAGGGCCAGATTAAATTGTCACCTAATCATGTGATCCCATCGGCAGAAGAGCTGAAGCATATGCTGTATTGCAAGTGGCACAATGCAACTTCACACAGTACCAATGAATGCAAAGTATTTAGACAACAATTGCAGTTAGCTATTGAATCTGGCAGAATAAAATTTGGCAATTCCAAGACTCAAAAGCCGATGAAAATTGATCAACATCCTTTTCCAACAAATATGTTGGATGCTGAAGGAAAAATTAAGGTGTTGACATCGGAAGCTGCTGAAAAGAATGAATCAGTAGATCTCCAACATCGGATAACTACCGATGATGCAAAAGGCAAGGGGCTATTGACGAAAAGTGGCGGTTCTGGGAGGCCTCCTCGATCTGGCATCGTGATTACTCATCGAAGACAACAAGAAGGCTGGCGTCAGCGAAGGGACCGGTATCGACGACAACAAGAGAAAAGGCATCAAGAAGAGTGGAATCGGCATAAGGATCATTGGAATTGTCCGTTTTTTATTCATTGTTGGGAGGAAGGTATTAAGTTACCTACTGTTGAAGATTGTCCAGAGTGCAATGGTTATTATGGAGTTAATCATCCTGTAAGAAGGTTTCAATCTGGTAATCAAGGTTTGCTCATTAATGAGCCGATCAGAGGGAGAGCATCAGTACATGATCGGCTGGGGGGCAGGCTCAGTGTACATGAAAGGCTTGGTAAATGCGTTGCATATTTTTCGAGAAACCAAGAGGAACTTGAAGAGATGGCAAATGCAAGAGTTCCTGATGAAGAAATATTTTACAGGGATCCTAATATACGTCGTGTGGAGACAACTAGGACTTATCAGCCAGTTTGGAAAACTAAGCTTCCTCAATGGTGTCCAGAGGGTTTGACAAAGACACAGAAGAGAAAAATACAGCGAGAGCGTCAAAAAGATTTATATCAAGAAGAAAGTCCCTCCAATGAGAGATCTGGTAACCAGCAGTGGCAGATAAGGCACAAGAATAAAGGTCCATCGGCAGATGTCAATATGGTGTTTATGTTGCCGATGGAATTTTTGGCTCTGTCTGATAGCGAAGAAGAGACTGTTTTCTCTGACCAAATAGCTCAATTAACGCTAGATCCAATGATGGCCATTTTTGAGAAGCCTGCCGATGATGAGAGACAACACCTTAAGGCTTTATTTGTAAAAGACAGAGTTGATGGGCAGCCTGTATCTAAGATACTTATTGATGGAGGAGCTGCAATTAATATTATGCCTTAT
Organism: Saccharum hybrid cultivar R570; assembly: GCA_038087645.1. Taxonomy (NCBI): domain Eukaryota; kingdom Viridiplantae; phylum Streptophyta; class Magnoliopsida; order Poales; family Poaceae; genus Saccharum; species Saccharum hybrid cultivar. The sequence continues at coordinate 6,076,764 of JAQSUU010000112.1, read as the reverse complement.
GTGATGTATCGGAAGCTTGGTAAGGGAGATCAAGACTTAACTAAGACCGATATGATGCTAAAGGATTTTGAAGGCAATATATCACCAGCTAAAGGGGCAGTATGTGTTGAGTTGACCATCGGCAGTAAAACCTTACCGACAACTTTCTTTGTTATTAATGGCAAGGGTGCATACAATCTGCTCTTGGGAAGGGATTGGATTCATGCTAATTGCTGTGTCCCTTCTACAATGCATCAATGTCTGGTACAATGGATTGGAGGTAAGATTGAAGTTGTTCCTAGTGACTCTTCTTATATTATCGCATCGGCAGAATCAGACACTTATGAGCGAACCAAGTGCATATCGGGAGAAGCCTGGGAAAAAGAGTTCCTCAAGATTACCGATTACGAAATTCTACCGATCCAAGCAGTCGGTTCTGAAGAAGAGTTTTAATGGATAGATTTGCCGATGATGGAAAATTAGGTCAAGGATTTACATCGGCAGATGATTTAATAGAAGTAGATATTGGTGAAGGTGATAGGCCAAGGCCCACTTTTATTAGCTCTAAGTTAAATTCCAAGTGTAAACAGCAATTAGTTGATTTGTTAAAGGAATATAAAGATTGTTTTGCTTGGAATTATACTGAAATGCCTGGATTAGACCGATCTATAGTTGAACATCGGTTGCCTATTAAATCTGGATTTCGGCCACATCAGCAGCCGGCTCGCCGATGCAATCCTAATATACTTCCGGATATTAAGGCCGAAATAACCAAATTAATTGAGGCAAAGTTTATTCGGCAGTGCCGATATGCAGAGTGGATTTCTAATGTGGTTCCTGTATATAAGAAAAATGGGAAACTTCGTGTTTGTATTGATTTCAGGAATCTCAATAAGGCCACACCAATGGATGGTTACCCAATGTCGATTGCTGATTTGTTGATTGATGCTGCAGCAGGGCATCAGATTATTAGTTTCATGGATGGTAATGCGGGTTATAATCAAATATTCATGGCTGAAGAAGATATTTCCAAGACTGCTTTTAGGTGTCCAGGTCATGTGGGATTATTTGAGTGGATAGTTATGACATTTGGTTTGAAAAATGCCGGTGCTACTTATCAAAGAGCTATGAACTTTATTTTCCATGAATATATCGGCACGTTGGTAGAAATCTACATTGATGACATAGTGATTAAGTCTGGAGACATCACAAAGCATCTAACCGATCTACGGAAGATATTGGAGTGCACAAGAAAACATGGGTTAAAGATGAATCCCAATAAATGTGCATTTGGTGTATCGGCGGGACAATTCTTGGGTTTTATGGTGCATCAGCGGGGCATTGAAATTAGTAGAAAATCTATTGAGGCAATCAACAAGGTTGTTGCTCCTGCCGATAAAATTGAATTACAGTCCTTGATCGGTAAGATTAATTTTATCAGAAGATTTATGTCTATTCTGTCAGGTAAGATCAAGGCTTTCAGTCCATTATTGAAATTGAAAGCCGATCAGGAATTTAAATGGGGGGATGAACAACAATTAGCCTTAGATCAGATTAAGAGTTATTTAACAAATCCTCCAGTGTTAGTTCCACCCCAACATGGAAAGCCTTTCAGATTGTATTTATCAACTGAAGATACTGTTATCGGTTCAGCTCTTATTCAAGAATTTGAAGGAAAGGAGCGTGTTATCTATTATTTGAGCAGACGATTAATAGATGCTGAAACCAGGTATTCGGCTATTGAGAAATTATGCTTATGCTTATACTTCTCTTGTATTAAGTTGAGGCATTATTTACTATTGGCTGAATGTACCGTCATATGCAAAGATGATGTGGTTAAATATATGCTATCTATGCCAATATTAAATGGTAGGATTGGTAAATGGATTTTAGCATTATCAGAGTTTGACCTACGTTATGAATCGGCTAAGGCAGTTAAAGGACAGGTTATGGCCGATTTTGTTACTCAACATTGCAACACGGTGGATTCTCTGGAAGTTGCTCCGTGGACACTTTTCTTTGATGGGTCTACTTGTGGTGAAGGGGCAGGCATCGGTATCGTGTTAATTTTCCCTCAGGGGAAGAAGTATGAGTTCTCATTGCCGATCGTTGCTACATCGACAAACAATCAAGCTGAGTACCAAGCCCTGATAAAAGGGTTAGAATTGCTTAAAGAAGTACAGGCTGATGCTGTTGAAGTCTTTGGTGATTCTATGCTAGTTATAAATCAGTTGATTGGGGTTTATGAATGCCGAAGTGAAATTCTAATTTCATATCATGAAAAGTGTTTGGAATTGTTGAAAGGGTTTAGGAGTTTTCATCTGGAGCATATTTCCCGGATGCATAATGAAGAGGCTAACCGATTGGCTCAGCATGCTTCAGGGTATCAACCTGTTCAAGAAGCATTGATATCAGTGGCTGATACCGATGACTGGAGAAAGGAAATTATTGATTATTTAAAGAATCCATCTAAAAAGGTTGAAAGACGTATAAGGTTCCAAGCGACCAAGTATGTACTCCTCAATGATGAATTGTATTACCGTACCATAGATGGAGTTTTACTCAGGTGTGTTAGCATAGAGGAATCAAAAAGCCTGATGAGTGAAATTCATGAGGGAGTATGTGGGGCTCATCAGTCAGCTTTCAAGATGAAATGGATGATCAGAAGAAATGGATATTATTGGCCGACTATTCTTGAGGATTGTTTTAAATATTTTAAAGGATGCCAGGAATGTCAAAAATTTGGTAATATTCAAAGAGCACCCGCATCGGCTATGAACCCCATAATTAAACCTTGGCCATTTCGGGGTTGGGCTATTGATCTCATCGGTCAGATTTATCCACCATCGAGTAAAGGGCATAAGTTTATTCTGGTTGCTACCGATTATTTCACAAAGTGGGTTGAAGTAATTCCTTTAAAAAAGGTGACATCGGCTAACATGGTTGATTTTGTGAAGGAGCATATTGTTTACCGATTTGGCATCCCTCAAACCATCACTACCGATCAGGGCACTATGTTTACATCGGGTGAATTTGATGAGTTTGCTATAAGTATGGGAATTAAAGTTTTGAATTCTTCACCGTATTATGCCCAAGCTAATGGCCAGGCTGAAGCATCTAATAAAGGAATTATCAAACTCATTAAGCGCAAGATTAAAGAGTATCCTAAAAAGTGCCATACAATATTAAATGAAGCTTTGTGGTCATATCGGATGGCATGTCATGGTGCAACCAAGGTATCACCTTATCAATTGGTGTATGGACACGATACGGTATTACCTTGGGAAATTAAGATTGACGAATGCACTTTCAGGATCAACTGACAGCCGATGATTATGATATTCTTATGAAAGATGAATTGGAAGATGTAGCAGGTCATTGGTTAAAAGCTTTGGTTAGCATCGAGGAGAATAAGAAAAGGGTAGCTAGATGGTATGACAAGAAAGTGAAGGTAAATGAATTTGTCGATGGTGAATTGGTTTGGAAATTGATTTTACCGATTGGGACTAAAAGTTCTAAGTTTGGCAAATGGTCACCTAATTGGGAAGGTCCATATCGGATAAATCAATCTGTTCCTGGTAATGCGTATATTCTTGAAACTCTCGAAGGAGTTGTGTTTCCCAGAGCATTAAATGGAAAATATTTAAAGAAATATTACCCTAGTATCTGGATAGACGCATAAGAGTATAGTTGCCGATAACAATCCTATCGGCTGGAGATAAAATAAAGTATCAATTGTTGCCGATGCGCTAATTTAACAAAGCCTGGATGGCTGATATCGCACGCAGGCGAATTTCATCGGCTTCTTTTAATTCTTTGGCGTCTTCATCGGCACTTCCTTCCACAGGCTTGAGTTTCTTTTTCAGGACCAAGGCCTTGCGAGCTTGAGCATCTCGTTCCTGTTGAAGGGCCTTGATGGCGTCGGGAAGCTGGTCTTCTTCTTGTTTAGCTTGAGTCAGAGCTGTTTCAACCTTTTCTAGCTCAGCTAGCAGGGCTGCTTTCTTTGCCGATAGATCTAAGATTTTCTGCCTAAGATCGGCACTGGAGGCTTGCAAGTTGTTGATATTCTTGTCCTTCTCATCGGCAGTTTGCTTCAGCTGCAGCATTTCCTCTTTAAGTTGAGTCTGAGCTGCTCTGTCAGCAATACGATGAACGACCCTTTGATATTGAAGTTGTCTGCTCTCCAGATGGACCGCTGGAAAGATGATCTCTTCAACATTGGCAGGGACTTGGCCGTGGATCGTTTTGAAGATAGCCCTCGCAGGGTCCGAGTCGATCACCAATTAGGCAGTGTCTTGCTGCAACAGATTTAGGAGGGCTTCTAGCTTGCCGTAGGTGTCTGACGATATTGTTCCCAACGCCAGGGAAGAACTTGCCTCTTCTCCGTCATCATCGGAGACATCGATAGCAAAAGAGAATAAGCTATCGGGAGAATCTTGTTCCTATGAAATAAAGAGAATTAGAGATCCTGTCTGTGATATCTGGGGATATTATAAACCAAACAATTAATTGGTTTACCTGCATTAGAGCGATTTCTTGAGCTTGGCTTGAGGGAGCGGCTTGTAGAGGGTCATATGAGGGATCGGCAGAGAATGCCGATGGAATGTCTTCTATGGTCACATCGGTAGTTGGCCCTTGGGGTATAATTGCCGATGATATATCTTGGATAGAAGGAGCAGCTTGTTCAGTTACATCAGTGGGCTGACTGACGGGTGATGGAGCAGACGCAGGGGCTGGTGTAAATTTCTGTCGTTTTTGTTGAGCTTCAGCATCGGTCAAAGCTTTACGCTTTGTTTGTGCTTCAACGACAATTGGCTGGGGGGCATCGACATCTGTTGGTTGGGGAGCCTGCATGCTTGGCGTGCTTGCCGATATGCCCGTTTGTTGCTACAAAAATGGGTATAAGATTGGATATTTAGCAAAAAAAAGAGAATACCTCTGAAGGGGGAGTAGAGGACGTGGTGCTTGGTAAAGTTGCCGATGACGATCCAGCTGCAGCTTGCACACCCTGATAGTTGTGTGTTAATGTAAAGTATATCAGCAGAAAACAAAGTAAGCAAGGTTATTACCTTAAAAGCTTTGATTAGGCTTGAAGCAGCAGCCTTTGGAGAAACCCTGGATGTTCCCAGTCTTGGTCTGGAAGTGATGGTTTTGGTACGAGCCCTTTGGAAGGTCAAGGCTTCTAAGGTGGGGGCGTTATAGCCGATTACCGAGACCGGAGAGGCTGGAAGGAGGTTGAAGGGTTTTCCACTTTTGCTTATTGGTGGAACTGGATCATCGGCCTGTTTCAAGGAAGGTTAGCTACCGATATGCATACACAAGGAAATAAAGAGATAAAAAGTTAAAAGGAACTTACTGCATTGTTAGGAATGGCGTAATCGGGATCAATCATATGCCGATATGTGTGAACAGATGTTGAAAACAGCTGTTCTTTCCACTCTTGTCACCATTGCTTATATGACTCTGTTATGAAAGATGCTAGTGACCAGGTGGAGAGATCGACATTTGAGATATCGGCATCGGGAGCAAGCCTTACTATCCTGCTCCATTCAGTTCCAGTGGTAATGATTTCTCTGGGTTTTATCACATCGGCATAACATAACTTGATTGGTAGTTGCCCAAAGGCCAGCTGGCGGGATACTGCCGATGGATTGTAAAATTCATAAGTAATGTGGGAAGCTTTCCCGCTACCAAATGTGTTGACTGTGATTGCTCTGGGGGTGATAATGGCCATCATAAGATCGTTGTCTTGGTTCAGATCACTATCGGCGAAATTAAAGAGGAGAGGGAACTTGTTGTCCTCATCAATGTAAGGTACCCAAGCCCTAAGGTCACGAGGGAGGCCATGGTAGAAAGTCTGAAAAAATCTGCCGATTTGGTCTTCATTAGCTTCTGTTCCGGGAAGGACAATTATGGCTTCACCGAAGTTGAGAGGAGGGCGTGTTGCCGTTTCATCGTCTCTAAGGACATAATCTTCGGGAATTTCTCATGGGAATTCTTAAGCAAAGAGATCCCACTGTAAACGCTTGTGCATGTGAGCGTTTAACCACATATTGACAAACCACCATGGGCCTCCCAGATTGCCGATGGGTTCGCCAAGTATAAGCTTCTGAGATACTTGGTGGAGAAGGTGGTAGGTTGAGCTCAGGAGATATCGGCCAAGTGGGAATCTGACACCGTTGGCTAAGAGTTCTGCTGCTGGGAGGAAAGCATTAGTTGGTCCTACCGATCGGCTGCAGAAAATAAACTTTTCCAGCCACATGTTCAGGAATGTGGCATGTTCCCTTTGATTGACGGTGCCAGTCTTTTGGTACTCTTGGATGTATCCCGTCCAGCCGCCGATGTTGTGTGTATTTACTCTGTATTCAGCTTTTCTGCCAAAAATATGGCCTTCATCGACAGTTGAGATGTCCAAGCCTGTGAGCATATAGACATCGGCAAGAGTAGGGGCACATGGGCCATGACCAAACATGAAGGTGTTGGTGGTATCCGACCAAAATTGAGCGGCAGCTATCATCATGGATTCATTCTTTTGTATATCGGTAATGGATAGCCTGATACACTGATCTATCTTCCGTTCTGCCCAGAACACTTGCATTGATCTGTTGACCCTCAAGAACCAGTTTTTCCATCCTTTGGTGGGTTTGGGCCAAGAATGGAACGTGTCTTTCCACAGATTCAAAGAGAAATTTTGAGATTTGTAGGGAATACAATTTGCCTCTGCATTGATCAGGTCAGTTAGATCTGGGTCGCCCATTGGACCTAGGCAATGGAGAGGAGGCTGATGGGTTGGAATCACCAGTGTGTTGCGTAGTTCCTGAGTTTGGAGGACCGAGAAAATGAAGAAGATAGGAAAATGCTAACTGTAAGAACTCGCAGGGAACCGAAAGGATTAAAGTAAAAGTAATAAGAAGAAGAACGAACCGCAGGGACATCGAAGTTAACAGCCATTGCTTCGAACGGATGAGGGCACGAGCTGGGAACTTGAAGATGACAGTGGCTCTGGTGAGTTGAGGATGCGCGGTTGTTGGTTAGGGTTGGCTCCGGAGTGGGAATGCCAAAGGATGGAGTTTGAAGGTAGAAGATGAACAGCCCGGAGAAATCTATTTATAGGCCATTTGGGGTAGGGGTATTCTTGACTTATCTCTATGCCGTATGCGGATAGATCGAGGTGGTTCAGTTGGATATGGTAACTGTTCACACGACAATCAAGGGATGGTACAGAAGATTTGACGGCAAGTAATCATGACTTGAAGGATATCTCGATACAGGATTTTTCGGTTCTAAAAAGTGATGCATTGTGGTAAGATCTTGCTGATGGATTGTTATTTTGGTATCTCAACCGAAATTAAGGTAAAGAAGGTTGGAAAATGTGCGATATTTATTGAGATACATGGATTAGATCTAGATTTGATTAAATCTAGTAACAAATCATGTTATGCTTGGAGAATGGGTTGAAGAAATAGATAACAGCAAGCATCAGCTGGAGTAAATTTCGGAGCATCAGTATCTTATACTCCGAAATTAGGGGGCATGTGTTGACATCGTTTTTAGCACGTGTCAAGGTAATCAGGAAGGGTTAATCAACAAAGGAAAGATTACCGTGTAGATTGATAGCCAAGGAGAATAAGTTTGTTTTTGAGTGGTGGCAGCATATGGATTTAATTTGAAGGGTTGCCAATGAGGTTAAGGGTATTATTGCCGATGCCGATGAAAGAGGATTTAGAGACTGCTGCCGATGAGACAAGGGATGTACCGATGAAGGAAGGTATGAAGACTACAGCCGATGAAACAGGGAATGTACCGATAGAAGGAGCTCGAAGGCTGCTGCCGATGGAATAGGGACTGTGCCGTTGAAAAGGAGGTCGATGAGAATACCATCGTGATTGAGGCAGACTATGGGGTAAAATAGGAGTTAATTTCCTTGTGTACGTTTAGTAGAGTCTGAGTTATATCAAAGTCATATTTTTTCCTTAGATTTGGATTTAGTGTCCTAGTCGTATTAAGGTTATGTTTCTATAGATCAGGATATAAATATAGAGTGAAGGGCAATGTAATAAAAAATCAATCAATACATCAAAAAACAGCTTTTACTCTTATTTACATCTACTTTCGGCGACTTCGTTAATTTGCATATTTTCCTTTTTACGAGTTATCATCGATTCGGCGAGTTGCATTGCTCTAAGTGCAATCTTCGACGATCCTCGAGTTCCGCGTGAGTACCTCTTGGCCGTGACTTCCGGACGTATCGCTGTTGTCAGGACCAAAGTGCTCGTATCTTCGTCCTTGTCGATTAACAGGTCAAATCGACTGGCACGCTTTGGATATCGACTTCGGGTATTAGCCCTTTGTGTTTGCAGATTCACTTTTGCATCAACAATGCTTAACACCAGGGTGTTACACCTCTAGTCCGCCATCTCGACCCTACACCAACAAGGATGCCAACTTCCTTATTATTAGTGCATTGCAGTTAGTGGCGGATCCAGAATGAGGACAAAGGGGGGCTAAATAGTGAAGATTTAAGGCTAAACCTAAAGATTAATGGAGATTTAAGGCTAATTAACGCTTATTTAATGGACAAAGCAGGCTCATAGGGGGGCTGGAGCCCACCTAGCCCCCCCTTTGGATCCGCCCCTGATTGCAGTGATTAATATGATAATCAAGATATTTATGAAGGAGTGCATTGAAAATGGGAGTAATCTTGGCAGCAACGATGCCAACTTCGTTATCAGTGGCATTCTTTTGCAACCTGTTCCAAAGGTAAACCTATAGCGGTCGTTTTTTTCCTTAGTCAAGCTAATCAGATTTTCCTTGATTAATTATTCTACTACATATAACCCAGCAGGCATAGGGATCAGCATATGCCTTTCATTTGAGAATTGCTTTGTATGATCTACTTGTCGTTTCCATGTGCTCACATCCTAATGCACTTCCAACATTAAAACTTGAGTCTTGATTGTTTGGGAAATGGGCCAAGTAATCTTTGTGTATACTGTATTATTTTAATTTTCTTTGGTCACTTACTTTTTAGTTCCCAATGGGTTACTGATCACATTATTTTCAGTCAGTTCACACTCCTTGGACTCATTTCCCAAACAACTGCAACACTGAACCCATGCTAAATGCAGCCTACCCAAATTCCACCCTAAATTCTACTATGCAAAAAGAAGATTCCCCATCACATCAAAATGTCGGCACATATATGGAGTACTAAATGTAGATGAAATCAAAAACTAATTGCACAATTTTGTTGTACTCTGCTAGACGAATATTATAAGCCTAATTAATCAATATTTGGACAATTATTACCAAATAAAAACAAAATTGCTACAGTGTGACGGGACATTTACTATGTAAAGTTTGGATCCCAAATTTAGGATCTAAACAAGCCCTATTTATCTTTCTTTGTATTTTTCCTTATCCCAACAAGTGCCTATGCCTGGACACTTCCTATGACTCTGTAATTTAATGCCATAGAACCCTTATGCTGCAGTACTGAACCCATAATAACAAATGCCATTTTTAAAAATATAAATATAGGTTCTATATGGGCTTAATTCGCCTACCAGACATTGTATGACCTTTTAGGCTTGCCACCTGGGTGGATGGAATGGTCTGGCTGTGTTGTTGTACGTCTACTCTTCTCTTTTTTTTCGCTTTGTTTTTTGACTACAAACATGTTATCCTTAGTAATTATGTTTTCTTATATTCCTCATTTGTTATGTATATTAAATCTACTTTGTCTTTCTATACATTCAGATACTAGGGACTAGAAGTGAATTCTGGTGGCGACCAATGAATGAGATAAAGAATAGAGGCAAGTCTTCAAGATTGTTGTTTATCCCCAGATCTTACTGTTTTTGTTTGTCTTTGTCTATGTTCAGAATGACAGGCAAAAACTGGAGCCACATGTATGTTTTGGTGTAACCTTCAGTTCATCATATAATTTGCACGCATGTTATGAAATCAAATCATGCAGCACTTTCTCAGAATGCTAGCTTTGCAATTTCTCTTATCAGGACAATTTCACTATGTGTAATGCTCACTCTTGCTCTTTATATATTTATAAACTTTCGACACCAGCATGCCGTTACTTCAATCATGTTGTTCAGCCAATTGTCAATTCTAACACATAACTTGGTTCTTTTCTTTTGAACTTGCTAAATGGCGCCCGCAGCGATGCGCGGGGTTCCTTGCTAGGAAGATCTTTTGTTTCTAAGACGGGAACCCACTGTTCTACTGTTCATCCACGATACTTTCATCCCAGCCGTCCATCTGTGTCGTCCTGCCTTCATCCCGGCCGTACATCTGTGTCTTCAGAAACGTCTTTGGCCTTGAACCCCGCGCCCGGCTCACGGCTGCACGCCTCTGCCTCTTCCCCTCCACCGGGCCGTCAAAGGAAACAACAACACACAGCATTGCACCTCGTCACATCCGCCTCCATCCTATTCGTCCTCCTCTGCCGCTCCACGTGCGGAGGCCGCCTCCGCCCTATGCTAGGTGCCCAACCCTCCATCTATGGCACTTTTGTCGGTGACAGCCACCAAACAGGCACGCGCACCCCTTCTCTCCCGTTCCTGCTGTGCGAATTTGAGCACCCAAACCCTACCTATCTGTATTTGGATTTGATCTGATCCATTTATACAGGTGTGGATACATGTATTACGCCTACAAACTTTTTTGTTTCCTTTTTCTGAAAAAGATTGCCTCTGACCCAATAAAGGAGAGAGTCCAGTACAGTTTATTTGGTGATCATCAAGGTACCAACATTACATTTTGACTCCCGTGCGTCTTCTTTGATTATTTTTTTCTATCAGCTTCAGTTTCGTCAGATGCTGCGCTGTTTCAGGAGGACTTCGAGGACGACCATCAATGTGGACCTCCTTGATTGGTGGTCATGATGACGCTCAGATCGGCCACTGCACCGCGGTCATCCAGGCCAGTCCGAGGTCCACATCGATGATGCTCAATCAGGCTAAACACCTGCATATTTATCCAGAGGAGGTAATATTGTAATTTCTGCCGTCGGAAACAAGCTGCAGCCTCCATTGTTGATATTGTTGATTGTCTGCAGTTTTTCAGTTTGAGGCTGTGCATGCTTATAAATCCACAGATGAGCGCATGATGATAGAACAAGAACATCGATCTGAACATGCATCCAACCAAGGTAAAGATGCATTGTGTTTTCTACGGTTCTAATTAAGCTGCATCTACTACCTGTGGTTCTGTTTGATCCAGATGTGTTGTGTGCTCCCCCACCTGCACCTTTGGTCCCAGAAAATATTACTGATTATTAGGCTATTACCTGGGGCAACCTACTGTCACTGTTGCTATCGAGTCATTGTCTTCATAGTTTACTGTTTTTGGGCAGCCATGAAATGCCCCAGCATTTCAGGAGTCTCACGGAGGCACTGTCCATCAGAAATGCTTTAAACAGGCTACACATAGCTCGGAACTTCGTGAGACAAGTCCTTTGGGATACTGTTTTATGTGTTCGTCAGCTGCAGTGGCAGATCTGTACTGATATGTTTCACATTCCATCTTTATTCTCTGTAATTTCCCATTCAGAACTATCCAAACATACAGCCATATTGACTAACTTCTTTGATGCATTATGCTTTGAGTTGCATTATTTGTATGCAATGCTCTGTTCTATGCTCTACCTGACTGAAAAGCCCTTTTCTTTGCATATGTAATTTGCACTGTGCGGTGCACCCAGACACATTTATAAATTCACCTTTGCATGTAGTGCCAAATAGTATTGATTATGATCCCTACTGCTAGATCAATAACATCAATAGTCGAAGCATAAGCAAGTGTACAGGGATGCTTGGCAGCCATGCATATTTTGTAATTTTTAACAAGATGTTATTTTCCTCATTGTAAATGGCTCGACTGGATAGAGGGTGCTTTAAAAAATGCCTGGGCTGTGCTCATTGTTAATGCTTACTTTGCTCGATATGCCTCTGATTTTTTTAAGGCTAACAGACTAATGTTGGAACTGCTACTGCTAATATTTGACAAAAGTATGATCTGCTGGATAGATCAATTGAGAAGCTTAATAACACACTATGGAATGTAAGGACTGCTCATGTTTAAATCGATGTGCTCCAGCTTCATTTGTCTGTTTACTAATCATAGTGAAATGCTACATGATTTTTGTGCCTCCACCTTTTTGTCCTGTAAGTTTCATATTCATGTTAATAGCAATCCACTGTTAAAGAAAGCCTTACTAGGAAATGATGTAAACTTACTAGAAATGTCTCCGTGCAAAGATTTACTACTTATTCCTCTAATTTTGGAAATTTAGACGTGCTCTAATCTTAATTGATTTCAGTAACCTTTTTGCATTATGGAATGCCCTGCCGGACCTAATATGTATAAAGCCACAGTTCATAGCATGGTACACAAGGGCTGATCTGGTGGCTTCTGAATTAGATATTCCTGATGATGTGGCTATATGATTTTGTTTTTATGTCCTCTGATTACTGATCATAAGCTAAAAGGTAATATCTGAGCTTCCATCTATAGTAATAGTTGCAATACCATGTCAATATACTTTCTGCATCCCAAATAAAAGAAACTGCACACGCTACCCAATGACTTATTTAGGCCTTTTCATAGATTCATATTATTACAATAAAGTCTATTGCACACTCTTGCTAAACCCTCCTGCTCTATACTTGAAATCACTACTGTGATGCATGTTCTCAGCTACAAATGTCTTCTTATTTGTTTTTAAACTTAGTGACTATCAATGAAGCCACTCCTAGAGCTTTTGTCTACAGGAGTCCACTGCAACAAGTATAGATCCTTTGAGAGTTCTCGTGCTCTAACAATCTACAGGTATGTTCATAGCAACCAGTTAGTGAGACCAATGAATTTCTTTGTTATTGCCACTTGCCAGCATCTTATTAGGTAACGCTACACGGCTACAGTCTTATAGATTTGCTTCTGTCCACTGAGGTTTCATATACCCAGTAACATTTTGTGTTCTTACTGTTTCTTATGCCAACTTCAGTGTTCTTGATATTTAGAAGCAAAGCAACATTATGTTTATTCAGCCACGAGGTTGGGCCAGACCCTTAACCTGCTTCCTATATATATATATATATATATATATATATATATATATATATATATATATATATATATATATATATATATATATATATATATATATAGAGAGAGAGAGAGAGAGAGAGAGAGAGAGAGCTATTTACCTGTAGCTGGCTATAGAATAAGAAATTCTGTAGCCACTGGCCAGGCCATCAGACCGAGCGGCACGACGCGCTCTTGGTTCCACCAAACCAACTGAGCGGCCGGCTGACCTTCCGGCTTGGCTCAACCATCTTTCGGCTTAGCTAAGCTCGACGCGCACGACGGTCATTATTAGTGCAGCGAACAAGTTCCGCGTTGACTGCTCCCATCCCGTCATCTAAAGATATGAGAACGTTTGGACAGGACGGAACCACAGCGTGTCCACGGTAGCCAAATAGATTTCGATCGTCTGATTTTGGATCCACGGTTCTCCAGTGGTTGACCGTCGGCGGGTGAACAGGACTTCCGCTCGGTCTGGTCAAACTGAGGTACACCTGGTACGGTGTTGTCGAGCGTGCATTGGCCGCCGGTGCTCGTTGTCGAGCCGTGGTTGGTTGGCTTCGCCCGGGCCCATGTGCAGTAGCAGCTGAGGATTGTGCTTTACGCCGAACTCTTCGGGTGAGGCCGTTGGGCGCTGTGCCTGTGCGCCGGTGGCTACACCAGAGGCACTGCTTGCTGGGCTCCACCGCCTTTTGTCTGCTATGGGTCCGCGTCTCAGCGAGAGTGGTGTGGGCTGCTCAGTTCGTTCGGGTCTGTCGGCCCAGGTGGGATTGGGATAAAAACATCGCCAGCGGCTCTTTTCCTTCTCCCCTTCCGTTTCACCGTTCCTCTGAGGTAAGCGCCGCCGGTGGTCCTTTGCTCGCCTTTTGCTGCGTTTAGCTAGTGTCGGCTCCTCTTGATCGCTTCTCTCGTGCCGGCGGTGACCGCACGGCGGCGCGCCGCCTCTGTAGGGTGCTGCGGGGGTGTCCACCAGGTGTCAGATCTGTGGCGGCGGGTGCTCCATCTGCGCCAGGGCTGCGTCCAGTGCCGCAGGACCTCCGCCGGCTCGTGGTGACCTCGGCTCGCCGGCGTCGTGCCTGCTCCGTCTGCATTTGTTTATTTGGTATGCTTTCTTGAACCGGTGCAGATTTGTGCATTCTACTGTTTCTCTTGATACGGTCACTTAGTAGATGTCTCTGACAGACATTTTTTGTGTTACGTTTCTCTTTTTGGGGGACGATTTGCTCCCGCTTCTTTCGACGTTGTCGCGCTGCCGGTGTGCTCGTGTGTTTTCCTTTTCAATTGTGGGTCCTTTCTACTTCTCTCTGTTGCACAGGCTCTGACTATGTTTGTTGTGGGCGCGTCCTACCTGTCCCTATTACCGTCCGTGGCGGCTAGGTGTGGGTTGCCATATGCATCGGTGGTGTTCGACACCGGCCTATGGTGTGGAGATTGATGTGTCCCGCCGTTTTTTCTTTTGGGCACCTCCGGGTGAACTTTTAGGCCCAGGATATGAGCAGGCTGCTCTGCAGGCTGTAGCGTTTCTGCAAAGAATGTATCGTTTTGTGGTGGTTGATTACAATTTCCAGGGCGTCGTCCAGTATAGTGAGATTGCACGGAGTGCGGTCTCTGTTGCTGCTACGGCAGCTGGGGTTCTGGGTAGGGTGGCGAGAGGCAGGAAAGAATTGGTGCTGTAGCCTGAATGTTTGATGAAGGAGGTGTCGTTGCTTAGTCTTCTTGTTTGATTTTTTCGTTTGCCCCTAGAGAGTGTGTACCTGCCGGCTTTGCATTTGTAGCTTAAAAGTACAAATAGATTTGTTCCTCTCTGTATTAAACCGAGTGCTGTTTGGCTCCTTGTGCACATGGATTGTTTCGGTGCCGTCATGTGGCAGGAAGAGTTGGCATGGCTTTAGGTGCTTCTGTGCCCTTTGATCATGGTGCCGACGATGCAGGCAGTAGGTTATCTTAGCCCCCTCTTGTTAAAAAAAAAAACTTAACTGCCTGCTTGGCCCCTGTAGTCGGTTGTGATTGCTAATTGATTCGTCACCTGGCCTATCTAGCTCCTCTCAGGCGACCTCTCATGGAATAGAAGAAGTGTCTGATGCTACTCTGTCTTCTCCGGTTCTTACAAGCGTAAGCTTTGTCTTCCCTTTTCCCGTTTTTGATCCCAGTAAACATCAACAGCATGCTGTGCTCACATGCTCCAATCTGATTTATATTGCAGACCCCTCCTCCAGTTGTTCAGATCAACGATCCCCCATCCGTGAAAAGTCAGGCACGGTAATACATCAACTGAAATTGGTTATATATCTTAGCTGCTCTTGTTGCACCAAACCTATACAATGTCAGCAGAGTTTACAGTCATACTTTAGTACCATCGAATTAGTTACCTGGTTGCCCCATACCTAAGTGATATATAGATAGACATGTGGTTCTGCAGCGATTGTTGCATGTTGTGTTCTGCCTTGATTGTTTGCTTCTCAATTGTCGACACATATGCCAGATATATTGAAATATTGAGTTCCATGGCTGCCTTTGTTGTAGAGATGTCTTTGAAAAGGACGGCCATCCTGGTGCTAGAAAGAGACTATCTTTTGAGAATGAAAATGCTGATCGGGTATGTGCTATAGCTTACACATGGAAATGCTATTCCAACCTGTCTACATCGTGAGATGCTTTCACTGATTCTTTTTATTTTTCCTAAACATAGCTGGTGTCCGAAGATTCTCAGGAGATCGAAGAACTGCCAGGCCATCCAGACCAGGCTTCTACAGACATGGCACAGAAAAGGTTACATCAAACCAATTGCTCAACAGCTTTTTCCTTAGCCAAGCATACTCTTGTTTGTGCTTGTGGTATTTATTGCTTTTCTTCCAACAGTGATGAGACTGGCAAAGAACTTCCTCATAAGAAGAAACGGTCTCGTGGAGACCACTCTTTGGCTCAGGAGAGTGGCTAGACCAGGTAACATCTGGTACTACTGTTTCCAAATATGCTTTTCTTTCCTCTGCTGTTACCTCATCTGATTCCAACCAAATACATGCAGCGTGTTCATGCTGGTCCAGAGCTTTTGGTTGGATAGCCTCGCTTCATTTTGCCATCCAGGGGAGACTCTTGCCTGCTTTTGCTGGTGCCCTATCTTCCGTGATAGCAAGTTGGTCTGATGGAGCAGACCCACGCTGAAGACTGGCACCCATTGGTATGGGTTGCGGCCGTGACTCGGCCTGTAAGCATGAGAAACTCCCCGTCTCCATCGCCTTTGCGATTAGGCCTGTGTATATTTTGCGTGCATGCTAGCACGACGGCACTGTGCGCCGGTTGTGGTGGCCTGGCCACCATCTCAAATCTGAACTGCCTGCACCGTGCGATACGGATATGCAGCTTGAACTGTGTACGCTGAAACAACTACAGAACCTTTTCGTCGCTGTTTGTAACAGATTCTGTTGCTCGTATGTTCTAGCTTGATCTGTTCCTCTCCTTAATGTTTATATTTTGCGTGCCTGCTAGCACGACGGCCATGCTACTTAAAACGATGTCTGTATGTACTACTATGTAAGACATGGACGCTAAACGTCCCTACCTGATGTTTCGGTGCACTTCTAGACCTTTTTTTAAATGTTCTATCCCGTGCAATACAAACGTAGTTTGACTATCTAAAATCTAGCATACAATGTTGGCTGATCTGTTGCTTCAACACTTTGGTGCTGCAGTTCTAAATCTCCTTTTTCCAGTGTTATTCCGCAACAGCGATATACAGCCGGTCAGTCCCCCGCGCGCATGGGCGCGCGCAAAAGACTAGTGACCTCGATTTGGCCTGCTCTCTCCGTCCCAAATCCCACGCCGGGCCGATTCCGCCGCCCGCGCCCCACGGCCGAGGAGGCCCTGACCCCCCGCGAAGCGACCGGCGGCGGCCCTGCTCCCCCGTGAAGGTGACGCCGGGCTCGGACGGGCCCTCCGCAACCCCGACCACACCGGCGGGTGATGCGGTGTGTGCCAGACGGTGGCAGCTGATGCGGATCGGCAGATGGTGGCTGGCGGCGGCGGTGCCCCTTCTCCACAGGCGGCAGCGCATGGCTGTGGTGCCTCCTCCATCCCACCCCTCGGCGTCGGCGCGTCCCGCAACTGGCACCTTGCGGATTGCCACCACACCCCACCCCCACCCCGTGCCTTGCCTCGCGTGAACACCAGCCAACCTACCCCACGCGAGCAGTATCCCCCGAGCGCGGTGTTGGGGATCGGGGTGGAGACAGCGCGCTGCTACTGCTAGTGCTCCGAGCCTCAAGGCCGCTGAGGAAGCAGCCTCGATGCTCGATCCACACTTCTCCGAGCTTCCGACGAACAGTTGTGAAGAAAAATGTATGGAGCCTATCCAGGTGAGCCGCTCCATACTACCACTAACCCCGTAATGAATTTGTTTTGTCTTATATCTTTTTTATTTGAACAAACACCTTTGTTTCAGATCTGATTAGTAAAAAAATTGTTACTGCATAGCACGAGATGATATCGGAGGTTCCTTGTTTGCCCCAACAACTGCTTGCTAGACCCTATGCATCTAGACCCCATTCTGTTCGCCAACAAATAAGTGACTATTTGCAATGTTTAATGTGGTTGCATTTTCAAACACGCATGATTTCTTATTTTGTTGGTCTCTCTTTGCTTCCTCATATCAATATCATCATTCCATTGTGCTATATATATTTTTTTGTAGTAAGTAGATGATGCTATTCCGGTAAATGTATTATCATAACTTGATCACCATCGTGGTAAATGTATTATTGTAATCAATTACGGCAAAATGGCTTTGTTATGATAAGTTGGATGGTTCAACATGATAATTAAGATTCAATAATTACGATAAGTCTGATGACTTGAGGTGTCCATATTATTTAAGAATTAACGACTTCTGCCTATTATGCTAAATTAGCAAGAAATGGTTACGATAAGTTGAATAGCTTGACATGTTAATTATGATTATGAATTACCACAATTTATGCTAGAGTTCATGTTCTACTCATGTTTTCTGAAAATCAACCTTACCAGATGCCATAATTTTGGTTCTCATTTAGATTCAGGTAGCTGTTAGTTCAGTCAGTGAACATGGTTTCAGCGATCTTGTGATACTTGTTCCCTGTGTAAATCATATACACTAGTCTTCCTTGTTTCATGTGTAATCATATAGACCAATCTTTCGGTAAGCATTGCTATCTTATGGTAAGTCCATCTAATTAGTTATGTCGTCCAAATTTTAAAACAAAATCGTAACTTAGGTTGCTGTTATAGTAATTTAATATATTTGTTGTACAGGACTCTCTAATTTATTGTTTCTTATAAATCATAAGGATCAATCTTCCAGTAAGTACTGATGTGTGATTGTGTCTAACAGATAGTGTGCTCCATTAGTTTAGTCTCAATTCTTATGGATGCCTGTGAAAAAACTGAGTCATTGTTCACCTATTTACTTCATGCTATACTTTTCCCCTTGTGCTCAAATTAATCCGAGTACCACTAGTTTAGCAGTATTGCTTACTTAGCCTTGGTTGTTTGAGCATCCATCACAAATAAAACTAATGAGGTGTCTGTGAGATGGACCAGTGCTTGATAGTCTCCATGCAACGGCAGGTAATTGTTTCCTTTTCCTCTTTTTGATATAGAGCAGCTTACTAGTAAAATTGGTCCTATGCCTGAACTGCTAATGACTCGAGTACATAAGGAATACAGAGTAGTTCATTAAAAATTTCTTGTATCTCACTGTTCTTTGATTGACAAAGGTAGTCTAATCAGAATGGATTATAGTGATCCATATATAAAGGACATATATTGTAATATATCATTTGAGGCACAATTTTGGTTGCTCCCTAACCAAATTATTGATTCAAATTATTGTAATTACTTAACAACCTATTGGACTCCTCATTTGAGTAGCATTGACCCTAAATTGTGGTACCTCCCTATCTTCATTATGATAATTTCGATCATTCTTATTAATTTTTATCGTGAACCATAGTCCAAAGTTCTTGTAAACACTTATATTCATAGTGCCCATTTCTCATAAATACCAGTGTAAGTTATGTCGAAGGAAAATTCATAATATAGAATTCTTGTAAATATTATTAGTGAAGTTCTTGTAAATATTGTTAGTATTTTCGTAAACACAATTCTCGTAAATATTATGTAACTTGTACTGAAGTTACGATAATTTCAATTGTACTGAAGTTACGATAATTTCAATCATTCTTGTTAATTTTAATCGTCAGCCATAGTAAAAAATTCTCGTAAATTCTCAGTTGTGTGGTTTTTAGCCTTTTTTTTACTCAAAAAACTAGGCCAACACTTGTTTTTCTTTTTCTTCGTCTAATAAAAATTGTGGCAAAGCCTCTGTCGCCCCTTCAAAAAAAATTACTACTGTTGTGCTTTTGTTTCATATGCATGATTTCAGGTGGTGAAACTTTAGGAGAAATTAGCAGGCAGCATCTGTGTTTTTGTGTTTAGAGAGCAGCCTTTGGCATGGTCTGTTGATCTTGTCCATGTTATGATTATGCTCAGGCTCCACTTTGTTTCATCTTGACATATCTTTTGTTCACGTAAATAAAAAAAGATCAATCTTGAGCCAGCTTATCCATACATGTTCATGTTAAGAATCATATTATTTAAAATTGTTCATATTTTTTATGATTTCAGGCAATTAGACTTCCCAGCAGAAGCTGCTTATTTACAGAGCAGCAAACAGGCATGACCGATTGAGGTCACATTTGATTGAGCAGTGCCGGATGAATGTGCAAGAAAAGCAATTAATTTTAGGTGGTGTAATGTTCAGTTACCTTTTGAGATGGCACTGTGGGGATCGCATGTTGTATTGTGTGTACTGTATCTACTTGTCATTTGGAACTCGAGCCAATATGATCAAAGTGAAATTGTTCAGTTTGAACTAAGACGAATTGTAGTAACTGGCCGCAACTCGTGGAAACATTATAGTAACCAATTCCTGGGAAATTGGCTTTGCAGCCTAATTGTAGTAACTCTAGTGCCCATCTTCTCTTTAACGTCACAAGCTATTTTATTTTCTGGTAACTATTTGGTGACAACTGATCTAGTCATTGCAGTAAATAGTTTCTCGGAACACTATGAAGCCAAATTATCGTAAATCTATCGTCGTTACCATCTCAAGCCAAAGGAATTCTTTAATTAAAAAAAGCCAATGGAATTCTAGTAACTATTTTTGTAAAATTGTCTCACTGAGGAGGCTAGTCTCAATGTCAATTTCATATTTCAGTTTTCAACACACTTATATTTTAGAAACAGTGCATAAGAGTTTTATCTCTATGAAACCCTCTCTACTTTCATAAAACTCTTATCATCTCTCTTCATTAACACGGTATCATGTTAGCATATTTAATGTTCATGAAACTCCATAAAATTCCTGTTGAGACTGCCTTACACTAGCTTGCATGTACTACACAGTAACCAGTCACTGCAATTCGCGCAAAAATAAGTAACCACGCAGTCAGTAACCAGTCACTGCAATTGGCACAAAAAGGTAACCACGCAGTCCACTAGCATGCACGCACACTGGTCACAACTCCGAAATTACCGTGCGGTAATTGACCTTGCAGTGATTATGGTTGCTATCATTAATGACCGTGGCTGCCGGCTTGCAGCGGCTCGTCTTGGGCCTTGTTTAGTTGGCTCGATTTGGGCGGTGCAAAATCTGCACAGTAACATGTTCTGTACTGTAGCATTTCGTTTGTATTTGTGATTTTTTGTCCAAACATTGATTAATTAGGCTCAAAAGAATCGTCTCGCAAAGTACAACTAAACTGTACAATTAGTTTTTGATTTCATCTACATTTAGTACTTCATGCATGTGCCGGCATTTTGATGTGATGGGGAATCTTCTTTTTTATAGTAGAATTTGAATGAAAATTTGGTATCTAAATAGGGCCTTGCATCCGTACTAGCATGCTGGTGCCCTGGTTCGGTGGGGAACAGTGCGGTCGGCGGTGCACCAGATGGCCTGGCTACAAAAATTTTATAGCCAGCTACTGAATGTACTCCCACACACATATATATATATATATATATATATATATATATATATATATATATATATATATATATATAAGTGTTATTAGAATACTATTCTACACCAAACTGTTATACTGAACAGAACTAAGTATCGTTCAGTATTCGCGTTTCAGTATTATTCAGTATTTCGTGGTACTGTGCGTAGTACTGACTGATACTGAATACGGTTCAGTACTACTCAGTATTTTTTAGGTCAGTTTTGGCTTGCGGTGTAGAATAGTGCTGCCATGTATGTATGTATATATATATATATATATATATATATATATATATATATATATATATATATATATATATATATATATATATATATATATATATTCTACACCCTAGGTGTAGACACAGCCAACCCACCCATCCACCCGATCAGACTGCACCAACCAACCTACCCACCCCCAATCCCGACCGCACCAACCAGCCACCTCGCCTCCCGTGCCCACCCGATGGATAAACACCGTCTTCCCCGGGTTCTTCCCTGACCCACCGAATCAAATCGCGCCGCCACCCATGGAAACTACGGCGCCTCGGCCTCCGTCCATGGTCCACCTCGACTTCGGCCTCCGGCCCCCATCCCACTGACCACCTCGCCGTCGCCCCCTCCTCCGCCGCCACACCGGTCCGCCCCCACCTCAGACCACATCAGTGCAGCTCCATCCCATGGCCCGACCCCACCCATTCGGCAGACCGCCGCCATGACCCGCCCTCGAAGCTCGCAGGACGGGGAGACCTCTGCGCGCGCCCCGCCTGCCATGGCCGCGTGCACCCCCGCCCCGCCGCCAGGCGTCCGTGGCCGTGCAGCCGTGCCTCACACCTCCGGTGGCCGCGACGCCCGCCGCGCACAATCCACGGCCGCTCCTACTACCTCCGTGGCCACGCCTCACGCCTCCCGTGGCCGCGATGCCCGCCGTGCACCATCCGCGACCCATCGTCCGCGGCCGCGCTGATCGCCGCCGTGCCTTTCCCAATTCGTCCGTCTCTGTTCCTCCATCGAGATGAGCCGCTCTACATGCCTCCCGCCTCCACGACGCAGAGACGGAGCTCGTCAGATACACCAGCCGCAGAGTCACGGCGCCGCCAGGAGCAAGCTCGTGCTCGCAGGAATTACCAGCGTCCAGTTCAGATCTCGCATGAATGGCTGTGCTCTGAATACTGTTAAATGTTACTGAGAAATACTAAACACCGAAACTGACATATACTAGGAAAATGAGATAAACTAATGAGTACTAATGACATATACCGAGACATACTGAACACTGAAAACTGACATATACTGAGTGATACTGAAAAATAAGATGAACCAATGAGTACTAATAACAGATATACTAAGAGATACTAAAAAATGAGATGAACCAATGAGTACTAATAACAGATACTGAGAGTTACTAAATACTAAAAACTGACATATACGGAATGAAAAATCATGCGAGCTACTGAAACAAGTACTAACAAGTACATTCAACATATCAACATGTGAAGAAGGATTATACTGACCAGGAAGATATTGAATACCGTCAAGTACTGAAATAAAAATATTCATAGCTACTGAAAGCGACTAATGGAATCATAGTACTGACATACTTAAACATACTTAAATACTGACAACTGCCTAAGATAATAGCAACTATAAAGATCAGTATACTGAACGATACCGAACAATATTGACTGATACTGAAACATACTGAATCAAAAATTGACAGATACTGAAGGATTGTGCCGACAAGTAGGGATGAAAACGGATCGGATACGGACGGATATCACTAATATCGTATTTGTTTTCATATTTATGTCCGGATTCGGATTCGAATACGGATAGTATAAAAAATGCCGGATAGGATATGATTGGATATCGACATCATAAATATGTGATTTAAATATTCGGATACGAATACGGTATCGGATGTTAAATATCCGGACTCGGATACGGACGGATTAAAACCCCCTGTAAACAGATTCGGTCTCAAATACGGTCGGAAAATATCCGTACCGTTTTCATCCCTACCGACAAGTACTGAAATCAACATATCAACATATACCGAAGAGTACTAATCAAAAGGAAAAGAGAGGACAATACTAACCAATACTGAACAATTATACTAACAAATACTGAAGCTAACCATAGTACTAATATACTGCATGTGGTCCCTACCATGACTGCATGTACTCCGTAGGTTTCTAGCATTGTCTTTTAGCGTGTCAAAATTTCTAGTATTGTGTCTAGCATTTGGTGCATGCAGCATGCAGTGCGTGTCAGGCGGCAGTGGGCGCATGGTAGGAGCGGCACGGGAGTGCATGCGAGTGGAGCGGGCCCACAGGATGCAGGCGCGTGAGGGGCGCTTGCGGCGTGTCTGAGTGGCGCGCGCGTTTGGTTCGCGTTCCGTTTTGGGGTCAAGTGCGCGAGGACGGGTCGGGCTTGGGTGCGATTATTGCGGGGCGCGCGAGGGGACGGGTGGTACGGTGCGTGGTGGGTCTGATTAGATGGGTTGGTCCATGGTGTATTCTACACCTAAGGTCAGTGAATATTATTCTACACCACAAGTCAAAACTGACCTAAAAAATATTGAATACTACTAAACTGTGTTCAATATTAGTCAGTACTACACACAGTACCACGAAATACTGAATAATACTGAAACGCGACTACTGAACAGTACTGAATTTTGTTCAGTATAACCGCACATGTTCAATATTATCCTCATTATTGCTGTAACATGGTCTGGATTCTTCATGATTTCATTTTCTGTTTGTAGCCTTTGGATTCTTAATCAGGCCATACAGCTTGATCTTTTTAAACATTTTGGCTATACATTGATCTATATTCAGTGTTTTATTTTTTCCCTTTCTATATTACAGGCTCTCACAATATAGGTCAAACTTTTAAGAAGGAACCTTATTTACTGCAGGGAAGTAAATTACCATTGCATTGCTACCTGGCAGGGAAGTAAATTACCATTGAGGTGTGGGTACAATCAGAACAACACAAATCCATCAATGATGCCTAAAATAAATCAGGTCATACATGGTAACAAGCAAAGAGCATTAAACAATAGAAATATGTCATACTGCAGCGGTAAGATGATGCAATCTGTACTTCTACAAAAGGTCATGCCAGATCAATGACCTATATTCAAATATTGCAAATTAAAATTCCATAGCACACTATCTACAAGCAAACCACTCTATGAATCATGTGACCATTCTATGCAACAGCTTAGCTTTAATAGAAACAGCTAAAATCAAGCTTGCCTATCCAAACAAAAAAAAGCAAATTCAAGTTGTGCAGGTTGACCCGAAAGAGACATATTTGGATCCTAGCAAGGATTTGACTAAACACCTGCAGTGAAGCAGTTTTCATATGGTTTGACTGAAAATTATTGATTTAGGCCATCGGTTCAAAAAGAATATGTAAGAAAAGTACACAAAATTCACTACTATCCAATTACGACATACTAACATTTTCTCCATGAAAGGTGCAGACATTGAAATCGGGCAGCTTGAAGACTAGAACTGTTACCCTTCGGTTGAGCCCAACGGAGAGGAACTTGTCCACCACGAAGGAAATCCGGCGGCTTGAAGACTTGGAAGCGGTGGAGATGCTGCAGCAGCCACAACAACGGGATTACCGACAGCCGAACTGGATCCATCAGCAGAGGCGACACGAGCACCATCGACCGAAGCAGATCGGGCAGCGACGGCGGTCGGAGCACCCCTGCCTCGCCCTGCCTTGCCTTGCCTGGAACTTGAGGACGGCGGCCGAAGTGGATTCATGTCGATTTGGGATGGATTGGGGCCGAAGGATGCTAGTGAAAGCATCTAGGCCCCGATAGTTGGTTTCGGCAATTGATGACAATACATTATTACCATGACTAACGTGTGTTTTACAGAAACTTTGGTAAGTTAGGTCATGGGGTTGATAACTACTTTGGGCACTATGGAATTCATGTCTCTTGATGGAAATCGTTTCGGTTTTCAAAGGATCAACGACAAGATTAAGGACGGTTAGTTCCGAATGTCAAGGTGTTGAGTTGCATTCAGAATAGTCGTTAGGATCTTCTCTTTTTTCCTTTGGCCGTACTATTAAGGGGGCATGAGCGAGTAGCTTGACCTAGATGAGTCTTGTGTTTAGGTGTGGTGCACACTTGTCAAACTTAACACTAGGTAGCTCAAGAAAAGCTCAAAGTCCAGTTGGAAGCAACTTGGTTCAAGTTACGTCGCGTTTCGGAGTCGTTAGAGCCATTTTCTCTTGACCGGACGCGGTCTCTGGCTTGACCGGACACGTCCGGTCAGTACAAATCAGTTACTGCGTTACAACACGGTTGACCGGACGCGGTCCTTGCGAGGACCGGACGCGGTGATTGCGCTAACACGTGTCACAGAAGGGAAAACAACTAATCGGACGCGACTGGGAAGTGATCGGCGTGTCCGGTCACGTTCTAGTAAGGTACTTTGACGATCGGACGCGTCCGGTCATCACTGATCGGACGCGGTCGAGCGTCAGGTCAAAGTACAGTAAGCACCTTGCACGATCAGACGCTTCCGGTCACCCCTGATCGGTGCGTCTGGTCACTCAGCAGTATTGTTTAGAATTTCGACCGTTACGATCGACCGGCGCGTCCGGTCAGTGCATATTTTGCTGAGTTGGCAGGTAACGGTTGGATTTGACTGTGGGGTGTATAAATACATCCCCTCCACCTCTTTTAGAGGCCTCTTGCTCATTTGTTCAGCT
Source organism: Saccharum hybrid cultivar R570 (assembly GCA_038087645.1). NCBI lineage: Eukaryota > Viridiplantae > Streptophyta > Magnoliopsida > Poales > Poaceae > Saccharum > Saccharum hybrid cultivar. Next base: position 6,050,900 of record JAQSUU010000112.1, on the reverse strand, counting down.
GAGAAACACCTTTGGAGTGCAAGAGAGTGCAAGAGCTCTAGTGAGGGTAGTGATTTGAGAATCAAAGTTTGAGAATCCCTCTCTAGTGTCTAGGGAGTAGCAAGTGTGCATCCATCTTCTCATTAGGCTCGTTGTGGTGAAGTGAGAGTTCTAGCTTGTTACTCTTGGTGATCGCCATCACCTAGATGGCTTGGTGTTGATTGGGAGTTTGGCGATCATCCGGCGGAACTTGTGGATGACCCAACTCATCTTGTGAGCGGTTTTGGGTGATTCACCATAACGGAGTGTCGAAGAATCAGCCCGTAGAGAGCACTTGATCCTTTCGTGGATCAAGGGGGAGCTACACCCTTGCGCGGGTGCTCCAACGAGGACTAGTGGGGAGTGGCGACTCTCCGATACCTCAGGAAAACATCGCCGTCTTCCTTGCCCTTATTTTCAAGCATTTACTTTCTCGTATTACTTTCATTGCTTGGTTTACTTTCCTAGAATTGCCATGCTAGACTAGGATTGGAACTTAGGGTGCAAAACTTTTTACCGGTAGAATCACAAGGAACACAAGTAGGCACTAGGGGTGAACTTTGGCTTGTAGGATTTAATTCTTGTAATTAATTTTTAGAAAAGCCCAATTCACCCCCCTCTTGGGCATCTTGATCCTTTCAGCTAGGTCTTGGAATTGGGTGCTTGGATAGGAGGTATTTGGGGCCGAAGTGCCTGGACAGGACGCCGGCGGGAGTAGCGTGGGGAAAAGGGAAGGAGGAGCGTGCGCACGGGAAGGGAGCGAGAGCACGGGAAAAGCTGAGGCCGAGCGCGCGCTTGCAGGAAGAGATCGAGCGCGGGAGAAGCGGGCTGGCGGTGGCGGCGCACTCGATCCGCATCAATGCGGATAGAAACGAGTCGTTTCTCCCCAGTGGCGTTTCTGTCATTTCTTCGAGCCTCGTTGCGAGCGTCTTCCATGGGGGAGAAACGATTTCTTCATTTTGCACTCTCTTCCTTCATTAATTCTACTGCCACATCAGCAAAATGGTGAGCTGTCAAGGCAATTAATAGACATAGAAACCATCATTATTACACCGTTGGGAGTACCCTAACTGTGATCTTCTCAGCAAAGAAATCTTGTCTTGACTATTTATTCAGTGTCATATTATGCTATTTGACATCATACTCCGATCTGGTACATGTTTTTTCGTTTCAAATGTTGATGGATAGCACATGATGAGATTCGTCTCCTGCATACCTCAAAGTTGTTTAGGCCTCAAAGGCTTCCAAACTTAATTTTTTTACTGTTTAAGGTCTTATTTTCCCTTCCGCAAGGGTGACATGGAGAGTCTCAGCAATTCTAGGAAAGTTTTGGCCACACATGATCTTATAGACTATAAAACATACGATTCTAATGTTTTCCCTGCTTAATAAGCCAATTCTGATTCATCTGCTCTGACTCCAAACATTATATGTTGTCGATGATTATATTCGATATGCAAATCATTAGAATTTACACTACCCGCAGCAAAGCGCGGGGTTCACCCTAGTTAATACGATTCTTCAAGCGGCTTGATAAGCTTTCTGTAGAGGTTGCACCGCGAGTTCATTTTATCCAAATGAACGAGCCAGCCAAAGAAGTACGTCAGCGGCGGGCTCGGTGGCGCCACATAGACCATCGCAAGGGTGTTCACGCACGTGGAATGCAGCGTGCTGGATCTCCCGAATGTCGTCGCCGGTGCTCCCTTTGACACCGCCGTGAAGTACGTTGCTGGTGACATGTTCGATCGAGAGCGTTCCGTCGGCAGACGCTGTCTTCCTCAAGGTACCTACGGCCATCTACGTCGTAGTAGTACTATACAGGTACATGGGAACAAAAAGGTCACTAACAACCAATAGTGACATATGTGGCAACGACTCATACATATAATTTTGTTTTCTTTTGGTGTATGTGTGTGTGTATTGTGAATTGTGATGCTACCTTATTTGATTTATTTGGTGGAATTCATTTTCAGTGGATTATGCATGACTGGGGTGATGCCAACTGTGTCAAGATATTAAAGAAGGATCTGTCTATAGCTGTTGACGAGACGTGGTCGGCAGTCTACCGAGAGGTATGCCCATAGTAGTAGATTAATTGGTAGAAGTGCGTGAGACAACGAACTAGATGGTGTCGCAAGGCGAACACAAGGGTTTATCCAGATTCGGGCCACGAAAGCAGCGTAACACCTTACGTCCTGCGTCTCTGTGGATTGTATTGATTGTGTATCAAATGAATTGAGGGGGTCCTTGCCCGTGAATTGAGTGGGGTCCTTGCCCACCTTATATAGTACGGGGGGCAAGGTTACAGATCTAAGGAATCTAGTTCCAATCGGTTACAACAACCGTATCCGCATGGGATACAAAATCTATCCTAATCGACCAAGTTCCCTTGATCGTCAAGTTGGTCTCCATATATCCCGCGCGGTACGCCGATCAGTTGGGTGATCCACGCGGCCTGTTTTGGTGAGTTGGGCCACCTCCTCCGGCGCGGCCCATGTGCAGCCATGAGGGTATACGGGTCTATACCCCACAGCTAGTCCCCGAGCACTGTATTTTGATGTGACGCATCGTTCTGACCGTCTTCGACCAGTGAGGCTTGAAGTCTTGAGGCTTCCGACCAGAGGTATCTCTAACAGAAGAGCGTTTAACCCTTCGACCGGTTTAACTGAATGCCGACCATCGTCCTGATCAGAAAAGCGATTTGTCTAAAAAAATACATGGCGCTCCGAGAAAAAAGAAAAACAATTCACCTCTGGTGAAGTGTGCCCACTTTAAGTTTCATTGTGGAAAGTTATTGATGCTCTGCACCATTGGCTCTGCCAAAATGGACAAGAGATGATCCTCAGGATCGGTATATCCAAGGTAGGGGTCGTGCCTCTGACATTGTCTAACAATTTTGTTGCAAAAACAGTAAGCACATTCACCGCTAGGTGAAGTGTGCCCACTTAGTCTCCGAGCCTGACAGTAGATGACTCAGTCACGTGGTACCAGGGTTCAAAAAGAAATAATCCCAACTTAGTTGAGAAACAGATCGTGAATCTGCCACGGTGTCCAGCTCTGCTGGAGGCCAAGTCCCTAGCTCTGCTATGGGCCTAGTCCCCAGCTCTGCTGCAAACAAGAGCATTGACCTCAGAATTCCAGAGAAACAAACCATGGCTCTGCCACGGAGCAGTCCCCAGCTTTTATCTTTGGGGCAGTCCCCAGCTCAGCTGAGGGCCTAGTCCCGCAGCTCCGCAGTGGACCTCTTGCAGCAATCGGAATATCCCAAAGAAATACTGGCACACTAAAATCCAAAGACGATAGTCTTAGGCCCACTGTGCCATGATACTCAACAGGCGAGGCCCAGTTAGCGGCCCACTCAACGCCAATAATTGAGGAAGCGGATGCGGCACACAGGGCACGGTTACCCAAAAACCCTAGAAGTCAAAGGGTTACTCCATTTCTTATAAATACCCATGCGGCGCCGCTCCCACTACTCCACTTCGCCTTTCTCGTCGGTTCGTCTTCCTCGCTCGCTCCGTCTCTTCCGCTTCCCGCATAGCCACTATAGTTGCATCTCGAACCCTAGATCCGAACCACTCGCAGCCACCGCATTTTCGCCAGATCTAGCCTCGCCTCATCCATCTCGCTCACCGCGGCCACATTTTGTTGCCAGAGAAGACGGAGATGGCCCACGGGACTTGTGGACGGAGGGCTCCGATGATGTCGGTGGAGTGGACAAAATCTACAAGCACAGAGGGCTCCATCCGCAAGCTCATCGATGGCGGTGTGCTTCCCGATGCCACCATCGGAGGGTGGAGGCCATCTGTCGGTGAGAGCTACCCAGACCCTCGCCCTGTGAACTCATTGTTTTTGAGGATTTTTACTGGCGCGGGTTTGGGAATCCTTGTCGCCTATTCTTATGCAAGCTTCTTGATTACTATAAAGTTAGTCTGTGCAATCTGCATCCCAACTCTATTCTGTCCATCTCCATCTTCATTAACTTCTATGAGGCGTACCTTGGAATCTATCCCTACTTCAATCTATGGCGTCATTCCTTCTGCCTCAAAAAGAAAGGGGGATCTGGGGGGTCCAAAATAGCCAGAGGAGCGTATCTGCTTCTCCGGGATCACAAGAAAGCGCAGTATCTGAATGTCCCTCTAAACACCTCAATGAGGGATTGGTACCGCAAATGGTTCTACGTGCAGCAGGAGCAGGAACCATTTGCGACATGTGACATCAGCCAGATTCCTGAGCAGCAGGAGAGTTGGTCGGCGAGACCGACCAGCGCCGAGATGGTGCAAGTGCAGGAGCTGCTCAAGTTGTTTGACAAGACCCAGATCGATGACCCAATTGTCACGACCAACTTCATCTTCAGACAGGTGCAGCCCTGTAAGGAAAGGGTGTGTCCGATGTACGAGTACTTCGGGTCCACCGACACGACCCGGGAGTCACTAGAGGAGCTCCCTAGTGAGGAGATAGATAGGCGGCTGGCACAACTGTTCAACTTGGTGGGATACCGCCTACTACCGAACGCGATGGGGGCGTACAAGTTGACTTCACCTCTGCCACAAGTACGTGCAAAGTCGTCCACAATTTAACTCCATGTCCGATAGTTGCTGGTTTGCACTTATAATGCTGAGTCTGATCTGTGCAAGACCCGTGGCCAGGACTGGGCAGAGGTATACGTCTCCGACGTGCCCACCGATGACTGGCCAGCCGGCGTGGATGTCCGGGAGACCCATGCGCAGCACCGACAAAGGGTGACCAAGCACAGCAATACTGCCCCAAGCTCAAGTGATAGCAGCAAAGAGAGGGCGAAAGACGCCGACGCCACATGACGAGGAAGGTGGCTGGGAAGTGCCCCACATCAGAGGGACCTTCCCAGAAGAAGACATCCACTAGCCCCTTAGGCACGGGGGGCTGCTTGAATATTGATGATAAGGAGAGTAGCCAGAAATGACATAAGGTCGTGGTCGGCTTGTTAGACGAGGAGGAGGAGACGCCGCTGGTGCGCTGGCAGAGGACGCATACACCGCCTCATGCGCCGACGCCACCAAGAGCGCCCACACATCCCTGAGCAGCAACACCACCACGAGCACCAATGCCACTGAGGGCGCTGACACCGCCCTGAGCAGCGACGCCGCCTCGGGCGCCGACACCACCCCGAGCAGCAACGCCGCCCCGCATGGTGACACCACCGTTGAGCACCCGCAGGACAAGCTCAGTAGTCCCCGAGTACACGTAGACCACAATGGGACAAGCAAGTAGCAGTCAAACGGCTGATGCCCGTGCCATGGGGAGTGGTAGCCGCAGCGGTCGTCCATTTAGAATTGCATTCAGACGCTCTGACATGTGAGTAACTCTGTAGTCATTTGTTATTATCTTTGAGTATGTTCTTATTCACAGTGCTGCAGGCCGGAGTCCACGAAAAATGTGGAACACCCTGCTGGCGACCAAGAGCTAGTGGCTGCAGAAAGCAGTCGTGCAGAGGAGTGCGCCAAGCACGCTGGTAGCGCCGAACAGCACGGCGCAGACCAGCGCAGTGAGGGATCAGTGCCCAATGTTGATGCACCCGATGCCGCCTCTGGCGGTACTATGGGTGTCGTGCTCGGCACTAGGACCAACAACGACAATCTTGCTGCAGAAGAAAATGCACCGGAGGCAGCGGCGATCAAAGAGGAGCTGGAGATCAAGGAGATCAACCGAGCTCCAAAGGAAACAGTGCAACCGCAACGCATCCGCATGGCCAGGAAGCGTCACGGCAAGTGGGTGTTCCATGAGGAAGACCATTCTAACAAAGCTATGCGTAGGCTGCAGCGCACCATAGACGACCTAATGAGCCAGATCAAGGTAAAAGCGCTACAAGCCCTATCTTGTGCAGATGAGTCTTTTATAGTATTATAGAAGTAACCCATTGTTGTGCCACAGAGTATTGAGAAAACGTCGGAGTATCACAGACGATGCTTTGACACCATCGTCCCGACAGTGGAGGAAAACGAGAGGCTCAAGGCTGACATAGCGTGTCTCATGGAGAGGTTGCAAGAGGCCCAGGACGAGCAAGCTACGCTGGACGTGTAGAGGGCAGCAATGGCTGAGCAGCGCAACCGCCTCAACCAGGAGAAGAGAGGTGCATAGTAAAAACTCTGACCATGTCTATCTTTTGACTTATTGATGAACCATGCCCTACTCGGCAGAGATGGAGGTAGAGAAAATCCTGCTGCACGAGAAGGTGGATCGCTTGGCCAATGAAAACAAGGAGCTGATGAAACGGGCGGACCTGCTCAATAAGGATCTCCAGAGTAAGTGTCTAACAAGGCGATTGTAAATTAATTCTTAAGTCACCATGCTCAGCATGGCCTTCTTGTTTTAAATGTAGCTATTCACTAAAACAACAAGGCATAGTTTGATGTCCTCACTCAGGAGGTCAAACGGTACCAAGACAAGTGCCAGGCGATGGAGGATGGCATCACACCAGTTCTGAACCTGATCGGAATGGAGCCTGAAGAGCCAACAGCTAGCCAAGCACCCTAACCAGGCGCCATCATCGACAAGTGCAAGAACTCTTAGTCGCGGTTCAAGCAATACATCCGGGACACCGCACGAGTATGTGGCCGCCCACGTCCTGGTCGTGGTGCGGTCACATTACCCCAGCATGAACCTGAGAAGCCTTGAGGCCGGCGTGTCAAGCAACACCGATCAGAGGAAGGTAGAGCAGCTCAGAGCTACCTCCCAAGCGATGGCCGCGAAGATGATTGCTGATGTAGACCTGTATGGCGAGACTGAGCAGACTGAGCAGACCAGTCAGTAAGTTAGTGTAATGAAGTGATTTTGTAGTTAAGTTGTGATGAAGCACTTGTTGCTTTTGTGAATCATTAAGTAAGTTGTGTTAGAGTACTTGGTGCCAGCTCATACCAGGTATTATACTTAGTATAATATGCAGTCATGGCTTTAAGAGAAAAACTCTATTTTTTAGCCGTTTTGTCAGGTTACAATTAGCGTGAATAGTTAACCCGTCCTAGAGTTCCACCAGCTCTAGTCTGACCAACAATCTAGAGTGTGAGGCGCGGAGCCTAGGCACGCGTAAGACTACCAGCCTCGCCAGAGAGCTACTGTCGACCACCCGACATGGAGAGCGGATCTCGCGTGCGTGTGGAGAGGAGTCAGAGATAGCGCCGGCTTTGAGAAACTCAAGTAGGAGAAAGAACTGGTTGGCAAACCGTTTAGAAAAATATAGGATAAACTTTGAAGCACATTAAGATGGCAACAAAACACATAATGAGTACTTTTATTGAATACTTGGAATACAAAAAGAGCACATATCTTTATTTAGGGACGCCTCAAGCATAGAAGCACCTAAGGAGGTCGATGTGCCACGAGTTTGGGACGTCGACTCTGTCGAGATCACACAACCTATAAGATATAGGTCTGGTGACCGCCTGACCATATAGGGGCCCTCCCAATGCGATGATAACTTGTGGAGGCCTTCTGTCTTCTGTTTCCTACGCAAAACCAAATCGCCAACCAAGAAAAACCTATCCTTGACATTGTGGTTGTAGTACCTTCGCAAGCCCTCTAAGTACTTTGACGTCCGTGCACAAGTGTCAAGGTGCTGTTCTTCGGCTCAATTAATCTCAAGCTCTTTGGCTTCATCTGACTTCTCCTCATCATGATTCTCAACTCTAGGCGACCGAAAAGCGATATCAGTTGGTAGCACGGCCTCAGAACCAAAAACCATGAAGTACGGGGAGACGCTAGTATTACGACTGGGCTAGGTTCTCAGTCCCCAGACCACGGTTGTCGTTCTCCTTGTATAATCTCTTCTTTAATGCATCTAGAACCATGTCATTGGCCCATTCGACCTATCCGTTAGCTCTGGGATGCGCCACCAAAACATACTTGACCACTATGCCTCTGTCATCACAGAAGTTCTAGAAATCGTTACCAGTGAACATGGATCCTAGGTCGGTAATGATGCTATTGGGTAGGATGAAGAGGTGAACGATTTCATCAAGCAGCTCGGCTGCCTTCTTTGCGGTTCCCTTGACTAAAGGTTTATACTCAATCCACTTGAAAAACTTGTCGATAATTATGTAGACCCAACAAAAACCTCTTGGAGCTGGTTTGAATGGCCCGATCATCTCTAGCCCCTAGTATGCAAAAGGCTAGGAAGCTAGAATGCTCTGGAGCTCGTGGGCCGGAACATGAATCTGCTTGGTGAAAAACTGACACCCCTCACAATGGTGGACCAGCTTCTCTACATCGGCAATGGCCGAGGGCCAGTAGAAACCTGCCCAGAAAGCCTTGCCAACCAGAGTTCGCGACGCAGCATGGTTGCCACAGGTGCCTGCATGGATCTCCTCCAAAATCTTAACCCCTTCTTCCTGAGAGACGCACTTCTGAAGCAATTCCTCCTTTGCTTTCTTACGCATAAGCTTCCCCTCAACAAGTACATAGTGCTTGCTACGTCGGACAAGGCGCTCCATCTGAATTTTGTCGTGGGGGAACATCTGTAGACGTGAGATACCGTATGAACGGCTCTCTCCAATTGCCGTCGCTAGTCGGAACCGTGGTGACCAACTGGTCTGCGAGCGGCTTTTCAGCCACAAGCTTTTCTTCCTCCTCAATGGATGGCTTCACAAGGTCCTGGATGAAAACTCCATGGGGAATCTCTACTCGGGTTGACCCTAACTTTGACAACTCATCTGCTGCTTGATTGTCAGCTCGAAGCACGCGATGAAAATCTAGACCATAGAATTTGTTCTCTAACTTCCTTATTTGAGCGCAATAAGCATCCATCTTCTCGCTGGTGTAGTCTCAGTCTTTGTTAACCTGACGGATGACAAGAGCAGAGTCATCAAAAACCATGAGCCATTTGATGCCGAGCTCAATAGCGATACGGAGGTCGTGTAGTGCCGCCTCGTATTTAGCGGCATTATTGGAGGCCTTGAAGTGGATCCGAAGAACATAGCTCAGCTTATCCCCGGATGGCGAGATAAAATACACGCCTGCCCTGGCACCATCAATGTTGAGGGAGCCATCGAAGTACATCTTCCAGTGCTTGGGGCAGCTCTCCGAGACGGGCGTGTTCATGTCTGTCCATTCGACTATGAAATCGACCAGCGCTTGTGACTTGATGGTCTAGCGACTTCGGAATTCCAACATGTACGGGCCGAGCTCCAATGCCCACTTAATAATGTGCCCGTTGGCATCCTTGTTACGCAAGATATCCCCAGCAGAAACTCTGTAACCACTTTTATGGGGTAGGTGTCAAAGTAATGGCGTAATTTGTGAGAGGTGATTAGAATAGCGTACAACAGCTTCTGGACCTGCGAATAGCAGGTTTTGGACTCGTTGAGGACCTCGCTAATGAAGTATATTGGTCGTTAGACCTTGTACACATGCCCAACCTCCTCGTGCTCAATGACGCGCGGTGCTATGCATGGTGGACGCGTCGACCTTTCCACAAACACGTGTTGGGCATCGGCATGGGCAAGGTGGGCGCCAAATTGGGCCGAATCTGGGCCGAATTAACTAATGGGCCTAAAATCAAAGTTGCAACACACACGAAGCTCTACGATTTCTATTTAGTGAGCCAGGTCATTAGGGTTACAGATTAGTAGATAATTAGCTCCTAATTTGACACTGTCAGCGTGTTGACAGCGGTAAAGTAAACCCAAAATTGATGACCAAAACGGAGTCAAACTTAATCCATCTTTTTACATTCTCTTCTCCAAAGAATATACTCCAACTTTTATATTTGGACCAATTCATGTTGTTTAGAAAATTTTGGAGAACGTGGGATGCCAACCATCTTTGCCATACAAATCCCAGACTTAGAAATATTTCAAGTGCTGAAAACATCCGCAGGTTGCAACTTTGAGCCTCTGTTTGACTTATTTCTAAACTGAACTAGGTCATACTCCAAAAACAAAGTTTGTTGTACTCAAAACAAACAACAACTTTTATTAAAGGATCTTCTACTGGTTTTGCCTGGTTAGGAAGATACAAAGCTCCCAAGTAGGGTATCCGAACTAAAACAGCAGTTAGGACTTAGCCAAAACTTGGCTCCAGAAAACAGCAGCAGATTCAATCTTGTAAGCTCTATTTGACTAAGTTAGGTACCAAACCAGCTCTTGACCCTTAAACAAAGTTTCTTCTCCATAACATGAACTACAACTTTTATTTAAGATCCAACATCAAAACTAGTATAAAACCTATAGTTCTACTTTGATCAATGTAGCATCACGATAAAGCTTAAATTATCCTTTTTGATCCATTGGAGCATTTTCTTGGCATTTTCTCAACACGAACCATTCATGACTTTTGTTGTAGAGTTCATCTATAGTCGTTTGGGTAAGGTTGCAAGGTTTGGTTGATGACCTATATTTCCATTCACTTAATAGTGAAATTCAAGCACTTATTAAAGCCATTCCAATAAGGATATAACTTATCATTTCATGTGACTTTTTGATTTCCAAACTTCATGAAACTTTTTGAGTGCCCAATATGGATGGGTACTGATGTGAGACACATGAATATATTCCAATAACACCATCCAAGCATATATCCTGAAAAGGGCCTATATGTAAAGCAAGGGTGCAATATCCAAGTTTAGTTTAGGCTCATCTCCATAGGTTGACCTTGACATTGTCATCTCCACTTAGTCTGTCATGTTTGAGCTCAAACCCACTGCTTAACTGGTGACAAACACCTGGGGTGTTACATTCGGCTGGTCAAAATGAGGAGCTCACCTGACATCCTCCTTGATCTGCTGGTCGGCCTCGTCAGCATCTGCCCACTTTTCACGTCCATGAGCAAGTCTTGGACTGATTCAGGCCTCTTACCAAGCAACTTAGTCCTGAGGGTGTCGTGATAGCAGAGGCCCCTGATAAACACGGAGATGGCCTCATCGTTGTTGATGTTAGGGATGGATATCCGTATCTCCGAGAAGCGGTGGATGTAGTCACGCAACGGCTCGTTTGGATAGTCTCTGACTTTCTCCGAATCATATTTGTTGTTGGGCTGCTAGCAAGTGGCCATGTAGTTATCAACAAACGCCTTCCTGAGCTCAGCCCAGGTAGTGATGGAGCCTTCCCGCTAGCTAAGGAGCCATTGGTTTGTAGATTGGTTGATGACCACAGGTAGGTAGTTGGCCATAACATCTTCATCCCCTCCCGCTGCTTGGATAGTGATCTCGTACAACGTTACCCACTGCTCGGGGTTAGCCTTTCCATCATAAGTGTCCAAGTCGTGTAGCTTAAAGTTTTTTGGCCAGACGATGGCACGGAACCGGTCGGTGAAAGGTCGGAGGCCTGGGATAATGCCCCTGGGTAGTGCGCGACCACGCTTGGGTGCTCTGTGTTCTTGATCATATTCACGCATGCACGACATCTTAGATGCATGCCGTGCATCTCTGCTGTTCTCAATGTGATCTCTCTGGTTCATATTGGCGCTGAGATGGTCGTGAAGGTCACCTCCAACTTGTTGCTCCACTTCCTGGTCAGCACCGCGGTGGCCGCCGCGACCACCGCCGCGATTTGCTCCTCATTCGCCCCCACGGTGAGCGCCGCGTCAGCCATGCCGGTCTACGCCACGTGCACCCTCCTGGTCAGCGTCACGTCCCTGCCCTGGTCGCGGGGTGGGGAGGTGGACCGTTGTAAGGTTCAAATGGCTAGAGGGGGGGTGAATAGCCTATTTAAAAATCTACAAGCTTCACTAAACAACCACGTTAGTATAAAAAGATGGCTAAGCTAATTCTAGCACTAGCTCAACTACACTATGCAAGCCACCTATACAATAATAGTGAAGCAAGGCTATGATCTCTAATACACACCAACAAGACTAAGTCACTAAGCTACTTACTCCTATGTGATAAAAGCTACACTATGCAAACTACACTAGGACTAGTACAAGAAAGTAAAGAGCAAGTGACTTGATTCTTATACCAACGATGTAGAGAAGTAATGCACTTGAAGAATCAATCACAATGATCAACCACAAGAGAAATCCTCGGCAAAGAGATGACACAAGATTTTTACCAAGGTTCACTTGCTTCCCGGCAAGCTACTCCTCGTTGTGGCGATGCACCCACTTGTCGGTTCGCGAGCTAATTGACTATCAAGAGTTGAGCCCTCGGCGGGCGCCGCACAACCGCACACAAGATGGGGATCCTCCAAGCCACGAGCTCCACTAGAGTATCCAATTTATGAACTCCCACGAGGAAGGATCAAGAACCCCTTACAACACTTGGTGAGGGCTCCAACAATCTCCAATTGCGAGTTCAATCACCTCCGCTGCTCCAAGCCGTCTACCGTGTCGGGAAACACGGAAGAGTAACAAGAAATCCGTAGCAACTCGAAGATCAAGTGCCTCTAGAATGCAACTCTCAAGAAATGCACTTGAATCTCACTCAATCTCACTCAAGATGTGCAACCAAGCAAAGAGATGAGTGGAGGGGTTGTTCTCTAGCTCAAAGTATGTCTCTAGGTCTCAAAATGTGCAAGAGTTCCCCTCAAACCCCGGCCAACTCCTATTTATAGCGAAGGGGTACGCAGCTAGCCGTTACTGGACGCCACAGTTCAAAACGTGTTGACCGGACGCGTCCGGTCACTACAGGACAAGTGTGAACAGTGCATGTCAGAAGTTACCATTGCCATGACCGGACGCGCTGCACAGGGCGTCCGGTCGGAGTCTAGTAAGCTCCCACCACGACCGGATGCGTTCGATCGCACATGACCGGACGCGCCGTGCGTCTGGTTAGCTCTACGACCAGCTCTGCCCCACTGGGTGCCTGACCGGACGCTCCGGTTCCGTGAGGGACCGGACGCGCTGGTTGCAAACCTAGCACCCGCGCGCCTGACTGCTGCGAGAGCTGACCGGATGCGTCTGGTCAAAACCATGACCACGTTCGGTCACCACAGTGACCGCCGTTCGCCTCCGTTTCTTTTCCGACTTCCGGCGCAGTAGAAAATAGGCGTTTCACTTCCCCAAAAAGCGCCGAATCCCGCCTCGCAAGCTCGGCGGGAGGGAGAGAGGAACCCAAACCCCTCTCTACCGCTTAAACTCCATTGCCTTCGCAAATGTGCTAACACCACCAAGTGTACACCACCATGTGCATGTGTGTTAGCATTTTACAAACAATTTCAAGGCGTTATGTTAGCTCTCAACTAGATCCTAATGCATATGCTCAAGAAATTGATCTAGTGGCACTTGATTCCCGAGCTAACCGTGATTGCCCCTCTTGATAGTTGGCTATGTATCCTAAACCCGATCAATCACTTCTCTACACATCTTTGACCGGCAAAAGAAAAACCCTATGGTTATACCTTTGCCTTGCGCTCTTAGATCCTTCTCCTCCACTTGATCATCATATCCATCATTTTATGTGCATCACCACCATGATCAACATTTCATGTTCATGCACCATCTCTTTGTGATCTTGTGGCCACCACTCCTTGCCACATACACCTTCATCACATGTGTTGCTTATGCCTAACTCAAAACACTTAACACATGGCATTAGCAACTTGGTGTCATTAATTACCAAAACCAAACTTGGGCTTTCAACCGTCTTCATGTGGGTGCACCTCGTAGTTCCTGTCTATCCCGGATAGAGGTAGGGACCTCCCTGTTGCTGACTCTGGTGGACTTCCAACGCCTGGCGCTGACTTTGTCCTCACCGACGGCTGTGACTTGAAGCTACGGAAGGAGCAGGCACGTGTCCCCCTAGTCGGTTCTCGTTGACCTAGACTGTGGCGGCCTTCAGATAGGCCGTGACGACGTCAAGCGCCGAGGACTAGGGGAGCTTTGAGAGCTCGTTCATAGCGACAATAATGTTGGCGCTTGGTGTCTTGTGGACTTGTTGGTTGCCGCACATGTCGAATGCATCGGCTAGATCGCATCGAATGGGGCGCCAATCCTCTGCTTTTGCTCGTGCCTCTTTGGCATTCTCTCGCTCCACCCTGCGAGTCATGCAATTGGTGTTTCTTTCCACCCGTGCAGCTCTCTCTTGGTCCGTCTCCCCTTCGTGGGATGGTTCATCGGTGTTGATGGTGAAGATTGCGCCTCTGAAGCCGGGGGGAACACCGGGAACTCCTCTTCGTATGGGTTGGTAATGGTGTGGATCTAGGTAGAACCGGTAGATCCGGTGCTTTCCTCTGAGATGGTAGAGAGTGAATCCCCACCAATCTACTTGATATCCACCATGTTGACGATAGAGGTAGGGTGGTTGATCTCAGGCAGCTCTAATAAGCATAGATCCGCAACGTGGTCACGCTCAGCAGGATCCACGAATAAATGCGGGACACATACCATGTACTTAGACGTCGCGTTCACCAGCCCGTACGGGTAAATGGTGGATGGATGCTCCGTCAGGGCCTCATAGTCCGCCGACCTCAGGCCGGTGGCGGGAGCTGGTCGGTAACAGACCATTCGCCCTTCAGGAGTCGCCGTGATCATCAGATCAAAATCTAGACGCCTCTAGCAGCCAGCCCGAGCAGGTCGCTCGGTCCAATGATGACGGATGGGGTCGTAGCCATCCTCGGTAGATTGATCTCTGATCGAATCTACTAAGGTTAGGGTTTCAGCTAGGCTCGTAGTGACCCGATCGATGGACTCGATCAGATCAGAGTTGTCGAGCCACCTCCCTTGGTAGCAGGGAAGCGAACGACGAGTTGCCGAAGAAGACGACCTCGAGAGTAATCCCGGGATCAGATCCACCAGTGCTGGTGTAGATTCGGTTGGCACAGAAGGAGCCTGCACCACCTCCATGACTTCGACGGCGCCGTCCACGCCAGTGGTCTAGGTGAACGTCCTGATCGTGAACGTTTGGCCCACCGGGAGGACCATGGAAGCAGGGAAGATGACCATCTGGCTCGCCATGAGATCTACACGCACACCCCCTACCTGGCGCACCACTGTCGATGAGATGTGGTCAACAGTCTACCGAGAGGTATGCCATGGTAGTAGATTAATCGGTGAAGGTGTGCGAGACAACAAACTAGATGGTGACGCAAGGCAAACACAAGGGTTTATCCAGGTTCGGGCAGCGGAAGCAGCGTAACACCCTACGTCCTGCGTCTCTATGGATTGTATTGATTGTGTATCAGATGAATTGAGGGAGGTCCTTGTCCACCTTACATAGTACGGGGGGCAAGGTTATAGATCTAAGGAATCTACAACAACCATATCCGCATGGGATACAAAATCTATCCTAACCGACCAAGTTCCCTTGATCGTCAAGTTGGTCTCCGTGTATTCCGTGCGGTGCGCCGATCAGTTGGGTGATCCGCGCTGCCTATTTTGGCGAGTTGGGCCACCTCCTTCGGCGTGGCACATGTGCAGCCATGAGGGTATACGGGTCTATACCCCCACAATAGCTCACCTGTGTGAGCCGTCATTCTCCTCCTGATATTGTTCAACTTCCTCCTCCCGCCGCCCAGCACCCACCACCCAGCCGCGGCGCGGTAGGATCTCGCTGAAGCTCCGTCGCCGTGGCCACGACAACGGAGCTCTGGCGAGACCCTATTGTGCCCGCGGTGACCTCCCTCTTCCCCCGTTCCCCCTCCCGACACTGCTTTCTTCTCTAACTCCGGCGAACGGCCGCAACTCCCTCGCCCTGACCTAGCCCGGCTACCACTACCACCACCAGGGGCCCTAAACCGCCCGGCCACCATCCCCACCGCCTGGCATGCCTGCCTCCCTCCAGCCAGCCCCTTGTATAGCCACAGAGTTAGAGAAGAAAGAGGGAGAGAGGCTCGTCAGAACCCTAGCCAACACCGTTGTCTTCTTTGTCTCTGATGGGGGTCGCGGGGTCGCCAGGGAGCACGGGTCGCTGGACTTGAAGAAGAAAGAGGAAGAGAGGCCGGATTTAGAGAAAAGAACATTCGAGTGATGGATTTCTCCAAATTACACGAGTGAGGGATAGCTTTTACCTTAAAGAACTGCAAGAAGGCGATACCTTGAAGCCCTACAGTGCACTAGTTCACTGTAGATGTCTGGGGTGACTTCATTGTTTAGATGTGTTGTGTTGGTTTTATACGCAATGCTCGATCCCAACCATCAATATTTATATCTATGAAATAAGTCGAGCTCATACTAAGACTGCGAATTTGTTGAATCTAAAAGAGCAATGAAACCAAGCCCCATTTTATTACTATACTACTAAGAGTGTGTTTTTCTCAAAAAACTGCTGCGAACTGTAAACCGTGATTAGATCGGTTGAACTAATTAAAGGACGAATCTAAGGGATTTGATAAACCTTGGCCTGGATCAATGTCACAAAACACAAGGACGCTGCACAGGGCCACATCGCAGAAAAAGAACTCGATGCGCCAGAAGACACCCAATTCCATTCCCACGGTCGTTCACTCGTTTCTGTTCCGAACAATCCAACCGAACCAGCCTACACGTCTCCACTGTACGCCGTACTACTGCGGTTCAACCGAACCAGCCCACACGTCTTCACCATACGCCGTGCTACTGTGGCTGCATTGCTTGGTGTGGATTCGCCGTGAACAAAAGAAATTGTAACATGCATGCATGTACGCATGTCTCTTTAGACAACTATCTAACTGCAGTTGCGTCCATCTTTCTCTTTTTATTATTTTCTACTTTTTACTTTTACCTTTTTATTTTTTTTATACAAGTTATTTCGTACGCAGTTTCGTATTTCTGCCAATATATTACGATATTAATTTGTACGTCTAAGTTCTTGAGTATAACTTATACATCCAACTTTACATCTAAGTCATTCATCAAGTTATATATCTAAGTTATACACATAACTTTTCTTTTTATTTTTAGAAAATTACTAAGTTATATACCTAACTTTTATGCATAACTTATTACAACAACTTATATATCACAACTTTTACAATATAACATTTTGCAAAGCAGAACTTATTAGTACGAGTTTTTTATCAGAACTTTTGTTGGGCAGTGTTGGCAATTTGTATAGTTACGTATATAAATTGTAGAATAACTTATAAACATAAGTTGTGTTTCATAACTTTTGTACATAAGTTGTGTACATATATATTTACGTAACTTTTATACTAAGTTATACACGTAACTTTTATGCACAACATATATTCACAACTTTTCCAATATAACAATTTATACATAAGTCGTGTTTCATAACATTTATGTTTCCAAGTTTTAGTATAAGTTATATGTTAATTCGTTCCTTTTTATGTTTAATAACTTTTGTGTTTCCAAGTTTTGACAGAAATTATAAGTTAATTCGTTCATTTGCGTTTAATAACTTTTGTACATAAGTTGTGTTTCATAATTTGTGTATTTCCAAGTTTTGGCATAAGTTATATGTTACAAGTTAATACAAAAAACTGCTACTAGAATAAATTTTTTTGAAACATATGTAAGTGGTGCATTTTGTTCACCTTGTCAGGGTATAAAGCTTTTAAATTTTGCATCAACAATGTATAACAGATAGATTTTCTACTTAACTTATTACATTTATTGCTTTTGAAATAGTTTCTTCTGTTTTTTATGAGATTCTTCAATGAATGGTGCTTCATGATTTGCTCTATAGATTTATTCTATATAGTCTTTTTGTGGTGCTATGTTAAATAACAGAGTTATTTATCTATTTTTTGTTTTCATGTCTATGCTACCTAACATAGTTCATTCACTTATTATACTGAGTTATGTATCTAACTTTTCTTTTTATGTGTATCCTACTTAACTTATTTGATTAACTTACTGTACAGAGTTACGTATCTAACTTATGTTTTCATGTATACATTACCTAACTTATTTTTATTAACTTATTGTTTAGAGTTATATATTTAACTTGTGTTTTCATGTGTATGTTAGATACCCATCTTAGCGTTCCTATTAACTTATGTTTTTCTGTTGTCAACTTTATTTTTTATTTGTTATTTTAAATATTAAAATATTTTGCAGATATTCCAAGTGAAGACACAAATATACTCAATGTCATAGTTATAGAGATGCTGAGAATATCATAGTTGTAGAAGTTGTGAAAGTTATTATTTATCTAGTTTTTGCAAGTTTCTATCATATTTATGGAATTTGTTCTATAGTATAGGTTGTAAAAGATACTTTTATGTTCCTCCCCCGCTCTTTTTTAAATCCTTTTCCTGTGTTCCCAAATGATTAGTTTTTAAAAAGAAAAAAAATACTGATGAAACCTAATCTCGCAATTGCTCTCAAAATTTAAATTACGCACGGATCTCGGTACACATAAAAGAAAAAGTAATGTTATATAACTTTGCATTCTTAACTTATTTCTTGAAGTTATGCTGTGTAACTCAGTTAGTGTTAGTTATGTGTGCGTTTTTCAAAAAAAAATATTGGCGCGCGTGAGAGCGGAAGGGGAAAACTCCTGCACGACGGAGCACGCGAAAAGAGAGAGGCGCACGCGGACGTCTGTCAAAAAGAAAAAGAAAATGGAACGCCATCAAACTTTCCAAAAAAAAGTGTCAGGCGGATGAATAGTTCCTATTTAGGCAACTCTGTTGGTCAGATAATCGTTCGCTGAGATCAGTTTGAATGAACGTTCGCCACTTAGGCCCCGTTTGGTTGCCTCTGTTTTTTAACATACATCACATCGAATGTTGCGACACATGCATAGAGTACTAAATATAGACTAATTACATGTATGTTGGCACAGATTAAGAGTAATTTACGAGACGAATCTATTAAGCCTAATTAGTCCATGATTGAACACTAATTGTCAGATAAGACAAAAGTACTACAGTACCTATTAAACTTTAACAGGGCAAACAAACACCTCCTTAGTGACGTCGCAGAAAACAACATCGTAGAAAAACAACTCGACGCGCTAGGAAAAAAAAAAAGAATATGGTACTGCTACTGAGCTAACGGTGGCCAAAGGACAAGAAGGACCAAAGAAAAAAGAAAAAACTCAAAGTAACAGCACCAAAGTTGTGTTCACCCACCGCGCGCTGAGTTTGCGTAAAGGGGCTTTGTCAAATTGCTCTATCTCTATGGACTTTTTTTTGTCATGAAGGGAGAGGAAATTATATTATAAGAAGACCGAAAGAAAGCGTAGTTCTGAGGCAATGATACATGTTGGTATTGGATTTCAAAAAATTGTGCATCATTTGTCACGGTACCCCAAATTATATATGAAAAAACCTCAAAAACAAAAAGGTGCAATATTTTATTTTCTTTCCTTGTTATTTTTCTTAATGCGGACAATGCTCAGTTGAACACCGAAATCAGAGTATTAATCCTTATACCAAATCCAACGGTTACTCCTAAAAATTGAACATGTCAAATACTCCTGAACCAATTTAAAACGCATCTAGAGCGGTGAAACACAATATCGGTGATTGAGTCACTGGGTACATATAGGTTGCATATTAATTACCTCTAACCCTTGTTTCGTCATGTTGGATGCTTGATTTCCTCTCTTCAACCACCGACAATGAGATCGATGATTCAGAGTTACAGTCCTCGTAGGGGTGGATAAGAGCACCTCTCCCCTTGCAGATAATAGCAAAAATTGACTTACTACGATGAAATCCGCATATGCAACAACAATCTCGTCATAGCCATCACCAAAGTCATCACTGGTACTAAACATGAGACCAAAATTTATCCGATTCGCTAGTAGATTTATATAGACTAAATCAGAATGAACGATTAAAAGGACAACTATAAATAAATGAAGAATGTATTTTTTTCTCGTTCCTTCCGCCGGCAGGCTCGTTAGAAAAGAACGAGACAAACCCTAGACAGCGAAAACAAGGGACATGAGGTGGGGGGTGGGGGAGAGGGTGTGGGTGGCGGGCGCTGGCCTCCAAGTGGGGCTGCGGCGGCAGCTGTTAGGTAGTGGACTGAGCTAGTTGATGCCACGGCTAATAGAGATCGCCAGCGGTGGCAAGTTGCAGTATATTATATTGGATTCATTGGTCTACAAAGCTTGACTTTCATCTGTGCTTCGGATTCCTCGTTTAAGAGAGAATAAATGAGTTTTAATATAAAGGCGTTTTTTATTGATACGCCAATCGTCATCTACCATATACAATATACACGCAGCCTCACGTTATGTATGTAATAATATATATAATAACATAATGATTAGATTGACATAGCCAGTCGCTGTGTCGTGCGTCGGGGCTAAGACTCACCGCAGTGGGAATGGTATATCATCCGGTAAAAGATACAGAGGAGTATGTACAGTAGAAAACTGCTGCACCGGAAATCGGTAAAGCCTCCACTATCGCACGGCCTCCGCTAAATTCAGCGGAATAGCGTACGCATGAGAGAGGAGGGAGAATGGTCGTCACGTGGGCCCCACTACTGCTCCTAACTAAAAAATACTATAAATTACAAAGTAATTAACCAAATTAAATTCCGATTACATCATTAAATTAGTGACAATAAATTCTTCAAAACTAGATCTCACATGGATATATTTAGATAAAGTGACAAGTAGGCCTCACAGTGGATAGAGGATGATACAGAGGAAAGATGGGTGCGAGAGAATTAGATATAGATGAGAGAATCTTGGTGACTAGAATGTATAGAGGACAAATATAGAGGTCCATGAGTGCGGATAGCCTAAGTGGAAACTTAGAGTAGCAATTGCTTTGATATACAGCCTTCAAAGTTCAGAGGAGCCACTGAGCCAGCAAGCAGCAAACTCACCATGTCGTCGTCGTCTCCGCCCCACGTCTTCCTGGTCTCCGCTCCTCTGCAAGGCCATGTCAACCCTCTCCTTGTTCTGGGCCGGCACCTCGCCTCCAGAGGCCTCCTCGTCACGTTCACCACCGCCCCCCATGCCGGCCTCAAGTTTGGGCACGGTGACGGCGCGACCGTCGACGTCGGGCGCGGCACGATCCGGTTCGAGCACCTGAAGGGCGGCGCCCTGTGGGCCCCAGACGACCCCCGGTACCACGACCCGACCGGCGGCGTGATGCGCCACCTCGAGGAAGCCGCGCCGCAGGTCCTTGCAGAGCTCATCCGGGGGCAATCCAAAGCCGGGCGACCGGTGTCGTGCGTCGTGGCCAACGCGTTCGCGCCGTGGGCGACCCGCGTGGCCAGCGGCATGGGCGTCCCGCACGCCATGCTGTGGACGGAGTCCTGCGCCGTCCTCTCACTGTTCTACCACTACTTCCACTCGCTCGCGGACTTCCCGTCACGCGAAGCTGGACCGAGCGCGACGGTCGCTGTCCCCGGGCTGCCACCGCTGGCCGCCGCCGATCTGCCCGCCCTGATCTACGCCCCCGAGGAGTTCCTCTGGCGCCAAGTGCTCATCGCGGACCTCCGCAGCCTCCACGAGACGGTGACGTGGGTGCTCGTCAACACCTTCGACGAGCTCGAGCGCCCGACCATCGAGGCGCTCCGCCCGCATCTGCCTGTCATACCGGTCGGTCCTCTGTGCAGCGGGACAGAGAACCACGGTGGTGCCCACGACGACGACGACTGCGTGGCGTGGCTCGACGCGCAGCCGCCGCGGTCAGTGGTTTTCGTGGCGTTCGGGAGCCTCCTGCAGATCAGCCGCCAGGAGATGAGCGAGCTGGCGGAGGGCCTGGCGGCCACGGGGCGGCCGTTCCTGCTGGTGGTGCGCGACGACAACCGGGAGCTCCTCCCCGACGACGGCGACGACTGCCTCGCCGCTGCGACCGGCAGCAACAGCAGGGGCAAGGTGGTGGCGTGGTGCGAGCAGGCGCGCGTGCTGTGGCACGGCGCCGTCGGCTGCTTCGTGACGCACTGCGGGTGGAACTCCACCGTGGAGGCGCTCGCGTCCGGCGTGCCCGTCGTCACGTACCCGGCGTGGGCCGACCAGCCTACCAACGCCAAGTTCTTGGCGGACGTGTACGGCGTTGGAGTCCGGCTCCCGAAGCCGATGGCGCGTGATGCCCTGCGCCGCTGCATCGAGGAGGTCATGGGCGGCGGGCCGGAGTCAGTGGCGGTGCGGGAAAGGTCCTCGAAATGGAAGGCCGAGGCGAGCGCGGCGCTGGCCACCGGCGGGTCGTTGGACAAGGGTACCCAAGACTTCGTCGCCGCTATCTATTCATCTCACTTATAATCCGTCTTTATCAGATTATTTTTTCAATCAAAATAGTATTTTTTTCTCACAACAAATCAGCCAATAGTGTTTTTCAGCCGGCTCATCGGTCCAGCCGAACGGAACCAGTCAATATGTGCTGCTACGGTTTAAATAATGATGTCGATATGTGCTGCTACGGTTTAAATAATGATGATTGTGATAATACCGGTCGGTTCCTGTTGGTTCGCAGCATGTTTTGTCAACTGTCAATCAAGTGGCATGAAATTACTTGTTGCCATGTCCTGTACATGTACTCTCACTCCGTACCAAGATATGACTTATGAGATACGGTTTGATTCGTAGTCTTTAATATTACCTATATACTTTGACTGCCGGTATCCAGATGAGCGGCTCATGAAACTCACCGGCAAGCCGTATAACTCCAGAAACGCGTATGCTGCCCTCGACCGTGTTCAAGAATCCCCTGACATGCATGGGCGCCATATTTGGGAAACGCGAGTCCCAAATAAAGTTAAGGTATTTGCTTGGCTCTATTTCAAACACAGGTTAAGCACTCGGTCCAGCCTCTACGCTAACACACGTGCTGGATGATGAGAGATGTCGCCGCTGCTCAGCTCCAGTTGAAGACCGCAACCACGTCTTCTTCACCTGTACATCCAGCTGCGACCTCTGGGCCAGGTTAGGACTAAGCAACGTCGCCACCCTTTCAGACGCCGACATCTGGGGTGTGACACCTCCTGCTGGACTGGATGCAAAGCTCTGGCCGTTTATCCTACTGTCAATTCTTTGGCGACAGTGGGACGCTAGGAATGGTGAAGTTTTTAGAAACGAAATTTCTTCTAGTCGTTGTATTATAACCAAAGTCTGTGATGATCTTGTTATCTGGCGCAAACGCCTGAAGCATGACCATGATGTACGCAGCCTGAACAATTGGCATCGCTACCTCTTGTCCTGTAAGCTCCAGTTAACTGGACCCTTTGCTTCGTAATGAAATTTGGTGGAGAAAATCCCCCCTCCCTCCGGTTTTGTTTAAAAAAAACTTGACTGCCAATTTCTTTTAAATTATATCATGTGATCCTAAAATAAACAGCAGCACTAGTGTCCGGACGTCCGTATGGACCCTCCACGTCCGGACGCCCGCGTCAGCGCCTGCTGCACACACAGGCAGGGCCTACCCACGCCACTCCCTCATGCTTTCCTGCTTCCCGCGACCCTCCATGCCTACTGCGACGCTCCCCTCCATGCACGGCACTCTAGCAGCTACAGCAGGCAGCTGCGACAAGTGGCTCATATTGCAACATACATAATACCCCGATCTACTTTTAAAAATATCCAAATAAAACAATTGCAACATATGTACGAAACAGCTGAAACATTCAAAACATGCGCCCGAAACACATGAAAAAACATGAAAAACACTTGAAAAACAATTACAAACATATACAACATCCAGATAAAACACTGGCAACAAATTTGTGAAACATATGCAACATCCAGATAAACACACTTGCAACATATGTCTAAAAAAATAGATGAAACATTGGAAATAGACACTTGCAACATACGTGTACACTCATTGCAACATATGCAACATCCCGTTACAAACATATGCAACATCCAGATAAAACACTTGCAACATATTTGTGAAACATATGCAACATCTAGATAAACACACTTGCGACATACGTCTGAAAAAAAACTAATGAAACATTGGAAACAGACACTTGCAACGTACGTGTATAATCATTGCAATATATGCAACATCCAGATCTACTTTTGTAACATCTACATGAAACACTTAAAAACACACCTACAAAACATCTGAAACACTTGAAACATGCGCTTGCAACATGGGAGAGCCCGGGACCTGGCGATTCCAGCCGTCGAGGTCAGAGCCAACGCCGCGTGAGCACCACCACCACCATCGCTAGCAGCACCAGGCTTGGCTCGCCTAGGCGGGCGGCACGGGATTGGCGAGTGTGACCGGCAGGAGCAAGTGACACGGGATGTGCGCGCGGCAATAGTAAGGCGGAGTGGGCACGCGGCGTCCGGACGGGAAGGCCGTGGCTGGAGAAGGCCGCCGCATTGGAGAAGGCCAGCGGCGGACGGGCAGCGCGGTGGATGCGCCCGTGGCGGTCACATGCGTGCGGTAGCGAGGAAAGAAAATGTCGCTGTGTTTTTTATTTTTAAGAAACCGCATCGTACTGAAGGTGAAACGGAGGAGGCCTGTTAGGCCCAGGCCCGAGAATGAGCTGTCCGGACGGAACACACGTAGACGGATGCCCGTGTGCCAGCATTATTGTAAAATAAATCAATTTATACAACCACACAGAGTTAATGGTAAAGATGACCAACTTTATAGAAAAAAGTAACATATATGACACTAGATAAAGTAGTACATTATGAAAAAAATATTTCATGATGTATCTAATGACATTAATTTGGTGCCATAAGTATTGATGCTCTTTTCTATAAATTTGGCAAAATTTAAAATAGTTTGACTTAGGGCAACTCTAAAAGTTGTTTTATATTATAGAACAGAGGTAGTATCTCTAAATATAAATTCAATGTAGACATTTTTGCAACATAGACTTTTCATATGATTAGACTAATTGTTTGTCAAAGATAACAAAATTTTAAATGCTGAAATTCATGTGTAGCAACGCCGTTGGCACATTCCATATCTGTGGTCGTGAGATTCAAGTGCTCCAGGTTGATTTGGTGAGGGCAATCTAAGCAATTGGGGCATGATCTAAGTGGAGCAAGCTAGTAAGGTTGATTGGGGCAGAAGTTTGAATCATGTCATAGCGAAGTTCTAATCCTGAATTCGTGTGTGCCTTAAATTCATGCACATATGCCATAATTCCCCACAGTAACCACAATCCACACCTGCCAATCTGGTCACACTACGTATCCTTAAAAAAAATTGTGGTTTTGGTTCTCAAGCAGTCATTCAGTTCCAAACCGTCCTTAAATATCCTTTGATTTGGAACTTCAACTTCGGCAACCACATGCGATCATCGCTTAGCGTCACCAGGCCCACTACATCCGCACACCATCATGGCACGGATGCACGCGGCTCATGGTGGCGGCTGATGTGTCCAACCTGTCTAGTTGTGAGCAGTGACGGTGGCTCAGAGCATCTCCGAGAGTCTTTCTAAAACTCACTCTCTAAATTATCATTTAAAGAGCCATTTGCATAAAATCGCTTTCTATATCTTTTCACTCTCCAACAGTTTTTCTCCAACCGTTTTTCTATATCTCACGAGCACTGTAGAGAGCCATTCTCATCTTCTATTTTTGGCTAGCGAAAAATAGAAGATTGTTATATTTGGATGACCATTTAGACAAGCTGTTGGAAGATAGTTTTTCACTAAAATCTCTATTCCTAGTATTTAGAAAGGATATGAAGAGTTTCTTAGAGATGCTCTTAAGCAGCTGGCTTTTGGTGGCTGTTGTGTCCAAGCCTAGACTACGGATGCCTAATGTACTCGGCAAAGCCTTTGCCGAGTGCAGCACTCGGTAAAGAGCCTCCGGCAAAAAAATGCGTAGGCAAAGAATTCTTTGCCAAGTGTCTTTTATCGGGCAGAGTGCAAACTCGGCTCTCGGCAAAGAAAAGTGACCGTGACGGCGCTGGCTCCGTCAGCGCATGCTTTTCCGAGCGGCATGTCAGAGGCACTCGGCAAAGATTTTTTAATTTTTTTTTCATAATTTCTTTGCCGAGTGCCCTGTCGGGGAGGCACTCGGCAAAGATTTTTTTAATAATTTCATGTGAGTTCAAGGATACGGCCTCAAAATACCATAAATATCATGAATATCATTTTTTGGATAACCAAATTCCATTATTCCATGCGCCTGCAGTTTAAATTTGAAATATTCAAAAAAATTCAACGAAGCGAAAAAAATTAAGAAAATATAGTAAAAAAACTCAAAATTATCCCAAATTTTGAAATTGAGATTCAATTACTGTAACAAGACCCCAGAAAAAATGGGGCCAAAAAAACAAAAAAAATTAATTTGCCGAGTGTCACCCTTGGCATTCGGCAAAGAAGCCTAGGGCACTCGGCAAAGCATTTTTTAAAAAAATAAAAAATATCTTTGCCGAGGGCCAAATGGCAGGGCGCTCGGCAAAGGCTAATGGCAGGTGTCCGCCGTCACGCCGGCCACCTTTGCCGATGGCCAAAATTTGCCGAGTGCCCGACCCTCGGCAAAGGAAAATTTTGCCGACGGTCCACCTTTGCCGAGGACATTTCTTTGCCGAGTGCCGCTGGGTCTAGCACTCGGCAAAGCATTTTACCTTCGGCAAAGCAGCTGTGTCTGGTAGTGCTGTTGTGCACACATCTGTTGCGGTATGCTTGTCAGGTTTGACTTTTGAGGATGAATTGGTGCCAACAGGGTGAGGAGGAGGCACTCCCCAAGGTGGTAGGAAGAAAATTTGGTGGACACCGCATCCATGGTGCGACAACGGAAGCCAAGCGGTGGCCACCACCGGGAGTGATTCCTGCCCGCGCCTTTGACGGTGGATGCCGGTTGCTGGATCGAGTTTAGATGTGCTGCGCGTTGGTGTGTCGGAGGTGGCCGCACCAAGGGAAGCGGCGACGGTGAATCCATGCGGCACCAAGATCGCGGTGGCCGAAGCTCGCCACGACACGCCGCTGAAACGTCTAGTGAGCCCGCTGCTGCTGTGCGATGCTGCCGTGCTGGCAACGGCTGTGGGCCGCATATATATTAGCTTTTGCATCACGTAAATCGTCCTCTTAGGGCAAACGAATCATACGAATGGAAAAAGGGGAAAAAATAATGCAGAGAAAACCTTAAAATATCGGTACAACTATTGTTTGGACGTCCGGACGGACATCAGCGTCCGGATAGCCGTGGCTGCTGGCCTGTTGCACTTGTCGGCATGCTACGTTGCTCTGTGCCTGCTACTGTGCGGTCATCTCGCTCCATGGGACCGCCCGCGCCCACCTCACTTCCCGCGTGCACGGGGAACCACCTGTGCCTGTGCCTGCTCATGAAACACTTACAACACGAAGGACTTGCTGCAACACATATGTCTAAAACAGATGAAATATTTGGAACATACGCTACAATGTGTATAGCCACTGCAACATATATAAACACTTGCAACATAACTTTGAAACAGCCGAAATATTTGGAACATACACATGAAAACACACGTATATAGCTATTGCAACATGTGCAACATCACAATCTACTTTTGCAACATCCAGGTGAAACATATGCAATATACGTCATAAACAACTGAAACACTTGCTATGTACGTTGGAAACATTGGCAAAAACACCTGAAAAAACTTAAAAATCATTGCAAACATATGCAATATTTAAATAAAACACTTGCAACAAATGTATAAAACATATGCAATATCCAGATAAATACACTTGCAAATCTTCTGAAAAACAGATGAAATATTAAGAACAGACGCTTGCAACATAAGTGTACAACCATTGCAACATATGCAACACCCCGATCTACTTTTGCAATATCAATATAAAATACTTGAAACATACATCTGAAACAAACTGAAACACTTAAAACATAGGCTTGCAACATGTCTGAAAATGCTTGAAACACTTTAACACAGCGCCGCCGGTGGCCATGGCCTACCTTGTGTGGAACTGCGGTAGCCAACAAGCTCGGCTCAGGACGTCGAGAACAACGGCCCAGCATACACCTCCGTTGCAGGACTTCCCTTCCTGCCATGGTGTCTTCGTTCGGCCATCGGAGCCGATGTCTCGACCGACGATGACCTCCTACTAGGGGCGTCGGGTTGGTAGTGGCCCGGTGACTCCGTAGTCGCGACGGGCGAGGTGGAGGGGGGCGCGGCAGGGGTGGGCGCGCGGGGGCGGCTGATGATGGGGTGCGGCGTGGCGAGGGATGGGACGCGGTGGGTAAGGGTGGCGCGACGGGACAATGGGATGTACGCGAGTCTGAAGAATAGGTAGAGCAAGAGACGGTGTCGGTGGAGGCTGAGAAATAAGTGGATAAGATTTAACGTAGAGAATGAGTGGTTGAGATAAGTCTAGAGTCTGTCCGATATTTTTGGGAGCGTCGGATGCTCGGTTGGAGCGTTTCCGTTAAAACATTGCAACTGGATTCGTATTAGTTAACGACCGACATGAGTCCATAAAATAGAAGGTCGGTTATGTAATCTAGAAAACAAGGAAATTTTGAATTTAAAGAGTAAATGGTAACTTATTGAGTGTCAAAGTCTTATATCCTCAAATGATGGAAGTTGATGAGGCGACTTCTAGATCGCTCATATTACAGAGAAAGAGCCTCTATAAAAAGCCCACTCTTTTATAGTGCGATGAGAAAGAATTTGTCCATTTCATGTTTGGAGGTCGTTAAAAAAGGACGTGAAAACAGATAGAAACCCTTAAACAGAAATTAAAAAAAATGTAGCTCTAGTTCTTTCTGAAATGGTAAGATCTTTGGCGCAAGAAGAAGATATGATCCATATCATCTTGATTTGGTTATGCTTTTCTTTTTTTGTTTTTAAGAATATCGTGTCAGATTCTCTCATACCAATATTGAATAGAACATGCTAAACAAGATTTTCATAGAAACCCTCTTAATTTAGATTGGGAAAATCGTTCAAATTTTATGAAACCACGTGCTATGGTTCGAATCCATAGACCATAGTCACTTCTATTTTCGATAGCACCGATTGTCAGTTCAATACAATTTTCCTATTGTTTGACTAACCATAATAGTACGAAAAAAAGCCGGATCAAGATAAGTCTGGCCTTGAGTTTCTCGGCCCTTTATCTTAGGATTCATGAATTCTCCTTAGTATGGGTACTTAAATAGGAGTAAAAGCCTAATATCTTATGCAACTGGATTCGTATTAGTCAACGTTCGATAGAAGCTCATAAAACGGAAGGTTAGTCATGTAATTGAAAAAGCAAGAAAATCTTAAAATTAAGAGAAGGGAAAATCGTGTAAGTTACTGAATGTCAAAATCTTATATGTACGATTCAAAGCCTTATGTCTCCTGCAAGTGGCTTCGTATTAGTCAACGTCCAATAGGAGTCCATAAAATGCAAGGTTAATTATGTAATGCAAATCTTGAGATTAAGAGAATGCTAAATCCTATAAATCTTATCCTCAAATTATGAAAGGCTCAGATGACACGACATCTCACATTTGGATCGAACAAATATTATAGCTTAGGTTATAAGAGACTCCCTCAACAAAAAAAAAACTCGTTCTTTTATCACGACTAGCAAATATGCACGTGCGACACGCACGTGTTTCCAAAAACTATTTCAAATGCAATGGAAATGTTAATTGAATTGTCGATATACAATAAAAGTAGATGGCAAGTGCTTGATCGATTTGTTCTGGTCGTGTAGAACCAGGTTCAAATCGTTTGTTCGTTAGGATGCCTCAGCTGCATATATCGCTGCACTTTGACTTAGACATTTTTTAAACGGCTCGTGTTGTCCTATATTATCCAATTTCTATACTTGTGTCGATCCATTCTTGTTTGGGTGGAGAACCCCTATCCTTCTATAGATGGAGAACCTGTGTAGGCTCAGTTGTGCTACGGAGTCTCTAACGAGATTGGAGAAGAGAGCACTCATCTTAGAGTGTAGGCTCGTACAAACAATATGAGAGATTATGACTTTATTAATGATGTAATAAGATTGTGCCTAAATGAAACAGATATAAAATAGCGTGATATAAATAAACAAGCAGCTGTAGATACAAATAATTATGACTTGAATAATATAGTATTAATTTATTTAGCAGGTCTATCTAAATATAACTTTGTGTTTTCTTTTTGGCTTTGTAAACATAACTTTATTTTTTTATTTTTGGCCACATAAAGTGCAGGATAAAGCGCATGTACATGATCGTTTTTTCCCATTATTTCTTACAAACATGTTTAGATTTTTGTTTTTCGCCTTTTTTTTGTCATATATTATTTGGATTTAGGGGATTGTCTATCCCTCACGTGTGAATTGTGTTGTTGTTTTGACAATGTAATTAAAAAAAAGATGAAACATGAAAGGCCAAATTTAGATATACTAGCAAAAATGCCCCTGCGTTGCAACGTGTAACTATTCATTTTTAAGTTGTCCTCTTCCTCAAGTTATTTTTTTGCATCCGTCAATGACAATCTGTATCGAGACACCCTGGATGACAATATATAATTACACCCTCAATGCACCTACAAACATGGATTGCACACTTCTCCATGGCCACAACGCCGGATGACTTGTCGCAGGCCACGGCCATCGCCGGAGTCGAGGAGAACCCACGAGATTGGGTTGCCTTTCCTTCCGTCCTCAGCGTTTGATGTCCGCAAGGCTTCTGCCCCACGCCGCCGCTATGCCTCGATAAAAAATCATCTACGATGTATTGCCGGGTAGACAAAGGTTATTTAATAATATTCCAAATATTATGCAAGGAGGCACACTCGTATTTTTGTTGTCTAACAGTGATGAAGGTGTGCCGAGAGTTTGCATATACAAGCTATTTTGGTACAGGATCATGAAGTCCAGTTGCCATACACACCAGAAGGCAGATCCTATTATATAGTTTTCAAGTGTCAGGAAAGAGAAAAAAGCATGTAGTGAGTGAAGATAATGGACTCGAGTTGGCCGGTAATTATGCAAACATGGTGAATTAAAGGAAAGACAAGAAGAGTCTGTTGTAGTTGGAACAGGAGTCCTCACGTAATTGGCTGATATAGCTAGGCTGGTTCGGACTTTGAGTATTTAGCGATTGACGGACGAAGCAGGCAGAAGAAAATAGATGGAAACAAAAAAAAGGCTAGAAATTTTCACGTTTAAATATTAGGTATAGATATAGATACTACAAGTAAGATCCTGAGAAACAGCAGTGGGCAGTGTGGCTGAGAAACAATAAACTATTATTAGTCATGATGCCATAACGAGAACCAAGTTCGTGAGCATTGAGGACTTTAGACTCTGATAACTCTACTCGGAGAGCACGAGAATCAATAAACTATTATATATTAGTCATGATGACACAGAGAATCAATAAATTATTATATATTAGTCATGATGACACAGTGAGAACCTAAAAAAATATTAATCTCGAACGAAATATCTCTGATGATAATCGGCCAGTACAAGATGTAATCAAGCCCGCGCCGGTGTTATCCGAAGAATCTATTCAGTAGTTTAAACACGTACGTCCTTGACGCATAGAGCTAGCAAACGAGTCTCATTATATTACGTAAGAAGCAAATATAGATATAAGAATTATTACGTGAGACGTACGTGAGTTTAAGTCTTACGTGAGATTGAGTTCTAGACAGGATGTAGCATCACATATGACGGAGGGCTCATATAGCACAAAGTCAAGATCCAACGGTTATTTCGTAGGAAGATCCTTAAAAAAAACTCACTCTTTTATAGTAGGACGACGTAAAAAAAAAGATGAGATGAGATGAGATGAGATGAGATGACGATGACTTGATTAGAATTCTGTATATTATTACTTAAATAAAGGGTACCCTAAATAAAAGTCAGGCGTGTGAATTGGTACCCATCTGCAGTTGTAGCAGGGGACTCTTCCCCCGTGCCCCGGACGACAATGACTGTCGACGCGGCGCTCCTCGCCATCGTCGTCGCCTTCCTCCTCCCGCTACGCCTCGTCTCCCTCGGCCTCCGCCTGGCGTCCGGACGCCACAGCACCAGCGCCAGACACCTCCGCCGTTCCTGTGCCGCTCTGGCCGTCGCGACCGCGCTCCTCGCAGTCATCTTCGCCCTCCCGCGTGACCACGCCAGGGAGTGCGCCGCCCCGGTCGCCTCCGTCCCAGGTGGCGGGGATGATGACGGCGTTTTCCGCGAGGAGCTGCGATCGGAGGTCGAGCAGCTTAAGCTGCAGCTGGCGCGGCTTGGTATGTTGGGAGAACCCTAAACCCTAAGCCTCATGTCCTGTCAGGGCTAATCCTGTTTGTATCAGAGCAGGCGCTTGTTTACCCGTATTCTAATTCTGTGATCCGCGATTGACAGTCTTGCGATTGCGATAGTTTAACTACTGAACTTTAGTCTTTAGGGTTAATGTTTTTTATTGAATTCTGCTTATTGAAAAATTGTACTCTATTTTTAGGTCCCGTTTGGAAGATGAAATTTCCCCATATCCTGTGTTTTTGTGTGAAATTTAAACTAATTCCAGTGAAATTCCTACATTCCAAGCGTAATTTAAACTAATTCTTTCCAGTGAAATTCCTACATTCCAAGCGTAATCTACTTGTCCTATGATGTTAACGGAGTTTCTTGTATTTTTTTTTCTTTTGTATGCTGATATACTTTGAACTATGCATGCAGAATCTGTTTGGGATAGTAAATCTAAAGTGTTGGATGGGAAACTTGATCCTTTAGAGGAGGAGAATGGCCGTGTAATGAGAGCAATGGAACTTGATATCCAGTCTCTGATGAATGAGCAGGAAAATATCAAGGTATGTTCTGTGTGTCTAGTGACTTGTTCCTTCTCGATTGTATCACATCAATTCCATGGAGTTCGGGTGGTCATTGAGTGTTACTACCTTACCAAATTGCACAATTTTTTATTACTAGTATAAATAAATGAACAGCAGATATTCTGATTCTACAATGTAGTTCATACATTTGGATCATGATCAAGCACCCTCCAAACTTGAACTTTGGTGATGGTAGGTCAAGATAATTAGATGGTCTAGGTGTAACATGGGTACAATGTGCTCAGCGATAGTGCTACTGCATCTAGAAATCGTAATATGCTGTCCTAGCTGCTGCTGCCATGTAGCACGAAGGCAGAGGAGATTTTGTACTGATGAAAAATGTGGGAGTTATAAAACTCTTTTTTCCCTACTTAATTGAGTGGCAGAACTCCTGCCTTTACCTTAAAAAAAATGCGAGAATTGTTCAAGACTTCAAGATAAATTTTCTGTGCTCCATTCAATTGGATCTTGGTCTTTTAGGGTGGGTGCGGAGGGGGAATGCAGGCACATGTACTAGGCATTAGGCAAAGACCTGTCACAAGAACAATGTTAGTTTCTTCATTATTGCTGGAGTAGTGGACAATGAAGCTGAATATGAGTTAGTAAGCTTATGGTTTGGTCAACCTAAATAAAATCTGGTTGTTTCTGCTTATTGTTTTATTGTGACTAGAATGAAATTAGCCAACTTCTTTACATTTAACATTTATGTTCATAAAAGAAAAAAGGTTCTTAAATAGCATGTATTTTGTGCTGTTTTTTTGTGCAGATTCAGGAATCATTATGCAGCTCATATTTTGGTGATAGTATCAAGGCAATGGAAAATGAGGTGCCTCCCACACTCAGAAAAATGTTGGATGTATTTGCTCATGTTCCTACTAAAATAGGACTACTGGTTAGTTTGGACAAACAATTGTCCGAGTCAGAATTTTTTCTTATGTAGATTGCCTCTTAAAAGCTCTATTAGAATCTGAATACATCACCAGAATTATTCAAATATTACATGGATACTCTGTTCATCTTGTCTACAGGGTCAAAACTCTTTAATCTTCATATATGCCTAAACATATTGCATGCTTTTGATATTTATATATATGCACTTCTACTGTTTACATCGCTGCTTCGATTTTCGTCTTCTTCATTGATACACCCTTTGCCCTGTTTCAGTAGTGTTAATTTTGCTAACTTATTTTGTACACGTCTTATATTGCCTGTTATGTGTGGCAAAGAAACTATTAGTCCAGCTGTTCTTTTATGTGCTATTGGGCCTCCTTTCTGAAAGCTGTTTCAGCTATTGACCTTATGGAGTTATGATTTATGAAATAGGTTCAAATTCTGAAAGATGGATCAAGAAAGATGAACTCGGATATATGGACAGTAGCAAAGGACACAACAGAAAAGGTCGAAGCTCTGCATTCAGCTATCAAGAAGGTATCTTTCTATAGGTTACTGTTTTCTGTTTCATTAAGGAACCTTTTAGCTGCATGACCTTTTATGTGCTACTTGTTTATTTATAAGTTTTATTTTTATTTTTTGTCTGGTAATACACCTTAAAATTTTAATCTATCTGGTTAACCATTTTTTCTCAGACCTTGTGTTGTTGAAATTTAGGCCCACTTTATATATGTAAGCAATATAATAATAAGCTTTGGTGTGACAATAATGTCACTATTGTGATACTATTTTGGCATTTGTCAACTCCATATCTTTCAATTGCAACCCAATTTTTTTTCTGGAAATTCAGACACAATACTCACACAGCGTCAATGGCCTTGATCTGTGCCAAATAACCATTTTGCTACCAACATTTTTTTTCTCGAACACGGAGGAGAGCTGCGCGTCACTGTATTAATAGAAAGAAGTGCTACCAACAAATTAATAAAGGGACATTTCTCAAGTGAACCATATTAACCTGCCATCTTGTGCCATCAGCCGCCATCACTATGATAGTCACGCTGTAGTTTGATTGTGGTGGTGGTCAGTGGTACATGAAGTTGTTGTCGTACTTCTCTTCACCATTGTTACCAATGTTGGGCCTGTCCTCTTACTGCAAGAAACATGAGGTGGCTGAGGGCCAGGAGGCTGCGGCAACAGCTTACTTAGCAATAAACCTTTTTATCTATCTACAAGAGTTGTTCTTAAGCAAGTTAGCAAGTTTTAGCCACCACCTCTCATCCAAAATGTTACTTTAGCCTTCCCCACTCTTCGCCGCAAACTATAGATTATTCCACATTGAATCACTTTTCTCACCTTTTCAATAAGAAAGCAATAGGGATCCAATCTCCCTCAGCCACCAGAAATTTAGGTTGCCCGGGCAGGTCGGGTTTGAGGGACGTGGGTTTGTGGGTGTCTAAAAACACGGGTTGAAGGGGTTAGTTTGGGTGACCCCAACTAATCTGAGTCGATGAGCTTTGATATGCCATGTATGAGTAGTTACAAAAGACCAATACAAAGTAATAAAAAATAAAAAGAACAAGATAGTTTAAATTGAGCTGTGTACAGTGGCCTATTCAGCCAAGCTCGATGAGGTATATAATCCGGCTATGCAATACAGAAGTAGATGTAGAAGATCCATTGTAAAGTTAAAAAAAAAAAGAAAAGGTAAATATTAGATGGGCTTCTGCACTCTGGCCCATCCAGCCTACCTAATGTTCTGCCCTCAGAAGTTAAGAGCATAACCTCTAGTCTCTCTCTCTTTGCGAATGCATGCTGCCAGCAGTTCCTTTCTTCTTCGTTTCTCTCTGCTCCGTAGTCTTCTCCATCAATGCTGCCAGCACTAGATCCATCACTGCTGGCCAAAACTGGTCTTTCATCTGGGTAAAGTTGTCTGCTCGTGTTCTCATCTTTTTTTTTTCTCGAACACGCAGGAGAGCTGCTTATCATTGTATTAAATGAAGGAGAAAAGAGCCATACATAGACCCGAACACACACACACACACACACTAGCTATCGAGCTAAGACTGAATCACCTTTTACAGATTGGAAAAAAACGACCTTTAAGATTCAATCTAAGCTACCCTAGCTGTGAGCAGAGATAGACCCTTAGCTCCCGCCAAACACCTCCACGGATTTCCCTCTAATGATCTTATCCAATCCATGCACAGATATTGTCTAACATTATGCTACCACACCAGATAGAGTCCGATGCCATAGTTACGACATGATCTCATCCTGCTTCTTCTCCTTGCTATTGTGGCCTCTATATAGTCTATTCATGTTACTTACCACACCAACCAAGTTTGTTGCAGCTGTGAACACAAACCACACATTGAGCATGCCACTGCCTTCCACCAGCACCACACCATACCTCAGCCACATTGCTTTCCATGGCCACACCACATCTCAGTCCAACTACTGATTTATCAGTGAACAGCATCCTATTGGCAGTGACAGCATGCTGGTGGGTGGAAGTGGTAATACCAACCCCAGTGATCAATGGGCTGGTGGGACAAACACGATTTGGGAGATGATTAATGGGGGAGACTTAAGGGTATGTTATGCCTGTTTATAACTGGTCAGTGGTTATGAAGGAACCCCATTTCCCTCTTCTGAAGTGATATGCATCTATATGTTATGCCTCTTCTGAAGTAAAATGCTCCTTTTGCTATCCAGAACCAATATGACATACTTTTCATCAAAGTGCTTTTCAGGGGAAAATTAGACTGGGAAGTATAATAATATGCATTCTACCTTAATGAACAGAACTTGATTGGCATGGAGTTTGGGTCATCAATATTGTACTTGAAGGAATCCCTTCAAAATTTGTAGAACCAAAAGAAAATTACAGCCCTAAGAACTATCTTCATAAATAATACCCTCCAGAACGCCATATACAAGAACTGAAAATCCATAATGCAACACTGACATTTTATGATCGATCTGTTCTTAGTGTTGAAAACGTTGATCTTATTTCCAGCATCTTCATCCACCGCATCCTAGGTAGGACATCACAGTACACTTAGGGATTTTAAGCTTCAGTATCCAGTTGCCTTATAGCTCCTTTGGCACTTTAAAGCTTTGTTTTATAACTTTCATGGTTAGGTGCTTTTATGCTGTAAATATGTTTGTAGCTGTAGGTACTTGTGTTTTCAGATGGTCATTTCATGGTCATACAACTGCAGGTTCAAGTTATAGCTGATGAATGGGTCAAGGCGAACTCTACTATTAACAGAATATGGTCATTCACTAAGGAGACAGAGAAAAGGGTGGAAGGTCTATATTCAGATTTAAAGAAGGTATGCTTATTTAGACTATCAATTATCAACTTTTTTCATTAAATAAAATGTCCACGTGCCATAAATGTCATCCTTGTTTCGCATTTGATTTATTATATTATTTTGCAGTATAATTTGAAACTGAATATATTGTAACCATTGTAAGCCTTTCGTTTTTGAAAAGTCTTAGTAGGCGCTAATACGTAAGACAACCTCTTTGTTAAAATACTTGGACAATGTTTATTCACTAAATAGTCAAGCAATTTCAAGGTTTGCATTGATAGTGTTACATTTTTCAGTTTCCACGTGCACTTTTGTAATGTTTTATTTGAAAAAAGAAACAGAGATACATAATTTATATTCAGATGCTAGGAACATTTGTCACTGGAACAAATTTGTTTAGTACTAGATAACAGTGCCATATTACTTCTGTATGCTGCAGTTACATGTTGTTAGTGCAAAGGAGTCACTGCAGAAGTGTTATGGGGGGAGTTCACCTAGAATGTTCCAAATGCAGGGTATATCGAGGAGCATATATACCATAAAATAAGTAATCAGACGTGGAACTATGTAATAAGACAAAAAATGAATTTTCTTAGACAAGGATAGCATGAACGTAAAACTTGAAAACATTTCTTATTTGTTTTTATCACCAGTGGCACTAAGAATTTATGCACAGGGCTTCAAGCAGACGAAGAGAAAAGTGCCATTCTGGAGAGATTGATGATGCTGCGGACGGACCTGATGTTAGACCACTTGTCATTGATGCTCCGCTTGGAATTGTCACACAAAAGCTGTTAGCAACTTAATCCGCTTGTGTCTGTGTTCATATCTTAGTTCGCGTCCTTATTACTTGTCAGACGTCAGTGCAAGGTTGTGGTTGTTGAGACCTTGTGCGACCCGACTTGCTAACTGCTTTCGTGCCGTCATGGTCGCATAATGGGTAATGTGCTAGCAACACTGTGGCGGACGTCCGTCGAAATATAAATTGTTATTTTTTCCTATATATAAAATACGCAGTAGATCTCCGAAATAGCCAGGTACCACAGCTTTGTTTCTGTACTTTCTGCTCTATTGCTGACACCTACCCTTTTTCTTCTGAATGTGAAATGGCACCGCTTGTAACGGCAACGGCAAATGTTGTGGTTTCTAGGTGCCAGCAGTTGTGTGGAGTTACGTAGTTTGTTCTTGGCTACGGCTACGAGTGCAGGAATCCATGAGGGTGTCCTTGCCTACTTTTCTATGGGCGGTTTGCAGGGCTTTCAGCTCGTGCTACAGTATTCAGCATAGGGATAAAGAACTGCAGCCTGCGGCTTGAAGCCGCAGCGAACAGTCGCCACCTTGGACTGCTGTACTGGTGCGTGACTGATCCGTCGGTAAGAGTGGTGAAATGTGAGTTTAAGTTTTTTTTTTCCCGAATACGTAAAAGATTTACGTATCATTATATTAAGTAGAATAGTTTAAATAAGTTTTTTCTGAATACATAAAAGATTTACGTATCATTGTATTAAGTAAAATAGTTTAAATAAAAAGATAACGTGTTTCTATCGAGCGTCGAATGGGATCGAAATAGCTGCAGTTGGACCTCTGGTCGATATTACATAAATAAATGGAAAACAAAGGACACTCGTCCTTGCACGTAACAAACGAATTTGAGCGCAAGGCGGCGAGCTCCACGCCGCTCGGTGAAGACGTCGCCCAATACGAGTGGGCTCATCTCCGTACGATCCTTTGTGAAGCTTCCCAAGGGCCAAATTTTCGGGGAGGCGTCGCGTCCGACCAGGGTGGCGCGTAGCGCTGCGCTGACCACGCGTGTCTTGCAACCTGGCCCGCCCCGTGTGCTTCCGGCCCAGCTCCGTTCCCGATCGTGCGTGTGCGAGTTTCTGGCCCGGCTCGGCTTCCCACCACGATGTTCAGACTATCTCCAACAAAGCCGACCCAAACATGAAACCTATTTCACCATTTAGGTCATGCACAGCGAAACAAAAATGCACCCAAAACTGGCGAACTCCAACAGCGAACGCAAAAAGAGAGTCCCCGAGCGCCGGCCGCCTCCTGCCTTCCTCTCGCCGAGCGCCGGTCGCCTCCCTCCCCGCCGAGCACCGCCCGCATCTCTGCATGCGCCGCTCGCCCCCCTCCCCGCCGAGCGCCGAGCCTCCTGCCTCCCTCCCTACCGAGCACCGCTGCCCGCCTCCCTCCCCGCCTCACTGTCGTCGCCGGGCCCGCCTTACCATCGTCGTCCGCGAGCAGATCTAGCAACGTTGTTCGCTTCCCTCCCCGTCTCGCCGTCGTCGTCCGCCCCACCCCAGCGCCTCCTAGTTGTCTGCCTGTCTCCTACGCTGTCTCGACAGCACAGATTTGGGTCTGAGGAGAGAGACTACACAATTTTGGGTTTCCTCTCACCTTGGACGCAAAAATAGGTACTCTGTTTGCCTACTCTGTTGGAGGGCGTTTTTTCTTTGTGAACGATGCATTTTGGGTATGGGTAGTGTGATGTATAGCTTGTTGGAGACAGTCTCACACGTGAATTCACTAGGATCAGAAAGATGGGAATTTGGAGCAAAAAAAATATTACGTCAAATGGATTCCCAATTGAACACAAGACCTATTTTGATCTAAGAAATTAGTTCTCCACCACTGCACCATATAGATGTATGGTTTTAGTTATGAAATATTTATATTATTAAGCCATATTAGATCATTTAAGGAAAAAAGTATTCCACTCTCAACAAAATAATGTTCTAGACCAAAATATAGCATGAACATTTTGTGGAATATGAAAAAAAGACTATACATTAGAGAAAACAAAATATAAATATAAAGAAAAGAATGGAATAAAAAGATAATAATCACAAGTAAATAAGTGAAAGGAAACATAAAATATATCATAGAATAAATGTATATTGCATTAACAAAGTACATCATAGAACATCACGTATATACTAAGTGAACATCACATATATATCTTCGAATATAAGAAAAAACATGAAAATGAAAAGAATAAATTTGAATAAAATAAAAAAGAAGAAAAATACAAATACAAATAAAATAAAAATTCTATGAATATATGGAAATAAATAAATAACTTAACTAGAAAAACAAATTAATAAAGGTTGAACAAAACCTAAGGGAAAACAAAAATAATAAAAAGGAGAAAACCCACCAAATAAAGAATAATAAAAGAGAACATCACAAGGACATTAATTTAATAACCTAAAATATATCGAAACATCTCACGCGTATTGTATGGATACTCAAAGACAATGATGGAAAATACTATTTATATTATGTGAACATCACAAATTATATTATAAAGCATCAAATATATTTTATGCGAACTTTGTATTATGTGAACATTCTTAAATACATCATGGAACAACACATGTATACTACGTGAACATTACATATATACCATGAAATATAGAAAATAAAAATAAAACATAAAAATAATAAATAATTATAGTAAAATAAAGAAGAAGAAAAAAGAAAATAAAAAATAAATAACAAATGCTATGAATATATAGGAATAATTAAATAAATAAATTAAATAGAAAATAAGTTAATGAAAGATTAAACAAGACACAAGGAGAAATAAAAATAATAAAAGGAAAACCTAACAAATAAAGAAAAATAAAAGCGAACATCACATGAATACTACATGAACAACCTAAAACAGACCACAAAACATGTGATGGGTACTACGTAAATACTCAAAGATAATTGTGAAACGTCCCATTTATATTGCGTGAATCTTAAAACATCACATAATATACTACATTAACATCACAACAAGATATGAAAGAAAACACAAACAAAAAACAAATAAAATTGGTAGTTATTACTCTCCCAAAACTCCAATTCATACATATGTGCAAGCTTTATACATATGTGCAAGCTTTAAACCAAACACACTAGCACATATATAGGGAGAGTTAATACTACCAATTCGGGTTTGAAATACTTGTCCAAATCCTTTACACATGGTAAAATTGCTTGGGCAAGCAACTGGAAGCCCTACTTTGATTTTTGGATAATTAATGAAACCTATTGGACTAACCCTTTGTCTAAGTGTATAGATGAGTTAGGTTGGTCCAAGTCCAAGTGGTAGAGCAAGATGGTGTCCATGGTGATGGAGGTGGACAAAAGATGGAACAAGTGCTCCAACTTAGAAAAGAAGAAAGAGAAAAACAAAAATAGGCTTAAGACAAAGGTATAGTTGATAGGACCATTTTTATTTCGCCAATCAAGATACCATAGAGGGTGTGATTGAGTTTAGGATAGATAGCCCTATTATGAAGAAGGGAAAATCATGGTTAAAGCGGTTATCAAGTGTCACTAGGTGAAGTGATTCATTCATATATGCATTAGAACCTAGTGTGCTAACATTTAACCCTTGAAAATGATTTGAGAAAACGCTAACACACATGCACAAATGGTGAAACACTTTTGTGTTGACACATGGAAGAAGAGTGGAAAGTTTGAGTTGAAAGAAATTAGAAAGGAGAAGACAGGGTGAACCGGATCATGGCTTATGGGTCTGGTAGCATACCCTAACTACCAAGGAGAACCATACCCTGGTGGAGAGGGAAACCAGACCATGGGCGCTCAGTCCGGTTGGAGCCCCTTGGCCATGTGGCGTGGTGAGAACAAACCAGGGTCAACCAGACCCTGAGTCTTGGTCTGGTTGGAGGAATCAGACTCGGTCCAGTTGCTTTCGAGGGGTTCTGGACTTCTCTGTGTTGAACCGGACTCTGGCATCGCATGGTCTAGTTGCTTACTGTGCGGGTCTGAAGGTAGGGTTCGAAGAATTATTTGGCAAATAGAGAGCGGCCAAATCGAACCGGACTGAGGTGGCAATTGGTTTAGACCGTGGGTCCAGAGCCTCAGTCTGGAGCTCTGACAGCGTACCATTGAATTCTAACAGCTACTTGGATGTGTGGCAAGCGCTCCTTGGCTGTGGTGGTGAACTAGACATGTGAGGTTTGGTCCAAACCCCTCGGTCCAGAGCCTCTACGTCGGTCCGGTTACCCATTTGTGAGGCATAATGGCTAGTGAGGCTTAGGGCCTCTATAAATAGATGTTGACCGGCTCTAGCTCACTCTCTTAAATATTTTGATCATTCTTGCATCCTTGTGAGCTAAGCCAAATCTCTCTCATTCATTCTCTTGATTGATTCATCATCCAAGTGAGTTGAGAGTGATCCAAAGTGTATTTGCTTGAGTGATTGCATCTAGTGGCACTTGGGGATCGTTCTAGCTGTGGTTTTCTTGTTACTCTTGGTAGTTGCTGCCACTTAGACGGCTTGGAGCAGCGGAGGAGCTTTGGCACGAGTTAATGATTGTTCGTGGCCACTCCTACTGATCATTGTGAGGGGTTCTTGACCTTTGCCTGCAGGAGACTGCAAAAGGTACTCTAGTGGATTACTCGTATCGTTGAGTACCCTCATTTGTGTAGGTTCTTGCAGCGCCCTTGTGTAGGGCTAGGCTTGTGATGCTTATTAGCTCGCAAACCACCAAGTGAACGATTGACACAATAATAGGGACTAGCCTGCCAGCAAGTAAGTGAATCTCGGGAGAAAAATAATTATGTCTCCACTTGGTATTCTTATGTATTATTGTCACTTGCCACATTCGGTACACCCCCTATACGTCTCTTGTATTACTTTCTTACTTATCTAGTTGTAGAGGTTGTCTTGCTTAGTTAGTTGAGTAGCTAGTTTAGTTGGTGTAGTTGTTTTTAGTTTGCTACCTAGCTCAACTAGAGTAAGATTAGTGACATAGCTAATTGTGTGCCTTATTGATCATAACTTACTAGAATTGTTGGTAGGTGGCTTGCTATTTGATTAGAGTTAGAGCAAAACCGCATTTTGCCATTTTGTTGGTTATCTAACAAATTGCTCTAGTGATTTTGTAGAGATTTTTATTAGGCTATTCACCCCCTCTAGCCATTCAGAACCTTTCAGCAACTCAAATCCAAAAATGAATTTAATTCATATCTTTGTGAAGGTTGTCGTCAATTACTAAAAAGGGGGAGATTGAAAGCCCTAGTTTGGTTTTGGATAATTGATGAAACCTAAGTGGACTAACTCTATGCTCTAAGTGTGTATATGAGATAGGTCGGTCCAAGTTGGTGGAGCTAGATGGCATTCATGTGATGGAGATAGCCAAAAGATGGTGATCAAGTGCTCCAACTTGGAAAAGAAGAAAGAGAAAAAACAAAACCCTATGGAGCTAAGGTAAGGGTATAAATAGGGATTTTGTTTTGCCGGTCAAGACGCAATAGAGTGTGTGATCGTATTTAGGATAGATAAACATACTATTAAGAGGGGAGCTCTTATCGGACAATTTGGTCATCTAATGCCACTAGGTGTTAGATCTTCATACATATGCATTTAGGCCTAGTGCACAATGGAAAGCAAGCAAAAAATTTTATGAAAAATGATTAAAAAATGCTAACTTGACTCTAACATCTTTAGAAAATTGTTTGAGTTAGTAACACTTGTGAAGGAGAGCTTGGGATCTCGGTGCTGCCACATGGGTGGCATTGGACCGGCTATCCGATGGGTCCAGACAGGGTCGCACTAGCTGTTGCACGCGTGAGCGCATCTCTGGCTATCACGTTCACGACTGGTGTGCACTAGACAAGGCGTCCGTTGGCTTGTCCGCCGTGCCAGACAAGGGCACTGCCCTTTATTTCCAAAGACTAGCGAAAATGAGTCTTCACGCCCAGAGCTCATCGGACGGGCTGTTCGGTGCTCCGGATAGGGCATCGCCCTTTTTTCCGGAGGGCAGCAAAAATGGGAAACTCACATGTATGACTCACTGGACTGGGCGTCTGGTGCGCCGGACAAGACACAGCCAACGGACAAATTTTTGACCTTTTGATCGTTGGGCTAGCCATTGGGAAGGCATCGGACAGGCCGTCCGGTGCCACCGCCGCTGTCCGGTGCCCACGCAGATTTCAGCTCCAAGGGGTAACAACTCTATTTTGTGTGTGGGGTTATAAATACCTCCCTTGGCCGGCCATGACCACTCTCTTAGAACCCCTAATTGCTGAGCAAACCTCTTGGGAGTAAAAGAAAACAATCCACTCACTTGCATCACTTGAGATCACATTTGTGAGTGAGATTGAGAGCCTCTAGTGTATTGCATCAAGTTCTTGCATCTTGTGGCACTAAGCTAGTTGGGCACATTGGGCTGATGGATTTCTTGTTGCTTTTGGTGACTACCATCAGCTAGCCGGTCCAGAGCTTGGAGGATCATTGAGCGAAAGGTGGTGATTGTTTCCAGCTTCGATCGATTGATTGTGAGGGTTTCTTGTGCCTATTCCCCGTGGGAGCCACGAAAGGCAACTCTAGTAAATTACGTGTGATCTGTGTACCCTCATTTGTGGGTGGTTCTTATGACGCCCTTGTATAGGGCTAGGCGTGTGATGCCTATTAGCGCATGAACCACCAAGTGAGTGCATCATCACATCGTGGACTAAGTTGCCGGTAAGCAACCTAACCATAGAATAAATATTATGTCTCATTGGATTTCTCATTGGACACTTGCCCGCTTCGATCGGTATCACTCACTCACTACTACACTTGTATTTCATACTTCATATCATCTTGTGTATTCGATCGGTATCACTCACTACTACACTTGTATTTCATACTTCATATCATCTTGTGTAGTAGTTGCTTGTCTTGCTAGTTAATTGGTTACATTAGTTGTAGTTAGTTGTAACTAGTATCTTGTTAGCACACTAGTTTTGTTAAGAGTAGCAACATAGCTTGATTGCATGTGTGATATATTCATTGAGATCGTAGAAACTTGCATTCGGTAGGTGGCTTGCATAGCACATTTTAGAGCTAGAGCAAAACCGCATTTACTTTATCTTTTTGTCTAACACTTT
Source organism: Saccharum hybrid cultivar R570 (assembly GCA_038087645.1). Taxonomy (NCBI): domain Eukaryota; kingdom Viridiplantae; phylum Streptophyta; class Magnoliopsida; order Poales; family Poaceae; genus Saccharum; species Saccharum hybrid cultivar. Next base: position 6,006,277 of record JAQSUU010000112.1, on the reverse strand, counting down.
GCTTTAGGTTTTTATAGAATTTTAATTAGGCTATTCACCCCCTCTAGCCATTTAGGACCTTTCACAGTGGCAATTAGAGTCTACCAAATTGATGGCTAGATCTTTGCTAACTTTGTGATAATTTTTAGGATTTTTTCTAACATGTGTCGTGAGGATTAATTTGGAGGCTCTATTTGTGGGCTGGGCCTCCAGTTAACCTGTCTTTGATATGTATTTAATTAGTTGAAACTTAACCTTAAGTTATAGAAGCTCTTGTTGTAACATTTTCTTGTGACATCATTAATATATATTTTGGTTTTTAACTTTTGATCATATTAGTTGAAGCAATTTTTTCTCCACATGTTAAGTTGAAACACTTGTATTGTCGCATCTTTTATTCAAAAAATTACTTTTTTTTGTTTTATTGAAATATATTCTAGTTCCTAAACTTCAGTCTTAAACATAAACTGCATATATAACAATCGTTTTAGCCTGCACAACAACACTCAAGATGTTGATTTCATTATATTGAAAATTTATATGTGTAATAGTAATATTTGATAAAAAAACATAAAGTGCTTAAATTAAATTAGCAGTGTGGATGTGATATAATGCTTTAGTCAAAATGTATAAACTTATTTAAAGTAAAAACTTTTAAAATTTATTGTATGGAGTATTAATATAATTATAAATTAACTATTAATGCCATTTATATGCGGTGATGATATTATTTTGTCTCTTAATAAACGATTAAAATAAATATAATATATGTAGGTTTACATGGTCTACACATGGTGGCACATAGCATATGCTTACTTTTAATTTAACTAAAACATTGGAGTGTCTAATTTAGAAATATATGTAAACATACTTTATAGCTATTGAACTAATTTTTATAACAGCTTATATTAATATTTATATGTAGATTTGATGGACATTTAAGTTTTGTGTACTTTAGATAAAAATTAAAGGTGCTACTAAAAAAATCATAATGTAGATGTAGGTGATTTAGATGCAAATTTAGTTACTTTACATTATCTTTTATAGTATCAGGGCTGGGTAATTTAGTTACAAATTTATAGGGTTATTTTAAAGGCACTATCTTTCATAGTGGCAAATGTGGGTATGTCAAAGAAAAAATGGATTATAATTATCTTTCCTAATTACAGTGACTAGAGATGATGATTAGAGTATACGCTATTAAAGGCTAGGTGTTTCTAATTATTATGAGGATTTATGGATTTATCTTTTTCCCCTAGCGCGTGAGGGCCCTTAATCAACAATAGTAAGATTAAGATATATAGTTTACTCAAATAATGATTTACTATACCGTGAAAATACCACCAGCATCATAAAACATCCAGTAAGCAGTGGATACTTAAAACGATACTCTAAAGCTTTAGAGTATGAATATAGAGTAAAAACTGCTGCACTGGGTACTCTAAAATGATACTCTATTCTTTCTCTCACTCTATATTTAGAGTAGTACAGTGCTTACTCTATACTCTATAGTGGCGGGCCCCACTAGCTAAACAAAGGGAAAAAAATGTTATAACTCACAAACCAAAAATGTAAATTAAATTTCGATTGCACCATTAAATTCGTCTAAATAAATCCTTCAAAAATAGATCACGCATGGATATATTTAGATAAAGTGACAAGTGGGTACCACAGTGGATAGAGTGGATAGAGGATGATATAGAGGATGGATGAGTGCGAGAGAATTGAGTATAGAGGAGAGAATCTTGCTGACTAGGACGTATAGAGGATGAATATAGAGGTCCATGAGTGCGGGTAGTCTGAGCTCACCAAATTAAACATGTGTACCGCCTTTGATCCGGACGGTACCAACTTTCAAAGACACTATTCAAATCAATCTCAAGAAGGGCAATAATATTCAGATTAGATGCAAGGCTGAGTTTGGAAAGATCAATTTTCTTTTGGCTGTAGCAAAACTATTTCTTCCCGAAGTAATTTTGCCTGAAAAAAAGTACTCCCCTTCCAAATTATATGTCGTTTTATCTTTTCTAAGTATATAGATATTTCAATACACCTAGATATACGCCATGCCTAGAGATTACATAGAGAAAATTATGAAATAACCTATAGAAAAAAGCAAAACGGTTTATAATTTGGAATGGAATAACAGACAAAACTAGCTTGGTGGCACTGGCAGTGCTCAAATTAAACTGGGAGCCGTAGAAAAGAAGTTGCAGCAAAGTTTCTTGTCGGTGGCTTGCATCAACTATGGCGTCCATGTCGGCGACCATGCAGGCAGCAGCCCGGAGGCCAGGATCCTCCTCCTCAGCGGCGGCGACGTTCGTGCTCCTGATCGATGTGCATGCACATGCCGCATGCGATGAGACTGGATCTCGGACGGGTCAAAGGGCATCTGGCAGTGCTGCGACTGTACAGTGAGGCAGCATCGATCCGGACATCCAGTATTTTTGTTAGCTAACCAACTGTATATATGTAGGTCATGTGATGAGCACAAGATCTGAAGATCTATCTCGACGTCTAGCTGCTTACCTAAGAATTTAATCTTAAATAGTACAATTAGGGCCTGCATGCATCTGCTGAAGCGATGATCAGCTAGAGCAGTGAGGAGTCCTTTCAGTCACAGAGTCACTAGTTTATTTCCACTGCATCTGGAGTAATTTACTGCACAGTATTATATTGTAAATAAACACAACACATTAATGAGGGATTGGATTATATTAGTATGTTCTTGTCATGCTAACTGTAAGATGTTAAGCTGTCAATTAATTACTCACCTTTGGCGCAAATAAAGTGATGCTTTGGATGCACTTAGCCCCTTAAAATGCAAATCTGATCAGTAATTCCGTTACTTACTAGGGGGCCGTTTGGCAGAGCTCCGAGAGCTGATTCTCTGCTGAATCTAGCAGGAGCTCTGCCAAACAGTTTTTTCAGATAGAAGTGATTCTCTACTGATTCCGTGAAGTGATTCTCTAAAATGAACTAGGAGGCTGAGAGCTGAAAAAAATAGCTTCTCCTGATTCTGTGAAGTGATTCTCTATCATGATTTTAAGAGTTTATGCTAAAGAATCGAAGAGAATCACTTTCAGCCACAGAATCACTTCTCTCAGAGAATCAACTTCCTTAGAGAATCAGAATCAGATGAAGCTCTACCAAATAGGCCCAGATTAGCATGAAAGTATCTGAAAATCCCTGATTCTCTATGTATATTCCATTTTTGTACCATCAGTATATATGGTATATCTATAGCCTGAACAGTAAGGTTTGCCTAAAAGAAAATTCACATGGTGTAACTGCAGTCATCCACATATACAATGACATAAAGATCACCTCTTCTTTCCTTTTACCATGAAACAACAATCGATGCTTCGAATTGGAAAAATCTTTCAATCGCTTACTATGAAGACAGAGAATACACATAAGAGCTAGCTGGTGAAGTCGATCTCTACAGCTTGCCTATATGTATTCCGAGTCTGCGGATCGTCGTCGTTGATCAGCATGTAATAATTGTAATCACATCGGAAACTCTAGTCATTCTTGTTATGAAACAAGCGAAAACAATCAAGAAATCGTCAGCGAGCCAACATCTCACTAAGCACAGCAGACAAGAGAAATTAACTGCATACCTTCTGATGAAGAGGCACATGGAAATTAACAGCCATACGAGACGGGAATTGATGGACGATGCAACTGCCGATGAAGCAAGCGGTAGCAAGATGGAGTAATGTCTAGGGGAAGCCTCCAAAAGGATCGCATGATCCGTCGAGAAGTCCTTGTAGACGACGACCAGCCATGAAAGAATGGAAGGAATGATGGATCAATGCGATCCCTTTGGATGCTTCCTCCAGGCATTGTTGTCGTCGCCTCTCTCTCTCTCTCATCTTTCACAGGAAGCGTGCGAGAGGTGTTGTGCAAGAAAGCTCCAGTGAGGTCCTTATATATAGCTAAGCAACCTTCCTTTGCCCATCATGGTTGCTTAAGTCACCTCCCAAATAGAACAATAGTTTATATTATTTTCGCAATTTAGCCCATTCTTCAATCAATTTTTCGGCGCATCGTAGACGTAACCATAATATTGATACCAAGAGTTAAAGATTATCGTCTTAAAACTATATAATCTTGATGATCTCATACTTGTGGACAAATTTTATGAATTATATATTACAAATATTTATCAATCTGCTAGCACTTAGCAGCATTTTATATATCAAATTTGCGTGCTTTCTGGATGAGCATTTGCTTGATAACATTGTTAATCAGCATACATATATGCTAATGGTTTCTTTACGCTTTAATCAATTATGGATGCATCATTAGACGAACCGTAAACTGGGGCTTCTTCTCCCCAGATGGCAGATGCCCTCACCTTTCTCCAATTTTAAATATACCGGCTTGCGAAATCGGCTTTACAAGCAACACTCACATGATTGATTATGGAAGCTAGGGGAGCCGGATGACTGTATGAGCACCTGCAGGATCTTTTGGAGATTGGGGACACAATTTTCTTAGGATAGATTAGAGATGCATGTGGGCCTGGGAACAACTAATTGCAACCATTCAATCATTAAAACGTACGCATCCATTACTGTGATTCCACCTAACCGCCTTTCTAGCAGCTATGCTTTCAGCAGTTGCGAGGCTTAAGCATCTTTACGTCTATCTTAATGACAAGTGCTTACTAGTCTTTTGCATTGTAGCTAGGCTTGATAAAATAATCAAAAGTCCTAGATTTTGCTAGTAGCAGGACAAATGTCCTGCAGATCTGAGTACCAATCAAGCCATACATATCAATCCGCAGTACATTCTTCTTTTGCAATGTTACCGAGGTTGATACAGTGTTGTAACATGCTTCAACAATATCCCTCTGTCCTTTTGCTGCTTTGCTAGGTGGTCTTGCTGCAGTGCTGTAACATGCATCATCCATACCAAAAGTTAGACAAAGAACTTTGCTACTATATACAACCTTAGAGTGCGCCATTGGTACATATATATGCACCATGCATGTATAGTCCAGTACAGAGAACTTAGCTACTATTTAATCTATGAATGAAAGTTGGAAGAATACATTGAACCCAGCTACAGCTTGGTGTAACAGTGAATTGTTCAGGAAGAGAGAGAGGATTATGTGAGGATAACCAAATTTGGACCAACAGATACAGTTGTGTAGTTAAATAGACACTGTAGGGGATTTTCTTCTTCTATACATACAAGATCAAGGTGTATGTAGCCTTGTCTCACTATGGGGAAAGCCTAGCAATCAAGTCCTTCTTAATACTGCTTTACTCAACTGTCTGTGAGTGTGAGGTAGAGGACATGCAGTCATCATGCATTGACAGAAGGCATACACATAACCTATTCCCAAGTGCACAGTGCAGTGCAGCTTATTAGTTGAGGGGTGATTCAGTGGGAAAGTTCACCTCAAGAATGGAAGAATTCTATGCTTATTCGTCAGATGTCATGTCATGAATCATGATTATTGGACCAGTATTTGTAGCTTTTGGTCACCCAATGAGGCTGGTGCATTGCATATATGTTGCCGGAAGGTGATGAATAATCTCCCGGCCGGGCAGTAACTAAAGGTAGCTCTCACAATGCCGTGTGTGGTTTTCATGGCATCTAGCACTGCTGATTTGTTTCCCTAGGGCTCTTTATTTGTCGATGCCGAAAGATGGAAGAGAGATATGAATATATGATCTGCCAGCATGTGCATCCATATGATTCCTCCTGACAGTGCAAGGCCCAGACATTCTTTTTGTGCGCGCGATCAGTTAGCCGATCGATCGCCAGCAGATGCAAATCTTATCTTAGCTACAGCACCTTCTAGCTAGGACGACAGCTCCTTGTAGGACGCTGCTCACATGTCTGCAATCAAGCAAGGGCCCTAGGATGTGTTTAGTTCACCAAATTTTGAGTGCCAAATTTACTATAGCGACACTGTAGCATTTCATTTGTATTTGGTAATAATTGTCCGACCGTTGACTAATTAGGCTCAAAACGTTCGTCTTGCAAAGTACAACCAAACTATGCAATTAATTTTTTATTTCATCTACGTTTAGTACTCTATACATGTATCGTAAGTTTGATGTGACGGGGAATATTCTTTTTGTATAGTGTATTTTTGGAGCAACTAAACACAGCCGCTCGTCTCCTGTACTCCACTCCTCTGGTCCTCCTCGCCGCCCCTCCCCCAACATAACCATTTTTCAATGCTGCCGCCGCCTGCAGCTTCATTCATTCAGCAGCATGTATGCCATGCGCTCACATGTAAAGATCCATACGACTCCATCACATGCAAGGCATACATGCCCATGTTGCGGTCTCTCCTCGCTCATGCTGTGCGTGAACCGTGAGAACGCCGCTTGCGTGGAAGAAACAAGGAAAGATATTGCCGCCGAACGCAGTACGTCCTTCGACGCAACAATCATTGGAGAAAACTCAGGTGAAATGTCAAATGCGAGTGCACTGGTCCTGGAGAGCACTGTTCATTCTGAATTGAAGGCCTACTCTCCTTTATTATCTAATATTTTTCGAAAAAGGTATGTTATAACAAAAATATATTAAGGAAAACAGGAACCAAAGAAAGACCATGCTAAAAATGAAAACCACACGAACAAAATCTAATAAAGTCTTTACTTCCGCCGCATCCACAAACTTCACGAGCCTTTCACTATTGCTAGATACAACACTAGTGAGGCGGAGAGCGAGAGAGAGCCGAAGGGCCGTTAGTAAAAAGAATGTTACCATCAGCTACACCTAGATAATGGTGTTGTGGGTATGATCACGCTGACAATATAGGATATTAGGAGAGAAAGAAATAACCATGTATTTAGAAAACAATGCATGGCTGTCAAACAAGTGGTGCACCGAATTAAGACGAAGTAAGGTTGTGGAGCTACGGAGGCAACAAGAGGCTAGGACTTCTACTGTTGACTCCAAAGCTCCAAGCTGGAGTTGTGTCTGTCTGATTGTCTCGTAGGTCGCAGACTATAGAATCGCTATTTGTTTTCTAGTAAATCTGAGATGGCATGGGACTCAGAAAGCTAGCTGAACCCCATGAAAAAATCGGGCTGAAGCAGCTTGTGCCGCTCATAGGTTTTGTAATTATGCTCTTCTCTTATAAATGAAAGTCAATAACTCGGATCTTTAAAAAAAAAGATGTCTTGGGTACAAAACCTATAACCAATCATACCCATGGAAGAAACCATCAAAGCAAGGTGGCCAAGGGACCAACAATACATTACCACAAGAGTCACTGACACTACCTCTATTAACGAAGGTGAGAAAAGATGAATATTTTATTTGGATGAAATCTTAATTAATTATTGGATCTACTAGAGGTATGGATCCATACTCCCCCTAGCTCCCTACCAGCAACTTACTAGAGAGGAAGAGAGAAGGGACCGGAGGTGCGATGACTCTAGGTTTTTCTTTAGAGATGGAAATGTTGGCTCTGTTTTGATTTTTGACACAAGTGAATGATTCTCATAGTGTAACTTCAAAAGGAACCCAATACCTTTGTTGAGAGGTCTTAAAATTATAAGATTAATATAAAAATACACCATAGATTTGTGATGACCTAAAGAGATAGATTAAACCAAAGAGTAAAATCCTATTACAATTAAAAATAGTAAATTTAAAATAATGAATTAAAGAATATAGAATTCATTTCCAGATGAGTTGGAAAGAAAAATACCTAAATAAAATTACATGTAGAACACAATCAGTAAAGGAAAATTTTAAATAAAAAGTATTAAATGTCAATAGTTTGATCTCCAAATGAATTATACAGAAAAATACATCTGTATAAGTTATAATTAGTAAATAGTTAAAATCAAAACTATAATTTACGAAAACATAGTAATTTGACTTCCATATGTTGGAAAAACTAAATAAAAAATATATATGTATTACTAAGTAAAATTACAAAGACATCATCTTTTTCAATCTCGATGGTTAAAACTACCAGATTCATCATATCAGATCATGAAGATCTAGATCTATCAAAAAATATAGTAAAAAATGAATATAGACTCCAATAATATAGATACAACAAGTGTGAAGGAGATAGTACTGTAGAATTCAATCAACATTACAAATGGAATTTGCCATGATAATAAAAATAAGAAAAACATAGAATGTCTGTGGTAGGAGTTACATGCATAAATGCAAGATCTATCTGTTGACACCGTTTTTAGTACGTGTCAAAATGATCAGGAAAGGCTGATTAGCAAGGGAGAGATTGCTGTGTGAATTGATGGCCAAGGAGAATAAGTTTGTTTTAAGCGGTGACAGTGTATGAATTTGATTAGGAATGTTGCCGATGAAGTCAAGGGTGTTATTGCCAATGCCGATGGAAGAAGGTTTGGAGACTGTTGCCGATAAGGGAATGTACCGATGAAGGAAGGTGTGAAGACTGCAGCCGATGAAACAGGGAAAGTGCCGATGGAAGGAGATCGAAGGTTGCTGCCGATGGAAAAGGGGCTGTGCTGGTGAAAAGGGGGCCGATGAGAATACCATCGTGATTAAGGCGGATTATGGAATAAAATAGGAGTTGATTTCCTTGTTTACGATTAGTAGAGTCTGAGTTGTGTAAAAGTCATGTTCTTTTTCTTAGACTTGAGTTTAGTGTCCTAGTCGTATTCGATTATGTTTCTATAGATCAGGGTATAAATATAAAGTGAAGGGCAATGTAATAGAAATCAATCAATACATCAAAAAACAGCTTTTACTCTTATTTACATCTACTTTTCGGCGATTTTGTCAATTTGCATATTTTTCCTTTTTTACGAGTTCTCATCGATTCGGCGAGTTGCATTGCTCTAAGTGCAATCTTCGTCAATCCTCGAGTTCCGCGTGAGTACCTCTTGGCCGTGACTTCCGGGCGTATCGCTGTTGTCAGGACCAAAGTGCTCGTATCTTCATCCTTGTCGATTAACAGGTCAAATCGATTGGCACGCTTTGGATATCGATTTCGGGTATTAGCCATTTGTGTTTGCAGATTCACTTTGGCATCAACACATCTTTTGGCACGCCCAGTGGGACCGATCTAGTCAAGATGCCTAATCATGAGATCGATGCTGGGAACATCATCGCAGTAACAGAAGAAGATCTTAAGGACGATCAGAAGCAGGCTATGGAGAGGGCTATTGAAGAATATAGACAGCTTTGCTTAAAGTCATTCAGCATGAACAAAAGTGGACAAGTCATCCAGAAGTAGGACTTGCCGTTGCCTCGGCAGGTTACCTTTGATCCTAATCCTGGTAAACTTCAAGAGATGGTTAATTCTGCAGTGAATCATGCTTTAATTAATCACTCCAATGTGCTGTCCAATACTGTTCATAATGCTGTGATTCGAACTTTCAAAGAAGGGCAAGCGTTACATCATTACGTCGGGCCTGCTTATCATCAACCAGAAGCAGTATCTGCTGTTGCTCCATCGGCTCCTCCAGCCGTTGCGGGTATAGAGATTTCTTCTCCTCCAGTATCAGCAGGATTATCTAATGCACAGTCTACTCCGATTCGTCCAGATTCAGCATTATCAGGACGAGTTCAGCTTGGTACAGATCTATCAGCATCAGCTTTATCAGGTCCTATACTACAGAGTAATCAAACTCCTGCTAATTAGTGGGGATATGGTATGCCTCCGGAGCCATCTACTGTCAATCACGGATTATCTCAAGTGTTTGACGCAGCAGGAAAAACTCCTATACCATCGGCTGGTTTGCCGATAGCCCAAGCGCCTCAATATATTACAACTACTGCACAACCAAGTCTGGGAGGTTTTCAGGCGTCTCTGGGTCAAACATCTGGTTCAAGTCCATCGGCAAGTTTGTTACCGATGCAGCAGAAGGCTCCTATAATCAGTCAACCTGGAGTACAGGTTATGCCTCAAGTTGGGTATAATTATCCAGCAATGCCAACAAGCTACCAGCCATCGGCAAATTCTGTGCCGATGAATACTAATAATTGGTCAGGGCAGTTTCCTACTCAACATACAGTTCAGCCAAATCAGCAAGTCATAGGAGTTCATCAAGGTCACATGCATGCTGGTTTTCAGAATCAAGCATCAGCAGCTCAGCCGATGAATCCTTTTCAGCAGATTAATGGACCACAGTTAGTAGCAAATATGCCAATTGCTGGAGATCGTGGGCAACAAAGGTATGCAGAAGGATATCAACAGATACCTCCAGCAGAAATTCAACCATATCGTCAGCAAGATGTCGATGTTTTTTGGGCCGATAAGATAGCAGAAATTATGAGAGATCAATTTGGGATCAAGCCCAAGGTTAATACTTATTCTTATCGGACTCCGTATCCTCCAGCATATGATTTAATTCCTCTCCCAAATCGTTACAAAGTGCCAGATTTCACTAAATTCTCTGTGCAAGACGATACATCAACCATGGAGCATGTTAATCGTTTTATTATTCAATGTGGAGAGGCAGCTTGTAGAGATGAATTGAGAGTTCGTCTCTTCTCGTCATCTCTATCTGGATCAGCATTTACGTGGTTTATTTCACTACCGCCAAATTCTATTATCACTTGGGCTGATCTGGAAAAGCAATTTCATAAGTACTTCTTTGCTGGAATTCATGAGAAGAAGCTTACCGATTTGGTAAAGATGAAACAGCGCAATGATGAATCGGTAGAAGGCTTCGTGCAAAGGCTACGAGATGTAAAGAATAAATGTTACAGTCTGGTATTGGATGATCGGCAGCTTGCCGATTTAGCCTTTCAGGGATTATTGCCACACCTAAAGGACAGATATGCTTCTCAGGAGTTAAAAAGCCTAAGTCATTTAGTACAAAGGATTTCTGATCAAGATACTAGGGTTTTTGAACCTAAGAGAAATTGGAACAAGAAAGTTTCATTTGTTGAAGAAGCGGAAGATTCTGATTCAGATAATGAACCAGTTATCGGTTTGGCAGAGTGAGTTAAGAATAAGAAGCCGATATCTTGTCCCTTTGGTCACAAAGAGCCAGAAAAGTTTACTTTTGATATCACTAAAGCCGATAAAATATTCGATCTTTTGCTTCAGGAGGGCCAGATTAAATTATCACCTAATCATGTGATCCCATCGGCAGAAGAGTTGAAGCATATGCTGTATTGCAAGTGGCACAATGCAACTTCACACAGTACCAATGATTGCAAGGTGTTTAGACAGCAATTACAGTCAGCTATTGAGTCTGGCAGGATAAAATTTGGCAATTCCAAGATTCAAAAGCCAATGAAAATTGATCAACATCCTTTTCCAGCAAATATGTTGGATGCTGAAGGAAAAATTAAGGTGTTGACGTCGGAAGCTGCTGAAAAGAATGCATCAGTAGATCCCCAACATCGGATAACTACCGATGATGCAAAAGGCAAGGGGCTATTGACAGAGAGTGGCGGTTCTGGGAGGCCTCATCGATCTGGCATCGTGATTACCCATCAAAGACAACACGAAGGATGGCGTCAGCGAAGGGACCGGTATAGACGACAACAAGAGGAAAGGCGTCAAGAAGAGTGGAATCGGCATAAGGATCATTGGAATTGTTCATTTTTTATTCATTGTTGGGAAGAAGGTATTAAGTTACCTACTGTTGAAAATTGTCCAGAGTGCAATGGCTATTATGGAGTTAATTATCCTGCAAGAAGGTTTCAATCTAGTAATCAAGGTTTGCTCATTAATGAGCCGATCAGAAGGAGAGCATCAGTACATGATCGGCTGGGGGCAGGCTTAGTGTGCATGAAAGGCTTGGTAAACGCGTTGCATATTTTCCAAGGAACCAAGAAGAACTCGAAGAGATGGCAAATGCAAGAGTCCCTGATGAAGAAATATTTTACAGGGACCCTAATATACGTCGTGTGGAGACAACTAGAATTTATCAGCCAGTTTGGAAAACTAAGCTTCCTCAATGGTGTCCAGAAGGTTTGACAAAGACACAGAAGAGAAAAATGCAGCGGGATCGTCAAAAAGATTTATATCAAGAAGAAAGTCCCTCCAATGAGAAATCTGGTAACCAGCAGTGGCAGATAAGGCACAAGGATAAAGGTCCATCGGCAGACATCAATATGGTGTTTATGTTGCCGATGGAATTTTTGGCTTTGTCTGACAGTGAAGAAGAGGCTGTTTCCTCTGATCAGATAGCTCAATTAATGTTAGATCCAATGATGGCTGTTTTTGAGAAGCCTGCTGATGATGAGAGACAACACCTCAAGGCTTTGTTTGTAAAAGGCAGAGTTGATGGGCAGCCCGTATCTAAGATACTTATTGATGGAGGAGCTGCGATTAATATTATGCCTTATGTGATGTATCCAGTGGTGGAACCAGCGAGTTCACAAAGGGGGGGCCAGACAAATATGGGGAACATGATAATATTTTAATATACATGCATATATATAATATATATATTCATATAATCATATTTTTTTTGCTTAGACAACATACAAAAGTGATTTTTTAGAAAAGAGGATAAGAGAAACTTCCTTTTAAAAGAAAAGAGGACAATAGAAATTAGCAATTAAAAAATAGAAGTAGTATCAATTAAACAAACAAGTAGTACTTAATTTAGGAATATAAACTATACGTACTTGCTTGGCTTGTGCGGGTAGCGTGCGGCGCACTGTTTGCACCTGCAGTCTGCAGAGTGCAGACTTGCTCTTGCTCAGCTCAGCTGCTCCTGTTGTTGATCGAATCTAGTACTGCAGTTCCGCACCGGCGAGAGCGCAAGCCGCCGACGTGTGGTGTGGCACGCCCGCGAGCCGCGAGGCCGCGACGGCCGACGGGATGGAGAAGCCGCCGCTGCCCTTTGCCCTCCGCTGCTGCTTGCTGAGAACAGAAGCTAGCCCAGCCGTAACAGATGCAAATACGATGTGACGCTAGCAGCGAGTCAACCGAAGCGAACGTTTCCTCTCCTCCCTGACGTCTCCTCTGCTTCCTGCTTTCATTACTGACGGATGGAGAAGCTGCTGGGCTGGGCCGCGTAGAGGGGGGTTCAAACAAATTGTGGCCGCGGCCCCTGCTGGCCCCCCTGGTTCCGCCTCTGGATGTATCGGAAGCTTGGTAAGGGAGATCAAGACTTAACTAAAACCGATATGATGCTAAAGGATTTTGAAGGCAATGTGTCACCAGCTAAAGGAGCAGTATGTGTTGAGTTGACCATCGGTAGTAAAACTTTGCCGACAACTTTCTTTGTTATTAATGGCAAGGGTGCATATAATTTACTTCTGGGAAGGGATTGGATTCATGCTAATTGTTGTGTTCCTTCTACGATGCATCAATGTCTGGTACAATGGATCGGAGATAAGATTGAAGTTGTTCCTGGTGACTCTTCTTATATCATTGCATCGGCAGAATCAGATACTTATGAACGAACCAGGTGCATATCGGGAGAAGCTTGGGAAAAAGAGTTCCTCAAGATTGCTGATTATGAAATTCTACCGATCCAAGCAGTCGGTTCTGAAGAAGAGTTTTAATGGATAGATTTGCCGATGATGGAAAATTAGGTCAAGGATTTACATCGGCAGATGATTTAATAGAAGTAGATATTGGTGAAGGCGATAGGCCAAGACCCACTTTTATTAGCTCTAAATTAGATTCCAAGTGTAAACAGCAACTAGTTGATTTGTTAAAGGAATATAAGGATTGTTTTGCTTGGGATTATACTGAAATGCCGGGATTAGACCGATCTATAGTTGAACATCGGTTGCCGATTAAATCTGGATTTCGGCCACATCAGCAGCCGGCTCACCGATGCAATCCTAATATACTCCCTGATATTAAGGCCGAAATAACCAAGTTAATTGAGGCAAAGTTTATTCGGCAGTGTCGATATGCAGAGTGGATTTCTAATATGGTTCCTGTATATAAGAAAAATGGAAAACTCCGTGTTTGTATTGATTTCAAGAATATTAATAAGGCCACACCGATGGATGGTTATCCGATGCCGATTGCCGATTTGTTGATTGATGCTGCAGCAGGGCATCAGATTATTAGTTTCATGGATGGAAATGCGGGTTATAACCAAATATTCATGGCTGAAGAAGATATTTCCAAAACTGCTTTTAGATGTCCAGGTCATGTGGGATTATTTGAGTGGATAGTTATGACATTTGGTTTGAAAAATGCCGGTGCTACTTATCAGAGAGCTATGAACTTTATTTTCCATGAATATATCGGCACATTGGTGGAAATCTACATTGATGATATAGTGATTAAGTCTGGAGACATCACGAAGCATCTAACCGATCTGCGAAAGATATTGGAGTGCACAAGAAGACATGGATTAAAGATGAATCCCAATAAATGTGCATTTGGTGTATCGGCAGGACAATTCTTGGGTTTTATGGTGCATCAGAGGGGCATTGAAATTAGTAGAAAATCTATTGAGGCAATCAACAAGGTTGTTGCTCCTGCCGATAAGACTGAATTGCAATCCTTGATCGGTAAGATTAATTTCATCAGAAGGTTTATATCTAATCTGTCAGGCAAAATCAAGGCTTTCAGTCCGTTATTAAAATTGAAAGCCGATCAGGAGTTTAAATGGGGGTATGAACAGCAGTTGGCTTTAGATCAGATTAAGAGTTATTTAACAAATCCTCCAGTGTTAGTTCCACCCCAGCATGGAAAACCTTTCAGATTATATTTATCAACTGAAGATACTGTTATCGGTTCAGCTCTTATTCAAGAATTTGAAGGAAAGGAGCGTGTTATCTATTATTTGAGCAGACGATTAATAGATGCTGAAACTAGGTATTCGGCTATTGAGAAATTATGCTTATGTTTATATTTCTCCTGTAGTAAGTTAAGGCATTATTTACTATCGGCTGAATGTACTGTCGTATGCAAAGATGATGTGGTCAAATATATGCTATCTATGCCGATATTAAATGGTAGGATTGGTAAATGGATTTTAGCATTATCAGAATTTGACTTACGTTATGAATCGACTAAGGCAGTTAAAGGACAAGTTATGGCCGATTTTGTTACTCAACATTGCAACACGGTAGATTCTTTGGAAGTTGCTCCATGGACATTGTTCTTTGATGGGTCCACTTGTAGTGAAGGGGCAGGCATCGGCATCGTGTTGATTTCTCCTCAAGGGAAGAAGTATGAATTCTCATTGCCGATCGTTGCCACATCAACAAACAATCAAGCTGAATACCAAGCACTGATAAAAGGGTTGGAATTGCTTAAAGAAATACAGGCTGATGCTGTTGAGGTCTTTGGTGATTCTATGCTAGTTATAAATCAGTTGATTGGGATTTATGAATGTCGAAGTGAAATCCTGATTTCATATTATGAGAAATGTTTGGAATTGTTAAAAGGGTTTAGGAGTTTTCATCTGGAGCATATTTCCCGGATGCATAATGAAGAGGCTAACCGATTGGCTCAGCATGCTTCAGGATATCAACCTGTTCAAGAAGCATTGACATTGGTGGTTGATGCCGATGACTGGAGAAGGGAAATCATTGATTATTTAAAGAATCCATCTAAAAAGGTTGAAAGACGTGTAAGATTCCAAGCGACAAAGTATGTACTCCTTGATGATGAATTATATTATCGTACTATAGATGGAGTTTTACTCAGGTGTGTTAGCATAGAGGAATCAAAAAGTTTGATGAGTGAAATTTATGAAGGAGTATGTGGGGCTCATCAGTCAGCATTCAAGATGAAGTGGATGATCAGAAGAAATGGATATTATTGGCCAGCTATTCTTGAGGATTGTTTTAAATATTTTAAAGGATGTCAGGAATGTCAAAAGTTTGGTAATATTCAAAGAGCACCCGCATCGGCTATGAATCCTATAATTAAACCATGGCCGTTTAGGGGTTGGGCTATTGATCTCATCGATCAAATTTATCCACCATCAAGTAAAGGGCATAAATTTATTCTGGTTGCTACCGATTATTTCACAAAGTGAGTTGAAGCAATTCCTTTGAAAAAGGTGACATCGGCTAACATGGTTGATTTTGTGAAGGAGCATATTGTTTACCGATTTGGCATCCCTCAAACTATCACTACCGATCAGGGCACTATGTTTACATCAGGTGAATTTGATGAGTTTGCTTTGAGTATGGGAATTAAAGTTTTGAATTCTTCACCATATTATGCCCAAGCAAATGGCCAAGCTGAAGCATCTAATAAGGGGATTATCAAACTTATTAAGCGCAAGATCAGAGAATATCCTAAAAAGTGGCATACTATATTAAATGAAGCTTTGTGGTCATATCGGATGGCATGTCATGGTGCAACCAAGGTGTCGCCTTATCAATTGGTGTATGGGCACGATGCAGTATTACCTTGGGAGATTAAGATTGGATCTAGGCGGATGCGTTTTCAGGATCAACTGACAGCCGATGATTATGATATCCTTATGAAAGATGAGTTGGAAGACGTAGCAGGTCATCGGTTAAAAGCTTTGGTTAACATCGAGGAAAACAAGAAGAGAGTAGCTAGGTGGTATGACAAGAAAGTGAAGGTAAAGGAATTTGCCGATGGTGAATTAGTCTGGAAATTGATTTTACCGATTGGGACTAAAAATTCTAAGTTTGGCAAATGGTCCCCTAATTGGGAAGGTCCATATCGGATAAGTCAGTCTGTTCCTGGTAATGCGTATATTCTTGAAACTCTCGAAGGAGTGGTATTTCCCAGAGCGTTAAATGAAAAATATTTAAAGAAATATTACCCTAGTATTTGGATAGATGCATAAAAAGTATAGTTGCCGATAACAATCCTATCGGCTGGAGTTAAAACAAAGTATTAATTATGCCGAATTTAACAGAGCCTGGATGGCTGATATCGCACGCAGGCGAATTTCATCGGCTTCTTTTAGCTCCTTGGCATCTTCATCGGCATTTCCTTCCACAGGTTTGATTTTCTTTTTTAGGGCCAAGGCCTTGCGAGCTTGAGCATCCCGTTCCTGTTGAAGGGCTTTAATGGCGACGGGAAGCTGGTTTTCTTCTTGTTTGGCCTGAGTCAGAGCTGTCTCAACCTTCTCCAGTTCAGCTAGCAGGGCTGCTTTCTTTGCCGATAGATCTGAGATTTTCTGTCTAATATCGGCACTGGAGGCTTGCAAATTGTTGATGTTCTTGTGCTTCTCGTCGGCAGTCTGCTTCAGCTGTAGCATCTCTTCTTTAAGTTGAGATTGGGCTGCTCTGTCAGCAATACGATGAACGGCCCTTTGGTATTGAAGCTGTCTGCTCTCCAGATGGACTGCTGGAAAGTTGATTTCTTCAACATTGAAGGGGACTTGGCCGCGGATTGCCTTGAAGATAGACTTCGCAGGATCCGAGTCGATTACCAATTGGACAGTTTCTTGCTGTAGCAGGTTTAGGAGGGTTTTCAGCTTGCCATATGTGTCTGATGATATTGTTCCCAACGCCAGGGAGGAGCTCGCTTCTTCTCCGTCGTCATCAGAAATATTGATAGCAAAAGAAAATAAGCTATCGGGAGAATCTTGTTCCTATGGGATAAAGAGAATTAGAAATCCTGTTTATAATATTCTGAAGATATAATAAACCAGGTAATTGACTGGTTTACCTGCTTCAAGGCTATTTCTTGAGCTTGGCTTGAAGGAGCGGCTTGTAAAGGGTCATGTGAAGGATCGGCAGAAGATGCCGATGGAATGTCTTCTATGACCACATTGGTAGTCGGCCCTTGAGGTACAATTGCCGATGATGTATCTTGAGCAAGAACAGTGTGTTCAGAGGACTGATCGATGGGTGTTGGAGCAGACGTAGGGGTTGGTGTAGGTTTTTGTCGTTTCTGTTGAGTCTCAGCATCGGTCAAAGCTTTACGTTTTTGTTGTGTTTCAACAACAACTGGCTGAGGGGCATCAACATCTGTAGGTTGAGGAGCTTGTATGATCGGTGTGCTTACCGATGTATCAATTTGTTGCTGCAAAAACAGGTATAAGATTGGATGTTTAATGAAGAAAAATAAAAAAACAATGAAAGAATACCTCTGAAGGAGGAGTAGAAGTTGTGGTGCTCGGTAAAGTTGCCGATGATGATCCAGCTGCAGCTTGTACACCCTGATAGTTGTATGTTAATATAAAGTGTATCGGCAGAGAAAATAGTAAACAAGATTGTTACCTTAAAAGCCTTGATCAGGCTTGAAGCAGCAGCCTTTGGAGAAGCCCTGGATGTTCCCAATCTTGGTCTAGAAGCACCAATTTTGGTACGAGCTCTTTGGAAGGTCAAGGCTTCCAGGGTGGGGGCGTTGTAACCGATTGCTGAAATCGGAGAGGCTGGATGGAGATTGAAGGGTTTTCCGCTTTTGCTTATCGGTGGAACTGGATCGTCAGCCTGTTTCAAGGGAGGTTAGTTACCGATACACATAATAAAAGAAAAGGGAAGGGACAAAAGTTGAAAGGAACTTACTGCATTATCAGGAATAGCATAATCGGGGTCAATCTGGTGCCGATATGTGTGAACAGACGTTGAAAATAGCTGTTCTTTCCATTCCTGCCACCATTGCTTATATGATTCTGTTATGAAAGAAGCTGGTGACCAGGCGGAGAGATCGACATTTGAAATATCGGCATCAGGAGCAAGTCTTACTATCCTGCTCCATTCAGTTCCAGAGGTGATGATTTCCCTGGGTTTAATTACATCGGCATAGCACAGTTTGATGGGCAGTTGCCCAAAGGCCAGCTGGCGAGATACTGCCGATGGATTGTAAAATTCATAAGTAATGTGGGAGGCTTTCCCACTGCCAAATGTGTTGACTAGAATTGCTCTGGGGGTGATGATGGCCATCATGATATCATTATCTTGATTCAGATCACTATCGGCAAAATTAAAGAGGAGGGGAAACTTGTTATCCTCGTCAATATAAGGCACCCAAGCCCTGAGATCACGAGGGAGGCCATGGTAGAAAGTATGAAAAAATCTGCCGATTTGATCCTCATTGGCTTCTGTTCCGGGGAGGACGATGATTGCTTCACCGAAGTTGAGAGGGGGGCGTGTTGCCGATTCATCATCCCTAAGGACGTATTCTTCGGGAATCTCTCGTGGGAATTCTTGAGCAAAGAGATCCCATTGTAAACGCTTGTGCATGTGAGCGTTTAACCACATATTAATAAACCACCATGGGCCTCCCAGATTGCCGATAGGTTCGCCAAGTATAAGCTTTTGGGATACTTGGTGGAGGAGATGGTAGGTTGAACTCAGGAGATATCGGCCAAGTGGAAATCTGACACCGTTGGCCAAGAGTTCTGCTGCTGGGAGGAAAGCATTAGTTGGTCCTACCGATCGTCCGCAGAAAATAAACTTTTCTAGCCACATGTTTAGGAATGTGGCATGCTCCCTTTGATTGACAGTACCAGTCTTCTGGTATTCCTGGATATATCCTGTCCAGCCGCCGATGTTGCGTGTGGTTATTCTGTATTCAGCTTTTCTACCGAAAATATGGCCTTCATCGACAGTTGAAATATCTAGGCCTGTGAGCATGTACACATCGGCAAGGGTGGGGGCACATGGGCCATGACCGAACATGAAGGTGTTGGTGGTGTCAGACCAAAATTGAGCAGCAGCTATCATCATAGATTCATTTTTCTGCATATCGGCAATGGACAGCCTGATACATTGATCTATTTTTCGCTCTGCCCAGAATACTTGCATTGACCTGTTGACCCTCAGAAACCAATTTTTCCACCCTTTGGTGGGTTTAGGCCAAGAACGGAATGTATCTTTCCACAAATTCAAGGAGAAATTCTAAGATTTGAAGGGAATACGATTGGCTTCTGCATTAATCAAATCAGTTGGGTCTGGGTTGCCCATCGGACCTAAGCAGTGAAGGGGAGGTTGATGGGTTGGAATCACCAATGTGTTGCGGAGTTCCTAGGTTTGGAGGATCAAGAAAATGAAAGAGAAAGAAAAATGTCGACTGTAAGAATTTGCAGGAGACCGAAAGGATTAAAGTAAAAGTAATGAGAAGAAGAACAAACCGCAGGGACGTCGAAGTTGACAGCCATTGCTTCAGGAGGATGAGGGCACGAGTTGGGAACTTGAAGATGATGATGATTCTGATGAGTTGAAGACGCGCGGTCGTTGGTTAGGGTTGCCGCCGGGGTGAGAATGCCAAAAGGTGGAGTTTGAAGGTAGAAGATGAACAGCCCGGAGGAATCTATTTATAGGTTATTTGGAGTAGGGGTATTCTTGACTTATCTCTATGCCATATGCGGATGGATCGAGGTGGTTCAGTTGGATATGGTAACTGTTCGCACGACAATCAAGGGATGGTACAGAAGATTTGACGGCAAGTAATCATAACTTAAAGGATATCTTGATACAAGATTTTTTTAGTTCTAAAAATGATGCGTTGCGGTGAGATATTGTTGATGGTTTGTTATCTTGGTATCTCAACCGTAGTTAAGGCAAAGAAGGTTGGAAAAAATGCGATATATATTGAGATACATGGATTGGATCTAGATTTGATTGAATTTGGTAACAAATCATGTTATGCTTGGAGAATAGGTCAAAGAAATAGATAAGAGCAAGCATCAGTTGGAGTAAATTTTGGAGCATCAGTATCTTATACTCCGAAATTGGGGGGCATGTGTTGACACCGTTTTTAGTACGTGTCAAAATGATCAGGAAAGGCTGATTAGCAAGGGAGAGATTGCTGTGTGAATTGATGGCCAAGGAGAATAAGTTTGTTTTAAGCGGTGACAGTGTATGAATTTGATTAGGAATGTTGCCGATGAAGTCAAGGGTGTTATTGCCAATGCCGATGGAAGAAGGTTTGGAGACTGTTGCCGATAAGGGAATGTACCGATGAAGGAAGGTGTGAAGACTGCAGCCGATGAAACAGGGAAAGTGCCGATGGAAGGAGATCGAAGGTTGCTGCCGATGGAAAAGGGGCTGTGCTGGTGAAAAGGGGGCCGATGAGAATACCATCGTGATTAAGGCGGATTATGGAATAAAATAGGAGTTGATTTCCTTGTTTACGATTAGTAGAGTCTGAGTTGTGTAAAAGTCATGTTCTTTTTCTTAGACTTGAGTTTAGTGTCCTAGTCGTATTCGATTATGTTTCTATAGATCAGGGTATAAATATAAAGTGAAGGGCAATGTAATAGAAATCAATCAATACATCAAAAAAACAGCTTTTACTCTTATTTACATCTACTTTTCGGCGATTTCGTCAATTTGCATATTTTTCCTTTTTTACGAGTTCTCATCGATTCGGCGAGTTGCATTGCTCTAAGTGCAATCTTCGTCAATCCTCGAGTTCCGCGTGAGTACCTCTTGGCCGTGACTTCCGGGCGTATCGCTGTTGTCAGGACCAAAGTGCTCGTATCTTCATCCTTGTCGATTAACAGGTCAAATCGACTGGCACGCTTTGGATATCGATTTCGGGTATTAGCCCTTTGTGTTTGCAGATTCACTTTTGCATCAACACTATCCAAGCCAAAAATTAATACCTTTGCCTGCATATGAAACATCATTGAAGCACTTCGAATCCCCTGCTACTTCTTCCCCATCATTCTCTATGCCTTGCCATCTCAACATGTCCTCTTGCAGTAGATCTAAACTCATTGAGACACTCTTTCCCATGTTCCTAGAAAGTGTGCATCACTGCAGGCATAAGGCCGACGACATGCGATAGCGTAGTCACAAGTTGTGGCATGCAACATGGGCATGGAGCCATCGTGGGCACAAGTCTAGTGAGCCTGGATCCAACGTGGCCACAAGAGTGCCCCACACTGCTCCAGCGGACACGTCTACAGCTACTGCCTTGTCCCAAGATAAGTCGTTGGGCCCACTGTGTCTCTCCCTGTTTTTCGCCGCCAGGAGGAGAAAGCGATGACCAGGCTACCGCCAATGGCCATGGTACACCAATGTGTCCCGTCCTTCTCCACCAACGCGCCATGTCCATGTCCATGTCCATGTCATATGGGGAAGAACAGGAGAAAAGATGGGAAAGAAAGAAAAGGAAGGAGATGACTCAGGGTAGGCACAAGAGCTAGTGCCGGTGATGGGGACCGAGGGCTTGGTGGGTGGGGCGCCTGGGGTGGGTGTGTGGTACTATGGTAGCCTTGGGGGCAGACTTAGGCGATAGCTGGGGCCAAGGTGGTGGGCGGCAGAGTCATGTCGGGCGCCAGAGTGGCGAGCAGCACAACAACCAAGGCTAGGGTGGTTGGTGCGGCAGCAGGGCTAGGCTGCCAAGCCACACCACCATCGCTATGGTGCTAGTGGTCACCAGGGCACGACAACAAGTGTAGGAGTTTATTGAGGCACCGCCCGGGTGTAGAGGCTAGGAGGCAAGACCAAGGGGCCCACCGCGATGAGGAACATGGAGCATAGCTAGTATGTGTTGGGGGGCTTAGCCGACCCTCTACGCTTGGCTTCTCATCTGACGTTGCGGGCTCTGCCAGTGCTAGTGGCTAGCCGGGGATAGGGAGGGTGCCCACCTTTGCTCAATGACGTTGCTTGGTGGGCAGTGCAAGCACACAGGGCTGACGAGCACAGCCTAGAGGCGTGGGGGGAGGGGCGGTGATGCCAATGAGCATGAACACGGAGGCAACGGTGGTGATGCTTGAGGCTAAGGAGAGGGTGAGATATCTAGCATGGGCAGAAAACAAGCTGTCCATCCCTAAACTTCGGCTTTGGTAGCCGTGATGAAGGTGCAGATGCCCATCAAGTACTGCTCGTTCGTAGCTGCCAGACCATACATCCACCCTTGATCCATCTCTGCACAGAAAAATATTTAGACTTCATGCCACATAAAAATGGAAAGAGTAATTATAGGGAAATAAAAAGTGGAGCCTTCATGAACAACAATTATAGCTCAAAACTACAATTTATTCTGCACTAATTTAATTTGGTCGACCCATTTTGAAAAACAATTATTCTACACTAATGATTGAAAAATTGAAATTGGTTGCCCTATAAAAATTTAAAATCATAGCCCCATAAAAAACAATTATTATACACTAATCAGGAACAATTGTTCTACTTCATACCACATAAAAATGGAGACACTAATTACAAAAAAAATAAAATTAGAGACTTAATCATGAACAACAATATAGCTCCAAACAATGGGTTGGTTGGTGTCACATGGATTTGTTCATCAAAATGGAAATTGGCAGCCCTATTAGAAAAAAATCTACTCTACTCCGTACAAGAACTAATTAAAGCATCACATACTAGCAATCATCAAAACCATCATGTAATTAGTTAGGAATTAAAATGGGTTCATAGACACCAACCTTTTGGAAGATGGATTCACCACAATTTGGATGCCTTCCTCAAAATCCAATTGAAAAGTGCTCTCTAAAATGGAGAAACAACTAGTATGAGAATTAAGCATGTAGCCATCAAAACAATTGTAAAGCTACAAATTCAAAGGAGTGGATGTTTATTACTAAGCTTAAAGTAAGAAGATTATGCTCATGCTTGAAAAATCCATGACCTTCATTGAACATTTTGGTGAATAACGACCGCAGCAATGGTGAATAAGAGGAGGGCGCGGCAGTGAGTGTGCTCAGGATGGGAGAGAGGAGTACCGTGGAAAATCACTGCCGGTGGCTTAAGCCAAAAACTAGCAATAAAAGCCCACATCTCTGCCGGTTTGTGGCTAGAACCGTCAGTGGGCAGTGATGTGGACTTTCACTGCTAGTTTTTAGAGGACTCCCAATCATTTTCTGATTCTAAAGCTCAAAACCAGCAGTGAAGAGTCATCACTGTCGGTTCAATAGAAACCGACGCTGATGGGCCAGCACTAAATATCAATTCTGTAGTAGTGATAGGAAGGGACTAATTATAATTTAAACATTAGGCTGGCCGCTGAATCTACATGCCACATCGAATCTAAATACCAAATGAAGAGACATGGATCTCTAGTATATAGACCTAGGCGACACACAAGCAAAATTTAATGAACCTAGGATGTATTTAGCTCTTTTGTATTTGATATAAACCTTGGATAGGAATATGAGAAGAGGCTAAAACTGCAGCATATGCTTGCGGTTCAACAAACGTTGGGAGGAAAGCCACCTGTGCATATGCCTCCAAGAAATCGTTGGGAGGATCCCGTTGGCCGTTTGGTAAACAAAGATTTCCTTCACCTAAAAGGCTGGGTGGGCACAACGGCTCAGGAGGAACGGCACCGTCCTCACGTAGTCACATGCCTGAGCTGCATGCACCAAAGCAGCGGCAAGAAAGAAACACTGTGTCCTCTCCTCTCGCCATTTGTTTCCTAATAACCAGTAACCACGTGCCATCGAAGAGGGCACGCAAGTACGCACGTTGTGGACAGGAACAGCGTCTCTTTCCTTGGTCACCAATGATTGACGACGAGTGCACGCCACAGCGAGATATGGATCGCCGCGCCGCACAGCAAGATTTGGTTGGGACAGAGGTTACATGTATACTCCCTCCGTCCGAGTCATTATGGAATACGTGCAGATTAAACTTTCTTAATTTTAACTAGGTTTATAAAAAATATGTGCAACATTTATATCTCTAAATAAATTTATTATAAAAATATATTCAACGGTCTATCTAATGATATTAATTTATATTATAAATAATAATATTCTTTTATATATAATTGGTCAGAGTTATAAAAAACTGACTTCTCGGAAGCGAGAACGACTTCAATTTTGAGATGGGGGGAGTATCTCTTGCTTGCTTTCTTGGAGATCAGTCAAGCTGAAAAGAAGCAATCGAATAGTACGACAACGACGACGGGTCGTTGTGGAACGTGGACTGCCCTGAGATCTGCTGATGGGTTTAGACGGACAGCGCTAGCTAGCGGCGTCCCAATCATCTGTGACGATGATGAGGGCGATATTGCATGATGAGGTGGTGCTGGACACTGCCGGCCGGCTCATGAGTCATGATCCTGGCATGTGTGTGGTACCACACGCCGTGCATGCCCAAGTGGGCAACTGGCCATGTAACGCAAGCAAGAGGGTGTTGTATAGTATATTCTTGCTTCGTCTTGGGCCCTGTTTGATTCATGAATGTTAAGGTTTAACTCCCATTACATCAATATTATAGTAAATGCATGGAGTACTAAATGTAGACTAATTGCATGCATGTCAGCACAGATTAGAAGTAATTTACGAGACGAATCTATTAAGCCTAATTAGTCCAAAATTGCAAAAAATTTTATCAAATAAGACGAAAGTGCTACCGTGTTTGTTAGACTTTAACACCTCTAACCAAACATGCCTTTAGTTTTCTGGCATGCTTCGACTGCTGACCATCATTTGAGCTGTTTAGTTTGTTCGTTCCTGTGGGTTTACAATGACGCGATTCTCCAATACCGCTATGGGACACTGTCACGGAACCACCCAAATTATAAGAATAAAAGTATAAAAACAATCGCTGGAGCAATTAAATTTCCATACTTAAGCTTCGATAACTCCGGTAGTCCAATAAAATCACGAGGGATTTCAAACCAACCAACATACAAGCTAAGATCGTAGTGGTCCAATATAACAGGTCATATGTTACATCCATTTTATAAGTAATTCAACATATATCGGAGTTCAGTAGAGTTATTACAACTCAAGTTCAAAAGTAGCGGAAGCAAAGTAGTTTGAAACTAATATCACCTTAATTCAAATACATGCCAGTACCAAGGTCAATTTCCAACAAAAGCATGAGAGACAAGATAGCTCAGAAGGATCATGCCCATGATCACACTCTGCCACTACGGCAGGAGCCATCCAATTCTTACAGTAGCCATGATACAGCACAGCCTGTAACAAGTGGGAATAAACCCTGAGTACGAGAAGGTACTCAGCTAGACTTACCCGTCATAAACCAGAAATAATATAACACCAAAGAGTATGCAAGGCTTTCTTTCAGTGGGCTAGTAGCTTGACTTATTTGCGAAAAGCATAAGTGATCATGAATAAACCATTTTAAGCACTTTTACATCATCTTTGTTATAACCTGTTAATCTAGGTAAGCACATATGCTGAAGCAATCACTTAATTAACCATTAACATCAAAGGTTACCATTTTAAGTTTAGCATTTCCAACATCACCCACATAACCATCCGTGTTCCATCATTATTACTACGATGCCGTAACTCGAGTCAAGTGTTCACTATCCAGTGAACGATGACGATTCGAATCAATTATTAACCAGCTAGTAATTTATTCCTCACACAAACCTCACTCACCCGCTAAAGTGAGATATTGGTCACCGAGTCAACTATCCAGGTAAAGTCTCGAGTTTGTCAGGAACCACATGTACCCGGGGGCCGCCCGACTGCTCTTTGGCCTTATCATCGCGCCCCCGTGTCCTACCACACCTGCTCTGGTACAGTGCGCTGCGGGCAATCCACTCGACTCGAATAATCTTCCAGTTTCGCGATCGGAAGGTACTTTATCCGGCCAGCTAAATGTGAGGCATGCGTTCAACATGACCCGAGGCCCAACAACGGTCGGTCCTTAATCGATACAGACGGAAACTACAAGCACTCCAGAACCCTGTCTGGTTGCCCAATACTTATTCCGCCCGGTCTCCAATTATCCATCAACACTTGGTTATTTCCAGGATATCATCCATTTTATAGCTAAAATATTCCATTAACCACCTATAATTGCAGGTCACCGGAAATCACCGATCGCTACCGGTCTAAGCAGGGCTAAGCAATATTTTCGATTCTAAACCAAAATAGGATTTCAGGCATATTTATGGGACAAGAAAAGTGTATATATGCAACAAGTGTTTCCAATCAACTCCTATAATTTAATGCAACAATACATATATAACATATATATACTCAATTGTTTTTATAAAGTAGGAGGCTTAGTATGCTCCGGGGCTTGCCTGAGATCGAACACTTAGGTTAGTGTTGACAGATGACACTCGCTTGGGGAGCATCTTTCATCCCAACACTTGCTTAGTCCTTCCATCTTCAGGATAGGTCCACAAACACCATCTTCGGGTTTGGTTTCAACATCTCATCCTTCACATGGTGCATCTAGCGTACCTAGATGAGATGCAAGATGCATGTGTATGAATATGATGAATGGTAATATAAGATGTATCACATAAGCATTCAAGTAAACACAAGATTACGCAAAACATAGACACCAATAGCTATTTAACTAACATCACACAACCAATTAAAGAGGGCAAGCACATCAAGTATAACACAAGTTTAACAAGATCACAAGTATCTTAACTTGACCATCATCAATGGCATAAGCCACACTTAGCAACACATGGAGTAAACAACCACAACTATCATCTATCTATTTCTAGACTGCAAACAACAGCTGCATGTTTGGATCATAACTGGAGTTATACAAATCCAATAGCCATGCAACAAGACATTATAGAAAGCTTATGAAATTGTCCATAATTTATATTTAATCATATTAGCATGATTCTCAAGTTAACCAAGTCAAACATGCATAATTATAGAATCTGGTCCAGAGATTCCAGAGAACAACTATTTTTGGAACCCAAATTGAAACAGTCATTACTCACAAACTATAAGGTCAAATGCCACCAAAATTAAACACAAGCTAGATTAATGAGTTATCTGCAACTTTGCTATAAGCATGTTTCTCATCAAACATCATTTTCATGGTGCAATTACCAAAATCCCAGAAACTGTCCAGAAAAGCATCAATTACAAGAATAAATATTAACTTATATTCCAAACATACATTTGGTCACAACCAATGTAACCATCATAAAGTGCATGTTAAATGATCACCAAAAAGCATAGTGCTCATCACTAAATAAATTCTTTTAATGCATTTCTTAATTTATTTAGATAGCAAGGTGAAATAATAAACATATACCAAAAGTCCATAATAAAATCTATAAAAATTACAGTAGCTCTTAAATATACCCAACAGTCTACTGTACAAATTTCAAGCCATTTGGACATGCATATCAATCTCTATGAAAAAGACAAATTGCTATTACAAGAATTCATGTGAGAGCAAGATACACTAATAACTCACTCATATGGCAACCAAAATTCATGAAATTTTTACCACAAATTAAACATCATATGAGTAGCATTCCACAAAAATTTCACTTCATTTGGAGCCCTAGATCTACAGTTATGAAAATAACAAATACAACTAGCATTAAAAACCTAGCTGCACAAATCTATTTTACAGAGAAAACTTTAAACTAAAAAATGCAATATTATAGATCTGATGAATAGAGAATTTCACAAGGATTCCAAAAAGTACTCATTTGCTATTTTACGATTTTTCTACGATTTACTATGAATTTCCAAAGTTCCTGCAAAATAATTACAAATCAGTCCCGAGAGCACTATTCATCTGAGTCTATGACAGTGCAGATAGGCTCCTAGCTTTAGTCGAATTCACCCGCGAGGTCCCTGACGCGATTTACAGGAGAGGAGGCGCTGTAGCTCGTGGATTCGGCGGTTGTGGTCGTCGTCGGCCATGGCTAAGGGTGGGGAAGCACGCGGAGGTCCTTGAACACCCGCTGGCACCTACGGATGGCCGGGAGAGGTCCGTGGCGGGCCAGCCATGCATGCCGGCGGCGGTAGGTGGCAGCGGCGTTCCGGCGACCGTCGAGGCCGGGGAAAAGGCGCCCGAGGACAAGGAGAGGGCGACGGAGGTGGTGGTGCATGCGGCTGAGCGTGGGAAGGGACGAAGTGACGAAAACACAGCGGCCATGGAGCTTCACCGGCCGTCCATGGTGGACGCGGCCATTCGTCGGCGCGGAGGTGAGGAAGAGGATGGAGAGGGCGAGGCGAGTGAGGAGGAGGAGTGGGGAGCGGTCTCTGGCCTCTCCAAAACACGAGAGGGAGCAGCAGCGGCCGGTAGAGGGAGTGTGACGCGCGGCAGCAATGGCGAGGCATGCTCTGTGCATGGGCGCCACGATGGCATTTGATCGAACACGTGGTGAGCGTCACGGTGGGCAAGGTGGGAGCAGATTTGGGCCGTCTACGGACCGAATCAGCAAATGGGCCAAAAACGAAGTTTTCTCATCTTGACCCACTCTACAATTTCTATTAAGGCACTCAGGTCATTAGAGCAACCGATTAGCGGTAAAATAGTTACCAAGACAGCAGTGTCAACACCTTGATGGCAGTCACGGAAACTCGCTTTTCGGTGGTCAGAACTTTGTCAAACTGAACCCAACTTTTTGTATGCTCTTCATCATCATGTATTCTCCAACTTTTACAAAGGGACCAACTCAATTTACTTAATAAAAACATGAGAACGCGGCATGCCAATCTAATGACGTTGGTTAACTTCTCCAAGACTTAGAATATTTTCTAAGTGCAGAAATCAGCAGCAGGTTCCAACTTTGAGCCACTGTTTGACTTATTTCCAAGATGAATCATAGTATGATCCAAAAATAATTTGTTGTCCTCAAACCAAACTACAACTTTTATTAAAGGATCTTTGACTGAATTATTCTGGTTAGGAAGATACAAAGCTCCAAAATGTGCTACACGAAACTGAAACAGCAGTTAGGAGCCAAAATCTTGGGCTCCAAAACAGCACTGCATTGAATTTTGTGAGCTCTATTTGACTAGGTTAGAGACCAAACTAGCTCTTGACCATTAAACAAAGTTTCTTCTCTATAACATGAACTACAACTTTCATTTAAGGTCCAACCTCAAAACTGGTATAGAACCTACTGTTATACTTTGGCCAAATTAGGATCACGATAAAGCTTAAATTATCCTTTTTGATCCATTGGAGCATTTTCTTGACATTTGCTCAACATGAACCTTTCATGACTTTTGTTGTAGAGTCCATCTAGAGTCATTTGGGCAAGGTTGCAAGGTTTGGTTGATGACCTATATTTCCATTCACTTAATAGTGTAATTCAAACACTTAGTAAAACCATTCCAACAAGGATATAACTTATCATTTCATGTGACTTTTTGACTCCAAACTTCATGAAACTTTTTGAGTGACTAATATAGATAGGTACTAAGGTGAGACACACGAAAATATTGCAATAACACCATATATCTTGAAAATGGCCTATATGTGAAGCAATGGTGCAACATCCAAGTTTAGGTTAGGCTTATTTCCATAGGTTGACCTTGACATCACCATCTCCACTTAATCTATCATGTTTGAGGTCAAACCCACTGCTTAACTAGTGGCAAACACCTGGGGTGTTACAGATGCTTTACCAGTTACCATGTCAGAAATGTAGGAATAGTAAGGGTACTTTGAGGGGCAATTATGTGACCTCACCTAGGAATCAACATAGGCCACCCTCGGCTTCTACCATGTTCCTCGCCCCTGCGTTGCCTCCCTCTCACCATCTGTGCTTCCTGAGGTCTTATATAACCATAAGGATGGCGATCGCGGGGTTATTTCCCTCCTCAATAACTCATTTCTTTCCCCTTTCTCACTCTCTCAGTATTATGGTGGAAGCACACATTTGATATAATGTTATTGTTTGTTTGTGGCAGCATAGGTAAAATCGATGTGACAGAGGCTCTTCTTAGTGCGGGAGCAGCTAGATCTATACTTGTTAGGTTGGTGGTGGTCGTGTGTGGTGTAGTTGATGCGGGCAGGCAGAGACACACCAATATGGATATAAGAGGTTTCTAGAATTGGCTCTTGACTGAATCTAGGGACATGGGTCATGTGCACATCAGTGCAAGGCGATCATTAGGTTGATGATAGCAATGGCCGCGGGTGCCGTTTTTCTCCTTATAGGCGTAAGTTAGTACACCCCCACCCTCATGTTGTGAGATCTTGCAAGTGAAAAGCTTGTCTATACTATAAAGGGGGTAGCAGCGTCAGTGGTACTTTGTATCGCTCCTTGGAGGCACCGTTCTAGTCTTCTAGAAGACTCCTGCTTAATCCTGACATTTGTTGAAGGTTGTTGCTTCTATGGTTTAGGAGGAAAAGGGATGTTCCAATTTGATGGAGCTTTTGTGGAAAAGAAAAGCCTCAACTATTACTCAAGGCATTGATTGTTGTTTTGATAGGTTGCTAGAGGACAAGTGAAATTCAGATATATGCAAAATGTTTTAGATGTACTATTCATCACCTTCTTTGTAGGAAGACAATGGAGTTTTATGGACTTTAGCCATCTCTTTTCATAGTCCAAGAAAATAACAGAACTATGCCAAGCTAGCTTTTTCTCTGTAATTGGAATGTAGGTTGATAGGTTGTTTTAAGCTTTACCTTTAGTATGATATTTTATATGTTTATAGTATAATCACTTTGTCTCGTTATCTAAAAAAAGAGTATAATAGATCCCTTTTTTATTTCTTTCTTTTTTATTCCACTATAATGGTTGTGTATACTGCTTTGTTACAAAGATCAAAACCTAATTTAAATATAAAGGTTACTTCATCTAAAAAGGGGATAATTCTGCAAATACTATAACCAGGCCATTTGATCAGGTCATTTTGGGCCGACCATCGGCAATAATCATTTAATCAAAGCTCCAGAAAGCTCCTTGCGGCCCACATACCTGCCCCTTCAAGATAAACCTTAGCTCGACGAGAAATGAAGCACATAAAATTTTCAGGCCCATGAATGAATTCCCTGAAAATTAAAAAGGAAAAATCCACTTTTCCTCCCTCAACTTTTGTGAAAGTTCGCTTTTCCTCTCTGAACTCCAAAACCAGGCAAATCACCTCTCTCAACTTTTGAAACGGTGCGTTTTACCTCCCTGACCCGGTTATAAGCAGTTTTGAAGGTGTTTTTGTCTTTTTCTTTTTTATTTATTTTGGTTGAATCTTTGAAAAATCATAATAAATCACAGAAAAATTATAAAATAGAAAATCTAATTTTGTTGGCCTCCACATGAGTAGATCTACACAGTGAACATATAATATGGTATGTTTTAGTATAAAGTTTTTCTGTAGATTTTGATCTATTCTTTTCTGTAATTAGTTGGAATAATTCATAACTGTAGTTTCTATGGTCCAATTGTGGTGAATTTTTTTTAGAAATTTCACCACAATTAGACCATAGAAACTATAGTTATTAATTATTCCAATTAATTACAGAAAAGAATAGATCAAAATCAATAGCAATAACTTTGTACTAAAGCATATCATATTATATGTTTACTGTGTAGATCTACTCATGTGAAATCCAACAAAATTAGATTTTCTATTTTATAATTTTTTGTGATTTATTATGATTTTTCAAAGATTAATAAAAAAGAAAAAGACAAAATCATCTTCAAAACCGCTTATAACTGGGCCAGGGCGGTAAAATGCATGGTTTCAAAAGTTGAGAGAGGTGGTTTGTCCGGTTTTGGAGTTCAGGTAGAAAAGGCGGACTTTCGCAAAAGTTGAAGGAGGAAAAGTGGACTTTTTTCAATTGAATATAGGTCTAGTTGGTTTTGTGGATTGAGTTTCGGTACATAAAAAATCGTTTCATTTCCTTCTGTTTGTTCTCAAAAGAAAAGGAAACTTCCATTTATTGTACTTCATAAATTAATACTACGCAGAAATGAAAGGCGCATTAATCATTTCCTTGTTATGAAATTCAACTCGTGAAAAACTTGGTTGGGTCTGCCTTCTGCAGCTCATTCTTGGCTGCTCTCACGCCACTTTGAGCTCCAAAACGCAGGCATGCGTGTAACTTTAATCCTGTCTTCTTAATAAAAGAACGTGCTTGAACAGATCATGCACTTTCGCGAAAAAAAAAGAAATTCAACTAGTGTGCATGGGCTTAAAGCATTGCTTGACTTTTTTTATGCTAAGCATTGCTTGACTTTGGTCCTATTGCAGTACGCCTGTGCAAGCCCAAGTGGGCAACTGGCCATGTAACGCAAGCAAGAGGGTGTTTGTACAGTACTCCTTCAATTCCAAATTATAAGTCGTTTTAACTTTTTTGGTTCATTTATTTTACTACGCATCTAGACATATTATTTATCTAGATGCATAGTAAAATAGATGTACTAAAAAAGTTAAAACAACTTATAATTTGAAACGGAGGGAGTAGTATACTCTTGCTTCGTCTTAGTTTTATGGCACACATCGATTGGTGCGTCATTTGAGCTGTTTGGTTTGTTCGTTCCCTGTAGGTTTACAATGACGCGATTCTCCAATGCGACTGTGGGAAGGTTTACCAATTACCATGTCAGAAATGTAGGGAGCAAAGAAGCGGCAGCTCAGTTGGCTAGAAGCTTTCAACGAAAGCTCGGCCAGCCCGGGTTCAATCCCAAGCGTCTGCAGTATTTCCGTACATAGTGCATAGGAATGGAGAGAAAAACTCCTCAGTTCAAAAAAAAATGTCAGAAATGTAGGAATAGTAAGGGAACTTAGAGGGGGAACTATGTGATCTCGCCTAGGGATCAGCAGAGGCACCCTTGCATCCTACCATGCTCCTCAATCCTGCGCCTCCCTCTCCCACACATGCCTCCAGAGCCCATGATCGTCTTCCCGGTAGACAGTTGTCTGGGAGGCCATGATCCAAACACGCCCGAATCCCCAGCCTCCACGATAGCACAAGCTCTCTGTCAAAGCAGGTCTTGATGGACTTCAGCAGCTCGTCCCTTCAATCAAGCACTGCCCAGCGCCCCAGCCTCAGTGTTTGACGCCTTGATCTGCGCCACCCGTCTTCCCGACAGAAGTTGACGAACGCGGTGAATGGAAGCGGGTCGTGCTACTGTACACTCCAGGCCTGCATCCCAGTGTGCTCGTCATGACCTGATGTTTCATAGACAACGACGACAGATGTTTCAGGATATGCCATATATACGCAAAATGTTACTAGTAGAAGAAAAGTAAGAGACGATCTTATGATCGACCTCAAGTTTCATGATGCCTTCCAAGCCTACAAGTGTGCAGCTAGCGCTATCTACACTACCATCTCCCTCGCTTGCGTTGCTATTTCTGTGTTGGATGCGAACACCGTTCATTGCATTTTGCAGCCCCAGGAGTGGCAGAACCGATAGTATTTATATAGTACTTTTCAGCTTATTTTTTCAGCTGAAACAGTATTTTTCTCTCAAAAAAATCAGTCGGAACAGTGTTTCATCTTGTTTTTCAGCATAAGCGAACATGGCATCTTCCCGGGGTCCCTTGTGTTGTGACCCTGGGGCCTTCAAATTGACATTATTTCAGATCACCCCTTCAGCCTTCTTGAGATAGTGCTTTCAAGTTCAGTACTTTTCTTTGGTATAATCAGTTACATCACATGACTTATGTAGTCGGTAGCGATGATGAAGTCCTTTTCTAAAGGAAACTTTCATTTTTTTCATGTAATAATATGCTGCGAGACTGCTAGTTGTACTAGTCAGGTAATGTTTGAACCACAACGCCCTGCAAGTACAGAGGTACCGATCTGTATTCAATATTAATGAAGAAAAAAAAATGTACTACATATTGATTCTTAGTCCTTGGAAACTCTGAGAAGGACAATATTTCAAAACACTGAATCGTAAAAAGGGAGCAAATTTTCTACTCATAGTTGGCCTCTTCCATAGTCTAAGAGCTCAATAAAACCAACCCATAAAGAATCTTGGCTCATCCAGCATGGCAAAGTATCCTAGGAATTGGCTGCCTGCTCATAAGTTCAGTCAAGTTCGCATAGGGCTGCACGGCCGAAATTCTTTTTCGCCGAGTTCAAGAAGAAAATAAATTGTTTTTTATGAAAAGAAGAAAATAAATTGTATTCAGGGTATCAGCGTGCAATGTTTCTCATCCCTTCAAGAAGGCACTGACCGGCACCCCTGCCTCAGTATTTGACAACTTGATCTGCGCGACGACACCACCCGTCTTCCTGGGTGAAGATCAGTAACGAGGTGAACAGAAGCGGGTGGCGCTAGATTAACTCGAGGTCTGCATCCTAGTGTGTTCGTCATGACCTGATGTTTCATGGATGATGACAACAGATGTTTCAGGATATGCCACATATACGCAAAATGTTACTAGTAGAAGTAAGAGACGATCTGATCATCAACCTCAATTTTCATGATGCCTTCCAAGCCTGCAAGCAATGTGCAGCTAGCGCTACCTACACTACCATCTCCCTCGCTCGCGTTGCTATTTCTGTGTTGGATGCGAACACGGTTCATTGCATTTTGCAGCCCCAGGAGTGGAAGAACCGATAGTATTTATAGAGCATGCGGATCCCTTGTGCCCTGGCCCCTTCAAATTGACATGTATGCATTATTCAGGCCGTCCCTTCAGCATTCTTGAGATAGTGCTTTCTAGTTCAGTACTTTTGTTTGGTAATCAGTTACTCACATCACATGATTTCTGTAGTCGGTAGTGATGATGAAATCCTTTTCTAAAGGCAACTTTGTTTACTTTTTCAAGTAATGATGTGCTGCAAGACTGCTAGTTGTACTAGTCAGGTAATGTTTCACACAACCACTACGCTCTGCATGTACAGAGCTGCCGCTCTGTGTGTTCATGAAGAAAAGAATTGACTACATATTGACACTAATGACATGGCATCTCAAGATAGGGGGCCACATGCCGGTAGTGCGATAGGCGATGAGAGCGACATGTGGACGCACAAATCGTTACAATTTCATCGTGCAATCAGCATGGCACGCTAGTGGACTAACCCAATGATTTGGACCTCACGTAGCACGATTAGTAAGTTTAGGACTTTAAAGTGTAATATTTGGAAGCTTAGGA
This sequence comes from Saccharum hybrid cultivar R570, assembly GCA_038087645.1. NCBI lineage: Eukaryota > Viridiplantae > Streptophyta > Magnoliopsida > Poales > Poaceae > Saccharum > Saccharum hybrid cultivar. The sequence continues at coordinate 5,970,755 of JAQSUU010000112.1, read as the reverse complement.
ACCTAGATGGCAACCCGAGCTAAACTCAAGGACCATTTTACATTTAATTAAATAAAGCTTACTTCATCTAAAAGGAGGAAACTTTTGTATGTAACTATAATCGGGACTTTTGGTCAGATCATTTTGAGCAGACCATCCGTAATAGTAATCAGTTAATCCGAGCTCCAGCAAGCTCCTTAGGGCCCACATACACTGCTCCTTCGTGATGTCCTGATAATAGTAACTAGGCTGTTATCGACTAGCATGAATGTTAACGAAGCTCATAAATTGTTCTTTGTTCAGGCACACGAATTTCCCTGAAAAACGAAAGTATGTAAAGTTGGTTTCGTGGATTGAGTTACAGTGCAGGAAAAACCATCTCATTTCCTTCTGTTTTCAGAAGAAAAAAGGAAACTTCCTTTTATTGCACTGCGGAAATTTATGCTAACGCAGAAATGAAAGGCACATTTATCATTTGCAGTACACATGAACTGTGGGTTTATCCGCTGGAACTAAAAAAATGCCTTGATTCCATTAGATAACATGGGAATTTTTAAGCCTCCAACTGATGAATTAGCAATGCTTGATTAGATAACATGGGAATTTTTAAGCCTCCAACTGATGAATTAGCAACGCTTGATGGAAATTCAGACCTCCAAACCGCCGTGATTTGCTAATGACTCACACGCACGCAAAGCAACATCCCTAACCTGCGGCCTACTTTGATATGGGACTCTTGACTTCCAAGCCTGCACAACAGCACAAGCTCTCGTCTTCCAAAGTGGCGAATGCTGGACTGGACAGCAGCTCCGTCCGTTCCTTCAAACAAGCACTGCCCAACGACCCAGCGTCAGTATTTGACGCATTGACCTGCTCCACCCTTCTTCCTAAAAGGTAGTGAGTAACGAGGTGAATGGAAGCGGGTCGCGCGACTGTCTTCTCTCCGTCTGCATCCTAATGTGCTCTTCATAACCTGATGTTTCATGAATTATGATCACAGACGTTTCAAGGACCGGAAACAGCGACCAGAGGAGGTGAATTAGAGTCTCAAATTTCTTTCGAAACTTTTGTCCTCGGCTCAAGTCACAACCCAAAATGCAAATCACACCAAAGTCGTGATATACACGTGCTAACACGTAGCAAGATATGCCACAAGAACACTTGAGCACACTTGAGAACACCCAGGAAACAAAGGATACAAACACCCAAAGAGACAAGCAAGAAATGTTTTTCTGCCTAGTGCTAGACTGTCCGAACTAGGGTGGTGGACTGTCCGGGTCACCCTGGTGGACTGTCCGGCGGCACGTACCAGACTGACTACAGTGACTGATCAGAGCACACGACACAGCGGTGGACTATCCGGCTCACGGGGACAGACTGTCCGCAGTTCAAGTTCCAAAAAACAAACAGAAACGCACAAGTTCTAGACTCACTTCGACGGTGAGCGGCGAACTATCTGCAACCTATTGCCAGACTGTCCGCAGGCAAACTCCCAGAAAACACACCAGAACGAATACGTTCTGGACTTTGTGCTCGCAGCAACAGCGGACTGTCCGCTGTAGACTACCGGACTGTCCGCCGATCAAAGAGCAGAAATCAAACAGCGAAACAACAGCTCTAGATTTGCTAAGCCTCGATCCCCGGACTCTCCCAAAATCACCACCTCCCTTCGATCCACGAATTTGTGGTCAAACCTTCACCAACTGCCATGAAACTTAGTGAGCTTGATTACAAGGCAGTACGGGAGCTGCCTCTAAGAGGTCATAGCCCAACTTGAAGCCAAACAACGGGAAATCGAAGGGGAACGAAAAACACCGGTTCTTGAGACCTAGACGAAGAAATCGACCGATCTACGAGCTCGTGGGGAATTAGTTGATTTCCTTCGATGAAAAGGCTCAACTCACGTCATAGCTCAAATCAATGCAAAAAGAATGGATCAAAATGGTCTAAAAACAACGAATCAACTCAAGAACGAAAGGGGGAAGGAGAAGAACGTGAAGAACACATCAAGAACACAAAGAGTGATTCTTCCACCGAATCCCGGAGGACACAAGGAGGATTCGGGACCTCCTTTCCCACTTGAAATCTTGGTTCTTATACAAATCACAAGGATTAGTGGACCTCTCTCTCACAAGCACCTAAAGGGAAGGGGAAACCCTAACAAGGAAAAAATGCAAAATGGAGGAGGCAAGGGAGATGGGGGGCTCCCTCATCCTATTTAACAGGGCTATTACACAATCGCAATTTTGCCCCTGAATACAATTGAGTCTAACCACTTAGCCCAAGGGTATTATGGTCCAACCTGGTGTCATATTTATCCGACTGCCACCGTGCCTCTTCATCAGTAGCTTCGCCTCGACGCGAACTCCCCAATGCCGTCATGTGCCGTCCGTTCCTCCTCAGAACCTCCACCCAGGTTTTGAGGCTCAAACCCATAAACCCGCCACCGATGGTTTTGAGGCCTAAACCACCAAGCCCGCTCGCGAGCAGCGTACTCCATACGTGTCCCCCACGCTCGACACGTGTCACCGCCGTCCTCGACTGGCCGGCCGCTAAGTCCTCTGAACCCCGCTTGACTTGCACATCCTCCGTCTTGACTCGGTCAACACGGTCACTCCCATATACACCTGCGCTTGTCAATGTCCCAGATGTCAGTCACCGCAGCTGATCACCCAGCCTCCTGGTCCCTCGGTCCAAACCTCACGTCTGCCCTTCACCGCCCCCGGTCTATCGGCACGGCACGTCTCTACTTGACTTTCACCTCGCCGTCGACCACCGCCTCCGAGCTCCACAACTGCACAACACAAGCCAAGAGACATGTCATACACATAGCTTTCGCCATGGTAAGGTTAGTCACTACTCAACCTTCTTCGTGAATCACGTTGACAATCACTCATCACAAAATGAATTATAAGGGCACATTTCAACCTTGTTCGTAATATACCACAAGATACACAAAATGTTAATAGAAGTAAGCGACGATCGAGGAGCAACCTCAAGTTTCATGATGCCTTCCAAGCCCGCAAGTGTACAACTCGCGCTACCTACATTGCCAACCAATCTACCATCTCCCTCGCTTGCTGTGTAGCTTGCGTTACTATTTCTATGTTGGATCATGCTAACACACTAACACAGTTCATTGCATTTTGCAGCCCCAGGAGTGATACATATTTATAGAGCATTCTTCTACCTGAGGATCCCCGTGTGCCCTGGTCCCTTCAATTGAAATTATTCAGGCTGTCCCTTCAGCGTCCTTGAGATAGTCCTTTCTAGTACTTTTCTCTGGTATAATCAGTTACTCACATCGACATGCCTTCTGTAGTCGGTAGTGATGAAGTCCATTTCTAAAGTCAACTTTCTTATTTTTAATATGCTGCGAGACTGCTAGTTGTACTAGTCAAGTAATGTTTCACACAACCACTACGCCGTGCATGTACAGAGGTACCACTCTGTATTCATGAAGAAAAAAAATGGCTATATGTAATGTACAGAGGTACTCTGCTAGTTGTAAATTGTATTGGATAAGAAAAAATGAGAAACCCTGAATCGGAAAAAAGGAGCAATTTCTACTTCTACTTGTATAGTTGATCTCTTCCATAGTCTAGAGTTCAATAAAACCGCCCATAAACCGAACCCATAAATAATACCTGCCTTATGTAACACCATGAGATTATTTAGCTACTATGTTTAGCAATAAGCCAATAATGGCAAATGCATCATAATTCTTGGAGGACATTCAAATACCCCAAAGAGCGAGCTATATTAGAGTAATTATGTTAGAATTTTTTTTTCAAAAGATCCGTTACTGGCTTTCATTGATAAGAAGTTAGCAGATAATTATAAGAGTTTGGCGCAAGAGGCGCCGAAATTTGTGCGGCTTCACCAAATCGGTGATGCCACACCACCCCTAACACATAATAGATTCAATTTACATGACGAATGGGACAGACGTCTTTTGCGAAGCAAGGTCTCTAAGATCCCACGTTAACAGATACACTACCCTGCTGTTGTACCGTTGACGGCATGATTCTCTCGACACCGCTATTCCCTGCACGTATCCACGTCCTGGCTTCATCTTGGATCTCCCTAAAGACTTGTTCCGGTGATCTGGTTGATCTGTTGAAAACTCGGTTGTTTCTCTCTTTCTAGATTTCCCAAGCAGTCAGCATGGTCACTGATCTGACTCCATCTCTCCTAGCTCCCTGTGCACTATTTCCCAGCTCTATGAACCACTGTCCAAGATCCTCCGTTTGGCTCCAGTTTGTCGGCTCAAGCGCTGGAGCCAAGATCTATAAGCCAACCCTTTGCCAGATCACTCTTGCGAAGCAACATTCCCGGAGCAGATGGAAGATCGTCTCCAGGTTTCTGATGCAGAACGGGCAGAAGTAATCATTGGGCCACCCCCTGATTTGTAATCTCGCAGCCGTCCAAACTCTATTATGAAGCACCAACCATGAGAAGAACCGGCACTTGGGTGGTGCCTTGGTTGCCCATGTGATGTCCGCCGTACTGGATTTGGTTCTTCCAATGAGCTGCAGTTGATATGCCAATTTGGTCGTGTACTGTCCATCGACAGTGTGACGCCAAGTGATTGAGTCTTCCTCTGCCGGCCTGAGCTCTACGCCCTGCAGTCTTTCCCATAAGGCTATAAATTCTGCAATTATGTTGACAGTCATCTCATGATCCACATCCTGAATCCACCTTTCTTCAGTAATGGCGTCCTTGACTGTTCGGTTCTTTCTTTTACTGTGTTTAAAAAGGGCAGGGACGTATAGCTTCTCACTTGTTATGGCTTGGACCTTTTATGGTGGATCTTGGGGTACAGATTCCTTTTTCTATATTTTTAGAAAGAGAAAAGAATTGATATATGATCTATTTGAAGATGTTGCACGTATGCAAATGATGCATAATTACTTTTGCATCGGAGGAGTAGCTGCCGATCTCCCTTATGGATGAATGGATAAATGCCATCCTTAAGAATTGTTGGCTGTTCATAAGTCAACCAAGTTCGTATAGGGCTACACGGCCAAAATTCTTTTACGGTGGTTGAAAAAAAATGAATTGTTTATCAAGACAAATTCAATGGCATAGAAATGGAAGTGCCTAGAGAAAAGTACCCAAAAATATAGAAGTGGTAGGGATAGTACCAAAATGTGGGACTAATAGCTAATTAATGTTTTTTTACTTTTAAGGAGTGCTTCAGTTTACTCAAGGGTAAATTAGTAAATTCTTAAACTTTCTTTACGGCATGATTAGCGATGTCAGAAGGAATTCTTCGTCGGGGATAGCTCCCAATCCCCTCGAGGAGAAAATTTCTCAGTCCTCGTCACCACGAATGCTCGTGGGAGAGCTTTTCATCCCATCCCTGTCCCCATTACAAAAGCAACATTTGGACAGCAAAAGCAAATTCAAGATGTCAAATCAATACAAATTGAACAAGCAAGATTTCATATTACAAGATACATCTAATTTAGGGTTTAGTTTGCGATTTATACCACCAGTCTATGCGTTGAACTTTTGGTAGGATTTTAACAAGGCGACAGTAACTCTGAAGTCTGAACCTACGGGTAGGTTGTGTTTTTTTACTGATGGATGCTGGCAGGCAAGAGGCAAGCGTCTGTTTTACATGTGATGCAGGGATCGCCGATCTCTTGGGTATGGTTGTTGTTTAGTTTACTGATGGATGTTGGCATCTCTCACTGGTCTCCCATCTCTCTCCAGTCTCCAAATTCCAATGTGTGTAGTTTCGCATAATATTGAAATATTGTTGGCGCAGAGAATCTCTTGGGTATGATTATTTGACACAAAAGGCTTAGGAGGTAGGAGTGTGTGCAATGTAGAGTCGAGGACAAATTACGCTCAATAATAGTCGTGGCCCACATGGGGATCTCATACTCCTGTATGGTAGTTTCAAGCATTCTTGCATCAGCTGAATGTGTCACGAGCACATAATATTCCATCCTCCCGATATCTCTACAACTAAAAAGAACCAGATGTTATCGTCAGATTAATACTAATCGCTTCACCCCTCCGTACCGCCCCACTAATCCCCCATCCCCACGCTAACCCCCGGCCACCCCGCTAATCTATCGCGCGCTAATCCCCCGCCCCCGTGCTCGCGTCCGTGGAACCACCACCCCGCGCACGACGCCCACTCGCCCGGCTCGCCCCCACGGCTCCTTCCTCCCGTCCGCACAACCGCAGCTGCTTCGCTCGATTCGAAACCTTTGTTCCTTGCGGAAGCGGCGGCGAAGACACGGCAGTGGTGCCGGCATCCGGAGAAGGAGGCGGGCTCTGTCTGCCCCAGAGGACACCTTCCCGGAGGCAGAGGCGGCGCACGCCCCACGAGGACACCTCGGCGGCAGAGGCGGCGCGGCATCCCAGTGGTGCAGGCATCTATGCGCGGCATCCCGGCGGCGTAGCATCCTAGCAGCGCAGGCGTCTGTGCGCGGCATCCCGGCGGTGCAGGTGTCCGTGCGCGCCATCCCGATGGCGCAGGTGGTCCATGCGCGGTCTCTAGGTGCTCAGGTCTTCTTCAGGCCCTTCGTCGGCGACGAGCACCCAACAGGTATCGGGTATGCCCATCCTTCTCTTCCCTTCGTGTTGTGTATCCCTTTCAAAGACTGATCTAATTACAAGTGTATACATATATCCCTTTCAAAGATATCAGAGGTATATGTGCATGCCCAATGTCCTTTATTGGATCCGCACCTGCAATTCTGTGTGCTTTAATCTGCTTCCCTCTGAATGTTCTAGCCCTTCTATTCTGCATCCTCTCTACCTTGGTGTGCTTTCCAGAACAGTTCTCTGTATCTAAATGTAAATGTGTATACCATGTAAGTTCCTGAACTCGTCCAAGACGTCAAGCATCTTAGTCAAAGTCATGTGCCCTTCTGACTTTAAACGCCTTAACAGAATAGCAAGTTCCTCCAACGAGATGCTATCAGGAAAGTGGATCAAACGCCTATCAGGAAACTATTTTACGTGCTGTTCTTGGTTAGGTGCTTCACCGATTTGCATCTATTTGGTATGGCTCTATGCCTGTGCTGGGACCTGGGAGTGGTATCAGTGGTCTGATCCAGCGAGATGCTAGGTTGGTCTTCCCACCAAACCAGAGAAAGCGGTCCAAGCCTTGTTGTTTGTTGCGGTGGAGGTCCAAGTGGGTGATGGTGTTGCCTTTCTTGATTTGAAAGTTTTTTTAACTTATGTGTTGCATTTTGTTCAGGTTCAGAGCTATGTAACGTAGTGCGTAGTTGCCTTGCCTGGTGGCACTTCGGCTGATGCGGGGGAGAAGATGGGCGATTTCAGCACCTCTGGCAGGAGCATGATTGTGGACATCTGCAGCAGCTGAAGACGGTCAACGGCTCCTCCAGGTCCTCCAGCATCAATTCGATGAGTACGTCCTCTTCCTGCCTCCTCCTAATCCTTTTCCACTAAAGAGACCTTGGATCAATTGCTGCGGAGAAAGAGAGGAGGTGGGAAAGTGATGTGTTTCCCTCTGTCTCCCCTTCCTACAGGCTGACGATTGCCGGGCCGGCGTGATTCCACAAATGTCGGCACGTGCTCGCAGCCATGGCGCAGGAAGGGCAGACTGCCAGTGTGGAGCATCTTAGAGCTGGTGTGGAAGATGCATTCTTTGGCCTTGAATTCGAATTTGGCGGTGGCTCCACCTCCGAGCAACATGGCAGTGGCCACCAAGGTCCTAATGCCTGCAAGGACATGTCCATGGAGAACGTCCGCAGTCTGTTCGTCACAAGGTTTCTATCAAAACTTCTTTCACTTTCATTTATTTTGAGAAATTGCTCAAATTAATTGGGGATAGGTAGGATTGGTAGACAACAATTACTAGATGTTTTGGATGTGCAAGTTGAAACCTAGTTATGAAGGCTAGCATTAATTTTCCGTGGCTCTTGCAAATATAATCTACTGGTTTCTTTGTGATTTTTCCTTTACAGGTGGACACATTCTCTCTTTTAGTCTGCTACCAATATTTTCTCTATGCACTCAGTGATATGCTCTCAAGTTGATATATGTTCAGTCATTACAATCCAAAAGCATTACCATTTTTGCCACACTCTATTCAGGGGCATTGAGTGATCTCCATCTCTGTTGTCACACTGAGCTATGTTATCAAATTGACACAATCCAGTGATATGCTATGAAATTGGTGTGGTCCATCAGTTGCGATTTGCATTAGAGAGAGAAAAACTCTTGATTATGTTTTTAGTGGAGATGGAGAAGAACTCTTGATTGGACCAACCAGTGATGATGTTCAAATATTACAAGATTCATGGCTGAGACAACAAGAAGCTTCGCCATCAACATCTCTGGCAACGCCAGTATCCTCTCCTGTGCAGCCCCTCTAGCCATGTTGTTTGCTTGTGGAATTTGAGAAAACATATTTGATATATGCTGCTACTAGATGATACTTGGGTTATGAGGAGACCAGAAAGAAACTCAATGGGGCCTCCACAGGATACTCGAGCATGCTATGCTGAAGTGCATCAAGGCATATCCCACACAATTCTTAGGTAGTTATTGAATGGAACACCATTCCTAACTGCTGTTATGCTTGAATATCTGCAATCCTGACCAGAAAAGCGCTATATATCATCTGCCAAGTTGCTTCTAATTCGAATCCACTGAACTACTCATGTAACTTCTGTGGTTTCTATTCATGAATGGAAATGCGGAGGCCCGGGTGAAAGATCTTGATGGCTAGAGGGGGATGAATAGCCTTACAAAATTTTCTACAAAGACAAGCTAAACAAGATTATCAATATAACAAATAGCGAGATGCAAGTTTTGCTTAGCCTACGGGGTGTTTGCAAGCCACCTATTCAATTCACAATTCTAGTATATTTGCACTCAACCGCACAAGTCAAACTGCACAACTTAGCTACAACTAAAGCTAACTAGCTACACAAGCTAAGAGCTACACTAACAAGCTAGCAAGGTAACTAGGAATTTAATACAAAAGAGAGTTAAGAGGGTATCACCGAGGGGTGAAGTATTGAGCCAACCAATCAATATGATCACGAGATGAATTCCACAATACACAACCACCGGGATCGATTAATCACAATAAGAATGATGACATGAAGATTTATCCCGAGGTTCACGTGCTTGCCGGCACGCTAGTCCCCGTTGTGTTCCTCTTCACCACGTAGTTCGGTGGCTAATTGGTCTCACACCGAGCCTCTCAAAAGGCGTCACAAGAACCTACCAAATGGCAAAAGGTTACAAATGACACGAGCAATCCACTAATGTTGCCTTTAGCTCTTCGCCGAGGTAGGCACAAACCCCTCACAATCACCGGAGGTGGCCAACAACCATCACCAACTCTTGCCAACGCCTTCAAGCTGCTCCAAGCCGTCTAGGTGGCGGCAACCACCAAGAGAAACAAGAATCCTTCAGCAAATCAACCACCAAGTGCCAACTAGATGCAATCTCACAATGCAAATGCACTTGGATCACTCAATCTCACTTCGAATATGCAAAGAAGCAAGAGAGATGAGTGAAAGGGGAGTTGCTTAGCTCAAAGTACTCACAAATATGTCAAAGAGTGCCGGTATAAGAGCCTTGAGTCGGCCAACGAGTATTTATAGACGTGCCCCTTCGAATAGAGTCGTTAGGCACTTGAAACTGCTGCAGTCGCGCTGACCGGACGCGCTGGTCGCACAGACCGGACGCGCTGGTCAAGCCTGAGCAGTGCTCCAACGAAACAGTGACCGAACGCGCTGGAGAACTGACCGGACGCCACAGTGCCAGCGTCCGGCTGGAGTCCAGTAAGCTCCCCCAACGACCGGACACGTCCGGTCGGTCGTGACCGGACGCGCCACCGCGTCCGATCAAAAAACTGAGACACGCGCAGACGCTGAACACTGACTAGGCGCGTCCGGTCAAACAGAGACCGCGTCCGGTGCAGCGTCCGGTCACCTCTGTGACCTCCGTTCGCCTCCGTTTGAATCACCCTTTCACATATGAGCTAGACTAAGTATGTGTGTCACTTTAGCACATGTTTTAGCTCGTGAAACAACATGTGACAACGCCTTCGAATCTCGACATTGGCGTAAAGCAAAATAGGCGTTTTAATTCCTCGAAAACGCCTGAATCCCGAGAGGACCCCAAACCCTCTCTACCGCTCAAACACCAACGCCATTGCAAATGTGCTAACACCATCAAGTGATCACGTCATGTGCGAGTGTGTTAGCATTTTCACAATCATTTTTCGAGGCGTTATTAGTTCTATCCAAATGTATATGATTATGAAATGCACACCTAAAGGCACTTAGGAGTTCAATAGCCGCGTCATTCCCCTCTTTATAGTACGGCTATCTATCTTATAATGTAACCACACCCACTAAGTGTCTTGGTTACTAAAACACAACCCTTAAGCATATACCTTTGCCTTGATCACGTAGGGTTGCATCCAAATCCAAGTGTGGCCATCATGATCACCATGTCCATCTTGCCACAAACCTTGGAATGTACTAATCCTCATATGCTATATACAACTTAGGCATAGGATTAGTACTTAGGCATTGTCACTAATTACCAACACCAAACATAGAGCTTTCACCAAGTTGGTCCTGGTTGGATACTCTTTGGATTACTTCATGTTCTTACCATTTGATATTCTATTAACTATTTAGACCTTAATTACTTTTTGGTTCCCATGTACATTTCTTATCCTTTTTTCCTAGAAAATATATTTGAAAAAGATCCACTATGATTTGAATTTAGGAATTAAATTATTTTATCCTGTTATCAGATGTCTTACATCTTGTTCCTGTTTGACACTTGAATGTAACAGCCTCATCTTGTGGACTTGTGGTTTGTAATCATATATGCACAGCTGTCCCCTATTTCAACTGAGATATATTTATATTGATCGACAATGTCGAAGTTCTTGCTGTCTAAATTGTCCATTGTCATTCTTTTGTTTGGCTATACTTTTAGACAGCTGTTTGGCATGGCAACCCAGAACTGCCACACAATAACCTCGATGGGCCTCTTTCCATTTCATGTATACCCTGGCTACATCTTGCCATTTCTAATTGCCAGAACTTGTTGCAGGTGCTCCTGTTGCTACAGCAGTGGTAGCCACAAAATTGATATGCCAACCTGAAAACTAAGCCCTTAAGATTTCTTTCTTTCTTTCTTTCTTTTTTTCTTTTTCTTTCTTTCTCTTTTTTTCTTTTTTTTTTGCAAAAAATGCTATATGATTTGTTCACTGAAAGCTTTTGTTGCTAGCGAATGCTAAATTTGCTGTATATGTGCAATCTATGCTCGGGAGCCCTCTCTTGTAAGCCTGTGAAAAGGGCCATTCAAATGTCAATAGCTCTTGTTCTTTAAGGCCTTGTTTGGATGCATGTGTATCCACCTCAATTCATATGTGTTGGAGTGGAATGAAATAGAATTCAGTTCATAATCCACTTCAACACATGTGGATTGAGATAATACATGCACATCCAAACAATGCCTAAGATGGTCATGAGATTATTGCACCAAGTGATACTCTACAAGGTGTCTATCGTTTGTCTCATGCACATGAATGTAAATATCGTGGTCCATGTGGTTGTGATATTCTAATCTTGATCTAAAACGGAAGGTTAACTTTAATAATTAGAGTTAATTTGATTGTAGTTTAGAGTATTGATACTCTAACAGGTGAATTGATGACACATAACTATTTAAAATTTTAAATCTACCCACTAGAGCTGAAACTTGTAGTCATGGTAGGTGAATTGCTGCACTTTACCTGTTCTTTTTCTTTGAACGGACACTTTCCTTGGTATAGCCTTACGTATAACTATATGCTTGCCTATGTCAGTAGTTAAACAATAACGGTATATGATATTGGGGTATAGTTACGTATAACACGAGCATGAGCATAAGATTATTCTTAGGTTTAATTGGACATTGATTATATTGCAATGTGTAATATGGTTCTTCCCGTAGCAACGCACGGCACTCAACTAGTATAATAAAAAACCTGGACCAAAGCAGTACAACAAATCTTTAATGACAACAGCTTATCAACATTTTGTTATGTTGGATAATCTTTACTACAGACGTTAAGGATAATATCATCTCTTAGTTCTTTATATACCAATATATAAGTGCAGAAATACATCAGCCAGAAGGCCGCCATGTTGACTTCAACTGCCAAATCAGAAGGAAATCACAGTTAGAAGTTTTTATGCATTCCTATAAGTTTAACCTAGCATGTTAAAAAGGATTTTGGACACAAAGTGAAGTCAATGCACACATCCCTTTGGCGCACAGCAAACACAATTGTTACAAATGAAAACTAAAACCTGTAAAATCATTTATCAACAACTTCCCTCCTTGATGGACCATTACATTTCATAACACAAAACTGGAGCATAATGCACAGAGGAACACAAGATGAAGTGCTCATTTGCTCTTCTTAGCCTATGGTACAACACAAGACTTAATTCTACACCTCAGGTAAGCTTTGTCCTACCAACTACAAAACTGCCACATTGCCATCGTGTAACCACTCTGATGCACTTACATTCTGATAGTAACCTATGGCCAAAATTTCACTGAAGTTTAACCTCTTTGTAAAATGGGAAACCTCAGCTCTCATCATCCGTATCAATGCTGGAGAGCAAGCTCTTCAATGTCTCGTATGTCATGAAGACAATTCCAACACTAGGAACAACCTTGAGGTATTCAGGTGCAATACCTCTGTAGAAGCCACGCAGACCTTCCCTCTGCAAGATATCACGGATAGTTCCAGTTATGGTTGATTTCTGGACAGACGATGTCCCAGCTGCTCCTTGAAGTTGCATCCGACGTTTTACAAGATCAAGGGGAAATGTGGCTGCAACAATGAATATAGAATTTAACATCCATAGTTGAAAACCATTTCTTTTATGATGTCATGCAATCAATTTGGCAATGCAAGTGGATAAATTTACATTTGTCTATCTGCTTATAAAAGAAAATAGTTGCATAAGTGTGCTGCTAGCCCCTTCAACAGAGAACATTCTTGTTGTGCAAGCAATAATATAAGTGCATGTCATGGCTTTGTTTATTCAGTAAAGAAAAACTTGACAATGAAAATCGTTAGGGATCAAATGTCAGTTTACCTGTCGACGATGCAATACCAGATAGACTCCCAGAAAACAAGCTAACAACTGCAGTTGAATCATGGGGCCTGGTGCATATATGTCCATAGGCATCACCGCATCAGTTGGAAGTTTGGACAACACATTCAAGAGGGCATTACAATATATAAAACAAAGAGTAATAATGATGAGCACCTTTCCATTTGCCAATGAGACCTCAGTGATTCATAGACAGAAAAGCTGATTGCTATACTAGGTGCGACTCCCTGTAATTCCTAAAAGTTACTGGCAACCCAACATTAAAAAAAACAACATATATAAGTAAAAGGTCCATGACCTACCAACAACGTGGCCCCAAGACCTTTGTACAATCCTTTGACACCCTCATCTCTACAAATTGTAGACACCGCATGAAAGATGCCCTTGTAATACCTAGTGGTTTTCTGCAGAAATTTAGATGAAAAGAATAATATAAACCCTTGGTCCATAAAACAACACCATGCAAAGCTGATTTAAAGGAGTACAAAATTGATCAGGTGTTAATTTTAGTCAGGATATAAGATATAATACTGAATATTACCTGTGTCGCCAAACGAGTACGGACAACATCCAACGGGTAAGTTAAAGATGCAGCAGTTATTCCCGCCAAACCACCACCAAGCAAACGTACAACACCAACATTATTTGAGTCCGTATCCAGGCCAGGAACCGTTTGGAGAAGCTGAAATGATTATCTAAAATCAGGTCATGAAAATAGTATTGAATGCTGAAGCTCACTAATGTAATGTTATATTTAAGTGCTAAAGCACAGAACCTTGGTGCTTACATTTTTGTAGCGCTCATATGAATAGAAGCTGATGGCAGAATAAGGTAAGCGGTGTACAATTGTCACTAAATTCCCTTTCCAAAAGGCTCCAAACCCTTCTTCTCGAAAAATTCGTGAAGCCTCATGCCATATGCTATACTTCTTTAGAGTCGCAACATCTGAATGCATACCAGCTACCTGTCAAATCAGCATGGAACAGACTCGTATAAGAAATTTCAATGTCAAGAACCTGTTTCTTGTGAATCAATATCAGATCAGGCATGCACACACAATTAATTCGTAACAACTGCAGTAGTTAAATATTGTGAAGCGGAACTAAAGAGGTTAGGACACTCATTAAGCATCAGAATGGATTGCTGAGTAAAAGAGAACAATGATAAATGCAAAACTGCAAAATTTCCTATATGATACTGTGTTGAGCATTTATTAAATGTGTGCAATTGGCAAGGTTAATTAATGTCTCCACCTATCTACAAAAAGTGATGTAAGTTTCCATATATGATAGACAGAAACAATTTGTTTATTAATCAGAATGTAGATCATAAAATTCCCTCTTAGCCTATTTAGTACAATTCTAATAGCAAATGTAGTATTCATGTTCATTGAAAAGAGATGTCCTGTAACATGCTTGCTTAGTTACTTTCATGACATACTATGTACTTCAAATTGCAGGATGAAGTAAACTCACTGGATACTAACACAAGGGGAAACCTACTTTTTTCTTTTAGCTTACACATTCAATGATTATTCATGATAACTTCAGTCCCTGCAAACCAAAAATCCTACAATGGGAAAAAATTGTTCTGAATTGCTAATAACCTTATACAGGCTGAGTCCTATAAGCCTTATAAGTATCCTAAGTCCCATAAGCCTTCCAATTCTACTATGAGATGAAAATACATTTTTAACATTTGTTTCAATCCTCTATCTAACACATCTTTCTGGAGAATCTGTATCTAGTATTCTAGTGTATGCAAATACAACTTATAATCAAACAGAAGAACTTGCAAAAGCGACAATACACAAAAGCTGTCTTGTCCCTCTTAGCTTCTGATCCCTACGACTAGCGAAATGGCTAGGTATCTTGTTCTTAGCATATGATTCCTTTCAACGACCATGAAGAGTAGCGACAAGGTGCACTAACAACACCCCAAAGAAGGAAGATATGATTTCCCTAAGTCTCACATCAGATAAGTCGTTACTCCATTCTTTGACCAAACAGAATTTCAAAACAACGGATGGCATTGCTTTCACCCACTGACAATGAACCTCAGGGCCACGCAAAAAGGGAGATTGCTTTTTGGGCAGAATCTCCTCCATAACAATCATTAAAGCACTAGTGAATCAACTAGTAAAAACAAACAGATATACATATCTTTCTTAATTAGCTCCATGTGGCTGCTACTGCTAGCGTCCACCAACCATTTGTAACTGAAAACAGGGGACGAATTTCGGTGCATAATTTCCCCATAGAGCAGCAAACAAAAACAAAAGGGACTAAGATAAGGACGCCTCTTGCGTGTGGACGTATTATGGTGTAAGCCCCCAATCCCTTCCCCGCTGCTCGTCGATTCCAATCCGTACCATAACGCTTAGCATAAAAACGTAATGTAAATGTGTAGTCTTTATCGACAGATATAGGCTGGGAGAAATTTCACCTGGAAGAGGATGGTGAGCCGCGCGAGGGGTGCGGTGCACGTCTTGCTGACGGCGCCCGCGAACCCTCCGGCGGCGAGGTGCGCCGCCGTGCTGATGTGGCGCTGCTCCTGGCAGCGGCCCACGGCTGCGCGGCTGCCGCTGCCGCCGCCGCCGTCGACGACGACGCCCACGCGCGCCTCCGTCTGCATGGGGCGCGCGGTAGGACGGATAAGGCTAGGGCCCGCGGCCGGTGTGAACGCTCCTCGCGGGGTTGCGGCGCGGCGCCGAGGTCGAGGGGCGGAGCGGAATTCGAAGCTGCGAGGGTGGGCGCGTTGTGGCTTCCAGCTCAGCACGTTTCTCCGCCCCTCTACCTCTGTCGCTCTTTCTATGGTTTTTTTTCTTTCGAAAAAGGAGAAGAATTTCCGGACCCGGCACAAATCCGACTCGAATTTCGAATTCGTGTATGGTTTCATCAGAAATTTTACTAGGATATTCTATAGTATATAGCCAAGTGGATCACGTGCAGCTATTTTTTATTAATTTATTTATTTATTCAGGACAATGGCAAGGCAAGCACAATGAAGATAGGACTAGTAACTGGTAAGCAATCTGAAAATTCTAAAAGGAAATTTGTTTGAAAAAGATGGCTATGCGAAGTTCTGGTCAGCTACTTCACGGCAGCGACAGCATGGCGATGTCGTAATGGTCACGTGGATCACAAGCGACTAGGATGGCTGAACGCCCCAGCAGGACAGCATGAACATCTGAAAGCTAAAGCTAGTGATTCATTTGTAGGAGTACTGCCTTATGACTTGGTAAAAAACAAATTATCCGCTTAATAATCAACCAAAGAAATTGATTGCTCATTTTGTGCAAGCCGCTGCGTCATGATATATTGATATGACAAGTTGTTTCAAAGGTCCCAAGTCCCAACAGGATAGGACAGCAGCAGCACAGCGCGAAACCATGGAACAGCGGGAGCAGCAGCCCCTAGTTTGTGGAGAAAACCAGAATCCCCTGAGACAGAGAGAGCATGCATTGCCTGCATCACTTCACTTGCCCCTTGTTTAGGCAGTGTTTACATCCCTTCAAACTTCCAAAAATTTTACAAGATTCTTCGTCACATCGAATCTTTAGACGTATGCATGGAGTATTAAATGTAAGTAAAAAAACTAACTAATTGCACAGTTTATCTGTAAATGTCGAGACGAATCTTTTGAGCCTAGTTAGTTCATGACTGGATAAATTTTACCAAATAACAACGAAAAGTGCTACAGGAACTTTACACCAACTTTTACACCATCTAAACACTACCTTAGTTCCTCTATTCTTCCCCAAATTTCACTATGCAAAAAGAAAATTTCCCGTCACATCAAAATATCGGCAAATGCATGGAGTACTAAATGTTAATGAAATCAAAAACTAATTGCACAGTTTTATTGTACATTACGAGAAAAACATTTTAAGCCTAGTCAGTCAAAATTTAGATAATTTTTACCAAATACAAATGAAATGCTACATAAATTCTGATACAGTGTTTTTCTCCTTTATTCTGTGAACTAAACGAGGCCTTGGTAGCGTCGCTGCCACAACACTTTTTACATTGGGTCTTCGGGGGGGGGGGGGGGGGGGGGGGGGGGGCAACAATAGAGACGGTGCGATGCGATGCTATGGATCAGGATTAGCAGCGTAACTTTGCGTGCGACAACGCGATTAGCACTCGCCAAAGCAGTCTGAGGAAAGGAAACTATGCAGGGCAATGAGGCCCTACTTCATTTTGTTTGGGAGGAAGACCACCGCCTCATCCATTCTTCTCCGTCACAATTCCCAAGCAAAACGTGTTACGACGGGGGTGGTTCGTTCGCCTCGGCGGCTCAGAACAAGGTTCGCTTACACAGGCCCATCGGTACAAACTCTATTGGGCCTCTACGGAGTGACAAAAACAGAGGCCCGGAAGCCCAGTAGGTCAAGACGTTACAAACATATATGATGGCATCATCTCCAAAAAGAGATGCTTCCGAGCACAGAATAAACCGGTAATGCTTCCGGCCGAACTGGACAGACCGGACCGCCCAGCCCATGTTGCTTGCCCTCACCCGCGCCGCCCACCGCGCAACCACCCCTTCGCTTCTCACCCTTTTGTCTCACTATTGCAAAAGTGAGCCGTTATGGAGTGCCGAGTGGCCGTTGCCGGGGTCAAATCCAAATAGGGCGGAGCTCCACGTGGCGGGCTGTGTGAGATCTATGTGCACCCCCTCCCACCAATCCCTCCCCCCGCTTGGACTTGCACCTCCTGCCGTGGCCGCCAGGGGCGGAGACAGGGGGGCGAGCAGGGCCAGGCCTCTTCTACGAATGTGAAATCTCCACTGAATTTTTTGAAATTCAAATAAATTTTGAAAAATTAACACTGTTGGCCCCCTAACATTCAAAAAATAACTTCCTGACTCCACCCCTGGCAGCCTCACTCCATCTGCCAGTGAGTTGCCCGCGGTGGAGCTCCGTGCCACTGGGAGCTCCATGCGCCGCTGCCGACCTCCGTGCCGCCACAAGCTCCATAAGCCACCGCCGACCTCCGTACCGACGTCGAGCTCCGCAACGACGAGCCTCCGTTCGTTCAAGTAGTAAGGGGACATTACGTTGAAAGCACATGTTGCAAGCGTATATTAACTATTTCAGATGTTTTAGAGGTATATTGCAAGTGTTTTATATCGATGTAAAAGTAAATCGGGATGTTGCACATGTTACAATAGCTATACATGTATATTTCGTGTAGGTTTCAAATGTTTCATTTGTTTCAGACTTATGTTGCATAATATATATGCAAGTGTTTCGAGTGTTTTTTTAGATAATGTTTTAAGTGTTTTCATAAGTATGTTGCAAGTGTTTTCATCTAGATGTTTGCAATGGCTACACGTGTGGTTTCAAGTTTTTCCTGGCGTTTTGCAAGTGTTTCAGATGTATGCTGCAAGTGTTTCAACTACTTCGAACGTATGTTACAAATATTTCATCTGTATGTTACAAAAGTAGATCAAATGTTGCAAATGTTGAATGAAACCCATCTGCCGCAGCTGCTACTGCAGCTGCTGAGGTGCCGCTGAGCGGGCGTAGATGGTCTCCACGTGCGGTCAGGCAGCGTGGGAGACATCCAGATGGCATGGCCCTGTGTGGGGCGTGCAAAACAAGAAGGCCTGGGAAACAGGGTGCATGAAACAAGCCAGCAGGCACGAGTGTCCGGATGTCCGTCCGCCAAGCCCGAGCTAGTATAAGGTTGTCCGCACTTGTCGTACTCTAAATCCATCCTCTAAAAGGAATATTCCGTCCTGGTCATCGAGATTTCATCCTCTATATCATTTTCTCCCGCACTCATACATACTCTATATCATCCTCTATACTAATGTGGGACCCACACATAAGATTTCTTCTCTTTTTTACCTCCCTCTCTCCCCACTCTCTCTCCACTCCCTCCTCCTGCTCCCTCCTCATGCTCCTCCCGCCGCTCTGCCGCAGCCACAACGCCGGCCGACATCGACGCTCCTCCCGCACCCGGTGCCGACGCCACGCACTGCCCGCCCTTGCCCCCTCGTCCCCCGCCCCCGCATCCACCCGCCCTTGCCCGCGCGCGAGAGGAGGTGCCCGGTGGAACAGCAGTCGGGGCAGAGCTCCAGCCAAGCGTCCATGGCGGGCGCGTGTCCGTCTCTCGGCGAGTGCCAGGCGAGGCATGGCGGCGGGACTGGGCCAGCGCGTCCACGGCGAGCGGCGTCCCTCTCTCGGCGAGCACAGGGACATGGCCACCGCCACCGGCATGGCGCCGCCCGCCCGCGCTTCCCCGGCGCGACTGCCCTCCCATGTCGCCGCCCCTTCCCCTCCTCTCCCTGGGAGCCTGGCAAGGGGACGGCCGGCGGACCTCCTGGCGTTGCTCGATGCAGGGCAGGACGAGGCAGAGCGACCGGCGAAGCGACGGCGCAGAGGAGGCCCGCCCGACGGAGGTGGAGCTCGCATCTGCAGCGGCGGCGGAGCTCCGCGCGTGCCGGTCCTCCTCCTCGCGGCAGCGCGTCCAGCCCGACGTCGGGCCCCAGCGCCACGGTGGAGCGTAGCGGACGTCCGCTACCGCGCTATTTCTGGCGGACGGCGCAGGCAATAGCGTGCCCGCGTGGACGGTAGCGGACGCCACTGCGGGGCTCTCATCCGGTAAATCGATCCTGCAGGATCGTTTACCGGCCCCCGCTGCGGGTAGTCTAACACGTGATTCGGCGATTGGCGAAAAGATCTCATGCAGTAAACAATAGCAGTGAGACTTACACCGAACCACGTGAGTTTTAAATGGACTGATCCAGCTCCACCTTTGTAATTTTTGACAGAACGAGCAGTGTTGGTTGCACACTTGGAGTACTATAATTCTGTAACTGCTAATATATTAGGGTCCACATAGATGTGCAAGGAATATGTACATAGCAAAGCCGGTATTGATTAAATAAGATAGCCCTGTGACTACTGCCGAGAGCTATTTTGCTGATCTGTTTCTATTCAATCATGTGCACATCTTAATTCTTCTTTTTTCCATGAAACCAACTGGCACAAGAGCTGCCTGTTACATTTAAAAAAAAAAGAAAGGTCTAAGATGGCTATGAACAACACTGTCCAAGGTGCATCCGCATCAAAACAACATAGATTGCCATGCCCCGAAAGCTATAAATATCTATATGTACATAGTGTGGTCAAGAAAGTGGTAGGAGAGTTAACAAAAAATGTTTTGCTCCCGCAGCCTTCCAATCTCCAAAGTCTCGCTTCATCTTTAATTTTGTTTAGTATTGTTGATTCATTGCGCTGGTAGGTTTGAAGATTTGCACATTACTTTCTTTCCACACTACCTAGCACATTAAGATGTCACAGAGCGCACACCTTTTTTGGCCGCACATTGAACACAAACCATGCCACTCCACCATTCGAAGACACTTTCGATCCTAGGGAGGAGGCTGGGTATACCAAGCCAAGACACAATGCCTTCCCACAACCATTTGCTGAAACGGTAATCTTGGAAGAGATGTAAGCTAGACTCTGGCAACTGACGGCACATGTGGGGCAATTTTTGGGGTTTGGCCAACCATATGGCCCTGAACGATCAGACGTCCAAAATCTATGTTGTAAAACAATCCGACTGAAGAACTTGCACTTTGGCTATGCCAAAGTCTTCCAAATGTCTTGGTGGACCCAATAAATTGAGCCTTGTATTTACATTTCTTTATTTGTCTTCACATTTTCCCCTCATATTTGTGCAATTGCAGAGGGCAGAACTATTTCCATTTTCTAGAATAATCAGTGAGCACAAACAAATATATACTGAAACCACAAACACAGGTACACAACACAGAGAC
Source organism: Saccharum hybrid cultivar R570 (assembly GCA_038087645.1). Classification (NCBI taxonomy): domain Eukaryota; kingdom Viridiplantae; phylum Streptophyta; class Magnoliopsida; order Poales; family Poaceae; genus Saccharum; species Saccharum hybrid cultivar. The sequence continues at coordinate 5,949,837 of JAQSUU010000112.1, read as the reverse complement.
CACAGTGAGTCACAGGTTCACAGGTCCACAAGACCACAATCACAAAGTCTACTGAAACCTAATGCATCCAGACATCCAGTCTAGTGGCAGTGTGACATATATACAACTTATATTTCAATGAAAATTACATATATTGCCTACCAGTTCATACATACCCATTAAGTTAATCATTGCTTTTTGGCATAATGGCATGGCTACATTACTACTAAGCCCAAGCCTAAGCTGTGCTTCTTCGGTGGCACGGAGCCGGAACGGCCACCTTCGGTGCTGCATAAAGAGTTAAAGACTAGTACTACTATTTACAGTGAACCATGTGAATAGAAGGGTTGATCCAGCTGCAGCTTTGCGCATTCTAGCAGACTAACAGTCTGTTTGCAAGAGACTGCTATATTAGGATCCAGATAGGTATTGCAAGGACGATATACATAGTAAAGCAGCTACGATTCACATAATAGTAGTCTTATGACTACTGCAGAGAGCTATTTGATGACCTGTTGGACCATGTACACATCTTCTAAGGGCTTGTTTGGTTGCTCGCATGTAGCTAGCCTGGCCCGTATCTATGGGCCTGGCTCACCCCATCCAGGCTGAGCGCATGCAGGCTCTTATGTTTGGTTTCTTACATACAGGTAGCCTGGTTCGGAAGAGAAGTCGTTTGGTTGCCTGCATGAGTATAAATCATGTAACACGTATATGTCAAAATAAATACTAAAATATTAATTATTTATGATATTGTGCCATAATAAATTTTAATTTACCTAATCCAATCTTAATTTGATTTGAAATCACTTAATATTCACTAATTATACGCTAATGACGTCATTAACTGTGCTAATCATGCACCGCGCGAGCCTGGCTCACTGATACGGCCGATTCTGGCGTTTCTTTGGATGCAGCATCTTTCATACTTTGAGTACCGTGCGAGCCTGGCCCAATGATCCGTCCAGCCAACCAAACGCGAGTGCATGCATCCGAGGGGCCTGGCCCAGGCCTCGTGCAGGATACCAAACGCACCCTTAAGTTGGCTGGAGAAATGGGACGTTCTGAAGCCTAAGCTTCATTGCCTTTGTTAGTCTTCTGCCTCTTTGGTTCTCTTTCTTCTTCAGTCTCCATATCCTCCTGGCATCAATGGGAAAATTAGAACATAATTGATCAGCGGGCTCAGAAGTTTCTTTCTAGAGTTCACTCTACTTTCAGAAAATTTTATGCAAATTTCTAAAGATCACACTACATCCTACAAATTGCATTTCATTTCGTTCCAAAAGGAAAGGATCAAAAAGAGATATCATTTTTCTACCTTCTTAACATTTTTTAGGGGACTCGGGCTGCAGGATGCAGAAGAGCTCTCAACCTCTGGCTCTTCACCACCAACGGATGCTTCCATCTCTTCTTTGATCACCGTCTTCTCCTAACATCAATTGGCAAATTAAAAACCAGCTTGATCAGAAAACTAGGAGTTTTCTACTATGCAAACTGTGTATCATTTCTTTTCAAAATGAAAAGACAATTAAAGGGCCGTCACATTCTACCTTCTTCATTTGTAAACTGGAGCCATCGGATGCATAAGAGCCCTCATCCTGTGACAAATCACTATGATCTCCAGCTTCTACGTGAACAAAACCACTACCGAACCGCTGCAGCTCATCATCGTTCAGGACGTGCTTCACCAAGAAGCACCCATTGCCGAAGGCCACAACGAAGGCACGTCTCTGTTGCGAACTGATGACAGCTGAGATGACATCACCTGTGACCCCTCCAATGAGCTCTGCTGCAACACCTACAAGCTTTTGTGCTGCATCATCAAATATCATGACATTCATAGAGCCTGTGTCGTCTTCCATCACCGCATCCAGCTTGTACCTTACTTAGCAACAACAACAACATGGTAAGATCTTTCAAAAGGAAAATGCAACATGTTGCTGCATATGAAAACTACGAACTGAGCAGCCATGTGGGAATGGCAGCAATAGTCTTTCAGATTCTCACCTCTCAACAGATAACTTGTTATTTGGACAATCATTGATGCACAAGACTTTGCTTCCACCCCAACTGATCGAGCGACGGCAGTGAAAGCATGACTGGTATAACCAACCTTTATTGCAGTCTATGCCTTTCAAGGTGGCTCTGCACAACCAGGTACGCTGCTATAGAGAAAAAGGGACAGATAAGTGAGCAAGACATATGGTTTGAATCTGATCAGACGGCGCCACCTAACCTGTAATTCATATGCATTGAGGCTTGTCAGCTGTTTTATTGTTCACCAGCTATCAACTAACTCAGTTCGATTTACAGGCTTTTGTAGCTGACATGGGAGGCGACCGATCGGTTTATGCGGACCATCCAAGCTGCATACACGTAGAACTATTAGCTCTGGCCTTATGTAGCCTTGATCAGCATTTCTGCTCAAGTATAAATGATTGAGTTCAGTCAGTCCACACCTTGCACGAAACTTTTGCACCTCCTCTACATCCAAATCCAGGTAGTATTTTGAAGCTGATGTTGAGCGAACTATAAATCCTATTTCTAAATAGAATGATGGTGAGATGAGATTTGAAAAAAACCGGGAAAGGACAATATTATGCAGTTAAAGAAATAACTGAGAGTATAGATCAGACCTTTGTAGCGCTCAACAAGCATCCCTGCAAAAATAGCAACAATTGGGACTTTTCGGTCTTGATTGAAAACCTGCTCTGCGTCGAAATTGCGACCCAGATCTCCATAGAGAGTGACATTCAATTGCTTTCCCCTGTAAACAGTAATACATATAGTAAGGTGCTGGCACAAAAGTAATAAAATGATGATTTGGAAGGAAGATTAGTAAACCATCACCCCAAATCACGCAGATGTATGTTTCGAAAAGATATGTTACGCAAACCATCCCACTTCCAAGTCCGCCCCTCATCTTCAATGGATACTATCTGGTCAATAACATCTGCCAGCAAGCAAGTAAAAGGGTCAATTCAGACATGTGCAAACAGCAACATTCATTGCAATGATACTATCAGTTCCCAAGAAAATCCACCTGTAAGCAAGCTCGTGTCTTTGTCCCTAGAAGGAACATCACCAAAATCAACAAACTCAAAGCTATGGAGAGGTATCGAAGAACCGGCACGATCGTTAATCTCAACCACCTGTCTGTTCTCCCATGCTAATCACTAAACCATTGCTGCAGGCCATGTAGAACTTCAGTTTTTTGCCCACTTCAAAAATCGACAAGGCATAGACCTTCCCTTCAACTAGCTGGTGTTTGAGTCGCTTCGTGTCGCAGGGATGCGCCCACGCTTGCATAACTACACCCTACAAGATTACAAATCACCAGGGCGAAAAACATATTAAGTGTGCTGATACTGAAAAATCAGGCACTAGAAGTGTGCCACTTTGGTGACCAATCGGTTTAATATGGACTAAAGAACTTCAGGTTGGGGAATGGACTGGGTCACCTCGCCGTCGATCAGGAGGCAGCGGAGACCGTATTCCTCACCAGTTTTTGGATTGGAGGCCACCCAAATCCTGGAGACGCGTACCCGGACTCTGCTCTTATAACCGTGGCATCCGAGGGTTAACTGAGAGTCTGAGACAATGGGGTGAAGGCACCTTGAACTTGTGATGGACCACGCATTCCGGCCTGTGGGCTCAAGCTTGTCCTCATCCGTAACCCCGAGCTACAGGAGAACAAAGAACAGAACACAGGTGATAGATCAGTATAGAGCTAGAGTCGCAGAGCATCAGTCATGGAACGGTGTTTTCCTCGCACAACGTTTCTGCGTAGCCATGCGTAAGCCAAATTTTAGCATAAACAGTGTGGGAGACACCAAAACCAGAGACGAGCCTTTCGATACTACAAAAATTCATGCCGCGGTAAAATAAACCGCCGATTCAAGTTACTGCGCTATCCAGGTTCATCAGTTACTGTTGCTATTGAAAGGGGGGAAATGAAGCGTCGAATCCTAGGCTAGCGAATGCATGCTGCTTCAAGAACCAGAGGCACCGGACCCATCACCGAGTGGATTTCAAGAACAAAAGATCAAGATGAGGTTTTTTTGATTGAGATCAAGACGAGGTAACAGTCAAGAAACTGGTGTACCTCGCCTGGTGGAGCGACGGAGGCTTGCGCAGCATGTCGATCTCACCGTCACCGGCCAGAGAGGAAGAGAATGCACCCGTTCGTGCAGCAAAGCAGAAGTTAATGCAGAACCCCTGGGCAGCTGAACTGCAAAGCCCCGTGTCCCGTGGCACGGAGTATTAAACGTAGGCAGAAAAAACAAATGGTATAATTTAAATAAAAATCATTAGATGATTCTTTTAAATCTTTTTTTTTTTGAACGCAATGATTCTTTTAAATCTAATTAGTCATAATTAGTCATAATTACTACAGTACATATGTACTAATGACGTATTAATTATGTTTAATAAATTCGTCTCACGGTTTCAGACAAGTTATATAATTAATTTTTTTATTAATATCCAAATACTATTTCCGACATCTCATAAAAGAACTGATGTAATATCTAAAAAAATTTCACCCACCAACTAAACGAGCCATAATAACACCTACTCCCTCCGTCCCATTGAAAGTGTCGCCCGAGAAACGTGTTTGTGAGGGGGGCACGTTTTTTCAACGACACTTTTAATGGGAGGGAGTAAGGCTTGACGGGACAGGACGATGCCACGACAACTGACCCACGTAAAAAGGTACTACTACCCCTGTGGACACTGTTTACTCGCTCGCAAAAGAAACATGTTTTTTATTTTTTATTAAGGAGTCAAAATAATTTTGAGTTGAAATCAAATCTCTATAAAAATGAAATCAAATCTATATAAAACATATTTAATATTTATGGTATTATCAAAGTGAACAGAATATATTTTTACAATAAACCTATTTAGGACATCTATACCGTGTGGCTAAGAAGGGGCAAGAAGAAAAACAAGAAAGTGCAATGCGTTGAGAAGACGTTTGGGCGTCTCAAATAACTACCCAAATAGCTAGCAAATATTGTATTTTATTTCACTTGAAAGAGAGTGTGCAAGTAGTATGCTCCCATGTCTCCGAAAAAACACAAATCTTTGACTGTTTGGCCCACTTCACCTATAAATGTGCACCTACGTTTATCTCTTTCTTTATTCCTTCACGACTTGTTTCCTTCTTCTAAACTTTAGTTGTTGTCTTATTGAATATTTGACACATGTATAAAATATTAAATATAGACTAATTATAAAACTAAATGTATAGATTGAAACTATTTTGCGAGACAAATTTTTTAAGTCTAATTAGTTCATGATTTGACAATGTGATGCTACAGTAAACATGTGCTAATGACGGATTAATTAGGCTTAATAAATTCATCTCGTGGATTATTGACGGATTCTGTAATTTATTTTTTATTAGTATCCGATCACTCCATGCGACACCCCCATATGATATATCCTAGTCCTGAATCCAAACACCCCCGCCAGGCGATTTCATCTTATCGTTGGGGATGCCCTAGGTCGCCATTTCATCTTATCATTGGAGGATCCCTAGGTTAAAAAGTAAATATGAGTGCCGTGGAAAGTGAAAACTAGGTAAGTTAATAGAAGAATCAAATAAAATATTTATAGAATATTAGATTGAATTATAGAGGGTGTAGTGGCCAAACAATCAACATGATGTGAATGTCTTGTATATTGATGTACTGAAAATAGTAATTATACTTAGTGAAAAATGATGTAATACTTATTGGGATTATGTGGCATTTAATGGGGTATAACTTGTGGATAGGTTACAAGCTGAGATTAAAAGTTTATGGTGTTTATTTTTACTAGATTTCTTACGTGCATGATTTTCTTTGTTTTCCTTATTTTTCAAGGTAGTCATTTACATAGAGTATTTATTTATACGTATATCGACCATCAATGTATTGCAAGCAGAACTTTAGTTATGATTAAATTTGAGATTGTTTGATTTTTACAGCTGCTCCAGTGTGGTTCAAAATCGAAGGATGAGCCACTCAAACCATAAACACGCTGGGGCGATCGAACCTTGCGTGTCAGAACGAGAATCGACTCTTGCATATGCGCCGCACCAAGAGAATAGTTAATCTAGCCTTGCAGGTAAGGTACCGCATGCCAGTGGTGGAGCATCGGAGAGTAGGGGGTTGTTTAGTCGGTGAAAAAGTTTGGGTTCGGCTACTGTAGCACTTTTCGTTTTTATTTGGCAATTTGTGTCCAATCATGGACTAATTAGGCTTAAAAGATTTATCTCGTGATTTACAACTAAACTGTGTAATTAGTTTTTTCTTTCGTCTACATTTAGTACTTCATGCATGTGCCGCAAGATTTGATGTGACAGGTACTGTAGCACTTTTTGGGTTCACTTTTTAGGTTGGTGACCCAACTAAACAGGCTCTAGGACGATGAGTAGCATAGAGAAAGTGTTTTCTCAGTGGGTGTCTACACATGCACGAAGTAGTAAATATAGACTATTTACAAAATTAAATACACAGATTAAAACTATTTTGTAAGACGAATTTTTTTAACCTAATTAATCTAGATTTGACAATAAAATGCTACAGTAAATATGTGCTAATGATAGATTAATTAAGTTTAATAAATTCGTCTTACGGAGCACTGACGGGTTATGTAATTTATTTTTTATTAGTATTCGAATACCCCTGCGACACACCCTTTAATCGCACCTCCTAACTTGTTATAAGAAATTGAAGTATGTACTAGAACTAGCGAACTTGTTGAAGATGATCGAAATCTGCTGCTTTTGTTCGACACCACACTAGAGTTGCCCTTAAAAAAAATATTGTATTTATTTTGAGAGAGAGTATATAGAAGATGGTAGGTACGCACATTTAATTTTTTATTTCATAAATCAGGACATATACAGAATGCCATACAAATAGTGTCTGTCGTTAGGGGTGTGTGTGCAAATGCACTCCCTAAAAAACTTGTGCATAGGATAAGTTGCTTGCACAAATGATACGACACCAAAATGTAAGGTGCACGTGCCGGTCTTATCTCTCTCCCCAGTACCGGAAGGTGAGCCTCACACGTCACAGTGCCATGTAATTTCGCAATAAGTGTGTTGTTATGGTGATTTAAATTTTATATGACATAATCAATAAGGTTAGGACATGAATATGCATTTTCGAAGTTATGGGATCCAGAGATAACCCCTTGAGGCAAATTTGAGGGACCAGCGGTGCATTTAGCTCAAGAAAACACAGCTCACACGTGATTTGGAGTCGCTCTCCAACTTGTTATGCTCTCCAACTCAATTCCAGCTTATTCACCATGGCCGAATCGAGAAAATCAATACGCTAGTAGTAGTAATTAAGCTAAGAACACGGTCATGGCGCGTATCATAATTACTTCTAATGACTCTAGCTTGTTCAAGAACTACTAGTAGGGTATATACTAATTGAGTTCTTTTGTTGTTCAAGATGGAATCATGTACGCAAGGGATCGGATGGCTGCGACGATCGAGTATAGGTGTGCCGTGCGCGTACCTGCGCCGCTGTTTGCAAGAAAGGGTTCCTGCTTGGTACTGTCGTAACGGTGTGAGCCCGCCGGACGACGTGGGTTCGGCCTTCGGCGGCAACGGTGCCTCCGTTGCTATATACTCGCGGAATGGCGCCGCCGTCAGACGCGTAGCAAATTGATCCGTGCACGTACGTACCCAGTAGTAATAGCTAGCAAGGCACGGTTATATAAACAAATTGTTCCGAGGCACAGGTGAATGCGGTGCATGAAGTCTTCCTGTGCAAGCTCCAAGACTTCCCCATGAAGTACCTCGGCGCTCCGTTGTCCCTCTCCAGGATCAACCGAGGCGAGGAACAACGCCTCGTGGATGCTATCGCGGCACACATCCCGGCCTGGAAGGCCGGTTACTGACGGATGCCGGCCGTGCGACCCTGACTCAGACGACGCTGTCCGCCATCCCCGTTCATGTCTCCATCTGCTGCTGTCTCTCGGCTTGTGTGGCAGAACCGCCTAATTTAACACCCTTCCGGAGTACTTGTCTTCCATTAGACACTAAGTAATTCGAAAGAGCGCTAAACTGAGCAGTTCCGTCGAGCACACCGCGAGGGAGAACTCGAAGATCCACATTTTTACATCAGGATCGTGAATGAGGGAGTAAAGCTTATAAAGTCCTTAACCATTTCTTACATCACTTTTAGTACAACATCAGAGTAATTCATTATGTAATTATAACAGCGGAATCTAAAACATTATCAGAGTTCAGCGGAAATGAAACCATTTTAAACATTAAGATGAAGAACGTTTAAATGCATGAAATGATAACAGATTAATAGTATTTTCCTTGTAAAACTTTTAGTGAGAGTTTTAATAAATAACTCTACTCCGTATTCGCAAAGGAAATCCTCGCTGAGCCCACCAGGAGGTTTCCGCACACAATTGTCAGCTCATCAGCATCCACCTGTCACCTGCAACAGGGGGAATAAAACCCTGAGTACTCAATTGTACTCAGCAAGACTTACCCGACAGGAGAAAATAAAAGACTCCAAGGATATGCAAGGCTTATCGGGCTTGCTGGTTTATTGCATTGCAGGAAGCATTACTAACGGTGCATCCTTATATTTATTTTTATTAGCAGTCGTCATTAGTTCATTAGCTATCCATTCTAGGTAAGCACCTGTTCTACTTTCAAGCAAGTGGTAAGCAATCAGAACCATTTTATCTTCTCTTCCAACAACTTTCTTGTTCCAGTTCTTACTACGATGCCATGTCATAGTCAAGCCGTACCGTCTAAGCGACGGCGATTCGCGAATCAATGTGCCTAGCTGGGTGCCCCGAAAACACACGCCTCGCTTGTACCCCGGGCACAAGCAAGACTAACCTGTTCCACTCCCGTCAAGGGGTCCAGGTCCCCGTCCAAGCTCGGACTCTAAGCCCCCAACACTGCAGGCCCGGCCTCAGTATGGTGCTTAGACCTTCTCAACACAATATATATAACCACCCTAAAAAGCCGGTCCAGAAAGAGCCGGAACCCATGACAGGAGAGAAAACGAGTTTTCCCGCTCCCATAAGCAAGTATATGCTCGGGACAATAAATCTGTGACTTGACCAGGGTCCATGCAACGAACGGTCCTTAATTGACACGGGCGGAACAAATGCAACCAGAGCCCTGCTCTGCTGCCCAACCAGGTTCAAGTCCATCCAACCCATTCCGCCCGGTCTCCAATTATCCATATACATTTATATACCATGAGGTAGCAACATGATGATAGTAACAATAAGATATTCCTATCTCTCGCGAGTGACAGAAAATCACTCGACTTCTACCGAATTCCTATAGCATAGCAATCTACACGATCCTGACATGCTAGTAAGACTCATGGGATCAAGATATTTATATGCAAGTGGGTTTCATTCAAATCCTTTAAACTTAATGCACAAGCATAAAATAAAGTGCAGAATAATAGGGGTTATGCACCGGGGCTTGCCTGGGTAAAAGATAACCAAAAGTTAGTATTTCATCTCCGGGACCTGTTCGCCATGGCACCACCTTTGATTAAACACCAAGTCATCTGGTTGATCCATCGACCCATCAACCATCATCGTTCCTATTATGATATGCAAAAATGCAATGCCTGCTTAAGCAGAACAAGCATAGCATAGATATACTCATTGAAAGACAAACAACACATTGTCACTCTCACTCCGACTCATCCTTTCTAAAAGAGATTTATTCGTGAGTTGGTTATTATTAAGAAAACATAAATTAACAATACAACCGCATTGCAATTTAATAAAATTCATGTAAGGTAAAGCAACATACTAAGCATAGACCTATCACCATCAGAGATGCATAACATTCTGTTTAACCTACATGTGAAGCAAGCAACACGGACAACATATTTGAGATATAAGGTCACTAATTACTGTATATAAAGGTATTATTACTGGTAAGCGTGGAATAAAAGATGACAGTCCAAACATCTCCGTTGTACATGAAACTTTTATGAAAGGTACATCTTGACTAATTATAAATGTTGTACAAGTTTCATGATTTTCAGATAAGCACATTATTTACTAGCAATTAACAAAGATTTCATATCGATAAAAGCATGTGACAAAGATAAATTAATAACTCAGTAATTATACAAGATCTGGACCTCAAATTTTTATTCTAAATTAAGCATCACATGAACAACATGTCATAAATTTTCATCTCATTTGAAGCATAGCATCTGCCGGTATGAATTTCTCTATAGTTAATCATAGGAAAAATATAGTGCAATATTTTTCTACTAAACATGCAATATTATATATCTAATGCATAGAGATAAATGCAAGGGTTCCAAAACATCTTGATTTTCTATTTTACGAATTTTCTATGATTTACTATGAATTTCTAAAGGTTCAATACATTTAAGGAAAGACAGGAAGCTAATGACATAATTAACTAATCACATAATTTCAAATGAGCTTTAAAAATCATGAAATTAATATGGAAGATAGAGCTTGATTTTAGATGAATTTAGGAAGAAAAATTCATGGAATCCGAGTTGATATGATGGAGATATAAAATTTGCAAGATAGCTGTGCAGGTAAATAAACACGAACTTTTGAAAGAGACGTACATGTGCTTGCACGTGAAGCTGAGCTTCGTGCTCGCGAGGCACGTCTGCCATGGATGACCGCTCGAGCTAGTGGATGCAAGTAATTAGAGGGAGGTGAGTGGCAGCTCGGAGCTCTGCTCGACCATAGCGGCCATGGCAGCGTCCGCGGCCGCGAGCAGCAGCACGAGCGAGATGCGGATGGGGAGGGCGAGGTGTTCCATTTAAGCACGGCAAGGCGCGGGCAGCTCAAGGACTCGAGCAGGCAGGGACGCACATGGCGCGGCAAAGGCACAACGCGGCGAGGACAGGGCAAGGCCATACAGCGACGCATCCCATCATCAGTGCGACCGGAGCCACGGTTACGTGCAGCGTGGCCATTCAAGATGACGTGATGGCACTGGCCATGTGCCACAGCAGCGGTCAGACAGGGACGCAGAGGAACACGACGTCGCGGCGACGGCTCAGCGCAGTAGGCAAGCGGGCGCCCAGCAGGGTACGCGACCAGCAGCAAGAGCAATAAAGCAAGCGGCCAGGCAACCAGGCGTCGAACGTGGCACCAGTAGCAGCGTGGGGCCAGAAGCAGGGCAGCAAACGTGCAGATGGCCAGGAGTGCGTCCTGTACGTGTGTGTGTGGCGTACGTATGCTTTGCCACTTTCTTTCTTTTTTTTTACCTAAACTGTACAAATATTTCTGTAGTTACAAGTATGTTATTATTTCTTTGTCACTAATATCCCTACACACATGCATGTATCTATTGTAGGTTTAAGCGTATACTTATCTATAGAGATACATTCGGAAGAAATAGGTTTGTACACTATAATTACTATAACAACATGCTTATCAAAATGAAATACGTGAGTGTATATTTTTATTTGTTCATTAAATTGTTTCTGTGCCAACGATTAATGCAACTGAGTTTATCCTTTTGTTAGAATTTTTCATTCGTGCTGCACGCGTTGTGTAAATTGACTTAGCTATTTATTTATTTATTTATTTATTTATTTATTTATTTTTCAACCATAGACGTGAGTCGCATAATATTTGTTTTCTCATTCCATGTGAGTTTGAAATTTAAACTCCGAGGAACTTGTTTAGTTAATTTCTTTTAGACCTTAACCAAGGTGCTAAGCGGGCTCGTAACACCAGGGGTGTTACAATCAACCCCCCTTAAAAAGAATCTCGTCCCGAGATTCAGAACAAGAATCAGACAAGGGGAAAACACGATTTCACTTCTTAGCAGAGATTACAATAGGAGATTACACGGCTTCGAAGACTACAACACTCGGGGATCTAGAGGCATCATGGCTAAGAACAAACTGATACAACTCACAACCTCTCTAGAAATCGATGAAGACGGGGACAGTGGAAAAGCAATAGAAAAACGATTATCCAGAACATGGCGTATGCCCAACAGAGCCAGAAATTGGAGACTGGTACCAAGATCATCGCGAACTCTAAACCTACGAACCCTAGGTGAACTTGAACTTCTCCAACAGAAACCAGATCCCTTCTTCTCGAGTCACACCATCACCCTGACTAGCGACCCTTGCTCAGCGAGCAACGGCTGGATCTCGTAGCCCTGCCTCCAACTAATACCCTCCCAACTGCTCCCGAGCTTCTCCCACCAGAGCACGGATGGAGGGGATCAACTATGCGAGCTCTCTGCTTCGGATCGGGAGATGGGTGAAGTAGGAGCACTCGAGACGGCATCTTATAGCTAGGTGGGATGGGGTGGTGGTGATGCAGCGCATCAGAAAAGAACGGGGTAGGAGGGAGTCACCAGTAGATCATGAGGTGGGGAGGGCATCGGCCATGGCGCTCTCCCAGCGCGAGTTGGAGTGGGGGAAGAAGGGAAAGGAGGGGATGGGTTCGCTCGACGAGGAGGCGTGCGGGCGACGGCGTCCAAAAGAAAATGAGAAGGGAGGGGGGGTCCGGTACGGGAGCAAGGGCGAGGCTCGAGAGCCGACACCGGTGCAGGGAAAAAGAGGAGGGGGCGCACTACACGAGAGGACCAGGCGAGTGCGGCACCACGCCGCGGCCACGCGGGAGCAGGGTGCTAGCGGGCCCCAGCACTAACGCCCTACACCAGATACGTAGCTACAAAAACTCAGCGCGCTCATCGCAGTCAAACTAGGCACAGGGACGACGTTAAATCAGGCATTCCGTTCTCCAGAATACCCGAGTACTATATTTTCTTGTAGCTTTTCTCTTTCTTCTTTTCCTTGCCGCATACGAGTTAGAAGAGATAACTTCATCAATATGTTGTGGATTTCCCGTTGGAACACAAGGATATAATTTTTTTTGAAGAAAATATTGTTTTAGCAGGGACAGTACGATAGTGTAACTTGGTAAAGGTATTTGATCAATATCCTCGATACCAGCGCGCACCCAGCAGCACAACCATGTGGTCACGATCCACAGGAGGCCCTCGGTTCCGTCGCGGCACCATAAGCCATTAACCAGGCGACTGTTACCAATTTACACGCAAAGAAGGCAGTGGGGTCATAGAATCAAATGAGTATTGCAAAGGAAGGTTCAAGCAACAAGGGTCTCTTCCTCAACAAGGAATGAGGAATGCGAATCTCACAACGGATTCAAGTGTTCTGTTGGGACATCCACAGTTAACTGATATAGTATACTCCGCTAACCCACATCGTTGATCCACTTTTCTCTTGATGCTACTTCGAGAACCCTAAACAATATAATGTGAGATTTATGAGTAACAAACATGATGATTAAGCAAGCACGTTTCCAACGTCCTTACATGGTACAACATACAGGCACTTGCTCTCGACACAAAGCTTGCCTCCTCCGGCTAAACGTTCTCAACCGCAACAAACAACACACAACAAAAGGATTGCAACACTAGAGAACAACGAGGAGAAACACTACTAACTACAGATACATCTCCTCTAGGGCAACTACTCTACTTCATCGGGCCGAACGTCTTCATTCCTGCTCTGGTAGTACTTTTGCTGCACTGGGTTGCGGATCTCTATCTTCTCCTGGTGGTGGCTGTGTGAGGGGAAGCAAGGGCTCCACTTCTGAAACCTCTGAGGGTGGCGGTGCTGGCGGTGCTGCTACATTGGTTCTTCTCCTTTCAGGCGGGTGGATAGGGATTCCCTCCAAGATCAAGGGTTCCAAACTTTCCTTGGCCAGCGTCCTACGCTTGGCGCTTGTGACGAGATAGGCGTCCTCCAACTCCTGGGCATGTCGATCTCTATCCACCTGATGGGCTTTCGCCAAGGCAGCCTCTCGACTTTCTGCATTTGCCACGCTGGCGTGTGCTTCAGCAAGCTGCACTTCAAGCATCCGGGAGAAGATCTCGGCTTCCTCGGCTCGGTGGAGGCACTCCCTCAGCTCCGCAGCCTGGCGATCATACTGCTCATCCAGAGCCAGCAGGTACGTGGTCATATGAACCACGGTGGGGTTGTCTTCCTGTTGCCCCTGTCCATACAAAACCTCCAAACGAGCCCTCCATACCTGCCGATTCTTGTCCAAATGTGGAAAGAACCGCATGGGGGTACGGGCAATGGGCTCCTCATAGATCTGACAAAGGTGCCGCAAGGCTTTGCGGGCCACAACTTGGTAGGTGTCGACAAAGCGAAACCCAGTTGCAGTCACACTCTAGCCTTCAGCGAGGTCAGGGAACTCCTCACTCTTCCCAATATAGACGGTGACCTTACACCGCTCAGTGCCATGCTTCATGTACTCACGGCCCTCATACTCAGGACGATCCTTGACTCCGAGCCTTTGCAGGGTGGCATGGAGAACTTTGGGAAAACCCTCAGTGTTCAGGCAGTAGCTGCTAACCCAGACTCCTGCCATCTCTAGTGGTGGTGCAAGGAAGGATTTGCAAGAATCTTTGCACCAAGGAAGCTAGGTAGCTAGGATACTCGGAGTGGCGGTATCGAGTGGCTGGCTAGGCCTTTTATAAAGACAAAACGGTCAGCGATCCTGGCGCAGTCTACCGTCAAGCTTGCACAGAACAACAACAGAGGATTGCCGAATTCACGCGACGATGGACACGCGAATGACCGAGGCCACGCGGGGATGTCTAGCACGGATGCAGAGGTGAACACGAAGGACCGAGGTCATAAAAGACTAGCACGACTGCAGGGTAGATGACCGACAAAAGCGCAGAGAGGGGTACGAAAGGGCGAGCCACGACAGGCGCGAAACACGGTGAACGCGATACACGAAACCACAATATTGTAGTAACTCTTGGACAGACTGATCGACCTACACCACAAATGCACGAACAGGGTATGCATGAATGCACGTCCTATTCGCCCTCACGTTATTGCCGACATATATGGCAACCGCACACAAATTTTTGGCACATCGCTCTCTCTGTAGCTAGTCGATGCTATCGAACTATGCTCGGGTTAGTGTACCTGCAGAAAACTGGATTAAGTCTATCCAAGTCAGCAGAGTGCCATCTATCCTAGATACATAACCATAGTAATAGGGCTATTTATATAACTTCGCATGCAAACGTCCTAACTTTTTGAAAAGATTTTGTTGTCAAATTTTTAATTTAGAAGGGGTTTAAAAGCTTTATTTCCTCAACCTGGCTCTGATACCACCTGTGGCAGAACCGCCTAATTTAACACCCTTCCGGAGTACTTATCTTCCATTAGGCACTAAGTAATTCGAAAGAGCGCTAAACTGAGCAGTTCCGTCGAGCACACCGCGAGGGAGAACTCGAAGATCCACATTTTTACATCAGGATCGTGAATGAGGGAGTAAAGCTTATAAAGTCCTTAACCATTTCTTACATCACTTTTAGTACAACATCAGAGTAATTCATTATGTAATTATAACAGCGGAATCTAAAACATTATCAGAGTTCAGCGGAAATGAAACCATTTTAAACATTAACATGAAGAACGTTTAAATGCATGAAATGATAACAGATTAATAGTATTTTCCTTGTAAAACTTTTAGTGAGAGTTTTAATAAATAACTCTACTCCGCATTCGCAAAGGAAATCCTCACTGAGCCCACCAGGAGGTTTCCGCACACAATTGTCAGCTCATCAGCATCCACCTGTCACCTGCAACAGGGGGAATAAAACCCTGAGTACTCAATTGTACTCAGCAAGACTTACCCGACAGGAGAAAATAAAAGACTCCAAGGATATGCAAGGCTTATCGGGCTTGCTGGTTTATTGCATTGCAGGAAGCATTACTAACGGTGCATCCTTATATTTATTTTTATTAGCAGTCGTCATTAGTTCATTAGCTATCCATTCTAGGTAAGCACCTGTTCTACTTTCAAGCAAGTGGTAAGCAATCAGAACCATTTTATCTTCTCTTCCAACAACTTTCTTGTTCCAGTTCTTACTACGATGCCATGTCATAGTCAAGCCGTACCGTCTAAGCGACGGCGATTCGCGAATCAATGTGCCCAGCTGGGTGCCCCGAAAACACACGCCTCGCTTGTACCCCGGGCACAAGCAAGACTAACCCGTTCCACTCCCGTCAAGGGGTCCAGGTCCCCGTCCAAGCTCGGACTCTAAGCCCCCAACACTGCAGGCCCGGCCTCAGTATGGTGCTTAGACATCCTCAACCCAATATATATAACCACCCTAAAAAGCCGGTCCGAAAAGAGCCGGAACCCATGACAGGAGAGAAAACGAGTTTTCCCGCTCCCATAAGCAAGTATATGCTCGGGACAATAAATCTGTGACTTGACCAGGGTCCATGCAACGAACGGTCCTTAATTGACACGGGCGGAACAAATGCAACCAGAGCCCTGCTCTGCTGCCCAACCAGGTTCAAGTCCATCCAACCCATTCCGCCCGGTCTCCAATTATCCATATACATTTATATACCATGAGGTAGCAACATGATGATAGTAACAATAAGATATTCCTATCTCTCGCGAGTGACAGAAAATCACTCGACTTCTACCGAATTCCTGTAGCATAGCAATCTACACGATCCTGACATGCTAGTAAGACTCATGGGATCAAGATATTTATATGCAAGTGGGTTTCATTCAAATCCTTTAAACTTAATGCACAAGCATAAAATAAAGTGCAGAATAATAGGGGTTATGCATCGGGGCTTGCCTGGGTAAAAGATAATCAAAAGTTAGTATTTCATCTCCGGGACCTGTTCGCCATGGCACCACCTTTGATTAAACACCAAGTCATCTGGTTGATCCATCGACCCATCAACCATCATCGTTCCTATTATGATATGCAAAAATGCAATGCCTGCTTAAGCAGAACAAGCATAGCATAGATATACTCATTGAAAGACAAACAACACATTGTCACTCTCACTCCGACTCATCCTTTCTAAAAGAGATTTATTCGTGAGTTGGTTATTATTAAGAAAACATAAATTAACAATACAACCGCATTGCAATTTAATAAAATTCATGTAAGGTAAAGCAACATACTAAGCATAGACCTATCACCATCAGAGATGCATAACATTCTGTTTAACCTACATGTGAAGCAAGCAACACGGACAACATATTTGAGATATAAGGTCACTAATTACTGTATATAAAGGTATTATTACTGGTAAGCGTGGAATAAAAGGTGACAGTCCAAACATCTCCGTTGTACATGAAACTTTTATGGAAGGTACATCTTGACTAATTATAAATGTTGTACAAGTTTCATGATTTTCAGATAAGCACATTATTTACTAGCAATTAACAAAGATTTCATATCGATAAAAGCATGTGACAAAGATAAATTAATAACTCAGTAATTATACAAGATCTGGACCTCAAATTTTTATTCTAAATTAAGCATCACATGAATAATATGTCATAAAATTTTCATCTCATTTGAAGCATAGCATCTGCCGGTATGAATTTCTCTATAGTTAATCATAGGAAAAATATAGTGCAATATTTTTCAACTAAACATGCAATATTATATATCTAATGCATAGAGATAAACGCAAGGGTTCCAAAACATCTTGATTTTCTATTTTACGAATTTTCTATGATTTACTATGAATTTCTAAAGGTTCAATACATTTAAGAAAAGACAGGAAGCTAATGACATAATTAACTAATCACATAATTTTAAATGAGCTTTAAAAATTATGAAATTAATATGGAAGATAGAGTTTGATTTTAGATGAATTTAGGAAGAAGAATTCATGGAATCTGAGTTGATATGATGGAGATATAAAATTCGCAAGATAGCTGTGCAGGTAAATAAACACAAACTTTTGAAAGAGACATACATGTGCTTGCACGTGAAGCTGAGCTTCGTGCTCGCGAGGCACGTCCGCCATGGATGACCGCTCGAGCTAGTGGATGCAAGTAATTAGAGGGAGGTGAGTGGCAGCTCGGAGCTCTGCTCGACCATAGCGGCCATGGCAGCGTCCGCGGCCGCGAGCAGCAGCACGAGCGAGATGCGGATGGGGAGGGCGAGGTGTTCTATTTAAGCACGGCAAGGCGCGGGCAGCTCAAGGACTCGAGCAGGCAGGGACGCACATGGCGCGGCAGAGGCACAACGCGGCGAGGACAGGGCAAGGCCATACAGCGACGCATCCCATCATCAGTGCGACCGGAGCCACGGTTACGTGCAGCGTGGCCATTCAAGATGACGTGATGGCACTGGCCATGTGCCACAGCAGCGGTCAGATAGGGACGCAGAGGAACACGACGTCGCGGCGACGGCTCAGCGCAGCAGGCAAGCGGGCGCCCAGCAGGGTACGCGACCAGCAGCAAGAGCAATAAAGCAAGCGGCCAGACAACCAGGCGTCGAACGTGGCACCAGTAGCAGCGCGGGGCCAGAAGCAGGGCAGCAAACGTGCAGATGGCCAGGAGTGCGTCCTGTACGTGTGTGTGTGGCGTACGTATGCTTTGCCACTTTCTTTCTTTTCTTTTACCCAAACTGTATAAATATTTCTGTAGTTACAAGTATGTTATTATTTCTTTGTCACTAATATCCCTACACACATGCATGTATCTATTGTAGGTTTAAGCGTATACTTATCTATAGAGATACATTCGGAAGAAATAGGTTTGTACACTATAATTACTATAACAACATGCTTATCAAAACGAAATACGTGAGTGTATATTTTTATTTGTTCATTAAATTGTTTCTGTGTCAACGATTAATGCAACTGAGTTTATCCTTTTGTTAGAATTTTTCATTCGTGCGTTGTGTAAATTGACCTAGCTATTTATTTATTTATTTATTTATTTTTCAACCATAGACGTGAGTCGCATAATATTTGTTTTCTCATTCCATGTGAGTTTGAAATTTAAACTCCGAGGAACTTGTTTAGTTAATTTCTTTTAGACCTTAACCAAGGTGCTAAGCGGGCTCGTAACACCAGGGGTGTTACAGCTTGGGCCATCGACGAGATCGACCGTCGGCGCCGGGCATTCCTGTGGACCGACAGCGACACGATCATGGGCGGGCGGTGCAAGGTCGCCTGGCCCATTGGATCACGGCGGACTGGGGATCCCCGACCTCATGATCCTGGGCTACGCCCTGCGACTCCGGTGGGAGTGGCTGCGGAGGACTAGGCCGGAATCTGCTTGGGAAGCCTTGCCTTCTGCATCTGAACGGAAGGTTAGCTCCATGTTCAAGTGCTCGGTCATCGTAGAGGTCGGCGACGGCGCATCCACACGTTTCTGGACGGATTCGTGGCTACCCAGCGGCCCCATCCCCACGTTCGCCCCAATCTCTTCCAGGCCGTCGGGGGTAGGCAGCTGGGGCGTTCCGTGCTGGACACCTTGACCGCCCCGGTGATGGGTGTGGGATATCACTGGCGCCCACACCGCCCCGGTGATCCTTGAGTACTTCCAGCTCCGGGAAATGTTCGAGGACGTATAGTTGAGGCCCGCGCACCCTGACCGCTTTGTCTGGCGATGGATGGCGGACAGCCAGTACACTGTGCGTTCGGCTTACAGAGCCTTCTTCACCGGCTGGACAACCATGGCGGGCGCCAAGGAGCTTTGGCGAGCGACTGTTCCACCGAAGGTGAAATTCTTCTTCTAGCTTGCTCTATATGGTCACCTCTGGACATCGGACCGCCGCAAGCGACATGACCTTCAGTCGAGTGCCAGTTGCGCCCTCTGTGACCAGTTAGATGAGACCACCGACCACTTGCTGTGCTCGTGCGTCTATGCTCGGGAAGTTTGGTCGCGGCTCCTTGCAGCCATGGCGTCCGTCATGACTGCCCCGCTCCAGGACTCGACACTATCCGAATGGTGGCTGTCTACTCGCGCCACCCTTCCTCAGGCGCTCAGGAGAAGCTTCGACTCCATGGTCTTGCTAGTTGCTTGGAGTCTTTGGAGGGAACGTAACCGACGCACGTTCGACTGGAAGGCCATGGCGCCGTCCGACCTGACCATGGCCATTCTCGAAGAAGCTGATGCCTGGGTTGGGGCTGGCTTCAGCAGCCTTGCCCGCCTCACCGGTCTGGTAGCCTGACGTGGCCCTTCGCTCGTCCCCGTCACAAAATCAGTCTATTTCTTAGAACAACCTTTAGAGGACAGCACTGGCCGGTGATTTGTGTGGTGTGCTACTCCAAGTAGAGTATGGCCTCTCGCCGTAACGATACTTGGACCGTGTAAAAACTTTCAGTTTCCACTTAATGAAGCACGTGTTAATGCTGAGGCACGCTTTCGAAAAAAAGTCTAATACGAAGACGTGTAGACACTGGACACTAGACACACACAGAGGATCGATTCGTACACGAATTTTAATCCGAATCGGGGAACTATTTGCTTCTGATCAGAACACGCGATACGTATAAAACGTGTTTGATCACGTATTCATGTCTGACTCAAAGTCGGACGTCGCCGTCGTCGATAATTAAGTAAATATAAGAGCTAGCTAGCTGCCTAGCTTAGTAGGATTCCTTTTGATGTAAGTATTTTATATATATATATATATATATATATATATACAGTACCATAAATAACAAGACGAACATCGAGTAGGCAGCAGAGCATCATCGTTCTGCTGCGTGCGCGCCAAGGTGCTGACGAGGAGCATGGCGGCGCGGCGGAAGCCGCTGGTGCTCCCGCACGACATGGTCGTTGAGATCGCCGCGCACATTGCCGCGACGTCGTCGCACCCCATGGAGGACATCTGCAGCCTACGAGCCACGTAAGTGTCCGCTTGCAGTCCACCCACCCACCTCCGCACTTGATGACATACATACATTCATTCATGACTACGTACGTGTCGGTCGACCGACACCAAAACACGTATGTGCGACGCGCACTATAAACTTGTCTAGCTGATGTACCTTGCATGCGTGTTTTGCAGTTGCCAGGACATGCGCGCGGCGTCCAAGGAGGGCGGTGTCAGGAGCCGCGTCGCGCTGGAGCGGGAGGAGTCCATGAGGTGGTTCGACAACGACCGCTACATTGCCCTCGTCAACAACTTGGCCGCTGCCGACAACCCAGAGGCCTGCTTCGTGCTCGGGCTCACGCTCGTCTTCGCGCAGCGGTGCACGGCGCCCGCCGGCACTGAGTGGCTCAGACGGGCGGCCGCCGCTGGCCACAACGTGGCAGCCTACGTGCTCGGCGTCCTCCACTACAGCTACAGGGACAAGCAGGAGGGCGAGCGGTACATCAGGCAGGTCGAGGGCGAGGACGAGGGTGTCGCCCACGGGTGCAAGAAGCTGGCCAGCGGCAGGACCAACCGGAAGTGTGTGAGGTGTCGCGCACAAGCCGTCCAGGCGGTCCGTGAGGTGACGTGGAAGGTGGACGGAATGATGGGCACGGTGCCGGTGTCGCTACTGCCGCCAGCGGAGGACAGCGGCCAAGGTTGCAAGGGCAGCGGCTGCAGCGTGCCAGAAGGATGGGCCGGTGGCTGCGCCGTCTTTTGTAGCGACGGCTGTAGGATTAGGCACGAGTACTCGGAGTTCTTTTCGCGAGTGTCATTACCTGTTACTTAATTAGAAGCACGAACTGATCTCTAATCTCCTTCTCTAATCTCTTATATTCCTATATATATAATTAAAAAGAACAAAACAAAGATAACTGAATGGTGTGACAATTTTCGGGTCGTCTCTGGACAACTCTCCGTGCGATCCCGCAACACTTTCCAACGTGCGCCGGCAGGTGGAAGGGTGAACAAAAAAGAAGAGCATCTCCAAGAGTTTGCCAAAATTCACTTGGCAAATATTATGATTTGGCAACTCGCTAAAATATATGGCAAGTGAAAAATAGACTCTCTCCAAGAGTTTGCCGTTTGGACTTGGTAAAATAAGAAGAGGCCCGTTAAACGAACGAAGAGCCCCGTTAAGAAACGAAGAGCACCGCTAAGAAACGAAGAGCACCGCTTAAATTTGCACGTGAAGCCGGATGCGCGCTCGCACTCAGCGCGCAAATATGCGTGTGGAGGGGGGACATTTGCCAAGTTGCTAAAATTTGCCAAGTTGGATGGCAAACTGTTGGAGCACAATTTTTTCTGTTTTGCCAAAAAAATGGATGTAAGGTTAATTTGGTAAACTCTTGGAGATGCTCTAAGGACCTATTTAGTTCCAAAATTTTTTCCAAAAAACTACAGTAACGAATCTTTGACATATACATGGAGCATTAAATATAGATAAAAAATAAACTAATTACATAGTTTAGCTGTAAATCACGAGACGAATTTTTTAAGCCTAGTTAGTCCATGATTGGACACCAATTACCAACTAACAACGAAAATGCTACAGTGATTTTTGCAAATTTTTTTAGAAACTAAACCGGCCCTAAGAAAAGATTCCTGATGCAAATGTACAAAAGATAAAGAATAGTATAAGATTTCTGATAGAAAATTATCTTCCTAATAAATCGTATATTCACAATCAGAACAACACCATGATTTGAGGAGATAGAGCCTTCCTTTTTTTTTAGTGTGCGAGATAGACTCATTTGCATGCGGTCATGCAAAGGTACCACCAGGCTGATCGCTATCCCGTGCATCGCACCCTCGATCGCGCTTTCGCCGCAGCCCCACCTCAGCGCGAATCGTCCGGCCCTCATTTGCAGCCTTGGCCATCGCTGGGGTGGCAAGGACGTCGTTGAAGCACCGTGTCCCCTGTTAGTTTTGATCTCCTCACGTTGAGACCCAACGGTCCTCAACGGACCCTGATCTGCTCCTGATCGGGGAGCCCAGCCCAACTCATGGCTGGTGGGCCCCTGTCACACTGCGGATATAAATAGAGAGGGAGGCCGGGGCGCTCTGTACGAGGTTCACCGCCGCCATCACTCCCTCAAACAAACCCTAACCCGATCTCCGAGGGCCGCAGCTAGTGACGGGAAACTCACCGCCGCCGTCACCGCACGGCACCGACGCCCGTTCGTCATCGACCGTCGCTGCCCGTGCGCAGCCTCCATCAACGCCAAGACGATGGCCGACTCCAACTCCTCCGAGCCCAAGACCGACGGTTGTTTATACTAACCCGTTTTTCTCATTCTCCTTCTATTCTCTGCCTAGATCTTGTACTAGTTGCAGTTGATTCTTCACTTAGATGTCTAAGTTCTTGTACCCATCTACTCTCACTGTTAGTGATCCTGTGGTTAGCCTTCACATTGGTATCAATCGCCACCTAACAGTGGGGACAAGAATGGGGATAACCCGATTAAGAAAACGATCTAACCCTAGACCCCACGCGGCTTAGTGATAAGAACTTGAAACCCTAGATCCCGTGCGGTTTTAGTGATAAGAAGTTGAAAATCGGATAGAGAGGTTGAGAGTATACCTCATCCACCGCCGGCGGTCAAGAATCCATTAGTCTCGCCGCCGGTTTTAGACCTTTTCCGCGCGGGTACTCCTCGGCACCGCCCGTGAAGCCACTCGACGGCGGCGTGCTCAGCCGTTGGGCGAGCACGCCCGCCGGCGAGGGGGCTCACGGCGGCGCCATCCTTCTCTGCCGGCGAAGGGAGCTCACGGCGGCGTGCTCTTCGGCTGCTGCGGCTGAGCGTTAGAAAGGGAAAGGGGAAAAGGAAACTAGGGTTCGACGAGGCCGGCTCGGCTTTTATTCTCGCGAAAACGGCGCTCGTCCGTCCGATTCAAGCCGACGGCCGAGATCGGCCAAGTCAGCTGGAGGGGCCGGCGGGGCATGCGGCCCGTTACCGCTTTACCGGCCCAGGCCCACGTTGCGGCCTGGGGCGCGGGAGGCAGCGTGTAACGCCTTGATGGGCCGTAGCAGGCCGCGTCAAGCCGTTTTAGATGCCAATTTTTTTTTGGTTTCAGCCCACATCAGTTAGCAATGTTCTCAGTCATTTTTCCAGAAATATTTTTTAGCATGAGTATTTTCATGAATTTGAATTTAGTCAAATTTTGATCAAATGTGATAAAAATTTTAGTGACAATATTAGAAATATTTCTGGAATTGAGAATTAGTTCAGATTATTCATGTTTTCCGCTGCTCAGTAAGTCTATTTGTTCCTTAATTAAATTCGAACCAACGAGAGATTTAGTTATGGGGCAAATTTAAGAAATTAGAAAATTTTATAATATTGTTATTTTCTGACCAGTGTTGATTATATCAATATTATAATTGCTTAGTCCATCAATTAATGTGCATTATTTCTTTATTTTGCCCAACGGTGATAGAGATTTAATGCACAGAGGATTGTATGTATTAATACTGACCAACGTTGTATTAATACATGCAATTTTCAAATCAGTTATTTCCTTTTACTAAGTTTATTCACCTTTTTTTAATATGAATTTTCAGGACTCACCAACTGGGTGCAGATGGTCCCGAAGCTTAACGGGTCCAACTATAAGACGTGGCGTGAGCAGTATGAATTAGCCCTTGTCATGACAGACAATGACTTAGCTCTCAATGAACCGTGCCCTCAGGAACCTGAGGAGCCGGTCATTGCACAGAATGAGACTGATGCAGCGTTTGCTACACGCAAGCGTGAGCATGCATCAGTGAGGATGTCCTATGATCTTGCAAAGAAAAAATGGGACAACTCCAATAAGAAATGTCTGACATTGGCTAAAGCAACTATTTCTGAGCCCATCAGAGGATCACTGCCTGAGTGCACCACCATCACTGAATATTTAGAAAAAGTCAAAACTCAGTTTCATGGTACAACTAAGACTCAAGCCAGTGTGCTTATTAGAGAGTTTATAAATAAGAAATACACTGGTGGTGGTGTTAGAGAGCACATACTGAGGATGAACACCTTGGCATCTAAGCTTGCATCAATGAAGATGGTTCTTCCAGATCCATTTGTCGTTCATGTGATCATAGCTTCTTTGCCAAAGGAGTTTGAAGCCTTTGTTGTGCACTACAACATGGCACCTGAGGACTGGAACATTGAGAAGCTCCTTGGGCAAGCCACTCAGGAGGAGGAAAGACTTAAGGAATCACGGGGAGACTCTGCTCTTTTCGTGAAGCATAACAACAATAAGAAGTTTCACCATAAGAATGCCAGACCAAAAGGGAAACCAAAGTGGGATGGCAGCTCTTCCTCCAGCGCTCAGGCACCAAACTCTCAGGGTAAAGCCCCTCAGAACCCTCAGACTCAGAATTCTCAGAACAACAACGGGGCTCAGGACCAGAACAGGCCACAAAACCCACTCCGCAATAAGCCCTGGCTAGCACCGGATCAGTGCATGTTCTGTGAGAAAACAGGTCACATGCAAAAGGATTGCCTTGGTTTCTTGAAGTATCTCAACAGGAATGGTGAGGATTTAGTTACATTTGTAGATGAATCCTTATATATTAGTTATGCCAAATCTACTTGGTGGATTGACTCAGGTGCAACAATTCATGTTGCCAACTCTTTACAGGGATTCCATACGAGGAGAACCCTGCAAAGAGGCAAAAGAACAATTAAGGTGGCAAATGGAGTACAAGCCGACGTCGAAGCCACTAGCGATCTGACTTTGGCATTATTAGATGGTTTTGTACTTAGGCTTTCTGATGTACTCTATGTTCCTTCTTTGCATCGAAACTTAATAAGTGTTAGTAAATTAGATGATGATGGATTGGCTTGCCATTTTGGAAATGGCAGATGTAAGATACTTTCTAATGATAAGTGTGTTGGTCTTGCCTTCCGACAAGACAAACTTTATTTGTTATCAGTTTCTGAGAATATTAATGCTATATCTGTTTAGAATGAAAAAGTTCCATCGTCTACGAATGTAAATAGAAAGCGTAAGAATATTCAGATTGACTCTTCGAAACTGTGGCATTGTAGATTAGGCCACATTTCGAGGGGGAGAATTGATAGATTAGTCAAGGCTGAAATTCTTCCGCCATTAGAACTCTCAGAATTAGATCAGTGCATTGATTGTATTAAGGGTAAGTATGTTAAGAAAGTTAAGAAAGATGCCAAACGAAGTGCAGGGAATTTAGAAATAATCCACACAGACATTTGTGGACCATTTCCTGTTAAGAGTGTGGATGGTTATGATTCATTCATAACCTTCACTGATGATTATTCGCGTTTTGGTTATATTTATCCAATAAGAGAAAGATCAGAAGCATTAGACAAGTTTAAGATATTTAAGGCAGAAGTAGAAAATCAGCACAATAAGAAGATCAAAATAGTAAGATCAGACCGTGGTGGGGAATATTATGGGCGACATACCCCGTATGGCCAAGTTCCGGGACCTTTTGCAAAGTTCCTTCAGGAAAATGGTATAGTTGCCCAGTATTCCATGTCAAGAGATCCTCAGCAGAATGGAGTGGCTGAGAGAAGAAACCGTACCTTAATGGATATGGTAAGAAGTATGATTAGCTACTCCACCCTACCGGTAAGTTTGTGGATGGAGGCGTTAAAAACCGCCATTCACATTCTTAATCGTGTTCCAAGTAAGTCGGTGCCTAAAATACCGTACGAGCTATGGACTGGCAGAGTACCCTCACTTAAGTATTTAAGGGTGTGGGGCTGTCCTGCTGAGGCCAAGATATTTAACCCAAATTTAGGAAAATTAGATCCTAAGACAGTTAGTTGCTATTTCATTGGCTACCCAGATAGGTCAAAAGGTTACCGCTTTTACTGCCCTGACAGGCATACTAAGTTTGTGGAAACCAGACATGCTGAGTTCTTAGAAGATGATTTGATAAGGGGGAGCAGGGTAGCACAAGAGATTAATTTAGAGGAGAAAAGGGTTTATGCCCCTACTTCAATGCTTCAGGAACAATTCTTTGTGCTACCCATAGCTGTTGCACCAACAGTGCTAGACACTACAGTGCCAGCACCGGTTGTTAGTCCTCCGTTGCCAACATCTAATGAAAATCTAGAACCTATCCTTCAGGATCCATTAGAACAGCACGTCGAGCATCAGGAAGAACAACAACAACCCCAAATAGCGCCAAATGATCAGAATCTTAGAAGATCAGAAAGAGTTAGAAGATCAGCTATTTCAGATGATTATGAGGTTTATGAAACCGAAGAATTTCATATGGAGGATGATCCCACTACATATGAACAAGCCATGAGAAGCGAACACTGTGAGAAGTGGTTAGAAGCCATGAGAGATGAAATAAGGTCCATGGATTCCAATAAAGTTTGGGAACTGATGGAAATTCCTAAGGGAGCTAAGAAGGTTGGTTGTAAATGGGTTTATAAAACTAAGTATGACTCCCAAGGGAATGTTGAAAGACGTAAGGCGCGACTAGGGCAAAAGGCTTTACTCAGAGAGAAGAAATTGATTACAATGAGACTTTTTCTCCGGTCTCATGTAAAGATTCTTTTAGAATAATAATGGCGCTAGTAGCACATTTTGATTTAGAATTACATCAGATGGATGTTAAGACGGCATTCCTAAATGGAGATCTTGAGGAAGATGTCTACATGGCACAACCGAAAGGTTTTGTCATGGAAGGAAATGAGAACATGGGGTGCCGCCTAAGGAAGTCTATTTATGGACTTAAACAAGCTTCAAGACAGTGGTATTTGAAGTTTGATAATACAATAAGAAAGTTTGGGTTTAAAGCAAATGTAGAGGACAATTGCGTTTATGTAAAGTTTAAGAATTCTAAGTTCATTTTCTTGGTCCTATATGTGGATGATATTTTGCTAGCAAGCAATGATGTCACTCTACTAATGGAGACTAAGAAGTTCTTGTCCTCGCATTTTGATATGAAAGACCTCGGTGAAGCCTCTTTTGTTCTGGGGATTGAGATTCACCGTGATAGAAATAGAGGGGTATTAGGGTTGTCACAAAAGGCATACATAGAAAAGATTCTTAAGAAATATAGTATGCACAAGTGCAGTCCATCACCTGCACCCATTGTTAAGGGCGATAGGTATGGGGAACATCAGTGTCCCAAGAATCAGTTCGAGCTCGAACAAATGAGATCAGTACCTTATGCTTCAGCTGTCGGAAGCTTACAATATGCTCAAATTTGTACTCGCCCTGACATAGCTTTTGTTACCGGGTTGCTTGGCAGATATCAGAAAAATCCAGGTACAGAACACTGGAAGTTAGTTAAGAAAGTCTTACGTTACCTGCAGGGTACTAAAGGCTTCATGTTAAGTTATAATAAGACTGATTCCCTAGAGATAGTGGGGTTTTCAGATTCAGATTATGCGGGGGATGAAAGAAAATCCACGTCAGGTTACATATTCACCCTCGCAGGTGGAGCCATATCGTGGAAAAGCTCCAAACAGACTCTCGTTACATCATCGACAATGTATGCTGAGTTTGTAGCATGTTATGAGGCCACGGGGTAGGTGAGTTGGCTTAAGAAATTCTTACCCGGATTAAGAGTGGTAGACAGCATTGAGAGACCACTTAAGTTATACTGCGATAATAATCCTGCAGTTGAATATGCTCACAACAATAAGTCAAGTGGTGCTACCAAACACATTGACATTAAGTATTATGTTGTGAAAGAAAAGGTTCAGGATCATGTCATAAGTCTAGAGCATATTAAGACCGAAAACATGTTAGCGGATCCGCTCACAAAAGGCTTACCACCCAACGTGTTTAGAAAACACCTAGCCGGTATGGGGTTAAGAGAAAGCCTATGATCCTTGAACGCTTAGGGCCCGTTAGTTAGATCTCTGTCTCAATTTAGAGAGGTGTACTGTAGCCTTCGAATCCAACAGAAGATTTTTTCTGTGACGATGAGACGTGCTCTAAGAATCTCTTTATAATGAGGGGGAGTTAAGTGTTTAAGTTAAGATTAAGACAAGTCATTAAGATTAAGAAAAGTGATTAGAAGAGATCAAGGGGAGAATGTTAGTTTTGATCTCCTCACGTTGAGACCCAACGGTCCTCAACGGACCCTGATCTGCTCCTGATCGGGGAGCCCAGCCCAACTCATGGCTGGTGGGCCCCTGTCACACTGCGGATATAAATAGAGAGAGAGGCCGGGGCGCTCTGTACGAGGTTCACCGCCGCCATCACTCCCTCAAACAAACCCTAACCCGATCTCCGAGGGCCGCAGCTAGTGACGGGAAACTCACCGCCGCCGTCACCGCATGGCACCGACGCCCGTTCGTCATCGACCGTCGCTGCCTGTGCGCAGCCTCCATCAACGCCAAGACGATGGCCGACTCCAACTCCTCCGAGCCCAAGACCGACGGTTGTTTATACTAACCCGTTTTCCTCATTCTCCTTCTATTCTCTGCCTAGATCTTGTACTAGTTGCAGTTGATTCTTCACTTAGATGTCTAAGTTCTTGTACCCATCTACTCTCACTGTTAGTGATCCTGTGGTTAGCCTTCACATCCCCGGCACCAGGTATGTCGTGTCGTGCACCTCGTTCGCCACCGCCGGTTCCGACCCGCCGCTGTGCCTCCTCGGTTCGTGCCTGAGGCCTCCGTCACCTCTGCTCGCCGTCGGGGGCTGCCGCCCGCCGCCAGATCGAGGCGCGAGCGTGACTTCATTCACCGATCGGTACGTACATGTGTTCAATTCGTTTCCCTATAACCTCTCCGCAACCATTAATATGGCATAAATCATAGTGAGAGTGGGGTGCTCCTCTCATCTCAGCTGTAGAAACATCCCGTGGCCGTGGTTGTTTATCTATCTATCCCTGATGAGGGAGCTAGGGGAATCAAACGAAGCTGCTGCACTTTTTTTTGTCGTTTCCTTCATGATTTCACCTGTGTTGGATCTGAACGAACATAGTTGATATATGATCCGTTCATCATTTATTTATTTATTAGGTGAAATCTAGGTAGCTAATTCTTTCCCCCAGTGTGTAGATGGGTTTCTGATGTGCCCATGTGGAATCAACCGAATTAGCATATGCATAATTACAAACATAAATTACTTGAATGTGATAAACAAAGCAAGTTAGCAGTAACAATGAACAATAGTGCTAAAATATACCATGCCAGCGTTGATCTACTCCAGTTGTTCACCGTCACTCTGTTTCGTTAGTCGGTCTTCCATTTCATTTTCAGTTGCGTCAGAGTTTAGCTTTGTTTTAGTTTCGTCAGTTAAGGTTGTAGTTAGCCTGACCCATGCGTTTGGTTCCTGCAGAGGCACGTCCGAGTCCTGCGCGGCTCTTGCGTGGTCTTGGGATGGCATGATCGTAGTGGCGCTGGTGCTGCGCATTCAGGAGGATAGCTCCTTTGTATTTCCCTTTATATTGCAATCCATAAGCTGAAAAACGCTGACAGTTGACAGCGCCAGGACCCAGTTGTGTTCATCTGTGTTCCTGAGTGCGTTGCTTATAGTTCGCCGGTGGTAGAAACTTTCGACGAGCTCCAACAGCCAAGAGTTAATACATACCAGTGGCAAATCTTGAATAGCATCAAACTGAAGTCAAGAAAATATAACACTGGAATCAGTAATTGGAAGGGAGAAAAAAGTTGTGCAAAATAAGCACTACTATGAAATAAACTGTGGTTATAAAAATTGCACGTTGGTATGATTCCTCTAAGTCATAGGTTTCAGTTAGTACAGTTCTGAACAATCTAATGAGGTTCCAGTGTTTACAAATAATTAGCAGCACTACTATGAAATCAGGAGGTCTTCCAGTGGTATAAACTAAGTCGTATGAAAAAACATGTGCCAAAAATCATGAACATGCTGCACTGGAACACATGTTTCTGTCATAGATTCATGAATAGGAGCTAATTTTTCATGATAGACCTTGGGATGCAAACAACTATACAGGAATTTCATTTTTCTGTGAAATTCAACAATGATTTGACACTTAGTATTTTTTTTAGTCAATACATATTTACATATATATATGATTGTATTTTTTCAGTTATATTGCAAATAAACATGTAAATCCTAACCAATATCATTCACAAAATCAACTTTGGCCAACACAACAGAAATATATAAGCAATCCCAGATAGAAACCTGATCAAAGTTTGGTTGTCTTCCGACAGCAGTAGTTGGAGAGAGTCCATGTGGCATTCCTCAGCATCGAGAGATGCTCATTAAGCTGCTGCAGCAGGGGGAATAGCCCACCGTGGCCAAGCACCAGATCACGGCACTTTCGGAAGTCACCACCGACATTCCCTAAAGCCCCTACAGCCTGCAAACCAAAAAGGAAAAGAAAAGAAATAACCCAAGCATCACTCCACCAATATTACCTAAAACCCATACAGCCTACAAAACAAAAAAAAAAGAAAAGAAAAGAAAAGAAAATAACCTAAGCATCACTCTACGAAGTCCCATATGGAAGACAATGACTCCTGTAATTCAGTGCATGCCTGTTCATGAACATCCTCGCTGTGGGAGTTGAGGAGCTTGACAAAGATGGGCACAACTATGGAGAGCAGCTTCTTGGACTGCGTGGTGACCTCAAGCTGCACGGTGGGGTTGTTAGTGTTAGATTATTAGGCAATTTCCATGTCATTTTAATTTCACAAATTAACGTTATGATGATGACATATAAAAGATTATTAACCATTGAAATCACGATATCAAACATATTCATAACAATATGGAACAAGTGATCAATTATCATGTGAAGCATGTGATTATTTAAAACATGAAAGCAAGATATATAAAGCATAACAGTAAGACAAAACATATATCTCATAACAGCGATAAACGTGTGACAGCATGTGAAACGACATGACAGAACTACTGAAACATACAGACAACAGCGTATGAAACAACTTGACTGAACCAACGAAACAAGCAGACATGACATATATCTTATAGTAGAAACAGACACAGGATATAAACAGAAATGATATAACTGAACATACAAAAGAGACTCATAGCAGCGTTTGAAACAACATGGATATACTACTGAAACAAGCATGATCTGGAAAACGTAAAACAGCAGGGAGATGAACCAATCATACCCTCCCATGCGCTTCGAGGATCCCGATCCTTGTCCAACCTCCTTCGTCATGTCGTAGAGGACAAAGATGATCTCTCCGCCGGGAAGAAGAAGTCCGCCCGCGTGAGGAAGACGATGACGGCGCTCGAAGATGACGACGAACGGAGATGATCCAATCATACCCTCCCATGCGCTCCGAGGATCCCGATCCTTGTCCAACCTCCTTCGTCATGTCGTAGAGGACAAAGATGATCTCTCCGCCGGGAAGAAGAAGTCCGCCCGGGTGAGGAAGACGATGACGCCGCTCGAAGATGACGACGAACGGCGGAGGCGATTCGGATAGTCGCGTAGACGCTCCCCAAAAACCTAATTGCCGATCCCTTGTGCAAGGTCTCGAACTGCAAGGGCTTCGGAGGCACCTGTCCTCTCCCTTCTCCGTGCGCGCGGATTGAGGAGATGGAGAAACCTTCGTTGCAGCTGGAGTTATATTCCTGGTGTGTTCTCTCATATAGGTACTGAAGAGACAGGAGTCTCTTTATCCCGTGCGGCCAGGAAGGGAGAGGAGAAGAAAGGCCTCGGGTAGTTCAAGAGTTAGGCATCTAGAGAGATCAACTCAAAGTTGTAACTCCTGTCATCATGGTGAGTGAGTGAGTGCTAAAAATTTAACACGCCACGCCACGCCACGCCACGCCCACGGCCCGGCCGGCGGTGGCGGCGCACGCGCGTATGGCACGCCTTTATCCGTTTCTTAACTTCTCAATTTAAGCAGAATAACTTCCACCATATAAGTCAAGTCAAGGACCCTTGGAATTCCAATCCGGTACAACTAATATTGTCCACAATTACACACTATAGAGTTTATTGATTTATTAAACTTAAATGGGCCTAACCCATAATAAATCCAACAGTTAGAGAGGACGGCCTGTACCATCGCCAGCAAGCCATCGAGCTGCACAAGCAAATCAGATCCATGCCGTCAGATCAAATACCATTCCATCACCCAAACCCTAACACAAGGGGCGGATCAGATTGGGGCCAGAAAGAGCAAGCCAGGAAGGGAGGGCAGAACCTTCTGCTGGAGCACGGTGGAGTGGCCTTCACCACCACGTCTGCCACCGGGTGCGATGGGGAGGAAGAGGAGGCATCGGGGTCCTCGGCGGCGAGCCCATTGGCGGAGTTTGGAGCAGAGCTTTGACCAGGATTGGACACCCATATCTGGTGGATCAGTCACTTGTACGCACTCGTAACAAACTCGGAGTTTTAACGATCTGGCGTGCGTGGGCTGGGCTGGATAAAGGAGTCAATATTGGAGTCAATATTGGAAGCAAAGGGATTTGGACAGAAATGGTTGGGCTGGATAAAGGAAATTCTCTCTTCCGCTACCTCTGCAGTGCTACTTAATGGGGTTCTAGGGAAAACATTCCACTTTAGGAGGGGTGTTAGGCAAGGGGACCCTCTATCGCCTCTACTCTTTGTCCTATCTGCAGATTTTCTTTAGTCTTTGGTGAATAAAGCAAAGGATTCAGGATTGTTGAAGCTACCAATCCCTCTAAACAACACCCAAGATTTTTCCCATAATTCAGTATGCCGATGATACTCTTATCATTCTAGAGGGCGATTCAAGACAGCTTCACTTTCTCAAGTCTTTGCTCAATCAATTCTCTGAGTCAACTGGGCTAAAAGTGAACTTTAGCAAGTCCCTTATGTAGCCAATCAATGTCAGTGAGGGTAGGTTTTATTTGCTATCTAGGACTTTTGGGTGTGCTAGAGGAACCCTTCCTTTTACTTACTTGGGGCTGCCTCTGGGGTTGACTAAACCTAGAGTGGAGGACTTTACACCTTTGGTAAACAAATGTGAAAGGAGATTGGCTAGTGTCTCCACCTTCCTCTCCCAGGCAGGGAGGCTGGAGTTGACAAATGTTGTGTTCTCTTCGTTGCCAACCTTTTACATGTGCACTTTCTCCTTACCTGCCACTGTGATCAAGCAAATCAATAAATTTAGAAAGCATTGCTTATGGAGGGGTTCTGATATTAATGCAAGAAACAACCAAAGGCTGCCTAGGAATTAGTGTGCCAACCAAAGGAGGAGGGGGGACTGGGGGTACTTGACCTGAAAAAACAAAATGAGGCACTGCTATTGAAGAACCTACACAAATTCCTCAATAAGTGTGACATCCCTTGGGTCTCTCTGGTCTGGGAGAAGCTGTACCCAAATGGCAAGCTTCCTAATCATACCATGAAGGGGTTCTTCTGGTGGAGGGAGAATTTAAGGCTGCTGACAACTTTTAAAAGTTTTGTCAAGGTAAATGTCAAGAATGGGGAGAGCTGCCTTCTATGGACAGATGTTTGGAAAGATAACTTGCTCTCCAACCACTTTCTAGAACTGTATTCTTTTGCCAAAAACAAAGCCCTATCAGTAGGCAAGGCTATCTCTCAACAACAGCACCTGCACCAACTGTTTCACTTAC
The DNA here is from genome assembly GCA_038087645.1 of Saccharum hybrid cultivar R570. Classification (NCBI taxonomy): domain Eukaryota; kingdom Viridiplantae; phylum Streptophyta; class Magnoliopsida; order Poales; family Poaceae; genus Saccharum; species Saccharum hybrid cultivar. The sequence continues at coordinate 5,915,612 of JAQSUU010000112.1, read as the reverse complement.
CCATGCTAGGGATTGCTTTTGATCAACTACAGGACTTGAACCTGATCTTGTCAGCTGTTGAGATGGAAGGAACCAGTGATGATTGGCACATTGAATCTACCTCAAACACATATTCTTCCTCAATGGTTTATAGAATCTTGGTAGGTGAAAAACACGTACACCCTATGCATAACTGAATCTGGGACTCCTTCTGTCAGCCTAAACATAAAATATTTTTTTGGTTGCTCATTAAGGACAAGTTAAGTACAAGAAACATCTTAAGAAGAAGACACATGGTTTTGGATTCTTATAACTGTGTGCTATGTCAGCAGTCAGTTGAAGAGACATTGATTCACTTGTTCTTTGGATGCCCCTTTGCAAGGGACTGCTGGAGCCTATTGAACTTGACAGTGCAAGCACAGGGGAGCCTAGCAGACATTTTGGAAAGTTTTAAATTACAGATGATCTCTCCCTTCTTCATGAACTCAATAATCCTTATGGGATGGACAATTTGGACTGCTAGGAATGACCTCATCTTCGAAGGGCTGCAACCAAGTTTCCAGTCTAGTTTGAATACTTTCCAAAAAGAAATTCATCTGCTCCTTTTCAGGGCAAAGCAAAGCTCTCTTCACTCCTTTGAATCATGGTGCCTGAGTCTGTTGTAATTGCAGTTCTCTTCCTTATTTTCTTTATTTCTTTCTTTGTTTCTTGAACCCTGTTGTAACTTGCAAACCTGCGGACCTGTTCTTTTACTTTAATTAAAAATCTCTGTAGGAGCTATGGTTCCTCCAGTTTCCTCAAAAAAAATGTACAGGTATAACACATCTCAGTGATCTAGATGCATAATTTTGTGCTGATGAACCTTGTTCAGATAAAACTAAGAATTTCAGTTTCATGCTACGTCCATTGGTCAGTACAGCAGTTCTGGTTAACTCAAACCAATTTCTGTGCAATCATTCTAACCTATATGCATTAGACCAAATGAAAAACCACTTTCTGGCTTTCTGGTTGATAAACTGACTTGTTCCAACATCACATTCATATCTTCCCTCGTTGCAGAAATATATGTATTTCAGAACATCGCTAATCTTATTAGATAGCAGAATTTCTGCCATAAGGTTTGCAGTACAAATCATTGCAGTGATTTGTACGAACAAATCTTCCTAACCTAACTGTACTGGCCTCTTCTTTGCTCCAAGGATGATTATCTGTTATCTAATTTTATGGTTTGCTGACAAGTCCCTATCGACATACAATTTTTTCTTATTCTGTGACCTAAAGTCCCAAACAATGTTTCTAATAATTTATTCATTCAAGCATACACAAATGTTTTCTTGAAGCAGATACATGAGTGAAGTTTATCATTTAATATTCACATTATTGTTGCTACATGAGCATGATATGCGGCCATATGATTTACATGTTGGTTTGTTGCATATCCATTTGATAGGAGAAATGCCGTTCGTGTCAGATATCCCTTTCTGACCCGTCTAGTGGAGAAAGCAATGCAAGCCAACAGAGGAAAGAGCTAAAAGAGAACTATTCATAGGCAATGCAAGCCAGCAGAGGAGAGAGCTAGAAGAGGTAACTAGGTTCTGTATCGCTACATAAACAGAGTATTTGTATCTGCAGTTTGTCTCGGGCCATTATCTAATGGCCTGTTTGGTTTGCAATACGGAATGGTCCGTCGGACGATCCGAACCTCTATCCGAGCCTATGATGCCGTTTGGTTTGCGTTGCGGATTCACGTCGTCCGTCAATCTGTGAAACCAAATCATCTAGCTGAAGCCGTCGGACCACCTCATGCCGCATGGACCCATGCCGAATGAAATCATTCGTATAACCAAACACGCTGTAAATGTTTAATGTTGGAGTATAATGGTCACTTATTATCATTACTGTCAAACACTTAGGGAGAGAGTTCATTAAGATGGGTCAACTGCACATGTGGAGCGAAATAATTACAATCTTTGCCCGTGGAAGGTTGATCCAGTTTTAGAGATCAGAATTGGAGACATGGAGAAAGCAGCAGAGAGCAGAGAAGGAAGCAACTAGGTGAAGAAGCTGCAAAAGGTATCTACAACTATATCCAAAAAATGATGGGTAATATTCCTAAACGAGTGCCAGGAAGTGTCGAGAATAGTGCATTCAGCCCTTGCTTCCTTCTGCTGTCATCCCTTAATCCCTATCACTAGCTCCACTGCACTAACCAGTCCTTGCAGCTGAGATACAGGAAGCCTAAAGGGTCCGAGGTACTTTCCGTGTACCGATAGGCTAGACTCCCTGAAACTATATTATGTAATCATATTTGTAATATTTGTCTTATTTAATAAAATTTATGTAACTATAACTTATCTTGTGACTTGCTTTATTAATAATAAAGTTACTTTAAGTATGACTCATATTTCTATTTATTTGCATTGATATATTTTTTTAATGAGATGAATGGTCAAAACGTGTCCAAAAGTGATGATATGGCATGGCATACAAGTTGTCAAGTGCATTTTTTAATTCGGATTAAAACTGAGTTCTTGAGTCACATTCTTTGTTCGTCGGGGTCTCGAGATTGGTGGGTGAAGTTGTACCGGTTGCATTTGCTAGTTTAGATTGTAACTAGTGCCAGTTACCCTGGTTTTTTGTTTACATCTAGCAAATCGAGGATAGTCACCGTGTTTGTTCATCTAGCGTGAAAAATCATGCTACCCTCCGCCGATTTGATCGTCTTCTAGATTGGATCCGCATAAGTAAAGTAGGGGCGCATGACCATGTCTCCCCAAAATCTATCCTGCTATTGTTCATTACTACCTGGCTTGATTTGCCACTAGAAGTAGAGAGGATATAGACCGACTAAGCTCCGACTCGTCTTCAAGATTGGATCCGCTTAAGGCCCATTCGGTTATCTCGGAACGGGCCATTCCGGGCCAGGAACCATTCTACGCTAGTACAAATTATTGAAGGAACTAGTCGGCTAGGAATCATTCCCATGCAACCTAACGAAGCCTAAGTAAAAAAAAAAAAGCAGATCGAAAAGGAAGCGTAAGTAAAACAGGGGCTCATGACCACGTGTCTCCAAATTCCATCCCGTTATTGTTCATAAGCATTGTTATTACTTGGCTTGGTTTGCCACAGAGGACAGATCGACTAAGAGTTCAGAAGAGTTCCTCTTGAGAACAACGATGAGAAGTGATTTGAAGAGATGTTTATTCAAAGCGATACCTATTTCATACCATATGGAGTACTGTTTTTTTCCCCGAAACTTAGTTAAGTTGGAGATGTTCGACTTAGAATAAATAAAGTGTACATGCATTAGACATTTGACTTGTACTTGTTACATTATTTTTCAAAAATGGAGGGCGTAATAATCTACTAGTAGACGTTGCCAACGCGTGCATTAGACAAGCTTTAGGCCAGCACGCGTATTGACGTTTTCAGGTCACGCAAGTTCACCTGAATCACACATGTACGAGCCCACAAAGTGAACACGCATTCTCATTACGTGCTGCGTTCTGCTCGGCAATCACACGGTGTCAATCACGCGGGCACCACCCCCTCACCAAGATTTCATGTCTGACATTAGCGACAGCAGAGAAACAGGACTTCCAATCCTACTTAACCTTTCCAAAACATACTGGTTCCAACTTGCAGATGAACCGGTCGTTATCATACCACTAAAACCATAGCCAAGAAAACTAACTTAAGAAGCTCATGTAAGTGCACAAGCATCTTTCATATTTATCTAAAATGAGAAATCCTGAGCTCTAATCTCAATGTGCAAAGAACATTTTATGCCTGGGAATTGATATCGATGGTGTATATCTCTACTGCTTGAAGTAATCCTTCAGTTTCCTCAGCCAGAGCAGGTACTCACGGCTGTCCTTGTTGATCATGTACTCGTGCAAGAAGTTTGTGGTCATGGGTGAAATGCCACGCAGCTCCAGGTACTTGTGGAATGCCCTCTGCAGGTTCTCATCAAGGTCACTGCACATACAAGAAAATGTAGATTAGCGCCAAAAAAACAATTTGCTGAAGCATTTGAACACTAAAAAAACGAAACATGAGTTAGCTTAGTTATTTCTTCTTACTTGAAATCAGGACCCTCATATGCAATCATGTCGTGTTCATCATCCCCTGAGGGCTGTGTCACGGACAAGGAGTCGATGAGGACCTCATCAGGATAGGCAGTGCAGGTGAATTCAAGGACCGGACCATCACCCTTGGAGATAGTGACTGTGAGAGGAACGCTGGACTGTTCGGGCTTCTGGCCTTCGTCTTCCTCATTGTCATCTCCCTCCTTATCCTCACCCTCGTCCTCACCATCACGGTCATGATCAGGCTCATCTCCAGTGACGAGACTGGGCATGTGAGCCACAACCTCGATCTGCTCACCCTGATATGTTCTTTTAAGGATAACTACATTCGTCCCCTTCTCGTCACTGATTTTGAAAGGGAATTTATCTGGAATCTCCTCAACCTGTTTTGAAATGAACTGATGAGACCCTAACCACAAAACAAATCTACTAAAATGAACAGGCAGACAAGGCAATGTTCTCTACACAAGATAAGAACAGGCTGATTGCCCCCAACATGTTTGCCATCATGTGGTATTCACATCAATCTCCATTTCATCTTCGATTGCCAGAAATCATATACGGCTGAACTAAACCACTAAGGCATTGCATTCAAAAGGCTGACTCCTCTTCTATCCTACCATGTAGCTATTAATCACAAAAAGTATCAAACGAAAATAAAAATATCCTAAACATTCTAAAGTACTCCCTCTGTTCCAAATTGTAAATCGTTTTGGTTTTCTAGATACGTATTTTTTGTTATGAATATTTTTCTAGATAGGTGCATAGCAAAAGCTGTGTACCTAGAAAATCCAGATGACTTACAATTTAAAAAAGCCAAATGACTTACAATTTGAAAAAGAGGGAGTATTATAAATGGGTAAGGTGGCAGCTAATTATCTACCCTTACAACCAGAGTGTAATACAGCAGCATGGATGCTTTAGATTTGGAACCACAACACCAACCACACTGCTCACACTGATACACAATCACTCCAAGCAGTGGCAAGCATGCATCAGCTTCCCTAAACAAAAACCCAGTATAACAACGAATAATAGTAATAAAGGACATGAGGCAGATGAATCAAAAGACCACAGGCAGTCAAGGAAGTGAAGTGACAGAAGAAAAAAAATTATTAGGATGAGGTCCAACACTACAGGATGGGTATATATTATATAGTCACTGAATAAACAAGCCACGTTTAGTTCCAGAAAAAAATTGGGTTTTGCTACTGTAGCGCTTTCGTTTGTATTTGGCAATTAGTGTCCAATCATGGACTAATTAGGTTCGAAAGTTTCGTCTCGCGATTTCTCACCCAACTGTGCAATTAGTTTTTTTTTCATCTACATTTAATGTTCCATGCATGCGTCAAAGATTCAATGTGATGGACAAAAAACCAAAAATTTTTGGAACTCAACGTGGCCAAAGGCATCGAAATCAATTAAAATCAAAAGGGCATTGAAGAAGAACAGATTATGTGTGTCAAAAGTATCACGATTTGACGATGGAATGCCTCAGTGCAGAAGAACTACGAGCACTAAGTAAAGCGGAAACAGGAGTACAGGATTACGCTACAAATCACAGAATGAGCATATATATTTGACCAAAAATAGAAACACAACAATACTACCTATGGTCCGACGTTTTGAGGATACTTAAAATCAGATCAGATTTCAATTCACAGCATGTGCAACAGAATTAATGACAGATCATCAAATAATCTACCTAACAGGTCATAAATATGCTTCAATCGCGTAATGAAATTTACACTGACAATGGATCCAGGTGCAACAAACAAGGATTAATTTTTTACTCTAAGATCGCAAAGGATCCGGGTGCAACAAACAAGCACTGATTTTTTACTTTAATTATAGAGAGGGGAATCGGTTCGTTTACCCTGCCGTGGTCGTCGCAGTCCTCAGCGTACTTGATCTCGGAGTCGATGACGCTGAGTAGCTCGGTGTCGGCGCTGGGTCTCGTCGCGGGCGCCGAGGAGAACGGCATCGCGCGGGGCTTCGGCCGCGCCACGGCGGCAGCGAGGGGCCGGAGCAGGGCGGCGCTGCGGTGGGATCCCGAAGAGGAGGAGGCGCGGAGGAGGATGAGCGCGGAGGAGGCCGCGGCGCGGCGGGCGGCGGCGAAGAGGGCCATGGCGAAGGAGGAGGAGGCGGCGGCGGCGGTGGCGCGTGTGAAGGCCTACTAGGGTTTTCTGGGTTTTAGGCGTCGGGAGTTTTGTAAAGGCGTGGGGAGGCTTAAGAAGAAGAGGCTTTTACCTGTATACCCCTAAAAAAGATGGTGGTCTCCTGCGTACCCCTGAAAAGTTTATTCTCACCTGTATACCCTCACGTCAACTTTTCATTACCCACATGCCCTTCCGTCGGTATTCTGTTATGTTTTCGACGTTAAGTGTGGGACCCAGGTGGAAAAATGACCTTTTTGCCCTCCAGTTTAATGAAACTTCTAAAATTTATAGTAATTCATAGAAAAATCATAAAATGAAAAATGAAGATGTTTTGGAATCCTTGTGAGTATATCTATGCAGTAGGTATGTAATATTGTATGTTTATATAGAAATTTTCTACGGTAAAAATACATCAAGTTCCGCGGCACTTGATATATTTTTACCGCAGAAACTTTCTATATAAACATACAATATTACATACCTACTGCATAGATATACTCACAAGGATTCCAAAACATCTTCATTTTTCATTTTATGATTTTTCTATGAATTACTATAAATTTTAGAAGTTTCATTAAACTGGAGGGCAAAAAGGTCATTTTTCCACCTGGGTCCCACACTTAACGTCGAAAACATAACAGAATACCGACGGAAGGGCATGTGGGTAATGAAAAGTTGGCGTGAGGGTATACAGGTGAGAATAAACTTTTCAGGGGTACGCAGGAGACCACCATCTTTTTTAGGGGTATACAGGTAAAAGCCTCTAAGAAGAAGCGGTGGTGGGCCCCATTCGTCGGTTTGATCTCTGTTCTCCTCCCAGTGCATGATTTACGCCCAAGCTGTACTTCTTGGCAAACAAGAAAGAACTGATGTTTCAGATTTTTTTTAAAGTCTTTGGGCCTCGCGGTCGGGCGTCCAGACCCTACCTCCGTCCGCCCGCCGGCCGCCGCCGCTCCCCCCCCTCCCTCATTCGTGTCCCGCGCCTGTCCGTCCACATCTTGCCTGCTTCGCCAACCCACAAACACGTGGGGACTATCTTTGTCTTCCCGCACCTGAAACAATTGCAACATAGACTGAAAAACAAATGAAACATTTGAAATATGCGTCTGAAACACTTGTAAAAATACTTCAATTGTAAACATACGCAACATCCGTATGAAACACTTTGCATCATATATGTGAAAACATATACAACATCCAATAAACACACTTGCAACATACGTCGAAAAAAAAACAAATGAAATATTGAGAACAAGAGATTGCAACATACGTGTATAACCATTGCAACATGTGCAACATCCCGATCTACTTTTGTAACATTCGTATGAAACATTTGCAACATACCTCTTGAAACATTTGAAACACTTGAAACAAACGCTTGCAGCATGTGTTTCACACTTCTTACGTAGCATAGAGCGGGGGACGGCCGGTTCCAGCCAGCCGGTAGCCGAGGATGGTGGCGCGGCCTAGCAGCGGCTAGTTGCGCCTGCCCTGGGCGCGGCGAAGGATGGAGCATGACGGGGGACGGAGGCGCCGCTGCACTCGCCGAACATGCGCATGGAGCTTAGAGGTGGAGGGCGAGGCACCGGTGACCGGGTCCGGCGGCAGCTGCAGTCGGTGGGGCGGCTAGCAGCGTACCTCACGTGGAGGATTCCTACTCTCCGCGGGAGACAGAGGTGCCGCGGGGATGGGGCGCCGTGGGGGATGGCGGGCGGGAGTGTCGCACCGGAGTGGGCGGCTGCACGGGATGAAGGCGGAAGCGCGGCAGATTGGGACGGTCGGACGGCCGCATGACGCCGTGAAGCCGCGACGCACGAGCGTGGAATGGGGAAGACCAGCTTCTGTGGGGATTTGGTTTTTCTTTTTAGGCGAGTGGAGCGAGGCATCCGGTCTCCGGACGTCTTAATAGTCGCAGTAACATTTTTTTTTAAATCAGTCTTTAAAAAAAATCTAAGAATAAATTGAAGTTTCTGTCAAGTGCCAATCAAAAGAAGTCGTCACTGTGTACGTGTACAGGTTTTTGAACAATGCATTTTACTGCATTTCGAACTTGTACGACCTCGAAAACCAGAAGTAGAAGTATAGGCTCAAGCTCACCACACTATTCAAACAAAACAGATATCTTAAGCGCTCAAGCTCACCACACTATTCAAACAAAACAGATATCTTAAGCAAGATTTAGAATGCCCTCATTTCTGCACAACGACAGGCTCATCGCACTGTCGCAGCCACCAGAATTCCACAACATACATCCAGATTTTTTTTTTTGAAAGGAGATTACCTCTGCTTTTAAGAAAGCATATAAGAGTTTTACAACTGGGTATACCAGTTAACACTCACGCATTACAGCAACAGCAACCCTTGCTAAACAACAAGAAAACAGGTAAGACCAACTAACGTAGACACTAAAGGATAACGCTCTTCAGAGCACACGCCTAACAGGAAGACAGATATATATCGTAATACCTAATAGCCACCACTAAACATTACTGGAAATCTACTTGCTCCTGTTTTGCCAGCTGATACAGATACATTGAGGCAGATAAAATTCTCCTTTTTGGAGTGCAACCAACTTCGTGTAATCGTAGTATTCCTGTAAGGCTGTAAGCCTACACATGCTAAGGCTAAGTTCTACCAAAACTGTCGTTCCTCATTGCTTGACGAAATCCTTCAGGTTAGTCATCCACCGGATGTACTCCTGAGCCTGCTTAGTCACCATGTAATCATGCATATAGTTGGTTGCCGGCAGCGTTACCCCCCTTTGCTCCAAGTATTTGAACAGGCCTTTCTGAACATTCACAGGGAGCTCGCTGCAATACAAACAAACCAATAAATGAGTGGATTAGTAGCTAGCATTTCATTATTACAGGACCCAAACGGATGCCAAAACTGATATTGCTTACGTGAACTCAGGGCCCTCATAGGGGAACTTCTCTTCTCCATCGTCTTCTGTTTCCTCTACTATTAGCATATCATCAATGGTGATCTCCTCACGAAAAGCTGTGCACGTGAACTCAAGCTTTGGGCCAGAGTCTTTGGAAACTACCACCTTAAGAGAGATGCTGCTATCTCCGGCACTCTCATCATCTTCCTCTGCTTCTTTGTCATCCTTGACAGCACTCTCACCATCGCCCTCACCATCCTCATCATCAAACTCAGGGCCTCCATCTAAATTAGGCATGCTGACAGTAACTTCAATCTTCTCGTCCTTGTAGTCCCTTCTCAAAATAACCACACTCATACCCTCTTCGTCAATTATTTCAAATGGGAAGTTGTCTGGAACAGGGTCCTGACAAAAGAAGGAAAAATGAATATAGCTAAGCTAACAACCTTTATATATTTGCAAAATCAAGGACTCAAAGTAGGGTGGAACCAGAAAAGTGAATTTTATGTTAAATGTCAAATGTTGCAGAAAATAACATCTGCCCGAAGTCTTTTCAGGACTGTGCATCACCAGATAATCAGTCAACCTCAATGTCAGTTTGAACATTGGTCGCACGTGGAGCCTCAGTAGTTCAAAACTTGAAGCCGAATTCTCAACAAATTCAATCATTGGTCTTTGGTCCCACTAATTTTGAAGTCACAGTCCCTAAAAATCATTAAAATGGTTGGGTGATTTGACATCAGCTGAATGATTGCAGCTGTTCAGAAGAAAAATGATAAAAAAATGCGGCCTTCTTTTGCATTATATAATGAAGAGGCAACATGGTATCGAGCCAGTCTCATTCAAAGAAGTACCAGCAGCATGCTTTATTGGTCATGTATATGTTCATGAAACGCAGGAAAAGAAAATACCTAAGACAAGATGGTTTACTTATATAATTAGACTCTTAAGTGGATATTCATGTCAACATCCGAGAAAAAACAAATGCAAGAAAGCCAGGAATCTGGATGATTGAACACAGTGAATAACAGATGCAAGGAACAAAACAGCAGAATTTTGATACCGAGTTGTGCAGATGGAAACATTATCCATGTTAGAACACAACATTGTTTAATCCACTACCACCAAACACAAAGAGGTATTAAAATTTCCTTTCAGGAGATAAACCTCCTCCATTTGTATAGTACATAAGCCACTAGAAAACTCTAGGTGCTCTTTTTTTTTAACGAACCCTCAAATCATGTATGCAAAGTCAAAGTAGCATTAAGTGGTCAGACTACCAAAACAATGGCTGTTAGACCCTGTTGTGAATTGGGTTCTCTTTCTTAGCACGCCAAATTATAGATGTATCTTCAAACTGTGGTAAATTAGTAGCTAGCACGAGTATTGAGCTCAGTGAGCAGAAAGCGATAAATCCATACCTATCAATCGCAAAGACATTCATAACACATGACAAATTTCAGTAAAGGCCGTCTCTCTCCATCACAGATTCGTCTCTAATACGGCTCAATACAATTCTAGTACTCGCGAAATCCCCACTACTTTGATGAGGGGAATACTGAATACATTTGCGGTTTGCCACATAATTCGAGTATACGACAGGAATTGAACAATTCAAGTTGCAAAGCACGAGGGAGTCACAGTCACCTGCTCGTCGCTGTCGAGGTACTCCTGCGCCTCCCTGATCTCGACGTCGAGGGCTCCGGCGAGGTTCCCGGCGCCGGACCCCTTCTTCTTCTTACCCTTAGCCTTGCTCTCCAACACCACCGGCGCCGAGTTGGGGCCCTTCGCCGCATGGAGCGGAGCTAAGAACGGCTGCCGGCGCTGCGGGAGGACGCACGCGCCGGCGCCCTGTGGTGCGGACAGGACGGAGAGGAAGAGGGTGGCGGGGGCAGCGGCGGTCGCGGAGACGAAGGCCATGGCGGTGTCGAGGTGAGTGACGGAGGACGGGATAAGACGAAGCCGAGTAGGGGGTTTGCTTTGGGTTTTGGATTGGACGGCTTTATTGCTTGGGCAGATGCAGAATGCGCACGGGCTGTCGGTTTGTGTGGCCCACACGTCAGCGAGACAGTGACAGTACAAACACGTCAGTGAGACAGTGTTTGTAAATTTGGTATAAGAACTGAATTAGTGTTACTCGAAACAACAATAACAATAACAACAACAACATAGCATTTGGCTAGAGCTGAAACCCAAAAGAGACGATAAACAGAGAGACACATAAAGGGACATAAATGGCACAAGACAGAAAAAGGTCACGGTTCAGGCACATTGATTGTCAGTCTCCAAGCGCTCCTGTCCATAGCTAAATCCTTAGAGATATTCCACTCCTTAATATCTTTCTTAACAGACTCATCCCAAGTTAGTTTAGGTCGACCTCTACCGCTCTTTACATTATCGGCCCGCTTTAGAACCCCACTACGCACCGGCGCCTCAGGAGGCCTCCGTTGAACATGTCCAAACCATCTCAACCGATGTTGAATCAATTTCTCCTCAATTGGTGCCACCCCGACCCTATCCCGAATATCGTCGTTCCGGACTCTATCCCTTCTTGTGTGCCCACAACACCAACGCAACATACGCATCTCTGCTACACTCAATTGCTGGACATGTCGCCTTTTTGTAGGCCAACACTCAGCACTGTATAACATCGCCGGGCGAATCACCGTCCTATAGAACTTACCTTTCAACTTCTGAGACACCCTTTTGTCACAGAGGACGCCAGAAGTTTGACGCCATTTCAACCAACCGGCTGAAATTCTATGCCTAACATCTTCATCAATATTGTCATCCTTTTGTAGCATCGATCCTAAATACCGAAAAGTATCCTTCTTGGCCACCGCTTGCCCATCGAGGCTAACATCTCCCTCCTCATGCCTAGTCGCGCTGAAATCGCACCTCATGTACTCGGTCTTGGTCTTACTAAGTCTGAACCCTTTCGACTCTAACGTGTGCCTCCATAGTTCTAACTTTCTATTAACCCCTGTCCTACTATCATCAACTAGCACCACATCATCAGCAAAGAGCATACACCAAGGGATATCACCTTATATGTCCTTTGTGACCTCATCCATCACCAAAGCAAATAAATAAGGGCTCAAAGCTGACCCCTGATGCAGTCCTATTTTAATTGGAAATTCACTGGTGTCGCCATCACATGTTCGGACAAACGTCACCACATCCCTGTACATATCCTTGGTGAGGGTAACGTACTTAGTTGGGACTTTGTGCTTTTCCAAGGCCCACCACATAACATTTCTCGGTACTTTGTCATATGCCTTCTCGAGGTCAATGAAGACCATGTGTAAGTCCTTCTGCTCCATATATCTCTTCATCAATTGTCGTAATAAGAAAATCGCCTCTATGGTCGACCTACCAGGCATGAACCCAAACTGATTTTGGGTCACACGTGTCACTCTCCTTAGGCGATGCTCAATAACCCTCTCTCAGAGCTTCATCGTATGGCTCATTAACTTAATCTCACGGTAGTTAGTACAATTTTGAACATCTCCCTTGTTCTTGAAGATAGGTACTAATATACTTCTCCTCCATTCTTCAGACATCTCGTTAGACCGAAGAATAAAATTAAAAAGCTTAGTTAACCATACTATCGCTCTGACGCCTAGGCATCTCCACACCTCAATAGGGATACCATCAGGGCCCATCACTTTACCTCCCTTCATCCTCTTCAAAACCTCCCCGATCTCTGCCTCCTGAATTCTCCTCATAAAACGTCTGTTGGTATCGTCAAATGAGTCGTCTAACTCTAGGGTAGGACCCTCATCCTCCCCATTAAATAACTTGTCGAAGTACTCTCTCCATCTGTTCTTGATCTCATCATCCTTTACCAGAAGTCGATTTGTCCCATCCTTGATGTATTTTATTTGATTGATGTCCCTTGTCTTCCTCTCGCGGATCCTAGCCATCCTATAAATGTCCTTCTCCCCTTCCTTCGAGAAATTGTTAAGAATCTTTCAAAAAATTGAACAACTTTCGTATAGTAATTTATGAGAATTCGACTTCTGAAAGTTGAGCTTTTGGTCCTTATTAAGGAAAATGATTTGGGTCTTCAAACGGTTTTATGGGAACCATGTATCTGGAGTTGGAATCGACTGGATGTTTCTTTCTCTTTATCTTCTTTTTCGTGTAGTGCTGCCAGCAGCTTCCATCAGGCACAATCCATGCTGGTTTACTTTTCAAATGATATGCTGCGAAGTGCGAACTGATCAAATGATATATCGATTTGCAGAACAAGAAAAAGAAAATTAAACAAAAAATAGTAGGCCTCAGATTAAGAGGACCAAGCAGTAGCAGAAGATCATACACAGGAGGACAAGAACCTCACAAATCCTTGGCTAATTGATCTGATATATTGCAAATTGCAATCACAAACAATCAAACATGTACATATCAGTAGCAGTTTCATATTCGCCATGTCTGAGAGCCTGCAATTTGGCAAGCACCCGACTGATCACGTATATACAAGATGCAGAGGAGCCAGCTTCACAAAGGCCCCCTGGACGGCTGGACCTCATCCATCCACCATCCATCCACCATGCCTTTATTCCAAAGAGCAGAGGATGGGGGAGAATCCAAGAAGCCAAGAAGTAGAGGGAGGAGAATCAACGAGGGACTCACATACTCAACACGCAACTAGGGAAGGAGCTCACGAGAATTCTTCTTCTTCGCACGCCTCGTATCGTATCGGACCCATCAGCCGGCCGGTGATTTGATCGGGTTCACCCGCGATCGTAGTAGCCGCGCGCCGCGGAGGAGAGGAAGCCCCGCACGTCGGCGCCGGCTCCGGCGGCGAGGCGGACGTAGTAGGGCGCTGGCGACTCCGGCGGCGACTCGTTGCGGAAGGGGTTGCCGATGGGCGTCTGCCCGCCGTTGGCGAGGTGGTGGATGGCCCTGTACAGGAACGGCAGCAGGCCCTCCATGATTCCGCTCAGTCGCTCCCCAAACAAAACTACAAAAGCGCAGCGAGGCTCCAAAAGCAAAGCAACAGGCCAACGACTACTGTTTCCCCCTGTGTTTGGTTAGCCTGGTGCAAGTGCAGCTGCGAGGAGGGGTTTATAAAGGCGAGTAGCGGGACAGAGATGTGCTCTGGACTTTGACGCCTAATTTCGATCGGAGGAGGAGGTGGAGAACAACTGGATTAAAATATGACGGTTGCAATGGCTGGGAGAGGGAAATGATCAATCAGAGCATCTGGAAGAAGAGCAATGGATAAGGGTACGTTGGCTTGAACTTATTAGCCTGGCTTATCAATCATGGTACAGTATTTTCTCTCACAACAAATCAGCCAATAGTATTTTTAGTCATGACTTATCAGGTAAGTGAACAGTGCCTGGATGAGCTGAAGCTGAAGGTCAAGGAACTAATATTTTATCAGGAAGCACAGGAATACTGGAGTATTCCTCTGTCCAGAAAAAATAGTTCATATTTGACTAAGTTTCTAGTATTCATATTTATGGCTCCAAATTAATTTATTATAAAAATATATTTCGTAATTAATCAAATGATATTTATTTAATATCATAAATATTAATATTTTTTATTTATAAATGGTCAAACTTAATATACTAAAACGTGATATTATAATAGAATTGCATATTTTTCTGGACAACTGGAGTAGTTTTCTAGTTTAAGCAGTAGCTTGGAATATTGGTTGTGGGAACAGCCAGTTGGTGGGGACAAATGATTTTTTTTGTGGTGCCTGCTGCCTGCTACCTGCTGGTGACAAATCCGGTGTTGCTCTGGGTTTCAGATTCTGGTCTGGGGGAGAGGACAGATGAGGAAGACCAATCCAATCCTCCATATAACTATAACTATAATCTTCAACGAGGAATAAATCACAGGCCTCCTAGGCCATCAGGCGGTTAGCACTGACATTTTTTTGGCTCCGTTAATTTTTTTTTCGCACGCACAAAAGGCCAGCGCAGCAGAGCGCACCCCCATATGCTAGTATAAACAACGCACCAATGGACTTCTGCCTGAAGAAAAAGGAGGGCCACAGAAAAAGATGCATATGTATGTATACATCACTAAATGCAGGTTGGGGACGGCCAAGGGACAGGTTACCTGACGTTAGGACAAATTCTAGTGATGTTTGTTATGCATTCATGCGTCCGTTCCTTTCTGTTAGGTGAAAGCTTGTGTTTGGGACTTTCTTCACCTTAAAACCTATCATTGGGCCAATAAATTGAGGTTTAATCCGGAATTTGGTAGACCATCTTGCTCTCGTATCTGAAAGAATGGGTCAACTTGAAGCATCATCCAGCTTACTGAAAATGACATCCTACTATGTCTAGCTATGTGCAGACAAGAAGGTAGTGGTCAAATAGCCCCCTCCTGGATCATCAAGAGCTTAGTACATTTCAAACTGCTCGGTGAACACCTGACACATGGATAGCAGAGTAGTACAACAGCGTAAAGTTCTTACATATATATCCCAGCGGGCTCCAATTTGCAGTCATTGGTAAGTGGTAACACATAATTTAATTTCCAGAATGAATTTCTAGCAACAAGTGTCGAAGCCTCTCTCTCTCTCTCTCTCTCTCTCTCTCTCTCTCTCTACATAAGCTAACCTATTGCTGATGGCTGGCGAGCTGTTTGTGTGACCATTCCTCCACATGAAAGATGAGCACGTCAACGGGGGTAAGCAAAGATGTTGCTTACAAAACTGGCGTGACAACAATCCAAGGTGCTGTGGATGTGCATCACCTTGGCGTACTTAGGTGGAAGATCTGACAGTCTGGTTTGTATTTGTTCTTGGATGTAGCCTCTTCAAATTTCTTCAGTGGCCCTTCGTTCTCTGTCAAGCCAGTCTGGACAAAGTATCGTGTCCACCATGAAGAACTCCGCAATTTTGCCTGAAGACAAACAAGGTAGATTTCGTCGGTCAATGAATCTAATTTGCCGAGCATGACAAATCTTCACCCAAAAAAATTATGGCCTTCTGTATGCACAGTATATTCCATTATGGTGTGGAACAAACAAATACTTGGATTAGACAACAAAAACAGCACAACCAACAGTCTCTGACCAACACCAAGTCAGCAACCATCAATAGCACTAACAGTATCCTACTACCGTGTGGAACCAACAAAAAAAAAACAGCCATAACACAACAAAACTGCTACAGCAAAAGGCTCTAAACAATACCCGCCATCAATATTCAATGACACTGACAGATTTGGCAACTTGTGTACCAAATTACACAACACACCCTTAGTCAATATAATAGATCTAATCTAATTTTGAGATGCCAAACATCCACACAGAAATATGCCATGTAAACAATATTACTAGAGCAGTAATTTCTAGACCATCAGTGTTTACACAATGTTGCTGTATAATGAACAGGAAATGCGTAGAACAATAAGTTTGGCTTAGTAAATTGGACATCTTGTAGTTAAGTCATATGCAAAACAAATTTGCATGCTATCAATAGAAACCATCTATGCATACCGGTCTTCCAAATTTTGGTAGTTCTGAGACCTTAGCTTTCTGCTGACCCGGATTACCTGTAAAGAAGAAATGAAACAAACATTTCTAAGATGATCTAGGCCATACACGTATACCACAAAAAGTTATGTTTAAACATTAAACAATTGATAAATAATGGTATAAAGAGTACAGGAGTAGAGCATTATTCAGGGCCTAGGTGGACATTACTAGCAGATTGCCAACCTTGAATGACCTAATACTCAAAAAGGAATATAGAGCTGTTTGAGCAGAAAAGTTTCAACTCCAGTATCCACCACGAGAGTTCAATCATGTACCTAACTACCTACTCCAGAGACCACACATTAAAAGTTGATAGCACTTTGATCTCCAAGATGTTAGTATCATCCGAGGTTGCACTACCCAGATTTAAATCTGTCATCTTAAGATAGAAACACATACTACTTTAAGGTTCATCCTTGTATCATCTGATGTTGCACTAGCATGTAGTTAAATCTGTTATCTTAAGATAGAAACAAATACTTCTTTAAGGTTCATCCATATGATTTCTTTTTATTGTTTCCACTTGGAAAGAAAATCCAATCAGTACAAGACACATGGCCAAGATACATAGAGTTCTGTGTTTGCGTTATCATTTTCATTAAACCGCTGAACTTTGCAATTTCGTTACAATCGTAATGAAATTCGGTTTCGACCGTTTTGGAAAAAAAAAAGATACATAGAGTTCTTAATACAGTTAAAGAAAGACACCTGGAAAAACAGCAGCAATGTTTCAAATATAATAGCAACCAAAGGAATATAAACAATCAGTAGTATTTTACCATTTGCTGATAGTTAAAAAGAATGCATGGTCACTTATAAAAAAAAAAACTCTTGTACCATACACACAAAGGTACACCAACTGGTATGCATAGGTCAATGAGGGTTTTCCCAGAAAAAAGAGAAGGCAGTAAATATTTCAAGAAAAAATACATACCAGCAAAAATAACAAGGCCATCTGTGGAAACCCTTGCTAAATCCGGAAGTGTTTTGTTCAGATACCTTGGGGTCAGATAATCTAAAGCATCTGACACAACAACAAGATTAAAAGAATCTGGACGGTATGGAAGGGGGAACTTAATATCTGACATACGGACAAAGCCCTTGCGCACAAGGCTTTTGCAAGTACTGTCAGTATCCTCCAAATCATAAGGCTCCACTCCCCAAGCTTCAACCTTTCCTTCTTTCAGCAAATTAGAAACTACTGTACAACTATCAGGGCCTACATGGAGAACCTTTTGCATGGCATTGCCATATGCCTTTTTAAGATATGGAAGCGCCCGCATAACTTCTGATGTGCAAGAACCTGGATGCAGATGTAGATGGAAAGTCTGAGATTAAGAGGAGAACAAAACTTCCCTCATCAAGTTGGGAAAGAAAAATGTGAAGATGACTAAAGCAATTAAATAATCATTCTACTATCCACTGGAACATTGGCCAATTCAACTTGCAGTTTGACTTGTATTACACTCGTAATGACCAATTTCACAAATCATGTACCTAACGTAGAAAATTAGCTACTAATCTTCCTGATCATATGGGAGTAAAGAAAAGGGAAAAAAAAGATATCTGTTTTGTTTAGTTACCAAGAATCAGAGAACCAAATCACAGTGGCACAGCAGAGTTTCATTGTTCAGGGTGGGGGGGGATCCTATTTATCATGAGGTTGATTACTGTTACTAGTATTAAATGCACTACTAGATATTTGATAGCCTACTGAAGAATACCAAACATCAAATCAGCTACAAAGGAAATAGGACACAGCTGCAGCAAAAGCAGAGGCAGAACAACATAAATGCAGGGTCTCAATAGGACATTGCTCTTAAGGATAAGCATAAAGATTGTGTCTGAGATTTTAGGGTAACTGCACTACCAAAAAAATGCTAAGATAACAATAACATAGCCACGAGTAAGATATATTGTGATATTGAAGTAAAACTAGTTGAGCGTCTTAATTGCAAACTACAACAGCAAGTGCAACCTTTTAATCAGAGAGAACAAAAAAATATTTCAAGCTGCAAGTCTAATGACACATTGAAGAGCAAGTTTAAGGGAGAAATCAGAAGTTTAGATGACTAAAGAAATAACATCAGCAGGTGATTTGACACCCAAAAAGAGAAGTGGAAGGGAGGGGGGAAATGTACCTTCAGACCTGGTCACAGCCTCTCTGCTTGTAACAGTTACACCTGGCCATTATAGAAAGAGTCAAACAAGAAGTACAAGGAAACACTGATTGGTTTTACTTTGGTCTTTTGGAACAAACCAAAGTACATGCCAATAAGATAGAACGGTCATAATTCACAGGTGCCAATTCAATACACACTGACTTAAGTCAGTTTGCTTTCGAAATTGTATGATAATACATATGCATTGTTACTTTTTGACAAACAACTAGCAATCGTGCATGGTTTTTTTTTTGAAAGGACAGGAGGGGCAGAAGAGCCCCTACTGAAATTTATTAAAACAACCCAGGAGGTTGCAAAACAAAACAAGCAAGTTCAGAACAAAGCAAACAAAAGCTAGGAAACTAAAGCTAGAGGGGAAGGAGAGGTTGGTGTGTCCCCACTCTCAAACGATGTACTGACTACAAAACAATTGATGAATTTGATTTAAAAAGTCGCAAACTCTTTCGCTACCCTACAGCAAATAATTTGATTTGTACATGTCACAAGCCATGTTATCTCGCCAAGTAGCAAGCACAGACTTTTCGTAATCCAACATTAATCAGGAAAATTGAGTGAGCGAGTCTAACCGAGAATCTTTAACCGACCTGAGCCGCTGTTGAAGTAAGCGATGAGAAGAATGACACCCTGCAAAGCACATAACACCATCAGCATCTGGAAAATTACAACTAACAGAAGTAGCAATCGGGTAACAGACAGCGAGCTAGAATTACCAGGACGACGAGGGCAATGGTGAGCACGGGAGGCGAGCGCGACTTGGGGTGGAACAGGCCGCCGACGGACGGCAAGGCCCCGTCCGACACCCGCCGGCTCGGATTCACCGACCTTCTGGACATCCTCCCCTCCCTCTCTCCCTAATGCGACCACCCAAACTCTATCTCTCTCCCCCTCGATCACCTGGTCACATGAACACATCGTCGCTCAGATTATTGGCCACAAAAATTCGAAATAAAATGGGAAATCTCCCACAATGCAGCGGCACGTGATGCATCCGCAGCACGCAAGGCCCCGCGTCGGCCGTAGATCGGAATCCCTTCTAGAGCGAGGCGGTACCTCTGGCAATGGAGGCGGCGCGGCGGCGGTCGAAGACGAGGAGGAACCCGGCGCTAGGGTTGCCGGATTGGGGGTGGATCTGAGGCGCGGAGGTGGGGCGGAGTGGGGTGTGGGGGAGGGGCAGCCAGCGGGTGGCGATCCGGCGCGATAGGGACGGCACGGGCACGGGAATGGGATTAGCTTCGCTGAAGCTCACACACAGGGGAATAAAGCGCGTCCTGCTGTATGCGACGGTGGCAGATCAGCACGCCATTAGCGACCGAGATGAGGATTAGTGGAGCGCGGCCCGAATTCCGAGGGTGGGGAGGAGGAGATTTTGTTCGGGGATGTCGGTCGTCGACGCGTCCTGGCCTAGGGGGACACTGACTGGTGGGCCCCCCGGTCTTTTCTATTTCCTTTTTGTGTGCTGGTTGCCGGCCCGGGTGGGTTTCGGCCCAACCCCATCGTGCTCGTCCAGAATGTTGACTGCTCGTCACTAGTCAACGCACAAATGGCCAATCGTAACCCTGCCATGGCATCATTGATCAGGTTTCAGTGTACCTAACACTTACTCGTACATAGTTGCGGACTGATAAATTAGATAAAAACACAGTTGCACGCTAAAAAAAGAAAGTGAAAAGAAACACAGCTGAGTCAACATACCCAATGTGCCAACTAGTGTTTTAAGGCGCGCCCATGCGTGCGGACTGGCACCGGTTGGCTTGAACCACACTGAACTGAAACGTCTGAAGATCACATTAGCCACATAGTACATATAGGCACCATCCACAAGCGAGACGATGAATTTGTATGCCAGGACGATATGCGTCCGATGTTCACCTAATAACAGGAACAGGATCACTAATTGTCTCTAAGTCGGCTCAACACATAGGGGACTCCGTACTGCAAAAGCCATAGGGGCGAACACCTAACTTCAGCACCAAAAGAAAAGTGTTGATAGCCGTGAAGTTTTCACTAACGTCCGCAACGGCAGTAGAGCTTTTAGCTTCACTCTGAATCAAAAGCGTCGAGGGGCAAGATGTAAATATTGAATAGGAAGCATTGATGGCTTCACTGGATTAACGCTAGAGCCGACAGCTAGCATGGTTCACAAAGTTTTCAACAACAGCAACCGAATGCAAGTTTGTATGTCGTGGCGACGTCTGGCCAGGTGCGGTGTGGCCATCAGGTTAACGTCCTTGGCGGTCAACCCTGGGGTCCTAACATGCACATAGAATATATACAGCCCGAAGATGCAAGGCTGATCGAAGTTAAGAGTTCTTCATGCCTCAGAGCCGATCACAACTACAGTCTAGACTATTTTGTCTCCAGTCTCCAATCTGTGCAAACTGATGAGGTTGAGCACCCAGCATTCAAGGCGGATCACCAGCAAAAGGAGGCAGAAGTCTCTCTTGGATGGCAAAAGATAGTTAATCCATCCGAACAAAATACCCACACCAGCATGGACACGCTGCAAAGCGAAGGTGAAAGAGGAAAACGATGAGGCCTAAATTACTCGTGGAAAACCTTACTGGTAATAGGCGTCACAAAAGATACCTTGTTTAGCCACTCTGTTGCAGCGGAGACTGAGCTCGACGAGCCCGTTTGTTCTGAGCAGTGATATCGCTGGGAAAATGTTGCAAAAAAACAGATGGTATTGTAAGTGAAAATAGGAAAATGGACGTAAAAATACAGACGGCACCATCAAGAGCGTAGACTACCTCTTATGTGTAGTTTCCAGGGAAGTATTGCCCATGGCATCCACAGACGCGTCAACTGCTCCAGAAGTCTCGGTGACAGGCAAATCCTAGTAACATGGAAAGGAAGCATATGGAGTGGTCAGAAGACAGGAGGAAGCTATTGATAGATGTACTGTCCAGTCATGATTGATACCTCAGCAAGACTATCATCTTCAAATGTCAGCCTCTTCTTAGCAGAGGAGTTATCATCTTTTCCCGTATTCTTGCTACAGACAGATAAGAAAGTATAAGCAGAGAATCAAATAGGATGTCTAGATATGTTAGGCACTCTTATCTTAGCAAAAAGAATAAAGTAGCTTACCATGGCTGACTCTTCACTGACGGTGGATCGTTAAGACCAAGAGAGAGGTGTCTGCAGCATGAAATAATTCTAGAATGAGCGAAAGGACACACACGATAATAACGCCTATAGGAGCAAAAACATAAAGGAGCATGGAATTACGTTCATAGGAGCCGATGAAGAAAGTGTACCATCTGACCCTCCTATGTGCTCAGAGGTGCTCTGAGAAGCAGTATGATCAGGCGATGGGACATCTGAGTTTTTAGTAGGAGCAGCGCCAGCAGGCTGTCGACCATACGGTGTGACCACTGAGATAACCTGGTAGGTCTTCTGGTGCCTGTAGTAGCTCTGCTGTGTGAGGGCAACTGCAAAAATGAATCTCAGTGAAATAGTTTTTGACACATCTGGTGGATAGGTGTTAGCATTGGGAGACGTCCTGAGGAGCTGCTGAACACTCTTGCCAATAATGCGGCGTGCCACATCTCCAAAGCACACCATTTCAGCCTCATCAGTCCCGTCCAGCGCCACAAACGAAATCTTGTACCTGACATTTCAAAGCGAGAGGAACCTAATTATCTGGACAGTGTAGATGGGCAGGAAACACGATGTAAGCAGTAATCAAGCAGGAGCACACTTGAACTTGAAGGAAGTGGTCGAGCATGTGTTGCATCTATAGCCAGCACCGTCCGAAACACACAACTTGCTGCACTTGCTGCAGGATGGGAACCACCAGGAGGCATTGGGAGTGAGGCAGCCAACAGTAACGGTGCAGCGGTAGCCATGCTCCTACACCATGGAGAAGATGGCTAAGCATGACGTACAACTGTATAAGATAAGATGTGTAAGGAAGAAGTTGTGAGCACTGTCTGAATGAACGGCTCTCACAGCAAAATCATATGGGTCCATGCCGTTAAGTTCTCGCAGAGTTTTTTCCGCGTGCTGCAGAGGAGCTTGGATCTGAGCAGTGTCTTGGCGCGGCGCAGGAACAAGCCTTATCTCGAGCCTTTGTCCCTGCAAGCTGAACAACAAAGCAATCTGTCTTAGGGAGCCGGTGGCACAGGTGTAGCCAATTGCTAGAAATGGTACGTTTAGTAAATATAAGAACACGCTGGATTTAGCAGTGCAAAAATACATGCCTTGCATGGTACTGATGGGCTTCAGGAATAACAGGGTTGAAGTACCAGCGTGATGCCGCATTTCCACTCAGATAGTAGTTGCCTACAACAATACCTCCATCACGTTAGATAATCATCGAATCCTGGATAGGCGGTGTCTACGGAAACCCACCAGCACAATAGTAAGAGGCAGCACACCAAACACACAACAATTTTTGAGGTAGCATAGCCTAACAGTACAACAATAAACAGCATACTTGAGCGGAGAATAGTACCCTGATAAGACTTCATTAGCCCCCCAACAAACAACACAACAATGGGTTTTGCCTCGTCACGGCTATAGACATCATCAATGGAGAAAGCAGCAGCTCTATGTCCCCATAGGGTAATCTTCATTTCAGAATAGCTGCATTTAAGAAGGGTAGATCAGAAACGACATATGTTGACAGGAGAAAGGGAACAGTGAAGGATAGGCAGGGACAACCTTAGGTCTCTGAGCACAATGTGCCTAGTGAGTGTAGGGGCAGGCTTGTTTGGCAAGCGGATCGTATAAGCTTCAGACACCTCAACCAGCACCCCAATAGTATCTGCAATTTTATCCTGATCAGCGAAAGGATATGACAGAACTAAACAAACTTTCAGTTCTTTGGATATGAACTCACCAAGGAAGTCCTTGGTGTCACCAGCATGTGTAGACAGCCCATCTATCGATGTTATCTTGTAGGCATACTCTGGGAACCCATGCATGTCAATCCTTGCAACAGAAATGGTTGTGTGCAGGGTGAATTCCACCATGTATGGTGAATTATCGGGCCTGTATCCTGACTTTGCATTAAAAATCCTAAAGCGGCTGATAACATAGATTCCATTCTCTTCTAGCAGGTGGCTTTTGGCATCCACTTCATGTTCTGGAATCTCTCCATAGATGCTGTTACCCTACAACAAACATTGATCCAACAGTGTTGGTTTATCTGTCTATGAGTAGCAAGGCTGCACCATTGGTGAGAACACCACAACAGGAGCAGAGACAACAGCAAAGAACAGATGAGGGGTAAATAGGGCTGCAGACCTTCTCATCAAGGAGGACAAGATCAACATGTTGAATCGGACCATCATCGGTTCCACCACGATACTCCCACTTGCGACAGACGCGAACACATATGGTGGCACGCCACTGGCGAGGCCGCAACGTAGGCAGCAAGTCAAAAGCCATCCCAGCAACCTGCGTGACAGACAATAATAGACAGAAACCAAATGAGTAGAGGAGCAAATGTGAAAGCGGTGGTGGTAACATAGAATCACCTAGAAAGCACTACTCACTGTGGCATGTCTTGCTGACCTTGGAAAGGCAGCACAAACCATTCAAACCAAAAGGAAATGAATAGAACATCTATGCACACTGTTGGTTTCTCAGTCAAAGAAGCAAAAAAACATGTGGCAAGCAGCACACAACAAAAAAGACACCATCAAGAGGTGTACACCATGGATTGGTACAACCAAATTTTATTTAAAAAATGTAAGGAGGACTTCGCAGTTACTCATCAGCAAAAGATCATCAACACGCAAAAGAAACCCTCTACAACTGAGCAGCGGCTCTGTGCACCGCTGAGAAGACTTCTTGGTAGACAATGTTCTGTGTCTCATCTGTACAATTACCATCGCCATCCTCTATTAGTATTTTAAGGCCACTCTTAGAAGTGACTCGTGAAATGGCCACATACAATTGACCATGGCTGAAAACAGGAGTCTTTAAATAAACACCGACATGTGACAAAGTCTGTCCCTGGCTTTTATTAATTGTCATTGCATAGCAGACTTTAACAGGGAATTGGCGACGTTGCAGAGTAAACGGTAGCCTCGCATTCTTAAGTGTTAAACAGATTCTTGGTATATGTACAATATTGCCGGTGTGTGTTCCAGTTACAATTTGGGCCTCTATTAACATTTCTCCAATGTTAGTAACAACCAATCTTGTCCCGTTACATAAACCACCAGACTGATCAATGTTTCTAAGCATCATTATCGGCACTCCTTTTCTAAGGACAAGACGATGCTGCGGGAAGTTATTTCCATTCAAAGAATTGAGGAACTCAACGGGATACAACAAATCATAGGATTCATGTGTGCCTGGGGTTTTAGCTATTGTATCGCAGCTTAGGTACTCTTTATCCTCACCTGGCACTAAAGAGACAACATACAAATTAATACTGTCAGCAAGCTCATTAGTTGGTGTTAGAATAGCCCGACTATGAAGGTAGAACGGGTCAGAGTATCTAGCAGGCAGATCTGGATATATTGTGTCAACCATACATGAAACCTTGTCCCCATTTGGCATAAGCAGTAAGTCCCGCGGTATTTTAATCCATGTTCCATCGATCTCACCATTCTTTTTAACACCGTCTACCTGGCCTTCTCCAACGCTCAGAACCCATTTGCTGAACTTAGCGATCTCTCGCTGTCCTTCCACACTTAGGTCTGGACAGCGAAGGCGCATGTTTATTGTGAGCGGTAAGACCGTAATGTGTTTCCATAATGGAGAGTTAACTACAGCAGCATTTACAATCTCAGCTCTAGAACCACCCTCAACCACAGGCAAAATTTGCCGAAGGTCACCACCTAGCACAACAACTTTACCGCCGAAAACCAAAGCATCCGCACCTTCTGTCTTACATGCAAAAAGGTCTCTAAAAGTTCGATCTAGGGCCTCAAACACATGCCGATGCGTCATCAGGGCCTCATCCCAAATTACAAGCGATGCAGATTCAAGCAATTCACAAAGCATCGAGCCACGCTTGATGTCACAAACAGAAGTGTCATCTAAATCACACGGTATCTTAAAACGTGAATGGGCAGTGCGGCCACCTGGTAGTAGCAAAGAAGCAACCCCAGATGATGCAACTGCAAGAACAATCTTTTCATGTGCACGTAACCAAGTGACTATAGCCCCCCAGAGAAAAGTTTTTCCAGTGCCGCCATAACCAGACACAAAAAAAAGCCTGGCCTGTTATTTATAACTGTATCCGTAATTGACTTGAAGGCAGCAAGCTGCTCTTCATTCAGTTTCTGCACCAAAGACCTGGCCACCGGCATCAGCTGCGCAGCATCATACGATAGTTCATCTTCAATAAGCCTATTACCAGAAATAGAGTCTGACCTACTGTTTCTTTCAGGTAGGTTTCGGTCCCTCATTCTCACCCCATTTTTTGAAAAAAGAGTTGAAAGATCATCAAGCAAATAGTCCCTAAGATCTGTATCAGGCACCTGGTATTCAGAGTTGCCAATAACTTCCCTAATACGGTACTGTATATCGTCAGCCAAAAGTTTCCAAACCTTTTCAAAAAAAGCACGTTCATCATTGACCTCGCAAAAAAGGACCATGGTAATAAATAGCTTTCTAAGCTGTGCAGACGTTGCCCAGGCAGCGGCCTCATCAAAGGCGTCATACCACTCTTTGTCATCACCGAGGAGGCCACGGGCACTGCACGCTTCTTTGAACGTAGGATACAAGATTGTGTTATATCTCCTAACATCCTCATAGCTACAGGCACCTTTGACCACAAGGAGTAACATTCTAAGGAAGTATCTCTCGCCCGCCGATGGATGCACATAATAGATGCGGCCTATTTTACCAGTCCCTCGCCGTCTACGGTTCCAAGATCTAGAAGAAGCATCCCATGTCCACATGGAAGGAAATTCGCAGTAGGTAAGATCTTTAGCAGCAGGATTGTACTGATTAGCCACAAACCATTGAATCAACATTGTTCTGCGGAGGAATTCTTGGGACGCAACATCTTCTATGTCGGCATCCTCATCATAGACAATGCAGTTGTCATCTGGGAGATGAACATGTAGCCTTTCAACAGATGGATGGTGTCTATGTATGTCAAAACCAAAAACGCGCCAGCAAGCATCCTGTTCGCATATGTACCGACAGTCTAAGTATTCTTTTACTTCATTGATTGTTTTAGTTTGATCATCATGGGGAGCCGGCTCACCGTTTCTCACTCTCTGTATATAGATCTTACCACGATCGGGCCCTTTGGTAACATATTTAAACAGATATTTAATGAATATTTCTTTATTGCACCACTCTACATTTATATGAGCCTGATACTTTTTTAGGAGGAACATGTTATACGGCACAACCCAACCATTATCTAACCGCGATGAACCTTTTTCAATAAATCTTTCATTGTTAGGTCTTTTGTATACAGCAAAACCAGTCTCGTCGACGCTTGTCGTGTCCTGGTACCTTTTTGGGAATTTTTTCGAGCATTTACCATTTTTCATGCAGGGGCAGGTCTCATGCTGTGGTCCACAAGGACCATGCATCATATGCTCGGCCACCAATGCATATCCAAGAGGATCTCTTATTGGATCAGGAATCTCAGCAGTTATAAATTTGTCTATAAAGGCAGGATTTGGGTGCGAGGTGTCAGTATCTAGCCAAACAATAATATGAGCATGAGGCAGGCCCCTCTTCTGAAACTCGATGGTGTGGAGCACTAAATAGAGAAAGAAAGGGGAGCGATATCAGATGGTGGCAAAAACAACAAGGGTGTCAGTGTAAGAGATGGCCAAGGCACTATAGGAACCTACCAGCATTAACAGGACCAAATGCAGAACCATTCCGTATATCACTGAGAAGCTCTTCTAGCTTCATATTGTAGACTCTAACCACTAAGTCTGCTCTATCGGTTGGTTTCTGACCAGGCTCAAAAGATAGGGCGGCCGCAATTTCTGGCCACTTTGGATTGCACGTGAATGTCGTAAAAAAATCAGGCGGGCCATAGACCCTGCAGATTGCAATTCCATCGTGATAATTCTGGATCATATAGCGTCTACCGCCGGTGTGTGAAGCCGGTAGAATAGTTTTCTTGCCAATCTCGCTTCCATTTACACAACCGCGATCAACGGCATCTACTATGCCTTGTAAGGTTTCAACGCGTAGTTTCTTTTGATTGTTGATTATGTACCACAGTCTATTCTCATCAATAGAAGCACGCGCATCAATCTTAGCCTGGGTTGAGAGCGCGCCGTAGCACAAAAAAGGATTGGGCTGGGCTGGCCTATAGTGGAACATATAACGGAAGTAATCTTGCATGGTCATCTTAATGCGTTTCTTCTTGCCATTTGCACTTACACCAGCATAGGTCACGCCCACCTGGTACCCACGCTCACCGTAGGGGAAAAGAAGAGGGTACTGTAGAGCCATGAAGGCAGGTTGCAAGGAAGAAATCTGCTGCAACTGACCAGACTTTGCCTGGACCACTATATCTCGCTGGAAAGTGTCTAAAGAAAAATCACCGACGACAAGCATCGCGAGCTGGTCAACAGTAGGAAGGTTATATTGAACCGGGTCACCTTCTCTTGCCCCAACAATCCTGATTATGAACTCCTCATCGCCACTTTCTTCTAACCTATCTCTCGCCAATCTAAACTCCCTAGCCAAAGGATTATACTCATCAAGCATCTCTAGCAATCCCTGAACAATAGACGGTTCCAAAGGCTCAGAAGGGCGCTCGTCTGGGTTTAATGCATGCAGCCTGTTTCTGACCTCGTTCGCTGTATCGTATATATAAAGCTGAATAAATTTCGGGGGCTCACCGGGAGCAGGGATAAGGGATCCTATACGATGGTGGACCTGGCCACATATTTTAAAGACAGGGGGTCCACGGCTGTCATTCATAGACCTGTCTATGTGTGCGCCCATAGACGTGAAAGCAAACAAACAGTTGTACTGTCGTATATGCTTCAAAAAGCGTCTACAGGCAGCGTCGCCATCAAATCTGGCCAACAATTTTAGCGGTTTAGGACGCTCTCTAAAAGGGGGTATGTCAACCTTGCCGGACCTGCAGCATCTATTGTAAACGATCTCACCATCCCTGAAGCTGGAGCTTTTCCGGACGCACTCGTTCAACCAAAATATAGCACCGCAGTATCTACAACGATACTCTGGTCCGCCATAGCTAGAACGACCGGGATAAGTGGCTGGTCATCAAACAGCCGTCGAAGCAGGAACACATAAAACAAACAAACACAGAAGCACACATAATTAGCAGCAAGAACGTTCCTATAAGAAAAAGGAGACACAACATTAGCGTAGCCCTACAGCAAACAAACCTTTTAACGCCTCGATGTACTCCTGAGTGAAACGGCCACATCCCATCGAAGCAGAGAAGGCACCTAAAGAAGCTAACACCTGTCCTCCTCTTACCATTTTTCTCTGGTCTAGATATTTCTTTCTCTTATGACGAGCCTCGGCAGGAGTGAATTTCAGAGGCGCATAGTAGGCACCATCGGCTATGGAAGGCAAGGAAAAAAACCCAACCGATCACACGTGGATTACGTCTATAAACACAGGCAACTACACTCACAGATTGGACCATATGGCACATACACTTTCTCTTTCTCGGACGCTGCACGGTACCCATAGCTGTCGACGACGAAGAAACTATGAACGCAAAAAGGGGAAACATTATCAATATAAGCCGAATTGAAATGACACAGGAGGTCCCTGGAGGTCCCACTGAGGGCAAGTCTGAACCGTAAGAATCTACGGGGACCAGTACCAAATAAGCCTATTTGTCTCTATAGCATACAACCCGAAAAAGCAGGCGGCACAAACATTGTAAAGCCTACAGCGACAGCACATAATAAAATATTTGTCTGAGGTAATCACATAATAAAATTGAGCAAGGAAATTTTCTTGGCCAAATATTCAGACTGCATTGTCTACCACCACCAGACTGCAACTGCAATGAGACTTTATTGGCCAAAAAATTGGAAGGTACAAATACTCTCCAGCCTACAATGGAAGACATTACATAATAAAATTGAGCAAGGAGACTTTATTGGCCAAATATTCAGACTGCAACTGCATTGCCAAATCCCGTCGTTCTCTAGCTATCCTACTCAGGATGTCGGTTGCGGCTGCAGCAACAGAAACCGCATCACGAGCAATCCTACTGTATAGGACCACACCCTGGAAGCTATAGTCGACAACCACAAATCCATACAGCCTCTGCAAGAACGCTATGGCCTGCAATGCGGCCTGCTCGTACCCCCCGGCCGACAGTTCTCCTGGAGGTGCCCAGAAGAAAAAACTCCGGCATGCCATAACAGCACCGGCGCAGGGCACATCGACCTCAACTCCATAGGCAGGCGACCCATCTCCTGCCACCTCAAACACGATGGAGGCATACGGCAAGCCACACTTGGCCGCGACAGTCTGTAGCAGGGAGAGGTAGGACGCGCCAATTGCGAACATCGACCCGGCCTGTAAGGATCCAGAATGCGGAATGCGTCCCCAAAATAAACACGACAAAAACAAAGACGGAAGAACCCAACA
The DNA here is from genome assembly GCA_038087645.1 of Saccharum hybrid cultivar R570. Lineage (NCBI taxonomy): Eukaryota > Viridiplantae > Streptophyta > Magnoliopsida > Poales > Poaceae > Saccharum > Saccharum hybrid cultivar. Next base: position 5,885,272 of record JAQSUU010000112.1, on the reverse strand, counting down.
CGGCAAAAGGCCATAGGAGGCGAAACCAGGAGAAAAAATCCCCGCGAAAAGGGAAAAAATCGAGGACGTTAGACATTTCATCGAGTGTTAGTGTGAGTACTAAACTGGGGATGCCATAAAAGGGGATTCGGGAGGCCGTACCGCGGAAAGGAGGACGCAACGGAGCGAGAAGCCGCGGGGACGCAGCAGCAACGACCCCGGCGTAGGTTGACCGCCCGCCCGACGCAGGCCAGTCGCCGGCCCTGGCACAGCTCGCCAACGGAAACAGATCCAGCAGCCGATTCTTCCCGCAACACCCTAAAAACGAAGCGAAGTTAAAATGTCGCCGACGGCAGCAACTCCGTCGACCAAACCAAAGACCAAAATCTAGCGCAGGGAGCAAGCGAGGGTTCACCCACCTTTCGGAACCGGCGGAGGGGAAGGAGAAAGGAAAAGTGAGGTGCGAACCGCGTCTTTATTATCCAGGGAACAAGCAGAGGAGGGAGGCTGATGGTGAGCAGCACATCGCGGTGCGGCTCGTTGAAACGACGCTGACACGCGGGACCCGTCAACAAGAAGGCCCACCAGGCAGCGACGGCACGCAGCGCAGGCAAATACCCACGCTACCCATGGGCTGACCCGCAGAAACCGGCGAAAAGCAGCCTTCCGAGACGAGACTGGCACTGGGACCTCCCTCTCCACCCAACCGGCGGTCGACAGCGGCCCAAAGCAGCCAATGCGCGGACGACAACGGCAGCTGACCTCTGCAAACGCCTAGCCCACGGTCAGCGCAGAAACATGGTCAGCGCAAGCACCACCGTCGGCCACCAATCCGACGGCCGACGTTTTTTTGCCACCGTGGCCTCGCTCTCCCACCGCTGTGGCCACCAGATTGCATATCTTTAGATGTAGAAGTCTCAGGGCCCTACGTTTACATAAACTAAAATCACTTGTCAGGATCATCTGAACCTATATCCCAACCTAGAATAGTTGTTTGGTTTGCATCATGAGTTGGAGCGATCTATCATCAACCCATCCTTCATAATCTTCTCCGGTAGCTTAATTTGATGGACGGGTTGATTCCTCAAAAAACCTACATGACGTGGCTCCGTTCCATGATGGATGGACAAATTGTGGATAGAGCGATGCCGCAATCCAAACAGATTGCAATTTAAGATGCTCAATTATGTATCACCAAAGAAACACGGTAAGCTTTCAAACCGTTGGTTTGTTTGGTGATGTCAAAAGACTACTTGAGTCAACGTCGGTGTAAGTATAGATTTGCAAAATCCATATAAAAATATAAATTTGAAAAGAAATGGAAAATATAAAAAAATCGAGACGTAGCACCGTTAAAACCAACTGCCTACTTGTGAGAAACTGAGACGTGAGACCGAGAGCGGTGCATGTACAACAGCCGAACCCAACCATAACGCGAGGAGACGAAAGCAATTTGCGCACCAGAGCGAATCATGCGGCCCAACCCACTACAGTTTCCACTTCAACAAAGAACGGCTCGATACGTGCGTTCAAAAAAAATTAAGGAAAAATTGGCTATGTCCCATTAAAAGATGTCAAGTTTAGCTATATACCATTAAATGATTTCTTCTTTGCTATATAGCACCGAAAGATCACAAAGTTATTAGTTTCTACCACTTTCGTTAATTTCGCTAACGTTCGCGTTATATCTCCGTTCAAATCATCTTCTTCGAAGCATTTCCCTCTCCAAGTCATCTCTCTCTCCCTCGGACCCTGGATGTGGAGGCGTGGAGCGCGAGGTTGCCTCGCCGACGACCTAGCCCCACCTACACCACCGCCACCCACGCCGGGCACGGAGCCCCACGACCTCCGATCCCTCTATCTCTTCCTCTTCATCTTCTCCTACTTTTCCCCACCTAGAGCAGCACTGCCATCCATGGTGGCCACTCGGCCTTGACTGACCGGCCTCGGTCTCCACTCAAGGCCGCACGCGTCACGCAGCGCAAGCCGAGCGTGACCCGGTGCGTTGGCGTGCAGCTCGGCGGGCCGAGGTGGACAGTGTCGTGTGCTACTTCCGGGACCTGCTGGCCTGTCGTGTGCTGCTGCGCTCGGACCAAGCGTTGTACGACAACGGCTGCTGCGCTCATGCGTGCGTACGCCGCCAACACGACGGTCTTTGTGACCGACTTCGCCACCGCCATGGTGAGGATGGGAAACCTGGGCCTGCCCGCGGGGAACGCCGCCGAGGTCCGTCTCAACTACGCCAATCCCCCGCCCAATTTGACTCACTGGTGAGCACACACACCCGTGCATCCTCCTGACCTCTCAATCTCATTCACCCGATTCGACTCTCCTGTGAGCACACACACCTGTGCACCCTCCTAACCTCTCAATCGCGTTCACCTGCTTAGCATTGGGGCTTTTTCCTGAGCGTCGCCGCTTGCCGCACCCGAGACAGGCCCCGCTGCCCTGGCGGCCTTTGTAACACCTTAGGTGTTAAACATGCATTAGCATTGCAAATCATGCGCATGAGCATCATATTGCATTCATTATCACATGTAATGTAAGTATAGCTTTGAAATGAAACATGTGAAACATGACATTGAAACATGAATGTTGCGGTTGCGTGTTTTAATATAACTAGGCCATGGTTATGCTCATTATGCTATTAATACATGTTTGTTTTACAATACCAATCATTTAGGAATATTTAGCATCAAATTTGGAGCAAGTTTAGTATTCAAAGTTTCCTCAAAATTTGCTTTTAAAAATATTCTAGAAAATGGAATTTTGAATTAAAATGGACTTTGAATCTTTAATTCAAAATCTGTTTGGAATTTAAAAATGTGCCCTAAAGCAATGTTGTAGAAAATTAAATTTTGAACAACTTTTGTTTTGGGGTCAACTTTTGAAAATACCTTTTTCTACTTCAAAATTTGAATTTGGGACTGTTTTAGAAAATCTGGAATTAAAATAGAAAAGAAAAAGAGTTTTTCTGGCTTATCGGGCCACCCGCCTCGCTTTCGGCCCACCAGCCGAGTCGGCTCGGCCTGCTCCCACCCGCTCAGCCTTGCTCTCCCTCGCGCGCGCTCGGTCGACCATGGTAGCACCTGCCCGTCGTGTGGATGCCGCTCGCCATCGCCGGCATACGGGTGGTGATGAGGACATGACACCATCGGATACGACCATTGATTATAAGGTGTCCTCGTTCCTATATTTGTATAGTAATTTTGGGTACAATTTACTTGGTTCCACATGTACATGTCGTTATTTGAATATAGGTATAAATATGTCTCAAAGTGTAAGTTCATCAAAGTTGAACTTTCGGTTCATCGGCAACCCGATAATGCTTCATTGGGAAGGTCATAACTCATCCATCCAGAGTGCGATCGAGGTCAATGAGCACTTGATGGAAAGCTTATTTGATAAGCTTTCAAATAGATCTGGTCCCACCTCAATATCATATTGGCAAGGCCTCCAAATCATCAAGACATTCTATCGCTATTTCTGTCGGGTGCTACGGCGTCGTTGCGGGCTTGTTATTCACACTTGGGACCCAGACCCAAATTGGAGCACGCCCCAAGAAGATGGAGAACACCTAAGAGATGCCCAAGGAGGTCCTCCTCCTTGGCCACCACCTTAGGGGAGTCAAGCAAGGGCGTCCAAGCCAAGTTAGAGGCCCAACCCATATCAAGTTCGAGTCCATCTCGGGCTCCAAGACCAGTCTGTAGTAAAATGAACGTCCAGGACGTATCCGGACTCTATTTTCGATGATCCACATATGGATGGAAAGATAATTTCATTAGCTAACCAATGACTTTGGTTTGAGGCCCAAATTCTATTGGAGTCAACATGAATCATCGAAACAAGTTGACGTCCAGAATCTGTCAGGACGCTGCGTCGCCGTCTTTTGGGCCGTTTAGCGCTTATAACATGTCGAGACTTCTTAGCGACGTGATTAGGGGTCCTTGGATGTCCCTTAGGCTTTATAATCAGTAGCCACCGCCTATATTAGGGTTTGGGTTTTGCTTTAGATCAATCTATCATTGTCTCATTGAACAGTCGCTGTTATCGGTTTGCAAGACCCCAACTTCGAGTGCTTAATCATTCATATGTAATTATCACTTCAATTGAGTTGCATTTTATCTTGTTCTTGCTTGTGTTCTTTGATTCACAGTAGGGATTAGCCTTCATAGCGAGGTCAACCGAATTGTGACATGGTTGATAACCAGAGGAGACGTGGTGCTAAGGTTGCAGGGTTCGGGTCTTTATGATCTGAAACCGGATCGGTGTGTCACTTCCGACCAAATCGATAGTTATCTTGAACCTAACGGAAGATCAGGAATCACGTTCCCATCAGGTGGCGCCTCTGTGGCCCCCGCGCCCCTTCGCGTTCGCCTTAAGCGCCCACACTTCCTCCTGCTCCATTTCTGTTTCACCTCGCTCACTCTCGCCTAACGCAGCAGCCGCGGTGCTCTCAACGCCGCTGCGCCCTTCCCGCCGCCGCCAAGCTTGCCTCCACCGTCCACTCGTGTCGTGGCTCCGTTAGCCCGGGCGTGAGCTCCGCCTCGACTTAGCGTTGCTTCTGCACCCCCGTTTTCGCCGAGGTAGTGGCCCATGTCGCCCGACATTACTCGTCGGAGTTCGCCGCTCTCACCGGCAACTCTCTCTGCTCCTCCATTCTCTCTGTTTTCTTGTGCTTTTGCACCGCCGAAGCCTCGCGCAGCTTCTAAGCGCCATGCTTGGCCTCGCCATGGCCGGCATCGGCGTTTTCGCTGCCGTGCCTCATCGCCGAGCCGCCATGGACGGCGTTGAGCTTGATTCCGAGCTTCCCTGGTCACGCCACTTGCACTGCCGCGTCCGCCTTGGCACGATGGTCGCGTTGGTGGTGACCTCGCCGCTGGTAGCCTCGCCAACGACGAGATCTCGCCGTTGACCCTTTTCCCTGTCACTGAGGGGGTGACAGGTGGGGTCGGTTGACTCAGGGGGCCCATGTCAGCCGCTGTGCGTGGATCTGGGAGCACGGGGCTGGGTGCGTGTAGCATTTTGGGCGGCTGGTTTTTCAAAAGAATAAAGAAAAGGATTTTCAGATTTTTGTTTAAAGCTTCAAAAATTTATATCTTGAGAAATATTGCTCCAAATTTGATGAAATAAATTTTGGCATACTTCTTAGGAGTAGATCTACAGTATAAAAATATTGCATGTTGATTTTGTGATACTTTTCTGTGAAAATTTATTTAATTCTTGTATTTGTTGTTATCTTAGAAAATGTATAGTAAATAGAATAATTATCAAAAAAAAATATGGTTCTAGTTCTGTTAATCTTCTTTAGTAATGTACTTTGTACAAAAAAATATGTCATGCATGTTCTTTAGAGAAATATTGATGTGTAGTTCAAGTGCCTTTAATTAATGATTTTTGTTATTTTTGATTGAGAGCAAAAAATTATATAAAACATGCATATGATAATTTTTGTGCACTGATTGGTTACTGTAGAACATAGAAAAAATATTAAATTTGTTGTTTGATACTTTTCATAGTACAAAATATTTTCATGCTTATTTTTATGTCATAGCTTGTCATTTTTGTATAGGCTGTTTTACTTATCCAAATCCCATGAAAATTTTATGGTATGCTACTTGGAGTAGGACTATGCTATTGTAATTTTTGTAGATTTTTCTATGTATCAAAAATATATGTTGCTGTTGTAACCCTAGTTTAACTAGAATATAAAATGTTATTCTTTATGGGTAATTAGTTTAATAATGATGTTTTGGTGTATCTTTGAAGCATCCAAATCACTTGCTGATGTTACTCGTCTTGTAGTGTAGTTATGATTAATAAAGTGTAGTAGCACTTATGTTAGGGCTATGTGTGAAATAGTGTAAAAGTAACGGGGATTATTATAGAAGAGAATACAGTAGATGACGGCCCTGTTCGGCAGGCTGTTTTTTAGCTTATAAGCCGGCTGTGGCTGATTTGCTGTGAGAGAAAAACACTGTTCCACGGCTGATAAGCCGTGCTGATAAGCTCAGCCGAACAGGGGAGACATGTTCTCGTAGTAACCGATTGGATGATGTTGTAAAAATGTTTTGTCTCTAGTTTATACTATAAGTCTCAATGTGTTCACCTGCATATCATGTCATCATGATCATAGCATACCACCGCATCCGATGCACCGTTTACATGTTTACTTATACAATTGCATCATACAGGATCATAGGAGGAGTTGCCAATAGCAGTTCAGAAAAAGCAGACTGGGACAGATTCACAAGAAACCCAGGCACAGGAGGTGCCAGAGGAAGAGGAGCAAGGAGATGACTTGCCCGAGTGCGTGGATCATCAACCTAGTTCGTTCGAACGAGGCAAGCCCCGGAGTATTCTAAGTCTCCTAATTTATAAAAGCAATTCTTTCTATATATGAGTTAACATATTGTTGTATTAAGTTGTAGGAGTTGATTGAAACCGTTGATGCATTTATTACTATCTTTGCCTACCTTATTACCTTTTTATCCCGTTAGGTCAGGATTGAATAACTGGTTAGCCTTACTTAGACCGGTAGCGATCGGTGATTTCTGGTCACCTACATTTATAGGTGGTTACTGTAAGAATTTAGCTATGGAAAGAATGATATCCTGGAATTAACCATGTGTGATGGATAATTGGAGACCGGACGGAAAAGTTGGAGGCAACCAGACAGGGTTCTGGGGTGCTGTTAGTTTTCCGTCTGTATCGATTAAGGACTGTTCGTTGCTCGTCCCTCTTGTCATGTTGAACGCATGCCTCATATTTAACTAGCCGAATAAAGTACCTTTCGACCGCGAAGCTAATGACACTATTCGAGCCGGGATAAACTCGGATTGGCAGGCTGGTGCTGAAGGGGTGTATGACGGAGACATGAAGGGTAAGCTCAAGGTGCGTCCTGGCTATCGGGCGGTCCCTGGGTAGTGCGGTCTATGACTGTTATCCCGCGGCTACTTGGAAAGTGTTATTGGTGATCTAAGCGACCTTGACGGAAAAGCGTGATTTGTGTGAGGAATAAATCACCAATTGGCATGAAGTACCTTTTCAGAGCCCACAACGGCAAGCAATTGACTCGCAGAACTATTGTTTATTTGGCGTGAGAATTCTGAAGGCTGGAATTTACCTGCAAAATGACGGTAAGTTGCCATTACATCTGGAAGCTATCATGTTTCCCATGTTTGCTTGATTTCCACACGTGCTTGATGGTTTACCTCTTAACAAGCTATATTCCAAAGGATTTTCTGTGCTGAGTGTCATGTCAGGACTGAGAAGGTTCGTCCTCCACAATAAGCTGAACGTCACAATATGCAATTCCCAACCGTATAGAAGTCCTATAGTCGGTGTTTATTTTCGAAGTGTGCTGTAAGATGGTGATAATTTATCTGTTACACTTGAGTTTGATGAGCCTAAAGCAATGCTCACAACAAAATGCAGACCGGGGAAAAATGAAGTGAATGAAATCACAAGGTTTTCTGCACACAAATCCATGAACAAAATCACCTGAATTAAACAGCAAGTTGCCTGAATTAGACATTGATATTACCAGGGGATCACAGATAGGAAATTCAGACAACCCGTGGGCTATTTAAGCCCCTATATGCCACAGCACATTCGCGCGTGACCAAATGGAGGGCCGGTCCATTGGTGACCATGCTTAAATAATCAACCATACCATAAATCATCCAACCTATTGGATCAGCTCCATCGCGCTGAACAGCCTGTCCCATCAAAATCGGATCAAATCCACACTTTCTCCCTCTGCCTCAATTGCAATTCGACACTCATGTCTGTGTAATGAAAATCTAATGAAATTCACAATGCTTATCCTTACAACATTGCATTTTCATATTCTGAGCTCATGGCCTTGTCCCTAGCCAACATGCTTTCATCTCACCATCTCTGCATTGACAAAATGGCATGATGATCCAGGTCTCTCATCTTTCATCAGGCACTAAACACTTCATGAGATGCTTCAGGCCCCATATCACTTCCATCACAGCATCATTAACACAGGTAGTATACTCCCTAAAAGTATACACAACAGAACTGGCGCTGAAATTCTGCACAGGCGTAAGCAAATTAGCAAACAGGGGAAGTAACAATGACCAATCTTGCTTAAAGGATTGCTTTATGTTCAGCCTTTCTAGCAGCCAGTGTTGCAATCCAGAATAGGTTCATGTGCAGCAAATCTATTTTATTTTATTTGGTAGTGTTGGTAGTAGTACCATGTCAGGCCTCAATCATAGTAGGTACAGGTTGCTATTAGTGTGGCACAATGCAATACCATCACAGGTTTAAACCCATTCATGCCAATTGATTCTTTAGAAACCTTTGCATCGTTGGTGTGCATTTTAGGAGAAAAGTTTTTGGTTGTGCATGCATGCTTGAAATAGCATCACACTACATGGTTTTCCAAGCAACCTAAACCCAGGAGGCCTGGTTTTGAGTTTTGATTCCCCATGGGAGTGGATTTTCGGGACAGGGCTAAAGAAAAACCCTCGCCTCTATGCGGTGAAATACGCAGCTGCAGGCGTCCTGGCAGTCAGATCTGATCTGGATTGGGTTATTTCCATTACATCTTCGACACAAATACATAGAGCCAAGGGGAGAAGATAGCACAATGCTGGCATTTTTTTTGTGTGTGGGTAGGCAATGTTAATCCTGCAAATGGATAGCATTTTGGTTACATGTTGAATTCAAATGTAATATAGATATATAAGTATCGTGTTTTAACTTCGATATAATATTAGACCCAGTCCTTTTTTGGAACATGAGCTCATGTTTCAGCTAGCTTTAGGTTGAGCTCATCTGGTTCGTTTCTACATGCTAAGTTCAAGTATGACAGTTATTTATATATCCTTATTACCAAGCATCAATATTATCGTTTCATCATGCTATAAGGAAATAATGTGCCGACTCATCAAGGACTGACTAACGAACTCATTTTTCAGGATACCAGTTAGGAAGCTCAGTGTCGTACACTACTAGGCAAGCTGCTGAAACTCTCTACATTATAATGTAATTGACCTATCTTTGTTTACGATGAATGATTGCATGCTTTGGCCATCTCTTTGCTTCGGCATCACTACATACCTGTGTGTACTAACAGCAGGCTTTTAATTTGGTTTTTGTTGCTTGGACTGCACAATTCAGTATGTTTTACACCAATGCTGACAGCACAGGACATCCAGCGCCTTCAATTGCGGGCGTTCCATCCTAGTTTATGTCTCCTTTTTTTTAAAAAAAACGTACATCTCTTTTTAGTTTTTGCGCACAAGAGAGCGCAGTGCATTGACAGACAGCGCGACAGTGTGCCCGCGAGCAGCAGGTAGTCGAAGTTGAGCAGTCAACATTCTGGACGGGTACGAATGCAGGATGGGGTTGGGCCGAAACCCGCCTGGGCCAGACCACCAGGCACCAATGTGGTATATTTTACTTAAAAAAGAAAGGAAAAGAAACACAGCTGAGTCAGTGTACCAATGTGGCAATGTTTGAAACTTGAGAGTCCTCCGATAATCTATATATATGACCAAGTAAAAAGTCACTTGCACATAGAGAGCAATGCGCACTAACATTGTTCGTTGATTTACACGTAATTACCAGTACCCTTATTATTTCTGGGCATCCTCCTCCTCCTCCTCTATAACTCAATTTACATTTCTCGCATCCTTACAGCTGCAGATACAGGTTTATTAAGGCGTTGAATAAGTTACAAGTCTCACAAGTCACGGGGTCTTCCATCGATCAGCTGCAGAACAGAGTCTCCTTGGTGGGGTTCCCAGTGGTTGAATTTACTCTGTTCGATAAACGATGAGATCAACAAACAAATCACTAGACTTAATGGCCATCAATCCGTCCATGTCAATGCGTTGTGTTCTTACCCGTCAGCAATTTTGCAGAGGTATTCCCGTTGATCGTCTCGCAGCGGGACATCGGTAAAATCTGCAGGTTGAAGAAAATGGTGCATGGTGGCACTACTGCTTATGTGATCATGTCAAGACTCAAGAGACAAGAACAAGCTCATTCATCCAGTTTGAGCTTTGCCTACTTTTGCTCATTTTGATTTTGCAAAGGGGAATAATGGAAATTTGTTTGTGCCCCCTCTACTGATGACAACCTTTTGAGTGGAGAAAGGTACAGTTGCTGAGTTGCAGCAAGAGATGGCTATCAGAGTAATATGCAGAAATCACTTGCCTGCCCCAGTTATGTTGGCACCTTTGAAAGAAGTGTTTCCTGTGACAAGTGCCCCTTCCAAGTTGGCATTTGATAAGTTTGTCTGCAAAATGAAATGGGGCAAAACCAATCACGAGAGTGTTGAAAAACGAATCACCATGCCTGAAATCTATGGACAGATAGTTCTTTGTTTCATAAAAAGTAAAGTAAGAGAGGAGCATGAACAAAATGGGCCCAAATATAAACGTCTGATTTAATGATGGCTGAACGTTTTGGATGAGGATGAGATACTTGTCAGGTATTTTGAACAGAATAGAATACAGCCGCGTGCTCAGGCGTGCTTGAATTGAATCTTGATGAAACTGAACCGAAACATCGTGCAATGCTGAACATTTTACCTTCGTTAAATTCGCCAGCGAGAAATCGGCGCCTCTAAGATCAGCATCAGAGAGATCAGCGCCTGAATCCAGTAAGCCACACAGCCAAAACCAAGTCACAGACTTTCCAATGAGAACGAAAAAGAACTTGAATCATCGAAGATGGAGTAGCAAGCAAATTCAATACTTGTGAGGTCTGCATCGAAGAAGCTCGCGCCGAGCAGGTTCGCGCCTTTGAAGTTCGCCTGCCTCAGTATAGACTGCATCATCAAGAACATCAAGAATAAACAAGCATGAGCAGGACCCTGACAAATGACATGCTTTTTTCTGCATTTTTACACAGAACTTCGAGGATTTGGCGCGTTTCTAGGCTTCTTCTTCACATCGAGAAGCATGCGATAGCCATTGTAAGAAAATTGCACAGGCTAGGCAAGGTGAGATGTGCATGCAATCGCAGTACCGTCTTGAAGTCCTGCTTGACGAGCGTCAGGCCGCTGAAGTCCTTGCCGGTGAGGTCCTGCCCCCGCGTCACCTGCTTCCCGTACGGACCTCCTCCCTGCAGCCACGCCACGCGCGCGCCGTCAACACCCCGATTTCGCAAGAACTTGGGAGGACAGCAGAAACAAAACAAGGCAGGGTAAGTAAGCGGCGGACAATGAATGCGACGGCGGGGTCGGCGGAAAGGAGCGATGCGGCGACGAGCGCGGCGGCGCCGGCATTGGCGAGGTGGAAGTGCACGGAGGAGCGCGCGGGCGTCGACGTCGCCGGTGGCGCGGCGCCGGCGAGGGCGGGTGGAGACGGGCCGAGCTTGAGGGCGCTCAGGATGGCCATGGCCGTGAGCTTCAGTTTCAGAGCTGCTTGTTTTTGTTTCCGTCTAGGCTACGTACGTGGCTGTGTGTTATCCGTCTTATCTGTTTTGTGGTGCTGCTTGGGATTGGCCAGTCAGCCGAATCCACGATGCCTTCTTCCATTCCTTATTTCCTTCTGTTTTTGTTGGACAGAAAAGCAAGATCAAAATCCCCTCACTTTAGTTTGAATCCAAACTAATCCAAAAATCAATTCAGAGCAAACCAAAGTTAAACGAAGATACCTTTGGACAAAGACACAAAGTTCACCTAGTTCATCTTAGGGGAAAAAACATACATGCTCCCTTGGAATGGAGACTTTTTCCTGTCTCATACCTTTTCCTATAAAAATGACTGATTTTCGTGAAATTTTTAAATGATTCTTATAAAATTTATGAGTTCTAAACATGCATACCGTGGAGAATGGCAGAAATGAATGGATGACGCCGTCTCCTTCCGTGACGATGACTTTACTTTGGGGACGAGCTGGACTCAGGGCTGGATGGTCGGGCTAGGTCCAAGCGTGGCCCAGATATAAAATAATTAGCAAAAAAATTAATTACCTTAATTGACTGCTTTAAATCCGTGCAAATCTTTGAGGGAGGAGTACCGGAGCAGATGCCCTAATTATGTGTCCATATATGCAATTATTTATCACATTAATCCTACCAGCTCACTATTTCCTGCCCTGTGAATTTCTGTCATTCATCAAACGTGCATCGGATCATGGCATGTGTAAAATCTTGGTTGAGACCACCATACCGTTGGAGAATTGGAGTTCTTTGTCAGACATATACATGACTGATTTCAGATTTTTGGTCTGGGCAATACGGGATCACAATGATTCTTAGGATTTCTAGGAGATATTGTAACACCCCTGGTGTTAAGCAACACTAAAACTTTGGTCATGTCATCATCATGCATCATGAGCATGTCATTTAGCTAACTAAGTCTTGCATTCACTAAAAGCAATGTTAAATTGTTAGGGTTGCAATGCATTGTTTGATGAGATGTGTTAAAACCAAAAATGCTCTCAAGGTACTTTGGGACCTTGCAATTTTGAAATGCACATAAAAACTTGGAATTGTGCCCAAATAAACCTTGGAGTGTAAATGTTTTATTTACACTAATGATAAGTGTTGGGAATGATTTCCAGTTCAAACTATTAAAATTTGAGCTTCAAAATTGAATTCAAAGTTGAAATCCAATACTTAGTTTTATTTCTCTAAGTCTTGGAAGTTCAGTTTTGATTCCCTTTTGGAGTATTTATAAAATGATTTTTCTCAAATAAACTTGCCTTAACCATGGGCATCATTTATTAGTACAAATTTGTACTATAAAGTGGTGGTCTTGGTTGAGTTGTGTGGCTCATGTTTAATCACCAATTAAATGCCAAAGTTGCTTAACAGCTTAGTTTATTCTAAACCTTGATTCTGATTTTCCTTTTCCTTTTCTCCTAATTCAAGGTATCCTTCTCTGTTGTTAAAAATCTTCAAAACTAAAAGGTTTTGGATGTTGATCCTTAAATCATTTTTGTAGAACTCCTGTAGTTGTACAATTTTGGTTTTTGGTGATCATCATGTTACTTTGGAAAATTTGGAGAAAAAGGGAGAGGAAGGTGGCAGTTTCAGTTTACTCTGAAACTGAATTTTTGTTTCAGTGAAAACAGTTTCCAAGTGCACTCTTTTGGAATGAAAAATCTTCAAAATCTTTCCTCCTTTGATGTTGATTCTTAAAGAGAAGTTGGAGATGGGAGATCAGAGAACAACTTTTCTTTAGGATGATCAGCGAGTTACTTAGTGGAATTTGGAGATCAAGAGAGGAGAAAGGAGACGTTTCAGTCAGTTACTGTTCACGGCGTCAGCATGCTGCTCGGCTGCTTCACCACCGACCGCTTGCTGCCCTTGCACCGCTTCTCACGCGCTCGCCACGCAGTTGCTCGCCTTCACGCTGGGAAGCAAGAGCTGGATGCCCTGAAGGTTCCCGCGACCCCCTCCCTCCTACTTAGCACCAGAGCACCACTTCCTTCTCTTTCCGTCCGCCCAACGCCATCGCCGCCGTAAGGAGCTCGAGCTCGAATTCATCCTCCTTGCTCCACCATTTCCTAATTCGTCTTGCCACCATGTCCGGCCCCACTCCGTGCCTCGATCAAGCCCACCAGAGCCGTACCCCACCGTTTGAGCTAGCCGCGCGACAAAGTCGTCTTCCTTGGAGTTCCGCCGGACCACCGTGACCGTCGGCAGGTGGTTTCTCTGCCTTGTTTAGCTTCTCATCTCTTAGAATAGGGTCTTGAGGTAGAGTGGAAAGAGTTGGGAGCTTTGAAGGGTCGAGATGGCAGACTAGAGGGGGGTGAATAGTCCTTTCTAAAGATTAAACACGTTAGCTAACCGAAACAAATGCGGAATTAAACTTATCGGTCTAGCCAAGACTTCACCCTCTAACTAAGTTCTCAAGCACCTTAGAAATGATCCTAATTAGGCAACAAAGATGCCGGGCTAGCTAGTGCTCTCCTAAACAATTCTAACTTGTAAGGTCACACAAACCTATACAACTAGTACTTTCAATCAAACCGTGGAGAACCTACACAAACTAGTGAAGCAAAACGCACAAAGCCTAAGCTCACTAGCAAAGCTTAATAACAAGGCAACCAATACCAAATTAGAGAGCATAAATTACTTAGCTACACAAACTAAGCAATGTGACTAACAAGGTTATACAAACTAAATTAGCCACGCAAGGGGATACTACTAGCTACACAAGCAAGAAGATAACTAGCAAGCTACACAAGCAAACTAGTCACAAGAGCAACTACACAAGCACAAGTATATGAAAGTAAAGACAAGCTTGTGTTGCACGAAGGCAAACCACCGAAAAGATGAAGAACAATGTTGACACGGTGATTTTTCTCCCGAGGTTCACTTGGTTGCCACCAAGCTACGTCCCCGTTGTGTCGACCAACACTTCGTAGTTCGGCGGCTAATCGGTCACACACCGAGCCTCTCAAAAGGCGTCACAAGAACCCACCATCAAGTGTGGTAGCTCAATGACACGCTCAACTAGAGTTGCTCTTCGCGATCCCTGCGGGGTGAGCACAATCCCCCTCACAAATCTTCTCCGGAGTCTCACACAATCTTCTTGCGAGCTTCGACGGAGCCACAAGCCACCGACGGAGCCACAAGCCACCAAGCCGTTAGGAGGTGGCAATCTCCAAGAGTAATAAGCACCACCGGCTTACAACACGATCACCTAGTGCCACTCGATGCAATCTCTCAAAGCAACGCACTAGAATCAACTCACTCGTAATCGATTCGCACTCTTGCTAGCACAAGTAAGTTCGAGGCTCTCCAAGCACTCCTAGAGCATGGACACTAAGTCCCAAGGGTGCTCAACACCTGCCATGGCTGGCCACCACTTCTATTTATAAGCTCACAAACAAATATAGCCGTTAGTCCCCTTACTGAGCAAATTTCGGGGGCGATCGCACCACCGACAGACGCTGCCAGCGTCCGTTGCTCTTGTGCCAGCACCGCTCGATCGCTGCCACATGTCCCACTTCAAATACGAGTCGTTGATCTCCAACGGTCGGCTAACTTCAACGCACTCTCGAACCAACCGACGAACGTGTCACACGCAAGCAAGCCCGCGCGTCGTCGCACCGTTAGACGCGGTCCAGAAAGGGCGAAACCGCGCGGAGCTGCGATAGACGCGGCTCAACGTCCGTCGCTCCTGCGCACCGAAGCCGCCCTCGCGAACTGATTGATAGACGCTAACGTTAGCGTCCGTCGCACGACCACCGCAGCGTCTGTCGCCTCCTTCGATCTAGGCCGCGCCTAGGGTAAGCCGACAGCAGGGCAGCGTCTGTCCCACCGTGGCCAGCGTCTGTCGAGTGTTT
This sequence comes from Saccharum hybrid cultivar R570, assembly GCA_038087645.1. Lineage (NCBI taxonomy): Eukaryota > Viridiplantae > Streptophyta > Magnoliopsida > Poales > Poaceae > Saccharum > Saccharum hybrid cultivar. The sequence continues at coordinate 5,870,003 of JAQSUU010000112.1, read as the reverse complement.
CTCGGCGAGAAATACTCCCGCGACTCGCCACTTCTTCTGACCTTCGGCGTAAAGGAAATTTAGTATTTCATCTCTAAAAAACGCCTGAATCTCGTCTCGTAAGCTCGGCAGGAGGGAGAGAGGACCCCAAACCCCTCTCTACCCCTCAAACTCCATTGCCTTCACAAATGTGCCAACACCACCATGTGAACATCACCATGTGCACGTGTGTTAGCATTTTCACAATCATTTTCTCCGAAAGAATTAACCACTCAACTTGCCACGCCACTCGATCCTAACGCATATGCAAAGTTAGATCGCTCAAGTGGCACTAGATGACCGGTTAAGTCTTTCTTTTTCGTCGGTTAAGTCTTTTTGAATACCTTTGTACTCAGGGTTCTTTAAACCCTTATTGCAGGTGAGAGTCGACAGTAGAAGAGTTTGTTGTGAACCCTTGGGCAGGGTGAATCTCTCTTGTGTGTTGCTAGTGGTACCTGCCATGCTACCCTACTGCCTAGTCGGCCAAAGTTTATGTTGTAACAACTTAATGAATGATTTGTAAATTTATAGTTATAAGTCTTTCGCTGATTACTCTTATGTAAGTTATTGTATATTTATACCACTGTTGTAAACCTGCAATGTTTCTGTAATGGATCCTGCTTGAAAGAAAAATGTGGATGATTCAGGGTTCCCCGAGGACACCTGATAGACTACTGGAGTTGTCTGACTTGCATGTGCTGCTATCAAAAGTCTGGAAGACGATGATATGCATATGTGGACCATATGATTCAGGTGGTTCTGCCACATATATTCACAAGAATTTTATCTCTGAACATCAGGATAGCTAAGCAAAATTCATATGGTCACATCCTTACCAATGGAATCCGAGGTTCTCATGGAATCATTATTCAGCTTTGTGCAAATATATTTAACAACCTCCAACTGGTAGTAATCAACTTCTGATCGGCTAGGTGAGTTTCCAATAGCTTTTACCTGTTTCTTCAATTATTCACTGATGGAATCATTATTCAGTTTCATAAAAAAATAAAAAACCTCCATCTGATAGTGAGCTGAGATTCCAATAGTTCTAACATCTTTCTTGAATTATTCAAATTTCCCTTTTCAGTTTAGTTTACCATGTAGCAAGTGATTAAACTATTGTGCATCATGGTATTACTTTTTTGTTTTCGCTCACTATCAGTGTTGAACAGTAAACAATTGGCAAGTTGTCTCCTTCACATAATCAAGACTTGAAGGAGCACTGATTGATGAGGACACAAACTTGCCAGACAATCATTGCAGAAGCCAACGAGTGGACTGTGACGGGCAATGGTGACGTCGGCATGTCGCATCGCTATTTAGGCTATCCGCACTCATGGACCTCTATATTCATCCTCTATACGTTCTAGTCAGCAAGATTCTCTCCTCTATACTCAATTCTTCTGCACCCATCTATCCTCTATATCGTCCTCGATCCACTCTATCCACTGTGGGACCCATTTGTCACTTTATCTAAATATATCCATGTGTGATTTAGTTTTAAAGGATTTATTGAGACGAATTTAATGGTGCAATCGAAATTTAATTTGGATTTTTGGTTTGTGAGTTATGGCATTTTTTTTCTTTGTTTAGCTAGTGGGGCCCGTCACTGCACACTATAGAGTAAGCACTGTACTACTATAAATATAGAGTGAGAGAAATGATAGAGTATCGTTTTAGAGTACCCAGTGTAGCAGTTTTTACTCTATATTCTTACTCTAAAGCTTTAGAGTATCCCTTTAGAGTACCCACTGCGGCTAGTCTTAGCCTACTCGAGTCTGGGTGCTGATCTGAGTCGCAAATAAAGCTTTAGAGTATCCACTGCGGCTAGTCTTAGCCTACTCGAGTCTGGGTGCTGATCTGAGTCGCAAAATTAGTCACCATGTAGTTGAAAGTTTGGATGGGTGCCCTCTCTAGGCTTGTCTAAGCGTCGCGTTGCGGACACCACAGCTGCTATGCTGCTCGCGTAGCTGGTGCATATAGTAACGTTTTACACTCCTGTTAATGAAAAACGCGTAAATGGACGTGTTCTAGAAAAAAAGGATGACAGAAAGACTACTTTTTATTCCAATGCAATTATAGAAAGACCGGCTCATGTCAGATATGTATACGAAAGACTAGTTTTCCTTACTTTTTGTATCATACAATTCAGTTTGTTCCCACAAAGACTCAAATTAACATGTGTGCGTATTGTGCTTTTGCTATTTCTCAATCCATGAACCATTCTTCTTAATAGCGCTATAAAATTATCGTAGCAACGCGCAGAGTATCATCTGATATACTTAAATGTTCATATAAGTCGACATTATTTATTTAGGAACAAATGCATTTAAAAAATTGCTGGAGTCTTATACTATAAATAAGTAAATTAATCAAATACGATTGGCTTCGAGGATTTCTTGCATGACCCGCTTGAGCGCCCAGTCCTCTGTCACAATAGTACCGTGGTCAGCCCCATGAAGCTTGATCGACTTGTACAGCTTGTTCTGTTTCGGCTGCCGACGCATCTTCTGGTCGAACGCCAACATGCTGATCAAATTGATGGTAACGTCCCCGTCGCCATACACTATCTCGGGTTCCGCGTCGAAGTCGCCGTCCCAGTAGACGAGCTGCTCCGGCGTGTCGTTGCCGACCCCGTTCATGCACGTCGTCGGCACCATGGGGGCCTGGAAGTAGCGCATCTTCGGGACCGCTCGTCTCCTGAAAGGCTCCACGCCGGCGCTGAACCCGATGGCGGCGAGGAGGTCCTCCACGTCGTGGGCGGAGTAGTTCCTCCGCGCGGTGACCACGAGCGGCCTGTCCCCGAACACCGCCTGGGACGGGAAGTTGACGATGGCGGACTCGAAGCTCCTCCACATCGGCCTCAGAGTCAGCGCGAGCGGGGTTACCGTGGGGACGTACATCAGTTCGGACCCGGAGACGAAGCTGTGCAGCGTACCCATGAACCCTTCCGCCGGCACCGGAGCGACGAGGATAAGGTGCTTGATGTACGCGTCTCGCCACGCCATTGGAGTGCTCCGCACGAACTCCAGCGCCACCATGCCTCCGAAGCTGTGCCCGAAGAGGATCACCTTCTTGTTCTCGTTCTTTTCGCTCGCGTCCTCGATGAGCCTCGTCAGCTGAAAGAAGTAGCGGGAGAAGACCTCTGATCGTTGGCCGGGCACCGGCGGGGCGTAGCGGAGGTCGTACTGGGCAGCGAACAGGGTGTCATTGTCGCGGTACCCGACCCTTTCGAGCTCGTGCCTGAGGACCTCGAAGCACGCGGTCCTGCGTTCAGAGTGTGCAGAGCCATGCGGTCAGTCGTCAGTATTGTCTGATCGAGCTACTCCTACTCGTCATGGATGGATGGATACAGTTCAGTACGTACGTGGAGTTCGGGTTCCTGTGGAAGCCCCGGGAGGAGCCGAAGCTGCGCACGCGCGTCTCGACGCCGGGGAGGTTCCGGTAGTCGTTTGCGACGGGGTCGTAGACGAGGGTCATCTGCTCGATGAAGCACTGCACGTAGTGGTGCGCGGGCAGGTCGGAGCAGTTGGCCCAGAGCCCGAACCAGCCCTTCCCCTTCATCGCGCCGCACCGCGGCACGGAGGGGCGGTAGGCGTCCGTGAGCCGCGCCTCCAGCTCGCTGCAGGTCAGCCCGGGCACCAGCACCAGCGGGTGGAGGAGGACCTCGCCGTGGCTGTTGGCAGCACCCTGCGACGGCTGGTGGTCCGTGGGCGAGAGAAGCTCCCGTAGGCCAGTGGGGAGCAGCAGGAGGAGGAGGAGCGGCGCCACAACCTGGACAATCCTCGCCATGATGTTGCCCGCCAGCTGTGTCTGTGGGTAACGTAACGTTGGTACTCCTCACTCCTTAGTGCAGTGCATTCCAGTCGGTCACGTTGGTACGTACGCCTTTATGCGCGCACTGCACACCGTTTCGCGCTCCACATGGGGCCGCGCCGTCCGAGAGGGGAAGAGCACGTGGTGCCTCCGATTCGGAAGGACCCGGCCACGACCTCGTATGGATACCTGCCGACACTGGGAGAAGGACATAACGATGCGATACAGCAAGGTGGAAAGGAGAGATGCAATAACCCATCTACTTTTAAAACATTCAAATATATCGGTTGCGACATACTCTCTCCGTCCCATTGAAAGAGTCGTTATTGACTTTTAGACTTCTTGTTCGACCGTTCGTCTTATTTAAATTTTTTGTACAAATAAAAAAACTAATAAATCATTATTAAAGTATCTCTAATGATAAAATAAGTTATAACAAAATAAATAATATTTATACAAAAATTTTAAATAAGATGAACGGTCAAACAAGAAATCTAAAAATAAAAAACGACACTTTCAATGGGACGGAGAAAGCAGTCTGAAGACAGTTGAAACACTTGAAAATCATTGTAACCATATGCTACATCCAAATAAAACACATGCAACGTATGTGTGAAACATATGTAACATCTAGATAAACACATGTGCAACATGCATCTGAAAAACACAGATGAAATATACCTTTGAAACATCTGGAACACTCGAAACATACACTTGCAACGTACCTCTGAAACAATTGCAACATATGCAATATCCCCCAATCTACTTTTGCAACATCTATATCGAAACAATTGCAACATACATCTAAAACATCTGAAACACTAAACATACATATGCAACATAGGGGAAGGGAAGGCTGGGCCGATCGATTCCGGTCGCCAGGGTGGGGGGAGCTCGGTCGCCAGGGTGAGAGAGGGCGCCGCCGAGGGTAGGGAAGAGCCGTCTACTCCCCTGCTACACCGCCGCGCCACCTCTATGGATCTCACCAGGACCGAATCTACGGGTGTCGTTGGGGCGCTCCTGGTGGGTGAGGACGCCGGGGTGAGGGAGGGGCGCCGCTGGGGTGAGAGAAGGAGCCGCCGAGGTGGGGGAGAAAGACGCTTTGTGTGGGGGAGTGCGCACGTCGGGGTGGATGAGGACGCCGCCGCTAGTCAGGGAGACAGCCATCGCCGCGCGTCGGGGTGGGGCAGTGCGCGAGCGCAGAAGGGATAAAAATGAGGAGGATGAAGCGAGGGATAATTTTTTTGGAAGCGAGCGACACGTGCGGGAGTGAGTGGTGGGAGATGTCCGTCAGTCCAGGTGTCTTAATTGTATCAGCATCCTTATTTATTTGGCTCCTCCACGTTTCCCAATCGGCTACCTTGTGCAGGTAACATGCATGAACCACGCCGATTGGCTCCTGATTCTATCCCTTTCGTGAAAAATTTCAACTTACGCCGATCGACTCCTGTTTCCATCCCTTTCGTGAAAAGTTTCAACTTAATTTTTTTGTTGTTGATTGATTTCGACTCCAACTTAATTTTTTGTTGTTGATTGATTTCGACTCCAACTTAATTTTTTTGTTGTTGATTGATTTCGACTCCCATTTCCATCCTTTTCGTGAAAAATTTCAACTTAATTTTTTGTTGTTGATTGATTTCGACTCCTGTTTCTATCCCTTCTGTGAAAAATTTCAACTTTATTTTTTTTGTTGTTGATTGATTTCTACTCGTAGATATTCTCGAACCGTTTTTTCCATCTCATCGCAGATCTTTTTTGTTCTTATATACTGTATACGTACGTCTCTCGTTCTCTACGATATCTCCTCAGTTACGAACGGTGGCTGCGTGCTTGGCCACGACTAGAGGCCACAGCGAAAAGTCACGGTCGTCGTCGATCCAAGCATCATGCGGATCTGCTGTGAGGCCCGCTGAAGCAAGCAAGCAGCAACAAGAGGTCCGCCAGACAAGCCACTGTAGCAGGGAAAAAAGCCTACAAATGTGCGGCTTTCGTAGCTATAGCAGTAGCAAAAGACCAAGGAGGCAAGGAATCGACCAGACAATTATGCACGAGCATCGGGGACGGCGACAGCGACAGCGAGGTATCGGCGGGACGGCTCAGACTGGGGATACAATTCCGGCCGGCGACAAGTTGCTTGTGGCAGTAGTCCCAGCGTTGCCGCTGCTGAGAATGGCGTTCCAAAATTTTAAACACTTTCCCTATGCTACAGTCGCCTGAAATTCTTGATCTGTTCAGGCGACGTATGATGCGTTGATAGTGTTTGAGGATCTCTGTTCGTTTTCAAAGGTGTCTGGTGGGTTGTATTGCATTCGGATATGATCAATTACCATGTCCACCCGTTAACAGCCAAGTACCCAACGCACCGTGTCTGGTGGCTTCTGTTTCGACACTGTTCGTATTCCTCGCATCGTGCGCCCAGCAAAGAAAGTGGAGGCGATTTCAAGGTTCTGCTGCTGCGGTGATTGCTCCGGAGACCTCGTCGCGCATCCCCCGTTGCGGAGTGCTGCCGAAGATATTTTACAGAATCCCCGTCGTGCTCTTGGATGTGGCCGCTGCTTTACTCGACCCCGTTTCGTGGATCTGTATTTTGACGAGGGCAGAGGGATGGAGATTTGGGTGGGGGATTTTAGGATGTAGGTGGACGGTGGGGATCGAGAGGCAGGGGACTCGACTCGGGTCTCGGGCGTGCCGGCGTGGGGAGCGGAGCGCGTGCTGCTGCGGCCTGCTGGGATGATGTGGGGAGGGATGAGCGAACGTGCAAGCGGGCCGTGGGTGGCATCGCTCCTTCGTGGTCGCGGCAGCCGACGAGCGATACGGCGCTGTTGCGAGCGGATTTAGACCGGCTGCGCTGCTCTGCTGTTGCGCTTGGAGCGGTAGCAGCAGTGGCTATCTCACCGGCCAAGCTAGAAACGGGAGCAGGACAGGGGCCGCGCAGCTGCAGCTTGCCTGTTGAGTGTTGAACTGTCGACGGATGGGCCTTTTCCCTTGTCAGAGCTCTGCACTAGAACAGCTTGCATGGCCCAATCCCTGCAGCGATCAAGAACTGCACCGAGCTCAGGGCAATGTAAGATACTTACTAGTATGATTTGATTACTACTGGTATTTGACTAGTCCAGTGTCGTCGATTTGTTCAGCTAACTCGGCAGAGTGTTCAAATGTTTGCTTCTCCTTATTTTTTTACTGTGTGTGTATGTTCAGTTACCTAAGAGCCAACTACCTGCAAGGAGATATCCCTTTGAGATTGGCGAGCTCGTGCACCTCACATTCTTGTATGATCCTTCACATTACATCACTAATGGTAGACTTGTGATTGTTGTTGTTGTTGTTGTTGTTGTTGTTGTTGTTGTTGTTGTTGTTGTTGTAATCCGTTCGGCCTTGATTGGAAGCCTCACTCACCTTAGCATTCTGTAAGTTTTTCTTGTGCGCTTGCTGGAAACACATAAATACATAGTTCTGATGATGTAAAAGTAAAAAAATTGAGAGAGCACATAATTACCTTGCATCTCCTAGGAACCTGTCTACTAATTTCTTCTCCGGGGAGATCCCAAATGTTGGTGCCCTCGGGACCTTCAAAAACAGCTCGTAAGCACCTTTGTCCCTTCTTTACCTGCTTGTTCCTAGTTATGATGTTGGACAGCTGTATTTATTGTTGTTGTGCATTTGTTCACGTGATATAGGTTTGTTGGAAATCTTGAACTTTGTGGCCTGTCCATCCAAAAGGCTTGCCGTGGAACCCTCAGCTTTCCTGATGTGCTGCCGCACTCCGATCTGCTCTCTTCAGCTGTTAAGTCTTCCATTTCTATTCATGTTATAGTGTTGAACTCTTTTTTCATAATTTTGGTGCATGTGCAATGTGTGTGACTGACTGGTGGAGTTATTTGTTTCTGGCTGATGTAGGTGTTTCTCCAATCAACAAGACATCACACTTTCTGAATGGCGTCGTGATCGGCTCGATGTCAACCTTGGTTCTTGCCTTGATAGCTGTGCTCGGATTCCTATTGATTTGCTTGTTGTCCAGGAAAAAGAGCATTGGTGGAAACTATGTAAAGATGGACAAGCAAACTGTTCCTGACTGTAATGAATTGACATCATTTCCTACTGTTTTACACAAAGTGTACCAGTAGAAAGTGCTTTGTGTGAGGGTTTGATGGGTTCTGGGTTCAATTTCTAGTTCATTCTAGGTGTATTTGTGGTTGATTGAGGACAGGGGATGGGGACTCGTGGGAAAACAAAAGTTCAGATGGGAGCGTGATAGCCAGATATTCTTTTTCTTACTGTGTTGTTCTTTTCTTCTACTAATTTTTCTTCCCTGAACTATGTGATCCTAATTTTCTTGTACATAGTAGTTGATGTGCTCTATTCCTATTAATATCTACTGTTGATGAAAGCCAAACAAATAAAACATTGAATTACATAATTGCAATCATTAAAATGGAAATTGCATGTATCGGGCACTGCAATTATAGTTTTGAGCATATGCAATATGTTGGTGTTGAACCGTTTGCCTCCTCATTCTCTGATGCTTTTCAGGCTCTAAAAATCAAAACTGTTGTCATGGGCGCTAGAGTTGCTTTCAACCATTTATGATCTTTTGGTTTGTGCTAACATTTTGACCACCACCATTTATGTCAAGTGTCTCTATTGGCCATATAGTTTTGTCAAGTTAGTTCAATTTGAAATCAGTAGTCTCCCAAAAATTGTAGTGACTATACCAGGGAACTTGTCTGAGATTGACTGTAAGTTCAACGATTTGGTTTGCCTCAATTTTGTTTGTTGCAATGTAAAATACTTAAAGGCCTGATTTTTTGAGATGGTGGATCAGATCCTTTCACTCACTCAGTTTATTAAATTTGGCAGCTTACTGGACTTCCAAGGCGCTGCTCTTTGGGTTCTTTGCTGAAGTAAAAAATCTGTAGATGTTTCCTAAAGATGAGCATTTCCTGAAGTAATTCTAGGTCTGTGCCTTTGAAAGCAAACCTCTTATTATTGTGCCTTCTAAATTTTCTCCAAATTGTATAACTATATAACCTATTGATGCTACTGTCCCCAACTCTAATTTCTATATGCAGATGGCAGCAAGAACCATTAGTTTTTGGTAGATTATGCTCTTTTTTTGGGTGTGTATTTTTAGATTTCAGGCACCAATGATGTTGTTGCTGCATCTTGGGTGCAGTAGTATGCTAGGAGCAGATGTTTTGGGATTTATGTACGTATCTTTGAGCAGCTCTTTTTTGAATAGTTTTTACGCATGTTGTGATGAGCTGATGATGTTTGGCTTGTGGATTCAGGGTCAGCATCAGTTTGGGCTGTTTGATTTTTAGCTTGGTTGCCGTATTCTTTATCTATTTCAGGTTTAACTTTACATTCTTAGTTAATTGCTAATAGGTGCATATCTTTGTTTGAGGCTCAGTTTTCAGTTTGGGCCAATTTTCATGTATCCTAATTTTCTACTACATAGTTGTTGAAGTGCTCTGCTCCTATTAATATCTGTTGTTGATGAAAAGGAAACAAATTAAACATTCAGTTACATAATTGCAATCAGCAATAATGTAAATTGCAACTATCGAACACCGCAATTGTAGTTTTGAGCATATGCAATTAGGCCTCGTTTGGTTGCCTCCGTTTTTTTTTAACACATATCACATCGAATGTTGCGGCATATGTATGGAGTACTAAATATAGACTAATTACATGCATGTCGGCACAGATTAAAAGTAGTTTACGAGACAAATCTATTAAGCCTAATTAGTCTATGATTAGACACTAATTATCAAATAAGACGAAAGTGCTACAGTACCTATTAAACTTTAACAGGGCAAAGCAACACCCTTGGTTTTCTAGGCTCCTTCAGGGCGACTAAAAAAAATGAAAAATCCTCCAAATCCTAAAATCCTGCTACATGTTCAGAGCATCTACGGCAGTCTTTTCACGTATACGGGAGCATGCAGCAGCAGCAGAGCGCGGCCAAGCTGCAGATCGAAGGCAAGCACACCCATCGTACATGAACTCGAATCGAACCACAGATACATCACAGATGCCATGAATTCGTAGATCTACTGAACCTCAACCAAAAAATGAGTCCATCCAACAAAACAGAGCTCAATGCAGGGGAAAGCGCGCGATTCCCGATTTTTCTTGAGTAGCGAAAAAGCGGGCCCTCCTACTCAGAGACAGAAGCGAGGGTGGCAAGGAGACATACAGGATGCCAATCCAACGCACGGAAAATTCGTGTACCAACACAAGCTAAAACACAAGTGTGTGCTTAAGCATTCCTGTATTTATTTAGGAACAAATGCAGTTAAAAAATTGCTGGAGTCTTATACTATAAATAAGTAAATTAATCAAATACGATTGGCTTCGAGGATTTCTTGCATGACCCGCTTGAGTGCCCAGTCCTCTGTCACAACAGTACCGTGCTCAGCCCCATGAAGTTTGATGGACTTGTACAGCTTGTTCTGCTCCGGCTGCCGACGCATCTTCTCGTCGAACGCCAGCATGCTGATCAAATTGATGGTATTGTCTCCGTCGCCGTACACTATCTCCGGTTCCGCGTCGAAGTCGCCGTCCCAGTAGACGAGCTGCTCCGGCGTGTCGTTATTGCCCACTCCGTTGATGCACGTCGTCGGCACCATGGGGGCCTGGAACTGGAAGGAGCTCATCTTCGGGACCGCTCGTCTCCTGAAAGGCTCCACGCCGGCGCCGAAGCCGATGTCGGCCAGGAGGTCCTCGACGTCGTAGGCGGAGTAGTTCCTCCGCGCGGTGACCACCAGCGGCCTGTCCCTGAACACGGCCGGGGACGGGAAGTTGACGATGGAGGACTCGAAGCTCCTCCACATGGGCCTCAGAGTCAGCGCGAGCTGGGTGACCGTGGGGATGTACATCAGGTCGGACCCGTAGACGAAGAACTGCAGCGTTGCGACGAGCCCTTCCGCCGGCACCGCAGCGACGAGGATGAGGTGCTTGATGTACCTGACCCGCCACGCCATGGGAGTGCTCCGCACGAACTCCAGCGCCACCATGCCGCCGAAGCTGTGCCCGAAGAGGATCACCTTCTTGTTCCCGTTCTTCTCGCTCGCGTCCTCGATGAGCCTCGTCAGCTGCCGGAAGTAGCGGGAGAAGACCTCCGATCGCTGGCCGGGCACCGGCGGGGCGTAGCGGAGGTCGTACTGGGCAGCGAACATGGTGTCGCCGTCACGGTACCCGGCCCTTTCGAGCTCGCGTCTGAGGGCCTCGAAGCACCAGGTCGTGTGCTCCGGGTTCCTCTGGAAGCCCCGGGAGGAGCCGAAGCCGCGCACGCGCGTCTCGACGCCGGGGAGGTTCCGGTAGTCGTTTGCGACGGGGTCGTAGACGAGGGTCATCTGCTCGATGAAACACTGCACGTAGTGGTGCGCGGGCAGGTCGGAGCAGTTGGCCCAGAGCCCGAACCAGCCCTTCCCCTTCATGGCGCCGCACCGCGGCACGGTGGCGCGGTAGGCGTCCGTGAGCCGCGCCTCCAGCTCGCTGCTAGTCAGCCCGGGAACCAGCACGAGCGGGTGGAGGAGGACCTCGCCGTCGGCAGCACCCTCCGGCGGCCGGTGGTCGATCGTCGCGGGCGAGAGGAGCTCCCGGAGGCCAGCGGGGAGCAGGAGGAGGAGGAGCGGCGCCACGACCTGGAGAATCCTCGCCATGACGATGTTGCCGGCCGGCTGTGTCTGTGGGTAACGTAACGTTGGCACTCCTCAGTGCAGTGCAGTGCACTCCAGTCGGTCACGTTCGTACGTACGCCTTTATTTATTTGGCTGAACGACGACGTTTCCCAATCGGCTACCTTTCCTGGTGCAGGGATATGATGTGGAGAATAAGAAAAGGACGGTAACGTGAAGCACGCCGTCTCCTTCTGTTTCCATCCCTTTCGTGAAAAATTTCAACACTGTTGATCGACTTCTACTGGTAGATCTTCACGAGACGTTTTTCCATCTCCTCCGATCCATATCTTTTTTTGTTCTTATACTGTATGCGTACGTCTCTCGTCCTCTACGACGATATCTGCTCAGTTACGAACGGTGGCTGCGTGCTTGGCCACGACAGAGGTCACACCGAAAAGCCACGGTCGTCGTCGAGGCGCCTTGTTCGTTTGAGTATATCAGCGGGTATCCAGTAATGTTTTTTTCTCACAATAAATCAGCAAATAGTACTTTCAACCACAACAAACCAACGAAACGAACAGGCTGCCAAGCAGCATGCGGATGTGCCGTGAAGCCCGCTGAAGCAAGCAAGCAGAAGTAGCAACAAGAGGCCCGCCAGACAAGCCAGTGTAATAGGGGAAAAGGCGTCTTTTCTCCTTTTGTTTTTAGAGTTGGGGTTGATTGGTTCTTCTTGGTTGAGTTGTTGTAATTCTTGCCTTGTATTATTATTTTCCTCATCTAATACAAATTTAGCAAAAGCTTTTTACCGTCTTTCAAAAAAAGTAGGGAAAAAGGCCAACAAATGTGCAGCTTTCGTAACTATAACAATAGCAAAAGCATCGGCGACGGCGAGGTCTCGACGGGACGGCTCAGACTGGGGATACAGTTCCGGCCGGCGACTAGTTGCTTGTGGCCGGAGTCCCAGCGTTGCCGCCTGCTGAGAATGGCGTTCCAAAATTTTAAATCGCATATATTGATTTCATAGAAACCAGTTTTTATTTTCACAGAAAAAGAAAAACCCAGCAAAGAGAAAAAAAAACAGAAAAGCTATGCGTTGCTCGTGTGATTCGTTTGCTTGTGTCACTCGAATTTTGGATCGTTTGATTTGTTTCTGACTTGATCCTGGCCTTCAGTTTTAGAAAAGCTATGCGTCAACTGAGGGCGTGTTTGCTGCCGGCCCAGGTGGGTGGCTCGCGCTCCCAGGCTGCAACGGCTCGTGTTTGGGTTCACTGTGCCCACCATCGGCCTGGCTCCCTAGGAGCTAAAACGGCCTCTCGGCCAGACTCCAGAAAAACGCTCCTCCCTTCGTCTTTCTAGGGCATGGCTCCGCGCGGCCTCTCCCTTGCGATTTCGGGGCTATGGCGGCAGGAGGCTTGCGCTCGCGCGGGCTCGCGCGGGAAGGGTGAAACCTCCTCGCGCCATTCCACCTTCCCGATTTCCGCCGCCTTTATAAGATGTCGTCCTTCTCCGCTCCTCCCTTCTGCGTTTCCATTCCTTCTCCACCCAAATCTCGTGAGAGACCTGCGGCGGTGTGGTGAGCTGGGAGCACGGCGAGCCGGAGTTGGTGACCGGCGGGCTTCGTCTCTGTTCCCCGTGGCCGGATCTGCTTCGGCGCCGCTCCGCTCTTGCTGCGTCGCGGGGACTCTGGGAGGCGGCGGTCTTCTTCCTCGTCTTCCTCGGATCCGGTGGTGCTCGCAGTGGTGCTGTGGACCGGATCTGCTTCCACTCCGTCTCGATCTGCTCCTTCTCCGTCCGGATCTGCTACTTCTCCGTCCGCTCGTCGTCGTCTTCTCGGTTGCTTGGTTCTTGCCTCGTCCGTCGACCTTCCCGAGGTGAAATCCACCCCTGTGTTCCTGTTATTCGTCCCTATTCAGTTGCCTGCTGCTGTTTTTCGTAGTCAGTTCGAGTTGCCTGCTTAGGGTTTGGTCTTATTGTCGATGATGTTCAGGTTAATGCTATTGTCGATTCAGTTCATGCTTTATGGTCGATTCAGTTGGTACGATCTGTCATGTTCATGCTTAGGGTTTGTTGATGCTGTCGATGATGGTCATGTTAAGGCTATTGTTGATTTTGTTCATGATTTATGGTCCATTCCTGGGCTTGCTCGGATCTGTGTTGCTGATGGTTAGGTTCTGTTGATGGTGTCGATGATGGTCATGTTGATGCTCTGATCTGTTATGTCCATGCCACAGTTTTTTTTTGTCATGGACCATGTTCTTGATGGTTTACTGCCTTGTTTTCATTCAAGCTGTTGTTTTTACTGCCATTTTGTTTGGTTTACTCTGCTATATGGTCGATGATGATGTCCATTAGCCACAGGGAGGCATGTTTCAGCATGTAGCCGTGGCTCTTTTTTTATGACACATACATTTAGTTCCATTGTGACGCCTGCTTTGGGTGTTATGAATTTATTTTGGTATGCAATATTCATGCATGTAGATGGATGGTGCCAACAAAAGAGAAGCCCTGGCCAAGCAAGCTTGCACCTTAGTAGTTGTCATGAGTGGCTTCTTAGCCAGTAGGATTAGGAGGATGAGACCTATCCCTGAGCCTAACCCAGTGCTGTATGAGCTGAAAACTCAGGCTGAAGAGCACAGGCAGCGTACCATGCAAAGGATTTACATGTCAACTGATAGGGAGTGTGTGTCCATGATTAGGATGAGCAGGGCTCCATTTTTTTACTCTGTGTGACCTGTTTAGATAGAGGGGCTTGGTTCCTGAGACATTTGGGTGTAGTGTTGAGGAGCAGGTGGCTATGTTCCTCTACATAGTTGGCCACAACCAAAGGTTTAGGGTGGTCCACAATTCATTTGATAGGTCCATTGAGACTGTCCATAGGAACTTCCACCAGGTCTTGTATGCTGTTGGCGAGTTGAGAAATGATATGATTAAGCCTCCATCCTTTACTACCCATCCAAAGATTCTTGGCAGCCCTAGATGGAACCCTTACTTCAAGGTAATTGCCATTTTTAGTGCTAGTTATGTATATAGTTGGTGGCCCAACCATATGGCTTATCACACTGTGACCTTTTTATAGGATGTCATTGCTGCCATTGATGGAACACATGTCCTGGCTAGGGTTCCTAGGAGAATGCAACAAGCCTTCAGGGGTAGGAAAAAGGACCCCACACAAAATGTCATGGCTGTGGTCAATTTTGACCTCAAATTCACTTATGTCTTGGCTGGTTGGGAGGGCTCAACACATGATGCCCATATCCTTGCTGATGCAATTGAGAGGGAGGATGGCTTCACTGTGTCTCAAGGTAACTAGAACCCACTGTCCTTGGGTAATGTAATAACCAGCCCTTAGACTCACTAGTTACTCAATGACCAACTTGTAGGTAAATGCTACCTTGTAGATGCAGGCTATGCATGTCGCAATGGTTTCCTACCTCCCTATAGGGGGGTTAGTTACCATCTATCTAAGTATTCAAGCACAAACAGGCCCACCAATGCAAAGGAGTTGTTCAACCTAAGGCACTCATCCCTTAGGGTCTCAGTGGAGAGGGCTTTTGGGGCTTTGAAGAACAGGTTTAGGATCTTGTATAACAAGCCTTTCCACCCCTATAAGACCCAAGTCAAGCTTGTTATTGCCTGCTGCATTCTGCATAACTGGATTTTGGGTTTTGGCCTTGACCACATAGTGCCTGATGAGGACTGGTTTCCACCAAACAACCCTCCTGTCCACCCAGCCCTAACGAAGAAGATTCAGTTGACATGACCATGAAGAGAGATGAGATTTGTAATGCAATGTGGGTTGGTAGGGGCACCCATAGGACTTGATTCATGCATGTTTGTTGCTACCCTTATTTATTTGTTCACCCTGGTATGGAACATGTGGAACTTTATTATGTTATGTAATATTTGATGGACAACTGAGACCAATGTTGTAAGGAACAATATTATTTTTTTGTCCATGTGTTTTTTTGTTCCACACAGCCATGAATGACTATTATTGTACCTCAATCTCCTGATAGCAGATTAGGATGGCTGCTGCTGAAGATGGGGCTCCAGTGGCTGCTCAGCAGGCTCCAGCACCTGCTGTTGCTGCTGCAGTAGCTGCTGTTGAGGTACCAGCCAACCCTCCATCTGCTAATGGACCCATGAGGTGGAACAACAACACCTCTAGGTTTGTCCTTAGGAGGATGGCCCAGATTCTCAATGATGTAACTAGACCTGACAAGGTGCTCAAGGACAAGGATGTGAACTTTGTTGCAAAGTGTCTCAAGGACTACAGTGGGGATGTAGTCAGCCCAACTCAGGTGTACAACCACCTGAGGAAGTGGAGGCAAAAGTGGGCTAGGGTTTGCAATCTTAAGGACCTTAGTGCTGCCTTGTGGGACAATGATGTCCATGCCATCATGCTTGACCAGGATCACTACCTAGGCCACTGCAAGGTAGTTGAAGGTTGATGTACTTCACACTCCTCCTCACCCCTCTCATTCTTTTCCTACCCAACTTGTCACCCTCCTCTCATTACTATGGACTGCAATGTAGGATCCCCCCAAGGATGCTGAGTTTCTGAACTGCCCCATTAGGTTCTACCAGGAGATGGAGGCAATTTTTGCCCACTCTCAGGCCACAGGCAAGTATGCTGTGGGTTCTGGTGAGCCCCTTGGGGTGAACATGGCTGAAAGCCAGGATGCTAAGGTGGAGGGTTCAGCTGGTTTGCCCCTTGGTTCTGATCATAAGCACCTAATTGACTTGGGTGAGGGCAGTAAGGCCATAGACCTCAAGCCCCAGTCTGCTATGGGAAACAAGAGGAAGAGGGGCAACTTCACTGAGGAGGAGGTGCTCTTGCTGACCAACATGTCTGATGCTGTGAGGGATGTTGCTAGTGCACTTAGGGAGACTGGGGCTGGTCATGTGGATCCTGACCTCTACCTTGCTGTCCTGGAGATGCCTGGGTTCACCACTGAGGCCCTCATCTTTGCCTACACCTACCTGCTGGAGAACAAGGCCATTGCCACAGGCTTTGTCAAGATGGAGAACAGTCACAGGGAAATTTGGCTTAGGGCCTACCTTGCCAAGGCCTACTACATGTAGGTCTGTCCACACTAGACAGCAAGGTTGAGAGGGGGTTAAGTGTTGAGATGTATAGTTCCTCCACCCCCTCCCCACTCTCTCACCTTTTGATGACACTTAGGTGTAGCTTTTGTGCAGGCTGGCTGACATGATCTTTTGGGTTAGTCTAGTTGGATGACTAACTATAGTGGAGAGGTGGAATTTATTTGTGCCCACATGGTTGAGGCAAACATGGATCTGTAATGCACTATTGGTGGCCTTTGTTGGCTGCCCCTATTTGGTATATGCTTTCTCATTTGCCTTGCAATTGGTCTATGCAGTTTACTTGCTACTCTATTTGTTGTTTACTTGCTACTCTATATACTGCTTTTCGTGATACTTGAGGGGAAATGAATTGGCCAATGATGCAAACAAACTGAGTACAGGTGGATCCATTTTTTCTCTGGTTTTTGCTTCACTGTTTCAGGTGTTTGTCATGTGTGCCATTGTACCCATGTGACACATCCATGCCCTGCAACAGCCCCTTCTGTCTTTGTGTTGATGGCAGAGCATGGATGTGCACATGGATATCATGTCATCCATGATCTTTCTTCTCAATCTGGTTCTTGTTTTCTATTTGGTTATGCCTATGGAGCCACCAATGATACTGTAAGGATCCCTGGTAAGCCTAAGGGGGGGTGAATAGGCGTATCTAAAAAATTCTACACAAAACTCAAAGTCACTTGTCAGCAACTGTCGGAAGTCCCGACAGATTATGTCAGAACTCCCGACGTCGTCAGAAGTCCCGACGTCAGCTGTCAGCAGTTCCGACACCTACGTGGAATAAACTACAAGTGCTCAAATGAACTTTGTGAAGCCAATAACTTACAACCCCACTTCCTAGTGGTAAGATGAAGTTGTCCAAGTGTTTTCTTGCCCTTGGAGCGCCACCAATTTGTAGATCGGGACCAAAACCTAAGAAATAGCTTGAGAGAGAGACAACAAAGACCAAATAATCTTAAGTAATCACAACAACAATAAGCACGCGGGACACAAGGGTTTATCCCGAGGTTCAACTCGCCACTAAGGCTTGTCTACGTCCTCGTTGTTGAGGTGACCACTAAGGTCGGAGTCTCTTTCACCTCCTTGCCTCTCTCAAGAAACCACAAAGGTAAACTTGAGTTATTCACTAGAAAATCAAGGGTAATACAAACTTCCCAAGGTTCTCCCACAGATCGGGAGCTCTTGGGCGACGCCTAGCCGGCTAGGGTTTCAAGAACCCAAGAGTAACAAACGCAAATCCAACCGGCTTGACGAAGAAATCAAGTGCTCAAGCTTTGAATCAATGTTTCTCTCACCAAATCCCTTCTCTCAACTCAATCTCTTGGAAGATTTGAATCTAGGAGCAAAGAGGAGAAGAAGGGGGGAGTTTGAGAGCTAGAGAGCACTTTCACTGAAGGTTTGGTCGAGTGAAATGAGTTAGTAACGGTTAGAAGTGAAGAGATGGCTATTTATACTTGAAGTAGAAATCTAACCGTTCAGATCTACGTCGGGACTCCCGACGTAGATCTCGGGACTTCTGACCTGTATAGAAAACACTGTTCATACAAGGTCAAAGTCACTGCGCGAAGGCCAACGTCGGGACTCCCGACGTATGTCGGGACTGCTGACAGTCGGGACTGCTGACGTACGTCGGGACTTCTGACGTACGTCGGGACTGCTGACGTACGTCGGGACTGCTGACATACGTCGGGACTTCTGACATACGTCGGGACTGCTGACGTACGTCGGGACTTCTAACCGTCGGGACTCCCGACGTACGTCGGGACTTCCGACGCCAAAAGTCACTAAAAATTATTCTATGTGCTCGTGAAGTGCTAGAGTGTCTCTCTTATGATTTAGTTTTAATACTTGAGCACTCTATCTTCCTCAAACCAACTAGACTTGCATCCCCCTTTATAGTGCGACATAGCCTAAACTCAAGATCAAATATCAAAGAATTTAAACGCTTTTGAGTCCATTGCCGCGTCATTTTGTAACTCGGGCTCCACCATCTCATGCATTATCCTCATTCTTATTTTGCCTGCTTGTCATCTCGATAAATCTCATTAGTCCTCTAATCGTGTGGTCATTATCATCAAAACCCACAAATAGGGCTTGATTGCACTTACAATCTCCCCCTTTTTGGTGATTGATGACAACACAATTAGAGCTTACAACAATATTTGAAATGAAACTGAGATTTTCAAGCCATGGGTGTAGAGGCTCCCCCTAAATATGTGAATAGAGAAATGAATTCTCAAATTGGCATAAGAGACCAAAATTCACATATAGAGTTAAGTGATGGGGCTCCCTTACATCCATGCTTCTGTGGGGTGCTGCACATAGTGTCACAAGAATATACGTGATGCATATGACAAGTGTGCACATAAGCAACCAAGGCGACGAAAAAAAATTGTACCCCCCTCTCATTCTCCCCCTTTGGCAACAAGCACCAAAAAGCGGAAAAAGAAGGAAGAGGAATACAACAAACTTGACAAAATATGGTCAACAACAGATAATCAAAAACAAGCAGTGACCATAAAGTGCAAGTTCTCTTTTGAAAAAGCATTTTAAAAACACATTATGAACTTTTTGCAAACCTTTTGCCTAGATACTAGTTGATCAAACAAGGTGTGCAACATTTCAAACCACATTACGAGAGTCAAGTATATTTAGTTCACTACGCAAAGCACAAAACCTTGACTCGTCGAGAGGCTTAGTGAAGATATCGGCTAGTTGCTTTTCGGTGCTCACATGGCGAATTTCGATATCTCCTTTGGCTTCGTGGTCTCTCAAGAAGTGATGTCGGACGTCTATGTGCTTAGTTCTTGAGTGGCTTACGGGATTGTTTGCAAGCTTTATGGCACTTTCATTGTCACACAATAATGGGATTTTGGTAAAGCGACATCCGAAATCACGAAGGGTTTGCCTCATCCAAAGTAGTTGAGCACAACATGCACCGGCTGCAACATACTCGGCCTCGGCGGTGGAAAGGGCTACACAATTTTGCTTTTTAGAACTCCAAGACACTAGGGACCGTCCAAGGAATTGACACGTCCCTGAAGTGCTTTTTCGACCTACTTTGCAACCGGCGTAATCGGAATCCGAATACCCAAGTAGATCGAACTTAGAGCCCTTAGGATACCACAAGCCAAGGTTAGGAGTGTGTACTAAATATCTCAAGATTCTCTTAACGGCCACCAAGTGGCACTCTTTTGGGTTAGCTTGAAATCTAGCACACATGCACACACTAAGCATAATATCGGGCCTAGATGCACACAAATAGAGTAGAGAGCCGATCATGGAGCGATATACCTTTTGGTCGATGGCTTTCCCTTCCTCATTGAGATCAAGATGTCCATTGGTTGGCATGGGAGTTTTGATGGGCTTTGCATTCGCCATGTCAAACTTCTTGAGCATATCATGGGTGTACTTTGTTTGGCTAATAAAAGTCCCTTCCTTCAATTGCTTGATTTGAAAACCGAGGAAGAACTTCAATTCACCCATCATAGACATCTCAAATCTCTTGGTCATGATCCTACTAAACTCTTCACAAAATTCATGGTTAGTACTACCAAATATTATGTCATCGACATATATTTGGCACACAAATATATCTTTATTGACTTTACGAGTAAAGAGGGTAGGTTCGGCTTTGCCTATTTCAAAGCCTTGCTTGAGCAAGAATTCCTTAAGGCATTCATACCATGCTCTTGGTGCTTGCTTAAGTCCATAGAGCGCCTTTTGGAGTTTGTAGACATGGTTGGGGAACTTGGGATCTTCAAAACCCGGTGGTTGCTCGACATAGACAAGTTCTTGTATAGGGCCATTGAGGAATGCACTCTTGACATCCATTTGATATAGCTTGAAGTCATGATGGGCAGCAAAGGCTAGAAGCATTCGGATTGCTTCAAGTCTTGCCACCGGTGCATATGTTTCTTCAAAGTCTAAGCCCTCCACTTGAGTGAAACCTTGAGCGACCAATCTTGCCTTGTTCCTTGTCACCACGCCATTCTCATCTTGCTTGTTGCGGAAGACCCACTTGGTGCCAATCACGTTTGTCTCGGGTCTTTCCACCAATGTCCACACTTGGTTTCTCTCGAAGTTGTTCAATTCTTCTTGCATGGCCATCACCCAATCCTCATCCTCAAGTGCCTTTTCTACCTTGACTGGTTCCACAGGAGAGACAAAAGAGTAATATTGACAAAAATTTGCTAAATGTGAACGTGTCAATACCCCCTTTCGAAGACTCCCTAGAATATTGTCAGCGGGATGATCTCTTTGAATGGTTTGCTTGAGTCTTGGGTGCTCAATGGCCTCTTGATTATCTTCTGGATTTTCAACTTCTTCTTCTTCAAAGATTGGTTGCAGGTTCTGTCCTCGAATCGGAGTTGGACTTGCTGCTGCTCCTAGAGGAGGTGTGGCACTGTCGCTCCTAGGTGCATCACTGCCGCCCTGCTGGACTGCAGCAGGGGTTTGCTCCCCCTCAGCATCAGGTATGTTAGCGGAAACTTCTTCATCAGCAGCTAGGGGAACCACCAAATCAGTGGCTTTATCTTCTTGTGGCCTTATATCACCGATAGCTAATTGCTTGATTGCCTCACATGGTGGATCCTCCTTTCCTACAACACTTGCATCAACTTGCTCTACTTGAGAGCCATTAGATTCATCAAATGTCACATCTACCGCTATTTCAACTCTACCGGAGGTTTTGTTGAAAACACGATAGGCATGCTCATTTGATCCAAAACCAAGAAGAAAACCTTCATCAAATTTAGGTGCAAACTTAGAGGTTTTGGGTCTCTTGTTAAGTATGAAACACTTGCACCCAAACACTCTAAAGTAAGACACCTTTGGTTTGTTACCGGTTAGAAGCTCATATGAAGTTTTCTTCAACTTCTTATGTAGATAGAGGCGATTGATGGCATGACAAGCGGTGTTGACGGCTTCACACCAAAATAAATCTGAAATCTTGTACTCATCTAGCATTGTCCTAGCCATATCAATGAGTGTCCGGTTCTTCCTCTCTACTACACCATTTTGTTGAGGGGTGTATGGAGTTGAAAACTCATGCTTGATGCCCTCCTCATCAAGAAACTTCTCAACTTGAGTGTTCTTGAATTCGGTCCCATTGTCACTTCTCATTTTCTTGATGGGGAGACCAAACTCCTTTTGAGCTCTTCTAACAAATGTCTTCACCTTGTCCCTGACTTGACACTTATCAAACAAGAAAAATACCCAAGTGAAACGGGAATAGTCATCAACAATAACAAGACCATATTTGTTACCCCCGATACTTAGGTAGGCGACCGGTCCAAAGAGGTCCATATGGATGAGCTCCAATGGTTGAGTGGTGGTCATGATGCTCTTTGGTGGATGAGGTACGCCAACTTGCTTTCCGGCTTGACAAGCGCTACATATCCTATCTTTCTCAAAGTGAACATTTGTTAGTCCAAGGATGTGTTCGTCTTTTTGAAGTTTGGCCAAATTTCTCATCCCAACATGAGCTAGCCAGCGATGCCATAGCCAACCCATGCTAGATTTTGCCACTAAACAAGTCTCAAGATTAGCTTTCCCTTTGTTGAAATCAACTAGGTAGAGCTTATTCTTTAATTGACCCGTAAAGACAATAGAGGAATCCTCCCTTCTAAAGACTTCCACACCCTTATCCGTAAAGAGACAATTGTAGCCCATCTCACAAAGTTGAGAAACGGACAACAAATTGTAACTCAACGAATCAACATATAAAACATTTGTAATTGAATGCTCAAGGGTTATAGCAACTTTACCGAGACCAAGCACATCCCCCCTAGAATTGTCTCCAAAGACAATATTTTCATTTGAGTCCAACTTTGGGGAATATGATTGAAACATACTTCTTTCTCCGGTCATATGATTTGTACATCCACTATCAAGCACCCAACTTGATCCACCGGAGGAGTATGCCTGCAAAACAAGTTTAGTTCCTTGATTTAGGTCCCCAAATGTTCTTGGGGCCTTGCATGTTAGTCACAAGAATCTTAGGAACCCAAATGTAAGTGTTAAGATAAACATTTCTATTATTGCCAACATATTTGGCAATCACTTCTCCCTTGCTGTTGTTCTTCAACACAAAGCAAGAACTCAAGCTTTGTCGAGGTGCATGAGCCTTCGGTTGATAAGCATACTTGTTAGGATTACCCCAAATCGATTTCTTTGGTCTCTGGGGCTCTTGCTTTGGTTGATACACCTTCTTTTTGGGCTTGACAAGAGCAAAAGAAGAAGAGGTAGCCTTCCCTTTTCTATGGGGGGTGGCACTGCCGCCCTTCACAGCAGCACTGCTGCCCTGGGCTGGCTGTGCTGCTCGGGGCTGCTTTTGTGCCACCTTCTGTGCAGGCTGTTCTGTACCTACTTTTCCCTTGCTCATGAACTGGACACACTCATATCCATTAATGACCTTTCTTCCATTTGTTTTGGTTCCTGCAGTGTGCCCAAGCCCATGCTTGATTGAGGGGTGTCTCCCTTGCTTGAATTGAGGCACTCTTGAATCATTTGTTTTCTTGTCACTTACTTGAGCCTTACCACTCAAGCAGCCCTTGCCAATGATCTCATTGAGTCTAGCAATCTCCTTTCTCATTGCCTCCATGTTTGCAAGGTTAGTGGAATAAGCATTTAAATCAAGATTATAACATTTTCCACAACCTTGACTAGTGGAGGGAGTAGAGATGTCCTTTGCATTAGAGGGTTGTGGGGTGCTCTCCCAAAGAAGACTATATTGCTGCCCAAGTTCTTTGTGCTTTTCATCTAAGTCACAATACTTTTGGTTGAGAGCAATATTTACCTTCTTTGTGAGAGCATGGTCTTCTTGCTCTTTGGCCAAAGCCTTGCGCAAGGAGGCCACCTCACTTCTCTCTAATGCAAGAGCTTCCTTGCTAGCAATATAAATATTTTCTTGTGTAATAAGATCATCATCTCTAGTTGCTAGCTCAGCTTGGACACTCTCTAAATCCTCCATTAGCTTAGAGATGAAGAGTTTGGTTTTAGGATCTAAATTTTTAATTACATTATCAATCTCTTCATCACTAGGTTCATCATCACTAGAGCTATCACTAAGTTCGCTACTAGAGATGTCACTAGGAGGTGAATGAGATTTAGCCTTTGGTTTTACCTTCTCACCCTTTGCCATGAGACAAATGTGAGGGGAGTAGTAGTCATCATCGGACATGTTGTTGAAGAGCCTTGGTGTGGAGGATGGCTTGTGAATGGCCACGGTTGCAATCTTCTTATCCTCCTCACTTGAGCTATCTTTTGTTGAGTCCCATTCATGTCCAATGTGAGCCTCTCCCATGTTCCTTTTGCTCTTTTTGCAGTCGGTCTTTCTCTCTTTCTTGTCTCTCTTGTAATTGTTGTCTTCGATTTCATGAGGGCAATGAGCAATGAGATGTTCGGTGCTTCCATAGTTGTAGCATAGCCTCTTCTTCTTGTTTGGGAACTTCCTCTTCACTACCTTGTAGCCTTGCTTTTTGAGTCCCTTTTGATATCTCCTCAAAAAGAGAGCAACATCTTTCACTTTCTCATATTGTTCACTATCACTTTCATCTTCACTTGATGATGTTGTCTCTACTTCTTCTTTGACTTGCTTCGGTGCCTTGGGCTTGCTAGTTGATGCTTGCTTGTTGGACTTGGACTTGCTTGTAGAGGACTGCTTGGTTGACTTGTTGGCTTTGAGAGCTACATCATCGTTGATCTTGATGCCTTCTAGCTTTGCTTGCAACTCGCCAAGCTTCTTTCTTTCATTTGCTTCTTCTCTTTGCATGTCAAATGTCAAGATCCTTCCAAGTACATCATTTGGTGTGAAGTACTCAAACTTCTTTTTGTCTCTAATTAGAGTCACTACGGTCTCATTTCTTGGTGAGTAAGCTTCTAACATAATCTTGACAACTTTGTGATCATCTAGCTCATCACACCCGTAGCCTCTAATCTTGCCCACCATGGTCATCAACCTATCAAACATCTCTTGTGGCCCTTCTCCATCTAAGATAACAAACCAGTTGAGCTTGGACATCATCAAATCAATTCTTGCCTTTCTCACTTTGTCAACCCCTTCATGTGCAAGATGCAAAGTATCCCAAATTTGCTTGGCAACATCCACACCAATCACTCTATTGTACTCATCACCATCCAAAGCACTAAGCAACACACTTGTGGCTTGACCATTTAGGTGAATGATTCTCATCTCTTCTAGTGTTGGATTCTTGGGATCAACCGGTGGCTCAAATCCATTACAAACAACCTCCTAAATGCCGGGGTGGAGACCTATAAGATAAGCTCTCATCAAGTGCTTCCACTTGGCAAAGTTAGCCCCATCGAAATGAGGTAACTTCCCGGCGGGCACATTGATGAAAGACTTACGATCATGGTTAGTCATAGACATAGAAGAATAATTAAAGGATACGGCGGCATATTTGTTGCCGTCGTTCTTCTTGCCCTTTCCTTTCTTGTCCTTCTTGCTATGCACTTGATAGGACTCATCATCATCACCATCTTCGGAGCTGCTAGAGAGCTCACTAGAAGATGGGTTGGAAGCTTTGACTTCTTTTTCTTTCTTCCTTCTAGCTTCCCTTCTCTTTCTTCTTTCTTCTCTCTTAAGCCTTCTAGCTTCTTTTCTTGCTTTCTTTTCATCTAGCCGCTGCTGCTCCTTCTTCTTCTCTCGTGCTTCTCTTTTGAGCTTTCTTGTTTCTCTTCTCTTTTTCTTCTCTTCTTCATTAAGAACTCTTTCGGCATCGGTAGCCTCAAGATGTGGGAGCGTGGAGACACTTGCTGTCGACACGCTTAGCTCGCTGCTATCGGTGTCATGCAGCTCAACTCGCTCCGGATCGACATCCACTGGCTTCACACCGCTAGTTCCTCCTCCGGGCTTCATACCTCACGCGGTGAAGCGTATGCGAGGTAACCGGCTCCGATACCACTTGTAAGGATCCCTGGTAAGCCTAGAGGGGGGGTGAATAGGCGTATCTAAAAAATTCTACACAAAACTCAAAGTAACTTGTCAGCAACTGTCAGAAATCCCGACAGATTATGTCGGAACTCCCGACGTTGTCAGAAGTCCCGACGTCAGCTGTCAGCAGTTCCGACGCCTACGTGGAATAAACTACAAGTGCTCAAATGAACTTTGTGAAGCCAATAACTTACAACCCCACTTCCTAGTGGTAAGATGAAGTTGTCCAAGTGTTTCCTTGCCCTTGGAGCGCCACCAATTTATAGATCGGGACCAAAACCTAAGAAATAGCTTGAGAGAGAGAGAGAGACAACAAAGACCAAATAATCTCAAGTAATCACAACAACAATAAGCACGCGGGACACAAGGATTTATCCCGAGGTTCAACTCGCCACTAAGGCTTGTCTACGTCCTCGTTGTTGAGGTGACCACTAAGGTCGGAGTCTCTTTCACCTCCTTGCCTCTCTCAAGCAACCACAAAGGTAAACTTGAGTTCTTCACTAGAAAATCAAGGGTAATACAAACTTCTCAAGGTTCTCCCACAGATCGGGAGCTCTTGGGCGACGCCTAGCCGGCTAGGGTTTCAAGAACCCAAGAGTAACAAACGCAAATCCAACCGGCTTGACGAAGAAATCAAGTGCTCAAGCTTTGAATCAATGTTTCTCTCACCAAATCCCTTCTCTCAACTCAATCTCTTGGAAGATTTGAATCTAGGAGCAAAGAGGAGAAGAAGGGGGGAGTTTGAGAGCTAGAGAGCACTTTCACTGAAGGTTTGGTCGAGTGAAATGAGTTAGTAACGGTTAGAAGTGAAGAGATGGCTATTTATACTTGAAGTAGAAATCTAACCGTTCAAATCTACGTCGGGACTCCCGACGTAGATCTCGGGACTTCTGACCTGTATAGAAAACACTGTTCATACAAGGTCAAAGTCACTGCGCGAAGGCCAACGTCGGGACTCCCGACGTATGTCGGGACTGCTGACAGTCGGCACTGCTGACGTACGTCGGGACTTCTGACGTACGTCGGGACTGCTGACGTACGTCGGGACTGCTGACGTACGTCGGGACTTCTGACATACGTCGGGACTGCTGACGTACGTCGGGACTTCTGACCGTCGGGACTCCCGACGTACGTCGGGACTTCTGACGCCAAAAGTCACTAAAAATTATTCTATGTGCTCGTGAAGTGCTAGAGTGTCTCTCTTATGATTTAGTTTTAATACTTGAGCACTCTATCTTCCTCAAACCAACTAGATTTGCATCCCCCTTTATAGTGCGGCATAGCCTAAACTCAAGATCAAATATCAAAGAATTTAAACGCTTTTGAGTCCATTACCGCGTCATTTTGTAACTCGGGCTCCACCATCTCATGCATTATCCTCATTCTTATTTTGCTTGCTTGTCATCTCGATAAATCTCATTAGTTCTCTAATCGTGTGGTCATTATCATCAAAACCCACAAATAGGGCTTGATTGCACTTACAGATATAAAATAACTAAACACCACCTACTCAATAAGCTGAGGCCACTAATCAATCTTTGCTATGCCAATGATGTCATTGTACAAGGTTTGAACTTTTTTTATTGTACATGTTGGACTGAGGCTACCCCTGTCTTCATTTCAGAGAGTATGACTGGCTATTATGTCATATTCAATGGGAAGCATGCTGGGATTTACCTCAGCTGGCATGATTGCAGCAGGTATATCATAGGGGAGAAAGGTGTTGTCCACCAGAAATTCAACAGTCATGCTCAGGCTGTTAGGGCTTTGCAGGATTACAAGAGAGTTGAACAGCCATCTCCTGCAGCAGTAACTGCTGTTCCCTATGATCCTGTGCCTTCTCCTCCCCCTCTTCTTGTCAATCCTCAAGGTGATAGTCATGGTGATGGTGGGTGTTGGAAGAAGGTGGTAGTCACCTGTCTTGTTGTCCTAGTGCTTGGATTCTGGATGCGCCGGGGTAACAAGGGCAGCTACGACTGCCCAAGTTAGGCCAGCGATGACTACTTGATGGAGGAGCTGCTGTCCTGATTCTTCTCGACCTGTGTTGTTGTCTGTCGTTGTTTTCTGTTATCTTGCTTCCCAGAACTACCTTATTGTTGTGGGTACTTTTGACTTTGATGTTAGTTTTAGAGCAGCAATGACTCCAAAATTAACAAGTCATTTAGTCTGAGGCCTATTTTTTTTATCTATTGTTCATTTGTCAATGCTAAGTACCTTGAATGTTGTCATTTTCATCAAAGTTCATGTCTCAATACTGCTGTTTCATGCAACCTGTTCAAACTGCCTGAAGGTGGCGGTTGCTGGCAGTTGGTGACCGGGCTGGGAACCAAACACGTTCTCGGCCCGACAGTTGGTGGCGGTTGGCCTTTGGGCCGGCCTGCAGGCTGCACATCAAACACGTTCTCGCTTGGGCCAGACTCAGGGTTCCTCTAGCCCAAACACGGGGCCTTGCAGCCCGGGAGAGTGGCTCTGGCTGGCGGCCTGGTCGGCCGGCCATGCCCCTACAGCGTGGTTTCCAAACACGCCCCGAGTGTTTTGGCGCGTGGTATTTATTCTGCTTGGGTTGTATCTCTGATTTGGAGGGCCCACCTTCTCGGTGTGTTGAAAATTTGGGAGTCGCGCCTGTACCCTTTCTGACTGATTCATTTCCGCATTGTCTTCCTCCTCGCGATGCTCTGCCCTGGTGAGAGGCGATTCGATTAGTCTCCCAGGTTCGTTCCGTCTGCTTCCTTCGATTCCATGAAATCTTTGTTGTTGGGGTACGCTCATGTTTTCCGCCTCGTTCTAGAGGTTAGGGTTTGAGTTTATTCCAAGAATTTGGTCTGTACTGTGATTGGGAAAAAGTCTACATCACCCCCTGAAGTATGGGGTGGTGTCTAATTTACCCCCTCAAGTATGAAACGGTCTAATTTACCCCCTGAACTTTCCAAAACCATCTACTTTACCCCCTAGGGCAGTTTTGGACGGCGGTTTGCTACAGTAACTATGGTAGTAAATCACGTGAGTAGATCTACAGTAACCGAATCTTAAAAAAATCGTAGTAAATCACAGAAAAATCGTAAAATGGAAAATCCAATTTTGTTGGACTCCACGTGAGTAGATCTACACAATGAACATATAATATAGTGTGCTTTAGTACAAAATTTTTGCTGTAGCTTTAAATTTATTGGAAAATCCTAATAAATTTAAAGCTATAGCAAAAATTTTGTACTAAAGTATACCATATTATATGTTCATTGTGTAGATCTACTCACGTGGAGTCTAACAAAATTAGATTTTTTAATTTACGATTTTTTTGTGATTTACTATGATTTTTTTAAGATTCGGTTACTGTAGCAAACCGCCATCAAAACTGCCTCAGGGGTAAAGTAGACGGTTTTGGAAAATTCAGGAGGTAAATTAGACCGTTTGAAGGGAGTAAATTAGACACCACCCTATATTTTAGGGGATGATGTAGACTTTTTCCACTGTGATTGGGGATGGATGGAATTTCTGGCTTCCTTGTCTGTTCTAGGGTTCGAGCAGGCATTTGGCATTGATATTTAGGTCGGATTTGCGTTGGATTTGAGGCTTTAGGTTGCTGTACTTGTCGCCCTGGGCCGGCCATGCGCCGTCGCCTTGGCCGCCTGCCGCGCGCTACGCTCGGTGGGCAGCCCAAGTTGCGCCGCCCTGGCCAGGCGGCTGCTGCCGCGCGCGCTAAGCCGGTGGTTGGTACGCCTCGCCTCCGAGCCAACCTGCTGCTGCCGCTCCCCGCCTCCGAGCCAAGCTGCTGCTGGCGCGCCCCGCTTCCCAGCCAAGCTGCTGCTGCTGCGTGGCTGCATTCATCTCTCCCTGCCCTAAGCACGAGCAGCACCGCTATCTCGACAAACCGTATGCACTCAGAGATAGGATCTCCACTCTGCTAGCTTCAGACTATTCTGAGAAACTTCAAATGCATCGATTGCAATTTGCAGATGAAGGGTGCGGCTAGGCTGAATGCAAGGGAGCAAATTTCGTCCACTTGCGGCTTGAATTGTTCTCATAGTGAATATTCTGCTGTATATATTGGGGTTGTTGCAGTTCCTTGCACAGATTACTGCTGTTCCAGATTACTTTATTCATCTGTATTTGCTGCTGTTATTTTGGGGCTGTTCTACTGAATATTTTTTCAGATTAGTTTAGAGCATTTGTTTATATTAGTTTTAGAAGTGTATATTTCCTTTGAATCATTACTTTGCTTGTGAAATGTTTGTTCTGTTTGTCCAATAGTTAAAAGACATATGAGGTATTTATCATTTATTTAGTACTCGAAATTAGTAGTTCACTATGTCTGTGCTGATGCTTGTATTACTAGTGTTTTTTCCATTGGCTTTCTCTATGTGTAATCATGATAGAATTTTGATATTTCTGATAGATGGCTAGGAAGAGGCGTCCTGGTTTTGACGTTTTGTTGAGATATCGAGCTCTAATGATTTAGAAGGCCAGGATGTTGAAGATGTTCAGTGCTCGCAGTTTCCAAGTGTTGATTCTGATCTCTATCACTCCATCTCTAACTCTGAAACTGATTATAAATGTGTTGTAAGTGTACTGTATTTGTTCCTGATTTTTGTCCTTCTGTATGTTGGTGCACACAACATGTAGGCTTAATTTGGTAATACTGAATTGATATCTTTGACTCAGCATGTTTTTTCCCCCTCTTGGCATTGTTGGGCAATAGCCTTGTTTGACTTTATTTGGCATGCCTTTCTGACCTGTAGTAGAGAAGTACTGAGCTGTCAATTATGAATAGTTTAGTAGAGGGCAGTGATGCCATCGCTTATGTTATTTCTGTATGGAGCATGGAGTTGTCATACCAATCTTTTCATTGTAGCACTTTAACCCCAACCCCAATCCTCCCGCTCTGCGTAGCTGATATTTTTGATCTCTAACGTTAGTGTGACCTTGCTTTTTTCTTCCAATTATTTGTTAGTAATGATTTATGATATGTTTTAATTTTTTTATTAAAACTTCATACTGTAGGACTCTTCTTCAAGTGGCAACTCAAGTTTCAATAATACATTGTACCGGCAATGCTTGAGATATGTACGTATTGTTATTATTTATGTATTGTACCAACAACTCTGTGTTATTCTTTCTGTATATTTTAGTTCACTCATGGAATCTATTATTTGTGTTTGTTTTGTGTAGTACAAGAAAATTAAGGATCTGAAAAGGAGATTGACAATGTCATTGTAAATTGTAATTTGGCCCATCTGTTATTTAGTTTATAATTTGGCATCTTCAACTCATTCCACTACATTTCTGAATATCTCAAACCCATAGAAAAAATTTGGTTATTTGTTATATTTGGTATATAAGTTAGCTTAATTTCAATTTTGGTCCATCTGTTATTTGTTTTGCAATTTGCTTAGCTGTCTGTATCTATCTCATATGACATTCTTGACTCTCATATTGACATGTCAGTTTGTACTCCAAAGATTCTGATAGCAAAGTGAGTTTAGGTTGCAATTTTTTTGAGTACCTTCTTATTTTATTTACACTAATTAGTTCTGTGTATATAGCCTGATAGGTTTTTGTAAATTGTGTATAGGCTTGCTTTATATTAACTTGTAGACAGTGATAGGCTTGCTTTATCCCTGTTGTTTTCAGACTAGAGAATTATAATTGATTTAATCTGGTTCTGGAAATTTTGAGTGGTTCTATACCTATTTTAGCTAATTTTGGCTCTAATGCAAATATTTTTGTGATGCAGATATGTATTATGAAGGGCCATGGTGGTTCTGATGATGAAAAAGTAAGTTAGTTTCTCTCTGAATGTATTCCAGTTTTCTTCTATTTTTTTAGTTATATTCTAGAATTTTGCTACTGCTCTAGCTCTAAATAATGGTTTCCTGGTTATTGGAATCCTAGTTATAATGTAGTTCTACTTCAGTTACAGTTGTTCATTAGGTGTAATTTATAGGTATTATTCATGTAAGTAGTACTAAGTGCTAAAACTTCATTACTTATATAGTACTAAGTTGTTTGTTTAATATAATGACCTTATTTTTTTTGTTTAGCTATCTATATTTGAAATTTGGTTTTTCTTATGTTTGTTTGGGTGTAGTTCCCTCATTATATTTGTGATTTTGTCTTTCATAGAAAATTTATGGTTTATGATATTTGCTTTTTTGTTTTTTTGGTATGTGTGTTTTAGGCAGTTCTCTCTGGTGAATTTGCAATCCTTTTAAAATTTCTGCATTCTACTTTTTTTTAATTTTAATTAATTATTTTTTCCAATGTTTGTAGTGGTGAATTTGTTAAGGTTGTGCTCTTTTTTTGTCATCCGAGTTGAATTCAGGTATGTTTTGAAATTTTTTCCTTTGTTTTTTATTCCTTGGTTGACCATTCAGGTGTTGTTTGTTTTGTTGGATGTAGGTCAAGACAGGTGAAGTTGGAGGCGCAGTCGTTTTCAGCTTCCATTTTACTGTCTTGTTAGTCTAGTTAGAAGGTTTGGCTCCTCCTGATGCTGCACTTACACTACAGTTCTACTACACTTTCAGTGGTTAATCAGGTGTAATTCCTAGGTATTTTTGATGTAACTAGTATTAATTGAAAGAATTCATTAGGCCTATATTTGGGTAATATATTTTGAATGGAGTATGTTTCCTTTTGCTTTATTTTTGGCCTATGATGCAAAACATAAGATTTAGATATGAGGTGGGTGCTTATTTGTTTTTTGTTGCTTCTGTTTCTCATGACTGTCATCAAAGCCATCTGACCCATCCATTCCCTAGCAGCAGTAGTTTCATACTTGGCTGATGGCAGTGAATGGATGGGTAGAAGGGTTCCATGACAGCCATGATCTTTACCTTGCTGTTCTTCTGAAATTTGTTGTTACATGTGCAACCACCTATGATTCAACTTGTTTGAATTGCACTCCCAAGCTTGGAATGCTGAGGCCATTCTTTTCATGATAATGCACTTACACTAATTTAATGGTATTATTGGTGTAACTAATTCTAGACTTGAATTTATACTTAAAGTTTTGTTTATCTGGCCTTTTTTTTTCTTTTTTTTTGTATTAGTAGTTGTAGATGTTTCTACTGTCGTTATAATTTTTGATTTGTAATATTTCATGACTATTTTTTGTTTAGAATTTGTTCTCTTTAGTTTATTCTGTTTTTTTAGTTTTCCTTGTTTTTCTTCTTGTGTTGATATTTGAGTTCTACAGATGTTCATGCAGAGGCTGAGATTAGCGGGCCGGTTGTTGATGTTCTTTCTTTGTCTTTGGTGATTTTTTAGAATCTGAGGTACTTCTCTACTCATAAAATCATCCCATTTGTGTTCTCTGTATTCCTAAAATTATTCCAATTTAGGTTAGATTTTTGTTAATCCAGCTGCCAGTTTTTTTTTAATATATTCCAGTATTTGTCCTTCTCCCTGTTTCTCATCTCTTTTGGGTTTCATCTCTAGCCTACCCCAACTTGCTTGGGACAAAAGGCTATGTTGTTGTTGTTGTTGTTGTTGTTGTTGTTGTTGTTGTTGTTGTTGTTGTTGTTATTCCAGTATTTGTCCTAATGCTCGAGCTCTAAATAATGGTTTCCTGGTTATAAGTATCCTAGTTACACTACAGTTTATCTACACTTACAGTTGTTAATGATGAGTAATTCCTAACTATTATTGATGTAACTAGTACTATATGCATAAAGTGTATTATGCATTTCTTTGATTGTAACTCTTTTTGTATTATAATTGTTTCTGTTCTTCTGGTTTGCTGAGGTTGAGCTGGATGCAGGGGGAGGCAGAGCTTTAGTAGTTTCCGGTGCTGATTTTTTTTTCCGTCGATGCATGTGGTTGCTGATGGTCATTTTGTGTTGTTCATGACATTTCAGAATCTGAGATACTACTCTACTCCTATATATTTGTGTTCTGGATTTGTTTGTCTGTTATCCTTTTCTTCTTTGCTGACTTAGTTTATCCTTTACAATTGGTTTCATGCCTTCCAGGTTCTGAAATGTTGGATTACTAGCTTTAGGCATTATTTGAAATCTTGCTTCATTTATATGTTGGTACTTTTCATGTCATGGCCCCTCTCCTATGTGTAGGCTGAGGTGCAGGTTGATGCGGAGGTCAAGGCAGAGGCGCAGCCGTTTTTGGCATCAATTTGGTTTCATGGGTGAGTATTTCATTCATTTTTATATATTTTTTAAAATTTTGCCTTTTTGTATTTGTATTGTTTTTCAGTTTTGTTTTTTGAAAGGTTTTTCAATTTTGTTTTGATGTCCTTCAGGACATGTTTCTCTTTTATGCTTAGTTTTGATCTCTTTAGACGCTCGGCATATTGTGGAATTCTCTATGCATATTTTTCCTGTCCTATGTTTGTTTTTTTGGTCTAGAGGTGTTGTTCTTGTTTGTTTGGTCGAGCCTAGAGATTATCGGTGTTGTTTTTTTCGTTTGTTTTGTGCCATCCTGTTTTTTAGCTCATTTGGATCCATTAGTTTTATATGAAATTCATCTCGATCCATTGGCATTGTGCATTTTTGCTTTAGTAAAATCTAGATGTTGCTGTCGTCTCTGTTGGTTTGACCTCCTGTGTTGTTCAGTCTTTAATCTGTCAATCTTTGATCAGTTTCTTATAGTAAGATTCCTTGTAGTAATTTATCAGTCTTTTTTATTTGATTGTTTCAATGTGCAATTAGGCCTTGTTTTTCATCATCCCATGTGTCTATTTTCATAAGACAGCTAAAACATTTTTGGGCTCCATACATTTTATCTCCCATCTGCTGCCGTGCAGCAGTTATTTCTTCTACAGTAGGTGCCGTGCAGCAGTTATTTTGCCATTCATAAATTTTTTTTTGAATTTTTTTTTTGGTTTGTTTGTTTCATGTAGTTACCTCAGATTTTTTGTGATTTTGCATTTCATAGAAAATTTCTGGTTTTTGTTTTTTAATTTTTTTGGTATGTTTGTTGCAGGCAGTTCCCTCAGACTTTTTGTGTTTTGCATTTCATAAAAAATTTCTGGTTTTTGTTATTTGAAAGTATGTTTTTTGGTATGTTTCTTTATGGCAGTTCCCTCAGTATTTTTGTTTTTTTTGCAATTCATAGAAAATTTCTGGTTTTTTATATTTGAAATCTGTTGTTTGGTATGTTTGTTTATGGTAATTCCCTCAGAATTTTTGTGATTTTGTATTTCATAGAAAAATTCTACTTTTTTTTGTTTTTATTTTAATTATTTTTTGTTCCAATGTTTGTAGTGGTGATTGCGTGAAGGTGTGGATGTTCTCTGGTAATCCGAGTGAAATTCTGCTATGTTTCACTCGAATTTTTCTATTTGGTTATTTGTCTGTTTTGTCCTGGAGTACTCGTGTGAGCATCAGGCTTCCATCACACAAATTTTGCTTTTTGTCACATTTGTGTGATTTGTGCTTTGAAATTGCTTGTGTTCAAATGGGTCAAATCACCCAAGTTCCAAATAGATGGATCCAAAAAAATCATCGTATTCCAAAAGGGACCCTATATATATATATATATATATATATATATATATATATATATATATATATATATATATATATATATATATATATATATATATATATATATATATAGCCTAACAAATTCACATTCGTATAAAACAGATTATCCACAATAAAATCAGAATTGTGAGCTTAGGGTTTGTTTGTGATAGTTCTAATTTCACGAAAACAACTCCACAACACCAGCTGCACCATAGAGCAGCTTCACCGTGGATCTGTGCTTCGACAAAACCGTTTGAGACAACTCCACCATGGATATGGATCCTATAAAAAATCATCCAGGGACCAAATTAAAAGAAGACATGATTATCCTGTCGTCCTCCACGGGAAGAGGCAGGGTCAGGTCAGAGCGGCATGACACAGCCATGGCAAGCGGGGTCATGGCGCGACGCGACCATGCATGGTGGGGATGAGTATGGCCGTGGCGTCCATGGAGGAACCGGGCGCAACCACGGCTTGGTTGTGGGCAAGCACAAAGGCATGGGGTTGGGGCAAAGCATGGCCATGGCGGA
The DNA here is from genome assembly GCA_038087645.1 of Saccharum hybrid cultivar R570. NCBI lineage: Eukaryota > Viridiplantae > Streptophyta > Magnoliopsida > Poales > Poaceae > Saccharum > Saccharum hybrid cultivar. The sequence goes on along the minus strand of JAQSUU010000112.1, from coordinate 5,834,473 downwards.
GTTGTCGGTGGGAACATAGGAGTTGGCTCGAGCAGAGCATGGCCATGGCGGAGTCGCCGGCGGGAACACTGGCGCAGGCTCGGGGTAGAGCACGACCATGGCGGGGTCGTGGGCAAGAGCACGACCATGGCAGGGTTAGGGCGTAGCATGGCCATGCTAGGGTCGAACGGCCTCTGACTCCTCATAGTCATATGTTTACACCAATTTCACGTCGGAATCCATGTGCAAGCCTAGGTCCTCGGTCAATGGATGTGTGCGCGGTGGCGGTTGGGAGCGGCAACACTAGGCACGGTGGTCACGAGCTAGACGTGACAGGCTAGGTGAGGTAGAAGAAGGCCAGACATGGTGGATGGAGGAGACAGGGCCAAGCTGCGGCGCCGATGGAGACCACATCTAATCTCACGAGTCACGAGGAAGAAAAAGAATGAAGCGAAATGGTATCTTAGATTGGGTAATCGGTGGCATGGTTGATAATTTCTCGTAAGTGCTCCATGGATCTCATGGATTTGGAAGGCATCCATGTTTTGTTGGATCTTGAGTTGGTGAAGCTGGTGTTTAACAAAAAAAAATCTAAGAGTGAAACTGTTTTTTTAGATCTTGAGTTGTTGGGAGCTGCCCCAAACACCCTCATAATCAAAATCGACTCCAGAGGTACTAACTGTAGAGCTGACCTGAAAGGAGGCTCCTAGCTTTTGCTTATTTTATTTAGGACTTAGAGCATCTCCAATAGTTCAAAAAAATGGAAAATTAATGAGTTTCTAATAGCTTTTACCTGTTTCTTCAATTATTCACTCATGGAATCATTATTCAGTTTCATAAAAAAATAAACAGCCTCCATCTGATAGTGAGCAGAGTTTCCAATAGTTCTTACATCTTTCTTCAATTATTCAAATTTCCCTTTTCAGTTTAGTTTACCACATAGCAAGTTGTTGACGCCGAATAGGATCCGGATCATACGCCAGCAAGGGCTAGATCAACCGGGTCGTCACAGACCTAAGAACGCAGCGAGGATGTTAGTCCTTCGTGGTGAAGAACGGAGACGTTTATAAGCAAATCACCAAAGGATAACCAACGTGCTTGTGTGATGAAAAACCGGCTAGTTTTCAGAAAAACTAGCAAAGAAACCGTCGAAATTCTCGCTTGGGAGGGACCCGTCAGTGCAGGGACGTCGTCGGGTTGCCTTGGGTTGACTTGCAAGCCTTATGCGCCATCCTTGGTCGTCAATCAAGGGATGAACAACATGAGGTTGGAAAAAAGGGTAAAAGGGTGGGAGTGGATTGATTTTATCGATTGGATAGTTGAGAACTCAATCGTCTATGATTCTTTCATATACATAGTAGTCTTATCCCACTAGGAAACAAGTCCAGATCATAATCTACAAGTTTCCCACATCCAAAATAGGTCCAAAACCGATTTCGACGCCAAACCGGCTCGGAAATAGCAGAAAAGTTGGCTTAGCCGACTTCAATGGCCCGGAACATTGTTTCTGGGCTAAAAACAAGGGAGTCGGCTTAGCCGACGAGGGGAATCGGCTAAGCCAACTTGGCTCTAGAAAATCCAGGTGAAAAGCTTCCGAAATTCATAGTTAATTCATTCGGACTCCAAACGAGGTTATCCATATATGTTTTCGATCAGCGCGACGAGAGGAACACAATGGTGCAACCGGGTCTTGCATTTGAGAAAGTTGGGGAGTCGGCTTAGCCAACTGCTAAGCCAACATTGCCTGGATCAGCACCCAAAAACATGATGGTGAATTCCATTATACACTCTGGACAATTTTGGGTGTCAATACAAGTGATTAAACTATTGTGCATCATGGTATTACTTTTTGTTTTCGCTCACTATCAGTGTTGAACTGTAAACAGTCGACAAGTTCTCTCCTTTACATAATCAAGACTTGGAGGAGCACTGATTGATGAGGACACAAAGACTATTTTTTATATCAATGCAATTATAGAAAGACCGGCTCATGTCAGATATGTATATGAAAGACTATTTTTTTCTTTTTGTATCATAAAATTCAATTTGCTCCCCAAAGATTCAAATTAACATGTGTGCGGATTGTGCTTTTGCTATTTCACAATCCATGAACCATTCTTCTTAATAGCGCTATAAAATTACTGCAGCAACACCGAAGTATCATATGATATACTTAGATGTTCATATAAGTCGACATTCTTTAGGAACAAATTTATTTAAAAATCGCTTTGAGTCTTATACTATAATAAAAATGAATGAAGAAAAAATAGAGAAAATAATAAAATATAAAAGGGTAATACAGATATTTTCAACAGACGGGTTCACCATTTTACTAAACGTTAAGCCATGTGTGTCGCTGTAGGCAAGGGATGTAAATTAATTAAATACGATTGGCTTCGAGGATTTCTTGCATGACCCGCTTGAGCGCCCAGTCCTCTGTCACAATAGTACCGTGGTCAGCCCCATGAAGTTTGATGGACTTGTACAGCTTGTTCTGCTCCGGCTGCCGACGCATCTTCTCGTCGAACGCCAGCATGCTGATCAAATTGATGGTATTGTCTCCGTCGCCGTACACTATCTCCGGTTCCGCGTCGAAGTCGCCGTCCCAGTAGACGAGCTGCTCCGGCGTGTCGTTATTGCCCACTCCGTTGATGCACGTCGTCGGTACCATAGGGGCCTGGAAGTAGCTCATCTTGGGGACCGCTCGTCTCCTGAAAGGCTCCACGCCGGCGCTGAACCCGATGGCGGCGAGGAGGTCCTCCACGTCGTAGGCGGAGTAGTTCCTCTGCGCGGTGACCACGAGCGGCCTGTGCCCGAACACCGCCGGGGACGGGAAGTTGACGATGGAGGACTCGAAGCTTCTCCACATGGGCCTCAGAGTCAGCGCGAGCTGGGTGACCGTGGGGATGTACATCAGATTGGACCCGGAGATGAAGTACTGCAGCGTCTCCACAAGCCCTTCCGCCGGCACCGGAGCGACGAGGATGAGGTGCTTGATGTACCTGTCTCGCCACGCCATGGGCGTGCTCCGCACGAACTCCAGCGCCACCATCCCCCCGAAGCTGTGCCCGAAGAGGATCAACTTCTTGTTCCCGTTCTTCTCGCTCGCGTCCTCGATGAGCCTCGTCAGCTGCCGGAAGTAGCGGGAGAAGACCTCCGACGACTGGCCGGGCACCGGTGGGGCGTAGCGGAGGTCGTACTGGGCAGCGAACAGGGTGTCGCCGTCGCGGTACCCGGCCTTTTCGAGCTCGTGTCTGAGGACCTCAAAGCACCAGGTCGTGTGCTCCGGGTTCCTCTGGAAGGCCTGGGAGGAACCGAAGCTGCGCACACGCGTCTCGACGCCGGGGAGGTTCCGGTAGTCGTTGGTGGCGGGGTCGTAGACGAGGCTCATCTGCTCGATGAAGCACTGCACGTAGTGGTGCGCGGGCAGGTCGGAGCTGTTGGCCCAGAGCCCGAACCAGCCCTTCCCCTTCATGGCGCCGCACCGCGGCACGGTGGCGCGGTAGGCGTCCGTGAGCCTCGCCTCCAGCTCGCTGCAGGTCAGCCCGGGAACCAGCACGAGCGGGTGGAGGAGGACCTCGCCGTCGGCAGCACCCTCTGGCAGCCGGTGGTCGATCGTCGCGGGCGAGAGGAGCTCCCGGAGGCCAGCGGGGAGCAGGAGGAGGAGGAGCGGCGCCACGACCTGGAGAATCCTCGCCATGACGAAGTTGCCGGCCGGCTGTGTCTGTGGGTAACGTAACGTTGGCACTCCTCAGTGCAGTGCAGTGCACTCCAGTCGGCCACGTTCGTACGTACGCCTTTATTTATTTGGCTGCACGACGACGTTTCCCAATCGGCTACCTTTCCTGGTGCTGGATATGATGTGGAGAATAAGAAAAGGACGGTAACGTGAAGCACACCGTCTCCTTCTGTTTCCATCCCTTTCGTGAAAGATTTCAACACTGTTGATTGACTTCTACTCACGAGACGTTTTTCCAACTCCTGTGTATGCGTACGTCTCTCGTCCTCTACGACGATATCTGCTCAGTTACGAACGGTGGCTGCGTACTTGGCCACGACTAGAGGTCACACCGAAAAGCCACGGTCGTCGTGGAGGCGCCTTTTGAGCACATCAGCAGAGTAATGTTTTTCTCTCACGACACATCAGCGAAAACCAGCGAGCCGTGAAGCCCGCTGAAGCGGGCAAGCAGAAGTAGCAACAAGAGGTCCGCCAGACAAGCCAGTGTAATAGGGAAAAAGGCGTCTTTTCTCCTTTTGTTTTTAGAGTTGGGGTTGATTGGTTCTTCTTAGTTGAGTTGTTGTAATTCTTGCCTTGTATTATTATTTTCCTCATCTAATAAAAATTCAGCAAAAGCTTTTTACCGCCTTTCAAAAAAAAGTGGGAAAAAGGCCGACAAATGTGCAGCTTTCGTAACTATAACAATAGCAAAAGACCAGGAGGCGAGGAATCGACGGGGCAATTACGCACGAGCATCGGCGACGGTGAGGTCTCGGCGGGACGGCTCAGACTGGGGATACAGTTCCGGCCGGCGACTAGTTGCTTGTGGCCGGAGTCCCAGCGTTGCCGCCTGCTGAGAATGGCGTTCCAAAATTTTAAATCACATATATTGATTTCATAGAAACCAGTTTTTATTTTCACAGAAAAAGAAAAACCCAGCAAAGAGAAAAAAACAGAAAAGCTATGCGTTGCTCGTGTGATTCGTTTGCTTGTGTCTCTCGAATTATGGATCGTTTGATTTGTTTCTGACTTGATCCTGGCCTTCAGTTTTAGAAAAGCTATGCGTCAACTGAGTGTTTTGGCGCGTGGTATTTAGCCCTTAGTTCCCGAAATATTTTGGGAAATGTGATATGACCATGCCAGCGTCGGCGATCTCGCCGAGCTTTTCCACCTCTTCACCGACCTCTCCGGCTACATCTCTGACCCCTGTAGGACCGATCACACGTAACCGCGCTAAGAAGATACAACAATAGGTGCACGCGCTACTTTATAAATTTCAATTAAACACTAATGAGAACTTTATACTACCTAAATCTTGTGTGTTAACATTGCTTAGGTACACAAGAGAGAACAAGCAGAATACATCAGGGGCGAACCAGAACGAAGAATCAAGCTCGAGTCAGTCCAGCGTGATAGGGATGTCAAGAAGGAACAGTCATATCTTTTGACTTCCAAAAGCTATGAAGGTCATTCAAGACTTGTTGGAAAGCTCTTGAAGTCTATTTTCCAATGCTTCTAACCCCGACCAGTTTGAAGTTTTCCTCAAGGCGTCTGACCAGTTTTAGTGTTAACTGGTCAGAGGGTCCACAGTCTGCCTGAAGTACAAATCTTCGTATTAAACTGTACCAATCTACAAAGTTTCATAAAGCAAGATGCACATGGTGTGAAAGCTTATCCAGTTAGCTTTCAAACACATCCAGCCGCACATCATTTGAAGTTTCCTAGAAGGAGTTATTGTCAAAACACTGAAGACTGTGCAGAGTCAAACAGCCACGCAGAATCAGCACTGGAGCAATTTCGAGGAGGTCCTTTCACACTAGCGACGAGTTTATTTTTGCTTCGTGTTTTCACCTATTCTGGAGGGTTGTTCCATCTATAAATACTCCCCTATGTCTCAGATGTAAGAAATTTTTGATAATTTAAGATAATCCCAGATATATTGCAGCCGAGCTGCTGAGTGCTTACTCAACCCTTGTTCTTTTTTGTTCTTCCTGGACTTGTGAGGAGATCTCTCTGAGATCCACTGATTCGTGCTCTACGGGTTCCAGTACGGCTGCCCCGTCTTGTGTGGATTAGCTCCGGTTGTGGTTCTGCGGTCGTTCGGAGATCGAGTCGAAGTCTTCGCGGTTTCGGTGTCTCTCTCCCCGTCGTTTGGTCGCATCCAACCTTGGCAGGTATAAAGCTAGTTATCCGCTGTTATACAGCAAGTTATCTTTGTGTTCATCAACCTACTGTCGTGAAGATCGGGCCAACCTTGTACCGATATCCGATCGGTACTTATCATGTGGTAATCAGAGTTATCGTTGTCACGGTAGGTTTTGTTATCATCCACTTACATATCCATCCTTCGTTTATATTTGCTACTGTTTTCATCCATCATATATATAAAAAATGATTTGTTCATGTCCTATAGTCCACTAAAAAGCCACAAAAAAATCCTATAGCCATTTCGTGGTGCTGTTTCTTTGTGTTCATTTCGTTCATCTTGTTGCTAGTCACCATCATCGTTGTCCTTCCGCCGTACTCTCTTTTTATTTTTTATCTGCACCCCTCATATGTTATCTTGTGTTTGCTGAAAAAAAAAATCTGAAAAAAGGTGTGAAAGAAAGAGTAAAAAGAAAAAAAAAGAAAAAAAAAGAAGAATCGAAGAGAAGTGGAAAGGGGTTGTGCTACGGTTTCTGAAAACCCAAGTTTTATATCTGTAAATTCAGTTTTGTGGTGCACTAGATAGCAACATACATATCTTGTTTTGAACGATCTGTATCACCTTGTTACAGTACCATAGCCCTCCTTGTTAGCCACCTATAGCCCCACCAAAACCTAAACCGGGACAATCGATTCGTAATCCTTACGACCTCTCAACCACCTCCGTTGAGGCTGCCATACCAGCACCATTACAGTCCTTGAGATCAGGAAAGAACTTGGGTAAGTAAGATGTGAGATTGTGTGTGTTCATAAATTTTCTATTCCACTTTCTCTTGCTATCCCTAACATGGCAGGATTAGATTCAAGTGTCCATGGTGGGAACCGTGGAGATAGGGAGCCCCCTGTCTCACGGGCTGAACTACGTCATGTGGCTGATTCACTTGTGGAGGCAATGGAGAGGATGCTTGTTGCGCGTCTTTTCATGGCGGGAGGCCGAGGGCCACCTCGCCCTCATGAAGACCATCATCGAGAGGAATCTGGAGATGAGAATTCTGGTTTCGGCCATGGATTCAATCATTTCGGGAATGGCCGTGGAGGATATGGTGGTGGTCGCCGTGTTGATTTTGATAATCAGCGTGGTGGCCGTCGTGTACATGGGCATCGTGCACATAGGCGTCATGTACGATTTGAGGATGAAGAGTTTGACGACCATGATGAAGAGGAAGGGCCTTATGGTGACGAAAATCCCTTCGGTCATGGCGGGGAATTTGAGCGGCATCGGTATCATCGCCGGCATGCTGATTTTGAAGATAGGGGATATCGCCGTAGTCATCGGCAGCATGAAGAACCGGACAATATTGCTCGTGTCAAGTTAAGTATTCCAAAATTCACCGGCAAGGAGAATGCAGATAAGTTCCTTGAATGGGCTGAGCAGTGTGATCAAATTTTTAGAATTCATAATCTTTCATATCAGCGCCGTGTGAATCTTGCTTCAGTGGAATTCTCTGGTTATACTCTCACTTGGTGGAATCAAATTCAGGAGAATCAGCTTGAGTTGGGAATTGGGTATATTAACACCTGGGAAGAGATGAAGCAAGTAATGAAGAGACGATTTGTACCTTCGAGCTATCAACGAGATCTCAGAAACCGATTGCAAAAGTTGAAGCAAGGGAAGAGATCGGTTGATGAATATTTCAAGGAAATGGAGTTGTTGTTAGTGCGGACTAGAACCAGAGAAGATCCAGAGTCTAAGATGGCAAGATTTCTAGAAGGTCTCAATGAAGAAATCTCTGGTTTTGTAGAGATGTTTCCATATCGTAACTTGCAAGACCTCATTGATCAAGCTATGCGTACAGAGAAGAAAATTCAGCAGGAGTCACGAGGGAAATCTTTTGGCAATCATACCATTGCTGCTCCATGGCGCAAACAGCAGTCCAATACCTCTTATGGTGGGGGACGATCTCAAGGAGCTGCAGCTAGGTTTTCTCCATCAATTGCTAATTCAAAGATGGCGGTTTCCACAGCATCATCACCAGCAAATTAGCAGCGGTCTGCTGCAAATTCAGTAGCCCCAACCATTGCTTCTGGTGCCACTTCTTCCACTCGAAGCAGAGAGATTGAATGCCATAAGTGTCATGGCTGTGGGCACATTGCTGCCCAATGTCCAAGTAGAAGGACCATGTTGTTGAATGAGAAAGGAGAATGGGAATCTGAAAGTGATCCCGAAGATAATGGACCGATATTCAATGAGGAAGTTCAAGAGGAAGAGAATGAGATTCAGCCTGATGAAGGAGAACACAACTGTTTTATTTCTCTTCGCGTGCTGAGTGTCACTGTTGAAAAGGAAGAGAATGGGCAGCGACATAATCTTTTTCATACTAGAGGCATGATCAAGGATAAGTTATGTCGAATTATTGTTGATAATGAAAGTTGCAATAATATTGCTATCCAAGAATTAGTAGACAGATTGTGATTGAAGCCACGGCGTCACCCTAAGCCATACAAGATGCAGTGGCTTAATGATTGTGGAACGTTGCGTGTAAGTCATATCGTGACTGTGCCTTTCTCTGTTGGTAAATATAATGATCATGTGGAGTGTGACGTGGTGCCTATGCAAGCGTGCCAGCTGCTGCTAGGTAGACCATGGTTATATGATCGTGATGTTCAGATTTTTGGAAGAACCAACAAGCTGTCTTTTGTGTACAAAGGAGAGCGAATTTCTTTGCTTCCTTTGACACCGGAGAAAATTTTAAAAGATAATCTCAAAAAGAAACAGCGAGAGAGCGAGAACCACTTAAGAGTAATCCACAAAAATAGCGAGGGAGAGTTTCCACAGCCAAATAAAACCCCACAGCTGCAAAGAACCCAGAAACCGGGGAAAGAAGGGTTAGTCATGATGGCTAGGAAAGGGGATTTAAAGGAGTTGAGTGAACCTAATGCCATGTTCTTTGTACTCTTGTACAAGGACACTCTTTTTGCTACTAACACCTTACCCTCTACCCTACCAAGTGTTGCTTTTGATGTGTTACAGGATTTTGAGGATGTGTTTCCAGACGAGGTGCCACTAGGGCTGCCACCCAAGAGAGAGATCAAGCATCAAATTGATTTGGTTCCTGGTGCTTCCCTCCCAAATCGCGCTGCCTACCGCACCAACCCGGAGGAAACCAAGGAAATCCAGCGACAAGTGGAGGACTTGATCAAAAAAGGGTATGTGCAAGAAAGCCTTTCACCTTGTGCTGTTCCAGTCCTTTTAGTTCCTAAGAAAGATGGATCTTGACGAATGTGTGTGGACTGCCGTGCAATTAACAACATCACTATGAGGTATAGGCATCCCATTCCAAGATTAGATGATATGCTTGATGAACTTAGTGGTGCTATAATTTTCACTAAAATTGATTTAAGGAGTGGTTATCACCAAATTCGTATGAAAGAAGGAGATGAATGGAAAACAGCCTTCAAGACAAAATTTGGGCTGTATGAATGGTTGGTGATGCCCTTCGGTTTGACAAATGCACCTAGCACATTTATGAGATTGATGAACCATGTGCTTAGAGCCTTTATTGGAAAATTTGTTGTTGTTTATTTTGATGACATCTTAATTTACAGCAAGTCTCTTGACGATCATGTAGAACATATCCAATGCGTGCTTGCTGTCCTACGTGAGCAAAAATTATATGCTAACCTTGAGAAGTGCACCTTTTGCACTGACAAGGTAGTTTTTCTTGGATTTGTTGTTTCAGGACAAGGTGTGGAGGTAGATGAAGAAAAGATCAAGGCCGTACGAGAATGGACGCCTCCACAGAACGTGAGTCAAGTGAGGAGCTTCCTTGGGCTTGCTGGTTTCTACCGGCGGTTTGTGAAAGATTTTAGCACTATTGCTGCCCCTATGAACGAGCTTACTAAGAAAGAAGTGCCTTTCAAGTGGGAAGACGCACATAAAAAGGCATTTGATGAGTTAAAGCAGAAGCTAACAATAGCTCCGGTCCTTGCACTTCCAGATTTCGGTAAGACATTTGAGATTGAATGTGATGCAAGCGGAGTTGGAATTGGAGGTGTGCTCATGCAAGAACGAAGGCCAATTGCGTACTTCAGTGAAAAGCTAAGTGGTCCAACTCTTAATTATTCAGTTTATGATAAAGAACTATATGCTCTTGTTTGGAGTTTGGAAACTTGGCAACACTATCTTTTCCCTAAAGAATTTGTGATACACTCTGACCATGAATCTTTGAAACATCTTAAAGGTCAACTAAAACTGAACCGAAGACATGCAAAATGGTGTGAATTCATTGAATCTTTTCCTTATGTGGTTAAATACAAGAAAGGAAAGGAAAATGTTGTAGCTGATGCTTTGTCCCGACGTCATGCTTTGCTTACACAACTTGATGCTAAAATTCTTGGATTAGAAAGTATAAAGGAATTATACGCTACTGATTCATACTTTGCTGAACCATATACAAAGTGTTGTGATGGCAAAGGATGAGAAAAATATCATGTGCATGATGGATTCTTATTTCGAGCTAACAAACTTTGCATTCCAGATTGCTCTGTTCGAATTTTACTTGTGCAGAAAGCTCATGCAGGTGGGCTTATGGGCCATTTTAGAGCCAAGAAGACAGAGCAAGTGTTGGTCGACCACTTCTTTTGGCCGAAGATGAGAAGAGACGTAGAGAGACATGTTCTTCGCTGCGAGTCATGCCACAAAGCTAAGTCTCGTTTGAACCCTCATGGACTTTACACTCCTCTTCCTATTCCTAGTGCTCCCTGGGAAGACATATCTATGGATTTTGTTCTTGGGTTACCACGCACTAAGCGGGGAAAGGATTCGATTTTTGTTGTGGTTGATCGATTTAGCAAAATGGCACATTTTATTCCATGCCACAAGAGTGACGATGCTTCGCATATTGCTGATTTATTTTTCAAAGAAGTTGTGCGCTTGCATGGAGTGCCACGTACTATTGTTTCTGATCGAGATACAAAATTTTTGAGCTATTTTTGGAAAACTTTATGGGGAAAACTTGGGACACGATTGTTGTTTTCCACGACATGTCATCCGCAAACAGATGGACAAACTGAAGTTGTGAATCAAACACTATCAACATTACTGCGAGCTATTCTCAAAAAGAATTTAAAACTTTGAGAAGAAAGTTTGCCACATGTTGAGTTTGCATACAATAGGGCAGTGCATTCGACTACTAAATTTTGCCCATTTGAAATCGTATATGGGTTCATACCCACTGCTCCCATAGATCTTTTGCCTTTACCTGTGCAGGAACGGATGAACTTCGATGCAAGCAAGCGAGCTAAATTTGTCAAGAGTCTTCATGACCGAGCTCGAACCAACATTGAGAAGATGACCAAGATATATGAGAAGCGTGCCAACAAGGGTCAAAAAAAGATGTTATTTGAAGCAGGAGACCTTGTTTGGGTGCATCTACACAAGGATAGATTTCCTGAACAACGCAAGAGCAAGTTGCAGCCCCGAGCTGATGGTCCCTTCAAAGTGCTTCACAAGATCAATGACAATGCTTATGAAATTGATCTGCCAAGTACTTATGGTGTGAGTACAAGTTTCAATGTGTCCGACCTCTCTCCATTCTTTGGGTTGGAAGAGTCGAGGACGACTCTTTTTGAAGGGGGGAGGATGATATGACCATGCCAGCGTCGGCGATCTCGCCGAGCTTTTCCACCTCTTCACCGACCTCTCCGGCTACATCTCTGACCCCTGTAGGACCGATCACACGTAACCGCGCTAAGAAGATACAACAAGAGGTGCACGCGCTACTTTATGAATTTCAATTAAACACTAATGAGAACTTTATACTACCTAAATCTTGTGTGTTAACATTGCTTAGGTACACAAGAGAGAACAAGCAGAATACATCAGGGGCGAACCAGAACGAAGAATCAAGCTCGAGTCAGTCCAGCGTGATAGGGATGTCAAGAAGGAACAGTCATATCTTTTGACTTCCAAAAGCTATGAAGGTCATTCAAGACTTGTTGGAAATCTCTTGAAGTCTATTTTCCAATGCTTCTAACCCCGACCAGTTTGAAGTTTTCCTCAAGGCGTCCGACCAGTTTTAGTGTTAACTGGTCAGAGGGTCCACAGTCTGCCTGAAGTACAAATCTTTGTATTAAACTGTACCAATCTACAAAGTTTCATAAAGCAAGGTGCACATGGTGTGAAAGCTTATCCAGTTAGATTTCAAACGCATCCAGCCGCACATCATTTGAAGTTTCCTAGAAAGAGTTATTGTCAAAACACTGAAGACTGTGCAGAGTCAAACAGCCACGCAGAATCAGCACTGGAGCAATTTCGAGGAGGTCCTTTCACACTAGCGACGAGTTTATTTTTGCTTCGTGTTTTCACCTATTCTGGAGGGTTATTCCATCTATAAATATTCCCCTATGTCTCAGATGTAAGAAACTTTTGATAATTTGAGATAATCCCAGATATATTGCAGCCGAGCTGCTGAGTGCTTACTCAACCCTTGTTCTTCCTTGTTCTTCCTGGACTTGTGAGGAGATCTCTCTGAGATCCACTGATTCGTGCTCTACGGGTTCCAGTACGGCTGCCCCGTCTTGTGTGGATTAGCTCCGGTTGTGGTTCTGCGGTCGTTCGGAGATCGAGTCGAAGTCTTCGCGGTTTCGGTGTCTCTCTCCCCGTCGCTTGGTCGCATCCAACCTTGGCAGGTATAAAGCTAGTTATCCGCTGTTATACAGCAAGTTATCTTTGTGTTCATCAACCTACTGTCGTGAAGATCGGGCCAACCTTGTACCGATATCCGATCGGTACTTATCAAAATGTAACTGGAGCGCTACTGTAGCACTTTCGTTGTTATTTGACAATTATTGTCCAATCATAGCCTAACTAGGCTTAAAAGATTCGTCTCGTCCATTTCGTCTAAACTGTGTAATTAGTTTTATTTTTTATCTATATTTAATACTTCATGTATGTGTCTAAAGATTCGATGTGACAGAAATCTGAAATATTTTGGGAACTAAACAAGGGCTTATTCTGCTTGGGTTGTATCTCTGATTTGGAGGGCCCACCTTCTCGGTGTGTTGAAAATTTGGGAGTCGCGCCTGTCCCCTTTCTGAGTGATTCATTTCCCCATTGTCTTCCTCCTCGCGATGCTCTGCCCTGGTGAGAGGCGATTCGATTAGGTAGCGTTTAGTTCTCAGAAAATTTTGCAAAATTTTTCAGATTCTCCGTCACATCGAATATTTGGACACATGTATGAAGCATTAAATATAGATAAAAAATAAAACTAATTACACAGTTTAGACGAAATGGACGAGACGAATCTTTTAAGCCTAATTAGACCATGCTTGGACAATATTTGCCAAATAACAACGAAAAGAGCTACAGTGCCGTTTTGCCAAAAATTTTGCATCTAAACGCTACCTTAGTCTCCCAGGTTCGTTCCGTTTGCTTCCTTCGATTCCATGAAATCTTCATTGTTGGGGTACGCTCATGTTTTCCGCCTCGTTCTAGAGGTTAGGGTTTGAGTTTATTCCAAGGATTTGGTCTGTACTGTGATTGGGGATGGATGGAATTTCTGGCTTCCTTGTCTGTTCTAGGGTTCGAGCAGGCATTTGGCATTGATATTTAGGTCGGATTTGCGTTGGATTTGAGGCTTTAGGTTGCTGTACTTGTCGCCCTGGGCCGGCCATGCGCCGTCGCCTTGGCCGCCTGCCGCGCGCTACGCTCGGTGGGCAGCCCAAGTTGCGCCGCCCTGGCCAGGCGGCTGCTGCCACGAGCGCTAAGCCGGTGGTTGGTACGCCCCGCCTCCGAGCCAACCTGCTGCTGCCGCTCCCCGCCTCCGAGCCAACCTGCTGCACAGCAAAAACAGCAACTAAGGACAGATGTTATGAGGCAGTTAAATAGCTAATAAAATAAAGAATGCAACTATCATGTATATCGCATCCTCCAACCATGGTAGCATATGTCCAAAAAACAATTGCTGTAAAAAAAGACCGAATGCTTGGAGACAGTGGAATGCAGCAACATTGACCAATGCCAATAGTACATTAGTCATCAGCATTCAGCAAAGAGTGCATTAATTTTCCAGTGTGTATTGCTGTCCAAGTTCTGTTAATTAATTGCAACAAAAAAATGAAGTCCAATGTACTGTGCAAAAATAGAATGGCTGATAAAGGTGCTGCTACAAGGCTCAATCACATGGCAAATTCAATCAGAAATCATTGCCAGGATAGGGATGCATTCCACATCTCAGTCCAATGTACTAATGAAAACCATTACCATAGATGACAGACACCCAATGTTCAGAAGAATAGATGCAACTGAAAATTGATCTATACAATCTTACCAAAGGATAATATGGCCACTCAAAAATGCTTACAATGCAGGCCTGAAAGCAGCCATGTCATAGATGATGGCAACCTGGAGAATGGAAACATGGACAAAGATCACAGTTCTAACAATAAGCACAGAAAAGTCCATAACAAAATTGGGTTTGGGTACTGCAAATCGTTCATACAAAGAAACAAACACCAAGAATTAATAAGAACAAATCATCATGCCATTACAACATCACTGATCTCAGAAGCAAGGCAAGAGTCTGAAATATAATCTAGCATAGATGAACTAGGATACAAAATCACACTAGTTCAGATATCTTGCACTTCCAATTCAGTAAACAGAGGTTTATTATAATAGCATAGCAGGTTTGCGTCTTCTAAGTACTATTACCATACATGAGGAGTTTCAGTATCATGTGATAATCTAAATGATAGTACACTTGGACTATTAAAGTAAAGAGTTTTCCTAGTGCAAGCTTTCTCAACATATGTTTTTCTTGCTTAATCAAATGTAAAAAAGAAAACAAAATAGTGGGAAAGTTACATAGAAAGACTGGATATTGCACATGGTAAACACCATAATTGCAGTAATTTAAGTGTGCAATTTACTACTTATAAATGTGCAATCAAGAAATGGATACTAAACACAGCTTTCTTGTATGGTATATGCAACACACAGTTAAAAGATGTGAGCTCCTACTATTCTACTACAACCGCCAAGAAGAGGATACTACAAACTACAACTGTACGAAATTCAGCTGGCAAAAATGAGATGTGTGCACAAGATACAATTTTTTCTATGAAAGGACAAGGATAAAAACTTGGCTTGGGCAAGCACAAACCACAATAAACAAAGGGAAAGGTGAGTTAGCACAAATCACAAGAGACAAATTTTTTCTATGAAAGGACAAGGACAAAAACTTGGTGTGAGCAGGCACAAATCAAAATAAACAGATGAAAAGGTGTGTTAGCACAAATCACAAGACATAATTTTTTTTCTATGAAATCACAAAGACAAAAAAGAGGTGTGTGTTGCCACAAATCACAATTAACAAAGTAATGCCCATCCATAGTGTAACCTTGTTTGACTGCCCCATCCAGTTGTAACCATGTTTGAGTGCAAAAACAGAAAAAGGTTGGAACTAATGGAAATTTTGTTATTTTTGTTAATTTCTCGTGAACAGGAGAGTTCAACACCACTAGTGAACTACCACAGCTATGGACAAGAACAACAAACGCAGAAAATGAAAGTGAGATTCTAAAATTCATACCTCCCATTTTTCAAAAATATGTGAGAACTAACAAAATATTACGATTTTATTGTAATGATGAATGCTATTATTTATGGTTTATGACGTGACCGGGAGGAACAAGCTATGTACTATCACAGGGTGGATCAAGCTACATAAGGCTCATCAACCAAGTCATAGCTCAAGCCAATTCTACAATCACAATTATGATGATTTACAATTGCATATATGAGGACTATAATTGCAATGCCCAATAGCTGCAATTTACATTGTTGATGATTACAATTATGTAACTGATTTTTTAATGTGATGGTTCTTCTGGGCAATAATCAACGTGAACATGGGATTCCATTTCTCTTAAAGAAATTTGCAAGCCTGAAGAGGTAATAGGACCATGTTAACATGGACAAGCATGCAGTACATGATACTTGGATAAAAGGAACCATGACAACGCCACCAAATAGAGCGTGTCAATATAGTTGTTAACAAAAGCAGGAATACCACTACAAGCTTCACTTGTTTTTTTCATACGAATATGAAAAATGAGAATAAATATTCAGTACCACTACAAGCTTCACTTGTTTTTTCCTCATAGCCCCTTGCAAAGCACTGAGACTGCAGATTCTGTCATTCAACATTATGGTCTGCAGAAACCATAGAAAACTTCACATTTCTAGCAAGTAGCAAGTTCAAAGCCAATCTACAACTACCACAACATGAATGTATGGATAAAATAGTTTAATGCATTCTTGTGGTTAAAAAGGTTATATAATCGGTTTTTGTGATTATAACTGACATATCTGAATTTTAGACAGATAAAAAACTCAGCATTTAGCAGTGACAAAATTGAAAAACACAAGAACACATAGGTTACATTCTAGATGACAGTAACTAGATAATTTCTATAATAATCTATGTTGATACACAACCAAGACAGCCACACAAACCTCAAATGCACATTCAGTAGGTACCGTCCCAAGAACACATTCAAACATACACTTTTGCATTTTTTGTTAATGAACACAAGCAGCCATTTTCAAAAAAGCAAACATGCACAGATAGTTGAAAGGCATCTCCGTCTCAATGAACATGAGAGAGTTCACCTTGGCAAATACAAACTCGCCTTGGGAGTATGTGTGCAATGTGTCAAATAAATAGAGATCAAATAAAGTTGATCAATCGGTCAAGGACAACAACACATTCAGTGCTAAAATTTTTGCTAACCACAAATCAACTCTGTTATGCAGATTTTTTCGCCCAACAAAAAATGTAACGATTCATTTCTGTGGTGCAACTTAAAAAAAGAGTACAAACCATCTACCACTATACCATATTCTCCACGTAAACAGATAAAAGTAAACTAGCTGTGCCACTAGAGTACTCCGAAACGTGTGAAACCTACTGTTGCTCAACTGATATTTTGTGATCATTAAAGTAGTGGGTGTTCTTCTTAAAGTTCACACAGTACTGAGCAACTTTAGAACTTCAAACTAAATATACATAAATCCTCCCAACAAACTAAAGAAATGGCTTTACAAAAAAACAAAACAAGTGCTCAAAATATATATTATATAATGCCCAGTTCTCTGGTTTCTTTAGATGCTCAGATTTGTAACAGTTTGCCGCCGACAGATTTGCAATCAGTGACCTGATTACAGAAAGAAATAACTGATTATTCAGAAGAAATTGCTAGCAATCAAAAAAATTGAAATGGAATGATACAAAAAAAAGCTTGAATTCATTGACACAACAGATGATACTAGGATAGAATTTGATCTAACAACTACAAGCAATTAATATTCTACTGTTCGGAAATGTTTTTGGGAAAAAGTATTGAACAGAATCGAACAGCCACACAGACGACCGAGCCTCCGAATCGCCGAGGAGGGGACGCCGACGGGCCTCGACGGGAAGGAGCACGGAGAGGGGCAGCAAAACAATAGCCACCGATTCGATGAGGGGAAGGCCGCGAACAGAGACGGGGCGGGGCGGAGCGATGAGACTGCACTCTAAAACGATACTCTAAAGCTTTAGAATATAAATATAGAGTAAAAACTGCTGTACTGGATACTTTAAAACGATACTCTATCTTTTCTCTCACTCTATATTTAGAGTATCACATTGCTTATTCTATACTCTATAGTGGTGACCCCACTAGCTAAACAAAGGGAAAAATGCTATAACTCACAAACTAAAAATCCAAATTAAATTTCGATTGCACCATTAAATTCGTCTCAATAAATCCTTCAAAACTAGATCACACATGGATATATTTAGATAAAGTGACAAGTGGATCACACAGTAGATAGAGTGGATAGAGGATGATATAGAGGATGGATGGGTGCGGAAGAATTAAGTATAGAGGAGAGAATATTGCTGACCAGGACGTATAGAGGATGAATATAGAGGTCTATGAGTGCGGGTAGTCTGAGGTCGCCTCTCGAATTGCCGCGATGCCGACGGGAGCAAATCGCCGGGGGAGCACGAGTTTGCCCGGAGCAAATCGCCGCAGCACCGAGTGCATCGCGCGACAGAGCGTTGGGGTCAGGGTCGGGGGAAGGAAGACGAAGGAGAAATGAAACGCTCAGGCGCTATTCCCGATTTTTCGTGAGTACCGAAAAAGCAGGCCCTCCTACTCAGAGACAGAAGCGAGGGTGGCAAGGAGACACACAGGATGCCAATCCAACGGACAGAAAATTCGTGTACCAAGACAAGCTAAAACACAAATGTGTCTTTTAGCATTCCTGTATTTATTTAGAAACAAATACAACAATAATAATAACAACATAGCCTTTTATTTGAGCAAGTAGGCTAGAGATGAAACTTAAAAGAGATGAAAAACATGAAGGCACGTAAAATGCATTTAAAAAATTGCTTGAGTCTTATAATATAAATAAGTAAATTAATCAAATACGATTGGCTTCGAGGATTTCTTGCATGACCCGCTCGAGCGCCCAGTCCTCTGTCACAATAGTACCGTGCTCAGCCCCATGAAGTTTGATGGACTTGTACAGCTTGTTCTGCTCCGACTGCCGACGCATCTTCTCGTCGAACGCCAACATGCTGATCAAATTGATGGTATTGTCTCCGTCGCCGTACACTATCTCCGGTTCCGCGTCGAAGTCGCCGTCCCAGTAGACGAGCTGCTCCGGCGTGTCGTTATTGCCCACTCCGTTGATGCACGTCGTCGGCACCATGGGGGCCTGGAACTGGAAGGAGCTCATCTTCGGGACCGCTCGTCTCGTGAAAGGCTCCACGCCGGCGCCGAAGCCGATGTCGGCCAGGAGGTCCTCCACGTCGTAGGCGGAGTAGTTCCTCCGCGCGGTGACCACGAGCGGCCTGTCCCTGAACACGGCCGGGGACGGGAAGTTGACGATGGAGGACTCGAAGCTCCTCCACATGGGCCTCAGAGTCAGCGCGAGCTGGGTGACCGTGGGGATGTACATCAGGTCGGACCCGGAGACGAAGAACTGCAGCGTTGCGACGAGGCCTTCCGCCGGCACCGCAGCGACGAGGATGAGGTGCTTGATGTACCTGTCCCGCCACGCCATGGGAGTGCTCCGCACGAACTACAGCGCCACCATGCCGCCGAAGCTGTGCCCGAAGAGGATCACCTTCTTGTTCCCGTTCTTCTCGCTCGCGTCCTCGATGAGCCTCGTCAGCTGCCGGAAGTAGCGGGAGAAGACCTCCGATCGCTGGCCGGGCACCGGCGGGGCGTAGCGGAGGTCGTACTGGGCAGCGAACAGGGTGTCGCCGTCACGGTACCCGGCCCTTTCGAGCTCGCGTCTGAGGGCCTCGAAGCACCAGGTCGTGTGCTCCGGGTTCCTCTGGAAGCCCCGGGAGGAGCCGAAGCCGCGCACGCGCGTCTCGACGCCGGGGAGATTCCGGTAGTCGTTTGCGACGGGGTCGTAGACGAGGGTCATCTGCTCGATGAAACACTGCACGTAGTGGTGTGCGGGCAGGTCGGAGCAGTTGGCCCAGAGCCCGAACCAGCCCTTCCCCTTCATGGCGCCGCACCGCGGCACGGTGGGGCGGTAGGCGTCCGTGAGCCGCGCCTCCAGCTCGCTGCAGGTCAGCCCGGGCACCAGCACCAGCGGGTGGAGGAGGACCTCGCCGTCGGCAGCACTGTCCGGCGGCAGCCGGTGGTCGGTCGTCGTCGTGGGCGAGAGGAGCTCTCGGAGGCCAGCGGGGAGCAGGAGGAGGAGGAGCGGCGCCACGACCTGGAGAATCCTCGCCATGATGTTGCCCGGCGGCTGTGTCTGTGGGTATGGTAACGTTGGCACTCCTCAGTGCAGTGCACTCCAGTCGGTCACGTTCGTCGTACGCCTCTTATTTATTTGGCTCCACGACGACGTTTCCCAATCGGCTACCTTTCTTAGTGCAGGTAGGTATATTGTATGGATGGAGAGTGAAAAGGACGGGAACTTGAAGCACGCCGTCTCCTTCTGTTTCCATCCCAAAAATTTCAACATTGTCTTCCAAGCTCTCCGTTCGCTCCTAGGCTCGGCCAGTCCTTCATAGTCGGATCCATCACCTGGGTCGTCAACGCCAATGGCGACGGGGAAATCGTCCACCCGGTGCAGGACAACCCTGTTCCAATTGCTCCGTCATCTGCACCAACAGATCTGATCTCGGGATCTCTCGCGGGGTCGTCTTCCTGTCTGACAGTTCGCCCAACGGCGCCACGCCGGCCAAGGAAGCCCATCCAGCAAGACGATCTGATCTCCGCTATAGGTCAGGTCAACGAAAAGCTCGCCGAGTGCTTGTCGCTCGTGGAGTCGACCATGCATCGGTCTCCTTACGACGACGAGTTTCCTCCGCTCCAGCACTTCTAGGTGGTTTGCCCCAAGAGCTCCGCTCGATCTCGTCGTCCGAGGTGGCAAGATGCATATCTGACCATCACGACGACTCCGCAAGGGTGCACAGTGCAGCGCTGACCACTCTCCAGATCCAACCAGCTCAGGGCTGGTCAGCAAGCTCCTACGACGCGACCGCCTCCTATCAAGAGGCCCTACAAGATCTCTATGCCGATCAGATCAGCGACATCCACCCACTGACCGAGCTCATCTTACCAAGCACCGACCAGTCTGCTCCAACTGTCAACATGGTCAGATCCGTCAACTTGACGATGACTCTCTGCTCCCGATCTTGGAGGAAGATCTGGGGGCAGAATCGGAAGGCTCCACCAAAACCATCGCCGAGATCGTCACCGACCTCATCGCCACCACCCCATCACCGCCTCGATTTTTTTCTCAGGGAGAACTTCATGATTAGCGTCGACAGTGCCGCAGTCAATGGGGGAAACTAATTCCCAGCGCGTCGCTCGGGAGGAGAGAAACACCGATCACGCTCGATGCCGCAGAGAAGCAGAAGCCGCCACAGCCGCGGCAACCGCCAATCCTGGTGGAGCAGTTGCCAGCGCTGGCGCTGCCGATCAGCAAGGAGGCGCTCGCGTCGTCCACAACCTCAACGAGGCTTTCCTCCAAGTTGACGGGCACGAGGTCCAACCAACGCCGAGCACCAACCTCGTCGTCTCCATGAACGAGATAATCAGGGTCTTGATGTCTCCAGAGGTCGCCAAAGCCACCGCCATGATTAAAGCGGCGACGGTTCAAGTCATCGAGAATCACAAGAACCAGGCCCCATCCCACTCCACCGGTTCAAACCGATCTGCGAGGCCTCGGAGGGCTCGATCCCAGTGACCCGGTGGAAGTTGTCTCTAGGCAGGCGGCCCCTATCTCCAAAGGGGGTCGAGAGGCAACTACATCATCAACCCTGGGGAACCGCCGCACTACGCCAACCCCAACACCAACCAGGAGGTCAATCAACCTGGAGGTGACTTATGTCCACACCTCAACTCTCACCACGACATTCGTCATCATCTCGAGCATCGGTGCAATTCCCGCCACGCATAGGAAATCATTCGCCGACAGCAATATGATCAAGAATGGGGCAATCCTGACGTGGCTTTTGAGTCGATTGTGCCGGCCAACTCAGGCAACGGTGCTCGACCCGCCACAGGAAATGTTGCCCAACTAGCCGCCAGTGCCGTCGCTCAGCCGGCTGCTGGTGCCACCGCCATTGTCGCCAACGTCGACGGCGCCCATGAGCTTTCATGGCAAGACTATGGGCCATACGGTGGCCGAGATCTTCGGTGTTGAGCCATACGACGATCATGCCAACCGCGAGCAATGGCTCACAAGCTACATTACCGCTGTTCGGGCCAGAGGCGGCAACACCAGTGTCATGGCAAACTATTTGCCGGTTATGCTCAAGCTTGCCGCAATGAACTGGCTCACAAGCCTCCAAGTTGATGTCATCGACTCCTAGGATGATCTTAGGAGATTGTTCATTGAGAACTACAAAGCTACATGTGAGCATCCAGGGACAAAGCACGACCTGGCCAGAGTCTATCAGAAGCCTAGCGAGCTCCTTCGGAGCTACATCAAGCATTTCTCTGAGGTCAAGAATAGTATTCCAAACATCCTGGAGTCTGAGGTCTTCACTGCCTTCATCAACGGCCTCTATCATCATGACGAGCTTTGCAGGAAGTTCAATAGGAAGCCACCTGTGTTGATCGACGAGATGTTCACCACCGCCAACAAGTATGCTGATGCCGAGGAGGCCGACTGTCACGGGGTCAGAATCGCGACATGCATTGTTGTTCGAGTCGGTGTTAGAGTACGGGTCTTCGGTGGCTCAGGTGGACTCTAGAATACAAGAATCACGTAGAGAAGACGTAACGGTTTATCTTAGTTCAGGCCAATTCGGTCCCTACGTTCAGCAACTGATGATCCTTATACTTAAGAGCACCCAAAATCGAGGGGTTACAATAGAGTGTAAAGGAAGAAGAGGTTTGGTAAGGGGTTAGCTCGGTGCTAATCCTAAGGTTGTCTAGCCACTGGTGGAGTCTTCCCCTCATCGGAGAGGAAGGAGACAACGGGATGCGGTGGAGGAGCCCTCGGTGCCCCTCTCTAGGTTGCCTCGCTCTCGGTGCAGAACAGAGGCGGATGGAATGGAATGGAATGTGTAATGGTGGATTCGTCCATACCCCCTTGTAGGTCTGACCTTATGCCTTATATAATGAGATAGGTCAGGTACATGGTAGTTTGGGGGTTCTAGTCTATGGTCTACGTGCACCAGAGTCTAGGAGGGCCTTGCAGTGGTGCACTGTGGACGTCGTGGTGTTGTGGAGCTGAAGAAGCCTTGGGCATCGTCCGGCTGCTCTATTCTGACACTCTGCGTGTTAGGCTGTGTCGGCTTGGACCAGCCTCCCCCAGGTGTGACCTTCTGGAGTCTTCTTGGTGGCGAAGGAGGTCGGCTCCAAGGGCTAATGCGTGGGTCTAAAAGCCTCCGAGCCCCTGGAGGCCACGAGAAGCTTTGTCTTATTGTGTCACGCCCCGAACGTGACCCTGTCAGAGGAGCAGTTGATAGGGGCATGCCTAGGGAGCGGCATCAGGGAGCCCCCGAGCATCGATAGCTCGGGGCTTGTCTTCTTGTGTCCGGGCCTTGGCTGGCGTCATTCGTCGGGCAAGAGCCATGGGCCGAGCTCAGAGGTGCCGTAGATCGGGAGCCCAGGGCTCGAGGAAGCCCTCGAGTCCTAGGTGGAAGCTGCGGCTAAGTCAGGCTCGGCCAGATCTCTTTGCCAGAGGGTGCACGCAAGCGTGCCCGATGGGCATAACCCTAGAGCTCCTGGGTGATCCTGGAGGGGTCAATCGGGGGGTCTTCTTCGGTCGAGAACCATTGGACCCATATGTTAGGATCTCGTCAGTGACCTTCATCATCACGAAGATATCGCCTGGGTTCCCCGACCTGATCGCCCACCACGCCGCAATGATGAACGCCACGATGAACGGCGCAGCGATGATCGCGATCACCGCTACGACGACCGCGACCGTCGCCATGATGGCTGCGACCACCGCGACGTGCAAGAGACCTTGAAGGCGGGACAACTCTGATGTCACCGACCTAAACTTCATCGCCTCCGTGAAGGCACCCCGTGCTAAGCGCAATTACAGCGCACAGTTTGACAAGCTCCTCAACGGCCCGTGCTGGCTTCATAAGGGCATGAAGCACAACATGCAAGATTGCATGGGTCTAGCAAATGCCTTCCAGGAGCAGTCAGAGAAGAAACGTGCAGAAGACAACAATAATGGTGGCAAGGATCTTGAGCCCCCAATACGGGCGGCGGTTTTCAAGATGTAAGCAAGACCATTCATACAATTTTCGGGGGCCTCGCTGCCTCTGAGAACAGACGCAACCAGAAGCTCATCGCCCAGTGAGTCTTAGCCATTAGGGGCATCAACACCATCGCTGATCCGAGATATCTTCCCTTGTTGGAGCAGCCCATCACCTTTAGTAGGGCCGACTGACGAGATCCTAACATATGGGTATGTTAAGCCTCGGGTCCAATGGTTTTCGACCGAAGAAGACCCTCGACCGACCCCTCTAGGATCGCCTAGGGGCTCGGGGGCTATGCCCATTAGGCACGCTCGCGCGTACCCTCTGGTAAAGAGACCTGACCGAGCCTGACTTGGCCGTAGCTTACGCCTAGGACTCGGGGGCTTCCCCGAGCCCTGATCTCCCGATCTATGGCACCTCCGAGCCGGGCCCTTGGCTCCTGTTCGGTGAATGACGCCAGCCAAGGCCCGAGCAGAAGAAGACAAGGCCCGAGCAATCGACGCTCGAGGGATCCCTGGCGTCGCTCCCTAGGCGTGCCCCTGTCAACTGCTCCCCCAACAGGGTCACATCGGGGCATGACACAAGAAGACAAAGCTTCCCACGGCCTCCGGGGGCTCGGGGGCTTTCGGGCTCGCACGTCAGCCCCTAGAGCCAACCTCCTTTGCCAACAAGAAGATTCCAGAAGGTCACACCTAGGGGACGCCGGTCCAAGTCGACATAGCCTGACACACAGAGTGTTAGAACAGAGTAGCCAGATGACACCCTAGGCTTCTTTGGCTCCACGACACTATGACGGTCTATGGCGCACCGCTGTAAGGCCCTCCTAGACTTCGGCGTACGTAGACCGTAGACTAGAACCCCCAAACCACCATGTACCTGACCTATCTCATTATATAAGGGATATGATCGGACCTAGGAGGGGGGATGAACGAATCCACCATCAGACATTCCATTCCATCTGCCTTCGCTCTACACCGAGAGTGAGGCAACCCAGAGAGGGGCACCGAGGGCTCCTCCACCGCATTCTGTCGTCTCCTTCCTCTCCGACGATGGGGAGACTCCACCAGCACCGAGGTAACCTTAAGATTAGCACCGAGCTAACCCTCTACCAAACCTCTGCTTCCTTTACACTTTGTTGTAACCCTCAATTTTGGGTTCTCTTGAGTATAAGGATCATCAACTATTGGATGTAAGGACCGAATTGGCCCGAACCAGGATAAATCGTTGCGTGTTCTTTGTGTGATTCTTGTGTTCTTGAGTCCACCCGAGCCACTGGAGGCCTGTACTCTGACACCGACTTTAACAACAATGCATGCCGTGGTTACTGTAACAGAACCGCCCAATTTATAAGAGCTCAAGTACAAAATCAGCGGTTTCCCGCTCAATTGACATACTTGAACTCATATAAACCCGGTAGTCCGTGAAATCACGAGGGATTTCAAACTTTTTCAAGCTTACACCCAAGACCGTACATGATTTAGTAACCACAGTCCACATGTTACAACAAGTTCACAAATACATCGGAGTGCAACATAAACTTAGTACAAAACCTACTTCTAAATAGAAGTAGCGGAAGCGAAATAGCTTGAAACCACATTTTACACACACTTAGTTAAATTACAGTGCCAGCACATAGTCATGTCCAACAACAGCAAATAGGTAAGATGTAAGAAGGGACCATTGCCCATGGTCCACTCGCCACCCGAGTGGGAGAGAGGTCCAACTTGTCGCCACAGTAGTACGCTTTACTACCTGCAACAGGTGGGAACAAACCCTGAGTACTGGAATGTACTCAGCTAGACTTACCCGTCATAAACCAAAAATAATATGACACCAAGGAGTATGCAAGGCTTTCTTTCAGTGGGCTAGCTTGACTCATTTGCGAAAAGCATGAGTTATTATGAATAAACTAATTTAAGTCCTTTTTGCATCATATTTATTATAACCTATTCAATCTAGGTAAGCACCTATGCTAAAGCAATCACTTGATTGACCATTACATCAAAGGTTACCATCTCAGGTTTAGCATTTCCAACATTATCCACATAACCATCTGTGTTCCATCATCATTACTACGATGCAGTAACTCGAGTCAAGTGCTCACTATCCAGGAGCGATGGCGATTCGAATCGATTATTAACCAGCTGGTAATTTATTCCTCACACAAACCTCACTCACCCGCTAAAGTGAGGTATTGGTCACCGAGTCAACCATTCAGGTAAAGTCGCGAGCTTGCCAGGAACCACATGTACCCGGGGGCCGCCCGACTGCTCTTTGGCCTTATCATCGCGCCCCCGTTTCCTGCCACTACTGCTCCGGTACAGTGCGTTGCGGGCAATCCACTCGGCCCGAATAATCTCCCGGCTTCGCGGTCGAAAGGTACTTTATTCGGCCAGCTAAATGTGAGGCATGCGTTCAACATGACCCGAGGCCCAACAACGGACGGTCCTTAATCGACACAGGCGGAAACTACAAGCACCCCAGAACCCTGTCTGGTTGCCCCATACTTATTCCGCCCGGTCTCCAATTATTCATCAACACTTGGTTATTTCCAGGATATCATCCATTCCATAGCTAAAGTATTCCCGTAACCACCTATAGTTGCCGGTGACAGGAAATCACCGATCGCTACCGGTCTAAGCAGGGCTAAGCAATATTTTCGATCCCGAACCAAAAATAGGATTTCAGGCATATTTGCGGGACAAGGAAAAGGATATATATATATGCAGCAAGTGTTTTCAATCAACTCCTATAACTTAATGTAACAATACATATATAACATATATATACTCAATTGCTTTTATAAAATAGGAGGCTTAGAATGCTCCGGGGCTTGCCTGGGATCTGACACCTAGCCAAGTCAGTTAGTTGCGCCGTCTTGCCGACACCTCCGATCCTAGCACGTGTCCAGTCCTTCCATCTTCGGGATGGTCCACCAATACCGTCTTCGGGTTCAGTTCCACACCACGTGCTTCTCATGCACCTAGCGTACCTAAATGAGATGCGACAATGCAGATGTATGAATGCATGGAAGTGCGATAAGCGTACATGATGATAAAGAGTGCACTTGGAATGACTTGCACATGACATGATGATGTGAATGCGAGCATACATACAAACATAGCCACATTCAGGTGATAAGCGAATTAACCCTATTTGACCGAGTATGTGCATATTTCTTTTCTAGTACTTATAACACATATTCCTCATGATCAAGTAACCTAAGATAAGCAACTTATCACATGCAGCTAACATCATGTTTCTCTAAACATTCGTACACACGCATCAAAGAGCTACATGTGTTCATTTATAAGTAGACATGCATGCATACATACTAACAGGGTATACCTAGCGACACCAGGCAAGTCTACCCTATACATATAACATACAGATAAACACATACTACAATTACAAATAATAAGCTAAGACATGCCGGCAGGTTATTAGTGCTTCAAAGATACACCAAAACAACAAATATCCACTAAGCAAGGTAATTATAATTACACATGGCAAAGCAACTTATTACCTATACTAACATCATGTTTCACTTGGACTAAACATTTTGTAGCAAGCATCACAGAGCTATATGCACTCACAAGCAAAACATGCATGCTCACTAACAGGGTATCCATACCTACACCATTCAAGTTTATACCCAAATATATAGGCACACACGAATGACCACATGGCATTTCAAGTTGAACCAAGACAAACACACCAGCAGGTTACTCATGACACAAAAGTACATAAAAGTGCCATGAAACATTTACATCACATGTAACAATTCATTTTAATTACATTTATTGAAATGCATGGAACTAGGCCACATATTTCCAGAGCTCCTAAAATTCTATAAAAATTACAGCAGGTTAAGAATGCTCCCTGGACCCTACTATAAAAACATCATGCCAAAATAATAAGCATATTGGCCTACACAAAAATGACAAACAACAGGGCATAACTGCACATGAAAATACTTTGTAATATGAAAAGTGCCAAGCAACAGATTTAATGACTCTACCATGTTCTACACAATAAATAAGATCTGTACAAAAATTATCATATGCATGTTTTATGCATATTTTGTTTTCTATCAAAAATAACAAATATAGGCCAATAAAGGCACTTGAACTACACATCCATATTTTTACACAGAACATGCATGGTATATATTTTTCATAGAAACTACACCATATAAGAAGACTAACAAAATTGGAACCATATTTTTCTGAGCAAACCTTGATTTACTAAGCATTTCTGAAGTTTAATAGAATTTACAAGAATAAAATAAAACTATACAGAAAAGTATCACCAACTTGACATGTAGTATTTTTCTAATGTAGATCTACTCATAAGGAGCACCTAGAAATTTGTTTCACCAAATTTGGAGCACTACAGCAGCCTCTAGGATTTTCTAAAGCATTTAAAAAAAACTGAAAAGCATTTCTTTTAAAACGGGGAAAAACCCCAGCCCTAGGTGCTAAGCACACCCGGGTTCGCGCACCCAAAGTGGCGCCAGAGTGGCTGACCCGTGGGCCCCTTGTCCCCACCCGTCAGCCGGACATGGACAGGGGAGGAGCTCCGCCGCCGGTTTTCTCGCCGGTGGCGAGGTCTCCGGTGGGGCGAGCGGCACACATCGCCTCCCCACGACGAGGCGGACGCGTTGGTGGGAGAGATGGAGGCAGGGCTGCACCCTTGCGGTGGCAGCGGCGGACGCCGGTGAGCAGCGGCGGGGTCGCACGGTGGCGACGCCGACTCCGGTCACTGCAGCGCATGGGAAGCGGCGCGATGGCTTCGCGATGCCAAGGAGAGCGCGGAATCGGATGGAGGTGGTCCACCAGCGGCTCAAGGCGCCGGCGGGGCTGCGACGGGGAGCGGCGGCGAGGTGCTCCCGCTGCGGCTTCCAAAGGGAGAGACGGAGGCGAGAGCGGGTAGAGCGAAAGGGTGAGTGGATGGGGGAACGGGGTGCGCTCGGGCGGTCATAGAAGCGAGGACCGCAGGTCCGGGCGGACGCGTGCCGGCGGCAAACGGCCACGCGGCGCGCGGCTCCTGCCATGGTCGGCCAGGGCGCGGAGGCGGGGCGCGTCCCGGCACCAACGCGGGAGGGAGGTGGGCCGGCCCAGCGGGAGCGGCGTGGGCGCGTCTGCGCGCGCGAGTGAAACGGGCTGGGCCGAGGCGCGTGGAGCGGGAGCGGGGCAAAGGCGGCCCGGCTGGCTTAGCTGGCGGGCCAAAAGGGGTGGCGACGGCCTGATTAACAAAAGAATTGCTTTTCTTTTTAATAAAAAAAAAACGAAAACAGCCCCCAAATCTGCCTTCTTAGCCCTAAAACACCATCTTAGGCACAATATCATGAGTTGGCACCAAAACAACTTTTGTTCCTAATCAAATTATCTACACTTTTTGTAAAGGGTGCACCAACATGCATTGACTCTAGCTAGGGGTTCAAAGCAAGTCAAACAAAAGCACTTCAAGGGTCAACATTGAGTCAACTAATACTTAGAAGCCTAATTATCCAAAGTCATTAACAGGGACATGGTGTCATTTTATGCCCTAAACATGAATTAAGTATTGTTATACTCATAGGTGCACATTTGCATTCTTAAAACTACGAAAGTCCAATCATATATCATATGAAACATTACATTTGTACTCCTGAAACATTTCGATTCTATATTTGCAACATTATGTTGTAAAGGTCATGATGAAACGTTCCACTTATTTCATTTTTGCACCCTCAACAGGTCTAGGTGAGTTTAGCGATCAACAAAGCATCCACTTGTATTAACCAAGCATAATTATAAAACATATGCATTGTGAATCATGAAATAACAAGCAATATTTCATTAGTACAGGTCACACGTTTCAGATGTTTTTGAATGCATGTTTCAAGTGTTTCTTGTGTTAATGCTCATGTATGAGTAAATTATGCTTATGCCCATGAAATGCAAGTGTAAAAATGCATGCTTAACACTGGGGTGTTACAGCCTTCCCCCCCTTAAATAAATCTCGTCCCGAGATTTGGTACAAAAAGTTATTCAAGGAAGGAGAAGCAATATCACCCACACCACAAGCAGTGATAGCAAAAGGCTATCCTGACTGGATTGTTAGATAGGCTACACTGGTCACCACAACTTTCTGATACTTGCTCCTTGTAGGAAGTTTTTGTCTGAAGAATTTCCTTCATTGACTCCCATAAAGCATTGACATTCCAGTAGGAATCCAAGAGACCACTGTTTCAAGCACTTGTTCTCTCTCTCCGACGACAACACTATATTATCTCCATCTATTAAGTACACGATGAATGTGCTAGCTAACTCTATCAGCTCATGACTTCCAATATCCTTGTCAGCGGTATCCTTTGACATAACCTTTTGGGTAAAACACCAATTAACGAAATGATACGCTACCAAGTCGGTCGAGTACCATTTCTCATATGGTGTAGTTACACAATAAGTTGGGTCGACGCACATTGCAGCAAAATAATTTTGACTCACTCACCTTGATATTCCAACAAGCATAGCCCTTCAACACCAAGAATGAGAGTGAGTAGATAGATTGCAGATTTTGTTCCTCCCGTTAATCTGCTCGTATCCGCTAAGTTTGTGCTCCATTATGCACAAAATTTGGTAGAGGTGTAATCCATAAGTCTCCCCATTGTTGACCAAAATTTAACTCAAGCGGACACTATTGGTTGCTCAAACCATACTTGTACCAAAACTGCACCGTTCAGAAATTTTGGCAATCCGACAAATGGAACCTCTTCTCATAATCCATGCTTTATGCAACGAATCCTCAGTCCAACTTGTCAGATTAGAGTGTTCCAAAAAGGGTGGAGTAACTCACAACATTTGAGGTCATTCCAACCATGTTTGAGGCACCTCACAAAAATCGGCACGGTCACCTAAGGGTCATTACTTGGATAGGGATTGATCTTCTTTTGCTAACAATTTAGTTGTCTCTCAACACTAAAAAGCTCCAAGGCTTCAGCTTTTGCAATAAGCATTCACAGTTGTTGTCGATGCCGATGACCGTTCTCGAAGTAGCCGAAAGGGATTCACGCCTAGGAGGGAGCATGAATCTTCCTGGATCCTTGTACATCTGAATTTTTTTTTTTTTAATTCGAGCATTGTATGCCTCCTCTTGATCCAATAGGGACGACATATTTCCAATAGCAGATAGCATTACTCATAGAAACAGTCAGCAAAATCACTTGTCTGCCACCTCTTGTAGTCTGTCAAGGTTGATGTCAATAACCTGTTCTTCCAAAGTCATATTTATGGCAATTCCCAAAGAATCTTTGTTACAAACAGACCACTAAAAGATCTTCTGATAAGATATGGAAAGACGACCAAGGGAGGAATCACGAGAAAATAACACATTGGTGGAATTTCCACAATAGATCTTGACTACAAACCACGATACCCGCGCGTGCCAAGTAGCCCAACCTTGTGTCGGCCGCCACAAGAGGCTCTCGGTTTCGTCGCGGCACCATCAGTTTTGGAGCAAGATGCCATTACAGACCTTACCATCAATGTGAAATCTCACATGACAGGTAGATCTTGCATGGACAAACATCGCATGCAAGACGAATTTAAGCAAACAATGATGTTCACAAGGTTTAGGAGGGAGCAAGTGAGGGATCAAAGGGCAAAACATGGCACAAGACCAACCTGAAGACATCATGTGCCCAACAAAGTTATCATCAGATGCAAGATTATCCAAGATTTGGTCCTATCAAGCAACAATATAAGACCAAAGTCGACAACATTGAAGGATTGCAGAGAGAACATGAATTAAGGGTAAAAGGGTGAAACCAAAATGACGCTCAAGGTTGAGTTGATGGAGCAAGAATATACATGACAAGGAGGAGATGTCGAGATCATGACAGAGGGAGACCACATTAAAGACCTGGCTCGAGACATGAACCTTATAGGATGATCACAACACACACCTTACATATGCAACATGTCACTTGTGTGCAAGAACAAGGCAAAGGGAAGCATATGTATGCATGAGCAAAATGATCATGATGCATGCTCGTCCTATTCGTCCTCACCAAACTTATGAAAAAGTTTGAATTCTAGCGATATAGATGGTGGCATACATTCGATCTCTCATATATACGAAACTAGTCGGGCTACACGTTTTGCGTGGTTAGCGTACCTGCAGAAGATTCATTTCAGCCCAACAATCCCCATATATCACACAAAGAAAGCAGTAAATCTACACGCTCCGCATACACCCCAATGGATACGAAGGTGGCCACACCCAATCATCGTCCTAATGACGGCATCGTCTCCCAAAGGACGGAACACCCAACATGTCGACACTCTTCATAGTTACGTTGTTCAACGCGTAACTAATCCAGTGACCAATAAGCACTCCCCTAGATCGGCAGTGTATCCGATCATGCTCTCACAGCTCACACTTACCTGGGCGTAGGTGCGACGTTGCATAAAAGTAATCTATCAACATATATGGTTATTTCATATAGGAAGGCTACCTCGACCATTAGACCACAGGGTAGCATAGTACGGTCAAGTTATCACACTTCTTACCTTAGCCACAGCCGTAGATGCAAAATTTTAAAACCCCCCAAGTCAGTACTTATATAAGCCACCTAGAGTCCTTATTTGGGCATAAAGGATATGACAACTGGCACACTTTTATGTTTGAGATCATAGCTTTTAAACACCTATATATGGCTATAAGTTGGCAATCCGCTTGATAAAACAAAAATCTTTTTGTTTTAAATACACATGGGAACGGTAGTATACTAAATCTTGCTCCGATACCAGCTGTAACAGAACCGCCCAATTTATAAGAGCTCAAGTACAAAATCAGCGGTTTCCCGCTCAATTGACATACTTGAACTCATATAAACCCGGTAGTCCGTGAAATCACGAGGGATTTCAAACTTTTTCAAGCTTACACCCAAGACCGTACATGATTTAGTAACCACAGTCCACATGTTACAACAAGTTCACAAATACATCGGAGTGCAACATAAACTTAGTACAAAACCTACTTCTAAATAGAAGTAGCGGAAGCGAAATAGCTTGAAACCACATTTTACACACACTTAGTTAAATTACAGTGCCAGCACATAGTCATGTCCAACAACAGCAAATAGGTAAGATGTAAGAAGGGACCATTGCCCATGGTCCACTCGCCACCCGAGTGGGAGAGAGGTCCAACTTGTCGCCACAGTAGTACGCTTTACTACCTGCAACAGGTGGGAACAAACCCTGAGTACTGGAATGTACTCAGCTAGACTTACCCGTCATAAACCAAAAATAATATGACACCAAGGAGTATGCAAGGCTTTCTTTCAGTGGGCTAGCTTGACTCATTTGCGAAAAGCATGAGTTATTATGAATAAACTAATTTAAGTCCTTTTTGCATCATATTTATTATAACCTATTCAATCTAGGTAAGCACCTATGCTAAAGCAATCACTTGATTGACCATTACATCAAAGGTTACCATCTCAGGTTTAGCATTTCCAACATTATCCACATAACCATCTGTGTTCCATCATCATTACTACGATGCAGTAACTCGAGTCAAGTGCTCACTATCCAGGAGCGATGGCGATTCGAATCGATTATTAACCAGCTGGTAATTTATTCCTCACACAAACCTCACTCACCCGCTAAAGTGAGGTATTGGTCACCGAGTCAACCATTCAGGTAAAGTCGCGAGCTTGCCAGGAACCACATGTACCCGGGGGCCGCCCGACTGCTCTTTGGCCTTATCATCGCGCCCCCGTTTCCTGCCACTACTGCTCCGGTACAGTGCGTTGCGGGCAATCCACTCGGCCCGAATAATCTCCCGGCTTCGCGGTCGAAAGGTACTTTATTCGGCCAGCTAAATGTGAGGCATGCGTTCAACATGACCCGAGGCCCAACAACGGACGGTCCTTAATCGACACAGGCGGAAACTACAAGCACCCCAGAACCCTGTCTGGTTGCCCCATACTTATTCCGCCCGGTCTCCAATTATTCATCAACACTTGGTTATTTCCAGGATATCATCCATTCCATAGCTAAAGTATTCCCGTAACCACCTATAGTTGCCGGTGACAGGAAATCACCGATCGCTACCGGTCTAAGCAGGGCTAAGCAATATTTTCGATCCCGAACCAAAAATAGGATTTCAGGCATATTTGCGGGACAAGGAAAAGGATATATATATATGCAGCAAGTGTTTTCAATCAACTCCTATAACTTAATGCAACAATACATATATAACATATATATACTCAATTGCTTTTATAAAATAGGAGGCTTAGAATGCTCCGGGGCTTGCCTGGGATCTGACACCTAGCCAAGTCAGTTAGTTGCGCCGTCTTGCCGACACCTCCGATCCTAGCACGTGTCCAGTCCTTCCATCTTCGGGATGGTCCACCAATACCGTCTTCGGGTTCAGTTCCACACCACGTGCTTCTCATGCACCTAGCGTACCTAAATGAGATGCGACAATGCAGATGTATGAATGCATGGAAGTGCGATAAGCGTACATGATGATAAAGAGTGCACTTGGAATGACTTGCACATGACATGATGATGTGAATGCGAGCATACATACAAACATAGCCACATTCAGGTGATAAGCGAATTAACCCTATTTGACCGAGTATGTGCATATTTCTTTTCTAGTACTTATAACACATATTCCTCATGATCAAGTAACCTAAGATAAGCAACTTATCACATGCAGCTAACATCATGTTTCTCTAAACATTCGTACACACGCATCAAAGAGCTACATGTGTTCATTTATAAGTAGACATGCATGCATACATACTAACAGGGTATACCTAGCGACACCAGGCAAGTCTACCCTATACATATAACATACAGATAAACACATACTACAATTACAAATAATAAGCTAAGACATGCCGGCAGGTTATTAGTGCTTCAAAGATACACCAAAACAACAAATATCCACTAAGCAAGGTAATTATAATTACACATGGCAAAGCAACTTATTACCTATACTAACATCATGTTTCACTTGGACTAAACATTTTGTAGCAAGCATCACAGAGCTATATGCACTCACAAGCAAAACATGCATGCTCACTAACAGGGTATCCATACCTACACCATTCAAGTTTATACCCAAATATATAGGCACACACGAATGACCACATGGCATTTCAAGTTGAACCAAGACAAACACACCAGCAGGTTACTCATGACACAAAAGTACATAAAAGTGCCATGAAACATTTACATCACATGTAACAATTCATTTTAATTACATTTATTGAAATGCATGGAACTAGGCCACATATTTCCAGAGCTCCTAAAATTCTATAAAAATTACAGCAGGTTAAGAATGCTCCCTGGACCCTACTATAAAAACATCATGCCAAAATAATAAGCATATTGGCCTACACAAAAATGACAAACAACAGGGCATAACTGCACATGAAAATACTTTGTAATATGAAAAGTGCCAAGCAACAGATTTAATGACTCTACCATGTTCTACACAATAAATAAGATCTGTACAAAAATTATCATATGCATGTTTTATGCATATTTTGTTTTCTATCAAAAATAACAAATATAGGCCAATAAAGGCACTTGAACTACACATCCATATTTTTACACAGAACATGCATGGTATATATTTTTCATAGAAACTACACCATATAAGAAGACTAACAAAATTGGAACCATATTTTTCTGAGCAAACCTTGATTTACTAAGCATTTCTGAAGTTTAATAGAATTTACAAGAATAAAATAAAACTATACAGAAAAGTATCACCAACTTGACATGTAGTATTTTTCTAATGTAGATCTACTCATAAGGAGCACCTAGAAATTTGTTTCACCAAATTTGGAGCACTACAGCAGCCTCTAGGATTTTCTAAAGCATTTAAAAAAAACTGAAAAGCATTTCTTTTAAAACGGGGAAAAACCCCAGCCCTAGGTGCTAAGCACACCCGGGTTCGCGCACCCAAAGTGGCGCCAGAGTGGCTGACCCGTGGGCCCCTTGTCCCCACCCGTCAGCCGGACATGGACAGGGGAGGAGCTCCGCCGCCGGTTTTCTCGCCGGTGGCGAGGTCTCCGGTGGGGCGAGCGGCACACATCGCCTCCCCACGACGAGGCGGACGCGTTGGTGGGAGAGATGGAGGCAGGGCTGCACCCTTGCGGTGGCAGCGGCGGACGCCGGTGAGCAGCGGCGGGGTCGCACGGTGGCGACGCCGACTCCGGTCACTGCAGCGCATGGGAAGCGGCGCGATGGCTTCGCGATGCCAAGGAGAGCGCGGAATCGGATGGAGGTGGTCCACCAGCGGCTCAAGGCGCCGGCGGGGCTGCGACGGGGAGCGGCGGCGAGGTGCTCCCGCTGCGGCTTCCAAAGGGAGAGACGGAGGCGAGAGCGGGTAGAACGAAAGGGTGAGTGGATGGGGGAACGGGGTGCGCTCGGGCGGTCATAGAAGCGAGGACCGCAGGTCCGGGCGGACGCGTGCCGGCGGCAAACGGCCACGCGGCGCGCGGCTCCTGCCATGGTCGGCCAGGGCGCGGAGGCGGGGCGCGTCCCGGCACCAACGCGGGAGGGAGGTGGGCCGGCCCAGCGGGAGCGGCGTGGGCGCGTCTGCGCGCGCGAGTGAAACGGGCTGGGCCGAGGCGCGTGGAGCGGGAGCGGGGCAAAGGCGGCCCGGCTGGCTTAGCTGGCGGGCCAAAAGGGGTGGCGACGGCCTGATTAACAAAAGAATTGCTTTTCTTTTTAATAAAAAAAAAACGAAAACAGCCCCCAAATCTGCCTTCTTAGCCCTAAAACACCATCTTAGGCACAATATCATGAGTTGGCACCAAAACAACTTTTGTTCCTAATCAAATTATCTACACTTTTTGTAAAGGGTGCACCAACATGCATTGACTCTAGCTAGGGGTTCAAAGCAAGTCAAACAAAAGCACTTCAAGGGTCAACATTGAGTCAACTAATACTTAGAAGCCTAATTATCCAAAGTCATTAACAGGGACATGGTGTCATTTTATGCCCTAAACATGAATTAAGTATTGTTATACTCATAGGTGCACATTTGCATTCTTAAAACTACGAAAGTCCAATCATATATCATATGAAACATTACATTTGTACTCCTGAAACATTTCGATTCTATATTTGCAACATTATGTTGTAAAGGTCATGATGAAACGTTCCACTTATTTCATTTTTGCACCCTCAACAGGTCTAGGTGAGTTTAGCGATCAACAAAGCATCCACTTGTATTAACCAAGCATAATTATAAAACATATGCATTGTGAATCATGAAATAACAAGCAATATTTCATTAGTACAGGTCACACGTTTCAGATGTTTTTGAATGCATGTTTTAAGTGTTTCTTGTGTTAATGCTCATGTATGAGTAAATTATGCTTATGCCCATGAAATGCAAGTGTAAAAATGCATGCTTAACACTGGGGTGTTACAGTTACAACCCCACAACAGCTGGCACGCTAGGTAGAGGGCAGCGTCAAGTGTGATTTAGGCTCTACGATAGGTGGAGCCACCCGCCTCATCGCCGGAGCAAGCGACACTATCCCAGATTGCGGTGTCTGCATCCCCATTGAGTTCTCCTTCATGGCTGACGCCTTCGCTCTAGGCCAAGTCCTCAACTTTGGGAGCCTAGCCTACATCGCCGACTGCTACAATGAGCTTCATCCACTCCATGGGCTGCGTCGGCGGGTAGCGGGTCCCTAGCGTCACCCCCTCCGCTAGGACTCTTGAGAGCAGATCTCAAGGTTCTGGTCCATCAGATCCGACGTGGATTGGGCCCGAACCCCACCATGTCAGACGACCGCTAGATGTTTTACATGCTGGCCAACGTCCACCACCAGATCGCCACCGGTGAGGTGCTCCCGCCGCTTGACCACTTTTGGTACTACCTCCCGGACTTGCCTTTTGAGATACAGAACATGGTGGCATCCTTCCAGCTAGAGCTGGAGCACCTCATCAGTCACGAGGCATCGTAGAGCACCATCCTCTCCGGTGCAGCGGGGACTGACGTCCCCTCGCTTCGCGCCTTCCTCGAGATCCTTTCAGGGAACGGCCCGGAGTACGACTCTGACGACATCGACCACTATGCCCCACCATGTATGTGCCACCACATCAATGGTGAGGACCTTGCTACGGAGGCGCCTGGGCTCACGCCACCAGACCAGAGTCCTTGTAGCCACGCGGCCTACCTCTATGAGAAGGAGGATCACCTGTGGGCTTGACAGGTGGACCTAGAAACTGCCAAGACAGAGCTCGAGCGCCAAAGGCAGGACTTTGCACAGCAACAAGCTGTGCACAGACTCAACGACGACCATGATGCCCTCATGGGGGCTCCCAGCAGCCTCTGCTTCCCCCGTGTGGCATACAACATGGCGGCTACCGCCTACTACCTAGAGGACATCTCTAACATGTTAGAACCGAAGACCAACGAGTGACTGAATGAGGCGAAGCAGCTCCTCCGCATTGCACTCGAGTAGCAGGCTGAGAGTTTAGCCTCCCGGTGCCACGCCACGCT
This sequence comes from Saccharum hybrid cultivar R570, assembly GCA_038087645.1. Taxonomy (NCBI): domain Eukaryota; kingdom Viridiplantae; phylum Streptophyta; class Magnoliopsida; order Poales; family Poaceae; genus Saccharum; species Saccharum hybrid cultivar. Next base: position 5,796,340 of record JAQSUU010000112.1, on the reverse strand, counting down.
CTCTCGACCGTCCTAGATGATAGCCACCACCAACAGGGGGCACTCTGATGCTCACACCCCACAGACGGGGAGAAGCAGTGGTGACACCTTCGACAATAGCTTTGACCACCCGTGAACCTAGGGCACCAAGCCCCGGTAGGAGCAAAGGTGTGACCTTTCTCCTCGGTGTCCCCCCACGCGCCACCGGATCAGCGACAACCGTGACGTCTATGACACCATTGAGGCCAGGCACCATGCTCAGGCGCAGTCCTGTACCCCTAAGCGATGGGGCAGGGGCGCCACCCCAGATCACTTCAGCCCCTGGTTTTCGGGGCAGTGATCTGGGCTACTCCCTACCCCAAGCGTTTCCATCCATTGACTCATATCTCAAAGTACGATGGTGAGACCAACCCAGACCATTGGCTAGAGGATTATCGCCTTACCATGAAGGCCGAGGGGGTCAGACGATGACTTCGCCGTCCAGTACCATCCCCTGCTTCTAGCAAGCTCGACTAGAGCTTGGCTCAAGTAGCTCGAGCCCGATAGCATCAGCTGCTAGGGAGATCTCTGTTCAGTCTTCATCGGTCACTTCTAGGGCACCTAGACCCACCTAGGCAACTACTAGGACCTCTGCAACTGCAGGCAGAGGGCTGACGAGACCCTTTGGGGGTACATTCAGCACTTCTCCAAGAAGCGCAATGAGCTCCCCAACATCACCGACGTCGATGTGATCAACACCTTCATCTGTGGCATGACCTACGAGGCACTCATCCATGTGCTCGGCCGCGAGACCCCATGCACGACGCAGGAGTCCTTGATGTCATCACCTAGTACACCACCGGCAAGGAGGCTGTCTAGGCCAACTTCAGCGGGAAAGCCAAGGCCGCCGGCACCTCAGTGGTGGTGATGGCGGCAACGATCCCGCCTTGTGCCAATGACACCATGACAAGCGAAACAAAGACCGAAAGCACCGTGTGGAGGAGATGGCGGTCGTGGCCAACCGCGTCACCAGACCTCAGCCCGTGGGCATGGCGCATGTTCGAAACACTTCAAGAACGCACTCGAGCCCCCTCCCTGCTTGTTCCATGGGGAGTAGGCGAAGCATCTCATCAAGGACTGTGCCACCATGAAGGGCTACATCCGTAGCACCCTCGGCCAATAGGGCAAGGCCCAGAAGCCTGCCCTGAAGGCTGATGACCCGATGGACAGTGCCTAGGAGGAAGACATTGAGTTCCCCAAGGCCGGGCGCCGCCTCATGATCTTTGGGGGCTCCCAGGCATTTGAATCCTACTGGCAGCGCCGCATCACAAAGCAGGAGGTGAACGCCATCCACACCCTTGCTGCCCCGATGTGGCTCCGGTGGTCCCAGACAACCATCACCTTCGACCAAGAAGATCACCCTAATCACGTCCCTCATCCAGGGCGCTACTTGCTCATGGTCAGCCCAATCATGGGCACCACGTGCACCAAGGTGCTAATGGACAGGGGCAGCGGCCTCAACATACTCTATGCGAGCCCCCTTGACAAGATGGGCATCCTTTGGAGCAGCCTGCGCCATAGCAACGCGTCATTCTACGGGATCATGCCAGGGAAGGAAGCGACCCCCCTCAGGTGCATCCGGCTCAACATCACCTTCGGCTAGCTGGACAACTTCCACAAGGAGCCACTCACCTTCGAGGTCGTTGACTTCCTGATGTCTTCCACTCCCTCCTCAGTCGACCATGCTTCACCAAGTTCATGGCCGTCCCCAACTACACCTACCTGAAGCTCAAGATGCTCGGCCTAAGGGGGGTCATCACCATCGAGGGCAGCTTCGAGGAAGCCTACTACTGCCAGAAAGACTGTGTTGCCCAAGTGACCACGCTCATCGCCCCTATGCTCTCGACGGCACTGGTCGCGATGTAGGAAGGGCACCAGCGAAGGAGGCAACCAAGGCAGCAGTAGTGCTTGACCAACCGAGCATCAGCAAGGCACCCAAGACTCCTGGCAGCAGTGGTGGCTCGGCTGGCCCCTCCATCTAGGCGCTCTGCCCCCTAGAACAGGTTGATCCGATCGAGGTGAGTTCTGACCTTTCCCTATGAGGGAAGGCCATTGCCGAGCCATCCACCTAGAAGTGCTGCCTCCCGAGCCAAGGCCCGCCTACCGACCTCCTTCGTCGGCCTACCTCTCCAACAACAAAAACCAACATAAGTCCCGTCCTCCTCATTGTTGGTATTTTTAATGCACATAGATAAATCTGTAAGCTCACAAATACTGCTGTTACTTTCACGCAAGGGTATTACAAGTATCGTATCTATGGGAAAACATGTGAGGTTAACTACTGTCTAACTTAACCCAAAGTATCAACAAGACTTAAGAAGGTCAGGAGTGTAGAGGAAATTGCCAAGGTCTTCTTGTTCTAATCTCAGTAAGCTATGTCTTCTACTATTCTATCTAGGGACATTACTTAAGAAAAGACACCAACATAGGATGCTTTCCTTAGCAACCATGTCCTACTTGGCCAACAAACGGGAGGTGGACTATAGAGGATTCAACGAATGTGTCGCTATTACGTTCTAATGCTACTTCACGATCTATCACTGATCCAGAATGTAGGGTGCATCCACAAGTAACCAGGTCTAAGCACCATGCTTACACCTACAATTACTACTTTAACCTACAGCGTCCTATAGATTAAAGTACTCAAAGGAGTTGTGAATCAAGAAAACAATATAAATAATGTTGCTTACTGAAATAAGAAGTTGATTACCAGAGAAATCTCAGACATAGGTTGACTTCCACAAGGTACAAGCCATAGAGGGAGCACTGACAGGCCGACACCTCCTCCAAACTCTTCCCTCTCTCTGCCTCTCTATTTCTAAAGACTAGATCCTAATGAGGACTAATTATCTGTTAAATGCTGGCTCTTGAGAGGTTGATCCTTTCATGGGACCCCTCTCAATTGATTCTAACTAGAGAATATGAATTAGGGTTTCAGGATGCCCTTGCCTTAGGGGATACATGGCTATTTATATTGGCCAAAGCGATGAACCAGAGCCCTCGGATCAAACTGACCTTGATCAATGGCATAGATGCAATCCTTAAGGCGGTGGAGGACCGACATACAAAGGCAGCTGACAAGTGGGCCCGAGGGTGGCCGACCGGCCAAGGAGCACGGCCGACTAGCCATGCCCTATGCCAGGTGGGCCCCCTTCGGTGGGTCACCTTCTCATGTCTTCTAGAGTCTTCTCAAGTTGGTTCCCACGTAGAATATGCTTTTTAGTCTGACGTGTGGGTCCTCTTTGGCTCTTTTCCTGTTTAATCACTGCAAAACACAGATTCACTAAAACTCATGGAAATTGTCAGTTTAAACCCCTAAACCTCTGTTGGTGATGACCTTTTTGCATTTATACAAGTTATGTTGATGGTTTATAATTGTGGTTAACTACCATCAACACTGACCCTCTTGCTTCGTTTGTCTCTATTACTATCTCCTTTAACCCAAGCCGTCCTAGCGGTAGCTCGGTCACAACAGAGGATCGACTAAGCTAATCACCTGCTGACCTTTCTGAAGGAGGACCACTACAGAAGATCGCTAAGCAAGGTGAGGATGGGACAGACAAAGTAGGAGGAGCAAGCGAAAGATCAGCAAGGCGCTAATGGAGCGGCCTCGACCATCGCGTTACCAACTATGTCCTCTTTCCCCTCTCTTGTATCCATTCTGTTTTCTTTGCAGGTATTTGTGTTTCTCCCAATCCTTCATCGGATCATTCCACCCCACCGCATGATGGTTTGGGGGGCCCCTAGAAGGGGCATCATCGAGGGTTCTAAGGCCGGCCCACTGGGCTTCAAGGCCACCCAAAGCAACAAAAAGTGCAAGGGATGTTCATGGTCAGGCACCAGAGGCCTTAGCCGGGCGCCTAGGTGAAAAACCGGTCGATCATCGAATGATGTCTGAGTAGTGACTTGATCCGCTCGTGGTGACCCAATGAGGGAGGCAGCGAGCCCCCGAGTTCCGATAGATGGGCTCAGGAACTATACAAGTGGCTCGGTCGGGAAGCCAAGGATCTCCCCTTTGGGGGACATGACCGAGACATGGAACGACCGTAAACCCGGGGTTCTCACGGACTTACCCGTCAGCAGCATGGGTGCGACGATCTTGGCCAACAAGGCCATCGTCGGAACAACCCAGCCCAATGAAGGATCAAGTCTCTGAGCGTGACTCAAGAGCAAAATGGGATTACAAATGAAAGTAATTATATTTCATTAATTGGGAATGACCTGATTACAATATATGACGGTAGAAACTGCGATCTGCTACTGCCTATACGGCGGCAAAGACCATAGGGCGCTCTTGACCTCTAGGTTAGGGCCCTACGGTAGGCATGGCTCCAGCCGGTGGGCCTTCCACAGGGCTCCTCCCCGAGGCCCGAGGCTGGGCGATGTCGAGCATCACACTGTCAACGAGGCTAGCCCCCCTTCGTCGTCGCCAGAACGGAGGGGCAGCAACCGACGTGTCACAACCCCCTCCCCCATTAGAGGGTATAAGGACTCCGACGACCTCGCTGGAGCCCTTACACCTTCTAGGGAGGGGGGACGCCCCTCCTTCGCTGGAGTCCTTCCACCCTCGAAGAAGCAGTCGCCCGACGAACAACACCAAGCTCACCCGGAGGGAAGCGTTGCACTTCATCACCACCGCCATCGCCACAGAAGAAGATGGATCTAAGAAGAAGAAGAAGAAGAAGAGAGGGGGCCAAAGGAAGGGATTGAGGATGTTGCGTCCCCCAGGGGCTCCCCTTTATAGCCCAGACGGTGTGCTGTGAGCGGCTCTAGGCCCTCCGATCAGCCATCAGCAGCTAGAAAGGGCCCCGGGGAATCGGCCAGGCGTCCGTTCAGTCCCTGTAGCATGCCTCAGGGCAGTTGCAGAATGATGGCCGCATAGTAAAGGTGGAGTCAGGGAGCCACTAACAATGAGTCAAGTCCCTGCTCCACTTTCCTCCACGCGCACTGCCTACTCCACGCATGCCTTCTTGTGGGACTCGAGGGATCTGACTCCCCCTGGGCCCACCTGCTACCATCAATGGCCTAGATCCACACGCACCAAGTGCCGCGGCTCCTCCTCCGCTGGATCTACTCCACGTGGCCCTGACGCAGCCCTGCTAATGGGCGAGAATCCACCCCATTCCCACCCCACCCCAAATGAATTGTATTTGATTTTCTATACCAGCCCACCCCACAAAATCAGATAATGAATCCGACCCAACCCACCCCACTCGTTTGCAGCTCCCAACCCGACCCACATGGTGGGTTGCGCCCACGGAAACCCATGGAAAGCTCTTTATTCTATATAGGATGAACGTCTACTGCAACGTACGTCTAGATTCATGACTTAGCAATGTATGTCTCTTGCAAAATAAAACATCTACTACAGAGTTACATGATTCAACAACTACTACATGATTCAACAGAAGTGAGGTGGATAATTTAATTTCTTCATTCAGCAAGAAATTAAATTGATTAAATTACATGATTCAAGTACAATGCACTACTGCAGAATCCTTGATGACCTGCAACACTTCACTGCTACATACTCCAGATTTTAGCACAACGTGTCCTCAAAATTTTGCTGGATAAAACATCTCATGCTGAAGCAAACATGGATCCAATGAATACCACTACAATGCCACCATTTTAGTCGCCGAAGCCAAATAATAATTCCAAGAACCAGCATTTTAGTCTCTGATGAAGCCAAATAGTTACTGCAAGAAGTTGTGGAAGGAAGACTTGAAGACAAGACCTATAAAAATAACACATAGACTTAGAGGCTGGATCGTTGTTTGGAGCTGGTTAACTTGTAAGCAAATCTAATGAATTTCCAAGATATTTACATTGCACTTTGATCATCTGACAAAGCAGTCATGCCCACATAGCACAAACTTGAGACTGCATTGGCAGCTGGTGATGCAAAGTAATCAATCAATCGCTATCCAGAATCTATCATCATCCAGGGCAAGCAAAGTGTCACAGCTTACAACACAGAAGATGGAATGACATAGAAAAGGTAATCGATAGTAGAAGTAGAATAGAAAAAAAACTCGTTTCAACGCTCGTGCTAGAATTAATTCAATCAAATCAGCCATGAATTGGCGTCAAATCACTAGTAGTAGTAGTGCCTCTAGCTAAGCTAAGCAGCGCACATATATTTGTAGGCATGGCTGCTTTGCCAAATGACCAAGGTCCATGAACAATATTTATACAAGAGTGAGCCAGGGTTCTGTATAGCATAGGAGCAATGGAAAAATGACTGGGAAGTGGGAAGACATGTTTTTTGAATAGCATATCCGATTTGCCACTTTCTTGCAAAAGGTCACAAGCCGTTTTGTTGTTGGCTGCATTGTCAAGGGTGATAGTAAACATCTTTTCCTTTATTCCATACTCTGTCATACATCTTGTAATTGCTTCCTCAATGGCCAGACCACTATGTGGATACTTCACAGCTTTGAAAGAAATTATCTTCTTATGCAAAGCAAAGTTAGCATCGACATAATGGGCTATTAGATAGATATATCCTAGCTTTTGGTTAGATGTCCACAGATCGGAAGTGAAGCATATGCGAGAATCAAGGCCTTTCACTTTCCAATTTTTGCTTCATTCTCTCATACATTCTAACACAATCATTGCGGATTGTTTGGCGACCAATGCAATTAAATGTGGGTTGCAACGATGCCATCCATGGTGAAAAACTTGGGTCCTCAAATTTATTAAATGCAACCTCTGCCCGAGTGGACCAAGTTATCATTATCTCAAGGCTTCTTTGAGAATTGAAGGTAAATGGACCTACAAATGGTTGTTTCTGAATTGTGGCAATAAACCTTTGCCTATCATCCTCACCAATTTTTTGACAAGAATCTTTGATGTGATTTCTCAAACTGTTTGTACCTGATTTTCCAGTAGCCATCTTCATGCCACATTATCTGCAAACAGCCTTTAGAGCACCATCTACGTCAACCAGATCTATCTCAAAGTGTTCCCAAACTATCGACGTCCTATTTGGTGTTCCCGATGAATGGTCATCATTGCTTGCATTGGTGCCTGAGCCCTCGGACCGATGAGGAGACATCAGTCCTATCTGTTCAGACTGATGAGAAGACATTTGTTCCCAAATCCACTACTGCTGGTAGCTAACAACATTGTGTGTTAAGGTCCTGCACGTAAACAACAATGAGGTAAGTTTAAATCCACAATACAAAAATGTATGGACAAAGTAGCAAATCATTTAAGAGCAAGAACTTCTAATGTACCACAATTCCAAGAGCTGTGTATACATCACTGAACTCAAGTCCAATGTAACCACTTCCAATAATAGCTATGCAATCTGGAACTAACTCAAGTTTCAGTGCATGATCACTAGTAAATACAGTTTTCCCTGCAAATAATCATCCAACAGAATTTTGTGAGAATAGACAAAACATGGAAATTACACGAAAAATAACAACTAATACACCACATGTTACAAAAAAGAATGTACCCAATGTTTATATCTCTAGTGCACTAATTTTTTAGGCTTGTTTGTGATGTGACAAAAATTCTTTGCAGCAAGTGGTGTACCCAATGTTTATATCTCTAGTGCTCATGCAAGCTAATAAGGTTCTGTCTGCCAACCAGAACAATGCATCGAGCACCTTAGGTTTTTGTGATTGATGTGACATTAAATTGAATTATTACGCAGAATTTCCTAGTGTCTTGTCCTACTCTCTCTCACTCTGAGTTTCGAGAGCAAAGCAAGGAATATGCCTAGCATGATATTTTTGCTTTGTTTCCCTCAATATGCATGTGCAAACTGTCCAAAGTGTGTCATCAGCTTCCTTCAAATGTTCTTTCTCCACTTGCGTGCACTCCTTTCAAATCAATACCGACTAATATTCATATAAACAGCGTGCTCAATTTTGCGAGTAAGGATATTATTCCATTGTCAGATAATGTTAGGCCGGCTAGCTATAAGATTCAGTAAAGGCAAAGAGATTGAATCCTATGTATATGTATGTGCTCCTAGAGCCCGTCAATATGTAATGTAACAAACTGTCATTTCACACAAGCTACAGCTAAAATATCAGGGGAGCACCGGTTTCTCACTTGCTGTAATACTTTAGACACTGGCCTAATAGGTTTTCCTTATCACATAAAAAGTGTGGACGCACACATGATGCCGGGGCTCACCGTCCTCTACTCCTTGGTTCTTGCATAAGGCGCCAGATCGAGGCAGGGGAAGGGAGGGGAAGGAGACTGGCTGAACCTAGACCGGAGCTAGGAGAGGATGGCAGTGGTGCTGCTGGTGCTAGGGAAGACACGACAGAGAATCTGCGTCGGAGCTTGGTTGACTGGGCCGCAGATCGAGCTGCTACCACCCAAGATATGCTCGACTCCCACTAGATAGGGCATTTCCGTGCTGAGATGGGAGGGCGGACCGCGCGGCGGTGAGGGTGGCTGTGGACATGCTCGTGGGGTGAGGTTGCGGTGGGTGCAGCGCCGGCGTGGCTCGGGGGAGGGGTGGGCGACGGCCGTCGGACTGGGCAGCGGCGCATTTTTGTAGGCGTTGAGAGGCCTAGAATGAAGCGACACGTGAGGGTCGTGTGTCTAATTACCCATTCCAACCCACCCCAACCCACAATTGCCCTCAACCCAACCTAACCCAACCCTACCCGCAAGGTATTAAAACCCGCTTTCACCCATCCAAATAAACTCCATAGTAGAACCCACCCCAAAAAACCGGTTTCCACCCAACCCATTAACAGGGCTACCCCGATGTCCCATCTCCCAGATGAGACGGGATGGCATGGGGGTGCATGCCTTAACTCCTTCACTAGGCACGATGGCCCAAACGCCATCAACCGCCTGTGCAAGGCGTTAGTGGACGGGATGTGCCCAGAATCTGCCCCTCCCGCTGGCAAGGAGGCCCCACAGTGGCCTCAGGGGGCTGCACTGGCTCCCCAGATGGAGAAGCCCAACCCCCTGATCGACGGGAACTTGGGTGGCGCATCCCCCAAAAGCCAACCAACTCCTTAGAGTTGGGTCGAGAACCGCTGAGCAGTGGGCCCAATGAGGGCCTCCGTCCAAGACTCGGCGCGCTCCCCGCTCCTCAATCTATGGCCATAGAAGGTCGGCCCCAGAAGGTCGGCTCGAGAGGACCGGGACCTACTATCACAGCCCTCAGAAGGGCATCATGTTTTGGTTGATCAGATGGCCTCGAGCCAGAGCCCAGTGCTCTTGATCTCCCGGCCCATGGCAGGCTCCAATAAAAAAGGAGGGCGCCCCTGGGCCTACAGTCAGCAACTCCCAGATGAGTTCACCGAGCCCTCGTTCGAGTCGAAGACTTGAGAGACATAGACTGATGAAGGGATCAACACCATCTTCGCTCGGCCCTAACAGCCGAGCAGCAACCTTCACACCGGAGAAGAAGGCCCCTAGCAAGGCGCAGCACTCTCATCAGTGAAAGCCATCCCCACCAAGGAGGGTTTGGTCACCATGAGATCGAATTCAGCCCTCCATCGCCATCATGCCAAGTGAGGCCATGAAGGGCTTGGGGCTCCTGACAAGATCCTAACATATGGGTATGTTAAGCCTTGGATCCAATGGTTCCTGGCCAAAGAAGACCCCCCGACCGACCCCTCTAGGATCGCCCGAGGGCTCAGGGCTATGCCTATCATGCACGCTCACGCGTACCCTCTGGCAAAGAGATCCAACTGAGCCTGACTTGGCCGCAGCTTCCACCTAGGGCTTGGGGGCTTCCCTAAGCCTTGGACTCTGGGTCTATGACACCTTCAAGCCTGGTCCTTGGCTCCTGATCGGCTAACGACGCCAGCCAAGGCCTGCACACAAGAAGACAAGCCTTGGGCTACCGATGCTCGAGGCTCCCTGGCATCGCTCCCTAGGTGTGGCCCTATCAACTGCTCCTCTAACAGGGTCACATCTAGGCGTGACATAAGAAGACAAAGCTTCCCACGGCCTTCGAGGGCTCGGGGGCTTCCAAGCCCGCGCATCAGCCCCTGGAGCTGACTTTCTTCGCCACCAAGAAGACTCCAGAAGGTCACACCTAGGGGAGGCCAGTCCAAGCCGACATAGCCTAACATGCAGAGTGTCAGAACAGAGTAGCCGGACGATGCACAAGGCTTCTTTAGCTCCATGACACTGCCACAGTCCACGGCGCACCACTACAAGGCCCTCCTAGACTCTGGCACATGTAGACCATAGACTAGTATCCCCAAACCGCCATGTACCCAACCTATCTCGTTATATAAGGGATAAGGTCAGACCTTGGAGGGGGATGGACAGATCCACCATCAGATATTCCATTCCATTCCATCTGCCTTTGCTCGGCACCGAGAGCATGGCAACCCAAAGAGGGGCACCGAGAGCTTCTCCACCGCATCTCGTCATCTCCTTCCTCTCTGAGGAGGGGAAGACTCCACCGGTGGTGAGGCAACCTTATGATTAACACCGAGTTAACCCCCTACCAAAACCTCTTGTTCCTTACACTTTATTGTAACCCCTCGATTTTAGGTGCTCTTGAGTATAAGGATCATCAGCTGTTGGACATAGGGACTGAATTGGCCTAAACCAGGATAAACTGTTGCGTCTTCTCCGCATGATTCTTGTATTCTTAAGTCCACTCGAGCCACTAGAGACCCATACTCTAACATCGACTCAAACAACATTGCATGCCATGGTTCTGACCCTGTGACATCGACCAGTGGGCAGAGATCCCTTATATAGGGCGCTTCCCCCTCGTACTCAACACTATCATTCGCAAGGTCCACTTCATGAAGGTCCTCATCGGTGGCGGGAGTGCCCTAAACATCCTCTTCTCTAGTGCCTTGACTGAGCTAGGCTTCTCAAAGGAAGACCTCAACCCCATTAACAGTCCTTTCTAGGGAGTTGTCCTAGGAAGGGCATGCTAGCCCCTAGGTGAGATCACACTGCTGATGTAGTACAACACCATCGAGATGTTTTGCATTGAGCACATCAGCTTCCTAGTGGCTGACTTCAACACCACCTACCACGCCATCCTCGGTCACCCGGCTCTGACCAAGTTCATGGCCATGCTGCAGTATCCTTGTACGATGCTCAAGATGTAGGTGCCCGGAGGAGTCCTCACCTTGCAGGCCAACCTCACAATTGCCTATGCCTGCAAGAAGGAAAGCCTCACCCTCGCCGAGGCAGTCGACCTCTTCGCCCGCATGGACGCCTGCCTCACCGAGTCAAAGAAGGTGCCCCTAGAAGAACAGGAGATCCCGATGATGGAGGCGCCTCGTGAAGCTACCAAGGCCAAGGAAACCAAGGAAGTGAGCCTTGGCCTTGCCGACCCGTCCAAGACCGTGAAGATCTGGGTCTATCTGGACCCCAAATAGGAAGACACGCTCTTCAGCTTCTTGCGTACCAACACAAACGTGTTTGCATGGAAACCTGTAGACTTGCCTAGGTACCAAGGGAGTTGATCGAGCACTCCTTACATGTCTCACTGACCGCCAAGTCGATCAAGCAGAAGCTCCAACAATTCGCGCCAGACAAGGAGGCAATGATGGTAGAGTTAAACTGGCTTTTAGTAGCTAGATTTATTAAAGAGGTGTATCATCCTGAGTGACTAGCTAACCTAGTGCTCATTGAAAAGAAGAATAAAGAATGGAGAATATGCATTGATTACACCGATCTCAACAAACACTACCCTAAAGACCCCTTCGGTCCCCTCGCATCGACGAGGTCATTAATTCCACCGCTAGTTGCGAATTGCTTTCTTTCTTAGATTGCTATTCTAGTTATCACCAGATCTCTCTGAAAGAGGATGACTAGATCAAAATGTCCTTCATCACACGATTTGGCGCCTACTATTACACCACCATGTCCTTCAGACTCAAAAATGCTGGTGTGACATATCAGCGGACCGTCCAGTGTTGCCTTAAAGATAAAATAGGCCACAACATTGAGGCCTACATCGATGATGTAGTCATCGAATCGTCATCACTCCTGGATAGTGAGCACTTGACTTGAGCTACGGTATCGTAATAATGTTTATGGAACACTGGTGGATGATGTTGGAAATGCTAAACCTGAGATGGTAACCTTTGATGTTAATGGTTCATCAAGGGATTGCTCTAGCATAGGTGCTTACTTAGATTAATCAGGTATAATTAAATTGATGCTTATACTTTAAATGGTTCATATATGATAACTTATGCTCTTCTGCAAAACAAGTCAAGCCAGTCCACCTTATAAAAGCCTTGCATACTCCTTGGTGTCATATTATTTCTGGTTTGGGACGGGTAAGTCTAGCTGAGTACCCCTCGTACTCAGGGTTTATTCCCACTTATTGCAGGTTGTGATATATCATGGTGAAAGTCCTATGTTTGGTGTTGGTAATTAGTGACAATGCCTAAGTACTAATCCTATGCCTAAGTTGTATGTAGCATATGAGGATTAGTACATTCCAAGGTTGGTGGCAAGATGGACATGGTGATCATGATGGCCACACTTGGATTTGGACGCAACCCTACGTGATCAAGGCAAAGGTATATGCTTAAAGGTTGTGTTTTAGTAACCAAGACACCTAGTGGGTGTGGTTACATTATAGGATAGATAGCCGTACTATAAAGAGGGGAATGACGCGGCTATTGAACTCCTAAGTGCCTCTAGGTGTGCATTTCATAATCATATGCATTTGGATAGAACTAATAACGCCTCGAAAAATGATTGTGAAAATGCTAACACACATGCACATGGTGATGATCACTTGGTGATGTTAGCACGTTTGCGAAGGCGGTTGAGTTTGAGCTGTAGAGAGGGTTTGGGGCTCTCTCTCCCTCCCGCCGAGCTTGCGAGGCGGGATTCAGGCGTTTTTGAGAAGTTGAAACGCCTATTTTCCACTACGTCGGAAGTCGGAAAAAGAAACGGAGGCGAACGGAGGTCACAGTAGTGACCGGACGCTGGACCGGACGCGGTCACTGTTTGACCGGACGCGTCCGGTCAGTGTCCAGTGTCTTTGCGTGTTTCAGTTGTGATCCTAAGTGTTTAATCTAGATCACTTGTCTAAATATTTGCTTCAACATGGTGCATGATAACCCTTCTAGTAAGGTGTGAAGAAGCTTGCCCTTGGATCAAACCGAAGCATTTTATTTATGCAAGCAATCTAGGTTGAATCACAAACTTGATCCTCACCCCATAAGTCAACATGATAATCTATCTAAAATAGGTCCCTTGTGGTCATTGGTGCCAAAGGGGGAGAAAATATTGTTCACAAAGATAGAACTCAAAGGGGGAGAAGCACAAAGGGGGAGAAATGTTGTTCACAAAGATAGATTCTAAAGGGGGAGAAAATCTAATGGGAGAATTGATAAAAGAAGGGGATCAACTAAAATTTTGAGCACACAAGTAGGGGGAGCAAGCTCTTAAATATGTTTGTTGCATTTCCATGTGCACTTCATATGTATGATGCATAGTTATGCATTTCTTTTTCTCCGATATATTGCTTGTGTGGTGACTTGCTAGTATAATTTGAATGATGTATTGAGGTACTAGCATGAATAGGAAGTAGTTAGATTTTTCTTGCTTCATGTTTTTTTTAAAGTGGTACTAGAGCCTTGCTTATAATGTTGATCTCACGAGGTTTCTAGTTATGTTTGTGCTTTTCCAAGTGGTATCTAACTACACAAGGTGCTAAGATGGTGTTTATCGCTACTCCGATGGTATCACGCTTCAAAGGTCTATAATCTAAAACACTTAGCACCTATTGGTAGTCAATGCTCCTAATCTTTCCTATCTAACATGTATGCTTCCAAAATCCAAACATATAGCATACATGTAGGGGGAGCCATTGCTATCAATTTGAATTCATGATCACTTGTCCATACTTCTTACACATGGTAATATACTTGGACAATGTGACATGGGTTCAATCAAAATTTTTATCATAATATCTTTGTGAAAGGGTTGTCACCAATTACCAACAAGGGGGAGATTGAAAGTCCTATGTTTGGTGTTGGTAATTAGTGACAATGCCTAAGTACTAATCTTATGCCTAAGTTGTATGTAGCATATGAGGATTAGTACATTCCAAGGTTGGTGGCAAGATGGACATGGTGATCATGATGGCCACACTTGGATTTGGACGCAACCCTACGTGATCAAGGCAAAGGTATATGCTTAAAGGTTGTGTTTTAGTAACCAAGACACCTAGTGGGTGTGGTTACATTATAGGATAGATAGCCGTACTATAAATAGGGGAATGACGCGGCTATTGAACTCCTAAGTGCCTCTAGGTGTGCATTTCATAATCATATGCATTTGGATAGAACTAATAACGCCTCGAAAAATGATTGTGAAAATGCTAACACACATGCACATGGTGATGATCACTTGGTGATGTTAGCACGTTTGCGAAGGCGGTTGAGTTTGAGCGGTAGAGAGGGTTTGGGGCTCTCTCTCCCTCCCGCCGAGCTTGCGAGGCGGGATTCAGGCGTTTTCGAGAAGTTGAAACGCCTATTTTCCACTACGCCGGAAGTCAGAAAAAGAAACGGAGGCGAACGGAGGTCACAGTAGTGACCGGACGCTGGACCGGACGTGGTCACTGTTTGACCGGACGCGTCCGGTCAGTGTCCAGTGTCTTCGCGTGTTTCAGTTGTTTGATCGGACGCGAGGCGCGTCCGGTCATAGTCGATCGGACGCGTCCGATCGTCCAGGGAGCTTACTGGACTCCAACCGGACGCGGGCACTGTGGCGTCCGGTCAGTTCACCAGCGCGTCCGGTCACTGTTTCGTTGTGCGTGGCTCAGGGTTGACCAGCGCGTCCGGTCAGTCACGGGACCGGCGCGTCCGGTCGTGACCAGCGCGTCCGGTCGTTGCGACCAGCGCGTCCGGTCGGCGTTTCGAAAAAGAGCCGTTGCGTGATCGGCGCGTCCGGTCGTTGCGACCAGCGCGTCCGGTCGGCGTTTCAAAAAAGAGCCGTTGCGTGACCGGTGCGTCCGGTCAGTTGGACCAGCGCGTCCGGTCAGCACGACTGCTGCTGAATCAAGTTTCTAACGGCTATATTCAAAGGGGTACGTCTATATATACTCGTTGGCCGGCTCAAGGCTCTCACTCTTGGACTTTTGACATACTTGTGAGCACTTTGAGCTAAGCAACTCCCCTCCTACTCATCTCTCTTGCTTCTTTGCATATTCGAAGTGAGATTGAGTGATCCAAGTGCATTTGCATTGTGAGATTGCATCTAGTTGGCACTTGGTGGTTGATTTGCTGCGGGATTCTTGTTTCTCTTGGTGGTTGCCGCCACCTAGACGGCTTGGAGCAGCTTGGAGGCGTTGGCAAGAGTTGGTGATTGTTCTTGGCCACCTCCGGTGATTGTGAGGGGTTTGTGTCTACCTCGGCGAAGTGCCAAAAGGCAACATTAGTAAATTGCTCGTGTCATTGCAACCTTTTGCCATTTGGTAGGTTCTTGTGGCGCCTTTTGAGAGGCTCGGTGCGAGACCGATTAGCCACCGAACCACGTGGTGAAGAGGGACACAACGGGGACTAGCGTGCCGACAAGCACGTGAACCTCGGGATAAATCTTCATGTCATCACTTTCATATTGTGATTGATTGATCCCGGTGTTCGGTTGTTTTGGTATTCATTATTGATCATATTGGTTGGCTCAATACTTCGCCCCTCGGTGAAACCCTCCTAACTCAACTCCGCATTACTTTTTTAGTTATCTTTGCTACCTAGTTTGCTTTGCTAGAGTAGCTCTTTTGTGTAGCTTGCTAGTTGTAGTTGTAGTTACCTTCTCGGTTTAACTTGTGCGGTTGAGTGCCAATATACTAGAATTGTGAATTGGATAGGTGGCTTGCAAACACCCCGTAGGCTAAGCAAAACTCGCATCTCGCTATTTGTTGTATTGATAAACTTGTTTAGCTTGTCTTTGTAGAATTTTTTAAAAGGCTATTCACCCCCCTCTAGCCATCAAGACCTTTCAAGTGGTATCGGAGCCGTGGTCACCGTTTGTAAGGCTTAACAACCTCGGTGTAAGATGGCTCAAGTTGTGTTCAACCTTGTCGGGGCAAGCCTCCATTCTTTGATGGCGTCTCATCTTTTGATCATTGGAAAAGAAAGATGAAGCAATATATTGGCTCTATCAATGAGAAGGTTTGGGAGGTGACACATCATGATTATGCTATCATTGATCTCGACAACCTCACCAACAATGACCGCATCAACAACCAATGCAACACTATGGCTCTCAACACTCTCTACAATGGGATTGATGCAAAGGTCTTTGAGCAAATCAAGGATCTTGAGATGGCAAGTGAAGTGTGGACAAGATTAGAGGAAACATATGAGGGCACTTCAACGGTAAAGAGTGCCAAGCTCTATATGCTCAAGGATAAGTTTGCAAGCTTCAAGATGAAGGATGATGAGTCCATACCAGAAATATTCTATAGGCTACAAGTTATTGTCAATGATCTCAAGAGCCTAGGAGAAGATGTCAAGGACAAGGACTTCTCACATAAGTTCTTGATGAACTTACCTAAGAAGTTTGCTATCTTGAGGAAGATGATCCAAAGAGAGGGTTTGGACAAGGTGACTCCAAACCAAGTGCTTGGAGATGTCATGACTGATGCTCAATATGATGATGATGAAGATGAAGATGAGAAGAAGGAGATCAAGGTCAAGCAAGAGAAGCCCATTGCATTCAAGGCTTCATCTTCTAAGGGCAAGAGCAAGGTGGAGAGCGATGATGATGATCCATTCGATGATGAGACCATGGCCCTCCTAGTGCACAAGATGGGGAGGTTCATGAAGAAGAAAGGATATGGTGCAAGAAAGAGAAGGGACTTCATGAAGGCAAAGGAGATGCTTTGCTACAATTGCAATAGCCCCGATCATGTAGTGGCAAAGTGTCCCTATGAAGACAAAAGATATCATGATGGAGAGTTGAAGTTGAAGAAGAACAAGAAGGATAAGAAGGAGAAGAAAGAGAAGAAGAGCTTCACTATCAACAAGAAGAAGAAGGGTGGTGGCTATGTAGTCATTTGGGATAGTGATAACTCCGATAGTGATGATGATGATAGCTCTAGTGATGATGAGAGGACCACTCGGCGAGCCATTGCAAGCATCGCCCTCTCCAACAAGCCATCCATCTTCGACACTACATCGACATGCCTTATGGCCAAGCCCACCAAGGTAAAATATGATGATAGTGATGATGATTCTTGTGCTAGTGATGGTTGTAGGAGTGATGATGAGGAGGATGAGGACTACTCCAAGGATGATCTATTAGGCATAATAGATCAAATGAGCAAGGGCTACAAGAGGACAACCAAGAAGTGCAAAATCTTGGAGCAAGAGCTCATTGCCAAGAGTAATAAAAATGATGCCTTGATGGAAGAGCTTGTTGCTCTAAAAAAGAGTAAGGAATGCAAAGGAATTAAACAAGAGCTTAAAGCTCTTAGAAAATCCTTTGATGAGCTAGAGGCCTCTCGTGAGTGTTTAAAGGAAGACCACGAGGACCTTGAAGTTGCTCACACTAGGCTTAAGGAAGCCCACTCCTCTCTACTTGAGCTCATCAAGGAGAAGGACCTCAAGTTAGAGAAGCTCATGAAGGAAGCTAAGGAGGAGCAAGTGATTGCCACTTGTGATATTGGACTAACATGTGATATTATTGATGATTCTTTATTTGTTGGTCCTACTAATGCTTTATGTAGCTCATCATCATCCACCACAACCAACTCTACCTCTACTACTAGTGATTCATCACTTGTGGTTGAGAATGAGACTCTCAAGAGAGAGGTGGATGATCTCACCCGCGCATTAGGCAATGCCTATGGTGGGGATGCCCGCTTGCTAAAATGTTTGGGTAGCCAAAGGTTCTCTCTTAACAAAGAGGGTTTGGGCTATACTCCCAAGAAGGGCAAGGCGGCCTTTGCTACTCCAAAGTCTCGCTTTGTGAAGAGCAATGGTCATTATTGCAATAGATGCAAGCAAGTTGGGCATCTAGAGATTAATTGTAATAAAATGAACAAGAACAATAACAAGTTTCATGCTAAAATGGATTACATTCCTTTTGATTCTTGTTATGTGCTTACCAAGGGTGAGAAAGGTGTGCATGCTAGGTTTGTTGGTACACCAATTGTGGGTCCAAAGAAGAAGGCCATTTGGGTACCAAAGAGCTTAGTTACTAACCTCCAAGGACCCAAACAAGTATGGGTACCTAAGAAACATTAATTTATTTTGTAGGTAAATTACAAGGCCGGAGGAAGGCATTGGGTGCTTGATAGTGGGTGCTCTCAACATATGACCGGTGATTCAAGAATGTTCAACTCTCTCAAATCAAATGATAGTGGCATTGATAGTATCACATTTGGTGACAATAGTAAGGGTGATGTGAAGGCTCTTGGAAGGATTGCAATCTCAAATGATCATAGCATTTCCAATGTGCTCCTAGTTGAAAAGTTGAACTTCAATCTTCTCTCGGTTGCTCAATTGTGTGATCTTGGTTTCAAGTGCATATTTGGTGTTGATGATGTGGAGATAGTGTTGATGGCTCCAACTTGATCTTCAAGGGCTTTAGATATGAGAATCTATACTTGGTTGATTTCAATGCTAGTGACACTCAACTCTCAACATGCTTGCTCACCAAATCAAGTATGGGTTGGTTATGGCATAGAAGACTTGGTCATGT
The DNA here is from genome assembly GCA_038087645.1 of Saccharum hybrid cultivar R570. Classification (NCBI taxonomy): domain Eukaryota; kingdom Viridiplantae; phylum Streptophyta; class Magnoliopsida; order Poales; family Poaceae; genus Saccharum; species Saccharum hybrid cultivar. The sequence goes on along the minus strand of JAQSUU010000112.1, from coordinate 5,777,680 downwards.
TGGCATGAAGCAATTGAACAAGTTAGTGAAGCATGACTTAGTTAGAGGCTTGAAGGATGTCACATTTGAGAAAGATAAGCTATGTAGTGCATGTCAAGCCAGAAAGCAAGTGGGCAACACTCATCCATTGAAGAGCATTATGAGTACTTCCAAGGCATTTGAGTTGTTGCACATGGATCTATTTGGACCAACTACATACACAAGCATTGGTGGCAACAAGTATGGTTTTGTGATTGTGGATGATTTCACTAGATACACATGGGTATTCTTTCTTATGGACAAGAGTGATGTATTTGACATATTCAAGAAGTTCATCAAGAGAGTGCAAAATGAGTTTGAGACCACAATCAAGAAAGTGAGAAGTGACAATGGAAGTGAGTTTAGAAACACAAGAGTTGATGAGCTATGTGATGAGCTTGGAATCAAACATCAATTTTTGGCCAAGTATACACCTCAATCAAATGGCTTAGTTGAGAGGAAGAATAGAACCTTGATTGATATGGCAAGATCAATGTTGAATGAGTATAATGTGAGTCATTCATTTTGGGCCGAAGCAATCAACACGGCTTGCTTCTATAGCAACCGCCTCTATTGCCACAAGTTTCTAGAGAAGACACCATATGAGATCTTAAATGGAAGAAAGTCCAACATTGCATACTTTCGGGTATTTGGTTGCAAATGCTACATCTTGAAGAAGGGCACTAGATTGAGCAAGTTTGAGAAGAAATGTGATGAAGGATTCTTACTTGGTTACTCCACTACTAGCAAAGCTTATAGAGTTTGGAATTTGGCTAGTGGTTTACTTGAGGAAGTTCATGATGTTGAGTTTGATGAAACAAATGGCTCTCAAGATGAGGAAGATAACTTGGATGATGTGAGAGGAACTCAATTGACCAATGCTATGAAAGAAATGGATATTGGTGATATTAGGCCAAAGCAAGTGATTGATGTGGATGACAACAAAGATCAAGTGCTCCAAAGTCCAATTACACAAGCTAGTGGGTCTCTAATACAAAATCAAGCTAGTACATCATCTCAAGTGCAACAAGATCAACAAGTGGCTAGTTCATCATCTCCAACTCATGATCAACATCAACATCCAAGCAATCAAGTGCAAGTGCTTCAACCAACCAACATTGCTAGAGACCATCCATTAGATTCCATCATTGGTGACATACAAAGGGGAGTTCAAACTAGATCAAGATTGGCATCATTTTGTGCTCACTCTTCTTTTGTGTCAATGGAAGAACCCAAGGACATTGATAAAGCATTGAGAGATCCGGATTGAGTAAATGCAATGCATGAAGAGCTCAACAACTTCAAGAGAAATGAAGTATGGGAACTAGTTGAGAGGCCTAAGGATCACAATGTCATTGGAACAAGATGGGTCTTTCACAACAAGCAAGATCAAGATGGAATAGTAGTAAGAAACAAAACAAGACTAGTGGCTCAAGGTTACACACAAATAGAGGGTCTTGACTTTGGTGAAACTTATGCCCCGGTTGCAAGATTGGAAGCAATTAGGATCTTACTTGCCTATGCTTGTGCTCTCAATATCAAGCTATATCAAATGGATGTGAAGAGTGCATTTCTAAATGGGTACATTCAAGAAGAGGTATATGTGGAGCAACCTCCTGGTTTTGAATATGACAAGAAACCCAATCATGTCTACAAGTTGAGAAAAGCTTTGTATGGATTGAAGCAAGCACCTAGAGCATGGTATGAAAGATTGAGAGATTTCTTGCTATCCAAAGGTTTTGTCATGGGCAAAGTGGATACTACTCTCTTCACCAAGAAGATTGGGAAAGACTTATTTGTATTATAAATATATGTTGATGATATCATCTTCGGTTCAACCAATCAAGATTATTGTGATGAGTTTGGGAAAATGATGGCAAAGGAATTTGAAATATCAATGATTGGTGAACTTAGTTTCTTTCTTGGACTTCAAATCAAACAAATGAAGGAAGGAACATTTGTGAGTCAAACCAAGTACATCAAAGATATGCTCAAGAAGTTTGGCATGGAAGATGCAAAGGGCATTACAACCCCAATGGGCACTAGTGGAAGTTTGGATAGTGACAAGAGTGGCAACATGGTGGATCAAAAGCTATATAGATCAATGATTGGTAGCCTACTCTATGTGACGGCATCAAGGCCCGATGTAATGTTTAGTGTATGTATGTGTGCAAGATTTCAAGCCTCACCAAGAGAAAATCATTTGAAGGCAACAAAGAGAATATTGAGGTACTTAAAGCATACACAAGATGTTGGATTGTGGTATCCCAAAGGTGCAAGCTTTGAGCTAGTTGGATATTCGGATTCTGACTATGCCGGTGACAAAGTGGAGAGAAAGAGCACTTCCGGGACTTGTCAATTGTTAGGAAGATCACTTGTCTCATGGTCATCCAAGAAACAAAATAGTATTGCACTATCTACCGCCGAAGCCGAATACATCGCCGCGGGTAGTTGTTGTGCACAAATCTTGTGGATGAAGGCAACATTGAAGGATTTTGGAATCAATTTCAAGAATGTGCCATTGCTATGTGACAATGAAAGTGCCGTAAAGCTAACCAACAATCCTGTTCAACATCAAAGAACAAAGCATATTGATGTTCGTCATCATTTTATTAGAGATCATCAACAAAAGGGTGACATTGCTATTGAGAGTGTGGGCACCGAAGATCAACTAGCCGATCTATTCACTAAGCCACTTGATGAGAAGAGATTTCACAAGCTAAAGAATGAGTTGAACATACTTGACTTCTCCAACATGAGTTGATGCACCCCAATGTTATGACATGCCTCTCCTTCGATCCCCAAGGTACAATTGGTTGACATGTCATACATTCTATGCTAAGGACTTGGTTAGTGCATCTAGTCATAATTTACATGTTCTAGGCTCATTCATGAAAATCAAATGAATTTGAAGTTTATATGGTGCCACTATTGTTTCCATGTCTTGTATGATCTAGTGGTAGCATATAACTTGTTTAAGTAGCTTGTGATCCTAAGTGTTTAATCTAGATCACTTGTCTAAATATTTGCTTCAACATGGTGCATGATAACCCTTCTAGTAAGGTGTGAAGAAGCTTGCCCTTGGATCAAACCGAAGCATTTTATTTATGCAAGCAATCTAGGTTGAATCACAAACTTGATCCTCACCCCATAAGTCAACATGATAATCTATCTAAAATAGGTCCCTTGTGGTCATTGGTGCCAAAGGGGGAGAAAATATTGTTCACAAAGATAGAACTCAAAGGGGGAGAAGCACAAAGGGGGAGAAATGTTGTTCACAAAGATAGATTCTAAAGGGGGAGAAAATCTAATGGGAGAATTGATAAAAGAAGGGGATCAACTAAAATTTTGAGCACACAAGTAGGGGGAGCAAGCTCTTAAATATGTTTGTTGCATTTCCATGTGCACTTCATATGTATGATGCATAGTTATGCATTTCTTTTTCTCCGATACATTGCTTGTGTGGTGACTTGCTAGTATAATTTGAATGATGTATTGAGGTACTAGCATGAATAGGAAGTAGTTAGATTTTTCTTGCTTCATGTTTTTTTTAAAGTGGTACTAGAGCCTTGCTTATAATGTTGATCTCACGAGGTTTCTAGTTATGTTTGTGCTTTTCCAAGTGGTATCTAACTACACAAGGTGCTAAGATGGTGTTTATCGCTACTCCGATGGTATCACGCTTCAAAGGTCTATAATCTAAAACACTTAGCACCTATTGGTAGTCAATGCTCCTAATCTTTCCTATCTAACATGTATGCTTCCAAAATCCAAACATATAGCATACATGTAGGGGGAGCCATTGCTATCAATTTGAATTCATGATCACTTGTCCATACTTCTTACACATGGTAATATACTTGGACAATGTGACATGGGTTCAATCAAAATTTTTATCATAATATCTTTGTGAAAGGGTTGTCACCAATTACCAACAAGGGGGAGATTGAAAGTCCTATGTTTGGTGTTGGTAATTAGTGACAATGCCTAAGTACTAATCTTATGCCTAAGTTGTATGTAGCATATGAGGATTAGTACATTCCAAGGTTGGTGGCAAGATGGACATGGTGATCATGATGGCCACACTTGGATTTGGACGCAACCCTACGTGATCAAGGCAAAGGTATATGCTTAAAGGTTGTGTTTTAGTAACCAAGACACCTAGTGGGTGTGGTTACATTATAGGATAGATAGCCGTACTATAAATAGGGGAATGACGCGGCTATTGAACTCCTAAGTGCCTCTAGGTGTGCATTTCATAATCATATGCATTTGGATAGAACTAATAACGCCTCGAAAAATGATTGTGAAAATGCTAACACACATGCACATGGTGATGATCACTTGGTGATGTTAGCACGTTTGCGAAGGCGGTTGAGTTTGAGCGGTAGAGAGGGTTTGGGGCTCTCTCTCCCTCCCGCCGAGCTTGCGAGGCGGGATTCAGGCGTTTTCGAGAAGTTGAAACGCCTATTTTCCACTACGCCGGAAGTCAGAAAAAGAAACGGAGGCGAACGGAGGTCACAGTAGTGACCGGACGCTGGACCGGACGCGGTCACTGTTTGACCGGACGCGTCCGGTCAGTGTCCAGTGTCTTCGCGTGTTTCAGTTGTTTGATCGGACGCGAGGCGCGTCCGGTCATAGTCGATCGGACGCGTCCGATCGTCCAGGGAGCTTACTGGACTCCAACCGGACGCGGGCACTGTGGCGTCCGGTCAGTTCACCAGCGCGTCCGGTCACTGTTTCGTTGTGCGTGGCTCAGGGTTGACCAGCGCGTCCGGTCAGTCACGGGACCGGCGCGTCCGGTCGTGACCAGCGCGTCCGGTCGTTGCGACCAGCGCGTCCGGTCGGCGTTTCGAAAAAGAGCCGTTGCGTGATCGGCGCGTCCGGTCGTTGCGACCAGCGCGTCCGGTCGGCGTTTCAAAAAAGAGCCGTTGCGTGACCGGTGCGTCCGGTCAGTTGGATGTAACATATGACTTGTTATGTTGAACCACTACGATCTTGGCTTGTATGTTGGTTGGTTTGAAATCTCTCGCGATTTCATTGGACTACCAGAGTTATTTGGGTTCAAGTATGACAATTTGATCACTTTGATGATTGATTTTGTACTTGTGCTCTTATAATTTGAGCGGTTTCGTTATAGCTGGCATCGGAGCAAGGTTCAACATTAAACATGTCATTTGTGTATTTAAAACAAAAGTTTTTGTTTGCAAAAATTAGTTTTTCACAACTTATAGCTACTACATAGGTGTGTTCAAATCTAAATTTTAATCTAAGTATGCCATGTAGTTATGAAAGTACTTAATTGTGGGTGATCCTCTGGTTATCTGATAGTTCGGGTAGATTGACACTGTCATATGCGTATTTGGGGATATGTGTATGGCGAGTGTGTTACTTTACTGCTTTCATTGTGTGCTATATTTGGGAAATTGTTGGGCTGCAATGAAATTTTCTGCAGGTACGCTAACCACGAATGCGTAAGTTGTATGTAGTTGACGACTAGCTATATATATCAAGAGAGTGTGTGTCATGCCACCAACATAGAACATGATTGCCACCTTAGGCTGGCAATCTTGTGAGGACGAATAGGATGAAGCATGCATCTTCATGATTGTGCTTTGTGCATAACTATGCTCCTCTCCCCTTTGTCCTAATAATAAGTAACTTGTGATTGTTGAACTGCACTATCTTCCTTGTGTGGAGTTAGACAAGAATGCTTTGTTCCTTCGTACTTGAATAGGAGTACTTGAAGATAGTGTTTGCTTTGCCATGATAGAAATAATTGAGGTTATGTGCTAGAACTTATAAATGTCCTCTAATTTAGTCAAGTGGTGGATATGTTGCTCCTGCAAGCTTTTGCAAATGCTTTAGATCTCACTTAATTATGTGTGATTCTTAGGAATAAACTAAATTATTGATTGGTCTAAAGTAATGATGCTTGGAGTTACTAGAATAATGTGGTTATGTGCTCTCTTGTTAACATGACAAGGTGAAACATTGTTTTGTATGCAATGAACTTTGACTGCTAGAACAATTTCTATTGCAGTAATGTTTTTGTGGTCATAATAGTGTTTTCTATGAATGTGGTAAATAACCAAGTTGTAGCTAACTTCTTTATCTTGCTTGTCCTAAAAATCCATGTCCATATGCCTGATGGTTTAGGAGTTATTGATGTTAGAATTTTGTTATCAGATTCTGCTCATGCTCTAAATAGATCTGAATGTTTGATTTGTTTAATCTATGTGCTTATGGAATCATATCCGATAATAGAGGAAGTGTAGTACTCTTGTTAAGCTTTCTAAAATGTTTAAGATCACTACTTTTGGTGGTCTAAATCTCTAGTTATGAGCTTGTGAATTTGAAAGACAGAATCTGTCCCAAATTGGAACAGGGATGTCTTCTTTTTATTGTTTTGCCTTGTTATCTATAGAATCATCTTAGTATGATAATAATAAAGTTATAGATAACTTAATAAGCTTTCCAACAAGTCTAGGATCACTTTTGTTTGATTCTTACAACTTCTGTTATGGTTGAAACGTGCCTGCTATGTTGCTGTCCAGACTCTGTGTATAAACTAAGTTGGTTACTTTAACTTGCTTTTGTTTTGGCTAAACTTGCGGTTAGTTCTTGTTTGCTATATGCTTATTATCTAGGTAGTGTCATAGTTATCATGTCTTTTGTCCTCAATGAGCATATGAGTGTTGAAGATGCTTTATCCTAGAACAACGTTCAAGTTACGTAATCGCATGGTTGTCATCTCTAATTAGGTTCTCTCTTAGAAGCTTGAGCTTGTAAACGTGGTTGCTAGTCCTTGAATGTTTGTGTATCTATGCCTTTGCTTGAACGTAGGCCCAAGCTTAGTTCCCGTATATGTCTGCTTAGGCCATAGATGTTCGTACCCTTTGGTTAATTAAGACCCTCGTTTGATCGACCAACCGAGTTAGGTTATAGTTAACGCCAGCCTTTGACCCTAGTTGTTCTCTTCCAAGTTATGGAGACCTTACCCAATTCCATGTTGGACCTTCCGATTGTCTCTCCTACAGATGATCCAGTCAATGCTAATCTCTCGCTGTCGGATCTTGAAATTTTCTGCTTGCAAATCATGTAGCTGCCTTATCGACTCAATCTCTGATTGGCATATTGGTTTTTGCCTTGAAGTTTGCTTAATCCATCTCCAACATTCCCACGTCTTGGGATATTTATCAGTCTTGATCTCATGTTGATTCCCCAACATGACCGGATCTTATGTTAATCTTTCATCTGGTAATCATCTAGGTGTTCGCAAGTCATGCATGAATTTAAGCAAGAACCTCTACTCAGTTGTCTTCGACAATTAAGCTATGTTCCCTCACGCTGTGTTTTGATCTTCGGATCATCTCCTTGTTGACTCTAAACCATGTAACTACCTTTGCTTGCTACCCCTCCCTTGTTTGGTGCTTGTTCTTACCACCCAATCGGTGCCACTTGAAAATTTCACTTTGTTTGTGCGTTTAGTAATGGTGTTACGATTAGCATTCTATGGTGCCGTGATAAAACTGAGAGTCTCCTATGGGCGCACACACAAGGTTGTGCTGCTCGGCACGCACTGGTATCATGGTTGCTAGTCATGATCCATTATGAAACGACAGTCGATATGTTATTTTCTCATGACCCTTTTCCTTGGTTATCTCCCTATATCTTATCGAAGATCCAGATCTCGGACCAAATGTAGTAGAGCTTCCTCCTGAAGTTGCTAGGAGGATAACCTTTGAAGAACAGTCACCAACATAAACATTGGCAGACTGCAAGAGGTAGTAGACAAGTGACTCTCCCCAAGTGTCCTTGTACGATGTCGGTCATCGATTGAGCAACGTATGTCATCCCTGTTGGATCAAAGGGGAACATAACACTTAATGTTGGACAAGTTGTCCATTGGATAAGAATTGTTCGTCACATGGTGCATATGACCTAGCTATCCAAGTTTTGATCTTGTGTGCAAGATGATCATACAATTGAAATTGACCATCTCTGGTGTGACTCCTTATCTGCGGACTTCGATGGCGACCACCTGTTTGTGCCTTGGCTGCAATTATTGTTGTGGTCAAGAGTAAAAATTTGGAACTTTGAGTGTTGAGAGACAACTGATTAGTTACCTGTAGGAAGGTTAATCTCCAACTAGGTAGTGACTCATTGGTAGCTATGAAGACCACGTCTCACAGAACAACGTTAAGCAAAGAAATAGCAAGGACGTTCAGCAATGCGAGTGTTGCTTCTTCTCCAAATATGCTATCAAGTCAATTCCATCTTGGACAATCACGCATATAGTACAAGATGTTGTGTCAGCTAAGTGAAGAACTAGAGAAAGCATGTCCCTAGTTTCGATCAGCATCATTGTGCCCTTAGGTACTACAAATGGATTTGTTCAAGGCTCTAGTGGATGAAGTGCCAAAGAATATTTAGAAATGGTTCCTTATCTATGTATGGATGCCCTCCATGTGGAATAATGCTTTGTGCTCTGTGAAAACAGCCCACAAGTCTAATGCTTGTGCATCATCAAGTTGGTGTCTAGATCAATGGTTGAAGTGTTACCTGAGAAGCATGTGAGGAAAAACCCTAGCATCCATCCTCAGGGAGAAAGGCTGCTGCTGCTATGGGAAAGATTAGAGAGTGCAAAATACATGCCTCCACGTGTGAAGCAAAGAAAAGAAAGAACACAAAATCTGTCTGGATTTTGTGGCACTACACCGGTTATCTTCTAGCCGGCCATTAGTGACTCAAACGAAGTTGGGTTGACCCTAAACTTGGTAATCTCATTCCTCGCTTAGGACCCTTCAATGCCTTAAGTTGTTTTGAGTATTGGTTGAGTAAAACATCGGATTTAAGAGATGTCTTGTCAGTTCGGTTTGCTGCCATTTCAGAATAGAGCCATTTTGGTAGATGGATTGTTTGGACAGTCCAACGGTATCTGTTTGAGCTGAATTTTGGTGAGTAGTTAGAAGATCCATGGATCTACTTGCCTACCAAAATTTGTACATATTGGAGCAATAGTTTCAGAGATATGAACTGAAAACAAAAGGGTACAAAATCTGCAATTTCTCTATTGACTGCGATCATCCTCTGCATTAGAAGGTTGTGTTTGTAATTCATGCCAAGAAAGTACAACTAGTAGGTGTCTTGCTCTTAGACAACCCTCAATACCCTTGCGAAGACTAATTGCACCCCTATGTGCCTTGCTTTTGCCCTCGTAGATCAGCAATGCGTGAGCAGTCAAGGTGTTCTACAAGTCAAATTGTGCCATTGCGAGTCGAAAGTATTTTGAAAGGTGTCAAACCGTAGAATTTCAGATTATGGTTTTGATATATTGGTTGACCCTACAATGGAAGAATTAATATCTATTGTAGTTCAAGAAGACAAATTTTGCTACAGCGTACATCAACCCAACTAATTGTGCAACTATGCCATGAAGGAAATTGTATTCAACTTGCTCGGTAGTGAACTATTTCCCAAAGTTTCGTGAATACTTGCAACTTTTTTTGTCCTTCAGACCTCACTACCATCCTTCTTCAGTTGTGGTTTTCCAATGCCAACATGCCTTTGGTACCTTCCATGTGTTTTACCCAAGGGGTTGCATCTGATCCAACCCTGAGGACTGTTACTATTTGGATACGAGGATTTCCATTAAATAATGGTCATCAAGAACAATGAGTCGACAGAGTCAGCTATCACATTGACCACTCACTCGACAGACTTAGACAATACCATGTTATTATTAGAGAAAGTGAACCGCACACATGGAGCAATATGTAGTTTTCCATCAGTTGGCATCTGAGTGAGTGAATAGTCTATGCTCGGTATAGACATTGTCTGTTGGTTAGATGGTTTCTGATAGTCTCAAAGAATGTTTACCTTATGTATGGACCTAACCCTTATCTAAAGTTGTACATGCTATACCACTAGAGAAGTAGATGTTATGAGTAGATAGTCTTTGCTCTGTAGCACTCTCCGTATACCATGAATGAAGTACCGTATTATCTTGGATTCCTTCCAAAGTAACAATGCTTCATGGAAGTCAATGAAGGAGATTCTTCAGACAAAAATTTACTACATAGAGCGAGTATCAAAAAGATTTCTTGCCTAATTAGCCTCTCTGATGCTTAAAGCTAAGTATCCTAATGAGTTTGCAGACGTTGGAAAATGGATAACATGTTTCTCTTCCCTTGAAAAGTTCTTCGCACCGAATCTCAGGACATGATTCTTTTAAGGGGGAGGGCTGTAACACCCTAGGTGTTTGTCATCAGTTAAGTAGTTGGTTTGAGCTCAAACATGACATATTAAGTGGTGATGAAGATGCCAAGGTCAAACCTATGGAAATGAGCCCCAATCTAAACTTGGATATTGCACCCTTGCTTTACATATAGGCCCTTTTCAAGATATATGCTTGGGTGGTGTTATTGGAATATCTTCATCTATATCACATCAATACCCACCTATATTGATCCCCAAAAAAGTTTCATGAAGTTTGGAATCAAAAAGTCACATGAAATGATAAGTTATATCCTTGTTGGAATGGTTTTACTAAGTGCTTGAATTGCACTATTAAGTGAATGGAAATATAGGTCATCAACTAAACCTTGCAACCTTACCAAAATGACTCTAGATGAACTCTACAATAAAAGTCATGAAAGGTTCATGTTGAGCAAATGCCAAGAAAATGCTCCAACGGATCAAAAAGTATAATTTAAGCTTTATCGTGATCCTACTTTGGTCAAAGTATAATAGTAGGTTCTATACCAGTTTTGAGGTTGTACCTTAAATGAAAGTTGTAGTTCATGTTATGTAGAAGAAACTTTGTTTTTGGACCAAGAGCTAGATCAGCGTGGAAGCAAGTCTAATCAGGGCACAAAGATAGAATCTGCTGCAGTTTTCAACACTGAGAAATATTGTAAGTCTGGAAATTCATCGACATTGGCATTGGCATCTCGCGTTCTCCAAAATTCATTAAGCATCTCAAGTTGACCTAAAAGTGAAAGTTGGAGTTTATAGCTTGGTGAAGAGCATACAAAAAGCTAAATTCAGTTTGACGAAGTTTTGACCATAGAAAGCGAGTTTTCGTGACTGCCGTCAAGGTGTTGACACTGTTGTCTTGGCAACTATTTCACTATTAATCCGTTGCTCTAATGATCATGGTTGCTAAATGAGAAATGTAGAGGAGTTCATGGGCTTCAAACTTCATTTTGGGCCTGAGGTCTAATTCGGCCCAGATGGCAGCCTAAATCGCATCCCACCTTGGCCACTCTGCCGTGCTCCACGTGTTCGATGAATTGCCTGTGTGGCAACCATGCAGCAGAGCACCCTCACCATGGCTGGACATGCACCCCACCTTCTCTGCCGCTGCCACCTGCTCCTACCTACATGAAATGGGAAGCACCAGAGCGCCCTCACTCACCTCTCCACTCCCTGCTCGCTCTCTCAACGCTCGCCCTCGCTCTGCCGCTCGTGCCGACGCCGCCTGCCATGCTTGGCTCACAAGGCGAGCTCATTGTCACTGCTGCTTGCTACCTCTGCTCATACTCGCCTCTTCTAGAAGCCCCAGCAGCGTTGCCATGCCCTACTCCATCCTCATCCACCCAGCGCCGCCTCTGCCCTATCGAGTCGCACCGCCGTTGCCGGGCGGCTGTCCGCGTGCGTGCATGGCCCGTGGCCGGGGTGCCGTGGTGAAGGATCGAGATGGCGGACTAGAGGGGGGTGAATAGTCCTTTCTAAAACTTAATCACGTCGGCTAACCGAAATAATTGTAGAATTAAAACTATCGGTCTAGCCAAGACTACACCCCTCTATCTATAACTTTAGCACCTTACAAAAGATCCTAATCAAGCAAATAAGGTGCCAGACTAGTAAGAGCTCACCTATCCAGTTCTAGAGCAAGGTCACACAAACCTATGTATTAGTACTTTGCCAACCGAGGGAGCTCCTACACAACTAGTGAAGCAAAAGCACAAAGCTCCTAAGCTCACTAGCAAAGCTCAATAACAAGGCAACCAATGCCAAATTAGAGAGCGCAAATTACTTAGCTACACAAACTAAGCAATGTGACTAACATAGTTACACAAACCAAATTAGCCATGCAAAGAGGATACTTATAGCTACACAAACAAGAAGATATCTAGCTAGCTACACAAGCACAACTAGATACAAGAGCAACAACAAAAGCAAGATATATATATATATATATGAAAGTAAATACAATGCTTGTGTAAAGCGAATGTAAACCATCGAGAAGAGTAGACAATGTTGACACGGTGATTTTCTCCTGAGGTTCACTTGGTTGCCACCAAGCTACGTCCCCATTGTGTCGACCAACACCTCGTGGTTCGGCGGCTAATTGGTATCCACAACCAAGCCTCCCAAAGGCGCCGCAAGAACCCACCACAAGTGTGGTAGCTCAATGACACACTCTACTAGAGTTGCTCTTCGCGATCCCCGTGGGGTGAGCACAATCCCCCTCACAAAGCTTCTCTAGAGCCTCGCACAATCTTCTTGCGAGCTTTGATGGAGCCACAAGCCACCAATCCGTCTAGGAGGTGGCAACCTCCAAGAGTAACAAGCACCACCGGCTTGTAACTCGAACACCTAGTGTCACTCGATGCAATCTCACGATGCAACGCACTAGAATCACACTCACTCGCAATCGATTCTTACTCTTGCAAGCACAAGTGAGTTAGAGGCTCTCCTAACACTCCCAAAGCATGGACACTAAGTCCCAAGGGTGCCAAGCCCTAGCCAAGGCTAGCCAAGGGGTTATTTATAGCCCCCACAAACGAATATAGCCGTTGCCCCTTCACTAGCCATTTTTCAGGATGACCAGACGCGTCGATCGAACTGATCGGACGCGCTGCGCCGCGTCCAGTCACCCTGTGCCGACCATGTGTCCCTTTGGATTGAACCATGACCGCTCGATCTCAATAGTCGACTCAGCGCTCCAATGGTCAAATGCAACCGGACGCGCCAGTGACACAGACCGAACACGCAGTTCGCACACCACCCGCGTGTGCGAAGCACGACTGGACGCGCCGGTCCCGTGACCGACTGGACACGCTGGTCAAACCGAGCCGCGCACCATGTGCCAAGATCAGATGCAACAGTACTTCGCACCGGACACCACAGTGCCAATGTTCGGTCGTTTCCAGTAAGCATCCACGCGCAACCAGACGCGTCAGGTGCACTACGACCGAACGCGCCACTGCGTTCGGTCACATGACCAAGACTACGTGCACACACGGAGCACTGACCGGACGCATCCAGTCGTGCCGAGATCACGTCCGGTCTAGCATCCGGTCACCCCAGTGACTTCCTTTCGCCTTTGTTTCTTCACCTCCGACGTAGTGGAAAATAGGCATTTCACTTCCACAAAAGCGTTGAATCCATCTCTACCGCTCAAACTCCGCCTCCTTCACAAATGTACTAACACCACCAAGTGTACACCATGTGCAAGTGTGTTAGCATTTTTCACAAACATTTTCTTCAAAGGAATTAGCCACTCAACTTGCCACGCCACTCAATTCTAGCAACGATGCAAAGTTAGATCACTCGAGTGGCACTAGATGACCGATATGCAAACAAGTTTGCCCCTCTTAATAGTACGGCCATCTATCCTAAACGCGGTCATCAACTTCTCTACACACCTATGACTAGTGAAATGGAATGTCCTAGGTTATACCTTTGCCTTGTGTATTTCCATTCCATCTCCTCCAATGTTGATGTAATATATGCACCAACCAATCACCAAATGATATAATCCACTTCATATCATCACGTGATAGTATTGATTCATCGTTCTTGACCTCACTTGCTCGTCACCGTTGTGTTGGTCCATCGACGCCAAGTCTTGCTCAAGCTTCACCGTCACACGTGGTCCCTCGCTTCAAAGCCTCTGACTTGCCCTTCACACTTGCAACCGGTCCGTCAAGCCAAGTCATGTCTTGATCTTCTCCACCTTGATCACATGACTCAATGTCATGTCTCACGTGCAATAAGCTCCTCCATCATCAAATGTGCAAGCTTTGCAACATCTCCAAGCCATTTCCATATCCATGGCATATGTTGCTCACACACATGTACCTGTGAACTAATCACATGCGTATCTCACATAAACACAATTAGTCCACCTAAGTTGTCACTCAATTACCAAAACCAAACAAGGACCTTTCACGCGGGCTGCCGCTGGCCGTGCCACCAAGCACCTACGGGTGCGACGTGGATGCCTCTGGCCCACACGGCCCCGCCTTGGGCATTCCTAGTCGCCAGGTCACCGGCCACCGGCCGGCCCTGACATCCCCTGTGTCTCTGCTCCGAGGAAGAAGAAGAGAAGGGCGAAAATGAATTGCAGCTTTTCCTTGGGTTCAGATGTGAAGATGTGACTCATATAAATAGTGCTCCTGGGGATCTATTCATGAGGATCTTTATTTGTGAAAAGCTCAGGGGCCTAAGTGTAAAGTCGGGACTCATATGAATAGTGCCGCATAGTGCAGTTTTTCTTTTTCTTTTATGAATAAATGGCTGAATCTTGCATAATTCATAGTAATTTGTAGAAAAATCATAAAATAGCAAATGATAATTTTTTGGAATCCTTGTGAAATTGTATATGCAGTAGATCTATAATATGGCATGTTTTAGTTTCAAGTTTTAGTTGTGAAAACAGATTTATGCATCTAGGTTTCAATGCTAGTTGTATTTGTCTTTTTTCATAACTATAGATCTAGGGCTCCAAATGAAGTGAAATTTTTATGGCATGCTACTCATGTGATGTTTAATGTGTGGTAAAAATTTCATGGTCATTAGTTGCTTTATGAGTGAGTTATTGGTTTATCTTGCTCTCACATGATTTCTTGCTTTAGTATTTTGTATTTTCCATAAGTGTTACTATGCTTATTCAAATGGCTTGAAATTTATACAGTAGACTTATGATAATATGTGTGAGCTACTGCAATTTTTGTAGAATTTATTATGCACTTTTAGTATATGTTCATTAATTCACCTTATTATCCAAATAAATTAAGAAATATATTAAACGAATTTATTTGGTGGTGTACACTATCTTTTCTGGTGTTCATTTGATATGTGGAACATGTTGGCGGCAATGGTTTTGCCCAGGTGCATGTTTGAAACATGAGTTAATAATTATTTACTTGCAATTGTTGTTCCGGGACAGTTTTTGGAACTGTTTCGATTACACGATGATAATGATGTTTTCTAGGAAACTTGTTAATAACAAAGTTGTAGGTAGCTCACTCATCTAGCTTGTGTTAAAATTTGGTGGCATTTATCCCTGTAGTTTGTGAGTTATGCCTGTTCAAAGTTGGGATTCAGAAATGGCTACCCTCTGTCAATTCTGGACCAGTTCCTGTAATTATACATGTTTGACTTGGTTAACTTGTGAATCATGCTAAGATGGTTAAAGATGAATTGTAGACAATTTCATAAGATTTCTAGAATGTCTTGTCGCATGGCTATTGGATTTGTATGACTCCAGTTATGATCCAAACATGCAACTGTTGTTTGCAGTCTAGAAATTAAGAGATGCTAGTTGTGGTTGTTTATTCCATGTGTTGCTACTTGCTAAGTGTGGCTTATGCCCTTGTGGATGGTCAAGTTAAGATACTTGTGATCTTGTTAAACTTGTGTTATGCTTGATGTGTTTGCCCTCTATAATTGGTTGTGTGATGCTAGTTAAATAGCTATTGGTGGCTATGTCTTGCATAATCTTGTGTTTGCTTGAATGCTTATGTGATGCATCTTGTGTTACCATTCATCATATTCATACACATGCATCTTGCATCTCATCTAGGTACACTAGATGCACCATGTGAAGGATGAGATGTTGGAGCCAAACCCGAAGACGGTGTTTGGTGGACCCATCCTGAAGATGGAAGGACTAAGCAAGTACCGGGATGGGAGATGCTCGCCAAGTGAGTGTCATCTGTCAACACTAACCTAAGTGTTCGATCCTAGGCAAGGCCCAGAGCATTCTAAGCCTCCTACTTTATAAAAGCAATTGAGTACATATATGTGACATATGTATTGTTGCATTATGTTGTAGGAGTTGAGTGGAAACACTTACCGCATATATACCCTTTCCTTATCCCATAAATATGCCTGGAATCCTATTTTTTGTTCAGGATCGAAAGTATTGCTTAGCCATGCTTAGAATGGTAGAAGTCGTGTGATTTCCTATCACCTATGAGATATAGGTGGATACCTGGTTATGGTTGGCTATAAATGGAAAATAACCAAGTGTTGATGGATAAATGGAGACCGAACGGAGTCTTATAGGGTTTTGGACTATAGTGATTCCATCTGTGTCGATTAAGGATCAACCGTTGCTCATCCCTCTTGTTATGTGAACGCATGCCTCACATTTAGCTGGCCAAATAAGTCGTTCCGACAGCGAAGCTAGTGGCACTATTCGGGCTGGGATCAACCCGCTGGGCGCGCGTATTGGTGCTGATGGGGGTATGATAGGGGCATAAAGAGTGAGCCCAAGGGCAGGCAAGGCCTGATTCATGGTAGTCGGACGGCCCCTGGGTATTGCGGCTCCTGTTTGTCTCGTGACGTTACTAGAATAGTGTCATTGGTGATCTAAGCGACCCTGACGGGGTAAGCTGTAACATCCCAGATGTTAGAAAATAATTAAAACTTGATCATGAAGCATCATCAAGCACAAACATGAAATGACATGCCATAAATGCATTCATGTTGCACAAGTTATATTAGTCATGTTGCATATGTTGCATGTGTTACATGTGCTGTTTAAACAATGTTTCCCATGTGAGGTTTATATGTGCATATGTTTTAAATACCCTGTTTATGTTGCAAGGAAATGTTTCAGGTATAGCTTTAGAATGTTTCATGTTACATATACAACGTTTCACATGTTGCATGCTAAGTTAATAAAGTTAGCAGTTTCGGGCTTAATTAGATCACTTTTCATATATAAAAGTTGACCAAACTTTGTTACATTGCGTGCTACTAAGTTTAGTCTTTGATAAGGTGTAATTAGTTGATATATTTGAGTGATGGTTAATCCTTAATTAATTACCCAAAGTTGTTATGTCAAAATTGCTTTCAAAACCCAAAAATCCCAAAACCCCGTTTTACCCCTTTTTGTGTAATTCAAAATCTAAGCAAATTTTGGGGGGTGAGCCAAAAAGCAAAGTTGTGATCTGGTCTTGTTGTACAACTTTGGTTTTTAGAGTTTTCAAAGTTTTAGAATAAAAGTTGGAGTAATTTTGAAAAGATTCAAATCTCAAATTAGACCCCTTTTCATTTCCCTATTACCATTTCAAAATGGAGGAAGAATTTGAAATGGTTTAAATAGCAAAGTTGTAGGTCTTACCTAGATGTACAACTTTGGTGTTTTGTGTTTTCAAAGTTTCAATGTAAAATTTTGAATAAAATTGAAAAGATTCAAACTCCAAATTTGAATTTCAAACTCAATTTCAAAAAGTAGGCATAATTGGGTGATGGCCCAATTATGAAAGTTGTAGATCTTCCAATGTAATACATTTTCTCTTTATACATATTTTCAAGTTGTATTCAAAAATTTGAAGTAATTTTGAATTTACAGAAACCCTACTTTTGTCCCCTTTTTAAATTCAAATCCAAATTTCAAAAATTATTCAAAATCTGAGTTTGGTCACAAAAGCAAAGTTGTAGAGTTCAGAATTTTGAGCAACTTTTGTTTTTGGAGATTTTTGTGTTTCAATGCAAAATCAGAAGTAGGATATCCTGTTTCAACTTTTTCACGACTTCTTTACTCAGAGTTCTACTGCATAGTTGCCTGAAGAAGTTCCCAAGTTCTGAAACAGCTTCGAATACATCTTTGGGAACAAACCTCTTAAGCCTGCAGGTATGATCCTCTAGAGAAGGATATGACAAGTATGCGTTTTCAGCTTGCCAACTACCTTGGTACCATCTGCACTTATGGATTTTGCTAGGTTGGCTGCATAACCATCTGGAAACTTGATACCTTTAAGGAACTTGCAAAATTCTGCTCTATATTTTTCCTTCATGACATAGCGAGCTTCTAGGAATTTAAGCAAGGTGCCTTGCTACACGCCGTGATATTGAGGCCTTATGTTCATATCATGCAAATCTCTCCTAGCGTTCGTTGTGTCCTTTGTCTTGCCCTCCACTTTTAGCAATGTCCAAAGAATGTTTTCACATATCTTCTTCTCAATGTGCATGACATCAAGATTGCGTGGCAGCAACAGGTCCTTCCAATATGGTAGCCCCAACCAAGTAGATTTTCGATTATAAATCACTGGCTCTCCACGCTTTCGTTTCTTTTTTCCACTATGCTTACCTAGGCAGACATCTTTCACCTTCTCAAGTTCCTCAAGAACCTCCTCTAAGGTGAACTTTTCCAGCGCATCTCAATCCTCAGTTTCTCCATCAAAATCCAAGCTCTTGATTCCTAGGAAGGTAACGACAGTGTCCAAGGAGCCTAGCTTATGTCTTAGCCTCCTTGACCATGGATTTTTATCGCAATAAATACATGCATAATAATCTTTTGTAGTTCGGCCTAACAAGGTGCTCAATTGGGGATCTTTTGCTCTGGGAATTTTTGTTTAACCCACTCAATAAACTCTTCTACTCCATTGGTGAGCGTTGGCGAGAATGGTCTCCCATTAGGAATCCAGGATCTGTCCATCTGTTGCAGTAAAAGTATGCAAAATCCGTTAGAGTTTAGACCATTGGGTGGACAATGGCAAAACTAGCATTAGAACAAAGCATACAGTGTTCGAGAGCACTAATATGTGCATTTGTTCATATCATACTATGGGACAGTCTGGTTTTCTATTTTTGTGTGACAAAAGTATTGATTTCAATTGAAATTCATACAGAATAGCCTTTCTTTACGTGTACTCAGTCCTATAATCATAGAAGAAGGTACTCATACCTTTGTTCTATGAACTGGCACGGCTCGGCTGCAAGGTGCCTCTGCTGCGGCACACACCTGATCACGCGGATGCCAATGCCGCCACGCTCCACCGGGAGGCACCGCCACGCCACCAAAAGGGCACCTGAGCCACCACAGCAGACCGGGGATCCTCCGCCTTCGCCGCCGCCGCAAGTCCAGTGGGCACAAATTTGTTTTCACTTGCAGGGGATATCCAATTTAGGTCAAACCTATAGGGCATCCACACAGCCAATAGGATAATGTAGCATCTCCAAAGAGATATCTGCACAGCCGAGCGTCTAGCGCAATGGTAAAGATGTTCCATTTCTAGATCCAGACCCGGCTTTCGACTCCTAGCTATTACCCCTTTTTTGAGAAATTAAACCCCAACGACACACGTGGTACAAGTGACATGCAAGCCATCAGGTCACATAGGTCGGATGGAGATGGAGAAAGATCCCACAGGTAGACATGACAGTAAGTTGTTAGGTCCCACAGGTCGGATGCAGAAGGGTCCCATAGGTACACGTCGGATGAAGAAAGGACCGAGCAGAGACTTTTATGACGAATTGCAATCATCACGGATGAGTAACTGCAGATCCCATAGGTACACGTTGGACATCTGGTCCCACAAATCCGATGCAGAAGGGTCCCACAGGTACACGTCGAATAGACAAAAGGACCGAGCAGAGACTTTTATGATGAATTGCAAGCATCACGAATGAGTAACTACATGTCCCACAAGTACACGTAGGACATCTCGTCTCATAGGTCGGATGCAGAAGGGTCCCATAGGTACAGTTGGATGGAGAAGGACTAGGCAGAGACTTTTATGACGAATTGCAAGCATCACGGATAAGTAACTGCATGTCCCATAGGTACACGTCGGATGGAGAAATGACAGTGTGGAGATTTATGATGAGGTGACGTTCGTTACAGATCAAAATCTTTGTCACAGATGTGTAATTAGTTCAATGACGAAGCCCTAGTCGTCATAGTTCTAAAGAGGATCGTCATAGATGAGCAGAAACAGAGGCACGAGACTTTTTTGTGATGAAACCTATGTTGTTCTATGACGCTTTCGCGTGACAATGCTAGATTTCATCATAGATAGGGAGGGTTGGAGGATTGTCACCACTGATATATGACGAAACGTCAATATTTGTCATAAAAAGCAATATTCTATGGCAGTTTCGGATTCGTCATTAAGATTTTGTCACAGAAGTGGAAATTTCTAGTAGTGGTATCAACATTTATGTCTTCAAATATATTAACTATGAAAATATACTTCATGACTAATCTAATGACATTTATTTGTTATAATTAATGTTAGTATTTTTTATAGATTTAGTCAAACTTGAAATTGTTTGACCTTTTGAAAAATGAGAATTACAAATTTTTATATACATTAATGTTACTATTTTTGATGGTGAATTCCTCCACATGGTCGTCCAATTTTCCTCACTGATTTATAAAACTAGAAATCTTCTCACCTGCAACTATTAAAACCATTTTTTACCTCTAGCGGTTTGGAAGGTAGTTTCTGTCACCGTGGTCTTGACTAAGCAAACCCACATAGACACGTGTAGTGTCCCGGTTAGGGTTGAAAACGGATGGAATTTTTCCTGTTCTGAACCGCCCGTTTTCGTATTTTCAGAAAAATCTGGAAACGGTACGGAATGCGGGACGGAGGTTTTTGGAATCGGAACGGAAACAGGGATGGTGTTTTTCCACCCGTATTTTCAGAATTCCGTATTTGGCCGGAATTTTACCGGATTTCTTTCAGATTTTTACCGCATTTCTACTAGGCCCATAAACCTTGTATCTTGTTCGCAAGGCGCAACCGCCCAACACTTGTACACTATAGTCCAATCCACAAGCGTGATGGCGCGTGACAAGCTTACTTCTATAATCATCCATGTTACTTGTTTGCATAATATGTATTGAATAAGGACCCTGAATCCTAATTATCCCCGTTACTTATGTAATCATTCTACTCAAGTTCCTGGCTCAAGTATAATATTGAAGAACCTAAATCCTAATTATTTATGAACTATTTTGTGTGAGATTGTAATTTATGAGTATAAAGATGTGTGGTATTCCGGCTTAAGCTCCGACTTTCAACCGTTTCCGTTGAATTTCCGACCGAATTGGTTCGTTTCCGTACACCCACATATTCCGGTTTCATTTCTGAACCCGTATTTTCCAAACCCGATCCTGTTTCTGCCAAAAAAAATATAGAAACGGAAGTCAAAATGGGGTTTTTCTGTCCATTTTCATCGCTAGTCCCGGTTAGCCCAAGTCTACCAGTCCGGTTAGCCCAAGTCTACCAGTCAAAGGGTGTGTTTTGTAGGAATCTAAATTCTCATAGAAACATTTTAGATCTAGATTCTCTCAAAAAATGTTCTATGCCGTAAATCAGAATCACCTTGTGGAACCGTTTGGCCAGTATGCTAGATTCTGATAGCACAGGAGGCAAGAGAAATGAAAAAGAATCGGTACGAAACCGTCCTCCGGCCGATTCAGGAACGCAAGCAGAATACATGAAACGTTTCTCGGCTGAAGCAATTCGCTCGTAGCCTGTTTGGCGCCATTCCAAGGGATTCTCGGAAGAATCGGACTTGATTCATCAAGCAAATGGCCCTAGAATAACATCCACCCATGGTCAAAATGCCTAGCCTGGCTCCTCCATTCGTTCCACACCCAAATGCTCTCGGCAGTGCACAGCGGCGGCAGTGGTGGAGGCGCACGGTGCTGCTGGCGGTGCACGGCTGCTACTGCAGCGGTGTACTGCGGCTTTAGCGCACGGGAGCTAGCTCACGGAGAAAGCTGAGGGCAGAGGATCCGGGTTGCTGTAGATCATGTTCCTCCATCACTACTACCGCCAGTCTTTTTAGGGGCGGCATATAAGCATTTGTAGGGGTGGTTTCGCCAACCGCTCCTACCACACCGTGGCTAGAAATGTCCCATTTGTAGGGGCAGCTGGCTACGGGCGATACAGAGCCGCCTGAAAGCCCAAGTTTGGTTTTGGTAATTAATGACACTAAGTTGCTAATGCCATGTGTTAAGTGTTTTGAGTTAGGCATAAGCAACACATGTGATGAAGGTGTACGTGGCAAGGAGTGGTGGCCACAAGATCACAAAGAAATGGTGCATGGACATTAAATGTCGATCATGGTGGAGATGCACATAATATGATGGACATGATGATCAAGTGGAAGAGAAGGATCTAAGAGCGCAAGGCAAAGGTATAACCATAGGGTTTTCCTTTTGCCGGTCTAAGATGAGTAGAGAAGTGATTGACCGGATTTAGGATACATAACCGACTATCAAGAGGGGCAATCACGGTTATATCAGGAATCCAAGTGCCACTAGATCAATGCCTTGAGCATATGCATTAGGATCTAGTTGAGAGCTAACATAACGCCTTGAAAAATGTTTGTAAAATGCTAACACACATGCACATTGTGGTGTACACTTGGTGGTGTTAGCACATTTGCGAAGGTTTGAGCGGTAGTAAGGGGTTTGGGTTTCGCTCTCCCTCCCGCCGAGCCTGCGAGCGCGGGATTCAGGTGTTTTCGAGGAAATGAAATGGCTATTTTCTATTGCCCCGGAGGCGAGAAAAGGTGGCGAAAGTCCGAAATGATTATCACTAAAAATACAGTGACCGGACGCGGCTGGTGCGTCCGGTCAGTTCAAACCACAAACAGACGCGCGTGTGAGAAGGGTCGCGGTCCCTCGTGGAACTGGCGCGTCCGGTCACGCACCCAGGAGTTCAGCACTGAGGGCATATACGATCGGACGCGGTGGCGCGTCCGGTCACGTTCGACCGGACGCGTCCGGTCATGAGTGGACTGTTACTGGACTCCGATCGGACACGGATGGCGCGTCCGGTCATGTGCGATCGGACGCGTCCGGTCTCGACGGGAGCTTACTGGACCGCGATCGAACGCTGACACTGTCGCGTCCGGTCAAATGCTAGAGCGCGTCCGGTCACGGCAACGGCTAGTTCTGACGCGCACTGTTCACGCTTGTCCTGTAGTGACCGGACGCGTCCGGTCAGCACGATTTTAACTGTGTCGTCCGGTAACGGCTAGCTGCATACCCCTTCGCTATAAATAGAAGTTGGCCGGGGTTTGAGGGCAACTCTTGCACATTTTGAGACCTAGAGACATCCTTTGAGCTAGAGAACAACCCCTCCACTCATCTCTTTGCTTAGTTGCACATCTTGAGTGAGATTCAAGTGCATTGTTTGAGAGTTGCATTCTAGAGGCACTTGATCTTCGAGTTGCTGCGGATTTCTTGTTACTCTTCTGTGTTTCCCGACACGGTAGACGGCTTGGAGCAGCGGAGGTGATTGAGCTTGCAATTGAAGATTGTTGGAGCCCTCACCAATTGTTGTAAGGGGTTCTTGATCCCTCCCCGCGGGAGTTCGCAAATTGGATACTCTAGTGGAGCTCGTGGCTTGGAGGATCCCCACCTTGTGTGCGGTTGTGCGGCGCCCGCCGAGGGCTCGACTCTTGATAGTCGATTAGCTCGCGAACCGACAAGTGGGTGCATCGCCACAACGAGGAGTAGCTTGCCGGGAAGCAAGTGAACCTCGGTAAAAATCTTGTGTCATCTCTTTGCCGAGGATTTCTCTTGTGGTTGATCATTGTGATTGATTCTTCGAGTGCATTACTTCTCTACATCGTCGGTATAAGAATCAAGTCATTTGCTCTTTACTTTCTTGTACTAATCCTAGTGTAGTTTGTTTAGTGTAGCTTTTATCATATAGAAGTAAGTAGCTTAGTATCTTAGTCTTGTTGGAGTGTATTAGAGATTATAGCCTTGCTTTACTAGCATTGTTTAGGTGGCTTGCATAGTGTAGTTGAGCTAGTGCTACAATTAGCTTAGCCATCTTTTATACTAACGTGGTTGTTTAGTGAAGCTTGTAGATTTTTAAATAGGCTATTCACCCCCCTCTAGCCATTTGAACCTTACACCGCCCCTGCAAATAATTTTTTAAAAATGATGAAATCGGATCCAAAAATAGCAAAAAAATAGAAAATATTTTTAATCTAGGAAGGCCCTCACTGGTCAGCCACACACCCACCCTTTAGTTGTAGCATTTTTTCACAATTTTTACACACTTTGCATTGGCTGGGATTCGAACCCGTGACCTCTCACTCACGCGTACCATCCTCTACCACTACACCTCATAATCACTTGGGTCTATAATTCATTTTGGTTCCCCACGTATTATAATAAACGGAGCATAAATTGATTGTTTGAGGCCCTAAACGATTTCAAATGAAAAAAGTTGTCAACTACAAAGTTTTATAATTTTTCAAGATCTATAACTTTTATGTTGGTAGTTTCTCCATCGGAGGTCGTTTACAAAATTTGAATTTTAAATTTGAGAAATTCAAATGTAGTTTTCCATGGCAAGATGATTTCAGATGAAAAAGTTGTCAACTACAAAGTTTTATAACTTTTTAAGATCTACAACTTTTGTTTTTTCTGTTTGTACATCCAAGGTAGTTTAAAAAATTCAAATTTAAAATTTTTTAAAATTTAAACGTACTTTTCCTTGACAAGATGATTTCAAATGAAAAAGTTGTCAACTACAAAGTTTTATAACTTTTTGAGGTCTACAACTTTTATTTTGGTAGTTTCTCCATCCGATGTTGTTTACAAAATTTGAATTTCAAATTTGAGAAATTCAAATGTAGTTAATGTTGACGAGATGATTTCAAATGAAAAAGTTGTCAACTACAAAGTTCTTTAACTTATCGAGATTTACAACTTTTATTTTGGTACAATCTCAGATAAATAAATGACCAAAATAAAAATTATAGATCTTGATGAGTTCTACATTTTTTATGTTCATGACTTTTTCAGCTGAAGTCATTTAATATTTCAAAATCTTGATTGAAGTTATAAATTTTTTTGAAATTCAAAATTCAAATAGATAAAACACGGTCACATGAAAAGATGGACATAATAATAGCTATAAGAACATAATAAATTGATAGAGCATGATTTTAGAAATTTTTAAGAAAAAAAGTCATCAAATTTAAGTTAGTATGAGGCAGAAAAACTAGTTACAAGTTTTATCCGGAGATTAAAAAGAGAAGTGAGAGTTCTTCAACAATTTCAAAATTTAATTTTAAACAGTATTTGGATGTAGTAAATAATTTCAAATGAAAAAGTTGTAAATAACAAAGTTTCATAACTTTTTGAGATTTATAACTTTTATTTTAGTCATTTTCCATCCGAGGTCGTTTGAAAAAATTTAAAATTTAGTGCTTAATTTTAAATATTCGGCGTCCATTTACAACGGCGGTTATTTACCCCTACAAATATATTTGTAGGGGCGGCTCATTTGACCACCATTTGTAGAGATGACTTAATATAGAGCCGTTCCTAAAAACAAAAAAGAGGCGTTACTCTAAATCGTTTTTGTAGTAGTGTACGCTGGCTCATGTGCGCCAAATTAAAGCAACGTGATCTACAGCAACACGGATTGATCCTCTGCCCTCGCTTCCTCCGCGAGCTAGCTCCCTGCGCTGAAGCCGCAGTGCAGTGCAACACCAACGCAACAGCATGCGCTGACGAGAGCACTTGGATGTGAAACGAACAACGGTCACGGAGGAGCTACGATAGGGATTTTGACTGCGGGTGGATGTTATTTTGACTGGTAGGCTTGAGCTGGGAGGCACCGTATCAGTTTTGGTTTTGCATCCCGGCAGGCCAGCGCCTGTCCTTCCTCCGCACCAACATCGTCCGTCCCTCCCTCCGCCCCGATAAAAGCTCCAAGAACTTGAATCTAATCTGCCCCGCCAAATGGATGGACATAGGCCCGTTCACTTCTCATGCAAACCCAAAATATTTCCTCTTCCATCCATCACATCGAATCTTTGAACGTATGCAAGGAGCATTAAATGTAGGTAAAAAAATAACTAATTGTATAGTTTATCTGTAAATGTCAAGACGAATCTTTTGAGCCTAGTTAGTCCATAGTTAGACAAATTTTATGAAATAATAACGAAAGATGCTACAATAACTTTTCACCTATTTTTCACCAACTAAACCCACCCCTAGACTGAAGTGCTCAGATCTCGCGCCGACATAGTCATGGGGATTCTAACATGGGCGCTGGCTTTGGCGCGTGTCTGTGAGCTCGATCGAGTGGGAGCACGACGTACGCCTCATGAAGGAGCTGGCGTCGGCAATGCCTTTGGTCCCTGGTTCCAGCGCTCATCTGTACGAGCATCTTTACGTGCAAACTGAAGAGAACCGACAGTCCGACACACTAGCTATGCCTTTCTCTATTGTGTGAGGACCTCCGACCAAGAATGAATGCTCTTCACGTTTTGAGGCAAATAGGTAGGTGAGTGTGGGGCGTACCTGGTAAGCAGAGGTTGAGGTCCCAAACAGGAAGTCTGGAGGGAACTGGGTGCGATCAATAGCTGATGAAGCGCACGGCAAGGGCTCGTGAGCAAGAAAGAAAGCGAGCCCAATTATCACGCCCGCCATTGTTGCTCGCCGCTGGCTTAGCTCTCTGCTTTGCTACGCCACCAACAGACAAACATTCTGTGCCCTATTTATTTATATATTAACTCACGGGAACGCAGCGCTTAGAATGATTTTTTTTAGTTAGGATTCATCTTTGAGATCAATGATTCAAATCGGCTGTACGTGATGAACGCCAGAGGATGTTAGAGCCGTGTAGAATGCACATGTCGGAGGAGATTTTTCCGCTTAATTTCTTTTTGTTTGCCTTCTGTCCTTCTTGATATTATAATGTCTTGGCGTCCAACGTCCGCCGACCCCGCACAAATGTCCTTTTAATTTGGAGAGGGACAGGGACTTAATTGGATGGATGCAGGGCAACCAACGAACAACACGTGTAACACGTGTAGATTCACTAGGACTTATCAGGCAATGACCACATACAGCTTGTGGTATAGGTGATGGACATCACAACTCATCAGAAATGCAGATTATTTAGTTTCACTTCACGATTCAGACATATACATCGAGATAATATAACAGATCTCATAATGTTAAGGCCTTGAAAAAATTACTTCCGACCTCTACTGCCTAACAAACACACAGCCACAAGATGATGCAACTTGCGATGTATACTACTATATATAGCTCAGAGGCGGACCGACCTATAGGGCGAGCTGTGGCGGCCGCCCTAGGTCCTCGCCGGCGAGCACCACTAGTACCCTGTAGTTCTTCGGTCGCCGTTCATGGAGCAGAGCGCTGAGCGCCGCCGAAAAGTCGCCGTGCTCGCGAGGTAGAAGAAGAATAGAGGATGGTTGGGCGCCTGGTCCAGTGGGCCGTCTTCCCAACAACTTAAACGGTCCATTTTCTGGCCCAATTTGGCCCTTAGGGCTAGGCGAAGGCCGAAGGGGCAGGGGCAGGGGCGCATCGTACTCGCCAACCAGAGCCAACTCCGCCGCCTTCGTGCTCTGGGCGTTGGTGGCGGCGCTCCAGGCCTCCAGCCTCCCCTTCCACTTTGCCAACGGGGCAGCGAGCGGCGGCGCGCGGCGTGGCAGTGAGCGGCATCGTACCGCGCGCGGCGCTCCAGGCCTCCAGCCTCCCCTTCCACTTCGCCGACAGGGCAGCGAGCGGCGGCGTGCGGCGGGGCAGCGAGCGGCGGCGCACCGCGCGCGGCGCTCCAGGCCTCCAGGCTCCAGCCTCCCCTTCCACTTCACCGACGGGGCAGCGAGCGGCAGCGCACCACGCGCGGCAGGGCTGCGAGCGGCGGCCAGCGAGTGCAGAGCGGCAGTTGGCAGGAGATGGAAGGGGGAGGAGATGAAGCCATTGAGGGGAGAGATGAAACTAGAGCTGGTGACGTGTCTAGCACGGCGAGGAGGCTGGCAGCTCCAAATCCAACTTCATTGGGCCAGAAACGGTACAAGAAATTAGGTACTGCCCATTCAAAAATGCAAATTGTTTGTCAATTAAATAGATAGAGATTGATCTCTAATTGTAATCAATTGAATTGTTAAATGGTTTTTGCAGATTTGAGAAGCTTTTATTCTAGTACAAATTCCGCAAGTGCAAGCAACTCGGGACCAAGTACTCATGAGAGTGGCAATCTAAATGTTGCTGTTGCTGAACCTGAAGGGCAAGAAGAGCCACATCCAATACAGAGTAGCAATATGAATGTTGTTGTTGCTGAACCGGAAGGACAAGAAGAGCCACATCCAGTGGAAACAGTACAAGGTGTAGGTGTTAATCATTAAGAACCTTTGTCACATGAACAGGATGTTGAAGGTATTACGGTTTTCAATCCATATGTTCATCTTGTTTCTGATCTGGCCCTTCATGTAGCAATTGATCAATTCCATCCAGATATTAGAGATGATGTTAGGAGGGCTTATTTGGTGAAGGGACCAACCAAACCTTATGGTCATAATTTTCCTAAGAAGACAAATGATAATAGGTGTTTCTAAAGAATTGGTTACAACAATATGATTGGTTAGAATATAGTGTGGCCAAGGATGCAGGATTTTGCTTCTACTGCTTTCTTTTTAAGCAAAAGCCCTTAGAAACACATTTTGGTCATGATGCATTCAGTAAAGAAGGGTATAGAAATTGGAAAAATGCATATAACGGATTTCCTCAGCATGTTGGTGCCCCAACAAGCTGTCACAATAGAGCAAGGATAGCTTGTGA
The DNA here is from genome assembly GCA_038087645.1 of Saccharum hybrid cultivar R570. Taxonomy (NCBI): domain Eukaryota; kingdom Viridiplantae; phylum Streptophyta; class Magnoliopsida; order Poales; family Poaceae; genus Saccharum; species Saccharum hybrid cultivar. The sequence goes on along the minus strand of JAQSUU010000112.1, from coordinate 5,749,050 downwards.
AGATTTTCAGAATCGGAGGGCAAGTGTCCCACATAGGATCGAGGCTTATAGTGCTGATGCAGAAAAGAAATATGAAACACGTCTGACAGCTACTTTAGATGTTACAAGTTTTCTTATTGCACAAGCTCATCCATTTCGAGGCCATGATGAAACTCCCTCTTCGTTAAATAGAGGGAATTTCTTATAGATGATTGAGTGGCACAAAAAAGGAATGAGGGGGTACGACTTGCATTTGAGGAGTTATGTCCATTAAATGCCCAAATGCTTTCTCATAAGATTCGGAAGGCCCTGTGTGCAAGTTTTCAAGGGAGATAAAGAAAGTCATAAAGAAAGAGCTTGAGAACAAACTTTTTTCAGTTCTAATTGATGAATATCGTGGCATCTCAATAGCGGAGCAAATGGCTGTGATTGTGAGGTTGATTACTATTTCATTGTTGATTTGTAAATGATAATAATTATTTCAAACTAGTTAATTTAGTTGTTCTATTGGTCTGCAGGTTTGTCAACGACAAAGGAATGGTAGTGGAAATATTTTTGGGTCTTAAACATGTGGAGGACACAACATCTCTCTCATTGAAGATGGCATTGCTAGATGTTCTTGACGAATATGGTTTATCCATTGATAGACTTCGAGGGCAAGGATATGATGGGGCTTCTAATATGAGAGGTGAATTCAATGGTTTGCAAAAACAAATTCGTGATGAAAACCCACATGCTTTCTATGTCCATTGCTTTGCTCATCAATTGCAGCTAGTAATTGTTGTTGTTTCAACTTATTGTTCATCATTCTCTGATTTCTTCAACTATGTGAGTTTGATTGTGACTAGTGTTAGTTCATCTTGTCGAAGGAAAGATAGCTTGATTGTTGAACATCGTAATACAATTTTAGAGAAATTGGATAGTGGAGAGATTTTTTCTAGAAAAGGGAAGCATCAACGAACTAGCTTGGTTAGACCCGGTGATACAAGATGGGGTTCCCATTTCACCACATTACTTCGTATTGAGAACATGTGAGATTCTATGACGAAGGTATTGTCTATGGTTCATGGGGATGAACGCAATCCTGGTAGAGCAGCTGGTTTGTTGAAAAAATGGAGAGCTTTACCTTTGTTTTGAATATGAAGTTGATGTTGAAAGTGCTTCGTATTACTAATGAGTTATCTCTCTTATTACAAAATAAGGATCAGAATATAGTTCAGGCCATGTGATTGCTTATTGATGTCAAAACACGTTTGGTAAACTTGAGAAATGAAGGTTGGGAGCCATTATTTGAAGATGTGAAAGCCTTTTGTGTTGCAAAAAGGATAAAGTTGCTAGATTTCAGTGAGTTTAGACCAAGATGGGGTCGATCAAGGCTTGATGATGACTTGATAACTAAAGAACATCATTATCGAGTTGACACTTTCCTGGCTGCACTTGATGCTATTCTCACAGAGATGAATCATCACTTCAATGAGGTTTCATTAGAACTACTTATTTGCTTCTCTTGTCTTGATCCAAGAGATTCATTCTCTATGTTTAATGTGGAGAAGATTGCTCGTTTAATGGAGATCTATGATCAAGATTTTTCAGTTGCTGATCGTTCTAATATAAGGGATGACCTTGAGACATTCATTTTACATGTGCGAAGAGTTGATGATTATAGAGCTTGTCATGATTTTGCAAGTTTGGTCGTGAAGTTGGTTCACAATAAGGCACACCTTTTATTTCCAAGAGTCTATCGCATCATTCAGCTAGCATTGCTTCTTCCAGTGGCAACAACATTAGTTGAAAGAGCTTTCTCAGCCATAAATATAATCAAGACTAATTTGAGAAACAGAATGAATGATGAGTGGCTTAATGACTTGACTTTGTGCTACACTGAGAAGGAGATTTTTAGAGGACTTGATCTGGAGAAAATTAAGATGACATTTCAATCCATGAAAGATCGAAAGATGAGTTTACCTGCTGTTGATGTAAAAGTGGATCTGCAAACACAAAGGGCTAATACCCGAAATCGATATCCAAAGCGTGCCAGTCGATTTGACCTGTTAATTGACAAGGATGAAGATACGAGCACTTTGGTCCTGACAACAGCGATACGCCCGGAAGTCACGGCCAAGAGGTACTCACGCGGAACTCGAGGATCGTCGAAGGTCGCACTGAAGCGATGCAGCTCGCCGAATCGATGAGAACTCGTGAAAAAGGAAAAATATGCAAATTGACGAAGTCGCCGAAAAGTAAATAGATGCAAATAGAAGTAAAAGTTGGTTTTGATATTGATTGATTGATATCTCATTACATTGCCCTTCAATCTATATTTATATCTTGATCTACTGAAACATAATCAAATACGACTAGGACACCAAGTCCAAATCTAAGGAAACACATGACTCTTACACAAATCAGACTCTAATAAACATAGAATATCCTATCTATTTCCTTGTCCGCCTTAATTACGATGGAATTCTCACCGACCTCCTTTCCATCGGCACACTTCTTGTTTCATCGGTAGCAGTCTTCAAGCCTCCTTTCATCGGCATCGGCAATAACATCTTCAACTTTATCGGCAACGCCTCAATCTAAATCAACCTTTTCATCGGTCGCCACCATTCATAGGCAACCTTCTTTACAAGCTGATTTCATCGGCTGTCAGCGTACACAGTAACTTTTCTCCTGCCGATTAGCCCACTCTGACCATCTTGACACGTGCCAAAAAACGGTGTCAACACCTGCAAAGCGGCCTAGGTCTTCTTAGAGTAATAGGACTGGTATGTTTCCTACAATGTTTGTCACTTTTTTACATATTCCCTCACTTGTCACGTACTCATCACTAAATTTATTTTAATTATAGGTTGTTATGCTTTTTCTTTTGATCATTTTGTTGTATGGTAAATTAATTGGAGTGGACTATGGAACAAAAAATCTCCTTTATGTGAAAGGTAATCATATTCAAAGCTTCTTCGGTACATTTTGTTTGTTGAATTATAAATTACAACATAATTATACCGGTATATCGGTAAAGTTTTGTATCTGTACATAGCGATCCGCCCTAGCTCATATTTTCGGCTAGGTCTGCCACTGATATAGCTGATGGATATTTGTTGATTCAGTGGGACTGAACTCAAGGGCTGTACTTATGATCACTGCACGATTCAAACGAGTGGTTAGGTTTTAGAGTTTAAAGAGTCTCCTGTGGCGTCACTCTGTGATGTGGTGGGTGTCTCACTCGTACGGATGGATGTTCCCTATCCTTCGTTCACTCATGCATGTTCGTCCTGGTATGAAGCTGCTACGGGCCACTAGTTTACCTGTGTGGTTGTAATGTTAGGCCGGCTCAAATATCAAAACTGTACCATCCCACCATTTAGTTGTGGTCTTGTACGACGGCACTGGCCATGACGCAGGAAGGGCACTGATGAAGGAGGCAACCAAGGTAGCAGTGGTGCTCGACCAACCGAGCATCGGCAAGGCGGCCAAGACTCCTGGCAGCAGTGGTGGCTCGGCTGGCCCCCTCCATCTAAGCACTCTGCCCCCCAGAACGGGTTGACCTGATCGAGGTGTGTTCCGACCTTTCCCCATGAGGGAAGGCCATTGCCGAGCCATCCCGCTGTCAAGGAGGCCCCACAGTGGCCTCGGGGGCTGCGTCAGCTCCCTAGACGGAGAAGCCCAACCGCCTGATCGACAGGCACTCAGGTGGCGCATCCCTCAAAAACCAACCAACTCCCTAGAGTTGGGTCGGGAGCTACTAAGCAGTGGGCCCAACAAGGGCCTCCGTCCAAGACTCGGCGTTCTCCCGCTCCCCGATCTATGGCCGCAGAAGGTTGGCCCTAGAAGGCCGGCTCGAGAGGATCAAGACCTACTATCGTAGCCCTCAGAAGGGCATGGTGTTTTGGATGATCAGATGGCCCTGAGCCAAAGCCCAGCGCTCTTGATCACCCGGCCCATGGTAGGCTCTGATAAAAAAGGAAGGTGCCTCAGGCCTACAGTCAGCAACTCCCAGACAAGTTCACCAAGCCCTCGCTCGAGTTGAAGACCTGAGCGACATAGACTCATGAAGGGATCAACACCATCTTCGCTCGGCCCTGACAGCCGAGCAGCAACCTTCACACTAGAGAAGAAGGCCCCTAGCAAGGCGCAACACTCTCGTTAGTGGAAGCCGTCCCCACCAAGGAGGGTTTGGTCACCATGAGATCGAATTCAACCCTCCATCGCCATCATGTCAAGTGAGGCCACGAAGGGCTTGGGGGCTCCTGACGAGATCCTAACATATAGGTATGTTAAGTTTTGGGTCCAATGGTTCCCAACCGAAGAAGACCTCCGACCGACCCCTCCGGGATTGCCCGGGGGTGTTGACGATGGATAACATCAACATTTTATATGTGAATAAACAAGAGAAATGGTTAAAGTACAAGAATGTGCATAGGTCTAGGATTAAAACTGACAAATTCCATGAATTTTGGTGAATCTCTATTTTCTGCAGGGTTATTTTAGAAAACGTAGGAAGGGGGACCTAATTGAGAAAAAAGACGAAACTTGATCATGATGAAGGATACGCTAGAAGATTATAGAAGACTCTAGAAGACACAGGAACAAACGAGAGGACGAGGAGCTGCCAGGTGGGGCTGGCCGGCCCCACCACCATGCCTCTCGGCCCCCCTGGGGGATTTCTCCATGAGCTTCTAGAGTATTCGTCCACCGCCTCCTTGGATCCATCTCCACCCTTCGTCCAAGTCGATTTGATCCAAGGGCTCATGTTCAACCCACTGAGCTATATAAGGACCCTGCACCCCCCTAAGTCATCAAGTCATTCAAGATATTTAGTTAAAGATCAACTCATCCAGAGCCAAGCCTAGTTCCTCAAAGTTCCTTTAGATTAGAGCTTAAGCAAGTTAGCTTAGGTCTAGAGGGAGATCAAGTAATGCTTGGATTCCCGACATTGGCAAGAGCGTGGTTCGGTATATCTTTTGTACTTTACTCTATTTCTTTATTTCATTTGAGATTGTATCGTTGTTACTATGTTTGTGTCAACATTAAGCTTTATATTATTTATGTTCATGAAAGCAATGTTCATTGTTTGTTCTAGTTTGGTATTTAATGTAGCTAGGTTATGTAAACCATGCATAAGATCGTATAGCGCTCATCCTATTGGACCATGGGTGAGTGATAGACATTATGTGAGCATAATGCTTAGATATTTGTTTATCTGTGGATGCCCTTATATGCCGGGAGGTGGTAGATCGCATAGGTGATAGCTGTGTTGAGTCCTTTGCAGTCCATCCCCGTATATAGTGATGTTAGGTAGAACCTGGTTGTGAAGTTTAGGAGGACTATGTTTCTAAATTTCTCTAGATGATATTTCTTATGTGGCATAGTTGTGCCGATGATCACCAGATATAGTTAATTAAAACTGCAGTGATTTATTAGTAAGACAACCTAAGAATTATCTTTCTAATATTCTAATTGGACTTTAACCTATTGCTTAACTAGAGTGCTCTAAGTTACTATTTATTCATTATGATGATTGATCAAGTATTATTTATGTCTTTATTATTATCTTGTGACTTATTCCTATTTTGAGTAGAGTATATGATATTAGTTCATTCTCTCATGCATATTCATAAATTATCAATTCTAGTGCATTGTATAGAATAGTCATACCTTTCTAGTGGTAAAATTATAAATCGACAACCCTAGAATACTATTAGGTAAAATGCTACAATAGTATAATTATCTATCTGTTTACAGAATCATTATTCCCATTCTTAACTTTATATTCTTTTTAGTCACATAAAATAATAGATTCATGTCTAGTGTTATTCTTGTAGTAATACTAGATAGAACCAACAACATTCTAAGTTCATCACTAGGGATGACAACCTAGTTAAATATTAGAGATGAAGGTTAATTGATAAGTGGCTACTGTAATAGTGACAAGTTAATAATTACCATATCATTTATGGTGTCATTGCTATTAGTAGGAGTAATTTTATTTTTAATAGTGGTGCTAAGAAATGCCAACAAGCATTTTTGGCGCATTGCCGGGGAAGGTATCTAACTTAGGAAGTATTGATAGTTTTATGTAACTACTGAGAAGAAAAAATGTAACACCCCAGGTGTTTGTCATCAGTTAAGTAGTGGGTTTGAGCTCAAACATGACAGATTAAGTGGTGAGGAAGATGCCAAGGTCAAACCTATGGAAATGAGCCCCAACCTAAACTTGGATATTGCACCCTTGCTTTACATATAGGCCCTTTTTAAGATATATGATTGGGTGGTGTTATTAGAATATCTTCATATCTCTCACATCAATACCCACCTATATTGATCCCTAGAAAAGTTTCATGAAGTTTGGAATAAAAAAGTCACATGAAATGATAAGTTATATCCTTGTTGGAATGGTTTTACTAAGTGCTTGAATTGCACTATTAAGTGAATGAAAATATAGGTCATCAACCAAACCTTGCAACCTTGCCAAAATGACACTAGATGAACTCTACAAGAAAATTCATGAAAGGTTCATATTGAGCAAATGCCAAGAAAATGCTCCAATGGATAAAAAGGATAATTTAAGCTTTATCGTGATCCTACTTTGGTCAAAGTATAACAGCAGGTTCTATACCAGTTTTGGGGTTGCACCTTAACTGAAAGTTGTAGTTCATGTTATGTAGAAGAAACTTTGTTTTTGGACCTAGGGCTAGATCAGCTTGGAAGCAAGTCTAATCAGGGCACAAAGATTGAATCTGCTGCAGTTTTCAGCACTTAGAAATATTGTAAGTCTGGAAATTCATCGACATCGGCATTGGCGTCTCACGTTCTCCAAAATTCGTTAAGCATCTCAAGTTGACCTAAAAGTGAAAGTTGGAGTTTACAGCCTGGTGAAGAGCATACAAAAAGTTGAGTTCGGTTTGACGAAGTTTTGACCATCGAAAGCGAGTTTTCGTGATTGCCATCAAGGTGTTGACACTGCTGTCTTGGCAACTGTTTAACCGTTAATTCGTTGCTCTAATGATCATGGTCACTAAATGAGAAATGTAGAGGAGTTCACGGGATTCAAACTTCATTTTGGGCCCAAGGTCTAATTCGGCCCAGATGGCAGCCCAAACCGCATCCCACCTTGGCCACTCTGCCGTGCTCCACGTGTTCGATGAATTGCCTATGTAGTGACCATGCAGCAGAGCACCCTCACCATGGCTGGACACATGCCCCACCTCCTCTGCCGCTATCGTCTACTCCTTCCTACGCGAAATGGGAATCACCAGAGCGCCCTCACTCACCTCTCCACTCCCTGCTCGCTCTCTCAACGCTCGCCATCGCTCTAACGCTCGCCCTCGCTCTACCGCTCGCGCTGACGCCGCCCACCATGCTTGGCTCATGAGCCAAGCTCGTTGCCACTCGTGCTTGCCACCTCTGCTCGTACTCGCCTCTTCCAGAAGCCCCAGCAGCATTGCCACGCCCTACTCCATCCTCATCCACCCGAGCACCGCCTCTGCCCTACCGGGCCACGCCGCCGTTGCCAAGCGGTTGTCCCCCTGCGTGCGTGGCCTGTGGCCGGGGTGCCACGGGCTGCCGCTAGCCGTACCACCAAGCACCTAACGGTGCGGCGTGGACACCTCTAGCTCGCACGGCCCCGCCATGGGCGTTCCCAGTCGCCAGGCCACCGGTGACCGGCCAGCCCCGACGTCCCCTGTGTCTCTGCTCTAAGGAAGAAGAAGAGAAGGGCGAAAATGAATTACAGCTTTTCCTTGGGTCATATAAATAGTGCTCCTGGGGATCTATTCACAAGGATCTTTATTTGTGAAAAGCTCAGGGGCCTAATTGTAAAGTCGGGACTCATATGAATAGTGCCGCATTGTCACACCCGGTTTTAAGGACAAAACTAGACATACACCATATGTGAAATAAAGAAGTCAAATCTCACATATAGCCGCAAATAAGTGTAATATCAAGAGACAAATGCTTAATAAACATAAACATAATGCAATAGTATAAGATATAACCTTAGAGAGCAACACAGCGAAAAGACAACTCCGAACACCGGGTGTAGACTTCACTCCAGGAACAAACTGACTAGTTGATCACAAGCCTAAAAACTCCAGACACTATCCTGAGGTGTGGGAAATAGCAAGAGTGAGTCCATGTCGAACTCAGCAAATATAACATGGGGTTCATGAAGCTCAAAAAGGCTGACACTGGTTTACTGCGATTAGCTTTTAGTGAGTCATCTTTTAGCAATTGAGTAGCAACAAGTTATCATAAGCCCAAATAACCTCATGATCATGTAAACGTGAATAACGTATAGCAAGAAACAATAATCAATAGTGAGCATCAATATCATTAGTATTATCATTATCATCAGTGTTCATCATTTATTCTGTAAGGGTCCAAGGCCACTCGTGACCGTGAGCACGGCTATTATAACAGTTTTACACTCTGCAGATGTTGTACACTTTCACTGTGAGTCGTGATTTACCCTTTCGCCCGAGGTAGCTAATCTCTTGACCCACTTCCAAGGAACTATGAAGTCTTTCAAAGGTTCGTCTAACAAGTTAGGGCCATTAGATTCACTCAGCAAACAGATGTAGAGCCCCCTTCCAAATGGCACAATGACGCGCAACCTATACATATAAGGATAGAGGCCGCACTATACCCTATTCGTCAAGCCATTCTTACGCCATAAAGGTTACCACTAACAAGCTAGAAAAGGTCCTCATACTTGACTAAAGCCAGAGCCATATAGCCCTCACAGTTGTACTGTAAGTCCCGGTTATTCACTTACAGATAAGTCCTTAAGGAGAGAAACTAGAGCACCATAAAAACAACCCAATGCTCTAGCCCTCTTGAGCCATGTTTCTATAAAGCATCTTTTAAATGTTTATTGCATATACCATTAGTCAAGTTACAGATCATGGTTATTTATCTTGAGCACTAGCATAAATACTACCCAATGCAATGTTCCACCGGTGTCAAGGTACAAGATACAAAAGCTAGGATATCCTTACGGGTAACAAGGTAGACACAAGCATATGAATTAAGTGTATTAAAGGTGAATAGAAAACAAGGATGATCCCATGCTATACTTGCCTTAACTTAGATCCTTCTTCAAGTCCAAACCTCAATGAACTGCTTCTTGATCACCACGTAAATCTCACCGACTGGACATGATTATAAAGCACCACACAAGCGTCCATACAATCATACACGAAGCAAACAATAGATCTAAATTAGAACAGTACACCAAACATATGAAATAACAAGTGAAAAGGTTTTAAAAAGATTCTACACGTTACTACGAACACACAGGCGCGAAAAGCACGCTAATCGAAGCTACGGTGAAAAAGAAACGACTACCCTAGGATTCACTTTATATGAGAAAAAGAAAACTATATGGTTCATTTATTTTAATTATATAAAGTATGTATAGAATATTCTAAATAAATATCACATTAAGTCAATTTGTATTTTGAATTAGAAAACCAAGATAAACTGATTATATTTATAAAGGATCGAGATGGAAAACTATGTTGCTCTTAATTGAAAAACTAATTGCATATAGATTAATATTTTATTTGAACGAAACAATAATATTATCGATAGTTTTTATATTATAAAGGAAACAACTACGAGCTTGATTAATTTTAATTAAGAAAAATCATGTGGAACCTACTAATTCAGATTAGTCAAATTATATTTTAATATTAGAAACAAGTTAAAACTAGTCATATTTTATTTATGAAAATGTCTCATATTATTTAATCAAGTTAAACTTTTTCCTTGCCAAAAGAAAAGAATACGAAAGAGCATCTAAACTTGTTTTATATGATCATGTTGAAGCTAAACAAATTATAATCAAAACATACTTAAGTTGATATTAATCAATTTAATATTCATTTACAAAAGGCCACGTGACATTTCTATATTGCTTTTAATTAATTTAAAAAGCTAGTTGCACATTAATCTTAATCAAGTTAATATTTATTTAAGAGTGGTCTACGTATGAACCTAAGTCGTTTCTAATTTAGAAGAGCATGACATAAATATTAATCAAATAAACATAATTTAATTCGTAAACATATAACGTGACATGGTAAACAACGTTGCTAATGCGTCTCTTACGCCAGCACAGTCACGAAGCAACAAGAACGAAATTATAACTCTATGTTGTTTTTAATTATAAAATTAGGTGCATATAATAATTAATTAAATATTCAACTATAAACGGGAAAATATGCAACATGAGAAACGTCGATACTAACACGCAGATCACGTTACCACTAGCGTAATGCAACAAGATTAACTAAAACCGAATTTAGATGTGAAAACAGTGACGGATTATTTGAAGGTGTGGATAGATAAAGGGCTTACAGGAAAGTAAAAGTTGCGGACAGATATTCTCCCATTGGCCAATTGCTTCTGCTGCAGTGCATCGAGGAATTTACTTGCTCGTGTATACACACGCATGGCCCTGGTTTGCTTTCAGAATTCCAGGTGAATGACAAGCTTGCTTGCTTGCTGAACTTCGAGGCTGGAAGCAAATGGACTGGTGCATGGCTGCCTTGGCAGCTTGACGGAGGCATGCAGTCAAGCAACAGATGGAACACTAATGATGATCGGAGTCGATCTACGCAGATGCACGAACAAAAAGGTGGAGATAATAGCGTACCATATGGCCAGGCAGCAAAACTGCGACCTCGAGAGCAGGACCATCCAGCAGCAGTCGTCGATGGACAAGTCAAACGGCCAACAACGGCTTTGGCAACTTGCTAGCTGGAGATGTGAATACACGGTCGGCAAGAGAAGGAGGAGAAAATATAATTTACTACACGACGGATTTCCCAAACTAGGGCTTCTCTTATGGTAGTTTTGGTGTGCTTTGCCCATGGGGTAGGTACATATTTATTGGGAGAAAACTCCTCGCCTTCACATCAACTGGCAATATGGTACTAATTGATGTTGCACCCTCCATCTTTACTAATAGGCCTAATTAATTATTAAAGCCCATTAGTAAATAAATGTATGGGCCTTTGAGATTTATTAAGATTATTGCACATGGGCTTTGAGCGTTGGAAAAATGAGAAATTTATTATTTTCGGAATTAATTATTTTTGTGGATAAAATAATTCTAGAAAAGTCCAGAATTATTATTTAAGCCGTGAAAAATACTCCGAAAGCTCTGAAAATTTGGGGAAATTTTCCAGAGACATTACGGAACATGAGCAACCCAAATAAAGTATTTGGATCTCATGATAAGATATTTTAGAGCATCTAAAAATTAGATTATGCTCACAGATAAGTGGAAACAAGCTACATAAAAAGCCGGAAAAATTTCTGATAAGTTTGTAGAGGTTGATTGACGGACAAGAAACTGGAAGGAGTGATTTGGGTTACAGCGAAAATATTTGAGGAAGCTCTCAACGAAAACTTGAGGTGAGAAATAAGGAATTTGATTGTAGAAAAATGATATATGTATATCAGAGAAGGAAAATCGACCTAAACACATTTTGAAAGAACAACTTGAATTCATTTTGATCTTTGGTCAAAACCAAGCAATACAAAAACACAAATGCATCAGCATGTATGCACAACAATGTTGCTACATCCTAAGATGAATTTTAATTCAATGAAAATTTTGTTTTACTATATTTCATGAGCACAAAACATTCATAATTAAATCATTTTAGCTCTATTTCCAAAGAAGCAAATTTTAGGGTGTTACACGCATAGTGTAGTTTTTCTTTTTCATTTATGAATAAATGGTTGAATCTTGCATAATTCATAGTAATTTGTAGAAAAATCATAAAATAGCAAATGAGAACTTTTTGGAATCCTTGTGAAATTGTCTATACAGTAGATCTATAATATGGCATGTTTAGTTTCAAGTTTTAGTTGTAAAAATAGGTTTATGCATCTCGGTTTCAATGCTAGTTGTATTTGTCTTTTTTCATAACTACAGATCTAGGGCTCCAAATAAAGCTACTCATGTGATGTTTGATGTGTGGTAAAAATTTCATGGTCATTAGTTGCTTTATGAGTGAGTTATTGGTTTATCATGCTCTCACATGATTTCTTGCTTTAGCATTTTGTATTTTCCATAGAGGTTACTATGCTTATTCAAATGGCTTGAAATTTATATAGTAGACTTATGAGAATATGTGTGAGCTACTGTAATTTTTGTAGAATTTATTATGCACTTTTGGTATATGTTCATTAATTCACCTTATTATCCAAATAAATTAAGAAATATATTAAAAGAATTTATTTGGTGGTGGACACTATGTTTTCTGGTGTTCATTTGATATGTGGAACATGTTGGTGGCAATGGTTTTTCCCAGGTGCTTGTTTGAAATGTGAGTTAATAATTATTTACTTGCAATTGTTGTTTCGGGACAGTTTTTGGAACTGTTTGGATTACATCATGATAATGATGTTTTCTGGAAAACTTGTTAATAACAAAGTTGTAGGTAGCTCACTCATCTAGTTTGTGTTAAAATTTGGTGGCATTTGGCCTTGTAGTTTGTGAGTTATGCCTGTTCAAAGTTGGGTTTCAGAAATGGCTGCCCTCTGTCAATTCTGGATCAGTTCCTATAATTATACATATTTGACTTGGTTAACTTGTGAATCATGCTAAGATGATTAAATATGAATTGTAGATAATTTCATAAGATTTCCAGAATGTCTTATTTCATGGCTATTGGATTTGTATAACTACAGTTATGATCCAAACATGTTGTTGTTGTTTGCAGTCCAGAAATTGACAGATGTTAGTTGTGGTTGTTTACTCCATGTGTTGCTAAGTGTGGCTTATGCCCTTGTGGATGGTCAAGTTAAGATGCTTGTGATCTTGTTAAACTTGTGTTATGCTTGATGTGCTTGCCCTCTATAATTGGTTGTGTGATGCTAGTTAAATAGCTATTGGTGTCTGTCTTGCATAATCTTGTGTTTGTTTGAATGCTTATGTGATGCATCTTGTGTTACCATTCATCATATTCATGCACATGCATCTTGCATCTCATCTAGGTATGCTAGATGCACCACGCGAAGGATGAGATATTGGAGCCAAACCCGAAGACGGTGTTTGGTGGACCTATCCCGAAGATGGAAGGACTAAGCAAGTGCCGGGATAGGAGATGCTCGCCAAGCGAGTGTCATCTGTCAACACTAACCTAAATGTTTGATCCCAGGCAAGCCCCAGAGCATTCTAAGCCTCCTACTTTATAAAAGCAATTGAGTACATAGATGTGACATATGTATTGTTGCATTAAGTTGTAGGAGTTGAGTGGAAACACTTGCTGCATATATACCATTTCCTTGTCCTGTAAATATGCCTAGAATCCTATTTTTTATTCAGGATCAAAAGTATTGCTTAGCCATGCTTAGAATGGTAGAAGTCGGGTGATTTCTTGTCACCTACGAGATATAGGTGGATACTTGGTTATGGTTGGCTATAATTGTTATCATAGAAAATAACCAAGTGTTGATGGATAAATGGAGACCGGACGGAGTCTTATAGGGTTTTGGACTATAGTAATTTTGTCTGTGTCGATTAAGGACCGATCATTGCTCGTCCCTCTTGTCATGTTGAATGCATGCCTTACATTTAGCTGGCCAGATAAGTCGTTCCGACCGCAAAGCTTGTGGCACTATTTGGGCTAGGATCGACCAGCTAGGCGCGCGTGTTGGTACTGATGGGGGTATGACAGGGGCACGAAGAGTGAGCCCAAGGGCAGGCAAGGGCTGATTCCTAGCAGTCGTGTGGCCCCTGGGTATTGCGGCTCCTATTTGTCCCACGACGTTATCGGAATAGTGTCATTAGTAATCTAAGCGACCCTGACGGGGGAAGCGTGGTTTGTGTGAGGAATAAATCACCAGCTGGTTAGGAATCGATTTGAATTGCCATCGCTCCTGGATAGTGAGCACTTGACTTGAGCTATGGTATCATAGTAATATTTATGGAACACAGGTGGATGATGTTGGAAATGCTAAACTTGAGATGGTAACCTTTGATGTTAATGGTTAATCAAGTGATTGCTCTAGCATAGGTGCTTACTTAGATTAATCAGGTATAATTAAGTTGATGCTTATACTTTAAATGGTTCATATATGATAACTTATGCTCTTCTGCAAAACAAGTCAAGTCAGTCCACCTTATAAAAGCCTTGCATGCTCCTTGGTGTCATATTATTTCTGGTTTATGACGGGTAAGTCTAGCTGAGTACCCCTCGTACTCAGGGTTTATTCCCACTTGTTGCAGGTTGTGATGTATCATGGCTACTGCAAGAATTGGATGGCTCCTGCTGTAGTGGCAGAGTGTGATCATGGGCATGATCCTTCTGAGTTATCTTGTCTCTAATGCTTTTGTTGGAAGTTGTCCTTGGCACTGGCTATTTGAAATAAGGGTGATGATGGTTTCAAACTACCTTGCTTTCGCTACTTTTGAACTCGATTTGTAATATTTATGTCGAACTCCGATGTATGTTGAACTACTTACGAAATGGATGTAACATATGACTTGTTATGTTGAACCACTACGATCTTGGCTTGTATGTTGGTTGGTTTGAAATCTCTCGCGATTTCATTGGACTACCAGAGTTATTTGGGTTCAAGTATGACAATTTGATCACTTTGATGATTGATTTTGTACTTGTGCTCTTATAATTTGAGCGGTTCCGTTATAGCTGGCATCGGAGCAAGGTTCAACATTAAACATGTCATTTGTGTATTTAAAACAAAAGTTTTTGTTTGCAAAAATCAGTTTTTCACATCTTATAGCTACTACATAGGTGTGTTCAAATCTGAATTTTAATCTAAGTATGCCAATGGTCATTTCCTTTACGCCCAATTAAGGACCCTTAGGTGGCTTAATTAAGTACTAACTTGGGGGTTTTAATTTGCATCTACACCCAAGCCAAGGTATGTATGAGTGATAACTTGACCACACTGTTACCCTGTGATCGAATGGTGGAGGTAACCATCATATATGAAGTAGCCATATATGTCGCTAGATTTACATTCTTGCAATGTCGCACCTACGCCCAGGTAAGTGTGAGCTGGGAGAGCATGACCGAACATCCATCGGTCTAGGGGAGTGCTAGATTGTGGTTACTAGATTATCTACAGGTTTCAAACCATGTAGTTATGAAAGTACTTAATTGTGGGTTATCCTCTGGTGATCTGATAGTTCGGGTACATTGACACCGTCATATGCGTATCTGGGGATATGTGTATGGAGAGTGAGTTACTTTACTGCTTTCATTGTGTGCTATATTTGGGAAATTGTTGGGCTACAATAAAATTTTCTACAGGTATGCTAACCATGAATGCATAAGTTGTATGTAGTTGACGACTAGCTATATATATCAAGAGAGTGTGTGTTATGCCACCAACATAGAATGTGATTGCCACCTTAGGCTGGCAATCTTGTGAGGACGAATAGGATGAAGCATGCATCTTCATGATTGTGCTTTGTGCATAACTATGCTCCTCTCCCCTTTGTCCTAATAATAAGTAACTTGTGATTGTTGAGCTGCACTATCTTCCTTGTGTGGAGTTAGACAAGAATGGCTTGTTCCTTGGTACTTGAATAGGAGTACTTGAAGATAGTGTTTGCTTTGCCATGATAGAAATAATAGAGGTTATGTGCTGGAACTTATAAATGTCCTCTAATTTAGTCAAGCGGTGGATATGTTGCTCCTGCAAGCTTTTGCAAATGCTTTAGATCTCACTTAATTATGTGTGATTCTTAGGAATAAACTAAATTATTGATTGGTCTAAAGTAATGATGCTTGGAGTTACTAGAATAATGTGGCTATGTGCTCTCTTGTTAACACGACAAGGTGAAACATTATTTTGTATGCAATGAACTTTGGCTGCTAGAACAGTTTCTATTGCAGTAATGTTTTTGTGGTCATAATAGTGTTTTCTATGAATGTCGTACATAACCAAGTTGTAGCTAACTTCTTTATCTTGCTTGTCCTAAAAATCCATGTCCATATGCCTGATGGTTTAGGAGTTATTGATGTTAGAATTTTGTTGTCAGATTCTGCTCATGCTCTGAATAGATCTGAATATTTGATTTGTTTAATATGTGTGCTTATGGAATCATGTCTTGGGGATAATAGAGGAAGTGTAGTACTCTTGTTAAGCTTTCTAAAATGTTTAAGATCACTACTTTTGGTGGTCTAAATCTCCAGTTATGAGCTTGTGAATTTGAATGACAGAATCTGTCCCAAATCGGGACAGGGATGTTTTCTTTTTATTGTTTTGCCTTGTTATCTATAGAATCATCTTAGTATGATAATAAGAAAGTTATAGATAACTTAATAAGCTTTCCAACAAGTCTAGGATCACCTTTGTTTGATTCTTACAACTTCTATTATGGTTGAAACATGCCTGCTACGTTGCTGTCCAGGCTCTGTGTATATACTAAGTTGGTTACTTTAGCTTGCTTTTGTTTTGGCTAAACTTGCGGTTAGTTCTTGTTTGCTAAATGCTTATTATATAGGTAGTGTCATAGTTATCATGTCTTTTGTCCTCGTTGAGCTTACGAGTGTTGAATATGCTTTATCCTAGAACAACGCTCAAGTTACGTAATCGCATGGTTGTCATCTCTAATTAGGTTCTCTCTTAGAAGCTTGAGCTTGTAAACATGGTTGCTAGTCCTTGAATGTTTGTGTATCTATGCCTTTGCTTGAACGTAAGCCCAAGCTTAGTTCCCGTATATGTCTGCTTAGGCCATAGATGTCCGTACCCTTTGGTTAAGACCCTCGTTTGATCAACCAACCGAGTTGGGTTCTAGTTAACGCCAGCCTTTGACCCTAGTTGTTCTCTTCCAAGTTATGGAGACCTTACCCAATTCCATGTTGGACCTCCTGATTGTCTCTCCTACAGATGATCCGATCAATGCTAATCTCTCGCTGTCAGATCTTGAAATCTTCTGCTTGCAAATCATGTGGTTGCCTTATCGACTCAATCTCTTATTGGCATATTGATTTTTGCCTTGAAGTTTGCTTAATCCATCTCCAACATTCCCACGTCTTGGGATGTTTATCAGTCTTGATCTCATGTTGATTGCCCAACATGACCGGATCTTATGTTAATCTTTCATCTGGTAATCATCTGGGTGTTCGCAAGTCATGCGTGAATTTAAGCTAGAACCTCTACTCAGTTGTCTTCGATAATTAAGCTATGTTCCCTCGCGCTGTGTTTTGATCTTCGGATCATCTCCTTGTTGACTCTAAACCATGTAACTACCTTTGCTTGCTACCCCTCTGTCACACTCCAATTAAAGAACAATATAGAGTGCATACATCTTATGTGCGCCCCAGGAATAGTCGCACACATAAGTTGACAAATTAACAGAAGTATCATCACTGTATACATACATCATGATATTACATCACGTAGTTCTTAATATAACAAGCGGAAAAGTAAATAACACTCTCAAACGAAGTATCTGCTCCACAGGGAAGGCCGACTAGTTGACTCAAACCTAGTAATCTTCAGGGAAATCCTCGTAGAAATTGTCATCTGTTACCCATCTGGGATTTTTATCCAAAAATGAAATAATAACAAGTGTGAGTACACTCGTACTCCGCAAGTATAGATGAGGATTCATGAGGCTCAAAAAGGATAGACACGGTTGACTGCAGTTAGCACTTTTAATAGATCAATATTTTATTATTAATTATTATTAAGTTATGCTTAAGCTCCCGTTTAACCCACATGATCACCTACTAGAATTAAGGAGAGTAATTGATCATCAATATAATCTCATCATCGTCATAAGTCATCCACATGTCAAATAATCATTTATTCTATGAGTTTTCCAGGCCGCTCGTGACTGTGAGCACGGCTGTTATAACAGTTTTAACACTCTGCAGAGGTTGTGCATCTTTACTCGTGAGTCGTGTTGCCCATATGCCCGGGGCCCGTCGACCCCCTAACACTCCCAAGGTGAGTAGGCAGGGTACACTATGAAGCCTTCCATAGGCCTCTTCTAACAAGTTAGGGCCGCGAGGTTTCCTCGGCAGGCAGATATAGAGAACCCCCTTTCGATGGCACAATTCCCATAGGCTATACACATCAGAACAGAGGCAGTTCTATACCCAACGTGGCAAGCCCCTCTTGCGCCCTTTCGGGTAACCTCTAACAAGCTAGAAAAGATCCTATTACTGAGCTAAAGTCAGAGCCATATAACTCTCACGGTTGCATTGTATGTCCCAGCTTTTGCCCTATAGATAAGTCCTTATGGAGGGTTTAGGGCAACATGATCAACATCATTTGCACCATCACCCTATAGTTCTACTGTTACCATCATGTTTATCTGTTGGTTCCATTAGTCATAGTGTAGATCATGTTTAGTTAGAGCACTAGCATTCTACCCATATATAAATAACCCCATAGGGATCAAGGTACAAGTCATCAAAGACTAGGATGTCCTTATAGTTGAGCAATATTAGACATATGCATAATGAGTATATTATATAATGAATAGGACAACAAGGTAGGCACATGCTATACTTGCCTTGGTTCACGAACTGCTGCTGGTCCTGCTGCTCCTCGTACGTGTCCGGATTCCCGAAGTACTCACCGTCTGAATTCGAACGACACGAAGTACAACACGCATTCCAGAACAGACATACAAGCAAAACATGACTACGATTAGAACAGTACACCAATAATAAATAAAACTATATAAAATGTTTATCAAAATCATCTACGTCTCGCTACGATCACAACGACACGAATTGCACGAAAAACGGAGTTACAACGCACAAGTTACAAGCTATTTACGGTTCCAAAAGCTAGCTATTAGACTAGACTTAATCGAGAAATTCAAAAGCTTCTAATAGATCTAACAGTAGCACTAATGCGTAGATTACAAAATTATGAAACTAACGCAAGTTGAATGGATCAAATCGGAGCTAAAACGATGATTTTACAAACGTTTTACTACAGTGGCAATTCTATAATTAATCTAAAAACGTATTTTTCATTTAAACCGAAGAAACTACGTTTTCAAAATGGAAGTGCGTATTCCGTGAGTACGCCAAGGACGGCGGGTTTTATTTGGCGGAAACCGAGGGTCTCTTTAAGAAAATGACCCATGAAAGGGTATCGGCGTGTCCTGGCCGTCCGATCCAAGATGAACGGCGAGGATTAGATGGAGGAGAGGAAGGAGAGCGCGGGCCGCCAGAGGGGAGGGTGATTGCGGCGGCGCCGCCATGTCTGACGACGAGAAGCTCGTCGTCGTTGCCCAATAGGGCGCTATGGTGCTCGGTTACCAAATCCAAGGACACAGGAATGAAGAGGGGGCAAAGGCAAACTCATTCCAGCACTTTGCGTGGGCGGCGAAAGTCCCGCACGGCACCCGCCATGGATGGCAGCGGAGAGAAGCTCACCGGCGCACTAGGCTAAGTCCCTAGAGGCCACAGTTGACGAAGATAAAGGCATGGGGAGGTAGAGGGAAACGAGGCGATCGTGCTTAGGTCTTTAGCGCAGCCGGAGAAAGACCCGAGGGGCACCCGCCATGGCCGGCAGTGGAGGAGCTCACTGGAGCTCGCGTAAAACGGCCCTATAGGCCACCAAACTAGAAAAGGGAAGCATGGGGAGACAGAGGGGACCATGGGGAAGCTCACCGAGTGGTAAAACTGAGACGGGGGCAGCTCGAAGACGATGGCGACGCAGAGGAGCAGACGGCGACTCTGGCTATTTTGCGGTGCTACGGTTGCGACGCTCGCGAGCGGGATCGGAGCAAAGAAGGCAGCAGAGGGAGAGACGTTGGGTGCGGCTTCCATTTAAAAGGGCCAGGCGCGGGGAGACGCTCCCACGATGGGAGGAGCGAACGTGGGGCAGCGGCATTTTCGCCCCGGCCGCGCGTGTCCGAGTCCAGCGGGAGGTTGGAGGAGGTGCCGACAAGCAGGCCCAGGAGGTCAGCCGCAGCGGGAGAAACGGGAGAGAGCGGCAGCGGTGGTTAGCCAGCGCTGACGGGCCGGCCCAACAAGGGAGAAAGGAGGGAGAGGGGAAAAAATGCGGGCGGGCCAAAGAAAAATGGCCAACAGGCCGAAATGGAGGAAGAGAGGGAGAGTGAAAGCATTTCCTTTTTATTTCCTAAATTGATTTTCCAAATCCAATTTCAAAAGATTTTTAAATCCTTTTGGCATTTGAATAAAACCAGACATCACACAAAATATAATGCAACAACATGAGTGCAAAAACAAGTTGCTAACCTTATGATTGATTTTAATTTCACAAAAATTTATTATTCCCTATATTTAAATGCACACTCAATTACACAAATAAATCATATTTAACTATTTTATAATTATGAAAAATTTAGGGTGTTACACCCTCCCTTGTTTGGTGCTTGTTCTTATCACCCAATCGGTGCCACTTGAAAGTTTCACTTTGTTTGTGCATTTAGTAATGGTGTTACGATTAGCATTCTATGGTGTTGTGATGAAACCAAAAATCTCCTGTGGGCGCACACACAAGGTTGTGCTGCTTGGCACGTGCTGGTATCATGGTTGCTAGTCATGATCCATTATGAAATGATAGTCGATATGTTATTTTCTCAAGACCATTTTCCTTGGTTATCTCCCTATATCTTATTGAAGATCCAGATCTCAAACCAAATGCTGATCGGGAGAGGAAGAAGCAGCATTTATAGCAGATGTCTTACAAGCGGTTGACATAAAAAAACCTCTACTATAAACGATAATCACAGGCGGTCCACATAAGGGAACTGCCAGGCGGTTCACATAAGGGAACCGCCAGTGTAAAGCTGTTTAGTAAGCAAGCCGCCAGTGTAAATGACCTTTACATTGGCGGTTGGATAATGTAAACCGCCAGTGTAAATAGACCGTTAACACTGGTATTTTTATTACAGGAACAGCCAGTTTAAATGCTTTTACACAGGCGGTCTTTTATGCTGGCTCACACATTTCTCTCTACTAACGCCACCTCTTTCCCAACTACCAGTGAAAAAAAAAGTGTGGCACCATGTACAAGTGTATATATCCCCACTGTTTACGCTCACCATACTATCTGCTATGGTTTCCTATAGGTTTAGTTGTATACGAGATGTTACTATGCATCTGTTACTCTCTATGCTGCAAAGTATGCAATGCATCAATTTGGTTGCACCTCGGTCCGTCTCAGATATGGCATATGGACTGAGTATGGGTGTCCTTGGGAAGTAAGAGGGTGTCATAATTGGTTTTTTTTTTACAACAGGGTGTCTTAATTGGTTGATCTCATTCCATCCTGTATCACGCATAAAAGCATCATAAATTATTTTTTTTGAGATTTCCTATCCAAGGCAGGGGTAAAAGTGTATTATCCTTTGATGTTGATCCAATAAAAGTATTATTAGTCATATTTTTTCTCTCTTGGTCATTGTTTCTCCAATCCTTTCAACAAGCTATGGATATTCAAGATGCAAAATATTTTTTTCTCTTTACAGTTGTCCACCATATAATCATTTAGGGTGCGATTCTCTCTATAAAAGTAAATTATCTTTCACCCTAAAGCAATTTTGTCTTTCAATCATACTAGTGTTTTTACTTTTTTGGAATCCCATTTTTTTTAAAGAAAATTATGTTTTCTTTCAATCATACCGATGTATCTACTTATGTAATCTTATTTGTTATTGTAAGAATTTTTTTACTTTTGGATCTAATTAATTTGTTTAAAATAAATATGTTTTGTTTCAATCATATTGATGCTTCTACATTCCAATCTCATTAGTTTAAGACAAATATGTTTTAAGAATTATTTACATTTTTTGTATATTATTAATTCATAAAAAATGTTGATTTATATTTTTTTTCTATATCATATGGTGTATATTACTCAAATGATATTAAAATTGTATACACAAGAAAACATATTCTTTTTTATTAAATTTCATAGGCACATTGCTTCCAACCAAATGAACCATCGCCTTACTTGCCTCCTGGGGCAAATTTTATGAAATTCTAGGCAAGTCCTAGACAAAAAAAATTTACCATGCTGCTCAGTCTTAACACCTCTCTACTAATACACCACACACTCATTTGTAACTATATATAGGATGCTATCTTTTTATATCAACATTTCGTAATCTTATATTAAATACTTTTGCTACTAAAAAGTTAAAACCATAGTTTTGAACCTTGTCAAGCACTATAACTTTGGTATAGGATGTGTCTTCATTGGTGATTGTTTTAAAAATTCAAAATTTTGAATATCAAAATATGTGAATTTAAAACAAATATTTGAGGCACTAAAAAACTTATCAACAACAAACATGTAGATCAGGTCAGCCACTACAACTTTGGTTTGAACTATATGAACACTCAAGGTCATTTGCAAATTTTAGATTTTGAATTTCAAAATCTATGAACTTAAAACACATATTTGGGATTCTAAATGACTTCAAATAAAGAACTCTTCAACTACAAAGTTGTAGCTTGTATTGAGAACTCTTCGACTTTGGTATTTAGAACTATAAAGTTGTAGAAACCGTACCTAAAATCAATAATTTGGTTATTGTGTGAAGTGAAAGATTTTATTAAAATAGACATCTTAAAGATAATTACGTACTTTGCGAACTGAGCATAGTTTAATTGCTTAGGTTTTTTATGGTGGAACCTTCCTACCTAGCTCCTTGACAAAGGTGCTCATATTTTTTTGAATTTATTTCTAGATTTTAAGGCACTGTTCTTTCGGGGGAAGGGACGTGCCCATCAATAACGAAGTGCATGTGATGATTTCATCAATATTAAGACTTGTTCGCTCAATCTTTCAATAACAAGGCTCTTGTGATGATTTCATTATTGTTAAGATTTGTTCGTTCATTCTTTTGAATGTGCTCATAGGGGTAGAGTGTGAATCTATAAAATGACCTGGTCTTTCAAGGTATCATAGGTCTAGAATGCGTATACATGCATGTACTGTAATTTGAAAATCGTATTACATGTAACTTATACTCACAAAAGAAAACATATCATTAAAAAGAAAAGAGTAACTGTAAATCTCATGAACATATGCACAAATTTAACTTCCCACGTTTAGAGTATGCTTAATTGGCACCTTAACAATAACATGCCTAACCTTTAGTCATAGGAAGATAATCTGGTTGCTTGGCGGTTACCACAACATCACTTTTGTGACAAGACGCACTTTGTCTAGCTGTCTAAACTAACTGTATCAAAGTTAGTGAGCAATCTAATATGAATAGCAAAGTTCATGAGCTCTGTAGCAGTGATAGGACACACTTTGTCTAAGCTAACTGTATCAAGGTTGGTGAACAACCTAATATGGACAGCAAAGTTAAGTAGCAGTTGATGTTTGGAAAAAAAAAGATGGATAAAATTGACAAACGGTGCTCCTAGTGCCCGGACGCCCGGATTCAGGGGCGTGTCTGGACGCACCTCGGGCCCCGTCCGAGTGTCCCACCCCCCAAGAAACGAAACCACGCCTGCCGCCCCGATGGAACAGCAGACTCGTTTCGATCCCGACCAAAGCAACGGAGCTCCTAGCGCCCGCCGCCCCACGAAACAGTAGACTCGTTCCGTCCCGCCACGCCGCCCGTCCCTCGCCATCCCGTCGCGCCGCCCATCCCCCGCCGCGCCCACGCTAGGTGCGTCGAATCCTCACCGCGCTCCCATCAAACAAAAGCGCAATCGAGATGCAATATCATAATAAGTCTACTGTAACATCAGAACAAAGCGACTGCAACAACAGAACAAAGCTGCTGCAATACGAGATGCAAGATCAGAAAAAAGAAACTAATGCAACAAAAAAATATTATTTATTGCAACACCATAACAAGGCTACTGCAACAAAACAGAACAAAAAGCAAATACAAGAAAAGCAACATCAGAAAAAAAGACTAATGCAACAAATAAAAATTACTTGTTACAACAACAAAACAAAGCTACTACAACAACACAAGAAACAAAGCGCGATGCGAGATGCAACATCAGAAAAAAAAAAAGACTAATGCAACAAAGAAAAATTACTTGTTGCAACAGCAAAACAACGCTACTACAACAACAAGAAACAAAGCGCAATGCGAGATGCAACATCAGGAAAAAAAAACTAATGCAACAAAGAAAAATTGCTTGTTGCAACAACAAAACAAGGCTACTGCGACATAGCTTGCTGGAACCCTAGCCACCGCCGCATCCCTCAAATCCAGATTCGGAGGAGGAGAGCTCAGATCCAGAGAAGGAAGTGGAGGAGGGTTCAGATCCAGACCTACCTCGCCGAAGTCACCTCCCTCACCCTCGTCTCCGGTGGGAGTCGCACGGAGGTTGCGGGAGGGAGGGAGGGAGTGGCGGCGGTAGTGACTGCGCGGGTGCGGCATCCGTCCCGGGGCGGCCTAGAGATCGGCGCGAGGCATGGAGGTCGCGAAAGGAGGAAGGGGGGAGCGGCAGCAGCGACCTGCGTGGTGCGCAGAAGCGAGTGGGTGTCGAGAGCGGGGGAAGAGCGAGCGAGCGGACTGAGGAAGTAGAAGCGGAGGGTCACGGGTTGGATGCGAGCAGGGGGGTCATGGCCGCACGGTGGAGTCGTTCTTGTGCGGGTCCGTCTGGACGGGACGGACGTCCGCACAGTAGCAATATCAATTGACAAAAGAACAAAACTTTTTTTTTAGCATCACAAAAAAACAAAACTTGAGGAGAAGCATGTCACAAATCTCATGCAATATACAAATCCAAATAATCCATGCAGGTACAAATTTCATCAAAATAGAAAAGTGGGTCTGTAAGGACATGTTTGCAATTACCCGCCTAACAAAACTGTCCACACCAATCCTACAGACGAGGGGCAGCGATCGGCAACACCGCAGCAGTTTTCTCGGAAGGCAGCCCTCTTCGTCGTCGCCGGCGACCGCACCCGCCGCGCGCCTGTCGGGGATGCCGGTCAGGGTGGTCGACACCGCCACGCCTTCCTCGCAGCCCTCCCCAGGTTCCCCTACCCTCCTCGCACCCCACCGTCTCCAATAAATACGCTATGCGCGCATAAGGGGCGCTTTGTACAATCAGGTCTAGATCTTATCGGATTATAACTCTTTGTTGCCTAGGCGAGATGCGATTTCGTTGAATTTCCGCTGGAAGCTTTTTTTCTGATCTAGATTGGTGTAAGTTTAGCTGGAGTTTGTGTGGCTGCAGTTTGATACTGATTCAGGCGGTTTGATCCTTTCTATCGGCTAAATTACTGCTTCCGGAACTTGAGCGTCAGCTTGGGTGGTCAGTAGTGGGTCTGATGCTTTGGGGCCTTGCAAATTTTTGCGATTTGGTTCCAGTTTCAATTGGAAGCTTCCCCCTGATGACGTAATGTTGCTAATATTTGCATGCGTTTGACCATTCATGTGTAACGACTGTGCTAGGCGTCCGAAATCATGGTTCATTATTCATATGAGACGGTGTGCCTTGAGTGTGACAGCATTTCTGCTCATGCTGTATTGAGTTCAATAGTTCCACATGGCATACTCATTACAATATTCGTTGCAGGGCAAGAAGCAAATACTGGACACCCATCTCCTCCTAGCTGTTCACTCTTAAGTGCTGGAAGAGTAAGTGTTTTTGTTCTTTGATCTGAAATTTTGGCTAAGAACTAAATCATTGTGGTCCGGCAAGGTACATGTGTACATATCACTGATTTTGTTACAGCTTTGTTATTAACTGTGATCTTCTACAATTTGCTTTCATAAAGCAAATAGGAGTTCTCCATTTTGTCTTCATCTCTGCCAACCACCGCTGCTCCCAGCTCCCATTTCTATCCTATATTCTACACATTTCACGACTGTTGCTTATCATAATTTTGGTTTTCTGCTTCCTTTTTCGTCGTTCCATGTGTTGTGTGTGTGTGTCTCGGGTAGGAAAGGCAGGACCGTTGTTGGATGTGTGCTGTGAAATAACTGTAGTGCTGTTTATCCTCAAGTTTCCATTTGATGTTCTGGGATATAGGTTATGGTTTTCACAGTAAATTGTGCAAAATGCAGCTGTGCTCTTTTATATAGCTCAGGCTACTGCTAATAAGCATTGTGTCAGATTTATGATTGAAGCCTGAAGGGTTGCCATTGACTAAATTTGATTGTATGTTTCTTTCAGTCTTTTGCTGGAACTCAGAATGTTTCAAGTCTGCAGAAGGATGAAGCATGGAAAGTGAATGTCCGCATCCATGGTTGTGATCTTGAACAGGGTTATCTATGTGGAACGATGGAAGCACTTAATGTTCCATTAGCAGATACACCTGTGAGTATTCATTTGTTCTTCCACTTTGAATCTGAAATCTAATGTTATGCATTGAAGACAATATTAGTTATAGGTTTTCCAAATAAACAATTATGCGCCATCAAATTTTTAAAATTAACTGAGAATTATATGTGTTGTCTCCCTGTTTTCTCGTCTCTTTTGGGTTTCATCTCTAGCCTACCCCAACTTGCTTGGGACAAAAGGCTATGTTGTTGTTGTTGTTGTTGTTGTTGTTGTTGAGAATTATATGTGTTGCCACTTGACAGAGTGTAAGACTGGATTGTTTTTTTAAAAAAAATACAGAAATAAGCGATGTTTTTAACCTCATGTATTGTCTCTGTCTATAGGTAGTGACATTTTGGGAGGGGGAGATAGTGGATGCTAAAAATTACACTTTTTTCACTGGCAAGTGGGAGGCATCGTGAGTCTTTATGTTTTATGCTCATACCATCTCTATGTATGTCCTGGTGACTCACAGCATTCCAAACTTACATGTGAAAACATCTTTCTTACACTGTTTGCAGACCAGAGGACGATATAAGACATTGGTCCAAGTTCCCATCATTTACGCCTCTTCTGGTAATTGGTTACCTAACTTGGTATTGTTCATCATCTTGAATCTTTTGATGATTTGTTTTTATGCCCTTCCTGCAGAGTCAGATTGAGACAGATGGTGGCAAGTCTCTGGACTTTAGCAACTATCCTTATATATTTATGGTATGGGATTACCTGACCTGTTCATTTGTTTATGGATATGCATTTTATTTACCATTTCTCTGATGCTACATGCAGAGATGGAAAGAGCAATATTTTGTCAATGTTGGAGCTGACTGTGGGTTAACCATCGCTGGTTTCTACTACGTCTGCTTTTCTTGTAGCGATGGCTCCATTAGTGGATTTTATTATGATCCAAATAGCAGGTAATGAATATTTTTCTGCCATTTATTTGTTGCAAATATTAATGGTATGGGATCGGATTCATTAATGGAGAAGGTGGGCTGGTGTAAACACTTCTTTTTCTCTTCATGTGCAGTCCATTTCAGAAGCTCGAATTGAAGTGTACCAATGAGAAAAATTCTGGATTCACCTTCTCATCCTATGAGCTGCAGTGACAGGCCAGATGCCCTCGACAGACAACTTTCTGTTAGCATATAGTGTGGACTGAACTCATAGTCCCTAATGCTGTTGTATTAAAGGGAATGAGTGGTCGTTTATGTAAGAAGGGCAGGCCCGGTGCAGTTGGTGAGTGCTAGCTCGCCGAGTCACCAGGTCCTTGGTTCGAAACCGTCTCTCTGCAGAATTTCTGTGGGGGTAAGACTTTGCTTCGGTTATTCCCTTCCCCAGACCCCACTCGTGTGGGAGCCTATGGCACTGGGTCTGCCCTTTTTTTAGTGGTCGTTTATGTAACAGTTTGTTTTCTAGCAAGCTAAGAAAACTGTCACTTTGTAATCTGCAGAAGCACCTTGTCTTTATAAAATCTACCTTTTGTATTATGTTTGTGTTAACCATGGTTGATAGGGAATGTGAGGGTTAAATGTTGATTCAGAGAAATGTTATATACCTCTTCCACAATTGTTCTCTGCAATTGGGGATTTCTATTTCAACATGTCTATGATATACACATTGTGCGTGGTTCCTAATTACATGCATCATGAATACATGTTTCTGATACAATCATGATGTCAAGCTTTACTGAAGAGAAACTTCATCAAGATCTGATTGTTTTCTGTCACTCAAGTTCCTGGTAGTTTTCTCTCACTCAAATTCCTGGTACAAAGCTGTGGAGACCTTTCGGTTTCACGTGCAGCTATTGTATGTTTTAACTGTGACATAGTTCTATGAACAAAATAAACTTGGGGCATGTTCTTCGCCTTTGCCTTCAGCTTCCTGACATTGTTAGGTAAATGAATTCTACCAATGTAGTTTCATAATGTCTTGATCTCATGCTTCAAGCTGTTGTTCATTCTCTAAGGAATAAAATACTTCTGCATCTGCATTGCATTAATTTACAGTCACTGCTAATCCAATAATAATGTTCTGCTGATAGGGTTACAGGGTTACTCTGGCACATAATCTTACCTTCGATCGCACAAGGATGTGTAGACAGTGGAACAGGAGGTGTTTCTTCTCTTCTTTCCTGCAGAAACCAAGAAGAGATTTCCTTTGCCCTTCGTACCAAAGGCCTCTCAACACTCTCACTCCATGTGTCAAACAGATTGAGGATAGCATCAGTAATTACTTCTGAAAGCAATGTATCATCTTCCCCAGGTTCCAGCTTCAGCATCAGGTATCTGTTGACTGATATTAACTTCTCTATCATGTGCCGCCTATCAATGTTATATGCTACCATTGCCTCTTGGATTTTAGCAATCATCTTGAGCACCATCTGAAAGACTGTAGCAAATGCGTTTCGGAACACTTCGGATGCTGCTTCAGGCAGCTCCCTGTCTTTCAAGCCACTCTTCTCGTTCCCCAACTCGCGTTCTATGGTTGGCGCGAATGTTACAGTCTTCGGCTTGGTTGTGTTGACACGGAGCTTCTTCGATTCCATCAGCATCTCATTGGCTTCCTTCATTTCTGACTCAAACCTGCTGCTGACCTTGAAGTATGGTTGCTCCTGGTGTGCAGTGGGGCTCGGGGCCGGTGAATTCTGCCTTGGTGATGCTTCCAGGAACACCTCAGAGGCCCTCTCTGGATCGCCCGCTGTAATAATGCACACGGTAAAACATTTATCACGCATGCTCCACCATAGCGAAGCCATACTACAGCTAAAGATGTACATTTTCAATTATTAACAGCTGATTTGATGTGATAGTGATTCCATGTGGGCCTGTGACTGACATACAGGAAGGTGCATGTTGCTGCAGTTTCCTGGGGGTTCCGCGGTACTCGGCATGCCGTCGCTCCTCCTTGGCCCTGTTGTCTTCTGCGCTGGGTCCCGGTCCAGCCCTGGGCGTCCACATCATCTCCTCTTGTGCGGGTTTCTTCTTGTGATGCAGCATGTGCATCCATTTCTTGGCCTTGCTCTTCACCTTGCCCAGCACCGCCTTCTTCTGGCTCCCGCCTGGGGTCCTAGGCGACTCTGTCGGGCTAGCTGGTGGCGCCCGTGGTGAAGGCCAATATCGTTGTTGCTCCTCCCATTCGTAAGATGGATGTTGGCCTGCAAACGAATGTCCACCTCAGGCGCATCATCACACTTCATCAAGAGATCGAATAAGATAACAATGTCAAGATGTCGTGGAAAAGAATTCAAGAACGATGAATCAAAACTGGGTGTCAAAAAAATCCAAATGGAAAGATGTTTTACCATTTTGGACGAGGTGGTCACTTGGTTTGGTGCTGATCCCACGCTTTAGCTTTCTGATCTCGCTCATGGTTGTGCAGGAACAGGAACCACACCCGATCCAAATCCAAATCCTAAAGCTTGGGAGGAGCTATGCAGAGCTGTGCCGGCAAGGCAAGAAATGGATTTGTTCGGCCTATCCTAAAGTTGGCAAACTTGAGGCAACTTTTACGAGTTATAGCTGTTGCAAGGGTGAATTCTGGGGAGAGTGGTTGCGTCCTGCCCCCCGCTATTCTTGGAGATTGTTTGGTGGTCGGAGGGAGGCGAGCCTTTTGTGCCGCATCTTTGGAGCCCTCCAATGTAGGGACGAGATCTACGAAACGAGATTCATATCTTTGTCGTGGTAGATGCGCCATGCTTTCCGCGTTTCTACAGCATGAATGATACTGATATAGCAGAGCCCAGGGGTTAAAAATCGTTTCTTTTACGAACAATGTCATTGCTCACCATCAATTTCCCCTATATAGTATGTTCAAAAAATTCCCCTATATAAGTAAGCACGGTTGACTTTCTACTTCTTTGGATTATAGATAGTACTACAAGTTTGTTAAAAAAACAAAAATAGATTTTGGAACCCTGAAAAAACAAAAGATTGAAAAAGAAAATAGAAAAGGCATACCCATATCTATATAAGATTTTGTTCTTTTTATTAAAAGTAGAAGTTCTGTTAATATAACAAAATAGACTTGGAACCCTGGAAAAACAAAAGACTTAGAATGAAAATAGAAAAGGAATACCCCTTATATAAGTAGCCATGGATAACTTTGTTCTTTTTGGGATTAAACGGTAGAAGTTCTGTTACAAAAACAAAATAGACTTGAACCTAAATTACAAAAGATATAAAAATAAAATAATTTTGGATTAAACGGCAGAGGTTCTGTTACAAAAATAAAATAAACTTGAACCCAGAAAAACAAAAGATAACAAGATTACAAAAGATTAAAAAATAAAATAATATAAAATAAAATAAAATAATTTGGGAAAACGGCAGAGTTTTGTTACAAAAACAAAATAGACTTGAACCTAGAAAAAAAACAAAAGAAAAAAATTGAAAAATATAAGATTAAAAAATAAAATAAAATTAAATAATTTGGGAAAACGGCAGAGTTTTGTTACAAAAACAAAATAGACTTGAACCTAGAAAAAAAACAAAATAAAAAAATTGAAAAATATAAGATTAAAAAATAAAATAAAATAAAATAATTTGGGAAAACGGCTGAGGTTTAACCAGAAAGAAAACAAAAGAAAAAAATAGACTTGAACCTGGAAAAAATGATAAATATAATGTCAAGAATGGGATTCGAACCCATGCCCTTTCGGACCAGTACCTGAAACTGGCGCCTTAGACCAACTCGGCCATCTTGACATTTGTGATGAGTGCATTACTGGATTTTAATTATTTTAAAAAATTTCCTATACTTCTAAGTTCTAACAGACATTTCTCAATAGAATATATGGAATGTAAGATTTACCAACGTTAAGACTCAATCGTCTTCATATGGTACTACTATGATTAATTAGATCGAGAAGATTGTTTGCGATGTACTCCAGTTTTAGATTGATGATGAGCAATGAGCATAAGAATAGACAAATTTTGTATAAACACATGTATGTGATATTCAACTTTTTATTGTATCAAATAACGATGGATATCAAATCCAAATAGACCTCGTCAAGTCAAAGCAACTAAAGTTAAATCGAACTTTTTATCCAAATCCACGCCCATATCTAAACCAGGTATTGTCAGTATTCTGAAGGTCGCCTAGGAGACATGCCAGAACTCCGGCTACAGGCGATGAGCAACTGCTGCATAGAGCCCGAAGAAGGCTGATAGAGCATTCAGCTAACCTGCTCTTAACCAAGTTGTGCCGCCAGGAGACTAAAGAAAAGGAATACATATTATAGTTTTCTGAAATTCCTTCGTCATTTGAACCCTCCAATTCCAATCATATAAAAAAAATCAATGCAGTTTTGAAAAACTTTGTTGCTACATCAATTTGTATCAGCTGTCAAATAAATAGCCTGACTGAGATGGTTCGCTCACTATGTCATTTTCTGCGTGAGAAGTTATAGCGAGTACACAATGTTGTACCGATGAAACAGGTTCTCTCCATGCTCTCTGTAATCTGCTAGGCTGAAAGTTTGTTTACCAAACTTGCTTGATGCCGCAAAGGCAGCAGCACCCCTCCACGCGTCTAAAATGGGATCAGCTGCTCTGACAAGCTTCAGGGGAGCAAGGTAGGGCCGATATTGCCGTATCCCAGACTCCAGCCGAGGGATCATGCCAGGGAACAGGGAGCTCCCGCCAGTGACAAGGATTGACTGGCAGAGGCGCTCCTTCACAGACTCGTCCTCCATTAATCTCCTGAGTGAGATGCTGACCATCTCATCAATACCAGCCTGGTCGATTCCTAACATGCCTGGCTGGAAGAGGACTTCAGGGCAGCGGAACCGCTCGATCCCAATGGCAATCCTGTAATCCTCTGCGGTGAGTGGCCGG
Organism: Saccharum hybrid cultivar R570; assembly: GCA_038087645.1. Classification (NCBI taxonomy): domain Eukaryota; kingdom Viridiplantae; phylum Streptophyta; class Magnoliopsida; order Poales; family Poaceae; genus Saccharum; species Saccharum hybrid cultivar. Next base: position 5,716,985 of record JAQSUU010000112.1, on the reverse strand, counting down.
ACTTTGGGAGGCTCTGGAGTCAGTTGAACAGCTTCAGATTTGGACACAAATGTAGGATCGATCTCCTGCACAATAAAACATCAAATGATATCTGATTATAGCCGAAATTGTTGATATCTGAAATGAAACTAAGATAGGATAGAATTGTCACCGACAGAAGGAAATCTTGAAGCGGGGATTTTACCTGGAGCTTCGATGCGATTCGAACAAGTTCCGATTCATCGTCATCATTGCTGTCATCATCATTGTCTTTGCTCATCTTGTTGTAGACTAACCAATCCTCGTCTCTCATTCCAAAAGTGTCCTCACCTTTGCCCCGATCAAATGCAGCTGAGGCAAGCAGCCGCATCCTTTCTTTCTGAGCTGCATTTAGCCGTTCTCCACGGCCTACACCACCAGATGAACTATGGTTCCCATTTGTCTGACCACCATTAACTTTCTGTCGCTTCCTCTGCTCAAATTTCTCAGAAAGTTCTGAATATCGGGCCCGAAGCTCTTCAAGGTATAACTCTGGGTTCTCCCTATATAGTTGAATGAAACAAATTACAAAAGTAGCATATAATAGAACGTCTGGCAAATATTTAAAAAAAAGATTTGAGGTCATTTATCTAAACATGAGGTAGACGATTCATACAGAATTCTAGGTCAAATTTTCTTTTCCTGTTCAATGCACCAACATGGCTCGGTCCTTTGCTCTTAAAAAAACACAGGGCCTTACCTTATGCAAGATTAAAAACATGCATGGAAATACAATTTATAAAGGGTAATCACTATTTGGTATGGCAAAATACACAATGCAATTTTGTCCTATATTTGAACATTGATCCACAAGGGGTCATAGTATCTAAAGAAGGAACTTGCTAAAAGTGGCTTTGAAATAACTAATACTGAAAATTAACAAGACATGGAATAATAGGAGTATCTTATCATTGGATATAAGAAAGCAAAGAAGATAAATTTCAAACTGGTTATATCACAACTTACGCACGCCTCTTTTCTTCTTGTTTCTCCCGCAAAGCCTCTTCTTCAGCACGTTTCTGCTTAGCACGCAATTTGCCCTCTGTTGTGGTTTTAAGTAATATCTGTTTCTTCTTTTCCTTTAACTGGTAAAATACACAAAAGTGGAATGCAACAATGGTTAGAGATTCCAGGGTATGTAAAGGTGTAAACTTACGAGAATATGTATCTACAGTATGCACAAAATATCCAGATGTTAGAAGCACATGAATAGAATTCAGTAGATAATAACTAAACAAACACACACCTGTTCTGGCGTCAGCGTCTCATCAGGGACAGATACAAGTGGATACTTATCAGCTGCTGAGGCATCTGTTTTCTCATCGTTGCCATTGGACTCCCCTTTTGCTTTCCTTAGGGATTGTGTTGCTTTCAAAATGGCAGATTTGATTTCCTGCTGGGAAAGATATCCAGATCTCCCTAGAATAGCTGTTGCTTCTTGTTCCTCAGCTTCATCAAGTTGCTCCATTACTTCCTCCAAATAGGAAAGTTGCTTTTCTAGTTCCACTATCTTCTGAGATCTCTTTGCAGCAGCCATGTCTCGCAAACGTTGACTAGCCTTTTCCTTCAAAGCTGCTTTCCTTGCAAGTTCTTCCTCAGATGGTGGTTCGTCCTTTGGTGGGGGAACCCATGGTAGCTGCCAATACCTCATTTTCTCATCAGCTTCTTCCTTATTGTTCTGCAGCATGAAGTGATCAATCCATGGTGTTACAAGAACGTTCAGTAACAGAGAAAACATATAACTAATATACTTTTGGAAGAAAAGAATCACCATCCCAAGGAAGTACAAGCACAACGATCTGTTAAATCCTATAGAAAGCCCTATGCACTCTATACAAATTCATTCAAAACAAGAATGCAAGAATTCAAAGCTTTATATAAGAACAGAAAAAATATATACAAGTTTCTTACTTTAAATATCTGCAACTCTGCCATATAATCAAGAGCTATATAACAATGCTCCTTCTTCAGCTCTTCAGCCTTATCCCATGTAATACTTGCCCTGTTCAATGTAAAATGGTACTGTTACATGGTAGGAAAAACAAACACTATGAAGTACTTCAGAAATATACTTCTATCACCTACATGTGATAGGGATATTTTAGAGAGAGAAGCTGCCTCAGAAAATCAGTAATGTGAAATCCACCAACATTGGTTCTGCAGCATGCCCCCAACACAGGCTGCCCTTTCAAAAACTGAAAAAACAGATCAAACAAGGCTTTTAGTTCAGAAAAACAACAGTTTAATTTGAAATACACAGGTAAAAAAACAGAGATTTTATTTCACAGAGGCACTTTAATGATTCTAGTAATGTTTTCTTTTCATTATTGACTACTACAGGGACCATGACCGAGGAGCAAAATCCATTTTACCCAAAAAAAGGAGCAAAATCCATATTGTGGTTCATACACTCAAGGATGGATTTAACATGATAAATTACGTATGTCGAACCCCAGCAGAACACAACAACAACAACAACAACATAGCCTTTTATCCCAAGCAAGTTGGGGTAGGCTAGAGATGAAACCCAAAAGGAACCCCAGCAGAAACTGAAATAATATTTTTCCCAAAACTACCTGCAATATCACACTAGATTAAGGCAAGCTTGACTAAAGTTGTTCGGCTAGGAGTATCAGTGGACAATTTCCCTTAAAAATGTGAATAATGACAGCATCTTGGGAAGTCAATAAAAGTACTCTGTAGCTGCATGCGAAAGCAGTCTTCAGCAGTGGTAGATTCATTTCTTTTTACCACAGAATTATCAATAGATACAATTCTAGTCGTTAAATATTATTAAACATCAATTGCAATATTTAAAACACATATGCACTGCATTTATTTTACTGGACGGAAGACAAAATCAGCCAAACATTCTGTTATATCTGGTGAAAGTTGGAGATAGGTGTATCATGGGGACAAGAACTTACTGGAACAACATGACAAGTTCCATGTTCACATGAAATAGCCAGCCCGTCTTCGTTACAGTTTCCAAGTTTCTGATTGTAATTATAACTAAACGCGTTGTCGATGCCAAATGCTACATTTCAGATAGAAAGCAGCAGCATCAGCATTGCAAACCTTATGATAAAGTAACTAATAACATATAACTAGATGCAGCTCATAACATCAAGATCACAGAAATTATTACCAATGGATGGTACACCATATGTCTCGAAAAGTAGTTCTGACATTCGGGCTCGAGAAAAGGACGGATTACATTCACATTCTGTCATAAGAATTGGATGGCCCACCTGTTGAGCATCATTGTTAGCTTTCAACAACACTCAGCTGAATAACAGTTTGGTTGAAGAAAGAGAAGTCACAAATTTCTGGTAAAGGATATATACGGACAGATAATATAGCCGTCTTAATAAGTGTCTGCATGTCTGATGCGGATTAACATAACTGAAGCAATGTGCAGTGATTACACTATGGGAACATGGAAGCACTGATTTAGGAAGACAACTCTTCCTTGTTTATGTTTCGGTATCATGGACTGGTAAGGAGAACAAACTTACCAACAGAGTTAACTTGACAACCCATGCTCATTTTGTATTTAAAGTAGAGTAGCTCAATACCACTCATTTATTGTCATTTTGCCTCGCCTTTATGAAAGACTGACTTGAGTTCGTCTTGGAAATATTAGGACACCCTACTGACTTGAAAAATTCTACAGATGAACCCTGTACAATATAAGAACCTATACGATCTGCATCTGGAGAGAACCCAGTATCATCAGATTCATTACACACACTGAACTGATATAAACCACCCAAGGCTCCTGTGATTCAACAAGACTAGCTACACCAGCATTTTTCTTATGTCTCAAATACAATGCACAGCAAATTAACAAATAAAGGTAAAGATAATAATAAGTTCAATAACAACAGAAGAAATATAAATTATTTTGGAAAGAAACCAGAACACAATACAAATTTACCTCTGAATTGGCACCTAATCGATCAAAGCCATAGTCAAGAATCTGCAATAGATAAATAATACTGTATCAGACAAGAAAAAAGAACAATAACAAGGGCAAAAGGAATATGCCCTAGAGTGTAAACACCATGATCCAGAAAATTAAGAAGTCACATGTTTTCTTTATATCTTTGAGCCATAAAATTGCAATTGGCATTTACTGCCATTATAGGGGACCATCTGAATCATGAGACGGATGATCACTCGGCTAATAGTGGAGCAATTACTCAATATAAAACAGTTTACGGGAGTATTTCACTATTTTGCTTTGACAATGTTTTTTTACCATCAATCATGTTTCAACCACGTATTATGGACATTAAAAATATCATTTAACACATGTAGTACTTTAGTGATTTTGCCCCAACTAAAACTTCTAATGTAATTTATCGAGAATGTAGTTGTTTAAATGTATTCTAGAGAAGGATGATGGAACAGATTGATCACTGGTTTATATATCTTCAAAATTAAATATGAATAACAAAGAACCATCTATATATCTACTGAGAACTAAAAACTGGTGGATGGTGTCAGAGAACAAACATATTCCATGTACTCGAACTGATAGACAACATCGTCATCAAATGGAGAGCGAACTGCCGATCTTGTGCAGTCAAAGAACTTCATTAGAGATGGATCAGTGTCCCCAACAATTGAAACAGTTTCACCTGTACCATGGAAATTAAATTACAATGAGTTGAATAATGAAACTTTCGTTAATCCTCTTGCAAGTCCGTTGATTGAAACAGACATAAGAGTTGAGAGCTTCAAATAAGTAAATTTCTGCTCCTTTCATATAATCATTCAAAAACAATATGAAGCTTACAGAGCACTCAGCAAACACAACGATGACAGTAGAAATATCTGGGCTTTAGAACATTTTGCAGGATTACTTGTAGCACAAGTACATGAAACGGACCAAAGTAACATGGGATCATAAAACACAATCCTATCAAGTCTATGCAGACAACTAAAATTTCAATTTGTATCCAATTCCCGTGTACTACAACAGAATTAGTTCATGCAGACAAGAGTGAAATCACACAAACAAATGGAAATCAGCTTGAGTGGTATCGGAATCGAACTCTATAACCGTCCCAAATGATCAACGTACTATCACACAAGTCATATAAACAACAAATAAAAGAGGAAACGCTCTTGAATCCCCCACAACAATAACGATTCTTAAGAGTATAATTCCTGCCAGCGGGAAGCTGCACACTCAACTTCTGAAACCGAACAGCAAGGAGCAACTAAGCAAACACGCGAACAGAAAATCTACACTTCCACGCAGCTTTCAACCACCAAATCAACACGAAGTAGCATTCCCCGTAGCGTAATGCAGCGTACCAGTGCTGCGGTGGCGCGGCCTCTGCACGACATTGCGGAAAGAAAGGCGCGGCTCCGCCTCGCCCGCCCACCTGCACGGAGGCAACCGCCACGTTACAAGCTGGAAGGCCCGCTAGGGTTAGGGTTTGGGGAGTGCCCGGCGCGGCAGGAGCTCGTACCCGATACGGAAGGTAGAGGCGCCGTTGTCGATGACGATGGGGGTGGACGACGGGAAGCGTGCAAAGTCGGCCTCCCGCCGAGGGCGGGTCACCGATGACATCTCACCGGCGGCGGCGGCGACAGAGGTCGCCGGAAGCGGGGTAGAAGAGGGGGTTTGGAGCCTATGGTAACCTTTTCCTTTTTGCTGCGTCGTCCTCTTCCTCTTCGCGACTCGCGACCCGCGAGCAAGGTTTTTATTTTCGGAAATTAAAATTTATCGGGTCATAGATAAAGAGGATAAACAGGATATATCGGCAATATCAGACCAAATTCAAATAAAATTTAATTTGAATTTAAGTAAATTTAAACAAAATTTATATGAAAAAAGATAGATTATTTTTTATCGGCACCTACGGATAAACAAGATATATCAGAAATATCGGGAGATTTCGGCCGATAAAGGAAACCATGCCCGCGAGCTAGAGTCTACTTGGCGCCTACGGATAAACAAGATATATCGGAAATATCGGGAGATTTCGGCCGATAAAGGAAACCATGCCCGCGAGCCAGAGTCTACTTGGCGTCTCGGCCTCTCGGGCCCTGGACATCAACACCCTGTCATTTCACATAATTTGTATGCAGGGCATCAGAGGTCGCACATGCAGCACTCCATTCTACATTATCTTTTTCTTAGTTTGCAAAATGCAAATGCCACGAGTTTCAAAAAAAAAAAGTTTTGCAAAGGCCACGTAGGATACCAGAAGTGAATATATTGATAGCTACAAAGTTTCTATAATAACGACAAAACCAGGACGTCCGTCTGTCTAGACATGCTCTTTTAAAATAAAAACTCCCCACATGTGATTGTCCACTCATCCCATTCCCTGTGGTGCCTTCATTCGGCGCATCCCCACAACGCCTTGTCGGTCGCTACGCCCATCGCCGGCCCCTTCGCCCAATCTACTTTTGAAACATCTAGATGCAATATTTGCAACATACGTCTGAGGACAAATGAAACACATGAAACATATATTGCAAGTGTGTGTTATCTGGATGTTGCAAGCGTTTTACCTGGATGTTGTGTACGTTTTTACAATGGTTTTGAGGTGTTTTTCCTGTAAGTGTTTCATATGCATGTTTTCTGTGTTTCATTTGTCCTCAGATGTATGTTGCAAGTATTGCATCTAGATGTTTCAAAAGTAGATTGGGCGTTACATCTCCCTCCTTGTCTTCTGCTACCCTGCCTCGGTATCTCCTCCTCCTCGTGGCGTCAGCTAGGCATCCGAACCAGATGCGCAGGAAGGTGCCGCCCCTCCCCCTCTTCTCATACTAGTGACGTTTGAGCAGCGCGGCCCCCCACGCGTGGCGCGTGAAATGGAGTGCAGGCACGGGCGTCCGTTTATACGTCTGGACGCTAGCACTGTCAAAGTTTCTATTACTTAGCTAAATGGCTATTGTAACAAAATGCGGTTGACGGTCTCTACCACAAGATATAGAAGACAATTATTTATTGTTTATATAGGATTTTAGATGTATTACAACGAACGAGTCGCTCGTTTGGTCAGCATCGCGAGCCGCAGCTGAGCCACCCGGGTTCGAACTTGGTGCCCAGCGTATTTCCGCTCAAAATAAGTGGAAATGGAGAAGCTCCCCGGTAAAAAAATCGACTATATTTTACATTATACTTGATGAATTAATTTAAACTCACGAAGTATAACAAACTCGTATTTGTATTTGCATTTACATTTACTTAGTGTGATAAACAATTAGTTATGTACTACTCCCTCTGTCCCTAAATCCCCCTGTTCGGCTGAGCTTATCAGTCGTGGAACAGTGTTTTTCTCTCACAGCAAAACAGCCACAGCCGGCTTATAAGCTAAAAACAGCTTGCCGAACAGGGCGAATATTTATCATTTTCGTTTCTCGAGAAACAACTTTGACGAAACATATATTAATAAATATTAATATTTGGAAATGTCTTTGAATCTAGTTTTTTAATAAATTTATTCAGAGATACAAATATTGCATGTATTCTCTATAAATCAAGTCAAACTGGTGGCACGCGCACCGACGACGACAATTATTTAGGGACGGAAGGAGTATACTTTAACTTTATCGTTGGATCCTTTTGTCAGTGTAGTTGTATTTTTTTTCTATATCTATTCATCAATTTGTTTGTCCTAGTAGTAGTCTTATATATCACAAGAAATTCACGCATGTATAGTCATATATGCGTAATTTTGGATCCCAAAGATTTAGTGGTTTGGATGGAACGATATGGCATGTATTATGTAATACAACTGACGTTTACATACTAATCGTTAGGCAAAAAGTACACAATATCGAAAAACATTTAGTTGCAAAAGCTATAACTCGTCGCAGTGCGAGAAACCTTCAGGACCCCGCAATTTACCCTGTTGGGTTTCATGAATTAAGAGGAACTGAAAAGTAATCTACTCCATAATAATAAAAGGAGAATCATTTTCTAGATATAGATTTTAATTCATAGGATCCAAAGAAATCCTAAGCGTTGCTTTCTAGACTCTTATTAAAACGCAGTGTACTTTGCATTGCGCACAACTTTGTGAAAGAAGGCACCCATTCCCAGTGCAGAAAATTAATTTTTTCACAGTGCAGAGAATCAGCAGGGTCAAAATTCTATGATACACTTCTCAATTTGCGATCAAACAGTATCGGTTGTTCTCGAAGCATATCAGCATATGCTAGCGAAAAGTTAAAAGCGCGCATAATGCAGTTGATGAACCTGTCAAAATTCGGTTAAATCCACTCTGTCTCTGTTTTTTTTTTTCCTCTGACATAAGGAAATCCACTCCTCTGTTAAAAGGGGCCGCAAAAAACCACAGAACACAAACTTCTTTCGTTCAGTCCTTCAAGAGTTCAAGGAATATTGAGTCCCCGTAAACCGCTTCTCCTGTTCCTTGCCGGCGCCGCCCTCCTCCTTCCCCTTGCTCACGCCACTGCCAGCCGCCGAGGGGCCGCCAAACCGAACCTTTCTCTTGGGTACACCCGGAGCTACGGCGTTCACTGCCGCCGCCGGAGACGGCGTGGGCGGCTGCTCCACCGGTTTGCCGTCCATCCGCGCCGCGACGCCGGTGAACCGGGCCGGCTGCGGTGGCTCGTCGCTGCTGCCTTGTTGGCTGGCGACGACGCGCGGGGGCTCCACGTAGTCGAGCGGCGCCGCAAAGTCCACCGCGCAGTCCGTGTCGAGGGAGCAGACCGCGTCGGCTGGCTGCGCCTCCAGCACGTCCAGGTAGTACCGCCGCTCGCCCTCCGTCACCGCGATCGTCTCGCCGGCGGTCACGCACGGGAACTTGCCGAAGTTGTACTCCAGCCTGCACGGCAAATTCAGAGGACAGACGGTCAGCTGAATGCTTCACAAGCAAAGCCTGAAAGTTGAACAAAAAAAAGATTCAAAATTTCGTCGTCTGGCACTCACAGTTCCCTCGGGTGGGAGACATCGAGGAAGTCCTTGGTGCGTGACTGCAGCTTGATGAAGGTGGCCTTGGGCAGCGACGTGCTCCTCACCAGCACGATTTCGTTCTCCAGGACACCCAGGCGCGCCATCAACTGGAAAAAAAAAAAGAATACAGAGACCCAAGAAGCGTCAGCGTCAGGTTCTTCGTTAATAGCGACTGAATTATTAATCATGCACTAGGGTTTTGCATTGGAAGGACGATTTGTAATTACCCAGCTCGGCATGTGGATGAACCCTTCGTCGGCGACGAACTCGAGCACGCCGCAGTGCGTGACGCGCTCCGTGCTGGGGTTCTTGATCTGGAACATCATAGGGTACTGGATGTTGTTGAGGCGAGTAAGCCGATCAAGGGCAGACGGCGGCATGATAACTGCAAATCAAGATGCAGCAACAGAAGGTTAGAACATTGCATATTTGCATCCCGCAAAAAAGGAAATTAGAAGGGAAAAAACAAAACAAGGAATAAAGAAAAAAACTTACCCCTATTTCCGTCCTCATCTGCATTCTCCTTCTTCAAGAGAGACAAGGACAGGCAGCGGTAATACTGCACGAACGTTCGCGACTGCAAGCGGAGATACTCCTCGAAATCCTGCACTTGAAGATCAAGCAAGATTAGTTGATCCGTCCTTCTGTCTAACTCTGTCGATCCAAAATCTAAGTCGAACCATGCAAAAGGAGATAATGATCGACTAGAATTACGCAATCAACGACTTATTTGGTTGCTCGTAGTCTGAGCAAATTTGATCGTCGTATCAACAGTAGCTTAAGATCGTCTTAGGCAATGCTAGTCTAATCTAAGCAACCAAGAACCCTTCACGGATTGATCAGACTACGAAAATCTGGAGAAAAAAAAAAGAGGAGGAACATGGTGAAAAGAATTCGAGAAGCAAATCATACCATCGTGAATTCGGGGATGTATCGAACCCGAGCCCTTTGCACACGTCAAAAATTTTCTCTCTATCTTCAAACTTCGCACGGGAGCAGAAGACTCAAGCCAACGTGAAGACTCAAATTTATGGGAGTGCCTCCGATGCAGGGGAGGCGGCGTCGGATTCCGCAGCACAGCCGACTTCGTCCGCGGCTCCAGGACACCAAGCCGGGCCCACGTGCCGGTGAAATCGGCACGAAAGAAAAAACACGCGCGAGCCTCATGCCACTGGCCTCTGGGTCCCACGCGTCAGGCTCTGCCAACGAAATTGCGTGTTCGGCCCCGCGCCGCACCCGCTCTGTTTTGTTTCTTCTCGTGCTCCCCTTCGCCGGCGGCTCCCGCTACGCCGCGAGCCCCCAAAACCCTAACCCTAAATTTGGGGGACTGGTGGAACAAAATATAGGGGGAGGAATCGAAGCGGCGACTTGCGGCGGCGGGAGCGATGGCGGCGAAGCGGGAGATCTCGAGCACCCTGAGGAACCTGAAGGTGAGGAGTCCCTGTCCGTTGCCGCCCTCGGTTCTTCTGTCGCCGTGGACTGGCTGGCATCTCACGGCGTTTCTGTGTTCGTGTGGCGGCGGCGCAGTTTATGCAGCGCGGCGCGGCTGCGCAGAAGGTCGAGGAGAAGGCCAAGGTGGAGGTACAGGAGGAGGTGGTGACGGCGCCGAGTGGAGGCTTCGGCTCGTCAGCGCAGGTCGTTAGGAAGTGGTATGGACATTGAAGGCTTTCTTTTATTTTCATTCTTTCCTGCTGTTATACTTGATCAACATGGTTCCGGAGATTTGGAATTCTGAGATTTTATGGGGAGTTCATTTCAGTATACTTAGCATGAAAATTGTGTAGTGAACATGTGCATTTTAGTTTTGGTATATCTTCCCATCCAATTAAAATGGATTGTTCATGGGGAGTTGGATGAATATTGAAGCTTTCTTTCCGCTGTGATAATAACTTGACAAAAATGGATATGAAGATGCTTATGTGATTATGGCAGTAGGAGTGTTAGAATAGTGTTACATACTTGTGTGGCATGATTATCCTCATACACAAAAAGATAAATTCACATTTTCGTTATTATAGCTACTAATGTCGGGTGGAAAATTCTTGATAAAACTAGCTTTCATGCGCAGGTGCTGATTAAACTGGTACTATCTCTCTATGCAGCATAGTTATCATGGAGGGTAATCCTCATCCAGGAGCTATAAAGGGTCGGATGTCTTTCCAAAATTTCAATCCATCTATTGATGTGAGTCTGGAAAGGTTGTTTTTGTTGCATTTGCCATTCTGGCAATTATGTACTTGTAGATTTGTGTTCCCTTACGCAAGCCTAGATGTGTAGAAACTAAATGAAGAGGCAAGAGGTGACCGTCAAACAGAATCAGCTTCACCTAGTAATCATGATCAAGACAGTGCAAAGTCCAGCAGGTTAGCTATTTCTCTTACTTTAGTAAATTTATTTAATCTGTCACAAAATATGTTTCTTGGTAATTATTAAATGATAAGCACACCTAAATAAGAAAGAGCCGGAATGCTTGTAAATTAGTCACTAATAACTGTCAGGGTCAGACAAGTTTATATCAACATTTTAGATGTTATAACACTTGGTTTACTGGATACTCATAATTGACACCAATGTCAGGATGAAAATTTCTAAAATCGTATGGAATCCATTTGTTGAGATGCACATGTTATTTGGACTTCCCAGATGCGAGTTTTGTATCTGTTAAAGGAACTATATACTAGCATTCTTCTGGTTGTATTGTTTTACTGAATGGGGATGATGGAAATTGCAAAGGTTATTTAACTTTGGAAAGTTTTGTGTATATGCTATGAAAGCTTCAGGATCTGCATACATGCTTACAAAAGCTCATTCTCTATCTTAGTGCAAATGGCCTGTCAAAGCCAGATTCAGTTTTATCGCTAAATAGTAGGCTGTTGGCCACACAAAAGGTTGTGAATGTAGTATAGCATCTGCAGTTCTGTACTTCAATACCAGATTACTTCTGCAGCTTGTCTGTATCTATGAAATGTTTTCTCGAAAACCTGTATCTATGAAATGTTACATATTGATGGATGCTTCATCTTTGCTTGATATATGGTTGATATGAATTTGCATGTGATATCTTTTGCAATGAAATGCAGAGGGGATGAAGTTCCAGCATCGAGATCTAGAGATTTTGACATTCCCAGTTCAGAAAGCATATCTCTGAATGAACTGAAGAGGAAAGAGCCCGAACTTGATATGGAAACACCGCCATCTTATAAGGAACCAAAAACGAACATTGATGGTAGGTCATCTTCACAAAGCAATGGTCGTGGATCAAACAAGTCCAACAAGCGTGAAAAGCTCGACTTCAATCATCTAAGACCTAAGAAATAAAAGTGGTGTTCGAGTTACCATTACCATGAGTAGCTCGTGTACTTTGTTTTAGTTGTACCCAATTGGCCATTTGCCATGTTTTGTCGATTATATATCTAGAGGGCTGGTAACCATGTCCATGTGGCATGCCTGTTCTTAACTTTGTGAGATGGTTTTAATCATTATATTTCTACTCCATTACTCTGCTGTAAGGTGTGAGGATCTGCTTTAGAGCAGTGAGGAATACAGTTCTGCTTATGTTTTATGACGCACACATTGTTGGCGAGGTGGTATATCGTTGCGTTTTGCACTGTGTTGCATCTTCCATTAATTGCAAGCGAATGCACACCTTGCCCCATCTTTTCACGCTGCCCTTCATTTCTCTTGTTGCTGTTCCCTAATGTATTGGACACGCCTGTTGCCTTCTTTACATAAATTGTTTAATTTTTACCTGTCCCAAAAATGTGAAAGCTTGTTACATATCGGAGGTCCTGAAAGGAATCTGACACTAAGGATTTTATGTGATTCCTTCTCCTTCGTATAGAAATCTTCATTCTAAACACCCTTTAGAATGAAAATGAAGGCTTGAATTTTCTTATGTTTTTTCTGTGGAAATAAATTGATTCCTGGAAAATTCTTGTATAATTGGCGCATTACAAATGGGACCAAAATATTGAGTTGATTTTTCTTGGCTGAGGAGGCTTGAATTTTGCATCTAAAACACGTTGGCCCCACTTGTCAATGACCGATGTCGTCCAGATGTCTACTCGATTTGTTTCTCCAATTCTAACTCTTTGTTTCCTCTCGGCACAGCGGCGTGCGCTCAAAGCTAAACCCAGCCGGCGACGGCGGCGGTAGAGCGTGGGATACCCGGAGATGCCAGCGGCGTCTGTGGTTGCGTCGGCCGTGGAGAGGCTACAGACGGCGGCGCAGGACGCAGCCATGTCCTCGTCGCGCTCGGCCGTCGCCTTCTCCGAGCAGGCGCAGCAGACCCTCGTGCCCAGGGCCGCCGGGTAAGCCGTCTCCGCTGATGTCTACTCCATCTCCTCTCGATTCGATGCATCCGCGGTCATTAGATTTATGCTTGTTCTGTTGTTTGCCCTGATTTGCTTTGGCCACGAGGAATTTGCAGCATGCTTCTTCCAGTCCCCAGTTATGATTAGAGTTGTGCAGTAATTCTGATGATCTTATTACTGTACTTTATGGAATCAGTTGAGTTCCGGCCAGTTTGGCTTACGTTTACACAAGCAGTATCATATCATATCGTGCGATATGAGTGATTCATGGTTTGGTAGGCAATGGACTTCATTTATAACTTCATGTTTCCAGTGGTTTAAATTATATGAAGGGCAAGTGGTGAATGATTTAATGTTTTCACCAAAACCTTCATGTAATCAAATTTCCTTTTGTCTGAAGCTTATAGATGCTGTCAGTTAAGCTGAAAGTGGTAGCTTGATTTATTGAATTTTATAGGTTTAAGAACTTCAAATGACTGCTACTCACTCTGTCCTGAATAAATCAATTCTTAAAGTTGTCTTAAGTCAAGCTTTTTAAAGTTCGACCGAATTTGTAGAAAAGAGCGTCAAGATTTATGACACTAAATTAGTATTATTGAATGCACCCTAAACTATATTTTCAGAATATGCTCATTTGGTATCACAAATATTTGTACCTTTTTCTATAAATTCGGTCAAAAACGGAAAAAGTTTGACCTAGGCATGTAGGGAGTAGTTACTTGTGGTTAGAACTTTTAAGTGGAGGTAAGATTGAAAGTGGTAGCCAATCAATAAAGCTGGCGTATCAAAGTTTTTATGAGTTTTAAATCCCGGAATATCCCCAGTGTTCAACTTTGTCTGCAGTTTCAGCTGAATCAAACAGTGTTTATCCCTGAACTGCAAATGTGTAACAAAATGTGGAGAGCACACCAATGTCATGGCTAGGAAGCCTGAGCTTAGCGTCAGTTATATGTTATTCATATTGTACATGGACTATGTGAGCAAAATCAACCGTCTGTGAAAATGTGGTTAGAGCATCTCCACCAGTCCCCCCCATTTCCATCCCCAATTAGAAAAACCTGTAATTTGAGGGATTTGAGAGCTCCAGCAGATCCCCATTCTAGCCCCCAATGAGATTTTTTTTTTCCTTCAGTCCCTCAAAATCCATCCTCCAATCCCTCAAAGATGAGGGAAACCTCCCTCCCCCCCAATACCTGAGATTTTTGGCGCAAGCTCCAACTGCCGGCACCAAGGATGGGGAAGGGCACGACGACGACGAGATGGTGGCCATGGGTGCCATGGCTGGGGGCGGGGAAGAAGACACCCACCTTGCTGCAGCTTCTTGTGCGCCTCCCCTCTCGTCATCTGGAGGAGCGGGATGGGAAGAGGAGCAGTGGAGGAGTGCTCGATGGTGGGTGGAGGAGTCATCGCGTCGCTCAGAGCGGGGAGTGAGAGAGAAAGAAGCGGGTCGAGCAAACAAAAAAGTTATATTGAATGACAAATGGACCCCACGTAGTAGAGAAGATACTAGGGATGAGATTTTCTCATTTTGTTAGAGATGGGGCCTTTCAAAGCCCTCAAAAAAGATTTGTAGCTCCCTTAATAACTAGTTTTGGGGTTGAGATTTTCTCCTACTGCTGGAGATGCTCTTGAAGAAACCAGCAGTACAGTGTTTTTATATTAACTGTTCCTGTACTTTAAACCTGACATGAAAAGTGCTGCTATATTCTCCTGATGTTAATTTATTCTGCATTGCAGCCGGGTTGTTTCTCTGTCAACATGTACAAAGGTCAGTGCCATTAGCTTTGCCGTTGGTATTGTGGTGGGGTTCACGCTCAAGAAAAGGCTACGCAGATGGGCTGCTAGACTGCTGAAGAGAATTAAGGACGATGACTAGTGCGATCTTTTCGTAATTGTCTTTGGAGTATATTCAGAACTATGGCTACTATGTACTTGTGTAGCCAACTCTTTTTGTGCTTCCACAGATTTGCTAGGAATGCTGGTTTGTGAATCATCAGTTCATCACATTACAGCACCGTGAAATGTGCAAATGGTGATATAACGTCGCTAATTGTTGTATGAACGCGCCATGCTCTCTGGTGTCCTTTGTCTTCAAACTTTGTCAATCGCTATCATTTTGTATGTGGCACGCGCATATATATATATATATATATATATATATATATATATATATATATATATATATATATATATATATATATATATATATATATATATATATATATATTAACGGAGAAAGCATTAGCGAGCAGGAATATATAATTGTTTTCGTGTATATGGATGGATTATGCAGGATCTTGAAGGCTGGTGCAACAAGACAGTCGGTTGTTCAGTGTTCAAAGAACGGACAATCTTTCCCTAATATTCTCTAGTCATGGCATATTTCGACAAGTTACTATTATCTTTGCAGATAGGGAACACTTTTATAGGGCAACAAGGTTCTTTCATATGCCTCTCTCTCTCCAACGATGGGGTTATTTCATACGTCTCTCCAACTAAAACGAGAACAAAGACACATGCAGAGGTTTCTGCGACTAGATCAAAGAGCAGGGTTTTTTTTAAAGATGAACTACTCTACTAAAATAGACGTATTTACATACGACTTTTCTTTTCGGGAGGCCCTAAACATATGAACTACAAAGAACGGACTTACCTCACTATAGGGAGCACTACTGCTCGGGATTACAGAGATTACAAGTTGGAAAGAGGAACTAGAACTACAACACCCGTTCTCGTAAGGGAAACTAGGACTACAGCACCCACTCTCATACTCGTGTTGTGCAGTGTGTTCCTGGACTCTTACACTTCCTCTGTTGCTACTCCTTCGATGATATTGCCTTTTATGCTAGCGTCGAGGACTTTATTGTTGTACACCTGAAGAACAACTGTCATGCTCAGCACCACCACCGTTTGGCAGGGGTTGCATGCACTCCAACCTCCAGGCGTCATCAGTTACAATGCTCTATGCACCATGTTATGCATACTTAATATTCCTCTTAAGAGCAATTACAATAACTGGCTTATAGCCAAGCAAATGTTGATATAGAGGAGAGAAGAAAGGAGAGCTTGGCTCCCATGTAAGCAACAAACTAGACACAAAAGCTTATGTAGTAGTGGACCCAAGTAGTAAGTGTTGTGAGGATGAATAGGAAAGAGAAATTTTTTGAAGACAAATAAGATCGAGACAACTATTGTATAACTTGACTCTTGTAGCTTGACTTATAGCCAAGCACTTGATTTTATTATTGATCTTGCTCTAATCGTGTGGGATACGATGTGATGATGACCAGAATTTGGGATTCTCCCGTGCTTTCCTCGTATGCTGTGTTCGAGGAACGTCTTTTCTCATGACTTGTAATCGAGGTCCTTATATATTGTATTCACCTTTTCTTGTGGCTTGTAATCAAGGTACTAAATTCCACTGGTGTCATAATTACATGGATATTTTGTGTTGCACACGCTCACATGACGATTAGGCTTGCTAGATTCCACAGGTATCTAGACAGCCAAGATGTCTTATAATTTATAATGGAGGAAATACATGATTAAGGATACTTATGTTGGTGTTTCTTCTCTGCACAAGAACAAGGCAACTATGTTGATCCTTCTGCTTTGCACAAGCACAAGGCTATTCCGAGAGAGATGTAGAAAGCTGTTCGGTTGGTTGCTGCGTGTTCAACAAATTGTTAAAATCGCCTTTCCTTTTTATTCACGATGAATCAGTGCAGGAGCTGAGGCGCCGGAAAGAAGCCGATCTATAGGAGCCGAGCACCTGAAAAAGAAGGTGCGGAGGAGCCGCCCTGTAGGATGCACTGGCCGTGCGATACTTCGTGGACAGGCGTCATCCATCCGAGCACGGGAGAGCTGGCGGAGTCTCTGCATGCCTGCATCCAGCCGCCACCCACAATAATTTTCTTCGCTCGCCAGACTCCGCTCTCCCTCCCTGTCTCGTCTCTCTCCAACCCCAGTTCTCTGCCCAGGGCGGCGCTCTCCGCCTGCGCCGTTGACTGCCACGCGCCGACCCCCGCCCTCCTCTCCGCCGCGCGACGCCCGTGAAGAGACCCTTCCAGCGCCGACGCCCGAGCCCCCAAAGCAGGTTTGACCTTTGACGCCCGCCTCTTTTTTTTTTTTTGCTAAAAAATTCTGGTTAATCGGTGTGGTGCAAATTTTTGCGACGGTGCAAATTGTGCTAGTACTCCTGAAAAACATGGCGAAGGAATATGTGCATTTCAAAAGGGGCCCATTCTGGGCGTGGTCCCAACCGGCAATTTATTAGAGCAAGTACTGGCCTGATGAGTTGTACTTTGATCTGCTGCCCTGCCGTCCACCCATTTTATTCCACGCCATTCTCCAACACCCCCAAGCTTCTCTGTTTTTTGAACATCACAATCACATCAAGCGAGCGAGCGGGTTTAAAGGCACGCGAGCAGGAATTAAAGCGAGAAATTCCTATTCCAATTCCCTGCAGGGACCAGGTGCGGAACCCAGTACCACAGCTGTCTCGCATCGCAGGCTCTCCCTCCTCTCCGTCCTCCCCGAAGCACGCAGCGCGCTCTCTCTACAGAATCCCATTCCACACGCGCCGCCCCAGCCGCAGGCGAGGCGGCGCTGCTGCTGCGTGCTCACCCTCCCCTGCTCTGCGGACTCGAGGTACCTCCGTCTCCCTCCCAGTGACGCTGCTTTTCTCGCTGTTGCGCCGGCAGGATTCCTGCGGCCGGTTCAGCGCGTCAGCCTGTGGCGTGCTTGCTCTGGATTGTCGGTGCCGCCAAGGTGGTTAGGTCACGGCGATGTTGCTTTGTTCGGCCGCCGGCGGCTTGTTGTTTCGGGGGGAATAGTCATCACGCGCTGCAATTGTCAGCTGTCTACGGTCTACCCGTCGAATTATGTCAGTTAGAGGGTGCCTCGGACGGTTGTTGATTGAGACGATTTGGGACCGCTCTAGATGAGCGGTTGCGCGCAGCCATTAATGATCGCGAGAGAGACGTGCTTGTGTGTTGCGCCAATCACTAGCGCTGCGCTGTATGGGTGCGGGAACAAGGCAAAGCCAGGGCCAGCCGTAGGACCAATAATAGACCTTGACAAGGCACTTCCCGTTCCACTGGAAGGAAGCAACGATCATTTTTCTGTGTTGCTGGTGACTATTCCGACGGCACCTTACTGGTGAGGAGTTGGATGGATGATTGCTCGTTTTGTTTGTTCCATTGCTGTCCTTGAAATCCATATATTCCATCCTGGGATTGGTGCTCCAATTTGTCTGGTTTGCCTTTTGAAGAACTAGACCAACCTAGGAGGAACTCTAGTTTGCCTTATGGGGGGAGTACTGATTTGTGTTTGTTTTCCCAAAACTGTCTGGGGTTCAGCTGAACCTGCTGTCCGCATGCCCGGTGTTTCAGACCTGTTCGGATGAAAGTTTATTGTTGCAGTGAGTTTTCCTTGCCTGGTGTTCAATCAGTGTGCCATCAAACTTTAGCAGAACATTGATCAAGCATTCTGTACTAAGGAACTTTTTAGAATCAATCTAATGTCCATCGATGTATCCGAATGTCTGTTGATTTATCCACTATTCCTATTTATATTCATCTTATAATCTAATCTGGTCTGACTGACTGTTCGCCTTTTCTTTTCTTTTCTCTGTAGAATTTAACTTTGGAGTACCAGTGATGCAAAGGGACACTAGCTCTAGCGATGCTTCTGCTTCTCATGCAGGGCGCGTAAGACGTCGAAGACATGCAACTGAGGTAAGTAATTTTTATTCCTTTTTGCTTTTTATTGTATTCTGTTTTCTCTCTAGATTTCAGCTAATACTTACATTGCAGCATGGTTCAAGCTAGAGCAGCAGTCTGTTTCAGATGCTTTTTTTTTTCCATAACTAATCATGATCATTTTCTTCAGGCTACCACAGATGGGAATAGAGCTAATGGACAGCCGTTGCTTGTCAATGATCAGAACAAGTACAAATCAATGCTTATCCGTACATATTCTACAGTATGGATGATTGGAGGCTTTGCCTTTATTGTTTATATGGGTCATCTATATATCTGGGCCATGGTGGTTGTGATTCAAATATACATGGCAAGAGAGCTTTTCAACCTACTCAGAAAATCCAGTGAAGAGAAACAACTGCCAGGCTTCAGGCTGCTGAATTGGTAAGCTATGGGTCATTTTGATTCTACTAAGTTTCAACAGAAATTTGTCAATCTCGTAGCTGCCATGCCTTAAAACAGTATTTTTTTCCTTGTGTTGTTTATGTACGAGTTTTATTCCTATTGTAGGCACTTCTTTTTCACGGCAATGCTGTACACTTATGGGCGCTTTCTTAGTCGGCAGCTTGTGAATACAGTAACTTCAGATCACTTGCTTTATAAGGTCGTCAGTGGCCTAATAAAGTACCAGATGTTTATCTGTTATTTTCTTTATATTGCTGGTAGGCTCAGTATCCCATGAAACATGCAATAGTTTCCTCTAGTAAATATATTACAAAAACAAACTTCATTTTAAATTTAGAATGTTCAAAGTGACTCTGTTTATAGTATGATCTTGTGTTAAAAGTTTTTATACTCCCCCTTTCCAAAATGTATGTTGTTTTACTTTTGTCATAAGTAAATTCTCTCCAACTTTGACCAGGTTTATAGAAAAATACACCAACATCTACAAAATGAAATTAATTACGTAAGATCTATCATGAAATATTCTTGATAGCAATTATTTGGTATTGCTGATGTTAATATATTTTTTCAACAAACTTGGTTAAAGTTACAGAAGTTTGACTTACGATAAGACCAAAACAACCTGCATTTTGGAGTGGATGGAGTACAAAACAGATGATATTCTATCCTATCAATAATTTATTAACAAATTATGTCTACTATGTTAGATTTTAGTTCAATGTTACTCTGCAAATTGTGCTAGTTTTTTTTTGGTTAATAGTTGTCCACTTAATTTAAATGGGAGAATTCATGGTTGGATTTTCATGTTATTCTTTATATTTTTTCTCGAACTACGCAAGAGAACTGCATGTCATTTCATTAAGAAGAAGAGAGAAATATACAACGGAAAGAGACGAAGTGCCTTTTCCAGACCCGCAAAAGAAACACAAAAGCACACCACACAAAACATTAAACGATCACCAACAGCCCCTAAGTTAAATAAGTGCTCTCGGACCAACAGCCCCTCAATTATATAAGAGCTCTTGGAGCGCTGAAGCACCAGCAGAACACCATAGGCTGCTCTCATATCATACACAATAGCCTGCAGGACAACTTCCATTCTCGGCCTCGCTCCTTCAAAAAACACAAGCATTCCAGTGCTTCCAAAGTTCCCAAGCAACCAAGATAATTAGAGAATTGAGGCCTTTTCTCTCTTCCTTAGGAACCCCTTTTCAGCAGTACACCACCAGCAGAAAATCTAGCTGCATCCGGGCTTAGCGCAAGGCTGGCCATGCCGAGTTTATGAAGAATCATGGTCCATACTTTGCTGTGAGAAAACACAAGAGATAGGAACATGCTGGATCGTTTCATTGGCTTGGTCAGAAAACGGACAGGCAACAGGATGAGGAAGTCCGCGTTTGGCCAACTGGTCTGTGCCGGCCTGAGTGCCAAATTTTCCAAATACGATGCTATGGACCAAACTTGATGGATCCAAAGAAAAAAGCACCATAAACGGACTTGCTTGTATAAGCCCAGTCTGAGATAGGCGCCAAATGTGCTGATCAGGAATGTCATGTTGTAGGATTATATTGTCCACCAGATCCCACTAGTGACAAGTGTAAATAGTTGACTAGGACTTGCACCATCAGTGCACCTTTGATTTCTTTTACCCAAGATCGATAATTGAGCGCTCGACCTACAGTCCGATGTTTTAGCACTCTCTTCGGAATTAATTTGACCAGATTGGGTACAACCTCTGCAGCAGTTCTGCCTTGCAGCCAATGATAAGACCAAAATTGGTCGTCTCCCATTGCCAACAATAAGTTTGCACTGCTACTTTAAAGAGAGCTCGGGCATTTCTAGGCTCATTCACTGGCAGCCCTTCCCAGGGCCAGGAAGCATCAGAATTTTGCTGCCAAAGCCATCTAATGTGAAGCGCCCAGCCCAGGATTTCATGATTATGTATGCCAAGACCTCCATACTGAAGCGGCTTTTGTACACGTTCCTGTGACACAAGACAATTACCTCCATTGGCCTTCTCCTGACCTTTCCACAAGAATCCCCTTCTTCGCTTATCAATAGCCTTATCACCCATTTTGCAAATCCGAAGCAATCATTTGATATATAGGTATAGCAGTGAAGACCGTCCTAACCATAGTTAAGCGACCGACTCTTGTCATAAGAGAGGCTTTCCAACCAGGAAGACTATCTGCCACTTTATCAATCAAAGGGTGCAGCTCGGCTTTGGCTGGCTTTCTGATTGTAAGTGGAAGACCAAGATATGTGCTAGGGAAGTCCTTAATTGCACAGTCCGTCGTCTCTTCAATGATTCTCAGATCATCCTCAGCACACTGAATGGGGATGACTGAACTCTTGGCCAGATTAGTCTTGAGTCCAGTAACATGTCCAAACACTTCTGACAAAAGATTGCAGAGTTCAAGGTCATTTCTCGTAAGACAGAGAAACAACACAACATCATCTGCATAAAAGAGATCTTCGAAATTTTGCTTGCCGAACTGCCACTGGTTGCAACAGATTGGTCCTAGTGGCATGGGAGATTAGAGAATTCAGTGCTTCCATCACTAATAGGAAAAGCATGGGAGAAAGAGGATCTCCTTACCGCAGCCCCTGCTGGTGAGTAATGCTCTTTCCTGGTTCACCATTCACTAGGACCCCTGTGGAAGAAGTGGATAGCAGTTGGCAAATTAAATTGCACCATTTCCGACCAAAACCAAGTTGCAGCAGGACCTCAATGAGAAAGGACCACGATACTGAATCAAACACCTTTGAGATGTTTGATTTAATTCACTCGGACCCTTGTGAGTAATGTTATTCTTCATATGAACATTAGCAAATGGAAATGCTAAGTTCGCTAAATTTGATTATTGGACATATCACCTTATTTCAGTTGTTCTGGATGGACGCCAGGCATTTGAGTCTGCAAATGTCTGGCCAGTTTTTTCCTCATACATGCCTGCCTAAGTGACTAAGTGATCATACATGCCTGCCTGAGTTCCTAAGTGATTACTGTTACATACATACTAGTTATCTTCGAAGTATATTCATTCCCTTGATTGCATGTGTTGACAGTCATGCTTTTTTGAAGGCAAAAAAAAAAAAAAACATAACTGTCAACACATGCATGTGTTGACAGTCATGCTTAATAACAGATAACCTGCTTATCATGATTTTCTAGTTTGTATCTAGCAGAAAGTTAGTACTTATGGCTCCTTTGATCCAGGGTTTGTATGGTTTATTTTGACTCTGAAGAAAAAGGCATATAAGTATCAATTCAAACAGTATGCCTGGACGCACATGATACTTTTAACAGTTTTTGCACAGTCTGCTTTCACTGTGGCAAACATATTTGAAGGGATATTCTGGTAAGTGATTTGTTTCTTTATTAATCACCTGTTTAGAGTTTCAGCTTTTTGGGATATATGGATTGCCCAGCTATTTTTGTTCACAGACAAGTAATTATTTATTTGGTATTTCCATCATCTGAAAGTTTCTTTGTCTTCTGGAAAAGGAATCTTGTAATTTTATCTCTCATCTGCTCTAAACTTGCAGATTCATTAGATTTTTGGACATAATAATTCTTGCTAGTTGTCCCTGAGCTAATAAGATGACTAATCTTGATTAATCACCGATTAGTCTGATGATCAGATTAATTGTACTAGTCGCCTCTGAGTGCCTAATTGTGGCCCATGGACCGATAAGCCTGACTAATTGCGACTAAGCTATTAGCCTATTAGTTGGACGACTTAATAACACTTTAGGTGTTGCAGAATATCTATGGTATAGTGTGCCCTCTCTGACTTCTGTGCCTTGATATTTCATTTTTGCACTTCACTTTTCATGGGAAGTATTATTCTCTTATTTTTTAAATTTGAGTTGAGCTTGAATTATTCGAAGTGACTATGTCAATGATGCATATCTCTAATATATATTGCTTAAGACATTTGTCCTGATTGTTTAATTTACGCAAGTAATTTGTATTATGCTGCAACTAATGAACTCCATGCATCTACAATGCTGTGTACTCAGGTTTCTTTTGCCTGCTTCACTTATTGTGATCAACGATATATTTGCTTATTTATTCGGGTTCTTTCTTGGGAGAACACCATTAATCAAGTTGTCCCCAAAGAAAACTTGGGAAGGTTTTATTGGTGCATCAGTGACAACTATCATCTCTGCTTTTCTGGTGAGATTTTGTTAAATTCCCGATTTCCCATCAGGATAATTTTTATAGCAACGCTTGATTTTTTGAAATGATGAAACTTTTCAATAGCCTTACCCCCCTTTTTGTATGCACATGTAATGGCACTTTGTCTTGAAGTATAGCCCTACCTGTGCACGTGTCTGAATTAGAGGCTTTACTTCTATCTTCTAACACTAAATGTTGCCCTGGTCCTACTGATGTGTTACAGTATTGCCCACTTATGGTTTTTTCTGTATGCACGTGTGGTCAATGACTTAGTTACAGGTTACTGAGCACTCATTTTTTTCTCTTGCTAGTTATCAGTCACCAGCAAAACTCTGATCTCCCTTCTCATTGATCACTTGCATTTCAATTATGTAACTCATATATTTCTCGTGCACTAGGTTCTTTTCCCTTGCTGGACTCAACAAAAGCTTTTGATATGTACTGAAGCTTTTGATATTTTAGGTCCATTATGTAGAGAAAAAACAAAAACCCCCCGGTGTTTTTTCTGTGACTCAATGTTGCATTCATGCCTCCACATTTACCAAATCGCTAATGGTAGAAACTTTAAGTCAGCAACACATGAACTATTGCAATCTGATAATGAAGCTGGCGACATTGCAATTAATCAAGACTTTCCTTAGATCCAAAGATGACCTGTGGGACAAACCAACTTGTGTTCAAAATTTCAAACCAATTAAGCTAGCCATGATTATTGCATCTATAAGAGCACTGGCAGGTATGTAGACGGAGGATCTGTCTATTCCTTGTTTACTCGTTTTCTTTCATTATCGACCTTACAAGTTAAAAACATGTTGCAATGTGAGGATTTATTTGGCCACTCAGGGTTTATGTTCTCCTGGGAATACAAATTTAACAGGTTGATTTTTAAATATAATCCACTATTAGTTTCTGTCTGTAAAAATATTGCTATTTATTTGTAGTTCAAAATGATGTGTTGATCACTTCTCCTTTTTCTGTGGCAGTTAGCAAATGTAATGGGTCGTTCCCAATGGTTGACATGCGCAAGAAAGGTTACATAGATTTTCTTCAGAATATGATTGTTTTATGGCCAAGTTGCTGTCGCGTGTTACTAAATTTGTCATGCAAAATTTCAGGATCTGTCGACTGGATGGCTTTATTGTGACCCTGGTCCAATGTTTAAGCCAGAGCATTACTCGTTGGGAGAATGGGTGCCACATTGGGTCAGGATTTTTTTTTGCTCAATTTATTCATTTTAATATTATTTCTTGTACTCTAAGATGGCATTTTTGCATTGTCCCAATCATAAAGGTTATCTCAAAATAATCAAGGGGTTATATAGACTTTTTTCCTTTGAACCTTATACTAGCTCGTATTGCACTTAGACATTTTGCATGGTTATTGATTGTAATCCCTAATCAACAAGTCATTCCAAAAGAAACAAAGTTTTCCTTCCAAGTGGAAGAGGTGGTTGTCCTAAAAAGCACCAGATTATGTTGGAAGAGGTGGTTTTCCTAAAAAGCACCAGATTATGTTTCTATTGAGTTTCTTCTTAATATAATGATACGCAGCTCTCCTGCGTGTTCAAGAAAAAAAATGTTTATATTGAGTTGAAGGAATATAGAGGAATACTAGTAAAGTTAGCACATTGCTGCAGAAAAGGCTGGTTCTTAATGTATATTGAACTTGAAAAAAAGGGATACAAGTATGAATTAACTGCAATCCTTTTTTATATACCATTTGTAGAATAATACTAATGCATTTGTATTGACTGAGAATATCACCTTTGTCAAACAAGTTAGGTTTTTTTGGGTTGGGGGGGGGGGGGGGGGGGGGGGGTTGGGGTGGGGGTGTGTGTGGGCCTGTGGGGAAGGAATCCAATGTGACAACGAAATAATACAGTGGGCTGTATGTGATGGGTGGCACACACGTGTTCTCAGGGTAGACAATTCTTTGTCTTCTTTTTTCTTCTGAATTGGTTATTTTCTGAAACCAATGATAAGATCAAGGCTAGTTCTTGTTGATAAATCAATGGAAAAGCTACTTTGATATGCCTGCACAACAGTGAAACAATCATAACCATGCCCCTAGCTTGTGCTTAATAAGGAACTGAGACTAACTCGGTGGGAGGTGTAGGTGTACAATTGTATATACTCACTAACCAGGTTCAACTCCTTCAAACTTGAACTCAGGTGCTCATTTCTTCTTATATGCAATGCCATTTAGTTCCTCCTGGTTGGTCGAGTTTACTCTGATGTGCTCAACAGAATAGGCAAATTGAAGTTTGCTCGATTCACTTTACCATGTAATATTATTTCGTGATTTTTATGTATTATATACTAATATTTATTTTATGCATCATCATTGGTTTTGTGTTCTCTTTCTAGAGTTCTTGATGTTTGATTTTGTACTCTGTTTGATTAGATGAGTCTCCTAATTCTTAACAGTTCCCATGGAAAGAACTAGCCATTATGCCTGTGCAGTGGCATGCTTTAGCCCTGGGTTTGTTTGCATCAATAATAGCACCATTTGGAGGATTTTTTGCGAGTGGCTTCAAGAGGGCTTTCAAAATAAAGGTATATACCACTTCATTGTTTGCATCAATAATATTGTTTTACTCCAATTGATATATCTTTTTTTTTTACAAAATTGTAGGATTTTGGTGACAGCATACCTGGGCATGGTGGAATTACTGACAGAATGGATTGTCAAGTAAGTATCTCAAGAAACATTCTAGCTATAGGGAAATGTTACTGGCCCATGGTTATGCAAGCTTTTGGCATTTTCATTCTATTGATATAATGTAAGATGAGGCCTTTGTGCTGTGGCTAATCTGAACCATCAGCTACAGAACAATCATTTGAACCAAATGTCTAGTGATAATGGCAGGAGTAGCAACCTCATTTTATGTTTGCCATTCCTCCATTTAGCAAGATTTTATGTTTTCATTTTGTCTGGGCCTGATGTGTCAGGTGTTTCTAAGGGCAATGTTGACCCATAAACCAACTAGTAAAATTCTGTGGAGAAAGGAGTAATGGTGGGGAAGCCATTTTTTTGAAAGGCTCTCTCGATCGTATTTGCATTTCTCATTCTATACAAACCCTTTTGTTGAGTATAAATGTGTTTGATTGGAAAAACATGCTTTAATACCAGTCTGCACACTAGTGTAGCTTAACATAAATTTCTGCTTGCTTTTACCCCAGATGGTTATGGCAGTGTTTGCATACATATACCACCAATCATTCATTGCACCTCAGAACTTCTCTGTTGAGATAATCTTGGATCAGGTCAGGATCATTCATACCTTAATGTTTTGTTTTCATTATCTTGAGAGTGATTTTTCCTTTAGGGCAGACCCAGGGCAGACCCAGTGCCAGAGGCTCCCACACGAGTGGGGTCTGGGGAAGGGAATAACCGAAGCAAAGTCTTACCCCCGCAGAAAGTCTGCAGAGAGACGGCTTCGAACCCAGGACCTGGTGACTCGGCGAGCTAGCACTCACCAACTGCACCAGGCCTGCCCTTCATTATCTTGCGTGATTCTAACAAATGTCTACCTTTTTTTTCATTCAGATTATAAGAAACCTAGCCTACGAGGAGCAAAAATACCTGTACGAGCGACTTGGGGAGATCTTCCATGAGAGGCAATTGACGCAAAGCTGACAGTTAGCGTGCTTATGAAATGCATGATATGTTGTGTATTTAAGCCTTCGGCTCATTCTGTAGCTCTAGTTCATGTATAGCATCATGGCATATTGGCATGACTGTACCGTGATACAGCGGAGTCCTTGTTCAAACCACTGTATAGAATGGTAGAATGGAGACAATATACATGGGTTTTAGCCTTTTAGGTGCTTTATTCGCTGTCCACTGGTGCTGCCTTGGTGCTACTTCACTCCCCTTTCATCGTTTCTGCACTATATTTGTAAAAAGGGTACCTGGAAAGTTCAATTCTTTTCTTATCACTTCGTGGTGCTGGCCTCGACTCGGATCAAATATTCGAGGATCCAAGATGAAGCAGGGCGAATTCTTCTCTTGTCTTTTCACAGCCATCAGGCTCTTCGCTGCATATTTATCATCAAGGTTAGGGTGTCTCCAATGGACTAGCTAAGTCGCCGGCTGATGTCAGCTTCTGCCCGACATGGAGAGAATGCTAGAAAGAACGACGCTAGTATGGGTTCAGGAGCTCGTCTAGGACACTCACCTTATTGACTCACGGTCTATATGCTTTTCCATATTTGACTATTTGTAGATGGGTACTCACATCTCCAAGCAGCTACTGAATTCGACGCCTTGTTGGAGAAGGCTTATAGCAAGCGGGAAAAAAAAATTGTTGTGTTTAGTTAAGGATGTTCTGTTCCGTATTAAAGAGACCATAACGCCTAAGATGAGGTGAGGGGTTGAACTAGACAACTTTAAAACTATTTCTAACTATGATCTCTAACTTTAACATAAGTAAACCTATGTAAGAAATAAACTATCTCGATGTGCAACTAAAGTTTTGCTAGGTATGTTGCTATCTCTACCGTAAAAAAGTTATGCACCCTAGGTTTCAATCCTATTAACTAGCCTATCATACTAAACTAGGAAAGTAAGCACACAACCAAGGTACATAAATTAAGTGCGGAAGGTAAAGAGCAATAGAGATACAAACTCCCGTTCAAAGACGCCAGTATTTTTACCGAGGTATTGAGAAGCACGCAAGCTTCCCCCTAGTCCTCGTTGGAGCCCCTCGTAAGGGCCAAGCTCTCGGTCGGGTAACACTGTGGATAGCACCGGGTCTTCCCCATGCGCTAGTGGGTCTCCAGAAAGCATCTCCCAGACCGCTCCCCGCCGTCTTTACTATCGAGCTTCCGGCCGCTGCGGGACTCGTTCCCTCCAGTACACGGTGGCAGCCACACCATAAATGCGGTTGGTGTGGTCTCGCAAGACTACAAGCCCTGTCGAGCACAAACACGGTGCACACAAGCACCTTCTTCTTCCGAGGTATGTAAACCTCACTAAGCACTAAGCTTAAGCCTAGAGCAAGTGCATGAGTAGGGTCTAACTAGCCTAAGCACTTCACAAAAACACTATACTACAAGTCAACCAAAATGAAGAAAGAATGCAAATAAAGCAACTCAAGTCAACAATTATAAGCTACAACTGATACGAAACATCTACAATATAGTACAAGCGCTACTACAAGCAAATTCCTTTATGGTTGTGGACTTTTCCTATATTGCTCACTTCACTTGACTAGTGAGAGGTGTCTTTTCTTCTCCCCCTAGGTTGGATCAGGATCCGGCTGATGGCCGTTGAGGAAAGGGATGAGAAGGAGTTATCCTTGCTACCTAGAGAGCGAGAATGTGGTGAGATGTGTGGGTACTTGTGTGGATAGGATGGATGGATGAGAAATGGGATAAAACTCGAGAAACAATTATAAAATATTGATGAACTTGCATATGAAGACTACAACAACAAATAGGTCTTTTCCCTTACCCTTGCATACCACTTTCCATAAAGCAAAGCAAAGCATAGGGTGGGAGCCAGTGGCCAGTACAAATCATACTGATAATTGTTCAGCAGGTGGCGAGCCCGAGTACGACTACATATGTACTAGAGAAGAAATTGGGGAGTCGGACTGGTCTGACGATGGTCATTGGGCCATCTATTTCTAATTGGATCGTATCTTCTTGTTTTGTAGAGTTGCTCGGGTGGTCCTTCGCCTCCAAGGTGAGGCACCGAAGAAGAAGGCAAAGCTTGACGTGTCTTCCAACCATCACCCCATTAACGGCGATGATTCCAAGGATGTGGACTATTGGCTGGAGCAGGGCGGCCACCGTAGGAGGTCTAAGAGGACCAAGTCTCCTACACCACCGCCTTCTGACGATGATGATTATGACAATGATGACGATGAGAGACTAAGAGTGATGATGTAGATGAGCAGGAGGGAGATGATGGGGGAGAGGATGATGGTGGCAATGGCGATGATGGTGGGGTGATGATGACGGGGATGATGGTGGTGATGACGATGATGATGACGATGGAGATGATGATGGCGAGGAGGGGGAGGAGGGTGAGGCAGTGTATCCCATAGACTTGGGGGTAACCACCGACGGAGAGGTATCCATGGGTGTCAAGGCACTTTCACAATGCCATCAATACAAAGCAGTTCACCTAGCCTCAATCATTGTCGACGCTGTACTTCCACACTTGAGCATAGTATGACTTGTTCTGGGGTAACTTTGATAGGAGGCCAATGCACGACACTCAGTACATCGAGTGGACTTGGCTAGAGATCTATCCAGAGGTGGTTCAGGTGGTCAAAATGTTCGAGGCTCAGGGGATTAGGGGTGCGACTGAGTTCTGACAGGATTAGAACAATCGATCATTAGGCAGTTTTATGCTACGCTAGAGATGAACCATGAGACATAGGTGATGGAGTGGATGATTGGGTGGAAGAAGTTGTATGCAACTTTTCAAGGAGTTTGCAGCTGTTTGTAGACTGGACTACACATAGATGGGAGGGAGCTAGGTGATCCCCACACTGCTTGACGCTAAGATTGCGAAGCTTTACCTAAAAGGGATTTTGTAGATTGGAGCCAAAGGGCCTATGAAGAGGATTCCAGGTCTGATCAATGACCTAGTGAGTCTCAACTTGGTGCTTCAGTTTGGGAACAAGGATGTGATCCAGACTCACTATTATGAGATCACTACTGCAATTATATGGGGGGATGGACATGCTTCGGTGGATGATGTGCCGGATGGGAGAGTGCAGGATTGGGATGGGTACATCCTCGGTGTACCAGCCTTATATCATGGCCTTGATTCTAAGCAAGGTGAGGGACTTCAGGGGTGCTTTGGAGAGGGCACACAAGGAGTACCGACCTTCCTATAGAGAACACCTCACCACTGGACAGTCCACCTCTAGCAGGAGATGGGGATGAGGAGCAGCCACAGTAGGAGGATGTACAGATGGGAGAGCGATCACCAGTGAGAGCAAGGACCAAATATTTGAATCACGCAGCTAGCTCGAGTAGCAATGTTTGGGTCCCTCCAGTTGGCTACTTTGACCAATACTTCCAGGGGATCTAGCAGGAGATCTGTCAGGTCTTCTAGGTGGGCTTTGGGAAGATGGGCAGTGAGCTTGACACCCAGTTCGAGCGGCAGGAGCAGCACCTCTATGGGTTGTACTTGACTCCCTCGGGACAGAGAGTGTAGGACCTCACCAAGCAAATGGGACAAATAGCCACACACAAGGAGGTCCAGTAGGTCCACACCTAGTAGCAGCAGCTCCAGGTGGACTTCACCGCTCACACCTAGGCTTTTGGGGAGTTCTGCCAGTCGTATGATACCTTCACTAACCACTTATACGACATCTTCTCGAGATAGCCATCTCCTTAGCAGGGTGATGTTACAGCTCCATTCCCACTACCAACAATAGTTCAACTAGCCTCCAGTCCGGTAGCAACTTCTCCCACTAACTCTGGTCTCGTAGGAAGTCCCCCTTTCCCAAGAGCTTCCTCGCCCATGGATGGTGCCTCTGTTCAGCTTCCTAGCAGGTGTCCCCTCGATTCCTTTGCCAATCTACACACCACCATATGGTTTCCCATCATCGTCCTGGGCTCTAGAGTAGCACCAGCAGCAACATCCTCAGTCGTCTCCTCCGCGTGAGTAGGTTTCGTCCTTCAGTTGTTGTCTTGGTTAGTTAGAGTTAGTGGTCTTCATTAGTGAGAGAGAGTTTGATACATTGCTTCACTTTGCCCTTCGTGATGTACGTGCTTGATAGAATCTATGAGATCTGGGTGATCTCTAGATACTCATGAAAGGCCTTGATACATTGCTTCACTTTGCCCTTCGTGATGTACGTGCTTGATAGAATCTATGAGATCTGGGTGATCTCTAGATACTCATGAAAGGCCCTAGAGTTTGACTTATATGCTTCAACCAAAGGGGATGCTTTTGATAGCCTAGTATCAGTATTGGACTTAGGCGAAACTTATTTTGCCCAAAACTGTCATTTCAAGGCATAGTCCATTGTTCAATTATGAAGAAGTGTGACCTCTGTTCTAGATGGATGTTCAACTTAACAATCTCCATTGAAGTACTAGTATACCAAACAATAGTAGAAGTGAGTATTTATTCTGTGCCTTAGAATTTGGTGGGGATTGTTGGATTTTATTAGGCTTTGCCTAATTTTATTCAACTAAAATCAAATAAATCATAAGGTCTAGACCAAATGCTTAGTGCAATAGAGACTTAATGGTGGTTTGATTGTGATTGATGGTTGGACTTGTAACAGTCATGGTTATGGCTGTGGTTACTAGTAACTCTTGTTATTATGGTTGCGGTTACTGGTAACTGATGAACGCCTTCATGACGTCCATGTTCATCCTCTACCTCTTTGCATTCCATCTCTCGCGCCTATAAGAAAGATTCTTGTCATTAGTCTCGCGCGTGAAAATATAAAAAAGCACCATCGTTCTTCTATTGCTGTTGCTTTCCAGTTTTCTTGTCCCAACTTCTACGCGCACATGCATTGGGAGAACAGGCCTATGGAACCACATCTGCGTCTGTGACACCTGCTCGGGGTGCCGGGCGATCAGGTTTTTGAGGGAGCGTCTAACACGACTGTTCGCTGCTGATCTGATCGATAACTCCGTCTTTCTCATGGTAGACATTCGAGGAACTGCATTGTGAACATCGTCCTACATCGATTGTGGTCCACCGGTACGATGCCTTGAGCATAGGTCTCTCTGTTGGGTATATTTCTAATCTTACTGTTTCTATATTTAGTAAGATTTTTGTGCTATTAAACATGATTGGTATGTTCATCATAGTTACCACTGATAGTTCACACATGCACATGTTTGTTGTCACAAATTTATTACTATATTTCTATTCATCATAGTTGCCACTGATAGTTCACACATGCACATGTTTGTTGTCATGAATTTACTACTGTATTTCTAAATTAAATTAAACATGAAAATGCCTAATTTCGTAGCAAAAGCTGCCACATCTATAACTATTGTATGGCTTCAGTATCTACTACACCCTTGCCTTCCTATACGTGTGGCAATGCAGAAAGCATTTTATCTATGTAGTCACTTGGACATACTCTAACAAGAAGTAAACATCTACCGTGATTGGTCTTCAAGAAATGACTGCTTCATGTAAATTGCCTATCTGTTTGCTCTTTTGCTATCTACGGTCCTGTCCAGACAAAGGCCAATGTTGCAATACTAAATACTTTGCGGTAAGCCAAAGCATAGAGCATTGTTTCACTGCCAACATGAATCCTTGCGCTATATTTTCCAGACGATATAATAAAGCGACTTAATAATCGATCTTCCATCTTTCCAGACAGATATCGCTAACACTACGGGAGAAGCCCGATTTGCCGAGTGCCGCCGGCTTTGTCGAGTGCCAAAAATTGGGCACTCTTTGCCGAGTGCCGGGCGAGGTGGCTCTCGGCAAAGCCTAGCACTTGGCAAAGAGTAGCTTTGCCGAGTGCCACAGAGCGCCTGGCACTCGGCAAAGGTTGGCACTCCGCAAAGGCTCTCTTTGCCGAGTGCAACACTCGGCAAAGAGTGGCACTCGGCAAAAAAATACCACTTGACAGCCGAGGCTGCCCACGCTGTCAAATTTTTTTCAAAAAAGGGCCTTTGCCGAGTGCCAGGGCCCGTCACTCGGCAAAGAGGGTCTGCTTTGCCGAGTGCCAGGTCCGGCACTCGGCAAAATAATTTTTTTTAATTTTTTGATCCATTTTTTTGTGAGGCCTTTCTACATTATTTAAAACTCCATGTTCAAATTTGGGATAATTTTGACTTTTTTTTGGTATATTTCGTTAATTTTTTTTCGTTTCATTGAATTTTATGGAATATTTCAAATTTGAACTGCAGGTGCATGGAATAATCGAATTTGGCCGTTAAAAAAATAATATTCATGATATTTGGTGTATGTTGAGGCCGTGTCCAGGAACTCGCATGAAATGTCGAGCATCTTGTTGACATAACATGATGAGGTACCTGCGAGAAAAGTGTTTTTAAATTATATAAAATCCGAACGAAGTCCGAAAATGATGAAACTTGTCGAAGCGTCGTGTTATTGCATGTGGAGGCTGTGATAAAAAATCGAGAAGGTTTCGAGCAAGTTGCGACGTCGGATGCCTAAAACTCAGACGTCACATGCGGAGATGCCTAAAACTCAGACTCCACATGAGTAGATGTACACAATGAACATATAATATAGTATGCTTTAGTAAAATTTTTTTCTATATCTTTAAATTAGTTAGAAAATCAAATTTTATCTGTAATTTTTTCTATAGCTTTAAATTAGCTATGAATTATTCCAATTAATTACAGACAAAATTTGATTTTCTAACTAATTTAAAGCTACAGAAAAATTTGTACTAAAGCATACTATATTATATGTTCATTGTGTAGATTTACTCATGTGAAATCCAATAAAATTAGATTTTCTATTTTATAATTTTTTTCTGTGATTTACTATGATTTTTCAAAGATTCAGCGGAAATAAATAGAAAAAGAAAAAGTCAAAACCGCCGTTACTATAGCAAAACCATGGTTACTGTAGCAGCACCGCCGTCCAAAACCGCTCCGGGGTGTACTTTGAACGGTTTTGAAAAGTTCAAGGTGTAAAACAGACGATTTTATAGGTGGGGGTGTAGGTTAGACACTAGCTGAGGTTAAGTAGACTTTTTCCAATATTTCGAGATCAGGTGCCAGGACACGTCGCCTGACCAATCGCCACCCCCAGCAATGAGTCCCTTTCACACACAAATTTGTAGTAGCAACAAATTAAATATATTTATGTAGTAGCAATAATAATCTAATACAAGTTGCAGCGAAGTTTAGCGCATGATGTTTGCACTGGGATAAAGAATATATATAAATACTAAGACTAATCTCAGTGAGAATTTTATATCCTAATTTTTAAGACTCATGTATTTTATATTGAAACAATGTAGACACAAGTTTCATTACTATAAGAAACTCATTTCATCATATGAAACTTTTATCATCTCTTTTTACTTATACTATATCATGTCAATTTATTTAATGTCTATAAAACTCTTATAAAATCTTAATGTCCATAAATCTTAAAGTTAAGGGTGTAAAACAGACGGTTTTATAGTTTGTGGTGTAGGTTAGACACTAGCTGATAGTTCAGGGGGTTAAGTAGACTTTTTTCTTATTTTAAGTTTTTTTTGTGCTTGGGAGGGCTTTACCCCACGGTTTTGTTCATACGATCTCGGATGAAAATGATTTTTATATGAAAATTATAGCTCTCAATGAGATCTACAACTTTCTAGTTTTTAGTTTTTTCATTTGAGGTCTTTAAAATATTCAAAAAAATTTAACGAAGTTTCAACAGTATATTAATCGCGTACAAACGCATGTATCCTCATTTTATTTTATAATCAGACACTATCATCAACGTGATTAATGGTGATTGGTTGATAAATAGAAACTATTTAATAAAAAAAGTGGTTTTTGTCCTCTATAATGCATTATATTTGAGAACAATTTTTGAATGCTAGAATTCACTATATTACAGGACAGAGGAAGTATATAAAGTGGTTAGAATAATTTAAAAATAATATAGGATTCCTTCTAATAAGTTTTGACAAGTTAAAAAACTATAATTTTAAAAAGAAATTATCAGAAACTCTGGAAGACGCTCAATATTTGGTGCTATGTTTTCGACTCTGACCCGCCGGCAGTGGACGGCTCTAGCGGCTGCTACCTCTTCACGCTCTCGGGTTCTTCTACGCGGGGTTGCCGAGCTTGGCGCCGCCGTCTGGGTGATGGCCGAACCCCGCCCCGCGGCCGCCTCGCTACCGGGAGGCTCATGTACGCGTCCCTCGTCCCGCTAACGGCCGCCGTCGGCCTAGCAGTGGCCACGCTCTTCTGGTGACGTACGTATACCGGTATACGTAGCTAGTACGACGTTCGTTCGTCGTCGGCTGCTGCGTTGTCCAGCTAATCACCGGCAGAGCTATGTAGAGGCTAAACTGGGTCATGGCCCCTCCTTGGTCGTGGACATTTTAATAGAATATGATATACTGAGACATGTTGGCATGGCCAT
Source organism: Saccharum hybrid cultivar R570 (assembly GCA_038087645.1). Lineage (NCBI taxonomy): Eukaryota > Viridiplantae > Streptophyta > Magnoliopsida > Poales > Poaceae > Saccharum > Saccharum hybrid cultivar. The sequence goes on along the minus strand of JAQSUU010000112.1, from coordinate 5,681,282 downwards.
CAATAGATTAGCTAAGTTGGCAATAATTAGACAAGAATGACCATCAATTTCTTTCTCTCATCTCAATAGTACCTATGTTGCTTGCGATTCATTTACTAGATCTTGGTTGTAGTCTGAACTTTGCAGACTCTGTGCAGCAGCTCTAGTTTTATTTGTAGGCCTACATTATTTTCTCACTTAAAATGATTAAAAAAGTTCACACACACCTTATCCTCTTGCTGATTCACATTTCACTATACTGTTAGCTTCTTGAGGATGCATCGCAAGTTTGGTAGTAAACTGTATGTTAATTTGTGGTAAAAGGAAAAAATTTCTGTGTGTTTTCCAAAAAAACATCAAGATAATGTTAATTACCTTGACGGTTTATGCAATTACCGCAAAAAAATGAAACCATCAAGGAATTAGGAATTTTCCTATCAGTTATGTGCACTCATAGGTTAATTAGGAATTTTCCTGGCAGTTATTTATTTTCCCTATGTGTTTTTTAGAAACCGTCAGGATAATATTAATTTTCCCGTGTGTTTTCTAAAAACCGTCAAAATAATATTAATTGCTCTGATGGTTTATGCAACAACAATAAAAAATTCAAAAACGTCAGGAAATTTCACATTTCCAGTGGTGAGGTTTCAACTCTACCAGTACAGTGTTCGATCATCATGCACGTCCTACCCGCGCAAGTACTACTAAGGGCACTCCCAATGGTACATTTATAGTGGTTTCTATATGTATTAATTAACCTGTTACATAAATGTTTTGCTGATATGTCAAGAAATTAATTGAAGAGAGAGGGGGAAAATGAAAGAAACCGTTTCCTGGAGGAGAAACGGAGTCGACGCTCGGAACAAGACGGCAGGAAACGATGAAAATCACGTTGGGGAGACCCAGGTCGTGTCTTCCTCTCTCACCCATGCGGCTGGAGGAGAAACGGATCGAGCTCTCGCCATGCGCGCAGCAAGCTATCCGTGCAGCAGGCCGCAGTTGCCGCGCTTGCCGCCACGAAGGTCGCTCAAGCCGCGCCGCCATTGCGCAAGTCGCCGCCGCAAAGGCCAGCCGCTGCTGCCGCGAAGGCCACGCAAGCCGCTGCTGCCGTGCTCGCCGCTACGAAGACCACGACGGCAACCAACCGGATGGGGGCCACGATAGGACTGCTCGTCGCCGATGCTCCTCCGCCTTCACTGCAGCCCAGACCGTGTTCTCCGTCCACACATGCCGGCATGCCGCGGTTGTCACCGCTCTCCGGCCGAGGCTGGCTCCTGCCGAACAACTGGCCTCCTCTAACTCCCTCGTGGCTGCAGGTGGCTTCTGCTCTACAGTCCTCCTCAAATGCCATGTGCGAGCTCTACGTGATGCCGAGGAGGAAGACGATGGAACTGGGAGAGCGAAATAGTAAAAAAAGGCAATATTTATTAGCTGAAGATACCTCCACTGTATAAGGTAGTTTCTATAGATAATTTCTTGCTGACGTAGCTACTATGCAAACCGTGCGTAGTTTTTATCATTGGGACTGCCCTAGTTAGCTCTCGCATGCCCTACCGGACATTAATTAAGGCGACCCACACCACACGCAAGCAGCTGGTTCAATCCTAGCTAGACGAGCTTCGTTCCGGCAGATAAAACCTGTCACTACCTAACCAACCTACCCATCATCAGTTTCTCTCTGACCGTGACGTTCGAGCGTCCCAATTGTCTCTCTATATATATCAAATTATTACTATACTATACTGTACTCGTTATGTTTAATCGCATCGCAATCGGCTGTTGTAGATTCAGTACAATGTTTTTGTGGCATCTCAATAAACTGTTACGTGATGAAATAATGTTGGTCAATTTGCAACCAGTGGATTTTCTTGTTGGTCCTCTGGAATCATATATAGCTGACGGTGAATGCTACTTTTTTTCTTAACAACTCCATTGGAAGTGCTATAACTTAGAACAGCGAATCTGAATGCTCATTCACTTAACAGATAGTGATTTGTTGAAATGATATTGTTTTGTCTAAACGCGCCACTGGTAAGCTTTTCTGACATAGTGGAGGAGAACATGAACAACAAAAGCAGACGTGCAAACGGAAAACACAGACACGTGAAGAACTGATGCGAGTAATTTGCAGGATATTATAGGGTAATATCTCCTTGTGCCTGATGTTCCAATTTATCTAGTTCAGCTGCTACATGAAAAATTAGGTGGTAGTAATGCAGACCTGATATGAGTGTAAAGTTTCAATTTACTCTAAGGAAGATAGTATAAGCATCAGCATAAGCAAAATTTCAGCAAACGAATGATGTTTTCCTTTCACAACAGTACTTTTCACGGAACGAACAATGTTTTTCTCTCACAACAAATCAGTATAAACCATTCCTGTATGTACATAGAGTGATAGAGATAGATAGAGATAGAGGTATGTGCTTATATCTTGCCCGGTCAAAATTAACAAAAGCCTGTTTACTACTAATTGAACGGCAAAAGCAGGAGCGGTTCATTTATTATTGACTGAAACTGAAGCCTGGTTATTACAAGTTACAACAACCCCAAAACTGGAACTCGAGCAGAATAAAGTCTAACAGAGTAAAACAAGGAAAAAAAAAGGGACAGGTCTGCAAAATTGACAGGAGACATTGACCGAAAAGAAGGAACCCTAACGAAAAGAAAACACTGTAGTTGAATTGGAAATACTGTAGTTGACAGACCACTCTTCAACTGCGTTCACCGCTCGCTCAAGTCCTGTGTGCCATCATCCTCCTGCAAAAAGGTTAATAAACAGACAAAGCCTGGTCATAATTAAGTAATGGATCTGCACTCGATCTGCTGTTACAATATTATGCTTAGGACAGAATACGAATTAAGTAGTAGCCTAGTAGGTGCGTGTGTAGGGAAATGGATTATGGATCCATCCACAAACCTCATCAGTTGTCTATGAAGTTGAGGGCGAGCTCGCAGTAGTCGGATCCCACGAGGCTCGCCGCCGCGACCAACAGCAGCAAGCACAAGAAGTAGAGGGCGACGCCGGCTATGCGCCAGCGAGGAGATGGCGCGAGTTCCACCTCCAGCCGGCGCCCGGCGTATATGGTGCCCAGGGCGCCAAAGAGGGTGACCAGGAGGAGGAACAGGGGGAGCTGAGACAGCGGCACCGGCACGTCCGCCTCTGCCTGCGGGGAGCGGGATGAGGAGGCAGCCGCCACGAGCTGCTCCACCAAGCCACCCACTGCAGTGGCGCCCGTCGCGAAGCCAACCCGGTACAGCTTAGACGGGAGGTTGCGGCGGAGATCCTGCATAAACTGGGATTCCCCGCCGGCGAGCGGCAGGGCAGCGGCGGCGTTCTCACCACCGTTGCGGATGCCGTCCATGACCACAAGCTTCTCCTCTCGCCCTGGTCTTCCTCTTCTTCTTGTTGTCTGCCCTGTGTGGACTTTGTGGACCTGCCGCTGCTGATTAGCGAGTTTTAGGGCAGGTTTGATTCGCCCGGTTTAACTTTAACAGGTATTAGTCATGGATTGACTATAGGGTGTTCGGATATTAATAATGGACTAATTAGGCTTAATAGATTCATCTCGTAAATTAATCTCAATCTATGTAATTAGTTTCGTAATTAATCTATATTTAACAATTCATGCATATGTCCAAACATTCGATGTGATAGGTATTAAAACATTAGAGAGTACATGCATATGTCCAATCATAGTCTAATTAGACTTAAAAGATTCGTCTCGTCCATTTCATCTAAACTGTGTAATTAGTTTTATTTTTTATCTATATTTAATGCTTCATGTATGTGTCAAAGATTCGATGTAACGGGGAATCTGAAAAATTTTGCAAAATTTCTAATTAGATCCATTTGATCGCGGCGGAACGGCTCCGATGGGATGCCGTCGCAAGGAAGGAATGGAGATGGGTGTCCACACCACGCCCTGGGCAGCTAGCCAGATGTGACGTACGTGCCGTGTGCATGCGAAATTGGCAGCCTGTTCGCTTAAGTTTTCAGCCGTTTATTTTCAGCTAGGCAGTAGTGTTTTTCTCTCACATAAATCAGTCAACAGTATTTTTAGCTGTTTATTTTCAGCCTAAGCGAACAAGCCCCCCAGGGCGTTCGCGGGTGCTTGTCTCTCAAATTTTATTTTTTTCTATCTTCTTACACAGTTACACATATTTTTGTTCCTTCAAATTTCTCATGAACATAGGATTTGCATCATCTATTCGTTCATATTTTTTGTTGAAATTTTTCGAGCATATTTAGATGATTGTTCTTTTGAAAAAAAAAACACAGGGGCGTGGGAAGGCCGAGGCGGGTGGGAGCATACCTTCTCACGGTATAGCTAGTGTAGCAATGGTTGGTTGTTTGAAAAAAAGGATAAGCCTCGAGTTGATGCCAAACCCGGTCGATGGGCAGCTACACGAATGGGTCATACTAGCTACGTATATATAACTCTCTTTAAGTTTTTATTATACTCCCTTCATTCCAAATTATAAAACATTTTGTTTTTTCTAGATATAATATTTTTTTCTATACATAGTGTATATATCTAAGTATGTAACAAAAGGTACGAATTTAGAAAAGATAAAACATCTTATAATTTCGAATGAAGGGAGTAAGACATTTTGACTTTTTTAATATGTAGTTTTTGTTGTGTGCTCCCCTTCGTTCTAAATTATAATATATTTTGACTTTTATAGATACATTAATTTTACTATATGTCTTACTATTACTCAAGAGGCTCCAACAGAGACATCATGCATGTTAATTATTCCAGCCACACTAGAAAAAGGTAAATCCTATCTCATAATAATTAGAAACATCTAACATTTAGTTTTGATTAGAGAGTTAATTACAGAGGATCAGGTGTGGGGAGCAGGGCGCGTGGGCAAGTAATCACATGCTTAATTGGAGCCATTTGATCGCGGCAGAACGGCTCGGATGGGATGCCATCGCACGGAAAAGCAATGGAGCAGCTGTGCACACACCACACCCCTGTAGCGAAATGTGACGTGCGTGCGGAGTTGGCTATGGGATCAAATTCGACGCTGCGCGATGCTGTGCGGGTAACGTCGTAACTGCGATGTGCGATTGACATTGACTCTTTCTGTAGCTAGAGAACGTTTCTAGTTCTCCGAAATGCTTCCTTGTACAGATTTTTGTTGCATCTTAAATTTTACATAAATATAGAACTTTGTATCATATGACCATTTATATTTTTGTTGAAATTGTGTTCATGTACGTCGATCTGGATGTTTTTTTTTTCAAATAGGAGCATGCATTGGAACGGATGGGAGGACGCACCGAGATATCGAGGATTCATTCATTCATTGGCTAGCGGCCTGGCGCGGTCAGCCAGTCGGGCAAAGTCAAAGAGAGAGCTAGCGCGCTGCTTGCGTTAGCGATGATATTGCCAACAGCTAGCGATGAAAACGGACGGAAACGGACGGAAAAACCCTATTTCTACTTCCGTTTCTATATTTTTTGGCGGAAACGGGATCGGGTTCGGAAAATACGGGTTCGAAAACGGAATCGGAATATACGGACATACGGAAACGAACAAATACGGATGGAGAGCCGAAAAATTAAATTAAGATTACATAATATAATATTCTCAAAGTATACATATATAAAGTCATGTAATAATATATACAAAGTTTAATATTCATTTACATGCTATGTACGTGAACATAACAGGCATATTTGGTGATTCGTAGTTATATTAACATAACATAAGGACATGTAATTATTGAACATGTTGAGTATAGATTGAAAACGGGATAAAAACGGAATAAATACGGGTCTATTCCATATTAAAACGGGATTACTCGGAAACGGACGGAAAACACCATTTTCTACTTCCGCAAATACGAAAACGGGATCTCGCAAATACGGAAACGGACGGAAAAATATAGAAAACAGAACGGGACGGTACGGGAAAAATTCCGTCCGTTTTCATCCCTACCAACAGCTGTCAAGGGATCGGATACGTATAAACAATAACTAGTACAACTGTCACGTACTAATACGTCCGATCCAACCCCTAAAAAACCGCCCAAGTTTGCATTATGTTTCATGGGCGTGTAGGATATTCTACTCTCTGTTATCATTCTAAATAAATAGAATAAGACAATAAAGTAGCAAGGTGTCGGTACCAATAGTATAGGGGTACCCACAATCAACGATTAAAACGAACGAAACATTAATGCGCACACACAGCAGGAACCAAAAATAGCGGACGATGTACCTCGACTGCGTTCCAACTCGCACGAGGCCGGCTCGACGAGACACCTCGACCATGCTCCGACTCCGCCTCGTACGAGGCACCCTCGACGGGACGCCTCGACCGCGTCCCGACACGCACACGGCCCGTACGACAAGGCATCTCGACTACCGGCAAAACTCCGACTCGCATGACCCCGGGTCGAAACGCTCGACCCACTCTGTTCCACCTACTCTGAGCCGAAAGTCAGAGCATTCAATGCGATTACCTGCAACCATCTATAGACATGGCTAAAGCCGTGACCGACGTAGGAGCAACTCCAATGTCCGTCCTCACTTTTTACCGCCCATCCCGTGATGGGAGGTGAAACCCGTCACTGTGCACACCCTACCACGTACTATTTTGCCACCGATCACCCTCGAGGGAGGATACGACAAGGTCCGTGTTCCGCGATCTCGGGGATTCGGCCTTATCCGCCCGGCCTCGACCCAACCTCGACCTGGCCTCGACGTCCACCGCCGGTTAACAGGAGAGAAAGGCCAATGCGGCACAGGACTCAGGGTCACTTCACTATCTCGTCCCTGACGTCATCACGGTGCTCGGGGATGGCCGACCATTCCTGGGGCACGTCGCTACAGCCACCCTCTACAGGGATCGACAAAACTTCACCTCCAGGCACCCCGGTGCCCCGACCTCCTCTTTCCCTATAAAAGGGCAGGTCAGGGCTCTGCAAGGGGCAGAAAAAGACACAAGCCAGAAGTCAGGTGCTAGCTAGCAAAGGCATACAATCCACAGATCAACATCTCAAGCAATCACCTTTGTACTCTCTCATTTTCCTTTGAGACCTGGGCTCAGTTCCCTCTCTCACCGCTTGTAACCCCTACGCAAGCACTTAGGTGCAAGGAAATACAACACTCCCTCCTCTCCGCTGGACGTATGACCTTCTTTTAACCGAATCAGGATAAACCCACGTGTATTCCCCTTGCATCACCATCCGGGTTAGGGACACGCAGCACTCACTCGTCGGCTTAGGACCCCCACGGGACCGAACACCGACAGTTGGCGCGCCAGGTAGGGGACGCTGCGTGCCAACATCGTTTTCCCGCCATTTTCCTGGATGCCTGACCCCGAACGCCCTCTCCTGTTGGCCACGATGATCTGGTTCGGGAGTTTGGAGTTCATGTCGCTTGACCACGGCTACGATATGGTCCTCCTCCCGCCTAGGCACCCGACCGATGAGGATTACGAGCTCTCCCAGCCTGGGGGAGTGCTTCGCCGCTCTCAGGCGCGAGCCGCCAGACGACGACGAGCCCGGCGCAACCGCCGTCATCACCTCACGGAGGGCGGTGGGACTCCCCGATCTGGCGCTTCTCAGCCAGACGCCAACCCAGACTTCCTCATTAAGGATCTGAGTGGGATGAGCTTGGCTGAGGGCAAGATGCCGACGGAGAGTTCCGCCGCTCCCCCGTCCGGTGTGACACCGCCACTACCCGGTCCAACCACTCCGGCACGAGCAGCGATGTCTCCATCACCATTCCCGTTTGGGCTAGATCCGGTTGCCCGCGCGTACGCTTCCTCTGTGAGCACTAGTATGAGCGCTTACGAGGAACTCTCCGGGCACCATCTACGCTCCACTCTGGACCTTGTTGCATCCACGCTGGCATCTGAGTATTTGGACTCTACGGAGACCCTAGAAACAGAGCCCCGTGTGACTGCTTCTCGACGTTACAATCCCAGAGACGACTGGCGATGACCTCACATACCCCCATCATACTACTACTTCGGCGCTCCTGACTCTGACTCCGCCGACGACACCTACGATCTGACCCGCGAGTGCTTCAACATCGATGGGGCGAGCACGTCGGATTCGGAGGACGAGGAACCTATCGAAGGAAGGAACACGCCACCTCATGTCGAGCTCCCTACCGAGCGGGATGAAGCTCAATTCCTTGTAGATCAAGGAATGCAGCTCGAGCAAATTCGTGAGTTGCAGGACAGGCTCGATGAGGAACGAGAAAACCTGCGCCTACTCCAACAAACCCTCAAGCATGAGCGTGCAGCACACGCACATGGCGGGAGAGCTAGAGAGAGAGCTCGCGACGTCAATCGTCGCATCGACGAGGATCGAGCGATCGACCCCCTGGTTTTCGCTCGAGCTAGCCAGAACGTTGTCGCCGCCACCATGCTCCTCCGCAACATGCCCGAGCCATCAAACCCCGACGCCCGTCGAGCTCGAGATGAAATCCGAGAACTCCTCGAGACCGCTGCTATGCAGCAGGCCGAGAGCTCTGCCTTGAGGTGATACGAGCCAGCCTCGGAGCAACTCGTCAAGCCCTCCCGACAGGAGAGAGAGGCCTCGGTTCATCCCGAACCTGCCCGATGGAACCGGGCGGCTCCCGCCCCTGAGCACGTCGCCGACGACCGCGAACCTCGAGACACCCGTGGTAACATCGTCGAGCGCCGCACGCGCAAACACGGTGATGGTGTTGACGGTCCTTAAGTATCAATTATAACTATCAAATAAATAGAGAAAAGGATCCAAATGAAACCAACACCTAGACTTAGGGTTTTATCTGACAGAATTCCACGAGTTTTGCTGTTTATCTATTTCTGCAGGGGGTTATCAGGAAATACGGAAGAAAGGCCCACATGTCGGATTAATGACGGGATATTAACCGAACACGTAATTATCTTACATCTAGAAGAGTCCAGAAGCCACGAAAACGAATGGGAGGCGTAACGGAGCCGGACACAGGGTGCCCGCCCTGGTCCTTAGGGCGCCCGCCCTGGCCCGGAGCCAATCAGGCTCCGCCTCGAGGATTATGCTCCACCGACCTAGAGGATCAAGGAAAACCGTCCGTTCAATGTCGGTTTGATCCGACGGCCCAGATTCATCCGAAAGGGCTATATAAGCAAGGCCCCTGCCCCTGGAGGAGAGACCCTCGTCTCATACTTCAAACCCTAATTCAGGAGGAGAGCCTCTGATCAAGCCCTAGAGCCACCACATCAACTAGATCTCTAGTTAGCATAGCTACATAGGATTAGAACTAGAAGGAGTCAATCTTCGATTGGTTCCCGGATCTGTCAAGAGGATTCTTGGTAATTCCTCTATTGTTCTTCAATTGTTCATCATTGTTCTTCAATATTATGAATATGACTTTGTTCTATTTCAATATATTGATTATGACTTTGCTCTACTTGATTATATTTGCAATTATATTGTTCTTAGTTTATCATAGTTATATGCTTGGCTTAGTTAGATTGGAATTATATACATGCCTAGGATCGTATAGCGTTTATCCATGTGTACAGTGGGTGAATGATAATTATTGTGTAGACGTGGTGTCTATACCGTATTTATCTGCGATTGCACCCTATATGCCGGATTGTGGGGTAGTTCGCGATAGTGACAGCTTCGTTGATTCTTATATAGTCCCCCTCTCGTGTATAGGGTAGGCAGAGCAACACTATTACAGGGGAGTGATTGCTATGTTCTTCATCTTTCTTGCTAATATTCACTATGCATGGATATAGTCTTTTCTCACCATGATTGCCAAGTATAATTGCACTAACTATGATATGCTAGACTTTATAGTTAATAATAACTTAGGGAATATCTTTGTAGTTCATCCTAATTCCATGCTAATGACTTGCTAGAATATCTGTTGAGGTGCTTATCATTATTATATGTGGCTAGCTGATCAGATTAATTATCTTTGTCACCATTATCACTTTACCTTTACTTAATGTGACATTTATACCTGTATAAAGAGATTGATAAATACTCTCGGTTATACATGCAATGATGTGTACTCAGTTCCATATTCTCATTCCATTATCAACCATGATACTTAGAAATCCCTTCCCAGTGGTAAAAATATAAATAACGATACCTGGAATACTTCCCGGTTAAAATGCTACATCGGTATTAATCTATGCGCTTGCAGATCCCTTTTATTATTTATCTTGATGAGCAAATGCATATTTCAATACCGTGTCTCTCATGTCATGCTGGGGATGACAACTTGGCTTAAGTGGCATGAGGGATAGGTTTGGCATTTTTGGCGCCGTTATCAGAATTAGAAAACTAAGTCTACTTTTGGTAGTGACGTTAAGAATGCCCAACAAGCATTTTTGGCGCCGTTGCCGGGGAAGGTTGATTACTAAGTAGGAATGAATATGGAACTTTGAGTCATCATTTGCATCACTAATCTGATCGAGCTTATCAATTCTCTTATACAGTTTTACCCCTGTATTTTCCATTTTGATTATTTATTGCAGGGTGATGCATGAATAGAAGACATCTTCCAGACAACTTTGTTGACGATCCTGAAGCCTTATTCAGAAGAACAAGAGCCAAGCTCAAGAAGACATCGTCAACACTTCAGCACAAAGCTTCATCCAAATCCGAAGACCACCGAAGTTTCATCCGGAATTTGTCGACTGAATTCGAAGCCATGGCGAACAAGTCGATCCGCGAGTTCTCAGCTCCCACTACGGACAACATCCGCACTGGACCTGCTGGGGAGATCGACCGCAACTTCGAGCTCAAGCCTGGGCTCATCAACATGGTGCAAGCTAACCAGTTCTGTGGGAAGCCACATGAAGACGCTAGTGCTCATCTTCAACACTTCCTGGAGATCTGCAGCACTTTCACCATGGCTGAAGTCCCCAGAGACGCCATACTACTTCGCCTTTTCCCATTCTCACTGTTGGGGAGAGCGAAGCAGTGGTTCTACGCTACAAAGGAGAAGAACACTACGTGGGCACTCTGCTCCCCGAACTTTCTGACCAAATTCTTTCCCATGGGCAAGACCAATGCTCTCCGTGGGAAGATTACAAGTTTTCAGCAACAACATGATGAATCCATTCCAGAAGCATGGGAGCGTTTCCAAGACTACATCCTAGAATGTCCCCATCAAGCTGGCTACTGATGCAGATATTTTATCATGGGCTCATTAACAGTGCCCGTGAAACCATGGATGCTGCAGCTGGAGGAGCATTCCTATCACTCACCATACCTCAAGCCACAGCTCTTGTGGAGAAGATGGCATCCAACCAAGGTTGGAATGAAGAAAGAACTCAGACACGCAAGAGAGGTGGAGGTATGCACCGGCTCAAGGAGGTAGACATGCTGTCTGCCAAGCTAGACCTACTCATGAAGAAGCTCGATGATTGAGCTAGAGAAAAGAAAGAAGTCATGCACGTCTACGACTCCCACATGACTTGTGAGGAGTGTGGAGGTACTGGACACTCGGGCAATCACTGTCCTGAGTTGCTGGAGGACGTGAACTACATCAACAATAACAACAACTACTACAACCGTCCTCAGCAGAATCAAGGTTGGAATCAACAGAGGCCTAACTACTCAGGTAATTACCAAGGTAACAATTCTTTCAATAATAATAATAATTATCCACCTTTGAGAGAGTTAATGTCCAACCAAGGAAAGCTAATGGATAACCTGTCTAAGAAATTGGCATCTAATGATAAAATACTAGAAAATATAAATAATAGAATGGATAATTTCTCTACTGCCATCAAGAACCAGATTAGCTTTAATAAAATGATTGAATCTCAGTTGAATCAAATAGCTGCTGCTGTTCCTGCTACTAACCCCGGTATACCATCACAACCAGAAGGACTAGAATCTACAAATCTTGTAGACATGTTTGATGCAGGAGATTACTGGAGTAACCCTATCGTGGAAGTAAGTACTGACCGTCTGCCGGTCAAGAGAGGCGATCCAGGACGCCCCGTCATCCCGATCTCCATCGGCATGCGAGACTTCCCAGAAGCACTCTGTGACTTTGGCTCCAGCGTCAACATCATGCCCAGGGTACTCTATGAAAAACTCTTTTCACAACCATTATTAGAAACAACCATGTGTTTGCAGCTTGCAGATAGGACACTGAGTTTCCCGAGAGGAATATTGAAGAACATCTGTGTCCGAGTGGGTTCCTCGTACGCTCCAGCAGACTTCGTAGTGATAGAGACCGGTTCTGATGAGAGGGCTCCCGTCATCCTAGGGAGACCATTCCTGAACACCGCGGGAGCTGTCATCTATGCTAGTGCTGCCAAGATCAGTTTCTACATCAAGGGGAGGAAGGAAACGTTTTCCTTCAAGAACAAGACCGCACAAATCCCAGAGCAACCCCAATATGAACCAAGGAAGAGGACCAACAGGAGGAACAAGAGCAAGAAGCAAGTATGGACCGAGACAGCTAAGATGGTCACTGCCGTGCACAAAGGTCAAGATCGCCAACTCAAGTCACCGTTCTTGCCTAAGAAGGACGACCCAGGTATGCCAAGCATTTATTGCTCCATTAATGGGTCCCACTTCTACAAGACACTTTGCGACACTGGGTCGGGCGTCAACATAATGGCCAAGGTCACCTATGAACTTCTGTTCGGAATCATGCCCTTAAACCCAACATATATTCAGCTCCAGATGGCAGATCAGACATTCCGACAGGTCGAAGGTACAGTAACTGACGTCCCTGTCAAGATAGACGATCACTTTGTCCATACAGACTTTCAGGTTATTGACATGGGAGAAGATGAATACGATCCACCCATCATCCTTGGAAGACCATTCCTTAGTACTGTCAAAGCAATCATTTACATTGGAACTAGAGAAGTCCACATGCACTTCCCCTCTGAGAAGGTACGTCTTTACTTTACTGACCCTAACTATGTATTTGAAGAATCCAAGCAGGTCAGGACAAGAAGAAGGCGGCGTAACCACAATCAGAAGCAACAGGTCATCAAGGACGGATGGACAGATTATGAAGGAGAAGTGGTAAGATCTGAAGACATACCACTCAACCAACACTGTCCTGAGGAGACCAAAGCACCGAGACAGGTATGGAAAGAAAAGACAGTTGTACATGAAGAGGAGGCGCCGCCGGAACCACCGACTACGCCATCCACCAAGTCCCAGGACGACTGAACGAATAAGAGTCCCGTTCGGAGGACTTTAAAACACCGAACGTCTTGCCAAGAGGTAACTTGGTAGTTATCCTTTCCCTTTCAATTATTTACTTTATCTTAAATAGTTTGCTTAGTTAATCATATTCATACTATCTTAAAAAGAAAATAAAAATGTTAAAAACCCTAAAGCCCCATGTGAGTATGCGAGTGGCATAAAACCCATAAGTACATTCACTGTGGTGGTATAAAAATATATATATATATATATATAATAAATACATAAATATTTTCTTCTGCTTTATAAAAGAAAAAAAACAACAACATAAAAAAAATCAAGGAGGCTCAGCATGATAAAGGCTAGATATTTATGCTAACACTTAATCAGTTCCACAAAGCTTTGTTGTCTATTTGAGCTTCACAGAATTCAAGGAGACTAGCAGACAGAGGACATTCTAATCGCTGTCAGGGTGCTGCCGACTTTCAAATACACCTCCGCCATCTGCTAGCTACATCAGAAGAGATTATGTCAAGATCCAGCTTGGGGGAGAGCACCTCCATTATCTTGCTAAGTATTTCTATCTTTATCTTTATATTTATATATACTTCTACCTTATAAAAATAAATATATACATAACTATGAAAAAACCAAATAAAGATTTTGTGCTTATATATATATACCTATATCTTTTGCTTAGTGTGTTTTAATAAATAAATAAAGTGGCTATGCTAAACTGAATCTAAATAATAAAACTCTAGCATGAATATGATGAATAGTTGCTTTGCCTAATTTTCAAATTTGAAGTTTTCTCTCTAAGTTTAGACACAACTGTTATCATTTAAAGCTTGCTCTAAACCTGAACTTGTGGGAAGAGAACTTGATCTAAAGTCTAAGTTGTTAACGGATATGATATGGGAAGGTTGAGCTGCTGTTTATCTATTCCTAGAGATGCTAGAATTCTGGAGAATTTTATCTTTGAAAATCTTAAAATGCTACATGATGAGTTCCTGTATGATGAGAGTTTAAGTTCCTACCACAGCCATACATACTTGCTTGCTAGACTTTAAGCCATACCTTTACTTTTTACTGCTTATGAGCATTGAGTGTAGTCAAGCTGTGTAGACCCTTAGGAGCTTGTCATGCGGTTAAAATCAAGATTCACTTGCACGATCACTCATACATGCTGCTTCTACTCCGGAAGTACGCATCCACATATATCCACTCATTCTCATCTCCAGATCCACATAAAATTATTCTACTCCTAATCCGGGAGAGAATAGCCAAAAATATTTTCCCATTCTTGTTATCCCCTGTGAAATAAATGCTCAAGCTATTTTGGTTACTACCACTTGCTATATTGTTCTAAGGAGATGAGTGCTCTATACGAGGAAATAAAAAGGGGCAAGTGCCCGGAACCTTGAAAAGAAAAAGATACGAGGAAATAAAAAGGAGCAAGTGCTCGGAACCTCGATGAAAAAAAAAGAAAAAGTGTGAGAAGAGAGGTAAAAATGGACAAGTGTCCGACAGTAGAATTAGGGGTACAAGATACCCACCTGAGAGGGAAAAAAAGAAAATATAGAGCACCTCATTCTCCTCAAGAGCTTTAAAAGCAAGAAAGGTACGTATCCCCTCAAAAAGAGCAAAAGTAGAATTAGACTTTCATCATTGTTATCATCACTACCACCATACACCATTTATTCGCCACACATGCACATCTTGATTTGACTTATTGGCTTGTTTCTCTGGATCCATGGTTTGACTATGCAATAAATGTCTTGTAAGTATGTATACTTTATCTCCCACCGATGAGCTCCAGATATCAAAAGCCTTATTAGAATAGGATGAGAGAGAAGGCAATGTCACTCTGCCTTATACCACAAATACTACATACTTTGCTTTGAGAGAAGGCAGACATCATTACTGCCTTGGTGAGGATCCAGAAATACCACAAAAGAGAGACCTAAGAGAGTCATACAAGGAATCTCTGAGTTTTATTTGAAAATCTGCAAAAAAACTCCAAGAGCTATAGCTAATCAAGAATAAGAGACATGGCGCTTGACTAGACTGTTCTATCTTTTAACCGCTCAAGACAAAGGTGACGGTTGCAAGCCCCATGGTGAAAGGTATAATGAGTAAGTTTTAAGTCTTGACAGTTTACTTTAACTCAGAGATGAGACTCTATTTGAAAGCATGTGTACCGTCAAAATTCAAAGGCATTTCAGCAACTACTGAGTCTCTCCTTGCTCAGGGACGAGCAAGAGGTAAGCTTGGGGGAGTTTGTTGACGGTCCTTAAGTATCAATTATAACTATCAAATAAATAGAGAAAAGGATCCAAATGAAACCAACACCTAGACTTAGGGTTTTATCTGACAGAATTCCACGAGTTTTGCTGTTTATCTATTTCTGCAGGGGGTTATCAGGAAATACGGAAGAAAGGCCCACATGTCGGATTAATGACGGGATATTAACCGAACACGTAATTATCTTACATCTAGAAGAGTCCAGAAGCCACGAGAACGAACGGGAGGCATAACGGAGCCGGACACAGGGCGCCCGCCCTGGTCCTTAGGGCGCCCGCCCTGGCCCCGGAGCCAATCAGGCTCCGCCTCGAGGATTATGCTCCACCGACCTAGAGGATCAAGGAAAACCGTCCGTTCAATGTCGGTTTGATCCGACGGCCCAGATTCATCCGAAAGGGCTATATAAGCAAGGCCCCTGCCCCTGGAGGAGAGGCCCTCGTCTCATACTTCAAACCCTAATTCAGGAGGAGAGCCTCTGATCAAGCCCTAGAGCCACCACATCAACTAGATCTCTAGTTAGCATAGCTACATAGGATTAGAACTAGAAGGAGTCAATCTTCGATTGGTTCCCAGATCTGTCAAGAGGATTCTTGGTAATTCCTCTATTGTTCTTCAATTGTTCATCATTGTTCTTCAATATTATGAATATGACTTTGTTCTATTTCAATATATTGATTATGACTTTGCTCTACTTGATTATATTTGCAATTATATTGTTCTTAGTTTATCATAGTTATATGCTTGGCTTAGTTAGATTGGAATTATATACATGCCTAGGATCGTATAGCGTTTATCCATGTGTACAGTGGGTGAATGATAATTATTGTGTAGACGTGGTGTCTATACCGTATTTATCTGCGATTGCACCCTATATGCCGGATTGTGGGGTAGTTCGCGATAGTGACAGCTTCGTTGATTCTTATATAGTCCCCCTCTCGTGTATAGGGTAGGCAGAGCAACACTATTACAGGGGAGTGATTGCTATGTTCTTCATCTTCCTTGCTAATATTCACTATGCATGGATATAGTCTTTTCTCACCATGATTGCCAAGTATAATTGCACTAACTATGATATGCTAGACTTTATAGTTAATAATAACTTAGGGAATATCTTTGTAGTTCATCCTAATTCCATGCTAATGACTTGCTAGAATATCTGTTGAGGTGCTTATCATTATTATATGTGGCTAGCTGATCAGATTAATTATCTTTGTCACCATTATCACTTTACCTTTACTTAATGTGACATTTATACCTGTATAAAGAGATTGATAAATACTCTCGGTTATACATGCAATGATGTGTACTCAGTTCCATATTCTCATTCCATTATCAACCATGATACTTAGAAATCCCTTCCCAGTGGTAAAAATATAAATAACGATACCTGGAATACTTCCCGGTTAAAATGCTACATCGGTATTAATCTGTGCGCTTGCAGATCCCTTTTATTATTTATCTTGATGAGCAAATGCATATTTCAATACTGTGTCTCTCATGTCATGCTGGGGATGACAACTTGGCTTAAGTGGCATGAGGGATAGGTTTGGCATTTTTGGCGCCGTTATCAGAATTAGAAAACTAAGTCTACTTTTGGTAGTGACGTTAAGAATGCCCAACAGATGGTGTGGCTCGAGGTTATCGCGTGCACAGAGGCGGGCGCTATGACAGCTCAGAAGATCGAAGCCCATCGCCCGAACCACCGGGTCCCAGGGTCTTTAGCAAGGCCATACGAGAAACAATACTCCCGGCACGGTTCCGCCCTCCCACGACTCTCACCAAGTACAACGGCGAGACCAAACCCAAACTTTGGCTCGCTGATTTCCACTTGGCGTGTCAGCTGGGCGGGGCCACCGACGACTGAGTCATCATTCGACAACTCCCCCTGTTCCTGTCCGACACTGCTCGAGCCTGGCTCGAGGATCTTCCGCCTCGACAGATCCACGACTGGGACGATCTCATGAGGGTGTTCGAGGGAAACTTCAAGGGGACCTACATGCGCCCCGGCAACTCATGGGACCTCCGGAGTTGCAAGCAGAAGCCGAGCGAATCCCTCCGGGATTACATCCGGTGTTTCTCCAAGCAACGCACCGAGCTCCCTAACATCACCAACTATGACGTGCTCATGGCCTTCCTCTCTGGAACCACCTACAAGGAGTTGGTCTGAGAGTTGGGCCGTAACACCCCCCTCACTGCCAACGGATTGATGGACATCATCACCAACTTTGCCGCCGGCAAGGAGGCAGTTGGCGCTATCTTTGGCGGTGATCAGAACAAGGGGAAGCAGAAGGTCGACGATCCCACGGGCTCCAGCCGGGGCTCCAAAAGGAACAACCGAAAGAAGAAGAAGAACCAGCAGGGCAAGATCGAGGCCCCGGCCGACGAACTTGTTGCTGCCACTGAACGCAAGAAACCTCGAGGGCCCCCCGGCGGGGGCATCTTCGACAAGATGCTCAAAGAGCCGTGTCCCTACCACAAGGGGCCCACAAACCACAACCTCGAGGACTATCACATGCTCTGTAGGTACTTTGAAGGCATAGGTGTCAAGAAGGACGACAAGAAGGAAGATCCCAAGGGCGACGACAAGGATGGGGGGTTCCCTGAAATCCACAACTGCTTTATGATCTACGGAGGGCCCTCGACCCGCCTCTCGACACGCTAACGCAAACGAGAATGGCAAGAGGTTTTCTCCGTACAGCCGGTGATCCCCCACTTTCTTGACTGGTCCGAGGTGGCCATCACTTTCAACCGTGATGACCATCCCGACTACGTCCCTAATCCAGGGGTCTACCCGCTTGTTGTTGATCCCATCATCGCCAACACACGCCTCACCAAGGTGCTCATGGACGGCGGTAGCAGCCTAAACATCATCTACGCTCAGACCCTCGACCTCCTGGGGATCGAGAGGACGCGCCTCCAACCCAGCGTCGGGGGCTTCCATGGAGTCGTGCCAGGGAAGCGGGTGGAACCTGTCGACCGGGTCGACCTGCCTGTCTGCTTTGGCACTCCCACCAACTTCAGAAAGGAGACCCTCACTTTCGACGTGGTCGGATTCCGTGGAACGTAGCACGCCATCCTTGGGCGCCCATGCTATACCAGGTTCATGGCGGTCCCGAACTACACCTACCTCAAGCTCAAGATGCCAGGCCCAAACGGCGTCATAACCGTCGGGCCCTCATACGAACACGCCTACGAGTGCGACGTCGAGTGTGTCGAGCACGGAGAAGCCGTCTTGGAATCGGCAACCTTGGCGGCGGACCTCGATGGTCTGGCCAATGAGATCCCCGACCCAAGCGCCACGCCGGCAGCTTCGAGCCCGCTGAGGACGTCAAGCTCGTGCCCGTCGACCCCGCCGACCCAAAGGGAAAGGCGCTGAGCATCAGCGCCACCCTCGATCCCAAATAGGAAACAGTGCTCATCGACTTTCTCCGCGCTAACGTCGACGTCTTTGCATGGAGTCCCTCAGATATGCCGGGCATACCCAGGGAAGTCACCGAGCATGTCTTGGGGATCCGAGCTGGCTCCAAACCGGTGAAGCAACGCCTGCGCCGCTTCGACGAGGAGAAGCGCAAGGTCATCGGTGAGGAGATACACAAACTGCTGGAGGCCGGGTTCATCAAGGAGGTTCATCATCCCGAGTGGCTAGCTAATCCTGTATTAGTTAAGAAGAAGAGTGGGAAGTGGAGGATGTGTGTAGACTACACTAGTTTAAATAAAGCATGTTCAAAAAGTTCCTTTTCCTGTACCACGTATTGATCAAATCGTTGATTCCACTGCGGGATGTGAAACTCTTTCGTTCTTAGATGCATATTCCGGCTACCACCAGATCAAAATGAAGGAGTCCGACCAGCTCGCGACTTCGTTCATTACCCCCTTCGGCATGTATTGCTACGTTACTATGCCCTTCGGTCTCCGGAACACGGGGGCTATGTACCAGCGATGCATGCAACACGTTTTTGGGGAACATATCGGACCAACCGTCGAGGCTTACGTCGATGACATCGTTGTCAAAACCAAAAAAGCCGATAATTTAGTAAACGACGTCGACGTTGTGTTCAAATGCCTCCGGGCAAAGAACATCAAGCTCAATTCTGAGAAATGCGTTTTTGGTGTTTCTCGAGGTATGCTTTTAGGGTTCATCGTGTCCAAGCATGGCATCGAGGCCAACCCAGAAAAGATCACTGCGATAACCAAGATGGGCCCTATCCGAGATCTTAAGGGCGTACAGAGGGTCACGGGCTGCTTGGCAGCGCTTAGTCGCTTCATCTCGCGCCTCGGTGAAAAAGCACTCCCTCTGTACCATCTCCTGAAGAAATCGGAACACTTCTCATGGACCCTCGAGGCTGAAGAAGCTCTTGCAAAACTCAAAGCTACGCTCTCTAACTCACCGATCGTCATCCCTTCGACCCAGGGGAACCGCTCTTACTTTATGTCGCCACCACAACACAAGTAGTCAGCGCGGTCTTGGTTGTCGAGAGGGCCGAGGAAGGACGTACCTTGCTCGTTCAGAGACCGGTCTATTTCATTAGCGAGGTGCTCTCAGAAACTAAGGTACGCTACCCGCAGATCCAGAAGCTGCTATATGTCATTGTCTTGACACGGCGCAAACTCCGTCACTACTTCGAGGGCCACTCAGTGATCGTGGTTTATTCTTTCCCCCTGGGAGAGATAGCCTAGAACCAGGAAGCCTTGGGTAGAATAGCCAAGTGGGCGGTAGAGCTCATGGGCGAGACCCTCTCGTATGCACCGCGCAAGGCCATCAAATCCCAGGCACTAGCAGATTTCTTAGCCGAGTGGACCGACACTCAACTCCCCCTAGTACAACTCCAGGCTGAGATGTGGACCATGTACTTTGACGGGTCGTTGATGAAAACGGGAGCAGGCGCGGGTTTGCTCTTCATCTCACCCCTCGGAGTTCACATGCGCTACGTCGTCCGGCTTCATTTTTTGCATCGAATAACGTTGCCGAATACGAAGCACTCGTCACAGGCCATCGAACTAGGGGTCTGACACCTCGATGTTCGAGGTGACTCCCAACTCATGATTGATCAGGTTATGAAGAGCTCGAGCTGCCGTGACCCCAAGATGGAAGCCTACTATGAATAAGTATGGCGGCTTGAGGACAAGTTTCACGGTCTCGAACTCAACCACGTCGCACGCAGGTATAATGAGGCCGCAGATGAACTCACAAAAATTGTGTCTAGCTGAGCTACGGTCCCACTAGACGTTTTCGTGAGAGACCTCCACCAACCGTCCGTCAACCTTGGGTAGGACGGAGGGGTCGACGGGCTGTCACTCGACCCCCCCTATCCGAGGCAGAAGCCCCCTCGACCGGGGCTGAGGCCATGCAGGTGGAAGGCTCGACCCCACCATCTAACCCTGAGCCTGACTGGCGCACCCCGTACCTCGACCATCTTGTTCGAGGGGACCTCCCCTTGGATAAGATCGAGGCACGAAGGGTCACCCACCGGGCTAAGTCCTTTGTGATCTTCGGCGACAATAGAGAGATATATCACCGCAGCCCTACAGGTGTCCTCCAACACTATATCACAAACGAGGAAGGCAGAAGCCTGCTAAATGATCTACACTCGGGGGCTTGTGGCCACCACGCGGCACCTCATACTCTTGTTAGAAATGCTTTCCGACAGGGTTTTTATTGGCCAACCGCAGTCTTCGACGCCATCAAGCTAGTACGCTCCTGCAAAGGCTGCCAGTACTATGCTCGTCAAACTCATCTCCTAGCTCATGCCCTGCAAACCATCCCCATCACATGGCCGTTTGCTGTTTGGGGGCTCGACCTTATCGGACCTTTAAAAAGGACAACTGGTGGCTTCATCCATTTGCTCGTTGCCATTGACAAATTTTCCAAATGGATCAAAGCCCATCCTATCACCAGCATCAGGTCTAAGCAAGCTGAGCTCTTTTTCACCGACATCATCCACCGCTTTGGGGTTTCCAACTGTATCATCACGGACAATGGCACCCAATTTACTAGGAAAAAGTTTCTGGATTTCTGCGACCACCACCACATTTGTGTGCTCTGGTCGGCCGTAGCCCATCCAAGAACAAATGGCCAAGTAGAACGTGCCAACGGCATGATCCTACAAGGTCTGAAACCCAGAATCTTGGACAAGTTAAATAAACACGGCAAGAAATGGGCTGCCGAGCTTCCCTCGGTCCTGTGGAGCCTAAGAACAACACCGAGTCGAGCCACGGGGTTCACTCTGTTCTTCTTAGTCTACAGGTCTGAGGCTATGCTCCCAACTGATATAGAATACAGATCCCCGAGGTTGAAAGCCTACAACGAAAGAAATAACGACGCCACAAGAGAGGACGCCCTCGACCAGCTTGAGGAAGCCCGAGATGTGGCTCTGTTACACTCTGCCAGGTATCAACAAAGTCTCCAACGCTACCACGACAGACACGTCCGCAGACGCGACCTCAACGTCGGTGACCTGGTGCTACGTCGAAACCAGAGCACCAAGGGACGGCACAAGCTCAAGCCCCCGTGGGAAGGGCCGTACATCATCGCAGAAGTACTAAAGCCGGGCACCTACAAGCTATCCAATGAGAAGGGCGAAATGCTCACCAACACTTGGAACATTGAACAACTAGATCATTTTTTCCCTTAAAAAGCCTCGAGGCTCTGTAAATTCTGGTCAATCTCATCAATAAAGAAAACTACAGTATTCAAAGTTTCGTTTCATAAACAGCTAGGAAGGATCGACTCTGTTCTCTCAGAATCGACCCTCCCTCGGGGGCTACAAGGGGGGAACCCCCTGTCCCTGGAAAAACTCGTTCTCTTTTTCAAAAACAAACAAAGTTGTCACTTAAGTCGACAACGCCGCGGTGGCACCAAAGGGCAGTTGAGCCGCGAGGGCACTTGCACCTCCAAGGTTGCGGTACCTTCACTCACCCCTCACGCCTAGGTGTGCGACCGCACGATAAGAGGACCTAATGACGATTTGTAACTTTGGAAAACAATACATCCCTGGCCGCTTTGGGTCAAGCTCCTACACGATCTGCAAGGCCGCAAGAGCTCCCTGAAGCTCGAGGGTAGTCGAGCCGCGAGATCACCTACGCCTCCGAGGCTACGGTACCTCCACTCACTCCCTTGCGCCAAGGGGCGCGACGGCGTGCTAAGTACATCCTGCGAGGACATGATCCAAGCGAAAAAAGGGAAGGAAAACTCAAACAAAACTTAAAATGACCGATGCAGGTTTACATTTTGAATGTTCAAGGCCTCCGAGGCCACCGCAACCAAAGTCAAAAAACACTAAATTATTACACGGGCCTTCATGCCCAGATTTGTCTCACAGGCCCTCGTCGTCGGCAGGCGGAACCACCTCGACCTCGAAGAGCTTGGCCAGGCGACTTCCAGGCTCCTCAGCTGCTTCAATCAGGTCCAGACAGACGGTTTCGTTCTCCTCATCCGTCCGATCCGGGTCCATGATAAAGCCATCGGCGACAAGCTCCATATCATATACAAACCCTGACCGGACGACGGCCAGTGCCCTCTTCACGCCATGATGAAGGCCGCCCCGTATCCTTTCTCGGACAAGGCGCCCCAGCGCCACCATCCGGCGGACAAAGGAGTTCCCCGGGGCATCCTCCTTAGTGTCGAAGTTGGGCTCGACCCCCAGACCATCGCACATGGAGGAAATGGCGCCCTGGAGCAATTGAGTCCGCTAGGCCTTGGCCTCAAAAAGGTTCTGGAATGAGGTCGCCGCCGCCTGAGCCGCCCGATGCTCCTTCTCCAGCTCTGGAACACAAGCATTAGGATAGCATAAGCCTAGGACCTCGACACTAGAGCCACAGCGTCGCAAGAAGCTTACCCTCAGAATGGGTCTGCCAGCCCATGACCTCATCGCGCAGCTCCCCGCACACCTTCTCGGATGCTCGGAGAGCATCGTCCCTGTCACGGAGCGCCGCCCTCAGCACCTCAAGCTCCCGGTCGGCGCCCGAGAGAGCCTCGTCCCTCTCTCAGACCACCCCTGATAACGTCACAACCTTGTTTTCCAAGGTCCTAACGCGGGCTGACGCCATCCCGACCTGAGCACTGAGGGCATCGCGCTAGCCGCCAACCAGGGCAATATCTTCCTCGAGCTCCTTAACACGCGCCAGCAGTGGCGCGAGTCCTCACGAGCCTTGGCAGCCTCTTCCCGAGCCCTCGCCGCATCGTCACGCGCCGAGACCTCGGCCGCTCGGGCCTGTGTCGCCTCCTCTTTTACCGCCGCATAGGCGACGCGAAGCTCGGCTGCCTCATCACTCTGATGGGAAAGCCGCTGGTTGGCCTCCTCGACCAGAGCCCGTTGCCGGGATAGCGCCGCCCACACACCGCTCTCATTACGAATGAAGAGCGACTTGCGGTGAGAACGCTCCTTAAGCTCCTGACCATGGTTCAAAATCAAAGAAATTAGAACCAGAGAAAGGGGATGAAAAGAAAGCAAAAAACCACCAAACTCAACTTACCTCGAGGGCGTCTAACATGCCTCATGACAGGGCCTCCGAGGCCACATGAAGTGATCACACCGTGTGCCGCCGGAGACCCTCGAGGTACGGCCAGTGATGCACCTCGTCTCCATCGTTCAGCGCAAAAATAGGCTCCGCGCCAGGGTTGGATGCATCCCTGAACTCAAGGGACGACCCCCCAGCGCGGCAGCTCCTCCTCTGCCTGTACCAAGGCCAGCCCGGCAAGGTCCGGCCATCCGGTCGGCGACCCAACCGGGCAACTCTCCGGCACCGCGGAAGGACCGGCCTGGTCTGTAGCCTCGGCCCT
The DNA here is from genome assembly GCA_038087645.1 of Saccharum hybrid cultivar R570. Taxonomy (NCBI): domain Eukaryota; kingdom Viridiplantae; phylum Streptophyta; class Magnoliopsida; order Poales; family Poaceae; genus Saccharum; species Saccharum hybrid cultivar. Next base: position 5,657,080 of record JAQSUU010000112.1, on the reverse strand, counting down.
CTCAACCACTGTGGAGGGACCGGCCTGGTCCGCGGCCTCGACCTCCTCAGCACCCACCACCTGCTTCCCCTTGTCGATGGGGGAGTCATCAAGGGTGAGGTCAACCACGGCCGGGGTCGACCCTTCCGCCAAGGCTGGCGCCTCGATCGCCAGCGCCACCACCGGGACCATGGGCGGGGGCGCGACAGCCCCACTCTCCACTTCAACCGCCGGCTCCGCCGGCGAGTCTTGCTGCGGCTGTAGCTCCCCCGGCTGCGCTGCCTCCTATCCCGCCTCTGGCGGGACCTCCACCACCACCTCTTCAACATCCATCCGCCCCGCGTGCTTCGGCCTCTGTGGCCTCGACGGAAGCCTGGGCGGTCGTCGATGACCCAGGCTCTACCCCACCCGTGCTGGGCGCTGCCGCTTCTGACGGCCCCGACCCCTGCGTGGCAGGCCCGGAACCGGCAGCTTCTTGGGCACCCGCTTCCGCTTGGGCAGCCGCCTCCCACTATTTCAGGCGCTCCGTCGCGGCCTGGAGTCTTTCGACCTAGGCGAGGTCATCAGCCGCCGTCCGCATGATGACGACAGCACCCGACCGGAGCGCCTTCACGGGGGTCGGCCCCGCGAGCTCCACCTTGCGCTTGTGCCTAAGGAGTAAGTAAGTACGTAAGAATAAGAAACAGGACTGCTAAGTAACAAAAAAATAGGGCAGAAAAAGTTTACCCAGAAAGGGGCAGCAGGGGCCTCGACCCCTGCTGATCGGAGACCCCCGATGACGCCTGCGGTGGCCTTACCGCCAGCCCCCCTACGGGCCGGGTGCTCCTTGAGGCTCTGGTTGGCTGGCCGCCTTGGGCCCTCTATGCCTCCGAGGCCAGCTGGCCTCAGGTCCTCACACCCGTAGGCGGCACCCCCGATGACGACGCTAGCGGCGTCGTCCCAACCACCGGCTAAACCTGCGGAGCCTGGGCTCGCGGGGGCAGCGTCGTCAACCCCCCCTGTGGGGTCCGAGATGAGGCGGCCCCTCCCATCGAGGGGCCCGCCTCTTCGCCCGCCTCCTGCATCTCCTCCTCTACCTCGACGATCACGGGGGCCAGCCCCGACGCCTCGGAGGTCGACCCCCCGACGGGCTCCAGAAAGGGGCGCACGTCGGGAAGGTCCACCAGCCCAATCGCGGCGTCATACCGCGATAGGGCGTCGTCGTCCCCGTCACTGTCATCGTCGTCCTCCTCCCCCGGGACCATCTCGGAGGGAGACTCCTCGAGGGGAAGCCCATTGAGGCTCTGCTGACGCCGACGCTTCTTCAGCTCCTCCCGCTCCTTGGCCTTACGAATCTAGCGCTTCTTGGTGGCATCCTTCTTCTTCTTGGATGCCTGCTGGCATCGGACCTCCCGAGCAGGCTAGTCCTCTGGGAGCGACGGCCGCGTCTCCCTCACCGTCAACAAATCCTATGCATCGACCTCGACTAAATTAGTAAAAAGAGTCTAAAAACAGACAAACTGGAAAAATACTAGCAGTAGCACTTACCAGGGGTTCAAATCCCTGGGTGGGCCGCATCGGCACCTTGTCAACGTCTTCTGGCTTCAAGTTCCCCACCATCCGGTGCGCACGCCGGATGACCTCGTCGAGGGGGAGGGACTCGTGCGACATCCTGCTCCCCTCCAATGACGCTTCCGGCGTCATCTGGTCAAGCCGGAGTCGACGCTGCGACAACGGCATCACCCTCCGATGGTGGAACGCCGTGGCCACCGCCGCCGCCGTCAACCCACGCTGGCGGAGCTATCGCAACGCGGCGAGCAGCGGGTCCAGCCATGGCTTCTCGACCTCCACGACGCCATAGGCCCAGTTCTCCTCTTGAGCCACCAGCACTTGGCCGGTATACCTCGGCAGCTGACTCTCGTCATTGCGGAGGTAAAACCAGCCGTCGTGCCAGCCGCTGTTCAAGGAGATCAGCTGGGCCGGGATGTACTGGTCGCTGCGACCAGACCGAACCTGCAGCACGCAACTCCCCGCACGCACCGCACGCCGCGTCCCTCGCTCCTCCGCCTTCTTGGCGAAGAACTCCGCCCTGAAGAGATGGAGCCACAGGTTCCACTGTGGATCCATCCCCAGGTACCCCTCACAGACCGCCACGAAAATGGCGGCCTGTGCGACGGCGTTGGGGGCGAGGTGGTGCAGCTCCACCTTATAGTAGTGGAGGAGCGCGTGCATGAAGGGGCTGGCTGGCACGCCAAACCCCCGCTCGTGGAAGCAGATGAAGCTGACCACATAGCCTTCTGGGGGCGTCGGCTCTCGGTGGTCGGACAGCGGCGCGATCCATTCTGGCTGCGACCGGCTCGTCATCGGCCGCAGCAGTTCGTCGCAGACCAGCTCTTCCAACCTCCTCTCCGTCACCAAGGAGGCGGCCCACTCATCAGCGGGGAGGAGCTGGCTCTTGTTTGCCATTGCCGCTGGGAAGCTACACGGGCGAGAAAAGGCGATGGCGGCGGCGCTGGATGAGGGCTGAAGGGCGCAAGGGGGCAGAGAAACCAATCTGGGGCGAGGAAGGCAAGGATGCAATGGGCCTGTGGTGGAAAACGGACCCCCAGGCCTTGCTCTTATAGCCCCGACGGAAGCCCAACGGGCGCGCGAAAAGGTAGGAGCAGTTTTTGCATTTAATGCCCTCACCTAACCATTTCCTCAAAAACTCGCAGATATGGGCACGTGGTCGCCATCCACGTCGTAACCGTCACACCACATCGCCCACTACTGCGCCGATCTCGCTTCCCCTCCTAAAAAGGCGCGCCCAACAAACGGACAAGGGAAAGATCCGCGGACGGATATTCCCAGATACCAGGGAAACAGGCTCCGAGCCCAGTATGAATCTCGAGGGAATGGGAGCTGGCCCTCGACTAGGGTTCGACAGCTGCCCTCGAGTGACAGAGTTAGGGACGACTAGGGGTGCACCCACACATGGCCAGGGCTCGAGCCACGCTCTCGAGGCACCCCAAGATGTATTCGAGGCTGCATGAGAAGGTCGACGTAGGAATCCCCTCGGAGGAAGGCATCGAGCCCTCGAATCCCATCGCAGGGAATCAAGATTCACACGACCGCTCCTTGGTATTCTTGAGAGCGCCCCAGGGCCGCTAGCCGACTCCTACCGAATGGAGCACGGGCACACACTCGAATTTCCCCGCTAGTAGCTCGCCGGAGATCATCGGGACTCGCCCAAACAGGGGTAGTACGACGTTCCCCACCCCTCCTCCTCTTTCCTAAAGGAGGAGCGTGAGAGTCGAACGACAAAAGACGACCGAGACTCTGATCGACCCCGTGCGTACGAGGCTCGGGGGCTCGACCGCAACAGACCAAACTTCGAACGAAAAGACACGAATCACACTGCAATTTGAGACCATTCCCCAATAGAACGCATAAAAGACCTCGGAGGAGTCCAAATACTCCCCCGAGGCCTTGGGGGCTATACCCGGCGGGTGCACTCGCGCGCCCCCACCGGAAAAAACCACGGCGCTATGACTCCAGTTCATTTACTAATGAGCTTCTGAGAGAGTGACCACACACTCACCCAAAGGCTCGGGGGCTACTGTCGGTACCAATAGTATAGGGGTACCGACAATCAACGGTTAAAACGAACGAAACATTAATGCGCACACACAGCAGGAACCAAAAATAGCGGACGATGTACCTCGACTGCGTTCCGACTCGCACGAGGCCGGCTCGACGAGACACCTCGACCATGCTTCGACTCCGCCTCATACGAGGCACCCTCGACGGGACGCCTCGACCGCGTCCCAACACGCACACGGCCCGTATGACAAGGCATCTCGACTACCGACAAAACTCCGACTCGCATGACCCCGGGTCGAAACGCTCGACCCACTCTGTTCCACCTACTCTGAGCCGAAAGTCAGAGCATTCAATGCGATTACCTGCAACCATCTACAGACATGGCTAAAGCCGTGACCGACGTAGGAGCAACTCCAATGTCCGTCCTCACTTTTTACCGCCCATCCCGTGATGGGAGGTGAAACCCGTCACTGTGCACACCCTACCACGTACTGTTTTGCCACCGATCACCCTCGAGGGAGGATACGACAAGGTCCGTGTTCCACGATCTCGGGGATTCGGCCTTATCCGCCCGGCCTCGACCCAACCTCGACCTGGCCTCGACGTCCACCGCCGGTTAACAGGAGAGAAAGGCCAACGCGGCACAGGACTCAGGGTCACTTCGTCGTCTCGTCCCCGATGTCATCACGGTGCCCGGGGATGGCCGGCCATTCCTGGGGCACGTCGCTACAGCCACCCCCCACAGGGATCGACAAAACTTCACCTCCAGGCATCCCGGTGCCCCGGCCTCCTCTTTCCCTATAAAAGGGCAGGTCAGGGCTCTGCAAGGGGCAGAAAAAGACACAAGCCAGAAGTCAGGTGCTAGCTAGCAAAGGCATACAATCCACAGATCAACATCTCAAGCAATCACCTTTGTACTCTCCCATTTTCCTTTGAGACCTGGGCTCAGTTCCCTCTCACTGCTTGTAATCCCTACGCAAACACTTAGGTGCAAGGAAATATAACACTCCCTCCTCCCCGCTGGACGTAGGGCCTTCTTTTGCCCGAACCAGGATAAACCCATGTGTATTCCCCTTGCATCACCATCCGAGTTAGGGACAGCAGCACTCACTCGTCGGCTTAGGACCCCCATGGGACCGAACACCGACAGTTGGCGCGCTAGGGAAGCGGACGGAACCTGTCGGCCGGGTCGACCTGCCTGTCTGCTTTGGCACTCCCACCAACTTCAGAAAGGAGACCCTCACTTTCGAAGTGGTTGGATTCCGTGGAACGTACCACGCCATCCTTGGGCGCCCATGCTATGCCAGGTTCATGGTGGTCCCGAACTACACCTACCTTAAGCTCAAGATGCCAGACCCAAACGGCGTCATAACCGTCGGGCCCTCATACGAACACGCCTACAAGTGCGACGTCGAGTGTGTCGAGCACGGAGAAGCCGTCTTGGAATCGGCAACCTTGGCGGTGGACCTCGACGGTCTGGCCAATGAGATCCCCGACCCCAAGCGCCACGTCGGTAGCTTCGAGCCCGTTGAGGACGTCAAGCTCGTGCCCTTCGACCCCGCCGACCCAAAGGAAAAGGCGCTGAGCATCAGCGCCACCCTCGATCCCAAATAGGAAACAGTGCTCGTTGACTTTCTCCGCGCTAACGTCTACGTCTTTGCGTGGAGTCCCTCGAATATGCCGGGCATACCCAGAGAAGTCGCTGAGCACGCCTTGAGGATCCGAGCCGGCTCCAAACCGATGAAGCAACGCCTGCGCCGCTTCGACGAGGAGATGCTGTGCGGGTAACGTCGTAACTGCGATGTGCGATTGACATTGACTCTTTCGGTAGCTAGAGAACGTTTCTAGTTCTCCGTAATGCTTCCTTGTACAGATTTTTGTTGCATCTTAAATTTTACATAAATATAGAACTTTGTATCATATGACCATTTATATTTTTGTTGAAATTGTGTTCATGTACGTCGATCTGGATGTTTTTTTTTTTCAAATAGGAGCATGCATTGGAACGGATGGGAGGACGCACCGAGATATCGAGGATTCATTCATTCATTGGCTAGCGGCCTGGCGCGGTCAGCCAGTCGGGCAAAGTCAAAGAGAGAGCTAGCGCGCTGCTTGCGTTAGCGATGATATTGCCAACAGCTGTCAAGGGATCGGATACGTATAAACAATAACTAGTACAACTGTCACGTACTAATACGTCCGATCCAAACCCCTAAAAAACCGCCCAAGTTTGCATTGTGTTTCATGGGCGTGTAGGATATTCTACTCTCTGTTATCATTCTAAATAAATAGAATAAGACAATAAAGTAGCAAGGTTAAATAAATTACGAATAAGTAAGTAGCAGTGAACTTTATTGATACAAAGATGCCATAGAAAACAGCAACATTTAAAACCTGTCGTCTGGATCCCTTTCAGTGGGCTGAACGGGAATCAGTTTCCTAATTTGGCCTCTTTGGCTGGCCCATGAACTGCAAAGCTGAGATTAATTCCAGGCCTTTCTAAGGCTTGAGAGGCTGAGATGGCAGCTCTCGTCAAATTATGGGCCTGCCGGCCTGCCCACTCCTGTGTTGTAGGGTACCCAGCGCCTAGCAGCCTAGCGCCCCGGCGGAGAAGGTAGAGGAGAAGGTAGAAGAGGGTGACGGGGGAGAAGTATATAAGGAAAAATAAATAAATATGTTGTTGATAAGCAGGTTCTAAGAAAAAAAAACAAGATTTGATACGAATAAATTACTTATACATATACATACTTTTAGGGGATGAGAAAAGATCAAAGAAAGGTGATTTAATACTTTTTATGTTCTATAAATTAAAGACATTTTGATTTTTTAGATACATTATTTTTACTAAAAGCATGTATCAAGACATATATAGTGTATGCCAAAGTGAATAGCGAAAACTATGTATCTAAAAAAGCTTTTAGAATGGAATGAGTAGAAATTAAAGGCACCTAAAAGCCTGAGATGACAGAAGGGGAAAATAATCACCCTGTTCGGCAGGATGTTTCTGTGGCTTATAAGCCGACTGTGGCTGTTTTGTTGTGAGAGAAAAACACTGTACCACGGCTGATAAGCCGTACTGATAAGAGCAGCCGAACAGGGTGAACATTACACTCACATGGATTGGTTTGGTAAAACAGCTGGCGCGCGCAATCCAAGACCAACAGCGAAGTAGCAAGGTTGAGAAAGTTCAAATAGAAATTAAGATCAATTGATAAATGGGCAGGGCAGCTGGGCAGGACGCACCACACGACTTTTACATAGGATGCAGCGTCAAAGTCGTCGACGTACAAAATGCTCGAACGGGTATGAAGAAAAAGGGTGGCCGCGTCTCCCTTAGACTGACCGCACTCGTCCATCCCCTATATCATCTTCTATAAGGAATATTCCGTCCTAGTCATTCCTCTATACCATTTTCTGTCGCACACATCAATCTCTATATCATCCTCTATATCTCCAGTGGGACCCACCTCCTCTTTTTTTACCTCAATACCAACTACCCACATGCGGGTCCCACACGTCAGCCTCACCTCCTCCTTATCCACCCGCACCCATCTCCCTCCCCATTCTCTCCACCCGTGTCTCTCTCTCTCCCCTCCCGGCGCCGGCCGCCGCTCCTCCCGGCGCCTCTTCCTCTCCCCAGTGCAGGGCCGGGCGTGGAGCTCTCCCGCGCGGCCCACGGCGGCCCCCACGGTGGAGCTCGAGGAGCTCCCACGACGGCACCTCTCCGGCGGCGGCAGACCGAGCTAGGCCGGAGGAGCTCCCACGGCGGTGTCGGCGCGGTGCGGCTCCGGGCTCCGGCTCCAAGCGCGGGCGCGGGGACAGCCGACTCCCTCCACCTCCGTCGCGGATCGAGTGGCGCAGCCTCCCTGCTCCCTCCTCCCTCCACCTCCGTCACGGATCGAGGTCCCACCGGGCGGCAGCCGCGAGCGGGGCCATGGACGCCGCCGAGCTCAACGACGGCGGGCTGAGATCCGGTGGCTCCTCGCCAACTCCGGCCGACGGCGCGCTCCTCCTCCTCTCTCCTACTCCCCCTTCCTGCTCATGGCGCGGACAAACAGGCGCGCAGGCCCCACGCCACGGTGGCCGATGGCGGACGTCCGCTATCCGTCCGCCATCTCGCTATATTTAGTGGACGGGCGCGAGTAGCGGACGGGATAGCGGACGCTGCTGCAGCTCTCCCGTTCGACATGGCGTATGCTATATGCGTTTAGCGGAGCTTTTACCGGACCCAGTGCGGTTAGTCTTAGCTGCCAAAATCAATGTGAACCGGCATTCTGGCGTGTCGCATGCTCTCAAGGCTCAAGCTTGCTTAGATGATATCCATTCCGTATCAAAATAACTACACATTTTAATTTGTATAAGAGTTAAATTTTTTTGAAATTTAACTAAACATACAGAAAATAGTATCAATGTTCTATTTGTAGATAAATTTATTTTGAAATCATATTGTACATCCAATCTATAATACATATATCATAAATATTAATATTTTTTTTGAATATATTAGTTAAATTTAAAATCTTTTTGTGAAGCGATATGTTGAAACAGATGAAATATATATATTACCAAGAAGCATACCTCGCATGTTGTTGCAGGAAAATTTTAGTGGATGATGACTTAGATCACTTTCATGAATAGTTAAGGTCATAATCTATATGTTGCTGGACTGCTGGTGGATTTTTTTTTTTGCATATCGAGATCGAATTATAGTGCGGTTTAGAATTACAAGCTATGTATAGATATATAGACTATAACATATATAGATAGATATAGAGATACATACATAATTATATATTATTATTAATTAATTTGACGCGGGGCACGAAGCTTCCTCAGGTGTCAGCCCCCTCCCGACTCCGTCCGTGTTCAGACTGACGACGCACCCCCGTCCCCGTCGTGACATTACGAAGCTTCGTCAGTTGGAGAAGCACACCGCACACCCGTCCTCACCACGGGCAAGGCGCCTTCGTCAGCTCGGTCTCCGCCACCCTGGGGAGGGCTTGCCGCGCTTATATATTTCCACTCTCGATCCCACACCCACACGTAGCCAGCCAGTACCGTTCAAAACGAAAAGAAAAAAAAAATAAACACATAGCCAGCCAGCAAGGCGCTCACTTGCCCAGCAGACGCTCATGAGCCACCACCAGTCTAGGCGGGAGCGGCGGCAGGGCGACACCGACGGCGCCTCCGCCTCCGCCTCGGCGACCAGCTGGTTCCCCGCGGGCGCGGCACTGGGGGCTGCAGGCTTGGCCACCGCTTCCACGGCGATCACCTGCATGGCCATCTCCAAGCAGTCGTCCGACCCGCCGCCGGCGGCGTTGTTCCAGCAAGGGAACGACGACTCCAGCTGCTGCTACCTCCTCGCGCTATCGGGGCTCTTCTATTCGGGGATCGCCGAGCTCGGCGCCGCCGTCTGGGTGATGGCCGAACCCCGCGGCCGCGTCGTCGCCGGCAGGAGGCTCGTGTACGCGTCCCTCGTCCCGCTGACGGCCGCCGTCGGCCTGCTAGCGGCGGCCACGCTCTTCTGGTGACGTATACACGTAGCGTCACTCCAGATTGCGCCACTGACAAGGCTATATATTGTCCAGCTATAATAAGTGGATGAAGGCGTGCTTATTAATTTTCCATGCTGGGAGATGATCTGCACGTGTAGCTTTGTTCCACTCCCATTCGGGGTCGTGCTCGTGCGTGCGTTGGTACGGTTGCGTCCAGTCGTCGAGTCGAGTTTAACTGATTAATTATTTATTATATTATTATAATTACTATGTCGCATATTTGCCGTAAGTACGTGTCGTCGTGTCCTGTACGTACTAGTTCTACTGAAAATATGACTTCGCCCTGCGTTCTTTCAAGTTTCAACTGAGCAAATACGAATGGGGTGCGCTTGCCTGTATAGGATTTTACTGTATGGGTGTGAATATATATATGATGAAAATTTGATAATTATCCCTGTTTTTTATATATTTTTGTGGGTGCGTCCGCACCCTGCATGGTGTATATAGATCCGCCCACAACCGTACCTTTCAATGAAACAGACGTTGAGAACATAAACAACTGAAACGTATCTTCTTACAACTAATTTTAGATATTAACAAACAACACTATATATATACTTTGATATATACTCCAGGATGCATCTCTACATAGAGCTTCTTTGCAACGCAAGAGTTTCACATAAATCAGTTCATTTTCACACACAAAACGTAATAAAAAAAATCCCGCAATCCAAAGGGCCCTTAAACTTGTTTGAAAATTTGGTGATGCATTATTTTGCTTGTACCCAATGTCCGTACTTTCTGATAAAATAGATGTTGAGAGGATAATAATCATGTTTCCTCCAAGGTACTCGACCTTTTCCAACTGAAGCATGCAGTGTTATAAACTTACAACTAATTTTAGATCTTGTCGAGCATTACAACTTTAGTATAGGACATTGTTTTCATTCCGAAATTGTTTGAAAAATTTAATGCCAATTTTGAAAATTTATAATAAATACTTAAGACCTAAAATGTCTTCAAATAAAAAATTGTCAACTATAAAGTTATAGATCGTGCTGACCACTATGACTTTGGTGTTGACTATGTCAACATCAAATGGTCGTTTGAAAATTCTAAAAATAAATTTTAAAATCTAAGAACTTAAATACCTATTGAGGACACTCAAAACAACTTCAAATAAAATATAAACTACAAAGTTCTAGATCACATTGAGAATTATAACTTTGGTCTAGACCATGTCAATATTAGAGATCATACAAAAATTCTAAATTTTGAATTTCAAATTCTATGAACTTAGAACAAAATCTTAAGATGTCCACTTCTATCAAAATGGCTTCAACTCATCCACCAGAGAAGCTGCTTCACATGAGGAGCTAGAGCCCTATCAAATAGTGCCATGTTATTCACACAAAAGCTTGTTATGGTTGGGAATACCAGGGGTCAATGTAGCTCTCCCTGTTACATGCACCTTGTCGCACATATGCATGCATGCATGCCAGGGTGCATGCAACCACGCATGCTAGCACAACTACTTTGAAAATTTATCAGACATGGTAAGAACGCCTGATACGGTTCTAACAACGCTCCACTAGCGCTTCTACGTAGTCTAGACATTGACTAATTGTAATAAATAATGAGAGCTTCTACTAGCAAATAAGCACAAAAATGAGGCATAAAGATTCAAACAATTTTAAGTTAGGCACCATAAGATAGAGCATGTTTTTAGAAAAATAAAATCTAAAACTAGTTTCACAATTTTCTGAGGTAAAACAAATTTTCTAAGAATAAAGCAAATTTTAGTATTTTAATTACATTAATTTTCCATGTAAAAATATTTCAATAAAATTCTTTTAATTTTATTCTTATGAATTTTTGGATATTTTTGTAAAAGGTTTCCAGTCCAATTTTACCCATAAACTTTCAACTTAGTTCGATTTATCCCTCTAACATGCCTTCACATAAGCAAAATCACCATTAAAATCACCCACGGTGAAAAAATAAATGGTATTAAAAGTTGAGGAATATAAAAAAATTAGTTTTGTAGTTCAAGAAGCAAAAAATCGGACAACTGTGATAGTTGAAGGAGATAAATTGAACTTTTCCCAAGATTAGACTGCAACAATAGTTAAAGAGGTATAAGATGGATTCTTTTTCCTGGAAACAGAAAAACGAAGGTTGAAAAAAGGCCGAAATCTCCCCTCCCCCCCCCCCCCCCCCCCCCCCCCCCCAACAAAAAAAAACAGTTTCCAGTTCGGGCTGTACATTTGGGGTTGGGCCGTGAGGCTCCCATTCTTTTTCAAAGTCCACGTTTTGCCGATCGCCGCCCTTGTACCATCATGATTGATAGCACTAATTCAGAATCAGTTTGCTCTTGTACCATGATTTCTATTCTGCAATGATTTTAGAAATAGCATTGATTTTGGCCTGATCATAGCACCACCTACTACTCTCCCATGACATGGTGCATAGACGGCCCAGATGACACACAGAGCTCCATGTAAGCCATTTTTGTTTGGCTCACTGAACGGTAGTTTGTAGAATTTGCTCACAAGGTGTTGATAGATTGGGAAAAGGGCAGCGGTGGGCTAAGTCCTAGACTACTATTACTCCGTGGTGGTAGTATAAGGGCACCCGCAATGACTAGCTCATAATTTAGTTTTAAGTATTTTTTATATTTTAATAGAAGAAAGAGAAAAACTAATTCTTGATCAAGAGCTAGGCGCATACACACATTTCAAGATCATGTAAGAGTATAATAATATGGTCCTAATCATACTATGAGCCATTGCTAAAAGCTAGCACTGTTGGAGAGGTTGGCTCAGAAGTAGTAACTGACTTATACCATTGCGGGTGCCCTAATGCAAAGCATACGATTAGCTAGGAGGCTAGGAGTAGCTGCTTAGCGTGACGCGGGCCAGGAAATGCTAGAGTGCCATGCCAAGACCGCGCGTCGTATTACACGCTGACCCAAACGATGATAACCGGGAATTGAATCAACGATAAGCAAGTGCACGTTCCACGCATCATTGTTCACAAAGCAGCGACAAATTAGTGTGCTCTCGGTCGCACACATTTTGTCTGAGATCCCAATTAAGCTGTATGCAAAGAGGGGAATGTTACACACATACATACCACCGTTGATGTTTTTACGCAAAGCAAGGACAAAAGCGTAAGTGGGATGATGATAGATGTGGTTCGCTCAGCGTGAAGAGTGGATATGAACCGTTTGGACTCTGGGACGTTACATCTTTCTATGTAGCCAATGAATCATGTCCGGTTTGGTCCTCTTCCTTAGCAGGCTCGGCCCAATCCATCCTAGTCAGGCCTTTCTTCATGAGGCAAGGGTACCAAAGGTCCAATATATTGACAAAGTGTCTTTTGAGCAAATGGCTTTTCAAACTTGGAAGGAGCTAATAAGGAACAAAATACCGGAGGAACAAGACTCTAAGTCAAGTTGAAAAGAAAATTTCTCAAGTCAAGGGAATTTTAAATAAAAAATGGAACTCAAAAATTAGGTTTTGGGATGATAAATAGTTGGGATCCCATGCTTTGAAATCTAATATCTAAATTAATTTAAGTACAGAAATAAGCAACAGTGGCAGATGTACTTAATTCCACCCCACTCAATGTGTCTTTTAGAAGGGCACTAGTTGGGAACATGATGTTAGAATGACAAAGCCTAGTCGCAAGAGTTGCTTTTATTAATTTAAATGAGGATTGGGATACTTTCGTCTAGAAACAGAATAATAATGTCTTGTTTTCTGTTAAATTCATGTATAAATACCTAGTCCATAACGGGATTTAGATTACCGAGAATATTTGGCAAATGAAAGTGCCCCTCAAGATTAAGAGTTTTCTTTGATTTTAAAGAAAGGGATGATTCTTACAAAAGGACAACCTTGCTAAAATAAATTGGAATGGTAGTAAGACTTATTGGTTTTTAGCAAATCTAAAACTATTCGGTGCTTGTTTTTTAATTGTCATTATGCCCATTACCTCTGGCGTGTTGAGTTTGTTTTGTTGGCAGCAAAACACCCAGGAACGCAGCCATCTTTTTAATAATTGGTCTAGGGGGTGGCAAACATAATCATCTTTTATGGACCGGAGCTACTGCCTTTTGTTGGGCAATATGGATCACAAGGAACTATGTGATGTTGGACAAGGGTCACTTAAAAACTTTTTGCAAGTTTTTTCAAGGGGCACACAGACTACGATTTTGGGCTCTGTTGCAACGCTTGGATGAAGGGAAGGAACGGATTATTGACGCTTGCAAACTACTAGAATCAATAGCATACAGTGTCGAATGGATGGTCCTTCATTTATCATCTTGGACTTTAGTTCTAAACATGTAATAAGTTTAAATTCTTGTTGCTGTAATAAGTTTGGACTAATGGTTCTTTTTCTTTAAAAGAATGTTAAAGCCGAAAATTTCTCATTATCTAAAAAAAGATGATCGGATACCCTTGTTAACTAGAGAAACGTTGGAACATGTACATATGAGCTGCTTAGCGCCGCGGGAGAAGCTAGAGAATATCATGCCAAGATACACGATGCATATGCTGAGTCTTGCGCTTACGTTTTCTCAGATAATGACCATGCGCTTACGTTTTCTCGGATAATGACCTTGCGCTCACGTACATGGCTGAGAATCTGAGATTACAACCTATACAAAGGAGAGGAGCTTAGGCAATTCAGGCCATGACCTTGCGCTTACGTTTTATCAGATAATGACCTTGCGCTCACGTACATGGCTGAGAATCTGATATTACAAGCTATACAAAGGAGGGGAGCTTAGGCAACTCAGACGTGGTCCCACCTGGACGATAATTCAAATTTCAACATCGGCGAATTCACTTGCAAATGAGGGAAGAGTTATGACCTAAGGAGTGCTATACGAGAACCACCTAACCAACTTAGCTAGAGACCTCCGAAGCTTATTAAAAATTCCTCCTCTAAGGAAATGATATTCGTAGCTAAAAATTATTATCTAGGCTCCGCCTCCTCCCGCGTCTCTAGCGAGAACCCATTATATATAGGGGGTGTTTGGGACTACTCCGCTCCCGTTTTTGTAGCTCCGCTCCACCAACTCCACCATACAGTAGCCCCACTGTGGAGTTTGTGGAGCAGGTGGTACTGTTTGTCACACAACCTAACTCCAGCTCCGTGAATGAGGGGTTTTCGTATGAAAGGCCTAATGTGCCCTTAGATTATGTTTGGTGTATTTTTCTAGATATATAAGCATATGTGAGTGGATGTTTTTGTTAGTAATTGGAGTATGATAAAAGAATATTATAATTATAATTAATTTAGTCATAATAAACAAAAAAACACATACATATAGAATGACGGACTTTTTATTCTTGAAAAAGGGAGAAAAGAGTCTTCACGTTATGTAGTGGATTTCACACATAGGATTACACGAAATGCAAAGGTAAATGGAAAGATCGGAAGAATAGGAAAGGGGATCGGAGCAACAGAGGCGCTAGGGGAAGACTTGCTTCGGCGGAGAAAGAAGGGGCGCGACCTTCACACATGCGTACTGCAGAGTCAAATAGATGGGAGAAGGGAGAACGGGTGATTAACAAGTGGCAAGGTGAGTAATTATCTCTCAACTCCACGTAGAAGTACAAAACTCTAAAAACTGGAGTACCCCTTAAGGTGCTGTAGAAAAAACGTAGAGTTGGCCTCTAGCCCCACCTATTTTTTGGAGCGGAGTTCTGAAACCTGAAGGTGTTTGGCAATACAAAGCTGGAGCGGCGCTGAAAAAACGGAAGCCGGTCCCAAACACCCCCCCGTAAACCCTCCGGCGCGACCGCCTTTCGGCCCTTCGATTGCAGGAGTACTATGCTACTAGCTTTCTTCAGGCCGTGACATACGCATCGAGCTTACTCCATATAGAAGTACAACTGTCCGAAACAGGCCTTGGTTAGCAGATGGCACCGGGAATAGGCGGCACCAGGAGGGAAGAGGATGCTAATCAACTAATCATGGTGTCGCTGCCGTGCCAAAGCTTCATCCGGGCGGCCTAACTGGCCTCGCCGTAGCTTTCGCTGTCGTCCCAATGGCCGTGAGCGAGCCGCCCCGGGGGCTCGACGAGAAGACCTACTTCCTCGCCCTCTGGGGCGTTTTCATTACCGGAGTGGCACAGATCATTGCCGCCGTGTGGCTCTCCAATGACGGGGCTCGCCGTCGCGACCGTGCCGCGGCCACGGCGACCAAGCTCATGTACTGCGCCTCCGTCGCAGCAATCGTCGTCACCGGCAGCCTCTCGGCTGCCTCGCTGTCGCTGCCGTGGTAAGTTGAGTTCGTATCGCAGCTGCCTCGCTCGCTCCTGTAGGCTGTAGCCTTCATCTCGGAGCCTTCTTCGCTGTTCAGTGAGCCGAGTGGGTTGTCTGTGTCCGTGTCGTCGTCAGGTCAATAAGCAGCATGCGCGTCAGCATGTGACGTTTCCTGTTAGTTTATATTACTCTTTACTACCTTCCTTGTCTAGCTATCACGTGGTGTAGTTACCTGTCGCGTCTATGTATCATGCGTCTGAAGTCTTTTCTTTTAACCTTGTCTCTCCAGGTAAAGAAAAGATTTCTTCACCTATCGCGTCGTTCTATGCTAAATGTACTTGGCTTGTTATTTGTGTGGATGACAGTTGTGTTTTGCTCTACTCGATGCTCATTAAGACCTCGTTTGGCAGAGCTCCTAGAGCTGATTCAATGGTGAATCCAGCAGGAGCTCTGTCAAACAGTGTTTCAGAGAGAAGTGATTCTCTACTGATTCCGTGAAGTAATTTTTTTAACTAGAAGGCTGAGAGCTGAAAAAATAGCTTCTCCTGATTCTGTGGAGTGATTCTTCATTATGGTTTTAAGAGGTTATGCTAAGAATCAAAGAGAATCACTTTTAGCCACAGATTCATTTCTCTTAGAGAATCAATTTTCTTAAAGAATCATAAACAGATAGAGCTCTACCAAACGGACCCTCCTAGTCCCCAGCCATGTTCGACTTCTTCTCCAAGGTCACGGAGGTAGGTCATGCCGTTGACTGGTGACTAGTCGACTGAAAACTTCAATTTACCTCTTGAGTTTTTTTTCCAGCGAAGGATACATCGGAATATGCCTAATAAAAAGCTAGTTGTAGATGCAAATGCAAGCGCATAAACGAAAACGTCTGAAGCAAAAGAAAAAAAAAGGCACAAACCAGAGCAAATGCTGGGCAAAAAACAGAGTAAGATGCCAAAGAGAGGCGTGTTGGGTCATTCGTTTGGGCTGGGCCGGTGTGCCTCCAAGCCTCTTGGCCCACATGCGACGACACAAATGATGGAAGGGAAGAAGTCCGATTTACCTCAGTCAACTATCGTGGGCGTTTGATTTTCCTCCCTTTATCTACAAAACTAGTCTTTTTACACCGTTAATTTTTAAAAACCGTTCACTTTGTATTCTAGCGGTTTTGATAGTGGTTTTGCTGATGTGGCGCCATGTTAGAGGGGTAAATCGGACTAAGTTAAAAGTTCAATAAGCTAAATCGGACTAAATATTTTTACAAGAAAATTTCAAAACATTAATTAAAATAATAAATTTATTCAAATATATTTTTACATGGAAAGATCATGCAATTAAAAATCCTAAAACTTGGTTTAATCTTGAAAATTCATAGAAATTTTATATTAGCTCAGAAAATTATGAAACTTGTTTAAGATTTTTTCTAGAATGAGCCCATCAACATTCAAACAATTTCATATCTATCTATACTATAAAAGAGCTACTCGGTAATTCCTACCCACCCTATATTTTAGACCTTAGATCATAGATCCAACGCATCTAATCTCCCGTCCTATCTTGACAAACGGACCCGGCCGGAAAACTTTTAATTCTTTACGCGTGTTTATGTTGTGTTTCCTCAAATCGCTATTTTTTCACACAAAAAAAAATACCCAGCCCACCTCTACGTTACGAACAATATCGATTCATTAGGGTCATATACACACACGTATAACCTTCCTCAAATTAGATTGGATTGTTGGTCCAGAACTCTCGATGCCAAATCGACAAAGGAAATCCACAGGCGCAACCCTCCCAATGGCGCTCTCCCCAAAATCAGCATGCAGGGTCTCGACCCCCTTCTTGGCGTCATGCATTACCTTGAAGCTAGCCGGCATGGCTCCCTCCCCGAGCTTGAACCGGTCGACTTTCTTCTCCCAGCCCTGCAGCAGCAGCACTGCACCATGAACCCCCGTTTCCTAACGCATGCCTAGCAACATATTTTCCATCCGTAGCAGATGGGACGGTTCTTTTTAAGTCCGTTACTCTATTCCATCCCATTATCCCAACACCGTACCACATGACCCATCGCCATTGACAAAAAAAACCACCACACAACCCTAAGGCATCCGCATCTTTCATCCTTCTATAGGCGGCAACTATAGATCCCATCCCTTCTTTGCGAAGGGGATGCAGCCCCAGCAAGCTGCAGATCATGGCATCTTAGTGCCGCTCTTGAGGTGTGCCAGGCGGCGGCGATGGATTTCCAACAGCATCGAGTCGTCGACCTAGAGAAGAGAGCCCACATGCGGCGGTATAGTATCGGCATCGTCGACCTGGCGAGTCCGGCGGCGGTTTCTGCGGAACACTCGCAGCGTGGATCTGGAGAGCCCTCCGCCGGCGGCTTGTGGTTGAATCGACTAATCTTGTACGGCCACGCCACAGCAGAGGAGGAAGCCAATAACCACCTGCGTATCAGCATTCAGCACCAAGGATTCTCTGTCATCCCTTGCAGATCGAGTTCCAGTCGAGGCCTAAAAAGAACTTGTCAGAGCCTTCCTGCCACAGATCTATCCGTCGTAAGTTTCACTTCCACATCTCCTCTGTTGCCCTTGTTCACCGCAAAATACTCTTATCTAAACTTGATCTTGCTCATTCTAGGAAATATAGGACACTGCCTGGTATTTTACATTTGTGTCATCAGCTTTATAAATCAAACTTTTGTTCAAATGACTTGTACCTTGCTCAGGAAGTGCACTTTTGTAGATCGTGATTGAATCTATGGCAGGATATATCCAAACGACTTTGGTTCTATTCCCTCTGAACTACAGAGTCAAAAGAGCGAGAAATAAAATATTTTAATTTCCAATTTAAATATACATTGATGTCAGTTTGAACAGTGACAATGTATGCTATGTATCCTCAAAATAACGTCAGGAGCTACATATTTTAAAGTCCCTGAGCAAGGTATGTACTACAGCTCTTTAAATACACTGATGACTAATTTCATGTGTGTACAGGTATCATCTTGTACTGGTGGCAACAAACACCTTGTTCTTTTCTGTGGTAATGATGCTTAATCACAGCTACAACAGATACAATGTTTCTCAGTTCTAAGGCTTGTTTACTTGATAACATCACAATCAGACCATGTCTATTTTCATTAATTCTCTATAATATCAGTAAATTGAATTTAGACATACTTTAGTACAACTTGTGTGCTTTTTTCTCATATGATAAGCAGTAGAGCTGCTACCATATCATTAAGACTAATTCATGAGTTCTGAAATGAATAGACAGGTAAAACCTAGATTATATTGAGATTGACATTTATGTCCCCATTTAAGTCTCTCTGTCTGTCAAATTATTTTCTCACTTATTTCTGATGACTGGTGAGTTGGGTACACAGAAGATCGATATCAGACATGACAAAAATACAGGTGGATCTTATTCTCATGTAATTTCTATATACAAATGTTTATGTAACATAACTACTCGATACGTCCTCAATGCTATGATATGAATAATATAAGTATTGTACGATGGTAAAGTTCTTTGATGCTCTTGATATATAGTGTACATACCCAAAGAAGAATTTTACTTGTGTTTTTTCATATCTGAATAACCAGGAAACATTGCTATAGTCCCTGATATTGGCAGGAAGCTTTATTTTATTGTTAGAGAACAGATTACTTGCTGGTAACGAATTAGAGCACCTCAGTGAGATTCAAAAATTTTTTTGGCATGGCTTAACTGCTAATTCAGTTCAACTGCTTTTATATGGCAGGGTTCTAGCTGAAGAATATGAATGAACCTTTAGTTCCGTGAGAGCTGCCTAGGAACAGGTATATACACATTGGCTCTGTATTTTCCTTAAGTGAGATATATACATTCATTGGAAAAGAAAAGCATGTCTTTTCTAAATATATATGTTCTTACAAATGCACTCTATATTTTAACAGAGGACAAGTACATAATATCTTGGGATGTTCAGATGATTGAAGGATGAAGAACAAAATTTTTCTCCTGAGACCAATTTTTTTATATATAGTGTGCATTTTATTTTCAGCGAACTTTGTAATTAGTCAACCACTGAACACAATTACACTTTGTGCTATTCTCGTCTATGTACAGATGTACAGAATCATTTATCTAATAAAATATTCAGTATTATCTTGTTTTGTTTCGAGATCTGTATTTTATAGCTGTGGTTGATTGTTGTATGAAATATTATATATATTTAATTGGCCAAGCCATTTGGCGGAAAAGAATTATTATTTTGTAGCATATATACAATAGTAATTACAATCCTGAAGCATATAGTGTAGTTTTGCAGCAACACATATATGCGTTGGTGAAACATAGACACATTCGTTGCTAGCTTGCAACACTTATACACCTCCCTTACCAACACATATACTCTCTCTCTGTGCCACTTTATGTGTTGTTTGATTTCCGTGCCCCCCTCACAAACACGGATTTCGAGCGACTTTGATATTGAAACGGAGGGAGTATATGTGATGCAATAGAACCTTGCAACGCCACTTTAAGCGACGTATGTAACATGTGTTGATATAGACCCTAGCAACACTTATTTAGGCTTTTAGCAACGTATGTAACATGTGTTGATATATGCGTTGCTAGAGGGTGTTCCTTTTGTAGTGCAGGGTCTTCAGAAGGAAGTTCTTGACGATACCCGGCTCGCCATTCATCAGAAAAGCCAGCGCGCTCGGCATGAAATCCCTCACAAACACCTGCCCACCACCAAGTTACCCCGAATAAGATAGGATTATACTCCTACGAGCGTCCAAATGACAAGCTCGGAATCAAAACAATTTTCAACTTCTGTCGACAAAATAAAACTTTTTAATGTTTATGCGTGTTTATGCGTGGTATGCCGCGCTCTCTCACGTTATTTTCACCGGCAATTTTCCTACCCACCCATCGGTACCCGCCTGCTCATCCGCTACCTCTCCGGTTCCTACGGCATCTTTCCAACTTAATTTCCCATCGTCACACGCCTCCGTTCCATCACACACACCGTCATCCTCGCCACATCCGCGACCCTCATCTCAGCCGGCCGAGGAAGCCAACGCGCCGCTCGTGCTCCCGTCTCCGGCACCAACGGCACTAGGCTGGACATGACGAACACAGGTGCGGAGAGGCGGGTATGCATTATTATTTCTCAAAAATTTCATTCTATTTTCTTGACTTCTTAAAGACACGCAAAAAGTCTTTTGGGGCCGACGGCGAGATCGTGAGCACAATAACGGACAGCGGCGGCGCAGGACGGAGAGGCTGGGGACAGCTTACAGGAGATGCGAGTGATGTCCGTTTGCTTGCTACCGCAGCTGACAGGTGGGACTAAAGTGCTAAGCTTTCGTGATTTCGCCGCTGTTAGAGCGTGTTCTAGGGCTTGAGCTGCTTTATC
This sequence comes from Saccharum hybrid cultivar R570, assembly GCA_038087645.1. Taxonomy (NCBI): domain Eukaryota; kingdom Viridiplantae; phylum Streptophyta; class Magnoliopsida; order Poales; family Poaceae; genus Saccharum; species Saccharum hybrid cultivar. The sequence continues at coordinate 5,636,363 of JAQSUU010000112.1, read as the reverse complement.
AATAGTTTAGGTTCCGTACAGCCAAGGTCCATTTTGGCTGACCGGTCAGGGGTCACCTCACCAAAAAACTGCTTGCAACACATCATATTTTCATATCTCTTACTGACTAACTATCCAAATGCCATCTGAATTATCAAAAAATGTTAGATTCAAAAAAATACAAAAATAAAAGGATAATAAAATAATGACAATTTAAGCTAAAAAATGGAAAATAAACACGATATCTTCTACGCACGTGCGTGCCGCACGTGCATGTTGACTGTACTAGAAAATAAGCACTAAAATGAGTCCATCAACGTTCAAATATATTTCACGTCAAAGCCGTCAAGGTAGAATATTCTTGTCTTGAATCCTAGAAGCTTGAAATCTTTTTTTCATGAACCTTATGCACACTTTTTTAGAAAGCTGCAACGATTTTCTTCCGACCGACCTCAGAGCAATTCTCTCATGAGTCATGAACTTAGAACATCATTCCGGTCAGCAAATACAAAATGTTCAACATTGACGAGAGAACTGTTGTTCTACAAAGGTTGTCTAAGTAATCTCAAGTGGGTCACCTCTTGTTTTAAATCCTGTATATATAGGGCCTGTTTAGTACGGCTTCTCCGTGGCACTGGCTCCAGCTCGTCCGGAGGAGCCTTACCAAACATTTTGAGCCAGAGCTGTTTTGGACCCTCCGACTCACTCCGGAGAAGCCTCTCAGAAGGAGCTCTACCAAACACCCCATAATATACGTAAGAAACATAATAATGTTAATCCAAAATTTCATCTGAATGATTGGTTTGCTGACAAATTTCACAGCTCTGAAACAGTGATGTACGTCAGTAGTACCAACTGTCACATGAGACAGCACCTGCCTGCCCTGGTTCTAATAACTGGACCATTAGTAGTCCACCGATTGTAATGCATCTGCATGGAAGCAATGCTTGCATCGATCTTGTGGCATGCAGTCGCTTAGGCCATGTTTAGTTCATGGATGAAAAGTATTTGGTGTTACATTGGATGTTTTATAGAATATTGAAAAAAGTGTTCGGATACTAATAAAAAAAACTAATTACATAACTCGTCTGGAAACCGCGAGACGAATTTATTAAGCCTAATTAATCCGTCATTAGCACATGTGTGTTTCTGTAGCAACTATGGCTAATCATGGACTAATTAGGCTTAAAAGATTCATCTCGCAGTTTATATGCAAACTGTGCAATTAATTTTTTTATCTACATTTAATGCTCCATACATTTGTCCAAATATTTGATGTGACGGGATGAAAAATTTTTAGGTGAAAACTAAACGGGCCTTAATCAAGCGACATGTAGCAACATCCGGGAGCAAGGCGGGTGATGGCCGATTCGTATATACTGTAGGCGCTGTAGGCGCAGGGAATTCTTAGCAAGGCTCGCGGAATAAGGAGGTGACGATGGGCGGTGGAGGCACGTACAGCCTCTCCGCCGTGACTGGAGCGTGTGATATCAAGGTACAGGGCCACCGGTGCCAAGCGATGGAATGGTCAGTGGCAGCGCAGAAAAGGAGACCGACGATGCGACCAAGACGACTCAACGGCGAGCAGAGCAGCCGGACATAAGCCAAGGGTGCTTGCTAATTCGGCGATTCTGGCACCAAGACGTCCGCCGTGCGACTGCGTCCGGACGCCGGTCTCATCCCAAATCCGTCCGCCCTCTGTGCTGAATAGAAAGGAACCCACCTACCCCCTGCGTATAGAACGAAATAGAAACGGAACCCGTCCCTGTCCTTCGCTCCCTACCGCGCTCCTATCCCCCGGTTCCCCCACCGTGCCCCGGTCTAAAAAAGAGCACGAAACATTTCAAGTGCAACATTGCAAATATATGGAAAAAATATATAGTGCAATATCGGGATATAAATATTACAACATCGTAAAAATATATAGTGCAACATTGAAAAACATGTACTGCAACATCGAAAAATATGTACTGCAACTATGTAGTGCAACATCGATAAAATATATACTGCAACATCGATAAATATGTGCTGCAACATCGAAAAAACATATATTGCAACATCAAAAAATATATGCTGCAACAACGAAAATTGTGTATTGCAACATCGAAAAAATATGTACTGCAACATCAAAAAACATGTACTGTAACATTAAAAAATATATATTGCAACATCGAAATTATGTGCTGCAGCATCGAAAATTATATACTGCAACATCTCAAGCAATAGTACCGTAACATCGCAAAAACATCTGTTGCAACGACCCAAAAATCCCGTTGCAATATTCGAAAATCACCTATTGCAACATCCAAAAAAAAACCCATTGCATGATGGGAGAAACAACAAAAAAAAAGCGTACAAAATAGCCCTCGGCCCATCACCTTCGAGCTCGCCGGAGGGAGGAGATAATAGGACCCCAGAGCTCAACCCTAGCCACCACCGCGTCCCTCAGATCCGGAGGAGGAGGAGGAGGAGGGCTCAGATCCAGAGGAGGATGAGGAGGAGGAGGGCTCAGATCCAAGGAACGACTGACCTACCTCGTCGGAGCTGTCGTTGTCATCCTCGTCTCTGGTGGGGGGAGCGGGAGCCAGATCGCTGGGAAGCGCAGGGTTGCATGGAGGTCGTGGAGGGGCGAGAGACGAAGGGAGGGAGGGAGCACGGGCAGGCAGGGACGACAGCCAGCTTGCGCGCGGGTGCCGCGTCCCCGTCCTAGGGACGGCCTGGAGAGCGGGAGGGAGCGGGAGTTGAGCGAGTGCAAGGGAGCGGGCGGAGCGGAAAGAGAGTGAGTGCGGGGAGCGGAGTGTGGATTGGTGCGTCCGGCTGCCCGAACGCCCGGATCATATCATTATCATTGCTAATTTGATGGGAAAAATGGTTTGCTTGCAGAGCGGGGTTAAGCACGTGGCCTGCTGCAGTTGCCATGGACAGCCCCAGCTCCCCCACCTACCGATACACGCCTTCTTGGTCTCCAACGCCGTGGTATGATGCCTGCGTGAACTGGGCTACGGCCCACGGCCCACGGGAAAGCGAGCGCGCGTGCTCTGCACTCCTGGTCCTGGCCCGTGGACAAGGTCCGACACAGCGAGACCTGGCATCTGCCTCTGCGTACCACAGACGAAGCAGCACCGCCTGCTGCTCGTCTCCACGTCCACGGTGGAGTGGAGAACGACGACAAGCGCGTTCGTTCTTGCCATGAGGCTGGGCGAAAAACTCGAAGCTCGTTAGCTCGTTCGACTTATGGCTGGCTTGACTCAGTTCGGCTCGGCTCGTTATGATAACGAGCCGAGCTGAGCCAGGATTTTAGCTCGTTAGATATAACGAGCCAACTCGAGCGGGCTCGTGAGCCGTTCGCGAGCCAGATGAGTCATAGTTTTAGGGAAAAAGTCATCATAATTTATATTAGTTTTGTATTACTTCATGTCTTGCACTTCACAAATGGATGATATGTTAGCTTATTTGAATATTTTATTCGATTTAAGGTTATTGAATATATTATTTTTATATTATTAATATTTTTAAGCTTTAGATAAATGTAAATATTATATTTTATGTATTTTTTTATACCTGGCTCGCGAGTCTAACAAGCCAACTCAAGCTCATAACGAGCCGAGCCGAGCTGGCTCGTTATCCTAACGAGCCAGAACGAGCCGAGCCGAGCCGAGCCGAGCCAGCTCGGCTCGTTATCCAGCCTTAGCCATGGGTGACGAAAGCGGGGTGCGTGAGGACATGCAGGCGCTATGGCAACGGGGCTGTACTATACTAGTACGTGCTAAGGGCTTGTTTAGATCAAAAACTTTTTACGAAAAATACAGTAACTTACGGTATATGTACGGAGCATTAAATGTAGACGAAAAAAACTAATTGCATAGTTTAGTTAGAAATCATGAGATGAACGTTTTGAGCCTAATTAGTCCGTGATTTGACACTAAAGTGCTACAATAACCAATGTGCTAATCACGGATTAATTAGGCTTAATAAATTTGTCTCGCGGTTTCCAGACAAGCTATGCAATTAGTTTTTTTATTAGTATCCGAAAACCACTTTTGACATCGCACGAAACATCCGATGCGATATTTTCCGAAAAAACTTTTCACCAACTAAACCCACCATAAGGTGTTGTTTAGTTCCTGGGTCGAAAATTTTTGGGTGTCACATCAGATATTTCAAGGGATGTTGGAAGGGGTATTCGGATACTAATAAAAAAACTAATTACATAACTCGTCTGAAAACCGCGAGACAAATTTATTAAGCTTAATTAATCTGTTATTAGCACATGTTTATTGTAGCACGACATTGTCAAATCATGGATTCATTAGGCTCAAAAAAAATTGTCTCGCAAATTTATCACAATCTGTGTAATTAGTTATTTTTTTGTCTATATTTAATACTCTATATATGTGTCTAAATATCCGATGTGATGGGATAAAAACTTTTTAGGATGAACTAAACACCTCCAAATAAATCAGATGATGTGGGCTCGGCGATGTGCAAGGCGCCCGCGACACGCGAGGCGGAGAGTGCATGTACACGGGGAGGTACCAAATCCGCCATGTCCGATGCGGTGGCAGTGGACGAGGGAGACGTTCTGGGCATGTCGCGCAAGATGGTCTGTGAATGATGGATAAAAGGTACTCCCTCCGTATCAGAAAAAGTAACGTTTTAGAATTTCAGACATCTTATTTGACCATTCTTCTTATTAAAAAATTTTAATAAATATTATTTATTTTGTTATGACTTATTTTATCATTAGAGATACTTCAATAATAATTTATTTATTTTATAATTTGCACAAAATTTTTGAATAAGACGAACAGTCAAATATGATTTCTGAAATCCTAAAATGTCACTTTTTTGGGACGGAGGGAGTATGAGGTACGTACTATGTATAATTGTCATTGAATGTAGTGACATTATTGATGGGACGAGAGACTAGAAAAATGCACTTGCTTCATATGTTCTAGGGGCAAATTTGTCTCCTCCACTCTAACTTGACAGCAAATGTGGCTAACCTATGGCAACAATGCCACATAAGGGAAGGAAGATTAAGCCCTTGTTTAGTTGATAAAAAGTTAGAATTTTTCTAACTGTAGCATTTTCGTTTGTATTTGATAATTAGTGTCCAATTATAGATTAACTAGGCTTAAAAGATTCGTCTCGTGATATATAACTAAACTGTGTAATTAGTTATTTTTTATCTATATTTAATGCTTCATGCATACGTGCAAAAGTTGATGTGACGGAGAGAGAGTGAAAAAATTTCAATTCTAGCCTTGCATCTAAACAAGGCGTAAGACTGATGGTAACAATCAAGGGAAGCTATACATACTTTTGAATGGCATACATGAGATCCAGAGACACGTCTAAATTTCGATAACGCTACCGATAAGACATTCGGAAAGCCGGAAGCCTCGTTCCACTCGCGTCGCTCACCTAAAAAAACCAAATCCCCATGGAAGCTCGTCTCCCCCCATTCCACGCTCGTGTGTCGCGGCTTCACGGCGGGTGCGGCCGTCTAACTGTCCCAATCCGCCGCGCTTCCGCCTCCATCCTGCGCCACCGCCCACCCCGGCGCGCCGCCACCCGCCCACCATCCCCGTGACGCCCTCCATCCCCGCGGCACCTTCATCTCCCGCAGAGAGAGAGGAATCCTCCGCGTGAGGTACGCTGCCAGCCACCCCAACGACTGCAGGTGCCGCTAGACCCGGTCGCCGGTGCCTCGCCCTCCGCCTCCAAGCTCCATGCGCGTGCTCAGCGAGTGCAACGGCGCCTCTGTCCCCCACCGCGCCGCCGTCCTCTATCCTTTGCCGTGCCCAGGCTAGGCGACAAGGAGAGGGGGTGTCGTTGGCCAGGCTCAGGCCAGGCGCAGGCGCAACTAGCAGCTGCCAGGTCGCGCCACCATCCTCGGCTGCCGGCTGGCCGGAACTGGCCGTCCCCCGCTCTGCGCTACGTCGTACAAAAGAAGGGTGAAAAATGCGTGTTGCAAGTATCTATTTCAAATGTATTCAGAGGTATGTCGCAAGTGTTTTATACGGATGTTGCAAAAGTAGATCGGGATGTTGCACATGTTGCAATGATTGTGCACGTATGTTGCAAGCTCATGTTCTCAATATTTTATTTTTTTTTCTGACGTATGTTGCAAGTATGTTTATCTGAAATTCTGGATGTTACATATGTTTTCACACATATGATGCAAGTGTTTTATCTGGATGTTGCATATATTTACAATGGTTTGAATTGTTTTTCAGGTGTTTTTGCAAGATTTCAGATGCATGTTTCAAATGTTTCGCTTGTTTTCAGTCGTATGTTGCAATTGTTGCATCTGGATGTTTCAAAACTAGATCGAGTGTTGCATTTTCCTCCTCGCCTTTCAAGTGTCTCGCCTCAGTGTCAGACGTGGGAAGGTGGAGGTAGTCTCCACTGGCGCGGGGCAGGCCCCACGTGCTTGTGGGTGGGAGCAACAGGTGAGACGTAGGCGGGCAGGCACGGGATACGAGACAGAGGGCAGCGGCGTGGGCGTCCGAACGTCTGGGCGCTAGCCTCACCCTATAAATTATGATGGCAGATAACAATTTGGAATGCAGGCCAGTACTGAAACATTGATTGCTTTTATCGACACGGTCTAAATTAATAATCGAGAAAGAATCTAGACGTTTGGGTATGATTTTCGTTTATTCTGATCTAGAATCCAAATTTAATCGAAACAAACTGTTACGACGCTGAACCAAGCGCGGCACCAAGAGTCTGTAGGCGATACAGCAACAGAGCAAGCAGCCAGCGCGCGCCAGGAGAAGTTGCACCGGTCCACTCGTCAGGCTCTTCCGAGTGGCCGGCATGCTGAGCCCGAATAGCAGTGACCGGGGGATGGATGCTGCAACTGCAAGTTGTAACAGGGAGTAGAGAGGAGAGTAGTTTTGGGGGACGACAAATAATAGAAATCATAATCCTGCCCTCTGTTGCTCCGATCCCCTTCTGTTCTTCCAATTCCTTCCCCAATTTTCTTATATCAATGCATGGTCCTTCTGTCACAAAAGAAATGCATCTCAGCTATTTAAGAAGTCAGAAATTCTTAACTGTGATTACATTTAAAAAATAATATTAACATTTGTATCTTTAAATAGGTTTATAAAAAAACTAAGGTGCGATTCATCTAATGATGGTTGTTTGAGATCATAAATATTAATATTTATTATATATTTCGTTAAAGTCAAAATTCGTTGACTCCTCCCAATGCGACACTGGTTTTGGGAACACAAACACACCAGTAAACTCTTTTTTTTAATCGTTGGTACCCTATACTGTACAGTAGGAACGAATGAATGGCTGAGGTCCTCACACGCTGACGCAAGAAACAGTGCCAAGGTTCAGGACTTGCACGGTTTCGCCGGTGTCTGTGGGCAAACAGAAACAGCTAGCGCTACAGCAGGAGGGCTGATCTCGTGTACATAGCATATAGCATGCTCCCTCCGTCATATAATATCTGTCGTTTTTTCCCATATCATAAGTTTAACTCGATTTGTAGAAAATACGTGCAACATTTGTATCTCTAAATAAATTTATTAAAAAAACTAGATTTAAAGATCTTTCCTATGATACTAATTATGTACCATAATTATTAATATTTTTTAATATATATTTTGTCAAAGTTATTTCTCCGGAAGCGAAAATGACAAATATTATGGGACGGAGGGAGTATATCTATCCGCAACTTATGGGGTGTTTAGTTGGTGAGTGAAAAGTTTTTGGGTGTCACATTGTATGTTTCATTAGATGTTGGAAGGAGTTTTCGGATACTAATAAAAAACTAATTACATAACTCGTCTGAAACCGCGAGACAAATTTATTAAGCCTAATTAAGCCATCATTAGCACATGTGTGTTACTGTAGCACTTAAGGCTAATCATGGACTAATTAGACTTAAAAGATTCGTCTCGTGGTTTCCGACCAAACTGTGCAATTAGGTTTTTTTTCGTTTTTTTAGTACTTTATGCATGTGTCGAAACATTTGATATGATGAGATGAAATTTTTTTTTGGCAAAGCACCCCTTACCGGCTCTGATGTGCGGATACTCCAGGGGGTCCGTATTCCGTATCCGACACGTATTGGACACAGATACGGCTTGGATACGCCCTGGATACGTATCCAGGCCGTACTACGATTTATGGATACGTACGGATATAGATACACGTATCAGACACATTGGGGCCGATGTGGATACGGCCCATGAAAGGAAAATGGCCAGACTTCTCTCCCACGCGTGAGCGACCCTGTGACCTGCCCTTGCGGCCTCCCCCGCACGCTCGCAAAACGGCGCCGCATCCCTGACTCCCGCCGCACTCCGACTGGTGAATGGCGGCCAGCTCCCGGCGGGGCAGCGAGAGGCATGCGGTGAGCCGAAGACGCGGCTGGGTGTCTGCCGTGCACCCCAGGCCCAGCTCCGAGCAAAGCATCTGTAGATGCGGCGGGGCAGTGAGCGGCCGGCGGCGAAGCAGTAAGGCGGCACGTACCTCCACCTAGCTCTTGGTCCCCTACAGCTGGTCAGCTAGCCTTTGCCACTTCTGCAATTTTAGTCATGATGTGGTTCCATTTGAAATTTCATTCTTCTTTTTTTTTATGTTTGTTAGTACGAGTAGATGGCACAACATGAACGGGAGTACATACAGCTTCATCCATAGCATAAGAAGAAACAAACTAGCTTATGTAGTGTGGCTGTGATTTTTGTTAAACATCACTTATTTACTGGTACGGTTTTATTTTATATTTCATTATATTAAATCATGTGTATTTATTATTATTATTAAAAAATATCCTAGACGTATCCCGTGTCACTGTTTTTTGAAGAATAGTGTATCCACGTATCCGATACGTATCGTATCGGATCCGTGTCGGTAACATAGCTTACCGGCCTCAAGCTCAAGGACGTCCTTTCCTTTTGAGATGGTGGACCGCGTCCTTATCCGCGCAGCTTTGCACCGCCATGAGTTGGACAGGCGCGGGACCCACGCGCGGGCGGGACCGCGGCGGCATGTCGCACACCTGCCCCCCAGCCCAGCCAGCCAAACCGCCTCCGCGCCGCGTTTTCCCAATCTGGAAATTTACCACGAGACCGTACCGCGTGCGCGTGCCACAAACAACATCCCACTGGTGATTGGTGAATGGCCCCCGTCCGCCCGCCCTGCCGTCACCGACCGCCGGGCCCCATCTCCGGACCTCCCCGTCCCCAACTCCCTCGCGCAGCGCAGGCCGCAGGCGCAGCCTCCAGCAACCGCTCCCCTGCTCCTAGCTTCGTTCCCAGGCCCAGCAGCGCGCGCGGCTACACTGGCGGCTCGGATTGGAGCGGGCGGGAGCGGGACGGCGATGGCGCGTCGCCGCGGCCGCGTGGAGCTGCGGCGGATCGAGGACCGGGTGAGCCGGCAGGTGCGCTTCTCCAAGCGCCGCGCGGGGCTCTTCAAGAAGGCCTTCGAGCTCTCCCTCCTCTGCGACGCCGAGGTCGCGCTCCTCGTCTTCTCCCCCGCCGGCAAGCTCTACGAGTACGCCTCCGCCAGGTGATTAATTTCAATTCCCCCTCCCTTTTCCTCCCTGCCTCGCTCATCCGATTTGTAAAGCTACTATAAGAAAGAGCGGCCGGGACTATGGATCGACTGGAGCAGCTCGTCGGCCTCGATCCCGTTGTCTCCTGGCGAGCCGGCCGCCGCCTCGCCATCCAGACTGTCCCGTCCCCCGAGTTGCACCACCTTGCATGACCCCTGTCCTTGTGCGTTCGTCCACCTGTTCCGGATCTTGCCTTGCTATAGGGCTGGTTCGGCTGGTAGATAAGCCGGCTGGTTTCGGCTGATTCAATAGTATTCTGTGAGAGAGAATAAGTTAAAACAAGCTGAAACAAGCCGAAACATGACCAGCAGAACAGGGCCATAGCTCCGGGCTCCGGCGGTCCGGCCGGGTGTGCTCTGCTCTGCCTTCGCCCTGTCTCCTCTCGCCATGCGCACGTGCTTTGCGTGCGGATGGAACTGGGCGCGCTTCGCTTGAGACTTCCAGAGAGGGCGCGCGCCCGTGAGCCATTCACATCCCACTTATTTATTTATTTATTTATTTATTTATTTATTTATTACTGATTGCTGATGTTGGGAGAGAGAGAGGAATTTCAGTTCCGCCGCCGTCACTAAGGGCGGTTTAGTTGCAATTTTTTTTTTTTGCAAAATGATACTGTAGTAAATTTCGTTGTTATTCGGTAATTAGTGTTCAATCATGGTCTAATTAGGCTTAAAAGATTCGTTTCGTCCATTTCGTCTAAACTGTGTAATTAGTTTTATTTTTTATCTATATTTAATGCTTCATGTATGCGTCTAAAGATTCGATGTGACGGAGAATGTTAAAAATTTTGCAAAATTTTTTGCAACTAAACAGAACCTAAGCTAAGACTATCTATACTCATGGACCTCTATATTCATCCTCTATACGTCCTAGTCAGCAGGATTCTCTCCTCTATACTCAATTCTTCCGCACCCATCCATCCTCTATATCATCCTCTATCCACTGTGGGACCCACTTGTCACTTTATCTAAATATATCTATGTGTGATCTAGTTTTAAAGTATTTATTGAGACGAATTTAATGGTGAAATCGAAATTTAATTTGGATTTTTGGTTTGTAAGTTATAGCATTTTTTCTTTGTTTAGCTAGTGGGGCCCACCACTATAGGGTATAGAGTAAGCACAGTACTACTCTAAATATAGAGTAAGAGAAAGGATAGAGTATCGTTTTAGAGTACCCAGTGCAACAGTTTTTACTCTACATTCATACTCTAAAGTTTTAGAGTATCGTTTTAGAGTACCCACTGCGGGTAGTCTAATTCCTTAAATGGAAAGTACGGAAAGTTGGCTTGGGATCAAGATTTGTCTTGCCTTTACCCTGAGTGCCCTTCCTGCTCCCAGATGCTAATCCAATCCATATTCCTTAAATGGAAGGAATTCGTTTACACGTTATTATTAAGGTACTACTGTTCAAAGCAAATTGTGTCATATATACTACTTCAAATATTTTAAGTAAAGCATATCTTTTCTATTGAAAGCCTTTTATTTAAGATATTAGTACTAGCATACGTGCCCGTTCATTGCAACGGAACCTAATTCGTATTGGAATCAAACTCCGTATCTTCGGTAGTTGCAAGTTGCTCTGATTTGTATGAGCACGGATCATGAGTCCGAATCCATACAAGATATAGAGGGCGTAACCCAATATGTATTAGAATCGAATTCTATATCTACGGGCTTTGGAATATATTTGATTTTCTTATATCCAACAAATATAGCTAACTCATTAGAGCAGGCCCTACTCAAGTCCTAACATCAAATTTGAGGGCCAGAGCCAGGAAAAAAAGTTCCTGGAAAAAAAAGCTCAAACAGAGCCCCCTACTAGGGTCTAAAAATGAGAGCCCCCTCAAATTTCCCCTCAGTCTTCAGTCCTAGGGATCCTGCTTCAGGTCCTCAAATGACGGTTTTGGTCGTTTCCCTTCTCATGCGCTAGCAGAATAGCGCATGCCCGTCTGCCTCCTTTGTCGTGCCCGACGAGGCCTCCTCCAACGTGGCTCCACCGATAAGGCCTCCCTTTGTAGCGCCACTACCCTCCCACGGCGTGTCTCCCTTCCCCTAGTGGCACGAACCTCCAACGGTTGGCTCCCTCCATGACAACCTCTCTCACCAGCAACACCCTTCCTCAGGTGCGGCTCCCCCGGCTAGGCCCACCCCTTGACTCTTCTCTCAGCGAGCCCCTTCCCATCTCGAATGCTTTCCCCTAGTGAGGCTCCTCCTGGCCCTGACTTCTCTCCCTTGCAAGCCCCTTTCGGGCCTTCCACCCGACCCGACTCATGTCAATGGTGAGCCATTCCACCCGCCTACCCCTCGCAGTGGTGTGCTCCTCCCGTTTCAGGCTCTCCCGGGTCATCTTTAGCTCAATCAGTTAGAACTATGGTGGATGATGAGTGGGTCCCATATAGCAATGTCTACTGAAATGGATTTGAAGATCCTGACTTGAGAGCTCCTGTTGAAGTAGATGTAAAAAAACATGTCTCTAAAAAAATGAAGGGATCTCTCGAATCAAAAGTAGAGGCCGTAATTTTAGGCTTCTGTTGTAGATGTTTTTATCATTGGCATACCTTGATCCTTGATGGCACAACAACTATTGCATTGCATGGGTTTATTTGCTAATAAAATATTAAAGTTATTAGTAGGGGCATGAATAATAGTTGGCCTCTTCCACAAGTTGCAGGACAAATTTGTTCTCTATTGGAAGTTCTATTGTACAACAATAGGACTTTCATTTCTTTCTTTAGAGCACTATAAGGCTAATTATAGTACTACATAATGTTGTATCATTATAAATGTATTTTCTTCATCTTTTAAAAAGAGGTATTAGGAATGGAGAAAGTTCTTTAAGGTATATATTTGCACAATCAATTTCTAGTACGATACATAAATAAATGTACTCCCACCTTCAAGGTATATTTTGACAGTTAATTTCTTGTATGATATATAAATAAATGTACTCCATTTGTCCTAAAATATAAGATATTGGGTATTAAAGTTTCTCAAAAGATTTTAGTGAATTAACTCATCAAGCCATTAGGTCTTGTTTGGGTACCCAGCAATTAGTAATAATCAGATTATATAATCAAATTTTGATCCAAATGAGATTGATTATATAGTAGACTATTAAAATCAAAATTCTTGATTACCATAATCCCATAATCCAGGTTATAGGGGATTATCGGTGCTGAAAATCCAACTTATCTCCAAGTAGTTGTCTAACTAGTCAAACTATCAAGGATAAGATAGAAATTTCTCGCATTTACTGACCACAATCAATAATCATAATCCAGAGTCCCCAAAACTCTTGATTATTATAATCCATAATCCTAACTATAATAATCCTATGTGTAATCTAGATTATAATGATCTAGCTATGATCCAAATAGACCCTTAATTTTGCATATGTACTTACTATTAATGTCTATTGTCTAACCACCAAACTTGAAAAACGATAAGCATATTATGTCTCCACGGTTAATGGAGGGTTACATGGCATTGTCAGCTGAAAGACCGGCATTCTGTTTTTCAACCAAGGGAAACCTAGGAGGTGTAGACCTGATGATAATGCTTCAGTGAGGAACATGACGCAAAAAACGTCACCATTACTGGATCGATAGAGAACCAAGCAAGACCCGAAATGCTCCCTAGCCCGACCCTCAAATTATGTGGCCCTGCCATTGTGTACCAAACAAGCCATGCGAAGCTAGCCAATGAAGCAATGTACGCATTATGCCACCCTTAGTGGGAAGATGTTGCTACGCGGACTAAGCCACAGGCGTGCGTGACCTGTCAACATGACACTAGCTTCCACTAGCCTCTACTACTAGACCAAACAGGTTACCATGCATGGCCACACCAATCTGCTACACAACGCAACAGCCACCTCCACCACTGCCGCACCAAACCAACCAAAGAGCTTGCAACCACCACTGTTTAAAATCCAAGGCAGCCAGCCAGCCACGAAGATTTGCCTTCAACTGGTTTTCCAAAAAACAAGTCGCAGACACTACTGGACTCGCATGCTGAGGCCCTCGGCAAAGGCCCAAAAACCCTCGGCAAAGGTTTTGCCGAGGGCGGCCCTTGGCAAAGAGCCATCGGAAAATTTTGAGACGGCGAAGGGGTCTTTACCGAGGGCCCTTTATCGAGCACACGGCAAAGCCTTTGCCGAGGGCAAAAAAACCCTCAGCAAAGAAAAACCCGAGGCAAAATGTAAATCGAAAAAAAACCCGAAAAAAATAGCAAAATAATTTTATTTTTTTGGAGGCCATCACCTCCACCCGCGGGATTTTTTTGTAGCATTTTACACAATATTTTTGACCAAATTTGTAAAGTCGTGGTCGGTGGGATTCGAACTCGTGACCTCTCACACCCTCTCTCACTTACCTCCTCTAACCACTCCAACCCTATATCACTTGTATTTATATTCCATTTCGATTCCCCATATGTTATAACAAACCGAGTGTAAATTGATTGTTTGAGGCACTAAACGAATTCAAATGAAAAAGTTATCAACTACAAAGTTTCGTAACTTTTCGAGATCTACAACTTTCGTTTAGAGTGTTTCTCCATCAGAGTTTTTTTTTCAAAATTTCAAATTTCAAACTTAAGACGCAATTATCGGTAATTAGATGCTTTCAAATGAAAAAGTTGTCAACTATAAAGTTTCATAACTTTTCGAGATCTACAACTTTCGTTTAGAGTGTTTTTCCATCCGAGACTTTTTTTTAAAAATTTGAAATTTCAAACTTTAAATATAAATATCCTCAATTAGATGCTTTCAAATGAAAATGTTGTCAACTATAAAGTTTTATAACTTTTCAAGATCTACAACTTTCGTTTAGAGTGTTTTTCCATCCGAGACTTTATGAAAAATATCTTTGCCGAGGGCCATAAGGTAGGCCCTCTTTGCCGAGGGCCTACATTATAGCCCTCGACAAAGAGATTTTTCAAAATATATTTTGAGACACTAAACGAATTCAAATGAAAAAGTTGTCAACTACAAAGTTTCATAACTTCTCGAGATCTACAACTTTCGTTTAGAGTGTTTCTCCACCCGAGGCTTTTTTCAAAATTTCAAATTTTAAATTTCAAACTTAAGACGCAATTATCGGCAATTAGATGCTTTCAAATGAAAAAGTTGTCGACTACAAAGTTTCATAACTTTTCGAGATCTACAACTTTCGTTTAGAGTGTTTTTCCATCCAAGACTTTTTTAAAAATTTGAAATTTTAAATTTCAAACTTTAGATATAAATATCCTCAATTAGATGCTTTCAAATAAAAAAGTTGTCAACTATAAAGTTTTATAACTTTTCAAGATCTACAACTTTCGTTTAGAGTGTTTTTCTATCTGAGAATTTTTGAAAAATCTCTTTGCCGAGGGTCATAAGGTTGGCCCTACATTATGGCCCTCGGCAAAGAGAATTTTCAAAATATATTTTTAGGCACTAAACGAATTCAAATGAAAAAGTTGTCAACTACAAAGTTTCGTAACTTTTCGAGATCTACAACTTTCGTTTAGAGTGTTTCTCCATCCGAAACTTTTTTTCAAAATTTCAAATTTCAAATTTCAAACTTAAGACGCAATTATCGGCAATTAGATGCTTTCAAATGAAAAACTTTTCAACTACAACATTTTATAACTTCTCAAGATCTACAAACTTTATTTTGATTGTTTGGTCATTTGTTCAACCGACGTGGTGGTTCTAACATATTTCACAATCCTTATATATCCTCTCTAGTAGTTTCATGAAACTTATTAGAGAGATGTAGATTTTGTGAACAACATTACTATTGATTTGTTAAATGAAGAAATGACCAATATATATTTTGTAAATCTTAAAAAGTTAGACAATTTTGTAGTAGAAAACTTTTTTATTTGAGTTAATTTAGTGTCTCAAAATATATTTTGAAAAATCTCTTTGCCGAGGGCCATAAGGTAGGCCCTCGGTAAAGACTCTTTGTCTAGGGCTAATAGGGAGGCCCTCGGCAAATATTTTTTTTTGCCGAGAGCCGTTTCTTTGCCGAGGGCTGGCCCTCGGCAGAGGCCTCTTTGCCGAGGGCCTATCTTTGCCGAGGGCTCCATGGGCCGGCCCTCGGCAAAGAGGGCCTTTGCCAAGTGCCTGATATTTAACCCTCGGCAAAGCCGGAAGTCCTCGGCAAAGGCTGTGTTTCCGGTAGTGAGACATGCGCAACCATCCGGCGCTAGTCCACATGGACCGTAGCCAACCAACTCATCGTCAGGTCCTTGTAGATCGCCAAACAAGAGACCAAGAGCCATGTTGTTCGCTTGTCGAAGAGGCTGTCGTGTCCGCTGCACCACCGCACCCACCCACACATGCACAACCACCCACGCTACCCCCACATGGGCCGTGCCATCGCTCGCGAGCCAATAGCCACACCATCCCCAAGAACCAGCCTAAAGTCGTCGAGTGGTCACCAGACCTGACCACCCCTCCTCTAGCCAGCCTTCCGCCTGCTTCACCATAGAGAAGGTTGACTAGCTGATGTCGTGCTTACTAGTGTAGGACCATATATAGAGGTCGCCTCCCTGGTGCCGAGCTCTGACAGTGGGCCGGCGATGGCGCTGTCCCGCAGCACGGTGATGATGGCAGCCTCGAAGAGGTGCCAGCCACCACATCGTGGACAAGGTTGATGGCTTGCCCCCCTTCCTCGCCGCCAGTGGCGGATCTAGGAATTCATAGAAGAGGGGGCTCAACTCATCTTCAACCTCTAAAGCCCCTCCTCCATCTCTTTCATGCCTTTAAAAATTAGGAGGGGCTCAAGGAGGGGCTCCATTATCGTAGGAGCAGTAGGGGGCTTGAGCCCCGCTCGCCCCACCGCTGGATCCGCCCCTGCTCGCCGCCTACCTCGTATAACAACGACTAGAGCCAGGCGTCATTGTCCAACGAAGGAAGCCCAACCAGCACCGAGCTTCCAAGGGCGTGTTTGGAAACCACGCTGTAGGGGGCCTGGCCGGCCGACCAGGCCGTGGCCAGCCAGAGGCACCCTCCCGGGCTGCAAGGCCCCGTGTTTGGGCTAGAGCAACTCTCAGCCTGGCCCAAGGGAGAACGTGTTTGATGCGCAGCCTGCAGGCCGGCCCAAAGGCCAACCGCCACCAACTGTCGGGCCAAGAACGTGTTTGGTTCCCAGCCCGGCCACCAACTGCCAGCAACCGCCACCTTCAGACAGTTTCAACAGGTTGCATGAAACAGTAGTATTGAGACATGAACTTTGATGAAAATGACAAGATTCAAGATACTTAGCATTGACAAATGAACAATAGATAAAAAATAGGCCTCAGACTAAATTACTTGTTAATTTTGGAGTCATTGCTGCTCTAAAACTAACATCAAAGTTAAAAGTACCCACAACAACAAGGTAGTTCTGAGAAGCAAGATAACAGAAAACAATGACAGACAACAACACAGGTTGAGAAGAATCAGGACAGCAGCTCCTCCATCAGGTAGTCATCACTGGCCTAACTTGGGCAGTCGTAGCCGCCCTTGTTACCCCGGCGCATCCAGAATCCAAGCACCAGGACAACAAGACAGGTGACTACCACCTTCTTCCAACACCCACCATCACCATGACTATCACCTTGAGGATTGACAGGAAGAGGGGGAGCAGAAGGCACAGGATCATAGGGAACAACAGTTATTGTTGCAGGAGATGGCTGCTCAACTCTCTTGTAATCCTTCAAAGCCCTAACAGCCTGAGCATGGCTGTTGAATTTCTGGTGGACAACACCTTTCTCCCCTATGATATACCTGTTGCAATCATGCCAGCTGAGATAAATCCCAGCATGCTTCCCATTGAATATGACATAATAGCCAGCCATGCTCTCTGAAATGAAGACAGGGGTAGCCTCAGTCCAACATGTACAATAAAAAAAGTTCAAACCTTGTACAATGACATCATTGGCATAACAAAGTTTGATTAGTGGCCTCAAGTTATTTAGTAGGTGGTGTTTAGTTATTTTGTATCATTGGTGGCTCCATAGGCATAACCAAATAGAAAACAAGAACCAGATTGAGAAGAAAGATCATGAATGACATAATATCCATGTGCAGATCCATGCTCTGCCATCAGCACAAAGACAGAAGGGGGCTATTGCAGGGCATGGATGTGTCACACGGGTACAATGGCACACATGACAAACACCTGAAACAGTGAAGCAAAAACCACAGAAAAAATGAAGCCACCTGTACTCAGTTTGTTTGCATCATTGGCCAATTCATTTCCCCTCAAGTACCACTAAAAACAGTATATAGAGTAGCAAGTAAACAACAAATAGAGTAGCAAGTAAACTGCATAGACCAATTGCAAGGCAAATGAGAAAGCATATACCAAATAGGAGCAGCCAACAAAGGCCACCAATAGTGCATTACAGATCCATGTTTGCCTCAACCATGTGGGCACAAATAAATTCCACCTCTCCACTATAGTTAGTCATCATCCAACTAGACTAACCCAAAAGATCATGTCAGCCAGCCTGCACAAAAGCTACACCTAAGTGTCATCAAAAGGTGAGAGAGTGGGGAGGGGGGTGGAGGAACTATACATCTCAACAGTTAATCCCCTCTCAACCTTGCTGTCCAGTGTGGACAGACCTACATGTAGTAGGCCTTGGCAAGGTAGGCCCTAAGCCAAATATCCGTGTGACTGTTCTCCATCTTGACAAAGCCTGTGGCAAGGGCCTTGTTCTCCAGCAGGTAGGTGTAGGCAAAGATGAGGGCCTCAGTGGTGAACCCAGGCATCTCTAGGATAGCAAGGTAGAGGTCAGGATCCACATGACCAACCCCAGTCTCCCTAAGTGCACTAGCAACATCCCTCACAGCATCAGACATGTTGGTCAGCAAGAGCACCTCATCCTCAGTGAAGTTGCCCCTCTTCCTCTTGTTTCCCACAACAGACTGGGGCTTGAGGTCTGTGGCCTTGCTGCCCTCACCCAAGTCAATTGGGTGCTTGTGATCAGAACTAAGGGGCAAACCAGCTGAACCCTCCACCTTAGTATCCTGGCTTTCAGCCATGTTCACCCCAAGGGGCTCACCAGAACCCACAGCATACTTGCCTGTGGCCTGAGAGTGGACAAAAATTGCCTCCATCTCCTGGTAGAACCTAATGGGGCAGTTAAGAAACTCAGCATCCTTAGGGTGATCCTGCATTGCAGTCCATAGTAATGAGAGGAGGGGTGACAAGTTGGGTAGGAAGAGAATGAGAGGGGTGAGGAGGGGTGTGAAGTACATCAGCCTTCAACTACCTTGCAGTGGCCTAGGTAGTGATCCTGGTCAAGCATGATGGCATGGACATCATTGTCCCACAAGGCAGCACTAAGGTCCTTAAGCTTGCAAACCCTAGTCCACTTTTGCCTCTACTTCCTTAGGTGGTTGTACACCTGAGTTGGGCTGACTACATCCCCACTGTAGTCCTTGAGGCACTTGGCAACAAAGTTCACATCCTTGTCCTTGAACACCTTGTCAGGTCTAGTTCCATCATTGAGAATCTGGGCCATCCTCCTAAGGACAAACCCAGAGGTGTTGTTGTTCCACCTCATGAGTCCATTAGCAGCTGGAGGGTTGGCTGGTACCTCAACAGCAGCTACTGCAACAGCAACAGCAGGTGCTGGAGCCTACTGAGCAGCCACTGGAGCCCCATCTTCAGCAGCAGCCATCCTAATCTTCTATCAGGAGATGGAGGTACAATAATAGTCATTGATGAATGTGTGGAACAAAAAATCACATGGGCAAAAAAAAGAATATTGTTCCTTACAACATTGGTCTCAGTTGTCCATCAAATATTACATAACATAATAAAGTTCCACATGTTCCATACCAGGGTGAACAAATAAATAATGGTAGTAACAAACATGCATGAATCAAGTCCTATGGGTGCCCCTACCCACCCACATTGCATTACAAATCTCATCTCTTCATGGTCATGTCAACTGAATCTTCTTCGTCAGGGTCTGGGTGGACAAGAGGGTTGTTTGTTGGAAGCCAGTCCTCATCAGGCACTATGTGGTCAAGGCCAAAACCCAAAATCCAGTTATGCAGAATGCAACAGGCAATAACAAGCTTGACTTGGGTCTTGTAGGGATGGAAAGGCTTGCTGTACAGGATCCTAAACCTGTTCTTCAAAGCCCCCAAAAGCCCTCTCCACTGAGACCCTAAGGAATGAGTGCCTTAGGTTGAACAACTCCCTTGCATTGGTGGGCTTGTTTGTGCTTGAATACTCAGATAGATGGTACCTAACCCCCCTATAGGGAGGTAGGAAACCATTGCGGCATGCATAGCCTGCATCTACAAGGTAGCATTTACCTACAAGTTGGCCATTGAGTAACTAGTGAGTCTAAGGGCTAGTTATTACATTACCCCAGGACAGTGGGTTCTAATTACCTTGAGGCACAGTGAAGCCATCCTCCCTCTCAATTGCATCAGCAAGGATATGGGCATCATGTGCTGAACCCTCCCAACCAGCCAAGACATAAGTGAATTTGAGATCAAAATTGACCGCAACCATGACATTTTGTGTGGGGTTCTTTTTCCTACCCCTGAAGGCTTGTTGCATTCTCCTAGGAACCCTAGCCAAGACATGTGTTCCATCAATGACAGCAATGACATCCTATAAAAAGATCAAAGTGTGATAAGCCATATGGTTGGGCCAACAACTATATACATAACTAGCACTAAAAATGGCAATTACCTTGAAGTAAGGGTTCCATCTAGGGCTGCAAAGAATCTTTGGATGGGTAGTAGAGGATGGAGGCTTAATCATATCATTTCTCAACTCACCAACAGCATACAAGACATGGTGGAAGTTCCTATGGACAGTTTCAATGGACATAGCAAATGAATTGTGGACCACCCTAAACCTTTGGTTGTGGCCAACTATGTGGAGGGACATAGCCACCTGCTCCTCAACACTGCACCCAAATGTCTCAGGAACCAAGCCCCTCTGTCTAAACAGGTCACATAGAGCAAAAAATGGAGCCCTGCTCATCCTAATCATGGACACACACTCCCTATCAGTTGACATGTAAATCCTTTGCAGGGTACGCTTCCTGTGCTCTTCAGCCTGAGTTTTCAGCTGATACAGCACTGGGTTAGGCTCAGGGATAGGTCTCATCCTCCTAATCCTACTGGCTACGAAGCCACTCATGACAACAACTAAGGTGCAAGCTTGCTTGGCCAGGGCTTCTCTTTTGTTGGCACCATCCATCTACATGCATGAATATTGCATACCAAAATAAATTCATAACACCCAAAGCAGGCATCACAATGGAACTAAATGTATGTGTCATAAAAAAAGAGCCACGACTACATGCTAAAATATGCCTCCCTGTGGCTAATGGACATCATCATCGACCATATAGTAGAGTAAACCAAACAAAATGGCAGTAAAAACAATGGCTTGAATGAAAACAAGGCAGTAAACCATCAAGAACATGGTCCATGACCAAAAAAAACTATGGCATGGACATAACAGATCAGAGCATCAACATGACCATCATTGACACCATCAACAGAACCTAACCATCAGCAACACAGATCCTAGCAAGCCCAGGAATGGACCATAAATCATGAACAGAATCAACAATAGCCTCAACATGACCATCATCGACAGCATCAACGAACCCTAAGCATGAACATGACAGATCCTACCAACTGAATCGACCATAAAGCATGAACTGAATCGACAATAGCATTAACCTGAACATCATCGACAATAAGACCAAACCCTAAGCAGGCAACTCGAACTGACTACGAAAAACAGCAGCAGGCAACTAAATAGGGACGAGTAAGAGGAGCACAGGGGTGGATTTCACCTCGGAAAGGTCGACGGACGAGGCAAGAACCAAGCAACCGAGAAGACAACGACGAGCGGACGGAGAAGTAGCAGATCCGGACGGAGAAGGAGCAGATCGAGACGGAGTGGAAGCAGATCCGGCCCACACCACCACTGCGAGCACCACCGGATCCGAGGAAGATGAGGAAGAAGACCGCCGCCTCCCAGAGTCCCCGCGACGCAGCAGGAGCGGAGCGGTGCCGAAGCAGATCCAGCCACGGGGAACGGAGACGAAGCCCGCCGGTCACCAACTCTGGCTCGCCGTGCTCCTAGCTCACCACACCGCCGCAGGTCTCTCACGAGATTTGGGTGGAGAAGGAATGGAAACGCAGAAGGGAGGAGCGGGGAAGGACGACATCTTATAAAGGCGCCGGAAATCGGGAAGGTGGAATGGCGCGAGGAGGTTTCACCCTTCCCGCGCGAGCCCGCGCGAGCGCAAGCCTCCCGCCGCCATAGCCCCGAAATCGCCAAGGGAGAGGCCGCGCGGAGCCATGCCCTAGAAAGACAAAGGGGGGGAGCGTTTTTCTGGGGCCTGGCCGAGAGACCGTTTTGGCTCCTAGGGAGCCAGGCCGATGGTGGGCCCAGTGAACCCAAACACGGTCCGTTGCAGCCCGGGAGCGCGAGCCACCCACCTGGGCCGGCAGCAAACACGCCCCAAAGATCCGTCCATAGGAACGCTAGATCCTGCAGCCACCACTCTGTCGTCGGATCTTGCTACCGGGCCACCAAATTTGTCACTAGACAGGGTTAGAAAGAGTTCTTGAATGTTATTATTATCTCTCCTATTTGGTGTGCTATAAACAAAAGGAAGGATTTATGTTATGTTTTATGTTATTGTATATTATCTCAAACCAGGAAACCATATAGTGTTTCTATTCTATAGGCCATAGTAGTGCTCGCAATAACTGTAGTGGGTCTAAATTCCACAACTACAAAGGTAGCATTAAAAAATTAGCATATTAGAACTTGACAAGTCGCTATAGTGACTGTATTTTTAAACTTTTGTTCATCTAACTCTTTTTTTATTTGAAAGTTATACTTTAATAGGTTTAAATTTTAGTTGGGTAGGCTATTTGTTATGGTGGGAGATACAAATGTTTTGTGTAGTTTTATTTTATGTTTTTAAATATCAGGAGACTTAATGCCTGCTATATCGCTTGTTACGTGCTACCGTACACTTGACAACAATTTGCTACTAACCCTCACCTATTATTTACTACCTCGTCTCAAACCATTGTTAATTACTATATATTTATGATTCACAATTATATAAATTTATGATATATCTGATTATATGTCTAATTTAATTGTGATTTATATGTATTTTCGTCTGCTATATTGGTTTGGAAAACAACCATAGACATTGTACTTGCACGGCGTCCCACCGTACTCTATGACCTCCACATTCTATGACCTACATGAAACTAGGCAAAGGCGCAGTGCTTCACTTATCCATTCAAATACAAGAATTTAGTGCAGCGAAAGGGATAGAAGAAAACTACAGGATGTGGTGGCGATGATGCTGATGATACTGAAGTTGTGTAGTTGTTATGATTATGAGTAAATATAGACATGCATTTTCTTGCTTATTTGAAATATTTGTATTTTAAACCTGTTGTTTTTTAACTTGTTTACCTTTATAGTTTATATTTGAGGGAACTACACACAAATACAACTTTATATTTTGACATAAAAGAATAGTATTATATTTAGTTACTATACACACACATAAAATGGGTAGCGACATCTTTTGGTGACTAAAGTTGCTTCTCACAACTAAATATAAAATACCTAAAATATTTGTTTGAGACTTTAGCATAGGAAAGAGAAAACCTACAATAGTGTAACCAATATAGGAAAAAAATGACATGAACATATAACAATAGAAAAAAATATGCCATAATAATAAGACAAATAAAAATAAGAACCACCATGGCAAAATTGACAAAATAGTTGAGTATTTGTATAATGATATAATTATTATATTCGAAAGAGATAATACTATGTTAGTTATGTTGAGCAAACATTCTCATACATATTGATTACCTCGGTTGAAGATAAAACCATATGTTCACATTCTTTGTCACAATGTGTTACAAGTTTCTATTGTACAAAATATTATGGTTTAAATAGTTCTATTTTTATACCATCAAAACTGATGATATAGTATACCACATAAAAATGTCATAGTAAATTCACAAAATCATGTCACTTTGGCATACATTTATGCTTCTTAATGACAAAAGACAATAAACATTTGAAAAAGTGTTTAGACGTCGTTTCCAATCTTTAGATGTTTTTTTGAAAAATGGTTTAGATAATTTGTTGTCTTCAATACTTAGCAACATTATTTAATAGTAGCAAAGAAGTTTCTCCTTATTGAATAATGGGTTGTTTTTCGATTTGGTAACACCATTGTATCTTCTTTTAAGATCATTCACATCATCCTAAACGACAATAGGATTGTTATGCTATGGTAGTATCATAGGGCTATTTGACTTGGAATACAATCTTGATTAGCAATAATGGAATGTTGAAGGAAGATATATGCTAATTGACAATAGTAGAATGCCCTATGAAACAAGAATAATGTCCACACTAGCCATGCATGTTAACTTGTAACAACATATATAACAATAAACTGATTTTCCATTCCTTCTATGTGCATTGCTATTATGCTTGGAACCTATTTTTTCCTTAAAATTGTGCTTGATAAATATGCAAATGAGAATGCTAACTTGAGTATGGCTGTTCTCACCTCATATATGGAAGCAAGCATAGTCAAACCAACACTATAAGTGATTTCACATGATCTCGGCTAGCAAGCAAAGTCAAATCAACACTTCAAGTGATTTCACATGATGTCACCTAATCACTATTTTTGACACTCTTCTTCCACCTTTTCCACTCTTTTCGCTCAAAACTGTTTAGGGCCTGTTTAGTTCCCACCCAAAAACTTTTCACCCTGTCACATCGAATGTTTGGACACATGCATGGAACATTAAATGTAGATAAAAAAACTAATTGCACAGTTTGCATGAAAACCGCGAGACAAATCTTTTAAGCCTAATTAGTCCATGATTAGCCATAATTGCTACAGTACACACATGTGCTAATGATGGATTAATTAGGCTTAATAAATTCGTCTCGCAGTTTTCAGGCGAGTTATGTAATTAGTTTTTTTATTAGTATCCGAACACCCCTTCCGACATCCCATGAAACATCCGATGTGACATCCAAAAACTTTTCACCCACGAACTAAACAAGGCCTTAGTGTCTAGTGAACCTTAGTTTTGTATAGTTCGAATATAGTTGTCTTTGCTGATGCACTCAGATATGTTGACCACTTGCAAATTATACTTGAGAAAGCTACCTCTTCTATATATATATATATATATATATATATATATATATATATATATAGACATGATGTATAAAAGCTCACTAGAGTCATTGCCTCATTGTCCTTATATTTTTTGACATATTTTTTCCTTGAGCATATCTAGAAGGGCTCTTTTGTTGTCCTAAAAACCCATCACTGGGTCGCTCTCAAGTTATGAACATGTACTCAACTTATTCCATATGTTTTGTGTCCTTTTATAGCTATCATTCTCAACTGGCTAGGATTAAGGGGCAACACATAAGAAGAATTTTATATTTAGCTTTCAAGGAAAGGAAAGGAAAGGAAAGGAGAAAAGACAAGAAAAGTTGGTTATCAACTTCACTTACATGCATAGTAATTGAAGAAAACCAAGTGGGTAGAGCCATGTGCATCAACTGGACTCTAGCCTAGCACCCCAATATAAAACTTGTCATGTAAACAAAAGGCTTGCACATCCCATGTTCTTGTAGATTTCACAACATTTGAAGATGGAACTTTTTGTTGGGAGTTGGGAGTGTGTGGAAGAAAATTTACCAAGCTAAATCAAACTACTCGAACCATGGGGCAATTACTCCCAATATGTAGAAAGAGCGCAAAAGCCTAACCAAACATTTAGTTAACAACTTCCTCCTCACAACCCACGCCCTACCCAACCTGAAACCTCTTGGATTTTCATCATGGGGCATATAGGGCTAGTCACTTTGAGTCTTTGACTCCTCTAGTACCTAATCATAACTTCGGAACCTAGACGGCTTAGATGGTTGTCTTTGTATGTAGTGGTCCAAACTCTATAGTAAGTTTAGATGGTTTTCTTGGTATGTAGTGGTCCAAACTCTAGAGTCAGATACAAGGAACATCACCTTACATTAATAAATATGATAGGGTATGTATGGTAGAGAAAAGTCTATTTTTCGAACGGCTAACTTGGATATCTAGATGACACCATATCGAGGACTCTCTCAAAGCTATCATCTTGCATTGGAATCATTTCTTCTTCAAATGAATAGATATGAAGCCCATCAATACCATATTTGCTCTACTCATCTTTATCACCCATTGGAGGTCCATGTTTTTTTCCTTTAGAATCCTTGTCCCATAGAATATCTATTTTTATTGTCTTTTTGGTTTGATCCTAGAGCTTCATATAAATATGCAAAAAAAAACAATGATCTACATCTAAATACACACCCTTTATCTTTGAAATTATGGTAATAAAAATCACATAAGAGATTTCTCCATGTTGTGATTCAAGGGAGTAAAAGGCAAAAGAATATAAATATGAAGTTCATAAACAGAAATTGTCTTAGTTCTTTACATTTACTTGTGTAATTGCTTGATACAAGCATTGAAGTGATTATGGACTTGCATATATGTCTAGTAGCTGCTATTTGATTCATCAAACTTTGAATAGAATCTATATTCCCTCTAGACTCTGGTCACAACATGTCATTTTAGGATAAACTTTGGTCAAACCTTAAAAAGTACAAACATCAAATAACTTCTGAATCTATTAGTTTGGGTACATGATAAAGTGTCATAGTTGTATTCTAAGATAGTTATGAAATCTTGAAAATATATTCTAGAAGATATTGGTGGTCCAATGTATGCATCAAACCGTGCAAAGTAAGATGTGACAAGTAGGTTGTATCATGGCTTAGTTCTGATGTTTTTATATGATCAAGAATATAGCATTGAGAACTCTTAAAACATCTAGAGAAACAGTGGTGTAAAACCTTTATGAGAACTAAATAGAGTAGAATAGTAGTATGGAATGTGATGGACCAGGGTATGAACTCAACTTTCCTGGCCTATCAAGTCAAATTCATAACCATAAGGAAATGAGAAATCATAATAATAAATTGCTTTCGACTGTAAGATTCAGGATGTAATTCATAATAATATACTCTTACCTCCAATAAAACTGGCTGCAGTTTTGTTCCACATGAGGTGAATATACATAAACTGATTTTCCAAGAGTACATTATGCAATGAGCTAATATCATACTCAACTTTTCCCCTTTTCAGCATAGAGGATACATATAACCGCTATCAGCAATTTTCTGGAGAAGGAAGGAATATGAATGACGATCGAAATACAAACAATGTAAAGATCTTGATGTGGTTTTTCCAATACATAACATGCAGCCTACAGTTGCTCAGCTTTTGATCATATTTTTTGAAAGAATCAGTCTTTACATACTGTGACACTTGCCAGTTGCCAACATCAAACAAAATGTTCTGTTGGCACTATGCAGAATGTCCTGTTTGTACAGTATGCAAAATACCAGAACAAATATATAATATCAAACTTTTGATAAATGTAGCTGACTAGGGTGTTTCTGGTACAGAACAAGGACGAAGCTTCTTCAGATTTGCAGTTGATGCTGAGCGAGATTGCAGCCTGGTACACCCAGAATTCAGGATTTCCACCCACTTTTCTTTGCCACTTTTGATAAATGATTATAATTGCTTCAAACCAGTAGGTCTCCCCAGAGCAATGCTGACGAATCAGATGTCAATGAGCTGGAGAAGCTGGAAAATCTTCTGAGAAATGCTTTGAAGGATACGAGATCCAGGAAGGTACAACTTTTTTTTTCTTCTTGAAATCTGAACAATAGGCCCACAAGCAGGACCCTTGATTAGTTTTCATAAAACTAACCAAAGCTGTTTTCTGTTTCTATCTTTGTGCCTTATTCAAGTTGAGATTAGTCCAAACTGTGGTGCCTTTTCGTTTAAAAAAAACTGTGGTGCCTTTGGGTAGCTAGTTCAGCATCTCACAGCTCTGGCGTACTTTCGTTTTGGTTAATGACAACCCAATAATAAGGGAGTGCAGAATACCAAATTTCTTTGAATGCTGCTAGTTTTTGTTGTTTTATTTGGATGTTGCTAGCTTCTATCTCTGCATTCTCTGTAAATTGCTACTTTGCCTGGAAGTACCACTGGAATGGGCAAGTATTGTTAGACAAGCTGCTACTGGACAACTGCGAGCAATCTAACTTCAGTGCAGAAATGTCAGGCCTTGCATGAAAAGGCTTGTGAGATCTGTTGGGCACAACCGCACAAGCTCCTACACTCTGCTCTCTGCCTTTGTAACTGTACTCTGTTTTCTTTACTTAGTTGATCTTCAGTAGGGGCTTGCCCCTCCTGTTTTTCTAAAAAAAAAAGTTAGGAACCAGCGAAAGATGCATATATATCTTACCTAGCTTTCAGTGATACTTCTGCTATAAATGAGACAACATTTGGATTATATATGCTGCTTTACTGGATTAGCTCCAACGGGCTATCCGTGACCCTTTTGATCAAGTCTCTGTAGCCTGCAGCCTGAAATGAATGACCAGTCGGCTAAATTCCTGTTTAATATTGCCAAATGCAATCCAGTGCTATGCTAATTCCTACTTTGGTATGGTGATCAGATGCAGATGTTGGCGAAACAAAACAGTGGAGCGAGTACAAGCGGCCAGAAAAGCGAGGGCGCTACAATTCAGGAGCAAGGAACGGCAGGAGCACGGATCTGTCCAGATGATGAGTGAATGTGGGCGTGGGCGTGCACCGTGCCCCTACCTGGGATTGCTCCCTCTTACTGATCGATGCTTGTACTGATTGTGGCCTTGTGGGTTGCGAGACTCTACATTGTTGTCTTGTGTTAGCTTGGGCCTGCCAACCTGCAGTGCCCCTGGAATCGAGTGTAGTTTGATGCTCCCCTTGTGTGTTGTGATACGCAGCCTACCTTTAATGGGCAAAGTTTGGTGCTGCAAGCCTGCAACAACTGATCAGGTTGCATTTCGTGCTTGACAGTCTGTATTTGAGTTCCTATACATACGCGTGCTCAGATGAAAAAACTGGGCTAGGTTGTTCCATCCAGCAAAATGATGGTATCGCACAGGTGATAGTTCTTACTAAACTTGCTAGGATCTATAACTAGTAGCACGAACGGGGAATCGGGGACAAAAGAACAAACTGTGATGTACTGTGAGGTAGATCTAGGAGTTTAAGAGATAAACCGTCGTTGGAGGGAGCGGATCCGGAGGTGTCCATGGCGTAGATGGGTCGGTGAAGTAGATCGCGTCTTCCTTCGGGCCTCCACCGGCGTTGTCCGACGACGGGGTTGCGGTAGTGGAGAGATGGCGGCGCGGTGGTGCTTCCCGACGCCACTGCGCGAGCCGATCGGATGGCCTAGGGTTTGTAGAGTGGGGTTTGGGGCACGGTGAACCTCGTGACGCGAGCCTGCGGCCCCCACTCCCTTTATATAGCGCAGCGCGTCGGGGGCCCACCAACCATGGAACGGTTGGGCGCCCCCGATCAGGGCGCGATCCAGGGGAACGAGGCCCCAGCCGTTGGGCTGGGCCTCTGAGATCAACCTAACATTCTCCCCCTTGATCTCATCTCTGCTTTCTCACTTTGTTAACCCACCCCATCACAAATTAGTGTATTGAGCATGTTTCATCATAACAGTTATTACCATTAGATTAGACAGCCACAGACACTTTTCTGTTCAGAGATAGATTCTCGCCTTGGGCCCTCTTACTTATCCAGGAATCACAGGCCTTCCTTCAAACCCATGCCGGCTACGTGTTCTCTGAACACATTGGGCGGTAAGCCTTTCGTAAGCGGATCCGCTAACATCTTTTCTGTGCTTATATGTTCAAGACTTATGACGTGATCCCGGATTTTATCCTTCACAACATAATATTTTATGTCAATGTGCTTGGCGGCATTGCTTGACTTATTGTTGTGAGCGTACAACATTGCTGGCTCGTTATCACAATACAACTTTAGTGGTTTATCGATGCTGTCGACCACCTTCAAACTGGGTATAAATTTCTTAAGCCAATTCACCTGTCCTGACGCCTCATAACAAGCAATAAACTCAGCATACATTGTGGACGATGCAGTGACTATTGTTTGTTTTGAGCTTTTCCATGATATGGCTCCTTGCGCGAGAGTGAATATATACCCTGAGGTAGACTTTCTATCATCTCCCGCGTAATCAGAATCTGAATATCCTACTATTTGTAGGTCATCAGATCTTCTGTAGGTTAGCATGAGCCCTTTTGTACCTTGCAAGTATCTTAAGACCTTCTTTACCAAATTCCAGTGTTCCATACCTGGATTACTTTGATATCTGCCAAGCAGCCCAGTCACAAAAGCCAGATCTGGGCGTGTGCACACTTGAGCATACTGTAAGCTTCCGACAGCTGAAGCGTATGGAACGGCTTGCATGCGATCGCGCTCGAACTTGCTCTTGGGACATTGATGCTCCCCATACTTGTCACCTTTTACAATAGGAGCAGGTGATGGTCTACACTTATGCATATTGAATTTCTTCAATATTTTCTCTATATATGCCTCTTGGGACAATCCCAATACCCCTCGGTTTCTATCTCGGTGAATCTTTATGCCCAAGACAAAAGAAGCTTCACCTAAATCCTTCATATCAAAATTTGAGGACAAAAATCTCTTGGTTTCCTGTAGCAGAGTGACATCACTACTTGCTAGTAGAATGTCATCTACATACAGTACTAGGAAAATATATTTCCCATTCTTAAACTTTGCATACACGCAATTGTCCTCAACATTCTCTTTAAACCCAAACTTCCTGATTGTCTTATCAAACTTCAAATACCACTGTCTGGATGCTTGCTTTAATCCATAAATGGATTTCTTCAGGCGACAGCCCATTCTTTCTTTGCCTGTCACAGCAAAACCTTTCGGTTGTGCCATGTACACTCTTTCTTCTAGATCCCCATTGAGAAACGCTGTCTTCACATCCATCTGATGTAATTCTAGATCAAAATGTGCCACTAGGGCCATTATGATTCTAAAGGAGTCCTTGCTCGAGACGGGAGAGAACGTTTCATTGTAATCTATCCCTTCTCGCTGAGTAAAACCTTTTGCTACCAGTCTTGCTTTATATCTTTCTATGTTCCCTTTGGAGTCACGTTTCACTTTGTAGACCCATTTGCAGCCTACTGTTTTGGCTCCTTCAGGAATTTCCTCTAGGTCCCAAACTTTATTGGTACTCATGGACTTTAATTCATCTTCCATGGCTTCTTGCCACTTAGATGCTTCAGTGCTCCTCATGGCTTCTTCAAATGAGGTAGGTTCATCCTCCATCTGAACTTCTTCGCATTCATAGACTATGTAGTCATCTGGAATAGGAGACTTTCTCGCTCTTTGAGGTCTGCCAGAAGGTTCTGCTACTGGCATTTCTTGTTCTTGAGGCTGATCTTGTTGGGGCTGCTGTTCATCAACTATGGGTTCATTCGGTTCCTGAAGGACAGGTTCCGAATTAGCCGTAGGCGAAAATACAGCAGGTGTTGTCACCACTTGCGTAGGTCCAACAATAACAGGCAGCGTGAAGTAGGGTTCCTGCACCATAGGGATGGGCACGAACACCCGCTTCTCTTCAAGGGTGATTTCTCGCGCTGTCTTGCTCCCCCTGATCATCTGATCTTCTAGAAAACTAGCGTGTCTCGTTTCCACAAACTTGGTATGTCTACCAGGGCAGTAAAAACGATAACCTTTGGACTTTTCTGGATAGCCAATGAAATGGCAACTTACTGTTTTGGGGTCTAGCTTTCCTATATTCGGGTTAAATACTTTTGCTTCAGCAGGGCTCCCCCAGACACGCAGATGGTTGACTGAGGGCTTCCTGCCGGTCCACAACTCATACGGTGTTTTAAGTACTGACTTGCTCGGAACTCTGTTGAGAATGTGAATGGCGGTTTTTAAGGCCTCCATCCACAAACTCAGTGGCAGAGTGGAATAGCTCATCATGCTGCGCACCATATCTATCAGAGTACGGTTACGCCTTTCTGCTACTCCATTTTGCTGTGGGTCGCCCGGCATTGAATACTGGGCTACTATGCCATTTTCCTGTAAGAACCTTGCAAGAGGTCCAGGAACTTGTCCATAAGGGGTATGTCGATCGTAGTACTCCCCCCCACGGTCAGATCTCACTACTTTGATTTTTCTGTCTAGTTGATTTTCAACCTCAGCCTTGAATATCTTGAACTTGTCTAAAGCTTCTGAACGTTCTTTGATTGGATATATATCCAAAACGAGAGTAGTCATCTGTGAATGTGATGAAGGAATCAAAACCATCCACAGATGTTACTGGAAAAGGTCCACAGATGTCTGTGTGGATCAATTCTAGTACTCCCGTGCTTCGCTTAGCGCCTTTCTTTATGTTCTTTGCTAACTTGCCTTTAATGCAATCAACGCATTGCTCTAACTCTGAGAGTTCTAGTGGTGGGAGTATTGATTCTTTGACTAAGCGTTCTATTCTCCCCCTCGAAATATGGCCTAAACGACAGTGCCATAATTTCGATGAGGAATCAATTCTTTTCCTTTTCTTGCTAGCATCTGCGGGTATTGCATTCTCAGCATTATTACATTCAGCATTCACATTCTCAGACGTAGATAATAAATAAAGTTTGTCTTGTCGGAAGGCAAGACCCACACACTGATTATTTAATTGTAACTTGCAATTGTTCTTGCTAAAATGGCAATCAAACCATAGTCTGACAAACATGATACTGAAATCAAATTCCTGGCTAAAGAGGGAACATAAAGAACATCATGCAGCTGAAGTGTGAAGCCACTAGCTAAGTCTAGAGATAAATTTCCTATAGCTCGAACTTCAGCTTCAACGCCAGTGGCCACCTTAATCTGTCTTTCTCCTCTTTGAAGGGTTCTCCCTCCATTGAATCTCTGCAAAGAGTTAGCAACGTGAACAGTTGCACCTGAGTCAATCCACCATGTGGATCTAGCATAGCTTAGATATAAGGATTCATCAACAAAAGTTATAATGTCCTCACCCTTTACTAGGCAGTGTCTCATGAACTTAGGGCAGTCGTGCTTCCAATGCCCTGTCTCATTGCACCATCTACAGCGATCCGGGTCCTCCTGCTTCTGCTGGTTGTCTTGTTTTGGCTGTGCTTTGTGCTGTGAAGAGTTTCCTCCCTTGTTATGAGAGGTGGAGGCATCTGGAGCTTTCTTGTTGTAGAATGGCTTCTTGTTCTTTCCTTTGACAAAGTTCACAGAACCACCATTTGCATTCTTTAGCCTTTCTTCTTCTTGTACACACATTGCAATCACCTTCTCTAAATCCCAATCCTCTGGCTGTGTATTGTAATTGACAACAAATGTCTCATACTCTTTGGGAAGAGAGTTTAGAGCTAAGTGAATGATGAAACCATCTGCCAGGGGCATCTTTAGCTTGTCTAACTTAGCTGCCATGGTGCTCATGCTCAGAATGTGCTCTCTCACACTCCCACCTGTGAACTTCATGTTAGTGAGTTTCTGGATCAGTGTGGAAGCATGAGCTTTGGTGGAACCAGTGAACTGATTCTTCACTTTCTCAAGATATTCTTTTGCTGTTTCACATTCTGGGATGGCACCTCTTAAGCCCTCTGTGATGGTTTTCTTGATGACAATCTTGCACTTGCGGTTTGATTTTTCCCACTTGTATTTCTCAAGATCATACTTTGCTCTAATGGGAGCATAGTCTCGCTTCCGATTAGCAAAAGCTTCATCGGTCTCATTTTGGGCCCTTTCGGGCTCCTCTGGCTCAGTGGGTTTTGGCTCCTGAAGAGCCAAATCTATCTCTGCAAGTGCTAGAGCAGCATCAAGTTCTTCTCGCCACAGAACATAGTTCTGTCCCGTCAGCTTTGGGATTGCACTAATAAAGTGCATCGCATTGAGAGCTTGGTCTGAAATTAAACATAATAAAATAGTGAGGACATGAATAGTAAATCTAGGAAAAAATAATTGCATATCTTAATTTAACGTTGGTCAAAATCAAGATATACAAAAATTGACCCTTTACATAAATTCTAATCACCGTTGGGCAGAATAGAATAAATGCATAAAATGTTAGAGCTTGCGCAGCGGAAAACTTGAAATTAACTTGCTATTTTTCAGAAGCATAACTTGCTGACTTGATCTCTAAGTAATAAACACGTTGGTGCAATTAAATAGAGATTAATTACTGGGCAAAACAAATATTAAATGCTTCTGAAAATCAAATAGAATAAAGAAAAAATTTCACTGTGCTTATCGGGCCGCGGCCAACGATTTGGCCCACGGCCACTTTGGGCCCAGCCCAACTGCGCGCGCGGGACGGCTCGCTCGGCCAGGCCGCAACCTGGGCCGGCGGCGCGCATTCGGCCCAGCGCCGAAACCCGCCTGGGCTCAATCTCGGTCCAGCTCACCTCAGCCGTTGGATCGCATCCGACGGTCGGCCTTCAAAGTCGGGTGATCAAAACCCCTGGATCAGCCGGCGGATGGAACCCTAGCTTCATTTCTTACTCGCTCGTTCTCTCTCTGCCTTGGTTCTTCTCTCACCGGCACCGAAGAGAACTTGGAGGCGGGGCTCCTTGCGGCGGCCGGAGGTGAAGACGGCGCCGCCCCGAGGCCCTTGGCCGGTGCGCGCGCTCTCCGATGGAGGAGCGCGCCACCGTCTAGAGGTCTCGAGCGCGGTGCCCGAGCGATTTCTCGATGGTTCGCGGCGGTCGGTGGCTTCGGTGAGCCGGCGGCGGTAGGGTTCGACTACTGGACAGGTAAATCTAAGAACTTCCGGTCTCTGTCTTGTGCTTTTAGGGTTAGGATTCCCATTCTTGCGTCTGTCTAGGGTTAGGGTTCTTAAAAAAAAACTTCTTCTTCTACTTGCTATGCTTGCTGTTAATTCCCCGAGCCCCGATCTACTACTAGATCGGCCGATACCATTGATAGTTCTTACTAAACTTGCTAGGATCTATAACTAGTAGCACGAACGGGGAATCGGGGACAAAAGAACAAACTGTGATGTACTGTGAGGTAGATCTAGGAGTTTAGGAGATAAACCGTCGTTGGAGGGAGCGGATCCGGAGGTGTCCATGGCGTAGATGGGTCGGTGAAGTAGATCGCGTCTTCCTTCGGGCCTCCACTGGCGTTGTCCGACGACGGGGTTGCGGTAGTGGAGAGATGGCGGCGCGGTGGTGCTTCCCGACGCCACTGCGCGAGCCGATCGGATGGCCTAGGGTTTGTAGAGTGGGGTTTGGGGCACGGTGAACCTCGTGACGCGAGCCTGCGGCCCCCACTCCCTTTATATAGCGCAGCGCGTCGGGGGCCCACCAACCATGGAACGGTTGGGCGCCCCCGATCAGGGCGCGATCCAGGGGAACGAGGCCCCAGCCGTTGGGCTGGGCCTCTGAGATCAACCTAACAACAGGTGCTAGTTAAATAATAGTTCTTGGTGTTTAGTATATGCCGTCATCATATAACTGGAATTGTTCCTAGGTTTGTGAATTGTGATGCCTTGACGTGGTATGACATTTGCGTGTTGATGTCTACCCGCTGCTGCTGTGTCTGTTTACCTACTCACACATCACTGTAGTCTTGAACTGGTAGCAGCTAGCAGCAGCGGCTATAAAAGCAGCCGAACAGAACAGCCTGATGGCGATGAGCATGAAGCCGGTGCAGATGCCATAGGCCCAGCTTCGGCCGACATGGTTCTAGATGTAGACGGAGACGACGGTGATGGTGAGAAGCGTGCCGCCGACGCTTATCAAGAAGCAGCAGTAGTTGAAGAAAAGGCCGATAGCGGCATGCTCGTCGAACTGGTCGGTCGATGCTGATTGCTGAAGCCCGAGACGTTGGACTTGAGCCCGCCGGCGCTGAGCACGATGAGGTAGAGGCGCGGCACACACACGTACCGACGTACATACACCTTGTCCATGTGGCACCTGTGCTGGAGGCAGCAATCAAGTTTGCGTGCTGAGGAGAAGCCGAGAAGGTGAAAGCCAAAATAGCCAATAACGCCGATCGACAAGCAGAGCTCGCGAGGGTCAAGACTGGACATCAGCTGGGCTTGGATGGGCCAAGCCCATGCGGATACAAAGAGAAAAAAAAATAATTAGTAAGACATGCTGCTTTGAAATTAGTGCAATTTTTAAAATGGTTACACGATCATAACTGAAGCAGTAAAAGCATATCCCTGCACTGGATACAAAACAGATGCATTTTCCTATGGGCAAACAATGGATCGTCGGATAAGGGCGCGGTTTGGGGGAATCGATAATTGATGAACTCAGGCCCCGTTTGGTTTTCAGGTGTTAAAGTTTAACTACCGTCATATCAAT
This sequence comes from Saccharum hybrid cultivar R570, assembly GCA_038087645.1. Classification (NCBI taxonomy): domain Eukaryota; kingdom Viridiplantae; phylum Streptophyta; class Magnoliopsida; order Poales; family Poaceae; genus Saccharum; species Saccharum hybrid cultivar. The sequence continues at coordinate 5,600,454 of JAQSUU010000112.1, read as the reverse complement.
GTTCCCTCAAATGTATGGAGTACTAAATGTAGACTAATTGTATGTATGTCGGCACAAATTATGAGTAATTTACGAGACGAATCTATTAAGCCTAATTAATCCAAGATTGAAAACTTTTTATCAAATAAGACGAAGCCGCGTCGTAAGGGAAGTGGCCGGGGCCGGCGGCAACGCGCCTGCTCGTGGCAGTCATCGTCGTTCGTCGATCGAAACCGGCGGCCACGCGACGGCACGATGGATAGCCACGCCACGGCGCCGCGGACCCATCTGTCCCGCGCCGCCGCAGGCCGCAGCCACCAGCAGGTGCAATGCGTTGTGTGTACGCGCGCAGGGCGGGTGGATATTATAGGAGTATGAAAGACGAGCGCGACCGTTGCGGGGCGACGACTAATGGCACGACGACACGGATGGACGCGATATGCTCCCGCCGCTCTCGTGTCCAGGTGCCATTGCGCGCTTGGATTCCTCCTCTTCGCGTTGCATCGGCAGACGGCAGGTGGCGGGCGCACGCCACGAGTCGACACGTCGTTCTACCCAAGCGGCGCGCGAGCGTTGTGCCGGCCGCCTCGGGTTCTCTAGACGAGGTGGGGTCTCGCTTTTGTTCCATGTGCACATGACATGCACGAACGCATGCATGCACCCAATTAAAGAGCAAATTGTTTGTTGCACAAAAAATTTCTGTCGTGCCGCTGGGAGAAGCTGAGATGTTATATGCTTCGCGCGCGGGCGCATACGCTGTACGCTTGCTGACTATGTGGCCTGGCCCAGGCAATCCCGGCCCCACTCCGATTCCGATCCTAAGCAGCCTATTGTCGCAGACCAGCAAAACTTTGCAGGCAACAAGCTCCGCCCGCCAATTTTACCAGGCTAGGCCGCTAGTAGGGAGGGCACACCGTTCTACCGGTCGCCTTGCCGCCCCAATCCCTCGTCGATATCGATGGTATCATGGTAAAGACTAAAGAGGGCTCAACACACCGTTTGACCCGCGAGTTGAGTTCCACCAATCCTGAAGAAAACAGTAGGCGTGAAGCGATCATGGCTTTCCTGCCTTCCTGCAAGCACCATAACCTAGCATCCCGCCTCAACGAGGAGACGAGGACGACGACGATTAAGGCTGTGCAGGCTCCTCGAGGGCAGATCCAGAATTTTATATCCATTGATGTCACAAAGCTATAATCTTGTAAAAATTTTAGGATATTCTATTGTAATACATTGGTATTGGTATTGTAGTGGAAGTTGTACAAGGTCATTGATGTCACATGACGACGACGACGACAACAACAACAACAACAATACTCGTACTGTGGATCCGCCTCGGGGCCCCTCTATCATTGGGAGTGAACATGAGATTTTGGGAGCTTACGGTATATAACGAGTTGTAGTGGTACCCTAAGGTGTGTTATGCTTAGATTTTTGCTAGCACACATTAGTGCTCGCTTTTTTAGGGCACATCCAGTGTCTCGTCGAACTATACAATCGAACAAATGTAGAGTTCGATGTCTCCAGTTGGTGGTCTTTTGGGTAGTAGGTGCCTTAAGGCGAAGCTTTATTCGAAACCCAGCAAGAACAGTTCCCTTAGTGGTTAGTTGGCCATCATAGTTATTGAGTAGATTTTTTATGTATTTTTCTAATTAAAAACTCAGCAAGAACAGTTCCCTTAGTGGTTAGTTGGCCATCATAGTTATTGAGTAGTTTTTTTTATGTATTTTTCTAATTAGCGGTCTTCTACTTGATCTCATTAGTTCTAAATTATAAGATGTTTGGACTTTTCTAGATACATTGTCTTTACTATATATATATCTAGACTATAGTATCTAGACATAGTATATATTTAAGTTCAAAGCAATATGTACATATCTAAAGAAGTCAAAATGTATTATAATTTGAAATGGAGGGAGTATTAATTAGATGTTGGACTTTGCCCTGGACACTTTTTTTTTTTAAAAAAAGAAAACTTCGCGAGGATTGCCTCCTCGTCTTATTAAGATTTTCGTTCAAATTTATTCCTACTTTGCGAGACACGATTGAACGTGTCTTCAACTACATTTGCATCTCAAATACTACATTCAGTTCTAAATGCATGTAGTTCGGTCCAACTTCTTACATTTATCCATTCCATATATACTCCCTCCGTATCAGATTTAGAAGTCGTTTGGGACAAAATTTGGGTCAAACATTGGGAATATAAATCATCAATAACTTTTAAGTTGTTGAGTTTGCAAATGTAAAAATTATATGAATAGATTTGTCTTGAAAAATACTTTCATAAAAGTATACATATATCACTTTTCCATAAATATTTTTTATAATAAAAACGAAAGGTCAAAGTTGTGTTTTGGAGACTGTGTCGCTGTCCTAAACGACTTCTAAATCTGATACAGAGGGAGTACATGGAGTTGCTATATAGATTGATATAGATATTCCATATATACATGGAGTTGCTATATAGATTGATATAGATTGGTAAACACATAGTTGATGTTGATTTGAACAGAATCATTGTAAAAGATCGCTGAAGTGACGAGAAGGCCACCGCCGCTCACCGTCATTCCTCTTCCCCATCGGCACCACTGGTTCACCGACACAAAAGAGGTAGCATCTCCTTCACCGCCTTCCTCATCGACGTCCCGGCTTCCAGAGGAGAAAGGCGAATCCATTGATCCCTCGACGACCTCTACCGATGGCTGACTTTCTTGAAGATTTCAGTTAGTCATCAATCCACTAATGTGTTCACGTCAACTAGATTGGAGATCCTGTGGTCTAAGCTCATGTTTATCTAATATTGTGGTATCGGAGCCGGCTGATCTAGTTCGTGAAACCCTAATGTGTGGGTTAAACCTCGGATTAAGTTAATTTGAGGTCGTTTTTAATCTAATCAGTGCTCTAATGCTCGCTGTTAACCATGATTAACTACTAACCATGATTAACCAAGATCATCACAATTAGGCCCTAATTAGTCATGCCTAAGCCTTTTGTGCTCCCTGTTCTTCGAACCAGATAATTTTGTGCATGATTAGGGCCTAGATCTAGTTAATCATCATGGGTTAATCGTGGATTAATGATGTTGTGTCCATTTTGATGCCTAATTGTTCTTCAATAAATCAGTTTTACGGCCAATTAGTCTCTGGCCATGGTAAATTGTGCCGAGATCATGCGAACTAAAGAGCTGGAGTTCGGATCAGCATATAGAAGGAGGGGATTACGCAAATCTCAGTAAAGAATCATGTCAAACATCCCCAATTTCACGAACTCTAGATAATTTCGCCCGATTTTTCTCCAAAATCTAGAACGAGCGGCATGAGTAGGCGGAACAGTACCTGGGCGGGCATCAGTGGCGAGGTCGTTACCCCTGCGCGGCGTGTTTCAGCTCGCCGCCGGGCTCTCGCCTGCCTTGGACGCGCCGCTGCTGCACTCATGTGCGCGCGCTGCCGTGCAGCAGCCAGTCGCCGCCGCTGCCGATCAGGTAGCCGCTGAGCCCCGCCGCGCATGAGGGCCGTCGCGCCGCCGCTGCGGATCAGGTAGCCGCTGAGCCCCAGCGCGCACCAGGGTCGTCGCGCCGCCGCCATCGCCGCGGATCAAGTTCCTGTCACCGCCGCTGCCGAGTTGATGTTCCTCGCGCGCGCGTTTTCCCGGGCACAGGCCGGGAGCCCCTCGGCGGAGCCGCTCGCAGCTGTGGCCGTGGGCGTGCGCCGTCGAGAGGGTCCGAGCCGGCGCCGCCCTCTAAGCTCGCCATCGTGGCCACCATGAGAGCTGACAACCGTAGGTGAAAGGCGGAGGGGAGGAAAGGAAATGGCTAGGGTTTTCAGCTAGCAGCCGGTTTTGTTCCGCGTCCATGAATCCGAAGCCATCCGATCAAGTTCAACGGTGGAGATCGCACAGGACATAAGTGAGTCGGGGGCAGCTCACACCGCTTGCGTGAATTCACGCCTAGGCCCAGTGCGGGGTCGTAGCCCATTCAGAGGTGTGCACGTGAGTGGTGGACCAGGCCGGCTGTGTGGCCCATTAAGGTCTTAACTTTTTCCCCCCTTTTATTTTGGTCTTATGAGCTGAAAGCCTCTAATGATCATGGGCCCCTATGTATAATGTTTTGGGCTTATTTTCCAGTGTGTTATTTACTGGTTAATGGATTTTCAGTAGCACTTTAACCATGTCATCAGTTCTGGCCTATTAGAAAATACCCTTAAATTGTTTTGGTATTTTGGGCTACGACAGTTATGGATGATAATGTCTAATGACTAATGAGTTATTTTGTGCGATAATGTTTAATGGGTATAATGTGTCATGTCTTTGGGTCTTACTATTTAATGTGTTATTGTATCATGTTTTTCAGTAACACATTTAAATATTATTTAGGCCATAACGTTAATGGACACAATGACTAAAGTTGGGCTAAACAGTAAGCCAAATCCATCATGCTTCCGAGCTTCTTATTTTCTAGTGCATTATTCGCTGTTTAATATTTTCAGCAGCACTCTTAATAAGTCATGATGTTTAATGAGCTAATTTGTGCCATAACGTTCTTACTTTTGGGATAATTTTGGCCCATTAGAAATCATGCAGCATTTAATTTCATTATTATGGCTGTGTGAGAGGCATAATTTAATCTTAATGGGGCACTAATGATTAATTCTTGCCTAAGAAAATTTGATTATTTCTTACTTTAATTTCTAGGCAATTTAATGTGGGTCCCCTTATGATTTTCCATGGGCCAAATTTTGAGCTAAGTTTAAGCTTGTTATTTACAGTGCATCTCATTATTTTATCAGAGAATTATGGCACTGTTTATGTTTATATATAATGTTTATTTCTGCCCACATAATGATTTTTTCCGCTGCTAAGTTTTGATTACTCTTCTAGTTAGAATGGAACCAACGGGAAATTCTAATTAGAAACTAAGGTGTGGCTTATGCCTATATCTTTGACCAACGTTAATTTATTTGCACAAGTTCACAAGTTTTATGTCTGGTTTCTTTTTCGTTTCTGCCCAACAGTGATGCGAATCTGAAATGTCATTAGCATGTTTTGAATCAGACCAACGTAGGATTTCATTCATGCACGACATAATGTGAATATACCCTTACTAATGTTGTTTAATTTATTTTGAGTCAGACCTGTGTCCTTTGAAGATTATGGATAGGATCAATCAAATTCCTCTCCTGGACTGGTTCAACTTCCCATTATGCAAGGGGGAAGTACAATTGGCTCTCTTAATTCTGAGCTGTGATCATGCTATACACCAGAGTGCTCCTACTCTCCCAACACGAGAAGGTGATTATGACAGCGCCTTCTACTGGAGGGTTAAAGAATGTGAGTCTGATACATATCTGTAGGAGTGCTCAAATAGGCTATCGCTCAAGATCATGAAGAAGCGCATTAGTGATGATCTTAGGGGAGAAATCCCTGACATTGATAATGCCAAATAGATCTTAGCTTCATTAGAAGAGATGCTTAAAGATCGGTGAAATAATTATGAAAAGTTTTTCGCCCTAAGACGTGAGTGTAAGCTCGATTTAGAGAAGCAAGATCTCAAACGATCTAGAGCTGAAGCTGAACACAGTTTTGAGAGTCCAAGATGTTGCTTTTGCATGACTATCGCCTATCTGCAGAAGGACTGTGATGGCTTTAAGGACTGGCTCACACAAAAGGGGTAATCATAATGTTTTGATTAATTTTAATTATAAATCCCTTATGTTGATACTTGAAGGATTAACTCAGGTGCTATGTGCACATTACTAATTCTTCACAAATCATCCAGAGGCTGGTAATGGGGAGCACAAAATTAAAATGGCATAAGTTTGAAGATGAAGCCATTGCACTCTCCACTGCCCTTAGTTTATGTTTTCTCAAATAATTTGATCTATGCCCCTGGATGTGAGGAACATTAGTTGAGTTCTTCATTAGTTGATCATGTTTGGAGCAATAGATGTTTTGATGTAATGATGACATTATTTTTATTCGTTAAGCAAGTCATTATTTACATATTGCCTCTGTGATTACTGTGTGATGATTATGTCTTATGATTAATGATAAAGAGAAGTATGACAAATGAGACTCTCATCGAAATTATGGCATTTGCCTAATAAGCCACATTTCGAAGGGGAGAAATGGAGCATCTCATTAGAGATACTTTTTAAAACTTCTCTTACTCCTATTTTGTATCAAGGGGAATTATGTCAAATGATTGAGAGAATACGGAACTCTAGAAATCATAAACTTTGATTCTATAGTTTCATTTGTAGACTTATAGTTTGTTTACTACCTTAGTTGATTAATTAATAATAATTCTCGTTATGTATATGTCTCTCCATAAATGAACAATCTGGAGCATATCAGTGTAACTTAGTGATAAGTACATAAGTTTCAGATGAACAAGGGGAGCATTATGAGATATAGATAATCCCCTAGTCCTATTACTCAATGTATGACTCATGGCAAACCTCAACACAATGTATAGCCGAGGAATGAATTGTGTCTTATGTATATGGTGCATGTATTTAATTATTGCCAATGAGTTTGTGGAGCTTGTGCGTATAAAGACAGTTGCATATTTATACATTAAGAGCTACCTAGCCAACACTAAGTCACTCAATCCACATTAAGCACTAAGCCAATATAAATTCGCGCTCAATTATAAGTACCGGATCGATATTACAGTGCTTATGTGAGGCATTTATGATATTTAACCTCCATAACCAGTATGAACCCCTACGATGACTAATGTCTTATGATGATTACAGTGGTATAGAAATCTACCATAAATGATGATCATGCCATTTACATTAGTTAGTCGTTTATTGCATGAAAAGGTAGATGTTGTTGTACTGACTAAGGAGCCATAATGATTACACTCGCCTAAATGTTTTTAGTTTGTTAAGGGTGAGCTAAAGACTATGAGCTCTAATGAAGTATGAACTTAGTACAAATTCCTGATGGGATCAACACAGCAAACTATAGATGGGTTTGCATTATTGTAATGATTCCAAAAGGAAGGTGGAAAGGTTCAAGTCAAGGCTGGTAGTAAAGGTTTCCTGCGAGTTCTTTCTCTCCCATCTCTGAGAAATATTATTTAGAATTGTCATTATGCTTGTTTTGCCACTCATTATGATTTAGAGTTGCATTTACTAATATAAGTACTCCCTGATAGTAACTTGCATAAGAACATATACATGGCTCTACCGTGAGGTTTAGTCATGGAAGGCAAGTAACATGGAATGTAAACTAAACATACTCATTTATGAACATGAGTAAGCATCTTGACAGTGGTACTCTGAAATTAATGGTGTGGTTTAGTGAACCTAAAATTTATAATTGCATATATATGCTAAGATCAAGGGGAGCTAGTGTTTCATCCTATTACTTCATATGGATGGTAAATTTTAGTAGCAAGTAGCAATAGTTATATGCTACATACTAATGAATGATTCCTCTCATTTAATTTGGCATAAAGATCTAGGTGAAGCCTATTATGTTTGGACATTAGTACACCTAGTTAGGTCCATTCATGTTTAAGTCTATCTCAAAGGTCATAAACGATAAAGTACTTGAGAGATATGGCATAAGTTAATTATTATCCTACAGCTATTACTTATGTTGAGGACAATAAATTTGGGTCACTCCAAGGTCCCATAAAGTAAAAAGAAACTGATCAGTTAATGCTAAGTGCTTGCGCTTCAGCTGTTCGAAGCATTATATTCGCATTTGCCCTGTTGTACCTTTTGAATCGGGGATATTTGGCATAAATCAGTCGAACCCAGGATTGGACCCCTGGGAGACTATTAAGAATGCTTATGATGTGTAAGAGACTAAGGATTGCATGCTCGCACATAAGAAGTCTGAAAACTTTAATTAATGAATCAGACGCTAATTTTGCATGATGTGTTGATATTAAGATGTCGACATTAAGTTTTATTTCATCACACGTGCAAGCGGAGTTGTTTACTTTTAAGGCTCATGATGAATATTGGTGATAGCTTGCTAAAGCTGTAAGCAAAGCCGTAAGGCATAAGAACATTATTCCCAAATTAAAGTGGTGAATGGCTTATCCATACCACTATATTGTGTTCATCGAAATGCAGTTTCCCTATGCGAGTAACAACAAGTCAAGTGTACCTACCAAACACGTTGACATAAAATATCAAGTTGTGAAAGATAGAACCGGATCAGACAATTAGTATTATGTATGAAGTTAATGTCATGGATCCTCTAAGGCTTACCATCTAATATATTACTTGATTATGCTGTGCACATGGATTTAATGGAAAGCCTTTGATTCTAGGTATGAGGGCCATTAAACAATCAACTCCCATTATGTTTATGTGATATCCTATCAAGGTGGATTTGTATACCGTAGGTATTGTTGTTGTAGTGGCGTTATGTTGACTACTGTAACCCATTGCCTCTGTATACTATTTCTACTAAGTGTGGACTTATGTTTTTAGCCTTTCGATTAAAGGGGAGAATGTTGGAATAAGTGATCTCAGGCCCATGGGTTGTATGGGCCAACGCCCTAACTGCTCCTATGGCTGAGTCAAGGGGAGTAAGTGACTTCCCCGTGCGTGCCGTAATCGGGGGCACCCTAACGTTACGAGGTTGTGGTCCCTCGTGACGCAGCGCTAATAAAAGGACCGCTCCACACCCCTGGAACCAAGGTTATGTGTGGACTACAACCTATCCCATCTCCTAAGATCCGATAATCAAGAGAGCGTTGAAGTGACGGGAAGGTCACCGCTGTTCACCGGCATTCCTCTTCCCCATCGGCACCACCGGTTCATCGACACAAAAGAAGCACCACCGGTTCACCGACACAAAAGAGGAGAGACATCGACATCTCCTTCACCGCCTTCCTCATTGACGTCCCGGCATCCAAAGGAGAAAGGCGACTCCATTGATCCCTCGACGACCTCTACCAATGGCGGACTTTCCTGAAGATTTCGGTTAGTCGTCAATCCACTAATGTGTTCACGTCAACTAGATTGGAGATCCTGTGTTCTAAGCTCATGTTTGTCTAATAGATTTGACTTTCGAGGCCTTGCTATGTAGGACACAAATGTTAAAGTTAAGGTTAGTAAATAAGACAAAATTTAACTTTCGAGAGGCCATAGAGAAAATCACTCTAACTTCTACTAGTATCCCGTAGGTAATTCTCTCCCTGCCTAGAAGCCCTTAAGAACAAGTCGATGAGTCTTCTATTCTACCGCCATACCAGCACATATTTTGGCCGGCCAGCGGCCAACAGCATCCTATCCAGAGGCGGAACCAGCGATTTTAATTAAGGGGCCGAACAAATGTGAACGTATTTTTTAGTGTGATAAAATATACATAATTATATGTTTCAACAAATTTTCAAAAAAATCTACACTATTTCTAACAAAAATCATCATATTTTAATAAAAAATAGGTGAAATTAATATTTTTTGTACTATAAATACAAATATTTATATAGGTATTTAAATGAGTCTATTGTGCTGAGGGCCACGGCCCCTGCTAGCCCCCACGGGCATGCATACGTGGATGATTTTGTGGCCATAGGCGAGACAGAAGTGACCACGAACGCGGAAAAAAATTGGGTGGAAATTTTTTTCCACGAATTCATGCGCGTGCGTGGCGCTCGTCGGACAGCCGAATTCATGCACGTGCGCTGCGTCGGTCATGGGGCCCACCTGGGAGGATAGGTACGGACCAGCACGGTGGGGCCACGCGTTGCTCCGGCGGCCCATGTCAGAGTCAGACACTTAGACTGGCACTGTCGCACACCCGATCTCATCCACATCACGCGAGCCAGCCGCCTTTTCCATTCCCTATCAGCAAATTCTACCACGTACACCTACTGTACATAGCGTTTAAAATTGGAAACACGGGTTGTATATTTGTTGATGGTAAAACCAAGTGTTTTAAGTAAAAAAAAAGTGTTTATGAGGACAGTACCACAAAGATCCCACTCGCAAGCAAGGGCTTCCGCTGTCACTAAGAGGCGGGCCCCGTTCTGCACAACCGTCATCCGGCCGTCCCTGTCAGCTCCCCGTTCCGGCCCCGGCCCCAGTGCCCTTTCGCTACTCCGGCGAGAAGAGAAGAAATTGGTTGAGCCCCAGATTCTCGGTGGGGAAGGAGATCGGGCGAGCGAGAGTTAGGCACCTGAGAAGACTAGATGGCGCGTCGTCGTGGCCACGTGGAGCTGCGGCTGATCGAAGACCGCGTGACGCGTGAGCCGGCAGGTGCGCTTCTCCAAGCGCCGCGTGGGGGCTCCTCAAGAAGGCCTTCGAGCTCTCCCTCCTCTGCGACGACGAGGTCGCCCTGATCATCTTCTCCCCCGCCGGAAAGCTCTACAAGTATGCCTCCTCCAGGTTAATTCATCACACTCCTCTCTCAATCACTTTTTGGATCCCAGCCCATTCCGCGCACGGCGGCGAGCCGCGCCTGCTATGTGCTCTAGACTGTCCCATTGCTTGGCACCATGCCATCACGCACCTTGCAGACGGTGGTGCCGCCTGCTCTGGATCTTCGATTCCAAAATCCAAATACACCCTCCGTTCCTAAAAAAGAGTCACTATAAGAATCGTATTGGTCAAACTTTCTTAACTTTAACTAGGTTTGTAGAAAATATGTGCAACATTTATATCTCTAAATAAGTTTATTATGAAAGTATATTCAACGATTTACCTAATGAAACTAATTATATACCATAATATTAATATTTTGTTAAATATATTTGGTCAAAGGTAAAAGTTGTTGACTTTTTAGAAAGCGAGAATGACTCTTTTTGAGGGATACAGGGGGTACACATAGGAGCACGGAACAGCAGCTAGCTAGCTAGCTAGCAACTCATGTTTCTTCTTGCACCGCGCACGTGCTTCATGTGCGAATGAAGGTGGCTTTGGTCGACGACGGCAGGGGAGCTTTTTTCTTCTCGGCAACAGGTGCAGGGGGAGCTTTCTTCTTCTTGGTTGCAGGTGCAGATGGAGCATCCACCAACTCCTTGGATGTGGGTGCAACTTCGTTGGTGACGACCAGGTCCGACAGCAGGAGGTCGGTGACGACCGGATCCGGCGGCAGCAGTGGCACAGTAGCGGCGGTGTCCCTTGAGGAGGGACGGGTCAGTAGAGGAACGCTGCAAATGATGAGTTAATTCATCGAGGAGGAAGAAGGGCTTCACCGGGCAACGTCCATGGCGGTGAGCGGCGACGGCAGCTGGGTCCACAGCCGCACTCTGTGAGCAGCTGAGGTCCGAGGAGTGTCGCAGACTCGCAGTGAAGTGGAGACTGGAGAGGGCTGAGGGCGACGGGAAAGGAATACGGGACTACGACTACAAGAGTCAGGCTATGGCAGTGCGGCGACGGAAAGGGATAGTGACGGGGAGTTCTATGTAAATTACGGTTAGCATCCCTTTTATATGAGACTAACTAGGCTTGGGCCATCATATGTTAACTGGGCCTATTTCATATATTATATACATATGCACATACTCCCCGTTCTAAATTTTAAGTCGCTTTGACTTTTTTTGTTCATCTATTTTGCTATGTATCTAGACATAATATTATATCAAAATGAATGTATCAAAAAAGTCAAAGCGACTTATAATTTGAAACGGAGAGAGTATATAATAACATAGCGGGTTTCCCAATGGGTAACGGGGGCAGGTATACAGGAACGTCCCCGTACCCACCATCCTCGTTGGGGATGGATTCTTGCCCCCTTAGATCCCCGCGGATACAGATATCATCCCATCCCTGTCTCTTAATGGAGCAAATCCCCATTGGGTATCGGGTATCGGATACCCGTTGCCATCTTTATGAATAACAAGGGCTCCAGCCTTGGAGAGAGCGCGCGCCTAAGCTGTTGACTCCGCGCGTGCTAATAGAGTGACATGGAGGGAGCTCCTCGTCCTTAACCTTTCTATTTATTTATTTATTATTATTATTGGAGCTCCTCGTCCTTTTCCATAGAGGGAGCGAGGATGAGGATGACTGGACGAGCGTGCCCCGTCCACACGACCCTAGGTGCGCCGTGCACCTCGACCGCTGGCCCCCAACACGCCTCACCCGCTGGCCATGGCTCGCCGCGCCCTATCCCTGGTGCCCGAGCCATGCCCCATGACTCTCTACCTCTGAAATATGAAACACTTGAATGCAACAAAAGCAAATAAAATATTTAAAACATACACTTAAAATATGTGTGTGAAATATTTTAACATCTAGATAAAAACACTTGCAACATGAAAACACTTATTGCAACATAAGACTGAAACGGCTGAAACATTTCGAACATACTCTTGCAACATATATGATATATGTGTGAAACATATGCAACATCCAAATTGAAATGCTTGCAACATATGTCTGAAACAAATAAAACATTTTAAACAAACGGTTGCAACATGCCTTTGAAACACTTACAACATGACTCTGAAACACTTGCAACATGTGCAACATCCCGAGCTACTTTTACAACCTCCATATGAAATAATTGTAACGTACTTTTGAAACATCTAAAACACTTGGAATATATATTTGCAACATAGGGGGAGGAGGCCAGGGCCGGTCGATTCTGGCCTCAGGGTGGGACCCGCGGCGCGCGAGCACCACCAGCCCGACGCGCGCGGGAGGGAGCGGCCCAACCAGCAGATGTGGGCAAACAAATGGGCATGAGAGAGGAGCGAGCGACGCAGGCTAGGCGCACGCGACGGCAGTACCAACACCAGCAGAGGCAGGCGCGCTGTAGAAGGCCGTGGCGGGGGCAGAGGCGTGGTGTGGAGAGCGACAAAGGCAGGTGGGCGTGCTCGTGCGCAGTGGAAAGGAAGGATGGCGGCTTGCGGGGCGTGGTGGAGAGAGCTGTGCTGGAGCACGCTGCGGCAGTGCGGGCGTAGCGATACGGTCGCGATGCAGCACGCCGCGACGGTGCGGTCGCAGTGCGAGGGGCGCGGTGGAATGTCCGGTGCTGCGGGGAAGTCTGAAGAAAAGGAAAGTGAGAGCGAAGTATTCCGTATTTTTTTAGCAACGTGGTGTGAGTCTGTTAGGCCGTTTGGCCGGCATCGCGGCCCGCCAACGGCGGCATCCAAAAGATTCCTATTGTATCGAACGTCCTGGACCTAGCATTACCAAGAAAAAAATGACGTCGGCGGGACTGAGAAATCTAACACAGTTCCATACGGGAGCCAGCATATATGGTGCGAATGGTGCCATGCGTGTTAACTGTTATGCAAACCAGCAAAAGCATAACTCTTTACAGGAGTACAAAATACAAATTACTCCGTAAAAGAAAATAAAAGACGACGTCATATTGTAGAGATATTATGGTTAGGAGAACGGTGGGCGAATCAATGACGAATTCTCACTCACCTTCAAATATGTTTGGATCACCTAGAATTAGTAATCTAAATTTTAGTTGGATGTCTTGGATATCAACTAAACTTTGAGTGAGATATGCTTAGATAGACTATGTAACCCTTTGTGCATAGGAGAGAGGTGAAAGAAACGAGTAGGTGGAGAGTATATATTTACATCGTTTCACGTTTTGTGTGGTTTAGCTTATCTTGTCAGTATTCCGATTTGTACCCTAGAATCTTGCGATACTATGATCCTACTAAATCGAAATAATACCGATCCTACCATATCTTTAAAATTCTATATTATCCCAATCCTACAAGAAGGCTCGATACGATCCTATGATACCATACAATAAGTGATATAAATTACTTTTATGATTTAGTTGTGATAAAATCCTATTTAAAGTTAAGTGGTACGGTGTTGAAATGAAATGATGCCAAGAATTGCACTTAAATGTAAAAAAGTAAAATAAATTAATCAAAGTCGGCCTTCGATCTATATTAACATACTACAAATCTTACATAAAATATATAATATATAAAATTCGATACTATCCCGATACTATGATATGATCCTATGATCTGGTACTGTTAGACAAAAAACACATAGGATCCTAATCCTAATAACCTTGACCTTTTTCAATTAGTGAACTAACGAGAAATCGATTTCCAGAGTTAGTCTACGTACCTCTCAAACCATTTTTAGAGGCATTCTTTTTATCCAACTACGGATCGAAAAACAAGACACTCTAAAATCGTTTTTAGTAGTATCATCACCTTAATTTATAATAAAATTACAATTTAGTGAACCAACTTCACATAACCTAAACTTAAGTTGATTAGTCACCATATATATCACAAGAATTCCAAGCTGTGAAGAAAGTGCAGTTTTGTTATATGGAATGAGCACAAGCTTGTAGATTTAATAACATCAAAGGACAATAAAGGTGTAGTTTTTTTATATTTAGTTTAAAATGTGTAGTTTTACTACAATAATTTTTACAATAATAATGTATTTTTATGATATTTACTGTATGTTGGAAACCGGAGAGTCAACACTTGTGGACCAAATCATTACATCTTGACTAATTGATTTTAATATGTGACTTCCGTGTTATATATTGTGTGACCAAACAGATAATACAACCAATCCCAACATTCATGATTCAACAATATAATTCAATTGCATGTGGTATATAATTAGCGTTCAATGCAACGGGTGAAAGGCTAAAAATGATAGTGAAGTACATAATTCACACATGTGTTGTACCATCGATGTTGATCTACTAGTATGGTTCTAGTAGCTACTATATGTTATGCGCTATTCCAAGGAAACATGAGTGTATACATGCATACTCCTAGCCAGTATACCGTATAAACAATACACTCATCATTTGAAACACACACCTCGCTCTATGAATAAGCGCTTTCTTGTATTGTTCAAAAACGAAGTATACATACACAAGTTCTGGTTCTATATATAACTCTGTTATTTGGTACCTAGGATATTAAGTAAACCGCACCTCCCTTCCACCCCAGTCCAAGGCCATCTAGCTGGCCACCAATCCACCCTCCCCGTGCAATACTGGGTCGTGCAGCCAGCCCGTGCGGCCACATACCCTCCAAGAGAACATGACTGTGAGCCTTGTAAATACCATCATGTCGATATCCTTCCCTTGTGCGCTCGCTCTACAAAGTCTACCCGTGCGATCTTCCTCCCTTGTATGCTCTCTAAAGTAACTTTGCAAGAATCAAAGGCTCTGGTCAAGATCTAGCTGCTCGAGTCCGTGTGGCGGTAGCTTGCCGGCGAAGCTAGTGGCCTGTGGGGGAGAAGGATGCTGCGGCAGCCCTTGGGGAGATGGACATTGGCTAGCCCATAGGTATCTGCCATGTTCTGCACATCACTGTTTAGCACCCGGGTTCGAAGTTTCAGGTTTGGTCCCTTCACTCACTTCTATCTTTAGACTCAGGTTGGGTCCCTTCAATAATGAGTTATCGCTTATTAGTATATAATTTTCTGAAATGTCTCTAGTACTAGGACCTGCTTGACCAATGGCAATAGGGGCCAGTTTGGTTCCAAAAATTTTTTGCAAAAAAACAGTAGATTCCCCGTCACATCGAATCTTTATACGCATGTATGAAGCATTAAATATAGATAAAAAATAAAACTAATTACACAGTTTAGACGAAATGGACGAGACGAATCTTTTAAGCCTAATTAGACCATGATTTGATACTAATTACCAAATAACAACGAAAGTGCTACAGTTGCATTTTACCAAAATTTTTGCCAACTAAACAAGGCCTAGTTTTGTAGACATGGATCGCAAAAGCATGGCATCCAGAAGGCTGCAATTTTAGGAAGGAGGTACGGGAAGGGAACAGAAGAAGTCTAGAGATGCAGTCCAATCAGAAGTCCAAAGATTATTCTTTGATCGAGGCTAGTTGAGCTGCATATTCCTGCAATAGAATCTTCAGAAGTCAAAAGGAGGCATGCACATTCTTGACAAAAGAAAACACATGCAACGAGTCATTCTCGAAAATTATTAGAAGTTTTTGGCTACAACGCAAGTTTTATGGTTGAAGAATAAAGATAAGATATCTTTTATTACAGGAGAGAAGACTTTGTCAAGGCACACCAATCTTGTGAGAATAGATGTGGGCGTCTAGAAGTTCGATTCGAATTAGTCGCATGCAAGAGAAAGCTGATTATTAATTCCTACTCACCATCACACATTACCTTCCTACTCACACATTAGTTCAGCCGCAACTTGATATGGAGGGAGCAAGCAAGCGATCTAGTAAGAAAGGAGTTGTGAAAGATAAAAGGCAAAAGGGATGAGCGTCAAGAAGGGAATGTTAGAACTGGTTATATCTTGCTTGAATTCATTGGGCTTTTATTAGAAGTGTTGCGATGAGTATATTCTATTTCACACAAGAGATTTCAAAGCAGAATGAAGATTTTGAGCCCGGCTACTGGCATGCAATAGATGATATCAATTGAATATTAGGGGTTGTGCCTAATTGACAGAGAATTACCACCACTATTGTTATGGAATGGATCAAGGAGGCTGAGATAACGTGCTGAGTGAGATAACGTGGTGAGTGTTGATGCACATGGATTTAGTTGATTAAAGGCCATATACACTGAGTATATAAGGTAAGAAGAATTGATATCTGTGGTCAAAAGAATAATACAGGATGTGGTAAAGATTGAGGGAGAAGAGGTCACAAGTAAGATTAGAGGGAAGAAGAGCTGTCAGCAATTCTAAGAGAACAATGAATTTGAGCAATAAGATAACACTGTTTTGAAGGCGACTGATGTTCATTGAGATATGTGATAAGCGATAACTATAAAAGGGAGTGGAAGTGCAAAAAAAAATCATCGTGTAAAAAGAATTTTATTCTTTGTAATGCATTTGAGGGTCAATACTGATGAAAAGTTGAACTAGTTTAGGGAGAAGGATCAGCTAGTATTTGTGTTCTTATGAACAAATTATTGTGTTTGCATTAACAAGATTATGTAAGATAGGCGTAATTGAGACGAACATGTATTGTGGTTGCGAAAATGGGAATGGTAGAAGAGAAAGAATACACTTGTGATAGAAGATAGAAGGAAACCTAAATATGAACAACTAATAATTGCACCTATCTTGCACAATCCTATTTATAAAAAAACATAAATACTTTCAATTTAAATTTTCATAAACATAAATACTAGCCAGCCGTTTGCCCCAAAACAAACTATATTCACCCTCAAATGCATTGCAAGGAATAAAAAAAATTTTACATGATTTTTGCTTGCACTCCCTTTGATAATAATTATTGCTTATTACAAATCTCATAGAACATCAATCGCTACTCAAATTCATAGTTTTGTTAGCATTTTAAACAACTCTTCTCATCTTACTTGTAACCTCTTCCCCTGCATTATCTTTTGACAAAACAATATAATCAATTATTCCTACCTTATATACTCGGTCTATATAGACTTTAATTAACTAAAGTCATGTGGATCGACACTCATCATGGTTATCTCAACCTCCATTGACTCATTTCGTACCAGTAGTGGTGGTAACTCTCCAACAACTAGGGATAACCCCTCATATTCAATTCAGCCGATGAAATCATCCATTTCATGCCAGTAGTCATTTCTAGTTTGAAACCTCATGTGTGAAATGAAACTTTTTTAGTCTAATACTCGTCGCAACACTTCAAAAAAACCGAATGAATTCATGCAAGATATAATCAATTCTAACATTTTCCTTCTTGACTCTCGATCACCCCATTTGCCTTTCCTTTTTCACAGATTCTTTTTAACTAGATCACTGCTTGCTCACTCTATATCGAGTTGCAACTAATCAAACTAATGTGTGAGTATGAAGTAGTGTTTGATGGTGAGTAGGAATTAATAATTGGCTTTCTCTGCATGCGAGTAATTTGAATTAAATTTCTTCACGCCTGCAGCTATTCTCGCAGGATTGGTGTGCCTTGACAAAATTTTCTCCTATGTAAAAAAGATATCTTACCTTTATTGTTCGACCACAAAAATCATGGCGCAACCAAGATCTTCTAAATCCCATGAAGTTTGTGGCTTTGTGCCTTGGCAATTTCCGAGTACGACTCATTGCATGTGTTTTTCTGTCAATAATGTGCATGCCTCCTTTTGTCTTCTGTTGAAGAACATGCATACATCTAGCCCTTCAACCGCAAGTGTTAAATGATGATGTGCATAACATGGTGGAAACCTATGGGCTAGCAGATCTGCATCTCCCCAAACGTCGTCCTCCTCCCCCATCAGCCACCTGGCCCCGGCTCCCTACCACTCCACTCAGACTTGGCAAGCTACTGCCACACGGACATGTGCAGCTAGAGCTCAACCGGAGCCTTTGATCTAGCGAAGTTACTTCAAAATATGTACAGGGAAAATATTTCACACGGGGTAGACTTTGGAGAGCGAGTACTCAAGGGAATGAAGGATTTGGATGAAGTAGTTATATGTTCTCGTGGACGGCATATGGCTGCACGGCAGCACACGGGCTGTGCTGCGCGACCTAGAGAATTGCACAAAGAAAGGGTGGATGGGAGGCCAGCTACATGGCCCAAGATTGGGTGTGATGGAGGTCGCTACTGAATAACTATCTAGTACCTAGACACCAAATAACAGAGTCCTATATATACAAGCATACGTGTAATTCTAAAAAAATATGCATATGTGTTTATCTAATTTTGCAAAACAATAAAAATGACAATGACGTATTCATAATCGAATAAGTTTAATAATGATCGATGAACAATGACAAGACTTGAACTTTTATATGACTAAATTGGCGATTGAATGAACAGGTTCTAATTTTCGTTTTCTTTTCTTAGCACCAGACGAATGTTTCTTACGTATCATTGCAAAATTCGAACATCGAAATTAGATTAGAAGGAAAGAAGAGAAATAACTCTAACCAATTAGGAATTACCAGTATCTAGAATGTACTCTACCTATAATAAAGATTAGATAAGAACAAACAGAAAAAAAAATCCCAAACCTCCGTTGGAGACATGAAGCTAGCCTTCTTCAGCCTGATGCCTGGATCTCTATTGCGGATGGTCCCACTGGTCCGCAGACGCCACGCTCGCCCACGCCAAGTCGACAGTCGAGGGTCTGAGTCCTATCAGCTAGCGTGATCATGATTGCGTGGATGGAGCGTGGCCGCGTCGATCATGGGCTCCTCCCGCCGTCGCGGCAGCCCTGATCGTCCCTCTTGACGACGACGGCTTGATCGCGATCACTTGCTGGTGCTTATATTGGGATTGGGAGTCAAGGAGACGCGGAGATAGCGTCATGCAGATCGTCCAACGGCGAGGCAGAACCACAGAACCAGTCGCGATCGCGACTAAGGACTCGGGAACAGACGGTTGCTTGATCCGTGGTCTCGCCTTCCTGGGTTCTCGTCTCGGATCCTGGCAATTGGGCCATGGCCTGCGAAGTTTTTTTCTTTTTTGCGACAAAATGGGCTGCGAAGTTGGGGGTTGTATGATTGTGTCTAGCTAGGCCTGCGGCTCTAGGCAGTCGCGCCCGCTAGCTGTACCATTGTGGCTAGGGTCGGCCCTAACACTCGTTTGTGCCTATATTTAGTTTTTGTTTTGCGACATACACACACCACGCTCACGTACCCCTACAATAAGCATAGTAATTAGTTCTAGCCTTCTCCATGTAAGTGGCCTGAATTGTTGGCCGCTCGTCCTTAATGCTTGTACAACTAGGTGTTTCTTGGTTCATCAGATTTGCTCATAGATCACGTTACTTCGCGTTTGGTTCTCGGCCAACAACGTAACCACTAGCGGCGGGACTATATACGGGCCATACAAGGGTTTTTTTTCCGTCCAATTCTGAGCGGTAACCAATTACACTGCCAAAACTCTATCTAAGCGTAAAAAAGCAAACCAAAACAAATGATGCTTCAATAATGCTTCGGTGAGAGCGTCCGTCTAGGCGTGTGCGTTCGAACGCGCCATTTCTGGGCCTGCGAAGCGATCGGGCCCAACAGGCAACCGTCCTGCTCCTCTACGCCGACGCTTTCTCCTCTGCCCACGACAAAAATCCGAACCAAAATCGCTAACGAAGTCCCCCACTCGCTTCACCACATCGGGTGGCCACCCCACCCTGCCTCCGGTCCGCCCCATCCCCCTCCTCCTCCCATCTTGCCACCATGTTTGCCGCATCTCCTCCCCCATGCCCACGCCCACTCCGCCTCTAGTGCGCCCCATCCCACTCGGCTCGACGCCGTGCCTGCCGCCCACTCCCACTCCACCTCCGTGCTGCCGACACCGTCGTTCCCCACCAAAATGTCCTTGCCACTGTCAACCTCAGCTCGCGACATCACAAGATCTGAGTGGCCATACCCGGAGTGGGCTTCTCCAGCTGCACTTCGCGCTCCCTTCCTAACTCGGGGATAGTTTCCGGCGATGCGTATGAGGGGGCGACTCAGCCAGCAGCGCCAATGAGGATGCAGTTGCTCGGCAGGTCCATGGTCGCGGGTGTCAGGCAGTCAGGAAGGTCGCCAACAGCAAGGCCCGCGTGCGTCTGGCAGCGACGGGATATGATGCATGTTGCAAGTGTACATTTCAAATGCTTCAGGTGTGTTTAGAGGTATGTTTCAAGTGTTTTATTTGGATGTTGCAAAAGTAGATCGGGATGTTGCAAGCATCTGTCTCCAATGTTTCATCTATTTTTCCAGACATATGTTGCAAGTGTGTTTCATCTGGATGTTGCATATGTTTCACACATTTGTTGCAAGTGTTTTAACTGGATGTCGCGTATGTTTTGCAATGGCTATACACATGTTTTAATAGTGTTTGAGGCGTATGTTGCAAGTGTTTCAATTATTTCAAACACGTATGTTGCAAGTGTTTCATTTAGATGTTGCAAAAGTAGATCTTGATGTTGCAACTATTGCAGTTGTTCGGCCTGCCTGCATGCGCGTGGGTGTGGAGAGGGCGCCATGGTGCGGGCGCGGGACACGGTGCAGGCGTGGGACATGGAGCGATGTGGGCCCCCACGTGAAGCAGGCGCGGCAGGCTTGGGCGTCTGGACGCTAGCCCCGTCTGGATGTCCGGGCACTAGACGTTCCGATAATGCTTTGCCTTACAACGTACAGATCCCACCGTAACTTGGTTTCATTAGCGTTGCCACTCCCAAGGTTGAACCAAACATCACCCTAGTTTTTAGGTCTATCTGAATCACTTCTGCCTTATAGTAATGATGAGGTAAAATAATCTCCAAGCTGATCTAAACACTCTAAATTGACTGTAATAATCGAGCCAATAGATTAATGAATCCTAATCCATATCTTTTGTGGATTACACTATATATGCATAGACGTCGTGCATACATATACTCACCCCTATGGCTATATACAACCACGCTATCCTTATGAGCACCCATGAATGACTAAGATGACATATATTGAGAATGACAAAGTCATCACAGGCGCCTTGTTGGCAACAGAGCCATCACCTACAAATGAATAAATTCATAAAAATGCAAACGCTGGCATCTAGAAATAAATCTAGGAAAATGCATGTGATCACATCCGTGCATCATCGAAGACTTAATCGAATACGCAGATTTAATTAACCACAAGGAATCTAACTAGCCGAGCTAAACTCAACTCACATTCACACGATCCATCTTAAACCTACTACTAAAAGACTATGTGAATAAATAATAATCTAGCTTGCACCTATAATTTATGGATTCATTCAGACTCAGTGTGGCCTAGGGAAAGTTCATGGAAGTAGTCCTGATTGAGTGATTGGTGAATGATATTTTGAGAGATTCGTTTGCCTTTACCGCCTCGGTCATTGTAGAAGATGAAGAATCGACGAACGTATCTTACCTTTCAGAAGATCAGGCCGATTCTCGATTGCTAGTTCCGGGAAACAAAGTGACCTGAGTCCTTGGAGTGCGCTCTCGGCCTTGCTAGTACACCTAGTTTTAGAACTGTTACTGATAGATTCATATAGACAGGCAAAGACTGCATGCTCCAAGAGGGATTGAAGGTTCATGCATGTCCTGACCAGATCGATCTTTTCAGAGATTCGTTCTCATCGCCCTCGATCTTTGGAGAAGATGCAGAGTAGACAAGCCAAGATTTAGATGGATACGCGTATCTAGTTTAGCAACAATATCGGCTGGGCAGCGCATGCATGGATCTTGACCTAGCTTTAACTTCTACGAAACCGGTCCAGGTCAAGAGGACTTGAGGAGTCCTCTGTTTTCTTTCTTCGGTATGATGATGCATGGAATATCAACTTTTTTTACAATAGTTGCCATGTGGTAAAGTACAAAACAGGTCTATACAAAGTGATGAGGAAGATATGTATAGCCACTAAGCCACACAGCCCACATACCACAAGTCATTCATGACTTAGCTTATGACTATATTGGGCTGTATATGCATCAGTTTAGCTATGACTTGCATGCATGCAGAAGTATAAGTAGCTTGTTTCGTCGATTAATAACCACAGTGAGCTGTTGTCAAAAAAAAAAACCACAGTGAGCCAACATCAGCAAAGGAGTGCGAATATCTGACAGTGACACGTGTATTATTTTATGGCGGGACAGCAGCATATCCGTAGCAATGAGCATTAAGGATACGAGGATCCAATAATCAAGATCCTGCTGACGGAAGCGCAGCAGCTTTCTTCCACACGCTGTTACCTCTGCTCCACGAGAGAATGCGACTTTCATTTTTTGACAAATCATCCGACTTAAAGTTTGATAAAAAAAATATAAAAAAAAATCACTAACAATTATAATACAAAATAAATAACATTAAATTCATTACAAAATATACTTTTATAATAAACTTAGTTGGAGACATAAATGTTAATAATATTGTTCACATATAGCACCACTATATACTGCTATTTATTAGTATAAGGGTGGTGTTGTAGTGGCAACTGGTGTGAGCTGCTGTAGCGCCACTGAAGCCCGCTATTTCCTACTTGATGGTTTCTTGTTTTTGATGACTTTGTGACGACCGCATCAGATAGGATCGGGCACGACCTATATATACGCATGAGCCTGGCCGTCCAATCTCTCATCCTCCGAGGAAACTAAATCGAAAATCAGTCCCTCTTCTCTTCTCAACTCCTCCCCTCCCTCTTCAATTGCGAGCTGAGTCCTGAGTTCCATCATTCCTAGTTTCAAATCCCAAAACGACGACGCTAAGGCGAGTTGAGAACGAAGATGGCGACGCCCGCTGATCTTGCTCTGCAGCGGCAACTGCAGGCGCCGGAGGCCGGCGCCACGTCGTCCAAGGTCGTGACTGCGCTATGGGTGCTCGGCCTGTTCACCGCCTCCGTGGCCATCACCCTCGCCATGCGCGAGCCGCTGCCGGTGCCGGGCGTCCACAAGAACGCGTACCTCCTCGCGCTCTCGGTCGCATTCTTCGCCGGGGTGGCAAGCGTCATGGCCGCCGTTTGCATTGGGTGGCCAACGACCCCCGCGGCCGCCGGCCGCCGTGCCACGGGGAGGAAGAAGCTCGTCTACTCCGCTGCCGCCGCCGCTGTTGGCGGTTTCATGGTGGTCGTTTCACTGCTATGGTAAGTTTGCATGCAGCAGCTCGTTGATCGCCCCTGCTGCTCACATTGGAGGCCGGCATGAGCATCCTCGTGATCGTCATGTCTATGTCGTCTTCAGCTGCATGCATTGTTGAGCACGTAACGAGCATCTGCTGTTCCATGTCTGGAGAACTAAGCTACTGCTGTTCGTTTATTAGCTATAGCTAGTCAAGTGTGCTATCGTATATCTATTAGTAAGGTCTTGCTTGTCGCCTCGCTCCGGCCGGCCGCAGGCACGAGCTAGGTCGTCGTTGTCCACGTACGTCGGTGTCGTCATTCAGATCGGAGCCTTCAGTCTGCTGAATGAGTTCGACTATGTTTGTCGCCTATGTTGTCGTCGAGTTATTTGCAGCGGTGGATAAATAAAATTTGCAGTGTACATTTGTCTCGAGGAGACGTACGTGATGTCGAGTTGCTTGTTGTTTGGAGTCAATCGATCTGTGTTTTATAAGGTTGAGGTTGATATATATGCTCAAATCTATGTATATATGCCTTGCTGACGGCAGCGCCCCGCTGCTAGAACACACGTGTGTGTTTGGATCAAATCCTCTTGCACTTGCACACCACATCACTACGGGAGAGCGCCCCTTTGCCGTGCGCCGGCGGCGCACGGCAAACGCCAGTATACGCACGGCAAACGTTTTGCCGTACGTTTTTCATCGCGGCGCACGGCAAAGCCCGCACGGCAGCAATTTGCACGGCAAAGTGGCTTTGCCGTGTGCTTTTTATCGCGCGCACGGCGAATATCTTTGCCGTGCGTCAAAGTCGACTCACGGCAAAAAAAACCCCTGGCAAACGGCAGCGGCGTTAACGGTGGTTAGGCTGCGGCACGTTGCTCGGTTTGCCGTGCGTCGTGTGTCCATAACGCACGGCAAAGTGTTAAACTTTGCCGTGCGTCTTATTGTTGGCGCACGGCAAAGATCGATCTTTGCCGTGCATCTTCTGCTGGGCGCACGGCAAAGAATGGAACCATTGCCGTGCGTCTTCTGCTAGGCGCACGGCAAAGAATGGCACCATTGCCGTCAGCCCCTTTCGACGCACGGCAAAGATGCCAGAGGGGGCAGGAATGGTCACTTTGCCGTGCGCCCTCCTGTCTGGCGCACGGCAAAGTGACCAACTTGTTTCTTTTTTTTGTTTTTCGCGTTTAAAAATCCCCACTCATTCAAAAAAACACAGGCATAATATATATATCATAATAATCATCACATGCATCATATATATCATAATAATCATCACAGGCATCATACATATCACAATAATCATCCACAAGTTCACAAAGTTCATCCACAAGTCCATAGTTCATACACAAACATTATTCAAGTCCATCCACAAGTCCACATAGTTCAGAAACTCAAATTAAGTTAAACAAGTTCATTGAGAAGGAGGTGGCTCGAACGGGGGCCGTGCGCCGCCCAAAAGAGGTGGGAACAGCTGCTGTGGGGGAAACGTCGGTGACATGGCCGACGACGCTTCAAGATTATTCGATGCCGCCGATTGATTCTGCAAAAAAAAGAGTAGATTGCATGTGAGACAGAGAATATCTATGTCCTACCTAAGTTATTAGGAACTGATAATGCAATGCGTGATGATCCTGTATGGCACATGTTATCAGGTCTCTAAGTTATAATATAAGTTCTCTAAGTCTCTACTTTCTCTAGGTCTCTTAGTGAGTCTAAGTCTCTACGTTCTCTAAGTCTCTAATCATTGAAATGAAACAACAAGAATGTCAAGTAACTTACAGCAGGGGTTGCAGGAGCCGGAGCCGGAGTCGGAAGGAACATGATCGGGGGCATTGGGGGCATCGGGGGCATCGGGGGCATCGGTTGACCGCTCTGAACAGCTAGCATGCAAGCCTGCATGTGTTGGGCCATGTACTGTTGCTGTAGAGCCATATGCTGCTGCATCTGCTGCTGCATCTGCAGGGCCATCTGCTGCTGCTGCTCGGCCACCTGCTGGGCCACCCGCTGCTCAACCGCGGCTAAGGCCGTCTGGTGTGCCGCTTCTTGCTCATCCAACCGAACCTACAATTGTTCATCCCAATGTTACAAATCAAAGGAAACTTATGTAGAAATTTAGTAACGATGAATAAAACCGAACCTACAATTTGCTCATCCAACCGAACCTACATGTGTGTCCATCTTCGTGTTCCTACTCACTTCCAAGCAAGTGTCGAAATGAAGCAATATTTCGTCTAGTCTAGACAATTCAAGGAGCTCGGCAGGACAAGCTTTTGATCCCGGCCGATCCATACCATGCACATCAGCACATGCACATGTGTGTCCATCGATCGAAATCTCAGCTCAGGACAGACAAGCAACAGTAGCAGGGGGTCCATACTCAGCTAACGGCAAATACTCAGCTAACGGCAGACATGCAGGATGTCCAAAACTCCAAATAAAGCCTACTACACGAGTTTGCTTTGTGTGTGTTGACTGATTAGGCAATCTTATCTTGCAGACAAAGCAGAAAAGGCATGTTTGGAGCTAGCAGTATGCTTTGAACCAAATACAGCCTTCAGAAATTTGCAGAAACAATTTGCTTTGAATTTCTATCTTCAATTCTGTATTTTTCTTTCCTTTTTGCGTTCCAAAGGAACTCCTTGTTTTTCTACACATGGCTCACAGGGAAACTGGATAGTGTTAGTTTGACACCACCATTTTGTACACTACAAAGTTCCAGATTCCATGTAGGCTCGATTTTTTTCTTGCTATGAGTTTGTACACTACAAAGTTCCCAATCCATCAGCTGAACAAACAACAGCTGTAAACCTGAAATTTGGTTTATCTCCTATTTGTACTTTTGATTTGAATCCCCTTTCTTGGCTATAACTATCAAGTTTAATCTGCAGAGGCTACTTCAATTCTTCAAACAAACGGCAAGCAGAAGATTTCTTACAAGTTACAACACCTTGGCGCGTCCACCTCCTCCGGCGGCGGCGAGCACGTCCACGTCCTCCGGCGGCGGCGAGCACGTCCACGTCCTCCGGCGGCGGCGAGCACGTCCACCCTCTCCTCCTCCTCCTCCCTCTCCGATCCTCCTCCTCCTTAGCTCCTCCTCCCTTCTCCCTCTCCGGCAAGGCGGGGCCGGGGCCGGCGCGGGACGGTGGGCGGCGCGGGACGGGGGGCGGCGCGGGGCGGGGCCGGTGCACCCGAGGACGGCGGCGGCCGATAAACCCGAGGACGGCAGCGGGCGGCGCTAGGCGTGGCGGCGGCGGTTGTGCGGTGAGTGTGGGCGGTTGTGAAATGTGGGCGTGTCTGCCTCCGTGAGTGGGCAGATAAGGGGCACGTTTGCCGTGCGTCCAGATCAGCGGCGCACGGCAAACATTCTTTGCCGTGCGTCCAGATCCGCGGCGCACGGCAAACAGCCTGGATCCGTGCCACAGAGGGTTTATACGTTTGCCGTGCGTCCAGATCCAAGGCGCACGGCAAACAGTCTTTGCCGTGCGCCTAGGTCAATGACGCACGGTAAAGCCCTATTCCATTATTTCATGCACCTTTAGCAACTCTCAAATTTAAATTTTCTTGAACACGATATTCAAATTTTTATTTCAAATCTCAGTTAAAGCTTTACACTGCACTCAATTACATGAATATTATTTTTACAACACTTTATTCTATTTTTTCATGAAGTTATTGCTCAAATTCAATTTATGTTCATTTAAATTTTATAATTAGAGTTAATATACTAAAATGATCTAATGGATGCGAAAAATTACCATAAATTAACATGAGACAATCTATGTTGTATGTTCACTAGCAAAAAAGTTTTGAAGTCAAAATCCAATTTGAACTTTACTAAGACTACAAACCTTATCACGTGACTCTCACACTGTGAAACTTCTCATGAGATGCTTCGATTTCTAAACACCATGCATGACGAATTGTTCAAAACCTTCTCAATTATTTACCATAACCTTCACATAGGATATCATGAGCTCTTGACGAATCTCAAGATTTTCAAACTTTGTTTGCATTTTATAAAATTAAAAAACAGTTTAACTGCAAGTGGATTTTCATGCTTCGCGAACAAAATGTTCAAAATTTCATCTAATTTTACGGGAAAGGTCTTAAAAATGACTCAATTACATGAATATCATTTTTCTACGAACTTTGCTCTACTATTTTATGCACTTGCAGTTCAAATTTGACTTCTACGAAAAAAAATCTTTAAATGATAAAAAATTGTTAAATATAGTAAACATGTCGAGAAATGTATCAAATTGGAATATAGAGTACAAAGTAATGTCTTTGTAGTGGAGAAATCAAAAAAAGTATAGAAATCAAAAAAAATTGTAACTTTGCCGTGAGCCGATAGGAAATGCGCACGGCAAACATATATGTTTGCCGTGCGTCAGTAACCAACGCACGGCAAAGACGCGCCAGCCGTTACCGCGGGGTGGACGGCCGTGATGGTACGCACGTGTAGCGCACGTGAGGCACCTTCGCCGTGCGTGGTGTCTGGGGCGCATGGCACAACGGGTAACCTTTGCCGTGCGCCATGTGGAGCCGCACGGCACACCTGACGGCCGTCGTGGGGCGTCTGTTCCAGGTGGGTGCCGTTTATGTGCAAGCCTCTTTGTCGTGCGGCTCTAGTGTGGCGCACGGCGAAGCTCAGTTTTGCCGTGGGTGTGGTGTTTGACGCACGGCAAAGAGAGAGGTTACCGTGCGCCTAATGTTTGCCGTGCGCTTTGAACAGGGCGCACGGCAAATGTTCTCTTTACCGTGCGTCCCGTAAAAAAGCGCACGGCAAAATTTTAGCGCACGGCAAATTTACATTTTCCGGTAGTGCGTAACTGCAAGGCCTGGTTCTGCCGTTCTGCATATGGCTGCTATATAAAACTGGTGCTTGTTAGCCGCGCTGATGGTGAGAAGCAGCAGATGAGGAGGTGACGAAACCTAGAGCAGCAGAGTCGGCAAGACAACCACAACCACAACCACAACGTGATGAAGAACCTCGTAAAAAAAAACTGATGAAGAAATGACTGAAGACAGAGAATGCTGCGATCCAAATATCCAATATACGAGTCTTTGGGCCGGAGTGAATCAATGTGCTGTTAATCAAGTGAGCCCAACGCCCCAACCAGAAGCCCAAAACTGCAAAACCCAACGCGAGACGGTGGTGTTGATTAGGGGCCTAGTGTTGATTCAGTGTTTGGTGTCCGTGAACTGAGCCGCGATGGGAATACTCTTATGTAGCAGCGAACCAAGCATGCCATTATTAAACTTGTAAAGCACTGAACACTCGTGTTGCATTGCAGTTAATTGATTTCTTTTATCCGTCAGCTTAAACAGAGCTTGTGCGTCCAGCTCATGCTGTCAGTTCTTCGATTTGTATGATGAATGATCGTGTCGCGCTCGCGCCTGCAGGGTCGCTGTAATCGTACTTTTTTCAGTTGGAATATTGTTTTTCTCTCACAACAAATCAGCGAACAGTACTTTCAGCCATGACTTTTCAGCGAAGCGAACGAGCTCTTAGGCGAGTCTCAATGGGGTTTCATGGGAGGGTTCATGCACATTAAATGAGATGTCACATCAGCATATTTGGAGTTTTTGCATAAAACGAGGAGGAGAGAGAAGGGAATCATTTCGTGACCACGACACGAGTGAGCGGCGTTTCTAACGCATAGGAAAGCAGACGAAACTCGCATTGAGACAGTTGATTCGTTTCATGGGCTCCTCCGCCGCACACCAGCCACACGCAGCACGCGCCCCCGCCACGAGCGCCTCTCCACGAGCTCCTCCGCCGCGAGCGCCTCTCCGTGAGCTCCTCCGCCGTGAGCTCCTCTCCGCCACAAGCTCCCTCTAGCGCGGGCGTGGCAGCCGAGCGCGGGCGCAGGCGAGCTCCCTCCTTCGTGGGAGCGGCCGCCAGGCGCGGGCAAGCTCCCTCCGGCGCGGGCGCGGGGCGAGCTCGGGCGGACGCGGCGTGAGAAGCGGCAGACGCGTTGCGAGCTCGGGGAAGAAGGGCGCGGTCGGGGCTCCGGCAAACGCGGCGCGAGCAGCGGCGGTGCGAGCTCGGGGAAGAAGGGGCGGCTCCGCCACTGGGCGCGGTGTGAGCTCCGGCGGACGCGGTGCGAACAGGGGCAGCTGTGATGCGAGCTTGGGGAAGAAACGGTGGGACTCATGAATGGATAAATATCCATATGAAATTGTGCAATGAAACTATGCACTGAGAGATAGACCCCGTTTCATGATGGGTGTCACGTCTTGAAAACTGGAAGGTGAAACTTGCCACTGAAACTGGCCTTACAGACGTTTGGGGTCTTCAACGAACTGGATGATGCTCGGCTTGGTTGTATGGTAGTACGTATATTATGTCTGTGATTTGGTCAGCAAGCTAAGCTGGGCCAATCAATACGTATATGTATGGCACGGTGCACAATCCTCCACGACTGCAGCCGCCCTGGTTGTCAAAGGCAATTAATGCGTCTGATGATCCAAATTCGACAAATGCACCAATAATCTCTCTCTCACACGCAAGAATGATATGGTTATGTTTTTTTTATAAAACAGGAGGCGTTGAGCCCCTACTGGAATTTATTAAACATTAAGCTCTAATTTGGAAAACTCAAATCCCTTTAGAAACCTGACGTTTTTTCAGGATGAGAAAACCATAGAGATATCATTTGAATAAGAAAGTATTTAGTTATCTATGGGAGGTTTTCCCTCCCTGAGTTGGGCTCCCCTTCTTCCAAATTAGGCCTAAGGTACAAACAGAAACAGAAACAAGTCACTTGACGATTCGGCACTCTGTTCAAGAGATCCATCTATTTGCAATGATCGAGAGATAGCCTGTTCCAAGTAGGTGAAGGAATAGTATATTACCACTCCAACTTTCCCAAGGTTCACCTTGAAGTGCATCAATGCATCAAAAAGGTGCGGAGAGAGATGGATGTGCAAGAATGTTTAATTTCCAAGTTCCTCCCGCGGAACTAGTTCCACATCAACCTTTCGAAAAGCTCCTTCCTTTAATTAATTTGCATGAGAGGTCTCTTTTGGGATTATTCTTGTACCATTGTTCATGCTTTGTCCTAGGCCAGGGTGTTGCTCTTTTTGCTATGTGCTTTTGGTATTTTCTTTATCTTACTTTTTAAAAGAAACAATGGATTGGGAGAATTAATGTATGTATCGTCGTCATTGTCTTGCCGGATCAACTTTTTCGTACGTTGTTTTAGCAAAGGCGCACTCTAAGCTTCAGTTTCTCTGAAACCTAGTGCATCGTAGTTTGGACAGGATGAACATGAGCACTTTCCGGTGGTCGGTCACTTCACATTGCAAAGAATCGCTACGTACGGGTATTAATCTGTTGATTATTCGCGACTCTTGGGGTACACAAAGTATGCGGGGATTTTGGATTATCTGAACAACTTATGCTGTTTCTTGTACTCTCTGCCATTTCCGTCATATTTCAGAGTGAAAAATGTTGGCCAAAAAATATGGCTTCCATTTAGGCGATAGGTATCATCCATTAGATGAGCAGACACGTACCATTGAGAAGACGCACAAATCTTGAAGCGATATGGACGAAGAACACGTCGCCTGAACAAAGCAATTTCAGGCAAATGACGGATAGGACAAGTGCAAGAATTAAGTTAGTTGCTGTTTTTTAGATGCCATTTGTGTTCAGTGACTGCAATGTTCTCTTTGTCTAGCTATTTCCATCATATTCCAGGCATGCATATGCATGAACAATCACACGCACATCTCCCTCAGCTAAGGCTCACTAGCTACTGGCTACTGCGTGCTCCGGGCCGAGCAAGAATCTTTGGTTTCTTTTGCATGAACTATCAGTTCGGCGCTCACCGATTGGGTGCAAAATGTACTCTGCCGATTGAAAACCACACGCGTTACGTGCATGCAGGCATGCAGCTAATCATCAGCTCCTCGTTTGTCGTATTAGTTGACATCGATCATACATGCATATATGCATGCATGTCCACCTTAATACTCCCTCCTTCACGTAAACGTGCAATTCTAGCACATTATAGATAAAAAAATACCAATATTTATGATATCAAATAAAATATCATTAGATTAATTATAATTACGAAATATATTTTTATAATAAATTAATTTAGAGCTATATGAATACTATTTATTAAAAGTTTGGTCAAACATGGTACCCTATAGTTGCATGTTTTCATGGCCGAAGATAGTATACACAGGAGGTCGTCGCGGCCAAAGGCCACCCCAACCGATCTCATTCTTCCTCGTGGCGTGGCTTTAGTTTTGAGACTAGCACGGCCAACCGCGGCCTGCCTGGCCCAGCATGTTGGCACCACTTCATGCTCGCTGAAAACGTCTTGTTTCGATCATTGATTTTTCGAGGCGAGTACTCAAAGTGTACCGTTATATCATCTATATATAGCACTAGCACGTCGCGTACCTCTGGTTTTTCTGGACACTGTCTTTCAGTCATATCTTCTTCCCCAAAGCTCGGGCCGATATGGGCCTAGGGCCACTAGGGCCGTGGCCCTAGGCGTGGCCCAAAAAGCTTTATGTACCCCTTTAAATTCTTGGCCCAATCTGAAAGCACATGGCCCAACATCGCAGCACTCCCTGCCCAGCCTGTAGCATTGGCCTTCTTCCTGCCAGTGAGTACAGTGCAGCACTCGCTAGTCGCTGCTCTCGACTCTGCGCCGCAGTCTCACGCCCGGCAACTGGGGGTGTTGGTGTTTAGTTGTTGGGCTCAAAAAAAATTTTTTTGTCACATCGGATGTTTTATGGAATGTCGAAAGGGATGTTCGGATACTAATAAAAAAACTAATTACATAACTCGTCTGGAAACCGCAAGACGAATTTATTAAGCCTAATTAATCCATCATTAGCACATGTGTGTTGTAGCAATTATGTCTAATCATGGACTAATTAGGCTTAAAAGATTCGTCTCGCGGTTTCCATGCAAACTGTACAATTAGTTTTTTTTATCTACATTTAATGCTCCATGCATGTGTCCAAACATTTGATGTGACGGGGTAAAAAGTTTTTAGATGAGAACTAAACACCCCCTGAGGCTGCGGCCGCCGCCCAGCGCCTATCGTGGCCACTGCCTGCTGGCCTGTCAAGCAGTGGCGGGCCCAAGATTTTGAACTTGGGTATTCAAAATTAGAAGACGAATCTATTTTTTTACAATGTAAAATCCAATGATGGATCTAGAATTTTGTAGGTATGCAATATTAAAATTTTCATACGTAAATTGGTAAAATCAATTAAGCAATTCAGTAAGCAATAGTAAAATTTGTTGTCAAATTTGGTATTTCAAATCAAGTACAAACAAATCCAAGTTTGTGTTGTATATGTACCAAAAAATTTAGCGTGAATTTTGTTGTCGTCGCCTCGTGCCAACGTGCCTTGCCACTCTGTGTCAAAAAAAAAACCATGCCTTGCCACTGCCCGAGTCCGTTGCCCTGCCACCGCCATCGGTAGGCGCTAGGGTTTGGGGTTGGGGAAGAAAGCAGGATAGAAAAGGAGCGCCTGAGCGAGCACGGGCAGGTGATGTGCCGATGTCTCTGATTTGGGAGTCGCGATGCGTCTGTGTGCTGCCGGCGGGAAAGATGTTGGGCCACAGGCCGCTAGGCCTATTTGGGCCATCGAGTGGGGTGGAAAATCAGTAGTAGAATACAGGTTTTTGGCCAAATTCTTAACATGATATTTGTTTTGGCTTTATTTTCTTTTTTCCTACACCTACATATATACACTATATATACAAAAGTTTTTTGGCAAAAATTTTGGGTATTCAGTTGAATACCCTTGAATACATGTAGGCCCGCCACTGCTGTCAAGGCCACGCTACTGTTGCCGATGTGCCGCCTAGATTGCTGGGCGCTTGGCCGCCAGGACCTCGACCCTTGGTCCTAGACGCATGAGAGCATGGTCAATAATAGAGCTAAGTGTTTGACTATAAGTCAAGTCATAAAAGCCAAGCTATATAATAGTTGTCTCCTAAAAATATTTGGCTATAAAAAAGTTTTTTATTATTATGTGGTACCATATCTTACATTCTTTTTCCTATTTCTCCTCACATAAACTTTTGTTTGGGCTCATAGATGCCTATGCTTCCGTGCCCATTGCTGGCATAAGAGTCAAGCTCTCTTCTTTCTCATCTCCTCTCTCTTTCACATCAGCAAAAATGTTGACCAACTTGACTATAAATTCATTATTGTACTTGCTCTCACGCTGGGCGCCAAATCAAAGCGCAGGGTGCGTCCGTCGCCTACCAGTCGGGCCTGCTCCTTGGACGTACGGCCGTAGAAGCCAGAAGGTAAGTCCTATTTGGTATTGACCTGTGTGATGAGTGGCATTTGCTCCGGAGCTGGTGGTACTAGTGGCCCTAGTCCTAAAAAATCGACCAGCTCCGCCACTCCCAGGCTGACAGGCGATATCTTGGTGCCGCGATGCCGTCTAAGTCTAGATGTGGGGTGGGTACAGATAACTTGCTGAGAAAAAAAAAATCCTCGTGCATGAACAATAATAACCGCTGCCTCAATATTGCAGTGCATAACTGGTGGGAACTTATAAGCCCATGCCCTAAGCCCATATATAATGAAAAATGCGGGAGGTTAAAATAAAACAAAGCAGAAGTAGGTAGAAACAGAGTTGGAGGAGATTTTGAGTGCCTCCTTCTAATAAAATTGTTGGGCTACGTCTCATGGCCCAGAGTGATAGGACGATGGGCCGGGCTTAGGGTGGTTTAGGCCAGGCTAGCTTTAGAAATTTAGATATATGTATGTTTAATATTAAGTTTAAATAGGTAGTGTTTAAATTTTACTTCCAATTGCATTCATAAGTCAAACTTCACTCAATAATCAAAATAAAATCTGTAGCACGATAAAATTTTTAAAATGGACAGATTTGAATTGCGTATTCAAATTTCGATGTAAGAATTGAGTGTTCACCTTAGGTTGACCCTTTTTTTTTAACATTGCCAACTGATAAGCTGGTTTGTTTTTTTTGTGGTGAAATATACCACCAGGGTTCGGTCCTTGAACTAACGCGGTTGGTTAACTTTTTTCAGCAGTACGCTCATTTTGGATTTTTTTGGGTTTATTTTAGGACTTGACGCGGGTAGGCTCTAATAGGGACATTAATGATGACACTCCCAGGATGAGGCGATGAGCGAACAATGTTCAGGAAGAGAGGAAATTAAAGGTTGAGCAAGCAATGACAGTGCATGATAGTGATAGGAAAGGTTGAGCAAACAATGGTTTTTTAGAATCTGAAGGGGCCGGAGCCCCTAAGCAAACTGCAAATACATTAAGATCAAGGTAGCAGGGTCACAGGCAAAAAAAATTCAGAAAACGAATAAGGAAGTTGAGCGTCTAACGTTGGCTGACAGTGATAGGAAAGAAACGCGCGGGCGCGGCCCACAATGCCATCGTTCGTCAACCCCGCCCCCCTGCGTCCCTTCAATCGCGACGGCCTTGCATCACATACTCCAGTGCCGCACCGCACCATTGTATGTATTCAAGACAGATATTCCATCAACTGAAAAATCTTCAAATTTTGCATTAAACAATCTTACGTTTTTGGCAGTATTGACTAATGATGTGACCGAGGATAAGTTTTACACAGCTTGCAAGAACATTTAACGCATAATATGACCCTGGAAGAGGGGGGGAAAGGATTCCGGATCCAATTCCGGTCTCGCATGCATGCACAACTGCTTTTGGAGCTTTGGGGTCAAATCAGGCCATTGTTTTCGCGCATACAGTATAGCTCTGCACCACAGCCACCCTGCCTTTCAATCAGTCCAATACTCCAATACAACTCATGCTGATTGATCTCTGGGCTGAAAAGGGAACAAAAGACAAGTCACTTCCGCAGGCATAAGTCCCTACATCTCTTCTAGTTTGAAAATGAGGTCAACTCAACAAAGTACTTGCAATCACCAAAAAAGAAGAGGATAAATCAACAAAAGCACAGCCCTCTATCAGCAACTAAATCTTTCTGTAACATCATACTGAACACCAAAACAATGACAGGATATACAAACGCAAAAGACATAAACGTTGTCTCTAATTCATGAGTTAAACCTAGATACACATGTTTACAACCTAGCAGCTGGTAACGATCAGACTACTAGTCCCAACTTGCAGATGACAAGGGCTTCTTTGCCATGACAGATACACGTACCCTAAACTCTTGCAAATCTCTTATGGAAGCAAAGTTAGGAAATAAGAGCTTTGATTAGGGGTTGCCCCAATCATGAAAACATAAAAGTTACTTTTCACTGCATAGCTGCCCCCAAACAGCTATAAACAAGGCAGAAGTAAAGTATTGTCAAGTGATCCTAAATAGAGATGTGTGGATAATAGGAATTGAATCAGACACCAAATCATCCAACTCCGGAAGGCAATCTGGTCCAGCTTATGGTTGCGCATTACCATGAATATCACTCTATTAATGCACGTGGTTCATACTGCAGGGAATTAAGTAACTTTCGATTCAAACACTAAATGAATTGAATTTCTGTTACAATTCAACAAGAGCATATGAGTTAAGACAAGAAAAAAGCAAGCAGATCCATATATGGTTTAGCTACTAGTCGACCACATACTCTTATATCTACATTATATCTACTTTTTTCTCTGATGTATGGAGGAAACAGGGTATTCTATAATTCAAAAAAAAAAACAGGGTATCCTAGGTAGAATACCACTTAGAATACCCCTGTTACATTGCTGAGAAAGGATTAGTTTTAATGGGACAGCTTCTTCTGTGACTTATGGAAGCCAAAGAGAATAGGAGGGTACTCTACAAAGTCCATATAGAGTACCTCTGATGGTAACAAAAAGGGTTTTCTCATTTCGAGTGAACAGTGGACCAAAACATCCGCCTTTGCTTCCTGTACAAGACCAGAAATCATATATCAGTATCCTATTATTATCGAAAGTTTCAATTACAAATGATGGTGCCTACTGACAAGTCCAAATTAGAACTCTTGTATAATTCTATGACGAACACACTGATCGATTAAGAAAAGGGCAGGTTTCCCACCAGTAAAAATATTAAGTATAGAAACCATAGAACTACAGACAGAAGACGAATGCATCTTGTATCCCTATCCATTCAGGTTTTCAAAGTTACACATGCAGGTATCAGATAGGGCTTACTTCAGCAAACTCTCCAGTTGTCCGTAGCCTCTTTGCACCCTTTTGTGAATCAAAAGCTTGCTCAAAATTTTCGGGAAAATGAGCATCATAAGGTCTTGAATGCTTCGTACCTGACAAAGACAACCACATAAATTACATGTGGTGGGTAAAGTTCAGCATAGCCGCAAGCGTGTCCTTTATGGTAACTTGTTTCAGACATTTGGGCTGCTTTATTTTCAGGTGCAAAAAAAAAAAGCACATGAATTCTCATTGTTGCAAAACAATGAACATTCAAATATTTTACCTGTGTTAATATTTGGAGATATTGAAATAACTTTAGTTGGTCTTTCTGATGTAGGCAGCATAGCCTCCAAAATTGGAGCGCATAGAACACCTGTAGAGCACAGTGTCACAGTTACAAACCAAGGATGATTGATACTTCTAAAGTAGAAGAAATATTGTGTATGCATATGACAAGACAAGGATAGCAGGGGCTTAGATTATATGCAGCAAAATCAAGAATCCATGAATAATAATGAGATAAAAGAAAGTAAGCATAAGGAGATGAAGTATGGTCCTACAAGGCTACAATTTAAATGTGGACCACAAGATTCAAACAAAAACTACACCACATAATAGCCGTGAAAAGTGAGTAAACAACGCTAAAATTGATCATGAGAGTCTAAAGAAGAAAATTAAGGAAGATTCGGAAAGAAAACATCTAGTATGGTACCCAGCATGTCCTTTTTTTTTAAAGGTACCCAATATATCGCATAAGTATCTACTAAAAGCATATGAAAGGACTGAATGCTGACCTGAGTCACCGGGCTGATTTGTCTGCTGACTGGAGGGAAGCCTGCATATAACAGAAAGGGACATTTACACAAAGGCATAATGATGGTGAAAAATGTAAATGTTCAAAATTCTGATAATATGTTGGCAGATCTATTTGTATGTGCTACCTCTTCTTCTTCTGTAGAAGGAAACGTGCGAGTTCACGTGCTGGTTTGCGCTCCACTCTCTTCCTTTGATGCCTCCAAGACCCCCGCAAACTGGCAATGTGGAAAACATTCGTGTAAGGGCACAACTGGACAGCGCTAAGAGAGACACCTCTTGCTGAACAGGGCAAGGGCTAAGAAGTTGAAAGGAGACTGAGAGAAGTACCCAAGTGGGGTTATTTCTGATGCCGTGGGTGTGCACTTCAGCTCTCGCATTCGCAAGCTGCATTTGACGTCAGGATGAAGATGAAGCAACTCCTGCAGTTCCTCCGAGGTTTTGAGCTTTATGTCCTCCCAGTTCACGGATGCTCTGCAGGCACAAATCAAAGCCATCACAATTCATAAGAACTGAACCTGGAAAATCGTTTGCATTCGAGCTAGTGCTTGGTTGATTTGGTAGCCTAGGTACCTGGCTTGTGCAGAGGCCATGGAGCGATACAGATCGTTGCGCTCCGCAATCTCGGGGAACTTTTTGCGGAAGGCATCATCATTGGACCAGAAAAGCGAGCTGGCGGCGCGGCCACCTTCCTCGCCGCGGCAGGCGAGGAAAGCAAGCATGGCATGGTGCTCCATGTTGTGAAGGAAGGAGGTGTATTTCTGGGTAGTGCCCTCCCCCTCCCAGAGGGGTGAGAATCCGCTCAGGTAGGTTCCGGCTGCTTCCCACCGCCCACCCTTCACCAGCTTTTGCAGATGCGCGGCGTCGAAGTACACCATGGACTCCCTCTCAAGCCTGAAAAATCCATCTAGACACATTTAGGAATCAATTCCCCGGTTCGAATCTACGGCTCGGCTCGGCTCGACGCCAATGGAGATGCAATAATCGCAGCGAGCTGACAACACAAAACTTGACGGAAGAAATCAAGCACGAGGGAGCGGACGGGCGGGCAGGCGGTCGTACGTATGGGCGGTGCTGTGGAGGCCCTGGCGCTTGAGGAAGCGATCCAACCGGCGGAGGTGAAGCAGAACCACGGGGGAAGGCTGAGGCTCCATCCCTCCCGGTTGCCGGCGACGATCCTTGCTCTCTCCGTGTCCGTGTTCGTGGTGATTAGGGCTTGGTTGGGTAGAAGACCTTGGCCGGAGGAAGGGAAGGGGCGAGCGGGCGGCCGCCTCCTACTCCTGACTCCTACCTAGTCCGATCCGATGCTCATTGATGGATGGACGGAGCAAGTGGATCTGAGCCAGGCAAGCCATGGGCTCTAACGTCAAACAGGCCCGTTTATGGCCCTGTTTGCAACAGCAGTGGAGTGAACTAAGCATTTAAATCAAAATCCGATTACACCATCATGTTTTTTTACAATAAATTCTTCGAAATAAGATCCCACATAAATATATTTAGATAAATATTTATTAACAAACATTTATCTCGTGAAGATAAAACATTTTTTAGATAAAAATGATGTTTTGGGTTAAAAAAAACAATGTTCCGTCTTTATAAGAAAAATACTCTCTGTTTGGAATTCTAGTTATTGGTTGATCCAATTGGCATTCAATATTCATAATAAATAAAAAAAACTATGCAATATATAGGAATAACTAGTAAATAATATAAATAAAATAATACAAGTTAGAGCAAAGCAAATTTGGAAACAAAATTTAAAACAAGTAAAAAGGGAACACCAAAAAGAATAAGAAAAAAGAAAAAGAAAAATGAAAGGTAAATAATGATTTAAATGAAAAAGAAAAAGAAAATATATCATATGTATATCACGTGAACATTACATATATACACGTGAACATCATAAAAATAATGAGTCCTTTTACGATGGTTGGAAATGCTTTCTAACACTTCCTAGCGCTTCCTGATGCCTACGCAAAATATTATCTTTAGCTAATTTTAACCGTTTAAGGGTAGTACGGTAATTGTGCCCATCCGCGCCCCCACCCCCACCACCTGAACGCGCCCGGGTCACGCGCCCCCGGCTCCTCTCCCAAACCCCACGCCGAAGCCGAAGGGGAGGTTGCGCCGCCGCCGCCGACGCCGTGCTCTCTCCCTTGACCTCGACCTTGCCCTCGCCCTCGCATGGCGCCGCCGCCGCCCGCCGTCAGTCTGCCCTCGCCCTCAATCGTTGCCTCCACCGAACCCCTCGCTCCTCCCTCCTCCCCGACACCCCCACCTAACGCACGCAGCCCCTGCGCCCCCGCCCGTGCCGTCGACGCAGCCGCCGAGGAGACGGGCTTGGCCCCCGCCGTTGTCAGCTCTCGCCCCCATGCCGCTTTTGACAGCGTTCGCCCCCATCCCCGCCGTCGACAGTGCTCGCCCGGTCGCCCCCGCATCCCGTCCCTTCTGGAGGTCAGCGTCCGCCCCCATCCCCATGGAGAACTCTCTGAACTGGATCGGGTCGAGCTCCAATCGCAGAAGGCCAAGGTTCCCCTCCTTTGCACTTGTTTTGCATTTGATTTATCTCTTATGTTGAACTTAGAAAAGAAATGGCAGAGAAAAACAAGTAATTTTGCTTTGCTTTACTGTTAGATCCGTATATATAACAGAGAAAAATTCAACAACCAGCTATGTGCTAACCTTTCTTTTTTTTTCTAGATGAAGCATGTGTACTCAAGCATATGTAATGTAATGCAAACATGCATGTTAAGATGGTTCCTCCTTGTTTACATTTTTTGACATAATATTAATCAAATCTTCCCCTGAAAAGATGGATGCTGAAAATACCTGATGCTGGATGTGCTATGCAGTCAAAGGCAATTTCTTTATGGGAGGGAACAATTCAGTTAAATTTGTCTTCACTTATAATGTTAATCAAATCTTCCCCTGTATTAGTTGCCTTGAAGCAGGGTTTTTTTTTTTGCAAACTTTAATAGGTGTTTGTAATGCCACTGAATGCATATTCACCCCGCCTCTCAATTTGTGCTTATTCCAAAGTGTATCTTCATTGAAATCAGTGAGTTCACTCATAGCCTGGGAATCCATAAACTGGATGATTGGATGTAACCGTACTTTATCCAGTTCACTCACAGCCTGGGAAATTTCTATCTTACATCACAGTTTGGACTCTGAATAATTGCAATGCTGCATATGTCTTTTTAGTGAATGCTTGCTTTTACCTTTTGGGTACTAATAAATACTACTATACTAGTAATTCTGAAACTCTCGTCCATGTGCTAATAATAGTCCACTGCCGTTCGAAGTAGGACTCTGAATAAATGCATACATCTTCCTAGCTAAAGCAATGCTTTTGGGTATTAACTCTGAAAATCTCACCTAATGGGCCACTAGCAGCTGACAGTGACAGGTCATTAGAGTAATAGCCAACTGCGATTTGAGTTTGGACTCTGAATAATTGCATGCATCTTACTGTGTGCTGGTAACACATTAAGAATAATTGCATGCATCTTACTGTGTGCTGAATAATGTCAAAGGCTGCTATTTTTAGTCTCACTGTACTTCAGTACTGGAAATAGGCTGTTTTAGATTTTTTTTTCCTATATTGAGATCCGAAACAGCATGCCATCACTCAATTTTTTTTATTGCAGAGCGGGAGCTCTCTGCACTGGGTATGCCCATTCATCCTTTTAATCTCTTGCATCATCTTTAGCAACCCTTGTCTCTTCTCTTACTACACTTTGCTGCAGCAGAGCAGGCCTTGCTTGTTGCATGAGTCATGGACATTGTCTATTACCCATTTAGTGGCCAGTGCAATGTCATTATCCACCTGCAGCATGCGAAACCATTTTTTTGGAAGAGACTGGTTGATAGGTGGGTCAAAAAATAATAATACATCTGTAACTATTTTTTGCCGTGCACAAGATGTACTGTTACAATTGGATCAGATTTATATTTATTGCTGACCTGTGCTCATGAACTATTATAAGTAATCTCATAAATTT
Source organism: Saccharum hybrid cultivar R570 (assembly GCA_038087645.1). Taxonomy (NCBI): domain Eukaryota; kingdom Viridiplantae; phylum Streptophyta; class Magnoliopsida; order Poales; family Poaceae; genus Saccharum; species Saccharum hybrid cultivar. The sequence goes on along the minus strand of JAQSUU010000112.1, from coordinate 5,559,089 downwards.
GGAGGCTTTTTAGGATCATCTATCTAATCAGGATTGGTTGATTGGAGCTCTAATAGTAGCAACAAGGGATTATTCATGTGTTTGCTCCTAGCATCTCTATTGCCTGTAGTTGTACTGCTATATTTCCAATTAGAAATACTTTTCATACTTTGATGATGATGATGATATGTAATTTGGAACACTTTTCATACTTTAATGATTGATGATAAAATGTATATTTGTTGGCAGGAGAAAATGAAGGTGCTCCAGTTTGCATTGGATGAGGATCAATCAGGTGGCAGTCTGACAACCCGGCTCATTGTAGAAGATCTCGGAACTGATGAATATTTATTGCCACAATATATACTATGTAAGGTATACGCTGGTATGATTAAGAGTTTGAGGAGGTAAAGGTCAGGCTCTGCAATGCGCACTTTGTGAAGCAAATGAGAAGCTTCAGGAGATTACAATAGCACAAGATGCAGTGTGCACTTTGTGAAGCAAATGAGAAGCTCCAGGAGATTACAATAGCTAACTGTTAGGATCAACAAACTTGCAAGGACCCATAGGATCAGTGAACTAGAGAACCAGATATGCATGTTTGGATATGGAATATGGTTTTGCAGTGTGTGCTGCTGTTGCTGTTAGCAGGGCAATTTTCTCAGTTTAAATATTTCACTCTTGCAACAGATAATGAATCAAAGTGGCGAATGTTCTTCATTTTTCATGTGTTGTTTCTAAATTAGTAAAAAAACACTATGTGTTTGGGGAATTATTCTCCATTACTTGGCTAACTCTAGAAGGGTAGCTATATAGTTTCCATACATGGACCACATGGGCCTTAGCCTCATGGGCCTAAACATATACTCCAACACCCCCCGCAGTCTGAACTACCGTCGCAGCGGAGTTCAAGGCTGAACAAGAAAGAACTCACACAACCTCCCACAGACGCAACTAGCCACCGGTGATGTTGAGGCTAGAGCGAAACTCGGCGAAGGTCGAGGACGGAAGGCCTTTGGTGAAGATGTCCGCGAACTGGGAGGTCGTCGGAACATGAAGGACCCGCACCTCGCCCATGGCCACCCGATCACGGACAAAGTGGAGGTCGATCTCCACATGCTTCGTCCGTTGATGCTGGATGGGGTTGGTGGAGAGGTAGACCGCACTGACGTTGTCGCAGTAGATCAGTGTGCTCCGGGAGGGAGGAGTGTGCAACTCCGCAAGCAGCTGCCTGAGCCAGGCGGCCTCCGCCACGCCATTGGCAACGGCGCAGTACTCCGCCTCGGCGCTGGACCGGGAGACCACCGGCTGGCGCTTGGACGACCAAGACACCAGGTTGCCGCCCAGGAAGACGACGTAGCCGGAGGTGGAGCGACGAGTATCCGGGCACCCGGCCCAGTCAGCGTCGGTGTAGACGTTGAGGTCGGTGAAGGAGTCCCGGTGGAGGAGGAGGCCGTAGTCGAGCGTGCCCCGGAGGTAGTGGAGGAGGCGCTTGAGAGCCGTGAGGTGAGGCTCCGGGGGTCATGCATATGGAGGCAGACCTGCTGAACTGCATAGGTGATGTCCGGCCTGGTGAAGGTGAGGTACTGAAGGGCTCCGGCGAGACTCCTGTACGCAGTGGGATCGGCCACCGGTGGTCCCTCAGCCTCAGACAGCTTGCCCTGAGTGTCGACCGGAGTGGAGCAGGGGTTGTAGTCAGTCATCCCAGCCCGCTCCAGGATGTCCCGAGTGTACTGTCGCTGGTGAAGTAGAAGCCCGGTAGGACGGTGCTCAACAGTGACACCGAGGAAGTGGTGGAGCTCACCCAGATCCTTCATCGTGAACTCCTGCTGGAGAGCGGTGATGATCCGGCGAAGAAGCAGCTCACTGGAGGCGGTGAGGACAATGTCATCAACATAGAGCAGTAAGTATGCAGTGTCAGCTCCATGGTGGTAGACGAACAGGGACGTATCAGACTTGGCCTCCATGAACCCCAGGGTCAGCAAGAAAGCGGCGAACCGGTGGTTCCACGCCTGAGGTGCCTGCTTGAGGCCGTAAAGGGACCTGTTGAGCCGGCAGACCATGTCAGGACGGGTGGTGTTGACGAACCCCGCCGGCTGACTGCAGTACACCGTCTCGGTGAGAAGGCCGTGGAGGAAGGCGTTCTTGACGTCCAGCTGGTGGACGGGCCAAGACCGGGCAAGCGCCAGCGATAGCACGGTACGGACGGTGGCCGGCTTGACCACCGGGCTGAAGGTCTCATCGTAGTCGACGCCAGGGCGCTGAGTGAAACCCCGGAGGACCCATCGAGCCTTGTAGCGCTCGAGGGAGCCGTCAGCCCGGCGCTTGTGAGTCCAAATCCACTTGCCGGTGACGACATTGGCGCCCGGCGGCCGGGGCACCAACTTCCACGTCTGGTTGGCGAGTAGCGCGGCGTACTCCTCTTCCATCGCGCGGCGCCAGTGAGGGTCCAATAGGGCGTCACGGACGGAAGAGGGTACCGGAGAGAACACCGCGTCGCCGGTCGAAGCCTCGAAGACACGGGGCAGCAGTGTGCCAGCCGCGTGTCTAGTCACCATCGGGTGAACATGCCGCGGGTGTCGGTGAAGCAGCGGCGGGTGGTAGACCGGCGGGGTACCCACAGACGAGACAGGAATACAAGAACCATTAGCGACCATAATGGACGAAGGAAGACAGGAAGAGGGAGAGTGAATCGACGAAAGTATACCGGGGTCAGGGGTAGTGTGGTAGGTGGCCCCCGAATTAGCGATCCACTCGGGTCCGACCGGAGGTGTCAGGCCCATGGTGCTAAACGAGCGAGCCAGGGCCGCCTGATCCCAGCCGGCGACCCCCGGTGGAGTCCCGGAGGGTGGAACCCACGGCGTAGCAGGGAAGGCGCCAGGTGAAGGACCGGCAGGAGGAGCTCCGGTGAGCATGGCCATCGGTGGGCGAGTATCGGCGCCGGGGACGTGGTAGGGCCACATGGAGATGCGACCGGACCACGGGTTCTGGAACGAAGGCCATGGTGCCCCCCCCCCCCCGTGTGTCCCAGTCGGTGCCGGAGCCTGGGGTTGACCACCCCGGCCACCCCCGCGGCCCCCCCACGGCGACGTCGAGAGCCACGACCCCCCCACCTCCACTCGGCCTGGAGGGAGGAGGGCCCAGGAGAGACGACGGTGGCAGAGCCGACGACCGCGGTGGAGCAGGAGGGCGCGGCGAAGTAGCAGCCAGGGCCGTCGAGGAGGACGAGGAAGTGGTAGAGCCCGGCTGGAGGCCCTGCGTGAGCTCCTCCATGACGAGATCGTCACGGACCTCTAGGAAGGTGGGGAAGGGCCTCTGGCGGGTGATCCACGTCCTGAGGTGGGCGTAGCGGTCGCTGAGCCCCCGGAGGACGCTGAGGACCAAGATGCGATCCTCGACGGGCCACCCGAGATCCCCCAGGGAGTCAGCCATGCCCTTCATCCGACGGCAGAACTCGCCGACGGAGAGGTCACCCTGGACGAAGGTGCGGAAGCTCGCGTCGAGACGCAGTGCCCGGGCCTCAGCGTTGCTCAGGAACTGGCCCTCGAGGGCAAGCCAAGCCCCGTGCGCGTCCGGAGAGGTGCGGACGAGGTCGTGGAGGTCCAGAGAGATCGTCCCTAGGATCTAGGAGAGAACGATGCTGTCGAGACGAAGCCACGACGGCGTCTGGACGGTGACCAAGGTGTCGACAAGGACGTGGTCGTCGAGGGCGTAGCGGCGAAGAGTGAGGAGGACCAGGTCCCGCCAGCGGGCGTTCGAGGGCGACTCCGGCTCGAGGACAACCGGAACGAGCAGGCGAATGTTCTGGACCCCCCGCCTGGTAGTGCAGCTGAGCCACGAGCGGGTCGGCCGGGTCGTGCCAGAGGACGGCGATGTGAGACATGCGGCGACCCGGCGAGGCAGAGGAGTGGGCCCCAACGTCCTGGCCCACGGGGGTGGTGAGGAGTCGCTCCGCCTCGGCGATCTGGCGAGCCAGGGCATCGGCCGCTTCGCGCTTGTGCTCCCACACGAGGGCGGCCGCACGCACCCGGGCCTGCCCCTCCGCGGCAGAGGCACGTGCGGCGGCGAGGGCAGCGGCGAGAGACGAGGCGTCACGGCCGGCGTAGATCTGGGAAAGAAGTGGTGGCGGGACCGGGAAGGTCTGGGCACCGGCAGGAGAGAGGTTGCCAGCGTCCAGCCCGGCGCCGGTGTGGCAGAACCTCCTAATTACTATGGCCCACCTGTACTTGTTACTGTCTTAAAGACTTCTAACCACTGTACAAGGGTACCACAGATCTTAAGAAGTCTATCGGGTGTCCTCGGGAAACCCGAATCATCCACAATCTTCCGAGCAGGATCACATTACAGAGGCATCACAGTATTACAACAGTTTATATAATAAATTACATCAGAGTACAAAAGCGGAAGTCTTACATAACATAAGTTTACAAACTTGATGTTCCAAACTTATAAAACTTAAGTTTAGTGTTACAACCATAGTAGTGGAGTAGCATTATTAACATTATTACAACACCAAAACACGATGCTCTGCCCAAGAGCCAAACATCTCTACTCGTCGTCGCTCGCCGCAAAGACAGTCATGCAACAGGTTCCAAAACACACCTGCTCATAAGACGCACCTGCAACAGGGGTTTAACAAACCCTGAGTACGAAAGTACTCAACAAGACTTAACCGACAAAACTAGTGGAACGACTCAGGAATGCAGGCTTAGGGGAATCAAGGTGAGGTTCCAGCAGGAAGTTAAGTTCTTTTGCATAAAAGCTACTAATGGTGAATCCTTAAGATCACAATGTTATTTCAATATTATTTATCAACAGAATGTAAGTGATCCTAATCTAGATCATATAACTCATTCAATATCTTTCTGATTCTCCGACCAAAGTTCCATTTCTTATCTACGATGTTGAACAGAGAATCGAGTCTCCTTAACCGAGGAGCAGCGACGATTCGAATCGATTAAACCCAGCTGGGGATTCCTAATCACACGACATATGTAGGACTCTAACCGACATATATCAACCTTCACTCGGATCCTCCAAAACATGACCGGGTCCAGCGCCACCCGAGAGTATAGTACACCTCCAATCCAGCCCTTGGCTACGAGGGTACACACTACTCTCGCCATCTCTCCACTTCCAGTGCGCGGTTGGCCGTTCACAGGTTGGCATTACCGAGGTCTTAGGCTTACCGGAGCATGTGATCAGTTACAAAGTCTCGACGCATACAATTCAAACAACGGTACGGTCCTTAACTGACTCAGTCGGAGACACTACAGGGGGACTCCTTTCCCGATGCAAGTCCACCGACCGGTCCCAAATTATCAGCATTAACATTCATCAAGTGATTGTCCAACAACCCTTCAAACTTTGTTTAAAAGTTTTAAAGTTTTCTCATTAAGCAATGCTAAGCATACTAAGCATTTTTAAATCAAAACAGTAACAAGGATGGTATTGGAATATCAAGGATGATAATGCAGTAATTAGGTTATCACTCAACTCCTAGCACTTAATGCAATAGAGCCGTAATAAAAGTTAAGTAAAACTTTTTAAATCGCAAGGTAAGTTTAGATGTAACCGGGGCTTGCCTTGGTCGACGGGAAACTCAGGCTCGGGTTCAGTACCGCAGATGTCAAACCCTACTTCCACGGACGACGGTTCTTCTGCGGGGCCGGGTTCGGCTTCGGTACCCTCCTCTTTTACGGGGACTATACGTAATGATAATGCATGCTTTAAGATGATGAGATAATAAACATGATGCTCGATGGATGCTTAACAGAGTTAACAACTTGAGTACAACTTCCCTTCATGGTACAGTTGAACAACAAAAGCTTCTAACCTAACCTAATCTAGGGTCCGATTACTCTAATCGACTTATTACGGGATTTGGTTAAACACATGAAATAACAGTAATTAGGAATTAACAACATGATTAGGAAAGCTTAAGCAACCAATTAACAATGCTAAAGGTCATTAAGGGTTAATGACCTAAAGTCAACACTCAATCATAAAGTCAAGCAACATTAATTATTATACCCTAATTACCTGATTAATCAATTAATTAATCAAAGCATAAGTTTAAGAATAAAAATTAACTTAATCCAATTAAGCTAAAATTTTTAATTTAAGAAGATTATATCATAATTAGATGATAAAACAATTTTCATGATTTTTGAACAAATAAATAAGCCTAGAAAAATTAATTAAGGATCACTTAAGAATTAAATGGACTAATTAAATAATCTATAAAAAGTACTTAAAATTGGTATTTATTATTTTTATTAAATAGTACACAGTGAAAAAGGGTTACTCAAAAATTTTCACAATTTTTGGAATTATAAATAATTTATAACATAAATAACAAAACTGAAAATCATTTTACAATTTTGAAAAAGGAAAAACCAAAATTTCCAACGCGGGCCACTTCTCTCCTTTCCCTCCTCTCGGTCCGGCCCACTCGCTCGCGCGTGGCCCGCCAGCGCGGCCCGGCCTGCTCGCGCGCCCGCTCCCGCTTCTCTCTTTGACTCCCGGGACCCGCCTGTCATCCTCCCCTCCCTCTCTTCTTCTCTCCCGCGCGCGTGGACTCGCCACCGCGGTGACCACCGACGGTGAACTCACCGTCGACGAGCCTCCGGTGAAACGGACCCATACTAACCGTCCCAACACCACCACCCGAACCCCGCGAACCCAACTGCGACACGACTTGGAGCTTCTACCGCACGGAGAGGACCCTGCCGCAGCCATGGCGGTCTCGGCGGCGACCCGAACGGCGACTCGACGAGCAAAACGCGACTACAAGGCGATAGCGGTTAAAGTAAAGGGAGCATCACGTGCAGGGGCTCACAGTGAGTACGTTGAGCAGCTTGGGGGCGACGGAGAGGCGCTGGAATGGCCGGTCCACGGTGAGGCGGGCACGGTGGCGTCGCTGCCGGCCGCGAGGAAGAAAATGGCGTGCGGGCTAGTGCAGAGGAGGTGAGGCGCAATTAGGTGCTCCAGGAGCTGCGCGCACACGTTGCGGAGCTGGAGGCGAGAGCTGCTGGGTGGTGAAGCAACAACGGCGGCGAATTTGGGCGGCGGAGGGCGGTGGTCGGTCACGGCGAGAAGCGGAGGAGGAAGAGAAATCGACCTGGCCGACGACGATGGCCTTTATAGCCGAGTCCAGGCGGTGGTGTGGCGACACGCGGAGCGAGCTGAGCATGACGACGTGGTCGCGGGATGCCGCGGGCGCGCCTGGAAGCGAAGCGAAGGTCGCCGGCGTCGTCGGGAGGTGGCGTGCGGTGGTTGGCGTTGATTTTGAATAAATTACCGAATTACCACTGGAAGTAAATTTCAAATTACCTTCAAATCTTCAATAGAAGTTGAAAATTTGTAAAAACAAAAGTTGTTCCATTTTCAAAGATCTACAACTTTCTCAATATGAACATTTTCCAATTCGGCTTAGTTTTTGAAATTTAAATTTGAATTCAAAAAGGGTCATTTTCTGGAAATCTGAAAAACCAAAATTACTTTGAATTTTGTATTGGAACTTCAAAAATTCAAAATACCAAAGTTGTACATCTAGGGCAGACCTACAACTTTGCTATTCAAAATATTTTCAAATTATGCCTCCATTTTGAAATTAGATAGGGAAAATGAAAAGGGGACAATTTTGAGATTTGAATCTTTTCAAAATTACTTCAAATTTTACATTGAAACTTTGAAAACTCAAAACATCAAACTTGTAGCCCTAGAAAAGATCTACAAACTTGGTTTTACACTTTTTCCCAAATTTTGCTTAGATTTTGATCTATACCAAAAGGGGTAAAACTAGGGTTTTGTTTTTCAGGATTTTCGGAAAAGTTTTGAATTGAAACTTGATTCTTTCTTAATTTGTGTTACTTAGGGATCACACCCTCACCCTAGGGCATCATTGAGTCAAACCTCACATGGTTGACCAAATGGCTCCCTAGGTTGACCAGTTTGACTTAAGAAATTCTTTTAATAATTCCTCAAATTTGAATTCGAATCGAAAAACTTGCAACAAGCTTTGGATTCCAAACCCTAACTCAAACTTGAAACTTTATTTTATAAGTTGGACTTGAGCTTATACCCTACACTTGGCACTAGTGTATAACACCGTCATACACCTCAAATTATGCAGGGCATAAACTAAGTAGTTGCGGTGATAGTCGAAATTAGGGTTTTCGGATTTCGAACCACACAATAAGAAACACATCCAACCTAAGAATTCAAACTCATTTTAGTTGATGCATAACTTTGTTAACCTAATCATGGATGATTTGCAGTGCAAATGATGACATGGCAGGTTTTTAGTCACTCTAACACCAGGGGTGTTACAGCCCTTCCCCCTTAAAGAAATCTCGTCCCGAGATTTAAAGCCTTGGGTTAGGTAATGGAAAAGGAAACGTGTCTTACAAACACGTTCAAGACTTGTTCATAAAACATGTAGGTATTTTACATTACAAGGTTTAAAAAGAATGAGTTACAATCTAGAGAGGAAATTGTAACTTAGATAGAAGCAAAGAAGTCAGAAAAGTTCTCCAGCAAATAATCTTCAGATTCCCAGGTTGCTTCTTCTTCTGAATGTTGATTCCATTGAATCTTATACCACTTGATTGTTCTACTCCGTGTGACACAATCTTTCTGATCCAACACTCTGACAGGATGCTCTAAGTATGTTAGATCTGGTTCAAGCTCGACCCCCTCGAAATCAATCACTTGGTCAGGCACTTGTAAACACTTCTTTAGTTGTGACACATGGAACACATTGTGCACTGCGGAGAGTTGTTCAGGTAACCTTAAACGGTAAGCCACCTTACCAAATCGTTCCAAAATTTGAAACGGTCCAATATATCTAGGTGCCAATTTGCCTTTAACCCCAAATCGGTTAACTCCTTTCATGGGTGATACCTTCAAGTATACATAATCTCCTTTGTCAAACACCAGTGCTCGTCGTCTCTTATCTGCATAACTCTTTTGACGAGACTGTGCTATCTTTATATTATTTTGTATATGTCTGACTTTCTCTTCAGTTTCTTTTACTAAATCAACCCCGAAGAACCATCTCTCTCCTGATTCTGACCAATTCAGTGGAGTTCTGCATCGGCGTCCATACAGTGCTTCAAACGGTGCCATTTTGATACTTTCTTGATAACTGTTATTGTAAGAGAATTCTACTAAAGGTAAACAGTCATCCCAAGAATCCGAGTAATTGAGCACACAAGACCTCAACATATCTTCTAGAATCTGATTGACTCTTTCAGTCTGACCATCTGTTTGAGGATGATAAGCGGTACTATGCAGAAGTTTAGTACCTAGTGACTCATGTAAGTGTCTCCAGAAATTGCTAACAAATTGTGTACCTCTATCAGATACAATTGACTTGGGTATCCCATGCAGACTGACAATTCTATCAAAATATATCTTAGCATACCGGATAGTTGGATATATAGTTTGAACTGGAATGAAATGTGCAGACTTAGTGAGGCGGTCCACAATAACCCAGATAGAATCAAACCCTTTTGCTGTTTTGGGCAAACCTACAATGAAATCCATATTAATATCTTCCCATTTCCAGGCTGGAATGGGTAACGGCTGTAATGCTCCGGCTGACTTCAGATGTATAGCTTTCACTCTCTGACAGGTGTCACACCTGGCTATGTATCTGGCAATCTCAATCTTCATCTTGGTCCACTAGAATCTTTGTTTTAAATCATGATACATCTTATTACTTCTAGGATGGATGGAGAATTTGGTCAAATGTGCTTCATCTAGAATCAACTGACGCAACTCCTAAACCTTAGGTATAACCAAACGATCTTTGAACCAGAGGACATCTGCTTCATCAATTCTAAAACATAAGCCTTTTCCCTTTCTGACTTTTTCCTTTATGTGAACTATACCCTTATTTTCCTTCTGAGCAGAAATAATCTTATCTCTGATAGTCGTTTCCACTGTGATATTGGCAACACTACCATGCTGAACTATTTCAATACCCAACTTTTCTATCTCATGACACAAAGATAGATCCAACGGTTTCACTGTCAAACAGTTGCAATGAGTCTTTCGACTGAGGGCATCGGCAACCACATTCGCCTTACCCGAATGATAATGCACTTCTAAGTCATAGTCCTTTATCAATTCTAACCATCTTCGTTGGCGCATATTCAAATCAGACTGAGTGAAAATGTATTTCAAACTCTTGTGATCTGTATAGATGTGACACAGATTACCCAATAAATAATGCCGCCATATCTTCAAGGCATGAACAACAGCCGCTAACTCTAAATCATGGGTTGGATAGTGCTCTTCATGTTGCTTGAGTTGGCGAGAAGCATAAGCAATCACTCGACCGTCTTGCATTAACACACATCCAATACCAGTACCACAAGCATCACAATAGACGTCAAACGGCTTTTCCATATTTGGTTGAGCTAACACTGGAGCAGTGGTTAACAACCTTTTCAATGTCTGGAAAGCCTTCTCACATTCTGATGACCAGACAAATTTAACCTGAATCTTCAACAACTCAGTAATAGGTTTTGATATCTTCGAGAAATTAGGAATGAATTGACGGTAATAACCTGCCATTCCCAGGAAACTGCAAACCTGATGAACAGTACTTGGGGGCTTCCAATCTAATATATCCCTTACTTTACCAGGGTCAACAGCAACACCTTCTGCCGATAAAACATGTCCAAGAAATGGCACCTTATTAAGCCAAAACTCGCATTTGCTGAACTTAGCATACAGCTGATGTTCCCTCAGGCGACTGAGAACGATGCGTAAATGTTCCGCATGTTCTTTCTTGTTTTTGGAGTAAACCAAAATATCATCAATGAAGACAACGACAAACTTGTCGAGCTCGGGCATGAAAACCGAATTCATGAGATACATGAAATGAGCGGGTGCATTGGTAAGACCAAAGGACATGACTAGATATTCATAAAGACCATATCTAGTAGTGAAAGTAGTCTTTGGAATGTCCTCAGGGCGAATTTTTATTTGGTGGTAGCCAGATCGGAGATCGATCTTAGAAAAGACTTTGGCTCCAGCAAGTTGATCAAAGAGTAGATCAATACGGGGCAGGGGATACTTATTCTTGATAGTCACTTCATTCAACGGACGATAATCAACACACAACCTTAGGGTTTTGTCTTTCTTTTTCACAAATATGGCTGGACATCCCCATGGTGAAGAACTGGGTTGAATAAAACCTTTATCACGCAACTCTTGTAATTGTATCTTGAGCTCTGCTAACTCTTTCGGTGGCATTCTGTATGCTCTTCTAGATATTGGGGCAGTGCCAGGTTTCAACTCAATTACAAATTCCACATCTCTGTTAGGAGGTAATCCAGGTAGATCATCTGGGAAAACATCCGGGAACTCGCAAACTATAGGTATATCACTGATTTCTTTCACAGACGTTGCACAGACTCTTTCGACTGCCCTTTTTGGTGTTTGAAGTTGGATGAGAAGTTGAGAACTACTATCAGGTAAGTTCAGTCTTATTGTTCTATTCAGAGTATCTATTACAGCTCCGTGCTGATACATCCAGTTCATGCCTAGGATCACATCTATATCCTGATCCTTCAAAAATATCATGGACGTGGGAAAAGTATGCCCACCCAATTCTATAGGTACCTGACGTACCATTTCTTTAGTACACAGACGACCCCCGGGCGACTGTATAAAGAAGTTCTCTTTCGTTTCCCCAATTGGAATTGCATGTTTCATAACAAATGTACGATTGATGAATGTATGTGATGCGCCTGAATCAAAAAGCATAACTGCAAGGTGATTTGCGACAGGAAACATACCCATCATGACGGGCTCTCCTTCAGGTATTGCCTCGACCTGCGTGTAAAAGACTCGTCCAGATTTCTTCTCGGCCTTGCCCTTCTGAGTATTCTGGTTAGTACCCCTCTGTTGATTCTGGTTCTGTTGTTGGGGCACAACAGCTTTCTGATAATTCTGATTATACTGCCTCGGGTATGGACACTCCCTCGAGAAATGCCCGGTCTTTCCGCAGTTATAACAGGGGTAATTAGTGATATTGTTGCCCTGCTGAAGTGGGGGATGAATGCCAGGAGCATTCGGCTGACGTGGATAGGATAGAGCTGCAACAGGACGGACAAATGTCTGTTGCCGGGCTTGAAATTGTGGTGGACGAAAAGGAGGACAGAAATGATTTTGGGGATGGTAAATTATCTTCTGGCGCTTTTGATTGCCACCAGATGGTCCATACGACACCTTCTTCTTCTTAGCCTCTTTATGCTTTCGATACTCTTCTTCTGACGAAAGAGCAATATCAACAGCCTCATGATAAGTCACATTAAGACAACCAGTCATCATAGTACGAATCTTCGAGTTCAGACCCCTCATAAAACAAGCTTGCTTCTTGCGATCAGAGTTGATTTGGTCAGCAGCGTACTGTGATAGGTGATTGAACTTGCCCACATATTACATTATTGTTTGGTCTCCCTGCTTCAGTGCAAGAAATTCCTCCAACTTTCTGATCATAATCCCTTCTGGAATAAAATGAGCTCGGAAAGCCGCACGGAATTCCGCCTAGGTCACCCGATGACCAGCTGGCTGTGCAGCAAGATGATTTCCCCACCATGCTCCGGCAGCACCCCGAAGCTATTGGGCTGCAAACACCGGCTTCTGGTATTCACTACAATCCATGAGATCAAACTTTTGCTCCATAGTACGGAGCCAGTCATCCGCTTCTAACGGTTCATCAGCTCTGGAAAACACTGGGGGCCGGGTATCCGTGAAATCCACATAAGTGGTCTCTTTCCGGTGGTTATTTTGACCCCGATTGCCAGGTGGTGCATTGTGATTATTCTGAACCACTTCCCTTAGTAACCTAGCATTTTCTGCGGTAGCATTGACAAGGGCGAACATAGCCTCTGCCATATTTAGTGGAACGGGTGGTGGATTAGGGACACCATTCCCACCCTGTGCAGTTCTCGTACCATCATCATTATGAGCCATCTGTTGATAACAAGCCAAACTTTATTCACATACTTTTATTGAACTTTTACAAAAGCGATTACAAACACACCACGCAGATGCTTTTATTTATTATACAGGTCCACACACCTGTCGGACTTCCCGATTAACTAAGGCTAACAACAAACATAAACTTCTAGCTACACACTGCACTTGACCAACTCAGTTCTCACGGTCAGTGTCCATTCCTGAAACGTGACCTCCTTCATCGTCACTCTCGTCCACAGGCTCTATCTCCTCCGGATCTTCTTCTTCCTCTGACTCCTCTGCAGATTCCCCACCATCAGCGAGGATAACACCAGGGTCTAGCTCAGCTGCACCAGGTGGAGGATGCAGTTGATAGAACAACTGATGTACTTCCTCATGGAGAACCTGATTATCTCCCTCCAGATCATTAACATAGAACTATAGCTCCTCAGCACGTTCCCTGGCAACATCCTCTCGGTGCCACGCCTCATTCCTTTCCGTCACTAAGCGACCCATCATCCGCTCACAGCTCAGATGAGCCCTAGTGAGCCTTCGTAGCTGATTCTGTAACTCCCCGACCTGGATAGCGTCCGTAGCTCTATCACGTGTAGCCTGGGCTAACTCAGCGGAAAGCCTCTCTATCTCCATCTGAGGGACAGTCCTACTGCCGCTAGCACTTTCGTCCCTGGGAGCAAGCTGGCGACGAGGAACTCCCTTTGGTCCGGTGGACTTGCGGGGCGTCAACTTAGTACGGGCCATCCTGTAGCGGGAAAAGGTAGAATTTGGTAAGGATAGCTGGGGAGGATCTGAAGGTTAGCATGAATAGGATTGATACTACTTAACCCAAACCTCAGTAACGGGAAGGTAGATTAACAGATTTATTAAGCATGATGCATGACTTAACATACGAACGATCATTAAAGATTTTTGAATTAAATGCACAAGGGTAACAGAACATAAACTTTATTTATAGGGCACTTTAAATATGCTATTCCACCAAAAGCTTTTAAACATGCCTAAAGATCTACCAGAGGAATAAAGATAGATAATAAGCAATTTGGACCAAAATAGTCAGTTACATTTATTTGACCCAAATGTTTTGAAGTTTTGGAAACGTAATACTACAATCGCTCTGTCCATGATCGCTCTGATACCAGCTGTGGCAGAACCTCCTAATTACTATGGCCCACCTGTACTTGTTATTGTCTTAAAGACTTCTAACCACTGTACAAGGGTACCACAGATCTTAAGAAGTCTATCGGGTGTCCTCGGGAAACCCGAATCATCCACAATCTTCCGAGCAGGATCACATTACAGAGGCATCACAGTATTACAACAGTTTATATAATAAATTACATCAGAGTACAAAAGCGGAAGTCTTACATAACATAAGTTTACAAACTTGATGTTCCAAACTTATAAAACTTAAGTTTAGTGTTACAACCATAGTAGTGGAGTAGCATTATTAACATTATTACAACACCAAAATGCGATGCTCTGCCCAAGAGCCAAACATCTCTACTCGTCGTCGCTCGCCGCAAAGACAGTCATGCAACAGGGTCCAAAACACACCTGCTCATGAGACGCACCTGCAACAAGGGTTTAACAAACCCTGAGTATGAAAGTACTCAACAAGACTTAACCGACAAAACTAGTGCAACGACTCAGGAATACAGGCTTAGGGGAATCAAGGTGAGGTTCCAGCAGGAAGTTAAGTTCTTTTGCATAAAAGCTACTAATGGTGAATCCTTAAGATCACGATTTTATTTCAATATTATTTATCAACAGAATGTAAGTGATCCTAATCTAGATCATATAACTCATTCAATATCTTTCTGATTCTCCGACCAAAGTTCCATTTCTTATCTACGATGTTGAACAGAGAATCGAGTCTCCTTAACCGAGGAGCAGCGACGATTCGAATCGATTAAACCCAGCTGGGGATTCCTAATCACACGACATATGTAGGACTCTAACCGACATATATCAACCTTCACTCGGATCCTCCAAAACATGACCGGGTCCAGCGTCACCCGAGAGTATAGTACACCTCCAATCCAGCCCTTGGCTACGAGGGTATGAAAGTCCCTAGTTTGGTTTTGGCTAATTGATGAAACCTAGGACTAACCTTTGTATCTAAGTGGATGATTTAGATAAAGGTGGTCATTGAATATGAGACATGACATTGACTCATGTGACCAAGATGGTGAAGACCAAGATGAGGCTTGGCTCGATGGACCGGTTGTGAAGGTGAAGGGCAAGTCGAGGCTTCGAAGCGAAGGACCATGCGATGGTGAAGCTTGAGCAAGACTTGGCGCCGACGGACCGATGCAACGGTGAAGAGCAAGTGAAATCAAGGTCGATGGATCGAGATGGTCATGTGATGATATGAAGTGGATCATATCATTTGGAGAAACAAAATGGGCTCAAGGCAAAGGTATAACCATAGGGCCATTTTGTTTTACACTCAAGACACCATAGAGGGTGTGAGTGGTTTAGGATCGATAGCCGAACTATTAAGAGGGGAAATCTTATCGGTTATTCGACACACGGGTGCCACTAGGTGAATTCATGAAGTGCATTGCATGTAGGGCCTAGTGAGCTAACTGGAAAACCTTTGAAAATGATTGAGAAAATGCTAACACACAAGCACATGGAGATGTACACTTGATGGTGTTGGCACATTTGCAAAGGTGGCGTTGGTCGCGCTGTGGTTTGCGGGTAGAGAGGGGTTTGGTTCCTTTCTCTCTCCCGCCAAGCGTGCGAGCGCGGGATTCAGGCGATTTCGGGGAAATGAAATGCCTATTTTCCACTACGCCGGAAGTCGGAAAAGAAACGGAGGCGAACGCGGTCACAGAGGTGCACCGGACGCTGCACCGGACGCTGCACCGGACGCGGTCTGTTTCGACCGGCGCGTCCGGTCAGTGCAGCGCGGGCGTCAGGCGCGTGGGCTAGGGTTTGACACCGGCGCGTCCGGTGACCCACGGGACCGGCGCGTCCGGTCTGGCGAACAGCGAGTCACGAAGTCTTCGGACGCGGTCCGCGTCCGGTCCCTCACCATCGGACGCGTCCGGTGGTCCAGGGAGCTTACTGGACTCGCACCGGACGCAGGTACTGTGGCGTCCGGTGTTTGCGAGGAGCGCGTCCGGTGTTGTCTTCGCGGGCGCGGGTGCTGTGCGCACCGGTGCGTCCGGTGATTCGCAACAGCGCGTCCGGTGGAGCGTTTGACCGTTGGCGCGCAGTGACCGTTGGAGGATCTAACGGACGAATTTGAAATCGCAGGGGCACCGGACGCGGTTGAGCGCGTCCGGTCTGTTACCACCGGCGCGTCCGGTGGTCCCGCGAAAATCGTGAGTGGAGTTGTAACGGCTCTATTTGGATGGGATGCTTATAAATACTTGTTGGCCGGCCCTTGGGGAGGCCTCTTGGCATTTCTAACACTCTTGTGCATCCCTTGAGCTAGAACAACTCCTCCCACTCATCTCCCTTGCTTGATTGCAAATCAAAAGTGAGATTGAGTGATCCCAAAGTGCATTGCATAGCTTGAGGGCATCTAGTGGCACTTGTGGGTGGTTTAGCCGGTGGATTTCTTGTTACTCTTGGAGAGTACCGCTCCTAGCTGGCTTGGAGATTGTTGGAGGCGTTGGCAAGAGAAGGTGATTGTTCTTGGCCACCTCCGGTTGTTTGTAAGAGGTTCTTGTGCTTTCCTCGGCGGAGTGCCAAAAGCAACTCTATTACATTGCGCGTGTCATTGAGTTACCTCACTTGAGAGTGGTGTCTTGCGGTGCCTTGCGGGGCGTGCCTTGAGGGGCAAGTGACTTGAGGGTCACACCGGAGAACCATCTAGGTGTTGGTCGACACAACCGGTGACGTAGCTTGTCGGTGCACAAGTGAACACCGGGTGAACAAATATTGTGTCTCTTGTCTCCCGGTGATTGGTCTTCATATTGTGTTGTTGTCAATATTGTTTGATTGTATATCATCTTGGTGATTGGCAACATCTTCACTTCACCGTCGGTATAATAATCACAATCCTCTCCCTTGCATTTACATTCACTAGTTTTTTCTTGTGTAGCTCTAGTAGTAGCTTTGCTAGTAGTGTTAGCTTGTTCTCTAGTGTAACCTTAGTGACATAGCTCTTGTGTGAACTAGAGATCTTAATCTACTAGACTTGTGGATAGGAGGCTTGCATCACAACCTTTGGCTAAGCAAAACTCGCTTTACGCCGTTTGTTATTCTAACAAGTTTGCTTAGTGGTTCTTGTAGAATTTTTAATAGGCTATTCACCCCCCCTCTAGCCATCTAGGACCTTACAGGGTACACACTACTCTCGCCATCTCTCCACTCCCAGTGCGCGGTTGGTCGTTCACAGGTTGGCATTACCGAGGTCTTAGGCTTACCGGAGCATGTGATCAGTTACAAAGTCTCGACGCACACAATTCAAACAACGGTACGGTCCTTAACTGACTCAGTCGGAGACACTACAGGGGGACTCCTTTCCCGATGCAAGTCCACCGACCGGTCCCAAATTATCAGCATTAACATTCATCAAGTGATTGTCCAACAACCCTTCAAACTTTGTTTAAAAGTTTTAAAGTTTTCTCATTAAGCAATGCTAAGCATACTAAGCATTTTTAAATCAAAACAGTAACAAGGATGGTATTGGAATATCAAGGATGATAATGCAGTAATTAGGTTATCACTCAACTCCTAGCACTTAATGCAATAGAGCCGTAATAAAAGTTAAGTAAAACTTTTTAAATCGCAAGGTAAGTTTAGATGTAACCGGGGCTTGCCTTGGTCGACGGAAAACTCAGTCTCGGGTTCAGTACCGCAGATGTCAAACCCTACTTCCACGGACGACGGTTCTTCTGCGGGGACGGGTTCGGCTTCGGTACCCTCCTCTTTTACGGGGACTATACGTAATGATAATGCATGCTTTAAGATGATGAGATAATAAACATGATGCTCGATGGATGCTTAACAGAGTTAACAACTTGAGTACAACTTCCCTTCATGGTACAGTTGAACAACAAAAGCTTCTAACCTAACCCTAATCTAGGGTCCGATTACCCTAATCGACTTATTACACGATTTGGTTAAACACATGAAATAACAGTAATTAGGAATTAACAACATGATTAGGAAAGCTTAAGCAACCAATTAACAATGCTAAAGGTCATTAAGGGTTAATGACCTAAAGTCAACACTCAATCATAAAGTCAAGCAACATTAATTATTATGCCCTAATTACCTGATTAATCAATTAATTAATCAAAGCATAAGTTTAAGAATAAAAATTAACTTAATCCAATTAAGCTAAAATTTTTAATTTAAGAAGATTATATCATAATTAGATGATAAAACAATTTTCATGATTTTTTAACAAATAAATAAGCCTAGAAAAATTAATTAAGGATCACTTAAGAATTAAATGGACTAATTAAATAATCTATAAAAAGTACTTAAAATTGGTATTTATTATTTTTATTAAATAGTACACGGTGAAAAAGGGTTACTCAAAAATTTTCACAATTTTTGGAATTATAAATAATTTATAACATAAATAACAAAACTGAAAATCATTTTACAATTTTGAAACAGGAAAAACCAAAATTTCCAACGCGGGCCGCTTCTCTCCTTTCCCTCCTCTCGGTCCGGCCCACTCGCTCGCGCGTGGCCCGCCACCGCGGCCCGGCCTGCTCGCGCGCCCGCTCCCGCTTCTCTCTTTGACTCCCGGGACCCGCCTGTCATCCTCCCCTCCCTCTCTTCTTCTTCTCTCCCGCGCGCGCGGACTCGCCACCGCGGTGACCACCGACGGTGAACTCACCGTCGACGTGTCTCCGGTGAAACGGACCCATACTAACCGTCCCAACACCACCACCCGAACCCCGCGAACCCAACTGCGAGACGACTTGGAGCTTCTACCGCACGGAGAGGACCCTGCCGCAGCCATGGCGGTCTCGGCGGCGACCCGAACGGCGACTCGACGAGCAAAACGCGACTACAAGGCGATAGCGATTAAAGTAAAGGGAGCATCACGTGCAGGGGCTCACAGTGAGTACGTTGAGCAGCTTGGGGGCGACGGAGAGGCGCTGGAATGGCCGGTCCACGGTGAGGCGGGCACGGTGGCGTCGCTGCCGGCCGCGAGGAAGAAAATGGCGTGCGGGCTAGTGCAGAGGAGGTGAGGCGCAATTAGGTGCTCCAGGAGCTGCGCGCACACGTTGCGGAGCTGGAGGCGAGAGCTGCTGGGTGGTGAAGCAACAACGGCGGCGAATTTGGGCGGCGGAGGGCGGTGGTCGGTCACGGCGAGAAGCGGAGGAGGAAGAGAAATCGACCTGGCCGACGACGATGGCCTTTATAGCCGAGTCCAGGCGGTGGTGTGGCGACACGCGGAGCGAGCTGAGCGTGACGACGTGGTCGCGGGACGCCGCGGGCGCGCCTGGAAGCGAAGCGAAGGTCGCCGGCGTCGTCGGGAGGTGGCGTGCGGTGGTTGGCGTTGATTTTGAATAAATTACCGAATTGCCACTTGAAGTAAATTTCAAATTACCTTCAAATCTTCAATAGAAGTTGAAAATTTGTAAAAACAAAAGTTGTTCCATTTTCAAAGATCTACAACTTTCTCAATATGAACATTTTCCAATTCGGCTTAGTTTTTGAAATTTAAATTTGAATTCAAAAAGGGACATTTTCTGGAAATCTGAAAAACCAAAATTACTTTGAATTTTGTATTGGAACTTCAAAAATTCAAAATACCAAAGTTGTACATCTAGGGCAGACCTACAACTTTGCTATTCAAAATATTTTCAAATTATGCCTCCATTTTGAAATTAGATAGGGAAAATGAAAAGGGGACAATTTTGAGATTTGAATCTTTTCAAAATTACTTCAAATTTTACATTGAAACTTTGAAAACTCAAAACATCAAACTTGTAGCCCTAGAAAAGATCTACAAACTTGGTTTTACACTTTTTCCCAAATTTTGCTTAGATTTTGATCTATACCAAAAGGGGTAAAACTAGGGTTTTGTTTTTCAGGATTTTCGGAAAAGTTTTGAATTGAAACTTGATTCTTTCTTAATTTGTGTTACTTAGGGATCACACCCTCACCCTAGGGCATCATTGAGTCAAACCTCACATGGTTGACCAAATGGCTCCCTAGGTTGACCAGTTTGACTTAAGAAATTCTTTTAATAATTCCTCAAATTTGAATTCGAATCGAAAAACTTGCAACAAGCTTTGGATTCCAAACCCTAACTCAAACTTGAAACTTTATTTTATAAGTTGGACTTGAGCTTATACCCTACACTTGGCACTAGTGTATAACACTGTCATACACCTCAAATTACGCAGGGCATAAACTAAGTAGTTGCGGTGATAGTCGAAATTAGGGTTTTCAGATTTCGAACCACACAATAAGAAACACATCCAACCTAAGAATTCAAACTCATTTTAGTTGATGCATAACTTTGTTAACCTAATCATGGATGATTTGCAGTGCAAATGATGACATGGCAGGTTTTTAGTCACTCTAACACCAGGGGTGTTACAGCCGGGAAGGTGGACGACGTCGGCGGGGCGCTCTGTCATGGCAGCAGCAGCAGCCCCACCCTCCTCCGCGCCTCCTATAGCCACGGTTGCTCCCTCCGCGTCGGGACTGGAGACAGCGGCAAGGACAAGGGCGGCGCTGGTGATGGGGTTCGGGTCAGAGGAAAGGGCCACGACCCCTAGGGCGCCAGCCATGCGAAGATCGACAGCGGTGGCCCCCAGGGCGGCAGGGGTGGAGTGGGCGGACGGGAAATGGAGGTGGTGGACGGCAGAGGTGCCAGGGTGGGGCGGGCGGCTGGATCCAGCAGGGAAAATGGCAGCAGAGGGAGGGAAAGGGGCAGCAAGGGAGCCAGGAAGGCCCCCCAGCAGTGGCGCCCCTGGAGGAGGAAGTGGGCGGCTGGGCTGGCCGGCGGCGGCTGAAGCAGCTAGGGGCGGCCCGCCGGCGGGAGTCGCGGTCCCAGAGAGAACCTGCGCCCAGGAAGGTGGAGCCAGGGGTGGGAAATAGGAGTAGAGGGAGGGAGGGGTGGAGGGCGGCCATCCATGGCGGGAGAAGCCGGCGGCGGCGCCCAGTTGGCCGGCGGCGGCCCTGCCAGGAAGGGGCGGCGGGCAGGGGAGAGAAAAAAACAGAGAGGACCTAACCCTAAGCTGTAGATACCATGTTTGGGGAATTATTCTCCATTACTTGGCTAACCCTAGAAGGGTAGCTATATAGTTTCCATACATGGGCCACATGGGCCTTAGCCTCATGGGCCTAAACATATACTCCAACACTATGGACTCAGAAGACTGCAGCAAAGATGTAAAAATTAAACTCCTATCCAACATAACGCAATCCTAGTACTGCAAAATGACACACTCGCTACAATCATATTATCATCAGTCAGAACTGATCACACGGAGTATACATTTTTTTTAGATAAAGGACAGTTCATATCCGGCTTCATCTATCAACTGATAGAATCAGACCAATTATTACAAAGTTTCACCCAAGGACACAAATGTGGACTGCAAATAAAACAAGTTTACAGCCAACCAAACGGATAACCGAAACAAAATAAGGTTTTGACTAAACATGACCAATATGCCCCGTAGACAACCATCCATTGGAACTAAAAAACTGCAGAGCAGACGTCTCTAGATGCTGTCCAACTAGGGTCAGCTGATCCCGCAGATCATCATGCCGCTGCAATCTTGCCCATTGCCGAAGCTAGTGCGTTCCCCTGAAAAGTACCTTCAAAAAAAGATTTTGGTTTGCATTTGTTAAAAACCACTTCGTTTCTTGTTATCCAAATTACCCAACAAAGTATAGATGTTGCTGTTAATAACAATGAATTACACTTTTTATTTGCTATTTTTGACCAACTAAAGAACAGGTCATTCATATCTGGGGGGGGGGAGAAATTCCAAAAAGTATTTGTACAACGCGCCACAGGAATTTGGCATAAAAGAAAAGATGTTTTATGGTTTCTGGAGAGTGACAGAAGCAGCACTGCCTGTCACCATTCCAGTTTCGTCGAGCCAAGTTATCCTTAGTTAAAATCACACCTTTTTTTAGATACCATAGAAAAACTTTTATTTTCATAGGTACTTTAATTTGCCATATATCTTGTGACACTCTAACCCCATTGTTAATTAACGTAGCATACATGGACCTGACCGTAAAGCTTCCAGATGTGTTCAGACCCCAAACAAAAACATCCCTTTCTTCCATTAAGTTAACATCCTCTAAAGAAGCAACAATTCTATGCCAATCCCTTTGGTTTGCACCCACTGAGTTTCGTCGAAAAGAAATATTTAGTGGAGATGAACTAAATACTTATGCCACATAATCTTATTTTCTTCTTACAATATTAAACAATGAAGGAAATTTGTCTTTAAGGGGTTTATTTCCCAACTAATTGTCTATCCAGAATCTGGTTTGTGACCCATCTTTTACTTTAAACGAACCAAAGTTCATGAAGGAGTCTTTGATATTCATTAAACTTTTCCAAAAATAAGAGTCTGTTGGTTTTTTAACGCAGCTCCCTAGAGTCTTATCTTTGATGTATTTGTTCCTTAAAAGTTCCTGCCACATGCCGTCTTCATTCAATAACTTGAAGAGCCATTTGCTTAACAAACACTTGTTCTGTATGTCCAAGTTTTGTATGCCTACACCACCCTGAACTTTGGGTTGACATAAGATTTCCCATTTGGTCAGTCTATATTTCCGTTTATGCCGGTCATTTTGCCAGTAAAAACGCGATCTGAAGCAGTCTATTTTTTCTAATACGCCTCTCGACAGTTCGAAAAAAAGACATCATAAACATCAGTAAACTAGAAAGCACCGAGTTTATCAAAACCAATCGGCCCCCCACCGAAAGCATTTTGCCTTTCCGTCCACTAAGTCTCTTTTCGATTCTATCCGCAATTACCTTCCGGTCTTTGTTGTTTAGTTTCATAGTATTCATGGGTAGGCCAATGTAACGAAAGGGGTATTTACCAATCACACAACTGAACAGTTGCGAATAGAACACTTCATGATATTTGGCTTTGCCAAAACAAAATTTTTCACTTTTGTGAAAGTTTATTTTAAGCCTTGATAGTTGTTCAAAGGTGCTGAGCAATAATTTCATATTTACTGCCTTTTCAACATCGTGGCTCATAAAAATTTAGTGTCATCCCCATACTAAAGAATAGATAGACCATCTTGAATTAGATTGGGAATAACCCCTTTGACCTGCCCTGCTTCCTTTGCTCTAGCAATCAGTATGGTCAGCATGTCAACCACTATATTAAATAGTATAGGTGACATGGGATCACCTTGTCGTAAGCTTTTTCTTGTCTGAAAGTAGGAACCTAATTGATCATTAACCTTAATATTAACATTACCCCCTTGTGTGAATTTTTCCACTCATTCACACCATTTTTGTGAGAACCCTTTCATTCTTAGCGTTTGTTGTAAAAAAACTCCATTTAACCTTGTCATATGCCTTTTCAAAATATATTTTAAAGATGACCCCATCCTTTTTTTTAGTGAAGTTCATGTAACGTTTCATGAATTATTACTGCACCCTCCAAGATATTTTTTTCTGGCAAGAAGGTCGTCTGAGTTGGTCTAATTATTTTCTGGGCTATGGTAGATAGTCTATTGGTTGCGACTTTAGTGAAGATTTTGAAAGAAACATTCAACAAACAAATAGGTCTGTATTGTTGAATCACTTTCGCATCCTTCTTTTTAGGTAAAAGAATTATAGTTCCAAAATTAAGGCAATTTAGTGATAGTACTCCCTGATGAAAATATGTGAACAGAGCCATCAGATCGTCTTTGATTAAATTCCAGAAGACCTGATAAAACTCTATAGGGAAACCATCCGGTCCGAATGCCTTATTACGTTCCATTTGGAAAATCGCAGCCCTCACCTCCTCTCGTGAGAAGGTATCTGTCAAGTACTCATTTTCTAGATCAGAGACCTGAGGGATGTCATCAGTCAGTGACTCATCCAACATGATAGGAGAGTTCTCTGATGGACCAAACAGGTTCTTATAATAGTTGGTGATATGCCCTTTGAGTTGAGCATCACCACTTATTATATTGTTATCATCCTCCAACTGGAAAATACGAGTTTTCCGGTGTCTACCATTAGCTAGCAGATGATAGTATTTTGTATTTGCATCGCCTTCTAAAAGATGTTTGACTTTAGTCCTTTGGTACCATTTGAGTTCTTCCTCCCGAAGTAACTCCGCTAGCCTCTCATTTAGCACATGTTTTAGATCTAGTTCAAATTTATTAAGTATGGTAGTTTCTGCCTTCTTATCCAATTCATCAAGTTTATTTAGAAACATAGTAGACATCAATAGCAGAAGTTTTTATATGAACCAAACATGCACCCTAAATTTATGAAAAGAGATAAGACACTCAAGTAGACGTAAATCAAACACTCAGGTAGACGTAAATCAATCTATCACGCATGTGGCCTGCCGCCTACATTCCCTTAATGTTCCTCTGATTCTCGAGATCAGGTTTCTTCATCGCATGAGACGTCGGTTTCTTCATCGCATGAGACGTCTCGCTGGGCGATAGTTGTATTCAGTACATTTTTTGTGAACAGAAAGAATTATATACCTCTCAGCTAATAAGGAAATAATCTCAACGCCGGACATGTGCAGGATCGTGGGCACCCTTCGGCATATAATCTCCAGCCAACCATAACAGTTTTCACAAGTCATGCCGGCCATATGTCTTAGTAGCCATACAACACCCATCAATCGAGGATGGATGTGGCATATATAGCCAACCGGCCCTTTTTATCTAATTTTAATTTAAATTTTAATTAATCAGCAAAGGAGCCATCCCACTGCTATTTCAAAGCACCTACACGCGCTTCTCATCGTTGCCTCCCCGATGTGGGATTAATCGAAGCTGCTTTCCAGTCTGGGACCTGGTTCCGGACTGCCGGTTGCGCGAGCTCTTGGCCTTCTGGGCCTCATACTCTGCAGGAAAAGGGGAGGTCTGGATCACGACTGCTATATGGCCTCTATGGCTCTATAGCCTGTTTCACTGCTACGGAGAAGACGAGCGGCCCACGATTGAAACTTCGATGTTTTTTTGTTTTGTTATTACACTATATATATATATATATATATATATATATATATATATATATATATATATATATATGTGGAGAATATACTCTATAGCCAGCTACAAAATAGTTTATTTTGTAGCCAGACCGACTGACTGCACCACCTGTGACCAACCGCACCACCTGCTAATCGAATCGTCATTTACTGCAACGATGCAGCCATGCAGGAACCTTCCTGTACGTTAATAATGAGAGCCCCTCATCAACGCTGCCGGTAATTACGTTAATTGTTTTTAAATAATTGCCACATCTGGAGGCTTCCATTTATGCAGGAGACTTGTCTAAAAAGTGTCGTAACTTGGTTGTCCTTGTCCATGTAATGGCCTGTTACTGTAATGGCGTAGAAAATGTACCATGCATGCAAAGTTTACGAGAATAGATTGTGAGCCTCAATTTCTCTTGGCGCACGCAAATATTCGTGTTACGATAATACTAGAATATACCTTGTCCATAAAAAATAGTAGAAAATATATTCTAGTTACTATAATTAACACCAAATGGTCTTGTTACGAAAATTTTCTAGTTACTGTAGTTGGCACACAAATGTTCTAGGCGCACGCAAATGATCTTGTTACGATAATTAGCACAAGAATTTAGCACAAATTGACATCAAATGGTTTCTGATAACTAGTTACTATAACATTGAGATCATTTTACGATAAAAATAGTTAAGATATTTTGAATGTCTTAAGATGATAATTAGGATAGGAATTTGTAGGACGGGACTTTATCAGAAATTGACGTCAGATGGTTTATGATAATTAGTTACTGTAACATTCAGATCATTTTATGAAAAAAAACTAGTTACGAGAATTTGCACTAATAGTATTTACGAGAATTTGCACTAAGAAACATGTGTGCGAAAAAACTAGTTACGAGAATTTGCACTAATAGTATTTACGAGAATCTGCACTAAGAAATATGTGTGCATCAAAATTAAACAGACACATGAGTACATGAAGGCCTCTATATTTGTTCAGATCCGCAAAAATCATTAATAAAAATCCATTACATGGATCTAATACAGCATCCATTATTCAGCAGAGTTCCTTGAGAGAAGAAGCTCCTCTGTTGACCAAAGAATCCGGATCCGTGCACTCCGTCAAAGGCCTTCCTACCCGGCTGTCACTGGTGTGGATGGGAACGAACAATTAACAAACAAATAAACAGGAGAAGGATTCGGATCCGCCGGGGATTTCACACTCACCGGAGGAGAGGACGTTGTATCTCTATCACGGATCCACCATCAGGGCTGTCATTCGCGCACGATGGGCATCGACAAAGACGATTCACCTCAGGTCCGGCCGATGAGTGCATCACATCGTGGCAAGGTCGTGGTTCCAAGTTGATGAGGAGGACGCGCATAGGCCAGTGGGGGAGGGCGCCGCACCGGAGATGACGAGAGAAGACAGGGTGGGGCCATCCGAGGCCAGCGTCGTGTTCACGGGAGAGCAGGGCTGCCGCCGGTAGCAGCGTGCGGGAGTAGGGCCGCCGCTGGTCGCGTCGCGGAGGGAGCAGGGCCGCCGCCAGTCGCATCGCTGGGAGTGGGGCGGCCTCCGGTCGAGTCGCGGGGTAGCAGCACCACACCGCCGATCACCAGGGAGCCGGGCCGCCGCCGCTGGAGGCTCCACCGACTCAATGGTGGAGGCACCGCCGCCGGATGCAGGGGGTGTCCGATGACGATTCAACGTTGAAGAAGGGGCGCCGTGGATCCCATGGGGATGACGCGCACCGCGGGTCAGGGAAGGATCAGATCGACGTGCCGTCGTAGTGTCCCGTTTGGTGGAACATCTCCAGCAGCGAAGAAGCAAAGAGTGTTTTTGTGGCCAAATTTTTGGGCAGCGAACTAGGCAGGTGTTCTCGGCCGGTGGAAGGAAAGGGAAAAATCTGGGGATTAAATCAATGCATGCATGAATTAATTCAATGGGGACCACTTGAGTCAAAAGCCAATTCCTATTTTGTAGCAACGCACATGAGCTGGCCTGGCTCGCTCCCGAGTTGCGGCGGGTTTCTGGCTCACGAGTTTTGGTCCGGCTACAGAATATGGTATTCGGTAGCTAGCTTTAGAGTATTAGTTATATATATATATATATATATATATATATATATATATATATATATATATATATATATATATATATATATGCGCGCGCGTTGCATTGGTTCACTTCTTGTCATGTCAGGCCTATGAGTTTGCTCGGACAACACGTAAGAGTGATGGTTGGCTACCTATATTGGTAAGGCCTATCAGTCCCCTCAGACAAGACGTGAGAGTGATCGGTCCAGTTAACTATGGCTGTGTTTAGATCACTTGAAAAGTGCATTATGAAAAAAAAATTTCTCGTCACATCAAATTTACGATACATGCATGGAGTACTAAATGTAGATAAAATCAAAAACTAATTGTACAGTTTGATTGTACTTTGCGAGACGAATGTTTTGAGCCTAATTAGTCAATGGTTGGACAATTATTACCAAATACAAACAAAATGCTACAGTGTATTTTGGCACTCCAAAATTTGGATCTAAACACAACCTATGAGATGTAGTGCATATAAAAAAGTTCATGTCATAGGTAACTGTGAGATATACTTTCTTTACAGAGGTAAACCAGAAAATTTTATAGAAAGCACCAAGTAAACTGTGAGATATACTGCTCATAGAAAAAAAACTATAGAAAAAACCAGGTTCACTTCCTATCATGCTAGGCCTATTAGTCCACTCGGACGACAAGTGAGAGTGGCAATTGACTACCTATCTTGTTAGGCCTACCAGTCCACTCAGACGAGATGTGAGAGTGATCCAATTAACTGTGAGCTATAGTGCTTAATAAATAAGTATATAGAAAACAAAAAAAAGTCTATAACAAACAAAAAAAAAGTATATAAAAAATAGTATAGCTGCGTGGGTTGAACCCATGCCCTTTGGGGTTGCACTTGAAACATTTACCGACTCAGCTTTATAAGATTGCTCGGTTGAGTTAAGTTTCAAGATATTTTACAACTGCAGCCGCGTACTGGAACTACCCCTCCCGTCTTTCCTCCTGGGCTGGGCTTAGATGGGCCACTTGGCTGTCCCACCCGACGGTCGCTGACCACTTGTTTTTCTAAAAAAAAAAAGGTCAACCATAAGGCTCACTTGTCATCGTGTGGCAGCTAGTACTTCACTCAGACAAGATTTGAGAGTGATCAGTTAACTTGTTATAGCGCGGTGGCTAGTAGGTCACTCAGACAAGACATGAGAGTGGTCGGTTGATTTGTTATCGCGTGGTACTTTACTCGGACAAGATGTGTGAGTGGCCGATTGAACTTGTTATAGCATGGTGGCTAATAGGTCACTCGGACAAAACGGGAGATGGTTGGTTGACTAGTTATCAAGTGGCGGCTATTAGTTCACTTGGACAAGATGTGAGAGTGGTTGGTTGACTTGTTATCGTATAGCGACTATAAATTCACTCAGACAAGAAATGAGAGTGGTCGATTGACTTGTTATCGCACGGTGGCCAGTAGTTCACTGGATGACGTGAGAGTGAACGACTGGCTTGTTATCTCGTGGTGGCTAGCAAAAATAAAAAGGGTTTTCAAATTATTCATCACGTTGTTGCTTTGAAAAATCACGCTAATTAGAGTTAACACGGACAAGTAATGCTTAAATAAGTCAAATAGAAAAAAAACAAAAAATGGCACAAGTAATGCTTAAATAAGTCAAATAGAAAAAAAAATAAAAAATGGCCATACTGGTTGGGATCGATCCGACGCCCAAGATCTACCACTAAGCTATGCTGGAACACTGAGTCTGTTGAAGTTAAATTTATTTAACTTAAAAATGAATGCGTAAAAAGTGCAAGGACCCAATAATGTCTAATTTTTTTAACAGCCCACTAATCCCCCAAGAATGCAGCCCAACCCACCCACGATTGCATTAGCTCATATGCTGCCGGGTTTGTAGGGATACCTCATATTCTGTGCGATTCTCGTCAGAAACTCATAACTATGATAGATAGAGAAGGGCGATTCCCGCGCTTACCTCACATTTTTAAACACATTTATGTACAAAACAATGATTCATAGCAGATTTTGTCCAGTTGCCAAAGTTTTCTGGCAATACAGCAAGTCAGCAACAACTCTTAAATAAAGTATCAGAAAAAGGTAGAGTCCGCGGAAGTAGCAGAGATGCAAAACTATTACAGCAGTCCAATAATCTAACACCCTCCTTCTGCAATATGTCCTATCAGAACTTGCAACAGTCCCTTGAGTTTCACTGGAGCCTCCAATTGTCTAAGAGTTACGGCCATAATCATGCGTACATACCAGATCGGCAGAGAAGAAAAGAAAGATTGAGAACACAAAGAACATTCATATAAGCACACAAACTGAAAACACAAAGAATAGTCGGCTTCAAAAGGCCAAAGGATGGGGACTTGGGGAGGGCAACAATAGTCGGCTACAGAGTATTCAGAGTTATCTTAATTCATAAGTTGCCTTCCTCTCCATGACTAAAAGCATATAATTTGCGCCGATCATCGACCAAACTAAAAGCTGGTCCCAAACTTTTGGCCTTTTGAAGCCATGTGTAGTTTATCCCTTCTTATCTGTTCTGCAACCAATCCCTGGATCCTTATTTAACAGTGCAGTGACCACCTCCACATGGCCCATTCTTGCTGCTGAATGCAAAACTGTCTTGCCATTATTTCTTGCAATCCTAGCAAGGCTTGCATCTGTTTCTAGCAGAAGATCGATTAACAATGTCAATGTGGCTCTGAGTTGCAGCAGTGTCCAAAACTGTGGCATTTACAGAATTTGTTGTCATAGCTAACACGGGAAAGGCCTGCAATAGCTCTTTCAAGACATCTGCAAAACCAAAATTGAACTAATATGAGTCTGTTTTTCTGAAAGAACAAAGAAGAAAATATTATACATGCTTTGCAAAAGAAATATCACATTCATGGACATGAAGTGTACAACACAAGCTGGTCAGCTATTGTTATTCACAACAGCAGCAAAAATGTGGGTACAACAGGTCATTAAGCTCAATTTTCTGAAAGCTCACAGAAAGTCGAACAGTCAGTTGCAGCACTAGGCACTGGCAGAAGGTCAGATTTCATAAATAGACTCTACAAGACCCTAGCAAACAAGAAAGAAACATGGCGTGCGCAACTATCAGATATAGGCCTATTTATGTATTTTGAAATTTATAAACTATGCTAGCAAACTGGAAGCTAAAACTCTGCCCATAGCCCAAATGATCGCACCTGTAAGAGAGATCAAGAACGAGGCCCTTGAACCCGGACAGCTCGTCGGAGGCGTACTCCTCGTCGTCCCCTGCGCCGACGATCACCACGTCGGCGGCCTGCTCCTCGTCCTCCTCCTCCACCGCCTCGTCCTTGGTCGTTCCCCGCCCTCCGCCACCGAACCTGTTCCTGCCACGCGCCCGCGCCGCGAGCAGCCTGCCGCCGTCGCCGCTGCTCCAGTACAGCACCCCCGGCAGCCCGGTCCCGATCCGGCAGCCGCCCGGAGGAGGCCGTCCGAGCGGGCCACGCAGCTCGGCGGCCTGGATGTCCTAGCGCGAGGTCGGGAGCGCCGGCGGAGGTAGGCGGCGGCGGGGGAGGCAGGCGGCGGCGGTGGCCTGGATGAACCCTAAAAATAAAATGTTATGTTTATCTAACTATACTACTTTTATTCATCCTAACTATACTACTCAACAAAATATTCATCTAGCTATATTACTTGAATCATACACCCTAACTATACTACCCAAAACATTAATTTTACAATTATAAATTTACCCTTTTACCCTTATTAAATAAAAGAACTACGAAAATGAAATTACCACTCCATTTTTAGAAGTCCTAATCCTCTCAATTTTGGAGGAGGTGTTACGGCGCATATGGGCCCACTGACCATAGACACATCTAACGCCTCTCGACGTTCATTGATGCCTGGCAGCGCCTTCCCTCATATAGGCCCACCAGTCATAGACATATCTAACGCTTCCTGACGGCTCCCCAACCATCTCTATTATAATTGACCAATTCAAATTATTTTAGGTCCACCAACGAAAATGTCCCCCGCTGAATAGTCTAACCATTGTGTACCCAGAAAATTACACATAAAAATTTACCTCTATTAAAATCAAGGGTTCACAAAAGAATTGCGTCAGATCCGAGGGCTGAGAGACGAAGTTTGGGCTGAGAGACGAAGTTTGATGCGAGGCTTGTCACCCCCCGCGCCCTCCCCCTCTTACCAACGACAGTACGAACACCGCAGGTTCGAATCCTGAGCGCCCCTAATTTCTTCTCTTTCGAAAGAAATAATGGGGTTTGGGATTTGGGGAGAGAGGAGAGAAGGCCGCTGGTCGCGGCGGCGGCCCGCGACTCCACAACCGAGGGAAGCGCTGCCCTGCTCACCTCAATGGACGATGGCCCTGCTCCCCGCGACCATGGTGGCATCATCAACCGTGGCGGTACCCTTCCCCATCCCCTCCCGACGGCGGCCATGGCGCTCTTCCCCATCCTGACGGCATTGCGTGTGTGGGTCTCGGTGATGTGAAGCCGCCCTTGGGATCTGGATCCGTGTAGGGCGGACGCGGCGGTGGCGGATTCCCTCGGTTGCGTCCGCGTCATGGGAGGTACACCTTCCCCTGGAGGTGGATCCGTGTAGGGCAGACGTGGTTGTGGAGGATTCCCTCAGCTGCGTCCGCGTCGTAGCCAGCGCACCTTCCCCTGGAGGCGGCCACGCGCGTGATGTGCCGGCGGATCGGCAATGGCCTCGTCGACCTCTAGGTTCGCTTTCAAAATTGTTTCCATCTCAATTAGGTCCATGTCGTATCTATGGCAAAGCAGGCGCCGCTGCCGGTGTAGATGCGACAGGCCCTGCAGCATCCTCAGGCTCGCCGGGCGGAGAGCGCAGCAGGCCCGACACTTTCCCAACGTCCCTGGCCTGTAGGCTCTCTCCAGTTGTGAAATCCACTCTCTACGTTGCCCTTTGGATGGATCTACATCTCTCTTCCTTGATCCATGGAGTCTGTGAGATCCATTCTCTCCCTCACTCTCTGGATCATTTCACCCAATGCGAGCAGGGTACCAATTGCAGCCAGTCATGTTATTTAAATTAATCATATTTTGCTTTTGGATGCAGCTTTGTTCTTCGATGGTATTCCACAGAGAAGTGTCCTAGGTTCACTACTTTCTGCATCTTGGAGGTTTGAAATGTAGAATTGGGTCACTTGCTTTCCTGTAGTTGATTCTTTAGAATTCAAATGCCATAGAATGCGGCTCGTGTTCCTTTCTATAGATAGGATGAAAATGATTTCTTGTTCTAAGATTGTGGTGATGTCTAATTGTTGTAGCAAGTCGAGACACCTGAAGAAGAAAATTTACGGATGGGAGACCCGCTCCTCCCCTTCGTCATCCCCCCCGAGCCCCCCCTCCACAGCCTGATCTCAACCCTCCCAGATCCGCTCCATCCACTCCAGCCCCGCCACATCTGAGTCCAGATCCGGCACCTCCGTCGTCCGCGCTCTCCTTTGATGGGTCCAAGGCCGCTGCTCGTGCCCAAACCCCGGAGCACCAGGATCCCACGTCTCCCTTCCTCGAGCAGCTCGCGTCGCCGTCTCCACTCGTCCTCAACTCCCCCACCTCCTCGGGCCGTAGCCTGGGCGGGAGGGTGAGCTTCAGCGCCTCGGAGTTGTCGTCGGGCGAGTCTGCGCCCTCCACGCCTGCGGTTCCACATGGCCCCTCCCGGCACCACCGCGGGCGGTGCCACCGGAGGCGCATCGCACCTTCTGGCTTCTTGGGGGCGGCTCCACGGGCTGGTCGGGGCCCGGCTCCCGTGCCCAGGCAGGCGCCCTCCGCGGCGCGGGTTGCCCACCTGCCCAGGCTGTCGACATTGCCGGATGCGGATGGCTTTCGGCAGGTTCAGAGTCGCCGTCGTTGGCGGCGCAGGGCTACTCCACGCCAGTCGAGGCCTGTGCCACCTAATCTTGTAGGTCTGTGCTTCAATTGCCTTGCCAGCAACCACGTCAGGGCAGTCTGCAGGTTCCCGACGCGCTGTTTCCGCTGCAGATGCGAGGGCCATCGCGCGCGTGATTGTGGCCGGAGGATGGCCGCCGGGGCTCAAAATTGTGGACGCTCTCCGCCGCGCCCTGTCCAACCTCGCCGCGGTGCGTCGCGACGACGTGCTGCTGTGTTGCACAACGATGTGGCCGCGGGGGATGCCCAGGGCTGGCGCGCGCGGGTGGGCGGCCGGGGGACGGCCGCCATAGGCGGGAAGCGTGGCCGCTCTACACCGTGTGTTGTCGGGCGTCGGCGCGGCAGGCTGCATCGACGTGCTGCTGTGCCGCCCAACGGTCCGGCCGCGGAAGATTCGTGTCCGCCGCGCGGTCTGGTGCCTGATGGCCCTTCGCAGGCGCTGGTTGGGGATCCAGCGGCGAGGCCGCAGGTGGAAGTTGTGATCTTCCCGCGCTCAGCGGAGCTGGAGGCAGCATTGGCTGTATTGTCACCGGCCTTAATGGCCCTCGTCGGCGTAAGCCGACCGTCGCTCTCGCCGCCACAAGTTGGTGGCGACCCGTCCCAAATGTCCGTGGTGGTGGGCTCCGTCACGTGTCCCGTCGTTCCAGATGTCTCCGGGGCGCAGGAGACATCCTGCCCGCGTCGTCCGGTTGCGCACACGCCAGCGGATGATGCGTCGTGCATTTGCCCGGACTCGGAGACACATGCACCTATGGCATGGGTGCCTGACTGGATCGCCTCGGATCATGACAGAGCATTCCAGGACTGGTCGGCGGTGGACCAACCTGATGCTTCAGGGCAGCCCGCTCAGCCCACCGACGACAGCCCATCAACACTGTTACACGGGACGGACCCTCCTACTTCTGTTGCCGCCTCGCCTTCAGTCCAACCCACCTCTGTCGAGGACTTCATCGCCGGTCTAAAGCTGCCACTCGAGGAACCACTGATCCACTCACCGCCGCGCCATCGTGTCTCGCGCGTGCCGGTCGACAACCTGGTGCCGCGCCGCAGTGATAGACTTGCTGCCAAGTCTGTCTACCGCGACCCGAATCCGGAGAAGCAGGCCAAGCGGGTCATGCTCAGCAAATGGCAGCCATCGGCGAGCGACCCTCGGTCAGCGCCGGTGACGCCTGACGCGACCATCGCCACTCGGTTCCGCGAGACATTCAAAGAGCCGTTGTCGTCGTCCAAGCGCGCGGCAATGCAGGAGCTATTCCCCATGGCTGGGGATCGCGGGAGGCGGGCGGCGGCGCAGACGTCTTGAGTAAGGGTTCGCTCAACGTCGCAAGCTCTTTGGTCGCACAGTTAGTTTCTTAGTTAGTTACAACAGTGTGCGTTCCACCGCCTAGCGGTGCCTTGTGTTCGTGTTCAACCCCATCGCTTATGGCACCTCACCGTGATGTGATGTTGGGCGTGTAAAACTTCTAACTTCTTCTTAATGAAACACGTGCTATGCACGTTCTAGAAAAAAAAAAGAAGAAAATTTATTTGGTCACACTGAAACTTTGTTGTTTGCTAGCCACAGGTCTGTTTTCTACTTTGGAGTAAAATGGACTAGTTGAATAGTATATTATTATGTCATAAGTTCATAGTACTTTAACTTGGTGAGACAATTGAACCAATCTTGGGTGTTGTATTTATTCTTTAGATTTGCTTCTATCAGAAACTTACTCAGTTATGCCCTCTGTCCAACTACTTGTAGTTATAGCCCCAGTAGCATATACTCATTTAGCCTGAGCTCATGTTGGTTCAGTTTGCAGATAATGCAGATGCTCTTGATGACATGATAAATCCAATCATCGAGGCATATTCAAGAGAGGCATCTGTATGTGTCTGATTAGATCCATGCCATGCACTTAAATAACATATTTTAAGTTAGTATATAGTTCGAAGAAGGGGATACATCCTTTGCACTTCATTTCTTTCCTTGTGATATAAATATAACATTTAGGCTAATTAGTCAAACTGATATTGCAGGTCTGGCATGCCTACTGCAAAGGTTTTGTTGATGCCCATCCTCTACTACACTCCTTATATGTCTTTCTCGAATCCATGTTCAGTATGTGCTAAGAAAAAAGTCTAAAAATATTGCACGATAAGAATTTTGGATACCAGAATTCCAAGACAAATATAGGTCATGTTCTGCTGGTCAGGTTTCGGCTTGTTTCAGCATATTTCAGCTTATTCTCTCTCACAGAACACTATTGAATCAGCCGAAACCAGCCGGCTTTTCCACCTGCCGAACCAGCCCATATATGCTTCTGCTAAACAGTGCTATTATGACATTAGCTTCAAAGATATTAAATGGGTGTCCTGAAAATTTTGATGATAAGGACAAGGCTGTAGAGATTCATTCAAGCTTTCCGTCCATGTATAATGCACATTCATAGCATTGCAAATTTTACGTGTCGAAACTTGCAGTTCTGTTTTTCAGTCGAAAATAATCTTGTACTTTTTACATGCCCTTCCCTGTGCTTAATGTCGCATAAAGTGTCTCTTCCTCGTAGAATGGTTTGATTTCTTTTTTTTAACAGTAGAATGGTTTGATTTCAGGTGTCATTGGCCTTAGAACCCATTTAAAGAAATTCTGAGTGATGCCCTCCCTCTGCAAAGCAATTTCTCCTTTGCTGACTGCAGGGTGCAAATAAAAAACTGATGGAATAAAAAGAGAGAAGCTGAATGAGCGTGTTCCAGATGTAAATTGCTACAAATCAAGAAAAAGTTTGCCATTGCATACAAAATCAAGGCTGAATGAGCATGTTCCAATTGAATATATTGTACCGTTTTGGTTATAACATCCTCGTTGCTGGCTAAAATCACAGCCCATCTGGTGTTCGCTCTCCTGACCCAGCAGCCCTTACTCATCACATTTCTCATCCGGCAATCTTCCCCGTTCGTGTGCATGCTGGTGGCGGTAACCGCTCCACCTGTCACCGCA
Organism: Saccharum hybrid cultivar R570; assembly: GCA_038087645.1. Lineage (NCBI taxonomy): Eukaryota > Viridiplantae > Streptophyta > Magnoliopsida > Poales > Poaceae > Saccharum > Saccharum hybrid cultivar. The sequence continues at coordinate 5,523,014 of JAQSUU010000112.1, read as the reverse complement.
ACATGCGCCGCCACATCATTGGGATGCATGGGCGCGCGAAGCTTGGGCAGCGGCGGCGATGGTCGGAAGCTACGCATGGTGGAGGCCGACGCAAGATCCGCCGCCGCATCGGTGAGAATTGAGATGCATCGCACGAAGCTCAGTACTTGTGGCAATAGTGAGAAGCTGACCCGTGACGGTGGTTACGTCTGCAACGGCGATGGGATCCAAATTTGTGTGTGAACTTAGTATATCCAGTTCTGTGAATTTAAGTTTATAAAAAATATAGAATTAGATGGTTAATGCTAGAAACAATTTTATTATGCCTTCTTATGCAATAGTGTTTCTCAGATTGTATATATGCTCAAATATAATTATGTAAAAGTTGAACTATGGAAAAAAATATCATCGCTAGACTGTTTACATGTGTATTCCTAAAATAAAACCGTAGCGTTAGCACGGGTACTATACTAGTAGTAAAAAAGTTCAAAAATATATCATAGAACATCACATGTATACTATATGAAAAAGGCATTTAATTAAACATAAAAAATAATTAATTAAAGTAAAATAGAAAAGTGAAAATAAAAAATCTATAGAAAATATAAAGAAAAAGAGAGAAAGAAAAAGAAAGGAAAACAAAAATTATAATATAAAAATATAATAAAATAAAACAAAATAATTAATTATAGTAAAATCAAAAATAAAAACTGAAAAGAATAATGAAAACCACATGAAAAAAATAAAACAAAAATAAAAATTAAATTGAAGAAGGGAAAGAAAAAATAATAATAAAAGGAAAGGGAAGACAAGAAAAGGAAAAAGAAATAAAAGAAAGATAAAAAATAAAAAAAAGAATAATAAAAAATCACATAAAACAAAAAATAAAAATAAATGATGCACAAAAAGAAAAAAGAAAAAAGAAAAAGGAAAAGGAAAAGAAAAGGAAAAAATAAAGATAATAAAAATAAAAACATGAATCAAAGAAAAAACAGAATTAGAAAAGAAACAAGAAATAAACAAAGATAAAAAAGAAAAAATAAAGAGAAAGAAAAACCATATTAAAAGGAAATGAAAAGAAGAAAAAGAAAAATAATTAAAAAGAAAAAAAAACAATGATGGCTGGACCGCGGTCGGTAATGGACCGCTCACGTAAAATCTTATGCTGATTGCGCTGCTCCGTTCCGCGGACGCTTCTGGTCCGGCCGTTAACCGGACGAATTCCACGAGAAGGGAGCATGGAAGATAAACAGTTACCCGGCCGGCGCGTGGTCCAAATGGTTGGACCCTAACAACCCCGGGGTGACCCAGTTGGTTGCCCACCGGCATCGTTAATCAGCAGAAGGGAATGGCCGAAGGCGGGAAACGATTGACCTGGGCGCGAATGTCAAAAAGAAAAAATGGGCCGGGCCGAAATGTAACATGCTAGCAGGTTGGTTGCGACTTGTGAGCGAGCAGTAACGGCTGCAAGCCAGCCTGTCACCTACGTTACACCGTATCCCGCGGATATGCGGCCGATACGTATCTGAATTTTTTTATTAATTTTGTAGAATATCTGATTTTTTATTAATTTATTGAATTTTTACAAGACGAAATCTGCACCAACAACTCTACGCTCTATTCAGTTGAACTTATCAGCCATACCGTTTCAGCGAAATAACGGTGTTTTTCTCTCATAATAAACCAGTATCAGCCGTTTTTTCAGCCAGCCGAAAAAAACCCTAATTATTATTTTGCCACGCGTCCTAGGAGACGAAAGGGGGTCTTTATCCACGTCGCCCAAATTCACGAACCTTCTTGGGCGTCAGCCTCGTCGCGTTCGCTGAGGCCAGCGGGCATCGCCTTCGGCGCACCGTGCACGGGCAAGCCACCACGACCGCGGGCCATTGTTCCCTGGCGGCAGCACTAGGCATGGCAGGCCGCCGCTGTCTCCGAGGTCACATGTCACTGGCCACCGAAAAGATCGATCGATTCTAGCCCCCTAGATCGACAGTTGCCATCATCGTCGTAGAGAGGCCCGTTCCCGACCTCGGTCGACCCTACTCGTCATCGCCGGAGAGATGGACCTCGCTGCCGCAAAGCAAGTCTCCACTCCGACCTCGATCACGCGCGAACCACGCCACCACATGGATGCCCCCCTACTCACTGATTTCGGCTCGTGTGTGCGTGGCACCAGCTATGGTCGCACCTGCACTCCCGCTGCAACTGCACGGAACGGGCAACCGGCAGGTGTAGAGCCATCTGCCGTCCCCAAGCCAAATGGGACAGTTGCACCTGCTTGCCAACCACGCAGCGCCCCTGCAACCACGTACACCGGCACCGCCTACAAACAACGTATTCGACAATATGCCTGTGAGTATATCCTAGCAAATGAAACACGGAAAAATTGGTCACCGGACACTGAAAAGTGGTCTCTCTTTGCCAACGGATATTCAAAATGGAACAGCTTGCCAGGACACCAACGTTGTTGTCAAATTTACCCCTAACACCGCACCGAATAAAATATTCATTTTTATTAAGAAGAAGAGAGACCAGGCGCGAAATGTCCCTTTTGCCCCTGACTCTTTCTTCTTCCCCATCTCCTTCACTCCCGAGGCCAAGCCCCGCCTCCTCCATGGCTGCCGTCTCCATGGCCAAGCTCGCCGCCTCCGTGTCTGCCTCCTCCATGGCCGAGCTCGTCCCCATCCTGCATCCTGGCAACATCGTCCCCGCCCACGGCGAGCTCATCCCCATCACCGGCGACCTCGTCCCCGTCCGCGGCGAGCTCGCCCCCATCCCGAGCGACCCCGCCCCCTAGCCGCTCCCGCAGCCTCATCTGCGCGCCGGCCACCGCAGGAGCGAGCTGCTGCGCCGCCGCCACGCTGGACACCGCGGGCACGAGCTGTAGCTGCGCCGCTCGCCGTGAAGATGTGCCGCCCGTCGCGGCGCAGATGTGTCGTCCGCCTCCTCGTCGCCTTCGCGCGCCATGGCTGTCATGGGCGCGAGCGGCTGCGCCGCCGCACGCCGGCCACCGTGGGAGCGAGCTGCTGCGCCGCTGCCGCGGGCACGAGCTGCAGCTACTGAAGAATGGAGATGATCAACTGGATGATTTCATTGATCGTATACAGTGTACATATATAGAGTACAGTGGCCCTTGGCCATGAACACACGCACGCACTACACACAGAGTGGATGAACGCAGGCCACGGACGAGTGGGCGCCGTGAAGACCGGGTGCGCGTGTGTGCGCGGCTGAGCGCGCTCTGCGGAAGCCGTTGGCGAGGCGAGTGTGCGAGTGCCGTTCTGGAGCGCTGAACGTTGGCGACGCGAGATACCCGGGCGAGCTCTAGCCGTTGGAGACGTGGGAGAGGTTGGTCCGCTGACACCCCCCCTCAGTCTTGACGTCGCCGGTCGTGACAGAGAGACTGTATCGGAAGTCGAAGAAGAGCGCCGAAGGAAGCCCTTTGGTGAACACATCCGCGAGCTGCCATGCACTAGGAACATGCGTGACACGGAGTTCGCCGACCGCGACCTTCTCCCTGACGAAATGAATGTCAAGCTCTATGTGCTTGGTGCGCCGGTGGTAGACTGGGTTGCGGGACATGTAGACTGAGGAGATGTTGTCGCAGAACGCGACCGTAGCGGTGGGCACCGGGCAGAGCAGTTCGCCGAGTAGCTGTCGACTGTCGTAGCCACGAGCATTCGGAGACGGCATTGGCGATGGCGCGGTACTCCGCCTCGGCACTCGACCTCGACACCGTGGTTTGGCATTTGGACGACCACGATATGAGGGATGAGCCGAGGAAGACACAAAATCCCGACGTCGAGCGGCGCGTGTCCGGGCAGCCGGCCCAGTCGGCGTCCGAGTAGGCGGAGATCGTCGACGTCGTGATGGCGCGCAGCTGAACACCGAGGGGAATGGTGCCTTTGACATATCGTAGTATGCGTTTTAGCATCGTCAGGTGCATGTCCCGTGGCGCATGCATATGGAGACATACTTGTTGGACGGCGTCGACGTCCATATGGGTGGCGTCCGGAGGAGCATACGGGTCCGTCCCGTTGTAGAGGGCATGAAACTCTTCATGCAAGTTGGCATTATACTCTTCTAGCTCCTCGACCCTCTGCCTCATAGTCGCGCCATTAGGAATGGCGTGACAAAAAAGGACTATCGGATGTAAATTATTTTCTAGGACGGTTAATATTGAAATATTTATTAAAAAAAGGATTAAATATAAAAATCGCCGAGCCCTCCGAGTGAGCATGGTTAAGGACGTATCTGTTGAGGGCGTATGCGATGTCCGGTCGCGTGATCGTCAGGTATTGAAGCGCGCCGGCGAGGCTCCTGAAGGTTGTGGCGTCGGCGATGAGGGTGCCCTCGGTTGCTGAAGCCTTCGGCTTCGTGTCAGCTGGCGTGGCCACTGGTTTACAGTTGGCCATGCCTGCCCACTCAAGAAGCTCCTCAGCATACTGGGCCTGCGAGAGGAAGAAGCCGGTGGAGTTGCGGCGAACGTTGATGCCGAGGAAGTGATGAACCGGCCCCATGTCCTTGACGGCGAAGACGTCGTGGAGGCGCTTAATGATGTGCCGAAGGAGCTCAGGTGTGGAGGCGGACATAATCATGTCGTCGACGTAGAGCAACAAATACACCGTGGCGCCATTCTTGTGGTAGACGAACAGGGACGTATCGGCTCTGGACTGCACAAAGCCAAGGGATGTGACGTGCGCGACGAAGCGGTCGAACCATGCTCGTGGAGCTTGACGGAGGCCGTAGAGGGAACGCAACAGGAGGCAGACATCGTTCGGCCGTGCTGGATCAGCAAACCCTGTGGGTTGCTGGCTGTAGACTTTTTCACGTAGGTTGCCGTGCAGGAACGCGTTGGAGACGTCGAGCTAGTGAGCCGACCAGCCCTTGCTTGCAATGAGCGTGAGAATGGTCCGTATGGTGGCCGGCTTGATCACCGGCGAGAACGTCTCCCCAAAGTCGATGCCGGGCCGTTGATGGAACCCGCGCACGACCCACCGAGCCTTGTAGCGCTCAAGTGTGCCGTCGGGCTTCATCTTATGCTTGAACACCCACTTTCCAGTGATCACACGTGCTCCTGGAGGTCGCGGCACGAGGGACCACGTCATGTTGGCCTGTAATGCATCAAACTCGGCTTTCATCGCAGCAGACCAGTGAGGGTCTTTGATGGCGGAGCGAACGCTGCGAGGAATCGGCGAGATGGTGTCGTCGTCGTTGGCTGCCAGGGCGTCCTTGGGGTTTGGCTTGTAGATCCCTGCTTGTGCGCGGGTGGTGGTCGACGTCGCGGTAGAAGAGGTCAACGTCGTGGTGGACGAGCTCGACGTCGCGGTAGACGAGCGCGACGTCGCGGCTGGCGAGTGCTCAGGTTCCGCGTCCGAGGAGCCCGCGCTCCCTGGAGGTGGTAAGGAGTTGTTGGCGATGTCCGCTGCTGGTACGCCACGTGTGCGCATAGTCCGGGTGCGCTTGGGGTGAGCTGTCAGCTCGTCAAAGAGGCGTGCAGGGGGCCGCGCCGTTGGACCGGGGCGCGTCGCGGCGTCATCGTCCAGGTCGGCGGCGGGCGAGCGCGGCGCACGGGGTGCAGACGGGAATTTGGCGACACTGTTGTACGGCTCAGTGTCGCGGAAGGGGAAGACAGCTTCGTCGAAGAGAACGTGTCGCGAGGTGATGACGCGACCGGTGGCGATGTCGTAACACCGGTAGCCGCGGTGATCCGCCGGGTAGCCGATGAAGGTGCATGTCGTCGATCGCGCGGCGAGCTTGTGAGGTGCGGTTGCTGTCATGTTGGGGAAGCAGCGGCAACCGAACACTCGCAGCTCGTTGTAGGATGGTGGAACGCCAAAGAGCATGGCGTAGGGCGTCGTGGTGTCGGTGGTTGATGAGGTATGTCGCCGTGGCAAGTGCCTCAGTCCAGAAAGCCAGCGGAGCTGCACTGTGAACTAACATGGTGCGTAAGCAATCGTTAACAGTCCGTAGAATCCTCTCGGCTTTCCCGTTCTGTTGAGAGGTATAGGGACAAGAGAGACGTAGTTGTGTCCCAAGGGAGGAAAAAAGAAGACGCATGACGGTGGAATCATATTCCCGGCCATTGTCGGTCTGGAAAGCTAGGATGGGGAGTTGGAATTGGGTATGGACATATGAGATGAACGTCGGATGGTTTGGAACACGTCGGATTTGTTACGCAGAGGAACAGTCCATAAGTAATGTGTATAGTCATCTAGAAAAACAACGTAGTACTTGTATCCAGAATGACTAAGAACAGGAGAGGTCCAAACATCAGAGTGTACGAGTTGAAAAGGGAAAAAAGAATGTGATGCTGAATCATTAAAAGGTAAACGTGTGTGCTTGCCCAATCGACAAGATGAACATGAGTGAACATCAGCTTTATTACATTGAAAAGGAAAAGATTGCAAAATATGAGAGGTAACTGGGTGGCCGGGATGACCCAGCCACTGATGCCACAGTGAGGTCGCTGAGGATGCAGTGAGAGCTTGATGGTGAGGAAGCCGAAGTGGATAGAGGTCACCGCTACTCTCACATCGGAGCATCTCCGCCCTGGAAGGAAGAGCCTTGATAGAGAAACCAGAGGGGTCAAATTCAATAGACACATTATTATCACGTGTGAGACGGTGAACAGAAATCAAATTTTTGATGAGCGATGGAGAAACAAGAACATCATCTAGACGAAGTTGTGAAGTGGCAGTAGGAATGAGTGTTTGTGCTCGGTGAGTAACAGGCAGCTGAGCACCATTGCCTACTGTGATGGAGGAAGAGAATGGGCGAAGAACAGAAGGAAGAAAGTTACCAGGAGACGAGGACATGTGCGACGTCGCGCCGGTGTCGAAGTACCAGTCGGACACGCTTTGTGGATGCTACTGATTGCCCGCGGACTGGAGTGCTGCGTAGAGAGCACTGTTGTTGAAGACGTCGCCAGGTGCAGAGAACGGCTGGTGGTAGGCCGCCATCGCCTGCTGCGGCTGGAACGGCGGTCGAGGCCCCAGAACGCCGGCGCCGGGGGCGCGGAACGGCATGGACCAGGCCTGCACAAGGCCTTGCCATGGGTTGTGGGCCGCGTTCCACGGCCCAGACTGAGCGTTGGTGGCGTTGGAGGTGTTGGAGCGGGAGCCGCCGCCGTTTCCGTTGTTGCGTCCACGCCGGCGATAGGAGCGATTGTTGGAGCGGGAGTTCCCATTGCCATTGGTGGAGCGGTTGTCCCGGCGAGGCGCACCAGAGGAGGAGCCCTCCTTGTTGCCGGAAGAGGCGCCGCTGGACTGGTCACCATGAGTGGCGGTGAGAGCTTGAGTGGCCTCGGTGGCGACGTCATGCTGAACGCTGACCTCCTCAAGCATGAGGAAGGAGCGCGCACTCATGAAGGCGTGCGGCGGGTACTTGGCGGTGATGACCGGCTTGACGTAGCGGTACTTGGGATTGAGCCCGCGGAGGAGGTTGAGCACCTGGCTTGGCTCGGAGACGGGGTGGCCGATGTCGGCGAGTTGATCGGCGAGACGTTTCAGCTTGGTGCAGTAGTCGTTCATTTACATGTCGCCTTGTTGCAGGGTTCGCAGCTCGGCTTCAAGGTACACCGCGCGCTTAAGTTCGTTGTCGCGGAAGAGGTTCTCGATGGCATGCCACAGAGAGAAGGCGTCATGGCGATCGCGGTGAATGATGTCGAAGACGCCCTTGGAGACCGTGGTGAGGATCCAGTTGGCGACGCATGAGTCCACCATGCGCCACTCACCATCACGCTCCGAAGATGGAGTTGTCGAACGAAACGTGGCCGGTGAGGCCAAACTTGCCGAGTGCAGAGTTGAAGAAGCACCTCCATTGGCCGTAGTTGCCCTCTTCCATGTCGAGGACAACAGGGACATGGTGGCGGATGGAAATTCCCTGAATGAAGGAGGCGGCGGTGGGGTTGACGAACTCGTCGGAGGAGGAGTCAGAAGGAACAGAGGAGGACGCCATGGGTGCGGAAGTGGAGGTGGAGGCAAAGGGATTTTCTAGGACCGGAGAGGAGGCTGATACCATGAAGAATGGAGATGATTAACTGGATGATTTCATTGATCGTATACAGTGTACATATATAGAGTACAGTGGCCCTTGGCCATGAACACACGCACGCACTACACACAGAGTGGATGAACGCAGGCCACGGACGAGTGGGCGCCGTGAAGACCGGGTGCGCGTGTGTGCGCGGCTGAGCGCGCTCTGCGGAAGCCGTTGGCGAGGCGAGTGCGCGAGTGCCGTTCTGGAGCGCTGAACGTTGGCGACGCGAGATACCCGGGCGAGCTCTAGCCGTTGGAGACGTGGGAGAGGTTGGTCCGCTGACAGCTACGCCGCCTCGTGCACGAGCTGCTGCAGCGCCGCCGCGTGCTGGCCTCCGCGGTCTCGGGCTATGCTGAGTCAGCGGGGACGGGCGCGCACGGCAAGGGAGGGCCCAGCGGCCGGGATCGGGCGCGGAGCTGGGCTGTAGTTTCCCTTCGTTTTCCTTTTTCCGATCAAGTTTCCGGCGAGGTGCCTCTATGGACAACCGAGATGCTCCTTCGTTTTCGGCCGATCTCTGGAGCAGGTGCTAGCCCTGCCTCTTGGTGGTCGCGTCTCAGGTCCGTAGCGCGCATGCCGCCCTGCTGGCTTCCGATCGAGGCATCCCGGTCCTCCCGCTCGAGCTCCCTGCAGGAGCTCTACAGCCCCGTCGCCGGCCGCTTGGGCTCTGCCCGCGAGCCGCATGGGCCCTGCAGGACGCGTGGCCGCGTGCCACCACTGGCCAGCTGGACGCCGGTGAGGCCGCCCCAAGCCCAGCCGGACAGCCGTGGCCCCTCCCGGCGGGGCTTGGCCATGGAGGAGGCGGACACAGAGGTGCTTGAGCAGAGAAGGAGATGGGCAAGAAGGAAGAGACAGGGGCAAAAGGGATATTTCGCGCTTGTTCTCTCTTCTCTTTAGCCAGAAATGAATATTTTATTTGGCACGGAGACCGGAGTAAATTTGACAATAATGTTGGTGTTCACCAACAAACTGCTTCATTTTACATGTCTGCTAGTAAATAGAGGCCACTTTCAGTGTCCGGTGGCCAATTTTGCCATGAAACAAAGGCCCTGTTCGGCAGGCTGTTTTTTTGCTTATAAGCCGGCTGTGGCTGATTTGCTGTGAGAGAAAAACACTGTTCCACGGCTGATAAGTCGTGCTGATAAGCTCAGCCGAACAGGGGGAAACATATCCTAGCAAATCCAAACATAGCTTTTCGTGATACTATTTGCGATTCATAAAACACAAGTGAAGGAAATGAATCAACCTGTGCTAGCCTCTGGATATTGATATACCAACCTGTTCGCTTGGGCTGATCTGGCTGACTGAAAGTACTGCTGGCTAGTTTTCTGTGAGAGCAAAATACTATTAGATGACTGGCTGATTTGGCTGAGAATCTGAAGCAAACAGGCCTGGTTTCACGTTGGGCTAACTTTTCGATCAGACAACAAATGCTTGCATGTCTTGTTACCACCCTTTTTCTGTCATACTGCAATTGGAAAGCAGAGCTCAAGCTTTAGGATGCGATGGCTTGTGATCAAGAGCAACTCAGAGGCACTCATCGTATTGGGTGCTGTGATCTGTTATGGGTAAGACTGCAGGTGCAATGCCTGCAGTGCAGCTTGTAGTGGAGGCTTACTATAGTGTTACAGAATTATAGGTATAGTGAACCTGTCTCAGTAATATGACAATACAGAATTCATATTCAGTAATCTTTAGTACTTGTAGATGAGAAAAGACATATACAAGTAGATATTTCATCATAAGTGTTCCTGCAGTGGTACTTTGGAAAAAAAAAACCCTGAAATTTGAACGCTAGGCTGGTACGCATTTCTATGCACTATATATCTTTGGTTGCTCTGAAGTTTACCACTCAGTTTATTAACTTTGGTTCTCTTTCAACTGATTCTTGACCATTTTCAATAGCACATTGTCACACATGCAACTCAATCAGAAATTAAGAAGGATCCAACTGTTGAAAGTTGATACATACCCTTTCCATTACTGATACATACCCTTTCCATTAGTGTGGCTATGCTGTTTTGCAGAAACACTACTACACAAAACTTTACCGCGGCGGACATCGCAACCGCCTCCGTGCAAAGGTCACAGTAAATAGGATTTTTTCCGACGGTTGGATGCCCGCCTCAGTAGATCGAATAAAAAAACAAAAAAATGAAAACCCATGGACAAGCCCACCGAGCCCATCTACGGGCCCATCGAGCCCATCCACGTGCCGCCGCGGCCATTGCTCGCCGGAGGAGCGCCTCCCGCCCCGCCCGCTGGAGGAGCGCCGCCCGCCTCGCCCACCGGATTCGCCTCCCCACCACCGGATCCGCCCTCGCTGGCACGCCTCGGCCACGCTGCTACATCTGAGGAGGAGCACCGCCCGCCTCGCCTTGCTGGTTAGACTCGCCTCCCCGCCATCGGATCCACCCTCCCTGCTGCCGGATCTAGGCACCCGCTCGGCGGATCTGAGCACAAGCTCAGCGAGGTTGGTGCTCCTTGCCGTAGCGCCGCAGGAGGAGAGGGAGAGAGAACTGAGGCGCCGCCGGAGGAGCTCGAGGGAGAGGGAAGGCCGGATCCGCCAGACTGCTGTTGCTCCTCCGCTGCCGGACCGTTGCTGCTCCGGGGCGTGCCAGGGTGCCCGACGCCCGACGCCAGCGCGCTACCCCACGCCGTCGGGGCGTGTGGCGCCCCTAGCCGGACGTCGCTGTGGAGAGAAGTGAGGGAAGAGAGAGGCGTGCGACAGGTGAGGGAGAGAGAGGCGCAACGGGTTCGAGAGAGAGACGCGCGAGTGCGCGACGACCGGGTGAGGAAGAGAAAGAAAGAGCTGAGATGGCCTAGGGTTTGTTCGTCTTTATATAGCGCGACCAGTTAACGGGTTGATATGGGCTTTTGTTGGGCTCGGCCTTATTAACAATGTCGGGCCTTTTAAGCTATCCGCCTCCGAAAATGGCTCTATTTTCCAAGGCGGGCCTCTTATAAGGCCCGCTTCGGTTAATAGATTTTAGGCGCCTCCGTAAATCGATTTTGCGAGGCGATTGATTGTGACTGCCTTGGTTAATAAAAATGCTCGCCTCGGTTATTTCCAGGCATTAACCGAGGCGGTTGAAATTCCCGCCCGCCTCCAAGCCTCATTTCTAAACGCTGAGGAAAAGATTTTCTATAACAGTGAAAAACAAAAGAACTAATCAAATATATATAATGACTCACCCTCCTAAAAACCTATTTTGTACCTCAAAATAGAAAATGGTCAATGTTATGTTATAACTTGTGACCACTCAAATGATTTCTGTTTATTCATCATGCTATATAATATACACACACATGCACTGCCTCATAGCTTATTCAAAAGCCTGCCTCCTGAGATAACAACATTTGATTGGGCAGGAAATAGAAATACACATTTGTTCTGAAGATCTCAGGTAAACTAAAGTTTTACCATACCATAATATTATTACCACTGTCTTACAAACAAAATTACCCTCTCTATTTATCAATATTAATGCATCTTTCAAAGAAGATATAGTAAAAGACACAAAATACTTAGACACAGGAGTAGCAACAGAACAAATCTTAGTTTTTTTAACCACCAATGTTCTCTAACTAATATTTCTGCTAACTCAGATACACACATCCTCAATTCCTCATACTTGCAACTGATAAACAGAAGCAATCGACAAGTCGAACATTGTTCATACACCCATGATACTACCATCTCAGATTTATATGATATATTCAAACTGAAAGTCTTCTACAATGCAGTTTGGCTCCCCGCTCCCCTACAGTTAGTTTGCGTGGTGTAATCCAGTTTGACATTTAAAAAAAGGGGCAAAGTCCAATTTACAACCTTGAACTCTCGCCAAAGTCTAGATTTCAACCTCGAACTTCAAAACCGGATAACTTTGGCCCTCAAACTCTTGAAACCGTTCAATTTTCAACCTTGGGCTGGTTTCTGGGCGGTTTTGGTGTATGAACAGTAACTTTTGATATTTTTTCAAAACTTTTTTAGAAATCCAACTTAAGAAGCAAGGAAGGGGTATCCAGAGAGCTCTAAAAATCTTGATATTTTATAGGTTGGTAGAGTGAATAACAAGGATGACAATGACATAGAAAATGCTAAATTTTGTTAAGTAAAATTTGAATTATTGCATTTAAAAAATGGTCAAACTTATATATTCTATGAATTTTTAGGGTATTCAAATGGCAATAAAAAATCTCAAAAAATTCATATTTGTGCATCATTTGAACTCTAGTCAATTTTGGTATCTTTGTTCAACACATTTTACATGGGCAAAAATTGAGTTGCTTTACAAATTGTTATTATTTGAAATTTAGCTTAAATTTGACATTTATAAAGCAACTCAATTTTTGTCCATGTAACATGTGTTGAACAAAGATACCAAAATTAACTAGAGTTCAAATGATGCACAAATATGAATTTTTTGAGATTTTTTATTGCCATTTGAATACTCTAAAAATTCATAGAATATATAAGTTTGACCATTTTTTAAATGCAATAATTCAAATTTTACATAACAAAATTTAGCATTTTCTATGCCATTGTCATCCTTGTTATTCACTCTACCAACCTACAAAATATCAAGATTTTTAGAGCTCTCTAGGTACCCCTTGCTTGCTTCTTAAGTTGGATTTCTAAAAAAGTTTTGAAAAAATATCAAAAGTTACTGTTCATACACCAAAACTGCCTAGAAACCGTTCAAAGGTTGAAAATTGAATGGTTTCAAGAGTTTGAGGGCCAAAGTTATCCGGTTTTGGGGTTCAAGGTTGAAATCCAAACTTTTGCGAGAGTTCGAGGTTGTAAATTAGATTTTACCCTAAAAAAGATTCAAAAGAAGAGTATAATTTTATTGGAAGAAGTCTATTTTTGGCCATCGAACTTTTAGCGAAGTCCAAGAATGACCATCGAACTCCAAAACCATGTATCTCTGGCCATCCATCTCTTAAAACCATTCATATTTGACCATCGGACAATTTTTGGTGGGTGGTTCGCTGATGTGGACACCAGGTGGTGGCGAGGCCGCGGTGCCGCTCCTCGCATGCGCGTCGGCGAGGCTGCGGAGCTACTGCTCGCACGCGCGCCGGCGAGGCCGCCGCGGAGCTGCTCTCGCGTGCACCCGCAAGGCCACTGCGAGCTGCACGCACGTGCTGGCGAGGCCGCGGTGGAGCTGCTCTCGCGCGCGTTGTCGAGGTCGTGGCGAGCTACACACGCGCCCGCATCGCCGCAGGCCACAGCGAGCTGCACACGCGCACCAGCGAGGCCGCCGCGGAGCTGCTCTCGCGCGCGCCCGCTAGGCCACGGCGGGCTGCACGTGCGCCAGCGGGGCCGCGGCAGAGCTGCTCTCGCGCGCGCCCGCAAGGCCGCGACGAGTTGCACGCGCGCACCGGTGAGGCAACTGTAGAGCGGCTGCTTGCACGCCTCTGCCTCAGCTTCCCCACGTTGTGATGCTCCAAGCTCCGTCGGCCCGTGCCAAGCCTCCACTTCTAATTGTGCGTGCTGCTCCATGCTCCGTCCTCTTGCCCACGGGATCGAAAGAGTAGCAACCATGGGCACTGACCATGAACTGGAAGATGAAGATGACAAATGGGGCCCACCTGGTAGTGGATGGTGCTGCAGGATTCGGTTGTCAGATATGGAGAGAGAAGAGGGCTGACAACTAGGCCCCACCGCTACATGGCGTCCAGATCAGCGAAACTACCCACCAAACTGCCTTGATGGTCAAACATGAATGGTTTTAAGAGTTGGATGGCCAAAAATACATGGTTTTGGAGTTTGATGGTCATTCTTGGACTTCACTAAAAGTTTGATGGCCAAAAATAGACTTTTTCCAATTTTATTTATTTCCTCATCTATTCACCATCGAATTCAGGTAACCACTACAGAAGACACCACGAACTATTATCAGTTCATGGCCCTTTCTACGGTAGAGTGATGGTTGCAATTTAGTCTCTAACTACAGTCAAAAAATACAATCTGCAAAATCACATTGGCGGGATATATGGAGGCGTGGCAAAGCCACGCCCTCGGTTTTCTAGGGCCTGCTTGGTTCACGATCAAAATCTATCATGCCAAAGATTTGTCAGCTAAAAGTTAGGCAAAAAAAGTTGTCAAAGATTTAGCAAACCAAATGTAAAAAGTTGGCAAGATTTGGTAGCCTACAAGTATTAACTAAAATCATGGCTTGCTAAACTCTTGGTCTGGTAAATTTTGGAAGTGAAACCAAAGGCCCCTGGTACTGAACACGGGAGCCGATACATATCTGCCATTCGATACGGCCCAGCCCAACAAACACGCGCGCGCACTCCCTTATCTCCCTCTGTCCCCGACGGCCCGACGCCGACGCCCGCACTCCCGCACCTCGCGCCGCCTCCAGCGAACACGCGAGCCGAACGTTGAACCCCCGACCCTCCTGTCTTCTGCTGCGGCTCTTTCTCTCTCGCTACTCCCTCAAATCGCAATCCCTTCCGATTCCCCATTCATCTACCTCAGAGACGGCGGCGGTATTTTGGATGGCGGACGGCGCAGGCGGAGGCGGAGGCGGTAGAGGCAGGGGCGCCTCCCCCTCCCGTCGTGATCACCCGGACCTCGGCGACGCCGACGACTACATGTGCGCTCTTCTGCATTTTTGTTTGCCTTGTCCTTCTCGATAGTCAATCTGTCACGAACCCACTTCTCGATGGTCAATCTGTCACGAACCCAGATCGGATTCTCTCTCAAATCGAAATTACAGCAATAATCAAAGTAGCTAGTAACTTCTAGAAGGTTCTAGATACAGCTTTGAGGTAATGGGAGAGGAGAGGAAGGAAGGAAGAGAAAAGGTAAATCGAGTCAGAGACTCGCCTCGAGCAGAGCTCACCGCGGTCTGGTTTCTCCACACCTCGTGCTGTTGCTGCTCCTCGATATGTATAGTATCTGCTGCTCCTTGGTTTGGCACAAAACACGCGAGCCGAACGTTGAACCCCCGACCCTCCTGTCTTCTGCTGCGGCTCTTTCTCTCTCGCTACTCCCTCAAATCGCAATCCCTTCCGATTCCCCATTCATCTACCTCAGAGACGGCGGCGGTATTTTGGATGGCGGACGGCGCAGGCGGAGGCGGAGGCGGTAGAGGCAGGGGCGCCTCCCCCTCCCGTCGTGATCACCCGGCCCTCGGCGACGCCGACGACTACATGTGCGCTCTTCTGCATTTTTGTTTGCCTTGTCCTTCTCGATAGTCAATCTGTCATGAACCCACTTCTCGATGGTCAATCTGTCACGAACCCAGATCGGATTCTCTCTCAAATCGAAATTACAGCAATAATCAAAGTAGCTAGTAACTTCTAGAAGGTTCTAGATACAGCTTTGAGGTAATGGGAGAGGAGAGGAAGGAAGGAAGAGGAAAGGTAAATCGAGTCAGAGACTCGCCTCGAGCAGATGCTCGCCTCGAGCAGAGCTCACCGCGGTCTGGTTTCTCCACACCTCGTGCTGTTGCTGCTCCTCGATATGTATAGTATCTGCTGCTCCTTGGTTTGGCACAAACTCAGTGATTCAGCCCACGTCGTGCTTGGCCCATGTCCCCGTCCGGTCCACAATATAGCCCAATAGGTCCATGACATTCTTCCCTCTTTGAAACACGGCTTGTCCCCGCCGTTTCAGAAACAGTAAGCAAATGTGCTCCAAATCTCCAGGATCCTAAACCCAAACTGATGTCAAAAACCAAACAATATTGAGATGATGACCACCAGGATCCCAAGGCACCTGGATATCTGACCAGTTATCATTGCTCATGAGTAAGCCATGCTGATACTTGGTGATGGTCTGAATTTTAGGTAGCTGCACATCAATCTGAAACACCAACTTGCAGTTTGTATCCTCAGCAAGAAGATTTTGGTGATTCTTGTTCCCAAGTGCTGCATATCGTGCAAGCCACAATTGGAAGTGAAACCAATGCAGACTAGAGTTGTGAATGGTGCATTTGTCCAGCACATTCAGTAGCATCCAATTCCACAGATACACTTGTTTCTACATGCAAACTGAGAGCAAACCATGCTGTCACTCCGAGCAGCAATCCATCAATCAGTGATGCTTGCTCACACCATTTCCCGTCCTCTACATTATATAATAATCTCTTCATGTCATATACAACCCATTGGCTTGCTCTTCCACATAGCTTTTGCTTCTCTCCTTCTGACAGAAAATAATCTGGAAACCACAGCCTTCTCAGGTTGATATAGGGAACTATCAAGAAATATGCAGGCTCCTAGCCTTGTGATACATCCAGATAATAACCAATTAGATATACACTCCACAAATTGCAAATACATGCAGGCCTCTCCAACATTAAACAATCTCCTATTTGCATAATGCCTCGTATGACAGAGATGTGACAGTAGTATCTCATCTATGCTAGTTGCAGCCATAGACACATGCCAAGTTTTGAATACAGTAAATGAGGTCACTGTCTTTTCTGGGGTCACGGCTAATTGCTATCACTGATTTTATTAGTTTGCAAAATGACTTTATTGTACAATAATAGAAGATCATTTACCTCTTATGTGCAGGCATATGCCCATTTTTGCTGGATCCGACAATAGTGAAGCGTATCCAGGGGAGTTTGAAGACCAAGAGTTCTTATCTATGTAAGTATGTGCCAGAAAATAAATGCATAGCATGTCCCTTCATGGAATTATATTTTTAAAAACAATGTACGTACAGTCTGCTATCAGAACAAGAGCATCCTCCTCTGATACAAGAATTGTTTGGACAAGTAACCGGAGAGGCAGCTGCCCCAGCACAGCCTGATACTGCACCTGCAGGGTGAGCACTCGAATCTGTTTTTTTTTTCCTTTCCAGTTGCACTCATTAAGTTTTAATCAACTCTGCGATGGATGCCTATAGCGTGTTTCTTTCTTGCTGATCCTGTTCTGTTTGCATGCGTGACACTAGCATGCAACATGCTGCAATAGCTTTCCAAATGAGTGGCCTTAGCCCATCAGGTAGCCCTGTAAGACGAGGACTGGTATGACTGCAATGTGGATTGGATCATGAAGAACCAAATCCATTACAAACTCCCCAGTAAATTGTTTTACATGAAGTCATTGAAGTGTGTACCAGTATGTGACATAACTTCTAAATGGGACTCTTTTGTAGTTCGTGGTTTTATAAATTCAGATAGAGATGGAAGGATTTTATTTCCAACTGCCTCATGGTTAGTTTTTTCTTGATTTTAACTTCGTACTTTGTAGAGCCCTGGCAGAAGATGCTGCTCTTAATGCTGAAGTGATTGACGATAATGAGTCCTTTTTGGATATCTATAGCATGTAGTTTTCTCTGATTTCTACAGCACATAAGATCGGCAATGTTTGCAAGTGTTATTGCATGCTCATTATCACATTTTTTGATCTACATATTGTTAGGATGTCACTTGCTCTAGTTCCAGTACTACTACTACTACTACTACAACAACAACAACAACAAACAACAACAACAACAACAACAACAACAACAACAACAACAACAACAAACAACAACAACAACAACAACAACATAGCCTTTTGTCCCAAGCAAGTTGGGGTAGGCTAGAGATGAAACCCAAAAAAGACGAGAAAACAGGGAGACACATAAAGGGACAAAAAGAGCACAAGACAAAAAGAGGTCATGGTTCAGGCACGTTGATTGCCAATCTCCAAGCTCTCCTATCCATAGCTAAATCATTGGGGATATTCCACTCCTTAAGATCTCTCTTAACGGACTCGTCCCAAGTTAGTTTAGGTCGACCTCTACCGCTCTTTACATTATCGGCCCGCTTTAGAACTTCACTACGCACCGGCGCCTCAGGAGGCCTCCGTTGGACATGTCCAAACCATCTCAACCGATGTTGAATCAATTTCTCCTCAATTGGAGCCACCCCAACCCTATCCCAAATATCGTCGTTCCGGACTCTATCCCTCCTTGTGTGCCCACAACACCAACGCAACATACGCATCTCTGCTACACTCAATTGCTAGACATGGCGCCTTTTTGTAGGCCAACACTCAGCACCGTATAACATCGTCGGACGAATCGCCGTCCTATAGAACTTACCTTTCAGCTTCTGAGGCACCCTTTTGTCACAGAGGACGCCAGAAGCTTGATGCCATTTCAACCAGCCGGCTGAAATTCTATGCCTAACATCTTCATCAATGTCTCCGTCCTTTTGTAGCATCGATCCTAAATAACGAAAAGTATCCTTCTTGGCCACCACTTGCCCATCGAGGCTAACGTCTCCCTCCTCATGCCTAGTCGCGCTGAAGTCGCACCTCATGTACTCGGTCTTAGTCCTACTAAGTCTGAACCCTTTCGACTCTAACGTTTGCCTCCATAGTTCTAACTTTCTATTAACCCCTGCCCTACTGTCGTCAACTAGCACCACATCATCAGCAAAGAGCATACACCAAGGGATACCACCTTGTATGTCCCTTGTGACCTCATCCATCACCAAAGCAAATAAATAAGGACTCAAAGCTGACCCCTGATGCAGTCCTATTTTAATTGGAAAGTCACTGGTGTCGCCATCACATGTTCGGACAAACGTCACCACATTCCTGTACATATCCTTGATGAGGGTAACGTACTTAGTTGGGACTTTGTGCTTTTCCAAGGCCCACCACATGACATTTCTCGGTACTTTGTCATATGCCTTCTCGAGGTCAATAAAGACCATGTGCAAGTCCTTCTTCTGCTCCCTATATCTCTTCATTAATTGTCGTAATAAGAAAATCGCCTCCATGGTCGACCTACCAGGCATGAACCCAAACTGATTTTGGGTCACATGTGTCACTCTCCTTAGGCGATGCTCGATAACCCTCTCCCAGAGCTTCATCGTATGGCTCATCAACTTAATCCCACGGTAGTTAGTACAACTTTGAACATCTCCCTTGTTCTTGGAGATAGGTACTAATATACTTCTCCTCCATTCTTCAGGCATCTTGTTAGACCAAAAAATAAGGTTAAAAAGCTTAGTTAACCATACTATCGCTTTGGCGCCTAGGTATCTCCACACCTCAATGGGGATACCATCAGGGCCTATCGCTTTACCTCCCTTCATCCTCTTCAAAGCCTCTCCGATCTCTGCCTCCTGAATTCTCCTCACAAAGCTTCTGTTGGTATCGTCAAATGAGTCGTCCAACTCAAGGGTAGGACCCTCATTCTCCCCATTAAACAGCTTGTCGAAGTACTCTCTCCATCTGTCCTTGATCTCCTCATCTGTAAGGTCCAAATAGGCTAGAGGGGGGGGGTGAATAGCCTAATAAAAACTTCTACACAAATTACTTAACCACAAGTTAGTATAAAAGGTGGCGGCGCAAAATGCACTAGCACTAACTAATTTAGCAAGCCACCTATACAAGTCTAGTTCAAGGCTATCCACTAATCACAACAACAACAACAAGCTAGATATGAAAAGTAATACGAGAGAAGAGCTTCGAGTGATTATACCGCCGTGTAGAGATGAGAAGTGCCAATCAATCAATCACACAAGAGAAATCCTCGGGAAGAGAATGACACAAGAATTTATCCCGAGGTTCACTTGCTTCCCGGCAAGCTACTCCTCGTTGTGGCGATACACCCACTTGTCGGTTCGCGAGCTAATCGACTATCAAGAGTCGAGCCCTCGGCGGGCACCGCACAACCGCACACAAGATGGGGATCCTCCAAGCCACGAGCTCCACTAGAGTATCCAATTCGCGAACTCCCGCGGGGAAGGATCAAGAACCCCTTACAACACTTGGTGAAGGCTCCAACAATCTCCAATTGCGAGCTCAATCACCTCCGCTGCTCCAAGCCGTCTACCGTGTCGGGAAACACGGAAGAGTAACAAGAAATCCGCAGCAACTCGAAGATCAAGTGCCTCTAGAATGCAACTCTCAAGCAATGCACTTGAATCTCACTCAATCTCCCTCAAGATGTGCAATCAATCAAAGAGATGAGTGGAGGGGTTGTTCTCTAGCTCAAAGTATGTCTCTAGGTCTCAAAATGTGCAAGAGTTACCCTCAAAACCCGTCCACCATCTATTTATAACGAAGGGGTACGCAGCTAGCCGTTAGAAACGACGCAGTTGAAATCGCGAGCACCGGACGCTCCGGTCAGGGTGACCGGACGCGTCCGGTCACTACGCGACAGACGTGAAAAGTGTGCGTCAGAACTAGCCGTTACCGTAGACCGGACGCGCTCGACCGAGCCACCGGACGCGCTGGTGACGACCGGACGCGCCGGTCCCGTGACCCACCGGACGCGCCGGTCAACACCGAGCCGCGCACCGCGAAACAACCACCGGACGCGCTGAAGAACCCACCGGACGCCACAGTACCCGCGTCCGGTGCGAGTCCAGTAAGCTCCCTGGACCACCGGACGCGTCCGAAGGTGTGTGACCGGACGCGCACCGCGTCCGGTGGTCCTCGTGAACCGCTGACCGCCTGACCGGACGCGCCGGTCGCACAGTGACCGCGTCCGGTGCAGCGTCCGGTGCACGCAGTGACCTCCGTTCGCCTCCGTTTCTTTTCCGACTTTCGGCGCAATAGAAAATAGGCGTTTCACTTCTCCAAAAAGCGCCGAATCCCGCCTCGCAAGCTCGGCGGGAGGGAGAGAGGAACCCAAACCCCTCTCTACCACTTAAACTCCACCGCCTTCGCAAATGTGCTAACACCAACAAGTGTTCACCACCATGTGCATGTGTGTTAGCATTTCACAAACATTTTCCAAGGCGTTATGTTAGCTCTTTACTAGATCCTAAATGCATATGCTCAAGACATTGATCTAGTGGCACTTGATTCCCGAGCTAACCGTGATTGCCCCTCTTGATAGTCGGCTATGTATCCTAAACCCGGTCAATCACTTCTCTACTCATCTTTGACCGGCAAAAGGAAAACCCTATGGTTATACCTTTGCCTTGCGCTCTTAGATCCTTCTCTTCCACTTGAACATCAAGTCCACCACTTTAAGTGCATCTCCACCATGATCTACATTTCATGTATATGCACCATCTCTTTGTGACCTTGTGGCTACCACTCCTTGCCACGTCCACCTTCATCACATGTGTTGCTTATGCCTAGCTTAATCACACTTGATACAATAGCATTAGCAACTTGGTGTCATTAATTACCAAAACCAAACTTGGGCTTTCAATCTCCCCCTTTTTGGTAATTGATGACAACCATCACAAAGATATGAAATGAAAACAATTTTCAATTTCGATAGTATTAGCTCCCCCTACATATGTGCTTCCATGAGTTTGGTTCAATTATGCACATATGTATGGATTTGAATTTTGGGAGAGTTACTACTATCAAATTGATGCTAAGGTATATAGAATGGACCTTTGAAGCGTGATACCAATCGGAGTTGCCTTTATATACCATCCTTAGCATCGATGTAGCTAGACACCACTTGTAATTCATCACTTGTAAAGATCACAAACACTAAAGTACCCCGTGAGATCAACATTATAAGCAAAGGTGTCTAGATACCACTTAAAAAGCTATTCTCAACAAATCATCATACAAGTTCTATTTCTAGCAATCACCACACAAGCATGAATATGAATTTAAGCTTTGCAATGCAACAATTCATCATGTTAATGCACATACAAATGCAACAAACAATTCATGAGCTTGCTCCCCTTACTTGTGTGCTCAATTTTAATTGATCCCTTTCCAAAGTTTTATACTTTCTCTCCCCCTTGTTTAACTTTTTATCTTTGTGACTTTTCTCTCCTTATCTTTCTCCCCCTTTGAGACTTTTCTATCTTTGTGACTTTTCTCTCCCCCTTTGTCAACAATCACCAAAAAGGTGCCAATTTCAGTGGGAGATAAGTCAATCAATATGAGGGAGTCCAAATTATGGTTCAATCTAGATCACTTGCCTAGAGTATGTAATTCGGTTTGATCCAAGGACAAGCTTCTTCACACCTCATAAAGTATAAGGGTTATCTTGACCATGTTGAATTACACATCATGAGCTCATTTTCTAGATTCAACACTAGGTTTGCAAGCCCACAAACATGTCATATGCTACCACTAGATCAATCAAAACATAGAAGCAATAGTGGTACCATATATGCATTAAACTCATTTGATTTTCATGAATGAGCCTATTTGTCATGCAAACATGTCTATATGTTCTAAACATGTCCTTAGCAAAGTATGGATGATATGCCAAACAACTTTACCTTGCTATGTCGGAGGAGAGGCATGTCATATAGGAATGTGGGGGTGCACTCATTTCAAGTTGGAGAAGTCAAGTATGTTCAATTCATTCTTCAACTTGTGAAATCTCTTCTCATCAAGTGGCTTTGTAAATATGTCGGCTAGTTGATCTTCGGTGCCAATGCTTTCAATGCTAATATCACCCTTTTGTTGATGGTCTCTTATGAAGTGATGCCTTATGTCAATGTGCTTGGTTCTTGAATGTTGAACTGGATTTTGAGTCATCTTGATAGCACTTTCATTGTCACAAAACAATGGCACATTCTTGAATTTGATTCCAAAATCATTCAAAGTGGCCTTCATCCAAAGCAATTGTGCACAACAACTACCGGCACTAATATATTCGGCCTCGGCGGTAGATAGTGCAACACTATTTTGTTTCTTTGATGACCATGAAACAAGAGACCTTCCAAGCAATTGACAAGTGCCACTTGTGCTCATTCTATCAATCTTGCAACCACCATAGTCGGAGTCCGAATATCCAATCAACTCAAAATTAGACCCCTTTGGAAACCATAATCCAACATCATGAGTGCCCTTAAGATATCTCAATATCCTCTTGGTTGCTTTCAAGTGACTTTCTCTAGGTGAAGCTTGATATCTTGCACACTTGCACACACTAAACATCACATCCGGCCTAGAAGCGGTGACATAGAGCAAACTTCCAATCATAGACCGGTATTGCTTTTGATCTACCATGTTGCCACTTGCATCAACACCCAATTGATCATTAGTGCCCATTGGTGTACTCATTGGCTTAGCATCTTGCAATCCAAACTTCTTGATCATGTCCTTGATGTACTTGCCTTGACTTACAAAAGTGCCATTCTTCATTTGCTTGATTTGAAGTCCAAGGAAGTAACTAAGCTCTCCAATCATAGACATCTCAAACTCTTTTGCCATCATATTTCCAAATTCTTCACAAAAGTCTTGGTTAGTTGATCCAAAGATAATGTCATCCACATAGATTTGCAACACAAACAAGTCATTTCCAATCTTCTTGGTGAAGAGAGTGGTGTCAACCTTTCCCATCTTGAACCCTTTAGAGAGAAGAAAGTCCCTCAATCTCTCATACCATGCTCTAGGTGCTTGCTTCAAACCATACAATGCCTTCTTGAGCTTGTAAACATGGTTGGGCTTCTTGTCATCTTCAAAACCGGGAGGTTGCTCAACATAAACTTCTTCATTGATGTAGCCATTGAGAAATGCACTCTTGACATCCATTTGATAGAGCTTGATATTGTGTGCACAAGCATATGCTAATAAGATTCTAATGGCCTCCAATCTTGCAACCGGTGCATATGTTTCTCCAAAGTCAAGACCCTCAACTTGTGTATAACCTTGTGCTACTAATCTTGCTTTGTTTCTCACAACTACACCATCTTGATCTTGCTTGTTTCTAAAGACCCACTTAGTACCAATCACATTGTAGTTCTTTGGCCTCTCAACAAGTTCCCAAACTTGATTTCTAGTGAAGTTGTTTAATTCTTCATGCATGGCATTTACCCAATCGGAATCTTTCAATGCATCTTCTATTTTCTTAGGTTCTTCAAGTGACACAAAAGAGTAGTGCTCACAAAAGGATGCTAATCTTGATCTAGTTTGAACACCACTTTGAATTCCACCAATGATTTGATCCAATGGATGATCTCTTGCAATACTAGTAGGTTGGAGTATTGGGAGTTGATTGCTTCCACTAGCTTGACCTTGATCTTGCACTTCATCATGAGAACCACTAGAGCTTGCTTGATTTGTATCAATTTGCACACTTTGGTTGATCACATGAATATCATCATCATCATCAAGTTGCCTCGGCCTTATGTCACCAATGTCCATATTCTTCATTGCATTTGACAATTGATCTCCTTTCACGTCATCAAGATTTTGATCTTCATTTTGAGACCCTTGGGTTTCATCAAACTCAACATCATGAACTTCTTCCAAGGTGCCATTTGTGAGATTCCAAACTCTATATGCTTTGCTTGTGGTAGAATAGCCAAGTAAGAACCCTTCATCACATTTCTTTTCAAACTTGCTCAATCTAGTGCTTTTCTTGAGAATATAGCATTTGCAACCAAACACTCTAAAGTATGCAATGTTGGGCTTTCTTCCATTCAATAGCTCATATGGCGTCTTACCAAGCTTTCCATGGCAATAGAGACGGTTGCTACAATAGCAAGCCGTGTTGATAGCTTCACTCCAAAATGAATGACTGACATTGTACTCACTAAGCATTGATCTAGCCATGTCAATCAAAGTTCTATTCTTTCTTTCAACTACACCATTGGATTGAGGAGTGTATGTTGGAGAGAATTGATGTCCAATACCAAGATCATCACATAAATCTTCTATTCTTGTGTTCTTGAACTCACTACCATTGTCACTTCTAATCTTCTTGATGGTAGTCTCAAACTCATTTTGCACTCTCTTGACAAAAGACTTGAATAGATCATAAACATCACTCTTGTCATAAAGAAAGAACACCCAAGTGTATCTAGTGTAGTCATCAACAATCACAAAGCCATACTTGTTTCCACCAATACTAATGTATGTTGTTGGCCCAAACAAGTCCATGTGCAATAGCTCAAATGCCTTTAATGTGCTCATTTCACTCTTACTAGGATGTTTATTTCCAACTTGTTTGCCGGCTTGACAAGCACTACAAGGTTTATCCTTCTCAAAGGTGACATCCTTCAAGCCTCTAACTAAGTCATGCCTCAAAAGTTTGTTCAATTGTTTCATTCCAACATGACCAAGCCTTCTATGCCACAACCATCCCATACTAGATTTGCTAAGCAAGCATGATGTCAATTGTGTCTCACTATCATTGAAGTCAACCAAGTATAAACTACCATGTCTAAAACCTTTGAATATCAAATTTGATCCATCAACACTAATGACTTCAACATCATCACTACCAAATATGCACTTGAAGCCAAGATCACAAAGTTGTGCCACCGACAAAAGATTGAAATCCAAGCTCTCAACAAGCAACACATTTGATATGCTCATGTCATTTGAGATAGCAATTTTACCAAGCCCCTTGACTTTGCCTTTCTTGTTGTTGCCGAAAGTGATAGCATCAAAACCACCATTTTGACTTGTATCAATTGATTTGAACATACAAGAATCCCCGGTCATATGTTGAGTGCACCCACTATCAAGCACCCAATGCCTTCCTCCGGCTTTGTAATTGACCTACAAGATAAGATCAATTCCTTTTAGGTACCCAAACTTGTTTGGGTCCTCCAAGGTTAGTGACCAAGCTCTTTGGTACCCAAATGGCTTTCTTCTTTGAGCACATCCATGGTGCACCAATGAACTTAGCATGAACACTATTTGTACCCTTGGTAAGTATATAGAAAGAATCAAACTTAATTGAGGATACATTAGCATTGGATTTCTTGTTCATGCAATGTTGCTCTATGTGACCAACTTGCTTGCAACTTTTGCAATAGCTACCATTGTTCTTCACAAAACGAGTCTTGTGAGGAGCAAAAGCGGCCTTGCCTTTCTTGGGGTTATAGCCCAATCCCTCTTTGTAGAGAGAAGCTCTTTGGCTACCCAAGCACATAAGCAAGCGGTCCTCACCACCATAAGCCTTAGCTAAGGTGTGATTGAGCTCTTTTACCTCCTTCTTGAGATTTTCATTCTCAACTATAAGTGTGGAGTCACAAGTGAAACCATCACTACTAGATGAGGATGATGTAGATGAGCTACATGAAGGGTTAGTGGGAGCAACAACAATAGACTTATGACAAGATTCATTAATTATATCACATGATATGCCTATGTTGCAAGTTTTACCTTTCTCAACATTAGTTGGCATGTTTTCACATTTTTCAACTAGAGAGGAATGAGCTTCTTCAAGCTTAGTGTGAGATTTTTGAAGATTCTTATGGTCTACCTTTAGACTCTCATAAGATGCTCTAAGCTCATCAAGTTCTTGCATAAGGTTTTTCTTTTCCTTAAGCAAGCCCTTGCACTCCTTTCTAGATTCTTTATAATGTTGAGTGCAATCTTCTAGCATAGTGATTAGTTCATCTTTAGTGAATTCTTCTTCATCACTATCACTATCACTACCACTAGCATTATCATGATCACTCTCATTATCGGATGATACCTTAGTGGCCTTAGCCATGAAGCATGATGGAGTGTCGAAGAGGGAGACCTTCTCTTGGATGGCAATGCTAGCATGTCCCTTCTTCTTGCTCTTGTAGTCATCCTCATCATCACTTGAGGAATCATCACTATCCCATGTAGCAACATGAGAATCATTCTTCTTTTTATGAGAGCTCTCCTTCTTTTCTTGCTTCTTCTTTTGCTTCTTCCTTTCCTTCTTGATAGCATTTTCATCATCACTATCATAAGGACACTTTGCAATGAGATGATCTTTGCTATGGCATCTAAAGCATCTCATGGTATAATCATTCTTCTTAGATGAGTTCTTCCTCCTCCTTGCACGATAGCCCTTCTTCTTCATGAATTTGCCAAATTGCTTGACAAAGAGAGCCATCTTCTCATCAATGTCATCACTATCACAAGAGGTTGAGTCTTCATCACTTGATGATTCAATTTTGGACTTGCCTTTAGATGTGGTGGCTTTGAATGCCACACTCTTCTTCTTTTCATCATCTTTCTTCTCATTCTCCTTCTTCTTCTTCTTGACCAACTCATCCTTCTCATCATCTTCTCTATATGAATCATCGGTCATCACTTCTTGAAATATTTGTTGAGGAGTTGAGTCCTTCAATGTAGTCCTCACTAGCACGGTGATCAATGTATCAAATCTCTTGGGCAAGCTTCTCAAGAACTTCATAGAGAATTGGTTGTCCTTGACTTCCTCACCAAGTGCCTTGAGCTCATTGACAATGACTTGCAATCTATGAAACATCTCCGGTACACTCTCATCATCTTGCATCTTGAAGCTTGAAAATTTTTCTTGCAAGATATATGCTTTAGCGGTCTTTGTGCCTTCGGTGCCCTCAAATGTTTCTTCTAGCTTGGCCCAAGCATCATGAGCGATCTCAATGTTCTTCACTTGCTCAAATGTCTTGTCATCTAGTGCCTCATGAAGAGCACTAATGGCAATGTCATTGCATTGGAGCTTCTTCTCTTCCACCGGTGTAGGTGCTTCCGGATTAGCAACCTCAAATTTTGTTTCGGTGACCTTCCACACTTCTCTATTGATTGACTTGAGGTGTGCGGTCATCTTAACCTTCCAATATGCATAATTTGTGCCATCAAAGTGAGGTGCCTTCTTGGTGTTGTTGATGTGCAAACTTAATTGAGCCATATCTTCTTCACCGTAGGTTGTTAAGCCTCAAATAAACGGTGCCTCGGCTCCGATACCACTTGTAAGGTCCAAATAGGCTAGAGGGGGGGGGTGAATAGCCTAATAAAAACTTCTACACAAATTACTTAACCACAAGTTAGTATAAAAGGTGGCGGCGCAAAATGCACTAGCACTAACTAATTTAGCAAGCCACCTATACAAGTCTAGTTCAAGGCTATCCACTAATCACAACAACAACAACAAGCTAGATATGAAAAGTAATACGAGAGAAGAGCTTCGAGTGATTATACCGCCGTGTAGAGATGAGAAGTGCCAATCAATCAATCACACAAGAGAAATCCTCGGGAAGAGAATGACACAAGAATTTATCCCGAGGTTCACTTGCTTCCCGGCAAGCTACTCCTCGTTGTGGCGATACACCCACTTGTCGGTTCGCGAGCTAATCGACTATCAAGAGTCGAGCCCTCGGCGGGCACCGCACAACCGCACACAAGATGGGGATCCTCCAAGCCACGAGCTCCACTAGAGTATCCAATTCGCGAACTCCCGCGGGGAAGGATCAAGAACCCCTTACAACACTTGGTGAAGGCTCCAACAATCTCCAATTGCGAGCTCAATCACCTCCGCTGCTCCAAGCCGTCTACCGTGTCGGGAAACACGGAAGAGTAACAAGAAATCCGCAGCAACTCGAAGATCAAGTGCCTCTAGAATGCAACTCTCAAGCAATGCACTTGAATCTCACTCAATCTCCCTCAAGATGTGCAATCAATCAAAGAGATGAGTGGAGGGGTTGTTCTCTAGCTCAAAGTATGTCTCTAGGTCTCAAAATGTGCAAGAGTTACCCTCAAAACCCGTCCACCATCTATTTATAACGAAGGGGTACGCAGCTAGCCGTTAGAAACGACGCAGTTGAAATCGCGAGCACCGGACGCTCCGGTCAGGGTGACCGGACGCGTCCGGTCACTACGCGACAGACGTGAAAAGTGTGCGTCAGAACTAGCCGTTACCGTAGACCGGACGCGCTCGACCGAGCCACCGGACGCGCTGGTGACGACCGGACGCGCCGGTCCCGTGACCCACCGGACGCGCCGGTCAACACCGAGCCGCGCACCGCGAAACAACCACCGGACGCGCTGAAGAACCCACCGGACGCCACAGTACCCGCGTCCGGTGCGAGTCCAGTAAGCTCCCTGGACCACCGGACGCGTCCGAAGGTGTGTGACCGGACGCGCACCGCGTCCGGTGGTCCTCGTGAACCGCTGACCGCCTGACCGGACGCGCCGGTCGCACAGTGACCGCGTCCGGTGCAGCGTCCGGTGCACGCAGTGACCTCCGTTCGCCTCCGTTTCTTTTCCGACTTTCGGCGCAATAGAAAATAGGCGTTTCACTTCTCCAAAAAGCGCCGAATCCCGCCTCGCAAGCTCGGCGGGAGGGAGAGAGGAACCCAAACCCCTCTCTACCACTTAAACTCCACCGCCTTCGCAAATGTGCTAACACCAACAAGTGTTCACCACCATGTGCATGTGTGTTAGCATTTCACAAACATTTTCCAAGGCGTTATGTTAGCTCTTTACTAGATCCTAAATGCATATGCTCAAGACATTGATCTAGTGGCACTTGATTCCCGAGCTAACCGTGATTGCCCCTCTTGATAGTCGGCTATGTATCCTAAACCCGGTCAATCACTTCTCTACTCATCTTTGACCGGCAAAAGGAAAACCCTATGGTTATACCTTTGCCTTGCGCTCTTAGATCCTTCTCTTCCACTTGAACATCAAGTCCACCACTTTAAGTGCATCTCCACCATGATCTACATTTCATGTATATGCACCATCTCTTTGTGACCTTGTGGCTACCACTCCTTGCCACGTCCACCTTCATCACATGTGTTGCTTATGCCTAGCTTAATCACACTTGATACAATAGCATTAGCAACTTGGTGTCATTAATTACCAAAACCAAACTTGGGCTTTCATCATCCTTCACCAGAAGTCGATCTGTCCCATCCTTGATGCATTTTATTTGGTTGATGTCCCTTGTCTTCCTCTCGCGGATTCTAGCCATCCTATAAATGTCCTTCTCCCCTTCCTTTGTGCCTACCCGCTGATAAAGGCCATCATACGCCTGACCTTTTGCTACACTCACAGCTCGCTTTGCAACTCTCTTCGCTATTTTATAGCTCTCGATGTTGGCTGCACTCTTGTCATGGTGGAGACGCTTGAAACACTCCTTCTTCTCCCTAATAGCCCTTTGCACCTCGTCATTCCACCACCATGTGTCTTTCGCTTCCCGTTTGCCTCCCCTACTCACGCCAAACACTTCCGAAGCCACCTTCCGGACACATGTTGCTATCTTTAGCCACATGTCGTCGGCATCTTCTCCTTCTTCCCAAGGCCCCTCGTCTAGCATCCTCTCCTTAAACGTTTGCGCTGCTTCCCCTCTAAGCTTTCACCACTTCGTTCTCGCAATCTTGGCCCGTTTGTTCCGGTGGACACGTACTCGAAAGCGAAAGTCCGCCACCACAAGCTTATGTTGAGAGACAACACACTCCCCAGGTAATACCTTACAATCAAAGCAAGCACGTCTATCCTCCCTCCTTGCAAGGATAAAGTCGATCTGGCTCGAGTGTTGTCCACTACGAAAGGTTACTAGATGAGATTCCCTCTTCCTAAAGAGGGTGTTCGCTATCAACAAGTCATAGGCCAACGTGAAGTTCAAAACATCCTCCCCCTCTTGATTCCTACTACCATACCCGAACCCCCCGTGCACCCGCTCGAAACCTACATTAGTCGCACCAACATGGCCGTTGAGGTCTCCTCCTATAAAGAGTTTCTCGCCGATAGGCACGGTACTAACCATGCTATCAAGATCTTCCCAAAACTTCCTCTTGGTGCCCTCGCTAAGACCTACCTGAGGGGCATAGGCACTGATCACATTTAGAGCCGAATCTCCAACTACCAGCTTGACCAAGATAATCCGGTCGCCTTGCCTCCTAACATCAACGACTCCATCCTTAAGGCTCCTATCGATCAAGATGCCTACACCATTCCTACCCGATGTTGTCCCCGTGTACCAAAGTTTGAAGCCAGTATCCTCCACCTCCTTCGCCTTCTGGCCCTTCCATTTGGTCTCCTGAACGCATAGAATATTTACACGCCTTCTAATTGCTGCATCGACTAGCTCTCTTAGCTTACCCGTTAGGGACCCTACGTTCCAGCTACCTAGACGAATCCTAGTTGGCTCGACTAGCTTCCTTACCCTTCGCACCCGTCGAGGGAAGTGCGAAGATCCTTGCTTATTTTTCACTACACCCGGGCGTAGATGTAGCGCGCCACTAAGGTTGCGACGACCCGACCCTTGCTCATTTTTCATCGTACCCGGGTCACGATACGACGCGCCACTAAGGGGATGACGACCCGGCCCTTGCCCATTTAACACCACACCCGGGTTCCGATGTAGCGCGTCGCTAAGAGGGTTACACCCCAACGAATCTCTTGTGGGTTTCAAATCCATGAGAGTGGCTGTTTTTTTACTGTTGGTTCGCCAGACCTTAACACACCCTCCTCCTTTACCTGGGTTTGGGACCGGCTATGTTGAGACGACTTAAGAAAGTCTTCCAGTCAACATAGGCGGAGTTCTCTAGTTCCAGTACTATTCAATTTAAGTTCTCCAGCCTTTCTAGTACAAAGGAGTAACATGAATGAATAACTAGTGTCTTATATGCTGATGAATGTCAGTGCTCTGTAATCGACATCTGAACTGTACAATATGTATGGAGTCATGGACTAAATTGATGGCCTGTTTAGCTGGATTAGACAATTTGGAACCTGCCAATCAAAAGGGCATGGTTCAGGGCTAACAAAGTGTGAATAGAGCAATGCCTGTGATAGATGCAGTGGCATTTTTATTTCAGTGGCATTCTAGCTAAACTGAACCACATATATTTGCACAATACAATGGTACGATATGAAAATGCATCAATGTAGCACAGGGGCGGATCTAGCGGGGGGGCTGGAGGGGCTCAAGCCCCCCCTACCGCCGCCAAGCCCACAGAGCCCCCCCTGAGCCCCCCCCAAGAAATCTCCTCCATGGATATACTGTGTCGAAAGAGCTGACATCGCTATTCATGTCTAAAGGTTGAAGACGACAGAGGAATCACGACTTGGGCCAGCAAGTTAAAAGGGCTGTCCTATTATTACTAGTTCCCTTGGCCTGATGGCCTCTAACTTGGCCCAAGAAGGCCCAGCACCCGCAATCGAGTGAACTGGCCCAGCACCTGATTCGGTGGCCAGACTCTGTAGATAAGTAGATCGGTAGAGAATTAGTTCTAGCAATCACTATTTCTGTATCTACGTACTTTTGTTGTAAATTTAGACATTGGGAATCTAATGAATTTCAGAGACCTGAAAATATAAACGATGATTCCATCTTTTGTGTGCATCAATATCTTTGTGCTAGCTAATTAGAAATTTGGAAATGATCAAAACTGCAATTACAATTACAAGGTAATTTAAATTTATCGACATCAATACTGTATAGATATAATGAACTCATGTTCATCTAGCTCTAGCACTCCTTTTTGTTCAGCCCCCCCTAAGATTTTTGTCTGGATCCGCCACTGATGTAGCATATATGTGTGCTTTTGAAGGGGCATGTTATTGCTCGATTTGAATAAATGTGATGACATCCCCTTAATAGGTTCACCCATGCTTAACGGCTTTGTTTCACCAGTGGATTGATAGTTTTGTTTTGGCCTGATTCATGATTAATGTTTTTTCTGCTGCAAACTTTGTATTTTATAGGGACTCAGCCGAGAATGTAGCCACTGCACCCATTGCTTCAGAGATTTATGCTGAAATGACTGAGAATGAGGCCACTCTGCCCAATCTCATGTAAGTTCAGTATGTGTATAAGTCATACATGTTATTATTTCTTTTGGACATTGTTGTTTTGAAAACTGCTACCTGATGAATGTTGTACTGATGTACTTTGTAGGGCGCCGGTGCAGGATGCTTCTACTGAACTTGATGATGTGAACCTTCATGCTATAAGGGGCTCTGACCGTGAGGATGCGTTTGTTATGGTGCCATTGAACATGTAAGTTCAGTTATGTGCAGGATTACTGCTGCATCCATGCTATGATATTCGTGGATAATCAGGAATTTACCTGCTGTGGTACTGGTACTCAAGTTTAGTTCTTTGGTCTTTTTTTTTTTTTTTTGAACCACATGATTCCATTAACCTTGTGATCCAGTTAAATCACTGGACACCAACACATGAACAAAGTCTGGTAGAGTACCAGGACTGAAAACGACATCCTCCAGACAGAAACTACCAACTCTAGCTAATCCATGTGCTACTGTGTTACAAGAACGTGGAGCAAAGGAAACTTTTACTTCAGTGAACTCCAGCATCTCCTTAAGTTCATGCAGGAGCCCTCCCATTGATGATAATCTGAAATCAGTAGCATGCAGAGCCTTCACTGTCATCATGGCATCTGTTTCAAGTATCACCCTGTGTATGCCTAAACTCTGCGCTGCCTTCACTCCTCGAATACATGCCATCAGTTCATTTTGCCATGCCTCCAGAGCATTTCTAATCCTTCCTGCCCCTGCTTGAATGACTTCCCCTTCATCATCTCTTATGACATAACCCCAGCTTCCATGGCCTCCTTCCTTGCTGAAACCCCCATCAACGTTTACCTTCATTAAGCCATTCAGGGGCCTGCTCCATTTTTGCCGGTTATGGCATTGCTGCCCCTGCACTTTGGGTTTCTCCAAATTTCGGAATTCCACGTGCTGCTGCATGGTGATCCAGGCAAGCTCCTGCTGCTCCCGTCTGACATCTCCCTCCCTCACCTTGTTTCTTTCCCACCACAAATTATTTAGCAGGAGAGCCACAAGTGCTCGCTTCTCTGGTTTCAGGCGCAGAACAGTTTCAGTACACTGTTTGGGGTCCGGCAAGACGCTGAGCTGCAGCCTGATGTCCTCTAAGCCCAAATCCCGCCACAGATTTTTTGCCCATTTGCATTTGAAAAAAAGGTGAGCTCCATCCTCATCGGCTCTCTGACAAATTTCACACCGTGTCAACCTTCATCCTTCTCCTCTTGAGATTGGATTTCAGAGCCAAATAATTATTAGCAAAACGCCATATGAAATGCTTCACTCTATTGGGGCATTGCAGGTTCCAAATTTGGTGCCACATTCCCCCCAGCACAGCACCTGAACTGGATGAAGCCGCTCCCTGGACACTTGCTCTCTGCACCCTTTCACACTGGACCCAGTATGCAGATTTCACAGAGAACAAACCCTTCTGATCAAAATGCCAGGCAACCACATCATCCATCTCAGTATGAATAGGAAGTGACAAAATCAAGGCAGCATCATCTTCACAAAAATTATCATGCACTAAATCCTCATCCCACTCACCACACACCGGGTCTATTAAATCTTGCACCTTAGTCAACAACGAGTGTCCCCTTGGCATGGTGGGCCTGCGAGTGAATCCTCTCGGCAGCCAAGGGTCTTGCCAGATACGTATATTCTCTCCGTTTCCCACTCTCCAAATTATTCCGTCATTCAACAGATTTATGCCCCGCAAAATACTTCTCCAAGTGTATGACATGCCTGGTTTACCGACAGCCTGAAGCACTCCACAATCCGGAAAGTATTTGGCTTTTAAAACTCAGGCACACAATGAAGAAGGGTTCTGTAATATGCGCCAGCCCTGTTTAGCAAGCATAGCTAAATTAAAGCAGTGGATATCTCTGAAACCCATCCCTCCTTCCTTCTTAGGCTGCTTCATTTTCTCCCAGCTGATCCAGTGCATTTTCCTTTCTTTGTCTTGTCTCTTGTTGGCTCCACCAAAATCTTCATATGAGTGTACTGATTTGATCGCATAAATCTTTTGTTAGATCGAAACAGCCCATCGCATATGTTGGGATCGCCTGAGCCACAGCCTTTATTAAAACTTCTTTGCCCACATTTGATAATAATCTTTCCTTCCACCCCTGGATCCTTTGCCACACCCTATCCTTCAAATATTCAAAAGTCTTACTCCGCGAGCTGCCAACATGGATGGGTAGTCCTAGATATTTATCACTGAAAGTCTCCTGTGTCAACCGCAGCTCCCTCATCACCTCTTGCTTGCACTGGTTGCTTGTATTCCGGCTAAAAAAGATTGCCGACTTATCCTTGTTGATCATTTGGCCCGAGCATGCTTCATATATATTGAGGACTTCCTGTAATTTCGCTGCATCTTCCTTTGTTGCTCGGATCATAATAAGCGAGTCATCCGCAAAAAGGAGGTGGGATATACTCGGGGCTCTGTGACATACCTTAACTCCTCCAATCAAACCATCATTTTCAGCCTTCTGTAGCAGCGCCGAAAAGCCCTCGGCACATAATAGGAAAAGGTAAGGCGACAGTGGGTCACCCTGTCGCAAACCCCTCTCAGGTTTGATTTCTTCCATGAGGACACCATTCACCTTCACCTTGTACTTCACAGATGATACACAATTCATGATCATATTAATCCATCTTTCAGCAAACCCCATTTTCTCCATCATAGCTTGCAAGAAGGGCCATTCCACCCTGTCATAAGCTTTACTCATATCGAGTTTTGTTTTGGCCTGATTCATGATTAATGTTTTTTCTGCTGCAAACTTTGTATTTTATAGGGACTCAGCCGAGAATGTAGCCACTGCACCCATTGCTTCAGAGATTTATGCTGAAATGACTGAGAATGAGGCCACTCTGCCCAATCTCATGTAAGTTCAGTATGTGTATAAGTCATACATGTTATTATTTCTTTTGGACATTGTTGTTTTGAAAACTGCTACCTGATGAATGTTGTACTGATGTACTTTGTAGGGCGCCAGTGCAGGATGCTTCTACTGAACTTGATGATGTGAACCTTCATGCTATAAGGGGCTCTGACCGTGAGGATGCGTTTGTTATGGTGCCATTGAACATGTAAGTTCAGTTATGTGCAGGATTACTGCTGCATCCATGCTATGATATTCGTGGATAATCAGGAATTTACCTGCTGTGGTACTGGTACTCAAGTTTAGTTCTTTGGTCTATTTTAGAACAAGTGTGTGGAGTAGTATTCTTTAAGCCACTCCTTACTAGTGGCTTTTGTTCTGAATATTAGCGGTCCGACCATGTTAGACGCTTGATACCCACTCTGTTTGATATATACGTATGATATTAGGCAAAACCGTAGCTAAGTTTGTGATGTCAACTAAACATGCTAAATTGGACCAAGGATGCTAGATTGGGTTGAGTATTGTCTGAAATGAGGTGATGCATGTGACAAAAAAGAGTAACATTTCCATTTGAATATTGCAGGATTTTAGTGGATCGAGATCAGGAGAATGAAGGAAATGGTGGTGATCTGGATTCTTATCTGCGTGAAGGGCAGTGGGAGCACGCGCTGCGGCTTCTTGATCACATGGTAACAGAAGGCGAAGCTGATAACGGCGCTGTTGAAGCAGGTGCGCCCGAGCGAGATATCTACAAGGCCCATCCAGAGCTCGTACTGTGGCTTAGAGGACAGACTTATGTTGACATGCGGAAGCAAGGGTGCACCATGGCAGCAGAAGTGTACTACAACAATTCTATTGCAGCTCTTTATCCTGATGGTGTGAGCACAGGTAGTTCCTTTGCAGATAGTATCATACTGGGCTGCTTAAAGAAGATTAAGAGGACCGGGTCGCCTCTGAGGTGAGCATGCCTATCTATCTCATGCTAAAGAATTGATTATCTGTGCCAGCCAGAATCGTTAATTGTTCACTTGCCTTCCGCTTGATATGCTGCAGAGGAAGCAGGGCTTTTGTGGATGGAGAACAGACGCGCCAGTGTGTAGAGGACTATCTGAAAGTGTACTTTCCTGGTTACCGGTAAGGCTTAATTATTAATTATTACAACCAGAGCCAGTCTAAAGGAGTTGATTGTGCTGATCAAATCTACCTGATGCATGCAGTCCCCAGCTCAGGGAGACGGACAGCAAGGTGTGGGAGTTCGGGAGAAAGGAGGGCGGTACCGTGCGCTGCTTCCTGTGCCACAAGGAATACCGCGGACTCAATCTGACGAAGCTGGAGCAGCACCTCCAGGGGCTTGGGCATGGGAAGCAGGGGAAATGCCCGGCGGTAACCATCTACGTAACACAGAGGCTGGAACAGATTCTGGCGGCAGAGGACGTGGCTGGCTCCAGGAGAAGGGGGCCACGGGCAGCAGTTCCTCCTCCTCCTCTCCATCTTCCTCCTCCGCCTCCCCCACCGCCGGATGCAGCAGCAGATGCTGCGGCTCCGTAGTCGAGTTCCACATTGTAGCGCCAGGGACTACTGCTATATAGCGCTGCTAAACTCGATCCCGTTGCAAACACACGCCTGCTGATCTGGTCGATCAGCGTACTGCTACATAGCGCTGCTAAACTCGATCCTGTTGCAAACACACTGCCAGCTGATCTGCAACATCAGCGTATCTCTTACAGCACATACCATGTGGATATGATATGCATGTCACTGGCCGGTGCTACTTACCATGTGTTTAGCTTGCTTTCAGCAAAACTAACTAGGTGGTGAGAACGTGATGTTGCTTGCTGTGCCTATGCTGTGTGAAGAGGCTTGACATGTCCCATGCGCCTGCTTCTGCTGCTGCTTATGGTCTTGAATTTGGCTTGCTTTGATGACCTCATTTTCGTACCACTCAGACATTCGCTACAGCCTACAGGAATGATGGATAACACAAACAGACCTCATCTTCAGACTCCAGTGCAGGCTAGGCTGCCAGGCTGGTCATCAAATCGAATCCTAATGAGCGAGTGCTTTCAGTTCCACTTCCACACAACCTGATCGATAAATAGATCAGACTGTATACTGCACGAAGTGAAATTTGGCATCAGCCATTCAGCATCAGTGCCACCGGACCACACCAAACCAGGGCAAGCGGCAGGTAGCCGTAGACAGATTAGGATATCTATGTATCTCTTCTCGGCCGGCCGTCTCGTCCGCAATCTGGGGTAGCCTCGGGCCTCAGCATCCTTGGAAAGGAAAGGAGGCTTGCTCTGCTTGGGCTGACAAGAGAAGCGACGGTGAAAGCAAAAGATGCCTGGCGCGGAGGCAAAGGCGAGTTTGTCCAGCCATATCAAGGTAGCCAGTTGCGGATGTTCATGCAAACACATGTAGTTAGGATTTTTTTTCCTAATAAATAAATAAATAAATCTCTCCACTCCCAGGTCCTGTGCGTTCAAGCCTCAGGTTAAACAGGGACTCGAGTACATGATTCATTGTCGACTCATCGGCACATGATATATTGTTTCTCTATAGAACCGACGACACAGCCCTCCCCTTCAATCTGTCCAAGCCAAAAAAAACTCACGCCGATGCTCCTCCGGACTGCAAAAAGGAACAAATCGTTGAAAACCGTCAGCCTCGCAGGCATCATATCCTCTAGTAAGTCTCTCAGCAACATCACACGCCATACAGATGCAATGATCGGATACACGAATGCATAGCAACAAGCAAAATGGGATCTGAGGTCAAGTATGAAAATTGTATAGCTTCAATATCCAATTACACTCCAAGGTCAAGTAACCTTTACTGTCTGTATTCCACATGAGTGGATGATAATAGGAATTGAATCAGACACCAAATTATCAACTCTTCTGGAAGGCATGTATAAATTTTACAAGGGAATCTGATGCCTCTATATTTATGCACATGGCTTCATACTGCAATGCACCAACAATTAAGAAAAAATTCGGTTCATACACTAAGCCAATTGAGTTTCTGTTCAAATTTAACAAGGACATACAAATTCAGACAAGAAAAAAGGAAACAAGTGGGTGCAGATATGGTTTTAGCTACTAGCTGAGTCATATCTATTATCGTAGAGCTACATTACACAAGAAACCATCTTACAGCCACTACTTGGATCCTAAGGAAATATACCACTAACTAGAAAGCAGTTCCATAAGACATATTAAAAAAATAATATGCACAGAATAGAAAAAACGCATAGCAGCAAACAAAATGAAAACAGAGGTATCAAAGGAGATCATATATATGTTAATGATTATATTACTAATCAGTTGCAACGCAATAGCTTATTGCAGATTGCTGAAAATGTAAAATTTCATTATTCGAACTTTTTCTGCGATTTATGGAAGCCACAGAGAATTGGAGGTTACTGTACCAAATCCATCCACAGTACCTGTGATAGCAACATAAAGGGTCTTCTGGTTTCCAGTGAACAGTGGACCAGAGTATCTGACTCTGCTTCCTGTACGAGATCAGAAACCATTAATTCATATCCTATTAGTATACAAAGTTCTGATTACAAATAATGATGCCTACTGGTAAGTCCAGAAATGAAATCTTGTATGATTGTACCACGAACGCACAAATCAGTTACGGAAAAGGCAAGATGCCCACTGGCATGTCCAGAAAGTGTAAAACCACAGAAAGCAGAAGAATGCAACTTGCAACCTTATCCATTTGCTATGCAAAGTTTTCTAAATAACAGAAGCATGTGAGCTCAGTATCACAAAGGGCTTACTTCAGCAAACTCCCCGGTTGTCTGTAACCTCTTTGTGCACTTTCTTGAATCAGAAGCTTGCTCAAAACTTTTGGGAAATTGAGCATCATATGGTCTTGCATGCTCCTTACCTATTCAAGACAACTCTTAAATGCATCAATTGCAAACAGAACATCAATGACTATTGGGTCAGCAAATCAAATGAC
This sequence comes from Saccharum hybrid cultivar R570, assembly GCA_038087645.1. Classification (NCBI taxonomy): domain Eukaryota; kingdom Viridiplantae; phylum Streptophyta; class Magnoliopsida; order Poales; family Poaceae; genus Saccharum; species Saccharum hybrid cultivar. Next base: position 5,483,736 of record JAQSUU010000112.1, on the reverse strand, counting down.
TAACAATACAAGGCACAAGAGTGCCCTTTATGCAACTTGTATCAGACATTGAGCTATTTCAGGGGCCCAAAAAAAACATAAAACTTTTCTGTGGGAAAACAATGAATATTGAAATATTTTACCTGTGTTAGTAGCAGGTGAGATCGAAAGAATTTTAGCCGGTCTTGGTGATGTAGGCGGCACAGCCTCCGAAGCTGGAGCACTTGGAACACCTGCAAGGGGATAGTGTTACAGTTACAAACCAAAGATGATATTTCTAAAGTAGAAGAAATACTGTGTATGATGTTTGATGTGACAAAAATAAAGGAAAGCAGAGGCTGAGATTCATATGCATCAAAATCCAGAATCCATGAATAATGAGAAAAAGGGAGCATGAGGAGACAATGGTAATGCTCATAGGAGGTTCAAGCATGGACCACAAGATTTAAACAAAAACTACACCACACGAGCAGTGAGAAGTGAGTAAACATTGATAAAATTAATCATGAGAATCACTAAAGCTTTCGTAGAGAAAAAAACAATTGAGGAAGAATTGAAAAGAACACATCCATCTGGTATGCTATAACCAGTATCTCCTTGATTGAGCATCAAAGGGTTTGCATCATGTGAAGTATCAACTAAAAGCACATGAAGTCAATTGTTACACACAGTGACATGAAACAAGTAACTGTCACTATTAAGATTTAATTCATCGTACAAAACATATGAGCAAAGGAACAAATAAAAAAGGCAACACATTGCCTGAATTTATTAAGCATGAGAAGTTGTCGGAAGAAATCAGGGTAGCTCAGCCATGTTCTTCAACTTCTAAGAAATGTGAAAATACATGTACCGATAGAAAATAAAGTGAAAACAATTTTATATTTGTCAGGTTGAATGTAATACTTAATCTTGGCTTTGACTGGTTAGTAAATTACTTGATCTAACATAGAAGTCATATATCATTGTAGAAAACAAAATGCGAATGCCATATGCACAAAACCACAAAGCTGAATACGTAACTGAATTACTTGTCATACTATCATGCAATCAGTCTGCAGCAAGCTTCTTGTGAATCATATAATAGTAGGACTACTGTATTATGTTTAAAGGATATATGCTACTACTGCTGAATTTAACATCACACAAGCACGCACCTGAATGCTTTATCTCGTGACTGACCAGAGGCCTGAACAAAGCAAGGAGATTCAGTGCAGAGTAGTAAGAGCAAGAACATCAGAGAAGAATCCCTGTGTGGACTAAATACCTCTTCTGCATGAAGGAACGGGCAAGGACATGTGCTGGGAGACGGCCAGCTTTATTGTTCCGAGAACCATTGCATCCGCGCAGCCTGTAACAAGATACACAGTTGGCACACACAGTTGGCACTTGAGGTGATATCAGAAAGGAAACTGAGATTGATGGAGGGAGAGCATCGCATGGGAATCAAAATAGTGACTTTGAAGCTGCTTCATGTATGAAAATGAAGATGTATACCTAGGACCAAGTGACAAGGTGTAGGCAGGATCAGAAGTGCAGCGTGGTAACTGTGCCTTGGCTTTGAGCTCAGGACACTTGGCAGCCATGTTCAAAATGACCTCTACTGCCATGGGCTTGAAGCGATGATAGAGCCTGGATGCCCTACAAGTATGGAAATCACGCAATCAATCAATATTTACACATTGCATTGCTCAAAAATCAACCTCTTTTTTTCGAAATAGTTGTTGCAGATAACTACTAGTACTAGAAGCAAATTGAGGACTGTAGCTAGCCCCCACATGAAAAAGTAGGGAAAAAAGATACAGTGATTTGTAGTACGGCTACTAGCTAGGTGGTGGAGAATATAATTATAGATATAAGAAAGAGGGAGATGATCCGTGAGATTAATTAAAGGAGCACCTGGCTCGGTCGGAGAGCATGGAGAGTAGGATCCTGCGGAGGTGGTGGCCGTCGGGGTGGGATTGGAGGGAGGCGTAGAGGCGCTGGAAGAGGGCGTCGATCTCGTGGGTCCGGCCACCGGCGAGGTCGGCCATGACGCGCAGGATGAGGATGCGGACGACAAGCGTGTCGGCCTCGCGGCTGCAGTCGCCGACGGCGATGAAGCCGAGCACGTATGAGGATGCGTCAGCCCAGCGGAGGTCGCGCAGGAGGCGGCGGAAGTGCGCGGCGTCGAAGAAGGCGCCCGTCTGCCTCTCCAGGCTGCAAAATCGTTGGATGCGTGCGTCATCGATCAGAAACGAAACAATGAGGATTGAGACAGAGAGAACGAGGGTGGGAGCGTACGCGTGGGCGGTGTCGTAGAGGCGGTGACGGCGGAGGAAGGAGACGATGCGGCGGAGGCGGAGGCCCGTGAGGGTGGGACGATCGCCGCGGAAGCACCTCGTCGACATCATCATCGCTTCGGTTTTGGGCGAGGAAGAGGATGAGGAGCTGAGTGGGGAAGGGAAGGGAAGGGAAGAAAACAGAGAGGAGCCCGTCGTGGTGTAGTGGGTTGCGGTTCGGTGGAGTCGCGGGCCTGGCCCGCTACTCACAACCAACCATTGGATTGGGATTGGGCCAGGCCTGTATGGCTCCTTGCTTCTCTACAACACTACCTTGGCCTTGTTTGGTTGGCCTGATTTGGACAGTTCAAAATCTGTACAGTAACATATTCGCTACTGTAGTATTTCGTTTGTATTTGTGATTTTTTGTCCAAACATTGATTAATTAGGCTTAAAAGATTCGTCTCGCAAAGTACAACTAAACTGTGCAATTAGTTTTTGATTTCATCTACATTTAGTAGTCCATGCATGTGCCGGCATTTTGATGTGATGGGAAATCTTCTTTTTGCATAGTGAAATTTGGGAGAAAATTTGGCATCTAAACAGGGCCCTTGTGTTTATATAGCAAGCTGCAAGCAGGAATTGAGATAAGACGACAATTACAAATACATGAATGAATCGTACAAAATCCATCCATCGCAAAGGAGCTAATGGTGAAAATTCACAATCATCAACTTCTCAGTATCTGGAGCTAATGCTGTTCAAATGGTTCAGTAGTGCAACAAAGACCGACAATTGCACTGCCTACACTGCAGCTTTCACTTTCCATATAACAACATTTTTCCTCTTTGCAATTTCTACCTCAGGGACCTACCTACACGATTATACATACAATATCTCTGGATTATGTTATGAGTTGCTTGCACGCACACTCAATAGGTTTGCTTGGCGTCGAGGAACAATAAGATTTAGAACTGAGATTGAAGCTTCCTTTGAAACATGGATAGGAAGTTCACATAAATCTCTCAGAAATTTAATATGATTCGGTTGAGTTTCAAGGGGAAAACGCACTAGTCAGGAAAAAAAATACCGCGTTTCAAAAAATGGCCCAGAACTATGTGTAAAACTGGAATGAGATGTTGGTGATTTATTTTGGAACTAGGATGGAGGAAGCATTAGAGGTGGTTTCTTGCTAGGCAAGTTAGTTGGTGATTACGACGTGAGTCTATTGGTGGGCCAGGCCAAAGCGCGGCGGTTAGGAATGGAATCTCTCTGTCTAGTGTCCACAGGGAGCATGGCATTGAACTCAACTCTCCTAGGGAGAATGGGAGATTGTTACAATTGTTGGTGGTGGTGTCAAAGCGACAGACATGCGGGCCATGCGTTGGTGGGCCGTACATGTCGGTGATAGAGGTAGGGAACCTACATGTTGTATCTAGTCATGGGAGAGAGATTACCGAGTGCTAGCCCAGTGGTCGTTTATCTCTTGACTAGTATATTGCCCGTGCTAACGCTACAACAACATTTTGTGCATACATATCTAAACAACCAAAGACAATAAAACCTCTTGTCACGCTATTGACCAAGTCATCACCATGATGAGAAGTCTTCGAAACAAAATTCATTTTCCAAACAAACTAAAATTTGGTTGAATTCGCGCAACGCTCGAATTCAACATGCAACCGCCACCTACCATTTCTACTCTCTTGTACTAAAATTAAAACCCTAATAACTCTCCCTAATCCCTTTCCAAGGCATGAACCTCCTATTTTCTTACCTCTGTGCTCCTCTAAAAGCATGAAAAGGTCGCAAAACATGAAAAATATAACGGCTTAGTTGATTGCAATGCTTTTATTATTCTCCTTCGTCATGTAGCAGTTTCTGCTTCAAAGCGAAGCTCCCAGGTCGGCTAACAGTGAAGGTCCTGATTCAGAGTAAGTATGCGAGGCTTTATTTCTATTCAAATGGACAGTCGTCACTCTAACGAATTCACCATCTTCGCGACCCTAACCAAACAAATAATTCAGACATTAATTCAAATCAATCATGTAGCAGTGGAAACATAGTAAAGCGATTAATCATTAGTATACTGCCGTGCAGTGAAAACCAAGGAAGAAACTGCAAAATTACAAGGGTGCATCTGCCACTTAATGTACATACCTTAACCACCTGTACAAATGTTTCCAGATCCATTGTCGGTTGCCCATTAACTTCGATGATCCACTTGAGAGAACAGAGGCCATATCAAGACTTTACTATTACTCGCGTATTAAGACTTGTCGTCTTAGAAAAATTATACCTTTCCTATATGGTGTCTAATATAGATACTTTGTTTACTAAAATTGTAGTCCTCAATGAGATCTATAAATTTTTAGTTTTTGAGTTTTGTCATTTGAGATTGTTAAAATGCTAAAAAATGATATAAAGTTTCAACGACATATTAATCGTATTTTGTTTCAATTTTTTAAAAATATGAAGAACTTTAAATAAAAATTTCAAAACTAGAATGTTATATATCTTATCAGGCACTACAACTTTCGTATACAAAATATATTTATCTGACACCATACAAGAAAGACTTGATTTTTCTAAGACGATAAGCCCTGATACGCGCTTAATATGTTCATGAAATTTTATATCATTTTTTGAGCATTCTAACAATCTCAAATGACAAAAATCAAAACTATATTTTTGTAGAGTTCATCGAGAGGTACAAGTTTCATATATAAGGAATCATTATCCGAGGATATATAAGAAAAATCTAATTTTTCTAAGGTGACAAGTCCTAGTACGTAACTAATATTCTGTTCAAATGTTACATTATTTCTTTGTGTCTTTACATCCTATAAAAAAATCTTATAATGAAATGGAAAAAAAACTACATGTCGTAGATTTCATGTAACGATCGACCTCTACAACGAAGAATGCACATTAGCTGGCAGGGAAGGGAACGATGGTGACGCGATCGCCTAATGAATGCACACCACCCCCGGAAGGGATCGATAGCGACGCTATCGCCGAATGCACACCACCTCCCGAAGACGATAACGACGCGATCGCCGAATGCACACCATACACCCGGAAGACAAGTCAAACTCCCAAATCCCAGTCCACCTCATCGGTGAGCAGGAGCGAGAGCACTCTTCCACGATAACACAAAAGCATGAGAATTATGAGATTAGTTATTTGTATATAAGATAAAAACACTCCCTCCGTCCGGTAAAGGATGCAATTGTAGCTACAGAGGTATGTCCGGAAATGAATGCAATTTTAGACCTGAGATAGGGCTATAGATTGTCAGTTGTGTGGTCCTGCTGGGATAAAAATTCTAACTTCGTACTGCCAAGTTGGAGACAGTGAGGGAGTGAAGGCACACCGCCAGCGGCCTTGCCTTGATCTATGTGCATAGTGCGTCTAGAAGATAGTAAAAGCAAAGGTACATGCGTGATTTCGTTTGGTCATTGCGTTCATCTTGATAATGCAGATTGCATTCTTTGCCGGACGGAGGGAGTGCGTTGGAGCAGAGCGATGCACAGAGTGCGAATGGCGTCATGTTTGGGCGTTATTTTGCCATCACTAACCTATAAGGGAAGAGTGTACTGATACGTTACCTGTTTTTGTACATAGCCCTGGTCAAAGCAGGAGCACACATGACACATGCATATATATGCTGCTAATATAAGAGGGCTTCTACATATATGCATTAGATGGCACAATATAAAAGTTTCAAGGTGAGGCGACTACACAAACTTAACGTCGATAAAAACGGTGAGTCGCTGCTGAATGCTGAATACTACTATAAAATAAATAGTCATCCATCCATTCATATATTAAATTAAACTATCTGCACCCGTTCACACTGATGACGACTTGATGACGAGAACGCCAAACGACAGGAGAGTGCGGAGAGCCGGAGACACACACAGCGTTGTCCTTTTGCGTTTTTTTATTTGTCTGTGGGGCCCACGCGTCCATTTAGCACTGCCGGTTACGGTTAACATGCTTCGTCCAAGTCATCGAATTCCCCCGTCAACTGTGAAGCACAGCTGCACAGGTGAGAGCCCTGAGGAATTTCGCCGCAGCTTCGTGCGCGCTCGGTTCAAACGACGACGAAGGCACGACGGACGACAAACTTATAAAAGGAGGCGCATGCAATGCAACATCTTCACATCCACACAGCCCACAGGTTGGACCTCGCGAACGTAGCGCAATCCTTCCTCTCTTGGTTGGGCATCCCCATATTGCTGAGCTCCGTCCTACTCCTAGTAGTCGTAGATCTTAATCCCAAGGCACACACATATATAGTACATACACTCGACATGATGGCGCCCGTGGCTTTTGCTCCGCGACGGCAACAACAGACACCGGAGTCCGTCGTCGGCACCGCCAAGAAGTCGTCCACGATTTGGGTGGTCGGCCTTCTCACCGCCTCCACGGCGATCACCGTGGCCGTGTGCGTGCCGCCGCCGGGGCTCCACAAGAAAGCCTTCTTCCTCGCGATCTCGTGCTTCTTCTTTGCCGGGGTCGGAGGGGTCATGATGTCCGCCGTCTGCATGGCCACCACCCACCTCCGCCACCGCGACACCACTTGGAAGGAAGTCATGTACGTTCTCCTCGCTCAGCTGGCCTCCGTCGTCGGCGCCGCGTTCAGCGCCTCGACCGCGCTGGGGGTGCTCGGCCTCGTCGCTGCCTCCACGGCGATCACCGTGGCCGTGTGCGTGCCGCCGCAGGCGCTCTACAAGAACGCCTACTTCCTCGCGATTTCGTGCTTCTTCTTTGCCGGAGTCGTAGGGATCATGTCCGCCGTCTGCATGGCCACCACCCACCTCCGCCACCAGGGCCACGCCACCTGGAGCTGGAGGAAAGTGATGCACGTTCTCCTCCGGGCTCAGCTGGTCTCCGTCGTTGGCGCCGCGTTCAGCATCACGACCACACTGGGGATGCTCGGCCTCGCCGCTGCCTCCACGGCCTTGAACCTGCAGTCCATGTTCCAGCCGCCGCGGGGCCTCGACGAGAGCGACTACTACTACCACCTCGCGGTCTCGGGCGTTTTCTTCGCTAGGGTGGCAGGGGTCTTGGCGGCCGTGAGGGAGGGTGGTAAAAATATGCCATGTGTGCCCTTTATTATTGCCATGAACCTCGTCGATCAATAAGCAGTACGTGCTGTCGACCTGTCGCGCTGTTCATCCTATAGCTGCCAGCATGTTGGCACCAGCACCACTTCACGTTGGCTGAACGCATCTTGTTTGGATCATGCGTGTGTGTTCCATTCTGGGCTCTGGCCTCTGGTACGGTGGATCTGTGGGTCATGGATTTTTCGAGCGGAGTACTCAAAAGGGTATCGTTATCTCCTACGGAGTATAGCAGTAGCACGTCGCGTAGCTCTGGTTTTTCTGGACACCGTCCTCGTCTTTCATTCATCTTCTCCCCCTAAGGCCGACAGGTGAGATCGTCCTGCCATCTAGGTGTAGAATTGTAGATGTGGGGTGGGAACAGATAGCTGCTAGGGAAAAAAAAAAGTTCTCGTGCATGAACAATAACCGGTGCATCAAATATCGCAGGGCACAGAAGATGGGAATTTGTAAGCCCATAATGACAAAAAGCAAAATTTACAAGTCCAAGGTAAAAACAAAACTGAAGTAGGTTAGAAACAGGGTTGGAGGATATTTTGAGTGCCTCCTTTTAATAAAATTGTTGGGCTACGTTTCATGGCCCAGAGTGATAGGGGTTGCTGACTTGCTGTTCATAGGGTAGGACGATGGGGCTGGGCTTAGCGTGGTTTAGGCCTGGCTAGCTTTAGAAATTTAGATAGATACAAGTTTAATATTAAGTTTAAATAGGTAGTGTTTAAATTTTAATCAAATTCAAAAGTCAAACTTCACTCAACAATCAAAATAAAATCTGTAGCATGATAGAAATTTTGAAATGCACAGATTTGAATTACATATTCAAATCGATGTAAGAATCGAGGGCTCACCTTAAGTTGACCTTGTTTTTTTTTTACTTTGCCAACTGTTGAGCTGGTTTGGTTTTAGTGGTGAAACTAGAAAATAGCACGCGGCCTTGCCGCGTGTCTATACGGTTGATTTGCTCTATGTTACCGTTTATTATGTAGTATTTAGGATTACCCTCAATTCTTAGTAGGTAGTAGCTCTGCTGGTAGTACCTTGATATTTGGGATATTAATGTGTCGCGACGATTAACCATAAGGCCTGTAGTTTAAATTGCTCTCTTCAGTTACATTAGCGACAATTGTTCACATCCATCTAAGGCAATCAATAAACTTTAGAAATGTTTAAATAAAATTATGAAATAGACATTGTTTATAGTGTGGTATATCTAGCAGAGACATCTTGAAGTTAGTTCTATGTAGTTCACTTCGTAATAGGCCAATGGGTCTAAGGCCTAAGATGCAAATTTTGAATCATTTTCCAGTTGCCCTTATTACGCCACGGACGTGACGTTTCCCTTCCCCGCTACACCTTTCTCTTTCTCCCCAGTCCACTCCAACAGCCTTCCGCTCTTTGCACTTCACACCACCAGCCCCGACGTCCGACACCGGCAACTTCTGCGTCACCTCGACGGTGGGAGGCCTTTTTGGTTGGCCAACATTTGCAATCGCTCGTGGTCGTGTCAGCGTTCCATCCTGTGAGTTCTATCTTCTATTACGCCTCCCATGAAGCCATTGCTATTTTTGATTGGTCTGCTCTAACAGGAGCCCTGGACTGGAGGATGAAGGCTTCTCTTTTGCGCGGCGTGCTAAGGAGGACAGTAATGTGTATGTTCCAGGGACCAGGGGTGAGACTATGGTGCTGCTAATTTTCAGTTTGTTTAGTCATTTGATTTGATTGTCGTCTATTTGTTTTACATATTGATTTCTCTTTTAATCTTTTTTTTTGCATGTGCTGTGTGTAGGCTGTGTGGCCGGTTCCTTTCTCTCGGTGTTGCATATACTGAAAGAGATTATTTAAAGGCTTAAAATATCGGTAATGCTTACCATCTGGCGTCCGATGGGTTCGGACGCGTGTGAGAGTGTGACTCGACCGCCCTCTGCCTCGTCTTTATCCGTGGCCCGCCGCTCGCTCCTGTCCACAAATTCATCTCTTCCACTCGCGTCGCCCATGCCATTCTTCTTCGCTCAGCCTTCTGCGCTCGCCCAGATGCCCGCGCCGCTCCTCCCTGACGGTGCTCCTCGCGCGCCTTGCTGCTGTTGCGGCCGCTGCTCCACGCGTCCGCGTGCCTGCTGCTGCCCGCTGCTTTCTGTCGTGCGCTCCTGCTCCGTGAGGTGCGCAGGGCGTTCCCACCTCCGACGACGCCCCTCCCCACCCCAGCGCGCTCCACCAGCGAGACCACGGCGGGAGGCTGTGGCCCGTGCAGCACGCGGGATCGAGCTCGACGCCCTCCTCCCTAGATCGGCATCGGCGCCCCCCCCCCCCGAGCCTCCACAAGGGCGGCGGCGCCCCATCCCCTGCCCGCGTCCCAGCAGGATGCAGGCGCGCAGGCCGTCCTCACCCCCGACGGCGGCCAGGCTGTAGGCGCGCGCGGGCGCTCCTCCCCCCTCCCCGACATCCTCCCCCGCCCCGGCCATGGCGCCACCCATGCCCCTATCGGTCGGGCATGCCGAGCTGACCATGTTGCAGTAGTTCAAACTCGGTATTTCTGTAGTTCAAACTGGGTATTTCAGTAGTTCAAAACTGGGTGTTTTCAACAAAAGATTTTAAGTGTTTCAGTAGTTCAAACTGGGTGTTGCAATAGGTTTATCTAGATGTTGCAAAGGGTGCGAGCTCCTCCATCGGCGGTGCGAGATCCTCCACGCTCCTGCTCTTTGGTTCGCATGTTGCAGTAGTTCAAATTGAGTGTTTCAATAGTTGAATGGGGTGTTTCAGTAGTTCAAAACTGGGTGTTTTCAGTAGTCCAAATTGGGTGTTTCAGTAGTTCAAACTGGATGTTTCAATAGCTTTTTTCGTTTGTTGCATTAGATGTCCTTCGATGTTGCAATAGTCTTTTTCCCTTGTTGCAACTAGGAGGCGGACTATGGTGGTGAGCTGGTGGCGGGGCGGAGGTGCCAGGGGTCGGCGAGGTTGGGGACGGGCATATCTGTGCGCTTGGGGAGGCGCCTTTCTTTCTCCGTGCGGCTGCGGGGCGGAGGCGTCACGTTTCTTCTTCGTGCGGAGCGGGGCGGGTCGCTTTCTCTTTTTCTTTCTTCTTTTTCTGTGGGGGGCGAGGCTGGGTCTGCTGGCACGGCGTCCTGACGCTAGCGCCCGGATCCGAACGTCCGGGCGCTAGCAGTTCCGTTAAAATATTGAAGTTCATGGCTTTGGGAATCTGTGAGGAAGCTGGAGAGACGTGCTATAGAACCAGATGGGAAATGAGAAGCCGGAGAGTCGGTTCTTTTCAACTGAGAAAGATGGGAATATAGTCGCTACTAGGCGATGGTGCTCGTAATTTCTAGAGGAGTGCCAGCTGGTGAGCTATATGACCAAATATCCACCGTTAAAAACGAATCCAACGTCTATGAAAAAGTAGATGACGTGGCCTTGTAATTTGCTTGAGCTTGGCTTAGGATTAGAGTGTAGAGATTCCAACTGGTTTTTTAAAAACTTTTTTTTAGAAGTACGCCTCATTTTGGAATTTTGAGCGACAAATCTCTAAAAACGATTCTCGCACCAAAAGAGGCCTAGCCAGCGTGGCCACGTCACTCGTATTTCTCGCCCGTTGGGTCGGGCTCACGAACAGTCCAGATCGTGCTTTTCCCGATCTTTTTTCAAAAGAAACCTCAAACTTCAGTGAAATCAACCCGCAGTCCATGCCTCCTCTCAAACTTCCTGCTTCCAAAACAAGGCCAGGGAGCGTGGCCACATCGCCGGCCGTTCACGACCATCAGATCGGCCGGGCAGACGGCCCCGATCGTGCGAGCCCCGGTCTTTTTGCAAAAAAAGACCTCAAACTTTAGTGGAATAAACCCGCAGTCCTTCCCGATGCTTCTGCTTCCCGACCCTTCTCCTGTTCGCTCGCTCCCTATCTCTCCCCCGACGCGACCGGCGACGACGGCGCCCTTGCGGCGCGCGCCCCCACGGTGGCCGTCCCCGCCATCCCCTCCTCTTCCTCCCACTCTCCCCGTCTCCCTCTCTCCCGCCGTCACGGCGTACCGATTAACCTGCCGACGTTTTGCTTCCCGACACGACCTGCAGACTAGGGTTTCGCCTCCCCGTCGCGGCGGTCCCACGGCGGCGTCTCCGGCCGTCCCCATGGGATCCCCTACGGCGGTGGCGCCCCCGGCACGGCCGATCCCGGCACAACGACTCTCGGTGGTGGCCAGCGCGCCGGTTCTCAGTGGCGGCGGCTCGGCAGCCCGCTACGGGCGCTGCTCGGCGCGACAGCCCCCGACAAGGTCAGGCCCGGCACCGACGCCCCCGGCGACCCCCGGCATTGCCTAGCAGCCCACGTCCACTAGAGCCGAGGGCCGAGCACTCGCCCGCCAGGGACACCGTGGGAGAGGGGGTGCCGGGGCCGCCGCGCACGAGCCCCCCACATGCACCAGGGTGGCCGGAGCCACCGTGCCCGCGCCCCTCACCTGCTACGAGGTGGTCGAGGCCGCCACGCCCGCGGCCGCCTCACGCTCCAAGGTAACCGCTACCGCCGTGCCTGTGCGCTTCCTCTCCCTTGCCGGGGCCGTTGCCCGCTGGTGCCCCCCAACAGCGCCAGGAACACCGCGCCCACGCTGGGCTGCCGCTGGAGACGCTGCCGTGACAGTGACAGAGAGCGTGAGGGAGAAAGAGAGCTGCGCCCCAGCAGCTGCCGGCGACGCCCAACGAGTGCTCGATAAAATGCTTAAAAGGTCTGACTCGTCCAGTCCAATGTCTGATACAAAAGTTGGTTCTTTAATTCATTACCATATAATAAATTCTCAGTCCATTGGCCACAAGAAATTCCTCTTATCCTTAGCTTAAACATGTTAGTTGGCATCAATGAATTCTTGCTCTTTGCAATGACTTTAGCTTTATACAGTTCAATTACCTTCCTCACAAATCTTCATAAAAAAAATCATGCAATTTTATTACAGATTATCATGGAATTCATAAGAAACCCGTAAACTTTGTTGGGACTAGCACTTCGGAATCAACTAAAGATACTAAACCTATCGTTGATTGCTTCGGATGACTTCCAATATTATAATAAAGCAATTTCTTATCAGCTGGATATTCTGAATTTCTATATGTTTGCGTTCATATTGGTCTTGTCCTGCTAGCATTCTTCTATGTTCTTTCCTACGAGTCATGTGTCTGAATTGCTAGGCAATAATATATGTCCATGTTTTCGTTGCCATCTAATGAAAATATATAGATCCCTTTGTTCCGTCTCTGCAGGTCTGTGGAGCTAGCAAAGCATTATTCTCTCCTTCATGTTCCAAATGATCTTCACTTTTGTATATTCATTTACCCTTCTTTTTTTTCGCATATGTGATTTGCCAACGTATATTGATAAACAACTCTGATTCCTTAGTTCTCAGCCTATAAAAATGAAAACTGCAAAACATGTTAAACCAGTATACACGCCTTCGTGACATGTTTATTAAGTATATGAGACTAAACCTGCTCCTTCTGTAATATGTACCTCTGCTCCATTTTGAGCTGTTTTACTGAACGCCGTATTTTTCCATTAGTGCGTCCATTGTACCTGCTCATTGTTGTGTCTTTTTTGAGCAGGAGCACAGAGTCCGGGTTTCTCTATAAAGTTGTAAGGGCTTTGATCTTTGCTGCATAAAGCTGCACAGGAATTCGAAGAAGGACATGCTCTTGGTTTCAGTGACAGGTGAACCATTACTTTGTAGCTTACAGAAGTCACGCTTGAGTTACAATCATTCCATTCCGTGTGTTTTCAGCCTTCAGTGTTAACATGGTTCTGTTAAAAACAAGCACTGTTACCTTGAGCTACAAAGTTTTGGCTCACATTGGTTTTTTTCCCATCTAAGATGCACCTTTTCTTTTCCTAAAAAACCCCACATGGTACAGTACAAAAGAAACCAACACATATCTGATCATGTTCTCCATTGTAAGGTCTCGAATTTTTGTTGCTCCAATATAGGTTCCGATGGCCATGCTTATAAAATACCTTTTTTCCATGTCCAAATCTTTTTTTCCCATCTAAGATGCACCTTTTTCCAAATAAAAGGCCACATGGTACACGGAAAAAGAATCTAACACATGTCATCGTTTTTTCGCTGGCTCTCTTGGCCATAGGACCTGCCTGCTAAGAGCCTAAGAGGTTCCTTCCTTGTTTTTAAGGAATAAATTATTTGAGAGTTACACACCTGCTGAAACCCAATAAAATAATATGCTACTTCTCTTCCTGCCTGCAGGTTTGCATCATCTGCATTTGAGGTGTTTCGTGGTCATGTGCATACCATGGAAGCCATGCTGGACTGCTGGGTTAGCCCCTTCGCATGCAACTGTTTTCTCTCCTCATCCGTGTAAGCCTGCTTGCCACCTCCTGCATGCTCAATAAAATTACTGCACCAAGTCGGCTCAACTTATATATATGCATCTCCTTTCACTTCATGTTGCAAAGAGAGAGAGAGAGAAAGAATAGGGTAACATAGATATATGTCAAAAACCATTAAATTTATTGTTAACATTTGTTCAGTAGTCGATTTTTTTTTGGTACGGAGATGTCTCAGATTCTTGCTATTGCATTTCATTCTTTACTTATGCATTTGTTCAACTCGAAGGTGCTGCTAAATTTGTGACGCTATAGCAGTCCCAGTAACTAGAATTCCAGCACAAAACAAAGTACTACAAGCCTCTGTAATAATGCTCCGGTTTGCTCATTATCTCCCCATGCATGAACAGACCATGCATGTTGTATGCTCGCTATAGCAGTCCCAATAACTAGAAATCCAGCAACGCATCAAAGAGATGAACTGGCCAATCTTGAAAGGAGGCCGCGGCAACAACCACGTTTACTGGTCAGGATCGTTACTAAGTTTCGTTTATTGTTCTCTGAACCAAAAAAGGGTGTAGTGCCTACACAAGTTTTTTAGGATTTTGTTGCAGAGTATGCTTTGAAATTGAGTTTCTCTCCTTTTAACTTACACAGCAACAAAGGCTACCAAACTGATCATTTACAATAGAAGAAATATCTCCGTTAACAGTGTCCTCTTTTATTATAATCAAAATTGATCAGCTCACGGAACAAATTGGTGCCTTTACATTAAGCCATCAACAGCCGAATTCATCTATGACATACAAAAGAATCAAATGGGTTGGACAACTGGCCTCCTCCAAGCAGGGCGCGGCAATGCCGCGCCGGTCTTTCTAGTGTTTACGAAGATAGGAAAGGTTGAACGAGCAATGACACTCCATAATAGTGATAGGAAAGGTTGAGCAAACAATGTTCCCGTACATATAGGAAAGGTTGAGCGAACAATGTTTTTTAAGAGAATTTGCAAAGGACATAGCATCAAAGTAGCAGGGTCACAAGCAAAAAAAAAAACAATTCTTAAAGTTGCTCGAAGGTGTCATCTAGAATCACAAAGTTCCAAAATACACTTTGGCCTCTCTGAAGTTGTAACGGATTTTATTCAGATCCAAATGTGTGTTTACAGGACGCACCATCCTATGGGGTATGGATCAGCGACGGAGCTACCCTAGAGGCGTAGTAGAGATTTTTTTTATTTTTTTAATCTTTTTATTTAATATTTCAATAATAATTACTACTAAAAATATTTGCGGATTTGATCCTTTTGGTCGCTCCAGCGTCGCTGGCGCACGAAATAACGTTGTCGCGCCATATGCATTGGCGCGGCAACATCCGCCACATTAGACGGCGTTTCCAACGCAGAAAACGCTGTCACACCACTCCCACTAGCGTGACAGTATTGTTATGTCGCGCCACCGAGAGTGGTGACAGGACCAAAACTTTGAAAAATCATAACTCTTCGATACGACGTTGGATGAAGATGAAATTTATATGAAAATTGTACCTCTCGATGAGATCTATAACTTTGTAGTTTTGAGTTTTTTCATATGAAGATGTTGAGATGCTAAAAAAAATAATATAAAGTTTCAGGAGCATAATAACCGCGTACAAGTGTTTGTCGTATTAGAAAAATAATATATTTTTTGTGTGTTGTCAAATTTAGATAGTTTTTACATGAAAGTTGTAGCCGTTAATGAGAACTACAACTTTGTAGTTTTGAGTTTTTACATTTGATATCGTTAAGATGCACGAAAAAATAATATAACATTTCAGCAGCATAATAATCGCGTATTAAAGCTTGTCGCATTAGAAAGAATAATATCGTTTTTGTATTGTGTCAAATGAAGATACCTTTTATATCGAAGTTGTAGCTCTTAATGATATCTACGACTTCATAGTTTTGAGTTTTCATATTTGAGTTCGTTACCACACTCTAAAAACTAATATTAAGTTTTAGCAGCGTATTAATCCTGTATCAAAGCTTATCCTTTTAGAAAAATCGTATATTTCTTATTTGATGTCTCATAAAAATACTTTTCAAATAAAAATTGTATAACTTTGATATAGAAAATACCTTCATTTGACATGATACAAGAACTATATTATTTTTCTAATGCGACAAGACTGCTACGCGATTATTATGCTACTAAAATTTTATATTATTTTTTGAGCAACTTAACGATCGTAAATATAAAAACTCAAAACTACAAAGTTGTAGATCTCATTAAGGGTTACAACTTTCATGTAAAAAGTATCATCATTTATGTGGCGTCCTGAAAAATCAAATCTTAAAATCACTCGCTCAAAAATATTTTTAAAATCTATTCAGAAAACTAAAGGCATTTGAGCTCTATTTAAATTTCCTTCCTGCCTGAATCCACCTCATATATTTCTTTCTGGCCCCTTGTCCAAATATACATCCCCGTCCCCCACCTCTCCCTCGCGCGTGCTCCGCTCGCCCTCGCCCGACATCGCCCGCGTGTGCCGGCCCTGCCATTACCGCCGCGGCGCACCCATGCCCAGACCCCCCTCGCCAACCACAGTGCCCGCGCACCACCGAAATCGTGGGCCCCACCTCCCACTCCCTGCCTCTTCATCGCGCTGGAGCAGCACCAGCAGTTACGACGCAAGCAGCTCAGAGCCCGGTACAACAAGTAAACGCACACAACACAGGCAGCATATAAAGCAGAGCAAAGCACGCACGAAAGCAACGCAGCTCGTCCTCGTCGCGTACGCCGTCAACGCGGCCGTCGCCTCAGCGCCATCGCCACCTGCTGCTGCTGCACGTCACGCTGCTGGTCTCGCCCCATCACTCTGCAAAGCCACTCCGCACGTCGCCCTGCTCGCCTCGCCCCATCACTCCGCAAAGCCACTCCGCAAGCCGCGCTGCCGCCGTCGTGGCTGTGTCGCGGCCATCCTTCCGAGTACCCGCTCTCCCATGGCCATGTCGGGGCGCTGGATGCCGAGCCGAGCACAAGTGGCACAGCGACCTCCTCCAGCCTATAAAAGGCGACGCCGGAGCAGCCTCCTCCCTCTGTCCATCTTCTTCTCCGTATCCCTGTTTTCCCAAGCGTGAGCTCGCTTCGTCGATCTCCCTCCTCGAGCTGCAATAGACCAAAGTGAGCAGCTAATAAGAATTCCCTGCTTCTCCTCTCCCTCCCATGCCCTTGGATTCGCAAATGGCAGCCGGAATAGCCGGATGGGGAAGCTCCAGAGAGCTGCCATGGTGGGTACGACGGCGCTCTTGTCGACGATCGTCGACCTGGCCTGCCCGTCCGTGGTGCTCTCTCTATTAATTTCCTTGGGCCAGGGCGGCACCAGCTGACTTGCTGTTAAGCCCACCAACCAGCGAGCCAAGTCCACCACGTCACTGGCAAAACGCCATCAGCGCTTGAGCCCTCTCATGCAATATCATTTTCAATTTTCGGAATTATTTAACAGTCCACCTTGGAAAATCCATATCTCCTCCGTCCGACCTTGGATTCCATCGATTCTTTTTCCAAAATTTATCTAAAATCATAATCTATCTCTCGTATAAATTTCATGATTTTAGAGTTTATTTGAGTAAGTGTCTGTATTTGATTGTGTTTGTTTGTGCGTTTTAGCCGATGGAGTGAATGGCCGGAGAACAAGGACGTCGGAGACGAGTACCGCGAGTTCGATGCCGAGGACCCAGACTGCCAATAGGAGTTTCTCGAGGACGCTGACAAAGACGAGTCCAATCTAATCCCATTTGATGCATGTTGATCCCATTTTTAAACACAACCCGTTGAAGCCGTTTTAAATATTGTATGTATAATATACGTACGAGGTATTTTCGCTGCTTAGCTAAAACCCGTTTGAATAGCCATCCTTGATTGATATTGTTCAAACCTAAGAATAAATATTATGCTATGACGAAATATCGTTATCTAGTATGCTTAGGGCTTGGTACCCATCATCGATATTCACCGCTATGATTTCTCAAATACAGTGATTTTTAAAGGAAAACTGTGTGAGTGGTGAGGATAAGCTGTGGGTATTGTGAAGGGTTAATGAACAAGTTATAGATGGTGATTACCCTAGAGATGGGGCGGATGTGATTCCTTTTGTGGGATGTCGCGGTGTCGTGGCTTGTATCTTTTGTGGTTAAGAGTGAATATATCCGTCTTGTTTCGATTAAGGACCGAGTTGATGATTCATCTCACCTAACTTATTTTATTGTACAACCACTCGACCTTATATGCGGCAAGGCTTAGTCTAAATCCCCCTAGTTGGAATGACAATCACCTAGAGGCAGGTGTGTAATGGGACACTAAGAGATGTCTGTGGAAACTGTGGAATTGTATGAAATGTAATGAGTGTCACAGAACCACCCAAATTATAAGAACAAAAGTATAAAAACAAGGCACTCCAGTCGAGAAAAGTTGAACAAACTTTCGCGAGGGGCGACTCCTGCCCTAGTGCCGCCGCCGCCGCCCTCGCCATCCACCACCGCTGGTCCCCCTCCCTTCTCCGCATCTCGTCGGAGGCTGAAGGGAGTGGGGATCCATTGTTTTTAATAAATTTTTCCTAGCAGATCGAGTTATTAGGGTTAGTCACTCTATGCCAAATTTCTTGGTATTGAAATTTTATCTCCTCTTTCTCCTCCTCTTTGGAGACGGTGAAGGGGAAGAGTGGAATCGTTTTCTCCATGACGGCTCCGTTGAAGATGAGGACGACAACGTCGGCGTCAACATCTTCATCAACATAACGACATGGAGACTTTTGTTTCTGGACGGCGGCATCAAGGCGGAGATGATGTCACCGCCATGGAATAATTTTCTCCGGTCTCTTCTCAGTTTTGTTGTAGTTAGATCTGGCCACGATGAAGGACTAGGGAGAATAATTTTCAGATCAACCTTCCTCACTCTTTGGTGGCAGAAAGAAGAAGAAGAAGGAAGACACCAGAAAGAAGAAGTTCCTCAATTCCGCCTACAGGAATGTTGGCCGTCGTTCGTTGGGCATTTGTTCTCAGGCCATTTACCAAGTGTTTGCCTGTGCGGCCATCCATACTACAAAGCATCTAACAGGTTAGGTTTTGAGTTGTGCTATTCACAGCGTGGGTACTATTTTGTAATCCAGAGTGCTTGTAACGTGTTGATGTACCCAGCTATCATATAATATAATTCTTCTTTCGTCGCAAAAAAATCGCCGGAGCAATTAAATTCCTGTACTTAAGCTCTTATAACTCTGGTAGTCCAATGAAATCACGAGGGATTTCTAACCAACCAGCGTACAAGCCAAGATCGTAGTAATTCAACATAACAAGTCACATGTTACATCCATTATTACAAGTAATTCAACATAGGTCGGAGTTCCATAGAGTTATCACAACTCAAGTTCAAAAGTAGCGGAAGCAAAGTAGTTTAAAACTAATATCATCTTAATTCAAATACATGTCAGTACCAAGGTCAATTTCCAACAAAAGCATGAGAGATAAGATAGCTCAGAAGGATCATGCCCATGATCACATCCGCCACTACAGCAGGAGCCATCCAATTCTTGCAGTAGCCATGATACATCACAGCCTGCAACAAGTGGGAATAAACTATGAGTACGAGAAGGTACTTAGCTAGACTTATCCATTATAAACCAGAAATAATATGACACCAAGGAGTATGCAAGGCTTTCTTTCAGTGTGCTAGCTTGACTCATTTGCGAAAAGCATAAGTTATCATGAATGAACCAATTTAAGTCCTTTTGCATCATCTTTATTATAACCTGTTCAATCTAGGTAAGCACCTATGCTAAAGCAATCACTTGATTAACCATTAACATCAAAGGTTACCATTTCAGGTTTAGCATTTCCAACATCATCCACATAATCATCCGTGTTCCATCATCATTACTACGATGTCGTAACTCGAGTCAAGTGCTCACTATCCAGGAGCGATGGCGATTCAAATCGATTATTAACCAGCTGGTAATTTATTCCTCACACAAACCCCACTCACCCGCTAAAGTGAGATATTGGTCATCGAGTCAACTATCCAGATAAAATCTCGAGTTTGCCAAGAACCACATGTACCCGGGGGCCGACCGACTGCCCTTTGGTCTTATCATCGCGCCCCTGGGTCCAACCACACCTTCTCCGGTATAGTGCGCTACGGGCAATCTACTCGGTCCGAATAATCTCCCAGTTTCACGGTCGGAAGGTACTTTATCCGGCTAGCTAAATGTGAGACATGTGTTCAACATGACCCGAGGCCCAACAACGGTCAGTCATTAATTGACACAGACGGAAACTACAAGCACCCCAGAACCCTGTCTAGTTACCCAATACTTATTCCGTCCGGTCTCCAATTATCCATCAACACTTGGTTATTTCTAGGATATCACTCATTCCATAGCTAAAATATTCCAGTAACCACCTATAGTTGCCGGTGACAGGAAATCACCGACCGCTACCAGTCTAAGCAGGGCTAAGCAGTAATTCGACCCTAAACCTAGCAGGGTAAGAATGTAATAAGGTAGGCAAGGATAGTAATAAATGCATCAATGGTTTCACTCAACTCCTATAACTTAATGCAACACTATATAAAACTCATATGTATAAAGGATTGATCTTATAAAGTAGGAGACTTAGAATTCTCCGGGGCTTGCCTGAGATCGAACACTTAGGTTAGTGTTTGACAGATGACACTCGCTTGGCGAGCATCTCCCATCTTGACACTTGTTTAGTCCTTCCATCTTCGGGATAGGTCCACCAAACACCGTCTTCGGGTTAGGTTTTAACATCTCATCCTTCACGTGGTGCATCTAGCGTACTTAGATGAGATGCAAGATACATGTGTATGAATATGATGAATAATAACACAAGATGCATCACATAAGCATTCAAGTAAACACAAGATTACGCAAGACATAGACACCAATAGCTATTTAACTAACATCATATAACCAATTAAAGAGGGCAAGCAAATCAAGCATAACACAAGTTTAACAAGATCACAAGTATCTCAACTTGACCATCATCAAGGGTATAAGCCACACTTAGCAACACATGGAGTAAACAACCACAACTATCATCTGTCTATTTCTAGACTGCAAACAACAGCTGCATGTTTGGATCATAACTGGAGTTATACAAATCCAATAGCCATGCAACAAGACATTCTGGAAAGCTTATGAAATTGTATATAATTCATCTTTAATCATCTTAGCATGATTCTCAAGTTAACCAAGTCAAACATGCATAATTACACAATCTGGTCCAGAGATTCCAGAGAACAACCATTTCTGGAACCCAACTTGAAACAGTCATAAATCACAAACTACAAGGACAAATACCACCAAACCTTAACACAAGCTAGATTAATGAGTCATCTACAACTTTTTTATAAGCATGTTTCTCAGCAAACATCATTTTCATGGTGCAATTACCAAAGTCCCAAAAACTGTCCAGGAAAGCATCAATTGCAACAATAAATATTAACTTATATTCCAAACATACATTTGACCACAACAAATGTAACCATCATAAAGTACATGTTAAATGATCACCAAAAAGCATAGTGTTCATCACTAAATAAATTCTTTTAATGCATTTCTTAATTTATTTAAATGTCTAGGTGATTTAATCAACATATACCAAAAGTACACCATAAATTCTACAAAAATTATAGTAGCTATAATATAATCACAATAGTCTACTTGACAAATTTCAAGCCATTTGGACATGTATATCAACCCCTATGAAAAAGACAAATTTCTATTACAAGAAATCATGTGAGAGCAAGATACACTAATAACTCACTTATACAACAACCAAAATTCATGAAATTTTTACCACATATCAAACATCATATGAGTAGCATGCTAGAAAAATTTCACTTCATTTGGAGCCCTAGATCTACAATTATGAAAAAGACAAAACACAACTAGCCTTAAAACCTAACTGCATAAATCTATTTTTACAGAGAAAACTTTAAACTAAAACATAATATATTATAGATCCACTGCATAGACAATTTTACAAGGATTCCAAAAGGTCCTCATTTGCTATTTTACGAATTTCCTATGATTTACTATGCATTTTCAAAGTTTCAGCACAATTAAAACAAATAGGTCCAAATGACACTATTCATCTGAGTCTAGGGCTATGCATATAGGTCCCTCCCTTAAGTCAAATTGCTGCTGGAGGTCCCTGGTCACGATTTCGGCAGGGGGTCATCGGGAGCTCGCTGTTCCGACGAAGGGGGCCACGCCGGCGGCCGGGGAGTGGCGGCGAAGCACCTGGGGCCTCGTGCGCACCCGTGGGTGTCCGCAGCTCGGCCAGAGGTGGGCCGTGGCGCCCTGGCCACACACGCCGGCGGCATGCAGCCGAGCGGTAAGGCGGCGGCATTGCTCCGGAGGCCAATAGCTCGGGCGAGCAAGCGCGTGAGATGTAGGATGACGAGGTGAAGGCGGTGGTGCACGTGGCTACGGTCGTGGGGGCCTGGAGCGGCGAGGACCCGAGCGGCAACGAGCTTGGCCAGCCGTCCATGGCGGCTCCGCGCTCTGCGTGCGCAAGAGCGCTAGCAGAGAGGGGAAACGAGCGAGGAGGAGAGCTGAGGCGAGTGAGGGAGGCCGGTCATCCATTATGGAGAGAGTAGAGGCGCTACAGAGGAGCTGGGACGCGCATCGTCCATGGTGGGGGCGCGGCCGGCGCATGGAAAACGCGTGGCAAAATGTCGAACACGTGGTGTGCAACGGTGTGGTCACCGCGGGATGCCGTTCTGGACTCCTTCCGGGCCGATTTTGGACATAGGCCCAAAAGCAAAGTTGGAGCCCACATAACACTCTACAAATTCTATTAAGGTTGCACGGCCATTAGAGCCTTAGATTAGTGAGTAATTATGCTCCAAAGTGACAGTGTCAGCGAGTTGACAGCGATTAGAGGCAAGGGTCAAAACTTGATCAAGCCGGAGTCAAACTTGATCCAATTTTTTTAGAGTTCTTCTCCAAGATGTATACTCCAACTTTTATATTTGGACCAATTCATGTTGTTTAGCAAATTTTGGAGAACGCGGGATGCCAATGTCAATGTCGGTTTAGTTATAAAGTAAGCTTTTGCTATTTTGGAAACTGTTTTCAAAGATCCAAATAAACTCCAAACTTGATGAGACTTGCTTCATTGTTTCCACCATGAAAAGTACTTCAACCCATATTAAGGAATCCAATTGAGCTACCACATGAATTTGGACGATAAAAGGTCACAAAGAAGTGAACTTGCTGCTGTCACTTTTTGGGACTTAGAATATTTTCTGGACTGGAAAAACAGTAGTTGATTCAAACTTCAAGACTCAGTTTCACTTATTTCCAAGCTGATCTAGCTCTTGGTTCAAAAATAAAGTTTCTTTTCCATAACATGAACTACAACTTTTATTTAAGGTCCAACTTCAAAACAGGTGCAGAAGCTATAGTTCTACTTTGATCAATGTAGCATCACGATAAATCTAAAATTATCCTTTTTTGATCCATTGGAGCATTTTCGGGGCATTTGCTCAACACGAACCTTTCACGACTTTTGTTGTAGAGTTCATCTAGAGTCTTTTGGGCAAGATTGAAAGGTTTGATTGATGACCTACCTTTCTGTTCACTTAATAATGCAATTCAAGCACTTAGTAAAGCCATTCCAACAAAGATATAACTTATCATTTCATGTGACTTTTTGATTTCAAACTTCATGAAACTTTTTCAGTGACCAATATAGATGAGTATTGATGTGAGACACATGGAGATATTCCAATAACACCACCAAAGCATATATCTTGAAAAGGGCCTACATGTAAAGCGAGGGTGCAATATCCAAGTTTAGATTAGGCTCATCTCCATAGGTTTGACCTGGACATCGTCATCTCCACTTAACCTGTCATGTTTGAGCTCAAACCCACTGTTTAACGGGTGACAAACACCTGGGGTGTTACAATGAGCTCTGTAAATTGCTGTATTATGAGATATTTCTTAGTGTGCCCGTGGTGAGCGCCAATATTCAGCTATGGAGCATAATGGCTCTGATGAATTTGTGCTTGTACGACGGTGTTAAGTTATGGTATCCTACTTATGGTAAAAGTGTACAACCTCTGCAGAGTGTAAAATTTATTCGGACAGCCGTGTTCGCGGTCTCGGACGGGTTATGGTTTGGTTTCAACAACGGGATGAGTTGGGATGAGTGAAAACATGAGCGTGTGTGTGATTTTGGAAATGAATGGTTACCGGCCATGTGTTGTGGGAACAAAGGGTTCAGCAACACTTGAAATTGTGACAATCCCCTTTTTTAAATTACTCTTATATATGAAAAATATATGTCTTTTGCAAAGGTATTTACGAAATAAAACCCTGCATGTGTCAAAAAGATAACTTTATGCAAATAAAACTAAGCCTTATCCTTGATAATATCTATATGCATGTATTGTTATCTCCTTCTGTAGGGTAAGGTTGGACTTGTTGAGTACTTGGTACTCACCCTTGCTTTGTTGAACAGAGGAAGATCCGGACTTTAATCCTGAAGCTGCGTTCGAGTAAGATCGTGTCTGCACCCATATACCCTGTGGCACTAGGATTCATCAGATGTGTATTAGCAATTCCTTTTTCTGGGTCTGTTGGACCTGTATAATGTTGTTGTTACTTTTAATCGTGGCATATCTTCATTACCCACGCTTGTCGAGACTACTGCACTGAGCCTCCTAGGACTAGTATTGTATCACATTTGAGTTTCTAAATGAATAGGAGCGCTTCAATTTGACAATATACAAAAAAAATATCATTTTTCTAATGCGACAAGCACTTATACGTGGTTATTATACTCCTGAAACTTTATATTATTTTTTGAGCATCTTAACGTCCTCAAATGAAAAAAAACTCAAAACTACAAAGTTGTAGATCCCATCAAAAGGTATAATTTTTATATAAATTTCATCTTTATTCGACGTCGTATCAAAGAGTTATGATTTTTCAAAGTTTTAGTCTTGTCATGATACTCCCGATGGCGCAACAGAACAGTACTGTCACACCAGTGGGGGTGGCGTGACAGCATTTTCCACGTCAAAAACATCGTCTAACGTGGCGGGTGTTGCCGCGCTAATGCATGTGGCGCGACAATGTTATTTGGTCGCGCCAGCAGCGCTGGCACGACCAAAAGTGTCAGATCCAATATTTTTTTAGGAGCGATTATTATTAAAATATTGAGGCTGTGTTTAGTTCCCCATGGAATGCAAAATGTCAATTACTTTGGAATAATGAAATGTAAAATGCCAAAAATTTTATAAGTGTATTTAGTTCCATCCAAAATGCTAAATTTTTCATGGGGTGGGTGAGGACTTTTTGACTTTTTGGCTTTCTTTGCCTCTTGAGGCCAAAATCCAAAATGGAGAATGGATACCTTTTTGCCAAAAATTTTGCATGGTGTTTAGTTCCATTCTGCAAAATGATGGGCCAAAACTCAAAATTTTTTAGGTGAAATGAGGAACTAAACACACCCTCAATAAAAAAGGATTAAAAATAAAAAAATCCTGTGGTGGGGCGGCCCCCCAGCTACTGGTGGCGTAGCCTCAAGCCCCTGGACCCCTTCTTCCCTGTCTCCGGCTGCCGAGGACGTGAAATGCTGACTGCCCAGGCGCCGAGCAGAACTGCACGCTGCGCCATTTCAACGAACGAGCAGAGGCTCTATGGCTGCTGGGTCACTGGGACACTGGGCCTTTTCTTTGGTCAGTTTAGTTTAGTCCAGTAAAGAGCCCAATTTGTTTCCCCAATTCCCCGATCGCAATCCGCTATCGTCCGCATCGAGCGCAGCCGTACCATGCGCCCGCACTTCTGCATCAAGGTTGTGACTCGCGACTGCGCAAGGTCACCGCTACAGGTCACCACGGCGCTGCCGCTACTCCATCTGCTGGCCGCCGCCAGGCGCTAGCGGCCCTGCCAGCCAACGCCCGGCGCCCATCTGCCCCGTCGGCCAGCTACCG
Organism: Saccharum hybrid cultivar R570; assembly: GCA_038087645.1. Lineage (NCBI taxonomy): Eukaryota > Viridiplantae > Streptophyta > Magnoliopsida > Poales > Poaceae > Saccharum > Saccharum hybrid cultivar. The sequence continues at coordinate 5,458,055 of JAQSUU010000112.1, read as the reverse complement.
GCCGGTGCCCAGCGCCCATCCGCTCGCCGGGCGCCGCCAGCAGGTGCCCAGGATCTGGCGATGGAGGGAGGAGGAGGAGAGGAGGGGCGTGATTCTACTTTTCGGCATAACGTGTGATTGCAGCGTTTTTGCTATGATTTATGTGATTGTAATATACGAATGCGGTGCGTTGCGAATATGGTGTCTTTTTTGTTTATTTTCTCGTTGAAATTCATTCCACCTATATTTTTTTCTGGCTCCGTCATTGGTATGGATCTAACAAATGAGACCTACATGTCAGAGGCAAGACTCCACCTTAGAAAATCATATCTTTTTTATATGACCTTGGATGAAGACAATTTTTATATGAAATTTGTAGTCTTCGGTGGGGCCTACAACTTTTTCATCTGAGATCGTTAATATGCTAAAAAATAAATATAAAGTTTCAGCAACATATTAACCGCGTACCAGAATTTGTTGCCTTAGAAAAACCATATCTTTCTTGTATGATGTCGGATAAAGATATTTTTGATATGAAAGTTGTACCGCTCAATGAGATCTACAACTTTCAAGTTTTGACTTTTTTTATTTGAGCAAATACTAAAAAATAATGTAAAATTTCAGCAACATATTAATAGTGTACCAGGGCTTGTCGTCTTAGAAAAATCATGTCTTTCTTATACGGCGTCGAATAAAGATACTTTGTATATGAAAATTATATCCCTCGATCAGATCTACAAATTTCTAGTTTTTGAGTTTCATCATTTCAGCTCGTTAATATGATTAAAAAATATAAAATTTGAGCGTCATACAGATCGCGTACAAGGGATTGTTGTCTTTTTGTATGGTGTTGGATAAATATTTTTTTATACAAACATTGTAGGTCTCGATGAGATGTACAAATTCGTAATTTTGAGTTTTGTCATTTAAGATAGTTAGATTCCCTAAAATAATATAAAGGTTCGACAGTATATTAATTGTGTATCAAGCCTTGTCACCTTAGAAAAATTATACCTTTCCTGTGATAAAGATACTTTGTTTACTAAAATTGTAGTCCCCAATGAGATCTACAAATTCTTAGTTTTGAGTTTTGTCATTTGAGGTTGTTAAGATTCTAAAAATAATATAACATTTTAACAGCATATTAATCGTATTTTGTATCTTTTTTAAAAATATAACTTTAAATAAAAAATATCAAACCTAGAATTTGTAGATCTTGATCTTTTTGAGGTGACAAGCCCTGGTACACGGTTAATATGTTAATATGTTGTTAAAACTTTATATTATTTTTTTTGCATCTTAGAACAACCTCAAATAATAAAACTTAAAACTAGGAATTTATAGATCTCATCAAGAGCTACAAGTTTTATATACGATGTATCATTATCTGATGTCATATAAGAAAAAATAGGATTTTTTTTAATACGTTACATGGTTAATATGTGTTGAAAATTCTATATTATTTCTTATCATGCTAACCAAGTTATATGAAAAAAAACCAACGCCGGAAGGGAACGATAGCGACGGGAAGTGTTGAGATTAATTAGGATTAATTAATTATTAGTGATCAATTTATTATTAATCACGTCATTAGCAACTGCTAATAACAGTTTCCTATAGGCATATTAGATAGACACCTCTTCACAAAGAGGCACCTTTTGGCCAACAGACATTTGTCCTTTGGCTTGTAATATATACCTGTACACTGTTTATCAATCAATACGATGATCATTCATCGATCACAATTTCCTCTAAAACGTTATCACGCACGTTTGCTCTCCACTGGTTACGAGCCAGAAAGCAAGAAGACGTCGATGGCCGATGATGCAGTTGCACGTCGTTTTCACTGCAGACCGTCGGCGTCATCTCCACCAACGAGCAAGGCCGGAGAAGATCGCTGGCATCGCTGTCTCTCCTGCGAGGCACGCTCCTTCTCCGCTGAGACGAGTTCGCGGGCGTCGCTGCTTCTACTACAAGTCCAGACGGAACAAGAACAGACGATGGTGTTCTTCACACCGATGAAGAAGAACTCACGAATCATGGTAACAACCATCGAGAATGAGTTTGTCGTTATTTACCTTCCTCTCGACGCCTGTCCTTGCGGTTGTTTTTCTGCAGCCTTGCGACCGGAGCGACCGCCGGCGGTGACCGCGGCCCGCTGCGCCTAGCGGGCCCTAGCGGAAGGGCACGCGCGCACGTGTGGTCCCGCGGCAGGCGGCCTCCACGCCTCGGCCTCGCGCGGCCTTGCGCCCGCGGTCGGCAGCCTCCGGCGCCCCGGGCACGCGCTCGCGGCAGCGGCCCCCGTGGTCAGGCAGACATGGCCCGGTGCTCGGCCTCCCTCGTGCGGCACTGCACCGCGGCGGCCAGCCCCGCGCGGCCTCTGGGCCGGCAGCCGGCGGCCTGTGGCCCCTGCGCCCGGCGACTCGGGGCCCTGTGCCTGCGGCGGCCGGCTGCTGCCGCGGCAGCCCCGCGTGGCCTGGTGCCTGCGATCGGTGGCGACGACCGGCTGCTCCATGGCTTGAGCGACAGCAGCGGCGTCCTCACGGTCGAGGAGGCCCGAGGCCGAGCGACGTTTCCCGAAGGGAAACTGTACGTCCGTGAGATTGGGATGGGAAAGGATAAGGTTGTGCAGATTTGCACATAAACCCTTTCCCTTTCTGTGCATTACATGATAGTTCTGAAAGATTATCAACGTATATTAGATTTATGTTGTAGCCCTCAGATACATTGTGCAATATATTGATAAATGCTTGTTTTAGATTTTACGTCTAAATAAATTATGATGCACAATATTTGCCTTGCGTAAATAGATGATTTTTTTTTAGACATATCGATCCTCAGAAATTGCATCATAATATATAATTGCGTAAATAGATGGTTTCCTGTTTTAGTCATGGACTCTAACAATATTAGTATGGTAGAGTTTTTACTCCTATACATTGTTTGCTTTAAGGACAGAAATTTGTTCATGTCTTAACATACATAGTTTGTCGATTTTGGTTTTCGGCAATTAATTCTAATTGCAACAAAATCAGTCATCTTAATTAATTGATAGTTAATTAAGGATGGATGACTTTAGGCCCATATTGGCCTAGTGTGCAAAAGCAAAATAGCAGCTAAACTATTTTTGCTAGTAAGACTAACATAGGAAGTGGTTTTTGCTTTGAATCCTACAGAATTTTGCATAGTTATGCCACTAGCCCACTATAGCATCATGTGCTTTGTAAGTTTTCTTGTTTTAACAGTATCAGTACAGTAGAGTGTTTATTTTTGTACTTTGTTGACCTTGTTAATTTGGCAATTTTTCCATAAATTGTATTTTAACAACGGTAGATCCTCTTAATTAAGTGTTTTTTAATTAATGATGGATTATGCAAAATTGTTATATTCATATCTTAGATACATTCAGGATCCTAACATAAGTAATGGAGTCCTAGGCATTGGCTGCGCTGAATTCATCTTGAATTATTCGGCCCAGAGACCGTGCCTATGGCAGCGATTATTCGCCCATTGCTGAGAGGTCTACATCAAGTTTATTTAAACTTGATGATTACCTACTTTGTGTTGTCCCAAATAAGTGTTTTGGAAATATGAGAATAGTACACCTTTATGGTGACTACCTTCATTCATTATTAAAGACTACACACAGGTAGTAGAGTCTTAGACATTGGCTGCGGTATATTCCTACGAATATATCAGCCTAGAGACCGTGCCTATAGCAGCAATTTATTTGCCTACTACTGAGAGATCTACTCTATGTTTCGAACATAGAGATTATCTACAATGTGTGTACTAATGTTAATAATGATTGTTTGTGAGGTCTACACATCTTGTGATTACCCTCTAGTTGTTGGAAAGTTTACATTTTGTTGACTACCTCCAACAACCCAAAATAAAGTGACAAGATATGAAACCCCCTAAATTTTGCATTAGACAATGGACATTAACATTGATTATTCAGTAATGTCCATCGGAATATGTTGTAACACTTGTTGTCAATGCATAACTATTGTGAGTATCATATTGATGAATTTGATACTCGACAATATTTATGGATTTCTATATATTAGATAAGAATTTTATTGATTTATTGTCATATATAGACTGTACGGGAATCATTCCAATGAGGAATGATATGTGCCTAGTGGACATTTTTACCACAAACTCTATAATTAAGGAAGCAAAATATTTCAGGTTCTTATGATAAGAAGAGGGAATAATTTTGGTCATCACTAATATGATGCGATGATAGTTTGGCTTGTTTTACCACTATCATCCTTCCTATCGATATTGAGTTAGTTACTAAGGATATTTAATTATGTCCTATACACTCGTATCTTACCAAATTATAGAGATATCCAAATGTGTTTTCATATGGAAACACTAAAACGACAACATTGGATATGGCATATAAGTAATGAGATAGGTCTCATTTTGGTTGTATTATGCCTACAACCATCCCCCATACAACATGTTGCGTATTAGAATTTTTCACAATGTTGATACATTCAAAGATTTAGAATGGTCAACTTGGCCATCCAGAAGGATACGTGAAAAATTATTGGCAATTCTTTTGGTCTAGATTTTCTCCTATTAAGGACACAATAAGGGCCATAGGGAAACAGATTTTAAGACCCTCTTATCTTAAAATCAGATTGAATACCTTAGATTTCTGGAGCACATTCAAAAGAATATGTATGGGTCCGATACAAAGATTATATGGACAGTTCAGGCATTTCATGGTTGTAAAGATACATTCGCGAGATGATCTAGAGTGTGGAAGTATCCACATTCAACCATGCATTTGGTAGATAATGCTTCTTCATATGAGCATTATCCTGCACATTACTAAACTTTTGTGCCTACAATGACGATTGTAAGGTATAATACAAGTTTAGTTAGATATCCAAAAGAGGATAAGTGAAATCTATAAGTATGACATTAATGTCATAACAGGACCATATTAGTAAATTGCTATCGCCAACTTCATGTTGGGGTCACGTAGATTTACACACTACTGACTTATGATTAATTGCATATCCCCTATATGCATTTAGTACGTGAGAATCTAGGAAGATTTCCTATTTGCATAAGATTAGGGTTACGTTGTATAGTACCAATCTCACCACCACAGCATACTTGATGGGTTCACACAGGAAACTGGGGATCAACGAGAGATTTTAATCTCCGTCGATTATTAATAAGTATCGAGATCTCTTATTCAAGATCTATTTACAACCTGTATGCTGATTTCATTGAGCTTTTCTAGGCATTAGGGGGAGATTAGTAGTACCATATGTAATGCCCGGAAATTATCTAGAATGCATAAAGCATTTCAAGCTCAGGATCACGTACTAAATGAATTGAACATTGAGTTCAAAGAATTGTTGATTTGCATAAGTATTGCAAATAATCTGCCAAATGTATTTACTAATTATAATCCATTGCAACTATGTGCTAGAAAGAGTAGTGGTATTAAGTAAACCACTCAACTCCCAATTATAAATAAGAGGGGGAGTAGTATGGTCATGAAGCAAGATTGTTCATGCTAGCAATAGAAGGTTTTCCTTCTAAGATAGTAAATGCAGGTCAACCTATATGGTTAGCAATACCTATTGGGTAAATATTAGTTATTACCCCGTGGATATATGTCATCCACAAACTCAGCTCGGAGGTGCACCAAACACTGAAGCTGGGATATCGAAAAGCCCTGACTCTCATTTTAGGAAGTCATGATGAGTCAAGCAGGGTTCTTTGAGTTTTGATAGACTGAAGAATTATATAATAGAAAGGCTACATTTGTCGACAAAATATTTTTCTGAATAGATTGTATACAATATTCCAAGTCATCCAGTTAATAAGACCATGGCAGAGTGCTTTGTCACTCTTACTGGATTAGGACTTGTTGAGTAATGTAATACATATAGAGATAGTCTTGCTCACCAGAGAAAAGGTGTTCTGGGCTGTGATGCCAACACCTCATTATACCTTTACTGTACAAAATGTTTTCATCCTAGATTGGATTGAGAACAACATGATGGTGAGTTACAAAGCAAGACTAGTAGCACAAGGGGTTTACGCAAAGCCCAAACATTGATTTTCAATGCAAATTATTCTCCATAGTTTTATAAATTTCCGATACTACCTTTTTATTGGCAGTACAAAAGCATCTATCTTTGTAGTTGATAATTGATAGATGTAGTGATCACATATGATCACTTGATTTGGAGTATTTGTGAAGCTTCTGGGAAGGAGTTCACATACTCAATCCTCATAAATAAAATCGCAACATATATCGTGTATTGCTTAAGTCAATATGTGGCTTTAAGCAGATAAGTCGAATTTGGTACAATCGATTTTGTGAGTATTCCTTGATCAATTATAGGGATACAGATTGATTACACGTGGTATTCTTTTGAAGTCCCTGATTGGATTTCATAGTATTATATAGTTGTCAATAATCTTGACATCATTGGGAATGAACACTTGTTAATAGCACATTGTAATCTAGAGACGGGGTTTTGAGATGGGAGATATAGTCTAAACCAAAATTTCATTTTGTGTTTAGGACCCAAATATCTTCTCTCAGGATTTTATACTAAAGCTATCTATATCCACATCATATTGATTGATACAATATGAAGATATCCTATGGTTGTTCCACCTCACGATAGAGGAGGATTGTTTTATACCATAGTGATTGAGAAGAGATATTGGGACAAGTTGTCAATTATCTTAGTGCTATTTATGCGCTAATATATCTTGCAAAGTTCCTCGCTGGATATCATTTTGCAATGATTTGCTATATAATAACAGCGCTACTCCTACCAAATATTGGTAGATTAAAGTTATGAATATCTTTTGATATTTCAAAATAGCACATGTTGTCTTGGTATAATCCAAGATCCAATTATATGGATATAATGATTCTAGTCATTCATAAGATCCCCAATTCCAGATCATTGAAATAAGCTTTACATAACAATCATTTTGATACTATATTCACAAGCCATCACATGAATATGTATAGCTAGTCAGAATGATATATCACATACTGAGGTTATGTGATATTGACTCTATTGAATCAAAGGTCATTATCTTGAAAAGGTAATGCAACTTGTGTTGTTTAAGATAAAAACAAGTTATACCTAATGTAATATTTTTGCATTAAGATATTGTTCTGTTCCATAAGTAAATGGGCATATGAACATTTGCAAACCAAATCTTGTGATAATCTCATATAGATATTCACAGAGTCTACCATACTCCACATTTCTTATGTGTTGAGTACATTGGTATGAATTTAATTAATTAGCTTGAGGTTTGCAAGTATCAGGGGGAGAGTCTCCCTGATTAATAACTTGTTATCAGGGGGAGAGTCTCCTTGATTGATATCTTGTTACAAATATCATATTGCACTCTTTTCTTTGTATGAGTTCTTTTCCGTTGGATTTCTCATATAAAAGTTTTTAATGAGGCAATATCAACATAAGATTATGTCATATCATCTATTTTCCCCATAGGGGTTTTTGACGGATAATATTGGGACATAAGATGCATTGTACTCTTTTCTTTGTGTGAGTTTTTTCTTTATGGTTTCTCACATAAAGTTTTTAATGAGGCAATGTCTATACAAAGGTATATGCTATATCATCTAGTTTTCCCCACCGGGGTTTTTGGAAGATGATATTTAAGGCATATTGACCCTATGGTCAAGATGCTTTTAGACTAAGACTTTGAGTTTACTCAAAGGGTCTAATAACATTGGTGATTGTATATCATGATGTTTCTCCTTATTTTTCCCACTGGGTTTTAAGGAGTTTTGTCTGATATACTGTTATTACTTTGGTTTTTCCCATAGGGTTTTCCAAAGGAGATGTCATATTATCTATTTTTTCCTACAGAGGTTTTTGAAGATAATATTTATGACATATTGATCTTTGATCAAATTGTTTTTAGACTATGTCTTTGGGAACACCTTAAGGGTCTATTAACATCGGGAGTAATATATATCATGGTGTTTCTCCTTATTTTTCCTACTGGGTTTTAAGGAGTTCTGCATGATATATTGGTATACTTTGGTTTTTCCCACATGGTTTTCCAAAGGTTCAAGATAATGACTGATGAACGAACAACAACAACGGTGTCTACGAGGGATCAATTGATCAAGAGGGAGTGTTGAGATTAATTAGGATTAATTAATTATTAGTGATCAATTTATTATTAATCACGTCATTAGCAACTGCTAATAACAGTTTCCTATAGACATATTAGATAGACATCTCTTCACAAAGAGGCACCTTTTGACCAACAGGCATCTGTCTTTTGACACTCAATACGATGATCATTTTGTCCTTTTGACACTCAATACGATGATCATTCATCGATCACAATTTCCTCTCAAAGGAAGGACGCTGACTCGTTGCAGCATTTGTCCTTTTGACACTCAATAGTCCTTTTGACACTCAATACGATGATCATTCTGTCCTTTTGACACTCAATAGTCCTTTTGACACTCAATACGATGATCATCGATCACAATTTCCTCTCAGAGGAAGGACGCTGACTCGTTGCAGAAAACCCACCCCCACCAACCCCCGCCCGACAATTCCGCAAGTGTTGTCAAGAGCCACCCCGCCCCCGCCACCCCCACCCCCCCCCCCCCCCCCCCCCCCCCCCCCCCCCCCCCCCCGATAAATACCGCCGAGGCGCATGCGCCCCATGCGGACATCCCCGCACGCAGCAAGCGCCGCCGCGTTCCCGCCATGCCGACCACCCTGCAGCTTCGCACCAACGGCGACCACGGCGGTGCCGTCTCGATCGGCATAAGCCCAAGCGAAGCAATGGTTGCTGCAGTCGGCAGCGACTCGAAGCTGCTCCAGCGCTGGCTGTGCGCGTCAGGCTTGGCTACGATGGTGATGGATGCAGCGACGGCGTTCTACAGATCGCCGCACGGAGCGGTCTTCGAGCAGCACAGGTCCGCTTACTACGCCACCCTCGCCGGAATTTTCGCCGCCGGGCTGGGCGAGGTCGGCACGGCCTGCTGGCTGGCTAGCTCCAGCCAGCAAGGCCGATCCGGCGGTCGCGCATTCCGCACCAGCGTCGTCTGCGCCTCCATCGTGCCTCTCGTTGCCATAATCGCTCTCGGCGGATTCTCAGTCGTCATGAAGGGCTAAGCCGGGAAGGCGGGAAGCGTCGGTGAGTTGGCCAGGTACCGTTTGTGGCTTGGTGCTGATGTGTGTGTTACTGCTCTGCATGCATGGTCTCCTGTTGTTGGATTCGGATCATCCGGGGTTGCATCTTCTTTTTCTTCATATATATAAAGATAAAGAAAAAAAAGTCCCTCCTTTTCTTTTCTTGTTTTTGGTAATACTAGTATATTGTGTAACAGCACTAGTCAGCTGTGGATTGTTGTACCAGAATAATTTTACCATGGTGTTGTATTAATTAGTGTTGAATAAGTCAGTAATCACGCGAGCTTGTGTTTGTGTTTGTGTTTGTGTTTGTGTTTGTGTTGAATCGAGTTAAGATTTTGCACCTGTTTTTAATTAAGTTTCAGCCTGTTCGTTTCGCTAGTTTATTGTGGCTCAAAGTACTATTCGCTGGTTTGTTGTGAGAGAAAAACAATGCTAGATGACTATTGATTCCGCTGAATAGCTCAAACGAACAGGGTATTTGCATCCTCTACCGTCGATGTGAATTGTCATTTCCAATGGAACAGTTCCTTGCAAGCCAGGCCTGCCTAGATCTATGAACCAAGACACCAAGCCCAAATATAAATTTGCGTTTTGGGGAAAAAATAATATTGAAACAACTATATTTGTATCTATGCCTATTAATAAAAAGGCAAAATTTTAAACTTGCCTTCAGGCTCTCGCTCGAGAAAATTGCATTTTTAGCAGCCCAAACAATGCGCTTCGCAAAACTAGCATCCGAAACAAAGTTTTCATAAAAATAGCACCCAAAACAATTACTTCTTGTTTTCTGTACCATTTCACTTTTTTTCTCTCTCTTTATTTCTCCTAAAATCTGGACAATACTGCCCCTGTGCTAATCGAGAGCCTTAATTCACGTAACATCCACATCTGCTGGGCACTGGGCAGCGCTGGTCGCCGGTGCAGGCCTGGACGCTGACTGCGTGCGTGTGACTGCATGTGCCTGGATACATACACTAGACGGCCACATACCCATATAATAGAATAAACAAATTTATGCGTATCACACGTTCATAATTTGAGATTAAATGAGTTCATCTCAGAGATAAGGATAAACGAGTTCATCTCACAGATCAAGGGAAAACGAGTTCATCTCATAGATAAGGAAAAACGAGTTCTTCTCACAGGTAAGGAAAAAAACTAGTTCATCTCACAAATCCATAAATTAAACCTAAATGAGTTCGTCTCATATCAAATAAAAGTGACCACATCTTGCAAAATATCATTCATCCAATATGTAGCTTTCTCTTTGGAGTCATCTTCTTTGGTGCAGGTGCAGTAGGTATCCTCATAGGAGTAGTGGTGGAGGTCTGTGAAGAACTGCCCTCTCCCATTAAAAAAGCAAGAAGCTATGAACCCATATGCAAGTGGGTACATCCAATTATGACCATCAACTGCTATAGCCGAGGCTAAATGACCATTCCATCTTCCATTAAGTGTTGTAGAATCTATGCTCAAGTAAGGCCTACATCCTTCCAAGAAACCATCAATGCATGGTTTAAGAGCATAGAAAAAACGATGGAAATATACATTACCATCAGCTTCAATTACTTCAATCTCCACTACACTTCCAGGTGACCTCTTCAGTACCTCGGCCTTCCATCTGAAGAGTAGCTCAAAACTCTCTTCCCATTTACCATAAACCTCAGCCATAGCTTTTTCTTTACCCCTCCATACCTTGTCATATGAAATTGTGACAGAGTAATCTTTTTGCAACTTCTCTTGCAATTCTTTAGCACCCATATTGGGAGAATCCCTAAGGATACTCACGGCCTTGCTAGCTACCCATTTCTGAGAAGCTGCAGTAGTTTTCATCCTCATGGAAGAAACACATGTATGGCGATCAGTTAAAGTTGTGACCTGCAAATTACACAAGTAATAAGAAACAAATAAATTTACGACAATCACACAAATTTTTCAGGAATATAGCTAGCTATATTTACTTGCAGAAACCTCTAAATCTCTCCTTATCAGAGTGCGCTGTCCCTAATTCAAACTCCTCATTGATAGCAAATTGCCGCACTGCCAACCTGAACTCGTCCATTGATGGGTACATTTTGTGGATGGTCCTTATCATATGAAATAACCAACTCAGTCGGTATGTCATCATTATTAGGAATCACAACATCATCGTCATGACTACCCTCCTCAACCATCACACGATCATGTGATGCAGCTACCTTTCCTGACTCCTCGTCTCTCAAGCCTAAAAACACATACATCTGATCTTCACTCAAAAGTTCAATTCGTCCTTCCTCATCATGTTTTTCTACGATCTGCAAGCTATCCCAATCAACTGGTGCCATAGTTTCCGCAAATTCTAAATCGGACCTGACAAACCATATTAACTTCATCAAACTGCACTTCTAACAGGAATTGGGAGTACAGTCGTTCATCACGTACCTGTGTACTGCAGGCAGTGGGGTCAGCCTCGGCGCGTCGTGCAGCAAGGCCGGAGTCACGGCAACGGGCAGCAGGGCTCTTACCGTAGCAATCAAGTCCCCCTCAGCGATGGGGTGTGCTGCGGCATCAGGCGGAGGCGGCACGTCGGGCCGCGGAGGCACGTCGCGCGGCACGTCGGACGGCGGCACCACATCGGACTCCGGCGTCACGTTGGCCGGCGGTGTCATCTCGAATGGCGGCGGCACGTCGTCCATGGAGAGCCAGCTAGGGCTCGCGTGTGGAAAGAGAGAAGACGAACAACACGATACGAACAGCGGCGGCCTGGATGTTACGTGAATTAAGGCTCTCGATTAGCACAGGGGCAGTATTGTCTAGATTTTAGGAGAAATAAAGAGAGAGAAAGAAAAAAGGTGAAATGGTAGAGAAAACAAGTAGTAATTATTTTGGGTGCTATTTTTACAAAAATATTGTTTCGGAGGCTAGTTTTGTGAAGCGCATTATATGGGCTGCTAAGACTGACTCCAACGGCGTACCCATAACGTGACCTATACCCATTTTGAGGTGCGCACAGTGTTTTTGCGTCGAAAAAACTGCCTCCAACCGAGCAGGCAAACGCACGACGCAAAATGGGTTGAACGCAACGCGCGACGCAAAACTGGGTCTTCTCTCCATCCTTCTGCGTCTCCATCCAGGCTGGGGAGTCCGATTCAGGGCCGCCGCGGGAGGAGTGGCGGCGGCGAGGCAGGGCGAGACAGGGCGCGCCGGAGTCCGTCGTCGGGCGCGGAGCACGCCGTCGGGGCGCGGCGGAGCGCCGTCGGGGCGACACAGGGCCCGTGGGGGCGCGGTGGAGCGCCGTCGGGCGCGAGGCGGAGTCCGTTGGGGCTCGGCGGAGCGCGCATCGGGGCGCGGCGGAGAGCCGACGAGGCACGACGGAGCATGCGGCGGCGGAGGCGACGGCAGCCGAGGCGGCGCTGACGAGGTCCTCTTCATCGACGGCGGCCGAGCGCGTCTGGGCATGACGGCAGTGGGGGCTCGTGCCCGCGCGCCGGCGCGTTCGCCGATGGCCGGGGCTGGGGACCGCGCGCCCGCTTGTCGAGGCTCCCCCGCGCCCCTTGAGCGCTTGCCGGTGGCGGCGGCCCGCGTTGGGCGGGTGTGGCGGTGGCCGGGTTTGGTGGCAGTGGCGACCGGCGATGAGAGAGAAGTCTAGGCTGGCGGAGGAGTTTTGGGTCCGCTGTTGGAGACGAGTAGTTTTGCCTCACGCAGCTTTTCACTGTGCACCACCCAAATCATCGAATGCCTCTCCCATTTGGCTACTGTCTGTTGGAGACAGTCTAAAAATGCAATTTTCTCCTATCGCTCTCTCCGTCGCGTGGAAGCTGCTTGCTGCCCCGTTAAAAAAAAAAGAAAAAAAGGGCCGCGTCGCCGCCGCCACCACAGGACGCCGCCTACACGGACGCCGGGATGGAAGGGAAGGCCACCGAGGAGCGTCGACGTCGTGGCTGCGCCCATGCGCGCTCGCTGCCGCCAGCTCGCCGCCGTCCGCTCGCTCACTCTGCACTGCTCGCCCACTCTTTGCTGCTCCGTCTCATCCTCCTCGCCCGCCGCTTCGACGCCGCAGGCCGCGACCACAAGCAATATGCTCAACGTGCTGGGCTTCGGCTACGCAGACGCCAAGGCCGCCGAGGCGCAGGGACGTCGGGATGGATTCAAGCAGGGCGGGAGCGGCGCAGACGGACTGTTGTGGACCGGCTCGATTTTGTCCGAAGGAGTCTTAATCGGAATTGGATTGGAAAAATCAAATCAAATCCAAGGTATGTTCGACCTCAAATCCCAGTTCCACACGAATTTTGTCTGCTTTTTTGCTTCTTATATATTGCAGATTTGGTTGGGATATCCTCATGAATTTCCTCGACGTGCAGGAGAAGTTCCTGATCTCTCCCAGCAAAGTACAAACCTCACCTTCCAATTTCGAATTCTGATCTCGACGAGAAGAACAAGTACACACCTCTGAACAAGAACCAAAGATTAGCCGTACACACGATCAACAAGGTTAGCTTCCTCACTAATTGTTCTTATATTCTGATGTCTTGATGAGTAGTATTAGATGGGAATTTTGAAGATTAGTTCATACATACATATTTTGCTTGATGGATTTTCCAGATGCATTTGCTTGTTACAGTAGGACATAGAGCTTCTTGATAGATTGTTGTGAAAGGATCTTCAGATTAGTTCATATATATGTACATTTTGTTGATTTGACTGTTGTGATAGGAACTTCATTAGTTCCAGATGCAATGTGCTTGTTACAGTAGGACATACAGCTTCTTTTCTAATGGGCAGATCTTTAATGTATGGTTTTTGTAACAAGTATAAACTGAGGCTACTAATTAGTTTTTTTTTTTTTGTCTTGCAGATGCAGAATATGAATTCTTTCAATATTAAATCAGACAATGTTGATAACTTAGACGACCGACCTTTAAAGAGACCCAAATGTTCAGAGCTGATGGATTCCAAGTTTGACAAAAATGTGAATGTTAATTTCCCGTCTCCTCCATCACCATCCATCCAGGTATGAAACACAAATAACCCACACTCTCCTTTCAGGTCAATAACTGTCTATTCCACCATGTCCATACAGTCCTTAGCTGCTGGTGTTGTAATCCTGATCTCGCCAGATTCTAACTGGTAGGGCCTGGTTTGGTTGCTGCTACTATTAGGCAGGATTTGATGGTCATGCTATTTTTCTTTTTTAATCTGTGTCAACATAGTCTCATTTCCTCTTCTCCCTATGGTTGCATATAGGAATCTCACAAAGTATACCACTGCTGTCAATTTTAGCGAAGAACGAATCAGTTGGTCTGTGCATCCCTAACTTTCGATCTAACTAGATAATTTCGTTAATATATCGCTTTTAATTTAACTTGTGGATCATAAGCTGGAAGTTTGTAACTTAAAGTTCATATTTTGACTAACAACACAATTTATTATTAAACAATCTTCTTTTAGCAGGTGGGTCGGTGGGTGGAAAGTGCAAATCTATTGAACTCATCAAGGACAGCTACCGCGGAAGGTAATTTTTGTTGCATTTGCTGTTCAAGAACTGCTACCATGGAACGTAAATTTTGTTGCATTTGCTGTTCAAGAACTGCTATCAGCCTATCATGGAAGGTGTTTTCAAGATCATCATAAATATCATTGCATTTGCTGTTTGCTATTCCAACAGGACCCTCTTTGCTATCATGTACCTATTCAGGTCATTGTCATAAACTTATCTGTGAACTACTTGTGCTCATTATAATATGCAAACGAATTCATGTATATGATTCTAACATCCTTGCAAAACTAGCAGCTTTGTCCTGGATGGCGCATAGATGGCTGGTTTGCACTGAATTGTGCTGGACATGGTTACAGATAGGTACTCCTACTCCTTGAATAGTCTTTCAACTCTGGATATGTAGGGCCATGCCCGAATTAATTTCACAACTCATGTTGCTTCTCTTCAAGGTCACATTTGCTTCTACATTAGACCTTCTCTCTCAGTTACAGGTAATGAATGCATGAGAACTGAAGAACGCCGAATCAGCAATATTCCATGATGTAATTGTTGCCTCTGCTTTAGCCCTATTGTAGCATGAAGCTTGAACATGGTGCTAGATGCTGACTGGGTTTTGATTTAGAAGACAGCTGGAATTACAAATGAAATTCAAATAGCTACTCTTCGAAGAGAGGCTACTCTGAACTTCAAGGTACGGTACACAGATTGCCTCCCCCATCTTTTCCTGGCTCTGGTCTTCACACAACATTGGGAAACACAAATTCTTCTTCTGGCTTTTGCTCAGAGACACTCATCACAAGGAACATGCTTAGAAGAAAAAAAAATGTTCCTTGATGATTACACCTGTGTACTTTGCAATACTGGAAGTGAAGAAAGTTGCTTTCATCTCTTTTTTGGAATGTCCCTTTAGTGTGGACTGCTGGAACACTCTGAACATTTCCTGGGACGCCTTGTTATGGACGTCGTTGGGATTGGGAGGAGAGAGTCGAGAGAAGATTGGGAGGAGAGAGTCGAGAGAAGCGGCGGCAGAGCTACAGTACCCGCGCGCTACAGTGCCGCGGGTACTGTTCACGTCGGTGAGAGGCGGAGGACCGGTGGCTAGGCCTGTGAGGGGCGCTGGGAACGCCGGCCGCGGGGCTTCGCCCACGGCCGGCGAAAGAGAAGGTTTTTTCTTCTAATCTCTTGCATGATTAGATTGATACATCTGCTCTCCTTATATAGAGAGGATTTCTTGACTTACAAGCAAGGCTTACTTGACCCCTAAGTAAGCGACTAATTAACCCTAATGGGTTATGGCCCAATAGGCCCTTGACTCTTCTAACACTACACCCCACCTGGACATGCAGCTCGTCCTCGAGCTGCAACCTAACTCGACTCTGCTAGACACAAACCTAACACCTAAAAACAAGCCTTTTACATCTTGGCTTATTTTATTGACCACAAAAT
Source organism: Saccharum hybrid cultivar R570 (assembly GCA_038087645.1). NCBI lineage: Eukaryota > Viridiplantae > Streptophyta > Magnoliopsida > Poales > Poaceae > Saccharum > Saccharum hybrid cultivar. The sequence continues at coordinate 5,441,957 of JAQSUU010000112.1, read as the reverse complement.
AGATTATGACTCTTTATTTTTTATTTTTTTGGAGATACGACGGACACCCTCCTCATAATGGACATGCACGTGTATAGCCACCTGGATCACATGGAGCCCACCGGAACGAGAGGGGTGCACGGGTATAGCCACCAGGAATTAGTCGCGATAGCGACCAGCGGAGACGTCCTCGCGGCGGCCGGTGCCGGAGCACGGCAGCGCTAATTAAGGTCCGCCTACGGGTGGCCACACACCCGCGTCCCCAAACGCCGGCGCTGTAGACACCGAGTTCGCCACCCAAGGTGGCGATGCCACGCCCGATCTCCATGACGCAGCGGACGAGATCGGGGCCCTCCATGTGGCGAAGCGTAGCCTGGTGGTGAAGCAAAGAAGCACGGGGCACAGGCACCAGCTGCAACCCACGCATCTCCTGCGCCTGCCGTCGCGCCAGGAGTCCGCGTGCTGCAGCCTGTAACCGCACCGCCGCCAGGACCGCCACCCGCATCTTCTAGCGCATCTCCTGCAGCCGCTGCCGTGCTCGGAGACCGCGCGCAGCAGCCTACAGCCGCACCACAGCCGACACTTGGTGAATAAGCATCGGCTGCGCTGCGATGTCCTTTCGCTGCTTGATCTGCTGTGCGGTGTCTGCCTTCGCGCGGCGAAGCACCGCTTGGAGGAACTGCGATGGGGTGCGGGGCTGAATTAGCTGCAGATCGCACAGCCGCCGCACTCGCCGGCGCGCCAGGAGGCCACGCGCCGCCGCCTGCAGCCGCACCGCCGCCGACACCTGGCGCGCAAACGCTGCCTGACGGCTCTCCATGGCGGCCAACCATGCGTTGACGTCGGCCATCGCCTTGGCGAGCTGATCCCACAGCGGCTCATCGAAACCTGACATCTCCGATACCAGATTGTTATGGATGTCGTTGGGATTGGGAGGAGAGAGTCGAGAGAAGCAGCGGCAGAGCTACAGTACCCGCGCGCTACAGTGCCGCGGGTACTGTTTACGTCGGCGAGAGGCGGAGGACCGGCGGCTAGGGCTGTGAGGGGCGCTGGGAACGCCGGCCACGGGGCTTCGCCCACGGCCGGCAAGAGAGAAGGTTTTTTCCTTCTAATCTCTTGCTTGATTAGATTGATACATCTGCTCTCCTTATATAGAGAGGATTTCTTGACTTACAAGCAAGGCTTACTTGACCCCTAAGCAAGCGACTAATTAACCCTAACGGGCTATGGTCCAATAGGCTCTTAACTCTTCTGACACACCTCTCTCAAGCCCATGGATATGCTGATCGAAGCCGGAACATCTTTTGGCAGTCCTATCTTTAGAGAAATCATGATTACTGCCTGCTGTTCAATTTGGAAAATCAGGAATGCAGTCATCTTTGACAGTGAACATCATAGCATTATTAGTTGGAAAATCAGATTTAAGGAGGAGCTTGGTTTCGTGAGTATCAAAGCCAAGCATAGTGTGAAGTTAGCACAAGATTTGTGGAAGGAGAGTTACTCTTAATGTTTTGTTATTTTTTCCTTTTTGAGTTTTGCAAGCTTTGTAACTTGTACATATACATATATATATACAAAAAAAATTAGGTAGGGGGCTCCCCTGCCGTTGTCTTCAAAAAAAATTCCTGCCTCACTGGTCCAGTGTTTTTTTTTGTCACTTCTAGATTTTAATATAATCATGCATTATAGGATGGACCCATGGAAAAGATCCAGAAGATAGCATGCTATTCTGATACGGAGGTGCAAAAGCAATCGTTGGCGCTGTGGTCTATGACGAGAGCATAGCAGGTAGAAACACGGTTATAGGCATAAACAGATAATTACCAAGCTTTATTATACTGCTAAGTGTAAACATCAAACAAATAAGTTTTTGTTACCCGTGGCAACGCACGGGTATATTTCCTAGTCAATAAAAAGAGAAAAGAAAAAAGAAAAAGAAATGTAACAAGAAAGGGAAAAAGAGACGTACAGACGTACCTGATTACCTGGTGCCGTATCGGAATCATGCATGCCTCACGCAGTTTGTGAAATATCTTGTTCAAACTCGACTCGACTTTGTTTGTGAGATATAAAAATAATAAATTTCTAACAAATCGTTTGGACAGCTTTTTAGCTTAAAATTTGTTATTTTTATATCTCACAAATGAAGTCGAGTTTGGACAAGATATTTTACAAGGTTGTATATCATCATATCATCTACATATGTGATTTTTTATTGTGAATTTAGACGACTTTTTTGTCGTGGTTTGCACGAGTTTTCACAAATTTTATGATTTTACCTGATACGTTGGCTTACTGATGACACTCCCAGGATGAGGCAACAATGTTCAGGAAGAGAGGAAATTAAAGGTTGAGAAAGCAATGACAGTCCATGATAGTGATAGGAAAGGTTGACCAAATGGTTTTTTAGAATCTGGAGGGGCCGGAGCCCCTAAGCAAACTGCAAATACATTAAGATCAAGGTAGCACCGTAGCAGGGTCACAGGCAAAAAAAAAAATCAGAAAACGAAGAAGGAAGTTGAGCGTCTAACGTTGGCTGACAGTGATAGGAAAGAAACGCGCGGGCGCGGCCCACAATGCCATCGTTCGTCAACCCCACCACCCCCTGCGTCCCTTCAATCGCGACGGCCTTGCATCACATACTCCAGTGCCGCACCGTTAGACAAATATTCCATCAACTGAAAAATCTTCAAATTTTGCATTAAACAATCTTACGTTTTTAGCAATATTGACTAATGATGTGACCGAGGATAAGTTTTACACAGCTTGCAAGAACATTTAACGCATAATATGACCCTGCAAGAAGGGGGGGGGGGGGGGGGGGGGGGGGGGGGGGGATTCCGGATCCAATTCAGGTCTCGCATGCATGCACAACTGCTTTTGGAGCTTTGGGGTCAAATCAGGCCATTGTTTTCGCGCATACAGTATAGCTCTGCACCACAGCCACCCTGCCTTTCAATCAGTCCAATACCCCAATACAACTCATACTGATTGATCTCTGGGCTGAAAAGGGAACAAAAGACAAGTCACTTCCGCAGGCATGAGTCCCTACATCTCTTCTAGTTTGAAAATGAGGTCAACTCAACAAAGTACTTGCAATCACCAAAAAAAGAAGAGGATAAATCAACAAAAGCACAGCCCTCTATCAGCAACTAAATCTTTCTGTAACATCATACTGAACACCAAAACAATGACAGGATATACAAACGCAAAAGACATAAACGTTGTCTCTAATTCCTGAGTTAAACCTAGATGCACATGTTTACAACCTAGCAGCTGGTAAGGATCAGACTACTAGTCCCAACTTGCAGTTGCAGATGACAAGGGCTTCTTTGCCATGACAGATACACGTACCCTAAACTCTTGCAAATCTCTTATGGAAGTAAAGTTAGGAAATAAGAGCTTTGATTAGGGGTTACCCCAATCATGAAAACATAAAAGTTACTTTTCACTGCCTAGCTGCCCCCAAACAGCTATAAACAAGGCAGAAGTAAAGTATTGTCAAGTGATCCTAAATAGAGATGTGTGGATAATAGGAATTGAATCAGACACCAAATCATCCAACTCCGGAAGGCAATCTGGTCCAGCTTATGGTTGCGCATTACCATGAATATCACTCTGTTAATGCACGTGGTTCATACTGCAGGGAATTAAGTAACTTTCAATTCAAACACTAAATGAATTGAATTTCTGTTACAATTCAACAAGAGCATATGAGTTAAGCAAGAAAAAAGCAAGCAGATCCATATATGGTTTTAGCTACTAGTCGACCCACATACTCTTATATCAAGATTATATCTACTTTTTTCTCTGATGTATAGAAGAAACAGGGTATTCTATAGTTCAAAAAAAAAACAGGGAATTCTAGGTAGAATACCCCTGTTACATTGCTGAGAAAGGATTAGTTTTAATGGAACAACTTCTTCTGTGATTTATGGAAGCCAAAGAGAATAGGAGGGTACTCTACAAAGTCCATATATAGTACCTCTGATGGTAACAAAAAGGGTTTTCTCATTTTGAGTGAACAGTGGACCAAAACATCCGCCTTTGCTTCCTGTACAAGACCAGAAATCATATATCAGTATCCTATTATTATCGAAAGTTTCAATTACAAATGATGGTGCCTACTGGCAAGTCCAAATTAGAACTCTTGTATAATTCTACGACCAACACACTGATCGATTAAGAAAAGGGCAGGTTTCCCACCAGTAAAAATATTAAGTATAGAAACCATAGAACTACAGACAGAAGACGAATGCATCTTGTATCCCTATCCATTCAGGTTTTCAAAGTTACACATGCAGGTATCAGATAGGGCTTACTTCAGCAAACTCTCCAGTTGTCCGTAGCCTCTGTGCACCGTTTTGTGAAACAAAAGCTTGCCCAAAATTTTCGGGAAAACGATCATCATAAGGTCTTGAATGCTTCGTACCTGACAAAGACAACCACATAAATTACATGCAATGGATAAGGTTCAGCATAGGCACAAGCGTGTCCTTTATGTAACTTTACAAACCAAGGATGATTGATACTTCTAAAGTAGAAGAAATATTGTGTATGCATATGACAAGAGAAGGATAGCAGGGGCTTAGATTATATGCATCGAAATCAAGACCATGAATAATAGTGAGATAAAAGAAAGTAAGCATAAAGAGATGAAGTATGGTCCTGCAAGGTTCCAATTTAAATGTGGACCACAAGATTCAAACAAAAACTACACCACATAATAGCCGTGAAAAGTGAGTAAACAACGCTAAAATTGATCATGAGAGTCTAAAGAAGAAAATTAAGGAACATTCGGAAAGAAAACATCTAGTATGGTACCCAGCATGTCTTTTTTTTCTTTAAAGGTACCCAATATATCACATAAGTATCTACTAAAAGCATATGAAGGGACTGAATGCTGACCTGAGTCACAGTGTTGATTTGTCTGCTTACTGGAGGGAAGCCTGCATATAACAGAAAGGAACATTTACACAGAGGCATAATGATGGTGAAAAATGTAAATGTTCAAAATTCTGATAATATGTTGGCAGATCTATTTGTATGTGCTACCTCTTCTTCTTCTGTAGAAGGAAACGTGCGAGTTCACATGTTGGTTTGCGCTCCACTCTCTTCCTTTGATGCCTCCAAGACCCTCGCAAACTGGCAATGTGGAAGACATTCGTGTAAGGGCACGACTGGACAGCGCTAAGAGAGACGCCTCTTGCTGAACAGGGCAAGGGCTAAGAAGTTGAAAGAAGACTGAGAGAAGTACCCAAGTGGGGTTATTTCTGATGCCGTGGGTGTGCACTGCAGCTCTCGCATTCGCAAGCTGCATTTGATGTCAGGATGAAGATGAAGCAACTCCTGCAGTTCCTCCGAGGTTTTGAGCTTTATGTCCTCCCAGTTCACGGATGCCCTGCAGGCACAAATCAAAGCCATCACAATTCATAAGAACTGAACCTGGAAAGTGCTTTGTTGATTTGGTAGCCTAGGTACCTGGCTTGTGCAGAGGCCATGGAGCGATACAGATCGTTGCGCTCCGCAATCTCGGGGAACTTTTTGCGGAAGGCATCATCATTGGACCAGAAAAGCGAGCTGGCGGCGCGGCCACCTTCCTCGCCGCGGCAGGCGAGGAAAGCAAGCATGGCGTGGTGCTCCATGTTGTGAAGGAAGGAGGTGTATTTCTGGGTAGTGCCCTCCCCCTCCCAGAGGGGTGAGAATCCGCTCAGGTAGGTTCCGGCGGCTTCCCACCGCCCACCCTTCACCAGCTTTTGCAGATGCGCGGCGTCGAAGTACACCATGGACTCCCTCTCAAGCCTGAAAAAATCCATCTAGAAACATTTAGGAGTCAATTCCCCGGTTCGAATCTACGGCTCGGCTCACCTCGACGCCAATGGAGACGCAATAATCGCAGCGAGCTGACAAAACAAAACTTGACAGAAGAAATCAAGCACGAGGGAGCGGATGGGCTGTCGTACGTATGGGCGGTGCTGTGGAGACCCTGGCACTTGAGGAAGTGATCCAACCGGCGGAGGTGAAGCAGAACCACGGGGGAAGACTGAGGCTTCATCCCTCCCGGTTGCCGGCGACGTCTGCTTCCTGTACGAGATCAGAAACCATTAATTCATATCCTGTTAGTATACAAAGTTCTGATTACAAATAATGATGCCTACTGATAAGTCCAGAAATGAAATCTTGTAGACTGTACCACGAACGCACAAATCAGTTACGGAAATGGCAAGATGCCTACTGGCATGTCCAGAAATTGCAAAACCACAGAAAGCAGAAGAATGCAACTTGCAACCTTATCCATTTGCTATGCAAGGTTTTCTAAACAATAGAAGCAGCCATGTTTTCCAACTTCTAAGAAATGTGAAAATACACATATACCGATAGAAAATAAAGTGAAAAAAAATTATATTTTGACAGGTTGAATGTAATACTTAATCTTGGCTTTGAGTGGTTAGTAAATTACTTGATCTAAAATAGAAGTCATATATCATTGTAGAAAACAAAATGTGAATGCCATATGCACAAAACCACAAAGCTGAATACGTAGTCTGCAGCAAGCTTCTTGTGAATCATGTAATAGTAGGACTATTGTATTATGTTTAAAGGATATATGCTACTACTGCTGAATTTAACATCACACACGCACGCACCTGAATGCTTTATCTCGTGACTGACCAGAGGCCTGAACAAAGCAAGGAGATTCAGTGCAGAGTAGTAAGAGCAAGAACATCAGAGAAGAATCCCTGTGTGGACTAAATACCTCTTCTGCATGAAGGAACGGGCAAGGACATGTGCTGGGAGACGGCCAGCTTTATTGTTCCGAGAACCATTGCATCCGCGCAGCCTAGATACACAGTTGGCACTTGAGGTGATATCAGAAAGGAAACTGAGATTGATGGAGGGAGAGCATCGCATGGGAATCAAAATAGTGACTTTGAAGCTGCTTCATGCATGAAAATGAAGATGTATACCTAGGACCAAGTGACAAGATGTAGGCAGGATCAGAAGTGCAGCGTGGTAACTGTGCCTTGGCTTTGAGCTCAGGACACTTGGCAGCCATGTTCAAAATGACCTCTACTGCCATGGGCCTGAAGCGATGATAGAGCCTGGATGCCCTGCAAGTATGGAAATCACGCAATCAATCAATATTGGATATGTAATTACACATTGCACTGCTCAAAAACCATCCTCTTTCTTTTCGAAATAGTTGTTTCAGGTAACTACTAGTACTAGAAGCAAATTGAGGAGTGCAGCTCAGGGTTTTTTTTACCGACCGGTTTCCGGTAACCGCCGGCCTCCGGTAGCGGTAAACCGGTCCGGTTTACCGGTAACCGGCCGAATTCAAATTCAAATTCAAACACTCCTTCAGTTCGGTTCGGGTCCGGTTTACCGGCCGGTTTGACCGGTTTACCGCTCGGTTTGAGTTTGGAATTTTCTTTTTTCTTTTTTTTTTCAAACTTCTATACGTATAAATAAATACTAAACGAACTCGAATTTGAAAAATTTTTACACCATTGGCTTCTATAAATCATGAACTATTTTTAGGAATTTTTTCAGCATTTTTTGTTTTTTTTAAATTTTAAATTTGAATTTGGGGGCCTTAACGGGCCGGGACCGGGATTTTTTTCTTTTTTTTCAAACTTCTATACGTATAAATAAATACTAAACGAACTCGAATTTGAAAAAATTTTACACCATTGGCTTCTATAAATCATGAACTATTTTTAGGAATTTTTTCAGCATTTTTTTTTTAAAATTTAAATTTGAATTTGGGGAATACCTAACCGGACCGGACCGGAACCGGTCCGGTCCGGTAAGGGCGGTAAACCGACCGGTTTTTTTAACCCTGGTGCAGCTAGTCCCCACATAAAAAAGTAGGGAAAAAATACAGTGATTTGTAGTACGGCTACTAGCTAGGTGGTGGAGAATATAATAATTATAGATATAAGAAAGAGGGAGATGATCTGTGAGATTAATTAAAGGAGCACCTGGCTCGGTCGGAGAGCATGGAGAGTAGGATCCTGCGGAGGTGGTGGCCGTCGGGGTGGGATTGCAGGGAGGCGTAGAGGCGCTGGAAGAGGGCGTCGATGTCGTGGGTCCGGCCACCGGCGAGGTCGGCCATGACGCGCAGGATGAGGATGCGGACGACGAGCGTGTCGGCCTCGCGGCTGCAGTCGCCGACGGCGATGAAGCCGAGCACGTATGAGGATGCGTCGGCCCAGCGGAGGTCGCGCAGGAGGCGGCGGAAGTGCGCGGCGTCGAAGAAGGCGCCCGTCTGCTTCTCCAGGCTGCAAAACCGTTGGATGCGTGCGTCATCCATCCGAAACGAAACAATGAGGGTGAGGGTCGAGACAGAGAGGAGGGTGGCAGCGTACGCGTGGGCGGTGTCGTAGAGGCGGTGACGGCGGAGGAAGGAGACGATGCGGCGGAGGCGGAGGCCCGTGAGGGTGCGACGATCGCCGCGGAAGCACCTCGTCGACATCATCATCGCTTCAGTTTTGGGGGAGGAAGAGGCATGAGGAGTAGCTGAGTGGGGAAGGGAAGGGAAGGGAAGAAAAGAGAGAGGAGCCGTCGTGGTGTAGTGGGTTGCGATTGGGATTGGGCCAAGCCCACTGCTCACAACCAACCATTGGATTGGGATTGGGCAAAGCCCACTACTCACAACCAACCATTGGGTTGGGATTGGGCCAAGCCCACTACTCACAACCAACCATTGGATTGGGATTGGGCCAAGCCCAGGTCTAGTATGGCTCTTTGCTTCTCTACAACACTATCATTGTGTTTTACTATATAGCAAGCTGCAGTTGCTAAAAAAAATAGCAAGCTGCAAGCAGGAATTGGGATAAGACGACAATTACAAATACATAAATGAATCATACAAAATCCATCCATCGCAAAGGAGCTAGCTAATGCTGAAAATTCACAATCATCAACGGCTCAGCATCTGGAGCTAATGCTGTTCAAATGGTTCAGTAGTGGAACAAAGACCAACAATTGCACTGCCTACACTGCAACTTCCACTTTCCATGTAACAACATTTTTCCTCTTTGCACTTTCTACCTCAGGGACCTACCTACACGATTATACATACAATATCTCTGGATTATGTTATGAGTTGCTTGCACGCACACTCAATAGGTTTGCTTGGCGTCGAGGAACAATAAGATTTAGAACTGAGATTGAAGCTTCCTTTGAAACATGGATAGGAAGTTCACATAAATCTCTCAGAAATTTAATATGATTCGGTTGAGTTTCAAGGGAAAAACGCACTAGTCAGGAAAAAAAATACCGTGTTTCAAAAAATGGCCCAGGACTCTTTATAGGTAATGTGTAAAACTGGAATAAGATGTTGGTGATTTATTTTGGAACTAGGATGGAGGAAGCATTAGAGGTGGTTTCTTGCTAGGCAAGTTAGTTGGTGATTACGACGTGAGTCTATTGGTGGGCCAGGCCAAAGCGCGGCGGTTAGGAATGGAATCTCTCTGTCCAGTGTCCACAAGGAGCATGACATTGAACTCAACTCTCCTAGGTAGAATGGGAGATTGTTACAATTGTTGGTGGTGGTGTCAAAGCGACAGACATGCGGGCCATGCGTTGATGGGCCGTACATGTCGGTGATAGAGGTAGGGAACCTACATGTTGTATCTAGTCATGGGAGAGAGATTACCGAGTGCTAGCCCAGTGGTCGTTTATCTCTTGACTAGTATATTGCCCGTGCTAACGCTACAACAACATTTTGTGCATACATATCTAAACAACCAAAGACAATAAAACCTCTTGTCACGCTATTGACCAAGTCATCACCATGATGAGAAGTCTTCGAAACAAAATTCATTTTCCAAACAAACTAAAATTTGGTTGAATTCGCGCAACGCTCGAATTCAACATGCAACCGCCACCTACCATTTCTACTCTCTTGTACTAAAATTAAAACCCTAATAACTCTCCCTAATCCCTTTCCAAGGCATGAACCTCCTATTTTCTTACCTCTGTGCTCCTCTAAAAGCATGAAAAGGTCGCAGCAAAACATGAAAAATATAACGGCTTAGTTGATTGCAATGCTTTTATTATTCTCCTTCGTCAAGTCGTCATGTAGCAGTTTCTGCTTCAAAGCGAAGCTCCCAGGTCGGCTAACAGTGAAGGTCCTGATTCAGAGTAAGTATGCGAGGCTTTATTTCTATTCAAATGGACGGTCGTCACTCTAACGAATTCACCATCTTCGCGACCCTAACCAAACAAATAATTCAGACATTAATTCAAATCAATCATGTAGCAGTGGAAACATAGTAAAGCGATTAATCATTAGTATACTGCCGTGCAGTGATAACCAAGGAAGAAACTGCAAAATTACAAGGGTGCATCTGCCACTTAATGTACATACCTTAACCACCTGTACAAATGTTTCCAGATCCATTGTCCCCATTAACTTCGATGATCCACTTGAGAGAACAGAGGCCATATCAAGACTTTACTGTTACTCGCGTATTAAGACTTGTCGTCTTAGAAAAATTATACCTTTCCTGTATGGTGTCTGATATAGATACTTTGTTTACTAAAATTGTAGTCCTCAATGAGATCTATAAATTTTTAGTTTTTGAGTTTTGTCATTTGAGATTGTTAAAATGCTAAAAAAATGATATAAAGTTTCAACGACATATTAATCGTATTTTGTTTCAATTTTTTAAAAATATGAAGAACTTTAAATAAAAATTTCAAAACTAGAATGTTATATATCTTATCGGGCGCTACAACTTTCGTATACAAAATATATTTATCTGACACCATACAAGAAAGACTTATTTTTCTAAGACGATAAGCCCTGATACGCGCTTAATATGTTCATGAAATTTTATATCATTTTTTGAGCATTCTAACAATCTCAAATGACAAAAATCAAAACTATATTTTTGTAGAGTTCATCGAGAGGTACAAGTTTCATATATAAGGAATCATTATCCGAGGATATATAAGAAAAATCTAATTTTTCTAAGGTGATAAGTCCCAGTACGTAACTAATATTCTGTTGAAATGTTACATTATTTCTTTGTGTCTTTACATCCTACAAAAAAATCTTATAATGAAATGGGAAAAAAACTACATGTCGTAGATTTCATGTAACGATCGACCTCTACAACGAAGAATGCACATTAGCTGGCAGGGAAGGGAACGATGGTGACGCGATCGCCTAATGAATGCACACCACCCCCGGAAGGGATCGATAGCGACGCTATCGCCGAATGCACACCACCTCCCGAAGACGATAACGACGCGATCGCCGAATGCACACCATACACCCGGAAGACAAGTCAAACTCCCAAATCCCAGTCCACCTCATCGGTGAGCAGGAGCGAGAGCTTTCCACGATAACACAAAAGCATGAGAATTATGAGATTAGTTATTTGTATATAAGATAAAAACACTCCCTCCGTCCAGTAAAGGATGCAATTGTAGCTACAGAGATGTGTCCGGAAATGAATGTAATTTTAGACCTGAGATAGGGCTATAGATTGTCAGTTGTGTGGTCCTGCTGGGATAAAAATTCTAACTTCGTACCGCCGAGTTGGAGACAGTGAGGGTGTGAAGGCACACCGCCAGCGGCCTTGCCTTGATCTACGTGCATAGTGCGTCTAGAAGATAGTAAAAGCAAAGGTACATGCGTGATTTCGTTTGGTCATTGCGTTCATCTCGATAATGCAGATTGCATTCTTTGCTGGACGGAGGGAGTGCGTTGGAGCAGAGCGATGCACAGAGTGCGAATGGCGTCATGTTTGGGCGTTATTTTGCCATCACTAACCCTATAAGGGAAGAGTGTACTGATACGTTACTTGTGTTTGTACATAGCCCTGGTCAAAGCAGGAGCACACATGACACATGCATATATATGCTGCGAATATAAGAGGGCTTCTACATATATGCATTAGATGGCACAATATAAAAGTTTCAAGGTGAGGCGACTACACAGACTTAACGTCGATAAAAACGGTGAGTCGCTGCTGAATGCTGAATACTACTATAAAATAAATAGTCATCCATCCATTCATATATTAAATTAAACTATCTGCACCCGTTCACACTGATGACGAGAACGCCAAAGGACAGGGAGAGTGCGGAGAGCCGGAGACACACACAGCGTTGTCCTTTTGCGTTTTTTTATTTGTCTGTGGGGCCCACGCGTCCATTTAGCACTGCCGGTTACGGTTAACATGCTTCGTCCAAGTCATCGAATTCCCCCGTCAACTGTGAAGCACAGGTGAGAGCCCTGAGGAATTTCGCCGCAGCTTCGTGCGCTCTCGGTTCAAACGACGACGAAGGCACGACGGACGACAAACTTATGAAAGGAGGCGCATGCAATGCAACATCTTCACATCCACACAGCCCACAGGTTGGACCTCGCGAACGTAGCGCAATCCTTCCTCCTCCTGGCTGGGCATCCCCATATTGCTGAGCTCCGTCCTAGACTCCTAGTAGTCGTAGATCTTAATCCCAAGGCACACACATATATAGTACATACACTCGACATGGTGGCGCCCGTGGCTTTTGCTCCGCGACGGCAACAACAGGCACCGGAGGCCGTGGTCGGCACCGCCAAGAAGTCGTCCACGATGTGGGTGCTCGGCCTTCTCACCGCCTCCACGGCGATCACCGTGGCCGTGTGCGTGCCGCCGCGGGCGCTCCACAAGAACGCCTACTTCCTCACGATCTCGTGCTTCTTCTTTGCCGGGGTCGGAGGGACAGGCCCGGCTCGGGATGGACAGGCAGTGCGACCACCGGGGGGCCGTAGAGCTAGGGGGGCCATGATCGATTAGCATTTTTCGATTATTTTTCTTATTTGTTTTGTGTATGCGCTTTGCTTGTACAGTGTACAGTGGTAGGGCTATAAATTTCTAATTCAATGTATTTATTTGAATATGTTAGATGTTGCTTAAGAAGCATTTGTCGGGTACCTATTGTTATATTTTATGAACCAAACATATACGGCAAAGTAATTTTTATTATTTGTACCATATACTTTAATCTTAATATTAAAAGTTAGTTCAACAGTCCTTATCTTCTTATTTGCTCAAGGGCCCTCAAAATTGTAGAGCCGGCCCTGCGGAGGGATCATCTCCGCCGTGTGCATGGTCGCCGCCACCCACCTCCGCGACCGCGACACCACTAGGAGGAAAGTCATGCACGTTCTCCTCGCTCAGCTGGCCTCCATCGTCGGCGCTACGTTCAGCACCACGACTGCGCTGGGGTGCTCGGCCTCGCCGCCGCCTCCACGGCCATATTGAACCTGCAGCAGTCCGTGTGCCAGCCCCAGCCGCCGCGGGGCCTGGACGAGAGCGACTACTACTACCACCTCGCGATCTCGGGGGTTTTCTTCGCTGGGGTGGCAGGGGTTATGGCGGCCGTGAGGGAGGGTGGCCAAGTAGCCAATGTTAGGATTGATCTCACCCGACTTTGATCCAACGATCAAGTCGGACCATTTGACCGCGTCCTGATCGGGGATGCTTAACCGACTCGTAGTCGGTGGGCCCCTGTCGCGCAGCCCTATAAAGACGAGGTGGGGGCCAGGGGCACACAACGCGAGGTTCACTACCACAGTAGCTGCCCCACCTCCACCCCTAGTCCGATCGAGAAGGGGTGCTGCAACGACGGGAAGCACCACCGATGCGTCGCCCTTCCCATTGTAGGGTCGAGATGGCGGACTAGAGGGGGGGGTGAATAGTCCTTTCTAAAACTTAAACGCGTTGGCTAACCGAAACAAATGCGGAATTAAACTTATCGGTCTAGCCAAGACTACACCCCTCTATCTAAGTTCACAAGCACCTCACAAAGATCCTAATTAAGCAACTAAGGTGCTTTCCTTAGCAAGAGCTCTCCTATTTAATTCTAGAGCAAGGTCACACAAACCTATGCACTAGTACTTTGCAAGAAAGAGGAAGCTCCTACACAATTCTAGTAAGCAAAGCGCACAAAGCCTAAGCTCACTAGCAAAGCTCAATAACAAGGCAACTAATGCCAAATTAGAGAGCGCAAGTCACTTAGCTACACAAACTAAGCAATGTGACTAACAAGGTTACACAAACCAAATTAGTCATGCAAAGGGAAGCTTCTAGCTACACAAGCAAGAAGACAACTAGCAAGCTACACAAGCAAACTAGTTAAGAGAGCAACTACAAAAGCACAAGTATGTATGAAAGTAAATACGAGCTTGTGTTACACGAAGGCAAACCACCGAGAAGAGTAGACAATGTTGACACGGTGATTTTCTCCCGAGGTTCACTTGGTCGCCACCAAGCTACGTCCCCGTTGTGTCGACCAACACTTCGTGGTTCGGCGGCTAATCGGTCACACACCGAGCCTCTCAAAAGGCACCGCAAGAACCCACCATAAAGTGTGGTAGCTCAATGACACGCTCAACTAGAGTTGCTCTTCGCGATCCCCGCGGGGTGAGCACAATCCCCCTCACAAAGCTTCTCCGGAGCCTCGCACAATCTTCTTGCGAGCTTCGACGGAGCCACAAGCCACCAAGCCGTCTAGGAGGTGGCAACCTCCAAGAGTAACAAGCACCACCGGCTTGCAACACGATCACCTAGTGCCACTCGATGCAATCTCTCAAAGCAACGCACTAGAATCGCTCTCTCACTCGATCCGATGAACACTATCAAGCATGAGTGAGTTAGAGGGCTTCCAAGCACTACCACATAAGCCACCAAGGCCAAAGTGTGCTCAGCTGCCGGCCAAGGCCGGCCACAAGGTCTATTTATAACCCCACGGTCAAATAGAGCCGTTACCCCTTCACTGGGTAAATTTCGGGACCACCGGACGCGCCGGTCGTAACTGACCGGACGCGCTCAACCGCGTCCGGTGCCCCTGCGACGTCCACGTGTCCTCCAATTTCAAATTCGTCCGTTAGATCCTCCAACGGTCACTGCGCGCCAACGGTCAAACGAGCGACCGGACGCGCTGCTGCGAACCACCGGACGCGCCGGTGCGCACAGTACCCGCGCGCGCGAAGACAACACCGGACGCGCTCCTCGCAACCACCGGACGCCACAGTACCCGCGTCTGGTGGGAGTCCAGTAAGCTCCCTGGACCACCGGACGCGTCCGATCGTGTGTGACCGGACGCGCACCGCGTCCGATGTCCTCGGTTCCCTCAGGGCGCATGACCGGACGCGCCGGTCCCGTGGGTCACCGGACGCGCCGGTGTCAAACCCTAGCTCGCGCGCCTGACCCTGATGCTGTACTGACCGGACGCGCCGGTCCACAGTGACCGCGTCCGGTGCAGCGTCCGGTGCAGCTCTGTGACCGCGTTCGCCTCCGTTTCTTTTCCGACTTCCGGCGCAATAGAAAATAGGCGTTTCACTTCTCCAAAAAGCGCCGAATCCCGCCTCGCAAGCTCGGCGGGAGGGAGAGAGGAACCCAAACCCCTCTCTACCACTCAAACTCCACCGCCTTCGCAAATGTGCCAACACCAACAAGTGATCACCACCTTGTGCACGTGTGTTAGCATTTTCACAAACATTTTCTTCGAAGGAAATAGGCACTCAACTTGCCTCGCCACTCGATCCTAACACGTATGCAAAGTTAGATCGCTCAAGTGGCACTAGATGACCGATATGCAAACAAGTTTGCCCCTCTTAATAGTACGGCCATCTATCCTAAACCCGGTCATCAACTTCTCTACACACCTATGACCGGTGAAATGGAAATGCCCTAGGTTATACCTTTGCCTTGCGCATTCCACTCCATCTCCTCCGACGTTGATGCAACACATGCACCAACCATATCACAAATGATATGATCCACTTCATATCATCATGTGACTTTGGTCCATCGATCTTGACCTCACTTGCTCTTCACCGTTGCATCGGTCCATCGGCGCCAAGTCATGCTCAAGCTTCACCGTCACACGTGGTCCCTCACTCCAAAGCCTCTGACTTGCCCTTCACACTTGCAACCGGTCCGTCGAGCCAAGCCTCATCTTGATCTTCGCCACCTTGGCCACATGACTCCATGTCATGTCTCATATGCAATGAGCTCCTTCGTGACACCATCACATGTGGACTAATCTCCTGTGTATCTCACATAACCACATATTAGTCCACTTAAGTTGTCACTCAATTACCAAAACCAAACAAGGACCTTTCAATCTCCCCCTTTTTGGTAATTGATGACAACTCTACAAAGATATGGAAATTAAGCTTTTTCAAGCTAGCACTTCACATAAAGTGTAAATTGCTAACTTGTTTTGGATTTTATGCTACTTATCCAACATTTAAGCTCTATGTCAAGATTTGGATAAGCACCATAAAACCCGACTTGGTAGTGATAACTCCCCCTACATATGTGCTCAAATGGTTTGGTTACAAGCTTGCACATATGCATAAATATGAAATTTGTGGGAGGGTTAGCACTACTAAGTGATGCTAAGGTGTATAGAATAAACCTTTGTAGTTCGATACCATTTGAAAATCACAAGTTTGCCATCATCCTTAGCATCATGAGTAGCTAGACATCAAAAACACTAGAGACCCCGTGAGATCAACATTATAAGCAAGGTTCTAGTTTTTGCATGATAATCACAAGTCTAGATAACATCCTATGCATGCTAGTTATCAAAGCATCAATCAAATTCTATAACTAGCATACACCATACAAGCATGCATATTAAATTTAAGAACTTTATACAATGCAAGCAAGCACATGAAAATGCATAAGTCAAATGCAACCAATCAATGTTCATGAGCTTGCTCCCCCTACTTGTGTGCTTTCTTTGTCCAAGAATTTTGATTGCTCCCTCTTTGTCCACATCCATGTCCAATATCATCTATCTCTCTTGGTGCATTGACATATCTTTGTTCCAACTTCTCCCCCTTTGTCATCAATTTCCATAAAGGGTGTGCTTCTCAATTGATACAAAGGCTTGCATTGGGGTAGATGGTTGAGACTTGAATATTGCATTTTTGATGGACATCACCACACATGTTAGAATGACATTACTTGTATGTTGCTCTTGAGATACCACTTAGGATCTTTGACCTTGATACCATTGGTGGGGCTCCTCCCCCTATGTCATAGCATGTGTCATTCACTTGATAATTTTGAGCTCTTGTGTGTGAGGGAACTTTCTTCATTTGATGATCACTTAAAGTTGAGGATCACTTGTGGAACCACCGTCTTATATAAATGATATCATGTGTAGAAATACCACGAATAAGGGTGTGATACCAATTTGAAGAATCCTCTATCATGGAACCACTTATAGGATTTGTCAATATGATCTTTTCTTGAACATTTGCTATCTTTATGAGTACCACTTGTAGGATATCACTTGTAGATCATGATCTAGACACCACTTGTAAATACTACTTGAAGAAATACTTTGAGTCTAGATACCATTTGAAACACCCTAGATATCCATTTGCATTGTTGTCTTGTGCTTGTACCCATATCATTGTCATGAGCTTCTAGTATGACTTGAACTATGTTGATTTGCCTAAGATTCCAAGTCCGGTTTGATCCAATGACAAGCTTCTTCACACCTCATGCTAAGGGTTATCTTGCCAATGTTGTACTTGTTAGCAATCCAAACTAGATCAAGTACTTGGGTTCACTAGCTCATGAACAAATTCATACACATACCACTAGATCATTTAAACAATTCAAGCAATAGTGGTAAGCTATGAATTTTAAACATTTCATTTGTTATGCATGATCCTTAGTAAGCATGTACTATATGCACTAATCGCATACTAGTAAGGGATGAAATGATCATGCACATTACAATGATACCTTTGCTATGTTGGAGTAGAGGATAGTCACATAGATTCTAATTCATTACTCCAATAGCAATGTGAAGTCCAATTTATAAGCTCGGTGAAGACCAATCATCATAGATAAATCCATTCTTCACCCATATGAAATGAAAACCACTTATGATCAAGTGCACTATCTCTTGTTGTGGTTGGCTTGCTTTTTCTCTTTGATCAATGCTTGTATGAGAGAAGTACTTATGATACCAATTTTATAACCATGACTAGCTCTCTTTTGGGTGTTGCTTGCTTTTCTTGATCAACTCTATTGATTGCTTCAATTAAGCATCTCAAATGTCCCTTGAATTCATCACTTCCATGTTAGCCTTCCAAGCTAGTGCTCGGTTTACCCACCCATGGGCGGCAAGCCCCCTCAGCAGGGAGAAGTGACCTCTCTCCAAAGAACCATCCTTGACATTTACTTGAATTGCCTTTGATTGATTGATCTATGGACTTAACTTGATGAGTAACCTTGTTTTATTCTTTAAGTCCTTTTCTTTCTACTAAATGATCTCCAATCATTACTAGAACTTGAACTTTATTCTCATCTTGAGTTTGATCTTGATCTTCAAATTTGAGTACTAAGTATGTACACCAAGTACATTCCACAATCAAGTGCCTTGTACTCGTTTCTTGTCAAGCTTATAGATTAATCCAAAACCAAGCTTAGGTACCTCAACCACTTATAAACATGTTTCCAACTTGAGGACCTTTCAATCAAAGTGACTCTAAATCAATCCAATAATTATCACTTTTCTGGCAGATTCTGTACCCTTCAAAGAATAATTCATATCTCCCAATGTACAGATCCAAATGTCATAGAATTTGGTGGAGATGTGCTTTACTAAGTTATCTAGCAGCTGTAAAAATTTGAGCTTCATTTGACTTCTAGATTGCTACCAGATTTCAAATCTTCCACCACTGCTACATGCTGAAAACTGCTGCACTATAGCTTACAAGATGTACTCCAAAACAGAAGCATCTCTTGTCCAATTCTTATGAAATTTGTACAGCATCTTATACCATAAGTCTAGAGCATGTATACCAAACTTCAAGCCAATCCAAATAGATTTGATTACTCAAACATGGCTAAGATCACAGCTAGCTCAGATTTTCAACTTTGGACAGATTTCAATACATGAGCTATTCTTCACCAAATTGAATCAAACTTGAAACTAACTTGTTTGAACATTTTCATAAGACATATATCCATTCAATATACTTACTAAATGTCATCTCATGAATTTATCCAACACAAATCAATCCAAATTTGATTGCTAGGCATTGAATCCATTCAATCAACTTATAGCAAGCAATATTGCATATATATCCAATTCAATCAACTCATATGCACCCAAATAAAATGATCAACTAGAGATATACCTTGGTTATCACATTATTATCCTCTTAGCAAGCTCCAACTCAAATATTTGCAAGCCATCAAATAAATCCAATAAATCACCACAATCTTTAACATTGCACTTGTATGTTGTAGCACTTGGACTTCACTTATTTTGATTTGGCATTGGGATTGGATATGCATTGAGCTTCATAACTTGACTCAATATATGATGAACAAAATACAACCAATTGAATCAAGCCTCCAATGCCGATGGTACCTATAAACAATCATACACTCTTTGATGGTACCCAAACAAGTTTGGGTCCTCTCAAGTTAGGTGCAACATACTTAGGCATTGCCTTAGTATGAATAGCGGGATGTTTTGCAATTGCAATCATAGAGGTACCATTGCCATCCTTTCTAAGCATATTAGTATTATCAATTGAAATAGGCTTAGAATTGTTACCTAGGGGACATGAATGAGCCATGTGTCCCCTTTCCCGACATAAGTAGCAACTTCTTTTAGAGTGAGCCTTTTCTTTCTTGCTCATGTGTTGCTTCTCAATGCCTTGCCTCTTATGAGTTGCTTGAGCCTTCTTCTCAAGCTTGGTAGGACACTCCGAGACAAAGTGTCCCATATCTTCACATTTGAAGCACTTGATGTGAGTCAAATTTCTTTTCTCATTTTGATTCTTGCTCATCATCTTGGCATCTTGAATTTGCATTGGATGCCTTGCTTTACCACCCCTTCTTGTTTTCTTTTTCTTCTTTATCAAGTCACCATCATCTCCATGGTTGATCTTGAATTGTTCTTGGAGTGTCTTCTCTTGCTCAACTAGTGGCTTTGGTTGAGGCTTTACTTGTTGCTTCACCAATTGCTTGGTTGGGCACATTGAGGTGAGATGACCCCAAGTGCGGCACTTGAAGCACTTGACATACTTTAGCCTCTCTTCTTCTTTCATCTTCTTGAGCTTCTCAATGTTTGGGCAACCATTAGCAAGATGTCCCGCTTCATGGCATCGATAGCACATGGAATGCGAGAGCTTCTTTTGGAGTAGTCTCTTCATTCTCTTTTCTTGCTTTCTTTCGCCCCTTGTCAATTTTTTCTTGAAGCCAAGGCCACTTTTATCACCAAGGTTTCTTTGAGTCTTCATTATGTGCTCAAAGGTGACTTTTGAGTTGTAGCACCTCTCTAACTTGTTGCTCAAATTCTTCACTTCACTTTTGAGCTCATTGTTCTCCTTCAAAAGGTTAGTCTCACACGACATAGAAGTAGAACAAGCATTTAATTGTGAAGAACATGGCATATATAATAAATCATCACAAGAGGTGGATACATGCTTCTTGCCTACATCACAAGGGTTAGTAATATGTGATTGATCATTTGACCCAAATAAAGAGCTCTCACTAGTTTTGGTTTCTTCATTAGAAAGTTTCTTAGTGAGTAAAGCATGTTCTTGTGCCAAGTTATCATGAGCAACACTAAGTTCCTCATGAGCCAATTTTAGCTCCTCATGTGAACAAGTAGTAACATAAAGTAGATGCTTTTGTTGTTCACATGTGGTTTTTAGAAATGAGTTATCATTTTTCAATTTACTTGTTTTTGCCATCTCATTTCTTAAGGACTTTGAGAGTTTATATAGAAGCTCAAAATTTGGACCATCACAATCAACAACAAAACCACCAATAGATACCTTAGTGTCACCATGTGATGATATTGATGAGCTTGTTGAGGCATCACTCTCATAGCCATCATCTTCACCATCAAGTGTGCATGGAGTAGAATCATTGCTTGCATCACTTGTGACATTATCATCATTCTTGTCAAGTGATCTTGTGGCATGATCATTATCATCATCATCACTTGACATTGAGGTGGAGCAATTCTCCACAACCACCTCGTTGTGGTCATGCTCAACATCCTTATGTACCTCCATCACTATGTGATCATCCTTCTTGAATTTTCCATCATCCCAAATTGAGGAGCCACAATAGTGATGCTTGAGCGCCGTCCACATGCTATGTGCACTTGAGAAACCCCTCACCTTGTCAAAAATCTCATCATTCAAAGCTTTGATTAGATAAAACTTAGCTTGTGCATCAAGTGTTCGGCAATCCTTTTGAGCTTGGGTACGGTTACCACACCCATCCAAGTCATGAGAAAAGCCAACAACTATGATCCACCAAAACTTAGGGCCAAGAGCACGAAAATGATCAAGCATGTGATTTTTCCACCGTGCATAGTGAGTGCCATCAAAAATGTGTGGACACTCAACATCTAGCCCATAAGCCGCCATCCTCTCGGGTCGGTGAAGACCACAAATGAGAGACCCGGCTCCGATACCACTTGTAGGGTCGAGATGGCGGACTAGAGGGGGGGTGAATAGTCCTTTCTAAAACTTAAACGCGTTGGCTAACCGAAACAAATGCGGAATTAAACTTATCGGTCTAGCCAAGACTACACCCCTCTATCTAAGTTCACAAGCACCTCACAAAGATCCTAATTAAGCAACTAAGGTGCTTTCCTTAGCAAGAGCTCTCCTATTTAATTCTAGAGCAAGGTCACACAAACCTATGCACTAGTACTTTGCAAGAAAGAGGAAGCTCCTACACAATTCTAGTAAGCAAAGCGCACAAAGCCTAAGCTCACTAGCAAAGCTCAATAACAAGGCAACTAATGCCAAATTAGAGAGCGCAAGTCACTTAGCTACACAAACTAAGCAATGTGACTAACAAGGTTACACAAACCAAATTAGTCATGCAAAGGGAAGCTTCTAGCTACACAAGCAAGAAGACAACTAGCAAGCTACACAAGCAAACTAGTTAAGAGAGCAACTACAAAAGCACAAGTATGTATGAAAGTAAATACGAGCTTGTGTTACACGAAGGCAAACCACCGAGAAGAGTAGACAATGTTGACACGGTGATTTTCTCCCGAGGTTCACTTGGTCGCCACCAAGCTACGTCCCCGTTGTGTCGACCAACACTTCGTGGTTCGGCGGCTAATCGGTCACACACCGAGCCTCTCAAAAGGCACCGCAAGAACCCACCATAAAGTGTGGTAGCTCAATGACACGCTCAACTAGAGTTGCTCTTCGCGATCCCCGCGGGGTGAGCACAATCCCCCTCACAAAGCTTCTCCGGAGCCTCGCACAATCTTCTTGCGAGCTTCGACGGAGCCACAAGCCACCAAGCCGTCTAGGAGGTGGCAACCTCCAAGAGTAACAAGCACCACCGGCTTGCAACACGATCACCTAGTGCCACTCGATGCAATCTCTCAAAGCAACGCACTAGAATCGCTCTCTCACTCGATCCGATGAACACTATCAAGCATGAGTGAGTTAGAGGGCTTCCAAGCACTACCACATAAGCCACCAAGGCCAAAGTGTGCTCAGCTGCCGGCCAAGGCCGGCCACAAGGTCTATTTATAACCCCACGGTCAAATAGAGCCGTTACCCCTTCACTGGGTAAATTTCGGGACCACCGGACGCGCCGGTCGTAACTGACCGGACGCGCTCAACCGCGTCCGGTGCCCCTGCGACGTCCACGTGTCCTCCAATTTCAAATTCGTCCGTTAGATCCTCCAACGGTCACTGCGCGCCAACGGTCAAACGAGCGACCGGACGCGCTGCTGCGAACCACCGGACGCGCCGGTGCGCACAGTACCCGCGCGCGCGAAGACAACACCGGACGCGCTCCTCGCAACCACCGGACGCCACAGTACCCACGTCTGGTGGGAGTCCAGTAAGCTCCCTGGACCACCGGACGCGTCCGATCGTGTGTGACCGGACGCGCACCGCGTCCGATGTCCTCGGTTCCCTCAGGGCGCATGACCGGACGCGCCGGTCCCGTGGGTCACCGGACGCGCCGGTGTCAAACCCTAGCTCGCGCGCCTGACCCTGATGCTGTACTGACCGGACGCGCCGGTCCACAGTGACCGCGTCCGGTGCAGCGTCCGGTGCAGCTCTGTGACCGCGTTCGCCTCCGTTTCTTTTCCGACTTCCGGCGCAATAGAAAATAGGCGTTTCACTTCTCCAAAAAGCGCCGAATCCCGCCTCGCAAGCTCGGCGGGAGGGAGAGAGGAACCCAAACCCCTCTCTACCACTCAAACTCCACCGCCTTCGCAAATGTGCCAACACCAACAAGTGATCACCACCTTGTGCACGTGTGTTAGCATTTTCACAAACATTTTCTTCGAAGGAAATAGGCACTCAACTTGCCTCGCCACTCGATCCTAACACGTATGCAAAGTTAGATCGCTCAAGTGGCACTAGATGACCGATATGCAAACAAGTTTGCCCCTCTTAATAGTACGGCCATCTATCCTAAACCCGGTCATCAACTTCTCTACACACCTATGACCGGTGAAATGGAAATGCCCTAGGTTATACCTTTGCCTTGCGCATTCCACTCCATCTCCTCCGACGTTGATGCAACACATGCACCAACCATATCACAAATGATATGATCCACTTCATATCATCATGTGACTTTGGTCCATCGATCTTGACCTCACTTGCTCTTCACCGTTGCATCGGTCCATCGGCGCCAAGTCATGCTCAAGCTTCACCGTCACACGTGGTCCCTCACTCCAAAGCCTCTGACTTGCCCTTCACACTTGCAACCGGTCCGTCGAGCCAAGCCTCATCTTGATCTTCGCCACCTTGGCCACATGACTCCATGTCATGTCTCATATGCAATGAGCTCCTTCGTGACACCATCACATGTGGACTAATCTCCTGTGTATCTCACATAACCACATATTAGTCCACTTAAGTTGTCACTCAATTACCAAAACCAAACAAGGACCTTTCACCCATCGACCGACGTGTACGATCCTGCCGACGCCATGGTCGCCTCCAACTTCTCCAAGCCCACTGGTCTGTGCCTCACCTCTCCTCACCACCTCCCTCTCCCTCTCCCTCTCTGGTTCAGGCACTATGATGTTATCCATGTGTTTATCCCAAAATAGAGAAGTACATCACCCACTGATCTACTACCCTAGACGATTTACAGTTTGAACACTGGTACCAGAGCCACACTAGAGTATAGATCTAGGTGGGAAAAGAAGAAAACCGATTTGATTCGGAAAAGAAAACAAAGAAGTTGATTCGATTCGATCGGATCAAGAAAGAAAAGGATCCGATCTTGAATCGGGTCAAAAGGAAACCCTAACCCTAATACAGTAAAAGGATGGAAATGAGGGTCCTACCCGTTCGCGAGCTCGGGCCGCCGTCGTCGTTCTCCCGCGGGGACTGACTGCTGGTGGCGCGAGGAAAGAATGAAAAGAAGAAAAGGCTCGGCGTGGGACCTACCTGGCCATTCTCTCGCCGGCACTACCGCCGTGGTGCGGGAAGACGACTGCGCCGCCGCTCCGCCGGCTCGCGGGAAGAACATCCGCCATCGCCGCCTCGCCGGTGTGGGGAAGAACAGCCGAGCCGCTGTCGCACGTGAGCGCGCGGATGGAAATAGAGCCGGCCCGGAGACCACGCCTCGTGCGCGGACAATAGGGCACCGTCGCAAGGCTACTCGACGGCGACGTGCTCAGCCATGGGCGAGCACGAGCGCCGACGAGGAGCTTCACGGCGGCGCCACCTCCATCCCCAGCTCCGGCTGCCTCGTGCGGCCACCACTCCAGGTTTCAGTGCTGCACGGCGCAAGTGAGACGGGGAGGAGGAAGGGAAGAGAAAGGAAGGGTTGTTGGACTTGCTCCGGTGGCGCTTTTCCTCACCGGCGCACGGCCATGGAGGCCGCCGCCGTTGTGCTGTGCTCGGCGGTGAAGAAAGAGAAAGGGAGAGAACAAGAATGTATGTGCTCTAGGGTTTGGGCAGTGACCGGCGTCCCGTTTTGTTCAGTCGAAAAGCGAGGACGACCGTCCGATCTTCATCGACGGTTGGCAGAGATCGGGCTGGCTCGTGGCCCAGGCGGGCTCAGCTTTCCCGGCCCAGGCCCAGGTTGCGGCCTGGGCGCGGGGAGCGAGCGCGCGTGCTCCACAGAGCAGGCCGTGGGCCGACTATTGCAAGCTGGGCCGCGAGCAAAGCTGCTGGGCGCGGGAGAGCCGCAGTGCGAGCGAGCGGGCCTGGCTCTTTTCGCTGAAGCGAGTGGAAAAGGCCGCTAGGCCAGGCTGCTACACGGGATGCTGCTGCTGGGCCATGGGCCGAAAGAGTGAGCGCGCACCAGCTGGGCCGAAATGGCCGGATAAACAAAGGTCACAGATTATTTTGGTTTTCTATTTTCAAGAAATTTTTTTATGATGAATTTCAATTGAATTTAGATGTAAATCTCTGTACATTTTTTTTGTCAGAGAACAGTAAAGAATTTCAAGAGTTTTTGGAAAATAGAATTATGGAATGTTTTAATGTTTCCGCTGCAAAGTTAAAGATTATTGTCTTCTCATTAAATCCGAACCAACGGGAGGATTTAATTTGAAAAGCAGTTATAGTTATTCAGTAAATGGTGAAAAGTTGATCCTCTGGTTAAAATTGGAACCAACAAAAAAATTAATTGGAGGAATAGTCGACTTATAGTTAATATAAATTATAATATTGTTATTTTCTGACCAACGTTGATGATAACAATATTATAAGTTTATTTATGAGTTTATGTTTAAAGTTAATTATGATATTGTTATTTTCTGACCAACGTTGATGATAACAATATTATAATTCTATGAGTTTTATGTTTAAAGTTTATATCTCTGATAAATTTTGCATCAAAGTGACCAATTTTCAGAGAATGGATAAGAAACAAAAGATACTCCAGAGTGAGCAGAATGTAATGTGTTTTTATATTTCCGCTGCAATGATGATGATGATCTTCAAAATTAAATTCAAACCAACGGGAGAATTTATTTTTGAAGAGGGTTATAAGATAATTGAGTTTTTATATGTTAATTCTATTTCTGTCTAACGGTGATGTGGAATTAATGTAGAAGAATGTTGTTCTATTCTATTTCTGCCCAACGGTGACATAGAATAGAACATAAAGTTTTAAAAGTTTAATAAACATTATTGTTGATTACTGATTAATGTTTTCAAACAAAGAACTTCATGCCTTTATTCTTGAAGAGTGAAGGAAATGATCTGGGTACTTGTGACTCAGAAGATGAAAAGTGCAATTTTTTGTAGAAAGAAGACCATTGTGTAAGGGATTGCGGTCTCTTTAAAGAATGGTTTCAAAAGAAAAGAATTCTAGGATATTGATCCAAGAAATAGAACAATAAGAGCTTAGTTTAAGAGATGTATTTTATGTACTCTTTAAAATAATAATAATAAGTAATATAATTTTTTAGTCTTAATCATCATGATTTGAAATGTAATAAGTGACATGCATGTTTAATTTGACCAACGTCGGATTAAGCATGTGTGTTAAAGAGTATTTGGATTTATTTCTAAATTTGTTGATTGAATATGAGCCAATATTGATATTTATGTCCCTTCAAGAAAATTATCTCGCATGGCGGGAAAAAGTTTGTGATAGTACCTGTATGACGGAAAAAGTTTGAGAAAATACCCGCATGACGGGGTAAAGTTGGCATAGTACTTATGCTAATCAATCCTGCATGGCGGGAGACATTTGACATAATATTTATCCTGCATGGCGGGAGAAAGTTGTGATGACTCATGTGCTTCGAGTGTATTCCGCACAAGGAGAAAAGTTTAGGGTAGCTCTTATGCTATCCTAGTATAAGTTTAAGGAGAACAGAAAGTTACATACGAACCTTAAGATAAGAATGACATGCAAGTGTGACTTGCGAAAGTATTAATGATAAAAGATTCTGTTGAGTTTTTGAAGTTAAATAAGGAAAAAGTACTCCCATACGAATTAAGAAATAATTTTATTTGCATGATGTAATCATGTGGGTGAAGTAAGTAATCAAAGTTTCCTCATTCACAAGAGTTCTAAATAGTTTTCGAAATTGTGGTAGAAAAGTTTATACCACATTTCGAGGGGGAGAAAGGTGAGATTAATTAAGAAAGACAATTAAAAAAGATACTTCCCCATAATTCAGACAATGCGATGCATACTAAAGTGATCTATAAAAGATGAATGTGATCGTCGGAGGAGTAAGACGGTCATAACATCGATACCCCTAAAGTAAAGAAATAGCTAAATCCATGGACCTTTGACAGTTCCAATAGAAAGATAGCATAGTCAGCCAGTATTAAGAAAGACAATTAAGAAAGATACTTCCCCATAATTCAGACAATGCGATGCATACTAAAGTGATCTATAAAAGATGAATGTGATCGTCGGGGGAGTAAAACGGTCATAACATCGATACCCCTAAAGTAAAGAAATAGCTAAATCCATGGACATTTGACAGTTCCAATAGAAAGATAGCATAGTCAGCCAGTATTTATACTGGACGTGTTCAGAGTTTTAAAGGCGGTGCTAAATGCACCATATGAGTTTTAGCAGATTAAACCTAAAATAAGAAAATTAAAGATGGGACAATCTGGGGAGCATGGTACAAAGAAACCTAACTCCGCAAGGAGGTTAAATAATATAAACAAGGATCTTGTTACACAGGACCTTGTAGAATCAATTGTTTTTTTGGCAATAAAGGTCAAGAAATACTAGTAACTGAGGTCCCAGAAAGTCTCAAAGAATAAAAAAAACAGATATTTCTGATGACTATAAAGTCTATGTTAGTGAAATTCAATGGAGAGAAATCCCACCTAATTTGAAGAATCCATGAGAGGCGTTCACTCGTCCAAGTGGCAAGAAACAAAGAAAGATGAAATGAAATTGATAATACCAATAATATTTTGGAATCTAGAATAAATTCCTAAGGAGCCAAAACAGTAGGCTGTGATGGGTCTACAAGACAAAATGTGACTCTAAAGGGAATATGTAAAGATGTGGAGCGTGACTTGAATCAAAAGTTTTTGCGCGAAGTGAATGAATAGATTACAATGAGTGCTAGTAGCACATCATGATCTGAGTTACATCAGATGAAAATAAAGATAGCATTTCCCAATGGGATTTGTATGAAAATGATTACATGGCACAACCCAGAGGTTTTGTCATGGAAAGAAAAGAACGTAAGAGATGCCACATGTAGAAATCTCTTATGGAATAGAGCAAATCTATAGGCAGTGGCATTTAAAGTTGAAGAGTCCATTAGAATTTTGGGTTAAAGAGAATGAGAGGACAATTGCATTTGTATAAAGTTATAGAATGGGAAATTCATTTCCTAATTCTGTATATGTGGGTGACATCTTACTTGTTAGTAGTGATGTCAATCTGCTGCATGAGAAGAAGTTCTTGTTCTCAAGGTTCGATAAGAAAGTTCTCGGTGAAATGTCTCTCGTTATAAGAATTGAAATTCACCGAGATAGAAGAAAAGGGGTATTATGACTATCGCATAGATATGCTAAGAAAAGTTTTAAAGAAATAAAGTACCTATGCGAGTAAACCTACGCCTGTTCTTATGGTCAAGGGTAATAGTTTTGAAAACTTTAGTGTTCCAAAAGCAATGTAAGATTGTTATAGATGGACGTCCTATATGTTGGAAGCTTAATGAGTACAAAGATAAGACCTTACCCTGACACAGTTCACGTATCCGGGTTGTTTTGGCAGAAATTCAGTCCAGATATAGATCACTGGAATGAAGTTAAAATGTCGGTCTCATGCTAAGAAGAAAGAACAAGTACTCTCAAGTAGTTGTGAGTACAATGTTAAAATTTGGCGAGATGTTTAGTGAAACCCATATAGTAGCTAACACTCGCAGTTGGAGTTTTATTGTGGAAAAGCTCCAAAAGAAACAGTTCTAGTATTATCAGTGATGTAAAGTTATAATATAGCATGATATGAGGCTGAGGGACAGGCAAAATGGTTAAGGAACTTGTACCCGAAATTGATAATGGTTGTCAACAGCAATGACCATTTAAGTAGTTTGCTCCTATAACAACGAGTCAAGTGTGCTGCCAAACACATTGACATTAAAGTTATACGTTGTTAAGGAGAAAGTCCGGAATCATACCAAAAGGGTATTGAACATACAAGTAACAAGAAAGTGCTTGCGGATCCGCTTACCAAGGCTTACCACCCAGTGTGTTAAGAGAACACACAGTCGACATGGGTTTATGGTATAGCCTATGATTTCCGGATAATAAAGGGCCCAAAGTTAAAGAATCTGTTTCAGATCAGAGATGTGTATTGTAGCTGTTAAATCTATCGGCGACTGACCGTGACGATGAGGCATGCTCTATACACTAATTTGTGATGAAACAAATAAAAGTGAAAGCAATTAAAGTCAAAGTTTAAAGTTAAAATGTAAGATGAGATCAATGGGGGGAATGTTAGGATTGATCTCACCCGACTTGATCCAACGATCAAGTCGGACCCTTTGATCGCGTCCTGATCGGGTATGCTTAACCGATTCGTAGTCGGTGGGCCCCTGTCGCGCAGTCCTATAAAAAGGAGGTGGGGGCCAGGGGCACACAACGCGAGGTTCACTGCCACAGTAGCTGCCCCACCTCCATCCCTAGTCCGATCGATAAGGGGTGCTGCAACGACGGGAAGCACCACCGATGCGTCGCCCTTCCCATCGACCAACGTGTACGATCCTGCCGACGCCATGGTCGCCTCCAACTTCTCCAAGCCCACTGGTCTGTGCCTCACCTCTCCCTCACCACCTCCCTCCCCCTCTCCCTCTCTGGTTCAGGCACTATGATGTTATCCATGTGTTTATCCCAAAATAGAGACGTACATCACCCACTGATCTACCCTAGACGATTTACAGTTTGAACAGCCAAGTGACACCTTTCTGAGCTGAATCCATGCGACGAACATAGACATGTGTGCCCTTTATTGTTGCCCATGAACCTCATCGTCGATCAATAAGCAGTACGTGCTGTCGACGGTCGACCTGTCGTGCTGTTCATCCTATACTATGGGACTCTGGCTTGCTCTGGCCTTGGATCCGTGGGTCATGGATTTTTTCGACCTGAGTCCTCAAAATTGTATCATCATCACCTATAGCAGTAGCGCGTCGTGTACCTTTGGTTTTTCTGGACACCGGTCTTTTAGTTATCTTCTCCCCCTAAGGCCGACAGACGAGATCGTCGCGCCAAGCATCTAGGTGTAGATGTGGGGTGGGAACAGGTATAATTGTTGGGGGGAGAAAAGTTCTCGTGCATGAACAATAACTCGTGCATCAAATACTGCAGTGCACAACAGATGGGAACTTGTAAGCCATAATGACAAAATGCGAAATTTACAAGTACAAGGTAAAAACCAAAGCTCAAGTAGGTAGTATCACTACAAGAATCCTGTTAATCTATGATGAAATTTTTTCGTTACGGATCACAAAAAAACGTCACCAAACAGCATCTGTGATGATTTCAGCTATCGTCATGGATTGAGCGTCATAGATTAATCTCCGTGATGTTTTGTCAAAAATCATCACGGATTAACAGAATCAGTGACGATCTTAAATCGTCACGGTAGAGCCCGAGGCCTAGCTAGCCCAGCCCAAGTCCATTTCCTGTGACGAAAAATAAATGTCACAGATGAATTGCCACGTCATCATAGATGCTTACATGGATGATGATGTGGACACTACCTCGGCCCATTTATTAACAGGCCAAAATCTAAGATGGGCCAATCTTTAGCCCAATTTTAGCCATTTTTGCAAGCCTTGACAGCCCATTTCAGCAACTTTGCAGCCCAAATTCATCACCAATTTTTAATGCACTTTTTAGCCCACTACTACATCGCATAAAGCTCATATACACAGCCCAATCTCACACATACAGCCCATATACACTGTCCATACAACTAATAACTGCAGTAGCACATCAAATAAAAAATATTATGTTTTCATCCAACATATCACAAAAATTTTCATCCAACATCAAATACAAAATTTAGCAGTACCAGACATCCATCAACATACAACAGTACCAGATATACATCAAAATAAATGCAGCAACCACGAAGTTGTAGAGGTTCATCATCAACGGTTCTTCAAAAGATGAAATCTGCCACCAGCTAATGCCTACAGCATCACAAAGCAAAAAAAATAATTAGGCACAGGAGAGCCGGAAACCAGATGGTTCGAATAACAATGTCAACTCTGAATTTGGATGCCAAACTTTGAACTTTTTGTATCTCCTAAATTAGTTGCATCTAAATTAAAATATTGGCGATGACTTGTTAATTGAGAATGTAAACTGGCAGTTTCATCGAGTGCCGACTCAGGACTCAAAATCAAAGAAAGAAAATTAATTGGAGTTCATGCTGCAACAACAGGCCATAAGCTACAAATTATTTTTTGGAGCAGAGGAATCTGGCATATTAAAAACTAGACCTTGCAGTTTAATAAGACCAGCTAAGTTCAGTTCAGCTTCTGTTAAATCAATGAAGAAATTGGAGATGAAAATTTATAAGCTAATTTATATGGGTGAAAACTAACTGTAACTCTATATGAGTGAAAATTAACATGCTAATTTCTATGCAATAAGATGCCCACAGTTGGTAATATTCTTAAATAGAGGCCACAATAACTTATGGCCAATAGTTGACAGCAACTACAAGTTCTATGTAACAAGAAGTGCAGGTTCAGTGAAATGGGTAGAGAGGTTCTAACTTCAGGGTTATGAGAAATGTTCACTGCAATGCACACAGCAGGTAAAAAATAATCTATTCAACTATTACTAAATAAAATAATTCTGAACTACAGTTGTTGGGAACCATCAAAATATATTCTAGCCACATTGTGACAATCGTGAGCACAACACTTGCACCTTATAGTTTAGTATGCATACCCAGTCCTCAAGAATCAGCACAGCACAGGCCTCCAGCTACACTAGCTGTTACCTCTTGTTGCTCCACTGCAATTGGAACTTGGTCAAGTTAAAATCAGCTTAGATACACAGTGTGTTTGTCGGTTTGCAATCACAAATTAAGCACTGTGCAGGTAAAATATAAATCAGGTCAGGGTCACATTTTCCATGTCAGGATGTATGGCTAATTCAAAACTGAATCAGCTTGCATCACGCATACAATCCCAGTAGTCCAAGTGCAATCCAAGTTAAGCACGCAAGCTTGCATCACGCATAAACTCAGTAGTCCACGTTAAGAACGCAACTCCAGTAAAGGTGCAAATTAGGCAATTGAGCTGAATTGTTATTATCTAAAACAATTGAGTTATTGCAGATAGTTAAGCTACATGATTAATTAACAGATCATAGATTCATCCAGATAATACAATCCTAGTCTTCTCTACACTCACACACGCACTAATTTTGAAAATTCTTACAAAGTGTGGCCACCTTTTACTGACCACTGCCAATGATTAGAAAACTGCTCGTGCTCATCCTAAAATTCAGACAAAACTTGGGATTGATTGTGACACCTAAACTGAAATACCATTCTTCAAATAGTTACTGTATTTTACATATAGTAAGGCCAATGAAATGAACCCCAATAACTGGACCATATAGTTATGCTACAAAACCTGAATAGATGGTGAGTTTTTTTGTTTTGGAAATCTATCACGAGTTGATAGGATTCATCCAACAAACAACTCAACTAGCCTGGTGATGCCAGCTAGTACACTCACACAAGCAGCAGCAGTAAATAATTCTTGCAATACACGTAACAGTTTACAAGAACTCCTGGGACTTCATTTTTTTAGATTAGTACATGTAGCAGTCATATCTTAGCTTATTTGAGAAGTATCCTATTGCATTGGCAGTCAAATGTTAAAGATCCAATACACGTAGCTGGCTTAGAAGCATACTGACATGCAACTATGAGCAGAAGCTAACTCACCAAGCTAAGTAGAAGCAGTGACAAAGGGGAGGATCTGCCATCCAAAGGGCCAGCCCTGTCCTCCAGGAAGACATTGTTAGTTGATTACAATGTAATAGATAGAAACAATAGTTGATGCAAACGGGCCCTTAAATTGGCCAATCAGACCAGGGAAGGGAACATCAAAAGAGGGGCACCACACCTTTCTGTTGTGCGGTGCTTCTTGTGGAGGCTCTCCTTGCGCAGTCGTCCTTGGCCACTGACGACGCGACCGCAGCACCTCTGCCTCCGCGTTCTCGACGCCCAAAGACGACACGGCGACGGTCGATCCCGTAGTCGATCTGGTCGGGGGAGAAGAAGGGCAACCATCCCGAGATCTGATCTCGAGATCTGGACGTACCAACCTTGTAAAGCCACAGCAGATCCACTCGAAGAATACATCGTTGTTGTGGATCTGAGTCGCTCCTCCGTGCAAGTCGACTGCTTTCACCTGCAAGCCTGAAATGTCATTGCTTCACCTACACGGATTCGGCACAAGCCGCTGCTTGGAGAGGGTCGTGGCCACAGGCATCGGCGTCGACAACGAAGAGGGTGGATCAGTCGATCAGGGACGGATTGGAGGGGCGGGCTATGTGCGGTGCTGGGCATGCCAATGGCTCCCACGGCCATCGACGACCTCAGTAGGGGCGGGCTGCGGGCAGTGCTGGGCGTGCCAGCGGGTCAGACGATGGATTGGAGAGGAGAGGAGCTAGGGAGTGGAGGAGCAGGTGCGGCGGCGGATTGAGTTTGGGGCGGCGGCCGAGTGGATTGAGGGGGATTTAGGGTTTGGGGGTCTTCATTGGATATTTATTGTAGCAATCATTTTACGAATTTACCCTCCTGCTGTAGGGCTAAATGTCCAACTACATATGGATAGAATTGTCATTTTAGCTAAATTTTTTGTGAGAGCGGGGAGTGCTGGCTGGTCTTGGCGCCTGCTGCCAAATCTTGGCATTCAAAAGTTTTTCCTCTTAGCAAATAAAAAAAAACTTTTCCTCTTAAAAGTACTCTTATGTTGTGACAAAAGGTTTTAAATGTAAAAGTTGTCAACTACAAAATTTTAGATCTTATTGAGATATACAACTTTTGTTTTGATCGTTTCTCCATCCGAGTTTATTTGAACAGTTTAAAATTTGAATTTCAAAATATGAGAAATTCAAACAAACTTTTGGGGCACTAAATGATTTCAAATGGAAAAATTGTCAACAACAAAGTTGTAAAACACATGGAGATCTACCACTTTTGTTTTGGTCGTTTTTCCATATGACTTTGTTTTATTAGTTTGAATTTTGAATTTCAAAATATTAGAACTTCGAATAGAATTTTCGGATAGTAAGTGATTTCAAAGGAAAAGTCATCAACAACACAGTTTTAGAACTTATCTAGATCTATAACTTTTATTTTGGTTATATCTCCATCCAACAAAGTGGTAGTATACATGGTTCATAATTGGATACATCTTCATATTGTTCAATTATAACTATGTGAGAGATATATCAATTTGTGAACAATATGTTGCCATCTTGATAAAATCATTTAAGTTTTTTATGTATTAAAACTTTAGGTATTATGTGATACAAGCAGACAGCAGACCTAGCCACACGCAACTTTAGTCCCTATATAGCATGATAGAATATGTGATACAAGTAGACCTAGCCACACTAGAGCCTGACGGTAGTACTAACATGTTTCTCAAAATAAGTTGAGGGACCAAGCACAAGGATTTATACCCTTATCCTCTTGGCATGGTAGCCTAAAGCACCCTGGAGTTCCTTCGAGTACGGATTGATGATGCACCTCATTGGATGATGCAGAGAAAGCTAAACCTCATAGCTTGACAGAGAAGACTCTACAAGACGCGTCAGTTGCCTGTGAGTATCCGAATGTCTTTCTAGATGCATTACCAGGATTGCCCTCTAATCTAGATGACTGAGAGATCATGAGAAGAACTACCCTATGCGTGACCATGAAGATAGTTGTCGTATTCATGCCCACAAGATTGGGAAGCACTACCTAAAAAACGAGTGTGAAATCTACACCGTACGCAAGAATCTAAAGTATTTCTTCACGCAAATGAACTGAACATGAGACAACACAGATGGTTAGAATTGATCAAGGACTATTATTGAAGCAGATGCTTTGGATAGGTGAAGTTATCACAACACCTTGGTTGCCACAAAGTGATTGCCTAAGTTATCCAAGGGTTTGAGAAGCTTATGAAGGTTGTCACCTACACCTAGAAGAGAAGATCAGAAAAGCACGGAAATCGTGCAAGGAGATCCGAG
This sequence comes from Saccharum hybrid cultivar R570, assembly GCA_038087645.1. Taxonomy (NCBI): domain Eukaryota; kingdom Viridiplantae; phylum Streptophyta; class Magnoliopsida; order Poales; family Poaceae; genus Saccharum; species Saccharum hybrid cultivar. The sequence continues at coordinate 5,406,748 of JAQSUU010000112.1, read as the reverse complement.
AGATCAGGATACTCGTGCAAGAGGAAAAGCTCCGAAAAGTCAAGATCGATGAGCAAGACACCTTGTGACCAAAGATCGGCTATGAGTTCCACAAGATCAATAGATCCAAGAAGTTGTCCTTTCATGGTACTAGATATCCAGCATTGTAGAGTATGTGGCTAAGATGCGTAGCAAGTTCCCCTCCTCTTAATCTCATTTGAATCCCTTCACAACTTCCCATGAATTTTATCTCAACCTCTTTTGGATTTCATCTCAAATTCCCTTGATCTTCCCTTCAAATTCCATCACGAAATTCCTCTTTGAATACGTCTTAGTTCTCTTTTGAATTCCCCTTAATCCCTTTTCGAATTTCCTCTCAATCTCCTTTTGAATTTCTCTTAATTCCTTGATTCAAATTCCTTAAATCAGAAATGGAAAATTCTCCTTCCTTTCTTTTTGGGCCGAACCCTTCTCTTCCTATCCTCTCAGCCCAGCTCCCCTTCTCCTTCCTTATCAACCCGCTGGCCCATCACCCCCTCCTCTCTTCGCGGCCCACCCGGCCTTGCTCCTCTTCCCGCCTTGCACAAGCCCATCAGGCAGCCGCGGCCCAGCAGCCCTCCCTCTCTTCTTTGGATCGGCCACGAGGCCCAGCTCACTCCTCCCTCCATCTCTCAACTTGCAGTTCTTGGGTTTGATTCCCACTGAGCGCAATTTTTTTTCTAAATTATAATTTTACCAAAGGGATGAATGGGCCATGCCGACTGGATGCTGCTGGGCCAATTCGAATGGGTCACATCGACTGGGATGCTGGGCTAGTAAATTAAATACTTAAGTGTCTAGAACAAGTAGCTCAAATGGTAAGACATTTTGCTACTTTCCCATAGGTGCTGTGTTCTAACACCACATGCTGTAAATTTTTTTGTTCCCATCCACACCATATATATGGAGAATATTTTTGGTTTTGCCATTTGTATCATATACATGTAACAAAGTAACAAAATTATTTGTTCAAATAATTTAACAAATCATCTTTTGGGTTTGATTCTCTTTGCAATCATTTTTTATTTTTCTTTGCACTAAATATTGATAGTGGGCCTATTGTTTTGGGCTAACTAGAGTATGACGAATTTAAAATCATGCACTGTGACGATTCGGATAAAATCGTCATGAGTTAGCGGGCCGAGAATATCCACTGGTCACAACCATGACGAAAAATAAATTATCGTCATGGATTACGTCTGTCAGTGACGATTTGTAAATCCGTCACCAAAAATTTGTCACGGATTAACAAGTTTCTTGTAGTGTATTAGAGGATTATCGGAGAAATAACTCAACTCAGTTTTCCATTAATCTCAAGAGGTGTTTATATAGAAATACATGGGGACATGAAGAGATAGAAAATAAAGGGAAATAAATAGTCTAACAATGACTAGAAACTGAGAACACTAACCCCCCAGTTGGAACGCCGACATCAGCTGGGATTGGAGACATTCAAACTGGATCGAAATTCTTCAAAGATAGATGTAGGCAGCCCCTTGGTGAAGACGTCAGCAAACTATGAGGTGTGGAAGGCACATGAAGAACTCGTATTTCTCCTGTAGCGACTTTGTCCCGAACAAAGTGTAAGTTGATCCCAACATGTTTGGTACGCTGATGTTGTACCGGATTAGTTGAGACACAAACAACACTGACGTTATCACAAAATACTACTATGGAACGTCGTGGACAGAAATGGAGCTCCTGAAGCAATTGGCGGAGCCAAGTGACCTCGGCGACCGATTATTGCAACAAGATGAAGCGCATGGCAGACACTCTTGGAACTTTGGGTGAGCCAGTCTTGGACCGCACCTTGGTTCTAAATGTTCTTCATGGCCTCAATGAACGATACTCTCACATGGCGGCAATGATCAAGCGCACACGCCCGTTTCTGTCCTACTTCGACGTTCGTGCGTTGGTCATCGAGGAAGTGACTCTCGCAAGCAAGTCTTCCACTCTGACAGCATTCGTGGCTTCTTCTTCGTCGTCACGCCCTCCAGCGCCCCGTTCCAGAGGCTCTGGTGCCTCGGCCGGCCAAGGCCAAGGCGGCCAGGGGCAGGGGCGGATAGCACCCTGGTAGCTCTGGTGGTGGCTCGAACGGCTATGATGGCGGATTGGGCAGCTACACGCATGTTGTGGGGGGGGGGGGCGCTCCGACCGAGAGCGCCAGCGCTCTAATGTGTACCGGGACTTATCGCCTTAGAAAAATCATATCTTTCTTATATGGTATCGGATAAAGATACTTTATATATGAAAATTGTATCCCTTGATCAGATCTGCAAATTCCTAGTTTTGAGTTTCATCATTTCAGGTTGTTAATATGCTAAAACAAATATAAAATTTTAGCAACATACTAATCGCGTACAAGGGATTGTTGTCGTTTTTGTATGGCGTTGGATAAAGAATTTTTGTATACAAAAATTATAGCTCTCTATTAGATCTACAAATTCTTAGTTTTGAATTTTGTCCTTTGAGATCGTTAAGATGCCCCAAAAATAATATAAAGGTTAAGCAACATATTAATCGTGTATCAAGCCTTGTCGCCTTAGAAAAAATATACCTTTTCTTTGTTTCTAAAATAGTAGTTCTCGATGAGATCTACGAATTCCTAGTTTTAAGTTTTGTCATTTAAGGTTGTTAAGATGCTAAAAAAATAATATAAAGTTTTAATAGATATTAATCGTATTTTGTATCAGTTTTTTTTTAAAATATAACTTTAAATAAAAAATCTCAAACCTAGAATTTGTAGATATTATCGAGCGTTACAACTTTCGTATACAAATTATTTTTATCTGACGCTATACAAAAAAAGTGACAACTTTCGTATATTGATCGTGTACCATGGCTTGATCTTTTCAAGGTGACAACTCATGGTACACGATTAATACACTGCTAAAAAATATATTATTTTTTTAGCTTCTTAACAACCTCAAATGACAAAGCTCAAAACTAGGAATTTGTAGATCTCATCTTAAGCTACAAGTTTTATATACAATGTATGTATCATTATCCGATGCTATATAAGAAAATATAATTTTTTTAAGACGTACATGGTTAATATGTGTTCAAATTCTATATTATTTTTCTAGCATGTTAACGATCTTATTATCTTATATGAAAGAAACAAAAAAAACCCAACCCCGGAAGGGAACGATAGCGACGGGAGGGACTAACTGGAACGATGAATGCACGGGGACCCCACTTTCCCATCCCATGTGGGGAACTGTTTGACACCCTGTTCGTTTCGCTGGTTTATTGTGCTGAAAGCACTGTTCGCTGGTTTATTGTGAAAGAAAAACACTGTTGGATGACTGCTGATTCTGCTGATAAGTCCAAACGAACAGGGTGTGAGTTTTTAGGACCGAGGCTATCCGCACTCAGGTACTCTAAATTCATCCTCTAAAAGGTCGACGGTCATCAAGATTCTCTCCTCTATACTCAATTCTCCCACACCCATCTATCCTCTATATTATCCTCTATTCACTGTGGGGTCCACTTGTCACTTTATCTAAATATATCCATGTGACATTTTGTTTTGAAGAATTTATTGAAACGAATTTAATGGTGTGAACGGAATTTAATTTAGACTTTTGATTTGTGAGTTATAACATTTTTTAAATACTTTAAATAGTGGGGCCCACCGTTGCATGCAGTGTCTCTCTCCTCTCTTTCTCTTCCGCGCATGCACTGCCTCCTGCTGTCTCCTCCCGCTATCCCCAGATATAGCGTGCAACAGTAGATACTGGAAACGGTAAAGAATGCCGGTGCAGCTAAATCCGTCCGCCAAAAGCTGCTGGAGGGTGATTTAGCGTAGGCAGGGCAGACAGCCTGAGCCACTGACCCCATTTCCATTTGGTCGTAGTGTCGTGTCACGCTGCAAAACAAAACATTTTTTGAAAGTACTGCAAAACAAAACATTTCGCCTTGCCTTTCGACGGATCCCCGAGTCTTAGCACTGAGCCACTGACGGACTGACCCCATTTCCGTTCGCCAAGGGCTTGTTTGGTTCAAAAAAAAATTTACAAAATTTTTCAGATTTTCCGTCACATCGAATCTTTGACACATGCATGAACCATTAAATATAGATAAAAAAATAAAACTAATTACATAGTTTAGACGAAATTCACGAGACGAATCTTTTAAACCTAGTTAGTCTATGATTAGATAATATTTGTCAAATAACAACGAAATTGCTACAGTAATATTTTTTCAAATTTTTTTTTACTAAACAGGCCCCAGTCGTGCTACGCTGCAAAGCAGAACATTTCGCTTTGAGCTTGTTTAGTTCCTCCCTAACCCAAAAAAGTTTGTGCAGTACCCGTCACATCGAATCTTTGGACGCATGTATGGAACATTAAATGTAGGTAAAAAAAACTAATTGCACAGTTTGTCTGTAAATGTCGAAACGAATCTTTTAAGCCTAGTTAGTCCATAATTAGATAAATTTTGTCACATAAAACAAAAAGTGCTACAGTAGCCGAACCCAAACTTTTTCACCAACTAAACAACCCTTTCCCTCCGGCCCCCCAGGCACTGGCGTACTGACACCATTTCCGTTCGCCAAGTCATGCACTCGTGCTAAGGCTATCCGCACTCATGGTCCTCTATATTCATCCTCTATACGTCCTAGTCAGCAAGATTCTCTCCTCTATACTCAATTCTCCCGCACCCATCCATCCTCTATATCATCCTCTATCCACTCTATCTACTGTGGGACTCACTTGTTACTTTATCTAAATATATCCATGAGTGATCTAGTTTTGAAGGATTTATTGAGACGAATTTAATGGTGCAATCGAAATTTAATTTGGATTTTTGGTTTGTGAGTTATAGCATTTTTTTCCTTGGTTTAGCTAGTAGGGCCCGTCACTGCGCACTATAGAGTAAACACTGTACTACTCTAAATATAGAGTGAGAGAAAGGATAGAGTATCATTTTAGAGTATCCAGTGCAGCAGTTTTTACTCTATATTCATACTCTAAAGCTTTAGAGTATCATTTAGAGTATGCCACTGCGGACAGTCTAAGGGGTGTTTAGATGCAAAAAAAATTTAGAATTTAGATACTATAACATTTTTGTTTATATTTGGCAATTAGTGTCCAATAATAGACTAATTAGGTTTAAAAAAATTCGTCTCGTGATTTACAACTAAACTGTGTAATTAGTTATTTCTTTTACCTACATTAAATGCTCCATGCATACGTCTAAAGATTGATGTGATAGAGAGAGCGTAAAAATTTAGAATTTTGAAGAGATCTAAACATCCCTAAAAACTGCCAAGTCTGACATTTCCCACCCCTAAAAACTGCAAAGTCTGACATTTCGCTTAGGGGCTGTTTAGTTCCGGAAAATTTTTGGGAAATACTACTGTAGCAATTTCGTTGTTATTTGACAAATATTATCCAATCATAGACTAACTAGGTTTAAAAGATTCGTCTCGTGAATTTCGTCTAAACTGTGTAATTAGTTTTATTTTTTATCTATATTTAATGCTTCATGCATATGTCTAAAGATTCGATGTGACGGGAAATCTGAAAAATTTTGCAATTTTTTTTGGCAACCAAACAAGGCCTTAACACCTCTAAAAACTGCCAATTCCGACATTTCCCACCCCTAAAAAAACTGCAAAGTCTGACATTTCGCTTAACACCTCTAAAAACTGCCAACTCCGACATTTCCCACCCCTAAAAAGTGCCAAGTCTGACATTTCGCTACTGTCTGCAGCGGCGACGGTATAGGCAGCCGGTAAATGCTCACGTCCAGTATTTCTGGCGTGATTCCGGATCTACGGTAAAGTTGGGTTTTTATCTGCTCATGTCCGGTATTTCTAGCGTGATTCCGGATCTACGGTAAAGTTGGGTCTTTATCTGCTCATGTCCAGTATTTCCCTACGGTAAAGTTGATGGCCCCCACGAACAGCGACATTTGGACAACGTGAACGCAGCGTCGACACAAAAAGGACGGCGCGCTCTGGGTGCTCTAAAACGATACTCTAAAGCTTTAGAGTATAAATATAGAGTAAAAACGGTTGCACTGCATACTCTAAAACGATATTATATCCTTTCTCTCACTCTATATTTAGAGTAGTATAGTGTTTACTCTATACTCTATAGTGGCGGGCCCCACTAGCTAAACAAAGGGAAAAATGCTATAACTCACAAACCAAAAATCCAAATTAAATTTCGATTGCACCATTAAATTTGTCTCAATAAATCCTTCAAAACTAGATCACACATGGATATATTTAGATAAAGTGACAAGTAGGTCCCACAGTGGATAGAGTGGATAGAGGATGATATAGAGGATGGATGGGTGCGGGAGAATTAAGTATAGATGAGAGAATCTTGCTGACTAGGACGTATAGAGGATAAATATAGAGGCCCATGAGTACGGGTAGTCTCATGCAGTGAAGGAATAAGTAGTGGGCCTCACATTTTCAATTACCTAAAAAAATATTATAACTCACAAACCAAAATACCAAATTAAATTTCGATTGCACCATTAAATTCGTTTCAATAAATACTTCAAAATAAGATCTCACATGGATATATCTAGATAAAATTTATTTACAAACATGTGGGTCCTACTGTTGGCAGTTGGTATAAAGTATGAGATATAGAGGATGATGGATGCAGAAGAAATATGTATAGGGTAAAGATTCTTGATAACTAACACGGATAGAGTATGAATTTAAAGGACGATCGGTGCGGATACCCAACTCCGACATTTCCCACCCCTGCAAAGTCTGACACTTCGCTTCCCCCCTCCCGGATAGCCGAGGGCTGGTTTAGATGCAAAAATTTTTGCAAAACGGTACTGTAGCTCTTTTCGTTGTTATTTAGCAAATATTGTCCAATCATGATCTAATTAGGCCTAAAAGATTCGTCTCGTCTATTTCGTCTAAACTGCGTAATTAGTTTTATTTTTTATCTATATTTAATGCTTCACGCATGTGTCAAAGATTCGATGTGACGGAGAATTAAAAAATTTTGCAAAATTTTCTGGGAACTAAACAAGGGCCAACTCCGACATTTCCCACCCCTGCAAAGTCTGACACTTCGCTCCCCCCCCCCCCCCCCCCCCCCAACCCGCCGCGGGCGATAAATAACACCGAGGCCCATCCGCCCACTTCCCCCACACACGCCAAGCGCCGCCGCGTTGCCGCAATGTCGACCACCCTGCACCTCCGTACCAACAACGGCGACAACGGCGCCGTCTCGATCGACATAAGCCCAGGCGAAGCTGCGGGTGCTGCAGGCAGCAACGACTGCAAGCAGCTCCAGCGCTGGCTGTGCGCATCGGGCTTGGCCACGCTGGCCATGGATGCAGGCACCGCGTTCTACAGATCGCCGCACGGAGTGGTCTTCGAGCAGCACAGGTTTGCTTACTACGCCACCCTCGCCGGAATTTTCTCTGCCGGGCTGGCCGAAGTCGGCACGGCCTGCTGGCTGGCCAGCTCCGGCCAGCAAGGCCGAGCCCACGGTCTCGCGTTCCGCGCGAGCGTCGTCTGCGCCTCCGTCGTGCCTCTCGTTGCCATCATCGCTCTCGGTGGATTCTCCGTCGTCATGAAGGGCTAAGCCGGGGAGCGTCCGTACGGGCGTACGGTGACTGCTTTGGCCCTGGCCAGGTGCCCAGGTACTACCGTTTGGTGCTGATGTGTGTTACTGCTCTGCATGCATGTCTCCTGCTGTACGTTGAACTTGGATCATCCGGGATTCTTTTTTCATATAAAGAAATAAAAATGTCCCTCCTTTTCTTTTCTTGTTTTGGTATACTAGTATATTGGGTAACAGCAGTAGTAGTCAGCAGGGGATTGTTGGTGTTGTATTAATTAGTGTTGAATAAGTCAGTAATCACGCGAGCTTGTGTTTGTGTTGTGTTGAATCGAGTTGAGATTTTGGGAGTGTTTTTAATTATAAGTTTGTATCCTCGACTGTCGATGTGAATTGTCATTTAAAATGGAGCAGTTTCTTGCAAGCCAGGCCTACCCAGATCTATGGACCAAGACACGGGTTGTATGCAACCACACATGTTGAAAGTCTACTTAGGGCAAGCACTGGCACTTCTATGTACTCTGGATGATCAACATCGACTAGTTATACCTACTCTGATAGATAACGAGAGAGTTTTAACAAATAAGCACCAAAACGAGTCTATAAAACTTCAAACAATTTCAAGCTAGCCACCATAAGATAGAGCATGATTTCTATAAAAGAATCTAGAACTAGTTTCATAATATTTCGAGGTAAAACAATTTTTCTAAGACTAAACCAAATTTTAGAATTTTAAGTTTCATTATTTTTCTATGTAAAAATATTTGGATAAATTTTAAAATCTTTCTATAATATTTTTAAAAATATTTTTAGTCCAACTTATCTTATTTAATTTTTAAATTAGTCTAATTTACTCGCCACCTGATATGCCGCCACATCAGTAAAGCCACTCAAGATGTAAAAGACAGTTCTAAAAATTTAAGAGAAGGGTAAAAAAAAACTGATTTTGGATTAGACGGCCGCAGTAGTTAAACACCCGAGCAGGCCCGTAGAGTTCTTGCGGGTCCGGTGCGCCCCAAGAGCCCAAAAGCTACAGCCCACTTCGCCTTCCCAATCCTTTTCCTCCCCGTCGCCGAGATGCCGACTCGATCTTTCCTTTCCTCCCACGGTCCACCGACGACAAGACTCTTCTTCCTCACCTCCCACCAGCTCCAGCTCGCCTCTCTCCTGTCCTCACCTAGGGTTTCGCTTCCCGTCTCGCCGTCGTCGCCATGGGGGACAAGTAAGTACCCCTCCGCTCCGTGTCCCCTTTCCCTCTCTCTGTGTCTCCTAGGGTATCAACGCCTCACTCTGATTCGCCTCCGCGATCTACACCCCCAGCTACGACGAGGAAGGCGAGCCGACCGTGGACTTCGAGGAACGTGAACCCTCTCCTGAGCCCCAGCCCTACGAAGACCTCGATGACGACCTCGGCGACGACGGCGATTGGACCCGCGGCCGCTCCCCGACCCCCGTCCACGGCGACGACGGCGGGGCGGGGTCCTCATCGAAGCCCCGTAAGCGCCTCCTCAAGAAGGGCGGCGGTGGCGGCATGCCCGGCGACGACGGGCTGGATGACTTTGGGTTGGAGGACGAGGACGCGGACCCCGCGGCTGACGCGAGGAAGAGGAAGGGCTCGTCGGCGCTGAGGGACCTCGCGAGGGGCGGGGCGGGCAAGGAGAAGAAGGAGAAGAAAAGGCGGAGGGAGGACGACGGCAGGGGGAGGGATAGTGGGATGGTGAGGGACAGGCGGGGATCAGGAGGGAGGGACTCAGGCGGTAGGGAGGACCAGGATGATGGGGAGAGGGAGATCCAGGAGCTCTGGGATACCATTGCCGGTGGTGACTCAGAGGTAATTATGATTGTGTGCTACATGTTTCGATTTGATTCAGTTCTTTTTCAATTCATTACTGCTTGGATGCCCCTTTACTGTACTAGTATATATGTGCATTAACTTGTTAGAACTACTTTGAGCTTAATGTGAAAGGTTTCTGGAAAATTCAACCTCTATCAACTGCCGTAGTGAACTCGCGAGGTATATTCCCTCGTGAGGTATGTTCCAAAAAAAAAATTAGGCAGATAAAAAAGATAGCTAGTATATTCAATTGCTTACTAAGGCATCAGGATGGTTGTGTAAAATGTTGGTGCATATCAAGTCAGACCATTGGACCTTGTTATCATGCTTTTTAAGTCGTCACGTAGGCATTGCCTTGGCATCCAGTTGAGTTTCCAGGCTGGGCGTCAGCCTTGCCACGACCAACTGGGCTATGGCGTTGGCGTACGTCTTGCAACAGAAGTCGCTACCTAGGTGCGATTTGGTGCTGTTTAAGGCCCGAGCGGCCTGAGGCAGACGCTGCATGACCACGGGCGTGGGAGTGGGAGAGGAGCTGTGCACATGGAAAAAATGGGCGCAGGAGCGGGTGCAGGAGATTTGGGAGATCGACAGGAGTCATGCGGTGGAAATTGTGCGCCTACAGGTCCCACGAGGCCATAACCCATCTCTCCCACTCGCCAATTGACAGGGAAGGGGAAATGGAAGAGGGCCCACACCTGGTTCTTGGCAGCGCATTGCTAGAATCTTGCTGTTCCACCTCTTCTGCTCCATCGATTAACGCTTCTGTCCGTGGATTTGAGCCTCCCTTCATCTTCTCCACTAATTTGCGCCCCTGATTGGTGCCTCCTCTGGTCCTCCTCCTATGCCGATTGATACACGGTTCCTTTCCCTTCTCTGTTGGTTCATGTATTCAACCTGGCGTCATAAGTTCACGGGATAGGTATGTAAGCATCTCTTCCTCTCCCTTCGGCTACCCTCCTCTTGGATGTGCACTGCCTCTGCTCTTTACTTGGATATGCTCGGCAGTCTGTGTATCCTCTGCTTTCTTTCTCTTCCTCTGTTTCTTTCCTGCCTCTGACGCGGCTTGACTTACTGCGTCAATAACCATGCTTGTTTAACACTTTTAATTACTTTTAGCCTACTATTTTCATTGTCTTGGACAGACTAATGCTCTTCACTGACATGATATTCTAATCTGATGGAACAGGATGACCAAGAAGGTGTTAGAACTGTAGATGATGATAATTTCATTGATGACACGGGGGTTGATCCAGCTGATCGTTATGGCAGCGATAATGAGCGGCATTCACCTGGACGTTATGCACAGGTATTTTTCCTTACAGCATTATCTTTTTGTATTCTTTAAGTTGAATTGTCATACAGGTTAAACAAATGTCTGTTGGTTCATTGTATCTTGTGTCTTACTCTTGGTTGTGTTCCATGCCAGTCGCTCTAGTGGCAAATTGACAATATTCGTTAACCTGAGAATTGGTTGCTGTTCCCTATTAACTGAAGTATGGTGTTAGACATCCTTTCATAGCATTGCAGGATTTGATAGAAGCTTTGGAGTTTAATCCTCATTGATCTAAAACCATGGTCGCAATAGGCCCTTGTTGGGTCGAATATGTCTATCCATTTCTGGGCCATTGCACCATGCCATATGCTATCTTTTGTTTTGTTTTTTAATCACTGACAATATGGGTTGATGACTATAGGCTGAGGAGGGTGAGGAGGACGATGAAATTGAACGACTCTTCAAGGGTGGTAAGAAGAAGAAGAAGAATGATCGCCCTCGTGCAGATATTGGTCTTATAGTGGAACAATTCATTGCCGAGTTCGAGGTAGCAGCCGAAGAAGATGCGAACTTGAATAGGCAATCAAAGCCAGCCATTAATAAACTTATGAAGCTTCCTCTGCTCATAGATGTTCTCTCCAAGTAAGATATCTGGAATCAGTGCCACTGCCAGTGCACATTGTCGTTTGTTTATAGCTAACAGTAATATTTTTTTTTGTTTATCTCTGTTTCACAGGAAGAATCTTCAGCAGGAATTTCTTGACCATGGAGTTCTTACTCTTCTAAAAAATTGGCTTGAGCCATTACCTGACGGAAGCATGCCAAACATGAATATTCGATCTGCTGTACTGAAATTATTAAATGATGTAGGCATCTTTATTTCCTTCGACCTTTTTGCATTGTAAAACTTTCTTTGTTTTGCACAAGAGCGTAGTTGTCTGTGACATATTTTTGGATGGCTTGGAATTTGGTTGCTAATGAAAGTTTCATGCCGCTTGCAGTTTCCAATTGACTTGGAACAATATGACCGAAGAGAGCAGCTTAAGAAAAGTGGCCTGGGAAAAGTATGCTTATACCAGTCCGTCTGATATATTATTTTACAGAAGATTATTTGCTATGTGCTAAATCTATCCAATGGTGCATATTTAGGTCATTATGTTTTTGTCCAAATCTGACGAGGAGACTACTGCAAATAGGAAATTGGCTAAGGAGCTCGTTGATAAATGGGTAAGTCTGTTTTCAGTATCCACGTATGTTTTTGTGTTTGTTGTTGTGAAGGGTTCTTAGTTCGAACTTGTAAAAAAATCAGAGTCGGCCAATATTCAACAAGAGCACAAGATTTGAGGACATGAGGAGATATGATGAGGATGAAAGAGCACCTTACAGGCGGCCACAAATGAAGAAGTAAGTGTGTGCACTTATTGGCCATTTGAGGACTATATCTTCTTGTCCTGTATATTATGTTGTATTCTTATTGGTTATCCCTTGTGTCATGAAGACCTTCGTCGAGTAGCTCTGGAATGGAATCCAGAGATGATGATCTTGATGCTGACTTTTCACAGTAAGTTCAATCATATTTGTTTGGCCTTGGATGCACAGGTGCATGTTTTCATCATTTGCTAATTGTTAGTTTAATCTGTTTTATCTATGCTTTGTATTTAGACGCAAGTCTGGGCAAAGTAGTTCAAGGCAGCATGCTTCTAGGCCAGAAGCCTCGCCTTTGGACTTTGTCATTCGTCCACAGTCCAAAATTGACCCTGAGCAGATACGAGCTCGTGCTAAGCAGGCTGTCCAAGACCAGCGTCGGCTTAAGGTTTTCATTCCTTTAAAACACCTTGGCTTTGTCTCCCTTTATAAGCTAGCTAGGGTTCTTTCTTGCTTGTTAACTGTTGAAGCAGGACCAACTGAAGCACTGATTCTTTTCGTTGGACACGCAGATGAACAAGAAATTGCAGCAGCTGAAAGCGCCCAAGAAGAAAAACCTTCAGGCGTCGAAGCTCAGCGTGGAAGGCCGTGGCATGATCAAGTACCTGTAGATCACCCACTATGGCATCCGCAGTCAGCAGTGCCCTGCACATGATACTGTGCCTGCAGGAATTGCTGAATTAGTATGAAGCATCCTACCACTATTCCATGGCAGACAGCTCGGCATCAATAATTGCTTGGATCTTTTATCCAAGTATTTTTCTTGCCTGGTAGGGTGGAACATCTGTGCTTCAGAAACCGGATGATTTGGGCACTATCTATTGCAGAGGCTTCTACTATGAGCATGCAATAAATATGGCGGTTTTCAAGCAGATTGGTGCCTTTATATAGTGTATAAATATTTGTCATGCTTATGAGTTACAATTAGATCCGATCAGGCTGTATTTTGAGTTGGGTTGAAGTTCGATTGTTTGTACTTGAAGAAAATTATGCCTTGTGAAAAATCAAAACATAGTGCGGCAAATGATTAATTGTGCTTACCAAACTGTAACTCAATTTTGATAAATGGTAATTCTTCAAGAGTCTTCATCTTGCTGCTTGACTGGAAGGTTGTGTGCGGCGTGCCCAGGCTTATCTGGTTGTGCTATTGATGTCATGACAGGTTTCATTATTTTGTGGTAATATGAGCTACTGGACACTTGATCCTTGAGTAGCTAGAGATGATGATGATGTTAGGAAAAAGAAGGTTGACGATGTTTCGAAATCAAAGCAAGTCTGCCATTTGTTGAAAGGAGTATGGCGGGCATTATCCATGGGTGGACCACGGCTTGCCAGGTCTTTTTCAGGGTGTACCAAATGTAGCATGATGCGGACAGGCAAATCTATCTTTGGGGATATTCTGCGTCACGTAATGAAAGGCAGTTTACGGACCAAGTCGTTAATTGACAGCGACATGGTGGTTTGCCCATCTTTATTTGTGTTTCGTAGCGGTTAATGGAGTTGATAGTAGGCAGTGGTTTCCTATCAGCGAGTACGCAAAAGAAAGCGATGGCGAATTCTGGCTTAATTCAAATGGACTATGTGTTCATCTTTCAATTGAAAATTTAAATCGTCTCTCCCAAATTTTATGCGATACCCTTTTTTTATCCAGTTGCTCTACGTGCGCACTCACACAAGTATGAAATAGAACCAGTATAAAATTTGTCTGCTTCAGACGCCGGCATCTGGAGTAGAAATTCGATTGAAACATGTGCCCTAAAATAACTCAATTTCAAATTAGAAAACTGCTAAGAACATGATTAGTGTTGCCGAGTCCAAGCATTAACCCAGTATATAGGGAAACACTAAAATTAGGGGGTCATTCTTCTTCTCCATCCCAGGTCGCCACCGCGTCTCCGGCCTCCTCCACCCCTCCCCCACCATCTCCACCACGAGGCAGCACGCGCGGACGACCCTCCAGACACGCAGAATCCCGCGCCACGCGCGCGCTCGCATTCATCGCGCCGCCACCCCCACGTTCCAGCCGGCCACCCGCCCGCGCCCCCCGCCGCCGGCCGTGCCATGGGGCGGCGGGGCGAGACGGCGGTGGTCCCCATTGACGTGGCTTCCGGCGGCGGCGGCGGGCGAGGCGAGGAGCGGCCCAAGAGCGAGCGCCACCGAAGCCACGGCCCCGGCCACCACGGCCGCCACGGCCAGCACCGGAGCCGCCCGCCGCCGCCGCCCCCGCCGGCGTTCCGGCCGTTCCGGCGGTGGTTCCCGTTCCTTGTGCCGCTCTTCATCGTCGCCAACATCGTCCTCTTCGTGCTCACCATGTACGTCAACGACTGCCCCGCGCACGCGCGGGCCACCGGCGCCGCGATAGGGGGATCAGTCGGCGAGAGCGCCACCGCGCAGGGCTGCTTGCTCGCGCCCGAGTTCGGGAGGTTCGCGTTCCAATCGTTCAAGGAGAACCCGCTCGTCGGCCCTTCCTCCGCCACGTACGGCACTATTCAAATCTGTCCAAAATTTGGATCTTTCTGCAGTTTGCTCGGTTCACATTATTTATTGCTTTAGATGTATGCATTGCGAGAATGTGAGAAACTGTGCAGATTTTGTGAAATGTGCTGTCTTTGAGATCCTCGATTGGTAGGACATTGGTCTAGTTATATTATACTTATAATCTTGTTAAACCTTTTGTTTGATAATGTATTAAGGATCACTTCTCACCATCGATAAATTTTTTTATTGGTAATTATGCCCTCGGGTGGCAGTACTTCAATTTCCTGCTTATTTGTATAATCTTGATAGCTTAAAGGTTCATCTAACATATTTCGATTCCCAGGCTGTTGGAAATGGGGGCACTGGAAACCAGTAAAGTTACCAAAGATCACGAAGGCTGGCGCCTCATTACATGCATTTGGTTGCATGCTGGAGTCGTCCACATACTCGCTAACATGTTGAGTCTCTTGATGATCGGAATCAGGCTCGAGAAGGAATTTGGTTTCAGTAAGTGTCCCTGTGCTTCGATTAAAGAAAGTTTCAGTAATTGTCTTCTTTTTTTTTAGGGAAACAGATTCTTCATCCTTGTACAATGCAGCTTTATTATCTAGAGTCTGATGGTTATTTCAAGGCCTAGTGATCATATAACTTGACCATTGATTGATGATTTTCTGTTGCAGTAAGGATTGGTACACTGTATGTGATCTCTGGTGTTGGTGGCAGCTTGCTGTCTTCTCTATTTATGGTGTCAAATATATCTGTCGGTGCTTCAGGCGCGCTATTTGGACTATTGGGCTCAATGCTGTCAGAGCTCATAACAAATTGGACGATATATGAGAACAAGGTTGATTCTAAAATATATGCAGTATTTTCAGTTTTTCACATATCATTCCATATTCCATGTTTCTAAATCTGTTTTTGTTTTGAAAAAATATCAGTTTGCAGCACTCTTGACTCTAGTTATGATCATTGTCATCAACTTAGCTGTTGGGATCCTTCCACATGTTGACAACTTCGCTCACCTTGGAGGATTTATGTCAGGGTTCTGTCTTGGTTTTGTGCTGCTAATACGACCACAGTTTGGATATATTAACCAAAAGAACTCTCCTCTTGGATTTCCCACGGGCGTAACTAAACGGAAGTTCAAGACATATCAAATCATACTTTTGGTTATTGCTACAGTGATTCTAGTTTCTGGGTAAATATCTTGACAATGAGATGAATGGTAATGATCTAATTAACCACTACAGTTCAACTCTTTTAGCTATACTTTATTGTTGGCAGGTTCACCGTTGGATTGGTGTTGCTATTTCAAGGGTTCAATGCTAGTGAGCACTGTTCTTGGTGCCATTATTTGAGCTGTGTGCCTACTTCAAAGTGGAGTTGCAACGCACCAAATAACTATTGCATGGTAAGTTTGTTTTGTAGTTATGATTCTTACTAAATGTACTAAATGGCTCTGCTGTGGTAATCACCAGTTTGTATATTTTTAACCTGTTAGTCAAGATAAATTATGTTTGATGGAAAATCATAATGAGTATATTAACACAGGGTTTGCATGAATGCCAAACCAACTCTAGAGCATTTTTTGTACTTTTTAAAAATATGTTAGATGAAATCATGAGCATCATCAGAACTTCAACAGCAATCTTGCCTTGATTGTTTTTCAGCTAATTTGCTGTTAGTAGCAGTTTTGTGCTTGCTTTCCTATAAGCGTGATGAGAACTTTCATATGGAGATTATTTACTTTCAATATGCATGTTATTGTTGCAGCCATTAGTGCTTAAACTCTTGTTTCATTTTTTGTTTGCATCCTTGTTGTAAGTTTACTAATATAAGTTTCTTCTGCAGTCTTCACAGCTCGGAAATCAACTAAATCTGACATGTGAAAGCACTGGAAAGACCGCAACATATGTTCTCAGCAATCCAAACAGCACGGAAGCAATTAAAAATCTTTGTGTTGGCCTTTGCAGTTAATAGTGAATGTCTGTGTTTTCTAACAGGGAATTAATGCCAGCATATCTATGGAATATATAATTAGAAGCCTATGTTTACATTATGATTCTCTGGTAATGCTTTTGCGGCTTCTATGGTATTTTCTTCTTGTGCATGCTGTGTACTATGAATGTCAGTTGGTGTTTTAAAAGATGGACAATTTGAGGCACTAGTTTCGGGAATCTGAGCACTTGCCTTTTACTGTCAAGAAAGATAAAAAGGTACAACAACAACAACAACAACATAGCCTTTTGTCCCAAGTAAGTTGGGGTAGGGTAGAGATGAAACCCAAAAGAGACGAGAAACAGGGAGACATAAAAAAAGGACATAAAGGGAGACAAAACGAGGTCACGGTTCCGGCACGTTGATTGCCAATCTCCAAGCGCTCCTATCCATAGCTAAATCCTTGGAGATATTCCACTCTTTAAGATCTCTCTTAACGGACTCGTCCCAAGTTAGTTTAGGTCGACCTCTACCGCTCTTTACATTATCGGCCCGCTTTAGAACTCCACTACGCACCGGCGCCTCAGGAGGCCTCCGTTGGACATGTCCAAACCATCTCAACCGATGTTGAATCAATTTCTCCTCAATTGGTGCCACCCCAACCCTATCCCGAATATCGTCGTTCCGGACTCTATCCCTCCTTGTGTGCCCACAACACCAACGCAACATACGCATCTCTGCTACACTCAATTGCTGGACATGTCGCCTTTTTGTAGGCCAACACTCAGCACCGTTACTGCATGAATTTGTCAGCTCCCATCACTTGACGTGGACCGCTAAATTTTATCCATTTGTGTCTATGGTTTTGTTTCCTTCATATTATTTATATAGCTTATGCTCAAGGCCAAGGAGTCACTGTATGCTTAAGGAGTCAAGGGATTAACTACTGAGCACGACATAATAATTGTAGCACATATAAAGGAGAGAATCAATTGTTCAAAAGATCCACAATGTTGTCACTTACTAGGTCCGTAGTGAATCAAGTTATGGCATGGGCCTGTCTTTTAGAATGTTTATTTCCTGCAGAATTCTTGTTTATGAGACAACTACGAACGCTGGACTAAAAAAGTTAGCTACTGTAAACAACTCAAACTGCACATGGCTAATGCTAACAGTATAAAACCGGGAATAGGATACAATTATACAGATTTGACTGAATGTTTCACTTTAGGACAAAAGTAGCATAATGTTGTTGCCTACAATGTTATGGCGTGTGGTGTGTATGTACATGAGACTAATTCCTCATCTTCAGCTGCTCAAAAATATACTTCAACACCTCTGCCACTGTAGCCTTCCGCCCTTCCCCAAAGTTCCAGAGCTCGTCCACGGCTTGCCGTCCTTTAGGATTGTACTCATTGAGCTCTCTCAGGGCGTTCTTCACTGCATTGCAGGTATTGTCACCGTACTCAGTCCACAGCCGTCTCAGTTTTGGATCATCTTCATCAACAACGTCCTGAAATCACCAGAAGGCAAGACCTTTAATCAGTCTCTTACCACAACATCGAGAAAATGGGGACTTTGAGAAATACCTTCTCTTCTCCATCGACCAAAATAGTTGTAAACGGATTCCAGAATGCGTTCTTCAGCTCCTCCTGCCAAATAGAGACCAACCTTGCAGCTTTGCCCTCTGGGTCGTCATCCCTGTACTTGCTCTTGCATGGATGGTAGAATGGTTCTTCATCAAGCTGTCCCATCCTTTTGATCCCTATGGCCGTACATCCACCGATCATCAGGCTCTCCAAACACTGAGCATAGTGATCATCCGGCAGAGGAAACTTTTCATGAATAATAGCAGGACTAATACAAATGGAACTGAAAATTTGTCAAAAAAACAATAAAATGTAGTTTACCTTAATCAGGTCTTGGCAGGTCTCTTGAAGCTCATCTCTGTTCATCCTATCTCGCTTTGTTAGCTCAACATGTGCATTTTGATACCTTTGACGTTCTTGCTCTTGACACTCTTTCCAAATTGTCATTAATTTATAAAGATGTTGGCATTCTTCCTTCCTGAGATTTTCCCCCGTCTTTAGTTTCATGTCCAACAGAGACATTGCAGACACTTGCAGTCCACTGGACACTTGTGCTTCCTTCTGCTCCAGCTGCTTCTGAAGTTGATCTACTTTTGCGTTTATTGCTTCCATCTCTTCCTAAACAGCATGTGTGCAGGTGCATTTGTATGAATTAGTTGGTCATATGTGAAACAGATGATGCGAATGATCTTGCTAACTGTTATTATGTCCAAATAGGCAAGAAGGAACCTTATGTTTTTCATGAAGCATTTGAACATGGTCCCTTGCCTTGGCTTCTCTATCTTCCATCTCCAATGAATTGATCTCGATGACAAGCTGATTGAATCATCATATCAGAAAATAACATAAGCTAAAATGTTGTCCAAGAAGATGGATAAAGAACAGAAAAAAGGAACCAACTACGAGACTGATTTGTGATGTGATGAGGGTACTAATACAAATGCTATGTGGCTTGACAGAAAATCTGAACAACACTTGACAGCATCCATCGTTACAGCACGGAGTCGGCCAGAGTGCAGACAGCATCCATTCAGAACTTTGAAATCTAGATAGAACCACGAGTAGTCGAGTATACCTTCTCCACTTTGCTGCAGTGCAGTTCGGTTCTGCATTCCTTCAACTCCTGGATCCTGTCCACTTTCAACTGGAGCTCTCGCCTGATTGCATCCAGCTCTGCCCTGAGCATCTCATTCTCCTCATGATCGACGCCACGGCTCAGCTCTGGCAGTTTATTGTCAGCTATGTCTTGTACCTCTGTTGATTGACAAACACAGGAGCATTGCGTCATCGGATTCTGATAAAAGAAAAACGTACGTAATTCCACGCAGTTAGCCTAAACGAGTTAGTGGATTAACCTTTGAGCTCGCCAAGGAGCCAGCTGTTCTCCTGCTCCATCGTTCGGAGCAACCTGGCCATCTCCTCGCTCTGGGCCTTCAAGAACTTCTCCCTCCTCTCGTACTCGTCATGCACGGCGCCCAGCGCGTCGGCGTGCCTCGTCTCGTCCTTCTGCACGTCCTCCACGCTCCTCGCCTTGGCGCCGGACTCCCTCAAGAACCTCCCGACTGCGCCGCTGCCCAGCAGGTCCTCCTCCCCGGCCGCCCAGCCGAACACACGATCGCCGTCGTCGTCACCACGTTGCCGCTGCCACTCGCTCCTCCCGGCGCGGGCGAAGTGGAAGGCGAGCGACATGGCGTCCCGGAGGCCGGACCAGCTCTTGCCGAAGTGGAGCAGCAAGAAGTGGCAGCGGTGGTTGGCCCTGGCTGCCGCCTCCTCTTGAAGCATGGTGGTTGGGACGCCAACGAAGTGCTGTTGCGCGTGCGAGGCCAGGGTGCTCGTGGCGTCGCCGTCAGCGGTGATCGTAGCGATGACGCCAGTCCACGGCCAGATGAGTAGTTCGCTCGGGTTGCCTGCATCGGCATCAGCCATTGGTACGTCGTTACACGACATGGGAGTTTCAATGGTGTAGTGTGGATCCTAGATTCTGAATGGCTTTTGGTTTCTGAAGTTCCAGGTGTAGTGTACTGTGGTTGGGTGGGAGTGTGCCTCTGCTCCCAAATTCTGAATCACGTCGCCATATATAGCCACATGTATTATCAGTGTATGTTACCGTGCTATTCACACATTCTGCATGCTATGTGATGGTGACAGTTCTTTGTTCAAATGATGGTTTTTTTAACATCAGTGATCCATGCCATAAGGGCTATTTACTTATTTCAGGTTCTGAAATTTGTTGGAAAAATACGTGGGTGCAAGCAATTTCACCCAACCACTGAACCACAGGTCTTTCTACATGAAAGCACAACTTGCTAGCCAATTAGACAACTGCAATTGCGATCACATGATTCACACGCAAGTATTTCTGACACATCATGCAGAAGAATATTACTTTATGTTAACTAAACCTCAGTTCACTGACGACTGAACGTGTAAACCAGAAAGTTCAGGGAGTAACAGTTGCAGGAAACTCCTGATCCAGAATTCCAGATAACCATAAACATCACATAAGCTAACACCTAACATAAACATCACATAAGCTAACTATAAACATCCAGATAACCATAAACATCACATAAGTTAAAGGGAGACCGATTAGATGCACACATCTATGTGTTCTTGTCATGGTTGGACATCACTACGCCAGGCGTCGCCGCGCACGGGACATCAGGCGCGACGCTGAGCGCGCGGCGCGCGCAACAGACGAAGCTGAAGGCACGGACGTGGCTACTGGCTGAGGATGTTTTTTTAGAGATAGCTTTCTATTATTAGTTCCTAAATCAAAGGAGATTTGTTACTCCTGTTAGTTGGGCCAATGGCCGCATATATATATTGCTGTAATCGGTGAACGCTTGGTCAAGAAAGAATTATCAATCTATCTTCCTCGTTATCCTCTTAAGCCTACGGCCTGGGCAACCAGCCGGAGAAGACCAAGCCTGCGGCAGGGTTACCTCGCCGGAGAAGACGACGGACCGAGACTACGAGTTGCGTAGTCGAGGGCCAGCTACCCTAGATCATAGCGCCCTTGACAACCTGGTATCACGATCCAATCGATCCTCGGTTTCCTCCAACGCCGCTGCACCGCCAACCATAAACCCTAGCCCGCTACCAGCCCCCACCGCGCCTACCGCCGCCGCGCCATCATCGCCCTCCACCGCATCATCGCGTGCCGCTCTCATGGGTGACAACAACCTCCAATCGACTCTGGACGCCCTCGCCAAGACCCTCGCCGCGCTTCAAGCCTCCTCCGAGGCCACCACGAAAGCGCTCGAGGCCAACACGCAGGCGATCGCGGCCCTGGCCGGGGACCGGTCGTCCTCGTCATCAAGCAAGGAGCCATCCGGCGAGCACCATCAAGATCGCCCGCCCAAGCACTGGCGGCCGGAGTTCCCGCGCTACGACGGCAAGTCGGATCCGCTGACCTTCATCAACAAGTGCGAATCTTTTTTCATTCAACAGCGGGTCATGCCGGCAGAACGCACTTGGATGGCCTCCTACAATCTCCAAGATGGCGCGTCTCTCTGGTATGTCCACGTCCAAGAAACCGAGGGCACGCCGACCTGGGAACGCTTCAAGGAACTCCTGAACTTGCGCTTCGGGCCACCGCTTCGTTCCGCACCCCTCTTCGAGCTCTCGTCGTGCCGCCGCACGGGGACCGTGGAGGACTACCAGGACCGCTTCCAGGCCCTGCTCCCGCGCGCTGGACGGCTTGATGAGGCCCAGCGGGTGCAACTCTTCACAGGAGGACTGCTGCCACCACTCAGCCTCCAGGTGCAGCAGCAGAACCCGCCCAATCTGGCAACCGCCATGAGTCTGGCCCGCCAATTCGAGCTGATGGAGCCCTACTTGTTCCCGGCCAACCCGGCCGCGCGGGCGGTACTGCCAGCGCCAGGGACGCGAGCGGCCCAACCCCAGGCCGCAGCGAACAAAGCAGCTACGGCTGCTCCGACCATCGAAGGACGCCCGATACGTCGGCTCAACCAATCTGAGCAGGAGGAACGTCGACGCCTCGGCTTGTGCTTCAACTGTGATGAGAAGTACTCCCGGGGCCACAATAAGGTATGCAAACGCCTGTTCTTGTTGGACAGTGTCGACGACGAGGGCGAGGACGCCGACGAAGGACCGGAGATGGAGGCTCCGGTATTCTCTCTCCATGCTGTGGCTGGCGTACCTGTGGGCAGATCGATTCTGCTGCGGGTGGTGCTGGGCGCCGCGACGTTCGTGGCCCTGGTGGACACCGGCTCCTCCCACAATTTCATCGGGGAGGCGGCGGCGCAGCGCACGGGCCTCGACGTGCAGCCACGTCCACGACTGACCGCGACGGTGGCCAACGGCGAGAAGGTCTCCTGCCCGGGCGTCATTCATCGAGCACCGCTCTCCATCGAGGGCATGGCGTTCCACGTCGACTTGTACGTCATGCCCCTCGCTGGATACGACATCGTCCTTGGTACACAGTGGATGGCGCAACTCGGGAGCCCAATCGCCTGGGATGTGACCGAGCGGGTCGTGACGTTCACCCAGAACGGCCGCCTGGTCCGCTGGTCCAGCGAGGCGTCGCCCGCTGCGCCCACGCTGCAGACGACGACCGCGAGCGAGCCCCTCCTCGACGGTCTGCTCCACTCGTTCGCCGACGTGTTCGAGGAGCCCAAGGGACTCCCGCCACCGCGAGGCCGCGCCCACCGCATCGTCCTCAAACCGGGTGCGGCTCCGGTGGCTGTGCGTCCCTACAGGTACCCGACGGCGCACAAGGATGAGCTCGAACGACAATGCGCCGCCATGATTGAGCAGGGCACCGTGCGTCGCAGCGAGTCGGCGTTCTCTTCACCGGTGCTTCTCGTCAAGAAGCCGGACGGCTCGTGGCGTTTTTGCGTCGACTATCGCGCGCTGAACGCCCTCACCGTCAAGGATGCCTACCCGATACCCGTCGTCGATGAGCTCCTCGATGAACTCCACGGCGCCAAGTTCTTCACCAAGCTCGATCTGCGCTCGGGGTACCACCAGGTGCGCATGCACCCGGCCGACGTCCACAAGACGGCGTTCCGCACCCACGATGGCCTCTACGAGTTCCTGGTGATGCCGTTCGGCCTGTGCAATGCGCCGGCGACGTTCCAGTCCCTGATGAATGATGTACTCCGCCCGTTCCTCCGTCGCTTTGTACTTGTTTTCTTTGACGACATCTTGATTTATAGTCATTCATGGGCGGATCATCTACGACACCTCCGTGCCGTCCTCACCGAGCTGCGTCAACACCACCTCTTCATCAAGCGCTCCAAGTGTGCGTTCGGGGTGACGGCTATCTCCTACCTCGGCCACACCATCTCGGAAGACGGCGTTGCCATGGATGCGGCCAAGGTGCAGGCCATCCACGACTGGCCGGTACCCCGCTCGGCGCGCGCGGTTCGGGGGTTCCTCGGCCTGGCCGGATATTACAGGAAGTTCGTCCGCAACTATGGAGAGGTGGCAGCACCACTCACGGCGCTCACCACGAAGGAGGGTTTCGCATGGGGCCCTGAGGCCGCCGCGGCGTTCGCTGCCCTCAAGGCTGCGGTGACCTCGGCGCCCATCCTCGCCATGCCGGACTTCACCAAGCCGTTCGTTGTCGAGTGTGATGCCTCCTCCCACGGTTTCGGTGCTGTCCTCGTGCAAGACGGGCATCCTGTGGCGTTTTTCAGCAGGCAGGTGGCTCCACGGCATCGCGCTCTGGCGGCGTACGAGCGCGAGCTCATTGGGCTCGTTCATGCCGTGCGGCACTGGCGGCCGTACTTGTGGGGGCGTCGCTTCGTCGTCAAGACCGACCACTACAGCCTCAAGTACCTGCTAGATCAACGACTCGCGACCATCCCACAGCATCATTGGGTGGGCAAGCTATTGGGATTCGACTTCACGGTGGAGTACAAGCCCGGGGCGGCCAACGCCGTGGCGGACGCGCTGTCCCGCCGCGACATGCCAGAGGAGGGCACGCTGCTCGTGCTGTCCGCTCCACGTTTCGACTTCCTGGCACGGCTGCGTCAACTACAGAACACTGACCCCGGCTTGGTCGCCCTGCGGGAGGAGATTGCGGGTGGCTCTCGTGGGGCGCCCTGGACGATCGTCGACGGCCTGGTCCAGTTTGCTGGCCGCCTGTACCTCCCGCCGACGTCGCCGATGGTCCAGGAGATCATGGAGGCGATACACCAGGACGGGCACGAAGGCGTACAGCGCACGCTTCATCGCCTGCGCCGAGATTTCCATTTTCCTAACATGAAAAAGTTAGTGCAGGACATGGTGCGCGCCTGCGACGTCTGTCAACGTTACAAATCGGAACATCTACACCCAGCCGGCTTGCTCTTGCCATTGCCAGTGCCGCAGGGGGTCTGGACGGACGTCGCGCTCGACTTTGTCGAGGCACTGCCACGGGTGCGTGGCAAGACCGTCATCCTTACGGTGGTGGACAGGTTCAGCAAGTACGCCCACTTCATTCCATTGGCGCACCCATACTCCGCCGAATCTGTCGCTCAAGCCTTCTTCGCCGATATCGTGCGTCTACACGGCGTGCCGCAGTCTTTGGTGTCCGACCGCGATCCCGTCTTCACCTCGACGTTCTGGCGCGAGCTCATGCGCTTGGTGGGCGCCAAGATGCACATGACGACGGCCTTCCACCCCCAGTCTGACGGCCAGTCCGAGGCGGCTAACCGCGTCATTATAATGTATTTGCGGTGCTTTACAGGTGATCGCCCCCGACAGTGGCTCCGCTGGCTCCCGTGGGCGGAATATACATTCAACACGGCGTATCAGTCCTCGCTAAAGGACACGCCGTTCCGCGTCGTTTATGGGCGTGACCCGCCAAGCATCAGGTCCTACGAGCCAGGCGAGTCCCGGGTGCCTGCCGTTGCTAAGTCCATGGAGGAACGCGATCAGTTCTTGGCTGATGTTCGCTACCGCCTGGAACAAGCTCAAGCCACCCAGAAGCTTCACTACGACAAGGCCCATCGACATGTGGTCTACAACGTCGGCGACTGGGTACTCCTTCGCCTTCGCCAGCGCACGGCGTCGTCACTTCCCCAGGCGGTCACCGGCAAGCTCAAGCCACGTTTCTTCGGGCCCTACCGCATCACCGAGCTGATCAACGACGTCGCCGTCCGTCTCGCCCTGCCGCCACGTGCCCGCATCCACGATGTGTTCCACGTCGGGCTGTTGAAGAAGTTCCATGGTCCTCCGCCCGACGCGACCCCGCCTCTTCCGCCGCTGCTGCATGGAGCGGTCGTTCCGGAGCCTGAACGTGCGGTGCGTGCGCGTCTGGCTCGTGGCGTGCATCAGGTACTCGTTCACTGGAAAGGCGAGACAGCCGCCAATGCTACGTGGGAAGATGTTGAAGAGTTCCGCGTGAAGTATCCAGGATTCCAGCTCGCGGACGAGCTGCTACTCGAGGGGGGGAGAGATGTCATGGTTGGACATCACTACGCCAGGCGTCGCCGCGCACGGGACATCAGGCGCGACGCTGAGCGCGCGGCGCGCGCAACAGACGAAGCTGAAGGCACGGACGTGGCTACTGGCTGAGGATGTTTTTTTAGAGATAGCTTTCTATTATTAGTTCCTAAATCAAAGGAGATTTGTTACTCCTGTTAGTTGGGCCAATGGCCGCATATATATATTGCTGTAATCGGTGAACGCTTGGTCAAGAAAGAATTATCAATCTATCTTCCTCGTTATCCTCTTAAGCCTACGGCCTGGGCAACCAGCCGGAGAAGACCAAGCCTGCGGCAGGGTTACCTCGCCGGAGAAGACGACGGACCGAGACTACGAGTTGCGTAGTCGAGGGCCAGCTACCCTAGATCATAGCGCCCTTGACAGTTCTGCACTAAATCCACTAGACCACTTGTTAAAATACTACCTGACACTAGAGTGACAACCTTAAAAAGATGGAACAGAACTTTGCGAACTCCTAGGTGTCAACAGATCCATGCATCGATGCAATCACGCAAAAGGGATGTGACAAACAGGCCGCAGCCTTGCAGTATTAGTAAGAGTCCTCTCCATCCTCTTCCCTCCATCCTCTTCCTCAGGGGAAGAAGTTGCTCGTCGCCTCTCAGGACAGTTGCGGTAGTCATGCATGCCATATGCATTACAGTATCGGCATTTCCTTTCGACTTTTGGTGGCTTTGCCTGCAGTGTACACGCACAAAAAATAAAAGGTCCAATAAGCACATAGATGTAACTGACTTTGAGCTGAAAGACAATACAAAGGAGGTTCAATGCAGAAGAAAATATAGCCAAATGGTGTAGCCTGTGGGTTCTAAAGTTTCTTCTGTTACAAGTAGGAGCTAATCAGCTAATGACATCCAAGTTTTGGGATAGGTCAATCAGAAATTCAGAATCCCATACCATCATATTATGGTCCTGTGTACAGCCAAACTAAGTTTATGGAAACACTTGTGAGAGGCTGATGAGTGATGGCACAAACAATCTTCATCCTCTGCAATGGTTTTGTGCTCTCAATCCATAGCTCATTTGTTACGAGTTATTCAGTTGAGATAAATACTACAAGAATCAATTGATTAATGGATCAGCATTGGCTTGACCAGGAGAACAAAAAGAGCCTTTACCTACTAACACTGGTGGAGCTTAGTTAGGGCCATCCTAGGCCATGGCCCCCCTTAATATTGCTAACTTATAGATGAAAGATTATATCTTAGGCTAAACTGCACCAAAGACTTGCCATTCTTTCTTATGTAATTCTTGCATGATTAAAGGTTGGCCCCTGCTGCAAATTTAGTGAAGCTCCGCCACTGCTTACTAATAGTAGCTAGCAATGAGTTGGTTATAAGAATAGAAAAACTGTGAGCTGCTAGTCAACACTGGAAAAGAATAAAACAATAACATTAAGTGATTAAATTTTCAAGCATGCATGGCTAGTTTTCCTGTGATGCTAATAACCAAGACAGAGTGACTAAACAGAATCGCGTAGGAAGCTTACATTCTTTCTGAGATGCTCATTCTCAGCTTTCAGATCTTCAATCTGCTTCTGCAGGGACTCAGTCTCCTTAGACTTTATAATCAACTCTAACTGGAGCCTACGGTTCTCTTCCTGTTTGAGCTCTGTTGTCTTCAAAGCGAGCTGCAACCTCAGATTCTCATTCTCCACATAGACCCGTTCAAGGCCCTTAACCACCAGAGCGGGACTCTGAGCTGAGCATAGACAAATCTCACAAACTGCATTTCAGAAGGTTCACCTTCCTTGCTATTTGAGAAACAGGTGATGTGATTTCTTCATACCTTGGCTGATGTTGTTCTGGACCTCAGTTCCATCAACATTCAGTTTGGTGCGCTTGGCGACTGCCTTCTTCTTCCTTCTTGGCAGCTCCACAGGCTGAAGATAGTTGCCTCCTGAAATCTCCGCTGCATTTGAACATAACCAATCAAAATGCAAGGGAAGAAAACAAACTGGAAAATTTCTCTCCTGCTCTACTGTACAAAACATAACAGTGGATGTTACATTCATCCATAATTTTTTTTTTGAATGTCATTCATCCATTATCCATGTCTCACAAACCAACATGAAAGCAAAAATGGCAGTACAACGATAATTTATTGCAGTTCAAGGATGCAGTCCTTCATGAAAATGCGCTTTTGCAGAACATTTGCCATAAGCTAATAGCCGTGGGCCGCAGCAGTTCAGTAGTTCCCTTGCCGAGAAAACGCTACACAGAATATTCGCTGATCGCTCTGCTCCCAAAAACCCCTTTCGTCGGACATATTTCGTTTTCGCCATCGATGACGCACCTACGAACTTGCGATGAAAATACATTTGCGCCGATCTCAACTTTTTGGATGAAAATTGAAATTATGAGACGACAGAAATAGGAAACCCTTGTGTAAAAAAAAAAACCCTACCAAACCCCAAGCGCGACGACAAAGTAGCAAGTAAATTACCGCGATGTGAATCAACTACGCGAAGTAGGTCTCGCGATTACCATTGAGGGCGGCAGGATCAGCGAAACGCGGGCTACTCCGCCTCTTGCCGCCGGCGGCCGCCGCTTCCGTCTCCGCCTTCCCGCGGCCGCGCGCGACCATCTCCGCCCTCCCATCGCCTGGCCCCATCTGCATCTCCGCCTCCTCGCACCCGGCCACAACGTACGTCGCCCTCCGCTCCGCACCCTCTCTCTCTCCCTCCTCCTCTTCCTCTTCCTCCTTGTCGTCGCCGTCATCAACGGGGACGCCGTTGTTGAAGCGCCGCCACCACTCTGCCTTCGCTTCCTCTTCCTCCGTGACGCCGGCGGTGGAGGCGGCGCCGGCGCGGCCCTTGGCGGTTGAGGCCATGTCCTCGTTGGAGCAGAGCGGCGAGGAATGAGGAGGGTATTGCGAGTTTGCAAATGCAGCTAGCGGTTTTCTATGCTGCTTTCTTTCCCCCACGTTAGGAAATCAGTTTTTCCTTTTCCTCGACGCGGAAAAAATGGTTTTGATTTGCCGCTGAATTAGCCTTCGCCTTCCCGCCCATATTTTTTCAGCACCAAAAGTGTAAAATGGAACCAAAAGGGGAAAAACTACGTGTTGCGTGGATAACCGATCTAGAGTCATCGCGTGGTTGAACTGCATCGTGATCGTAAACAGTGTACGTCTAAAATTATGTATCTAAAAAGTCAGAATATCTTACAATACGGATTGGAAGGAGTATGTTAGTATGAGCGTAAAAATCCACGTGTGCAACGAAATTGTCTCAACTAATTTTACCTTTCACATGGATAGCGCTAACATTATATACATTCTTAGATACCATGCGTGGATTGTGTTCCCTCTATCTCAAAATAAATGTCGCTATGGTAAACGTACTAGTCAAACAATATTAGCAACATTTGTATTTCAAATAAGTTCATTATGATCGGCGATCTATCAAATAATACTAATTATGTACTATAAATATTAATATTTTTTTTATATATATTTGGTCAAAGTTAAAAGCGTTTAACTCCTAGAGAAACGAGAATAACACTTATTTTAGGATGGAGAGAGTACTGTTTAAACAATTGGATTGAATGTGTAGTTCTAAAATTTTCCAAAAAAAAAACGACCATTTTAAGCAGCGGGGTTCAAAACTTTGATGAGATTTTCCTGAAATTTCACGAATTTTTGGTAATTTTGAGGGTGGCTGAAACCAAATTTTAAAATTTCATATTACACTAATGCATGTGTGTTTATTGTAAGCATAATCTTTTACTCAATAGATGTATCGTCTTAAATCATGCTAATATTTTGTTTAGATCTAAAAATCATACTTCATCTTTTAAGTCTCAAAATAATTAGCGAAATTTTGGCCAAATTTCTTGATTGTTGTAACTGAAAACACTGTTAAGCATGACTGCAAAGTGGACTTTTTATTAAATGAGTGTGTGGGACTGTTTGTGTGTATTAATTTAATGTAAAGACTCAACCGTGCTTGTGTTTGACTCCTCACCCGAAATATTTAACTGTTTGTCATTATTACGGATGAACTTTTTAGAACGTCACTCACGAAATTACCACATGAAAGATGTTTCTAAGTTATTGCAACTTTTGATTACGTGACTCGCCAACTTCTGCGGCCAGCAAGGACCGGGCACATGAAACGGCTAAATCAGGGGCGGATCCACAGTACAAGTATTGCTGTCCCGTGACATCAATGGCTTTGTACAAGTACCACTACAATACTAAGGGCTGGTTTAGTTGCAAAAAAATTTGCAAAACGACATTGTAGCATGTTTCGTTGTTATTTGGTAATTAGTGTCCAATCATGGTCTAATTAGGCTTAAAAGATTCGTCTCGTCCATTTCGTCTAAACTGTGTAATTAGTTTTATTTTTTATCTATATTTAATGCTTCATGCATGCGTCTAAAGATTCGATGTGACGGGGAATCTGAAAAATTTTGCAAAATTTTCTGGTAACTAAACGGGGCCTAATGTATTATAACAAAAGAATCTAAAGGTTCTGTACAGTCATACATCAGTGACATCAACGGCTAAAAATTCTAGATCCGCGCCTGGGCTAAATTGCCCCCTCTTCCCTTCCTCCTTCGTCATTTTCTGCTTCCTCCGTCTTCCTTGCTCTCACCATGGCCACCACCACCTAACTTGACCACGGGCCTTCATCAGGACACCCGTAATGAGTGATAAGCTAGCTCTAAGATTTTTTTATATATTTTAATAGAAGAGCGAAAAAACTAGCTCTTAATCAAGAGCTAAGCTCGTACTAACATTCTAAGATCATATGAGAGTGCTAGTGAGGTTATCCTACTATGAGCTATATGCTAAAAGTTAGTAATATTGAGAGAGTTAGTTTAAAGCTAGTAACTAGTTTATATCATTACGGATAACCTCACAGATAGACCTTGTTCCTCGTTAGTCCGTGGCCATCGGAAGGGGTTGAGCCTACACATGGACAACACACGGTCACACGCGCGTGGGAGGCGCGTGCTGGCAGGCAAGCAGCGTGGCATGGAACAGTAGCAGCTCGGTGTGGTTCGGTGCAGTGGCGGATCCAGAAACGGACAGGGGGTGCTAAATAACAAAGGCTAAAAATTTTTTTTGCTCGCTGGACACAGTACACTAATAGATATAACTAAAATTGATAATTTCATATTGATTCTATGTGCTCAAAATCAAAGATACATAGTATATAACAAGGATTAAAAAGTACCAAATAGAAGGAGCCTTCCATCTTCCATCTTCAAGAATTCATACCACTTGAACCAATACCACTTGAACCGCCACGCTCAATGCTACATAAATTTTAAATATCAAACACTTCTTCAATAATTAAGATAACAAGCAAAAAGAAAAGAACTAAAACAATACGCACCTTGGGACCTTGGGTGGCAAGTTTATCTTACAGTTTCTTAATCCTTGAAAGCGCTTTAAAATTTTATCATCTTCAATAGATGCAAACAAATCCCGCTCAATATATCATATCATGCAATTATTCATCCAATCATCATTCATTTTATTCCTCCTGTCGGTCTTGATAATATTCATAGCAGAGAAGGCTCTTTCAACTATTGCTGTTGCCACGGGCAATATCAATGCAAGCTCAATGAGGCGATACACCAAAGGGAAATATGTATGTCTATCAGTTTTAACCATCTTCTCAGCAAGGCCACCAAGATCAATACAAGAGCAAAATTCTTCATCATGTTTGACTTCATCTATGAAATTTTCAAGCTCAGTCCATTCATAATCACTAAAGTCAGCATAATAAATCTTAGCAAGCTCAACTAATCTCTCTATCTCGAAGTTGGCAAACTCATTTGTCGGATCAAGACAAGCAACACATCTCAATAGTTGAGTTGATCTTTCTGGAAATCGATTGTGCAACTCAAAAATTACTTGATCAAGGACAACATTGAAAATCCCATGATGAATATGATGGTAGTAGGTCACATATTTGGCTCCATGACACTTTGAACGACCTCTCATTGGTATCATATCTCCATATTAGGAATGTTTATATTGTGTTTGGCAGCAAAGGCTTTTGTCTTCTCTAAAAGATCATCCCAACCACTTTCCCTCATGGCATTTATATTTCTCATCACAGAACCAATCAATCCTATTGCACGAACAATGTTTTGATTCTTTCTTTGCAAACATTGTGATAGGTCTTGAGTTATCCCCAATACTCTAATCATCAGATGCAATATGAACACAAATTGAAATGACTCAATTTTTTCTATCAATCCAGATGCTATAGTTTTCTTTTCCCCATCAGTACCATCATCACTAATATTCTCTAACACCTCAAGCACAGATTCCCACATGAGCATAAGACATACTAATGTTTTGTGATGTGTACCCCATCGTGTATCACCAGGCCTAGCAAGACTAGTTTCTTGGTTTTTCCCTCTCCCAAGAGTATTTCACCGCTATCTAATTGTTGAACAAGAGCATCATGGTTTTTTTTAGAGAAGTTGATCTTTTCTCTTGCAAGAAGCACTAACAGTATTGACAACCGAAGTGACATAATTGAAGAAATCATCAGTTGAAGGACAACATCTAGCTACAGCAACTACCACAAGCTGCAATTGATGAGCAAAATAGTGGATGTAAAAAGCAAAGGGGGTTTCATTCAATACCAGCCTTTGTAACCCATGAAACTGCCCTCTCATGTTTGAAGCTCCATCGTATCCCTATCCTCTAATCTTGGCTATAGATAACCCATATCTTGCAAGCATAGAAACCAATGCTTCCTTCAGTGAAGATGATGTGGTGTCAGAAACATGTTGTAGGCCAAGGAACCTCTCAATCACACTTCCTTTATCATTGACAAACCTATTAAACAAAAGAAAACATAGTGTTAATTGGAATCCACATAACAAAAGAAATGAAATACACAAATAGATGATATATACCTCACAACCACGGCCATTTGTTCCTTAATTGATGCATCACGAGCCTCATCAACAAGCACCGCAAACCGACGATTTCCAATTTCACTCTTAATTAATTCACTTGTCTCCTCTGCACAAGCCCTTACCAAATCTTTTTGAATTGTTGGACAACTCATTTGATTATTCCCTGGAGCATTCTCAACTGTCACAAGTGCAGCCTTGGGATCCTTCTGTCTATACCAATCAAGCATCTCCAAAAAGTTTCCTTTATTTTTTGGATGTTTTAGACTCATCATGCCCATGAAATGCCAGAGCTTGCAAAAGAAGAAATCTAGCAATGCCTAACATTATAGTTAAACGAGCTTTATATGCCTCCTCTTCTGCTACAGTTGTTACTGCCCACACATGTTCTACACTTTGCCTTTGATTTTTGAAATCAATTCCTCGTTTTCTTGCTGCACTATGGTAGCCATCAATCAATTGAGTATGCTTCAGCAAAGAAGCCTTTCCCTTTTTCCAATTTTTGAACCCTACTCTAGTGAATGCCTCATTCTCTTCAAAATTGCTTGTTGGTGGTGGCTTAAAGAGGTACAAAT
The DNA here is from genome assembly GCA_038087645.1 of Saccharum hybrid cultivar R570. Classification (NCBI taxonomy): domain Eukaryota; kingdom Viridiplantae; phylum Streptophyta; class Magnoliopsida; order Poales; family Poaceae; genus Saccharum; species Saccharum hybrid cultivar. The sequence continues at coordinate 5,373,723 of JAQSUU010000112.1, read as the reverse complement.
AAAAGCAATAGGCTGCATCCTTGACAGGACTATACTCTAACCAATCAAATTGAGTAAACCATGATTTAACAAAACCTCTAGTTTGAGATTTACCCGCTATTCTTTCATACTCACAATTTGGTTGATATGGACCCATCTGTAAATATGCTCTCCTAGAATCATCCCTAATATCATGGTGGAATTCATCAATTGGCTTTCTAAGACCTGGATCGGCAACTATATCATTCATATCAAGCTCAATGCGGGGTCTTTTTTGCACAACCCGACTCTCTTGAGTAGAAGCATCTTTCTTAGGAAAAAAATCTTTCCGTTCTACAAAGTAAAATCAATTGAAATCGGGTCACTGACTGATTCAATTTCAGAAACTAACAATAAAAATAAAATAAAAGAGGAATGAAAGAGGGGATCTGGTTCTCACCCTAGGTCTGGCTGGACGAGTGGACATTGAAGGCTGAAGGCTGAAGAAGTGAAGGTGAAGCACTGAAGCTCCTAGACTCCTGTCTCCTGGGGCTGCCGGCTGCCGGGCTGGTGTTGGCGCCTGGTGGCTCACGGCTCGCCGGGCTCCTGGCCGCGCGGAGCAGAGGGCCGGACCGCCGGAGTAGAGGGCCGAGAGGGGCGGCGCGCCGGCGCCGTTCACCAGAGCCGGAGGGGCGGACGCGGACCGGCGGAGCCGTGACCAAGCGCGAGCGCGACCGCGCGGGAGGAGGAGTCACGACGGGCGGCGTGTCGCCAGGAGATGGTTGTCGCTCGCCCGCTCCTCCACGGCTCCACTGCTGGACTGGATCACTGGACTGTTTTTTTAGCTAACCTAGGCATGTGTTTGGGCCGGGTGAAAACCTGTTAATTTTTTTTCAGCCCACGGGGGGGGGGGGGGGGGGGGGCTGCAGCCCCCGTGCATCCGCCAATGGTTCAGTGGCAGCGCCACTAGGTGGAGGAGCAGCAAAGGGAGTGTAAGTAATGGGCTAGCGTAGGGTGCACAGGTTTCTTTGATGTTTTTATACTTACTAAGAAATATGCCCGTGCGTTGCTACGGGAGAAAGTTCACATCGTTGGGAACCGTGTGATCCTTCTTCCTCCTTGCCAATGTCGCCCCCACCCCTGCTCTCGCTTGCGCACACTGCCTCACGCATCCCTCATCTGTTGCCCCCTTCATTGGGCTTCTAGCACACGCAGTTGGCGGCTCACGCATGATCACTGCCCGATGCCAATCTATCAAACATTAAAGGAAAATGAGAATGTTACATTTCTACTTATTTTTTTACTGTTCCCATTAGATTAATAATCTATTTTATAATAATCGTGACATCTATGCTATAAGTTAATATTGACAATAATATAATAATACCCTATTAAGTCTTTTTTTTCAAATTAAAATATAACCTTGATAGATATTTTTTCATTGTAAGGTATAAAAATATTTAGTTGTAAAATATATATCATAACTTTAAGTTTCTTACTATCATTGTGTTGGTAGACTTACATTTCTAGGTACATGATTTTATTGACTACCCTGTAACTCTGTTATCTGATCAAAGTCGGTAATGAGTTTCGTGTCAAGGATTGGTTTGTCCGTTCATGATTTTAATAGATCTCTTTCTTAATTTCCACATAGTAGCCCATGTCGAGGGTTACATTGATATATGCATACGGGTTAGAGATAAATTTATTTTGATTAGATTAGACATTAACTACTTAAAATTTTAGTTCATGGATTGATTTTGGATCATTGGCTCATTCAAATTTTAATAAAAATAAATTTCACATTTAGTGGTGAAAATATTTTTTATTAAATAAAAGTTATGGGTTCAAAGACATATATTTATTACTGGAAGGAGAAAAAGGAAGCGGACACGGACTGAATGGAAGGAACCAGAAGAAATACCGACGCTCAGATGGTGGACAGAAAATCTGAAATAATACGAAAGCGGGAACAAACACAATTATGGATACAGGGACCCACGTTTTAAGCTGGACGAAAAATCTAATTATGGCAAAAAAAATTTGTCTCTAGGACGAATCCAATACGTATGGGAGTAAGGCTTGTCTGTATGGATCATCGCTAGACGCGATATAATGGAACTCCTTGAGCATGGGTTATATAAGTTTGGACAAAGGAGGAAATCTCCATTGTCCGATAGTTAGGGGGAGACAGACCAAAAAATTGGATGAACGAAAGAAAAGAGCCTGAAATTTTATCTCTTTATTATTAGGTATAGATAGGAGATACATCTAAGAACAGAAACCCATACTCTTTTAAATTCGGATTTGATGACTACTATGTGATGGTTTCTTTGAGATGGTCAAGGAAGTCCGGATAAGAGTAATGCCCCATTTGGCATTTAATATAACTCTGCTTCAATGGTGAGTATTCTTTTATGCTCAGACTCCATGAGCAACTGCACTAGTGAAAGTCCTATGTTTGGTGTTGGTAATTAGTGACAATGCCTAAGTACTAATCCTATGTCTAAGTTGTATGTAGTACATGAGGATTAGTACATTCCAAGGTTGGTGGCAAGATGGACATGGTGATCATGATGGCCACACTTGGATTTGGACGCAACCCTACGTGTTTAAGGCAAAGGTATATGCTTAAGGGTTGTGTTTTAGTAACCAAGACACCTAGTGGGTGTGGTTACATTATAGGATAGATAGCCGTACTATAAAGAGGGGAATGGCGCGGCTATTGAACTCCTAAGTGCCTCTAGGTGTGCATTTCATGTCATATGCATTTGGATAGAACTAATAACGCCTCGAAAAATGATTGTGAAAATGCTAACACACATGCACATGGTGATGATCACTTGGTGATGTTAGCACGTTTGCGAAGACGGTGGAGTTTGAGCGGTAGAGAGGGTTTGGGGCTCTCTCTCCCTCCCGCCAAGCTTGCGAGGCGGGATTCAGGCGTTTTCGAGGAGTTGAAATGCCTATTTTCCACTACGTCGGAAGTCGGAAAAAGAAACGGAGGCGAACGGAGGTCATAGTGGTGACCGGACGCTGGACCGGACGCGGTCACTGTTTGACCGGACGCGTCCGGTCAGCGTTCAGCGTCTGCGCGTATTTCAGTTGGTTGATCGGACGCGCAGCGCGTCCGGTCACAGTCGACCGGACGCGTCCGGTCGATCAGGGAGCTTACTGGACTCCAACCGGACGCTGGCACTGTGGCGTCCGGTCAGTTCTCCGGCACGTCCGGTCGCTGTTTCGTTGTGCGCGGCTCAGGGTTGACCAGCGCGTCCGGTCAGTCACGGGACCGGCGCGTCCGGTCGTGACCAGCGCGTCCGGTCGTTGCGACCAGCGCGTCCGGTCGGTGTTTCGAAAAAGAGCCGTTGCGCGATCGGCGCGTCCGGTCCACGCGACCAGCGCGTCCGGTCAGCGTGACTGCGGCTGTTTAAGTTCCTAACGGCTATATTCGAAGGGGTACGTCTATAAATACTCGTTGGCCGGCTCAAGGCTCTCTCTCTTGGATATTTTGACATACTTGTGAGCTCTTTGAGCTAAGCAACTCCCCTCCCACTCATCTCTCTTGCTTGTTTGCATATTCGAAGTGAGATTGAGTGATCCAAGTGTATTTGCATTGTGAGATAGCATCTAGTTCTTGTTTCTCTTGGTGGTTGCCGCCACCTAGACGGCTTGGAGCAGCTTGGAGGCGTTGGCAAGAGTTGGTGATTGTTCTTGGCCACCTCCGGTGATTGTGAGGGGTTTGTGCCTACCTCGGCGAAGCGCCAAAGGCAACATTAGTAAATTGCTCGTGTCATTGCAACCTTTTGCCATTTGGTAGGTTCTTGTGGCGCCTTTTGAGAGGCTCGGTGTGAGACCGATTAGCCACCGAACCACGTGGTAAAGAGGGACACAACGGGGACTAGCGTGCCGGCAAGCACGTGAACCTCGGGATAAATCTTTGTGTCATCATTCTTATTGTGATTGATCGATCCCGGTGGTTGTGTATTGTGGAATTCATCTCTTAATCTTATTGTTAGGTTGGCTCAATACTTCGCCCCTCGGTGATACCCTTCTAACTCTCTCTTGTATTATTTTCTTAGTCACTTTGCTAGAGTAGCTCTTTTGTGTAGCTTGCTAGTTGTAGTTTCCTTCTCGGTTTGACTTGTGCGGTTGAGTGCAAATATACTAGAATTGTGAATTGGATAGGTGGCTTGCAAACACCCCGTAGGCTAAGCAAAACACGCATCTCGCTATTTGTTATATTGATAAACTTGTTTAGCTTATCTTTGTAGAATTTTTGATAAGGCTATTCACCCCCCCTCTAGCCATCAAGACCTTTCAACTAGTGGAGTAGAAATTATTTTGAAAAAAAAATACTTGAGGAGTTAGGAGAAGCTAGTATATTTAGCTTCATCATGCATCCACCCCTGTGAGAGCGGGTTTTAAAGAGCTTCACTTGAGGAGTTGTTTCATTTTAACCCGTTGGTAAAGGAAAAAAAGAGACTTCCAAACAGCTGGCTGTACTCCCTTAAAACGTTGGCAAGTAAAGATGATCAAATGCCTTCATCAACATCTAGGGGTTTAGGTTAGAAATGTTAGTGGAGCATATAAAAGAAAAATAAAAGGTTGTTATTAGATAAACTAGATTAGTTAGATAAAAGGGCTGAAGATGTATGTTTATCCTCTGGTGGTCTAAATTTAAAACTCTGTTTACACGAAAGACTCGTAACTTTTCTAAGAGAGGAGTACCTCAAATGGTACTAATGGGCAAAGTAAAGACCTTGTTAGAGGGTGACTCAAACACAAAGCATTTTCAGTTGCTAATGGAAAGAAATGAGAAAACAAGGAATTTTCAACTGGAACGAGACGAGGGTGTGTGAGATTAATTGTGATGTTGAATTAAAACAAATATATCATTAAATACTAAAAAAACTTTTTTTAGACCATTAGAGATATCTTTTTTTGTCAATATCTCATAGTGGATATGTTAGCAGTTATAATTGCAAGGACCAAAGAAAATGGACAGATCAAGGGTGTTGTCTGAAGGGTCGAGATGACGGATTAGAGGGGGATGGATAGTCCTTTCCAAAAACTTAAACGTGCCGGCTAACCGAAACAAATGCGAATTTAGAACTATTGGTCTAGCTAAGGCTACACCCCTCTAACTATAACTCTAGCACCTCACAAAAGATCATAATCAAGCAAATAAGGTGTCTTACTAGTAAGAGCTCACCTAAACAATTCTACCTTACAAGGTCACATAAACCTATACAACTAGTACTTCAAGCACCAGGGAAGCTCCTACACAATTCTAGTAAGCAAAAGTACAAAACTTCTAAGCTCACTAGCAATGCTCAATAACAAGGCTACATAAGCCAAATTAGAGAGCGCAAATTACTTAGCTACACAAACTAAGCAATGTGACTAATAAGGTTACTCAAACCAAATTAGCCACGCAAAGGGGATACTTCTAGCTACACAAGCAAGAATATACCTAGCTAGCTACATAAGCACAACTAGAAATGAGAGCAACTACACAATGTATATATGTGAAAGTAATACAAGCTTGTGTTTCGGAGATTGTAAACCAACGGGATGAACAAGATTGACACGATGATTTTTATCCCGAGATTTACGTGTTTGCCAACACACTAGTCTCCGTTGAGACAAGCTCCAAGGTTGCTGCCAGTCCTCTTGCTCTTTCTCGTTGTGGCGATGCACCCACTTGTTGGATCGCGAGCTAATTGACTATCAAGAGTCAAACCCTCAGCGGGTGCCGCAAATCCACTAACAAGATGGGGATCCTCCAAGCCACGAGCTCTAGCACTTGACCCGGCCGGACCACTTGTCGCCCTTCGCGTCTCACTTTACTAGAGTTGCTCTTCGCGGCTCCAGCGGGGTGAGCACAATCCCCCTCACAAAGTTTCTCCGGAGCCTCGCATAATCTTCTTGCGAGCTTCGATGGATCCACAAGCCACCAAGCCGTCTAGGAGGTGGCAACCTCCAAGAATAACAAGCACCACCACCTTGCAACTCGAACACCTAGTGCCACTAGATGCAATCTGACGATGCAACGCACTAAAATCACACTCACTCGCAATCGATTGGCACTCTTGCAAGCACAAGTGAGTTAGAGGCTCTCCTAGCACTCCCAAAGCATGGAGACTAAGTCTCAAGGGTGCCCAACCCCAGCCAAGGCCGGCCAAGGGGCTATTTATAAGCCCCCACATGAAATATAGTCGTTGCCCCTTCACTGAGCGAAATTTCGCATTGACAGGACGCGCCAGTCGAACTAACCGGACTCGATGCACTGCGTCCGGTCACCCTGCGCCGTCCACGTGGCCTCCTGAAATAAACCACGGTCGCCCGATCCTCCAATGGTCACTTGCACGTCAACCGTCACCACGACAACCGGACACGCTTCACTGTTTGACCGGATGCGCAGTTCGCACACCACCCGCGCGCGAAGCATGACCGGACGCGCTGGTCAAACCGAGCCGCGCACCATGCACCAAGACCGTACGCACTAGCCCTTCACACCTAACGCCACAGTGCCAGCGTCCGGTCGTTTTCAGTAAGCATCCACACGTGACCGGACGCGTCAGGTGCACTACGACCGGACACACCACCATGTCCGTTCACAACACCGAGACTACGCGCACACACGGAGCACTGACCGGACGCGTCCGGTCGTGCCGAGACCGCGTCCGGTCACCTCAGTGACCTTCATTGCCTCCATTTCTTTGTCTCCGGCGCAGTGAAAAATAGGCGTTTCACTTCCACAAAAGCGACAAATGTGCCAACACCAGCAAGTGTTTATCATCTTGTGCATGTGTGTTAGCATTTTTACAATCATTTTCACAAAGGAGTTAGCCACTCAACTTGCCACGCCGCTCGATCATAACACGTATGCAAGGTTAGATCGCTCAAGTGGCACTAGATAACCGATATACAAACAAGTTTGCCCCTCTTAATAGTTCGGCCATCTATTCTAAATCCGGTCATCAACTTCTCTACACACCTATGACCAGTGAAATGGAAATGCCCTAGGATTATACCTTTGTCTTGCACATTCCATTTCAACTCCTCCAATTGTTGATGCAACACATGCACCAACCATATCGCAAATGGTATGATCCACTTCATATCATCATGTGACCTTGTTGGTCCATCGATCTTGACCTCACTTGCTCTTCACCATTGCGTCGGTCCATCAGCGCCAAGTCTTGCTCAAGCTTCACCGCCTTGCGGTCCATCACTCCAAAGCCTCCGACTTTCCCTTCACACTTGCAACCGGTCCATCAAGCCAAGCCTCATCTTGATCTTCTCCACCTTGATCACATGACTCCATGTCATGTCTCATATGCAATGAGTTCCTTCATAACACCATCATATGTGGACTAATCTCCTATATATCTCACATTAAACACAATTAGTTCACCTAGGTTGTCACTCAATTACCAAAACCAAACAAGGACCTTTCATTGTCTCACACTCAGTAGAAGATGACTTATCTATTCTGCAATTTTGGGATGACACGTTGCTTTTTTTAAAGACCATGACATTGGCCTAGCAATGAATATGAAGTTATTACTTTGCACCTTTGAGCAACTCAGGTCTAAAAATAAACTTCCACAAGAGTGGAATCTTCTATTTTAATCCTGCTAAAGAATGTGGACTGCAATACTCACAATTATTTGGGTGCAAATTAGGCACATACCCCTTCAGGTACCTGAGTATACCTATGCACTATAGGGAACTTAATAACAAAGACTAGAAAGGAATTGAAGAGATAATTGAAAAGAGGTTGTCGGGTTGGAAAGAAAAAATGCTCTCCGGAAAAAGACTAGTGTTGATTAATTCTGCTTTGTCCAGTTTACCTATATATAGGCACCTCGGCAACACAGGGATCAAGGTTTCGCTAGATGTTTGCGTTTAAAGTTACCTCTAAAAATAAATATTTTCATGCGGTTTCTAAAGTAAGAGTTACGGCAGCACGAGCGTCTGAACGTCTGGACGGAACCCTCGCGTCCGGATGATAGCGCTTGCTACAGCGCTTGCGTCAGCGCCTGCTGCACACACAAGCGGGGCCCGCCCACGCCGTCCCCCATGCTTCCCTACTTCCCGCGCCTCTCCACGCCTGCTGTGCCGCTCCCCTCCATGCACGGCGCCCCAGCAGGTGGCTGTGGCAGGTGGCTCACATTGCAACATGCACAAGCACAACACCCCCAGCCTACTTTTGAAACATCCAGATGGAACACTTGCAACATACGTACGAAACAGCTGGAACATTCGAAACATGCGTCTGAAACACTTTCAAAAACACATGAAAAACAATTGCTGACATATGCAACATCCATATAAAACACTTGCAACATATGTAACATCTAGATAAACACACTTGCAACATACGTCTAAAAAACAGATAAAACATTGGGAACACACACTTGCAACATACATGTATAACCATTACAACATATGCAACATCCCGATCTACTTTTATAACATCCACATGAAATATTTGAAACATACCTATGAAACATTTAAAACACTTGAAATATGCGCTTGCAACGTGGGGGCGGCCGGGGCCGGGCAATTCCAACCGTTGGGGTCGAAGCCGGAGGCGCGCGAGCACCACCACCACCACCACCATCGCTAGCAGCACTGGGCTTGGCTCGCGGGGGGGGGGGGGGGGAGGAGGGGGCGACGAGCGGCCGAGAGCGAGCGGCGCGGGATGGGCGCGCGGCAGCAGCGAGACGGAATGCCATGTGGCGTCTGTACGGGAAGGCCACGGCTGGAGAAGGCTGCCGCGTTGGAGAAGGCCAGTGGCGGGCGGGCGGCACGGTGGATGCGCCCATAGCGGTCGCATGCGTGTGGCAGTGAGGAAAGAAATTGTCACTGTTTTTTATTTTTTTAGAGAAACTGCGTCATACTGAAAGTGAAGTGGAGGAGGCCTATTAGGCCCGATCGTTGCACAAGCCCGGGAACGAGCCATCCGGGCGTAACACGCCTGAATGGACGCCCGTGTGCCAGCATTATAGAAAGAGTTATCCTAACCAAAGATAACTTGCAAGGAAAAAATGGAACGTGAACAGGTTATGTGCCTTTTGTTGTAGGAATGAAACAATTGAACTGATTATCTTCTTGCTAAGTTCCTTTGGCGTGACATATACTTTGTTTTAGGATTAAGACCGGCTATGAACGCTAATGACCTTGTTCACTGATGATGCAAACAAGTGCGTAAAATAAACAATGCCTAGTTAATAAAAGAGCAGCCATTTCCTACAAAATACGGCTTACGAGAAATAAAGATGTTTTTTTTTTCAAATGCTGCAGTAATAGTTTTTTTTTGCAGGATTTGCGCACTGTGGTGTGATGAAAGGACCCTATTCTCCAAATGTGTGTGTGTGTGTGTGTGTGTGTGTGTGTGTGTGTGTGTGTGAATGTTACTAGAAGCAACAATTGTTTGTTTCTTCTGAATGACCAAATAATGTTAAAATGAGTTTTAAGTTAGAACATGTTTTGGGTTGGTTTAAACTGTTGTGACCAGTGTAACCAGTGATCTGATTCCCTTGTTTCAAGGGACGAAGCCGGAAGCTATTCCTTTATCTAAATCTTCAACTCTCCAACTTTTGGCGCAGGCTCCGAACAAGAAACCTGCGCAGCAGAGTAGTGTTATCACTATGAAATACATTGTCCACAACGCCGAGACACACAGTTTTTTTATATTTATATAATGAGATACACAAAAGATAACTGTACAACGAAAAACTAAGGAGGCATCTCCCTCAAAAGAAGTCCTAACGAAGCCTATTTCTACACCTGTTCAGTCCCTAGCTATGCTTCTCCATTTAGGGGTCGGCTGTAGCAGGTCCTCCGTCGCAGGTTGGGGCCAATTCTTCAACAAGGGCTCCATCTCCACTAGCTCCAGCATCAGGTTGGCCTCCAGCGTGCGGGTCAACAGACTGAGTCCCGGCACCAGATTGTTGTGCGTCCGTTTGCTCAAACTGTAAAAGACAGCACCAAAAGAAGTGCTACAGCAGCAGAAGGAAAAAAAAAATTGAAACCATCAATAATTGGCAGATGTGTACCGAAGAATACGCAATGCTTCGTGCAGAGATCATTGCATCGGCGTAGCCGGAAAGATATGCAGCCTGTCTCAAGTCTTCGAATGAGCTCTCCATCCACTTAAAGTAACCTTGGATATCACCATGTTTGAGACTAACGTTTTCGGGGCAGAAGGCCTTCACAGCATCTGACGAAGCCTTAATAGCAGCTGTCGACTTCGACTCAAAGCTCTCTAATATCGCAGCACAAGATTTCTCAATCAAAGCTTTTCCTTGGCGTTTAGCAGTAAGATCATTGCAAAGCCTGTTGATTTCATCGTTCTTTGTAATCATTTCAATCTCCAGGGATTTGCACCTTTCAGAAAAGTCCTTCACTTCTTGATTGCAAACATGAAGCTGCTTCCGAAGATCTGCGATCTCTTTAAGGTGGTCTTCGTCTCTGGCCTTGAGATTGTGAACTTCTTCTTCTAAGGTGGCCTTCAACATGTTACTACAAGTCGGATGACTCATAAGGCAGCAAGTGTCTGAGAATGGAAAAAAAAATACAAAACCTCATAACAACATCATTGGTGGCTACCCAACACTGTAAAAATTAGTCTGGCTAGCTATAACTGTTTTTATGATCCATTAAAACATCAAGGATTATATTTCTTAAATCAAATGGCAGAAACTTTATGAGCTAATGCACACATGGAAAGGTAAACCCAGTAAGTCTAACTGGTAATAGAAAAAGTAATTTTCGAACTTTAGCATCAATTACAATTCACAAGTACAAAAAACACAACTTATGCAATGCTTTAGTTTCCTAAATGTCAAATCGGCAAATTAACTTGAGAACATAAGCATGAAATAACATTGCGTACCTTCACTATTTCCCTCATACAGATTTCTAATTTCCTCCTCGAGACGTGCATTTGATAGTTCCAATCTTGTCTTCCAGCTCTCTGTTTGTTGAAGATGTCTCTTCTTAGACTCAATCTGACTGTCCAGCATTTCTACAATCTAGAACAGTATAGAGAGAAAAACAGATGTCAACAGCCAATAAGACCTTCATGTTGTTCCTTCATAATGTAGGTAAATTTCATTGACCTTCAGTATTGTTGAAAACAAGATTCATGGATACTAAATTTGTCTTTACCACTTGACTAAAGTAGTTTTCATCTCCTTTTCTTTAATCCGTTTTGATTTGAGGTTTAAAATAAACTATATGGATAACTTAAGATCCACCTCCCAGTTATGATCTGATGTTTAAAATAGACTATATGGATAATTTCAGATCCCCGTCAACAATTTCAAAAAACAAAATCTAGAGAGCCTATGAAAGTTGTTATAGAAGATAAAGTAGAAGCACCATGTATTTTCCAGTGGTTACTGGTTAGCGGCATATAATGTATTCATGTAGACATGTACCCTCTCAACATAGACAGACTACAGATCAGTTGCTTAAGCTTACATAAGAAAAGCATTAATTGTATGTGACTATAAAGGTGTCCTGCAAAAGAATAATCATTTGTTTCTGTACATGTACAGATGCATTCGTGATACCCGCAGGTGTAACTTGAAAGTTGAAAGCATACATTGTTTTGGAGGTCCTTGTTCTGGGCTTTCAGCTCCTCATTTTCCTTCCTAAGGCACTCCACTTCTTTCACCTTCAGATCCAGCTCAACCCTCAGATTCTTGTTCTGCTGATAGCACTTAAGCTCTTTCTTTTTCAGAGCCAACTGAGAACTTAAATTCTCAATCTCCTTGGAGATCCTATAAGAGTCCTCGCTCGGTGCATGGAAATCTCCTAAACACGGAAAGATGACATGTGAAAGAGTGAAGATCGAAACGGGTTTTACAGTCACAAACTTGGCACCTACCTTCATTCCCCATCAAGTAGTCAGATTCGGTAGGCACCACTGCCGCTTTTCTCTTTCTACTCTCCGATTCCCTTCCTAGAGTCCCGGATACATCTGCAGGAGTACCTATGCAATCCAAAGGTGTCAGATTGTATACCATGGCACCCACCAATCTCGGCTATCAATGGGGAAAGTAGCTCGACTACTGTTGCAGACAAATGTGTAGTGCCACGATGTGATGGGGTAGAAGAAACTCCAGGAGACCACTCACCATTCCCCTCAGCAGCAGCTCTGCCGCCACCACCTTGCATTCCCAGGCCGCCATCCCCAGCCGCCTCGTCGCCTCCACCGGCCGGATTGGCGGAGGAGGAGGACATCGAGGAGAGAGACCTTCTAGCTTCGACTTCGATTGGCGAGGTGACGATGGTACACTAGAAGTCTAGAACAGTGCTTACTGCTGAGTGCAGCCTCTGTCCTGTTGCTTGTTGGTTGTGGCCTATGAGACTCCGGAGAGTGTGTTTTTTTTTTTTTTTTTTTTTTTTTTTTTTGCGTGTGTGTAGGACCCGACTGTACCTTGCCTGTGCTCCGTTGGGATGGGAGATCTCTTTTGGATGGAGCCCGGTGACGCTGAGGTTCTTGAACGAGGCAATTTCCTGGGCAGCCAGCCAACTAAAAATTGAGCAGCTGGTATCCACGTTCCCTAGGCTAATGGTAGTGATTAGTGGCTTAATAGAGCATAACTTAATCAGTACTCATTATTTGAAAAAATAATGTCACCTTTAGTCTTTATTATAAATTATAAAGGTAGGACTTTATTATTATATAAACATGCAACTTTAGCTTGAGAAATATAATTAAGTTCTTAATTTTTTATTAAACTACTTTGACCTAATCGAGAAAATTAATATTATTATAAGTCATCTAGTTTTATTTAAGCATTTGTTAATAGGGTTAAGTCCACGTTAGGTCCTTCAACTATCGCAAAAGTCTGGATTTCATCCTCTAACTTTAAAACCGGATAACATTGGTCCTCCAACTCTTGAAAAAGTTTACTTTTCACCCCTAGGCGGTTTTGTAGGCAGTTTTGCATGGCACTGTTCATGGTGCTGACGTCAGCACTTATTTTTAATTTGCGAAATTAATATTTTTTTATTCGGAACTCCAAATATAGCAAATAATATATCAATTTTGATCGTCTCGACAAGCTCTTTGCAATGGTGTACTCCGTTTTATTGTTTGAGATAGTTTTATTTCGTGAAAAATTAAATATTTCTATAAAACAAGTGATAATAACAAAACTCGCGGCCATCGTGCCGCTGTACCGGTACGAGGAGCGGATGAATGGGTACGTCCTGCTCACGCTCTACTCCGTGCACGTGTACCTGGCGCTGGAGATCGTTCTGGCGGTGGCATCGCGCGCGCTGGTTGGGCTGGAGCTGAAGCCCCGATTCAACCGGCCCTACCTCTCGGCCTTGTTGCGCGACTTCTGGGGCCGGAGGTGGAACCTCTCTGTACCGGCGCTGCTTCGCCAGCACGTGTTCCGCCCCGTGCGCGGCCACCCCTCGTGCACGGCCCACCACCCCTCCGCCACCGCGCACGCCCCGTGCAACATGAAGAACGCGGCGGCCTCCCCCGTGGGCGGCAGCAGCGTGACGTAGGAGAACATGGCCTCGTGCATCACGCCGGAGACGACGAACGCGGCTAGCACACCCACGGGGGCGCCGAGGCGCGCGCGCACGGGGCAGAACACGCGCTGGCGGAGCAGCGCCGGTACAGAGAGGTTCCACCTCTGGCCCCAGAAGTCGTGCAGCAAGGCCGAGAGGTAGGGCCGGTCGAACCGGGGCTCCAGCTCCAGCCCAACCAGCGCGCGTGACGCCGCCGCCGGAACGAGCTCTAGCGCCAGGTACACGTGCACGGAGTAGAGCGTGAGCAGGACGTACCCGTTCATCCGCTCCTCGTATCGGTACAGCGACACGATGGCTGCGAGTTTTGTTATTCTCACTTGTTTTATAGAAATATTTAATTTTCACGAAATAAAACTATCTCAAACAACAAAACGGAGTACATCATTGCAAAGAGCTCGTCGAGACGATCAAAATTGATATATTATTTGCTATATTTGGAGCTCCGAATAAAAAGATATTAATTTCGCAAATTAAAAATAAGTGCTGACGTCATCGCTGACGTCAGCACCGTGAACAGTGCCATGTAAAACTGCCTACAAAACCGTCCAGGAGTGAAAAGTAAACTTTTTCGAGAGTTGGAGAACCAATATTATCTGGTTTTGAAGTTGGAGGTTGAAATCCAGACTTTTGCGATAGTTGGAGGACCTAAAGTGGACTTAACCCTCGTTAATCTCACACAGATATTTTAAAGTACATACTCCCTCTGTCCCAGAAAAAGTGTCGTTTTAGATTTTTCAGACATCGTGTTTAACCGTTCGTCTTATTCAAAAATTTTGTGCAAATTATAAAATAAATAAATCATTATTGAAGTATCTCTAATGATAAAATAAGTCATAACAAAATAAATAATATTTATTAAAATTTTTTAAATAAGACGAACGGTCGAACACGATGTCTGAAAAACCTAAAACAATATTTTTTCTGGGACGGAGGGAGTACGCATTAGTATTCTCAGGCCTTCGATCAAATAATATTCTTTAGATTTACCTGGCTAGACAAAAGATCATTAACTTTTCAGGCAGGTAACATTTTCTCATTGGCGATTTGCAGGAGACATGTTGCTTCCAACCAAAACTCTTTTATTACTGCATAACATTTGGGCTTTGTTTAGTTCATCGAATTTGGATTGTCAAATTTACTGTAGCAACATTGTAGTATTTCGTTTATAATTAGTAAAATTGTCCAACCATTGACTAATTAGGCTCAAAACATTTGTCTCGCAAAGTACAACCAAACTGTGCAATTAGTTTTTAATTTCATCTATATTTAATATTCCATGCATGTATCGCAAGTTTGATATGACCGGAAATCTTTTTTGTATATTGTATTTTTCAGGAGTTTTAGAGAAACTAAACAAGGCCAAAAAAAAAAATGACGAGGATGTAAGTGGATGTGACATAAAGTAAAAGAGATGAGATCATGGGACATAAAGTGCATGATTGATTGGCCGAATACCGTCTGACCTGGTTCATAGGATAAGAGCGTTGGATGTTTGGATGCCTGACCTTGGGTCTGGCTGTGGAGAACTGCAGATGCAAAACCCGTCGCCTACCTGGTCTAACGGAAACAAAATTGAAATCCGTTTCCGCCGCGTCTAGCCGGCACGGTGCGCGAGCGTGTAGAGGGGCGAAGGGGTGTTGAGCGCAGTTAAGCAGGCAAGGCAACCAATCAATATTTTTGGTAGACCTGTCTGCATAGAAACGATAGTAAAACAAAGGGAGGATGCATGTGGGAAGCTCGGCCCGTGGGTGCTTGCAAATAGTTCATACATCCACACTAAGAGTCAAACATAGTCATAACCCATAAGTCGCCCTGACCTCCAAGAGCGTTGGTGCCTGGAGTGTAAGGGCTAGGCAGCCGGCGTCATCTCCGTGCTGGAGGCTGCAAAGGCTGAGTCGAAGGAGTTTTCTGGAGCTGAGACGATCCAATCTCATCCTCATCCTCCTCATCTCGCCGCCCTGGCCCTGAAAAGTATCCCTTGTCATGCGGGATGAGCTCTGTCATCTGGAACTTGTACCTCCGTGCGAAGAAGCACCCAGGCCTAAAGTGGTGTCTAAGAGTCGTGTCGAAGGCCCGTGTACGTCCATCGCCGCGCTAGTTCTGCAACCACAACGACCAGCCGCTCGGCGTTGCCGACGTGCTAGCCTCTGTCGTTCAACTTTTTGTTAGTAACCAAGGTACAAAGAGGGTCACATAATAATATTGTGTGTTGTCGTCACAACTTACTCCAAGAAAGTTGAGTGTTCTATCGTCGACACCGGTCCTTGAGAAACGTTCAATGTCAAGCACGGACTGCTTTAGGGTGTTGCCCTGCAAACAACGAGAAGAAGTGTTAGATCGCTATATGTGGAGCTATTATGGTCATTATGGTTCGTGATTTAAAAACAGTATTGAGAGGTCACATTACCACTCGGTCTAAGATCGGTGCAAACTCCACCTGTGTCCCTTGGCGCGTCATGAGGTCGTACGACGTGTCTTCATCATCCGAAGACTCAATGTCTACGTAGTCCGCTTGGGTCCATTGGACCTTCAACCTGCTCCGTGTCACACCTACGTACCAAGATAGGTAGGCTCGGAAGTTGTAGTTGGTGTGCGGCTGGTCATTTTCATACAAGTTCTCATGGAGGTCCCACTGATCTATGTAGTCACGGTGCAGGGTCTCGAAGTCAGTCACCTTCTTCTGCTTCTGACGATCGATCCTGAATATGACAAATACAGTTGCATGAATGTGACAAATATAGTTGAATGAATGTGACAAATACTGTTGCATGAATACAATTGCATGAACTCATCAAAGTTAGCATGAATAAAGTTGCATCCTGAATGTGACAAATACAGTTTGAATAAAGTTAGCAGAACGCATGAAACGAACAAGTAATACATGGCAGGAATATATCTTGTAAACATGTAGTAAACTAACAGCACAACAAAAACCTATCTAATGAACAGGTGGAGGACACTTACTTGTGCAACTCCACCGACGTCGAGAACGGCTTGACTGGCCACTCCTGCCTCAACCCAAACTGTCGTGCAACTCTGTGTGGCAGGTGGTACTCAACAGCATAGAAGCAGATCAACGGGCACCTCATCCTGTAGAGGTCTTCGTCCACGCTGCACATGGTGCTCAACCCAAGCTGCTGCACCTCTAGCTCATTGTACGGCTCCCACATCACCTGCGTACGATTCATTAGTAAGGTAGTGTATGGACAACACAAGGAAACTACGACATGAAATGCAATTAACTCACCATCGAGGGCGTAAGTGTGTCTAGCTCATTGGCGTACTCGACGTAGGCGCGCGTAGTCCTAGCGAAGGGAGCTTTGACCTGGTCCCAAAGGTAGGCAACCGTCGGTCGTAGTCGAAGGCCAGCCACCGGGAACCAGGGGCGAGGAGCAAGAACTGTGGGGCGGCCTACTGGTAGACGAGACCACATCCAAAGCTGTAGAAGGTACACACAGCCGCCTAACGATGCGTGCTGCGAAGTCCGACGACACGCCTCACAAAGGTGTCGGTATAGGAACGCCAACACTCCAGAAGCCCAGCTGTACTCCCCCGCCGTGTCCCAGTCGGTGAGGCAAGGGATGTACATCCAGGACACACTGTCTCCCGTTGCGTCGGGGAAGAGAACACAGCCAAACAAGTGCAGGATCCAAGCCCTGCAGTAGTAGGTAACTGTCTGCTCGTCTGCAACATCTGGACATTGAGCAAAGTTCTGCCTAAGCCAGCTGATAGGTACTCCTGACGTGCGGTTACCCGGTGCCTCTAGAGGAAGGTCTCTCCCAAGGAAGGCCTGCACTCTGACTCTCCAACCGTTAGGGACACACTGGCCGATAACTGGATGGCCTCTAACACGGACACCAAGGAACTTCTGAGTGTCTTCAAGCGTAACTGTCATCTCACCGCAAGGTAGATGGAAACTGTGAGTCTCCGGCCTCCACCTATATAAACAGAAACCAGTAGTATGGTGAGGTGCCCATCGACGACCGAAAATAAACACAGAAGTGGATGAATTGTTACTGATTTTACCTATCAACTAACGCTGTGATCGCCGCGGGGTTGATGATGGGCAACCCACGGCGAACCTGGTACGATACGACATCCAGGCCAGCCCTCTCAAGGAGAGGAGTGTACCTGTCGTCGTACCGCATGTCTCGGAATTTGTCATGGGTTCGAGGACGAAGAGGGGGCAGTTCCTGTAAACAATACAATTTTTATTAAAGCATGAACAAAAATATAAATAGTGTGACATAAACAACTTAAGTCATTACCTCCCCCTCCGCGGTGAGTCGTCCTCGGTGCTTCTCCTCGTAGTACGGATCCAGCAGGTGGAATTGATGCATCCTGCAAAAAATGAGAATGTCGTGGTCAGTCACATATAAAACTAAACAGTAAAGTAAACATGCATCACGAATTGAACTAATAGTAAATTAAACAAATAAGGAAGCAATTTAGTAATGAAATATATGAACTATGAAAACAATAAACATACATTAATTATTTGCACCTCACTAAGCGACTAATGGCATGTATGTGAATTGTGGCCAAGTCTACCGCATCTACCACACTGGTTCTGCTCGGGGTTAGTAAGAAAGGGGGATGCTCTCCCTCGCCTCGTTCTTTTTGATACCTGATCCATAACCATCTTGTGTCTCGTCTTTTCCTAGTTACACGTTTGTTCCAATGGCTATCTGGATCCACAATGTATTTCGGACCCGAGTACGGTGGCCACTCTCCCTCGTCCAGGTAAGGCTCAAAACGGGGAGACCATGTAAGAACAAGGCTGTCAACACTGAACTCCCGAGGTATCTTGCTCTCATAGTGGTAATTGTGATGCTGAGCTGTTGCCACATAATGCGAACATGGATCTAGCTAACTCCCTACGTAACTAAATTACCTAACGACCTACCTACCTACCTAACTAAAATAGCTAACAAACTAATCAATTAACTAACTAACTAACTAACTAACTAAATTACCTAACTAACTAGCTAAGTAATCTAACTACCTAACACACTATGTAACTAACTAAATTAGCTAACTAAAACACTAACTAATCAAGTAATCAATTAATCAACTAACTAACTAAAATTTCTGATTAAATTTGCTAACTATCCAATTAACTAACTAAATTAGGTTACTAACTATTCAATGAACTAACTAAATTAGGTTGCTAAGTACATTAATTACAAAAAAAATCACACCTGTGAGGAGGGGCGCAGTAGGCTGGCGTTGGGGCACTGGGGGCGGTGGGGGCGACCGAGTGCTGGGGCAGCGTCTGACCGGCGCCGGCTGCACCGTGGCCCGGAGGCCTGCCGGACCGCCGGCACCAGTAGGTACCAACCTCACCGTCGGTCCTCGCAGGGGAGGCAAGCAAGGGCGGTGTAGGTGGCGAGGGCAGCCGACGAGGGCGGGGCTGCTCTCGAGCAGGGGAAGGGAGCCGGGAAGCACCGGCGGCTGCCGCCTCCTGGGGAGGACGCGGCCTCTGGGGTAGACAGCCGGAGGGAGAGGCGGTGGGGGCAGGGTGAACTTCATCTTCTAAGATGGCCTTCAACACATTACTACAAGTCTGAGGACTCATAAGGCAGCGAGTTTCTGAACAGAAAAAAAAATACAAAAACTCGTAACAATATCATTGGTTGCTACCCACACTGTAAGAATTTAAGACAAAACAATTATATTTCTAAAATCAAATGGCAGAAACTATATGAGCTAATGCACACATGGAAAGGTAAACCCAGTAAGTCTAACTGGTAATAGAAAAAGTAATTTCGAACTTTAGCATCAATTACAGTTCACAAGTATAAAAAACACAACTTATGCATTGATTTAGTTTCCTAAATGTCAAATCAGCAAATTAACTTGAGATGTTGATAACTCAATGCACATCCAACATAAGCATGAAATAACATTGCGAACCTTCACTATTTCCCTCATACAGATTTTTAATTTCCTCCTCGAGCCGTGCATTTGATAGTTCCAATCTTGTCCTCCAGCTCTCTGATTGCTGAAGATGTCTCTTCTTAGACTCAATCTGACTGTCCAATATTTCTACAATCTAGAACAGTATAGGGAGAAAAAACAGATATCAATAGCCAATAAGACCTTCCTGTTTTTCCTTCATAATGTAGGTGAATTTCATTGACCTTCAGTATTGTTGAAAACAAGACTCTTCAATCCTAAGTTCCTAAATTTACCACCAGCAAGGATCTTTTTTTTTTTGAGGAAACACCAGCAAGGAACTGATTCATGGATACTAAAATTTGTCTTTACCACTTGACTGAAGTAATTTTCATCTCCTTTTATTTAATCCGTTTTGATTTGAGGTTTAAACAAATTATATGGATAACTTCAGATCCACCTGCCCAGTTCTGATCTGAGGTTTAAAATAGGCAATATGGATAGTTTCACTATCCACATCTACAATTTCAAAAAACAAAATCTAGACAGCCTAGTGGAAGTTAACAAAGTTAAAGAAGATAAAGTAGAAGCACCATGTATTTTCCAGTGGTCAGCGGCATATATTGTATTCATGTAGACATGTACTCTGTCAAAACAAAGAGAGACTACAGATCTGTTGCTTAAGCTTATAAGATAAGTATTGGCTAATAAAAAGGTCTCCTGCAAAAAAATAATCATTTGTTTCTGTACATGTACAGATGCATTTGTGATACCAGCAGGTGCAACTTGAAAGTTGAAAGCATACATTTTCTTGGAGGTCCTTGTTCTGGGCTTTCAGCTGCTCATTTTCCTTCCTTATGCACTCCACAACTTTCACCTTCAGCGCCAGCTCAACCCTCAGCTTCTTGTTCTCTTGATAGCACTTAAGCTCTTTCTTTTTCAGAGCCAACTGAGACCTTAAATCCTCAATCTCCTTGGAAACCCTATAAGAGTCCTCGTTCGATACATTGAAATCTTCTAAACACAGAAAAATGGCATGTGAAAGAGCGAAGATCAAAACGGTTTTTACCGACACAAATTTGGCACCTACCTTCATTTCCCATCGAGTAGTCAGTTTCGATAGGCACCACTGCTGCTTTTCTCTTTCTACTTTCCGATTCTCTTCCAAGAGTCCAACATACACCTGCAGGAGTACCTATGCAATCCAAAGGTGTTAGGATTAGATACCCTGCCACAGGCCTGCTGACTTTCTTGACATGGTGACAGAAACAATATGCTCTATTCTCCCAGTAGTACGAAATGCATGCATGCTTCATGCTTGAGTAAGCTGACTAAGAGCATGGGCCGGGCTTCAGTCTAGTACTCCTCTCCTTTCAGTATTTCCTATTAACTGTCGCATATACCAGCAACAAATGGCATATATCCCCACTGGACCGAGATCGGATTCTAGCTAACGGCCAGCAAAATCCACAGCCAATTCAAGAACACCAATGTCACGACAGGTCAGTAACTTGGTAAGAGTATTATTTATCATGCAGCACACGGATTAGAATTTCAGATTCTATATCAGTGCTCCCACCAATCTTGGCCACGGATATCAATGGGGAAAGTAGGTCGACTACTAGTGCAGACAAATGGGGAGGGCTAGCGACGTGATGGGGTAGGAAAAATCCCAGGGAATCACTTACCATTCCCGTCGGCAGATCTGCCGCCGCCACCATGCATTCCCAGGCCGCCGTGCCCAGCCGCGTCGTCGCCTGCACCGGCCGGATTGGCGGAGGAGGACATACTTTCTAGCTTCGACTTCGATTGGTGAGGTGATGATACACTCTACACTAGAACAGAGCTGAGTGCAGCCTCTGTCGTGTTGCTTCCTGTTCTGTTCTCACCGTTCGCCTTCCTCAGTTACTCCGTTCCTCCCAACTGTTTCTACCCTTGTATATGGGCCAGGCGCCCAGGCCAACGGCAGGCCCGTTTGGATGCTGACTGCCAGCTAGCTGAGGAGTCAATCTGTAATGTGGATGCCCCCTGGCCCAGGCAAGTTTTCTGGAGCCAATGGGCGAGAGAAAGAGGCGTGGCAATTGAAAACGGAACGACCGGCGACCGGACGTCTGGACGGACCAGCGTCCTGACGCTCGCGTTAGCTACACCTGCTTCACATGGGAGCCCGCGCTCCTCCCTGTCCTAGGCCGTTTCGTGTCCCGCTCCCACACCATAGTCTACGCGTGCTTTGTGTCCCGTGCCTGCACCGTGGCACCCCTTCACATCCATACACATGTAGGCAGGCTCAGCAGCTGCAGGAGGTGGTGTTGCAGATGAGTTCTATTACAACATGTGTAACACCAAGATCTATTTTGCAATATCTAGATGAAACACTTGCAATATATGTCTAAAACAATTGAAACACTTGCAACATATGTCTGAAACACTGGGAAAACACGTTTGTAGGCATTGCAAAACATATGCAACATCTAGATTAAATATACAATGTATGTATGGAACACCGGAAACACTTGAAAACATACGCTTGCAACATGCATGTATATGCAACATCCAGAACTATTTTTGCAACATCTAAATGAAACACTTGCAACACACATCTAAACAGATGAAACATTTAGGACATATACTTGAAAACACCATTGCAACATGTGCAACATCCGATTTACTTTTGCAACATCGATATAAAACACTTGCAACATACCTCTGAAACATTTGAAACACATGAAATAGACGCTTGCAACATGCAGTTTTAGCGCAAACATCTCCTTGCTGCTTGGGAGAATGGTTCCTCGTCGACATGTGGAGTTCTATCCCGGTCATCATGGGCTGCATGAGGACAAGTTCCACCCCGGCCACGCGAGATGTGCGCGGGCGGGCTCTGCCTGGGATGCCGTGAGCTACACATGGGCGAGCTCCACACTTGGCTACAGCAAGCTGGGCAGGCGAAGGCAGAGGTTTTCCTGACCGCCAACCAGGCGTCCAGCCCCCGTGGAGGAGGCGGCAGCGGTCTACCTCAACACGGGCGGGCGACGCAGTGCGGCCGGTGGAGCGCGTGTGTACGTGGCTAGCGGCGGCACTCGACGCTAGTGCGTATGCGGGCGGCGGCGGCGCTTGTGCGGATGCGGGCACTAGCAGAGCTCGTGCGTATGCGACCAAAGGACGGGTGGTGCAGTGAAGCTGATGCGAATGAGGAAGATAAGATGTCGCTTTCTTTTTTTTCTTTTTTATTTTTAGAGAAAATCGTGTATGCTGACGAAGGGAGCAGGCCTTGGGCCGATTACCGACATAGAATGGACGCCCGTGATAGCGAATTCAAAAAGCGGAACACAATTTTTGAGAACTTTTTTGGGGTAAATACGAGGAGAAAAACGAAACGGAGGGAGTAGCTTCAATCGCACGCCACGGTGCTCGAGTCTGATGTGGTGGTATTTCCTTTATATTTTTTTTTGGGGAATGGCTATTTTATCTGTTAATAGATTTTTTTTTGAAAAAAATCTATCAGCTTCTTAACCATTTGATGCAAGATCTACTGCCTAGATCTTCTTGTGTCATCTAAGTCCAAAACGAGTTACTCGCACGAGAAAGGATGCATTGCCTGGAGGAAAAGGACTGGATGTAACATTGAGGCCTAGTCACAGTTCACAAGAAACATCCTTTCGAACCCTCGTGTTCATCGTCCTCGGAAGGTCTCGAGCCATTTTTCTCCTTTCATCTAATCATCTTCAGAGCAAGAACATTATTTAGATAGTGGTTTTTCCAGGGAATCCAGAAATCTTGTGTGTGCGCGCACACAACAAATTTCCGCTCGATTCAAAAAAAAAAATCCGCTTGAGTAGCCGTTCTGACTTACCGGATACAAATATAGACACCTAAGAACGGGCAGATGATTAGCGCTACACTGACATTTTCGAGTTACAAGATAGCATGATTAGCTGATTACACATGAACGGGCAGATGATTACACACACGTACCTAAACAAATATACAGACACCTCAGAACAGCAGCACGAAAGCCACGGGTTAGTATTATTCAGTTTACAGACCACGTCAGTTTTTAGGCCATGAGCGGCAATAGCACCACAGTCCACATGCCATATATAGGAACATGATGCATACCCAGGACTGGTCCGCCTGGATCAGGTTATCAAGTCCAACAATATTCATCTGAAGAGATTTCCAGTGTCATTGAGCCAGCCCAACTCTTTCAAGAAGAGAGATTCTCCTCATCATCACTTGCTTCACTGCCGGCTGAGCAAGATCTTTAAAAGATTCTGTAAGCTCCTGAGCCTTGACTGTTCTCTTTTAAAACCGTTGTTGATCACTGATATGTCAAGGTCGGGGTAGTGGTCTTTGAATGCGGGGAGGCACTGATTGTACCGGCTTCATTCATCAACTCAGTAATGTCTTTTTTCATTTTTCCAGTGACTTGGCAAGCAGAATCCCGGTCAGACAAAGCTTGTGCAAGACTGCATTTGTTTGCCTCAAGCTCAGCTTGGACTACCTTCAGACTCTCTTCAGCAGTCTCTTTCTCAGCAGATATGGCTTCCAATATAGCTTTTGTGGCTCTGGCTCTCAGAACCTTCTCAAGTTTTTCGCCATCTTCGATTTTCTGCTGACTAAAGTCTTTTTCATTTGAATAGCTCTCCTCTCCCAGATAAGCCTTCGGTGCTGAAAAGGAAGTACCCAACAGATAAGGACTATTATGGTAAGAATCACAGAACTAGTGATTGAATAAGGAAAACTCACACTTAATCTCTTCTTTTTGATTGGCAAGATCAGCATCCTTGGCTTGAATGGAGTCAGCACTCACAACCTGCTGTGTCAAGCTTAACAATTGAGAAATTAAGGCTTTGATCTGGATTTTTGGATCTGAACCAGCAGCCACAACAGAAGAAGCCTCGATCTTGCTACCTTCTGACAACAGGGCTGTGACATAATAAGACCGGTCAGGACCAACTACGCTCTTTTTTTTTTTTGCAACCGTGCAACATGACACGTATTTCATTAAGAGGGTAAAAATAGACCAACTACGCTATCAGATTGGTTAGAACTTAGAAGACATATGAGACTCATATAAACTCACACAAGATTAAACATTACTAATCATAGCTGTGAAGAAAAGAACCTGCAATAGCTATATAAATTTCAGCATCATTTTTTTTAACTGGATCAATTGCAAATATGTAATACATGGCATAAATATAACCAACACTTTACTCTATTTTAGGAATTTTTAGCAGCTTCACATGACCATGCGTACAAAAAAGGGGGCATGTAAAAGATTGTATACCTTCATCAGACGACTTAAGCTGTGTATATGGAAAGTCCATTATGCTATACAGCCCCAAGAATTGCAGCAAGTTCTTTCTCCTAGCATCAGTCTGAATTTCCAGAATCTCCATAATCTAGATTGATAGCAAGAGAAGTTACTGCAAATTAAACATTTCTACTTTACCTCAATTTATTTAACATTCGCAAACTTCTAATGATCCATGATCTCATTTTGATTGAACTGGATTTGCATATGAAGATAGGAAACTGTAAGGGCAGGCTACATCTGTAGTACAAGTGTAATAAATGTAAGAGGTGTATTGTTGTGATTATCTTCTTCTTAAAGCTTACATTCTTATGGAGGTCATCATCATTCTTGGCTTGCATCTCCTCATTCCCCTTGGTCAGGCCGGCATTCCTTGCCTGCAGCTCCTTGTTCTGTTTAGTTAGGTCTTCATTCTCGGCCTGCAGCTCCATGTTCTGCTTTCTTAGGTCGCCATTCTTGGCCTGCAGGTCCTCGTTCCGCTTTGGCAGGCCATCATTAATGGCTTCCAGCTCCTCAGTCCGCTTCTTCAGTAAGTCATTTTTAGCTTCCAGCTCCTCAATCCGCTTCATCAGGCAATGCATCTCTTTCACCTTCACAGCCAGCTCAGCTCTCAGCTTCTCATTCTCCTCGCAGTATCCAAGCTGTCGTAAATCCTCATCTAGTTCAGACTTCAAGTTTTCGATCTCCTTTATAATCCTCTGAGAATCCTCGCACCTCACCTCCAAACATTCTGCCCCATAAGCAACAACTATTAAAGCCATGGAATGAATAAGTGTGTGATATACTGAAGTGGGTTTTCAGACTTATCCTAACCAGACCTATCCAACCTTTGGGCATAGCTGGATCTTTGCTCTTTCCGCTTCCAGATTCCACCCCAAGACTCTGACCTTCTTTCGCTGTATAAGCAAAGATCACATTTCCCTTCAGTACGTAAATTTAGGCTAGATAGCCCACCACAGGTACAGCAAGGTGAGTCTGTTCCTCAGAATATAACACAGCACCATTGAACAAAAACATAGCAAAAGGAATGAGAGAATGAGATGACCGAACACAATCTGCAAGTTTTCTTTCAGTAAAGTTAAACAATAAGATGTGCATGCTACTCTATTCCTACAAGTTTCATCGCTCAGATATTCAGATTATTACTCCTGAAGGCCAAAAAAGTATGTTACTTCAACCAAGGCTGCAGTTTTTTTTTTTGGGGGGGGGGGGGGGGGGGGGGGGGGGGGGGGGGGGGGGGGAATTAGTAAACCTGGTAGTCGAAATGCCATCAGACTAGGTATTCAAGTACACCGCTTAACCACAAAGAACATTAGAGACGAAGTAGATAAACTAAACTGCACGGCTGCACGGGAGTAGTACTACCAGATCAAGGGCTGAAGGTGCCCTCGCAAACAAAAATAAGTAAGAAAAGAAAATGTGATAAGTTACAGGGTGCCTTTACCACCACCATCTCTTCGCTTGACTCGGTGGCGCTTGGATGGTCCGCCGGACTCTCCCACCTTGTCGCCTCCACCGGCAGGGGCCATGGCTACTCCAGTGGAAGAAGGCATAGATGAAGAGGGGTTTTGCTTTCTTGCCTTGTGTTGGAGTATGTGTGTGTGTGTGGGCCTCCAGCCCAGGCCGGCCCATGTAGGGCAAGGCCCATTAGGGTTAGGGTTGGCACTCTGTGCCTATATGTACCCTGGGGGTTCACCCCCTTCATCTATCTAACAGAGACAGGAAAACCACATTCTAGCATGGTATCACAGCTCTAGCTTCGATCCGGCCGACCAGCCACCTCTTCGCTGCCTCCAGCGCGCCCCCAGGGAGAGCCACCTCTCCGCCGGGGGCAGCGCCCTTGGTTCGGCGTCGATCCCCTTCGATCCGCGCCCGTAGTCGCGTCAAGAAGTCCCAGCAGGAGCAGCAAGCAGCAGAGGACCGCCCGCTCTTCGTCCTCGGCGCCAGGGAGCTCCGCCGGCGCGGATCCGCCGCCCCCTCCCCGCCGCCGCCGCTCTGCGCGCCTCCAGCGCCGCCGCCACTATGGCCGCGGCTGCGGGGGCCGGCGCGGGCGGCCAGGGCGCTGCCCGGCGCGGATCCGCCGCCTCCTCCCCGCCCTGCCTCATCCCGGCGTGGATCCGCCACCTCCTCCCCGCCCTGCCTCTGCCTGGCGCGGATCCGCTACTCGGCGCCGGGATCCCGCCCTCCCCTGTTCTGGGGGCCGGCGTCGACGCCGGCGCGAGCGCAGAGGCTCCGCCTGGCGCGGCTCCGCCGCCTCCTCCTCGCCGCCTCTCCGGGAACCTACCGCCCCACCACCACCACCGCTGCTGCTCTGCTATGTATCTGTTCGTTTGCATTGTGTCGCCCTGCCGTTCGTCGTCTTCATCGACACCCCTGAGGACGAGGCCGCTGCTGCGCTCTCCAGGCTGCAGCGGCGCCGCTCGTGGTCTGCCTTCACCGCCGGTGCCGCCGCCTTTCCAGGCGGTCGTGCCACCCGCCGCCGGTCATCGTCAAGCAAGCTCTCCGTCCGGAGTCCACGCCCTTCGCCGTCTACCGCGGACAACGCCCCCCTCCCCGCCACCCCTGCTCTGAGCGCGGGACTTCTACGAGGGCGGGCAGGAAAGCCGCCACCCCACTTCTCCCCCTCCGCCACCCCTGATCTAAGCGCGGACCTCGACTTCTCCGCCACCCTTGCTCTGAGCGCGGTCTCCAAGGTATCCGGGTGCGCTGCCATCGCCTGGCGCCCCTGCTGCCGCATGGCTCAGCTCACCGTTCCGCGGCCACGACAGCTCGGTGTTGCGACTACGTCTTCGACCGTCTTCGCTGCCACCTCGACTCGGCAAATTCTACCTCGACTACGACCACGACGACCTCGACCTCGGCTACTTCGGCACAAAAGGGCTATCCTCCACTTCTTCGCTCCAGCCACAACGTCCGCGACACGGTTGCGACTGCGAGGGATGTCATCGCTTCGGCTTTGTTCGTCTCCAGTCTCATCGTGTGTGCGCCCCCGTTGTGACTGCGGGGGGATGTTGGAGTATGTGTGTGTGGGCCTCCAGCCCAGGCCGGCCCATGTAAGGCAAGGCCCATTAGGGTTAGGGTTGGCACTCTATGCCTATATGTACCCTGGGGGTTCACCCCCTTCATCTATCTAACAGAGACAGGAAAACCACATTCTAGCACCTTGCTTGCCACTGCCCGGTGGGGAATGGGGGTTTTGTGAGTTGTGACCTCCCACTCCACGGCTCCTCGTGCCCACAGCCCACCGATCACTGATTCACTGTACATCCCTCATCAAAAGTTATTATTTACTTGTTACTAGGTGGTACCCTGCGCTTCACCGCGGGTATGGTGACTAACAATTCTTGTATTGAATATAATCATTATGTAATAAGCATATTATGTTTGGAGCTTGAGCTCCTGAAGTAAAGGTGACACTTTGAACAGGGGGGAATATTTTTGTGGCTACTGTATCTAGTGTTGACATGGTATTGATAAGATCAATAGAGGTACATGAAGCAAAGGTAACATTTTACCTAGCTGATATTTACATCATTAACTACAGAAGCATCAAACATCTCTTTGGAATATTGAGTATCACTATTATTCAGCAAAATTGCACGTGTCATTAGTTGTATCATCAAATCGAGTAAAGGCAGGGAGTGTCTTTGTTGCTGGAATACAAGCATTTTTCTAGCTTTAGTAGTTTAATGCCTGCATCAATTAATATGCTCCTGTGTGGACTACAAAATAGAGATACACATGTCAAAATTTGATATCTGCACTATGTAAGGTAGACAGAGACCACACATTGTAAAAAATAGGATATCATACATACATAGATATGAATTGTCCAAAGCAAGGGTCTGGAATTAACAGTGGCAAATCTTTTTACATACCAGTAAGAAGAATTGATTGAGAGAATGTCACAGCACACCATGCAACATTGCCTGACGGGCTCATTTAAGAGAATGGAAGGATTATGTTGATGGGTGCTATAGGGGGAGGCAGTATGGTTTGAAGGTGTTGGAGTATAGGAGTATTAGGCCCATGAGGCTAGGCCCATGAGGCCCATGTATGCATTACTATATAGGTACCCTTATAGGGTTAGCCCAAATCAATAGAGTCACAACTTCCAACATGGTATCAACAGCCTAGGGTTTCCTTTCCTTTCCCCATCCCTTCCCTGCCCGATCCAGCTGCCGCCGCCGCCGCCAGCAGGCACGCCGCCGCCGGCGGCCATGGCCGGCCGGCCTCCTCCCCCTCCCTCCTACTTCCACACCTTTCCTCCTCTACCCACCTCCTCGTGGGCGCAGGTGGCTGGAGCTCCCGCCGCCGCTGCTAGCCCGTGCGCTGGACCCGGCGCCGCCGCTGCTAGCCCGCGCGCTGGACCCGGCGCCGCCGCTGGCCAGCGCCCTCCCGCCGCCGCGCCTCCTCCCACCGCCGCTGGCCAGCGACCTCCTGGCGCTGCCGCGCCTCCTCCCGGCGCCGCTGCTGCCCTGGTCGCGGCCGCGGCCGCGGACCTCCCGGGCGTTGCTGGGGATGCCGCCGGCCCAGAGGGCGCGGTCCTCCCTGGCTCCCCTGGGCACGCTGACGGACCAGAGGGCGTCCTTCTCCCGGCCGGCGGGATTTCGTCCGCTTCCACCGCTGGCGTCAGGGCAGCCGCCGCCGCCATAGCGGCCGGCCTGGGCATGCCGCCATCTGCTCCTCTGCCCGCGGGGGTGGGCGACCTGGCCCAGGGTGCCTCTACCTTCCCTGCCTCCGTTGCCCCCGTCCCACCTCTACGCCACCCGTCCGGACTCCGCTCTCGCTGCCGCCCTCGTCGCAGCACGTGCTGCGGCAGCCGAGGGCCAGGCGCGTGTGCGCGCGGCTGCCCTCGCTTGGGAGCGCGAGCGGGATGCCGCCGATGCCCTGGCCCGCCAGATCGCCGAAGCGGAGCAGCGTCTCGTCCTTCCCGCCTACCACGACCTCGGGTCCACCTCCTCTGGCTCGATGGGTCACCGCGCGTCCACCACCGCGGTCATCTGGCACGATCCGGCTGATCCCCTCGTGGCGCAGCTTCACTACCAGGCCAGGGGCGTTCAGAACATCCGCCTGCTGGTCCCGGTCGTCCTCGAGCCCGAGTCGCCCTCCTACGCCCATTGGCGGGACCTGGTCCTCCTCGCCCTCTGCCGCTATGCCCTCGACGACCACGTCCTCGTCGATGCCTCGGTCACGGCCCAGACCCCCTCGTGGCTGCGCCTTGACAGCATCGTGCTTTCCTAGATCATCGGGACGATCTCCCTCGACCTCCACGACCTCGTCCACAACACGGTTGACGCTCGCCAGGCATGGCTGGCGCTCGAGGGCCAGTTTCTGGGCAATGCCGAGGCCCGGGCTTTGCGGCTCGATGCGAGTTTCCGCACCTTCGTGCAGGGAGACCTTGCTGTTGGCGAGTTCTGCCGCAAGATGAAGGCCATGGCGGACTCCCTCGGCGACCTTGGCTGGCCCATGGAGGACCGCATCCTGGTCCTCAACGTCCTCTGCGGGCTCAGTGACCGCTACGCCCACCTCAGGACGTGGATCACCCGCCAGCGCCCCTTCCCCACCTTCCTGCAGGTCTGTGACGATCTTGTCATGGAGGAGCTTGCTCAGGGCATCCAGCCAGGGTCCACATCCACGTCGGGGTCCTCGACTTCCTCAACGGCCCTTGCTGCTACTCCGCCGCGTCCGTTCGCTCCACCGCGTCCGTCCGCTCCGCCGCCGTCGTCTCTTCTTAGTCCCCCTCCCTCCGGGCCGAGCGGGGGTGGGGGGCCGTGGCGGCCGCCGTCGCCACGGCGCTGGACATGGGGGGGTCGTGGCGGGAGCAACCAGGCGCCGACGGCTCCACAGGGTGCACCATGGCCATCTTTCCACAACCCGTGGTCAGGGCGCATCTCTATGTTGCCCTTCCAGGCTCCCGGCGGTGAGCCTCGCCCGCCGGCGGCCATGCTCGCTGGTGCTCCACCTCCTGGCGTCTACACCACGTCTCCGTGGGCTACACCTTCCGGCGCCTTGCCCGGGCCTACCTGTTGGGACCAGGCGGCCTTGGCACGCTTTTTTAGCACTATGGGCCTGACACCTCCTGTCGGTCCTGAGTGGATCGCCGACTCGGGTGCTACCTACCACACCACCCCTGACCCTGGTATACTCTCATTCGTTCACTCTCCCTCTTCTCTCCCTTCGTCCATCATGGTCGCAAATGGTTCGTGTCTTCCAGTCACATCTGTGGGTGCTGCCGGCACTCATGGCTCCTTTCGTCTTCCTGATGTTCTTGTTGCCCCTTTAATGGTTCACAACCTTCTTTCTATTCGTCGTTTTACAGCTGACAATTCCTGTTATGTGGAATTTGACTCTTCTAGTCTTACTGTAAAGGATTTGACTTCCCGGCGTCCTCTGCTCCGATGTGACAGCACGAGGCCCCTTTACACTCTTCGCTTTCCGGCGGCTACTTCATCTTCTTCGCCGTCCGTTTTGTCAGCTGCTTTCACCGCCACTACTTCCTCCACTACTTGGCACCGGCGCCTCGGCCATCCTGGACGTGATGCCCTGATGCAGCTCAGTCGTAGTTCTGACATTCCATATACTCGGGCTCATGATGAGCATTTGTGTCATGCGTGCTAGTTGGGCCGACATGTTCGTCTTCCTTTTCATAGTTCTTCACATGCGGCCCGCATGTTTGATCTTGTACATTGCGACCTATGGACATCTCTTGTCATCAGTATTTCTGAATATAAGTACTATCTTATGGTGGTCAATGATTTTTCTCATTATTCATGGACCTTTCCCTTGCGTGCGAAGTCTGATGCTTTCCCCGCGATTCTTCACTTCTTCGCTCGGGTGTCCACACAGTTTGGCCTCACCATCAAGGCCGTCCAGTGTGACAATGGTCGTGAATTTGATAACTCCACCTCTCGTGCCTTCTTCCTTTCTCACGGTGTCCAGTTGCGCATGTCTTGCCCCTATACCTCCTCTCAGAATGGCACGGCTGAGCGCATGATTCGCACCACTAACGACACCATGCGTACTCTTCTGCTTCAGGCGTCTCTTCCTGCTCGCTTCTAGGCTGAGAGCTTGCACACCTCCACCTATCTCCTTAACCGTCTTCCTTCCGCTGCCTGCCCAGCTCCCACGCCACACCACGCTCTTTTTGGTACCCCTCCTCGGTACGATCACCTTCGAGTCTTCGGGTGTGCGTGTTACCCTAACACCACAGCCACCGCTCCCCACAAGCTGGCACCCCGTTCGACTCTCTGTGTCTTCCTCGGTGTCGGTGTTCGGACCCGAGGGGGTCCTAAACCAACGAGTAAAATGCTGCGTGTCCCTTTCTTGGATGGTGATGCAAGGAGAACACTCGGTGGTTAATCCTGATTCGGGCAAAAGGAGGCCCTACGTCCAGCGGGGGGGGAGAGATTTGTATTTCCTTGCACCGAGGTGCTTGTGTAGGGGTTACAAGCTTGCGAGAGAGGGTGTCGAGCACAAGTCTCAAAGGAAGAAAAAGAAGATACAAGAAGATTGCTTGAGATGTTGATCTTTATCTTGTATATGGCTTGTTGTTCGTCTGTCGTCGTCTGCCCCCCTTGTGGAGCCCCGGCCTGCCTTTTTATAGGACGGGAGGAGACCAAGACGACGGGGAGCCTTGAAATGACGTTTTGTCGATCCCTGTTGAGGTGACTGTAGCGACGTGCCCTAGAAATGGGAGGCCATCCTGGGCACGTGATGTCGTAGAAGACGAGGTGCTGAAATGACCCGGAGCGCCGTGCCATACCGTCCTTCCTTCCCTGTTGCGCTGCGTTGAGGGTCGAGGCCGGGTCGAGGCCGGGTCGAGGCCGAACGGATAAGTCCGAATCCCTGGAATTGCGGCGTACGGGCCTTGTCGTATCCTCCCTCGAGGGTCACTAGTGATGCATAGTGTTAGGTACGGTGGGCACAGTGACGTTTTTCACCTCCCATCACGGGATGGGCGGTAAAACAGTGAAGACTGACACTGGTATTGTTCCCACGTCGACCCAGGCTGCGGCCATGCCGGTAGGTGGTAGTCGGTGGTTGTATTAAATGCCATGACTTTTGTCCCGTGGTAGGTGGAGAAAGAGGGGATCGAGCGCCTCGACCCGGGCTCACGCGAGTCGGAGCGCTCCCGGGGGGCGATCGAGCCTCGTGCGGGTCGGAGCGCGGTCGAGGGCTCCCGTCGAGGGGGTCTCGTACGAGTCGGAGACGGGATGCGGTCGAAGTATTCCGTCGAGCCGGCCTCATACGGGGCGGACCTGTCGCGCGTTTTGAAGTGGGCTGTGCTTTGTCGTGGCTTAGTCGTTTTAGTTTTCATTATCGTTGAATGTGGGTACCCCTATAGTATTGGTACCGACAGTAGCCCCCGAGCCTTTAGGTGAGTGGATGTTCACTCTCCTAGAGGCTTTTTGCCGATGAACTGGAGTCATAGCGCCGTTTGCTTTTCCAGTAGGGGCGTCCGAGCGCTCTCAGGACTTCTCCGGTGGGGGCGCGCGAGCGCACCCGCCGGGTGTAGCCCCCGAGGCCTCGGTGGAGTATTGAGAAAATCTCCTCCGAAGTCTTATTCGTGGTTTATCAGGGAATAGTTAATGCGGCCGAACCCCCGAGCCTCGCGCGCACGAGGTCGATCGGAGTTCCTGCCGTCTTTCGTTGTCCGGCCCTCACGCTCTTCCTTCGGAGAGGAGGGGTGGGAAACGTCGCACTACCCCGTTTGGGCGAGTCCGGCGATCTCCGGTGAGCTGCTAGCGGGGAGATTCGAGTGAGAGTCCGTGCTCCAGTCGTTAGGAGTCGGCTTGTGGCCCGGAGGCACTCTTCAAGGATGCCAAGGAGTGGTCGTGCGGATGTCGGTTCCCTGCGACAGGATCTGAGGGCTCGATGCCTCCCCCGAGGGGATTCCTGCTTCGACCTCGTCCTTTGGCCTCGAATACGTCTTGGGATGCCTCGAGAGCGTGGCTCGAGCCCTGGCCATGTACGGGCGCATCCCTGGTCGTCCCTTGCTCTGTTGCTCGAGGGCAGCTGTCGAACCCGGTCGAGGGCCAGCTTTCGTTCCCTTGAGACTTAAAGTGGGCTCGGAGCCCGTTATAGGAATCTAGGAATATCCGTCCGTGGATCTCGCCCCGCCCGTTAGCCAGGCGCGCCTTTTTAGGGCGAGATCGGCGCGGTAGTGGGCGACGTGGCGTTCGGTTACAGCGTGGGGGACGGCCACGTGCCTTGCTCCTATAAGACGTGGGGGACGGTTAGGTGAGCGCATTTATTGCGGGAAACTGTTCCTACCTTTTCGCGCGGCCGTTGGACTTCTTCCCGGCCTATAAAGGCGAGACCCAGGGGTCTGTGCTCCCCTCCGGTTCTTTGCGCTCTTGCCATCCTTAGCCTCAGGAAACCCTAGCCTTCTCGCGCCTTCCGGCCACACTGCTGCTGCCGCCGCCGCCTTCCCCTTCGCTCATCCCCCTCCCGACAGCGCCAATGGCCGGAAAGAGCCAAATCCTCCCCGCCGAAGACTGGGCCTCTTCCTCGGTGACGGAGAGGAGGCTGGAGGAGCTGGTCGAAGACGGGCTGCTGCGGCCGAGGACGGACCGGTCGCGGCCGGAGTGGATAGCGCCGCCGCCGGCCCACCGGGAGCCGACGCCCCCGGAAGGATACGTGGTGAGCTTCGTGTGCTTCCACGAGCGGGGGTTCGGCGTTCCCTCGTCGGTCTTCATGCGCGCGCTTCTCCACTACTACCGGGTGGAGCTTCATCACCTTGCCCCCAACGCCGTCGCACAGGCCGCCATCTTCGCGGCGGTCTGTGAGGGGTACCTCGGGGTGGAGCCGCAGTGGAACCTGTGGCTTCACCTCTTCAAGGGCGAACTCTTCGCGAAGAGAGCGGGGGAGAAGGGAGTCCTCTACGCGGCGCGGGTAGGGAGCTGCGTCCTGCAGCTGAGGTCGAGCCGGGCGGATCAGTACATCCCGGCTCGTCTCATCTCCTCGAACAGCGGGTGGCACGAGGGCTGGTTCTACCTCCGCAACGACGACAACCAGTTGCCGAGGTACACCGGCCGCGTGCTGACCGCCCGGGAGGACCGCTGGACGTACGGAGTGCCGGATGCCGAGAAGCCGCGCCTGGATCCGTTGCTGGCGGCGCTGCAGCAACTTCGCGCTCGAGGCTTGACGGCGGCGGCGGTAGCGACGGCGTTCCATCGCCGCAGGGTGATGCCGTTGTGCCGGCGTCGCCTGCGCCTCGACCAGATGACTCCGGAGGCGCCTCTGGAGGGGAGCCGGATGTCTCACGAGGCCCTCACCCTCGAGGAGGGACTTCGTCGAGCCCGCCGGATGGTCGGGACCTTCAAGGCGGAGGAAGTCGACCGGCTCCCCATGAGGCCCACTGAGGGGTTCGAGCCTGTGGTAAGTTCTTTGAGTCGGTACGCTTGTTTCGGTTTTGTTCGTTTCTTGGATCCCCTTAACTCGGTCGATGCCGGTGTGCGGGACTTGTCGGCGCTGCGGGAGACGCGACCGCCGGTACCGGAGGACCAGCCTGCCCGGGAGGCTCGACGGCAGCACGCCTCGAAGCAGAAGGAGGTCAAGGAGTCGACCAAGAAGCGGGCGGCTCGCAAGGCCAAGGAGGCGGAGGCGCGGAAGAAACTCCGGCGTCAGCAGGCCCTCGACGGGCTTCCTTTGGAGCCGTCGCCCTCCGAGACCATGTCGGGGGAGGACGACGACAGCAGCGGCGAGGATGACGATGCCTTGTCGCGGTACGAGGCCGCGACCGGGCCGGGGAGCCTCCCCGATATCCGCCCCCTGCTGGAGCCCATCGCAGGGTCATCCTCCTCGGTCGTCGTGGTCGAGGAGGTTGAGGAGGACGACGAGGAAGAGGAGAAGAAGAAGAAGGAAAAGAAGAAGGAGGCGGGCCCCTCGGCGGGAGGGGCTGCCTTGCCCCGGACCCAGCAAGCGGGGTCGACGGGGGCGCCTGCCCCAGCCCAGGCCCCGCAAGCTCGGACGGGGACGGGGGCGGTGGCGCCGACATCGTCGGCGGCGGCGCCACCGTCGGGTGTGAGGACCCGAGGCCAGCTGGCCTCGGAAGCGCAGAAGACGCGCAGTGGTGCGCCGGCGAGGGCCCCACGGAGCGCCCGGTCCGCGGGTGGGGCTGCCGCGAGGCCGCCGCCTGCCGCCTCGGGCGGCTCGGACCGTGCGGGGTCGAGGCCTCTGGTGCCGATCTCCGGGTGAGTTTTCGAGCTAAGGGGATTTGTCTTTTTTCGAATTCGTCGGCCGACCTCGTTTTTTTATTTTACAGGCTGAAGCGGAAGGCGGAGCACATGGGGCCCACCCCCGTGAAGTCCCTTCGGGCCAGCGCCGTCGTCCTCAACCGATCGGCGGAGCAGGACGCGGCCTGGGTCCGCGAGGTCGAGGCCGCGAAGGAGCATCGTCGACAGCAGGAGGCTGCAGGTGCTTCGACGGTCGCCGGCCCCGACCCTGCCGCGGCGGGGTCAGACCCGGCAAGGGTAGTGGCGCCCGGCCCGGTCGAGGCGGAGCCCAGGGCGCTGCCCTCGGCCGAGGCCACCGTTGAAGCGGCCGTGGAAAGGACGGGTGCCGATGCGACCGCGGAGGGAGCTGCACCGGCACCGGAACAAGAGGTGGCACCGGCGAGGGGGCCGCCGCTACAGCAAGACCTGCCGGCGCGGCCGGTGGGCACGGCGGAGGGCGAGGTCGTCGAGCCCTCTACCGGAGCCCCGGAAGAAGTGGCGCCGGAGGTCGAGGTGCCGGTTGCGGGGGCACCGTTGGCCGGAGCGCCGGTTTCCGAGCCGCCAACGGGCGAGGTACCGGCCCCGGAGGCGTCGACGGCGGAGGCGCCAGCTCCAGAGGTACTGGTTGCCGAGGGGCCGGTCACCGCCGAGGGGCGGGTGCCCGTGGTCATTGCCCTCGATGACGCCCCCTAGACAGAGGAAAACAGATAATGGGGGTCGAGGGGGGCGAAGCCACGAGTCGAGCTGATGCCTCGACCTCCGCTGGGGTCGCGGGAGCTGCGGGCGAGGCCAACGAGGCCGGCCCTTCGACGGGGCCGGGAGGCGCCCCAGCCGCGTCGTCAACGTCGTGGCCTGACTTCGCCGCGCTGGCGATAGCGCGGGCTGAGGAGGAGATCCCGAGGTGGGGGGGGCGTCCCTTCAGTTCAGGGTCGCCGCGAACCCCGACGCCGAGCCTATCCTCACTCTGAATGACAGGGATGAGGTGCATCGCTGGCAGTACCTCGAGGGCGTCCGCCAGCACCTCGATCGGCTACTCCGCGTGGCGACTGACGCTGTCTCGCGGGGTATACGGGATGCCACCGAGATATGGTCGATTCACTTAACTTTTTTCGTGGTTCTAGGTGCTCTCTTTTCCTCGGCCACTTTATCTTTTTTGGTTTTTCTTGAATTAGGAACTGAAGGAGTGCTCCCGCCGCAAGTCGCTCTTCATCCGAGGTGAGAGTGGCGTGTGGGCGTCGCTGTCCCGGCAACGGACCCTGGTCGAGGAGACCCAGAAGAGGCTCGCCGATCGGACCGCTGAGATGGCGGAGCTGCGCACCGCCTTCTCGACGGTGAAGGAGGAAGCGATCCAGGCTTGGGCGGCTGAAGCCTCGATGCGCACCGAGGCGGACAAGGCCCGAGAAGAGGCTGCCCAGGCTCGCAGGGACCTCGAGCCCCTGTCGGCGCGGGTCAAGGAGCTCGAGGAGGACGTCTCCCAGGTTGGCCATCAGCGCGACCTCCTCAACGTCCAAATCGGGCAGGTAACGGCCCAGCTTGGCGCGCTGAAGGGCGAGGTCTCGGTGCTGAACGGGGCCGTTCAAGAGAAGGACGCGGCGCTCCAAACCGCCCGCCAGGAGATCGAGGCACTGAAAGCGACCATCCGTGAGAAGGACAGGGCCCTCCTGGGGCTCGAGCAGACGTGCGGGGGACTCCGCGACGAGGTTACGGGCTTGAAGACCCACGTCGAGGGTAAGTATGACTTGTTGTAGTTATGCCGTCGAGGCCTCGTATCGGGTGCTAATTTTGGCTTGTCGCATTCCAGAGCTGGAGAGTGAGAACCGGGAGGCCCACTCGACCGCCAACTCCCTGCAGAGCCTCCTCGAAGCCGAGACCCGGAGGACCCAGTTGCTCGAGGGCGCGATTACCACGGTGTGCGACGGTCTGGGGGTCGAGCCCGACGCCGACACCGGAGAAGACGCTCCAGGGAACTCCTTCATCCGTCGGATGGCGGCGCTAGGTCACCTTGCCCGGGAGAAGATACGGGACAGCCTCCACCACGGCGTGAAGAGGGCGCTGGCCGTCGTCCGCTCGGGGTTTGTATTCGACATGGAGCTTGTTGCCGACGGCTTCATCACAGACCCGGAGCGGACGGACGCGGAGAATGAAGACGCCTGCCTGGAGCTGATTGAAGCCGCGGAGGGGCCTGGGAGCCGTCTGGCCTCGCTCTTTGAGCCTGAGGTGGTCCCGCCTGCTGACGACGAAGGCCTGTGAGCCAAATCTGGGCACGGAGGCCCATGTAATAAGTTAGTTACATTGAATTTTGGTCGTGGTGGCCTTAGGGGCCTTAAGAACTCGAAACATAAACCAGTTCGTGGTGAATCTAGTTTTATTCGAGCTTTTTTTCCCTTTATCGCTTGGATTGTGTTCTCGTACGATTTGCTTAGCACGCAGTCGCTTCCTTTGGCGCAGGGGAGCGAGTGGAGGTACCGTAGCCTAGGAGGCGTAGGTGATCTCGTGGCTCGACTGCCCTCGAGCCTCAGGGTGCTCTTGCGGCCTCGCGGGTCGTGTGAGATCCTAACCTAAGCGACAGGGGGTGAGCTCCTTTTTAAAGTTTCGAACTGTTATTAGATCTACCTAGCGTGCGGTCGCGCCCCTAGACGGCGTGCGTACCGTAGCCTCGAAGGCGTTGGTGATCTCGTGGCTCGATAGCCCCCGAGCTTCAGGGCGCTCTTGCGGCGCTTGTTGATCTAAGCAGTAGTTCTTAAAATTTAAAAAAGAAGTGCA
This sequence comes from Saccharum hybrid cultivar R570, assembly GCA_038087645.1. Lineage (NCBI taxonomy): Eukaryota > Viridiplantae > Streptophyta > Magnoliopsida > Poales > Poaceae > Saccharum > Saccharum hybrid cultivar. The sequence continues at coordinate 5,334,993 of JAQSUU010000112.1, read as the reverse complement.
AGTTTTTCGGGACTGAGGGTTCCCCCTTTGTAGCCCCCGAGGGAGGGTCGATTCTGGTAGTGCAGAGTCGATCCTTCCTCATCGTAAAACGAAAGTTTTAACATTGCTGTATTCTTTATTGATGAAAAAAGAAATACAGGGCCTCGAGGCTTTCTAAGGAAAAAAGCGACGTAGCTGTTCAATGTTCCAAGCGTTGGTGAAGATTTCGCCCTTCTCGTTGGATAGCTTGTAGGTGCCCGGCTTTAGTACTTCTGCAATGATGTACGGTCCTTCCCATGGCGGTGTAAGCTTGTGGCGCCCCTTGGTGTTCTGGTTCCGCCGTAGCACCAAGTCGCCGACGTTGAGGTCACGCTTGCGGACGTGTCTGTCGTGGTAGCGTCGGAGACCCTACTGGTACCTGGCAGAATGCAACAGAGCCACATCTCGGGCTTCCTCGAGCTGGTCGAGGGCGTCCTGTCTTGTGGCGTCGTTATTTCTTTCGTTGTAGGCCTTTAACCTTGGGGATCTGTATTCTATATCAGTTGGGAGCATAGCCTCGGACCCGTAGACTAAGAAGAACGGAGTGAACCCCGTGGCTCGACTCGGCGTTGTTCTTAGGCTCCACAGAACCGAGGGAAGCTCGGCAGCCCATCTTTTGCCATGTTTGCGTAGCTTGTCAAAAATTCTGGGTTTCAGGCCCTGTAGGAGCATGCCATTGGCACGTTCTACTTGGCCGTTTGTTTTTGGATGAGCCACGGCCGACCAGAGCACGCGAATGTGATGGTGGTCGCAGAAATCCAGAAACTTTTTACCAGTGAACTGGGTGCCGTTGTCCGTGATGATGCAGTTGGGGACCCCAAAGCGATGAATGATGTCGGTGAAGAAAAGCACAGCTTGTTCGGACCTAATGCTGGTGATGGGGCGAGCCTCGATCCACTTGGAGAATTTGTCGATAGCGACAAACAAGTGGGTGAAGCCGCCTGTTGTCCTCTTTAAAGGTCCGACAAGGTCGAGGCCCCAAACGGCGAACGGCCATGTGATGGGAATGGTTTGCAGGGCATGTGCCGGAAGGTGGGTCTGTCTCGTATAGTACTGACAACCTTTACAGGAGCGTACTAGCCTGACAGCATCGGAGACCGCGGTCGACCAATAGAATCCTTGTCGAAAGGCGTTCCCGACGAGGGTTCGAGGCGCTGCGTGGTGACCGCAAGCCCCCGAGTGCAGGTCGCTGAGCAGGTCCCTGCCTTGTTTGTGATGCAACGTTGGAGGATGCCAGTAGGGCTGCGGCAGTACAGCTTCCTACCGTCGCCAATGATCACAAAGGTTTTGGCCCGGCGAGCGATCCGTCGAGCCTCGGTCTTACTCGAGGGGAGGTCCCCTTGGATAAGGTAGTCGAGGTACGGAACGCGCCAGTCAGGCTCGAGGCCAGGTGGTAGGGTCGAGCCTTCCACCTGCATGGCCTCAGCCCCGGTCGAGGGGGCTTCTGCCTCAGGTGGGGGGTCGAGTGACGTCCCGTCGACCCCTCCGTCTGGCCCAAGGTCGACGGATGGGTGCTGGAGATCTTTCGCGAAAACGTCTAGTGGAACCGCAGTTCGACTGGACGCGATTTTTGCGAGTTCATCGGCGGCCTCATTATACCTGCGTGCGATGTGGTTGAGCTCGAGGCCGTGAAACTTGTCCTCGAGGCGCCGTACTTCTTGGCAGTAGGCTTCCATCTTGGGGTCGCGGCAGCTCGAGCTCTTCATGACCTGATCGATCACTAGCTGGGAGTCGCCTCGAACATCAAGGTGTCGGACCCCGAGCTCGATGGCAATTCTCAGCCCCGTGACGAGTGCCTCGTATTCGGCGACGTTGTTGGACGCAAGGAAATGGAGCCGGATGACGTAGCGCATGTGAGCCCCGAGGGGTGAGATGAAGAGCAAGCCCGCGCCTGCTCCTGTTTTCATCAACGACCTGTCGAAGTACATGGTCCAGAGGTCGGCCTGGAGCTGTGCGGGAGGGAGTTGGGTGTCGGTCCATTCAGCCAGGAAGTCTGCCAATACCTGTGACTTTATAGCTTTGCGCGGCGCATAAGATAAGGTCTCGCCCATGAGCTCGACCGCCCACTTGGCAATCCTACCCGAGGCTTCCCGGTTCTGGGCTATCTCTCCCAGGGGGAAAGAAGAAACCTCAGTAACCGGGTGGCCCTCGAAGTAGTGTCGGAGCTTGCGCCGTGTCAAGATGACAGCATATAGCAGTTTCTGGATTTGAGGGTACCGGACCTTGGTTTCTGAGAGAACCTCGCTAATGAAATAGACCGGCCTCTGGACGAGCAAGGTATGAGTCTCCTCGGCCCGTTCGACGACCAAGACCGCGCTGACTACTTGTGATGTTGCAGCGACATAAAGTAGGAGCGGTTCTCCTGGGGTCGGAGGGACGAGAATTGGTGAGTTAGAGAGCGTGACCTTGAGTTTTGTGAGGGCTTCCTCGGCCTCGAGGGTCCAGGAAAAATGCTCCGATTTCTTCAAGAGGCGGTACAGAGGGAGCGCTTTTTCGTCGAGGCGCGAAATGAAACGGCTGAGTGCCGCCAAGCAGCCCGTGACCCTCTGCACGCCTTTCAGATCTCGGATGGGGCCCATCTTGGTTATCGCAGAGATTTTTTCTGGATTGGCTTCGATGCCACGCTTAGACACGATGAACCCTAAAAGCATACCTCGAGGGACGCCAAAAACGCATTTTTCTGGATTGAGCTTGATATTCTTTGCCCGGAGGAATCTAAATGCTACGTCGAGGTCGCTGACCAGACCGTCGGCTTGTTTTGTCTTGACTACGATGTCATCGACGTATGCCTCGACGGTTGGTCCGATGTGTTCTCCGAAAACGTGCTGCATGCATCGCTGGTACGTTGCCCCTGCGTTCCGGAGACCGAAGGGCATCGTAACGTAGCAATACATGCCGAACGGGGTAATGAATGAAGTCGCGAGCTGGTCGGACTCCTTCATTTTTATCTGATGGTAACCGGAGTAAGCGTCTAAGAACGAAAGAGTTTCACATCCCGCAGTTGAATCAACGATTTGATCAATGCGTGGCAAAGGAAAGGGAACTTTTGGACATGCTTTATTCAAACTAGTATAGTCTACACACATCCTCCATTTCCCACTCTTTTTCTTAACTAATACAGGATTAGCTAGCCACTCGGGATGGTGAACTTCCTTGATGAACCCGGCCTCCAGTAGCTTGTGGATCTCTTCGCCGATGACCCTGCGCTTCTCGTCGAAGCGGCGCAGGCGTTGCTTCACCGGTTTGGATCCGGCCCGGATCTCCAAGGCGTGCTCGGCGACTTCCCTGGGTATGCCCGGCATATCCGAGGGACTCCACGCAAAAATGTCGACATTTGCGCGGAGAAAGTCGACGAGCACGGCTTCCTATTTCGGGTCGAGGGTGGCGCTGACGTTTAGCGCCTTCCCGTTGGGATCAGCGGGGTCGAGGGGCACGAGTTTGACGTCCTCCGCGGGCTCGAAGCTGCCGGCGTGACGTTTTGGGTCGGGAACTTCGTTCGCGAGACCGTCGAGGTCCGCAGCCAGAGCCACCGACTCCAAAACAGCCTCGCCGTGCTCGACGCACTCGACGTCGCATTCGTAGGCGTGTTCGTACGAGGGCCCCACAGTGATGACGCCGTTTGAGCCGGGCATCTTGAGCTTGAGATAGGTGTAGTTCGGCACAGCCATGAACTTGGCGTAGCACGGGCGCCCGAGGATGGCGTGGTATGTCCCTCGGAATCCGACCACCTCGAAGGTGAGGGTCTCCTTCCTGAAGTTGGCCGGTGTACCAAAACAAACGGGCAGATCGACCCGCCCGAGGGGTTCCGCCCGCTTCCCTGGCACAACTCCGTGGAAGCCCCCGACACTAGGCTGGAGGCGCGCTCTCTCGACCCCCAGGAGGTTGAGGGTCTGGGAGTAGATGATGTTGAGGCTGCTTCCGCCGTCCATGAGTACTTTGGTGAGGCGTGTGTTGGCGATGATGGGATCAACAACAAGAGGGTAGACCCCCGGATTGGGGATGTAGTCCGGATGATCATCACGGTCGAAAGTGATGGCCACCACAGACCAGTCAAGGAATCGAGGGACCGCCGTTTGTACGGAGAAAACCTCTCGCCGCTCTCGCTTGCGCTGGCGCGCTGAGAGGCGGGTCGAGGGTCCTCCGTAAATCATGAAGCAGTCGTGGATCTCGGGGAACCCCTCATCCTTGTCATCACCTTTTGGGTCTTCCTTCTTGTCGGTGTTCTTGCTGTCTGCGCCCTCGAAGTACCTGCGGAGCATATGACAATCTTCGAGGTTATGGTTAGTGGGTCCCTTGTGGTAAGGGCATGGCTCTTTAAGCATTTTGTCGAAGATGCCCCCGCCGGGGGGGCCTCGAGGCTTCTTGCGTTCGGTAGCGGCGACAAGCTCGTCGGCCGGGGCCTCGAGCTTGCCCTGCTGGCCTTTCTTCTTCTTGCGGTTGTTCCTCTTGGAGCCCCGGGTGGAGCTCGCGGGATCGTCGGTCTTCTGCTTCCCCTTGTCCTGCTCGTCGCCGAAGATGGCACCAACTGCCTCCTCGCCGGCGGCGAAGTTGGTGACGATGTCCATCAACCCGTTGGCAGTGAGCGGGGTGTGACGGCCTAACTCTCGGACCAACTCCTTGCAAGTGGTGCCCGAGAGGAAAGCCATGATCACGTCAGAGTCGGTGACGTTGGGGAGCTCGGTGCGTTGCCTGGAGAAGCGCCGGATGTAATCCCGGAGGGACTCACCCGGTTTCTGCTTGCAACTCCGGAGGTTCCACGAGTTGCCGGGGTGCATGTAAGTTCCCTTGAAATTTCCCTCGAACACCCTCACGAGATCATCCCAGTCGTGGATCTGTTGGGGCGGAAGATCCTCGAGCCAGGCTCGAGCGGTGTCGGAGAGGAACAGGGGGAGCTGTCGGATGATGACCCGGTCGTTGGTGGCCCCGCCCAGCTGACATGCCAAGCGGAAATCAGCGAGCCAAAGTTCAGATTTGGTCTCGCCGTTGTACTTGGCAAGAGTCGTGGGAGGGCGAAACCGTGCCGGGAGTATCGTTTCACGGATAGCCTTACTGAAGACCCGAGGGCCCGGAGGCTCGGGTGAAGGGCTACGATCTTCCGAGCTGTCATAACGCCCGCCCCTGTGCACGTGGTAACCTCGAGCCACGCCGTCACCGTGCTTGCGCGTGCGGCGCTCGACGATGTTGCCACGGGTGTCTCGAGGTCCATGGTCGTGAGTGACGGGCTCAGGGGCGGGAGCCATCCGGATCCGTCGGGCAGGTTCGGGATGAACCGAGGCCTCTCTCTCTTGCCGAGAGGGCTCTGCGAGCCGCTCCGAGGCGGGCTCGCGTCGCCTCGAGGCAGAGCTCTCGGCCTGCTGCAGGGCAGCGGTCTCGAGGAGTTCTCGGATCTCATCTCGAGCCCGGCGGGCATCGGGGTTCGACGGCTCGGGCATGTTTCGGAGGAGCATGGCGGCGGCGACGACGTTCTGGCTGGCTCGAGCGAAAACCGGGGGATCGACGGCCCGGTCCTCGCCGATGCGACGGTTGACGTCGCGAGCTCTCTCGCGAGCTCTCCCGCCAGGTGCGCATTCCGCACGCTCACGCTCGAGGGTTTGCTGAAGTAGATACAGGTTTTGCCGTTCTTCGTCAAGCTTTTCCTGCAACTCGCGGATTTGCTCGAGCTGCATTCCTTGATCCGCAAGGAGCTGAGCCTCGTCCCGGTCGGCGGGGTGCTCGACATGAGGTGGCGTGTGCCCTCCTTCGGCCGGCTCTTCTTCCTCCGAATCCGACGTGCTTTCAACGTCGACGTTGAAGCACTCGCGGGTCGGATCGTAGGTGTCATCAGCCGAGTCGGAGTCAGGGGCGCCGAAATAATAGTACGACGGGGGAATGCATGGCCGTTGCGGGTCGCCACTGGGGTTGCGTCGTGGGGAAGTGGTCACACGGGGTTCTGTTTCTGGCGTCTCAGTAGAGTCCAGATAATCAGAAGCCGGCGTGGACGCCACGAGGTCCAGAGTGGAGCGCAGGTGGTGCCCAGGGAGTTCCTCATAAGCGCTCATACAAGTGCTTACGGAAGAAGCGTACACCTGGGCAGCCGAGACTAACCCGAACGGAAACGGGGAAGGAGATGTCGCTGCCCACGCTGGAACGGGTGCTCCGGGTAGCGGTGTCTCACCGGACGGGGGAGCGGCGGGATTCTCCGTTGACATGTTGTCCTCGGCCAAGCTTATCCTTCCCAGACCTTCCACGAGGAAATCTGGGCCGGCGCCTGGCTGGGAAGTGCCGGAACGGGGAATCCCATCACCCTCCGCGAGGTGGAGACGATGGTTGCGCCGGGCTCGCCGCCGTCGGGCGGCTCGCGCCTGCCTTAAACGACGATACCGGCGGATCGCTCCCCCGGGCTGGGAGAGCTCGTAATCCTCGTCAGTTGGGTGCCTGGGTGAGAGCAGGACCATGTCGTAGCCGTAGCCAAGTGACATGAACTCCAAACTCCCGAACCAGATCACCGTGGCCAACGGGATAGGACGATTGGGGTCAGCCATCCAGGAAAAAGACGGGAAAGCGACGTTGGCACGCAGCGATCCCCTACCTGGCGCGCCAACTGTCGGTGTTCGGACCCGAGGGGGTCCTAAACCAACGAGTAAAATGCTGCGTGTCCCTTTCCTGGATGGTGATGCAAGGAGAACACTCGGGGGTTTATCCTGGTTCGGGCAAAAGGAGGCCCTACGTCCAGCGGGGGGGAGAGATTTGTATTTCCTTACACCGAGGTGCTTGTGTAGGGGTTACAAGCTTGCGAGAGAGGGTGTCGAGCCCAAGTCTCAAAGGAAGAAAAAGAAGATACAAGAAGATTGCTTGAGATGTTGATCTTTATCTTGTATATGGCTTGTTGTTCGTCTGTCGTCGTCTGCCCCCCTTGTGGAGCCCCGGCCTGCCTTTTTATAGGACGGGAGGAGGCCAAGACGACGGGGAGCCTTGAAATGACGTTTTGTCGATCCCTGTTGAGGTGACTGTAGCGACGTGCCCTAGAAATGGGAGGCCATCCTGGGCACGTGATGTCGTAGAAGACGAGGTGCTGAAATGACCCGGAGCGCCGTGCCATACCGTCCTTCCTTCCCTGTTGCGCTGCGTTGAGGGTCGAGGCCGGGTCGAGGCCGGGTCGAGGCCGAACGGATAAGTCCGAATCCCTGGAATTGCGGCGTACGGGCCTTGTCGTATCCTCCCTCGAGGGTCACTAGTGATGCATAGTGTTAGGTACGGTGGGCACAGTGACGTTTTTCACCTCCCATCACGGGATGGGCGGTAAAACAGTGAAGACTGACAATGGTATTGTTCCCACGTCGACCCAGGCTGCGGCCATGCCGGTAGGTGGTAGTCGGTGGTTGTATTAAATGCCATGACTTTTGTCCCGTGGTAGGTGGAGAAAGAGGGGATCGAGCGCCTCGACCCGGGCTCACGCGAGTCGGAGCGCTCCCGGGGGGCGATCGAGCCTCGTGCGGGTCGGAGCGCGGTCGAGGGCTCCCGTCGAGGGGGCCTCGTACGAGTCGGAGACGGGATGCGGTCGAGGTATTCCGTCGAGCCGGCCTCATACGGGGCGGACCTGTCGCGCGTTTTGAAGTGGGCTGTGCTTTGTCGTGGCTTAGTCGTTTTAGTTTTCATTATCGTTGAATGTGGGTACCCCTATAGTATTGGTACCGACACTCGGGTATTCCCCGGATCACAAGGGTTACCGTTGCTTTAACCTTACCTCTCGTCGGGTCTCATCTCTCGCCATGTGGTGTTCGATGAGTCCGTCTTCCCTTTCTCCACCACCACCACACCCACTACCACCCCTGACCTTGACCTGTTCTCTCTGTTTTCCACTGACACGGTGGTCCAGCCACCTTTGTCGTGGTTTCCTGCAAGTACTGCTCCATCGGGCTCCTTGCCAGGCTCGTGTCCCTGCTCGTCGCCAGCCAGCGACACCCCTGGCCCTGCGCCCTGCACGGGTCCGGAGGCGTCGCCCTCCGGTGCTGCCCCGACACCCCCGCTCGACGAGGTTCCGGGGGCGTCATCCTCCGGTCCTGCCCCGGCCCCTCCGATCGACGAGGGTTTGGGGACGTCGGCTACCGCCCCTCCTCCGCGTTTTGCCGCGCCAGTGCGCGTCTACCAGCGACGTGTGCGACCTGCTCCGCTGCCTCCGTCAACACCGGAAGCATCTTCTCCGCCGGCGACACCAACACCACCGCCATAGTCCCCGGCTGCCCGTGTTGTGCCGTCGGTGTACCACCCACCTCTCCTTCACCGACACCCGCGGCATGTTCACCCTATGGTGACGCGGCACGCGGCTGGTACCCTGCGGTCCCGGGCTCTCGCGGTGATGCCCGACGACCCGCAGGTCTCTCCGGTACCCTCTTCCGTCCGCGAGGCCTTATTGGACCCTCACTGGCGCCGCGCGATGGAAGAGGAGTACGCGGCACTCCTCGCCAAACAGACATGGGATCTGGTGCCCCGTCCGCCGGGTTCAAACGTCGTCACCGGAAAGTGGATTTGGACACACAAGCGTTAGGCTGATGGCACTCTCAAGCGGTACAAGGCTCGCTGGGTTCTCCGGGGCTTCACTCAGCGCCCTGGGGTCGACTATGATGAGACCTTCAGCCCAGTGGTGAAGCCGGCCACCGTCCGCACGGTGCTGTCGCTGGCTCTCGCTCGGTCCTGGCCCGTACATCAGCTGGATGTCAAGAATGCCTTTCTGCACGGTCTTCTCACTGAGACAGTTTACTGCAGTCAGCCGGCGGGGTTTGTTGACTCTTCCCGTCCCGACTTGGTCTGCCGGCTCAACAGGTCTCTCTACGGCCTCAAGCAGCCCCCCGGGCGTGGAACACTCGGTTTGCTGCTTTCCTACTGACACTGGGGTTTGTGGAGGCTAAGTCAGATACGTCCCTGTTTATCTATCACCATGGAGCTGAGACTGCGTACCTGCTGCTCTATGTTGATGATATTGTCCTTACAGCCTCCAGTGAGTCACTCCTCCGCCGCATTATCACCTCTCTTCAGCAGGAGTTTGCTATGAAGGATCTGGGCGTGCTCCACCACTTCCTCGGGGTCACTGTTGAGCCTCATCCTGCCGGGATACTTCTTCACCAGCGGCAGTATACTCTTGATATCTTAGAGCGAGCCGGGATGACTGACTGCAACCCCTGCTCCACTCCGGTTGACACACAAGGCAAGCTGTCAGAAGCCGAGGGCAACCCAGTCACAGATCCCACTGCCTATCGCAGTCTTGCTGGTGCCCTTCAGTACCTCACCTTCACCCGGTCGGACATCACCTATGCATTCAACAGATGTCTTCACATGCATGATCCCCAAGAGCCCCACCTCACTGCTCTCAAGCGCCTCCTCCGCTACCTCCGCGGCACTGTCGATTACGGCCTAGTCCTTCACCGGTCATCCTCCGCCGAGCTTGTCGTCTATACTGACACCGACGGGGCCAGGTGTCCGGACACTCGGCGCTCCACCTCCGGCTACGCTGTCTTCTTGGGCGGCAACCTGGTGTCCTGGTCGTCCAAGCGTCAGCCGGTGGTCTCCCGCTCCAGTGCCGAGGCGGAGTACCGCGCTGTCGCTAACGGCGTGGCTGAGGCCTCCTGGCTCCGGCAGCTTCTCGCCGAGCTCCACACTCCTCTCTCCCGGAGCACGCTGGTCTACTGCGACAACGTCAGTGCGGTGTACCTCTCCACCAACCCCGTTCAGCACCAGCGGACGAAGCACGTGGAGATCGACCTACACTTTGTCCGTGATCGGGTTGCCATCGGCGAGGTGCGGGTCCTTCACGTACCGACCACCTCCCAGTTCGCCGACATCTTCACCAAAGGCATCCCGTCCTCGACCTTCACCGAGTTTCGCTCCAGTCTCAACATCACCAGTGGCTAGTTGCGTCTGTGGGGGGCTCGTGTGTGTTCTTTTTTTCATGTATAGTCTGTAACTCCGTTGCGCCGGTAGTTCAGACTATGGAGGGGTGTTGGAGTATAGGAGTATTAGGCCCATGAGGCTAGGCCCATGTATGCATTATTATATAGCTACCCTTCTAGGGTTAGCCCAAATCAATAAAGTCACAACTTCCAACAGAAGGGCTCATTTCAGACTACAAAGTTAGTAAGGAAAAATTAGGAGCTTATGTAGGGGACGGTCCATAGGGGCTGTCAAAGTGTATGGATACAACTAACCTTGCCGTGAGGTGGCGGATGTAGCAGCCATATATTTCTGGCATGGATCGGCATGAGCAACATCCGGGCGTGGTATTTCTGAGTAGGGGCATAAATAGTAAGGCACAAACTGTGAATGTGATAGGAAAAAGAAGGAAAGGAAAATAAAATAAGGTATCATGGTTTGAATAAGAAACATGAACATGATGGGTTTCATAACACATCCATTAGGGCTAGCGCTTTACAATAAGGAATTATGAAACAGAGCAAGCAAAACACAAGGGGAGAGATGAAAGGAAAGAAATAGGTAAGCGATAATACCAGTAGGCTGAGCAGCTAGGCGACGGCGCGTAGAGCGTCTTATATGAAAAGTTGTGGGGAAGTCATCAGGAATGTCCAGATTGGTCCCACTAAATGCGCCATGAACTGTATGAGAAACAATAGGCTCTGTAAAGAAGTGAAGGAAAGTAATTTTATATAAGTGAAGCAGAAGAACTACACTGCTAGGAGCACACATTCAGACATATAGCATGTATTAACCTGGAGCTGACGAAGGTGTGAAAGGCCGGTTTCGTTTACAGTGCGCATGACATGGTAATGTCTCTGCACGAGGCAGCACCATGGCATCGTTGAACATCGGATCATGTATGTTTTGATGGGACAATATATGTAAACTAAAAGATGAAAACAATGAGGTGCTATACCAGTAGGCTGAGCAGGTAAGCGACGACATGCAGAACGTTTTGATGGGACATGGAAGGTTGTAGGAAAGTCATCAGCGGTATCACCTGCCAGTGTTGTATGAAGCGGCAAGGTAACAATATCAGTACAAATCCTCATTAGTAAGAAAAATGACACAGACGAGATGGAAAGTACACGTAGATACACAGGAAACCACTAACAAGGAAGTAAAGAAGATATACAGGAAACTACTAACCAGGAGAAGCGGCGGAAACATGTTTGTGTCTACAATGTGTATTAGGTGTTAGTGCGTCAATAGGGGTTGACATTGGCCTATCGCTGCAGGTTCGATACCGTAGAAAGCATTAGAGGCTGTATGAAACATCAGGCATCCAATGATAACTCTTAGATTAGGTAAAAGTTGATTGCAGCCATAGAAACTATAAAATGGAGGTATAATAACAAAGGGGTAACTGAATACGAAGCAGAGACGGTGGGAAGCGAGATCAACAAAAAAAAATGGTGTAAATAGACACGCTTCACCACGCCCATAGGGGATGCGCATGGCAATGTACAGATAAGTTTGGTTGACCGAAGCAGTAACCAGCACCAGAATTTGGGTTAGGTTGATTCTGAAAATGAACACAAGTACTATTTACAGGTCATAAAGGAGTTGATGTTAGCAGATTTGTGGAACACAGAACAAATTTCAGGTCGACATCGACCACATATATTGTAGCCATAGAACTATATTAGAAGTAACATTATACTTGTCTCGTATGTTTTTAGAAGAAAAAACACTATAAGTACAGCAATACAAATTCAGAGCAGAAACTGTAGACACTCTTGAAACTACCTCCTAACAAAAAAAAAAACAGATGATTTGTATGAGTAAATGGGTAACTGGGGTGTACTTAGTGCTTCTTTTTTACCTAAACAACACAAACAATATATGCACAAGCAGTCTAACAAACCTCGAACACCCAATGGGTTACCAACTTCATACCTATGTGTATGTTCGAAAAAGGAAAAAGGGATATAGCTATGCCGTCAGAAATCAGCATGGGTAACCTGCTGCTGATTGGGATAGCAGGTCTGTGAAGATCACAAAGTAGCACTTGGTAGTATAGAGAATGGGTAACCTGCTTTCCTGCTAAGGTCTAAAATTAATAGGTAGTGGAACTCCAGGATTTATAAAAGGTGTTAGATATAATTAAGCCCTTTCAGCAAAGAGAAGTCTAGGATTAACAGAAAATTTGATAGAAGTGATATTTTTTTTATTCAGAAAGCATTAGTGATATAGGATTCCGCATATCACAATCGTGGAGAAAGCATCATAGCACCTCAACTGTATTCTCTTCTTTGGAATAACTCCCACAAATGCCAGAGATTGCAAAGGCAAAGGAGTATATGACTATAGTTCCATGAGACCAAAGGAGGAGCTGAAGATAACAGAACAGATGCATTAAGTAGTAACGATAATTGTTGGATGATGGAAAACAAATCAACTGTTAATGATAATATCTTGTGGACTATGAAAAATCTGATTGTGCGCATAGAGGTAGGGAAATAGAGCTGAAGACTAAACAATTTTCGCTGCAACAAAATATGGAGCTTGGACAGAACAAAGAAATCGTCTAAAAGCTAATACGGAACTGCCACAGTTTCGCGCATCATAGAAAGGGGCAAGTGAATAGGAAACCTGGAGCGTGGAGAGAACCCAAAAAAATCGTGCAAAAGCTAATTCGAAATTGTTACAGGTTCGTGTACTGTAATGTGTGTATAGCTTTATAAAATTGAAATCATAAAGAGAGGACGACTTACATAGGGTAGGCTGAAATCAAGGCAGCAACCCCACGCAAGACGAAGAACGTTGTACACGAAACACGATTTAGCTGAAGGGAGACATGTACTGCTGGCTGGAGGAGCAGGAACCGCACGGCCTGAAGGCCAGGCCAGGACGACGAAATATTGCTGGCTGGAGGAGCAGGAGCCGCACGGGCGCAGGGGCAGGCCAGTACGGAGGAGCGGCACTGGCAGAGATGGCGAGGAGTGCGTGCAGGGAAGAGGGAGGCGGCGATGGAGGCGAGACCCTGCGGCGGCGCCGGCGGGCAGAGAGGGCGAGGAGCGTGTGCGGGGAAGAGGGAGGCGGCGATGGAGCCGCGGCCGCGACGGGCAGAGAGGGCGACGAGCGCGTGCGGGCGGGTCGAGCGGCCTCGGGGAAGCGGCACTGTAGGACTGTAGCAGAGGATACTGTTTTTTTTTTTTGAAGAACTTGAAAAGGTGTTTAGTAGAAAATTTATTTTACCCTTGTCTACGGTTTAATTTCGTTTCTAATTAATTTTTTGAATTACCGATTTAGTCTTAAGTTTACTTTTGAGCTCGGATAACTATTCCTTCGGTAAAAACAAAATACAATTCTCGTTTTTTGAGAAGTTAAATAGTTTAAACTTTAACTAAATTTATATAAAAAATATCTACATTTACGATACAAAATGAATACAATTAGATTAGTATAAAATATATTTGCATAATAAACTTATTTGGAGATACAAATACTAACACTATTTACTATAAATTTAGTCAAACTTAAATCAGTTTGACTGGCACATAGTATCACATTTGGGCTCCCATAACTATTAAAGTGACTGGTTCAATCCTAAAACTTTCTTTTCGGGCTCAATTTCATGTAGTATGAATTATCGAAGTGACTGCTAGTCATCACACTTTCCCTTTCAGCTCATTCTCATCAGATCTTAAGATAGAAAACCTCTATTGAGTATAAGGCGGCATGATTCAATGATTACACATGAGTGGTCAGATGGTTACACACGCGAGAAAGCCAAGCCGACAAGCACTAACTATTTACACCTGAACAATAAGGGGCATGCTTGGAGCCTTGTCATCGTTGCTCGCCTCGCCAGCCACGCCTTGCCCCAGCAGGCAAAGCAAAGTGAGGTTTGCTTTCTCCGTTTGGTTCTCTCGCTTAGGACTTAGGAGAATGATTGAGTTGGAGCCAGCAGCCAGCGGGACCAAGCAAAGCGAGGTGAGGGAACTTCCGTCTTCCGGGAACCAAGCATGCCCCTGATACTAACAGCAGCACGAAAGATCACTCGGTACTCAGTTCAACGATCACATAGGTACAAGCATATGAACAACGGCAGGTGAGGTGGCGATGATGTGACAGGTACCTCGACGCCACAGGTCTTGACGCTGAGTTCTTATTCAAATCACCGCTGCCAATTTCCTAGCGGAGGCTCACCTCATTTGTTTAATTGATGACAATTTCTTATTACCATGAGCAACTGGATTTGAAGGAGCATATCTTCTTGGTCTTTTTAAGGACTAGCATCTCCCATCTGAGTGTTCAATTGGCGATTTTTCAGAGGCAGCAATATCCAGATTTGAACTACCATCATGGTCTTTCCAATTTGAACAACCACCAACTCTTTTGTCAGTGTGAATTAACAATTTTCGAAAACCATCAGTATTTGCACTTGAAGTATCATCATCTACATTCTCTTTAGAAGGGTCACCGGATACTTTCTCAGTGTGAGATTGTTGAAGACCAGACAAATAAGATTTGACCAATGCACAAGACTGACTCACAATAACCGGCTCAACAGACGAAATATACTTCCTGATTAACAAAATGGGAAAAATTATGAACATCAGCATCAGCGATTAAAAAAATATAATACATTCAGCATGCAAATTTCTGCACAAAAAAAATACAACAAACTCATGGCATAACTTCGAAAGAACAAAGTTACGCAACACAACTTGTGCACAGAAGTTACTCAATACAACTAATGTACATAAGTTATGCAACACACTCCCATACATAAGTTAAAAAAAACTAATAATATATATACACTACTGTATTTTTAGTTATGCTTATGTGCATAAGTTACTGTACATAGCTTATGTAACCAAGTTACACAATACAACTTATATGTACATAACTATAAATCAAACAGTTGCATATTGTAATGACATAAATAGAAATTTCATAATATAGTAACAAAAAAACTGACCCAAGCTAGACATAAATGAAGCCATGTATAACCATATAAACACAAATAAATATCCAAATGAATAGAAAAATAAAACTACCTCATTGCTACAATCAGTGCCAGCAATAGAACGAATATACTTGTCAACATCAGGATGCAGTTCCTCTCCATAGAAAACACGAAAACCAGAATCAGTACAGTCAGGATTACTCTCTGCGCAGAATACCTATCAATTTGCACATTTTCATGTAGAAGTATATGTGAAGGACCCTTTGTGCTCTGTTGCACAACAAAAGCCAAAAAAAAAAAAAAAAAAACAGCAATTCAGTATATGTAGTGCTGACCAGTTCATGAAATAGTTAAAGATGGCCAAACAACCTTTTTCACTTTCTTAGATGCCTTATGCTGTGAAGAAGGCCCAGCAAAATTTGCTGCAGAAGGTGACTCATTTGAAGCATCAAAACAGGAATCTCTTGTACTTCTTTGATTGAAATGAGTCTTCCCAAAAACAGTACATTCAATTTTCTTAATCTACAAGATCAACAATACATAATTAAACTAAATCCAGAAATATCTCACAAAAAAAAAAGAAAAGGAAACTCGAAAGTCAAAATTTGCATTATAACATTACCTCCATCTTTTTAAATTTTGGGTAAAGTACCATATACAGATCAACAAAATCATCAGTCCAAGCATCAATACGAGGTATATTCTGCGGAACATTTGATCTCTGAACCCAGATAATCAAAGTAGGCAGTCTGCATTCAAATAATAACAAAGTCAAACACTAAGACATATAAATGACAAAAACCCATAGCAAAGAAACGTATCTATGTAGATTCTGGTTTGTACCAGTCATATCATGTCTATCTAAACTACAATTCAATTGGGAAGATTTGTATTTTTGATAGAAATATCCTTTTACATTACACAGGACACCATAACAATTAAAACAATGCACATGCCTAAACTGCACACTCAGTGTAGCCACTATGCGTAACTGAGATGAACTACATCCTATGCCAGGCCTTCTCTGCCCTGCTCAATGTCCATGCCCATGCTTGCCCTTGGTAAAGAGGAAAAAACATTCAACTCTGCCTCTACAGCACAGAGCACCTGGTATGCAAATTTGATTATTCTATTTTCATAAATAATCATTTGAAATTGCATACATGTAAAATTCTCTAAAAACAATTTACTAGCAAACAGTGCACAATTTAACTAGAAAATAAAAGGTACGTGTGATCACTAAAAAGAAATACTTACAAATAGGACAAAAATGCAACCAGACAAAGTCGCTTTCTCACAAGTATTCCCTTTACCCACATACTTTTGGAATTTAGAAAGCCCAGATTTCAAAGAACTCATCACTGCATCACACTAATCATAAGACTTGATCTTTTTTACTAAACGGATTCCCTCATAGTAACTGTTACCTTATGTGGAAGACTGAAGAGAAGTGTCTAAAGATCTAAAGAGGGCCTGCTGTGTGAGTGAGTATATACTAGGGGCCATATGGGCCAATATGGGCCTAGGCCTATATCTTGACACCCCCCTTCAAACTCAAGGCGGAGGTGGAGGATGTGAAGCATTGAGTTTGAGCATATGAAGCCGATGTTGCTCGCGAGTTTGTGCTTTGGTAAACAAATCAGCCACTTGCAGTTCTGATGGCACATACTGAAGAGCAATCGTCTTTTGATGACAATGAGACCGGGTGAAGAAGGCATCAACACCAATATGTTTTGTAAGCTCATGTTTCACAAGATCATTGGCAATCTGTATAGCTCCCGTATTATCACAAAGAAGAGGTGTTGGAGCATCACACGAAACACCAAAATCAGCTAGCAGCCATCGAAGCCATATAATCTCTGTGGTGGTAGTAGCAAGTGCTCGAAGTTCTGCCTCTGTACTGGATCGGGATACAGCTGATTGCTTCTTGGACTTCCATACAAGGGGAGAAGAACCAAGAAAAATGCAATAACCAGTGACAGAACAGCGATCTGTAGGATCACTCGCCCAAGTGGAGTCCGAGTAGGCATAAAGATGAGGTGGACTATCACGAGCATAGAACAAGCACTGAGATGATGTCCCCCTTAAGTATCTTAGCACACGGAGCAAATGCCCAAAGTGAACTGAAGTAGGAGCACTGACAAACTGGCTTAAGATATGAACTGCATGAGCAATGTCGGGTCTGGTAATGGTGAGATAAACAAGGCTACCCACAATATGTCTATATCGAGAGGGATCCTCCAGAGGAGTGCCATCAGTAGGACGAAGCTGCAAGTGAAGATCCATGGGTGTTGCAGCCGTCCGATTATCAGAAATGCCAGAGCGAGCAATAAGATCATGTATATACTTGGATTGAGAGAGATAATAACCTTTTGAAGAATGAAACACCTCAATCCCTAGAAAATAACTGAGAGGACCGAGATCAGACATCTGGAACTGCTTGCTAAGTTGTTCCTTCACATGAGAAATGTGGTCCATATCATCGCCCGTGATTAGCATATCATCAACATATAGGAGGAGCAAGGTACGCCCTCGCGGAGAGAGATGAATAAATAAGGCAGGATCATGATCACTCGGTGAAAAACCAGCATCCCGTATCACCGATACAAAACGCTCAAACCAAGCACGGGGAGCCTATTTAAGACCATATAAGGCACGACGAAGACGGCAAACATGTCCTGAAGGAGCATGAACACCTGGTGGTGGCTGCATATAAACTTCCTCATGTAAATCACCATGAAGAAAAGCATTCTTAACATCCATCTGAGAGATATTCCAGGACTTAGAAGCAGCCACAACAATCAAAGTACGAACCGTGTACGCTGTTTTGGTTAATCTCGGCGTGCACGATACTCGGCTAACTTCTCCGGATGAGCAGAAAAACAATTTTCTGATATATGTGTAGTCTTGCCACAATGTTTACATGGCTCTGATACCATGTTACCTTATGTGGAAGACTGAAGAGAAGTGTCTAAAGATCTAAAGAGGGCCTGCTGTGTGAGTGAGTATATACTAGGGGCCATATGGGCCAATATGGGCCTAGGCCTATATCTTGACAGTAATAACAGCTGGCTCTGGTCGAACTGGTCGGGCACAGAAATATAGAGAGGACTACTAACATGAAGATCCTAACAAATCTATCCCCCACAAGCTCAGGAGTAATCATGGCAATAAGATCTTGAATCTTTGGAGCTAACGGTCCTGGAGTTGTATCATTAGCAATAACAGACTTGACCTCCCAAGAAGCTCTTGCTTTTATCTTAGCTCGACCATGAGGAATTCCAAGAATCCAATGGACTGTCAGAGCATCAATCTTGAATGCACGAGTCCCTGGAATTTTGATACACTGTGTCTTCTCATCATAATACCTTGCCAACCAGACAATGAGCTGCTTATAAGGCATGTTTCTACATTTCAGCTTAAGTATGGAACCAAACCCACATTGATCAATCAGCCGTTTCTGAGGTTTGGTAAGAGCACATATCAGTTTCGTCAACTTATGCATTGAAAATTGAGTGTTGAATGTCTAAAAAAATAAAGAAAGACTAGTTAGCATGTAAACCACACAAGTTATTGATGCAAAAATAGAACATACAATACTATCTTAATAACTTGTAGAACAAAATTAAACCATACAAGTTATGTGTGCAAATTGTACAAGTTGAGCATACAAGTTATGAGCAAAAACTTAAACATGCAAGTTGAACATACATACTAACTTGCAAACAAAAGCTTATTCAACAAGTTCAACAAAATTTTATCAAAAAAGAATACCTTATGCTTCAAAAAAAGGGTTTACAAACACCTTATTGAATAAGTTTAATATCTACCTTGTAAAATATATTCTAGGAAAAGATGGTAGAAAACATTTCTTCTTAACATTTGTCCATAACAAAGTTCCTAATCAGAAGAAAGGTAACTCGCACAAGCATCATACATCAATATTATCACCTAGGAAAATAACTAAAGAACAAATTAGAACAATAAGCTAGGTCAGGACCACAATAATAGTTCCAAACGACTAGTTCATGGATGACATCAGGTGCAAATCAGGTAACAACCTCAAGATCACTTAGAAAAAAACAAAGAAAGGTAACTCGCACAAGCATCATACATCAATATTATCGCCTAGGAAAATAACTAAAAGAACAAATTAGAACAATAAGCTAGGTCAGGACCACAATAATAGTTCCAAATGACTAGTTCATGGAAGACATCATGTGCAAATCAGGTAACAACCTCAAGATCACTTAGGAAAAACAAAAAAAATCTGAGAGTAAAAAATAACAACTACTATTTCATATAAAACAGGTTAGGTATAATAAGTACTCAAGAAATCAACACAACCATTTGAGTACAGATAGTCAGAAATAAAAAGTTACAAAGAAAATTTGAACATCTAATTTAGAAACTTGCAAACAAAACTAATACGTACAAGGAATTATGAGCAGAACAAAACTAAACCATACAAGTTATGTGTGCAAATTGAACATACAAGTTGAATATAAAGTTATGAGCAGAAACTTAAACATGCAAGTCGAACATACTAACTTACAAACAAAACTTAACCATACAAGTTGAATATATAAACAGACCAAAACATCACTCACTAAGGATTCAGTTCTGGTGCTCTCGCCGCTGTCACTCCCATCCTCATCAGTGGTATTATCATCACCAGTACCAGAAGAATGAGATTCCTAAATAAAAGAACATAAATAGCACACTAACTAATAAAACACGAAACATTTGGTTATCTAACTGCTACTTCAACTAAACAAAATTGAGAAAGAAATTAACAAACACACTTCTTACATCATTATTAGAAGACTGCAACTCATCAGAAGAACTTTCTCCCTCATCAGCCATCTGTAACCAAATGTATTTCGTAAAAAAATCAGAATCACTTAATAAAAGAGATCATAGCTAATAGGATGAATCAGCTGACAGTATAATTCCTTCTTGTAATTTCATAACTAATTAATCCAACCTAACATAATATACAATCCAAAAGAATCAACAAATGCACAGATTGTTCAGAAGATCACTGGTGGTAGCCTGTCAGTGGCCAATCCCTGGAACTCTACTGCTGTCTGTCAATGCCCTCAGGCACCATCTATCTAATCTGGTGTCAGGATTGCCCCAAATCACGCTCTTTCTCCTCACAGGGGATTGCCAATGTAGAATAATAATCCCCAGTTCATAGCAACAAGCTGATGCCAATGCAGATTAGTCTTCCCTAGTCGCCAGCGAGGAAGGGATCTAAAATGCAGTAACAGATGCGGCTAGCTGCTGAGGCCGACCACGGTGCCTCGAACAGCACGGCCAGCACGGAGACAAAGGAGGAGCAGCGAGAAGAGGGCGGTGGCAGTCACCAGCGCCCGGACGTCGCGCGGCGCCGACGCGGAGCCGGGGTCAGAGCCGAGGCCAGTGAACCCGCGGCGGCCGCGCAGGGCAGGGAAGGACGAACGACACCATCGGGATTCAGAAAAGAGAAGACCTAGAAAGCTACTCGACTCGACACGACCTCGAATCGAAACCCCAACAATGCAAATCACGGAGAAACGAGAGAGAAAGAGATCTCAGCAATGCCTTGCAACGAATCCCGGAGAACACCCACCGGCGACCCCTCGAATAGAATCCCGGCGAGGTCGCCCCGAAGAGGAGAGCGAGGGGAAGATGGGGAAAGAAGCTGAAGCGCGCTGTTCAAATAGCCCGCTTCGGGGTCATCGCATTGGGGGGGGGGGGATATTTCAATCGAGAGAGACGGAAAAGGAAGGATGCCGGGACGGAAAAGGAAAAAAACGGTCTCAGACGGACGCGCTGTTTCGTCCACCCAATTCCAATCGAGCGCACGCCCGCCGAAATGGAATTGGGGCCAGATTCGCAATTAAAAAACATTTTCTAATCCTTAGATACGGAACCAGCAAAGGTGCCAAAATGCTCGCATGTGAGGAGTGGGGAGCTGCGCAGCTTCTGGGCGTAGCGCGGCCAACTGTAGTTGGCAGCATGGCATGGCATAACAGAGTGCAAAGCGATCAATCAAGTAAAAAAAAAGACAAGATCAGTTGCAGCGAGACATGAAAAAAAAATGTGCCATGACAGGATGTGCAAATGACCAGCAGCATACATGTACCGCGTGTTGGGGTAACTGCTGGTGTGGCCGGTGCGAGTTCACCAAAACGCCACGCGGCAACAGCGTTAAAAGAAACTCAAGTGCTACATGCACATATAAAGGGCCGACGTATGCGCACTAGCCTAAAGGCGTACGCGCTGGGGTGGCCGGCATTGCACGTGGCAGAATGGCTGCCGGCGAACGCGCATGTGCGATGGGTTGGCCGACAGCTGTCGCATGAAGCGGCGTAATCTCATATTCAGCAACACAAAAAAATCGCTGATATATGCAGGTAAAAAACCACCATGTCTAGATCATTTAGAGAAATTCATCTACGTTCTAGATACTAGCAAACGATCTAAACTTCTAGTTCAAAACGTGATATTATACTAGTGTTGCATAAAAGAACACATGTGAACAAATCGGTTGCTAGAACATGCAAGAGTAATCTACTACTAGGAAAAAAATACATACAGTTTGATCTTGCTAGTCAACGGTAAAAACATATATCCATGAGTTCTACTGATTCATCTGAATCCAAATACCGAATGGTGGGATCCAGAGGATATCACGAGTGACATACCTTGATTCGACGAGTAGAGCACCGGCTGATAACATGTTAGAAATACCTTTAACGAGTATAGAGTACCTTGATTCGACGTACCTTTAGACTCTCTTCAGTAGTCTCTTTCTCAGCAAATATGACTTTCAATATAGCTTTTGTGGCCCTCAGAGGCTTCTCAAGTTTTTCCCCATCTTCGATTTTCTGCTGACAAAAGTCCTTTTTCTTTGAATAGCTCTCCTCTCCCAGATAAGCCTTCAGTGCTGAAAAAAACAGTACCCAACAGATAAGGACTATTATGGTAAGAATCACAGAACTAGTGACTGAATAAGAAAAACTTACATTTAATCTCTTCTTTTTGAGTGGCAAGTTCAGCATCATTGGCTTGAATGGAGTCAGCACTCACAACCTGCTGTGTCAAGTTTAACAATTGAGAAACTAAGGCTTTGATCTGGATTTTTGCATCTGAAGTTTGTGCCTCTAATATGCTCGATGAAGCAGATAGACCAGCAGCCGCATCTGTAGTACAACTGTAATGAATGTAAGAGGTCTATTGTTGTGATTATCTTCTTCTTAAAGCTTACATTCTTATGGAGGTCGTCGTTCTTGGCTTGCAACTCCTCATTCCCCTTTGTCAGGCTGTCATTCCTGGCCTGCAGCTCCTTGTTCTGCTTCGTTAGGTCGTCATTCTTGGCCTGCAGCTCCTCGTTCCGCTTTGGCAGGCCATCATTAATGGCTTCCAGCTCCTCAGTCCGCTTCCTCAGGAAGTCAATCTTAACTTCCAACTCCTCAATCCGCTTCATCAGGCAATGCCTCTCTTTCACCTTCACAGCCAGCTCAGCTCTCAGCTTCTCATTCTCCTTGCAGTATCCAAGCTGTCGCAAATCCTCATCTACTTCAGACTTCAAGTCTTCAATCTCCCTTATAATCCTCTGAGAATCCTCGCACCTCACCTCCAAATATTCTGCCCATAAGCAACAACTATTAAAGTCATGGAATGAAGAAGAGTGTGATATACTGAAGTGGGTTTTCAGACTTATTCCAACCAGACCTATCCAACCTTTGGACATAACTGGATCTTTGCTCTTTCCGCTTCCAGATTCCACCCCAAGACTCTGACCTTCTTTCACTGCATAAGCAAATATCGCATTTCCATTCAGTAAATTTAGGGTAGATAGCCCACCAAGGGTACAGCAAGGTGAGTGATATATCACAAGTCTGTTCCTCAGAATATAACACATCACCGTTGAACAAAAACAAACATAGTAAAAGGAATGAGAGAATGAGATAACCCAACACAATCTACATTTTTTCTGTCAGTAAAATTAAAAAATAAGATGTGTATGCTACTCGATTCCTACAAGTTCCACCACTCAGACATTCAGATTGTTACGCCTGAAGGCCAAAAAAGTATGCTACTTCAACCAAGGTCGCAGATTGGGGGAAATGGAAGGGAAGCAATTAGTAACCTGGTTGTCGAAATGCCATCAGACTAGGTATCCAACTACGCCGCTTAACTACAAAGAACATTACTAGAGACGAAGTAGATAAACTAAACCGCACGGGAGTAGTACTACCAGATCAAGGGCTGAAGGTGCCTCGCGAACAAAAATAAATAAGAAAAAGAAAATGTGATAGATTACGGGGAGCCTTTACCACCACCAGCAGCACTTCGCTCGACTCGATGGCGCTTGGATGGGGTCCGCCGGACTCTCCCACCTCGTCGCCTCCGCCGGCGGGGGCCATGGCTACTCTCCGGAGGAAGAAGGCGTAGATGAAGCGGGGTTTTGCAGCCTTTACTGCCTTGCTTGCCACTGCCCAGTGCGGAACGGAACGGGGGGCTCCTGCCGGTGCCCACAGCCCACCCACCCATCACTGAATCATTGTACAGCCCTCGTCAAAAGTTAATTTACTTGTTATTCCAAGAATTAGAATTTGAAAAAGGTGTTTAGTAGAAAATTTATTTTACCCTTGTCTAAGGTTTAATTTCGTTCCCAATTTTCTTAAATTACCGATTTAGTCCTCAAAGTTTACTTTTGAGCTCTGATAAGTGATAACTATCACCTTTCGGCTCCCATAATTATGAAAGTGACTGATTCAATCTTAAAACTTTATTTTCGGAGTATGAATTATCGAAGTGGCTGCTAGACATAACACTTTTCTTTTTAGCTCATTCTCATCAGCTCCGAAGATAGAAAACCTCTGCTGATTATAAGGTGGCATGATTCGCTGATTATAAGGTCAGTCTCAATGAGGTATCATCAGAGTTTCATGGGCATTAATTATGCTGATTTAGCACTATATTAATGAAGAGAAAAATGATAAGAGTTTTATGAGAGCAGAAAGTTTCACGAGGATAAAACTTTTCTGCATTGTTTTTAAAATCTGGATGTGTTCGAAATAGTGACATGAAATCCCTACGGACACTGGCCATGATTCAATGATTACACATGAACGGTCAAATGATTACACACACGAGAAAGCCATGCAGGGGGCAGGCACTAACTATTTACACCTGAACAATAATTGCAGCATGAAAGATTACTCAGTGGTCAGTTCAACAATCACATTGGTTTTAGGACGCCTGCGGCAACAGCACCACATGCACAAGCATATGAACATATGCATAGCTAAGCCTTGATTACGAGCACTTATTATGCCAGACTACCACTAACTAGGGGATCGAGCAGCACACGACTGACAGAACAGCGTAAAGGCACTACTTATTGGATTCACGGCCTGAGGGCGCCTCCTCAGCCCCTCCTGCGCTTGGTCGTTGTGTCTATCTGACTGAACAGGTACTTGAGCACCTCCTTCATCGTCGCCTTTCTGCCTTTCCTGAAGTTCCAGAGCTCGGGCACAACATACCTCCCACTTGGGTTATACTCGTTTATCTCCATCAGTGCAGTCTTCACCGCATTACACACATCGTCGCCGTACTCAATCCACAGGTGCTTCAGTTTTGCATCATCGTCAACCAGAATTTCCTGCAACGAATGAGGATGAATATGATTCCTGAGCAAAATACTAGTAGGTTCCATAAACATTAAAGAAAACACATAGCTGGGCAGAACTGAGCAAGTACCTTATTTTCTCCGTTAACCTCAACCATCTTAAAAGGATGCCAGGATGGCTTCTTTAGTTCCTCCTGCCAATTTGTGACCAGCTCTGCTGCTTTTATCTGGTATTCACCCTTTCCATATTTTCTCTTACATGCATTTAGGAAAGGCTTTTCATTGAGTTCCCCCATCCTTTTGATCCCAATAGCTGTCTGCCCATCTAACTCTTCCTCCAAACCCTGATCGTTGTGAAAATCGTTTCACCAATTAAAATCATTTTATGAACATCAACTTGGTAGAGGAATTGTTAGGTGCATGGAAGAGAAAATAGGCAGTACCTTTATCAGTTCTTTTCGGGCTTCTTGTAGCTCATCATTACTTTCACGCTCTTTTCTCACGAGATCCCCACTCAAATCCTCCAGGCGCTTCTTTTCACGCTCAAATCTTACACTCAGCTTCTCCATCTTCTCATGGATATCTCCCCCGTCATCATCTCCCTCTAAATGTTTCATCACTTGGAGTGTACCATTCAACCGTTCTACTTCGAGCTCAAGCTGCTGCTTCTCATGCAGCTCCTTTTCTAGCTGAAGCATTCTAGCAAGTACATCTTCCTTTTCCCTCTGATGGTATTAAGGTGTATCAATTTTCATCTTCAGATTACAGAGAAACATGTACAAAACAACATTAAGAAATGTGCAAAGTGCAAACCTCCTGGTCAGCCAATAGCTTCAGAACATCTGCATCAGCCCTCTGCTGCTCTATGCTAGCTAGCTCAAGTTCACTATTATCATATTTTGCCTGTACATTTCAGAAGAGAAACACAAAAGATGCTGCAGCACTAACTTATGCTATCATAATGATATGCTGAGGCTGTTATTATTTTTAGTTTATATGCACACAATTAGGTTGTAGAAAGAAACCTGGTGTCCTTGGGGAAATGCCATAGAATTAAGATGATAAAATACTTGACAGCAATGTGTCCCTTGTCAAAGTTAAAGTATTGATGTAATATCATTTTCAAAAACGATCATTGCAAAAAAATATATAGCAAATAACTATGAAGTCCTTGTTTTCACGCTAAAGTCAGACAGACAAATAAAAGATTGTTTGACACCCCCATAAATCCAATTAGAGCACCACATACATAATACTTCAGAAGAGATTACATGTGCATAGCTTAGTCCTTCACTTGTATAGTTGTTTAGCTTACCTTCTGCTTCTCATCATCGAGTGTCTTCCTGTCATTAGCATTCTCAGCTGACATTTTTTCAAGCTCCTTAGCTCGTAAGTTCAGTTCCCTCCTCTTATTTTCTAAGTCAATCCTCAAGTTTTCATTCTCTTGGAAAATCCGCAGAGCATTTTCACGAGCCCTGCGATGAAGATTGCGCATTTCTGAAAAAAGAGGATATAAAATTTATAAGTTAAATGACTTCCAACAGAGAAATTTTGCTTTGTTGATTTTGCAAAGCCAAGAAATTCAAGCACTCAAAATTAAAGATTGGGAGAGGTTTGTTTGTACATGTAACCAAAGTTCATCTCATCAGGTAAGTCTTTAGTCTTGTCTTACTGATAAGTGATAAATATAATGCTAAAGCATATAAGGCATGGAGTAACTTCATGCATCATAATATTATCTCAACAAGTCCTGCATTCGTCTAACCAACCCATAATGTCTTTTCTCCAAATAATCCATGTACAATATAAAGAAGGAACAAAAACCAAACAAATAGTTTCAGGACTTCCATGAAAAATATATAAAACGTAAAGTACAAGACAGAGTTAACATATGTGAATATGCTCTAGACATGACTATACATATCAAGCGTGCAGGAAAAACTCTAAACCATCAAGTAGAACCGAAGGAAAGGGAGAAAAATTGCACAGATTACCTTCATTGTATGCCTCATGCAGTTTCCTGTTGTCCTCCTCAAGCCTTGAGATTGAGAGTTCTGTCGCATTCTTCTTTGTCTCCAAATCCTGCAAGTATCGGTTCTTTTCCTCGATCTGGGATGCCAGTATTGCCACCATCTCCCCTGATTTCTCTAATTCAGTCTTGGAAACCTCATCTATTGTTTTCAGGACGGTGTGCTTTCTCAAGAATCTTCCTACCACACTCGTTGCATCATAGTCCTCAGCTCGGGCAACCCACCCATAAACCTTGACCTCACCTTCACCACCATCTCCTACCACGGAACCCAGACCACTATCTCTCGTCTCAAATTCCTTCTTCCCTAGCTTATTGACACCGAAATGGTTCTCAAGCGTAAGCGCGTCATTGAATCCACTCCAATCGTTGGTAAACCTCACGATTGCAAAGGTTTCGGTGACTTCCATCTCATCGACAAACAAAGGCACAACCTCAACCAAACTAAACATGGCTACTCTATCAGCAAACTCCTCAGGATTGAACCCTGCCCCGGCTGCAAGAACACAAGCCCACGGCCAAGCAAACCTCTCAACCTCCTGTGGCAGACCCACTTTCGCCGCCACGGAACTGGATCCAGCAGTATCTCCATTAGCCAGGGCCTTCCCGTCGCCATTGGCACTGCCATTCTTATCAGCAGGGGTGGCTGTAATGGCACCTTGAATGCCAGTGATACCGACGAGGTCTTCCGCAAAGTCCGGATCGGTGCGGACAAAGCGCGCGAAGGCGCGGTGGTTCGCGCGCTCGCGGCCGTGGCGGCGGTGCTTGCTGGAGACGCCGATGCCGTCGGCGTGCTGGAGGAGGTCCTTGATCTTGTAACCCTGCTTCTTCTTGCCGGGGCAGAAGGGGCAGCGGAAGGTGCCGTCCGGGTTGCGCACCCGGTGCTTGCCGGACTTGAGGAGGCCGAACGACTTCTCCTCGTAGTCGCTCTCCGCGTCCGAGTCGTCCTCGTCGGGGTCGTCGGAGTCGTCGTCCTCGGCCGCGGCAGCCTCGGCCTCGGCCTCCTCGTAGGGGTCTATGTAGTCGTCCATGTCAAGATCCATCCCCGGAGCTCGGGGATTCAGCAGATAAGATTCCTGTACACAAGAACGCCCGTTCTTTGTTGAATCTTTCGAAGGAAAGATGGGATTTTCTCCCAAATGTTCGTCGATCCAGGCATCGAAAAAGTGTAATGGGAGGACCGGAGAACTCACCTTTTCCCCCGAACTGGAGCACAGTCGCTGCGAATGGCAGCGAAACCTGATGCAATTGGGCGGAGAAAGCCCTGGCCAATATCAAGCCGGCGGCGATTTCGCGTTCTCTCGCACAGGATTGAACGCAACGACGCCGCCCTAGCTGGATCTATGGTGGCATGGCGGAGTCGGATGCGGCGAGAAAGGCAAAACCTCCACTCGGAAACGATTGAGTGCAGGGCAGTTACACGGTTACACCTGCATTCAATCCCAATTATTATCAGTTTAGCACAGCGCTGGGGTTTTGGGTGGGGGACTGGCGAGGGGAGCGCACGGGAGCGAAGAAAAAGCCACTGCTACTTCGACCGCTTTGGGAGCCGTCCCTAGGACCGGGGTTCGAGGGTTTTTGTTGTTTGCCTGTGTTGATTTTATTTTATTTTTTCCAAAAATTTTTTTGAGAAAGGCCGAACTTTTAAAATTGGAAGGGTTACATCATTTGATACTAATCATCGTTTAATACTAATCTTACAGCAAAATCAGATATGCGTCATAGTAACATTGTTAACGACAAAACTTTACAAGCATGCTTTGCTTCTGTTCTCTCTTTATAAAATCAAACTCGACCTTTTGAAGAGGGTCTTATTTAAAGGAAATACACAAATTTCTATGAAAAGGGTCTAATTTATCTATAATTTTAATGATTCTACATTTTTCCCATTTTAAGCTAGTCTCAATGGTGAGTTTCAAGTTTCATAACCCCCCTGTTCGGCAGGCTGTAAAAGCACTGCTGAACGGCTAATGCTGATGTTGATGCTGATCTGTTATGAGAGAAAAACACAGTTGAACGGCTGGCTGATTCTGATAGATAAGTTCAAGCGAACAGGGTGAACGTTGTTACCAAAACTGTCACGCTAGCTTTTTGCGTTGGTAAATGTGACAACGGGTTCAACTAGATGATATTATATGAAACTCTCTCTGTAAACCTGTCAACCCAGTAATTTTGCTGATGTGTCATGATATTAAATAAAAATTAAACTCTTTTGCAAACCTCCATTGAGACTAACCTATGCAGCATATATCATTAGTTGAAAAGGTTTTCTTATAGTTAGATTTCTGGAGAATTTATAGCAGAGATACAGCAAAAGATTCATATGAGCTTCTAATCGAAGCTATGGTTAAAATGGAACATAAGTACTCGAGAATGGAATTCAATCTTAATGTAAAGAGTTAGCACTATAAAAGGTAATAGTCAAATAAGTCTGCTACAAAATCATATATCATTTCTTTATTATTAGTAAAATTAAAACAACACATATATCTATTAGTACGAGCAAGCACTGAGATTTCTACGCGGAATTGGTTGTATTTAGTTAATGAATTAATGACAGAATAAAAGCCTTCTCGTTTTAAATTGGTCGTATAATGGTCATTTAATTTATTGATAGAAGAGCAAAATACCAATATTTCCATAAAGTTATAGCATGATGCAACAAAAAAATCTTATGGCCTTTCAAATTACACTACTACGCTAAAACTTAACCAAGACATTTACTTTTAGGGCTCGGAGGCACACGGGCCATTTGCTCGCATCCGTTATTCGGTGGTTGGGCAGCCGGCCCAGCAACCGCCTCGGTTAATGTCGATTAACCAAGGCAGTTAATTAACCTATGGTTGAAATACAAATTATGTAAATTTCTCTCTAATTTCTACCACGGGATGAAATTTTGGGACATATGACCTTTCATCACCCCCTCTTCGCCCTTCGCCGTCCTTTTGCTCCATCCTTCAAATATTCGTCAAAACGGCGAATTCGCTAAAAAAGCAGGTGGTGCACCTTGCTCTCGAGTCCCGAGGGCTCTTGAGGGACAAAGGAGCAAAGTAACAAGAGCACCAGGTGTCGGGGCCAATAGGTGATGCCATGAACCTAGACAACACTTCGCTCCTTCGTAAGAATAAGTCCCTTTTCGCCATCTTTTTATGAGTGTTTCTCATCTGCAGGTGATCATCAGGTTTCGTCACAACAACGGTTGGAGTCGCGGAAGGAGAAAGAACGCTCGAGACGAAATGAGGAAGCCGGGTCAAGGTTTGAAGGTGCCAATTGCGAAGGACGAAGGTGGCCCAATCTAGGTGGTCCCCTGCTCATGTCAGGGGTGACGAGGTGCTAGTTGAGGGCAGTGGCGACTAGGGGCGATAGGGAGCGCCGGACCAAGCTGCCCCAGGTCTGCTAGGATATGCTCTGACTAGAGTGGATGTGAGGGCTTTTTGGTTATGTATGTGTAAAGTCTATGGACATGTATTTTATAGGATCCCGGAGTTCATGGAAGGAGAGAATGAAGAATGAAAACTTTAGAATGAAGAATGAAAACTTTACTTGTTGATTCACTTCGTTGTTCCCCTTTCGCCATATTTTCGTTCCCACCTCGCTTCCTTAGAGGGTTCTCGCTAGTTTAACTATCAACCTGTGTTCGAAGGTCCAAGACTAGAACAAGAAGGCTCTGTTCATCCGGCTTATAATCCGTTTTTTTCAGCTTGTTTTTTCAGCCGGAACAGTATTTTTCTCTCACAATAAATCAGCTAACAGTGTTTTTCAGCCGGCTTATCAGCGCAGCCGAACGGGGCCGAAGTTGATTCCCGGAGCAGTTCCATTTTTTTCAACTGCCATGTCAGCTATTTTTATATGATTTTTTTGGTTAAGTATATAAATCTGAAGTAGAAAATAGCACCACTGTTTGGAAATAAAAAAATATCAATATATATAGTAGGTGCTTTCCTTTTTATTGATACTTCTGCACGGAAAGACGACGCCCAAAAGTATATATACGCGATCAAACGGTGGTAGTAGTTCACGTTTCACGACATTATCACCACTTCGCAGTCTCTTACTGCACCAATGCTACAAGCCTACAAGCAAGCAACAGCCATCGTCACAGCAAAACTTGACCCGCGTCTGGCATGCCCTTTGCCCTGATCGAACGACCGCCGGCCCGAGACCTGCTTAATGGATATGGACGGTCGGCCGGTCGCTCACGCTCACCAGACGGGCAGCATGTAGCAGAAGTCGGCGTCGTACGGCTCGACCTCCACCATCTTGGCCGCCGGCGCCGGCGTGGCGGCCCTGCTGCCGCTGCTGACGTTGGCGCCCAGGACCTCCCTGATGGCCCGGCGGAGCGGGCCCGACGCCCTGGGCAGCTGGCTGTGCACCCACTCCAGCAGCGACGCGGCGTCGTCGGCGAAGTCGCGCATGTGCCAGTGCAGCAGCTTGGGCACCACGACGGCGGCGCGCTGCTTCCTGCCGCTGCCGGCGACGCGCACCGACGACTCCAGGTACTCCACCTTGGCCCGCTCCAGCTCGTTCGACACGTCCTCCGCCGTGTACACGCGCAGCTGCACAACGAACGCAACGGCACGCCACGTGAGGCGACTCAGTCTGGGGCAGTGGGGGGAGAGAGAGAATGAAACGACGACAGGTCGGTCCAGGAGCTGATCGAAGCCGACAGGGACGAGACGGCACACGTACTGCTGGCGAGGAGCGGCTGCCTCTGCACAGCGCGAAGACGACGTTGGGCTCGGGATACCCTAGGGCGTACGAGTGCAGCAGATCCATCCGTCCTTCGTCGTCCATGATACCTCCGTCGGGAGAGTGCCTCAGGATGAGGTGCTCGATCGACACAACGTTCAGTACTGTTCCTCCGACGTTCACTGAAGCCTGAATATGACTGTTGTCGTTAGCAATTTGTGTAAATATTCTTGTTTTCGAAAAGCCAATTTGTGCAAAGATAGCCTGAAGCGATCAATTTTTTTTTCTGACAGTGGAAAGAGCACTGCACGGCACCTGATTCAGCAGCGCAAGAAGCTTCTCTGGAGATGGAGGTAAACCGTGCTGAAGAAACGCCTGAAATCATGACGAAACGACACTTGCCCTGAATTAGCATTATTTGTTTTCATGCAATTGTTCGTCAACCTACGCTTATTGCTTAAGATGAAATCACAGGATTAGCTTACAGTACATGCATCACGCAGAAGTTGTAGATGTTGATCCAAAACGCCAGCTTCTGCTTGTTCGTCAGGAGGCTGGGATCGACGAGCGAAAGCTTTTGCATCAGGCCTCTGTCAGAAGTGCACGCACGCAGACGCAGGGGCAAAACAAACGCTATCATTCATAGCTGAGTCTGACAGCATACACAAACAAACCGGGAGCCCAGCTCAGGTCAGCTCAGCTCACCTCAGGTTCTTGATGTCCGCGAGGCACAGCGAGATGCGGGTGACGTCGACGGAGGCCCTCGTGAACTCGACGAATCTCCTCTGGCACCCGGTCCCGGCGGCCGCAGCCTCCTTCTCAGCGCCGCCATGGACGCCGCCCTTGGTCGACGACGCTCTCCGGTTCTTGAGCGGGCTCATCGCTGCGGCGGCGCCGTTCACGGACACGGAGACCTTGGGGACGAGGCTTCTAGGGCCGATGCACGAGGAGATGTTGAGCTTGGACGACGACGTGCCGGTGCCGCTCAGCTCCAGCTCCACGTCCGTCGTCGTCTTGTTGAGCTTGTGGAACATGGTCACCGCCAGCCTGACGAGCTCCTCCGAGAGCTTGTTCGGGCTGCTGCTCACCAGGCACGTCGTCTTCCTCTCGGGAGGCGTCGGGTTCGGATTCTCTGATGACGAGTGGCAGTGGCTGCTTCTCCTGACGACGACGTGCTCCGTCTCATCCCCTGATCAAAAACGCCATGATGATCGCGTGGCGCATCAGACAGAGTCTGCGTCAGACATGATGAGCTCCGTACGAATCCGATGAGCCCTGAATCTGCACGTGCTCTTGCCGAACACTTTCGTCACGTCGCTTCCTACCTTTGGCGGAGGCGGATCCGACAGAAGCCTTGCTCTCGCCCTCGAGAGCTTCGTCGGTTCCTCCTGGACATGGCAGCTTGGGTAGCTGCTGCGGGGCTCCTTGGAGCTGGAGCTCCCTCCTGGACACGGAGTGCCTCTGCTGGCGGTTCTGCAGCCAGCTCTGCTGCTGCTGCTGCTGCTGGAGGATGCAATGGTCCGTCCACTTCTGCTCCCGGCGCAGGCGCAGGCGCAGGTCGTCGACTTTCTTCTCCAGGTAGAATATCTCATCCTCCACCACTGCTAGCTCCGCAAGGAGGCCCCTAACCTACACCATTGCAGTGCAGATAAAAGAAAGTAAAAAAATTCAGGTCAGCAACATGTTGAACTTTCAGACCTTCTTGTGGTCAGCTTCCAGCCATTTGGTATAAGCAGAGGAGCACAAAGTTACGGCCAGAGGAATTTTACTGTTGATATACACAAGGCAATGATATGGTCATGCGAAAATGTGGTAAAAGGATTACAATTACAAGCATTTGATGGTGATTGACCAGCTGATAGAGGTAGTACAAGACAAGAAGGCAGCATCCAAGGGAACCAGATCTGATAGATAAGAGGTACTGGTGAATAGTGATTGTCTGCAGACAAGCCGAGATTGCGAGAGCTCTAGATCACTCACACAATAACTCTGTGTCCTGGGTTCACAAGTCAGAGGCAGGTGACATCGGATGGCAGGCAGGCAGGCAGGAATCCAAAGGACACACTGTTCCTGCACCTGGCATTGTTCACCCGTCCCCGGATCCGGAGATCTCCAGCCCTTGGAATGGAAATGGCCCTGCTCATCGTTACTGCTACAGTACGAGGGACAGGTGACAGCTTCACGTGTGCATTATTTCCTCCAGATGCGGCGGTGAGGTGAAATGCTACGATGGAAATTCCTCTGGGACTGCAGTGATAGTACACTTGCAATCATCATGTTTTTGTTCTTTGTGTGGTTCAGACTTCAGACCGAGCAGTTTCATCTTTTCAGTGACCAGAGTGTTAATTAACATGTGTCACAGCTCCAGACAACCAACAGGTAATACAGTAAGTTGTAAAAAAGCAGAATTTTCTAGGATAGTTCTGCAGAAGTGTTAATTAACATGTGTCACAGCTCCAGACAACCAACAGGTAATACAGTAAGTTATAAAAAAACAAAATTTTCTGGGATAGTTCTGCAGAAATCAGTTCAAGCTAAGCGTGGCAATACATGATGATCTCACACTATCGGGACTGAACATTCAGACGCCACTACACGCAGGCATGGAACAAATTAAAGAGATGATTTCACATTGGACGACCAATGCAATGAAAGCGAGCAGAGCGTGAGGTGCTTACATTGGTAGGAACCAGCGCGGAGAGGCAGCAGTGGCAGACGACGCGCCCCTGCAGCAAGCACTGCAGGACCCTGCCCAGCTGCTGCTCCTTCTCGAGCGCCGTCTCCAGCTCCGAAACCTGCACACACCACGTCGTCAGCACGGCCATGGCCACGCATCGATCGATGCCATCCATGGAGTGCGCGATGCATGTATCTGAATTCTGAGGAGACGCAGCAGCTCACCTCGAACTCGAGCTCCAGCCGCTTCTCGCGCTGCTCGTCCCTGTCCATGAGGAAGTACATGAGCTTCATCTTGCACCGGCGCACCCGCGGCCTTCTTAAACCCGCGCCCGGTCGCCCCCGCCGCCGGTGGACGGGGTAGTAACTGCTGGCGCCGCCGCCGGCGGTGGGGCGTAATGGCGTCGGCGAGCTCATTTATGGGGTCTCGATCTCTCCGGCGCGGGCAAGAAAAAGGAGGAGACGGTAGCGGCTGCGGAGAGCGAGAGCGACGTCTCTCGCTGCTGCCAGAGCACCGAGAGCGTGACGGGCAACGCGAGAGATAGACCCCGCGCGGATCGGAGGGGTTGCCTGCCGCCGCTTTCGGGGCAGGCCGAGAGAGGGAGACGCAACGAAACGGTGGCCGGGTGGCGAGGGCGCGTCGGCGTCGCGCCACGCTTCCCGTGCGCGCAACGGAAATGGCTGGCCCATGCAATGCAACGCATGACCGGCTTAAATTCCCCAGCGGTTGACGCAACGCAACGCTCGCTGTGGGGAGTTGCTTATCGAGGGGCTGCGAATTTATGCTCGTGACGGCATCTGTTACCGAGGTCACTTTGATGAGGGACCTTCCTCACAATTTTCTTTTTCTTTTTGAAGAAAACACACAACTTATATTCCTATAAATTTATACAAATAAGAACGTTACTTTTTCATAAATTTATAGATTGAAAATTATAGGAGGATGTGAGCACCTATGCCGACGAGCCCCGTTCGCTTAAACTTATCAACCCGGCTTATCAATCATGATACAGTGTGTTTTTTCTTACGGCAAAACAGCATCAGCCGGCTTATCAGCCGCAAAAACTATCAGCTGAATAGCTTGGATCGATAGGTTTGATCCTTCCAATTAAGCCACGCCCATTCTTGGGCGTATATTTGTATTTTAGCGAAAAATTAATCTAACATTGTTGGGATCAGTATTTCCTTTGTAAAAAAGAATAGATATTTGATTATTTTTATGTGTTAGGCATACATAGGAGCATCTCCATCACGTATCCTATTCAATCTCTGCAACGCATGGGCATATATCATACTTAAAAATAGCATTTTAGGAATAAAAAGGTGCTTAGTACACTGCAGAACTAAAAAACGCAGTGTTTCTCCTAAATAAAGGAGACATGTTATAAGAAATCTGCTACAGCAGTGTTCCCATTTATCCTAAAGATTTTAAGGCACTCATCTAAAAATAACTTCTAGAAGATGCAACATAAGCTAACACGTCATATTCTTTCTTCAAGCTCTTTCGTCATGTCCAGAGCAGATCAGGGCGCTCAGTTTGATGTATGGATCGGCCCATCATCTTTGTACTTATAACTTCTTTTTTTGTGTGTGAAATTGAGTTAATCTATCGCATCTCATTTCCTACAAATTAGCAATAGTAGTATAACCATAAGACTAGTCTTAATGGGGTTTTATGAGAGTTTCATAGGCATTAAATATGCTGATGTGATACCGTATTAATGAAGAGAGATGATAAAAATTTCATAGGAGTAGACATAGTTTTATAGGAATAAAACTCTTCTACATTGTTTCTAAATTAAGAGTATATTAGAACTGGGACATGAAATCTCCACTTAGACTGGCTAAGGAATGGGGTCATCTCATTTCCTACGTTGCCAATGGAATCTCGCGGGGGCTAATCTTCTTCCTGGGCTTTTCATCTATACTAGAACATCAGGCGCCCTTCAGGCGCCCTACAATGACCTGAAGATCTAAGCTACGATCCATACATCTTAGACACAACTTTATAATTATAATCAAATGATAAGGTTATGATCTAAGCACAAACATTGATATATATCACATCACCACGGCATTAGCAGCTAATATCAAGCATATCATATCAAAGATGCATAGTACAAATTATGAAGCTACCTCATCTTCCATATTTCGCCTCAGTGGTTTTGTTCAGTCATACATTACATAGCCATTCATTACAATTTACAATCAGAAATCATGATTATCGAATGCCTTAGCCAGTAGCTTAGAATGTCTATCCAAATGTCTCATGGTAGTGGTAAGTTCATGAACCGTAGAGACAAAATAACAGAGTTTACAACTATGAGGTTTTCAAAGGACATAGTGCTGGTCATCACAGTGGCAAAGTCTCTTCGCATTGTTAAGCACTTGAATAGGCACACATATACAGCTCGTAGGAACCCGTAGACGCAAAAGCTCTGTAAACGGAAAAAAAAAATGGGCATCAGGGATACATTCTTACCAAACATGATAGTGACGGAAAAATGTTTAAATGAAATATAGTCCAGTAGACTATAAACCTTTTGCTGCAATGTAAGATTCTAGTTCTAGTAGAGTTTTGAGAGAAATGGCCTACAATGTCCTATGAGTTTCTTTTCAGAAGAACAGCAGTAAGTCCCAATCCAACATTTATGCCTTGTGCCTGTCACATAATAAATCACAACCAGTGAACTTAACTTAAACATTGACAGACAAAAAATGACAAGTTCAGAAAGGACAGATATTTAGCAATCAAGCAAGAATTACCTCCGATCTTTTAGACAGTTAGACGAAAGCCATGAACAATTATTCATAGTTGAGAGGCACATACATCTCTATGCCTTTCAGCCACTTATCTGCAATCCTCTATACATTGTTTATTCCAGACCTGAACGTCGTCTTGCCATGGATGCCGCGGCCACCAGGGGGCAGGGAGTGGAGGAGCAGCGTGTGCTGCCTCCAACGAGCACCACCTTCCTCGGTGGCACCTTCACCGCGATGCCCTCGCCCTTGGCCCCAGCTTGCCAGCCTCGATCTCCAACTTGGTTCCGTTCTCCATGGACAACGTGCTTCACCATTGACATGCCTGAAACAACCTGGTTTGGTGGTGGATTTGAGGATCTGAGCGACCAGAGCCGCATTGGAGAGGAATATGCTCACCACACTGCATTGGCAACAAAACACCCATCAAATCGAAATCAAGAAACCACCCCTACTGGTTGCCGAAACAAGGATCTCGAGCTCAGTTCCTCACTCACTTGCTGGCGCACATAGCACGCGCATCACGGTGCATCACATCGGGACGCAGCTTCTGGAGGTCAGTTGGACGATCCACGGCCGTCATCATCGGCCGGATTTGTTTGGTAGGAACTTAACTTAAACATTGACAGACAAAAAATGACAAGTTCAGAAAAGGACAGATATTTAGCAGTCAAGCAAGAATTATCTCCAATCTTTTAGACAGTCAGACGAAAGATCCTCAGTGGTGGGCTGAGATTATTTCATTCTTCCGTTTCTGTTTATGAATTTACCAACAGAAGTCTCAAAGTATGCCAAATGATTTAGTGTTATATGCATCTTTGAATGTAATAGTGCTGACAGAAAGTCATCATTCTGAGTTTCATCTCCATTTGACACATCCTCAGTTCCTAAAACACTTTATACAAAATTGAGGGATTTCTTTGCGGATTGGTGGGAAATGACTTTGCTGACATACAAAGAATTGATAGAGCTCCCATAGCTTTGCACTGATCTCACTCCATTGATGTTAAAGCAAAAATAGTTCCATGGTGCTAATACCTGTAAGAGGCAGGTCTTAGAAAATATCCTCACAAATAACATAAGATATCACTGAAGTGAAGTGATAAATTCAACAAAATGGTTATATTTGGAAAGCTAAACACCAGACGACTACCATTTAATCCAAGAAAGAAAGATAACAAATAATTAGACATAGAAAATTCCAATTCCTTCCATAAGCATGATCTTATTTATAGAGGTCAATATTAGGATCTTGAAGACCAAAAACTTGCATCAATTTGTAGAGATTATCATTAGGCATCTTAATCGCCCCAATTTTAAAAACTTCAGTACTCAATCAGTTTCAAATTTGTTGCCACGTGTTTTCTTCACTGCTAAGTGCTGAATTATAGTTTAATCACAGAACTGATCCCCTCTTTAGCATTGATTCCACCCCCCCTCCCTCCCATGCTTCATCAGTTTCCTGAATCTGGAATGAAAGGCATCTAGCACCAGAGGACGTAACAAATTAAATGCAAACATGGTGGATACAAATTATTTCAGCACATAAGAGCACTGAGGAAGGTAGTGGCGTTGGATTTCCTACTTGATTTCATATTGTTGACACAAAATTTTTTAGAAGCAAATAAAGTCAACAATCAACTAATACGTACACTAATACTTTTATTACTGACGTGGATATGAGGGACTGGTGGAAAGCTGCACCCCCAAGATTGGAGACCTGTAGGCTTGCTCGCAATGCTAATCAATCATTTGTGCTTGCTGCATGTTCAACAGATTTGTTGGGACTGGAGATGGATGTCATGAAGCTAGTAACAGAGTGCTCGCATCGGCATGACTTGGTGGGGAGCAGGTAGCCCAGTCCTAAACTCCTAATCCACTACAATCACAGATCTACAGCTCCCAAGGTCCCCTTGATATGTACTCCAACAAGGAGCTCGTGGCTCAGATCTGAGAGGGAGAGCAAGCTCAGCGGATGGATCCAAGAGAAGAGGTAGAAATAATAATGGTAGCAACGACGAAAGGAGAAGGGTAAAGGGAGCTGCTGGTCGTACCTTTTCTCGGTCGCCACCATCGGGCAATCGGTCCACATGCCGCCGCGCCACTTCTTTGTTCGCCAATGTCGCCAATGTACGCTGCAAAGATATCTTCCTTTCCTACCTATCAAAATAACAAGAATATTAGCAACCACAACTGAGCAGCAAGGTAAAATCTAGCTGCCACAGATGCCACTATCCCAATGTACACATGAGACATAAGTCTAGAAGCAAGGAGAATCCAGGAGCTCAAGCTCAGCCCCCCCACTCACCTGCTTGCTGGAGTTCGCCGCGCGCGCACCACGGGCTTCTGGAGGCCGGCCGGATTGACGGTTGTTGAGGACGGATATGTTCGGTGGGCGTCCAGATCTGGATAGTGCGCGGGGGTCTTCGAAAGTGAGAACCTCCTCCAGTCCTTCGCACGCGGTATCCATGGATGCGTCCTACTCCCCGATTTCCCTGGCCCCACGGGGCTCGTCCCGAGCAGAGCAGGGGAACGGGCGCTGGAGCTGCCGCGGGCTGGGATGGGGAGGGGGCACCGGGATCGAGCACCACCGGCCCTCTACAGTGTGGCATCGAGCGCCGCCGGCAGTTGCACCTCCTCGTAGAGCCGGGCACCGCCGTCGTGCTCCCCGGTCGGCGAGGCCACGCGGCTGCCGGAGCCCCGCCTGCGGGGGGCGCGTCAATCGGTGCCGTGGCCGCGCCCCGTGGTCTGTGGTGGAGGGGGAGGAGCACGACGGCGAGGCGCGCGGTGGAGCATCGCGGGGAGGGAGGAGGAGGCGGCGGCG
The DNA here is from genome assembly GCA_038087645.1 of Saccharum hybrid cultivar R570. Lineage (NCBI taxonomy): Eukaryota > Viridiplantae > Streptophyta > Magnoliopsida > Poales > Poaceae > Saccharum > Saccharum hybrid cultivar. Next base: position 5,295,506 of record JAQSUU010000112.1, on the reverse strand, counting down.
GGAGGAAGAGAGAGGGGAGAAAACCTGAGAAGAGATGAGGACGGTGGACGGGGCATTGCGCTAGGGTTGGGCTGCGGGCGGCTCTCTGCAAAATTGCCATAGATACTTAGATGGACTGCGGGTTGATTCCCTAAAAGGTAAAGGGTTTTTTTGCAAAACGTGCAGAGACATGTGTCGACCCAAGGATGAGCCACCAATGCCTGGAATTCTATGGTGTGAGCAAAAGGGAGCCGTCTTTAATCAACCTTGATATAAAAGCAGTACTTTCATCTATACAAAAGCATACTATTGTGATGAAACCTCGATTCAGACTGAGCCCATCCGACACAGACTCACGTCCGAATCTGACGGCAAATAAGATCGGTCAGTGCAATGAACTAGTGTGCAATTGGCCAGAGCAGCATTGCTGAAATAAAATAAAATGCCGTGCAGATCAATCGCGCGAAAAAAACGCCAGTATGCTCCGAGAACATAAAGGCCCTATCCTGGTCATATTTCAGCTTGTTTCAGCTTATTCTCTCTCACAGAACAATATTGAATTAGCTGAAACCAGCCGGCTTTTCCACCAGCCGAACAAGCCCAAAGTCCATTCCCCATCATTTCATCTTGGTATATGAAACATTTTTTAAAAAAACCATCTTGGTATATGAATCTGACGATGTCCCAACCGCCCAGGATCGTAGCGTCCTGTGGCTGAGGATATCGCACATCGTACAATAATTGGCTGGCCGCCTCCGTGCAACGTCAGCTGACAAGTTGCTTTCGTAGATCAGGCTAGTCGGTACAGAGCACAGATGATTGGCAGCATTCGACCGGCACAAGGCTGCCTTGGCTGTGTTCAGTTCAAAAAAAACTATACAAAAAAAAAGATTCACCGTCACATCAAACTTGCGATACATACATGAAGTACTAAATGTAGATGAAATCAAAAACTAATTGTACAGCTTGGTTGTACTTTGCGAAACGAACGTTTTGAACCTAATTAGTTAACGGTTGGACACTATTTACCAAATAAAGCCAAAACGTGCTACAGTACTTTTTTTACACCTTTTCGCGGAACTAAACACAGCCCTCAGCACAAACTCAGGTGAGGTAAATCCAGGGAAAGTCTTAAGGTTGTCTTGTGAGAGGTAAATCCAGGGAAAGTCTTAAGGTTGTCTTGTGAGAGTGTTCAAATAGTAATATTAAAACAATTTATATAAGTTCACAGGAATATGCGAAATGAATTTATTAAACCAAATTATTCCGTCGGTAGCACACGGTTACTGCAGCTTTACTATAGCATCACATCGTCCATCATAAACTAATTAGACTTAAAAAATTTGTCTCACGAAATAGTCATAATCTATACAATTAATTATTCTTTAGTCTATATTTAATAGACTATATATTTAATACTCCATGTATGTGTTAGGGGAGAAACGGCCTCAGGCTCACACACTAGGCGTTGGCTGATGCACTACCAAGCCCATGGTTCTGATGACGGATCCATCGTAATTCGCCAAAAAAAAAAAGGTCAAAATAAACACCATTATTGATATGTCTAGAGGTAAACATTATTAGCAAGCTCAAACTGTAGCCTCCCAAAAACCTGGGGGGAGGGAAAACAGTATCTGCTCCAGCGCAAAGTTACCACTAGCTTACATAGCACAATCAAACAAAAAAATGCATGTTCCTTCCTCTTCAGCATATCTCTGCATCAGGGTGAAGGGTTGGAACATCTTAAGCGGACTTCACGGTGGCTGCGTTGATGATGTCGATGAACTCGGGCTGCAGACAACATAGGGGAAGGAAACAGTCAGCAACATGGGGTTGTTGACAAGGCCAGCAGTCATTTTGTTGTTTCTTTGGTTCACACAAAAAAAAGGAACAGGGCATCAACTGTCTTCCTGGATTTTTCATTACCTTCAAAGAAGCTCCACCGACAAGGAAACCATCGACATCAGGCTGTGCTGCCAGCTCTTTGCAGTTCGCAGCAGTTACAGAGCCTGTAGCAAAAGGCACGTGTGTGATTATCAGGACAAGATGATTGCAGCCAGTACATAAAACACCAAAAGTCAATTGCTCCAAATATATATATATATATATATATATATATATATATATATATATATATATATATATATATATATATATATATATATATATATATATATATATATATATATATATATATATATATATATATATATATATATATACCTCCGTAGATGATCCTTGTAGATTCAGCAACCTCAGGGCTGACATTGGTCTTTAGCCAGTCCCTCAGAGATGCGTGCACCTGGAACATTATACAGATCTGAGCGTTAACATATTACAAATCTGAGTGTTGCACTAAGAAAAGGATAATGTGTTTAGCAGATCAACATATTTATAATCATAGCGCATCACGGGCCAATATTGAAACAGATAAAAATATATGAACCAGTAGAGAGCTGAACCAAGAAAGAACAGAACTTACTTCCTGAGCCTGAGCTGGGCTGGCAACTTTACCAGTTCCAATAGCCCAGACTGGTTCATAGGCAATAACTATGTTGCTCCAGTCATTGATCTTCTCTGTAAAACAAACAGCCATTTGATCCATTCAGCCTGAATTTTCATATGGCATCAAATTTTTTAACTTACAAATTCAAAAAGCAAGGCACTAAAAGTCCACATGAACCAAACAGAGCAGAAAACAAGGGGAAAATCCAGCATGTGAAGTCATCCAAGCAATAGAAACACACATACTAAGCTGATTCTAAACTACAGCTGTTACAGAAAAACAGTAATGTCTGAACTAAACATGTAGATTACCTAACCAAACTGAACACCAAGATCTAATTTTTATCATGAACAAGACGAAACAAAATTCACCAGAAGAAAAGTGGTCACCAAAAGATGTATAGCTACGATTATATATAATGTTAAAGTTCCATGCATGGGAGCTAATTGTGGAAGCGCTTGAATATAATCAATCAACAACTCTCCATTATCATAAGAAAAAACTAACCATGAAGAGCATAGAAAGAGACTACACAATCACTGGACTGAAAGTAAATGAAAAGTACCAGCAATTGCTTTTGTTTGTGCAGCAACAACTTCCATGGTTGACCCAGCCTCCCTCTGCTCAAGGGTCTCACCAACACATGCAATGACCTTCAGTCCCTGAGACAGGGCATAAGCAACCTTGTCTCCAACAAACTGGCATCCAAGCAGAAGAGTAAAACCATTAGATGTGAACATTCTTTGGAAGGCAGTGGTCATGGTGTGAAGACAGGGCCTCCACAGTATGTCAACAATCAAATATATCGCAAAGGAAACATAGTCCCAAATGGAAATATGCATGCATTTACAACCACAATGCAAATGACACGAGAAACATGTTGCATAAGATGCAACCTGGATCATACCTCATTCGATTCTCCCAGCAGAGCTCTCCTTTCAGAGTGTCCAAGAATGACCCAGGGAACACCAAGGTTCGCGAGCATCTCAGCACTGCATTAATAATGGCTTGGTTATCAACTAATAGTGAAATTGAATGGAGAAAGCGCCAAAGCGCAATATACAAACTGCTGAATTAGGTTACATACGCAGAATGCTTAACATAGGATCAGTTAATCAGTATGAAAATACAAAATAGTTAAAATTGAATAAAAGCGTGAAAGGTGACATCAAAAGACTCGGTGCACAATGGTCAAGAGAACATAATCAATTATTCTAGTGCAAGACTGTATGCATTTGCATTGAAGACTTGACATTAATCCTTCCTCAGATTGGTCATTATAGCCAATGGTCAGGTCAGATCAGACAGGAGAGAATTGAAGACTAACCTGACTTCACCAGTGAAAGCACCTCCCTTCTTCACCCAGCAGTTCTGAGCAGCAACTTGGAACTCTGGGCGCAGCAGGCTCTTGACCACAGGAAGGAAGACATAAGGAGGGCTGACAACAACCTCTGCAATGCAACCAATTCTAAATTGCTAAGTACATCATACAATACACTGTAGTAAATTTCTCAGGACTATGTAAATCTGCATAGTTCGAGGTCAATCCTAAAAGGCATTATGTAAAGTTTTGGCGTCCATACCAACAACATCTGAAGGGGGAACCTGTCCTTCATTCAGGGTCTTGACAATCTTCTCGACCTGATCTGTGGTTCCGTTCTGCACGCATCAAGATCAACCATGACATGATCAGTTAACAGGCAATTTATCACTATATATATGTCCATTGTATGAGAAATTTGGCAAAGCAATAGGCTCTTTCACTGCCAATGAGTATTGAAGTTGCCAAAGGAGCTCCAATCTATGCTCGGATTGAGCAAGCTCCTTCACAAAACATCCAAAATTTACGACGAGCTCCATGACAAGAAGCTAAGGTTAATTCCTGCGGCAGACAAGAATGAATCTCCAGGAGTTGGAGATCGAACTTCTATGCTGCTACAGACAACATGCATGCATCACGAAACTACGAGAGGGGTTTTTTTCGATTTGTTCTGCGCTGGAGTCTGGAAGCACGGTTGGATTGGAAGAAGAAGAAGAACGCTGGAGTCTGGAAGCACGGGCGGATTGGAAGAACGCGGTCACTTCCAGCTAGGTCAAAACATACAAAGACCATCAACATCACCTTGTCTGATTCTGTTTTGTTTTTTCTCGAAAGATCCCTGATTCCGTTTTGAGCGAGAACGACCAGATCAAGTCTATTCGTGGATCTTAAAAGATTACGCCTGGAGGAACCATATCCAGGCTTCCCATCCAAGAGCAAAAACCCAATTCTTATGGCGATCTGAATCGAGAGCAACAGAATCCAAAACACTAGCCTAACCGCAAATGGAATCAGAAATTTCAGAGCTCCACATCCGATCCACGAAAAAAAAAAGACAGTAAGTCGACGGGGGAAGAGAAATTACGCATTTCCAGTTGCCACCGACGAAGAACTTGCGGCCCATCTCGGCGAAGGGTCGATTAGATTGGGTTCGGATGGGGAAAAGAGGGAGGGGCGCTTCTAGATTGGATTTCGCTTCTTGTCTTGTAGAGGAAAGGAAGACAAGGGGGCACAGGATAATATAGGCGGGGTAAGGTTTGTGGCCTCCCATGTGATCATATGAGGCCGGCCGGCCAGTACTCACGATGACATGTGGCCCCTACTGCCACCATCGAATTTTCTGGGAGGTTTTACCTTAAATAAAAAAATAAAAGATGTATAGATACCTTTCTGTCTCTGTCTCTATGTCCTCTTCTTTGTCTATCTATAATATTCACATATTTATCTATATTTATTATCTTTCCTCCGTCCAAAACAAGTAATGTTATGGTATTCGTGTTGGTCAAACTTATATAAATTTGACTCTATTTATAGATAATATCACATTTGTATCTTCAAATTAGTCCTGTTGCAACGCACGAAACATATTTGCTAGTTATAAGCAAAAGCTAAAATAGCTAGACGTGCCGGGGAAGCTTAATCGAATCTTTGCTGGTATGATTGCTTCAAGCAGATGTGCTATGAGTATTCCAATTCGCCACTTTCTTTTTAATTAAACTGTTCGTGTTCCTTTCATAGAGGATGCTCCTTTTCTTTGTGTTTTTTTCCTTTGTTTTGTACTTGCACCCTGTTCGTTTGGACTTATCAGCAGAATCAGCAGCCATCCAGCAGTGTTTTTCTCTCACAACAAACCAGCGAACAGTACTTTCAACATAATAAACCAGCGAAACGAATAGGGTGTTGGTTTCTTGGTTTAATTTAAGTTTTCAGTAGGGGGCTCCTTGCCCCTCATGTTCCTTAAAAAAAATACTGTTCGACAAACCAGCGAACAGTACTTTTAGCATAATAAACCAGCGAAACGAACAGAGTGTTGGTTTCTTGGTTTAATTTAAGTTTTCAGTAGGAGGCTCCTTGCCCCTCCTGTTCCTTAAAAAAACACTGTTCGTGTTCCTACGCAGCTGGGAATAAATTAAAGCTGTAGCCGTGGAGTAGTAGGAGTGTGTCACTCGCGGACACAGGCAACGCGGGTGTCGATGATCCGGCGGCGGCGGATGGCATTACTGTGGGCACTTGGCGCAGCGGCGCGGAACATGGGGCGCCGAAGCAGCGGCCGGCGGATCGCGACGCTTTTGGGTGCGTTTGCATGCTTCCATCGTCGATGACTCGATGCGCACCTCCGCCTCGGCGATTCCTTCCCGCTTTCCAGCTCTGCCCTCGCTGCAAAGGTTCGGCGGCCATTCGACCCGCGCTCGGTTTGCAGCCGGGCCCAGCTTATAATTGCACTTCTTTTGAGACGGACAAGGCGGGGGGGCCAGGGGCAGCTTCTCCTTGTTGGTTGGGCCTGGGTCTGTTTGCCCTCCTCATCTGGCTTATAATCCGTCTTATTCGGCTTGTTTTTTCAGTCAGAACAATATTTTTCTCTCATAAAAAATCAGCCAACAGTATTTTTTTAGCCGGCTTGTTCACAAAATTTTATAAAACTTTTCAAGATTCCCTGTCACATTAAATCTTTAGAAGTACGCATGAAACATTAAATATAGATAAAAAATAAAACTAATTATACAATTTAGACAAAATTCACGAGATGGATCTTTTAAGCCTAATTAGACCATGATTGGACACTAATTACCAAATAATAACGAAAAGTGTTATAATACCATTTTCCAAAAAATTTCGCGAACTAAACACGACCCTGGTACTTGAGCCCATCTCAACAGAGATTCGCACAATTTAGAGATCCAGCGAAATCATATATGTAAGTACCACACACGTGTTTCTTGATGTTTCAGGAAAAAAAAAAAGGCGTACAGCTTCAAGATTTTGCTCTCAGGCCGCCCACAAAGGGCGATTTATATTTCTTGCACTTTCAAATGGAAGAATTGTAAAATTTTCATGCTGAGAAGCCACGTTTAAGGGTATGTTTAGTTCCCTATTTCATACAAAAAAAAATTTAGGTTTTAGCCCATCATTTTACAGAATGAAACTAAACACCATGCAAAATTTATAGAAAAAGGTATCAATTCTCTATTTTGGATTTTGGTCTCAAGAGACAAAAAAAAAGCCAAAAGCCCTAACCCCTCATGAAAAATTTGGCATTTTTATGGAACTAAACACACCCATGAAAATTTTAGCATTTTGCATTTCATCATTCCAAAGTAGTTAGCATTTTGCATTCCACGGAAAACTAAACATAGCCTAAATACCACGCGTCAGAAGTCAAAAGAATGATGAGCATTTTCACAACACGTAACGCGACTTCACCCAACTCATCCAATTTTCAAGCCGTATTTATTCTCTAAGGCTCAATATAACAAGTTTGGATTAATATAAGAGTAAAGTGCAGCAGCGATCCCTAAACTTGTGTTGGTGTGTCATTTCGGTCTCTAAAGTTGTAAAACGGTCATTTAGGCCCTCAAACACAATTTGGGTGTCAAAATAGTCTAAACAGGTCTAGATCCGCAAATGATGACGTGGCACGCTGACATATGGGGCCCACCTACCATATCCATCTTCCACCTTCCACCTCTCTCTATCTCCACTGACCACCCACTCTCCTCTCGATGGGGGCAGGTGCAGCACGGACAAGGTGTCGTGCCGGGGACAGGGTAGCGCGACCGGGCACAGAGGCGCATCGCACGTGCACCGAGGGGTGGAGCGGCCAGCAGCATGGCTAGGAACGAGCGAGAGCAGCCGACGGCATGGCTAGGCGCGAGCGGGAGCGGCCAGCGGCGGTGGTGGCGCGGAGCAGTGCTGGAGGGGCCATGGCTGACACAGAACCTCCTAATTATGATGGCCCACAAGTACCCGTCATTATCATAATGACCTTTGACAGCCGTACTTATGTTCACCATAACTTAAAAGGCCTGCTTTCCTCCGAACAGGATCCAATCATAGGAGTATTGCAATATTACAATAGTTTATTCAAAATATTCAACAGAGTAAAGTAGCGGAAGTCTTACAATAACTTAGGGTTACAAACCAGATTTTCCAATCTCAAACCTTATGTAGCATTATTACAAACCAGTAGTAGAGAAGTATCGGTAGTAACTTTATTACATCACACAAGCGAGATGCCTTGCCCAAAGGCCACACAGTCTACTCGTCGTCACTTTCTTCAGCCACGACGGTCATGCAACAAGGCTCAAAGCAGACTTATTCATGAACCGCACCTGCAACAAGGGGTTCAACAAACCCTGAGTACGAGAGTACTCAACAAGACTTACCCGACTAAGACAAAGACTCCAAGGGCATGCTACCTTTAGGGAATCAAGGTACGGGTATTCCAGAATCAAAATTTCTTTTTGCAGAAAAGCTTACTAAAGTAAGTACTTATCTTCAATATTTTACTTTTACCATTGATGGTTCATTAACCAATTCTAGGTGATCCTAGTCTAGATCAAAGTAATTATCATCAAAACACTTCTCATTCTTTCTTTCAATTCCAGTTTTTAACTACGATGCAAGTCAAGTGATCAAGTCTCCATAACCGAGGAGCAACGACGATTCGAACCGATTATACCCAGCTGGGGATCTCTAACTTCACGACATATGTAGAATCGAATCTTGCATATACAACCCTCATTCAGATCTCCCAAAACCAGAACGTGTCCATCGCCACCCGAGAGTACAGTACCCCTCGAACCCGGCCCGATTCTAGCCCCGAGGGTACACGCTACTCCCGCCATCTCTCCACTCCCAGTGTGAAGTTAGACGTTATCGTAATGGAATCATCAACATTTTGGGCTTACCCAAGGCATGAGGCTAGTTGCAAAGTCTCAAAACACAAACAGGCTTACAACGGACGGTCCTTAACTGACAAGGCGGAAACACTACACTGAGACTCCTTTCCCAATGTACGTTAGCAGTGGCCAAACCACCCGCCCGATCTTTCAAGTTCATTCTCATCTTTCAATATTCATTAAGTATGCCGTCATGGCTATGTAAACATTTCATTTAAAAGCTTAACTTCTAAGTATAGCGAAGCATACTACGCATTTTCAGTAAAACAGATATCAAGGTTGATATCGTAATAATCAAGGATGACAATGCAGCAATTAGGTTATCACTCAACTCCTGATTACTTAATGCAATAAATCATATTATAAATAATAAAGATTTGTAAATATCAAGGTAGGGTTTAAATGCACCGGGGCTTGCCTTGCTCTGACACGACGACTGACTCAGACTCGAGGACTCCAACGTCTGGTCCGGAACCCACCGACGATAGCTCTTCTCCGGAAGCTTGCTCGGCAACTGCGACTCCCTTGAAAGCGGGAACTACACGAGTACATAACATGCTTTAACATGATGCTCGATCATAAAAATGATGCTTGATGATGATATGCCACGATTTACGACTTGAGTACAACTTTCCTTCACGGTACAGTCGCCAACAGAAAACATACTAACTAGTAGCGACAACTCCAACAATACCAGCTTTTATCCCTAAGTAAGTTACTAACGAACTCAGACATGAAATTAAGGTGCCAAAGATCACCCAAGATTAGTGACCTAAGGACATCACTCAATCAAAAGGGCACACAACACTTAAAGTTATCAAATTAACATTTATTTACTATTTAATTAATTAGGGCATAACTAATAGTTGATCATACTTTATCTAAACAAGCTTAAACTTTTTCTAGGGATTAAACATGACCTAAAACAGTGTCACAATAAATTTCATGATTTTTGGATTAATAAATTAATTATTAAAATTCATGGAAGTTGCATTTAATCTTTATTAGAACTAATTAAATCTACTGCACAAAGTACTCAATTTCATGATTTAACATTTTTCCTAGATAGTTTACACATTGAGAAGCTTACACAAAAATTTTTAGGAATTTTGGAACTCTACACAATTTTTAGTGAAATAAACAAATAGTATCACTATTCAAAATTTTGAAAAAGAAAATCAAATACCAAACCGGGCCGACTCCTTCTCTCCTTCCGGTCTAGCCCAGCCGAGCGGCCCGCTCGCGCGCCCGCGCTCGGCCCAGCTCCACGCCCGCGGTCCAGCAGCGCGGCCCGCTCCATGCGCGCTCTCTCTCCTTCTCTCGCTGACAGCCCTGCCCCACTTGTCATCACCTTCCTCCGCCCTCTCGCTCTCTCCCGCGCGCTCAACCATGCCCGCGCGGTGGCCGGCCGGCGAGCCTCGCGTCGATCACCGAACCAAGCGACACTACAGCACCTACGTCTCACCACAAACTCGTTTTTAGGGTTGAAAACGGACGGAATTTTTTCCGTTCCGAACCGTCCGTTTTTCCACATTTGACCCGCCCGTTTCCGTATTTTCGGAAAAATCCGGAAACGGTACGGAATGCGGGACGGAGGTTTTCGGAATCGGAACGGAAACGGGGATGATGTTTTTCCGACCGTATTTTCGGAATTTCGTATTTGGCCGGAATTTTACCGGATTTCTTCCGGATTTTTACCGCATTTCTGCTAGGCCCATAAACCTTGTATCTTGTTCGCAAGGCCCAACCGCCCAACGTTTGTACACTATAATCCAATCCACAAGCGTGATGGCGCGTGACAAGCTTACTTCTATAATCATCCATGTTACTTGTTTGCATAATACGTATTGAATAAGGACCCTGAATCCTAATTATCCATGTTACTTATGTAATCACTCTACTCAAGTTCATGGCTCAAGTATAACATTGAAGAACCTAAATCCTAATCATTTATGAACTATTTTGTGTGTGATTGTAATTTGTGAGTATAAAGATGTGTGGTATTCCGGCTTAAGCTCCGACTTTCGACCGTTTCCGTTGAATTTCCGACCGTATTAGTTCGTTTCCGTACACCCGCATATTCCGGTTTCGTTTCCGAACCCGATCCAGTTTCCGCCAAAAAATATAGAAACGGAAGTAGAAATGGGGGTTTTTTCCGTCCGTTTCCGTCCGTTTTCATCGCTACTCGTTTTAACCCCTAACGGCTACGCTATAGCTCCGGAAAGCCCTTCCCGACGGCCATGGCGGACCGGCTGCGACGGTGACCGGCGTCCCGGCGATGCAACGAGGTAGCGACTAAAGCAAGAGCACAGGGAGCATCAGGAGCTTACAGCGGTCGCAGCGAAGCCACAAGGAGGCGCTGGGAGACGGCGGAGGGTGCTGGCCACGTGAAGCGGCTCGGTTGCCGGAGTTGAGCACGGGAAGCAGTGGCTGCGGCGATCCAGGCGGAGTTAAGCTAGCTCGGGTGGTTCACGAGGTGCGCGAGGGCGAGGTGATTCTGTTGGTATAGTTTACGTGGCCGGAGACGGCTTGGCAGCGGCAGCGGCGAGCGGCGGAGCTGCGGTGGCGGCGGTGGCGAAAACAGGGAAGAAGAAAACGCTCTCCCTGAACGCGTCGTATTTGTAGGCAGCGGTCGCGGCTACAGCACGGGGATGCTCACATCGTCGCGCTGACAGTCGAGGGCGCGTCTGGAAGCTGGCCAAAGGCCACGGCAGCGCTCCGACGCCCATACCGCGCGGTGGTCGGCGGCGATTGGCCGGCACTGTAGCTGTCCCCCCAATTTTGAATTTCAAACTGTTTTTCTCAAATTACTCTCAAATTCATGTGGAAACTTGAAAAACTCCCAATATATGAAATCTTTAGAATTTCAAGCTCTACAAGTTTTGTATTGAACACTTTTTCTAATTCTCACTGCATTTTGAAATTTGAGTTTAACTTCAAAAGGGGACACATTTTGGGGATTTGGTAATTTAGAAATTACTTTTGATTTCATATTGAAACTTCAAAATCTCCAAACACCAAAGTTGTACATCTTGACAAGACCTACAACTTTGCTGTTCAAAACATTTTTAAATTTTGCCTCCATTTTGAAATCTTAGTTTGGGGACAAAAATGAGTTAAATCTGAAATTTGTTTATTTTCAAAATTGCTCCACATTTTACACTAAAACTTTGAAAACTCAAAACACCAAAGTTGTAGCCCTTGAAAAGTTCTACAAACTTGGTTTTGAACTTTTTTCCAAATTTTAGTTAGATTTTGAATTATTTCAAAAGGGGCAAAACAAGGTTTTGAAATTTATTGTTTTCGGAGGAATTTTCAATTGGAATTTGTTGCTACTTTGATTAGTGATTACTTAGTGATCAAAACATCACCCAAGGGCATCATTTGGACCAACATGACATGGTTGACCAAATGTCACTCTTGGTTGACCAATTTAGCTTTTGAAATTTTTTTCCATTTTCCCCAAATTTGAATTTAAATTTGAATCGGAAAACTCGTGATAAGTTTTTGGACTCCAACTCAAACTCAAACTTGGAGCTTCATTTTAAGGGTTGCACTTGAGCTCATACCCTACACTTGGCACTAGTGTGTAACACAGTCACACACCTCAAATTACGCAGGGCATGGACTAAGTATTTGCCGTGGCATTCGAAATTAGGGTTTTCGGTTCGGAGCACACCACTAAGAAGCACATCCAATCTAGATAAGTAAACTTGTTTTAGTTGATGCACAACAAGGTTGACCTAATCATGGATGCTTTGCGATGGATTATGATGACATGGCAGATTAATTAGCACTATAACACCCGGGGTGTTACAATGGCCACATCAACGGCTTAGCCCCTGCTGCTACCCAAGCACTCCTCATGGTGGGGAACCAAATGGGGTACCTCTCCTATCACGCGGACTCGTCCATGGCAATATGTCACTCCATCACAGCCATCTCACCACTCAATCTCACACAGCTCGGGGTCGGGTCGGGGGGAGATCAAGGGAGAGAGTGAGATGAGGGAGGAGAAAGATGGATATGACAAGTGGGCCCCTTATGCTCAGGTTAGCTATCTAGATTGTCATGTTTAGGGTTTTCACCGATTTTCTTATAATAAATTGTGTTTCTGTAAGGTTTTTAGGCCTCGTTTTCCTCATAAACTGGATCAATTCAATTTCTTTTTAATTGAAAGCTAGAGCTCCTGCTATTATACGTTTTAAAAAAAGAAAGATTCACGTTCTTTGGTAGACACCAATTCATAGAGACCTCCTTTTGATCACACAACAAGAACGTATCCTTAAATTGATCACACAAAGGGACTAGAGAAGCCAACAATCAAACCAAAATAGGGTATTGCCACCGTTTTTAGTGATTACATATTTTCCATGAGAAGAATATAACCATTTCACCTTTAACAAGTCATCCCAAGTTGGAGAATTCCGTGTCTCATAGTACTAACACTCCATTGAGGTATTTTGCTTTAATTACATCCTGCCATAATCCTTTTTTCTGTTTCTAACTTCCACCAATATTTTACATAGTAAACTGATATTTAATTCACGAATATCATGAATTCTAAGGCCCCTTTTCTTTTTTACTTGTATAATTCCGGGTCCATTGGACCCAGTTGATACTTTCTTTTACTTCCCCCTTACACATTCTTTTCTTTTTTTAGTTTGTGATGTGTGCGCTTGAACTATATACTTCTTCTGTTCTAAATTGTAATCAAATTTAGCTTTTTTACTATATGGTATATGTCTGGATGCATAACAAAAGTTATGTATAATCAGGAAAAGGTAGAATGACTTATATTTCGGAATCGTGTGTGGTTCTGGTAAACTTATGAGTATATATACCAACTAATGGAGATTAAAGCTACTGCCACGGGGATCAACGGGAGGATAGGAAATTAAGACTGGCCACTCAAAACATAATAAGCTTCTAGAAAAGTCTGTAGTAGTGTAGTCACTGGCCACCAACTCTCATTCTATTGGCTCTTACAGGTAGCGTTTGATAGGATGGTTACATCCGCACTGGCTAGGTTTCTTGTAAAGTTACTGAGAGCCTGTTTAGTTGCCATGGGAACCAAAAAGGAAACCCAAAAAGTGCTACAGTACCTGTCACATCAAATCTTGCGGCACATACATGGAGTACTAAATGTAGACGAAAGAAAAAACTAATTACACAGTTTAGTTGTAAATCACGAGACAAATCTTTTAAGCCTAATTAGTTCATAATTAGACACAAATTGCCAAATAAAAACGAAAAATGCTACCGTAGTTGAACCCAAACTTTTTCACCAACTAAACAAGCCCTAAGTTTATCGTTGTTTTCTCCAGAAAACCCATGATGATTGGTCTTAAAAACTGATGATGGGACGTGAGCTAGCCTCGTCGCCGTCCTACCATAACCATGAAATTTGAAAGACGGCCGATGAGATGATGCGCCTCTTGTCATTTCAATGCGTGTCATCTGTTGCAGTTTGTTTTTGAATGAAACTTCAGTACGTAGGAAGGCAACAAGAGCCGGGACAGCAAAAATGAGAAAGCGAAGAAGAAAATATTGGGGTTTTGAGATTAAGACCACTAATTAAGGTCCTGGTAGAGCTCCATCTGATCTGATTTTCTATAAAAGACGATTCTCTGAGAGAAGTGGTTCTGTGGCTGAAAATGATTCTATTTGATTTAGCATAAACTCTCAAAATCATGATAGAGAATCACTTCACATAATTAGGAAAAGTTACTTCACATAACTTTTTCTGATAATATGCTTTTTATTATATGTAGTTTGCAAATCTAATATGATTTTTATATTACATATAGTTTGCAAATCTAATATAATTTAAATAGTATGATTTTTATTATCAGGCAGAAAACGATAGTACCTAGGATAGTCGTCCTAACAATCTGGGCCTTGTTTAGTTCCTTCTAGACTTTTGAATTTGGCACTATACAAAAAGAAGATTTTTCATCACATCAAACTTGTGGTACATGTACAGAGTATTAAATGTAGACGAAATCAAAAACTAATTGCACAGTTTGATTGTACTTTGCGAGACGAACATTTTGAACCTAATTAGGACAATTATTACCAAATACAAACGAAATGCTACAGTGTGTTACCGTGCCAAACGGTAAATTTGGCACTGCCACATTCGGGCAACTAAAGGGGTGTTTGGTGGGAGGAGTTAAAGTTTAACAAACACTGTAGCACTTTCGTCTTATTTGACAAAAAATTTTCAATCTTAGACTAATTAGGCTTAATAGATTCGTCTCGTAAATTACTCCTAATATGTGCCGACATACATGTAATTAGTCTATATTTAATACTCCATACATTTAAGGAAACATTGATGTGATGGGAGTTAAACTTTAGCTCTAGAGACCAAACAGACCCTAAACATGGCCCTGTTGTAGTCGGTCGCCGTGTTGTAACCTCAGAACTAGATCCGCAGCCCCTACGGACCTACCGTAGGTCAACTGGTAAAAACACTCCTTGACCAGGCACGTTTACGGAGAAAAAGGTTTTGCTTTCCGTTCATGTCATTGTCCTGCAAGATTAAGGGCCGGTTTAGATGCAAATTTTTTTTGCAAAATGGCACTGTAGCGCTTTTCGTTGTTATTTGGCAAATATTATCCAATCATGGTCTAATTAGGCTTAAAAGATTCGTCTCGTCCATTTCGTCTAAACTGTGTAATTAGTTTTATTTTTTATCTATATTTAATGCTTCATGCATGTGTCCAAAGATTCGATGTGACGGAGAATCTGAAAAATTTTGCAAAATTTTCTGGGAACTGAACAGGGCCTAAGGCTATCCGCACTCATCGTACTCTAAATTCATCCTCTAAAAGGAATATTCCGTCCTAGTCATCGAGATTTCATCCTCTATATCAATTTCTCCCGCACCCATTTATACTCTATATCATCCTCTATCCACTGCAGGGCCCACTCGTCAGATTTTTTTCATTTTTTTTCTTTTTTCCCCTTTTTCTCTTTCCTTTCCTTCTTTTTCCCCTCTCATCCTTTTCCATTCGACCGCGCGCCCTCCCTCCCCACTCTCTCTCTCTCTGTCGGTCGGCTCCTCCCCAGCCTCTCCCTCCCCGGCCATGGCGGTCCTCGCGCTCCTCCTCGCGACGGGCCTCGGCGGTGGACCAGCCCCCTCCCCGCGCCGGCAAGCCCCGCCCCCGCCTCTCCCTCCTCGCGGCCAGAGCTCGCGCGGCGATGGCGGCGAGCGCGCGCGGCCCTGGCCAGCGCGCGGCGGCGAGCGCGCGGCCTCCTCCTCCGGCTCCGGCGCGGGGAGCGGGCGCGGCCTCCTCCTCCGGCAGCACGCGGCCAGCTCTCCCGCGGCGGAGCTCCTCGCGGGCGGCGCGGTGGAGCTCCTCGCGCGGCGGCGGACCTCGCGGTGGAGCTCGGCGGGCTTGGCGCGGCCTGGGGCAGCGGCACCATGGCCCTGGGCCGGCGAGCTGACGCGGTCCTCCCCGCGCTCCTCCTTGGCCGCCATGGACGACCTCCTCGCGCTCCTCCCCGCAGGCGAGTGGCACGAGGACGAGCGGGCCCGTGCGCGCATAGCGGAGGTCCGGTACCGCGGCAAATTTGGCGGACGGAGCCGGTGATACCGGACGCGCAAAAGCGATAGCGTACCCCGCTGCACCGATTCCGTCCGCTATCCGCGTGTAGCGGACGCGGATACCGCACGCGGTGCGGATAGTCTAATCCATCCCACAATCCACACGTTTTCTTCCAGAAGGAAATTACTCCTTTTTTTTAACAAGAAAAGACAGTGCTAGTAGTATAGGAGTATCAACCTTTTTCTGACGAAGGGCCGGACTAGTCATCGTCCTTCGTGCCATGCAATATCTGGACGATTCTGGTAGTAGTAGCTGCTAGGCTGCTGCTGACGGATTAGGCGATACGACGTGGTTGAGACTTCAAAGACGGCGTCGTGTTTCCCTTTTTTATGTCCGCCGGCATCCACGAGTCACCGCGGTTCGCCGGCCATTTCTCAGCAACCAGCTCGCGTTTTCTTCACCGAGAATTGACTCGTCCGGTCGTCCCTCTCAAAAGTCAGAACACATGTCGGCCACGGCAAGCGAAGGTTTCTCTCATCCTTGGCTTCGTGACGGCGACATCAATTATCCACGTCTCTCTGTGTGCTGACGACGCTTTGTTGGTTTGAGCTTATCAACTAAATCAGTCAGTCATTCAGCAGTATTTTTCTCTCACAACGAATCAGCAAACAGTACTTTCAACCATGCTAAGCGAACATGATGATTCTTGGCTGATAACGAGATTGACGACAACCCGAGCAGTATTGGTACACGTACATAAACCGGAGATATGGCCGTTGGCCGAGGACCCTTTGGGAGGCTTGAATTTCATAAGATTTGTGCAAGATTTTCACAAGCAAAACACAGAAATTAGGAAATTTTTCTATGTCTCAAAGAGGCCTGAATCTTATCATCTGAATTGATGTAGCCTATATCAAACTGCACCAGGCAATGATATCGAACTTTGTAGAAAATATATAGTCCTGTTTGTTCATTGAGCACAGACATGTTTAAAACCGCTAATTGGTTTTTTGTCATTTTTTTTGCAACTTGTCGTGCTTTTTGCTAAGAGGTGAAAATTAGTTGGTAGAAATTTCTTATAGCGGTCTTAAAATATAGAGCATTATTTGATAATAACTAATCTAGGTCGCTAAACTTGCCTATTAATTAGTTTGTTCGATACAGTGCCCGCAAAATAATTCCACCAAAATTCAGCTATGAGAACTTTTTGTAGGTTATCTCTGTGACTTTGAATCAATCATGCCCACCTTTACAATGAGGCCCATGTGCCAGTGACTTCAAGTCATAGACGTCAAAGTTAGAGGATCTATTTCCTTATGTTAGACATATTTTTTGTGCTGATGACATGTGCAATTTTAGTGTAAGTTATAAGAACACCTCCCAATTGCTAATAACATCGGTTCTTTTTTTTCGCAAACATGCAATTTTGCATGTTTTTCAATAACATCAGTTCTGAACATACAAAAATTTTGGTTCAAGTAATCCTATTTCGGATATTTTCATGCTTGCCTACTGATGTGCTTTTCATACAATGCCAGTAAAATGGGTTATCCCCAAATTCAATTATGTACACTTTCATAGTACTGTATATCGTTTTCAAGACTCTGCTACATGCATTTTTTGCGAGCACACATGTGCTTTTAGGGAAAGTTACATTGCCTCTCAACTGCTCATGCCTTTCGGTTTTAGAAACCGAAATAACATTGGTTATCGAACAAAACAACTTTTTGGTGAAAACACTCATATTTCGGATCTTTTCAAGCTTGCCTATGGATATGTTTGATCCAATATCGACAAAAATGGTTATGCCCGTAGGTTATTTGTTTTTTAAGATCATGTTACACACACTTTTTTTCTTGAGGACACACCTATTTTCTAACAAAGTTACAAGAGCACCTCCTAGTTGCACTGTGGTTTTGTAAACCAAAATAACAAGAATGGCAATACTCTTTACTGAGCATCCGTCCGGCCGAACGGGACGGACCCGCCTGCCCTCGCGTCGTGCGCCTCGTGCGCCTTGTGCCTCATGCCTCGCGTGCCTGTGGCCTCGTGCCTCATGCGCCCCACCCGTGCTTGACGCTTACACCTCACACGCACGCGTTGTGCTCCGCCGCACCTCACGCCTCCCGCCTGGACTCGCGCTGCGCACATGAAAGGTCCGACCTCCGAGCCGTGGCATCGAGCTCCATGCTGGCGTCAAGCTCCGCATCACAAGTGTCCAATTGGAGGGCAACAAGTAGATGAGCACATGTTCCAACCGTATATTTCATGCGTTTTAGATGTATGTTGTTAATGTTTCATCTGATTGTTGCAAAAGTAGATATGGTGTTACATATGTTGTAATGACTATACACATATGATGCATGTGTATGTTTCAAATGTTTCGGCTGTTTCAAACGTATGATGCAAGTGTTTTATCTAGATGTTGCATATATTGCGGTGCCCATACACATATACTGCAAGTGTATGTTGTAAATGTTTCATCTGTTTCGGACGTATGTTGCGGCAAATGCTTTTTATGTAGCAAGTGTTTTATGAGCAGGCGCAACAAGAGGGTGCAGGCGAAGGTGGTCCCCTCGGATACGACGGCCCCTGCGTGCGCGGCTGCAGATGCGGAGCACAAACCTATATCCATGGGTGGGGCAACAGGCGCGGAGCACGAAATTACATTCATGGGCGAACAACAGGCACATAGCATGAAGCTGTATCCATAGGCAGACAGCAGGCGCGGAGCACAAGACGAAGCGGAGTACGAAGCTACATCCATAGATGCCCTAAGGGTATCTGTATTGAAAATAGACGGGCAACAGACTCGAGCGTATGGACGGACACCACATCTGGACGTCCGCGCGCTAGTCTCTTCGTAGCGAGAAACCGGTTAAAGTAACAATGTTTCGGTTCTTCTCGAGATTTCCTATTCATATGATACGGCCATACGGGCAACACATGTTCGGCCAAAATCCAATTACGTAGAACTCTAGTACTGTTTATGTTTTTTTTAAGATTTTGCCACACATGCAATTTCTTTGAGAGGACACATGCATTTTTTAGGAAAGTTACAAGACCTCCACCTAATTAATCATGAGTTTCGGGTTTAACCGAAACAACATCCATCATCAAATAATTTATTTTATTAAAATAATTATTTTTTAGATCTTTTCAAGCTTGCCTATTATGTTTGATAAATACCAGTAAGGGCACGATGGGTTGCTACGGAATGATCTCCTGGATAGATTCCCGCTGAATTGCTTTTATTAATTTGAATAAGCATCATCAAGAGAATGATTTCTGGGTTCGTTTCATAACAACTGAACTAGCCCTAAAATGGTTTATGACAAAACTCAGTTGCGTAGAATTTTGCACACTTCATCCTTTTAAAGTTTTGTACATTATTTTTGCAAGGACACATTTTTTTCCTCAAAAATTACAAGAGCTCCTCACAATTGCTCGTGACTTTTTAGTTTCATTCACAAACCAAAATTCGAACAAACAAAATTTTTGGTTAAAGTATGGAACCTTTCCCACCTCCACATCTATACTACAAAACTTTATGGGTATCTTTTTCCTTTTGAATAGCTAAAATTCTGTAGCACGGACAAATCATTCTCAGTTAAAATTGGTCCCAAAATTGGTCCCGTTCGTCTGCATTATTTCAGCAGTACTTTTCAGCGAACAAATAATGTTTTTCTCTCACAACAAATTAGCATAAACCAAATTTCAGCGAAACGAGTCCCCATTATCTTTTTGGTTAAAATTTTTCTTTGTGAAGAAAGTATTTTTGGCCAAAATTACAGGAGCACCTCCCACTCGCAGATTTGGCAGAGCTGGAGAGTTAGAGCAACTCCAACGGTTTTGCATTTTTTGTTTGGCAAAAGATGGAGTTTGCCAACTCTCAAATCAATATGGGGAGGAGAAAAAAAGGTTATCTCCAACGATTTGGTAAAATTGACTTGCAAAAATCCAAAAAAGGAAACCCGGCGGCGCGGGAGGGAAAAGCGCACGTGGGAGTAGTGCGTGAGACGGAATGCCAAGCCGATCGCGAGCTTGCATATATGCCAATCCATCCCAGGATTTTGCCAAGTTAACAAAAATGCAAAGCCCATTTGCCAAACCGTTGGATAGGAGTTTTGTAGATTTTTTTGCAAAAACAGGAATGCAAAGCCCATTTGTAAAACTGTTGGAGTTGCTCTTACAGAGGACATGGGTGGTGGGTCCCACCTGCAGTGTGACCACGCACCAAACGAAGCCGTATCACGCGGCCTGAGCAGCCTCAGCTACGGGGTACGGCGCCCACCACCCTGCTGGACCCACTGCTCAGCGACCAAACTAACCACCTCGCCCTCGCCTCGAACCCTCGTCGACGATAAAGCACGCCATCCGCCATTATCCTGCTCCAGCCCATCACGCAAAAAAGGGTCCGAGGGCAACACCGCCAAAAAAAAAGGACAGGAAAAAAAGACGACAACCCGAACGCCTGCACGAATCGTCTCGAGCCTCTTCGTCGACGAAGTTATAAATAACCCCGTTCTGGTTAGGGTTGAGGATTTCTTCCTCTGGTCTCTGCTCGCCCCTCAAGAGATCGCCGGAAGAGGAGATTGCCCAACTGCTCGAGGCCTCCGTGTGGGGGTTCGCGCCGCGGGATCTGCGCCGCGCCGTGTGATTCCCGGTGGTGGTTTTGGCAGGCGGAGGCGGATTTCGCCGCGGCTCGGTCGGTTGATTCGGCGAGGCTGGGGCGCGGGGGCGGGCGATCGGGACACTGGAGCTGCGCCCACTGGCTGCGCGCCATGGCCGGGATCGACGACGGCGAGGGGGCGGCCGCCGCGCCGCCGCCTGAGTTGTTGCCGCAGCAGCGTATCGAGCAGGTGCGCCGCGTTCTCCTCGCTGCCCAAGTGTCTACCCGTGATCCTCCTTCCCCGCGACCCGTGCCGCCGCGGTGGTTGCCTGTCTTGTGCTGATTTGGTATTTGGTCCCGTGGCGGTGGGTGATTTGGGATTGGGATTTTTTTTCTTTTGCGGTTCATGGCCGTGAGACTTGTTGCTATCAGTTGTCAGTTGGCTGCTTGCCTGTTGCCATTCGCTTTGCTGGCACGACGATCAGTGTGTTTACTGTGATAGAAACTGGCGGCGGAGGGAGTTTGGGTGTAGGTGCTGTTTTTCATGCTAGGGGGCGTTTTTTCCAATATAATGTTGTTATACTTACAGATGCCACTTTGGTGTTATATTCCTTCTTATTACTGCTTCATATAAGAATGTGCCGTTTTTTTTCTTTTGGTTTATAAGATATATGGACGAGAGATTCTTCAGAACTAGGCGTCTTCGTTAACTGTGTTGAACAGAATCAGCTATATGGTTACAATATTATGAGCTTCGCTTCATAATTAATTAATTTAAACGATTCATCAAGGTTTTTTAGAAATTTGCTGATGCACAACATTACCCTCTCTCTGCAGAAGCTCATTCTCTATGGAGTACCTGAAGAACAGCTGCAAGGGCACCAAGAAGGCCTTGTCTGGTACATGGAGGAGCACAAGGAGCAGATACCTGATATTGTAAGGCACATCTTGTCAGTAGGTACTGATATTTCAGAGGCCCGGAAGGCCTCAAAGAAGGATGCAAACAGCAGCAGCAATGGCGATGCATACAGTGAGAGTTTGTCATGGCTGCAGTGGTTGATGTTCAAAAATGAACCAGGAGCGATGCTTGATGACCTGGAGCGTTCCAATGCAGGGGAGCGTGCTGTCTGTGGGTCTGTCTGGGGGCACAATGACGTTGCTTATCGCTGCCGGACTTGCGAGAGTGACCCCACATGTGCAATTTGTGTCCCGTGCTTCCAGAATGGCAATCACAAGGATCATGATTACTCTATCATGTACACAGGGGGTGGATGTTGTGACTGTGGAGATGCAACTGCTTGGAAGCGTGAGGGCTTCTGCTCAAAGCACAAGGGGGCTGAGCAGATCAAGCCTCTTCCAGAGGAGCTTGCGCATTCTGTAGGACCTGTTCTAGATGTCCTCTTGCAGTTCTGGAAGGAGGCGCTATGCCTGCTGGAACCACCCCATGCAAAGGGTGGTGATAGTAGCTCGTGCAAGAGGATTGCTGAAGAGTTGACAACTTCTATCTCTAGCATGCTGCTTGAGTTCTGCACACGCAGTGAAAACCTTCTTAGTTTTCTGTCCCTAAGGATCCGTGAGTTCCCTGATATGTTAGATGCATTAATAAGGTCAGACAGGTTTCTTGACAAGAAGGTTGCCAGAAAATTGCATGAGTTTCTATTGAAGCTTATCAGTGACCCTGCTTTTAAGTATGAGTTTGCCAAGGTTTTCATACGCTACTACCCTATCACATTTGAGGAAGTTATTAAAGGCTGTAATGATTCACTACTGGAAGGCTATCCACTGATGACAACTTTTTCTGTGCAAATATTCACTGTGCCTACATTGACTCCAAGGCTTGTGCGCGAGGTTGATTTGTTGGGTGTCCTCCTTGGATGCTTGACAGATCTGTTTCTCTCTTGCATCGGTGAGGATGGTCGTTTACAGGTATGCTTTTGTTTCTGCTTTTTATGGCTCAAAGAATTTAATGCTCATGTGAACCAGCATCTGGTATGTTGGCATATTCTCTGAGTTGTTTGTAAATTTTAGGCTGACTAAAGATTATTTTAGTTATGCATCTGTCCTGCTTATTTCTAGCATAATAAATAGCATAGCCACTCAGATAACTGGGAATGAATTAATTGGATGAATCATAAACATTTGAGGACCAGACCCTTGTTGGTTTCTGTTTTGAGATGTGGCATTGGATTGGAAAATATTCATAATAAGACAGATTGACTACACTGTCATTTTATATGTCAACTTAATGCATTGTGACTTTTAGAGTGCACCTTTACTTTCTTATGGTCATGGGATACCCTTTTTCACTTTGTTATTTGCAGACAAACAAATGGGGGAATTTATATGATGCTTCTATCCGATTACTGGATGATACACGCTATGTGTTGAGTCATGAAGAGGTTTCTAAGCATGTTGCTTATGAGAGGCCTGATCTAACTAGGTCATGGATTAAGCTCTTATCACTTGTGCAAGGAATGGATCCTCAGAAGGGAGTGACAAGTATTCATGCTGAAGATGAGAACGAGCATCTATCTGCGCCATTTGTGCTGGGGCACTATCTTGGAATTGTCCAGAATCTTATGATGAGGGGATCATTTTCTCCTCCTGATCAACATGAATCAACTGATGTGACAGTTTGCTCCACTGCGATAAAAGGGGTGGAAAGTGCTGAAAACCAGCGGCATGCAAAAGTTGGGAGGGTCTCCCAGGAGAGTTCTGTATCCAATTTAAGCAGCAGAGACAGCTCTTTGTGCTGTGGATTGCCATCACCTGCTGCCTGGTTAATTCTTCAATGCCTGAAAGCTATTGAAAGTTGGCTCTGGCTGGAAAATGATATAGCTCTGAGGAGCAAACTGTCATCCCTTGATGCTAGCAGCAATGATTCTCACAATTTTATGGCTTCGCTTGAAGACCCGTGGAGTTCTCTTAAGGGAAACAGTTCAAGAGGCATCAAGATAAATGAAGGATCACAAACAGATTGTACTACAGATTATTATGAGGCATCTAGTTCTCCTGTTCAAGGTCAAGGCAACCGGATGCAGATTGACCAGGAAGGGATGTCTCCGGTTAGTAACAGTACAGGCAAAGGGAAGATGCATGACAGCAGCAACACTACAGATGTACAGTTGCACCCTGAGGATGCCGTTACTTATACTCTGACTGATGGTAGCATTTTGTATGCTCATCCAGATTCAAGAATCGAGGAACTAGGAATACTCAATACAAGAGAATGGCCTCATGTTGTCTTTGATGTCAGTTCACAAGAAACATCTTTCCATATCCCTTTGCACCGTATGCTTTCGTTACTATTGCGGAAGGCAATGAAGAAATGTTTTGGAGAGGATAGACATTCAGATGTGCAATCCAATGAGTTCTTTTCTCAGATACTTAGAGGTTGTGAGCCCTATGGGTTTGCTTCAATTGTTATGGAGCATCCACTGAGAGTGAGAGTATTTTGCGCACAAGTGCGTGCTGGAATGTGGCGCAAGAACGGGGATGCAGCTATCCTGAGTGCTGAGTGGTACCGCTCTGTGCAATGGTAATTCCATAATGATCTCATGTCAATTCAATGTTCGAATATCAGACCTGATGTCAATTCAATGTTCAAATATTAGACTTCATTTCAATTCAATGTTCAAATAATAGTGCTGAAGTTATCTTGTTGCCCCCATTTTCAGGATTGACCAAGGTTTGGAGTCAGATCTGTTTCTGCTTCAATGCTGTGCTGCCCTATCTTCTCCAGAGTTCTTTGTGCGGACAATTCAAGAGCGATTTGGTCTGTCCAGTTATACAGATTTGGGACTTGCAGAGCAAAACGAGTAAGCCCAAAGCTGCTTGTCTGTTTCTGTTTCTGCTTTGTATTTTTTCTTCAATTTATGGCATTACCTTCCATGTATAGTATTTATGGTTTGTTGTGGTCACTTCTGTTTCCATCTCTACCGACTCCTCCGTCCTGAAATATAGTGCATTGTGACTTCTAAAATTTGTACTGAATTATAATGCATTCTATGTAATAGCTATGTATAGATTTGGCAAAATTTGTGAAAAAGGAAACCATAATTTGAGGAGAAACTCCTTAACTGGAATAATCCATGGATACATGCGTCATTTGAGTGTTCCCTTAAGTTGTCTTAAATTTTTTAGAATGCACTCTTTTACGGACGGAGGGAGTACTAAGTAAAGTTTGATGGTGACAAAAGTTAGCACAACTCATTCCATCTGCCTTGCATCTTCACATCTTGTGTGGCTATGTATTGCTTGTTCTGTCTTTGGGCGCTAGTAAGTGTTCCTTCTATCAGTAGATTTTCTGTCAACACGAAAAAGGAACAATCACAACCATTTCATTTGTTTCTGCCATTTTGGAACTTGATACTCAACTTGGTATGTTGTCAGAGAATGGTTTGGTTTGAAGTCTTTACTTCAATGCTTCCATTTTCAAATTTGAAGTATATATGTGCTCCGTGAAGAAATTTAACGTGGCACTGGGATGCTCAGAAAGTTTTATTTCCTCCAGAAGCTGGTTGGTAGGAAACTAGGATAAATCCTTGTTAATCCCTCCGTTCAAAAGTCCATGTTGTCTGAGCAAATTGGATTTTTTCAAAAGTATTCATCATATTAGGTGGTCCTCCTGTCTTTTCTCGGTCTCGCGGGCATGCGACGCCTCGTATATACTGCGGGTTCATTACTACACCGTCCTCCTGTTATCCTCTTATACGGATCCATTGTCTGGTCTGTTTGTCATTCTACTAATCCACAGACGCAGAGCAACAAAGCCGTGGCCCGCAGGCTCCGCCTTGCTGCTGTGCTCCCGTGCTGTTGTGACGCCGCGTCGCTTCACTGCGCTGCTGTGCCGCCATGTCACTCCTCCGTGCAAACGCGCTGCTGCAAGCCATGGATAACCAGCGATTCACCGCTGGCACTGAGGATGAGCTCGTTCGTGGATTTAATTGGGCACCAGATTCATTCGATGAAGAAGACGATCACCAGGACACGAGTCCGAGAGCGAGGCTTCTTAATTTTCATCGATCGCGGTAGATTTTAGAGCCGTTGCAAAACTGATCAATTGTGCAGGAGATGCAATTGGAGCTGTATGCTTTGGCCGGTTTTGATGTCGTGTGGCTGGTGCAATTTGGAGTCTGGGAGAGGCATGCGCGTGCCAGGAGCTGAGCAGGAGACTTTCGTCTGTGTTAGCGCGTGGTTATTTCGGGAAACTGAACAGCCATTGGCGAGTTAAGTAAACAACAGCGATTAAATGAATTTTAGCGATTCTCCGGCCTTCCTTGGTCTCTGTGCGTGAGGCTAAAACAATTAGGAGGGAGTACACGAGAAAGTTTTAGTGTCTCCTGTTGGAGTATGTGTTTAGGCCCATGAGGCTAAGGCCCATGTGGCCCATGTATGGAACCTATATAGCTACCCTTCTAGGGTTAGCCCTAATCAATAGAGACTCATTTTCCAACATGGTATCAGCCTAGGTCTGGCCGCCCCTTTCCTTCTCCTGGGCGCCGCCGCTCCTGGCCTCTCCTCCTGGCCGCCGGCCACCCTCCTCCATGGCCGGCCGCCAGCCACCTCCCCCTTCCCCCACCTACTTCCATGCCTTTCCACCTCTTTCTTCTCCCTCATGGGCAGCTGCCGTTTCCTCCCGCCCCCTCCCTCCAGGCGCTGCCCCAGGGGCCGCCTGGCCGCCGCCCCTCTCTGGCGCGGGTGGCCAGCCCCTGCTCCGGCCGCCAGGGGGTGGGCTGGCCCTGGGCGCCGCCATCCCCCATGCCGCCCAGCTCTCCCAGCTCTCTGCCGCCCACCTCTCCGCCCAGCTCCCTGCCGGCGCCGCCCAGCCCCCTCCCGCTGGTGCTGCTGTCGGCGCCCAGCCCCCACCCGCCCTCCACCTCTGCCGCCGCTCCTGGGGACACCACCCCTGCCCATGCCCTCACCACTGCTGCCGCTCCTGGCACTGGGGGGGGGTCCTGAGGCGGGCACGGAGACCGGGGCTGCCGATGGTGATCTCCAGCAGCCGCAGCCCATTCACCCACAACCACAGCCCCTCCTCCGGCCTCTACAGGCGTTGCCCGAGGGTCTCGGCCTGACTGGACTGAACCTCACCCTCGCCGCTGCTCTCATCGCTGCCCGGACCGCCGCCGCGGAGGGCCAGGCCCGCGTGCGCGCGGCCGCTCTCGTGTGGGAACGTGAGCGCGACGCGGCCGACGCCCTGGCTCGCCAGATCGCCGAGGCCGAGCATCTCATCTCTCCCGCGGGCCAGGACGCCGGCGCCACCTCCTCTGCCTCGCCGGGACGCCGCATGTCACACACTGCCGTCCTCTAGCACGACCCGGCCGACCCGCTCGTGGCTCAGCTGCACTACCAGGCGGGGGGGGGGGGGGTCCAGAACATTCGCCTGCTCGTTCCGGTCGTCCTCGAGCCGGAGTCGCCCTCGTACGCCTGCTGGCGAGACCTGGTGCTCCTTACCCTTCGCCGCTACGCCCTCGACGACCACGTCCTCGTCGACTCCTCCGTCGCCGTCCAGACGCCGTCGTGGCTCCGTCTCGACAGCATCGTCCTCTCCTGGATCCTGGGGATGATCTCTCTGGACCTCCACGACCTCGTCCGCACCTCTCCGGACGCGCGCCGGGCGTGGCTCGCTCTTGAGGGCCAGTTCTTGGGCAACGTTGAGGCCCGGGCTCTGCGTGTCGACGCGAGCTTCCGCACCTTCGTCCAGGGTGACCTCTCCGTCGGCGAGTTCTGCCGTCGGATGAGGGGCATGGCTGACTCCCTGGGGGACCTCGGGTGGCCTGTCGAGGATCGCATCTTGGTCCTCAACGTCCTCCGGGGGCTCAGCGACCGCTACGCCCACCTCAGGACGTGGATCACCCGCCAGAGGCCCTTCCCCACCTTCCTGGAGGTCCGTGACGATCTTGTCATGGAGGAGCTCACGCAGGGCCTCCAGCCGGGACCCACCACTTCCACAGGGTCCTCGTCCTCCTCGACGGCCCTGGCTGCTACTTCGCCGCGTCCTCCTACTCCACCACGGTCGTCCGCTCCGCCACCGTCGTCTCTCCTGGGCCCTCCTCCCTCCGGGCCGAGCGGAGGTGGGGGGGTCGTGGCTCTCGTCGTCGCCGTGGAGGGGGCCGCGGGGGTGGCCGGGGCGGTCACCCCCAGGCTCTGGCACCGGCTGGGACACACGGGGGGCACCATGGCCTTCGTTCCAGAACCCGTGGTCCGGTCGCATCTCCATGTGGCCCTACCACGCCCCCGGAGCCGACACTCGCCCACCAGTGGCCATGCTCACCGGAGCTCCTCCTGCTAGTCCTTCACCCGGCGCCTTCCCTGCTACGCCGTGGCTTCCACCCTACGGGACTCCACCGGGGGTCACCGGCTGGGACCAGGCGGCCCTGGCTCGCTCGTTCAGCACCATGGGCCTGACACCTCCGGTCGGACCCGAGTGGATCGCTGATTCGGGGGCCACCTACCACACTACTCCTGACCCCGGTATACTTTCGTCGATTCACTCTCCCTCTTCCTCTCTTCCTTCGTCCATTATGGTCGCTAATGGTTCTTGTATTCCTGTCTCGTCTGTGGGTACCGCCGGTGCTCATGGCTCCTTTCGTCTTCCTGATGTTTTTGTTGCTCCTTCTATGGTTCATAATCTTCTTTCTATTCGACGTTTTACAGCTGACAATTCTTGTTTTGTGGAATTTGACTCTTCTGGTCTTACTGTAAAGGATTTGGCTTCCCGGCGTCCTCTGCTCCGATGTGACAGCACCGGGCCCCTTTACACTCTTCGCTTCCCGGCGGCTCCTTCGTCTTCTTCACCGTCCGTTTTGTCAGCTACCTTCGTCGCTTCTACTTCCTCTACCACCTGGCACCGGCGCCTCGGCCATCCTAGACGTGATGCCCTGATACAGCTCAGTCGTAGCTCCGGTCTTCCATGTACTCGAGCTCATGATGAGCAACTGTGTCATGCGTGCCAATTGGGCCGACATGTTCGTCTTCCTTTTTCTAGTTCTACTTCCCATGCGGCCCGTATTTTTGATCTTGTACATTGCGACCTATGGACATCTCCTATTCTGGGTATTTCTGGTTATAAGTACTATCTTGTGGTTGTTGATGATTTTTCGCATTATTCGTGGACTTTTCCTCTCCGCGCGAAGTCTGATACGTTTACCACGCTCCTCCACTTCTTTACTTGGGTGTCCACACCGTTCGGCCTCACCATCAAGGCCGTCCAGTGTGACAATGGTCGCGAGTTTGATAACTCCACCGCCTGAGATTTCTTCCTCTCTCACGGTGTTCAGCTCCGCATGTCTTGTCCATACACCTCTTCGCAGAATGGCAAGGCTGAGCAGATGATTCGTACCACCACCGACACCGTGCGTACCCTTCTGTTTCAGGCCTCTCTTCCCGCTCGCTTCTGGGCTGAGGGCCTGCACACCTCCACCTACCTTCTTAACCGCCTTCCTTCCGCGGCCTGCCCCGCTCCCACTCCTTGACAGAAATAAGTCCGTGTGTGGCTGGTCTTTGTGAGACTGCAACACATGGTCCTTGTGTCCTTGTAATAGCATCCTTGACTGCTTTTAGGACAGTAGTTAGCATCTTAGGACAGCATATTAGGACAAGCATCTTAGGACAGCATCGGCATCTTGACTAGCATCTAGGACAGCATCTTAGACTAGCATCTTAGCAGCATCTTAGCATATGCTTGGCTGGCTAGCAGCCCTATAAATATGTATCCCCAACCCCTCAGGTTGGCATGGCATTGTATGAGTTTGTGTGAGAAATAAACCAGAAAATTGCCCCAACTCCTAGTGTCATCCTCTCTCGATGAGAGTAAGGATTCAGCTACTACCAAGAGTGCGAATCCAGCGACTAACACTCCTCACCACGCCATCTTCGGTACCCCGCCGCGGTACGATCACCTCCGCGTGTTTGAGTGTGCGTGTTATCCCAACACCGCTGCCACTTCTTCCCACAAGCTGGACCCTCGCTCCACGCTCTGTGTCTTCCTCGGGTACTCTCCGGATCACAAGGGGTACCGGTGCTTTGACCTTACCTTCCGACGGGTTCTCATCTCTCGCCATGTGGTATTCGATGAGTCTGTCTTTCCCTTTTCCAGCACTACCACCCCTCCGGTACCTGACCCACCCTCCCTGTTTCCCACTGACCCGGTGGTCCAGCCACCTTTTTCGTGGTCTCCTGCAGGTACCGCTTCGCCGCGCGCCGGCCCGGCCCCCGGTCCCGGATCCCCAGCGGGTCCGGGCCCGTCGTCCTCGGGTGCGGCCCCGTCCTCTCCGGTTGGTGCAGACCCGGGGCCTTTGTCCCCCGCTTCTGCCCCGGGGGGGGTCGTGTCGGTCGCCGATGTCGGATCCCGTCCCGGCACCTGCCCCGGCACCTCCGTCGAGGTTCGCCGCGCCGGTACGGGTGTACCAGCGCAGGCCGCGGCCGCGGCCGCTGCCGCTCGTGCTCCCTTCTCCACCGGGGACACCGACACCACCGCCACAGTCCCCGCCGGCTCGTGGTGCCCCGCCGGTCTACCACCCGCCGCTGCTTCACCGATACCCGCGGCATGTTCATCCGATGGTGACACGACACGCGGCTGGCACACTGCCGCCTCGTGCCCTCGAGGCTTCGACCGGCGACGCGGTGGTCTCTCCAGTACCCTCTTCCGTCCGCGACGCCCTGTTGGACCCTCACTGGCGCCGCGCGATGGAAGAGGAGTACGCCGCGCTACTCGCCAACCAGACGTGGGAGTTGGTGCCCCGGCCGCCAGGCTCCAACGTCGTCATCGGCAAGTGGATTTGGACCCACAAGCGCAGGGCCGACGGCTCTCTCGAGCGCTACAAGGCTCGGTGGGTCCTCCGGGGTTTCACTCAGCGCCCTGGCGTCGACTACGATGAGACCTTCAGCCCGGTAGTCAAGCCGGCCACCGTCCGTACCGTGCTATCGCTGGCGCTTGCTCGGTCTTGGCCCGTCCACCAGCTGGACGTCAAGAACGCCTTCCTCCACGGCCTTCTTACCGAGACGGTGTACTGCAGTCAGCCGGCGGGGTTCGTCGACACCACCCGTCCTGACATGGTCTGCCGGCTCAACAGGTCCCTCTACGGCCTCAAGTAGGCACCTCGGGCGTGGAACCACCGGTTCGCCGCTTTCCTGCTGACCCTGGGGTTCATGGAGGCCAAGTCTGATACGTCCCTGTTCGTCTACCACCATGGAGCCGACACTGCATACTTGCTGCTCTATGTTGATGACATTGTCCTCACCGCCTCCAGTGAGCCACTTCTTCGCCGGATCATCACCGCTCTCCAGCAGGAGTTCGCGATGAAGGATCTGGGTGAGCTCCACCACTTCCTCGGTGTCACTGTGGAGCACCGTCCTACCGGGCTCCTACTTCACCAGCGACAGTACACTTGGGACATCCTGGAGCGGGCTGGGATGACTGACTGCAACCCCTGCTCCACTCCGGTCGACACTCAGGGCAAGCTGTCTGAGGCTGAGGGACCACCGGTGGCCGATCCCACTGCGTACAGGAGTCTCGCCGGGGCCCTTTAGTACCTCACCTTCACCCGGCCGGACATCACCTATGCAGTTCAGCAGGTCTGCCTCCATATGCATGACCCCTGGGAGCCTCACCTCACGGCTCTCAAGCGCCTCCTCCGCTACCTCCTGGGCACGCTCGACTACGGCCTCCTCCTCCACCGGGCCTCCTCCACCGACCTCACCGTCTACACCGACGCTGACTGGGCTGGGTGCCCGGATACTCGCCGCTCCACCTCCGGCTACGCCGTCTTCCTGGGCGGCAACCTGGTGTCTTGGTCGTTCAAGCGCCAGCCGGTGGTCTCCCGGTCCAGCGCCGAGGCGGAGTACCGTGCCGTTGCTAACGGCGTGGCGGAGGCCGCCTGGCTCAGGCAACTGCTTGCGGAGTTGCACACTCCGCCCTCCCGGAGCACACTGATCTACTGTGACAACGTCAGTGCGGTCTACCTCTCCACCAACCCCATCCAGCACCAGCGGACGAAGCATGTGGAGATCGACCTCCACTTTGTCCGTGATCGGGTGGCCATGGGCGAGGTGCGGGTCCTTCATGTTCCGACGACCTCCCAGTTCGCGGACATCTTCACCAAAGGCCTCCCGTCCTCGACCTTCGCCGAGTTTCGCTCCAGCCTCAACATCACCGGTGGCTAGTTGCGTCTGTGGGGGGGGGGGGGGTTGTGTGTGTTCTTTCTTGCTCAGCCTTGAACTCCGCTGCGCCGGTAGTTCAGACTGCGGGGGGGTGTTGGAGTACGTGTTTAGGCCCATGAGGCTAAGGCCCATGTGGCCCATGTATGGAACCTATATAGCTACCCTTCTAGGGTTAGCCCTAATTAATAGAGACTCACTTTCCAACATCTCCAAAACCTGGTTAGCAGGAAAGTAGGATACCATGTACCCAATCTGTTATAAACGAGCCACACTTGTTTCTGTTAAATCCCAAAATTATAGGTCCATTGATGGCAGTCACTCCCTTCCTTTTTGTATGAAGTCCTGGAATCTGAGCCATCAGACTTTCTAAAATTAGTTAATCGTTTAAGATCATCACGGTATGCTATGCTACATGAATATTGTCTTCACAAAAAGTATAACTTTATTAGTATCAATTGGCATTATGTTAGGGAAACTATTAGTCAAAAACATATCTTTGCCAGGCACTGTGTTATCTTGCTGAGCTAGAACTTGGAACAAGCAAGGCGTTTGGATTCTCAGCAAGCTTTACCTTAGGTTCCATGTTGGCAAGCTTACCTCGGGCTGGGGAGGTTTGGCTTGCCCAGCCCGCTAGGCGAGGCTAGCTTGCTGGAAAACCAACTGGCCCCTAAAAAAAAATCTTTATTCATGAAAGAACGGCGATAGCATTTAGTTGTATTCAAATTCAAAATTATCTAAGGTGTTGATGAGGTCTTTGTTATTCAATTTGTTCTCCGTAATCCATGACATCAAAACAAGGTCTAAGGAAACACAGTGTCCTTGCTTGCTTTTTTGTCTTAGTTCATAGACTAATCATTTACTTACATTTTCTTAAAACTGAAGATTTTGTTATGCCACATTTATGTTCTGATAATATCTTGTTTTCAGGTTTGAGTCAGTTCTAATGCAAGAAATGCTGACTTTTCTTATACAATTGGTTAAAGAACGTCGTTTTTGTGGGCTTTCCACAGCAGACAACTTGAGGAGAGAACTGATTTATAAGTTAGCTATTGGAGACGCCACTCATAGCCAAATTGTTAAGTCTCTTCCTCGCGATCTTGCGTCAAGTGACCAACTTCAAAATGTTTTGGATTCGCTGGCAGCTTATTCTAATCCATCTGGCATGAAGCAGGTACTGTCCTTCAATTTCTATAACATGTTTCTGAAAATAATCCAAAAATGGAGGATTAACATAAAACCTTATCACAGGGTAAGTATGTACTTCGCAAATCATGCTGGAAGGAATTAGACTTGTATCACCCCCACTGGAATTCTAGGGAATTGCAAATTGCGGAGGAGAGATATTACCGTTTCTGCAAAATTTCTGCCCTTAATGCTCAGCTACCTCAGTGGACTCATGTTTTTAACCCCCTCAGAAGTATTTCTAACATTGCAACCTCGAAGGCTGTCCTTCAGATTGTCCGTGCCATTCTTTTTTATGCTGTTTGCAGTGATGCATCATCGGCATCACGTGCCCCTGATAATGTTCTTGTGACGGGTTTGCATCTTCTTTGGTTGGCACTTGATATATGTGAATCTGAAAGACAGATACATGCTGGTCAGTATGGCATGGACGTGGTGCAGCATGATGATGGATCATGGGTTGTTCTGTCATCTGCAGAAGAGGCTTTCCCCATCTTGACTTACTCCACTGAACTAGTTTCCCCAGTGTCTGACAAAGTAAAGAAAGAAAGCATGTTAACTCTGCTTGTCTCGTTAATGCACAAATACAAAGAAGAGAGTGATGCCACCTTTTCTGGATCCAAGTACTGTAATATCCCATCTCTCATTGAAATCTTATTAAAGAAATTTGCCAAGTTAAGTAAGGAGTGCATGGTTACATTGAGACAAATGGCACCGCATATAGTGCCTTCTACATCTGATCATACCAGTACCAAAGAAAGCCTAGGATCTTCTTCAGATTTCATGGAAAAGAAAGCAAAAGCACGCCAACGCCAAGCTGCAATTATGGTAAGATCTTTATTTGCAAAATTCACATAGTAATACTTTAATTATCCTTTTGACTTGTCTCAAATTCCAGCCTTAGTTAATTGTGAGATCTTTGTAGATGGGCTTACGAAAAATACAGAACATTATCACTTTATTTAATTTACAAGGTGCTAGTTCCGTGGTTTCCCTAGTTAGATGTTTATTTGGTTTTTCAGCCATCTAATGCCTACACTCTGCACTTGGCTCATTCTTAGGTTCTGAAGCTACTTGCTGACTTTCCTAAAAAAAAACTTGTTGACTTTTGGTCTCTCTTACACTAAGCACAATGTTGTTCTGTTGTACCATATTTATTTAGGCGAAAATGAGGGCAGAGCAGTCCAAGTTTGCTGAAAGT
The DNA here is from genome assembly GCA_038087645.1 of Saccharum hybrid cultivar R570. Lineage (NCBI taxonomy): Eukaryota > Viridiplantae > Streptophyta > Magnoliopsida > Poales > Poaceae > Saccharum > Saccharum hybrid cultivar. The sequence goes on along the minus strand of JAQSUU010000112.1, from coordinate 5,261,088 downwards.
ATGAAGTCATCAGAAAACGAGGGGCATGATGTTACTATGTTGGAGACAGATGTGTCCAGTTCAACTGGAGTTGTGTCTGAGGAGTCACTACCAGTTTGCTCTCTGTGCCGGGACTCAGATTCCAAAAGCCCTCTCTGCTACTTAATCCTTCTTCAGGTACTCTATCTTATGATGCCTCATAGGTTCTTAAAGTAGTGATTGTTCTTTCTGCAGTATTTTGGTGTATGATATGATGCTTTCTGACCTATATTTAAAACACATGTTAATTCTACTTATTTTTCTTTTTGTTATGCTGATATATATGTTAAAGTACCATAGAATAATCTTTCATGTGTGTTCTATAATTCAGAAATCTCGGCTTGCAACCTTTGTTGAGATGGGTAATCCATCCTGGGAAAATCCAGCTCAAGTAAACAAGACTGTATCAGTCAAAAGGGAAGACTCAACCGATTCCTCAGTCTCTGGTTCTTCAACTTCTGAGGAACTTGTCAATGATACAACAGTAGAGCCATCATTTGATATAGACAACATGGAAGTTGATGCCTTTCTTGATTTTTCTAATGAGCAACATCCACTGATTAGATATATATCATCTTTCCCAACTGGGCATAGCAACAGCAATGCAGATGAAAATGTCTCGCTCGAGGCAATTGAGGCTGACATTTACAGTTCTATTTTAAATGATCTATTTGGATCCAGCAATGCACATATTCAGGATAGTGACCAAATGTTGCCATCAAATACTTCAAACATCACAGTTGATACCAAGAGAACTAGAAGCCCCAAGCGTTCAGTGCTGGGAACATATGTTAGTTGCCTTTCAGCAAAACACCACCATTCTTCTCTGTACGATGTAGCCTCAAAATCTTCTGCCTCTGTAACTACAAGAAACAGATTTGGTCCTGTTGATTGTGATGGCATCCATATATCTTCTTGTGGACATGCCGTGCATCAGGAATGTCATGATCGATATTTGTTCTCCTTGAAACAAAGGTATGCTGGACCACCCCCCATAACATTCCCTTTTTGTAACTGTAACTAGTTCTACACTTCTACTAGTTAGGAAATAGGTGTGTTACATTGCGCCTTTTAATTAGGTGTTACATTTCAATGAAAATCTCAGTTATAGGAGTACAAGTTCACAAAATGGTCAATTTATAGCCTTTATATGATTCATTTAATTTGTGTGGTATAGTTGATTGTTTGCCATCGGATAAGTCCTAGTTTCACGATTTACAATTAATTTAGTCAGGTTTCACTCCAGCATCTTTATTCTAAAATTTTTTCTGTCCATGCCGTTGCCAGATGCCATGTTTTTTTAAATAAAAAACTAAAGTCCTTATGGCATGGAATGAAATCGACTTGTTTGATGGCAAAACTGTAAATATGGTATATGGTGGACTTCTTTATTTATGACACTCTTAGGATACCTATTTAGTGTTCACGACCTGGGAAGCAGAAACTTACTATTTAGGAGGCCTACATAACTTATGATTATACATATTACTGGCCGCAATACTTCCATTGATTTGAGTCTATATCTGTTTGCAGTAACTTACACATTTGTTTATTTACAGATATGTCCGGAGACTTGGTTTTGAAGGTGGTCATATAGTTGATCCTGATCTGGTATGTGTATATATTTGTGTTTATAAAGTTGACTTTTTTGTTTTTGTTTTTGTTGATCCTTTGCTTAGACAATTCTTTTTGCAGGGAGAATTGCTTTGTCCAGTATGTCGCAGATTTGCAAATTCCATTCTTCCAGCATCACCTGATTTCTCTGGTAAAACATCAAGGATGGTGAGACCGTTTGTTCAAACCTTGACACCTCAAGTTGTTACACCTACATCAGATGTGAATAGAAATTGCTTACAGTTCCCTCGTGCACTATCTCTTCTTGAAAGTGCTGGAAAAATCGTTGGAGAAAGCAAGTTTTTAAAAGCTATATCTGGGAAGCTTAATGAAACTACAAATCCAGCCCTTGATCCTTGTATTCGAAGATTGGCTATGCTTTACTATCCTCGCAGTCACAGCAGTTTTTCACCATCTAAGAGGCTCAACCCATCCTTATTTCTCTGGGATACACTTAGATACTCTCTGGTATCTACAGAAATCGCTTCTCGTGGTAGGATGTCAAGCCACTCTGCTGAATCGAAGTCCTGCTTGGAATCTTTGCGTGGTGAACTTAATTCATCAAGTGGGTTCATATTGTCCCTCTTGTTCCATGCTGCTCACTCTGCACGGAATTTGAATCGTCTTGAGGTTCTTCTGAGGTTTGAAGGTATCCAACTATTAGCAGGTTCTATTTGCTCTTGTATTTCGGGTTATAAAGACATTCTGAATGCCACTAAGCAAAAAGGTATAGCTCATCCTTTTCCTTTACCTTGTTTAATGTATTTCCCTACATCTAGATACTATTTTCCCTCGTTTTGGAGTGTCTTCTTATTTCCACTTCTAAATGAATATCATGAGCTTTCTATTTCATTCAGTGGGGCTTTGATAAAAATTATGATTTTTTTATAAAACAAGTGGACTCCAGGGATTTTTATAAAGTGACCTTACGAGCAATATGTTGGTACTCAATTGTTATTGTTTCTGTTGAGCTGATTATAATGATAAATTGGTTCTTAATTGTTACTATTTCTGTTGTAGAACGGATTATAATTGCTTGTTTGCAGTGTTACTATTATCTTGTTGCTTTCCTTTTTTTTTTTTGCTGATTGGCATACTGGGCATTTTTTTTTTGAAATGATACTGGGCATAATTGTTTGTGTTGTGCTGGTTAATTGTAACAGTTTATGTCTCATATTTAGCAGGTTTCTTTTTGCTTGTGTTACCATTGCCTTGTTTGCTTTATTGTGCTGATTTGTATTTGTATACAGGACAGCAGGCAATATAACTGAACCTTTTTAGTTATTTCAGTTCTTATCTTATTTATTATAATTATACTATTTTTCCCTTATGAAAGTCCTAATGTTGTATTTCCTTTTTTTTTGTATTGGTGGTGGTGGTTAGTTTTATATTTTTATCTAACCAAGATCCTTGAGTTGATTTGACTTGCAAAGCGAAGAATTCTGGTCTAGGCTTACTTACATTTGCTTGAAGTAACCAATAAAACCTTATAACCTTTAAATTTGCATCCCACACTTTATGACATCATGACATCTTCTGAATTTATGTTTGTAAAACAAATGCTTAGCAGCTTAGGTAAAGAGGTTTCAAGATACTTTCATAAAGACCTAAGCATTCATTAAAGGAAAAATAAAACAAAAGGGTGCATACCAAGTCTTGTAGGTTGTGTACCTGTCAAGAAGGCTCTATTATATTGTATGTGAAAGTAGATGTGGCCTAATCTAAAGTCATTTTTTTTGCTTAGTTCTAATGTGTTTATCATAAAATGCTTACATTTGATTGTAGTATTTGGTCTTAATGGTCTGAACAAGCCAAAATGTCATATCGGGGATCCTGGAAGAAACATGAATTATTCTGTATCTCATGAGATCATGTCTGCTGATCACTTATGGAATGTGTTATCACTTCTCACGTTTTCATCCTTAACAGGCTCTTTGCCATCGATGGTTGATCCAGCCAGTGAGGGGGGCCTCTTCCCTGATATCCAATTTTGGAAACAATGTGCTGATCCAGTTCTTGCTCAAGATCCATTTTCTTCTTTGATGTCAGCACTTTTCTGTCTGCCTGTTCAGTTTCTGTCGTCTGCTGAATTCTTCATCCCTTTTGTCCATCTGTTCTATGTTGTTTGTGCCATTCAGGTATGCTGTTTTGCATTGCTTCCTCTTTATGTTTGCAGTTTGTATGTTAGTTGTATTAATTCTTAGCTTGTTTCAACATCAGCAAAGCTTTTTAGTCCCAAGCACATTGGGGTAGGCTAGAGCTAAAACCCAACATGAGCTATCAACAAAAAGGCAAAAGTAAGAGAAAATAGAAAAGTATATGTAAGGCATGAATAATAGTGATGTTGTTAAGAGGGTCTGAAGCCTGTTCATGGTTCAGGCATGTGCATAGTTGCTTTCCATGTGCTCCTGCTCAAGAACAATTTATAGCTTGCAACTACATGATTTTGATGTAGGCCCTGATAACATGCTACGGGGAGGAAACTTTTGATCGATCAAACTTCAATGACTGCCTTCTTAATGATGTTTGCAAGACAATGTCAGGATATGATATTGCCAGAGAGTATTTTGTATCCAAATATATCGATCCCTCTTGTCATCCAAAAGACATGGTCCGCAGATTAACATATCCATATCTTCGGAGATGTGCATTGCTTTGGGAGCTGCTAAGGTCGTCTGCCACATCGCCCTTGTATGACCGTTCCAATATTTGGGAAGGATCACATCTTTACTTGAGTAATAGCACACAAGACGGCAGTTCTTCACTGGCAATGGAACTGAACGGATTAAGAGAATTGGAAGACCTATTTCAGATTCAGTCGCTGGATCTGATTCTCCAAGATGAATCTGTACACATGCTGGCCTTAAAATGGTCTCAACATTTCTGTGAAGATTACAATCCCCGTAAATATAGAGGCACTCTCTTTTCTACCCCTGCAGTTCCATTTAGGCTGATGCAACTACCAGATGTATACCAGGTTCTCCTAGAAAGGTTTGGTCTGGTTCTTCTAAGCTGGGATGAGATTTTATGCGAGCTCTGCCTTTTTTCCTGGAAGGAACTGATGGCTTATAATTTTTCCATCTAGATATGTCAAGATGCAATGCCCTGATTGTGGCTCAGTGCCTGATGAACCGGCACTGTGTTTGCTTTGTGGCAAACTATGTTCGCCTAGTTGGAAACCATGCTGCAGGTGATAGAACTTTGCTTGTAAAAGTTCCTATTACCTTGTGTTGTGCCATAATTTATCAAACGCCTGCCCTAATTTTATTTGTTTGTAGGACTGGTAAATGCCAGAATCACGCATTGCAATGTGGTGCTGGTATTGGCATATTTCTTCTAGTGAGGGTACGTACTAGCTCATTACTTTTTTTTCCTTGAACACGCAGGAGAGCTGCATATCTTTTATATTAAGAAGAAAAGGGGCATGAGAAACCCCAAATAACAAAGAACCACCCTAGCTCATTACACATGATACTATTTTGTCCAGTATAGTGGCCTCTATTCTTTCTTATGTGAATATGCTTCAATTTTGATGGTCTTCTGCGCAGAAAACAACAATCCTGTTGCAGCGATCTGCTCGTCTGGCCTTTTGGCCGTCTCTATACCTTGATGCTTTTGGAGAGGAGGTATTGCTTAATTTCCTAATGTTTTGTTATTCTTTTATGGACTTATAGCTGTTACATTCTCCGCTTGAAATTTTACCTCCTGCTGATGAACCCACTTGTGAGCTTCTCCGCCACACAGAAGTTCATTTGGCCTCAAAATCAGATGCATGCTTACATGATGAACATGAAATAAAATGTCCCATATGTGAAATCTTTAGATGTTTGATTTTTCCTCGAGAACAATAACAATGTGAAATTGATTTCAAATCATCTGAATGACCATCAATGGATGATGTGACGGATCTTATCATTCGTATCTAGTCATAAACTACCACCCGTATATATATTAACCTCAATAATAAGGGAAACTCCTACGATTGAAACGGTGCATTGAGGAAAGTGGGCATTCTTTCATGACAATGTGAGCTTATGCTCTTTACCTTTTGGGATGTTTGGAACTTTGGATGCAGGATCATGAAATGCAGAGAGGAAAGCCTTTATATCTAAGTCAAGAAAGATACACAGCCCTGACGTATCTGGTAATCAGTCCACACCCTTCCCTGTATGCTTTCTCGACTTGATGTTTTATTAGGAAAAAAAAACGAGACCGAACTTAGGAAAATGGGCACCCAAATTCAAGCCGAGAGAGGACTTGAACCTGGGTGGTTGGGTGCACGACCACACCTCCCACCCAACCAGTTGAGCTAGGCTCACTTCCTGACTTGATGTTATTTGGAATTTGCACCTTGATTATAAATGAGATACATGTCCTTTTTTGTGTGATAGGTGGCATCTCATAGCCTTGACCGAACTTCTGAAGTTCTTCGGCAAACGACCATCAGCTTTTATGATTGAGTCCATTTTCCAAGGAACAATGTTCAAAGGTTTGGATTATTTATATGCCTTGTTTGATTCTAGAATACGGAAAGATTGGCATCCTTTTTTATCCCCAGTACCCCCTTAGTTCTTTATGTTCATTGTTCACAAACTTCAAACTTGTAATGGTTAGTTTGCCTGCCAAAAAGATGTAGTTGGGCAGCAATATGCATATTTTTCCCTAGGTTATGCGGTCACTATTTGCTTCTCTTAGTAGGCTTATTATACAAGTCTTAAATCATTAAATATGGAAAGAACAGATGGAATGATCTTATCATGTGTATTAGATCCAATGGAGCAAATAAACTGCTGTCAGATCACCCAGCCACAAACTACCATTAGTCAGAATGATTATTCATTAGTGTCCATTCTCTGGCATGTTGTATAGAAGAGTTGAAGTGCAACCACAGCACATGGTTCTCTCCACTGAATGCTCCCCCACACATTTTGAGCTGTGCACAAATTTCACGTTGCATCGTGATACATGATTTATTGTTGATTTGTCGTCTGCTTTGTCAGGATCTTGTGGATGTGCATATTGTGGGAACTGTAGTGCAACTTGGTGTTGATCCTCTCCGGTGATAACGGAAGTGTTACCTCAACCAAGGTTACAACCGCAAGCTCTTTTTGCTAATTATTGTGCCCGACGCTGTATCCTACCTGCTTTGTTTTCGTCTGTGACCGTTTCTCTCTTCCAGGTGGTGTAGATTCTGCAGTCTTGCCTCCATTCGTGTTCTGTGGCGCACTGGCCCTGCTGCCTGCCCCCTTGAGCCTAATGTACAGTTGTTTTCATTCTTTTTCTTTGTTTACTATTATTATCATGGCCGGTGCTCACAAAATGGCTACAGCTGCTGACCTTGTAACGTTCAACGATCGACTGCATGATCTGTATGTACAGTTCATAGCACCGGATTGGTGTAGTTTGTCAGTATGAAATGCAGTCAGCCAGGTGCCAGTTGATCGTCACCGAGTTTTATTTACCATGTTGCCCTGTGATCTGATGAATCTTTGAACCTGCGTGTTCAGCGGGAAGCGAGGCTATGGAACATTTGAATAAGATAGGCTGCTCGGCAAGATATTTCCTTGCATAGCAGTAGCTTAAGGACGATTCGAGGGTTCGTCAGGCGGGGACCAAATCCCCCGTTCACCTCCGTTGAGTTTCACTGCCTCCCTCTCCCACCAGTCTCGATCTGAAGCAGGACAGCAGTTCCCACCCACAGATCCTTCGTCGCCTTAGTTGGGCACAGGTGTGACGTCTTTGGTTAGAGCAAATCAAGGATGATGAACCTAAGGAGTTAAGGTCACTCGTGTTGACGAAATCCAGTCCACAAGTGCAGCGATGACCACGTGCAGCGTAGGCATAGGCACGTAGCACTCTGGAGTAGAGGCCCTCACGTGGTGGTATACACTCCTAGTCGGAGAGTAATAAACAAATACGATGATAAAATAGTATATTTACGTTCTGTGGTTATTTTAGTTTTTTAAGATTTTCGAAATAAATCTTTCTCAAACACGTACAGGCCTTTCGTGCACGATTGAATTAGCATCGTTTTTTTTTAAAAAAAAATCAGCGAGGTTTATTGATTGAAAGGGATTACATCGTTCATTATAAACTTGAATAATAAAATAGGGGTTCATGGTCCCAAATACAATTATATATTTTGTTTGCATGCCTCCCCTAGCTAGCTCATGTCCTGTCTGGTTTGCTTCCCTGCTATGATGCCCGATCAAGATCGTCTAAAATCCGTTCCAAGCAATATTACATTCATCATACATAGCGGCAGCTGAATTTGCCGAGAAACCTCCATGCAATCGGAATGGACGATTAGCCGGTTGCAACCGGCATGTTGTGCTAGCTGTAGCCCCTCCTTCAACGCATAAGCTTCCGCCATGGGTGCGTCCACTAGATAGGGGATGAAGCCGTGTGACGCTACTATCGCTCCCCTGGTCCAGGCTCTAATAGTAACTCTTATGCTTCCACATCCTGTCCTTTCGTCAAAGGAGGCATCAATGTTTACCTTCCTTGAGCCCTCCAAAGGTTTCTGCCAACCCTGTCTTACTTTGGTGCTCTTCGTTGTTGCCAGTAAGCCTGGGCAAAATACCAGTGGTAGAGCCCGGATTTCAAACTTGGGTATTCCTATTTCTACATCACAAAATTTTTTTTGAATCCATAGATTAGATTTAAAATATAATTTAGAGTAGTACATTATTATCTTTATCAGTTTCTTCTTCATTATGCAAACTCTAGGATTACAAGAACTCAAGAAGAATGTCTGCGTCACTATTAACTAAAAAGTTATACCAATCATATTCCCCCTGTTCGGCTGAGCTTATCAGCACGGCTTATCAGTCGTGGAACAATGTTTTTCTCTCACAGCAAATCAGCCACAGCCGGCTTATAAGCCAAAAAACAGCCTGCCGAACAGGGCCATTACAAATCCCAATTGTACTAATCATACTACAAATCCTAAATCAAGGCAATAGGATTTAGGAAAGATGCGCCTACCCCAGTCACCCATGCTAACTATGTGCGGCATTGCGGCTGGCTGGCCGTTGCAATTCTTGGCAGCCATGCTTACTGTGTGTTGCTGGGTGCTGGCTGGCCGGCCGGTCATATTCTCGGTGGATGGCCCTTGCTTCACGCCGCTGTGGAAGCTGTGAGGATGGCCCTTGCTTCACACTGCACAGCATTTGTAGACTGACCTGTGAACGAGCAAAGCGGATGGGAGTAGTTTTTTACTACGTTTTTACTTGAAAAACAGAGAATCAAGTCCACTATAAACTATGTATATGTGTATAATGGAGGAATAAGTGTTTTGTTAGCACAAAACTTGGGTATTCCTAGGAATACCCAGGCATACACGTAGATCCGCCCATGCAAAATACCCGATACCCATTACCCGTACCCGAAATACCCGAACCCGGACCCGAATTACCCGAACCCGAGGTACCCGATCCTAAATTCGGATAGCAATTCTGATTACCCGAAATAAGTTTGGGTAATTCGGGTAATATCTCATGGTACCCGAACTACCCAAACTACCCGAATATGTGTTTGTGTCTTTGTGTTTGTGATGTGTTGTCGGTGGAGCACTTGAACTTATCACTTTATTAGTATATGATTCTCTTTGTTTGAACAAGTAACTGTAATATATTATTCTCTGTAAATTGCTGTTGAATTTTTATACAAATCGTTGTTGAAATTATGTATAAAATTGCTATAAAAGTTTAGTGCAGTTTGCTCTTTTCTGTGAATTCGGGTATATTGGGTATACTTGAACCTGAACCCGAATTATCGGTAGTATAGTTTTTTCGAGGTGAATATCGGATAGCAATTTTCATTACCCAAATTTTGAATTACCCGAATTACCCGATCCGAAAAAATCGGGTAACCCGAACGCTTAGGCCTGGTTGCCAGCTTGTAACTCTTTGTTAGAGCGACAATGGACAATCCCGATCTTGGTGCTCTTTGGATGTTCTCACCATGGACAAACTGCCGTCTCTCCCACCAGAGATACCAACCTTCAGTGATTTTGTCCCAAATTCCTATCGATCTCCATACTACTTTTGGTCGGTCACAAGTGAACATCACATGTTTAATGTCTTCTGTCCCATTTTGACATGCCGAACACCCTCCAGTGTTGCTAATGTGTCGATTAGCTAGAACAACCTTGCATGGAATGAAACAGTGGAGAGCTCTCCAACCGAATATCTTGATTTTACCTGGCAGGTCTAATTTCCATAGTTGTTTCCATGCTTGACTTCTACTTGCACCACTAGCGACGTCTAAGTTCTTGGCCCATATTTACTTTTTCATTGCAATGATAAGCTGATTTCATCGAGAACATCCCGTTCCTATTATAATGCCATGCAACACAGTCATCTCTTCTCGGGGTGAGTGGGATCTACAGGATCAGGTTTGCATCAACTGGCCAAAAAATCGACTTCACCAAGTCGATGTCGCATGTTGTGTTTGAAATAGCATCGTATAGTAGTACAGTGTCACACGGAGCACGTCTTTCTACATCCTTTCTTATTAAAATAATAGAAATTTTATAGTAAAAAAATGTTCTCTAATAGTTTGTTAGAATAGATCTCCAAATATTGTAAGTCAGATTAAGTAATAAAAAATGGTAAAAAATGTCCTCTAATAGCTTCTCTAAATAGATCTTCAAATATTACAATAGCCAGAGATTAACTCTGAAATACGTATAAGATATAAAAGGAATTGTTGAGGGATAAAAAGACATAGGAGTGATTTTTATTTAAATTGCTCTCCACGTGATAATTTAGAGAGTGAATTTAAGAAAGTCTTTTGGGTCTATTTGGCAGAGCTGTGCTCCCTGATTCTTTGGTGAAGTGATTCTGAGGCTAAAAATGATTTTCTTTGATTTTTTAGCATAAACTCTTAAAATCACTATGGAGAATCACTTTACAGAATCAGAAGACGCTATTTTTTTTTCAGCTATCAGCCTCTTAGTTCATAGAATTTTTCTAGAATTTTCATGGTACACGCGTGCGTGTGCATGTGGTGTGAGTGTGGATTGTGTACATCCAAGTTATACCCGATAAAAAAAACAATATCAAGGGGGAAAAGACTGAGAACATGCAGTCAACGTGCTAGGTGGCACTCCTACACTAATGGAACTAAAAGATGCATGTAGAACTACTGCAGTTTGATGTTGTCACGGCGTGCTTTGATGTTCTAAACTTGGTCGGCAGCTTACACGCAGTATTTGCAATCTTGCCTCAACCACACAACCACATGTTCAAGTCTTTAACCAGGCCGGTTCATATGACATTACTTAGACCCGATGAGAGGCACACAGCAAAATAAATACGTCTGATTCCAATAAATTATTGCCACAAACCAAGTTTAGAGTCTATAAGAAATAAAATCCGATAGATGACCTATCATTATCTACTTGCACACAAGATATTTGTTGACATCACAAAAACAAATCGGCCAGTGAAAGGAAGAAGCTTGTTCCTCAAATTTTCTTTTGTTCTTAGAAAAGGGCTTGTGCTACTTGCTACTCCTTCCATCCTAAATTATAAGTCATTTTAACTTTCTTGGAAAGTCAAAGTATTTAAAGTTTGACTAAATTTATATAATAAAATAATAACATTTATGATACCAAATAATTATAATTATATTCTTTATTCATTATATTTTCATAGTATATATTTATTTGATGTCATAAATTTATGTATTTTTTTAATTTTGGTTAAACTTGAGATGATTTGACTCTTAGAAAGAAAATTAGAACGACTTATAATTTGAATGGAGAGAGTACCGTAGGACTAGCAGTAGTAGTAGTCAACAAATTTACAGGAAAAAAATCAAGATGGCCAACAATGTACCGGCGGTAAGTAACACTACCCTTCTTCGAATTAAGTCAAGAAATAAGCAGAAATTGCAGTTGGTTAAGAAATACTCCTTCCGTCCATTAGTCTGAAGTGCCGCTCTCCCATTTCTCTTCGTTTCCAGGTTCCAGCGCTCGCAGCTCCTCGAATGCAAGGCCACTTGAATGCACCGTTCTTCCATTCAAACGCATGTGAGCAGCTCTGTAGGTGCTGTCCAGCCGGCTTAGCTGTCTTTTTCGACTTGTCTTTTCAGATGAAATAGTATTTTTCTCTCCAATAAAATGAGACAAAACACAGCTTGTTTTTTCAGCGAAGCGAACAGGGATTGGGATAGGAGCAGCATGGCGATGACTGAGAATTGACCTGCGCGTGCGACTGGTAGCTTGGCAGGCCATGGCCAGAGCAAAAGAAGCTGCAGGTTGCCTGGCCGGAGTAGCGGCGACAATTGCAGTCGCAGAACTCGGAGGAGCGCCGCCGCCGGCAGAGACAAGGAGAACGGCAGAAGAACCGGTAGCTGTATCGAGGCCATAGCTCACTATGGATGGATCTGACTGGAGTCGACCCGAGAGGGCCCTTTCTGTGGGAAAATATGTAGCCCAAGAATGGCCTAATAACTAGGAGTAAGTTAAAATGTTAAATGCAGAGGCCATGGCCCATCAAACGAGGCTGCATGCGGGGCGTATTGGGCTTCTTGAGTGGACTCATTGTCATGTCAACAAGTTTCTGCAGAATTTCTAGAGAATCTTCTAATATTGAATCTGCAGGGGAACTGCAGGCGGGCAGCGTGGCGACGTCGCCGGCCGTTCGCGGCCGTCGGATCGGACACGCGGACGGTTCAGATCGGGCGAGTCCCGATCATTTTGCAAAAAAAATCCTAGATATTTAACGAAATCAACTGCAATTGGTCTCCTCTCTCAAACATTTTTCAAAAAAACCTAAAACTTTTCCCAAATCAACCCGCACTCCAACCTCAACTGTTCTGAAAAATTTGCAAAGAAACCCTTAAGTTTTCAATGAATTAACCCACCATCCTGGTCCTCTCTCATGATTTTTTTAGAAAAAACTTCGGATTTTAATTTAAGCCAAACCACAACCCGTTCCATTCGTTTCTTTTACACGAGCAACATTATACGTACAATTTGAACACCAAAACATGTTCAAATAAAAAATTGTTCAATATAAAATTTGATAAAAAAATTCAAAAACTACAACTTTATTATAGAGCAAATTTTAAAATTCGAAACGCTTCGCAATGCGTTTGCATAAATGTTTACATGCGATCTATTGTACCTACAATTTGGACATCGAAACGTTTTCAAATTAAGAAGTGTTCAATACGAAAGTTGTTCACAATTTCAAAATCTGCAGCTTAGAATCCTTTGTACCTGCGGTTCGAACACCAAAAACGTCTTTACGCCAAAAAAGTTTTGAATAAAAAAAATTGCTTAAAATTTCAAAACCTAAAGTTTTTGCTATACAACAAAAATTTAAATTCAAAGCGTTTTATACTGGCGAGAATATTACGACAACTGCCGATGAAAATAAGTCTCCATTGGCACTTCACACGGATGCACTCCAATCGAATACGGATAACACTATTTACCATATTTAAATTCGAATTCTAATATGAATACATATATTATCGAAAACAAATACAAAACGAATTTCTCTAATTCGAATATCTACTGGGTTTTGACGATAACATATATCCATTTTCATATCAATAGTTTTAGTATAGCGAAATCATTATGTATGCAAAGAACATAATTATAGAACCCCTGTAAATAACAAAACCTAATAAAATAACATATATATGTCATGGTCCTCTCTCAGGATTTTTTAGAAAAATTCTCGGATTTTAATTTAAACCAAACCACAACCCGTTCCATTCGTTTCTTTTACACGAGCAACATTATATGTACAATTAGAGCACCAAAACGCGTTCAAATAAAAAATTATTCAATATAAAATTTGATCAAGAATTCAAAACCTACAACTTTATTATAGAGATTTTTTTAAATTCAAAACTCTTTCGCAATGCGTTTGTTTAAATGTTACATGCGATCTGTTGTACCCACAATTTGGACATCGAAACGTTTTCAAATTAAAAAGTGTTCAATACAAATGTTGTTCAGAATTTCAAAACCTACTGCTTTATTATAGAGTAAAATTCCAAATTCAAAGCGCTTTGACAATTCATCCGCATAAATATTTACATAGCATCCATTGTACCTACGGCTCGAACGCCAAAACGTCTTTACGCCAAAAAAGTTTTAAATACAAAAAATTGCTCAAAAATTTCAAAACCTAATTTTGTAGTTTCTGATGACCACAAATGGACAAGTACTTTATGATCACCTGTTCACCACAACATCTCAACAAACTTGTGAAACTGCTAATTCTATATTTAACATATTCCGTATCATAGATTCTTCCATGTTTGTGAGGTGAAACAACATTATTTGCTGGCTTAAAATAAGACCATAAATGCCTAAGATAATCACAAACATTAACTAAACTTATGTAGCACAGCACCCCCTTTGTTCTTATAGCATACAAAATGTAAACATTGAACAACAATATTTTTTTGCCTTGCCCTGTGATAACATGTTCCTGCTGCTTTAAGATACAATGAAGCCTTCCTATGACACAGGAGCTTGGTTCTGCAAAGCCTCTGATTGATCGAAGGTTTTGAGTATAACACTCATATCCTACACCAGCTCTGCTCTGATGCTGTAAGAAGAGTAGCACGTAAGGATAGGTAGGTTGGCTGTTGTTAAACACAGACAGACAGTATATAAATAAAAGAGCAATCCTACCATTTTTAAAAAGAAACATAAACGTATTAAGCAAAGTTGCATGATATCAGGGAGTTACTAAGAAAGAGTTGTTACAGCGATTCTTGTATCCTGTGGTTATCTATGGGCCACAAAAGAACTCATTGGAAAAGGGAGAATCCAATAACTATATATGATTCGTATCACAGAACAGCATGCAAACTCCGAAAAGGAATAAAGAGGTTGCACAATGACCAGAGACTGGCAAATCCCAAATATTGAGAACATCATATTATAAAAGAACTTTACTTAGCTGGTTAGCTGACCTGTCTAATTGTAGAGAGATTCATCTGGAAAGATATCCCGGCCGTCCGCACCATTTGTTGCAACATGGACTAGAACGTCTTGTTCTTCTCTCAGTAGACACTGTCTGAACTGCTCCGCGTTTGGGCAGTCAACCATGTACAGATGTTTCAGTGAGCTTAGGCTCTCCGCCTGATCTAGTTCAGGACAGTCCTGGGCAAACAGGTCCTGCGGCTTGTTGAGGTTGGAGATCCTCCTCAAACATATGTTATTCTTCACCTTGAGCCACATAACAGCAGGAAGGTTAACAACTTCTTGCAGCTTGTGAGCACCTTCAATGTGAATCCTTTTTAAATTAACAGCTCTATGCAAATCTTCAGGGAGAGCTCGTAGTTTTGGGCAATCAAGAAGCAACAAACGCTCAAGGCACGGCATCAGCATGAACTGTCGGCACAAGTTTCCTGTGCTGAGGGACCAACTTTCAAAGTTGCTCATGTCAATGATGTGAAGTAATTCAAGCTTTGGGAAAAAAGCTGCTGCACTTATCACACCTTTCCCCAGGAGTTCCCCACCGATACTCACCACTGCCTCTGCACCTCTGATCTGAAGAACTAGTAGTTCTGGCATCTGGCCTGCTGGTGGAAGTTCTGAACATGATATGCACTCATTGAGGTGCACGTGAGCCAAATTTGGCAGCTTAAGCTCCGGTTCTATGCATAGCCATTCTGGGAAATTAAGACCAGGGAACCCAACGAAGAAAATATACACTAGGCTTGGTGATGGAATAAGCATCTCATAGACTCCCTGAATTCTCTGAATGTCATCGGTTTTGTATTGAGTTCTATCATGAGTACTCATATCCACTGTGCAGCACAGCCCCAGTTCTCTGAGATAACGACTCTTCCTGAGTACAAGTGCACGCCTTTGTGTAGCCTTTTCTAGTTTCTCAACCCAGAGACGTTGGATATCTGGGAGACATTGTAGTTCATCTAATCTGAACCCAGTCCCAGACTCAAAAACTCCTTTCAGATAGTAGAGCTTCTGGAAATTTGCAATTCCTTGTGGAACTTGAGCAATGACGGTCTGTTGTAGCTGAAGAAAACTTATGTTGGATAGTCTCATCAGACTAGCTGGCAGACTTTTCAGCTTATGGCAACCAAACAACGAGAGGTATTCAAGACTGATAAGGCTTCCCATGGACTCAGGAAGTTCATTAATTTTTGTAAAGCTTAGGTCTAGCAACCTCAACAGCACCAAGTTTCCCACTGATGCTGGTACGCTTTGGATGCCTGTTCCTCTTAAAACCAAGATACGGATATGCTGAAGCTTTCTGAAAATTCCCTTGTTAAGTGACTTGAAGTTTTTGTTACCAAATACAAGGAGGCTCCTCAAGCGCTCCTGCTCTTCTATGGCAGGTATTTCTTCTACAGCACTGCTGATACCTAAGCGGCGCAAATTTGGTAGTGCTTCATTATTTTCTGAATTTACGAATAAGGAATGATCCCTGGTCAAATATTGTCCAAGTGATCTCAATAAATCATGCATTGTTGAGACACATTTATCCACAAGTCCTGGTTTTGGTTGCAGAAGATTCCTCCTGATTAGCTCATGGTAGTACTCTTCAGCAATTTCATGAACTGAGTACTTGTGTTCTATCCTCACAAAACCTTCGGCAACCCACCAGTAAGCAACGGCATCACGCTTAATATCAAAATTCGGAGGCAACAAAGCACACCAAAGAAAGCACTGCTTCAGTTGAGGGGGTAAGTTGCTGTAACTTAAAAACAAGGGGCCTCCTAGTTCTTTGGGAAGCCCATGAATAGACCATTGGCTGTCTCGTATGCTCTCCCACTCAACCCTTGTTCTTTTAGTTGATAGGACACCCGCAACAACCTTAATGGCTAGAGGAAGTCCATCACATTTTTTTACTATTTGATACCCGACATCACTAAATTCACTTCCCTGCTCATACTGTCTGAAGGACTTCTTCATAAGCAGTTGCAGACCATCATAATCATTCATTTTGTTTACTTGGTGAGTATATGTTGCATGCATTTCTTTCATAACATCCGAATCTCTTGAGGTGACAAGGATGCAGGTATGCAAGCATCTCTCAAAGGGAGCCCGGAGAAGATCAATCCAGACATCAGATTTCCACACATCGTCCAAAACAAGAAATGCAGTCTTTCCTCGGATGGTATCCATGAGATGTGGAAGAAGTTCCGTCTTGGTCTCAAGTTGATCAGATGCTGCTCCTGCCATTCGTATTGCTTGCTTTAGCAAACCATTCTCTGTGTAGCTCTGAGAAATGCATAACCACACATGAATTTGGAATGTTTCCCTTATCCTCTGCTCATTATATATCTTCTGAGCTAATGTCGTCTTACCGATGCCTCCCATCCCTTGAATACTGAAAACAGTTGATCCATTCTCACGGCAGTTAACGATCATTTTGACCATGCTATCTACCGCCTGTTTGATATCTCTTCCAACAACCTCTAGTTCATCTATTGGAGATGTCTGACTTCTGTTCACAACTGTTATTTGAATCTGTTGGTGACTGATTCTCTCCAAGCTGAACATCTCTCTGTTCATTTTAAATTCATCAAGCTTTTCATTTATATCCTTAATCCTTTTAGCAGCCCTGTGCTCCATTGATAGCTTAGCAAAATATGATAGAAGGGATTGATTGCAACATACCAATCTTGGTGGCAGCAAAAACTTCTGCGAGTGAACCGTGAAATGATCTATGACATCATCTACATCGAACATGACGCCAGTCATGTTCTTCCACCATGACTCTATCCCTCTATCTTGCATGGCCAGAGCTTCGACATCCTCACGAACAGCACCAAAGTGTTCCAGATTGTTCTTGAGCCTCTTGATGTCCTTTTTCACATGTAATGTCATCACGATCTCATCCTGGATAATCTCACCAAGCTTTGTCAGGAATCTCGCAGTGAGAGCATCCAAAAATGTCCCCATGCTGCCCAAACAAAAAAAAACACAAAGGGTGTTCACTGGATTTCCTGTGTGGGAGGAGAAACTTCAGATTTTGGAAGAAATGTCTCAAATAACTGCAGCTCCCTTGGAAGGGGATAGCAGATGTGAAGCAGTGGGGTGAAGGTTGATGAGATTGGAGACGTCTGTGAAGAAATCAGCTTTTGTAAATTCTCACATCGCTATCAAAGCCAACTAGGCAAGCACGCCTAATTTCTTGGGCGTTCCCATCTTTTCAACGCAAGGATCAACAATATCAAGGGAAAAAAGACTATTGTCACATACTGAAAGAAAATGCAGGTCCACGCCTCTTTCTGACTGTGTATTGTTATTTTTTTAACGTGCTAGTCTCATTAGCAATCTTATTTTATTCTGATATAAAGACCATTCCTTGTGTTACAATGCTTTCATCCAGTGGGCTGGTTGCCTATTATACCAAAGAAATGCTAGGTGGAGAAGCAGGTAGAACTACTGCAGTTTGATGTTATCGATCACACTAGAGTGCTTTGATGTTGTGAACTTGGTCGGCAGGTTCAGATGACATTACTTAAGACCCGATGAGAGGTACACAGCAAAATAAACGCGTCTGGTTCCAATCCTTTATCGCCAAAACCAAGTTTGGAGTCTATAATAAGAAATAAAATCCGACAGATGCACTATCATTGTCTACTCGCACAGAGGAAATCATCGAAACAAGATATTTACTGACATCACAAAAACAAATCAGCCAGTGAAAGGAAGAAGCTTGTTCCTCAAATTTCTTTAGTTCTTAGAAAGAGGGCTTGTGCTATGTGCTACTTTAGTAGTAGTGGTCAACAAATCTTCACGGGAAAAGAATCAAGATGGCCAATAATGTAGTGGCAGAAAGTAACACTACCATTCTACGAATTAAATCACGAAGGCTCTGTTCATCCGGCTTATAATCCGTCTTTTTCAGCTCGTTTTTCAGCAGGATGTCACACCTCAGGAGGCATGACAAGAGAAGAAGGCGTATTCCAAGGAGAGAAGCGCAATTATCTTATTTACGTATTCATGATTATGTATGACATGTGGGACCACGTTGTAAGCGGTGGCCTGCGAGCCCCTTTTATCCCCGAACTCTAGGCTGTAAGGAACATCGACAATATTATTACGAAATACAGTAAAGAGCCGGAGTGAGATTCCTCCGTCGCTCGGCCGAATCCGGCGATCCCTTGTCGAGCTCACGTCGACGGCATCTCGCCGGCGGCCACGGGTCTGTCAAGTGGTATCAAAGGCGGTCTTTCCTCGGTATCCTCTTCTTCAACACCCGATCCCCACCCTCACCCATTCAACCTCCCATCCGTCACCCTCGACAACATCGGTGGTGGATCTGTACCTCCGGCGTCACCACCATCGCTAAGGCGCTCAGCTCTGCTCTAGGTACGTACCGACTCCGTGAGCTTCGATCTTCAGTTCGTAATTCCGGTCGGCAGGTATCCTCTGTCCGCGCCCTCAAGGTGTTCGACGTGAGGACCATAAGTCCCTCCTTAGGTTGAACTGGGTCAGCACACGTCGTCGGCCTTCCACCAGCTATAGCATCATCCCACCCACCACAACCTCCACCCAAACCCAATCCACCAAGCAACGACGTCTCCGGATCAACAAACGACTGGGGGACTACACTAGCAACCGTGGTTGGCGGCGATTACCACAGTGAGCAATCTCTCTTAGCTCGATTCTCTACAATTAGCACGCTTGCAACAACAAACAAGGGTTGCGGGGCACTTGTCCTCGTGTAAAATTCCGGCGTTTGGTTGTTCTCTGCGGTGCGGTGGCGAACGGCGTGGACGTGTCCGAGGATTTGGGTTGCAGAACACCTGTTTCTGTGTAAAATCCCTCGATCCCGCCTCACGTCCAGGAGTTGGGTTCACGGTGCAGCACGACATAGGGGAGGACTCGCTCCAAGCCTGTTGCTCACCAATCTGTCATCACGGCTCCCATCAAACCTTCCAAGCAAACGCAAATCTTGCTGGACGAGATGTCTCGCAGCAATGAAGATGACAATACTCGCTGGGATTCAGTAATGGAAAACTTTGATTTGCTGTATGCTCGCTTGAACGATATTGGCCTCATCCAACAAGATCTCAAAACTCAGCTTCAGGACAACAGCCGCCGTGTGGAACATGTGGCTTCCAACCAGAATCTTATTGCCGAGCAGGTTAAAGCCAATGGTCATGCAGTCGCTCAGCTGACACTTCGGCGCTTTGAAGAAGAAGCCATCTCTGATAGTGGCAGCTCAGGGTCTGTTGTCTTTGAAGAGGACGCACATTTTACCAATATGTTTGCTGCTGACAAAGGCAAGACCACATTCAAGCCCAGTACCTCCAGACCAAAAGGGCCAAAGTTTGATGATTACAGAAAACCACCTCGAGGCGCCACCACAGCTCACGATCCTCAGGCAGCTTATTCCCAGAAGCAAGAGAGGCTACCTCACCACACATTACCCAAGATGCAATTTCCAACCTTTTCTGGTGACAACCCCAAAGTTTGGATAACCAAATGCCACAATTATTTCAACATGTACTCCATTCCTGAGGAGCTGTGGATCCAAGCGGCAACAATGCATCTGCAAGAAGAAGCTGCAATGTGGTGGGAAGCATACAAGATCAGCAACACCGATGTCACCTGGTCCACCTTCATTCAGGACGTTCAGTCCAAGTTTGGCGGTGACGACTACAGGACTGCTTTGGCTGACTTAATTGCTTTAAAGCAAACATGGCCTGTAGAAGATTATACAGCTCAATTCCTCAAATTGCAGTACACCATTACAATGCACAGTGCTAAGCATGATGAGTTATACTTCGCTACTCAATATGTAGCTGGTCTCAAGGATGAGATAAAAGCCATAGTAGAACCTCAAATTTTGCTTACGGTTGATCGAGCAGCATTGATTGCTAAGATTCAACAGAAAGTGGTCGACAGAAACAAGCAAAAGTACCAACGACACAATCAGGCCTTCAAACAACAACAACACAAGCCAGAAGTGAAACAACCCAACCCAGTTGGCAGTCTTTGGAGGGATCGGCAGCTCCGGGACTATCGCAAGGCTAACAACTTGTGCTTTCATTGTGGAGAAAAGTTTGAGCCCGGTCATCTGGAAGTTTGTGCTAAAAAGAACAAGCCACAGATAAATGCTTTAGTGGTCAATGACCTTGATCGGGAGATCAGTGAAGATGTTTTAAATGAGATGGCCATCGAAGATCTGATTGCTGAAGATTTCTGTCAGTTATCCCTGAATGCTATAGCGGGCACTGCATCCACGGATTGTATTCAGTTGAAGTCCACTGTGAAGAACAAAACTATGCTGATCTTAGTCGATACCGGCAGTTCTCACAGTTTTGTGAGCTCTCAGTTCGTACAGCTAACCAAGCTTCCCACTTCTCAAGCTCCCAAGCAGAAAGTCAAGCTGACAAATGGTCAATGGATGGAAACAAACACAATCGTCAAGGAGTTGCACTGGTACATACAAGGACATTCATTCTCCACTGATATGATTGTGTTAGATATGCTACCTTATGATGCCATCTTAGGATTTGATTGGCTGAAAGCAAATAGTCCTATGATCTGTGATTGGCAAGCTAAAACAATTCAATTCAATCACAAGGGCAAACAAATAGTTCTGCAGGGGCTTACGCAAACCGACCAACCAGTCCAAAACATCACAGCTAAGCAGGTGTACAAGTCCACCAAAGGAAATGACATTTGGGCTTTTGTCATTCTCAACTCCATATCCTCTGATCATACACCTCTAGTCACACCACAGCTGCAATCCGATGACTTACAGTTGCTTCTGACTCAATACGCTGATGTTTTCAATGATCCCATGTGTAAGGTCCAAATAGGCTAGAGGGGGGGGGTGAATAGCCTAATAAAAAACTTCTACACAAATTACTTAACCACAAGTTAGTACGAAAGGTGGCGAAGCACAAAGCACTAGCTCTAACTAATTAAGCAAGCCACCTACACAATTCTAGTACAAGGCTATCCACTA
This sequence comes from Saccharum hybrid cultivar R570, assembly GCA_038087645.1. Taxonomy (NCBI): domain Eukaryota; kingdom Viridiplantae; phylum Streptophyta; class Magnoliopsida; order Poales; family Poaceae; genus Saccharum; species Saccharum hybrid cultivar. The sequence continues at coordinate 5,239,516 of JAQSUU010000112.1, read as the reverse complement.
AACACAACAACAACAACAAGCTAGAAACGAGAAGTAATACGAGAGAAGAGCTTCGAGTGATTATACCGCCGTGCAGAGACGAGAAGTACCAATCAATGAAACACACAAGAGAAATCCTCGGGAAGAGAATGACACAAGAATTTATCCCGAGGTTCACTTGCTTCCCGGCAAGCTACTCCTCGTTGTGGCGATGCACCCACTTGTCGGTTCGCGAGCTAATCAACTATCAAGAGTTGAGCCCTCGGCGGGCGCCGCACAACCGCACACAAGATGGGGATCCTCCAAGCCATGAGCTCCACTAGAGTATCCAATTTGCGAACTCCCGCGGGGAAGGATCAAGAACCCCTTACACCACTTGGTGAAGGCTCCAACAATCTCCAATTGTGAGCTCAATCACCTCCGCTGCTCCAAGCCGTCTACCGTGTCGGGAAACACGGAAGAGTAACAAGAAATCCGCAGCAACTCGAAGATCAAGTGCCTCTAGAATGCAACTCTCAAGCAATGCACTTGAATCTCACTCAATCTCACTCAAGATGTGCAATCAATCAAAGAGATGAGTGGAGGGGTTGTTCTCTAGCTCAAAGGATGTCTCTAGGTCTCAAAATGTGCAAGAGTTGCCCTCAAACCCCGGCCACCATCTATTTATAACGAAGGGGTACGCAACTAGCCGTTAGAAACGACGCAGCAGAAATCACGCTGCACCGGACGCGCCGGTCCGGGTGACCGGACGCGTCCGGTCACTACGCGACAGACAAGAATAGTGCCGTTCAAACTAGCCGTTACCGTTGACCGGACGCGCTCGACCGAGCGACCGGACGCGCTGGTCACGACCGGACGCGCCGGTCTCGTGACCCACCGGACGCGCCGGTGAACACCGAGCCGCGCACCGCGAAACATCCACCGGACGCGCTGAAGAACGGACCGGACGCCACAGTGCCCGCGTCCGGTGGGACTCCAGTAAGCACCCTGGACGACCGGACGCGTCCGGTGACCTATGACCGGACGCGCACCGCGTCCGGTGGTCCTCGTGAACCGCTGTTCGCCTGACCGGACGCGCCGGTCGCACAGTGACCGCGTCCGGTGCAGCGTCCGGTGCACGCAGTGACCTCCGTTCGCCTCCGTTTCTTTTCCGACTTTCGGCGCAATAGAAAATAGGCATTTCACTTCTCTAAAAAACGCCGAATCCTGCCTCGCAAGCTCGGCGGGAGGGAGAGAGGAACCCAAACCCCTCTCTACCGCTTAAACTCCACCGTCTTCGCAAAAGTGCTAACACCAACAAGTGATCACCACCTTGTGCTCGTGTGTTAGCATTTTCACAAACATTTTCCAAGGCGTTATGTTAGCTCTTTACTAGATCCTAAATGCATATGCTCAAGACATTGATCTAGTGGCACTTGATTCCCGAGCTAACCGTGATTGCCCCTCTTGATAGTCGGCTATGTATCCTAAACCCGGTCAATCACTTCTCTACTCATCTTTGACCGGTAAAAGAAAAAACCTATGGTTATACCTTTGCCTTGCGCTCATAGATCCTTCTCCTTCACTTGATCATCAAGTCCACCAAATTATGTGCATCTCCACCATGATCATCATCTCATGTCCATGCACCATTTCTTTGTGATCTTGTGGCCACCACTCCTTGCCACGTACACCTTCATCACATGTGTTGCTTATGCCTAACTCAAAACACTTAACACAGGGCATTAGCAACTTGGTGTCATTAATTACCAAAACCAAACTTGGGCTTTCAATCTCCCCCTTTTTGGTAATTGATGACAACCATCACAAAGATATGAAATGAAATCAATTTTCAATTTCGATAGTATTAGCTCCCCCTACATATGTGCTTCTATGAGTTTGGTTCAATTGTGCACATATGTATGGATTTGAATTTTGGGAGAGTTACTACTATCAAATTGATGCTAAGGTATATAGAATGGACCTTTGAAGCGTGATACCAATCGGAGTTGCCTTTATATACCATCCTTAGCATCGATGTAGCTAGACACCACTCGTAATACCTCACTTGTAAAGATCACAAACACTAAAGTACCTCGTGAGATCAACATTATAAGCAAAGGTGTCTAGATACCGCTTGTAAAGCTATTCTCATCAAATCATCATTCAAGTTCTATTTCTAGCAAACACCATACAATCATGAATATGAATTTAAGCTTTGCAATGCAACAATTTATCATGTTAATGCGCATACAAATGCAACAAAAAGTTCATGAGCTTGCTCCCCCTACTTGTGTGCTCAAATTTAATTGATTCCTTTCCAAAGTCTTATCTTATGCTTTCTCTCCCCCTTAGTAACTTTTTCTTTTTGTGACTTTTCTCTCCCCTCTTATTATTTCTTTCTCCCCCTTTGTGACTTTTCTATCTTTGTGACTTTTCTCTCCCCCTTTGTCAACAATCACCAAAAAGGTGCCAATTTTAGTGAGAGTTAAGTCAATCAATATGAGGGAGTCCAAATTATGGTTCAATCTAGATCACTTGCCTAGAATATGTAATTCGGTTTGATCCAAGGACAAGCTTCTTCACACCTCATAAAGTATAAGGGTTATCTTGACCATGTTGAATTACACATCATGAGCTCATTTTCTAGATTCAACACTAGGTTTGCAAGCCCACAAACAAGTTATATGCTACCACTAGATCAATCAAAACATAGAAGCAATAGTGGTACCATATATACATTAAACTCATTTGATTTTCATGAATGAGCCTATTTGTCATGCAAATATGTCTATATGTTCTAAACATGTCCTTAGCAAAGTATGAATGATATGTCAAACAACTTTACCTTGCTATGTCGGAGGAGAGGCATGTCATATAAGAATGTGGGGGTGCACTCATTTCAAGTTGGAGAAGTCAAGTATGTTCAATTCATTCTTCAACTTGTAAAATCTCTTCTCATCAAGTGGCTTTGTGAATATGTCGGCTAGTTGATCTTCGGTGCCAATGCTTTCAATGCTAATATCACCCTTTTGTTGATGGTCTCTTATGAAGTGATGCCTTATGTCAATGTGCTTGGTTCTTGAATGTTGAACCGGATTTTGAGTCATCTTGATAGCACTTTCATTGTCACAAAACAATGGCACATTCTTGAACTTAATTCCAAAATCATTCAAAGTGGCCTTCATCCAAAGCAATTGTGCACAACAACTACCGGCACTAATGTATTCGGCCTCGGCGGTAGATAGTGCAACACTATTTTGTTTCTTTGATGACCATGAAACAAGAGACCTTCCAAGCAATTGACAAGTGCCACTTGTGCTCATTCTATCAATCTTGCAACCACCATAGTCGGAGTCCGAATATCCAATCAACTCAAAATTAGACCCCTTTGGAAACCATAATCCAACATCATGAGTGCCCTTAAGATATCTCAATATTCTCTTGGTTGCTTTCAAGTGACTTTCTCTAGGTGAAGCTTGATATCTTGCACACTTGCACACACTAAACATCACATCCGGCCTAGAAGCGGTGACATAGAGCAAACTTCCAATCATAGACCGGTATTGCTTTTGATCTACCATGTTGCCACTTGCATCAATACCCAATTGATCATTTGTTCCCATTGGTGTACTCATTGGCTTAGCATCTTGCAATCCAACCTTCTTGATCATGTCCTTGATGTACTTCCCTTGACTCACAAAAGTGCCATTCTTCATTTGCTTGATTTGAAGTCCAAGAAAGTAACTAAGCTCTCCAATCATAGACATCTCAAACTCATTAGCCATCATATTTCCAAACTCTTCACAAAAGTCTTGATTTGTTGATCCAAAAATGATATCATCAACATAGATTTGCAACACAAACAAGTCATTTCCAATTTTCTTGGTGAAGAGAGTGGTGTCAACCTTTCCCATCTTGAACCCTTTAGAGAGAAGAAAGTCCCTCAATCTCTCATACCATGCTCTAGGTGCTTGCTTCAAACCATACAATGCCTTCTTGAGCTTGTAGACATGGTTGGGCTTTTTGTCATCTTCAAAACCGGGAGGTTGCTCAACATAAACTTCTTCATTGATGTAGCCATTGAGAAATGCACTTTTGACATCCATTTGATAGAGCTTGATGTTGTGTGCACAAGCATATGCTAATAAGATTCTAATTGCCTCCAATCTTGCAACAGGTGCATATGTTTCTCCAAAGTCAAGACCCTCAACTTGTGTGTAACCTTGTGCTACTAATCTTGCTTTGTTCCTCACAACCATGCCATCTTGATCTTGCTTGTTTCTAAAGACCCACTTAGTACCAATCACATTGTAGTTCTTTGGCCTCTCAACAAGTTCCCAAACTTGATTTCTAGTGAAGTTGTTTAGTTCTTCATGCATGGCATTTACCCAATCGGAATCCTTCAATGCATCTTCTATCTTCTTAGGTTCTTCAAGTGAGACAAATGAGTAGTGCTCACAAAAGGATGCTAATCTTGATCTAGTTTGAACACCACTTTGAATTCCACCAATGATTTGGTCCAATGGATGATCTCTTGCAATGCTAGTAGGTTGGAGTATTGGGAGTTGATTGCTTTTACTTGTTTGACCTTGAACTTGAGCTTCATCATGAGTACCACTTGAGCTTGCTTGATTTGTATCAATTTGCACACTTTGGTTGATCACATGAGTATCATCATCATCATCAACTTGCCTCGGCCTTATGTCACCAATGTCCATGTTCTTCATTGCATTTGACAATTGATCTCCTCTCACATCATCAAGGTTTTGAGCTTCATTTTGAGACCCTTGGGTTTCATCAAACTCAACATCATGAACTTCTTCCAAGGTGCCATTTGTGAGATTCCAAACTCTATATGCTTTGCTTGTGGTAGAATAACCAAGTAAGAACCCTTCATCACATTTCTTTTCAAACTTGCTCAATCTAGTGCCTTTCTTGAGAATATAGCATTTGCAACCAAACACTCTAAAGTATGCAATGTTGGGCTTTCTTCCATTTAATAGCTCATATGGTGTCTTCCCAAGCTTCCCATGGCAATAGAGACGGTTGCTACAATAGCAAGCCGTGTTGATAGCTTCACTCCAAAATGAATGACTCACATTGTATTCACTAAGCATTGATCTAGCCATGTCAATCAAAGTTCTATTCTTCCTTTCAACTACACCATTAGATTGAGGAGTGTATGTTGGAGAGAATTGATGTCCAATACCGAGATCATCACATAATTCCTCAATTCTTGTGTTCTTGAACTCACTACCATTGTCACTTCTAATCTTCTTGATGGTAGTCTCAAACTCATTTTGTACTCTCTTGACAAAAGACTTGAATAGATCATAAACATCACTCTTCTCATAGAGAAAGAACACCCAAGTGTATCTAGTGTAGTCATCAACAATCACAAAACCATACTTGTTACCACCAATACTAGTGTATGTTGTTGGCCCAAACAAGTCCATGTGCAATAGCTCAAATGCCTTTAATGTGCTCATTTCACTCTTTCTAGGATGTGCATTTCCAACTTGTTTGCCGGCTTGACAAGCACTACATGGTTTATCCTTTTCAAAGGTGACATCCTTCAAGCCTCTAACTAAGTCATGCCTCAAAAGTTTGTTCAATTGTTTCATTCCAACATGACCAAGCCTTCTATGCCACAACCATCCCATACTAGATTTGCTAAGCAAGCATGATGTCAATTGTGTCTCACTATCATTGAAGTCAACCAAGTATAAGCTACCATGTCTAAATCCTTTGAATATCAAATTTGATCCATCAACACTAATGACTTCAACATCATCACTACCAAATATGCACTTGAAACCAAGATCACAAAGTTGTGCCACCGACAAAAGATTGAAATCCAAGCTCTCAACTAGCAACACATTAGATATGCTCATGTCATTTGAGATAGCAATTTTACCAAGCCCCTTGACCTTGCCTTTCTTGTTGTTGCCGAAAGTGATAGCATCAAAACCACCATTTTGACTTGTATCAATTGATTTGAACATACATGAATCCCCGGTCATATGTTGAGTGCACCCACTATCAAGCACCCAATGCCTTCCTCCGGCTTTGTAATTGACCTACAAGATAAGATCAATTCTTTTTAGGTACCCAAACTTGTTTGGGTCCTCCAAGGTTAGTGACCAAGCTCTTTGGTACCCAAATGGCTTTCTTCTTTGAGCCCATCCATGGTGCACCAATGAACTTAGCATGAACACCATTTGTACCCTTGGTAAGTATATAGAAAGAATCAAACTTAATTGAGGATACATTAGCATTGGATTTCTTGTTCATGCAATTTCGCTCTATGTGACCAACTTGCTTGCAACTTTTGCAATAGCTACCATTGTTCTTCACAAAACGAGTCTTGTGAGGAGCAAAAGCGGCCTTGCCTTTCTTGGGGTTATAGCCCAAACCCTCTTTATAGAGAGAAGCCCTTTGGCTACCCAAGCACATAAGCAAGCGGTCCTCACCACCATAAGCCTTAGCTAAGGTGTGATTGAGCTCTTTTACCTCCTTCTTGAGATTTTCATTCTCAACTATTAGTGTGGAATCACAAGTGAAACCGTCACTACTAGATGAGGATGATGTAGATGAGCTACATGAAGGGTTAGTGGGAGTAACAACAATAGGCTTATGACAAGATTCATCAATTATATCACAAGATATGCCTATGTTGCAAGTTTTAGCTTTCTCAACATTAGTTGGCATGTTTTCACATTTTTCAACTAGAGAGGAATGAGCTTCTTCAAGCTTAATGTGAGACTTTTGAAGCTTCTTATGGTCTTCCTTTAGACTCTCATAAGATGCCCTAAGCTCATCAAGTTCTTGCATAAGATTTTTCTTTTCCTTAAGCAAGCCCTTGCATTCCTTTCTAGATTCTTTATAATGTTGAGTGCAATCTTCTAGCATAGTGATTAGTTCATCTTTAGTGAATTCTTCTTCATCACTATCACTATCACTAGCATTATCATGATCACTCTCATCATCGGATGATACCTTAGCGGCCTTAGCCATGAAGCACGATGGAGTGTCGAAGAGGGAGACCTTCTCTTGGATAGCAATGCTAGCATGTCCCTTCTTCTTGCTCTTGTAGTCATCCTCATCATCACTTGAGGAATCATCACTATCCCATGTAGCAACATGAGAATCATTCTTCTTCTTATGAGAGCTCTCTTTCTTTTCTTGCTTCTTCTTTTGCTTCTTTCTCTCCTTCTTGATAGCATCTTCATCATCACTATCATAAGGACACTTTGCAATGAGATGGTCCTTGCTATGGCATCTAAAGCATCTCATGGTATGCTCATTCTTCTTAGATGTGTTCTTCCTCCTCCTTGCACGATAGCCCTTCTTCTTCATGAATTTGCCAAATTGCTTGACAAAGAGAGCCATCTTCTCATCAATGTCATCACTATCACAAGAGCTTGAGTCTTCTTCACTTGATGATTCAATCTTGGATTTGCCCTTGGATGTGGTGGCTTTGAATGCCACACTCTTCTTCTTTTCATCATCTTTCTTCTCATTTTCCTTCTTCTTCTTCTTGACCAACTCATCCTTCTCATCATCTTCTCTATATGAATCATCGGTCATCACCTCTTGAAATATTTGTTGAGGAGTTGAATCCTTCAATGTAGTCCTCACTAGCACGGTGATCAATGTATCAAATCTCTTGGGCAAGCTTCTCAAGAACTTCATAGAGAATTGGTTGTCCTTGACCTCCTCACCAAGTGCCTTGAGCTCATTCACAATGACTTGCAATCTATGAAACATTTCCGGAACACTCTCATCTTCTTGCATCTTGAAGCTAGAAAACTTTTCTTGCAAAATATATGCCTTGGCGGTCTTTGTGCCTTCGGTGCCCTCAAATGTTTCTTCTAACTTGGCCCAAGCATCATGTGCAACTTCTATGTTCTTCACTTGCTCAAATGTCTTGTCATCTAATGCCTCATGAAGAGCACTAATGGCAATATCATTGCATTGGAGCTTCTTTTCTTCCACCGGTGTAGGTGCTTCCGGATTAGCAACCTCAAATTTTGTTTCGGTGACCTTCCACACTTCTCTATTGATTGACTTGAGGTGTGCGGTCATCTTAACCTTCCAATATGCATAATTTGTGCCATCAAAGTGAGGTGCCTTCTTGGTGTTGTTGATGTGCAAACTTAATTGAGCCATTTCTTCTTCACCGTAGGTTGTTAAGCCTCAAATAAACGGTGCCTCGGCTCCGATACCACTTGTAAGGTCCAAATAGGCTAGAGGGGGGGGTGAATAGCCTAATAAAAAACTTCTACACAAATTACTTAACCACAAGTTAGTACGAAAGGTGGCGAAGCACAAAGCACTAGCTCTAACTAATTAAGCAAGCCACCTACACAATTCTAGTACAAGGCTATCCACTAAACACAACAACAACAACAAGCTAGAAACGAGAAGTAATACGAGAGAAGAGCTTCGAGTGATTATACCGCCGTGCAGAGACGAGAAGTACCAATCAATGAAACACACAAGAGAAATCCTCGGGAAGAGAATGACACAAGAATTTATCCCGAGGTTCACTTGCTTCCCGGCAAGCTACTCCTCGTTGTGGCGATGCACCCACTTATCGGTTCGCGAGCTAATCAACTATCAAGAGTTGAGCCCTCGGCGGGCGCCGCACAACCGCACACAAGATGGGGATCCTCCAAGCCACGAGCTCCACTAGAGTATCCAATTTGCGAACTCCCGCGGGGAAGGATCAAGAACCCCTTACACCACTTGGTGAAGGCTCCAACAATCTCCAATTGTGAGCTCAATCACCTCCGCTGCTCCAAGCCGTCTACCGTGTCGGGAAACACGGAAGAGTAACAAGAAATCCGCAGCAACTCGAAGATCAAGTGCCTCTAGAATGCAACTCTCAAGCAATGCACTTGAATCTCACTCAATCTCACTCAAGATGTGCAATCAATCAAAGAGATGAGTGGAGGGGTTGTTCTCTAGCTCAAAGGATGTCTCTAGGTCTCAAAATGTGCAAGAGTTGCCCTCAAACCCCGGCCACCATCTATTTATAACGAAGGGGTACGCAACTAGCCGTTAGAAACGACGCAGCAGAAATCGCGCTGCACCGGACGCGCCGGTCCGGGTGACCGGACGCGTCCGGTCACTACGCGACAGACAAGAATAGTGCCGTTCAAACTAGCCGTTACCGTTGACCGGACGCGCTCGACCGAGCGACCGGACGCGCTGGTCACGACCGGACGCGCCGGTCTCGTGACCCACCGGACGCGCCGGTGAACACCGAGCCGCGCACCGCGAAACATCCACCGGACGCGCTGAAGAACGGACCGGACGCCACAGTGCCCGCGTCCGGTGGGACTCCAGTAAGCACCCTGGACGACCGGACGCGTCCGGTGACCTATGACCGGACGCGCACCGCGTCCGGTGGTCCTCGTGAACCGCTGTTCGCCTGACCGGACGCGCCGGTCGCACAGTGACCGCGTCCGGTGCAGCGTCCGGTGCACGCAGTGACCTCCGTTCGCCTCCGTTTCTTTTCCGACTTTCGGCGCAATAGAAAATAGGCATTTCACTTCTCTAAAAAACGCCGAATCCTGCCTCGCAAGCTCGGCGGGAGGGAGAGAGGAACCCAAACCCCTCTCTACCGCTTAAACTCCACCGTCTTCGCAAAAGTGCTAACACCAACAAGTGATCACCACCTTGTGCTCGTGTGTTAGCATTTTCACAAACATTTTCCAAGGCGTTATGTTAGCTCTTTACTAGATCCTAAATGCATATGCTCAAGACATTGATCTAGTGGCACTTGATTCCCGAGCTAACCGTGATTGCCCCTCTTGATAGTCGGCTATGTATCCTAAACCCGGTCAATCACTTCTCTACTCATCTTTGACCGGTAAAAGGAAAAACCTATGGTTATACCTTTGCCTTGCGCTCATAGATCCTTCTCCTTCACTTGATCATCAAGTCCACCAAATTATGTGCATCTCCACCATGATCATCATCTCATGTCCATGCACCATTTCTTTGTGATCTTGTGGCCACCACTCCTTGCCACGTACACCTTCATCACATGTGTTGCTTATGCCTAACTCAAAACACTTAACACAGGGCATTAGCAACTTGGTGTCATTAATTACCAAAACCAAACTTGGGCTTTCACCATGCAGTTACCACCAGCCCGGTGTTACGATCATGCTATTCCTCTATACCCTGATGCTGTGCCGGTCAACTCTAGACCCTATCATTATTCACCCTAGAATAAGGCCGAGATTGAAAAACAAGTCAAGGACCTCTTGAGCCATGGCCTGATCTGTCACAGTCACAGCCCATTTGCTTCTCCTGTATTGCTTGTCAAGAAGAAAGATGGTGGGTGGAGATTTTGCGTAGATTACAGAAAGCTCAACAATATGACCATCAAAAACAAGTTTCCAATGCCTATCATTGATGAAATCTGAGATGAGTTACATGGGGCCAAATATTTTAGTAAGTTGGACATGAGGTCTGGTTACCATCAAGTCAGGATGTTACAGGAGGATGAATTCAAGACAGCATTTAAGACTCACCATGGCCACTATCAATTCAAAGTGATGCCATTTGGGTTGACCAATGCCCCAGCTACATTCCAATGCATCATGAATGATGTGCTTTCTCCATTCCTCTGCCAGTTTGTATTGGTCTTCTTAGATGATATTCTGATCTACAGTCAGTCCCTTCAAGAACATATCTCTCACTTACAACAAGTACTTGAAGTCCTCAGAAGAAATCAGTTGTACTTGAAATTGTCCAAGTGCACTTTTGCTCAGCACAGCTTAGAGTATCTTGGTCACATTATTTCTGACAAGGGTGTAGCTACAGACAAATCTAAAATACAAGCTATGCTCCAATGGCCTGTACCTACAACAGTGACCGAATTGAGAGGGTTTCTAGGACTGACTGGATACTACAGGAAATTTGTCAAACATTATGGGATCATGGCCAAGCCTCTAACTAATTTACTGAAACTTAAACAATTTGCATGGACAGACCAAGCCCAACAAGCATTTGACCAGCTCAAGACAGCCATGACCACCACCCCGGTGTTAGCTATGCCAAATTTCAAAGCTCCCTTCACAGTAGAAACTGATGCTTGCTTGGATGGTATTGGAGCAGTCCTCATGCAAGGTGGTCAACCTATTGCCTACCTCAGCAAGGCTTTGGGGCACAAGCACATGCATTTATCCATCTATGAAAAAGAATTTTTAGCACTCATCATGGCCGTGGAAAAGTGGAGGCCATACCTGCAGAGACAGGAGTTCATCATTCAAACTGACCACAAGTCCCTGGAATACCTTAAAGAGCAGAATCTCCATTCCGACATGCAAAGGAAAGCTATGACACGCATGATGGGTCTCCAGTTCAAAATCATATATAAACAAGGCAAAGAAAACTTGGCTGCTGATGCCCTGTCCCGAGTAGCCCATCTGATGTCCCTGCAAGCAGTCTCTGTCGTGCAACCGCAGTGGATGCAATAGGTACTTAATTCTTATGCAACCGATTCACATGCTCAACAGTTACTGTCCCAATTAGCACTCAACAGTCCAGATGCAAAAGGTTACAGCTTGGATCAGGGGATCATCAGACACAATGATCTCATTTGGATTGGCCATAATACAGCTCTTCAGACCAAACTCATCTCAACATTTCACTCCAGCGCTATTGGCGGCCATTCCGGAGTCAATGCCACCTATCACAAGCTGAAGGCTCACTTCTCCTGGAAAGGCATGAAAACTGATGTGGAGAGCTTCATCAAGCAGTGTACCATTTGTCAACATAACAAGCACTCTACCAACCACCCAGCTAGACTACTACAGCCCCTCCCGATCCCAGAAGGTGTGTGGCAGGATCTCTCCATGGATTTCATTGAAGCACTACCTAAATCTGATAGCTACTCTGTCATACTGGTAGTGGTGGACAGGTTAACAAAATATGCACATTTCATTCCTGTTAAACACCCCTACACTGCTCAGTCCATTGCACAATTGTTCTTGGACAACATAGTCAAACTTCATGGTTTACCAAAGAGTATCGTCACTGACAGAGATACCATATTTGTCAGTACCTTCTGGAAAGAGTTGTTCAAATTATACAAAGTCACTTTAGCATTAAGCACTGCATACCATCCTCAGTCTGATGGACAGACCGAAAGGGTCAACCAATGCCTGGAAATGTACTTGAGATGCTCAGTACAAGACGCACCCAGAACTTGGAAGACATGGCTACCATTGGCTGAATTGTGGTATAATGTTTCATTCCACAGCTCCATTGGCTGTTCCCCATTCAAAGCCTTGTATGGCATTGAGCCCAATGTGGTTGTCCAGACTGCAATACCAACTACTACACAGGTCACTGTTGCGGAAGTCATTGAACATAGGGAGCTCCACCTACAGCTGCTGAAACAAAGACTCGAGCAATCTCCGAACAGGATGAAATACTTTGCTGATAAGAACAGAACAGACCAACACTTCACTGTAGGTGATCAGGTACTTATGAAATTACAACCATACACACAGTCTTCTGTGGCAAATCGTCCATTTCCAAAATTATCAAACAAGTTCTTTGGTCCTTATATAATTTTGGAGAAAGTGGGTACTGTTGCATATCGCCTACAGCTTCCACCGGACAGTTCTATACATCCAGTGTTTCATGTCTCACAATTGAAGCCGTTCCATCCAAGCTATACACCTGTGTTTTCCACACTGCCGATGCTGACTGACATCCAAGCTGCAGCAGCTCAACCCAAACAGATACTGGATCGACGTCTGGTAAAAAAAGGTAACAATGCTGTCACCCAGTTGCTTGTCTCTTGGACAGGTCTACCTTCTTCTTCAGTCACCTGGGAGGATTATCACGTCATCAAGCGCCGATTCCCGGACGCACCTGCTTGGGGACAAGCAGAATCCTCGGCGGGGGGAGTTGTCACACCTCAGGAGGCATGACAAGAGAAGAAGGCGTATTCCAAGGAGAGAAGCGCAATTATCTTATTTACGTATTCATGATTATGTATGACATGTGGGACCACGTTGTAAGCGGTGGCCTGCGAGCCCCTTTTATCCCCGAACTCTAGGTTGTAAGGAACATCGACAATATTATTACGAAATACAGTAAAGAGCCGGAGTGAGATTCCTCCGTCGCTCGGCCGAATCCGGCGATCCCTTGTCGAGCTCACGTCGACGGCATCTCGCCGGCGGCCATGGGTCTGTCACAGGAACAGTATTTTTCTCTCACAACAAATCAGCCAACAGTGTTTTTCAGCCGGCTTATCAGCACAGCCGAACGGGGCCGAAGTAAGCAGAAATTGCAGTGGGGTAAGCACGTAGGTGTAGCCTGTTGTAGCTGTAGTACCTGCTCTTTTGGCTTGTGTAACCAGGAGAAGCGCTGGACTGGCAGCCTGGCAGGCCATGGCCAGCGCAGAAGAAGCTGGAGGCTGCCTATGCCTGGCCGGAGTAGCGGCGACCATTGCAGTCGCAGCAGACCTCGGAGGAGCGCCGCCGGCGGCGGCGACAAGACGGGGAAGGCGGAGTCGAGGGGAACTGGCAGGGCCCAAATTTTGTGGGCCGGAGTATTTATTGGGCTATATCGAGGCCATGTCTCACTACGGATCTGACTGGTGAGTCGACCCGAAGGCCCCTTTTCTGTGGGGAAGTTTTTAGCCCAAGCATGGCCCAATTAAGTTCGAATGTTAAATGCAGCGGCCATGGCCCATCAGGCGGTACACAGGTTGCAGATAATGCGGGACGCAAATCGCTCGTTCCCGTCTGCACAAGTTGTTTTTTATTTTTGGCAGAATTTCTAGGGATTTCTAGAGAATGTTGTAGCGCGAGAATGTTGTAGCGCTGTACTCGGATACAGGCATCTCGCTCACAAATTGACATCAAGGGTACACACATTCGCCAAAAAGGAAAAAGGCGTACACAGTTCACAAAGATGGGATATAGATATAGATGGATGGTGACACAGCACAAACAAAGTCGCACGCGACGTGCAAACAGAGCATGGGCATGGCATGCTGCTGTGGTGCACCCAGACAACACAACACTGACTGCTAGATGAGCCCCAGGGGCAGGGGAGGAAGGACAGGACACGACGCCAACATCTCAGTACAATTATTCGTTCCCATCAGTACCACCACTACTAGCGGCATGCGAGCGAGCAACTACGCATGCCATGGCACGCGACTGACTGACAGACTGACTCAAACACAAACGACACACACTGCTATACTAGCTGTATCTCCTTCCTCATCACGGCCTGCACCCTGCAGGGTCATCGCCACCTCCTCACTTGCAGGTGCAGGGGTTGCAGCTGCAGTTGGGGCCGCACTTGCACCCGTCGTTCTCAGCTCCGGCGGTGGCCACCTCGAAGCCGCCCTCAGCGTGCCTACATCCATCGTCACGTACCAGACAAACAAAGTCAGTGACTGCTCTCACAGGAGTACACGTATAGCAATATAGCAGCATACTAGAGTACATGATACAAATTGGTTGGGGAGCAGACTGCAGACGAGTGAGCAGAGATCGATCTTTGTCATGTTCCCTACCAGAAGGGCAGCACCTATACTACGTACTCGTATGCCGTGTCAAGACTTTTCAGTACAGGACAAGTGAAAAAAAAAGACTGTCGTCATATCAGTGTTTTTCTTCTTAAGGTTTTTTTTTTTGGCGCAGAGAAAAGCAGCAGAAGCATGTGTGTTTCTTTCCCTCATGCATCGCAGCGCGCTATTTCGGTGTCTCGCGTGACCTTTTTACGGTTGCTGAAACTTTCACTAAAGTGCTAGTAGTATAAAATCGATCAGGCAAAAGGACAAAAATAGTAGAGTACAGATCACCACATATACTCCGTATGTTGCTGGCTATTATTAGGAGCCGATGGAGCCAATAAACCAAAAAGAATAATCTCTGCGGAGAAACGGGGAAAAGAAAAGAAGAAATAGCTACGGAATGCGAGAGAGAGATCGACGAGCATGCATACCCCTTGGATGGTGCAACACCCATGATGAGAGTCTGGGTGGTGGTGGTCACCTGCTCAGCCATGTCCGGGTACATCTTGCACCTGCATACATACATACAGACAGATCGATGAGCACGACGAATTGAACAACCCGAAAAATCAAATCAAAGCACCTTAGAAACAAGAACAAGAACAGCATGCGTGCGTGCGTGCGCGCGCGCATCGTTTCCGGACGAACGAACTTTTTACATGCTGCAGGACCGACCATGAGAAAAAGCAGCCATGGGAGAGGGGAAAAACCGATCTCCCAGCTCCGCACATCCTTCCTCCAAAAATCAAAGACGCATAGACACAGCCACACAGGTTCATAAATCATGCCATACTCTTGTCTATCCCTATACTTTTTTTTTTGTAGATGTAGAAAATATAATATTTCTACGGAAGCATGAGGAACAGCCTGCCGGCAGCTAGCACAGGTCTGACGGAAACAGAGCCACGAAAGGCAGATCAGCAGGGAACCATCCATATGCACGCAAGTTCATCGTCAGATCTGACTCTGAGAGGGAGGAACGGGACGGAAGGGAAGGGGGGGCAGGCTTACCCTCCGCAGCCGCTGCCGCACTTGCAGCCGGAGCCGCACCCGCAGTTGCCTCCGCAGCACGACATCCTCCTCTCCTCGCTCGCAGTCGTCCTCTTCCTCTCCTCGCAAACAAGAACACCAAGCTCGCAACAAATGCAAATCTGGAACGAGGTGCGACCTGCCCTGCTCTGAGGGGGAGGCCTCCATTTATAGGCCCAGGGGGGCCATCTGGCCGTCCACGCGGCGCGGGGCCTGGATTCGCCCTCGTGACGTGGGGCCGCCTCGGCCCGCGGGTCGCCGTGCGGAGTGCACTGCTCTGGCCCCCTGCGGTCGCGGTCGAGTGCACGGCTCTGGCCGTAGCCGTCCATCGGTGCATGCTGTGCCATGAGACGCGGACAAAAGCGGTTCGCGTGATCCGGACTGCGGGCGGCGTGATCCGGGATTTCGGTGCGGCGGCGTGTCTACTGCTTGCGTTTGCAACTTTGCATGCCCGTTGCTGCCGGAGTGCCGGGCAGGAAGGCTGTGTTTAGTTCCATTAAAAAATGCACTATATAAAAAAGATTTTCTATTATATTAAACTTATGATATATACATGAAGTACTAAATGTGGATAAAATCAAAAACTAATTGTACAATTTAGTTATACTTTGCGAGACGAACGTTTTGAGCCTAATTAGTCAACGGTTGGACAATTATTACCAAATACAAACGACATGATACAGTGTCGCTGCAGTGAATTTTGGTACTCCAAATTTAGGAACTAAACACAGTCTAAGATGAATGAGTCCTGTACCTAAAACTACCAGCCATTTCTGATTTGTTGTTGTTGTTTTGAAGTAAGCATAACCCACTCATGAATTGCATGCACATCGATGCAAAAGAAAATGGCTTTGCGATAACCTATTATTGTATCTCACACACTGTTTAAGATTTCGTGGGAATATATATATATATGTTAATTTTCTAAGGCCATCCTCGGTTCGCTCACGTTTCGATTTCATTTCATCGAATTCAGTGAGATGCCGTGACACGGTTAGAAAACTTGCCAAGAGACACAAGGGAATGAAGGACTTCATCTAGTAGGTATATAGGTATGTTTACTCAAAAAAAAAAAAAAAGAATGAAACCCACCGTGACCAAACCATTTCATCATGCGCCTTGAAAACGGAAATGAATTCCCCTTTGATCAAATACTTAGAGCATCTCTACCCGATTTTTTGTATCACACCTTTTATAAATTGTTTTAGGAGATTACTTTAAAATGAGTTTAGGATATAAGACAACAATGTAGTTGTAAGATTAACTAACACTTGTCTTCGATAAGGGAGAGAGGGTTGTCTCGTTTATCTAGGAGAAAAGATGCTTCTTTTATGATCACTCTGTTCGCTTATGCTGAAATTTGGCTTATGTTGATGCTTATGCTGAAATATTGCGAGAGAAAAATACTGTTCCATGGCTGAAAAGTAACTCAAGCGATCTATTGTGGTAACTCCATCTTCTAAAATACTACTTTTTAGGTATAGGAGATTGGATACGATATCTGATGGAGATGCTCTAACTACCAAGTTGACTCGCACAAATAGGGGAGAGAGGGTTGCCTCAGTAAGCACAAAGCACGGAGAAGAAGCCCGCGTTAGTGAGCTTGGTCCTGCCTGGAGGCAGTCCCTCAGGACGCGTGGGACCTTGGGGGCGAGGAGGGTATAGCCACCGGAGCTCGAGAAGGCGTGCGGGGAGGAGGAGTTGGACGGTGAAGATGAGAGCGGTGGCATGAAGGAGGAGCTCGGCTTTCGGGCTCAAGGAGGTGCACAAAGGGTTGGATGCTGGCGCTTGAGGAGGATGGCCACAGGCACTAGGGGATGAGCACACGGAGGAGAATCCGGCGGCACGGAGAAGGAACTCCTCGTGTGATCTCGGCCATAGGTGCACCTCGCCGGACCTCGGACACAACGAGGATGGAGGAAGAGGGCGCCAGAGGAGTAGCTCTGTGGGAATGGCCACCAGAGGGGAGCACGAGGCGAACACGGCCGACGAGGATGGAGGAAGAGGTGCAGGTGGAGGGAAGCGAAGAAGCTGAAGTGATTTTTCCTACAGCCCTCTCCCAACCAATTTCGCATTAGTGTAAATGGTGCCGTTGAGAGAATGGGGGGGGGGGGGGAGGGAAGGTGGGCGCAAAGCGCGCCATTTGGAAGGTTCAGATAAATTTTTTTCACCATCTAGAATCTGTCCTAAACAAGACATTTAAGTGATTATTATACAGTACTCTTCCATCTCTTTCAAAAACAAACTCCATACCGAGGGTGTCCTTGTAAGCATGTGATTGTCATAGTACCATAAATTAATTCCGATGATGTAATCAAGTGATGTAAAACTAGATTGCTCCTTCCTCTCGTATGATATGGTGTGCTCGCTCCTACCAATCTTAGACAGAGCGAAAAATTTAAGAAAGATTGCCATAGCAACAAATGAATTTCGGTGAAAACTACACAAAACATTGTATGGTTTACGTACGGTGCATGTACCAGTAGTGTCCAATTAACTGTCGATGCAAATTATTGCTTGTTGGCAAAAGAAAAGATTGGTGGTGCCCGGCCCCGTGCATCGACAACTTTTAGTAAAGCAAGGAATCAGAATATCATGATGCCTGCCTACGGATATAAAGACTACCCGTAAAGGCCACGTCGGCGTATAGCGTCGAAGTAGTGCTGCAGCGGAAGCCTCCAAATAATACGTAATCGAGTTTCATCCGTTAAATATGGCGTGGCACAGTACTTTTACAGGTCCTCTATCCGACGTTGTCAGTGCCGCGCATCCCCACCTCGTTGCCGCTGCTCGGGCGCGGAGGGTGCGAGAGAGTGACAGGTAGTCCTGGGCATTTTTAACCGAAGACCGAAGACCGAACCGAACTAACCGAGACCGAGACCGAAAATTTCGGTCACAAGTTCGGTCTTTAGTTTGAAGTAACCAAACTAACCGGACTTAGTTCGGTCATTACCCTCGGTTAACCGAACTAGCCGAATTAACCGAACATTTGAATTTTGTTGACATAATATGTAATTTAGACTATTATTAGTGATATAATATTTATTCTAGTGGGTTTATATCAATCATCACTCTTATCATTATGTTTAATCTATATTTTGTATTGTATTTTTGCTTTGATATTGGTAAAATTTGCTACAAATTACAATATTTAGTAGTTGTTTTGTGAAGTTCGGTTAGTTCGGTCATGACCGAGATCTAACCGAACTAACCGAGACCGAACTTGCTCGGTCTTGAGTTTTGAAACTAACCGATCAGTCTCTATTTTTAGATGACTGAACTTTCAAAATGACCGAGACCGAGACCGATCGGTTCGGTCAGACCGAACGCCCAGGGCGAGTGACAGGGAGAGGACAGACGCGGGCCTGCTGCTGCTACTAACAAAAAAAAAATGTTATAACTCACAAACTAAAAAGTCAAATTAAATTCCGATTACACCATTAAATTCGTTTTAATAAATTTTTCAAAACTAGATCTCACATGGATATATTTAGATAAAGTGACAAGTGTGTCCCACAGTAAATAGATGATAATATAGAGGATGAATGGATACGGAAAAACTATATATTTTACAGTGACTAAGATAAAATATTTCTCTTATATGCATAGTCTAATGTCTCGGACCGATCCTATCGCTATTCATATCGTCCTATCCACCTCGAGCGGTCACCATTGACAAAATTAAAATGGGCCCCGAAAATGGCAGCACACAGTAAGGTAGGGTACATGGACGGATGGTGGATACAGCATGCTACTGCTGTTTGCGTGCGCCATCTATCAAGGGCCGGTTTAGATACAAATTTTTTTTGCAAAATTACACTGTAGCAAATTTCATTGTTATTTGGTAATTAGTGTCCAATCATGATCTAATTAGGCTTAAAAGATTCGTCTCGTACATTTCGTTTAAACTGTGTAATTAGTTTTATTTTTTATCTATATTTAACACTTTATGTATGCGTCTAAAGATTCGATGTGACGGAGAATGTTGAAAATTTTTGTAAAATTTCTTGCAACTATACAGGGCCCAATCAACGTTGCCCGTCCGCACCTGCAGAGGGACAAGCTAGCACTGTAGTATACCGCGGCATGTTTCTGAAATTCGTGCCCTTTTTTTCGGCTTTTTAAAAAAAGTTGATTCGTGCTTTTTTGCCCCTCTCTGACAGGAACAATATCCGATCGAACCCTCATGTTGTAAGAGTTCAGAGTTTTGTTTTTTTATGACTTTGCTTTTAATGTCATTCGTTCATTTAAAAAACTAGCGTGTCCAATTACTTTTCTTGTAGCGTGTCCAATTACTTTTCTTATACTCCAGGAGTATTGTTTGAACTTGTGCGAAACTGCCTGGAATCCTAGATTGCTTGCAGGTTATAATACACAAAATAAATCAACTCTTAGAATCATTCAAGCTAACTCAAGCTTGACTAACTTTATAAGAATGACTGATATCGTCAATGACAAGTACATTATAAAAATATATTTTTTAATATATCTAGTGATATTGATTTGATGTCGGTCGTAAATATTAGTGCATTTTTAAATAAATTTGATTAAACTTAAATTATTTTGACTAGACTCTAGAAGTTAATTTATTTTTAGACAAAGGTAGCACGTAGTATATGTATATGTATCAGCGATGTAGGTAAGGATAAGATGACATGAATGACGAATCAGTACAAAGCCGACCACATATACTCCCTCCGCCCCCAAAGAAACAACATACAATTTTAGCATTTATATGTTGTCTAGAAAACAACCATAGCTCATGAGTATGCATGGTATCTTAAAAGGTGCTATATAGATATATGATTCAAAAAACTACATACCCGTCCTTTCGAAAAAGAACGTGACTCTTGCTTTCAAAGAGTCCAAATATATATACTAACATTTATGATGCATAATAAGTATCATTAAACTAAGTATGTAATATATTTTTATAATAAATATACTTGAAAATATAAATATTTATATTTTTCTAAAAACTTAGTTAAATTTGATATTCTTTGACTTTCCAGAAACGAAGATGCTAGCGCCTGGACGTCCAGATGCGCACGGGCGTTCGGATGCCCGTGCCTGCTGGTCCGTTTCCCTGCACCCAGTTTCCCGCGCCTGCTTGTTTTGCGCGCCCAAACGGGGTCCGCGGTGCCTGCACCGACCAACCACACGTAGGCGCCCGCTTGGCTGCGCTCCAGCAGCTGTAGCATGCGGCTGCGGCAAGTGGGTCACATTCCACATGTGATACATCCAGATGAAACATTTGCAACATACGTCCGAAACAGCTGAAATACTTGCAACATACGTCTGAATTTGAAACACTTGCAAAACATAAAAAACTTGAAAGCATGTGTGTAGCCATTGCAAAACATTGCAACATCCAAATGATAACACTTGCAACATACGTATGAAAACACCTGAAACACTTGCATATATATATATATATATATATATGCAACATCCAAATCTACTTTTTGCAACATCTAGATGAAATACTTGCAACATACGTCTAAAAAATAAAACATTAGGAATATACACTTGAAACATACGTATATAGCCATTGCAACATGTGCAATATCTCGATCTACTTTTGCAATATCCACATGAAACACTTGCAATGTACCTCTAAAACATCTAAAACATTTGAAAGATACATTTAATTTGCAACATGCGACGTATCCTGATGCGGCCTCCTCCGCCATCTACAGCGGGGCGCTGCAGCCGTAGCAGGAGCGTGAGGCCGGAGGGCTCCACGGCAGGGCCGACGCTTCTCCTTGCGTCGGCGGCGCCTGTCGATATCGTCGGGCGCAAGCACATGCGTGACGGCCTCGGTGGCCAGCTGGCCGCCAAATAAGCGGTTCCCAGGCATGAGTGCGGGGCACCTGGCGTGGGCCGCCGAGCTGTCAGGCGAGACGGGTGGCGGAGTAGGGGCAGCGACAAGGAAGGTCCGGTGGGCTTGAATAGCGGAGGTGGCAGCGATAGAGTTTTGGGGAAGGAAAGGAAGGAAACGCCATGAACGATAGACGAAGGGAGGTCTCCTTTTCTTATCCTTATCCGGCCGGTGCACGATAATAAAAAAACTGGTTGGTTCGCAGGCCATGCGGTGTAGTTGCAGGCCTAGGAAGGTCCGTCCGGATGGACGACGCCCTGCACACAGCATTACCTCTTTAGGAAACAAGATATATATTTTTTATTTAGGAAGTAGAGAGTATATAGAGCATGTTTGGTTGGGTTTCTATATTTCGGATTCTAGATCAAAATAATTTCTGATGTTCCTTAGATTCTGAGCCCGTGTGTTAGAATCAACTATAATCCTATGCTGTTTGAGTGGAATTCTAGGATTTTAAGATTTTTTCTCTCTTCAGATTCTTAAATGTGAAAAATAAAAAAGTTAGCGTATATTTTTGTGTGTGTGTGTATGTGTATTAGTTTTCTTGATGCGTCAGAATTGCATTTGGAGTTTAGGAGTCTGGCCCGTTCGGCTGTGCCGATAAGCCGGCTGAAAAACACTGTTGGCTGATTTGTTGTGAGAGAAAAATATTGTTCTGATTGAAAAAACAAGCTGAAAAAGACGGATTATAAGCCAGATAAACATTGCCTATGCCATTGCCCGTCTCAAAAGTAACCTTTTGCGTTTGAGCGAGACCTGATATTATAGAAGATAGACATGTGAGATTAGCGCACGACGTGGCCCTGGGTTGTTTTGGATAGGGACACATCCTTGTGTCACAGCGAAGCTGCTGTGCTGTGTGAGTAAGCAGCATCAGGAACCGACTTGACTCGACCTTTCACGTACGGCACTGTAGCTTTTAACATGCCGGTTAGACTAAACATGCCGTAGACAATTGGACTTGGACACCGCAGTCAAATACAGTATAATTTAAAACGGATGGAGTATATAATACAGTTATACAGTATATAGAAAATAAAGGGAGAAAGAAACCAGTGTGGCGATAATTGGTTATAATGCTCAATAATGTGCGCTTTTATGTGTAGGGCATGTTTGGTTTGTGGCCAAAATTTGTCTTGCCAAAGATTTGACAAGCAAAAGTTAGATAAAAAAATTTGCTATATATTTGATAAGCCAGATGACATGAAAGGTTAGCGTGTTTTTGGTAGCAAACTAAATAATAGTTAAAACTACGGCTATTGCTGCAGAAGCTATACAGCTATGCAGCACCGTTTATTGGCTGATCCCGAACACTAAAGTGCACTAGCCACTAATGAAATAATGTCACCTTCTTTGTTTTTTTTAAGAAAAAAAGGACGTACGCCACCTCTTTCATCAATTGCAGCCTTCACGTACACGTAGCACCGTCGTTTGGGTAGGCACATGCGTTGCGTCGTGCCTTCCCGTCATGGGGCATGGGCTTATCCGTTCTGCTTATCTGATTTCAGGGAGAACCATGCCATTTGCCATCCATGTCAAACTTAGGGTATGTTTTGGATATGATTCTAAAATTCAGGCTCTAGATTAAAATAATCTTTAATCTTTTTAGATCTGTGTGTATTATAATCCTCTATAATCCTAGAGTGTTTGGATGAGATTTAAGATTTTAAGATTTTCTTTTAATCCGAATTCTTAAAATCTCTTTGGATTCGCCCCACTGAAAAGAAAAAGGTCCGTGGCGAGGAGAAGTCGTCGGTCTATGCTTGAGGTTGTCTGGACAATGGGGAGTGCTCCATCTGCAGTGGGTGCACGTGAATCGCGTCACCTTTCGCGGCCACCATGAGTGAATCGAAGAAGGCTCTGGAGTCATCCATATCATGATGATCGACAAATATCTGCCATGCGTGGAATAAGATAAGATAGTTTATTGGCTTTGAATTATACGTATATATTACTTAAAATTCACAGATTTGGAGAGAGATTAATTGGAACCGTGCACATAGTAGATAACTGAAGAAAGTTCGAGCTCCAGCTCCATGGAAAGACGCTCTTTGCACTAACCACTACACCGCATCACTTCAGACTAGATAGCCAAGTGTTCGGACATGTGGATCATCATCTCTCTGGATGCTTCTCTTCACTTCAAGTTATCATGTACTGTTACCACTTACCAGAATACTTCCTCTATTTTAAATTATATGACCTTTTAACTTTTCTAGATACGAAACTTAAGTTACGAGGTAATTAGATATACACTATATCTAAATATATAGTAAATAATATGTTTAAAAAATAAAACATCTTATACTTTGGAATAGAGAAAATACGCACGTACGAGGAACTCAGAGTAGGAGCTTAATTGGTTGTCTTCCCTACTAAAATAGTGAAATTCTCCTAATATTTTTAAGTAGTAATAAAACACAACCATTAGTCAAGCATATGAGAATCCTTACTAGAGGCATTTAGTAGGGAAAGTTTATACTAAAAATTAAATGGTAAAATATTAGAAGAAGCCCACACACTAGGAGAAGTACAAAAATCTGGTTGCGTAGCTTCGTCGTTAGTGGAACCTGTCAATTTGGACCAGAAGGCGTTTCTTTCTGGGATCAATCATGTTCAGTTTGGCACTTTGGCAGATGACTTGGACCATGTCTACACCCTAGCAGCTTATTAGCTGGGCCGAATCCAGGAGCATCTGAGCAGGCTCAGTCGAAACCTCATGCTTAGGGTCCATCAGGCTTAGCACCCATCATGGACCTACTGCGAGCAGTTGATTCAAGCTCAACACAGACCAGCTCGGTATATGAGCCCAGTAAAGCCCACACGTCTCAGATGGGAACGAAACTGCCAGGACGTCCGGCCCGAGGTGCGTGTCCAGACACCCGCGCTGCAGTTACCCGCATTTGCACCAGCAATCCACGCCAATGCTCGGAAAAAAAACCAGCATGCCCCCTCCTCCGCCTATGCCTAGGTTTTACATGCTGATACGGGGTCTGCGCCGTCCGGACGTCGCCCACGCCGCTAGACAACGCGCGGAGACCGCTTGCGTCCCCTCTGCTTCTCACACGTAATGTAACATGTGCAACACCCGATTTACTTTTAAAATATCTAGATACAACACTTGCAACAACGTAAAGACAAATGAAACACTTGAAACATGCTTCTGAAACACTTGCAAAAACACATGAAAAACACTTGAAAATCATTAAAAACATAAGTAATATCCAAATAAAACACTCGTAGCGTATGTGTGAAAGGTTTGCAACATTTAGATAAACATACTTATAACAGTACGTCCAAAACACACAGATGAAATATTGGGGACGGAAACTTGTAACATACGTATACAACCATTACAACATATGCAACATTACGATATACTTTTGCAACATCCATGTGAATCAATTGCAACAAATCTCTAAAGCATCTGAAACAATTGAAATGTACACTGCAACATGCGTTTTGGGTACATCGCAACATCTCCTTGCTGCTTGTGAAATAGAGGCTCACCGGCATGTGGAGTTCACCAGAGGCAGTAGCTCCGTCGCAACCATCAACCAATGCCAACATTGACACTCCGCCTACTACAGTTCCCGGTTCCCACCACCGTCGGATCTATTGCCACGCAGTGGATCTGGTGGAAGGAGCAGCGAGGCATAGTGGGGCCAAGACGTGCGGCGTGCGATGCGAGCGAGCGGCCACCGGCCGAGGGGCTGCGCCGCACGGCTAGGGCACCGCCGGGGCGGCCGTGTGCAGCGCGCAGAGGTGGCTGCACTTTGGGTCACGTCGGGAAAGAGAGATGAAGGGGAGGCTGGGGCGGACACGTGGACGGTGCGGAGCCAGCGGCATCGACCGCGCAGGGGTGGGAGCGGCGGTGTCGCCGCAGCAGCCACGGGTACGAAGCACGTCGATGGTTTCTTTTTTTTTCAGGCGAGCAACACGAGCGGTGCCGCACGATGTAGGCCACGCAACGGACGCCCGTGCCGTACTGGATCTCCTTTAAGAAAAAAGACCACAGTATCTGTCTCTCTCTCTCTTTTGAACTCGCACAGTATCTGGCTCTTAGAAATAAATAGCTCGGTAAATTTGCAGTCACGCCGGTAAACAACCCAAAACGATTCAGATTTCCATGGTTATTGACTTATTTTCCACAAATCACCAACAAATTTTTAGCTTTTAGATTAGAATCGATACGTGAGGCGCCATATTTCACCTTTGCCTGCATGACAAATTCCTATTTCAAAATCTTCATTTTCGAGATTATACATACAAATAGTTTTGTGAAGGTGTACAAATAGTGGAGCAAAACGTTGCTCTTCCATTCACTTATACTAGTACTCATCAGGCAAAACTTTCCAGCACACAAATTGAATTCCTAAGACCTAACAACAACAATAATCCCAAGATTAAAAACAAAAAGAATTTGTACTATGTACAACAGAATGATCCCATGCTTTTGCACAATATAGAACTCCTAAACGCAAAAAATGGGACAAAAATAAATGCCTACACTCAAAATTCTGCAAGCTGAAGAACGAGCTCAGTCAGAAGCTTGTCGAATACAAAGTCTGCCAACTTGTTCCCCAGATGATCAGCATCTCTCGGAAAATTCGTCCAGGGATCGCTCTTGGCTAGGTCATTCGACAAAATCGTGTCGACTTCGATGCTGGACCATGGTCGTTCATCCAGATGGCAGCTCACTCTAGACCACAACTCCTCGAGGACACGGTTTCCCACAGGTTTTGGTCTATCCAAAGATGAGAACCAGGAGAATCTAGACTTGGAAACAGAATATTTCTTGTAAATGTCCAGCAGGGCTTCATTTGTCAAGTCGAACAAAAGTAGCTGATCAGCGGACATATCCGTGAAGTCAAATGATGCTGCAGCGGCCTCGTAGTGCTGGCAGTCCACTTCTTGGAGAGCTGTAATGTTCTGTGAATGCCATTCATCAAACAGTATTTCGTTGCTGAAACTCGACTTTTTGAATATATCCTTCACATAGTTGAACTCAATTTCATGCCTTGGATCTACTTGGAGACCATCAAAGTCACTTTCTTGTACGATAGCAGTACCAGTTGAAGCATCAGTATCATTTAAATGGAGAATTCTTGGGTTCAGCAACGTATCTGCAAGAGGCAAAAACCAAGAAAATGTAACTAAAGAGTGCAAGTAGTGCTTGAAGCAAGAGAAGACAATGCAAGAATAAATTCAAGAAGTTGAAGTGTTAGTGCAATAGATGATTTTGGGTAATAATTTAATATAAATGATCACGAATAATGCACATAGGGTTTTCTGAATCTAAATGAAATTCTCACCATCCAGCGGGGAGCGTTTCACCAGAAGATCAGGATCATCTGAGAAGGCCACGTCAAGAACAGACATTGGGCTTTCAGTTTCTTGTTCACAGCTTAGACTTATGTCTGCTTCAAATTCGTGACTGGGGTAAGGAACACAAAAAGTACCTTCTATTGGTTTTGAAATCTGGAATGAGTGCATTTGGTTGTCATGAGAAATTGGAGTGTGTTCTTCTGAAATGGTGATCTCCTTTGAAGTTAGAGCAGTATATGCATCAGCCTGTGTTGATGAGTGAATCTGATCATCAGCATCATACGTTTCTGCATGTTCTTCTGGTATGTCAACTTCTGATGATGTAGAACAGGCGTCATACAGCTCGACTCCAGATGAGGGAATCTGACTGTTATCGTCACAGCTTATTGTATGTTCTTCTGAGATATCAACAGGTTCTGAAGGTGAAGGAGCAGTGCATGTGTCTTCTTCAGTTTTGTCATCAATGTACTCGTCAGGTAAAGCAGGATTTTCAGAGCCACCAGCAACCATATCGCTGGAGCTCTCACCCTTAGCAACTTCCACATGTATATTGTTGTCAGTTTTCTCTTGAACATGTGGTGCCAATGCATCTTCTGCAGTTACAAGATTTTCATCACGTTTATCCAAACCTTGAGACCTGAAGGCTTCAGAAGTTCTTTGCAATGAGGTACTCACACCAGGGCCATCTAGGGAATGATCCCTAGTAGACTTAGAGTTGGTCAGTGTTCTTTTGGATTCATTACTTGAAATGGAATCAAGTAAGCGTGAGTAATTTTCCCAAGATTCACTGAGGGAACGTGAACGCCGAAAACCTTGATTTACATGCCTCTTTGTAGCAGTACCAAAGTAAGGTTTCACACCATCCCTATCATACGTGGCAGAGGCTGATCGCGGGAGACCTTCACTGATTACATCTCCAGACACCTTTCCATAAGGGACCTTATGAAGAACCCCATCCATTGAAATGCTACGGTGGCTCTTTCGCTTCGTACGGATGTCATCTCTCTTTAGGAGAAGTGAAGAACTTAAATAACTATCACAACCATCTGGGATGCTAGATGTAGCATGGTGCAAATTCATATCGGTAGCATTTTGCATCGACAATTTAGTACTATGTGAAGAACCATCACCACTCGAAGTGGATTCACCATCAAGAACATATTCATTACTTTCCAGATAGTGTATTGAAATAGTGCGGAGTAGCTTTGGTGCAACTGGAAGCATCTTTTCTTTCTGACCTTCGTTTCCATATAATTTCCTTAGAATCAAGGACCTCAAACTAGCCTTACTAGAATTCCTTTTTGAGGCCTTCTGTTTTTTTGTAACCTGAATTAGAAGAAATTAAAGGAATAAGGGGAATCATCTTCAAATGAATTAGTTGTACTTGTACGTGTAGAACTATATGTAAGTTTGGAAGAAGGAACTTCTATAAACTGCTTGTATTGAACACTATATCCAAATAAGCATCAGATATACCAACTCTACGGTTAAAAAAAGGAAAAAGTCTACATGACCCCCTCAACTATCATACTTGGTCTACTTCACCCCCTCAACTATGAAACCGTCTGTTTTACCCCCTGAACTATCTAAAACCGTCTGATTTACCCCCTGGGGCGGTTTTCAGCGGCGGTTTTGCTACAGTAACAGCGGATTTGCTACAGTGACAGCGGGTTGCTACAATACCCGCGGTTTTGAATTTTCTTTTTTTTTATTTATTTTCGGTGAATTTTTGAAAAATCATAGTAAATCATAGAAAAATCATAAAATGAAAAATCTAATTTTATTGGACTCCACATGAGTAGATCTACATAGTGAATATATAATATGGTATACTTTAGTACAAAATTTTTACTGTAGCCTTAGATTAATTGGAAAATCCAATTTTGTCTGTAATTAATTAGAATTTATCTATAACTAAGTTATACATAGTTCAATGAGTACGAAATTTTTACTATAGTTCAAGCATACAATAATTAGCGTACCATAAAAATTTCACAACAATTGGACCATAGAAGCTGCAGCTATGAATTATTCTAATTAATTACAGACAAAATTAGATTTTCCAATTAATCTAAGGCTACAGTAAAAAAATTTTGTACTAAAGTATACCGTATTATATATTCACTATGTAGATCTACTCATGTGGAGTCCAATAAAATTAGATTTTTCATTTTATGATTTTTCTATGATTTACTATGATTTTTCAAAAATTCACCGAAAATAAATAAAAAAAAAAGAAAATTCAAAACCGCGGGTACTGTAGCAACCCGCCGTCACTGTAGCAAATCCGCTGTTACTGTAGCAAAACCGCCGCTGAAAACCGCCCCAGGGGGTAAATCAGACGGTTTTAGATAGTTCAGGGGGTAAAACAGACGGTTTCATAGTTGAGGGGGTGAAGTAGACCAAGTATGATAGTTGAGGGGGTCATATAGACTTTTTCCTTAAAAAAACCACAATAAATGCATACAAGTAATAACTAATTCGCAGAAGGCAGACACAGTTAAGACAAATTAGTACTGGTTTGAACTAAAAGGGAAACAAATAACCAGAGCATGGTAATGCATTAAATTCAAGTGCTTAACCATCAAGCAACATATAGGAAGTGAAAATGGTTTATTCAAGACAGACCAGGAGATCAATACAGTAAAAAAAGTATTATTCAAGGAACAAATATTCAATTTGAAATTCAAGGATGGGTTATCTGATATACCTTAGTATTTTTGTCATCATCCAGAATTCCACTGTCTTCGTTTGTCAATGGAGCATAGCAGTGGCTTCGGCGTCTACTTCCTGTATCATAAGATAAATAGTATGGATTCTGAGCATAATTTGTCTTTCATGCATACGAACACAAAGTGCAGTTTTAACTAAGTTACACTTAAGGACAAACCAAGATCAGTACACTGTAAAAGCCAAATTGTAAACAGTTTATCTACTTTGAATCATTAGATTCGCCAGTTATCTTGATGATCAAACAAAAATAGTTTTAGAAACATGATTTTTCAATTGCACTCCACTACCTTATGGCTTATGCTAGTATTCAAATCCATTTCACAAAAAACAGAGAATTAAGGACTCACTAACTTACCACGACTGTTTTTCTCCTGACCACGTTTCTTGTCAGGTAGCATCTTCGGGGACCGCAGGCGACGGCGAAATCCAAAGAATTGAAGAATACCCCATCGGCACCCATGCAATTCCTTGCCATAGAATGCAGAATCCTGATGGTGCAACAGCTGGGCCATTTGGTGTTCTCCCGCCAGCAAAGAAGAGGGGTGGGGGTGGTTCCTTATGAGCACCACCCTTGCAAAATAAGGGACACGCTTTCAGCTTTGCTCAACTTTCACACCTGTCATGAACAGACTGTCCACTGGTTAACAAACATAATGCCTATCCAACTCCATATAAACCATTGTCTCCAGACCATATACGAAAAGTGTATGTGCCGAACAAACTTAATACAGGAAAAGATGGTCTCCAACCAAACCAAGTGTCCACATATTCAGTAAGCTAAAGGAGGAAGCTAATCCTGAGAAAACGCATAAAGTAAGATAGAATATAATTTGCACCACAATCAATGAATGTGCGAATAAAAGCCAACTTAACAAAGCTTTTTCCCCCCATCTTTTCTAGACGAACGAACCAAAGATGCCGACATAACACTCTGCTTTCCGGAAACATGAAGAAAGCAATCCCCAACTGCAATGGAGGCATTTATTAAGGCAGGCTAATTATAAGATATATTTCCCTATCCGTGTTAGTTCGTGTATCCATTGCTAATCAATAATCAGATTAGTGTCTCTAATGCTAATCAATGATAAGATGGTTATAGAGGAATGAGCTATACGCCAGTACGCCACCCAGATGAAGAAAAACTTTGTGATTTTCTGGCCTTCTTTTACTTAAGTACGCGGACCATGGCCAAACATCCTCAGTGCATTTCAGTTGGCAATTCTCTTGCCGCATTTCTAAAGAAACAAAAGAAAAGAAAAGAAATCTCAGTGCAAACATGAGAACGAGGAAGCTTCTAATGGGGGAAAAGCAAACTTTGGGAAATACTAGCCACTTGTTAAACAACATGTACTGCTAACCTTATGTCCAGCATTTTATTGCCAGCATAAATAGGAAATGATCATGAGCAAGAAACAGCAAACCGCATACATTTCTTCTGAACTAACCAAAAAAATTTCCATCTACAAAGCACTAAATAAATTTAAGACTGCAAGGAAAAAAGGGGCAAAGCCGAAATGTGAGTAACACCGTACAAAATTTCAAAAGGCAGCAAAAGAGTTGAAGTACTAATATGTACCACACCGCTGGTCCAATTCCGTTAACCAGAACAACTAGCGAGAACTGTGACAGTTCAATTGAAGGAAAGTCTCCAAAATCCAAATCACATGCCTTGTACTGAATTATAAGGGCCACTGAAACTCTGCTGCAAGCTACGAAATCTGTTTCAACTTCTAAGAGAAATTGCCGACTTCTTATTACTCTACTGACTAACATAATAAGTTTTCATTTCCTCAATCAATCAGATCATGATCCGCCAGAAATGTATCTTCAGAAAACAAAGCCAAGAATAAAGAGAGTGAGAGACACACCAGTATGATTGCTCAAAGTTTCACAAGTGGGAGAACACACTGATGGAGCAATAACATGACTCCACATGTCACTCGAACCATGAAAAAGTTAAACAAGAAAACAATCACCTTTTAGCCCCACGTCTCCAACAGGTTCCGTAAAACGTGACAGATTTGTTGGTCAGTGCTTAATGTCCCCGTCAGGCACAGAACTCGAAAACAATCATAAACAGAAGGAAACACTAATCCTGGTGCGCATACAAATACAAACAGAAATGAACAGGCAGTAATTTCCAGTCACCAAAGCGCAAACGGTGGCATCGCTAGACATCTTCTCTTACCGATCCAAACAAAAACGATGGAAAGAAAAAAGGCATCTTTTTCCTTCCCAACAACAACAAAATCAGCGCGGAACAAAAACGAAACCAAATTAAGCACAGGACGAGAACGCGTTTTGAAGAACACGGACGGAAACAAACAAACAAATCACCTGCAGACTCCAGAGCTAACAGCGCTCGCAGTTCTCCGCGGCTCCTATTGGTCCATGAAACCAACAGGAACCTATATACGCCTTCCCACGAACAGATTAAACGCGCGCGCGAAGCAGCGCCGCCGCCATGGCACCAAGAAGTAGTCGCGAAACACGCAGCGAAACGGCCTAAAAGATTTCCTCTTTCTCCTCTGGAACTGACCTGGTTGGTTATGGTTTCATACGACGACGGCGACGCCTGCAGCTGCAAATCCGGCAGGTTTCGGAACCGAGGATCGGAGACTTTAGGGGTTCTGGAAGGAGGAGTTTTTTTTTTTTTGAAACTCTGGAAGGAGGAGTTGGTGAGGAACGAAACGGGAATGGATGAATGAATGAGTGAGAATGGAAAGAAACGGTGGATCCGGGAAGCGAGGAGAGCAAATGCGAGGGGGTTTCCGTTAAATTCCGGTCCGTGGCGGCCTTTGCCTGGATGTCCGGGTGGCGGGTGTTGCCTGATGGTAGTTGAAAGCTTCCGCCGCTTCGACAGTTATGTGTTTTTTTTTTTTGTTTCTCTTTTAGCAAGAGACGTAATTGTGCTGTCATCTGAAATCTCAAGGTCTATAATAAATGACAGATGTAATAAGGATCTAATTGGTTGCCTGCCAACGCTGGTGTCGTAATAGGAAGGGAAAGGAAACAAAGAAGAACGAATCATCCCAACCCCCAAAACAGTTCTAAAACAGAAAATATGAGGCAGTTTCTATACTTGCTATAAGTATTATAAAAACCATACATAGAAATTATATTTTCATTTGATGATTTTTTGAAAATAAACTTTTGTCTAATTATGTGTTTTCTCTTTCCTATTTGCTCTTATCTTTTGGTCTTCGTGTAGACATAATTTCTTGTCTAATGAACTATTTCCTCCTCTTTGTTCTTTAATTCTGATACCACGTCACTATTTTGCTTAGTTAATAATCTATCGATGAACATAGAAAACATTTAGTTTTTGGGTTGTGACTGTCTCAAGCATCGTTTATGCTGATGTTTATGTTAATTTGTTGTGAGAAAAAAATATTGTCCATTCGCTAAAAAATAGCGCTGAAGTAGTACAGGGTGTCTACCTTTAGGAGAGGCGGTAGAAATGTAATATTGAACTCATGAATGCCTCTTCTTTCTATATATGTATGTATGTACTCCTTTCTAGATATGTACTCCTGAATGTCTATGATTGAAATTTATCTCTACCTGTGGACACTGGAAGTATCTGTTTACCGGCTAACATCTTAGGCGATTAAATTTACGCTATGCTAGTACTGAGAATTAATAAATCCAAAAAATGACGGGTGTTGTCATTGTCAACCAACCTAGCGAGCAAAATTAAGGCGTGGTGAAAGTACAGAGGACCGCGTTGTCGTCCAGCCAAATGTTTTTTTTTTCAGCGATGAGTAAGGGTGGATTTAGATAAAAACTTTTCACGAAAAATTATAGTAATAAATCTTGCGGCACATGCATGAAGCATTAAATATAGACGGAAAAACTAATTGCACAGTTTGGTTGAAAATCGCGAGACGAACATTTTAAGCCTAATTAGTCTGTGATTTGACAATAAAGTACTACAGTAACAAATGCGCTAATGATAGATTAATTAGGCTTAATAAATTCGTCTCGCGGTTTCAGGCAAGCTATATAATTAATTTTTTTATTAGTATTCGAAAACACCTTCCGACATGGCACGAAGCATCCGATGTGATATTTTCTCAAAAACTTTTCACCTAACTAAATCCACCCTGAAAAAAATAGTGTGCTTTTGTCTGGTGTACTCCAACAAATAAAGCCTCATGTTTCTCCTTGATTTCAGACTCTTTTCCGTGGACTTCAGTGTGTAGTACGTACTACCCATTGGCATCGTGGTGGGCCATGGGAAAAGCTATGTGAATTTGACTGACCCCTCCCAAGATATTTTCACATCTAAAAAATCAGTGAGCAATGATTTCAAAAAGAGAAAAAAAAGAAAGAAATTGAAGTGGGTATCAGGTGCGGTTTCCCATCGCATGATGTTTGGCTGATTTTCATTGGAGTGCGTCCTCATCATGAAAAGATAAGAAAAGAAAATAAAGTGATGGGAAAGGATAAACTTGGGTGTCCTTGTGCTGACCTCTTCTACTTATGTAGATCCATTGCTTCCTCCATGTAAATTGCATATATCCCTGGCTGTTCTAGAGACTAGAATGTGTAAAAAATTCGCTATTAGACCCCCACATATATCTTGCAAAAATTTGCAGGTGGAGAGTCATCATCAGAGCTGAGAGGGGTCACTGATATTTCTACTTCTGAAACATGCAGGAAATACTACAATAACTTGGGTGTTTTGAGCGGCAACTGCATCCGTATCTTCCTTGGAAGACGATTGGCGTCCCAGGTCCAGCAATCATGTGAAGTCAGCTTTGAGATTGCTGCCACACTGATGTCATAATTAAACAATTCTCACTGATCCATGACTACCTTGTGATTTGCATGCTGCATCATCTATTAGGCCAGTCTCAATGACAAGTTTCATCTCACAGTTTTCAACACATGAAACTTCCGTATGAAATCGGGCTCTTTCTCAATGCAAAGTTTCATGACACAGTTTCACGTCTTATTTTACTATCTTATGGGTCCCACTGCACCCTATCTTCTCTCATTGACGCGGCGGGGGACGGCCTCGCAACGACCCGGCGGACTCGCGGCGCCCTCGGCAAAGTCGCGGCGGCGCGGACGGCCTCAACGGCGTACGGCGAGCATGGGCGGACGTGGCGGGCAGACGGCCTCGCGGCGCGGATGGCCGGATAGACTCGGCGGGCGCGGCAGACGGGGCCGCACCGGGGAGGGGCCACGGGACCGCCACCGCCGCCCGCGTCCCACGACGGCAACGCACGACGGAGGTCGCGCTCGCGCTGGTGGGGGGCGGACTCACCCGTGCCGCACCCGCCGTGGGCGGAGCTCGCGACCGAGGCGGAGCCAGCGACCGCGCCGACGGAGCCGCTCCCGACGCCTGCCCGCGGCGGCCTTGCCCGCGTGCCGGAGGGGCTTGCCCGTGCGCACTCCCGTGGCGGCCTCGACTGCCCATCCCTGCCGATGAAACATGTCTCCCTTCTCAGTGGGAGTTTCGACCTCGTTTCACGGTGTTGGAAACGCTGCTCAGGTCGTGTGTGGGGATGAAACGAATTCCTTCTCTTTCCTCCTCGTTTCATGCAAAAAGGCCAGATCTGCTGATGTGGCAGCCTAATAAATATGCATGACACCCTATGAAACCCCCATTGAGATTGACCTTATAACATAAAAATAATAAAAATGTCAACCTTGGAATTGCTGTAGAAATTCTAGGTTCATGATGTTTCGCTCAAGCTAGTTTCAGAAGAAAAAAAATGATGTTTGGCTCAAGCTGACCTTTTCAGTGCCAATTGTTGAGTGTACCATCCGCAAGGCAGTATCAGGCAGACGCAAATGACCAGCTCAACTGGTCAATCCGGTCAAACTCCGTCGATCATATATAACCTCATCAACAAAGAAAAACATAAAAATCAAGGGGTGAACCAAGGAAAAAAGAGAATATCCTAAGATCGTGAGGCTGTGGATTCGATTTGAATGGAAAACTTCAAGTACGATGTCGGAGCTGAAAGGCTGGCGCTGGAGACACTGCAATTGACTGGTCACTGCTCTTCTAGCTTGTCCGCTTGTAGTCTAGCTGACAATAAGAGCAGTACAGGTCAGTGGTCGAAAGAGACCGGCGACAAGAGAGCACGCCACGGAAAGTGGCGGTCAACAAGAAAGTTTCCGGTCTAATTTGGTGAAATGCCACCAACCATCTTAGGTCATGAATGTGCAGTTCATGTATATGACTTGGATATGGATATTCCTTCTGAGAACATATACTGATCATCAGAGGATTAGTTATCTTTAAAGGATTTCGTCTGAGCACCAACTTCGATCTTAATTTCAGGGGATTCATTCATTTCAACAAATTTCTGCCAATTCATTCATCTGAACAGAAAGGAGATTGCCATAATGAACATTCAGAGTTTTCCTTCACATCAAATCATATAGTAGTAATAGCCCCACGGAGGCTCAGGACTGGAAGTAAAACAAAATATGGTCTGCAGAATGTCTGCACGTGAGCAGTAAAAAAAATGGTGACGAGGATGGCAACCACAAAAGTAAAATGCTGTTGGTACTACACATGGAGGCTCAAAAGTCTGCAAGTCATCATTCACCTTGATTCCTTGAAGCTGTATGCCGTGCAATAAAATTGACGGCAACAATGTCATGCATATGCATCACAAGCTTCAGATTAGATATGCAGGGACATAGGACACGACAGCAACGCAAAGTGTCAAAACGAAATTATGTCTGCATTCACTTCTGCTTGGACAAATGGGGGCGAAAAAGAAGATAACATCAGATGAACCTTGGATCGTATTAAGACAGGACTACGTAACATTGTGACACAATGCCAAGAAAAAAAAATAAAATCCATCTTTCGGATTAGAAATTTGGGCAACAGAATCAAAGTTCAACCCGTAACAAGGCGTGATTAGTACAATTGTTCGCATGACCATTCAAGAATTCGAACTTCTGTGTGCTGGGGATGCTGTAGACATTGAATCCCAATGGGCCGACCAACAGCCACCACCTGTTCACAGGAATGGAGGGAGAATCACCCAGCGGCGAGGGTACTTGGGCCTTCCATCCTTGCCATCAAATAGCTGCAGAAGAAGATGTTTCAGTAATAAAGCTATGAAATTTTCCAAAGGTAATGGTCAGTACGCAGGGAAGAGCTGACACTTGCCTTCTTCAGACGGCTGTGCTTGCCAAGCGCCCAGTTGGTCATGATAGCTGCTGCCACAACAAGGAAGATGTAACCTGCCACAGTCTGCGTAGCAATGTTGAACCCGACCCACTGGTAGATCTCGGTGGTGTAATTGGCACAGGTCACGATGTTGAACAAGAAGCCACGGGGGATCTGGTAACCGCCGCTGCCGCTTGGGCTTCTGAGGTTCCTCAGCAGGATGTGGCAGTAGAAGTTTGCAATCTGGCAGACGATCCCGAAACCGAACCCAATCTTCATCTGCAGATCACTCACTGGGGTGTACAGCGGGTGGTTGCAGTAGTAAGCAATGTAAGCGCCGAAGGTCCAGTAGTAGGCGCAGTTTCTGAAAACGTTTGACAGGGGCGATGTTGCGTGGCTGAAGCGGTGCACGAAGAACGTCTCCATGATCCTCTTGAAGTAGTGGAAGCACCAGTAGTACATGGCGTAGGTCTGGACAGGGTGGATCACCCGTTCCCCCTCGTACCCGAAGTATTTGTAGACGGGCAAATAATAGAACATGGGGTACATGATAAGAGGACCCAAGTACTCAAAGAAGAATAGCGTGCTGTAGTAGACCTGTGGTCCTAAATCTTTGAAGACCACTGTCAGTGACCCAGAACCCTTCTCGCAGTATTCTGACAAGCTGGCATTCGGATTGAGGACAACTGGCTTCCCACCTTTTCCAGGTTGAATAGGGAGGGTGAGCCGCTGCCTAGAAGGATAATACTTCTTAGCTGCATTGTACAGAGAGAGAACCGGTTAGCAAATAACACTCATAAGGAGAACAGTTGTACATCCACAGGGAGGAAAATGTGACAGGAGAAAGCGAAACTACAAAACTGAACGAATCAATGATGAAATTCCATCCAACCCAGACATAGAGTCATCCATCCAGATCAACATGGAACATTCTAGTAGTATTCCCAATATTACCAACTAATAACACAATCACAAAGTTAGAATAGCATTAGTTTGCATCCAATAAAACATATTACACTTAGCTTTGCAGTAAAATGATTTTAGCAATCTTGTAATGTTTACTGGCTCTACTTTGAAAGACTGTCAGTTCACTTCTCAGTCCACCTATTCTGGTTTGTATACTTTTGGTACAGCATCATGCAGCTACATTAGGATATGTAAACAAGCTGCAAAATCAGCATGCCAGTTTAGGAAGTGCTTGCTATTCCAACACATCTGGCCAATATCTGCCTATGCTACAGGTCTAAAAGCTGAGAGACTGTCAGTTCTCACTTGTCAGTCCACCTATTCTGGTTTGTATACCTTTGGTAGAGCATCATGCAGCTAACTTTAGGATATGTAAACAAGCCACAAAATCAGCATGCCAGTTTAGGAAGTGTTTGCTATTCCAACACATTTGGCTAATATCTGGAGGTAAATTAACCCTATGCTACAGGTCTAAAAGTTGAGGGCAGAGCACCACACCACCAGGTTGCCATATATCAGCTCAGCAATCCATGCTAGTAGCATTTGATGCAAAAAAATTAGCCAACCATACATTATGAGATACTCTCAAGTCTCACCCAACCACATGGTGGCATGAACATGCCAGCAAACCCTCTTGAGTGGTCCAACATGAACAATAACTGCTTGTGCACGTCACCTCATTATGGAAAGTAAATAGACTAGCATGCTGATCTACTAATCTGCAGAGTGTACAACTGAGAAGGCGATGCCTATGAATGTGACAATAAATGCCATAAGGGCACAAGGCACCTCTTAAATTTTAATCACAGATGCGGCTAAAATGTGATATTTCAAGAAGGTTAGCATAGAGATTAGAATCCCAACGGCACTTGGGGCTTGAAATATATTGAAGGAATGCAGATTCTAGAAACAGTTTCAGGTTTCATCAAGCAATAGGCCAATAGCAAGAAAGTACCAATAGCAAGAAAGTACTTACTATATTTACCCCTGAGACACAGACATATTAAGGAGAGTATTCGTGCAAACTGTAAAGTACATACTTTTCCGTTTAAATATGTTTTTGACAAAAAAAACAAACATGCTTACATACTTTGAATTAAACCGTAATAAATGTAATAAACGTTGACTGAATGCAGTACGGATGCTATTTGCAAATAAGGTTGAAAAGCCAATAACATGTCCCAGAGACAACTTCGAAATACTGCTCAATAATACTTCCTGTTCCAATCTAACTACTTTCTTCCTTAAGATTTATTTTTTTCATAACTCATGTCTGACAGATGTATTTTGATAAAAAAGAAAAGAACAGAAAACACAAAGGGTGTGAGTTGATGCTGATGGCCAACTCCTTCCTACCTAAACAGATCCTAACGACCTGCAGCACCAAAACCCCAAGAAGAATCCCTACCAAACAGGGAAAACAAGGAGAGCAATCAATCAAAACGATCCCAGGTTGACTAGAGTCATTGACATATGGTCATATGGACTGAATTGCAAACACTAGATATGCTGCGGCATAGTACTGAACCAGTTGTTCGCTAAGTTAGCCGCTTCAACCGAGATGAATGTTAGGCCAACTCCTTCCTACCTAAACAGATCCTAACGACCTGCAGCACCGAAACCCCAAGAAGAATCCCTACCAAACAGGGAAAACAAGGAGAGCAACCAATCAAAACGATCCCAGGTTGACTAGAGTCATTGACATATGACCATATGGACTGAATTGCAAACACTAGATATGCTGCGGCATAGTACTGAACCAGTTGTTCGCTAAGTTAGCCGCTTCAACCGAGATGAATGTTAGGCCCTGTTCGGCTGGAATTATAAGCCGGCTGAAAAACACTGTTGGCTGATTTTTTGTGAGAGAAAAATACTGTTCCGGCTGAAAAAACAAGCTGAATAAGACGGATTATAAGCCAGATGAACAGGGCCTCCTTCATTCACGTCGAGAATTGAACTAACCAGAAGACGGAAAATACAGAAATTGCATACCACACCCGCTGGCACTAATTGCGGCCCTTTAGCACACACATGGAATCCAGGAGAGCAGGGTAAACCTGCGACATCACATAAGCATGGGCTGTACCGCAGTTTCATAGTGGCCATGCAAGCACTAAACTTTGGAATTTGCTAGCAAAGTTTATAATTCTCGCGACAGGATGTATAGAACAGTTCCTAATACAAACATGAGCTCTAGAAGGATGCAGAATGAAACTGTTAGCAAAGCAATTCTGAATCAATTTCCAACCTTTTCAGCAATCAACAGGCAGCAATAACTAAAGACAACTGGACGAGAATAAAGGTATTACTCTCGCATGACATGACACTTGCAAAGGTCGTTTACTAGCGCAATGAAGATAAAGTGCCCACAGATTCCCGCTTGCTGAATGACACTGGCACACCGCACACTGTAAACACCCCCATATTCGGTTCTTATAACTCCAGAACACACGTATATCTCTTTGTTGCAAGACACGAATGGAATACAGAAACTGCAGAGAGCATAAGCAAGTGGCGAAATTTAAGAAGGGAATCCACTTACTCCTGGCATGGATGGCCTCCTGCAGATCCGCGACCTTGGCCTGCGAAAGGAACCCAAGAACAAATCAGTCCAAGCCGAAACCTCTACAAGAGATCTCGAACCCCCAAACGGAGAACCGAAACCTCCCGGACGGCACTAAACCCAGCCCCCGGAGCAAATCAAGAGACAGCGGCGGCGAGCGAGCGAGCGGGCGGGAGGGAGCACAACGTACCGAGTCCTTGAGGTCGATGCCGCCCTTG
The DNA here is from genome assembly GCA_038087645.1 of Saccharum hybrid cultivar R570. Classification (NCBI taxonomy): domain Eukaryota; kingdom Viridiplantae; phylum Streptophyta; class Magnoliopsida; order Poales; family Poaceae; genus Saccharum; species Saccharum hybrid cultivar. The sequence continues at coordinate 5,199,127 of JAQSUU010000112.1, read as the reverse complement.
ACGACCTCCCGGCCGCTCCGGGACACGACCGTGACCTTCATCCTCCCGCCGGCGGGAAGCCGCGGCAGCGAGGCAGAGCGGGGAGAGAGAGAGACGACTAGGACTGCTGCTGCCTGCCGGCGTTGCCGTGGAGTGATGAGGAGACGGAACGGCGAGGGAGTGGACGGGCGGAGGTGGCGTATTTGATCCCGCGGCGGGGGCGGGGGCGGGGCGGTGGGCCCGCATGCAGGTGGGGGGCGTTGGACCCACCGGAGTTATGTGGCTCAGCATCTAGATGTGGACCGGGTGCATGGCGGCGTCCCAGCAGCAGCAGAACTCGGTGCAGGATCTTGGTGCAAAGCTTGTGAAGCGAGTCAAATACTAGCGTTTGCCTTTTTTAAAACAAAACGGATATTGAACGACGACGTCTTGAAGCGAAAGATCTCGTTTCGGAGAAACCAAAGCCTGGAAACGCCATGGATGGGGGTCTCTCTCATCTGCCCACCCTGGCCATGGAAACGCCAGTGCATGGACCGGGTCCATGGCAACGCAGGGGCAGCTGAGCTGAGGGCGGAGTAAAGAGGGCCTGCGTGCGCAGCGCAGGCAGGCAGGCAGGCCGCAGTTGGTTGGGGAGTAGCGCGGGCGGCCCAACGGCCCCCCAACGCCGAGCGACCTCTGCTCGGCTCGGCTGACCCGACGACCGTCCCGGGCCCCGCGCACGCACACGCTCTTGCCGTGCGGCTTCGTCGACCCCGCGCTCGCCGGCCGCTGTCCTTGGCGCCCGCGCATCGGCCGCCTCCGCACACCAGCACCCTACCGGCGGCACCAGCATCGGACGGCAGTGTCGTTCCGCCGGCACTGAGTTCCGTGCACATCAACCCTCGACCTTTCGCTTGGGGGCTTCGAATTGCTACTACCCAGCACTTGCACAGAGTTTGGCGTGGAAATGGAAGTCGGTATCCGATGTGATCTTTTGAGTTCAAAAAAAAAAAAGAATACGACGTGATCTTAGAAAAATCGTATACTTTTTATTTGATGTCCTATAAAAATACTTTTAAATTGAATGAAAGATATAGATCTTACCGAGAGCTACTCCTTCATTGAAAATATGTTTATTCAACATCATATAGAAATATATATATATAAAAGATCAGCTCTAATGCACTATTAATATACCACTTAAATTTTATATTATTTTCTTGAGCATCTTAACCATCTCAAATGAAGGCCTCAAAGCCAAAAATTTCATTGATCTCATCGATAGCTACAACTTTAAAATAAAAACTATCTTCATTTAACACCATACAAAAAAATCATGAGGCGACAAGTACTAATACACAATTAATATGATGCTAAAACTTCCTATGATTTTCTCTAGTATCTTAACGACCTTAAATGTAAAAATTCAAAACTATAAAGTTGTAGATTTAATTGAGAGCTACAACTTTGACATAAAAATATCTTCATTTGGCACCATATAAAAAAGATATTTTTTCTAATGCAAAAAGCGCTAATACACGATTATTATTTTTTAGCATCTTAATGTTTTTAAATGAAAAAACTAAAAACTAGAAAATCAATCATCTTCATATGACGTCTTCATATGACGTCGTATCGAAGAGTTATGATTTTTATAAGGTGAGTCTATGGTAGCGCGACAAAACAATACGGTCATGCCAATGGAAGTGGCGTAATAAGGTTTTCACGTCGGAAAACGTCGTCTACGTGGCAAATCTTGATGTGCTAATGCATATAGCGCGGTAGCGTGATTTTGTCACGCCAGCCGGACTGCCATGAGCAAAAGGGTCAGATCTGTAAAAAAAATTAGAAGTAGTTATTATTAAAGTATTGAGTAAAAAGATTAAAAATAAAAAATCCTTCGCATTGCAGCCCAGCACTTGCGCAGAGTTTGGTGTGGAAATGAAAGTCGGTATCCGGTGTGATCTTTCGAGTTAAAAAAAGAATACGATGATACACCAAAGATCTGCTACAGAGTTTAGCGAAGCATATGGCCCTGCTCGTTTCATTGAAATTTGGCTTATGCCGTTGCTTATGTTGATTTGTTGTTAGAAGAAAAATACTGTCCACTACTTAAAATTTATGTGTTAATGAACTTATATAAGGAGACGACGAAACTCTAAAAATTCAATTCCATCACTGACTCTTTAGGCCCGATCTCAATAAGGCCAAAAAAAACCAAATACGCGAAAGATGTTTAATGAATTGGTACCATGGATTTGCCAAAAGAAGATTTCTAAACTGAAAAAATTGAAATTAAGCTAATAACTTCTCTACTAAGGCTCTGTTCGGCTGTGCTAATAACCCAGCTGAAAAATACTGTTAACTGATTTTTTTTAGAAAAAATACTGTTCTAACTAAAAAATAAGTTGAAAAGTACGAATTATAAGCCGGATGAAACGGCCCTAAATTTACGTACGGGAGACACTCCTTGAGTCCTTGTGCACTCGAGTTCGAGTCGGGTCGGGAGATTTCCACCCAAACAGTTCGCGCACAGCTGGGCGCGTGCCCGCTTCCGCGTGGGCGTGGGCGCGTGGCCTTCGAATCGTGGCGGACCCAGGCAGCAGACGGGATCTCGGGGTGTAGCGCCGGCGCTCGGCGGCCGACCGACCGCCGGAGATGGGGAAACGGGATTTCGAGCGCCTGCACCACGTGGCGTTCTTCGACGCCATGGCCACGGAGCTCCCCGACGAATACGCGTCGCAGGAGGTTAACCACCTCACCCTCGCTTACTTCGCCGTCGGCGGCCTCTCCCTTCTTCGGGAGCTCGACCGGGTAAGATCCCACCCGCGGCCGCTCCGCCGCGACGCGTCTTTTATCGATCCGCTTGAATTCTGCCGGCCGGTTGTCATGTTCTGGATTCGCCGGAGTGCAAAAAGTGGATCTTGATTACTTGTTATTAGGGGCGCTGTGCGCTTGTTCTCATTGCAGGTAGCGTAGTCCGAATTGTATGAAAAAAAACTTAGGTCTAAGGCACCAGTAGATCTGTGCACTTAAAATTAGTTAGAATTGTAACATTCTCATCCTAAACACATATTTCCTTTGGACAAGTAGGAAATTTGTGACTTATTTTAGGAGTAGCTTTTAGATGGTAGGCTGGTTAGCAAAGGAATACCTGGGACAAGGAGGAAGAAGAGGAACACCCCAAGCTCGTGACAAGTAAAGCTGATAGAATCGCAGCCCTCTGTCTAATGCTATTAAATTTCGTTCAGTTGGGGCAACGGGTGTAATTATAGTATTAATAAGGTAGTTGAAGAATTCATGCTGGTAAGCACAAGTAGTATTCATAATGATAAATGCAGGAGGTTGCAAATACGTACAGGGATAGCAAAATTCACTTATGGAGGGATGGTGGACTTCTCAATGTTTCTATGAGTGATGTTAACATCTGACCTATAATTAATCTAGTCAAGGGGGTTAGAGGCGACAGACTAGTAGGGGGTATAACTCTTCACCCTGTTCGCTTGAACTTATCTGCTAGAAGCCAGCCGTTCAGCAGTGTTTTTCTCTCACAATAAATCAGCATCAGCATCAACACCAGCCGTTTAGCAGTGCTTTTACAGCCAGCCGAACAGGGTGTTGACCTGTACATGTCACAATTATGTTCACCGTGGTTTTGTTCCAAAATGTAAGTACTATATTTCTGTCTTTAGGAGAATGGGAGCCCAAAAGGCTTCCCATGTGATGTTGACGGTGCAGTAGCCAAGTGGCGCTAGTGCCCCCCTTAATGCAGAGCTCATAGTCTAAATTTTTCTTGCCTCTATCTAGGCAGTTTGGGCAGTTGCCTAAATGCTTTCGTACAGTTGGCTGCTATTTATATGGTTATCGGTTAAGTTTATGCTAGTCTTTTTTGTTGCTTACCATGGTAGCCTCAGGTTTGGCATAGTCTGCTAAAGGAGTGAAATGCAGCTCACAGTACTCTTTGATACCTTGACTCTAAAGTAAGAAGTAATGTAGTGATCTGAGAAGTTGTGCATCTCTTTTTCTCTCTCTTTAGATTAAGGAGTGAAATGCAGCTCACAGTACTCTTTGATACCTTGACTCTAAAATAAGAAGTAATGTAGTGATCTGAGAAGTTGTGCATCTCTTTTTTTCTCTCTTTAGATTAACAAGGATAAAATAGCCAAATGGGTTTTGTCTTTCCAAGTTCATCCTGAGGCAAATGATGATAAAGGTGTTGGTAAGTTAATTCCATGTACATTATGTTAAAAATAACTACCATGATATCTAATGTTCCTATTTCCAGCTGTAATATTCTCGCTATGTAACATTTCATGTGTTTCTAGGTTTGTTCTATGGATTCTGTGGTTCTAGATCAACTCAATTTCCCTTGCCTAATGTGAAGGTATGGATGGCTAATGCTGATTCTACCTTTTATACGTTTTTATGTGTGTGTTTTTTATGATAAGTTTCAAATATTAAAGCGTGCTCTGTTTCAGGATCCTTGCTGCGATGTTAGTCATCTTGCAAGCACTTATTCTGCCCTTGCTATCCTCAAGATTATTGGCTACGATCTAGCAAATATTGACTGCAAGGCACTTCTATTATCTTTGAAAAAACTCCAGCAACCAGATGGAAGGTAGGCATTTATTTTCATATATCCTCGAAGTATCTCTACTTCCACATCTGCAGATCTGGTTACACTTCAAGATAAAAGTTTCACGCACTTTACTTGCTTCATTGTGAATTTTGTATCCATGTAATTGTTCACATCCCTAATTATATTAGGGTTTCCGGAACTTATATGATTACTACTTTGTTCATCTACTGGGCTCAATTTTTGCTACTCCTAAGTCATGTTCTCTTGTTGAGACATAGTTTATACATTACTAAATGCCACCTTTACATATCTTTACACTTTTGGGCGCCTTAATGATCCTGTTCAGGCAGAATGTTAAAGATGCTATGATATGAGTAAATGCAAATGCTACAGATACTGTTGTTGCATGTGATCTTGCTTATCAGTGAGCTTTTGGTTGGTTGGTTGTTAGTCAGTTGTTATTCAGCCTAGGAGGCTTCCGTTTTATGAACAAATGCTACAGATACTGTTGTTGCATGTGATCTTGCTTATCAGTGAGCTTTTGGTTGGTTGGTTGTTAGTCAGTTGTTATTCAGCCTAGGAGGCTTCCGTTTTATGAATACCGTGTCCTGTTTAATGCATTTTTTTTATTTGATAAGCATCTTTTTGTAGCTTTATGCCTACTCATATTGGTGCTGAAACAGACCTTCGCTTTGTATACTGTGCAGGTGAGGAGCACTCTCCTTTATTTACATTAGTATAATTTGGTTTTTTTTATTTATCTGACTTAGTGCATATGATGTGTCTTTGCAGCTGCAATCTGCTCAATGCTAGATGACTGGACAGGAATGGACAAGTTAAAGGCAAAGGAATACATTCTTAACTGCCAGGTTGATTTCCGAAAATTTAGAATGCACCACATTTCGCATTGAAATACATCAATCTGCAATGCCTATTGCCTAATTCTTGTTATCATATGCAGTCATATGATGGAGGCTTTGGTATGGTTCCTGGTTCTGAATCTCATGGTAAGCAATTCATTTGACCTTTTGATGTGTTGCTTTGCCTACTTTATCAGCTTCATTTGGAGAACTTAAGTTTTACTTGCCACTGAGCAATGGGTTTTAGGTTCTCATTGCTTGTCTTTGTGTTAGCGAGTCAGGTGGAGGAACTTTTTGTGCTGTTGCGGCTCTCCATCTAATGGGCTTCTTTCAAGTTGATTGGGCATCTAACTTAAGAGATTCTACATCAATCGACATATGCATGCTCCTCGAATGGTGTCTTCAGGTTAAACATGTGCTCAATCATGTCTCCGCAATTAGACATCGAGATTGCCCTCTCATGTGGTTCTGTAGCAATAAGAAATTTTTTATCTACTACATAAACATACCATTTTTTTCTTTACCCATGCTGGATAAATGTAGTATTTCTATGCATCTGAATATTGTGCCACACATTTCCATTCATGTTAGCATCTATCTGAAATCAACATAAGCAGAATAACAAAAAAATAGAACTGGATTGCCTTTACCCAATGGTAAACCTTACAAACTGATATCTATTACTTGTGTAGAGACAAGTCACTAATGGAGGGTTTCAAGGGAGAAGAAACAAGCCCAGTGATACCTGCTATGCTTTTTGGTAAATTTAATTTGCAATCTCTGTGCTAGTTATCCGACAAGTGAACAAGACCTGAGTAATTTTCTTGCTTTTAATTTAACTGTACAGGGTTGGAGGCGTCTTGAAGATCTTGGGTGCTTATCACTTGATCGATAGCTGTGCTCTGCGGGGATTTTTGCTCACCTGCCAGTCACCTGTAATTGATCTCAAATCTCTTCTATCAGCTTAATGCCTTAATCACATTCTCAGATAACTCAGGATATGTTTTCGTTCACTGTTGCAACAGTATGGAGGCTTCACAAAATTCCCAGATGATCGGATACCAGACATCTACCATTCTTACTATGGCCTGGCAGCCCTTTCCTTGTTGGAAGAGGAAGGGCTCGAACCCCTCTGCGTCGAACTGGGGATCCTCTCCGCTGCATTGTAGAAACTCGCATTTCTACCGAATCCAATTAGTCTACAATGTTTGGGGTAATCCAATACCTCATACAGGCTATACAGCTGAAAGCCAAGGAAGTAAATTTACAGATAAAGTTGGTCTGTGTTGTCAGTGTGCTTGTTTGGCTGGCCAGATCATGTAACATTACTTTGTGAGTTTCAAAGATGTGTGATAATTTGATTACAAAAGAAGTGTGATGGGCATGCTAACTGAACCGTCTTCTTCCCAATTAGTTGAGCTAATTGTTGACAGTTGAGTTAGCTGAACGGTTTTATCGTCACTGGGAAAGCTACTCGAATGTTTGATGTCTCTCTTGCGTCTGTTTGGCATAACTAAATGACTTGCGGCTGCTGACTTGAACAGTTTTATATAGCATGCTTCATCCCTACATTTTGTTTCAGTTAATACGCATTTTAGACATCTGCACTCTTCGCTTTTCTCTCAGAATTCAGGTGATGGGCATGCTAACTGAACCGTCTTCTTCCCAATTAGTTGAGCTAATTGTTGACAGTTGAGTTAGCTGAACGGTTTTATCGTCACTGGGAAAGCTACTCGAATGTTTGATGTCTCTCTTGCGTCTGTTTGGCATAACTAAATGACTTGCGGCTGCTGACTTGAACAGTTTTATATAGCATGCTTCATCCCTACATTTTGTTTCAGTTAATACGCATTTTAGACATCTCCACTCTTCGCTTTTCTCTCAGAATTCAGGTGAAAAATCAGCTGTAGCTCTGGATCAAACAACTGTTGTTTTGATCACAGGGTTACGTGACTGATTTATAAATAAAATTGATGACTACCGATGGATAAAAAAATGTACCTTTTCTTGGAGAACTGAAAAGGGAAGAAAATAGAAAGGGCATGTTCATTGTACTACTCCAGTACTACACACTTGTGTGACAGAGATTTGCTGGTCACACGGATGGAATTGGCGCGGGCGGGGCTGGCAGTTACGCAGCTGCAGCGGCAATAACTCCCGCTGCCCACCGGCTCACCTGTCCTCCATCCGCCCCGATCCGATTCCAATTCAATCCGGCCAGTGGTTGGCCCGCCGCTGCCAGATCGAATCGGACTTATATTTCATGCCATCTGATCTGATGCGTGTGGCGTCTCTGCTTGTACTAGATCAGCAGTAGCACAGCTCAGGAGCCTGGTCAGAGTAGCCAAGCCCACCCAGTCCCGTCCCGGCGTCTTCTCCCTCCTCACCGCGGCTCCGGCGATGGCGAGCATCGGCTCGGCGTTGCGGCGGCTCTACCTCTCCGTCTACAACTGGGTCGTCTTCTTCGGATGGTCCGTTGCCTTTGCCCTTGCTGCGTGCTCCTCTGTTCTTCTTGGGTTCCGTATGGATCTTCCGCCTCTTGCTCCGTTGGCCGTGTCTGGGTTTTGATTTGGTGTTTCTTTGATCTGGGGGTGTCGCAGGGCGCAGGTGCTGTACTACGCGGTCCTGACGCTGCGGGAGAGCGGGCACAAGGCCGTGTACGCCGCCGTCGAGAAGCCGCTGCAGTTCGCGCAGACAGCCGCCGTCATGGAGGTCAGCTGTTTCTTTTTCCTCACCCATTTTTATTTAGCAGTACTTTGGTAGTGCACTTCAGTTTGCTCGGTCACAGTAAAGCTGTAAACTTGGCTCAGTTTCATATTTTTGCTCAGCTCATGAAGTCTGGATCTATCCTAACAGAAATGATTACTGCTGTAAAGTTTGAGTACTACAAGCAAAATTGTCTTGTAGTTCTTGGTAGGAAGAACTGCTAATCAACTAGATTGATGTGTGCAATTACATAAATTCTACTTATGGTCGCAGCAAAATCTTGCAGTTGTTCAAATTCTGTAATATGCTTTTGCTGTGCTAGATAAACTCTGTGAAATTTCTAGTGCCATAGTTCGAGTCCATGTTTTACCCACATGAAGATTGTGAGGTACTAACTGACCTTTCTGTGTTTTTCTGGTGGTGGCGATGTTGGTGCTTCAGATTCTTCATGGGCTTGTAGGTACGATGATGTTGGTGGACATGTATCCCTTTTTCTTGTTATAAGTCCGTCTACTCAAAACAGTATGATACACAAACATTAGTCTAGATCTTGAACACATCAGACATTTTATTTATCAGAAAGTTTCCGAGGAGGGTTAGATATAAGAAAAATATGCTTTCTTCACTATTGCGGTATCGCTTTTTTGTCACTATTCTGATAAGTTTGTCTTCTTTATAGGGTTGGTGAGGTCTCCGATCTCTGCTACTCTTCCACAGATTGGATCCAGATTGTTCCTTACATGGGGTGTCTTGTGGAGTTTTCCTGAGGTATCATCACTAGCAATTCTTCATGTTTTCATATATGACATCCATTTATTTTAGGAATACGTCTTAATTTGTTCGTGAACTTTAGAGTTTCCATTTTGTAATTTCGTATTTTAGATTAGATACATATCAATGTGTTGGCGTGTTGTTGGGGCCTTGACTTATGACACGGTTCTAGGTTTAAAAGCATTTGCTAAATTTTGTGACTTTTTGGACTAAGTTAAGGTTAGCTAATTATTTAATTTTCAAGTCCGATAATGGAATAAGCAACTATGAGTACGCATTGTACAAGTTTTTACACCAGGCACATTAGAAAAGGATATTGCGCTTTTACATTTTGCATCCTATTTCGATTTTTTTCTATTGTGAGTGAACAATTGTATTATTTCTTGACAGTGAATCTTGTTTTGCAGACCCAGTCACATCTTCTTGTTACTACCCTGGTCATAAGCTGGTCTATCACTGAGGTACAAATTACTTGATGTCTAAATTACTCACGTGTAACTACCATTGAATTCAGTACTTTATTATATGTTGCTATAAAACCTAGAGTAAATTTTGTTATGGTCTGAATTTCAAAGTAATCTTAATAGGAATTGCTGGTTTCTTGCAGATCATCAGATACTCTTTCTTTGGAATGAAGGAGGCATTTGGCTTTGCACCTTCCTGGTTATTATGGCTTAGGTAAATTTGGATTTGCTCCAAATCTGGAGAGTAATCTTACTACCTTTGTCATTAAAGTTCCCCCTAAAAGTGTTTTTGCATACTGATTGTCTGCAGGTACAGCACCTTTATGTTGTTGTATCCTACTGGTATCTCTAGTGAAGTTGGTCTGATCTACATTGCCTTGCCTTATATGAAGGTACACTGATCTTACTAGAAAACTGAAGAGGTCCACATGTTGTTCAGCTTATAACTATCGTTTTTAACTATTTTTTTTTGTGGACCAATTTCAGGCATCGGAGAAATATTGTCTTAGGATGCCCAACAAATGGAACTTCTCATACGATTACTTCTATACATCTATTCTTGCCCTCCTGATTTATGTTCCCGGTAAGCCTTCCCCCCTCAACCACCCTCCATTTTGCTATTTGCGTTAGTGTCTTATAAGAAGGTGCCTTGTTTCACTTTGGACCACCGCAGGAAGTCCGCACATGTACCGTTACATGCTCTCACAGAGGAAGAAGGCACTATCAAAGGCCAAAGCGGCATAATGCTGCTCAAGGGTTCTGTAGAATGGTTTGTGCGATGTCGGAATGTGCCTCACGGCTCAAGTTTTCGACATTTCCGGTAGAATCTAGTGATTGGGGATATTATTAGAATGGAGCTCTTCATATGAACTGCCCCATACGTGTAATGTGTTGTACCGGAATTATTTCAGCTATCAGTTGTTGCATGGTTAAATTGTAATTTGCTCCAAATCACCCCCAATTGGGTGAATTTCCATGTTGACTATATGTCAATGTGTTTCGCATCCTTCTCTCAACTGGTAGTGTTCTCTTGTTTCTAGCAAACAATATATGATTGATTATTATCCAGTGCCAGGAACATTATCATGCTCTAGCTGTAGTAGTTGATGTATCACTTTCTGTAGTGAACTTATTTTCTACTGAGAAGCTGAGATAAGTGTCATTTTATTATCTCTTTTTGGGAGGAAATTAATATCATTCGGCACTGGGGATTTAGATTGCAAAAGGCCCCAGGCCTCAGCCTGGCCCGCATGTTAACTTCTGTCACCTTATAGTTCAAACACCATCACTGATTGCAATAGATTTTCCCCATCTGCTGGTTCCCATTGGAAAAAAAAATTCTATGCGACGGTGTAGCGGTGTCGCACAGAGGATTCTATGCAATGGTGTTGCATGGATTTTTTTCCCCTCCCGTGTTGCGCCCTCCGAAGGCCACCGGATCCCAACTATGCGCTGTGTCCCTCTCTGGTGCCACCGGACGCCATCTATGCCGTTGTGTCCCTCTCTGGTGTGAGCAGTTTTTGGTGGCTTTACTTCATTGCTGCCGGTTACCTCGCAGATTCATCGAAATTGCGACCCCATCTACTGCAGCACAGACTTATGGGCATGTATGAACTCTAGACTAAAGTAAAAAAAATTCAAGTTTGGTCTAAATTAAAAATTCAAGTTTGGTCTAAATTGTTTACTGGTGTGATCTTGTTTCGGCCTCACCGAAATGGATAAATCTCGCTGAAATATGATCGTTTTAGACTGAATCACATAATCATAGTCACAACTCACACCCCTTTCTCTTCTTTAAAATAAATACTCTTCCATCCTAAATGTATAAGGCATGATGCATGCATTTCATAATTCAAACTTTGCTATTTTGTACTCACAATTAGTCTAACCATAGCAAAGGTTTATATTAAAATTGGGATCCTAGGTAGGATCCTTTTTTTTGCCCAATAGATCATAGAATAATATCATAATATTCAAATCCTATCAGATTCTACAAAAAATATTTTTATAAGACTTCTAATATGTCATAAAGATTGAAGTCTATAATATTGATATTTATTGATCTAACTAACATTTTAAAGTTTAACTCAAATGATTTATTTTTTTCTAATGGATGGAGGAGGGGAGAAGGGAAAGGGGGAAATGGGAAACAACAACGGGGTAGGTACTGTTCATGAGCCTGTTGGCGCACATACCGGATGAGGTACTGTTCATGAGACACGGTACGGGTGGGCACTGTTCAGGAGACCTGGAGGGGTGCATAACGGGTGGGTACTGTTCATGAGACCCGGTACTGTGCTTAGAACAATAATGTACAGTGATCGGTGAGTGGGGGGGGGGGGGGGTGGGATCTCCAACTTTATGTATATAGTATAGATACACCTTAGCTTTAAATAGCATTTTGTCATCCAAATTATTTAGAAAAGTTATTTTATGTCAATTGTTATGTAGTATGATAGGATCAAGATCCTATCATTCTTATGGGATTATATGGAACTTTCATATAAGATCAAGATATTACAAAATCTATAATACATCATAGGATAGATATTGTTTTGCTTGATAGGATTGTAATGTCGTAAGGTTTAATGATGGGATCAAAATCATAACAACCTTGATCACTAGTCTCGACTTCAATTACTGGACTTCATGAGGGTCAAGTCCGGTTTGCTTGATATCAGTACCTAAATATTTCTTACAATGTTGTCTATCTGGGTTTTCATGGACTCATGATGATTATCTAGCCACGTGGCACAAATAGGCCACATGCTCAACGACTTATGACGCTGCGAAATTTGGTTAATGTCAAAGAGGAAATGCTCGAACTATATGGCATCGATTTGGTACTTGGGAGGGTTATATCAGCATGTAAAAATCAGTCATGGTGTTTTGTACCCAAAAAAAAAAAACAATGTTGGAGTGTGCATGGAACTGGTTTATATATGTACTGTTTTAAGTGTGTTCATTTGAGTGTTCATATACTGCAGGATTATCCTGGATCATCTTGTGATTTTAAAGAACAGTAAGCTTCTAGCTGAGAGCTGGTTTATTTCCTGTGAACTACTTGCTAGCACATGGCAGTTGAGTAATGCTTTTATTGCTTCTAGAGCTGTTGATGAGTGCCCTCTTCCTAACGCGCCTTAGCTACATGGCTGGTGACTGATGTTAACACTGTCTTAGCGTACGTACACCAGCACTACATGTTTTTCAGCTTATTCTTCGTGGCATCTATGCACATTTTATTTTCTTATAACCAACCTGAGTTTTGAATCAAACTTGAGTCGTCTTGAATATCGATGTTACTTTCCTGATCAGTCATCAGCGACTCAGCTAAGAAAAGGGTGGTGTTAACCCTTTTCACAAGTTCACATATGACTAATTGACTATACATATTGGTATCTGATGAAATACAAAACAGATAAATAAAGTAAAGAAAAGAAAAGAAAAGAAAAGAACTTTTTTAGATAAATAAGTTGTACCGTACTATATGCTACCAGCTGTTCAGAAGAAATTTGCTGGTCATATGCTTGGATTTTTTGCGTGGGTGCCTGCCTGGGTGGTGGCTGGTAAGCAGTAGCAGCAACGACAGTTATTGCCACTTTGCACTGACCAACTAAGATCAGTTTTTTGATGCGTCTGATTCATATGTTTTAGGTCAAAGCCACCACCTTAAAGCCATGGCCTCAGTGTCTTCCTCCCTGCAACTCTTCAATGGCAGGTGACGACGGGTCGGTGGTTCGGCGGCTCTACCTCTCCGTGTACAACTGGGTTAGCTTCTTCGGATGGTTAGTAGATAGATTCGCCTGATCAGGTCTCTCTTGGATTGGACATGAGCCTGTTGGTTTGATTTGGGTTCTTGGATTTGAATTCTGCAGGTTGCAGGTGCTATACCACGCAATCTTGGCGCTGTTAGGCGGTGGCCATGAGGTCGTCTACGATGCTGTCAAGCTGCCACTCCTGTTTTCACAAACTGCTGCCTTAACAGAGGTAATCTTTGCCTAGCCGCATGTTTTATCGAACATCTTAATGTAATTCTAGAGAAGATCACAAGTCTAGGATTTGAAACTCTCTCATCTTGTTGGTCATTTCGAAATGGATTCAGTGTTATGAGCAGCTTTCTGTGGCTCATGATGCCCTCACAGATTCGATAAAAGAAAATTTTGTCAACAGCCGTTGATATTATTCATTGAAGTCCCGTTACTCTTAAGATGTATTTTTGGCACGCTACACTTGCTTATACCGCTAGGTTCAAATTTTTAAAACATGCATTAAACCGCCCACGGGGCATGATGATTAATTGTGCAATAAGAACACTACCACAAGTCCTAGCACATAGGAATCCTCTCTAGGAGGCATTTGGTCAAGAAAAGCTCATGCTAAATGTTGAATGTTAAATATTAGGAGAACCCCGTATCACTAGGAAAAGCTGCAAATTCTGGTTATGTTTTTAATAGATCATGCACATATTTTGCTAGAAATATTATATTGTCCAACAGGCACGCCTACATGTGGCAACGTATCTGGTGTAAACCAATCTCTCTGTGCAATCGTGCAAACTTCTAATCTGGGCCACATGATATTGATCCAAGGGGGCGCTGGAGAGGTTGGTTTGCACCAAATACGTTGCCCACCTACATGTACGTGTAAAAATTAGTCAATGGAAATCTATTTGTTTGAATCATTAATACATGTGATGAACATTTTCGGAAAAAGGAAATGTTGCATTTAATTAATATGTAATGAACATCGACATGACCAAGCATGTTTTGGTAAACTAGATACTTATGGCCCCGTTTAGATGCAAGAAACAAATTCGTTTCTCATATGAATCGTCAGAAACGGCTCCAAACGATTTATTGCTGCCCAGATCCGGAACAGAATCGTTCCGAGCCTCCTTCAGGAAAGTTGGAATCCGGGAAAGGGCAGTTTCACATAGAAACGTTTGGGTTCCTTTTTGTCACCTATGTTCACTGTATTTTTTTCAGTTATAGTCCATTTTTAGTGCAATAAGTTAAAATGTATTGCCTTTAAGTTGTTCTTTGCGGACAAAAAGTTAGAATTTTTTTCGAAGCATATTTTTATTTATATGATTTTGTAGAAAAAATAAACATCATCCATAATCTAAACTACTAGTCAAACGCTTTCATAAAGTGATTCTGATTCATCACCTGGAAACCTAGATCTCTACCAAACGCACCCTTAGATACACAAGTTTTCATCTGAGACTAAAATTTTGTCAATATAATTTATGTATGTTTAATGCCAATATTTGGAGAAGTCCGCTTGAAGTATTTTATCCATTCCTTTATTAATAATAGAAAGAGAGTCTTAAATCCAATCTTTCAATTTAGTTGTTATGCACTTATACCTTTGTGGTCCTACAAGAAACTTTGTGGAATTCCTTGTATCATCCTAACCGTGGATTATCAGTTTTTGTATTCTTTTTGCACATCTGTACCAATTTACTAAGTAATTGAGTTTCACTGGTGATGGTGTCACTGGTAGCGCAGATTCTTCATTCTATTACAGGTAAGAGGTTCTTCTTTCTCTCCCATTTGCTCTCTACTTATCAATGAAAGCCGGTAAAATAGATCTTTCGAAAAAAAAAAACTATCCTTGTTAGTCCTGATATTTTAGCTATTGCATGCAATCTTTATCAGAACTGACTTTCTGTATTATGAAAAATAATTCCTCAAAGATTTCAACATGAAAGTACTAATTTTCAAAAATTGACTCTCTTGTATTGATTTTTTTTAAAAAAATGCAATGATGATATGTTGAACTGCTCAAAGGGTTTGTGAGATCTCCAATCAGTGTAACTCTTCCACAAGTTGGTATAAGGACATCAGTTCTCTGGTTCATCGTGGGGAGTTTTCCTCAGGTATCATTAGCTCTTGATTTTTTTTTCATATAAACATTAGACAGGTTCTGGATTTTAAAGGACGTGCTAAATAAAGAAAACATAGTGATATGTTCAACTCCTAAACTAGAATGTCAATTGTGCACACATAAGACAGCACGATAGTGCATCTTTGAGATTGCTCTGTTTTCTTCAGTTTGTTGTACATATACCAACTAAGTAAACAGTTGGTTGGGTTCTCAAGCTAAGAATACTATATGATCAATGTGCACGCTTGTCATGCAGACACAGTCTCGTGTGTTCATTACTTCCTTGGTCCTAAGCTGGTCCATCACTGAGGTACGTACATACTAATACGTTGAGCAGATGACCTGCAGTACCCCTGAGTTCCTAAAGTAAAAATAGAAAAAGTGGCATGAGCATGTGTAGTTTCTTATGGTGATATTAATGTCAAAACTTAGTGTTTCTGAATGAATGTCAGAGTATACTTTATAACAAAAGAAAGAAACTGCTGACTGATTGCAGGTCATCAGATATCCTTTCTTTGGTTTGAGGGAGGCATTTGGAATCACACCTTTCTGGCTCCTATGGCTCAGGTTGGTACAGCTTCCGAACACATCCCACTATTGTTCCACACAGACCTGAAACAAATCGGTGATACACATTTTTGCAATTTCTGTTTAAATTGAACCACTCTCTGTTGTTTTCCCAACCTTTTGGTTTGTGAAGGTACTCCACGTTCATTGTACTCTATCCTATCGGGCTTATCAGTGAGGTCGGCTTAATCTTCACTGCCATGCCTCACATGAAGGTAAGTAAACCTGAGTGAACTGAAGAAATAAACCAGGAGGGAGCATGCTGCTCAAGCTCAACTGGGCAACGAGTTTGATGACATATCTTCGCAACAAATTTGCAGGGAAGATCCTTCTATATCTGCGCTGCATTGACCACTATCTACATTCCAGGTGCACCTCCCACGCTATTCCTGTTGCCCATTTAGCTGCCGATCTTCATCGTAGCGGAGTAGGATCTGACATGACATGACGCTCTGCGTGCTGCTTCTTTTGGCTCTCAGGATTCCCATACGTGTACCGTTACATGCTCGCCCAGAGGAAGAAGAACCTGTCCAAGGTGAAAGCCGCATGACGCACCAGACGAGCCTCACTATCCTAGACATGTTCTTCCTTCTCAGAAGTTTTCTTGTGCTTAAGCCGGTCCTTTAGTAGGAGTAACTAAAAAGAGACTTGTATGTTTGTATTGGTCGGATGACCTTTAGGTCCATTTGAACACCGGGTGTACCTCCGTGTGACCAATTAAAATTCTGTAAGCCTTTGTCGATTTGTAGATGTGAGAGTTTCAAATGTAATAAGACCACCAGTCATATTCAGCTGTTAAAGTGACGCTTTGTATATCTTGCTCTAATTGTTGTACTGGACAAAAGCAGCTTCTTCTGATAATGGAGATGAAAAAGATTGCTGATTGCAACAAATTCTCCGACAGCCACCAGTTTGCCCTATCAATGCCCTTTTGTCCCTCTCTGGATTTTTAAATTCGCCTTTTTTTAAAAAAAATGCTTGTTTTAAAAAATATAAAACTATACTACTACTGCCGATTGAAGCGGGGAAGGATATACCGCCTGTTAAGCTAGCGGAATATTGGTTACCGCCATTTGAATTGACCGAATATCTTTTTTTTTCTGCCAGCTTGTCTTAAAAAATGATAACTTTTTATATGAATTTAGATAAAGATAAAATTTATATGAAAGTTGTAGAGAGAAAAGAGATTCATAACTTTTTAGTTTATGACCTTTCCATTTAAGGTCATTTGATACATAAAAATTTGATACAATATTCATATCTATATTTGTAGATCTAAATATTATATTGATTACTTTAGTACCAAGATGGCTTCAAGCCAAAACGTTATGTCTACCGTTGAAAACGGACGGAAAAATTCCTGTTCCGACCCGTTCCGTTTTCCACCTTTTCGTTTCCGTATATGCGGGGTCCCATTTCCGTTACGAAAATAGGAGAGGAGTTTTTTCGTCCGCTTCCGCGGGATATCGTTTTCACCCGAAATTGATCCGTATTTATTCCGTTTTTATCCTGTTTTAAATCTATATGAGATGTGTAGAAATTAATATGTTCATAAACCTATTAATCACCAATTATACATATTAACACCATGACATGCTAGTGAATACTAGACCAATAACTTCGTATGTGTATATTAATTTATTATTTTGCTCATGTATATTCATGAATATTTAATCATATTATTCTAACTTAATTTTCCAGCTCTCCATCCGTATTTATAACCAACCTGAGTTTTGAATCAAAATTGAGTCGTCTTGAATAAATATTTACTTTCCAGATTAATCGTCAGTGTAAAAGAATAGGGTAGTGTTAACCCTTTTAGTCACAAGTTCTTATATGGCTAATTGACTATATATACTTGTATCTGATTGATGAAATACAAAACAGATAAAGAAAGAAAAAACTTTTTTAGAGAACTAAGTTGTATATATATGCTACCAGCTGTTCAGAGGAAATTTGCTGGTCATATGCTTGGATTTAGCGTGGGTGCCTGCCTCGGTGGTGGCTGGTAAGCAGTAGCAGCAACGACAGTTATTGCCACTTTGCACTGACCAACTAAGATCAGTTTGTTGATGCGTCTGATTCATATGTTTTAGGGTCAAAGCCACCACCTTAAAGCCATGTCCATCTCAGGGTCTTCCTCCCTGCAACTCTTCAATGGCGGGTGACGACGTGTCGGTGGTTCGGCGGCTCTACCTCTCCCTGTACAACTGGGTTACCTTCTTCGGATGGTTAGTAGTAGATCTGCCTATTTTCAGTTCCTGATCAGGTCTCTCTTGGATTGGACATGGGCCTGTTGGTTTGATTTGGGTTCTTGGATTTGAATTCTGCAGGTTGGAGGTGCTATACTACGGAACCTTGGCGCTGTTAGGCCATGGCCATGAGGCCGTCTATGCTGCTGTCAAGCTGCCAATTCTGTTTTCACAGACTGCTGCCATAGCAGAGGTAAACTAATGTTAGCCTAGTCACATGTTTTATCGAACATCTTAATGTAATTATACAGAAGATCACAAGTCTATAATTTCAAACTCTCTCTTCTCGATAGTCATTTCGAAATGGATTCAATGTTTTCAACAGCCTTTGCCCCCACATGTCAAGGCCGCGCATTATCACATTAGTCAGCATATCATGTCACCATGTGGATAGTTTAACACAAGTGAATGTTTAGACTTCATATAGTACAATTAGTAAGTTTTAGGCTGCTAAAAATTCGTTTTAAGTGTATCAGCACCTCAATGAAAACATAAGACAAGTTTATGAACCACTGATGAAATTTACTCATCTAACCACATGTCGGTGTCACATCATCGTCGACACCTAATCAGCATGCCACATGGACAGTTTGACACAATTTCTGAAGATTTAGACCTCCGGTGGTTTAATTAGTAAGTTTGGGGGTGCTAAATGTAGATTTTGAGAGTACCCGGACCTAGATAAGAATACGGGACAAGTTCGAGGAGCAATGGTGAAAATTATCATTCCATAAATGGATTCATTGATTTCTAGTCTTATTTCGAATTGTATCAATCCTACCAATTTATTCATGGCCATCTTTAGCCCACGGTTCATGTAACGCGTTATGTCTGGAATATGTGCTATTGCAGGGCAACACTTGTCACTTGGATAGATACAATTCAAGATAAACTTATTTATATCTTTCAGAAAGTCACGAAAAAGAAATTTGACGGACAAGTATTAATAGAGAAGAGCATCGTACAGCAAAATTCACTAATAAAAAAACAAAAAAACCATGGATCTAAACAATGAACTTCTTTATATGCATACTCTTATCACTACACAACAATAACCAGATGTGTGCTTCTTGTATCTGTACATCAACAATGGATCTAAACATTAAAATTAAACACAAAGACCAGAGCCAAGAAAAGCATTATGCAAAACTTTTACTGGATCAGCTACATATTTTGCTACCAAGATTGTCCAACGGGCACACTTAGATATTTAAATATTAGTCAATGGAAATCTGATAAACATTTTTGAAAAAAGGAAATGTTGCATATAATACGTGATGAACATGACACAAATTTTCATGTGGGACTAAGATATTGAAATTTTGAGGTGTTGTTTTTTTCTCAAATACGCAAAAGATTTGCATATCCTTGTATTAAGAAGAAGAGTTTTTTTCGTACAAAACGACGCGCATCAGATGAGCGCGCTAGGTGGTCTAACATTGGACCTACCCAGCCGACTGCTTCATAGATCAATATTACATAAAGGGGGGGACAACCAAAGTGTGAGCGCTGCCACAACCTACGGGTCTTCCGCGAAGAGCGTTCTAGCGGCCCTGCAGTTGGACGCTAGGAACAGCTCATCCAGAGCTTCCACCTGGCTCGACGATAAGTTCCAAGTGAATATAGCGTCGTATGTTGCCTTGGACGCAGTAGAAACTGGTGTTGTCGGTGGTGCGATGCCCATCCTCTGCATGAGGAGTACCTCACCCCGCTTGGCGGTCAGTATGTGCGCCAGTGGCTGAGCTGCAATCCGTCTGCTCCTGATTGGCAGGGGCCTCGTGGTTGCCGCCATCTGCTTAGGTGGAGTGGCGAGTAGGGGACACTCGCTTCACCTGCACCTCCTCGACAAACCGAGTGAGATGCTGAGCGGCCTCGCTCGACGTGGGCATCGCATCTCTAGGGTCGGACGTGGCTTGGGGCAGTCCGTCCTTCGTCAGTGTAGAAGGGTTGGGTGTGGCGTGGCCACCATCCCGCGTCGACGTAGGGGTACCCGCCACGAGCGCCACCTCATCCACGACAACAGCAGGTCCCGTCTGAGGAAGTGTGCCCTGCACAGGCAACGACGGAGGCGGTTCTGTCATGTACTGAGCAACCGTCCCCGGAGAGCTGGTGTCCAACAAAGGTCGAGCCTCCTGATGTGAGGTGACGAACTCCTCCAGCATTGGGTCGATCCACGGGGGCGGCACCAAGCTCACGCACGGCTCCAACCCCAGCGAATCAAGCTCGGGGAAGCGGCTAGCATCAACGGCAGGAGCGACATTGTTGATGCCACCGAAAGTCATGTCCCTTGTCGGCTTACTCCGGCGATGCCGCCGACGTCGTCGGTTTCCTCCAACAGCCGCCACTGTACTCAACGCGGCCCCCTCCGTGCTTGGTGGGTCGTTGAAAGGTCCAAAATGACTAGAGGGGGGTGAATAGCCTAAATTAAAATTCTACAAATCACTAGAGCAAAGATTAGTAACACAAAAGACGATAAAAGCAATTTGCTCTAGCTCTAAGTGTTAAGCAAGCCACCTAGTTGCAATTCTAGTTACCTAATGTCTCTATGGCACACACAAGCTAGGTTGCTACAACTACTACTACCTACAAGAACAAGCACAACTAAACAAGCTAAAACGCTAGGTAAAGCTGCAGTAAGTAAACGATAGAAAGATGATTTTATACCGACGTGTAGATGAAAGTGAACCAATAAAGAATACCTATGTGAAGTCAATCATCAGGAGACAATCTATCACAATATCAAGAGAGACACCAAGATTTTCTCCTGAGGTTTACGTGCTTGCAGACACGCTAGTCCCCGTTGTGTCGACCAACACTACGTGGTTCAGCGGCTAATTGGGAATCCACACCCAAACTCTCCAAGAGCGTCGCAAGAACCTACCGCTAGTGAGGTAACTCAATGACACACGCAATATATTAGAGCTACCTTATGGCTCTTCACCGGAAAAGGTGCAAAGCCCCTCACAAGTCGCCGGAGCCGGCCATGAACAATCTCCCAACTCGTGTCAGACCTCCTTCGCTGCTCTAAGCCGTCTAGGTGGTGGTAACCACTAAGAGAAACAACTAGATGCAAACTCACAAAGTATCAACTAGATGCAAACTCACAAGCAAATGCACTTGAGATCACTCAATCTCATTTTGATTAGGCAATCAAGCAAGGGAGATAAGTGGGAGGGGATGTGCTCAGCTCAAGAGGATGTTAGAGAGTCAAAATGTCCAAGAGCATCCTCCCCAAACTGGCCAAACACACATATATATATAAGCAACTCCAACGAATAGAGCCGTTAGAAAGAAAGTGCTGCTAGTAACGTGCCGACCGGACGCGCCGGTCGAACTGACCGGACGCGGTCACAGCATCCGGTTGCGCCTGCGCGACTTCCTCGATGAACGCCATGTGTCTCGCTTTGAATCTCATTCGTTCGATCGTAACGGTCACTTAAATGTACTCTTTCACGCACTAGAGTGATCGGACACGCCGCTTGTACTGACCGGACGCCACAGTGCCAGCGTTCGGTCGATTCTAGTAAGCACCCACTCACGATCTGACGCGTTCAGTAGATCATGATCGGACGTGCCACCGCGTCTGATCGAATTCACGTGCTTCATAGTTTCTCTGGGGCTTGACCGGATGCGCCAGTGCGCGCGCTCGCGGCACGCGAGATGAACTGACCGGACGCGCTAGCCGCATCCGATCCACCATCCAGTTCAGCGTCCAGTGCAGCGTCCGGTCACCACAGTGACTTCCTTTTGTCTCCGTTTTTTCGCCTCTGGCGCAGTGAAAAATAGGCATTTCACTTCCCGAAAAGCGCCGAATCCCGCCCCTAACCCCTCTCTACCGCTCAATCTCCACCGTCTTCGCAAATGTGCTAACATCACTAAGTGTACATCACCATATGCATGTGTGTTAGCATTTTCACAATCATTTTCGAGGCGTTGAGTTAGCTCACCACTAGATCTAAATGCATATGCAAATGAATCCTCATCTAGTAGCACTTAAGTGATCAATAGCACCGAAAATTCTCCTCTTTATAGTACGGCTATCGATACTAAGTGTATGGTGTCTTGATCACCAAAAGTAAATCTCATCTATACCTTTGCCTTGAGCTCCATAGGATTGCACTCCATTTCCTCTTCTTCTCCAAGTATGGCACCAAGTCATCATGATCAACATGCATCTTGCCATCACTTAGGAGTGTACCAATCACCTTTTGCTATCAACACTTAAGCACATGTGATTAGTACTTATGTTTCATCAATTAGCCAAAACTAAACTAGGGACTTTCAGCCATGGGACATGCGCTGGGAAGTTGCGGCATGCCTCGGGCGCCTGCAATCCCTGGCAAGGTGGTGGAGACCTCGACAACGTAGATAGCGTCGAGGTAACCGGCAAGTCACTACTCGATGCGAGTAGGATAGACAGTTGAAGCATCTTCCGAGAAGCTCCGCGGGAATCTTCCGGGGCTGCTGGGGCTGCACTTGGCCGAAGCGAAGATCAGATGAGGTGGCAACCGGACCCGTCTGCTGCCGGTGGAGTATCTCCCGCCACCCGTCGACGTTGGGGGCAGAGACCCATCCACGGCAGCAGAGACGCTAGCGAGCGGGGATGCGACCCTCCACAGGCCGCACGGGCAAGCCGTTTACCAGCTGCGGACGCGGCCGGCCACTCCTCCTCCGTCAATGGCCGCGTCCCTGTCAATCGAAGCCCGCTCCAGCGCAGCCCGAACTCAAGGCGGGGTGAGTGTTGGCGCTAGCAGAGGGGGCCGTGACCGCCTTCGCCGGGCGATGACAGCGTCGAGGTAGCTTGAGGGGCGTTCATCGCTAGACTCTTCACCGTCATCGTTCACCCATTGGAGGTGCTTTGGACGGCCTCCCGAGGCAGGCCAGAAAAGAGCTGCGGCCGTCGAGAGGGAGGAGGAGCTTGGAGTGGCCAGCGGTGGCGCGGTGGTCTGCATCTGACAGCACGGCGACCCCGAAGGCGACCTACAACCTCGGTAGACCCAGGTCCCAAGGGGGGCGCGTGTGGGGAGAGGGAGGTGGCCAGCGTCGGAGGGGGCGGGGCCATCCCGGATCTGGCCCGCGGGGAGCCCCTGGCGGCGGCGACGACGTCAGGCCCCGGGCCTCGCGGAGAGGTGGGAGCCGCCGTCATTGAGAGAAGCGGCGTGGAGTGGCCGTCGTCGGGGGTGGCGCTCCCAACGCCGTCCTGGTGGTGGGGCGCTCGTGCCCTGTGCTGGGTGACCGCCTCGGCCGTTGAGGCCAGCCCCGGCGGCGGAGGGGCCGGCGCACCGGATCTGGGCCCCGCGCGAGCTCTCAGGGCGCCAGCGGCGGCGGCCACAGCCACCGGCGTCGTAGAGGGCGGTGGGGCGCCGACATAGTGGTGTTGTGAAACACTTCGCCAGCGGTTAGGATCTTTCTCTTTCAGTCTCTCATGATCAACATAGTAGATGAAAGTAGAGAATACATAGACATAGGATAGAGAGACTATTCTTTATTTCTCTGAGTATTGGTGATTACAACATATATAATCCTGCCGAGTTCTAAGAGTTTGATAAGAGCACACGTACAAACGGACTAGGATTAGAATTCCTCATTACCACTATATGCACATGTCTCATTAAAACTTCATCCGAAAATCCAGTGAGAAAAAATGATTCTCGGAGAAAAAAGTACATTTGAAAGTCCCCAGTTTGGTTTTGGCTAATTGATGAAACCTAGGACTAACCTTTATATCTAAGTGGATGATTTAGATAAAGGTGGTCGTTGAATATGAGACATGACATTGACTCACATGACCAAGATGGTGAAGACCAAGATGAGGCTTGGCTCGATGGACCGGTTGTGAAGGTGAAGGGCAAGTCAAGGCTTCGAAGCGAAGGACCATGCGATGGTGAAGCTTGAGCAAGACTTGGCGCCGACGGACCGATGCAACGGTGAAGAGCAAGTAAAGTCAAGGTCGATGGATCAAGACGGTCATGTGATGATATGAAGTGGATCATATCATTTGGAGAAATAAAATGGGCTCAAGGCAAAGGTATAACCATAGGGCCATTTTGTTTTACACTCAAGACACCATAGAGGGTGTGAGTGGTTTAGGGTCGATAGCCGAACTATTAAGAGGGGAAGTCTTATCGGTTATTCGACGCATGGGTGCCACTAGGTGAATTCATGAAGTGCATTGCATGTAGGGCCTAGTGAGCTAACTGGAAAACCTTTGAAAATGATTGAGAAAAAGCTAACACACAAGCACATGGAGATGTACACTTGATGGTGTTGGCACATTTGCAAAGGTGGCGTTGGTCGCGCTGTGGTTTGCGGGTAGAGAGGGGTTTGGGTTCCTCTCTCCTTCCCGCCGAGCGTGCGAGCGCGGGATTCAGGCGATTTCGGGGAAATGAAATGCCTATTTTCCATTGCGCCGGAAGTCGGAAAAGAAACGGAAGCGAACGGAGGTCACAGAGGTGACCGGACGCTGCACCGGACGCTGCACCAGACGCGATCCACGCGGGACCGGCGCGTCCGGTCAGTACAGCGCGGGCGTCAGGCGCGCGGGCTAGGGTTTGCCACCGGCGCGTCCGGTGACACGCGGGACCGGCGCGTCCGGTCAGGCGAACAGCGGTTCACAAGGATGATCGGACGCGGTGCGCGTCCGGTCACACATGATCGGACGCGTCCGGTCGTCAAAGGAGCTTACTGGACTCCGACCGGACGCGGTCACTGTCGCGTCCGGTCGTTGCGAGGAGCGCGTCCGGTCATGTCTTCGCGCGCGCGGGTACTGTGCGCACCGGCGCGTCCGGTGGTTTGAGCGTCGCGTCCGGTCATTGCGTTTGACCGTTGGCGCGCAGTGACCGTTGGAGGATCTAACGGTCGCGTTTGAAATCGGAGGACACGTGGACATCGCAGGGCGACCGGACGCGGTTGAGCGCGTCCGGTCAGTTACGACCGGCGCGTCCGGTCGTCCCGCGAAAAACGGTCAGTGGAGTTGTAACGGCTCTATTTGTTTGGGATGCTTATAAATACTTGTTGGCCGGCCCTTGGAGAGGTCTCTTGGCATTTCTAACACTCTTGTGCATCCTTTGAGCTAGAGCTACTCCTCCCACTCATCTCTCTTGCTTGATTGCAAATCAAAAGTGAGATTGAGTGATCCCAAAGTGCATTGCATAGCTTGAGGGCATCTAGTGGCACTTGTGGGTGGTTTAGCCGGTGGATTTCTTGTTACTCTTGGAGAGTACCGCTCCTAGCCGGCTTGGAGATTGTTGGAGGCGTTGGCAAGAGAAGGTGTTTGTTCTTGGCCACCTCCGGTTGATTGTGAGAGGTTCTTGTGCTTTCCTCGGCGGGACGCCAAAAGCAACTCTAGTGGAATCCGCGTGTCATTGAGTTACCTCACTTGAGAGTGGCGTCTTGCGGTGCCTTGCGGGGCGTGTCTTGAGGGGCAAGTGACTTGAGGGTCACACCGAGGAACCACCTAAGTGTTGGTCGACACAACCGGTGACGTAGCTTGTCGGTGCACAAGTGAACACCGGGTGAACAAATATTGTGTCTCTTGTCTCCCGGTGATTGGTCTTCATATTGTGTTGTTGTCAATATTGATTGATTGTATATCATCTTGGTGATTGGCAACATCTTCACTTCACCGTCGGTATAATAATCACAATCCTCTCTCTCTTGCATTTACATTCACTAGTTTATCTTGTGTAGCTCTAGTAGTAGCTTTGCTAGTAGTGTTAGCTTGTTCTCTAGTGTAACCTTAGTGACTTAGCTCTTGTGTGAACTAGAGATCTTAATCTACTAGACTTGTGGATAGGAGGCTTGCATCACAACCTTTGGCTAAGCAAAACTCGCTTTACGCCGTTTGTTATTCTAACAAGTTTGCTTAGTGGTACTTGTAGAATTTTTTAATAGGCTATTCACCCCCCCCTCTAGCCATCTAGGACCTTACAACATTGCATTCACAAGTTGAATTGCACATGTTGCCTCATGAAGAGAAATTTTATCCATATAATTTATGTATTAGCCAGCATTTGGAGAACAAGTCTGCCTGAAGCATTTTATCCATTTTTTATTAACAATAGGAAGAGAGTTTATATACAATCTTTCAGTTTAGTTGTTACACACTTATACCTCTGTGATCCTACAAGAAACTTTGTGGAATTCCTTGTATCATCCTAACGGTGCTAATTTACTAAGTAATTTGAATTTCACTGGTGATGGCGTTGCTGGTAGCGCAGATTCCTCATTCTATTATAGGTAAGTGGTTCTTCTTTCTCTCTCATTTATGTTTATATTTTCACTATCCTTGTTAGTCATGATATTCTAGTTATTGAATGCAGTCTTTATCAGAACTGACTTTTTGTATGAAAATAATCCCTCAAAGATTTCAATATGAAAGTAGTAATTTTCAGAATTAACTCTTGTATTACTTTTTTTGGAAAAATTGAAATGATATGTTGAACTGCTCAAAGGGCTTGTGAGATCTCCAATCAGCGCAACTCTTCCACAAGTTTGCGGAAGGATCTTAGTTACATGGTACATCGTGTGGAGTTTTCCTGAGGTAGCATCAGCTCTTGATCTTTCATATTACACAAGTTCTGGTTTTTAAAGGGCATGCTGAATAAAGAAAACATAGTGATTTGTTCAACTCCTAAACTAGAATGTTAGTTATGTTTTGCTTCTGACCATGGGACAGCCACAAATAAGACAGCACGAGTGCATCTTAGGGACGACTGCTCTGTTTTCTTCAGTTTACTTTTGTTGTATATATCCCAACTAAGTAAACAGTTACTTGGGAATGAGCAAGTGCTCGCTTGGTCAGTAGCACAGGCTCCGTGCACTCGGCCACCCCGGTTTCAAAACCCGGCGCCCACCGTATTTCCATGCAATTGCACGAGAATGAGGAGCAAAGCTCCCCGGTTCAAAAAAAAAAAAGTAAACAGTTACTTGACTGGGTTCTCAAGATACTGTATGATCAATGTGCACGTTGTTTGCGTTGCAGACACAGTCTCATGTCCTCGTTACTTCCTTGGTCCTAAGCTGGTCCATCACTGAGGTACGTACATACTAACTGCAACAGATGTTGAGTATATATATCACCTGCAGTACCCCTGAGTTCTTAATAAAAGTAAAAAACAAAATAGAAAAAAAAAGTTGCATGTTGTGATTTGTGAAGTTTCTCATGATGATATTAATGTCAAAACATAGTGCCTCCTCCATTTCAGAGTATACTTTACTGCTGTGGATTGCAGGTCATCAGATATTCTTTCTTTGGTTTGAAGGAGGCATTTGGGATTACACCTTTCTGGCTCCTATGGCTCAGGTTGGTACAAGTTCTGAATACATCCATCCCACTGTTCCACAGAGACTTGAAAGAAATCGTGATACACCCTTTTGCAATTTCTGTTTAAATTGAACCACTACCTGTATTTTCCCAACCTTTTGAAGGTACTCCACGTTCACTGTACTGTATCCTATTGGGCTTATCAGTGAGGTCGGCTTAATCTTCACTGCCATGCCTCACATGAAGGTAAGTGAACTGAAGAAACCAGGTGACAATGTTGCTCAAGCTCAACTGCTCAACTGGGTATTAACGAGTTTGCCCTATCTTGGCAACAACTTTAATTTGCAGGGGAGATCCTTCTACATCTGCGCTGGATTAACCAGTCTCTACATCCCAGGTGCCCCTCCGTCTCTATCTCTATGTCGTCATCCAAGAAAAGTAGGATCTGACATGGCACACTGCTGCTTCTGCTTCTTTTGGCTCTCAGGATTCCCATACTTGTACCGTTACATGCTTGCCCAGAGGAAGAAGGTCCTGTCCAAGGCGAAAACCGCGTAATGCTCCAGACGAGCCTCACTGTCACAGAGTAACCAGTGTGGTTGTACACTTGTACTGTACCATGGCTCTTATCAGGTGGCAATAACAGTGTGGTTGTACTGTAAGACCAGGGAATACTGAATATATAGCTCTTCCATGGGTGAAAGAAAATAAAATCATATATAAGTGGATACTTTTTTGTGCGTAAAAAGCTTTTCGGTTTTCGGTGTTGATGCTTGGCTTAGGCAAATATGTATGCAGCGACTACTCTCTGTCAGCTGGAAAGAAAAGCAGGTGATAAGGGTAGGCAGAGATCAGGTCACAGTGATGCAAGGAGGCAGCCAATTGCATCTCTGCATCCTGGATTGCCTTTTTGCAGAGCTGTTAGGTATGCTGTGGCTTTCTCACTCCCTTTCTACCTTCCATACATCGTCCATCCGTCCAATTGCTGCAAATTGTCAAATTGATGCCTCTATTTCTTTCTTCCCCTCCTGGTGTACTTCCCCTCCAATTATGCACAATGCGTGTGCTTTCCAGATTGTCCTGCCCATCTGGTGACAGTGACACCATCTCATCTCACGCTTTTCAAGCGGCAAGTAGTGTGAGAATCATATGCTATTTATCATAACTACCACTGCTGCCACTCTTATTGATTTTATTCTGTTTACACTTGAAAGTTTTGCCGTATCTTGGCTGCCATAACTGTCCTTATATTTAATTGTGTACCCTTGCATCTGAGTTATGATGTGGAAGAGAGGACTGCATGCGTTGTCGATCTATCTATAAACCCATGTCCTAGAAGAAAAAAAATACCATGTAACAAGCTGCAACCGGGTGTTTGGATCCAGGGATAAACATTTAGTCCTTGTCATATCGGATATTTGATGCTAATTAGGAGGACTAAACACGAACTAATTATAAAACTAATTGCACAGATAGAGACCAATTTGCGAGATGAATCTATTAATCCATCATTAGTACATATTTACTGTAACATCACATTATCAAATCATGAACTAATGAGGTTTAATAAATTCGTCTCTGTCGTGTATCAAAATATCAGGGTACCCAACAGACGGTGAAATATGGCATCCTGTACGATCGTTAAAGCCCCACCGTAGGGGCCCCAATAAAGTCGACTCACCGAAAGTGCGGACAACATGCCAGTCGCTTGCAGCACGAACGACAAACTCCATCCCACCCGAGCCTTGCGGAGAGGTTTCGAGCGAGATGAGCACCTCGGGCGACATTTCTCCGCCTCGCCCGAGCCCTCGCAGCGTCATCAAAAGCGCTCGACCCCCTCAGCTTACTTCCACCTTGCCCGAGGGACACGTATAACCCTCTGGCAAGACGGTGAGCCACGGGGACCCTCCAACCGTGGCACCCGCTCCTACCGATGGGACGGACGTGACCATGCACAGTCAACAGGAGCACGAGAATCACGCTCTGACTCAACATGACCCCGATCATTCCACCACCACGACATCCATACCTCTACACACTATACCAGCTAACCTCCTCTCTATACAAATCCAGGCGCTCATGTTGCCTGTCCTCAATGGCATAGAGGCGCACAGAACAAGGCATGGCTACAGCACGCAGCATCAGCAGATGGAGAGGCCAAAAGATCAATGTTTGTTGCATCTCTGCACTACAGGAGAACTGTTTCCACCGGATAAGGAGGAAGATGGCCACACCCGAGACCACCTTTGTTGTTTTTCTCTTTTATTTTTACCTCTTTACCACGAATGTAACCTGAGCTCTCCCCTTAGAAGCTATGGGGAGGCAGGGGCCACATCTAGAAAAGGGACTAGAGTTCACCACGATCAAGCAATCACACATCCACGTATCCATGCACCACCCCTCACAAGAGACCTGAGATCCGCTCTCTCTCTCGAAAGCTTGTAATCCATACTACGAGCAAGGTTTTTATTTTCAGAAATTAAAATTTATCGGGGGTCATAGATAAAGAGGATAAACAGGATATATCGAAAATATCGGATCAAATTCAAATAAAATTTAATTTGAATTTAAGTAAATTTAAATAAATTTAAACAAAATTTATATGAAAAAGATAGATTATTTTTTATCGGCACCTATGGATAAACAGGATATATCGGAAATATCGGGAGATTTCGGCCGATAAAAAAAACCATGACTACGAGCACTTCGGTGCAAGGCAACACGAGCAGCAGCAAAACCCACTGAACGTAGGGCCGTTCATGCCCGAACTAGTATATATATACTTGTGTCCGCTTTGCACACCATCCAGGCCTAGACGCGCAGATACAAATGTACTCGTCGCTCTGTTTAGACCCCCAGTTCTCTAGACACCGACAATTGGCGCGTCAGGTAGGGGAACTTCTGCGCATCACGATCTATCTCTTAGGTCTCGATGGCCAACCCCCGCATCCGCTTCACCCTAGGCTCTCATGTCTGGTTCGACAACCTAGATTTCCTCTGCACAGGAGTGGACTATGATCTGGTCCTTCTTCCCCTTCCCTCGACATCGACACCATCTCTGAAGCCCTATCCAACCTTCACCTGGGCACGGACGAGGGGCAAGCCCTTCAAGAATGACTGCCCAGGAAGTTTCTAGGGCAAAACGATGCAGGCCGATAAGTTGCACGACCACGGGAAGGCTTGTGGCTAGTCTTCAACTACAATTCGTCTTGATCCATTTGCGGGGGACTCACCATGCGCAGGCTATCATGAAAGTACTCGTGACCACCGAGACAGCCTCAGCACCAGCTCCGACGAGGGGGACGGCAGTTCGGCCGGCGCCGACTTCTCCAGGCTCGACGACCCGGAGGTTCTACGTCGTTCATCGGTATCTGTGACTACCTCCTCAACGACGGCGACTCTGATGACGGCGGCTACAAGCTCACGTGGCCATAACGCCGGAGGGCGGAGGCTACGCACGGCGTCGACACGCCATGATCGGTAGATCACCGCATCACCCCTGCCCAAGATCTATTATTCTGTTCAAATACAATCTATTCGTGCATGTGAAATCGTTGCACATTATCGGTGCAATTTATTCCTCATTTACGTGTTAAATCATGAGTTAAATTATCAGTGATAATTACGTAATACGTATTTGCCCTTTATGGTCCGTTACGATGCGGAGTTCGAAGGCTGGCCCGCGAAGGGTTCGACAGCTGCTTCGAGCCACCCGAGTGAGGGATGGCGTGAGAAGGGGCACATGAGCAGCCAGTACCCGGAATCGCTAAGCGTCATGGGCCTTCTCGAGCCATGTTCAAGTCCAGGCTGGTTTACGGTTCAGGAGTTTTTTTCCGAAAAAAGGCAACGAGCCCTCGGGGATGGTCGAATGACCCAGGGAACTCTCCGAACCAACCGCCAGGAAATTTTGAAGCCAGTCACTAGCTTACCTCCGTCAGATCCCCACGAACAGGAACTGGGGCTTCACTTGAACCGACCCGATTGTAACTCTGCGGGCACCACGGCTCAACCCAGTGAGGGAGGCCATGGCGTTGCCTAAACTCTCCTCTTTGTGAAAAAGATGCGTAAGGAATATGCTAACAAAGCCACTTAACCGGGCCCACATGCCAGCGGGGATTTCAAAGGACCTAGGGGCAGAAATGTTCGACTCACGAACGAACTCTCCCGAGCGTCCCGACGGGCCTGCGATCCTAGACATAGGCAGGAGAATACGACCCCTCCTCGGGACACGGGACCCGGGGCAGAAATGTCCGACCCGTGAGCTAACTCTCCCGAGCATCCCGGCGAGCCTATGATCCTAGGCGATGGCAAAGGCTACGATAAGAATGCATCCAACCCACCTCGGGACGCAGAAAACTGCTATACTTAAACGTCCGATCGATCTGTCAAAAGCCACGAGAGCTACGCGCACACGAGTTGGTTCCTCCCCAAAAAACCGTTAACAAGCGAAGTCTCGGCGACCTCGCCGACCGCCATTATCGATCAATGCAAGGCAAAATGATGGGAATGGAGAAACGAAATGAACATGACAACGATCGCACAAATTGATTTCTTAGATAATAAACTATTTTACATTTATAGGGGAAGGGAGGAGTCCTAGACTAAGCCTACGGGTCCTCATTGAGGACCTGGTCTGTAGGGACCAGGGCAACGGCGACATTCACCGCTGGTTTGAAGCCCTCGAGGAGGTCCTCGTAGTCTCCTAGCCCCTCCCCTATCGGGAAGCCTTCAACGTCCTGGAGCTCCACGTCCGTGGCCGCCTAGTCCATCGTCAGCACAACGACCGCGCCTCGACGGACACCGCGCTCGATTGCCGCCCGGATCAGCGTCCACGCGCTGAGGAGGCGCTCCTCCTGGCGCCCCGCCGGAGCATGCACAAAGTCCTCCATGACATTGGCGGCGCTGCGGAGAGACTCCACCTCCGCGAGCAGCTCTTCTCAAAACAAATGCCAAATACCAGACATCATATCGACTAAAAGACGAAATAAGGAGACAGAAGATCGCTCACCTGCGCACCGACGGTCGGATTCTGTTCGCTGTGAACGAGCGAGTGCCGCCTCCTGCTCCAGAGAAGTCACCACCGCCTTGATGGTAGCCAACTCTTCTTGGGCCTCCTGGAGTGGGGTAGGAACACCCCAGGACAACGCGTTCTAGGCCTGCCCGTACCCCGACGTGGAGGCGATGCCAGGATTAAGGCGACGGCGGCGGGAGGGCGCCTCGTCCCCCTCTCCCAGTGTGCCCACGCAGGAACCCCTAAAAGAGTCGCGGTGCTCCGTGACGATGGCTAAGGTGGCAAAGAAAAATAGAGAGTAGAGACAGAGGAAGGGAGATACCAAGGTCGGGCACCATGGCTCAGATTATAAAGGGCCTTAGGGAGGCCTCTCAACTCCTAGGCATTCAATACGTCACCCAGTCGCCTAATTGCCCCACTCGTCTCCAAAGAGAGCCGCGTCGATCTCACGTCACACCTCGGGAAGGCGAACCATTCTCGCAGATGGTTCACGCCTCATTTAATCATGACGACGGAACCGTGTAAGAAATCAACCGACTGGTAAGGTTGGACGAAAAACTCGAAGCTCGTTAGCTCGTTCGGCTCGTGGCTAACTCAGCTCGGCTCGGCTCGTTATTTAGCTCGTTAGCTATAACGAGCCAACTCGAGCTAGCTCGTGAGCCGCTCGCGAGCTAAACGAGCCACGATTTTAGAGAAAAAGGTATCATAACTTATATTAGTATTGTATTACTTCATGTCTTGCACTTTACAAAATAGTTGATATGTTAGCACATATAAATATTTTGTTCGATTTAAGACTATTAGATGTATTATTTTTGTATTATTAGTATTATCAAGCTTTAGATAAATATAAATATTATATTTTATATACTTTTTATACCTGGCTCATGAGCTTAACGAGCCAACTCAAGCTCGTAAATGAGCCGAGCTGAGCTAGCTCGCTATCTTAACGAGCCAGAACAAGCCAAGTTAAGTCGAGTCTAGCTGGCTCGTTATCCAGCCTTACCGACTGGGTGCCAGTTGCCCAACTCCCCACGAACACGAAAAACTGGGCACCCCCCACCTTCCCACGCACCAGAACACGAAGCGTCACAACAGCAACTGCCCGGCGTGACCCCTCATCTTCCCTAGGCAAACCCACTCACTCGATTCAAAGCCCTTGAAAGGATAACTCATTCCTCCAAGGCCTCGGAGGCTATACCCGACGGGTGCGCTCACACGCATCCACTGGATAGTCTTCTCTAAATCAAATAAACCACAATAAGCCCAAATGAGATTACGAGGGCCCACGCATACCCCTCCGTTCTGCTAAAGAGCGCAAGGAAAACAATACGACACCACCAGAGAGGCCATCCGGTCAGTCTCTTGCAACACGAAGGGGCTCGAGGACTTTTCCCTCATCCTGACCTAGAGAATGGTTAAGGCCAAGGGCTCGGGGGCTCGCCACCCGACCCACGGTCATACGAAAAACGTCATACTCGCTCAATGAAAAGTCCTTGAGAATGGTTAAGGCCAAGGGCTCGGGGGCTCCCCACCCGACCCACAGTCATACGAAAAATGTCATACTCGCTCAATGAAAAGTCCTTGAGGGGATAACTCATCCCACCAAGGCCTCAGGGGCTATACCCGCCGGGTGCGCTCGCGTGCACCCACTAGACAGTCCACTTCTAACACAAAAACAAATCAAAAGCTACCCACGGTCGCTTGTTCTCAAGCCTTTGAAGGAGTGCTCCACTCCTCCACTGGCTCGGGGGCTACTGTCGGGTATCAAAATATCAGGGTACCCAACAGACGGTGAGATACGACACCTTGTACGATCATTAAAGCCCCACTGTAGGGGCCCAGTAAAGTCGACTCACCGAAAGCGCGGACATCATGTTAGTCGCTTGCGGCACGAACGAGAAACTCCATCCCACCCGAGCCTTGCAAAGAGGTCTCGGACATGATGAGCATCTCGGGCAACATTTCTCCGCCTCGCCCGAGCCCCCGTGGCGTCATCAAAAGCACTCGACCCCCTCAACTTACTTCTGCCTCGCCCGAGGGACACGTGTAACCCTTTGGCAAGATGGTGAGCCACGGGACCCCCCAACCGCGGCACCCGCTCCCACTGATAGGACGGACGTGACCATACACAGTCAATAGGAGCATGGGAACCACGCCCTGACTCAACATGACTCCGGTCATTCCACCACCACGACATCCATACCTCTACAGTGACGGAGGTAACGATCACTATACCAGCTAACCTCCTCTCTATGCAAATCCAGGCGCTCATGTCGCCCGTCCTCAACGGCATAGAGGCGCACAGAACAAGGCATGGCCACAACACGCAGCTCCAGCAGATGGAGAGGCCAAAAGGTCAACGCTTGTTGCATCTCTACGCTACAAGAAAACTGTTCCCACTGGATAAGGAGGAAGACGGCCACACCTGAGATCACCTTTGTTGTAGTTCTCTTTCATTTTCACCTCTTTACCATGAATGTAACCCAAGCCCTCCCTTTAGAAGCTATAAAAGGGGAGGTAGGGGCCACATCTAAAAAAGGGACTAGAGTTCACCGCGATCAAGCAATCACACATTTACGCATCCACGCACCACCCCTCACAAGAGATCTGGGATCCGCTCTCTCTCTCGAAAGCTTGGATTTGAAATCTGTTTCGAAGCACTTCCTTCATGGAAAGTGATCAAAATGGAGAATTTTTCATGGAAGGAGAAAGAGACCATTTACCAGTAGTGCAACTGAAAAAGTGCAAACGTAAATAATAAACATTCTGAATCATCGTATCTTGGATCTGATGGCTGTATATGTTTATGGGTACGATACGATTGTGCCGTACATATGAACCCAAATTAAAGTGCCAAACACGGCCAATCAGATGGTACTTTATATATACTCCAATAATAAATAAGAGAAACAAGTATATTTGTTTCGCCACTTGGCTTGGGAATCTTCTCTCTGGAATGGAGCAGTATGAACCGATGGCGGCAACCTTGGCCTCTGCGTGCGAAATGCGAACGAGTCGTGGGACAGATGGCCTTCTCCATCCTCGAGGTTGAGGGCGTTGCATTTGCATCGCAGTTTCCGGATGATGCACAGCCTACAGCCCCTGGCTGCGGACGGCACTTGTCGATCGCCTAATGCATGCGTACTCGTCAACGACGGCAACCTCTACCTGACCGCGCCCGACGAACTGTTATAATATAAGAAAGAAAAGTCAGAAACCTGCCGGCCGTGTGGTAAACCAACGGCCATATAGCTAGGTTGCTAGCAAGAGGGGACTTGTATACCTCTGCCTCGGATGCTTATATACCAGTTACCATCACACACGGTGTGTCACTTTTGTAGTATTAGCGAGCTAGGAAAGTGTTCAGTTTTTTTTTCACTCCCTTCAGTTCAATCCTTTTGTTTTAGTAGGTGACAACTAAAAAGTTGCTCATAAAGTAGTCTTTAACATTTGGCTGATACCGATACGTCGTGGCTTTTGTCGACGTGGATTCTAGAGTTCTAACTTTTTTTTTATTTATAATCTATTTTTATCGATCTAGTTGATTGTCCATTGTTTCGTATCGACTAAAACCGTGTGCCATGCCAATTTTAACCGCTATGGTTTAAGTCGAGAAAGAAGTTGCCCTGTTATTTTAACCCCCCAAGAGGCGAGAGCAATGCCGAGGGTTAGAAGAAACCGACCATATGTGATTTGTTTTTCTATATAGTCATGCATAATGTCTTTTTCTCTTTCTTGTCTTTTACAAATCATACTCTACGCGCTAATTATGCATTTTGCTCTCCTTTCTACTAAAAACTGCAGAATACTGTCTTGTTTTTTTTCTCTTTCATGTGTTTCCTAAAATGCTTTATAAAAGCATTTTTAGTAAAGCGGACAAAGAAACTTTTTTTTATAATCCTTTTCTAAAAATATCTCAACAAAGCTAAGGTCAAAATTTATTTTACGAAATATGAATATATATAATGTTGCAACCTTAGATAATGAAAGGTGCTAAGTTTGCAAGTGCTTCAAAATGAGTACTACTTTTGTTGTCGCCCATGGTTAGTGAGATCACAAATCGAACATCCAAATCAGCCCATTACTATTGATATTTCTTTTATCGTTGTCCACATCTATCGACTTTTCTCTCGTATCGTCATCTCTATGTGGTGTGATCCCACTTCTCTCTCGAACAACATTTTTGCCTTTGCTCTCGCCACCCTAACTCGACTTGCCCAGAATACTCTTGCTATCATGCATCTCCGGCCCTTCCACAAGCCATCAATGCCATCCTACCACCCAAGCGTCTCAACATCGACAAGCCACACTATGGCCTAACAGCCTTTCCCGCAATACGCAACAATGAAAGATATTTGGCCAATGACCAACCCTCTTCGTTACAGACCTCTATATTGTTATGTGGTTTCTACCATCGATTGAAAGTTTGAAACTATCTTGGTGACTGAAATACAAGACCTATGTAATGGCTTGTTTTGATACCATGATCTCGGTCAATTAACCTTTAGTCACCTAAATTTTAAACCTAGCTAAACTTTAGTCCATCTAAACTTTAGTTATACACCCTGTTCGCTTGGCTTATAATTCGTACTTTTTTCAGCCAACGAACAGTATTTTTCTCTCACAACAAATCAATAAACAGTTCCTTCACCCATGACTTTTCAGTCGAGCAAACGGGGTGATAGGTGATCAAATAGGTCCTAATAAAAACAAAGAAAGATAAACCACTTTAAAACAAATAGGCACGTCATCTTTTTAAGATAACGAATGGTACGTCTACTACGTCACGTTGCTAAAGAAAGATCACGGTTTGAGTTCACGCCCAGTTGCATCCACGATAGCGATCGATTTAGCCAAGGATCCCCGTTCATGTTTTTATTTGTGAAGAAAAAATTAGCGAGGATCCAGCCAAGGCCACCTGCGCCTTTCCTTTCCTTGCAGGAGAAGCGAGGGAAAGGGACCACGAGACGAACGCGGTTGCAGGTTGCGACCCGCAATGGACTAGCGGACCCGAACCCGTTGACGGCCAGACCCCTGTTGCCTGTCGGCCCGCTCTCCCTTCTTCTCTGGGCCCTCCCCAACCGTACCCTCCTTTCTCCTTCCCTTCCCTTCCGCTCTCCCTCTTCGCCCCCGTCGCCGGCGAGAGCTCGGGCGGAGGTGCCACAGCACCCGCAGGAGAGCTTTTCTCCCCGGGAAACAAGGGGACCTGCGGTCGGCTCTTCTTCCTTTCCCCAAGGTTAGATCAGAGGAAGGCCTCCTGTTCCTGTTCCTCTTCCTCTTCCCCCAACCCCCTCCTCGTGTTTTTGCTTTTCCCATCTAGTATTACATCTTCCTTTTTTAGCACTCCTGTGAAAATTTCTGGGTGGATAATGGAGTTCTCGAGGTCTCTTCTGCTTTGGTCTGAGGAAATCTTCTTCCTAAGTTGCAATTTGGTAAAGAGAAGATCGAATTGTTGTGGGAGAAATCCCTAGTTGTTACTGATAAAAAAGAGTGATTTTTCATATGGTCCCCGCGGGTTAGATTCTGGTTCCTTTGTAATACTAGTTACCAGCGTGAATTTGACGAGCGTTTAAACAACTTTGAATTCCATCCGTTTTCAGGGCTGCTGCCGTTGGATTGGGCTGAAAGATCTCAGTTTTATCCCGAAGGAAGGATTTCTCGTCGCGAATCCGGATCTGTCGGTGGCGGAAAGTTGCCTCTTTTATGTGGCGAGGCTGTGTGAGGAACCCGTCTGCCTCCCATGGATGTGCTGAACCCTCATTGGCGCACCAGGCGAGAAGGGGCAGCAGCCAGTAGTTGGTGACAGAGCAGGAAGACGAGCGAGAGGAGAGGCAGTTGCAGTCGGTATAGAAGACAAGCAGGCAACAATAGGAAGGACGAAGGAGAAGGAGAGGAGGGAGCTCTCCATGGGGGAGCCCCTCCTCACCTCCCTCTCCATGGAGAACAGCAACAGCCACCCCTGCACGCTCCTCTCCATGGACCCTGCCGGCTCACACCCGGCCTCCGCCGAGTCCTCAGGTGGTGGCAGCGCTGCCAACAATGGGGTTGGGGTTGGTAGTGGTGGTGACCGGGAACTCTTCATCATTCCGCGGCGTGAGTCGGCGCACCCAGGCCCGCCGGACATCAACCTCCCGCTCTCTGCAGATCCCTCACCGCCGCCTCCAACATGGAGTCTCGACACGTTCGACATACTCGATGTCACTCTTGGAACACACAACTATGAGTCCGAGGTTGCACTTACACTTCCAAAGTTGACTGGCAACGGCAACGGCAATGGCAGTGCCACTATTGGTGTCGGCGCAAGGAAGTGTGCTAAGAGAGGAGACAGCATCTGGGGTGCATGGTTCTTCTTTAATCACTACTTCAAGCCTGCACTTGTGGAGAAGCCAAAGGGGAAGGTGACACGAGACCCGTCCGGGAGCATCTCGGGCTTCGACAAGTCTGATCTCCGCCTTGATGTTTTCCTGGTGCAGCATGACATGGAGAACATGTACATGTGGGTTTTCAAGGAGCGGCCCGACAATGCCCTTGGGAAGATGCAGCTCCGGAGCTTCATGAATGGGCATTCCAAGCATGGGGAGCCATCTTTCCCATTCAGTGCCGATAAGGGCTTTTCTAGGTCACACCGTATGCAGCGAAAGCACTACCGTGGGCTGTCGAACCCGCAGTGCCTTCATGGGATTGAGATCGTGGGCTCACCAAATTTGTCAGCAGTTCCTGAGGCAGACTTGAAGAGGTGGGCTGAACTGACAGGCAGGGAACTTAATTTCTCAATACCATCTGAAGCCAGCGATTTCGAGTCATGGAGGAATCTTCCCAGCACTGATTTCGAACTTGACAGGCCACATCCACCAGCAGCAAAGAGTGCCACTCATGGATCTCATAGCCATAAGAAGGGATTGAATGGTTCAGGTCTCAACCTTTCAACTCCACCATCATCAGATGATGGGATGGACCTTTCTCCAAAATGTGCCAAACGCCGCAAGGATTTCTTTGGCCATGGCGTAGAGGAGGACTGTGTGATGGCAAACAATTCTTGTTCTGACAGAGAGCAAGAGGTAGAAGCTCACACCGGTGAGCCGTCATGGATGCACGAGTTCACTGGTGTGGCCAAGCATGCAAGTGGGCCTGTCACTGCTGCCAAGACGATATACGAGGATGAGGAAGGGTACTTAATCGTGGTGAGCATGCTTTTCTCTGATCCACGTAGCGTCAAGGTGTCCTGGAGGAACACGCTGACGCATGGCATCGTGAAGATAACATGCGTGAGCACTGCCCGGATGCCCTACATCAAGAGACATGACAGGACGTTCAAGCTGACGGACCCTTTCCCTGAGCACTGCCCTCCTGGTGAGTTTGTGAGAGAGATACCTCTGGCCACACGGATTCCAGAAGACGCGAAGATTGAGGCGTATTATGATGAGACAGGCACTGGACTGGAAATCATGGTCCCAAAGCACCGGGTTGGACCAGAGGAGCATGAAGTTCAGGTGTGCATGAGGCCCCCACATCTTGGTGACAACGATCTTGTGCTATCCTAGAACAGGAAAACAGTTAGCTTTTAGATCTCCCAGTGTCATGCTCATGCCATGAGATACTGGAATGTAACAGGTGGTGCCATGGATCAGTAAGAGCCATCATATTTGCTGCTAAACATGTAGCTTATAAGTTGAGAATTCCTTTTTCCCCCATAGAAGTTGGTGATTTAGGCAAAAGTTACCCTCCTACCTCTGTTAATTCTCCTCTGTACCTCTTGTTACACAAGTACATCACTATTGGTGATCGTCCTTGACTATCTGAAAGCTGGCTAGTTAAGATTCTGTGTATATTCAGATGACCAGGTTCGTAATAATGTTGATGGCTACCTATGATTTTGAGGTTTGGAATTGTGTTGTCGATTTCGAAAATTATTTGTAATGATTGCCTTAACCGTTTTAATGTTCCTGTCTCGCTTTCATCAGAGATTGAATCAGAACATGATGTGGTTGCTGTATTCATGATTGATGCACTCATATGCGCGTCATTTCGACTGATTCCTTCTTGCATCCTGGTACTGAACTACTGATGAGAAACTGGTGTTTTTTGCAAACAGTAAACAATCTTATGTTTCCTTCATCAGCCTAGCCTGCAGTTTTGCTCAACCCGAATGCTGCGGATTGTGATGCCTAACTGACCTGTGCCCAACAAAGATCTCTCTCTACTAAGTTGCGAGAAGCAGGATATTTTCTGGCTTTTCAGTGGCCAGCACTGCACCATGCCGCCACGCAGTGTAGTTTCCCATAAGAGGTCTGTGTAGGGAAAGCAACGTCGAATATGCTTTCAGCGATGCAGCTGATGGTTCTCTGTGGACTGGAGCAGGCGAGTGGATGCCCGGGTGGAAGGATGACAGCCGGAAACGGGTTGTTTGTGCTTTGCCGCCGGGGACGTTTCTGCAGCGCTGCCCATGCATCAGAACTCAGAAGAGATCATGACACCAGGACCAGGTGATTTCTGAACATCGATGATGGTGTCTGAACCGAGTTGGCAATCCCGTTCTGATTTTCTGACCAGAACTCCTGCTTGTTCTGGAAAATAAGAACATGTGCGACTTACAATCTGTCAGTTCTGTTCCAGATTGAGTGTGGCATGGACGTCAGAAAGGAGATTTGCAAAGCAGTGTTATGGCAAGAAAACTGGTCAGTGTTTATGCAAGTTCGTTGCACTGACGAAATGAAACAGGCGTCCGAGTTGAGGTCATGGATCGAAGAGGGGGAAAAAATTAAAAGAGATCTAGATTTAGTGGGACACCACGATAGATGTTGTTTCGGATGCACGTTGAAATTCTGGGACATGGTACCAATCCGGCACGCACTGGTGTGGCACCATGAAGATCAGCTGCGCAGTTAATTCTTGAAGTGATCAAAAAAATATTTCTTCCCTGCTTACTGTGAATTTGGTGCAGAAATCATGCATTCCAAACAGACTCTTTATTCTCTTCTGTAAGATAGAAGGATGACTCAGGGCCAGTTTGAGGTCTTAGGTCTCGTTTGGTGCCGCTACTAGGGGCCTCGTTTTGGTGCTGCTAGATACATATGATATTTTGACTTTTCTAGATACATAGTTTTTCTATGTATTTATATATGCACTATGTCTACATACGTAATGAAAAAAAAATATCTAAAAATGTCAAAACGTCTTATTATAATTTGAAATGGAGGAGCAATTTTTATCTAAGAGCTCAGCTAGTTGTTAGGCCATCAGTTGGCTAACGAGGGCTAATAGCTGAGAAAAGTCACTTTTACCTCATATGTGGGAGAGAGGAATTGAAGATGGGGATAATCTAATCTTTGGCTAGGGATCTTTATATCAACATTCCATAACTATTTTTAGCTTGCTTAATTTTAGCTGACTAATTTTTAGCTAGAGATAAGGTATGTTTGGATTTTACTAGTACTAATAGTTAGCTAGCTAAATATTAGCGAGGGCTGTTTGGGTCTACCTGCTAATAGATTGCTAATTGATGGTTGGAGAAGCTCAAACCTATTAGTAGTTCCAAACCTGCTAATGAAACTAATAGTGAATAACCCTTTAGCTAATACTCCCTCAATTTCAAATTATAAAATGTTTTGGGTTTATAGATACATAGCTTTGGTTATGCACTTAGATGTACACTATATCTAGGGTATATAGTAAAAAGGAATGTATCTAGAAACGCTAAAACGTGTTATAGTTTAGAATGGATGGAGTCGTTAGCTGGTCTGTTTACTAGTTTTTATTTTAGCTACTAATTATTACCACTAGTGGATCTAAACAAACTCTTAAATTAGTCATAGCTCATCAAACATATCCTTCGTTCAATGAGCAGCCAGAGCTTGCTTTAGACGCCATGACTACAGAGAAAGAAGAAGCCCGAAGCTAAAAGGATCCATTGAAATATTGACCGAGTTTCAAATTATATATGATGCTCTGATAGCGTAGCTTATCACATTGCGTATTGATGCTAATTAGATAGATACATCTGAATGCCAAGCAGGCATGAAAAAGCCAAAGTTCTAGTTCTAGTGATTAGTGAACAGGAGTTCAGAGGGCAGCGAACTGAACTGAGGCCTTGTTTAGTTGCTTTTCCAAAACTTTCAGCCTGTTTGCTTGGCTGAAATCTGGCTGATCTGACTGGTTTTTTGAGAGAAAAACACTGCTGAATGCAGGAGCGGAGGCCAATTATGGCTGCTGGGTGCCCAGGCACCCCCTAAAATTCCGAAATTACTTGAGGATTAAATAAATTTGGCCCAATAGGCACCCCATGGCCCAAGATGAGGCACCCCTGCAGCCCAAGAAGCCCACGTCGCATTGTTTGCTTCCAGGTTCCAGCCCAAGTGGTCAAGCGAAGGTGAGTGCGTGTGCGCCGCTGGCTGAAGTCGAAAGGCGCAGACGCACGGTTCCTTCCTGTAACACCCTCGGTGTTACCGCGTCAACAAGTCACTAAATATTTTTCATAAAGTCCAAGTAGCCCTTCAAGCACGTCATGTATCTTCACGTGAGAGCTCCATAGCCACAAAGTCAAATGACAAATTATTGTCATTCGCTAATTATTAGCATACCACTTGGTAAGATTTTTATCTCTATCAATCTCGCGACGCGCCACTGTCATCTCTCGTTGTTCTAATTATCCCGCCTTTACTTCGCTTGCTAATCACCTTGCAAAATTATTCGTGCACGACGCGCTACCACCGCCATAGTGTGTCGCACACGCTACGCATTAATATCACTCGCAAGTTCGGACCGCTAAGCACTCCACTTGTACGCTGCTGAGGTACTTTGCAGGCAAAGGTCAGGCACCATTTTTTTCCACTCGTTGGCACTGTAGCAGTTGTGGAAACACTGTTCACGAGTGGAAAATACTGTTTACGCGTGGAAAACACTGTAGCTTCGTAGAAGGCACTGTTCATCCGCAGCACCCTGTCGCCCTCTCACCGTTTTATTACCTTTAAGCAAGCTAGTTTAGCCACTAACCTTATGACACGTCGCTGTCGCGTCTTTGTTTCTTCATTTCTGCGTCTCCTGTCTTTAAAAGGATACGCCGAGCTATTTCGCACCGCTGCTCACTTGCTTCTCTCGAATTAAGTTTCTCTGTTCTTACCCATGAAAGCTGCGTCTATCGATTTCTCCTGAGCTGTAATAATCAGCTGAGGTAGCTAGTCTATAATTGATCTTTTCATTCTCTAATGTTTCCTTGACCTGTGATCTCCTTCTCCGTTAATTCCTTGACCTAAATAAATGAACCAGCACCCCACCGCCGAGCACGTTCAGGTCAAAGCTCACTCCAGTCATGATGTGCTCATAAGTCCAAGATCACTCAAAGTCCATCATTGAATTAATTCTCTCATGACCAAGACATCACCGTCGCACACGGTATGCTCGCCTGCTGCTGTCCTGCTTTCAGGCAAAGACTTGACTGATGGATAGGACACGACAAGCATCATCAGAAGTTCTGAATCTCCCTTTCACATTTACTATGTCGGGTTGCTGATCACAAACACAGCCTGAAGGCATGGCTCTACTTTGACTTGTTAGGTGATGAACACTATTCACCCATCCCTCACGCATCCATTGTCAGCACGGTAGCGGTACGAGCATGACTGACCGTGACTGCGTGCAACGAGCCAGCTTCTCCCTCCCCGTGTCTTTTGCCTTTATAAGGACATGCCGAGCCATCGAGCTGTTTCGCCCCACTGATCATTCACTTCTCTCAAATCAAGTAACCAGCATCTCGCATCCAATTCACCGCTTCGTGTTCTACCTTTTCCAAGAACACGCAAAGGTGCGAATAGATCTGTTGGTTAATCAAGCTAATTGGCCTCCTCCAATAATATCGTTTTCTTCATCTCTAGAGCTCTTTTGAATTTATTTATTGATTGTGAAATAAATTTTGTTAGATTCCTAAATTCATGATCTATCTGTTAGTGTAATTAGTTCGTATAGTTCAGTGATACCTTTAGGGTTACTTTATTATTTTGAAATGCTTATTATGGTTGTTTAGAGAATAAATTTTTATGATGCATGGTAACTAGCGCTCCTGGTTTTATTATATATATAGTAAATTGATTTTAACAATAAGGATGCCTTTAGTTGCTAAGATAATACATGAAATGTTTCATACTTGTTTAGTGGGAATAATAGGTAACTTTGCGTATTAGTCATTAGAGTTAGCTTGTAGCTTGGTAGATGTATTCTTATTTTAAGAGTTGCGGTTGCCTATATATTAATTATTGCATCATCATCACTGCATGCATATAGAGGACGAGCCACTGGAGATCGTGACATTCGGCGAGCAGGAGTACGACGAAGTCATCGAAGAGTACGAGGAGATCCTCGTGCAGGAGGACGTTCCAGAGCCACCCGTCACTGACTTTGCTGACACCGCGCCTGCCCAAGGCAAGCCCCGGTGCATAACCCTTATTTTGCAAATTATTATATATATATATGTTGTGCATTTACGTTGCAGGAGTTTTATGATATCCACATGCATATATATATATCTACCCATGAGTCTTACTAGTACAGGATCGTGTAGCTGCTTTGCTTAGGTTTATCGGTAGCGTGAGTAACCTGTCGTTACTCACAATAGGTGGTTATTATTATTATTATTACACT
The DNA here is from genome assembly GCA_038087645.1 of Saccharum hybrid cultivar R570. Taxonomy (NCBI): domain Eukaryota; kingdom Viridiplantae; phylum Streptophyta; class Magnoliopsida; order Poales; family Poaceae; genus Saccharum; species Saccharum hybrid cultivar. The sequence continues at coordinate 5,154,172 of JAQSUU010000112.1, read as the reverse complement.
AATGATGAAATGATGGAAAAGGAAATGGTGACCGGGCAGGGATATGGTATGGGTATTGGTGGGTGTAACAGGTTATGTCCCGCGGCCACGGGGCATAGCTTGGTTGCACTTTTTCCCTGTCCGTGTCGATTAAGGACCGTTCGTTGCACTGGATCCCCGGTCAAGTCACAGATTTATTATCCCGAGCATATACTAGCGGATGGGGGCTAGGAAGACTTGTTACTCTCTTGTCATGGGCTCCGGCTCTTTCCGGACCGACTGATTGGAGGCGGGGATAGGTGGAGGTCTTAGCACCGTATTGAGGCCGGGCCTCAAGTACGGGAGCTAGGAGTCCAAGTTTGGACGGGGACCTGGAAACCTGTGACAGGAGGGGAACGGGTTGGTCTTGCTTGTGCCTGGGGTACAAGCGAGGCGTGTGTTTTTTCGGGGTACCCAGCTGGGCACATTGATTCGCGAATCGCCGTTTCTACGTGACGGTACGGCTTGACTGCACTCTGGCACCGTAGTAAGAACTGGCATATGAAAGATGGAAAAATGATTCTGATTGCTCAACCCTTGCTTGATGATAGAACAGGTGCTTACATAGCAGGTTGGATAATAAATTTAACATGGCTGCTAATAAATTAATGAAATAAGGACTCACTCTTAGTATTGCTTTCCGCAAACAAGAACCCACAAGCCATAAAGCCTATCATAATCCTTGAGAGTCGGGGAATATATTCCCAGTCGGGTAAGTCTTGCGAGTACATTGTGTACTCAGGGTTTATTTACCCTTGTTGCAGGTGCTGCTTAAGAAGCTAGCTGTTGTGTGGAGGATTCTTCTGGTGGGCACAGACAGATCCTTATACCGCTTCGCTAGATGTTATTTTATTCCGCTGTTTAATTTATCGCACTCTGAACTTTGGTACTGTAATAAAGAATTTCTGAGACTCTTTGTTGTATGAAATGGATTAAGTATTATAAGCTTGTACTCATTATTGGATCCCGGGTGTAAAATTGTGGAACGTTTCGAGTTCTCCCGTTGGGTGTGCTCGACAGAACTGCTTGACTTGGCTCACTTTTGGGGTGCTTAGTGTCTAGTGGAAGACAGCGCCTCTAAAAGTGTGTTAATTCAGGCGGTTCTGCCACAGTTGGTACCAGAGCTAATAATGAGTTTACAAGCTTAATCATTTTTTTTCAAAAACTTAAAACTTTGACCAACAAAAGTTTGCGAAAAATAGGATGCGGTAAAATCTGCGTAAATAACTATAAGCCCTAACAATATGGTCTATCTAGGATAGTGGCACTGGTTTTATCTAACCATTTTCTGCAGGTACACTAACTTACGCTACGTAAGAAAGCGCTAGTGTTCGGAAAGGAGTGTACGATGTGCCAAAAATTCAAACGAGTGCCGCTATATTCCGGCTTGAGTGAACGCATAGGCCGATGCATGCATTATAAGAAGAAACTCTGTTAAGCTAAACCCCCTTCACGTATAATTTTGGATAGTTAAGATGATAGGGTAATAAATAAAAAGAAATGCTTCAATCCTTAGTAAAAGCCTTGTCATTTCTCTAAGTCTCTTGTTCCTAGTCTGGAGGTTCCCTAATGGTTGGCTCCTATCTGGTCACAGATGGATCTGAGGTCTCGTCGGGTGGGCACTGGGTCTGGTCGTGGGAGCACCAGTGCCGGTGCGGGCCGTGGCCTTGGTGAAGGTCATGGTGAAAGTGGTCGCGACAATGGCAACAACAATGCCAATGGACAGAGCCGTGAGGCCCCACTCTTGGGTCCTCCTTCCCCGCCACCGCCACCACCACCTCCGATGACTCCTGCGGAGATGATGGCAGAGATGTTAGCTTCACGTCAGGAGACAGCCCGTGCCTTGGAGATGATGGCACAAGCTCTTGGTGGCTTCGTCCGCGGAGGCCACGGTGGCAACGATGGAAACGGGGGTGGTGCCCGCGGTCTTGAGAGGCCCTGTTCTTATCAGGACTTCTTGAAGACCAACCCGCCCACATTCACGCCGACTGCAGAGCCTCTAGACGCGGAGCATTGGCTTCGTGTGCTGGAGCAGAAGTTTCTGCTGCTCACGGTGACCGATGAGCAGAAGGTGCACTTTGCCGCACAACAGCTTTTGGGATCTGCTAGCGCATGGTGGGATACTTTCAATGCCATGCAGCCGGTGGGTCATCCTGTGACTTGGCAGGAGTTCACCACTGCCTTCCGAGAGTACTACATTCCTGCGGGTGTTCTGAACAGGAAGCTCTCGGAGTTCTTAGACCTGAAACAGGGGAGCATGTCTGTGATGGAGTATGCCAATAAATTCAACCATCTGGCACAGTATGCCGGGACTCATGTTGACACAGATGAGAAGAAAAGGGACCGCTTCTATCGTGGCCTCTCTTGTATTTTGCAGAAAGAGCTTTATACTGGGAACTATCAGACCTTTGGTACTCTGATGAATGCTGCCATTGCTATGGAAGGACTGCAGCGTGACACTCAGGCTGAGTGGAAGCGCAAGCGGGGAATCTCTGGGTCTTCTAGTCACCCGCAGTCACAAAAGATGCAAGTTGTCAAGAGGATGTCCTACCATCCCCCAGGTGGACAGCCGTCTCGGCAGCCTCAGCAGACTCGGCAAACACCGCCGACTCAGTACCGTGCACCTACTCAGCAGGTGCAGCAGCCCCAGGGACCGCAGTTTCCGCCTCGTCAGGGGCAGGTGATCAAGTCTACTGCTTGTTTCAAGTGTGGCAAGGAAGGCCATTTTGCTCGGGAGTGTCCCGAGAATCGGGCGGCTCAGCCTTCCCAGCCGTCTGCCAACTCTCGCTTGATCAAGAGGACGATTATTAATAAAAAGGTGCCAGTGAGTCGCTCGGGACAGGTTAACTACACCGAGGCTGAGGAGATCCTACAGAATGAGCCTGTGATGGCTGGTATGTTTACCATTGACTCCCACCCAGCATTTGTGTTATTTGATTCTGGAGCATCACATTCATTCATGAGCATGGGGTTTGCAGAAAGACACAATATATCTCTTATGGCTATTCCTTTTGCCTATAAAATTAGCACTCCGGGTGCGCAGATGTGCATAAATACCCGGACGGACACAGTCAGCTTAGTGCTGGCCACTCACACTTACCGTCTCCAGTTCATGTTGCTACCTGGACAAGGCATTGATGCAATCCTGGGCATGAATTGGTTGAAGGTTTATGGGGTAGTCTTGGACCTTAAGAGGAGAGTTGTTGAGTTACGACTTCCTTCTTCTGAGGATAGGATGTCTCTCCGTATCTCTCTAAATTCTGCTTCACCAGTCGCCGCTAATGTTGAAGCTTCTCCTGATCTTGCCTCTATTCCTGTGGTCTGTGAGTTTCCTGATGTCTTCCCTGAAGATTTGCCTGGGTTACCACCAGATAGAGATGTGGAGTTTATCATAGAGTTAGAGCCTAGCACTGCTCCTATTTCACGGCGTCCTTACCGCATGGCTCCACCAGAACTAGCAGAAATGAAGAAGCAATTAGAGGAATTGCTGAAGAAGGGGTTTATCCGTCCTAGTTTTTCTCCATGGGGTTGTCCAGCTATTTTTGTGAAGAAGAAGGACGACACTCTGCGGATGTGTGTGGATTATCGCCCTCTCAATGCGGTAACCATCAAGAATAAGTACCCTTTGCCTCGCATTGATGCTTTGTTTGATCAGTTGGCTGGTGCTAGAGTGTTTTCCAAAATTGATCTTCGTTCTGGGTATCACCAAATAAAAATTCGGCCCCAAGATATACCAAAGACAGCTTTCTCTACTAGGTATGGGCTTTATGAGTACCTAGTCATGTCTTTTGGTCTCACCAATGCTCCTGCATTCTTCATGTACCTCATGAACTCAGTCTTTATGCCGGAGTTAGATAAGTTTGTAGTGGTGTTCATTGATGATATTTTGATATATTCCAAGAATGAAGAAGAACATGCACAACACCTTCGCACAGTCCTGAACCGACTGCGGGAGCACAAGCTGTATGCCAAGTTCAGCAAATGTGAGTTTTGGTTGGATAGGGTGCAGTTTTTGGGACATGTTCTGACCCCTGAAGGTGTATCGGTAGATCCTAGCAAGGTGCATGATGTGCTTAGTTGGAATTCTCCAAAATCGGTACATCAGATCCGTCAGTTTCTTGGTCTTGCCGGTTATTATCGACGCTTCATTCCTGATTTCTCCAAGATAGCTCAGCCTATGACCAAGTTGCTTCAGAAAGACTCCAAGTTTGTGTGGAGTCCAGCCTGTGAGGAAGCCTTCCAAGCTTTGAAGAAATTTCTTACCTCTGCCCCTATTCTTGCCCAACCGGATATTGACAAGCCATTTGATGTGTATTGTGATGCATCCAAGACAGGTCTTGGTTGTGTGCTTATGCAAGAGGGACGGGTGATAGCTTATGCTTCTCGTCAACTGAAGAAGCATGAAGTGAATTATCCCACCCATGATTTAGAGCTGGCTGCAGTGGTGCACGCTCTAAAGATTTGGAGGCATTATCTATTGGGAAACAAGGTGCATATTTATACGGATCACAAGAGCCTCAAGTATATTTTCACTCAACCCGAGTTAAATATGAGGCAAAGGAGATGGCTTGAGTTAATCAAGGATTATAATCTAGAAGTCCATTATCATCCTGGAAAAGCCAATGTGGTGGCTGATGCGTTGAGTCGGAAGTCACATCAGAAAGATGAAGAGTCCTTACCTCTCTCTCACTCTGCAGTTTTAGCTCACATTGCTCTAGTCTCAGATTTATTGGAGCAAATTATCATTGAGCAAAGGCAGGATGTTTTGGAGATTCCTCATATCAAGAAGTTGATTGCTGAAGGACGTGGTCCTCATTTCAGCATTGATGAACAAGGTGTGGTGAGATACAAGAATCGGTTGGTGGTTCCCGGAAGTGATGAGCTTAGAAGAAAGATTTTGAAGGAAGCCCATAGTTCCAGGCTATCCATTCATCCGGGAAGTAACAAGATGTACCATGATTTGCGCCACTTGTATTGGTGGTCAAATATGAAGCAGGATATCACTAAGTATATTGCAGAATGTGATATTTGTGGAAGGGTGAAGGCAGACCATATGCGTACGCCTGGTTTCCTACAGCCTTTGCCAATCCCAGTGTGGAAATGGGAGGATATTTCTATGGATTTTATTACAGGATTGCCTCGCACAGTAAAAGGGCATGATTCTATTTGGGTTATTGTGGATCGTCTTACAAAGTCTGCCCATTTTCTTCCTGTGGATGGAAGGTATACAGCCATGCAATATGCTAAGTTGTATTTTGACCGCATTGTAACTCTCCATGGAGTCCCTCTCACTATTGTTTCTGATCGTGGATCGGTCTTTATGTCCCGCTTTTGGACTCAACTCCAAAAATGCCTTGGAACTAGTCTTCTCAGAAGTTCAGCTTATCATCCGCAGACCGACGGCCAGACAGAAAGAGTCAATCAAGTGCTGGAAGATATGTTGAGAGCTTGTGTCATTTCTTTCCCAGAGAAGTGGGATGAGTGCTTGAGATTGGCTGAGTTTTCTTACAACAATAGCTATCAAGAAAGCATTCGAATGGCACCTTTTGAGGCTTTGTATGGCAAGAAGTGTAGGACACCGCTCAACTGGGTTGAAGTAGGAGACCGTGGTTACTTCGGGCCTGACTTTATCCATGAATCAAGAGGGAAAGTCGGAATTATTCGGAGTCATTTGAAGGCGGCTCAGAACCGCCAGAAAACCTATGCGGATAAGAGAAGAAGGCCTTTGCAATTTGAAGTTGGTGATTATGTGTATCTTAAAGTGTCTCCCATGAAAGGTGTGCATAGGTTTGGTGTCCGTGGAAAATTAGCTCCTCGCTATGTTGGGCCTTACAAGGTTTTGGAACGGCGTGGTACTGTTGCTTACCGCATCCAGCTCCCAGATATATTGTTAGCCGTCCATGATGTTTTTCATGTGTCTCAGTTGAAAAAGTGTTTGCGAGTTCCTGATGAGGCAGTGGAGATCGAAGGACTCCCTCTCCAACCTGATCTTTCTTATGTTGAGCATCCAGTCAAAATTTTGGATGAAAAAGAAAGGGTGACGAGAAACAATGTGGTGAAATTTTACAAAGTCCAATGGCAGAATCACTCGGAGGATGAGGCAACTTGGGAACTTGAGAGCTATATTTTAAAGCATTATCCTCATCTCATTCCTGGCTCATCAATGTAATTATCGAGATTAAAAATTTATTTCAACCTCTTTTCTCACACTAGGCACATGAAATCTCGGGTCGAGATTTTCATTTAGGGGGGTAGAGTGTAACACCCTCGGTGTTACCGCGTCAACAAGTCACTAAATATTTTTCATAAAGTCCAAGTAGCCCTTCAAGCACGTCATGTATCTTCACGTGAGAGCTCCATAGCCACAAAGTCAAATGACAAATTATTGTCATTCGCTAATTATTAGCATACCACTTGGTAAGATTTTTATCTCTATCAATCTCGCGACGCGCCACTGTCATCTCTCGTTGTTCTAATTATCCCGCCTTTACTTCGCTTGCTAATCACCTTGCAAAATTATTCGTGCACGACGCGCTACCACCGCCATAGTGTGTCGCACACGCTACGCATTAATATCACTCGCAAGTTCGGACCGCTAAGCACTCCACTTGTACGCTGCTGAGGTACTTTGCAGGCAAAGGTCAGGCACCATTTTTTTCCACTCGTTGGCACTGTAGCAGTTGTGGAAACACTGTTCACGAGTGGAAAATACTGTTTACGCGTGGAAAACACTGTAGCTTCGTAGAAGGCACTGTTCATCCGCAGCACCCTGTCGCCCTCTCACCGTTTTATTACCTTTAAGCAAGCTAGTTTAGCCACTAACCTTATGACACGTCGCTGTCGCGTCTTTGTTTCTTCATTTCTGCGTCTCCTGTCTTTAAAAGGATACGCCGAGCTATTTCGCACCGCTGCTCACTTGCTTCTCTCGAATTAAGTTTCTCTGTTCTTACCCATGAAAGCTGCGTCTATCGATTTCTCCTGAGCTGTAATAATCAGCTGAGGTAGCTAGTCTATAATTGATCTTTTCATTCTCTAATGTTTCCTTGACCTGTGATCTCCTTCTCCGTTAATTCCTTGACCTAAATAAATGAACCAGCACCCCACCGCCGAGCACGTTCAGGTCAAAGCTCACTCCAGTCATGATGTGCTCATAAGTCCAAGATCACTCAAAGTCCATCATTGAATTAATTCTCTCATGACCAAGACATCACCGTCGCACACGGTATGCTCGCCTGCTGCTGTCCTGCTTTCAGGCAAAGACTTGACTGATGGATAGGACACGACAAGCATCATCAGAAGTTCTGAATCTCCCTTTCACATTTACTATGTCGGGTTGCTGATCACAAACACAGCCTGAAGGCATGGCTCTACTTTGACTTGTTAGGTGATGAACACTATTCACCCATCCCTCACGCATCCATTGTCAGCACGGTAGCGGTACGAGCATGACTGACCGTGACTGCGTGCAACGAGCCAGCTTCTCCCTCCCCGTGTCTTTTGCCTTTATAAGGACATGCCGAGCCATCGAGCTGTTTCGCCCCACTGATCATTCACTTCTCTCAAATCAAGTAACCAGCATCTCGCATCCAATTCACCGCTTCGTGTTCTACCTTTTCCAAGAACACGCAAAGGTGCGAATAGATCTGTTGGTTAATCAAGCTAATTGGCCTCCTCCAATAATATCGTTTTCTTCATCTCTAGAGCTCTTTTGAATTTATTTATTGATTGTGAAATAAATTTTGTTAGATTCCTAAATTCATGATCTATCTGTTAGTGTAATTAGTTCGTATAGTTCAGTGATACCTTTAGGGTTACTTTATTATTTTGAAATGCTTATTATGGTTGTTTAGAGAATAAATTTTTATGATGCATGGTAACTAGCGCTCCTGGTTTTATTATATATATAGTAAATTGATTTTAACAATAAGGATGCCTTTAGTTGCTAAGATAATACATGAAATGTTTCATACTTGTTTAGTGGGAATAATAGGTAACTTTGCGTATTAGTCATTAGAGTTAGCTTGTAGCTTGGTAGATGTATTCTTATTTTAAGAGTTGCGGTTGCCTATATATTAATTATTGCATCATCATCACTGCATGCATATAGAGGACGAGCCACTGGAGATCGTGACATTCGGCGAGCAGGAGTACGACGAAGTCATCGAAGAGTACGAGGAGATCCTCGTGCAGGAGGACGTTCCAGAGCCACCCGTCACTGACTTTGCTGACACCGCGCCTGCCCAAGGCAAGCCCCGGTGCATAACCCTTATTTTGCAAATTATTATATATATATATGTTGTGCATTTACGTTGCAGGAGTTTTATGATATCCACATGCATATATATATATCTACCCATGAGTCTTACTAGTACAGGATCGTGTAGCTGCTTTGCTTAGGTTTATCGGTAGCGTGAGTAACCTGTCGTTACTCACAATAGGTGGTTATTATTATTATTATTACACTAATGATGAAATGATGGAAAAGGAAATGGTGACCGGGCAGGGATATGGTATGGGTATTGGTGGGTGTAACAGGTTATGTCCCGCGGCCACGGGGCATAGCTTGGTTGCACTTTTTCCCTGTCCGTGTCGATTAAGGACCGTTCGTTGCACTGGATCCCCGGTCAAGTCACAGATTTATTATCCCGAGCATATACTAGCGGATGGGGGCTAGGAAGACTTGTTACTCTCTTGTCATGGGCTCCGGCTCTTTCCGGACCGACTGATTGGAGGCGGGGATAGGTGGAGGTCTTAGCACCGTATTGAGGCCGGGCCTCAAGTACGGGAGCTAGGAGTCCAAGTTTGGACGGGGACCTGGAAACCTGTGACAGGAGGGGAACGGGTTGGTCTTGCTTGTGCCTGGGGTACAAGCGAGGCGTGTGTTTTTTCGGGGTACCCAGCTGGGCACATTGATTCGCGAATCGCCGTTTCTACGTGACGGTACGGCTTGACTGCACTCTGGCACCGTAGTAAGAACTGGCATATGAAAGATGGAAAAATGATTCTGATTGCTCAACCCTTGCTTGATGATAGAACAGGTGCTTACATAGCAGGTTGGATAATAAATTTAACATGGCTGCTAATAAATTAATGAAATAAGGACTCACTCTTAGTATTGCTTTCCGCAAACAAGAACCCACAAGCCATAAAGCCTATCATAATCCTTGAGAGTCGGGGAATATATTCCCAGTCGGGTAAGTCTTGCGAGTACATTGTGTACTCAGGGTTTATTTACCCTTGTTGCAGGTGCTGCTTAAGAAGCTAGCTGTTGTGTGGAGGATTCTTCTGGTGGGCACAGACAGATCCTTATACCGCTTCGCTAGATGTTATTTTATTCCGCTGTTTAATTTATCGCACTCTGAACTTTGGTACTGTAATAAAGAATTTCTGAGACTCTTTGTTGTATGAAATGGATTAAGTATTATAAGCTTGTACTCATTATTGGATCCCGGGTGTAAAATTGTGGAACGTTTCGAGTTCTCCCGTTGGGTGTGCTCGACAGAACTGCTTGACTTGGCTCACTTTTGGGGTGCTTAGTGTCTAGTGGAAGACAGCGCCTCTAAAAGTGTGTTAATTCAGGCGGTTCTGCCACACTTCCCCTCGACCGCGACGCCTCGTCTGCCTCTGGTGATGCCGCCTGCTGCCCACGACATCGTAGGGAATCGCGAGTTCGTGACTCCACGCCACGTGGCCGCGCGCCCTGCCTGCTCGAAGCCGCGAGGCCTTGCCTGCCTGTCGTCATTGTCCATCTGCAGGAGGCCAGGAGTGCATGCCATCTACGCGACTACGCCGTCGTTGTCCCGTTCCTGTCCCTCTGAATCTCTGATGGCCTGATGCCCGGTCGGCCGCTTGGTGAGTGCTTACTGCTTCTGTGTTCATCACTTCATCGTGCTCAAGTTATCTATATGTGAAATTGTGAACTGCGATTTGATTATGAATGAATAAATTATAGGTAATCATGGAGAGGTATTATAAACGGAAAGCTCAAACGCGATTGATGCTAACAGAATTTCATCTGCGGATGAAATCAATTGGGACGAGGAGATTAAATATTACCCCGGTTTGAGGAAAGAAATTGATACTTATCATCCAAACCAAAGAGAAAAGGCGAGAAGAAAATACTTGGAGAATGGACCTTGTCAGCCTCGCACGTGTGATTTTCCTGTTACACAAATTGGAGAAAAAGAGAAGCCAAGAAGATTTATTTCAGAATGGTTTGATGAGTTTGGTCCTTGGCTTGAGTGTAGTGAGGCAAAGGATAGAGCATATTGCTTTTATTGTTTCTTGTTTAGAGAAAAGAAAGATACAAGATATGATGCATTTGTGGTTAATGGTTGGAATGGTTATCATAGGAAAGAAAGGTTAAGGTCACATGTTGGTGAGGTTGGTGGTTTACACTATAAAACAATGAAGAAGTGTGATGATTTGTTACAAAGAAAGCAACACATATATGTTGCTTACAATCAGATCAGTGAAGTTGCTAAGAAGGCTTATTTTACTCGGTTGAATGGGTCCATTGATACAGCTAGACTATTGTTGAAGCAAGGATTGCTTTTTCGTGGCCATGATGAGTCAAAAGAATCCTATAATAGAGGGAACTTCAAAGAGTTCTACGATTGCTTAGCTGAACATGATCCTATGTTACACAAAGCTGTGACTACACATGCTACAAAGAATAGTTGTTTGCTTGCTCCTGAAATTCAGAGGGGCATTATTGAATGTTTTGCAAATGAGATTATACAATCTATCCTTGAAGAACTTGGGGATAATGCCTTTTGCTTGCTAGTTGATGAGTCAAGAGATGTTTCTTGCAAAGAACAAATGGCGGTGGTCTTGAGGTATGTTGACAAATTTGGGATTGTGAAAGAGAGGTTTGTTGGCCTTGTGCATGTGATTGAAACAACTTCTTCCCACCTCAAGTCATCCATTGATTCTCTACTTGCAAAGTTCAAACTAAGCTTAAAGCAATGTCGAGGCCAAGGATATGATGGTGCTAGCAATATGCAAGACGAGTTGAATGGCTTGCAATCATTGATCATGAGAGATAATAAAATAGCTTATTATGTGCATTGCTTTGCTCATCAACTTCAGTTAGTCATTGTGGAAACCGTGAGAAAACATAAGGGTGTAAGCAATTTTTTAAACATGATTTCTATCTTACTAAATGTGATGGGTGGGTCGGCTAAGAGAAGGGATATAATTAGAGACATCAATCATGAACAAGTGAAACATGCATTAGGTTGTGGGCAACTTGAGACCGAGACTGGATTAAATCAAGATCAATGTCTTCAAAGACCCGGAGATACTAGATGGAGTTCTCATTATAAAACTCTAAAAGTTTACTCAACATGTTTCCTATAATAGTTGAAGTGCTAAAGGTTGTTGAAAAGGATGAGAGACTGGAAAAATAGAGATCAAGCATCAAATCTTCTGATGTATTTTCAATCTTTTGACTTTGCCTTTTATTTGCATCTCATGTTGACTACATTAACTGCCACAAATACATTGTCATTAGCATTGCAACACAAGGATGAAGACATTGTAAATGCCATTGGATGTTTGAAATCAACTAGATTCTATTTGGATGATCTTAGAAGAGATGGTTGGGAGAAATTATTAGATGAAGTGAATGAGTTCCGTGACTCGCATGAAATTGATAGAGTGGAAATGGAAAGTACTTATATTGATCCCCGACAACCTAGGAAAAAATTAGGAATTATAAACAAGCATCACTATGTAGTGGATTGCTTTAATGATGTTATTGATTAGTTAGTTCAAGAGCTTGATAGCCACTTTATTGAGACAACATCTCAATTGCTTATTTGCTCAGCCGCTTTCAATCAAGAGACTCATTTCATGCTTTTGATGTGGAGACTTTGATGAGCTTAGCCAAATTATATCCCGATGATTTCACCAATGATGATATGAGGGACCTTAGCCATGACCTTCGTGTTTACATTGCTGATGTGAGAGCAGATAATAGATTCTCTAACATAAACACTATTGGTGAGCTCTTTCAAAAAATGGTAGAGACAGAGAAACATCGTCCGTATAGATTGGTCTATCGACTTTTGAAGCTTGTGCTAGTATTGCCTGTGGCTACAACAACAGTTGAGAGATGTTTTTCGGGCATGAAGATTGTAAAAACAAGTTTATCCAATTGCATGGGTGATCAACACTTGAGTCATAGACTTATTTGCTACATAGAGAGGAAGAAAGTTAGCAATAAAGCAGTGGTTCGTCGTTTCATGACCATGGAAGGAAAAGGACGTAAATATGATCTCTAAGAGGTAATACAAACACAATGCATCTACTTTTAATGGATAATTTTACATTTTCTTTGCTAAATAATTGATCTATTTGTTCTCTTTTATTTAGGCGGGATCACATATTTTGTTATATGGGACATCTTTTGTTCATCGTTTTGGCATTCTTTCAATCACTACACTACAGTGATCAATGTCATCTTTATTTTATTATAAATGGTGAGTGTTATTGTCCTTGTTCCTACCATTTTACTTATGTTTTTGACCAAAATCACATTGTTATTACTGAAAGTTGAACTTTAATGTTAAAAATTATGAGTAGGTCATGCTACATGTTTGAACATCACATGAGTCACTATATTTATGATGAAGTTGTGCACCCCCACCCATTTGCTCTAGCTTCGCCATTGGCTGAATGGCTGGCTGATCTGGCTGATAATCTCAAGCGAACATGCTGTTTACACCCTATCACATCGAATGTTTGGACATATGCATAAAGTATTAAATGTAGACTAAAAAATAACTAATTTGCCTAGACTGTGTGTATTTTGCGAGACGAATTTTTTGAGCCTAATTAGTCCGTGATTAAACAATGGCGTGCTACAGTAACATGCGCTAATTACAGATTAATTAGTCTTAATAAATTCGTCTCACAGTTTACGGACAAGTTCTGTAATTAGTTTTTTTTATTAGTGTCCGAATACCCTTTCGACGTCCCATGAAACATCCGATGTGATATCCCAAAACTTTACACCCCTGAAACTGGGCGTATTTAGTTCGGAGGCTGTAAAGTTTTCGGGTACTGTAGTACATGTGTAGCTATAGTAATTAGTATCTAATTATGAAATAATTAGGCTTAAAAGATTTATCTCGCAAAATTATAATTAGTTATTTTTTTTGTCTATATTTAATGTTTCGTATATGTCTCAAATATTCGATGAGATGAAGTGTAAAGTTTTGGGCTAGCAACTAAACACTCGGGCCCGAGTACTGGCTCATCAGCTGCAGATAGGCCACTGACTGCACTAAATTCAGATAACAGTGAACTGAACCGTAGTGGCGGTGCGCCGAGTCCACGAGCGCCTATAAGCGGATAATAAAGCGTCCCCCACCTCCAAGCTCCACCTCGTCTTCCTCTCCTCCGCGCTCCCGTCCTCTCCACCTCTCGCTCCAACCTCACCGCCACCGCCACCACAGCCTCTCCCCTCGCCACGCGTTCCCGCCCCCGTGCATGAAACCCTAACCCTCCTAAACCCCACCTCACTCCCCGAGCCATCCCCCCTCCCCCCGCGGCGATGGCCAAGGCGCTGCTCTCCTCCTCCCTCCTCCCCGCGCTGCCCCGCGCCTCCGGGGGCAGCCGGAGTAGGCCGCTGCTGCTCCCGCCGCTCCGGCTGCGGCGCGGCCGGCGCGCCGCCTCCGCGTGCGCGGTGAGGGCGGGCCTGCACGGGCTCGACTCCGTCGGCGGGCCCCACCTCCAGGCCGCGCTGGAGCGCGCCGAGGCGGCGCTCTACACGCTCGCCGACGCCGCGGTCGCCGCGGCGGACGCCGCCGCCGGCGCGGGCGCGGGGGGCGACGCTGGCGAGGCGGCTGCGGCGGCCCAGAAGAACGGCGGCTGGTTCGGCTTCATCTCCGAGGCCCTCGAGGTCGTGCTCAAGGTAATGATTGCCTAGTCAATGGACGGGCCCGCGGCTGCTACCACTTACCAGATTCTTTCTGCGGAGAATTGAATGCGCCCGAATTATGAGTTATGGAAGTGGGTCTTTCTGGAGAGTCGAGGGTGAGCACTGACTCCACTGAGGGTGTGTACAGTGTACACTGCTAGTCTTGAGCTTCCATGCTCTTGTCTTGTGAACTCGCTACAACACTGATCAGTAGGCAGCAATGTTTGGTCCTTTTACCAATTGGTAGTGTTCATTAGGTCTGCTTAGAGATAGAAATGGGTGTTCAGGAAGCTTGTGCAGTTCTACATGGGTGTTTAGGCATTTTGCCGCCAAGGGTTTAAACTGGAAATGGTAGAGTTTCAGAGTTATATGGTGTCATACTCGTAGTTCACTTGTTACAACACTAAGTTTCATAACACTGAAAGCATTGAAATGCTGATGCTATCTGAGACTCACCATACAGGTCCTCAAGGATGGTCTCTCTGCAGTCCATGTGCCATACGCCTACGGGTTTGCCATCATTCTGCTCACTATCATTGTTAAGGCGGTGACGTTGCCTCTAACCAAACAGCAGGTGAATGTTCCAAGATATTTGAAGAAACCTGTCCCGTCTCTGGTTCCTGGTTATGGATTTGGTGGATTGATTGCTGTGCTTCTCATCTATTTTAGGTGGAATCAACTCTGGCAATGCAGAATTTACAGCCACAGCTTAAGGCAATCCAGCAGAGATACGCAGGCAACCAGGTTTGTACAGCTGTTGGACATTTCAATCATGGATCATGCTCCTTACAAGCTTATTTTGGCCTTACCCTTTTCAAACTCTTTTCTTTGTGTATTTTGATTTCCTGCTTCTACATAATTCTTATTAGGAAAGGATACAGCTAGAGACTGCTCGGTTATATAGGCAAGCTGGTGTCAACCCTTTAGCAGGTTGCTTGATTTTTTCCCCTCCTAAACCATACTGACTATTTTATGCTTGGTTCCTGAATAGGAATCCTTTCTTGACATAGTTGTTTTTTTTCTGATATAGTCCTCCCTGCCTTGCAAAACCGTGCTTTTATGACAGCATCAGCATGATCTTATACTTTATCTGACAGGATGTTTTCCAACATTGGCAACAATACCTGTATGGATTGGTCTTTACCAGGCACTTTCAAATGTTGCAAATGAGGTAAGTTTAGTCCAACTGCTTTAAGCTTGTTTGATTAAGTGGCTTTTTGGGCTGAGTGTCTTCTATGGCATGAAGGGGCTGTTCACAGAAGGATTTTTCTGGATTCCGTCACTGGGAGGTCCTACAACAATTGCAGCTCGGCAAAGTGGTTCTGGAATTTCGTGGCTCTTCCCATTTGTGGTATTGAAATTCATCTCATTAACATATAAATTTGTTCAATTTTTGGTTCTGAAAAATAGTTTGATCTATTGCACTTGAGTGACCATACTCGTATGTTGCAACATTGTACTCAATTTAGATCATACTGATGTGTTGGAACAGTGGCATGTTTCTTTTCATAGTTGGATAGGAAGCATGTTCGATGGCATTCAAACAAACAAAAGCTTTCCCATGTGAATAACAGTGTTATTAAGGTGTTGCTTAAGCGCCAAAGCACTGCACGCACAACGCCAGAGCAGATGACTCGCCTTAGATCTGTGTGGCGTCCGCCTTACAGTTACAGACAAGGCGTCCAAAAAACGTCGGCATCCGAATTGTGCCAAATTGCTTGTGATGTGCCGCATTTGAGCGATTTGGGCGGGAAAAAAGTGAGATTCATGGAGAGCGCGGGAGAAAGAGAACGCACGAGAGAGACCTGTGCCGATGCATTCTGCCCCGCCGCCGGGAGATGTTGCCGCCTGCCTGCTACCGAGCGAGTGGGGGAGGAACAGGAAGCTGCAGCTCACCCACGCCGCCACGCCCTCTTCCCCCTCAACAACAGCGGCAGCTGTCGATCTAAGAGCACTGAGCAGAGCAGTGCATCTGGAGAGGGGCGGAGGAAAGCAGAGCAGTGCATCCGGGCAGAAGCGGAATGGCACTGCAGGGATCGGGGGTTTGACAGATGGAAAGCTTTCTAGATGAAGCCACGCCAGGAGGGAGAGGGGCACATGGACTGCCTGATGGACTGGGCCAGCCCATTTCTTATTCCTATTTTATTTTCCTTTTTCCCTTCTTTTTTCTTCATCATCTACTTCTCTAACCTGCTATTTAAAGTTTTCCTTACATTCTTAAGGCATCGCCTCGCCTCACGCTTTAGTCGCTTAAGCGTAAGGCAGTAGTCAGTCGCCACGCCTCGCCTTACCGCCTTGATAACCATGGTGCATAATTTAAATTCCATTGCCTCTTTAGCACCATGGCTGAAATAGTTGGCCATGCAGCAATTTTATTATTGTTGTATATCAGAGCCTGACTATACAAGGGTCTATAAGCTTTGATGATTGTGGTATGCAGATATGCTAAATGCCTAAAATTAATGCTAACATCTGAACCAAATTATGCAGGATGGTCATCCTCCGCTAGGCTGGCATGACACGATATGCTACCTTGTATTGCCTGTGCTACTTGTTGCTTCTCAGTATGTCTCTATGGAGATCATGAAGCCACCTCAGGTGAATGCTTCCCTGTACATTCTTTCATTGGTTATAGTGGCAATTATACACTGCCATGGCTTAACTTGTGATCTATGGTCTGCCACAGAGTGATGACCCATCACAGAAGAACACACTGCTCATTTTGAAATTTCTTCCATTTATGATTGGCTGGTTCTCTCTGTCAGTGCCATCAGGATTGTCTATTTATTGGTATGTGCATCAGTCTCTTTTATTGCTTCATACAAGATCATGAGTTCACAACACCTTCCCTGCTCACTGAATTTTACAATCAATTATTTTGCATTGACTCCATGTTTTCCATTAGGCTTACAAACAATGTCCTCAGCACAGCCCAGCAAGTGTGGTTACGGAAAATGGGTGGAGCGAAGCCTGTAGTGAGTGAGGGAGGTAGTGGGATAATTACAGCAGGACGAGCAAAACGCTCTAATGCTCAACCAGCTGGAGAGAGGTGCCTTTGAACTTCATTTTGATGCTTAAACCTCTTCTGTCTTGGCTATAATTTTCACAGACTATCTCACAAGCAGGTTTAGGCAGCTAAAAGAAGAAGAGAACAGGAGAAAACTCAACAAAGCACTTGCTGCAGGAGATTCAAACGCATCGTCATCAACATATGACATGGAGGATGAAGAGTTAGATGATGAGACCACAGAAGAGGTACTCTTCACCCTTTTTTTCCATTATTATAGTTGGGCATTGTGAGGCTAGTCATATTGAAAAGCACATCTTGTCCCTACAGCTCCTAAAAAAATGTGAAATTCCTCTGTTACTCATGTAATCCTGACAGCAGGGAGGACCTGTGGAGGAAGCATCCAGTACTAGCAGTGACAAGAAACTTCCAAGTTACTCAGGGAAGAAGGGCAAAAGATCAAAGAGGAAACGCATGGTGCAGTAATCGTTACAGCCTAATTGGATGTGATTTTTGTCACAATTGGTAAGTGTATTGACCTTCAGGTACTGTTCATGATGAATCATGTCACAAAGAACCAGGGTTGAACTTTTCTGTTTTGCAAAATTGATAGATGGTTCCTTACTGTTCCTTCTTTCAGTAAATTTAAATTTTCTTGAAACTCCTGCTTCAAACAGAAAAAGCAAAAACTTAACGGCCACTTCCAAATCATATAAAATTAACCAACAATTGAACTTTTTATTTGATTTTTCTTTTTGGAAGAAAGGGTGCCAGCTGGTTCCCACCTTCTCTTAATCTTAAAAAAAATTGTACATAATTCCCCCTGTTCGGCTGAGCTTATCAGCACGGCTTATCAGCCGTGGAACAGTGTTTTTCTCTCACAGCAAAACAGCCACAGCCGGCTTATAAGCCAAAAAACAGCCTGCCGAACAGGGCCAATAATAGTTTGCTATTGCAGGCTAATTCAGTTGACCAGTTTGGTGCCACAGTTGATCTCGGAGACAGTTTTGGTGGTCTGTTGGAGGCCTATATTTGAGGTGCAGACAAATAGACAATCACCGGGGTCACAGGTGGGCTCAGCTGCTCAGTATATGCTAATGGACAGGAGAACAGGAGTCGGGTATATGCGCAAGCAGAGATACAGGATCTGTAGAAGTAGATAAGATACTCTGGTGTATTCTGTACAAGTTGGGTTCCAAAATTGGGCAGAATCTGGATACCATTCATATGCGTTGTATTTGTTTTTCCTCTTGTAACCTAATAAACCATTGTTTGGACTTTGGAGGGTATATTGCGCAAGCTGACAACCATCCAGTCATACAAATAAGTTTAATTCAACTTGTCAGAATTGTTAAGAAGATGGACTTGCGCAATAGAGGCAGCAGTATGCATTTGGTGGCTCTTTACAGTTATGATGATACCCTACTTTCTGTAGTGGGAGTGTTGTGTTGTGTCTGTGAGACAGCGAAGAGGCAGGCTTGGCTTGAGGGACCCCAGGGGTTGGTGTGCTCAACTGCAGCCGTCGCATCTGTTGCCCATAGGTTTCTACAGGATTTGCAAAAGTAGTACAATAGTATAGTATGGCCACTTTAATCGGCGATGACGAAATTGTTGCGCAACCACGCACGCCCATCCGAGTTTGGAGTTCGGAGTTCCTCGTCTTTTGGCGATCAATTTTTGCTGCTAATTTTTATGCCACTTTTTTCTTTAAGGCTTTGTTTAGATCAAAAACTTCTCACGAAAAACTACAGTAACAAATCTTACAGTACATGCATGGGGTATTAAAAGTAGATGAAAAAAAACTAATTACACAGTTAGGTTGGAAATTGCGAGATAAACGTTTTGAGTTTAATTAGTTCGTGATTTGACACTAAAGTGCTACAGTAATAAATGTGCTAATGACGGATTAATTATGCTTAATAAATTCGTCTCGTGGTTTCTAGGCAAGCTACTAATTAGTTTTTTTATTAGTGTTCGAAAACCCCTTCTGACATTGCATGAAACATCTGATGTGACATTTTCATCAAAAACTTTTCGCATCTAAACAAGGCCTAAGTTTTCCTCTGCAACTTGGTCCTAAGGTATTGTGTCGAATGAGGATATCTGAATTCAACTTTGACACACGTTTGTACTTCTTTCAAAGTTTGTTGCTATTACGTAACAACTTGGAGGGGATCTCGAACTTGATTTCGTAATTCCCTGCAATTCGCCGTTGAATGGTATGTGTATCTCCGTACGTGTCACAGGCTCATAACATGACCATGTAGCGAGCAGTAGCCATGATGCATCTGGACAGGTTTTTCCTTTTTTCGATTTGATCTCGCATCTAGACCGGTTCTGTGGCTCCATACCAAAGCTCCGACCAATGTACCTTCCCACTACTGTCTCCTCTCCCGCCTCGCCTCGGTTACATTACACAGACAGTGACGCACGTCGAGCATGGAGGTGATTATGGTTGAACGGAAGCGGTTAACCCATCATCCTTTGCTTTTACTTTGACAATTTGCGTACTAAATAAAAAAACGGAAAAATCTTAAACGGAACCGTATATGGTGGGACCAGGGGATGTTTCCATTTTCACCCACAGAGGTGATCATGAAGTCATTTTAATTTCTGCGAGACTTGCAGCTATCTTTCCAGACATGTGTTTTTGTAAATTTGTGTTGTTTTGTTGCTGGTGATAGTTACTCCTCTGACAGGACAGGATTGGGGAGGCTCCGTTCAACTCGCCATTACCCTTTTTCTATCCTTCCGTAAGGACAATGAGCAGGCAGCTGACGACCGCCGGCGACGGCGAGAGACGAGGCAGCTGAAGCTACCATGCACGATGCATGGCTCCTCAACCTCAATGCTGGGCTGAGACGACTGAGACCTCGAGAGTCCATACTCGGCACCTCGGCGGGCTGCAGGCCGCACAGCTGCATCAGCACCTAGCGCAGGGGAGACCACACTGCCGTGTGCCGTAGGGGCGCATGGCGCGGCGCCGCGGCCTGAAGCGACGGCCGGAGCCAGACGCCTGGGGCCCGACGGTGAGCACCCAGCTAATCACAGATTCACAGGTTACATCCAAGACTGAACAATCCTTGTCGGCTAGCTAGTCATAAGGCTTTTCGCGTTAGTTTTTTCAATGAAGGGAAAATCTGAATGAAGACACATCAAAATTAGGCACTACTATCAAAAGAAAACTCTACTTCTCAATTTTTATCCAGTCACATACCCAATCAAGTGTGTAAATTTTGAGAAAATTAGAACATATACTTATTCTTAATTATCACCATGGGCGGATCCAAAGGGTATTCCCTGTATTCCCGGGAATACCCAACTATTTTGATATACCTTTATGTATACATGTGTATATACTTATATATGTATATGTATAATGCTATATTTTACAGAATTTTCACTCATTGCAGCCTAAAACAGTAAAAAAAAACAACTTCTCGGCCTGGCACCGCCATATTTTATAGTATTTTCACCCATAGCAGTTAAAAAATAGCTAATTTTTTTTGTTGATGTAGAAGTAGGAATACCCAAGTTTGTAATCCTGGTTCCGCCACTGATTATCACGACCCATATAGTATTGGTCTATCTAATGAGCACTTTTAAATAGTTTCCTTAATCGGATCACGGGTGGTTTACATACTTAGGGACCATTTGGCTGGCCTCCGCATGCTCCTCCGTCGCAGGAGCCAGAGCCAGAGCGGCAGAGTCACAAATCGAGAATTTTTTTTTATTTTTAGCCTAAATTTGAAACAAATTTTAAATTTAACCCGGATTTGAATTTTTTTTTAAAACTAACCCGTTTGGCCCCGCCACCATGCATGGCGGGGCAATTGCACTGAACCCCGCCATGCATGGTGGCGGGGTGGAGGCGCCACGTAGCAGCCACCCGGGGATGTGGAAAGGCATACCCCGCCATGATGCATGGCGGGGTATGCCTAACCCGCCACCCATCATGGCGGGGTATACCCCGCCCCCCATCATGGTGGGGTACGACCGACTTAAACGGCCGCGCCCCGCCCGCTCGGTTCTGTTTCACGCGCCCCGCCCGAGCGCCCCCGGCCGCCACCGCCGCGTGCCGTCCCTCCGCGTCAGCGCCGCCGCCGCCGCTGTCGCGCCCGCCGCACCGCCGCAGCCGCCGCGCCCGCCGCCGTTCCCGCGCCGCGCCCCCGGCCGCCGACCGTCGCACCCCGGCCCGGCCCCGGCACGCCGCCGCCCGGCCAACCTCGCCGCCCGGCCAACCTCGCCGCGCCGCCGCCCGTCGCACCCCGTCCCGGCCCCGGTTTACGGTAATTTTTTTATTTTTTTATTACTTAGTTAATATTAGTTATTTAGTTAGTTAACGATTATTTGTAGTTAATTAGTTAGTTAATATTATTTGTAGTTAGTTAGTTAGTTATTTGGTTAGTTAACGATTAATATTAGTTATTTAGTTAGTTAACGATTATTTGTAGTTAACGATTTTTTTTGTTAGTTAGTTAATATTAGTTATTAGTTAATCGGATGTTATTAGTTATTTAGTTATTATTTAATTAGTTAACGATTATTAGTTAATCGGATGTTATTAGTTAATATTAGTTATTTAGTTAGTTAACGATTATTAGTTATTAGTTAATTTAGTTAGTAAGTTAGTTAGTTACGTGGTAGGTAAGTAAGGTTAGTTAGTTAGTTATGTAGTAATTAGTACTACCATATTGGTCAGTTGATAATCGGATGTCAAATCGTTTTGTAGATGGATTACGGTGTAAGAGTTTTTTTACGGAGGAAGTGTTAGGAGAGAGGATTGCCAGTTTGAGGATATGTATGAAGAATTGGAATGGTTTGATGGCACCGCTAGTTTCAGCGATCTATGTGACCGTTTGAGTTTGAAGTTTGGCGAGGCTTTCACACTAAAGGGTAGGTTTGATGTTGGAAAGAATAGGGCATACTATGTGATGATGGACTTGTGCAACCAAGCAGAGTGGTCCCGATACAATAGGGTCATCCAAGGTTCGAATGTCGGCATGGCTGAATTGGTGCTGGAGAATGTTGAGAATGAGGAGCCGTCCTTCGACAGTGGTACTCAAGGAGATTGTGGTGTGCAGATGCAACAAACTATGGAGAGTATGGACTTGGATGGTAATTGGACGTAGGAGCGGGTTCATTCTCCTCCAGTTGGTCATATAAGCAATGATTTTGATGTAGACAAGTTCGAACAGGAGGAGGAGGAGGCGGCAGAGGAGGAAATGATTGGTGATGATGTTAGCACTGATTCTGACGATTCAGGAATGAGGAAGGAGGTCCACATGCCATGCGAGCACCGGTTGAAGCCATGCCCTCTGGAGGTGCACCTGCCATGTGTACACCAGTTCGTGGCATGCCCTCAGGAGTACCGCTTGAGGTACTTCATGGCATGCAGACTCATGGCACATTAGCCACCGGTTATCCAAATGATTGAGTGGAATATGAAGGATGGAGCAGGGTTAGGGAGGCACAACAATACGTTGCACCACCCTCTTATACATCGGCAGAGCTTACACAACTGAGGGAGGCTGGCTTGCCCTTTACCGGTGTGCCAAATTATAAGGATGTCAGCATGTCGCATATGGCAGTTTGTGACACGGATTTACAGATGTGTAAGGAATCATTGTACAACCATAAAAATTTAATACTGAGGAAGGGAATGCTTTTCAATACGATGTCTGAGATGAAGTTGTTCCTTCAGGACTATGCTGTGTATCATCATAGACCTTACACGGTTCGACATTCTGACAAGGAGGTAAAATTCTACATAGTATGTAAGGCTGGATTCCCGTGTTCGTGGAAGTTGAATGCACGAAAGAGGCGGAGTGATGGTAAGTGGAAGGTAACTTCAGTGGAACAGCCGCACAGATGCCAGACTAATGAGGGAAAACGGTACCATCCCCAGTTGACGGCTCGGTACCTTGCCCGTCGTATATTGGGTCTTGTAGATAAGGACAACGACGTATCGGTGTCTTTCTTGTAGGAGACCATAGTCACTTTTGTTGGGTATGAGGTAACGTATGGAAAGGCTTGGCGGGCAAAGCAAATTGCCCTGGCAATTCGCTGGGGTAGCTAGGAGGAAGCCTATAACAGGGTTCCACGCATTTTGTATGTGATGGAACACTTCAACCCTGGCATGAGATCGTTCATATACACAGGAGGGTTGTATCTTCAGAACCCGTTGAGGCATATTCTGTACCATGTGTTCTGGTATTTTGATCAGTGCAAGCATGCATTTTAGTATTGTCGGCCAGTTGTTCTTGTTGACGGCACGTTCCTCACCGGCAAGTACAGGGGCACATTGATGATGGCTGCTGCTGTAGACCCAGAGAACCAGATTGTGCCAATGGCTTTTGCTTTGGCGGAGGGGGAAAACAACGATTCATGGTCATGGTTCATGCGTCTGCTCCGTGTTCATGTGCTTGGCCCTTCTCGCACCATTTGTCTGATTTCGGACCGTCACATTGGAATTCTTAATGCTGCCGGTGAACACATTGATGGGCACCCGCCCCTAGTGCACCGTTGGTGCATGCGGCATTTTGCCGCCAATTTCTGGCGGCGTCAACGGAAGAAGGAGGTGGCTGACAAGTTAAAGGAGCTTTGCAATAAATGTACGGAACGCGAGTTCAACGAGACTACGGTGGAACTAGAGAAGATGCTCAACCAAGCGGGTAAGGCATGGTTAGAGCAGCAGATGGAAAATAAAGCCAAGTGGGCATTAGCATATGATGAGGGCGGCTTTCGGTACGGCATCATGACAACAAACTCCTCTGAGTCTTTCAATCGTGTGTTCAAAGGTGTTCGATCTCTTCCAGTGTCCGGTATTGTTGAGTTCTCTTTTAGGAAGTGCAATGAGTATTTTGTTACATGATATGGCCTAGCCCTGAGGAATGAAGAGGAGCTTGGAAGATGGGGGAAGGCTGCACATGAATATTTGAAGGAGGCTGAGGAATTGGCCAAGCAATAGGTTGCCGAGGCTTATGGACGGGACATGCTTATTTTCTGCGTATGAGCTAGAGGGGGCACAAACCTGGGCGGCGAACGATTTGGTGGGCGAACGTACCGTGTCGATCTTGATAAAGTAGAATGCAGTTGCAACGTCCCTCAGATCATGCATGCCCCTTGCTCACACATGATCACGTCTTGTTGGGTTAGAGGTTTTGACCACACAGTTGCACCATATATGTCACCCTTGTATCTCTGTGCCAACACCCTCAAAGTTTGGGAGAAGAGTTTCGAGCCATACCTTGATGAGTCACAGTGGCCTCCATATTATGGTGAGGACTATGCGCCTTATCCGGACCTAAAGAAGGTAGGGAAGGGAAGGAGGAAGAAGAAGCGACTTAAAGGCGATATGGACAATATGAAAGGTTACGGCGACGACATGTATGGTGGCGGGGACTTTGACGAAGAACGTGCGCAGAACCTTTGCTCCATTTACAAGAATCCTGGTCATAACGCTAGATTTCATAGGCGGGCGAGACAAGAGGTGCTCATCGAATTTCATAGTAAACATGCATTTATGATATTCATCTTCAAAATTACTTGGCTTTGTTTTTTTATAATGTTATTAATTGTATTAATGTTGTTACTTTCATTTTCAAACAGGCAGGTTCAGGGTTGCAAGATGGAGGCGCGGGCACCTCATCCGCGCTTTAGCCTCATTGAGGCGGACTACGATAAGGACCATCGGGCCCAGGCCTTGTCGGAGCAGCAGAGGCCGTTGCGTGCGCTTCGTGTTCGCACGCACCACCCACATAGCTGGGACGAGCGATACACGACGTACATACGTCGTGCAGGCTTCCTTGAGATCGTTCGGGTCTACAACAGTATACTCCCCACTCTAGACCCTGCACTTCTTACTGCGTTTGTTGATAGGTAACATTGCATTTTGCGTTAATTGACTTTCTTTCGTAAAATTAGGCCGTCAACTTGCCTATAACTAGAACCTTGTAATGATGCAGGTGGAGACTGGAGACGCACACCTTCCACACACCATGTGGGGAATTGACTATCACAATGCAGGATGTCAAGATGATATTGTGTCTGAGTTTGTCTGGTCATCCGGTGACTGGGGTCATCGACGAGTCTACTTGGGTAGACTTGGTGGAGCAGTTCTATGGTAGGAGGCCATCAGATGCTGAAGTTAAAGGCACAAAGTAAGTTTATATCTGTGTCCCATTGAAATCACTAATACAACCATTTCAGCTACATCTATTTTTATAGAATAATGCTTTACTTGTAATTGCAGGAAGACCTCAGGAGTGTCGACGTCATGGATAACCCAGAACTTTGGTGCAGGGCCTCCAATCGGTGCTCCAGATCACGAGGTCGAGATGTATGCAAAGGTGTGGTTGTGGCACTTCTTGGGCGCTTTCTTGTTCCCCGACTCCTCAGGCGACAGCATCAGCTGGATTTTCCTGAGGATCCTTATGCAGCCACTGGAGAACATTGCAACCTTTAGCTGGGGTACCGCGGTCCTTGCTTGGACATACCGTCAGCTTTGTAACGCCTGTCATCGCCAGTCGGCCAATGCCAACCTAGGTGGCTGCTCGTACCTACTTCAAGTCTGGATTTAGGAGCGGTTTCCGGTTGGAAGGCCTACTAAACCTCCGCATTTGCCTGTGAGTACATTGACTACTTTGATATCTTCATAAGACTTAAGAGATTTGTGACACCGTGTTTGTGTGAATTGCAGGTTTGGCAGCATGAAGACGTTCGACCCACCGCCCTTTTCGTCTGGAAGGACGCTAAGGTAGTGAGGGGCGAGCTGGATAGGAGGTACAGGCAGTACACGGATGCACTAGACGTGTTGACACACAACTACGTAAGTTCAATCCACATTTCCTACTAAAGGCACTATCAATGAGATTGATCTGGAAATACTAAATTAAGTTTTTTTACTGAAACTGCTGGAATGCAGAAACTGCATTGATAAACTGCACTGATAAACCAGACAACAATGTTAGTGAGTGGAGCAACAAATGGAACGAATGAAGACGTGAGAATGCAAATTATTACAATGACATGTTTCAAAGTACAACACTGATAAACTATACCAGACAAAGTTTCTAAGCCACTAAAAATGACAAACACTGACAACGATGACGTGAAGACGTGACAATGCAAATTATTACAATGACAAGTTTCTAAGGCACTGACAGCCTCCTACGTGCACCACTAAGGCACTAACAATGATACTTCTACGTCAATCAAACTGCGTGCACCACTGCATAAGCAACTCGTCCTTGGACTCTGAATCCTCCACTACAACCTCCTTACCCTTGCTCGCCTCAACTGCCTTGGCCTAAGAGGCCTGACGCCGGTAGTAAGCCGCCTCCGCCTCTTCCGCGGCCTGAGAGTACAACTCGGCCTCTTCTTCGGTCATGTCTGTTGGCCCCCATGCGTCGAACAGCGGTGTCTTCTGGCTGTGGTATGCAGCCTGACCCTCCTCTAAGTCCCTGACAGGCCCAGCGACAAACGCATCACCATCCTCCTCGGGCATCGGTCCTAACTCCTCTGCAAGACGAAGTAGCTCGGCTATCCTTCCCATGTCGTAGGCATCCTCGTCCTGAGGGTAGCCCAATTCCTCGGCTAGACGAATGAGCTCGCCTATCCTCCCGGTGTCGTTGTCTTCCTCCGGCTCGACCTCCTCTTCAACCACAATCGGACGGCTTGCGGTGCCACCAACTCCTGCGTCCCACTTTAGTGTCCTATTCTCCGTGTACCTAGCACGAGCCACATCTGCTTGTCAGTTGTCGGTGCATCCAATCTCTGCAAGTACAAAATACAAACAATTAGCACGATCTTTGCAAGGACTTTATTGCCAGTCAAACAAAGAAGATTTACTTTCAAAAAACACAATGACTCACTCGCACATAATGAGGCAATAGTATCGTTCAAGCCTTGCATCTCTGCTCTCTCAGCCTCCTCTGCGGCCTTCCTTACATCCTCTTCAGCCTTCCTTGCCTGGTACTCCTCTACATCCTTCTTCTTCTTCTCGTACCACTTCTTCCACGCAATACTCTCCGGGTTACGAACACGCAGGTCTTGGGCCCGTCGTAGCATTTTCTTCTTATGGTTCTTAACGAAATCAGTGACGTAGTTTGCAGGATATCCTCTCATCTTGCGAAGTGCTACTCTTGTCTTATACTCATCCTTGAACTTAAACACATCATCATATGATTCCCATTTGCATTTCTGAGTGCTCTGTTGCAACAAATAGATGAATACAAAGTTAGCGTACCAAAGCAAACAAAATAAAACATTAGCACTAAGTGTCAACAGTCCTAACAAACCTCGTCATAATCGATCATGTGGCCACAGAAGTGGCCAATGCCAAGGCCTGAAGGGACTAGGCCGTAGCTAGCTTCAACACCGCATTTGCACATCACAGGAGGCGCAATAGACCTCCTCTTCTTCTTCCAGTCTGGCACCTCCTCCTTCTTCTCCAGCTCCGGCCAATGGCTCTTTGGACCATAGACCCACTCCGCGAAACGGTACTTTGGAAAATCACGATCCTACAAAATCAAAACAGTAAAACACACATATAGGACATGACATTTCAAGGTTAACTCAAACCTTACCTCACGCCGTAGAGGACAAATGAACTCTTGTTCATTGCGTGGGTTTATCACGGCTTGCTCTCTGCAATGGCACTTTGGAGGATCCTCGAGCCGCCGTGCCGATGCTACGGCCTTCTCTTCCTCCGTCATAGGAGGAGGGTTAGGAGGGGGCGGAACCCAGCGAGTAAACACCTCACGCTTGCAATGATCAATGTCGGGGTAGAAAAGGAGAATCCTTGGGTCAAACTTATCCGGACCGTCGATCCATTGGAAGAAAAAGCACCGGAAGTAGGGCTACAAAAAAATTTGAATTATCTCATCGCGAATACAACATCAGAAACCAATAAGAAAAATAAAGGCCACAATTACTTACGCTACAACTATAACATGTGTAGAAGCAACGTGCCGCAGTATCCGGATGTCTCGACTGGCCCACGTGCGCCGGATGACCACAGTCACAGTTAGGGAAAGGTTCCTCGGGAGGCACGGACGCATCCTTGCAAGACACGTCGGGGTACATCTCTCTAGGACGACCCTTTTTCCTCCAAATCGACTCACGATACGAGTCCTCCATCTAATAACACGAAATGATTTCAACACAAAAACACATATCACTTATAATTCTTACAAATCAAAAATAATGCACAATATCAATACGATTAAAACTAATATAACTTTACTAACTACATTAACCAAACATACTACAACGATGGGGCGGATGGCCGGGACAAGGTCCGACGATGGGGCGGTAGCCGACGGGGAGGGGCACTAGGGGGGAGGGGTGCCGGAGAAGGGCGCTGAGGGGAGGGGAGCTCGGTCCTGGGGCGGAGAGGGGCGTTGCGGGAAATGGAATGGAAGGATAGCCAAAAACAAGAAGGGCCCGGCCTTTTAAATGGGCGGGGTTGTACCCCGCCATGATCTGTGGCGGGTTAGGGGTACCCCGCCATGATGCATGGCGGGGTACTCCTTTCCACGCTGGCTTGCAACGTGCCACGTGGCACCTGCACCCCGTCACCATGCATGACGGGGTTCAGTGCAATTGCCCTGCCATGCATGGTGGCGGGGCCAAACGGGTTGGTTTTAAAAAAATTTCAAAAGCGGGTTAAATTTAAATTTTGTTTCAAATTTGGGCTAAAATTAAAAAAATTCCAAATCGGCTATCTGCCTCTGTACGCGTAAAAGGGCTCCGACTCCTTTGGCAGACGCGCAGAAGCACTCCTCCGGCCGGCGCATTTGGTGCGGCTCCGCCACAGGAGCTGCCGCAGAGCCAGAACATAGCCAAACAGACCCTTATATATAGTGGCCCTAGGCGTTGAATTTGACGAGCTCCGCCACTGCTCGAGAGGGAGATGGCGAGGCGTGCAAGAAAGATTAACGACGACGGTGCCGTGTCTCGTCCCCGACACTGACCGCGGCCAAATTCGTCATCTCCTCCTTCCCGTCATAACGCGCGGCGATGACCGACGATGACGTCGCGCCATTGAGTTCAGCCACGCTTGATGAACGAACTACTCTTCCTCAGGTTGACCTTGGGCACTTGTTTATCAGTCGTTTTATATACAACTATATTCCCTTTCGTTGAATATAGAACAGCTTATTTATGTTGTTTTGCCCTCTTTAATTTTACAATAATAATGTTTGCTGTTCAGCCGGTTCTAGGCAACTCTGCTCTGTTTCTTTCTCTCACGTCTTTACCAAGGAAATGAACTGGAGCACGACCATACTCTTTTCTTCTATTCCTATTCGCTAATAATCAAACGGGTAAGATCATTCATACCGCATCAGTGGGTCATCACATCACAATCCAATCCATCTTGTGGAACGATATAAATAAAGACAAGTATCCAGCAACTTGTGTGGGTTAGCGAAATAAACAACGCAGCAGCTGCACGTCTGCACCTGTTTTTAAACAAGCTGAAAAATCCGGATTATAAGATAAGCGAACAGGATCCTATTGAAGTCTAGAACTGGTGCGAGCACAAGCTAATGTTGCTTCTTCCATTAACTAATCCTCTTCGTCAGCTACATTTGCTTACTAGTACTTGGCTATAAACAAAGGACCAGAGGGTAAGAGAGGGGGCAACAAAATCGGCGCTAACAGCTGCGTCCCATTGGCCAGATTGCACTGTCCATATAATTGTAGCTCTCCCCACCAAGCACAAGGGACAGATCGAGCTCTCGCCGTCCAAGAATCCAGAATCCCTGGCTCTCCCCTCTCGCGTCCTGTCCAAGGATCCGGGCGAGAATCTCGGGGGCGGCGGGCGGCGGGGCGCGCGAGCAGCCATGGCCGCCAACGGAGAGGATCTCCGGGGCCCTCTCCTCGGCGTTCGAGACGACGGAGGAACAGTCTGGTGGGACCGGGACGACGACCCTCCGCGAGGCCGCAGGAGCAGCCGCCCATGGACGGCGCTGGCCATCGCCGCGGCGCTCCTCGCGCTGGCGGGCGTCGTGCTGCTCCTGACCTACGGTAGCGACGAGGCCACCCGTCGTCCCGGTCCCGGCGTCCCCCGTGGCCCCGCGGGCGCCGCGCGGCGGAGCCGGAGCCGGAGCCCGCCGCACGAGGTGGAGTCCTGCGTGGGCGCGACGGCGGCAGACGACGCGCGGTGCTCGGAGGTGGGCGCCGCGGCGCTGCGCGCGGGCGGGCACGCGGTGGACGCCGCCGTGGCCGCCGCGCTCTGCCTCGGCGTGGTGCACCCCATGTCCAGCGGCCTCGGCGGGGGCGCCTTCGTCGTCGTCAGGGACGCCGCCTCCGGCCAGGCCGTCGCCTTCGACGCCCGGGAGACCGCGCCGGCCGCCGCCACGCCGGTACGTACGTGCGCTCTGCACTGCACATCGCCCCTCCTCTGTTCTGTTGCTCGTCATTGATTGTTACCTAGTTAGTTGGAACCAATGGCGGGAGGCTCGTCGCGACTCGCGAGCAAGGAGAGGACACTGCCCTTCGTCCCGTACAGGTCCATGACATGTGGGACCGCATGAACCTGGCCCAGCCGTGTGTTGGGTTGTCCGCGTGTCGCTGTCTGGTGGGCCAGGTACGCTTACGCTAGTGATAGCGCCGCACACGGCACACAGCCGCGCCAATTGCGATGAGGGGACAGATTCCGCTGCACTTCGTTTTCGATGAGGGGACAGATTCCGCTGCAATTGCCATCGCAAAGACACGCAACCTTAACATTTGCTAGTTTTTCATCTTATAAAGTTGACAAAATCATCACGTGCTGTTATGTGTCCACACCCGGCAAGAGAGAAGGTTTTTTCTTCTAATCTCTTGTTTGATTAGATTGATACATCTCCTCTCATTATATAAAGAAGATGTCTTACTTGATCCCTAAGCAAACGACTAATTAACTCTAATGGGCTAACCCTAACAGACTAAGGCCCAATAGACCTATGACCCTTCTAACACGTGCCCTCGACCACGATGTCACATGCAAACTGCAAGAAAGTTTTTGAATAGGGATGTTTCCTACACCTATCCTCAAGTAAACGGCTCCAAGGATCTTCAGTGGCCTACTCGGCTTCACAGTTCAGACTGTACTTGCTCAGATTTTAAAAAACAAAACAGATTTGGCCCAAACAAAATAGATTGAACTGCTTAAACTACTTATTAGTTATAGAACAATATTTTTCTCTCATAACAAATCAGCCGCAGAAATCATCAGCCGAACGTAGCCACGCGGTCCAGGCACGCCAAGATCTGAGCAGCATAGCCTCAAACAATCCCATCAAAAAATGGTAGCCACGAGTACACGAGGGCTCGGGGAACGCGTGGTACTTTTTTTTATTAGTGGAATGCTTCAACATTACACATGCTAGTTTTTTATTTGCCATCTGCAATCTGATCCAGAACTTGAGAGATCAGAGAGCGGCTGATCAGTTGTTTCTCTGCCTGCCATCGTATCGTCGGACGGCTTCAGATTAGCTGCTACCACCGACCCATCAATTACATGTGCTACTTTTTCCTGTACATTTTAGAATGTGTTTTTTTGGCTGTCGCACTGTAGAAAAAGCAATGCGTTTTTAATTTGCTCTAGACGAATTTCGGTTCTTTTATCACAGATTAAAAATAACTAAACGTTCAAAGTAAAACAATAATTACCGCCTTTAGTAATCTCCAGCAGTCTGAAAATGTGCACAGAATGTTTCCCAGCCCAAAGAGAAAATCTTGAACGAAGTAAAAGAGCATGTTCTCACTGTGGCTCCGTTTTAAAATTTTTGAAATTCAAAATTTAAAATTTCAAACAATCTCGAACGTCGACTTGGTCTACATAAAAGTTGTAGTTATCCATGTGATCTGTAACTTTGTAGATGGTAAATCACATTGATAACTGCAACTTTTATATAGTATAGCAAAACATTTGAGGTCGTTCAAAAGTTTTAACCTTTAAAATTTAAAATGTAAGAATGTTAAAAGATTTGTTGGTAAATAATTTCAAATGAAAATCTTATCAGTTATAAAGTTGCAGATCACAATGAGCTCAAAGTTTTATATAAAGTTTGTATTTATCTGACTTCATACACAAAAGTTGTGAATCTCTTGGGGACAACTACTAAAGTCAGGTGCTCGCAAAAAAAAAACTAAAGTCGGGTAAAGTGGTCAGGGACATATGGCCCCGTTCGCTTGTGCTGAAAAACAAGTTGAAACACTGTTTCGACTGATTTTTTTAAGAGAAAAACATTATTCCGGCTGAAAAAATAAGCTCAAAAATACGGATTATAAGCCGGCTGAACAGGGCCATAATGGGCACTTTTAACTTCCCTCTCATCTACCCCGTATGTTCTTCAAAACTATTATTTTATTGATCATATGCGTCCCGTTATCAACTACCACGTCAGCATCACATACATTTGCAAGAAATAATTAGGTAAGAATACAACAACTCAGGGCATATTGGAATGCATGAAAAAAAATTCTTGTTCCTAATTTTCCTATGAAATTAAATTGATTCTTGTGAAATTTCTGTACTGTAAAATTCTTGTGTTGTAAACAGGGCCTCGTAGGATCTTCAGTGACCTACTCGGCTTTACAGTTCAGATTGTACTTCCTCAAAATTTTAAAACAAAGCAGATTTGGCCCAAGATCGCATCGATTGCAATCTGCCTTTTGTTATTTTTTCTGTAGCCACGTGATTCAGGCACGCCCAAGATCTGAACAGCACAGCCTCAAACAAAATCCCATCAAAATGGCAGGTAGCAGTGGCACGAGGGATCGGAGAAAGCGTAGCACTTTTTTTTAGTGGAATGCTTCACATGTGCTAGTTTTTTCTGCCCAGTTATTTGCTGTGCTCTGTAATCTGCATCAAGATTTTCAGAGGTCAGAGACTGCATGTAGCCCGTCTTGGTCAGTTGGTCAGTCTTTTGTCTGCCATCGTATTGTCGGACGGCTTCAGTAGCTGCAGTCACATCCATTTCTGAACATTCCCGAATGTTTTTTTTTGCTGTTGCACTGAAGAACAAGCTCTCCTCGTTTTCAATTTGGCTCCAGATGAATTTTGGTACTTTAATTACAGGTTAAAAACAACTTAACGTTCAAAGCAAAACAACAATTACCGCCTTTAGTAACTTCCACTCTTCCAGCAGTCTGGAAATGTGCACAGAATGTTTGCCCGCCAAAAATGAGAAATTTGAACAAAGTAAAACAGCATCTTCTTACTGCAGCTATGGTTTTGTGCAAACACCAGGACATGTACGCCGCGGACCCGACGACGAAGTACAGGGGCGCGCTCGCCATGGGCGTCCCGGGCGAGCTCGTGGGCCTCCACGCCGCGTGGACGCGGTACGGGCGGCTGCCGTGGCGGGATCTCGTGGCGCCGGCGATCCGCCTGGCCCGGGACGGCTACGAGGTCGTCGCGTACGTGGCCCGCGCGCTCAAGGAGAGCGAGGACGACGTGCTCGCGGACCCCGGCCTGCGCGCCGTGTTCGCGCCGGGCGGGAAGGTGCTGGCGGCCGGGGAGACGTGCCGCAACCCGGCGCTCGCGGCCACGCTGGAGCGCGTGGCGGAGGAGGGCCCCGCGGCGTTGTACGGCGGCACCGTCGGGGAGGACTTGGTCCGCGACGTCACGGCGGCGGGCGGGATCCTGACGGTGGACGACCTCAGAGGGTACGAGGTGGAGGTGAGCGAAGCCATGCGCGCCGACGCCATGGGGTACACCTTCTTCGGCATGCCGCCGCCGTCCAGCGGCACCGTCGGGATGGCGCTGGTCAGTGCCTGCTCCTGCTGTCCTGCAAGGAATTGATCGATTCAAATGCAAGCGACGTGCATTTAATTGTTTTTTTCCTTGGTTCGTTCGTATGATCAATGCAGATTCTGAACATCTTGCGAGGGTACAAATCGCTCGAGTTCTTGAAGGGGTTCCTTGGTATCCACCGGATCATCGAATCCATCAAGCACATGCTAGCCATCCGGATGGACCTCGGCGACCCCGACTTCGTGAACGTGACCGGCGACGTCGCCGCGATGCTGTCGAAGCCATTCGCCGACAAAGTCCGGCAAAGGATCGTGGACAACACGACGTTCCCTCCCGGCTACTACTTCCCCAAGTACGCCTAATTGCATTGCTTCCGTCAATTGCAACTGTCATCACTAGCTCATCAGAAAGATTAATTAATTCTGTTTTGGTTGGCGGCAATGGTATCAGATGGAAGCAGCTGGATGACCACGGCACCAGCCACCTGTGCGTGGTGGACGGCGACCGGAACGCGGTGGCGATGACGACGACCGTGAACTACTACTTCGGCGCCAAGGTGCTGTCGCCGTCGACGGGCATCGTGCTGAACAACGAGATGGACGACTTCTCCGTCCCCGCGGAGTGGACGCCGGACCACCTCCCGCCCGCGCCGGCCAACTTCATAGCGCCCGGGAAACGGCCGCTGTCCTCCATGACGCCGCTGATCATACTCAAGGTACAATTCGCGTGCCGCCGTCTGGCTTGCATCGCATCACTCCGTCGTCGTTCTGACGGCACGAGCGCGTCTCGCTTCATACTGAAATGGAAGCCGTGGACCTGTCCGCATGCAGAACGGCCAGCTCGCCGGCGTCCTCGGAGGCAGCGGGGGCACGAACATCATCGCTACGGTGACCCAGGTGTTCCTGAACCACTTCGTCGTCGGCATGGACCCTCTGGCCGCCGTGCAGCAGCCCAGGGTGTACCACAAGGTATGAATCAAGAGGCCTCATGAATCAAACACAGCCAGGACGCCATGGCAAGGCCCTGCTTCGTTCGACGAGTGAACAATGTGCTGTTCCCTTTTCCTGCAGCTGATCCCGAACGTGGTGACGTACGAGAACCTGACGGTGCCCGACGGCGAGGTGATCGCGCTGAGCGGCGCGGCGAGGGCGTTCCTGGAGGAGAGGGGGCACTGGTTGAAGAGCACGGCCTCGGGCGCCGTATGCCAGTTCATCGTACACGAGCTGGCGGAGCCGCCGGCCGCGCCGGCCCACGGTGTCTTCCGCGGGAGTCTCACCGCCGTGAGCGACCCCAGGAAGGGCGGCAGCCCTGCAGGGCTGTGATGGAGGCTGGTGCGCGTTGGCTAGCTGTACTTTCTTTCCATGCATAGATCTCATCTCCTCCATGTGCATAGATACAGATACAGTCATGGACATCAAGCATTGTTCTTGTCCATTCACACGGAGAGTAGAGAAAAGAGGGCAGAATTTGTCTCCTGGTTTGTATATAGCCCAGATGGGAATTCATCAAACTGCCTTTTTTGTGAATAAAACTTGTGAAAAGAAAAACTCTTTCGTTCTTCTGCTCTTTTTCTGGTTTTGAATATGGTTTTTGAAAAAAAAAGAGAGCGAAATGGCATAGGTTTTTAATGGGCCAAACAATGAAGCCCGCCACAGGAACCAGCCTGCAGTCCGGTCTGCTGCACAGGCCGGGAAACATACATACGTCTGGGTCTGGGCCTTACGGATTCATGGGCAGTCCAAAATCCAAAGTCGCCGCGGCGGAACGCCGGCGAGCTGCGAGTCTTTCTCACGACGCGCGGTGGGACTGCGGGAGGCTAGCTGTAGCTTGCCAAAATGTAAATCGAAATTTCATCTGCTTATTGCGAGATTTTTTGAATGCACATGCGCTTCTGTATGCGTGGTTCAATTTGTGAAAGAATTGCTAATTCTACGTATTGCATTTTCAGTTACAGACTTGAATTCTTACAAACGCAAATTTGAAAAAAAAAAAACTCAGACTTGAATTCATCAGACTGGACTCTGGATGCTTGGGCTCGTGGTCGGCAACCGGACAGGAGGACGGCAAGGCGAAAGCAACCGGGCGTTGCAGGTCCGACGGGCGGCACGTGTCGCGGTGTCGGCGAGCGTGACAGCGGCGGCAGATCCGGGCCTCCACGTCTGTATCCATATCCATCCATCAAACACGGAAGAGAGTTATTTTGGACCAGTTCCACCGCTTAATTTGCAGGACCGCCACCGCCCGCCGATCACCTCCGGCGTGCGCG
The DNA here is from genome assembly GCA_038087645.1 of Saccharum hybrid cultivar R570. Classification (NCBI taxonomy): domain Eukaryota; kingdom Viridiplantae; phylum Streptophyta; class Magnoliopsida; order Poales; family Poaceae; genus Saccharum; species Saccharum hybrid cultivar. Next base: position 5,118,201 of record JAQSUU010000112.1, on the reverse strand, counting down.
GACATGGGGCGCCGCGGCTCCTCCGACCGCCTCGAGGCGCTCTCCCTCGAGATCGAGCGCAAGCTGCAGAAGGTAACCCATCGCTTCTCCCGCGTGCGCTGGCTCGGCTCGGCTCGGCGCGCTCGCTGCTCTGATTTCGCGGCGCCTGTTGTTCCGGCGCCGGTGCTCGTATCGTAGGCTTGCTGAATATTCCGTCAATTTGTGTTCGTCGCGCTTAATCCGAGGCTCAATCTCTCCAGCGCGCATTCGCTCACGTCGCTTCGCGAGAAATTCGAGGGCGGGCAGGGGGATTGTGGCGGCCGTAGACTGTAGGTTAGGCGAGGTGGCTCCGCGCAAGCAGACAGGGTCGTGTCTGGGTGCACCGTGCTGTGGGCGTAGGCGATGGCGACGGCACACAGGAGGATAACGGACATTATTCTCACCATAGTTTTTAAGGCGGTAAGGCGAGTCACGGTGCCCAACCCCCTTCCAGACGCCTAGACGTTTAAGGCGCAAGGCGAGGCGACGCCATACTAACACCTTGATATATAATACCACTAGAAATCAGAAGCAAATTATACCATATAATATCATAATAAATAGTGCTGCTACAGTACAGAGCACAATATAAAGTAGCAAAATAGAAAATCTGAAATCTCTCCTCTCTCTCAATAGGAGCAAATTAGACTCTAGTGACATAACATTACAGCCACAGATAGCAAGCAACCAGCAGAGTAGAAGGAGCAGAGCAGAGGAAGAAGATGGAGCAGAGTCCACACAGCAGAGCAGAGAAAGGAGATGCAGAGCAGAGGAAGGAGGGAGAGAAGGAAGAGAGAAGAGGCCGACGGAGCACCTGAAATGCGTCTGGAAGGGGTAGCTCGCCGCACCAACGCAGAGCAGCCATAGCAGCCACAAATAGCAACCAACCAACGCAGAGCAGAGTAGGAGCAGAGCAGAGCACGAGTACAAGAAGCAAGGCAGCGGAAGAAGGGGAGGAAAAGCAGAGCGGCAGAGGAAAGAGGAGGGGGGGATTAGAGCAAGAACAGAGGAAGGAGAGGCCGAGAGGGGACGACATACCCGCGGTCGCAGATGGGACGGGAATCGCGGTCGTGGATGGGGCGGAAATCACGGACGCGGAAGTCGCGGACTCGCGGTCTCAGGCGCCGCCCGCCGCCCGATTTTAGGTGAGCCGCGTGGATGGGACGGGGCGGAGTCGCACGGATGGAGCGGAGCCGCGCGGGACAGCCACCTGCGCCGCCGCAGCTGCCGGATTTCAGATGCGCCGCCGCCTTCTTCTCTTTCCGTCTCTCCTCTCTTTTCCTCCCACCCTCAAATGGCGCGGATTCCAGATGGGCGTCTCCTCGCAGAGGTGTACTCGCGCGAATCCCTTTCCTTTCTCCCGCGCGCGACCTCCCTTTTCCTCCCGCGCGCGGCGCTTTCTTCTCCCGCGCGCCCCTTTTCCTCCCGCGCGCGTCGCCTTTTCGCCCGTGCGGCGTCCGTCCGACGCCTTGGCGACGCCTTGGCGAGTGAGGCGACGCCATACGCACCGAAGCCATGGCGAGCCCGACGCCTCAATTGAAAAGTCGCCCAGACGCCAAGGCGACGACTAGGCGACGCCTAGGCGACGCCTTAAGAACTATGATTCTCACCTGCTCGGCTGCTCCTGTTACTCTCGCAGATTACCCCCAAACCACCTTAGTTGCAGCCTTTTTTTTTGTAGCATTGACTGTCCTTTCAAATATCCCTTTTTCGCTGCATATATTGTGGTTTTGATATAAAAAAGGCCAATATTATTATCTGAAACGATTTAGGCAACAAGAGTCGTTTCACTGATAGGTGACACATTTGTGTAAGATATATACACTGTCCATATTCCGTTGTTGAGTGGTTGAGATCATAATGTCACCTTCTGAAACTTTGAGGGCTGTGTACATCTTGATATGCAGAGGTTGGAAGTTATTTCAAATAATTGTATGACTTACTAGGTGCGATAATCTTGTTTTCAATAAAGCTTCCTTTATGAAAAAAAGATCATAATGTCACCTGGTTGACTATCTTCCATGCAGGCTCTGATCTCCAACTCACAGCGTCTTCAGATACTTCAGCAATTGTTTGCTGACATTGCATTGAAGGTGGATGATCGTGCTCGAGGTGCCATATCTTTGCATACTTTTGGCTGCTAATTTCCTCGGTCTTTTCTTTCCATATATTAGATGCTTAATGCTTGATAAGTTGCTATTGATAATATTGCTTGGAACTTGGAAGTACTCTGCAAGTTGCTTTTGCTACAGCAGAAGTTGTATGGGCTTGCAACTATGATGATATGGTAGTCAAAAAGGAAATAATAGAACAGATGTTGTGAACATGCCATTTCCAAATTGTTATATTGAGATAGATACACTAGACTATCGATTCATTTCATGACAAAATGTATCTTTTGACGGAATAGTAAGTTCTTTGCATCTGTCTGCTGTTCTCATATTGGCTGCTTTGAACTGGTATAACATGCACTATTTCTGCTTCAGAAAGTGACAACCTGTATCATTATCTTATGTTTATGTGATGCTAATTACTAGGATTGAGCTCAGACTGTGTGCTCCATGGTTTCTATAGACATGTTCATCAGGCAATACATTTGGTTGGCACATTCACATTATCACATAGGATGAGCAGAGCAATTGAAAGGAATTTAACCAATTTCTCACTTGCAACAATACTACAATAGTAACACATTTGTTGCATTTTGGATTTCCTTGAGTTGACAACGTACTATATTTTGTTGTTGTATAATCTCTTTACGTTAAGTCACAACTTCCTCTTATGATAAATAAATTCTTTTAAGATTATGCGGTCTACATTCACTGCTGATTTTTATAGACCCTGAGGCACACTTGTGTGCCGTCCTGCCGTTTCTTGAATCCTAGAATAATGAACTGCATTATACTTCAACAGATGCGATTATGAGTGAGAATGATGATGGCATTGCTCCAGTAGATGAACGGGAAGATGGTTGGCTATGCTTCTATGAGATTCTTGCAAATCATTTTGTTAAAGTGCCTGAAAGTGGCAGGCGTATGCTTGAGTTGATAGTGCAACTCTGGAGCCAGTCCTTTGCGTCCAACATATTTGCACTTCTTTTCCACAAATGGGTATGATGTGTTACTCAGTTAACAAATGGTTGGAAGATGTATATACAGCCCCAATTACATTATTAACATACCATGGTTTCTATTTCGAGTTCATATCCTTTAAAGTAAGTTATCAGAAAAGAAAACATGCAGTTTAGGTTGACATGTAACATCAACCATCAGTCAGAAAAGTTAATTTCAGGATGGCATAAAATATAATTTGATTTTCCATTGATTATTCCTTGAAAAGATATGGTTCTCCCAATATAGGTACATCGATATTTAAACTTTTTTTTACTAATTACAATTTTGTTATGTAGTTGTTTGAAGCCCCTCTTGATGAAAAGGAAATATCGCTACGATATAGCTCTGCTCTTGTTCAAGGTGCTACAAATGTATTTTGGTATGATTGCAAGAATAAAAAGCCATCATCATTATTAATGCTTTTCTAACCTCAGCTATTTTCTGCTACAGCTGAGAACATATCGTGGTTCTCTTTTATTCTTTTTTTTCTGCTTGAAACTGCCACTGTCTAAATAATATTTTTTTGATAGGATTGACATACAGACAAATACAAGACATTTTCTCTCTTTGTATCATGTAAGCACTGGCTTGATTCCTCATGATATATCTCATTTCGAAATTACTCTCCACTCTCCATGTGTATTTGCACCACTTCCGTTTTTTTAATTTTATTATTGAACAGTATCTCCTTGAGGATGTTGCGCTAGTCCCTGACCGACTTACTAAAATATCATTACAGGTTATTCTCTTTCTTCATAGTTCTACTGTACTTCTTTTCTCCTAACAATGTCCAAGGCTATGTTATCTCTTTTCTCCTAACAAGTTTCATCATTACTCCATAGGCTGGTAGAGACCTTTTCCTTCTGCTCTCTAGATTCATGTTCTTCTATGATCAAGGTAGGTGCCCTTTTTGTATCTTCTTAAGGCCGAATGCTTATTATGTACTACTAAAATGTTGCAATTTTGGGTATGCAGATCCCTTGCTTTCTAGTTTCCTAGAGCATTTCCCCACTTTTCCAAATTCCTTCTTGGTTGGTGGACCAGCAGATTACTTTGTAATTGAACTCACTGATCTGGTTGGTCTCTTTGTGATACAGATGTGTTATTCTGTTCATCTGATGACGAGATGTATCATCATTAGCTAAAACTAACTGCTTTGGTCTTCACTGCAGCTTCAAAAGCTAAAAATTGAGCCAGTACTACTGCACTACCTCTGCCGCATGAGCATACTTCAAGGTACTAACTACCCTGGATATGTTTCCAAAGGAGTCAGGCACACACTAATGTTATGATTCCGTTCATCTGCTGCAAGGTCAATTTTATTTAAGTAATGACTTAATTCATGCAGGGATGGAACTGAGATTGAGTACAAGCACCAGATTAAAGGCCTGCCTCTACAGCTTCACTTCTCCTGGTGGCCCTATGTACCCAACACGTGCGGTGCGGCATGCAGCCTGGAATACATTGGATTTGCTGTTCCCTGTGAGTACCACATTTTCTACAATCTTAGTACAGTTATGAAATCACAGTACTATTGGTTCCTATGGCAATTTTCCTTGAAAGTAAATATGGTTTTATTTGATACATCTATGTTGGTGATACCTATTTTTTTCCAATGGACGCATATGCTGAGGTGGATGTCTAGATGATATACTGTGTTTTTGTGATACTAAACAGACCTGGTGGTTAAGGCTAGGAATGTCATAGATTAATAGGCAGAGTCCTCTTGCAATCAACCAATCATGGCTTGCATTCTCTATGTTATTACCAATAAACTGTCAATATTGATCCACATACTTCGTTTATTCAATTCACCACTATAATTTGGTAAAAGGATAATATGATGCCCTTCCTGGTTGGTCATGGGGTTGTTGATTGGCTACAGATTGGTCGTTACCCAAGGCATGTGATCAGCCTGTTCTTCCGGCTGCTGTATCCGTGGTACTGGCCTTCCTCTTGCTGGAACTTCATAATGACCTGTGCCATGACTGTCTACTACTACATCCTAAACCTGCTGGTATCAAGTTGGGAGAAACTGAGGCGGCCCAGTCACCGGAGAACGCATGGTGAATGAAGACGTGGCAGCCCAATTAGTAGCACCTTGTGTTGTTGTTGTTGTTGTTCATTTTCTTTCGTTTGCGCAAGCAGTGTTGTAGTAAGTAGTAGCAGCTTATGTGTTTGTCTAAACAGCATGTCCTGTATAAACTGCTGTGTTTGTTCAGCTGTTCATATAGGAAGAGGAACAAATGGTAATGAAGAGCATGTGCATTCCTGGCTTCGCTTCTCAGGCATTTACTCATCTCCAAAATCTATGGACGGACAGCTTGCGTTGGCAACCGTATAAAGTTGCTGTCAGTCCCAACAATGTTGAGCTGTCAGTCACAGAGGGAGATTTTGATATCAGTCCAGACTCCAGAAGGATTGCCTAGTGGTACTAGTGTACTAGTGCTTGCTTTGTGTAGATGGAAGTTGAGTTTCCTCTTCCTGTTTTTTGTTTACTTGGGTTGCTGGATACCAGTAACACTAATTGATCCAGGCCCTTGATTTATATTTGTTGTGGGCTGCGTTGAGCTTAACCTGAATGGCTGTAAAGATATAGATGCAAATCTTCTGTCATCCGTTTGGAGGACATGGTCTGTTGTTGGAATTAAGGCCCCGTTCGGCTGTGCTGATAAGCCGGCTGAAAAACACTGTTGGCTGATTTGTTGTGAGAGAAAAACACTGTTCCGGCTGAAAAAACAAGCTGAAAAGTACGGATTATAAGTCAGATAAACAGGTAAGTTGCCTGCTGCCAGTTTTTGTACCTGCTACCAAGGGAAGCAATATATTGCTTGGTACTGTGCTTTGTACTGTTACATTCCCTGTATAATGGGCCACAAGCCCACAACTGTGAGGTAGCATCTTCAATTCCTCATCCGTAGTTTGCACTGCTCATTCTCGCGTTCTGAGGTTCTTCATTCACTTATTCATGCAGCGTGGAATGCTTCATTTACAGCGACCCTTGTTTGGATGTTGAGACTATCCACTCTAAAACGATACTCTAAAGCTTTAGAGTATGAATATAGAGTAAAAACTGCTGCACTGAGTACTCTAAAACGATACTCTATCATTTCTCTCACTTTATATTTAGGCCACGTTTAGATACCGATTCGGGCACCCAAAATCACTGTACCGAATTACTGTAGATTTTTGTTTTTATTTGATAATAATTGTTCAAACTTTAAGTAATTAGGGTCAAAATGTTCGTCTCGCAAAGTACAATAAAATTGTGCAATTAGTTTTTGATTTCATCTATATTTAGTACTTCATGCATATGCCGGTATTTTGATGTGATGAGGAATCTTCTTTTTGCATAGTGAAATTTGGTGGTGAATTTGGGAATCTAAACTGGGCCTTAAAGTAGTACAGTGCTTACTCTATACTCTACAGTGGCGGGTCTCACTAGCTAAACAAAGGGAAAAAATACTATAACTTACAAACCAAAAATCCAAATTAAATTTCGATTGCACCATTAAATTCGTCTCAATAAATCCTTCAAAACTAGATCACACATGGATATATTTAGATAAAGTGATAAGTGGGTCCCACAGTGGATAGAGTGGATAGAGGATGATATAGAGGATGGATGGGTACGGGAGAATTGAGTATAGAGGAGAGAATCTTGCTGACTAGGACATATAAAGGATGAATATAGAGGTCAATGAGTGCAGGTAGTCTCAGTACGCCTGGTACAGTACAGATTCTGGGTTAATCCTTGAAATACGGTGGTCATATTTTACTCCAAAGATCCGGCTGCAAAAACGAAGGCAGAGCTTGGTTCAGAAACACGAGTACTGTAGTCAAATCCCGTCTCTGCTGTTGGCCCACATGCTCCTCCTAATCTTGCTAGGGCTCAGACTGACCTAATCTTGCTGACACACTAAATGCACGCCCCGGTTTCAGTGCTTTATGAAGGCTCGACAGGTCACCTCAGCTTTCGCGTTCTACTTTTATCCAAAGCCCAAGCATTTTTGCGTTAAACTTCACCCAGAGTTTGAGCTTGTTTAGTTCCAAAAAGCAAACCAAAAAAAATGCTACAGTACCTGTCACATCGAATCTTACGACATATGCATAGAGTACTAAATATAGACGAAAGAAAAAACTAATTATACAGTTTGGTTGTAAATCACGAGACAAATCTTTTGAGCCTAATTAGTCCATGATTGGACACAAATTGCCAAATAAAACGAAAAGTGCTACAGTAGCCAAACCCAAACTTTTTCACCAACTAAACAAGCCCTTTCTTGCAAGGCCTTGTTTAGATCCTAAAAATTTTTGAAAAAAATTCCTATAGCACTTTGGTTGTTACTCCCTCCATTTATTTATCTCCTTCATCTAAACAAAAACTTTTTATTCAAAAATCTCCTTCATATTAGCTTGGGACTTGCCCGCATTTATTGTCCGTTTGATGCTTATTGGCTACCAGCCGCCTGTATTTATTGTCTCTTTGCTGCTCATTGGCTATTCCTAGCCTGTGACTTCTCATATGCGCTCAGCACGTGATGATTAAATGCAAACTGAGTGGTTTTGCTATGCTCTTTGGTCACTATGTCAAAGGCTAAAATGATGGAGATAAATGAACGGAGGGAGTATTTAGTAAAATTTGTCTAATCATGGACTAACTAGGCTCAAAAGATTCGTCTCGACATTTACAGATAAACTGTGCAATTAGTTTTTTTTATCTAAATTTAATGCTCCATAGATACGTTCAAAAATTCGATGTTATAGGTACTGTGCAAAATTTTTAGATCTTTTTGAAACTAAACAGGACCCAAGTAGGAGTACAGGACTAGTTTGGTAACCACTGACAAGACAGCTCGAAATCTTATCTTCTGGTCTTCATTCTATAACAAATATTTTTTGACCGGACATTCTATAACAAATATTGGCAGGCAGTGTGAAAAGGTGTAACTTCCATTATTAATTCTCCACCCAAAATTTCGTTCATTTATTTATTCCTACTGGGCAAAGTCAGCACGGTTGTTCCCCTTTCTTAGTATGCAGTCCTTTTCGGTAAGGCTGCTGCTCATAGCTGGCAACAAGGGTACCACATGTATGTGAGTACTCCCTCCGTTCCAAAAAGAATGCAATTCTAACACAGTATAATGTTTTAGTATGTCAAGTTTGACTAATTATATATAAAAAATATAAATAATTATTACATAAAATTAGTATCATTAGATTTGTTATGAGATATATTTTTATAATATATTTATTTGGTGTCAAAAATATTAATACTTTTATCTATATATTTGGTCAAACATTGGACACGGAAATCAAAAAAATGAACTAGAATTGCATTCTTAACCGGAGTAGTACGTGTGATTGGTGTTGTAGCTGTCAGACCCTGTTCAGATGCTTTAAAGTTCTAAAAATTTTATAAGATTTTTCGTCACATTGAATCTTTAACATATGCATGGAGCATTAAATATAGATAAAAAATAACTAATTATACAGTTTGGTTGTAAATCACAAGACGAATCTTTTGAACCTAAGTAGCCCATAATTGAACACTAATTGCCAAATAAAAACGAAAGAGTTACTATGCTTCTAAAAATTTTACATTACCATCTAAACACAGCCTAAAGGTTCTAAGCCAGCGTTATTGTTGGAAGTACCTTAGCTATCATCCTATCCAGGTGGTGCATGTTCCTGATCGGTGAGCCAGTTATGTTAAGCTCAGTTTCGTTTCATTCCTCCACCCAACTTGGCAGGCAGCCATTTAATTTAGTGCTTGCTTCAGATCTAAGTATGGTTGCTCATAGTCCCACATTGATAGTGATAGGATAGGATCCACTGCCAGCCTGTTTACTTGGCTGAAAATAAGTGACTGAAAGTACTGTTGGCTGGTTTGTTGTGAGAGAAAAATACTGTTGGCTGATTGAAAATAAGCGGCTGATGGATTATCTGTAGCTAGCTCGATTAGCTGCCTGAGATTATCTGTAGCTTACCTACACTACTCGATCTACAGATGGTGATGGACCAGCACCATTGAACTGGTTCCTGTTTTGGAGTAGTGAGCTGCTGGCTGCTGCACATGGATGGATCCCTCTATGTGGCGCCTTCAATTTGTCATGTTTCCCCGTGGGCCGTGCATGGTGGGGAAGTGCGGCCGACGGAACCAACCATTCGAGACGACGACAGAAGCTCTGCCTTGGCCATTAACTAACTGACTACAAGGAAAAAGAAACCAAAAGCTGAAACATCCCCAATTAATCAAAAACTCTATGGTGGTAATAGCAAAAGAATGGCCGCCACGTCATTATCTGCAATGCAATGCACCAAGGACTGGCACCAGCAGAGCCTCGCTGAAGCGCTCCACGTCAATGCAGATTGCAGGTGCCATGCTACCTGCTGTCTGATGAACTAGTGTCCGAGCTCTGAGGAAGACGCCGGCCGAAGCCGGACACATGGCACCGCAATTTGCATTGAAGCATCTGTCTCTGCCTCCTTTCCTCTCCAAATTCCAATGATCCGGCCGTCCATGCTGCTAGGACGAGCTAGGGGGATTTTGATGTCAGTCCAGACTCCAGAAGGATTGCCTAGTGGTGTACTAGTACTACAAATGCTTTGTGTTAGATGGAAGTTGAGCTGCCTGCTGCTGCTGTATATATGTTGATACCAGTCAGTCACAATACAATTGTTCCGGCCAGACCTTATAGATTAAAAAAATGAGTGGCTTTATATTTGTTTTGGACTGCGTTGAGGTCCTGATTGGGTGTAAATAAAGGTCTAGAGATATACAGATAATAAAGACCTTGAGATACAATTCTTCCGTCATCCGTTTTGAGGTAATTGTCACGGTCTGATTTAATTAAGTTGCTTGCTGCCAGTTTGTTCCTGCTACCAAGGCCGGGAAGCAATGGTATATTGCTTGGTACTATACTTTGTACTGTAACATTCCCTGGATACTGGGCCAAAACTGTGAGGTGGCATCTCTTGAATTCTTCATTTGGACCCTGCACTACTCATTCTCGCGTTCTGAGGTTGTTCATGCATCGTGGAATGCATTATATATTCTGAATGTTCTAAGTTAGCATTATTCTTGAAAGTACCTTAATTATTAGCTATCCTATATCCAGATGCAGTGGTGTATGTTCCTGATTTGGTGAGCCAGTTATTAAGCTCAGTTTTGTTTCATTCCTCACCCACCCAACTTTGCAGCCATTTAGTGGTTCTTCAGATCTAGCTGAGGTTAATATGGTTGCTCATAAGAGTCCCACAGTGATAGTTTAGAAGAGGCGGCTCCACCTTATTGCTTTTTGCAGTGACACACCATGGCTAACTAGCTAGCTCGATTATATTACCTGCCTGAGATCGATTATCTGTAACTTAAACTACTCTACAAGTGATCTGATGAAGCATCGAAATCAGCAGGTTCCTGTTTGGAAGGACGCATGCAAGGTGCAAATCTGTCCACAGGAAGTAGTGATCAAGGAACCTTTTTTCATAGGACTTGTTCAGTCTTGGTCCGATCTTTGCCTCCATCGGCTGCTGCGGCTTTTCACTCTTTTTTGGCTGAAATACAGTAATTGCCGAGGAGATGAGATGATTCTGTCTGTCTCATGCCTGAACGAACTAGTGGCTCATTATTTTCCCAGGCAACGAGAAAGTGAAGGTTGTTCTTTCTTCTCATGCCTGAACTACTGGCTCATTTTCTCTCCATAGCATTAGCTGAAAGAAAAACCGCATTGTTTGGTCACACAAAGCCTGCCTGGCTGCCTGAATGTCCGGAGCCGTGAGGTTCAACATTAATTATATATAGCTTATAAGCCACTTCATCAGTTCATCTTGTCATCTACTCCGTACAAGAGATTAGAACCAATAATGCATGCAAACACATGACCAAACTAAACGGTTGGCAGTGGGTGCTGTCCAGCTCCAGCACGGCTGCACCGTACCTCCTTGGACCTTGGGTCGTTCTCGTCCGGACGCGCACCTCCGTGCGAGGCAGCAGGCATTTCAATGCAGATCGATCGATGCTGGGGGATAGAGCTGGCCGCACGTAAGCCATGGTTGGCCTTGCCTCACCAACCATCTGCATCTGCTCGATCGATCTGCAGCCACAGGACAAATTAAAGTGTACTATCGGTGTATGGATCGGATGGCTTGCATTGCCCGGCCGGTGTGGGTGTGGGTGTGGGGTAATCCAGACAGTGAGCCGTGGCAGACACATGCATGGTGCCCAGCCCAGCCGGCCGGCTCTCTATTCTACGTGAGACGAGCAGCGTTAGCTTTGCTGTGCAACCGTGCAGCAGCAGCAGCTGCACATGGCAATGGGGCCTTCAGCCTTGTGGTGTGTTCGCTGCCTTTGGCCTACCCCGTGGGGACTGGGTAGTGGGACGGAACCATTCTGCATGTCTACGTTCGTAGAGGGTGAGTGCGTGCCTGTGTACATGTAAGCAAGTAAGAAAACGATATGCGGCCTCTCTGGCAAGCATGCAAGAATTTACCACTCACGCCAACGTTTTCTTCGCCGTGCATTTACTGTACGTCAAAATACAGGATCAGAGAACAGAGATTCTTCTCTTCTGTAAGTTAGGACATGCGGTGCAACATACCTGACATCCAACGAGGCAACGACCGAACAGAAGATTCTAACTTGTACTATGTCAATGCAACCATCGACACTGACAGAGCAGCTTGCCTCACAGAAATGGTCCACGTCAATGCAGAGGCAGAGGCAGGTGCCATGCTACCTGCCGAAGTAGCAGCGTCCGAGCTCTGAACGCATGCAATGCAAAGACGCCGGAGTTGCATCGCAGATTCCGCAGCGTGTGCCCTTCCAGCTCTAGATTCCAATGATTCGGCCGTCCATGCTGCTAGGAGCAAACGTTCGTCGTGGATGAGGTGGAGCCGTGGAGGCGTGGAGCTAGGCTAGGCAGATGGATGCCACTCCACACTCCAGGTCCAGCCCATGCTTGTCGCCATGGCGGCCATGCCCTCCGAGTCAGTCGTCTCTCAGATTTGTTTGCATTGATCTCATCTCCCCACGCTGCCACGCAGCCCTGCCCGGCTCCTGAAAGGTGAAAGCGATGAGACGACGCCTCTGCAACATAGGAGTATATATATGCTCTCCATGAGACCATGACCATGGGTCATGAGTGCACACACACAAGGAAGGACAGTTTGGTGTCTGCTGGGTGACTGACTGATGTGGTGGCTACTGAAGCCAGTATGCCGGCCGCCGAGCAGCTAGTGTGGAGCCGGGGTGGTGGCGTGGTGTTGGTGTGAGCTTCTGAGCTGTGACCGTGATCGCATTCGCATCGCCCCCTGGATAAGCTGCTGCTGAGCTAGCCTTTGCCTGCAGCCGCACATGGAACGGGTTCAATGCCTTGCCCTACCGGCCCTGTGGATTGCAAATCATGCATGCATGCCCTGATGCCTCTCTCTCTCTCTCCACGATGATGGGATGATAGTGACCACAGGTAGACGTGTGTTCCCTCGTTGTTGCCCCTTGTGCGCTTCCGCCATTTGTCAGGTACATACGCATAATTTTTTTTTCCAGAAAGGTACATACGCACAGGGCCGTCTCTATAATTTTGAAGGCCCTTGGGCAAATATGCTCGTCGCAAGGGCCATCCAACTAATTTTTAATATGGCGATGGAAGTATATAATATGAAAAATAATTTACAACATATGTTTAGTTGGTAAAAGATAACAATAGTGTAACGAAAGAACTGAAATAACAATATAATAACTATTATGATTGCCTAAAAAACAATAATCCTTCAGTACTTTGTAAAATAATTGTTTTTGGATATTTGTTGATGCAAAATCTTCAAGAACTGTACCGAGATAGATGGTTTTCAATGGGCAGTCAGATGCTCGCGGTCCTGCTTCTCACACTCGCACGTCTGCAGTAGGCGACGGGTGGCGGCGTGTTCAGCACTCTGCACTCAAGCGATTGGACGAGTTGTGATGCATCGGGTTAGACATCGGATAAGATTGCAAGAAAGACAAATTATGTCGATCGAAAATAGGAAAAGACGTTGGCCTCTCATAAACTGAAGTGCTAAATATATAAGCCTTAAACACTTTGGCTATATATTTCTACTACATACATATATACTCATGGGCCCCCTAGCGGCTTGGGCCCCCGGCAGTCGCACCACTTGTCCACCCCCTAGAGACCGCCCTGCATACGCATACATGTAATTAGTATAAGCAATTCATTTTCTTTTGTCATGTTCGGAGCAGACAATTTCATCATTTAACCAAAGGCATAAATCAGAAACACAATCCATGATCCAAAATACCCCGAGGCCGGCCCGTAATAGCGCCAAATGTGAGATGCGCAACGCAGCCTAAAACAATGGATAATTTATTTGTAAAAATACCCATAGTGATCTCTCTAGACTACTAGCCACCAAAACAATGGCAAACCGAGCACAAAAAATAGCAAGAAACTAAACACCCTTCCCCAGTACCACGTATGCATGTGTTCATATGCTGTTAGTCTCAAACGGTCGTTTAGCCTATTTATACATCGTACATATAAACGTCATACAGTGGTGCATTGTTTTCATTTAATCAGTTTGTTTAGCCCATTTTAACAGCCGATTTGTCTGTCTGAGTGGCCGTTTAGACCGAATGATGGGTAAACAGCAAGTGACCGACTATTTACCGTTTAACACTTATGATAACGCTAGTTTATAAGCTTGTACTCCCTCCACCCCAAAATAACTATGCATATTAAAAGTTCAAACCTTTTTAAGTTTTAATAAGTCCATAGAAAATGGCATCAACATTGAAATATATTCCGTTACTAATTTAATGGTACTTATTGCACATCATAAATATTCCAACGAAGGAAAATAAAGCGGATACAAGGCAAGGATTTAGTTTAATGTCTCCGTCAACCTAAAAAGAGAGTTTGCACACTCAATTAAGTTCTTTATAAGGAGATCTGCCAAGTTCTCTCAAGTACAACATAAATTCATTTTTTTTGAAGCAATCATTTTTCAATATGGGCAAAAGGAGAACAACACCTTAGGATGCGTTTAAAAGAGATTCAGTTTATCTAAGAAACATTTTCGGGTACTAGTAATTCTGATTTTCAAGTGAAAACAGTGTTTTCTGTTTTCTTTTTCTGTAAAGAGCTAGAGTGGTTCTGCAGGTACTACGGCTTAGGAGAATCCTTATTACCAACCAAACGCATTGTTCAGTTTATTATTAAATAATAGGCGATTCTAGCACTCGGACGTCCGGCGCACGAATGCGTCCGGACGCTGGCCCGCTTCCAAAACCCGCCCGCCCCCGCGCGGAATAGAACGGAACCCCGCCCGCCCACCGCGTATAGAACGGACCCGCCTCTGTCCTCCGCTCCCCACCGCGCCTATCCCCCATTCCCCCACCACGCCCCTGTCCCAAAAGAGCACGGAACACTTCAAGTGGAATATTGCAAACATATGAAAAAATTATGTAGTGCAATATCGGGATATAAATATTGCAACATCGTAAAAATATGTAGTGCAACATTGAAAAACATGCACTGTAACATTGAAAAAATATGTACTGCAACAACGAAAAATATGCACCGTAACATCGAAAAAATATGTACTGTAACATCGAAAAACATGTACTGCAACATTGAAAACATGTACTATAACATCGAAAAATGTGTACTGCAACATCAAAAATTATGTGCTGCAACATCAAAAATTATGTACTGCAACATCTCAAGTAGTAGTACTGCAAACATCGCAAAAACATCAGTTACATCGACCAAAAATCCCATTGTAACATTCGAAAATCATCTGTTGCAACATCTCAAAAAACCCATTGCAACATGGGAGAAACAGCAAAAAAAGTACAAAAATAGCCCTAGCCCATCACCTTCGAGCTCACCAGGGGGAGGAGGGAATAGGACCCCAGAGCTCGCCGGAACCCTAGCGATCGCCGCATCCCTCAGATCTATAGGAGGAGGAGGACGACGAAGGCTCAGATCCAGAGGAGGAGGGCTCAGATCCAGAGAAAAACTGACCTACCTCGTCGGAGCAGCCGCCGTCGTCCTCATCTCCGGTGGGGGTTGCATAGAGGCCGCGGAGGGAGGGAGGGAGGGAGAGAGGGGTGGCAGTGACCTAGCGCATGGGCACAGTGTCCGTCCCGGTGGCGGCCCGGAGAACGGTGCGCGGCGCGGCAGCGAGTGGGTGTGGAGGAGCGGGGGAGGTGGGGAGCGGGCGAGTGGAGCGCGGGAGAAGACATGGGGATAAGAAGTTGGTGGGCGCGCTCGATGAGTCGTTCCGTTTGCAGGTCCGTCCGGACGGGACGGACGGCCGCACAGTATCATTACTGTTACATAATACATGGTTTCTCTGGAACACGTATCCACTACGTTGTTCCAATAGGAACCGAGTGAGGAAAGGAATTATATCGACTTATAAATCTTAATGCGTGACTTCAATCCGTGTTTAAAAAAAATGTGCTTGATCCCTAATCATCTGTTTCCTGTACCAAGTCTGCATCGTCATAAAACTCCAATTCTGAAACGATATGAGAAATCACTGTGAAAAGACCAACTCGTCTCATCTCAACTCTGAAACCCTTGTTTTTTCTTTACAAAAGAAAAAAATGTGTTTGATTTGATCCCTGACCTGTCTCCTATACCAAGTTTACATCGCGTCATAAATAAACTCTTCGGAAGTAACAACAACTAGAAACACACAGCGAGGAGTCACGTGATTCATGAACAGCCCCTCCGGCTGTAAAACGAAAGGAATTCTCATGTGGTGGTTCTCGGTCTGAACTCTGAAACTCTTTTTTTTAATATATTTTTCTCGAATACGTAAAAGATTTACACATCATTATAATTAAGAAAAAAAGTTTAACCATACAAACTATACGTTTCTGATGAACGTCCTAGATGCTACCTACTATTTCAAACTTCAATATTAGGTAATCTTTTCTTTTCTTTCCCGGTGAAAAAAGAAATTGAACACATTTCATTACGAGGGAATTACTCCTATGGCCCTCTTAAAACTCATCCCTATTTTCTTGGCCCTGAAAGTTTTAAACTAACCTATTTGACATCCAATCCAACTTTCGATTCCTTATCTGACCTTTCCGTCAATTCGACTATGTAACGGTGTTAGATGGGAGACAAAAAGTCGATTTTACCCTTGGACACTAAAGCATCGTTTTTCATAGTTTAGATTTGATTTTTATATATTTTATAATTCAAATTGTGTATTGTACGGTTTACAGGTGCTTGTAGATTGGATATGTTCCATTTTTTAGCATTATTTTTACTTGGCACATAATTTTGAGAAAATTACTCCTATGGCACAGCATAAGCACGCATCTTTTTTCGGACATGGAGCCAATTGCACATATAATATAAATTCGTACATTTCTGACATCTCAAATAAATTTAGTTCATACATACTGGACATTCTAAAAAATTCAGTTCACACATACTGTCGGTGTTCGGACCCGAGGGGGTCCTAGACCAACGAGTAAATGCTGCGTGTCCCTTTTCTGGATGGTGATGCAAGGAGAACACACGGGGGTTTATCCTGGTTCAGGCAAGAGAAGGCCCTACGTCCAGCGGGGGTGAGAGAGGTTTGTATTTCCTTGCACCGAGGTGCTTGCGTAGGGGTTACAAGCTTGCGAGAGAGGGCGTCGAGCCCAAGTCTCAAAGGAAAAAAAGAAAGAGTACAAGATGATTGCTTGAGATGTTGATCTCTGTCTTGTATATGGCTAGTTGTTCGTCTGTTGTCGTCTCTGCCCGCCCCTTGTGAAGCCCCGGCCTGCCTTTTTATAGGACGAGAGGAGGCCAAGGCGAGGGGGAGCCTTGAAATGATGTTTTGTCGATCCCTGTCGAGGTGACTGTAGCGACGTGCCGTAGAAATGGGAGGCCATCCCTGGGCACGTGATGTCGTGGAGGACGAGGTGTTGAAATGACCCAGAGCGCCGTGCCATACCGTCCTTCCTCCCCTGTTGCGCCGTGTTGAGGGTCGAGGCCGGGTCGAGGCCGGGTCGAGGCCGAATGGATAAGTCCGAATCCCAGGAATTACGGTGTACGGGCTTTGTCGTATTCTCCCTCGAGGGTTGCTAGTGATGCATAGTGTTAGGTATGGTGGGTACAGTGACGTTTTTCACCTCCCATCACGGGATGGGCGGTAAAACAGTGAGGACTGACACTGGTATTGTTCCCACGTCGACCCAGACCGCGGCCATGCCGGTAGGTGGTAGTTGGTGGTTGTATTAAATGCCATGAATTTTTGTCCCGTGGTAGGTGAGACAGAGGGGGTCGAGCGCCTCGACCCGGGCTCACGCGAGTCGGAGCGCTCCCGGGGGGCGATCGAGCCTCGTGCGGGTCGGAGCGCGGTCGAGGCCTCCCGTCGAGGGGGCCTCGTACGAGTCGGAGACAGGACGCGGTCGAGGCATTCCGTCGAGCCGGCCTCGTACGAGGCGGACCTGTCGCACATTTTTAAGTGGGCTGTGTTTCGTCGTGGCTTAGCCGTTTTAACTTTTATTCTTCGTTAAATGTGGGTACCCCTATTGTATTGGTACCGACAGTAGCCCCCGAGCCTTTAGGTGAGTGTATGTTCACTCACCTAGAGGCTTTTTACCGATGAACTGGAGTCATAGCGCCGTTTGCTTTTCTAGTAGGGGCGTCTGAGCGTTCTTAGGACTTCTCCGGTGGGGGCGCGCGAGCGCACCCGCCGGGTGTAGCCCCCGAGGCCTCGGTGGAGTATTGAGAAATTCTCCTCCGAGGTCTTGTTTGTGTTTTATTAGGGAGTAGCTGGTGCGGCCGAGCCCCCGAGCCTCGCGCGCACGAGGTCGATCAGAGTCCCTGCCGTCTTTCGTTGTCCGTCCCTCGCGCTCTTCCTTTGGAAAGGAGGAGGAGGGGTGGGGAACGTCGTACTACCCCGTTTGGGCGAGTCCGACGATCTCCGGCGAGCTGCTAGCGGGGAGATTCGAGTGAGAGTCCGTGCTCCAGTCGTTAGGAGTCAGCTTGTGGCCCGAAGGCACTCTTCAAAGATGCCAAGGAGTGGTCGTGCGGATGTCGGTTCCCTGCGACAGGATCCGAGGGCTCGATGCCTCCCCCAAGGGGATTCCTGCTTCGACCTCGTCCTTTGGCCTCGAATACGTCTTGGGATGCCTCGAGAGCGTGGCTCGAGCCCTGGCCATGTACGGGCGCATCCCTGGTCGTCCCTTGCTCTGTTGCTCGAGGGCAGCTGTCGAACCTGGGTCGAGGGCCAGCTTTCGTTCCCTCGAGACTTAAAGCGGGCTCGGAGCCCGTTATCGGAATCTTGGAATATCCGTCCGTGGATCTCACCCCGCCCGTTAGCCAGGCGCGCCTTTTTAGGGCGAGATTGGCGCGGTAGTGGGCGACGTGGTGTTCGGTTACAGCGTGGGGGACGGCCACGTGCCTGGCTCCTGTAAGACGTGGGGGACGGTTAGGTGAGCGCATTTATTGCGGGAAACTGTTCCTACCTTTTCGCGCCGCCGTTGGACTTCTTCCCGGTCTATAAAAACGAGACCCGGGGGTCTGTGTTCCCCTCCGGTTCTTTGCGCTCTTGCCATCCTTTGCCTCAGGAAAACCCTAGCCATCTTGCGCCTTCCGCCCACATCGCCGCTGCCGCCGCCACCTCCTTCTTCGCTCATCATCCTCCCGACAACACCGATGGCCGGAAAGAGCCAAATCCTCCCCGCCGAAGACTGGGCCTCTTCCTCGGTGACGGAGAGGAAGCTGGAGGAGCTGGTTGAAGATGGGTTGCTGCGGTCGAGGACGAACCGGTCGTGGCCGGAGTGGATAGCGCCGCCGCCGGCCCACCGGGAGCCGGCGCCCCCGGAGGGCTACGTGGTGAGCTTCGTATGCTTCCACGAGCGGGGTTTCGGCATCCCTTCGTCGGTCTTCATGCGGGCGCTTCTCCACTACTACCGGGTGGAGCTCCACCACCTCGCCCCCAACGCCATTGCGCAGGCCGCCATCTTCGCGGCGGTCTGTGAGGGGTACCTCGGGGTGGAACCACAGTGGAACCTGTGGCTCCACCTCTTCAAGGGCGAACTTTTCGCGAAGAGAGCGGGGGAGAAGGGAGTCCTCTACGCTACGCGGGTAGGGAGCTGCGTCCTGCAGTTGAGGTCGAGCCGGGCGGAGCAGTACATCCCGGCTCGCCTCATCTCCTCGAACAGCGGGTGGCACGAGGGCTGGTTCTACCTCCGCAACGACGACGACCAGTTGTCGAAGTACACCGGCCGCGTGCTGACCGCCCGGGAGGACCGCTGGGTATACGGAGTGCCGGACGCCGAGAAGCCGCGTCTGGACCCGTTGCTGGCGGCGCTGCAGCAGCTTCGTGCTCGAGGCCTGACGGCGGCGGCGGTAGCGATGGCGTTCCATCGCCGCCGGGTGATGCCGCTGTGCCGGCGTCGCCTGCGCCTCGACCAGATGACCCCGGAGGCGTCTCTGGAGGGGAGCCGGATGTCCCACGAGGCCCTCACCCTCGAGGAGGGGCTGCGTCGAGCCCGCCGGATGGTCGGGACCTTCAAGGCGGAGGAAGCTGACCGGCTCCCCATGAGGCCCACTGAGGGGTTCGAGCCCGTGGTAAGTTTTTTTGAGTTGGTACGCTCGTGTCGGTTTCGCTTGTTTCTCGGATCCCCTTAACCCGGTCGACGCCGGTGTGCAGGACTTGTCGGCGCTGCGGGAGACGCGACCGCCGGTCCCGGAGGACCAGCCTGCGCGGGATGCTCGACGGCAGCACGCCTCGAAGACGAAGGAGGTCAAGGAGTCGACCAAGAAACGGGCGGCCCGCAAGGCCAAGGAGGCGGAGGCGCGGAAGAAACTCCGGCGCCAGCAGGCCCTCGACGGGCTTCCTTTGGAGCCATCGCCCTCCGAGACCATGTCGGGGGAGGACGACGCCAGCAGCGGCGAGGACGATGACGCCCTGTCGCGGTATGAGGCCGCAACTGGGCTGGGGAGCCTCCTCGACATCCGTCCCCTGCTGGAGCCCTTAGCAGGGTCGTCCTCCTCGGTCGTTGTGGTTGAGGAGGTCGAGGAGGACGAGGAGGACGAGGAGAAGAAGAAGGAAGGGAAGAAGGAAGGGAAGAAGGAGGCGGGCCCCTCGGCGGGAGGGGCTGCCTTGCCCCGGACCCAGCAAGCGGGGTCGACGGGGGCGCCTGCCCCAGCCCAGGCCCCGCAAGCTCGGACGGGGATGGGGGCGGTGGCGCCGACATCATCGTCGGCGGCGCCACCGTCGGGCGTGAAGACCCGAGGCCAGCTGGCCTCGGAGGCGCAGAGGACGCGCAGTGGCGCGCCGGCGAGAGCCCCACGGAGCGCCCGGTCCGCGGGTGGGGCTGCCGCGAGGCCACCGCCTGCTGCCTCGAGCGGCTCGGACCGTGCGGGGTCGAGGCCCCTGGTGCCGATCTCCGGGTGAGTTTTCGAGCTCAAGGGGACTTGTCTTCTTTTTCGAATTCGTCGACCGACCTTATCTTTTATTTTACAGGCTGAAGCGGAAGGCGGAGACCATGGGGCCCACCCCCGTGAAGTCCCTTCGGGCCAGCGCCGCCGTCCTCAACCGGTCGGCGGAGCAGGACGCGGCCTGGGTCCGTGAGGTCGAGGCCGCAAAGGAGCGTCGTCGGCAGCAGGAGGCTGCAGGCGCTTCGACGGTCGCCGGCCCCGACCCTGCCGCGGCGGGGTCAGACCCGACGAGGGTGGTGGCGCCCGGCCCGGTCGAGGCGGAGCCCAGGGCGCTGCCCTCGACCGAGGCCACCGTTGAGGCGGCCGTGGAAAGGGCGGGGGCTGATGCGACCGCGGAGGGAGCTGTGTAACAGAACCGACCAAATTATAAGAGCACAAGTACGAAAACAAGCAACGAAGCGCTCAAATTTTCAAACTTGAGCCCATATAATCCCGGTAGTCAATCGAAATCACGAAGGATTTCAAACCAAACTGCTTACAACCAGGATCGCATCATTCAACATACACATCATACGTTACATTTCACAAGTAGTTCCGAAATAAGTTAACACCACGGAGTAGCAATTATTACAAACCGAGTTTGAAAGTAGCGGAAGCATAACACACACTTTAGTTACTTAATTACTGCCAGTTTGGATGATCGACATCCCGCAAAAGCACGAGGAAAGTACATAAAGATGATCACGCCCGTGTGATCTAGTCATCATCACCCGCAGGGTGGAGACATGTCTTGCAGAATCCTTGATAAAGCATGTCATCTGCAACAGGAGGGAATAAACCCTGAGTACTGGAATGTACTCAGCTAGACTTACCCGTCAAAAACCAGAAAAATAAAAGAGACACCAAGAATTATGCAAGGCTTACACAAGAGGCTAGCTGACACCACATTTTGCATAAAAGCATAAGTAGTTGAAACTCTTATAACCTGCACTAGCAGTTATTTTTAGCATTTACCTGTCATCTATCTTAGCACCTGTACTAAACATACACTTGATTATCATCAAACAATTATTCATATTATTCCATAGCAGGTACAAATTGTGGCAACATTGTATCATTCACTTACCCATCTGTTCAATTAATGAGATCTACGTTGCCGCTGCTCAAGTCAAGTGCTCACTAACCGGGAGCGACGGCGATTCGAATCGAATTCCTATCCAGCTGGAGGGGTATTTCTAACACTCACCGAGACGCGCCTGGCGAGGGCTGCTCAGGTCATCTTTCGTACAGTTCAGGAATCGCGGGTTCGAATGATGTCGCGACCCCAAGGGCGACACTCTGCCAGGTGATAGGGACTCTAACCCCCCCTTGGTCTCACGTCAATGTCCCCAAGCACATCCTTTCTCTCCTCCAAGAAGCAACCTACCATTCGATTCTCGGCCTGAACCATACTACTCGACTTCGCGGTCGGAACGACTTATCCGGCCAACTAAGTGTTAGACTGCGTTCAACATGACTCAAGGACGTACAGCGAATCGGTCCTTAAACGACTCAGACGGGCATGGCTCCACACCCAAGACGTGAAGTGTCTTGCGGATGTACCATCGAACTCCCGCCCGGTCTCAATTTCATTTTAAAGCATGGTTCCATCACGATAGTCATAAGCCACTCGCGACCCAATCCTATCTCTCGCGGATGACCGGAAATCACCCGACTTCTACCGTACTAAGCAGGGCTAAGCATTGACACGTGCCTACACCTAATATAGGATTAGGGCACAATATCTGGACAAGGACAGGTATAATGCAACAGTTGTTTCCATACAACTCCTACTACTTAATGCAGTAAACAATTAAAAGTACGCAAGATATCTTTATAAAACAATGGGTTCAGCATGCACCGGGGCTTGCCTTTGAGGAAAGTGGAGGGCCTGTGATCCGGGCACTCGGGTAGATCTTCAACGGCGTCTCCTTCGCCGATTGGTTCTGTCTGCTCCTCCGGTTGACTCAGTACCTCCTCTGGTATCGCTGGTTCGAATTCGAGGAGTGTCACCCCCTCCGGTACACCTATTGCATGAGTGCATAATAAATCCCATGAATGCATAATGAAAGATGCAATATGCTCGGAATGAAATGCATTATGACCATTTAACGCTCTATTCAAATCACTTCAAAAGAGTAGGTGCAAATTTCCTCTCCGGTAGAGAAGTACTTACCTAATCTACTTAACCTAAGATAAAGCTGCTCATCCTCAGTTAAGGCCCTAACACCTAACAATTACAAAAGTAACATGTCTTAGGTTACCACACCATATCAATCAGCAAAACATCACAGTAGAGCATACTGGACAGCAGCTACTTGTTTTTATCATAACTGAAGATTTACAATTCCAAAAGATATGATCTAAGACAATCTGGAAAGCCTAAGAAATGCTCTATAATTCCTTTTCAGACCTTAACCCCAAACTCCTAAGTTTTCCAAGTCAAACTTCACAAGTTCCAGAATCTGTCCTCTCCAAAACAGAGAGTAGCAGATTCTGA
Organism: Saccharum hybrid cultivar R570; assembly: GCA_038087645.1. NCBI lineage: Eukaryota > Viridiplantae > Streptophyta > Magnoliopsida > Poales > Poaceae > Saccharum > Saccharum hybrid cultivar. The sequence continues at coordinate 5,095,126 of JAQSUU010000112.1, read as the reverse complement.
ACTGCCACTTAAAACAACAGTAACTCTCAAACTACTAAGCCAAATACTCCCAAATTTTGACACCAGCTAGTTCATCAAGTTTACTGTGACTTTGGTATTTACAAGTCTTCCAGCAACCAATTTTATCAAAGGTCAAACTTAGAATTACTACCGGCTGTCCAGAAAACCTAAATTACAAAGGTTAAATATTTGTTGATGTGACCAAAGTCCCCTAAAACCAAACTAATATTACCAACAGTTCACATGAGGTATAAAAACACCAGAAAGTAAGGTGGGACCAACTAGAATATTTATTTAACCCCATTTCTTAATTTACTTAATTATTTAGGTGGAATTTTAAACATATATGTAAACTGCTCCTAAAATTCTACAAAAATTACAGGGGACTCTCTGACCCTAAAATAGACCACAGTAAAAATTTGAACAAGTTTTATTCACAGAAACTCTCTATACAAAATTCACAAGCCCAAAAGGCTGATTTCTGCATAAATCATAAATCACATTGAAAAGTATCAAACAACAGATTTCATATTTTTCTTAGACACTCTAGGATACCAAGACATCCTCCAAAAAGTTACAAGAACATTGCACATGTAGAAAAATTACAAAAATTCCTTCAATTATTTCCTGGAATAAAATGATAGCCTTACAATTTGAAAATTACTTAAGCACTGATGCCCAAATTTTTACCAGAGCTAGGGCTAGCATAGAGTAACCTACCCACAAAATTTCATGATTTATGGAACACTACAGCTCAAGTTATAAATTAAACAAATTTGCATGCATTCCAAAACACATTTAAAGGATCTAATAAATTCTTGCAGAATTTAAACATCCCATGCTAGATCCCTATTTTTCTAAAATACTACACATCAAGTAGATTCTAACAAAATTTATCTCATGATTTTTGGATCATTAAAACCCTAGATCTATATTTTTCCAACTGGTATAAAAATCAGTGACAAAATAATAAAATGAAATTCATTTCGGATGAACTGGGCCGGCCCGGGAAAACGCGGCCCACAACACGCGCGCGCGCGGCCCGCTCCGCCTCCCGCCTGCGCGCGACACCCGACTGGTGGCCCCCGCGTGTCAGCGAAAGGGGAACAGGGGCGCGGCGACAGTGAGCTCCGGCGAGCGATTACTCGCCGCCGGTGGCTCCTCCGACCAATCCATGTTCACCGCGATCTTGCCCAACCCAAGCCGCACCGAGGCTACCTCTTTTCCCCAACCCTACAGCACTGCAGCACCCGGGCCGACGGCAATGGCGGACGGCCATGGTGCCTGGCGGTACGCCGGCGAGCCCCGGCCGCCGCACAACCCAACGAAGGGTGCGTCACCTTCCCGGACTCCTAGCGGACCTCTCGAGACCACTAATCCAGACGGGAATGGAGCGGAGCCGCTTGACCATGTGAGCACCTCGCCGGCAGTCATGGCGCGGCCGTGCGCGGTCGCGTTCCAGCCTAACTAGCCCGATGCTGGCGGTAGCATCTTAACCCTAGCTTCTACACGAGACAGGAAGTGGAAAACGTGGGTGAGGGCAGGCGGAGAGCTGCTGTGCGGGGCTAGCCACGGTGACCCGGACATGGCGGAGCTCCGGTGAGCTTTTGGGAGCGGGCGGAACTGGCAATGCGGCTCACCTCGAGCTCAATCACAACCACCAGTAGGTCGAGGAGGTCTAGGGCGGTGAGGCGGAGGGATGGACGTGGTTTGGCGAGCGGTGGTGAGTGCGCGAGCTCGGAGATGGCTACGGCGGCAATGGTGTCCCGGTTTCCGCCTCGGTGAGCCCGGCCAGAGCGAGAGGAAGGAGAAGTGAATGAGTGCGCGTGAGGGGGTGGAGGTGTCCGCTCGGTGTTCAAACCCTCGCCTGGGCTTGCGACGTGGAGGTGAAGACAGTGCTCGGTCGCCACGCGTCGCCGGTTTCCTGCCCGCGCGCCACGACGCGGACGCCGTCGAGTTTAGTTTTCTGAACTTCTGAATCGCGGTTTCAGTCAAGCCGAGCCTGACAGCGTGACTTTGGCAACCTATAACTCCCAATCTAGGCCGATCTAGTATAATCCGTAGTTAGTAAAGTTGTAGAGGTACCTGACGTCTACAAAATTGTCCACTAGAGCTCGAGCTGATTCGGTCTATATTGGAAACTACATGGCCTCAAAGTAGTGCTCGGTGAAACTGAAACCGGGTTCAGTTAATGATGCCGACTGACAGCTCATGTTCATGGCACGATATCTCTTGAACCATTGAGAACCAGGCTTGGGTAATGTTGACAAAGTTGTAGGGCTACATGTGATCTACAAGTTTGTCAATATGAGTGAAAGCTGGTTTGGCTTGGTTTACAAACTACAAGCTCCTAAAGTAGGCATCAATAAAACTGTAGGGTTAGATTCCAGACTTAGAAAAATTCTAAGTCTTGGAGCTACCTCTCTAGCTGACTTGTGGGCCACTTTTGAGCATGTTAGGGTCAATTTCATAAGATGGTCATATTGAGACTTTTGTTCCCCATGAATTTCTTTACAACTTTGCTTAAGGGTGCACTTCCATACAAGGTCTCTAAATTAAACTTTTTAATTGGTCAAACTAGAGCCTTCTATGGTCAAATGGTGGTCAAACTTTTCTTGGAGGGCAAATTTTGAAATTTTGGTCAACATGAACCTTGTCCCAAATGTTACCCTAAGTATAACTAAGGTGTTGTAGATCATGATTTGCTATCTTACCTTTTTGTTACACCAACTATCAAATACTTTATGAAATCAATCAAACAAACCCTAAACAAACATATGAAAGACATTACATGAAATACTAAACATGGGTTATGCATGTCATGCTTATGCAATTGCAATGCAATTAAGGACTAAACACTTGAGGTGTTACAAGCTGCACCGGCACCGGAGCAGGAGGTGGCGCCGGCGAGGGGGCCGCCGCCACAGCAAGGCCTGCCGGCGCGGCCGGTGGGCACGGCGGAGGGCGAGGTCGTCGAGCCCTCTACCGGAGCCCCGGAAGAAGTGGCGCCGGAGGTTGAGGTGCCGGCTGCGGGGGCACCGGTGGTCGGAGCGCCGGTTCCCGAGTCGGCAGCGGGCGAGGTACCAGCCCCAGAAGCGTCGACGGCGGAGGCGCCAGCTTCAGGGGCACCGGTCGCCGAGGGGCCGGTTACCGCCGAGGGGCGGGTGCCCGTGGTCATTGCCCTCGACGTCTCCCCCCTAGACAGAGGAAAACAGATAATGGGGGTCGACGGGGGCGAGGCCACGGGTCGAGCGGATGCCTCGACTTCTGCTGAGGCCGCGGGGGCTGCGGGCGAGGCCATCGAGGCCGGCCCTTCGACGGGGCCGGGAGGTGCCCCGGCCGCGCCGTCATCGTCGTGGCCTGACTTCGCCGCGCTGGCGATAGCGCGGGCCGAGGAGGAGATCCCGAGGTGGGGAGGGCCGCCCCTTCAGTTTAGGGACGCCGCGAACCTCGACGCCGAGCCCATCCTCACTCTGAATGACAGAGATGAGGTGCATCGCTGGCAGTACCTCGAGGGCGTCCGCCAACATCTCGACCGGTTGCTCCACGTGGCGTCCGACGCCGTTTCGCGGGGTATGCGGGATGCCACCGAGGTACGATTAATCTGTCAGCTTATTTCGTGGCTCTTAGTGTCTTTTTTCTTCGGTTTCATTATCTTTTTCGGTTTTCTTTGAGTTAGGAACTGAAGGAGACCTCCCGCCGCAAGTCACTCTTCATCCGAGGTGAGAGTGGCGTGTGGGCGTCGCTGTCCCGGCAACGGGCCCTGGTCGAGGAGACCCAGAAGAGGCTCGCCGATCGGAGCGCTGAGATGGCGGAGTTGCGCACCGCCTTCCTGACGGTGAAGGAGGAGGCGGTCCAGGCTTGGGCGGCTGAAGCCTCGATGCGCACCGAGGCGGATAAGGCCCGGGAAGAGGCTGCCCAGGCTCGGAGGGACCTCGAGCCCCTGTCGGCGCGGGTCAAGGAGCTCGAGGAGGACGTCTCCCAGGTCAGCCGTCAACGTGACCTCCTCAATGTCCAGATCGGGCAGGTCACAGCCCGGTTTAGCGCGTTGAAGGACGAGATCTCGGGGCTGAACGGGGCCGTCCAAGAGAAGGACGCGGCGCTCCAGACCGCCCGCCAAGAGATCGAGGCACTGAAGGCGACCGTCCGCGAGAAGGACAGCGCTCTCCTGGGGCTCGAGCGGACATGCGGGGGGCTCCGCGACGAGGTTACGGGTTTGAAGACCCACGTCGAAGGTAAATATGACTTGTTGTAGTTATGCCGTCGAGGCCTCGTATCGGGTGCTAATTTTGGCTTGTCGCATTCCAGAGCTGGAGAGTGAGAACCGGGAGGCCCACTCGACCGCCAACTCCCTGCAGAGCCTCCTCGAAGCCGAGACCCAGAGGTCCCAGCTGCTCGAGGGCGCGATTACCACGGTGTGCGATGGTCTGGGGGTCGAGCCCGATGCCGACACCGGAGAAGACGCTCCAGGGAACTGCTTCATCCGTCGGATGGCGGCGCTAGGTCACTTTGCCCGGGAGAAGATACGGGACAGCCTCCACCATGGCGTGAAGAGGGCGCTGGCCGTCGTCCGCTCGGGGTTTGTATTCGACATGGAGCTTGTTGCCGATGGCTTCATCACAGACCCAGAGCGGACGGACGCGGAGAATGAAGACGTCTGCCTAGAGCTGATTGAAGCCGCGGATGGGCCTGGGAGCCGTCTGGCCTCGCTCTTTGAACCCGAGGTGGTTCCGCCTGCTGACGACGAGGGCCTGTGAGCCAGATCTGGGCACGGAGGCCCATGTAATAAGTTAGTTATTTTGATTTTTAGTTGTGGTGGCCCTGGAGGCCGTAAAGACTCGACACATAAACCAGTGCGTGGTTATTTAAGTTTTACTCGAGCCTTTGTTCCCTCTATGGCTTGAATCGTGTTCTCGCATAATCTACTTAGCACGCAGTTGCGCCCTTTGGCGTAAGGGAGCGAGTGGAGGTACCGTAGCCTCGGAGGCGTAAGTGATCCCACGGCTCGACTGCCCTCGAGCTTCAGGGTGCTCTTGCGGTCTCGTAGATCGTGTAAGAACCTGATCTAAGCGACAGTGGGTGTATTCTTTTTCAAAGTTATGAACCGTTATAAGACCTACTTAGCATGCGGTCGCGCCCCTAGAAGGCATGAGGGGTGAGTGGAGGTACCGTAGCCTCGGAGGCGTAGGTGATACTCCTGGCTCGAGAGCCCTTTCGAACCTTAGGGTGCTCTTGCAGCGAAGTCGATCAGAGAAGCGGTTCTTAAATTTAAAAAAGAGTACAAGTTTTTTCAGGGACTGGGGGGTTCCCCCCTTGTAGCCCCCGAGGGAGGGTCGATTCTGGGAGTGCAGAGTCGATCCTTCCTCATTGTGAAATGAAAGTTTGAACATTGCTGTATTCTTTATTGATGAAAAAGGAAATACAAGGCCTCGAGGCTTTCTAAGGAAAGAAGCGACGTAGCTGTTCAATGTTCCAAGCGTTGGTGAAGATTTCGCCTTTCTCGTTGGATAGCTTGTAGGTGCCCGGCTTTAGTACTTCTGCGATGATGTACGGTCCTTCCCATGGTGGCGTGAGCTTGTGACGCCCCTTGGTGTTCTGGTTCCGCCGTAGCACCAAGTCGCCGATGTTGAGGTCTCACCTGCGGACATGTCTGTCGTGGTAGCGTCGGAGACCCTGCTGGTACCTGGCAGAATGCAACAGAGCCACATCTCGGGCTTCCTCGAGCTGGTCGAGGGCGTCCTGTCTTGTGGCGTCATTGTTTCTTTCGTTGTAAGCCTTTAGTCTTGGGGACCCGTATTCGATATCGGTTGGGAGCATAGCCTCGGACCCATAGACTAAGAAGAACGGAGTGAACCCCGTGGCTCGACTCGGCGTTGTCCTTAGGCTCCACAGGACCGAGGGTAGCTCGGCAGCCCATCTTTTGCCATGTTTGCTTAGCTTGTCAAAGATTCTAGGTTTCAGGCCCTGTAGGAGCATGCCATTGGCACGTTCTACTTGGCCGTTTGTTTTTGGGTGAGCCATGGCCGACCAGAGCACGCGAATGTGATGGTGGTCGCAGAAATCCAGAAACTTTTTACCAGTGAACTGGGTGCCGTTGTCTGTGATGATGCAGTTGGGGACCCCAAAGCGATGAATGATGTCGGTGAAGAAAAGCACAGCTTGTTCGGACCTAATGCTGGTGATGGGGCGAGCCTCGATCCATTTGGAGAATTTGTCGATGGCGACGAGCAAGTGGGTGAAGCCGCCTGTTGTCCTCTTTAGAGGTCCGACAAGGTCAAGGCCCCAAACGGCAAACGGCCACGTGATGGGAATGGTTTGTAGAGCATGTGCCGGGAGATGAGTTTGCCTCGCATAGTACTGACAACCTTTACAGGAACGTACTAGCTTGACAGTGTCGGAGACCGCGGTCGGCCAATAGAATCCTTGTCGAAAGGCGTTCCCGACGAGGGTTCGAGGCGCAGCGTGGTGACCGCAAGCCCCCGAGTGCAGGTCGCTGAGCAGATCCCTGCCTTTCTTGTTTGTGATGCAACGTTGGAGGACGCCAGTAGGGCTGCGTCGGTACAGCTCCCTACCGTCGCCAACGATCACAAAGGTTTTGGCCCGGCGAGCGATCCGTCGAGCCTCGGTCTTACTCGAGGGAAGGTCCCCTTGGATGAGGTAATCGAGGTACGGAGCACGTCAGTCAAGCTCGGGGTCAGACGGTGGGGTCGACCCTTCCACCTGCATGGCTTCGGCCCCGGTCGAGGGGGCTTCTGCCTCAGGTGGGGGGTCGAGTGACGTCCCGTCGACCCCTCCGTCTGGCCCAAGGTCGATGGATGGCCGCTGGAGATCTTTCGCGAAAACGTCTGGTGGAACCGTAGTTCGACTGGACGCGATTTTCGCGAGTTCGTCGGCGGCCTCATTATACCTGCGTGCGATGTGGTTGAGCTCGAGGCCGTGAAACTTGTCCTCGAGGCGCCGCACTTCTTGGCAGTAAGCCTCCATTTTGGGGTCGTGGCAGCTCGAGCTCTTCATGACCTGATCGATCACTAGCTGGGAGTCGCCTCGAATATCAAGGTGTCGGACCCCGAGCTCGATGGCAATTCTCAGCCCCGTGACGAGTGCCTCGTATTCGGCGACGTTGTTGGACGCGGGGAAATGGAGCCGGATGACGTAGCGCATGTGAGCCCCGAGGGGTGAGATGAAGAGCAAACCCGCGCCTGCTCCTGTTTTCATCAACGACCCATCGAAGTACATGGTCCAGAGCTCGGCCTGGAGCTGTGTGGGAGGGAGCTGGGTGTCGGTCCATTCAGCCAGGAAATCTGCCAATACCTGTGACTTTATAGCTTTACGTGGCGCATAAGATAAGGTCTCGCCCATGAGCTCGACCGCCCACTTGGCAATCCTACCCGAGGCTTCCCGGTTCTGGGCTATCTCTCCCAGGGGGAAAGAAGAAACCACAGTAACCGGGTGGCCCTCGAAGTAGTGTCGGAGCTTGCGCCATGTCAAGATGACAGCATATAGCAGTTTCTGGATTTGAGGATACCGGGCCTTGGTTTCCGAGAGCACTTCGCTAATGAAATAGACCGGCCTCTGGACGAGCAAGGTGTGAGCCTCCTCGGCCCGTTCGACGACCAGGACCGCGCTTACTACTTGTGACGTTGCAGCGGCGTAAAGTAGGAGCGGTTCTCCTGGGGTCGGAGGGACGAGAATTGACGAGTTAGAGAGCGTGACCTTGAGTTTTGTGAGGGCTTCCTCGGCCTCGAGGGTCCATGAAAAGTGTTCCGATTTCTTCAGGAGGCGGTACAGAGGGAGCGCTTTTTCGCCGAGGCGCGAAATGAAACGGCTGAGCGCCGCCAAGCAGCCCGTGACCCTCTGCACGCCCTTCAGATCTCGGATGGGGCCCATCCTGGTTATCGCAGCGATTTTTTCTGGATTGGCTTCGATGCCTCGCTTGGACACGATGAACCCTAAAAGCATGCCTCGAGGGACGCCAAAAACGCATTTTTCTGGATTGAGCTTGATATTCTTAGCCCGGAGGCATTTGAAGGCAATGTCGAGGTCGTCTACTAGATCATCGGCTTGTCTGGTCTTGACTACGATGTCATCGACGTATGCCTCGACGGTTGACCCGATGTGTTCTCCGAAAACATGTTGCATGCATCGCTGGTACGTTGCCCCTGCGTTCCGGAGACCGAAGGGCATCGTAACATAGCAATACATGCCGAACGGGGTGATGAATGAAGTCGCGGGCTGGTCGGACTCCTTCATTTTGATCTGATGGTAACCGGAATAGGCGTCTAAGAACGAAAGAGTTTCACATCCCGCAGTTGAATCAACGATTTGATCAATGCGTGGCAAGGGAAAGGGAACTTTTGGACATGCTTTATTCAAACTAGTATAGTCTACACTCATCCTCCATTTCCCACTCTTTTTCTTAACTAATACAGGATTAGCTAGCCACTCGGGATGGTGAACTTCCTTGATGAACCCGGCCTCCAGTAGCTTGTGAATCTCCTCGCCGATGACCCTGCGCTTCTCCTCGTCGAAGCGGCGCAGGCGTTGCTTCACCGGTTTGGATCCGGCCCGGATCTCCAAGGCGTGCTCGGCGACTTCCCTGGGTATGCCCGGCATATCCGAGGGACTCCACGCAAAGATGTCGACGTTTGCGCGGAGAAAGTCGACGAGCACGGCTTCCTATTTCGGATCGAGGGTGGCGCTGACGTTCAGCGCCTTCCCGTTGGGATCAGCGGGGTCGAGGGGCACGAGCTTGACGTCTTTCGCGGGCTCGAAGCTGCCGGCGTGGCGCTTTGGGTCGGGAATCTCGTTGGCGAGACCGTCGAGGTCTGCAGCCAAAGTCACCAACTCCAAAACAGCCTCGCCGTGCTCGACACACTCGACGTCGCATTCGTAGGCGTGTTCATACGAGGGCCCCACAGTGATGACGCCGTTTGGGCCGGGCATCTTGAGCTTGAGATAGGTGTAGTTTGGCACAGCCATGAACTTGGCGTAGCACGAGCGCCCGAGGATGGCGTGGTATGTCCCACGGAATCCGACCACCTCGAAGGTGAGGATCTCCTTCCTGAAGTTGGCCGGTGTGCCAAAACAAACGGGCAGATCGACCCGTCCGAGGGGTTCCGCCCGCTTCCCTGGCACAACCCCGTGGAAGCCCCCGACGCTAGGCTGGAGGCGCGCTCTCTCGACCCCCAGGAGGTTGAGGGTCTGGGAGTAGATGATGTTGAGGCTGCTTCTGCCGTCCATGAGTACTTTGGTGAGGCGTGTGTTGGCGATGACGGGATCAACGACAAGAGGGTAGACCCCCGGATTGGGGACGTAGTCAGGATGATCATCACGGTCGAAAGTGATGGCCACCGCAGACCAGTCGAGGAAACGAGGGACCGCCGTTTGTACGGAGAAAACCTCTCGCCGCTCTCGCTTGCGCTGGCGCGCTGAGAGGCGGGTCGAGGGTCCTCCGTAGATCATGAAGCAGTCGTGGATCTCGGGGAACCCCTCATCCTTGTCATCACCCTTTGGGTCTTCCTTCTTGTCGGTGTTCTTGCTGCCTGCGCCCTCGAAGTACCTGCGGAGCATATGACAATCCTCGAGATTATGGTTAATGGGTCCCTTGTGGTAAGGGCATGGCTCTTTAAGCATTTTGTCGAAGATGCCCCCGCCGGGGGGGCCTCGAGGCTTCTTGCGTTCGGTAGCGGCGACAAGCTCGTCGGCCGGGGCCTCGAGCTTGCCCTGCTGGCCTTTCTTCTTCTTGCGGTTGTTCCTCTTGGAGCCCCGGGTGGAGCTCGCGGGATCGTCGGTCTTCTGCTTCCCCGTGTCCTGCTCGCCGCCAAAGATGGCACCAACTGCCTCCTCGCCGGCGGCAAAGTTGGTGACGATGTCCATCAGCCCGTTGGCGGTGAGGGGGGTGTGACGGCCTAACTCTCGGACCAACTCTTTGCAAGTGGTGCCCGAGAGGAAAGCCATGATCACGTCGGAGTCGGTGACGTTGGGGAGCTCGGTACGTTGCCTGGAGAAGCGCCGGATGTAATCCCGGAGGGATTCACCAGGTTTCTGCTTGCAACTCCGGAGGTCCCACGAGTTGCCGGGGCGCATGTAAGTTCCCTTGAAGTTTCCCTCGAACACCCTCACGAGGTCATCCCAGTCGTGGATCTGTTGAGGCGGGAGATCCTCGAGCCAGGCTCGAGCGGTGTCGGAGAGGAACAGGGGGAGCTGTCGGATGATGACCCGGTCGTTGGTGGCCCCGCCCAGCTGACACGCCAAGCGGAAATCGGCGAGCCAAAGTTCGGGTTTGGTCTCGCCGTTGTACTTGGCGAGAGTCGTGGGAGGGCGAAACCGTGCCGGGAGTATCGTTTCACGGATAGCCTTACTGAAGACCCGAGGGCCCGAAGGCTCAGGTGAAGGGCTTCGATCTTCCGAGCTGTCATAGCGTCCACCCCTGTGCACATGGTAACCTCGAGCCGCGCCGTCACCGTGCTTGCGCGTGCGGCGCTCGACGATGTTGCCACGGGTGTCTCGAGGTCCATGGTCGTGAGTGACGGGTTCAGGGGCGGGAGCCATCCGGATCCGTCGGGCAGGTTCGGGATGAACCGATGCTTCTCTCTCTTGCCGAGAGGGCTCTGCGAGCCGCTCCGAGGCGGGCTCGCGTCGCCTCGAGGCAGAGCTCTCGGCCTGCTGCAAGGCAGCGGTCTCGAGGAGCTCTCGGATCTCATCTCGAGCCCGGCGGGCATCGGGGTTCGACGGCTCGGGCATGTTCTGGAGGAGCATGGCGGCGGCGACGACGTTCTGGCTGGCTCGAGCGAAAACCGGGGGGTCGACGGCCCGGTCCTCGTCGATGCGACGGTTGACGTCGCGAGCTCTCTCGCGAGCTCTCCCGCCAGGCGCGCGTTCCGCACGCTCACGCTCGAGGGTTTGCTGGAGTAGATACAGGTTTTGCCGTTCTTCGTCAAGCTTTTCCTGCAACTCGCGGATTTGCTCGAGCTGCATTCCTTGATCCGCAAGGATTTGAGCTTCGTCCCGGTCGGCGGGGTGCTCGACATGAGGTGTCGTGTGCCCTCCTTCGGCTAGCTCCTCTTCCTCCGAATCCGACGTGCTTTCAACGTCGACGTTGAAGCACTCGCGAGTCGGATCGTAGGTGTCGTCAGCCGAGTCGGAGTCAGGGGCGCTGAAATAATAGTATGACGGGGGAATGCATGGCCGTTGCGGGTCGCCACTGGGGTTGTGTCGTGGGGAAGCGGTCACACGGGGTTCTGTTTCTGGCGCCTCAGTAGAGTCCAGATAATCAGAAGCCGGCGTGGACGCGACGAGGTCCAGAGTGGAGCGTAGATGGTGCCCGGGGAGTTCCTCATAAGCACTCAAGCAAGTGCTTACGGAAGAAGCATACACCTGGGCAGCCGAAACTAGCCCAAACGGAAACGGCGAAGGCGATGTTGCTGCCCACGCCGGAAGGGGTGCACGGGGCAGTGGCGTTGCCCCGGGCGGAGGAGCGGCGGGGTTCTCCGTTGGCATATCGTCCTCGGCCAGGCTTATCCTACCCAGACCTTCCACGAGGAAATCTGGGCCGACGTCTGGCTGGGAAGTGCCGGAACGGGGAACCCCATCACCCTCCGCGAGGTGGAGACGATGGTTGCGCCGGGCTCGCCGCCGTCGGGCGGCTCGCGCCTGCCTGGAGCGACGGTACAGGCGGATTGCTCCCCCAGGCTGGGAGAGCTCGTAATCCTCGTCGGTAGGGTGCCTTGGCGGGAGTAGGACCATATCGTAGCCGTAGCCGAGCGACATGAACTCCAAACTCCCGAACCAGATCACCGTGGCCAACGGGATAGGGCGTTCGGGGTCAGCCATCCAGGAAAAAGGCGGGAAAGCGACGTTGGCACGCAGCGTCCCCTACCTGGCGCGCCAACTGTCGGTGTTCGGACCCGAGGGGGTCCTAGACCAACGAGTAAATGCTGCGTGTCCCTTTCCTGGATGGTGATGTAAGGAGAACACACGGGGGTTTATCCTGGTTCAGGCAAGAGAAGGCCCTACGTCCAGTGGGGGTGAGAGAGGTTTGTATTTCCTTGCACCGAGGTGCTTGCGTAGGGGTTACAAGCTTGCGAGAGAGGGCGTCGAGCCCAAGTCTCAAAGGAAAAAAAGAAAGAGTACAAGATGATTGCTTGAGATGTTGATCTCTGTCTTGTATATGGCTAGTTGTTCGTCTGTTGTCGTCTCTGCCCGCCCCTTGTGAAGCCCCGGCCTGCCTTTTTATAGGACGAGAGGAGGCCAAGGCGAGGGGGAGCCTTAAAATGATGTTTTGTCGATCCCTGTTGAGGTGACTGTAGCGACGTGCCGTAGAAATGGGAGGCCATCCCTGGGCACGTGATGTCGTGGAGGACGAGGTGTTGAAATGACCCAGAGCGCCGTGCCATACCGTCCTTCCTCCCCTGTTGCGCCGTGTTGAGGGTCGAGGCCGGGTCGAGGCCGAATGGATAAGTCCGAATCCCAGGAATTACGGTGTACGGGCTTTGTCGTATTCTCCCTCGAGGGTTGCTAGTGATGCATAGTGTTAGGTATGGTGGGTACAGTGACGTTTTTCACCTCCCATCACGGGATGGGCGGTAAAACAGTGAGGACTGACACTGGTATTGTTCCCACGTCGACCCAGACCGCGGCCATGCCGGTAGGTGGTAGTTGGTGGTTGTATTAAATGCCATGACTTTTTGTCCCGTGGTAGGTGAGACAGAGGGGGTCGAGCGCCTCGACCCGGGCTCACGCGAGTCGGAGCGCTCCCGGGGGGCGATCGAGCCTCGTGCGGGTCGGAGCGCGGTCGAGGCCTCCCGTCGAGGGGGCCTCGTACGAGTCGGAGACAGGACGCGGTCGAGGCATTCCGTCGAGCCGGCCTCGTACGAGGCGGACCTGTCGCACATTTTTAAGTGGGCTGTGTTTCGTCGTGGCTTAGCCGTTTTAACTTTTATTCTTCGTTAAATGTGGGTACCCCTATAGTATTGGTACCGACACATACTGAGCATCTAATTTAGTTGTCACATACACAAACTAGTGCTACACACGTGACAGATCATAGGCCGAGCCTTCTTTTACTTCTTGTACGGGGCTGTCAAGTATCACCTGTGCCCATTCTCAGCCTGCTAGCCCGGCAATGAGTACAAGAAGTAAAAGAAGGCTCAGCCTATGATATGTCATGTGTGTAGCACTAGCTTGCGTACATGACAACTAATTTAGCTGCCTAGTATGTGTGAACTGAATTTTTTAGAATGTCCAGTACGTGCGAACTAAATTTATTTGAGATGTCAGAAATGTGTGAATTGATATTATAATGTCCGAAAAAATATGTGTGCTTATGTTGTGCTATAGGAGTAATTTTCTCAAAATTATGTTCCAAGTGAAAATAATACTAAAAAATAGAACATATCCAATCTACAAGTACCTGTAAACCATACAGTACACAATTTGAATTATAAAATATATAAAAATCAAATCTAAACTATGAAAAAACAATGATTTAGCGTCTAGGGGTAAAATCGATTTTTTGCCTCCCATCTAACACCGTTACATGGTCAAATTGACGGAAAGACCAGATAAGGAATCGAAAGTTGAATTAGAGGCCAAATAGGTAAGTTTAAAATTTTTAGGGCAAAAAAATAGGGATGAGTTTTAAGAGGGCCATACCTCTTTCATTATCCTCGGTTCCTAAGGAATTTAATTGTGTGGGCGATGGGCTCACAGCACCGTGCGTGCGCCCCCCTGCCGGATGAATGACACGTGGATGAGAATTTGATTAGACGGCAGCTGTGAACAACCACTCCCCTGAAGCCACGGACCAAAACCGATGCATGCATGCGCGAGTCAACCTGTTATGTAGAGGAGCTGCTCAGCGGCCATACGATTTAATGCTACTCCACGTATCGGCAATCCAGTCTAGAAGCGCATCTGACGACATCGTGAGCCTGTCGCCCACCCAATTAATTGTCGGTGAGTTGCTTTAGAAAACGCACGAAAACTGGCATCCTGTACCCATCCGAATAAACTGCTTTTTATCATGTGTTCGCGATGTGTGCCCAAACCTACGACAGCGACGACGAACGAGGAAGCGATCGCACCTATCCAGATGTTGTCGGCCTAGTCACACAACGGCACAAGTGGGTTCGGAAGTCTAAGAAGTAGCATGCTGGTTGCTGCCAATGATCTAATAAGTCAGCACACGTCATCATCGTGATGTCCCTTGAAGAAGTCATTGAGTAAAACTACATGATACATTATATTGCTAATGTACTGTGAGAGTTTGAATTCAATGTTCCATTTGAAATTTTCCATGCATTTCTCAATAGTTAAGTAAGATTTTTTTTTCTCGAATACGCAGGAGAACTGCTATCCTTGTATTAATAGTAGAGAAAAGTTAAGCAAGATATTACTACTAAGAAAATGACTTTTTGTAGTTTGATGATCCACGGCCTGCAAGATTTTGTGTTAGTCTTTAACCTCTATTTCATATTTTTTGAGTTAAACAAAATTTCTAATAGTAAACCATATTTTAGTATTTTTAAGTACTCCATCTATTCTAAATTATAAGTTATTTTAACTTTTTTGGAAGAGTCAAAACATCTCACGAAAACTGAGGTGGTGTACTTGTACTGTATGAACTACGGCCAAGTCCATCGCTTGACCTTATATAAAGAAAAAGTTCATCGCTTGAAACACATCACATGGCTACGAGAGATTTCTTGTCGTTGAGTCATTGAGCATGATTTTAGAAAACGCACGAAAACTGGTATCCTGTACCCATCCGAATAAACTGCTTTTATCATGTGTTCGCGGTGTGTGCCCAAACCTACGACAGCGACGAATATTCTAACTTATTTTTTGCCCCGGCAGCAGTCCCTCATTTTCCCATTGGCTCAGCAGCAGAAACAAGGTGGTGTACTTGTACTGTATGAACTACGGCCAAGTCCATCGCTTGACCTTATATAAAGAAAAAGTTCATCGCTTGAAACACATCACATGGCTACGAGAGATTTCTTGTCGTTGAGTCATTGAGCATGATTTTAGAAAACGCACGAAAACTGGTATCCTGTACCTAAAAATGCAGGCGGGGCGGGTTCTTAACATTACCCACCTGCTCGCTCCGCAAAATAATTGTTTGTGGCTGTTGCGGTTAAGCTGCTAATTGTTCGTGGACTATTATCCTTTGAGCCTGCCGAGCCCGCAACAAAAGCGAAAGCCCGCTACAGACCCACAAAAACCCGCAACTACCGTCGCCGCTGCTATGGATGTCGTGCTCCTCTCCTGAAACCTGCCGCTACTGTTGTGACTGACGACGACGTGCTGAGGGAGGCCTGCAGGCTGGGCTACCTCCTCGCCGGCTCCATCTTCCTCAACAGCATCCAGCCGGTGCTCTTAGGCGTGGCCATCGGAGCCGGCTGGCAGGCGCTCGTCGCCTTCGTCAACATAGGCAGCTACTGCTTCGTCAGCATCCTGCTGGCGGCGCTCTTCGGCTTCAAGCTAGTAAGCATGGATGCAATGGTAAAAACAAAAAAAAGAAATGGAATTCGAAAGTTCATTCTGATCAATGTGTGTAACCTCTGTACATAATTACATGACATTCTGATCAAATGAAATCTGCAGGGGATTTGGTTGGGCATGACACTCGGAACTCTGCTTCAGACCGCTATCCTTGTGTTCATTTCATACAGGACGAGGATCAAGTGGGAGAAACAGTTTTTTTTAACAAGTGGGAGAAACATAAACTACACTAACGGTAGACAGCAGCAGCCTGCCGCGGTGCCTGCGTGGGCGCGGCCAATTGGCAATGCCAAAACAAAAGTTAAGAACACTCAATTAGTCTTGTATAATTTTACGGTGGCTAAAAAATTCTTGTTTACCCAGGAAGAACGTATTTACAGAGAGCTGTTGCGGATCTTACGGGTTTTACAGTCAAGTTTGTTGTGTCCGCGGAGCATTTGTCCGCAAGGTCCGCAGCTTAGTGGCTAGCCACAGACCCGCTAATAAACTTTGCGGCAAGCAATGCGGGTTAGCGGCCGGCCGCGAACGAACCCGCCTGCCAGGCTACCTGTACCCATCCGAACAAACTGCTTTTATCATGTGTTCGCGGTGTGTGCCCAAACCTACGACAGCGACGACGAACGAGGAAGCGATCGCACCTATCCACATGTTGTCGGCCAAGTCACACAACGGCACAAGTGGGTTCGGAAGTCTAAGAAGTAGCATGCTGGTTGCTGCCAATGATCTAATAAGTCAGCACACGTCATCATCGTGATGTCCCTTGAAGAAGTCATTGAGTAAAACTACATGATACATTCCGCCTGTTGGGCTGCTCTTATCAGCACGGCTTACCAGCCGTGGAACAGTATTTTTCTCATAACAAAACAGACACAGCCGGCTTATAAGCCGCAGAAACAGCCTGCCGAACAGGGTGATTATATTGCTAATGTACTGTGAGAGTTTGAATTCAATGTTCCATTTGAAATTTTCCGTGCATGTCTCAATAGTTAAGTAAGATTTTTTTTCTCGAATACGCAGGAGAACTGCTATCCTTGTATTAATAGTAGAGAAAAGTTAAGCAAGATATTACTACTAAGAAAATGACTTTTTGTAGTTTGGTGATCCACGACCTGCAAGATTTTGTGTTAGTCTGGAATTTAATTGTGTGGGCGATGGGCTCACAGCACCGTGCGTGCGCCCCCCTGCCGGATGAATGACACGTGGATGAGAATTTGATTAGACGGCAGCTGTGAACAACCACTCCCCTGAAGCCACGGACCAAAACCGATGCATGCATGCGCGAGTCAACCTGTTGTGTAGAGGAGTTGCTCAGCGGCCATGTGATTTAATGCCACGCCACGTGTTGGCAATCCAGCCTAGGGCCGCATCCACAGCACCGTGAGCCTGTCGCCCACCCTGGGCTCACAGCACCGTGCGTGCGCCCCCTGCTGGATGAATGACATGTGGATGAGAATTTGATTAGACGGCAGCTGTGAACAACCACTCCCCTGAAGCCACGGACCAAAACCGATGCATGCATGCGCGAGTCAACCTGTTGTGTAGAGGAGCTGCTCAGCGGCCATGCGATTTAATGCTACGCCACATGTCGACAATCCAGTCTAAAGACGCATCCACAGCACCATGAGCCTGTCGCCCACCCAATTAAATTCCGTTCCCCTGGTGTCCCAGAGAAGAACCCCTGCAGAATCACGAGGCTGGGCCAGCTCGCACTAAGGATGAAAACGGTCGGAAACGGTCAAAAACGGACTTACGAAATAGAAAACGAAATCGGTTAGTTCGGTACATTTCTACATTTTAGCAATTAAAAAATATAAAAAAATGGTTAAAAATGGTTGTGAAACCAATTAAAACTGACAATTTTTTATATTTGAAAACGGAATCATAATATAGAAAACGAAAACGGTCGGTTCGGGATATTTCCCTTCCGTTTTCATCCTTACCTCGCACCACCAGATGGGAGTCCAATCCCTTTCCGGCCGGCCGCCTCCATGCTCTCCGTCTCCCTCCCCGCCCCGCCCCGCGCCCGCGTTGGCGTTGCTCTCCTGCTCCCCAACCAAACTGTTACCCGCGTCCCCCAACCATAAATAACCTCACCCCTCTCCCTGCGCCCGCCCTCTTCCCATGCACGCCCGCTTCCGTTTCCACTTCCCGCCGCAATAAACAAGTCGAGGTGCGGCGGCATTGCCGAGATTTCCGTGATTCTTGCACTTCTTGGTTGTCTATCTACTACGGCTTCGTTGGCTCACCTCTTCTTTTCGTTCTCTTCTTGGCTGCTGCAGTTGGGAGTTTGCTTCGGTTGGGCCGGGGGTTCAGTTCGTTCGTTCTTTGTTGGAGTGGAGAATTCAGTCGGCGGCGATGGGTATCCTCTCGCTCATCACCGGCAAGGCGGGCGCCAGCGGGTTCGGGTCCGCGTCCACGGCGGAGCAGGTCACCGACGGCGTCGACGCCAGCCGCCTCACCGTCGTTATCACAGGTAATCCGTTAAACCACCGGCAGATTTGTAGAAAAGAATATTCCTCTTCTATAATGACGATGATGCTAGAAGATGATGATGATGCTAGAACATACTGTTTCTTGCGTTGGTGAATGAGTGGCGCTTCCTGCTGTTATGTTGCTTGATGAAATTGAAATTAGCCGGTTTTATTTCCTCTGTGATTGCCGCTGCTTTAGATTCTCGACAACTTCCCTTTTTGGGCGCTTGATAAGGAGGTGTGGGTAGATCTTCACCTGCCACTACTAATTTGCGTGGCAGGCCAGATGCACACCCCTGATTTAATTTCTGATTGTACATGTTGCTGTCACTGGGTTTTCTCGCAACTGTACTGGTCGTTGTTTTATGAGCCGTACGTGCATACGCAGCCTCGTCTATGGCGCATGGAATCTTGCCTCTTCAATGATTATGTTGTTGAAAAGCGTGACACCATCATGCCCTGCATAGTGCTCTTTCTCAGAACTCTACTGAATCTAGGCCCGTTTAGTTCCCAGAAAATTTTACAAAATTTTTCATCGTCACATCGAATCTTTAGACACATGCATGAAACATTAAATATAGATAAAAAATAAAACTAATTACACAGTTCAGACGAAATGAACGAGACGAATCTTTTAAGCCTAATTAGACCATGATTGGACACTAATTGTCAAATAACAACGAAAAGTACTACAATGCCATTTTGCTAAAAATTTGGCAACTAAACCGGCCCCTACTGATGCTTAGATTTCAACTGAGTCTACTGATGCTTAGATTTCAACTCAGGCCTTGTTTAGATTCCAAAATTCACCCCTAAATTTCACTATGCAAAAGAAGATTCCCATCACATCAAAATGTCGGCATATATATGGAGTACTAAATGTAGATGAAATCAAAAACTAATTGCACAGTTTTATTGTACTTTGCGAGACGAACATTTTGAGTCTAATTAATCAAAATTTGGACAATTATTACCACTAAAAAACAAAAATGCTACAGTACTCGGGGTGGCACTGTGCAGATTTGGCCACCCCCGAGTCGGGGATCTAAACGAGGCCTCAATCTACCTCTCAACTTTTTCCTGGAATACCATGCTTTGTACAGTAGTCACCAACATTTTTGCAGTCCGGTACTTGTCACTTTGTTTGTAATCTCACTGTGGAATCTCACGTCTTTTTTTTTGGGTTGTGTTGGTAGCTTTTTCGTAAGGAAACATCCTTTTTATGTGAACTATTCGTCATTCGATGGTCGGGTTTACGGTTTGGACCTAGATTTATGAGTTTGCTGTGATATCTTTGTGTATGAAATTGACTGTCAACTACTTCTTGTTGCCACTAGCTTTCTCACAACTGCACTAGTGAATGTTGAGATGTATGCCAAGTTTTCCTGTGAACTATATATAACTACCAACTAACATCTCCTTACAGTGACCTGCATCTTACTGAAAATTACACTAGAACCTGTGAGCAAGTAGTGAAGGACTTATATGCATCAGAAGTCAAAGCTATTATTCTCCAGTGTAGTTCGAGAAAAAAAAATTAGAAGCTATTATATTAGATGATGGTTTCCTACTCAACACTGTGGTTACATTACAGTGGGATGATGGATTTTCCTTTTTACTTTTTTTTTCTAAAAGATGGATATTTCTTCCTTTTTGTGTGGAAAAGGAGAGTTTGAGCTTGGGCCCACGTGGTCCTTTGGCACAATCATTTTTGTGTGGTCTTGAATCAATTGTCCATAGTGTAATGTTGTCTGAACTTTTTCGAATTAGCACTGCTGGCAACTGTACCCGCTTTTATTGCAATGCATCTTTTGTTTTCGTGGTAGTTTGATATAGGGTGTGTTTAGATCCATTGAAAAGTGCACTATGCAAAATAAGATTCCCCGTCACATCAAACTTGCGATACATGTATGGAGTAATAAATGTGGATAAAATCAAAAACTAATTGCACAGTTTGGTTGTACTTTGCGAGACGAACGTTTTGAACCTAATTAGTCAATGATTGGACAATTATTACCAAATACAAACGAAATGCTACAGTGTATTTTGACACTTCAAATTTTGGATCTAAACACAGCCATACTTTTATCAGAATTGCCAATGCCTCACCAGTGGTAATATAACCCCAACACTATATTGTACTAGTTTGTTGACTTCCTGTAAGTCTTAAGTACCTTGTTTTCAATATATAACTGCTTATCCATGTGCAAAGAAAAGTTGGTGGGAACTGCGATGATGTGGCAGCAAAAACCTGCACCAATGTATCTGTATCATTATTCTGACGTGACCACAATTTATGAACTGGAGCACATTTCCACCTCTCCTTTGCTGGTACATAATTTCTCACAGCAATGTCATTCCATACAGTGGCTAGTGTAACGAGGTCAACAATGCAGGATCCTTTCAGTTAGATGTCTATCATCTTCTATCCGTTTCATTTCACTATCATATTTTGGGGGCCTGTTTCTCGCTTAACTTTACAAAAAGTTGGAGCACCCATTCCTTTTCCCTAGGGTTAGTTGCGCGTTGATTATTTGCATTTATTAAAAAACAATCCCAGTAATGTTCAATCTTGCATGGAAGCCTTCCTAAAAGACTTTAGGTTAGTGTGTTGGTTTCGACATTGAAAATGAAATTGTTGGTAGAGCAGGGATATGAAGCTTCGATGGAATCTATTGTTTTTAGTGGAGTAATCTGATGCCATTTCCACCACTTATGTTTGTTGGGAACTTGGAATGTATGAAAGTAGAGTAGTTCTGGAATTTTTGCTCACAAGGGTGTACAAAAATGCTCAGGAAATCCAAGGTTGGATCAAAAGGGAGTTTGCATTGAGATTTTACCATTACAGCAGTTTGTTCACTATTTTCTTTTCGTTTGTGTTATTTTAGCAGCTTTAGCCCTTATTTCCTTGTTGGTTTGAACTGTGGGTTTATGTGTTTCTTAATCATGTGGCTCAGGACAATTTATTCTTTTTCTCGAGTTTGTAAGCTTTCCTTTTACAGATTTTACTGCCATCATTTATAGTTAAGTAAAATTGAGGTCAAGTACAACCGGCACTCATTCCCAAGAAGGCCAAGATATGGAAAATCTATAGATTTCCTAATTCTTGAAACTTGTAATTTTTTTCATATATCAGGAGGAGCTAGTGGCATTGGTCTGGAGACCTCAAGAGTCTTCGCCCTGAGAGGAGCCCATGTGGTCATTGCTGCTAGAAACACAGAGGCTGCATCAGAAGCAAGGAAGACCATCATGGAGAAGAACCCAACAGCACGTATCGATGTTCTGAAGCTTGACCTCAGCTCCCTCAAGTCTGTCAGAGCTTTTGCGGACCAGTTCAACTCAATGAAACTTCCTCTGAACATCCTGATGTAACCCTCTTCGCCTCTTGTTGTGCTTGATTTTCTTTGATATATGTCTATTTTAGCGCTTTCCTCTTTGCACCGAATTAAGCATTGAGGAATCCTTTTCTGTTCCACAGAAATAATGCAGGTGTGATGTTCTGCCCTTTTCAACTGTCTAAAGATGGGGTTGAGATGCAATTTGCGACCAATCATCTCGGTATTCTCTCACTGACAACATGTCTTACTTAAAACAGCTAAAATGAGTCTCATTGTCCAGTACTGACTTTGTTTTATCAGGACATTTTCTGCTCACCAATCTCCTCCTTGATACTATGAAAGCCACTGCCAAGTCTACGGGTATTGAGGGTCGCATTGTGAACTTGTCATCAGTTGCCCACCACCATACTTATCCAAAGGGAATTGACTTTGATAAACTCAACGATGAGAAAATGTATGTGTATTTATGGTTCTTTGTAGGAATTGACTGTTGATCTGCAAGTAATGATCTTTTATTGGCAGATACAATGACAAGATGGCTTATGGACAGTCTAAGCTGGCAAACTTACTGCATGCGAAGGAGCTCTCTAGAAGGCTGAAGGTATTTTTTTGGGGTATCCTCCATGTTTATTACTCTTTCGGGAAGGATAGAAACCTGAAGAGAAACAATTTGTCCATCATGGCCCTGATGTTTTGGCCTGCTTCACTATCACGAGGCGCTAACTGTAAGGGGCAACTAGTAAGCAATAGCCATTGCAAACTTTGTGATTTAGATAACTTCAGATCCTTAGGGATCTTTGATACATATCAATATGACTTCCATGAATTTTATGATCCCGTTCCCTTTTACATATGTATCAAATTCATGGTTGTGATGTAGGCTTACACTGGTTAAAACTCTGAAACATACTCCTGGTTCTCAAATTATGTGCCATCCTTCAGGATCCTGTTCTGACGCACCATTATTTCTATGTTTGTAAACAGGAAGAAGGAGCAAACATCACAGTTAACAGTGTCCATCCTGGATTGATCATGACCAATTTGATGAGGCACTCCTTTGTTCTCATGAGTATGCTCTCTGTTTCTTGTTTTCTCACAGAGAATATTTGTTCTTAGGTCAGCTAGGAACACTTATCTTCCGATAATATTCTGAAGCACCTTGTTTTCTCTTGCAGAGGTGCTTCAGGTTGCCACTTACATACTGTGGAAGAATGTACCCCAGGTTTGGAACCAGATCATTGCATTTCATGTTTGTAGCCAGTTTATTGATAGTGATAACACTAAAAAACATGGTCATATGGTGAAAGTAATGAATCTAATATCATTTCACAACTTGTGTTCTGAAAATTTGCATATCCATTTTTCAGGGAGCCGCAACTACTTGTTATGTAGGACTGAACCCTCAACTCAAGGGAGTGACAGGAAATTACTTTGCTGACTGCAACGTGGAGAAGACGAGCAAACTGGCAAGGAGCGAGGAGTTGGCGAAGCAACTCTGGGACTTCAGCGAGGAGCTGATCAAGTCTGCGAAATGAGATGAGAGCCGAAAGAGCTGGATCAGAGAAATGTTCTGTTCCTGCTTGGCATCTGGTGGTACGAGTGATGACTGGTTAATATGTACTCCCTCCATCCCAAATTATAAGACGTTTGACTTTTTTGACACCAAGTTTGACCACTCGTCTTATTCAAAAATTTGTGCAAAATATCAATTCTTTTATCGTGGCTTGGTATATTAATAAAAGTTCCTCAAGAATGACTTAAATTTAACTATATTTGTACAAATTTTTTGAATAAGACGAGTGGTCAAATTTGGGATCAAAAAAGTCAAACGTCTTATAATTTGGGATGGAGGGAGTAGCAGTGGTTATTAGGAACCTGAGCGATGGCTGGACCTCATGGTGTTCAGAAATAAAATCTGTTTGCTTTCCTAGATTAATTAGTCTGGTGTGGCAAAGATCAACTTGTAGTGCTGTTAATATCTGTTCAATATACGTGCAGCTCAGTTCTGGCTTGAAATTCAGAGTCGTGTTCGTGTGTGCCTGAAACATTCGATTCCCATTAGTGTTTGATTCTTTTTTGTTATTTGGTTCAGCATCTGAATTGTGAATACACAGCTCTTGTGTTGTTACATTCTGAACATCCCTGCTGGCTTGCCACTGACACTAGAAGAAAAGATCCAAGATTCATATATACACGATGCACCACAAAATTACTGCTTCATGTATGTAAACACACACGGCCTATACTTGTTCTATAAAGGCTGCCGGCGAAGATGGCTCGTCGTCGTGTTCATCCTCCCACACCCCAACGGCCGTGGTGAACCAGACGGCGCCGGTTACCACGACGACGGCGAACACGAGGGGCACGATGACGTCGGGCCTTGCCCGTCCGAACATGCCGGCGGGCACGCAGACGGCGTCCCACGGCGGCCCGTCGAGCGGCAGGCCGACGGCGAACCCGCCACCGCCGCCTGTGGTGCCCGGGCACGCCCGGGAGAGCGGCGCCCCGGGCCCGACGGCCCAGACGAAGGCGAGCTCCGGCGCGAACGCCGCCACGGCCACGGCCGTAGTGGCCACCGCCGTCCACGCGGCCGCGTAGAGCAGCAGCACGCGGCGCGCGAGGGGGCCCGCGAGGGAGAGGGAGGGGAAGGGGAACACCATGGGGATGCCCGCCCGACCGGCTGCGAGGATTGCTGGTGAGCTTGCGCGCGCGGTCTGAGGTTTATTAGCGGGAGCGGCTGTGCTGTGCTGGTGCTGCTGGTTCGGGTGGGTGAAGAGGATTTGGCGGGAGAGCAGGTGACCGGTGGCACTTGCCTGCACCGGCTCCGCAGGCAGGCTAATGGGCCCCACCTTCTCTGGACCTCTGGTGGGCTGTATACGTAACAGTTCAGTATGCGAGCTCGCCTGCCGCGGTCCGGCCCATTCTCTACACAGAAATCATGGACCCGGGGCCCGAGCTGGATAGCCAAGCAAAGCGAGAGCCCTATCAATATCCATATAGAATGGAAAAGGTCCACAATACCCCCCTCAACTTTTGTGAAAGTCCGATTTTCCTTCCTGAACTCTAAAAACCAGGCAAAACACCTCCCTCAACTTTTAAAACTATTCATCTTACCTCTCTGACCCGGTTATAAACGGTTTTGAAGCCGGTTTTGTCTTTTTCTTTTTTATTTATTTTGGCTGAATCTTTGAAAAATAATAGTAAATCATAGAAAAATCATAAATTAGAAAATCCAATTTTGTTAGACTCCACATGAGTAGATCTACACAATGAACATATAATATGGTATACTTTAGTACAAAGTCTTTGTTGTTGCTTTAGATATATGCTTTTCTGTAATTAATTGGAATAATTCATAGCTACAGTTTCTATAGTCCAATTATGGTAAAATTTTTATGATGAACTAATTATTGTATGCTTAAACTGTAGTAAAAATTTTATACTCATTGAATCATGTATAACTTAGTTATAGATTTATTTATATTTAACAAGCATAAACCTAATTGACAATCCAAATACATCATTATGATGGGTAATGCTTCTAGAAGCTGTGTGCCAAAGATGAGCCTGATTGGTCAAACTTGACATGTCGGTCGACATGCATATTATGGCCAAACTTGCTCAACTTTGGTGTGGAGTGAGGTGACACTGTCCCCATCAAGGAGGTGTGCCCCACTCATAGGTCTACCAAAGTGGGGTCGCCCGACGTGTCTACTTCCACCAAATCACTTTATACCCACGAAAGATCAAGAGGAGAGGCCCCACAAGCAAGGAGGGGTTGGCCCACCTGTCATAGGGGGTCGTCGGGCGACCCCCCTGGTTGGCCGACCCAACTTGGATGCTCCATGCTTCCCACCGCCTTAAGCAAGCTTCATGCGAGGAATCTCAAGCCTTGGAGCATCCTAGCCCTCCATTCTAACAAGGTGGTTTGATCTAAGAGCTCAAGATGGAGATGGCGCGGATCGTTGACGTGACACATTGGGTGGCTCCAAGCACTACACCTCTATTATAAATACCCTCTCACTCCCTCTCATTCAAGACACACAACACAAGCAAGAAGTTACTCCACTTTTCAAAATGTAGTAGTGTTAGTATAGTTAGGAGTTAGAGTGAGTAATGAGCTTAGTCTCCGAGTTACATACTAGTGCCTCTTTAGGGCCATGAACAATAAGATGCCACAGAAATACAACAAGATAACCATGTTCACTAGTAAAAGGGAAAAAATTCAGAAATTTCTACATCATCACACGGATTTTCAATGTAATTTCTCTCAAAATGATATTCTGGACACAACCCTTCCCTCCCTTTTCAGTAGATAGTGGATAGAAATTGTCTTTTGGAGAATAATTACATGTCACCTAGCATATTGCCTACTGGTCATGGCACGTTGAGGTGAGGGTTTTGCCCCCCTGCTCATGACAAGGATTGGCCGCGATGGCGAAAATGCCGGTCACCGCGAGCTGCAGCGACGGATTGTGATTTTTTTATGAATTGGTTTGGTTGGCAAGCGACGGTATGGAGCGGTGATCGGCTCATTTAGGGCTTCGAGTGGCGCTGGTTCGATTCGATTCGGAAATGGAAGCACGTATGTGCCGATACGGCCACCCAAATATTTTGGACAGACCAATGTGCCTTCAAAGTACTCTGCCTTATTTGCATAATTAAATTACTAGTATAGTGCCCGTGCTAACGCCACAGTTTTGTTTCAGGGATACGCATGAAAACAAATAAAGACGATATTTTTATGCAGTTGTATATGACTATGTATATAATCTAGAAAACACTCAAGCATAGCAAGGCATAGTATAGTGTATATGCTAACACTACGGTGGCGTCTAGAAAATAAATCACAAACATCATATAAAACAAAAAAATCAACTGATAAAAGAAACACAAATTCACAAGCAAATGTTCTAACTATTAGAATATATATTTTCCCAATACAAACGTGATCCATTGGAATTCAAAGAGCCGAAGTTGCAACCTGCACATCAATTAAAGATGAGAGGAATTAACATGACACTGCATTGAAACCAAAGCTAAAAGACAAAAATACCCAATCTTCATGATAGAAACCATATTATGAGAAACAAATCATGATAGAAACCATATTATGAGAAACAAGAATATCAACCGACAACAGTTGAACTAGTAATACTCGAATCAACGGGAGTGTCTATACTACAATCTTTTTATCTTATACATATGCCAAATTTTTCTAATTTTTCTAAGCATAAGAATGCATACCCATTTTTCTAAACACAATGGTAAGGATACAAAACTCGTATATGAAAAACAATCAATATATGAATATAAAAAATGCTGGTCTATGTTTCACATCATTGGTGTATGTTTTACAAAAAAAAGGAGGAAAAAAATCAGCTTGCACTCAGCACCAAGTAGCCAACATTAATACTAAATTTCCAGTTTCTATGTTTATAGCCTGTTTCTTTTATCTCCTCTCCTCTCCTCTCTCCTCCACCTCAGCATTCATCCTGCTTACAGCCTGTTATTATACTTCCTCTTACAAATGAAAGCCGCTTGTTGACTAATGAACAGCAGGTCACTATTCTACCTGCTGAAACAATGAGCCGTGAATTTAGTTAGGAGGATATCACAGATCGATAAGGTTAATTTATTGGGAGTACTCCACAAAATCATCAACGTAAATTGTGTTAGTCACCTTTTAATTTATTGTTGTAAAATGGCATTCAGAATCAGCATACTGTTTTCAAAGTTGCTTTATTTAAATTGAACCACCAATCTGGCGAAAAGAACCTTGAGAGGAGCCTCAGAATGCAGAGTTCAAACAGTACTGTCTTCCCACTCCCCATAGGTGCCAAGATAACCATGTTCACTCTGCAAGGAAGTGAAGTATCTGCAGAGAAACCAAAACATTACTTCACTAAATCCCACCTCTACACCAGTCTCTCAATATTACTTTATATTCCCCAACAATTCCAAATTCCATTAACCTACCATTACAATATCATGCAATGACGATGCAATACGCGAGACTGCTACACAATTGGAACCATCTCCAGTCACACAACTGAACAAAGACAATAGTGCAGAAACATGGTGTATAAACAGCAAAAATCGAACGTGTAGCTTGATAATAATCATTAATCAGCGCACAGGTCACACCTGAACGTGAACACGGAGCAGAATGGCGGGGCATGTCGGAGACACAGCGTATCACGTACGGATCGGCGAGAGGTCCCATCCTTGATTGGGCGACCTGACATCAAATTAGATTAGGATAGACATCAAATTGCTCATCACTTGTCACTTGTATGTAAGCGGATAGCGTTCAGCAATCTGTGCATACGATAGCAAATGGCAGGTGTGGAATTCGATCTGCTTGCTCTGAGTGCACATTGGATTTCATATTGGCGCTCAAACTGAACATGTGTACTTTTCTCTTTTCCCAGCCGGTGGAAAGCAAGCAAGGGTAGTTATGCTAGCTAGCACTACTAATCACAAAACTTCTGAATGAAATATGATGCCCCTCATTGATAACAACAACTAAGGGGGTTTGGACATCGCATTCATGATTCGTTCCCCATGGCCCAAGCTACCTTTGAATTATGCTAACGCGTGGTGATCACATAGCTAGCTCTCGGAGATTCTGAGGAGCTCCTCTAGGTACTCAGCACCAAGGTCCTCCAGCTCCACGACGAAGCGCTGCTGCTCGGCTGCCGCCGCGGTGGCGTTCTTGGTCTTGCTCGTGCCCGACACCGCGTCGTTCGCTGACGCCGCCGCCGCCAGAAGCTCGGATTTCTTGCGCCGCTTCCTCTTGGAGTGTCGCGACTTGAGCGCCAGCACGGGCGAGCCTCCAGCGGAGGCACCAGTCGCGCCGCGCCACCCAGCACGAGCGCTCGCCCGTGTTAACGCTACGGCTTCTAGAAAAAGAAATCAAACAATTACAAGATATATCATGAGTTGTTGCACTTGTATTATAAAAACATTTTGGATTTCATTGCTCACATATCACATTCATAAGATCCAATGTCTCATCTTGCATAAATAGATTTAGAACTAAAATTTCAGACATATGATCATTCCATATTGTTTATTTACATGAAAATGCTAATATTCAGTGCTCTAGAAAACATTTCATTAACATAAAAGAATATTGTTCCCATTGTTCCAATCCTATTCCTGTATGCATCACCATTTATTTCAAGGCACCTGTCAGTAGAATCACTCTCTCCACTGGGTTTGAGACCCGTATGTTGTCATTCAGTAATCTGTTGGTATATTTTGTTTGCTCAAAATTTACACGGACAACCAATCACCAGATCTAATAACTAAATAAATATAACTTATAGACGCGTACATGTATCAGACATACTGATATTGGATTGCCGCAAGCAACTATAGCTCATCCCAGTTGGATAAAAAATAAAAACGTACCTTTTCAAGTTCCTCCTGAAATACCACGAATTGAAGTTCCTGCTGTCACAAATTGGATCTCCACTCAACCTCTGTGTCTAGATCCCAATCAGCAAAAAGCAGCTCAATTTCTCAGGCTGGGCTCATTTACACCGAAAACCGAAAACCGAAAACCGAACCGAACCGAGCCAAAATATCGGTTTTTCGATTTTCGGTTTTTGGTTTCGGTTTTGAGAGCTGAGGAGTTCAGTTCTCGGTTTCGGCTTCGGTTTTCAGTCCGACCAAACCGAACAACCGAGCAAACTGAGTTATACAGCGACGAGCGAGCCAAGCAGTCAAGCACAGCACAGCACCGAGCACATCGGCAGCTGCTACCTGCGGCCCAATAGCCCAGCAAAGGCCCAAGCATCACTTCATATATAACACGCACAACACTTCATTATCCGAAACCCTATTCTCCACGAATCCTCTACCAGACCAAAATCGAAACACAAGGGCGGCGGAGTCCAGAACGAGGCGGCGCACCGGCAGACGCAGGCTGCTGCGGTGCGGCGCCGGAGTCCAGAGCGAGGCGGCGCACCGGCAGACGCAGGCTGCGGCGGCGCAGCACCGGAGTGCAGAGCGAGGCGGCGGCACATCCATCGAGTCGCATCTCGACTCTCAACGAGCCGACTGGAGGAAGGCTCTGCGTACCCGTGCGGCATCTCAGCATCTATCCAATCGATTATTTCTTTCCTTTCCTCCTTTGTTTGTAATATGAGATTGTGTTTCCTTTCCTCGTTTGTGTGTAATCTGAGATTGTGAGTACCTGGATCCGAACCACAATCTCCTTGTCTCTTAGATCTGAAGCACAAATTTCTTGACTCTTTGTGGGTGCTGATGTAAGCTTCGGTTTGTTCGGTGAAAACTAAAAACTGAACTTAAAAAACCGTGACCGAATTTGTCGGTTTCTGTTTCTGCAAGTAACCGATCGGTTGTCGATGTCTAGGAACCGAAGTTTTTCGAAACCGAAGAAACCGAACCAATTCATCGGTTTAAACCGATTGCCCACTCTGATCAATTTCAAAGCTCCGGCCAGGAGCAAGGGAGAAGAAAATATTGGCATCTGAATGGACTGGAGCATCTGTGGGACAAAATTGGACGGCAGCTTGAGGTCCTTGGCCGGCAGCTTGGCGAAGCTGATGATCTCCGCGTCGGGATCTGCCGGCCAGCAAACTTGCATGATGTTTCCTGAATCAGAGCACATGTCTACTTTCATCACTAGTAGTGTGCCCATGCTAATGCTACGGCTACATTTTGGATATGCAAATTAAAACTACTATGAGACGGTATATGTTCCTGTACTATTGAATATACACAACTCTATTTTTTCTAAAAAATCATGCATTATGAAGTCATGTTTAAACTATCTCCATAACATCAGACAAAATCAGTTTCTCAAATAGTACTTAATTTCTTTCCCTCAAGGAAAAGACAACCTTAATTTCTCCATTTAGAGTTAAAGTGATGCCGTGCTAACGCTACGGCTACATTTCGATATGCAAATTAGTCAAGCATAGTTCCTATACTATTGAATATACACAACTCTATTTTTTCTAAAAAATCGTGCATTATGAAGCCATGTTTAAACTATCTCCATAACATTAGGCAGAATCAGTTTCTCAAATAGTACTTAATTTCTTTCCCTCAAGGAAAAGACAGCCTTAATTTCTCCATTTAGAGTTAAAGTGATGCCTCCCCCGTGCATCATTCATTAATCAGGACAATGTTGAAGATTGCATCAATATGTACAAAAAAAAAGGCTCAATAGCCTGGAAGTTCTAGGCCTCAGACTAAAGCCAAAGCCTGAAATCTGATCCCTAGAGCACCATTACAAAAAATAAAGGTAAACAGAACATATACAATCAGATAGCCACTCCACCAGGACTCAGCTGTCTGGAGCAGCACTGTTATCAGTTTTTGTTCATGACATGAAGCACATCAAACTGTTGTTGATGCCATCACCCAAGTTGAAGTCCAAGCGTTCCATCAGGTCATCCCACTCCTCCAGGGGATCCTTTCCGGCCATGCTACCAGTAGCTCCAGTTGGGACAATCAGACCTGCAGTTTATCCAAATGCTAGACTGGGCACAGAACAGCCCAATGCTTGACCATCATCAAGAGAATGGTGCAACACACTTGCCTCCAGGAGCGCTAGCTTGGGATACTAAAAATATATAGAGTTTATCAGTTTCCACAGTGTCCAAAGAGTAGCATAGGTAAACATATTCAGGACGACATGTTTTCTATCACAAATTCACATTTTAGCTAAAGATTCAAAATCATCCATTATATATCCATCAATTATCTCGGCTAGCTGAGACCAAATCCTAAATCATCATATATGCCATACTTAGCAGACAGTAAGTTGAACTGCTCATTTTCTCATTTGCTATCATGAGAGTCAAAATTCTAATTTTTATGCCATAATTACCAGACACCAAGTTCAATACAAGAATTAGTATATTGCCCGTGCTAACGCTACGGCGACATAAAAAAATTAACATAGATCAACCAAAGTACGATATATGTTTAAGTAATCAAGAAATCAACCCATGCTAAAGGTACACAGCAACATTTTTCCACACACACATATTTATACCTGCCAATATGAATTTGTCTAGCATTTTCATGTAAACGTTGTTATAACCACACACACTGATTTTCTTCCTCAATTTTCTTGCCACAAGCATCTTGCAAGTTTGCTAAAAAATCAGTATAAATGCTGCCAAGAAAGAAGAAAAAATTTGATAATTCACAGCACTTAAAAAACAGTTTACAAATAATTACTGCATCCTGCATGGAAAGGAAGGTTACAATGCAATCACCTGAGAATGGAGAATCGATGGCTTCACTGATCTAGTGTGGATGCACATGTAGCTAGAGCAGTCTGATTGTTCAGTTTCATACAACTCTACTTTCTTTTCTAGAGCAGCATAGCTTGCAGAACCGTCTTTCACGGCTTTAAGCTCCAGCTTATCCCTGTGCCCAAAGCGCAACGACAGAGGAGGCATTTTGTTCTGGTCAATACTCAAAACTCAACAGCATTAAAAAAAGGACTTATGGCTACATGAGGCTGAAAACAGAAGACAATTGCATTCAAACCTTGGCAAGTGGAAATGCTGTATAAAGAGTCAAAAAACAATAGGAATCTTGTTGAATGGAAATACTTATAGTGCAAAGTAACAGAAAATTGTGGCCAAGGTAGCAGTGTAAACTGCATGGAGAAAGAGAACAACATCAGATAACATTATATATATATATATATATATATATATATATATATATATATATATATATATATATATATATATATATATATATATATATATTTCATTCTATCTCTTGTTAGTTTATTTAAACTCTAAACTTTTAGAGAAAAACTGGACTGTGGTTTTGTTTTGAGTTGGTAATTACTAAGAAAATGCTTAAAGAGTGTTCACTTCCCATTCAATAACAATGTGAATCACATTCCCTGAAATCATCACGTTGCGAAGTGGTCAGGCAGGGTCAGAAATACTTATTTTCTTAGTTTTCTATATGCTACATAAAACATCTAGAAAGCGTCACCCTTCTCAATCTCGTCCTTTTTGTTATCCTGTGAAATCAATTTCAAACTGAATCAACACAATCATATGAGCAACCCAAGACGATTATTGATACATGGTTACGATTATTGATATATACAAGACAAATTATACGCATATACCATTCTACCCTACAGAGTATCCTGGATGAACAGGCAAAGGATTGAAGCAAGAGCTATAACCTCATGTGTAAGAACCCTAGGTGGTACAAAAGATTGGTCCATTATAGTATAGATAGATGTGAGCACAGGGCCATACATATATTATTATATATTCAACTCCCCCACACGTGGTTATAAAAGAGAGTAACCAATGGAGTCAAAGATATTGTTATCACTACACGTGCCCGGTGCCCCATAAGATTCAACCGAATAATCCTTTTCAATCCATAAATAAATAGAAACATCTTTAAGCTACGGTAGAAGACAAAGAACGCCCCAATCTTTTGTTGAAGCTCTCTTCCTCTATTCATGCGTACCCCAATCTTTTGGTGAAGCTCTCTTCCGACATGCATAGATAGAGATGGTGCAAACTGTAAAGGCCCCCACACGGGAACTATAAGGCCTTGTTTGATACATGTGTATTTGTCTCGATCCATATGTATTGAAGTGATTTGGAGTGGAATTAAACTAAATTTCATTTCCATCTACTCCAACACATATGGATTGAAGTGGATACACATGCATCCAAAACAAGGCCTAAGGGGTACCCCAAGTCGTTGTGTGCGCCCGGGCAGCGTGAAGGACGTCTGCTTCTTTCTCCTAGACTAGATGATGCGGCTTTCTCGGGGCAGGAGCGAGCTCATGAAGGAACGGAGAAGGGAACAATGAAGAACATTTTTAAAAATATAAGAAATAAGCTAGATGTACGACAAAAGAAATTAACAGTAACACTGGAGCCCAATGATTTTATAAAAATCATATAAAAATTTCATAAGAATCAATTTATATTCTAAAACATGAAACAGAAAAAATCATTTCATAACCAAAGATGGAGAAAGTAAAAAAAACAACTTTTATGATGGTTATTAAAAAATATGGTTGTCCATTGGAAAAATAGGAGGTCCCTAAAAAATACTAGAAAGTACTAAAAGAATACCAAGAAAGTTGAGAACATAACTACTTTATTTACTTTTTTATCATTTAATAAAAGGCATATCAATAAATTCGTGTTATGAGATTATATATTGTACACTGGTTTGTGTACTTAGTTGCCACGTGCCAAAACATTAACCACAAATAAGAGATATTATGTTTGATTCTTATCGTAATGCCTAAAATGCAATCCAAATAGGACAATGAAAAATTTTAGGATTTGCACGCTCCAAGAGGTACACAAATTGAGCAATGCTACGGTACACTCTTTACTTGCTAGGAGGTAATATCTCAAATAAATCTGAGCCCTTGATCTTTTAGATTTTTTGAATTAATTAATCAAGAAAAAAAATAAAATTACCTAATTTCCAAGTCACGGATAGAAACAAGCCAGCGGATGCCACTTCTTTTTTTTTGAGCCGCGTGGCCCTTCCTTGTCTGTGGTCCGAGACAAAGGAACTTTGCCAATTAATTTAAATCTCTACACACGCAATTATATTTTAAATCTCCATAAACGGTATATCTATACCTAATATTTAAAAGGGAAAATTTCTGTGGTTTTTTTTGTTTCCGCCCTGCCGTTTCTGTCTGCCAAAGGTCACGTCAACAAATTGGAATCGGAAACAAACACGAAGATGAAAGATCAACAAAAGAGTCTCGAGAGCATGAGTCCTCTGTAATCCCAACTCATCAATCAAAAATCTTTTCTATAATAAATCTAAAACAAACACGGACGATAGACATAAAAGGACAAGTAAGGGTGTGTGCACATCCTGACTTCTTCTTGAGCTTGTTGAGGCAAACGCAGTCAACGCAGAACCACCGTCGCTCTTCAGCAAGGCGCCTTTGCATGACGGGAACACTAATGCAGCCGACCTCGGCAACAAGGTCAAAGTCGCTGACAGCCGACAAAGGCCACATGGGGTTGCACAAGTTCTGATGAATACCGTCAGGATCCACTGTTGCCCACCTGATCTGAGCGGCCCCTTCGTGGGATCTGAGAGAAGAGAAGGACAAGATTCACCGGCCACTTTGAGCCGCCTGCCGACGGTCTGATAGATTTGAGAGAGGAACGATAACGAACCTTGTCAAAGCCTCAAATGGAAGGGATGAGGTTGGACTAGGAGCTCGCCATTTCCTCCGCCGCAGCATCACTGGAGAATCGAATCAAAATCAGACGGACATGGTCTTGGATGACTGCTTTTCCCCTTTTGGTGGGCTCAGTGATGGACATGGAGGAAGGCGACGACATCCTATAGGCTCCAGCTAAGGGAAGACCACGCGCTGAAGTTGTGCGAGTGCAGCGTTGCTATTCTGCTAGCATTGACGAGAAAAAGATGAACCGAAGAGATAAGACGAGAGAGGAGCATTTGACCAGGGGGCAGGGGCAACGCGTGGATGGATAGGGATGGATGGCCTTCTGACAAGCAACTTTTTTTTCTTAGTGTAATAGCTGGCCCAAGTTCTATCAAGATTTTACAGCTATATATCTACCGGCCACAACCAATTGGCCTGCATCGTCGCTGGTCATTTCCCTTCCCCTTCAACCAAATTGATAATTACTCCCTCCGTCCGGAAAAAAAAACGCCATCGTAGAGTTTAAATTTTGTCCAGAAAAGAACGCATAAGTTTGACCACTGACATCACCTGCATGAATTATCCATCCACTTGCCGTAAAAAAAATGTTGTACACGTGGAGGTCTATCCCCCACTCGTTCCCATGTTCCAGAAGACTCTTGTACTTTCCCAGCGACCCCATCCATCGAAGATCCGATGCGAGCGAGGTCCGAGCTGGGATGCGGACAAGCGGTGGGATGGCAGAGTTAGAACTTTACAGGGGCACTATCGTAATTTCACATGCATCCTCGGTATCCGTGCCCAGTCCTACAATTGCATTTTTTACTGGACGGAGGGAGTACATGTTATTATCTATCCTATTGACTATTGTGTTTTGCTCATTTGATGATATATGGTGAATTATTTATGTTTTGCTCATTTGTTGCCTATTTATGTGTT
This sequence comes from Saccharum hybrid cultivar R570, assembly GCA_038087645.1. NCBI lineage: Eukaryota > Viridiplantae > Streptophyta > Magnoliopsida > Poales > Poaceae > Saccharum > Saccharum hybrid cultivar. The sequence continues at coordinate 5,059,679 of JAQSUU010000112.1, read as the reverse complement.
CATATGTAGCAGGTGATAAAGGGCAAAAAAAATGAGGCACGTTATCAGCTACAAGTGTTGTGATCTACAATTGCATCATCATATTACAGTGATCAAGCGCCAGTTAAGAAACTACTACGCCTAAGTCTAGGTGCTTGTTACTCATTGACGTTTAATAGCTTTTTTCTCCCGTTGTAACGCACGGGCACCCGTGCGTTGCAACGGGAAAAAACAATTAAGTAAACTTATGAAAAAGGAGGACAAGAATGATACATATCTATTTATGCTTCACTTTTTTCTATATAAAATTCAAAACTATAATTTTTTTAGTATAACCACGATATGCATAATATAAGTTAAAGTTGGCAATAATATGACAATATGGGTACAGATCTGATTAGTTCTTTGATATTTTTGCCTTGTTTGCTCGATCTATTTTTGTGCTTATGGATCTTTTTTTTCTGACAACAGGCTTATGGATCTTTGATTTGGTCTGAATCACATGCACGGATCTTTGATTTAAAATTTCACAAACGTCGGCCGACACTGTTGCGCGTATGGTGCATACGCCTTGAGGTGGTTTCTGTGTGGAGCAGGCGCCAATTTGATTCATCGTGCGCTTTTGATTTTGTCTTGATTGGTCCTCTTGCTCCTCGGGAAGGCAAACTCACGGACGACCGGTGGCTGTGGCTGCGAACTTGCGGAGCGCGCAAGCGACTGAGACGGCGAACTTGTGGACGACCTCTCCATTGTCCCCTTCGTTGTCGTCGCCTACGTGTCCCTCGTAGTCCTCTTCCGCTGCCTCCACCTGCTAGAGATGGAGGAGCACCGCCGCTGCAGGACCAAGACCAGTGCATGAAGCACAGTGTGTGGGGCCTCTTGGCGCTGCGTGTGGACGGTAGGAGCCCCAGCATTGGTGCTGCGCGTAAACACGTGGTTGTGCAGGCGGGCGGGCAGGTGACGCCCGCTGTCTTAGCGGGGCGACGGAGCGCGGGAGTTTCTTGCTTTTGGTATGAATTTTTTTTCTTCAAACAGAATAGTTGAGACTCAGCTAAGCTAATATTGTATTGCCTCTGTCCCAAAAAGAATATAACTACGGATTATGTGCCAGTTAAGTTGGTTCACATTTGATCAAATCAGATTATTATAAAAATATATTTTAGTATTTATTTCATATATTTCAAATGTTAATATTTTTTAATTATAATATGTGAAACTTATAAGACACTAAAACATGATACTATGCTAGAAATTGCATTCTTTCCGAGATAGAGAGAGTAACCTGAATTATATAGAAAAGAATCTATTTTATCATGGTTTTAGATCTATTCTTTTTATTTCCCAAAGTATCCTCATGTCCTTTCTGATCTGTATTTAATGTGAACTCAAGACTCGTGCTTATGCATAATATGATTTCACTATATATTCGAATAGATAACATAATTATTGTTACATAAAAAATCTTTTTTAGCCACAAGGAGTACATTTCATAAAAACTCACGAACAAATCGGTTAATATTATCAAAGTACAAAGTGTATTTGTAGTTCGTTACTCTCTTTGGTGCCAAAGTAGCGTGTCTAGCCACGGTGTAAGTCCAGTCCCAAGATAAATTAGATCAATCCGCGTCCACGAATGTTACACAGTTTGATTCGAGGATGAAAAAAAAGACACATGATGTGATTAATTAATGTGTCTAATTATGCAAATTGTCTCAGTGATTAAATAACAAACTATATAACCCGTTGCAACGCACGGGCATGTTGGCAGGGGCTGTTGCCAGACATCCGTTGCACCAAACCTCACTTATTTCAACATAACCTTTGATACAAGGTATGACAATTCTGAGGTAAGTGGATTCGATCCCTGCAGTCATGCCTTTGTCGCCGAGCAGGATTGGTTCAAGTTTAATGTTTCCTACCTGGAGGATAACAAGTTCATAGAGAAGTTCAAGGATGGGGTTCCTTCTGTGTTTGACTGGGTTGCTGGAATTCAATCCTGTGATGAAGCGCCTAAGAACATATCATCATATGCCTGCATTAGCAAGAACAGCCACTGTGTCAACTCAGTAAATGCTACAGGATACCTCTGTAATTGTAACGATGGCTTCCAAGGGAACCCCTACCTGGAAGATGGGTGCCAAGGTCAGCAACTCTCAAGACGAGTCTGGATGTCATCGTGGCCGGCTCTGCATCTACACCAATGATACACGCCTAATGTACGTAATGTGGTCATCATAAGATAAATTAGAGCTTTTAAAGTTTATAGAAAGGGTAAAACATAAATACATATATAAAATTTTACCCTTATTTGCTATTAAAGTTTGATAGCTTTTTTTCCTCCCGTTGCAACGCACGGGCATCTTTGCTAGTTTATATTAAAGTGTTTAAATAGTGGTCGATGGATTACATGCACATGACACGTTACAAAATTATGATATGTTGTAACCGGTACGTACTACATTACATGTACCTATAAAAAAATCACGTACACGTAATCATGTATGACACGGTAGCCCGATATGCAAATCATAAATCTCGCTAACATGTGACCAAAGGTTGCAAACGGTGACAATAATACTTTGGGCGTTACATGGACACGTTATCCACATACATCACGTACGTCATCAGAACACTCACGCTTGCACACCCGGCCCACACGCTAATCACTAAATCGATCGCCGTGGCAGAAACCCTGATTTAGCGGAGGCACTCGTATTCCACTAAACACTAAGTATCTTGAAAGGGAGCTAAATTGAGCAATTCCGTCGAACACGCCCCACGAAAGAACTTGAACGATCCATATTTTACATTCAGGATCCAGTAATAAATACAAGTTTATAATATTTAGTACATTTCATACAACATAGAGTCTTAGAAATCATTTATTACAATACTAGAGTTCAGAGTGTGATAATTTAATAGCGAAAATAAAATAAACATCTAGCGGTACGATATAAGGATCCGTCTATATCCACCAGAAGAATCCTCCACTCAAGATCTAACTTCTCAAGGTGCACCTGCAACAAGAGTAAAATAAACCCTGATTACACAATATACTCGCAAGACTTAACCAACTAAGAAATATATTTCCCGACTCTCAAGGAATATGATGAGCTTTATGGCTCGTGTGTTTCTTATTTGTGGAAAGCAATACTAAGAGTGTATCCTTAGATTATTAGCAATCATGTTTTATTTATTATCCAACATTCTATGTAAGCACATGTTCTATATTCAAGTAAGAGTTGAGCAATCAGAGCCATTTTTCTATCTTTCATATGTCAGTTCTTACTACGGTGCCATAGCGTAGTCAGGCCGTACCGTCACGTAGAAACGGCGATTCGCGAATCAATGTGCCCAGCTGGGTACCTCAAAAAACACACATCTCGCTTGTACCTAGGCACAAACCAGACCAACCCGTTCCACTCCTGCCAAGGGTCCCAGATCCCTGTTCAAACTTGGACTCCAAGCCCCCACACTTGAGGTTCGCCCTCAATGTGGTGCTTAGACCTCCACCTATCCCCACCTCCAGCCTGTCGGTCCGGAAGGAGCCAAAACTCATGACAAGAGAGTAACCAGCATTCCCGCTCCCATAAGCAAGTATGTGCTCGGGATAATAAGCCTGTGACTTGACCAGGGTCCATGCAACGAATGGTCCTTAATCGACACGGACAGGGAAAACAATGCAACTAAGCTATGCCCCGTGGCCGCGGGACACAACCTGTTACACCCACCAATACTTATACCATATCCCTGTCCAGTCACCATTTCATTTCCACCATTTCATTTTAAGACTCATGATAATAATAATAATAATCACCTGTTGTGAGTAACGACAGGTAACCCACGCTACTGATAAACCTAAGCAAAGCAACTACGCGATCCTGCACTAGTAAGACTCATAGGTAGATATATATGCATGTGGGTATCATAAAATTTCTATAACGTAAATGCACCATATATATATATATATAATGATTATAAAAAATACGGGTTATGCATCGGGACTTGCCTTGGACAGGTGCAGCGTCAGTGGTGTCAGTCACGGGCGGCTCCTGAAACTCCTCCGGCACGAAGATCTCCTCCTTGTACTCTTCGACGATCTCCTCGTACTCCTGATCATCGACGGTCTCAAACTCCACCGAGGCATTCTCTACATGCATGCGATAATAATGCAACATTTAGTATTTAGGCAACAACAACTCTTAACATGCAACACACATGCTAAGCTACAAAACTAGCTCTAATGAGTAAGGTAACAAGCTACCTATTAACTTCATTAAGCAAGATATAAAACTCACTTCATTTTACAAGCCGATATTACGCTTTTTATTTCTATTCGATTTAATGGCTATTTCGCTATCATATGAAATGGTCTAATCTAATGCTACGAATTTTATAGCAAGCACCTGATGCTACAGCAAGGCTACTATGAAAATTTCATGATCAAAGCTACTCCCAATTTGCCACAAAAATTCCTACACATATTAAGCTAATAATATTAAGCCTTTCCAAACGATTTAATATGTCTTCGCATCATCACAGAAACATATAAACTATTTATATGGTCAGGTAGATCATGAATTTAGGAACTTAATTAAAGTGGTTTCATAATTTTTGGACATCTACACGAATCGATATCAATTATCAAAGTTTAGCTTAGAAACTAAATTGTAAAAGCAATACTAAATTCGCTAGAAAAAGAAAAACTTATTTCCTTAGCACGGCCAACACAAGGCGGCCTAGCCATGCGCAGCACGCACGCACGTGCGACCCAAGCACGCAAGGCGGCCCACAACGGCGCGGCCCATGCGCGGAAGCGGCCCAAGCGGGGGAGCCCGCGTGTGCCCAGGCATTTTGCAGAAACGCCCTCGTGACTTCCGGGTACTACCATTACTCTATGCGCTCTATTCCTACAGACTGTCTCTATGCAAATAAGCCCTCACCTTTTCTCGCCCTTACAACGGCCTGGTCCCCGGTCACCCCCGCGCGCCCGGCGCGGCGGGCGGCGGCACTAGCGCACCCGCCGACCACTAGGGACCCCCAAAACCCTAACTAAGGGGCCGATGCTTACCTAGGTATTGACACAAGTTGATGGGCGATGGTAGGATGAGCGGGGACGTGTCCAGGTGCTCCCTCCGCGGCGACAACCAACCTGCAACGGCAGCGACCCCATTTCGGTGAGCCATGACATGGAAGCGGAAACAGAGGCAGGAGGTGAGCATTAGTAACTCACCACGCACCTACCAGTGAAGGCGGCTTGGCCGGAGACTGCCCGAGGAGGGCCGGCCATGTGCGCCCGAGGGGGTGCTGCGGTGTACCGCGACGGCATGGTGGCGTCAGCGGTGCCTAGGGGGCGGTAGGAGTTCGGCAACGGTGCGCAGGGTGCAGGGTAGGTGGAGGCGAAGCTGCCGGTGTGGTTGGTTAGGCTCGAGATACACGGCTAGAGGGCAACCGTGGTCACGGCCGAGCTCGGCCTTAATGGCTCGGTGCTGAGCAAACTCCAAATTTGGAGCTTGGTTGCGTGCGATGCGAAGCGAGGTTGGGACGGGCGGCTGGGGTACTGGGCTGCGAAGCGGCGTGCAAGGCGAATTGGGCCAAGGTGGCTCCACCATGCCGCAAAAGAACAGCGCGGGTCCGGCGGCCATGGTGGCAGAGGAGGGAGGAGGGGTCAGTGCTCGGGTCACCTCCGGGTTGGCTGCCTGGGGCCGACGTGGTCGGGGCAACGCGCACATAGAAGGCACGCCAGGACGTGTGCGGGCGGTGAGGGAGTGGCGTGCGCGAGCAGCGGTCGGCTGGCCAGCAACGGCGCTGGGCCAGGGCACGGACGCGATGTCGAGTTGACCCCGACGCGCACAACGTGGGGGGGTAGCGGGGCAGCGCGGGGCAGCGAGGGGGCAGCGGCTAGCTGCGGCCGATGTAAGGTCCAAATGGCTAGAGGGGGGGTGAATAGCCTATTTAAAATTCTACAAGCTTCACTAAACAAACACGTTAGAATAAAAGATGGCTAAGCTAATTCTAGCACTAGCTCAACTACACTAAGCAAGCCACCTATACAATTCTAGTGAAGCAAGGCTATGATCTCTAATACACACCAACAAGGCTAAGTCACTAAGCTACTTACTCCTATGTGATAAAAGCTACACTAAATAAACTACACTAGAACTAATACAAGAAAGTAAAGAGTAAGTGACTTGATTCTTATACCAGCGATGTAGAGAAGTAATGCACTTGAAGAATCAATCACAATTATCAACCACAAGAGAAATCCTCGGCAAAGAGATGACACAATATTTTTTACCGAGGTTCACTTGCTTCCCGACAAGCTACTCCTCGTTGTGGCGATGCACCCACTTGTCGGTTCGCGAGCTAATCGACTATCAAGAGTCGAGCCCTCGGCGGGCGCCGCACAACCGCACACAAGATGGGGATCCTCCAAGCTACGAGCTCCACTAAAGTATCCAATTTGCGAACTCCCACGGGGAAGGATCAAGAACCCCTTACAACACTTGGTGAGGGCTCCAACAATCTCCAATTGCGAGCTCAATCACCTCCGCTGCTCCAAGCCGTCTACCGTGTCGGAAAACACGGAAGAGTAACAAGAAATCCGCAGCTACTCGAAGATCAAGTGCCTCTAGAATGCAACTCTCAAGTAATGCACTTGAATCTCACTCAATCTCACTCAAGATGTGCAACTAAGCAAAGAGATGAGTGGAGGGGTTGTTCTCTAGCTCAAAGGATGTCTCTAGGTCTCAAAATGTGCAAGAGTTACCCTCAAACCCCGGACATCCTCTATTTATAACGAAGGGGTACGCAGCTAGCCGTTACCGGACGACTCAGTTGAAATCGCGCTGACCGGACGCTCCGGTCAGGGTGACCGGACGCATCCGGTCACTACACGACAGCAAGAAACAGTGCGCGTCAGAACTAGCCGTTGCCGTGACCGGACGCGCTCAACCGTTTGACCGGACGCGACAGTGCCAGCGTCCGGTCGCGTTCCAGTAAGCTCCCATCGAGACCGGACGCGTCCGATCACACGTGACCGGACGCGCCGCGCGTCCGATCAGCACACCACTCCTCTGGACGCCTAACCGGACGCTCCGGTTCCGTGAGGGACCGGACGCGCCGGTCGCGCGCTCTACTTCTGCGCACAAGTGAACTGACCGGACGCGCTGGTCAGGCCAGACCAGCGTCCGGTCACAAACCCTAGCGCCCACGCCGCGTTGAACTGACCGGACGCGTCCGGTCAAACCGTGACCGCGTCCGGTGCAGCGTCCGGTCACCACAGTGACCGTCGTTCGTCTCCGTTTCTTTTCCGACTTCCGGCGCAATAGAAAATAGGCATTTCACTTCCGCAAATAGCGCTGAATCCCGCGCTCGCACGCTCGGCGGGAGGGAGAGCGAACCCCAAACCCCTTACTACCGCTTAAACACCACCGCCTTCGCAAATGTGCCAACACCAACAAGTGAAAAACACCATGTGCATGTGTGTTAGCATTTTCACAAACATTTTCAAGGCGTTATGTTAGCTCTCAACTAGATCTTAATGCATATGCTCAAGACATTGATCTAGTGGCACTTGATTCCCGAGCTAACCGTGATTGCCCCTCTTGATAGTCGGCTATGTATCCTAAACCCGGTCAATCACTTCTCTACTCATCTTAGATCGGCAAAAGAAAAACCCTATGGTTATACCTTTGCCTTGTGCTCTTAGATCCTTCCCTTTCACTTGATCATCAAGTCCATCATTTGATGTGCATTCCATCATGATCAACATTTCATGTCCATGCACCATCTCTTTGTGATCTTGTGGCCACCACTCCTTGCCACGTACACCTTCATCACATGTGTTTGCTTATGTCTAACTCAAAACACTTAACACATGGCATTAGCAACTTGGTGTCATTAATTACCAAAACCAAACTTGGGCTTTCAGCCGACCCCGACCGAGCCAGGATGGACCGGGCCAGCCTAGCGCGGCAGTGCGCTAGGCGCACGGCATCGGGTGGCCCACGGGGTGACCACGCACACAGAGGCCGACAGCTGAGACAAGTGTTCGTGCACGATTTTCAAAGCACGCGTACCGACTAACCAAGCTTGACTCGAGCTCAACCAACTATACAATACCCGAGAGGGTACTTAGGGCTAGCTACTAGGGCTAAGCCTCGACACAATCTACTAACGAACTCAAGCAAAATAAATTCCCAAACATGGTCTCGTCAAGCTGTTTACAGACTTGAAAATTAATCTAAGTCTTGAGCTGATTTTCGTTGTAAGTTCAATTTTCTAGCTACTAGAACTATCAGCTAGCAATAACACCTTGCTAAGACAAACGTTGCATTATCATCTACAAAGTTCGCACTTCAAACTTTATTTATGGTTCACATATATGTCATGTAGTATTTTTGCTCAATAAAAATTAGTTTTCAACCTTAAGTGATATAACAAGGATTATTGTGTCAACTTCCATTTAAAATTTTTATTAATTATTTTAAGTTACTAAAATGGTTCTACGCACTTTCACACATGCGAAATCCCATAGACATGATGCTCATGACATGTTTTGGTGAGTTGTTTTGTGCAATAACACCAAGGATGTTACAATCATGAACACATGCAAATCATAAACATGCAAATTCAAGTGTACGAGGTCACATGTAAAAAAATTACATTATATCAAGTCCAAAAGTTACAAAATAATATAGATTTTACCATATCCGTCAGATCACGCATGCATCAATCAAATTTAGAAAAAAAATCTTTTATATCTAAAACTTTCCTAAATTATCCTACTTTACAAAATAAAAAATAAAATAAATATATATTTCACCTATTACGAGCTAATAGGTGATTATAACCATCCAATCAAAATAAATGAACGAATCATAGTTATTTGGGAGTATCGTAGCAAAACCCACACAAATTATATTGAAAAATCAAAAGGATATAACAATTTCAATGGTTGAAAACTTCAGTAACCCGACGCATGCAAAAACATACTATACGCTGGTGCCCGGGCAAACCCCGGAGAGCGGCGCCCCGGGCCCGACGGCCCAGACGAAGGCGCGAACGCCACCACGGGCAAGGCCGTGGTGGCCACTTCCATCCATGCGGCAGCGTAGAGCAGCAGCGCGCGGCACGCGAGGAGGCCCGCAAGGGAGAGGGAGAGGGAACGCCATGGGGATTCTCGCCCGACCGGTTGCGAGGATCGTAGGAGAGATCGCGCGCGCGGTGTGAGGTTTATTACCGGAGCGGGAGCGGCTGGGTTCTGGTTCGGGTGGGTGAAGAGGATTTGGCGGGAGAGCACGTGACCGGTGGCACTTGCCTGCTCCGGCTCCGCAGTCAGGTTACGTGGGCCCCCGTCTTCACTGGACCTCTGGTGGGCTGTGTACGTCGCCTGGCGCGGGCCGGCCCATTTATCTACACAGAAATCTTGGACCCGAGGCCCGAGGCCCGAGCCGGATAGCCGAGCAAAGCGACTCTGTGAGACTGTGAGTCTGTGACTGCACGCCGCGCTCGCCCAGCGGCCACTGCCAGCGCCGTCCGCCCGTTCGACAGCTGAGACGCACGCTGCCCGCGCGGCGCCGTGGCCTGCTCCAGTTGCTGAAAAGCGCCGCGCCGACTCCGGGAGCTCTATTCTCGAGGCCGCCACCTCCGCCGGCACCCGTGCCTCTGGCCTCCATCGATTTGACTGTCTGGAAGTGTACCTCTACTGTTCAGTTGGCCCTCGCCGCGGCGGTACCGTTGGTACTCCTGTAGCACGATGCCGCCGCCGCGGCTTGAGTCGGTGATCCTCGCCGCCGCCTGCAGGTTCAGCAACCCCCTCTCCGGTACGCATCGTGTCCAACCTCCTTCGTCTTCTCATTGCCCGAAGAAGCTCTACTCTCCATCGAGTTGATCGCTCACGCGATGGGATCCTCTATCCAACGGCGAAAATTTCCTATTTCTGGTTTCTCGAGACGTGGACTAACTCACTGCTGATGGCTGTTGTTTCATACGCAGTTCTCAAGAGGCCTGGCGTTCTTGCCTCGCACTGCACACCAACCGTTCTACGCAATGCCGCAGAGGGGTTCCTGCCTTCCGTGGGTTTGCCTCCACCGTTTCGCCAGGTTGTCGTTCGGAGTCGAAACCTTCTTGGGTCGCCAAGGTTCTGCCATGCCACTGCCGGCATGTCAGATCGTCTCGTGGACGTCTACGCCAGCGAAGTACTGAAGGTTCTCAAGTCCACCAATAATGCTGACAACGCTGATCTCAGCGATGCTCTTCGTCGGTTCGCGGTCCACATGGACGAGGATATTATCCTCACGGTGCTCCAGAAGCAGCGGTCCAACTGGCAGGTCGCCCTGGCGTTCTTCAACTGGGCAGCGACCCTGCCGTGGTATGCCCACGGGTCGAGGGCCTACACTGAGATGCTGGACATTCTTGGGCGGATGAAGAAGGTCAGGCACATGAGGCAGCTGTTTGACGAGATTCCTGAGGAGTGGCGTGGGGAGGTCGTGACGAATAACATGTTCGCCGTGCTGTTGAACCGGTACGCGGGTGCGCACAAGGTGCAGGAGACGATAGAGGTGTTCTACCTGAGGAAGGATTACGGGTTTGAGCTCGACTTGGTTGGGTTCCAGATACTCCTGATGTCGCTGTGCCGTTATAAGCATGTCGAGGAGGCGGAGGCGCTGTTCCGTGAGAAGAAAGATGAGTTCCCGCATGTCACAAAGAGCTGGAACATTATACTAAATGGTTGGTGTGTCAAGGGAAGCTGGAGAGATGCTCTAAGGATTTGGAATGATATCATTGCATCCAAGGTTGAACGAGACCTGTTCACATATGGTACATTCATAAACGCACTGGCCAAAAATGGCAGAATTAGTGCAGCGGTGAAGCTGTTCAAAAGTATGTGGGAGAAAGGGATTAATCCTGATGTTGCGATTTGCAATTGTATCATTGACCAGCTGTGCTTCAAGAAACGAATTCCAGAAGCACTTGAGATTTTTGGTGAGATGAATGACCGGTTTTGTCAGGCCGATGTGGCTACCTACAACACTTTGATAAAATACTTATGTAAGATAAAAAGGATGGAAAAAGTTTATGAACTTTTGGATGAAATGGAAGCAAAGGGCTGCTCTCCAAACAATAGGACATACTCCTACATTCTGAAGACGACTGAGAAACCCAAAGATGTCATTGCTTTGATGCAGAGGATGGAGCAAACCGGCTGTGAATTGGATTCTGATACATATAACTTAATATTGAACCTTTATATCAACTGGAAATATGAGAAGGGGGTGCAACAGGTATGGGATGAGATGGAGAGAAGAGGGTCAGGCCCAGATCAACGGTCATTTACTATTATGGTTCATGGTCTTCATTCCCAAAGCAAGCTCGATGAGGCTCTGCAGTATTACACAACAATGAAGTCTAGAGGGATGATTCCAGAGCCTAGGACCAAGATACTGGTGAAAGCTATGCATATGAAGAAAGACGGCACTGCCACTGAAGATGACTCAACAAGTATGGCAGGGAAGCATCTAAAATTGGATCCTCGATCAAGACTACTCAATGTTCATAGATAGTTTGCTGTCAGGTCTTAGTTCTATAATCTGAGCAGAGGATGCTGGGTACATAGGTTTATGGATTGAAAGAAAGAAAAACTTCTTGTCTATAGGTGTCCAGATCACAATGGCCGCACCTTGGGCTAAAAAGAATCATCAGTAAAGAGTCATTGACATTATGATTTCTCAGAAAGTTTTGCTCAGACTTACAGTACCGGGGTATGTTTTTTCTTTCAAATATCTGACATGATCCAATTGCAAGTACTGTTTTTTACATGCTTGTAGTATGAAGTATATATACGAATAATAGGTGCAAATGTTTGTTTGTTCATCTGCTATGTTTGGTTGTGTCTAGTTGTTGCCAACACATGCAGCAGCAGATAGCTTCAGAAGCCCAAATATTTGTCTTAAACTGATCCAAAAGCATTAGTGCATTACACCAACTTTATTTGCCAAACCACGCCGTCCCCTTGGAGTCCATGTCCACCATAGAGATTAAGCAATTTGGCACTTCGGAGCAGATTCGGCGCCATAAAACAAGGTGAACAGATAGAGCCATAGAGGATCTCAGATACTTTAGAGGTGGACGGCCGAATTCAATTCACCAGTCGCCCAAATATCAAATTAAAGATAACCTCAACTTGGAGAGCTAAATCAGATTTGAAATGCAAGGTTTTCGCTTGGACTTCGCTTGAGCAGAGTCTGATCAGGATCAGCTGATCAGCTCAAATACCTTGCTTGTGTAGAATTTTATGACCGCAAAAGAAGGAATGGACTAAAGACCCGATGTGCAGGCTTTGCTTCATGGGCCCCGGTAACTTCAGGCCTTCAGCTCATCTAACATCTATGCAACAACTGTATATTACTAATTACTAGACAAGTTTGTAATATCTTTTCAAGCCGGAGCAAATTTCTTTGTTCACAAAGAATTCGTATGAATTTAGTGAATATGAAAACTCAAATTTAGCCATTTTCTTGCTCCAATTTAGGAGATGAGTTTGTATGGCCATCGCCCACTGGCACCCTTGGTGCACTCAACAAAGCTCTGCTGTATGCATTCCTCGGTCTGTTCGAAGTTCGAACATGACAATCACTCATCAAATTGACACTGATACCCTTGCATAAACGAATTGACACTGATACCCTTGCATAAACGTGAGATAATTAAGTCATGCTTATACATTTGACACATCATACACTTCCTCTGGTGCTTAACATACGGGCGCCAGGAGCATACATACACGGATCACACTCACCGCTGGCGGAGGAGAGCACGCAGCTAGCATAGATACACCGGCAACGTTCAGGGGAGGACGGGCACACGTGCCGGACGGACGACGTGCCCTGGATCTGGCTCCCCTGCCGGCTTGACGCCGCCGCCGTGCGTCCCGTGGAAGGGGTGGTCGGGCAACGCCGCCGGCCGGACAGCGTGAGCGTCCTGCTTCTTGTCCAACAGGCGGTGGTCGGGCAACGCTGCTGGCCCCACGACGGCGAGGGGACGGAGACGCTGGTGGAGCGTGGCATCAGCATCAGGCGAGCAGACCTTGTCGCAGGCGTAGCTGCAGTAGTCTCGCTGCTTCATCCTGGACATGCAGTCGTCGAAGCAGTCGTTGTAGCAGTCCGCGTACGCGCCGCCGGCGAGCAGCAGCACCGCCGCTGACGCCACCACCACCACCATGGCCGCCGCTCGTCCAGCGGCCATCCCCTTCTTCCGCCACACCTCTTGGACGCGCAATCTACTACTCGCAGTCGCAGTCTCGCACTGGCAGCAGATGACGGTCTCCTTTGCTTCTGAGGAACTAGGACGACGCGCGTTCAGCGTTCTCTTATAGGACGGCGGCCGACAAGCGAGCCAACACTGTCTGTCACGCCGGACGCATGCATGAGAGGAGGGAGATAGGCAAGCGTGCAAGTTTCTCGGACTTGAGTGATTGTGTGGTAGCGTAGGTGCGCGCACGCGTGGGACAGCAGGCAGCAGCTGAGCAGCACAGCCGTGTTGTTGTGTCGTCGTGGATAACACGAGGAAGAAACATATATAAGAGCTGTGCATGCTCTCGAGGCTATGATGTCTGCGAAACAAGATTGTAATGAAAAAGGGCGAGCTTAACTTGGAGGATTATTACGTGTAAGTGTAATGTATTAAACAAAAGAAAATTTTGTGCAAATATTCCTCTCAAATACTATCATAACAATATAATTTACATTGAGTGGCCTTCACCTGTAGTAAATTTTTTTATTTACTGAAAGGGGGCTCGGGCGTGCGGACGCCCGTGCCTGTAGTGCTTTTCCCGCGTCGTTTCGCGTGCCCATGCGGGGCCCACGCTGCACCTAACGTCACCAGCATTGAGGGGAGGTGGAGGGGGCAGCGAATGCCCAGCCGGCGTCGGGAGGAGGAGGAGACATCGAGGCGAGGAGGGAGATGCAACACCCGATCTACTTTTGAAACATTCAGATGCAACACTTGCAACATACGTCTGAAGGCAGATGAAACACTTGAAACATACATCTGAAACACTTGAAAAAGCACACACTCAAAACCATTGCAAAAATATACGCAACATCCAGATAAAACAGTTGGAACATGTGTGTGAAACATATGCAACATCTAAATAAACGCACTTGCAACGTACGTTTGGAAAAACAGATGAAACATTGGGAATAGAAGCTTGCAACATACGTGTACAACCATTGCAACATATACAACATCCTGATCTACTTTTGTAACATCCATATGAAACACACAACAACATACCCATGAAACATCTGAAACACTTGAAACATAGGCTTGCAACACGCGCTTTCAGCGCAGCATCTACTTGTTGATTGGACGAATAGAGGCTCGTCGACGCGGAGCTCGACACTGGCACGGAGCTCGATGCGTGAAGTGCCCAAGGGGGGATGGCAGCGGACGAGTGGTTGTGCGGCCACCGACGAGCTCCTGCGTGGATTCAGGCCAGACTGGGACAAAAGGAGATGTGCCATAGGCCCCACTGTCATCGAACCATCCGCCATTCACTGGATCCTTTGCCGTCCGACGGTTGCACATCTTGAGCACGGCGCGAGTCGCAATGGAGTCCCTTCGCCTCCGCGCCACCAATTTTGTTGACTCAGGCGCTGGCATCGATGGGAGGAGATCGAAGCAGCAGGGGAGAGGATAATGTTGCGTTTGCGAAACGAGAGCACCGGAGAGGATAAGACTGTGCTAGATCCATAGGAAGGAAGCGGCGTGCAGATAAGCATGATGCCGGATTCTTTTTATTCGTATGGGGTGACCGTCCGATTCTGGCTGGGACATCGGACGCCCTAAGCGTAGCATTCGTGTTACTGGAAGTATGATGTTGAAGCAAGGTGGGACTAATATGTTTCACCACTTTCTATGCTTTATGGATGGTTATCTGAGATTTATTTAGAATAATTGGAAAACCTCACATGAGCCAAGCCAATTGTTCCAAGTTCCAACAGCCGTCGTCCTTCTTGCAGGCTCGGGCGGTGAGGCCGTGCTCTGGATGAAATTAAGACAAAAATCATGGATGAAATTAAAGAGCATTTTCAAAAGTTTCTTTTAAATTCGCTCTCTAAATTTTCATTGAAAGAGTCATTCTCTCTCTGTCTTTTTCTTTTATCTTTGAATACTTTCTTTATATGTTGTAAGGATTCCTTTGTTCTTCATCTTTAGCTTACGAGATAACAATATTTACATATAATTAAATAAATTACTAGAAGATATTTTTTCAACTAAAATCTCTATTTCTATTAAATTACACCAAAAGGCTCTTTGTCAAAAAAAAAAGAGCACCAAAAGGCTCTTGGAGCGCGCTCTCGGCCGGCATCAGCCGACTGCCGCAGCACTCTCCAAGCGGTTTTCCCCGTCCCCCGCCTTCCCAGGCTCCCAGCCAAGAATCAGGCATGCGGCGAACCCAACTGCCGGTATCGAGTTTCGACGGGATCGTGAGTCGCCTCTCTAGGATTAGGAGGTCGACCGCCACCGCCGTCTCCACCCTCCGCCCCTCGGCTCTAGGAGGGCGCGGAATCGATTCAGTGACGCCACCCTCACCAGTTCCCCGCCAGCGGACCGGCGATTGCTCCTTGGCGGCGACCTTAACCACGCACAGCTGTACCTCTGCCTCCGGCCTGCATTCATCTCAGCTTCTGTCCTCCTCGGCTCCGAGTCCGATCCCGCATCTTTAGCTCACTCTTGAGCCTTGGCTCCTCTGCGCAGACTAAGGCGCCCCGACAGTCAAGGTGTGAGTGAGTATCCTCTCGATCCTCTTTCCTGTATGCTTATGTAACATATATTATCATAGGAGCCATCAAGATTACTAATACTATTTTCTTGTATGCTTATGTGTGGCATATATTTTCCATTCGATATTGGTCCCTTTTGACAGAACCTGCCCTTTGTTGTCTAACCCCTGTTAAATTATGGGTTCTCTAATTTACATCGCGAAATAGTTCCTACATCGCTTGATACTTAATTTCATAAATGTACTACATACCTTAACTGGCAATGGCTGCAACAAATTTCATCTCAGGTTTACGATTTGAACAATAACAAAATTCTTCCAGCATAGTATGCATCTACCTGTGGTAAACTTTCATCCTTTTGAATTATTAACAAGGGATAACTTGTGTTATATTCATTATTGCTGGTCCACCCTGCTCTCTTTATTTGGTGGTAAGCTGGGCCCTCATGCCTTCCTGCAACACAAGTCTTATGAGCAAGCACAATAATCAACCCATTATGATCGACATGTTAATGGCATATGCAGTTAACCACACAAAGGCAAACAATGGTTGAAGTTTGTTAATCTCACACAAGTCTTATGAGCAAGCACAATAGTCCACATGCACAAGGGACTGGGATATAGGTAAAAGTAAATGTGCAAAAGAATATTGCCATTGGATTCAAAGGGGACGAACTCCATTTTGGCACTCCAAGAACCTCGGACTCTATCAATTAATATGTAAGGAAGAATTTCCTCCAGTACAACCAAGACAGACTTGCGGCATAGAGTTACATGCATTTTCTGATGCACATATCAATGGAAGTTTAAGACCTCATCACCTTTATTCCTTGCAAAATGATAATGATAACAGCTTAGTAACTTCATTCTGTAACCTCTAGAGACTTTGTCAACATTCAGGACAGCGACAAAAATACCCAAATGCCCAGTAGCATTATGATCCACTCAACTAATTTTGTACTGAGGCTATAGTGTGTTAGAACCAGCCACAATTGCTAAAGTGATTTTTTTAATACATAACATGTGAAATTAATTTTTTAATACATACTCCTGTACATATCAATGAATTTAATGGCTATACCCAGATACCCAAATTAATTTGATGGCTATACCCAGATACCCAAATGCTGGTTTGTAGCGATCCCGGCTAAGGTGCTGGACTGGACGAAGCCATTGAGAAGGAGGTGAAGGGACACGGTCATGATGGTGGCTCCACTCGTTTAGCAGTGTACATGCAACCCAAATAAGAATATCTAGCTCTGTAAGTCAAAGAACCTGAAATGTCCGGTAGGCATTTGTATATTGATTTTAGAACTGTGTTAGTGCATGAGTTATTGTAGCATGTAAATATAAATTTGCATTGGGCATCTTTTGCTTATTAACTCCTTTTTTCGCTTGTTTCATATTTTCTCTGGCTGTGGCATATTTAATTAGTACTTTCTAGTCATTGGCAACTTGGACTTGTTACTTGCCCGTTCCAGTTATGTGTAGGACATGTTTGTAGAATTCTATCTACGTCTCTTAATTGTTCCTGTAATAGTTCATGCCTACAGTTTTCCTGCAGGAATTCATTATTATTGACAAATATTGCAATTTATAGAATTATATCAGTTACAATCAGACGATGCCTACAGTTTTCTTGCAGGAATTCAATACTATCCCATGTTCATAAATAGTTCACTCTTCATTGACATCTTGCTTCGATGCTATCAACAGAGGATGCTGGGAAGAGCACATGGTGCACATCACAATGTCCTATATCTTGTATGTCACTGTCAGTGTCCATATCGCAATTCACAAGGGGCCACATCTTGGGCTAAAGGAAATCCTCACTCATCAGCAAATAATCATTGGCATTATTATTATTATTGTATCCCAGAAAGGTTTGCTGTCAGACTTGTGATATCAGAATATGCTTATCTGATTATAGTACAATTTCATGTACTGTTTTACATGCTTGTACTCTGAGAGGCATGTGAAATATATCTTTTGTTCATCTGTTATGTGTGCTGTCTAGTTGTTCCCAACGTATGGAGTTATGGACACGTAAACTGCAGATAAAATTATGTTTTTATATCTTCCATAGAATCTGGAAAACGCTGAATTAATACTGCTGGTTTCAGACGGCAAACAGTTACAAACTGAACTGTTGGTACAATCACTTAAGTACTCCATTTTTGGCATACCTCTGCTTAACTTGTACCTCTGTTTTCTTCTGTGAAATTTATAGATCATACGTTGCCTGGCTAGTGGCTACTCAGGATCTCATCTAGTACTGACACAGTTGTGTTTGGCCACATCCACGCTGCCATTCCTGTTGGAATGAGTGGTCTCAATTGATTAGGCTAACCCTAGAAGGGTAGCTATATAGTGTATTATACATGGGCCTCATGGGCCTAGCCACATGGGCCACACACATATACTCCAACACTCCCCCGCAGTCTGAACTACCGACGCAGCGGATTCAGATTGAACACCAGGAAAAGAAAATACACACGAGCCCCCCCACAGACTCAACTAGCCACTGGTGATGTTGAGGCTGGAGCGAAAGGCGGCGAAGGTCGTCGATGGGAGGCCCTTGGTGAAGATGTCAGTGAACTAGGACGTCGTAGGTACATGGAGGACTCGCACCTCGCCGATGGCCACCCGATCACGGACGAAGTGAAGATCAATCTCCACATGCTTGGTCCGCTGGTGCTGCACGGGGTTGGTGGAGAGGTAGACCGCACTGACGTTGTCGTAGTAGACAAGCGTGCTCCGGAGTAGAGGGTTATGGAGCTCGGCCAGGAGCTGGCGGAGCCAAGAAGCCTCGGCCACGCCATTGGCCACGGTGCGGTACTCCGCCTCGGCACTGGAGCGGGAGGCCACCTGCTGACGCTTGGACGACCAGGACACCAGGTTGCCGCCCAAGAAGACAGCGTAGTCGGAGGTGGAACGCCGAGTGTCCGGACAGCCGGCCCAGTCAGCGTCAGTGTAGACAACCATCTCAGTGGAGGAGGACCGCCGGTGAAGGAGCAGGCCGTAGTCCACAGTACCGCGTAGGTAGCGGAGGAGCCGCTTGAGGGCAGTGAGGTGGGGCTCCCGCGGATCATGCATATGAAGGCACAGCTGCTGAACCGCATACGTGATGTCCGAGCGAGTGAAGGTGAGGTACTGGAGAGCACCAGCAAGACTCCGGTATGCGGTGTTTTTAGACACCGGGTTCTCCTCAGCCTCAGACATTTTGCCCTGTGTGTCAACTGGAGTGGAGCAGGGGTTGCAGTCAGTCATCCCGGCGCGCTCAAGGATGTCAAGAGTGTACTGCCGCTGGTGAAGGAGAAGGCCAGCAGGGTGAGGCGCAACAGTGACCCCAAGGAAGTGATGTAGCACACCCAAATCCTTCATCGCAAACTCCTGCTGGAGAGAGGTGATAATCCGACGAAGGAGTAACTCACTGGAGGCGGTGAGGACAATGTCATCAACATAGAGCAGTAGATACGCAGTCTCAGCTCCATGGTGGAAGATGAACAATGACGTATCGGACTTGGCCTCCACAAACCCCAGTGAGCGCAGAAAGGCAACAAAGCAATGGTTCCATGCCCTGGGAGCCTGCTTGAGGCCGTAGAGAGATCTGTTGAGCCTACAGACCATGTTAGGACATGAGGAGTCAACAAACCCGGCCGGCTGACTGCAGTAAACTGTCTCAGTGAGAAGACCATGCAGGAAGACATTCTTGACATCCAGCTGATGCACGGGCC
This sequence comes from Saccharum hybrid cultivar R570, assembly GCA_038087645.1. Lineage (NCBI taxonomy): Eukaryota > Viridiplantae > Streptophyta > Magnoliopsida > Poales > Poaceae > Saccharum > Saccharum hybrid cultivar. The sequence continues at coordinate 5,040,173 of JAQSUU010000112.1, read as the reverse complement.
AGGAGCGAGTGAGGGCGAGGGAGAGCACCGTGCGCACTGTAGCCGGCTTCACCACTGGACTGAATGTCTCATCGTAGTCAACACCAGGCCGCTGAGTGAAACCCCTGAGAACCCAACGAGCCTTGTACCGCTCGAGAGTGCCGTCAGCCCGGCGCTTGTGTGTCCAGATCCACTTGCCGGTGACGACATTGGAGCCGGGTGGACGAGGCACCAGATCCTAGGTCCGGTTGGCGAGGAGAGCTGCGTACTCCTCTTCCATCGCGCGGCGCCAGTAAGGGTCCAACAAGGCCTCACGGACAGAAGAGGGTACCAGAGAGGCCTGCGAGTCCACGGGCGTCGCCGCGAGAGCCGGGGGCGGCAGGGTCCCCGCCGCGTGGCGCGTCACCATAGGGTGAACATGACGCGGGTGTCGGTGAAGCAGCGGGGGGTGGTACACCGGCGTCGTGACACAGGCATCCGGGGATCTCGGCGGCGGTGTCGGTGTCGCCGGCGGAGAAGAGGCAGTCGGTGGTAGAGGGCACCCCGACGAAGAAGGAGCCACCGGTGGAGACGTAAGCGGCGGCTCCGGTCGTGCACGTCGTTGGTAGACGAGCACCGGCTAGGCGATGCGCGCAGGTGATGCCGGAGTCGACGGCCCGGACCCCACGTCAGGCGTAGTAACGGGGGCCGACCCGGGAGGTGCACGGCGCTGGTAGACGAGCGTCGGCTGAGCGAAGCGCGCAGGTGGTGCCAGGGGCGACTGCCCGGGACCCACGTCAGGCGTAGTGACGGTGGCCGGCCCGTGAGGGGATCCCGCTAGGCCCGGACAGGGGGTGTCATCAGTGGCGGCGAGCGAGGGCACGGCCCCGGCGAAGGCCACGGTGGAGCAATACCTGTGGTAGACAACCGAAAAGGTGGCTCGACCACCGCGTCAGTGGGAAATAAGGAGAAGAGGTCAAGATCCGGGGTGGACGTGGGAGTGGGGGTGGAGGAGAAGGGGAAGACAGACTCATCAAACACCACATGGCGAGAGATGAGGAGCCGACGAGAGGTAAGATCATAGCACCGGTACCCCTTGTGATCCGGGGAGTACCCGAGGAAGACACAGAGAGTCGAACGAGGTGCCAGCTTGTGGGGAGCGATAGCTGTGGTGTTAGGGTAACACGCACACCCGAAGACGCGAAGGTGGTCGTACCGAGGAGGGGTACCGAAAAGGGCGTGGTGTGGCGTGGGAGCTGGGCAGGCAGCGGAAGGAAGGCGGTTAAGGAGATAGGTGGAGGTGTGCAAGCTCTCAGCCCAGAAGCGCACAGGGAGTGACGCCTGAAGCAAGAGGGTGCGCATGGTCTCGATGGTGGTGCGAATCATGCGCTCAGCCTTGCCGTTCTGGGAGGAGGTGTACGGGCAAGACATGCACAACTGGACACCGTGAGAGAGAAAGAAGTCACGGGAGGCGGAGTTATCGAACTCACGACCATTGTCGCACTGGACGGCCTTGATGGTGAGGCCGAACTGTGTGGACACCCAAGCAAAGAAGTGGAGAATGGCGGGGAAAGCGTCAAACTTTGCACGGGAGCTGGGCAGGCAGCGGAAGGAAGGCGGTTAAGGAGATAGGTGGAGGTGTGCAAGCTCTCAGCCCAGAAGCGCGCAGGGAGTGACGCCTGAAGCAAGAGGGTGCGCATGGTCTCGGTGGTGGTGCGAATCATGCGCTCAGCCTTGCCGTTCTGGGAGGAGGTGTACGGGCAAGACATGCGCAACTAGACACCGTGAGAGAGAAAGAAGTCATGGGAGGCGGAGTTATCGAACTCACGACCATTGTCGCACTGGACGGCCTTGATGGTGAGGCCGAACTGTGTGGACACCCAAGCAAAGAAGTGGAGAATGGCAGGGAAAGCGTCAGACTTTGCACGAAGAGGAAAAGTCCAGGAGTAATGAGAGAAATCATCAAGCAGCACAAGATAGAACTTGTAGCCGGAAACGCTGATGACAGGAGAAGTCCAGAGGTCGCAATGTATAAGATCAAAGACGTGAGCCGCCCGGGAAGAAGAACTATGAAAAGGAAGACGGACATGACGGCCCAGCTGACACGCATGGCACAAATGCTCACCGGGAGTCCGAGGACACTGAATGTCGGAACTACAATTGAGCTGCATCGGGGCATCACGACCAGGATGGTCGAGGCGCCGGTGCCAAGTGGTGGAGGAAGGAGTGGTGGCGAAAGCAGCTGACAAAGGGGTCGGCGAAGAAGACGAAGGAGACGCCGGGAAACGAAGGGTGTAAAGGGGCCCCGTGCTGTCACACCGAAGCAGAGGACGCCGGGAAGCCAAATCCCTGACAGTGAGACCGGTAGAGTCAAACTCCACGGAACAGGAATTGTCAGCTGTAAACCGACGAATAGAAAGAAGGTTGTGAACCATAGAAGGTGCCACAAGAACATCAGGAAGACGAAAGGAGCCATGAGCGCCGGCGGCACCCACGGACGTGACAGGGAGGCATGACCCATTTGCGACCATGATGGACGAAGGGTGAGAGGAAGAAGGAGGTTGAACGGAAGAGAGTATAGTGGGGTCAGGAGTGGTGTGGTAGGTGGCACCCAAATCGGCGATCCACTGTGGGCCGACAGGAGTTCTCGGGCCCATAGTGCTGAAGGAGTGTGCCAAGGCCGCCGAGTCCCAACAGGGCGAGGCGCTGGAAGGTGTAGCCCACTGGAATGCTGCCGGGTGAAACCCGGGAGAAGCAGCAGCGAGCATGGCGGCGGCCGGCGGGCGAGGCTCACCACCGGGAGCCTGGAAGGGCCATGACGGGTCGTGGAAACCAGAACCCTCACCACGTCCTCGTCCACGACGACGGCGTCCGCCACGGCCCCCCCACCCCCGCTCGGCCCAGGGGGAGGAGAACCCAAAAGAAACGACGGCGGCGTAGCGGACGGACGCGGAGCGGCGGTAGGGAAGAGGGTAGCCGGCCAAGCCGCGGCATCCAGGGGGCGGCAGCCGAGGGGTGGCCCGCGCCGGCGGGCGGCGCTGGAGGGTGGCCAGGCGGCGCAGGAGCCACGCCCAGGGCGGCCGGAGCCCAGGAAGAAGAGGTGGCCGGGGCGGCCGGGAAAGCCGCTGCCGCGGGGGCACTGCCAGCAGCGAAGGCGATGGCGTGCTGTGCCCATGCCGCGGGGAAGAGGGGCGCGGAGGCGGAGGGGGTCCAGCCCGGGCCAAGGGTAGCGCCGGTGGTGGCAGCACCCATGGCAGGCAGCAGTGCCGGTGGCCGGGCCGCACCAGCAGAGGGAGCGCGCATGGCATGCAGCAGCCCTCCGATGGTGGTGGGTGGCGCTGGTGGATGGGCGGCTGGAGGAGCCGGCGGCGCCGGGTCAGGGCCCAGAGCGGGTGGCGCAGGCTGAGGGGCGGCTCCCACCACGTGTGCCCAGGAAGTAGAGGTGGAGAGGTGGGGGCCCGCGCCAGAGGTGGCAGCGGTGGCCGGCGGCGCCGTGGCAGCAGTGCCAGAGGTGGCAGATGCGGGGCCAGGGGAGGTGGCGCAGGGCTAGCTGGCCGGCAGGGGAGGCCAGGCTGCGGCAGCCAGGGGAGTGGCGGCCGGCGGCGCCCAGGTGGGGCCCGCGCTCGCGCCAGTCGGGGCCCAGGCGTGGCCCGCACCTGCGCCCGAGGGGGCACCGGCGGCCGGCGGCGCCAGTGGGTGGCCCGCGGCCACGCCTGGGCTGGCAGCGCCAGGGAAGGTGGCGGCGGCCAGTGGCCCCAGAGGGCGTGGCGCAAGGGAAGAAGCCGGAATCTGTGGCCAGGAGGTGGGGTGGGAGAGGGGAGGGAGGTTGAGGAAGAAGGAGGGAGGTGGAGGCTCGGCCATGGCCGACTGGGGAGGAGGCAGCAGGCGGCGGTGCCCTGCCTGGAGTTTAGCCGGCGGCTGGGAAGGAAGAGGGAAGGGAGATAGGCTCTGGTACCATGTTGGAATGAGTGGTCTCAATTGATTAGGCTAACCCTAGAAGGGTAGCTATATAGTGTATCATACATGGGCCTCATGGGTCTAGCCACATGGGCCACACACATATACTCCAACAATTCCTAATCTATTCTCAGGTAAAGCTATTATTGTCTTTTGACAACAGGCCAACAGGCTTTTTTTTTTTTGACAACAGGCCAAGAAGGCCTTTGTTTGGCTTTGGCAGCCAACAGACTTTTATTTTCTACTCTTACTCATACTCCACGCTCCAGCCCATCTCCACCATGGCAATGCGTGTCATGAGCTTGCTGCCTGCTGCTACCCTCATCATGGTTGCAGTAGCCTCCTGGGGAGCTCACGGCAGTGCCAGCGACGACGCCCGCTCTCTGCTCGCTTTCAAGGCTGAGCTCGCTGGCAGCAGCTCCAGTGTGCTGGCCTCCTGGAACGGCACCACCGGCGTCTGCAGATGGGAAGGCGTGGTGTGCAGCGGCGGCGGCCAGGTGGTGTCGCTGAGCCTGCCCTACCGCGGGCTCGCCGGCGTGCTCTCCCCAGCCATCGGGAACCTCACGTTCCTGCGGACGCTGAACCTGAGCTCCAACTGGCTCCGGGGGGAGATCCCGGCGAGCATTGGGCGGCTAGCACGTCTGCAGGCGCTGGACCTGAGCTACAATGCGTTCTCCGGTACCCTGCCCGCCAACCTCAGCTCCTGTGTCAGCTTACTCTGGTTGAGACTGAGCAGCAACCGGCTTCATGGGCGTATCCCTGTTGAGCTTGGCCCCCAGCTCATGAATCTTCAACGGCTCTCATTGGCCAACAACAGCTTGGCGGGCGCCATCCCAGGATCACTAGGTAACCTTTCATCCCTGGACTACCTTGACCTGACAAAAAACCAGCTGGATGGTCCGGTACCACATGAGCTTGGCAGCATGGCAGGTCTGCAGGTCCTTCTTCTCTTTTTGAACAGCCTATCGGGTGTGCTTCCACAGTCCCTGTACAATCTGTCCTCGCTGAAGAACTTCGGGGTAGAATACAACATGCTGTCTGGAACTATCCCTGCTGATATCGGCGATAGGTTCCCCAGCATAAAAGCCCTTAGCTTTTCTGGCAACCAGTTCAGTGGAGCTATCCCGCCTTCGGTCTCCAACCTCTCTGCTCTCACAAAACTTGGCCTCGCAAGAAATGGCTTTATTGGACATGTGCCTCCTGCTTTGAGTAAGTTGCAAGGCCTCTCTTACCTGGACTTGGGTGACAACAGGCTAGAAGCGAACGACAGTCAAGGGTGGGAGTTCATCACTTCCCTGACGAACTGCAGCCAGCTTCAGAATATGGTTCTTGGCAACAACTTTTTCAGTGGTAAACTGCCCAATTCAATCATCAACCTATCAACGACTCTCGAAACTCTTTATTTGGGAGACAATAGGATCTCTGGGTCTATTCCATCGAACATCGGCAATTTGGTTGGTCTGAAATTACTTGAGATGGCTAATAGCTCCATATCTGGAGCAATTCCAGAGAGCATTGGGAGACTAGAAAACTTGGTTGAGTTGGGGCTTTACAACACTAGCTTGTCAAGCCTTATACCTCCGTCACTAGGAAATCTTACACAGCTGAATAGACTTTATGCATACTATGGCAATCTAGAGGGGCCCATTCCAAGGAGCCTGGGAAACTTGAAGAATATATTTGTCTTTGATCTGTCAACAAATCGACTCAATGGTTCAATTCCCAAAGAGGTGCTAAAACTTCCTCAACTTTCTTTCTACTTAGACTTATCATACAATTCATTGTCTGGGCCACTTCCAGTTGAAGTTGGTAGCTTGGCGAACCTTAACCAACTGATTCTATCAGGAAACCAGTTGTCAAGCAGCATACCTGATAGTATTGGGAATTGCATATCACTAGAACGGCTGTTGCTGGATCACAACTCTTTTGAGGGAACCATACCTCAATCTCTGAAGAACTTAAAAGGCCTCGCCTTACTGAACCTGACCATGAATAAGCTGTCTGGTAGTATTCCTGATGCTCTGGCCAGTATTGGCAGCCTGCAACAATTGTATCTAGCACACAACAACCTTTCAGGTTTGATCCCAGCAGTTCTACAGAACCTGACATTGTTGTCAAAACTGGATTTGTCCTTCAATGATCTGCAAGGTGAAGTGCCGAAAGGGGGTGTTTTTGCAAATGCAACGTCCTTGTCAATTCATGGAAATGATGAGCTTTGTGGTGGAGCCCGTCAACTACATTTAGCTCCATACTCCATGGCTGCTGTGGAGAAGAACAAAAGGCAAGTGTCAAGATCCCTTATGGTCACCCTAACATCACTTGGCGCACTTGTATTCTTAGCTGTAGTAGTTACTTTTATTCATTTGATCCACAAGAGGTTCAGACAAAGAAAGGCAAGCCAACTCATTTCCACGGTAATTGATGAACAGTATGAAAGGGTTTCTTATCAAGCATTGTCAAATGGAACTGGTGGTTTCTCAGAGGCTAATTTGCTCGGACAAGGGAGCTACGGTGCTGTTTATAAATGCACTTTACATGATCAGGGTATTACCACAGCTGTAAAGGTGTTTAACATAAGACAGTCTGGGTCTATTAGAAATTTCGTGGCTGAATGTGAGGCACTGCGAAGGGTACGTCGCCTGTCTCATAAAGATCATCACTTGTTGCTCAAGCATCGATCACCAAGGTGAAGAATTCAAGGCGCTGGTTTTTGAGTTCATGCCGAACGGTAGTCTGAATGATTGGTTGCATCCAGCATCTAAAGTACACACTGAGTAATACGCTCAGCCTAGCTCAGAGACTAGACATTGCTGTAGACATCATGGATGCTCTAGAATATCTTCACAATCAGTGTCAGCCACCAGTAATCCATTGTGATCTCAAGGCAAGTAACATCCTCCTTGCAGAGGATATGAGTGCCCGGGTTGGAGATTTTGGCATATCTAAAATCCTTTCTGATGACAGTAGTAAAACTCTGCTAAATTCAATCAGTTTCACCGGACTAAGGGGTTCCATTGGTTATGTCGCTCCAGGTAACAGAAGTTCCATTGACTTCCATTCTGCCATGTCTAGTTATCTCTGTTCCACTGACGAAATAAAATGATGCCTGAAATCTGAATGGCACTGCAGAGTATGGCGAGGGTCGATCTGTCTCAACTCTTGGGGATGTCTACAGCCTTGGGATACTTTTGCTTGAGATGTTCACCGGTAGGAGCCCTACTGACGACATGTTCAAAGACTCGTTGGATCTTCATAGGTTCGCCGAAGCCGCTCTCCCCAACGGAGCCTCGGAGATAGCCGATCCAACAATCTGGCTGCATGAAGAAGCGAAGGCAAAATATCCTGCTGATGCTGCGACAATGAGAAGCCGGAGCGAGGAGTGCTTGGTTTCAGCGATCCTGCTCGGCGTCTCATGCTCAAAGCAGCAGCCAAGAGAGCGAATGGCGATGCGAGATGCTGCTATGGAGATGTGTGCGATCAGAGACGCGTACCTCATGGTTGCCAGCTAGCTGGATGGGGATCTGGGACAGAAGAAAGTCAGCCGCCGAACCCTCTTATTATGATTAATTTCTGATGTTTAAAATCATAGAAGCAGCAAAGCAGGAGACCCAGTTCTGAACATCTTTGTACGGTTTAGAAACTTCCCGTAGCATCTCTGCTGTGGTACTATGTACTTACAAGATGAAATCCAACACAATTGTTATTTGTTTGCTTCTTGTACCATCGTACGCTGGTCAAGTTGCGCATTAGCAGGTTTTCTTATTTGCAGTAATTTTTTTTAAGCTGAAGGTGTATCTGCTGACTTAACTCAGTTCACCATTGGATTAGTAGAAAGAACTATTCCGCTTAATTGAAAGGTAGTGCTCTTGCCGGCTCGTTCCAAGAAACAGGAATAAGCTAAGGTTGATGATTGATTCAGGTCAAGAAACAGAATACGTCAATTTAGGCCGGGGAAATGGCATGTATTGTTTCAGAGGACTAGGAAATTGCATGTTTATTGGCCTTCATGAAGAGAAACAAATCCGAAACGGTTGGATATACTTCACGTCGTCGAAAAGAGTATGCTCTGGTGTTTTGATGTTTTTTGTATATACGCATACTTCAGCGGTTCAGCCACTGCCCAATAATGTGCTAACGACACACTCAAGGTGTGTGCTAGTATTTGGCATGGTGGCTTGGTGCATGAGCACGAACAGGTTTATCTCGTTGACGTCCGTCTCCGGCGTCGGCTTGCTTATTATCATGAAAAGCATGGTGGCTTGGTGCCGCCCACCACGTCATGATCGATAGTGCCGGTAGAATGACAAAGGTAGCAGGTCTGCAGGTGGTAGAATGACATGAGATCAGTAGCTTATTACTGGCGTCAGCAACAGTTCCACTGTTTGTTTGGAAGGCTTGAGGCATCGATGAATGTTGGCATAATGATAGAGCCGGCCATTAACTGCTTGAGGCAGCAATGGCTACAACATACATGAACAACATTGTGGTGAATATGATGATATTTTAAGGGCAAAAGGTGATACAGACATATAAGAGGAGGAACATAAGAGAAAGGTGCGAGCAGATAATCCAAGGTTTTAATTTATAAGAAGGCCAAGAAACTAAATACGGAGTAATAATTTGTGAGAAATTTGAACAATGGTTTATCAAGGAATATTGGAGGTCACTGAAAGGGAGTCAAATAATACCATAATTTTGTCTCGTCAGTGGTTGCTGTAGGATGATAGAATTGGTGTATAATGTGATGGATGTATTTGCCTGAGCCTTGGGCTGAATATATAGGGGTACATGACTTGAAGGGTAAGGAGCCTCTCCTACAGATATGGTAGGATACGGATACAATCCTAATCTACCTAATATAGAGATATCCCTAATATACTTTAACAGGTGCACAACCACGAAAGTGGAGAGAAAATAACGAGGAGAAAAATATGACGATATATCTTTTAATTCAAAAAGAATTAGGTCGACAGTAGCTATATAGAGGTCACACCGATGGGTGTAACACCAGAGCCTGTAGAGAGGGCAATTATATAACCAAACAAACAACAAAACTATTTGAAAGATATCTTTAAGTGCAAAAATTTACAAAGATGAAAAGATGTAGCTGGCTACTCATGCTATATTTGTGTGGCCAACCCAAGTTTGAATCCCTGTGGTGCCATTCTCTCTAGGATTTATAAGGGTAGGCACCGGCCAAGCGTGTCAAGAGTACATGGTCCCTACGTGTTCTTAGAACGTGGGGGGCTAACCTAGCCTCTGACCCCTCTATTTGTGCAGACTACCTTACTAGTTAATCAAACTAGAGTGTTGGGTAGGTCAAGTAGAGGGGGCCGACCTGACTTCAATTATTTTGAAAGTTTGGTCACCTAAAAACAGAAGCTGATCGATTAGTTTCTAAGCAAGTTCTTTGTCTGTTAGTTTGGTTCAATCTCGGTCATGACCGAACTAATCAGACCATACTAACAACCATAAAATAGCATAATTTGTAGCAGCATTTTTTATTTGAAGGCAAAAATGACAAGACAACATATAGATAAAACAAAGTGATAATTGATATAAACCACTAGAATGAATATTTACATCACTAATAATAGTCCAAAGTACTTATTATGTTAACAAAGTCCAAATATTCTGTTAGTTCGGTTACCCGAGGCATATAACCGAACTAATCACAAACAGTTTGGGTAGTATGGACGAGACCAAACTAATGTCCGGAAACTTAGGTCTTGGTCTCAGTTAGTTCGGTTCGGTCTTTGACCGATCGCTACTAACAGTTAACAAAACAGAACTTGGTTATCCGATTTTGGCCGAAATTAGTTGTCATTGATTTGGCTGCTGCAGCAAGTACAACTGGTTGTTGCCCGTCCACATAACAGTACACACCGGTAGAAAATCGATCTATAGTCCCGGTTAGGAAAGCCCTTTAGTCCAGGTTGGGAATTCGGGACAGTCCCTCGAGGCTAAAAAAATAATGTCCCCCACCCATGTGACTTGAACCCAAGGCATCATGCACTGCCTTGCGCGTAGCTTTCCACTTCACCTACACAACACATATGACTGTGGATGCTCTCCTTTTGAACTAACCCGCCGTCGGAGGACCTTTAGTCCTGGTGGTGGGTCAAGGCTCTTTAGTCCAGGTTGGTAACACCAACCGGGACTAATGTAGACCCTTTTTGTCTAGGCTGGTGTGTTATCAATCAGGACAAAAGGTCCTCGACGCCTTGGACCCGGGACTAATGCTTACATTAGTCCCATGCTCAACTCTAGCCAGGACTAATATGATGAACCGAAGGTTTGTTCTCTACTAGTGAAATACACATGTAGGGTCTAATTGGTTGCTTGTATTATACTTAGCTTGCATTAAACCTTATGCAACACAACCTAAGACAATTTTTTATAAAGGAAGATTTTATTAAATTTTCAAGCGCATTCCATCGAGTTGATACAAAGTCTTGAAAATAATTCTTCCGGCCTTTGCTTAACAAGAAACACACAACCAAATAAAAAGAGAGAGCCACACACACTCTAGTGACTATCAATCCACAGACTAGAACGCTACTCATGTAGCTAGGAGAAGATAACCTTGACCACTTGTGCCAAGTACCGCGAAGCCACCGCAACTAAATCTTGTGTATCTGGCTTCTGGAGGATAGCCCATATGCAGTGTCTTTGCCAAAACTTGGACAAAAATATTTGCCATAGACTTGGCATGTCAATTGTTAGGTATTGGCAAATTTTGGTACTAAACCAAATGGCTGCCAAAAGTTTAGCAAAGCCTAAATTTTGGCAACTAAATTCTAGCTATCAACTGATCAGGCTTTTAATAATATCTAATATATATTTGATCAAAGTTATGACCTTATGAAAAATGCGAATTATGTTTTATCTTCGAATATCTAGTTTTTATAAGCGAGAATGGCACCCTTTCCGGGGTGGACGGAGTATATAAACTTAGACAACCGCAACTTGGAAAGGCCACTGGGCACTGGCCGCCAAATCGAAATCAAAGACTCAAGGAGACCTTGTAAAGAGGAAAAAAAAAGACTCAAGGAAACAGCGACGCATCAGGATTATGGAATACAATAATACAATAAGTTGCTCCCCTGCTCTGACCCAGAAAGGGAAAGGCTTTTTTTTTACCACAGAAAGGAAAGGCCTTTTATTTTTTACCACAGAAAGGGAAAGGCTTTGTCTTGAAGAAAGATCTTCGCTAAGCTCCAGCATGGTACGTCTCCACTCTCCACCATGGCAATGCGTATCGGGAGCTTGTTGCTGCCAACCATCGCCATCATGATTGCAGTGAGTGGTTGGCCAATGTCGTCAACTAGAAGAACGGAAAAATGATGACCACTCATGAAACCTAGTGAAATTGGCACCTGGGTCTGCACTCAGCAGTGGCAGTGCAATGCTGGCTGTGGCTGCCCCCTGGGCCGTGGGCTGGGCATCACTGACGATTCCCCGTATTGGGCTGGAACTGCTGCTGCTGGATCACAAACTCATTTGAGGGAACCATACCTCAATCTCTGAAGAACTTAAAAGGTCTCGCCTTACTGAACCTGACCATGAATAAGCCGTCTGGTAGTATCCCTGGCAACCTGCAACAACTGTATCTATCTAGCACATAACAACCTTTCATGTTTGATCCCAGCAGTTCTACAGAACCTGACATTGTTGTCAAAATTGGATTTGTCCTTCAATGATGTAACATCCAGTCCCGGCATACACGGCCCAGACCCACTCTACCGAAGAGTGGTCCTACGTGCGTAGCAACCCGCTTGAACTTTCGTCCTCGTTTCGCTCAAAACGGTTAACCGAAGGTTACTACGTGTCCCTGGCTCTGGTATTTAAGCTGGTCAATCAACCTCAGGATTCACAGTATGGTATTAAACACTGGCCGCACAGTGTTTCGCGATGCTACAACAACCGGTGGACAGTAGCCCGAACTACAGTAACCGAATTCGGCCCGGCCCAATTCAGTGCTGCAGTGTCGGGCTGCTACAGCGTCCGAGCTACAGCACCACGCTGCTCCAGTACCCGGGAGTTCAGATGTACAGTAACCCTGCAGCTACAGTCGGCCCACTGCCCCCAAACTACAGTACCATCGGCCCATTCCGCGAATTGGGTCCACTTGGTCCCTGGGGCTGTTACAAATGATCTCCAAGGTGAAGTGCATAAGGGGGTTGGCAAGGGTCTAACATAGGGTATGTTAAGTTCCCGGATCAAGGACGTGACTCAATTCCATCATATGACCAAGAGAGAGCAAACAAATAATCCGTGCTTGGCCAGGGATAATTTCCAATATGTGCAAATAGATCAAATACACCATCAAATACTGTCCAAAGGGTCACTTGTTTAACATAAGAGCTTCATGCTTGCTCAAATAAATAACATGAATTTCATCATACACGCAGCACAAATTATCTACATTGAACCAACATGAAATAAACTTTCCATAGCCAAATATCAACAAGTGCCAACAAACTTGCTTACTTCCAAATTGACATTATTCGTGTAAATCAACAATCTAACATGTGTCTTTGATAATTAACTGCTCTGGTATAACTTGTGAGTGCAGAAGGGCAGCAGAAGAGTCAAAACTAGCAAGCATTTCACCGAACACCTTACGTGCATACTTGAAAATAGCCATAGTATCCATTCTCTAAACATGGTGCTGTCCAAACTTCACAATAAGGAATATACTTGCAAAGATCAACTCGCTAACACATCAATCCCCATCATCAACTATCAAAAAAACTCATGTATGCCTCATGTGCCAACTCAGCCATACACCACAAACTTAGACAAAATGGCACCAATAGCAAGCAAAATAGGAACCAATCAACAAGTATGGAAAGATAAATACTAAATCACAAGTAGACACAAGGATTTACGTGAAAACCCCTTGCGGGGAAAAACCACGAGCGATGACAAGCAAGCAATCCACTATGAAGATGAAGGATGCAAGAGGTGTGAGCCAACAAGGTTGCGGAGGCTCTAGATCCCCACAAATTTCACTTTTCTAGTGGTGGATTTGGTAGATCAAAGCCTCACCATCTCCTCTCTCGTACCCTAGCTCTCTCCCCCTCAAAACAAATGAGCAAGCCGCTTCCTGGAAGGGGATCTTGGGTAGCCCTTTTAGGCTGAAATGTGCACTATGTGGAAGGCTCCTCATAGTTGCAGATTGTCACAAAAAAAAAATCCCTAGACACCTAACCAAACATATAAGCAACATTTTTGCATAATGTAATTATTCAAATGAGCCTCAAATGGTGTCAATAGGAGCCGCAACATCACAGTTCTCCACCGCAGCGATGATTGAACCATAGAGAAACACACCAAGATTCTTGATGTCGAAAGTCCATTCTTCAAATACTTCATCTTCAAATCAATAATCGATAAGCAACAAATTCATCGCCTCCAACATGGAGGTAGCTCGGTTTGACTTGGGTAATTATGTGAATATAACTAAATCAAAGGTTTGTCTAAGATTAGGAACATAACATGTTTGTAATTGCTAATGCTCCACAGGTTGGAACATGTTTGTAATCTAGTTGAAAAAAATCCCCACAGTCTGGCAAAGCCCATAACAAACTTGGAAAGGACATGTGAAAGTCAAAGATTGAAGGAAGCAGCGTGCAGAGCGACGTCTCACCAGACCACGAATCAGATGCGGTGGATTTGCATGCTGCATGCATTGCACGCGTCCCAGAAAATACAGCAAGTTGCTCGCTCCCATGCTCTGACTCTGACCAGGAAAGGCTAGGCCCCTTTCTATTTTTGGATAAATATAAACATAAGGCAAGGCTCTTGTCTGAACAGCCAGCTCTTGGCTACGCTCCAGCCCAGCACCACCATGGCAATGCGTGTCATGAGATTGCTGCGCGCCGCCACCTTCGTCATGATTGCAGTAGCCTCCTGGGGAACGCACGGCAGTGCCAGCGACGAGGCCAGTTCTCTGCTCGCTTTCAAGGCTGAGCTCGCTGGCAGCAGCAGCTCCGGTGTGCTGACCTCCTGGAACGCCAGCACCGGCGTCTGCAGATGGGAAGGTGTGGCGTGCAGCGGCGGCAGCCAGGTGGTGTCGCTGAGCCTGCCCTCCTACGGGCTAGCCGGCGCGCTCTCCCCGGCCATCGGGAACCTCACGTTCCTGCGGACGCTGAACCTGAGCTCCAACTGGTTCCAGGGGGAGATCCCGGAGAGCATTGGCCGCCTAGCGCGTCTGCAGGCGCTGGACCTGAGCTACAATGCGTTCTCCGGCACGCTGCCCGCCAGCCTCAGCTCCTGCGTCAGCTTACTGCTGTTGAGCCTCAGCAGCAACCAAATCCATGGGCGCATCCCTGTCGAGCTCGGCAACAAGCTCACGCGTCTTCGGGGGCTCTTATTGGCCAACAACAGCCTGACGGGCGCCATCCCAGGATCACTAGGTAACCTTTCATCCCTGGACTACCTTGATCTGACAGACAACCAGCTCGAGGGTCCGGTACCACATGAGCTTGGCAGCATTGGAGGCCTCCAGACCCTTTTCCTCTTTGGGAACAGCCTATCGGGTGTGCTTCCACAGTCCCTGTACAATCTGTCATCGCTGAAGAACTTCGGGGTAGAATTCAACATGCTGTCTGGAACTATCCCTGCTGATATTGGCGACAGGTTCCCTGGCATAGAAACCCTTAGCTTCTCTCACAACCGGTTCAGTGGAGCTATCCCACCTTCGGTCTCCAACCTCTCTGCTCTCATAAAACTTGGCCTCGCAGGAAATGGATTTATTGGACATGTGCCTCCTGCTCTGGGGAAGTTGCAAGGTCTCACTGTCCTGGACTTGGGTGACAACAGGCTACAAGCCAACGACAGTCAAGGGTGGGAGTTCATCACTTCCCTGACGAACTGCAGCCAGCTTCAGAATCTGATTCTTGGCAACAACTCTTTCAGTGGTGAAGTGCCCGGTTCAATCGCCAACCTATCGACGACTCTCGAAACTCTTTATCTGGGAGACAATAGGATTTCTGGAGCTATTCCATCAGACATCGGCAATTTGGTTGGTCTACTAGTTTTTTTGAAAAAGCCCGAATTTAGTGGAAGGCCCCCGCGTCGCTCTCCCGAGGGCGACTCGGGCGGCACCCGCACCGCCGCCGCCGCCGGGGCCTTTCCGCGCGCCTCCTCGGCCTGGCTGCCGCCGGAGCCCGACGCCAGAGGTCTGGCGGACGGCAAGGAAGGCGGCGGCTGGGCTCTCCTCCCTCCCTCCCTCTCTCCCCGTGAGTTCTTGTGGTGGTTACGGCGCCGTCGCAGGGACGCTAGCGGGTGCCGCTGCCGGCACCGGTCAGGGTGGATCCAGGTCCCCCACGCCCGGATCTCCGATGCTGTGCAAGGTGGTGCCATGCTCGTGTCTGGCTGCATCGAGCACGGCAGGTCGCCGGTGGCGGCCCGGGGCAGCTCCCTCGCCCGGATCCGACGGCCCCTGGGCCGTATCTGCCGGTGCGGCGGTAGGGCGCGCGTGGGAGGACACTGGGCGACATACACGGCGACGGTGGCGGATTCGAGCTCAACGGCCATGTCGGCGTGGTCCTTCGCCGGATCTGGCTATTCTGCAGCTCAATCTGGCGGAGCCCGTGGTGGCCAGCTCGATCTGGCTTCGAGCTTGGCGGCCTGGTCTGCAATCGTGATGTGCACGCAGAGGCGGTGGTGGTGTAGCTTCTTTGGCGACGCAGTGGTGGCGTGGCCAACCGTGGCTTGGCTGAGCATCCCCCAGCGGTGCCATGGTGGCGCTGGCTGGCGGCGGCTTGGCGTTTAGCACTCCCGCGGTGCCGTGGTGGCGCGGCTGGTGGTGCTGGGCCAGGTTGTGGCCACAACTCCATCTCCTCTGATGTGTTCTGGCAGTCCCTGGGCTGCGGCTTCACCGGGGGGGGGGGGGGCTCGTGGTGTTGCCATGGGGCCGGTGCTGAACGACAATTTGGTGCGGAGGTTGTTGGTGACCTTGCGCGACGTGTTGATGCGGGGCTGGCTCGACAGGGTGTGGGTTGGTGGTGGGCTGGGCGATCTGGGGCTTCTTCTGATCCCGGCCCTCTTCTCCCCGTCATTGGCCTTCCCCCTTCCTCGGGTTGGTTCCTGTGGCGGAGCTGGGCGGCTCTGCTCGCCGCTGGCCGGCTTTGCTGGCTCCGGCGGGGGCGGGGACTCCGACAGACTTCTCCCGGCGCTTCTTCTGGATGGCGTCCCGTGGGGCGGCGTTCGGGCGGGGCTGCTGCTGAACCATTGTCGCTCCCTGCCTCCCTAGTGTGGCTGGGTCTCCAACAACGACGACAAGGAGGTTGCTTGAGGCTGGGGCGAAAGCTTTGGACGACGACGTCTGCGGACGCCGTTCCCTTCTTGGAGGCATCCTTCCTACCTCTCCTCCTGTCGTGCTGGATGATGCAGGTGAAAACCTTCCCTTTGCGGGCTACTCTGTCGGCGCTTGTCAGCGTCGTTTCCTCCATGGAGGCACTGTTAGGCTTTCCAGCTCCGCGACTGCTCTTGGTGGTGCTCCTTTCCTTTTTAGTTGTTTAGTTGGGTCGTCTTGACCAAGTTGGTAGTTGTTGGCGAGTCGAGTTGAGTTGGCTCTGTGATATTCTCCAAAGCATCAGATAGCGGAGTTTAGTTGAGTAGTGGTCGACCATGCTGCAAGTGGTGGCATGAGTTGCTGTGAGTAGAGTAGTTGGAGCACCAAAGTTGTATAATGAGTGGTACACTCTCCTCAGTGGGTGGTTTTTGGGCCCGGTTTCCACTAAAAAAAAGGGCCGCCACTTTGTTTCTCTTTTCATCGTCTAATAAAAATAGCGGCAAAGCTTTTGCCGTCCCTTCGAAAAAAAAAATTTGGTTGGTCTGAAATTACTTGAGATGGCAAATAACTCCATATCTGGAGCGATCCCGGAGAGCATTGGGAGACTAGAAAACTTGGTTGAGTTGGGGCTTTACAACACTAGCTTGTCAGGCCTCATACCTCCGTCACTAGGAAATCTTACACAGCTGAATAGGCTTTATGCATACTATGGCAATCTAGAGGGGCCCATTCCAAGGAGCCTGGGAAACTTGAAGAATGTATTTGTCTTTGATCTGTCAACAAATCGACTCAATGGTTCAATTCCCAAAGAGGTGCTAAAACTTCCTCAGCTTTCTTGGTACTTAGACTTATCATACAATGCTTTGTCTGGGCCACTCCCAGTTGAAGTTGGTAGCTTGGCAAACCTTAACCAACTGATTCTATCAGGAAACCAGTTGTCAAGCAGCATACCTGATAGTATTGGTAATTGCATATCACTGGAACAGCTGCTGCTGGATCACAACTCATTTGAGGGAACCATACCTCAATCTCTGAAGAACTTAAAAGGCCTTGCCTTACTGAACCTGACTATGAATAAGCTGTCTGGTAGTATTCCTGATGCTCTGGCCAGTATTGGCAACCTGCAACAATTGTATCTAGCACACAACAACCTTTCAGGTTTGATTCCAGCAGTTCTACAGAACCTGACATTGCTGTCAAAACTGGATTTGTCCTTCAATGATCTCCAAGGTGAAGTGCCAAAAGGTGGTGTTTTTGCAAATGCAACGTCCTTGTCGATTCATGGAAATGATGAGCTTTGTGGCGGAGCCCCTCAACTACATTTAGCTCCTTGCTCCATGGCTGCTGTGGAGAAGAACAAAAGGCAAGTGTCAAGATCCCTTATGGTCACCCTAACATCACTCGGCGCACTTGTATTCTTAGGTGTAGTAGTTACTTTTATTCATTTGATCCGCAAGAGATTCAGACAAAGAAAGGCAAGCCAACTCATTTCCACGGTAATTGATGAACAGTATGAAAGGGTTTCTTATCAAGCATTGTCAAATGGAACTGGTGGTTTCTCAGAGGCTAATTTGCTCGGACAAGGGAGCTATGGTGCTGTTTATAGATGCAATTTGCATGATCAGGGTATTACCACAGCTGTAAAGGTGTTTAACATACGACAGTCCGGGTCTACTAGAAGTTTTGTGGCTGAATGCGAGGCACTGCGAAGGGTACGTCACCGTTGTCTCATAAAGATCATCACCTGTTGCTCAAGCATCAATTACCAAGGTGAAGAATTCAAGGCGCTGGTTTTTGAGTTCATGCCGAACGGTAGTCTGAATGATTGGCTGCATCCAGTATCTAAAGTACACACTCTGAGTAATACGCTCAGCCTAGCTCAGAGACTAGACATTGCTGCAGACATCATGGATGCCCTGGAATATCTTCACAACCAGTGTCAGCCACCAGTAATCCATTGCGACCTCAAGCCAAGTAACATCCTCCTTGCAGAGGATATGAGTGCCCGGGTTGGAGATTTCGGCATTTCAAAAATCCTTTCTGATGACACTAGCAAAACTCTGCTAAATTCAATCAGCTTCACTGGACTGAGGGGTTCCATTGGTTATGTCGCTCCAGGTAACAGAAGCTCCTACTCACAATGTTACCTTCGGTCTTTATTAACTTCCATTCTGCCGTGTCTAGATGTCTCTGCCTGTGCGCTTCGGAATCCACTGACCATACAATATAACGTCTGAAATCTGAATGACACTGCAGAGTATGGCGAGGGTCGATCTGTCTCAACTCTTGGGGATGTCTACAGCCTTGGGATACTGTTGCTTGAGATGTTCACCGGGAGGAGCCCTACTGACGACATGTTCAAAGACTTGTTGGACCTTCATAGGTTCGCTGAAGCCGCTCTTCCCAACGGAGCCTCGGAGATAGCCGACCCAGCAATCTGGCTGCATGAAGAAGCGAAGGCAAAAGATCCTGCTGATGCTGCGATAATAAGAAGCCGGAGCGAGGAGTGCTTAGTTTCAGCGATCCGGCTCGGCGTCTCATGCTCAAAGCAGCAGCCAAGAGAGCGAATGGCGATGCGAGATGCTGCTGTGGAGATGCGTGCGATCAGAGACGCGTACCTCATGGTTGCCAGCTAGCTGGACGGGGATCTGGAACAGAAGCAAGCAAGCCGCCGAGCCACCTTTCTGATTAAGTTTCTGATGTTCAAAATCATAGAAGCAGTAAAGCAGGAGGCCCAGTTCTGAACTAAATCATTGTACGGTTTAGAACCTTCATTCATTATTTTTTTGCGAGACCTTTATTCATAGCTATGACAAACATGAAATCAACACAGTTGTTATTCGTCAAGGCATTGGTGGCGCCCGGATGTCTGAACGGACGCTCGCGCTGTACTTCATTTCCCGCGCTCGGGCCAGCACGCCCCCGCTCGAGGCTGCATTTCACACGCCCACACGGGGCCCGTGCCGCCAGATCGTGCACTCTTTCCTTCTCACGCGCATTGCAACATGTGCAACATCCGATCTACTTTTACAACATCCAGATAAAACAATTGCAACATACGTCCAAAATAGCTGAAACACTTGTAACATACGTCTGAAATACTTACAAACAACAACAAAAAAACTTAAAAACACGTGTATAACTATTGCAAACATATACAAACATTAAGATGAAACACTTACCACATATGTATAAAAACACCTGAAATACTTGCGCACGCGCACACACACACATATATTCCCTCTGTCAAAAAAAAGTCGTTCTTGCTTCCCGAGAAGTTAACTTTTTTTAACTTTGATCAATTATATAAAAAAGAATATTAATATTTATACTACATAATTAGTATCATTAGATAGATCATTGAATATGTTTTCATAATAAACTTATTTGGAGATATAAATGTTGCATGTATTTTCTACAAACCTAGTCAAAGTTGAGAAAGTTTGACCTGCACGCATCCAATGACGACTTTCTTTTTAGGACGGAGGGAGTATGCAACATCCCGATCTAGCTTTGCAGTATCCAAATTAAACACTTGCAACATACGTTTGAAACAGATGAAAAATTTAGAACATACACTTAAAACATACGTGTATAGCCCATTGCAACATATGCAACATTCCGATCTATTTTTACAACATCCTTATCAAACACTTGTAATATATCTCTAAAACAACTAAAACATTTGAAATGTACGCGATGCCGGAGGGCTTCCGCGCCAGGGCCCGACGCTTCTCCTTGCGCAGCGGCCTCAATGGTTAGCTAGCGGCCGAGAGAGCAGTCGCCACGCATGGGCACGGCGGTGCCCGCGCCGTCAAACGAAGCGGGCTGCAGAGCAGAAGCAGTGCAGGAAACAGCGGGGCGGCACGGTGGAGTAGGAGAAGGAGCAGTGCGGGGTGACCGTCGATGGTGAAGCGGGCCACAGAGCAGGAGCAGCAGGGCGACCGACGGAGTAGGAGTAGGCGGGGTGACCGTCGACGCGCGGAGCAAAGCGGAGCAGGTCTCTCGTCTCCTCCTTTTCTTATCCAACCGGCGCAACGGTAGAGACGAACGCCGTGCAGATATATACCGTAATAAAAAATGAGCAGGTGCATACCTCTAGTCTATTGGGCTGGTATGCAGGTCCATCAAGGGGCATCCAGGTGCTCTGCATCCGTATTTGTTACTAGCTTCTTGCACCATTGTACGCCGGTGAAGTTGCACATTAGTAGGTTTTCTTATTTGGACTTAGCGAACTAATTGCTTGATTGTCTGCTATAATTTCTTTTAAGCTGAAGGTGTAGAGCGATGACGGATCGGTGGAGACCTCTGCTCTGTTCGGCAGGCTGTTTTTTTGGCTTATAAGCCGGCTGTGGCTGTTTTGCTGTGAGAGAAAAACACTATTCCACGGCTGATAAGCCGTGCTGATAAGCTCAGCCGAACAGAGGGCTCATCTGGTGACCGCCCACAGTTCATCATTGGATTATGAAGAACAAAGAGATAAGGAAGCCCAACAGGAATAAGCAAAGGCTGATGATCGACTCTGGCCAAGAAACAGAACACGCCAATTTAGGCCAAGGAAATGGCCTGTGTTTATTTTTTCAGAGGACAAGGAAATTGCATGGTCATTGGGTTTCATCAAGACAAACAAATCTGAAACAGTTGGATGTACACCTCACGTCGCCGAAAACAGTATGCTCTGATGTTGATTGGACATAGACACTTCACCCACTGCCCAATAATGCGGTAGCCACTAGCCCACTACTCAAGTCTCAAGGTGCGTGCGCTAGTATTTGCCAGCAGGGTGCATGAGCACGAACAGGTTGATCTCGTTGACGTCCGTCTCCGGCGTCGGCTTGCTTATCATCTTGAAAAGCATGTACCCGCGCGCGAGCCTGAACTTGCCGGTGCCGCCGACCACGGCGCGCTCGATGGTGCCGGTGAACCCGAGCAGGGGGCCCTGCACGGACAGCGTGCTCCCGCTGTACTCGCCGGCGGTGAACACCAGCGTGATGGACGACAGGTAGCCCTTGCCCAGCTCCACGCTCGTGCCGAAGAAGACGCCCTGGTACCGCCCCACGAGCTGCGACGACCGGTCCGGGCCGACGCGTATCTCGTCGTCCACCACGCCCACGCTCCCGAACGACGAGTTGGCGCCCAGCGGGGACTGCAGCACGGCGGTGGCCGTGGCGTTCGCCCCCGTGTACGTCTCGTGCACGTACAGGTGGATGTGCGTCAGGCCGTGGTCGCCTTCGCCGCCGCCGACGTCAGCGAGGACGGCGACGGACGACGTCAAGGCAAGGAGGAAGAGGAGGTGGGGAAGCGAGGACGGGGCCATCGTGATGGCAACCTTGTGTGGTCCGGCTTTCATAAATAGATAGGAGTACGTACGAATGTGGACATGTGGTAGTGGGAGTGGGAGTGGGACGCAAAAAATGGAATAAATGATGTTGACTAGCCAACAGCTTCATGAGTGTGCACATGGTGGTGGTTGTGCGCGCCAGCCAGGGTTAAAAAAACCGGCTGGTTTATCGCGGTAACCGCCCTAACCGGGCCGGTCCGGTTTCGGTCCGGTCCGGTTAGGTATTCCCCAAATTCAAATTTAAAATTTGAAAAAAAATGCTGAAAAAATTCTTAAAAATAGTCCATGATTTATAGAAGCCAATGGTGTAAAATTTTTTCAAATTTGAGTTCGTTTAGTATTTATTTATACGAATAGAAGTTTGAAAAAAAAGAAAAAAAACCGGTCCCGGCCCGTTAAGGCCCATGAGGCCCATTAGGCCGCCACGGGCACAAAACGAGCCGGGAGCTTGCGGGGGGGGGGGGGGTCAAACGCGCCGACGCTCCTTTCCTCTCCCTTCCGCGACGCGTCCGACCCTAACCCTTGCCGACCAGCTGCCGCCGCCGGCTTACCGCTCGAAGACCTCGGTTTACCGACCGGCCAGCGCGGTTTACCGAGCCCGCGACGCTCGGTCGGTTGACCGGACGGATCTAGCGGTTAACCGGTCGGTTAGCCCGGTAAACCGACCGGATCCGCGGCTAACCACGCAGGTGAGTTTTTTTTGTTTTTTTATTTAGAGTAGTTTTAGAATTTAGGTAGAATTTGTGTTAGGATTTAGGATAGTTTTTTGGTTAGGTTTTAGGTAGGATTTATTTTAGGATATTTTTTTTAGGATTTAGGATTAGAGGTAGGATTTGTGGTAGGATGTATATTTTAGGTATATATTGTGTGACTTTGTGTATATATTGTGACTTTGTGTATGTGAGGTATAGATTTTAGGTATATTTTAGGTATATATTGTGGAGGATTTGTGGTAGGATTTAGGATACATTTTATTTAGGTGTGACTTTGTGTTGTCCGTTTATGCAGGTAGAGTAGACAATGTCAGGCAAAAACAGAGACGTTGTATGGGAGCATGGTGAAAATCTTGCTCCTGGATGGAGATGCAAATATTGTCATGTGACGAGAGCAGGCGGTGGTTGCACTAGATTTAAACAGCATTTGGCTGGGTACGGGGCGGACACCTTGCATTGCGCCCGTGTGCCACCAGATGTGCGTGCGTACTTTCGGCGAGATCTTGACAGAGCTAAGAAGACGACTGCTGACCGGGCTCGACAAAGGTTGGCACAAGAAAAAGCTACAGCTGAGGGAAACCATCCCCTCGGTGATGATGAATATGAGGCTCAGATGAAGGAAGCACTAAACCAGTCAAGAGCAGAATATGACTACGAGTAGAGGGTGCAACAGAGAGGAGGTAATTACCACCGTGGAGGGGGTAGTGGTGGTGGTGGTGGTTCGTAAGGTGGGAATCCTATTGACAGGTTGTTTAGAAGAGCAGGATCACGGAGGGAGACTCCAGTGGAGGTGGAGGACTATCATGTGGTAGCGGGTGGGAGGAGAGGAATGCAGCAACAAAGGATTGATACAGGCTCTTGGACGCAGAAGGGGAAAAATGCAAAGGAAGCTATTGGTAAAGCTTGGGGAAAGTTTTTCCATTATGTAGGAATCCCAGGACGAAATGCCGATAATCCGTACTTTGTCAGTGCGGTGCGAGAGACACAGAAGTGGGGTAAGTACCTATACGTGGAGACCTATGGCCTTATGTATGTTTCCATATTCTCATTGTTTGCTTATGGTTTCAGGTGAAGGCATCGCGTCACCCACTGGAAGAGATATTGATGGCAAGTATCTAGAACAGAATGAGAAAGACTTGAAGGATAGATATGCGAAGTTTCAGAAGGAGTGGCCCAACTTTGGCGTCACGTTGATGTGTGATTCATGGACTGGCCCCACAAAAATGAGTGTCATAAACTTTCTGATTTATTGCAATGGGGTCACATGGTTTCACAAATCCATTGATGCATCTGGAAAAAGTCAAGATGCTAACTATTTGTACAGGGTACGTCCTAAACATAGTTGTCATGTGTTTCTTTTTATTTATATATATATGTGTGTATATATAATATGTTATGCGTTTTTTTCAGGAGATTCGGAAGGTGGTGGAGGAGATTGGTGCCGAGCATATTGTACATGTGGTCACCGACAATGGCGCCAACTACAAGAAAGCTTGCACCTCACTGAAAGAGGAGTATGGACACATTGTTTGGACACCTTGTCTGGCACACACCATCAACTTGATGTTGAAGGATATTGGTAACAGGACCGATCATGCAGGTATGCTGCAAGTATGCAAGCGAATTTCAACTTGGTTGCACAACCATTCTCAGTTGAATCATATGATGAAGCAAGCAATTGGTGGTGAGTTGGTCAAGTGGAATGGCACTAGATTTGGGACCAACTATATGTTTCTAGAGAGCTTTCATCGAAAACGTGAACAGTTCATGCAGTGGATGGAATCTACTGAGTTTTTGCAGAGCAAGTGGGCACGCACTGAAGAAGATCGCTATGCTCATGTAAGATTGTCAAATATTCAGTGGTGGGAGGGATTGGAATACATCATAAATACAGTTCAACCAATTTACAAGTTCCTTCGTTTCGCTGATCAAGACAAGCGACCCAACATGTGCGACGTGGTGTACGAGTACCAGAATTGCAAACAGGAGTTAGAGTCGTACTTTGGAAGGAATACGCAAACATGGAATGAGTATAGAGAGATTATGGATGCAAGGATTCGTGACGTGTACATAGGGACATATGTGGGTTCAGGTATGATAATGACTTATGTTGATTTAGCAAGATGTATATATTGAATATTTCCCGTATGCTTATTTGAATCATATGTTGCAGCTGTTGTTCTAAATCCAAAGCTTACATATAGTATGGATCCAACTCCAACAATGTTCGGTGGCCTGAAGGAGACATTTCAGCAAATGACGGATGTGGAGTGCGCCGTGCAGGCATTGCAGGAGGCTGAGATTTTTTGACAGAAGCGTGTTGAGTTTGGTTCAGAACTGGCAATGAAAATGGTGATGGATCCAAGGACAACCCCATGTAAGAGATACTCTAAATCTGCACCAATTTGGTTTCGTATATTGGAACATATAGCTAACATAATGTGTTGCACTTGCAGCGGCCTGGTGGATGATATTTGGTAGAGATACTCCAAATTTACAGCGCCTTGCTTTGCGGCTTGTTTCACAATGCATCTCCTCCAGTGGATGTGAGCGGAACTGGAGTACTTTTGCGTTGCTGCATACTAAGGTTCGCAATCGGTTGTCGCACAAGAAACTAAACAGGCTTGTTTATGTCAATTACAACCTTCGGCTGCGACTAGCGGATGTGAACCCACGAAGGTATGATGAAGAATATTTTATCGACCGGTTCGCCGAAGTCTCATTCTATGACCGGAGCAATCCGGTTAGGGAATGGATGGAGTACGGTAGATCTAATCTGCCTCCTGTTCTTGATGAGGATTCTGACGAAGTGGACGTCCCTCTGCCATCACATCTTGTTAGGTACATTATATTTATATATATACAAATGTGTGTGTATGTCTCACCTGTATTATGTGATTCATTTGTTTGTGTTGGCAGTGACCAAATAGACCCCGATGATCTACGTCAGGCTACGGGGCATGATTGCATCAGTGATTGGGCCCGTAGAAATGTGGGTGCAAGTCACCTCGGGAAGAGGAAGATGCAAATGGTGCCTCCGAAGGGTCACGGCAAGCGTCACCGAGGAAAAGGAAAAGCAGTGACCAACGACACAGAGACTGAGGATGAGCAATACCAGTCCCAGGATAGTGGTGACGATGACAGTAGTGACGATGACAGTGCCAATGACGGTGCTAGTGGGAGTGATGGTGGCGGTGCTGGTGGGACAGACGGTGGTGGTGGTGGGAGTGGGGATGCTACTATTGGTGCTGGTGGTAGTAGTTATGTAGGTATTCATTTCACAGGTGTCCATTGCACCTACATACACACAATTGTTTCTGTCTATGCCTACTAATTATGGTTGATTGCAGGCAAGACCCAATTCACACATGCTACTCAAGACCGTGACCATGGACAACCGACATCGCAGAGGAGAGCATATGCACCGACGGACTACGACACTCCACAGTACTCTTCTTCCTCCTACAGCGATACCTCACAGCCTACTTATAGATATCCCATTCCTGACATGACCATGCAGACTCAGACTAGATGGGTGTATGAATGGGAAGACCCCAGTTTTTACAATATGTTAGTTCAAGAATGGGAGACAACAGCAGCATGGACAGGACAAACTTGGCAAGATTACAAGGCTGACCTGCTTAGACAGCAAGGTATCTCTCTTATGTCCACCGCCAAATATGAAATGTCGTGCCAACAAGGGGTCTTCCCATACATCCTACGTAGTTGACCATGCGAGCGGAAACTATATCTTTATTTGTGTAAGCGACTATATATTGTATTTGTATGCGACTATATATCGTTGTTTTAGTGACTATATATTTAAGCGAATATGTATTTGTATGCGACTATATATTGTTGCTTTAGTGACTTATGTTATTTTTTACCACATTGTGTGGTCTTTTTACATTAATTTGTGCAAAGGAAGTACCAAAATTTCTTTTTATTCATGAAAAAAAACGGTTTGGAGCGGTAAACCGGTCAAACCGGCCGGTTACCGCTCCAAACCGGCCGGTTTACCGGACGCGAACCGAACCGAAGAGGGTTTGAATTTGATTTTGAATTCGGCCGGTTACCGACCGGTTACCGGTAAACCGGGCCGGTTTACCGCTACCGGCGGCCGGCGGTTACCGGAAACCGGTCGGTAAAAAAAACCCTGGCGCCAGCCGCCAGCTGTCTCCCTTTTGTGCCCTTGTTTAGATCCGGATTCGGGTGTCCCGGATTGTGCACTGTAGCAATTCGTTTGTATTTGGTAAAAATTATCTAAACTTTGAGTAATTGGGTTTAAAATATTCGTCTCGCAAAGTACAACAAAACTGTATAATTAGTTTTTAATTTCATTTATATTTAGTACTCCATGCATGTGCCGGCATTTTGATGTGATGGGAATCTTCTTTTTGCATAGTGTAATTTAAGGGTTGAAATTGGGGAACTAAAATTTAATTTTTATACAAAGAGGTTGCGGTTGAAAAAAAGAACAATCATAAATAGATAGGAGTACTTCTAAACACGTTGACCAAGTGGTATATATTTTTTTTCAAAACACGACGCAGATGGCCGTCTGTCTTCTTCTAATACTAGCATATGCCCGTGCGTTGCTATGGGTATAAATTTTTTAAAATTTTAATGTAATTCAACACAATAAAAATAAGAAAAAAAGTTAGGAGCCTCAATTTTTTCAACACAATAAGAGTATCAACGAAGACAATTAAATTTTAACTTAGCTTAGCAACATAATGTTTCGAGCCACATTCGAATAAATAAGCGTCAAGTTTAGTACAAAATGTCAAAATAAGTGCATGACAGATAAGTCTTCCACAACTATCTCTCTTCATTGTCTTATGCCCATGCCGCTAAGATATTCTCGTACGGATAGAGGAATCATGCACTGCCGTGAATTCCCATCATACGCCAATAGGTTGATCACAAATTCCTTCCGCAGTCTTTGGCCATCCTGTGCACAAGACAAACATAAATAATAAGTTGGAAATACATATATATAGATGACCACAAACATAAAAGTATTATGCTCACGGTAGAGATTGACATGAGTTTTCCATTGTTCCATACAAACATGAAATGCAGAAGGATGAAAGGCATTTAAATCCCTATAGCACAATAAATGTTCAACTTAACGGTCCATTTCTCTATATAAAGCATAATAAAAGATGGTTCAAATGAAATTACCTATCTTCTGTGACTGGAATGCTACTTGGGAGTATATATTTCCACTGAAAGACATCCACTCCCATTGCACGTCTATAACTATTGGAAACATTGATAATTCTATGCACATAGTGCTTGTATGGCATATCTTTACACCAACTAGGAATAGGAGTAGGATCAAGCATAGTAAGAGTTTTTTTTCCTTACGGTCGAACACAAAAAGGTTAAGGTCGTGGGTTGCTACGGGAGTCTCAAAATTTTCTATTGCAATAAGAGTGAAAAAAATGTGGGTCAAAACCAATAGATAAATAAAGTATTCGGCCTATATTGCAACAACAGAAATAATGGAACAAAATATGCATAAAAGACGAATTTACAAGTCATATTTAAAGAAAGTCTAAATTAGACTGGTCAAGTGTAAATAAAGAGAGACCAACTTCTTGAGGCTCTGATATGCGATGCCCAGAATTCAAGCTTGCAACTTCTTGCAACGCAAGGAACTCAAGATCGTGCTCCTGAATTCAAGCTTACTACTTCTTGAGCAACGTGCTCCTAAATTCAAGCTTACAACTTCTTGAGCCTTTGATATGTTTCTTTCCTGAGTCCACAGATATTACAACTCCTTCAGGCTAGCAACAAAATCCATCGTCACTCCTCTATTCTATCTGAGAAAGCCATCCCCGATAGGTAGCTTGTTTCTTCAGATATTCAGCTGGTGTAGTTGTTAAATTTCTTTAGATGAAAATGATCTGCAGGTTTCATATTGAAACTCCATCAATCTAGGAAATATTCTGCACAGTCTAGAAAACTAACAGGCAATAAGCTGATTCTTTTAAACAAAATATGCAACAATGGCGTCAGTAGGAAACTGCACATTGACAAAGCTGTATAGACTATTTGAAGAACATAAAAAGAAAAAAAGAAAACTATTTGCTGCTAGCTAAAAGTTATATAGATACAAAATAAAAGTGTAACTGGCATTGCTGCATGATGACTTGATTTTTTTAGAATCATACTAAATATGCACAATGATCTATCAGCTTATAAGTATGTTTACTGTAGAGTGTGGAACCCTATCATGAATCATAGAATCATACATTGGACTATCAATGAAAAATTTCATCCATTTTTCTGCATGAGTGGTGAATCTGAATTTTCAAAGTGCAGGACATCATAGGGATAGGGCTTAACTTGCTTATGCGATACCTGTTTTGCAAGCAAGGTAATTTGTTGGACAAAAGTATATGGAATGGTCACAGCAACTGATTGTGTACAGAATAGTCATGTTAACTGACCAGCTCTTACTGTGAGGAGTTATGGAGTTTCAGAGGTTTAGAGATGCAGTTGGCTACATGATGGCAGAGGCTGCATCTCATTGGCCAGCTGAAATTCGGAGATGGTAATAGTACAAAGGATGTGTCTGCCAAATGGTCAGTAGGAGGCCAACTCAAATGTCTGTTGTGCTGAATTTTACTTTGATACGATAGCACATAACTACAATTCATAAAAACTGTAATATGAAGTAAAATACTGAGGTCGTGCTATGGGAATTTTTTTTATTTTTAGTCCAAATTTGAAACAAATTTTAAATTTAACCCGGGTTTAAATTTTTTTTAAAATCTAACCCGTTTGGCCCCGCCACCATGAATGGCGGGGCAAATGCACTGAACCCCGCCATGCATGGTGGCGGGGTGCAGTTCCCACGTGGCACGCTGACGTGGCAGCCACCCGGGCGTACCCCGCCATGATGGGAGGCGGGGTAGGGCCTACCCCGCCTCCCATCATGGCGGGTTGCACCCTGCCACCCATCATGGTGGGGCGCGGCGTAAATAAAAGCCGCGCCCCGCCACGCCCCCGCGGCCGAAACCGCTTCTAGCCGCGCCGTCAGCGATGCCACCAGCCGCGCCCCGCCGCCGGAGCCGCCGCCGTCGCCCGGAGCTCCTCCCCCGCGCCCCGGCCGCCCCGGCCGCGCCCCGCCGCGCCCGGCCGCTCCCCGCCGCGCCCCGCCGCGACGCCGCTCCCCGCTGCGCCCCCGCCGTCCGCGCCGCCGCGCCGTCTCCCGCGCCCCCGGCGCCGTGGCCCCGGCCACCGCGCCCTCGGTCGCGTCTCCGGCCGCCGTTCCCGCGCCGCCACCCCGGCCGCGGACCGTTGCACCCCGGCCCTGCCCCGGCACGCCGCCGCCCGGGCAACCTCGTCGCGCCGCCGCAACCCGTTTTACGGTAAATTTTTTTATTTTGTCGTTACTATTATTTATTTATAGTAAATATTATTAAGTTATTATTATTTATTTAGTTAATTATTTATTATTCATTGTATTAAACGATTATTTAGTTATTTAACATTAGTTATTTAGTTAGTTATTGAATTATTTAGTTAGTTATTTAGTTATTTAGTTAGTTAACGATGATTTGTAGTTAATGATATTTTTAATAGTTAGTTAATATTGGTTTTTAGTTCATGGGTTCGTATTAGTTATTTAGTTATTAGTTAATTAGTTAACGATTATTAGTTATTCGGATTTTATTAGGTAATATTAGTTATTTAGTTACTAAGTAAGTTAGTTACGTGGTAGGTAAGTAAGGTTAGTTAGTTAGTTATGTAGTAATTAGTGGTACCATATTGGTCAGTTGATAATCAGATGTCAAATCATTTTGTAGATGGATTACGGTGTAAGAGTTTTTTACGGAGGAAGTGTTAGGAGAGAGGATTGCCAGTTTGAGGATATGTATGAAGAATTGGAATGGTTTGATGGCACCCCTAGTTTTCGCGATCTATGTGACCGTTTGAGTTTGAAGTTTGGCGAGGCTTTCACACTAAAGGGTAGGTTCGATGTTGGAAAGAATAGGGCACACTATGTGATGATGGACTTGTGCAACCAAGCAGAGTGGTCCCGATACAATAGGGTCATCCAAAGTTCGAATGTCGGCATGGCTGAGTTGGTGCTGGAGAATGTTGAGAATGAGGAGCCGTCCTTCGACAGTGATACTCTAGGAGATTGTGGTGTGCAGATGCAACAAACTATGGAGAGTATGGACTTGGATGGTAATTTGACGCAGGAGTGGGTTCATTCTCCTCCAGTTGGTCATATAAGCAATGATTTTGATGTAGACGAGTTTGAACAGGAGGAGGAGGCGACAGCGGAGGAAATGATTGGTGATGATGTTAGCACTGATTCTGACGATTCAGGAAATGAGGAAGGAGGTCCACATGCCATGCGAGCATCGGTTGAAGCCATGCCCTCTGGAGGTGCACCTGCCATGTGTACACCAGTTCGTGGCATGCCCTCAGGAGTACCGCTTGAGGTACTTCATGGCATGCAGAGTCAGGGCACATTAGCCACCGGTTATCCAGATGATGGAGTGGAATATGAAGGATGGAGCAGGGTTAGGGAGCCACAACAATACGTTGCACCACCCTCTTATACATCGGCAGAGCTTACACAGCTGCGGGAGGCTGGCTTGCCTTTTACCGGTGTGCCAAATTATAACGATGTAAGTATGTCGCATATGGCAGTTTGTGACACGGGTTTGCAGATGTGTAAGGAATCATTGTACAACCCTAAAAATTTAATACTGAGGAAGGGAATGCTTTTCAATACGATATCGGAGATGAAGTTGTTCCTTCAGGACAATGCTGTGTATCATCATAGGCCTTACATGGTTCGACATTCTGACAAGGAGGTAAAATTCCACATATTATGTAAGGCTGGATTCCCGTGCTCGTGGAAGTTGAATGCACGAAAGAGGCGGAGTGATGGTAAGTGAAAGGTAACTTCGGTGGAACAGTCGCACAGATGCCAGACTAATGAGGGTAAAAGGTACCATCCCCAGTTGACGGCTCGGTACCTAGCCCGTCGTATATTGGGTCTTGTAGATAAGGACAACGACGTATCGGTGTCTTTCTTGCAGGAGACCATAGTCACATTTGTTGGGTATGAGGTCACATATGGAAAGGCTTGGCGGGCAAAGCAAATTGCCCTGGCAATTCGCTGGGGTAGCTGGGAGGAAGCCTATAACAGGGTTCCACGCATTTTGTGTGCGATGGAACACTTCAACCCTGGCATGAGATCGTTCATATACACAGGAGGGTTGTATCTTCAGAACCCGTTGAGGCATATTCTGTACCGTGTGTTCTGGTATTTCGATCAGTGCAAACATACATTTCAGTATTGTCGGCCAGTTGTTCCTGTTGATGGCACGTTCCTCACCGGCAAATACAGGGGCACATTGATGATGGCTGCTGCTGTAGACCCAGAGAACCAGATAGTGCTAATGGCTTTTGCTTTGGCGGAGGGGGAAAACAATGATTCATGGTCATGGTTTATGCGTCTCTCCGTGTTCATGTGCTTGGCCCTTCTCGCACTATTTGTCTAATTTCGGACCGTCACATTGGAATTCTAAATGCAGCCGGTGAACACATTGATGGTCACCCGCCCCTAGTGCACCGTTGGTGCATGCGGCATTTTGCCGCCAATTTCTGGCGGCGTCAACGCAAGAAGGATGTGGCTGACAAGTTAAAGGAGCTTTGTAATAAATGTACGTAACGCGAGTTCAACGAGCCTATGGTAGAACTAGAGAAGATGCTCAACCAAGCTGGCAAGGCATGGTTAGACCAGCAGATGGAAAATAAAGCCAAGTGGGCATTAGCATATGATGAGGGCGGCTTCCGGTACGGCATCATGACAACAAACTCCTCTGAGTCTTTCAATCGTGTGTTCAAAGGCGTTCGATCTCTTCCAGTGTCTGGTATTGTCGAGTTCTCTTTTAGGAAGTGCAATGAGTATTTTGTTAAGCGGTATGGTCTAGCCCTGAGGAATGAAGAGGAGCTTGGAAGTTGGGGGAAGGCGGCACACAAATATTTGAAGGAGGCTGAGGAATTGGCCAAACAACAGGTTGCCGAGGCTTATGGACGGGACATGCTTGTTTTCTGCGTACGAGCTAGAGGGGGCACAAACCTGGGCGGCGAACGATTTGGTGGCCGAACGTACCGTGTCGATCTTGATAAAGTAGAATACAGTTGCAACGTCCCTCAGATCATGCATGCCCCTTGCTCACACATGATCACCTCTTGTTGGCTTAGAGGTTTTGACCACACAGTTGCACCATACATGTCACCCTTGTATCTTCGTGCCAACACCCTCAAAGTTTGGGAGAAGAGTTTCGAGCCATACCTTGACGAGTCGCAGTGGCCTCCATATTATGGTGAGGACTACGCGCCTTATCCGGACCTGAAGAAGGTAGGGAAGGGAAGGAGGAAGAAGAAGCGATTGAAAGGCGATATGGACAATATGAAAGGTTACGGCGCCGACATGTATGGTGGTGGGGACTTTGACGAAGAACGTGCGTAGAACCTTTGCTCTATTTGCAAGAATCCTGGTCATAATGCTAGATTTCATAGGCGGGCGAGACAAGAGGTGGTCTATATTGTAAACATGCATTTATGATATTTTAATCTTCAAATTTACTTGTCTTTGTTTTTTTATAACGTTATTAATTGTTCTAATGTTATTAATGTTGTCTTTGTTTCTTCAAACAGGCAGGTTCAGGGTTGCAAGATGGAGGCGCGGGCTCCTCATCCGCGCTTTAGCCTCATTGAGGTTGACTACGACAAGGACCACCGGGCCCAGGCCTTGTCGGAGCAGCAGAGGCCGTTGCGTGTGCTTCGTGTTCGCACGCACCGCGTACATAGCTGGGACGAGCGATACGCGCCCTACATACAGCGGGCGGGCTTCCTTGAGATCGTTCGGGTGTACAACAGTACACTCCCCACACTAGACCCTGCACTTCTTACTGCCTTTGTTGATAGGTAACATTGCATTTTTCATTTATTGTCTTTGTTTTATAAAATTAGGCCGTCAACTTGCCTATAACCAGAAACTTGTAATGATGCAGGTGGAGACCGGAGACGCACACCTTCCACACACCATGTGGGGAAATGACTGTCACAATGCAGGATGTGAAGATGATATTGTGTCTCAGTTTGGCTGGTCATCCGGTGACTGGGGTCATCGACGAGTCTAATTGGGTACACTTGGTGGAGCAGTTCTGTGGTAGGAGGCCATCAGAGGCTGAAGTTAAAGGCACAAAGTAAGTTCATATTTGGGCCCCATTGAAATCACTGATACAACCATTTCAGCTACATCTATTTTTGTACAATAATACTTCAATTGTAATTGCAGGAAGACCTCAGGAGTGTCGACGTCATGGATAACCCAGCACTTTGGTGCAGGGCCTCCGGTCGGTGCTCCAGATCACGAGGTCGAGGTGTATGCAAAGGTGTGGTTGTGGCACTTCTTGGGCGCTTTCTTGTTCCCCGACTCCTCAGGCGACAACATTAGCTGGATTTTCTTAAGGATCCTTATCCAGCCACTTGAGAATATTGCAACCTATAGCTGGGGTACCGCGGTCCTTGCTTGGACATACCATCAGCTTTGTACCGCCTGTCGTCGCCAGTTGAACAATGCCAACCTAGGTGGCTGCTCATACCTACTTCAAGTATGGATTTGGGAGCGGTTTCCGGTTGGGAGGCCTACTAAACCTCCGCATTTGCCTATGAGTACATTGACTACTTTGATATCTTCATACGACTAAAGAGATTAGTGACACCGTGTTTGTGTGACTTGCAGGTTTGGCAGCATCAAGACGTTCGACCCACCGCCCTTTTCATCTGGAAAGACGCTAAGGTAGTGAGGGGCGAGTTGGAAAGGAGGTACAAGCAGTACACGGATGCGATAGACGTGTTGACACACAACTACGTAAGTTATATCCACATTTCCTACTAAAGGCACTATCAATGAGATTGATACTAAATTAAGTTTTTTTTACTTTGCAGGTAACATGGACACCGTGGTCTAGGTGGGAGCTAGAGGACTACCTTAGTCCGCGCTGCGAGGAGGAAGGGGACGAGTGGCTTTACGAAGGGCCACTTATCTTCTTCCATGTCGTCGAGATGCACTACCCTTTCAGGGTTTACAGACAGTTCGGGAGGTTGCAGGGAATTCCACCGCTGTACTCCACCAACGCTCAGCTGCATGGGTACGATGCCAATATGTTTATTCTACTTAAGTGCATCATTTCTAATGCAATATGGCAATGCAGGATCGATCGGAGGCTTCGGACCACGCAAAAGGATTGGGCGGTGACGCACGAACCACATTTGCTTAATTGGTATAACATGCATCCTCGCCACCTCAATGAACTTCCATAGCACCACCCGGCAAGATGGATGGAGTACCTGCAATGGCTGCAGTGAAGTACGAGGACTCATCTCATGGTCCTGTACACCAACATGCCTGCAGATGCGGCCGGTGAGGATGACATCACAGATGCGTTCGACGATGCGCAAAGGGTGCAAACACAACTTCTTAGGGCCCCTCTTAATAGATACGTGGTAAGTACTTTGCACTTACATCCTCAAGCGAGGTAAGGGTTTTCAAATTCAATTAAAATGATCGAGTTAACCTTGTGTGATGTTGTAGGCACAACAGTTGTCGAACTACTCCGAGGAAGCTTCCAGGCAACTTTTTCGGACTAGGGACGACAAGACCAACCCTCTTCGCGCCTTTGTCAAGGTAGTTTTGATAGTAACATTCGTGACTACAACTCAGTTACCTTTAAAATTCACGCTTAATAATGCTTGTTGTCATCTAAACCTGTAGAGAATGAAAAAAGGCTGCAAAAAGTTGGCTCAGAAGCTGAGCTGTGCGGATACGACTTTGGACGTACCGTACAACCCCACGTGGTCTAGGAGCCAGACGATGTCCACCGCAGCTGCTTCTGCTAGCGACACCAGGGCTGCGTCCTCGTCTATTCGTACTCCGCGGGATAGAGGGAAGGGTCCAGCGGTTGCGGACGATTTGGATGAGGCACTTTAGTATGACACGACGAGTGGCGACGACGATGACGACGACGAGGATGTTCCCCAGTGGGAGTACACCAGTCACGAGGAGATGGGTGCCTCACAGCTGTACGGTGCTCCTTTTGGTACACAGGGGGTCGACTACACACAGCAGGAGAACTACACACCAGCGAGCAACAGGTCCCTATGCTTTGCTTTCTCTTTAATTCTACTGTTCGTAGCTCAACATTTAGAGTAGCTCATCAGGTTGCTTGCTTGCAGGGGCCATCATCGACGTAGCAGTTAGATCGTGGACATAGGCGGCAGCGCGAGAGGCAGCAACGGGACCGCACAGACATTGGCTGGAGAAGCAACGTGGTCCCTACGAATCCGAGGAGGCGACGGAGACCGTGAGACCCCTACACCCCTGGCAATTAGTAGAGTAGTCATATTTAGCAGGCGCCGGACACATGTTATCATAGTTATGTAGTGCTAGAACAATTAAATTATGTGTAGGTGTAGCAGCAATACTCTACTTGGTTATTTCGATTCGCCTAATGTAGTTGGTAACACTCGTTTAATCTTTGGCGTAAACGCAATTCTTTCTGCCATGGCTTCCGTAAACTTGCTGTAAATGACTCAACATGGCATGTCTGCATTTGTCACGCTCAGTTGACGCAAAATGAAGGCATAGTTCTTGCGTGGCCGTAGTTTCAGGGCCACCCCGCCATGGGTGGGGGCGGGTTAGGGGTACCCGGCCATGTACCATGGCGGGGTACCCCTAACCCGCCCCCGGCGGGGTACCCCTAACCCGCCCCCACCCATGGCGGGGTGGCCCTAAAACTACGGCGACGCAGGAACTGCACTAAGAAACTGCATTTATAAACTGCACGGATAAACCACACAACAATCTTAGTGAGTGGACCAACAAATGAAACGAATGAAGATGTGATAATGAAAATTATTACAATGACATGTTTCAAAGTACAACACTGACAAACTACACCACACAAAGTTTCTAAGCCACTACAAACGACAAACACTAACAACGACAACGTGAAGACGTGACAATGCAAATTATTACAATGACACTTGTACGTCAATCAAATTGCGTGCACCACTGCGTAAGCAACTCGTCTTCGGACTCTGAATCCTCCACTACAACCTCCTTACCCTTGCTGGCCTCGACTGCCTTGGCTTGAGAGGCCTGACGCCGGTAGTAAGCCGCCTCCGCCTCGTCCGCGGCCTGAGAGTACAACTCGGCCTCTTCTTCGGTCATGTCTGTTGGCCCCCATGCGTCGAACAACGGTGTCTTATGGCTGTGGTACGCTGCCTGACCCTCCTCTACTTCAACATCCTCCTCGGGCATCGGTCCTAACTCCTCTGCAAGACGAAGTAGCTCGGCTATCCTTCCCATGTCGTAGGCATCCTCGTCCTGAGGGT
Organism: Saccharum hybrid cultivar R570; assembly: GCA_038087645.1. NCBI lineage: Eukaryota > Viridiplantae > Streptophyta > Magnoliopsida > Poales > Poaceae > Saccharum > Saccharum hybrid cultivar. Next base: position 5,003,452 of record JAQSUU010000112.1, on the reverse strand, counting down.
ACCCCAATTCTTCGGCTAGACGAATGAGCTCGCCTATCCTCCCGGTGTCGTCGTCTTCCTCCGGCTCGGCCTCCTCTTCAACCACAATCGGATGGCTTGCGGTGCCACCAACTCCTGCGTCCTGCTTTACTGTCCTATTCTCCGTGTACCTAGCACGAGCCACATCTGCTTGCCAGTCGCCGGTGCATCCAATCTCTGCAAGTACAAAATGCAAACAATTAACAGGATCTTTGCAATGACTTTATTGATAGTCAAACAAAGAAGATTGACTTTCCAAAAACGCAATGACTCACTCGCACATAATGAGTCAATAGTATCGTTCAAGCCTTGCATCTCTGCTCTCGCAGCCTCCTCTGCAGCCATCCTTGCATCCTCTTCAGCCTTCCGTGCCTGGTACTCCTCTACATCCTTCTTCTTTTGCTCGTACCACTTCCACGCAATACTCTCCGGGTTACGAACACGAAGGTCTTGGGCCCGTCGTAGCATTTTCTTCTTATGGTTCTTAACGAAATCAGTGACGTAGCTTGCAGGATATCCTCTCATCTTGCGAAGTGCTACCATTGTCTTATACTCATCCTTGAACTTATACACATCATCATATGATTTCCAGTTGCATTTCTGAGTGCTCTGTTGCAACAAATAGATGAATACAAAGTTAGCGTACCAAAGTAAACAAAATAAAACATTAGCACTAAGTGTCAACAATCCTAGCAAACCTCGTCATAATCGATCATGTGGCCACAGAAGTGCCCAATACCAAGGCCTGAAGGGACAAGGCCGTAGCTAGCTTCAACACCACATTTGCACATCACAGGAGGCGCAATAGACGTCCTCTTCTTCTTCCAGTCTAGCACCTCCTCATTCTTCTCCGGCTCCGGCCAATGGCTCTTTGGACCATAGATCTATTCCTTGAAACGACACTTTGGAAAATCATGATCCTACAAAATCAAAACAGTAAAACACACATATAGGACATGACATTCCAAGGTTCACTCAAACCTTACCTCATGTCGTAGAGGACAAATGAACTCTTGTTCATTGCGTGGGTTTATCACGGCTTGCTCTCCGCAAAGGCACTTTGGAGGATCCTCGAGCCGCCGTGCCGATGCTACGGCCTTCTCTTCCTCCGTCATAGGAGGAGGGTTAGGAGGGGGTGGAACCCAGCGAGTAAGCACCTCACGCTTGCAATGATCAATGCCGAGGTAGAAAAGGAGAATCCTTGGGTCAAACTTGTCCGGACCGTCGATCCATTGGAAGAAAAAGCACCGGAAGTAGGGCTATACAAAAGTTTCAATTATCTCATCGCGAATACAACATCAGAAACCAATAAGAACAACAAAGGGCACAATTACTTACGCTACAACTATAACATGTGTAGAAGCAACGAGCCACAGTATCGGGATGTCTCGACTGGCCCACGTGTGCCGGATGACCACAGTCACAGTTAGGGAAAGGTTCCTCGGGAGGAACGGGCGCATCCTTGCAAGACACGTCGGGGTACATCTCTTTAGGACGACCCTTTTTCCTCCAAATCGACTCACGATACGAGTCCTCCATCTAATAACACGAAACGATTTCAACACAAAACACATTTCACTTATATAATGTACAATATCAATACGATAAAAACTAATATAACTTTACTAACTACATTAACCAAACATACTACAACGATGCACGCAGAGAAGGGGTGGCCGGAACAAGGTCCGACGATGGGCCGGTACCCGACGGGGAGGGGCCCTAGGAGGGAGGGACGCCGGAGAAGGCCGCTGAGGGGAGGGGAGCTCGGTCCTGGGGCGGAGAGGGACGCTGCGGGAAATGGAATGGATGAATGGCCAAAAACAAGAAGTGCCCGGGCTTTTAAATGGCCGGGGTTGTACCCCGCCATGCATCATGGCGGGTTAGGGGTACCCCGCCATGATGCATGGCGGGGTACTCCTTTCCACGCTGGCCTGCAGCGTGCCACGTGAGACCTGCACCCCGCCACCATGCATGGCGGGGTTCAGTGCATTTGCCCCGCCATGCATGGTGGCGGGGCCAAACGGGTTAGATTTTAAAAAAATTTTAAACCCGGGTTAAATTTAAATTTTGTTTTAAATTTGGACTAAAAATAAAAAAATTCTGCTATGGAGCTTCAAAATTTTCAACACAATAATAAGAGTACGAAAAATAAATAATGGGTCCAAAGCAATCTATATCACCATGATTGAAGAGCAAATATCTGTCAACTCAACAAAAAGGCAAAACCCAATTATAAGATGTTTCTCCACAAATATTAACTTAGTTTTCTAGCTGCCCACGGAGAGTATAAGTGAGTAGGCTAGTGGGTCTTAAAGGTCTAAATTTGCTGCCAAAGGGGAAAAAACATCCACCCTCCGTTGGTACAAGAAGTTCAGAATAGAAACATCTCGGACAGTTTGCATGCACAGTTGCACACCATGCAACCATTGCATTTTGAGAAGGTGCCTCTGTCCTCTCAGAAAATCCTCATTAGCAAATTCCCGTCTGTCAAGATCCATCTTTCTGAAGCCCTGCCAAACCAATAATCCAGTCATCAGAAATATCAATCACCATTTTTCATTGAGGAATGGCTGAAATCATTTCAGGTCGGATAAAATGCCAAATTGAAGAGGAATCCTACGAAGAATATAAATTATTTATCTTTCACCGACACACACCACATGTTTCAGTTTGCATGGTTTAGTTTTTAAATCTATTAATATTCTTATTCAACATATTATAATATTTTCACACAAATAATAGAAAACAAACCCCTCATCACAAGGTAAAATAAAGGAAGATCAAAGAAAGTTTGCAGGATAGGAGTCCATTTGGAAATTGTAGGTGATGACCTGCCTGCCTGCAAAATTTATATAATGCATCATTTTTTAACAAAGTCTATCAATGTCATCAGACCTTCAGTACGGCGTCTGTGTTGTACATATATTATCTCAACAACTACTGACAGAATGAAATTGGCTGCGGTATGGGAATACCAGGTGTCGGCTTTAAAAGTTTTAGAGGATCGGAAAAACAAATTCCAGGCAATGAAAGTTTCAAAATTCAAACCAGACCATTGCTGCAGGAAAATTAAGTCACCCCTTAGATTTTTACAGAAACACATGTGTTCCAACAACCATGCACTGAGGAGCAATGAGCTCAAAATAGACAGCCTCTCCTGAAGGATAATTCGGCATTATTTTCTGCATTGTCTAATTCAGTATTAGCCAGTACGACAATACATAGTACATAGACCTTGGGTTTTCTTTTGCCTATAGAAATGCATGTACAAAGACCTAGGTTTTCACCGACCTATGTGCAGCTGCATCATATCATCATATGCAGTTAGCAAATTGCCCTGGCTTCCACAAATAAATTGGTACACTGAGATGATATGAATCTCCAAAACAAAACCATGATTCAATCAGACCTGATCTTGGGAAGATGGCCAG